>OX376076.1:10005000-15005000 GCA_947361185.1 Charanyca ferruginea
TCTTTTGATCTCAAGTGATATCCGAAATGGACCTTCGAATTTGTCCTTCAACCAAATCCTTGACCTTGCGGTACCTCGAGGCCCCTGTGAAGGCGGCGCCGCGACGTCGAGACGGTGGCAGATCCTGACGTAATCAAAATTAAGTTTGGCGACTAAGAAGCTTATTTAATATTTTTAGTATTACAATTATTACTCTGTATCACTGAATTCCCTCGTGTCGTGGAACCTGTTAATTGATATAAGGATCTGCAGTGGTAGGTACCTGTTAAGTTCGAGAAGCTAAGGAGCTAAGTAAAAGCCAGAGAGATCGATCGGTCAAAGGTTAAGCTACGCTTACCGCAGTCGGTCTATAGATGGGTGACCATCCATTTCATACCGAGTTTCCTCCGTGCCTCGGAAAGCACGTAAAGTCCTTAGTCCTGGCTGTCATTCGTAGATCTTTGGCAATCGTTGTTATGGGTAGTGAGAAGTCAGAAAGTTTGACAACCAGTCTTACCAAGGGGTATCGTGTTACCCCGTGACTGGGTCCTGGAGGTCCGATAGGCAGTCACTCCATGTAAAACACTGGTGTTCAGTTGCATCCGATTAGACTGGAAGCCGACCCCAACATATTTGGGAAAAGGCGACGCAGATGAGTGGTACCCGTTAAAATCCTAGAATTTAGGTGACGTGAGCTATCATCCCACCACACCTCACCTCAAGTTTACTTTTTTTATTTATTTTTTACCTTTTATTTTTTAAACGTTGCTCCACACTCGGAACTTCTACTGTGTCGTGGATGCGTTTACAAACATTTAAACTTACATACACAAACAGCCAGACCAGGAACAACTATCTGTAGGCCATACAAATATTTGTTCCGTGCGGGAATCGAACCCGCGACACGCAGCGCAGCAGTCAATCGCTCAAACACTGCGCCAATCGTGTCGACCTAAAAAAAAAACAACCTAGACGATTTATACAGAATAGACCGCCTGATAATCCATTATTCTGGAGAACCTTGTATACAAGGTCCAAAACTTAGCTTTTCAGTCGACTTCATGATTTTTAGTCGCAGATGTAGCTGATGAAATTCGGTCTACACCTCAATTGGGCAGATAATTGATAGGAATATTCCCAAGACAGGACTTCTTTAAAAAAAAAACACTTGATTTTAGCCCAGAAAACCCGATGCATTTTCAATTTACTTCCTTGCCTTGCAACACATTTTCAGCTCCTTGAATTCCATTTTTAGTTCATTTTTAGTTTCTTGAGTTCCTTGTATTTAACTCGTTTACATCCATATGTGCATTTCTATGCATATGTTACCGGGAATGTGTTTATAATCCGGTATTCTATACAATACCTAGGCAATGTATAGAATGCCTAAAACAGGTAGGTAATGTATGAAATATTATTTATTTTGTACTTTGCCTAGGTATTCTATACAATGTCGAATGCGCAGCCGGTAATGTGTGTAAAAGACGAAAGAAGGGAAGGAGGCTGTAAGTAGATTTGATTGATTTCTGTCACGACTCCGGCGTTGCGGGGCTCCGGCGGTCCCAGGCGATCGTCGCAGATGTGGTTTACGCTCACCCAAAACCACCTGCTCCTCAGCTCGCGGACCGCCTCGCCCCTCCGCTTAGATTACACTCTAGAGGTAGGGCAGACAAGATTACGAGGAGTGGGTTTTGCACCGATTCGTTTCTGTCACTAACTTTTGTAGCACAACATATTAAAAATTTTAAGACAATACTTTAATACGTGAAAATAACTCAGTTTTCGTTATTTATAATAATTTTATTCCTAACATCGATCACTAATAAAAAAATGATCGATGATCCCTAAATACTATTATGCTATGTGTAAATGTCATTTCCCGTCATTTTATAGGTACTCGTAGGCCGATTAACATTGATAAATATAGACCAAAATCTATTTATTTTACACATTGCCGGTGGACTAGCAGGTATTCTATATAATCCCTAGGAATTGTATACATTACCTAGATAAAGTATGTCATATACACATTCATATTCATACTATTTCATACATTGTCTGAACGCCCCAGGTATTCAATACATTGCCTTGGTATTGTATACAATACGCATCATCGCTTCCCATCAGGTGAGATAGTGGTCAAACGTATGCCTATCAATTGATAAAAAATAAAACCTGAATTGTACAGATTGCCGGTAACATATATTATTATATCACACATGTTTAAACAAATAAATGCATCTTTTCTTATCTTTGTAATGAATAAATAGTTAGTCAACTGAGTTGGCAAATGACAACTTACAAGTGACGTCATAAGTATAAATAGGATGTTTTACCAAAAAAAATCTAATTAGTCCGTCAGATAGATTTCCAACAAATATTGGACACGTGTTTTTTCTTTTTTCACGTAAACAAAAAATGAAGACGATACAGTGCGTCGAAAACTCGTGTGACATCACTATGTCAGTACACTTTTACTGTCGAAGTGACGTCACAAACCCCCCCTCATGATCTTTGATGCGTTTTATCTTCGTCAGTTTTTATTGATTTGATAAAACAAAAAAAACGTATCCAATATTTTTCGATAATCTAACTGACGGACTAATTCGATTTTTTTGGTAAAATACCCTATTGCCATACAAAATCTATAGGGGGAAATGGGGAATCGCGTTTTGGCAGATCGTAAAAAGTATGTCAATTAAATAGTGGAGTCATCTACCCAATTAGAGCTCGATTGTCCAATTAGCAGACACAATAGTTAAACAATGACAGCATGACTGCAGCAGTGCTGTATACAGACACGACAAGGAGAGACGAGACTTTTTACTGCCTTCATACACACATTCACTAGGATGAACATTAAAAAAACTTGAATTTTCTGAATCCTCTAGCAAAAAAATCGGTTTATTGGTACCAACCTAACTACCATCACGGCAATATTTGTGGTGTTTTTGTGCGACTGCCAAGAAGAGTAATGTTTTTCAAAACGGTAACATTTTCTTGCAAATGTAGGTAGAACCTAATTTAAAACTTAGGTATTTTAAAAACAAAAGATAATGCACTTGAGTTAACAACTGTTTATAAAAATAAGTAAAGCTATCGACTAGCAGAGGTTGACATATATTTTTTTATCTTATCATTCGCATTGAAACCACAAAGGCGTATCCACTAGGTCGTTTCTATAAACTGCTATAATTTAAAAATGTAAACTGTTTATCATTAATACCCGCATTCAATCATGCTCCTGCGCCGAAGCGTGGCTATAAAAACGGAATATAAAATGGGGGATTACGTCATGCCCGTAAACAAGAATTATTATGAGACGAGAACAATATTATTATGTATTAGGTATTTATAGGTGTAATGTTAGTTCAGACTGTTTCTTTACTTAGTTTTTAATTTCTCGCCATTAACACGTTGTTTGACCAAATACTCGGTACTAAATCTACATAAATAATTAAAAAAGGTTTTTTCTTTGTATGTCCTCTATGTGCTCCGAAACACCATTCATTTGCTTGTAATGAACTTTGGTAAATTGAACTCAGTGACCGCAAAGTGTCCTCTGGCTCAAAAAAAACTGAACGCGGCATTGCAACTATTACAACGGCTTTGTTATAATACAAAGTACATTAGGTACTTCATTAAAGAAAACTATCCTGCTAAAGTGTGTTGAAAGTGAAACCTTTTTCATTTGATGACTTCTATTGTTCTGTAGTGTCACGTTTTAAAGTAAATTACAACCGAGATTTTCATGTGAAAACATTTTATTAACACCTCATACCTACACCTCAGTTATATGTTTGAGCCGTTTGGGGTTGAAACACCATGGGGCCCGTGGGCTCACTTTGTTTTTAGGGACATTGCTAAGCGGCTGGTCGACTCTTCACGTGACCAGGGGGCCAAGTCTGCTATTTTTATAATTTCGTCATTCCAACGCGATCCCCTTGTCATTTTGCTAAAATTTCGTAATCTGCTAAATTCATAATGGTCG
The DNA here is from genome assembly GCA_947361185.1 of Charanyca ferruginea. Taxonomy (NCBI): domain Eukaryota; kingdom Metazoa; phylum Arthropoda; class Insecta; order Lepidoptera; family Noctuidae; genus Charanyca; species Charanyca ferruginea. The sequence continues at coordinate 10,008,971 of OX376076.1, forward strand.
ATCATTGGTCGGTCGAATACTGCACAATGACGTTCTAATGGTTCAATTCACTGATCAAAGGAACTGTCAAAATTTTTGCAGATGACCGCTTAAGTCAGTCATTCAGTTGTCATTTTGTACGAAATTACATATATCATTTCTTTCAATGGCGTGTCAGTGGTTGACCATTGGAAGGTCATAATGACGCCAATAGATTAGTAGATTACCAAACTTGTCAAAATCAACAATTATGAAATCAATGATAGACCATTCTGACACAATTGTAATAATTTAGCAGACTTGAGGCTCAGAGGGCTGGCCTTTTCTTGGGCCAAAGAATTAGCATTGCCATTCAACGTGGTAATGCTACTCTACTAGCCTTTTGGGCACTTTTCCCATTGAGAGCGATGCGGACGTGTTTTTTGATGCCCTGTGAGCCCTCCGTTGAACATATTATTATGAATGTTTATATTTATTTTTAAGCTTTGTACATGTTATATTTAATTCAGTTAGTTGGTTTAAAAATAAATATGTACCTACCAATATACACCTCAATAACCTATAAACAACTATAGAATCCACTGAGTATTGGTCACTTGTTTGAATGAAAACCGATCAAGTGGCGACAAGTTATTATAACATTTTGCACCTCACGGCGAAGTTTCGTCAAGGAATCCAATGACAGATGAATGAAAGTGAAAGAATGAAAGAAGAACAAACCACTTAATTTCACAGTATCTAATCTTCCCATGATATACCTCTGTGCTCAAAAGTCGTAAAGGACTCAACTCAGTACACACAATGTATACTTTACGACATTTGACTATTTGAGTGCACTATACTTATAGAATACTGCCTTCTCTAGTGCGTCATTATATTAAGTAAACCTAGAAATTGTATCTATATCATAACCGAATTAATTTATGCAAACACTTTATTTTGAGAAAGAATTATTGAGCAAATAAACACGACCCGGTTGGCGCAGAGGCTGAGCGATCGACTGCTGCGCAGCGTGTTGCGGGTTCGATTCCCGTCCAGGGTAAACCTTTGTGTTATGAGCACTTGTGTTTGCCTTGTGTCTGGGTGTTGTTATATCAGCTGTCTGACACCCATAGTACAGGGTCTCCCTAGTTTGGGGTCAGATGGCCGTGTGTGAAAATGTCCCCACATATTATTATTATTATTACATAATTATGATATTACGCCACTACTGACACGAGTCTTGCGGAAAATTCCTATTGAACCAATTTCCTACACAGAATAAATCCTTGCCATTTGTATTCAGCATCAATCATTTCATCTCAACCGCATAGTGCGTCGCCTGCAAATGCAACTTAGATACAAGCTGCTGACAGTGTGTGCATCTGTTGTTGGCATAATGTTAATGGATTGTATTTCTGATCTCGGTCTGAGGTCGTGCAACTGGTCAGATTGACGTCATCCATCCGTCAGATGGATCTGTAAGAATTTTTATTGTTTGGCTTGAATTATGGCCTTAGATGTCAGTTGTTTCACGGCCGTTTCTTAAGACAGATCTTCATTGGCTCCAGTGTTCTGTTTCTGGGGAGCAAATATTGTAGAAGTCAAATTCATTCTGCCTAGCTTTTTCCCATCTATGTTGGGGTCGGCTTCCAGTCTAGCCGGATGCAGCTGAATACCAGTGTTTCACATGAAGTGACTCCACAACCAAGTTACCTACTGGGTAAAACTGGTTGTCAGATTTTCTGGCTTCTGACTACCCATAACGACTGCCAAATATCTACGAATTTAAGGACAACCGCGTCGGGAACAACGGCTTTTACGTGCTTTCCGAGGCACGAAGGAAACTCGGTATGATAGGGGTGGTTACCCATCCAAGGGTAAATCGAATAGGAAAATCTGAAAAACAATAGGATTCCCTGAAATATCGATTGACCTTTTGTCCTTTTCAAATATAACTGGAAAATAGGTACTTACAACTTCTGTGTACGATATTCAGATCTTACGAAGTTAGAGTGTAGAACCATCGAAACTGTTCAAGTGCTCCCCATAATATAATACACTGCGCACTTGAATATCGGGGTCGGGACCGAAGATTTTATTAAATATCAACAGTGGGTTGCAATTTAATCGTACCGTATTAATTAGTTTTGTCGGTGTCATATTAACCTCGCGATCTTGCTATTCATTAGAGAAAACATAACATTTTTAATTTATTATCTTATTTCGTATGAAAAAATAAATAAGTTACTAACTAGAATTAATTACTTGTCAAGTCGTTAATGTCTTCATATACCTAAACTATTAATAAACAGTGTCGATAATTAAAATTAACTAGGCATACGGATGATGTCATGATTCACACATTGGTAGACAGACTGCTATGAATAGCATCATGAATATTTAGTAAGACTCGAAGGTGTAACGTAAAATCACAACTGCTTTTTTTTTAAGTTGTATTTTATGTGTGCACAGAAATACCTATGTAAGTATAATTAGATGTCCCACCATTGCATATAAATGGTTGAGGTTTTTTAAAATACGAATCGATAGAATTTTACAATTCATAATGTTTTCTAACGTTTGAGCAACGTGAATAAAAAAAATACTATCGATTCGTATTCTAAAAAATATCAGTTAATCTCACTGAGTTATTATTAGTAATATTAGTTCAATGGTTAATCTTTGCTATAAGTAACTGACTGTACCTTCCTGGCTAGAGTCGCCGAGGATAAAGTAGTACTTAAATATAAAAAATCATTTGATATTCAGATTATATTAGTACCCAGTTAGGTAGATATGACGGAAAACCTGCCATGCTAATTAATACATATTCGTCTTTTCTCCTTCTTAATTAAAACTGAATTATTAATAACACGAGTGCCTATAAACACGGCCTTGTGCCTTGTATTACATAGTAACTAATTTAAGGTAGATGTTTATGCCAATAATTCACTGGAGTATAACCTCGAGGGAAATCATTCAATATTTAATGTATTGTGTCCAAGTAGCTAGTAATGTGTTGATCATGACTGACGTCTATATTCATCATGAATATTTGAATATAGCTTCTGCTCGCGAGTCGCGACTTTATCCGTATTCATTTTTAACCCCCGACGTAAAAACGACGGGGTGTTATAAGTTTGACGTGTCTGTGTGTGTGTGTGTGTGTGTGTGTGTGTGTGTCTGTCTGTGGCATCGTAGCTCCCGAACGGATGAACCGATTTAGTTTTTGTTTTTTTTATTTGAAAGGTTAATTAGTCGGGAGTGTTCTTAGCTATGTTTGATGAAAATCGGTCCAAGATGGCCGCCGCTACAAAATAGCTAATCACATATTTTTTTACAACTCCATCAATATGGGTATCAAATGAAAGGGCTTCACTAGTAGAATAGTTTACACTATGATAAATTTCAAAGCCAAGATGACCGGCACCACAAAATGGCGAATTACATTTTTTTTTCACGACTCCCTCAATATGTATATCAAATGAAAGGGCTTGACTAGTAGAATAATGCATACTGTATTGAAAGGGAATGAGGAATATTAATTAACTAACGAAATGAAAACTAAAAACTTGAAAATTAATTTTATAAACTCTGAGGGCCAAAGCACCGGTTCCCTGCTGTTTAAACAGCCGGCTGTTTAGGGTAGACTGGGTAAAATTGTGCCAGAGTACGGTTGTGCCAATTGGACGTAGTTACGCAAAAAGAATCCAATCAACACTTTTCCCAAAATTGAATTATATATATACCAAACGCATTCTCGGCATCTTTAATATCAAAAAAGATCCATGTGACGAAATACAACTTTAGACGTATCTACAACTTCTCAAAACCAGACAATTACATTTAAAAACTTTCAAATAAAAATTAAATTAAAAATTTAAAAAACCCCAACGCAAAACTTAAAAGCAATTATTTAAAAAGTAAAAAATAATATCTTTTGTTGAGCCATCAAATGTTTGTTCGTTGAAATGGCGCTATAATGTCGCGGCGGGGTACCGCTAAGTCAGCAATAGCTAAATAGGTAAAATAGCGAACTCAGGGATTTGCAATGAGATTTGACTTACGCGGTACCCCGCCGCGACATTATAGCGCCATTTCAACGAACAAACATTTGATGGCTCAACAAAAGATATTATTTTTTACTTTTTAAATAATTGCTTTTAAGTTTTGCGTTGGGGGTTTTTTAAATTTTTAATTTAATTTTCTTACAGATTTCTAATTTGTTTGATAATAATATAGCCAAGAGGACTCAGGGATAACGTCGCTTCCTATTAGCGAATTTCCAAAATCAGACTTCGCAATCAAAAAACAAACAAACATAATCTCCACCTTTGTAATATTAGTAGATATATATAGATATATATTTAGATTAAGACGAGTATATACGTATTCCCCGAAAATTTGGATAGGGGTGTCTCTTCACTTGATAATTTTCCCTTTGTCAATTTTCATAGGGATCTATGAAAATTGACAAAGGACGATTTTCAAAGGAGAATTTCAGGACGATGGCATAGGTAATATTTTTATTCGTGACTTGCTCGGTCAGCTTAGACAAACGATAATAAAATTATGGTCGAGCGCTTTAATTGTTTAATTGATAATGAATTTTAAAGCAACTGAAATATATTTGTAAATTGCGTAATTGCGTGCTATTTCCTTTATTTTTAACCGACTTCAAAAAAGGAAAAGCTGGTGGTTGAGCGATTGACTGCTGCACTGCGTGTCGCAGATTCGATTCCCGCACGGAACAAATATTTGTATGTCCTACAGATAGTTGTTCCGGGTCTGGTTGTAGGTATGTGTAATGTGTATGAGTTTAAATGCTCAGGCTCAGGGGGCTAAGTCTGCTATTTTTATAACTTCGTCATTCCAACGCGATCCCATTGTCATTTTGCTAAAAGTTCGTAATCTGCTGAATTCATAATGGTCGATCATTGGTCGGTCGAATTAAAAGCAATGACTGCATAATGGTTCTAATGGTAGGTCACTGATCAACGGAACTGTCAAAATTTTAGCAATTCAGTTGTCATTTTGTACGAGATTAGGTACCATCTATATCATTTCTTTCAGTGGCGTGTCAGTGGTTGACCATTGGAAAGTCATAATGGCGCCATTATATTAGTAGATTACCAAACTTGTCAAAATCAACAATTATGAAATCAATGATAGACCATTCTGACACTATTGTAATAGCAGACTTGAGGCCCAGGCGGAACGTGACACTTTTTCGTGCGTGCAGCCGGTGTTCATCGATTAATATGAACAAAATGAACAAAATTCGACACGTATATTATATGTATATATTTTATTTTCACCACGTATAACTTCTACAGTGTAGTCCGATTTAGATGATCCGATTTTTTTAATGGATAGTGTATACCTATTTAAAAGTTAGTCCCTTAAAAATTTCAAGAAATAGGTATTCCGCCTCTGAAAATTAAGGGATGACTTAATTTGATGTTATCGTTTCTTAAATTAATCTGGATGATAAGAAGTAAACACTAAAAAACTAAAAAAGTTTTTTACTAAAAAATCAACTGCCTCCGAAAACCTGAAAGTAAAAAATATTTTAATTTCGGAAGTCAGTGGAAAAAAAATTAAAATGATTTCATTATATTTGAACAGAAGCTGCAGAGCTGATAATAAATAAGTCTACGTAATGCTTAAATATAGATGCCAAATAAACTTGAACAGTGACCATAGTAACGAAATACCACTACATCCGAATAGGTGACCTCGCGCGAGTATTGAACCAAGACGCCAATATTTGGTACTTACAAAAGCATCAAAACATTTTGTATTATGTATACAAATGAATAGTTGTATTTATTATACAATTTATTTAAATGACGTGCATTCATTATTGTGCTAGGTACTTATAAAGCTACTTGAGGACAAACCAAATTAATTTTCGGGGCTTCTTTGAATATTGTTGTTACAAACAAAACATCGCGTCGACTCGAAAACATAATTATGTAGATAAGTACTTACCTACCTACCTACGTATGTACCTAGTTCGGTTTAGCGGGCGTGACTTATGCAATTGACATCGGTTTACCTCGCGTTTTGATGCGATGAGACAATCGTTCTTAGTTTATTTTAGTGCTGGTGACATCTTAGTCTTTTCGTAAGAAATCATGCTGAATTTTCGTTCGGATTTCAATTGATTTGTTGTAGTCAGCTCTGCTGCATAGCATTAGCATCTTTCAACATCATTCATCATCCAGCCAGAATGACTTATCATGATGGCCTGTTACTCAACAACACATTTTAGCTGTCCGTTTTCTGCATACATTCTATAATATGATCCTATCTACCGATCTACCTATTTATTTCCCAGCTTCCTTATTAAAATCATCATAGTTCTACGATCGTCAATAGTCCTTCTTCCAAAAACTTTAACACGAACCCCTGTAACAGGAACCTAGAACAATGTTATCTGTTCCCCGAAATAAACTGCCGATCAAGTTTTACCAAGAAACTTAACGTACAAAAAAATCCCTGAAGCTTTCTGTTACGTGGTTTTGCTCTGTAGGACGAAAATACATTATATTAGTTCAATAACTAAGTAATAAACGTTTGGCATGTCGTAGGTATTTCCTGTTACTATTTCTGGAGATTATGTTTGCCACATGATCACACCGAACAGTCCCTGTGCCCTTGGATCATTAAATTAACAATTTCTTAGAAGTTGTTTTAATTTATGTGAACCAAGTTTATATTAGATATGTTAAATATTTTTTTTTTAGATATGATTGCCTACAGCAGTGATCATTGGCCTACAGTGTAAAGGCTAACTAAAGCCTTTCATAGTTATTTATTTTACGCTATCGTTTTATAATAATGAACTTTCCATTATTTGGGTAAATCATTTAAGTACTCCATCTAGTTAGTGACATGCAAAAAAAATGGCTCCTTTATTCAAACTCAACATGAAATTGTACAATTTCATGTTGAGTTTGTATACCTAATGCTATGCGCATATAAATTAAGTACGTATATACATACATACTTTTAGTCTGTATAGTATCGAGTTTTAAGAAAGCTGACTTTCCAAGGATGAGGTTTGATACCGCTACACTTGATCCATATGTTCGTACTAACAGACATCATGTAAAGTTTTCTCTAAAAGATTATCATCGATCATGAGAATTCATCAGCTCTATTGAAGTCGATTCCACATAACCTTGAGGTAAATACGATCAGTCTCTATATATATCGACTGGTATATACCAGTCGATCACACTACGATGAAAATAACCCATTGTGTGAGAGTTAATTTAAAACCACCATCGGTGCCAGTAATTGTGTATTCAACAAAACGTCGATGTAACGACGAATTTGTCCTACTTTCGCTAAAACACGAACTTTCATTGCTATAAGGATTATCTACATAAATTCTGATCGTAAATTATTTACTCCAGGGACGGCCTAATTCAATAAGCTAATTGACCTATAACTGTATAGTAACAATTTGGCTGATCTACTTAACTAATAAATTAACAATATTAGCGTGACAAACTGCTGGAACTAACATCACTCAACATGATCCGAATTCGATTCCTGTTTCAGAGAGACCATTGACACCGTAATGGAAATTCGGTGGAGGGAAAAATAAAGAAAGAGAAGATAGCGTACTTCTTACCATGTTTTCATCGTCAATGTTCTCAATGATTCAAATCAGACCATGATGGTTTTGTTAACCATGATATGATGGATATAAAACGCTTATCTCTGTCAGTTTATCGGCTATAAATAATAATAAATGGAATAATAATAAAATTCTACCGATCTAATTTCAAGGTAGCCAATCTCAATGCAGACTAGCCAAGTAAACAGGAGCTATTACAGTGCACAAGTCACAATCTTACACTCTCATCGTCCGACAGGACGGCAATACGACACGATGGTAAAAGATCTGACGCAGGACTAAGAACGGCTTTGCGTATACTTTCCGAGACACAAGGGAATTCCACAAAGAATTCCACCGACTTCTTAACTCCTAGCTGATACTGAGAAAAACCGGCGGCTATACTGCCTCCATGAGTCTATGAAGCCAGTATAACCGTCGGTTTTCAACTGACTTCAAAAAAAGAAGGAGGTTCTTAATTCGACACACCTACTTATATATTTTTTTTTATATTTGACCAGGCATAACTTTTTTCAGTGTAGTCCGATGATTCTTTTTTTAACTGATAGTGCATGCCTCAAATTTGGTCCCTTATAAACATGAAAATATTCCACCCCTATAATGGTAGAAAATTAAGGGATGTCTGATTTTTTTTGGTGTCACCTAAAAACTCAAACATAATTTAATCAGTGTAATTAATTTATACGATAAGAAGTAGGCACTAAAAAAGGAAAAAATAAAAACTTTTTATTTTTTTTCCAAGTATTGGCTTCAGTAAACCCATTACCACTATTTACCAGATAATACCTTCACTGTTTCTGTTCCAGATAGACCATGGACTGAAGCAAACATGACGATACTTTTGTACGATTACTTCGACCTGGAGGAGAGGTCCTCCAAGACACTCAGCGTGTGGAAAGGTAATACGAGAAAAGGGCCCACCAGTTGGTTTCGTAATAAGAAATAAGAAGAGACCGTTGCTTTAAAGCGGGTGGGATTATGTAAAGTAGGTTTTTTTAGTCTAGCGATAATATTTGTAAGTATATAAGATATAAGAGCGCAGAACATTGATTGAGAGAACCAAGGGGGTCAGAAATAGGTGTATTCCTCAAAGCACACCTATTTTAAAACGCATCCAATGCGAAAAAAAACTAAGCGCACCAGCCAGGTGCGCTTAGTAAATTAAATTAAAAATATAAACGCAACCACGATGAAACATAGTGAAATGCATGAACGATTCGTAATGAATGATATCGATAGAAGTCATTTAGCGCACCTATTTTGTAACGCACTCAATGTAGCGCATAATGGGTGCGTTTCAAAATAGGTGCGCTTCGAGGAATACCCCAAAAAATGCAGCACATTGGGAGAGAAGATTGTTAGGATTGATGTTCGTCGTATTGTCAATAAAGTTAGTCGTTGTAACGGCGGATCACTATTAAGACTAGACTAATTAATTAAGCAGTCACTGAACCGCCTTTATCAATTACGTTGGTACTAAGTACTTGATGCCGTGGGCGCGTGCGCATAATTTTACTCAACAACGTCAATGAAATACTGTGTTGCACTTCGTTTGAAAGACATTATCGTTATCTTTAAACGTAGACATTCACGATAAAAGGTGAGTCGTGTACATCGGTAGACTATATAAAAAAATTGGTCAAGTACGCGTCGAACTCGCGCACGAAGGGTTCCGTACCATTTTCTATACAACATTAGACACCGAGCAAAAACACGGCAAAAAATCACGTTTGTTGTATGGGAGTCCCCAAATATTTATTTTAAGAGCGCCCTTCCCCATCAAACGAACTTCAACGCGAGCGTGATTGATAATTTTTTTGTTTCAACCAACGCAAAGCTCGAAAACAAATGAATGAGTGAGAACGCGATAACATCACAGGAAAATTGGCGGGCGGAAATTTCACAAAACTTGTTCCAGGAAATACGTGTTTTTGAAAAAGCCTTACAAGTTTTTGGTAAAAATGTTTGTAATTTAGAATCTCCATTACTTGTGCAAGGTTTCTATGAAGCTGTTTTTTTTACTTTTCCAATGTATGAGTGCATTATGACCGGCCAAAGTTCAGATAAAATTGTGCAAAAAGCTGATTTTCGGACGTGTTTACTGAATTTGTTTCTCAAAAAAGTATATTTCTGGCTTCATACAAACCTAGATTTAAACCACAAGATACCTGTGTGTTAAAAATATTTGGAAAATAATTTGTTATAGCGACGTAATCGCGTACGAGCGTTTGTATGGAAAATGTGACGGGTTGGGCGCTCTTAAGTATTCGGATTTTAGTATTTGTTGTTACAGCGGCAACAGAAATACATCATCTGTGAAAAATTCAACTGTCTAGTTATCACGGTTCATGAAATACAGCCTGGTGACAGACAGCCAGACAGACAGACAGACGGACAGTGTATGTAGTCTTAGTAATAGGGACCCGATTTACCATTTGGGTACGAAACCCTAAAAAACTACATAGGTACCTACCTACTATCTTTTCACAAGCGACTTGTTGATTAGCTAAGGTATTTTATAAGGTGTAGTTGCTTAGTCTAGCAACTAAGTACACATACAAGACTGACACTGTATTACATAGTTACAGTTTACATTACATTACACATTACATTACATTGCTACTGGATAAAATATGTACTTTTTCGTAGACCACGCAGCAATAATCTATTCATATTAACATATACCTACCTACCTACTGTAATTTATTAAAAATAAGTTTTAAAAATATAGGTATAACATTGTTAAACGTCTTGTTATCTGTTTAGTGTTCACAGACTTGCTCACCCCAGATACAGTGTTTCTGAAAAAAATACATAAAAATTACATATTATGTTTTTTTTCTAAAACACTACATCTGGTTGTTGTGAAGCGAGCTCCTTGTTATAATAGTACATTATTATACAAGTGAGCTGTTATTTATTATGACACTCTCGGCCCCAATCCAACCTCGGGTTTAATGACAAACTTAGGAACAAATCCCAAAACTCTTGAGTTTATCGCTGTACTTAGAACGACGTAAAGTCAATCAACCGGATAAGAATTTTAAGTACCTAACGCAAGTATGTGCTCATCGTTTATCGGTCTTATATCACTATGAGCTCACGTTTGCCAGGACCACACCTTTTTAGGCCATTGAAATTTAAACACTGTTCAAAATTACCGAACACTTAGGTCATATTGCATACACAGTTCCAATCAATACTTTTAAACTCACACCATGCGGATTATATACTTCATCATCATCTACCTAGCCTTTTCCCAACTATATCCCCAACGATTCGGCGATTCGAGGGGCTCGTGGCTAAGTTAAAGTCAAAGTCAAAGTCAAAGCATTTATTTCAATTAAACCATTTGCAGGCACTTTTGAATAGTCAAAGAGTCAGTTAGTTAGTCAGAAAGTTGAAGCTAGTTGCTCGTTCCAAAACGTAGGGTAGGTCTCTATGGAGAAGAACGAGCAAGAAACTCCACGGACACTCTTTTCAATCAAGCTTTTACAAAATCCAGGCTACATTATTCTTGTTTCTTCTATATGTGAAAACAATGTAAGTGAAGAGAAATCCAAAACATTCTAATTAAAAATAAATTAATATAAAAGCCATGGCAGTTAAGAGATGACCAATTTCAACTGACAGCGCCCGTTCACGAACATGACGCGCGGATCAGCACCACTCAGCTTAACCGCGAGACATTTGAGCGAGCATGACAATGCTCTCAACTGCCATGCCCATTTATGTCAAACACATTGAATAAATAAATTTATTTATTTAATAAATAAATAAAATAAATGGCTCCATAGTTCTCACATTTACATAATAATTGAAATAGTGCTATTAATTTATACAAAGCTAAAATTTCCAATGTATGTAAGTATGTCATTCGACAGGTAAAATATAATAAGTAAATAATAATAACGGTACACGTTATTCATGTCAATAATAAGGGGTGAGCAACATAATTTTCTTGCAATTAAGAAATTCCCTAAAGTGGCTGTGGAGCAGGACCAGAATTATGCCAAGCATTTTTATCTTTCAACTTATAATATGCTTGCCTACATAGTGTGCGTTTAATGCATGTTTTAAATTGCCTTTCATTTAGTTGCAAAATATCGAGCGGTATTTTATTATAACATTTTACACAATACCCCATAAAAGAAGTATGTATACTATTGACAATCTGAAACTTGGTTGATATAATTTGTTCCTATTTCTAGTATTAAAGTTGTCTGTCACTTATTTTACTAAACAGATGAAGATTTTTCCGAACATGCATGATGTTTTCGTAACAAGGTACCGTCATGATATTAATTTGTTTAAACAATTCTCTTAGAGACTCGCGTCTGCTGAGATTATAGATGGCTCTGACAGCCCTCTTTTGCAGAATAAAGATAGAATCTATATCTGCAGCCCGTCCCCAAAGCAAAATACCGTAAGACATGATACTATGAAAGTAACTAAAATAGACTAGTCTAGCGGTATCCACGTCTGTCAATTGCCTGATTTTTCTGACAGCGTAAGCGGCCGAACTTAGCCGCCCTGCAAGAGATGTTAAGTGAGGACCCCACTGCAGCTTTGAGTCAAGCGTAATCCCTAGGAAAACTGTTTTTTCGACGAATTCAAGTACGTCCTTATTCAATAAAACGTTACATTCACTACTTTTAACATTCGGTAAAGCGAATCCTATGCATTTAGTTTTCTTCGTTAAAACCGTGCGGATCGGTAGGTCACAGGTTAAGCTGCGCTAGCCGCCGTCGGTCTGTGGATGGGTGACCATCCCTTTCATATCGAGTTCCCTCCGTGCCTCGGAAAGCACGTAAAGCTGTTGGTCCCGGCTGTCATTTGTAGATCTTTGGCAGTCGTTATGGGTAGTCAGAAGCCAGAAAGTCTGACAACCAGTCTTACCAAGGGGTATCGTGTTATTCAGTAACTGGGTTGTGGAGGTCCAACAGGTAGTCGCTCCATGTAAAACACTGGTATTCAGCTGCATCCGATTAGACTGGAAGCCGACCCTAAATATAGTTGGGAAAAGGCTAGGCAGATGATGACTTACTGATCCGTTATTCTGGAATACTATAACTACTGATTTTTATCCGTTTTGTTAAGCATGTGTGTATTCACCAACGCCTCACGCACACACGCGTACGGCTAAATAAACGAACATGATTAGATGATTATATTGTTGCCGCTTAATTACCTAAATAAACCAATTGTGAAGATCAACTGTGCCATATTCTTCCACCCCGTCCCAATCCACGTGAAGACCAGGGGTGCGACTCTGTAAGACCTCATTCTAAACTTCGAATCTGAATCCGCTGTTAGTTTCTTGATTGGCTTTCTAAAAACTCGGTTGATAATTCGAATTTACACTAGCGCCCCCCTTGCAAGCGTGTCAGCGAGTTTAACTAAATTGACAGGGAGATTTTGACAGATAAAGTAAGTGTCAAATATACCAAGGTCATTTTGAATCTTATGCGAAGTGAGAGTGAATAGCGATGTGAGAAGCGAGTTGTTGTTTGAATTTTACAGAATCGACTTACAGTACTCTATACGTTTCATTCATTTTCATTCAATAATTTATCTTTTTTCAGCATGTCATCTAATAATATACGTATGTGCAGCAATTTTCGGCATCACCAATTACATTTTTCTACACAACACGATGCAGATGGTTGGAGATAACTGCGTTTTGTTTCCGCGCAAACTCGAGTTCATTATCGTTGAGGTACCACAAACTCCTGAAGCTCAGAATTATAATGAATTTACTAAGAATGTAACTGATGATGCTCAAGTTAATGCGGCCGTCCCTAATACAGACAGTAAAGTCAAGAGAGAAACAGGCGATAATGAAACAGTTGTGACTGAGGCAACGGTAGATGACGAGCCAATCTTTACCGGTAAGATAAATTCAAATTGTTAATTAAAACATAGTAACAAAAAAGTTTTACGAAGGTTTCGTGTCTAGGCAGTACATTGAGTTAACACTACAATAGAATTTTCATTTCTTTTTTATAAAATATAGCACAGAATATGACTGTTTTCCCAATATGAATATTCTGGAAGCACGACTCTTGTTTTCTGCCTAAAATTTGAATTATTTGTCAAGGACCTGAAACGCGTCCTGCAGCTAAACCTTGGATTACTCATCTCTCTATAACTCTCTCCGTGAAAAGGAAACTGAAAAGTAACGAGAATGCATGTTTATTCCCCGGGTGTGGATTGTTTTATTTTACTAACTATGAGGCAAAATTGACTAACAGAAAATAAAGTGTTATTCCTACTCAAAATTCTTTGAATTCTAGCTTTCAGGGTGCCGAATGCCTTTGCAACATAGAACTTGCATGGTTTTGTTTTAGACCCTTAAGCAGGGTCGGATTATCCTTAAGGCAGATTAGGCAACTGCCTAGAGGTCAAAGGCCAGGGGTCCCCCAGGCACCGAGAAAAAAAAAATTGAAAAATGTTGAAAACGAAAACGTAATGTTGTAAAAAAAATAGTGTAATTATAAAATAATTAATTGTAGTAGAACATACAAGGTGGGGATGGCAATAGAACAAAAAAGGATCATGGCAAGATTTGGTGTAATTGTTTTTATTGAGCATTAATAATATTAAATTATGGCGTCACAAGTTGCCGCTCTTCTCACAGGTCAGTAAAGGTCGTAGCACACATATCAAATCGGAAACGGATCCGAACCGTATCGACTCTAGCCGTTTTGTATTCTTTGTATGAAACTCCTTACCGCAAAGCACACTAATTGGAATCGTAACGTAAACGACTCGCCTGGGGACAAGCTCACGAACCGCGGTGCGGCGCGTGGTCAACTAGCGGTCCCCGCGCCTACGGCGTCGTCCACGCGCTTACGCCTCACGTCGCGGCGTCGCCGCGCTTGTGTCTCTTCGTTCACCCTTGCCCCTCTCACCCCTCCCGCGACCTGCATGCAGCACAATATTGTTGCCACACGTGCTGTCATTTACAAGGCAACTTCCAGTCTTGTTACGCGCGTGTTTGATGTGGTGATCGGGTGCCAGCCAGGCCAACCAGCGATCGGCGAGTCGTGAGCGCGGCGTCGCCTAGCCTAGCCGAGTCGACGTATCGGAGCTGCTGATCGGTTTTGGTTAAGTTGCTTACGTTATGTTGACACCTGTTTGACGGCGAGGCGAAAGGCAATACGGTGACGATCCCTTTCCGATTTGATATGTGTGCTACGACCTTAAACCAATATTTCAAATGGTGTTCTATTTTGGTTACATTTTTAGGCTCTTTAGTATGTATAATTTTTTATTTATTATATACCAAAATAAATAAAAAAATCGCTAATTACCAGTAGGTATTTTAATTTTTTGTCGTATCGTCATCCCCACCTTGTATATATACTTTAGGAAGTTAGAAAAAAGAAAAGGGACCCTGTGAATTACAATGCTTAGGGGCCCCGACATGGATAATCCGGCCCCGCCCCTAAAAACGAAACATTTCATGAATAACTCCAATTAAAGGTAATTTTTCTGAACCATAAACTTAATTTCCTTCTTATTTCAGAGAATACAACGCACCGCTTAGTATTGGACACAACAAGGACACTGTTCGAATCGAACAGTGACTGTGACTTTGCGGAGTACATGCCCATTTTGTCCACAATCTTTGCGGGCGTGTGGATTACCATGTTCACAATGTGTCCACGAGGTGGACGCGCCAGATCCGGGTTAGTGATTTATTATGTTAAGGATATGTAAACAAATGAAAAAAAGAGGCGAGCATGAGGAAAATTAATTTAATAATAAGATCACTGGAGTTTCCGAGCGTACATTTTGATGAATAATTAGGTAGGCAGGCAGGTAAATTGAAGTAGGTATTAAACGTAGAATAAATATTTTATTTGACGACATGGTTGACGCAGTGGCTAAGAGATCGGCTGCGGCGCGGGCGGCGTGTCGCGGGTTCGATTCCCGCACGGAATGCGGATGCGCGGATTTTTGTATGCCCTACCTAGGTAGTTGTTCCGGGTCTTGCTGTTTGTGTATGTGAGTTTATATGGCTATAGACCCACGAAACAGGAGAAATTCCTAGTGTGCGACAACAATTAAAAAAAATACAAAACCGGACAAGTGTGAGTCGGACTCGCCCACCGCCCCGCTCCCTATTTTTTTAATGAGTTAATACATTTTTACAAATGCATAGTTTTCAGGGTTTTCCCTGTACTTGTAGTATAAGACGATATTACTTGCCAAATTTCATAGTTCTAGGTCAACGGGAAGTACCATATAAATTTTGATTCTCTTGAGAGTGTCGAAATAAACGTTTTTGGCGGCATAAACGGGCGTATCTTTTTTTCACGTTAACTTAGAACTTTGATTTTTTTCACAGCTTCAAGGGATCGTAGACTTGACTATATGGTTTTAATTTCAACTCGATACCTCAACGCGTTCCCAAGATAAAGGATCTTGACAGACAGCTGGACAGACAGACAGACGGACAACAAAGTGATCCTATAAGGGTACCGTTTTTTCCTTTTGAGGTACGGAATCATAAAAAGAAAAAAAAGATATATGGGCAAAATAAATTAACTGGTATTCGGCTCAACTAGCAAGTCTTTTAAGACAGGCCATAGTCCTTCTAACATATATTTTTTTTAATTCTGGAGACAGTAACAAATTATAACAAGACACGATTCGTAATTGGAACAGAAGTGGTTGGCTGAAGTCCAACGAGGTCATATGCGGATGATTTGAAAAGTCTCGTTAACAATGTCAGGTAATTAAAAAATAAACTTGTTTAAAATACCATGTTTTAAAATAGCAATAAGCCTACCTATACTACAATCATTCGAGAAAGTGCAAAGTTCCATCACATTATTTTTATATGAACTAGTTGAAAGTATTTCACTGAATTAAGAACCATGTAGGGTATCTAATAGCCTAGATCTTCTTACATCCAAGAAGAGTTTCCCAATTTGCCCCAAAAATTACATCTATGTTCAAAATTAATTCGTTTCCTTTATGTTCGTGTTTGAATCACAGAAATTCAATGTGAAATTCAATATTCCAACTGAATCGGTCCAGTAGATTCGGAGCAAATTGGCTGTGACATACAGACAGACCGACATACGGTGTGGTCATATGAAGTAAAAAATTATAGGGTCCCTTCCGTAATAAAAAGTCGCGGGCAAAAGCTACTAAAATATAAATTACTAGCTTTTGCCCGCGACTTTTTAACCTATGTCCTTCCCCAGGGTTCATGCTATTTTCAACCGACTTCAAAAAAGGAGGAGGTTATCAATTCGTCTGTATTTTTATGTTTGTATTTTACCTGATTTCTTTGGACTGGGTGAACCGATTTTGATGATTCTTTTTTTATTTGAAAGCTGGTGCTTCCCGTGTGGTCCCATTTTAATTTGGTCCAGTTCTGATAATGGCATCCATGAGAAAACCGTATAAGTCTTAAATTTGCATTAAGTATGTGCGCGATTTGTTACGCGATTCCTCCGGCAAAAGTAAACCGATTTTGAAAATTCTTTATTTTATGGATAGGGTGTGCTTCAGGGCCACCCCTGAAGCACACCCTATCCATAAAATAAAGAATTTCCATATTAATTAATTAATAATTTTATCGAAATTGATTTAGCACTTTTTGAAAAATCAACAAATACCCAAAAATTTTACATAGACGACGTTTTAGATTCATCAATCTTTGTAGTAGTTAACTTTCAATCTCTTCTTAATAGATTTGGATAAGAAGAAGGTACTAAAAAGCGAAAAATAAAAAGCTTTTTACAAAAAAGACAACCGCCTACAAAAACTAAAAAGTGAAAAATAACTTTAGCACAGAACACACATTGACTTTAGTTTCGGAAGTCGGTGGCAATACAAAACAACAAACAGAACAAAGCCACTGAATTTCGAAACTAAAGTCAATGTGTGTTCTGTGCTAAAGTTATTTTTCACTTTTTAGTTTTTGAAGGCGGTTGTCTTTTTTGTCATACTACCAAATTTCAGAAAAATCGGTTCAGCCGTTTCATCGTGAAACAACAGACAGAGTTACTTTCCCATTTACGTCTATACTAATCTCAGAATCTACTGGTTCGAATTGAAAAAATATTTTTGTGTTGGATAGGTCATTTGTCGGGGAAGGCTAAGGTCGTGCGAAGCCGGGTCGGGTCGGGTCGCTAGTTATTAATAATAGTATGGAAGTATGGATTAGTACGGATAGTATGGATCACCGACTTTGCCCTCGACTGGGTCCGCGTGAATTTTCTTGAGGATCCCTAATTTTTTGATAATAATGTAATATAGCCTAGAAATCGCATGAGTAGTTTCGGTGTTTACCTACAAACAAACCTATAAAAAAACATACAAACTTTTTTATTTTATTTTATTTGTAACAAAAATTTTATTGTACCTATCTGTTATCCGTTTCAGACTGCAGCAGCCATGGCGCATCCTGCCTCCAGCACTTGTATTCGCGCTGGTGATGGTTGGCGTCACTGGTCACAGCTTCACCTTAACAAACAGAGGCATCCACGATTTCTGCGCAGCTTTCTACAACGTCTCTAATTCAACCACGTAAGATACTTTTAGGTTATCCGCGTAGAGCGGGGGTCGGCAACCTGCGGTCCGCAAGCCAAACCGCATGCGGCTCTTTTGATGTGGAGTTACGGGTCTTCGGTTCCATACGCAATCGTGCATTATGAACTAGCGGTTTTCACAATCATACGGTGATATATGGCAAATATTATAATCTTTACATAGTATAAAACAACGTCTCTCTCGCCGTTTGTACGCTTAGGGGCCGTCTCCACGTACAAAAGAATCGCGGCTATATTATCGTCGTGCCTACCGTATTCCTAAACACTCTCTTAAAACATTAAACGAAACGTGAGTATTGTTACACATTATAGATTGAGAAAAACGGATTAACTCACTGTGTTGCTGGGTTCATCCGACTAGTTTCGATGGCATACGGCCACCTTTCTAAAAGAGTTCCACAGGTTGACACACCGCCCGTCACCTTCCTGCGGAAACACTCACTAGTCGGACGAACCCGGCAACACAGTGAATTAATCCGTTTTTTACCCGACTACGGCAAAGCCAAAGGAGGATTATGATTTTGACAGGCTATGTATGTATGTATGTATGTATGTATGTATGTATGTATGTATGTATGTATGTATGTATGTATGTATGTATGTATGTATGTATGTATGTATGTATGTATGTATGTATGTATGTATGTATGTATGTTCATCTGTTCGCTCATAGCTCCTAAACCACTTATCGGAACTGAACAAATGTGGCATCGTTAGAAGCGTCTTGATTGTCTTGTTTTTTTTGTCCTCTGGCGGACAAAAAAAACAAGATTAAAAAAAAAATTAAGACTGGCATACCGTGTTTGGTATCATTGGAAAGGGGTTCACTAGTACTATTCAAATATATAATATTTAGTTGTGACTTGTCACAAATTATTTAAAAAAAGGAAAGATTACCAAATACATTAAGATACGCATACCGTGTTTAGTATCATTAGAAAGGGGTTCACTAGTACCTTTTAAATATATAATACTTAGCTGTGACTCCAAAATGGTTTAAATAAAAAAAATAAGTTTAAAAACTAAAACCCGACTACAACAAAAAGTGATCTAAAAAGTACGAAACAAGAAAATATTTCACACAGACATCAAGACATAGGTACAAAATGGTCAAGGTAAGCCGTGGTTGCATACCATTATAATTCATGTTCATCGCACTCTTATGGGATACAGGCATGCAACCACGGCTTACCTTGACCATTTTGTACCTATGTCTTGATGTCTGTGTGAAATATTTTCTTGTTTCGTACTTTTTAGATCACTTTTTGTTGTAGTCGGGTTTTAGTTTTTAAACTTATTTTTTTTTCTCAATCTACTCTCATAAAACGTGTCAACACACGACGATGTTATCGCGGCGATGCGTCGAGTGGCTGAGTGCGAGCGAAATGTCATTGTATCGCCGTCGTCGTATGGAAGCGCGGAATCGTCGCGATTCTCTCGCTCGTGGAGACGGCCCCTTAGATGTTTTAAACTACGCAATGGATTTTAATTTGATTTTCATCAATAGATAGAGTGATTCAAAAGGAAGGTTTATACGTATGGTTTGATCTACATTGGACCCGTGCGAAACTGGGCCGGGTCGATAGTAATGAAAAAATAGAACTTTTTGTGGCTCTTTAAAAACTGTTGGCTTTTCCGTTTCAAAAGGTGGCCGACTCCTGGCGTTATGCTATGTTTCCCGATTAAAATTAATTGCGCTTAATGTATAAATTAATCCATAATGATAAAAGAAAGTCGTATTCAGTGGCGTAGCTTGACCTAAAAGTGCCCTGTATCAAAATTTCAAAAATTGACAGGGTGGCCTTTTACCTGACTATGGCGAACCCCAAATGGAGAGTATCTTTATGTTTAAAATAAATAAGTGTACGTATATTGATTATAAATAATTACTTAGAGATGTGTGTCGACGTTTCTTAATGGATTTGGATGTTAAGGCAACACTAAAAAGCGAAAAATAAAAAGATTTTTAAAAAAAAAGAAAACCGCCTTCAAAAACTAAAAAGTGATAAATAACTTTAGCACAGAACACACATGACTTTGTTTTGGAAGTCGGTGGCAATACAAAACATCAAACAGAACAGAGCCACCGACTTCCGAAACTGAAGTCATGTGTGTTCTGTTATCACTTTTTAGATTTTGAAGGCGATTGTCTATTTTTTAAAAAGCTTTTTACATTTGGCATAGGTACGTTGGTTTCCGCTCCGACCGCCTCACCATGTAACTATCGCGTAAGCGAGCGGACTAGCACTGTCCTCTACTGTCCAGCTTTTTACCCAAATGTCCGCCGGAAATATTGTAGTTAATGTTTATTTAGACGACACGGTTGGCGCAGTGGTTGAGCGATCGACTGCTGCGCTGCGTGTCGCGGGTTCGATTCCCGCACGGAACAAATATTTGTACGGCCTACAGATAGTTGTTCCGGGTCTGGCTGTTTGTGTATGTGAGTTTATTTATATGTTTGTAAAACGCACCTACGATACAGGAGGAATTCCTAGTGTGGGGCAACGTTTTTAAAAAAAAAAAAAAAAAAAAAAAAAAAAAAAAAAAAAAAAAAAAAAAAAAAAAAAATATGTTTGTTTTAGTCAGTAAATAAGTGTTTTCCCATTCCTGTAGGTCGATTATCTAAAATTCAAACAACAACTCGCATCTCACACCGCTATCTCATTTCGCATAGGTTCAAAATGAACTTGATATAATATATCAAGCAGTGAAGTGAGCGTCGAAGTGACGGGGAAATTACCTTACTTCTTACGTCATGTCATACTTTATCTGTCCTCAAAATCTCCCTGTCAATTTAGTTCAACTCGCTGACACGCTCGCAAGGGTGGCGCTAGTGTAAATTCGAATTATCAACCGAGTTTTTAGAATGCCAATCAAGAAACTCACAGCGGATTCAGATTCGAAGTTTAGAATGAGGTCTTACAGAATCACACCCCTGTTTCACAATCAAAACTGTCGTTAATTACAGGTGTTCTTCAGTAGAACCATTCCTTGAATCGAGTTGGAATGCATCGTGGAGTTTCGGCGGTCGGGTGACGGCGACTCGCGGGACTAGCGCCGGAGTACTCGCGACCTGGGCCTGTGCCGCCGCCTTGCTGCTGGCTCGCTGCCTCGTAGCCCCCGACTTCGTGCTCAGACGCACTGATGTGTACCTTGCTAAAGACCCACAACAGGTTAGCAAACTCAAACTCAAAATAATTTATTTCAAATAAACCATTTACAGGTATTTTTTAATTTTCAGAGTCAGTCAGTCAGAAAGTTGAAGCTAGTTGCTCGTTCCAAACAGTAGGTTTCTATGGAGAAGAACGAGCAAGAAACTCCATGAACAACACTCTTTTAAAATCAATAATATGTTACAAATTTCGGTTACATCATTCATATTGAATCTAGGGTACAATGTGAGAACAATGTAACAAGTCGTGTACGTTAAAAGAGGTATAGATAAAAATATAGGTAATCATAATAAACAATTCAAAATAAATTTAGAATAACGGAGGCAGCTAAGAGATGACCAGTCCCAACTAACGGCGCCCGTTCACGAACATGACGCACGGATCTGCATCATAGCTTTTTTAGAGTTCCGTACCTATAGCACAGTATAAATATGATGCTGGCAATTGACATGGCGTATTTTTACCAATATTCGCCTTATTTGGATAACACAAAATGTACCCTCATCATCATCTGCCTAGCCTTTTCCCAACTAAATTGGTGTCGGCTTCCAGTCTAACCGGATGCAGCTGAATACCAGTGTTTTATATGGAGCGACTGCCTATCGGACCTCCACAACCTAGTTACTGAGTAACACGATCCCTTTGGTAGGACTGGTTGTCAGACTTTCTGGCATCTGACTACCCATAACGACTGCCAAAGATCTACAAATGACAGCTGGGACCAACGACTTTACGTGCTTTCCGAGGCACAGAGGGAACTCGGTATGAAACGGTCACCCATCCACAGACCGACTGCAAAATGCACCCTATGCTTATTAAAATAAAGTCGATTTTGTATTATCCGAAGAAGGTGAATATTTGCACAAATACGCCATGTGAAATGCCAGCATTAGTACTACCGTACAGTAGTGACACGCTCCGCCTCCCTCCGAAACTGTTCCTCACCCGTTCCCGCGTCAAACGACTGGTATTGGGAACTGCTTTTAGTTCGAACGGTGCGCAGACACGCACACACACGCACGTATTTGTACAGTCTGTTATTTTGGTAGTAGTGTAGGTAATTAAATCGTTTCGTTTGTATAAACGTAGGCGTGCCTGAAGGGTAAAAACGGCTCCCTATTAATAAGACTTCACTGTCCGTCTGGCTGTCTGTCACCAGGCTCTATCTCATGAACCGTGATAGCTAGACAGTTGAAAGTTTTACATATAATGTATTTGTTGGCGCTTTATCAACATATAATAATAAAATAAACATTAAAGGGGGCTCCCATACAACAAACTAAATGTTTTATTATAGTGTCTAATGTTGTATAGATAGTGGTACGGAACCCTTCGTGCGCGAGTCCAACTCGCACTTGGCCAGTTTTTTTGTTTAGATAAACCGACGGCCTGTAATACAATACGGTCAACGTATCTTGGCGCGTCTGAAGTTAGCTGTTTGGCTGCGCAATGGAACTTTTAGGAACGAAATTGTCTGCTGCGCAGCTAATCGGCTAACTTCAGACGCGCCAAGATACGTTGACCGTACTGTACCTACCAGAGGCATTGCAGTTCGTTGAACTTTCATTCTGGAGTCCAGCCCGCAAATGAAATAGCTCACGTATCTGTGCTTACTATACCAGCACAAACTGGACAGAGCATAATTAACTTTGTGGCTGAAATAATTTCTTCTTCTTTGTCACTATAGCATGTCAAAATGAACTTAGAAAGCTATTATAGGGTCTTGTCATAGTTCAGCCAAATAACTACTTAATTAAGTCCTCTTTGTTAGATACCTAATTGGAGTTGGATACCTTGCGTAGGTCTACATCCACTTTTCAAATAAAGATATAATACAAACAACGCATTTGTAAATTGCGCCGCGGGAACCCGCTGGATGAACGCGGCGCAGGATCGACAAGTGGAGGTCTTTGGGGAAGACCTATGCCCAACAGTGGGCTCCTGAAGGTTGTCATGTCAAAAAAAAAGTCATAAAGTTTATTTGTGAAACATAGGTATAAAAAATCACACATATGACATAGTAGGTACGCTATGTTTTGTCTTATGACATAGGTACCTACTTACAAATATTAAAACATGCAAAATAAATATGCTATTTTTTTTTTGACATTAAATAAACATCTTATGTACCTACCTAATCACAGCTTAAGTATTATGTTGCGGGATGGATTCCCGCCCAAGGTAAATATTTGTGTGATCAGATGAGCACTTGTGTTTGCCTTGTGTCTGGGTGTTGTTTATCTATAATATATGTATGTATTTAAAATGTATTTGTGTATCTATATCGGCTGTCCGACACCCATAGTACAGGGTCTCCCTAGTTAGAACATCAGTGTACTTCTCCATAGAGACCTACCCTACGTTTTGGAACGAGCAACTAGCTATAACTTTCTGACTAACTGACCGACACCTTGACAATTCAAAATTGCCTGTAAATGGTTTAATTGAAATAAATGCTTTGACTTTGACTTTGGGGCCATTTCACACATGGCCCTCTCATGTGTGAAATGTGTCCCCACATATTATTATTATTATATGCTATAACATTCATAATTTTTTTTATGTGTTTTTTACATGATTATGAGGATTTGTAAATTATTTACAGAAAGTCATCCCAAGTCTTTTGAAATCTCAAAAATACCAAACACGGTCCAACCAGAGCACGCCAAACAGACGTGACAACGCATCAATGCAGTCAGAGCCTACGGTCACCACAGAACTTGTGACAGCCTCCGTAGAGCAGGAACAGGATTCCGCCCCCACTTCGCTGACGGTCACACCGATGAATACGCCCCGCAAGACAGAGGACATTGAAATGACATACACAGCACATGAACGCTTTGACAATAAGTAAGGCTGAATTCACACCGGACAACAGCGGTCGACAACCCGCCACCAGTCGCGTACCTTCGCTTTTACGCGGTGGTCATTGAATCGCGGGGCGGACTGCCGCTCGACTCACGCAAATTAACGTCTTTAGATCTAGAGATAAAGTTGAAAATGGTTATCAGCAAAATCGCCGGCCGCTGCGTTGCCATCCTGGTGTGAACTGACCCTAATACTTAGCTAGTTTTATTTCTATTGACAGTCAAGCTAACATTTCATGGTGCAATTTTTTACCGCACCCTTATGCGGTGCGGTTCCTGGAATTGCCGGAGGGAAAGCCTCTCGAGTGTAAATCGCTCCATGACACCTTAACCCTACATAGAAGGGCCTATAATATATTTGAAGGCGATACTATTCGCTACTGCTGATGTGGTTAGCTAACTTAAGTACAAATAGGTAGGTAGTAATATTATTATTAATAATTTATAATAATGATTTGTAAATACCTACATATCTAACATTGTTTGTATTCATCGTTGATCATCAAGTCTTACTTACACTGTGCTACACAATAAGTTTTAATTTCATTAGATACTTATATACTTGCCCTACCTATAATTTGTGTATCGTGATTGCCATTTATGTAAGTTCTAAATAAATATTTACTTAAAAATATTTTTTTAATTTTAATAGGGTATTTTACTCTATACGAGAAAAAATCTATAAATATGTTATTGAGACAGTTTAGGCATAAAGCAGTCGGAAAATGTAAGTTATAGTTCATAAAATAACAAAACAAATTTTTAAATTCAATTTAAAGTTTTCAGTATTTTTAATCTGTTATAAAACACCGTGAAATAGTAGCGGCCATGTCATTACGCCATACGGCTGTGTAAACAAAAAATGGTCAACCGGTTGGCCAACTGTCAGTCAACCGATTGGCGTAATATAGGCTTTGTACCTTTATTATTTTCGTAACCAACGTAATTTTTTCATTATTACACCTATTACAAAATATGCTTTCAATTATTTTTAAATGATATACAATTATCATATTTAATATGAGCTCATTTGATACAAAACGAACTGACGTCATTTACGCTGAGCAATATGGCGTCCAGTAAGAGGCGTTCTCGTCGAACTACGCGCGAAATTTGAAAATTTAAAATTTAGATGCATTTTTATGGCATTTATCGATTGAATAAAATTTTTTATTTTTTTTTATTTGGTGGCGTATTAGCAATACAGAATTTCATTGAGACACTTTTCAAAAATGGGTGTAATACCCTATTCTAACTGGCACGAACAAATGCAATCCCAATGCTCCCAATCTCCCATGGCATTTGTTTGTCCAGCCATTGGTGCAGCTGGCATAACCCCACATTTACACTCAGCCCCTGCCACTACTCTTGCCGCTGCCGGAAATATTGCTTTAAATTTAAATACTTCTGCGCGAGTACCGAAGCGAGTGAGTGTTCACACTCAGTCTTCAATTCTTCATACTTCTTTATTGAACGACTCGCAACGCAACAATGGATAACGTCGAGGTTGTTGCTGTGACAGCATCATGTTTGTTCAGTACGCTACTATAAATTTGTTTAAATAAAACTTTTTTGAAAAAAGAGAACCGCCTGGCTTTGTTCTGTTTGTTGGTTTGTATTGCCACCGATTTCCGAAACTAAAGTCATGTGTGTTGTGTGCTAAAGTAATATATCACTTTTTAGTTTTTTTTTGAAGGTAGTTCTCTTTTTCCAAAAAAGTTTTTATTTTCCACTTTTCAGTGCCTCATTATCACCCAAATCCGTTAAGGAACGGCAACACAGTTAAAACTGAGACTGAAAGTCCTCCAAATATGGGAAGATGGAAGAAAACGAAAACGTCTCCTCCGTGCGCTTTTTGAAAAAAAGACTACAAAACGGTTTTTGTAGTTTTTTTCAAAAAGCGCTGAATAAATTTCTGTTTGTTGTATATTAAAACCGTCTCCAGAATGTAACAAACACTTTTCTGAAAACCGCATCAAAATCGGTTCAGCCAAACGGGAGATAATCGCGGACAAACATACATACATACATGTATACAAACATACGGGTCAAACTGAGAACATCCTTTTTTTTAAGTCGGTTAAAAATCTTCATGAGTGAGTAGTAGTCATAGAGCAAAGAGTACTATAAGTATTCATAGAGTAAAGTACTATATTGAGTGCTGGTGAATTGGTGATTCAATGCTGAAAGTGTAGACAGTATAGTACATAGATGAATATACTCTGTATAGTATAATGTACTCTGTGGTGTAGACTGTGTTGAAGTAAGAAGTACGTCTATGGTAGGTAACCTCAAACAAAAGTAAAAACATTAAACATCAATCAGTCCTGTGTTTGTGTCAGAAAAAACAAAGAAATATGTGATGTGACAATTTAGTTTTTTCTTACTGGGCTAAACAAGTAAACAATTTTTCCAAATATTTTATGTTTGCAGAGGTTATATAAATTTCAACAATGATTCCATTTATGAGTCAGGTAAACCGATTTACAATCCTAAATAAATGGTTTAATCTAAGTCACTCACGGTCTTTACATGACGATAAAAAAGCGATATACCTCTTAAAAAACCGGAGCCTTGTTAAAGTTAGTGGTCCTGATTCAGCGCAATTTCTTCAGGGTCTTATTACGAATGACATGAACCATTTTGATGATGGTGCACAGTCCATTTATGCTATGTTTTTAAGTAACAAGGGCAGAGTTTTATATGACACCTTAATACACAAATGGAGCAGTGAAAGTAACACTGAATTCATGCTAGAATGTGACAAAAGTGTTCAAAATTTATTAGAAAAACATCTAAGGATTTACAAGTTGAGAAGAAATGTTCAAATTCAAGATGTAAATGAGATGTTCAAATTATGGGCATTAATTACACCTCCAGAGTTAGGTGTTTGCGAATCAGTTAATAATTATAACATTAGTGTATACAAGGATCCTCGGCTGGCAGAACTTGGTTATAGATTGATAACTTCAACTGATGTTGGTCATATTGATATCCACCAAGCTGTTGGAATGGATACTGTTATTAAAGGCGATGAAGAGGGGTATCATCTTCTAAGGTACAAATTAGGTGTGAGCGAGGGGGCCAGAGATTTGTTCCCGGGTGCTTGTTTACCACTAGAAGCTAATTGTGACTACCTCCATGGAGTCAGTTTTCATAAAGGCTGTTATATTGGTCAAGAACTAACTGCACGTGTTCACCACACAGGCGTAGTCCGAAAAAGAATAATGCCCGTTCAAATCATGGATATAAAACAGAAGGAAGATCTTCATAGAGATGCTGCAATCTGCTCTGGAACAATTAATTTGGGGAAGTTCAAGGGTTATGTGGGTTCTTGTGGGTTAGGTCTGGTTAGAATAAAAGAAGCACTGCAAGCAAAAACTCTTAGTATTGGTGTGAACACAATCGCAATTATTAAGCCACATTGGTGGCCTGTAGAAGCTCCTAAAGAAAAGTTGGGTCCAGTTAAATCTGGAAATAGTTCAGAAGACATCCATGATGTCAAATGATGTTGTCATCCATTTTCTTACTGCATACATTTTAGGTAATTCATTTCCTAAAGTATTTATTCAATATATAATAGATTGTAGGCTTATTTACCAAACATGAAAACTTCTCCATTTATATGAAATTCCAATTGTTTTGTGTACAACAGAAATGTGTCAATACAACTGAAATGTTATACATATGAAATAAGACACCATTCTCAACACCAAAAAGGAATTCTTTGGATCAAGGCAAGCAGAAAACTAAAAAGAAACTGAGTTTGAAATTGTACAATTATTGTTTGCACAAAATTTTCAACTGAGTTTCTGTTATGATTAGACTGTTCTGCAAAGAGAAATTCCAAACATCTGCCTACATGGCTGAAAACCGTCCGGCATGGTTTGATGGTGGTCAATACAATTCATATAGTCACGACCCTCAGTCATGAGGATACGAGGAAGAAGAAAAGAAGATACTGACCGTTAAGGCACGACTATCTACATAAAATGTTGTAACAGAAGATTAAAAATATGCCACATTTTTGTGTTGTTTGATGAAATGATGAATCATGCTTTTTTTTTATAATGATGTCATTTTGTTTTAGTTACACTATGGAAGTTTCATCATCGAAGGAAGATCCAGTTCAGATTGTATATGATTTCAAGTGTACTTCATGTGGAATAGATGAGAAAGCTCACTATAAAGGAACAAATCCACCATTTTCTCGCAACATAGTACTTAAGTACCCAAGTTATGTGATGAAGGACCCCTTTAGTCCACCAGGGAAAGGAGAAATACTGGTACTGGGATCTGATTGTACAATTTGTGGCCGAACCGTGTGTATCAACAAAGAGTGCAGTTTGTTTTACGAAAATAACTATTGTCTAGATTGTGCTAATAAATTAATAGAAAAATTTCCTGTTGAAATCAAAAGTAAATTGGTTCAAATAAAGAAAAAGTAAGCTTTTTTTTATTGTTTTTTTTACTATAGAACTGCGTGGTAGACTGCTACTGCCTTCATACAGGCGAATAGGCCCATCGTGGACATTTGTGAAACGCAGATTGAGAATCAGAGATTATCAACATTGGAGTTATTGAAATAAAGTTTAAATTAACTTTGACCGCCAGTCATGTATAGATGACAAACCAAAAAGTATCCAGCACGCCACGGTCACGACGAATTACGTACCCATAGAAAGTAATTACATAGAGTAGTCATTCGTAGCTTGGCGTCGAGGCCACGCTTTTGCTTTTAATTTATTCCTTGATTCCTGTAATGGGGAAACTGTACTGTGAGTGTCCGAGGATAAAGGTTCGTTTCCATTAAAACGAGTGGAATCGTTTAGAAATCTACAAACAGACGTAGTTTGTAGATTTCTAAACGATTCCACTCGTTCGTTCGTTTCGTCACGTCTGACGAAAGACGCGATGTGTATTTCAACCAATGGCAAAAGGGCTTCAGAGTGGTTGAATGTAATAACAGGTAATAATTTATATTGTATTGGGAAATATGGACTAGCTATCTTTGAATAGCAAAAACCTGAAAATCTGACCTACCTACTATTGAAAATATTTTCTAATAGGTTATTACACCCATTTTTATAAAGGGTCTCAATAAAATTCTGTAGTGCTAATATGCCACCAAAAAAAACACAAAATTTTTATTCAATCGTTCCATTAAAAAGCATCAAAAATTTAATTTTGTAAATTTCGCGCGTAGTTTGACGAAAACTCCTCTTACTGGACGCCATATTACTCAGCAGAAATGACGTCAGTTCGTTTAGTATCAAATGCGATATTAAATATGATAATTGTATATAATTTAAAAATAATTAAAGCATATTTTGCAATAGGTGTAATAATTTAAAAATTACGTTGGTTAAGAAAATAATAAAAGTACAAAGCCTATATACGCCAATCGGTTGACTGACAAATGACAATTTTTTGTTTACACAGCCGTACGACGTAATAACATGGCCGCTACCATTTCATCAAGAAGCTTATAGGTAAATTTCACGGTGATAAAAACAGATTAAAAAAACTGAAAACTTTGAATTGAATTTAAAAATTTTATGAAGTAAAACTAACATTTTCCGACTGCTTTTTGCCTAAACTATCTAAATAATATATTTATAGATTTTTTCTCATATAGAGTAAAATACCATATTATCACGTCGCTTCGACTGAGTGGTGTATTGTTTTCATGAAATAAAATACTCTTGTATAAAATACTGTTTACTTTGGCTTTCCAGTCCGATTTACAGTATTTTCATTAATTTTCACAAATTGTATTCAATAACACAGTTATATTCGACCGAAACTCTAGTTCCAGTAACACATTTTAATATAATACACAAATTCAAAGCCATAAAACGAAATGGGGTACAATGTGACCACAATAAGTACCACAAACGTTTGCGATCATCATATGCCACATCTCATTACAAACGAAATTATAACCTTAAAATTAATAAAGATAATTACAGCAAAGTTATATTAAGTTGTATATATTAATAAGCTCTAAAAACAGGACAAACTTAAATACATGTTTTGTCTTATGTTCCAGTCACTCCGATCATATAGATAGCACCACATTATACTTTCATACCCCCTCAACTGTCCAGTGACTGTCCACCGCATGCTACACTGATACGATCATCATAATCATTATAGATACACGAATAAAATACAAATTAATATTGAAAAACAAATGACACATTATTCTTTTGATAATTCGTAAAGACGAATTTATTGCTTTCATTCGATTACGATACCCACTTGCAACTATTTGTAGCTACAACGGTGGTACGCGTGTAGACATATGATATTCGAGAGATTACCATTAAATACAATACATGGCAAATTACGTACAACATTTATTTTCACGTTTAAACATTCTAAACGACAAGTAAATTAGTGATGGACTATAGTGTAAATAGATCATGCTAGTGTTCACTATAAAGATATAAAATGGACAGGTTCCTTGTAACGTCTTCAGGTAAATTGCCGTTATATACAATTAATATGAACCATACTTTCTACGTGAGATTATATGATTTACAATTTACTACTTATTTAAAATCTTATTGAACTGGGCAGTATATGTGATTCTGTGTTGCCACCTATGCGAATATTATTCAGACACCTATGATAGCAGTTAAAATTGAATATGTTGAGAAGATTTTTAAATATTACATAAATATATGCTTTAAGGTAAAATGTTTTTACAGATATAGTATTAGAAAGATCTTGTATATTGAACTATCACAACATACTTGCCTAAAGTTCAACGATCTGCCAATCAAATAAAAAAGTACGCGCCTGGACGGGTGATTGTTTTTGTTCAAATGTCGTTTAGCACTTCCATACAAAGACACTATAAGCGGGGTGGGGTATTTTTTGACTAATTAGATTACAACATTTAAGATAAATTAACAAAATGCTCACAGCCTAAATGTACATAATTATAATTTTGACATACAATATCAATTTTGCGACAGTCATACACACACAAATACCATTTAATTACAGACACTAAGTTAGAAATGCACATCAGTTGAAAGCTAAAGCTATTATAAGAATTCTACGAGTTTCATAACAGAAGACATTAACATACAATGTTGAAATTACATTTACTACATACTATATGAGCATATACTTTTTTAACACGAAATATTATTATGAAAACTGAATTTAATAAAATTAAAACATAAGACCTACCTCTATAAAAGAAAGTACACTGTATAAAGCAAATTTCAAAAATACCACCTAGCGATATTGTATCGATTATTTCTTCCAACAAAGGTCAAATAAGGAACCGCAGTACAAAATACATAAAAAAACATTTACCGTAAGACTCCTAATTTAGTTCCACATTCATAGAATCATTATCTAATTTAGATAATTTCAAAATAGGAATACTACAGTCCTTTTCCTAATAGCCGCCAACTTGTGTAAGCTTACAAATTAATTAAATAAAAGCACATCACTATTAGTAGTTCTATGTAACATAACTCTATGTTACAAAGAAGTACTAACACGTTTTTAATCTAAAGACATGTTGTAGTCGTGTTTCGTTTCAATTCAAATTAATTTTTCAGATTAGATCAAAGTGATATTTTTCGTCAATAATAGATTAATAGGTATTTAAGCCCGCATACGCACGAGCGCGTTAATAACGTAGGCATTCGTACAAACAGAGCTAGAGATGTTTTATTTAAAATTGCCCTCCCCTCCACTGCTTCTTTCGTACACAATTCAATTATTTGAGAGAATTAGATTGAGGTGAACTCAAAAAATATAAACGTGGCATGAATCCCTGTCCTCGCCAAATTGAGCATCGAACCTTGAAGGTAAATAATAACAATGACACTCGTGCCCCATTTAGTCAATAATGGAGACTGCAATCTTAAATCAAAACATCTCCACCGCTTTCCATTTGTTTCATTCGAGTGCTTATGTAACGCGCGATCGAAAAGCGCTCGTGTGACAGTGGGCTTAATAATCCCAGGACTGAGGAACGAAACAAAGGAAAACATTAAATCATGAAGATGTGTATAGGCGCCTTTACTTACGTAGTGGCACCATTTGGTTAGACTGCATGGAAAGCGCTGCACTCGTAGAAAAGAATAATTTATTATTGTATTTAAAAAAAGTTTGATGTTTGAATACCTTAAAAAAATCCACTATTGTATGTTTTTTTTTTTAATGAAAATACGCGTTGCTGTCTCATTAGTTTCGTGAACAACGTGTCTATGGTACGACCGCCTTGTCAAATAATATGGACTGTCACTTTATTTGAGATAAATATGTATAGACAATAGTTTAATACAATAAAGTCTTTTCAACGAATGCAGATGTTGTAGTCTAGTCTACATCAGTCTGTAGGCAATGCGTGTAACTAGAGATCGATATAGAATAGACATCGTCATGTTATACTTCTTAAACAAAGAGTATGAGTCCCACTAGGCTTACATGCGCAGCGCGACAAAATGTTGTCATCCCTTTATCATGCGGGGAAACGAGACGAGTAGTCTTTGTCTCGTCAAAATTTTGTCGAGCTATGAACGATAACCCAGTTTTTTGTGATGATACGTCTGGAATGTATTCTAAACATCGATGTTTTATACAAATTTTCCTTCTATTTCTACGCGAACAGAATATTAGACAAAGTCACTGTATTGTTTCCAATTCCTAACTAAATAATAATTATATTATATACTTACTGAAACGCAACAATCACAAATCTATGTATATACATTTAACTTACACATAATATTAGAAACAACCAAAAAATATTAAATTTTCTCACATCATTTGCACTTTCAAATGAGATGTCAATTTCAAATAATTTTTTATATATTTATAAATAGGACGATCTATGTAACGTATTCAAAGAAATACATAGTGTAACTTAGTTTTATAATTTGATATCTTACGGTTGTGGGGTCAAATGTAACAGATCTTGAGTCAAAGAGGGAAAGAGAAAGTATAATACTTTCTTAAAAACTGTGTCGTGATCTTGGACGACTCGTGAGCATAGAGCATTAGACAAATAGAGAGCCATTTTTCACCAAAGAAGTTTTCATCTGTTACAACTAATGTCCTTGGTGTTACGTCAAACGTCAAAAATTTACATTAGGTTTTGTACAAAGATTAACTATCGCTTTCTATAATGCGATCTGTAGATCATTGATTGGTTGCGGGCAGGTGTACTACAGAACGCGATATCAAAAGCGACTGCAAAACGGCGCTGTTTACTCCATTTTCTCTCACTACTCTGTGTCTGCGATTAAATTTTTCATTTTTGCTCAATACCTGGTAATACATCGCTACATAGCCAACACCGACACTTCGCGATACGTTTGGCAGTTCATAAAACAATAATAAATACCATCAATCCGAGAGTCCTGTTTTGAGAAGTTAGGATGTCAAGTCAAACGTAGTAGCGGACTGCCGCCACGCGGAGAAGCCGTGGCTGGCTAGGGCTAGGGCTCCGGCTCGGGCGCCGGAGGCGGCGCGGGCGTCGTGCTCGCGCCGGCTAACGCATCCAGCGCGTCTAACGCATGCGTTAAATGCGTTAGAGCACTCGGCCCGCGCGGCGCTGCCTCGTCCGGCTCGGAGTCAGGCTCGGCCGGCTCGGACGCGGCGTCGTCCCCCGAGCTGCCGGAGCCGGAACCGCCTCTCGTCGCCGTGTTACTCGGACCGCCTGCGCATCCGCTCTCCGGCTCGGAGCTTTCTTCTTCTGTAAGAACGCAATCGTAAAATTAATTTAGAAATCTAGGTGAAGGGGATACTACTACTACGTGTGTAGGCATTATAGTTTATTTTTCCAAAATCACAGAAATTTCTAACGCAGTTCGTTAATCAGACTTTTAGGATGCTGTGCTCTATCGTTTCCTGGCAAACCTCAAGCTAGACTTGACGTACCTCAAAAAGCAACAAAGCTTAAGTGAGACTGGGCCGGCCACGTCTGCCGCATGTTGATCGGATCGTGGACAAAAATAACCAGAATGTGGGACTCGGAAAACGTTCAGCGACATAGTGACTTACTGAGGCGAAGATAGTGGAATGAGTTTGACCCTTACTAGAAAGATTGGGCCACATTAGTTCAGGATAAAGAGGATTGGAAAGGAGAAAGGGAGGTCCTTACCCTGCAGTAAGGATCACTATCTCATATGGGGGAAAATTTTAAAAAGTATCCAGCTATATGCAGCAAGTACCTAACAGTACCAAAACTCGCCAATATGGTACTATCGTAAACACAGGGTATAGTATGAATGTAGCCACAGATACGTAAATGTAGCAGTTGTTGACAGATTGAAGTATGCAGAGTTGGAAATTTTTTACCCGGTCGCGATTGTAGGGCCACCCTTATGTGGCACACGTTTCATACACAGAGAAAGTGCTCCTTACCTCTACCCTCCTGCAGGATAAGGACCTCCCTTCCTCCTTTCCAATCCTCTTTATCCTGAGCTAGTGGGGCAACACAGATTAAAAATAAAATAAAGTGTGGCGCACCTGTGGCGTGCTGTAGCCGGGCCCGCAACGTGCGGGTCAGTCGCTGCAGCTCCCTGCCCCGCGCGGGCTCCATCTTGTCCCGCGCCTGCAGCAGCGTCAGGGCCCGCACGGGGGCCAGGAGCGCGCGCAGTGGGGCCCGCGCGGCGTCTGTGGCCAGCTCCTCTAGCAACGCATCTGTGGCCCCTGAGCCGGAGCCGGACCCGCCGTCAGTGCCGTCTGCGTTGTCTGACCCGCCTGACCCGCTGCCGCCGAGCTACGAAACATGTTGAAGTGAAACTTCTATACAGGGTAATTGAAAAAATACCCAAAACCACTTAAGACTGTACCGAGCAAAATAATTCAAAACAGTCGTCACTGTTAAAGTGATATAATCAATACTTTTACCATAATTGCCATAAAAAATATGTAATGAATACCACAGTGAATGTGTTAACTGGTGTTAACCGATTATCGTTGGCAAAAAATAAGAATACTGTTTAATTTAATAAACAAAAATACGTAAAGTTGTACAAAAATCTTTAAAAAAATCTCGTATTTAGTTGAGTTTTGATAGTAAACTGTATTTTTTTTCACAAACTTGAATTCATATTAATCTTTAATATTTATACTATAATTTGTAGTTTTTACATTTTCGAGATGTCGCTTAGTTATTTTATTATTAATTTTTGTTTTAATTGACGCGCTGTTTTGAATCATACATACATACGTTGCGTATGATTCAAAACAGCGCGAAAAATTAATAATAAAATAACTAAGCGACATTTCGAAAATGTAAAAACTACAAATTATAGTATAAATATTAAAGATTAATATGAATTCAAGTTTGTGAAAAAAAATACAGTTTACTATCAAAACTCAACTAAATACGAGATTTTTTTAAAGATTTTTGTACAACTTTACGTATTTTTGTTTATTAAATTAAACAGTATTCTTATTTTTTGCCAACGATAATCGGTTAACTCAAAAATAAATAAATATAAAAAAAAAAAATATTAAAAAAAAATTTACAGACTTCAAATAAACGAAAACAAATTGTTTTTGGCTACGTTATTTAGTCGAGGTTAAAGTCGTAGAACAAATGTTATTCAGGGTGATGGCACGAAGTCCAGATTAAGAGGTTTTGGGTATTTTTTCAATTTCCCTGTATAGACGGCGGGTATTAGGATTTTCCTGTCACGAAAAAGCGTTACGACCGCGTGGAGAGGGTAGACGACAATATGCAGCCGCCACTACTGGAGGTGCCGCGCGGTCGTACCAATATGTTAAGACAGGCGCCTCTGACGCGCGCACTTCGCACTCTCAACCTCATTGCTAGTGAGACGGACCTATTCTTTTGTACTCTAAGTGAATTCACTAGAAATGCATTGTTCTTCTTCTTTTCGAATCGATGGTTTTCCTTTATGCTAGACTACTTGGGCCCAGTAGGTAGCCACATTTATCGCAGCATCAGTGGCGTTTTTAATGTCCTCTAAGGTGCAGGTGTAGGGGCACTTTGGGCACTGTAATAAGTGGGCCATTGTCTGGTCAGGATCACCGCACTCACAATGGGTGTCGGTGGGATCTTTTATGCCCCATTTTGCTAGATTGTGTTTGCAGCGGCAATGCATTGTTTAATAATAAGTTACAGATGTTAGCAATTATCTAGCATTTATCGCGTTGGGTAAAATTCCTATAATGGTAGATGTAAGACAGAGAAATAAATAAATAAATATCGCGTGGTGAGAGGCGGCAGCAGCGGAGCCACTTGCCGGTTGAAGTTTCATTTCTACTATGTGTCCCAGCACACATTTCGTTTTTTTTTTATTTAGAGGTATGAGGAACAGAGTGTAAAGTTCCTCATCCTCCGTAGAAAAGGGAGGATCCTCTGACAAGACGGGTGTCATGTCTGGAGGGTTCCTGCCCAACGATTTGTAGTCGGGATTTTGTATATATGCTAATGTCGCGGAGAACTCAGCTTGCGCGATCTAGAAAACGTCGGTTGTAGTACGTATCATGTGCGATAGATGTCGTCACAATTACTATATTTTTTGACGCGAGTACCTCTTTAATTTTGCTTCCATAGTGAGTGTGCGGACCCATCTGGCCATACCCCTGGTGGTATGGCGGGTCTAAAACTATACCACTGAGAAAATAGTTTGGGTTAGGTTAGGTTAGAACTGTGACCATTAAGTGAACGGTGCCGCAGTAGCGCCCGCCGAGCGCGAGATCCCCTCTATTGTTGGTGAATCATTTGGGTTAGGTTAGGTGAGTGGTATAGTTTTAGACCCACCATTCCACCAGGGGTATGACCAGTGGTACGGTGAGTCCGCAATGCATAGTGAGAGACAATTCATTCAAAATTTATTTACAGCATTCGATAGCTTAAGGATCAAAGAGTTCATTACAATTTTAATTTGGTTCAAAAATTAATAAGACACATATAAATACGCTCAATAAAAATATTACCCAGTATGTACTATCGGGGACTTTCCCGCCTGCTCAGTTAAAAAAAAATCCCTTGGCGCCTGAGAAGTCAACGGGGCGGGGTAGAGAGCGCTTCCATCTTTTGAGTGCAAGCAAAAATGAGCTTAGTGGTGGTCAGGCGGGTGTGACCACGATAGTACATGAATTCACGTAAAACAAACGGCCGTATCCACGACAACATCCCGATATTTTTTTATGTATTTATATCTTCATCTTTCTAGCCTTTTCCCAACTATGTTGGGGACAGCTTCCAGTCTAACTGGATGCAGCTAAATACCTGTGTTTTGTTTTCACATGGAGCGACTGCTAGTTAACTCGAAACCCCTTGGTAAGACTGGTATAACCATAACGACTCACAAGATCTACGAATGACAGCCGATACTAACGGCATAACGTGCGTTCAGAGGCCTCCCACCATGATGATCACCCATCCATAGACCAACCGCGGCAAACAGCTTAATTATCGTGATCGGTCGACGCAACTGCGGCCTGATTGCACCCTCGTAGTGTCTTCATACTGAACGTATGTCTAATGAAATAAGCGATAACGCATTGAAGCTGCATTAGCTTCGCGTAACCGTTGTTACATCAAAAATACGCAGCGTTTGCGCAGCGTCAACGCTGATTATACGTTCAACAAACGCATGATAGAGGGTCAGCCCTCTACTGATATGTAATATAGCATACCTTAGGATAATAATGTTGCATAAACTGATATATGACTGGGTCCTCCAACGACTCGCGTTCGTCTAACAAAATTGCGTCAACATACTCCGTGGCGACGCTGCACTCTAGTAGCATCTCTTCCAACTTGGAGTCAGCCTGTAAATATAAAAGACTTATTTACACTGCTCAACATTGCCTAGGACTATTTGAAGATTTTTTGGGATATTTGAAAATGGTACACATAGCGACAATGATGATTTCTTTTAAAAAAATTACATTTGCGTTTTGTCGGAACTGGTAGTTGGGAACTTTTTTGTTCCCAAAAAGTTCCCATCATCATCTGTACCATTTTGAAAAATAACGTTTGGAACACCATTTGATTTAAATATTCATTTTTATCGCGTTTGCACAAAGTAGTAGTAGTATTGTGACGAGCGGGTGTCCGCAACTCCACGTCTCAGCGCGTATTTTGCGTAGCGTTTGCACAAATAGGGTATTTTACTCTATACGAGAAAAAAACTATAAATATGTTATTGAGACAGTTTAGGCATAAAGCAGTCGGAAAATGTAAGTTTTAGTTCATAAAATAACAAAACAAATTTTTAAATTCAATTCAAAGATTTCAGTATTTTTAATCTGTTATAAAACACCATGAAATAGTAGCGGCCATGTTATTACGCCGTACGGCTGTGTAAACAAAAAATTGTCAACTGTCAGTCAACCGATTGGCGTAATATAGCCTTTGTACTTTTATTATTTTCGTAACTAACGTATTTTTTCATTATACACCTAATACAAAATATGCTTTTAATTATTTTTAAATTATATACAATTATCATATTTAATATGAGCGCATTTGATACAAAACGGACTGACGTCATTTACGCTGAGCAATATGGCGTTCAGTAAGAGGCGTTTTCGTCAAACTACGCGCGAAATTTGAAAATTTAAAATTTAAATGCATTTTTATGGCACTTATCGATTGAATAAAAATTTTGTGTTTTTTTTGGTGGCATATTAGCACTATAGAATTTCATTGAGACACTTTTCAAAAATGGGTGTAATACCTTATTAACACATTTACGAATGTCGTCTATGTGAACAGAAAGAGTAAAGACAGTGCTTGCTAGTCTTAAAACTTTCCATCTTATTACAAAACTTAAATATTTATTTATACATTTTCAAATATTCATGTTTTCTATGAAAAATCTTCAAATTTTCCTAGACAATGTTGATGTGTGTATATATAAAAAGAAAAGTAATCAAAACTGGCCTTAATATCCAAGTAATATAAAGTTAATTTTGGAGTAACGTTATTACCAAACTAAATCTTACCGGCGAATTAGCTACGTCTCTCCAGAACGCTGCGAAGTAGTTAAACCGTAGGGGTACGGCCTCCAGTGCACATAGAGCCGAGAGCAACACTAGCTGTTCTGACATGCAACGTTGACTGCGAGCAACACGGCAACACGTGTCTGAAATATAAGATATAGATTATATATGTGTATTTTACCTAATGTTGTACTTTTGAAGGTTTATATCTGATTAATTGGGCACTTGACATCATTAACTAATTAATAATTTCAAGACACAATTCTTCTAAAAAAAACACTTAATATTATCCCTAAAAACCGAGTTGTTTTTATAACTGTAAAATTCGGTTTTTTGATTGCTTTGAAAAAATAAATAGTAAATCAATTGGGTTGGCAAAAGGGTGACGTTACATTTAACTATTATATTGCCATGCAAAGTCTATGGAGGAATCGCGTTTTGACAGCTAATAAAAAGTATGTCAATTGATTAGTGTTGTCAACAAGGTCATAAAGTATCCAACTTTGATTGACTGGTAAAGA
This sequence comes from Charanyca ferruginea, assembly GCA_947361185.1. Classification (NCBI taxonomy): domain Eukaryota; kingdom Metazoa; phylum Arthropoda; class Insecta; order Lepidoptera; family Noctuidae; genus Charanyca; species Charanyca ferruginea. The sequence continues at coordinate 10,048,688 of OX376076.1, forward strand.
ATGCCCAAGGTATTAATAATACTCTCAAAGGGTTGTTAGTTTTTTGACAGCTGCTTTAAAACGTAACTATTCCCGATTACCTAAAGAAATAACTTTAAAATGCATTATAAAATAAATATATAAACTGCCTTACGTTAATGGATTAATTATCTTATTGAAGACTATTAATTACAGACATTATAATACATTATGCGTATCAGTTTTAACAAAAAACAAAGATTGTTACGCTCATGAAATATAGTTACATTCCATTGTGCTAAATGACGGGATCGAATGTATTCGCTTCAAATGAATAAATCGAAAATAATAATTTTGTATTTATGTAATCCTAAAAACCTATATATTTTGAAAATAATCCAATGGATTTAAATTGCGGGTTTCAACATCGAAAATTAAACAACCAAATTAATATTTTAAAGTTAATTTTACGTTGTTATAATAAATAAATCTATAAATTATTCGTCGTCTTTTGACATGGTAAAATAATTACGTTTGATGACGAGTCTTCGCCTAAAATTACGATTGATTCTTGCTTGCTTCAAAAAATCAATAATACAGGATGAAATTGAATTCATTAGCAAAATTGTAAGGAGTGATTCAGACCACGAACCTGAACAACTTTCATTATGGAGTCAACTCAAACAGCGCGAAAAGAAACAGCTGTTCCATACGTTTTGGCCGAGTACCTATTGCACTTCTGTATGGAACAGCTGTTTTTTTTTTCGCGTTGTTTCAGTTGGCTCCATAATGAAAGTTGTTCAGGTTCGTGGTCTGAATCACTCCTTACAATTTTGCTAATGAATTCAATTTCATCCTGTATTATTGTTGTAAAGTTGTTCAGGTTCGTGGTCTGTCACTTCTTAAAATTTTTCTAGTGAATTCAATTTTATCCTGTATATACAAATTGAAGTGTAAATAATCAAAACGTTACGTAGCTGCAATCACTAGTTGTCAAAACCACCAGCTGTCAAAAAACGGTTAAACGGTATTTTAGCACTTATTTATTTAGACTTACTCTCGGCGGACTGGCTGGGGCCACATTAGCGGGCAAAGATTCGTGTAGCGTTGGCGCGCTAAAACATCGTGTATGGGCATACGCGATGTTTTTGTCTATTATAGATTCATCGTGCCGGATTGTGTTGTTATCTGAGGCTCATACGAAGACTGTAATTCAAAATGGAGGAAATAACGTAGGTGGCCACCCAAGCGAATATTTTCACAACAATCCCTTTGATGCGCGCCAGTTTACCGACTGTGCCCCGATAGTACAAATCGTTTTCGCCCGAATACTACGCGTTGCAACCGCCACAATCATCGCGGTGCCACGAATATTTGCCGTAGCCCGCGAATAAACGAAAGCTCCAGCATCACAGTTTTATAATGTAACTTTAAGTTAAGTCTAATTTTATAAAATGTTTTTTTTTACTAACCTATAAACTTATGGTAGGGCCTGTAGGACGTGGCGAGGCGATGCGAGTCGTGCTTGTCGGAGGCGTGGGGCGCGCGGCGCGACACGCGCGGGCCGCACGCGTGGGGGCGCGGGCGCGTGGCGCACTGCGCGCCCGCCGCCAGCGGGACCAGCGCGCCTAACGCCGCCGCGCCGCCGATCAGCACCACCTCGCGCAACACACCTGGGGAGTCAGACAATACAGTTTATTTCAAACTAGCTGACCCGACAGACTGTTAAGGCGACGATATACGCCGGCGACCTTGAGCGACCAGAGAATCGAATGCGCTGCGTCCAAAACTCTCAAAGTTTAGTAGATTTTTTTTTTTTTTTCAAAACTGATTTATTTATTTGATAACAGCATTTAAAAGAATTAAATATGTACAAAGCTTAAAAATAAATTATAAAATATGTATATTATGTACAATGAATGGGCTCACAGGGCATCAAAAAACTCGTCCACATCGCTCACAATGGGACAAGTGCCCAAAAGGCTAGCAGCATTACCACGTTGAATGGCAATGCTAATTCTTTGGCCCAAGAAAAGGCCAGCCCTCTGGTCACGTGAAGAGTCGACCAGCCGCTTAGAAATGTCGCTAAAAACAAGGTGAGCACTCGGACCCCATGGCCCTAGTGTTTAGCATTAATTAGCATTGCCATTCAACGTGGTAATGCTGCTAGCGCCTTAAGTACGTGAAACAGAGACAAGGAAAAGGCTTCGTAGTGGAATACGCACTGATGACAGGTGGCGCAGCCATAGCATAGGCATAGCATATCAGTAGCCACAGATATGCAACACAGACGTTGGCCTGCCCCTATACCAATCCTTTTTCCCCAGTGGATTTTTAAAATTTTCTCAATGTTTCTCAAACCTTCCATTTCAAAAACCTAATTTTGTTCTTGAAATGTTTTTGGAAGTCAAATCGGTCCCGCCGGTCTTGAGTTTTAGCGAGACTAACGAGCAACGATTCATTTTTATTACAATATAGAAGATACAAGATAGATTATTCCAACGGACGACTTACGAATTATTAGAACGATTTATTTATATTAGATAGAAGATAGCTTGGATTAAATACAAAGCGACAAGAAGTTCACGAAGAATGACTCAATCCTGTCCTACTTATTATAAATGTGAAAGATTGTGACTTTGTGAGGTGTGCGGACTCACCATACGACTGGCCATACCCCTGGTGGTAGTGGCGGGACCTTCATACAAGTCGAAAACCCGAGCTCGTAATAATAATCATAGAGCTAATCGCGGTGCGGAGGGCACGACAACTGAACCGCTAGTTACATAGACACAATAGGTACCTAGCGCGGCGTCCCTCAGATGGTTGTGTCGGTGGTGCAGGTTGAGCATGGTGAGCAGGCGGCGCGTGCGGAGGGCACGACAACTGAACCGCTAGTTACATAGACACAATAGGTACCTAGCGCGGCGTCCCTCAGATGGTTGTGTCGGTGGTGCAGGTTGAGCATGGTGAGCAGGCGGCGCGTGCGGAGGGCACGACAACTGAACCGCTAGTTACATAGACACAATAGGTACCTAGCGCGGCGTCCCTCAGATGGTTGTGTCGGTGGTGCAGGTTGAGCATGGTGAGCAGGCGGCGCGTGCGGAGGGCACGACAACTGAACCGCTAGTTACATAGACACAATAGGTACCTAGCGCGGCGTCCCTCAGATGGTTGTGTCGGTGGTGCAGGTTGAGCATGGTGAGCAGGCGGCGCGTGCGGAGGGCACGACAACTGAACCGCTAGTTACATAGACACAATAGGTACCTAGCGCGGCGTCCCTCAGATGGTTGTGTCGGTGGTGCAGGTTGAGCATGGTGAGCAGGCGGCGCGTGCGGAGGGCACGACAACTGAACCGCTAGTTACATAGACACAATAGGTACCTAGCGCGGCGTCCCTCAGATGGTTGTGTCGGTGGTGCAGGTTGAGCATGGTGAGCAGGCGGCGCGTGCGGAGGGCACGACAACTGAACCGCTAGTTACATAGACACAATAGGTACCTAGCGCGGCGTCCCTCAGATGGTTGTGTCGGTGGTGCAGGTTGAGCATGGTGAGCAGGCGGCGCGTGCGGAGGGCACGACAACTGAACCGCTAGTTACATAGACACAATAGGTACCTAGCGCGGCGTCCCTCAGATGGTTGTGTCGGTGGTGCAGGTTGAGCATGGTGAGCAGGCGGCGCGCGCACTCGGGCCAGTCCTTGCAGGCCAGCAGCAGCGCGCGCGCCTCCTTGTGGTCGCGGCGCGTGCGCAGCGTGCGGCACAGCGCGCGCGCCCAGCGCAGCGCCGCCGTCAGCTCCGCGCGCACCGCGCCCCCCCGCGCCCGCGCCCGCCGCGCCGCCCTCCACGTACACCGCGTGCAGGCTGTGCAGCGCCTGGGGAGACACCATTCTATTTTCAATCTTTCCTTTTATCTAATACCTTTATGAGCGTTACTCCAGAGCGGCGCGCCTCGATGAGGCCTCGGCCGACACTGAGCGGTGGTGCGACTCCGCGCCGATTATATAGTAGTACTAAATAATTCATAGTAAAATAAATATATAAGTTATTAAAAAAATATATACCGTGTTTTAGAACGTAAATGTTTTCATTTACGAGGCCTGAAAAAAACATAAAATATCACTGATTTCATCCCAAACGAACACGTCTAATAACTCGAAAAGTGGCTAAAAATAGCACTTTTGAGTATACTTTTCTTGTATCAAAACTTACAGTAATATTGACTTTTTTTCAGACATGCACTAGTAAATGTTATTGCTTTTTTAACAGTAATGTTGTTATAAGTTTGTCGTATATGGTTTTACTATTATCTAGCATCCGCGTAGACCATCGAGCGCTAGTTTAAAAAAGGCTTATATAAAAACTGTTCTTATGACAAAACTATACGAACATTTAAAAATATTTTTCAGCCATACACTAGATTATGAAATTCTCAATAATTTGACGTCAATATCTTATCTACCAATTAAACACATTATCGTTTTATTGTCCGTCGGAAATCATCAATTTTGACTCCAGCATGGTTCTAACGGATGAACGCTCTTAAACGAGCAATTCTTGTATATAATATATACAATATGGAACTCACTTATGTGCAATAAATGAAACCTATAGCAAAATTTATATAATAACATTAAATTAAAAACCGAAAATTAGAAAAGTAAAATTTTCAAACAAAATAAATATCAAAATAAAATCAGTGACAGTAAACACTCTGTTTAGACAACGTACCTTGACCTCGGAGCGAATTTTACATTTAGGCAAATAACTGGAATAGGTACGTAACAGGGTCGTGATATTTTTGCAGTTTTGCACTACGTGGCAACGTCGCTTTTCAGTGTTCGAATTCTACAGAGTGTTTAAGGGCGCGTATTCGATTTAGCGCAACTCAAAATCTAAACGATTGCTAGAACGGCGTAGCAGCATTGACACACACTAGTACAATACAATGGTCTGTTTGTGTGCATCAGAAAAAGAAATACGCACGAAATAAGCACGAATCATTGAAATTATTCGGCAAACGACAGCGCGCTATGTTTTACAGTGCTTTTTAAAATATTATTTGTCTAAAATAAATGAGCTCGTATAACGGACTGAAAAATATTCTGTATATTAAGCATAACATTTACTTTCATAAAATAAATATATCAGTTATGTTTTTATTCAAATACTGGTGTAAAAAAGTTGTCAAAGTGAACCGCTTTTCTACTTTTTCAACATTGTTTTTTAATATATAATAGTAATATTTTCGTAATTTTGGCTCTGTAGCTGTCTTTATGACTGTACATACTGTTGAAAAACGCATAAAACCAAATATTTTGGCATATTGTAATGGTTGTATTCGTCCTGAAAGTTAACTCTGACGTCTATTTTCGTAAAACGATATAAAAGAATTGTCTTCGCTTTAAAAAACCACAATTAAAAATTATACTTTTACTCTGTAGCTGTCTAAATCAAGACTTAATCTTTCTAAAACTGTAAATTGTCTTTAAATATTCTGCTCACATAATTACGATATTGCTCTGGGCAAAACGCAAAAACATGAAATTTTCGTCACGAATCGAATACGCACTCTTAAATTTGTTCAAAATTAAAATTCTACTTTTTGACCTAATTATTGGACCGATTTCGTTAATTTTTTGTATATCTTCAGAAAAGGCGAAAACAAGTACGTCGTATAATTTATTGCGTATATGTGGGCCCCATTCTGTATACAGGCAAATTGAATTCATGAGCAAATTTTTAAGGAGTGACTCAGACCACGAACCTGAATAACTATCATTATGTGGCCAATAGCGTATTTTACTCTATACGAGAAAAATTCTATAAATATGTTATTGAGACAGTTTAGGCATATAACAGTCGGAAAATGTAAGTTTTAGTTCATAAAATAACAAAACAAATATTTAAAATCAATTCTAAGTTTTCAGTATTTTTAATCTGTTATAAAACACCGTGAAATAGTAGCGGCCATGTTATTACATCGTACGGCTGTGTAAACAAAAAATTAATTGTCAACTGTCAGTCAACCGATTGGCGTAATATAGGCTTTGTACTTTTATTATTTTCGTAACCAACGTAATTTTTTCATTATTACACCTATTACAAAATATGCTTTTAATTATTTTTAAATGATAGACAATTATCACATTTAATATGAGCTCATTTGATACAAAACGAACTGACGTCATTTACGCTGAGCAATATGGCGTCCAGTAAGAGGCGTTTTCGTCAAACTACGAGCGAAATTTGAAAATTCAAAATTTTGATGCATTTTTATGGCACTTATCGATTGAATAAAAATTTTGTGTTTTTTTTGGTGGCACATTAGCACTACAGAATTTCATTGAGACACTTTTCAAAAATGAGTGTAATACCCTATTTAAACAGCGCGGAAAAGAAATCAGCTATTCCATACAGAAGTGCAATAGGTATCTCGGCCAAAATGTATGGAACAGCTGTTTTCTTTTTCGCGCTTTTTGAGTAAGCTGGTTAGATGATATTTAGTATGCAGGGGGTTTCGGGGGCGATAAATCGATCTAGCTAAGTTTCACTTTTTTAAAACACGAAAAGAAAAATACAAGTCGCCCAGGTACTTAAATTTAAGGAACGTAGAGGTACACCTACGTCACTCTATACAAACGAAACAATATGGAAGAAGACATCCCCAGTCAATTGACATACTTTTTATGAGCTGTCAAAACGCGATTCCCTCATAGATTTTGTACGGTAAAAGTAAAAAGTGACGTCACTTTTTTGACAACTCACTTGATATTTGTTGATTTTACAACAAATTTTACAGTTAATTGACAATTAATAGGGTTATCAAGGCTAAAATCAAGTGTTCTTTTAGAGAAATTCTGTCTTGGACTTATTGGTTAATGGTGTCATCTTCCCAATTGAGTTACCTACACTACAATCAAAATAACAAACTGTACAAATACGTGCGTGTGTGAGCGTGCGCCACTCAAACTAAAAGCAATTCCGAGAGCACGTTCAACGCAAGAAGAGATGAGGCAAGGCGTGTCGCTACCGTACGGTCGTACTATTACTTATACTGTGGTAGAGGAGGTATGTTACAATGTGCCACATACCTTGCTGCATATAGCTGGATACTTTTCAACGCCCCCCCCCCCCCCCTATGAGATAGTACTCCTTACCTCTATCCTTCATAATTCAATTGCAACTAAATGTCATCATCATTATTAGAAGTATGTTATTAAAAGAAACAAATATTTTATAAATAATTTGATTTGTTTACCGATTTAATTTAATTTATTAAATGGAAGCGGTCGAATCTTTTGTGCTCATTTTGTTAGTTATGTAACGGTAAAAACCACTCCTCGAATGTCGTCTCGAGGCTTGTGTGCCAACCTCCACTTGTAAACCTCTATTAGAACAACAATAAATTAACACGCCAACAAAATTGTCGGGTAATAAACTAATAATCTTTTTCTGACCTTATCAGCACCCCAGGTACGTAACAGAATTACAATAATAATTTTTGCATTGCTTTAATAGTAAAAAACATCGTCTGAACGACAACTTTAAAAGACACAATGATTATTTTTGAATTGTCAATATGAAATTTAAATGTATTTGTGCATTTATATCAGCTGTCTGACACCCATAGTACAGGGTCTCCCTAGTTTGGGGTCAGATAGCCGTGTGTGAAATGTCCCCACATATTATTATTATATATGACGTCACTTCTGATTCATCATTTGCCAACTTAATTGACTATTAATTGATTTCAAAGCAACTAAAAAATCGAGTTAATCGAGTTTTTAGAGCTAAAATCGAGTGCTTTTATTGGGAAGCTCTGTCTACCCAACTAAGCTGCTGGCAAATATTAGAACACGGACTTTTTCAAACTTACTAAAGTAATTTATCACAACTCACTTCAAAAGTCATCTGTAGTCCTCCATTGTAGACCACGTATAGCCTGTCGTCTTCATTCTCGACCAATGTGCAGAACGCTGATATTAGCGTCGACCAACACGTCCTGCCGTTTAGACCTGCAAATTACGATAATGTAGAACAACTGTGTTGAGAACATAGCTCCACTAGGTACGAGGAATTACGTCAACAGTTTTCATAATTAATTAAAAACTAAAAAGAACAGAAATAGAGTTGGAAATTGCTTAATTGCTGCCTAGATAACAAATGCCGCGTGAGTTATTTCTTGCACACAATTTTCAATTTCATTAGTAATGTGTTTGAGTTCATTATCAATTAATAAATGAATAGTACTCCAGCATATTCCTGGCCTTTGCACCGACCGGGCCCATAAAGACTGTAACTGTCAAATATGTCCCTTTAAGATTGATGTAATGAAGATCGCAATGCATTTCTTAGCATGTGATATAGCTAAGGATTAATCCTGTCTCTGTCGTACAGCCGTCAAATTACAAATGCAAGAGAGATACAGGAATATATCTAAGCCAAGCGACGTTTATTAATCTCGGCCTTGACGTTGAACTCGATTTATTTTTACGGCATTGTAGGTGAAATGTACAAATCGCACCTATACAAACATTTTGTTTGTAGGATAAATAAATACTTGTCAAATGCAGGAATAGCACCCTTCATTTTTTCAAATTGAATAGTGCCCAAAAACGGCGTCTCTTCACATTTCATAAAACATACAGTAAACATTAAATTACATAGCTTCAAAAATATTACCTACACTAGTATATACAGTAGCGACAGGGAAACCAAAAAAAATTCAATCTCCAACTTCTAACAATATTAATATACTCGTTGATTTTGGTAGTTACTTAGGTAAACAAACTTAATATAAAATTCTGATATTTCTTGCAAACAAGGTACTAAAAAATCATGGCAGGCAGGATTTGTACAAAAAAAATTAAGATGTTTAGAGAAGTTGAAATTCTAATTCTTATATTCTTGGGTACCTAAACAGTATCTTCAGGCATTTACAATATTTTTAAAAACCCGGTAAAAAAGTTTAGTTTAACGAAAAGCTCATTACTTCAGAACGAAACGGCAACTGACAGTAACTGTGACACTAACAGTCGCCGTTTCGCAGTTCTTACACTGAAATTGCAACGTTTTATAGGAAATAATATCACAAATAATGATTATTTTTTTCCACACACTTGTCACATCACTTGTCAGCCAATTTTATAGATCCGATAACGTCGCTTGTCACTTTATTTTTTTTTTATAAACACAAAATGGGCACCGAGATGAAACGAAAAAGTGTTATTTTCATTTCGTAATAATTTAATTATGCGGGGTCTTAAAAATATGCTAAGTATATCAATCTACTTCTGGTAATGTATTCTTTACATTGGAAAATATTTTTTTCATACAAATGAATGTATGGATCTCGCCATAATTCTTTGTTTTGCATTTGTAATATATAAGCAATCCATACTAAAAGAAATATCATGATTGTTGTTTACCTTTATTTAACTACCTAAACCTTTCTAGTATATACACATCTGAATACATAAAAAACATGCTTACAACTGCGCTAAGAACAGTTGCTCATACTAACTACGGCATAACATAAATAAGTATTGACAAGTCTACAAGCTACATTCTATTAGTGTTTGAAGTGTATGATACCTATATGCTCACCCTGTAAGTAGGCGGAGAGCGTGCTTCGTCTAAAGGCGGCAGCCTCTCTGCCGTCAGCGGACTCGCTGCCGGAGCTGGCTCCGTTGCCGCTGCCATTGCCGCTACTCGTACTGCCGTTGTTACCGTTGCCGTTACCGTTGCCGCCGCGAGCTGCTAATATGCGTGCGAGCCTGGGTGGTTAGAAATGTTAGTTTGAAAAGTACTGTTAAATAACCATATACATTTAATTTATTTTAAATTATGTCTGGGAATAGAACATTTTTCCTAGTTTGATAGAAATACAATTTATTTATTTATTTTAATGTTGCTCAACAGGTTGTTTTTAATAAAAAAAGAAGATTTTAAAGAATTGCAGAATTGTTTTTATGTGAGAATGAGTGAAAGTTCGAGCAAAATTAACATGATTATGTTGTTATCAAAACATTTGCTGCGCCATTACAGGGCGAAGGCCTTTTCTCATACAGAGAAGGCATTAATGCCAACATTTATTGTTAATCAAAGTTCAGGTATTACATTATTTTCCTTCACCGACACCGACGTCAATTATGTCCAAGATAAACTTAGGTAGTCGGACTCCGTATCTATATCCGTACTCCGTACCATTATCTACACAACATTTGACATCGAGCAAAAAACCGTCTTAAAATCACGTTTGTTGTATGAGACCCCCCTTAAATATTTATTTTATTCTGTTTGTTGTTATAGCGGCAACTGAAATACATCAACTGTGACAATTTCAACTGTCTAGCTATCACGATTCATCAGCCTGGTGACAGACAGCCAGACAGACGGACAGTGGAGTCTTAGTAATAGAGTCCCGTTTTTACCTTTTAGGTACGGAACTAACATTCAACATTACAAACCTCAACAACTCATCAGCAGCACCGGGATACAGATGAGCGTGTGGCGCGATGTTCCTGAACGCCCAGTGTATGTTCTGATGCTGAGCCAGCGAGCGCGCGAAGGCACTGGACCGTCGGCAGCACAGGCGCAGTAACGCGTAGTATGGCGGCAGCATCGCACGGTTGTAGGCTACTACCTCGCCATCTTCGTGGTCCGCGCTATGTGATAAAAAGATAGACAAAATATTTTAATAAACCATACTAATCCATCATCATCATCTGCCTAGCCTGGTTGTAGAACTGGTTGTTAGACTTTCTGGCTTCTGATTACCCATTATGATCTACAAATGACAGCCGGGACCAAGGGCTTTACGTGCTTTGATGCACGGAGGGAACTCGGTATGAAAGGGATGGTCACCCATCTACAGACCGACTTCGGCTAGCATAGCTTAACCTTTGACCGATCGATCTGTACGGCTTTAACTTGGCCACGAGCTACTCTAATCTAACTAATCCATATTTTAATCCATACTAATATTATAAATGCGAACGTAACTCTGTCTGTTACGTTTTCACGATGAAACGGCTGAACCGATTTTAATGAAATTTGACATGAAGATAGCTTGAACCCTAAGGAATGACATAGTCTACTTTTTAATCTGCGACTTCTTATGCATCCGCGATAGCCGACATCCACGCGGACGAAGTCGCGGGAAAAAACTAGTAATATTATAATGTGAAAGTGAGTTTCTTTCTTTGTTACGCTTTCACGGCTGAACTACGTAACCGATTTTGATGAAATTTGATAGTAGTAATAGTAGTAGTCGTAAGCAAAAGCTTGTCATTAAAAATAATAATTATAATGATTTATTTCTTAATTGATTAATATTTATAGAATTGTCAACTTAATTTGCTGATAAGGAATTTGCTTATAAGATACTTTTATTTCTACAACGATAGCGGAAGTACAATAAAATTATGTGAAGCTGTTCAAGAGCGTCACTAGGACTCGCCAGCTGATGGCCCAGGGGGGGGGGGAGGCAAGTAGATATAGTGTGAATAGGAATTGTATGAATTTTAAACACAGTCAAAGGCACATGAAGCTTTTGGAATCTCTAGGGGAGGGGGGGCAACTACCTACCCCCCCTTGGCGACGCCCTTGAAGCTGTTTAATGTTAAGATCATAATGTCATACACTCAGAATTAAGTGATCCTACCAATTTTTATAAATTGTTTATTGAACAAAAGACTTTTTACTGGGTCGTTTTAAATTAATTACGTCAAAGCATTTCTGCGTAAAATATATTATGTTGCTTGCTATTAAGCAATTACAGTTCAATTTACATTCCAAATTCATACTTTGAAGATTTCAATTAATCAGGGATACATATCGAAAATCATTACCTACTTCGACAGAGAAGACAAATTTTAACGTGGTTTGGTTGGTTTTGGCAATTATTATGAACAACTGTTAATTATGTCATAATCCACGGCTCTGATTCACGACACAGAGCCGTTGACCTTAACAATCTGTCGCCACGACACATTGTCTGTCTTAACAACAAAAAATCCTACGTAAGTGATTACACATAATTTTATAGTTGCTATTCGAAAACAATTTGTAATAGTCTATTTAAAAAAAGAATGCGAAGCTAGATAAAAAGTAAAAGCCGCAACGCAAAGAGATCGGACCTTATTTCATTATTTTGTAAAACAAATAATACCTTCTTTAACAAAGTAAGGCCAATTACATAGAAAAAAAAGTATATAACCCTATAAAAAAGTTTACAAATCGCTAATTAAAAAAAGTAAAAGAGAAATCTCAGGGGACACCCGGGTTTGAACCGGGGACCTCTCGATCTGCAGTCGAATGCTCTACCACTGAGCTATATCCCCGATGTATGAGAAGGCGAAATAGCGCATCAGCTCATTAGTGCGATATGCTTACACATCAATGAAATGCATTATCAGCTGATAACTATTAGGAAATCACTGATTATATTACGATGACACGTTTAGTTTAGTATTTAAATTAAAAAGACATGTTCGTGCACATTAGTGACTCACGCTCAATATTTTTCTACACCTACGCGAATACCGGTTTGGGATAATTTAAAACATGATGTTAAAACATAAATATAATGAAATACTAGCTGTTGTCTGCGACTTTATAGGGTACCTATACAAAATACAAACTCCTTCCCTAGCGGATCAAACAAGGTTATGTTGGACCTGCCAGTGTCTTAAAGAAATATTTCTATTTTTAAGTCTTCTAAAGAACATGACTAACTATATTTATGGTCCTGCAAATTGTATAGTGGCTAGTGCCTAGTGTGCTAGTCTGTCAGTCATTTTTAGGGCTCTTATAAAAAGAACCTGCCTTATTAAATCCTGCTATATGTTTAAAAGTTTTATTAAAAAGTAGGTTATTAATTTTGAATCTAAGCCAATAACATCAATAAGCAATTTTCATCTTGCTTTTGATAATTGTTTTAAGAATAGCGTTCATCCTGCAATACATAAACAGAAATTGTAATGACGTAGCCCATAACTTCGATGGCGTCAAAGTCGAATATACTTTGACCCAGGGCGGGTCCTGGGTCCTTCCCAGGGGTGAAGCTTTCTACCAGTGAAAGATTTTTTTGAGATCCGAACAGCACTTCCAAAGATGACCTCTTACAAAGAAATAAACTTTACATCTTTAATATTAAGGGCGCGCTTCTCATACGGCCTATCGTCAACGCGAGCATGATTGAAAAATTTGACCCAAAGTTTCATCCAACGCAATGTTTGAAAACTAACGAGTGAGAGAGAACGCGACAACATCGCACGAAAATTGGAGCGCTGAGATGTCACAAAACTTGTTCTAGGAAATACGTCATTTTGAAAAAGCTTTATAAGTTTTTGGTAAAAATGTTAATAATTTAGAGTCTCCATTACATGTGCAAGGTTTCTATGACGAAATGTTCAGATAAAATTTGTGCAAAAATACTGTTTTTAAAACGTCTTTACTGAATTTGTTTCTCAAAAAAGTTTACTTTTGATTTCTTAGAAACCTAGATATAAATCACAAGATACCTGTGTATTCGTAATATCTGGAGGAACATTTTGTTATAACGCCATAATCACGTACGGGCGTTTGTATGGCAATAATGACGGTTTGGCCGCTCTTAAGTATACAAGTATTAGCATAGATACTCATCAACTGCCTAGCCTTTTCCAGTCTAACTGGAAGCAGCTGAATACCAGTGTTTTACATGGAGCGACTGCCCATCGGACCTGCACTACCCAGTTACTGGGTAAAACGATACCCCTTGGTAAGACTGGTTGTTAGACTTTCTGGCTTCAGACTACCGGTAAAGACTGCCAAAGATCTATGAATGACAACCGGGACTAACGTCTTTACGTGTTTTCCGAGGCACGGAGGGAACTTAGCATGAAATGTATAATCACTAAGGTGGTCCAAAAAATTTTTTTCCGTTTTTCAATTTGGCCACCCCGTAAATTTGTAACACGTATCTATAGTAATAATGTTGTATATTTTCAGGTGGCTAGCTTAAGCGAAAGAGGGTGCTCAAGCGAGTGGTATTTTTGAAATATTTGTGAAAAATACTAGTCTGATTTCTAGGTTGCAGGTTCGTTTTCAGTGCTAAATTAATCATTTTAATAATTACCCACTTATCCACTTGTATTAGGATGGAAAATTATTGCCTTGTAATAACAGGGAATAAGAAAGTGGAGCGCCTACCGATTTTTGTCTCCGACATTGGTGGTGAAAAATTGTTAGGCGTACCCAAACTTACTGCAGGGACAGGGAAAACATGTCTGATGCTATTTTTAACACAGTGGAACAGTGGAACGTCACAGATAAAGTACGAGCCATGAGTTTTGACACTACTGCCTTTAACAGCGGTGTCAGAAAAGGCGCATGTGCTCCTACAGGCAAAGACAGGCGGTGGTCTTTTATGACTTGCTTGTCATTATCACATGTTTGAAATAATGCTTTCAGAAGTATTTAGACTGTGCTTTGGTCGACCAAGCTTTCCTGAGATCCGATTGTTTAAAAGATTCAGAATATATTTTCTCGAGAACACTACGATTGCCTTGATTGCAATTATGGCGAGGAACAGTTTGCTTAAAACTGCTCTTAAGAGTCTTACAACTGCTTTAGGTAAAGAAAAAATAGTCTGGGATTATTACAATGAGCTACAATGATAGCTCTGAACAAGCCACCTGCGAGCATTCATTGGCGGTCCCCGAAAAATCGTTTGTACTGAAACAGCCAAAACAGCGTTCACTGACCTAGTTTCAGGTTGAAAAAACACAACGGTATTATCAATATTGTATGTCCTACTCCATTAATAATATTTGGTTTGTTCTTAAATACAATTTTGAAACAAAAATAATCGATTTTTGAGAAGAGCTAACATTTTTATCTCTTTTCCTTTTTTAAAAAAGAATTAAAACTCAGGTATTTCAAGACCTAAGATAGAGAGCTGAAATTTTAAAAGGATAATACCTTAGGTATGGGTAACAAAACAACGAGGTGGCGTAACATCTACGTGTAATTATTTTTTTCGCCTTACTAGTGTGAACCACCGTAATGGTCACCCATCCACAGACCAAGCGTAGCTTAACCTTTGACCGATCGATTAGTACAGATACTCACAGTATATAATTAAAAGCGATATGTTTCGTCAGACGCTGGTTGGCCACTGCTAGCTGCACGTTCTCCGGACAGTCGACGGACACGGCGTGCCAGAAGGTAAGTAAAGCTTGCTTGTTGGGGTGAACCGCGACCGAAGGCTCCGAGATCGCAGGGTGGTACAGCTCCCAGAGATCGTTGAAGTATTGACCGAACTGGGGAACAAAGGAGGTTTTTAATACTTTGTACTAAGAAAAAAAAACTGCAATGAAATGTCATCGAATATACTTATATTTTTTTGAATTTAGAAATACGGTATTTTTTTTTATTTTTTTATATTGTTATAGGCTTGCGTTGCGTTGCGTTGCGTTGCGTTGCGTTGCGTGGTATTGGTTGGACTATGATGAAACCTCTTTACTCATATAGACATATTAAACACTATGCAAACGAAATAATGTAGTATGTTTTACTGTGTTCTTTCTAGGTAGAAGTGGCGACATAGCAAAAAAAAGCACCCGCTAAACAAAGAAGCTCATCAATCAGCATGCTCTTTCACTCGCACAATTTAGCGAGCGAGTGAGAGAACATCATTAGCGCCACCATTTTCAATTCGCTTCTTTAATGACACGGGTTATAATTATGAAATATCATATTTCCTACACGTTTTTTTTTTGTGTATAAATAATAATATAATAATACTTATTCAAAACATTAAAAGGCATAACAAGTACTATATGCTTAAATGTAAAATATAATACTAAGACTTCCGTGTCTGAACTAGGTAGTCCTAGTTCAGGCGAGAAGAGCTAAAGTAATTTTATAAAATTAATATTTAATCAGAAAATCAAACAAAACGATAAATCGATGGTGAAGTGCCAATACCTATTATCTAGCATTTTTCAAGAAATTCACTTTTTGATCGTTTTGATTTTAAAGGTGATTTTTAAAGGTAATGCAAATGTAATGCTCATGTTTTAGTGAAATCTCCTAAGCGTATTTTAGGTGCAACACCATATTAAATGCGGAAATACCTCCCAAGGCCCAACTAAACCAGCGTGTGTGTCTATATTAAAAATGTCAGTTATGAGTTATTGACACTTCGCCGTCGAAATGTACAATAGACAAATAGCTGAGTAGCTTAACTAATGTAGAAACTAATATTTCTAAATTAAATACAATATAAACTAAATGTTAGTAATATTTTCGTCTGTATCTTCATAAGACATACTTTGGAGAGCATCCTTGAGAATAGGGTATTTTACTCTATACGAGAAAAAATCTATAAATATGTTATTGAGACAGTTTAGGCATAAAGCAGTCGGAAAAAGTAAGTTTTAGTTCATAAAATAACAAAACAATTTTTTAAATTCAATTCAAAGTTTTCAGTATTTTTAATCTGTTATAAAACACCGTGAAATAGTAGCGGCCATGTTATTACGCCGTACGGCTGTGTAAACAAAAAATTGTCAACTGTCAGTCATTCGATTGGCGTAATATAGGCTTTGAACTTTTATTATTTTCGTAACCAACGTAATTTTTTCATTATTACACCTATTACAAAATATGTTTTTAATTATTCTTAAATGACATAATAATAATAATAATAATAGAAATTTGAAAATTTAAAACTTATATGCAATTTTAGGGCACTTATCGATTGAATAAATTTTTGTTTGTTTTTTTTTGGAGGCATATTACCACTACAGAGTTTAATTGAGACAGTTTTCAAAAATGGGTGTAATACCCTATTAGCCTACAATTTGTGTATTTCACGGAATAGACGTTTGCTTTCGCGTTTAGTCTATTATAAAGAAGAGGACCGAGGAACAGGTAAAATTTGGATACAAACGCATGTTTTGTTGGTATTTGTGGACAGACTATATCTTTACGTCTTTTACTAGTATTCTGAGTGCTTTATGGTAAAGCTCTATGTTGTTTTAATAAAAAGCCCATTATAAACAGCTGTCGAACTGTTAGTACTTCACAATATTTGTATAGGAGATTAGTAGGAAAAAGGAAAGGCCGGAAAGTAGAAACTTTGAGAATCGCCCTCCGAGTTCTGAGTCTGAGTATTGATGAAGAGTATTTTTATTATTAACTCAAAGTATATATTCGCATACCAAGTATACGTGAATTGGTCTAATTACAATAGTATGTACTTTACACATCAATTCTCGTGAGTAACTTAGCATTTTTTTTTTATACTCGGGCAATAGCTTCTACTTACCATGAGTTTCTCGACTCTGCTGACGACGCAGTAGGACATGACTCCAAAGTAGGCCGTCAACTTCATGGTGCCGTGTACCGCTATGTCTGTGTACTTGCGCGCCGCCTTCAACTTGCCCAGCAGCATCGTGTATACCTGCAAATTTTGGAGCTCTTTCATTAGTTACGAGTTTTTGACTGAAGGTAAGCTTGGCGATCTGTAATACAGGCTGTACGTACTTCAGACACCACCCAGCAGCCATTGTTTTGGTTTCGCACTAACTTTTATTAAAAAAACTGTGCGGTCGGGGGACCCCCGTAAGGAACGAAGTTACTTACGTACGTGAATGTACG
Source organism: Charanyca ferruginea (assembly GCA_947361185.1). Lineage (NCBI taxonomy): Eukaryota > Metazoa > Arthropoda > Insecta > Lepidoptera > Noctuidae > Charanyca > Charanyca ferruginea. Next base: position 10,066,298 of record OX376076.1, read on the forward strand.
AAAAAAAAAAATTAAAATAATATTAAATCACGAGCAGGCGAGTGCGCCGCAGCGGCTCTATACACGCACACATACACACACGCATTTCGTTACGTGATGATTTGTACTATTTCGCTCTACCCGTAAGCCGCTCTAGACGTACGCATGGCTCGCTGTTCTCCGGTGAATGAATGATCGGCGATCGTGTGGGCACGCGCACTCAACTAATAAAACGCACACCGCTCATTTAACCATCGCCATTTTCCTTTTGCATAGTCTCTCTCTCTATCAATCTTTTGTCTCACTCAAACCTTTGATTAATTCCATTCTCTATCCTACATAAATGTTGTAGTGTTGTACCTGATGTAGTGCATGATGCGCAGTGTCAGGCAGCTTGGCGTGGTTGGCGTGCGGCGCATGCGGCGCGTGCGGGTGGTGCGGCGCGGGCGCGGGGGGGCGGGCACGAGCGTAGCCGGCGCGGAAGTGTTGCGACGGCACCAGCGCTACCAGCAGAAGTGCGGCGGCTGCGCGAACCCGGGCAGCCGCCGCACCCAGGAGCTGCGCCTCCACCCAACGTTCTGCTGTACGTAACGCCCAGGCGTGGGCGGCTTTGTTGCGGGGGACCTGGGGAAGATGCCGTCATTAATTGGTTACCATTTCGTCAGTGAAAATCTCGTAATGCAATTTTAGTCAGTTTTATTTTAATACATTTTTGGAAAGAAAATAACCTGACAAATCTATCTTATCCACTCTTCACGTCCATCGAAAATAAACAATCCAAAAATATGGCGTCGTACGTCCATGGATACTACACCGTCCACGGCGACAGGTCGAATTTAACTCCATCTAGTTTCAAGTCCGTAATTATTTGGTGAGTTTTGATTGATTGATACGCATAGTTGATGAAATAGTTCGACGAAAAAACATGAGATGACAGTGTAAGATATATTGACAAATGAATGAGATTGTTTTAACTTCAGTTGACTCGTGTGACGCGTGTGTCGTCAAGTGTTTTTACGAGTGCCAGTGCTTAAGTAGTAGCTACTTGAGTTGTGTTTTGTTTATGCATCTGAAAAAATATCAGAATAGTACACAAAAAACATAAAATTAAAAAACCTGCGGTAATAAAATTTTAAATAAAATTAAAAAAGAGGACGAAACAACTGCGTCCTCTAGTAAAGTTGACTCCGTGGGGTGTCCGGGCCAGAATATCACCCCTTTTTCATTCCGAGGGTGTCGTGAAGGAAGGGACTAAGGGACAATTCGGAAGTCGGGCAGCAGCGGCTTTCGTGTACTGAATCTTACTGCGATACCCAAGGGATTATGGCACCCCCCCACCCAACCTAGGGCTTGGGGGAGGTCTTTCTTTAATAGTGGAAGTCTTCCAGTTGATGATGAGTCATACGTCATTGTTAATTTGCATTCATTTGTGTCGATGGCATGTAAATGTAAACCATAGTTTTAAATAGAATGTACAATTCGTTTTAGTTTCGACCTCATTCTTAGGGTCTATTCAGACGTACCACAACCACCACCACACCACAACAAAAACACGTAGTCGACACTGACCATTTTGTCGGTACGACAACGCAGCTATAAAAACGCGTAGCGTCACTATTCACACGTAACCACTGCTTGACCACCTTTTGACGCTGCGATGTGGTTTGGTTGAGGTACGTGTGAAACAAGCCTAAAGTGGGGAATTCACTTGACGGACATGCCCGCGGGCAAGGCATACGGTGTAGCCGGTTGAAACAGAGACAACAAACTGACGAGTCCGTGTAGTGCAGGGTTTCTTAAACTTTTTGTAGTCATGAACCACTTTCACAATTTAAAGAATATTTTAGGATAAGATAACAAGCCTTATTTCGTGTTCGTGGCTTGGCTGAGAAATGCTGTGATTGCTACACAATTTCTTAATAAATATATGTTGGGAGTTGATCTACTGCGGACCCCTGATCACACCGTGTGGTGCCGGTCGCGAACTCCATTTCTACCCGTGGGTGTCGTAGAAGGCAACAGAGGGATTTTGACCGGATGATCGGCAGCAGCGTCCTTCTGAGTACCATAACACCTACTGCGATCGCCAACATTCATCGGCCAAGCATGGCGATTACGGCTAAACCCCCCTTGGGGAAGACCTACGCCCAGCAGTGGGCGTCTAAAGGTTGACATGATGGACCCCTGATGCACAGGCTACGGACCCCTAGGCGGTTCGTGGACTTAAAGAAACCCTGGTGTAGTGTATCGCAGGGTCAGACATGCCCGGACAGACGACTCGCGGGCGTGCCTACGGGCATGTCTGGTAGTGAATAATAGTAATAAATAATAATAAAAGTCTTTATTTGGAATTTAAAAATATACATAACAATGTTTATATGTAACGATGATAGCTGCAGTAGTTAGAAACTGTGGCACAACTATCAACGCCCACCTCCAGATACAAAAGTAAAAACAGTTTCAGGATATAACTAATTATTACTTAAACTAAGGAAAAGTTTACAATGAAACATAAACTATGTACTGAAAAAATAAATAATATTATAATATAAATTATGTATTCGTGGTTAAGTGTTTGTGGTCACTGTGTATGTGTCTGTGTAGTAAGGTGTGTGTGATGTGTGGAAGTGTGTCTGTTTGTGGGGGTGTGTGTAGTGGTGTGAGTATGTGATGTTATGTTTCAATTAGTTTTTCCGTTTCATCGTATGTCTTTGATTTTAGCCATTCAGTTAATACCTCCTTAAGCACAATCCTTGTGAGAGGCTGTATTGTTAATACCTTATTTATTTTATTATACAGCCTAGAGCTAATGTGTCTAAATGTGTGAATTTCTCGCACCTGTATGGCGAGCCACTCCAGCGCGGCGTGCGGGCACACGTCGGCCGCGTCCCACAGCCGCGCCAGCACTAACTGCGTGTAGCACGGCAGGCCGGCCGAGCCACCCGCGCCATTACCGCTGCCCTCCACCAGCAGCGACAGTAGCTTAAAAAATGGAGCGCAGCTCTGTTGACAAAAGAAGAGACGTTATTTTCAAAGTTACAAATATTTAAAAAGACAGCAGTATGTTTTGAATTAGATAATTAACACCAATCTATCTTCTATATAATAAAAATGAATCGTTGTTTGTTAGTCTCGCTAAAACACGAGAACGGCTGGACCGATTTAGCTAATTTTGGTCTTGAAATATTTGTGGAAGTCCAGGAAAAATTTAAACGGTGAGAATAAAGGGTAGGTGGGTTCGTAGGGTAGGTAGGTTCGTAGGGTAGGTAGCTTGGTAGGTTAGATAGGTTGGTAGGGTAGGTAGGTAGGGTACTCTTTTAGGGGATTTATTTTCAAGCTACCCCACAAGTAAATTTTTCTGCCTAATAAATAAAATTAAATCTCATTAATATTCAATAAACCTAGATGCACAGTTACTTACAAATATCACAATAAAGTGTTGCATATGGTTCAAATTAAACAACATAATTTATTTAAAATCGAATCGACCTTTTGTGCTTATAGTCTTTTTTAAACTAATTAAAAAACAAAGAGCGCGTAATCTGTGTAGCTTGGTTTTTGTTTTTCAATATTTAATCTATATCAAATCATAAAATAGTTTACCTCAGAATGTTTAGCGATAGCCTGAAATATCATATTAACAATCTTCTGAGCGAGTGGCTCGTTCCAGCGACTTAGCGCAAAGATGAGCGAGCGCGTCTGTTGCACGTTGAGTGAGTCGCGGGTCTGCTGGTAGATGAAAGGAAACCCCTGTGGACACGTCACTTATGGAGTAAGTACAGACCCCAGCACATCACGCTACAACAATCTGTCAAATTTCTTTGATAGATTTTCAACTTTATTACAAAAAAATTGGGTTCATATTCAATTTGGAAAAATTTAAAGTTTGTATGATAATTTGACGGCTTGATGTACAAGCAACCTATAATTAAGTCTAAGGACCAAACAATCTTCGAATAAGTTCCGATTTAAATACTCGATAAAACATTTCATAACTGAGGGTCTAGTACGAGTGAGCGGAGTGAACGTAACGTAAAATCAATCGATTTTTTAAACTGGAAATTTCCATTTGAATTTGGAACGTAATATTTTTTTTAACGTTACGCGCACTAGAAATTTCTCTTGTATAGTGGGTGCGTTTACAAACATAAACTCACATACACAAATTGCGTTTTTGTTCGCGCGGCGCGTAAACATCACGCACACTCACGCACGTATCTGTATAGTCTATTATTTTAGTATTAGTGTAGGCAAATATATCGTTTCGTTACTATGGAGTGTGGTTCTGAGTCGCGGTTGTATAGTAATAAAAAAAATATTAGCAGTTAGAAAAGCTCATAAACGTCATACTTTCATTAAATAGGCTCATTTAAGAGCTTTTCTAACTTGGAGAGCTATGTTGATGATTTTAATTATTATATTTCTGTAAATGCATATTTGTTACTCTAGCAATTTTTTTTTTTATTACCATACAACTAGATACTGGGCTGAAAACTGCATAAAACGTGAGAATATTTGAATTTCGCGGGTTACCCTAGCGGTTTCACCTTCATTTGAAGACTTTATTCATATCAATGGGTATACATTTCTATCAGAGGTAGTGAAACAGGCTGAAAACTCAATCAACATTTATACGTAACTTATAGTTCTATTTACCTTTGCATGCAGTAATGCTCTAGCATCAGGTTCCAATAGCGCAAGATGTCCCGCAGCATCTCGCGACCTCTCAACAAGTCCGGCAACCAGCGCCACCATTTTGTCGAGCGCCCCAGGACGCAGCTTGTCGCCGCCACTCTCTGCGTTAGTACTCCCGCTACCACTGCCCCCCGCCTCCTCAGTCGGTGATTCCGTCTGTCAAAGAAATACAGCTCACAATAGAGACGTAGGCAAACTAATAATTCCGAGGCACAATTATTTTTCTAAAAACACTTTATTTTGGCTCTGAAAACACGATCAATTTACAAAGAACTGATTTAAAAAAAAAAAAATTGTCCCATAGGTGACATCATAGCTGCATATAAAAAAATCTATGGGGAACTAGCGTTTTGACAGCTCAAAAAGAGTATAACAATTTATCAGTACTGTCTATGTCGCAGGGAAATGTTACAATTAGAGGAGGCGGTTCTATCACGGCAGGTGATACAATAACAACTCTATTGGGTCATTTACCGGAAGAGAGTTAGTGATTTGATCAAATCCCTAAACTGTTTCAGTGAAATGATGAAATAAACAAGTTAGGACTCGCACAGCTCTATCATAATTTTATCAAATCACTAATTTTCTTCAGGGAAATGACCCAACAGAGTTGTTATTATATCATCTGTTGTGTTTTGTCCAAATCGCTAATTGAACCAATTCCCTGCTACATATACACCCGTATTGTATACACCCAGTCATAATCCAGACCGCCTTAAAATGTAATATTAAAACTAAAGGGCACAAAGGGAACATTCTCCTCTGAAAAAGGTTAAAGTAAATAAAATAAAGATTAATAAATTACTCAGAACATCGGTAAAGTCGACCACTTACCGCATTAGCATTTTGTCCGAGATAAAAGTTGACCATGCTGGAGATGGCGTTGATACGCAGCATGAACTTGCCCTCCTCCTCACCCATTTTGCTAAACTCGTACAGTAAACTGAAGTACTCCGTCAGATGGCGCAGGTGAGATCTCGCGCCATTCTCCATCTAAAAATGTAAATACTTTTTCAACACACTTGCTCATAAAATGGTTGTAATTTCACGGCAATTAGGCACATAATGACACCTGTAATCATACTTTGACTTTTTCATTGCTATTATTCACAAGTGAGTTATAGGGTTTTTTTTTATTTTATTGGTTGAGTTGCTTTGTTCTTAAAAAAGTTTCGATACAAAAAAGATCGTGTTCAATAGTACAAATAAATTAATGTACCTATTGATTGCTCATTTCATGCAACTTCGTATTTAAATAGATAATTTCACTTAAACGTTTTTAATAAATAAAACTTTCACTTTTGTTTTCTCTGTAACAAAGAAAACTTTGAATTCCCCATTTTATACGTGGATAGAACACTATCCGCGAAACGACAAAAAACCTCATTCTTTTAGTCTATGGCCGATCGCCATTGTTTGATGCGCGCGCATAGGAAAACTGATCATTTTTTCCCGCCATTGCGAAAAAAATTTCACAACTCGTTTTCACAATGGTGTGGGTTACATGTATGTTTATTCTTAGTTAAGTATTTCTTTGTATTTTTCTGCATGTAACTGTTTTTTGTCCCTAATAAATAAAATAAAATAAAAATAAAAACACACGGCCGTGTCCATGACACAGCCACACACCGATTTTTTTAAAATAAACTTTGCCCCCCACTAGAAAGTTCTCCTGTATCGTGGGTGCGTTTACAAACTGAAAACCAGATCCGGAACAACTACCCGTAGGCCATACAAGTATTTGTTCCGTGCAGGAATCGAACCAGAGACACGCAGCGCAGCAGCCAATCGCTCGGTTTCTGCCTACCGTGTCGTAGTACTGATCGATTGTATGGAAAATTTAAAATTCACGAATCGTCTACACAACGTTTGATGTGTGCAATTTTTGATTGATGCAGAGTAATCAACCAGTCACTCTATCCACCTGAGTCTTTTCTATACACTGTGAAGTAGAATCCATTTCAGTGTATCCATTCAATGGATATAGCGACGCAAACTCTACGGCATTGATTTTTTTCTCAGTTGTGCTAATCTTACACGGTCAAAATTTATGGAACGGTTCGTTTTTTTTTTATTTATAACCTACAGCGTAGTAGGAGGTGGCGAGATGACCTACATGCGCACTGCGAGGGCTAGTTCAAGAAAATAATACCTGTAAAGACTCGAGGGAGGTCCTTGCTCAGGGATGAGACATCACATGTTTACCCCAGAGGGTCTATAGGATCATGTTCTTAATAAATGGTAAAAGTTCATGTCACAATGTCCCTCTCATCATGTATATTTTCAATGATAAAACAAGTACTCACCAGTGACAACAACATTCTTATAAACCTAGTAACACAACTCGCTTCACCCAGCTTGCTATTATCCTCGTCTTCCTCCATACCTTGAAGGTACAAGGCACAATGACTAGATCTGAAACAAAACAATACCTATATTTATATAGCTATAGCTATATATTAAGCGTGTTATAATAAGTCAAAAAGGCCTCAGTGAAAGCATGACGGTTGACAGAAGGGAATCGAAAATGAAAACATCATGCGCTGGCCCCAAGTATCATGCGACAAGGGCAGGGGAGGGGCAAGGGGGGGGGTATATGTCATCATCATCTGCGTCCCCTTTTCCAACTATGTTGGGGTCAGCTTATAGTCTAACCCGATGCAGCTGAATACCAGTATATCACATGGATGGACCTCCACAACCCAGTTGCTGGGTAACACGATATTCCTTGGTAAGACTGGTCGTCAGACTTTCTGGCTTCTGACTACCCATTACGACTGTCAAACTGATTTCAAATTCGTATTATAATGTATTAGCCGCGAATTCATCCGAGTTTATGTCGGTTATTTTGGACGCAGGTGAAGCCGCGAAAAAAAAATCGCCTTGCTGTAGTAATGAGGTATTAACAGACAATAATATGAATGTGGAAATTACACTCTACTAAATATTCCAATAGTAAATTATGTGTCAATAAATATTCACTATGGACAGTCACGAGCAAAAACATATAAACAGTTGGTCTCATTCTAAACTGATTTTCTCCTAAACTATTGAGTGAAATGTTATGAGGTTACGAATAGGGTATTTTTGATCCCAAACTACTATAAAATAGGTCTTATCTATAAGATGAAATAGGTTTTTTGACGACACGATTGGCGCAGTGGCTGAGTCATCGACTGCTGCGCAGCGTGTTGCGGGTTCGAGTCCCGCCCAGGGTAAATATTTGTGTGATGAGCACTTCTGTATGCCTTGTGTCTGGGTGTTGTTTATCTATATATGTATGTATTTGTGTATGTATATCAGCTGTCTGACACCCATAGTACAGGGTCTCCCTAGTTTGGGGTCAGATGGCCGTGTGTGAAATGTCCCCACATATTATTATTATTATTTCACGAGAAAACTGTTTTTGAATTTTGCAATCTGTATAGGTACATATTATGCTCGTGACTGGACATAAAATAATGTGTATAAAAAAATACGATTATTTACCTGAGCCTCTGTATAACATGCATACAAAGTCTTTGAAACATTTGCCGGACCATTTGATTCGGACATTTTATTAACACCTGTAACAAAACAAGCAAATACATATAGGCACAACTACAATAGTTCGTCTATTATAAGGATTAGAGTCGTTGAATTTTATGATTTGATTAGTTCATTAACTATCAGTTGTTTAGTTTGAGTTCATTACGACCACCATGTTACCATTTTCATGTCGTAGCATTGCGCTGAGACAGGAGCCTTATGTCTTTTTTTTATGTTTTATTGTTTCATATAACCCTTTCTTTATGTTTGTGTTTACCTGTACGAGGGTGCAAATAATCAATTTTTCTTTCTTTCAATTTCTCTTATTCTAATTCAAATATTTCAATACTTAACCTAAATATTTGAGTACACATGCATGAGCCTTTTAAGTAATACGGCCGCACGCCATTGTATTCAAGCTCAAGCTCAGTGATAGTGCGGACCTCTCTAGGACGTGGTTACTCGTATACTGTTGTATAAACAAAACCTTGGAACAAGTCGTCAAGCTTTCATTTAAAGACCAAACATTAATAATCGTCATGACAACAACATTTGTGACGTCAGTTATGATGACGTCACCCATTTTAAAAACGCTACGGAGATCCTAGTGTAAATTCTTATAATTATATAGTATAATTGTAATATTTTTACGCAATTTAACGACATACCAACTTATTCTTTTTGACCTGTAATTCATAATTTTTGTATTTTGACACTATTTCGCCATTTATTAATGTTTCCATGCCTAATCTAAGGTAGATTGTTAAAGGATTACAATTTTATTGTTTATTTAATACCTTATGTCAAGTACAGACAGCGTCATCAACTGGTTACCCCTTTCCCGAAGAAATATTAATGCGTGAGGGGTAACCAATTGATGACGTTGTCTGTACCTACAACTTTACTTCTCCGTCGTATAAAACTAAACGCATTGATTTTATATAATAATAGCTATTGTCTACGAATTCGTGCGTGTGATCGTGGTTAGATAGCAATTCAAACCTTACACCAATGACATAAAGTCGCGCTCATGAATCGTAACGACTAACTAATAAGTAATACAAACAGTGTACTCACTTGCATTGGCCACCACGTATCGTCAGCCATGTGGCCTAGGAACCATTCTGAAGCTGCAGCAGATGCATTGAACTGCTTTGTCACCAACTCTACCCACGACACCATCGTTGGCTATGAACAATGAAATTGAATACAATATGATACCGATTTTTGGATACGAAGTAAATATAACAGAGGCAATGTCGACATTATCGGTGCACCGTGATATCAACGGTTCACTGACGTCATCAATCTGGATCAGTATCTGCACCTGGTCCAGCAGTGGACATCTTTTGTCCAAATGATGACAATGACACAATACGTTACTAAAGTTTGTTTTTAAGAAGCTAAATGAGAGATAACGTATGTCGAATTAAAAACACTTCAAAATAGCACAGTCTTACCTTTTCTTTCGCATGAATGAAAGTCTCAATGAAGAATGACGTGGACAGCCGCGCGGCGACCTCTGTGACCTCCGGTCTTAGGGTCATTAGCGACTGAGGCACTGAGCTGCACATTTGACCCATGAACCTGCAAAAAAATATTATTTAAATATTATTTATTTATTTACTTACCACATACATGTGGGATAGAAAATTTGCAAGATGTTATTATAGTATGAAAGCAGCGATAAATAATGGCGATTCATGATGAAATCACAAAATATAAAGGGTACAGAAGGACCGCTACCGCCATCTTCAAAAATAATTACCTACCCTTGCCAGACTCACTAGGGCTGCTACTTTATTGACCTGTAGGTTTTATTTGTGACAATATAACATTTTATTGACACTAGTTGGAACTCTTTGCATTTTTTTTAAACAATTTTCTGTTCGTCATGAAATGTCAATGACTCTCATTTATTCATTTAGACAAAACGTGACAGTCGCGACTGATGTCTGCTTGAAACTGCTTGAGATTGCCTATAAACGTAATGTCAATGTGTGCGTGAGTAAAATAGCGGTTTGTTCTGAGTGGTCTCTCTGCTCGGGCGCGACGCAGCCTTACGTACTTTGTGACGGAATGACGAACGACGTACGGTGTGACGCTGATTAATTTTATGTGCCTTAAATAAATAGTTTTACGCGAATTGAATTTGTTGGTTTCGCCATACAAAAATAATAATATGTGGGAACGTTTCACACATGACCATTTGACCTCAAACTATGAGTGTCCCTGAGACCCTGTCCCTACCCTTGGTTGACTGGTAGAGAATGCCTAAGGCATTAAGTCCGCCTTTGTACCTTTGTGCATGAAGTATAAATAAATAAATAAATTTAATTACATACATATATAGATAAACAACACCCAGACACAAGGCAAACACAAATGCTCATCCTACATACATACAATTATCATCGGAAGAGGACGGCCGAAGAAAAGATGGATGGATTATGTGAAGAATGTTTTGAAAGAGAAAAGAGTAAGTGATATCAAGACGGTTGACAGAACGGAGTGGAAGAAGAATATGTGGTGCGCCGATCCCAAGTAACATGGGACAAGGTTAGGAATCTAATGGTGATACAACATCATCACAGGTGTATTACCTAATACAATAGTATAGTTACAGATTATATAATGCAGTATATTAAACAATAAATTATTATGGTTGTGTATAATACATTCTGTCAAGAAAGTACCAGGAATGAATCATGTAAAAAGCTCATTTAAAGGGATTATCTAAATTCTTTTTGACGCTAAGTTAGCGCAACTTTCCTCTTTACTCACGCGGAGTTCGATCGTCATTCTGTTTGTTCACAGTGCGCCATTTTGTCAGTTCATGTCAACTGTGTTTTGAGATTTTTACTATAGTTAAAAATAACGAACAAATAACTCGTCTTAAATGTTGCATTGCAAATAGAATTTCGTCTGCAGGAGCACTGAAAATGTTACATAAGGCTTTCAGACATGCGTATGAGTGCTATAATGCATATAAATGTGGTCAAGATGTGGTGTAAGATTTGCCTCGTTCTGGTCGGCCATCAACGTCTTTCACTGAACTAACATCGCTATAATAAAGGAAATTGTGACTGGTAATCGTAGTTTTAGTCTAGGAGAGATAGCTGCTGAAATTTCTGTATCTCAAGAATCAATTCGTACCGTTTTTAATGATTATTTTGGCATGAAATGCGTTGCCGCTCGACTAGTAGCAAAAGATTTGAATCGTCTGCAAGATCTCAATCGCGTAAACGTTGATAAAGACGTGTTAGAAAGAGTCAATTCCGACATTCATAAAACGCATTGTTACTTGTAAATTACGAGTTTGACTTGCAAACCAGTAAACAAGAATCCGAATAGCGCTTTTTAACTGAAAAAAAATAACGTAAACGTAATTCGCGGCAACTACTGAAGTCGATTCCAAAAAATACGTTTAAAAATATTTTGATTACTGGGTTATTCGTTGGTGTTAGTGTTTACAGAATGAACCTTCTTTGAAGGCGATACAATAAATTTAGATATTTAATAAATATTTTGTTTTTTATTGAATATTTCCCGGTACTTGCTTGACACAGTAGTACTACAAATATGAAACCAAGTATGATTAAGTTCGACCGTCCCTTGGCCTACTTTTGAAACTATACCAAAATGATCAAATGCATAGCTGATAAAAATATCTCTAGGAAGTTACCATCAGCATGCATTCTCATAGATTGCGTAATACAAAAATGCAGGTCACACACGTAACATTATATTTGTATGCATTCGCCGTGGGCCGTCCGGGCTAGGATAGCAACCACCCATTTCATCGCGAGGTTATCGTAGAAGGCGATTAAGGAAAAATTCGGAAGTCGGGCAGCAGCGGCTTCAGTGTACTCGACCACTTTACTGCGATCCCCAAGACGCCTGCCAAACGTGGGTATTATGGCAACCTCCCCTTATGGGGGAGGCATTTGTTCAACAGTGGACGTCATCCGGCTGATGATGAGTATGCATTAAAGGCGTTACAAACGGCGAAGATACTATAATATTTTAAGTTAAGATAAAATATCGCTCACTATACAGTTTCTATGAACTATCACAAACGGCTAAGATACTAGAATATTTTATCTTAAGCCAAATTGTAGTGAGCGATATTTTACCTTAACATAAAATATTATAACATCTTCGCCGTGTGTGATGCCCTTGTGCGTATCTGGGAAGAATTGGCACAAAAATCGCCATTTGAAGCACAACGGGCGACACGCTGACTTGTGCAAGCAAAATCTTGCGCAAGTATTCACTGTTCAGATGATTTGCATCTGTATTACTTACGTGAAGTAAGCATGCTGAAATATATTCTTGTCGTGTAAGAACTGCATGTTGTCGTCCCATATCCACTTGAGTAGGTCGGGAGGCAGCTTGATGCAGGGAGACGCATCGCTGCTGCGTCGCTCTAATGATGAGCTGGGACTGGCGCCCTCCGCTGATGACGACTGTAATACGAGTAAGGAAGGTCGCTAAATACAAAGGGGATGGAAAAAGACAATTAACGAGGCTGAAACTTGTATGTTCGTCCCATTCTTGAGTTCATAAAATAATTGAGATAAACAAATATAAGAAGTTATATAAATATAGGTGCATATCATTTGTAGTAATTACTTCTCCCGGGCCTTAACTACGGGTATTAACAAAGGTAATTTGAAATTGTCTATGTATCGCGAATGTGCTGCGGCAAAGGTAACAACTACTTAGTTTCTTTTGACCGCAGCTCCGCCCACTTGGAAGACGAAAAACCACAAAAATAACGTTAAAATTATGCTACGGAAACGTATTAGCATAAAATGCTCTACTAGTGCGCCTAATTCTATCCTAACAAAACCCGTTTAGGCATGATTGATTAACAAGAATACAAATTTCCAACATACATATTTTACATTTACATAATAGTAGGATAAAAAGTAATACAGGATAGCTCTTCTTACCTGAGGCTCCTCCTGTGGTCCACATTCGGAGCCACGTTGACTGCGCGGCGGACTCCACTCATAAAACAACATGTACGCGCTGTTCGTCTTCTCGAATGAAAAGTCCATGAACTTATCCGTCACCGAGTCGTAGGTTTTGCTCTAGAAATACAATAAAAATAAGAAACATGTCAGATTGCTTTATTATTTACAAAACAATTTGGGACGTTTACGGACGCTGGTATATTTTTTTATCCAAATGTCACTGTTTTTCAGGTACCATTTTAATATATTAGGAATCACAAATGCAAGGATATCATGGTAGACAATTAAAAATAATTTAAAATTCATAATCAAAAAATAATATAAAAATTGTCTCATAGAAAATGTCCACATACGAGGATTGACCTACATATCAGGAATTACTCGGTTGGTCTGGAATATTCTAAAAGGAAATTTTTGAACAGAAAAATTATAGTGGGTTCGGTTTCGAAAAGGTTGTTCGCACAGAAGAAATGTATTAAAACATAGGTAGGTACTGTTTCTTGGGATACAGTAATAGTATTTCTGGTGGTCAGAAATTGGATACAGAGTCACTAAAGGATTGGGAACTACAGGCTAATAAAAATAATTTCAATCAACAGCCACCATAGCGTTAAATAAAGAAATTTCTCGAGTACAAATTCCGAACATTAAGAATTAATAGTGCTAGGGAAGAGAAGCCTTCTTCAACACAAATATCACTCCACATTACTTCAGAAGAGTAAACATGTTGAGATTCAGTCTGCACATTCGAGTGTAAATTCACAACATACATTGGGCACATGTTTGTTGTGAATTTACACTCGCAGTGCAGCACTAGCAGTCGAGTCGGCTACATCTTCAGTTGTAAGGAATATGCGAAGGCATCTGTGAACAAGAGACACGCATTTGTTAAGAAGACAAATCTATGTTTTATTTGCCTCGTTCCAGATCACAACGTATACAAATGCATCTACAGGTCTAACAAATTCGCTTTTACAACTACAAAACTACAAAGTGAAAAATAATTTTAGTTTCGGTTTTGTTTTTTTGTTCTGTTGGATTTTTTGTATTGCCATTTGCAGCCTACTAGCGAAACTACACTACCTGCTTGTTATCATCTAAATTCATTATGCAACGGTTACATTAATAAAGAAGCCAGAGGAAAGAAAAAAACGCAATTCGGTTTACATGGATGACATTTTTTTCCATATATTTTAATTTCAGAACTAAACTACTGAATAAATTTTGATGAAAATCTAATCAATCTAAAAGTAGGTATATCCATTAATTATATATAATCCGCGATTGGGCGCTGCGATGCCACAGATTTGTACACTGTTATACACGTCAAACTTGAACAACCGTCTGTTTTTGTTGGGGGACAAAAATAATATTAATCTGTATTCTATTCCATTCGATATACTGTTAGTGGACAAAAGCCAATTGATGAATTTGTCGATTTTACATACAAAACATTATATCCGCCATCTTAAATTAACCATGGATGATGATGTATCATACATACATAAGTACCTCCCCCAAAAGGAAAATGACGATTTTTTATAAAAAAATAATACATTCCGAGATCTAGAAATAAAAATGGATGACACATTCGTAATTTCTACAACCCCCTAAATCCGCGAAACTGATAATCATAAAAATGCATACGCTAAAGATGGTGATGGATTCACCATCTTTCATCAGACAATTCATAAATGTATGTAAAAAGAATTAGTAAAAAGTCTAATACTTCAAGATTCCTCATAATATTCTATTTTTACTATTGCACCTATACAATTAACTGTTTTCTAAACAATTATAAATTTAATAACTAACTACATACTTAAATATACACATCAATAGGGTATTTTACTCTATACGAGAAAAAATCTATAAATATGTTATTGAGATAGTTTAGGCATTAAGCAGTCGGAAAATGTAAGTTTTAGTTTATAAAATAACAAAACAATTTTTTAAATTCAATTCAAAGTTTTCAGTATTTTTAATCTGTTATAAAACACCGTGAAATAGTAGCGGCCATGTCATTACGCCGTACGGCTGTGTAAACAAAACATTGTCAACTGTCAGTCAACCGATTGGCGTAATATAGGCTGGCTTTGTACTTTTATTATTTTCGTAACCAACGTAATTTTTTCATTATTACACCTATTACAAAATATGCTTTTAATTATTTTTAAATGATATACAATTATCATATTTAATATGAGCTCATTTGATACAAAACGAACTGACGTCATTTAAGCTGAGCAATATGGCGTCCAGTAAGAGGCGTTTTCGTGAAACTACGCGCGAAATTAGAAAATTGAAAATTTAGATGCATTTTTATGGCACTTATCGATTGAATAAAAATTTTGTGTTTTTTTTGGTGGCATATTAGCACTACAGTATTTCATTGGGCCACTTTTCAAAAATGGGTGTAATACCCTATTAGATAAACCAGTAAAAAAATGTTACCTTTAAGTATAGATGTTAGTTTCCCCTCCAGAAAAGAAAAAATACCGAATTTTTCAAAAAAGTTGTCTCCGCCACTTAGTTTTATTAATTTTGTTCACTTAAAGAAAGCTACATTATTATTGCCGAATGTCATAGGATATGTATAATTTACTTCTACGCGAACGAAGCCGCTGGTAGAAGCTAATGACGTATAATTAATAATAATTTTGAAGTTAAAAATGTTCAGTGGATTCAGCTTACACGAGCCTATTCAAAAAATGAGGTTCATTTTCTGACATTTTATGCGATGATAAAATCGTACTAACATGAACATTTTTATGGGTGTTTTTTATGGGTGGTGTACAATTTAGAAACGGTGGATCTGGACATGAATAATATTATGTTTAATTTTGATACCATGATATCTTCACAGTTGTGATTCCTGATGCATTAAACTAGTACCTGAAAAACAGTGATATTTATAGGAAATGTAACAGCGTCCGTAATCGTTTCAGTTTCGAATAAGAGAGAAATTTTAAACCAATTGGCCCTAATTTTAAACATGGAATGTGACTTTTAGATGTCAGAGGGCAATGAAAGTATCTCTGTAGTTTAAAGGCGGAAACCTGCAACTAGCTTTTGCATTTCAATATCATTTGTTATGGGTCGTTGTTACCTGAAATACATGATATTATTATTATAACCAAAACTATGGCAGAACAGCAACCATCGGTCATGAATGGGAAGCTACATACTATTCACTGAAGAAGATCTTTCAAACCTATTTAAGTTTTATTTTTTGAAATATATCTTACGACGCTGCAGTTCTATTATATTTAGCACAAACAAACATCCACTCTTTAGCGTAGTCACGCGGCATACTCTGCGTGCCCACGCGTGATTACACTAGAGCCTAGAGCAGAGTGAGCTAACGCGTCACAGCCCCAACCACCTACCCCACGACGATCGGATCGCTCGGTCTGCGTAGCGTCAGGTTGCTTCTCGCCCCGCGGGGCGGGACTAATGTGATCAGTTCTATACTAAATGAAGGAATTTTATTGCTTTCCCACGCGTGGCGACTGGCCTCCCAGTTTAAGTATAAACGCAGCTTTATGTCAGCATCATTGAACAGTAACCATCGGTCGTGGTGTTCATGTTCTCAATCGCGAGTGAATGAATGAATGAACGAGTAGCCATATACTAACCGTCATCTCTCCACCGAAGCACTCAGCCGCAAGGTGCGCAGGATCAAAAGTTTTGACTTCAGCATCATTGAACAGTAGCCACCGGTCATGATGTTCATGTTCTCGGTCGCGAATGAACGAGTAGTAGTGACCGCCGTCCGCTGTGCCCGTGTGAACTGTCACGCCTATTAGCTCATATCTGTTAGAGGAATAAAGATATTTTGAGTCGATAGAATTAATTTTAATAATATTAACACAAGATTTTATTGGAGTAAAATTAACTCAAAACAACTCTTTGGACGCTATTGATTAAGGAAATTGTTAAAAAGTGTGTTGGTCCAATTCATGGAATTTCTGAAGTTTGCGCCTAAGCGCAAACATCTTTACTGGCCGGTCCAGTAAAGATGTTTTGGGCAGACTAAGTAATTACTTTTTATAGTGAAAATTTCAAAGACTTACTCGTAATGCTCTTCAAACTCTGAATTATCTTCAACCTCTGCTGCAGTCGGACTAGCTTCACCATCTTTCTTTTCAGCTAATAATTTATTCTTCTCTTCTGAAAAAATTAAAATATTTTTATCTATTCATATACAAAGCAGAATCCTATTATTTGAATGTATGTATATTTATTTATTCATTAAAAAGTACATCAATTACAGTATTATACATAATTATAACATTGGCTTACAGCAGTAATGCACTACATTGAAGAGTCAATAGGGTATTTTACTCTATACGAGAAAAAATCTATAAATATGTTATTGAGACAGTTTAGGCATAAAGCAGTCGGAAAATGTAAGTTTTAGTTTATAAAATAACAAAACAAATTTTTATATTCAATTCAAAGTTTTCAGTATTTTTAATCTGTTATAAAACACCATGAAATAGTAGCGGCCATGTTATTACGCCCTACGGCTGTGTAAACAAAAAATTGTCAACTGTCAGTCAACCGATTGGCGTAATATAGGCTTTGTACTTTTATTATTTTCGTAACCAACGTAATTTTTTCATTATTACACCTATTACAAAATATGTTGAAAATTTAGATGCATTTTTGTGGCAGTTATCGATTGAATAAAAATTTTGGGTTTTTTTTGGTGGCATATTAGCACTACAGAATTTCATTAAGACACTTTTCAAAAATGGGTGTAATACCCTATTATGAATTAAAACACAAATACAGTTGAAAATAGCGTGCAAAAACAGCATATAAATTTAGCGTTGAAAACTGTGTCCAAATACCTTGATATTGCGCCGGCATGAGATGTTTCTCCACATATCCGGACATGTCCAGCCTCATGGGGAATGAGAAGTGCGTGTTGACTTTCTCCTTGAGCATTGTCAACATGTTGAAGGTGTACCGCATTGTATTGAAGCATAGAATGCGCGGGAGTTTCTTGAAACATGCTCTGGAAATTAAACATTACTATGAAACGTATGTTAACGGTAGATGGACCAGACACGCTTAAGGCTACGAGCGCATTCGGCGGCCAGGGAGATATAGCTATTTGTTCATAACTTTAAATACCTCGCGCATTTAGCGACAAGCGGCTAATGTGCAAATAGCTAGATTTCTCTGGCCGCCGCGGCCTGGTCGCCGCAAACTGGCCGCCGAGTGCGCATTAGGCTTAACGAGTGGAGACCGCGTCTGTGCAAGCATAGTGTGGGACGCCCTGCAGCAAGATGGACCGACGATTTCTTTCATCGGATGGATGCGGGCTGCCAGAGACCGGGTTGGTTGACGATCTCTGGGGGAGGCCTACGTTCAGCAGTAGACGGCAATAGGCTATTATGATGATGATATATGTTTTATCACATATGTGACGAAAATATTTTCTAAGGTTCTCATTATTTTGTTATCAAATTTTCAATCTCTACTGTTGCGTTACAGTTACGTATTTAGTGGAGGGGAGCGCCATTTTGGATTAGACCACCTGCAGATATTAATGCACATTATCTCGCAGAGTTCATGCATGCCCTGTTGTTGCTACCGCGCGCATGCGACGCATCTTTGGTCCTAGTCTACCGTAGCCAGGCTAGAAGTTCCGCAGTAAAACAAAAGATTTTTTTAAAACGTTGCCCCTAACTATGAATTTCTTCTGTATCGTGGATACGTTAACAAACATATAAAGTCACATACACAAACAGCCCGACCCGGAACAACTACAGGCAATATAAATATTTGTGGCGTGCGGGAATCGAACCTGCGACACGCAGCATTGCGCCAAGTGGATCCTCATCAAGTCAAAGAAAGATTTATACTGGACTAGCTAACCCGACAGATGTTGTCCTGTCAACTGATTCTTTTTCTTCAACTATATAAACTTTCCCTGGACTTCCACATATATTTCAAGACCAAAATTAGCCAAATTGGTCCAGCCGTTCTTGAGTTTTAGTGAGACTGACGAACAACGATTCATTTTTATTATATAGATTTTACACGTATATTACCGTTTTTCCGCGCGCACTTTAGCCGCACACTGTGAGCAGGTGTAACAGTTGTCTCCCTCTAACGTATCCTTCACGGTGACCTCGTCTAGGCTCTGGTGCAAGTTGCGCATGTCTGCCACCTGACACCGTACTGTGTAGAACTCTTCAAGTGTCCGCGATACGTGGGGGCAGTCCTGCGGTAAATATACGTAGTCAGTCGGAGAAAGCTCATGGTAAAATACAGATATGGGAAGATTTCAGTACCAGCATTAGACCGCGACTGCGTCCATGTGCATCTGCATTTATTCTACGGTCCCCTATTTTTTTGTCAAAAAAAAAACCTTTTTAAACGACTTCAAAAAGAAGGAGGTTCTCAATTCGACTCTATGTTTTTTTTTCTTTTTTTTGGTTTTTTTTTTAATGCCATTTCGTAATGGACTCGGATGATAAAGGGACACTAAAAAACGAAAAACGGAACTCAAAGTCGGTGGTAATGTTGTTTGTTATTTTGTATTGCCACCGACTTTTGAAATTAAAGTCATGTGTGTTCTGTGCTGAAGTTATTTATCACTTGTTAGTTCTTGAAGGCGGTTGTCTCTTCTGTAAAAAAGCTTTTTATTCTTCGTTTTTAGTACAGTCAACGGCAAAAGTAGATGATCAAAATCAGAAATTCAATACTAATGAACGGAGTTCGCATCAGAACTGTGTGGCGTCGAAGTGATTCAAAAGTATGTGTGTGACTATCACATACTTTTAATAAATAAACTAGTAATAAATAATATAAATTAGTGTTAGTAAATTAGTATTGAATTTCTGATTTTGATCATCTACTTTTGCTGTTGACTGTACCTCTTTATCATCCAAATCTATTAAGAAATGGCAACACAGTTAAAACAGAGAATGAAGGTAAAAATTTTGGAAACTAGAACGTCATCTAGTAGGTATATTTTTAGAATTTTTGTTGACTTTTTTCAAAAAGCACTAAATCAATTTCGATAAAATTTATATAGGACCACCCCTGAGGCATACCCTATCTAGAAAAAAGAATTTTCATAATCAATTTACATTTGCCAGAGAAATCGCATAACAAACATACAAAAAAAAAACATACTGTCGAATTGAGAGCCAGCTTCTTTTTTATGTCGGTTGAAAAATAGCCTATAGAACTCAGAGATAACATGGCTTCTTTTTAGCGAAAGAATTTACAGAATAGGACCAATAGTTCCGGAGATTAGCCCGAACGAATACAATTTCAATTTTAATTTATACTAGCTGTTGCCCGCAACTTCGTCTGCGTGGATGTCGGTTATCGTGGATGCAGACGAAGTCGCGAACTAAAAAGTAGCCTATGTCCTTCCCCAGTATTCAAGCTATCTTCATACCAAATTTCATCAAAATCGGTTCATCCGTTTTAGTGACAGAGTTACTTTCGCATTTATAATATTAGTATGGATTATGTAGTGATTATATACCGGATCGAAGCCAGAAGATTAATTCCTATAATTAAAAACATTCTAAATCTAGGCGCATTTTACCTCAAGAGACAATCAATGCCTAAAACCAGTCAGAAACGTAGGATTGAATTTTAAATTTTAATTTGCGAACGTTCTAAAATCGTCCTATAAATACAAGAGTCGAGTCCTACAGCACTGTCGCAACTACATAGATGACGTGAGGTTACCTTAACGGGTACTATGGGTTTATTATGAACTTTATGAATTCAAAAAAAATTCAATTCAAATTAAACCAATTCCAAACCTAACATCTTCACAAGTGACAAGGATAGTAGTAGAGAGGGGGAGGGGGTAGTTATTTCTTCACCACCCTTGGTTGACTGGTAGAGAACGCCTAAGGCTTTAAGTCCGCCTTTGTACCTTTGTGCATGAAGTATAAATACATAATAGTATGTATCTGTATAATATGTTGTGGGTTCAACCAAACACATAGGAAAAATGCACAAACTTGTATATGTATATCAAACGTTACTCACCAATGACACCACATTATTACTCAGCACTCCACAGAACAGCGTCTTCACCAACTTCTTTAACTCAGGAGTCATCTCCTCAAGCTTGGAGACCAAGTCTATGAAGAATTCCGCCATGTCCTTCTGCTCCCCAGTGTTGAGGGGTTGGTGGTCCATCTGGTAGACCTTGCAGAAGCTGCGGGGGTTGTAGGCTTTGCGCTCGCTTTCCTGTTCGATAAAAATTGACTGTTTAGCGAAGGAAAATGAAAACTATGCGTGATGAAAAAGTTAAGTTCACGTTTTACTTATTTACTAGCTTTTGCCTGCAACATCGCCCCCGTGTATGTCGGTTATTGCAGACGCAGACAAAGTTGACGATTAATAAGTAGCCTATCCAGATCAAAAGCTACCTAATTAACAAATAGGGTATTACACCAAAAAAACACAAAATTTTTATTCAATCGATAAGTGCCATAAAAATGCATCTAAAATTTAAATTTTCAAATTTCGCGCGTAGTTCGACGAAAACGCCTCTCACTGGACGCCATATTGCTCAGCGTAAATGACGTCAGTTCGTTTTGTATCAATTGAGCTCATGTTAAATATGATAATTGTATATCATTTAAAAATAATTAAAAGCATATTTTGTAATAGGTGTAATAATGAAAAAATTACGTTGGTTACGAAAATAATAAAAGTACAAAGCCTATATTACGCTAATCGGTTGACTGACAGTTGACAATTTTTTGTTTACACAGCCGTACGGCGTAATAAAATGGCCGCTACTATTTCACGGTGTTTTAAAACAGATTAAAAATTCCGAAAACTTTAATTTAATTTAAAAATTTGTTTTGTTATTTTATGAACTAAAACTTACATTTTCCGACTGCTTTATGCCTAAACTGTCTCAATAACATATTTATAGATTTTTTCTCGTATAGAGTAAAATACCCTATTTCACTAAGATACCGATCTTAGTGAAATAGGGTATTTTACTCTAAGTGGTTTTACCGTAATGAGGTAACAAAAAGACAGAGTTATGTCCAAATACGCAAAGGCTACTCAATTTTAAGATGCCGTTATGTCTCGTGCTGCTGTCTTTATCACTGTGACTGTGACACTTAAAATTAAGTAGCGTTTGAGTAATTGGCTATTACTTTCGAATTTATATAAAACTAGCTTCAGCCCGCGACTTCGTCCGCATGATTGCCGGTTATCGCGGATGCAGACCAAGTCGAGGATTAAACAGTAGCCTATGTCCTTCCCCAGGGCTCAAGCTATTTTCATACATAATTTCATCAAAATCGCTTCAGCCGTTTCGACGTAAAAACGTAACAGACAGAGTTACTTTCGCATTTATAATATTACAAAGTATGGATTACTGTGTCTAAAATAAATGACAAAATACTGAATTAACTGACCATTAGATAAGCAAACATTCTCTGCATTTCATGCAGCGTGGCTGAATGTCTGCTTGCTGCTGGATCAGCTTGCAGCAACGCAGCCCTGGCTTGAGGCATCATATACAGGTGCTGCATACACGAAGCCATGTAGCACGTGGCCCCGAGGTTCGTCAACCCCACATATCCACATTCTGATCGAGATTCTTCGGCCGGCCAGTAATCCCAAGGATAGGAAGACTGGGGACCTGGTTCGAAACAGTAGCCTAAGAGAAAAATATTAATTGTAGCTTTTATTAAGTTATTAAATATCACACAAGAAACAATTGTCAAGATAAATAATTATTTCAACTATTTTCAAAGCACGACTCTCACAGCAGGTCTGGGACAACATGTAATCGTTATAATCTGTCTAATGGAGTCGTAATGTCCTTTGTATACATTTTATAATTAGCGATAACAGAAACTGTGCAAGATCCACCTCGCAAAAAACGCGCTTAGTTGCGGACACCGGCCCATCATACTACTACTAACTGTGCAAGATTTAATAGACATTCATAACAGAGACAGCATGATAATATGTTAACGGTGTCGTAAAAATGTAGTCACATTTAAGAATTTAAGTATTCAGCTGTAAGGTTACCCCCTACCTAACAAAGCCGAGGAAGTAATAATCGCTACATTTCTAATGGGAATAATATAACAATAATAATTTATTGATTCCAAAAATAATGTACACAACAAATTATCCTTAAAGATACAATAAATTGACATACTTTTTATAAGTTGACAAAACGCGATTCCCCCATAGATTTTGCCATGTACTTTGAACACTCAAAAGAATAACTACATACTTTTTTATTACGAAGGAACTAAAAATATTACTTTACAGTAAATTGGAAATTAATCGGATTTTCAAAGCCAAATCAAGTGTTTTTTTAAAGGAGTTCTGTCTTAGAATTAATTATTAATATTGTCGTCTACCTGATTATGAAAACAATACAATATAGGAGCATCTGCAACCGAACTAGGTGAAAATTTGTATCTCGGCATACAGCGCCAAACCTCTAATGGTGGCGAAGTGCCACCAGTTGGCGTATTTGTATATAATACGTTACTTGGTTAATACAAAACATACCCTATAATTATTGAAATGAAGTCGATTTTGTATTATACAAATAAAGCCAATATTTGCACAAATACGCCAAGTGGGCACAAATACGCCAGCATTAGATAAGATTTGTGTAAAAAATTAAGCTAATGAGTACAACTTTATTTTAAGAAGTATCAAGTCCATCGTACTCACCAGGTTTATGGTGCTCCATGAGCTTATTGTGCAGTACCATGTAGTTGTCGGGCGCGCCCCTCACCAACTCAACCAGTAAGTCGTAAGCCGCTGCGCGAGACTTCTGCGACTTACACTTCGGTAAGTTACGGTTGTCTGGGTTGGGGACGTCGAAGAGAAAACCGAATACCTGTGTATGTGAAATAACCGTTTGAAAGTTCATTTAATTTAAATACAGTTACAAAACCATTTTATATATTCATTCATTCATTCGCTCGGTGTTTTCTTTTTTAGGGTACGCTAGTTTCGGTACTAATGAAACGCTATGCGATTTCTATTGTCTTTTCTGTTCTGTGATTCAAACCGCTCAATGTTCATTCGTAGAATTTCATACATTTTTGAAGATTTGAACTGGGATTTCCAACCTTATTCACTCTCAGACTCAAAATAAAGTCAGAAAAGTAAGGTAAAAAAGCCTATATCATCACCATAAATATTGATGAACCCACCATTTCTAAAGTCCTAGTTCCCTGATCCGACATCTTGAATCGTAGCGGGTGTTTGAGCAGATGCGTGAGTAAGCTCAGCTGACCATAGAGTCCGTCGTCCGGTGAGCACGGCTCCGTTCTTCGCTCTATGATCTCACGTTTTTCTAACGACGTATGTATTTGTTCGCAGAGCTCGTTCAGGTCGGGGGCACCGCTGTCTTCGGATGTTGCACCTTCTGACAATGTGTAAAAGGCTTAAGTGACATCTCTAACTGTCCTACAGAGAGAGAAAGGGAGGGAGGGAGGGAGGGAGGGAGGGAGAGGAGAGAGAGAGAGAGAGAGAGAGAGAGAGAGAGAGAGAGAGAGAGAGCACCGATACATAAATTCACTTGTCCTACAGAGATGGGGTGTCAAGAATAATGATATCAGAGCATTTGATGTATTAAGAACTTAATTGTAGTTGGATCTTAATTCAAAATGCAGCTGGGTAAAAGATTTGTCAAGTCATTTAAGTTGCTGATCGTCACAAAGTAACAGATAAACCTACTCGAATTCGTTCGATAAAATGCGAGGTACCCGTAAGTCTATAATGAGTGTAAAAAGCCACATTACTAAACCAAAAGTTACATGTACAGAGGCCAGCACATCAAGCTACTACAATCTGTCAAATTTCTTTGATAGATTTTCAACTTTATTATAAAAGCATAAGGTTCATATTTAATTGGGAAAATTTGACAGGTATGGCTTGATGTGCTGGCGTCTGTACTTCACGTCATTACGATAAAAATAAATCTGTACGATACCTGAATCTTCTGAATACAGAGATATTGAAGATCAAAGTTACATTTTTTTTCCATCACGACTTCTGTATTGTTGGATGCACCCGTAAGCAAAATGTTGAATGCAGTATTTTTTGCTCAAGGTCACTTATGGTCAAATACTCAAACGCTCAGTTACATTGACATCAAGTGATAGAAACAGCACGAGACGACTAACTGCATCTTAAAATTGAGTAGCGTTTGAGTATTTGGCCATTGAAACCTTATGACTCTTTTACTTGTGGATGCCCCCGTAAGCAGAATATCTAATGCAGTATTTTTTGCTCAAGGTCACTTAGTTAAATGTGCAGTATTCATTTCGTAACGGCTATGTTGTGTCCATTTACATCCCGTGTAGTTTTATAGCGGCAAAATAAGGGAGTTTATATAAGTTATTTTATAAAGTAATATTAGTAAGTAATATTACCTTTGAAGAAGTCCTCAGGCAGCCCGTCTATGAGCCTACAAACGAGCCAGAAGTAGTCCCGACACGCTGGTCCGTACGGTTCCTTGCCTTCCTCCGCATGATGATGAACCACCTGCGAGAACGAAATATACAATTACGTAACTCACGCCATTAAACAAATTCAAAATGGCGGTCAAACAAAGGGCTTATCAAGCTATTTCACTCACACAGTATGGTGAGCGAGTGAGAGGACATGATAAGCGTTTTTTTTTTGTTTGAGTGTGACAGAGCATCTGGTTTGTTGAGCCGGCTAAAACCTAAATCACAGTTAATTTATCAGTGCAGTCATTTATCTGCAGATCCGGACAGCTACAGTATTTATTGCCCGAAAACAAAGCAATGTAGGAATAGAAGTGGAGAGACTATTCCACTATTGTTCGTAATTTTCTGATTGTACCTAGTGCTTGCTGCTAGTGATCCTTAAGATCTCTATAAAAGTTATATTTCTCGCTGTGAGAACCTGAAATTGGCTTCATGTAACATACTCATGGCTAAATACTCAAACGCTACTCAATTTTAAGATGCCGTTAAGTATCGTGCTGTCTCTAATATCGCTCTATGTCAAAGTGACTGAGTGACGAAACTTAACGGCATCTTAAAATTGAGTAGCGCTTGAGTATTGGCCATCAGTCTTTTTTATTCACTTCTTAAAGTGAATAAAAAAGACTGTTGGTCAATACTCAAGCGCAGCTTAAACAGCTCTTAGTTTTCTATTTATTAATTAAATATGGGCTTATACTAACGTCATGGTGATGATGGTGATGGTGATGGTGATGTGGTCGCATGTCTGCAGCGCGCGGCAGATGTTCCAGCAGCAGCTGCAGTAGCGGCGCTAGCACCGCGACCTCGCCGCCTGCGCATAGACGGTACAGAGCACTGCCCGCTTCGCGACGCACCTGGACATAGAGGTTACAATTTTGATTAATTTCTTATATACATCCAAAACGAAACATTGATTTCAGGTATTAAAACACATTATTTTAATGACATATGAAGCAATTTTTTTAAATAACACTAGCTGATTCTGAAAATGTAGTTTTGCCATTTATATATTTAAAAAAATTGCATACGACCTATTCTCAGACCTATCAAATAAACATAAAATAATTCAAAACAATCGGTCAAGCCGTTTCGGAGGAGTTCTATAAGAAACACAATGACACAAGATTTTTGTCAAAGTCAAAAGTTTATTTGTGGATAGGTATAAAAAGGTCACACATAAAATAGTATAGTCCGTGCCACGAAAGATGAGATTTGACACGGACTTGATTTGACTTGTGCAGAACTCGATTTCCGAGGTTGGTTCCGAGGGGGTTTTTTCGAGGTTTCTTCCCTTTAAATCGAGTATTGCGCAAGTCAAATCAAGTCCGTGTCAAGTCTGATCTTTCGTGGCACGCACTATACCCTATGTTTTCGATTAGATTATCAAAATAAAATTAACAAAATTCAAAGACATTAAATTAATAAAATCATTTAAATTGAATAAACAAACTCAAATTAAATAAATCATTTATTTAAAGCTAGCTTTTGCCCGCGTCTGCGTCAACGTGAATGTCGGTTATCACGGATTAAAAAGTAGCCTATGTCCTTCCCCAGGGTTCCAGCTATTTGTTTATCAAATTTCATTAAAATTGGTTTAGGCGTTTCGTCGTGTAACAGACAGTTACTTTCACAATTCAAAAGAATAAAGTATGGAAGTATGGATAATTTTGAATGTTTACCGCAAAATACATTAGATTAGAGAAAAGTTATTGCAAAAACTATGTAACGAATTGAATAATGATTAAAAAGTAAACTGACGGCTGGGTCGGCGTCGTCCAGCAGAAGACGCGGCGCGGCGCGGCGCAGAGACCACGCCAGCGCCACCGCGTCCCCCCCGCCCCGCGCCCACCACACGCACATGCGCATCGCGTGCTGCACCACCTGCGAAATTAAAGTAATATGGACATCAGCGGAGACTAGTTCACTGCTAAACTCATCATCATCATCATATCGGCCTATTGCCGTCCACTGCTGAACGTAGGCTTCTCCCAGAGATCGCCAACCAACCCAGTCTCTGGCAGCCCGCATCCATCCGCTGCCAGCCACCTTCTTCAGGCCAAGGCGTCCCACACTACAGTACGGTCAACGTAATTTGGCGCGTCTGAAGTTAGCCGATTAGCTGCGCAGTAGACAATTTCGTTCCTAAAAGTTCCATTGCGCAGCCAAACAGCTAACTTCAGACACGCCAAGTTACGTTGACCGTATTGTACGCTTGCCTAAACGCGGTCTCCATTCTAAAGCGTGTCTGCTCCATCTACCGTCTGCAGACGTGGCCGGCCCACTTCCACTTTAGCGTGCTGATTCGACGCGCAATGTCGGTGACTTTAGTTCTCTGGCGTATGACTTCATTACGAATTCTATCCACCAAACAAAACCCCGAGCATCGCTCTCTCCATAGCACGGTGAGCAACTTTGAATTTCTGGACCAGGCCCACGTGTCCACGTATCAGCTCCGAAAGCTCTCGAATGCCGCCCAGCCCAAGCGTATCCTTGTGTAAACACTGCTAAACTGAGGTCACTTTATGTCAAAGTGATTGTGACAGTAAGACACTTAACGGCATCTTAAAATTGAGTAGCGTTTGACAACTGAGTTTGATCTCGCCATATCAAAAAGATAAATTAGGGCCCTTTTCCTGTCATGCGTATTTTCGCCCGCACGCAGATCTGGTCCGCATGCAGGCATCCTATCATTTCATACATGTTTTTCTTATCATGCGGGCAGCACGCGCGCGGAACGTGTATTGGCTGCGGGCGAGCAGTCCACGTACGTGCTCACCGGATGCGGGCGGCGTTCTACTACCTTCAGTATTGTTTTTACTGTGCGCGGGTCGCACGCATGGTCATAGTACGCACGAGTTTTGTCACACACGTACGACACTGCAGCAGCAAACAAAATCTTAATCCTGCGGGTGGCCAAGAGCGTACTATCACCCGTATGCGCACAAGATCCGCACGCGGGCGAAAATACGCATGTCAGGAAAAGGGCCCTTACATTCAAAACGAATTTTAGTATTTTAGTAGTAGTTTTCAATCTGTCAAATGTTTCATATTTCGCGCTATAGCGAATTCAGGAAATACATAAAGTCCCGAAAATTTAAACCGCATTGTTCAAATGTTTGAGATTTAAATAGAATAATGGCCAAATACTCAATAATCAATTTTAAGATGCCGTTGAGTCTCGTCATTTTGACAAAAACTAATAGAGACAGCACGAGACTAAACGGCATCTTAACATTGAGTAGCTTTCGAGTATTTGGTCATAAATCACAAAATCATTAATTTAGTTCAAACAAAATTAAGTTTTATTACAACTGACGAAGGTTGTTATTATTTTACATATTTTCCGCATAATTGTGGCACACTCGGGATAGCTGTAAGGGCACTTTCACTTTTATATTCTATGGTGTCAAATAATGAATAACCAAACTAAACTGTAGAGGTTACATACCTGTGCCCTTCCCCAGAATCCAGTCTTGTAAGTGGTGGGTTCCTTTAACGTAGCCGCCTCACAAAGTATCGAAATCAATCGCTCCGTGGTCTCCTCTACGCTCATCAACGATAGTAAAGACTGCAAACAAAGAGTGTTTGGTTACATGTTTACCCAGCAGGAACAGTGTAGCAGTAAAGCCTTATAAAATAGTAGTATCAATGAATTTTAAACCAGCATTATTGATTAAAATTATCTCTTTCGTTACTGCTAAAAGTTAATACGTTTGACGGTGCTGCATGTCTCTGGTACGAATTACGCACGTAACATATATTTATATGGCCTCCAGGTGATTGTTCCAAGTCTGTCATGTTTATGTATATGAGTTAATATGCTTGTAAAGATGAGGGGAGTTTATATGCACGACAAAAGAGAAGTTTCTAGAGTGGGGTAACGTTTCATTAATAAAAAAAAAGTAATACTCTTGTCGATATGTGCGCATCTTGCATCTACGCAAAAGCATAGTGTAGCAAGGGTTTGCGTCGATGTAACATAAAGTATTCACGTTTTTAGATGCAGAACGACACAAAATGCTAAAGTGTGATAAAAAAACTAAAATATGACATGTTCTAAAAAAGTAACTTAGAAATATCAGAACATTGAAAATGCAATACAAAGAATGAAAAGGCCACGGAAGAAACAAAAACTTCCTGCTTGGAAAAACCGGACAAGTGCGAGTCGGACTTGCCCACCGAGGGTTTCTTTCAAATTCCGTGATTTGGTCACCCATACAATTATGAACGCGCATACCTTGATGATTGATTACGTACTTTAAATAAAGACTATATTTTTTTTATGATTTAATTACAAATGTATAGTTTTCAGACCTTTTCCTGTATTTGTAGTATAAGACGATAGCCAAATTTCATAGTTCTAGGTGAACGGGAAGTACCCTATAAATTTTGATTCCCTTGAGAGTGTCGAATTATACGTTTTTTGCGGCCTTAACTTTATTTCACGTTAACTTAGAAGTTTAATTTTTTCACAGCTTCAAGGGACTGTAGATTTGAGTATATGTTTTTAATTTCAACTCGATACCTCGACGCGTTCCCAAGATAAAGGGTCTTGAAAGATAGACGGAGACAGACAGACAGACGGACAGACAGACGGACAACAAAGTGATCCTATAAGGTTTCCGTTTTTTCCTTTTGAGGTACGGAACCCTAAAAAACACTATTATTTCATCGTACAGTTACTTACCGGATGTAATTTCGGCGTCTGGGCCGGGTCAGACGACGGTAGCGTGCCGATTCTACATAATAGCTGCAATAACAGCGCGAGACAGTCCTGTCGCCACTCGCTGTCGTCATTTCTTTGTAAAGCACCTACAAAATAACATATGGTGTCAGACAGTTGATATACATACACAAATACCTTTAAATACACAAACAACAACCAGACACAAGGCAAACACAAGTGCTCATCACACAAATGTTTACCCTAGGCGGGATTCGAACCCGCAATACACTTTATTTATAAAGAAGAAGAAAATTAGTATGAATTAACTCACCCGACATCATAATATCATACAGCAGTCTTAGACCTCCCTTCTTAATAAACAACTCATTCCAATTTTGAACTGCAGCCTTGTCTTCCTCACTCTTCTCATTACTGATCAAAGGACTGAGCGTGCTGACCGTATTCTCCTTCAAGTTAGAAGCACTGGCTTGACTTGAGCTCAGCTTGTCAATGATATGTAGGGAATACATCAGTTTCTGTGGGCTCGTGGGGTCTAGCAATTCTGGTAGCTTGCTTTCAATTGGGTTCTCGAATGCTTCGTGTAAAGTTGGGTTCGTTGGCACGGCTTGAAGAATGTCCCATACGCGACGGGATAGGAGTTGTGCTTTAGTGTGGGTTACGAGCTCCTGAAATTAATATAGTAAGCGCGTTATCAACTGAGTCGGCGGGCCATAAATCATTTTCCTATGTCTATCTCGCTTGCACATACAGGCCTTATCGAGCCGCTTTGTGAAGGGCGTAACAATAAAACATTTCTATCTCTATTGACATTTAAGGCCCCACGACTCAGGTGATAATGCGCTGACTATAGTTTCTGTTAAAATATTTTTATAGTCTCCCATTCAGTATTTTTCATTCAACAGTAACGTATTAGTTATTCTAAAGCATATTTAACATTTGAATTTATAATGATATAAATTTTATTGGTTTGTAAACTTTTATTTACTGAGAAGGAATTTGCTAATTAAATACCTTTAATATTTCTATACCAGTAGCGGTAGCACACGTGAAGTTGTTTAATATTAAGATCAAAATGAACCATATATTCACAAAAAATTATATTATTCAATTAATTTTGGTACAAAGATTAATACGTATTTGTAACGTTAAACAAATCGCACGATGACTCTCTCAAGGTTACCTTTCAATTAATTAAATAAGATATGAATCAATATTAATATAGGAAAATTATTGAAATGTCAGAGTAAGACTCGGCACAAATAGAGCATTTATTAAAAATGAACCAAAATTCTTAGCATTTAGAGTTCAAAATTGTGTGCAGGATTTAGTTATTCAATGTATTGCTCGCAAATATGCAATTTACGACTCTATTTCCATTGCGTGTTTTACCACAGATGGTCAGCTTTTGTTGTTGGTAATAAAAAGGGCGTCAAGAGATATGAAACTCATGAAACCACATCATGAGTGCCATCAATAAACAAAGTATTGTTGATTCATTTCACACGTAGGCTTCAATTGTTGTATTTTAAACCTAATCCCAATAACTTAAGTCACATATAACGCGCGCACGTAGTCCTCGTATTGACTATAACCTAAACTCACCCCATTAGCACCGGGCTCCTTCATCTGCCCCAACGCTTGCATCAACGTAAACAGGTGATGGAAGTACGTCGGGTCAAGTAGTAGCAACGTGGGCAGGCGCGTGCGCAAGGGGGCGGGCTGCGCTGACGGCCACTCCGCCCACGCGCCCCGCCCTCCCACGCCCACTGATACGAACACCAACTGCGATTAAACAAGTTACATTTGAATGGGGACCGCAGTTCTTTGGAAGTAGGGTGACATAACTGTCATAATATAAATTAGACACAATCATCTGCCTAGCCTTTTCCCAACTACGTTGGGGTCGGGGAAACCGATTACTTTTCCGAAAACTATTGACCGACGTCTTTTTTGCTAGGTATATGCATTTTTTGACATATTTTTAGATCATGCGAAGCAAGCAAAAGCGAATGCATTTGTTTGATTTTTCATTATTTTGAAATGTAAATATGCCTGAATGAAATGTGTTTGTAATCATTGTTTGTTGCTGGTCTTGTACCTTTCGCATGCCTAATGGTAAAATGTGGCTGAACTGTATAATTGTATCTAACATCATTTACCTGTACCTATATTTGCGAAATAAAATATCTTATCTTATCTTATCATCGAAGTATCATGTGCCATAGGTATTATTTTACCGAACTATGTTTCTCCGATTTACAAAATAACTTTTTCCTATTGACGGAAGTCTCTTTTGAACTATTTTCATTTGCCAAATGATTTATTTGCCATATTTTCAACAATATTTTACGGAATATTATTTGATCACAAATATATAGCCGCTTACTTGGTAGCATTTTCAACATTACATTAAAATAGTGTCATAAAAAGTCAATATATTAAAAAAAATTGTGACAGAAACGAATCGCTACAAAACCGACTTCACGCAGTCTTGTTCGCCCACCCCTAGAGTGTAACTTAAGAACGCGTAGTCGCGTGGGGCCGCCCAGACCCCGCAGCGCCGGAGCCGTGACAGAAACAATGCTTGTGCATGTTGCATGCCTGCTTGCATGCTGCATGCCTGTTTGTATGCTGCATGCCTGCTTGCATGCTGCATGCCTGCTTGCATGCTGCATGCTTAAAGCAAGAATCTTTGTTTGCAAGCTTCTTACAGGGACCATCTGTTTTATTAAGTGCCATTACATTTAAATAATTAATGAAACAAAATAGTAGGAAACTAATCTGAAATTAGCTCTCTATAACGTCAGTGTAATAAATACATTAGTTTTGAAAGCTCTTTCAAATATGTAATTTCACTAGTTTAATTTAAAATTCAAAAGTTTTTTGATTTTTCGTTTCTTTAACGACGTATTTTTTTGCTGGTGGAGTACCGGTTATCATTGACTCAATATCAGACATATTTACTTCTAGGCGTTTGGTGAAATATGGTAATTAAAACAGTGGTATAACGAATGTTCGAACAAATGTTATTTCGGCTAAGTGTAACTACGGTAAAAAGATTTTCGACCAAATGAAACGTCGGCGCAACGAAAAAAAGCGAATTGATAATAGGTCAACTGATACAGTGGCACACGTGACTTCGATTAAGTAAAAAAAATACGAAACGAGAAAAGTTGAAAAGATTTAGGTGAAATGAAATTCGGTCAAATATTTTTCGACCTTATGATAGGTAACCTGGGGTCGGCTTCCAGTCTAACCGAAGGCAGCTGAATTCCAGTGATTTACATGGAGCCTGTCTGACCTGCACAACCCAGTAACTAGGTAACACGATACCCCTTGGTAAGACTGGTTGTCAGAATTTCGGGCTTTACGTACTTTCCGAGGCACGGAGGGGTCTCGGTATGAAATAGATGATCGCTCATCCACAAACACCTCATTGACTAAAACCGGACCAATAGTTTAATCTGGGCGGTATCAACTTATTTTCGATACAAACGTATATACGTTCTATTCACTAGGTCTTTTTTTTTAATCTGTTTTTATTTAGGGGTTTTTATCTCAGATATGTACACCCCATCGTACCCTTTTACAAGATATCTTCATTAAATTTTAATGTATCTTATGATCTATCAATATAACACTACGTTTTTTCGTAAACTCTCAATCGTGTAAAAATAGATGGCACCGCAAATAAGTCTCCTGCCCCTACATTGAATAAGAAAATTAAAACTAAGTCTACAATATAACCTTACCTGATTATCCTTGAACCCCATGTCATACAACGTCCTCTCGTCATAGTCTATGGTCAACTCTTGTCCCTGGGTGATCATGCGCAGCGGTCCGTCAGTCGATAACGCGGTCACGCCTTCTTCGCCTTGAATCTGTAGATGATATTGGTATTAATATATATTCTTAGGATCATCTTTTTTTGGGTGACATTAAGATCAAGCTGGTGGTACACCACACGTTTTTTTCACTTAGTTTACTTGTGTTGGCAGCTATTTTACTAATAACACGAACCAAAAAAATAAATATTAAGAATCAAACACGTCTCGCCGCTACCAGTATAAAAGCTGAAGTGCGGACAGTGCGCGGCAGATTGGCCCGCCGCGACGACCCCGTACGTCCCCTCCCCGACCCTTGCTCGTGCCAGCCCGCGCCGCTGAGCCTGTAGCTTTAAATTCGTCCCTAAGTAATGGAAATCCGATCCAGCCTGTCCCTTTGCTGGCCTCCCCCAGCGACGCCCTAAGCCGAGGCTCGTACCCCACAGGGGGTGCCCCTAGCGTGTAGTCGCTTAGTTTGTAAGTTATTTTGCCCTGGCTGGAGGCCCTAAAAAGAACAATTTTTAAGGCACCACAGGAAAGTCCGGTTAAGCAGCCAACAAGCTCCTAGGTTGACCTGCGAGATGCCATTAAAAAAGGTGCGCGGCAGAGTTGCGTCGCGCGAGGGATGCACCGCGCCTCAGGCCGTTTGCCACAAAGCAGTATAAACCGGTTTCAGCCAAGCAAGGGACGCGTCACGCTCTAGGCCCACGTCATACCTACAGTATCTATGTACACCTGCTTAGGCCTCGTGGACTGTAACTAGAATTTTTACAAGCACATTATAATCAAAATTAGACATCTCAAGTTTGCTTACCTTTATTGAACTACCTTTATTCCATTTATAATAGCATTAGAAAAAAGAGGCTCATAGAAGTAGGAATGTAAAACATTTGATTTCAAAGATAAGTTAAAATAATTTAAATTAAACTTATT
Source organism: Charanyca ferruginea (assembly GCA_947361185.1). Classification (NCBI taxonomy): domain Eukaryota; kingdom Metazoa; phylum Arthropoda; class Insecta; order Lepidoptera; family Noctuidae; genus Charanyca; species Charanyca ferruginea. The sequence goes on from OX376076.1 coordinate 10,101,438, forward strand.
ATTTGCAACAACCATTCTGCGATCGCCAACCCGCCTGCCAAGCGTGGCGATTATGGCAAAACCCCCCCTTGGGGAGGGACACCACCACACCCACGTGAGCACGTACCTGCGTCTCCCACCACACGTGCACGTGCGCGCGCAGGTGCGCCACCAGGTCGGCGTGGTGCATGTGCAGCGCGGCGCGCGGCCCGGCGCCGGCCGGCTGCAGCGTCACGCGCACGGGCCCGCCGCCGCCCAGCGAGCTCTCCCACGCGCCCGACTCCGCCAGCGCCCAGCGCCGCAGGTGGTACGCGTATCTGTACACACGAGAACGTTACCCCCCGTTTACACCAATTACATGTATTCTACAAGTTTTATACAACGTATACAAATACAAATACAAATACAAATATATTTATTGGAACAAACATAAATTACAATTTTTTGTGTACGTTAATACTGCGTTAGTTGAATAACTGTGTCGCAGTTATTAGCGCCCACCCCACGAGCGAAAGACAACTTAGTTCCATAACAACAATTTAGGTTATACTTAATGAATTATGAAACTTAAAAATGCTGGAACTTCACATGGCGTATTTGTGCAAATATATTATTATTTGAATAATACAAAATCGACTTTATTTCAATAAAAATGGAGTACATTTTGTATAATCCAAATAAGGCGAATAGTGTTACAAGTACAGGTCTCCCAAAGTGATAATGCGCATAGAAATCTTCGTCAGTGTTCGGCAATGGTCGTATTCCCCGAGCGTTGGAAGACGATATGTATATAGAGTGGTTAAATGCAAGTGCATTGTTCAGGGCTCTTACGATTCCATGATTCGGGTGTTTCCGGGAATACGACAATTAGCGAAGATCTGCATGCGCATTATTAATTTGGGAGACCTGTGTGTCTATTCTGTTACAATCTCCCTCAGTGAACACTTAGGTGAAGTGAGCTGTCATCTATCCCGTTGCTAGGGATTTAAAAAGCACTACAATCGGATGACCCCGGCAAAAGCACTACAATCGGATGGCCCGCGTAAAAAGATTGATTATCCCAAGGGAACACATTACCGGGATAAAAAGTATCCTATGTGTTAATCCAGGAAATGGTCTACCTATGTGCCAATTTTCATCCAAATCTGTTCAGCGGTTTACGCGTGATTGAATAACAAACATCCAAACATCTTCATAAACTTTCACATTTATAATATTAGTAGGATAATATTATAAGTAGCAGTGCTTTTTTCACCTTAAAGTAAAGTCAATGACAAACTCTCCTCAATAGAAATAGGTTTTTTGAAAATTGGATATTGATAGTTAAATTAAGAAGTTAAATTGGTTTAACAGCTGCAAGAACATAATCGAAAATGCCTGGTATTAATTCCCGATACTCTTTTAATAAACGTGGATTTAGTTTCAGATATAAATGATGAAACTCTTCAAACTTATTTCTTTCTATTTATTGACTTTACTTTAAGGAAAGAATTATAATATTAAATACTTAATTATTAATAAACCATTGTGTCGTGTCTCCTCGCGCAAAAAACAAATACGCACTTGTCGCGTTGGGTCGCACATTGATTATGGCGACTACGTAGGCCACAAGTACTTATAACGACTATTTGACATTTACGCGTCGCGTAGCATTATCGCGTTTGTTGTTCACGTAAGACAACGGGTAATTTCGTTCAGACTCAAATACAAGTATAAAACTTGTTTTAGACAAAACTTGTATTATACTTATTGTGCAAATACTTATTTCTAATCCGGTCTGAACAAAAGATAAAACAAGACATGTATAATACATGTATTCTACAAGTTTAAGACAAGTTGTGTCAATACAATATTGGATATGTTTTATACAAGTTGTGTATAAAACATGTATTATACTTGTTTCTTGGTGTAAACGAGGGGTTACGTCTTAATAGTGGAGTTATACGGGGAAAATCGCGATATAGTTATAATTACCGGCACGTAAGTTGGCAAAAGATTTTGTAGTGGGCGTGAACTTCCCCCAATATGAAATCTCTTGCCAACTTACGTGCCGGTAACTGTACTGTAGGGTTATATAGTGCTCGCGCAAGTGCTAGTCAGCGCCTGAGGCGGTTGGGGAGGGGTGACTGACGTATCAGTGAGCTCTCGCATCACGTCACCACACTCCTGTGATGACCATCGCAGACTATTCTCTCTAGTATTGTATTATGCGAACAATTGGGTACTTGACATCTTGACACCACTAATCAATTGACATAATTTGATGAGCTGTCAAAACACGGATCCCCGTTACATTTTGTATGGCAACAGTAAAATGCGACGTCACTTATTTGTCAACTTAATTGACTAATTACTTTCAGAGTACAAAGCAACTAAAATTCGAATTTAACAGTTAATAGAAAATTTATCGGGTTTAAAGGACTAATATGCTCTACATAGTAATACTTGGAAACTGGAGTACTTAATCTAAAGTATTTCGCTATTCATTTCAACTATTACTGTAAATAAATCGGCAAAAAAGACAAACCTCCTTTTGAAAGTATCAAGATGAGTCTTCAGCAACAACAGCGCCCTCTGTATACACTGCAACGCGGCTTCCTCAGTCATATGTTCATAGATATTCAATTTATCCACAACCTTCTGTTCTTTCTCTTCTTGTTCAGATACTTCTGATGTCGACGTGCCTTCGCCATCCGCCGTTTGTTTCTTTGTAATCAGTCTTTCGGCGGCCGAAGAGAGGTGGAACATGCATTTGGCTACAAAATCGTCTTCTTGTTGGAGTTGCTGGCCCATGTAGTAACTGTTTAGGTACTGGATAGCGCCCATTGATACGTCTGGAAAGGAGTTGTAGTTATAAAATATTGGCGAAACTGTGACGAAGTTATTAATAAAAAAAATATGGGGACATCGTAAACACGGCCATCTGATCCCTAACTAGGCAGACCCTGAAATATGGGTGCCAGACAGCTGATATACATAGGCAAATATATAAATGTTGTAGTTGTTAATAAAGTATGGATTTACATGTCCATGATACTCCATCATTCGAAACTACCTTTTGAATTTAATTCTTTTTTTTTCTGTAATATTCGTCGCTCAAAAGTGTTTTAATGGTCTAATTGAAATAAATGATTTGACCTTGACTTTGAGGTGGAAGATGAAGAAAGTTAAATGCGTCGAAAGGAAATAAGAATGTGGGTTCCTAACATCAACCAGAACCGAATCTGATGAAGTGATGATGTAATCCGAATTCGCCTAGAATTTCTGGGGTTCTTCCAGATTCGGACGATTCGACGCAGGCAAGTGTGCGAGATTTCATAAGATTTCATATACAGAATTCTAAAATTCGTTTCGTACGATGCGTTTCACGCGTTCGGCTCGGATAAGTGAGCGTTGACCTTTAACCTTCCTCTTGAATCATCAACTCTATACAGGGTAGGGACGACGATACGACAAAAAATTTAAATACTGGTAATACTAGTTCATAAGAATATTTTGAAACTATCAAATAAATCCTAGAAATGAAATTCAAAAAAAAAAGTTCAGATATACTAAAGAGCATTTAAATGTAACCAAAATAAAACACCCTATGAAATATTGGTTTTCTAACTTATGAGAAGAGCGGCAACTTGTGGCGTCATAATGTAATATTATTAATGCTCAATAAAAACGATTACACCAAATCACCAAATCCTACCTTCCTACTTTGAGAGTTTTGGACGCAAAACTGATGCAGAACGGACGCAGTCTGCGTCCAAAACTTTCAAAATTTAGTCGAAAATATTGAATATAAGTAGTATTCTTTCAAAATTAAAAAAAAGGCGTATACTAAAAGATAGATAATAAAATTGTCTGTAAGATAGTGTAAGTTTCGGATAATTATACTTGGTAGATTTTGTGTGATTGTCAATGTATTGTCCGCGTCAGACACAACTTCACGAGTTAATTAAACTATTTAATATGAACTTAATCAAAAATATTCACTTTCTATATGATTAAGAGAATGTTCTAGTTTAACATTTTTTTTTTTTTCAAATCATTTACACTGCAGATTTTGACGTGATTGTCAGTTTAAAATCTGTAAAAGTCGTTTAATAGCCCCTTAAAAACAATATTTATACAGACAAAATATCTTACCAGTGCTATTAGCTCTTAGCGCTATCTTCCACAGATGGTCCATAGCTAACGTGTGAGGATGCGCGGCGTCTCGCGAGTCGCCCGTGCCCAGAGCCATGCGAGCCAAATTGCACAATTGCTGGTATAAACTTAGTCCCATTATGCTTATTGTCTGCAAAAGAGAGAGGTCAAGTCAAATGAAAAGAAAAACTTGAGAGGTGTCAAGGGACTCCCGGATCGGGAACGAAGTTCCTTTCGATTAATTAGTAAACAATTATTTATTATTATTTACTTATTATTATTTACAATTAATAACTGGCTTGCTTTCTATGAGAGAGAGAGAGAGAGAGAGAGAGAGAGAGAGAGAGAGAGAGAGAGAGAGAGAGAGAGAGAGAGAGAGAGAGAGAGAGAGAGAGAGAAACACGCGCACGCCTTACAACTATAGCAAAAAGTGTCGTTACAACTTTTGGTCTTAATTTTTTCCGTCTAGCCCCCTTTCGCAACGCGCGATAAGGAACTTCGTTCCAAAAAAATATATGAACGCTGACTTTTCGGTACTTGATATCACTAATCAGTTGACCCTACAAACACGGTCGTGCATAACTATGCGCCGGCTTATTACACTCAGCACCGAATGTATGAAATTAAGTACAGTCAAACAACAGCTATTTGGTATACAGACAAAAATATTTGTCATTGTACTACACTGCCAACGAATATTAATTTTGATTGTGTGCGTTATGTCAAAAATACCATAAAACACACTACAATAGTATTGTTTTCTATCAGTGATACATTTTTGTATTCGCACCAGTATTTTCTGAGAGTCCCTCTTCATCATTTCAGCCGAAAGACGCCCACTGTTGGACATAGGCCTCCCCCCAGAAATGGGGGGTTTTGCCGTTTTTTTATAATCGCCACGCTTGGCAGGCGGATTGGCGATCGCAGTATGGTTGTTACAAGTGCACAGAGAACGCTGCTGCCCATTCTCTGGTACAGACAGCGTCATCAACTGCTAACCCCCCGCGCGTTGAAATTTCTTCGCATAGGGGGTAAGCAGTTGATGACGCTGTCTGTACGTCCCTTAGACCCCCTATTACAAACACTAAAAAAAAATTACCTCTATATAAATATTTGTATAGATAGATAGATTGGCACCGACTACTATTACTGTCAACAGTGGCGGCCACCAAAAAAGCGCCGATGCAATAAAGCTAGTCGAGTCCCGGAGAAACATTATTCTTGAAAGAAACTTCTCTTGGATCCCGCAACGAAATGAATCAGAAAAGAACAGCAGATAAGAACATATTTACAACTTTACACCAAATCAAGCATGAGACAGAACAGAACTAGGTCAATAGGCACAAAGGGACGAACGACGACGACGAACTACGGAGCGATAGCAGAGTTCCCAAGCACCATGGATAACATGAACATTATTAAATGGGTCCTAAAATGTACAGACTAAAGACTATTATTCACTTACCTCAGGATCCAATGTAGGCATTTTCTCGACGTATAGAAATCGTAGTGCGTCGAGTCCCAACGCGTGTTGATCCGGCGACTTTGTATGTGACAATAACCACGAGTACAGACAGTCCGCACATTCGCTGCTGCCGCGTACGACTAGGCACTGCCAGAGTTCTTCTACTTGTTCCACTGTTAACCTGGTGGAGAAATGTTAGTGATTAATGGACATTCTCCAAAGTGCTAAACACTGCAAAGTGATGTTTGGGGAGTCTATCAATGGTCAAATGGTAGGTCTGATAATAAACAAAAATAATTTCTGTAATGCTTTTGCTTTGGCCTAGTTATCGCTATAACTAAGAATAGATGAAACACGGTTTCCATAAACTAAAATAAAAAAAGTACTTACATATAAACGACAACCGCCTTCAAAAAGTAAAAATAACTTTAAATTCGTAAGTTTTTGTTCATATTTTAGTTATTTTTTTTTACTTTTTTTAGGCAGCCGTGTTTGTTTTTCGCGTTTTAGTGCCTACTTTATCACTCATCCAAATTAATTAAGAAATGGTAACACTAAACAAATTAAATCATCCCTTAATTTTCCTGAAGTTTATATGGGGACAACCCTAAAGCATAGGCCCAATAATTAAACATAAAAAAATACGTGACCAATTGAGAACCTCCTTTTTTAAAGTCGGTAAAAAATAGAAGCTCGCATTTTATTTAATTGTTTTCAAATTTATTTCAACGTCCATTATGATTATATATTTTTGCCTCCGCTTTTGCAACTCTAATTTTGCCCTTTTCGTGTATTGTCATAGAACCTGATGTCCAATGAGGCAGAGCTTCCACCTCCATACGTGACCCACCTGAAGTGCTGCGGGGAGCCGACGGGCGAGAAGATGGCGGTGAGGAAGTGCAGGCGCACGGTGAGCTCCGTGATGTGCGCGTAATGCGGCGCGTCACAGGCGCGCGGCTGCCCCGTGTAGTGGCGCAGGTCCTCCAGGAACAGGCGCATCATGCCGCGCTCACGCTCCGCCCACATCACCACCTATACGAAATTAATGAGTTAATTAGCAAGTTACATAATTATGTCGTATCCGGTCAATAGTATGAGCGTGAAGCGACGAATCGCAAGCGCGCCATTATCGAGAATACGTGATCAACCACCACCATTTTGGCGCGCTTCTACAGAGTCGTGATGTTTTCAGCCGACAGCGAGGAAGACATTCAGAATCCAGTGTCTGATCGCATCCGAGCTAATACGTCCCGAAACTGTACTTTCGATTCATTGTGTTAAAGTTGCTAAATTGTGGTTTTAATAAATGCCGTGTACCCACTGTACCCACTGTGTTTTCATTGCACGAAACCCATATTCTGCCCACATGATGACTGAATCTAACGGACTTAATCCTGACTGATCCGACACATATAAAAATCTATACCAATAATATAAAGAGGAAAGATTTGTATTTTTATATGTAACGAATAAACTCAAAAACTACTGGTCCGATTTCAAAAATTCTTTCACCAATCAAAAGCTACATTATCCTTGAGTAACATAGGCATATGTACCAGGAGACCAGAAAATAAGAGGTGTAGGGTAGGTGTGTCGATAAATAGGCAGGTAAGTAGGTAGATAGTGACAGGATAACGTCTAACGGGTCAGACAGTAGCATTTAAAAATACAAAATGTTTTACTTCGGAACCATAGTCATTTTTACAAACATCAGTTGGTGATTGGCGCCTCATTTTAAACAGATATTAGTGTCAAGTTCCTTGTTCACAAACTAAACTGAAAATAGACAGTGTTGGCATCTCTTACTGCCAGGCAGCTGAAGAAAAGGACGGCGACAGATAAGAACTACGTTAGAGGTGTCAAATTCGTTTTTTCTTGAACATCGCCGTGTTTTTAATCATCGTTTATGAAATGACAACTACAATTTTATGAACATTTTAGATCAACTTAAATTGACAGCTCTTATTCATATCTTTCTCTTTCTTGTTTTATTAGAGAGAAAGAGATATAAATAGCTTAAAATAAGATTACACTCGTGCACAACAGGATTGGCACCTATGTCTGTATTAAAAGACGCCACTCTTTCTTAACCAGATAATATAAGATAACAAATAAATTAATTTTACAAATTTTGCTTGGCTTGATTCGAAACCCAGCTAGTCGACTTCCGACGCTAACGGTCATACGCATAATGTATAGAACAACTTACCTGATGCATATCCATACCCCGTAGCTGTTGAAATGAGGAGAACAACTTCGGTAACAACCGAAGCGAGACTGCGACAGATCTGAAACAAAACACATTTCGTTAATACATGTGCCGATGCAACATTCAACTTTTATAAAGTTTAGAGCTTGCTTAATTCTTACCTGTGGTTGGCAAGATTGTCAAGACATCCTTCAATGAACTTTATCCTTATGAATTTGTCGGTGCTGAAGCATAGTAACGCGCAGAGAGCCTTCTCTGCTTCTAGCGCTAAACCCTCGCCCAATTGTTCCTAAATGAAAAAATATATATATTACGTTTTCTTTATAATTACATTTTAGAGCAAGGATATAATAAAATAATAATAATGCCATTTAACACACAGCCATCTGACACCAAACTAGGTAGACCCTGTACTATGGGTATAATCATGATACAATATATAAAAAAAAACAGGAAATGTCAGATAAAAGTAATCATAATTGGAATACCAGCCAACATAATATACACTATAGTCACAAAATATAAAGGTTACAGAAGGACCGCTCCCGCCATTTTTAAATATAATTACCTAAACTTGCCACACTCACTAGGGCTGCTACTGTATTGACTCTGTAGGTGTTATTTGTGACAATATGAAATATTGACACTGGTTGGAACTCTTTGTATTTTTTTTATAACAAAATTTTCCTGTTCTCCATGAAATGTCAATGTCTCTCATTTATTCATTTAGACAACACGTGTCAGTCGGGACTGAAGTCTGCTTGAAACTGCTTGAGAATGCCTATAAACGTAATGTCAATGTGTGCGTGCCAAAAATGGCGGTTTGTTCTGAGTGGTCTCTTGCTCGGGCGCGCCGCAGCCTTACGTACTTTGTGCTATAGTCAGAAACAGTAAACAATGAGGTTCCCGCCCCAGAGGCCGGTCGTACAACTCACAATGGCGCCGTCCTGCAGCAGGTCCCACAGCAGCGTGTTGCCGGGCCGACACACGTCGTCCACGTCGCACGCGGGCGCGGGGGGCGAGCCGCGCGGCCGCTTGCTGCTGCTGCCCGCCGCGCTCTGGTACTCCGTCAGGCACTGCGCCTGCACAAACATTCATTTATTTAGGGCTTATGTTTAACGAACCAGATCTACTAAATGATCACCAATAATAGTAAATAAAATAAAACCAAAAATTGTAAATGGTCACCGTGTTTCCTAAAGTATTGTAGAAATGTATGAGTGTGACTGTAAAAAGCGATTTCATTCTGGCACAGGGCAGGCGTAGGGGGTCACAGTTCTAACCTAACCTAACCATGTCGGATCCGCCCCAGGGGGGTCAAAAAGATTTTGGTTATTTTGCACACTAAGATTTGGTGAACATTTAGTACATTTGGTATAATTTAGTATATTTTTTTAGTAAGGGAGCTTAAGATCCTAAAGTATTTTTTTGGTGATCATTATATTTATACCCTTTATTTAGTAGTAGTATGTAATAGCAGGTTTAAAATTATTTTGAATTGTCTAATTTCATTGTCACTAGACCTCTTTTAACGTGCTCAACTTGTTACATTGTTCTCACATATTCTATTGATTTTAAAAGAGTTTTCATGGAGTTTCTTGCTCGTTCTTCTCCATAGAATCCTACTGTTTGTAACGAGCAACTAGCTGCAACTTTTGACTGACTCCTTGACAATTCAAAAGTGCCTGTAAATGGTTTATTTGAAATAAATGATTTGAGTTTGAGGTTGTCATGCAATTTTGAAAGGTAAATCCGAAATAAATTACAAATTTGATTACGGTATTTTCGATTAAATTATTTAATTTAATTATTATATACTTAAAAAATAATTTGAAATCAATTTTTTCTTATATAAATTGGTAACTGTAAGAAATGAAATTAATTATTTATTTATTTATCTTTTACAATTATTACATAATAAGCAAATTAATTGGAATCTAGATGTATTGTAAGATCAAGTATCTGTATCATTTTATTACTTTATTTTTGTTTCTTTGTATGGAATCAAATAAAGCTTTTATCATTAGTAGTAGTAGTAGTATCACGGGCTGGTGTCCGCAGTTCCATGCCTCTGCGCATATTTTGCGAAATGTCTCGATTTATTTACTAACTGATTCGAAAGTCCTGTTCATAATTTTGAGTTCATACAAAAATGTTGCAACGTTCAGTTTCTCGCGTATCTGAAATAAAATCAGGCAACATTTCTAATACATATTTCTTTCTAATTCGTGAATTCATACAAAAATCTTATAGAGAAAAGGATGTTCAGTTTCTCCTGTATTTGAAAATTTTCCAGACAAAAAAGTCTAATTAATATAAAAACTATAATTTAATTTAGATCTTACATGTAACAGTCGACCTAGTCTATTTACCCTTGCATATTATTCTCACAGACCACCAGAAATTAATTATCATTTTATTCCAAAACATGTTGAATGCTGCATCAGTATCATCAACCACTACAATATAACTGACTATAATAATTACTGATATATTATCAGTCAACTTGGCAATCTCGTCAATCTTGTCAGTTGACTATAGTCAAACGAGATCTATCCTTACATACATTTTTACAAGCGCGTCTTTTCGAACCATACCGGTACGTATACGTGGTATCACGCGCCATGGGCAAGTCTGCCACCTAATTTCAAACCACTCCTCTAAGTCAGAATCAACAATGGCGACTACCAGAAAAGCGCCGAGGCAATGAAGTTCAACGAATCCTGGAGAAACATTACATCTGTCTTGGATCCCGCAACGAAATTAATCAGAAAAGAACAGCGGAGGAGTAAGAAAAAAACATATTTTACGCGCCGTGGGCAGCCCGCTTTACTAGTTTGCAACACCAATTAGTTTTAGTGCACACCATTTTACAGGTTATAGTTTAATTTTCTCAAACACCACGTCTTTTACCAAGGCCAATCGTCGAGTCGAAAGATCCACCAAAAAATCCAAAATACGTGTAAAATACATAACTGTCTTTACTGTCACACAGTCAGGTTAAATGTAGAGCTTTAGTTGAAAAGCTGTAAAAAAAGATTAATTTAAAAATGTGATACAATTAATCTTATATCTTACCTGCGCAGCAAGCCTGGCCAGTTCCTCTTCGCAGGCTGAATCATCTTCATCCAAATCAGCAAGATGAGGATGTGAATGAGGAGACAGTGCTGATGATGCACTGCCTTCTTCTTCCTCACCAGCCGCACCTCGGCGCTTGTAGCTCTCCATTAGACGGAGTTCCATCAGACGCCTAAGTTGATAAAAAATTATTGAAGTTGAGCTTCATTTGATCACCTGAAAATTCTCAAATAAATATGAACTTCCCATTTACATAGATTATTCTTTTTAATAACCTATGCTGTCTCACTTTTTGATGACTTGATGTCGACAGGGTTGGCGCAGTGGTTGAACGATCGACTGCTGCGCTGCGTGTCGCGGGTTCGATTCCCGCGCGGAACTAATATTTGTATGGTCTACAGACAATCGTTCCAGGTGTGTGAATGTGAATTTATAAAGAAGAAATTCCTAGTACGTGGCAACTTTAAAAAAAAAAACTTATTGACAAAGGTCTTCTCAAAGTCCTTTTAGGAACTTTTTTCCAGCGCCACCTCGAACCAATCCTGCTGGTAAGCGTCAAGGTCATCTCGTCATCATTTTCTGGGCCGTACTAGGCCCAATTCAATAGCCAGTGTTTATGACACATCTTTTATTTATGGTAGCGTATTGGTTTATGGTAGCGCGCAATCAAAACATTGGACTTACAGGGAACAGTACGATTCAAACTTTATGGCGGCTCTGTAGGCCTAGACAAGTTATAATCGTTTCGTATCGTATCTCTTTCTACAATAATAACGCCTCGTCGTAATCCATTTTTTATTTTCGATCACATGAATTATCATTGAGATGACGTCATTCCCATACATTTGATTAGTCTTCTATTAGCGCTCTCGATTGTAGATTGTCAATTTGGGTAATTTGGACCCCTGAACACGAGTCGAGTGGCTGCGCAGTAACAATTTCACGTGTCAGCGGAAGTGAGGGGCGGGGTACTGCGCAGCCAGTAGCGCACTTCACAGCCGCTATTAAGCTTCAATCGGACTGTACGTGCAACAGTACAGGGTACGGTATTTAAAGTTTAGTTATAACATTTAAAACTTTTTATGGTCGAGAACTAAAAATCGCAATGAGGAAAATATAAATTTATGTGTGTCTTTTACATCCGCTATTGCGGTAATAGTTTGGTGATATGATCTGGTCGTTATATGATGTGCTATCTGCGGCCTTGTTGCACTCTATGGAGGCGAATGTAAAGGCATACAGGTTTTGTGCAAGCAAAAACAACATATATAATCTTCTCAATAGGCTCACCTTGCATCAACATTATCACAAATCAGCTGACAGTGTGCGGTATCACTGCCCGACGACTCTTCTTCCACTTCGGACACAGATTCGGCCAAATCAGCAGTCTTCAGTTGCGTTGCTGCTGAATAACTTAACACTTAATTTTGAATTCAGTATACATAGTAACAAACTTAAATTTCTTTTCACAGAACTATTATGTCACTTACAATCTCGAGCTATGTACAAAAGCGTGTAACGTGTAAAGAAATGCGAGTTTCTTTTTGTTTGTGTAAAACAATCCAACAAACGATGGCTCAGCGGCAGCGCAAACGTTGACAAGAACATCATCATCTGCTTAGCCTTTTTCCAATTATGTTGGGGTCGGCTTCCAGTTTAACCGGATGAAGCTGAATGCCAGTGTTTTACATGGAGCGATTGTCTACCTGACCTCCACAATCCAGTTACTGAGAACAGACTTTCTGGCTTTTGACTACCCATAACGACTGCGAAAGATCTACACGAAACGTTGATACGAGTGTTACATGTAATGTTTGCAGTCATAGAAACGCATAATTTGCGTTACATTACACTTTATATGCGTCTGTGTACACGGCTATATCTTGGTCCATCTTCTGAATATTAAAAGTAGTTCAGTCTAGGAGTGAAGGCATGTATGTGGTCACCAACATTTTGAAACCGATAATATTATATCAACGGTTGATTATATATTTGGCCTAAAACACGTTTAACACTGTTTTAAGAAATAAGGGACAAATAAGGCCTGACGCATCTAACGTCAGATGTGCACCCAGCACATCTGACTTTAGATGCGTCAGACGTATCGTCACCAGTATTCTCGACGCATTAACGCATCATCGGTTATGTGTGTAAGGTTGGATATTTTACTATTTGACCGTTTTGGCGTTACGCGACCGAGGATACTCAACGCATCTTCCGCCAGATATGCATCCACCCTAAGGAACACTGTTTTAAAACTACTTTAGCTAAACTCTAAAACTTTACATTATATTCATATGTAATTTTATTTTGACTATTAAGCCACACAAAAAGCGTTCTAATTAAAAGACACATAAGTATAAAAGTGATAAGTATGTGGTATATGGACCATCCACTCACGGAAATGCTTGGGTTTGCCAGGCTTGTGACGTTTCTTGTAGAACTTTTTCTTACGCGGCCGCAACAACTCTTCTGCACCACTACTAGCGCTACCACTGCTGCCTGCGCGCTTGTTACGTCTGTGCAAAGGTTGAGAGTTAGTAACAACCTTCAGAAGTTGTAATAAGTCTTAATTTTGTATGAACAACAAATAAGCTTTTCGTCAAAATTGAAATTATTGTTCATGCAAAATTAAGACTTATTACAACTCCTGAAGGTTGTTATTATTTTACATATTTTCCGTATAATTGTGCCACACGCAGGATAACTGTGTCGGCACCTTCACTTGTATTTTCTATTCCGTGTTTGAGTTACATTAGACTTTATTCTGGCTTACTTTTAGTGTACTGACCCTTTTTTTAGGGGTTGAAAAATGGCCAGTATCCTTTTCCAAAAAAAAAATATAATTCAGTATGTTAAATAAAAGTTGTTCATAGCCATGACAACTTTTACTGCCTGAAAAATGGTCAGTGGAAAAAAAGCCAGCCTACATATCAAATAAGACTAAACACACAAGAGAGAAACGTGACATAAAAAACACAATTACTCTATCTCGGACCTCAGGATTATATGAGAATATTCTCAAAATTTCCGCCCCAGAATGCCCTATTAAGGCGAAAGCGATAGGGTAGCAAGCGAAATTGAAATATTGCTAACTTTTTTGCAATCACCAGCTCAGTATCAGGTTAATAAGACGTTTACGAGCTTTACTAAATTGGAGAGTTAGTTGATGATTTTAATTATTATATTCAGTTAATGCATATTTAATTTTGTTACTCCCGCGAATATATTTTTTATTACAATACAACCTAATACTGAGCTGCAAATTGCAAAAAAAACGTAAGAAAATTTGAATTTAGTAGTATACTCACTTCTGGCAAGATTTAAGTGTAGGGCATTCCTTCTTAGTTAGCTCCTCTCCTTCCCGCAGCCACTCCTGCTGTTCGGCTGTAAGGCAACAGTGAGAGTGTATACAGCAGTTTGTTTGGCCACGGCATTATATTATAGGTATATGTTTACCAGTTAGTTCACGCTGATGTTTACTTTGTTTGCGCGGCGTCGGTCCCGCCTCCTCCCCGGATGTACTCAGCTCCTCGCACTGGAGACAGGAAACCATAGAATATAGAATTAGAAGCTCACAAATCTTTATTGTTATTTACTAGTTGATGCCCGCGATTTGGTCCGCGTGATTGTCGGTTATCAGCGGGGTTTTTTGCGCGAAACCCTAATTTTTGTCTAAATTTTAATATTTGTCTAAGTTATATCAGCTATCTGCTAGTTAAAGTCCTGTCAAAATCGGTCCAGCCGTTTCAGAGATTAGCCGGGACAAACAGACAGACACAGACAATTTTTTTTTTATGTTTTAAGTACCCTTATATACTTTTATATGCATTTAGAAAAAAGCTGTTATTTTGATATTACAAACTGACACTTAAATTTTATTTATTTGTATATCCACGGAGACTGAAAATTCACCCTGTACAAATCCAATAGAAAATCCTTTTCTTTTTTGCAATTTTTCTATCAATTGTTCAGCTGCTACCAACCAAGGGATCGTTATTAAAGTTACTGACTACGTACAAATGCCATCACATCAAGCTACAACAATCTGTCAAATTTGTTTGATAGATTTTGAACTTTATTACCAAATTTTAAGGTTCATATTAAATTGGGAAAATTTTACAGTATGGCTTGATGTACTCGCATTTGTACATATAAATCGATAAAATAAAATCAAAGTAAATTTTAAAAGCTTTTCTTGTAAACTCACAGGGTCATCATCAGAGTTAGTCTGATCCATGCTGACGCTGGCCTCGGACGAGGAGTTGTGGTGTGGCTTGCAGGAGGGCTGCGGGGGGCGGAGGGGGGGCTCGTCAGCCAGAGCCGACGGGGACCCGCCCAACGTGCCCGACGCGCCTCGCGACCACATCGCGCGCATTAGTGCCGACGCTAGGTACAGGCTCTGGTGGGAGAAACATAGTAATGAATCAGCACTTTGTCTGCGTGAATTTCCTTAAAGATCCCAATTTTTTTTGATCATACAATATGACCTATAGTACTGTAGCACCTGAGCTACACTTGTAGTCTAAGCTATGTTAAATGAAAGATATTATCGACTTGTAGAAGACTATATTAATCAGATTAGCGAGAGGAACTTTAGGTAGACCGCAGCTCTGAGCTTAGCCGGGTCTCACTGACATCACATGTCATAGTATATCAAAACTATCCTTCTACATCATTCAAATATAATTCTAAGGTATCCAGAAGGTTCTAACCATAGACTAAATACTTATGGCTTCATTACATAAAGCCTTCCTCGTTGGGCAAATCTCTACAGTACTCAGGGATAACGTAGCTTCCTATTGGTGCATGAATTTTTGAAATGGGATGGTCAGTTTCGGAGATTACCCCCTACATACAAACAAATTCTAAATCTTTGCAATCTATACTATAAAACAAAGTCGGGTTTGTTCGAACACTTATAACTCGAGAACGGAACGGTAGGTAAGTAGGGTATGTAGGGTAGGGAGGTAGGTAGGAAGGGTAGGTATGTAGATTGGAAGGGCAGATATATAGGGACAGGACAACGTCTATCGGGTCAGCTAGTATTAGTATAGATAATGTTTCATGGTACAGACAGCGTCATCAACTGCATACCCCCTATCCGAAGAAATTAGAATGCATGGGGGGGGTAAGCAGTTGATGACGCTGTCTGTACGAGGTATAATTATAAGGCTTTGAAAAAGTAACAATGCTTTGTTTAGGTAAGAGCAGACAGAGTGGGTAATTGCGTAATTTCTATAAATGCCGCGCTGAATTATATAGATATTGCTCGTCAAATTTAACTATTATTGCAGTTTTAAAAGAATTGTCAATTAATTAATAAAACCTGCTTGAGCACATCTCTGCTTTGTCTGCTCTAAATCTACGGAAGCCAAACTGGGACGCTTCACAGTGCTCAACTTTTGAAGCATGCTCGATCCAGCACCTAGCTTGCGTCTAAAGTAAGACAACAAAAGTTCATAATTTTTTTTTATAACTGTATTTTATAGCCCCCAAAATATAGATAGTGCAATCCACGAAGACGCGCCTCTCCAATTTTTGGTTTAGGGGGTTTTCGGATTTTCGTGACGCTCTGTTCTGATTAGTCTATTCATTGTAGTGTGCGCGTGCACTCATAGGTAATTAGTGTGTACCGATAACACTCAAACATTGACGGAAGCTTGCACACATATACTATAAACGGTTAGAAGGTATAGTGGGGCGCCTCTTCGTGGATTGCACTATCTGTATCAGTGGAAAATCATCTCGTCTCTACTGTAACTACTCCAAAAAAAAAACTGGCCAAGTGCGAGTCGGACTGGCGCACGAAGGGTTCCGTACCATTATCTCTATACAACATTAGACATCGAGCAAAAATCACGTTTGTTGTATGGGAGCCCCCTTAATTTTTTTTCTGTTTTTAGTATTTGTTGTTATAGGGGCAACAGAAAAACATCATCTGTGAAAATGTTAACTGTCTAGCTATCATGGTTCATGAGATACAGCCTGGTGACCACAGACGGACAGTCGGGCAGTGGAGTCTTAGTAATAGGGTCCCGTTTTTACCCGTAAACATGAATGATGTAATCACCTGTTCCGTATGCTCCTTAGGCGGCAAAGCGCACAGTAGACTATACAGATGAGCACAAGGCTTTGGTGCCAATGCCCTGATGAACCCAGGCAGTAGGTCATACACTTGCCGGCCACAATGCTTCAACTGAGCGGCTGCCCACACCAGCTCCACATGCTCAGGAGTCACGCGGCCTTCCACCGCCAGGAACTTCAGAATCATATGAGATTGCTTTATTACCTGTGGAGAAAAAATAAAGGTGGTATCAAATACAATGTTCATGATAATCATTTTTTTTTAACTTTGCCCCACACTAGGACTTTCTCCTGGGTCGTGGGTGTGTTTACAAACCTATAAAGTCACATACACAAACAGCTATCTGTAGGCCATACTTGACAAAAATTTGTTCCGTGCGGGAATCGAACCCGCGACACGCAATATAAGTGCGAACGTGCAAGCATGCTCCACCTTAGGCTGCATCATCATCATCCGAGTAGCGGGCAAACGCAAGCCTATTAGATCATTAAAAAAAAAGTGTAGAATACTTAGAATTACTGCATTATGACTTTGTTAATCCAAGTTAGTACAAAACATTGATCAATATAGTTACAATAAGCCATAGCTAGCAGTAGAATAAAGCTAAATATCATCCACAAGTATTACCACTATGTGTGAGAAGATGACAGTTACAAACAAGCTATCTAATGCTGCACTTCACTTGGCGTATTTGTGGAAATATTCGCCTTATTTGGATAATACAAAATCGACTTTATTTCAATGAATTTAGGGTACATTTTGTATTAGCCAAAATGAGGCAAATATTTACACAAATACGCCATGTGAACTGCCAGTATAACACATCAACATACTACAAGTACATCACTATATCACACTCACCTCCACATGCAAGTTAGGCCCAAACAGATGCTCAATGATGTTATTATTCGTGAGCCATGTGGCCAGCTGTTGTCCAGCCACTTCTGCGTCCGTTGCCGACTCTCCGGCGCAAAGCTCGTTGTGCGACGCGATGTGTGCGTTGATTTGCGCCACGCCTGCTAGGCGCATCGTCAGTGTACTGCTGTTGAAGTACTTGAAAGCTAATGCTAGTCCATCCCCGTCGAATGTTAGAGGTACGTCCAAAGGCTCTTTTGCTGCTCCCCACATGAAATCTGTTGAAAGAAGAAGAGTTAAACCTTTTACCGACATCTAGCATTAATATTGGTGCACTCATACAATTAGCAGCTAGGTTGTTCCAGCTAAGTCACATTGAAACACTGATGAATGAATTACATGTAGATAATATTTAATGTCAGTTGATTAAGTAATATATTGAGGTATCCAACTAATTGGATATATTATTTTTAAGGGAAATCCTTTATAATGTTTGATATAAAATATAACATAATAATATTTCTTTGTTAATTTTAACTTACCAGCCATAGACTTCACTGCAGGCACTCTAAGATCTTTGTCCTCTAAAGTGCACATGTACTTCAATATCTTGGCTCTCAGTGGCATGAAAAGTTGGGACAATGCTCTAAAATTCATCCATAACTTGAGGTTACCTACTGCTGCCACAATGGCATGTGCCATAGACAGTGGGAGAGTGGTCTGTCCAGCATGTTCGAACACAGATGTCATTGCACAAACTCCACCTAGTTTGCAGAACAAACTCACATTTCTCAGCAAGTAAGCAGGTATCTCAGTATCATGTAAGTCACAATATAAACTTAGATTTGATATTTCTTGAGCAGAGAGATCATCTAAACGGCTAAGTGCTGAGTGCTTGCAGGCTAAGTATAGAGGGAAGTTAAGAAGAAACACTTTAGACACAATGTGCATGAGCTTTTCTTTTTGCTGCATAGACCATAGTTCAGTGTCCTCAGTTGAAGTAGAAGGTGTCTCAGCATTTTTGGGATCTTCTGGAGTGTCAGTTGTGGGTGCTGGTTCATCTGGTTCGTCTGGTGATTCCTTCTCTTCATTGGTCTTCTCTTCAGTAGGGGGTGAACTATCCTCTTCAGATTTCTGTTTGTCTTGTGCATTTTCGGGTGGTAGCGGTGGTGCTGGTGCTGGGGCGGTTTTAGCTGCTTCTACGAGTTCATCTTTAAGCTGCTTCAGTTGACAAACAGACAAGCACAGTATACTCTGCACTACAAGATAGAATCTTTCAAAATTCTTCACATCCCGATAGCAACACATACATTGCCTAAAACAAAGTACAGAATGCATTACATTTCCATATTTACCAATACAATACAATTATTACTACTCAGATTGAAAGGTTACTTTTTGAGTTTTCACTTTGTCACAATAGAATGGCTGTTTACTTTTAGTAATAAACTACACTTTGTACCAGTAACTTCAAGCAATACCCAGTTGTAAGCTTTATAATCACTGGACAATAGCATCAAAGGACTGTAACAAAGCATAGAAGTTGCCTACATAGGTTGTCACATTGTAACAGCTGTAGAACTTAAAATCTGGTTGTATTTAGAAGTATAGTAAATGTGTTACCTTTGTGGCCATGAGAGTATATAGTTTAGCACTGTTTCTAGCTCAGATTGGCTTATTGTTGGATACTGGGACACATCGTCGGTGAGTCTGGATTCACCTAAAACCACAGTCGGACAATATCATAGCAGCTCACAATAATTAGGTTTTTATCTACACTAGACGCAAGCATATTTAATATATTTTGGATATCAGTGGTTAAATAGAACGGATAAATGGACTGCTAAATTTCGAAACAATGTAACTTACAATTTACTAAAAGCTGTGAAAACTCCGAACAAACATCACACATTCTTAATGTTTTATGTCAAGATTAAGCGAAATATTATTGCAATATAATCGCAAAGGTTATTTCAAGTGAATTATTGATCATTATTGATATTTTTCGTATCAGAAAACGAATACTGCCATAAAATGTCACGATATCCGTTCCACCATTGTTGACGATTGTTGTCAAAACTACGTTTTGTTGTCAAATCGTTAATAAATATTAATGAAAAATTATAGTTAATTTATTCTGCTGTAGAAATTCCAGAACTAAGAATTTTCAAGTAAATAATCATTCTTTTTGTAGAAGTGTATTAAATAAAATCAAGAACACCATTTTGAAATAACTCTATTTTAGTCTTTATAATAAGTAATCGACTAAATAAATGTTTTTTTTTTAGTTTCCGTGGTGATCTCGCTGACACCTTTGCCAATGACAAATCTGACATTCAATCGTTATTTGACAATGACATAGTTGACATTTGTTTTGACATTTTTCGGCAGTTAAAAAACGAGCTATGGGTTGATGGGTTATTGTTGTTGATTTTATCACTAAAATGGTCCAATTACTATATATTGTCGCCAGCTTACATGTGCTGCTATGTCCATTTACAAAAGTAGAAGAAAGTTTCAATATTCAAGCCACACACGACATTTTATATCATCGTTTTAACCTCTCACAGGTGTCTAGTAAATCTAATTTTGGATTCATAAGTCACCTCCTTCACACATACATTGACTACTATTTTCTTCCAGTACGATCATAATGAGTTCCCGGGAGTTGTGCCGCGCACATTTGTTGGCCCGCTGGCAATATCAGTTCTTTCAGCACCGGTGGTGTCAGTCTTCCATCTTTTTGGAATCAACAAATTTTGGATGCAATATGTAGGTTAGTGGAAAATATTAAATTTAGATCTGATTCTAATAATATGTTTGTTTATGTTTTATCTAACAGCTCTAGCATCTATAAAAACTTTATAGTCAATTACTGTATTTGTGTGGTACATATTTATGTTGAATCTATTATTGTATTGTTCAAGTATGATTGATATCTATTTACAGTGCGTCTGGCACTGGCAATATCAGTGATTGGAGCATGGAGTCAATTGAGGAGCGCTCTGCTGAAGCAGTTTGGCAGCACATTTGCCTGGTGGTACACTCTTATCACTGTCACACAATACCACTTCATGTTTTATATGAGCCGGCCATTACCTAACATCATGGTGTTACCCCTTGGTAAGATATGGGCAAATATAATAAGAAGAGTAGATAAGTCTCTAACAAACATTATCTTGTTAAAATCTAATTTCCTGTTATTTTGATCACAAAAATAATGCTTTCAAATATGATTCAAGACTGTTTCTTTAAACATGTTGTCACCAAGTTATTTAACACTTACATTAAGAATACATACACAATAACATTTAAAACAACTATAGAACTTAAATAAATTGCAAATACCTAAAGAAATATAAGTTATTTTAATTACTACAAGGAATATACAAAGACTTAAAATAATAGGTTTCAAAATATGATTTCAGTACTCCTAGCATTTGAAGGCTGGTTGTCGGGCAAACACAAGCAGTTCCTTGTGAGCGCTGGAGCTTCTATTGTCATATTCAGAGCAGAGCTAGCCATGCTGTTTGGGCTGTTCCTCATCATAGATTTGTATTTCAAGAAGATTGATTTTACAAGGTATTTAGGATTTTATATGTGTGAATGTAATAATAATATGTGGGGACATTTCACACACAGCCATCTGACCCTAAACTAGGGAGACCCTGTACTGTGGGTGTCAGACAGCTGATATACATATGGTATACATTTTAAATACTTCAGTATATAGATAAACAACAACCAGACACAAGGCAAACACAAGTGCTCATCACACAAATGTTTACCCTGGGTGGGATTCAAACCCATATAATTATACTACTCATACATAGTAGCTGATACCCAACAGATCTAAAAGTAAGAGATAGATAAGGAATTAATCAATGAGATCTTCTATTGAATTTATTGGTACTTCTTTCATATTACTTGGGCCTAGTAGCAAAAATATTATAATGCTGCTTGGTTTTGCCACCTGAAGAAATATAAGCTTTGTTATTAATTAGCAAAGTAATTTAACAAATATTAGAAATCAATTTAAACTTTACAGCTTATTCAAAATAGTGGTTCCTGCTGGAGTGGGCTTAGTGGCCTTGACTGTGATAGTAGACTCAATATTTTGGGGCCGACTGCTGTGGCCCGAGGCTGAAGTCTTTTGGTACAACACTATTATGAACAAAAGCTCTGATTGGGGTGTATCCTTTTTTTATAAATATATATTATGTATTTTTAATTTTGTATACTTGTCTGATTACGTCACAAGTCTTGTTGTATTACAATCTAGGATCATGAAGAGGGACCTATTAGGTCATTAGTTTGGCCCAATGATCGCGGCAGGCTCAGGCAGAGATGGCGGGTTGATCTGGACTGCTTCAACAAAGACTGGTCCCAAATAGCCCTCAAGAGAGATAGTTGAAAGGAGAAAGAAAATGAATAATCTACGATTAAATGTTATATTCGCTGTTGTAAGCAGTAATTTGCTTTAAGAAAGTGCACTGTTCGATACTTAATGATCAAGCACCAAGAGAAAAACAACACAAAACCCGAATGTGGACCATCTCGAAACTGCTGTACTTAAATCACTTTCATTGATTATAAAATCTTTCAACAAGATCCTCAACTATTACCACAGACATCTCCTTTCCTATGGTACTTCTACTCGGCTCTCCCACGTGGGTTGGGCCCCAGCATGGTACTTATACCAGTGGGACTGTATTTGGACCGGCGATTGATACAATACGCTGCGCCGGCGATCGTGTACATACTGCTGTACTCCTTTCTGCCTCACAAAGAACTTCGGTTCATTATTTATGTTTTTCCACTGCTCAATATGGCATCTGCGGCTGCTTGCTCATTTATGTAAGTATTCATATATTGATTTCATAAATTTACTATTGTATGGTTTGGTTATTTGACAGCCTAGAGTTGTAAATACTTGGTGGATATGATACATAATAATATCAGTAATTTCACATAATGTCATCTTCTTCTAAAATTATCTGTCAAATAGTTAATTTCATGGTGTAATAAAAGAATTAAAAGGGTCTATATTTATTTAACTAACTAACAAACTATGGGTGTGATTCTAAAGTTGAGAAGTTAGGGAGCTCAAAATTAAACAAAAATAACTAAAAGAAATAAGATTCGGGCGCCAGAGCTCACTAGGTAATTTAAAACAAAGGTAATCCGGGATAGCTAATAGGTAAAGGACAGGACTTCTAATCTAGGTCGGAGATTTCTGAAATTAAGCTGCAAATTCTTTAATAATAGCTCATTTATTTCCATCGCAGGCAGTGGTGAGCACAACACAATATTAGAAAGCCCCTTTCTTTTGAAGGGCAAGTTGTTTTATAACCATTAAATTCTATAACCAAAGATTATAATTAAGTTGTCAGTATTGCACGTTTTTAAGTGGAAACTACGAGAAAGAATTTAAGTTAACGTACCACAGGCTTCGAGAAAAACTTATTTAAATTAAACCTGATTGGAGACACGAGGTGAAGCGCATCAGCTCATCCATGATGAAGTTAAATTTTAAGATAAAAAATCCAAAGTATAAGTAAGAACGCCTTTGGGGCTGAAAACAAAACGATTTCCTTTGTTAGTGGAATTCACACGTCGAGCAAAATGGCGACGATGTGGTAAATCGGGAATTTTAAATTACTCACCGATCTTAACGAAAACAATGCACGCCAATCGCTCGTGCCATGAGCACAACCAAAACGCGATGGCGATATAGGTGCTGAAACAATGGAAAATCGACGAGGGTTAAGACACACGACCCCAAGTGTATGGTCAGCATATGGCGAGGAAAAATTCAACCAGCAAAATACTCACGATTTCCCAAAATATTACTGTTGCACGGCTGCTGACATCACTACCAAGTGATTCCAGCCAGGGGTGGACCCTTGAAATATTCCAATCTAATGATTGGCACGGAATAGAATATTATTCGTGCATCATCTTGGTGACTTCGGTCGGAAAGTGAAAATTACATATCCCAAACCGGAAACGTCAAAATAATCTGACAGACGGGGAAATAAGGTCCAACTGTCAAACTGATGGTCTATGGTTTTATCGATCACTCTACTAAATCCTAGCCAATCTATCAAATATCTAAAGTGTGTGTACTGCATTACCGTGAAAACTTCCAAAAAATGACGAGAGAGGTCGACACTATGTAGCGAGTAGAAAATACTCGTTACATTACATCCCTCCCCGAAAAATAAAAGAAAGGAACTTTCTTTTATTAGAAAGAAACAACGAAAAATGAAGTGAACAAAAAAAATTCAATAACAAAAAACTATCGTAGTACAGTTAGGCGTCATGGCCACTGACTAAAACTTCGGTACTACAACCGATCAACAAAGCCAAACAACAAACAAATCCAGATTCAGTTAAACCCGAGGGCCGCTGACTAAAACTCTAACAAGACTAAACACTAAACAAATCTAAATTCAGTTAAGCACGGGAGCCGCTGATTAAATCTTGAACAAAACTACTAAACATTAAACACTAACTTTGAGTACAGTTAAGCGCTATGGCTACTGACTAACTTTACACTAATTTACTAAACTATCCTACACCTCTTAAGTTCAGTTAAGCACTATCGCCACTGACTAACTTCAGCCAACCTACTAAACTAAACCACACCACTTAAGTTCAGTTAAGCACTATCGCCACTGACTAACTCTACACATCTCTACCAACTAATCTGGAGTGCAGGTAGGCACTATCGCCGCTGACTATCCTCAACTAACCTACAGTTCAGCTTTGAGTACAGTTAAGCACCATAGCCTCTGTCTATCTCAGCAACAACCAATTAAAAATAACAATACCTAAACATAAATTCTAGATAGAGTTGAAAGACTTTACCTAAAAGTATAGATTCCGAACCACTAAAGTCAGACAGAGTTGAAGGGCTCTATCTAAAAATATTGATTCCCAACAAAAAGGTTAGATAGAGTTGAAGGGCTCTATCTAAAAAGGTTGGATAGAGTTGAAGGGCTCTATCCAAAAGTATTGATTTCCAACAAAGAGGTTAGATAGAGTTGAAGGGCTCTATCTAAAAAGGTTGGATAGAGTTGAAGGGCTCTATCCAAAAATATTGTCACAGCAATAACCTGTAACAAACAAAAACCATATTGTGATCGGCGCTACACCACCGAACTTCCGAGCACAATAGTAAAAAGGTATGACGAAAGTCAAAATTCCACCTTGTGACTGGCACAACAATGACCAACACAAGGGCAAAAGGGCAAATGTAAGCTGTGATTGGCTCTACTCTACCAACCTTCCAAGCACAGACAAACAAACAAAATATATTGGATTACCGAAGGGGAAAATCACAATACCTAAAGGCGAAAGCCAAGATGAAATCGAGGTCAAAAATTACACCAAGATCCAAAAACAAAGTACATTCTTTAACAAAAGTTTCAGAATGACCGCAAAAACAAGGTAGGACGTTCTATAACAAAAGTTACAGAATGACCTCAAAAGCAAAATCCGGTATGAACGCGTTACTAACAAAGTCAAATCCAAGTCTAGTATCGAAGAAATATCTAGACAAAAAACAACACTGTCAACAAACAGTAAAAAAATAGAATTAAAATCAATAACAATTTAAAACTATGAGAGAAATAGAATGATATTAATCTACCCAAAAAAGAAGATTACAAAAAACTTGAGATGAAATTTAAGTTTTTTAAATCTTTTTAGGTAATAAAAAACCCAAAGTGTAAGGTTATATAGGATCTTTCTTTTTCAAAAAAAAAGGTAAACAAGTAAAGGATTACCTTTAAAAAAGAAAGAAAGAAAAGATATAAGATCCCATACAATCTCAACAAACAAACAAAACAAACAAGATAAGATCCTTTGATGTGTAAAATGTATAGTGTAAAGAGTAGGTATTTCTAAATTAACCAAAATGACCTAAGTTTATTCTAGAAAGAATTGAATTGGAATCTAATAATTTGTAATGAGGTTGCCTAACATAATAATAACCTTCAGACCACTATTTCCTTTCATTCATCATTCTAACAGTAGTGGATCCTCACACAAAAATACTCAATACCAATACCAATACCAAACCTATGAATTCCCCAAAATTTTAAAATTTAATAATATCCTTTACATGATAACGACCCACGGAACCCTTATTTAAATCTTTCAAAACATAAACGTTATCAGAAACTTTTTCTGTTATTTCACACTTTAAAAACTTAGGTGCAAGCTTCGCCGAAAAATAAGCAGGTGCATGGGATTGAACAAAACTTCTTCTCCACACAACATCACCCACATCAAAAGAAATGACTTTCCGACCCTTATTATAATAAGCGGCATTTCGCTTATACCCCTTTAACAAATAAGCTTGAACTTTTACAAAAATATCACTAAGTGAATTAAGAGAAACTGCATAAGAGTTTCTATTTGAAACCTCTAGTTGAGATAAATTATCAACAGAGTTACTAAAATGATGTAAGGAAGCATCTAAAACAAGTTCCCTACCAAACATAAGAAAATTAGGTGTAAATTCTGTAGCAAGATTTACACTATTATTTAAAGCTAATTGAACATTGGGCAAAAAACTTGACCAAGTCCTATGATCATCTTTAACAAAACACGATATGCAAGTTTCGACTGTTTTATTATATCTCTCAACAGGATTATTTTGAGGTGTATACAATGTGTTATAAAATATTTTAGTTATATTAAAACCTTTCAAGAATTCTACAAAATGTTTTGAAGTAAATTGAGTTCCATTGTCACAAACTACTATTTTTGGACAACCAAATTTAAGAAATATTTCTTTTTCAAAATGTTTACAAATTACTCTAG
The DNA here is from genome assembly GCA_947361185.1 of Charanyca ferruginea. Lineage (NCBI taxonomy): Eukaryota > Metazoa > Arthropoda > Insecta > Lepidoptera > Noctuidae > Charanyca > Charanyca ferruginea. The sequence goes on from OX376076.1 coordinate 10,128,084, forward strand.
TAGTTGCATTAATCATTGGAAAGAACCAGCAATATTTAGTAAAAACATCTACAACTGAAAGTATGTATTTATGACCAGAATAAGTTTTAGGTAAAATACCTATTATATCTACCGAAAGCATAAGCATGGGGCGATCAACCTTTTTAGGATTAATCATCGTACCAAAAGGAGGAGAAGTAGTATGTTTGTAAGCTTTACAAGTATCACAAGACAAAATGTATTGGTGAACATCATTAAACATACCTTTCCAAAAATAATGTTGTTTTAATTTCTTTAAAGTTTTATGAATACCTAAATGACCTGAATTTACATCATCATGATTTGACCTAATAGTATCTAAGATATTCTCTTTAGGAATAACTATCTTCCAGTCTAAAAGACTATGAGGGTTAAATTTATTTTTACAATATTTATACAAAGTGTTATTTTCGACTCTAAAATTCTTATACTTTCTAGGAGATTTCTGGCATTGAATAAATATTTTTCTATACCAAGGATCAATAATTTCATCATCAGGGGAGACTAAATTATCCTGAGTGGTTATAGCTGTGACTTCTATACGAGATAAAGCATCTGGAACTAAATGTAATGAACCTTTTTTATGAATAATATCAAAAGTAAATTGAGAAATTCTAGCAGCCCAACGAGCTAAGCGTCCACTAGGATTATTGAGACCTAGGAGCCATTTCAAACAAGCGTGGTCAGTAATAACAGTAAACTTCATTCCTTCAATATAAGGTCTAAAATGTTCTATGGAATCTAAAATAGCTAATAATTCACGTTCTGTGGTACTATAATTTCTTTCACATTTATTAAGCGATCTAGAATAAAAAGCAATGGGATGTTGATCTCCATTATCATCTTCTTGACTCAAAACACTACCTATGCCCACAGAGCTGGCATCACAATGCAAAAAGAAAGGTTTTTCAAAATTAGGACATTGCAAAACAGGAGAAGTTATTAAAGAATGTTTTAATTCTTGAAATGCATTTTCAGCTTCGTCATTCCAAGTAAGTGACTTTTTAGAATTTTTACTACCTGTTGTCAATTTAGTTAAAGGAGAAGCAATATCAGCAAATTTACAAATGAATCTACGATAATAAGAGCATAAACCAAGGAAACTGCGAAGTTGTTTTACCGTTTCTGGGCGTGGAAAATTTTCTATTGTCTCTAATTTAGAAGGATCAGTATGTAAACCATTACTGTCAACAATGAAACCAAGATAGCGAAGTCTGTCCTTGCAAAAATTACACTTTTTTAAATTTACAGTTAAACCTGCCTCTTTTAATATACTATGAATTTTATGCAACTGTGCTATATGGCTATTAAAATCAGAATTAATACAAATTAAGTCATCTAAATAACAGAATACAGAATTATCATACTCTGGACCAAAAAGTTTATCTACTAGTCTCTGCAACTCAGCTGGTGCATTTGTGAGACCAAATGGCATGCGAACAAATTCGTACAGACCTTTTCCAGGTACTACAAAAGCAGTTTTTTCGCGGGAGGATTTTTCAAGTGCAATTTGCAAAAATGCTTTAGAAAGATCTATAGTACTAATATATCTAGCACCTCTAAGGTTATCTAATATTCTAGAAGTATAAGGAAGGGGATAAGAATCTTTAATAGTAACAGAATTTAAACGTCTTGAATCTAAACACAATCTAGTACCTCCATCTTTCTTTTCTACCGCCAATACGGGTGAACACCAAGGAGACTTAGAGGGTTGAATAATACCTTCTCCTAATAAAACTTCTACTTCATCAAAAAGTTCCTTTTGTTTAGCAGGACTCAGAGGCCAATATCTCTGTTTAAAAGGTTCACTAGTAACGTTAATTTTATGTTCAACCAAATGAGTAAGACCTAAACCTCTTTTCTCATAAGAAATATCTTCAAACAAAGCAATAATATTATCTAATTTTTGTTTCTCAGAAGGAGAAAGTTCAGAAATAGAGGTAATTGAACAAACTTGTTTATTATTTTCTGGAACAAGTATAATGTTCTTCCACAATTCTTCAGCTAAATGAAATTTAATCCAAAAGTCAAAACCTAAAATAATTAATGGATCAAAAGAAGGAATAATTAAAAACTCTACGGATTTAGTTATATTATCACAAGTTACTGGCAAATCCATGGCACCAATAATTCTCCGGGCGGAGCCATCCGCAGTGCAAGCAGCGCCACTAATAGGTCTAATTTTATAACCCAACTGTAAAAATCGTTCATGTGTATTTGAGCCTAAAATGCATTTATCGGAACCACTGTCCAACAAACCTGAAAAAATTTGATTACCAACAAAAAAAGTTAAAAATGGTCTAGCATCATTCTGTTTTGTAAATAGAATAGGAGCCGAACGATAAATATTAAAAAAGGTTTTTAAATAATCTAACCAGTTGGAAAATTCTTTGTCACGGGCAACATCATCAGGCTTGTGACCTCTAACAATTTTTTCACACATCGAGACGCTCGAAGTTTTATCAAAAACGTGGGCTCGATGCTGCCTAATCAGTTTTTTGACTCTTGCGAGTTTTTAGTATCCAAATTACAAACGTCACAAGTCTTAGAAGTGACCCCAGCTTTATGACACTTAAAACAAACAACACCTGGGATAGACTTGCAATTTCTATATAAATGTCCAGGTTTTTTGCATTTTAAACAAACTAAATCATTAGAAACGGCATTAGATTTAACAGAAGGTTTAAGGGATTCTTTAAAAGGTTTTCTATTGACAACAACTTCTAAATCTTTTGCAAGTTCTAGAAATTGTTCGATTGAATCTATTTGTCTTCGAAACAAAAAGGGTGTGTAAATCGGTAACATATTTTGTTGTATCACGTTAACTAAAGTGTAGTCAAATAAAGGTACTGAAAGACGACTAGCCATGTCATAAATTTCCGTAATGAAATCAGGAAGCGACTCAGACTGTTTCTGTTTCCTTGTGCGGAGCTCATTTTCTAAAAAGTGATCAAAATTAGGTGTATCAAAGCGTTTCAAAAGCGCAAGCTTAAGCTCATGCCAGGAAGAAATACGAATTCGAACAGATCTAAACCATTTCAGTGCAGTACCATCAAGCAAATCTGTAAAAGAACCAACCAGCAAATTTTCGTTGTAATTTCTATAAAGAAAATATTCTTCAACTTGTGTAATAAAATCGCGAACACAAGTTCTACCATCATAAATTATTTTGCTCTTTTTCAAATCAGGCAGTTTAGTAAGAGGAGGAAAGTTTTTTCGAATGTTTTCGTTAACAAGCGCATTCAAGGAATTGAACGAAGGCAAAGCTCGAGCTGTAAAATCCGAAGACGAATGTGCGATTCCAGATTCAAAAGGATTGCCAACATCGGTGGCATTAACCATCTCGTGACCTTTCTCAACAACATTAGCATCAGCAGCAGTACAAGCTTCGACCTCAACCGAATCCTGAGGCGGTGGAAACTGAACTCCCTTGTCCTCCATGACTAACGAGTAACAAGGCAAATAGCAACGAAAAGCAAGGACTAAACCTTAAAGGATTTCAAAATAAATCAAAGTTTGAAAAATAAAATTAAAGTTTGAGGTTATGTAATTTCCATGAAAAATTGCTAAGTTATTTAACGTTAAAAAGTGCAATAATAACTCACAAAACGGCTTAAAATTAAATAAACTAGGTGCACAATAATGTACTTAATGTTTAAATTTAATTATTAACATAAAAAGTTAACTTAGATATGAATTATATCACTGTATGAGATTTAACAATAACACGGTCTACACTTAACAATTGTTGGTTTTGCTAAGGAAAAAACATGTTAAAAACACAAGAAAATAAACAAATTATCCAATGTAAAACTAAAACATTGTTTGTAAAATACAATACCAAACTAAGTTACAACTTATGAGTCTAATTATTCAAAGTTTATAAACTAGATCAATTACAATGTAAAAACAATATGAAATACAATATGAAAACTAAATATTGTAAACAATAGACTCATTAGTTAAAATATAAATGAATTTAGTGTGCAATACTGACTGTACTCACCGTACAAACCTGCTTCAGTCCCTGTTCTAGTGCGACAAATTGTAATAAAAGAATTAAAAGGGTCTATATTTATTTAACTAACTAACAAACTATGGGTGTGATTCTAAAGTTGAGAAGTTAGGGAGCTCAAAATTAAACAAAAATAACTAAAAGAAATAAGATTCGGGCGCCAGAGCTCACTAGGTAATTTAAAACAAAGGTAATCCGGGATAGCTAATAGGTAAAGGACAGGACTTCTAATCTAGGTCGGAGATTTCTGAAATTAAGCTGCAAATTCTTTAATAATAGCTCATTTATTTCCATCGCAGGCAGTGGTGAGCACAACACAATATTAGAAAGCCCCTTTCTTTTGAAGGGCAAGTTGTTTTATAACCATTAAATTCTATAACCAAAGATTATAATTAAGTTGTCAGTATTGCACGTTTTTAAGTGGAAACTACGAGAAAGAATTTAAGTTAACGTACCACAGGCTTCGAGAAAAACTTATTTAAATTAAACCTGATTGGAGACACGAGGTGAAGCGCATCAGCTCATCCATGATGAAGTTAAATTTTAAGATAAAAAATCCAAAGTATAAGTAAGAACGCCTTTGGGGCTGAAAACAAAACGATTTCCTTTGTTAGTGGAATTCACACGTCGAGCAAAATGGCGACGATGTGGTAAATCGGGAATTTTAAATTACTCACCGATCTTAACGAAAACAATGCACGCCAATCGCTCGTGCCATGAGCACAACCAAAACGCGATGGCGATATAGGTGCTGAAACAATGGAAAATCGACGAGGGTTAAGACACACGACCCCAAGTGTATGGTCAGCATATGGCGAGGAAAAATTCAACCAGCAAAATACTCACGATTTCCCAAAATATTACTGTTGCACGGCTGCTGACATCACTACCAAGTGATTCCAGCCAGGGGTGGACCCTTGAAATATTCCAATCTAATGATTGGCACGGAATAGAATATTATTCGTGCATCATCTTGGTGACTTCGGTCGGAAAGTGAAAATTACATATCCCAAACCGGAAACGTCAAAATAATCTGACAGACGGGGAAATAAGGTCCAACTGTCAAACTGATGGTCTATGGTTTTATCGATCACTCTACTAAATCCTAGCCAATCTATCAAATATCTAAAGTGTGTGTACTGCATTACCGTGAAAACTTCCAAAAAATGACGAGAGAGGTCGACACTATGTAGCGAGTAGAAAATACTCGTTACAATGGGTTGAGAAAAACGGATTAACTCACTGTGTTGCCGGGTTCGTCCGTTTTTCTCAATCTATAATGTGTAACAATACTCACATTTTGTTTAATGAATTTCACGGGTTCCATTCTAAACAAAGACCCATCGTGTAACCTCCATGGAGGTCAGACACGTAGGTGCTCCATGTAAAACACAGGTATATTTACATCTGGTTAGTCTGGAAGCCGACTGTTACGTATGGGAGAAGTTTATTCATTTAAATACATTTATGGTATCGTGTCTTTTCTAATAAATGAGTTTTGAGGCCCTGCAACAGCGAAATAATATATTTTTATAAGTACATCCGCGACGCTGACATCGCGTCGTCAGGCTACAACAACGCGTAATGTGGGTTCAAATTCGCTTGGCCATAAGATGTTGAACGCACATTGCCCACGCGCTAACCACGGCACCGAGCGGGTCGGCGCGTTAGTTCGTTTCCCGCCGTGCGCATGACAGGACCTACAACTCCCGTTATGCTAGTCGTCGCCGCCGCAGGGTCTCAAACACTAAAACGTTTTTAAACTGTTTTCTTTTACCCAACTAATCACGTACTGCGTGCTGTACGCAACACCGACCTCAACATAGGAAAAGGCTAGGGAGGTGATTATCATGATGTGATAATGTCTTCTAGTGCATATAACATGCACTAGAATATATTCACATAATAATATGATGTTTTAAATAAGCTTTGTTATAAATCATTATCAATTTAACTTTTTTTTTTCAGATATGTAAGACGATCAAAGGCGCCTATTTTTGAATTGCTCTTTTGGGGAACAGTTTTTGTTATACTGGGTAATGTTATCATATCATTAGCATTTGTTCTGGTGGCCATGAGTAACTATCCAGGTGGAGTGGCAATCACTAGGTTTGTATTATATAAACATTTAAATCAACAAAGTTATGTATATGCACATAAATGATTATTAAAGTTACTGATGAACCTCCAATTTATTTTTCAGGTTCCATAAAATGTTAAGAAATGAACCATTTGTAAATGTACATATCTGTAACTTAGCTGCTCAAACTGGCGTTACAAGATACACGCAAATTAATGACGGTTGGGTATATAGCAAAAATGAATCCTTGCCTTTTGAACTATTACAAGACTATACCCATCTTCTTATTGAAGCTAAAAGCAAGTATTCGTCGAATATTAAGTTCTTTGCACAAACGCACAGCATCTTAGATAGTATAGAATCATTTTCTCAAGTATCAATGCATTATAAACTAATGCCTCCAGTGAAAATCAAGACAAAACCAGCTCTTTTCATACTGGAGCGGAAAGATTTTCGAGAATTTCCTTACGGACATAATATTATGCCCTTTGAGAATTCACCTAAGCTCTTAGAAAAACTAGGACAGAGTATTGAAACTGTTGTGGAAGTCGTAAATTACGATACCATTGAAGAACTAGGGTCTCAAGTGACTGGCCCTGAAATAAATCTGGAGGGGCAAGCAATTGAAATTGACTCACTACCAGAAAAAGATAACATAGTAGACACTACTGCTCCAATTTTAATGGATAATATAGAGGATAATTTAGAATCTGAAGATGAAATTGTTGAAGCTATTAAAGAGCCTGTAGTTGAGGAAGTTATTCAAATGGAAGAAGAGAAAACTTCTAGATTACAAAAAGCGAAGAAATCTTTTGATGAGTTAAAAGCATTAAGACAAGAAAGAAAGAAAAAAGCTATTGAGAAAATTAAATCAGAAACTCGGAGAGAGGTTGTAGAGTCAGCTAAAGAGAAACTCAAAGAAATTATGAAACGCCATAAACATATCGCCGATGAACTTTCTGAAAGTATTATATCAGATATCACTGTTGAATTGGAAGCGAAAGATGGCAGAGGAGATATACCAGAAGCGGAAATGTACCCTGAAGAGCCAGAACCATTGATTGCAGATGAAACTGAAAACAAAGAAAAGGAAGATGCAGTAAAGAATGAAGAAAGTACAGACATAGCTGTTGGCTCAAATAAAACAGACGAAAATATGGATACTATTGTGGAAGAGGTTATACTTAGGTTAATAGATAGAAAAATTTACGACGATAAGACGAAACCCGAAGACATGAAACCTGAAGATAGGCTTATGATACAGAAAATTGTAGAAGAGGTTTTAGCTGAGAAGTTCAATTATTCAAATATTGATAGTAGTAAGTGAGTGTTTTGAAATGTATTTTAAACTATTGGCCCTGTTTTGTTTGAATTTGATCTCGCGATATAGTTTTGATAGTTTTATGTCTAACTCACGCTAGCTCCATACACAGGGTTAAGGCTGGCAAGTTTATAAAGTAAGGGTCTGCAATGAGAATAGGTGTTTTTTAATTCTAAGTTGCATTGCTAATCTAGACAAAAATAAACACCCCAAATATAACTACAAATTTAAACAGCATTATAGTAGGTATGAGTTAGACCCACTATGCACTTGCGGCTGGCCGCAAAGCGGCGTACTGTTGCGGCAGGCCACATTGAATTTTTTATTTGAAATCGCATGATATCAACGCGCTGACATGCGGCCTGGGGGCCAAGTCTGCTATTTTTATAATTTTCTCATTCCAACACGATCCCATTGTCATTTTGCTAAAAGTTCGTAATCTGCTAAATTCATAATGGTCGATCATTGGTCGGTCGAATTAAAAGCAATGATGTTAGATCTAATGGTAGGTCACTGATCAAAGGAACTGTCAAAATTTTAGCAGATTACCGCCTAAGTCAGTCATTCAGTTGTCATTTTGTACGAGGTACCATTCTAAACCATTTGTTCAATGGTGTGTCAGTGGTTGACCATTGGAAAGTCATAATGACGCCATTATATTAGTAGATTACCAAACTTGTCAAAATCAACAATTATGAAATCAATGATAGACCATTCTGACACTATTGTAATAGCAGACTTGAGGCCCAGCCCTCAACCGCTCCGGTTGTCTTGGAGCTGCAGCGGGCCGCAAATCTATTGTTATAAATTTGTAATTGCTGTCAAAAGCTGCTGTAAAAAGAAATGCTTGTATTTGACTACGACATCCGGAAGGCCGCAGTACAACCGAGACAATACTGTTAGCCGGAATAACGTTATGTTCGTTTCAACCGCGCGGCCAAGCATCAAAAGAAAGGTCTTAATTTGTTGTATTGTTGCAAAAATGAAAAACGTCAAAACATAATAATATTTAGTTTCCAGGTTATGGGTAAGTAGGTATCACACCATAAATATCAAGTTAATAGAGACACATGTGTATGGACAATTAGTTGCTAATTTGTTGCAGCGAATAAACAAAAAAAATACTAATAAGATCAACGATTTTGAAAACGAAATATTGCATAACTTTTTATTTCATTAAGTTTTGACGTTTTTTTATTTTTGCAACAAATTAAGACCTTTTTTTGATGCATCATTCGCCTACCTGCATTATTTAGTTTCTGTATAATCACAGGCGATGACTACGGCAAGTGGCCAACTATTTTTGGTCATAGCGTCTTAGTTTTTTTTTGCAAGAAATTCAGGAAAAGCGGTGTATATAGTAACAAATTACCATTAATTCCTGGCGAGGTCTTATCAAATTTTATGAGTTGGCCCCGCGGTTGAAATGGAGGTTTGCCGTTGCGGCAGACCGCAAGTGTGTTGTAGGTCTTAGAAACTACACTCGACTAAGGCTGCCCGCCCACGTCAGACTTGTTGTAGGACTGATTATCGGATCGGTCGATTATTTCATAGTTTCGTGAGACCGACTTTTTGTGGGACATCTGCGTTGGTATATTGGAGTTCATATGTTCCATTTCTCTCCGACAAAACATCGGTCACCAATTGTCTGACGTGGGCGAAGACCCTTGGCCGACCCTTTTCTAAAACTATTGTGCCAACTTTACGGCCAGGTACCGTACACTAGTATGACATGGAGTGCCAATTACCAAGTATATCTTCGGTGCTACAAAAAGTGTGCCTTGAAATCATACTTTATTGTTATAAGAGTGGGTGATGAATTGCATTTTGTTTTGGCTTAAGTAAGATTATGTTTCGCATTTCTTTTTTTATCACTATTGTTGCCCCAATATTTTCTAGTCAGTTAAGAGTTTATCGTTGTATTATGAATCACATATCGAATCATGAGACTATTTTGTATGGAAATAACATGCACACATGATTTGGTGGTCGCCACACAAAATAAGTACGGTCAGCAACAAAAGTAGATGGAACACTATTACATTTTCATATTCTCTAAAAAGACAAAAACAAATACGATGTAAGTAATACTTTACAGTATTTCAGGTCATAGTCAAGAGTTAATTTTATCTTGATTTTCTATCCCGTCCGATTTCCTTCTGCTCAAGAATTATAATTTAAAAATTGAAGTGTTAATCGACTTTCGTTGCTGACTGTGCAATGAGTTCTTGTTTCAAATATGCTGTCCTACTAAAAACTTTTAGTTACGAAGAGATAATGGTGCCAATTCTGTTGTGCACGAACTAAATTAATTTTAAGCTATTTATATCTCTTTCTCTCCAATAAAACAAGAAAGAGACAATATTAATAAGAGCTGTCAATTTAAGTTGATCTAAAATGTTCATACAATTATTATAGTTGTCATTTCAGAATGTATTGGTTAAAAACATTGCGAAATTCAAGGGAAAAACTAATTTGACAGTTCTAACTTAGTCCTTGTCTGTCGCCGTCCTTTTCTTCAGCTGCCTGGTAGTAAGAGATGCCAAATGCCTTATTTTAGTTTAGTTTGTAAACAAGGTAATCGGCACCTTTTTCATATATGAATTATTTATTTTATAAATATTTACTTCAAAAATACATAATTATTGTGTTAGACCATGAACAAAATGTGTTAATAAAAATACCCATATGATTTTATAAAGTTGTTTTTATTTACCTAGTTTGAAGTAGGCAAGTAGGTACATATAGTCAACATTAATACATACAAGTGTAATGAACGTATATATCTAATCAGTCTAATAAGGCATACAAAGTAAACAGTTTACTAAAATACACAGGTACCGACGAAGTACTTACATAAGTACGCAGAATATAAGGCTGGTTTCACAGCTGTGCAGAAGCTAGGGCATCGTTTCATAGAGACGCGACGCTAGGACATTGTTTCCGTATAAGGGCGGCCCGTACGTGTCTCCCGCATAGCTTTGAAACCAGCCTAAAAAAGTAGGGTTGCGGACATCCGGATCCGCAACAGCAGATGCAGATTCGTATCTGTATTTTCGCTCAAAAGATCCTTCTTTGAGGATATGTTCGTACCCTGGTTAGTACGAACAAAACGAATACAATTCTTGGGAGTAATTCATTTCCGCGCTCAACACATTGTTTTCGTATATTCGAAATATTAAACTGTTATTTCCTCACATCTGCCTTATTTCCCATCATCATCCCGCTAATTGAATATGTTGATCATACAAAATTAAGACTTATTACAACTGAAAAAGATTGTTGTATTTTTTTATAATTTCCGCATACTTGTGACACACGCGATATAGCTGCATGGTCCACTTGTTTTTTCTATTCCGTGGTTACAACCCTAATAAAATGTATGCAGAATGTATAGCTAGCGAAGGCTAAGGTATATACTGGCTTTCCTTGAATTCTTACATTACACTAGATATGCCTTTTGCTCATAATTTGATTAGATATAGGAAGCGTGATCTGCGATGGGTATTGGCAATGAGTAAGACTACTACAAACTATACAAAAAAAATAAAGATGGTAATTTTTGTTGGCTTTGAAAAATTTTATGGTGACCAAACAGCTTAATTGCAATTCTGCGCTGGTGCAGTTCAGAGCACCTGAGAGCATAGTTATAATAATAATAATAATAATAACATTTATTTCGGACAATGTCCATATCTGGTTAGTAACACAAAGTACTTAAAACCTATGTTAGTAAAAAACGAAATGTATTTATGTACAAGTAGCTACAGTAACTTATGCGGCATAGCATGCAGGGTCAGCTCAACACTGTCTTACTAGAACCCGCATGAAAGCCTGCATCAATTGAGAGTCGACTTTGTCTGCGACTACGTTCAGGATGCTATTAGTGCTGCCCCGCACTCTGTGCAGTAAGGAAGCGGTTCTCTTGCGCATGATGGCATGAAAGCCATCCACGCGAGCTTCCGCAAACATGCTAGATGCACTACAGAAGCGGGGCAGCCCCAGCAACATCCTGAAACCATTATTATATTGGACGCGCAAGGCACTGAGCGATCTCTGTGTATAACAAGTCCACAGGCTGCTCGTGTAAAAAGTTTGGCAGTATGCTTTAAAAAGTGAGATCTTAACATGCTCGCTGCAACGAGCAAACCTGCGTGCCAGCATGTTATTTTTAACTGCCAGTGCCCTGCGCTCCCTTTCAATGTCCATTTGGTCATCAAGATCTTCGGTAACATAGTGTCCCAAGTATTTAAAATGGTTTACCCTCTTTAATTCTACGTCATATAGCTTTATCTTGGGCACACTCGATGGGCATTTACCAGAAGCCTTAAAAACCAAATACTCACTTTTCGTGCAGTTGTACAAAAGACCATGTTTCTGGGCATAACTCTCACAAACATGTATAAGCTGTCTTAATGCACCGATAGCTGGACTCAGCAGCACCATGTCGTCAGCATAACTGATATTATTAATGCAGACATTGTCCACCGAGCAGCCAACACGCGTGCTGCTGAGCTCAACCAGTAGCTCGTTCATATACAGGTTAAAGAGCTTGGGAGAAGTCAACCCACCTTGTCTCGTCCCGCACTCCAACCTGTACATATCAGAGAGACTGCCTGCCCATCTAACACTATTTGTCTGATTAGCATACCAGTAGTGAAAGAGACGTTGCACCTGCGTATGCACTTCCGTCTTCTTAAGCTTTTCCCATAGCAAGTCATATGAGACTAGGTCAAATGCTTTTGAAATGGTTATGCTTTATTAGATTAATGCAGCTATTTATCATGCAGTCACTGCATTGTCACAACCCTCGGAAATATTAACCAAATACATATAGCGGTATTTAAAAGATCTGTTAATTAAAAACGATAATAACTTTCACAAAAATATACGATACAGTGTGTAACGGGAAATTTTTAAATACAATCACTACAACACCATGTTATAGACACAAAAATTAAACACATTTCAAGTATGTATGTCAATAGTTATAATAAGAGGAATCACATTCACTTAAGATATTCTTACAATTACACTTTTATTTATGTTAAAGGTTCGATCATCTGGAATGATATAAGTAAATCCAGCAAAAAATATTGTTCTTAAAATGATACACGATTTGAAAAGCACAACAAAATTAAAAACTGGCGGTCTATAAACATCTACCTACCGGAAACGTACGACACTATACAGGCTACTAACGACGATAAGTAAAAATACACACTAAAGTATCGTTAACACACTTTGTATTGTAATTTACACAAAAATAAATGTTTATTTTTATCCATATTGACTGTCCATAGTGTCCATTGCGGCATACACCCGCTCTGCGGTACCGGCATGCGATTACTATTCTTCTTAAAACAAAAGCAAGCCAGAAACAAAAGACTAAAAATGCAATTCCTAAACAACAATAACAATGATTTTATATCACAAAAGTTTAATTTTACAGAATCGATTTTTTTTATGCATCTTTTAGCATTTTCCAGTCGAACCTGCCTGAACTGGAGTTGATAGAGGGGGGGCAGGGAGGGCACACGATCTGCCAGGGGTTGTCCCTCATTGCTCCGAGGGCACAGTACGGTACCCGGAGGAGATTGTTGTGTATCTGGTACGGTGGGTAGTCTGTCTTGTGTTCGCCGAGGCGCTTGAGAGCGATCGCCGTAATGTCTAGAGTAGCTGCGTGCCCGACGAATATAATGTTGCCACCTGCCAATAAATAAGCATACATTGACGGAACGTTTATCTAAGCGGTTCGATTCACGAGGGTATTATACATTTTTACTGAATTCCAAACATAATGGTTTAAAAAAAAATCTTTCAAGGTTTCACCTTACTTTAAATACATTTTATAGTGAGGCTAAATTTTATCGTAAGATAATAGTTTATCACGAAATCTGCTATATGTATTTGAGAACTAGTGCCTGTCCGGACACCGCCATTAGAAAGCTAGGGTAGTCTCTCGCTAGCTCGCATGGAATATTAGATCCATCGTCATTTCGTCGTCGAGCGTGCAATTCCGCGTAAATAATTTTTTTAAATACCGCGAAAGTACACTTTCGCTGATTTAACATAAGGTCGAAATTTGCGGTATTTAAAATGTTGCACGCTCAACGACGATTGAAATTTTCACAATATCCGATTAAATGACGAGTACTACTGCTAATGTCATCTATATGATATGATATTTTAAATGCGAAAGCAACTATATTTATTTGTTCATGGCGGTTAAACCACTGAACTCATAGTAATTAAATATGACAGTGAGATATCTGGATAAGGACATAACGTCGTTGATACTGCAATAGGGTATTATACCCATTTTTGAAAAGTGTCTCAATGAAATTCTGTAGTGCTAATATGCCACCAAAAAAAACACAAAAATTTTATTCAATCGATAAGTGCCATAAAAATGCATCTAAAGGACATGTTTCATACTGGGCCCAGTCTATGTACACCACTTAAAAAAAAAAGAGAAAAGTCCGTAGAATCCGGGAAAAATACAGATAATTCATTTAAATGTATACTGTTGTGGTAGTAAATTGATAATTTAACAATAATTTTTATGGATTTTCAACATGGTGTCACTCAGATTTAACTACTTTATAATATTATGTACGTAAGAAAAAACCTACATTTATTTAATAAGGTTAGTGATAGACATAATATTAATACTAGAAACAAAGACAAAATAGCTCAACCATATTTTAGATTGTCTAAAGTTCATAAATCTTTTATGGGGTTCTGTGTTAAGTGTTATAACAAAATTCCTAGGGATATATTGCAACTAAATGAAAGAAAATTTAAAACATATATTAAAAGTACACTCTGTAAACAAGCATATTACAGTTTAGAGGATTATATCCATGATAAGAATGCTTGGAAACATGCTGGTCCGGGCTCCATAGGACAATCTACAGTCTAGACAAAATCAAACGGATTGCTAATTAAAACTACTTAATTTATACTTAGTATATACATTATATTTAATTCTTGCTTTGGGTCACACACTGGTTCATAGTTTGTTGAAATGTGGTTGTCTACTTTTACAATAATTGTAAATAATAATATGTGAACACTATGTATCTATGTATACAACTTAGCTGTCATTCTTTATCTTGTAATACTTTGTACATACTTCAATATAGTGTTTTTATGCAAGGTCCACCGTATTCACGTATAGTTATATAACTGAAAACTGTAAATGCAAAATATTGTACACATTTTTTTTTAAAAGAGTGAGTATGGAGTTTCTTGCCCATTCTTCTCCATACGAAGCTACCTTTTGGAATGGGCAACTAGAATCAACTTTATATTTTTTTATTATGACGTTCAAAAGTGCCTTTTTAATGGTCTAATTGAAATAAATGATTTGACTTTGACTTTGAACCATAGATCGACCATTGATCATAGAAAGAGAACTGTCAGCTGTCAGTGTCACAACAGTCTCACTTCAGTCACTTTCGTCTCGTTTTGTTTCTAGTTTCTAGAGTACTTTATAACAACCTCCCTTTCGTTTTTTTTTTTAATTTAACGCCGTTTCTTTCCCATCTGTTTACCTGGCTATCCACAAATCGACGCAGGAAATCAGAATTATAAATGTCAAACGTCATTAATCAATCTAAATGACAGCTTACCGCCATGACTGCTTTTTGTTGTGTGTTGCAATTTCAAGTGCAATTTCTAGTGTTTTACCTGCTTACAAAGCTATTTTAAATTAATTGGACAGTTGAGAACTTTTTAAAATGTGTTTCCCTATTATTAAGTATGGTGTACAAGAACTGGGCCCAGGCTCCATACATTTTGAAACAACTCCTTTTAAATTTTCAAATTTTGCGCGTAGTTTGACGAAAACGCCTCTTACTGAACGCCATATTGCCCAGCGTAAATGACTTCAGTTCGTTTAGTATCAAATGAGCTCATATTAAATATGATAATTGTATATCATTTAAAAATAATGAAAAGTATATTTTGTAATAGGTGTAATAATGAAAAAATTACGTTGGTTAAGAAAATAATAAAAGTACAAAGCCTATATTACGCCAATCGGTTGTCAATTTTTTGTTTACACAGCCGTATGGCGTAATAACATGGCCGCTACTATTTCACGGTGTTTTATAACAGATTAAAAATACTGAAAACTTTGAATTGAATTTAAAAAATTGTTTTGTTATTTTATGAACTAAAACTTGCATTTTCCGACTGCTTTATGCCTAAACTGTCTCAATAACATATTTAAAGATTTTTTCTCGTATAAAGTAAAATACCCTATTCCGCGTAACTAACATTTTTAAATACTGCGAGATTCATATATTCATTTGTTTGAAAAATAAAAATAATTTAGAGGGTTTAAAATATTGTCCATTGTGAAGAATACATTCCCAGGAGTAGATTGATATACTTAGCAAATTTTTAAAGCGACGATTTTTTTTTACAAGCGACGTTAATGGTTCTATGAAATTTGCAGAAAAGTGATGTGATAAGTGTGTGGGAAAAAAATAATCATTATTTGTGATATTATTTCCCATAAAACGATGCAATATCAGTGTAAGAACTGCGAAACGGCGGCTGTCAGAGTCACTGTTACTGTCAGTCGCCGTTTCGTTCTGAAATAATGAGCTTTTCGTTAAACTATTAATTTTTTTCACGGGGTTTTAAAAATATTGTAAATGCCTGAAGATACTCTTTAGGTACCCAAGAATGTAAGAATTAGAATTTCAGCTTCTCTAAAGGTTTTTCTAAATTTTTTTTGTACAAATCTTGCTATGATTCTTTGCGGTATTTCACAATTTTAGTTACGCGGAATTGCAGTTTCAACGACGATAAGCTACTTTTAAGCCACTGCTTTTTTTTTGTTACGTCCGGGATAACCGACACTACTAATACTAGTTTTCTCACGCGTATGATGTCGCGTGAGTATTCAACTTACCGTCCTTTTCATTGTCTTTGACAGCGGAATGTATGACCTTCTCTCCTCGCTTGTAGCATTCCTCTAATGTTTCAGGAGTGTTGATCTCAACCTCAACATAGGGCTTATAGCTGTAAGTAAATATTTTTACCTTTTAGTAAATGTCGGATAGTTCACAAACGGTATCTGTTTCACATATTTCACGTAGATCGAAAACCAAATAACACCTATAATATTTTGTTTCGTTTTATATTATGTACTTTTATGAACATAGAGAATTGAAATCTACATTTATATTTTTCTCAATAAGCTAACAAACTGTAATCCTTTTCTTTGTACAATTGTACAATAATTTGGTACAGAGATGTGAGACTTATTTATTTCCTGCCTCCCAAACTACTTTTATAACCTGTGACTTGGGAGTCAGTGATTCCAAAACTTATGCTAACATAAAGTGCATCAATACACCAATAGAATTTATAAACAGTTATGGTTACATATTAACTAACTTACTAATTTTCAAAATCATTAGGAAAAATATAATAAAAGAAGAGAAATGTGTGTGTGTGTGTGTGTGTTTGTGTGTGTGTGTGTTTGTGTGTTTGTGCGTGTGTGTGACGATATGAGGCGTATATATGTGTCTGAAGTTGCTTGGGATTGGATGAGAAGCAATTTTTCTGTTTCATCATAAGATAGTTCCATCAGCCACATTTTCATCGTATTTTTACATTGATAATAATTCAATTTGTGCAACGGGACAAATTTATTAATTGTCTTTCAACCGAGATATCTATTTTCAACACATAACATAAATCGGGAAAACCAAGGCCAACCGTAGAACCCCACGCACAGCACCAGGTCAATGGGCCCAGTCATACATGTCCAGGAACATAATTAAGAAACTCACTTTAGGTCAACATTTAAACCAGCCTTGTGTAACTCTATGGGTGTCATGAACGGCGCCATCCCTTTCGCCAAATGCCACATCTTGAACTCAAATAGCCCTGGATCCACTCTTATTCTCACTGACGGGTCTGCCTGTAACCCTGTAATCGTGTACATTATTAGTAAATGGGTGACCGTATTAATACTATTTACTGATAATATTAAATGTATGTAAAACATATTTTGTAAGTAATTTTAATCAATCAAAATATAATTCGTTGTTTTGATTATAAAATGAAACACTAACCCACTGATAAAGTTTATTATGCTCAAGTCTAGACAAATTTAGCGCAGATAACGCAGTCTCTTCCAACTTAAAACAAATATACATACAACGTGATTTCTGTATGCGATACACACAGTCATGTCGCTCAATTTAAACCTTATGTCAACGTCATAAAAACCACACGATTAAAGAACAGATATTTACCCTCAAGGAACGCATGCGCTGTCTCAACGCATCGCAGCGCGTTTGATGCATACACATGCGTTACATTAATTCCGGCCAATCGCAGCCCTTCGCCCACCAACTGCGCCTGAAGACGACCCACTCGCGTTAGGGGCGTGTCTTTTGCGTAAGAGTCCTTGCCACCAACCCTGAAATGGATAAATGCATAAAAAAATAACTCATCAATACAAAGTAAGGTCAAGAAGAAAAAAATATTTTATAGAGGTTTTCGCAAAATATACACTTGGGAGCAAATAAATCGAGCCACTACCTTTTTTCACGTAAAATGGTAAATATTTTTGGTAATATGGAACGTATCAATTCGAACTATATATCGCCTAAAAGTTTAGTTAATAACCTTTACAATGAGGGTAAATTATTGAATAATAACCTTGTAGATGGCAACTTTTAACTTTAACAAATCCAAGAATAGAGAAATCATTTTTTTTTTAAATCATATTCTTGCCTGTTTTTAAATAATATTTTTTATGTATACTATCAAAATACATGGACCACTGATTTGTGTGTTTTAAAATAAATAAAAAGTAACGTTGTAGTTACCTAGGCAGATACAGTTCATTGAATAATTTCTACTATTGAATCGTCGTATGTATAATGTTACTTATTTCTTCCCTTGATAAATTTTCTAATAAATAGTAAAACCATTGCTTGATAATTTATCATGCGGTCCGATGCGCAAATTAAGGTCGTGTCACTCGGATTTTCCGTCTTACGACTGTTAAACGAGTAATTAGAAACCAGAACTAAAATATAACTGAGGGCTAATTCACGTAATTTTATGACGCGCCGATGAAGTTGTAGTGCAGTTATACAGTTAAGTTCAAGTTTGAGTGATAAACGGTATTCTTGTAATCTTTGAACTGCGCGTAAGCTACGCGTAAACTGCACGTCAATTGTACGACAACCAAACTCTACCAAACTTACTTATGGTGGTATACATGAGAAAATCTTTGCGCTCGTGTGACGCGAACTTGACGCAACCGTGTCTGACAGCGGTAGAGAATACGAAAAGCGTTGTTTTGATCGAAACTTAACTGCAACTGCACTGCTACTACAGCAATTCTTTAGTTACGTGAATTAGGTTACTGAACATAAAGGTAACGCAGATTAAGAAAACGACGATGCATGATGACTATTGATGACTTTCTCATTATTTTTATCAAAATCACGTCATCACTACTTATTATAAATTAAAGTCTAAACTGAGTTTGCGTTAGCTCGGGCTAATATTCGGACTACTCTCTCTCTTAATCTCTATTTATCTACTCGATCTCAGTTTTGTGATAAATAAAATATTGCACTCACAAATAAGTAGGTTCCTATTAGAGAAAGAGTTTTCAGGATAGGACCCGTAGTACCGAAGATTACGGTACGTACAGTCACGAGCAAAAATATGTAAACAGTTTGTCTCATTCTAAACTGATTTTCTCTTAAACTATTGATTGAAATGTTATGGTGTTACGAATAGGGTATTTTTGATCCCAAACTACTACAAAATAGGATTTATCTATAAGTTGAAATAGTTAATTACCGAGAAAATTGCTTTTGAATTTTGCAATCTGTATACATATTTATGCTCGTGACTGTACACTGTCATTGCGTGTTTAGGAAAACACGCACCGACACTGAAAGAAGATACTTTAAACTGAGCAAAATCACACGCACCTTTCGCCCAATTTCAGAGGCAAGTTCAGATCCTTCCTGACATAAGTTCCATTTTCGTCGAAACAGAACGGCACCCACTGTCCGTATGTGAGGTCTACCCGCTCGCCGTGACGCATCGCGAATACCCAGCGACGATGCTTGTCATTGCCCGATTTAGTCTGTAATATTTTTTTATAGATAAGTATTATTTTCAAGAGTACAGTTTATATATATTTCTTTAACTTTTGACTTATGCCCGTTTTCGGTAACACTAGGCAACACCTACTTAAATGTAATTTTGGCACAGTTTGGTTTCAAACACTCTGTATTGAGCAGAAAGTTGAAAATTCAACAGTGCACTTTTATTTAGGCATCTAGATGTAGCGGTAGTGTTTGTAGAAAGCGGGCGTTAGGCACCTCGCCAAGTAGGTTATTTTTTGTGGAAGTTTACACAATATGGCGATTGGTTGTTTGTGATTATATATTTTTTTTCTTTGGTGGTTTTGGGTTCTTACTCTAATGTAGGCGAAGCGTGTTTATCTATACTAATATTATAAAGAGGTAAAGTTTAAATGTCTCTTTCTCTTGCTGTCTCATTCCCTCTCTCTCTTAAAAAATCTTTCACTGATAAAAGCTACACTACTGCCGAGTGTCATAGGATAGGTTTAATGTAAAATTTATCTTCCACACGAACGAAGTCGCGGGCAGAAACCAGTTAAGTATAAAATCACACCAATGAATTATTGATTTGAGCCCAACGGTTGCGGTTTAAGTCATTACTGGAAGCCTCACTTTATTGGTGCAAGTGCAGGAAATAAATACAGGACTTTCAATCAGTACTGCTGACCCTACAGACGTTGTCTTGTACCTATCTACTCACATATCTTTCTACCTATACCTAGACTACCTACCTATCTATCTATCTATCTACCTACCTACCAACCGATCCTTACTTTTTAAGGAGTATTTCAGATTTTTTAAATATTTAAATTTTACCTGGACTTCCACAAATATTTCTAGACCAAAATTAGCCAAATCAGTCCAGCCGTTTTCGTGTTTTAACGAGACTAACGGACAGCAATTCATTTTTATAATATAGAAGATAGCAGTTATAAGAATAAGATAAATAAGTCGATAATTTAGGTTGAAAAACGAAACTTATTCAAAACCCTATTAGATGATCTGCATACTTGACAAGAAGGTACAGAAGCCAGCTACAACGATAAACACCGATTTTCAACTTTATTACAAAAGGATAAGGTGCATATTCAATTAGTAAAATTTGACAATTTGGTTCGGGTAATCGGTTTGATGTGATGGCATTATGACTTCTGAATGAAGTAGTTTATCAAGAATTCTCAGGCCAATGCTTATAAACATTTCAGTACCGTTTTCTTCCACGCAGTTCTCCTTACAAACTTATAATTCATTATTTTGACTTGAATCGGAACTTTGACGATTTGGTACGTCCAAAAGGTGAGCCTCCATGAGAGGCAACTAAAATACGACTGCACGTGTTGTTCTACACGTCTTGGTTGTTACTGTAAGTGTAGAGAGTAGTAGTAGTATCACGGGCTGATGTCCGCAACTCCACGTCTCAGCGCGTATTTTGCGTACAGAAATGTAAAGACTATTTGAAATAATAAATGTATAACTCATTATTTTGTTATAAATCCTATTCGACTTCGCCTTTAGGCTATTTTTAGCTTTCAAACTTGTAAATAGGCTTAAAAAGAATTGAAACGACATATTGACTGACTAATTTTTTTTTGCGAAGAAATCAATTGTTACTATCATATAAAATAATGGTCAAAATCATGTTCACGACATTTCGTTGCGTGACTTTCAGTCGTCAAAAAGTCACCCGTGGCGGTATCACCCATTTTAAATACGACATAATACTATCTTGTCACGACATACCCACGATGCATTAAGTCACCAATCAGTATCATTATCAATCATGCACACACCTGCCAGGTGCCACACATCTTCAATTCCGTTTGCTGATTATTTGATGATTTTGTATGACACATCCAAAAACAATCAGTGGTAATTTTGGTAATCCGTGCCAAATCTGCGCCGTTCCGTAGGCAATTCGGAATACTTACGTGCTACGATCAACCAACATTAAGCACACAATACAATACGACGCCGTCATTTCGTGAATACTTTATTTTTGTGGTTTTTATAAATATGTATGACAGTCTGTAAGGTACAGAGGACAGCACATCAAGCTACAACAATCTGTCTTTCTTTGATAGATTTTCAAGTTTATTGCAAAAGAATAAGGTTCATATTCAATTGGGTAAATTTGACAGTTTGGTATGGCTTGATGTGCTGGTTGTTACTCGAAATAAATTATATATCACTAGCTTTTGCCCGCGACTTCGTCCGCGTGAATGTCGGTTATCGCGGATGCAGATAAAGTTGCGGATTAAAAAGTAGCCTATGTCCTTCCCCGGGGTTCAAGCTATATTCATGCCAAATTTTATTAAAATCGGTTCAGCCGTTTCATCGTGAAAGCGTAACAGACAGAGTTACTTTCGCATTTATATTATTAGTATGGATTAATAATAATAATTATTATCTTCTACACGCGACTCTGCGTGGATAAAATTTGCGCCACCTTGTATATGCATAAATCATAAAACGTATGACAATCATCAATGTAGTTTTCTACTAGTGAAAGATTTTTTGTAATCAGATCAGTCCTTCCGAAGAGTAGGTACCTCTTACAAAGAAACCAACTATTCCTTTTTATAGTATTAAATATGGTTGTACGTTGTTTTATAGCTAATAGTTTTATAGAATTTCGTTTCACATAAAATGTTGCTATATCAGGAACATTACACATGTATCAGCGTTTTAGAAAAATCATCCTAGAAGATTGTAAAATAGGGGATGAAAAATTTGTATAGATGTTAAAATAAAGACGGAAAGGTTGACCTATATCAGGAACAACCAGATGGAACTGAGGGCTGACAGTTATGTACATTTGAGGGATGCCATAGGGAGGCAGGACGTTGATGGTGAGCACCTGGGTCAGAAGGCGGTGCTCCCGTCAACTTTTACCGGGGGACCACGCTATATACACGAGCGTACACAAGACGCCATGACATATGTGGGCAAGTACAGCCGTCCTGAACTCTTTATCACATTCACTTGTACCTAATCCCCGATGGAAAGAGATCACAGATATACTTTTACCTGGTTAAAAGTCACACGATCGCCACGACATTATTGCCAGGGTATTCCACTTAAAGGTGAAAAAGATGATGGCTCTTCTGACCAAAGGTACTCTGTTTAGGGGGATGCTTTCCTTTACTCAGTGGAATGACAAAAACGAGGTCTTCCTCACATCCACATCTTGCTGTGGCTAGAGCAGCGTATCAACAAAGATCAAATCGACAATGTCATTTGTGCAGAAATACCTGACCCTAAACAAGACCCTCTCCTTTACGGTGTTGTGAAGGCAAACATGATACATGGGTCCTGTGGTAGTTTAAACTACAAATCACCCTGCATGAAAGATAGTAGCTGCACTAAGAGGTATCCTCGACCATTTCTCAAGGACACTCAAGACAGGAGACGATGGATATCCGCAATATAGGAGGAGGTCTCCAGCTGACGGTGGTCACACAATAAAAATATTTTAATCCCGGTAGTACGTTACCATGGGATATTTTCCGACGACTACGCGGGCGAAGCCGCGGGCAAAAGCTAGTTTAATATAAAATGTATTACCAAGAATGGGGGTCTCAGATCTAACCAAACATACTGCGCGTGCGTGCAAGCAACCATGCAGCATGCAAGCAACCGTTGCGGGGCTCCGGCGGTCCCACGCGAGCTTATGGTCGCAGATGGTATTCACGCTCACCACCGCAGCTTCGACTTACTGGCCGGCTTCGCCGGCCAGCCTCAGCCGCGGCGGCGGGCCGGCCGGCCTCAGAGCCTACTTTAATTACACTCTAGGCGTAGGGCAGACAAGACTACGTGGAGTCGGTTTCACATCGATTCGTTTCTGTCATTAACTTTTGTAGCACAACATACTGACTTTTTTAAAACAATATTTTTGTTACTGTCTATTTATATACATTTTCGTTAAAATAAATTACATGGAAAAATACACTGAACAAATAAAAATAGAAGAATCAAATATTATATGAAACATTTTCTGGTAAATGAAATTAAATATGTATTGAGATGAGAAACAAAAACTCTATTTGTATCTTTTTACTACCCTTCTCTTTCCCTAACAGTTAGTTGGTAATGTAATTGGTCTAAAGGCAAGCTAAAAGCGAAAAAAACTTGCAATAGATTTCATCAGAACCAGTGCAATGAACTTGAGCATAGTTGAACTTTCAAGATCAAATAAATTAGATTGCGGTTGAGTCATGCAAAACAAATCATGATATTTAAATCAATCAACTCAGCCTATTCGTCAGTCCAGAACTAGACATCCATGTAGGTCGATATTTGAATAGTTCTAATTCTAAACGGATTAAGTGGGGGTCGACCAAATGATCGTCTGATCGTCACGTCACACAAGAGCGACAATCCCGATCCTGTTTGTTTGTGTACATTGTATTCGTGACCTATATTAGTATATTGGAGGGGTGCTACCACGGAACAGATAAATAGAGTTGGAAAGGCCCTCGCTTCAATTTTGTTTTAAAACCAGTGTCGCCCTTAACTCCCACTATTTTAATTTCTAATACAGACCAATACTATGTATATTAATATTTCGCACACTACCAAATCACACGCACATAAATCGCAGGGCAGCTATTCGTTTGCACACTAGCACAAGTTCCCGTAGGCATTGGACACTCACGCACGCAAAAAACAATAAAATTTGTCATTTACGCTAGTGCTTGATAAAGCCGATATGTTTTTTCGATAAATTCTAAGTTCGTTTAACAGCTGTGTATTTAAAAAAAATGGAGTTTATATAATTTATAGGGAAATATGAAACAAAAATCAATAAATCATTTTATTTTTCGTTTATAAATGACAAATAATCACCAAAAAATCAACCAAGTTTCAGGCTGGCTAAAGTAGATAAATCTTTCAGGGAGTTCTATTTAAAATGTTACAATAAAATTCCTCCCCACATTGTTCAACGAAATGAGACAAAATTGAAGTCTTATATAAAACGCACACTATGCAGCCGAGCATATACCTACCTACATACATATTATATGACCTATAGCCTAATGTTTAAATGATGAAATCATTTTCAGCAAAATGTTTAGAGCAAATAGTACTCTTGTATTTTTAGGCATCCAGTTTCCTCTACCAGTCACGTCTATCCATTATTCCCTCCCTGACGTTAGGTACTTTAGGAAACCTAAAATTTATAATTTAATACATAAGTCAAATAGGATTTTATTTAAATTGTAATTCTAAATACAATACAATATAGTAAATAACTCGTAGGTGACAATCCCTTTTATATCATTCTGTCACATTCATTCAATGATTAATATAATATTTAACCGGTCAAGCGCCGAAAATGAAACACAATTTATTTTCCTACGGTCATAGTGCAATTACTATGCGAAATATACGTCTTACTAAAAATATACTATCATTAATTAAATATATGATATTTCAAAAATAATCTTTGTCAAACGAAAATATAGTGGAGTTTTCTATCGATGATTTTATTTCACCACATGGTCACCTCACTATCGATAGACAAGGCTGACCAATCATGGCAAACCTTATAATCTCCATGGTTGAAGTGTAGAGAATGCAATGCATGCAGTACATTGCGAGCGGACTCGGTCATTGCGTTATTAAGCGAGTAAACATCGGGCAATGTATGCTTTTTGTAACTTAATGCAATAATGTTGTCTATATTTGAAATTTCATAATGATCATTATATAAAAGCTTTTTACGAATAATATTTTAATTAAATGTTATTTTCGACTTGCCGATGGAAAGATATACCTCCTCCCTCTATACTTGAGGTCTGACTTTTGGTTTTGCAAGTTATTATGGCACATTACGGCATTTTAATGCAGAGATTTCTTCTCCGAAGTGGACCGAAGCACACTAAACGCGGTGTACGAATGAACCGGTTGAGTTATGATTGTCTAGTCATAATTGTGGCGCGCTTGCCACGCCCACATTAGCATTCCAACCCTATTTATCTGTTCC
The DNA here is from genome assembly GCA_947361185.1 of Charanyca ferruginea. NCBI lineage: Eukaryota > Metazoa > Arthropoda > Insecta > Lepidoptera > Noctuidae > Charanyca > Charanyca ferruginea. The sequence goes on from OX376076.1 coordinate 10,153,650, forward strand.
GTGGGTGCTACCATAGATTTCCGAGAGATATGCTTTCATTCTATAATTGTTCAAAAAATTCTGACACCTGTTTTTGTCAATTGTTTTAACTGTGTGAGTTAAAAGAAATAGACACGGCACACAAAATACTTTTGCGCACGCACATAATAAAATATGCGAAATACATCTGTGCTATCTTTTGGCTTACATGCTGGAAGGGCCCGCCCCACTAAAATATAGATACATCCAATGAATGCACACACGCAACAGTAGTCTGAAATAGGGAAGAGCAGTTGGTATAAATATGTCATCGATAAAAATATCGATGAAAACCGACTGTAAAAAAAGAGAAGTGTATTTTGGGTGTATTTTGTAATGTTTATTGGAATATCGCTACCTATAGATAAAGTCGTCAAAGCATTTATTTCAATTAAACCATTTACAGGCACTTTTGAATTGTCAAGGAGTCGGTCAGTTAGTCAGAGTTAAAGCTAGACTTAAGTTTCGGAAGTCGGTGGCTTTGTTCTGTTTGATGTTTTGTATTGCCACCGACTTCCGAAACTAAAGTCATGTGTGTTAGGTAACACACATGACTTTGTGTCATGCTAAAGTTATTTATAACTTTTTAGATTTTGAAGGTGGTTATCTTTTTTGTAAAAAAGCTTTTTATTTTTCTCTTTTTAGTACTTCCTTATCATCCAAATCCATTAAGAAACGGCAACACAGTCTAAACAGAGATTGAAAGTACAAAGTTGGAAAACATTACATCATCCATGTATATTTTTTTGCTTTCTGTCGATTTTTTCAAAAAGTGCTGAATCAATTTCGATAAAATTTATATGGGACCACCCTTGAGGCATACCCTATCTATCAAAAAAACAATTTTCAAAATCGCTTTACATTTTCCGGAGAAATCGCGTAACAAATATACAAAAAAAAAACATCATACAGATGAATTGAGAACCTCATTCTTTTTGAAGTCGGTTGAAAAAGGGGTAGAAAACATCATCTTCTTCCATTTTGGAAAATCCCTAAACTGGCTGTGGAGCAGGACCAGCATTTAGTCAAGCATTTTTATCATTGACTAGCGACCCGACCCGGCGTCGCCTGAGCCTATAGCCTTCCTCGATAAATGGACTATCCAACACAAAAAGATTTTTTCAATTCGAACCAGTAGATCCTGAGATTAGCGCGTTCAACCAAACAAACTCTTCAGCTTTATAATATTAGTATACATGTAATCTTTTAACTTATAATATGCTTGTCTACATAGTGTGCGTTTAATACATGTTTTAAATTGTCTTTCATTCAATTGTAGAATATCAATTGGTATTTTATTATAGCATTTTACACAGTACCCCATAAAAGAAGTATGTACTTTTGACAAACCGAAGCTTGGCTGATCTTATTTGTTCCTATTTCTAGTATAAACATTATGTCTGTCATTTATTTTATTAAAAAAAGTTTTTTCAAAAAAAAGTTTTTTAAAGAAAACCGCTTTCAAAAACTAAAAAGTGATAAATAACTTTAGCACAGAACACACATTACTTTACTTTCGGAAGTCGGTGGCAATACAGAAACAACAAACACAAAGCCACCGCCACCGACTTCCGAAAGTAAAGTATTGTGTGTTCTGTGCTAAAGTTATTTATCACTTTTTAGTTTTTGAAGGCGGTTTTTTTTTTTTTTGAATAAACTTTTTATTTTTCGCTTTTTAGTCAAAGTCAAAGTCAAATCATTTATTTCAATTAGACCATTAAAAGGCACTTTTGAACGTCATAATGTAAAATTTGAATCTAGTTGCCCATTCCAAATGGTAGTTTCGTATGGAGAAGAATGGGCAAGAAACTCCATACATACTCTTTTAAAAAAGGGTGTTTACAATATTTTCATTTACAAGAATGATTATGTTATGTGAATACGATGTATCTTGTATAAAAATCACTATATTATGGTATGTACAAAGTATCACAAGTTAAGAAATGACAGCTAAGTTATGTACATAGACACACAGTGTTCACATATTTACAATTAATAATACAGTAGACGACTACTTCTTCTATTCCAACAAACAATGAATAGTGTGTGAGCCAGAGTAATCTATTAAGTACAATAAAGAATAGTATGTATATTATATGTAGTATTAGATTTAGTCATTTGAATTAGCAATCAATTGATTTTGTCTATAAGTGTTGCCTTAACATCCAAATCCATTAAGAAACGGCAACACACTTAAAAGAGATTGTAAGTACTCCAGTGATTGAAGAAACTAAAACGTCGTCTAAGTAAGTTTTTTAGGGAATTCGTTGATTTTCTCAAAAAGGGCTGTACCAATTTTGATAAAATTTATATGGGACCTTTTCGGGATAAACCCCTTTCGAACAAAAAAGAATTTTGCAAATCCGTCTATATGTGACAGAGTTATGCCCGAACATACATAAAAAAAATATTTATATAAACATTCGAATTGATAACCTCCTCCTTTTTGAAGTCGGTTAAAAAGATCAAGATTTTTTCGAACATGCATAATGTTTTCATACATACTTAGGAATATTAACAAGGTACCGACATGATGTTAATCTGTTTAAACAATTCTCTTAGAGATTCGCGTCTGCGGAGATTATAGATTGCTCTGACAGCCCGCTTTTGCAGAATAAAGTTAGAATCCATATCTGCAGCCCGTCTCCATATCAAAATACCGTAAGATATGATACTGTGAAAATAGCTAAAATATATTTGACTTGCGTTATCCACGTCTGTCAAATGCCGGATTTTTTATACTCGATTTTTTATTTTCGTTACTCTACAAAAGACTACCATATTTGGTACAATGTCAAAAATATGTGAAAGAAAGATAGTACAGGGAATTTCAATTTAGGTCAAAGTAGACTTAATTGGAGTCTGATAGGTTGTAATTATTTATCAATTACAAAGTGTATTCGTTTTTGTAAAACAGGTTCACAAATATTATTTCTTATTTAAGTAAAAATTTTTCTATCAACAAGGATTAGAAAATAAAAATAATACCGTTTAATCTTTTCGGTTAGCCTATTATGGAAATATATATTACCAAAATAAAAATATTATTTTATATTATTACGACTTGCGTAATAATTGTAATTTATTTATTTTATTTATCCTTTATAATGAAATTTCATCAAGTTCAAGTTAATTTTGAAAGAACAACTAACAATTATTATCGATGGTATCCATAATATGGATACCATCGATAATAATTGTTAGTTGTTCGTTAACATATTATGTTAACGCTGCACACCACTAATTCGTCGCGAGCTTTTGGTCTATTCGTGCATATGCAGGCGACATGTGCCATGCCCCAATGCCATATCCCTCGATATCCGAGGGTGCTACGAAGGGGCAATTTTGGCTGGATCACGACTTTTGAAACGACGAGATGAGATTTGAAATTTTGCCCTACAATACCTTCGTAACCTGAAGGAAGTGTGGTCCGGTAGAAAATTAAACATGTCAATGATAGGTAACTTACACTAACAACAACTGGTAACAACTTTAAACGTCCGTTAAATGTGTTTTAACACCCGTTGTAGCATCCCTTGTGCTGTTAAGGCTATACTCGGTACAAGCTAACGCGGGATGAAATTAGGTTACTGCTAGACTGAATAATAAATAAACGAAGGGGTGACAAATGAAAAAAAAATAGATTATTACTTTTTACATTACACCTCGGACTACCTGCATATCGTTTCACCTTCTCTATGTACATCCAAAGACTGTCTGCAAAAGATCTATATTGACCAACCGCTTAATATGAATTAATTGAAGTTTGGTTTTCTTATTAAATCTTTATAGCAAAATTTGGATATAATGACTTCGTTTAAAGTGACATGTCGTTTATTATGACTTATTCTTAAACAAATATGTCCGGTAATAGAGAGCGAGCTTGTTTTTATGATATGTCCCATCCCTTTCCCTGCATCGACGCGACGTTTAGTCCGTGCGTGGCGCATGATGGCCTAATTTTGTTTTGATTTGCAGTGACTGATACGGATTTTTAATGATTTGTGCACAAAATGACTACGCAACGTCGTAAAGTATTTGCCTGGAAGAGAAAGGTACAATTCTATTTTCTAAGACTATATGCTTTGTATGACGTCCGTTTAGTATGACGTGTTTGTGACTTTCTTTCGATGTCATTATAAACGAATTCTACTGTTCTTAGAAGAAATCGTATTGTGGAAAAGATTAATATAGAAAAAAGAACATAAAAAAAAATAAAGTTACTCACATCTGATTCACTTTCTGGTTTACTCCCATTTGCTTTCCAATCTATCGGTATACCTAAAAAAGAAGAACGTTGATCAATATAAACTCTTAAATAACAGATCATCATACATGTATAACTTTTCAAAAGAATTAACATTTCTGAAATCGACTTAATTTACGCTACAGTAAAGTAGATAATTGTCAATGTAGAAATAATATCAAATGGAAACAAAGATTGATTAGAATTTATGTATGACGTGGCCATCTACGTGGACCCGAGTATTAGACAGTTGGCTTTAGTTCTTCCAAAACTAACAAATCTACGTCACTTTTTATTTTTTAACGCTGATGAAATTTTAGTCTATTCTTAGTACATAATTAGGATGTACAGTCACCAAATGAGATACCTACGTACAGACAGCGTCATCAACTGCTAACCCCCTATGCAAAGAAATTTCAACGCGCGGGGGGTTAGCAGTTAATGGCGCTGTCTGTACCAGGGTTGTCAGATATATACCCTGTTCACAATAAGATTAGACATTTACAAAAACCTTTTTTACAGTCCGTTCAACCGATTTTGACTTATATTGCGTTGGTAGCATGACGAATGGCAACTGCAGTAAACAGTTGTTATTGTAACCACCTTTTTGCCTCTAATGTCATCCTTAAGCCTACGGAATAGAAGTCAAAATCGGTTGAAAGGACTGTAACAAAGGTTTGTGTTTATGTCTAATCTTATTGTGATCAGGGTATAGTTGAAGTTTACTTAGAAATGATTTAAATAAAATATGTTTTTGAAAAAATAAAATTATTAGAGAATAAACAATGAAATGTATAAACTAAAATTATTAGAGAGTAAACAGTGAACTGTTTATTCTCTAATAATTTTATTTAATGTCAATGCCCATATTAATTTAGTTGAGACGTAATTAATTTAATTATTTTTTAAATCGTGGATTAGCTTATTTGGTAGTAACAACTAACAAGCTCAATTAAACAAAAATTTAAAAAGTAGACCGACCTTGGGTTATATTCAGGATACTTTCAGTTTTATCTAATTGCACTGAAGTCCAGTACTTGTTCCATTCCTTGTACGTCTCTTCAGACTTCTCGTGGCCGAGCTGCGACGCATCCTCGTGGGGGAAGTTAGAAGCCATCTCACCGTCGGTATTCGAATCGGATTCCGACTTAGTATCAATACCTATAACACAAAAAAACAATAAGGAAACCGCCACAAAATAACGCTTGGTTCCTCCTCTCATTGTGACGCGGTACTGATCTTATAAGGAGAAATATTGTATACACAAGATAATGTTTATTAAATAATTCCTTTATTATCAGTAATTGGAGACATTGAACTACTGTTTACTCTGGGAGTTCGGTCAATAGCAGTGCTTGATAAGTGTGTGTTAGATTGAGTAAAAGGTAGGTAGGACGATGCGTCAACGTTTACTTTGATGTGAGTACGTATTGATCAATTATTTACAAACCCTTGGGTAGTCGTGGAAGTTAGTCTAAATTCTTCACTAACTATGAGATAAATTTATTGATGAATGATGAAACTTGCTTTTGCCCGTAACTTCGTCTACTTGGAAATCTCAAAAACTACTTGGCCTATAAAGCTAAAGTTTGTGAGAGTATTCGCTTTTATAATATACAAGGTGGAGATGATAATACGCCAAAAAATTTAAGAACTGGTAATACTAGTTCATAAGAATATTTTCAAACTTATTAACTAGTAACTTCAATCGAAATATTCTTATGAACTAGTAATAACAGTGTTTCATTTTTTGGCGTATCGTCGTCCCCATCCCGTAGATGTAGTAGATAGTATTAAATTAAAGTGTCGAAGCGTAAGTGCAAAATACTGCACGTTTAAACGCGTCCTTTTTATTAGAATAGGGTATTTTACTCTATACGAGAAAAAAACTATTTTAATTAATTTAATTAAAAAAAAAATAACGTTGCCCCACACTAGGAATTACTCCTGTGTCGTGGGTGCGTTTACAAACATATAAACTCACATACACAAACAGCCAGACCCGGAACCACTATCTTTAGGCCATACAAATATTTGTTCCGTGCGGGAATCGAACCCGCGACACGCAGCGCAGCAGTCAATCGTTTAACCACTGCGCCAACCGTGCCGTCGAATCCATAAATATGTTATTGAGACAGTTTAGGCATAAATCAGTCGGAAAATGTAAGTTTTAGTTCATAAAATAACTAAACAATTTTTTAAATTCAATTCAATGTTTTCAGTATTTTTAATCTGTTATAAAACACCATGAAATAGTAGCGGCCATGTTATTACGCCGTACGGCTGTGTAAACAAAAAAATTTCAACTGTCATTCAACCGATTGGCGTAATATAGGCTTTGTACTTTTATTATTTTCGTAACTAACGTAATTTTTTCATTATTACACCTATTACAAAATATGCTTTTAATTATTTTTAAATTATATTCAATTATCATATTTAATACGAGCGCATTTGATACAAAACGAACTGACGTCATTTACGCTGAGCAATATGGCGTCCAGTAAGAGGCGTTTGCGTCAAACTACGCGCGAAAATTGAAAATTGAAAATTTAGATGCATTTTTATGGCACTTATCGATTGAATAAAAATTTTGTGTTTTTTTTTTGTGGCATATTAGCACTACAGAATTTCATTGAAACGCTTATCAAAAATGGGTGTAATACCCTATTAAGACTGTTGCATGCATGATTCAATTTCCTCACTTCGGTTTTAATGCGGTTCAATTGTTTTGATAGGATAATAATAATGCATTTTGACGAATGTATAATAGGTAAGTAGTCTTATAGACGTATAGAGAAAGAAAGAAAGAAAGAGGGTCTAAATAAAAGCTATTGCGACTATTATAGCGTAATGGCTCCCAAATATTACAAGAAATAACTATTACCGATGAGATTAAAATTCCAAATACCTACTTAATAACTTTCATATTCTTTGAGAAATAGCATGGATGTTATTCAAGCTTTATGCCAAATATCTCTAAAATCGGTTCAGTACCGACGTCAAGTAACAAATACTTTCTGATTTATTATTTTCGTTTGAATTCAACTTATCTAAGCAACCATGTGTCGGGTCCACAAAATAACCATATTAACAAAGAACCAGCAAAACAGGTCACAAAAAATCCTAGACACAAAAACTGGGGTACATTAAACCCGATACCTTTGCACGCTATTTCCGAAAATACGAACTCTATTCTGAACAACACAGGGTCCAGATTATATCACACGCGTCAATCGCAGAACTAGCGTTCGGAGGATAGATATTTTTATTTAATTACATAAATACAATCACACTGCTGGTAAATACTATCACTTCCCGTTACAAATATGGAATCACGTGGCACTTTAATACAATCATATATGAAACCGATGCAACACTAAAAATTTTTTAGTAATAATAGTGGTATTATTATGTAAACAACACGTGTTTGACGGAGCCGGGTCTTTATCGAACACTACATTATATAGAAGATTCACTAGCTACCTTCCCCGGCTTCGTTCGGCTGAGTAAGTAACTAAATATCGATCGAACAGTGTCAAATTCATCAAGCAGTTTAGAAATGAACAAAATATATCGACACTTTTCGGAGAAACCACTTTGTCTCATCGTATTTACAGAGATTAAAATAGATAAAGTCGTCACTAATATATTTTTAGTATTATTACATTATAGTTCTAAAATGTTTATGTGAGAAAATTACATGATTAAATTTACTTACTATTGTTGTTGCCAAGGGAAATGGCACGGTGCAGTGTCCAAGCGTCGGACTCCGCTGTACGTCGTGTAAACACGGCCGGCAAATATCCACTGACTCCTACAACAAAGTATTAAGTAAGGCAAAGCATTTGATGGGAACACCGCGAGCTAAGTGATAACGTCACGCATTAGTTTTAACTCTAGATTATGTTTAGATTAGAATGCTCGAGCGTTACGAAAAAAGCCGGTAGTGTTAAAACCTTTTTCAACTTTCTACTTAATAATCTAGTACCTGGTAATATTTTTTTATTTTAATTTTCAGACACATTGACATTTACTTAAGTAATTGTTTATTCAAGCGTGAGTAATAAAAACGTCTACTTATATTGTAATATAAAGTGATAATTTTGTAAAATACATGTATACTTACAGCAAAAGTTAGGTATTTATTTGTTGTTTAAACCACCGACCTTTAATGTCGATGTTTGGCCAGTGAATCGATTGTGATTACTAGTTGGTCCTTTTATCGATAAACTTCGATTCATAACGATATCTACCATAAAAGATAAGATATTTTGCCAATTACAAAGATAGTCATAATTTCAGTATGATGCAGACTGAATAATTATTGCCTAAAGCTAATCAGGGTATACAGGATTACAGGCCACCAACAAATGAAAATAGGTACCTAGTTACCAGCTAGCAAAGAAAAGAACCACAACATATTAACATTACTAACACACCATAAGAGTCAATTACAATGCAATACAAAATAAACTTTAAACAACCACGCACAAGGTTTAATTTTCACATTTCAATGTTACACAATATAAGTCACAACATAACACTAACCTCCAATTTTCAAGTTCAACAATCCTAAAGTCTTGATTATTCTTGTCATCGTTAACGTCACGTGATCAACGATAGCGCAAGTCACTCTGATACTTAGATTAAGTCAAGTCAAACTCGATAGCCGCGCAAAATCAGTGAATCATGCGAATTAAAGTCCAAATACAGAAAGAGCACGAAACAATAGCAACCATTGTATGAAAACAGCTGACAGCGGATATACCAGTACAAGTAAGCCACGATTGGCTACTACGTTATCAAGGTAACTCTATTTCAGTATATTTTAAGGTGATTATACAAAGAACCAATTGTAAGGCGTATTCACGATTTAAAAAAATGATAAATATCACTTTCAATTTGATATTATTTTGCCTGTGAGTTATTTAGAGCATTTACAACTAGAGTGCTATTTGTGTGATGCAATACGCCATATATTGATAACTGTATGCGTACCTTGCAGCTATTTAAACATAAATGTAACAAAGCGACACACTTACAATATGATAATATTTGCTAAAATTTGCAGGCAGAATAGATAGCATCGTAAACTCGTATCTAAAGATCATATCTAATTTTAATATTCAACCTTTTCACAAATACTAGTCTACAGATAATACAATGATGAATGTAAATTAACAAAAGGAGGTTTGAATAGTAGAGCACCGACCTGTGAGCCAGGAAGTACCATGCACCCATCCATCGGGCGAGCTGCCGAATTCTTTCTCCTCGATATAAATATAGTCACCCAGTACCAGTTCAAGTTCGTCGCTCGCTTTCGGAACGTAACCTTGAGTCACTTTATGTACCTGGCAACATTAATGAGTATTATGCAAGCTACAGGTACCTAGTGGTCATTAATAATCTACTACAAATAGTGTGCATTATAATCTCATTGCTTATCAGTCTTCATAAGAGAGCTTAAGATATGATTTATGTAATGTTACTCGACCCCTTTCATTTAAGTCAGAGCAATAACATGCTTGAACGACATAGTTCCCACGCTCTTAATCAAGTACAGTCAGCAACGATTACTTAAATGAACACTCATTTTAATATTTTTTACATCATAAATTAACACAATAATATTTAAAAAATAAAGAAGGTCTGATGTAAGTCAGTATGTTAAACTTTTGACTACCTAGTGAAATCTTATTAAATATTAAGATTTCGTAGCTCACCGAATTACATTATACACAATATCAACCACCGTATCACCGTTCAGTCATCTACAAACAACTTTAATAACAAATAAGGCAATCCATACACACAGGCAGGCTTAAAAGATAATTATGATTACAGAAAAAAAGCTGTTTTGAAGCCAACACACGAGCCATCATTTCAATATCATCATTTTTCCAAATTCAAATTTACGATTATTTAAAAAGCTTAAAAAAATATAATATTCGATATACGACTCCCAGTGTATAAATATGTATATTTACCTGATGGTTAGCAAATCGTGGATCTCTGGAGTAAAGTCTCAGTTCCCAGCTAGAGTGGTCTGATGGTTGCATCTCATCTACTAACTTCTTCAGCTCATCGTAAGCGGCGACATCGAAGTGGTAAGCCAGGGTTATATGCAACGACTTCACGTGAGCTTCCAAATTTATTGCTGCTTGGACAAAATTAAATGTTATAAATGGCCTATGTACTAAAAGATTTTCCTAACAAGTAGTCTTATTTGTTCTAATCAGCTATTTTAACAACTAGGTAGAAGGAAGTTCTTATTTTAACTAATTTACGACAGTGTAAGGCTATACGGCTTTCACTAGTAATTCAGATATAAGTAATTTTGTCTAGAGCTACGGCGGCCATTGAAATTAAACACCTTAAAAAAGCAATAACCATCATGCAACCTTATAAAAGTATTTTCTATTTATTATCATTCGCCATAGAGTTTAAAAAGGATTCCTTTTCCTTATGTACGTTTTTATCAACACTAAGAGACCCCTAAATGTAAGGCTTTTTTTAACTCTCGGCGTTGAAATTATGTGTTACCTATTAGTGGTGGTACAAACGGGCATGGCTTCATTATTTAAAACTAGCTGACCCGACAGACGTTGTCCTGTCCCTAACTATCTACATTACCAAACTACCTACCTACCCTACCTACACCTAACCTACACCTACCCTGCCTAAAATTGTATTACATACAAACCTTCTCCTGACATTATCGACCACAATAAAAAAAGAATTATCCAATTTGGTCAAGCCGTTCGGAAGTTATGCGCTTAGCAACACATTCAGCGATTCATTTTTATAAGTAGACAAGGCAGTCAAACGAACGGCCCACGGTTTGAGTTTGTGCGGCCCGCATAATAGGTAGGTCTTGAACCTATGAAAAGTTCTGTAAATCTATTTTATGGCCACGGACTAGAAAAAAAAGGACTCCGTGCCACGCATATCGAAAGTGAAGACCGACGCACACACAGATCGATACGGTCAGGTACTTTCGATATGTGTGGCGCGGAGTTCTTTTTTTTCTAGTTCGTGACTATGATGTAAATGTGTGCGTGTGGCATGTTCGTACAAACGGTCCGGCTTACTTAGGGTGCTTCACTTTCGATATGCGTGGCGCAGAGGCCTTATTTTTTTTCTAGTCCGTTAATGGCTATCTATTTAATACATCTTTGTCATTTTCACGGAAGTATATTTAAGTCCGTATGGTGTCGGACGTAAAGAATAGCAGTAATAGCACCATCCCATATCTTTTCGTGGGTGTCGTAAGAGGCGACTAAGGGACGTACCAGAGAATGGACAGCAGCGTTCTCTGTGCATTTGTAACAACCATACTGCGATCGCCAACCCGCCTGCCAAGCGTGGCGATTATGGCAAAACCCCCCCTTAGGGCGGCCTATGTCCAGCAGTGGACGTCTTTCGGCTGAAATGATGATGATGATGATATTTAAGTCTGTTCCAAATAAAATTCAAGGGACGAGAATCGATTAACTCTTGGAAGGTGTTTATCATCGACAAAATGCATAGGAGTTGATTTTTTTCCGCTTTAAAAAGTTATCCAAATTCCGAAAAAAAAATAAGTAGGTATGTTAAAGTAGGTCTGGCGAATACGATGGGTACAGAAAACCAACAGAAGTCGCTTGTCAAAACTGTATAAAAGACCTTGTCAGACCTAGCTCCAACTAACTTCCAAACTTCCTTTGTATTATTCTGCACTTTCTGCGGCCCTCCTATCTATAGAAATTGATATTGGCCCGGGAAGGTATAGGTATTGTTTGGAGTGGACAGCCCTGATTTAGAACAAGCCCTATCAGGAGGAGTTTTACAACGATTCTACCATTATTACCATTAACCTTTTAAATGGAACACATCTACAAAATGTTTTGGTATGCGTGAAATCTGATACAACATCTAACTAAAGTAATGGATATATCACTTGGTTACCAAATACTACCATCAACTGATCCCTGGAGTATCATTCTGAGTAGACACCATTTATGAACTCAATGAGAACAATGTAATTTGAGGAATACATTCCTAAGCAATGAAAAATGCTCAAATTCAAATGACACGATAAATTCTGACTAATTTGTTAGGAGCTGTACACACAGAAAAGACGAGGTACGACGAGGATAGGGCGCGGACAGGGCGCAGACGGGGCGCCGTCGCGACTTTTTAAAACATATAGAAAGACGAGGCACGGGCATGACGCTGGGCGCCACGAGAGATTACGCAGGTAGTTGTGTGTGGCACAGCGACGCGCGCACCGCGCGATTACCGGCACCCGCACGCACCCTTCTCGCCCGCCCCTCGTCCGCTCGCGCCCTTGCCCTGTCCTTTCTATATGTTTTTACAATAGGGCGCAGACGAGTAAGCGTTGTGTCCGCGCTCTGTCTTTTCTATATGTGTTGCGTCGCGACGCTTCTATACATTTTGTATGAAATGGATGCGGAAAAGACATATGTCCGCGCCCCGTCCTCGGCTTACGTCTTTTCTATGTGTCCAGCGGCCTAATGACCGCCGGGAACGGTCGCAAAGAAATATACATGATACCCCCTTTTCAACCGACTACAAAAAAAGAAGGAGGATCTCAATTCGACACGTATTACTTAACCACGCATAACTTTTCATTTTAGTCCGATTTCGCATATTATTTTTTTAATTGATAGTGTATTCCTCAAAGTTGGTTCCATATAAATTTCTTGAAAATTCCATCCGTAAGGTTGGCCATTTTTTTTAGTGTCACCGTTTCGTAATTAATTTGTATGATAAGAAGTAGGCTAGAAAAAGAAAAAAAAATTTTTTTACAACAAAGACAACCGCCTTCAAAAACTAAATATTAAAAAACAACTTTAAATTCACAAGTCAGCGGCTTTGGTTTTGTTTGTTGTTTTGTATTTGCGCCCTAGCAAAAGGGACTGGGTGGGTATTTCGTCCATGTCTATAAGTTATAGTTTTAGTTCTACATCATTATCTGCTTTAGGTGTTATAAAGAGTATTTAGGTACAGAATTGCGAAAGTACTAAACACGAGCCCACCATTGAATCGAATTCTATGCACATTCATTAGTACAGCCGGTCATCGTATTAGTGTCCTATGTACTAATCCGATTTGATGGACACGAGTGGGAAACCAGATCGTTTGTAATCAGGGTTGGCGAAAACTCCATCATAATTTGATCACTTTTAGTTGTAACAAATGGCGCTTATGATAAGTCCTCTCGCTTGCTCGCAATACTATGTGAGTGAAAAGGCATGACATGATCCTCTATTTGATCGCCATTTTCATAATTGTTTCTCTATAGGCGCGAGTTTTATAACTATATTTACTACGTATACACGCGTTTGAATCAATAACGCTGGAACCCTTAGAAAGTGCAGATTAGTATCGAGCTAGATTACCTTGTCTAAACCCACATAAGTTTTATGTCAATGCAAGCAGCTTCAGCTACATACCGACTCTCTATTAGTTTGCGTACATTTCACTGATTTTAGAAAAAACTGACTCACACATTAATCAGAAGTTCTGACAGCACTCAAATCAGAACACTGAAACCTGTACATTCTATAAGACCTAGGTACCGTGATTATACAGGTGATTTTTAATGTCACGTCTGGAGGATCCCAGAAATTGCGATGAACAGAATATACATTTTTTTCGTCATGTTCGTGCGTCATGTTCGTGAATGAGCGCTGTGAGTTGAAATAGATTATCTCTCTCTTAAAACAAAACAAAAAATAAGCTCTTAGTTTAAATCTTAGCTTCTTAGCATTAATTGCTCTTTAGTTCCTACAATGTTTCCTTATATGTATATAGAAGCAACAAGTATAATAAAACCAGGATTTTGTAAAAACTTGGTTGATAAAAGTATCTGTGGAGTTTTTTCCCCGATCTACTCCATAGAGACCTATGTTTTGGAACGAGTAGCTAGTATCAACTTTCTGACTAACTAGTCAACTCCTAGACAATTCTAAAGTGCCCGTAAATGGTTTAGTTAAAATAAACGCTTTGACTGGACTTTTCACAATCATCTGTATATAATATCCATATAACATATAGGGATAACGTAACTTCCTTTTGGTGATAGAATTTTTGAAATGAGATTAATAGTTTCAGATATTTCCCCGTACATACAAACTTGCAAAAATGTTCACCTCTTTTTAATATTAGGATACAATAGATTCTGTGTCAAGAAAGTACCGGGAATTATACAATAAAAAACAAAATATGTATTAAATATCTAAATTTATTGTATCGCCTTCAAAGTAGGTCCATTCCGTAATAATACACTAACACCAATGAATAACCCAATAATCAAAACATTTTAGGATGTATTTTTTGGAATCGACTTCAGTAGGTGCCGCGAATTTTCTTTTACGTCATCTTTTTTCAGTTAAAAATCCGTTTTTTTTTTCATTCCATTCCGATTTTTGTTGACTGGTTTGGCTGTCAAATTCATAAACCCGTGTCTCGTCACCAGTAACAATGCGTTTTATGAATGTCGGTCGGAATTGACTCTTTCTAACACGTCTTCAGCAACCGATTTTGCAGTCGATTCAAATCTTTCGGTACTAGTCGAGCGGCAACGTATTTCATGCCAAAACAATCGTTTAAAATGGTAAGAATTGAATCTCTCCCAGGCTAAAACGACGATTTTCAGTCACCATTTCCTTTACTATAGCGATGTTAGTTCAGTGAAAGACGTTGATGGCCGATCAGAACGAGGCTAATCTTACAACACATCTCGACCACATTTAAATGCATTATACTACTCATACGCACGTGTTCTTGATAAAGTGGATTCTCTGAAAGCCTTATGTAACATTTTCAGTATTTCTGCATACGAAATTCTATTTGCAATGCAACATTTAAGACGAATTATTTGTTCGAATCGCAAAACAACGTGACATGAACTGACAAAATGGCGCACTGTGAACAAACAGAATGACCAGTGACGATCGAACTCCGCGTGAGTAAAGAGGGCAGATGTACCAACTTAGCGTCAAAAAGAATTTAGACAATCCCTTTAAATGAGCTTTTTAAATGATTCCATTTCCGGTACTTTCTTGACAGAATGTATTATATGATTAACAAAGAAAAAAATTTAATATGTACACAAACATAAATTGTATAAATTGTACCAGTAAAACCCTACATTAATTAAATATAAACATGCATCTACATATAATAAAAATATTTTATTACAGTACCTAATTAAATAACAAAAATAAGAATTTTATACATATTATGGGCAAAGCAAAACATACTAAAACAATATTTACCTTAAAAGCGCGTTGGACATGCTCAAGAAGTCTTCTACTTCGCTAGCCTATAATATAGCTGATAAATAAAATAATAAATTAAAATATATGTAAATAAATGAAGGAAAGTAAAAGAGAAAAATAAACTATGAAAGAAATAATAAATTAATTAACTCCAAGTTTAAAGATCTTTCTTGACTAAAAACAGTTTTGTTTTTTTTTACATGTGAAATAATGGTGACAGTATTGTTGTTTTTACAGGTTTTTATGGAAACTGTATGATTTAAAAAATCGAAAACTATGGGCATCTATAAAATGTACACATATTATGTGCTTAAGACCAAAAAAAAATATTGATTTTGTACTGTACATTAGGCACAACAAGAAAGTTTTAATAGTACCTAATGGCAAACAATAAAGCATACAACAACACCAGGTTTATGCTAGATATTGATGCAGAAGCAAGTCAGTGAGGACAATCTTACATTTGATAGGTTTCTCTTGAGGCACAGTACACCACGGAAAACATGTTCCCAATGCATCCAGATGTTCATAAGTATCCACCATAACACCCACTATAAAATAATGTTAGGGGGAATGTTACACTACATAATAATATATAGGTTCTAGTCTCTAGAAAGGAGGAGATAACAAATGTAGGTGTAGGTTTCATTATCTTATACAGCATGTTTAAGCGACAATGTCAATAAGTAAGGATAATTATAATTACCCAGAGCATTCAAAATTATTATATGTCACTTGGTGAGCGAGTCGTCTTAGGAAAAACAATTGACCAGAGGCCATTTTTTTTTCTTTTTCCGTTTTATGGATTGACTTTAATCACTAAAACATCCTGTATATCAATTGTAAAAATTTAAACTATTTTGTAGCTAAATTTAAAATTATTAATATTGATACTCACGCACGGAAGACACCTGTTTCACATACCGCACAGCTATTCTTTTCAAATAGTCAGCATGTTCCTCAGAAACAAATAAAGCCATGAAGTTGTGTGACACATAGGGCTCCAGCTTCAGGGGACAGTTTGGAGGCTCACCCACATTCTCTACTACATGCTTTACTGCTTTGCCTAGTTGGAGAGAAGTTTCATCTGGAGCCTACACCAAATTGTGTTAAGTTAGTAATATTATGAATGTACACAGAAAATTACCAGAGAATCAGCTATCTACACTATTTTGTAATGCCTACCCTATACCAGTATGCTCAAATAAACATAGGTATTCAATTTGATTTGGTTTAACAACATTCTAATTTGATTCTCAAAAGAAAAATAAATAAAATCATTTAATAATAACAGCTGCATGACAAAGTAAGGAGAACTTCCGGGATTTTAATAAAAAAATCTAGTGTTTTGCTTTACAAGCATTTGCTTAAGTTAGAGATAACTATATTTACCTTGAAAAATGAGACAAGAGTAATATGGGGAGGAAAGTTATGTGCTCCATTCCAACCGGAAATTTCTTTAGATTTGTCCCAGAACTCAAGCAGCTGACTGAGCAGGGGTCCTGTGGGACTGGCATAGAATATGTACTCTCTTGGCTCATCAGAATCAATGTAGGCGTCATTCACATGAGTCAGAAGCCAATCAGATGCTAATTGGACACTGCGATTACCAGTTGCAGATAGTGCCTTTAGTCTGCAAATAATTACCATATTAGGTATTTCTTTAGGATCACGACAAGTAAAGCATTGAAATGAAAAAGTAAGGGATATATTATATTTCATTACTTTCTACGGCAATATTAGTGCCGATGGGAAATATTATACCTGTACGATAAGTAATACGAATATTAAACCACAAGATTCTAAGGACTACGCACCGACCCATATCTATTTTATAATAGGGTTTTAAGTGACGGACCCCAAATATTAATAATTTTCATTTTCTTTTTAAAAATATTTGTGGAGAATTAAATAACTTACGCCCGGTGTCTCGGAAACCCCATTTGTAATAATATTTGGAGCGGAGAAGCATCTTGTTTGGCTTTACTTGACGAAGATACTTTTCTAGGAGGAAGATTTGCCATTTTTATAAAATGACTTCGTAGATTACACCAAACTCGCTGCATAAAAACAATCCATGAAAAGTGAAATCGCCATCAATCAAACAAACATCCAACCATACGACAAACTGTCAGTCAGTTATCAACTTGTCACTGTCACTGGACGCAAAGACTTGACCATAAAACTGTAGATTAAAATGGAGTCAACACTTCGAATACCTACTTGAAGCCATACCTATCTATTACTATCTCGCTCTCTGTGGGCCAACCCTCTCTTTCTAAGTAAGGTAACCTTTATTTTATTTTAACCAGGACATCGCTATACGTATTCATTTATAAATATCTACATTCTGTTTACCATTAAGGCCTAAGATAAACAAATATCTCGTCTAAGTTTGTTTACATCATGATACCTACGTAATGTATGCGTATACATTGCATTAAGTCAAAGTCAAAGCATTTATTTCAATTAAACCATTTACAGGCACTTTTGAATTGTCAAGGAGTCGGTCAGTTAGTCAGAGAGTTGAAGCTAGTTGCTCGTTCCAAAACGTAGGTAGGTCTCTATGGAGAAGAACGAGCAAGAAACTCCACGAACACTCTTTTAAATCAAGTTGAGCGAGCATGACAATACTCCCAACCGCCATGTTAATTTTTGTCAAACATATAGATATTAATATACTTAGTAAATGGCTCCATGGTATTCACATTTACAAAATTTAAAAAATGCTGCTAAATTATACAAAACTAAGGTTTCCAATGTATATTATTATTGTATCATAGGAAGTGTAATAAGTAAATAATTAAAAAAAATCTAGTATGTATAATAATAACGATACTCGCTACTCATGTCAATAGAAAAAGGGGTAGGAAACATCCTTTTCTTCCAATTTAGAAAAGAAATAAAGTAATATGAATTCTTAACTCGATGAAGTAAGAATAAAAATAACTTGATCAAATATAAAATCCTTTGCCGTGCCGCGACGTCAGACAGCGCCAGCCCTAATATGAACGCTTATATGTAAGAACCTCAAAAAAGAAATAAAAACACCACCCAAATTAAAATAATTTATTGTAACTTTTCTAGCAAAGCAAATTTAATAAGCTTGGATTTAATGGATGTATTTTTCAAACTGGCTATAATTTGCAACTACTTCACTGCAATATTTTGGGTCTTGTCATCAAAAATCATTAAAATTTTGCTAGAAAAAATATGTCACACGTTCGTCTGAGACAAGTTCGGTTCAAATGGTTATAAATAGTCTATACTAGCTCCGCTTTACGGCTTTGCATCGATGTACCAAACACCCTGTTTATATTTTTCTTTTTGCGTCCCGACACGAGGCTTGCCAAGTATGGCAACCCTAAGCATACATGACTAAACATCATTACTCTATGTAGTTTCTGTCTCTTGCCACGTAAATCACAGAGATATTTTCTGTATGTCTCTTAAACAGAGCGCATGACTCACTAGATAAAATATATAGTAAGTAATTGAAACTTTACTTAATAACAATATTATGTAATAACATGGGATAAGGGCAGGGAAAAGATAATAAATAGACATAAAAGGTATGTATTTAATATTTATCAATGGAAAGGGACACCAGGTAACTTGATTGCTTATAATTGCTAATATTTTCAAGAATATTTCGACACTGTTTTTAACTACATTGCAGCCAGCATGTTTCACTCCCATTTCCGTAAGTGGAGAATTACTATAAACGCCAGAACTAGTACTTGGCAGAGCAGCTATTTGCACCATAGATTCTTCATGTAGTGAACTTGTTGTCTGAAAATTATAATAAATTTTATAAAATGTTGCTTTTTGTTATATATTTGAAACATTATCTAACATGTTTATCTATATATGTATGTATTTAAAAATGTATTTGTGTATGTATATCAGTGTCTGACACCCATAGTACAGGGTCACCCTAGTTTGGGGTCAGATGGCCGTGTGTGAAATGTCCCCACATATTATTATTGTTATTATATTTCTTCCCTCATTATATATCTTTTTACCTTTCCTACTGTTTTATTATAGTAGGAACTGCTGTTTGTTTTAAGCACCTTGTTCTTGAATCATATCTGATTCTTGAAATGCAAATTGCAAATCCTTGCTCTTTCATAGAACTTCATTTTCAACGGCTCAATGGATAACCACAATTTATTTTGTTTGAGTACTATTTTTAGGAAACCTAAAAAAATAATGTTATAAAAATACCCGAATAATGAGCAACTAAAATTAAATAAAATTTGACTGCCGTAAGTGTATGTGTATATCAGTCACTAAATATATACACGTTTCTTAGTATTAGTATAATTAGTTAAGTTCTCACGCAAAGTCCTAAATATATCCTCAATATGGTCACACTATTTCAATACGACTTCTTTTAAATAAAATCAAATAGATTGCATAAAATCAATGAAATTCAATGTAAAAGTATTTGATCTTGATATAGTTATCATTTACTAATATGTTAAAAACACTGGTAAAACGTTTTAAGAAGAAATTAAGTGAAAAAACAACGAAATATGTTTACAATGATTCAATGTCAGAAATCACGATTTTAACACTTACTGGTGAAATTTTATATCATCTACTGGACACCACGTATTACCACAACCGTGAACCACGCACTACTAATTTTTGCAACATTTCTTTAATTAGAACGATGATTACCTCGAAAAATACCAGACGAAGCTGTGAACTGCAAAGTAAACAACCGCCATATTGATTGACCATTTTTATGTTGACACATAGTGTCAATGTTGCCACAGTACCGATTCCTTAGGAAATGGCATTGTAATTCACTGATCGTCAACCCAGTATAGCATGCGTGACGCGTGAGTGTGACCTAAAATTTTATGTTTGATAACTTAACTAATCATAGTACAACTACTGATCCATAATAACATTATTTGACAAAGTTTAACTTCTGATTTGGTTAGTGTGACGACTATTTCGAAGAATTTAGTAGGAGATTCAAATAAGAAGGTAGCAATACTACAGGCCACACTAAAAAGAGAGGGGTGGCCCACAGAGAGTGAGATGGAGATACGTAGGTATTTGACTCAACTTTTTGTTCGAAGTGTTGGCTCCATCTTTACCTATAAGCTTCTTGGACTTGACTGGACGAACTTTATCCACAGTTCGACTTTTAATTCTATTCAGTAACTTGACAGTTGAAGGCGCTTGAAGGGATACCAGAAATTGACAAAAAAAAGGAAGTGAGGTGGTGTACGTGTAAGAATGTACTAATATGAAAACATTTTATTTGTAATATAATAACTTTTCTTAAAAACACGTTAGCAACTACTAAATTTTTTTTTACAAAAAAGACAACCGCCTTCAAAAAGTAAAAAATAACTTTCAATTCGCAAGTCGGCGGCTTTGGTTTTGCTTGTTATTTTGTATTGCCACCGACTTGCGAATTGAAAGTTATTTTTTACTTTTTGAAGGCAACCGCATTCAAAAAATAAAAAATAACTTTTTTGAAAATATTTTTTTTTTCGCTTTTCAGTGCCTAATACTTCTCATAGAAATTAATTACGAAACGGCAACACCAAAAAAAAACTGTCATCCCTTAATTTCCAACCCTTAGGGGTGAAATATTTTCTTTCGATATAAATCGGACAACACTGAAAAAAGTTATGCGTCGTGAAACATAAAAATAAATATTAAAAATATATAAAAATGTTCATAAAATTGGCCAAACAATGTAAAATTTGTATGGGACCAAATGGCAATTATTTCGCATCAAACTAAAGAAGAATCACGTAAATCGGATCATAAATCTCAGAGTAACCGATATAAAAAAAAACCAACCGAATTGAGAACCTCCTCCTTTTTGAAGTCGATTAAAAATACACACACATCACACCCATCTAAATATATAAAGTTTCATTTAAATAAAATCATCCTTATCATTCGTTCTTTACGTAAAATTATTCACTATAGTTTTAACACTATAGTTTTAAATTATTTATGGAGACCCTTAGGTATGGCCTAGCAGAGCCAACCGGTCGATCGCGATCGAATTGACGATCGCGGTTGTTAGTCCAGTCGATCGCAGACGCAATGCTCACACTAATACATAATACATATAAGTACCTAATAATCTTCTTCCCCTCTAAATAAAATAAAATTAAATTATTACCTATGCACTTTTTTTGAGCATCAAAGGCTCTATTCAGATCGAAGCTGTTACCCAACATAATAATACCAAAGGGTAGTAGCGATTCTACACACGCGTGGTTACGTGGTACCTATGATATTAGAGAATTTCCATATTAGTTACATTTTAACTTGTTACTTGTTGCTTTTAGCTGATTATATAATTGGTAAATCGCACTGAGTCTAATCAGTAATAGTAGAACTTGGTTTTAATCAAGTTGTCCACCCCTGCTCTATAGTATTATTCACAGTCCGGTTTGCTTAGGTGTGGATGTCCTCCGCCCTAAAATGGGTAGGAAGTCTGCCTAATTCTGGCTAAAAACCATCCCAGTGTTCCATCTCACACCTTCGCCGGGGACCGCGGGAACTTATGTACGAGCTTTCTGAACAATGGCTTTTCAAACCGTGCGTGACCAATAATCCAGTCCACCCAGGCTTGAACAATCTAGCAAACCTTAGGGTTAACTTTGCAATTGAATAGATTACTTATTAGGCTCCCGGGGCAAACAGCAGCAAAATTACAAAATAAATGTATTAGGCTTATGCTGTGAAAAATGGCGACATCAGGCCGTTCCTCTTTCTTGTTGGTAACACTGCGAGTACATAAACTGACATAAAATAAATATATCGATCGGTTAGTGTCACTGTCATCAAGTGACATCGTGGATTCTATACGCTAAAGCGTTGCAAGCAAATATTTATTCATAAGTACATACATTCTTTGGTAAAGGCAGATATATCAAAATGTATCTCAGATATTATTTCAACGAAAAGGGTGAAAGGCAGTACACATTATCGGTAACATATTTTCATCGTAACTTTTTATAACCTAAAACTCACGTGTTTGTTTACAAATAAATATTTGTATTTATTGCGCATTTGCTCGTATTAGAACGAAGTAGTGTCACCGTTCACTTAGAAATTATAAACAACACTTGACACTTATGTAACTCCCGACTTTCAAAACATGGTTCCAGAAAAGCTGCTCATTGAGCAACTTAGCACTAGTTTCTCAATTTATCTAGATTACTAAATCAAGTAGGTAATAAGAATAATTTTATTATTTACAGACCATTGATCCTTATGGCAAACCCACAATATCAGCACATCCAGGTAAATATACAGTTTAAAATATTGTTCCATGGCTTCTTACCTTTCTGCAATATTGTAACATTATAGCCCCAAATAGAGAAGAGTAGGGTATTTGCCCAGTAGTTAAGTCAAGAATGAATAGGTTACTTCTAGGCAAGCATGCAAGAGCATCACACCACACACCACACCACCACCACTCCACCACCGCCACTTCACCACCATCATCACTTCCCATCCGGTAGTCAAATATATGCCTATCAAAATTTTAACAATAAAAAAAATCCAGGCATATATTAAGAATATGTTATTACTGCTGTACCTATACATTCCATTATTTTTTTTATATAAATCTCACCATGCTGTTGTAACAGGTAATGGTATACACATTCATTACTAAAACAATGGTATCACAAACAGCAAAAGATGTTTTTGAAGATAAAATAGAATTTTGCCTAACCGTTGCTTCGCATTTTCAGCTCGCTTCTCCCCTGAAGACAAGTATTCCAGGCACAGAATAATAATCAAGAAGAGATTTGGACTCCTTCTAACACAACAACCCGAACCCATATTATAAGGTGTTATTGAAATAAATTTAGTTGTAAGTTTTACATTACTCTTGTTGTTTTTTTTAGTACCCTTAAATAAACAGAAAACACATCATGCAACTCAGGAAACCATGCATGCAGCTTACTACCCGTTGTAAGTTCTCCTATTCAGTTTACTTCTTCCATGTTAGTACATGTTTGCAAAATTATTGAGGCCCATCTCTGCCTATATCACCCCTGGGACGCCGACGGCATTCTTTTCTGCACAATACGGCTGTGGGTAAAGCCATCGGTGGCGGACTCACTTCACTCTTGCCGGGAAAAGGGCTGCGACTACCTCCTCCTGCAGCTCGGGAAGGAGACTCCACGGATCTATAGTCTCCAATATCTCTTGCCTGCCTCGCAACCTCGTTTCGCCGATGGCCAGCGCGGCTTCTTCGTCAGAGACCCAAAGACTCCGACACTGTACCGGTGCTTAACCGCCACGCAACGAACAACTGCGTGATATGGGCGGCCTACTTACACAAATACACCTGGCGCCTTCACATTGTATTAATAATTTAATATAATAAATTCATTTATTCACAAAATATTTAGGTAATAAAGTAATCAAAACTAGGCGAATAGTTTTGATTGCATTTAAGTATTATGTACCTATTATTAAAAAAAAAAAGAAGAAAAACTATGAGACCATTTTTTGGTTCAAAATAATAAAATAATTGTTTCAGCTTTTATGGAAATTCTACCCGTACCCTCAGGTTTTAAAATAAGGGATGAAAGTTTATATGGGAAATCAGTCATTTTTATTTTTGGAAACATGAAAAGTGACATTTGGTTATTCGGTTAGGCATTTAAAAAATTGTGTACTTATTAGTTTTTTGGAAACTCCACTTCTCAGGGGGTTAAATATACCTAGGGGATGAAAGTTTAAAGTCAGTAAGGCGCCTTATTCGCCATCCTTCTTGCTGTACGTCCCGCCAAGGTCACACATCAAGAGTACCGTGAAAAAAAAACAATTAATAATAGTTATTATGTACAGCAAGCTTATTCACGGTCGTTTTGCATCGCATGACCTTGGCGGGACGTAGGTACAGCAAGAAGGATGGTGAATAAGGCGTTTAACTTGACAACTGGCTTTAAATTATTTTTTGAAAAAATACATGATTCCGTGATATTTGGAAATGTCCAAAAAAGTAAATCTACGCGAACGAAGGTGCGTGCGAATGCGAAGTGCTCGTCGCATGACGAGCACTTCGCACGCAACTGCTTATCCATATAAGCAACTAGATCTAGAAAAACGCAGTTTTATGTTGGCGAGGGGGGGGGGGGGCGCCATTTTTTTTTTAGATCTCGCACCACCTAAAAATTTTGCTAGGACCGCCACTGTCCCTGCCCAACAGGGCTGAGTGTAAATGGGGCTTTAGACAAACTTTATTACATTGCTGGCCTAATTAACAAGTATACTACGCATGCGTATGGTAGCATTAAACGTTTAACGCAATCTTGTTGGAAGTCGCTTAGTGTCACTTCATAAAATATGTCATAAAAGGCATTATCTTATTATTCGAATGATGAATGAATGAATTCAATTAAGAATTCGAAAAACAATATTTTTACCCTTAGAATAATAACGCATAGAATCCTAGTACGAGCATCAAAAGTACGAGTATTCATACTCGGCCATAGATTGTCTAGTAGTCGCAGCGAGCCGTCAGTGATCAAGGTCACGCTCTGTTGAACACAGCTCTCAAGAAATATTTTAAAATGACGGATTGTTGCGTAAAATACTGCCATAGCACAGCCAGTAAACATAAAGAATGTGATTAAAAAAAAAATCATAACCTAATTTATTTCAATGAAGTGTTGCCAGTGTTGTACGGAAAAATTACCCATAATTCTAAACACTAACACTGTTGGCAGTGGCGTAGCGTGTCTTGTCGGGGCCCCGTATAAAAAATTTGCTTGGAGGCCATTATATAGGGGTAAAGAACCTAAAAAAAAAAAAGAACCTCTTCCCTTTTCTCTTTTCCTTTCACTTTCACTCATTTCTTTTACAAATCGCTACTAATACTGCTAAACCAGAAGAACAATATTGTTTGTACTGAATTACAATGTAATGCACATTTATCTACATAAAGCGCGTAAATAAACACTGCACTGCACTCCGTGGTTTAACATCCAATGTAAAGTACAACAACGTACACGTACATCGCGATATCGATGAAGGATTCCCGCTGAGTTGAAGATGAAGTAAGTAAAACGGGGAAGTCCCGCAGCCCGCCATAACGATGTAGAGTGTTGCCAACTTTTGAACGCACGTGATAAATTATTCCAATAATTTCAGTTTGAATATTACATTAACTCACGTCTGTTTCTATAATTGTACACAAATTAAAACATCCCTATGATAATTATTATAACCTTGTTTATATGTGATACACAACATTCAACAGTTTCTCATCAAAATCTTATCAATTCTATTACGAAATACTGGTATTTCTTTGTTGTTTTGTGTAATTTCATATTTAACTGTTATAATGTGACTTATTTACTAATTATGCCATTGTAAGACCAATTATGTGATTGGACGAATTAATTTTAACATATTTATTGTATTCTGATATAATTGAATCATAGTTTCATGATAAAATACCAATATTAACAAATCTGTAACGGAATCATACGATGTGACGTCACTTGTTTACCACCGGTTATAAAAGCCGACGCTCCGCCGTTACTGGACACCCAGTCCGATAACCATGTTCGGTAAGCCTATCCCTTGGGAGAAGCAAGCCAAATACCTAGGTGTGATTCTGGACCACCATCTTACTTTCGGAGAGCACATAAAGACGGTGCGTTCGCGCGCCGCTTTCGCTCTCGGTAGGCTATACTTCATGTTGAATGCACGCAGCAAATTGTCACTCAAGTGCAAATTGCGCATTTACACGGCGTGCATTCGTCCCATCATGACGTACGCCTGTGCTGTATTCGCACACGCGAAACCATACCGTCTCCATAGGATGCAGACCCTCCAAAACCGTTTCTTGCGAAGAATCACAGGAGCCCCTTTTTACCTTCGCAACGAGAACCTCCATCTCGATCTAAAAATACCTACCATCCAGCAGTTCATGAAACGCTCCGCCAAGCGCTTCTTCGACACTGCTGAGAAGCACTCTAACCCGTTAATTGTATCGGCCGCCCGGTACACCCCCTCCCGTATTAGTAAGACTCGACGACCGAGACATACTCTGACCGACCCTGACGATGCTATTACTCTCCTCCAGGAGAGCAATAAGGCCACCAGTACAGTTAAGAAACACAGACACAGACCGCCGTCATTCCGTCCTCGCCGCCGAGGCCCGCCGCGACGACCCCGTACGTCCCCTCCCCGACCCTTGCTCGTGCCAGCCCGTGCCGCTGAGCCTGTAGCTTTAAATTCGTCCTTAAATAATGGAAATCCGATCCAGCCTGTCCCTTTGCTGTCCTCTCCCAGCGACGCCCTAAGCCGAGGCTCGTACCCCACAGGGGGTGCCCTTAGCGTGTAGTCGCTTAGTTTGTAAGCTTTTATGCCCTGGCTGGAGGCCCTAAAAATAATAATTTTTAAGGCACCACAGGAAAGTCCGGTTAAGCAGCCGACAACCTACTAGGTTGACCTGCGAGATGCCAATCCGAAAAAAAAAAAAAAAAAAAAAGTTACTGGACACATTCGCTCCGGAGCAGTCACACCGAACGACCTAAGTTAAGTAACCTTACTTTGTGGTAAAGTTTTATTTTTATATTTAATTTAATTAATGTAAAACATTTCATATAAATGTTCTCTATTTATCTAATATATTTTTGATGTATGATTTATGTGTATGTGTATACTTTAAGATGTTGATGTATAATGCAAGTGTATTATATTTCTATGTCTATAAAATAAATTATTAGACTAAACTGCTTACTAAAATTTGTACTTTCTTTACAAATAAATACCTATTAAATAGTTGATTCCAAATCTCTGTATTTTAAATAAATAAATACTTTGTCCCCATGTTAGTCTATTATTTTTAGCACTTTTAAATACAAATATCTCACACACGCTTAAGGCGGGAAAAAAAGTAATTGCTTTATAGAATTTTGTCATTTGTAAAATAAAATAAATTAGAAAGTTTTTATTTTTTTCCTTACACACTTTGGGGGCCCCCGTGGCCCGGGGGCGCCGTATAGTTGATACGGCAGATTCGGCGGTAGCTACGCCCCTGACTGTTGGAGTCTATTGTATTATTATTTGGCATGTGACGATGCACAGCATCTGTGAGAGGGCGCTGTATACTTCCCGTTTATTGTTAGCCAATCACAACTTGTTGACGTCACATGCACGACCAATCAGCGCAGAGTTCCGGTAGTCACGTGGTCCCAGAGGGGGTCGCTAATGGCGTGGCGACCGGTCTTGCCTCATAGCGTCGTTACTTCTCGACTTATTAACATCAAATTTTTATACTGTGGTTAAAAACTTTAATTTCAAATATAATTTAATAGAAACGAATTAATATTTAAGTGAATAAATGTGATTCGGAGCAAGAAACTCAGGTAGGTAACGACTCGATGTCTACATCAAGCCGTGAACGCCTGCGAGTACCTACCAATTCTAGCTCTTCACAATTGAATTCATTGGATTCCGAGGTAAAACGGCGAACATGCGGTGAGTCATCAACATTTCAAAAGTTCTTTACCAAGTAACAGTGCTAATAATTTTGATGAAAACGTGTGTGTACCCGGTTCGATGCCGGTTTTACATAATTCACCTATGCCTGAACCAATTTCGGGACTTAGCTCCTCGACACCTTTCAGTAAAATCTCGGAATCATTTCTACCTACGTTAAAATTTCATAAAATTTGCTAGAAAATCATGCAGTGACTAGGCGAAAAACTTTTTAGAATCTTTCGGAACGGTCTTCGTAAGATCCCTGCGAGTTCTAATGTTTGATGAAAATCATGCTTCGCTTCGTCTTTCGCATTTTTGTTTCGAAATCATTTCTACCCTCGACAAAGTTTTATGAAGTGTACTAAAAAATCATGCAAATAGTTTACGGAAAACGTGCTAAATACATTGCAAATCGTCGGGAGCGTATCCTAGGCGAATTAGAAACTTTCGGGACGGTCTGCGTAAGATCCCTGCGAGTTCTAATTATATGATAACAAACTGCATGCTTGCATTCGGTATAGAAACATAATGGTTTGGTACTGAAAATAATCAAATAAGTAAACGGAGGCTGTCTCCGAGCGTATTCGAAACAGTACGAAATATTTCTTACGAACTTTCGGGACGGTTGCGTAAGATTCCTGCGAATTCTAATTGCCTATTGGATGAAAATCATGCTTCACTTTCTGTCTTTGGCATTGTCAATAAAATCTCGCAATCACTTGTACCTACTGACGTAAAAATTACATGACATCAACTAGGAAATTATGCAGCCAGTTTGTGAAAAACGTGCTACGTGTGGTTTTTGAAAATAACCGGGAGCATATCCTAGGCGAAATACTTTATGGAAACTTTCGGGACGGTCTGCGTAAGATCCCTTTGAGTTGTAATCGTCTAGTTCAAGAAAATCATGCTTTACTTTCTGTCTTTAGCATTTTCGATAAAATGTCGAAATAATCACTACCCTCGTCAAAAAAAAAAAAAACTGGAAACTTATGCAGCTAATTCTCGGAAAACTTGCTAAATACATTGCAAATCGCCGGGAGCGTATCCTAGGCGAATTAGCAACTTTCGGGACGGTCTGCGTAAGATCCATGCGAGTTCTAATTATTTGATGAGAAACAATTACATGCTTGTACGGCAGGTATAGAAATATGGGTATTCCCTTGGTTTGGTACTGAGCAGAATCAAAATAAGTATAGAGGCTGTCTCTGAGCGTATCGGAAACAGTGGCAGATGCTTTGGGCTCCGGAGGCCCTTCTCGAATGATTGAACACGGGAATGCGTCTGCCATTAACCTCCAAGAGCTGGGGCTCGCGGCTAAGTAAAAGCCGTACGGATCGATCGGTCACGGTTAAGCTACGCTTGCCGCGGTCAGTCCATGGATGGGTGACCATCCATTTCATACCGAAATCGCTCCGTGCCTCGGAAAGCACGTAAAACCGTTGGTCCCGGCTGTCATTTGTAGATCTGGCAGTCGTTATGGATAATCAGGAGCTCTGGCTCTTTTCTGATCATGAGTCTTACCAAGGGGTACCTATAGTCAGTAACCGGGTTATGGAGGGTCAGACCGGCAGCTGCTCCACGTAAAACACTTGTATCCAGCTGCATCCGGTTAGACTATAAGCCGGCCCTAACATAGTTGAAAAAGGCTAGGCAGATGTCTGCCAATTAACCTCCAATCCGCCGCTCTTATCTTCTTAGTTCGGCTACACCAATCCTACGGAGGCTGTCCCTTACTGTATTCGAGACAGTGGCAGACGGTTCGGGCTTCGAAAACCCTTCTCGAAATGATTACGAGAATGCGTCTGCCATTTACCTCCAAATAACCGTTATTCATCCATCAGTACGAGCCCTATACCGATTCAAAGCATCATTCATCAGAACTGTCGAACATCGAGCACCTGAATTGTCACATTGGGAAACTATTCAAGCTGATTCTCACTTATAGATACCCGATTTTTTCGGTGGTGAAGCTGGATAAATCTTCAGCGTTTTGAAGAACCACCGTCGAATACTCAGACTAAAAGTTTCAGATGACGTACCTGCCATTCGGCCTGTTATGGGCACCCAAATATTACACAGCTTTAACCAAACAACTACCGGTCCAAAGGGACAGGGAGACCAGACCAGCGGCATTGGTACTGGGTCGCCATGTGAGTATGCAATCTAACAATCACAGTTGTTTCGTACTTTATAAACTCAAAATTTAGAATCGAAACCAGGGTTTCGGCTGGGCCTGTCACCTTGCGGCAGTGATGTCATAAATTGCTTCTGATTCTGTGTTTAAGTATATTGTTACTAACACTATGAGTCTTGTTACTCGAAATAAATGATTATTATTATTATTTTCAAATAAGCCATTTACAGGCTTGAGTTGAGTTGCCAACACATGTGTGAAGCATTTCCGACCACGGGCACGTGGTCACCATTTGAGCATACAATCCAACAATAACAGTTGTCTCATACGTTCTAAACTCAAAATCGACAAATTCGAAACTTAAAATTAAAACTAGTTATTTCTAATGAATTATTCCAGTCTTGAGTCGAGTTGACAACACTTTCGAGCTGTCAAAGAAGTCGGCCGATCGGAGAGTTGTGGCTGGTTGCTCGTTCAAATGGTGGGCTTTTGTGGAGAGGAGCGAGCGGGGGAAGCTCCAGAAACACTCTTTTTAAATCAATAAAATATTACAAATGTACGTGACATCATTCATGTTGAATCCCGTAGGTTCAACATGAATTCGAGAACAACGTAACGAGTCGTCTACGTTAGAAGAAAACGGGACACGATCGGTGGCCTTACTTTGTATGACTTATCAATTTTACTTAGCCAACAAGGACTTTTTGAGGGGTTGTTAGAAAATATGTTACCTAACATTTTTTAGACTCGTCTACCCATTTTTGCACATCCGTCAGTCGTATATGGCTATTTCAGCAGGCGAAGGTGTTTCCGCCTCCGAGCCTAATTCCTAAAGCAACATCAGAATTTTGGCCGGGGTGGGCGAGAGCCTATTGAGTATGGCTTCATCGATGTCGAGCACTCGGCAAACCTTTAAGGATCAACAACCTTGTTGTAGTGTTACTAGATCGGAGCACGGGTCTTCCACCTCCTTAAGTTCAAGACCTTCTCAATAACTTCTTCGTTTGAAAGATACCGGGGGGAGCAGAGTAACCAGTAATTGGTCGGAAGCAGAAAAGTCCCTGTTCCGATCTAGTTGGCCGGAGTCCACGCTGTAAATTTAGATCGGCATGATGTCGACCGGTCAAATGTTGTCAAATTAACTCACAACGTTGACTCAACTGTCCTTATAATATTAATAGTCAATATTTTTAATACTCGTATTGATTGAGCTAAGATTAGCTTACCCTACCACATATTGTCACATAGGTTTGTACTACTAACATTTGAACGAACGTCTGAAGGCGAAAATGTACAACATATTCTTAAAATTATCTCTTTAGTTTCAATCCCGTGAAGCAGAGAAGCCCCTAATATCACAATTTGGGACTCAAATGAACTAATTGCCGCGGATGCACACGAACCCTCCTAATAAAATTACATTTTTCAGAAAGTCGTGTCGATTGGCCTCTTTTTTGTTGCTGGCATCAGGAGGACGCGTCCATAATCTTACCGATTTTAGGGTCTAATCGAATTGTCACATCTATCGGGTGACCACATCATCATGTTTCCAGTATTTGGATCAAAAACAGACACCGACAGCGTATAGGAAATCAGGATGGAAGAAGTTATCTTGATAACGAATATATACGTCCACTAATTTGGTTGAAGACCGAGACATACGTACGATAGCTGAATGTAAGCATTCACTGTGTCAATTCGAGATCCATCCCACGCTAAGTGCATCACGGACTGTTATGGGTAATTTGGTAAGAATTTTATTGAAAGATGCAGGTATTTCTGGATCTCCTGGGAGTCTAAGTAGGCTCTTTGATTTGATATTGGTAAGAAAAATCTTTCAATAGAATATATTTTGCCTCGTGGTAATTGGCGAAGACCAAATGCTTTCGCTAAATGTTATCGAAAACTGATTATAGGTAAAGTTGACACTTTACCAAATATGAGTAATCTTTCGAATAATTTTGAACCTGTATGAACACAACAATTTATTATAAGTACCTATAATAATTTGCCATATTATTGTTGATCACTATGGATCAATTTGTTATCACATTATTTTTGTTTAATACCTTAATACCTAATGGTAGCGTAGGATTGATATGATACTTAAATTGAACCTAAACCTATTACTTAGAGGTATTTGTAGTCCTGACTGATAATACTATATACTGATTTGTGGTTTTATCTTTCAGTTAATATTATAATTTCTCACATAGCGTCGTCGTGGTCACCAGGAGTTATAAACACGTCTCTCACAGATGCTGTGCATCGTCACATGCCAAATAATAGTGCAAGTTTTACACAAAAATAAAACTTGTATTATTAGGCAGAGACGATGCACAGCATCCATTCAAGGGCTCCTGGTGAGAGACTTCTATGAGGCAAGACCGGTCGCCATTAGCGACCCCCTCTGGGACCACGTGACTACCGGAACTCTGCGCTGATTGGTCGTGCATGTGACGTCAACAAGTTGTGATTGGCTAACAATAAACGGGAAGTATACAGCGCCCTCTCACAGATGCTGTGCATCGTCTCTGCCTAATAATACAAGTTTTATTTTTGTGTAAAACTTGCACTATTCTGGTAGAAACCAACAGCTGATCCATACATTTATGTTCGTATAACTCGGAATAATTATTTATTAATGTAGGTTTGGATATGCTGTTTTTTTTTTTGGCGATATTCAGGTTTATAGTGAATTTTATTTTACCTTGAATAATTTTAACAACTGAAAGCGTAAATAATGTAATTCTGTTGTATCCGGTTAAATAGGACACTGTGTTATCTAGGCTATAAGTATGCTATGTGGAGTACATTTGTAGTTACCAAGTAATCCGAGTATACGACTGTAAATAATATTTTGATGGGATGACAACGAAGATATTATTATATTATATTAAAATGTTTGGTGCGTGTACATTTAAACTAATTTAAATAGATACTTACGCGACATGGATTCACAAATGAATTTCTAAGTATAAGTACGAGTTACGTTAAAAACAACAATTAAAACTTTTATAACGTTGTATAACGATAAGTAGATGTGACTGTATTTTAATTAATATATAAAACCACATTGACAACTTATAGTTTAAGTGGTAACACATACTATATTTACTTTTTATAAGCATGCAATCATTCTTCATATTTGCTGTCTACATTTATAATACATGTTTTTATAGATTCAAGGAATCTTTTATACTTTAAAGGTACTTACAGTCTTTATGCTCGTCTCGTCTCTCGTCTCTCTCTTTATAATGTGTGTCTCAGACCATAGTTCCCTTTAGTTTTATTTACATTATATTCCATCGAGCATAAAGCTATTTAAATGTGTAAATCTGGAAAATAAATAATGTTTTGTTATGACACGTTTGTCAATGACAGTTGTCAATCTTGACAATTGTCAGTAATTCTTTTAATTAGTTTACGGCTAATATAACTTAAAACCTTCAAATTGATGTCGAATATATGTGTGTATTGCTGTATTTTATACTAAACAGCTGGACACCCGCTAATGTATCTGGTGTTCTTTAAAATCTTATACGCACTAATCGAAGAAAAATAACTGGCAGTCTACAATAATTGAGTCTGGCCGGTACTATAATACCCCGCTATATGACCAATACGGGCGTTCTAGAAATAGAATTCATACTTGGAAAGTATTATGAATTTCGGAAGAGCGGACAGGAAAGAAACCTGTCAAATGGGGGAGTCTAGATCTCGCTGTCGCTTAAGTAACACGCTGATTTACTTATACTTCACTTACTTAAAGTCTACCGGTCCACAACCAAAAGTCGGTAACGGTCCTGAGTCGTGCCGTCGTGCTTTCGCGTGCCTGCTGCTCCCAGGGCGGGTCTTACTGTTAAGATCCCCGGGGACTTCCGTCCCAAGGCTAGGAGCCGACCGCGGCAGTCTTATCTTCAGTCGATCCTGTTTGCCGGCCAGGCTGTGGAGTCTGGAAATCTCTGCCTAACTTAGTGCGTCTAGGTTAGTGTTTTTTATTTCTCTGTTTTTGATACTCATCGCATTAAAATCTTTCTTGTGAGAGCTATTAAATTCTAACGTACAATTCTACATAGCTTTTTATTGCTAGCACTAGATTTGTTACAAACTTACATTACGTACGTAACATTTTTTATATGCAATCGTGCTAAGGCCCAAATGCATTAATTTTTCCCCGATTTTAGGGAAAATGATATTTCCTAACAACATTTTTGATGTGAAATATCTATAGCCGCACGTAAAACCGATTTCTGGCGTGGCGACGCGTCGCCACGATATATGATGGTATATATGTCGCAGGCAAAGCGTATAATTCCGCCGTTTACATACGGCGTTGTCAGTTTATAAACGCTCGCAGTTATGTATAATGCCGAAGGCAAATTGATAACTCGTTCAATTGTAATAATTTCGACGTTGGTTGTAGTTTTAGGGTGACCACGATAAAACACAGATTGGACAAATCAACTTTATTTCGATAATCAGGTAACTAATGAAGATTTCAAGCAAGATTAATTTAATAAAATTATGTGCTAAAGTCTAACATATATATGTAGTTCGAAGAGAAGTAGTTCGTAGTTACAAAAGTTAATGACAGAAACGAATTGCTGTGAAACCGACTCCACGTAGTCTTGTCTGCCCTACCCCTAGAGTGTAATTTAAATTCGCGTAGGCGCGGAGGGGCGAGGCGGCCAGCGAGTTGAGGAGCAGGTGGTTTTAACGCCCGCCGCCGCGGCTGAGGCAGGCCGGCGAAGCCGGCCAGTAAGCCGAAGCAGCGGTGGTGAGCGTGAATACCATCTGCGACGATAAGCTCGCGTGGTACCGCCGGAGCCCCGCAACGCCGTAGCCGTGACAGAAACCATGCCTGCTGCATGTTGCATGTTCATGTTGACCAATAGTATTCTGCAGGTGTTCTCCGAGAACCAGATTCGATTGACACCCTAGCGTTTTTGATCATCATCAGAACTAAATTCTTCAATTTGCCGCGGCATTATGTATACGGCGTTTAAATTGTCAATGAAATGTTTCGGCATTTTATATATTGACACGGCAATATAGATTTTGCCTTCGGCATTATACATAACTGCGAGCGTTTATTAAATGACGACGCCGTATGTAAACGGCGGAATCATACAAATTGCCTGCGACATATATATACAGTCTATATGCAGTAGTGTGTACGGTGTGGCGACGCGTCGCCATGCGCAATCGACTGTGCGATTACCGAAGTCACTGATTAAACGAATTAAGTAGTCACGATTTGAAATAAATTCGTAAATTTGTGTATTTAATGAAAATAAATGTTTATTCAATAAACAGTCAGCGTTATCTGAAAAAAAAATCTTAATATTTTATTTTATCATTATGACATATTTAGTTCCTATCACAATCTGTTCTTTTCTGCATACTACTTTTACAAAATAATGTCGATGTTTCACATCTGCCAGGCGTCCCATGACGGCTCACATTTTTTTTTTACGTGTGTGTGTGTGTGCCAGCGGTCATAATTACATGCCACTCACTCACACATAACCTACTATTGTAGCGTAAATTTTTCGTAGGCAGCTTAAAGAGACTGTCCTTCTACGCGTTATTATTCTAAAATTTTTACCCTTAATTTTTTTTTGAAGTGAAACCTCGCGACTTTCAACAAGGTTGCGTTAAACGTTTAACGCTACCATACGCATAACTAGTATCCTTCCTATTTCCATTTCCACATTACGAAGTTTCACTTCTTCCGCGCGGAGTGACTCCACGGCCCACGCACTATTTTTGCTTCAACAACTTCTCTTTCTAGCGGGTGTCAATTAGCGTTGCCAGACATCCCGTATTTCCCGGGACGTCCCGTATTCCAGGCATAATTTTAAACATCCCGCCGCCGGGGCAGACTCTGTCTCGTATTTCAACATTATTCGATTAACCTTTCGAATGTCTTATGTTACACAGTCCGACATAAGCAGCGGAGGTTTGACCTTCAACACTTTCGCCCGACAGTCGTTGAGTTAAAAAGTTTTTTCAAAAAAAAGAAAACTGCCTTCGAAAACTAAAAAGTGATAAATAACTTTAGCACAGAACACACATTACTTTACTTTCGGAAGTCGGTGGCGGTGGCTTCGTGTTTGTTGTTTTATATTGCCACCGACTTCCGAAAGTTATAGTTATTTAAAAGAAAGTTTAGTTAAAGTTATTTATCACTTTTTAGTTTTTGAAGGCGGTTTTCTTTTATTTGAAAAAACTTTTTATTTTTCGCTTTGTAGTGTTGGCTTAACATCCAAATCCATTAAGAAACAGCAACACACTTAAAAGAGATTGTAAGTCCTCCAGTGATTGAAGAACTAAAACGTCGTCTAAGTAAGTTTTTTTTGAGAATTTGTTGATTTTCTCAAAAAGGGCTGTTCCAATTTTGAGAAAATTTATATGGGACCTTTTCGGAATAAACCCCTTTCGAACAAAAAAAGAATTTTGCAAATCCGTCAATATATGACAGAGTTATGCCCGAACAAACATAAAATATATATCTATATATATATATATAAACATTCGAATTGATAACCTCCTCCTTTTTGAAGTCGGTCAAAAATACGCACGGCGTCGCGAATTTCAAATTATTTAAAAATGTCTGAAAATTGCAACATCTTTTGATGACAAAAGCATGGGTCAATTGAAAAGTGGAAGAAAATAATGGAAGGATTTTCCAGATAAAAGAGATAAAGATAAAAGATATTTTATTTGTAAAACATGAGTGTAGACAGGTTTATAGTGCAATATGTTGGGATATAACTTGGCCTAAATGGATCTATCTATCATAAATAAAAGTAAAGTACAAAATGACAAATGTACAATTGGACAAACAAACTTAGTAGGTATATTATAGTGCCAATCCCACACACAACTCCCCGCACTTCTGGAACACGTCGTGTTTCTGCCCGGTTGCGCGACTAACCCTAGATGGCACCCCACTATGGGCGACATCCCGCCAAACCATCAGTGTTGCCACTTTGGTGGTTTTCCCACCAGAACTGGTGCTTTTTCAAGGCTTCTAGTGGTATTTTTTCATAATTTAGCGTTTTTATATTTTTTAGTGGTTTTTAGCGGTTTTTCAATATGGAATCGGGCAAAACATTTTTTTTATCGAAATGGAGAGAAATGTAGTGGTTCATTATTTAATTTTCTTTTTATCTCTCATTCTTTGTTCGGAATTTGGTACGTGTTGTTAAAAAGTCTTAAAGTTTGATAGAGTCGTGTTTTTCAACACTCTGTGAAATGTGTGAACTCTAGAAGCTGTAAATAATATCCAATTATGGAAGTTCCACACAAGAAAAAGAATTACGCACAAAAGTATAGAAAAGAGTGAGAATCACTAGATGAATTCCAAACCAATGATACGAAGGCGTTTTGCTCATTTTGTAAAGCAGAATTATTTGCAAAATTAGTAGACTTGAGAAGACATGCTGAAACAAAAAACACACACATTTATGTGGTTTAATTTCACTGCCTGTAGAATACTAAACATTTTGTCAAGTTATACCGAATATAATGTTTATGTTTTGTAAATTGTAAGTTACCTAGTAAAACTCTTATTGCACTCTGGTAAAAATACAGAACATTTTATAAATACGTAAAATTGTATAATTATTATTACGAAGAACTACCGCCGGATACAACTATTTTTAAGCATCTCAAACATATTCGTTCGTTTTTTAGTCTGATATTTAAATACAATAAATTTAGCGGAATTTGGTGGTTTTTTATAATCCGAAATTCTGAAAATCTGGCGACATTTTACTCTTGACCTAGCGCCTTAATAAAATCCAAGGTGGCAACACTGCAAACCATATATATGACAGTTGGCCACGATCGCTAGCGCTACTAGTCCGCGCACGCGTTTTGTTTCCCGCGCACTCCTGCGCCTCGCGTGCCGCTACCTACTATCGTGGTATACATCTAATATACAGTTTTACACCATAGTTCGGAGTTTTCTTTGTATAGAAGTACCCCGGCCACCATATAAAATAATCTATCTGTAACAAAACAAAGCAAATTAATATATATATCCTATTTTATGGAAGGTATACCTAGTGACATAAAAATAATTTCAGTCAAATCCTTAATGTATGTACCTACTCCGATTTAATAAAGAGCGAATTGATGAGCGTTTTCAAAAGTCTTTGACTGTTTTCAACTATAATTATAGCGGCATTGAATTTTACAAATATGTAAAATCAAACAAATACTTATAAACCGTATAATATAATATTTTAATGAAGATCGTATAACGATCTTCATTAAAATATTATATTATACCTAACTATTAACTAGCAATAAAAACAACGTAAAATAAATGTTTTTCATTTGTCCCGGGGGAAAAAAAATAAAACCCCGTATTTTTTTTGCCAAAATTAGAATTTGTCCCTTACAAGATCAAAAAAAATCTGGCAACCCTAGTGTCAATGTTAAATTGTCAATTTGTCAAACACAAATAATCGGTTTTCTGTCATAAGTAGTGTCATTTTTCAGGTAAAAAAGAAGTTGATTGATAATTTGATAGGATTGCATTCGTTGTTTTTGTATTGTTATTTCTAATTAAATAATAGTATGATTTGAATTTATAACAGGAAGAACTAATATAAAAATATGTCCCATAAAAAAGAAGACTTGCTCGTCTACTGGAACAAGATAAACTATGCCTTTCCAATTCTTTACGACGCTATCTTTAGCGTCTGCAGCGAAGCGGAGTACGACGATATTCAACAAATGATTGTCGGCCTCGGCATTCAGATAAAAATACGAGATCTTGTTCTTCTCCACACCGAGAAATATCTGCGACAGCAAGTAGCTCCTTCGTTCTGGTCAAAGTTTGTAAAAGTGGAAGAGGACGTGAAGGGCTTTCAACTGTTCAAATCTGCTGTGAACGATCTATACGATGCTGTGTCCAACTTCTCAGGAATGTTACAAAGATTGACTAGATTGAACAATACCTGTAATGATAATAAGCCTATTTATGGTGAAAAAGATGTTATTTCAGGATTTAAACAACTTGTTAGAGCAACACTGCTATCTCAGTTGCCATTAGATTTCGAAGTCATCATTAATAGTTTCTACAAAGTATCCTTTACTGTGTTTGATAATGAGTATGCAAACTCTGACATGGGCGAAGATGTAACATGCTCTGGGTGCTTTAATGAGTGTTCAGACTGTAACTGTATGTATATTGTTAAGGTATTTCATGACACCAACAGAAAACTGATGGAGTTACAATTACTGGAAAGACTGACTGGCCAAGTATTAACTGACTTCATACAAATGAGGATAGAATCTCACATTCAGAAGCTTTGCACGGGAACATTTGATGTTTCACATATAGAGTTTTTGGTGAACTGGCTTGACACTACTGTTATGTCATGGCTAACTAGGATTTACTGCGGGGGATCATCAAAACCACCCCCTCATGATAAAAATACTCTGAATGCTATATCTAAATTTAAACAAAAATTAAGTTACTTTTTATATCACAGCTACACAAAATTAAGAATAGACCAACTTTTTAATATAATAATAGAATACCCAGATTCACAGCCCGCTATTGATGATATAAAAATCTGTTTGGAAAAAACTGACCTGAGATCTACTTTGTGCAGCAACTTACAAACTGCCCTTGAAACAAGACTATTGCATCCTGGTGTAAACACTCCTGATATATTAACTGCCTATGTTACTACTATTAGGGCTTTGAGACATCTTGATCCATCAGGGGTGATACTTGAAACAGTAACTAAGCCAGTTCGAAATTATCTGAGGAATAGAGATGACACGGTGCGCAGTGTGGTAAGCAGTCTGACTGAAGAAGGAGCAGGCAGTGAGTTGGCTGAGGAATTGGTCAAGTTTGCTGCGGAAGCTGATGGTGACAGTGACAAAGATGAAGCATGGGATGAGTGGAACCCTGATCCAGTAGATGCTGACCCTACTGTTGATTCCAGTGATAGGAGAGCTAATGATATTATATCAATGCTTGTAAATGTATATGGCAGTAAGGAATTATTTGTGAATGAATACAGGACCCTGTTAGCGGACAGATTGCTAGCAC
Organism: Charanyca ferruginea; assembly: GCA_947361185.1. Classification (NCBI taxonomy): domain Eukaryota; kingdom Metazoa; phylum Arthropoda; class Insecta; order Lepidoptera; family Noctuidae; genus Charanyca; species Charanyca ferruginea. The sequence goes on from OX376076.1 coordinate 10,193,930, forward strand.
AGAGTGCCATAAACACTGAGAAGGAAATCAGATATCTGGAATTGTTGAAATTAAGATTTGGAGAATCACAACTACACTTCTGTGAAGTAATGCTCAAGGACATATCAGATTCAAAGAGAATGAATGCCCTCATACAGCAAGATAAGGAAATAGAAATTTTGAACAAAAAGTTCACTTCAAATGCAATGATTTTGTCTGCACAGTTTTGGCCTCCTTTCAAAGATGAGAGTTTGGAGTTGCCAGAACAAATAAAACGCCACCTAGAGGCATACACAAAATCGTTTGAAGCTATGAAAGGGAACAGGACCTTAAGTTGGAAACCACATCTTGGAAATGTGAATATTGAGATAGAAATAGGAGATAAGAAATTGGACTTAACGGTTTCACCATTCAATGCTACACTTATAATGCACTTTCAAGATAAACCAGAGTGGGCGATAGATGAACTGCATCAGGTCATGAAAGTGCCTGTCACAATTTTGAGGCGAAAAATAACGTATTGGCAATCAATGGGCCTCATAACTGAGAAAAGTTCAGACCACTTTGTTTTAGTGGATGGTTCTGATGGGAACAAGGGTGATGTAGCCACCAATCAAGTCCAGGAGATGATATGTGAAGATGATGAGACAGAAAGTGTAATGGCTTCAGCCCACGATCAGAGGGAAGGTGAACTGCAAGTTTTCTGGTCTTACATTGTTGGAATGCTGACAAATTTGGATTCTCTTCCACTGGATCGCATACACCAGATGCTGAAAATGTTTGCATCACAAGCTCCTGGTACAGAATGCAGTCTTCAAGAGCTTAGACAGTTCTTGGATACGAAAGTAAGAACCCATCAACTTGTTTTACAAGGAGGAATGTATAAGTTGCCTAAGACATAGGTATAAGAATAAATATTAAATAAACAATGTTCCTTGGTTTTTGGATACATCAAATATCTTCCTAATGATAGTCTGCATTAATTATCCATTTTTTTTTAGGTCTATTTACACAAAAACAATTTGAAAAAGTTTAACAAAACTTTATTTTTACATCATTTTAAATATAAAAATTTGGTTACATTAGATAATGTCTGTGGGTTAATAGGTCTCTGGATTACTTATTAAAAGTGACAATTCTTGAAGCTATTTCAATAACAAATACTAGCAGTAATAAATTAGATGTAATAAGTTATAAGTAATACCACCACATTGTTTTAATAAAATATAACATTTTAATACTTAGTGTTTGCAATACATACTCTTGTGTCAGTCTTAACAACTATAAAAATACTGTTTAAAATTAAAATGTGGAAATAATTATTCAGATTAATAAATAATAATTACTATTATAATGAATAATACAACTAAGAGATACTGAGAAACAATACAGGTTCTTCAAAAAATATTTTGAATGGAATGCATCATTGTTGATGTGAGTACCACAGGTAAACCATAAATGCAAGTCGATTGTTACACAATATTATCACCACATTACCTCAATTTATTTGAAGAAAAATAATAATAGATTCAATGTTACTTTAAAATAACATAAAAATGGAATGTAGGTTATTTTTCAAAAGAAATCTCAGAAGGCGTAAAATCAAAACGATTTAGTACAATAATGAATGCCAATATACTAACAGGGACGGTAGAACAAAGTTCATGTTAAATATTTCCAGAAACACTAGATCATTGTGAAGGATATATTGTGGAATAATGACATAGACTACGTATTTTTCTTATTAAAATTTACCTGGTTACTATTGTGTAGGTTTTAGCCAGTATATATAATATCTATCCTCTCAAATAAAAAATAAATAATAACAACAAATGGGACTTGATTTAAATCTCAATTATGCAAATAAATAGAATTGTATAAACAAACCTACAACAGTTAAAGCTCTACATCTAGTTTACATATGTACAGAAAACACCAATGTAATGTCAAATGATTGCTGATTACAGTTTGTATATTTAGAAGACATTTACATAAAAATACGCCGGGTTAAAATGTTTTGAACATTTTAACGCTACGGTTTGCACACTCCAAGCTAACAGCAAGCATGTACATTACATTTTAAATGCAAGATTCTACAGATATTAAAAGCTTAAGTATAAAATATTAAGTACATGAAAATTCCATTAAGTCCGTTATGTAGTGCTATAATCTCTCGATGGACGAATTAACTTAAGATACAGAGTGGAGACGTTCACAGAACATTTCGACTGCGGTTGGCCTTCAGGTTTATATAGCAAGATAGATCGAAGATAACCAATACAAAGATCTGCTTGGACGAATTCAATATTAATTGAATTTTTATTTATCTTATTTTTTGTCCATTTATTTTCTCTGTTGGAATAAAATTATTATGTAACAGTTTCCGATCTACATGGGTCTGTAAAATAAAGTCTAACATTACCAGACTACTACATTTAACGCACCATAAAAATTTGTAGCGACCGGATACAGTTTATCGCCACCCGCGCCGCTCAAGCACCGACGCTTGGCAAAGTACTACTAACATACAGCAGTGCGAGTGGACGACGCTTTTGTGTATCTCTGTTTAGCGGGGCTTACGTCACAATATTCAGTACATAAAAATGTATGATCTGGCCCGAAGCTGAAAACTGAGACGTCGGAGGTTCTATAAAGCTGTCGATATGAAGAGGTCTGGCCCAGCTCACCGGTTCCGCCGCGGAGGTCCGGGTGCGGCGAGGGGAGGCGGCGCGGTTAGGGGTGGGGCCGTGTGTGGGCCGGGGTGCGCGGTGTGCGGGGGGCGCTTGAAGGGCCCGAGGCGCTTGGAAGGGCGCGGGGACACCCCATGTGTGTCGCCGCCTCCGCCCCAGCCACTGGCCCCATGGTCCAGCAGGGCCGCAGCTAGCCGGCCCGAGCCTTGATCTGACAACACAATACCGATAAATAACGAGAATATATTTGTGTACCACAGATAAAGAAACTTTACTTCGTAATGGAGGGAACTTTACTTCGGCTCTGAATATATCCAAAGAATCATGGCAGGATGTGTACAAAAAAATTAGGATGTTTGGAGAAGTTGAAATTCTAATTCTTATATTCTTGGGTAGGTACCTAAAGAGTATCTTCAGGCATTTACAATATTTTTAAAACTCCACAAAAAAGAAAGTGACGAAAAGTTTAACGAAAAGCTCATTATTTCAGAACGAAACTGTGACTGACAGTAACAGTGATACTGACAGCTACCATTACGCAGTTTTTTTTTTTTTTAATAAAAACGTTGCCCCACACTAGGAATTACTCCTGTGTCGTGGGTGCGTTTACAAACATAGAAACTCACATACACAAACAGCCAGAGTTCTTACACTGAAATTGCATCGTTAAGGAAATAATATCACAAATAATGACAATTTTTTTCCACACACTTGTCACATTACTAGTCTGCTAATGATCTGTTAACGTCGCTTGTCACTTTCTTTTTTTTATAAACACGAAATGGGCGTCGACGAGATGAAACGAAAAAGTGTTATTTTCATTTCGTAATATATTAAATAAATAAATAAAATAAATAAATATCTTGGGACAACTCACACACGGTCATCTGGTCCCAAGCTAAGCAGAGCTTGTGTTATGGTAACCAGACAACTGATATACATACTTATTTAATTTATAAATACATACATATTATAGATAAACACCCAGACACAGAACAAACAATCATGCTCATCACACAAAGTTTGTCCTGGGTGGGAATCGAACCCACGACCTCCGGCTTAGCAGTCAGTTTCAGTGACCACTAGACCAACAGGCATTAGTTATGCGGGTGTTTAAAAATATGGTAAATATATCAACCTACTCCTAGTAATGTATTCTTCACATTGGAAAATGTTTTAAACCCTCTAAATTATTAATTTTATTTTTTCATACAAATGAATGTATGGATCTCGCCGTGATTCTTTGAGCTTTAAAGTAGCTAGGGGGCGTATAATACGCCTAGTTATGCTTTTATACGAGGCATTGTTTCTTTTTCTATTCTTGCACTTTATTTAAAGCGTTTAGGTTAACATTTTGTTTTATATTGCAGTCTAAGCAGGTTAGGTGGCAGACGCGTCATGTAAAGTATCATGTTATATGTGATCGCGTATACAATGGAAGGCGACGATGTTTACGATTGAAGCGTTAATAGCCTAACATTTGTATAGCCCGTTAAAATATAGCTATTTTATTCCACCGATGATGATTTCAAGCATATGAAAGCTTACGTTGATTAAAACAAAAAAAAAAGAATTCCCACATGAAAAAGAAAAAAAAATGAACCACCTAAGTTAACACTTCCATGTCATGTTTAGTGCGGAGGCGGCGGGTGGGCCTGACGGGTGCGGGGAGCGTGTTACCGTGCGGGGGGGCGGGGTGCGAGGGCGCGGGGTCGCGCATGCGCTCCACGAAGGTCTCGAAGGTGGTGGGCAGTGTGTGCGCGGCCACGAGTGAGTGCAGACTGCGCGCTCGCTCGCTGTAGGCGTGTTGGTACAGCGCCATGGTGGCGCGGACGGCCCGCCCTCCGCTGAACGCCGCGCAACGCACCAGCGCCGCGCAACAGCTCACGCGGATTATGCACTCTTCCCATATTGGGCCGAATACGCATACCTGTGTTTCATGTTGGCACTTCACAATTTGTCCGAATATTCGCCTTATTTGGATAATACAAATTGTACCCTATGATTATTGAAATAAAGTCCATTTTTTATTATCCAAGTAAGACGAATATTTGGCCAAATACGCCATATGAAGTGCTTGCATTACGTTCATCATAATAATGTTTTGTTCACATTAACTGAAACATTCGAAAATTAATAATAATAGGGTATTTTACTCTATATGAGAAAAAATCTATAAATACGTTATTGAGACAGTTTAGGCATAAAGCAGTCGGAAAATGTAAGTTTTAGTTCATAAAATAACAAAACGAATTTTTAAATTCAGTTCAAAGTTTTCATTATTTTTAATCTGTTTTAACACACCATGAAATAGTAGCGGCCATGTCATTACGCCGTACGGCAGTGTAAACAAAAAATTGTCAACTGTCAGTCAACCGATTGGCGTAATATAGGCTTTGTACTTTTATTATTTTCGTAAGTAACGTATTTTTTTCATTATTGCACCTATTACAAAATATACTTTTAATTATTTTTAAATTATATACAATTATCATATTTAATATGAGCTCATTTGATACAAAACGAACTGACGTCATTTACGCTGAGCAATATGGCGTCCAGTAAGAGGCGTCTTCGTCAAACTACGCGCGAAATATGAAAATTTAAAATTTAGATGCATTTTTATGGCACTTATCGATTGAATAAAAATGTTGTGTTTTTTTTGGTGGCATATTAGCATTACAGAATTTCATTGAGACACTTTTCAAAAATGGATGTAATACCCTATTCTGGTGAGATGTGGATGTCCTTACAGGGTGAATTTTTGAGATGGGACACATATCTTATTTCATGAAGGGATCAAAATACTCTAGTTTTGAAAGGTGGTGTACTCACATCTGGCTTCCTAGACACAGTACACCGTAGCAGACCGCCGGGCAGCGGGTACAGTACTATGAGTACGTCACAGAACTGTGTGGGTAGTGTGTCTCGTTTGTATGGCCGCCAGTGCTCGCTCCATACCACGTGCACTTCGTCGTTGCCGAGGTGGCGAGTCTGAACATATGAGAAAAAAACTCATGCTAAGCAGACTGTAATCGAATATCAGCAGCGTGGTTATTTGATTCAATGTGATTTTTTATTGAATAATTATCAGCTGAAAGACATCCACTGTTGAATAAAGACCCTCATAAAAGGAGTGGGGGGGGGGGGCTTGTCATCTTAGGCCGCTATCCCACTGGCGTTCGCGTTCCTTCAACGTCGCGAGTCTCTGGAGGCAAGCGTTCGCCTTGCGACCTAGCAACGTTAACGTCGCGCCAACGCAACGTTAAACATCGCGCCAACGCAACATTAACATCGCGCCAAAGCAACGTTATCGTCGCGTTTATTGGCATCAGGTACAATCACGCACGAAAACGAAACGAAACTCACGAAACTCTAAGATTAGTGTCTAAATATTGTATGTCACTTTGAATCACTTCTAAAAGTTCGTCAAATGTAGTCTCCGGCGTTCGCAAATATTTATAAAATTCCGATTCATTATTTTTAATATTATTAGAGTACAGTGTGAAATATTCACTTTCTTGTGATCGATTGGACCATAAAGGGTTTCCCCAAAATTGACGATGAGATTTTCTTTTTCTTCTTTCACGTAATTTTCGTCGAAGTATTACAGCCAACAGTAGTGTTTCCTCGTCGGAATCCATTGTTTTTGAGTGTACGCCTCAAATAGTATCATGTATGCGACGTTATCGTTACGTTCAGCGGACGTTAACGCTCGCCACGCGACGACGCGACGTTAACGTCGCGTTTGCGCAGCGTTGGCGCTGCGCAGACGTTGGAGAGACACATACGAGCGTTGGCTCGTAAAACGCCAGTGGGATAGCGGCCTTACTGTTTTGAATGTTTGTGATTCCCACTCTGTGTTCAAATAGAGATCTTTTCACTGTAAATCATGCGTCGAATCATTGAGAATACTCCTACAAACGTCCCTGAAAGAAATACCTACCTTACAATAATCAATTTTATGATATTTATGGAGAACCAGGGGTGTGTTCGTAGTTTGTAAAGCAGTCTAGTAACATACCTTGTTAAGTATGGCGTCGGGCGAGTCGGCGGGCATGCGCGTGGCGACGTGGAACAGCGCCTCCAGCGTGACGCACGCCACGTAGGGCGCGCTCACCCCGCCCCCCCCGCCGCCGCGCAGCCCGCCCGTGAAGCCCACGTGACTCTCCAGCTCAACCTACACCATTGGCACAGTATAAGTATTAGTATGCACCAATATTTTACGAGATATCTCCTCTCCTCTCCGCTTCGATGGAGTCCGATACACATATCTCTGAGGAGACACACATTTCACGTAATGAGGGTATGTATGTTTCTCACATACATACCCTCATTATTACATACACACCCTTACTCTTTCAACCAGTCGCGTCGTTTCCAATATCCCTATAAATTTCTTCGTTTTTAATTTTAACACACATACTTTGTAACCTGCAACACAAAATACGTAAGGCTGCGGCGCGCCCGAGCAGAGACCACTCAGAACAAACCGCCATTTTACTCACGCACACATTGACATTACGTTTATAGGCAATCTCAAGCAGTTTCAAGCAGACATCAGTCTCGACTGTCACGTTTTGTCTAAATGAATAAATGAGAGAAATTGACATTTCATGACGCACGGAAAAATTGTTATAAAAAAAATGCAGAGTTCCAACCAGTGTCAATAAAATTTCATATTGTCACAAATAAAGCTTACAAAGTCAATGCAGTAGCAGCCCTAGTGAGACTGGCAAGTTTAGGCAATTATTTTTAAAGATGGCGGGAGCGGTCCTTCTGTACCCTCTATATTTTGTGGTAGTATTAGTATGAACCTTTAGTTTTGTAATAAAGTTAAAAATCTATTAAAGAAATTTGACAGATTGTTGTCGCTTGATGAGCACATCAAGCGACAACAATCTGTCAAATTTCTAAATAACAGAGGCCAGCAGGCCTCTGTACGTAAGGTCAGCCATACTCGGGCAACTGCAAAGTCAACTATAGTCTTCTATTTACATCATCGAGTACATACCCATTAAAGACGTAATGCGACGCATTTGTTTGAAAACATTTCCGTCAAAACATTGCGGTGACAACTGCGCTTTGATTGGTGGACCCAAAGTCAAAAGGAACATTATAGTTGGGCAAGTAAATATCTTTACAAATATCGATATCGATAGTTATTGTTTAGTGGGACGGCATAGTAAATAACATTCTGTTGTTTTCTTTTATATAAAGATGCAATGAATACATACAATGAATAAACATAGGGGCGATACGACGTAAATTGCTACAAAGCTAACGTTTAGCTTTGATATTGTTACGTAAAATTTAATCGTGCGGCTAAGCAGTTGCCAGGCATACACTGACTTTTCGATCTGTCAACTGCTTTCATGCAGTTATCCCTTCCGCCCGCGCTCTTGATCCCATCCCAGGCGCGTTACGCGATTGTTGCGAAAAATTGGAATTAATCTAACAGTTGAAACCAACCGACGGCTGCAGCAATTATCAATGGTAGCTTCAAGGTGATGACTAGGACTGCTCAAGAGGTCTGTTTACATGTTGATCAATGTCTAACTTCTCGAGCTACTTGTGTATGGCAAATGATAATTACAATGCTTGTAGAAGGCTACTACGTAATAAGTACTAACATAACATACTCCAACATTGTACACTTACGGTGTGTTGCACAAAACCAACATTAGTTTAACGGAGACTTTAAATTGATGCTGTCTCTTTCTTTTTGAGCCCGCTCTAAGTGTGTCCAAGTCACTTGCATTGTAACAATTTTTCTTTAAAAGGTATCGGTTTTTGCATCAGTTTGTTTACAAAAGTTATATGCCAATGAACAAAGTACAAATATTCTTACCTCCCACGCTAGAGCAGCAAGAAAAGCTTCGTACGCGGGACTACCACATCTATTGGAGAGGATTTCATTGCGAGTCTCCTGCCCTTTGCCCACATATATAACAGCCACTTTATGTGTTTCACGACACCTGTTGAGAACAGAAGATTTATACAGATTATATGATTTACTGGAGAAATAAAGGTACTTATACTAGAAAGGTTTAGGTAGTTAAATAAAGGTAAACAATCTAGATTTGCCTTTTTATTGATATCTGCATGTTAAAAATCTCAAACATGTACCTAGTATGTATTGCTTGTATTACAAATGCAAAACAAAGGAGTTGTTCGATTTTGGGCCACCACTATGTACACTACATAGATGAATAGGGAAAAATATGGGGATTTCCATAAAAATAAAAACATATTAATTTGAAGAAGAGTTTAGGTGTAAGAAATGATTATTTGGGAAGAATTTTTAATATGATAACCCAATTTTTAGGACAGCCATGACGTTGTGTTTGACAGTTTGACGTTTGACAGTTTGTGACATTAGCGACTTTCTTTGACTTTGTCTTTGAATGATTGAGTCGTGTTCGCGCGCGTTGGTTTGGATGTGTTTCGAAGTTGTCAGTGATTGTTTTTGTTTTGTAGCTTACTACTACGGATATTGATTGAATACTTCTCTGTTGACCCCGGCTTTGTTATATAGTTTCTGATTCGCCTGTGATTTGAATTACGTCGTTTATGGTAAGTATATTCTACAATAACAAGTTCACTTTCAGTTATGTCCCCTGTAACCTATGTATTGCCTTGTTTTTTCTAAATCCTTTTTCTATCAGATGTTTTCTTCCCTTGTTCCATAATCTAACAGATTTTAACTCATTAATTCCAGTTTATTAACAATGGCGTGCCTATAATGCAACTCTGTAATAGATGAAAATGAACAATATTATGTTGCCGATGATATGGGTCTCGAAATAATTTCGTTCATCAAACGGTATCTTCATCGGATAAAAACATTTTATTTATTTCTATTCTGTAACATATCTATGAAAACTGTATAACCTCTTATTTGTTTTGTTTTAGGTTGGGGTAATGTGCTCACAATGTTTTGACGTTATAATGCAAGAAATGTTTTGTGATAATCATGAACTTCAGCATCGCCATGATAGTAATGTTTGTGTTAGGTGTAGGAAGTCTTTGTTTAATAGACATGCTCATTCTATTCCTGAGGGTAAGACAATATATTCCTGAAACCATTGCTCCAAGAGAGGTAAGCACCTCTTCTATTTTTCTTTTTTGTTCATAAAAGGCAGGCATAAATATAAAACAAATGCAGATATTTCTTGATTATAATCCAAAACAACAACGTTGCAGAAAAAAAAGAACAGTCATTTAAAGTTATCCAAATAACTATCTTTCAACTATGCTTATTTTATTACTATACATATATTACTATATCTCAATTTCATATTTTTTATATTAGATACCCGAGGGAGGCTTGATATGTTTTGCTTGTTGGGTACATACTCGGAGTATAATTCAAGAAAGAGGAATTGTAGCAGCTCCTGTAGTTAACACAAATTCATGTGTATGGTGCCGACGGTCTCTTACCCATACACGCAGACACTCTATACAACAAGGACCTGAACGCACCATAATCACAGCAAGAATATATCCAAGAGAGGTAACAGTAACAGCTTACTTAATTACCTACTTTTAGAATTAAATAATTGTGCGAATAGCCTATACACCTACAGCCGCTTTAAGTCAGCCTTTGTATGTTTGTGCATGAAGTATATATAAATAAATAATACATAATGCATTCTTTTGTTTTATCTAGATTCCACCAGGAGGACTGGTTCGTTATGCTTGCTGGGTAGCAGCACATAGAAATGTTGAGCATGCTTCAAGGGCTGAGGATGACCGGCAAAATCCGGGCCCATCTAACCTTCATCAAAACACTATGTGTGCATGGTGTGGAATGTTTCTGCACCGTAGGCAAACACACTTAGCTAGTGGTCCATGGAGAGATGAAGTTGCAGCAAGAATTTATCCGAATGTGGTAGGTAATATTTTTTTTTTATTAACACTGTACACGGGTTACGATATTGTGTGCTTGAAAAACTAACCAGTGACTATAGTAAATTGTAATTCTTAAAGTTAAATTCTATAAGCTTCACATATCAGTGCCTATTTGCTTTTACACATATTTAACAACCCTTTCTGTTGCTACTATAACTAAATTATTTTATTGTTTCAGTTACCAGAACATGCGCTTCTTTGTTCCTACTGCTGGAGACGTGTACAGTACAATATAAGAATGGAAGAAGAAGCGCAACTTGATATCCAGCCACCAAGTGCATCAATAACACTTGTTTTTCACACACAACACAGACAAGTTCTCATTGTTTTGTGCCAGCTTGTACCAATTTAGAATGAAATAGAGTACCGGAATATTTAAGAAAAATTATATTAAAATCTGAAGGATCAAGTCTCTAATTAAAATAATTAGTTATTATTGTAGTTTTATCTCGGGAAAATGGACTGTGGGTTGCTGTGCTCATATAATGACCATTGTGTGGTATTTGGGTTGGGTGCGGTACCAAAAGAGCATAGAAGCACTAGCGTCATTCTTGAATGGAATATTATTATGGGGTGATGTAGAAAATGAATACGTAAAATAAAATCACAAATCCTAACAAGTTGTTTTATTTATATTCCTCACATGACTGATGTCTCATCCTCTTACAAGTCGCTAATATTAGAAACTAAATATCATGAACTTGATTGAAAATAGTTGCTGTCTAGTTGGAATAGAGCAATTGATGTCTTCCCAGCTGTTACTATATAGATACAACTTTTACAATAACTTGTTACGATTTCCGGTACTGCACAGCTCACTATTCTATGAATCTTCGAAGTCCAGAATATATTGATCAGCAGCAAGGACACAGTTTGATAAACCAAATGCGTTCAAGTCTTGTTTGTTTGCTCCTTTTGACACCGGTAACCAATCTCTAGCTGCTCGAATAGGTTATAATATATAAGATTTGCTGCCGTAATCAAGTAGAACATTCTGTACCTAGTACTATTTTATTATTATATCTCAAAACCCAAGTATTTTTGGAATTATTCATGTGTTTTTCGCAGTAGACAGTAGACACATTAATCAAATGTCATTGTCAGTCAAAATGTCATTTGGCATAATAATACTGATCCGCCATATTTATATGTTGTGTTGCTCTCCTTGGCCGAGTTAATTTGTTTTTACACTAAAACGAAGTAAAATTATACACAATCACCATAACAAAACGGTTTCTATATTGTGTAGCCATATTTACATATGGTGTACATAGTGCTGGCCCAGGCTCCATACATTTTCCGAAAATCTCCTTTAGTAGCTATTTTTGCAAGAAATATCAGAATTTGAACAAGCACATTATAATAAAAAGACATCTCAAGATTGTTTATCTTTATTTAACTACTGAAATACCGAATACCGAAAAGTAAATGGTTTTTGAAGAACGAAACAGACGCGCTGTCGATTTAGTACATAATCTGATGTGTTCGTATTACCTCTGTGCATCAAGATTCCTCAGTTCCCTTAGCAACCGGTCAGTTCTTCTCAGTAGATGCGCATGCGTCCTCCTAGCCGGCGCCAGCGTGCCGAGCTGCGCCGCTAACGCGCGACAAACGCCGAACGGACGCGCTGTCGACTTGGTGACCATGGTCGGGACTTCCTCTTCTTCGTAACTGTATGACATGCTAGGTAGTGGGAGTAAAAATGGTAATTTAATTTGGGTGGTACTTGAGTTAGTTATCGCGCCCCTTCTTCTTCTGTTGTGTATCATGTGTGTGTATGTGTGCATGTAAATGTGCGAGTGTGTTGTGTGTGTTGTGTTGCAACCCTGAAAACCTCATTAATCTTCATTTACCGTAAACTCAGAATTTTAGTTGCTTTGAAATCAATAAGTAATTAGTCAATTGAGTTATCATACAAGTTACGCCATATGTACAAATTGTCTACTAACATATGGGGGAATCGCGTTTTGATAGCTCATAAGAAGCATGTCAATTGTAAATGTAAATATATATATGGCAATGATGGAAATAACATGTCATTGACACTTTCAGCTTCGTTAAGTGTATTTTATAAGGCAGAAGCAACTATAAGGCATCCTACATTCACGTTGGATTTGTGCTTGGTCCATTAAATGAATACCTGGTATATAAAACAGCTGTACTCACCTCTCTCTACTGGCTAAGTATTGACGCTCATTATTACGATGGGCAACTAATGTGGCTACTAATTCGTCCTCTGCTCCTGGTGGCAGTGGCGATGGCCCGGCCTCGTCCAATCGCCGTCCACACACGACTTCTGGTGACGTGTGGCCGATGTATGCTAGTACCTGTCAAATAGGTGTTTGTATATTCAAAAGCTAAATCGATCATTTGGCCAATCATAATCTGGCTTTCATGGAAAACTGAAAGGTAACTGCGCGAATAGAGCTTTACGCACATGAATAAAAAACCGAGCAGAATGACAGCTTCATACTAATGCAGTGCGCAGGAGCATTACTACACGCATAGCTTGCTGTGCCTGACTTAGAGGCGCCCGCTAGAGTACAAACCGGTATGAACAAAGTTAAGGTGTGCAAGCGCGGCAGAAATACGAGGCGCAGACGCATATTTATTATTGTTTTTAAACATGCTGTTAACTGTTGTACTGTGTGTACAAAGAATGGTAAGAAAAAAAGAGACTTCTACTATTACTGCAAAATTAAAGCACCTCGGCGCGTTGAGCTTGTACCTTGTGTCAGGGTAATCTCAAAAACTCCTGTATGGATTTTCATACAGTTTTCACCACGAGAAAGAGGAATTATCTAGGAAGATTATAGGCTATAATTTATTTGTGCTACTAGTGCGAAGCCGGGTAGAATCGCTAGTCAAAGAAAAAGGTAGATCGAAAACCGATCCAGCCGGTCCCTTTGCTGCCCTCTCCCAGCAACGCCTTAAACTGAGGCCCGTACCCCACTGGGGGTGCCCTTAGCGTGTAGTCGCTTAGTTTATGTTTTTGCTCTAGCCGGAAGCCTAAAATTCACTTTAAGGGACCACAGGAAAGTACGGTTCAGCACCCGACAACCTCCTAGGTTGACCTGCGATATGCCAGTCCGAAAAAAAGAAGTATAATCTTATCTTTGTTATAGAGTCTACAACAAAACAGAAGCTCATGAAAACTATAATGATGTGAATTACAGAAAATACTTACGTGGTCCAGTTGATGTTTATCTGGTGGGCAGTTCTTGTAATCCGGCAAAAGATCTGGAGGCAGCGGCGGTGGGAGAGATGATAATGTATTGTCTCTTGGACATTCCGCACTGGAAAAATACAACCGGTTATTATTCATCATCTGGTTCCACGGTCTCAAACCAAGCACTTTGCTTACACATTTATTGTGCTAACTACCAGACTGTGAAATTCAATGCCTCTCTGTTCCCCGATAAGTCTAATCTGGGAATCTTCTAGCCACGAGTGAACTGGATCACCCTAGGCAAGCGTGCTCCACCTTAGGCCGCTTCATAACCATAATCCTGGGTTATGAAGCGGTAATCTGGTAACCATACGACATTTTCGGTCATAACTAGGGATCGGATATTAGGATGCATACAAATTGTAAATTAAAGTTTATTTTTCGCTAGGAAAGTATGGATGGATCTAGAAATAATTTATTTTAATAATAATAATAAAAAATCTTTATTTCAGACCATACAAGATCCATAAGAAAAACACAATTAGAATTACAAATTAATAAAAAAAATACAAATAAAAGATTAAATTAAAATAAACAATAAAATTCATTGATCAATAATATCCAGAATAATTATCGCGCTATCGCTTGCATGCTTAGGCTAAGGCGGAACGTGCCACTTTTTCGTGCGTGCAGCCGGTGTTCATCGATTTATAAAACGTACGTCACGTCAAAAAATTTGTTTATTGTTCAATGTTTTGTTTATGGAGGGTAGAGGTACGGAGAACTATCTCTTATGGGGGAAAGTTGAAAGTGTCCAGCTTTACGCAGTAAATAACAGTTCCAAAACCCACCAAAATGGCACTAGCGTAAGCACAGGTCATGGTATGAATTTAGCAATTGTTGACGGATTGAAGTATTACAGAGTTAGAATTTCTTTCTTGTATGTCTATTCCGTTACAATCTCCCTCGGTGAACACCTAGGTAAAGTAAGCTGTCATCCGGCCTTCTACTTTGTCAATCCCTAGCATCAGGACGGATGACAGCTCACTTCATCTAGGTGTTCACCGAGGGAGATTGTCACAGACTAGCACTGCTGGTCACGATTGTAGCGCCACCCTTAGTACTAGTAGTAGTAGTATGACGGGCTGGTGTCCGCAACTCCACATCTTAGCGCGTATTTTGCGTACTAGCGTCACCCTTAACACATTTTGATCGTTGTATTAAAGACCGTAAACTACCTCTTAAAATACAGGTTTACCTAGTTTAAGAGGTAGAGTATTATTCTTGCACAGACTTTGCAACATAAACTATAAAAATATTCTGAAACCAATGTCAAACTGTATTTCAAACTCTGTATATTTTTGGTTAAATAAAGATTATTTTTATTATTATTTCCATGGACACTTTTTGGTACACAGAGACGGTTCTCCTTATCTCTACCCTCGATAGTTTTACTTACGTGTCGGGTAACTCGAGTGGCTCCACAGTTTCAGATGAAGCTATGGAAGGGTCGTAGTAGAGTGCTGACGCGTCCCAACACGCCTTGCCGGCGATGTCGCGTAGCAGCACTCGCACTTGCTTGTCCGATGTGATTAGACCTGGCCATTGTATTATTGGGTGGTATATTTTATTTGTTGAGCAGATGATGAGACTTAGAATGTACACGTGTGGTTGGATGTAGACATAAAAGCTTCAACGCAAAGGTTTTGTAAGTAGCATAAATGCTTTGTAACAAAAAAAAAAATACATTACTTTTCAATGTGCCTTTTTTGAGTATTCTTTCAACATAACTATGTTTTTACTAAAAATAAATTAATGACAAAGATGGTTTTTTTTTATGGTAGAAAAGATTTATGCTATCTACCTATAAATAACAATTTAATTAATGTCACATTGAAAATATATCTTTTTGTGTAACAATTTCTTGTTAGGATGTTATATTGCCTTCAATTTGTTCAATGAGAGAACCACAGACACGCAGCGCAACAGCTAACCGCCCCTGCTTGCCATCAAAGTATCAATGTCCCTTACCCGTACCATATATATAATATATATATATAGTACGGGTAAGGGACATTGATACTATACTATATTATAGTGCAATCCACGAAGACGCGCCCCTCCAATTTTTGGTTTAGGGGGTTTTCGGATTTTCGTGACGCTCTGTTCTGATTAGTCTATTCATTGTAGTGTGCGCGTGCACTCATAGGTAATTAGTGTGTACCGATAACACTTAAACATTGACGGAAGCTTGCACACATATACTATAAACGGTTAGAAGGAATAGTGGGGCGCGTCTTCGTGGATTGCACTATCTGTAATTATGAGTTATTCCACTATTCCCCCTGAGAGAATCTCACACAGGGGCTAAATAACACTGTCAACCTAAATAAGTCCACTTCTTTGCGAAGATATTTCCTCCAAAAAATCCAGAGTATGAGTAAATTCATAGGGAAAAATGTTTTTTCACTGGTCAAAACTCATCTGCCTAGCTTTTCCCAACCATGTTGGAGTCGGCTTTCAGTCTAACCGGCGGGCTTATTACGTATCTTGCAGAAGCCAAGCGATAGCAAAAATTGCGCAATATTTGCTCTTCAATTGCAAATTCGTATTATGTATCAGCGATAACCAAACCATAGCAAACAAGCGTTAGTGCTGCCTCTATGGAACAATCAATGAACTAAATAGTGCATTGTCCGCTATTGTACTACGTTTATTTCGTATTACGTATGAGTTTTGACAGCAAAGCAATAGCCATCAATAAGCAAATTTTGCTGTCAAATTGCGATAATCTTTTCCCTAGTTGCTGGTCGATTGTTAATCGTTGTCTTCTCTTTCTTTCTTTGCTGTACACATATATATTAGTTTTATTCAGTCCATTATTTCGAGTATTGTACCAAAAAACTGTATTTTAAATCTTCGTCGTGTGTTAATTTGAATTAAACTATGTGGTTTGTAAAAACTTTATTATTATCCGCTTAAAAAATCGAGTGACGCTTCGATTATCAAAGATGTCTCGTGCTATTCTCTTGCTTGGAGCACTTGAAGAAGAAGCCAGTAGGACTGAAAGCCATAACACAGCACAGTTGCGACGTAGCCTTCGAGATCAAGCCAAAGCTTTGAACTTGTCTGATGCTGAGTTTAAAGCTCACTACCGACTATCTAAACTATTTAACGACTTTTACAGATTTTAAACTGACAATCACGTCAAAATGTGCAGTGTAAATGATTTGAAAAAAATATATGTTAAACTAGAACATTCTCTTAATCATTTAGTAAGTGAATATTTTTAATAATATTCATATTATATAGTTTAGTTAACACGTGAAGTTGTGTCTGACGCGGACAAAACATTGAGAATCACACACAATCTACCAGTTTTTCTGTTTGTTAATATTAGCAGATAAAAGTAAGCAGGCAAGTAGCAGGTATAAGTTCTTCATTTGTACCTACATTCTAGCAAATAAATTAATTTGAATTTAGTACCAGCGGTGGCTACTAAATTGTTTTTGGCGCTAGTGTCGTAGCGATAAATGCATTGAAACAAACAGCGAACGATTAGCAAACGATTTTTACATAATACGATTTTTTTTGACGTTTAGCGATTGATCGCGAGTTGACTGCGCGATAGTTGCGCAATTTTTGCTGATTGCTATTTCATACGTAATAAGACCGCGGATGCAGCTGAATACCAGTGTTATACATGGAGCCACTACCTATCGGACCTTCACAACCCATTTACTGGGTAACTCGATA
This sequence comes from Charanyca ferruginea, assembly GCA_947361185.1. NCBI lineage: Eukaryota > Metazoa > Arthropoda > Insecta > Lepidoptera > Noctuidae > Charanyca > Charanyca ferruginea. Next base: position 10,211,438 of record OX376076.1, read on the forward strand.
CCCCCCTAGGTAAGGTTGCTTAAGGGGCTATTTAACGACTTTTACAGATTTTAAACTGACAATCACGTCAAAATATGCAGTGTAAATGATTTGAAAAATATATATGTTAAACTAGAACATTCTCTTAATCATTTAGTAAGTGAATATTTTTGATTAAGTTCATATTAAATAGCTTAATTAACTCGTGAAGTTGTGTCTGACGCGGACAAAACATTGAAAATCACACAAAATCTACCAGGTATAATTAAACGAAACTTACACCATCTTACAGACAATTTTATTATCTATCTTTTAGTATAGTATAAGTTAAAGAATACTACCTACTTTTATTAAATTTTTTCAACTAAACTTTGAAATGTGTTCTAGTTTAACATATATTTTTTTCAAATCATTTACACTGCACATTTTGACGTGATTGTCAGTTTAAAATCTGTAAAAGTCGTTTAATAGCCCCTTAAGAAGTAAAGTTTTAATAACCATCTTAGGCATCATATATCTTACCTGGCGTTGTCGCAGCTGGCATATCCAAGGCAGGTAGTTCGATGAATGACGCGAGCGTAGAATCGCTGAGGCGTAACATTTGCACGTGCGGCGCGGTCAACACGGCCGGGCCCAGCTCGCCGCCCAGCGCTGGGCTGTCGTGTTGCTCACATACTGACGACGACACTTGCCACCCGTTCCATAATGGCCAATGGCCCAAGAACAGTACTAGTTGTGTACATATCTAAAGAAATAATTCATGGCGTTTAGTGATAATTGGGTAAATGAAACCAATAATTCACCACACTAATAATTCCAAGACAGGTCTTCTCTAAAAAAAACCGGACAAGTGAGAGTCGAAGTGAAAATAGCTTGAATCTTGGGAAAGCACATTGGGTACTTTTTAATCTGGGGCTTCCTCTGCAACCGCGATAATCGACATTCTCACGGATCAAATCGCGTGCAAAAGCTCGTTCAAATCAAATCAAATCAAATCAAATACGATTTACTTACAAATGTATAGTTTTCAGACTTTTCCCTGTACTTATAGTATAAGACGATATTACTTGCCAAATTTCATAGTTCTATGTCAACGAAAAGTATAAATTTTGATTTCCTTGAGAGTGTCGAAATATTTTTTTTTGCGACATAAGCGGCCGTATCTTTTTTTCACGTTAACTTAGAAGTTTGATTTTTTCACAGCTTCAAGGGACTGTAGACTTAAGTATATAGTTTTAATTTCAACTCGATACGCGTTTTCGAGATATAGGGTCTTGACAGACGGACGGACAGACAGACAGACGGACAACAAAATGATCCTATAAGGGTTCCGTTTTTTCCTTTTTGAGGTAACTAAAACACTAGATTTTAGCCCTGAAAACTTCATTAATTTTCAATCCATACTTACTAATATTATAAATGCAAAAGTAACTCTGTCTGTTACGCTTTCACGATGAAACGGCTAAACCGATTTTGATGAAATTTGGTATGACAATAGCTTAAACCCCGGGGAAGGACATAGGCTACTTTTTAATCCGCAACTTCGCTTGCATCCGCGATAACCGACATCACGCGGGCGAAGTCGCGGGCAAAAGCTAGTTTACTATAAAAAACTGATTTTTAGTTGCTTTGAATATTAATTTCAAAGCAACTAAAGTAGTTCGGCAATTTAGTTGTCATACAAGCGACGTCATAAGTACAAATTACCATACAAAATCTATAAGGGAAACCAGTTTTGACAGTTCCATAAAAAGTATGGCGATTGATTATTTTCTACCCAATTCATAAATATTATAAACAGTGACCAATTGTTTAGTAGTTAATTAGTAAGTTGCGGGATACTAAACGCATGTAGATAGAAGTCAGTTTATACTTTTATGTTAAAGTGAATTTTATCGTGATGAATTCTTGGTACTTAGACAAGGATTATCATTTCTTTATCATCTTTAATATTTACCTTCATAAGTAACACATGCTAAATACCCAACTAAATACATGTTAATTGATTAAACAAATTACCGTTTGAGCCCAAAGCTTGACGTCTATTGTAGACGCAGGTGACGTTTTTGGTCCCAAGTTATCCAGTTGTATGTTGGGGTCGAAATCTTCGTCAACTGGCAGCGATAGTCCTTCGATGTCCGATCCATTAGTGCCTTTCATTACAGCGTAGAGTACCTGAAATAGCGTCAGCGTTTTTTATACATCTGGAAGATTGCTGAGAAGACACTTTTGGGGCAGCGAATACAATTATTTTGTTAATTTAAATGTTCTAGAAAACTGGAGCATCATCAATTATTAGCTGATTTTTTTTTACTGCTGTACGTATGGTCATGGCAGGCATGTATTACCACAATAATTGATTCTGCGCTGCCCGCATCCATGAATTCCGGGCAACCACCGGTTCGTCGGTTCCCCTGGTCGATGGAACCATCTCGAACTTCGAAACTATCATATTAACTTTACCCAGGGGTAAAGTTAATATTTTGTTTACTCTTGGTTTATGTTCTATCTATGTTAGGGGGTTCAGTTTCCGCACTAAGTCCTTAAAATGGACCATTGTATACGTGAGTCATGGCGGCCGTTATTCCAACCAGTCCACCTCCCTCCAGAAGCAGCTCAGTCTTCCTAGTCTTCTCAGGCCATCCGCAAGGGAATTTGGTAACTCTTGGTCTACGTGCCGTTAAAATCAGAATCTTACACGGACACTATCTGACCTTTCCAAAAATATGTCAAGTGTCATATTTCATGAATACAAAACTATTAACAAGATTCACAGGGCGAGATTTGTAAGAACACAAGTGTTTACGTAAGAATACCGCTATTCCACAATTTTGTGGGACGTCGCTATTTTATTTATTAGCACCCTATTGCGTGTATGTGAGAGATAGTGTTGTCATCGGTAAGCAGTTTTAGTTTAAAAGGGCGGGGCAAGGTGGTCAAGGCACAGTCACCTGTTGATTCAGCCGTAGTCACCTACTATCAAACAACCCACACAACTTCGACATGCAGAAGATCGTGAGTAACTTGATACCTTGGATTTCAGTGCAAATTCGTTTGAATTTTGAAAATTGTGGCTTTTTTGATGAGTGTTGTAACCATATTGGAGGTTCAAAACCTTGACGCCCTAAGATCGGTTCTTGAGGAGTAATATCACGACAAAGTTTTTTTTTTAAAAAAGAAGAAAACCGCCTTCAAAAACTAAAAAGTGATAAATAACTTAAGCACAGAAAACACATAAAAAAAATAAACATCCGAATTGATAACCTCCTCCTTTTTGAAGTAGCTTAAAAAAAGACTTGCTGGACTTGCAAGTTTTTTAATCCTGCACTCAAAATATGTAAAAAGTCAGGAAATATAAACGAACACAAGTAGCAATCCTAGGCAAATATGTAGTATCCTCATAACAGGACAGCCCAGGCTACCAATCAAACGGAATGCTAATTCAAAAATCTGGTCGCAATCTCACTCAGCGATTAATATCAAAATCTTGTAGATAAAATGAAAATCGAATTGTTGTAGGTAAATCTCGTGAGTAAAAATGTCATGATGGCCCAGTGGTTATGGCGCCCGCCTCTCGGGTTCGCAACCGACCACGAGCAAGTATCAATATGACTTTTTCAATGTCATATGGAGCTTTTCTAAACTAATATTATAAAGAGGAAATATTTGTTTGTTTTTTACGATTTAACTAAATCCTCGGTCCGATTTCAAAAATTCATTTACTATTAGAATGCTACATTATCCCTGAGTAACATAGGCTATATTTATCTATTGAAAAAATTAAGGATCCTTGACAAAATTCACGCGGAGGAAGTCACGGGAAAAGTGCTAGTAATTAATATAAATCTGAAATCGCTAATCCGCCTCGAGGAAGCGTGGTGATTAAGGCTCGTGCCTTCTCTGTATTAGAAGAGGCCTTTGCCTTACAGTGGGACCATTATAGGCTGATATTGTTATTATTTTACGAAAATAGAGGCATTTTTGACAGTTCGAAACTGGGATTAGAAAATGAAGTTTTTGTTTAAAAGCCCCCTGATGTGGTGTGTCCATTATTTAGAATGTTTACTGAGATTTTATGACTTCCTTAGGTACTTGTCGCCCTTGCCCTGTTCGCCGTGGCCGCTGCAGCCCCTCAACAACAGAGCCAGGGGCCTGAGCCCGTGTACATCCTCAAGCAGGACTCTGAAGTCAACCCTGACGGATACAGCTTCGAGTAAGTTCACTTTACGATTCATGAGGTGGAGAAACGAGCTGACGAACCATGACGGCACGGCATGGCAAGGGATATTTAAGTAACGCAGCATAATACACCTTAAATTCATGAAGTTATTGTTGAAATTGATAATCGTTGTAGCTATAAAATCAAATGCTATACGATGTCGTGACAGTAGGTGTTTGAAAACTTACCTATAATATCATGGTGATAAGGTGTATTATGTCTCGTTGCATAAAAAGGCCGTGAGTGCCGTGCTGCCAGTCGGCACTTTTTCCCTATCCCATGAGCCACATAGGGTTCAGGTTGATTGTTTAACTATTGTGTCTGCTTCCCGGGCAGTAAAAGTGTTAAAACATATTTTTGGATACAAACTTCGATTAAGTAAAAAAGCTAGCTAGCTATGTACTCAAACTATCGCAAGAAGCCCTATATACAAGTTTTCTAAAAAAAAATTGCTCATAATAGCTACACACTTTTTTATAGTTAAACTCCAAGTAATCGTCCTAATCCAAATATGACTAAAGTATATTTCCCTTCCTCAGCTTTGAGACCAGTGACGGCACCTCTCGCCAGGAGAAGGGTACCCTGAAGCAGATCAGTGAAGACCAACAGGCTTTGGAAGTCGAGGGAAGCTACAAGTACATCGGTACCGACGGCCTGACATACGCCGTCACCTTCGTCGCCAACGAGCATGGCTTCCAACCCCAAGAGCATGTTGAGCACCAACAATAAGCACCAGCGTTTGAACAAACGTGAAGCGTCACTATAAAATGTTACAACATTTGTGAGGCCAATGTTTGATCAAACATTAGTATTGTTGTAAATTCACCAGTTTGTGTAGGTTTTACTACATGCTGACTGTTAATTATTTTATATTTTCATCGTTTGTATATTTTTCGTATCTCTTTTGTATGAATATATTGCAGTAATATTTTGTATTAATTGGATTTCTTAATATTTTATTTCCATACCACTTCTTACTCAATCAAAAAAGCCCCCATATTTTAATTTTATCATCGTTGTCCACTTTGTAAAAGGGCTTTTTTTCGGCATAGAGTCACTTTGCTTAAAAACTAACCTTAAATATCATAAGCAACAGCGTCTGCTCTCCATCCTTCTCTAGCATCAGGTAGTTAGGTCCGCACCTCACGGCGAACTCCGCAAGACACAGCAGGAGAGATCCTGCTAATGGTTTCACAGAGTCGCGGGCGCTACTGGGTGATATCTGCGCTAGGCATGCGCATATCCACTTGATGATTTTACCTAGGGATATAGCATAATGTTACAATATACTTGAAGTGTAGATATTTTTAAACATGACATTCGGTACAATGCGTTTGTGTTACGTACGCTCCTTCAATTGTAGGACACCACATAATAAACATACCTATAACTATACTCTGTTGATTTGGGTAGTTAACTAAAGATAAACAAAATAACATCTCTTTTTATTGAAATGTGCAAGTTAAAATTCTGATATTTCTTGCAAAAATAGGTTGGAACTAAATTTGATTTGCATTTTTATTAAACACGCAATACATACTACACATTTGAGAATTTTAAAATGTCATGCTATCAATAAAAGGACATAATAATATCATAATTGTTTACCTTTAGTTAACTACCTAAACCAACCATGACTAGGTGAATACAAAAAAAAAATCGTAGTAATATAAATTAAACTACATACGATTCGAGCATGCAGAATACGTAACACACAATAAAATAAACGTAGTATAAACATACAATGATCTAATTGCTTTAGTTCCTTACCGGCAAGTCCAGGATACAGCTCAACGATCCGGTCCGTGTAGTCAGCGAGCACCAGGACGCAGTCACTCACCACCTTCGCGATGTTCTTGTTCTTCATCTGTAAATGTCATGTCACACTGAAGTGGAAGTCTCACATCCCTTACTATTGGTATACTGGAATACGCTGGGCCGAGTCGGGTCATGGGAAAAGGTGTTGTGATTTACCATAGACCAATAGGCTTATGAGTTTTTTTTAATCACAAAAACTGGGTAAACGAGGCCAGACTACACAAGATGGATCAGTTTGGAAGGAAAAGGGGAGGCCTTGCCTAGCAGTGGGAAAAAAGAAAAAGAACATAAATTAGGCAGATAATAAGAATTTCTCAGTTTCTGGACAGTACGGATTGTAGTTCCGACGTTAACACACTTCTGCCTAATCATTCCGGGCAAAATAAGTGTTATGTAATATAAAAAAGAATATTTTACACACAAAGACCGGCGCGAAAAACATAATCCTTTCCTTGCAGTCGGGGTAAAAACTATCCATTAGAGTTAGGTTTACATACTTTTATGAGGTGTAAATACCTACAGTATAACCGCTGTTCCCCAGTCAGAATTCTATTGACTTTCGTTGGGTTATTTATTTTCATTTAGTCATTACCAATTTTGTGAATAATCGGTAAAAATATACAGGCATAGCAACACATGAGAAATTGAAAATTTTAAATAAATGTAATCATATATTGCGATAAGTAGAGAGTGTCAATTAATTAGACTGAAATGTCAAATTACAAAATAAATGTCAATAATTAATACAAAAAAAAAATACAATGAATTCTAGAATGATCCTATCATTCAAGAATTCGTTGCAATTGTAATAATATTTATCAATTAACAATGTAAGTAATGTTTTCTTATAGTATTTTCTTTCACTATACCTAAAATCAATCACAAAGTATATTTGGGAAAACCGTTGTGTAATTATCATATTCATCATGAACCAGCAAGCACAGGTTATGTTTGCCTTTGTCATTTGCTAATGTGCTATTGTATCCAATGTCTGACGTCACATCGAGTCATATTAGGTGCCGGCCGCGGAGGTGTGTTTCAAAACCATTTTATGAGATAATATATTGCGTAGTTCAGTTGCGCATATGATATTGAAGACGCTAATTGGCTGATGCCTGTTTTCACCAACTTCTGACGCCGCGCCGTGACTTTAAATACAACAGCTGAATAATATTTAGTAAAGCCGTGTGCTGCCGGTCGCGAATAGCACCACCCTATTTCTACCCGTGGGTGTCGTAGAAGGCGACAGAGGGATATTGACTAGAGGACGGGCAGCATCGTCCTTTTGAGCACCATAACACCTACTGCGATTGGCAATTTGGATCAGCCAAGAATGGCGATTACGGCTGAACCCGTGAATAGGGGAGACCTAATAATAATATTTAAGCATTACATTCATACCCTGTTCACAATAAGTTTACACATAAACACAAACCTTTTTTACAGTTCCTTCAACCGATTTTTGACTTTACTCCGTAGGCTTAAGGATGACATTAGGGGCAAAAAAGTGGTTACAATAACAACTGTTCACTGCAGTTGCCATTTGTCATGCTACCAACGCAATATAAGTCAAAATCGGTTGAACGGTCTGTAAAAAAGGTTTGTGTAAATGTCTAATCTTATTGTGAACAGGGTATAGGTGTCGCCTAGTATTGGTGAAAACGGTTTCGACAGAGACATTCAAACTCCTCGTTCGTTGTTCTATACAAGTCGGTTTTTCGTACCAATGCAATTGTTATTAATATCATTATCGTGTATTCATTTAGGGTCGACTGAAAATTGATATGTTTGGCCAGATGTTTCTGTTCAGTAGATTAAAGCAAATATTCAATATGTAGCTATATTATTACAAAATTTGTTCATCACAAATACATTGTGTTAAAAACTGTGTCAAATAAAATTCATTTATTACTACTTGACCAAGAATACTCGCCTGCTTCATTATACTATTATAAATTAAAGTCCCACTCGCCGAGCTTGTGTACTTGTACTATACCAGATATATTAAAAAATGGAACAAAATTTGTGTAAAATGATCTGTCTAGCAACTTAAGCAGAACTTATTTTAGTGAAACAGGCCACATGGCTTACAATGTTTACAGCACCAAGTTGTCTCTTGACAACTGTCCGTTGACGTATCTGACTTAATGGTCAGTGGCTATTTCACGTAACTAAAGAAGTGCTGTTGCAGTTAAGTTTCGATCAAAACAACGCTTTTCGTATTCTCTACCGCTGTCAGACACGCTCGCGTCAAGTTCGCATCACGCGGGCGCAATAACGGCATTCTACTGTTGCGCGTCTTCGGTGCGTGCTTCGGAACGCAACATGATCGGTATTCTACTATTCATTTAACATAAGAAAAAGCATTAAAATCTGTACTGGGGTATCATTTTAATATTATAATAACGTCATATTCATTGAAACATAATCGATTCTATTCGATTATTTAGTGAGTAATATTTTTTCTCTCATGTGGCTACACCATGAGTAAGTATGGTAGAGTTTGATTGTCGTACAGTTGACGTGTAGTTCACGCGTAGCTTACGCGCAGTTCAGAGATTACAAGAATACCATTTATCACTCAAACTTGAACTTAACTGCACTACAACTTCATCGGCGTGTCATAAAATTACGTGAATTAGCCTTCAGATACGTCAACTATGTCAAACTATGGAAGGTAGACGTAAGGAGCACTATCTAGCTATCTACTAGCGTATATGAAAAACGTTCGGTAAAATATGCCACATAAGGGTGGAGCTACAATGGTGACCGGGTAAAAAAATTCTAACTCTGTGATCGGATCTGTGGCTATATTCATACCATACCCTGTGCCTACACTAGCGCCATTTTGGCGGGTTTTGGAACTGTTATTTACTGCTTAAAACTGGACACTTTTCCAACTTTCCCCTAACATGAGATAGTGCTCCTTACCTCTACCCTCCATATTGTAAACATAATAAGCCATAGGGCCTATTCTACTAACTATAAATAAGTTTCGATTAAGTTACTTGGCAGATCATTTCACACAAATTCTGTTCCGTTTTTGAATATATCTGGTTTATAGTGATTATTTAGAGGTGGTGAAACAGGCTTATGATGTCATACATGACATACCATAACGCCAGGATATTATCGAAAATGAACGTAGTACCCTGTCCAAATGCAAATTGAATGTTTACTATAAGAAACAATCGACTTTTGGAGTAGGCAATAAACGTGCAGTGTGCGTCCCTCATGGGCTAGATGAAGTAAAATACATACGGCCGGAATAAGAATATGCTTAAACTTCTAATATTCACCATATTAGAAGTTTTAGAGATGCCAACTTAATTTCAGTAAAATTGCGACAATCGATTTTATTGAAGTTGACGGTCAAGGCCACGTGTTTACTATTTCCATGAAAATACAGTACTAGTTAGGTGGTCCCGTGGCGTGTCCGGGTTAAAATAGCACCTACGCATTTAATCCCGATGGTGTCGCAGAAGACGACCAAGGGAAAATCCAGAAGGTGGGCAGCAGCGGCTTCCGTGTACTTAATAACTCTACTGCGATCGCCAAGACGCCTGCCAAGCGTGGGGGTTATGGACACAGCCTTCTATGGGGGGAGGCCTTTGTTCAACAGTAGACGTGTTCGGGCTGATGATGATGACAGTACAAGTTTAAGGTTCCGTACCCAAAGGGTAAAAACGGGACCCTATTACTAAGACTTCGCTGTCTGTCTGTCACCAGGCTGTATCTCAAGAAACGCCATAGCTGTTGAAATTTTCACAAATTTTGTATTTCTGTTGCCGCTATAACAACAAATACTAAAAACAAAACAAAATAAATATTATATAATTTATTTAAGGGGGGCTCCCATACAACAAATGTGATTTTTTGCCGTTTTTATACGGAACCCTTCGTGCGCGAGTCCGACTCGCACTTGGCCAGTTTTTATATTTTCGTAACACAAAATTCCTGAACGAGACAAAAATTAAGTAACTGTCTTGGATTTACCATCGTGGTGACAGGATTAGTCAGCTAGACTCTGCGTTACCGAGTGCTAGCTGTCCAGGGAGCGCCGCACATTTGGAATGGCTTTAGGATCTATGATAACGTCGCTCGGATATTCATAACGCCACTAATGCTGTGACAAATGTGGTACGTAATGGGCCCACGTAGTCTAACAAAAAAAGCTTTTTTACAAAAAAGACAACCGCCTTCAAAATCTAAAAAGTGATAAATAACTTTAGCACAGTACACACGCCTTTAGATTTAGAAGTCGGTGGCAATTAAAGACAACGAACTGAACAAAGCCGCCGACTTCCAAATCTAAAGTCATGTGTGTATCTACTGTGCTAAAGTTATTTATCACTTTTTAGATTTTGAACGTGATTGTCTTTTTCGTAAAAAAGCTTTTTATTTATGACTTTTTAGTACCTTCTTATCATCCAAATCCATTAAGAGCAGGCAACACAGTTTAAACAGAGGTACTCCAAAAATTGAAGAAACTAAAACGTCCTCTATGTAGACTTTTTTGGGATATTATTGATTTTTCAAAAAGTGATAAATCAATTTCGATAAACTGTATATGGGACTACCCCTGAGGCATACCCTACCCATAAGAAAAAGATTTTCCAAAATCGATTCACATTTGCTGGAGAAATCGCGTAACAAATACACAAAAAAAAACAACATGCAGTCATATTGAGAACCTCCTTCCTTTTTGAAGTCGGTTGAAAAGGAAAACCATCGATTCGAAAAAAAGAAGAAGTATAGTGCGTGCCACGAAAGATGAGACTTGACACAGACTTGATTTGACTTGCGCAGTACTCGATTTAAAGGTCTTGTCATGATTTAGACTATGGCACATGCTCCTTCGTTGATGAGCCATTTGCAGCCACGGAGCCAATGAGCTGCAGCTCCGCGCGGCTGTGCCCTTTTAACAAATCGAGTATTGCGCAAGTCAAATCAAGTCTGTGTCAAGCACAGATATAGATAGACCTCGATAACGCAAGAGCAACTACTTCGCGTGCCTATTTTCATGCCTAACTTACGATAAAAAATCGTAAGTAAAAAAAATTAAGTAAACGTTTCCTATTCCCCGGTATTCGTATTATTCCTTTCCATCGGTAAATCATTTTGTGATTAATATTATGCGTAAATAATTTAAAAAACAATTATCTTTAATTTAATACCCTCAGTAATACCTGGTAATACATTCGTATTACATTGTGACGTCCAAAAATGGCACGCTTGGTATTCATACAGATCGTGACTTGCGTTATCTAGGTCTATCTATATATGTGGTGTCAAGTCTCATCTTTCGTGGCACGCAACAGTTATATTGCGTGCCACGAAAGATGAGATTGGACACCACACTTTTCAAAGTCGAGATGGCCCAGTGGTTAAGGGACCCGCCTCCCACGCTCGAGGTTGTGGCTTCGCAACAGGGCACGAGCATGTCCCAATCTGACTTTCAATTTCATATGTACATATTATCTAAGTTTATCTTGACCATCACTGACATTGGTGACGACACGGTTGGCGCAGTGGCTGAGCGATCGACTGCTGCGCAGCGTGTTGCGGGTTCGATTCCCGCCCAGGGTAAACATTTGTGTGATGAGCATTTGTGTTTCCCTTGTGTCTGGGTGTTGTTTATCTATATATGTATGTATTTACAAAAAAAAATGTATTTGTGTATGTATATCAGCTGTCTGACACCCATAGTACAGGGTCTCCCTAGTTTGGGGTCAGATGGCCGTGTGTGAAAATGTCCCCACATATTATTATTATTTTTATTATGACTTACCATGAGCATCTGCAGCAAGCACGTGACGTATGACGGCACACGCGCGCATGGTGTGCGTGTGGCCAGCAGGTGGCACACGTGCGCGGTCAGGGCACATGCGCCTGCGCAGCGCGCCGCCGCGCCGCCCTCGCGACGACACACGCGGACCACTATGTTGAGTACGTGCTCCTGTGACAAACAAAACAGTGTTTGTTCATTTTACTAGCAATAAGGCTTGTTTCTCACGTACGGTCAACAGCAAAAGTAGATGATCAAAATCAGAAATTCAATACTAATGAACGGAGTTCGCGTCGGAACTGTGTGGCGTCGAAGTGATTCAAAAGTATGTATGTGACAATCACGTACTTTTAATAAATAAACTAGTAATCTATACTAATATTATAAAGCTGAAGAGTTTGTTTGTTTGTTCAGTTGAACGCGCTAATCTCAGGATCTACTGGTTCGAATTGAAAAAATCTTTTTGTGTTGGATAGTCCATGTATCGAGGAAGGCTATAGGCCCAGGCGAAGCCGGGTCAAGTCGCTAGTAAATTATATAAATTAGTGTTAGGAAATTAGTATTGAATTTCTGATTTTCATAATCTACTTTTGCTGTTGACTGTACCACAACCACACCACATCGCAGCGACAAAAGGTGGTCAAGCAGTGGTTCCGTGTGAATAGTGTCGCTGCGGCTTTTTGTAGTTGCTTTATGGTACCGACCAAATGTGGTTGTGGTTGCTTTTTCGTCAGTAATTGCGATGTGGTTGCGTCGTGTGCAAACAGACAGTTCGACTCGGACCTCCTCAATTAATAAATCTGTGTCAAAAGTCTCGCTATCGGACCGTTTGTTTAATTAATGAGAGGGGAGGGGGCAGGCATGGGTGTCGTTGCGTCGACGCACCATTCTGTTTGCGATGTGGCCGGCCGCTAATTCGCGATGTCGCTGGTGGTTGCATTGTGGTTGCGGTGTAGTCGATATCACCTACTCGGTTGCATTCAACGACAAAATGTGCTCAGTGTGAACTATTCATTTTTATAAAAAATAATGCCCGACTACGTGTTTTTTGTAATGGTGTGGTTGTGGTACGTCTAAAGAGACCCTTAAATTAGTTGCTGTCAGTACTAACAGCGTACCCGTGTGGTGCCGGTCGCAAATAGCACCACCCCAATTCTACCTGTGGGTGTCGTAGAAGGCGACAGAGGAATATTAACCAGAAAATGGGCAGCAGCGACCTTCTGAATACAGTAACACCTACTGCGATCGCCAACATGCATCGGCCAAGCAAGGCGATTACGGCTGGACCCCCCTTGGGCGAGCTCTATGCACAGCGTTTAAAGATTGACATGATGATGATGTCTGATACGAAACTAATACCATTAAATAACAGTATATGAATGTAACAAATAAAAATATGCATGTTATGCGTGACCGTAGGTGGTCGATTACCTATTACGTTGGCTTGAAGGGGCGGCATGCGCCCAGTACCGTGGGCCACAGAAGATTTCAGAAGAATTTCAGGTTATCAGACAGAAATATTTTCTTGTTCCATAGTTTTTAGTTCGATTTTTGTCGTAGTCGGGACTTTGTATTGATTCCTTAAGAGCGCACTTCCCCATCGGCCGAACTCCAACGCGAGCGTGATTGATTTTTCTTTGTTTCAACCAACACAATGCTCGAACAAACGAGTGAGTGAGAACGCGATATACGTGTTTTTGAAAAAGCCTTACAAGTTTTTGGTAAAAATGTTTGTAATTTAGAATCATTAATCATAACATAAGCAAGGTCTCTAAGAAGCTGTTTTTTTTTACTTTTTTAATGTATGAGTGCATTATGAACGGCCAAACTTCAGATAAAAATTGTGAGAAAATAGCTGATTTTTAGACATGTTTACTGAATAAGTTTCTCTAAAAAGTTGTTTTTTCGTTACATAGGAACTAGATATTAACCACAAGATACCCGTGTGTTAAAAATATTTGTAGGAAAATTTGATAAAACGCAGGATTCATGTACGCGCGTTTGTATGGGAAATATGATGGGCGCTTAAGTACATACCTTGAGGTCAGGACACGACACGGTGTTGTACTGGTGTGGGTAGGGCTGCAGCATAGGCGCGTTCATGAGACCGTCGGGCAGCGATAGCAGTGACCCAAGGAATGTTACTGCGGCTGTGCGTGGACACTGTAACAATATGACAAGTTATAATGAGTAGTACTGTATTTTTTGTACAGTAATATACCTAACACATTCGGCATGTAGAATTGGTTTGCGAAAGTCTTACATTTTTGTTTTTTATTAGAAGAAATGATACGTCAGTGTCGCTACTCGACTCATATCAATTTTATTAATTTAACCTTTTGACCGTCACGTCAAAAAAACAAAAACGTGCCCTCAGCGCCAAGCTACGAATTACTTGTATAAATCTGTCATGTAGTCGTGACCGTGGCGTGCTGGCACATTTTGGTTTGTAATCTATATGTCGGAGACGGTTTATTAATCACAATAGTGGGTGTTAACTAAATTTATAGTGATTTTACTATCAATTATTGTCTATTCATTCGAAACATGATTTATTGAGTGCACACACTGATTTGTGGTTACTTTATTTCGATAATTGTTATCGATGGTTTTATTCAAAACAATTGTTGACGTTACTTTTAACGTTGTGTTGAATGTAAAACGAATTACTTTATGAAATCACTATTGTTTATTCATGACAATTATTATTGTGTCATTTGATTACTTTATAATGAAATCTTATTAGATTTAGCACATTTTAGTGTTTTGTATCAAGTAAACGCGTGACGCACTTCCGTGCGTCATTGGGACTTATTAAGGAGAGGTACTCCGTAAGTATGGCAGTCGATCCTCGGATTCGACTCAGTAAAGAGTTCCTGCTCCCGACAATACTGTCGGTGTACCTGGTACAGCGCTGCTGTATATTCACATAGCTGTATAGGCTTGCTGCTAGCGAGCGATACACTTTGTATTTGGGTGGCTTAGGCTGCTGTACGAACTGTAAACCTTAAGGGTTTGTTCGTTTATCATTGGGTGGCATGGCCACTGTGTTAACTGTGGGACCTTAATGGTCTGTTCGATTAACTGTATTGTTGCTGTACCTTTAATTTACTTGTTTCTTGTTACTGATTATCATTTGTATTGTGTTTTCTTTACTAATAGTGTGTTATTGTTTTTACAGGTCTTGTTTATCCCTAATGGGAACGCCTATAGTTCTGACGATGTACTATATCGCTCGGCACTCCTCCTCGCTCGCTCCTGACGATCCTACATATACATGACTGTGGCGGGCAAAAGGTTAATAACAAAATTTATTATAATTCTACTTAACGACCTTCACATACAAAAACAATGCGACATCGCCCTTTTAAAGCCGTGGAGAAAGGTGAATTAAGCATCATTTGCCTAGCCTTTTCGTAACTATATCGGGATCGGCTTCCAGTCTTACCGGTTGTAGGTAAATACTGAAATACAAGTGTTTTACGTGGAGCGACTGCCTGTCTGACCTTCACAACCCAGTTACTGAGTACAATACTAGGTAAGACTGGTTGTCAGACTTTCTGGCTTCTGACTTCCCATAATGTCAAGGATCTACGAATGACAGCCAACGTCTATACATCGTTTCTGACGCACGGTTGGGTCTCAGTATGAAATGGATGGTCACCCATTCACGGACCGACTGCGGCAAGCGTAGCTTAACCATGACCGAAAATTCCGGGTTTTACATAACCACGAGCCCCTTAGGGTGAACCAATTAAAATGATATAATTGGGTACTACCACTAATCAATTGACATTAAATGTACTTTTTAAGAGCTGTCTAAATGCGATTAAGTACTTTGTTTATTAATAGTAAAAGGTGGCGTCACTTTTTTGCCAAGTCAATTGACTGACTATTTATTGATTTCAAAGCAACTAAAAATCAAATTTTACAGTTAATTGAAGGTTGATCGAATTTTCAGGGTTAGAATAAAGTGTTTTTTTTTGGGAAGTTGTGTTTTAGAATTATTGTTTAATGGCATCAAAGTCAAATCATTTATTTCAACTAGACCATTCAAAGGCACTTTCGAAATGTCATATTATTATTTTTTTCTTCTTCTACCATTTGGAATGCGCCAACTAGATTCCAATTTTATAATATGACGTTCGAAAGTCAATTTTAATGGTCTAAGAAACTCCATACATACCCTTTTAAAACTTTAATTTACAATATTTGCATTTGTCAAATATCCAATTGCGTTCTGAACCTACTCACATAACACCTGGGGGCCAAGTCCAATGTCATTTTGCTAAAAGTTCGAAATCTGCTAAATTCATAATGGTCGATCATTGGTTGGACAAATTAAAAGCAATGACTGCACAATGACGTTCTAATGGTAGGTCACTGAACAAAGGAACTGTCAAAATTTTTGCAGATTACCGCCTAAGTCAGTCATTCATTTGTCATTTTGGACGAGATTACCATTCTATATCATCTCTTTCAATGGCGTGTCACGGGTTGACCAATGGAAAGTCATAATGACACCATTATATTAGTAGATTACCAAACTTGTCATAATCAACATTTATGAGACCAATGATAGACCATTCTAACACTATTGTAATAGCAGACTTGAGGCCCAGGTAACTTACCGAAGGTCCCATATCCGAGGAGTTGAGCACCACAGTGGAGGCGTGCACGAAGTCGAGCAGCAGCAGCGAGTACCCGTCGAGCGCTAGCGACAAGTATCGCGGCGCCGCGTGTTCCACCAACACGTCTACTACTGAACGATCCTCTCCGGTCAGACCTGGTGGAGGAAAGTTGGGGCTCAGGCAAGGTTCAGGTTGAAAACCAGTGTCGTATGTGTATTTTGGCTGAATTCGATCTGGTTAAAGCTGTTGTGGGGCACACAATCTACACTACTATTATAAAGAGGATAGATTTGTATGTTTGTAACGAATACATTCAAAATCTACTGGTCCGATTTCAAAAATTCTTTCACCAGTCGAGAGGTACGCTGAGTAGCATAGGTTATATTGCATTATTAAGGGCGGGTTGTTTCAAACAGTCGGTTAACGTTACATACGGACGGTTAAAAAGTTACCATGACGTGCGATGTTTAACGTACGTTAAATGTAACGGGTTATTTCATGACATAAAAGTCCGTCAGTTAAAGTTATTCAAAAAGAGATTCCATAATATTTTGATGTTTGAAGTAGCTGTTTGACAACACAAAATTACGGTGACTGGTCGGTTATGGTAATAGTAACTTTTTGACGTATGATTTTGTGAAACAACTCATTTTTTTGATTTGACGATAGTTAGCGCCATTTTTGACTATTACCGGTCAGTTATGGTTAGTTGAAGCAACCTGCCCTAAAAAATGAGGGGATAAGAAAAGTGTACCACATGGACTGAGTTCAAATTAACATTTTTTATTTTTTTCTTTCACAAATTATTGTGAAGATAGATGATATCGACTAGTCTGTTGAATCTACTTACTGTGTTGAATCGAACCAGACTACAGTCGGTAAACATGAATATATATACAATCTCAATAGTAATAATATTTTTGGCCGAATTCCGGTCACGGTGGCCGATTTCAATGGACGCTATCTGTGCACCGAAAATAATATCGTACACAAGTGTGTGCGCGCAGGTACAATCACTCCTTCTTTCACCTCCATAGTCCGATGGGACGGCAATGCCACACAACCGGAGAGAGGACAAAAAGAGGATAAAACTGTTTTTTTTGTCAATTGTAATTATTGCTCTTCCGCTCCCCCTGGGTTAGGCGATCTGCCTGACACATAAAAATAATTATGAACTACTTCTAGAATGAATGCAGAGTGTTTAGACGAAGCCATATAATCAATGGGTTCGACCAGCATGCTAATAGGGTATTACACCCATTTTTGAAAAGTGTTACAATTAAATTCTGTAGTGCTAATATGCCACCAAAAAAAACACAAAATTTTTACTCAATCGATAAGTACCATAAAAATGCATTTAAATTTTCAAATTTCGCGCGTAGTTTGATGAAATCGCCTGTTACTGGACGCCATATTGCACAGCGGAAAGGACGTCAGTTCATTTTGTATCAAATGCGCTCATATTAAATGTGATAATTGTGTATAATTTAAAAAGAATGAAAAGCATATTTTGTAATAGGTGTAATAATTAAAAAATTACGCCAATCGGTTTTTTGACTGACAGTTGACAATTTTTTGTTTACACAGCCGTACCGCGTAATAACATGGCCGCTATTATTTCATGCTGTTTTATAACAGATTAAAAATACTGAAAATTTTGAATTGACTTAAAAAAAACATTTTGTTATTTTATGAACTAAAACTTACATTTTCCGACTGCTTTAATAATAATAATAATAATGCATGCAAGCTTTACATTACTTACCATGATGAAGCGCTCGTTGGTACAGATTCAGATGCGCTAGATGCAGACGGTTGTTACAGGAGGATGGCGCGCCCGGACCTTGCGCCTGCGTCGATTCGCACAGCAGTCGCAAGGCAAGTAACTTGCCCGCCCTATATTACAGTAAAATATTACGTAGATCAATAAAAACATCTCAAAAATAGTAAGTTTCAACAATGGCACACATTTTACCCCTAAGTAGCGAAAATCAAGTGATATTGCAATAACCATCATCACTTGGGTGAATTTAACTAACAATGTCGACTATGGACATTACCCTCAAGAAATTCGAGATTTAAAACTTATTTACAGAGGGCAGTGCATCAAGCTACAACAATCGATTTTCGACTTTATTACAAAAGAATAACGTTCACATTCAATTGGAAAAATTTGGCAGTTTGGTATGACTTGATGCTGATGGAGTCTGTACCTACTGATATTTTGTATTTAATTAAGATTATCACTGATTGGTTGACCACTTAACATTAACCCATTGAATGTCTAATTAGCAGACACAATAGATAAACAATAGCTGATGTGAACTGTGTAACTTAAGACACGCGAGAGGTTAAAAGGCTTTCGTGTAAGACTTTATTTCGCGTGGCTTTTAGTAGCCATATGAGTGGGTTTATTTCGACCGTGGAATAGTGTGGGGCAGTTATAAATATTAGTATGTACCTAGTGGTAATTGTAAGTATTTTCTACTGTGGTGGAACAGTACAATAACAGTCATTCTCATTTGTTATAATTACTATAATTACAGTTGAAACAGCACCGTTTGACCTAACTTATAATATTCTAAAAAGCAGGTAATAAATACAAACGGATTATGCGATTTCTTATTTTCTGTTACCAATCAATTCTGCATTTTTCAAACGCACACATTACCACAAATTAGTTATTTATAAACTAATTTTTAATACATAATCGGAAGGTTACAAATACATATTATTGAGCGCGTGTCAACGGTGCATGTGATTTAGTCTACTTGGATGTTTATAATAAGATTCAGTCTAAGAACAATAGAATCTGAACAATAATCTCTCGATAAACAAAAGAAACACTGACCTATGTGAAGGTGGCAGCGCCTCCGCCTCGAGGCACCATCCGGCCACCAAGTTGAACGGCACGTGTATCTCCGTGTTTCCATTGAGCGTCTGGTTAGCACTGATCTGCAATAAACACCACATATCACCACTAAAACCCAAGTTTTTACTCCTTAAATACATCACTAATTATTTAAACAAACGCAATAGTGCCTCTACGTCTCCATAATCTTCGAAAGACTTCTGATGTGGATCATTGTTGTTATAAACTTTGTCTGTAGTTATAAATTCCATGTTCGAAATATTGTCTGTTGAACGAAATATGACACACATCGACTGCACATATCTTCAATATCATAACAATCGTTGACATTTGAACATGTATTATCAAAATACCCTCTCACGGTAATTTATGAACGACGACGATATATTTGTAAACAACAACCTCTTTTTTCCTGAGCCTTCTCAGGAGTCTTCTTTTTCCTGCTCCTCTTTCGCATTGGCAGTTCTTGAATACTTTCGATTTGGACAACAGGTCGCACAAACTCAACAAAACCATTCAAGGAACGCGGGTCCTCGCGACCGATCAAAATACATGCATACGGAACAATAAAACCCTATTTATGCAAACAATAACAAATGGTACAAGTGTAGAGATGACTGTGAATGAATTTTCTATAGCACCATCTGCCAAACATTGACAGATATCGACTGATAAGTCACTCCAGCGTCCCATTATTTGTGATAAACGTGAACAGATGGCTTCGCTTCGGAATGATTTCATTACATAAGTGTTTATTCACGATACCGGTTCAATTTGAACATTCTAAACTCGTACAATTCCAAGTAAATATTGCTTACTTACGACGTGGGTGGTTACTCGGTAAACGAACTTGATTTAGCAGTTTTTTGTACTTTCACATAACATGTCTTTTCATAACTTTGCTCTTATCTATGTATAACAGATGTTTTTACGTCCAATACGACATTGAAATATCTGACTTGCAATCAATGTGTAAAGTGGGTGAGAGACACAGAATATATAGAATATAAATGACATTTGATTCGTCAATTCTATCTCAGAGAAACGATTTTGAAACATGCAGTAGTTACCAAAATGTAAGCGTAAATGGTTACGGATATGGATCCAAAGCATCTCGTAAATTACGGGGGTAGTTTGACAGTGACGAGGGACAGTCGGGCATATACAATGGCCATTGGTAACCAGTCACTAACGCCGACCGTATGTTGGGATAACGGAGTAAAACCTATGACGGTTGTCTTACTACATAAACCTAAGTTATAAATAATATTTAAATAATAAAAAATAACTAACCGAGTACGCATCATCGCAGACAAGATCCAAATTCATGACTGAATTGTGCAATAAAATTCTATGTTTATCAGGAAAAAGGGATAAAGACCAACAGGATATAACGAACAATAACAAAACAAACCTATTTTGGTGTTCATATAAGCGGCTGATGAGTAAAGACTCATAAGGATATTTTTCTTTAATAGTATATCAGATTAAATTTACGCGTATGCCGATGACACAGCTATCGTCATCTATGGTACTAGGTACTTGGGGTATGGTAAAAATAATGGCAGAAAATGCTCTGGGTCATATTATGAACTGGTTTTACGAAAATCTTCTAACACTGAACTTAAATAAAACCTGTTACGTTCCTTTCGCAATCCGACGACATACTATGCCCCCTGAGCACTTTTCAATAATTGCTCACTCGTGCCAGAGTTCAAAAATCATGTACATGCCCTACACTGGACAGACGTGAGAGTGTTAAATATCTGGGTTTGCAAATAGATGAAGGCCTTAGATGGGACAAACAGCTCGATATGATAACTAACAGAATATTGCGGCTCATTTATGTTTTAAAATCGCTAAGAAATTCCGCTGATATGAGCACACTGAGGATGGTGTACCTCGCACTGTGTCAGTCTATAATTGGATATGGATTTGCATTGCATACGTGGGGTGGTGCAAGAACCAACTTACTGAAAGCTGAGAGAGCTCAAAGAGCTATATTAAAAGTTATATGTAAAAAGTCATACAGATATCCAACTAAGCAACTCTATGAGGACTGTGAGGTTTTAACTGTCAGACAATTGTTCATTCTGCAGTCAGTCCTAAGGACTCATAGATCCATGCCCAGATCCAATCCAAATAAGCGCACAAATATCCCGTCAGGCGTTAGACACAAAACCGTTTTTGCCCAACACCAGTTTTACGTTTAAGTAAATATGTATATAAAAATCTGCACAAAAAACTAAACATACTAGATTTAAATAGACACATGCTAAAGAAAAAAATAACTCAATGGCTATTACAACAGGATTACATGACAACAGAGAATCTGCTAACTTACATCTCTTAATATATTATCACGACATACTCAAAGATCACATCGCACTTATTATATCCAACATACACATTGTCATATCTATATGTATTCACCTATTTTGCATTTACGGAATCACCACCTCACACACACACCTACACACACACACACACACTCACACCTACACCCCCATACCCCGCCACACACATACATACATCTACACCCCCACACCCCGCCACACACACACACACTTATTTTAGGAGGATTAGATTGTTTTTTTTTTTCATTCTTTTTACTTCTGTACAGTTGTTAGTACAAATCATTGACGCTGCTTTTTTTACTGGTTTTTGTTGTGAATGTTGACTGAATTCATTTGGCTGAACCCTATCTTTTAAGATACAGGCTAGTCCTAGTTTAAAAGATAGAGTCTACTATTGCATTACAATGTAAATATAATTTTCAAACAATGTATATACAATATGGAGCTCACTTTTATGCAATAAATGAAACCTCAAGTAATACTAGTCCACAGAAGTGTAGCAAAATTAAATATTAAATTAAAAACCGAAAATTAAAAAAGATAAATTTTCAAGCAAAATAACTATCAAAATAAATTCAGTTAAAATAAACACTCTGTTTAAGTGAATGAAGTGAAGTGAATTTTACATTTAGGCAAATAACTAGAATAGGTACATAACAGCGTCGTGATAGTTTGTAGTTTTGCACTCCGTGACAACGTCGCTTTTCAGTGTTAAGAGGATTTAAGTTCATTGAGTCATTGACCTAGTGATGCAATTCTACAGAGTGTTTAAATTTGTTCTAAATTAAAACTCTACGTTCTGACCTAATTACTGGACCGATTTCGTTCATTTTTTGTATATCGTCAGAAAAGGCAATTACAAGTACGTCGTATAATTTATTGCATAGGTCCCCATTCTGTATAGTGCAAAGTGTCATGTTTTTTGTGAAATAAATACGTAATATTATTATTATTTAGGGAATTTTCTAGTAGCTTATAATAATTATTTTGTGGGATACAAATTTTCACTAAAATAAGGTACATGAATGCATAGTGCTAGTAATAAAAATGTTTGCTTCAACCGTCTTTTCCGGTGTTATTTTAAATATGTAAACGTAGACGAAGTAACACACACTCCATGACACGACACACAGTACATAATGTTAGGTTAAACGAGAGAGTACTTTACGCGAGCGATTGACTGCTGCGCGGCGTGTTGCGGGTTCGAATCCCGCCCAGGGTAAATATTTGTGTGATGAGCACTTGTGTTTGCCTTGTGTCTGGTTCTTGTTTATTTATATACGTATCTATTTATGTTAGATGGCCGTGTGTGAAATGCCTCCGCATATTATTATTATAGTGTTGTTCATCAGTATTGATGAAAATTAACTACTTTTAGTAAGATATCTACTTTGAAATAAAAATAATAATAATAATGCCAGCCTATTACTGTCCCACTGCAGGGTAAAGGCCTCTTTTTATGTAGATAAGGCACGAGTATTAATTATCACGCTTCAAGGGCGTCTCGAGGTACAGGCGGGGTGGGGCAGCTGCCCCCTCCTAGAAGATGGAGGAATGCTCACAAACCGTAAAGTAATATTATGATTTATTTAATTTTAATCAAGAAGTCGAACTATGGTATATAAAATGGCAGAACAAGGGTTTGTTCAAGAGATTTTTAATTTTTAACGTAACCTGTCCCATTGCTCATTCAGCATTTACCTAACATATATTCTTGGTTTGTCTATGCCTGCCCCCCCCCCTTAACAAAATCCTAGCTACGTCTTTGTCACGCTTGCTGAAGGCGGATTGGCGATTTAAGACTTGTCCATACTATCCATACTTCCATACTAATATTATAAATGCGAAAGTAACTCTGTCTGTTACGCTTTCACGGGGAAACGGCTGAACCTATATTGATGAATTTTGACATGAATAAAGCTTTAACCCTGGGGAAGCACATAGGCTACTTTTTAATCCGCGACTTCGTCTGCATCCGCGATAACCGACATTTACGCGGACGAAGTCGCGGGCAAAAGCTAGTAATATTATAAATGCGAAAGTAACTCTGTCTGTTACGCTTTCACGATGAAACGGCTGAACCGATTTTGATGAAATTAGGTATGAAAATAGCCTAAGTCCTGGGGAAGGACATAGGCTACTTTTTAATCCGCGACGTCGTCTGCATCCGCGATAACTGACATTCACGCGGACGAAGTCGCGGGCAAAAGCTAGTATTATTATTAGGTCAGGTTTCCTTACGATGTTTTTCCTTCACCAATGTCAGTGATGGCCAAGATAAACTTAGAAGTACATATGAAATTGAAAGTCACATTGGGACTTGCTCGTGCCCTGTTGCGAAGCCACAACCTCGAGCGTGAGAGGCGGGTCCCTCAACCACAGGGAACCACGATTTTGAAAAAGTGAAAAAATATCAGCTGTCGCGTAGTCACATTTCGTCGAATAATGCGAACAAAATGCATGGGCGAATTAGCCGTGTGGTGCCGGTCGCGAATTGCACCACCCTATTTCTGCCAGAGGATTGGGCAGCAGCGTTCTTCCGAGTACCATAACACCTACTGCAATCGCTAACATGCAACGGCCAAGCATGGCGATTACGGCTGAACCCTCCTTGCACCTATGCCCAGCAGTGGGCGTCTTAAGGTTGACATGATGATGATGATGAAATGCACTTATTTCCATATTTTTTTAAAGGTTGATTTTTATTTTCATGAGTATGTAAAGTACGTCTCTCGATCAACTTAACATACCGTAAATATCTTCTTTATCAAATTAGAATAACAAAGAAACTCGAACAAATACAAGAAAAAATAATGTAGATTAAACTCAGATCTTGAATAGATTGTATGAAAATCGTTTAGCGTTGAGTCATTTCCTCTTTTGTGTTGCAAATAATTGCGTTACTTGGTTAATTTAAAATATACCCTATACGTATTGAAAAGAAGTCGATTTTGTATTATCCAAATAAGGCCAGTATTCGCATAAATACGCCAAGTGTAGTGCCAGCAAAAGATAAAATGTTCGCACTAATATAAATGCTGATAAAAATGCTGAAGAAATCTGTGACGGTGCACGTATTTTTACTTTTCTACTAAACCTTTCAGAGCCGTACTATAAAATGTTAATATCATAATTTTCCCAGTGCGAGTGAAAGAGATGGACTTATACATGGCCGATAGCACCATCCCTTTTCGCAACGAACCAATAATGACAATAACATGGCCTCATTATATAAATAATATGATAGTAATTTACAATGCTTTCTAGGTCATCGTATAAATCAAACTATAGATAGACCTTATCGTGGTTATCGCTTACGGCCATGATTTTTAGGCCTCTGTCTCGATTCTTGCAGGCAGCGGGGCGGCGGCGGCGCGGTGGCGGCAGGATCTAATGCGTAAAATCAAATGGACTGGCCCTCGAAAACAGCGGCGCGGCAGCGGCGCGGGGGCGGGCAACGAGCGGTGCGCTCCAGTCAAGCGGTGACCGCCCGCGCGTCTGTATTGCAGTGTTGTGCAATTTATTTTTAGCGTTAGGAAATAAATTTGAATCAAAAAGATGTTGTCGCCGTTGTTCAAACATTTCGTTCGCGAATAAAAACAAATATCTCGACGACACAACCACGACCACAACACTACGCCGCTATAGTGCCGCTCGATCTGCCCGCTCTGAACGGGTCTGCGTTGCGCGCCCAGCCACCGCGCCGCCGCCGCCGCCGCTGCCCCGCTGCCCGCAAGATTCGAGGCAGAGGCCTAAAACAGCTGAAGATGAGCAGTGGAAAAAAATCTGGAACTACGATTCATAGCTTATATTTTAATCAATTTCCAATTTAGTGCCTATTTGTATTGTCAAAATAACAGTACTAAATTCATATACTTAAAACTTTTTAATATTTTTGTCTGTCTGTCGGTTTGTTCCGGCTAATCTCCGAAACCACTGGTGCGATTATGAAGGGATGTTGTTATAAATAATGAGTAACATAGGTTACTTCTAAGTTAGTAAAACAAAATTGTACTTATACCGCGCAATGCAATTAAAACCGCTGATAACCAACCTTCACGCGAAGTCACGGGCATAAGCTACTTTATCAATATAAAGATTACTATGTCAACGGCTGAAATTATCCTAAGGTCATATTCACACTGCACCGCGTTCCGTCGCGTAGCGCGGGGCTGCAGATTGTAACATTGTCAGTAAGTATCTCCATTTGTATAGAAAATACGCCTAACACAACACACTGACAACGCGTCTACGTACGTAAGATTTACAACTGAGCGCGGTGCAGTGTGATAATCGTATCACCAACACAATGCAATGTTTCTAAATGCTGGCACTTCACATAGCATATTTGTGCAAATATGGGCCTTATTTGGATACAAAATATACTCTAACTTAATTATTAAGTCGATTTTGTATTATCTAAATAAGGCGAATATTTGCACCAATACGCCATGTGCAGTGCCCGCATAAGACCGACGATTGGATCAATTGAATCGCGTCACCATCACGCTTAAGCTCTGTAATTCTATCTGATTGCTAAAATGCATGCGGTTAACCGCATAGCACTAGCACTAGTTACACCAAGTAGAAAACAGTTAATAATAATAATAGCAGAGAACAAATAAGATAACCGCAAATAATAATAATAAAAAGCTGCAATTTTAAATACGATTATGTAGAATCTAAATAAATATAGAATCTAAATTTTAAATAATGTAGAATCGTTAGAAATTTTTTGCAGATTGATGAAAATTAAATTAAACCCCCCCACGACACATAACGATAAACATTCTACACATCACATGCTGCATTTACTTGGCTTCGGCTCGTAAATGTAACTGAATCCAGTCATAGAGCTGAGAACATTTAATCATCATCATCTTCCTGCCCTTGTCACTTGGGGTCGGCGCAACATGTTTTCTTCTTCCATTCCATGCTTTCACTGACTGCCTTTTCAATTCAAATTATTCTTCACACAATCCATCCATCTTTTCTATGGCCTTCCTCTCCCTCTCCATCTCTCTTCTCTTCACGCCCATACCAAGACAAACGATTCCCTTTCAACTTTTCTGTCACTAGCGTCGCTTTCGAACTTCCTTTAATATATTCATTTCTCACCGTATCCATTCTGGTCACTCCACACATCCATCTTACATTCTCATCTCTCCTACATGCAAACTTTTCTCATCCTTCTTCTCATCTTATATTAACTATAAATTCATAAGCTTCATCTCCTTTATATAAATGCTAACACTCACCCTCACTCATACACGGGGAGTGTATGAGTGAGGGTGAGTGTGAGGGTGACACACACTTCACTCATACTTCACCCTCTAGACACACAATCACATACTGTATATAATTATTATGTAACTGAAATGTCACGGTTGTATAGTATCATATAAAATGGAAGCCGAAAAATGTCCGACTGCTACGATACAGGTCTGCGTACCTAGTTTAGCAGCCAGAAATCTGTCAATAATCTTCGACATGATTGTACAACCTACTGTCTACACGTGCCATGTACCTTGTTTTTTTTTATAATAACAGTTGTTCTCCTTACGTACCTTAAGCAGCGTACAGTTGAGGTGTATAAGGTAGTTGTAGAGGTTGGCGTGTGCGTGCGGGTCCCGCAACAAGTTGGGGTCCCCCAGCGCGGCCAGCATGCGGCGCCACAGCACGGCCGCCACGTCGGGGAGCCAGCCCCGCGCCCGCCCCCCCAGGACCACGCCCACACCTTCACCCCCGCCCCCACCCATCGCACACTCCCCCGACTCGTTCTCAGTCCATTCTGGTATACCGATATCCAATGAACCTACTATATCTTTATTAATGTATATCTAAACATGTAATGGAGGTCGATGAAGCGAAATCTTTTGTTTCTTGACGGGGTGCGCATGCGCACGAGCATTTGTCGCGGGTATTGAGGGTAGAGGTAAGGAGCACGATCCCTGTCTATGAAAGTGTCCGTTAAAATGTGCCACATAAAGGTGGCGCTATAATCGCAACCGGGTAGAAATGACAGTGCCAGATCCCGCCCCACCCATTTACAGAAAATGTAAATAATAAAAATAATTGTAATGATTAAAGAACCTTATAAATTGTTTTTCTTTATAACTTGCCTGCGTTCTTGGCTTGTTTCCATGAGACAGGCTCGACCTAGTGTGAAATTCATTAGCAAAATGCTTCATTTGTGTCTTATATTTGCTTTTATTTGTGTGAACCTAATAGGGTATTACACCCATTTTTGAAAAGTGTCTCAATGAAATTCTGTAGTGCTAATATGCCACCAAAAAAAACACAAAATTTTTATTCAATCAATAAGTGCCATAAAAATGCACCTAAATTTTAAATTTTCAAATTTCGCGCCTAGTTTGACGAAAACGCCTCTTACTGGACGCCATATTGCTCAGCGTAAATGACGTCAGTTCGTTTTGTATCAAATGAGCTCATATTAAATATGATAATTGTATATCATTTAAAAATAATTAAAGGCATATTTTGTAATAGGTGTAATAATGAAAAAATTACGTTGGTTACGAAAATAATAAAAGTACAAAGCCTATATTACGCCAATCGGTTGACTGACAGTTGACAATTTTTTGTTTACACAGCCGTATGGCGTAATAACATGGCCCCTACTATTTCACGGTGTTTTATAACAGATTAAAAATACTGAAAACTTTGAATTGAATTTAAAAATTTGTTTTGTTATTTTATGAACTGAAACTTACATTTTCCGACTTCTTTATGCCTAAACTGTCTCAATAATATATTTATAGATTTTTTCTCGTATAGAGTAAAATACCCTATTGCTAATGTAGTCTACATTAACAATAAGGATAAGGAAATGTAAAGAACTTTTTTGTTGGCAAATAAACAAGATTATTATTATTACTCGCGAATTAGAAATCAATGCTAAAAGGAATTCAAATACAGTTTTTCTTATTTACACAAAAACGACAAGTTCTGCAGTCATTAGGACTAATGTATAGTTATCAGTAATAGATAAGCAGTAAGATGCTACATATTGCAAGCTTGTACATTACTTTTATTGAGTGGGACAAAGTTCTATAGAGTTTCTGGCATTGTCCTTTTCTGACTTGGCAAACTTCAATCCGTCAACAACTGTTAAATTCACGGATCTATGGCTACACTTATACCATACCCTGTACCTACGCTAGCGCCATTTTGTAGGTTTTGGAACTGTTATTAATTACTGAAAGAAAGAAGAAAGAAATAAAGAAAAACCATTTATTCACGAGAGAGTGACGCACATTACAAAATATTTTTACAACAAGACCTAAAACTAAAACAAGTGGATAAAATAAAAACTGCTAAAAACTGGACACTTTTTCAACTTTCCCCCTATATGAGATAGGGCTCTTTATTTCTACCCTCCATAGTCGCGGACTACTTTAGCGCATACGCCTTATTTAGCGCCTGTTGTGTTAGTGAAGCTAAGACCAGATGATTACAGAATTGAATGCCTTAAGATAGTTGATAAAAAGCGCACTAAGTGACGCAAATGGTCGTTGTAGCGTAAATTTGCGCAACCATCTGATCTTGAACAGTGATAAATTGGTTAATTATATTTACAATTTAAACAAGTGATGTTTAGGCAACTTTACTGTAGCTACAGTTGTCTCGCAAATACTAAAAATATAACAAATTCTTGTTTGATGATCTCAACTTTTTTTCAATTCAACATTTTGCTGTACATATTTTTTTAATTAGCCTGTTTTTGTGTCTCACTGCTGGCTGGGCAAAGGCCTCCCCTTTCTACTTCCGAATCCCCTATCATGTGTGATCTCTGCCCACGTTTGCCCAACAAATAAGGTCAGATCGTCACACCACCTTCGCACGACGGCGATGTCCTCTTTTAGTCTTGGATTTAATTAGAAATATTTTTTATTTTCAAATTATTGCATCATGATGATTTTATGATAGACAAAACAAATGAAAAAATAAATAATTTCGAGTACATACCAACATTTCCGCCATCGGAAGCCAAATCAATCTGTAAAGGCGAATCTTTGATGGAACTACTTTCTACGCCGCTGGAAGGCGCGGGCGACGGTGAACGGGAACCTACAAATATTGAAAACATTTAAAATATACTGAACTTTCTAAAATAATACTAATCAAACAAGTTTATAAGACTATTGGGTAGATGACACCATCTATACTTCCATACTAATCCATACTATCCATCCATGCATACTAATATTATAAATGCGAAAGTAACTCTGTCTGTTACGTTTTCACGACAAAACCCTTAAACCGAGTTGGATGAACTTGGGCATGAAGATAGCTTAAACAATGGGAAAGGACATAGGCTACTCTTTAATGTGCGACTTCGTCTGCATCCGCGATAACTGAACTGACATTCACACGGACGAAGTCGCGAGTAATTTATAATTTCAAGTCACAACTTTAAAATAAATCTTAATTTTAGCACTGGAAACCCAATTAATTTTCAATGAACTGTAAAATTAGATCGTTAGTTTCTTTGAAATCAATGGTCAGTTTGCTATTGCTAAATCAAATCTTATATATAAAAATCTTCTGTGAGTGTGTATGAAAGTGAACTGCTCCTAAACGGCTAGACCGATTTTGATGTGTGTTTCAGTGGATTCGAGAATGGTTTAGATTTACAATTGGACACGGTAGGTGGCGCTGCAGTCGAGTTGTAGGACTTTTTATTTTAAGGACAGAACAACTTCTGCCAGGCCAGCTAGTCTATATATGAAAATCGCGTTTTGACAGTTTATGAAAAGTTTGACAGTTCATAAAGTGATTGGTGGTCAACGACCCAAATAGCTATTTTTTTCTCTAATATGTTTGGTAGTAGGGTCTAATCCAAGTTCGGATGTCACTATCAGTAGTAATTGCGCGCTTTCTGATATCATATATACTTTTAAACAGTAAGCAGATGGAAAGGCCGTTTTCCGGGTTGTGGCCGGATTGTCTTGGTGACCTTGTAAATAAAACTTGCTTCTGACCGCGATTTCGGCTTGAATGTCGGATATTACAGACGAAGACGAAGTCAAGTTTACTCTGTACTAAATTTCAACAAAATCGGTTCGTTGGTTTAGCCATGAAAGCATAAAAGACAGACAGAGTTAATTTCGCACTTCTTTTTTGTTCTGCGGGGCCTCGTTGCCTGAAGAAAATAAAATAATAATATTAAATATAATATGGATATGGATGTATTAGAAATAAACAAACCACTAGCAGAATCTCTTTCTTCATTATGCGTCGAGTTCCTCAACGAGTCCAAAGAGTACCATCTCCTTGGCTTGTCGTTTACTGGTTCTTTGGTATCTGAAAAAAAACCACAGATAAATTGTTTGCATTTTAAAATAATAATATATTTATTACAGGCTGCATAGGCCCATAGATCAATACCTTAACCTAAACATACATATTTTATAATTTATAACTTCACTTTGCACTAAATTGTCTATGTGCTGCCCTGTGGCGCTAGTCCGCGGATGCGACGGAACACCACGTCGTTTTAGGAAGAAGACAAAAAGTGTAATAGTACTCGATGCGAATCAGTGTCATTGACATCAAATATCTTAAGACCGTTTTCTAAATCCTTGGCAAAGATACTGATTGGGTAATCAGTAGTTAAGTAGCGTCACTTGTGATTCGGTTTAAAGAATTTATTCTCATAAGAACAATACATAGGTTCACTTACAATGAGATACAAAGTAATTGTTTATGATTGGTTCGCCGAAACTTTTTTTTTAAACGTTACCCCACACTAGTAGTTTCTCCTGTGTCGTGGGTGCGTTTACAAACCTATAAAGTCACATACATAAACAGCCAGACCCGGAACTACTATCTGTAGGCCATTAGTTTCGTGCGGGAACTGAACCCACGACACGCAGCGCAGCAGTCGATCGCTAAACCACTGCGCCAACCGTGTCGTCAAACTTAGTATCTACTTAAAATTATAGCCAATTAAATCACATAAATGACGTAATTTACTACAGACTATGGAGGGTAAAGGTAAGGAGCACGATCTCAGTGTATAAAAGTGTCCGTTAAAATGTGCCACATAATGAGGCGCTACAATCGCGACCGACTTCAATCCGTCAACAACTGCTACATTCACGGATCTATAGCTACATTCATACCATACTCAGTGGTGTGGCTGAGCGATTGACTGCTTCGCAGCGTGTTGCGGGTTCGATTCCCGCCCAGGGTAATTATTTGTGTGATAAGCACTTGTGTTTGTCTTGTATGTAATGTAAAAATATGTAAATGTATTTGTGTATGTATATCAGCTGTCTGACATAGTAAAGAGTTTCCCTAGTTTGAGATCAGATGGCCATGTGTAAAATAACCCTACATATTATTATTATACTCTGTTCCTACGCTAGCGCCATTTTCGCGGGTTTTGGTACTGTTCATCATCAGCCTAAAGACTGTTGAACAAAGGCCTCCCCCATAATTGGGGGGCGTTGCCATAATCCCCACGCTTGGCAAGCGTCTTGGGGATCGACCGGCGTCTTGGGATTGGTACTGTTACTTGCTGCATAAAGTTCGACACTTTTTCAACTTGTCCCCCTCCTTACCTCCAAGGGCGTCGCCAAGAGGGGGTAGGTAGGAGCATTTGCGCCTCCCTAGAGATTCCGAAAGCTTCATGTGGCTTTTAAAATTCATACTTTTCCTATCCTCCATGTGTCAACTTGCCCCCCCCCCCCCCCCTAGGCTAACAGCTGGCGAGTTCTGGCGACGCTCTTGCTTACCTCTACCCACCATTGTACAGGCTTAATCAAATTGCCTTTCAGCTTTCAGGTAGTATGTGAGATTCGCATAGTTCTAATTGGTGTTGTGACGTAAACATACCCGTTTGCATCTGCGTATGTTTCCCCAAATGAGGATCGCTACGACATCTCGTGAGCTGACGTCGTGTGCTGCCGGTTTCTTTGCGAGGATGTGTTTCGTGGCCTGTTTTTGGTGATTTGCCTGGAAAGAGAACTTTGATTAATCTATTTTTATTTTTTTTAATTTAAAAAGGTTTTTCAATTGCTGTTTCGTAGTTCTATACAGGACGACTTTGAGCTAAATGTAATTTTTCAGATAGATGAAATTACTCTTGAATATCATCATCGGCCTTGCCTTTTCCAGCCTAACCGGATGCAGCTGAATACCAGTGTTTTACATGGAATGACTGCCTATCGTACCTCCACAACCCATGCAGTTACTGGGTAACACGACTCACATGATACCCCTTGGCATGGAGTCTCAACTCGAACAAATTATAATTAGTCATGAAAAAGAAATCATAGATGGCAGCATATGTAACCAGTCGGATATTAACAATCACTAAAAAGTGTTTAATGGTAGATTTTGACTGAAGTAAGAATAAGTATAAATCTGAACTTCATTGTTTAATGTTGGTTTATCTATTTACACACAGAAAACACGTATTTTCAACAAAAAAGATAAATGAAACATTTTACCTCAATTCGATCTTACAGAATGATAAAAGTAGCTAACAGTAGCCATCTGATAGTAACTTTGTTTAGAAGTCTTTGCAATAGATGGCGTTTTACTCAATTAGTCCCGTAGTCCCTCCACAATCGGTAGGTACTAATTTACGTTTAGTGGTTTCAAGGATTTTTTAAAACTTTTTATACGCCACGTGCCAAACTGCGAGTCGGACTCGCGCACTAAGGGTTCCGTACTTTTGTCTATAAAAACTTTAGACACTACCTACCTATATTAAAACATTTATTTTGTTGTATGGGTTAAGTTAAAGCCGTACAGATCGATCGGTCACAGGTTAAGCTACGCTAGCCGCGGTCGGTCTGTGGATGGGTGACCATCCCTTTCATATCGAGTTCGCTCCGTGCCTCGGAAAAGCACGTAAAGCTGTTGGTCCCGGCTGTCATTTGTAGATCTTTGTCAGTCGTTATGGGTAGTCAGAAACCAGAAAGTCTGACAACCAGTCTTACCAAGGGGTATCGTGTTACCCATTAACTGGGTTGTGGAGGTCCGATAGGCAGTCGCTCCATGTAAAACACTAGTATTCAGCTGCATCCGGTTAGACTGGAAGCCGACCCCAATATAGTTGGGAAAAGGCTAGGCAGATGATGATGATGGGATACCCCCTTAAATATTTATTTTATTCTGTTTTTGTTGTTGTAACTTTGTTATTATACCGGCAATAGAAATACATCATCTGTGAAAATTTCAACAGTCCAGCTATCACGATTCATAAGATACAGCCTGGTGACAGGCAGCCAAACGGACAGTGGAGTTTTAGTAATAGGGTTCCGTTTTTACCCTTTGGGAATAGAACCCTAATTAGTACCTAATAGGGCCCCGTTTTACCCTTTCGGCACGGAACCCATACCAAACTCATACCCAAAGTGTAAAAACGGAACCCTAATTAGTACCTAATAGGGCCCCGTTTTACCCTTTCGGCACGGAACCGTAAAAAGCAAAAGCGTGCCGTTCGGCGCCAAGCTAAGAATTCATCCTTTAACTACAAAATAATTATGACTTTATTCTAAGCAAAGCACCAATCGGACAATAAGTACAGAGACCACATCAAAGTTCCTACATATATCAATCTGTGAAACATTGATAATTTTTTAACTTTATATTATATCATCTGTGACTTTAATGCAAAATGTTAAGGTTCATATACCTATTATCCAATTGGGAAATTTTTAGACAGTTGGTACTTATGGTTTGATGTTCTGGCGTCTGTACTATAAGGCTGTCATAATATTAAGAATCTAGCAAAACCATTCATTTGTCTGAGTTAGCGTCTCCAATTCCCACCAATCTAACAAAAAGTACTAAGCTGTCCCTGTCGTACCTAAAAATAAATGCACCTACCTATTTCATCCGCAGTAACTACCTACATTAAGGACGCTACATTTTCAACGCGCTCAAAATTATACTCCGTTTACAATAAGATTAGACATATTCACAAACCTTTTTTACTGTCCGTTCAACTGATTTTGACTTCTATTGCGTTGGTGGCATGACAAATGGCAACTGCAGTAAACAGTTGTTATTGTAACAACTTTTTTGCCTCTAATGTCATCCTTAAGCCAACGGAATAGAAGTCAAAATCGGTTGAACGGACTGTAAAAAAGGTTTGTGAATATGTCAAATCTTATTGTAAACGGAGTATACGTGTATCTGAGTCGTCACACACACTACAACGTTATACCATTATACGCACGCACACATTGAAACCATTGTCCACTTGATTTTTATACACTTCTTAACAGCTAATCTTGGTATTAGTTTTTTTTGTCTACTACTGATTGAGTCTAGTTAGTAAGACCACAGTATAAAAACATACAGTAGGACGACGCCTTTGATCTTCTTGTAAATGCCGACAACGTGTAGACATTGTCGCAACAGCTAGGGTTGTCTCAAGTAAACAATATTTTTTAATTTATTTTAGATCAACATTATTATTAACACCAACCATTATCAAAAATATAGTTTTTTTAACAGTTTTATTTAGCTTGCCCTGTTTGTTTATTTATTTGTTTGGATCAAAAAATCAAGTAATTGAAATTTGACCCCCTTCCTGTTGACGGATTTATTTGAAATTTGTTATGCACCTTTAGTATTAGTATAATTTAACAAATTCGGTATCATTGTAAATCCAAGATGGCCGCCACTGAAAACGGTTTTACTGAAAATAAAGATTAAAATGTCATAGACAATGTAGTACTTAAAGCTAAAAAATAATTTGGTAGGTCCTAGCTACAAAAATAAAATCGTTGGGCGAATGAAATATTCATCAAGCGTTTAACATTAAAAAAAATTATAGGTAAGAATGTACTCATTAAACGGTTTTATTTAGCTGGACTTGTTTATTTAGGTCAAATCTAGCAATTGAAATTTGACCTCCTTCCTGTTTACGGATTGATCTGAAATTT
Source organism: Charanyca ferruginea (assembly GCA_947361185.1). NCBI lineage: Eukaryota > Metazoa > Arthropoda > Insecta > Lepidoptera > Noctuidae > Charanyca > Charanyca ferruginea. The sequence continues at coordinate 10,247,033 of OX376076.1, forward strand.
GGTACGCACCTTTAGTTCTCATGACAATATAATTTAATACATTCGGTTTCATTGTAAATCAAGATTTAAATCCCATTTTTCTTTTTACAACCCCTTCAATATAGATATCAAATGAAAGGGCTTGAGCAACAAAATGCTGTAATATGCTTTGACAGATTTAAAAAGGAACAAAACTAAAAACTTGTAAATAAAAATTGAATAAAAAAACGGTTTTAAATCTTGGATCATCTTTGATTCTAACTTCAACCCCATAATCGTTTTAAGCGACCTTGAAAACCTTGAAAATGATACCCATGACGAAAAATTTGCAAATTTTCCTCGGCGCCATCTTGGATTCTAATTTCGACCCCGTAATCGTTTTAAGCGACCTCGAGAACCATGGAAATGATACCCATGACGAAAAATTTGCAAATTTTCCTCGGCGCCATCTTGGATTCTAATTTCCACCCCATAATCGTTTTTAGCGACCTCGAAAACCATAAAAATGACACCCATGACGAAAATATTGCAAATTTTCGTCGACGCCATCTTGGATTTTAATTTTGACCCCATAATCGTTTTTAGCGACCTCGAAAACCATGAAAATGACACCCATGACGTAAATTTTGCAAATTTTCGTCTACGCCATCTTGAATTCTAATTTCGACCCCATAATCGTTTTTAGCGACCTCGAAAACCATAAAAATGACACCCATGACGAAAATATTGCAAATTTTCGTCGACGCCATCTTGGATTCTAATTTCGACCCCATAATCGTTTTTAGCGACCTCGAAAACCATAAAAATGACACCCATGACGAAAATATTGCAAATTTTCATCGACGCCATCTTGGATTTTAATTTTGACCCCATAATCGTTTTTAGCGACCTCGAAAACCATGAAAATGATACCCATGACGTAAATTTTGCAAATTTTCGTCTACGCCATCTTGGATTCTAATTTCGACCCCATAATCGTTTTAAGCGACCTCGAGAACCATGGAAATGATGTAATGACGAAAAACTTGCAAATTTTCGTCGGCGCACAATAAATAAATGTCGGCTACACGTCGGGCTCAGGCATTCGTGCGCGGAAATTGAAATTGCAGTTCTTTATTAATGTAAGATGACGACTTGCAATCTTTCACAACACACGTCTTATGCACCATTTTAATAAAATTATTTTACATTAATTAAAACAAAAAGAAACTGACACATGATAGCCCTGAAAGTTTTCTCCCGAACTACTAACACGGTAGCGTTATGCAGTTCGGGAGCGCCCTTCCCCCGTCTCGTCCCTCACGCCCCGCACGATTGCCCTGTCTAGACGTCTTCGTCGGACGACTGTATGATTTATAGACTGTGGTAAGACTGTGCATTAACCTACTATGTATATATAAATAGTGTGAATGATTACATACAGGTATGTAATCATTGACACTATTTTTATATAATCTGGTAATATTACCTACTTACTATACCCTGTTCACAATAAGATTAGACATTTACAAAAACTTTTTTTACAGTCCGTTCAACCGATTTTGACTTATATTGCGTTGGTAGCATGACAAATGGCAACTGCAGTAAACAGTTGTTATTGTAACCACTTTTTTGCCTCTAATGTCATCCTTAAGCCTACGGAATAGAAGTCAAAATCGGTTAAAGGGACTGTAAAAAAGGTTTGTGTTAATGTCTAATCTTATTGTGAACAGGGTATAGTAATATTACCAGACTAGCTGATGCCCGTGACTTTGTCCGCGTGATTGTCGGTTATCAGCTAAGTTTTAATTTTTTTAGCGCTTTTTTCTAACATAAAAGTTACTCTTTATAACATCAGCTAACTGCCAGTGAAAGTCACATCAAAATCGGTCCAGCCGATTCAGAGATTAGCCGGAACAAACCGACCGACGGAGAGATCGACAGACAGGCAGACAAATATTTTATAAATTGTGTTTTTGATATCATATGCATTTACTAAAAAGCTATTACTTTGACATTACAAACAGACACTCAATTTATTTCATTTGTTTAGATTTAGTAAGTATACATCTATACAAATAAATAAAATTAAAGTGTCTGTTTGTAATGCCAAAATAAAAGTTTTTTACTAAACGCAGAAAGTATACGGGTACATATAAAAAAAAACATTTTTCATTTTATTTTGTTTGTTTGATCCGGCTAATCTCTGAAACGGCTGCACCGATTTTGACGGGACTTTCACTGGCAGACACCTGATGTTTTATGGAGTAATTAAAGGTAGGTAGGTACATTTATTTTTACAAAAAAATGGGTTTCACGCAAAAGTATTAAAACCCCGATATTAACTGACATACACGCGGATGAAGTCGCGGATATCAGCTAGTTTCCTAATAAGTAATGGTTATTATGTCAGCAAAACTTTCCTTCATACTTTTACTTACAGGCAGAACTGTCAGCTTTTGCAAAATCATTGTTTCAAGAATATAATATCATTGTTCAAGACAAAATACAATTATTAATAGAAACTAGCGTATTTAACTTTAAAAAACATTTAATCTTTTATCATTCATTCATTTTCGATTGGCGTCGACATTCAACTCACGCACACATCGACAGACAACGGGTAAAGAAATTTTCGTTACAAAAACTATATCGCCAACTCGAGATAACTTTTGTTGCAAGTACCTATTGTTATTACTTGTCCTTGAATGCAGTGCGTTGTAGAGTATCTACCATAATTAAACGCCATCTAGTAGTATCGATGCCGCCTAGTATCTAGACCGACTCGAAAGATGGCGTTGTAAAAATACAGTCTCTGGCAATTACTGAGTCGCTGATGCTGCCATCTGTTGAAGCAATGAAGGAAAGAAAATAGCCAGAGCAATTGCCAGAGTTAGGGAGGTCTCATTTCTTTGTATGGGATTGGGTATCTGTACTTTAGTATTATATGATCTGTGCCCTTGGTAAGACTGGTTGTCAGACTTACTGGCTTCTGACTACCCTTAACGGCTGCCAAAGATCTTCAAATGACAGCCGGGACCAAAGGCTTTACGTGCTTTCCGAGGCACGGAGGGAACTCGGTATAGACCGACCGCGGCAAGCGTAGCTCTTGAATATAAACAACTGTTAGTATGGGATTCGCTGAAAACATACTTGTAATGTAGATGGGAACAGTCAATTAAATTACAGTTTTTATGGCCAAATACTCAATCGCTACTCAATTTTAAGATGCCGTTATGTGTCGTACAGTCACAGTCACTTTGAATAATCAAACGCTACTCAATTTTAAGATGCCGTTAAGTCTCTCTAAAATTAAGTAGAGTTTGAGTATATAAATTGATATATTGGGTACACACGTACGTACATGCTCGTTAAATTTACTCGATCTCGAGCAAGTACGAACGTGTGTACCATGCAAGTCTCAAGACAAATACTCGAAGCCAACTAAAATGTTCGAACAAGATTCAAACGTCCATATTTCTTGTTCGACGATCTAAGCAAACATGTTTGTACGCTTAGTCGCAACGTCGAGCATGTTAGTCGTGATTGATATTTGTGTGAAGAGGGTGTGTGTGCAGCTAAAATGTCGGACTTTCGTTTCATTTTCTCGGGATTTTGTGGAACAATTTATAAATATGTATCGGGAGGAAGAGTGTATTGTGGAAAACTACGTTAAAAGAATATGTGATAAGGATTACCAAACACAACAACGAATCGTCTATTGCTCAAAGAGTTTCAACGCACACTAAACATGTTCTTCGAGCAAGCTTTTTACGTGTAAACGCAAGGTCGAGCATGCTTGTAGATAGCCATGCTCGGATGAAACATGCTCATCGAGCATGTAGCTGCGTAGACAGCACACGACTTAACGACATCTTAAAATTGAATAGAGTACTTGGCCATTAATATTTTTTTTGTGTTAAATAGCCTTTTGGGAAACCGGTCATAGTTGAACTAAGCCAGTATTGTCACTTACCGGATGTCCTGGTGCTGTGTGCGGCGACTGCGCGGTGCACGGCACTGACGCGCGGCAGCGGCGCAGGCGCAGCCGCCACGCGCCGCCCCCCCCGCCCCCGCTCAGTACAGTCACTTACCGGGTGTCCTGGTGCTGTGTGCGGCGACTGCGCGGTGCACGGCACTGACGCGCGGCAGCGGCGCAGGCGCAGCCGCCACGCGCCGCCCCCCCCGCCCCCGCTCGCCGCTCAGGCTCTCCGACAGATCCAGCGAGTATACGTGCCGAGCTAGCACGCGAGTTAATGTTTCCATTGTTTTCTACAACAAGAACATTACTTGTACTACTACACTACTACATTCTCGGTAGATTGCGTGCGAGCTCCCACAGCATCCTGAGTACATTGTGTGATAAGTGGGACAGCCCCATGCTTGCGCACTGGATACGGCTTGCACACGTAGATGTCAGTCGTTTCCATTTTGTAAAGTATCGAGACTTTTATTAACCATATATGGATTTTGTAATCTGAATTAAATAAATTATTATTATTACAACAGGACTTCACTAACGGAGGAATAATATTGTCATTATAAAATTTAAAAGATTCTTTATCCCCACCAAACCATTTCTGCCGCCTGCTTCGCTTTAAAGGAGCTATAGATAATAATAATAATATGTGGGGACATTCCACACATGGCCATCTGACCCCAAACTAATATCTAGACCTAAAACAAATATCCATAATAATATTATAAATGCGAAAGTAACTCTGTCAGTTACGCTTTCACGATGAAACGGCTGAACCGTTTTTTTTTAAAATTTGGTATGTATGTAGCTTAAACCCCAGGGAAGGACATAGGCTACTTTTTAATCAGCGACTTCGTCTGCATCCACTATAACCGACATTCACGCGGACGAAGTCGCGGGCAGAAGCTAGTATTATATAGATAAACAACACAGACAAGGCAAACACAAGTGCTCATCACACAAATATTTACCCTGAGCGGGAATCGAACCCGCAACACGCTGCGCAGCAGTCGATCGCTCAGCCACTGCGCCAACCGTGTCGTCAGATGTGAGTATAATTGACAGGCGCACGAGACATTTCATCTGCCTCTGAGGTTGAAATGCAACCGCGAAATTTGTAATATTGCAGAAGGAAGTAGGAAACTTATCATCAAGGGTCCAACTGATTTTTTTTTGTTTCAAGCCCACACTATTCCCAAACCATTGAAACTTCTGTAAGTCAGAACAGTGGCGACCACCAGAAAAGCGCCGAAGCAATGAAGCTCGACGAGTCCCAGAGAAACGATTTAACTGGCTTGGATCTCGCAACGAAATTAATTAGAAAAGAATATATTAATAATAATTAATTTATTTTCCACTTCCCTAATTATCTAGCAGGAGGTCAATAGGCACAAAAAGACGTATACAACTGGGAGAAGCCCAGTTGCCAAGCACTACGGAATATAAGGGTGTTACCAGACCAATCGATCGTCGATCGACGGTAGAATGAATTAGTCGACGTTGATCGATAGTTTCTACCAGACCAATCGATCGATTGTCGTTCGACGATCGATCGATGGTAGAATGGATTAGCCGTCGTCGATCGAGCTGCTTGATTAATATTAATGACGGATTATTTATAGTTGGAGTTAATCGATCAACGTCGACCGATGCCATCGGCCGCCACTCGATCGATTAGTTAGTCGAACGGTATTCGTCGATCAGCCAAAGCTGCCACACTAATCGATCAACGTCGATCGATGTCGACCGATGGCATAGATTGATGATCGATTGATTGATGTAGTAACACCCTAATTGGCATAATTAATGGGTCCTAAAAAGCTGTCCACCCAATAACATTCATACTAAAGTTGGAGAAGAAACATTCTAACAACTCACCGCCCACTCCTTGATAAGATCTTCCCAATGCGTAAGTCTGCTGAGCAATTCCATAAAATTCTGCCAAAGTTCCGGTTTCACAGCCACATTTAAATTCGCCTTGATCCACGTCACTATTAGGGTTTGGAACAGAGCTGGTGCCAGAAAACCTCCTAGAACGAAAACTGTTCATTAAGATTTAAGTAGAAGCAGGAATAAAAAATGTTGTCTATGGTTTTGCTTACCTAAAGATTCCTGTTTGCGTTTTGGCGGTACTTTTGTTAGGACCAGCGATGTTATTTGGAGTAGTACGAGCAATAACTGCTCCCTGTGGAAGGAAGATTAAAAAGTAAATAAACTGCAGAAAATGTTGTAAAGTGTAGAACTTTAGAGCATCGTCATTGGTATCTTTTATAAAGGCACTCTGGCTGTACTCTCGCACTTTGGCTGTACTAAATAATCTCTTGGATTCTAATCCAACAAACAATCTGTTTGCGGATGAATGGACGAATTTTTTTGGTATGTCAGAAGTACTGTGAAAGAGGAATTTGGAGGAAAGTGTACCTCTAAATTCAGATGTTTATTTTTATTGTTTTTAAATCTGTCTTTGTGTTTTTCTTTTCTTTTCTATAATATTCTCTGCCTTTAATTATTGTAAATGGTGTTAACCGTTTTAATTAAAGTAAAATAAATAAGTAGGCTGTAAATAATTAACTGTAATTTTAACATCTAAAATTTTATGTGAATAACAGCCTATGCTTAATAAGTTTAAACTTTATTAATTACGTGACTATTGTTTTTACAAGTAACACCAAAAAGTTCACCCGTAATACTATCTGCTTACCATGTGTTAGCATCCATAGCAACATGCATAACCATGTATCTGTAGATATTGAGCACTCGCTTGCACGTGTCCGTCTGTTCCTCTAGCAGCTGTTGTTGACTGAGCGCACCAGGCGGCGCCACCGGCGACGCGGACGCTAGGAACACGTTGGCCGCTTGCGTCATAAATATTTGTAGGATGTTCTGAAACAATTTGTTTCATTAGAGCAGCATTTTCCAAACTTTGGGTAACAACCTATGTTATATACCTATGTTGTACCTATGTTTTACAAATAAATAATTTGAATTTGACCCACTGGCGGGGCGAATATTTGATGGGCCCTACAAAAATTTTATTATGACAATGACAATGGAAATAAAAACACTCTGTTCATTGAAATTGCACTACATGTTTTAAATTTTCTTAAAATTTTCGATTTTTACTAAAGGTATGGTTTAAGATACTTAATTACACTCAAAAATAATACATAATACATTTTCACTTCTACGAGGAAAAGAAAAACACAATAATTATTAATTTACGCGACGGAAATACTTTTTTTTTACTTATTTAAACAGTGACCGAATTTGGAAGTTTTTGTTAGTTAGCGGTCCAGTCAAGTTTGGGAACCCATGCATTAGTGGGTTTTGGCATATTTGTTTCGACACAAAATTATCTATAATGGAAAATGCTGTTAGTATACTAGTACAGGTTTCGTTTGTTGTTTGTATTGTCAGACCATTATACGAGAAGAATTGATGTTAGAACCAGAATTACACATTGGTGCCGGTTCCCTTGTTCAAAAATTAAAATAAAATTAGACAATTGGCATCTCTTACTACCAAGCGGCTGAAGAAAAGCACGGCGACCGATAAGAACTAAGTTAGAGATGTCAATTAAGTTTTTTCCTTGAACTTCGTCGTGTTTTTAATCAATACGTTCTGAAATGACAACTATAAAAATGTATGAATATTTATTCATAATTATATGTCTCTTTCTTGTTTGATAGGAGAGAAAGAGATCTAATTAAGTTTCGGTCGTGCACAACAAAATCGGCACCGTTAACATATAGCTTAGATTAGGACAAGGTGATGTATAAAACAATTAAAAAAGTAATGCGTAAGTATAGTGACAATGTAGGACATAACATAGCATGCGTTACCTGCAACCCAGCCCGTACCATAACATTATCTCGTCCCACAGCGCCGAGGTATGAGTCGTTGCGCAGACGCCGCGGTGGAGCGGCCGGCTCGCCGCCTCCTTGCTGCTCGAATGAATTTTCTACCAAGAAAGGGGGGACTTCCGCTACCTGTATGATAAAATTTGGTTTAATTATAAATGGCAACAGGTTAGAGAGATCGATGAACAATGACAAGTTACACAGGTCACAGCACAGCAAATGAAGCTACAACAATCTGTCAAATTTCTTTGATAGATTTGCTTTGACTTTGTTACGAAAGAATAAGGTCCATATTCAATTGGGAAAATTTGACAGTTTGGTATGGCTTGATTTGCTGGCGCGTACATGGTAGAATGCAAATTTTGTTTTGAATTTACGTTAGTGTAAAATAAAATCTAATTATAAAGGTTTGGTTGCTTAAAACTTAAGTCTTTTTTGTAGTTATACTTTTTTATTTTAAAAACACACACTAGTAAATTTTCCTGTATCTTGCTTGAGTGCGTTTACAAACATGCTTATTGTACTTTTAGATATATAGGCACTTCATAGTAGTTGTAACCTTTCCCTTATTTCAATTCCCTTGAATGCACATCTGGTACTTAGAAACGGTAGGTACCTAATATTACTGGCTACCTCGACTTAATCAATGCAGTATTTGTATTGCTCATTCTTGCAGCACAACGTGTAATCAGCTATGCATATCTATCACACGTTGGACGCCGTCTGTCGACTCGCGTCACGAGCAATCAGTGCGGAACCAGCTGAGCGTGCTAAACACGAATTAGAAAAAACAAATGAAGGAAGAATATGTAAAATCATGACAACCTTCGTCAGTTGTACTTCTTATCTTGTCTTGTATGAACAATAAATTCAATTTTGATGAAAAACTTATTTGTTGTTCATACAAGATTTAGACTTATTACAACTAACGAACGTTGTTATTATTTTATATATTTTCCGCATAATTGTGCCACACGCGGGATAGCTGCGTCGGCACTTCCATTTGTTTTTTCTATTACATAATGTAACTTTCAGTGGCGTGACTTATAGTTTCTCTTATTGTTTTGTTTGTCTGCCTGTTGGTGTTGTGGTCGCAAGCGTGACTGTTGAGCGTGGGTCCGTGGGTCCTAGGTTCGATTCCCAGGTCAGGCAAAGTGTAAGAATTTCCTAGCAGAAGCTCGGAGCTTGGAAGTTGGTGGTGTTACCCGTGCCTTGGAAAGCACGTAAAGTCGTTGGTCCTGCATCTCATCTTTCTCTGGTCGTGTCGGATTGCGGTCCTATCAGACTATGAGAGTGAAGGGAGAGAGAGTGCACCTGTGTTTGCATACGCACTTGTGCACTATTATTATTTCGTGCTCCTGCATACTTGGCGATTGGACACCGTGTCCGAAAGTCAGTCGGAAGAATTCAAAGTTGGCAGCATTGGGCTTTTTATTACAATTTTATTAGGTCAACCAGTAATGAACGTTCTAATTATTTTTTTGGAACCGAATTTATAGTAACATCTACTAGTATTATTGTTGTATTATTACTCAATCATTTATTGTATTCCACAATGTATATGCTTAGGTAGTAAGTAAACATTGGTTGTTACAAAAAGAAATAGGAGGTGGGTTGTAGTTATGTATAGTTCTGATAATAATACAATAATATGGTAACATCGAATGGATCCGATGGTGGGACCGGCAGGTAGATACTGAGACTGATTGACTAGAGACGAACTGAGGCTGACTGAATGGAGAAAATTTAAACTGCACAAAGCTTTATTCTTGCATCACAACTTTGCTAGGCAGTCGGTGCCGACGTCACAGTGTCGAATGTGGTTCCCGGCTCCGGCTAACTACTTAGCAAGCTTAACATGTAATTTGAAAAGAAGAACTAGGAACACAAGAAACATAATTTCACATATGGAGGGTTGAAAAAGTGCTCAGCTTTAAGCAGCAAGGTAACAGTTCCAAAACCCGCCGAAATGGCGCTAGCGTAGACACAGTTTATATGAATGTAGCGAATAGATCCGTGAATGTAGCAGTTGCAGACGGATTGTGTATGCCAAGCAATGATATATTATACACTTAGATGCGTTACCCGCGCTCAATATTGGCAATATTAAAGCAAGGCAATTGCTCGAGTTTTACTTAGTCACGTACCACCTAGTGTCGCGGCTATACGTCGGTATTGCTCGTAATTTTGTGACATTTTCAAGAAAAAATGTCTTCATGTGTGTGTAAACGATGCACAAATTACACAAAGACAGACTGACCTTTTCTTCGCACTGTATAATTGTATGTGCCTACTGTTAGGTAGATATAACGCCGTTTTAAAGTGCACTAATGTTCGTGTATGACGCGTCTATTTATAATACGTCATTGATGCCAAGTTAGAAAATTTTTACCCGGTCGCGATTGTAGCGCCACCCTTATGTGGCACATTTTATCGGACACTTTCATACACAGAGATCGTGCTTCTTATATCTACCCTCCATAACTGTAGTGAACAACTTACATTCATCTGTATCCAGTCCTTATAGAGCGCTATGACGCGCCGTACGGCGGCGGCGTGCGAGAAAGGCAGCAGGAACGCTTGGCGGAGCACCTCTATCGTGAAGTCGACGTGCTCTCTCGACGAACAGCACAGAACATCGCGCACCACCAGCTCAGAGCTAAGTTCCTCGAATACTCCAGAACCTGGGTGAGGGAGTGAACAATGTTGTATTCTGAATTTTTATGTGAAGGTTTTTACAAAATATTGTGTATTCATATTGTTCAAAACTGTGCTACGAAACCATTGTGAGAGAAAATAAATAAACTTAGTATTATTACTCATTCGTTCTCGTCCAGGAAGGTTTTTTGAAATCAAGTCGATTTTGTATTATAAGGCGAATATTTGCACAAATACGCCATGTGAAGTGCCAGCATGAGAGGGTTATTAGAAAATAGCTTTAACTGACTTTTTATTTGTATTGGGATTCGGTATTGTGTTTAACTGTATATATAATTGACATTAAGCACTACGAATTTCAGGACATTTCGTATGGTATTTTTAATTTAGTCATGTATTTAGAGCATGTACGCGACAATATGTAAGCTTTGGGTACCTGTAATTGAATAATGTAACTTGTACATGTATATAAACTTGTACAAGTTACATTATCTACAATAACTAAAATATCTATAATATTATAAAGATTTGTATTTTTGTATGTTTAAAACGAACAAACTCAAAAACGACTCGTCCGATTTAAAAAATTATATATTATACAATAATATTTTATAGAAGAAAGTTTTGTATTTTTGGATGTTTGTAACAAATAAACTTAGCAACGACTCGTCCGATTTCAAACATTCTTTCACCATTAGAATGCTACATTATCCCTGAGTAACATAGGCTATAATTATCAATTTAAAATTAAGGGATCCTTGAAAAAATTTACGCGCACTAAGTCGCGGGCAAAGTGCTAGTTAAGTATAAGATAATTTTAGTATGTGTATGTATGTAAGTGATCCTCAAATAAATAAATAAAACGTTACAAACCTGACTCCAAGCTAGGATGCGGAGTATTAGAAGCAGAATCATGTGACGAAGCTCTACTGGAATCCGAGGGATGTCCAACAGTAAAGGATGTTTCTTCTTCATGATGTAAGGACGTGGCCGGGGTGGGTGTGTTCGAGTGGGGCAGGTGTGATCCAGTACTGGTCATAGACGACGGCTGACCTCCGTCACTGCCTTGCTTCTTCATAAAGTGCACGTAGCTTGCCACCCATTTGATGAGAGTCACCCGACATAGTACAAAGTCGTCTTCCAATATGTTGTGTTGAACTGGCAGTTCTGTGGAAGGTGTGCCAAATAATATAAGTTATTCCAAACTGTCCAATTTTCCCAATTGAACACAAACCTTATGCGTTTGTTATACAGTTGAAAAACTATCAAAAAAATTTGACAGATTGGGGTAGCTTGATGTACTGGGCTCTGTACATCAAAATTTGGTAGAAACTATAGCTGTGCAACATTTTGTAACTTAAAGGGCACCAGATCACTTCAGTTGACAAACGGCGTCGCTAGAGACGAGGTTTTTAGTAGCAATTAACCTTTGACCATAAAATGTGCCCAGAAAGTCACGATCACAACTACATGACAGACTTCTACGTAATTCCATAGAATAGCTTGGCGCCGAGGGAACGATTTTGCTTTTTTGACGGCGTTAAAAGGTTAAAGGGACAGCACGCTCCATCAAAAAGTATTCAATTTTTTTTAAGTATTAAACCTTGATGAAATTTTGTAGATATAATAAAGGTCATAAATATCTATGTTGGTAGTGACTCAGTTTCCTGGCACGACATTTTCAATATAATTTTGATGCTAGCACTTCACATGGCGTATTTGTGCAAATATTCGGCTTATTTCGATAATACAAAATCGAATTTATTTCAATGGTCATAGGGACAATTTTGTTTTATCCAAATAAGGCAAATATTTGCCCAAATACGCCAAGTGAAGTGCCAGCCTGAAACAAATTTATTCGACGAGAAACTGATTACCAACAGCTTAGATATTAGTGATGTTGGTAGTAATATAATAACATTTTCTCTCAACCCAATGCTGACTTAATTTAAGGTTTGGCTGTCAGATCGGATAAGGCGCCAATGAACTTACCTAAATTAGGTTTATAAAGTGAATTCTTGACATTAAACTGAGGACAGATTACAGGCAAATAATAAATCTTGAATTTTTCCAGAAGAAACGCGAAACATCTCATTGCCTTCGTATGACATCTGTCTCTCCATTGGATTTTCGTAACTGAAGTAGCCATCCCGTCGAGAAGTATTTCAAAGAAATATTTGGTTTCGTTGTCGACAGCCTTTTCGTTAGCACTTGGTGGCAATAGCGGTTGGATCTCCACACTCTGGACTGGGTTTAAGGCATTAGTGTCATGGAATATGGAAGCTGACACGTTAGCCAGTTTTCCCATGATGCCAGTTGATGTTTGTTCCACTACAACTTTCTTTGCATTATCCACAGCAGAATTGAAGTTTGGATGGTGCATAATGTCCTCTATACTGAAGTCACCAGAGCCATGTGTTTCGTTTACCGTAATGTTTGGCTTGACAGGAGATCCAGTCGGCATGATAGTTGGCTCTGGCATGCCAGGCACGAGTGTGGCAAACATTTTGTGTACTTCATTCGGAGCATTGTCACCAAGTGCTTGGTACCAAAGCAGAAAATATCTAAAAAGAAAAATTATAATTAAATAATAATTTTATTTATTCACAGATTTGTATCTATTATTATTGTATGTACCTTATAGCCTCTGCTCTTAATTTCTGTGAGTTCCCACTATGGAGGAGTTTCGAAAATATTCTCGTCAATGAGTGTAACTGCCATCTTTTTCCGATCAGCTCTGGCAGAAGGCATAATACTTTGTCTAGAAGGGACAATGCCCCTTCTAACTCCTCTCTGCCTGCTTTATGTACTGGAACACATAAGAAATAACTTAACTTGCATGTAAATGAGACAGTGTCAGGTTACCATGAGTGTTACATGAAGCTGGAAACAATGTTGGTTTAATTATGGTCATTAAAGACTAACTAATATGTTCTGTATTGTCCAACCCATTAGTGACATATCTGGTTAGGTGAGTCAGACTTTTGTTATGGACATTTCAAATTATCCTTGTTTAAATACAGCCTGTATATTTCTAATCTTCAAGTCAATACGTAAATTAGTCTGATGTAGCATTATCAACAATGTTAATAGGTACAGAAATCTGCTGGTCAATAATTCTATGATAGTACATGCTTATCATCTCAAGGCAAGTGATGACAAATCCAGTGTGTATGATAAGTTGATGGGTAATATAGTGAGATAAGATAATGACATCTACCAGGATCAATGTCAAGCACCAAATTCAATGCACGCATGAAAAATGATTTCTATTATAGATGAGTTAAATAATGTTCAAAGCTTTCATTATTATTTTTATTATTTGTTTATTTATTAGTCTATTTAACTGATTTAAATAATATTCATAAAGTTTAATTTGCGGAATATGTATACATGCATATTTGTACATTTCATACAGAAAATTATGTAGGTACATATGGTGCCTAGTGTGCCTACATAATTTATCTCATCATAACTCAACATAATTCATAATTTATTGTGCCATAATTATCTAATAACTTAAAACATTATTTAAACAGTTTATACATGGCAAAAAGGTTGATTTATGGAACATGAGTGACGGTCTGATGATCAAAACACCCAAAACTCACCGAGATGAAATGGAAGTTCTGTACCGCAAAAAACAGAAAAATAATAAGTAAATAATGTATCTATGTCAAATAATAGCAATTGATATTTTGATTATATTCTTAAATAACTTGCACAAGAGATTCTAATTCCATAGTTCATGTAATAAAATTTATTGATATGATTGCTAGTTGGCACATTTTTCAAGATGGACACAACACATTACACTCAATAAATTACTCCTTTTTCACAACATGAAAGTTAGGATTTAAATTATTTATGAGATTTATTTACAACAGCTAGATTCTAATTAAATATTGAACGTAATAGTTACCTCGTTGTCGCAAATTGTTTTCGGCTTGGATGAAGTTATCATACAATATGAAGTAGACATGACTAAAGTTGCCTTCAAAGTAATTTTTAGCTTCATCAGTGTCAAAATGTTCTAAAACAATACATTTGTTGGTAAAAACATGTTGTAAAAAGTTACTTTTATTTTGTTACCTTAAAGCACTTGTACTTCAAAAACAATGCTTAAAGTCTGCTTAGAGAAACATTTTGATGTCATAACATATCTTAACTCTAACCAATGTTTAATAGTTGTAGACAAGGATATTTGCATCAAGTGGCATTCTTCTGTCTACTAATACAGGTTACAGTGATCACCAATTTGTCTTCCAATTATGGTGATTTTAACAAATTACTTTTAGACCATTCAGCCCAACTAACATTTAATATATTGACCGCCTGGCCAAAATGTTGAAGGTTAAACCTCCACTAGCGACGGGCACATGTTATGCTTCATAGCATTCAACGAGTTAAAAAGGGATTTTTGTTCCACAGTAAATAGCTTTTTTATAATCTAATTGTCTTGCGCTTGGCCACAACTCATTGGGCCTGTAGACAAAATCCCTTTTCTGTTAGCGTTAACACCAACGGAAAAATTAAATTGTACAAAAGGGTCAATGCCTTGCAATTTGTTTCATGATTGTGACTGCCATTGTTGTATAATCTGCCTGTTTGCCAAAACGGCCGTTATTAACATGTAAAGTTCAATGTCTTTGTTACAGAATATAAATGAGATTCATTTATTGATAGCATTGTAGTGTTGTTTATCAGGTCTACATATTTTCAAAACTTATTTTAGTTAAAAAACCTAAATATTTGAATGTATGTTTCTAATTTGTAATAATTCTGGAACCAGAAATATTAAAATGATTTTTTTAAACCAAATACAGCAGCATTCTCTAAGAGGAAAGTATTATTTATTATATTGTCATATTTAAAATTCACAAAACAAGAAACACATTAACCTAGAACTAGTAAAGAATGATCTCATATGGAGACATTGTACACAACATGGACACAATATTATTTTAAACAATAGAAATTGTACAGACATTAGTTGCCATGATTCAGATGTAACATTATTTGCTATAAGTCACAATAAGATGTAGTAAAACTGTAAATACCACTTCGTCGATATAATAAACAGTTTGCAAGTTGAGGCGCATCAACTAAGTACAGTTATTCGCGACTAATTAGCATGTATGGAATGTGATAGGTGTCGATGCTACAATAACTTCACAAATCGTCTCATCATCTCCTAAAACCTTATATCCACCCTAAGAATAACAATAATCAAATAAATTTCTTACCTAAAACGATTTTTAGGTGTTTTAGTCGGGTTGCTGAATCCTTTTTGGAGTCTTGTATTTTAACTGTCGATTTCTTAACATCCTGGTGAGATTTCTTGGTAAACATTTCGGATGCAATTTTATAGCGTCATTACGTAGATTCTTTTCATTCTCAGAATAAAAAATACAGTAATTTCACATTGTTTTCTTTAATTTTTCACTCCCATTTTGACATTTCACTTACATAAAAATCTCGCTCGGTTGACGTAAACACTAAACGTACTGTTCGTTTTACGGTAGAATGCCAAAAGTACCGTTGATTCAAAACATTTTCGCAAACATTACACGGCTAAATTAAATACTTTTGAAGCAACTTGATAAACCAAATATAAACAATTTATGATTTTTACCTTGCTCCACAGACAGTTCCTTGAAACAAAATTACATGGTTTTATCACATTTTTTTTACACTAAATGGAACGCAATCTGTTTTTTTTTTGACGATCTATGTCAATGGAATTTTATTATACTGCCTTCTCATTTTTTTTCGATAATAATTATTATAATGTGGTCTCATCTACGATCTCCTTCAAATGTCGAAAAAAAAAATAGAGAAGATTAATTTACTAGAGAACCGATGAATTCAGATTTTCTTTATCGCATACGCTAACCGAGCAACCAGCCGCACTAACCGTTTCGTGAGGCTAGAGTTTCAGTATATTAGGTACAAAGTACTCTGCGGGCTAGAGACTAAGGCTAGAGCAAGTGTAAATGTATGTACAACATTGAGCAAAACGTGAGTATTGTTACACATTATAGATTGAGAACAACGGATTACCTCACCGTGTTGTCGGGTTCGTCCGACCCGAGTTAGTCGAACCCGACAACATAGTGAGTTAATCCGTTGTTCTCAATCTATAACATTGAGCAAAGTAATATATTGAATAAAGAAGAAAAAACTTTTGCGATGTGTAGATACCTAGTTGTCCGTAGAAATACAAATACTGGTGGTGACTAAACTGACTACTACCTCCATAATTATCACCAAGTAGCGATGCTTTTTGGTTTTTGGGTTGGTTTGAATACGGTGTCCCACCACCCTCATATTCGAATGTCGACCAAGAGAGAGTCTGAGGCTGAGGTCTTAATTGTCAGCTTAGGGCCACTTATAACTGTAAGAGATTATGGTTTTATTCATACATAACAAAACTATATTTTTTTATGACTTGTAATTTCTGCTTACTTACCTACCCATTGCACTCACATTTGTCTAGTTAGGCAAATACCTGTAGTAGGTACCGCTACTTGAAAAGGCTATCATCACTATCTACTCAGGAATCTATTTTTAGGTACATTACATGACTTCCAATGGATTCAAAACAATGCGGATTGGTTGTTCATTATTTACAAAATGTGTGCGTCTTTGATTGTTTCTAAGGTATTAAAGGTGCTATAGATAAGGGCCCTTTGCACACACATAGCTAGGCATAAGGACTTAAGTAGGTAGGTACCCACATAATTAGGAAAGTATATCAATTAGAGTTTGGATTCAAAATTATGTGAATAAAAGGTCAGTGGGTAGTCTTAGGAAATTAGGTAGTAGTAAAACAATGTACCTACCTAGGTAAATAAGTAACTTTCGACCAATGATTGACAGACGTTCAGCAACCCCTGTTGAGTTCGTAGGTAAGTTGTTACCATGGATTTTTATAGGCAAACATTTATTTTGAAGTCTTAATTAATAGAAAGCTAAGTAAGTACCTACCTACTTAAATCTAAAGGAGAAGAAACTAATCTGCTTTAGGCAGGAATTATAATTATGATTTAGCTTAGTACCTAACGTTATTTTCCTTTTGAGGTAAGGAATCCTAAAACCCTTCCCTAGGTTCGTCAAACTCAAACCATTTATTTCAAATAAACCATTTACAGGCACTTTTGAATTGTCAAGGAGTCAGTCAGTCAAAAAGTTGTAGCTAGTTGCTCGTTCCAAACAGTAGGTTTCTATGGAGAAGAACGAGCAAGAAACTTCATGCAATTTAAAATCAATAGAATATTACAAATTTAGGTTACATCATTCATGTTGAATCTAGGGGTACCTACAATGTGAGAACAATGTAACAAGTTGTGGACGTTAAAAGAGGTCTAGTGGCAATGAAATTAGACAATTCAAAATAAATAAACGAGGCACGAACATGACGCACTGATCGGCACCATTTAGCTCAACCATTTTAAAGGGAACCAGATGATCCAACACATGCGCCACCATCAGCGAGACATTCAAGTGAGCATGAGAAACTCAACCGCCAGGGCATATTAAATGGTAGTAATGGTAGTTAAATGGCAGGGTAAATGGTAGCTTTAAAGTACATAGTGCTCACATGTACCTATGTGCTATGCAAAATTATATAATACTAATAGTTTGAGTTTATACAATGAAAAGTTAATGTAAGTAGTTCTACATCTTCAGCAGCTCCAAAAAATAGTCACCAATGCTAATCAATAAATCTATGAACCCTTATGGCTGTGGAGCTAGACCAGCATCCAGCCAAGCATTTTTATCAGTGATGTAATCATCCAATTTATAATATGCTCGGCTGCATAGTGTGCGTTTAATATAGGAATTAAATTTTGTCTTATTAAGTTGAACAATGTGGGGAGGTATTTTATCGTAACACTTTAGACAGAACCCCATGAAAGACGAATCTACTTTAGCCAGCCTGAAACCTGGTTGAACTAGTTGGTCCCTATTTCTAGTACTATAGTTGTCTGTCACTTCTTTTACCAAAAAGATGCAGATTTTTTCTAGCCTACATAATGTTTTCATATATGTATTGACAAGGTACCGTCATTATGTTAATTTCCTTAAACAGTTCCCTTAGAGAATCGCGCATACGTAGATTGTAAATGGCTCTGATTGCTCTTTTCTGCAGAATAAAGATAGACTCGATGTCTGCAGCTCGCCCCCAAAGTAAAATACCGTAGGACATAATACTATGAAAGTAACTATAGACCAGTCTCGCGGTATCCACATCAGTAAATTACCGGATCTTTCTGACAGCTTAAGCTGCCGAACTTAGTCGTCCTGCGAGAGATGTTAAATGAGGACCCCATTGTAGCCTTGAGTCGAGCGTGATTCCAAGGAAAACAGTTTCATCAACGAATTCCAGTTTCTCTTTATTCAATACTATATCGCAATCACTACTTTTGACATTTGGTACAGCAAATCTGATGCATTTAGTTTTTTTTCCATTTAATACCTAGTTATTGGCTGTGAACCAATTTTCGACCTGAAGTAAGGCGTTATTTACATTGTCGAGATTATTAGCCCGTCTATTTATCTTAAAAATTAAAGAAGTGTCATCGGCAAATAACACCATTTGTGGTTGGTTTTTAAATAAACGGGGAAGATCATTAATATAAACTAAAAAGAGGAAAGGACCTAATATTGACCCTTATGGGACTCCCATTTCTACTTTTAAACCATATGAATTCACCCCATTTATTTGAACTTGCTGCTGTCTGTCATACAGATAAGATTTTATTAAAGTAAGCGCAAGTTTACCCAGTCCGTAATACTAAAGTTTCAAAAGTAATGTGTCGTGATTTACGCAATCAAATGCCTTGGAGAGGTCACAAAAGATTCCTATGGCATCTTGTGCCTCTTCCCACGCGGTAAATATATGTTTTAATAAGGTGACACCGGCGTCGACAGTCGTACAACGTCCTTTGGTGAAACCATACTGGTGCTCGTGTAAAATGTCATTTGTGTGAACAGGCATCTGATTTAGCATTATCTTTTCAAATACCTTGCTGAAAACCGGCAACACGGACATGGGTCTATAATTATTGGTATCTTTACTGTCCCCGAATTTGAAAAGTGGTATGACTTTACTAAATTTCATTAGATCTGGGAAAACTCCCTGGTTTACGCACATATTAAAACCAAATAAGGCGCTATTGTTTCAATTATAGATGTGCAAACTTTAATAGACATGCCCCACAAATCTTCAGTTAATGTTATTTGTATGTTTAAATTGAAATTCTACCGGGCAGCCTGGAACGTTCGCTTTTAATAACGCAATTGAGACGTCAGGTGAGGTCTTCCGTGGTTTTAGCTGGTATGCTAGTAAAGAAATTAACAAATTCATGGGCTACTTCTAGGTTAGAGCTTATGGGACCAGGTGATGTCTCCAATGTATATTCAGTGTTACGAACTTTTTCTTGTTAGTCTCATTATTTATAACTTTCCAAACTGTCTTTATTTTATCGTCTGCCGATTTGATCTTATTGATAATGTATAGGGTGTTAGCTACCTTGCAAGTATTTCTAAAAGTTATAGAATAAGTAGTAACATACTTGTTGAAAGTATCTGTGTTAATATAAGGCTTAAGGTCATTCAGCTCAAACAATCTTTCCCTACTTTTTCTAATCCCCCTAGTTGCCCAGTCACTAAATATAAACTTAGGGCTAATATGTTTTACCTTTTTTTCGAAAGTATTATTAAATTCAGTCTGCACCACAGAAAAGAAATCATCATATAATTTATTTGCATTGTTATTATTATGGTCCAGAGTACTTAACTTATCATTTAGGGAACTATTGAATCTATTTAATTTACCAGTTGTTAATGGTCTAAATTGTATTTGCACTTTTGTCGTATGCATTCTAAACATAAAAGTTACCGTTTGTCCGCTATGATCCGATGGCAGATAATTAACAATAGCTTTATCCAAATAGTCACAATCGCAAAAAATATTATCGATGCAGGCAGCAGTAGTTGGACTTACTCTAGTAGGTTCCATAAAAACATTTGACAAATTGAATGACTTAAAAAGGCTTAATAATTGACTACTATTCAAATTATTTTCTAAAATTTTAATATTAAAATCACCACAAATAATTATGGATTTGCTACACGGTGGAGGCATTTCATTGAAGACCTCATTTTCACAACATATAAGCCTACTATTACGGAATCTAGTATGGGAACTCCCTGAAACCCGTATTATTTATATATAGCAGTTTATTAAATCAATAACTTAATCATTATACATACGAACCTACATCGCGGAATGTACCATGACGTACAGCTACATTTTTTATCAGTAGGGGATTCAGTTAATCCCCGACATGATCTTTATTTCTAGAAGCGTGAGGGCAGCGTTCAGAGCATGAGTTGATAACTTAGGTAGGTATGTAGGTACAGACACAGCACATCAAATCATACCAAAGTGTCAAATTTTCCCAATTGAATACGAACCTTCACCTTCTTTCGTCTTAAGGCGACGATATACGCCGGCGACCTTGAGCGACCAGAGAATCGTATGCGCTGCGTCCAAAACTCTCAAAGTTTAGTCCAAAAAATTAAATAAAAGATAATATTCTTTATCTTAAAAAAAGGCGTAGGTATACTAAAAGATAGATACTAAAATTGTCTGTAAGATGGTGTAAGTTTCGGTTCACTAATGTTTGCCATAATTTAAAATGCCATAATTTCATATGCCATACTTTTCTTCTTCAAGCCACGGTGGTGAGCGTTAAAACCACCTGCTCCTCAGCTCGCGGGCCGCCTCGCCCCTCCGCGCCTACGCGGGCTTAGATTACACTCTAGGTGTAGGGCAGAGGGCAGAGAAGACTACATGGAGTCGGTTTTGCAGCGATTCGTTTCTGTCACTAACTTTTGTAACACAACTTATTGTTTTTTTAAGACAATAATTTAGCGTGGCATAATAGATCTGCACATTATGTGTAGTAATATTATGCGAATTCAATTTATTCCAAAACATATTAGCCTTCAAGATAATTATGCCAACATAAACTGTATGCCAAGAAAAATATGCCAAAGTATTATTATGGCAAAACAAATTATACCAAAATAGTTATACCAAAGTATATTAGGAAAAAGAACAACATAACAAGGGATCCCTTGCAAAAGAGGATATCTTTTGCTATCTTTTGAAAGGGTTTTGCGATTTTGACTAACTGTTTTTATTGTCTAAAGATTATTTGCTACGCAATAAGGACATCTGGCGCTCGGCGGCTGCTGCCTCGGCACGCTCGCATCGCTCGCTCGCCTTCG
Source organism: Charanyca ferruginea (assembly GCA_947361185.1). Taxonomy (NCBI): domain Eukaryota; kingdom Metazoa; phylum Arthropoda; class Insecta; order Lepidoptera; family Noctuidae; genus Charanyca; species Charanyca ferruginea. Next base: position 10,268,792 of record OX376076.1, read on the forward strand.
CGCGTTGTGTGGTCATAGTTCTAACCTCACCTAACCGTTTCGATTCTAAAGATTGGTTACTGTAATAAATCATTTGGTTAGTGGGTGGCCTTAATGGGTGTCCCCTTGTTTCGAAGACAGAAATTTCATAGAATTTCGTTTCCAAGAAAATCTAATATATAAAATTGTCGTGTCACAGTTTTCGTTCCCGTACTGCTCCGAAACGGCTTGACCGATTCTGATGAAATTTTTTGTGCATATTGGGTAGGTCTGAGAATAGGCCAACATCTATTTTTCATCCCCTTTTCTCACCCCTTTTTCATCCCCCGTAGATCGGGACAGGACAACGTCTGTCGGGTTTCATATAATATTTGGATCTCGTATTTTTATTTCGACTATTATTGTTTCAAAGACTATTTACTTCAATGAAAAATATTTCACAGAAACACAATTCAATGAATTTTTAATACCATTTTTTTGTTTAACAAACTTATCAAACAGTAGAATTATTTTTTAACGAATAAGTGTATAAATAGACAATAACAAAAATGATGTCTTAAAAAGTCAATATGTTGTGCTACAAAAGTTAATGACAGAAACGAATCGCTGCGAAACCGACTCCACGTAGTCTTGTCTGCCCTACCCCTAGAGTGTAATTTAAATCTGCGTAGGCGTGGAGGGGCGAGGCGGCCCACGAGCTGAGGAGCAGGTGGTTGTAACGCCCGCTGCCCCGGATGAGACTGGCCGGCGAAGCCGGCCAGTAAGCCGATGCTGAGGTGGTGAGCGTGAATACCATCTGCGACGATAAGCTCGCGTGGGACCGCCGGAGCCCCGCAACGCCGGAGCCGTGACAGAAACTATGCCTGCTGCATGTTGCATGCTCGCTTGCATGATGCATGCATGCTTGCATGATGCATGCTTTTTTACATGCTGTATGCTTGCTTGCACGCTGCATGCTTGCTTGCACGCTGCATGCTTGCACGCTGCATGCTTGCACGCTGCATGCTTGCACGCTGCATCCTTGCTTGCATGCTGCATACTTGCTTGTACGCTGCATGCTTGCTTGCATGCTGCATACTTGCTTGTACGCTGCATGCTTGCTTGCATGCTGCATGGTTGCTTGCACGCTACATACTTGCTTGCATGCTGCATGGTTGTTTGCTCGCACGCGCAGTAGGTTTGGTTAGAACTGTGACTCCCATTCTTGGGAATAAGTTTTATATTCAATAAAAAATATAAGGATAAAAAATATTTGATTTGTTATTCTATGATATATGATTATTCTAACAATAAACTTTATGTGAAAGAAAAATCAATGATTTAAAAATCTTGAAAGTAAGTATTCTGCGTATTGATTATTCTATGAATCGAAATGATTAGAAAAAATTTATGTGAAATGAAATTCTATAAAACTATTAGCTATGAAACAACGTACAACCGGCCTAAATGACATTAATTTTTGTACAAAACAATAAACGTTTCTAAATTATATTAAATGTTGCTTATGACAAGCAGTGGTGGCGTAGGGTAGATTGGCACCCCGGGCGGATGTGTATTGAGCACCCCTAGGTACTTAAAATAAAACACCAAATTATACTAAACATGCATAAGAGACTTTATTTTACTAAAATATGTAAACATATTATCAAAATTGAATTTCCTGTCTCTTTTAATTGATAAAATCGAAAGATTGGTTAGTCGCGCTTGGCTGGCTCATTGTAGACCTTCAGTCAGTATGATTTTATTAATGATAACTTTCAAAAGCTTGTTTCACATGAAGCCATCTAACCAAACTGTTATAAAAATTTAAGACAAAGCGCTAAACTTGGCACAGACTCAAAATAGCCCCCATTTAACATTCATCATCATCACTTTAGCTTAGTTTTGGTTCGCTGTTGGATATAAGCCTCCTACATGGCGCGCCATTTTTCCCGGTCCTCTTCCTTCCTCATCCAGCCACCACCGGCTACCTTCTTCAGGTCATCGGTCCATTGGGCTGAAGGGCGATCCCGTGTTAGCAACATTTCATGCTGAATAACACTAAATGTTACCAGAATAAAATCCATTGCACTGTAATGATGGTCTAGTTCTTTGTAAAATCTGTCGTGACATTCTAACATTGCTCTCTGTAAATCTTCTGGAAATGCAAGTTCAGCATCTCGGGCCATTTCTCCAGGCATATATGCTTTCGAAATCTCGTCTTTCCTCTTTTTCCTTCAATCAGAATGTCTAAATCCTCTTTAATATTGTTACGTAGCAAATAAATAGCCCTTTTCAGTATTTGGTTGCGCTTTAGTTTTTATCACACGCTTTTCCAACGATAGCCCAGATGTTTGTATATAATTTTCTGTCTGATTAACTTCTAGGATTTCACACCAAAAGGAAAGATGGCATAGAAAACTGGGGTGCGATTCTGTAAGACCTCATTCTAAACTTCGAATCTGAATCCACTGTGAGTTTCTTGATTGGCATTCTAAAAACTCGATTGATAATTCGAATTTAAACTAGCGCCACCCTTGCGAGCGTGTCAGCGAGTTGAACTAAATTGATAGGGAGATTTTGACAGACAAAGCATGAGATGATGTAAGAAGTGGCATTCTGTAAGGTAATTTCCCCGTCACTTCGACGCTCACTTCGCACTCGAACCCAATTCAAAGTGTCAAACATATCAAGGTCATTTTGAACCTTATGCGAAGTGAGAGTGAATAGCGATGTGAGATGCGTGTTGTTGTTTGAATTTTACAGAATCGACCTACTGAAGTCACAGAATTGATGCTGCTTCTCTTGTTTCGACGTTTTCTTTGGGGTGCTAGGATCACACATCTCTTGGACAAGAATAGTGGTTTAACAGCGTCGTGATGAGCACTCCATCTTGGAGATACCGTTTTCTTGCGGATGACGGCATGAAAGCCATCAGTGGGATACCGATACAGTACAATGATCCCCGATGCACTTCAGAAGCGAGACCGCCCCAACATCATCCTGAAGATGTTGATATACTCGACGCCAGACGCGCAGGACATCCAGCGATCATTTGGTGTGACTGACCCACATATTTTTCGTACAAAAGCTTTGACAATACGACATAAATAATTTGAAGTCCGGTTAAGCAGCCGTCAACCTTCTAGTTTAACCTGCGAGATACCATGCCGAGAAAAAGCCCTAATTAAAGTTACTTTAACTTGTTCAGATCGGGAGAATCTGCAGGCCAGCATGTTACCTCCGACCGCTAAAGCCCTGCACTCCCTCTCAATGTCCAGATCGTCTCCAAGACCTTCGGTAATTAAACGGTATTTAAATTTCGTGACACGATTTATGCACAAGCCATTTATGGTAATATTATTTGAATACTCGGGGCATCCACCGGCGGTCTTAAAGACCATATATTCTGTTTTTTGGACATTATAAACAAGGACATGTACACCAGTAACACCAGCATAGGCCTCACATACTCTTAACAACTCTCCGAGACCTCTTGGGCTCAGCCACACCATGTCGTCCGCGTAGCTAATGTTGTTGACGCAGATGCCATAACAAGCAACCGACACGCTTGCTACTGAGCTCGACGATGAGGTCATTAATGCAGAAGTTGAAAAGCTTGGGCGACATCAAACCTCCCTTTTTAGGGTTCCGTACCTCAAAAGGAAAAAACGGAACCCTTATAGGATCACTTTGTTGTCCGTCTGTCTGACTGTCAAGACCATTTATCTCGGGAACGCGTAGAGGTATCGAGTTGAAATTCAAAACCACATGCTTAGGTCCACGGCCCTTGAAGCTGTGAAAATACCAAACTTGTAAGTTAACGTGAAAAATTAAGTACATTTCGACACTCTCAAGGGAATCAAAATTTATAGGGTACTTTCCGTTGACCTAGAACTATAAAATTTGGCAAGTAATATCGTCTTATAGGTACTATAAATACAGGAAAAAGTCTGAAAACTATACTTTTGTAATGAAATCATTAAAATTATATTCTTTATTTTAGGTTTTGTCCGCGATTTGGTCCGTGTGAATGTCGGTTATTGCGAATGCAGACAAAGTCCCGAGACAAAGAAAAATTTCATAGCAAATTTCATCAAAATCGGTTTAACCGTTTCACCGTGTTCGTGGATGCGTAACAGTCAAAGTTACTTTCTCATCTATACATATAATAAAACAGTAACAAAACTGTGTCTGTACATTAAATATATTAAAAAAATTATAATTGAGGGGGGTTTAGGAACAGTAATAGAGCACGAATGCAAAAAAAAAATTCTGTCTGTTTGTCTGTTTGTTTGTACACGCTAATCTTCGGAACTACTGGGCGGATTTGAATGATTTTTCTTTTGTTGTATACGTATTAAATCTGGGCAACATATAGGCTATAATTTATCTTGGAAACTTAAACACCTCATGCAGAACCGCAACAGACCAGCTAAACTATAAGAGATACAAAAATGGTACCATAGCAAAAATTGTTCCACGTGATGAGCATTTTCTGCTGAGAGAATAAATTTGAAGATCTGGAACACCTGATGTGAAACTCCAAGAGCCCAGCTACACCATGACACATATAGGAATGACGTCTTAGCAAAAGTTGTTCGGTCCGATGGGCATTTCCTGTTGACTTATAAAAATCGAAGATCAGAAACATCTGATGTGAAAATTAAAGCTATCACTAATTTCACTGTATCTTATAAAATAACATAAGCTGGGAGTACCTCCACGCAGTGAAGGCGGTAACAGTTTGGGACTGATTTTTGATGACGATGGTATATCATTGAAAATTTGACTCTACTGGCCAAAATTTCCATTTATTTTTTTATTTTATCGAATAAATATGCCTTCGGGCTTATAATATTTGGGTGTTTAATTTCCTTTTCCGTTTATCATCGTGATACGGTAGTGACTGCTCCCCTGCGTTACCGGGTAGGCACCCAGCAACGCAGGGGAGCAGTCACTTAGATTTTAATTGATCAGGTATCTTTACAATAAAACTATAACCATGCCTAGAAAGAGGTCAAATCTTTCCCAATGTTCCAAAGGAGCTAAAAGATTGAGGATCATAAGATCCCAAGAATCTACCGAAGAGCGTCAGGAGAGACTTGATGCTGTTCGAGAACATCAGGCTGCAACTCGCTCCGTGGAAACCTCTTCAGATCGCGAAGCACGCCTGCGTTCTCAGCGTATTTACGCATCTACATCCAGGTCTCTAGAGACCAGTAAAGAATATGATGCGCGACTGACCGCTGATCGTGAACGTCATACATTGTCTCGCGAGTCGGAGACGTTCACGGATAGAGAATTGCGCTTAAGTTCTCAGCGTATCTACGCATCTGCTTCTAGGTCTCTAGAGACAAGTGCGGAACGTGATGCGCGACTGTCCGCTGATTGTGAGCGACATGTATTGCTAACTACGTAATCAATAATATTTAGCATATAAAGTACCCAGTGTTCTTCCTCCTCTCTCCTACTTGATTTATGCTGTGCCCGACAGGGTCCATAATTGTGACTTACATAATATTTTCCTACCAACTACATGATACATTATGGTACGCAATAAAGAACTGACAATTGAGAATTGCATTGTCTCGCGAATCGGAAACGTTTACCGATACAGAATCACGCTTGAGTTCTCAGCGTATTCGCACATCTATTAACAGGTCTTTTGAACCGAATGATGACCGTGATGCACGACTAACTGCTGATCGAGATTATCATACACTAGCGACGCTACCCAGCTTCGCATGGGCCTATAGCCTTCCTCGGTAAATGGACTATCTACACAAAAACATTTTTTTAATTCGAACCAGTAGATCCTGAGATTAGCGCCTTCAACCAAACAAACAAACTCTTCAGCTTTATAATATTAGTATAGATTGTCCCGAACACGCACACAACAAAATATTCATAATCAGTTAGAAAGTGAGAGAAAAAGAATTGCTGGAGTACGGCATGAAGAGACACAAGAAGAGAGCAACGAACGTTTGAATTCTGATCGACTTCGACATTCTCTGAACAGAATGTCGATATCATCTGAATCGGATGTGTCTCAAGATATAGCCGTAGGTCATGGCGACCTTCCTTGGGTTGATAAGGAACGGAGTTCATTTATAACGTTTACTCCTATGTTTGACTACGCCACATATTCCGCCATCGGAGGTATGATTCAAAATTGTACTTTTTAAACGTCTCGAATCATCTCGCGCATCCCGTTGTTTTCCCGTCCCCGGGCTCTTAGAATTCGACATCAGACGTTTCAGATCTACGATTTTGACGACCCCGTTGTCGCTGGCATAAGCAACAGGATCCGCGTACGAAGTCGCGGGCAGAAGCTAGTTTATAATATTAGTATGGAAGTATGGATATGTGTACGGAACCCGCGTTAAGCGAGTCCGACTCGCACTTGCCCGGTTTTTTTTTTGTTCCGGTGTGGAAAATCCTCATGGATGTCTTCCGCCCTGGGGGTCAGGGTCGGGGGAGGGCTCTGTCAGACTCTTACTGACTAAAAACCACCCCGATGTTTTATCTCACACCTACGTCGGGGGTCGCGGGAACTGGAGATACTTTCGCAACCCCCGACTGGTGCCGGCCCGCTAGTGCGGGCCACATCTCGGTTCAGGGGGGGGGGGGGAGTGGGGTCTAAGACTCCCCCCCGAACGTCTAAGAGGGGCGCGCGTGGTTTACTACGCGCCGTCCGTCACCTCGGGTCCTGATGTATGTGGGGGGCGACAGACGTCCCCGAGTCTGACGTCCCCGAGTCTGCCGTCCCTGGACCCATTTAGGGGGGCCGGAATAGGGCGTTATCCGCCCTCCGCCGACGCCCGGTGCGCTTGCTGCGGGCCGGGTGGGAGGTAGAGATCTCCCTCTTCCTTTCCGCAGTCTTCTTCTGCGACATGACAGTTTCGCAGAAGGAAAAGACCGTGTCCCAGGACTCTGCGCTGCCGACCATCGACTCGACCACAGCCGGCAGCGACTGGTCACCACCTACTTCTGACACCAGTAGGTCGATTCTGTGAAATTCAAACAACAACTCGCATCTCACATCGCTATTCACTCTCACTTCGCTTAAGGTTCAAAATTACCTTGATACATTTGAATCGGGTTCGAGTGCGAAGTGAGCGTCGAAGTGACGGGGAAATTACCTTACAGAATGCCACTTCTTACGTCAGCTCATACTTTATCCGTCAAAATCTCCCTGTCAAGTTAGTTCAATTCGCTGACACGCTCGCAAGGGTGGCGCTAGTGTAAATTCGAATTATCAACCGAGTTTTTAGAATGCCAATCGAGAAACTCACAGCGGATTCAGATTCGAAATTTAGTATGAGGTCTTACAGAATCACACCCAAGGGCACGGCGCGGCTCCTCCCAAGCGGCACACTCTGGCAGCGTATGCCGCGCCGTTTCCTCCCGGTATTCGACGCAGTGGGGATCCCGGGCGTTCGGCTTCCTGTTTATAATGCGACACAGGTACTTCCCGAAGCAACTATGCCCCGAAAGCACCTGCGTCACCCGAAACGACAAGGAGCCGTGCCTCCTCCTGAGCTAGCGCTAACGCACTGGCCGGTCCGCCTCGATGATGGCGAGGTAGGGCCCGAAAACCTGTCCCGTTATTCCGCCACCAGGACGCGAGTACCTTCGCCTCCAGGACTCGCAATATGGACTGCTCCGGATTTTCCACTCACCGGGAGGCCAGGCTTAAATTCATGCTTTCCAGCTTTCCAGAAATTAGAAAAGTCCTTTGCCGATTTGTGTTTTGCCAGGATCTCCATCTTTCGCTGCTCGACTTTTTTTAATATTTTACTCGACTCGAGCATTTCGTCATAAATAATGCCTGAAGTTGCACGTTTCGAACCTAAATCTGGCCACTCTATAAGCTTCACAGACATGTTTATTCCAGCCACATAAGTGCCTATTTTTATTTAATTTTGTGTCACGCTTCCTAGACCTAACAGCGGCGGTACTCAGGATTGCCACAATATTGTTGTTATTTTGTGGTATCCCATGACTGCATTCCGTGAATTCGGTAGGAAAATCAATGGCTCGAAAGGCATTATTGTTACATAGTTCATGGTAAGTTCTGTGATCCATCATACAACCGAGTCGCACCGCATGTAGCTCGTCACCAACTTAGGCCTAGCTATGTCACAACTAACAAGTAAAGGTACCTAAATTATCCGACAAGTAAACATCTTCTATAACACGTACCTACCCCGACTGCTGTTTGCCAGGCCTATAATGATACGACACAGTGGTCCAGCCATCGCCTGCAACCATTCGCCTCGCCAGCCTCGGTCACAAACGTGTAAGTATTTTGTCTGTGTGCTTAACTTTTCCAAGTGGACACAGAACCAGGCCTGACCCGAACAAAAGCTCATTTCCTCATTTCATTACAATATAATTCGTATTTTCACTTTTTATTCATAGTCCAAAAATATACCACGAAAAACCTTTTGATGTATTCTGATATATTTATGTACCTACTAATTAAATTATTATTTGTTGTAATTGTATGTATCTAGTATCTTAGCTATGTTACTATACATAATGTATAGTAACATAGCTAAGAACAGATTTGACTTTAACTTTGATTTTAACTTCGCGGGCAAACGTTATTTAAATAAATAAAATATAATGAATTGCATTAAAATTTTCGACATAAACTGTTATCCCCTGGTTCCGAGTTGTTATATCATCTGATCCGTTCCGCGGTATTATATTTGAACACATTTTTTATCATCGAAAACCTGTTTTAATTTGTACGCATGACGTTTGCTTATTTGTAAGTATATAGCTCCGAACATTGTCTCGGTAGAACCTAGTCGCTCTCGGACAGTGTATTTAACAGCTCGTATATATTATTTCTTATTTTTGTTTTGATATTTACTCAGTCTAGTCAATCGCATTAAATTAGTGTTCAGTTCAATTAAAGTTCTCAATTTGTAGTGTCACAGTGGTCATTATTGCTGATATTATATTGACTTGTTCAAAATGGTTTCTCTTAAAAGTTTCCTTGTAACATGTTTGTTTTTTAGTGCGACAACAGCGATTAATTTGACACAAGAAGCCATTGGTTTTCCTGAGGCAGAAGAAGATCCTAGTTTAGTAAACAAAGATGTAAGTAAGAGTTTTAATTTTGAAGTGTATCTAAACAAAAAGTTTCTGTGAATTAACTAGGTAGGTAACTCAACAGAAGGATTTTCCTTGTGGTACAAACATGTTTTTATTATCCTCAAGTTACCTATGTAGAAACTATAAAGTTAGTAAGAGTTTTTGCTTCAAATCGTAGCCTTTTTTGATGAAAAATAAACACCAACGTGAATTTTAAGTTGTCTTGTACCTTTAAGACAACTTAATAGAAGCAAACTTATTAGATAAACGAAATAAGCGGTAGGTTATACCTACATAAGTAGGTAGGTACATAATAGATCGATACCAGATTTATTTATATATTTCTTCTACATATCGTATTGTGTCGGCAGTTAGACGTGCCATACTTATTGTAGCTACCTATATGTATAAGGAGTAACTATCGTGAATGACCTTCCACTCGTGACCATTCGTAGGTCATGGGTCTCTGATCTTAACAATCTCATTGGTTATTTACATAAGTCACAATGATTAATCGTTCTCATATTTAATGTTGTTTTTATCAGACTTTATACATTATAATATATTATTGGAATTTCATTTACATAGGTAGAAAACAGAACAGTTGCCAGAACCTACCTAATATTAATTATTATCATTATTTTTTTTTTTTTTTTTTTTTTTTTAATTTTACTCACACTCACGCGTTATGGTTGCATTTTCTTTTATTAATTAATACCTACATATAAACCCATACCTAGCTGGCTAAGTTAAAGCCGTACAGATCGATCGGACGAAGGTTAAGCTACGCTGGCCGCGGTCGGTCTGTGGATGGATGACCATCCCTTTCATACCGAGTTTCCTCCGTGCCCAGGAAAGCACGTAAAGCCGTTGGTCCCGGCTGTCATTTGTAGATCTTTGGCACGCTTATGGGTAGTCAGAAGCCAGAAAATCTGACAACCAGTCTTACCAAGGGGTATCGTGTTACCCAGTAACTGGGTTGTGGAGGTCCGATAGGCAGTCGCTCCATGTAAAACACTGGTATTCAGCTGCATTCGGTTAGACTGGAAGCCGACCCCAATATAGTTGGGAAAAGGCTAGGCAGATGATGATGTAGTTATATCTTGTGTCTGGGTGTTGTTTATCTATATATGTATGTATTTACAAAAAAAAAATGTATTTGTGTATGTATATCAGCTGTCTGACACCCATAGTACAGGGTCTCCCTAGTTTGGGGTCAGATGGCCGTGTGTGAAAATGTCCCCACATATTATTATTATTATTATTTTTACAAATTATGAAGCTCATTCCTGAAACGCGCGTCGACGGCGCGTTTAAAAAACGCGGTGTGCTTAGGCCCTTATAATATCGAGCACAATTTTAAGGTACCTACCTACTTGCCATGGGCAAGCTTAAAGCTTAGGATCAAACCTAAGCCTCTGCACGCACTCTTTCACTCACGCACCACGATTATTTCTCTATTATTTTTATTATTCTATTATTAATAGTTAACCATATTTCACTGTACAATAAAGATACGTCGAATCGACGTGCGCATATTTGAGTGGGCATGTTTTGGATTAAGTATACCTGTCGTGGCCGGATCTTAGAATTGGTCCTTTCATGAAGTGTTCGACCATTTCATGAAATGCTTGTGTTTCATGAAATGGCTAGCTAAAATTGACCATTTCGTTGAAACATCAACGTTTAATATATGTCAGTCGAGCTATGGCCACATCATGATTCGTGGTTTGACCAGCCCAGCAATGTTGCGCTCTTAGACTAATAAGTCAGTTAAAGATGTCATAGACACGCTAAGCTCGCTGTTTACCTACCAACTATTAATCAAACCACATAATACTTATATAATATATCCAGGAAATGGTGTACCTGTGTGCTAATTTTCATGCAAATCTGTTCAACGGTTTACGCGTGATTGAGTAACAAACATCTTCACAAACTTTCACATTTATAATATTAGTAGGATTTTTTTTTGTCTAGCCTGTACTGCCCCATTGCTGGGGCAAAGGCCTCCCCCAAGTCCTTCCAGGAACTTTTATCCTGCGCCACCTCGACAAGCTCGAACCAACCCTGCTGGTACGCGTCTAGGTCATCTCGCCACCCTTTTCTGGACCGTTCTCGACGCCGTCATCCATCAGGCACCCATTGCGTGGAGACTCTTGCCCAGCTGTCAATGTGCATGCGGCTGATGTGACCTGCCCAATCCCTTTTTAAGCCTGGCAGTTTGTCGCCTACGTTAATTATGTCGTTTTGAACCGCAGCGTGGTGTTCCGGATTCTGTCCTGTCTTTTTACACCCAGAATACTGCGCTCCATTGCTCTTTGGCAAACTCCAAGGCGGAACTTTTGCGACTCAGTGAGCGACCAGGTCTGAGCACCGTAGGTTAGGATGGGTAAATGTACAAATGTTGATAAGTGAGAGATCGGCAGATCACCTTTCATGGACCAGTAGCTTTTCCAGGCGTTTTCGATTTCCCTCGCTTGCCTGTTTTCGAAAGAAACTATCTGGCCCAAGTAGATATATACTCATCGACATTATGCATTTCCTGTCCGTCGCCCTCGACTCGGGTATCTGTGCCCTCGTCGCCCTCGACCCTACTCTTAGTGCTATTGGTCATTAACTGTGTTATTGTCATTAAATTATAGACCGATTCATCGCAAGTCCCACCCTGACGCTAGCCGTGCTCAGTTCTTGGAGCATGACCCGAAGTTCCACAGCTGTGGGGTCAAAAAAGACAATATCGTCGGCAAACCGGAGGTTGGTCAGCCTCTTCGTGCCGACTTTATTGGCCTTGGTCTTCCCTTCCATGAAGTTGCCAGTGACTTGAATTTCTCTTCAAGAGTTTGTGAACAATTTGGAAGAAATGGGTCACCCTGCTTAACACCCATGAATCCTAAATTAAGGTCCTGCGCTATTGAAGTAAATGTTATAATTAACAGTTCTACATATTTTTTCTTACGTACTTCGATATTTAAACAATAACCGGTTAATTAAATGTTGTTAACAGTCTTGTTGAGGTGTGAACAGGAGTGACAAATTCACAGCCTAGCATACTAGGCTGTACCAGGCTAGGCTACCTAGGCTGTGCTAGGCTGTGTGTGTGCTGTGTGTGGCTGTGTATGTGGTGCTAGGTTGCACCATAGTGCAACGTTTGTTTTTTTAAGAAATAAAAGAGTTGAGTTACCATTCGTATCGTTAGATGTATTTGAAGTTTTCTTAGAACCTTAGATGTTCTAGAATGAAATTTAACTTACGTAATTGTATATACCTATGTACAGCAGTGGACGTCTTTCGGCTGAAATGATGAATTAATAGAAAACAAACACTTAATTAGTTGAATTAAATTTTATTTAAATATCTACTCTGGTAACTTATCTGTTTTGTTGACCGTACAAGAAATCAATGAAACATCTTTGTGCCAATAGTGACGATATACATAAATTCTTATCGGTTTAATGAAGACGAGCCTATACCTTATATATAAAAATCTTCTGTGCGTGTGTATGTAAGTGATCTCCACCTAAACGACAGTAGGTACCGATATTGATGAATTTTTTTGGCGTGTGGTCCAGTGGATTCGAGAATGGTTTAAATTCACAGTTGGACCCGGTAGGTGGCGCTGTAGTCGTTTTTTTTAATTATCAGGGCAGGACAACGTCTGCCGGGCCTGCTAGTTTATATGTATAGCTTAAGTTTAATTAAGTATTCAGGTTTTCCCAAGTGTAGGTCTCAGTGCAATGAACGGGTTATGAATTCTTGTTATTCCTTGTGAGTTGTGAACTTGTGACACTAATACAAAAACCTGTTTGGTTCGAAATAAATTACAATGTTTCGACGTTCTCTGCTTATCAGTCGACGAATATAATAAATATGCATGTGATTTAAATAAGGGTCAAAATATTTTTTTATTAAACTTTATTAGTTCTGAATTATGCCTCCATCAATATTTTTGATTAGGTAGGTACTATTTTTTTTTTTTTTTTTTATCGGCATCTATATAATTAAACGAAACTTTACAAGAATAATAAAAAAGAAAACCTATAATATTAAACTAAAAAAAAACTAACACAATAAGGCATCATAGAATTCGTCCACATCGCCGTCATATGGAAATGTACCCAAGAGACTGGCGGCATTGCCACGTTGGATGGCAATGCTTAATTAGGTACTTAAGTATAATTTTCTTTTGTGCAAGAAATAAATTCTTGAAAAGTGAAACATTAATGGGAATTATAAATATTTGAAAACTGACGCCGTAAAAGTTTATGACAAAAACACAAAGTACGTAAGTCTGTGGTAAAAATGACAATGGCACGTAAACTTTCCACTTTGTTTGTCTGTTGTTATAGAGTATGACGTAACACTAAGCCAAAATGCCCGGTTGAAAACTTGATTGGCTATTTTCAACTTGTTTTTAGGGTTTCGTACCTCCAAATGAAAAGACGGAACCCTTATAGGATCACTTCGTTGTCCGTCTGTCTGTCTGTCAAGACCCTTTATTTCAGGAACGCGTAGAGGTATCGACTTGAAATTAAAACCATATACTCAAGTCTACAGTCCCTTGAAGCTGTGAAAACGTCAAAGTTCTAAGTTAACGTGAAAATAAGATACGGCCGTTTATGCCGCAAAAAAAACATATATTTCGACACTCAAGGGAATCTAAATTTTTAGGGTTCTTCCCGTTGACCTAAGACTATATAATTTGGCAAGTAATATCATCTTATACTACAAGTACAGGGAAAAGTCTGAAAACTATACATTTGTAATTAATTCATAAAAAATGTAGTCGTTACATAAAGTACGTAAACAATCATCGAGGTATGCGCGGTCATAATTGTACGGGTGACCAAATCACGGAATTTGAACAGAACACTTGGTGGGCGAGTCCGATTCGTACTTGTCCGGTATTTTTTTTAAATTAGTATTTTAAATTAGATAAGAAATAAGGTTGCCTATGATGGCTGCGGGTTGCCCAAGACACCTCGACCGCTAAGAAGGATGGCGATCTCTGGGGGAGGCCTACGTTCAGCAATGGACAGGCAATAGGCTGATAATTATGATTATGATGATGATGGGTAAAGAATAAGAAGTAGATACGGCACAACTAAGTTAGGCGCTCCTAGTACTTGGATGTAAAGGAGCTTGGGAAACTATATTAAAGTGAAAACCGTATAAAAATCAAAAAAGTTATCGGAGAAACAGACTGACGAAAAAAGCCTGTTTAGGGAAGATGAGTAATGTAAATAATAATAATAATGTAAATGAGTTTGTTTACTTGTCTGTTTCAATTTGATTCTTTTGTGCTATTAATTAAAAGTTGTTATGCGGATGAATTGCTCTACATCTACTTTTTTATCATTATTTACTTATTATTTGAATTGTGTGGAATGAAAAAGCTATGATTTTATTATTACACTTAGGTAGGTACACTTGTCCCAAATCGAGGAACCGCATCAATAAAGATGTACATACATATCCTACCTAGTACTACTAGTTCTATAAAGTAGATACATTTTAAAAAAAGTGTCAGTTTACCTACAAGATTCGTTCTGTCTCCGAGTAGATACATTTCTAAGTAGGTATACCGCCAAAACACAAGTGCTGTACCTACTTATATACTAACCTAACTTCTATACTTACCTAGGTACTTAATTGCCTAACTTTTCCCTTTTCCAGGACCGTCAGCCAGTATACATCCCATCGATGTGTCCGGAGAGTGAGCTGTACTACCCAGGAGACCAGAAGGATGACTGGATATGTGACTGCAGACCAGGTAAGAATTGGGTACTTCACACTATACTAGGGGTCGGCAACATTTTGAAACGGAAGAGTCAATAGTCACCATTTACAACATTTTCCCGTTTTTAAAGAGCTGTTATATTGTGTTATATATATATGTTATATTTATTCATTACTAGCGACCCGTCCCGGTTTCGTACGGGTGCAATGTAGATCATATATTTGTATCTATACGTATGAACCTTCCTGTTGAATCACCCTCTATTGATAAAAGCGTATTAAAATCCATTGCGTAGGTACTTTAAAACCCCTAAAACTTTTTTTGCCCATCTGGTGAGATAGTGGTAAAACGTATGCCTATGAATTGATTAAAAAAAAATCTAAGAGATCAGACGGTGGGGCGACTTTGTTTTTTATACCAGATAACCGATAATTCATAAAATCATAATGCACGTTTGCTTAAGGAACCGAAGAGCCGCTACTTTATATCGAAGACCCGCATGCGGCTCGCGAGCCGCAGGTTGCCAACCCCTGCATTATACCAATCAATTAACTTCGGTACTTTTTATGAGCTGTCAAAACGCGATGCCCCTATAGATTATATTTGATAATAGAAAAATGTGACGTCGGTTATTTGCCAACTCAATTGACATAACTATTTATTGATTTAAAAAAAACAAAAAATCGAATTACACAGTTTATTGAAAATGAATCGAGTTTCCATTTCATGGTAGATTTTCATGAATGGTGTCAACCACGTCAACGACCCAATTGGCAGCGATAAACAGTCGATGCTAACAAAACGTGGGAGTGGGTTTTATAACAACGAGAACAGTGAAGGATTTTCTCATAATGGTGGCAATTCAGTTAGTTGTGCACGAGCTAAACTTATTTTAAGCTATTTATATCACTTTCTCTCCAATAAAACAAGAAAGAGACAGATATTAATAAGAACTGTCAATATAAGTTGAACTAAAAAGTACATACCATTACAGTTGTTATTACCGAACGTATTGATTAAAAATGGCTACTAGTCCGCATCAAACTAAAGAAGAATCACGTAAATCGGGCCACAAATCTCAGCGTAATCGGTGTACATGCATAAAAAAAATACCAATCGAATTGAGAACCTCCTCCTTTTTGAAGTCGGTTAAAAATACGGCGAAGTTCATCAGCTGTTATTGTCTAATTTCAGTTTAGGTTGTGATCAAGGGAATCGCACCAATGCAAATTAATTAATAAATCGATTTAGTTTTAGTAGGTGCGTACCTACCTAGTAGCATATCTAGTAATTATTTTTCTTTAACAAAATATATTTGTTGTTTCAGCTTTCTTGTATCACCCAAAATCAGACACGTGCTGGCCAGCTTACAGGAAAGGTCCCTGTCAAGACGGACAGTACCTGGTCTTAAAGGCAGACTCAGCGATTCCTGTGTGTGAAATAAATCCC
Organism: Charanyca ferruginea; assembly: GCA_947361185.1. NCBI lineage: Eukaryota > Metazoa > Arthropoda > Insecta > Lepidoptera > Noctuidae > Charanyca > Charanyca ferruginea. The sequence continues at coordinate 10,285,050 of OX376076.1, forward strand.
TGTAGCGTCGATAGCTACGTGTATTACAATGGAAGATGTGAGCAACTCGCCACTGTAGCTCCCTGCAAGCACATGTGGCCCATCCCGGCCGCCCTGACGGTCAACGCCACTAGTTTATCAGTCACTTGCGAGAAACTTGACCTGCAGTCCAGGTTCGGTGAAGACACCCAGGCCCTCGTCCGCGCGCCATGTCCACCAGGCTGCAAAAGAAGTATTAACGCCAAATGTGTTCCTGTTACTGCATAATCAATATTTTTAAGTTTAATGCTTCATGACCTTAATAAATACACACTACTTGTCTAATTATGTGTTTTCTTATCAGAAAAACTAGTAGCAGTAAGTTACAGTTTTATAACACAAATTTTTAATATCATGCTCGAATTTGCGTGCAAATTTTCATGAGGACTGCAAAAAGCTGGTTTAATTCCTAGCGTGTAGTAGCTATGTAGTTATAAATGCTCGTGTGTAACATGCAAACTAATATTTTAAAAAGCTATTCAAAATACTCATAGTAATCAATATTCACTTCGTTAATTGAGTTACAAATCCCCCAAAAGTTGTGGACTAACCTTGCACAGTATGGCACGACGCTCGACGCCGCCGCCAACGCGCCGGCTCGTCGGCTATGGCAACCGCCGGGCGTCCCTCGTGTAGTCATGGCGACTCCACCGTCATTGTGCCACACTATGTCCCTGTCATCGGCGTTTATTTACCAATTACCACAATGGACAACGACGGGGCTGTCTGCACGCACGATTATCGACAACCCTCATGATACAATCGGTAGCCAAGTATTTGTCGACCTCCTAATGGCATTGTGTTTCATTGCTTCGAGTCAGTCGTAGCCGTAAGTGTCCGCAAGGTTAAGGTTGATTGACGGCTCGGTGGAAAGTTTGAAACATTTTCCCCAAGTGAAAAGTGCACCTTTCTAGAAAACTCGTAGGAACATGCAGCTGAAATGTGGTAAGTTTCATAATGACCTAGTTAATAAAATTATAATGCATGCAATAATCAAAGGAAATATAAAAAAGTTCTCTTATGAGTTATGCTGACTATATTTTAAAAAAGCTTTTACTTAGAATTTTTACTTTAAAGCAATAAAACCGGTTCGTAAGTGTAACTTCAGTGAGCAGTGCGACGGCTGATCGTTTAATTTCCATATAATCGCGAGCTAAGTCGAGCATGCTCCTATCGCGATTGATCGCTGACCCATATTCCCGACAGCTGGCACGGTGGCCACTGACCACCACAACACACTGATTAACTTAACGCAAATGGCCTTCCCCGATTTTTTGTTATGGCAGCTAGCCGGACTGCTATTTCCTCTCAATCTACATTTTGGCAGGTTACCTAGAGTATTAGGCAAGTCGAAGGAAATGGCTATGTGAAATATTGCTAATAAACCGTGGCGTGTTTTATTTGAAAGCCTAACGTTGTTTTATAAAATCCGACGAAACGTCAGTATTTCGTTGTATGTAGCAGCTACACTACACTGGCTAGTGTTCCCGGCTAGTTCATTACCTAGCCTCGAATGTATACAAAAAAGGCTATGTTTCATAGTTTGCATAATTCATCATTTATGACACGGTTTTAAATGCTAAATGCATTTATTTTCGTGAAATAGGTACGTGTATGTCGGCTAGGCTCAATAAGATTGTTTTTTAAGCTTTTTGTACAACTTACTTGTTTAAGTATAAAAACTAAAGGTCGAACAACAACAACAACAACACTTACAATATTTAATTTTGTTCCATTTTCTTATCTCGAGCACGTAGGTATCCCTGGTACCTACGTATTAAAGATAAAAAAATTAAATAAATAAATAAAATGTTAGTTTAGTAGATAGATGAATTTTTGCCTGTAAACCAAATAGCTTGTTCGACTGTACCTTTAGTTTTTATACTTAAACAAGTAAGTTGTAGAAAAAGCTTAAAAAATTTAAAACCTTGTCTTAAATGATGAATTATGCAAACTATAAAACATAGCCTTTTTTACCCGACTACGGCAAAGCCAAAGGAGGGTTATGATTTTGACAGGCTATGTATGTATGTATGTTTGTATGTATGTATGTACGTATGTTCATCTATTCGCTCATAGCTCCTAAACTACTTATCAGAACTGAACAAATGAGGTATCGTTAGAAGCGTCTTGATCGTCCGCTGGTTATAGGCTATATGACGTGTCACCGAATCCAATGTAGCGCCCTCTGGCGGAAAAAAAAATCCAAAATAAAAAAAATATGAAGACAAGCATACCGTGTTTGTATCATTGGAAAGGGGTTCACTAGTACCTTTCAAATATATAATATTTAGTTGTGACTTATCACATCACAAGTTATTTAAAAAAAGAAAAGATAAAAAAAATAAATTAAGATACGCATACCGTGTTTGGTATCATTGGAAAGGGGTTCACTAGTACCTTTTAAATATATAATACTTAGCTGTGACTTGTCACAAATGATAAAAAAAAAACTACTACTGGTATTTAAACTCCAAAATGGTTTAAATAAAAAAATAAAGTTTAAAAACTAAAACCCGACCACAACAAAAACTGATCTAAAAAGTACGAAACAAGAAAATATTTTACACAGAAATCAAGACATAGGTACAAAATGGTCAAGGTAAAGCCGTGGTTGCATGCCATTATAATTCATGTTCCTCGCACCCATATGGGATACAGGCATGCAACCACGGCTTTACCTTGACCATTTTGTACCTATGTCTTGATTTCTGTGTAAAATATTTTCTTGTTTCGTACTTTTTAGATCACTTTTTGTTGTGGTCGGGTTTTAGTTTTTAAACTTTATTTTTTTGTATAGTTACATTCGTATGGCTAGGTATCGTCGTAATAACCTAGCCGGGCACACACACTAGCTTGTTTAGCGCTAGCGTTCTTTAGAAAGTGAAACTTTCTAAATAATATGTACTTTATGCAAATTGCTTGAGATGAGATAGTATATATAAAAGTAGAGAGAGAACTTACTTGTTAGTTTGTCTGATTTCTACACAATACTTGGATATCTATAGGGCGACTAGTAATGAGTGTACGATACATTTTTTCTTTGGGAACGTTGTTTATTATCATGAAAATCACGTGTTAAAGTATCGTACACTAATTACCAGTCGCCCTTAGTCAAGATAAGCACGTAGCACTTTTTCCAATCATAGGTACCTACTTTCGTGATAGGCTGACTTTTAATCTAATTAGTACATAATTATATATAGCGTAAGTATTTTATTTTGAAAGTGCATCTGGCGCGGATTTGTATGTCGTTCTTCTCCATAGAAATCTACTGTTTGGAACTAGCAACTAGCTTCAACTTTCTGACTGACTGACTCTGACAAATCAAAAGTACCTGTAGGTAATTGCTTTGTTTGAAATAAGTGATAAATGATTTTGGGTTTGGGTTTGAGTTCATCACCACCACTGTGCACGCAGTAGATAACTATTTGGTTTTGATTTTATAAAGTGAACCTAGAATACAGGAACGAGCGAAGTTTTCGGCCATTCATGCGCAAATAGGAACCCTGTAGAACAGGCATATTTGCTTCGGTTCTGAAGTTATCATAATTGAGAAAATCTAGGATACAAGAGCAATCGAAGCGAACACAGTAGACAGGTTAGGTTTAAAGGAGACCGGAGGATGACCGGGGCCAGGGGTTCTATATAAGGGTTTTTTGGGCTGCAGCCCACGGCCTCGTTAATATATAGGGCCCCCAGCACCTATTGCAGACAATGGACAATATTATAAATACAAAAAAGAAAGCTATCGTAATGATGTAAACATAATTACCAAAAAACAGTAATTTTGTCAAAATGGTTATTAGTTCATTCTTCAAACAGGGCCCCAAGTAGTGTTAACCCAGGGCCCCACAAAGTCACGGTTCTCCCCTGGACCGGGCCCCCCATGGTTGTTCACAGAAATCCGTCGACATAAGCAAAAATACTACCAGTATATAAACAAATTAAAATAAGCTCAGACTTCCAACACATTTACTAAATTTATTACGTTTATCATAGGGATTTTAAGTATCTGCCATTCAGGAAAGTGTATCAAAGCTTTTGCAGTCGCGAAAATGCAACTTTAATTTTAGGACCTGGTGCCGGCTGCACGTCCTTTATCACTAGCACTTTGCATTTGAATTTTCTTACAGATCCCTAATTTGTTGATAATAAAGTACATCCTACAATAGCACTCAGGGAAAACATAATTTCTATTGGTAAAAGTTCAAAGTTAAAAATCGGATGGGTACTTGGTTTTAGACGTTAACTAGCTGCTATATTCAAACTCTACCTGTTTTTAATATTAATATTAGTATACATTACGAATGTATCCAAGATTTTTATGAAACACAACACCACTAATTACTCGATAGCATGTTATTTTAGATCGTGGGCGTACTCGTACATACAATGATGAATGACTTCACTTGTTCCACTGCAGCTGTAAGGCCTGGCGCTGGGTAGGCACCCGCACTTTCTATACTGACACGTCAAGAGCTTGACACTTAGCACACGAAGGGAAAAGTAAATATCGTGAGGATAAACCAGGTCGACACATGACCTACTTTGCAAGGTATATTATTTCTCCCTATGTGTAAAAAAATTGGAAGAACTGATAAGTAATGTAATGATGCTCGGGATTTTTCTGGTAGATAAAATTCGCAGTGAAGTCATTCGTCAGAGAACTAAAGCCACCACATTGCGCTTCGAATGAGCAGGCTGAACTGGAAGTGGGCCGGTCACGTCTGCAGACGGTAGATGGAGCAGACACGCTTTAGAGTGGAGACCGCATTTGGGCAAGCGTTGTGTGGGACGGCCTGCGGCACGATGGACCGACGATTTGATGAAGGCAGCGGATGGATACGGGCTGTTCAAGACCAAGTTGGTTGACGATCTCTGGGGGATGCCTACGTTCAGCAGTGGACGGCAATAAGCTGATATGATGATGAGGAAAAGTAACTTAAAACAATTCGTAGAATGTCTTTCTTCTAGGATAATCGGTTAGAGGGTCGGCTTAAGGTAACCGCTGGCACCTAACATAATTTTAATTCAGAGTTTTTGTAAAACACTAATAACCTCCCAGGACTTATTTACTACCATCATAAACAAGAACTTTCGTTGTACCAAAGTGGAAAACGCGATAAAGAACAGCTTAAACATTTGGTCAGCTTGCATGCGAACTTAAATGTATGAATCAGCAGATTTTGTATCGTGTTTTCGGTTTGTGTTTATGATGTTAGTAATAATAGTCCTGCGAGGTTTTTAATGTTTTAAAATAATCCTGTTTAAGCTCAGCATTTGTTGAATAGTCACCTATCTGTGCACCTACGCTAATATTTTAAAGAGGTAAAATTTGTTTGTAAGTGTGTAGGAGGTGCACTCCGAAACTACTAATCCGATTTTAAAAATTCTACCAATAGGAAGCTACGTTATCGCTGACTGATGTGGTTATAGGTTATATTGCATTATCAAACAATTTGGGATCCTTTAGAAAACTCACGAGGACGAAGTCGCGGGCAAAGTGCTATAGTTTCTATTATAAAGAGGTAGAATTTGTTTGTATGTAGGGGACAATAACTGAAAATACTCATCCGATTTCAAAAAATCTTACACATATAGGAAGCTACGTTATCCCTGAGTGCTATTATAGGCTTTAAAGCATTATCAAAAAAATTGGGATCCAGGATTGGGATTGGGATTTGGGATTTGGGAGCGCGTATTCGATTTAGCGCAACTCAAAATCTAAACGATTGCTAGAACGGCGTAGCCGTACAATACAATGGTCTGTTTGTGTACATCAGAAAAAAAAAACGCACGAAATAAGCACGAATCATTGAAATTGATCGGCAAACGAAAGTACGCGATGTTTTACAGTGCTTTTTAAAATAAATGAGATTGTATAATGATCTGAAAAATATTCTGTATTTTAAGCCAATATCATTGATTTTAAGCATAACCTTTATTTTATGAAAATAAATTAACTCTGACGTATATTTTCGTAAAACGCTATGAAAGGATTGTCTTCGCTTTAAAAAACCATAATTAAAAATTATACTTTTACTGTGTAGTTCCCTAAATCAAGACTTCTAAAACTGTAAGCGTCTTTAAATAATCTGCTCACATCATTACGATATTGCTCTGGGCAAAACGCGAAAACATGAAGTTTTCGTCAGAAATCGAATACACGCTCTTAAGAAAATTCACGCGAACGAAATTCCCGGCAAAATCAGTGCCATAGATTTTTCCTATCGAATTAAAATGTACATTATTTCCTCGATGTATAGAATCTAGGTACCTACATTTGTCTTAGTTTGATGTTAGTTATAACTGCAAAAACCTTCATGGCTTGAGTTATCTCTTCACAATGATATCATTCATTGCCGCAAAGCACGTCAGTACTTCGTCGACGCAAGTCAGTCTGTAGCCTAGCCTAGGCCATGCTTTAAATAAAATCGTAGGTACCTATTGCTTAATTATAACTCACAAGCTTGAAATTTTTACAACATCGTTGACCCTTTTCTGCTGTTATCGAGGGCAGTGGGTCAACTGTACTTACTTCACATCTAAGGAAATAACGGAAAAGCACGAGAATGATTTTAAATACGTCCTTGAGGGTTGCGTGAGAGGGTAGCAAGTAATTTTGCGTATAATTTGAGCGTGAAGGAGGTATTCGGTCGGTCGAATTGTTACATTTATGTTGTATGTAATAATACGACCGCGCCGTTAAAGGTAAAGAATTACCTACAATACAAATAAATACAAAAATAATTAGTTGAATGCTGATAAGCGTTAGTTGGATGTTTGTGGTTAGATATATTTTTCCTGTTTATGCGGTCCGGCTAATGTGTTGAGGAGTGATAACTATTGAATGTATTATTAATCGTTTAATTGGCAAGTTAAAAATAACTTACGTAGGTATGTACTAAGTTTAGAAAAACAATTGATCATAATAAGTACCGCAAACTTATTGGCAAACTTTCCTAGTCTTCAAGAAATGGGTATTAACTTACGTTCAATGTAACAGGATACTTACCCCTGTTTAATCAAAAATGTTTGCATGAATAGCTCTCAGAATATGCAAGTTGAAGCGGCAATGGGCAGGTCACTCCGCTCGAATAACCGATAATCGATGGGAAAGAAAGATTCTCGAGTGGCGACCACGTTGGTAGGCCTCCCACCAGATGGACCGACGACATCGTGAAGGTTGCGGGTAACCACCGGTGGATGCAAGCGGCAGGTTGCCGCTCGTTGTGGTGTTCTATGGGGAAGGCTTTTGTTTAACAGTCGACAGGACGTCTTTCGGCTAATGATAATGATGATGATGAATAGGCAGAGTAACAGGTACCTACCTGATAAGAAATAGGGTCACATAGTCACATCTGCATAATATAGTCTGTATTCTCTACATTTCAGTGTGCTAGGAGCCAGGAAGTTTGTTAGTTGTTGAGGTGCGAATCATGTGTGGATTTCAGGTTGTTACCAACATCGCCGTATGTACCGATTCCTCCTGTGCTAAGTATCACTACCATGGCTTATCATAAGTTTAGCTTTTCCGGTACGAACCAGCCTATTAATCTCTCAATTATTTCTTATTATTTTTTTTATATTATAATAAAAGTCACGCTGTGTAGGTACCTACACATATTTAGAAATACTGCAATCTCGACCTCAACTTTCAATACATATTTATTTTCAGTCTGTATTGTCCCACTGCAGAGCAAAGGCCTCCATTTCTCCTTTCCAACTCTCTGTCCAGAGCCAGTGAGGACCAATCGCTCCTGTAAGCCTCAAGTTCATCCCGCCATCATCTGGGTCTATCACTATGTCGCTAGACGCTTTCTGGGACCCACATTGATTATTTTATTCCATGATCCGTTCGACATGAGGCAGATGTGGCCAGCCCAGTCCCATTTAAGCTTGGCTACTTTTTGAGTGACGTCAGCAATTTGTGTCTTGGACCGCATCACCGTATTCCTAACGCGGTTCGTTTATCGAACAGACACTTCCCGTGATCCAAGAACTGGTTTTTACCTAGGTCAGAGGATAAGCATTGCCATCCAACGTAGCAATACCGCCAGTATCTTGGGCACATTCCCGGTTGGCACCGATGTGGAGGATATTTTAGTAAATAATAAATATGACCTGAAAAGTTAAACTTTTCCTTAAATAAATAAATTAAATGAATTTAAATATTTAACTAATGGTATGCCAAATGTTACTATTACAGTTCAGTGAATTCAAATTGTTTCTTAGAATATTATTTAAAACTAGCTTTTACCCGCGACTTCGTCCGCGTGGATGTCGGTTATCGCAGATGCAGACGACGTAGCGAATTATAAAGTAGCCTATGTCCTTCCCCAGGGTTCAAGCTATCTTCATACCCAATTTCGTAAAAATCGGTTCAGCCTTGTATAGTGGAAGCGTAACAGACGTAAAGTAAGTTAGGATTAATCAGAGTTAAATTGTATATAACTAGCACTTTCCCCGCGACTTTTCCGCGTTGCAATATAGCCTATGTTACTCAGCGATAATGTACTTAGCTTTCGATTGGTGAAAGAATTTTTGAAATCGGACCGTACCTACGGTATCGGACCGGTAGTTTTTGAGTATACTCGTTACATACAAAAATACAAATCTTTCCTATTTATAATATTACTAGCTTTTGCCCGCGACTTTGTCCGCGTGATTGTCGGTTATCACGGATGCAGACGAAGTCGCGGATTAAAAAGTAGCCTATGTCCTTCCCTGGGGTTTAAGCAATCTTCATACCAAATTCCATCAAAATCGCTTCAGCCGTTTCATCGTGAAAGCGTAACAGACAGAGTTACTTTCACATTTATAATATTACTAGCTGACCCGACAGACGTTGTCCTGTCCCGATCTATGGGGGATGAAAAAGGGGTGAAAAAAGGGGATGAAAAATAGATGTTGGCCTATTCTCAGACCTACCTAATATGCACAAAAAATTTCATCAGAATCGGTCAAGCCGTTTCGGAGGAGTACGGGAACGAAAACTGTGACACGAGAATTTTATATATTAGATTAGTAAATTAGTAATTAGTATGGAAGTATGGATTAGTATATTAGTATAAGTAGAGTATAGATGATTGCAATTACAAAGAACAATGGGAGAAAATTTGATGTGGATTTGGTTCGTATTGGCAGAAATAAACCCAATTGTTGAAATAATGGTACTTATTGCATTGGCGTTGACACGGCATGTCGGAACTGCCTATTCACGCATTCAAGGCCTAGGTGCAGTTCTTGAATATTACTATTCAGTGTCGTCGGGGGCCGCTCCACTTAGCTGCTACCTATGTCGACATCTTGCTAGTCCTATATTAGCTAATAATTCTAAGACTTCTCTATAAAAAAATAGCCCTGAAAACCCGAATAATTCCCAACCTTATGTATAAAAATCTTCAGTGCGTGTGTATGAAAGTGAACTCCTCCTAAAAGGCTGGATCGATTTTGATGATTTTTTTTGTGTATGTTCCAGTGGATTCGAGAATGGTTTAAATGTACAATTGGGCCCGTTAGGTGGCGCTGGAGTCGGTTTTATTTTTATTTTCAGGGCAGGACAACGTCTGCCGGGCCCGCTAGTTTACTGTAAAATTGGATTTTTAGTTGCTTTGAAATTAATAAATAGTCAGTCAATTGATTTGGCAAATGACTAAAAAAGTGACGTCATAAGAACTCATATATTTAATAAATTGCCATACAAAATATATGGGAAAACCGCGTTTAGACCACTCATGTCAATTCGGTGTCATTTATCCAATTTTGTGTTTTTATTAAATGTACCTCATGAACTACGTAATAATACATTGTTTAGGTTTATGTATTTATTTATTTAACATTAATAAGAAGGTTCTGACTGATTGTTTGTCAGAGTAGAAGGTATAACTAAAACTAGCAAACATGGACTGCTACATACTTATACTGTGCTGCTACTCACTGCTCAGTCACAGTAAGTATTGGAGCAAAGCAGACCAGAGGGCTAATTCACGTAATTTTATGACGCGCCGATGAAGTTGTAGTGAAGTTGCAGTTAAGTTCAAGTTTGAGTGATAAACGGTATTCTTGCAATCTTTGAACTGCGCATAAGCTGCGCGTGAACTGTACGACAACCAAACTCTACCAACCTTACTTATGGTGTAGCCATATGAGAGAAAAAATACCACTCACTAAATAATTGAACAGAATATGAATATGACGTTATTATAATATTAAAATAATACCCCAGTACAGATTTTACTGCTTTTTAACTGTCATTTTGGGACATCAAACGAATAGTAGAATACCGATCATGTTGCGTTCCGAAGCACGTACAGACGCGCAACACAGTAGAATGTCGTTATTGCGCTCGCGTGACGTAAACTTGACGCGAGCGAGTCTGACAGCGGTAGAGAATACGAAAAGCGTTGTTTTGATCGAAACTTAACTGTAACTGCACTGCTACAGCACTTCTTTAGTTACGTGAATTAGCCCACAGGGCAGGGTAATAAAATAAATAAATAAAACCATTTATTTTCAGGTAACAAAGAGCCATAGAAAAATACCTTAACTTAAGTATACATATAACAATTGTGTTAGTAAATAAAACTTAAAAATATGTTAGTATCACTTAGTTGCACTAAGTCGAATCTGCACGTTCCGGTGGCACTTGTCCGCGAAAGCGGCGGAATACCACATCCCCAAAGCGATGGATGGCTTTGGGGATGTGGTATTCCGCCGCTTCATATCTTCAAAGCCTAAGTGGTTGTCTTAATGTAGTATGTTAATTGGTAATCTACATCATTAATAGATTTAATTTAATTTATTGGCTTGATTATATTAATTTAAAAATAAATTTGTCTACAACAAATATAATGCACTTTGGACAAAGATTATGTAAAGATTCATGATAATTACACTATAAATTAAGTATGTAATATCCGTTTTCTCCGCTTAATTATAGACAGCAAACTAAACTGGAAAGAACACATTGACGCACTATGTAAAAAAATCAGTAGTCAAGCATATGCGTTGTACCAACTTGCTCTATCTATCAACAAAAATGTGTTACTATCGGCTTATTATGGACTAAAGATATGGCATTTAAATTGCAAAAGCGATGTATACGTGCTATGTTCGGTATCCAAAGTACTCAGATCTGTAAGCCTCTTTTTTCAAAACATAAAATCCTCACACTGCCCTCACTTTATATCTTAGAAATCGCCTTATCTGTAAGAAATAACCCGCATTTGTTTCCTCGAATATCGGACCTAGTAATACAAAATCGCAGAGATATAGTAAACTTCGTGTTCAGCCAGCTAAGACAGCACTACTGTATAAAAGCGTTGTATGTAGAGCACCGATAATTTATAACAATATCCTATCCTATCTGTGTAAAAAAACTAAATACTATCCAGTTTAAGAAAACATTTAAAAAAATACTGGCAGGAAAAGCCTACTATAATGTCAACAGATGTCAATGAATTTTTAAATGACAAATCGATCTAATGTACAGACGCCAGCACATCAAGCCATACCTAACTGTCAAATTTTCCCAATTAAATATGAACCTTATGCTTTTGTAATAAAGTTGTTAATCTATCAAAGAAATTTGACAGATTGTAGTAGCTTGATGTGCTGGCCTCTGTACTAACTGAATTTATTTTTATTTTGAATAGTACCAATCACCTTTTCATTTTATTTTAATTTTTTTATTTAATATTAATGTTAATTGTTATTTTATTTTTTATTATTTAACCTTGAATTGGCTATTCAAAATTGAATATATTATTTTATATTTTTTTAGAATTGTATGGTCTTTCGGCCTAATTTGTACACCAGCCATGGTCAAACATGTTGTGCCAAAGAATCTGTAACGCCTATATTAAACATCATACCATGTATATTATCTACACATGTTTTTGCAAATAATTGAATTTTTATCTTATCATTATCTTTTATCTTTTTAAAATACATCGGTATAAAAAAATAGTAAGAAAATCCAAAAATGTACAAAGTGTTTCTTTTACGTAGTACCTATCCGATTTTGTATGAGTAAAAACTTTTTTATTTTTGATAGGAATATTTTTTCTAACTTCTATAGTATTAGTACTTACAATGTAGTATTACCGGTTATAGGGAACGCCTTTCGTTACCTAATTAACATACTGTACCTACTTATAATTCAAAATTGGGGTTAGTTCTGCAAAAACGAAGCAACCAATATCCAAATTACTCCCATTCATTATTTATCTATTCGATTAATTTTAAATCTATTCGAAGTTCAGTAAGATGGAGAGATGATGATAGTAATTTAATGCAACACATTCAGCATTATGACTGCAAATAATTCGACGTAGGTATGTAATTTCTGATTTTTGACGCCTAAGTGATTTTTTTTTATGTAAATAGGATTATATTTAATAGCTGCCGACCCCGGTTCTGCACGGGTGAATTTTAGATTAAACCGTAACCGTATAAACCTTCCTCTTGAATAACTCTATCTCTCTCTCTCTTGAAGAAAACCGCATTCAAATCCGTTGCGTAGTATATAAGATCTAAGCGTATAGACTCAGAGAGACATACGGCGAGAAACGCCTTGTTTTATACCAGAGGTCTTCAACTTTGTTGATGTCAAGGGCCAAAAATATTTTCTTATGGATTCCATGGGCCGCAACTCAAGGGAACATACGTATAATTGTTATCACAGTAAAACAACCATTTCTTTCAATTATTTTATAAAAATAGAATTAAATGATATCAAACAATATTAATCAATGAGAAGTTCTAACTAAGTAATTTATCAATATCTGGCCTAATAGTAGTCGTTGCTGTTGTCATGAAGTTCACGATTTTCATTCCAGAGAATAACTGCTCACATAGATATGTCCTCCCAAAGAGTGATGTCATCTGCATTGCATGAGCTCTGTCAATCTCTGACCTTTGGAAATTCTGTAATGGAGACCTATTTGGAGCAGCCCCAAATTAAATTTATCTTTCAAGATAGAGTTGCCCTTTATCTCTATTATTCCATCTGAGTTTCTTCAGGGACATTTGCAACAGGAACACTGAATGGACGAGCAAATAAATTCATGCACTTTTTTTTCGTTATACAACAAAACGTGAATCGAACTGTATTGTAAGAACTTGAAGCGCAGAAATATATTTAACCATGTTCGTAATTTTGCAGGCGATAAATGAGGAAAACGCGTGGTTTGAAATTCAAAATATGAAATGGTTGATCCATAGTTCCAGCTTTACATCAAATGCGCTTAGCGCTGCCGATAGACTTGAACACGTACTAACGCGCCCGTTACTGTGTGTGCTCGATCCTGGTTATTTTGTTGATTACCTAATTTAGAAATTAAAATAATGATTAATTATTATTTATTTACTGGTAATATAATATGTGCTATAATAATATAATGGATAAAGAAATAAAAAAATTCGACGAAGTCGGGTCGGGTCAGCGGGCCGCAGATTAAGTTGGCCCGGGCCGCATGAGGCCCGCGGGCCGCGGGTTGAAGACCTTTGTTTTATACTATGTTATGAAGATAATTATAATTATTGAAGATATGTGTATTATTATAATTATTTTGTTTAGTTCGGTATTTGACATCAGCTAGTCTAATAATAAATCATGAATCGTACACGTTAGTGCGAGGTAACCACAGGTGATCAAACGGTCATTACATTGAATGATCAATGTTAATTACTGTAATAATACAATTAAGCAAATGACTGTCAATTAATAGAGCTATTAGACATAATTTTACACGAAGTGACGTGAGCAATAAAACTATAACAAACCAGACTTTTTAGAGTCCCGTACCAAAATGGTTAAAAATAATTAAATTAAAAATGTAAAAGCTAATGTTCTCTAAAAATAAAACAAAATAAAATGTGTTTGTTGGTCCTTCTACTTTATTTTAATTAACTACCTAGTCAAATTATGATCCGTCGAAGTACGAATCACAGGATCCCAGTGGCGGGGGAGGAGGTAGAATACGTCGATAAGTATCTGTATCTTGGTCAAATAGTCTCTTTAAAGACAAGACAAAACAAAGAAGTTGCTAGACGCATCGAAAATGTCTGAAAGAGTTATTTTTAAAGAAAAGGAATTTTTATGTCACACACAACACAACCCCCCTTAGGGCGGGTTGTTTCAAACAGTCGGTTAACGTTACATACGGACGGTTAAAAAGTTACTAAGTATGACTTGAGATGTTTAAAGTTTAACGTACGGTAAATGTAACGGGTTGTTTCATGACATAAAAATCCGTCAGTTAAAGTTATTCAAAAAGAGATTCCATAATATTTTGATGTTTGAAGTAGCTGTTTGACAACACAAAATTAATTTGACTGGTCGATTATGGTAATAGTAACTTTTTGACGCACGATTTTGTGAAACATGGTTTTTGATTTGACGATAGTTAGCGCCATTTTTTACTATTACCGGTCAGTAATGTATAGTTGAAGCAACCCGCCCTAAGAGCTTAACTGTCCAATTAGCAGACGCAAACAGTTAAAAAATGGCCGTAAGACTCCAAGAGTCAAATGTCAACGGTCAAGCGTATATGCGATGAAAAACTCTGAAGTTTTCAAAGGAAAATGTATAGGTAATAATTTAAAGTTAATGGGCGTTAACGTAAATTAAAAAAAATAAAATAAAAGACGGGTTGCACTCCGGGAGTGCCGGCAGAAGTGAAAACTTGATTATTAACGTTGAGCATGTTTGATATTTTGGAATGGTTAGGGAATAATTTTGCACCAATTGCTTTATCAGTATAAAAGTACTATCATTTATGTGGTAGAATACAATATTCATTTATTGTGCTATCGTACACAAACATGACAATTTATATTACATTAAAAATTTAACACTTTAAAACTATTACAATTATTTTACATTAAAACTCTCCATCCGTCTTACGCTTTTTCGATCAGGTCACGTGTCCTGACGCGAGTTTAAGATTTTATACCCATTACAGAAAAAGTGCTCAACGCCGCTAAAGAAGTTTTCACTTCAAAAACTCTGTGTTGCCGTTGGTCTCTGCAGTCATTCCTAGATCTTTGACAGTCGTTACGGGTTGATGGAAGCCACAAAATCTGACAATCAGTCTTACCAAGGGGCATCGTGTTACTCAGTAGCTGGGTTGTGGAGGTCAGATAGGCATTCGCTCAATGTAAAACACTGTATTTAGCTGCAATCGGTTAGACTGGAGGTCGATACCAACCAACATAGCTGGGAAAAGGCTAAAGAGATTATGGAGGTTTAAAGAAATATAACACACTACTTAGCACTTTCTTCGCAACATCGTTCGCGTGATTTTTCTATGATAAATAACGTAACTTCCAATTGGCGAAAGAATTTTCAGAATCGGCCCAGTAGTTCTGGAGATTAGCACGTTCAAAAAAACAAACGAACATGCATGTTCATTTTAGGATTCCAGAAAAAAAACCTTTTACAAATAAACTTAGTTATGCTGCCTTGCCCATTTCATCCCGAGGGTGTCGTCGAAGGCGACTAAGGGAAAATCCGCGGCTTCCGTGTGTTTAACAACTTCACTGCGATCCCCAAGACGCCTGCCAAGCGTGGGGATTATGGCAACCCCCCCCCCCCTTATGGGGGAGGCCTTTGTTCAACAGTGAAGGAGTTCAGGCTGATGGTGGCGATGATGCTGCCTTAAAAATTATTCAATTAATATAAAAAAAATGTATTTCTTGGCCTTTTATAGTACGGAACCTTCGTTACGCTAGTTTGACTTGTAGGTATATTTTTGCGACTGGTTTAGATCATGTTTTGGATTATTAAAGGAACCGGTCATGTATGTACCTAAATGAGTTTCTGGTTTTATCTGTTTTTTTAGACATCTATCAATCTAGGAGCAAAACAATTAAAACTTTAAAATTTCAAAAAATTTAAAAAGTCGCATAGTACTTTTGTAATCTCAACATTTAAATATTTATTAAAATGTTGAGGTGCTAAGCTCTCAGCACTTTTAACCCGTCTTTCCCCCTTTTATATGAGTTATTAACCTAGAGAGCCCATCAAACATGCATAGTTAACTCTAATAACGCTATTGATTAAGCAAGTTCCTTGAAAACTTTTATCAGAAGTGAATCACGCGCAAAATCATCTGAAACTCGCAACGTAAATTATGTTAGCACGATTAGAATCAGAGGCACGGGCAGGGGGTGGAGCGGGCGGCAGCAGTCGTAGCGTGCCAACCCTTACGTCACGCATTGCTCGCCAACACCTGAGCTACTTACAATTTATAAAGTCCTATAGCTTACTATCGATATTGCAAGACTAGAGATATTGTTGTCCTCTGTTTTTATTTGGAGCTCTGAATGTGCCATGTAGATATTATTAAGTATGTAGCCAGAGGGACTAACATCAAAAAAATAAATATGGTCAAGTAAGTACAAGTTGGATGAGATTCTTCACGATATGACAACAAACACATTTCTTGTATGGGGGCTAATCAGACTCGCACTCGGCTGGTTGCTCAATTTCTCACATGTCATAGCAACTTTCAATTATTATCTTTCAAGCTTGTTGCTTCTCCTTTGCATTGCAATGTTGTACGGTTCCATCTGACAGTCTGCACATCATATCATAAGGGTGTGTATTCTTTGGTAGGAGATGCAGTGGTTTTGGAATAGTGTAGCGGGCTTGGCTCGTTTTTATTATTCAACTGATAGTCACGTTCGGACCGGCACCTCATCAGTAGGTACTTGGTATCCTACGGCGCAAATCTTCCTGTGGCCACCGGTGGTACATCACCGCCCCATGAGCCAAAAATCTTGCCGGGCGGGGTGCGCCACCGGTGGATACACAAAGGATTGCACAGGAATTATGCTTTCTCTCTCTTTCTTAAGCCAGTAATCGTAATTTATAGTAAATTGTTTTGTCTCATTAATCAGATCCGCGCGTGCCGCTCTGACGTAATAAAATAATTTTAATTTTATACCATCCATGATGGCATTTCATTTTATATTTATTTCAATTTTGATTAATTTTTTTTATTATTAACTTTTATCAACGTTATTTAATATTAAATAACTTGCATTTCGTACAATTTATGTTGTGATTACGTCAGTTTTTTTTCTAATACTTAAATAAAAATTTACAATATTGATTTTTGTTTACTTTTCGAAATAAAATCCACCTCCTGAGCTGCTATGAAAATTTGTCAATTTTACTAGGCGGGGACGGTAAATACAACACTTTCTCTCAAAGCAGCGCGAATTTCTTAGTATATTGAAAGTATAGTGTGTTGTGGCCACCGGTGGTATACCTCGCCGTGTCAGCAAATACTCCGTGCTCCACCGGTGGTACACGCCGGTCTGAACGTGTTAAGCCATTGCTTACCTAATAAATGTTTGACAGGCTCGTCTTGTCATAATGCATTGATTATGTTGTGTTGTTGTCCAAAGAAAGGCCATTGTGATTGTAATTTAGTGCCAGAATGCCCTGAATGCGGTAGGCATAGGTCTAAATTAAAATTGTCCAATACCTAGTTATGTATCGTCATTATCCAGCCTTTTTATGAACACTATTGGTTACAAGTCCTAAAAGACAACTTTTTTCGTACGTGTATGTACGTCAAAGTTCTAATATTACTAGTGTTAACAATATTTACTACTGGCGTGATTGTCTCGACTTTTGACATTATACATGAGCATACTTAGGTACTAATGACTTTAGAAACACGCAATATTTGTACACCCTGTAGTTCAAGGGCAAAATGATTCAGATCTAGCATCATTAGCTTATTGTGAAGGTTGATCTGTAGAAAATATAGCAGTTATTAAATAATTATGGTAGCTACTTTTGAAATTGTTGGAGTCAGGCAAATAAATCAAAGCAAACAAATAGAATTAATGATTAGTCTAGTAAATAAAAACAATACTTAGTACCTTATTTAAGTAGTAGGTGTAGTACATAGGATGTAAATTATAAATAAAAAAAGTTTTAAGGTTAAGTAGGTCTCACTCAGGTTTTGAAACAATTATCCTGGAATCAAGGAATTTTTGACATAAATATTTACCAGGCTAAGCCCACTTGTCAAATGGTTTGTTTATTGTTAATTCCTAACTTCTGTGCTTTTGCTACTACATATAAAACGCTATGACTGCTCTGAGCCATGGCATATGCTTATACGAGGAATGTCGTTGGCCTACTCTTCGCCGGAAACTTGAAATATTTATTGGTACAAACGATGTCAATGTGTCAATAACATTCAAACGTCTGACGGTTATAAAGCTACATACACCTACCTACCAACTTACAAATCGTCTAAGACTGTATAACAGTCGGAAAAGGTGACCTGCTTTGAGCACGTTAATAGATTAGGTGTTGGGCGGGCGGCGGGCCTTGCGTGGCGCCCACCGCCCAGCGCCTCCTCTGTCCGAGCGGGCAGCGCGCGCGAGGGCCAGTCTGAGGCTCGCGCCCTCCGCGCCCGCTCGCCCTCCCGAGCCGCGCCACGCGACACATGGCGCCTCGCTAACCTTTGTTATGGACAAGCGCGCCACCAGCGGCCGGGGCGAACCCATCCCGAGCATCCTCAAGAAACCTAAAGGCCGCCACAAGGGGGATCTCGTCGATAAGAGCACAAAGATTAAGCACGAGAAAGTGGAGGGCTCGAAGAAAAACGGAGATGTGAACGCGCCGCTGCAGCAGGGGTGCTCTCCGCTGATGTACGCCTGCCAGCAGGCTGACTACAAGGCAGTCGTCGATATTCTCAACAAGGACGTGAGTGCATCGGCTGCAGTTTCATTAAGACGAAACATTCAGCTTAAAGCAATTCACATCATTGACACCAAGGTTTTGGCTGGATATAACGCATGGTGCTTTGTAGATGTCTCATTTTACGATTCCGTACGTGTAACTAGCTATTCAAAGTATGTTATAAATACTTGGTAAACTGAGAATTTGAGGCGTACTTCCGTTCAACGTTTTATGATAGAGCACACGATGTACACCGTACTCGATCGCTTCACTCCTGTATGTAAACATCCCTTGACGTTCGCCTACTGTACTGCGCTATTCAAATATTACCCCCATGAACAATTAGTTGTCAAGACACCCTGTCTTTATAAACCATTATGTAGGACGTAGGTAATACTAGCTAGGTACATGAAGTTAATAATTTTACTTATGTAGAATGTATTAGACTGATGTGTTTTACAAAACAGTTGACTGATAAATGGTTTTTATGTAAATCGCTTTTGTAAATGTTGACAATTCTATTAAACCAGAATGCTTTGAAGGAAATGCACTAGCACGCGGCGATAAGGTGAGAGTGTGGGACAGGGGCGCAGGGGGGCAGTCAATCAATAGGTTTAGAATCGACTGGCACAATAGAAGGAGCCGTCCTCACACGCTCGGCAAGCGTGACGATTACAATTGGTTGTCTAGTAACACGACATGTGGCACCCTCACCTCGCTAACGACTCACGTCGAAAAACCGCCGTTAATCATTAAATAGACGTTCATAATTCTAAGAAGCTTCATAATATTCATATTTCACTTTAAGTGGGAACATGTTACACGCTTTTTTTCATCGTTCCGTGTTACGAGTCCTAAAAGTTTTTGATAGCTTTACAGCTACGTTCAACAGAATGTCAATTGCATAATTTGCGTTTTTATAAAAAGACGCAAGTTCCTTTTTTAGGTACTTGTATTTCTGGTCAAACAGAACAATTTGATGTGTCCGCTGATGAAAAGTTGCAGACAAATGCTCAGAAACCAATATATCGTAATGTAAGCTGAATATTGCTCACGCCATATTGCTCCAAAAAAACAGGTAGCCTTGAATTAAGCCCTTAAATGACCGCCAACATTTTTGAAGTAGGTTTATAAGTGGACTAATTTATTTCCACGCCTCATCATCCTCTAGTTCTCTTTTGAGATACATCCAGCCGGTTGTAGTTTTATTTGTGCATCCAGTTGTCCCTGTCACGTTGCAGGGTGGCTCGAAAGAGTCAGTGTGTGACTTGGAGTGACATCTAAACTAGCTCCAAATGATGCACTATCTTGGATTTGGTCACAGATGAGTTAAACTATCTAACTATATACGGAGCTGAAGAGAGCCTAAGTGTCGTGGTTAGGCACAAAAGTAATTCCGTGAACCTCCTGTTATCCTGACAAAGAACCTGGGTGTTACAGCCAGCATCAGTTCGCGTACGTGATCGTGGGCTGCGGTGTGCGCTGCACTACTGCGCGTCGAGCGGCGCGGGCGCGTCTCAGGCGGCGCGCGCGGCTTGCGCGGACCGCGTGCTGATGGCCGCACCAACATTAGCTGACGCGAGGGACGCCGACGGTCTGACACCACTGCACCTAGCCGTCGTTCACGGCAATGTGCCTCTGGTGCAGACACTGCTAGCCGCTGGCGCAGACGTCAATGCGAGAGACGATGAACATCATACTGTTGTTCATTGGGCGACCGGTGAGTAATTAACCTCTCGAATGTCAAATGCACCGCATAGGTGCATAACTAGCGGAGGTTTGACCTTCACATTTTTCACCCGACAGTCGTTGAGTAAGAATTCACTCAATTAGGAAATCAAAGAGAAAAGCCTGCAAAAATCAACTTGAACTATTTCCATTCCATCGTAGATGCGTAGATAAACTAGGTACTAATGTTACAAAGAATCATTTAGTTCAGTAGGCTGTTGCCCCAGTCACTGAAACAGATGGATGGGAGTGAGTTGTTATCTAAGAGGTGTCACTCGCGGCACAGCAGCGATGCCATCGTGGTTATTATCAGGGTGAACCTGACGGCAAAGCGCGCTGCACGCGAGCCAATTAGTTTCCCCACCGCACTCGTGTCAATCAAATGCCTTCTATTAAGTTATTTGTCGCTGCTTTCTCACTATTGTCACATTTTTCAGGTTTATTAAACAACAAAACTTTAAAATGTTGAATAGGAGGGGGTTACAGATTCGTTCAAATAGGGTTAAGCAGAGGTTCTTGATATGCGATCCCTTTTTTTGCATTAATTTCCGCGTCTTTTGACTACGGGGAAGGACCGTCTTTTGCAATGGTAAGATAGAACGAAGAAAATCGTATGCTGATTACCAGTACCAGCAGTAACGCGTGACCTCCAAGCTCGTGATAAATGGCTATTACAGTGGTCACCATGAACTTAATTTACATAATATTGAGTTGCCGGTCCGGCTTACAGCCCAGATGTCCTTGTGGCCATAGGCGTAGGTGTACCTAAGCGTCTCAAGATCTTAATCATGATAACTTGTGATTTAAATTCTTTACAAATACCTAGAAAAGTATCCAAAGAATCCATTTGAGTAGTCTTTCCTTTTTTTTGACGTGGAAAGGTCTGATTTGCTTATAATAATATTGACTGATAATTATAATAAGATTGATAAATATTTAAAAAAGTAAGAAGTACAAGTGAAGAAACAGGTCTACTAACAGTTGAAACTTACAGAAGGCGACTCAAAAACAATGTAAAAATCTAGCAATGCTTAACAGCTTGCTTGCAGCTTGCTATGCTTAAATGTAACAGCTAAGATTTTTTCCGCTTTGACAGGGTAGAAGTATGAGTGAAGAACACATGGGCAACTTACAGTGCAAGGTTGAACGTAAGATGTCGAGTGTGTATAATGCAAGTAGGAGATCACGACGACATGCGAGGCCACACCGTCTTCCGTTCTTTGTGAGTTGTGTGACAAGCACAGACGGATGTCCGACAGTATCTGCCGTTTCCTCATACTTCCGTCCAAGACATGGAAATGAGGAGAAAACGAAAAGAAACTCCAGTTTCAACGATCGATTTTCAGTTCTTATGAACGTGGTGGAAGTTAAATATTCAAAAGCTAACATTAAAATAACGTCATTCCTAGACAGTTTAGCGTTCTAACTAAGCACCATTAGAATGCCGCACTATTGTAAGTTATCATAGTGTATGTGTTGCGGGGCTGGTGGTGGTAAGGTATATTTAAAGGGGGAAGTGGGTTGTCCGGTCCGATGTTATTGAGCGGCCAGCAAGGTCAGGCCCTTGAACTCTCGCGGACCGCAGTCTAATGGTATCTAGGACTAAGTTTTTCAGAAACTTTGTGAGCTGTAAGGCCGAGTCTGACTGACGAGTTATGCAGGTCAAGTTGACGTGTAAGGCCGAGGTTAGAAACCGATATCGCTCGTGCTTATAATTACTGTTAGTTATAAGTAAGTTAATCTAGCATTTATTAGGTACTCTCAGATTACTTAGGCAGATAGACCGTGCGGAACACTGTGAGTCACAAAAGCAAATACAAATTCAATAACGAATACCTACCTACAATCTCGTGATTGTATTCGCTTTTGAATTTTTATTTGTATTAGTAATAATTTGTTTTTTTTAACAATGCTTTGCTTCGTGCTGTACTGACTCGTGTCAGTACAGCGCGAAGCGAATTGTAGGTAAGTATTCGTTTTTGAATTTGTATTTGTTTTTGTGACCTCACTCTCAGTGTTCCGCACTGTATTTTGTTTCATAGTCTGAGTTATTACTGAACATAGGCTTTTTAGATCACGTCAGTCAGGGAATGCGTTAATTACCTATGTTTTGAAGTGAATTCTGGAGCTATCGTTTCTTAAAGGACTAGCAGGAGTATGTCTAAAATCTAACGAGTGTCATTAAAATGAGTTTACGAGTGTCTTGCAGTTAGAAATGGGTTGCAATTTTATCACATTGATTATTAGCTGGTAGGTAATAAAATGACCGCGATTTTCAAATCCTACTTAATAATAATTATAAATTTAATTACACATATTAATCCACAGTGTGTGGTGAGGTGGGGGCACTGCGAGCAGTGCTAGCGTCCGGCGCTGACGCGGCTACCCCGGACCAGCACGGCGGGTATCCTCTGCACTACGCTGCGCAAATGTGTGGGGCTCCGGCTGCCACAGACCATCAAGTAATTCCACCTCGTCTGATTTCTGAGACCACATTCATTCATTCATTTTTCTAAATTAGTTGTGACCTTTTGCCCATTAGAGTTAAAAGGTAGCCAAAAAATTATTCAATGAGATTCTTTCCTGTAATAATATGGATTATTATGAACCAGTTCACTTTAAACTTTCTAATCGATTTAAAAAAAGATTAGGATCAATTCAATCCTTAGCTTTCAAATAGCAAGTAAGTAGGCACCTGTACCACAATCTAAAAAATTATTTTGCCGACGAGTAACTTAGCCAAGTTATTTTTTACTTTATAGCTTTTTAAGTCGGTTGTTTAATGATTATTATATTTATTCTTATTAAATATCAATAAATATAATATTTATTTTTATTATCTTTTACTATACAATTTCTTAAAAAATTGTCATGATTACGTTTTAAACATTTTTAAGTTAACCAAGTTATTAGGAATCAGCTATCTTCTGCTTGACATTCCTTATGTTCTTAAACAATCTTCACAGAGCAGAGGGGCAGCGCTAGAAGTATTAAGAGCACTAGTGAAGGAGGGCGGGGCGAGTGTGGACGTGAGGGATGCTGACGGACGAACCCCTCTGCTATGGGCAGCATCGGCAGGTTCCGCAGCTGCAGTGCTCGCGTTACACCAGGCTGGGTCCAAGGTTGATGATGCTGATAGGTGCGATATTACAGGATTTTTAAACAAACACAATATTAAGCCTTCTTACGCGATAAATACCACATAACCCACACCATACACCACATTTCGGTAGTTATATTTAAGTCGCATATAATGATATAACGTATGGTTAACTAACGGCCATGGGTTCTCTATAACGAACCCATTGCCTTTAGTTAACCGGTCAAAAAAAAAAATCGGACATCTCGCTGCTACTGCATGTTCCCGATGTAATAACCTATAAAAGCTAAGAGAATTGAATCGCGCTCTCGACTAGACTAACTAAACAGTTTTTAATTATCAAATATGTTTTTTTTTTCCAGAGATGGGTTGACAGCTCTCCACTGTGCTGCTGCTAGAGGACATACCGAAGCTTTAGAAACATTAGTTGGCTTATGTGGTGCGCGAGTAGACGTCGCAGACTCGCATGGATGTACACCATTGCACTACGCAGCTGCGTTAGGACACGCCGACGCAACATCAGCTCTATTGCAACATGGAGCCGATTCCCATCGACAAGATAGAAGAGGTCGGAGTCCAGCGCATACAGCGGCAGCTAAAGGACAAATAGAAACAGTACGGATACTTGGTTAGTACCTTATAATATTGGTAGGTATATCAATACAAAATCGCCAAAATCGTCTGTTTGGCCACTTAGTTTCTGAAAATTATAAAAAGGATTTGAATGTCACCTTCATTTAAATTATATTCTGAGAATCAGGCGATAGGGGAATGTTGACGACGTTGATTTTTTTCTACGACAATGTGACCGAGCAATCGAGACGGACACGAGGGAGGGAGGTGGACTAGTTGAATATAAGTAATTTAGTCATCTGATAATTTTCAGGTGCAAGAGGTGCTAACCTTTGGCTGCGAAACTCAAAAGGTGACTTACCTTTACACGAAGCAGTCGCATCCGGAAGGCGAGAATTGGTAAAGTGGCTTTTAGACGGTCGACCATCTCAAGTTAACGCGACCAATCATGAAGGTCGTACACCATTACATATAGCAGCAGCTACGGATAACGCTGATCTTTGCCGGTTGTTATTAGACCGAGGCGCTGAAACTAATCTAGTAGCCAGATCATCAAAAAATGAACCACTGACACCTTTAGATTGCGCTACAACTCGTGGGCATCGTTCTACGGCAAAATATTTACAAATGCATGGTGCTATGCCTGCATCTAAATTAGCTAATACAGAAATCGTGATAGATGGAGCCCCGATCACTGCATTACCAACGCGAAGGGTTACAAGTACAAAAATAGATGTTCATGATAGAATAAGAATCGAAAAAAGGGAAGTGGTTGAGCTGTCTAGTCCTGTTCAAGAAAGGCGTAGGATCAAAGATAAAATGAGCAGTGATACATCTAATGATTCCTCGGCCGATAATAGACGAAAAATGACAAGGCAAAAAACCGAACCTCATAAATATAAAAATAATAACCACAAAGAGCGTCGAAAAAGACTCATGCACACGCAAAAGAGCTTTAGTGATGGATATGATAGTGAATTTGAAGGCTACGAAAGAGAAGATTTAGGTGACCGGAAACATAAGAATTCGAAAAAAAATAGATCTAAGAGTGAACCTTCTAGGCGACATAAGCGTAGTGCAAGACATCGTCATCGTTACAGATCTCGTTCTGATAGTTCTTCAGATTCTGAAAGTTATTCCGCAAAAAGGAAAAGTAGACGACACAGACGTAGCAAAAAGAAATCCAGTTCATCTTCAGAAAGTAGCAGTTCAGAATCTAGCGAAAGGCGTAGCACTAAACGCAAAGGAAAAAAAACGTCAATTCATATAGAACATGATGACGAAAAACAGAGTGTGAATATAGTTAAGTATAAAACCACAGATAATTTACAGGGTAAGGAAACAAACGATAATTTAGTTACTGATAGCGAAATTAAAGCTGAGGGCAATGACACAAAACTTGAGAAAGAAGAAAATAAGCTAACAAAGACGGCTCAAAGTGAGACTGAAACTGATACCTTATCAGTAAAAACCAATATGATTATAACTGAAGCCCAAATACACATGGAACGACAATCAAGTCAACTAGGGAACTCTGAATTAAATGTAACCGTTGATTCTTCAAACAATGTTTCTATAGAGACTTCGAATTTGTCGGTAACACACAAAGACTTGGCAGGGGAAATGAAATCAGATAGTGCAAAACTAGAGCTGACTCAAAATGATGATAAAAAATCATCTAAAGATGATGTTGCAGAAATTCCCAGCAGTGAAACTCAATTAGAGCAAACACAAGCTGATGTATCCACCGCAGTTAAAGACACATTGAACGAAGAGGATCAATCGCAAACTAAAACGTTAACTGAAGATAGCAATCAAAACAAAGTAGCAGCCGAACAAACTAAAATAAGCATTACATCTCAAAATGAAGAACAAATTGTAAAATCTGATGCAAAGCAAACAGAAAGTTCCGAAAATTCAAAAACACCCCTACAAATCACCGGCAAAGATCAAGTGTCAGACGATGAACCTAGAAATACTCCAAGTTCTTTAGAACTAACGAGACGAAAGTCATTTCAAGTATTATCAGGACCAGATGAATTAACATCGCCCACTAAAGATGCATCAGGCGAATTAAAAACAAGTTGTGACATACCTAGTATTGAACAAACAGAAACTCAGGAAAAAAGTGGTTCACCAGCGGTATCGTTTTCTAATAAAGATGTAATTATTGATCCCAACGAACCCAAAAGTAAAGCTGATCATTTAATGGGAGAGTCAGTTGACCACAGTTTGGATCCTGAAACTGATAAACAAGTTCAGGATAGTATTCTACAAAAAGATAGCAGCGAAAGCAACGTGATGAGTTCAGAAGAGAGAAGAAAGGACTTTGCATCTACCACAGGAAGTAGTACTGAAAATGCTCAAAGCAGTGAAAAAGGGCTTGTCTCCGTGCTTGATGATAGTATCCCTACGACTGATCGTGCAGTTCAACAAGTTATCTTGGAGAATTTGTCGGAAGAATTTGATGTTGATTTGTCATTACCACCATCATCACCCAAGAGGATAAGAAAAACTTCAAAAGAAAGCCAAGGCAGCAGCCGAAAGAGTAGTATATACGAAACAGAGAGTTATAAAGTGTTATCAGATATTGCCAGTGCGCCAGATATTACAACAGGGATTCTCAAAAAAACATCTGTTAAACCGGATGATGGTTCCATGGAAGATGGGGAAGTATTTGAAGGAGATAGACACTCAAAAGATGGTTACACAGGTAGAGTACCCAGTATCAGTGATAATGAACTGTACAGTCATAGTGAGGTGAATGGGCGACGCAAACGTTTTCGCAAGAAGGGTAGGTCAAAAAGTCGTATAACTATTCGATCTAAAAGTCAAAACTCCGAAAGGGGCTATGAATCCAGTGGTTTAATGGATTCAGGGTTTGAACCCAGCCCTAGAGCCATACAGCGCCAAATTGTAAGTCCTCGACTCGCTGCTTATTACCAACAAAGAAATGCTAGCGGCAGATATTCAGGAAAATCTGATAGCCGGATCCCAGTACGAAAACCAGGAGATAAAAATGCTGTTGACATGAAGTCTGTTACTCAGAGAATCCAAACGAATATGAGACGGTATGTTGCTTTTGTTTTCATCTCGAAATAAAAAATTGAGATCACGTTACAGTACCTGAGTACTGAGACTTTCTATTCTGGTTTCTTTTGCTTGTTGAGGGCATAAATAGTAAATTAATTAATAAATAAATTGATTCAACACTTTAAAGGAATATAGCAAATTAGCATAGCGAATAGCGGTTCATTATGCTTTATTTCATTACCAAATAAAAGTGCATAAGTAATTTATGTTATAATCTTGCGCACCTCTGTCATGGCCTCTCTTATATTTTCTGTTAATTTTACAGATATTATTGCGAAAGGAAGATATTCCAACATTTATTAGAGTTAAAAAGGCTTCAAATAAGAACAAGCAAAGCAAATGAAGCAGTTCTAGTGAAAAGAGCTATAGAGGAATACAATAAATCGAGTTTAGCTAACGTGGGGTTAGGTCCGTATAACACTCCAGACTTTTCCTTTAGTAGTTTTGAAAAATTTCTATATGAAAGTTTGAGAAAATTACAAAAGAGCGGTAAGAAACATTTGGATAAGTTACCAGAGAAGCCTTTTGACTTTGATTACGGAGAAAGTGAGCTATACAAAATGAGTGCCATACCTGACAACCCTTGCCTTTGCACAAGTAAGACTCACAGATGTTTCCACGCAGTGCATGCATATACTGGTATACCGTGCTCCGCATACAGTAAGTATCTTATTTTTTAATCAAAACTCGAGTTATTAATTACATGGTGCGATGATGAAACAAACTGCTGATACTATTATTATTATTTCAGTACCGTACAAGTGGAATCATCACACAATGCCAAAGCCTGGAACAGCAGGTCCAAGTTCAAAATCAAAAGGGTTTCTCCCAAAGATTAATTCCAAATCACAACCAGGTACTGGGAAAGCGCACGTAACGCTAGAAGTCTCCCACGGAACAGAGAAGCAGTTGATAGCATTACCAGCGGAGAAACTGGATAAAAATAAACGATATTATGTCACATTCACTGTTAAAGGTTCCGAACCGACGTCAGATAACGACAACTCTTCTCCAAGCGCGACTCTAAACAGCAAGGGTGTGAGAACAGGGTGATTGCGATAATAGCTACTTATTGAACGATATGAAGACAACGCGTGCTAATCACTGCCAGTTTTCAAGAAGTAGATCATTAATATAGTGACAGAATGAAGTCATGCATTACGACAATTAAAAGGGATTATTTATTTTTGTAAACTTAAAAAGAATTATTATTATTTAAAGTTAAATGTATATCAGTTTTCAAGAAGTAGATCATTAATATAGTGACAGAATGAAGTCATGCATTACGACAATTAAAAGGGATTATTTATTTTTGTAAACTAAAAAAAGAGTTATAATTATTTAAAAGTTAATTGTATATCTAGCAGAGCCTCTATTGTAATAAACTCTATAGATCATGTAACTAAATGTTGTATAGTGTTCCTGTTATAGCGTTGTAATGCACAGGTCAAAAGATTAAAATAGTAATTAATACGCTGATTGTTCTATGCACAAAATATTTTGCCATGATACTCAACAGTATTAAATTAGTGAGAAATTAATCTTATCAGACTTTTTGAATACCTACCGTGTCAGTTGCAGCCGGTATAATATTCTATTTACTGAAAAACATAGTTTGAGCAACATGTCTTTAAGTTGCTGGAAACAATGTTGCTGATAACAGGCAACAATCTTCCAGTGTAGCTGGCTACATGCTAATATTTCAATTTCATGGTAAAGAAAGAATATGTCGCGACATTTAAATATTGCGAAATTGTTGCGAACATTTAAACCAAATAAATACTTTCAGATTCTTGATCAATAATAATTATTAGAAATGAGAGCGATGGACTTAGGGTTGTTATTTCATGCACTCGGTCCTGTATGCAAAAAAACGCTGTGGAGTTGCAGACACCAGCCCGATACTATACCATACCAAGATTTATAGTCATAGGTTAATACCACATCCATAGCTTTTTGTAACAACATTGTGTTTTAGAAATCAATGCCGATTTAAGGTAAAACCAAAAAGAAACCCATTCCGATAGAAATAAACATTTATTAAGTTAATCCAATTACAAATAAATAATTAAATAAAGAAACATACAAACATTATTATGACAAGCACTCCACCTAAAAGACGGGCTTTCACATCGAAAAAGCAGGTACCAAGGTAAGCAAGGGAGGGGGGGGCATAGCGGGGCCACGGGGCATAGCGGGGCGAGCCTTACGCAGCTTGAAACGAACGCTGTGCAAACTGTCAAATGGCTCGCTTTGATTGGTCGTTAGTCGGCGCGTGACCTCCATACGCGAGCCCCGCCATTTCGGTACACGTTTGTGTGATGTAAACAAAAATATCAAAACCAGTGTTTTTCTTAAAAAAAATAGTGAAATTGAACAGCAATACTTTCTAAATTGTACTTGTGTACTGTGGGGTGTTATACTTTATTATGAATCAGTTCCCTTCCGGATTTCTTAATCAACAAGCACAAGGTCATTGAATCAAAGGTAAGATGCCGACAGTTTGTGTTTAATTTTGAACGAGCCGGTGGGGCATAGTGGGGTATGGCGCCTGGGGCATAGTGGGGCACCCCACTATGCCCCTTTTTTGATTATAGAAAAGTGCCCCACTTTGCCCCGTTCCTTCTAAGTTGTAATATATTTATTTTTTATGTTTTTAGCCAATATGGTCCGCACATACAAGAGGAAGAGTGAACAGCATTCATGGTCTGTGGAAGCTATGAAACAAGCTGTACACAGTGTTGTGTCCGGAGAAATGGGCTACAGAAAAGCAGCAAATATGCACAACGTTCCACAAACAACATTAGAACGTTATGTTTCTAAATATCGGGGCAATCCAGACGACAGCATCTTTCAAAAGAAATTGGGCCATTTCCAAAGCGTGTTTTCTCCCGATCAAGAGAGAGAACTAATTAATTACATAAAACTGATGGAAGCACGGTTTCATGGACTGACTTCACGTGACCTGCGCAAACTTGCATTTGAAGTGGCTCAAAAAAATGGAATTCCTCATAAATTTGATTCAGAGAGTGGTTTGGCTGGTATAGATTGGTTAAAAGGATTCCTTAAAAGACATCCAGATATTAGCTACCGAAAACCTGAACCAACATCAGCAGCTAGAGCTATGGGTTTCAATAGAGTAGCCGTTGAAAGCTTTTTTCAACTTTTAGAAAAGGTTTACGATGAACATAAGCTTACTTCACATAGAATTTTCAATGTTGACGAGACAGGTGTGTCCACAGTGCCCAAAAGTCAATCAAAAATCCTTGCTACTTGTGGCAAAAGGCAGGTAGGAACACTGACCTCCGCAGAAAGGGGAAAACTAATGACCACAATCCTCTGCTTCAGTGCAGTTGGCAACTATATGCCGCCAATGTTCATATTTCCAAGGAAGCGAATGAAACCGGAGTTGCTTGATGGGGCACCAGCTGGGTCTTGGGGAGAATGTCACGAATCTGGGTGGATCCAGGGTCCCTTGTTTGTCCTCTGGCTAAAGAGATTTATTGAGTGGTCGCATTCCACCAAAGATAATCCAGCACTTTTATTGCTAGACGGTCATGCAACGCATGTTAAATCTCTGGAGGTCATTGATTTGGCTCGCGAAAATGGTGTTATTTTATTGTGCTTTCCACCTCACTGCACACACCGACTCCAACCACTGGATGTTGGGTTCATGAAACCTATAAGCACATACTATTCCAGCGAAATAAAGAATTGGTTGCGGTGCCATCCCGGACGTGTGGTGACACAATTCCAGACAGCTGGACTATTCGGAAAAGCTTTTGTGTCTGCAGCAACAATGACGACTGCTATTAATGCATTCAGAGCCACAGGTATATGGCCTGTAAACAAGGATGTTTTCACTGACGTAGATTTTGCACCCGCGGACACTACAGATAATCCTGAGCCTGCTGAGGTGCCTTTAGTTAACGAAGCCATTTCGCAGAGAGACAACACTCCAATAAGTCAAGAAACCCCAGAAGGTGACCCTGGTGCCAAGACGCCACCCAGACAACCACTCCAAGAAATTTTGACCGGTAACAAGACACCACCATCGCAAATACCACAACAGGATAGGAATATACAAACCCCACCTAGGCAACCTTCTCCACAACCTGGTTGTTCTTGGATGGCCGATAGGCCCTCGAGTTTTGCAACAACTCCAGAGCAAATAATGCCAGTGCCTAAGGAGAACAGAACAAGCAAAAGAGCTAGTAAGCAACGAGGTAAAACTGCAATCATCACAGAATCACCGTATAAAAACGAGCTTCTAGCCATAAAAAAGGCCGCAGAACTAAAAGAACAGAGAAAGAGGGTAACTAAAGGTTTGAAATTGAAATCCATCAAACAGAAGAAGAGAAAGGTTGTCAAAAAGACAGGCAGTAAAAGCTCTGCAGAAGAAGATGCTGATGCTGAAGATGCTGAATGCATCTATTGTGGTTACTTGTGGTCAGAGTCAACCGAGGGATGGATACGTTGCCTAAAATGTTCTCGATGGGCACATTACTCTTGTGCTGGAGAGGATGAAAAAGATGAAGAGGCTACTCATTTATGTGCATTATGCATTGAAAACTAATTTTGTTAAAGATTAAAATGATTAAAAACGTTTTTTTGAAAATCAAAATGTTTAAGTTAAGCGATTTAAAGATGTATACGAGTAGTTACGTTGATTTTTTGTTATCTTGAGTTAGCTTTGTTTGTTAGTTTTAAAGGAGATGTTTATAACTAACCGTAATTCATTACTTAACGATACCAAAGTTCTGTATTGCCTATTTTTAATGTTTTTATGTTTTATAAAAGATTAAAGAAACGTGTCAAAGTTTCTTGTCTGATCTCTGATTTCTTTAACTTACAAAAATAATAATTAAGAGAAGTTTTTGTACTGAATTTGTAATGCTAAAGTGTTGTAGTTATTTTTATTTTTTTTAACTGTTGTTATGTTGCTAAGAAATAAAATTATTTCATTTGGAAGTTGTGTTTCGTTCCTTAGTATGACTACCCCACAATGCCCCATAGGAGACCCCACTTTACCCCTATGCACGGGGCATAGCGGGTCAAATGCCTTTTTTCATTAAAGTATTTACATCTCGTAGATTAATTACGTTATCAATATAAATGTATCCATAGGCATTCGTAATGGATTAAGCTATGATTCTAAGTTAAAACTCTTAATTTAATCACATTATTTTAGTATTTAGGGATGTTTAAACGTTAAGTACCCTACTATGCCCCCCCCTCCCCTACTTAGACTCCCAGCAACAAGGCTACGCCGGCGAGGGTCCAGCGAGTGGGCTTCAATTTGGTCTTCAGATTGAACGTCCAGACAAACGTCGGACCACGTAGTCTGTGGGAATAAAAATATGTTCGTATTTAATTATATTAATAATACACACACACAACGAAACCAAAACATATAATAAATAAATGTTAGGTATACTTGATATTCTTTCTTTTTTGCATTTGTCCAAAAAGAGTTCACCTTAACAGTTCTTTATTAGTGATCGATGCCTTAACACAATCAATTTTACAGTGCAAGCGAGATAAGAGTGACACGTCGTAGCGTGGGGAAGTGAGGTGAAAATTTATTTCGAGGCTAAAAAGAAACTCATTCATATTTTCAAGTCCAAAATCATACACAGCATGAATCAGAAATGTGTGGTCATATTATAATTATAATCGATCATGAGGGAAATCTCCATAGATCATGAGAACCTCTGAAATAAGAAAAACGTAAGAAAAATCAAGTTTTTTTTTTTACCGGAAACAATAATAAACAGATAATATTTAATTATTATAAATCTGGGGGCACTGCCGTGCCTCCGCCAAGACGCGCCAAGCGAAGCGCTAGTAAGGCACTACCTACCTTTTCTCGAAGCGCTTCGTCGTTTTTTTTAACCCTCATAACTTTGTTTGGATTATGCCAGATAAACAAAATTCCCGGGATTTTTTTAAATTTTGGGACAAGCCCGCCACACTATTCCCTAACCACTGTAACTCCTGTAAGCCAGAATCAACAGTGGCGACCACCAGAAAAGCGCCAGAGCAATGAAGCTCGACGAGTCCCAGAGAAACGATTCAACTGTCTTGGATCCCACAACGAAATTAATCAGAAAAGAACAGCGGAGGAGTAAGAAAAACATATTTTCCACTTCCCTCCAAATCAAGCAGGAGACAGAACAGAACTAGGCCAATAGGCACAAAGGGACGTTTACAACTGGGAGAAACCCAGTTGCTAAGCACCACGGATTATAATTGACATAATTAATGGGCCCTAAAAAGTGAGCTGTTACATTAAATTTGATTCCAATAATAGGTATGGCAAAATCGCTTGAACGCACGGAAATTAGTTCGTTTCCACAAGGTCCGCATAATAAACTGCTCCGGATGTAGCCTGTACACTATCCAACATAACATTGCGTTCTTTCTGCCGAAGAATACACTCCCATAAGATATGATGTGCAGATTGTTCGTATTCACAGTCAGATGTAGAACATTGACACAAAGGCGAAGCAACAAGCTTGAAAGAAAATGATTTACTTTTAAAGTTGCCATGACCTGTTAGAAATTGGGCAACACAGTGGTCCACCTCCGGCCGTGTCCTGGCCAGCCGCTCACGATCGGATGGAAAAAATTCCCGGGATATGACGTAAATAGTTGACTTATTAAATACTAGCTTCTGCCCGCGACTTCGTACGCGGATCCTGTTGCTTATGCCAGCGACAACGGGGTCGACAAAATCGAAGATCTGAAACGTCTGATGTCGTATTCTAAGAGCCTGGGGACGGGAAAACAACGGGATGCGCGAGATGATTCGAGACGTTCAAAAAGTACAATTTTGAATCATACCTCCGATGGCGGAATATGTGACGTAGTCAATCATAGGAGTATACGTAAATGAACTCCGTTCCTTACCAACCCAAGGAAGGTCGCCATGACCTACGGCTATATCTTGAGACACATCCGATTCTTCAGATGATATCGACATTCTGTTCAGAGAATGTCGAAGTCGATCAGAATTCAAACGTTCGTTGCGCTCTTCTTCTGTCTCTTCATGTCGTACTCCAGCAATTCTTTTTCTCTCACTTTCTAACTGATTATGAATATTTTGTTGTGTGCGTGTTGGGGACAATTTTTATTATAATATTATAAAGCTGAAGTTTGTTTGTTTGTTTGGTTGAACGCGCTAATCTCAGGATCTACTGGTTCGAATTAAAAAAATATTTTTATGTTGGATAGTCCATTTACCGAGGAAGGCTATAGGCCCATATGATAATCTCGATCAGCAGTTAGTCGTGCATCATATTCATCATTCGGTTCAAAAGACCTGTTAGTAGATGTGCGAATACGCTGAGAACTCAAGCGTGATTTTGTATCGGTTCCGATTCGCGAAACAATGCATGTCGCTCACGATCAGCTGACAGTCGCGTATCACGTTCCGCACTTGTCTCTAGAGACCTAGAAGCAGATGCGTAGATACGCTGAGAACTCAAGCGCAATTCTCTATCCGTGAACGTCTCCGACTCGCGAGACAATGTATGACGTTCACGATCAGCGGTCAGTCGCGCATCATATTCTTCACTGGTCTCTAGAGACCTGGATGTAGATGTGTAAATACGCTGAGAACGCAGGCGTGTTTCGCGATCTGAAGATATTTCCACGGAGCGAGTTGAAGCCTGATGTTCTCGAACAGCATCAAGTCTCTCCTGACGCTCTTCGGTAGATTCTTGGGATCTTATGATCCTCAATCTTTTAGCTCCTATGGAACATTGGGAAAGATTTCACCTCTTTCTAGGCATGGTTATAGTTTTATTGTAAAGATACCTGATCAATTAAAATCTAAGTGACTGCGTTACCGGGTAGGCTACCGTGTCACGAAGATAAATGGAAAAGGAACTTAAACACCCAATTAACATAAGCCCGAAGGCATATTTATTCGATAAAATAAAAAAATTAATGGGAATTTTGGCCAGTAGAGTCAAATATTCGATGATATACCATCGTCATCAAAAATCAGTGCTCAACTGTTACCGCCTTCACCGCGTGGTGGTACTCCCAGCTTATGTTATTTTATAAGATACAGTGAAATTAGTGATAGCTTTGATTTTCACATCAGATGTTTCTGATCTTCGATTTTTATAAGTCAACAGGAAATGCCCATCAGACCAAACAACTTTTGCTAAGACGTCATTCCTATTATGTGTCATGGTGTAGCTGGGCTATTGGAGTTCCACATCAGGTGTTTCAGATCTTCAAATTTATTCTCTTAGCAGAAAATGCTCATCACGTGGAACAATTTTTGCTATGGTACCATTTTTGTATCTCTTATAGTTTAGCTGGTCTGTTGCGGTTCTGCATCAGGTGTTCAAGTTTCCAAGATAAATTATAACCTATATGTTGCCCAGACTTAATACCTATACAATAAAAGAAAAATCATTCAAATCCGCCCAGTAGTTCCGAAGATTAGCGTGTACAAACAAACAGACAAACAGACAGATTTTTTTTTATTGGGTTCGTGCTCTATTACTGTTCCTAAACCCCCCTCAATTTTTTTTTTTTAAATATATTCAATGTACAGACACAGTTTTGTTACTGTTTTATTATATGTATAGATATAAAGTTTTAATTGCATAGGTTACTTTAGATTTTATTTATAACTAAAAAACCCTGATATCGTCACTGACACACTCACTGATGGTCATCAAAATTCTGGGATACTTTCTGAAGTCCTAGAAAGCTGAAATTTTGTATGTAAGCTAGTATTAGTCCACGAACAACAAAAAAAAATCTCAAACTAGAAAAAATTAAAAAAATATATACAAGGTGTAACGTTAAACACGCAAAACCTCAGACACCCCAAATGATGTTTAATTCAATTAACCTAATTCTGAGAAAAAAAACATAAAAAAATATTTAAAGGTTTTATGTGCTGTTTTTGTTTTACCAAGACTCGTATTTGCATTGAAATAAGAACTATTATTATCACGCGTATGAGAAAATTTAAATTGGACGGCAACCATTTGTGTTTGTTTACCTATTTTGGCAGGTTTGCGCACGTGATGGCTTGACTTATTAATAAATAGACAGGGCAACATGACGATTTTTTGAAAAATGTGACCTATATTAAAAAGTGGTTCAATTGATTCTGCTCGTTATTCTAATCAAACTATTTTCAGGTTTTGCGTATTTGACGTTACACCTTGTATATTGTCTTATGCAAAAAGAAGTTAAATCCCTCTAAAAATATTTTCGGCTCGCACTGTCAAAAAGTTATCAGATCTCTACGTATAATTTCTACTTTACTAGCCTTACTTTACAAACTCTATACCTTAGTCAAAATATGAGGCTTGGCTGTTTAGTTACTACAAGAACTATTGTTTAACAGAAAAATGAAAATGTTTTACATGAAAATGTTTTTAGTGGGATCTTTATTTAACTAAAACTAACATCGGAAGTTGGTGAAAACAGAAAAAATATATAAATTAAAAAAACATTACATTGACTGCCTATTAGATAGTTACTTACTGAAAGTGGCCGGTGGCTGTTTCTGATTGATAATTTTTTAACTGAATAAATTCAGGACATAATAAAAGCCGTGGAAACGTAAAATTTAAGAAAACAAAAGAATAAATAAATAGGAATGGGAAAATAAAAATAATGTGTGCATAGAGTGTTTGTAAGTGTACGTACTCGTACGTGGTACGTGTCAAAGTCAGAACATTTATTTGCGGTTACAAAAGATGGTAGCATTATTGTTAGGGCGGAGACACATTTCGCTACAAACTGGCATAAGACACAGATACATTTTCAGGAAATGTACTCAATAATTTTCTTTTACGAATAAATAGCTTTCGTATGTGTGTAGATAGACATTTTCTTTATCTGAGCTACTATAAAAAAAAATACCAAGAAAACAGAACCACTTTTGATAAAAAAAGTAGCCTTGTAGCAGTTGACTGGACAGTTGGTTCTTGATATTTTATACTAGCTTTTGCCCTTGACTTCGTCCGCGTGAATGTCGGTTATTGTAGATGGAAACGAAGTCGCGGCTTAAAAAGTACCCTATGTCCTCCCTCAGGGTTCGAGCTATTTTCATACCAAATTTCATCAAAATCGGTTCAGCCGTTTCATCGTGAAAGCGTAACAGACAGGGTTAGGTAGGTACTTTCGCATTTATAATAAAGTCAAAGCATTTAATTCAATTAAACCATTTACAGGCACTTTTGAATTATCAAAGAGTCAGTTAGTTAGTCAGAAAAATGAAGCTAGTTGCTCGTTCCAAAACGTAGGTAGGTCTCTCTCGCATCATCACTTAAGATCAGGTGAGTTGCGGTCAAACGCAAGCCTATATCAATATAAAAAAAAAGAAGAACGAGCCAGAAATTCCACGGACACTCTTTTAAATCAAGTTTTTACAAAATACTGATTAAAATAATTAAAATAAAAAAAATAAACAATAAAATCCATTGATAAATAAAATCCAGAATAAATAATAAAAAATAAAAAACAATCATCATCATCTGCCTAGTCTTTTTCCAACTATATTGGGGTCGGCTTCCAGTCTAACCGGATGCAGCTGAATACCAGTGTTTTACATGGAGCGACTGCCTATCGGACCTCCACAACCCAGTTAATGGGTAACACGATACCCCTTGGTAAGACTGGTTGTCAGACTTTCTGGCTTCTGACTACCCTTAACGACTGCCAAAGATCTACAAATGACAGCCGGGACCAACAGTTTTACGTGCTTTCCGAGGCACGGAGGGAACTCGATATGAAAGGGATGGTCATCCATCCACAGACCGAAAATAAAAAACAATAAAATCCATTAATAAATAAAAAAAAACAAAAAATATAAAATAATAAATTAAATAAAAATACAGACAATAAATGATACCACTGTGTTTCTTTGTATTTCTAGTAGTTGTTAATAGCAGCAAATGATTGTGATTGTGTATCTAGGAATGAATAAAAAAGAATAGGTAGAGAGTATGAGAACCCACCGAATCTTATAGACGGGGCACTCGTACACGTTTCTGACGTCCTGTTTATCCTGCGTGACGGCGCGGATGAAGATAACGGGCATCATAGGGAACAGTTCCATCATGTACGACTCCACGATGCCGCCCGTCAACATGTCCCAGCGCGCACCCTCCATGTACAGGCCGTGAATGTTGGCGCCCTCGCGAGGTGGAGAACTGATACGTGGTGTCAAATAATACATTATATTTATTCTAAAAATAGGTCAAAAATAACACTTTAAAATGTATTTGTTAGGGTTCCGTACCCAAAGGGTAAAAGCAGCACCCTATTACTAAGACAAAAAAAAAAACGTTGCCCCACACTAGGAATTACTCCTGTGTCGTGGGTGCGTTTACAAACATATAAACTCACATACACAAACAGCCAGATCCGGCGACAACTGTAGGCCATACAAATATTTGTTCCGTGCGGGAATCGATCCCGCGACACGCAGCGCAGCAGTCGATCGCTCAACCACTGCGCCAACCGTGTCGTCTGTCTGTCACCAGGCTGTATCTCATGAACCGTGATAGGTAGACAGTTGAAATTTTCAATTTTCAATTTCTGTTGCCGCTATAACAACAAATAACAAAACTAAAAACAGAATAAAATAAATATTTAAAGGGGGCTCGCATACAACAAACGTGATTTGTGTGTGATTTCGTGATTTTTGCCGTTTTTTTGCTCGATGTCTTATGTTGTATAGATAATGGTACGGAACCCTTCGTGCGCGAGTCCGACTCGCACTTGGCCAGTTTTTTTTACCAGGTGAGGTTGTTGGTTGTCGACTACTTACTTTGAGAAGAAACAAAGCAGCAAACTCAGATGTCAAAGTGTAATTGGGGTCGCTGTATATACCCATTTAGAGCGACTCAAATTACCACTGAATATTGGTCAAATGCAGTGGGTAAAACACCACTAAGCAAATATAACCTAATACCAGGTATAATCTAGTGTTAAACCATTTCGTTCCCTAAAGCCGTGTACGCACGTACGAACAAAGTTTGCGTTGCATGATACGCAACAACACACTGTTCGTCAAACATGTTTGCGGCAATCCTATTAGTATGTTCTGTATAGACGGTGTTCGAAAAGGATTCATAAATGTTACAAAACGAAACTGTTCCTATAGAACTTGGCGTGGTACAGGCGGGGTATGGGTAGAGGGGTAGGGGGCCTCTCGATTCCAACTATGTCCGCGTCCATACGTACGAACCAAATGTTCAAGTTTGATGTTTGTGTTCGCTATGTTCGTGTTCGTACGTGCGTACGCGGCTTAACAAGCATACATACACGAAGTCCTGCCTAGCCTTCTTGGTGACGTCACAGTTAAGGCACATCTTGTCAAGGGGCCACTCGTTTTTGCGGGCCGTCTGCTGCATAATGGCCGTCAAGAAGGACTGGGGATTGAAGAATCCTGCTAGCCAAACCGCCGGCGGTAGCTGGAATAGTTGAGTTAAAGATAAGATAAAAGAGAATGATAATGATACTGCTGCTGATGATGATGATGGAGATTTGATTGAAATGCATGACAATTGATTTTACCTTTTTTAAGTTATTTATTTCATGACAAAAATACTTTTGTGTCGAAATATTTGCACAGTACTTAAAACAGTTACCCCAAAAGAAACAACGTAAAAACAATGTACTTCGTCCGGTTTCTGAGGTCTTCGGATAAACTTTCGATAGCTATTTATTCGACAAAGTTATCTATTTGAGTAGTATTGAAGTTATAAATCGATTTTCTTCCTTAACTGAGTGCTCGGAAACGCAATATCGAACCAATAGCACTATCAAATATATATAGTCCAGTTATATCACCTCAGAAACTGGGCATTAGAGAATTTCGAGTAAGAAGTTACAAAAATTGAAATAATGTTACATGCATTGCCTAGCCTGCCTGATAGTTTGCGAAACGCAGTGGATATGTACGAATACCGCTACACGAACATAGTTGATAACTAAACGGCAACGGTTGGTTAACGTTACATACGGACGGTTAAAAATTACTATGACGTGAGATGTTTAACGATCGTTGAATGTAACGGGTTGTTTCATGACATAAAAATCCGTCAGTGAAAGAAGTGTTTGATGTAGCTGTTTGACAACAGAAAATTACGTTGACTGGTGGATGAAGCATCGGTTATGATAATAGTACCTTTTTAAAGTACTAACGTAACGATACCAGGCCAGGCTACCATTTTGTGAAACAACCCCTTTTTTTTGTTTGACCATAGTTAGCGCCGTCTCTGACTATTACCCATCAGTAAAGTATAGTTGAAGCAGCCCTAAGTAGTGCTTAATTAGTGAAAACTATTTGTCCCGATATCCCAGAAGATTTTTAATTACGAGTACGTACGTTGAAGTCCCCGGTCCAGTTCTCAAGCTCAACCAGTCGTTGGCATAGGTCTGAGAACCATGCGGCCAAGCCCAACAAGCTGGGGTACGCCAGTACGCTCCACGTTTCTGGCACGTTGTCCATGAAGAGAGATTCCATCAGACACTCCATGTCGCTGCTGATGGTCAACTCACCCTAATAACAGATATGATTAAATAGGTGGATGATCAAAACACCTTGAAAAATATATTACCGAAAGGTAAAAGATTGAGAATAAGGTTGAAAAGCATTTCCCCACGCATATCGGGCGAAAAATGTTGAAGGGCAAACCTCCTCTGCTTATGCACCTATGCGGTATCATCGACATTCGAGAAGAAGTCGATTCATTCTTTTTCGATGCATTTATAGGATTTATTTATTATTAACTCCCGACCGAATTTAGAGGTCACGGTGGTCAATTTCAATGGAGGTTAACCAAGTACGCAGTAGATATTATAGTGCACAAGAGTGTGCACAAACTCAGATGTATTCCCTAATCCCTCACTCTTATAGTCCGATGGGATGGCTATTTATAAAACACGGCCGAGGAGGGATCAGGCACAGGACCAAAGGCTTTACAAGATTTCTGAGGCACGGGGATATTAATAATACAACACCAATTTCTAAACTCTGTACTAAATTTTTAACAAAAAAAATCTAATTATTTAATAAAGCACACACAATATAAAAATGAATATCTTACCTTGAGCCCCAACTCGGTCTCCTTTAGAGACCGTCGAATTTCCCCCATGAGGCGGTTCATTCGTTCACACTCTTGTATGGCTACGATAGTGAAGGGAGTCAATTCTTCCACTTTTGCCAACAGTTCCGCCAAATTAAACGGTTCTGGTACTCGGTCTAGGATGTCATCTAATAAATAGCGGAGCTGAATAATGGTTAAAATTGTTTAGTGATGTGATCTGTTGGTTATCTATAGTACGTAAGTGTATGATGCAAGGTATCTACCATTTCCTCTTTACTCGCACCACCTCCTGCCGACGCGCCGGCATCTCTCGGTTGCATTTCAAAAACCACCTTTTAATATAAAGAATTAGTTCAATATCGGATAGTAGTATCTTGAAAATTGGAATATAAAAGGAAAGGAAAACAAACAACGTGAAATGTCAACGTAATTTATGTAAGAATTTGATAAGTTAGTTCGTGTTAAGATCAGAACCTCCCACCCGGCCCGCAGCAGGCGCACCGGACGTCGGCAGAGGGCGGATAATGCCCTCTTCCAGCCCCCCTAAATGGGTCCAAGGGTGGCAGACTCGGGGACGTCTGTCGCCCCCCACATACATCAGGACCCGAGGTGGCGGCGCGTAGTGTTCCACGCGCGCCCCTCTTAGACGTCCGGGGGGGAGTCCAACATCTCATACCCCCCCAATGACCTGAGGAGGCCCGCAGAAGAGGTCCGGCGGAAGAGGACCAGTTGGGGGTTGCGGAAGTCTCTCCAGTTCCAGCGACCCCCGACCAACATAGGTGTGAGATGGAACACCGGGCGGTTTTTGGTCGGTAAGAGTCTGACAGACCCCTCAGCCCGCCCCAGGGCGGACATCCAAGAGGATTTTCCACTCCAGAACAACAAGTTTAGTTCGTGTTCCGACACACATACCTTAAAGAGTCGCTCAGAAACGGTAGTTAGGTACCCTATTTCAGCATTAGGGTGCAATCCATACAAATAAGGTGTTTCGTCTGGCAAGAAGTCATCGATGTAGCTGTGATAGCCGGCGTAGTCAGAATTTGGAGGTGATATGAAGCCCGGAGCCAATTGACATTCACCATCCACCTGGGAAAAAATAAATTTCAATAAAATTTCATACATATAACATTAGAGCCGTGGTTATGCACATGTCATAATATTAGAAGTTGGTTTTTAAAATTATAAATAAATTGTATTTGTTTTGCGGACAGTGAACCTGCTAAAAGTCCCACAAAAGAAGGGTGTTATTTCCGACGAAAATAAATAACAGTCTTAATTCTGTCAATTGTTGCAACCCCCCAAATTTTACAATTGATTTTACTACGCTAAACTGGTTCTGTGGTATATCTAGCAAAGGCACATAAATATTATGTAGGTAATCTATTGTATTTTTTTATGTAAAAAGTACTTTTCAGTCGACTTCAAAAAAGGATGAGGTTCTCAATTCGACTGTTTAATATTTTTGTTTTTGCATGTTTTTTACGCGATTCCGGCGGCAAATGTAAAAATTCTTTTTTTTATGGATATGATATGCTTTAGGGGTGGTCCCATATAAATTTTATCGAAATTGGTTTAGTGTTTTTTTTTTTAATCTACAAAAACCAAAAAGTTAGGCAAGGTGTTCCTTGCCTAACCTTGCCACTTGTATATAATTTCAAGACACGACTGACCAATTCCGGTTGCATATATTCAAGCAGAAATGTGCGACAAAGCCGCCTGTCCCAGTCGTCGGTGATGTGTCCGCCATACATGATCTCTCCGAACAGATACCGTAAGTCTTCCCACGGCACTCGAGGGTTCGCCTCCAAGTAGTTATACAGTACATACACGCAGATTGTCAGGTCGCCGAAGTTGAATGGATAAATCCTGCAGAAGGAAACTTACTATTAAAACGCAATATTTGGAGTGGGATACAATATGTTGCGCGAATCAATACGAGAAGAAAAATAACTCCATCTATTCACAAACAAATTAAAAAAGCT
The DNA here is from genome assembly GCA_947361185.1 of Charanyca ferruginea. Taxonomy (NCBI): domain Eukaryota; kingdom Metazoa; phylum Arthropoda; class Insecta; order Lepidoptera; family Noctuidae; genus Charanyca; species Charanyca ferruginea. Next base: position 10,328,361 of record OX376076.1, read on the forward strand.
ATTAATGAGCAATTAATGTTATAACAGCGTCATCATCATCTGCCTAGCCTTTTCCCAACTACCTATATTGAGGTCGGCTTCCAGTCCAACTAGATGCAGCAGAATACCAGTCTTTTACATGGAGCAACTGCCTATCGTACCTCCACAACCCAGTTACTGGGTAACACGATACCCCTAGGTAAGACGGGTTTGTCAGAGTTTCTGGTTTCTGACTACCCAAAACGACTGCCAAAGATCTACAAATGACAGCCGGGACCAACGGCTTTACGTGCTTTCCGAGGCACGGAGGGAACTCGCTATGAAAGGGATAGTCACCCATCCACAGACCGACCGCGGCTAGCGTAGCTTAACCTTTGACCGATCGATCTGTATGGCTTTAACTTAGCCACGAGCTTTTTACAGCGACAATGAATTTTTAAATGATAAATCCTTTAAATTAGAAGTACATATATCAAAAATAAGTAATAAAAAAAAATAACTCAAAATCTAAACGATTGCTAGAACGGCGTAGCAGCATTGACACACACTAGTAAAATACAATAGTCTGTTTGTGTGCATCAGAAAAAAAATACGCACGAAATAAGCACGAATCATTGAAATTGATCGGCAAACGACAGCGCGCGATGTTTTACAGTGCTTTTTAAAATAATTGTCTAAAATAAGTTCGTAAGTAAATAATAAGTAAATAAGTTCGTATAACGGATTGAAAAATATTCTGTATATTAAGCATAACCTTTATTTTCATAAAATAAAGATATCAGTTATGTTTTTATTCAAATAGTGGTGAAAAAAAATTGTCAAAGTGAACCGATTTTGTACTTTTTCAACATTGTTTTTTAATACATAATAGTAATATTTTCGTAATGTTGGCTCTGTAGCTGTCTTTATGACTGTATATCCTGTTGGAAAAACGTATAAAACATAATATTTTGGCATACTGTAATGGTAGTATTCGTCCTGAAAGTTAACTCTGACGTCTATTTTTGTAAAAAGCTATGAAAGGATTGTCTTCGCTTTCAAAAAAAAACATAATTAAAAATTATACTTTTACTCTGTAGTTCCCTAAATCAAGACTTAATCTTTCTAAAACTGTAAGTGTCTTTAAATAATCTGCTCACATCATTACGATATTGCTCTGGGCAAAACGCGAAAACATGAAGTTTTCGTCACGAATCGAATACACGCTCTTAAGATAAGTTAGATTATAAGATTTTTTAATGTTAAGTTCTCGTCTCCACATATCTTTCTTTTGCTGTGTCCGACAGGGTCCATGATTGATTCTTTTGGCAAATGTTTAAGAGCTAAGCCTACATTGTGGAATGCAATAAAGAATTGAAATAATAACAGAAATGCACGATAAATAATAACGAATGTACCTGTTCCATCCTTGTGGGCCGAATTTACGTCTCTCAGCAACGACGGCATGAAAGTAGCAAAGAGCAAACAAAACAGATTTGAACTCTGCCTCCTTACTGCACATTTCCATGGTCTCCTGATTGAAGCAATCCAGGGACTGTGGAAAGTATTTAGAAATGGTTTATAGTCTGGTAAATCTCCGAACTGTAGGTACCTGGCGGTAAATAAGGTACATACATAAGTTTCAGGAATTTACCTATACCTACAGTGTGACAGTCCTTAGGGCCTTTTTCCTGTCACGCGTATTTTCGTCCGCGCGCAGGGGGCCAATTCTCGGTTTTAGAGATGGTGTCGAACTCGACAAAAGTTTCTAATGACGTCATTTTTTCGACAAATTTTAAAAGTTGCTATTCTGGGGATGTCGAATTCGACATTTGTCGAAGGCTAACGTTAGAGTTCATGTCGAGTGCTTCTGAGCAGTAGAGATGTCATGTCGATTGCAGAGATACGTCATTTCTGAGTGAATTCGTTGAGTTTTGGATTGTACACTGTGTTTTCTTTTCTTTAGTTTTTAAATAAAATCCGGCTTGGCATCTCATACCTACTGGAAATTCGATATGAACTCTTTGATTTGTGCATTGTAATTTGTGTACCCACGATTGGATTTGAAACCACTGAAAGATGGACGAGTTAATTAGCATTTTTATCTCGGAGTTGTTGGAAAGTGGCGAGCAACTGGCCAATACACGGCGACAACAGCGCGCTTATCCCGCCGTCGATATTTACGACTTGAACGAAACAGAAGTCATTAAAAACTTCAGACTAAATAAAGATTTAATAAGGGTTCTAATAGATCTATTGGCTCCTGTAATTCAGGAAACTACGAAAATAGACCTGAAAACGAAGGTAGGTAAATAATTGTCTGCTTCATAATTTTATTAGTCATAAGTAACTGTTCACTAAACTAACCCACCAAAAATACCAATTGCACACCCTAAAATACCTAAATTACTTAGGTATGTGCACCAAATTCTTTCTATTCTTTGGTAGGTATTTGTTGAGTGCACAGTTATTATTATAACCAATTTTATTATAATTGAATTTTTTTCCCCTCCATGTAAAATAAAAATCTAAACAATGTAAACCTAAACACTAAACTTAACAAAAGTTTTGAAGGAACCGCAAAATCTGCCACTGACAGACAGTCAACTGTCAAACTGATTATTTTTACACTAAACATTTCGTTTTATACTTAAATAATTAGGTTTAGTTCGCGTTTTAAACAAAATCATTCATTCACTCATAGCTACCTAAAACGGAACGTGCGATTCTTCATTATGGTAAGATTATCTTCACTCGACTTGACATTTTCGTGACATTTATGTCTATTTTGACTGAGAATACGGAATTCTGCTCAATTCGACATTTTTTGGTAGAGATAGAGATATTTTTGATAGACATAGAGATAGACTTACAATCTCGAAAAAATGGCGAAAATCAAGAATTGGCCCCCAGATCTGTATGTCTATTCTGTTATAGGTAATTTCCCTCGGTGAACATCTAGGTGAACACCTAGGTAAAGTGAGCTGTGATCAGTCCGTCTGCTTCGTCAATCCCTAGCATCAGGACTGAAGACAGCTCACTTCATCTAGGTGTTCACCGAGGGAGATTGTAACAGAATAGCAATGCTGGTCCGCATGTGGGTGATAGCACGCACAAGCACGACAAAGAAAGATTTCGTTTGCCGCTGCAGTGTCATGCGTGTCGCCAGTGACTAAACTCGTGCATATTATAACCGACATTGCGTGCGACCCGCGCCACAATAAAAACAACACTGAAGGCAAAAGAACGCCGCCCGCATCCGGTTAGCACGCACGAGGGCTGCTCGCCCGCAACCAATCCGCGTTCCGCGCGCGTGCTGCCCGCATGATAGGAAAAACATGTATGAAATGATAGGATGCGGTCAGCCTGCATGCGGACCATATCCGCGTGCGGGCGAAAATACGCATGACAGGAAAAGGGCACTTATTATCCAAAGCTTCATGTGTCATTTCGGGCACGAAAAACCACTCAACTCTCAAGGGCTGTCTTGCAAAAATATCGACAGACAGTAAACTGTGTTTAAAAAACCATTGAAACACTTCAAAAATAAATGTCGATTTCGAAGACTAGGAGTCGTTTAGTTAGGTGTGAATGGTAACACGGAAATAAAAAATACGAATTCCAGAAAAATAGGAATGTTTCGTGGGCATGATAAATTAATTCATGAGTGCCGAGACGGGAAGGTGCCGAGATGGGACTAAACAGTTTTTCCACAGTCAAAACAATGTACTTATAATTTTTTTTTTTTTTTTATTTCATTACATTATTTTACGTGAACCAATTTAGGACTTAAGTAGGGCGTCGCCTCTTTACGTCACTGATATTTGGGCACCCGACTATTCAGGTGCAAATAACAATGTGTGGTTGATTTTTGGGGGAGATCACAAGTATAATGTACTCGTATATAAAAAAAGGAAGCTTACCTTATGTAAGTTAGCCCACATACCGCTAGGTGGCTCATTGGTTATTTTGATGGAAGATTCTAAGATTCCTTGCGGTATTATGTGGTACGCCGGGTCAGAGGCTGGCTCAGCACTTAAAAATAACCTTAATGAACAAAGTGATGATAAGTAATTAAAACACATGGACAGAAATCAGCACATCAAGCTACAACAATTTGTCAAATGTCTCTGATAGATTTTCACCTTCATTTCAAAAGAATAAGTTTCACATTCAATTGGGAACATTTGTCAGTTTGGTATGAAAAAAAAAAAAAAAAAAAAAAGTGTTGATTCACATAAATAATTTGTTACACGCTATATTTACCTCTGCCAAACTGCAAAGCAGTTTGTTGGCAGACGTAGCTCCGTTTTTAAACATATTATTATTCTATAATGACACTTTTTCACCTTTACTGAGATAAAACTATTCCTACATTCCTTAAATTTAACAACAAACTTTTAAATATTCTCTACAGTGAGGCTTTGGCAAAATATATTAAAGAGGTACTTATGTATTTTATTTTTAAAACATCTTTTTGTGACACAATTTGTTTAGCTCGGTTGGGAGGTTATTAAAAATAGTTGGGACTAAAAAACTTCTACACCTTCGACCATAATAATTATTGCAAGTAGGCACTACAAAACTTCTCATATTATTATTTCTTTGCGATCTTGCGCGTATAATATTGTTTTTAAATTGATTGCTACTATACTGTTCTACAGCTACCGACAACACTACCCTCTCATGAACCGGCAGCATTTTACATTCCAAAAATAAATCTTCGTAATCACTACTTTTGCAACGGTTTTTTGTACTTTTATCTACTAATAGTTTCATGAATCTAACTTGTAATTTTTTTATTTTATCCAAATATGTTTTAAAGGTGTTACCATAGCATGCCAGCCCATAAGAAAGTAGTGAGTCCACCAGTGCATAGTAGACCATGTACAATGTTGCCCTATTTAGTACAAAACTAAGGTGGTGGAATTTCACAAGTGCATACCTCAGTTTGTCACATAAGTGCATAATGTGTGTTTTCCATGAGAACCTGTTGTCAATGACTAAACCCAAGTACCTATATTCCTCCACCACCTCAATGTTTGCACACTCACACAACGTCGTTCCATCACTGTGCAGGCACTCATAGCTATGCCCCACTATGCGCGGCTGACGCTCGACCGTTTTACGATAAGGAGATCGTATATACATACATTTGGTTTTGTTTATATTGATTATGATGCCATTGTCGTGAGCCCATTTGATGATATTAGTGAAATCTTCCTGAATGTTAGTTTCTATTACATTTAAATCTTCGTAATTTAAATCTGCGTACACTAGACATGTATCATCAGCATACATATATATGCGACATTTACGAACAACATTACACATGCTGTTGACATGCATGGTGTATCCGACGGGACCAAATACGGATTCGGTTGGCACCCCACACGTGACGTGTTTGGGCTCTCCGACGACTCCGTCAATGACTGTTTGCATTGTCCGGTCTGTGAGGTAAGCACGGAACCACCTGTTAAGTGGTCCCGCAACACCACACTCCTCCATGGCCTGGAGCAGCTGGTGGTGTTCCAAAGTGTCAAATGCTTTTTTGAAATCAATGTAGACCACCACCACCTGCTTCCGCTGATCCAAACACTCATTGACGTCGTCCGCGAACTGCGCCAAGGCCGTTGCCGTACTCCGCCCACGTCGGAAACCATGTTGTGCATTTGTCAGAATATTGTGTTTCTCCAAGAAAACACTTACCTGATTCACAATAAACTTTTCTACTATTTTATTTATGACTGACAATATGGCTATTGGCCTATAGTTTGCGTAGTCACTATGTACACCCTGTTTAAAAATTGGTCTAATTAATGCTGTTTTTAATTTATAGGGGTACACCCCCTTTTCAACACACAAGTTGATAAACAAAGCTATAACTGGACTCAACTTGGATTTTAATAATTTAATTTCTTTAACTCTAATCCTATCTACTCCGTCAGACTTATCACAACTTAGCAGATTTATTATTTTATCTATATCTATAGGATAAGCTTTCTGAAACCGCAGTGATACCTTTCCGGGATCAACATAACTGGATCTTTCTAAAAACCTATGACTACAGACATGTTTTATATCTAAGATTTCTTTGGTAAATGTTGTTGAGAATTTATTACATATACTATTAACTGAACATTCCAATTTTCCTAAGTACTTTAAAATAACAGAATCTATACTTCTTTTCTCATTTCCTATCCATGAATTAATTTTAGCCCAAATCTTTCTGATATTCTTTTTACATTTTTTTATTTCTTCTTGCCGATATTTATTTTTCGCTTTACATATACACTTATTTAATCTATTTCTAAATCTATTATATTGTCTACGCAAATTCATATCCGCTGGTTTATTTTTCCAATTTCTAAACAGTCTATCCCTAATACCAATCATTTCTTTAAGCCTTTGTGTGATCCAAGGTTTACTTTTCCTTTTATTACCCACCAATACCAATTACCAATTTATGGCTTGATATGCTGGCGATTTTTTTATTATTATCTATTATCATTTATTTATAGAAGGAGCACTTGACTGACTAAGACTTTGTGACGTATCAGTGCACAGCCGAAACTACTGGAAAAAGACAAAGAATTTTAATCACGGCTGCCTTTTATTATACAAGGTGGGGATGGCAATAGCACAAAAAAGGATCATGGTAGGATTTGATAATTTGGTGTAATTGTTTTTATTGAGCATTAATAATATTAAATTATGACACCACAAGTTGCCGCTCTTCTCACAAGTTAGAAAACCAATATTTCATAATGGTGTTTTATTTTGGTTACATTTATATGCGTTTTAGTGTATCTGAACTTTTATTTTTAATTTCGTTTTTAGGATTTGTTTGATAGTTTCAAAATATTCTTATGAACTAGAATTACCAGTATTTTTTTTTTTTTGGAAATTCGATCCCTAAAGGGGTAAAATAGAGGATGAAAGTTTTTTTGGAAAATTTATTATTTTCAAAGTAAGTAACTTTTTTTTTGCATAGTTACGTCTTTATTTTCAAACACGAACAAATAACTCCAAGACAGAACTTCTCTTAAAAAATCCTCTTGATTTTACACTTAAAATCCAACTAATATTCATTTTAGGTACTGTATAATTGGAATATTAGTTGCTTTGAAATCAATGAGTGACTAACTAGTGGTGACGTCATAAGTATAAATTGCCATATATATATCGGCGCAACTACAAAAGTGCATCTGTTATAAGGATCGGAATCGTTGTGTTTAATGATTTAATTAGTTAATTAATTACCAACTGATTACTTGGAGTTAAATACGATGTAAAATTAACGTTAAACAACATGTAACTATTTCTCTTATTGTAATTCAAATATTTCAATACTTAACCTAAAACTTGAGTACACGTGCACGAGCCTTATAAATACGGCCGCAAGCCAGTGCTCAGGGCATTCAAGCTCGAGCCGCCGGACAGTGCGGACCTCTCTAGACGTGGTTATACTGCCCGTTGAATAAACCAAGTTTGTAACAAGTCAAGAAGTTTTCATTTAATGACCCAAAAATGAGTGATCATCATGACGACAACATTTGTGACGTCAGCTATGGTGACGTCACCCTTGTAAAGAACGCTACGGAGGACCCTGCTCCGTCATCAGAAGTGGGATAGGCTCCATTGCCTATCTAATCATGGTGTCGTGAGAAAAACTTCATGAATCATGTCCATGACGTCACTGGATGCTACGAATCGCCACATCGGAGTGTTAACCAAGAAGTGGGTGACGCTATTACTCCAGGAATCGGCCGAGCGGATGGCCATGTTGAAATGGTCGTTGTAACCCTCGAGATTGCTATGAGGACGACCCCGCAAGGTTACCCATGACCAGCAGTGTTGTGCCCTACAATCTGGTGATCAGATGACCGTATCGGCGGGAAACCAATCACGTTCTCAGAACGGCTGCAAGTACAGCCAAACCACGACCTATAGGGTGAAGATGACCCAAAAGATAAGTAACTCAATTCAATAATTCCGAATAACCTTTAACGCTAACTTATCTACGAGAACCTCCGAGAACCATCGAGAACTGACACTTTAATTTGACTTTACTTTAAATTGATTTTGACTTATCTACGAGAACCTCCGAGAACTCTACGAGAACCTCCGAGAATTAACCCTGACACTTTGACTTGCTTTGATGTGACTTTAACTTAACTATGACTCATCTACAAGAACCTCCGAGAACTCTACGAGAACCTCCGAGAACCTACTAACCTTGTAAGCATTGATATGCTGAAACTTACAGATGTACTTCTCAAAGAAAGTTTTTCTATTCTTGCAGATATCACAACGAGAACCTTAAGAATCTTACGAGTACCTCCGAGGACTCTACGAGAACCTCCGAGAACTATACGAGAACCTCCAAGAACTCTACGAGAACCTCCGAGAACCTACTAAAGTTGTAAGCATTGATGTGCTGAAACTTACAGATATACTACTCAAAGAAAGTTTTTCTATTCTTGCAGATATCACAACGAGAACCTTCGAGAACTCTACGAGAACCTTCGAGAACTCTACGGGAACCTCCGAAAACTCTACGAGAACCTCCGAGACCTCTACGAGAACCTCCGATACCTCTACGAGAACCTCCAATACCTCTACGAGAACCTCCGATACCTCTACGAGAACCTCCGAGAACACTACGAGAACCTCCAAGAACCTCCGAGATCTCTACGAGAACCTGCGAGAACCCACTGTATCGCAACGAGAACCTTCGAGAATCCTACGAGAACCTCCGAGAACCCTACGAGAACCCTACGAGAACCTTCGAGAATCCTACGAGAATCTCCGAGAATCTCCGAGAATCCTACGAGAATCTCCAGGAACCCAACGAGAATCTCCAGGAACCCAACGAGAATGTCCGAGAACCCTAAGAGAACCTCGGAGCATCCTACAAAAACTCAGAGGACCGAGAAGAGAGGACCGGACAACGAGAATCAAAGAAGGCTGGTGCAGAGCGCGCACCGCCTGTCAGTATGGCCGTATCGGCGCAACTACAAAAGTGCATCTGTTATAAGGATCGGAATCGTTGTGTTTAATGATTTAATTAGTTAATTAATTACCAACTGATTACTTGGAGTTAAATACGATGTAAAATTAACGTTAAACAACATGTAACTATTTCTCTTATTGTAATTCAAATATTTCAATACTTAACCTAAAACTTGAGTACACGTGCACGAGCCTTATAAATACGGCCGCAAGCCAGTGCTCAGGGCATTCAAGCTCGAGCCGCCGGACAGTGCGGACCTCTCTAGACGTGGTTATACTGCCCGTTGAATAAACCAAGTTTGTAACAAGTCAAGAAGTTTTCATTTAATGACCCAAAAATGAGTGATCATCATGACGACAACATTTGTGACGTCAGCTATGGTGACGTCACCCTTGTAAAGAACGCTACGGAGGACCCTGCTCCGTCATATACATTATAATATAATCTATGGGCGAATCGCGTTCTGACAGCTCATAAAAAGTATATCAATTGATTGGTAGTGTCAATTAAATAATCATTTGCAAATTGCAAACAATATATGTACCTAGTACAAAATGTGAATAGGTGATCCTACCTATAATCGTCCACAGGATTTTCGAAGCTCTCTTCCATTTTCTTCTCAAGTGTAGAAAGCCACTTGGCAACCAAGTGAACATTTTGCAAGATGACCCAGTGCCCGCTTTCTGAGGCGATAGTCATGGCCTCTTCAGCGACCACCTCTTGGCCTTGTCCCAAAGACACAATGTGGAAATTTTTCATATCAGGTGCGAAGCCTAGTTTACGACCCAATTTTTCTAAATCCTGAAATTAAATTTTAGATGATTATTTTTTTTTCTAAATGTATTAAACTACAGGTACTCATCTAGGTTACAAAAAAACGTATTTACATATCTATTATACAATGTACGTTAAAAATGTTTTCTGTCCAAAACAGGTTACCTTCAATGGATCAACACCAGGCGAAAGAATGAAGAACATAGGTGTAGTGGAATTGGACTCCTCGTAAGACTTCTCTAACGCTGGCGTACGGGCCTCAACGTATTTTGTGCCTAGAACCTCTTCGCAAAACGCACTAAAGGAAGGAAACATAATGCTTGTTATTACTAAAAACAAAAGTTACAGTAAAAATAGTTCAAAGTAGGTTAAAATAGCTCGTTTTCTCTTTTAATAATGAAATTAGTAGGTACTGATCAATGCACGTTTAGGCAAAAACTGGGAACCGATCTGAGAGCTCGAGCCTAAAATTTACAGTTTGTGTTACCTAATTTTAAAAAAATATCTTTTTTTAAGAAAAAATCAACTGTGCATAATTCCATTATTTTAGATATTACCTATAAGATTTGCGATGGGCGCTGAGTATAATAGTTATCGCGCGAATGCTTTAGCGCAGCGCCGAAATGTAAGATCTTATTTACAGCAATAAAAAAAAGTCTAAAATTGCAATGCTACCGATGTTACATCAATGTTTCTACCTTAATTTATATTTTGTTCACCAAATACACCGTATTTGGACCTCTTGTACCAAGACCCATGCCCAAACTCTCGTAAAAGTTCCTTAAAGCCATTCACTTCTTTATAAATAACAAGAACGGCAAAAACAATTTTATATTGTAGCTCCACATACTACGTGGTGATGGCCTTAGTGGTCACGTGGTAGGTGTAAAGGAGGTTTTTTTAATAATATTTATGCAATATACCTATTATGTAGTGTGGAATTCTAGTTGTATCGGCCATTGTCGCCAAGTGGGCGGGCTTGCCAAGGGATGATGATCGGAGTCTTCAATTCAAGCTAGTAGTGTATGAAGAAGAAGAAGTGTATGAAAGTACCTAGACGCATAAGACATTCTGTCGGGCCGCAACGCTCGCATTATGCAAAGGCGCTGCAAAGACGACTTGTTCTTCCACTCGCCCGGAAGCTTGTCTCTCTCAGGAGCTTCACCCTCCGTGTAATTATGCCATCTGAAGAAATCTTAGATTAATATTAGGCACGCATATAATAATTATCTAATTTTTCGCAGTACGGCACTGTACGACTGCTTGAGACGTTTGCATTGTTCGTATGAATATATACCTACAGGATTACAGGCTGGCCCAAATAAGAATGTCCAAAAGAAAATTTTGAACATTCTTGACAGCCTTTGGGCTTTCCAAAACATTTTTACATTTGATTTCCTCCGAAAAGTTCGGTAGCCCTAGATGCTGCCCAGGGTCTGATGATGGAGCAGAGAGATGATCACTGGATTTCCAAAATTGTGCCATAAAAAAAGCCAAACGAGACGAGGCCACCATGTTTAGTTTAGGAATTCTTATGACCACCTTTCTGGTTCATCATCAGACCCTGGACGTGGACACCATGTAGGGTTACATAACTTGCCAAGGGGAATCCAAGGAGCTCAAACGCGATAAAGCTCAAGTTAAGTAAATAAAACAAACTTATAATCTAAAATCTATAACGAAACCATCGATCACCAATATTATTAGTGATCGATGAACGAAACATAACTATCTTCATAATATATATATTTATTATAATTATTATTAACCAACTAAATAATAACTTAGTTGGTCCACATTCTGTCAAAAAGGGACCCTAACAAAAAGGAACCAAAGGGCTTAAAACGACGTCGAGGGACCCAATTCCTTTGCCAGCAAGATGCCCAGACCTGACACCAATAAATTTATAAAGTTCATTTTTAAAATGTGGTACTCTGTTTTTTATGTACGCTCGAATTCTTTTTTGTAACTAAGATAGAGACAGAGATAGAGACTGGTTGTCAAATGTATTTACTGCATTTATTTTTCTACTTTGCCCCAAGTTGCCCCAAGTTGGGGCATCTTTCCTACACTAACAATAATTGTAATTTTTAATTGAGGATGAATTTATTGGCATTTTCAAAATAATGGCATTTTGTCCACCACCAACCAACTTCTGGTACATCTGGTACTTTTGTCGTTTCAATATACACCGGCAATTTTGGATTATAGTAGGGGAGCCGTAGTGGGGATTTTTGAATTTACTCGAGCGCGGTAGAATAACATATGGGGGGCAGCCTTGCGACTTGTGAAGTGCTCCCACCATACCTGAGCTTTTTATGTAGCGTCGAATGTCTAGAACAGCCGATCAGATTAGTAAAAAAAATCGATCATCAGAAAAACTCGAGCGCGTCAGATTAAGCCAAGGTAAGTTAGTTAAATATGCAGAAAAGTGTGCATTTTAATAATCTGACCATTTGAGCGTCACATAAAGAAATGGGAGAGTCACAAAGTTGCAAAAAAATATCGTCACGTGGACATTCTCGAGCGCGATATTTTTTTTTTATTTTGAAGGAAACTAGTTACGTATCACGGAAATAATCTAATCATAATGCCGATTTGCACAAGTCGAAGTAGCTAAAATCATCAATAAAGTGTGGTGCATGTAAGTTTTTTTTGCCTTGGCCGGAGGCCTTAAATTCATTTGGCAACACGGGAAAGTCCGGTTAAGCAGCGGACAACCTCCTAGGTTGACTTGCGAGATGTCATTTCTAAAAAAGAAAGATGAAGATGAAGAAACGAACCGAACTTCCAATATGAAGACGATTCCACTGACGATGATGATTGAAAAATTTGTTTTGTTTTTTTTTCTCAGTACACTATTTTATTTTCTAAATACAGGTTTTCTATCCATTTAGATAAAATTTTAAAACCTTAGCATACTGTTTCTCCTAATTATATATTCGCATAACAACAGCTTACGCATAATTTATTTAAGAATTGTTTCTCTAATCATAATAATGATTTAAGCATAACATTCTACAGCATAAACTTATTAACCTATTGTGATATTAAAACATATTTTTACCATGCATGCAGGAAGCATGCAAACATGTAAACAAGCTTATGCCATGTATGCAGCTGCAAGCAAGCATGTAGCATGCAATTGAATGTAAAAATAAATTATTATACTCCAAAATTAACAAAAATATATGTTTTTTTTTCTAATCGTCAGATTAAGGAAATTCCTCCACGTAATTGTCAGATTATGGGTCAGTACAAGGACATCAACATGAAGCGTCTGTATAAAAATCTGACGCGCTCGAGTATTTCGAGGTTTCGATTTATTTTTGCATTTTCAAAAATCGACCATGACCTTTGGGCTCGTCCAAATCGTTAGTCTTTTGAATAGGAGCTACTTGAGGCTTCACTTAACATCCCTTCTCAATATATGACGCACTCGAAATTTTTTTTGATTTTCCTACTTTCTACCCCTTCGTACGGCCACCCCCACCATGCAAACCGGCAGATTAACAAATTTCCATTACCAGAAACACGTGGGGCGCATACACTGTTAATATCTGACGCGCTCGAGTATTTCCATGTGACGGTTTTTTTTACATTTTTGAAAACCTGTACACGCTTTCTCCACCAGTGAAAGTGCATGTACATCTCATAACCTTTTAATTCAAGAGAATAGGCGAATCACAAATGAGACATACAGATTGGATCGGGAAGTGTGCATGTAATTCTACACGGGCATTTTCAGGTAAGAAACATTGTTACACGCTGGGTACCGCACCATATAATGCAGACTTGAGTGAGAGAGAAGAGAGGTTCGGGTAAAATGGTGCCGGAACATGATAGCAAAATTTAAAGCAGGCTCGTCTCGGCGCGTTTACGATATCATTACGTGTGATGAATCATGGATTTATCAGTATAATCTAAGTTAAGTGTAAGAAGTTTACTATTGACATCATATCCCGAGAATTTTGTTTATCTGGCATAATCCAAACCCAAGTTATGAAGGTTAAAAAAAATTACGTAACGCTTCGAGAAAAGGAGGCAGTGCCCTTGCGCTTCGCTTGGCTTGGCTTGTCTTGGCGGGGGCACTACCTTGCCCCCAGATTCGGTCTTTTGAAAATCGGAAAATCGAAATTCGGAATAAAATATTTCGGAATATGTGGGTGTTCCCGATAAAATTATCTACAAAAAAGAAAAATTGAAATACAACTAAAATCAGGTGTGTTGAAGCCAAACGCGCGACAAATTTGAACGCGCCCCTAGAGGCTTGCGTTTGGCTGCAACACACCTGATTTTAGTTGTATTTAAATTTTTCTTTTCTGTTACCATAAAAAAAATCCCACCTGCGTGAAAATTTGTTATCATAATAAATGAACTAAAAAGACAACAAATTGAAAAAATAATTATTACGTAAGCGCCGTATATGAATATCTTTATCATATCAATTTGTTGGAACCGTCACTAAAAGATAATTTGTCAATATTTTTTTTTTTGCTTTTGAATGTTCGTGGTTGACAACGTTTACAAAAACAGACGGAATGTTACTATTTTGTTTTCAAATTCAATCAATTTCGTAAGCAGTTGAGATGACTATGCTGTTGGAACTAAGTCTAATTTAACTAATTTATTTTCTAAAATGTAAGCCAAAACTCAAACTCAATTCAAAATCATTTATTTTATATAAACCGTTATATGGTTATGAATTGACAGAGTCAGTCATTCAGCAAGTTGAAGCTAGTTGTTCGATCCAAACAGTTGGTATCTATGGAGTAGAACAAGCCAGAAATCAGACACATCACAGGGTGTCAAGCAGTCATACAATACCGCATCTGGGGATTTTGAAGTCGGTGAAAAAAATATTTGGAAAAGGATGAACCTTTCCCAAATATTTTTGATGTAAAGTGGGTATTTTTGGTGCTAAGAAAACTAAAAAATACCTTTTGGCAGCACCTTCGATATCCTTGTCGAGATTGTCGAAGGTATCCATCTTGGCGAGCGCTAAGATACCGCCCCAGCTTTGGTTGTTCAGCCAACTGTACGGTGAGTTACTCGGTGCCACCGCAAACTTTAGCAGGAAGTCCAATTCTCGCGGGATTACTTTACCGTCTCCTTGGAGAACCTGATGAAGTACGTACGTACGAATTAAATACTCATATCTACGGTTACTGAAGCATTTATTTTGTATGATGCATAATAGTACTGAAATACTTACCCCAGCTTTACAACAACAGCTGTGAGGGTAGAAAATTAATCGCCGAAATGTGGTTTTATTCTCTTTGCCGAAATTTATGTAAGCGAACTAAAATATTGTGATTTGGTTTTTGTACTGGAGATCAAAGGCGAATGCTACACGCTCGATATTTATCGTGATATTTGGATCGCGATCCGGATCACGATATTTATCGAGCGCGTAGTATAAGGCGATCCATATCACGATCCGTGATACGTTATACTACACACTCGATAAATATCACGATCCTGGATCGCAATCCAAATATCACGATAAACATCGAGCGTATAGCATTCGCCAAAGAAAGTCGATCTGATCATGGACTTCGAAAATTCCCTGTGGTTGGATTGTTTCTCTTTACTGAGAAACAATACACAAACCAACAGTGAAAGGGGTACCGTGGTGAAATGGATTTGCTAGTTAGGTTGAACATGAAATAGGTATCTACTAAAAAGTGTAAAATAAAATATTCTATACAAAAAATACTACTTCAAAAACTAAAAAGTAAAAAAATATTCTGAGATATCGTTTCAGAAGTCGATGGCAAAACAGAACAATACTGTATACAATTGTACGTTGTTTTATAGAGCAGCTAATAGTTTTATATAATTTCGTTTCACATAAAATTCATCTCATAATTTCGTTTCATACAATAATCAATACGAAATTATTGATTTTTGCTTCACATAAAGTTAATTGTTAGAATTATCATATATCATAGAATAACAAATCAAATATTCTTTATCTTTATATTATTTATTTAATATAAAACTTATTATCAAGAGTGGGGGTCTCAGTTCTAACCAAACCTACTGCAAGTATGCTGCAAGCGAGCATGCAACATGCAGCAGGCATGACTTCTGTCACGGCTCCAGCGCTGCGGGGCTCCGGCGGTCCCATGCGAGCTTATCGTCGCAGATGGTATTAGCGCTCACCACCGCAGTTTTGGCTTAGCCGGCGAAGCCAGCCAGCCTCAGCAGCGGCGGCGGGCGTTAAAACCACCTGCTCCTCAGTTCGTGGGCTGCCTTGCCCTTCCGCGCCTACGAGGATTTAAATTACACTCTAGGGTTAGGGCAGACAAGACTACGTGGAGTCGGTTTTGCAGCGATTCGTTTCTGTCACTAACTTTTGTAGCATTTTTTTTTCTTATTATGTGAATGAAATGGTTTTTTATAGCGCGTTGCTCGCGAAGTTGAAGCCGCTAATGGTGACATCATAATCCAAGAACAAATAAGCCTTTTGTAGCACAACATTTTGTCTTTTGAAGACAATATTTTTGTTATTATCTATTTTAAAACATTTTTGTTGAAATTAACCAAGGAAACATACACAGAACAAACAATATTCGTTAAAAAATAATTCTGCTGTTCGTTATGCTTGTTAAACAAATGATTGAAAAATGAAATGATGATGATGATGATTGAAATGTGATTAAAAATTAATTGAATTGTGTTTCTATGAAATATGTTTAATTCAAGTAAATAGAAACAATAATATTGGAAATAAAAATAAAAGGACCAAATATTATATGAAATCTTTTCTGGCAGACGAAATGCTATGAAACTGCCTGCGAAACAAGGGGACACCACAATATATAGTCTTTGTACAGATCCCACCTACTTTCGAAACTAAAGTTATATGTAAGTCTCTTTTTTAAGGTTTTTGTAATTATGGTTTTTTCTTCCATTCTTCCTTGTCAGCCTTAACACTATCACTATCATGCGAAAATTAGATTATAAATATAAACACAGAAAAACCTGTATAAGGTGCTTAGTGCCGTTCATAAAAATAGCTACCTGCAGCGCAATAAGGAACAGGAAGACGAGCTTGTCTTTTTCAAAGAGTCCTCGGCTGGTGTAGACAAAGACTGAGAACGTAATGTTGTCCAGTAGGTTCATCACGCGACGTTCCAGTTCATCTGCGGGTTCAGCCTGAGCCAGGGCATCCTTGAATACGACGCTGTACGCCTTCAACGAGAACTGGTAGATCGGGTTGATTTTATATAGATCGTTCAGAATGAAGTAAAGTAGAGATGCTCGGCCAGCTGCGCGCCTGATTGATGAAAACATTCCATAAGTTACACTATTATAGTTAAGTTAATGTTAATTTAAGTAATCTTAGCGTAAAAAATATACGATTCATTGTTTTTATATAACACGTCTTGCTATGGAAGAGCGGACTCTCCTAACACAGGCACTACATGCCTAAAAGGAGGTTCCAATCTAAAAATTTGTTTGAACCATGACCTGTTTTACTAATAAACTATTTTTATTATGTATTATTTATTATTATTATGTTTTCAATACACTTGCTCTTAAAGTGGCTCTTTTTGCATCCCTATTATGGGCATAATGTAGCGTATTGTGCACGTGTACTTTTTACGTGAATTTTTAATCTGAGCAAAGAGATTTTTTATTCTTTTTGTCTAAATATATTGTGAATGTTGAACTAATGGCCAAATACTCAAACGCTACTTAATTTTAACATGTAACGTCATCTTAAAATTGAGTAGTGTAACGTAGCTCCCAAACGGAAGGACCGATTTCGACGCGGTTTTTTAAATAGAAAGTAAATTTTGGGGACAAAGAACAATGCTCAAAACGTCCCCACCCTTGTAGCACTTAGAAACCTATGTTAATCTAAGGGCCATAGCCATCTTATCATTTTATTGTACGACAGCGAAACTGAAATGTCCATCCGAAAAAAGTTATGATACGAAATGAAGAATGTAGGTTATAAGAAAGAAAGTAAAAGGAGGAGCTCGAGGCTAAGTAATAGCCGTATAGATCGATGGGTCGAAGCTACTACGCTAGCTACGCTTGCCTCGGTCGGTCTGTGGATGGGTGACCATCCATTTCATACCGAGTTCCCTCCGTCCCTCGGAAAGCACGTAAAGCCGTTGGTCCCAGCTGTCATTCTTAGATCTTTGACAGTTGTTAGGGGTAGTCAGACTCATGATGGCAGCACCCAATGACAAAACCCTGAAAATACACTGCTTCCAGAAACACTACAACATAGAGCTCACAGCGGAGCTGAGTCACTATTCGGGCCCAAATGAGATAACCCCCGATGGATCAAAAACCGACCTCGGTACCGGAGTCGGAGTCTTCTCTGAAGACCTAAATATTAAAATATCCAGGCCCTTAGGAACAACAACACTGTCTGCCAAGCAGAATGCGCAGGCATCATCCAGGCAGCACACGCCATTGAGGCCAGGGAAGTCACGAATACGCACATCCATATACTCTCCGATAGTGCCTCAGTCCTTCAATCCTTAGAGAAAAACCAGATCACCAGACTAATACTAGAATGTCATAATGCACTAGAACGCATTACGGTACTAAACTGCAATACGGTGATAGTGCAATAGATCAAAGGACACAGTGGATCACTAGGTAACGATGCAGCTGATGAACTCGCCAGAAGGGGTTCCAGCACCCGGACCCGAACCCATTGTGCCTATTCCGTTCAATCAGTTAAGAAGTTGGTTAAAATACTACACACAAACACAAACGGAAAAATGGTGGTCCTCGACACTAGGGTACAGGCAATCCAAGGAGGCTATGTCCTGGATACGAAGCTGACCAAGCGCCTTCTGCACCTGAACAGAGGTAGCTTACGAGTGGTGGAGGGGACCATCACCGGACACACCTTAGGTATCACTGATAGTCCTCTGTGCAGAGCCTGCATAGAGGCGGAAGAAACGGTGGCGCATGTGTTTCTTATGTGTACAGTACCCCTAGCACGAATATTTGTAGGTTTCGTATCGCAAACGTATCGAGTTCTCGATACGATAACGGAGTACAACGAAAGTAGGAAGCACGAAACACTTTCGAAATAGTATCGAGAGCTCGATACGATAACGTTGGTGACGTCATACTAACGTAAGTAAAGATGGGCAAAATAGAACGAATGATCTTAAATTGAATGAATGTTTCGTACAGAAACTGGATAATTTAGTGATTTTAGGACTTTTAAAACTTTAATACTGTTCAATTTATGACGCAATACGAAGAAACTGCAGAAAAAGTTAATATTGAGTTAGATAAATGGTATAATAATTTAACTTATTACTAAAACGTTGTGTTTGGTTTGACTGTATTCCTAAACGAACGACGGGTGCTCGAAGCTCATTCAAGGTCAACTTTGTTTTAAAGTGAACTTGTGTTTTGTTGTGATTTTGGTGAAAATTTTGAAACTATTTTATTCTGTTAAAATGAGTACCAGCCACCCACAGTACACCATTATGATAGAATTTATGGAAAAGTAAGTGTATTACATTTAAGATTTTATTGTCTTAAGCAATGTTGATTTTAATAGTGTTTCAATGGGATATTTGGAATATGTTTTTGTAAAGTTTAAAAGAGCTAAAGTTTATTTGTACTTATACTCAAGTCAAATAAAGAATTAGGCTAGTCATGTGTCAAAAACAAAGTATTGTCAATTATGTCAGTATAAAATAGGAAGATAACATACTTACTATTATTATAATCAATCGCGCTTCAAGATAATAGTACAATGCACTACGTCGTGGGGTGCTTCTTCTGAACATTTTCTAACAAAATATATCCACACAATCACTTAAATTATAATTTTATACTTAAAATAAACTCCGACGAAAGTTTTCTCACTGTCAAATTTACAGTGAATAAACATTCGTGAAACTCGCAAGCCAGCCTTCGACAATTACGATACTATCCGTCATTTTAAGCCTTCGTGCTAGCTATCTTCATACAAACGGCTCAAGTTACCTTACGAATTCGATACGATGACGATACGAAACTTACATGTATTTTGTTCGTGCTCTTAAAATTAGTTTAATTTACGGACACCAGAGGCGCTGTTCAAGTTTCCATACTAAATGCTTACGTTGACGATACGAATGTTTTTTCGATAGTGATTCGTGCTAGGGGTACTGGCGTCACCCAGATCCGCAGGTAATCCCTTGGAACACCAAACTCCCTTGCGGATGCCCTGACTGATCTGCTTCTGGATAGAGGTGGGCTGGTTGGAGTAACGGCCGCCATGGCTCACGTACAATGGTCCATATTCAAGTACTAAGTGCGGAAACCAAACCCCCCTAAGTTCCTTTATTAGTTACCTGCGTGGTTTTGATTATTTAAGTAGGTTTTACTTCCTCTTTTTCCAATGCTTCTTGATGGCGCGCCAATTCTAGTAAGTCCGTAAAAGTTTTTATGTCAGACCTTGCTATTTTTATTGTGTTCTAACCTTAGCAATCCATACACAAAGTCAATATGATCCTCTTCTTTGAAGCGTTTTGGTAACTGACCAATTAGGGCAAGTTTCCTACACAGAAAGGAATTAATACTTTCATTCCGACCTTGCGGTGTTGCGAAGAATTCCAAGTAAATATCATGGGCCTGTCGCTTCGGTGCAAATGCTGACCTTATATTTTTAATAGCCGCTGACCAGGTTTTTATTTCGGACCGGACACCTTGCCACCAAATACTTGCGGTATCCTTGAGAAGCAACGGCAAACCCAACAATGCTTCCTCGTCCGAGATGTGTTCTATGCTTTTATATATTTCCACAGCACAAACAAACTCCTCAACCTTGTTGTGATCCCGTTGTCCGTCAAAGCGCAAAGTACAACGCGTAAAGTTTTTATTTGCCATGGTGCTTGTTGTCGGTATTTGACTCGGCAATTGACTGAATTGTTCTTGAGTTAATTGTATCGCCGTCATAATTTTCTTCTTCTACCCGCATAACTTTTTTATGAATAATTTTGTTTCTTTTTAGTGTCGTAGGTAGACTGTAGGTAGGTAAAATATTTTTTTTGTTGGGCGCCAGAATTTAGGGGGTAGGAGTGAAACGCCAATCAGCTGGTATGATGACTTATATTGTTACGAAGGTTATACAAGTACAGTATTGAACAATTAGTCGTATAAAGAGGACTACGCTAGAGGTGGAAGAGTGGACTGCAGGTGGCTAACGCACTCGTAACCTCAACTGGTCTCCAGAGTTGGCTGCAGGTGGCTGCCGGACTCTGTGAACCCTCGACTTGATTAGATGCTTGCAGGTGGTGGTGGTGGTGGTGGTGGTGGGGTGGTATGGCGGTGGTAAGTGGTATCTTTTGCAGCGTTGATCTGTTGAGATTTGCTTTGTCTTGTGATTTAATTATAATAAAAACTTTTTTTGGATGCTCTCGATCCTAGCCTTATACACATCATATTGCGGGTTCCACACTTGTGATGCATATTCGAGGTGACTGCGTAGGACGTATGAACAGTAAAGTACTTTAAGTAGTTTTAATGAGCTGAAGCATGTAGACGATCTTACTCATCACCCACGGTCATCGGTAATGAGACTGTATATCCCACGGAAGTGCGTAGGCCGAGGCTTTCTTAATGCTAAGTCCCTGCACAACCGTGAGGTATGCAGTCTCAGGGAGTACTTCCTTAAAACCGACGTGGGTATGCACCGAGATGTGGTCTCAGTGGACAAGGGCCTCACCCCGCTCTCCTTAGCGAACGAGAACTGGCGCAAACCTGTAGTACTCTATACTAATGACCGCAAGGAGGTATGGCAGAGTAAGGAGCTTCACGGGCGCTTCTACCGGGCCCTACATGGGCCTGATGTAGATTTCTTGGCGTCCGTATCCTGGCTGCGTTTTGGTGACCTGTTTGGGGAAACCGAAGGTTTTGTCTGTGCGATTATGGATGAAGTTATGATGACGAACAACTACCGGAGGTATATTGTGAAGGACGGCACGGTTGACATTTGTCGGGCATGCCACCGGCCGGGTGAATCAATCCGACACATTATCTCTGGGTGCTCTCGTCTAGCTAACGGAGACTACTTGCATAGACACAACCTTGTAGCTAGGATTATCCACCAGCAACTTGCTCTAAAGCACAGGCTTGTGGAGTCGGAAGTATCGTACTACAGGTATGTGCCCGACCCAGTTCTCGAAAATGGCAATATCACGTTGTATTGGGATCGATCTATCATCACTGACAGGACTATTGTTGCCAATAAGCCTGATATAGTGGTGATAGATCGATTATAGCGTCGCGCAATGATTGTTGATATAGCGGTTCCGCATGACGAGAACCTCGTGAAAACCGAGAAAGATAAACAAATTAAATATCTTGACTTGACTCGCGAGGTTGTCGACATGTGGGATGTGAATACAGCAGTCATTGTGCCGATAGTCGTTACGGCTAATGGACTCATTTCCAAGAGCCTCGACCAACACCCAAGGAGGCTCGCGTTAGGCAGCTGGATCAAGGGGTTGATACAGAAAGCGGTACTCCTGGACACGGCGCGTATAGTCAGGAGATTCCTCTCTCAGGAGCCCTGACCACCGGTAGCTTGGACCCTGTTCCCGATACCGGTGGGCTACTATTTTTTATATTTTTAAATGTTTTTTTTTTTTTTTGTTACCTAACCTACTAATATTTAAAAATATAATGAAATATGTAAATTAATAATAATAATAATAATAATATGTGGGGACATTTTCACACACGGCCATCTGACCCCAAACTAGGGAGACCCTGTACTATGGGTGTCAGACAGCTGATATACAACCACAAATACATTTTTTTTTGTAAATACATACATATATAGATAAACTTATAGATATACATAGATAGATATGATAGATAAACAAATTAATGAATCAATTCGAATAATAATAATAATAATGATTTATTGCAGACTTTCATCCATAATTTGTAAGTAACAATATTCTTAGCCTAGAGTTAGTAAAAGTTAAATAATATAGATAATAACAACATTTAGGCGCTTGGTCTCGCGTGAAGGCCTATCCAGTGCGCCATCAGTGTAGAGTCCCACCGGCCGGCGCACGCAGACAGGATGGCGCTGGGGCTGCCGCGCACCCGCGCCAGCATCGACGCACAGCGCTTACGTATAATGGCGTGGAAGCCGTTCACGTGCGCTTGCGCGAACATGCCACTAGCGTTGCAGCACCGCGGCAGCCCCATCAACACCCTGAACGCGTTATTATACTGTACACGCAGGGCGTCGTATGCTCTCTGCGTGTAATTGACCCACAAACTGCACGTGTGGAAGGTCTGGCAGAATGCCCTAAATAGCGTGACCTTCACTTGCTCAGAACAGCGTGCAAATCTGCGAGCCAACACATTACAGCGAACAGACAACGCCCTACGTTCCCTTTCCACGTCCATATTATCTTTAAGATCTTCGGTGACCCAGTGGTCCAGATACTTGAAGTGAGTGACTCTGTTTAATGGAGTACCATAGAGTGAGACGGGTGGCACCTCTGCGTAATCTTTTTTGAGTGCTCTAAATACCATACCCTCACTTTTCTTCACATTATATCTGAGCCCATGGGCCTCCGCGTACCCGTCACATATACGAAGCAGCTTGCGCAACGCACCGATTGAAGGGCTGAGCAGCACCATGTCGTCCGCGTAGCTAATATTATTAACGCAGATTCCGTCTATATGTCATCCGATCCCAGTGCCGCTCAGCTCTCCAATCAGGCGGTCCATATACAAATTAAACAGCTTCGGTGAGGTCAACCCTCCCTGACGCACCCCACACTTCAGACCAAACTGCTCTGATTTACTATCCGCCCACCTAACAGTGTTTTTCTGATTATTGAACCAGTACTCAAATATAGACACAATCTCAGGGGGCAGATTAGTGTCCCGACGCAGTTTTGTCCACAGCAGGTCGTACGAAACCATATCAAATGAGCGGGAAAGGTCCAGGAAACACGCGTACACTGGTGTTTTACGCGTGGTGTAGTACTGCGCAGTCTGCTTGAGGCACAGGATCGCACTTTCTGTGGATAGACCAGTCCGAAAGCCGAACTGGCCGTCGTGCAGTTTTATACTTTTTGTTAAGTGGCCGTCAAGCAGACTGTCCATTACCTTCGCTATAACCGTGGCTAAGGAGATAGGCCTATAGTTAGACCTGTCCGAGACATCACCGGTCTTGTTTTTAACAATGGGCACAACAATAGTATGCATGAGGTCGTCAGGCAGGTAGGAGTGACACACAGATTAAATAGCAAAGCCAGAACTCTAGGCAGGTGAACACCAGCATACCGCAGGTGCTCAATGCTGAGGCTATCATGTCCTGGAGACTTCCCTCTTTTCATAGATTTGATAACTAAAGCTATATCCTTTGCAGTGAACCTTACATTGATATCTCCAGTTGTAGCCCCAACACCGGACACCGACAATAATTCAGACTGCGCGGGTCTCATCTCTTCGCTATCTACCTCGGCCCTTCTCTTTACAATAAAGTTAATAAGAAAACTCCTATCTTTAGCTCAACTTTTTTTATTTGCAGAAAGACTGTTCGGACGTTTCTTCAAACTCTAAGCTACGACGATACTGAAGGATTCCTAAAGAAGTGATTACAACAATCATACATCACACACCACACAGAAATACAGACACATACCACACACTACACTAAATACTCACACTACCACAGACCACACACACTTACTCGTACACACTACACACCTAGATCTATGTTTTTTATTTATTGTTTATTCTAAAAATATGTACACGTGTTTTTCTAATTCACCCACTACGACAGGGGGTCTGAACTGAACTGTTGCTTCTAAACACAGGCTACCCTGTAGCCTATCTAGGAGAGCAGTAGTCCTCCCACTAACTAGATGTAAGGCAATCATAATCCTTTGTTTACCTCACCATGTATCTAGTCTTAGTGAAACAATAAACTTTATTATTATTATCACCATTTATTAATTATATTTACCTATAAAATACATTTTTAAATATTAATAAAAAATAAAAACATTTAAAAATATAAAAAATAGTAGCCCATCGGTATCGGGAACAGGGTCCAAGCTACCGGCGGTCAGGGCTCCAGAGAGAGAAACCTCCTGACAATGCGGGCCGTGTCCAGAAGTACTGCCTTCTGAATCAAGCCCTTGATCCAGCCGCCTAACGAGAGCCTCCTTAGATGTTGGTCGAGGCTCTTGGCAATTAAGCCATTGGCTGTAACAACAATCGGCACAATGATCGCTGAGTCCACAGCCCACATGTCGACAACCTCGCGGGCCAAGTCAAGATACTTTATTTGCTTGTCTTTCTCGACCTTCACGAGGTTCACGTCATGTGGAACTGCTATGTCAATAATCATTGCGCGCTTCTCCAATCGATCCACCACCACTACATCAGGTTTGTTGGCTACAATAGTCCTGTCAGTGATGATGGATCGATCCCAGTACAATGTGACATTGGCATTTTCAAGAACTGGATCGGGCACATACCTGTAGTATGGTACTTCTGATTCCACGAGGTTGTATTTCAGAGCAAGTTGCTGATGGATAATCCTGGCCACAAGGTTGTGTCTATGCAAGTACTCTTCGTTAGCGAGACGAGAACATCCAGAGATAATGTGACGGATTGATTCTCCCGGTCGGTGACATGCCCGACAAATGTCAACCGTGCCATCCTTCACAATAAATCTCCGGTAGTTATTCGTCATAATAACTTCGTCCATAATTGCACAGACAAAACCTTCGGTTTCTCCAAATAGATCACCGAATCGTAGCCAGGATACGGACGCTAAGAAATCGACATCGGGCCCGTGTAGGGCCCGGAAAAAGCGTCCGTGAAGCTCCTTACTCTTCCAAACCTCCTCGCGATCATTAGTCTTGAGCACTACAGGTATGCACCAGTTCTCTTTAGCCAAGGAGAGCGGGGTGAGGCCCTTGTCCACTGCAACTACAATCTCGATGCATCCCCACGTCGGCTTCTAGGAAATATTCCCTGAGACTGCATATCTCACGGTTGTGCAGGGTCTTAGCATTTAAGAAGCCACGACCGCCACACTTCCGCGGGATATACAGTCTCATCACCGATGACCGTGGGTGATGCATCCGATTTGCTGTCAACAATGTACGGACTCTCCTATCCAGGGCATCGAGTTCCGTTTGTGTCCATTTGAGTATGCCGAAAGAGTACATCAAGACTGGCATGACCCATCCGTTTAAGGCGCGCACCTTGTTTCCGCCTGACAAAACACTATTAAATACTTTCTTCAGGCGGCCAAAGAAGCGCTTCCTCAACGATTGTTTCATGTCAGAAGCATTGATGCCCAACGCTTCCGCCATACCCAAATATTTATAGGTCTCAATTGAAGAGAGGGATCTAAAGTTTATGGAATCCGAGAGCTGAATTCCCTCGGATTCCACAATCTCCCCTCGCTTGACATGCATGACTGCACATTTGTCCACACCAAATTCCATCCTGATGGCGCTACTGAAAGTTTCTGTTACTTTCAGTAGCTCCATCAGCTGTGAACTGTTGGGGGCAAAGAGTTTTAAGTCATCCATGTAAAGAAGGTGAGATATTACCTGACCTCCTCTCTTCAACCGATAGCCTAGACTTGAATTCTCCAGCAGTGTGCTTAGAGGATTCAAGGCTAAGCAGAACCAAAGCGGACTCAAACTGTCGCCCTGAAATATACCCCGCTCAATCCTTATCGGTTCACTATTCCTCTGGATTTGTCGACATCCTGGATAGCGAAGGACGGTCCTCCACTGCCCCATACACGACATCAGGAAGGTGCGCAGAGTGGCATCGATCTTATACAACTCTAGCACCCTCATGAGCCATGTATGCGGCACAGAGTCATAAGCCTTCTTGTAATCTATCCAACATGTCGACAGATCCTTACGGGATCGGCGAACCTGTTGACTGATGGCCATGTCAATCAGGAGCAGCTCCTTAGTACCGCGAGACCCATTCCTACATCCATTTTGAGAGGGAGACATGATACCGTTACTGTCTACGTGGTGGTTAATTTTAGCTCTCAAAATGGATGTAAACAACAGAATATGCGGCCTCAGTAACATCGGAGGTAAGCTAATTCTTGACACACAGAGCACAGACAAACCACGAACCTGTATTTATATACCCAAAGATATGCCTTCCACAACACTCACACAATTCTGTTCCAGAGATCTAACAGCTGTCAGGCTCATCACTGACGCCGATACACCGGACATTGTTTTAGCCTCGGTATACATGCCAGGCGAACACGAAGACTGCCCACCAAAAGAGATGACCGACTTGGTGAGGTACTGCGAAGACGCCAACCTGAGCCTGGTCATCTGCACGGACTCAAATGCTCACCACCCACTTTGGGGCTGTAACAAAGCCAACTCCAGGGGCGAGGTACTATGCACATATCTTTTCTCAACTAACCTCAACATTATAAACCGTGGCTCGGAACCCACTTGGGTGACAGCCCGCGGACAAACAATTATTGACTTAACCCTAGCCTCAGAAAGCGCGGCAAACCTTATCTCAAACTGGCACGTATCCAACGAACCTTCTTGTTCTGATCACAGAAGAATTCGGTTCTCACTATTAGCTAACACAAAAAATCCCGAACCAAGGCGCAACCCGCGCCGAACTAATGTACCTGGCTACAAGCGACTCCTGGCCTCCTTACTAGCCAGGGACCAAACACCTCTAAATATAACAGATCCCAAACAACTTGAAGACACAGTAACGAAGCTCTCAGAATATATAATTGAAGCCTACCACACCTGTTGCAAACTAAAAGACCCGGACGCCAAGGGTAAGGGAAACTCCTGGTGGAATGCGGAATTAAGTAAGCTCAGGCTAGCGGTACGTAGGCAATTCAACAGAGCCAAAAATTCCAGGCTACCTGAAGACTGGGAGTTATACAAAGAAACCCAATATACATTCAAAAAACAAATCAGAGCTGCCAGTAGAGCAGCCTGGAGGAAATTCTGCGAGAATATAAAATCACACAGCGAGGCCGCGCGGGTGAGGAAAATCCTATCTACCGACCTAAATCGCACCCTCGGGTCTCTGAAAAACCCAGATAACACATATACGAAAACAGGACTTGAAACAATTAAAGTTCTACTAGAAACTCACTTCCCAGACTGCAGCCTCTCCGAGGACAGGACATGGACAAGTGAGCCAACACACACACCAAACAACCAGGACTGGCACCGAGCCCGTACCATAGTAACAGAAGACCGAATAAGGTGGGCAATTAAAACCTTTAAACCCTACAAATCTGCAGGCCTAGACGAAATCCTCCCAGCTTTACTGCAGTGGGGAGTGGATCTCATCACATCATGGCTGGTCCCGATCTATCGTGCCTGCCTAGCACACAACTACGTACCACTTGCATGGCGAGAGGTGAAAGTTATCTTCATCCCCAAACCAGGCAAAAAGGACTACACAGATCCCAAAGCGTACAGGCCAATAAGCCTGACATCATTCCTACTGAAAACCCTTGAGAGACTCTGTGACAGACATATACGGGACGGACCTCTTCGAGGGCTGCCACTACACAAACAACAACACGCCTACTCCACAGGGAAATCAACAGAATCAGCACTGCACAGTGTGATTTCCAAGATCGAATGTGCGATAGACCACAAATGTTCCTCACTAGCAGCTTTTATTGACATAGAAGGTGCTTTTGACAAAACCATATTCCACAGCATCAACGCAGCTCTCGAGGAACACGGTGTGGACTCGACCCTGCGAGGATGGATCACCAACATGCTCAGACTGAGAGCCGTACAAGTCACGGTGAATGACACCACAAGAGCCATTGTGGCGAAGGGATGCCCGCAAGGAGGTGTCCTCTCGCCACTCCTATGGAACCTTGTGGTAGATAGCCTCATAAGGCGTCTAAATGACAGAGGCTATTTCACGGTAGGCTACGCTGACGATATAACCATAATAATAAACGGCACACATGAAAACACACTATGCAACCTTATGCGTCAAGCCTTGAAGATAGTAGAGGACTGGTGCAAGGAATATAGATTAACAGTGAATCCCACTAAAACTGAGCTTGTCCTTTTCACAAAGAAAAGGAAGTTGGCAACACTACAGTTACCACACTTCTTTGGAACCACGCTAAGCCTATCGACTGAGTCCTAGTACCTGGGCATATATTTGGATAAACAGCTGAATTGGGCAAAACACACCGACTACATCACCACAAAAGCCAGCATAGCCCTATGGCAATGCAAAAGACTGCTTGGCAGAAATTGGGGAATAAGCCCCAAAATCACCTACTGGCTGTACACTACAGTTATCCGACCAATTGTCACATACGGCTCTTTAGTTTGGTGGCCCAGGACCAACCTGAGCACAGCCCAGAAAGAGCTTGAGAAACTACAGAGACTAGCCTGCGTAGCGATCACCGGCAGTATGAGAACGTCACCTACTGCGGCTCTACAGGCGATGCTGGGACTGCCACCTCTACACCTTGTCGTGAGAGAGGAGGCGACCCTAGCGACTTTCAGGCTTGATATATTCGGCACCCTAAGCAGAGATTCCAGAATTAAACATACACGGATAAAAGAGGATGCAATCAAGCGACAGCCCATGATGGCATCACCCAACGACAGAACCCTGAAAATACACTGCTTCCAGAAACACTACAACATAGAGCTCACAGCGGAACTGTGGGACTACTCAGGCCCAAATGAGCTAAGGATCTACACCGATGGTTCAAAAACCGAACTAGGTACTGGAGTCGGAGTCTTCTCTGAAGACCTAAACATCAAAATATCCAAGCCCCTAGGAATGCTTAGCACTGTCTATCAAGCAGAATGCGTAGGCATCATCCAAGCAGCACATGCCATTGAGGCCAGGGAGGTCACGGTTACGCGCATCCGTATACTCTCCGATAGTGCCTCAGTCCTTCAATCCTTAGAGAAATACCAGATCGCGTCGAGACTAATACTAGAATGTCATAATGCACTAGAACGTATTACGGTACTAAACCGCAACACGGTGACACTACAATGGATCAAGGGGCACAGTGGATCGTTAGGTAACGATGCGGCTGACGAACTCGCCAGGAGGGGCTCCAGCACAAAAGCCATCGGACCCGAACCCATTGTGCCCATCCCGTTTAATCAGTTAAGAAGTTGGGTAAAAGACTACACACAAACACAGGCGGCAAAATGGTGGACCTCGACACCAGGGTGCAGGCAATCCAAGGAGGCTATACCATCCCTGGATACGAAGCTGACCAGGCGCCTTCTGCACCTGGACAGAGACAGCTTGCGACTGGTGGCGGGGACCATCACCGGACACTGCTCACTAAACAAACACTTTCACACCCTAGGCATCACCGATAGTCCTCTGTGCAGAGCCTGCATGGAGGCAGAAGAAACGGTGGCGCATGTACTCCTTGAGTGCACTGGTGTCACCCAGATCCGCAGGGAAACCCTTGGAACACCAAGCTCGCTTGCGGACGCCCTGAGAGGACTGGGAAGACTGATCTGCTTCTGGAGGGAGGTGGGCTGGTTGGAGTAATCGGCCGCTATGGCTCACGCACAATGGTCCACATTTAAGGACTAAGTGCGGAAACCAAACCCCCCTAACGTAGAACGTAGAATGGATGTAAAAACTTTATAGACCGTCGGCAAACATGTGATCGGTCTATTTATTATTATTATTATTATAAAAGGTTCAACCCTAAAATGCTGCTGAAATAATGTCGCGATGTGATCTGACTCGTGTACACCGTCGACACTCACGGGCCGGCTCGGCTTCAGATTTAACTTGTTCGTGGATTTTCAAAATTTTGAAAAGTTGTTATTGAAATGGTGTCGTGCTATTATATCCATTTTGATTTGTTGTTGGTTATTTTGACACCATTTCAATTTTACCTTAAATAATCGCCTAGACTCAGTCATTTCACTATATACAATACCCAATTTAGATAACACCGAGCCTTACCGTGAGCCTCTCTTACGTGCTTGTTCCATCCTATTATGCGTTTTCCCCTACCGGGATTTGAAGTCGCGCTATAAGAATACTTCGCACCCTCAGCCAGTATACGCACTATACTTTTATACATATCATTTATTAATGATTTATGAATTGTACAGTTACACATTTTATCCGCACAAGTAGCAAATTCCGCTGGAAAGTCAACGCCCATTAGATTAGCATTACAAAAATTATGACATGTTTCAATTTGACTAGCCAGCCTCTCTCCCCATATAACTGTATTTTTACTAACACTATGCGTGACATATTTAGGTTTTATTAAATTAACATTACATGTTAACTGCATGGGATAGTGATCAGACCAGTAGGTGTCGGAGGCCTTGGAGGTACTAGCTTTCACATGCAACTTCATCCGCGTAAAAACGAGATAAATGTTTATAGCGAGAGCGACAGCGAGAGCCACAGCGAGAGCGACAGAAAACTTCATAATTACTGTTCATATCTTTTTCAGTTGTTATGATATCACTCCAATTTATTTCTTGTAATTTAGATTTAAATTTTAATATATTTGTGTGATTGTAAAATCTTTTTTTCACGTACCAGGCGATGTTTTTTGTTTGTATAGGTGGGTGGGTTATGGTCTGAAAATCCTAGCTCTTCTACAGTTGTGGTCGCTCTCGCTGTCGCCCTCGCTGTCGTCCTCGCTGTCGCTCTCGCTGTCGCCGAGGGCGACAGCGAGGGCGACAGCGAGGGCGACAGCGAGAGCGAGAGCGACAGCGAGAGCGAGAGCGACAGCGAGAGCGAGAGCGACAGCGAGATCGAGAGCGGCAGTGAGAGCGACAGCGAGGACGACAGCGAGGGCGACAGCGAGAGCGAGAGCCAACAAACTTCCATTAATATTCTTAATATTAATATTTATTAATATTCTTTGTCAGACTGTTTTAATATTGCAGAATCTCTGATTATGAAATAAAAAAAATTCAATGTTTCCTGAGTTGGAAGCTAGTAAGCTTTCACCTGCAACTTCATCCGCGTAAATACGAGATAAATGTTTACAGCGAAAGCGACAGCGAGAGCAAGCGGTCAAGCAAGCGGAACTTAGCCCTGCCGAACCATAGCCCCTGCCGATCCTTAGCCCCTGCCGATCCTTAGCCCCTGCCGATCCTTAGGCCCTGCCGAACTTAGCCCCTGCCGAACTTAACCCCTGCCGAACTTAGCCCCTGGCGAACTTAGCCCCTGCCGAACTTAGCCCCTGCCGAACTTAGCCCCTGGCGAACTTAGCCCCTGGCGAACTTAGCCCCTGGCGAACTTAGCCCCTGGCGAACTTAGCCCCTGCCGAACTTAACCCCTGCCGAACTTAGCCCCTGCCGAACTCAGCCCCTGCCGGACTTAGCCCCTGCCGACCTTACCCTCTGCCGGACTTACCCCCTGCCGAACTTAGCCCCTGCCGAACTTAGCCCCTGCCGAACTTAGCCCTGCCGAACTTAGCCCTGCCGAACTTACCCCCTGCCGGACTTACCCCCTGCCGAACTTAGCCCTGCCGAACTTAGCCCTGCCGAACTTACCCCCTGCCGAACTTAGCCCTGCCGAACTTACCCCCTGCCGAATTTACCCCCTGCCGGACTTAGCCCCTGCCGAACTTAGCCCCTGCCGAACTTAGCCCCTGCCGACCTTACCCCCTGCCGAACTTACCCCCTGCCGAACTTACCACCTGCCGAACTTAGCCCTGCCAAACTTACCCCCTGCCGAATTTACCCCCTGCCGAACTTACCCCCTGCCGAACTTAGCCCTGCCGGACTTACCCCCTGCCGAACTTACCACCTGCCGAACTTAGCCCTGCCGAGCTTGGCCCTGCCGAACTTAGCCCTGCCGAACTTGAGCCTGTCCATTTGGCACAAAATTCGGCATCATAATAGGGTACTCAAAACGTGATAAATATGTTATTAAGACAGTTTAGGCATAAATCAGTCGGAAAATGTAAGCTTTAGTTCTTATGAGCTCAATTGATAATTCTTTTCTTCTTTTTGTTTTTGTTTTTTTTTCTTTTTTTCAGTATTTATAATCTGTTATAAACCACCGTGAAATAGTAGCGGCCATGGTATTGCGCCGTACGGCTGTGTAAACAAAAAATTGTCAACTGTCAGTCAACCGATTGGCGTAATATAGGCTTTGTACTTTTATAAAAAAAAAACTTTTGTAAATTTTTTTGCTGTTTATTTATGTATTTGTGTATGTGTATCAGCTGTTTGACACCCATAGTACAGGGTCTCCCTAGTTTGGGGTCAGATGGCCGTGTGTGAAATGCCCCACATACTACTTATTACTTACTTACATAACATAATAAGTAAGTAACACCACAGTTCACCACAGTTTCATTATTACACTTATTACGAAATATACTTTTAATTATTTTTAAATGTTATACAATTATCATATTTAATATGAGCTCATTTGATACAAAACGAACTGACGTCATTTACGTTGAGCATTATGGCGTCCAGTAAGAGGGGTTTTCGTGAAACTGCGCGCGAAATTTGATAATTCACAATTTAGATGCATTTTTATGGCACTTATCGATTGAAAAAAAAAATTGTGTTTTTTTGGTGGCATATTAGCACTACAGAATTTCATTGAGACACTTTTCAAAAATGGGTGTAATACCCTATTGTGACTTGTGACTGCAGATTCCGATTTCTTCATTTCGATATAACTGTTTTCGGACGGACATTTCAGTTTCGCTGTCATACAATAAAATAATATATTATTTGCACCACCACCTTGTGGGTGGGGACGGTGTCCATACATTTTTGAGCATTGTTCTTTCTTAGCTACGTACGTACGATCAAGATCGAATAACCCAATCCGAATATAATCTGGTGGCCTGACATTTCTACAACCTTTGATGCGTCATCGTAAAACTCAACTTGTTCGCATTCAATTCATGCATACGAAAGTTGGTTTTAATTTATTTCTTGACATGTGCTCTATCATGCCAGCATTCATCATCTTCATTCTCATCAGATAAGTAGGATATCTCCGAGCGTAGATGATTTTCTTCGGTCTGGTCCAGTATAAATTATCTGGTGGCCTGACATTTCTACAACCTTTGATGCGTCATCGTAAAACTCAACTTGTTCGCATTCAATTCGTGCATACGAAAGTTGGTTTTAATTTATTGTAGTTCCATTTATATAAAATAGATGGCGTTGTTCATTCAGAGCGAATTCCTGAATCGCGGTGTTAAGATTGCGATTCCCTATAAGGTTAATGAACCTATGTATTTTTGACCTATCCGATCCAGATGACGCTATAACCCTCCTGCAAGAGAGTAATAGGGCCACTAGTACCTTAGTTAAAAACAAACACAGATTTCCGTCATCCGACCTCGCCGCCGAGGTCCTTCGCGACGTCCCCGTAACGCCCCCCCCCCCCCCCGACCCTTGATAGTGCCAGCCCGATTCGCTGAGCCTTTAGCTTTAAATTAGCCCCTAATTAATGGAGATCCGATCCATCCTGTCCCTTTGCTGCGATCTCTCACAGACGCCCTAAGCCGAGGCTCGTACCCCACAGGGGGTGCCCTTAGCGTAGTCACTTAGTTTATAAGTCTTTGCCCTGGCTGGAGGCCCTAAAAATCACTTTTTAAGGCACCACAGGATTGTCCGGTTAAGCAGTCAACAGCCTCTAGGTTGAACTGCGAGATGCCATTCAGAAACAAAACAAATAAAAAAAAAAATGTTGTTTTGAGTAACCCTTTGATCGTATCGGCCGCCCGGTACACTCCCTCCCGTATTAGTAAGACTCGACGACCGAGACATACTCTGACTGACCCTGACGATGGCCCCCCCAGATGGCCGGATGGCGATGGTCTCCTCCAGGAGAGATTCGTCCCTAAATAATGGAAATCCGATCCAGGCTGTCCCTTTGCTGTCCTCTCGCACTTTTGCGACGGTTCTGGGAAATAGAGACTACCATCCCTGATAAGAAGATCTTTTCTGATGAAGATCAACGATGTGAGGATATTTATGCACAAACTACGTGCCGTGATGAGGAAGGTCGCTATGTGGTTAATCTTCCTTTTCGCGATCAAGATCCGCAGTGTCAATATGGGAGTTCGAGAGACCTTGCACTAAAAAGATTTCATCTTCTTGAAAATAAATTCAAGAGGAATCCGACATTTAAATCTCGATACACAGATGTGTTCCAAGAATACATCGACCTTGGTCATATGAAGACTGTACACTGTGATGCATTAATTGTGTCTTTGTATGCATGGTGACCAAGGCTAATGAATAGCCTTGGTCACATGTGTTGGTGGTCATGTGTGTGTGTAAATGATTTAGAAGCCATCAGTGATTTGACTTTGCAAGGTTTCATCGCTGGTTTTAAAAGATTTGTGGCTCGGCGAGGTTTTGTCAGTGACATTTGGAGTGACAACGGAACTAATTTTGTTGGCGCTTCCAAAGAGCTTCAGCATTTAGTCGCTGCGGAAAAATCTTCCGTGGCTGTAGAGATGAAAGAGTGGTTAAGCAACAATAGCACTTCTTGTCCTCTATTGTTACAACGTTATAAATGGACCAAACATATTCCAGAACCAAGTATCGGAGATATAGTTTTTGTCAAAGAAGACAACTTACCTCCTTCCCGTTGGCTTTTGGGTAAGGTCGTAGACAAGCATCCTGGTTTGGATAAGATTACACGAGTAGTGACACTTAAGTGTAATGGATCCTTGATCAAACGACCTACATCAAAATTGTGCATTTTGCCAATTACAAAGTAATGTAAACTTATTATATGTAGGTAGTACAGTCGACTACAAAAAGATGTATATACATTTGAAAGTTATAAAAATATGTATCCATTCATGATGTCGTCATTGTTTGTTACAAATACTAGTAGACATGATGTATGCCAGATTTAATTTATGTTCCTATCACATGTGCCAATTTTATGTACACAGCTAAAATTACACTGTAATGTGTACGCTCTGAAACGAATTAATGTGTTCATATTTGGTTACAATAATATGTATACAGGTCTAATATTCTATTTTTAAATTTTAGAATAGTGCGGGAATACTTGTTTTTTCTTTTATTTCGTGCATGACGTCATTGGCGGGTCATTTGTTTATCGAAGTTGACTTGCAAAGTTACAAATTATTTTCGCCACTTATTTAACCGCTTGTTTGCGTTAGAGCGAGATAGCGCATCGTAGCGAATCGGCACTACCTCTGGTCGCCCTATTACGGATATAATGGATGCCATTTTTGAAGAAGTGGAGCAAGATCGGCATATCAGTAGTTACGACGTAGCTGAAGAACTGGAAATTGACCACGAAACAGTTTCGGCGCATTCGAAAAAAACTGGGTACACAAAAAAGCTCGATATTGGGTACCTCACGAGCTCACTGAAAGAAACCTAATGAACCGTGTACTCATTTGTGATTCTTTATTACGACGTAATGAAACCGAACCATTTTTGAAGAAGCTGATAACTGGTGATGAAAAGTGGATCACGTACGACAAGAACGTGCGAAAAAGGTCGTGGTCAAAGGCCGGTCAGGCTTCACAGACTGTGGCGAAACCCGGGTTAACTCGCAACAAGGTGATGCTGTGTGTGTGGTGGGATTGGAAGGGCATTATTCATTATGAGCTGTTACCACCAGGCAGGACCATCGATTATTATTATTATTATTTATTTATTATAAGTTCAAACATATCAAACGTATTCTGAACTCTACTGCGAACAACTGATGAGATTAAAGCAAGAAGTTGAGAGAAAGCGGCCGGAATTAATCAACAGAAGGGGGTGTGGTTTTTCATCATGATAACGCTAGACCTCACACATCTTTAGCCACTCAGCAAAAATTAAGAGAGTTTGGCTGGGAGGTGTTAATGCATCCGCCGTATAGTCCTGACCCCGCACCTTCAGATTTCCACCTGTTTCGGTCTCTTCAGAATTCCTTAGGCAGTGTCAGGTTAACATCACGAGAGGACTGCCAAAACCACTTGTCGCGGTATTTTGATCAGAAGTCCCAAAATTTCTATAGCAATTGGATCATGTCCCTACCTACAAGATGGCAAAAAGTTATCGAACAAAATGGTACCTACATACTTTAGTTAAATGTAAATAAACTATATTAAAAAATGTTTTGAATTTTCTTAAAAAATGCGAAGAAACTTTTTCCCCAACCTATTATGTAACATAATAATATTTCCTTTAAATTCTCTACTATTTATTTCAATACCTATTGCTTATCCCGTTTACTTTCCTTTTTATTGTGTTTAATTTTATTTTCGTTTTCGGCGTCATGCTATTCGGAAACGTCTATGATTGTGGTGTAATGTAATATGCCATTTTCTTGTGAAAGTATTTTCAGGTACTTTATTCAGGTCATAAAGTATAAAGTAAGCATGTACCCGAAATAACGAACGGTGGTAACCCTAGTTGAGAGTATTGTCATACTCACGTGTTCCGTTAATTTTTAAGTTTTCGTAAACAAATTCATCATAGTTCCGACCTTCTTCTTCGAATTACATCTTGTCTATGACTTTTATATCCCTGCTTGTCACTACGTCATCGTTTTCGGGTATGTAAACTAAGCCTTTGAGTTCAAAGAGTACCCCATGAAAACACCTTCTTTAGCATTCTGGGTCAGTGTCCCACGATTGTGAATTAGGATTGTGAATTTGATTTTTAAATTTCTTAAGTAGTCATTCATACAAACTTATCGCGGCATGAAAAATGAGCAACGTCAAATTGGACTTCTTGATTACCAGGAAATGGTTCAATTATTCAAAACATATTTACGTCTAAAATCAAACCAATATCTTTGTAGATATTTAAAAAAAAAACATTACCGCACTAGTGCAGTTATATAATGTAAAAAAAACGCGCATGCTACATGCTGTCAGGTTGCTCGTGCGGCAGGGGTGAATGTAAATTGTCTAATTATTATTAAATACTAACCCTTAGTTCATAAGTTTTTTACTAACCAGTGGACCTTTGTTGTCAATTTAAATAAATAAATAATTATTATGACCCTAAAAGTAGTGCAATTGCTTTACATGCAAGTATGTTGAAAAATGTTAAATTACCATGACCTGCTTGCGTCAAAAATAATATTGTGTATAAAACTGCACATAACCTAGGTATTAAAACACTCGACTCATGGTAATGCAACCCTTGTTATAATTTTCAATGTATTCGTAGCTTAGGTACTTACCTGTACTTCTCCCTAGCTTCGTCAATTTTGCGAGACGTTACTTTGCCCTCTTCCACTTTTAATTCAATGTCTGCAGCAGTCTTTTTTGTGATCTCTAAATTAATGACAAGCGCTGAGTCACTCAGTATATCGGGACCGGCAGATGACAGACGTTTCAATAAGTCATCTTCCAAAGTTTTGAGTGTGATCTTGAAGTCGTTCTGTTGTTTCGTGAGTTCAACACGCAAGCTCTCTAAGTCCGGACGCTCTGCTTTGACTACTTCTCCCAAAAGCTGTTCCTCTAAACTGTTAAAAGAATGACCTAAATTAAGAGGCAGTTATGAGGAGATGATTGTTAGTATGCGGTCTATGTCATATCCGTCCCGCCGCTCAGAAGGTCCTGATTCGAATCGGCTTAAAACCGCTTGAAACACACACCGTGTTTGTACACGCCAAGTTTATGTATTAACAATCTAATTCATTGACGAAATTAGGTACTATCTCGAAACTTATTTGGTATGATTAACAGAATTGTATGTTTACTGAAACATAATCAGGTAATTTCTCAGAAGTAAATAGAGAATTTTGGCTTTGTCGTCGCCAGTGAAATTAGAAGCTCCACAAAATAATTAGATAAGTCTGTGGAGTGTGGAGAGAAACTTTTTTGAATTTTTGTTCACCACCAGCGAAGCCATCACAGGGCCAGTGGGACTTGAGAGATTATGATTATGATAACCAGTAACACGCTTACCCATCCTTGGTGACAGTGAAATTTATGAGAGTACATTGTGCTTGCATCTCGGGTTGGTAGTGAGGGTTAGCAAGCTTAGTGTGAAGAAGGAAACGGAAGCTCGGGTGGTAATCTATCTCTCTGTCTCCTATCTGAAAGGGAAACAAATGTATTAATAAGTTTATTCAGTTATTAGACGTAGAGGCGGTGTTTCGGGTAATTAGGAGATTTTTGTGGAATAATTATGGAATTGAGTAGAATATTTATAGTTTATGATAAGTAAAGGTGTAATGCTGCACTTGGCCCGCGAGGTTGTCGACATGTGGGTTGTAGACTCAACGATCATTGTGCCGATAGTTGTTTTCGCACGCAAAAAATAAAATATGCGCAACACATCTGTGTTATCTTATGGCACACATACTCGAAAGGGGCGGGCAGTAGAAAGTATAGATATAGGCACTAAATGCACACACGCAACACAATGGACAACGGAGCAACGCATTTGGATCGCTTAACGAAACGCGAGACTAAGCGGACGTGTGTTTTGTATTTAATCCGTACAATGAAATAATCAATTACGACAAACAAATAATATAATTATTTGCGTCGTCAGTATTTTAGTAAAGTGTGTCGTATGTAACTTGTACATTTTTCAGGGCTGTTTTACTGAAGTTGCAAGATGAACGAAATATTCGGGTAGGATGTCTAACCCAGGATCGAGCCCGTTTGGTCGTAGCCAACTACTGAGGCGAAGTCCCCCACCGACGCCTACTGTGCCGATA
This sequence comes from Charanyca ferruginea, assembly GCA_947361185.1. NCBI lineage: Eukaryota > Metazoa > Arthropoda > Insecta > Lepidoptera > Noctuidae > Charanyca > Charanyca ferruginea. Next base: position 10,367,800 of record OX376076.1, read on the forward strand.
CCCCCGGGTATCGGGTGCTGACCCGAAGAGAATGAATTGCCGAGTGAAGTCGTCAGTACGCCGGAGATCCAGAAATGGTTAGGATCTATAGAGACCATTCTTAATGAAGTTTGAACTATTGTCGCTGACGGAAAAATGAACTCGGACCAGAAGGTTCATGTGACCAATCTTTGCCGGAGGGTCTCAGGTGGAACGTCTCAGATAGCCGTCTTATACCAATCGTTGAAGCAGAAAACGATTCAGGGCTATACCACAATCCAGCACCTACAGGAGCACCGGAACATTGTAAACTCTCTCCAGCAGGTTAAAGAGGTTGTAGAAACGAAGCTGAATTCATCTGGTAATAGTTCTTATGCTAGTATGGTGAAGAAAGGTGCCGATGACTTCGTCCGTCCTGCAAATTTAAGATCAGTCGCCATCTATCCCAGCGATAAAACCCAAACAAGTGACGACACCAAGTCCCTTGTTCTAAAGATAATCTCCCCCGAGCAACTAAAGCTCCATGCCCGTGGTTTGAAAAAAATTAAAAATGGGGGCGTTCTGATTATCACAGAAAACAAAAGCGACATAGATAAACTAAAGAATTCGGACAAACTAGTTTCGTCGGGCCTTAGAGTAGAAGAACATACTAAACGCCGCCCAAGGGTCGCTGTTATTGGTGTTCCCGTTGCCCTTACCGAGAAGGAAGTATTTGACTGCATTTACGAGCAGAATCTTTCAGACAAGTTGCCTAATATATCTCGTGAGTCTGTCCTTGAGAGCATCAAATTGAGCCACAAATCGGGTAAGAAAGACCTGTAACTATATCTTGGAACTACCCGCTAGCATAAGAAAGGTAATCATTAACCAAGGGCGGATTTTTATAAACTGGACATCATGCCCTGTGAGAGACTTCACGATAGTCACCAGGTGCTTCAATTGCCAGCAGTTCGGACATGCAGCCAAGTTTTGCCGGGAAACAAGTCCTACTTGTAATCACTGTGGTGAGACTGGACACTCCTTCAAAGAGTGCAGCAGCAAATTTTCTCCCGCTCAATGTGCGACGTGCAAACGCTTCAAGAGGAAGTGTGACCATTCAACTGGTGATGAAAGCTGCCCAGCGCGCAAATATGCAGAGCTCAACTACATTAACTCAATTGACTATGAAAGTTCCTAAGAACGCCACCAACAAAAAGAAAATATTTGGGCGAGATTAACATCAACATTTGTATATGTCGCAGCCAGCGATAATTTAGCGATAAAGAGGATTCAAATTGATTATTGTAGTACCTACAGAAGAAATGGTAAACGCCGTCACGTCAGCTGTCGGTTAAAATGGCGCCATGTGGACAGAGTCGTGTTGGAGAGTGGGGACCGTGCCAAGCTCACTTTTGCTCGAGACACCAAGCAGGACACTCATCTAGTACGAAACTGTCGGTTTACCTATTTGAATTGTATTGTACGATCACATTTAATAAAGTAAGGTAGTTAGTACTGCATTGAATATTATTATTCTACAATGAACCCGATACCACCGAACCCAAACGATGTCGGCGCTACCGCTCAGCCATACCTGACGCCGACATCAGAAGTGGGATCTGAAATCCACTCACACACAATGTTCGAGATGCAGCTAAGGAATATGATGCAGGTGATCAAAACATCAAAACTCAATCAATTGCGGGTAAACCGGCGCATAAGGCGGTGAACTATCGCAAAAATCACAGCATCTACGAAACGTCGCAGGAACAATCTAAAGGAAATAATGGATCGCAACGGGCCAAAGACAGCGTTTTTAAGAAAGTATCGACGCCGATGACCTGTGATGACCTTCTGTGGCACGCCGGGGCACATCGCTACACGCTGTCCAAAGATGGAGGCCGACTCCGTTAACAGTCAAGTTGAAAAGCGAGTGGATATCTGTACCATTAAGCCAGCTACTGATCTATTATCTACCGAATCTGGTGAGTCGTATTATTTTTATTTTGTTTCTGGTGCCGAATGCTCTCTTGTTAAGCAATCTGTTAGCCGTAACTTCATAGGTAAACTTGCCTACATTTGCTTGTTCGTAGACAGCGTATAGGTTTTCAAAGTAGACTGTACTGAACAAATTCTTTGTGACATTTTGATTGGTTTACCACCAATCAAAATGTCACAAAGAATTTGTTCAGTACAGTCTTTTACGATTTTTATTTCATGTGTTACCCGGTTATTGTTTGAAATATAATGTGATGATTGGCAGACTTATTTTGAGATTTAGTTTTACAATTAACGTGTCTATTTCGTGTAATAAGGGCAAGCTCATTTAAGTTTTTGATATGGTGCGTAACCAGGCCATTAAATCTTTTAACTTTGAATAATATAGAACCGGAAATAGGCATTAACAAGACAATAGAGCAAGCGGCAACGAATATGAAAGTGAGTGTTTCAAATTTGATTTTGATTCTGGCTTTGAATGTTCTTTAATGAAGGAGAGTATTTCTTGCAAATTTAGAGGTCGAAGAGTAAATGAACGTGGTATCTTTAGTTGGTTTAATAGGCAATATTAATGTTAATAGTAATTTGCAATAAATTGCTGTGTCAGGCAGTAAATAATGATTTTGCGACAAAGACATTATTTTACGACTACCTACGTTACGTATTTAGTGATTTTTAATTGGGTCAAGAGACTTTTTGTAACGGTTTTCGAGTTAGTATGACCGCAACTGAGTTTTCTTTGTCAAAGGACAAGATTGTACGTAAATGTTTGCAATTGGAGTAATGGTTACCTCTTACATAAAAATGATTTTTAATTGCATTGACACTGATACTTCATTAGACAGAAAATGGTGATAATGTGAAATCCTTGATAACATTGTACAACATAGTATCTAGATTCGAGACGAGTGAAGAAGTTAAACTAGTAAAAAATTTGGTGACTTGGTTTTGATTCAAAATAAGGAAATAAATCAGACCAACTAAGATCTTAAATACAAAGTACCCACCGTTCAAAATCGTAAAATTGTTTGATGGTGATCGATACGTTTTAAAGTCATTGACCGGCAATCGTACTTACAAGTACGCACATGACCGTGTCCGTAAGATGCCAACCTGTGAAGTCCCAACAGAGTATGTAATAGACGATATTTCTGAGGGCGAAGAAACCTCGACAGACATATTATGATGGCGCTTGTTGGCTATTTGGTCAATCTGCATCCACAAGACGCAGTCGCAACTGCGTACGTTGTCGTTCAGGGCGTGATGAGCGGCTTGTGGTGTGGTGAGGACCTGGGTCTCGTAAGAGACTATTAGTCACACGGACGTGACTTGGGCCTTATGGCTATTGGTCTGGATAGACCTGGGATTTTGGTGAACAGACAGTAATCTGTTAGTCGCATGGTGCAACTGGGCCACTAAAGCAAGCGCGAATCATAATGTCAATGTTGTTGAATTTTAAATTGATTAAGACCATGTTGAACTTCACAAGGTTTCTGATTATTGTGTTAACAATTGTTATGTTGGTCTTGTAATGACCTGGGAGTCGTAGACTCTATATAAAGTATGTGTGCTGATCGTATCACTTGAGGTGATGACGATATGGTTATTAGTGCTACTAGCTGCTGCGGCAGCCGACGCCATGAGCCTTGTATGTGATCTTATTGTGTCAATCCTAAAATTTGATTAATTTCAAGGCTTAGAGGAACCATTTGTTTTTGAATTATTAAGATGATGATGATGTTCTTCTTGATAAGTTATGGTCAGGTTGGCCGAGATCGCTGTGATACCTCACATTTAGTTACATTGTTCACAGGTACACACGAGGTCGTGTGACGAGTCAGTATGGCCGTGTCGCAGCAAGCGATAATTTAGCGATAAAGAGGATTCAAATTGATTATTGTAGTACCTACAGAAGAAATGGTAAACGCCGTGACGTCAGCTGTCGGTTAAAATGGCGCCATGTGGACAGAGTCGTGTTGGAGAGTGGGGACCGTGCCAAGCTCACTTTTGCTCTAGACACCAAGCAGGACACTCATCTAGTACGAAACTGTCGGTTTACCTATTTGAATTGTATTGTACGATCACATTTAATAAAGTAAGGTAGTTAGTACTGCATTGAATATTATTATTCTACAATGAACCCGATACCACCGAACCCAAACGATGTCGGCGCTACCGCTCAGCCATACCTGACGCCGACATATTATTAAACTATTTTCTCGTTTTATGGACTTATACCAGCTCACTATACCGCTGCTCACTGCTAGGCGGCTAGGCAGATGAGGCTCATCCTTAGACCATTAGACCTAGACCAGTCTAAAATCAAATAATCCTTCCATATAACATTGGTTACTGTCTTCGAGCTGTTTTACGAACATTAGAAATGAGTTCACTTACAAAAAAAAACTGCATACGTAGCTACACTAAAGTTAATATGACAAACATCTTAATTACAATTAGGTACTTATTAACATATCTACCGCTTACTGATCCAAACATTTCCGCACATAATTATAGCACGTACGCTGACACTGCATGGTCATGTCCACTTTAACGAAAGTTGACATTTAAAAAAGTTTTGGTGTCACTTTTGGCTTCCATATATTTCCGTAAACATATCGACTTATTACCAGTAATTGTATATAAATTTTTAATAATACTAGGCTATTATAGTATACTTAAGTTATAAAAATGTAGTAAATGTTATCACAATATTTAGCGATACTCAATTACACTATCACACAAAATCTTTCTAGAAGTATTGTAATTATGATAATTTATTGCCTCGTATGTACGGTTGTATATTTACATAGGTTTAGTTTTAGTTTTAGTTTTAGATAATAATGTACTAAAATGCTTTTTCTCATAATTTTTAAGAGATTTTGTTTATCAGTTTAACTGTAACTTCAATGCCTCAATATAATTGAAACGTAAAGTGATAGCCTAAAACACAGGTTTGAAGTAACCTAGTTCGGGCGGGTCGCTACCTAACATTGTTATTCCGATTCATCATGACTTGCACCAGTTATATAAATACTTCACTTAGTTTTAGTTTATTTTAAGACAATATTTGTATGGAAAACTATTCATCTCATACACACACACACACAACACACACACACACACACACACACACACACACACACACACACACACACACATACTTTATTGTAAAGGATATTTAATAAATAAATTATTATTATTATTATAATGAAAACAGAGTACAAAAAAAAACAGAAGTGTATTTTGGGCGTCGTCTGTAGTGTTTATTATAATATGGCTTTAGCTATGATACCCTACGAAAGGCTAAGTAAACCAAAAAACACATTTTTGGTACATTGTCAATAATATTGTGAAAGTAAGATTCTATAGTACAGGGAATTCTAATTTGAGGACTCATATTGGTGTCTGATAGGCTGTAAATATTTATCAATTATTACTATTTTTTTACTGTAGAAAATTAACGATGGAAATACATAATCTTGTACAGTCTGAACAAGCTAATTGGTTTACAAGAAAAAATATTCATCTTTCATTTAATTTTATGCCATTTTCTTATCCCGAGCACTTAGGTATCCCTAGTACCTACGTATTAAAGATAAAATAAACAAATTGTTCGTATAGTAGAAAGAAGAATATTTTTGCCTGTAAACCAATTAGCTTGTTCGACCGTACTTATGCCATTTCCACACTCTCATGTACGTCAGTTGTAGTAATTAGCTGAACCACCTTTTCATAAATGGTAGAGATTTTCTAGTATACGAATCGATAGATTTTTCGATTTTTCGAAAGTGGGTCAGCTAATTGATATAACTGACGTACTTAAAATCTAAAATCAGTAATGTGTAGGTTCTCTCACTTATATAAATAAGGATTTATGAAGATGGTCTTTCAGTTTTCGATGTGGTAGGTATTATAAACACCAAAAATCAGGAGAGCCGAGCGGTATATCATCAGGGTTTAGAGTTCCCATTTTATTGGGACTATAAACAATTACAGTGTTTATTACAGTACTAGTTACACTATTAAAAATAACACAATATAAATGGTAATTAGTAACAAGATAAAGTAGGTTAAAAGGTATAGTAACAATACAGTTACTCGAAGAAACCCCTAAGGTTTTAGTTCGTTTAAGGGCCTAAACCACCTAAATAAAGAGTGAATATACATCAGCACAGTAAACCAACAGTTATGTAGGGAGCAGGAGCTCTTTATAGAGTCGAATCCCAAGATCGACTGCCTGGCATATTATTTTATACGGCATGACATTTCGCCGGTCAACCTTGGAAGTTTTGGGCTGCTTAGCCGGACTTTCTTATTTTATATTATTATTATGCAAATGTTAATAATAATGATACGGTTAATTTCGTAGGAACAACAGCTAACAATTAATATCGATGTCGATATGTCAAATCTGCACACCACGTCAAATATATTTTACAATAATAAAATTTGTAAAATCCTAAAATATTATAATGAATGCAGTGATCTTTTATTTACCGGTGGTATGACACTCCATTTGTCTTAAGATTTTTTGTTATTGCTCTATTTTTATTACTTTGTAAAAATCTATATGACATTACACGTTACGATGTAAACAAACGACTGAACAGTGCTGACTGACGTCGCGCGTACATAAACTCTGTTAGGCCAAATGCAGGCGACATGTGCCACGCCTCCATGCCATATCCCTCGATATCCGTGGATGCAAACCAGCGTAATAAATCACCACGTATACCATTGAAAGCTATTTTTGTCAGAAACAGTTCGTGATCCACCTTGTCAAAAGCTTTCTGGAAATCTGTATAAACAGCATCTACTTGCAATTGATGTTCCATATGTTATTGAAAAAAATCTGTGAAAACCCATAAATTTGTGACTGTGAACCTTTTTTGAGCAAATCCATGCTGTTGTTTACAACCTATTGAGTTGTGTAACATTTCATGAAACATCAACCTTTAAAAAGTTTTGACAAGGTGGACAAAATGGAGATAGGACGGTAGACGGTCAAGCATTGTCTGTCTATTTGCTAAATAATAATTTGGCAAATGAAAATGCGGACAATTGTTTGGGAAGTGATAATATGTCTTTTTTTCGATGAAACAAGGGTAACCCATAAAATATAGGTCTGAAATTGCCATCCGCCTTGAGCAAGCGTGATTATCGTGCCTTCTTTATATGCGAAGAGCTCTTTGCCCTGCAGTGGGACAATAATAGGCTGGTTTATTTTTATTATTTATTATGTTTTATAAGTATGGAGTTCGGTTGCTAAGGGGTAATGAGAGCCTGGAGAAATTGATCGTAGTTGGGAACACAAATGGCAAGCGAGCCCGAGGCCGATCTCCTACCAGATGGGCCGACCAAATAAAAGACTCCAGATCCCCGTGGTTTAGCTCCGTCGTCAGAGCCGCGATGGACAGAAGCCGATGGAAACAAATAGTTCACTCCAAGTGTGGACCACTTGTTGATGACCACGATCCTCAGTCATGAGGGAACGACTACAGAGAGAGAGAGAGAGATATAGAGAGAGAGAGAGAGAGAGAGAGAGAGAGATGGAGTTTGGAGGCCTGAGAAGACTGGGAAGACTGATCTGCTTCTGGAGGGAGGTGGGCTGGTTGGAGTAATCGGCCGCCATGGCTCACGTACAATGGTCCATTTTTAAGGACTATGTGCAGATTCCAAACCCACCTAACATAACAAGTATGGAGTATTTTTTGCCCATTCTTTTCCATTCGAAAGAACCTTTTGAAAGTGGCAACTAAATTCAAATAATTTTTTTATTCTTGTAAATGACGGTCAAAAGTGCCTTAGAATGGTCTAATTGTAATAAATGGTTTGACTTTGGCTTTGACTTTGTCTTTAGAAACTTCAAAATTAGAATTGTACAATTATTGTGATAATGCAAAAGGAAATTTATAAAAGTATTAGGTTATCAAGAGATATTACGAATACGATTATTTTTTAAATGAATCGTACACACAGATAAGCTGACGCCAGTCGTCACTAAAGACCTCAAATAGAGATAGATCTCACCTTCAGCACTTTCCCCTTGCGTATGAGTACTCGCCCAAGCAGCGGCTCGAGGACGGCGTCCACAGTCTCACCGATGTTTTCGACCAACACTACATCGCCATTGCTCACCCCGCGCTCTATACGGTCCAAGTAGTTGCGCTGTGTTAAGCGAATAACGACCAAATGATCGCCGTATTTCTGTTTTATCCACTTTATGCCTTGCCTGTAACAAAGATCCGATAATTTCGTTTTTGCAAGATAGGTTTACGTTGAAAGAGAAAAAAAATTGCAGCGCTCTGCTATACTCTGGCGGCGCTAGACCAAACGTGAACATCAGCGACATTAGCCTTTTTGCTATGATTGAAAGTAGATATTGCTCATGATAGCAAAGAAACGCAAATGTTTTAGATAGATAGATAGATTCATTTATTTGCCTGAAACATGGTATGTTACAGATTTTATAAACATAGGTACACAATAGCTCTTCATATTCCGCCTACTAAATTCGGCATGCAAATTTTGAGATAATAATAATGATTCTAATATAAACAAAATAATTAAATTGCAATTTCAAAATTAAAAAGGTCCTAGATGAAAAATTGTCTACATAACAAATTACAAATGTCAAAGAAAAGTAATTGAATTACAAATTGTGTAAATCTCCATTTTCAAATGAATAACAAAATAATTAAATACCAATTAAAAAACAAAAAACAGTACCTACTAGATGAAAAATTGTCTACATAACAAATTACACATGTCAAAGAAAAATAATTGAATTACAAATTGTCTAAATCTCCATTTTCAGATTAAATGAAACTACAAATGTCAATATCTTATAATAAAAAATGTCTTATAATAAGTAAATTATTATGTCATGCAACTTTTATATTTGTTCTAGAATTCATAAATTCCTTAATAGTGTAAAAACAATTTTCTACAAGCCATGCTCTGAGATGCTTTTGGAATAAGCTGGTTCGCAGTTCTCTTATGACCTTCGGTATATTATTGAATATTTTTATTACCAATATTTTCAAACCAAAATTAATTGTAAAAAGTAATAGCGTAATTATTACATTTTACAATTAATTTTGGTTTGAAAATATGTATTTTGGGAAGAGAAATGGGTAAAGGGCTGTCCTACAACTTGGCATTGCCAATTTTGTTGGATCCCTTGAGAGTTTGCCGACCTTATAAACATTGACGCTATCGGCTTTACTGAATAGGTGTGGATGCTTTTTTACAAATACTCCCATTTCCAGTTTATATAAGCATGCTAGTGTCAATTTTTTTTTTTTAAATGTGTCTGCATGATTCTTATGGCGCTACATCAAACACAGCTCGTAAACACTTTTTTTGCCTTGCCTTATTGTGGTCAGTGGAATTACCCCATATAATTAAGCCGTATCTTAACACAGATGAGACATATCCATGATAAGCCAATAGAGCGGCATTATGTCCAACAGTTTTCCTGAGATTCCTTAGTGCAAATGCAAAGCTGTTTAGCCTATTACACACATTTTCAATATGTTTTTTACAATTACAACTTTTATCAAATACTATGCCTAAAAATTTCGTGTGATCAACTTCTTCAATTTCATTATCACGTCCAATAATTTTCATTTCTTAATTTGTCATTTTGTAATTTGAGAAATTAATATACCTATTTTGTTTTGGAAACATTTATACATAAATTATTTTGTTCAAGCCATTGAGTTTCAAAAAATATTTTGTATCTCAAAAACATTTGCTTTGAAAACTGAAAATTGACACGCTACGCTTCGCCATGTTCAGTTATTTACTCAAAAGCTATTTAAAACTGTTTGAAACCAATAAGTTATTTTTTCTTTGCTCATAAGCAACTAAACTGCGGTCGATCTACTGTAACCACCAGTCGATGTCTAGCTCACATAAATATTTTTAAGATGCATTTTGACTACCTACCTATCTTGAATCTTGAGTTATCTGACATTTCATTTCGTTTCAAGATACCTAGATTTCAATATTATCGACAGCTATCTAATTGAACCTAAGGTTAACAGAATAGTATATATGTCACAGTCAAACTTCTAAACCAGTCAAAACTACTTTTGACTACAAAAAACCAGTCAAAACTACTTTTCAACGGTTCAATTTTATCCTTAATATTTAGAAACCCATTAAGTTGGTAGGTTTTTTTTTGGGACCTTTTTAAAACTTTTATTTTTTAGTGATTCTTATAACTAGGGTGCTCCGTATTTTTGTATTTGTAATGCAAACGAGTTTCCTCTTAAAGCTAAGAACTCACGATGCGGTTTTCACCCGCGTGCGGTTGCGGGCCCGCAGCTTCTGTAGAATACAGATACCTATACAAAAATCAAAGCACATTTCACGACGCGGTTTACGCCCGCGGTGTGCGCGGTTGCTTACGGCCGCCGCTGCGGGCGCGGGCGCGGGCGAAAACCGCATCGTGAGTTCTTAGCCTAATAAGGGTTTTGACTGAACTAACCAGACAACCAGTCAAAAGTAGTTTTGACTGTTACATACTATATATAGTATTTAGCTTACAGTTGCGGGTCGATCATGAGAGGCCACCGCGCCGAGTTGGTGAGTATAACTGCGTTCTCTGTGCTCATGGTGTCATTGGGCAGGCCCTCGTTGTTCCATGACGCCACCTGCGCGTCGTCCGTCAACATCGACAGCACGTCGAGACCCTCCGTCATCTCAATTTTAGGCTAGAGCACAACGTCCGATCGATTAATAAAATACATAATGCTGACACATTGTAAGAAAAGACCGTCACTATGCCCAACCGTAGTCAACTGCAATGACGTTGGTGATGGAGAAATAAATGGACATTGATGTGTTGATTGGTGAGTTTTTGTGTGGAGATCGATTGATCAAAGGTTAAGCTACGCTAGCCGCGGTCGGTCTATGGATGGGTGACCATCCCTTTCATACCGAGTTCCCTCTGTGCCTCGGAAAGCACGTAAAGCCGTTGGTCCCGGTTGTCATTTTTAGATCTTTGGCAGTCGTTATGGAAATAGTCAGAAGCCAGGAAGTCTGACAACCAGTCTTACCCAGGGGTATCGTGTTACCCAGTAACTGGGTTGAGGAGGTCCGATAGGCAGTCGCTCCATGTGAAACACTGGTATTCAGCTGCATCCGATTAGACTGGAAGCCGACCCCAATATACTTGGGAAAAAGCTAGGCAGATGATGATGATGAAACGGACATTAATGTAAAATGTGGTGAAGGTTGTGAGACGTTTTGATACATAGCTTACTTACAAGTTTGCATACTTAGGTTGGCTATATGGACGAAAGAATTTTGTCGAGACTAGCGTGCTCGGTCTTAAAACTTACCAATGTTAAATTACAAATGATGTTATAATCACATAATCTCAAACTATACAATGTCAAAATCTCAATCTCAAACTACAGTACCTATACATGTTAAAACAAAATTGATTGAGAGCCGAAGAAGTTATCGTGTTGATATTTTACAGGATTTTGCAGTATTGAGTTATGAGCAACAAATGTGAAAAATAATACCTTTTCCAAAGTAGTGATTGCGACATTTTTTCATTTATCTCATAGATGATTCGTTTTATCACTACGCTCACACTAATAATTAGGATGGGCGTAGCTCATGTAGAGACTTTGAATTACCACCTTGTTTAAATTGGTTATAGTATGAGATGAACACTCTATAAGAATAAGTGAACTTGACATCCGATGTGTGGATTGACAGGTCTAGCGTGACACACAATGACACATATAAGAATATAATTAAGAAATTACCAATACACAAAGTAAAAGTATAACTTCGTATAATTCCTCCCTGACCACACAGTACTTAGATGTAAAACCTACAATGTAGCTGCATTCGTACTTAATTTTTAATGCAAGGCTAAGCAATTATCGAATGAAATTTCTCACATTGGTCTTAGCAAGTGTGGGCACCCAGTCTTCGTTCATGAGCTGCAAGCGGTAGCCGCGCATGAAACAGCCCACGTACGAGATGAAGGCGGTCACTAGCAATGTGTCGCCCGGCAGCAAGTTTCCTGATTCCTTCAAGTTTAGCACCGTCGCTGACCATCTACACGTCACACACAAATAAACAATGTTGTTTCTACCTTCACTCAAATCAATACAAAAGTATTTGGAATTACGTTATCACAAAGTGATAAGGACGAAATCTACAGAGCTACACTTCGGGACCGCGATGGCAGGACCCAATGTGCTGCGTCCGGCAAAATACCTACGACGCAGCTCTATGTGTCCCGGTTACATCACACCACGATGGTTGAGGAGATCGTGGAGTATGTTCGAGCGAAGACCAGCAGGACTTTGAGGGTCGAGATGTCGGAGTCGCGCCACAACACGAATTTCAAGTCATTCGTGGTGCGAGTTCCGACTCATTATATTGAGACCTTCCTCAAGGAAGAGTTTTGGCCGAAGGGTGTCGTGTATCGGCGATTCCGCGGAAGGCTACGCGACACCACGCAGCGCAACACGACGCCGTCTCATCGTGAACAATATTTTTGTAGTTTTTATACTTAGTCTGGCCATAAATACTGTTACAATTAAAAATAAGAAAGATATTAAATTTGAATTTGGAATCTGTCATTTTTATACGATTGTTCATTGAGTTTTCTAATTTTGGCGCCAATACATTGTACAATACTTTGCGATATTAAAATGGAGTGGGGTGAGAAAGAGAACCGAATCGCTGTGATTGCATTACACAAAGTTGGTATGGAGCCAAATGCAATTTTTAAAACTCTCCATACGCTTGGTATTAGTCAAATGTTTGTGTACCGGGCTATTAATAGGTACAATGAGACCTCCTCTGTTTGTGACAGAAAAAGATCTGACCGTCCACGTGGTGTTCGTACGAAAAATGTGGTCAAAGCAGTAAGGGAAAGAATTCGAAGAAATCCTGTCCGAAAGCAAAAGATTTTATCTCGGGAGATGAAGATAGCACCCAGAACCATGTCGCGTATTTTAAAAGATGACTTAGGACTTACTATAAGAGACGCACTGGTCTATTTTTAACTCATAATTTAAAAAAGAATAGGGTGGTAAAATCGAAACAACTACTGAAGCGGTACGCAAAGGGAGGTCACAGAAAAATTTGATTTACGGATGAGAAAATCTTTACAATTGAGCAACATTTTAACAAACAAAATGACCGTATTTATGTTCAAAGCTCTAAGGAAGCTTCCCAATTTGTCGACAGAGTGCAACGTGGGCATTATCCGACTTCAGTGATGGTTTGGTGGGGTGTTAGCTATGAAGGAGTGACTGAGACATATTTTTGTGAAAAAGGTATCAAAACATCGGCACAAGTGTATCAAGATACCATTCTTGAGAAGGTAGTCAAGCCTTTTAACAACACCATGTTCAATAACCAAGTATGGTCCTCCCAACAAGACTCGGCGCGGGTCATAAAGCTCGGTCCACGCAGTCTTGGTTGGAAGTGAACGTTTCGGACTTCATCAGAGCTGAAGACTGGCCGTCGTCTAGTCCCGATCTTAATCCGCTGGATTATGATTTATGGTCAGTTTTAGAGCGGCTTGCTCTAAACGCCATGATAATTTGGAGTCCCTAAAACAATCCATACGATTGGCAGTGAAGAATTTTCCCATGGAAAAAGTGCGTGCTTCTATTGATAACTGGCCTCAACGTTTAAAGGACTGTATTGCAGCCAATGGAGACCACTTCGAATAAGCTTTTTATATTTTAAATTGTTTTATATTTATGTATTAAACTAACACACAGTAAAAGTAATAAATATTATTTGCAATAAAAGAAAATGTTTTTTCTTCGTGACAATATTTATGGCAGGACTAGGTATATGTATCTATATCTATATCATATTTCGGGTAACAAAAGACCCATAAAATATATACCTCTACAAATATAAACTAAATACTCTCTAAATATATACTCTATCTTCTTATATATAAAAATGAATCGCTAAATGTGTTGGTAAGCGCATAACTTGCGAACCGCTTGACCAAATTGGATAATTCTTTTTTTATAATATTCCTTGAAGTACGAAGATGGTTCTTACGGAGAGAAAAAAAAAAAACTTTTGTAGGGTAGGTGTAGGGTAGGCGTAGGGTAGGCGTAGGGTAGGCGTAGGGTAGGCGTAGGGTAGGCGTAGGGTAGGTGTAGGGTAGGTGTAGGGTAGGTGTAGGGTAGGTGTAGGGTAGGTGTAGGGTAGGTGTAGGGTAGGTGTAGGGTAGGTGTAGGGTAGGTGTAGGGTAGGTAAATAGGCAGGTAAGTAGGTAGATAAGGACAGGACAACGTCTGTCGGGTCAGCTAGTAAGGTATAAATATATTATGTTATGGGTCTTTTGTTACCCGAAATAAATGACATATTATTATTACCTATATTAAAAAATGCTGTTGCCTAAAATAATCGAGTAGTAGGTACTTTTTTTCCTTATTGTTCGAAAGTCTTGCATGTTTGAAATGGTACTATTGATTAGAAAATGGTTGTTGTTATGTAAAGATGATTGTAACAATTCGAACACCCACCTGACTTTTTCTGAAGCCAGACCGTTTACCAATCTATTTGCCAAGTCAATAGTGTTGTTTGTGGCATCGGCCTCAGCCTGACATTTCATTTTTTCATTCACTGCCTCCTGGAATGCTGCGAGTAATAACTCCAATTTCGCTTCAAGGTCCTGTCAAAAATCAGGTCAGCAGGTATGATACTCGGTTCACAAATACTTTTATTTTATTTACAATTTTTTCTAATGGAGCTACGCAAAAATCATCAAAACAAAAAATCTACCCTGGGTGGGTCGAGTTTTATATTATTGCAGTTACACTTGTTTATTTTTATTTTAAGTTAGGGTTACCTATATTCCTGACAATCTAAGAAGTCGGATTTGACATAATTATCATATTTAAATATTAATCAGCGGTTAGTTCCTGTTTTCAACCGACTTCAAAAAAGGAGGAGGTTATCAATTCGGTTCAGTTCAATGTTTGTTACCTGATTTCTTGGGACTTTTTTTATTTGAAAGCTACTGCTTCCCGTGTGGTCCCATTTTAATTTGGTCCAGTTCTGACAATGGCATCCATGAGAAAACCGTATAAGTCTTAAATTTGCATTAAGTATGTGCGCGATTTGTTACGCGATTTCTCCGGCAAACGAAAACCGATTTTGAAAATTCTTTTTTTATGGATAGGGTATGCTTCAGGGGTGGATGGTGGACTAAAGTCAATGTGTGTTCTGTGCTAAAGTTATTTTTCACTTTTTGAAGGCGGTTGTCTTTTTTGTAAAAAGCTTTTTATTTTCCGCTTTTTAGTACCTTCTTCTAATCCAAATCTATTAAGAAGAGATTGAAAGTTAACTACTACAAAGATTGATGAAACTAAAACGTCGTCTATGTAAAATTTTTCACTTTTTGAAGGCGGTTGTCTTTTTTGTAAAAAGCTTTTTTGAGTGATTTTTTTCAATATAAAGTCTAATGCGAATGATACGCGTTGTTATAGTGTATGGGTATCATAGTAATGAATTATTATTATGAATTTGATTTTTAAATTTTTTACGCAGTGTGCGCTCGTTGTGGCGTCCTATGGGGAAGGCCTATCTATGTTCAACAGTGGACATCTTTTAGCTGATGATAATGATAATGACATAGACGTTCATACAAAGTTAGGAAGACGAAACGTCAAATCGGACTTCTTAGATTGTCAGATTACCTTACGATGTTTGGCTTCCTGTTTTTAAAATCATGAGTACCTTGTATCTATGATATAATATGTTCAAGATACAAGGTACTGAAACTTACAAGATAGGTTATAATATAACCCATCTTGTAAGTTTTGTGAAATTGATAATATATTTTTTGAATCGGCTATTACTTTTAACCTTCTAGAACAAATCAGTATATGTCATGGTTTGGCTTTGAATCTCGCCTAAAATTAAATTTCGTTGGAAATAATAAAACGATATTCCACGAAAATCAATTTTAAGCCATGTAAATACAATTGGCGATTACAAACTCTAATTACTTATTATAAATCTCGAGAATTGTTTTTTAATAATCTCTCATTAACAAAGTAATTTTATAGCTGTCAAACCGGACTTCTTAGATTGCCACAAATATAATCGGGATACAGACGAATTGTAACTTACCGCTATTTGATCAGTGAGGAAAGCGAGCTTGTCTCTTGCAGCCTGCAGTTCCGCGTTGGCCGCATTGAGGGCGCGCCGCTTGGGCTCCACCACCACATACACATCATAGAAC
Source organism: Charanyca ferruginea (assembly GCA_947361185.1). Lineage (NCBI taxonomy): Eukaryota > Metazoa > Arthropoda > Insecta > Lepidoptera > Noctuidae > Charanyca > Charanyca ferruginea. Next base: position 10,384,022 of record OX376076.1, read on the forward strand.
TTGCAAATGTTGATGACCCACGAGCACAGACCGGCCGCCGCCGCTGATTTCGACATTATGAATGTAGGGTTGAACTCTGGATTCTTAATGTAGGGCTGCACTGCCTGCATAACACGTCAACCTTATATAATTCGTTATAAAGAGTCAAGAACATACAACGTCCCCCTGCTACACAGGTCCAGTTCACACGTGATAAATTACGGAATGCTTTCCGCTCCCATATCACAGGGACGAGTCTCATCAGTAGGTCCTTTTAATAGTTTGATTATTTATATTGTGACTATTGTGGGCGCTGTTATGTGTTGGTATGCGTATAACAGCTTACGCATAATTTTTTTAGGCATAATTTCTCTAATCATAATAATGACCATACTTTTGTTTCTCCTAATTATATTATCACATAACATTACTTACGCATAATTTTTTTAGGCATAATAATGATTAAGAATAACATTCTAAAGCATACATTTATTTACGCATAATAATATTAAAACATATTTTTATAGGTATAACAAATAAGCAACATATGCAAACATGTAAACAAGCATACACCATGCATGCAGCAAGCAGGCATGGTTTCTGCCACGGCTTCGGCGGGCCCACGCGAGCTTATCGCCGCAGATGTGTTTTACGCTCCCCACCTCACCACCTGCACCTCAGCTCGCAGGCCACATTGCCCCTCCGCGTATACACGAGTTAAATTACACTCTAGGAGTAGGGCAGACAAGACTACGTGGAGTCGGTTTTACAGCGATTCGTTTCTGTCACTAACTTGTGTAGCACAACATATTGAATTAAAAAAGACAATACTTTAATACGTAAAAATAACTTAAATTTGTTTCCGTTATTTCTATCAATTGTATACCTAAATACTATTATGTTAATAGTTATTATATCTAGTAACACTATGCGAATTAAATTTATGCCAAAACAAATTAATATTCAACATAATTATGGCAACATAAACTTTAAGCAAAAAAAAATTATGGCGAAGTATTATTATAGCAAAACAAACAATACCAAAATAGTTATGCCAAACTAAATTAAGAAAAAGAATATTACTGATACCTAACATGTTATGTAACGTAAACGCTAATTAAAAAAGAAAAAAAACAAAATTACCTTAATAATATCAGGATGAATGTTTTCTTTATCGTAGTACACTAGATCGTTTAAGAATTGATCCACTTTTGCCATCATTAACTGAAATAGAAAAAATATATCACTTATCATTCGATCTACTAATGATATTTTCTTTTTAGTTGCGTAAGGGTGTTACCAGACCAATCGATCGATCGTCGATCGACGGTATCGATCGATGGTAGAATGGATTAGTCGACGTCGATCGAGCTGCTAGATTAGCCGTGCCGCGCGCCGTCTCCTCCCCATTATCACCTGCTGCCATTATATACATTTCGAAAGAAACTGATGGATTATAGCTGGGGTTAATCGATCAACGTCGACCGATGCCATCGACCGGCAATCGATCGATCAGTTAGTGGAACGGTATCCGTCGATCAGCCAATTAGCTACCACACCAATCGATCAACGTCGATCGATGTCGATTGATGGCATCGATCAACGATCGATCGATTGGTGTAGTAACACCCTAAGACAAAACCTTTAATACCTTGATGGCTTTCCAGGATCTATCTTTGGGCAGCTTGCCCTTCTTAGCAAAGAGTACGAGTACTGCTGCGCACACGCTGACGACGGCATCGGGCGGTGAGCCGAAAGACTTCAGTTCCGTTAGATTGTTCTTGTTGAGCGTGTTTAAGGCCTCCTGGGCGGCAATCAGCGCAGGCTCAGCCTTAGCTAAGTCATCCGCGCAGATCTTTGCCTTGATCGTTACGTCTTCCTCTATGACCTTTACTTTCTTTTCCTCTTCGGCAGCTGGATTTAAAATGACGGGAAATGTTTTGGAGACGGTTTTGGTAAAGCTCCAGTAGCTTTTCACATAATATTTTGAAGTAATAGACTTTAACTTTGGCAAACCTACTAAAATACTTGAGGGTTGTATATATAATTAGTGTGGTGGTCGGTTGGATTGCTTATCTCCCATTGTAAACAAAAGGGGATGGCGGAGGAATACATTATTTTGTCATTTAAGTTATCTAATAGCCATCATTTTAAGATACATTACCGAACGCTTTTTCTTTGGAAACTTTCTCACTCTCAGCGCCAACTACATCAATAAGTGCTTCAGCAGCTTTGTTTTTTTCTTTCAGAATTATCTCTTGCTCAGCAAGGGTCACCTGTGCAGCAAAAGAAACATGACAGAAAAAACCAGTCACAGATTTTTTGCTATAATAAAAAATAAAAAATAGGTTAGGTTAGGTGTCATGGCAGCACGCAGACTTTTTTTAAGCAATGATGTTAAGTTCATAAGTGCAGGCATTTACAGATATTTTTGAAAACCATCTTGAACTCAATTAGATAGAGTACGTACTAAACTGCCTGCTACACGGTTGCTATTTGCCAACGACCATATAACCCATTTGCCAAACGCGTTCCCGATAAAGGTGACCTTTGATGGCGACTGGCACAGCTGTTTCAACTACATGGTCGCTAACATGGCATTCTGCCGTGATATTCCAGCAGTAAAGACATCATGGCAACTTAATCTAATTTAGAAAGAGTAGGTTTTTTGGGATCTTGTTTTCCATTCAGAAATCAAAATCTTCCAGGCTAGGCGTTTTTAATTGTTGTCTTTGTAGTGTTCCTAGCTGAGATCCCACAGACGAGTAGGGCAGGGAGGAGGGGAGGGCTCTGGACAACTGATCAACTCTCAACTAACAATTTATTTTTATTCCGCCATCGCAGAATGCAGACATTTCAATACATAGATACACTTGTATAACTTGCTCGCACAGCAATACAGGCATTAAGTCCGCCTATGTACAGTGTTTTATACATTTTGTGCATAAAGTTTTAATAAATAATAATACACCCAAGTAGTTAAAGAAGTAATTAAAGAAATAAATGAAATGCTTGTAATTTGATAACGACATGCTGCGGGACCGTAATTTAACCACATGAGTAGAACAGGCTGAACAGAGACGATACGGTTAACTGGAATACGCCGTTGCGGCAGACCACCACTGCGGCTTACCGCACAGACACGCCGCATTGCGGCAAGTGCTAGTGTTACAATGCCGAGGGTTATTATCGTTCTCACGAAATTAAAGTTAAATTAAGGTCTTAAATCAAAACTGTTTTTCGAGATTTATAAAAAAAATACCTCACTAGCGCGGTAATGAATGTAATGTAAAAAGCACGCGTGCGTAATACCGCTACATTATGTCATGTGTCATTATGTCATTTTGGGCGCATGTCGTTGTCGTGAGCCAAATACTCAAACGCTACTCAATATTAAGATGCCGTTAATTCACCTGTGACGTGCTGTCTCTATCAATTTATGTCAAAATGATTGGGTTTCGAAACCCTCAGTGCACGAGTCCGAGTAGCACGTTGCCAACTTTTTACCTTCAGTACAGCGACGTCAGCGGCACATGATGCCAGCTTTTCCAATCCATTCTCCAACCTCACTATCAGCATCTTAAGGTTCTTAGTCTTCTCATTGAGTAGTTTGCTATATAAAGCGATTTGTTCGAGGAAAGTTTTAGGCGTCGTGTAATTATATCGCTTTTCGTTTTGAAAGTACACTGCAGACATAGCATCCACACTTTGATGTACGTGAGACATAAACAACGACACTGAGTCTACTAGTTCCTCCTGCAAATAAGATACAAGAATGACAATTAAGGAAACCTTTATCAATAATAATATGTGGGGACATTTCACACATGGCCATCTGACCCTGTACGGACCCTGACGACCCTGTGCGGTGTCAGACAGCTGATATACATACATTTTTAAATACATACTTATATAGATAAACAACAACCAGACACAAGGCAAACACAAGTGCTCATTACATAAATGTTTACCCTAGGCGGAGTTCGAACCCGCAACACGCTGCACAGCAGTCAATCGCTCAATCATTGCGCCTACCGTGTCGTCAGGTTTTAGGAAGATGCTAACCTATTTATGGAGGAGCTAGGTTCATAAATAAATTTATATGCATACCGGTAAGCATTCGATTTCATTTAAGAATCGTTTGGAGACGGAGCGCAAGGCCTCGTGCGGCCACGCATGGAACCAGTCGATAGACGTGCAGTTGACGATGGACGGAAACTTGCGCGCGCGTATTCGTAGCGTAGCGCCCACCGGTGAGAAACATAGCACCACCTAGTGACCGACCGATTACTTTAAATCCATACAAATCCATACTAATATTATAAATGCGCAAGTAAAGGTCGTAGCACACAGATCAACTCGGAAAGGGATCGCCAACGTATCGCCTTTCGCCACGCCGTCAAACAGGCATCAACCTAACGTAAGCACGTAACCAAAGTGGATCAGCAGCTCCGATACGTCGACTCGGCAGTGGCTAGGTGACGCCACGCTTACGGCTCGCCGACCGCTGATTGACCTGGCTGGCACCAAGAGACGCAAGCGCAGCGACACAGAGGCGTAAGCGCGTGGACGACGAGCCGTGCCCGTAAGCGCGGCGACCGGTGGTTGACCACGCGCCGCGGTGGAGGCACCGCGGTTCGTGAGCTTGTCCTGAGTCGAGTCGTTTACGTTATGATTCCGATTAGTGTGCTTTGCAGTAGGGAGTTTCTTATAAAGAATACTGAACGGCTCGCATTGATACGGTTACGATCCGTTTCCGAGTTGATATGTGTGCGACGACCTTAACTCTGTCTGTTAGGCTTTCACAATGAATGATGATGATAGCTTGAACCCTGGGGAAGGACATAGGCTACTTTTTAATCCGCGACTTCGTCTGCATCCTCAATAGCCGACCTCAACGTGAACGTAATTACGGGCAAAAGCTAGTAATGAATAACCTGCTAGCTAGACCAATAACAGAACTTAGCGAAACGACGATGAAGTTTGACATAGCTGTTTGAGAACAAAATTACGTTGACTGGTGGATGAAGCATCGGTTGTGGTAATAGTAACTGTTTTTAACGTACGTTAAGGCCACCATTTTGTGAAACAACCCATTTTTTTTGTTTTGACGATAATCAGCGCCGTTTTTTACTATTACCCGTCAGTAAAGTACCTATAGTTGAAGGAACCCGCCCTTAGTCTTCAGAATACACAGACAATATACATTACTTCAGTAACACTGAGTATTAAAGTTCAAGTCGGGGCTATATTCCTAAAAATATTTACTCAAATAAAACCAAATGGCAAAGTAATGGTTATAAAACCATTACTTAACATAAACCATTAAGCGTCACAAGGAAGCTGAAATTACATTGAAACTGATTAAGACATTTGAAAGATCGATCTGACTGACCTTGAGAAGTGATCGGACGCGTTGAATGAAGAAACTCCAACAGTTTTCGCGTGTATCAGGCACACCGGTTGCCTTGGTCTGCAAAACAATATTTCAATAAGGAAATGGAGGTAATTGCCTCCTAGACTTGCAACTCTCTCTAGCTCATGATACAGGTCGGGGGGCAGGGCCATATTGTATTATTTTGTATTGTGCACCCGGAGGGAGGCAAAGCGACCGGTATGAAACAGATATCATTTTTGGAAATACCTACTCGCGCCGTGTATCGGCACCTCACAATCCTCTTAAGGCGCTTCCCTGACCAAATAACCTTGACCATATATTTCCTTTTTGCCGCAGAATCGAATTATTGGGTTTTTTTATTATAAAAAAAGAGAAACGATCTTTTGAAATAAAATAAAGTGAATCATAAATATTTTTAAGTTACCTATCTACTAGTGTAATCCTTAAATTAATAGCAATTCAACTTTAGCATTAAATTAAAAATTAAAAAAAACCCCCAACGCAAAACATAAAAGCGATTATGTAAAAAGTAAAAAATAATACTTTTGTTGAGCCATCAAATGTTTGTTCGTTGAAATGGCGCTATAATGTCGCGGCGGGGTACCGCTTAAGTAAGTCAGTCCCTTAATTTCATTCACTGTCTATTAATTTACCAGCATTTCCGACCAATTTGCTTCGATATTATCAAATTTTGTTGCTAATCTAGTTGTTAATCTTGTTGCAAATCTAGTTACCATCAGTTCGCTATTTTAGCTATTTAGTTATTGCTTTAAACTTAGCGGTACCCCGCCGCGACATTATAGCGCCATTTCAACGAACAAACATTTGATGGCTCAACAAAAGTATTATTTTTTACTTTTTACATAATCGCTTTTATGTTTTGCGTTGGGGTTTTTTTTAATTTTTTAATTTAATTTTTATTTTAAATTTTTTAAATGTAATTTAGTTTGGTTTGCATAGTTTATCTTGCATAGTTTTATAGCAAACATGGGTGTTTCAACGGGTGGTCAGTGTGGTCACCTATAATAATATGTTTGAAAGCAAAGTAAACATCCGGTATGCGTCTAAGATTCCTACCGCAGCAAACAAAAGAGCTGATAACTTTAAAACTGCTGAACCGATTTTGATGAAACATGTCTAAGAACCATCGCTAGAGAATCTACTTTCAAATAAAAAAAACCGCATTCAGATCGGTTCACCCGTTAAAGAGCTACAGTGCCACAGACAGACACACAGACACGTCAAACTTATAACACCCCTCTTTTTCGTCGGGGGTTAAAAAGATAAATGTTTTCAATTGTTTTAGTCGTTTTTTTACAGGGAGATTTAGGTGTATTTAGGGTAGGTACATAAAAAAAAATAAGAACGCGGAATGTGATGATAGGATACTGAACATTAATAATAATGCTTTTGGATGTAGTTTGTTTTTCTTAATTAATGAGTTAATAGCCCTTGAATAACGACGAAAAACGCACTTTTGGTCGGAGTAGCGCCTTAAGGCAAAATTAAGTCTGGCGGGGGCGCGGTGAATGTGCGAGTAAATCCCGAATAAGTCGATATGGAACACCCGCCTCAGACGGATTAGGAATAGGTGACGTTTATCGGTTTATAGGATATTACTACTTACCAACTGTAGTTAAGTGTTGTGGCAGTTCATGCGAAATTGGCGGGTTTTACTGTTTTAAAATGAATCAATTAACAGTTTTTAGGGGAGGTTTAAGAGCGTGTATTCGATTCGTGACGAAAACTTCATGTTTTCGCGTTTTGCCCAGAGCAATATCGTAATGATGTGAGCAGATTATTTAAAGACAATGACAGTTTTAAAAAGATTAAGTCTTGATTTAGGGAGTTACAGAGTGAAAGTATAATTTTTAATTAAGATAATCCTTTCATAGCGTTTTACGAAAATAGACGTCAGAGTTAACTTTCAGGACGAATACAACCATTACAGTATGCCAAAATATAACGTTTTATGCGTTTTTCCAACAGAATTACAGTCAAGTGTATTACAGAGCCAAAATTACGAAAATATTACTAGGTATTATGTATTAAAAAACAATGTTGAAAAAGTACAAAATCGGTTCACTTTAAACATTTTTGTTACCAGTATTTGAATAAAAATATAACTGATATATTTATTTTATGAAAATTAAGGTTATATTTAATATACAGAATATTTTTCAGTCCTTTATACGAACTCATTTAATTTAGACCATTATTTTAAAAAGCACTGTAAATCATCGCGCGCTGTCGTTCGCCGATCAATTGCAATGATTCGTGCTTATTTCGTGCGTATTTTTTTTTCTGATGCACACAAACAGACTTCTGTATAGTAATAGTGTGTGTTAATGCTGCTACGCCGTTCTAGCAATCGTTTTGATTTTGAGTTGCACTAAATCGAATACGCACCCTTAAGAGAAGTTTAAAAAACTTAATTTGTTTAGTGCTTGCAAGCGTAAGGAACTAGCATTGTAGCTCGGCTACTGCCACGCTGTCTTATATTTTGGTAAATTTGTATATTTTATTATTTTAACAGAGTGATAACAACTTTTAGTTACCGATGTAAAATTTCATGTAATAACTTAATCGCCACTGTGCATTGCATTGTAAAACATAAATCAATAAAAAGCTATTTTATGGTGTAGGCATAACAAAACATTATTTATAAACCTAAAGGTTAACTTAACCGCCACTGTGCATTGCATTGTAAAACATAAATCAATAAAAAGCTATTTTTATGGTGTAGGCATAACAAAACATTATTTATAAACCTAAAGGTAAGTACCTCTCCTCTCACTCCGTTGATGATGTTTTCGATCTCATCATCTGCAAACAGCTCCGGTATTTCCCCGGATGCCAGCAAGTCATTAATGAGCACCAAAAACCGCTCTTCGGGGACCTGAGCGTCCGTCATCAAGAACACGTTGCCAATCGCCTTTAAACCGGCCTTCACGTATAGACCAGCTAAGATGGCAATAATAAAAGTTAGTGCTTGTCATTTTATAAACATAATTACATATAAGTCGCGTAACACACAGAAAAGACGTAAGACGAGGACGGGGCGCGGACATATGTTTCTTCAGCGTCCCTTTCATACTAGAAGCGTCGCGACGCACCACATATAGAAAAGACTGGGCGCGGACACGACGCTTACTGGTCTGCGCCCCATTGTAAAAATATAGAAAGGGCGCGAGCGGACGAGGGGCGGGCGAGAACAGGGGTCCGGGCGTGGTGGGGCGCGGGTGCCGCCGGGAATCGCGCGATGTGCGCTTTGCTGTGTCACACACAACTACCTACGTCATCTCTCGTGGCGCGGCTTTTCTATATGTTTTAAAAAGTGGCGACAGCGCCCCGTCCGCGCCCTGACCTCGTCTTACTTCTTTTCTGTGTCCAGCGCTTTAGGAATTCTACGGGCAGATCTATTTGACAGAGAAAAAGAACCGGTAAAATACGAGTCAGACTCGTGCACCGAGGGTCTTGGAAGAAAAATATTTCTTTAGAAATTCTAAATTTGCTCTATTTATAACCTGGGTATACATACCTAAATCGACTTTAAGGTCATTTAAAGAGTATCCCTTTCGAAGTTGTACTTGGAACACCTCTAACGAGGAGATGAACGCCGAGAGACGGGACAGCGACTGCTTGCCAGATCCACCTACGCCAACCAACAAAGCGTTGCCACGTGGAGCCTCCAGGATACGGTTGATCCTTCACCAGCAAATGTCGAGTCAAAATGTGAAAGGTGTTATTTCATGATAAAATGATAACAATAGCCAGGCGTAGATGATTTGATTGTTGAAGAAAACTCTGTTAGGCCCAGTTCTTAATGCGTCAAAAAGACAAAAACCTGTCGGCTTTTTTCAAATGTATATAGTTTTTTACGCACGTATCGCCCGGTATTATTTGTATAGTATGGTTATAATAGTAGAGGAGCCCAAGAGGCTAAATCGGGATTTACTCGAGCGTCGTGGAGATCTGTTGAATTGTGAAGATTACATGCTAAAATGAAAAAAAGTTTATGAGATGTATGCACTTTCACTGGTGGAGGAAGCGTATACAGGTTTTTAAAAATGTAAAAAAAAAACAGTCACATAGAAATACTCGAGCGCGTCAGATATTAGTAATGTATGCGCCCCACGTGGTTCTAAAATTGTTAATCTACCGGTTTGCATGGTGGGGGTGGCCGTACGAAGGGGTAGAAAGTAGGAAGAAAATAAATTTTGTCGAGCGCGTCAGATATTGAGAAGGGATGTTAAGTGAAGCCTCAAGTAGCTCCTATTCAAAAGACTGACGATTTGGATGCGCCCAAAGGTCACGGTCGATTTTTGAAAATACAAAAAGAAATTGAGACCTAATACCTAATACTCGAGCGCGTCAGATTATTAAGAGCGCGTATTCGATTCGTGACGAAAACTTCATGTTTTTGCGTTTTGCCCAGAGCAATATCGTAATTATGTGAGCAGATTATTTAAAGACAATTTACGGTTTTAGAAAGATTAAGTCTTGATTTAGACAGCTACAGAGTAAAAGTATAATTTTTAATTATTGTTTTTTAAAGCGAAGACAATTCTTTCACATCGTTTTACGAAAATAGACGTCAGAGTTAACTTTCAGGACGAATACAACCATTACAATATGCCAAAATATTTTGTTTTATGCGTTTTTCCAACAGTATATACAGTCATAAAGACAGCTACAGAGCCAAAATTACGAAAATATTACTATTATGTATTAAAAAACAATGTTGAAAAAGTAGAAAATTGGTTTATTTTGACAATTTTTTTTCACCAGTGTTTGAATAAAAACATAACTGATATATTTATTTTATGAAAGTAAATGTTATGCCTAATATACAGAATATTTTTCAGTCCGTTATACGAGCTCATTTATTTTAGACAATTATTTTAAAAAGCACTGTAAAACATCGCGCGCTGTCGTTTGCCGATCAATTTCAATGATTCGTGCTTATTTCGTGCAAATTGTTTGTTCTGATGCACACAAACAGACCATTGTATTGTACTAGTGTGTGTCAATGCTGCTACGCCGTTCTAGCAATCGTTTAGATTTTGAGTTGCGCTAAATCGAATACGCGCCCTTAAACAGACCCTTCATCTCGATTTCCTTGTCGTACTGACCCATAATCTGACGCGATCATAATCTAATGCGTAATGTGGAGGAATTTCCTTAATCTGACGGTTAGAAAAAAAATATTCATATCTTTTTGTTGATTTTTGAATGTAATAAAATAATACAATAAAAAAATATATATAATTTTGTTTACAGGTGAAATTATTTTCCTAATATACATCGGCATAACTATTTTGGCATATTTTTTTTGCCATAATAATACAATGCCATTTTTTTGGCATACAATGCATGCATGCTGTATGCTTAATTGGATGCTGCATGCTTGCTTGCTGCAGACATGGTAAAAATATGTTTTAATATCATTATGCGTAAATAAAATGCTTTAGAATATTATGCTTAATCATTATTAAGATTAAAGAAACTATGTCTAAACAAATGGTGCGCATACGTAATTAATGTTAGGCGAAAATATAATTAGGAGAAATAAAAGTATGCTAGTTAAGTTATATTAGGTTTTAAAATTTTATCCAAATGGATAGAAAACCACAAAATTCTATCCTGTATATAGCAAAACTGAGAAAAAATACGAAACAAATTTTTCAATCATCATCGTCAGTGGAATCATCTTCATCTTTCTTTATTAGAAATGACGTCTCGCAAATCAACCTAGGAGGTTGTCCGCTGCTTAACCGGACTTTCCTGTGGGGCCTTAAAATGAATTTAAGGCCTCCGGCCAGGGCAAAAAAAAACTTACATTCACCTCACTTTATTGATGATGATGACTTTAGCTACTTCGGCTTGTGCAAATCGGCAGAATATGTTATAAAATTTCCGTGATCCGTGACTAATTTCCTTTAAAATAAAATAAAAAATTAACCGCGCTCGAGAATGAAATTGTCAGATTATTGAAACGCACACTTTCCTGCATGTAGGAATTAACTTACCTTGTCTTTAATCTGTTGCGCTCGAGTTTTTCTAATGATCGATTTTTTTTTCATAATCTGACGCATCAGACATTCGACGCTACTTAAAAGGCTCAGGTAAGGTGGGAGCACTTCACAACGTGCAAGGCTGCCTCCCTTATGTTATTCTGCCGCGCTCTAGTAAATCCCAAAATCCCCACTGATGCTCCTCTTCTATAATATAGTTTTTATTTTTTTCATATGTCACTAGTTGGTACGACCGCGTTTTACTGTTTGAAACGAAAATTCGTAGTTCGTAGGAAGTACCTAACTAAGGAAAAAGTTCAGAACACACAAGGAACGGTGCCTAAAAAATTAAAATGTCCATACCTAACGTGAGTGAAATTCAAGCATAGCATAATTAATCGAGCTACCGCATCGTAAGAATATATTTATTACCTGCAAATATGGTACATGGCATCTTCAAAAAGCACTAGGTTCATAGTAGCCACGAGATCGTTGTAACCCGACAGCGAATCGTCTAACAGCTTCTTGATGTGGGCCCAGTCTTTGATAGGGAAATACTTAGGGTCACCTACACCCTCCGCGAAGTGACAGTAGATGAGAGGCTTCATCAATATCACGTTCTCGTCAAAATCCTGTACAAGCGCTTATTTATTTCAAGGTGCCGACAGTTTTGGTATTAAAATACACTTTGATTTATACCCAGTATTATAAATATTTACGAGTGTCTAAAATCATTGACGTGTGTTTGAAGGGTATCTAGCATGAATCTAGATGCTCTGAAATTAATTTGGCACTAGCTTTTGCCCGCGACTTCGTCCGCGTGAATGTCGGTTATCGTGGATGCAGACGAAGTCGCGGATTAAAAAGTAGCCTATGTCCTTCCCCAGGGTTTATGCTATCTTCATACCAAATAACATCAAAATCGGTTCAGCCGTTTCATCGTGAAAGCGTAACAGACAGAGTTACTTTCGCATTTATAATATTAAGTATGGATATATGTATATATAATTTTATATGGATATTGATGATAAACGAATTTTAAGGCATAAAAAATATTAAATATAATTATTGTTTGGCCAAATGTTTATGCATAAAATTCTGCATAATTTCGTTTAGCATAACGTTTATTTAGAGCGATGATTATTTGGTACAATTTCACTTGGTATACTAAGAAGATGTCAGAATTTAATATTTTTATTCGCATAATAGGTACGGTACCCAATAAATTTAAGTGTAACTTCAATTTCTACAAGCGTAGAGCTTGGAGCTTTGGGCACCCCGATTCGGAGCGGTTAAGTTAAAAGAGGATGATGGCTTTCGTCCCCGAGTGCCCTTCGTGGGTTTTTTTTAAACCACCCAGAAATTGGACCAAAATATTATGATTAGAGAAATTAAGAGAAATGATGATAGTTCTGTTCTGCCTTTATGACTATCGATATGAAATGTATAAGCCAAAAGACAATTCTGACGGTGAACTTTTTGCGATATGATATTCCACTTTAAAATTTTTATGGATATTAAATTTTTGTTTAATGTTGATTCTGACTTACAAAATTATGAGTTTATAATGTATGACAAATGAGTGTTTGCCAAAAGATTTTCTGCGAGATGTAGTTTATGCTATCCGCTGTTATGTAAAATAATATTATGACATAAAAAGTTCTGCTATAAAAGGTAGACCCGTGTTTGAAAGAACGAAATTAACATCAACATCATCATCATCAGCCGGAAGACGTGTGCTGTTTAACAAAGGCCTCCGCCATAACCTCCGCCGGGTTTGCCATAATCCGCTTGGGGATCGCAGTGAAGTTATTATGTACACGGAAACCGCTGCTGCCCGATTTGCGGATTTTCCCTTAGTCGCCTTCTACAACACTCTCGGGATGAAATTGGTGGATGCTATTCTACCCCGGACACCCCACGGGGAAATTAACATCAACTCTTACAATTACACTAATCATGAAAAAGAAACGGACAAGAGCGACTCGCTCACCGAGGGTTCCGTACTAATTTAAAGGTACAGGTACAGGCCAGCACATCAAGCTACAACAATCTGTCAAATTTCTTTGATAGATTTTCATACTTATTACAAAAGATTAAGGTTCACATTCAATTGGAAAAATTTGACAGTTTGGTATGACTTGTAGTGCTGGCGTCTGTACCTACATATCCATATTTCCATACTAATATTATAAATGAGAAAGTAATTCTATCTGTTACGCTTCCACGATGAAACGGCTAAACCGATTTTGATGAAATTTGGTGTGAAAAGGGCTTGAACCCTGGGAAAGCACATAGGGTACTTTTTAATCCGGGACTTCGTCTGCATCCGCGATAACTGACATTTACACGGACCAAATCGCGGATAAAAGCTCGTTCGTAATAAACAAAGAACATATTTTTTATGTTTTAAATACAAATGTTTAGTTTTCCATTTTTTTCCTATATTTATAGTATAAGACGAAATTACTTGCTAAATTTAATAGTTCTAGGTCAACGGAAAGTACCCTACAAATTTTGATACCCTTGAGAGTGTCGAAATGTACGCTTTTTGCGACATAAACGGCCATTTTTTTTTCACGTTAACTTACAAGTTTGATTTTTTCACAGCTTTAAGGAACCGTAGACATAAGATTATGGTTTTAATTTCAACTCGATACCTTTACGCGTTGCCGAAATAAAGGGTAAAGGGAAGGGGGGAGGGGGGGGGGGTAAAGTGATCCTATAAGGGTTCCGTTTTTTTCCTTTTGAGGTACGAAACCCTAAAAATGATCAAAATAATGATGAAAAATTATAATAATAATTATAAAAATTTAATAATTATTAAAGGGTTTTAGAAACATCCAAATTTTATCAACTATCCAACGAGTTAAATGATTATATGGTATGATCAAAATGTTATTTGTAATTATACTCACATCACAGTTTTTCTTCATGATTTCTATAATAAGCTTCGCGAACGTGTCATTGTCTTCACTGTTGACCAATTTGTCTGAGTAGACGCGAGTCGCTTCGTGCATCCAGAGCCGAAGGAGCTCTGTTGACGTCTTGATTGCATCACCAGTTGTATATAACATTCCCTGTGCGAAATTATTCAATTATTTAAAAGTATTAAATATTTGTTGCAATAAATAGTTCTACCTGCAGGCATGTAAAACTTATTGTTTTGCTCATCAACTCTTTTTAACCGACTTCAAAAAAGGAGGAGGTTATCAATTCGTCTGTTTTTTTTTTTGTTTATGTTTGTTACCTAAGAACTTTGAACTGGGTGAACCGATTTTGATGATTCTTTTTTTATTTGAAAGCTGGTGCAGCTTCCCGTGTGGTCCCATTTTAATTTGGTCCAGTTCTGACAATGGCATCCATGAGAAAACCAAATTTGCATTAAGTATGTGCGCGATTTGTTACGCTATTTCTCCGGCAAACGTAACCCGATTTTGAAAAAAAAATTATGGATAGGGTATATTTTGAGGGGTGGTCCCATATAAATTTTATCGAAATTGATTCAGCACTTTTTGAAAAAATCAAGAAACACCCAAAATTTTACATAGACGAACGTTTTAGTTTCTTCAATATTTGGAGTAGTTAACTTTCAATATTTTCTTAAGATTTGGATGAGAAGGAGGTACTAAAAAACAGAAAATAAAAAAGCTTTTTAAGACAATACAAAACAACAAACAGAACAAAGCCACCAAATTTCGAAACTAAAGTCAATTTGTGTTCTGTGCTAAAGTTATTTTTCACTTTTTAGGTTTTGAAGGCGGTTGTCTTTTTTGTAAAAAGCTTTTTCAACTAATACGTTTAAACGAGCAATTCTTGTATATACAGGGCGTCCCACGGATAGGCCTCATGGTGGGAAAGTACCATGAATATTGTAGATGGAACATTTTACTGAAAGAAGACTTTATTTGAATTTGACTCACATTACTTTATTTTCGAAAGACGGTGGCGGTGGCTTTGAGTTTGTTGTTTTGTATTGCCACCGACTTCCAAAAGTAAAGTAATGTGTGTTCTGTGCTAATGATATTTATCACTTTTTAGTTTTTGAAGGCGGGTTTCTTTTTTTTAATAAACTTTTTATTTTTCGCTTTTTAGTGTTGCCTTAACATCCAAATGCATTAAGAAACGGCGGCACTCTTAAAAGAGATTGTAAATCCTCCAAAGATTGAAGAAATTAAAACGTCGTCTAAGTATTGGGAAGTAGTAGTATTAAGTAGTATTTTTTGGGAATTTGTTGTTTTACTCAAAAAGGGCTAGATCAATTTTGGTAAAATTTATATGGGACCATTTCGGAATAAACCCCGTTCGAATAAAAAGAAAAGAATTTTGCAAATCCGTCTATATGTGACAGAGTTATGCCCGAAAATACATAAAAAAATATATATATAAACATTCTAATTGATAACCTCCTCCCTTTTTGAAGTCGGTTAAAAAAGAGAACCGCCTTCAAAAAAAAACTAATAAGTGATAAATAACTTTAGCACAGAACGCACATGACTTTAGTTTCAGAAGTCGGTGGCTTTGTTCTGTTTGTTGTTTTGTATTGCCATCGACTTCCGAAACTAAAGTCAATGTGTGTTCTGGGCTAAAGTTAGCTAAAAAAGTTTTTATCTAATGTTAAAAATCTTTCACTCGAATATCGCACATCATGTAGGTTTAAAGTCAATTCAAAGTATCTATTACTATAAAACGGCAATTTCATACTTCAACCCCTATTATTTAATTTGTATAGATACTCCATGTGGGAAGAAGAAAATACCTGGAATATATTGGAGAGATCCCTCAAGTTGAATATGTAGTGGAACTTGATGGCGGTGGGCAGGAATGTACTGGAGAGTTTGCTGTGCAGTGCCAGAGCGACGGAGACGAGGGTTTCTGTGAAGCGGAACACCGGCGGCACGAATTTGTTTGCAACGTTGCCTAGGTGCTGGCTCAGGATACTCTTGTAGATATGGTGGCATGCGTCCAGCCCAGGAAAACTAACAACCGTATAATTTCATTAGCGTAAACCCGCCATTATAAGATTTCTTATTTATTATTATTTATTTATTTATACTTCATGCGCAAAGGTACAAGGGCGGACTTAATGCCTTAGGCATTCTCTACCAGTCAACTATGGTGGTAAAGAGATAACATGGCAGGAGCATAACAAAAAGAAATACCTAATTAAAAAGTACACAAATAATTATATTATGGAATATCATCTACCTATATAAATATATACATACCCATTATATATATATTATATATTTAAATACATGTATTAATAAAATAATAGTTAAGGAGGAGAGGGGTGGGGGGGGAGTTTCCTAATTAAAATCTTTAAGCTATAACGTAGTACTTTTGTAACTTTTAGAGTTCCGTAGTAAACAACAGACAGACAGATACCGTCCGTCTGATATAGCAGTGGCCAATTTTCTCAAATCAATTAACAAGCTGTTTACTTTAAAAAATATTAAAATCATGTACTTATTTGGAGCCCTTATAACAAACTCACACATTTAATGTGTCACACGGTACTTTATTTTCCATATTTCCCCTCGTATTGTTTATTACCCCTATGTTCAAAATTCTTTTATTTACGTTATGTGTTCGTGTTTCGGTCACCGAAATTCATATTTATATGCAAGTACCTAATTTAAACTTAATCGGTCCAGTAGATTCGGAGCAAATTACCTATGACAGACGGACAGACACCAGACACTAAGTGATCCTCTAGGATTCCTTTGGACATACGGAACCCTACAAATACGAAAACTCGGTATAGTTTACTTTGATGTAGGCATTTGTGTTTAGACTTTCTGATACGGAGCCCTTAAATAGTATAGCCACCCATTACACACACACGCCGTATAGTTACTTAACAATGATCTGTATGTTGCAGTATGATAGATAAAGCAGTAATATAGTTATATCCCTAGGGATATAATTATATACCGTAACATAGTTATGCGAAAGCGATTTATTAGTATCGTATTAGGAATATAATTATAAAACGGTTCAAGTTTAGTTAATAATTAATATACTTACCGAAAATTGCCTTTTGGTGGCCAAAATGTTCCTGTATAAATCGAATACAAAGTGATCTACTAAAAGGTCTGTATGTAAGAAGCATAATATATGTAATTCCGGACGTCAGGGTTTTGCAATTTTTAAAATTTCAGTATTTTTTTTTTGTTCTGACAAGACAACTGTTCTGTTGTTTATTTTTGTTCTGATCCGCATCTTGTCCGAATAAAAATTTATAAAATACTGAAAAATATGGGATTAAAGAAGACTGTCTCAAAACTGTTGATTAGTTTTTAGTATTTTACAAGTACCAGTTTATTCATAAATAATTAATAACTTTTCGCAATTGTATGTTTAAATACAAAAAAACGATCGTTTTTATTAGTAACTTGGTTTTGCCCGCGACTTCTTCCGCGTGAATGTTGGTTATCGTGAATGTTGGTTATCGTGAATGTTGGTTATCGCGAATGCAGACGAAGTCGTGGATTAAAAAGTTCTAGCTGTCTGTAAATTTCATCAAAATAGGTTCAGACGTTTCATCGTGAAAGCGTAACAGACAGAATTAATTTCGCATTTATAATATTAAAAACTATGGATTGTAATAACTTTAATACGCTAAAAAGTATTGTAACTAAGAGCAGGTTACAAAAAGTTGATTTTGTATTAAAAAAAAACAATTAATGTTTTATTTGACTCTATGCTAGATTTATATTTATTTAACAGATTTTAGTCAGATAAATATATTACAAGATTGCGACCATAAGGTAGTAATGAAACGCTTTCGTATATCTATGTTACGGTATATAATTATATCCCTAGGGATATAACTATATTACGGCTATATCTCTCATACTGCGCCATATATACATCCATAGAATGACCTTACACATGAATTTAGGTGCCATCGCAAAACCAATTTTATGGGAGTCTAATAAATAACAATTACCTGATTGCAAAAGTACAGAAATGTCTCTGCAAACGTGGGTCGATAGTGAAAGAGCCAGCGGTCGGGTTCATGCACGCCACAAACATACAGTTAGATATGTCTTTCAGTGTCAGTTTCTGTCTGTCGTACCTGAAATATTAAGATTTATTAGTACATTTTGATAACTTTGTTTTCAACCCGCGACGTGCTATAACTTTGATTGTGTTCGATGGGTATCGAATACAATCTTATTAAAGTAAATAACTTCAGATATGCAAAATCCTCATTAATATTAAATTCAGTTCATTCAAATACTTTCTTGATACTTAGTTTTCCATAATGCAAGTAGCTGTATTAAGATTCCACGATTCTGCAAGTGGTAAATTTAGCCCATACTAAACTTACCAATGCTACCAATGCTACCTACCAATGCTTATAATCCATGAATTCTCTGATAAGCGTATGTGGTTGCACTGTGCCGTACTTATCCACTTCAGGCATGTTCATATCGTCTACAAAATAGATCATAAACTTGCTGCCCGGTGGCCCGAAGTTGCGTCCCGATTTCTTCTCCAAAGGTTTTTCTAACACAGTTTGGATCATTTCTGTAAACAAAATAGGATTATTGTAAACATGTTTTGTTAAAACGTAAACGTACGTAAATTACGGCAAAGAGTGATTAGTCATTTTATATTTGTTTAAATAAATGCCCAAGATTACATAAGATTCCAAAGCCACATAAGAAACACTACAACAAAAAAGAAACCCAGTCAAATTAAACTTACGACAAAAAAAAAGATAACCCAAAGGCTGTCATAAAACAAAAGGAATTAATCATTAGTCGTGCTGCCCGCGACTTCGTTCCCGGTCTCTACTTGCGAGAGCCATTATACCTCCTTAATCCGGCCCTGCCGCAAAATCTGTTCTTAGCGAACGTCTACTAACTATAAATTACCTCTCTCATTTTTATATGTCAAGTGGTTTGGTTTGGTCTGTTTTGTGTTTTTTTTTTACCTTTCGCTTTTATATATTTAGATAAAATAATCAAAATTCACAAAATGTTAACAAATGACGTAAAAAGGAAAAGAAAATTAAAACTTGATGACAGTGATAGTGCTGATAATGAAGAGGAATCATCCTTATGAATAGTTCATAAGTAGGTAGGAGATAATGTAATGACTTTCAGCTTCGTTGAGATAAGTCTCTCTTTACACCCGATATAACGGTTTGCAACACATACGGGTTGTCATCATTAGTCACTCAATCATCGGCTAGATAAGTATGAACATGTCAGCTGCGCCATTGGTGAAATTTGTGCGGTTATAGATATTAAATTTCAAATAGGTACCTATTTATTGAAAAAAACATTCAGTGCAAAAACATCTATGTTAGGTTAGTGATATATAGTATATAATAATACTAGCTACTAGCCCGCGACTTCGTTCGCGTAAATGTCGGTTCATTCACGCGGATCATCGCGGATGTAGACGAAGTTAGGGAATAAAAAGTAGCCTATGTCCTTAACCAGGGTTTAAGTTATCTTCATACCGAGCAGAGTTACTTCCACATTTATAATATTACTAGGGACCCACCCAGCTGGCGGCTTCGCACGGGTGCAATGTAGATAAAACTATCATAGCTGTGCGGATAAACCTTCTTCTTGAATCACTCTATCTGTTGCTGAAAACTGCATTAAAAAAAAATCCGTTGCGTAGGTAGTTTAAAAGATCTAAGCGTACAGACAACGGGAACGACTTTGTTTTATACTATGTAAAGAAGTATAGATTAATATAGATACCTACCGGATGTGGTGTAGAAGTTGAGCGGTGCATTGGTGATGGCGTACGAATCAGGCAACGCGTCTAGTTTCGCCGCCACACTCACAGTCTTCCCGCTACCGGCAGACCCGACCAACATGACTGGCTTGACCTTATTAATTAACAGGTCCATGAAGAACCTGGTACGAGTAGTCTCCGCCGTCGAAACCAAGCATTGCTGCGAATATTAAGGTGGTACATTTTAAGATGATTTTAACGACAAATTAATTTAATGTTATATCAACTGTACTTTTATGATACACTATTCTAAATAAGTACACAAAATATGTCTGCATTCGACGAGTGTTCAGAGACAACAACAGGTATATTATAAAAAATCTCTTTTCTGACTACCTACTTACGACTTTTAAAATTGAGATCACTTTAAAGGTAATCTAATTCAATAAAAAAGGATCTAACTTTGTACAAAGTTATGCGTATTAGAATCGGATAGTGGGCAAAAAACAATTATTCCCTATTTTCCTACCCCAAGGAGACTTTTTTTCTTATTTCATTGGGGACAAACTTGGACTACTCTGTAAAATGTTATGCGACATGATAACCTCTTCCTTTTCGTCGCTTAAGAATAAATAATAGTTAAGTATTTAGAGCTTTGATTAAAATAAGAACAGTTGCTAACATAATTTTATAATGGTGGTACTACTGATAAGATTTATAGACCCCTCGATAGGCCCTGACTGTTAAAATTTCACCGTTAATTCATGTCTTCGGTTTTGGGATCTACTATTCGTGTTATCTACATATGTACCTATGTTGTTCCGACTGAAAAAATTAACAATATTTGTTTTTAAAAGCCCGTAAATACCTGAAGTGGCATATCGGGATCCAATGTAAAAGTTTCCACTTTTTCGGACCACGGTAAGAACTTTTTGGTTTCGGGATCTATGAAGAAGCTGAACACATTTCCCGTGGAGGGGAACTTGACCTGTTTGAACTCGTTACAGAACCATTTGCTGAACTCATTACGCCAGTCAACCAGCTGATCTTGGAACAGACTGGAACCGAAACCCCATACCACGCAGAAAACGAAATAAATTTCATACCTGAAAACGCATTTCATGAACACTATATTTTCTGCAAGTGAGCAAGCTACCTCTGAATACCTCTGGACCTCAATACAAAATAGGTTAAATAATACAATAGTGATCAATCTCCTTACCACTCCTTAGGGCAGTCACTGGGCAGCAAGGTCTTATTGAGGAAACACTCTAGCAGATAACAGGTGAGCTGTATCTGTTGTAGCTCTGTAAGCGGAGTGATTTTTTTGTACTTCTTACATGATTCAAGCAAGGATGGTATGTACTTGTCGAACATCACTGTCAACATAGCCTTTTCGGATTCATCGTCTCTTGTCGTATCGATCCATGATGCTACAAACCTGGAAATTAAAATTATTGTGTTGGTTGTAAAGGGTGTAATGGTAATTTAAATCCACTGCATTGCTTTTGCTCTTGATGATTGAAATTAATTCCTTACTAAAAAAATATTCTCCTACACGAATCCAATGCCTAAGTGATGGACGTATTCGTAGTCATGGTAATTGTGAAAGTACTTACGGATTCCATCCTAAATCTTGTGGATTAATGTACAGAATACCAGCTCTGGACACCGTAGCAGGAGTGGCAGTCCTCAAAGTGGCGATCTCAAATAGCAGTCGCATTGATTTAGTCAAAGCGATTCGTTCGTTGCTGGCCAACGTCAGCACCTTAAAAGTTTTAAGTATCTTTATTTATATCTAGCTGACCCGCAAACGTTGTTAGGCCATATAAATTAAAAAAATACGTAACGACCTATTCTCAGACAGATCTACCAAAACACCCAAAAAAAACCATGAAAATCGGTGAAGCCGTTTCGGAGGGTAACAAACACTGTGACACGAGATTTTTATATATTAGAATATAACCTCGACGCACTATTCGATTAATTTGTACTTTACTGTGTTTTAAAAACAATAAGAATAACTTATTTTTCACAAATCAACCGTTAACTGAGTTAGGAAAGCAAGTTTTTAGGGGAAAGTTTTACGAATTACTTTGACTTAACTCGAAAATTGGCATAAAATTAAAACTAATGGAACCATACCAAATGCTTATTCAAAGATCAACCCTACCTGGATGAAAAAGGATACGGTAATAGAATATTATACCTTATTTCTTTTGTTTAGTAACTTAAAACTTGGCGCAAATACAAATCTAATTATATAAATAATAAAGATTGTTTAATTCCCTTCAGGGTTGGGTTTAGGGGTTTTGTTTCTAGGGGAAAACTTTAAATCCAAGCTGATGAAACTCAGAAAAAAAATCAATAAATTTAAAAATCTTAAGTTATTTCTAAAGCTGTTGAAACCAACTTTATTGTCGTCCATCAGAGTGTTCAAGCTTTCAATCCACATAGGATCGATATCTCCATCAAGTACGATCCACTTTGGACCATCTCCAGGCATATTAGCCATATCACGCATGATCGTCGAGAACAAGCCATCCTTCCACTCCCGAGTGGCAGGGTTAATGATACCGAACAATTCGTCATTAGTCACGGCTTTAGGATCAAGGTCATTGTAATATGGCTTTTGTTTCAACATGTAATAAGTCCTGTTTAGACACTGCCACACCGTTGTCTTGCCAGTTCCTGCAAATCCATTGATGAAGACAGAGTGTCTCACGGCAAAAAGTTCCACTAATTGCACCATCTAAAATAAAACATGAAGAACTTAAAATAAGTTAGGTATTATAATTTTATCGAATCTTGTTACAAAGATTTTCATTTCTCAGAAAACTACGAATACAACACTATATACAGACATCCTTTTAAATTTATCACTTCGGTTTTTATATTCTATCGAAAAAGGATTTGCATTCGACTCGTATCTACAACCGAAGTATTAATTAATCAAAACCACAACGTTAAGTACCCAGTTGACCAGAGGATAGGCAGCAGCATCCTTCTGAGTACCATAACACCAATTGCGGTCGCCAACATGCATCGGCCAAGCATGGTGATTACGACTGAACCTCCCCTTGGGGGAGACCAAGCAGTGGGCGTCTAAACGTTGATATGCTAATGATGATGACTACGTTAAATTGGATCGTCCACTGGTTGGTATGCCCATATTTAACAGCTGCAACGCTTGCTCGGCTCACGCGTGGTTTCAATCTAACCTGCTGGTTACCTTGGTGGTCTAGGTGCTATTCTGTTACAAGCTCCCTCCGTGAACACCTAGGTGAAGTGAGCTGTCATTCGATTGTAGTGCTTTGTAAATCCCTAGCATCGGGACAGATGATAGCTCACTTCACCTAGGTGTTCACCAGGAGATTGTAACAGAATAGACATATTGCTTAGGTTTGATCTGGTCGGGGTAAATAAATGAACGTGATGGATGTCATGTAATACAGTTTACCCTGACAGTAAAATTGTGAACTCTGGAAAAAGATGCTGTTGTTTTTACCTTTAAAATAAAACCATACTCCGGCTGAAGTTTCATAGATACAGCACCGGCTTTCAAGTGACCCTCAAATTCCAAGTCACGCTTTCTGGGTACATCAAGTGCAGGAAATAGGTCACCGATCAAGCCCATAAACACAGGCATATCATCTGTCACAATTTTCGGGATGTTGAAATCTCTCAGCGCTCTCATTAGCACTTGGTCTTCTGGTCTTAAGCGGTCACTTCGCTAGAAGATACGGTATTCAACAGTTAATATTGAGTGATTAAGATCATGCATTTTCCAAAAATACCATTTAAAGGGGCCTAGTTCGCCTCATCGAATTGTACCTCACTATATGGAAGCTCATGACATCGAACACGTCACATTGATAGTTTACTATTGTGACGATATGTCGGCGATTGTCACGTCCTCAGTCAGTGGTAGCTAAGTTTTAGTTTGCAATTAACCAGTCTGTCGTTGACAAACGTATTTAATTGACGTTGCTTTAAAACTAAGTTCGTATGTTTCAGCCTGTCCCACGGAATTTAAATTTAAACATATAAACCCTGCAATCGTTATAAAGGCTTTTAAACAACTCAAGATCTAGGGTACTGAAGATTTATGGAGGATGTCTACTACTGTTTGTAAATCAATTATTGAGACAGTGGCGCCCTGTTTAGCTTTCATTTTTAATTTGTGTGTAGACCAAGGGGTTTTCCCGGATTTAATGAAGTACGGCAAAGTTATACCACTTTTTAAATCCGGCGACTGCAAAGACACTATAATTACAGGCCCGTTTCGGTTTTGCCGGTTTTTAGCAAAGTGTTTGAAAAAGTAATGCTTGATCAAATGCTCAGTCATTTTAACTGTCACAAAATTTTACATGATCAACAGTATGGTTTCACCAAAAGACGTTGCACTACTGACGCCGGTGTAACCGTAATCAACAAGCATATATTTAAGGCTTGGGAGGATTCGCAGGATGCTATTGGCATCTTTTGCGACCTTTCCAAAGCATTTGATTGCGTGAATCACGAAACACTGCTCTTAAAAAGTAGCGCTTAGCTTAGTAAAATCATATTTGACTGATAGACTGCAACAAGTTCAAGTAAACGGTGTATTATTCATTGGGCTTAAAAGTAAAAATGGGGGTACCGCAGGGCTCAATATTGGGTCCGTTCCTCTTTTTAGTTTATATAAACGATTTACCTTATTTACTGAAAAATTTACCACAAATGGTGTTATTTGCTGATGATACTTTCTTGAGTTTTAGAGTTAATAGACAGGCACAGCATCATGACGACGTAAATGACGCCATGCTTAAGGTTCATAATCGGTTTACTACGAATAATTTAGTATTAAATGAGAAGAAAACTAAATATATAAAATTTGCTATACCGAATGTTAAAAGTAGTGAATGTAACGTGGTATTGAATAAGGATATACTTGAATTCGTTGAAAATACTGTTTTCCTAGGGATTACGCTTGACTCAAAGCTGCAATGGGGTCCTCACTTAACATCTCTTGCAGGGTGGTTGAGTTCGGCCGCTTATGCTGTCAGAAAAATCCGGCATTTGACAGACGTGGATACCGCTAGACTAGTATATTTTAGTTATTTTCATAGCATCATGTCCTACAGTATCTTGCTTTGGAAAAATAGAATCAATATCTGCAGCCCGCCCGCTGATTTTGATTCATTTTTATTCTGCAAAAACTTTCTGACTAACTGACCGACTTCTTGACAATTCAAAAGTTAAATGGTTTAATTGAAATAAATGCTTTGACTTTGACTTTATCGATCTTTCATCACAGCGAAAATTAAACATTCGATTTATTAATATTATATAACTTTAAAAATAATCTTTCGATGTGATGTAAGATCGTTATAGTTGAACGTCAATTAAATACGTTTTTCAACGACAGACTGGGCCTCAAGTCTGCTATTACAATAGTGTCAGAATGGTCTATCATTGATTTCATAATTGTTGATTTTGACAAGTTTGGTAATCTACTAATATAATGGCGCCATTCTGACTTTCCAATGGTCAACCACTGACACTCCATTGAAAGAAATTATATAGAATGGTAATCTCGTACAAAATGACAACTGAATCACCGACTTTCTGCTAAAATTTTGACAGTTCCTTTGATCAGTGACCTACCTTAGAACGTCATTGTGCAGTCATTGTTTTTAATTCGACGGATCAATGATCGACCATTATGAATTTAGCAGATTACGAACTTTTAGCAAAATGACAATGGGATCGTGTTGGAATGACGAAATTATAAAAATAGCAGACTTGGCCCCCAGGGTAATTTGCAAACTAAAACTTAGATACCACTGTGACGTGTGCGATGTCATGAGCTTCGATGTAGTGTAATTTGATGTGGCGGACCGGTGTAAAATTTGTAGAGAAAAATGCGCAATACTACGCAGTATAGGATAGGATATTTACAGACTGATTTTATTTCGCATTTCAGAGTTTGTCGCACAGCCATTTGTTTTCATGAGTACGTTCACCCCATGAAACACGCACACTGAATTCAGTCAAAAAGTCAACCTGTAATATTTACCTTCAAAGATCCGGCGACCACCAACACAGATTTGATAGCCCTAAGACCCCAATCATAATGGTCTTGTTTGGACAGTAGTTCACGACACAGCGTGTACAAGGTGATGAACTTGCGTGCTAGCAGTCGAGCGTCTTGGAACCCTTCGGCGACCAACATGATCTCGCAGATCAACTCGAAGTCCGGCACTACCATGGCACATGGCCTGTTATAAAGTTCAAGTTGCAATTAACAATGGTAAATAATAATAATACCAGCACAGATATAGATAGACCCTAGATAACGCAAGTATCACGATCTGTATGAAAATCAAGCGTGCCATTTGTTGACTACTTATTATGACGACACAATGTTTTGTTTTTCTTCAATTTGGTATTACCAGGTATTACTGAGGGTATTAGATTAAAAACATATGTTTTTAAATTAATTACACATAATATTAATCACATAATGACTTACCGATGGAAGGAAACGTTTACTTTATTTTTTTACTTACGATTTTTGTACGTAAGCTAGGCACGAAACTAGGCACGCGAAGTAGTTGCTCTTGCGTTATCTATATCTGTGAATACCAGCCTATAATATTGTCAGGGCACAGGCCTCTTCTCGTACAGAGAAGGCACGAGCATGGATCACCACGTGCGCTCAAGGTGGATTGGCGATTTCAGACTTATATTAACTATAAGTGTAGGTTCCCTCACGATGATTTTCCTTCACCGATGCCAATGACGTCCAAGATAAATTTAGAAAGTAAGTACATTTGAATTGAAAAAGTCACATTGGTACTTTGCCCGGTTTCCACACCTCATGCATGAGAGGCGGGCGCCTTAACCATTGGGCCATCACGACATTTTTAATAATAGTAATAAATGTAATATAACTTAAGCAAACAAC
Source organism: Charanyca ferruginea (assembly GCA_947361185.1). NCBI lineage: Eukaryota > Metazoa > Arthropoda > Insecta > Lepidoptera > Noctuidae > Charanyca > Charanyca ferruginea. The sequence goes on from OX376076.1 coordinate 10,411,077, forward strand.
AATTCCGATGTTAGAAATGGTGTAGAACGTATTTTAAGAACTATGCTTATAATACATTTAAATTCACCAACAGAACGCATAGTCTAAACATCTGAGTTATCTATAACGACGGTGTGTATGATTAACCGTAATGCTGAATATCAAGATTCATGTTTCTCACATTAGGTAAACTTACGGATTTCCCTTTAAACTTTCATCCCTTATTTTACCCCCTTAAGTTTCCAAAAAAACTGATATACTTTTTTTTTATTTGTCACCGTAAATCCAACTACCAACGTTCATGTTTTTTCGCATTAAAAAATTACGGATTACCCTTATAATCTTTCATCCCCTACTTTACCACCATTGAGGTAAAATTAAAAACATAGTCAAGTACATTTTTTTAACCACAAAGATATATACGAAGTTTCATGACTCTAACCATAAAAATTACGGAGATTCACACAAACTTTCATCCCCAATTCTACTCTAACTCTAAATAAACTGGCTACCTACTGGGGTTAAAAACATACAGCCTTTGATAGACAAACGGACAAGCAAACGGCATCTTTAAAAATAGGGTCTCGACGACGTCCCGTTTTCAACTTACGGGTACGCAACCCTAAAACTTATTCTAACTTAACGCAGAAATTGATTTTTTTTTAATAGGAGAAATCCGCCACACTATTCCCAAACCATTTCAACTCCTGTAAGCCAGAATTAACAGTGGCGACCACCAGAAAAGCGTCGAAGCAATGAAGCTCGTCGAGTAAAAATTTAACACAGTAAGCTAGTCTATTTTTTTTTTTTAATTAAATCGCTTTGCACAACTTACCTAAACAGTGCTTTCAAATTCTCTGGCAGCTCAGTTCTGCCCGCATAACCAGGGTTCATAGTTATGAACATACCAATAGTCGGTATCAGAACGATGAATTCTCCCATGAAGTCGAACTTCTTTTTCTTAGCCTTAATAGCATCCAGTACAGCCTTTACTTGCACTGACACCACAGACAACACCTCCACTGAGATTCTGTTGAACTCGTCGAAACAGCCCCATGCACCAGTTTGAGCTAGACCTTTATTATAACGCAAACTGTTACCACTCATTTAAAAAAAAAATGTGGTATTTACTAACAGTCATATTTAATACCGTGTTGGTGAAAAAAGCTGAATAACCCTTGATTATGCAGTAAAGAAACACACAATTTTAAATTAACTACATGAAAACAAATAATATCTTACAAGTCACAAGGTGTATAATAATGTGTTGTGATCTCTTAAAATATGTATATCTATACTTAGTCTGGCCATAAATTATTATTATTATTTGAATTTGGAATCTGTCATTTTTATACGATTGTTCATTGAGTTTTCTAATTTTGACTGTATTGGACATTGTACAATATTTTGCGATATTAAAATGGAGTGGGGTGAGAAAGAGAGCCGAATCGCTGTGATTGCATAACACAAAGTTGGTATGGAGCCAAATGCAATTTTTAAAACTCTCCATACGCTTGGTATTAGGCAAATGTTTGTGTAATAGGTACAATGAGACCTCCTCTGTTTGTGACAGAAAAATATCTGGCCGTCCACGTAGTATTCGTACGAAAAAGGTGGTCAAAGCAGTAAGGGAAAGAATTCGAAGAAATCCTGTCCGAAAGCAAAAGATTTTATCTCGGGACATATGATGCATGTCCTAAGTCATCTTTTAAAATACGCGACATCATAAGAGACGCACTGGTCATTTTTTAGCTCATAATTTAAAAAAGAATAGGGTGGTAAAATCGAAACAACTACTGAAGCGGTACGCAAAGGGAGGTCACAGAAAATTTTTGTTACGGATGAGAAAATCTTTACAATTGAGCAACATTTTAACAAACAAAATGACCGTATTTATGCTCATAGCTCTAAGGAAGCTTCCCAATTAGTCGACAGAGTGCAACGTGGGCATTATCCGACTTCAGTGATGGTTTGGTGGGGTGTTAGCTATGAAGGAGTGACTGAGCCATATTTTTGTGAAAAAGGTATCAAAACATCGGCACAAGTGTATCAAGATACCATTCTTGAGAAGGTAGTTAAGCCCCTTAACAACACCATGTTCAATAACCAAGTATGGTCCTTCCAACAAGACTCGGCGCCGGGTCATAAAGCTCGGTCCACGCAGTCTTGGTTGCAAGTCAACGTTTCGGACTTCATCAGAGCTGAAGACTGGCCGTCGTCTAGTCCCGATCTTAATCCGCTGGATTATGATTTATGGTCAGTTTTAGAGAGTACGGCTTGCTCTAAACGCCATGATAATTTGGAGTCCTTAAAACAATCCATACGATTGGCAGTGAAGAATTTTCCCATGGAAAGAGTGCGTGCTTCTATTGATAACTGGCCTCAACATTTAAAGGACTGTATTGCAGCCAATGGAGACCACTTCGAATAAGCTTTTATATTTTAAATTGTTTTATATTTATGTATTAAACTAACACACTATAAAAGTAATAAATATTATTTGCAATAAAAAATTTTTTTTTTCTTCGTGACAATATTTATGGCAAGACTAGATATATACAGTCCCTGTCTCCAATAAATAAGGAGGCCTATAGGAACAGGTATGGGGGAGGCTCGTCTTCGTCCCCAAAATAATTACTTAGAACCAAGGGAATTATTCCATGTTCGCTACCAACCCAAATATAGCAAGTGCGGGCAAGTCATGTTGAGCAGAATGTACGCAGATAAGTCTGTTGGTTCGGATTGGTTGTAAACATAAACTCCTTTCTAGGTAATGTGAATAATAAATCCAAAAAAGAAATGCTTTTAATACGAAACCTTTATAAATATTGCCGCAAGACTTGTAGTCCATTTGTTCAGAACAGTTAAACACATAGACCATGATGCCTAGAGCTCTGCCCAAATCCTTCGTGGTTTCCGTTTTCCCAGTACCAGCTGGCCCGGCTGGAGCTCCACCCATCACCAGATGCAGGCTCTGCGAAGACAAACGCAAAGCTTACAAAAAAAAATACTTCCAGACGCAACCTGCGTGAAAACAAAATATTAAATGAATGAATTGATTGTATTTATGGGATATGAGGCATGCAACGAGCAAAGGCTGTAGTGTGCATATTACCTGTGTCAATGTGATATAACAGCGATCAGTCAGTGGCGTGATTACAAGCCGAGGCGTGTTTCCAAGGTACTCGTAATCATACAAAAACTGTGCGTCACAAATATTCGCGAAGCAATTGCCCAAAACTAAATCCCAACGATGCCTGAAAAAAGTGCAACCGTTTTCAAATATATAATTATATTTTCCGTTACATAACAAGTTTTATCCCTAAAGGTAAGCGTCCACAGTTCCGCATCGTACGATACGAATCGGACGCATCGCATCAAAGGGGTTATTTTTGACAATGCGTTCACTGTATCGGCAGTGATCGGATATGCCAACGCAAGTACCAGCAATCGGAATGCCGACGCCATTTTCATTCGGATTTTCGTAGTAAAAGTACGTGTGGAATGTGTTTGTGAGATAATGGAGGAAAACGAAGAAGAAGAATTTGGTGTTTTAAATTATAAATCTCTTCATAGCACACTATTGCAATAAGTCGTGCCGCGTCCATGCTGCAACAATACGTGTGGACAGGACAGGACGATCATCGAATGTAAATGGCGGACGACGCGGAGCGAGCTCGCGTTCACTGATCGGCATTCCGTTTGACCTCACCGGCACGCATCGCAAGTCAAAGTTGCTGACGAGCAGATTCGTGCGATCCGTATTTAATCAGTGATATAATAAACATAACCCTCCTTCTGGCGCAGTTGGGTAATAAGGCCATTCAATTTAAAAAGTAAAATAAATAAATTATAATTAAATTTTAAATGTTCAGCTGAGGTTCGAGCTTGAGATTTGCCAGCAAGCGATGGAGCACAGCATCCAGGGAGTCAGATTACCGGATCACGTTAGGAATACGGGTCAAGACACAAATCACCGACGTCACTCAAAAGAAGCTGTGGGATTGGGCCGGCGACATCAGCCACAAATGTCAGCGGATCATGGGCCAAAGGAACTATTAGTTGATCTGAGTAATGGGTTAAAATTACAATGTGGGTCCCGGAATATGTCTAGCAATATCGTCGGGAAGATATCGTGGGGAAGATGGCGGAATGAGCTTGACGCTTGCAGGAGGGATTGTTCCATCCACACTAGCTCTAGACCTCCGGCCTCCCGTTCTCCTTTTCAACCCTCTCTGGGTTGGAAAGGAGAACGGGAGGCCTTTGCCCTGCAGTGGGACAATACAGACTGATTACAAACAATAATAAATGAAACGAAACGAAATTGAATAAAATGAAATTAAAATATATATTTTTTTCATTAGCCCTGTGTCTCCCACTGCTGGGCAAAGGCCTCCCCCGAGTCCTTCCAGGTATTAAATTAATAATAAATCTGTGAATATTAATCTTATTTAGATAAAATCTTATAGGTAATTACTTTCTTAAGATTAACGACACGGGCTTTTATTCGCGACGGGATCTTTAGTCTACATGAAAGTAAAAACAATAAGTTCAAGTACCTTAGCTGGCTCACCCACTGGAAAGCATTAGAATTTTCCACTTTAGCGACGATGAGCTTGGCGACAACGTCCCTAGAGTGCACGTCGATTGTACAGATTGTCATAATCTTTTGTCGGTCTCCGACTGTCAGATCGCCCAAAAGCAACACGATCAACGCACTTAACTGGGCGATTTGTTTCTTCTGGTAATCTTTCAACGCGCCCTCGTAACCTGCGAGTTAGGTACTAATATTGGTAAATAAGGAATTAAGATCCACAGTGGACACGATACTTTTAGTACCGGGGTTGACGAATGCATTTAAAAGCTACATGGCGTTTAAACGAATTAAAACCTCACTTGGATCGAACATGCAAAAGCGACTATCGCTGCCATTGACCATAGTAACATTGAGTTGGTTTCAGTGTAATGACTGTACACGAAGTGCAATGTAATATATCGTACCTTCTTCAAGTTTCTCAAAAGCCTGGTTAGTCTCAGTTGTCCACCAGATCTGCGTGCCGACAAGGGCGGGCTGCGCGGGCCAATCGAATACCCACTCGTCTCGCGACTTGTCTTCGTAAGACTTGACGCTGTGCTCGAAGATATCTCGCAAAGTATACCGCATGCAGTCTGTCACTCGGTTCAACCAAGTTTCCACCTAATACACAATGTTTTCATATTTGTTTCATCAAACGATATTTCATACCTCGCAGTACCAAACTGCGGTGTAAGTATGGATGATGTCAAAATTAAACAAAAATAAATAATCTACTAAGCAGTGGCGGGACTTTCATAAGCTTAAAAGGCGGGCTTGCACTAATAAGCATAACATGACCTAATCAATACTGAGCAACTTGATGATCGTAAAAAATCTATCGGGCTTGCCCTAGCCTAGTCTTCTAGGCACGCCACTGATACTAAAATCATTCAGATAAAATAAATGTCGTTTTTATTTTTATTTTGAGGCCTAGTCGTGTGATTCTTACCCATAAGTATTACTTATATTAGTTATTAGCTGCTAGCTGCGTCTTCAGTACCGAACTTTCTTTTCGGGCCAGGTACCTTCGTGGGCTTACGCAGAACCACCCACCGAAATTTTATCACAGTTGGATCAAAGGTTTAGAGACGCATAGAGGACAAACATTCAAATTTTTATATACATTGATAAAAGATGACATTTAGAAAGATAATAAAATAAAGGAAAACCTTTCCAGAACAGTCGCAACACGGTGCTTTGAAAGGCACATGTTCTTCGTTCTCCTTGGATATCATCTCAAAGGCTTGCTTGCTGGTCGCGTTGGGAAACACGAGTTTCGCCAGGTTGTCGTACAACTTGGTCAGGTGCCGACCAACTGCTGTAGGGTTGTTGCCGTTCGACAGGATATCTGACAACCAATAGTACGTTATTTAGAATGGAGAAATAGTTTCATAGGTCTTCTAATAGTTTATATGAAAAAATACTATTTAACTTAAAATCAGTTACTGAAAATGAAAGGGTGGAAATTTAAAACGATATTGATTCAAACCAGCCGTATTTCTTAGTAATATTTATAGTCGTATAATGGACGATGAAGAGATGATCATCGGCATGCAGGCAGTAAGAGATAAGAACGGCGAGGATCAAACTAAGTTGCGCACATTTGTGTTGGTCTTTGTACAGTACTGTTAACTTCTATAGATAAAGAATTTTGAATAAGCTGATGATGATAAAATGACTACATTTATTTATTTTAGTTCCAGTCCGCACTATCGAATTACACTACATCGAAGCTCACATCACATCGACAGCTTTCTATATCGATCTTTCATCACACCTAAAGTTTATGAGATAGAACGTTCATGACATCGAAAGATTTTGAAATCGAAGGTTTGTGAGATCGACATGTCGTACATCAATATTAAGCTTTATTATTGACTAGCTTCTGCCCGCGGCTTCGCCCGCGTTTAGAGAACTGTTATGCATTACCGGGACAAAAAGTACCCTATGTGTTAATTCAGGAAATCTATGTGCCAATTTTCATGCAAATCTGTTGAACGGTTTACGCGTAATTGAGTAACAAACATCCAAACAGCTTCACAAACTTTCACATTTATAATATTATTATTAGTAGGATATATATTATTATCTTATATATAAAAATCTTCTGTGCGTGTGTATGAAAGCGAACTCCTCCTAAACGGCTGGATCGATTTTGATGAATTTGTTAGTGTGTGTTCCAGTGGATTCGAGAATGGTTTAGATTCACAATTGGACCCGGCAGGTGGCGCTATAGTCGGGTTGCAGGACAACGCTAGTATTATATATTATATTATATATTAATAGGATAAAAATGGACTTCGCCACATTTATTTTTACCAAGCAAATCTGCAGAAGACACGAAGTAAAAGCGAGGATAAGCCAGTCGCTTTGTCTCAAGATAATTGTTCAGCGCCTTCTCGCACAGATTCAGAGCTGCCATCAGTTCTTCGAGTTTCTCAAGCAGGTGTGGTTTGTTAGTGGCTTCTATCACGTTTGGAGTATTGGCGATATCTTTTAGCATCTCCTACAAATTATTGTTATTGTGAATAAGTTCAGTTAAATAAGAAAAAAGCGCAAGAATAACAAACGTACCTTGAAATCATGGTCTATTCCATCAAACCTTTTTGAATCCTCAGGTAGTTGCGCGCGAATATCATCGGATCCGACAAAAATGCTCTCCAAGTACTGCCATTTACGTTGCACTTCGAACCATAGACTGATCACTGCATCTGCAGTGCCTAGTTTCTTCTGCCATTCCGTCACCTCCTTTTCATAGAAGCCAATGAACTTGGATGACATCATGGTTTGCACTTGATTCTATAATAATAAAAATATATAATTACGGAAGAAAATACCAGTGTAGGTATGCCAATGTACACTTTAGTAGTCAAGCAAAATAATGAAAAAACCGGTCAAATTCATAGAAAAATGGTTTTACAAGTTCATAATATGTGTTTTTGAAGCCTAGTGTAGAGGCAGTGTAAAGCGAGACTAGCGAGAACTAGATTACCCAGACGCACAAGCCTGAACAGCCAACTAATCAAGTCAAAACTATATAATATTTAGGACTGTGATGACCGGGTAGGTAGTCCACAGTGGTCTTATGTAGTTCTCACATAATGTTCAGCTCTCCGGTATACCTCCTGTATATACCGGAGAGTTTACACAACGTACGAGTGCTATTTCTTCACCTGGTTGTCTTCTAATGTCTCCACAAGTTCCTCACTAGCTCTTGGCACTTTCACTCCAGTTCTATCATGTATATTGTAATCAAACTCCATTAAAGCCCAGGTTGCCTCCAAATCCCTGAAAATTGTATCTTTACATAATATAAAACATAATCACTCTCGCTTTCTGTACGCTTAGGTCTAACTACGCAACGGATTTTAATGCAGTTTTCAGCAATAGATAGAGTGATTCAAGAGGAAGGTTTTTAAGTTTGTATCTACATTGCACCCGTGCGAAGCCGGAGCGGTTCGCTAGTTATTCAATACACTTTAACTCTATTCAATTGCTGCAGCGGCTCCGTAAGGTCCGTGGATTGAGTGAGAGCGATCTACCATTAAAAGATTGGCAGAGTGTGGCCTGAACCCTCATTAACCAATTAATGGCCCAAAACTGTCGGTAGACCACCGAATAGCGCGCCTTAACTTTGCACGTGAGCACTTAAATTGGTCATACCTTCAATGGAGCAAAGTTCTTTTTTTTGGCGAGAGTAAGTACATGTTGTATGGAAACGATAAAAAAGAAAAAGAAAAGAAAGAGGGAGGGATTGGGTTTGGCACAGTTCTACATTAAAGAAAGAGTCAGTTACGGTGGCGGTTCGTGGACGGTTTGGGGAGGCATATGCGCCGATAGAAAAACCGAACTTACTTTTTTATCTAGACTTCGCTTACCGTCATTAGGTCACGTTACATTAAAGAGTCTCTGGAGCCTTATTGCTTACGCTTATTTTACTGGCGAGAAGTTCAATTTTATGCAGGATTAAGCCAAATATAGGGCTCATACCGAAGTCAGTATTACGGTTTTGCGCTGACCAGCAGGAAACCCAGATATGAATATATCCCACAGTACACCCATGGGATGAGTTGAACAGACGAGTCAGAGCGAGATCCTGCTCCAGAGACGCTTGGCCAGACTAAAAACAGCTATACAAGAACAGTGGGTTATCATCCCACAGCTTAAGATTGTGACTCTCACCTGTTCCATGAGGAACCGCATGGAAGCAGTCATTAGAGCCCGGGGAGGAAATACGAGATATAAAAATTTAATTACCGCGAGCATTCTCTTTAGAATTTGGTTTGCAAGTAGCAAACCAAAATTCTAAAGAGAATGCTCGTTGCGCTATTGTATATTATACAAGCACATTTATTTGCGTACCATACATTATTTTGCCAGCACTTGTGTTTCGTGTTTGAATTTACGTACACACAAAACAGTTCGGTTTGCTAAGGAGCTTTTGTCACAACCGTTCGCGTAATGTTTGTAAGCGCAGCGAATGCCCGCGATGAGTACCGTCCTTCGGCCCAGAGTTAAACGCATCGACGCAAAACGTTTCACACGCTCTAAAGCTGGCGTTTATTTTTAGGGGTTTATCAGAAAGTCGCTCATTATGATGAGGAGAATTTAACGGATGCCTATTTAACAAATCGACTTACTTGAGAGTTTTCTCCATAGCACTTTCTTTGACAGATTTGTCAACAATAGTTTTAACTTCTTCTTCGTACTTATGTAGGTTTAGTGCCAGCAAGTCTGCCAGAGTTGTGTCGTCATCGAGGTGGAACTTAACCTGAAGTAATTAAGGAGTTCAATTCTACTCATTTCGCTCGAGTGTCGATAATAGCACCACATAGGTTCATAAGCAATGGAGGTTTGAGCTTTAACAGTTTTGATCCGACAGTCATTGGGTTAAATGGCTAATTTACATATAGACCGCAAAAGTGGTACCAGCAGCTCCTCCCAACCGCACTAACGGGTTGCACCCGCAATACTGATGTTGATGTATTTTAGGAAAATAATTTCGTGGATGGCAACAGTACCAATGCTGCTGTAGTCACCGCTCGACCACAAACAGCAAACCAGAGAGACTAGCACGAGTGCGCAGAGTGATACTTATAGTACTCGTCGTAAAAAAACGTGCAAAAATCGACTCGAAGCGGATACGTTTGTGACTGACTGTCACTACCAGATGTTGTTATAAATGTCATTGTATAAATAAGAATAAAATTGAATCGCCGTGACAGTTGCTGATGTCGTGTTCGGAATAAAACCACAGCGGCATTGCAGTGCGATTATACTCGCGTGGCGCGTTTGACAATTTGACAAGCGCTGCTGGCCTGCTGTCTGCGGTCGCCTTCGGAATGTATTGGATCGCAATGAAAGAACAAATTCGCTTTTATATACATACCTACATAGACAGGTAATTTTTAAAATACGTTTGGTTAAATAAAATGCCATAATGAAAACAGGGGACTAGAAGCAAAGCAATTTTAAATAAGACAAAATTATTATAATTAAAACCATCCATTAGCTCTTACCTTATTTTAATTATTAATCCGTACATAATTATCTATTTACACTACATATCTTAATTATATAGTATAACTGCATAATCTAAATAATGAATTCTGATAATATTATAGAATGATGCGGAAATTTTTGCTGCGGCAGACTTGTGCCAGACGCCACTTGAACACCCTTTTCCTCTATTTCTTTCATTGAGTACGATCTATTCAATCTAAGTGACGTACTTATTTTATATCCTTCTTGTAACTTGTGCCTTCTATAGTCTTGAATTTGTAAATATTTGTCATATTCTGCATGAAGTCCATTCTCTATTTTAATGCTATGATTTTCTACATCTACAGTTAATTCTTCTAATGATTTGAAGTCATTTAGAATGTCGTCTAAAGTTGAACTGCATACATTGCTATTTGAGGACGATGATACATGAGAGTGTTTTTTTGGATGATCATGACGTGTGAGTGAGCCGCTTTCTAAATTAAATAAATGCATATTTTTACTTATGGATATATTTACAGAACATAATTAGTATAGTATAAATGTTACTGTAATAACCCGATTTAGGGTAACTCGATTTAAGAGCGCCCATCCCCATCGAACGAACTTCAACGCGAGCGTGATTGAAAAGTTTTTTGTTTCAACCAACGCAAAGCTCGAAAACAAACGAGTGAGTGAGAACGCGATAACATCACAGGAAAATTGGCGCGCGGAAATTTCACAAAACTTGTTCCAGGACATACGTGTTTTCGAAAAAGTCTTACAAGTTTTTGGTAAAAATGTTTCTAATTTAAAATCTCTTAAATCACCATTACACGTGCAAAGTTTCTATGAAGCTGCTTTTTTACTTTTTTTAATATATGAGTGCATTATGAACGGCTAAAGTTCAGATTAAATTGTGCAAAATACCTGATTTTCGGACGTGTTTACTGAATTTGTTTCTCAAAAAAGTTTGTTTTTGGCTTCATACAAACCTAGATTTAAACCACAAGATACCTGTGTGTTAAAAATATTTGGAAAATAATTTGTTATAACGCCGTAATAGCGTACGAGCGTTTGTATGGGAAATATGACGGGATGGGCGCTCTTAACAGTAAAACCTAAGATTTACCTACTTTTAATCCGAAATATTCTGTGATCATAACCAATTTACTTATACTACCATTAATTTGGTAAATCTTAGATTTTACCTCAGAGACGCGGAAAATATCGAAACAAAAACGTTAAAATAAACATTCTTCAACATACTAATTAGTCCAAAAGGATCTGGTACATTTGCGCGACTCCTCTTGTGCGACTGGACGTTTCCACGGATAGATTGCGATCACGCTTCAAAGAGCAGTATTGGGCAAAATCTGAGAAATGAGATTCCGTACCTACAGACAACATCACTGTATTCTCCAAATGGTAGAGCCGAGATATATGATAGGTTTCTATTACTATACATATATCTAGCCATTATCAATGTTATCTAGATGACTTCATCTAGATAACATTCATAATGGCCAGTTGTTTAAAGTTATATTATGCGGTCCCACACATTTCCTCTGCCGAAGGCGGGAAGATCGAAATCAAAATCGGCATAAAGCGGCAAATTGCCAGTTTTTGTTAGGAAATGTTACAAAATTGGATGTCGTTTGCGTGGTTCTAGGGAGCGCTGATGACAATAACGAGGTCAAAATTCAAGATGATAGGTATTGGTACTGCTAGTGCGAGTTAAACTCGCATAGAGAGGGTTCCGTACGAGTACCGTGTACGAGTCATGTATCGTACATGACACGCGCACATTGCACATTTCATCAGATCAGCACTTTTCCGTCGCTTTACACGATTTATATTTGAACGCGACAGTACACAATTAGCGTTCATAGTCAGCTGTAGGTCGATTCTGTAAAATTCAAACAACAACTCGCATCTCACATCGCTATAACTCTCACTTTGCATAAGGTTCAAAATGACCTTGATATATTTGACACTTTGAATCGGGTTCGAGTGCAAGTGAACGTCGAAGTGACGGAGAAATTACCTTACAGAATGCCACTTCTTACGTCATCTCATACTTTATGTGACAAAATCTCGTTGTCAATTTAATTCAACTCGCTGACACGCTCGCAAGGGTGGCGCTAGTGTAACTTCGAATTATCAACCGAGTTTTTAGAATGCTAATCAAGAAACTAACAGCGGATTCAGATTCGAAGTTTAGAATGAGGACTTACATAATCACACCTACTCATAAGCAGTCATTCGGATTCAAATAACGTTAGAGACTATACTTGGTAATAAAGATTACTTAATAAATCCAAATCTTATAATTTCAAGCAAATATACAAGGTTCGTGCGACCTATTCAGCAACGCATACATTACTAGGTACTGTATGGAATCATATCAATCTCATTTCTGGGATTTTGACCAATATCCTTTGCTAAAAAAATATCGCGCAAGTGTCCTTTCGCAGAAATGCATTCGCGCAAATGCCTTTGTCCACGTCCGCGATAACCGACATTCACGCGGACGAAGTCGCGGGCAAAAGCTAGTTCAAAATAAGAAGCCCCAGGACATCAGGGCTCCATCGGCCCTGACTAACGTTATTTCTGGAGTGTAGTCTTTTTTATAAAATTCACTCATGTTTAACCAATACATACGGGCTTTTACAGTAACATATATTTATACAACATGCTTGCGCAAGTGTTCGCGTAAAGGAAGCTCTTTACCTTAGTTGCCATCATAAGTTCTACCCAATGCCTATCCTTGATAGCTGGATTCTGTAGATCAGTGACAGCTCTTAATGATGTCATCAAGTTCTTTATTGTAGCTTCTATTGCTATGTAGGGCTCCCTGTGATAAAAGTATTCTATATGTATAACAGTAAAACGTATTATAATCAGGAATCATTAGCATCAGAAGCGACAGAAGTTCACCGCAGCGCATTTGCCTTTCCCAAGCATGATCACTACTCGGAATCGGAATCGAAAGTACACCAAGAACAAAAAAACTCACCTTCCCTAACAAAATAATGCTTTAACATATTTTTTACTTTTAAGTATCGTAATATATGTACTTTAAAGAGTATTGTGTAGCTTTTTGCTTATTCTTCTCCAAACAAAACTACCTTTTGAAAGGGCCAATCAGATTTAATTATTTTCTATTTTTTTTAGATGTATTGACGTTCGTTGTGCCTTTTAAGAACGCCTTAATGATTTGCCCTGATGACTTTGACATTAAGCTTACCATACTCTCATATCCTTATCCAGCTGTCGCATATCCTTGGTGAACCGCTTACACTCCTGGTCCATGCCATCAGCATCGATCTTCTTCCATGGAGACTTTTTCCAGAATTCGATAGTACCCATCACCAAGTAGTAGTAGTCCCACATTTGCTGTTTTAAAAAAAATAAAGTAAATGTAGGTCAAGTAGTAAGTCATCTAATTCATCAAGATTTCGTTCAAGAGGTTTTTTTGATAGGATTACCTTGGCTATTCTGGTTTCACGTCTGCACTGTTTCAGATTTTTCTCATCGGGAAGCTGAATGTCGAACAAGCCGCATGACTTCCTAAGCCCTTCTAGTATTTCCTCAAAACCCATAAGCTCTTGGTTGACCTTGTCTATACTTCTATACGGCTCTTTGCATTCTTCGTAGAACATCTGCAGGAAAGAAAAAAAAATATAACTCCACGCCCCAGACCCTCAAGATTGTGCTCAAGGTGCAAATAATTGCACAAGCGACGGCAAACTGCAGCGGTACTAATGGGGTACACTACATAAATACGAAAAACTTTATTCCGAAAGTCAGAAATACGAATTTCAAAATACCGATTTTCATAATTCCGAATAGTTCAAAATTCCTAATATGGCAACTCCGATTTATCATTCATTCTATTTTTATAATACTAAAATTTCAAAATTCCGAACGTTTATGATTACTATTCTCAAAATACCGAGTTTCAAAAGATCGAGTAACAAAAAGGACATAATGAAAATTCCGAACATCAAAAATACGAATTCCGATTATTAAAATTCCGATTATCTTTATCGTTATCGTGCAATCGTTTATCGTGCAAGCAAGCAAGCATGCAGCGTGCAAGCAAGCATGCAGCATGCAAGCAAGCAAGCATGCAGCATGCAAGCAAGCAAGCATGCATCATGCAAGCGAGCATGCAAGCGAACATGCAACATGCAGCAGGTATTGGTATGGTTTCTGTCACGGCTCCGGCGTTGCGGGGCTCCGGCGGTATCACGCGAGCTTATCGTCGCAGATGGTATTCACGCTCACCACCGCAGCTTCGGGCGTTAAGACCTCCTGCTCCTCAGCTCGCTGGCCGCCTCGCCCCTCCGCGCCTACGCGAATTTAAATTACACTCTAGGTGTAGGGCAGACAAGACTACGTGGAGTCGGTTTCACAGCAATTGGTTTCTGTCATTAACTTTTGTAGCACAACATATTGACTTTTTAAGATTATTTTTGTTATTGTCTTTCTTTTTATACCTATATATTTTTGTTGAAATAAATTCCATAGAAAAATACACCGAATAAACAATATTCGTTAAAAAGTAATTCTACTGTTTGATAAGATTGTTAAACAAAAAAATGTGATTAAAAATTCTTTGAATTGTATTTCTGTGAAATATGTTTCATTCAATTAAATAGTCTTTGAAACAATAATAGTCGAAATAAAAATACAAGAACCAAATATTATATGAAACATTTTCTGGGAAACGAAATTCTATGAAATTTCTGTCTGCGTAACAAGGGGACACCATTTTGAATATATATGCGTAGCTGAATAGAATCAGAATCCTAATTTTAACAGTTTATTCGAAATATTGAAATTCGGAATTTCGTTTTTCGGACCGAACACTCATCGAGCATTTGATTCTTCGAACATATGAAAATCGGAAAACAAACAAATCGGATTTACGACATTCGGTAAAATAACTTTCGTGATTTTAAATAATAGAGATTATAATTTTTAGGTATTATGAAATTCGGACTTTTGAAAATCGGAATATCGAAATTCGGAATAAAATATTTCGGAATATTTGGGTGTTCCCGTACTAATGGGCGATAATTCCATGAAAATACTTTTGTAGGTCGGTCGGTCGTGGCGTTGCCGCCTGTACTGTGTGTGTACTGTGGTCGAAAGTCGAAACTATAGAAACCAGTAGTGTCACTGTAGTCTGTCATTGAGGTAGGATGGTGCTGGCGCTGCCGTCTACGCTCTGCCGTAATCGCGCGCCTGCGAAACGTATCTTAAAGGGCTATTAACGACTTTTACAGATTTTAAACTGACAATCACGTCAAAATGTGTAGTGTAAATGATTTGAAAAAAATATATGTTAAACTAGAACATTCTCTTAATCATTTAGTATGTGAATATTTTTGATTATATTCATGTTAAATAGTTTAATTAACTCGTGAAGTTATGTCTGACGCGGACAAAACAGTGACAACCACACAAAATCTACCAGATATAATGAAACGAAACTTACACTATCTTACAGACAATTTTACTATCTATCTTTTAGTATACGCCTTTATTTTAAGTTTTATGTGTGTGCGTGTTTAATTTTTTCCACTAAATTTTGACGCAGCGCATACGATTCTCTGGTCGCTCAAGGTCGCCGGCGTATATTGTCGCCTTAATACTATAACGCTCTATCAAAACACGATATTATTATATTAATTACAACTATTTATTTCCTAGGATCCAGATCTGAGCCAGAACCTTTGTAAGATACAAAGGTTCTTTTTTTTTCGTGTAAGGTACGGAACTCTATAAAGAGGCGAAAAATGAAAGTAAGAGAAATAATGGGTATTTCTTTATTTATTACTAAGGTTTCCCAACAGCTTCTGTATACCTACATACATTGGATCCTAGGTATAATAAATCTCGGACTTATACAATCGGCAATTACTGGCCCAGTTTCCGGTATACCTTCTTTTCCCATAAAGTTTTTTTTCTTAACAGTCATACTTTGGCAAAGCTGGTTTGGTATAATAATACTTTGCCATAATTGTTTTTGCCATACAGTTTATGTTGGCATAATTATCTTGTAGCATACTTAATATAATTATAATACCAGCTTATAATTTTAGTGTCCCACTGCAGGGCAAAGACCTCGTCTCTAAATTACTACGCTCAAAATTACATTACTATAAAGAAACATTATAACATTCATCAAAAATCACAGATGTCAAAAATTTTAGCGCAGTATTAATAATTATAACTCTGTCGTTCAAAAACCCGATTGTATAGTAGCATCTATCAAGAAATTGGCAATATTTAGCATTATTTTTATGGAATTAGAAATATTATTATATGGTCTAGGAGCAATTCCGAAAAAGCTTTTGTACAAAGAAAGTCTTGCATTATAAGTTACACGAAGCTTACATAAGTACCTACCTAATTGATTTTTGTACTGAGCCGAAATTGAGTTTTCTTGACTGCTGATAGTTCAATAAATAGTATAGTCTAAAAAGTATAGTGCCAGAAATGTTACGAGTTTGAATGATTTGAAGTAAGGCATACAACTGCCTGTGGTTTGTAGACCGCACATAGACATAATGCAACGATTTTGCATCCTGAATACGGTCTCTCTATCAGTTGATTGTCCCCCAAAAAATAACACTACTCAAAATATGTCCGGGCTGCAACAGCCGCCTGCGTGAGGTAGTCCGAAATTTCGAAGCAACATTAGACACGCCCTCGGACATTTGAGTAGATATGGAAGAGTTAAACCTAGTAACCCATGATACGCTGTCAATAATGTTATAATAATTATTTTACCTCTTTTGCTTTGAACTGTTCGCTGTACATATTGAGTCGCAGGTTGAGGAGTGCCACCCGCTTGGCAATTAGTGCTGCTTGGGCTGCCTGTAGGGGTGCAACCCCATTCTTTACCACCGTGGCTTGCTTTACCAAGTTTCGCCATCTCTCAGGCAACACGTCCAACTAAACAATAATTAGTAATCGGTTGAGGAAAACAACGATGTAAACAAGTGGTAAACATGTTAATAAAAAGAGATCAAAATGCTCGACTGTGTGTCAGTAATTAGTTATATGCATAATACAATCTCAAATTGTATTGCCCTCTTTCTCTCTACTAATTTTGCTGTGCCCGACAGGGTCCATATTGATCACTTTCTAAATGAATGCAATAATCAATAAAGAATTTGAATTTGAATTTGAATTTGAATTTAAATTTATCCACCAATTGCATTAATTTTTCACGATGTTGGATATTAACGTCTAAAATCCGCTGTTGATTTTAGAAATATCGCATGGTGTATCCAATGTCACTGGGCGTTTAAGACAAATATAGGTATGTATTTGTCACTCATGAATATAGATTCAGCCATTTGGATGCAACAAACTAATGAAAAACATTTATTATACAATACTTAATATATGTATTAACATTAACAATATCAGATACAAGATACTCGCGAAAGAAGGTAACCTCCTTGGCAATTGCGTATAAAATAAATTCAAGCGGAGTCGAGGTCAAGACTTTATTTTCAGTGACTATACCCTATACCTATGCTGTTTTTGGATATCTAGCAAAAAAGTGCGGGTGACGTTATGTATTGCGAATAAACTATATATATAATTAATACATACGTAAATGAATTGTGCAAAATGTTCAGCTAGTTAACTTACCAAAGTGTGTACAGAGTAACGATGTTCCTCCTCACCCTGGCGACCAGTTAGCATTCAAAGTTTAAACATAAACCATGTAACATAAGTTCGTATACTATTTAATTGCTTTTGCAATTCGTAGAGCTTTGATTTTGTAGTTATTGATTTTATATGTAGGTATATTACGTACCTATTAATTTAGGGGGTTACATTAAGGTTTTATAATTTTGCTGTTCACCACGCACTAACTTGATTAAGTACCTACTGTAATCGGATGATTAACTTAAACGACGTACCTAGCTAACTCAGTTTAACGCATTGGTTTATGCATCCTGACGTGAAATTTTGCATCACTTTTAGTTACAAAATAAAAATGCAAGACGCTTTGAATTATATATTTGAAGAGGATAATGTATTAGATTTTCTTGAAGAAATAGAAAGAACTTTCGCTCTCCGCGTATATTCGAAACACGGCGCAATTATTACGAGGAATTTATCGAGAAAGCATTTGATACTTGAAGGTTTCGTTTATACAAACGTAGTGCTTTAGAATTACTCGATTTAATTGAAAGGAGTGTGGTACAGCACTCATTGTGCCGCAGTAGTCGTGACGGCCAATTGAATCATCTCCAAGAGTCTCGACCACGAAGTATAATAGAGGAGATGCCCCTATCACCGGTTCACCGTGACATCAAGACGTCATCAAAGTGGGCGTGGCTTCGGTCATTAATCTATAGCCGTCTTGTGCACCAGACATTTCGGACATTTCAGTTTTAATCATTTTTTCATTAAATTCCTACTCTATTTATAAAAATTAAAACATGACATATTATGTGTTTATTTGCTAAACCTACACCAATAACCGTTCTGATGCCACATAAGGCCTCTTATCGCACCGATAGGCGTTATTTTGCGTGATTCATCAGCAAAGTTCTAGAAAAAACCGTCTTTGTCATAGATATTCTACTAGTCGAAAAAAGAGGGCGCCACCTTTTTGGTAAAAAAACTATGTGAAAATATAATTATTAATAGGTTTAAAACTATTATGTATGTTTGTAAATACATTTAAGATTATCTTTCTCCTTTTTTGTCGACTAAAAAGTATCGTATTGTTATTTTAAATTTAAATTTTCCGTTTCTAGTTCCGCCATCTAGTGTGAGGTAGCGAAACAAAAAAACCAGGGTTATAACTTTATAATTTAATGTTCCCTAAATTTTTTTAATGACCCTTATTTAAATAAGTCAAAGAGGCCAAAAAGTTCCTTGATTTGTGGCGCAATTTCGTTTTAAGAAAAAGACGTTATGCTTTACATAATTAATTTTATATTACAATAATAATTGATCCACCACTGAATAGTGCGTTCGCCAGTTGCACGCTATTATTATTACATGAAAGCATGGTGCATATCTAGCTTATAATATTAAATCAAAATTAAACACCGAAGCGCCGCGCCGCCGATAGCACTACTTACTTATAATTTACTTCGCCATGTTACATTGTAATTATCAAGATATATTTTTTTCGGGACAAAACTATATTTAATTCTAAATCTCCGAATAAAAAGAAAAATCGTCGTAATCCATAATTATTTGGTCTAGTGTGTGTTTTTTGTTGTTTTTTTTTCTAATTTATTAAAAAGTTAATTATAATATTTATCTGCGATTGTGATGATGGATGAGTCTTAACGTAGGACTGATTAAATGTTTCCTTGCCATGGTGTAGGTAACTGTTTTACCCTTATCCTTTATTTGCCCAATTTTTATCCCAAAACTAAATAGCAGCATAATCCTGTCATACCTGTTCATAAGTTTCCTCGGGGAATTCAACGCCGTACTCTTTCAGCACATCAATAATATCCCTTAGAGGCTCAAACATATGGTCGGTGTCGGCGTCCTGTTTAGCTTTAATCTCATTCAGAACTCCCATCACCTTCAACAGACCTTCGTAGTCATCTTCGGTTAGTTCCACTGACAATTCTTTGCTAGCATACGCAATGAACTGTTCCAGATCATCCAAACTACAAAATGAAATTTAATATTTTTGTCATCATTAATAGTAGAAATTGCCGATAATACCAGAAAATGGTATTCTGATCTGAACAGTGGCTTTAGAAAATATTTGAAAAAGGTGAATGTAACCCCCCACCCCCGCATTTACTTTTAGTACTAGTAGTAGTGTGATTGGTAATTCGATACATTAATCCTTGAAAGTGGATAAGCTGGATCTAGTTACTTCTTATCATAATTTGACCAATGAGATATCGTTGGAAGAGTCTTTATCGTCCGCTAGGGTAAGGCTATGTGACGTCACATTAAATTGAATATGGCTAGAGGACTAATTCATGAACAAGAAATATTGATGCAGTGTTTGGTATTCAAAAATATACAGGGCGTCCCACGGATATGCCACATGGAGGGAAAGTACCATGAATATTGTAGATGGAACATTTTACCACAGATTAACTAATAGTTCCCAAAGATTAAGATTAAAGATTAATTAAATTGTTTTTTTAAATTCAAATAAAGGCTTATTTGAATTAAAAAAAAAAACAATTTAATTAATTACATGGGTGAACCGGGAACCGAATCTCGTTATAAAATTCATGGTCTTCCTTTTATTTCTGACACTATGTTATTTAGCAAAAAATAATCCTTATGATGAAGCCTTTCGATCGATATGATAAAGCTACAGGTGATTATTTATTTTCGAGTAACGGGTTCGATTCCCGGTTCAACCATGTAATTATTTAAATATCTATGAATGCAGTTTAAATTGTTTTTTAAATTCAAATAAAGTCTTCTTTCAGTAAAATAGTATTATATCATCTGTGACGAGAACTAACATTAGTTTACCGGAGACTTTAAATTAATTCCATCCTTTACATTTTGTATCAAAAAGAAAGTGACAGCATCAATTTAAAGTCTCCGTTAAACTAATATTGGTTTCCTTACCTTGAGTGCACTTGTTCCTTCAAAACCTCTTTGTAGAGGTTACTCCATTTACATATGATATTCATGATCGCTTGGTTTAGCCGCCTTAGGTCTAATTTCAACCAACCGTTGACAAGAAACGCGGGAGGCAATGCTGCGACTTCATTGTACATTGCGTTGTACTTGTCTATCTATAAAAGTTCATATTTTATTAGATACTAGCGGGCCCGGCAGACGTTGTCCTGCAACCTGACTACAGCGCCACCTACCGGGTCCAATTGTGAATCTAAACCATTCTCGAATCCACTGTAACCACACATAAATTTTCTTTTATATCGGTCCAGCCGTTTAGGAGGAGTTCACTTTCATACACACGCACAGAAGATTTTTATATATAAGATAGTTGTTCAGTTCATTAACAGCAGTCATTATAACTAATACTACTATTTTTGGCAGTGTGTAGAGTACATACCGTACTGTATACTTTTTCCATGCTTTGTCATGACACGTGTCGTAAGGATGTCATAGCGCTAGTTTGTTTTTAGGTACGTCAAAAAAATAAAAATATTACAATTGATAGGAGCCTTTTCTCCTTCAATTTACTGTGTTGTGTGTGTGTGTGGACCACGTGTGGACTAACAATTTTAATCGTGAATAAGGACGGTTAGCACCCACTCTGCCTACCACTCTACCATAGGTGTATTTCAGAATGCTAAAAAATGTAGGTGGGTCAATGACCGCCGGCTGTTGCCATGCTTAATCGCAAGCTATTTTCCAAGAACGGCAAAACTGACGTTGAAGTTGTTTATAACATAAATTCCAAATTGACATTACCTCTGCCTGATATTGTTCGAGTGTAGGTTTTTGCTCCGGAGGATCACACTGGTTCTCATATCTGTATTTATCAAACTCCTCCGGTGGTATAAAACGGCCATACTTTAAAAATGCCTGTAGAACTTCTTGTCTGTCTTCCATCCATAAAGGTATATATTTGTCATATTTCTTTGGAAATACAAGAATTATCAAAAATAATTCATCTCACTAAATATTGAGGACAAATATCTACGCTTTTCTAAAAATCAATAAAACCAGTGAAAGCAAACACAAAGATATACTTACCGATACATACTGGAGTATTTCATTGATGCTACTTTCAATTCTCTCCAACAATTCATGGTACAGATCTATCATACCCGTCTCCTCAACCAAATCGTCTACAATAGTAACCAAAGTAAAGTAAACACGATAAATACACAACAATAAAATTCTGAACTACCTAGTACCTAACAAAAAGATTTACCTTCATATGAATCTATAGGAACGATTGGGTCTATCCTAGGGAACAACGTAGCCTGAAGAAACATATCTTTCATCATTTCCATCAGTGTACAGAAGACTCCATCTTCATCCATCACATCCAGTGATCGAGTGAAATGTAAGTCTGAAATGACGTGATACAAACCGGGTAAAACAAAATGTTTTGCTTTGTTATCCGGAACGTCTCTAATTGGACCACACTGTATCGATTAAGATAGTTGTTTAGATGATATTAAAAATAAGAAAAATAACTTGAAAAAAGCGAAAAGATAAAATACTCAAAGATACTCCACAAACTAAATCATCCTACGCATAGGTACCTACTTACAATAACGGCACATAAATAGTGATGGTTACCTGGGTCCCTAAGCTCTGCAATGACATCCATGAACGCTACTTGTGGTCCTTTTTCTATGTTAGTATTTTTCTCAAACAAATCTAAACTAGACTGCACAGCTTTCATTACTTGCTTTGAAACCTACAAATAAGGATTAATTTAAAAAAAAATCTAATATCACACGAACAAGTTTATTTAATTGTTTTAAACTGAAATAAACACGAATTAAGAGGATTGTGAGGTGCCGAAACGTGATGTAGTATTTCCAAAAATGGTATCTGTATCATAGGTACCACTCGCTCTGCCGCCCTCCGGGTGAAAAATACAAAAATACAATATTGCCCTGCCCTCGACCTGTATATCGTACGATAGAGAGAGTTGCTTGTCTAGGATGCAAATACCTACATATCCTTTTTGAAATATGGTTTTGGGCGACATTGTCTCCCCCCTACCCCTAAACCATCACGATATGAGGCACTTTTGGTCGCATTAGGTTCAGTACACCTTAATCTAAGTCTGTACTTACCTACGATGATCTTTTTAGGTACATAATTCAGTCTAGTTTAATTTAAAAATATAAAAACGCTAGAGAAAGTTTTTATGTCAAAAATGTAGATATTTAGATGTTAATTACTTATATCGTACGCAATATTTCTTTAAAATAAAAACGTACAGATCTAGTTTTTATTATAACTACAACATTTAATTTACAAGAAATATTAAAATTAGACTAAGTTTACAGGGGGTAAAACGTTATCGGTTTTTGTATGAAAATTTACAGCCTCACCATCCTCAATACGTATAGAGAAACATCCGATTAGATTGGCAGTACTTGCAACTGTATGATTATGACCCAAAATATAAGTTGCGAATGCTCGGAAAATCATTTTTAACACGTTAATTTATGAACTAACATCATCAAGTATCCAACTTTATATTTTACCTGTAAGAAATGAAATTTAAGAGTCCCTGTAGTAAATTACGGTGCCCCAAAACACGATTGACACGATAGAAGAAACCAACCAAGAGCAAGTCGGGCTCGCACAATTTATTAGGGTTCCGAACCAAACTACACTAATACAGTCAATAGAACTGCTATTTTTTAGAAACCACCTCGTTTGAGTCGTAGTTCCTTCCAAACGGGAATCTAAAGCCCGTTTTCATGAAATGCCTAAAAAAAGGCACTGCAATAATATTTAAATTTCGCCCAGAGTACGTAAAAAAGGGATAATATGTCACTAATTACAAGCGAGTCGACGTATTTCACATAAGCAGGCCATCGTTCTGCCCTGAAAGCCTCCTCCTCCAATTCTATTCTTTCAGCTTCCAATTCAGCTAATAATTCTGGATCTGTTATTATCTCTTCTTCCTCTGCCGGAGAGTCTACCTCCTCCCCTGCAGAATAAAATATAAACCAATAAGAATTTCAAGTTAATAGAAATTCCTAAACAGGTTCTAGACGTTTTTTGTTTGTGAAATTATTTAAGTTAGAATTTTGGCACTTTATATTTTAGCAGTTTTAGATAAAATAATAAAATAACCCAAATCTCGTCGTGCTTGTCGCTCTGCCTTTTCAGCTTCTTTTAATTCTCTTTTCAATCGATTTGCCTCCCGTCTTTCAAACTTAATTCGGTTTTTTTCTGCCTTTTCTCGATCTCTTTCTTCCTTAGCTATACGTGCCGCTTCACGACGTGCATTAATCTCTTGTAGTTTTTTTGCCCTAGCCGCTTTTTCTTCATCATCTAAAACCGACTCGTCTACTTCCTCCAGTGTTTCTTCCTCATAAGTATCCTAAAAAAAAAAAGAATCAATAATGTATTCTTGTTCGTAATAAGTTAGTATATCTATTTATTTTAAAGTAGCTCATTAAAGTAAATATATTTATTACCTCTTCTTCATCTTTTATGTTGAAAAATAGTTTATAATTTTCTACCAATACTTCTTGAAACTCTTTGTGGCTATCAAGGATATTGTCTCGCCTGTACAAATAATAGTCATTTTAAAAACAATATGATTAGACTAATTTAATTGGTCACTATCAATTATACCTTTATCAAGAATAAGAAGAAAGAAGAACACAGCTCTCGACAAATAAACCAACTTAGCATTTAAAAGGATATACAAACACATATTTTTTTTACAATCAACAGCTCTTACATGAATGTAAAACATAATACTATGTATAATTTAACATAAAATATTATGGTGCGACGTAGTGCTGGCTTCTCGCCGTCCACTCCGCGCCCGGGGGCATCTCATGACGATATGCCATTGGTCTCGTGCTCAGCCAGCCGTCCCATTGTTGTAAGGATAACATTAGATAAATGTGTAAATTTTCTATCTTGTGGGGTCTCTTGACGTTGTACTGAAATCTCATCGCCATTTCCACCTTGTCATATACTTGTTAGACCACAAGGTTATGCGCGTCTGGGTTTTGACTATAGCATATTAGCGGCCGACCAGCGATACATGTACAGCCAGCGCACGATTTTTGCATACGGACTAGATAAATGTAATGAATTAACCGTGCGTGGGACGCTGATGCATTAATTTATTTATACTTAAGGCTCTAGACAGACGGACCGCATTTCAACTGCAATCCAACCGCAAATTGCAGTTCAGATGCAGTTTGAATGCAGTTGACGCGACTGCAATAGAACTGCAAACCAAACGCCACACCAACACACAACTGGACTGCGATTGGACTGCAATCGGACTGCACGTTTGGTTTGCAGTTCTATTGCAGTCGTGTCAACTGCATTCAAACTGCATCCGAACTGCAATTTGCGGTTGGATTGCAGTTGAAATGCGGTCCGTCTGTCTAGAGCCTAAGTGTAATAGCGAGCCCCCGAGTGGAGTGCGACGACGTCGGTAGGCGACCGCGTGCGACCGGCCAGAACTTCACGTTTGCTTTTGTTTTGTTTGTTCTCTTTTCGCTTACGACGTCTACTAAACGTCAAAGTTACGTTGCGCTCCGCGAACCGCCGAAGTTGTTGATCGACATCGGTGTGTTAAAAAAAGTATATGACGGTATTTAACCCGAAAAAGATATTGATGTAAACTTGAAGTTATTACCATATTTTAATGCTAAATTAATAAATATAAAAATCGAGAAAATGCGCAAAAAATAGAAATAAAGAAAATTCTTGAATGTGGTGTGTGATTGATTAGTCCTAGGCACGCGTCGCTGTGACCGCGTGCCACGCTCATGTGGCGACCTTTCACGTGTAACACTTGCCATCTGTTGAAATACCATCTACAGACTCCTGAGGTGTCATTCAATGGCGTGCAGTGGTCTACTCCTCTCGTTAAACCGTGACGTGCTAAATCAATGAAGACTCAAGTCTGAGAAGGCAAGACTGACGATGCATTTTGTAGAAGAAATAGTTGATTTTTAACAGACTTCAAAAAGAAGGAAGTTCTCAATTCGATTGGTATTTTTTTTATGTATGTACACCGATTACGCTGTGATTTATGATCCGATTTGTGTCATTCTTCAGTTTGATGCGGAATAGTTGCCATTTGGTCCCATAAAAATTTAATAGTTTGGCCCAGTAGTTTTAATAATTTTTCAGTGTAGTCCGATTTCGATGATTATTTTTTTTAATTGATAGTGTATGACCTCAAATTTGCTGCCATATAAATTTCAAGAAAATATTCAACATTTAAGGGTAGAGTATTAAAAAAAGATTGTAAATTAAGTGATGACTGAATTTTTTTATGGTCACCGTTTCGAAATATTAATTTGTATGATGAGAAGTAGGCACTAAAAAGCGAAAAATAAAACAAAAACGGCGGTTATTTTCGGTGACAATACATAACAACAAGCCAAACCAAAGCCGACGACTTGCGAATTGAAAGTTAGTTTTACTTTTTGATGGCGGTTATTTTTTTTGTGTTATTTATAATGTAAATTTGTGCTCACTCGGCCTTTCCTTGCTCTCTTTGTTTGCTCATTTAAACACATGTTATTATGATGTTACACATTATCGAGTGGCTTATGATTGCCTAAATTCCATGTAGCTGTAGCAAGCTCTAGCAAGTGTTGCCTTCAAGGGCTAGGTAGGGTACCATAAAGAATCATGCCCACTTTCCATACATTGATTGACCTGTCACTTGATTCTTTTTACAGGTCGCGTCTACTCACAACTAGTGTTGTATAAAAACAATTATTGTTTATAATAACACAATATCGTATCATCTTTTTATTTAGAGGCCAGGGAATAATGCTATTAGGCAAATAAGTTTTTGAGGTTAAACAGCTGTCAGATGAAAGTTGACTGCTCTTAAAACCTCAGAACTATACGATACCAATTAAAATCAAATTATTTCTTAATCCCTGAGAGAGTTACAAGTTACAATCACTCAAAAATAAATCCTTCTTCAATGTAATAGCATCATCAATCGTAATATCCCGCCGATGCTTTGTCATTTCACGTGTGATGTTATGCCATCTGTTTTCTACACTACACTTTGTGCAAATAAAGCAATTAACGTATAGTTCATTGAAGTATCGTCAAAATCTGTCGACAAAGTGGACCAGATTACAACAATCGGCGTGACAGACGTTGCTTTTAGCCAACGAACTATAAGTCAGGCAGACAAGGGAAAGAGTTAATAATAATACCAGCCTATTACTGTCACACTGCTGGGCAGACCTCTTCTCATAAGAGAAGACATGAGCATTAATCACAACGTTTGGTCAAGACGGTATACATTGGTACACATCGGTACTTGCCCGGATTGAACTCAGCCTCGTGCATGCGAGGTGAGGTGTTAATCTCTGGGCCATCACTGACATAAACATAAATAGATAACGAAAAGAGCTGCCTACCTACATGTTTTTGGGGAAGACAATGAAATTAAATTAAAAACAGGATTTGATTTATTATTATTTATTTAATCTCGCACAATCACGTCAACTAAAAATACCGCTAGAGCCACAGCGCGACGGCCTACAGTGCATTTGCAGCAATACTCCATAATGCCTTCTCGTACATTAATACCATTTGCTATCAAAATGTACACATAGTACTGACATCTTGAGATATTATGTCTTGATGTTATTTTCGAATTTTCTAAGTGAATTTTCCCCACTGCCTAACCTAGGTATACAATTTGTGTCATTGTTACACCCATAAAATGCACAAAACTTTTGGTTGGGTTTGGGATTGTTGAGAATGAAGCTCTGGAACTGAAACTGATTCTACAGATGATTCCTTTTCATGCCTCTAATCTGTGCTTGCAGGAAGTTGGGGAGGTTGTATTTCTGGAACATGGACTGGATCAACAGACTATTCCACTTTTTGTTATTGTTTCACCATAAAGTCTCATCACTGTCTAAGTCTCTTCTCTTATCCTGTTGCTGTTGAAAGAGTTTCTTTTAAATGGCAACCAACAGGCATTGCATAGACAGTGAAATTGTGATATCTGTCAACAAAAAAACAACATATTTATAATAAATGCAGTGACATACCTAGTAAAGTAATGAATTAGAACGTGATATTTAAAGAAAAAAGTGCATGAAATGATTTTAATTATTTAAATACAAACCTGACGAGGAGCTGAATTAGTTTGAATAAGTTTATCATCCATAGCATTAGGTTCGATGAGTTTGCTCGGAGAATGTGGTGTGCTCTTTGACGATTGAGCAATGATCATCCATAAACGGGGCATACTTGAACATGACTACCGTGAGATGAACCGGCAGATGGATCACACCCATTGTTTCCATGAATCTGAGTATTAATAGTCTGCATGGATATGTCAAAACATGCTTAACAAATGTAACCTTCTGCCTTTATCTGCAAAACAAATCAATTATGAGATTTTGATTTCTACAATAGAAATAAGTATATTTTTACATGTTTTGTCTTAAGCAACACCTGTCTAAAAGAACACTTTAGCTTAACATGGGGAAAATCTACATGTACTACATCACATTGGGTCAGTGGGTCATCTTAGAGGCATCCCCTATTTCTAGTAGTACTAGTTATATTTACTTGTTCTATTTCTCATGTAATTTAAAAAAATATATTTTACCACTTTTGTATATAAATCCTTTTTTATAAAACAATCATGTTGGATTACTAAATCGTTAGGTTACTTGATTGTTATTATACTTACTATTACTGGAGATATCCAAGTGCTAATTAGCGAGATGACTCTGCTATCAAGCTAAAGGGCCCGATAATGCCAAAGCGTATTATATTAACACACATATATATATGTTGCAGTTTATACCGTAGTACTATTGAGTATTCTGTGGTTTATACAAAACAATCTCGTAGACGACTTTATAGCGCTTTCCATGAAGAGCGATAACGTCTTAGATCCCAATTAAAACGCACTAATCGGTATCCGTATGACACTGGCCAAAGTAATCATCGGCAGTAGGTATCGTGAGTCCGTGGAAAATGCAAAAGTTTTAAGGGTATCAGAAAATTCAAACTAGCACAGCACAGTACAATAATTATTTATCAAGAACGAACAACTGCAAAAACGCAAAACGTCAAACAAATGACATGACAGCCGGTCACTCCAAAGTTCATTTTACGCGTAACCTTTCAAATGTACACTTTCTTTTCTTCCCACATCTCACTATAAAACAATAAAGAAATCATAGGTACTTACTGATAAATTAATTAGTAGAGTAAAATAAATATATCTATCTGTTGTTTTGAACATTCTTTAACCACATGACGAACGAACCAGTTTTTCGTATTCTGTGAAATGGAACGTCGGTAAAACACGTTCCGTTTGCAAGTCTATAAAACTAAACGGAACGTGTTTTACATACGTTCCGTTTCCAAAAATCTACTGAGAATGATAAACATAATAATATTGTTTTTTCCTGGATTTATTTGAAAATTCAACTAAGCAATATGAAATAAGCAAAAACAAAGCATTTTTTTAAGATAATTTACATCACTAGACGTGTTAGAAAATGTTCAGGTCAAAGCTGGACATGATTCTTTGTATGTAAGTGGACTTATCAATATTCTTTTAACATCAGATTGTCAAAGACGATATGATATACTAAAATTAATGGAATAGAATGTAAGTAAGGTTAGGCTCTATGGGAGAGATATTTTTTTATGCATTCAAAATTCGTACAAATATCGCAGGTACATTTTTTTTCGAAATTGCAGAATCGTTATTGTTGGTAGGTATAAAGTTTTTATACTAAGCAGCTTGTAATCAGGTTTTTATTTTATAAAAAAACTAAAGTATAAATGTAAAGACATCGAGAGGTGTAAAATAAAATACTTTAGTAAAAATACTTACTTTAGATAGAAGAAACGTTTTTACATGTTATCAAAATACGACTGTACCTAATTTAACAGTACATTTACAAGCTATTGGTAGTTTCAATCCCTCGTGACGGTACCTTTTTACGAATCTACGGTTTCGTTCGTGGATGGCCAGCAACTCGAGTTTGTCAGGGTTGAACTTGCGGTCGTGCAGCGGGATGTCGCCCCACTGAGCAATGTGATGCAGGGCATCCTTTACGTTGTTCTGCGCCTTTAGTACACGCTCTTGCAAAGTATTTATCGCTGTGTACACTTCCGCCATCCAGTCCGTAACTATAATTATTATTATTGTTTGATGGATCTTATTCATGATCAGAATAAGGATGAATAAGTATTTAAATTACATTTAAGTAGTCAGTGACGTATTCGTGTCTAAAACACAAAACATTTTGACAGGCTGATAATAGTAGATTATGATAGAAGTGAGCTAAGTTTGTTATTACAGAGCCGAAGGCTTGGGCGAGATTAGTTCGACAGTGTATATAATATATATCTACACTCTATATATATACACATAAAATCCTAAATTTATAGTTCCAAATGACATAGTTTAGTGTCAACATTTTATCAACTTTCAAGTCCTGACAAAGTACCTATAATAATAATAATGTTTATTAGTCAAAAGGTACCTAATACATAATTATAACATAGTCGGTGAGCCACAAACTAAGCGTAGCTTGTACCTTGTGACTCAACTTGACTCAAGGCGTTACATACATGGTGATTACCTTCCAGTTTAGGACACAATATAGACAAGAGAGAGAGAGAGAGAAACATTCTTTAAATTCGAAACATAAAATAAAATAATAAAATAAATGTTTTTCAATTATTGGGGCTTAAGTGTTTGTGCGTGAGTGACAGAAAGACAAAGAGTGGAGAAACAGAAAAATAAAGTAAACTGTGCGTGTGTGAGTTCGTGTAGGAGTGTGGATGTGTATGTAGGGAGTTAGGTGTAGGTACTATATCAAGGCTTTGGTATCGTCGTATGATAGTTGACGAGGAGGAGGCTGAGGTGAGGATATTCTTACTGATGGTGACTGAACAGTTTCTTAGGTCGCAGATTTTATTAACTTTATTTTAGGTATTGGGGTGAGCAAAGTGGGTACAGTGTCTAGCAAGTTTAGATATGTAGGTAGGTATAGGACAAATAAAGGCAGTGTTAATAAACGTGAAAGCCTTACAGTCATCGTTCCAGGTGAGCTCCTCGACGCCACGACCCAGCAGATTGTCGATGGCAGAGATCTCCTTCTCAATGAGCGCCACCTCCGTGTCATGACTGCCCTCGCGGATCGCGTTGTACCATGCAATGGCTCGGTTCAAGCGGTTCAAGTCATACTGATAGATTTAAACGATTACTTTTGTAAAATTTAAATGAATAGTACAATATAATAGGTTGGGGAAAAAGTCTTTTCGCATTATAGTATGTATGAACTTGTAATAAAATCTCGTTGGCTAGACTATTTGCATCTGGCTGGTTTTGGTATCATTGAAAGTTTAGATTTTAAAAAACATAATTCCAAATTCAAATTAGGAAAATGTGTGATTTGTATATTTTGTTTTTCGTACTGTCAAGCTGAATGAATATAATGAAGAAATTCGATACATTTTAAAATTTTACTACAAAAAAGGTAAAAATGCAACGCAATCCGCGAAAAAAATTTGCGATGTTTATGGACCTAGTGCAGTGTCTGTGAGAGTAGCACAAATTTAGTTTAAGCGTTTTCAATCCGGAAATTTTGATGTCAAAGATGCACGTCGCTCTGGTCGCCCTATTACAGATAAAATGGATGCCATTTTTGAAAAAGTGGAGCAAGATCGGCATATCAGTAGTTACGACGTAGCTGAAGAACTGGGAATTGACCACAAAACAGTTTTGGCGCATTTGAAAAAAACTGGGTACACAAAAAAGCTCGATATTTGGGTACCTCACGAGCTCACTGAAAGAAACCTAATGAACCGTGTACTCATTTGTGATTATTTATTACGACGTAATGAAACCGAACCATTTTTGAAGAAGCTGATAACTGGTGATGAAAAGTGGATCACGTACGACAAGAACGTGCGAAAAAGGTCGTGGTCAAAGGCCGGTCAGGCTTCACAGACTGTGGCGAAACCCGGGTTAACACGCAACAAGGTGATTCTGTGTGTGTGGTAGGATTGGAAGGGCATTAATTATTATGAGCTGTTACCACCAGGCAGGACCATCGATTCTGAACTCTACTGCGAACAACTGATGAGATTAAAGCAAGAAGTTGAGAGAAAGCGGCCGGAATTAATCAACAGAAGGGGTGTGGTTTTCCATCATGATAACGCTAAACCTCACACATCTTTAGCCACTCAGCAAAAATTAAGAGAGTTTGGCTGGGAGGTGTTAATGCATCCGCCGTATAGTCCTGACCTTGCCCCTTCAGATTTCCACCTGTTTCGGTCTCTTCAGAATTCTTTACGCAGTGTCAGGATAACATCACGAGAGTACTGCCAAAAGCACTTGTCGCGGTATTTTGATCGGAAGTCCCAAAATTTCTATAGCAATGGGATCATGTCCCTACTTACAAGATGGCAAAAAGTTATCAAACAAAATGGTACCTACATTCTTTAGTTGGCCTGCCTTCCAATGTAAATAAACTATATTAAAAAATGTTTTGAATTTTCTTAAAAAATGCGAAGAAACTTTTTCCCATCAATAAACATCCAAAGAATTTGTCTGTCACCTGTAACTTCTCATTTCTGGCAAACAGATCCAGTCCATCCTGCGGAATGCCTTGCTTGTTCAAATATGTCATATAACGTATTTCACGTAATAACATAACCAGCTGCAAAAATAATCAAATATATTCAGTCTGATCGAACCTAATCAACGTGATCTGTTAGGCCTTTACTAAATGCTTGCCATGGAGAGAAAATCTGACCCGATTGGTCTGACTGGATGCGTGAGGTAAATGTATTTTATCCAAAGAGAATAAAACGTCTTTGATTTTATCGGACAGTCGTAGGCGACTGATCTTAGAGATATTGTTTATATATATATGTATGTATTTAAAAAAAAATGCTTATTGGCTACAATAGTCCTGTCAGTGATGATAAATCGATCCCAGTACAATGTGACATTGCCATTTTCAAGAACTGGATCGGGCACATACCTGTAGTATGGTACTTCTGATTCCACGAGGTTGTATTTTAGAGCAAGTTGCTGATGGATAATCCTGGCCACAAGGTTGTGCCTATGTAAGTACTCTTCGTTAGCAAGACGAGAACATCCAGAGATCATGTGACGGATTGATTTCCCCGGTCTGTGACATGCCCGACGAATGTCAACCGTGCCATCCTTCACAATAAATCTCCGGTAGTTATTCGTCAAAATAACTTCGTCCATAATTGCACAGACAAAACCTTCGGTTTCTCCAAATAGATCGCCGAATCGTAGCCAGGATACGGACGCTAAGAAATCCACTTCGGGCCCGTGTAGGGCCCGGAAAAAGCGTCCGTGAAGCTCCTTACTCTTCCAAACCTCCTCGCGATCTTTAGTCTCAAGCACTACAGGCTTGCACCAGTTCTCTTTAGCCAAGGAAAGCTGGGTAAGGTCCTTGTCCACTGCAACTACATCTCGGTGCATCCCCACGTCGGCTTCTAGGAAATATTCCCTGAGACTGCATATCTCACGGTTGTGCAGGGTCTTAGCATTTAAGAAGCCACGACCTCCACACTTCCGCGGGATATACAGTCTCATCACCGATGACCGTGGGTGATGCATCCGATAAGCTGTCAATTTATTATTATTATTATTATATGAATCGGTATAACTGACCATGTAAGATAGCCTTAAATCCTTAATTAAACAAGTCTCTTGGCCAAATACTCAAACGCAACTCAATTTTAAGATAAGTCAGCCGTTAAGTCTCGTACTGTCAAAGTCAAAGCATTCATTTCAATTAAACCATTTACAGGCACTTTTGAATTGTCAAGGAGTCGGTCAGTTAGTCAGAAAGTTGAAGCTAGTTCCTCGTTCCAAAACGTAGGTAGGTCTCTATGAAGAAGAACGATCAAGAAACTCCACGGACACTCTTTTAAATCAACAAAATATTGATTACATTATCCTTGTTGCTTCTATATGTGAAAATTAAAAATTTAAAAAAACCCCCAACGCAAAACATAAAAGCGATTATGTAAAAAGTAAAAAATAATACTTTTGTTGAGCCATCAAATGTTTGTTCGTTGAAATGGCGCTATAATGTCGCGGCGGGGTACCGCTTAAGTAAGTCAGTCCCTCAATTTCATTCACTGTCTATTAATTTACCAGCATTTCCGACCAATTTGCTTCGATATTATCAAATTTTTGTTGCTAATCTAGTTGTTAATCTTGTTGCAAATCTAGTTACCATCAGATCGCTATTTTAGATATTTAGTTATTGCTTTAAACTTAGCGGTACCCCGCCGCGACATTATAGCGCCATTTCAACGAACAAACATTTGATGGCTCAACAAAAGTATTATTTTTTACTTTTTACATAATCGCTTTTATGTTTTGCGTTGGGGTTTTTTTTTAATTTTTAATTTAATTTTTATTTTAAATTTTTTAAATGTAATTTAGTTTGGTTTTGTGTGGTCAGTGTGGTCACCTATAATAATATGTTTGAAAGCAAAGTAAACATCCGGTATGCGTCTAAGATCCCTACAGCAGCAAACAAAAGAGCTGATAACTTTAAAACTTCTGAACCGATTTTGATGAAACATGTCTAAGAACCATCGCTAGAGAATCTTCTTTCAAATAAAAAAAACCGCATTCAAATCGGTTCACCCGTTAAAGAGCTACAGTGCCACAGACAGACACACAGACACACAGACACGTCAAACTTATAACACCTCTCTTTTTCGTCGGGGGTTAAAAACAACGCAGGTAAAGAACAATACAAAACATAAGTATGTCACAGTCATTATGACATAAATTGATTGCGACAGCACAAAACTTAACGGCATCTTAAAATTGGGAAACGTTTCAGTATTTGGCTATTTGACTGTCAAAATGTGACTGACCTCCGGGCTAAAGTTATTTCTAACAAAGGGCGGGTCCCTGTAAATGAGGTTCTTGGCGAGTTGCGTCTTACAAATGTTTGGCACATTGGCGCACCACGCTTTGAATTGTCTGTCTTCTATCACGTTCAAGTAGCCCAACATTTCGTTCGTCTTCTGCTTTGCGTACAACGCGTACTCTGATTCTATTATGCTATAAAAATAAAAATGCAAATTCATCATTCACGACGCACCAGATGCCAAATGCGAAGTATTTCTGATGATTTTATGAGTAATTTACAGTGAAACCTTGGATATGTGAGAAAACTTTGACTTTTACAATGAAGGCCAGGCCAGACTGTTATAAACAAGCTTCCAACAGGGGTCACCTTAGTGGGAGGTTGTGGTTGTGGAGCCACCGGTTGGTGTTTGCGTCCACACTGGTTTACAACAAGGCTCCCACATCAGTGTGTTGTCGACTCTTTGTTTACAACGGCGGTATCCACACGCGGTTTACAACGCGCGTCCGTCCACAGAGGTCTTGAAGGTCAAACGATTTTTTGTTACAAACAAGTGTTTACACTGTTGTAAACCGCCGGTGGAGACCGATGTGGAGGGCTTGTTTACAACAGTCTGGCCGGGGTTTGAGGTCCCGACACTTTTGTGTTGAAATACCTCTGTAATCTACTGGGAATTTTCAAACCTTGTTAATTGACATTAGTTTTTTATGTTTACCTCTAAAATTTGGACTTCGTAGCTCAATAACCCGTACATAAATGAGACAATTTATCAGGTTTATGACACGCTTGTTTACAAATTTCTTCCATTTATATATTGATTATTAGGATAAATGGTACATTTCGACCTCTCTTATTGGTGGTAATGAGACAACTGTCATGTTATTGCTACCTGTCTATTTGGGAAACTGGGTACCTAAATGCAAAGCTATAAGTGATAAAAAATTCTAGGTCTCTTGAGTTCCCAATTAAACAGGTTTCACTGTACCTAATTAGCTTAATTAGGTACATTTACATACTTGAACAAAAACCAGTTGCGTGATCAAACCAACGTAAAATAATCTTTACTCGATCAAAAATGTCTTATTATTAAGATTAAAAACACTTACGGATCTTCAAACATAATAAAATCTTCCATAGGCGCTTGTATCCTCCTGCGAAGTTTGTGACACCACCAGAGCACACCGGCTACTGGTGGCAGGTAAGGATCCACCATCGGTCTTTCGGAACCTTTCAATTTCTAAAAAAAAAGAAATAACTATTATTCCAAAAAAAATTACCGATAAAAAATAGGCATGTAATGCACTAAACTATACTTAATTATTATGTTATAAAAATAATGTATATATCGAAACTCACAGCCATTTCTTCGTCAAATATTTCTTTCACAGAATCCAAATTGGAATGCATGTAATCAAGTAATCTTGTAAGCTTGGGTTTTAACTCACTTTTGATTATTGGTCGGTGAAAAAGATCTCCTATGATTTGGAAAAACTGGAAAGACAACAAAGTATTTTTTTATTTATCTCACGATATTTAACTGTTTCGGGTAAGCCTTTCTTATTTTTGAATTCATAAATTCATTAAAATAACAAAAACACAAAAAAAAACAATCAATTCATTCAATCCAATATGAACAATGATCATTTATCGTAAAGCACACCTTAATCTTCTGCTTACCAACATCAACGCAACAAAATTTCTTCGGATAGGGGGTAAGCAGTTGATGACGTTGTCTGTACGCCTTTGTGTTCCATCACATACCTTAAAGAAGTGGTCCAAGTTTCGACACTCATCAAGTCCTTGCGAGAACAGTGATGCAAGTTGCCGGTCGACGTCCGCGAGTACTCCCTCATGGCGCTCATGATCTTTTAGGAAGGAGTCGTCTTCAGGGTCGGACGGGTCGTACGTGATGTTGCCAAGTTCCATGTATTTATGCGAATAGTCCTCTAGGATCTAACAAATATGAAATGTATTAGCTGCATAGAAATCTAAATCTTTCTTATATCTATGATTAGCTGTGTGTTTAGATAGCTGAAAGAGCGAGTCGAACTCGTGCACCGAACTTCCCGTAACATGCATTGAAATGAAAAATATTTTTCCAATTAACTTCTTTTTACTCTTTGGGACTGCAAAACTAAGTTACTGTAAGGCCTCTGCCTCGAACATTGCGGGCAGCGGCGGCGGCGGCGGCAGGATCTAATGCTTAAAATCAAATGGACCGACCGCGACCCTCGAAAACAGCGGCGCGGCAGCGGCGTGAGGGCGGGCAACGAGCGGTGCGCTCCAGCCAAGCGGTGACCGCCCGCGCGTCTGTATTGCAGTGTTGTGCAATTTATTTTTAGCGTTAGGAAATAAATTTAAATCAAAAAGATGTTGTCGCCGTTGTTTAAACATTTCGTTCGCGAATAAAAACAAATATCTCGATGACACAACCACGAACACAACACTACGCCGCTATAGTGCCGCGCGATCTGTCCACTCGTTTCGAGGGTCTGCTTTGCCCGCCCGGCTCCCGAACCGCCGCCGCCGCCGCCCCGCTGCCCGCAAGATTCGAGGCAGAGGCCTAAAGAGTGCTTTGCTGATTTTTAAAAAACTATGCTAGTTAGAGACATTTTTACCTAATATTTACCTACATAAACCTGCATCTATTTATCGCATTGCAAAGTGAAAATTTTCAATTCTATTTCTGTTGTATTTAATTAAAATATACTCGACTCAGATGTGACGTCAACCGTCACCTTAAAATGTATCGAGTCACCTCAAAGTAGGTATGTCATTATACTGTCGATTTAAATCGCAGCGTTATTCTTTCGCTATAGTTCAACCTCACTAACGAGGGAATCATACTAACATTTTATTAAATTATAGAAACCTAACAAAAATGTTGTCTGACCTTCATACAATCAGCGCTCAATGTCTTGCCTCTTAAACCACAAAACTCCACTTTCTCCAGCTTCAATATTTCGCAGGTGCTCTCTATTAGGTGCTCTATCATCTTGAGCCGTTTCATGTACACGTTGAACCTCTTGAAGACGCGGTCAAAGTCGAATGACCAACGCACAGGCATTACTCCAGGAGGGAAAAATGTATGCACTTTGTCTCGGTTCATCTCGTAGGTCTCACTGCAGATCAGTTAAATAGTTTAAATACTTCAATTGCTCCATTGAAGGGACTTTAGGGAGTTTACTATGTGCGTGTGAACTGAGGGACCACATTGGTATTGATTATTTTTTTAATTGATAGTGTATACTTACCTCAAATTTGGTCTGCCTTGATAGTGTATACTTAGGTACCTCAATTTTGGTTTTCGTTCAAGAAAATGCAATACGTGCATTCATATGATTGCTTTTGGAGCAGATAAAATTGTCTGAATGCCAGGAATTTGCCCGACCTTCACAATACAAGGACAAGTTTACCATCGAATCGGTTATTTACTTCCTATCGCCAGTTCAAAACATACAGATACTACCTACTATACTCTTACCCCCCCCCCCCCTCCCCTTCTTATTCTCTTCCTACTATATTCTAATCCTTTCCGATTTTATTTTTTCCTGCAACGAGGGCTGCACTAAAAGTATCGGGAATGGATTATTTCCACTGTTCCTGTCATATTAAAATCTTTTTAATTGAAAACCTTGGTTTTAAAAATCGAATACCATTTATTTATTTAAAAAAAGATTCTCGGTCTTGTCACAAGGTTTTGTCAAACTTGTTTAGTCGTTGAGAAAATGGAATTGACTCGAGAAAATTCAAGAGCGATGATTTATTATGACTTTCGAAGTGGTTTATCACAAAAACAGTGTGTTGACCGGATGATTTCTGCATTTGGTGATGAAGCCCCATCCAAAACCACAATTTATCGCTGGTTTGCTGAATTTCAACGTGGACGTGTCAAGCTCAGTGATGATCCCCGTCAAGGTCGTCCAAAAACTGCAGTCACCCAAGAAAACGTTGATGCTGTGCGTAAGCTGATTGAGGAAGATCGACATGTGACATACCGCGAAATTCAGGGAACTTTAGACATTGGCATGAGTTAAATACAAATAATCTTGCATGAACAATTAGGTGTAAAAAAGTTGTTTTCCCGATAGATACCGCATTCGCTCTGTGAAAAGCAAAAAGCGGGTCGCGTTACTTGGTGCGTCAGAACTCTCGAAAGATTCCACGCAGGATCCTCAAATGCTGTATACAACATCGTATCAGGTGACGAATCCTGGATATACGCGTACGAACCCGAAACAAAAAACCTGTCACGAGTTTGGGTGTTCGAAAATGAGTTAAACCGAACAAAAATTGTTCGTTCACGGAGTGTTGCAAAAAAATGGTGGCCACGTTTGTCTCCAAAACCGGCCATGTTGCGACTATTCCTCTTGAGGGACAAAGAACGGTTATTGCAGAATGGTATGCTAGCATTTGTTTGCCACAGGTCGTTTCTGAACTCCGTAAAGAGAACTGCAACCGCCGCATCATCCTCCATCACGACAATGTGAGTTCTCACACCGCGCACAGAACAAAAGAGTTTTTAGAGCAAGAAACCATAGAATTATTAGACCCCGACCTAAGCCCTAATGATTTCTATATTTTCCCTAAAATAAAAAATAAATTGCGTGGTCAGAGATTTTCATCACCTGAAGAAGCTGTGGACGCCTACAAAACGGCCATTTTGGAAACCCCAACTTCCGAATGGAATGGTTGCTTCAATGATTGGTTCCATCGTATGGAAAAATGTGTCAAATATCGCGGAGAATACTTCAAAAAGCAATAAATACATTTTTAAATAGTAATGTTGTGTCAGTACTTCCTTGATTCCCGAAATTTTCAGTGCCGCCCTCGTACCGTAGGTACGACAAGTGAAACCGCTATTATTAATTAAGTTATCCTCTCCAAATAAACTAAGCTTTTTTTTTAGGAATTAGGTAGTTTAAACTACCTAATCCTTACCTGACATTATAAAAACGAAAGTAACTTGTAACTGTCGGTCTGTCCGTTTATTTGTATGAATGTATGTTTTACAGCTAATCTGCTGTGCCGTTTGTGATAAAATTTGATATGGATAGTCTGAAGCCTGGGGAAGGATATAGGCTACTTTTTATCAACAAACCGTACGAGCGAGGCCGCGGGCGAAAGCTATTTCCTTGATGAAAAAAAGTCGCAGGAGAGACCTTAAACATTATTGAACTCGTAAGATTATGTTTTTGATATTTGTAGACGTGTTTAAAAATGAACGTCATATTAAAATGACTAAAGACTCGATCTCCGAAGATAGCGGCGAATTCGCTTGTTTTCGTCCCATTATTTTTGCTAGATTTCGGCCACTATTCTATTTTTGTTCTCCACAGTAAAATCAGTTCTTACGGGCGCGTATTCGATTTAGCGCAACTCAAAATCTAAACGATTGCTAGAATAGCGTAGCAGCATTGACACACACTAGTACAATACAATGGTCTGTTTGTGTGCATCAGAAAGAAAAATATGCACGAAATAACCACGAATCATTAAAATTGATATTCTGTATATTAAGCATAATATTTACTTTCGTAAAATAAATATATCAATTATGTTTTTATTCAAATACTGGTGAAAAAAAATTGTCAAAGTGAACCGATTTTCTACTTTTTCAACATTGTTTTTAATACATAATAGTAATATTTTCGTAATTTTTGCTCTGTAGCTGTCTTTATGACTGTATATACTGTTGGAAAAAAGGCATAAAACCAAATATTTTGGCATATTGTAATGGTTGTATTTGTCCTGAAAGTTAACTCTGACGTCTATTTTCGCAAAACGATATGAAAGAATTGTCTTCGCTTTAAAAAACCATAATTAAAAATTATACTTATACTCTGTAGCTGTCTAAATCAAGACTTAATCTTTCTAAAACTTTAAATTGTCTTTAAATAATCTGCACATAATTACGATATTGCTCGGGGCAAAACGCAAAAAAAAATGAAGTTTTCGTCACGAATCGAATACGCGCTCTTAATAAAATATTCAGTTAACTATTTATTTATTTTTAATATTAGGCTGTTGGTGGCTTCGTTAGCGCATCTTACTTCTGCACTAGCT
This sequence comes from Charanyca ferruginea, assembly GCA_947361185.1. NCBI lineage: Eukaryota > Metazoa > Arthropoda > Insecta > Lepidoptera > Noctuidae > Charanyca > Charanyca ferruginea. Next base: position 10,451,763 of record OX376076.1, read on the forward strand.
GGATTCAAAATACTGAAGATTATGAAATTCAATTATTATTTTCCTCACGAGTGCGTTGAAAAACGTCGGTGTAGTACTATTATCTATTCTGTCTAGGTCGTCGTGTATTTCTTACACGACGTCCCGTTATTATTATCATATAAATAAATATAAACTACAGCACGACTCGATTACGCCCTCGTCTACAACTCGGGCTATAACCGCTGGTACTTACAGAAAATGGTTCAAAACGGACATAGACTTCCTTATTTTTAGAAGTTGTTCGTCAGGTTCTCCTTGAAATATGGTCGGAGGATCAATACAGTTTGAGCTCTGCATTATGACTAGATTGCACACTTCACGAAGCAAAGCTGTCAATAGAAATACATAAAACACGTCAATGAAAAAAGCTCCTCTCTCTCTCTCGTCAATAATGTATTGAATCGAATAATATCATTGTTAACGTGTACGAGGACTTGGCACCAGAGAGGTTAAAGTGCATTTGCACTATTGTACTTTGTGTAGTGTACTACAAAAAACGGGTGATGCAATTCCAGTTTCTTACGATGGCAACACTGTAAATTAGAGAGCCGACAATAATGGCAGATTATTCACACGTTCAATGTTGGATCCAAACAGTCATATAAATAGTAGGTATACTATAATTAGTCCAACTCGAATGATGACAAACACTGAAGGAGAACACTTAAAGTGCATGACTGCTACGTTAGATTTTGATTTGATTTGATTTTCTCCACCACTTATTAGGTATATCCTCGGAAATCATGAAACTGACACCCATGCATCGAACACTAATAAAAAACCACCCATGATGGATATACGTAAGTATTTAAGTACAACTTGACAGTTTGACGGGCCTGTTGGTCTAGTGGTCACTGACCCTGACTGCTAAGCCGGAGGTCGTGGGTTCGATTCCCACCCAGGACAAACTTTGTGTGATGAGCATGATTGTTTGTTCTGTGTCTGGGTGTTTATCTATAATATGTATGTATTTATAAATTATATAAGTATGTATATCAGTTGTCTGGTTACCATAACACAAGCTCTGCTTAGCTTGGGACCAGATGACCGTGTGTGAGTTGTCCCAAGATATTTATTTATTTATTTATTTATTTAACTTTATTCGTAATTCGTAACGAATTACGAATAATTTCTGTTTCGTCTTTCCCAGCTCTCGGGGGGGAAAAGCGTGTATGTATATGGGACGTATATCTAGATAAAGTAATCACATTGTCGACACAACTTAGTCAATAAACTTAATATTAAACTCGAATTAAGCTATACCTACTTTTTAACTATCAAGGATAGTAGAATGAACACGACAGACATATAAAAATTTAAAAGACTCTGTAGGCGGCTGAAGAAAGAAAGTTTTGTATAGGCGTAAAAGTATTTGTGCATTTATATAGGTACGTACGGGATCGCCAGCGATGTCAAGACGCTGCTGGCCTTTCTTTGGGAGCTGGGGTGAATCGAACGATTTACTTCCCAGCTTTATTAAAAATACGCGCTGAGACGTGAGGTTGCGGACACCAGCCCGTCATACTACTACTACTACTAAATAAATATATATAAATACGTACGTATAAGTTTTTCCACGCTACAGAAATATCTCGAGTTCCCCCACAACAGCCCAATACAGTGCAACATCGGTCTGATCAAGACCTTGGCGTCAGTGAATTCGGTTGCCTCAAAAGTTTCGAAGTGAACTATCAAAGGTCTTTGGTATACATAAATATCACGACATTCGACAATGGCTGTAAAATAAAACATAATGGAGTCAAATTAATAATAGTTTATGTGGTATTGATCGAAAAAGCAGAAAAAAAGAATGGATCGCTCGCAAATATTGGGCCTGATTCAAACATTTTTGAAAATGTAAAGTTGTAGATACATCTGACGTTTGCACTCGTCAATCCTCTAAGCTAATTAATATACTTATAGTACGTCAGCATCGTAGCGTTGGTAGGTACGCGCTTTAGCGTACGCTGCATGTGAGCAGTTTGCAATTAGGTAATACGTAATTTTCACAGCCGCATCACAGCGCGCACGTGAATGGTGTGGCTGATATACCTAAGGATCTCCAGAACAAAACGAGTAGTAGTAGTTAATCTTATTGACCAATGACGGTTGGTAAATGTTCGCAATATGTTTAAATGTTGCGGTTTTAGACTAATTATTCAGTTGGGTAAGGTCTAGCGGGGCTTCCATGTATATTTTTATGCAAACGCTTATTTTATACGGTCTGCAGGATTTAAGGGAACCTTACATAAAGGGGACGACGGGGGCTTCGCTCGCTCACTTTAAGACCTACAAGGCTACAATACAACGCACGTGCGGCGGGTAGCATTTCAATTTTTATAAGAAACCGCAGGATATCAAATTGCGGTCAATTGTCAACCGCTCCGGTTGTCTTGGAGCTGTGGCGGGCCGCATATCTATTGATTGTGTGAATTTGGAATTGCTGTCGCATATATAGCCATCACTATAATGGAAAATAAATGCTTGTAGGTAATTGACGACGACAAGTGGCGGACCGCAATAGAACCGAGACGATACGGTTAGACGGAATACGGCGTGCCATTGCGGCCAGCCGCAAGTGCATTGTAGGTCTTAAACCCGAACGATCCTAACTTGTCCGTGTCGAGGCACCCCAAGATTTCGAGGTCGCTTCGCTCGCTCTTTGACATGTCTTTTATCGCGACTCTAAGGGTAGGTAATACCTAAGATTTACCGAGTGGCATGGAAGATGATCGGACTTTTACTGTTAAGAGTTTGTAACTCAGGTACTGTTTGGTTGATTGTTTGGTTTTAAGTACTGGAAAACCTTACAATTTACCGATCGGGTTTTTATAGTAACATACATGACATATCACATAAACAATGAAAGTCCATCCACATTATGACAATTTAACGCAAGAAATTCAGGAGGCTACTCATTATCTACTAAGCCATTAATTTTAAATTTAATTTCTTCTCACCAGCAACTACATTGGTAAGCATACTCTTGAAGCAGCTAAGATACACGCTTTTTGTATCCTCTAGGTAGTGGGCCATCCTCTTCACGCGAGGGTCTCGCAGCTGGGAGTATATACCTTCAAGATTCTTCAGCCGCTGAGTGTAGAAGGCGACGTCTGCTCCAGGTAGCGGAAATTGTGTCCTTTTGAATGCTAACAATAAAAAAAAATAAGATATGTATTTGTATTTATTTTCTTTTAAGTTTGGTATTCTGTAAGAGCAAAAGTATGCACTATCAGCTTTACTCCTTTGACCGTGTTAGTTATGTCTCGCACGCACACTCATACAGTGGCGGGCGGGCTTTTTGAGCTGCAGCCCAGGGCCACGTGACTATGGGCCCCAAGCCAAGTTAAAGACAATAGACAATATTTTGAATATAAAAAAGAAAACTATCGTAAACATCATTAAGTATCTAAAACAGTTTTTTGACAAAATGGTAATTAGTTGATACATTAATCAGGGTCCCAAGTAGTATTAGCCTAGGGCCCCAACAATATCCGGTTCACCCCTGCACTCATAAATGTGTGTGTAGTGTGTTTAGATGTCGTAAACAAATTGGCAATGTGCATTTACACAAATGACAAAGAATATGATTTTATGACAAAGCATAAAGTTTGGCGTAAAGGAACTGACATGGACAGCAGTGTCACAGGTATTTATTATGGAGAATATAATATAACGAGCAAGAAACTCCACGAAAACTTTTTCCAAACAAATTTTCTTACAGTCCGGTTACTTTATTATTGTTGCAATCGAAACCTTACGCTCGATCTTACCTATATAGGAATCCTCTGCTAGTAAATCATGAACTTGTTGCGTCCACTTTATGATAGCTCCTTCAATGTTCGACTTTAAGTACAAGTCCACGTCTTCTCCATCGCTGTAACGTGGTATTATGATAAGGTACAGTTTACCTATTTTCTATTATAATTGACTGGGCTACAACGAGCGATAATTATCTGTATTCGGTTGGTGCATCCTGCGAGAGTAGTTTTACCACAGCAGAAACTATATCTCTTATGTTGTTCGTGCCAATAGGACAAAAGGAGATAGCTATTTAACTTGCCGGCCTAAACACAAAAAATCTGTCTTTTCTTTCTTTAAATAAAAACGTGCCCCACACTAAGAAATTCTCCTGTATCGCGGGTGCGCATAAACAGCCTGTCTTTTATGGCATAGGTATTTTCCAGCAACACAACTTTAGAAACCGTCTACTTTAGTTTTATATACCTTTGTTTCAGTCTGGCTTCCGCTATGTATATGCTTTGTACACCGGGCGGCATCGGTAGCAATACTTGACTAGACATTTCTCCTTTTAACTGCAATTTGAAGATAAAAAATGTACCCGATTAAATCGATAGTCCATACTGGTCTGGTCAAGCAATGAACTTAGGGAGTTATGGCTCCACTGTACTACAGACCAGACAGTTCTACTTACTAAAGAAATTTTGAATCTCAATTTCAACTAACCTGATACATTAAATTCCTCAATTCATCAACATGTCTCATCATATCGTTCTTCACTAACTTGGGCCATCCTACTTGATTCTCAGGATTGCATAGGAGAGGCCCGATCACATCATCGGCCAACGTAATAATATCCATTAGTACGTTACCAGACATTTCGCCGATAGTGAGAGCCTACAAAATTACATCAGTTATGTAGCAAAACTTTCAATTCAAAAGTATGACGTAATGTCGTTTTTATTTTTTTTATTATCAAATAGGCTTGCGTTCGACCGCAATTCATCTGATCTTAAGTGATAATGCGGCCTAAGTTGTAACCGCAAAATTACGCAGCATTTGTTCTCAAAAAATATTAGGGACCAAATTAGCAAATTATGAGAAATGAAAATTTGTTAACTCATTTTGAACTACACAGATTACACTGGATCACAACTCGTACTGAACAGACTGCTAACGTCGTCATGATGCCCAGACCAGTTTCCTACAAAACTGTTTTTATGGTTTTCATTACGCACTCACGGCACACGTGTAATACTGGCAGTTAAACAGTACCTGCCTATTAAGTACCTAAATGTAGGTAACATTTAAGTAATTGATAGGCAGGGATAAGCCTATTGACTTCAACCCGTTAACTGAGCGCAAATCCAGACTTATCGTAGCTACTGAGAAATTCGTAATGAAAAATACCCGATAATACTTTGACCGACTTGGGCATCGAACCCACTGCCAGATCCCATTTTAATTGCGATCTCTGTTAGACCAACGAAGCAGTTTTCAGTTGCATTTTTTTAGTACTCAATTCTGTAATTACAAACCTGTCGAAAGTTTACCGGCGTAATTTTATCTATTCCTTCATTTCTGAGAAGGTACACCATCTTACCCCTAGAGATGGGCGGAAATGATAAGGAGCACGTGAGCCCACCGGCCGCGGACATACGAAACACACACACATCAAACTTTTGCAGATCGAAAAACCTGAAAAGAAAGTGCTGCAAAAAAAGAACAATGAGCTTGCAGGTGTTGTAGAAAAGGTAGGTATCCCCTAGAGCAGGGTTTCTTAAATAGAGGTCCAGTATGTGTATCTGGAGTCCGCAGTAGGTCAGTCAACTCACAACATATTTACTAGGAAATTGTGTAGGTAGTAAATTTAGTATTTCTCAGCCAAGCTACGAACAAGAATTAAGGATCGTTTTCTTTTTCCTAAAATATTCTTTGACCGAGGTCCGTGAAATTGTTTAAATTGTGAAGTGGTCCGTGATCCGTGAGTCTACAAAAAGTTTAAGAAACCCTACCCTAGAGGCAACTAATCTAAATACGTTACCTACCTAGATTACCTAGACTAAAGCAGCGTTTACTCGGGTAATTTCTTCAACAATAAAATTATTGCCAGCAATACTCGAGCGGCCTGTGGGTTCGGTATACGCAACGAGCCTACAACGTCCTACGTATTCTTCAGTATAATAATGCTTTCAGAGTGTTGTTGGGGTTGCCTGCCGCGCCATTGCAGTGCGTCACAAAATTATGTTAGCAAATGCATCGTTGATGGTTTCTACGCTTCATAATGAGGTATTAGCATCGTAGTAAATGGCATAATTTAATCGTAACGTTATAGGTGACTAATATTGCGAAGCAACACTGAGCAATAATCAACTGTAATAGTTACCTTCCTGTAAAATACCAGAAATCATTGTCCCCTGCACTGTAGAGCTTTTTCCGTATAGAGAAGGTAATTTTGTTTTTTTGCAAATTAGGTTTGTTTGTTGTTTAAAGCGAAATTAAGAAAACCTCTGTTAAGTTCTCTTAGTAGTAAGCCCAGGCAGGCCCCAGGTATCCGCAAGACCGCATTTTATTTTCACCGTGTGTCCGTATTGTCCGAAATAAAATAAGTAGGTAGCTTTTAATCGGACATAGACAGAGGGATAGAATGGAGTAAGAAAAATAAACTACAGTTCTATGCAAAAAATGTCCAGTCATCATTTTGGTAGAATAAGCGAAGCGGGTATGAACTGAACGACGCGGTAAGTGATGGGAAGGATGATGCACGCGATTTGGAGATGGGTCTTGACTCTTGATACTCAACTGACATTTTGTGAACACATTACATCTGTTTGCAAAAAATACTATAGAAGCTTAGGTTTCATACTTCGTAGGGCAGTAGGCTTGAACGTAAAAGCTGTAACCACTCTGTATAACGCACTCGTAATGGTATGGGTATGGTATTAGATTATGGTTATGGTATGGTATTGGAAAATATTGTTTAAGGCCACGCTACCTATTTAGGGTAACCTGTAATGGTAGAGTTGTATTGTTGTAAATCTATATAATAAAAATGAATCGTTGTTCGTTAGTCTCGCTAAAACTCGAGAACGGCTGGACCGATTTGGCTAATTTTGGTCTTGAAATATTTGTGGAAGTCCAGGGAAGGTTTGAACGGTAAGAAAATTGAAAAATCAATTGACAGGACACAACGTCTGCCGGGTCAGCAAGTAAAATAATAAAATCACATTCTCAGGCTTGAGGAGCGGTGCCGAGGGAGTTACTATATTTATAAACTAGTATTTGCAGGCGACTTCATCTGCCTGAATATTCATACCGATTATTATTTTTTTTTATAAATAACTAGCTTCAGCCCGCGACTTCGTCCGCGTGAATGTCGGTTATCGCGGATACAGACGAAGTCGCGGATTAAAAAGTAGCCCATGTCCTTCCCGAGGGTTCAAGCTCTTTTCATACCAAATTTCATCAAAATCGGTTCCGCCGTTTAATCGTGAAAGCATAACAGACCAAACTCAAACTCAAACTCAAAATCATTTATTTCAAATAAACCATTTATAGGTACCTACTTTTAAATTGTGAGAGTCAGTCAGTCAGAAAGTTGAAGCTAGTTGCTCGTTCCAAACTGTAGGTTTCGACCGAGTTGCTTTCGCATTTATAATATTATAAGTATATAAGTATGTATGTATTGATAGTACTTAAGGATAGTATGGATTATAAAATATTTAAGTAATTACTTATAAATAGAGATTACAATCCATTTTACAAGTAGGTACCTACCATCAAACGTTTAATAACGTTAAATATTTATCATTGCTTATAATGATTATTACAATAGATACAATTTTGCTATTGAAACCTAGGTAGGTATACCTTTGAAAAACCTAATATCCTTTGAAATCATCAAATCCTTTTCACCGTTTATCTACAATTAATTAAGCTTAGTTCCTAATAACCACCTTTCAAATCCATCATTACCTAGACTATGTTCACCATAATGGAGATGAGATGGATGATGGATCCCATCTCCATCATCTTCAGTTGGTAAACCTAATCTCAAGTCGATGGGTCAAATAAAACTAAAATAAATTACCATTAAGTATATGACTGTCATCGCTACATCAATCAAAGAACTGAAGAGCAATTACGAGCATAAGAACCTCGCATTTTTTTTAAACCGAAATAGAGGACCATTCGTTGGAGATCTGCGATCCCACAGACAGACACGCATATAAACCCTCAAAAACAGAACAGTATACCTAACCTTCAAGCTTATAATGCCGCTATCTAAACTAAAATAACACTAACCCTGTCATCGCCAGTAATGAACTTTTGCCATTTGTCTATCTTCTGTTTTAACGTTTTGAGGATGTATTCGCTCAAAAATTCTAACCGAACATCGACCTCTTCTTTCTGAAAACAAAAAATAATAACATCGTAGAATTAGTTGGGAATTCTCGCCGCCGAACTCTCATACTTACTACTTTTTCATTATTATTATTATTATTATTATTATTTCAGCTTGGAATTTCCCACTGCAGAGCAAAGTCCTCTCCGCTCTCCTTCCAACTCTCTCTATTAAGGGCTATTTGGGGCCAGTAGGTCATTTTTCATACTTTTAGTTAATAGTTAATATGGCCATTATCCAACAGACCCGGCCTTTCGACGACAGATCCTTTCGGGAATGACAAAGGTTCGTCCTCCCCGAAAGGATCTATCGACATGTTGGATTGGTTGTAAAAATACCTATGACTACTTGCCACCATGACAGTGATTGAGTTGTTTAAAATAACATAGATTGATGATTAAGATTGATTGATCGAGGCATATTTAAAGGCAATTGACCGCTTTGATTCTGCTAAGCCTTAAATTCTCACTCTGTTGGAAGTTTCACTGTTTCAGGTCTAAAGAAAATATGCAATAGGAATACCTACCAGAGGCAATAAAACACCCTATTGCACATTTTGCTTGGACCACTCGGTCTGGGACATCCTGTAGTGGAGTACAAGCAGGTGCATGTGTTGGTGGTTCCAAATCGCAATAAGAACCCTTCTTACTTCTAGTCAGCGTGATGTAGTGATCAAGCATTTAGTACCTTCACTGCGGTATATTGGCATGTATAGACAGCTAGAAGCCTTCCTTATTTTAAGTTGTTTTTAAATATAAATACATATGAATACATACGTGTTTTTTTGTTCACAGCAAAATAATGTAAAATATAGGTAGGTACTCACATCGCCCATGTTGCTTGTTTCTTAGTACTCAGATTAGTGTAGCTATACAATTAAATCATTGTCATAAATTAAAAAAGAATTCCAAGAACTATTAGAAATTCTTCAATAGTTTTATACTAAGCTGAAATTGTTTATTAGAAACGCTATAATCGTCATAGCAACCGAAGCATTGAACCGAACAGCGGTTTAGCGCGTTTTGATTTTGAACTTTTGAATTTAGAGCCAAAAGTTGGCACAGATATAACGTGCTGCGAGGCTTTAGTTTTCCCAATAATTATGTAAATATAAAATAAAAAAATCAATCAGAATATTTAACTTACATATATTCTATCAAATATTTAAATGTTATTTGATATAATTATGTAAATTAAATATTCACCCAATTAATTTCAAATTCAAAGAAAACGAAACGTTAACGCCAATGTCAAAACTCAAATTGTCAATACTCAATTCACAATTGTCAAAACAAGCGTAAATTACGCGCCAAAATACGGCTTGGTGGTGGATGTGGATGTGGTTGTGGAATTGTGGATTGTGTAAACTTGTAAAGCTTGTGTTGTGATCTAAAATTGTTGTACAACAAAGTTTAAGTATTATTAATTTGTGATAATGGAAGGGTTTGATGATCCCGGTGTTTTCTTTTCTGACAACTTCGGAGTTGAGGAGAATGAATCTCAAGATCAACTTAACTTACAAGCAGTGAAAAAGAAGTTTAAAGAATTTATTCGACAGTTCCACACTGGTAACTTTAACTACAAATACAGGTAAGCTTCTTTCAGAAGGTAATCAAATTAACTTAATAGTTCTTAGTTTCAACTCAGTACTAACCTCATTAACCTCTCTTTTATTTCAGAGACGCTCTAAAACGTAACTACAACTTGACTAACTATTGGGTTGAGATTAACATTGAAGATTTATCTAGTTTCGATGAGGTTTTAGCTGAAAAATTATACAAGAAACCTACGGAACATTTGCCTATACTAGAGGAAGCAGCAAAAGAGGTTTATATAACATGTATTTGTTCTACTAAATTGCGTTATGCGAATATATAATAGTCAGCAAACATCTTGAACAATAGGCACTATGACACAGTCCAATTGACTGCACATCAGCTATTATAGTAGATTAATGCAGTTGTCCTACGATATTCAAGCTGTTATCTATCTTCACAGCTGGCTGATGAACTGACTGCGCCAAGACCTGAAGGGGAAGAAAAAGTTGAAGATATTCAGGTCCTATTGTCTTCAGATGCACACGCTGCTAATTTGAGAGAGCTGAAAGTATGTTACTTCAAAACGTTTTATACCTTTGCATCTCAAAAGAATAATAAAGAAGTGTTCTTGTTATTATTCTTTTCTGATTTCATTAGGTTCTATTACTATTATTTTCTATACCTTAACCCATGTTTTGTATAGTGAATAATAATATAAGCTTTATTATTTTTAGTCAGAAACAGTATCCAGACTTGTTAAAATCCCTGGTATAGTAATATCTGCATCTGGCATCAAAGCTAAAGCAACGAAAATATCTATCCAATGTCGATCATGCCGCAACATCATCCCAAACTTACCTGTGAAGCCAGGACTAGAAGGATATGTGATGCCCAGAAAATGCAATACGTAAGTCATCTATTATTAATGGCCTAATTGTCAAGATACTTGATTTGCTTATCTTTCTCAGCTTTCACAATCATGTTATAAGAGAATGGTATGTCAACAATCACTTATATCAGTCTTATTAGCTACAAAATTCCGCTCTTCTGCTCCCAGTACAATGTATTTCCAACGACTGGATCAGACACATGTGTAAGGCACTGCAATTCTATCAGGGGCCGTATTTTAGAGCAACTTGCTGTTAGACGATTCAAGCTATAAGGTTTGTGCATATGCCTGTACCAGCACTTTTTGTAGGTTCAAGAACACCCAGATTATTATGAGTCAGATTAATTCCTCCATTTGCCCGACTGATGTCAACTGTCAATAACAAGGATAGCACATATGTACTTCAACTGCTCCTACTTATATAATAATTCCGATTAGGTACCTGTCCCACATCTCCCTCCATTCTTACCATTTCTTAGGGCTATTTAATGCTGTGGTCCAATCAGTCATGACCCATTCAACTGATAAAACAAAAATATATTTGAGAGATGCATCAGACTTCTGTTGTCTAAATTTTAATTTAATTACATTGCAGAGAACAAGCTGGTCGACCAAAGTGTCCCCTAGATCCTTACTTCATTATTCCAGACAAGTGCAAGTGCATTGATTATCAGGTACATACTATTGAGGAATTAATTATTCTCTTGACTCTTGTTACTGCAGCCCAACTTTTGTGCGTTAATCTTAATTAATCTATTGAAGCCGGCCAAGCATGGCGATTATGGGGGGATACCTCTCAGCAGTGGACATCGAAAGGTTGACATGATGAACCTATTGCACGCCATTGACCACTTAAGTTGCAAAACGGTTGCATTGCTGGGACTTAAGTTGTCAAAAATTTTATACAACACATATATTTTTGTTTTGTATGAGACTGATACTAACAGTTAATTGCATACTGACTGTTAATGAATTTTACTGGGCTTGGCGTCGGGGGTAAAGTAATGTAAAAAGACGCTAGCGTGCAAAAGGTTAACTGCAGTGTTTTAACTAGTTTCTGCTAGTGCTATACATGCAGATTACTGTATAAGCTGACCTCTCATAGTCTTTCCGTTCAAAGAGAGATCAGCTTATTTGGTACTGAAAATGTATTATTGTGTATATTATATTTATGTACCAAGTTACATAATATAGGATTTGTTGTTGTGCATACACATATTTATAATAAGACTACCCTTGGTAGGTACTGAAACTGCAAGAAGCCCCCGAAAGCATTCCCCAGGGTGAGATGCCGCGCCATTTAACGGTGTATTGTGAACGTGTACTGTGCGAGCGAGTCGCCCCCGGTGCTAGAGTCACCGTACTTGGCATATATTCCATCAAGAAAATAGCTAAAATTGGGGTGAGTTCATAATTTTATTTGTATGTTTTACTTCAATAGTCAACATTGTCCAGTGTATACCCACTGTGGACCCAAACATATTCCATACATAGGATAGAGTTAATAATTTACTATTTAAACTGAAGGTTGTAACTATTATATTATTGTAACACATGATATTCTCTTTTCAACCGACTTCAAAAAGAAGGAGGTTCTCAATTCGACTATATGTTGTTTTTTTTTTTTGTATATTTGTTACGCGATTTCTCCGGCAAATGTACATCGATTATAGAAATAATTTTTTGATGGATAGGACTTTTTGAAAAAAATAACAAATACCCAACAATTTTACATAGGACGCTTTAGTTTCTTCAATCTTTGGAGTAGTTACTTTCAATCTCTGTTTTAACTGGGTTGCCGTTTCTTTATGGATTTGGATGAGACGGAGGTACTGAATAGCGGGAAGTAATACAAAAACGACCGCCTTTCATTTCTTGAAGGCGGTTATCTTTTTTGTAAAAAAGATTTTTATTTCCCGCTTTTCAGTACCTCCGTCTCATCCAAATCTGATATATTATTATTAGCGGGCCTGGCAGACGTTATCCTGTCCTATCCTAGAACCCTTCTGCAGCGCCACCTATCGGGTCCAGTTCTGAATCTAGACCATTTGGGGACTAACTTCAACACACAAAAAAAAAACTAATTTGATGATATACCATGATATATATATAATATACAGTAGATAATATACAGTAGCGCCACCTGCCGAGTCCAATTGTGTTTTCTAACCATCCAGGAACCCATTGACACAAAATGTCATCCAAATCGGTCTAGCCGTTTAGGAGGAGTTCGGTGACAAACACACATACAGAAGAATTTTGTATATAAAGATAGGCTTGCATTATGCAGTGAATTCATATACTTCGTTCTTCAAAGATATTTTACTCTAATTAATGTATTTGCAGAGAGAAGGTCGTGATAAAGGCTCTGTAGGTGTCCGTTCATCATACCTACGCGCTGTCGGTCTGACGGCCGAAGAAGGGGTGACTGGAGGCCTGAAACCCTTCACGGCTGAGGAAGAGGAGCAGTTCCGAAGGCTGGCAGCGTCACCCGATATATACGACCGCATCGCCTTGTCGATAGCACCTAGCGTGTTTGGTGCGGTTGATATGAAGAAGGCCATCTCCTGCCTTTTATTTGGGGGTATTTATGGCTTATTTTCAGAACTGTTGCCTCATTATGTACCTAATGTAAATTAAATTATCACCTGTAAAGTTTTGCTTATACATTTTGCTAATTATTCAAAAAAACGATAGCTTTACAACTTGTCCAGAAAGAGCGAATTTTGCATGTTGCAGATGTGATATAAATTCCATTCTTACCATTGTCGCACGTTTCGCATCCGTGACTACGCTCATGTCTGAATTCTAAATGATTTCTGTTTGCAACAGGAGCACGCAAAAGACTACCAGATGGTCTGACCCGGCGAGGAGATATCAATATATTGCTACTAGGTGACCCCGGCACTGCAAAGTCACAACTTCTTAAGTTCGTAGAAAAGGTCTCTCCTATTGGTGTGTACACATCAGGAAAAGGTTCCAGTGCTGCTGGTCTCACAGCTTCTGTTATCAGGGATCCCGGCAGTGTGAGTAACATCTATTCAACCCTCCGGCTGCCAAAAGTATTATGTGATGTGTTTGTAAAATATAACTTTTTTTCCTTATTCTCAGCAATTTTATCATTTATTTTTATAATGCGTTTTATATTTTTCTGCCACTTGTTCTGCTTTTTTTTTTAATTATAATTTGAAACGTTCTTAGCGTAACTTCGTGATGGAGGGTGGAGCGATGGTACTCGCAGACGGAGGTGTAGTATGCATTGACGAGTTCGACAAAATGCGCGAAGACGACCGTGTGGCCATACACGAAGCTATGGAACAACAAACTATCTCTATCGCTAAGGTAGTCATTAATCTGTTATTTCGTGTATTTGCATTGTTTGTTAATATTATGAAACTCATTAATTTCGCGTTGTTTATAGGCTGGCATTACTACAACTTTAAACTCTCGCTGCTCAGTCCTGGCAGCCGCTAATTCCGTATTCGGTCGTTGGGATGACACTAAAGCGGACGATAATATTGACTTCATGCCTACTATTCTATCAAGATTCGACATGATTTTCATTGTCAAGGATGAGCATGATCAAAACAGGGACATAGTAAGTGTACACATTCAGATGATAGAATATTGTCCCCCATATAATGGCAAGCTTATTGTCATTTCTCAGACACACTTCTACAATGCAAAAATATGACCCAAAGGTTTCACTCTAGCCTTGTAAACCATGTATGATGGTGATATGTGAGTAAAGGTTTAATGAGCCCTTGAACTTTCAGACCTTAGCAAAGCACATCATATCTGTACACATGGGCGGTGACAGTGTGGAACGCGAGACGGCGGCAGGCGAGCTTCCACTGGCATTACTTCGGCGATACTCGGCGTACTGCCGCGCGCGCTGCGGTCCGCGCCTGTCAGCCAGCGCAGCAGAGAGACTCCGCGCTCGCTACGTACTCATGCGGACAGGCGCCTCGCTGCATGAGAGACAAGTCGACAAACGACTGTCCATACCTATTACAGTGAGGTATGCAACAAAGCCATGTGGCCACAAATAATATCACCCCTTTTCTACCCGTGGGTATCGTAGAAGGCGACAGAGGGATATTGACTAGAGGATGGGCAGCACCGTCCTTCTGACTCCTATACCACTTACTGCGATCGCCAACATGCATCGGCCAAGCATTTAGCCAACATGCATCGGCCAAGCATAAAGCATTGGGCGTCTAAAGGATGAAATGATGACAACCATTTGTAGTTTGATCACCATTCATAAATAAATACAAAAGATAGAAAAATAATTATTCGAAAATTCTACTTTTCTCTCTCTTTTTACTTTCAGGCAGCTGGAAGCCATAGTCCGAATATCTGAATCTCTAGCTAAGATGCAACTGCTGCCTTTCGCCACAGAAGTGCATGTCACTGAAGCACTACGATTGTTCCAAGTTTCAACATTGGATGCAGCTATGACTGGCAGCTTAGCTGGTGAGTTCCCAAATAGTACAGTTCTTTACATAGTCAAAATTCAAAATGAAATGAATAAATAATAAATGCATTATTCATAATATCGATTTTATGCTTTAAAAATATAAATAATCCATGTATCAAATTTTAGGAGCAGAAGGTTTCACAACCGAGGAAGACCATGAAATGCTTTCTCGCATTGAAAAACAGCTGAAGCGTAGGTTCGCTGTGGGTTCTCAAGTATCACAACAAACAATCATTCAGGATTTCCTCAAACAAAAGTACCCTGAGAGAGCCATCCTCAAAGTTATACACACCATGATAAGACGTGGTGAATTACAACACAGATTGCAGAGAAAAATGCTTTACAGATTGTCGTGATTGCCCTATTATTATTTCTTGTTACCATTTATTTTTTCCAATTATTATTTACTTGATTAACCCATGTCTAGTTGCAAGGTATAATAAAAAGATCAATTTCTTTTAAATTTTCTTTATTCATTTTTATCATGAACAAACTGTTTTCTTAATAAGCAAGTAACACAATCATTTAATAATTTAAATATAAATATTAAAGCTATTTAGTGTCTGTCACTTTGCATTTGCTTCTGTAAACTTCACTATTATCCTCAGTTAGCGTTGAGCGAGTGTGATAGCAAAGCTTAAAGGAGTTTCATTAACTATATTATTGTTTTAATTTATTATCTACAGAAATCTGTTTTATTTCTTTGAATGGATACTCAGGGTGATTCTCCACACCTTTCCAAAACAAAAAGTTGAAAATTCTTCCTGTCTCTCCTTTATCCAGTTTGATCAGTGTATCCATGTCATCTTGAGTCAAATCAAAATCGTACAGGTCCATATTTTCCTAAAATTATAATATCAAGACTAAATCAAATAAATCTTACAGTTACCATCAAATGAAACTTGTAAAACATGATTTCAGGTAAATAAAACTTATTCTTTTTGCCAGAACTATCTTTTCCAAGGCTATAATAACATAATAAAAAGTAAAAAATGTTGGTATACCTGCAATCTCTTTGTATTAGTACTCTTCGGTATTACAACAATTTTCTGTTGAACTAAGAAGTGAAGCAATACTTGTGCTGTAGTTTTTCTGTATTTGTTGGCCATTGTTATGACTTCCGGCACATTCAACAAATCAGGAAAATCACTAGGGCTGAAACACAAAGCATAATAATTATGTCTAGTTAGTGATCTAGCTGGTATTTTTTGTAATCAATCAGTACCTGTATTTGTACTTGTTCACAAAATGGCTTTTAGCACCTGGGCTACCCAGAGGGGCATAGGCTGTTAAAATAATATCATGTTCTGTGCAGTAGGTCTGTAATTTCTGCTGCTGGAAATAAGCATGAAGTTCTACTTGCAGCACTTGTGGTTTAAATGTAGCAGATTTAATAATTTCTTCTATTTGTTTCTCATTAAAATTAGATAAACCAAGGTTGCGAATAAGGCCTGAACTTCGGCATTCTTCCAATTTCTAAAACAAAAACAATAATTTATTATCAATGAAAATTTGAATTTGCTATCATCATGTCAACCTTTAGACACCCACTGCTGGGCATAGGTCTCCCTCAAAGTGGGGCTTAGCCGTAATCGCCATGCTTGGCCAATGCATGTTGGCGATCGCAGTACATGTTCTGGCACTCAGAAGGATGCTGATGCCCATCTTCTGGTCAATATCCCTCTGTCGCCTTCTACGACACCCACGGGTAGAAACGGATTGATGCTATTCGCAGCTTACTTTGTATTGGCTATAGGTATTAAAATATTTGAGTAAATAACCATAATCATACCTGTATTTGTATGCAGCAGACCAGGGTGTGTTAAAAAGTCTAATTACAACTATTTGCTAATTTGTTTGCCTACCTTCCATGTTGCTACATGATCTGTATTCATGTCCAATTCATAATTCCCATCAGCGCCGACCTTGGGGGTTAGTGTCGTATAATCACATTGGAAACCAAAAGGCACATGTATGAGATACAAATCGACATAAGTCGTCTGCAAATGTTTCAGTTGTATATCTAGAAATTTTTTGACGTCAGAGGCCCTGTTGCCTACGTGTGGAAGCTGAAAAAACACGTTTTTGAGTAGTATGTTTAGTAAGAGTACACTCACTAAACATAGGTACTCTAAAATTATTGTTTAATGTAGAGAATTGTGTTGAAAGGAAGGAGAAAAAGGAGTTCTTCTAAATTTAATCTCACCTTGGTTGTAATGAATAAATCAGATCTGACACCTTTTCCATCATTAATCCATTTTGTGATTGCATTGCCAATCGCTTCTTCATTGTTGTAATTAAATGCTGTATCTATGTGTCTATATCCTAATTCTAAAGCAGCATATACAATAGGCTGTAGAACGTCTGGTTCAGCCTAGAAAAAACGTGGATTATTGGTTACCTAATTAATACACAAAGCCTCGCAGACTTCCACATCTACATTACCTGCCATGTTCCTAAACCTACTGTTGGCATAACATCGTCTGTTTGAGATAATTTAACAAATCTCATATTTCTGATAGTATTATGATATGAGTAGCTACAGCTGAAAGTGGCTTTGAAAATCGAGCGCACTTGAAGTGTTCTGAACATAGAAATTAAACCTGAAACAAGATTTTGATTTGACAGTAGCAAAACCTGGCAACGAGCCAAAAAAAAATCAGTAATAGAATAATCAGTTTTATGTTACTCAAGGAACACAAAATTATACGTTTTTAATACCTCCAACAAGAAACTCCGGCTCCTTCACAGAGTAATATAATATACCTACTACAGGAGGGCTCCTTCGTAAATAATTATATTGATTTTTCATTGACGTAAATAAAAGACATTCAACACTATTTCAAATTTGGCGGCCAGTAGCATTTCCTATGTGACTTGCCATTGCCATTGCCAATAAAGCCATAATGATGAATTCGGACGAGTTTTATAATTTTATTCAATGATTATGAACAAGTACCTATATACATACAATAAATAGGTAAATAGTCACGAAGCTCTGTCCATCATATAACAATTAGCAATTAGCAATTCTAAATATTTTCTGACTACTTTAATTATTTGCAAGATCTCACAATGACAACAATGTTTCCCGTTCCCGAAAAGCGCCAGGGAGGGCAGCCCGCGAGTGAAATTCAAATATTTTTAATTTTTGTTGCGGTAATTACTTATTTTTAATTTTTTCGACATATCTCTCCAAGTACTTATCTCATCTGTGCATGTTTAATTGACATTGACATTCACAGTGTCATTTCGCACACTTTGACAATTGACAGTTGTGAGTTTGTGTGTTTATGTCACATGGTTTTGTTGCATGTTTACAATATTTTTTGCGGTGTCTGTCTGAACCGAGAGTATAGTTATAGAATTAACTGTGGATAACGCAATAGTTATTGACGGCTGGCAGACGTTACGTTTCCCGCCAAATAGCTAAAACCCTTTGACTTGCTTTCCAAAATATTTCAAATTCATTTTGGTGTAAAATAAAATGGGCGTACGTATTTTTATTTCATTCTTTACCATTGCAGTATCTTACGTGGGTTTTGATTCTACAGTGCCCGCACGTTGCATACCTCAATTTGTTATTGTTTTGGTTTGTATTTTTCAGAAAAAAACACAAACCAACGCTAACAAAAGCAAAGAAAAGCGCCAAGCAAGAAAGCTGGAACAGCGTAGAATTGCAGATGGAATGACAAACGTAACTTCAGCTAATAAACTGAAAGACTTGGCTTCACTGTGCAAAGAACTCCTCGTGTACCGGAATAATGAATTAGAAGTAGAAATGTACATCCAGCGAGTCACTGACCTGGACAAGAATGTGCTGCAGTGGGCAACTGACTTGACGGAAAGGAATATGAAACAACTGTAATAAATTAATTTTGTTTTCATCTGCAGTAAAGGAAATTGTGTGTTACTACATAGGATACCAACCATGATATCCTAAAATTGGCTAGTTTGAGTACCTACTGCTACTATTACTAAAATATACCTGCAAGGGTTTGTATGAATGTGATAACAGGACTGTCTGCTTAGGACAAACATCTAAATCAATACTATTATTTTACCTAAAGTTGAAGAGTTGGTATGTTTCAATCTCTGGAGCTACTGGTCCAATTCTGAAAATTCTTGCGCTAATAAAGAGCTAAGTTATGCCTTACTGCTACTGTCTATATTTTACTACCGAAAAAGTTTATGTGGACAAAGTCATGGGCAAAATCTAGCATTTCTAATTATTATTATTATATTTAGCCCATACTGTCCTACTGCAGGGCAAAGGCCTCCCTCCATTCCTTCCAATAGAGTATTAATAATTATTCATCCCTTCCTTTAGTTGTAATATAATTCAAGACAACTTACTAGAGCTATATTTTAATAATATTATAAAATTTGGTACCAAATGTATACACTATGTAATTTCAGATATGAAACATGTGCTTGGGGATGGAACCGTGACCGCAAAGTGGAGGAGATGACAGATGAAGGAGCATGGTACCTCATTGCCAGAGAAAAGGATGGAACTCTCTTAGCTTTCTCTCACTTCAGATTTGATATGGACTTTGGGGATCCTGTTCTTTATTGGTGAGTTTTTTAGTAGAATCAGAGGTTTTTACATTCTTTCTTCTTCATGTTAACCTTTAGACACCCACTGCTGGGCATAGGTCTCTGCCAAGGAGAGTTCAGCCATATTCGCCATGCTTGGTTAATGCATGTTGGCAATCGCAGGGTGTTATGGTACTCTGAAGGACACTGCTGCCCATCTTCTGGTCAATATGTGTCGCCTTCTACGACACCCGCGGGTAGAAATGGGGTGGGTGCTATTCGCGGCCGGCACAACACGACGTTCCAAACAAAATTGGTGCAGGGCTGCATGCTTCACTGCACCTCTGTGTGAAGATCCTTCTAAATTAAAGTTGTGAGGCCATTTCCTCATGCATTTCTTATCTACTAAAATAGTACATAAAAAATAGTTATTTTCTGTTTCTTTTTTTTTTCAAAATTTTAACCTAAGAAACTTCAGGCGAGTCAATGGTCAATTTTCATATATTTTTCTTGAATAACTTTAAAATGATTAACAGACGGACATATACACGGAGTGATCTTATCAGGGTTCCATATTTCATCCTCACATATGAAACCCTAAATATTTAAAAAAGCAAGCTGGACAGCTGGCTAAAAAGATATCTACGGATTATTCCTTCATTATCAACCAAAATTATTTTTATAACATGACAATATTGATATAGAAATTCACTACCTGGACTCTCAATGTCTTTTTTTTCACTGATTTGGACCCCTTGCAGTTGTTATTCTCATTTATTTATTTTATTATTTAGTATTAGGGGTTTGCCAACAGCTTCTGTATACATTAGATCTTAGGTATAATGTATAGAAGTAACGGACTTATACAATTGCCAATTACAGGCCAACCAGCATGTTAAAAATTTGGATGTTTGCAAGCATTGGGGGTTGACCACCTTGGCTATCAATTGTGGAAACTAAATAAATAAAAACTCAAACAATCATAACATTCATAACAGTTCTAAAATATTTAGAATGGAATATTTTATTTCTTTAGGTTTTTGTATTTTGGTCATTAGATTTTACAGTTATTTTCGGCCCTTGCAACTAGATTTTCACTGAGATTCATGTACCATTTCATTTCCTCAAATTTTTCAGTATTAATTAAATCTTAACAAATTTAACAAGCAAGAATTATTTATCTAAAAGGTCCCTAACAACAGGGAACTTTGATACTTATTCTGTAAAATGCACCATTTCTGTACAAAATGCATTACAAGATTCACTGGTCAATTAAATACTCAGAATTATTATCACATTCTGAGTACCTACCTAATTAAGTTCACAGCAATATTGTAAGAACTCACTTTAGTGCTCATTCCTGATTCCGCGGTGAAAACTGTATAGGTATTCTGTAACTCAACGAAAACTACGCTAGCGCCACTAAGTGAGTACATAGGTGAACTGAACTATTTTTACGAAACCATTTTAGCGAATACTAAAGAAATAAGATAATGTAAAAGATAAAAGAAATATTCGGATTTTCGGCTGATTTCTTACAGAATCGCACTGTAGTTCTGACAGATGTAGGTACCTATGTGCTTCTATATATTTTTCACACTTCGGCTTAAAAATATCAAATTCATAAACACTATTTATTTTTAAATAATCATAAGGCTCCACCACATATGCGCGACTTTATTCGACAGGACTCTGGAGAAACCGTGTTTGCTTTTGTCGTGTGCGACTCCATAAAATGTGTACTTATATTGCAACGCGTTACGACACAAGTTGCGTATGTGTGTGGTGTAGCTTTAATGAATAAATAAAAATGATTGTACTAAAAAGTTTTTTTTCTCCTATATTTTGAAACAGAATAAAATTCATCACAGAATACACGTCATGTTAACATGGGTAATAAACGTACTATAAAAATACATTTAGGTACAAATATTTTACATCTTACAAAATAATATTTACACCTATATAATACAGTGAGTTATTTCCAATCTACGTTCATAGCACTCATCAGTTGGGTTTCACTTTATACTTCCACAAAACACATAAGAAAAAGCTAATGTTTCTTTTTAATAGTCTTTTTTCAAAGACTCGTTTTTCCTTTGGCCACCATTTTATGCACCTTGTACATAAATATCTAAATAAGTGATGTAGTATGAATATTGTAAGCAATGTTATTGCAGTGCTTATTGCTACTACGTCGAGAAGCATGTACTGTGGGGCGGTGAGGTCGAGTGCCGGCGACCGCATGTGTAAAGCCCCTTTATGTCTCAGAACATATTCTATCCAGTAAACTCCCAAGTCCAAAGGCTTCATAGGCCGGTCCAAGAATATGTTTTTTAACTCTATTGCCTTTTCTTTGTACCTGAAAACAAGGATTGCCGATATTATTAACTTCCTACCGAATAAAACCTAAAGACGGTAAAGGATGCCAAATAGACCATTCAGAAATTATAAGTAAGCAAAAGTGTAACAAGTACACACGGCTACAAATCAAGCTTTACATTTCCAGTTAATGCTGATCTCGCATTGTATAGGATTGTACAATGCGAAGTCAGCTTATACTAGAAATGTACAGCTTGATGTGTAGCCGTGTGTACAATGCCGGTACTTCGCATTGCGACTTTCTCTTATGGTTGTCAATACATTAATAGTGAAACCAGTCTCGCTAATTATCTACGTATCGTATTATGACACTAGAGGTTATCTAGACGGACTTTACTGTCTCCATCGAAGCCTCACATGTCTATAATAATTTTACTGATTGCAATACTGTCTGTGAGCAAAACTCCTTGTTTGTCGATCACCGCGTTTGGTCAAGACCTAAAGGCCATTTTAGACTTATATTAATTATAAGTCCAGATTTCCTCAAGTTTTTCCATAACCGAAGTCAGTGATAAGTAAATCAGAAATCAGAAACATTAAATAGATCTAATAAATAGTAGGTAGGTACATAGTTCGCTATGTTTTGCCAAATGCATACAAATATGATAGGTATTATAAAAAGAAAAGTTACACCGTTGAAAATGTAAAAATAGCTTAAATATGAAATATAGTTTACACACAAGTTGGTTAATTAAATTTGTCGGTTCGATACCGGACAAGAATCTACGTACTTTACATATGAATTAAAAGTTACATTGGTACACTTTGCAATTTGAAATGTAAAACCGCATTATTGAAGAAAAGTTTCTTGGGTATAGCTCCCTAAGTCTATAACAAACTACCAGCACGCGTAGCATGACCACGCTATGTCTACGGAAGAATAGTACTGACAGCAAGAATAGACTAGTCAGTACATTTTGTCTATTCTTCCTGTCAGTACCTATATCTATTCTTCCGTAGACATAGCGTGGTCATGCTACGCGTGCTGGTAGTTTGTTATAGACTTAGGGACCTATACCCAAGAAACTTTTCTTCAATAATGCGGTTTTACATTTCAAATTGCAAAGTGTACCAATGTAACTTTTAATTCATATGTAAAGTACGTAGATTCTTGTCCGGTATCGAACCTGCATCCTAATGCGCGAGAGGCGGGAGTCTAACCACTGTGCCATTGCATCATCGGGACTTTGCCCGTAGATAATACATACCTTTGATCTGTGAGCAAAGCTCGTAGTTTTCGCCTCCATGTGTTTTTATCTGTGTCTTTGAGCGTGACTATTTCTGCGACGCCCCGGTCGGCCATCGCTCGTGCGTTCAGTGCCTGGTCTGCGTACAGCGGTACCATCAGCATCGGTACTCCACAAGCCACAGCTTCTTGGGTGCCCAGCAGACCACCGTGAGAAATAAACAACTTGACGTTCGGGTGACCTGTCCGAATAACTCATGTTTATTGTTTTCCACATACAGCTGATAACACGCAATCAAAGCGACAGAATAAAAAAAATATGTATTGATGAGTTATTGTAAAGTATTCATTGATTCATCCAATTTCGAGCTTATCTCAAACATGTCCGAAAACGTGATTTATTGATAAAATTACTATCTCTAGGTGAATAAAGAAATGAAGCAGACAAGTTTAACTTACATAAGGTGGCATGCTGTGGTATCCAGTCCATTGTGTAGGCATTGTCTGGCACGGTTAGGTTCTGAGCCAACATGCGCCGGTCCATCTTGATGAACACAGTCTGAGGCAGTTCCGACAGCACGTTGAATATTCGAGACAACGTGTCGCTTGGTATCGTTTCGATCCTGGACATTGATCCGAAACTCCAGTAGATCACGCCTTCTGTAGATGCGTCCAGCAGCGTCTGCATTTGCTACGAGATAAATTTTAACTTGCAATCAGTCGATAATAAGCCAGATCAGCTACTAAACCAAATCCCACACTACAAACATAATTTCGGAGTACTTAATAATTCTGCGTGTAATTTGCCAATAACAATACTATGAACACGGCTAAATGAATCATGTTTTGACACTATCTGTTGTCAGGAGGGTCTTAGGTCCTGCCTCGCACAGATACGCGGTTCTCTATTGCATTTTGAAATGTAGGTTAAAATGTCTTCTTGAATAGACGGGCCTGCTTTATGAAATAGATGAATGACTATTGTTTGTGTAGACCTTACAGTATAGTAATAAGCATGAACTTTCTCGAGATTCGTACTGCAGTCGATAACTTTATCTAAAATTTTACTGTTTACTAGTTTGTATTGTTTTTCTGACATCATTTTTTTTATTATTTCTTTGAAGATTTTAATTGCATCGATGTTGATTCATTATTATTGTTTTACTCTTAATTACGACTTTAATTAATCGATACCAGTCACCAGGCTGTGGGTAGTCCGGGTAGGTACGTAGTACGTCTCGGTTTACATAACAAGCATCTAATTGGCTTGCAAGTAATAATTAGGCTTGACACTTCCTGTATACATAATGATTTCTTCCACTTATTGATTAGAAAACTAGATTTTGTATCTATTTGAATTCTTGATAAAATAATACAGTGTGTCATTCAATTATCTATAAAGGTCTACGCTACCCTGATAAACTTTACAATGTAAGAAAATATTATGAGGTCACCAATAACACACAAGGTGGTCACCACAGTTACGTTCGATTCTACTGACACATTTCTGAACATTATTAGATATTAAAGAAACGGTCAGAAGATGACTTAGGTGACGCTCGGGGTACCTAATAATCTTGTGTAACAGCCAGATGGCAGATAAATTAGATTTAATTTCGGAACAATCAAATTCAAAAATATCGAAATTACAAGATAATTACACCTTCCTTACACACGAGGTGTAAAACTTTCTTAAGGACCTAAATATATGTTTAGAAATGGCATACACACCGCATCAGTAGTGCTTGAGATCACTGGTTACCTATGTATGAGTTTTCAAAATGGTTGAAACTCGCGAGCTATAACAATAATTACGATAATTTCAGTGGACACGCGGTCTGACTGACCCAGTGACTTGCGTATGATATACAATGTGCACATGCCGCTCGCTGATATCGACAATGATTAAAGTGCATTAGAGATAATTTAATATGCTGATCAATCACTAATAGTAATATCAAATGATAAATGATCCAATTATATTAAGTATTATTTGTTACATGCAAATGGTAATTGGTACTCACGCGAGAAAGAACTGGTGAGTCGTCTAAGTGCAGTCCTCCAACTTCTATTAAAGCAGGTACCAGAGGACGCACTTCGTTAATGCTGAAATGGCTGTTGGACAATATCAAACTATAGTTTTGAGACAAAGACTCCAACTTTGGTCCGGGGCCAAATAACCGATCCGATATGACCTAGAAAATAAATAATTTGTTAACACTATAAACAGTAGCTTTTTTATCGAGTATCTAAAATATTTTTAAAGATTTTACAGACCTGTGATGGTATTTGTGATTTGTATCTGTACAAAACCTTTGCTATGATAACTGCCATCGTATTTGCAAATCTTTCCCATAGCGTCATTCGTTGTCCGTATCCGAGCATGTAAGACGGGACATAAGCAGTTGCGTCAGGATTACCAAGTTGGTCATTAACCCAAGGCAGTGGTACACTTGATAGGAAACCGACCACAGGGGCTCCATACTTCTTTCCGAGAGGGAGGAAACAGTCGCTCCCGAACACTTCAACTATAATGAGATCGAAGGTCTCCGTTGAATTGAATAATGCTTTGACAGCGGGCACTGTGGCGACTGTCTCACATGCGTCAACGCATTCTTGCATTATCTGTTCCAAGTTTCGTATAAACTCTGGTTTTATGGAATCGTGTTGCATTGTGAGATTGTTAACGATTTCAGGCCTGGTACCAGCGAGGCTTATTTGGCGCACGTTCGGTAGAGGGTGTTTCTGAAACATAAAAACTTAATAAAAAATCATCGCTCCTTTCAGATATATTGTTCGTGAATATAAGATTTAACCTCTCACTTCTCATTGACACTGCACGATTGTAAATATGAACTAAAAACATAAATGCCAGTGCGTTAATACACTAGTGCCTATGTGCTGAACCCTTGGAGAAAATGCCGCTAACACGTTTGCATGATTTGTTCTAGCATTCGTTGGTGATTTATTTTTATAACTTGCAGACACGCGGCTCACGTCCCGGTAGACTATACCTACGTGGCAATGATACCGTCCGATAATAAATACGACAGACAGACGAGACAGGCTAAAGAGCAATCGAACATGATTATGAAATAAGCTGCGACCACGTGGAAAGTAACTTAGGATAACTTCAACCATAAAAGCAAGTCTGCCCGTTTAATAATCTGGTAGCCCTGAAATTTATGCAAGAGACGATAAAAGAAAATCATTTTTTACAAAAAAGACTACTGCCTTCAAAAACTAAAAAGTGATAAATAGACAGCGGCTTTGTTCTGTTTGTTGTTTTGTATTGCCACCGACTCCCGAAACTAAAGCCATTATTATGTGTTTTGTGCTAAACTTGTATAACACATTTTTGTTTTTGAAGGCGGTTGTCTTTTATGTAAAAAATGTTTTCATTGTCTGCTTTTTATTTATTTATACGTCATGCTCAAAGGTAAAAAGGCGGTCTTAATGTAAGTATGACATTAAGACGCCGCCTTAGTACCAACCACCTTATCATCCAAATCCATTAAGAAACAGCAACACAGTTAAAACAGATATTAAAAGTCCTTATCATAACTTAAGCTGAACCAAAACGTCATAAATTTACATTTTGTGGCTTTTGTTGATTTTTCAAAAAGCGCTGAATCAATTACGTTAAAATTAATATGGGACCATCCCTGAGCCATCCTACCCTATCTATTAAAAAAAGATTTTTCAAAATCGATCTATAAAAAAGCCAGTGGAATTCCACTGTATGTTTTTTTATATGTTTGTTACGCGATTTCTCCGGCATTTGTATAGATCGATTTTGAAAAATCGTTCTCCTTTTTTGAAGTCGATTAAAAAGCTAGGACTAGCTCCGGCTCGCGACGTCGTATGGTAGACTTCACAATTATGCCAAAGTCCTAAATTCCTTTACGGCAATAAAAAAAACGTGATAAAAATTATCCTATGTGTTACGCTAATGTGTGCCAAATACCAGCTAACTCTGTTGAGCCGTTTGAGCCTGGAAGAGTAAAAAACATTATCCATCCATCCGTCTTCACAAACTTTCGCGTTTATACTAATAAGTATAATAGGAAGGATGGTAGTGTATGAAGTAGGACTAGAAAGAAGTACCATTATTGAGTGAATGAAATAGAAGCACCTAGGCCACACAGGAAACACACACACATGGGCACACATGTATACATGTGAACCCTGTGGTGTGTGTGTTTGTACCCTATGTACTTTAATGCTACATTTTACGGGGTATGTCTGTCATTGACTTGGCTATGCCCTGGCGGTTGTGAGTATGTCATGATCACTTGAATGTCTCGCTGATGGTGACGCATGTGTTGGATCATTCGGTTTCCTTCAAAAAGGTTGAGCTAAATGGTACCGATTCGGCCGTCATGTTCCTGAACGGGCGCCGTCTGTTGGGACTGGTCATCTCTTAGCTACCTCGGTTTTTTTAATTTATTTTGATATATTATGTTTATAATGATTTGTCTCTAGACCTCTTTTAACAACTTGTTATATGTTTCTCACATTTGTGTCCCGTAGATTCAACATGAATGACGTAACCTAAATTTGCAATATTCTATTGATTGAGAAGTGTGTTCATGGAGCATCTTGCTCGTTCTTCTCCTTAGAAACCTACTGTTTGGTTTGTTACTTAGGGCAGAAATTGACACCTACCGTGTTATCCTAGAAATGCTAGCTAGGTCAACAGATGATCAGCACGTTAATGATTTTTGAGCTTTGAAAAAATCCTTATCATATCTCCGTACTTAATAGTTTTTTAAAGCACTTAACGTTTTTGGGTATCGTATCGATTAAGTAGTTAACCTTTTTGTAAACATTTTTATCTCTGTCCTCGAAATAACCTAAGTTGGAATGAAAGCCGTAGGTACCCTCAATAATGACCGCGAGTAGAGTTCATCATTATTATTTTAAATGCATTCGTATCTATTTGACCGTTTATTCACATTTTACTTATTGTTAATAGTTATCGGAAAGTGCGTGTCATCAGCTGATCGTTGACCTGTACCATGATTACCTAGCTCATCACTCACCGCTGCCACTTCTAAAATATCGTTACCACAAATAGGTACGTGAATGCAATAGAAGGTTAGCGACTAGTGTAGAGTGTGTTTGCGTATAGTGTTTTTTATCATGCTAGCACTTCACATGGCGTATTTGTGCAAATATTTGCATTATTTGGATAATACAAAATTGACTTTATTGCAATAGAAATAGGGTACATTTTGTATAATCCAAATGAGGCGGATATTTGTACAAATACGCCATGTGAAGTGCCAGCATCATAATAATATTATGGTAGGCTTTCTCATTATTGTGTGTACTATGAATCTTTTTGAACTATTAGCACACTCTTAAATTATACTTAATAAATACTATTGCATTTACGTATTTGTGGTAACGATATTTTAGCAGCGGCAGCGGTGAGGAATGAGCTAGGTAATCATAGCACAGTAGAGCTATTCTGTTACAATCTCCCTCGGTGAACACCTAGGTGAAGTGAACTGTCATCCATCCCGATGCTAGAGATTGACAAAGCGGACGGACCAGATGACAGCTCACTCCACATCCTCCTCAAAATAAACATGCGGGTCAACGATCAGCGGATGACTTTTTAAACAACAATTAAACATAACATTATTTTGCGTATTTAGTTTGACGTTAGACATTAGGCGTTAGATTTTGGTGTTAACAGTTACATAGTTTTTCAGAAAAATAAGAAAATTGTGTGATGAAATTGTATGATGTAATTTCTGGAAAACTGTTATCATAATATAAGTAGTGCAAAAGATGAGAATGCCTTAAGAAAAATGAGTTACTATATGAATCAAATAAGCTCTGCGAATGCGTTATCAGCACGTTTAAATTCGAGGCGCACTTGACAACTTTTGTCCGCTCGGGGGAAAATCTTACTTCGGGCAGAATCAACAGTTGAATTTACTTTTACAATATTTGTAAGAAAAAATTGTACTTATTATACTTAGATATGTTATAGAATTGGTAAATATTTCATACTTGTTCCTTTAAACTAAAAACCTAAATATACTTTACCCACTCAAAAAATACAGAAAACATTAAAGTGTTTACTAGATGTTGACGTATACTTGGACCTAGCTGCCGCATCTTGGACATTGCCAACATCAACTAGGGCCGCTTTCCAAGAAAAGGGCCCTCGTAAACAGTCAATAAGTACAATAATTCATCGCGAGTATTGTTTAGAAGATAAGAAAATTACGCACATATCTCTTGGATTTGCTAGATATTTTTCCACGCTGCTTTGGTGGAAACTGACCCTAAGTAAGATCGTCCGGACGCGGACGTCTTGGTTTTTTAATGCCATCAAATATAGTTTATAAGGGGCATGTTTCGATATTTCCATTGCTCTACATTTTGATGATTATTACATGCCTTTAAGAAATATTTCTATTAAATTAATATGAGACCTAGGATTTTTAAAGGTCAGCTTAAATATGGCTACACGTTTAGTCATGTAGTTTTTTCTCACATCCTACAAACACACGTAAAGATTAAAAATAATTGTGCAACAAATAGTGCTTGTCGTACATACCAATGGGAAGTGCGTGATGACAGTGAGGTGGTGGTCCCTCCGGGCCAGAGCGTCAAGGAGTCGTCCGTACATGGCGTGGTGGCTCTTGGTGTTGGTGGGCAACACGGCGAGTAGGCGAGCGGCCTGCGCCGCTACCGCCCACGCGAAAACCAGCCATAGGAGCCGCGGCCTCATCTCGCTGCTGCTCGTCTCGGTTTGCGAGGCCGTCTAGCCTGAAACCGCCGAACTCCCAACTGGCGATAAAGGCGCACGTCATCGTAGATAACAGGAGCCACGGGTATCTCCTATTCGCCACCCGCGCACCCCGACTCCACCCTCCCGCTAAGAAAACTTTCTACGACAGCTTTTTCGAGATTTCTCATTGCTAGTTTGATTTCCGGCGCAAGAGTCATCGTGAAGCTCGGTTATTAGAAAATAGTAGGAAATTATTTTGTTTTGCTTTGGTGTTTAAAATGATAGATGTGGAAAATGTGGAGTTTCAATGCATTTGCAATTTATTAATAGTGAGTGTATGACGTGTGTGTCATTTGAAAAAATCGTATGAATTTAATTAGCTCCTTGGAGTTAGCAGAAGTGTAACATGTCGATGATTTACTCTAGCTCTATACCTTTTTCTACAGTAGTGTCTGTTTAAGTATCAAAGCTCCACGAACGTTGTCTAATCTAGACGTAAGTACAATAATATATGTTATAAATCACAAACTATTAAAAAATAATCTTACTTATATTATAAATGCGAAAGTTTGTGAGGATGGATAGATGTTTTTAGGGTTCCGTAGAAAAAAACGGAACTTTTATAGAATCACTCGTGCGTCTGTCTATCCGTCCGTCTGTCACAGCCAATTTGCTCCGAATGTACTGCACCAAATCAGGTGAAATTAAGTAGGATGGTGTAATCCTATGGCCCCTCCTCCCCTGTAATCCTATGGATTTGTTACTCTTTCAGGTTTAAACGGCTGTACCTGAAATGCAGACATACACACATCAAAAAAAGTTTGTGATCACTAGCATAAGCTGATATATTTTTTTAAATTGAACTTCTCAAGAAAACATCTTTGTTGTGTGTGTTCTTTAAATAGAAATACAAAAAATTAAAAAATTAAACTTTTTTTATATTTTTATAAAAAAAAAATTGTAACTAATTAATCATAATGTAAATGTAACAGAAATTTGATAGAAAGAAAGACTGTTTAACTAAACTTAAACAACAACAATTTATTAATAAAAGGTTCATATTCAATACAATATAACTCCTCCCCTGGCTCAAACACATGCGAAGATCCTCCTGGGCATGCTGAGAATCAAGTTATCATGCATTTCTTGGGGTAACCTGTCTTAAATAGCGGCGTTCCTGAGCTCTGGTACTGTCTGGGGACGTAGCTGTCTTTCCACACAGCTCGCTTAAGAGCATTCCACGCTCTATTAGGTTTAAGTAAGGCGAGCCGGCAGGCCAGTCTAACCTTGTGATGTCGTATTCTCGGAGAGCAGCATTGACTTATTGAGCTCGATGGGTGAGCGCATTATCATCGACCAGTGCAAATTGGTGCCCATGGTTTACCTGGAATGGTCTGACAATTCCATCAATAGCAACTGCTCTATACATGTCTGCTGTCATGAAGCCTCGATACAGGATCAAAGGCGTTCTAGCTCCAATCATAATACCACCCCAAAAGGACACCGATTTCCCGCCTTGCTGAACTGTTCCAGTAGCAGTTATTTGCCTTTCACGGTCTTCTGGTCTTCTTCAGACACTGACACGTCGCCACGTCGGCTATATGGATGAGTACTGATTCGCGATTCATCAACGAAGAGACAGTTTTGCCAAATGTTTTCTTCTTCATTTTGCCGAAGCCTAGCCCACTGCAATCTCCGTCGTTGACGTTGCCGGGAATTCAGAGGAGCTCGCTAAGACCTCCGTGCTCGTAATCCAGCCTCTGGTGCAAGCAATTCCGAATGGTCTGAGTGCTAACTTCAGCCCAGAGCCGACCCGAACTCCTGTTTTTATTGTAGTAGCGTTGATTATTGGGTCACGGGCTGCCAGCAATCTAATATAGCGCTTTTGGGCAGCAGTCAAAACAGTTGGGCGACCACTGCGGGGTCGGTCAGCTAAATTAGGTACCCATACCGTGGTCACGACACAGGATTAGGATATAGCAACTCTGCGTGCTATGTCTCTCGTGGTGTATCCTTCTTCCCTCAAAGTTACTATTCTTGCTCGTAAAACTTCTCATAAACCTCTTAGCTTTTTTATCACAACTTTCCTCGAAAAAGTATTTTAAATCCGTTAAAATTGACTAAATCAGATTTCTGTATGAGCGTAAGCTAGGACTGAAAGCCTTTTAATATGGAAAAACAATTGAACTGTTTTATCGTTTTTAATCTATATTTTTAAAAAACAATATTCGTAAAAGTTATATTATTTTTTGATAGTTTGTGAACACGTAAATGTATCATCTTGAAGTCTTGTTTATAGCTTTTTGGTGGATGTTTTTGTCGTACTCGGATTTTACTTTATTTAAATAATTTTGGGGTACCTATAACTAATAAGTACAATTTTTTTTAATGTGCTCGTTAAGACTTTTAATTAGACAGCAAACATCATATACTTAATTAGTGAATTTAATTTAATTTGTTAATAAAAATTATGTGTCTTATGTCCTCTGTAAGCCGCCATTATAATTTTCTGTGACGTCATACGCATCCAATGATACCTCATTCGTTAAATAAACCACGTCGTACAGGTGCGCACACACAAACATACATGCATAGACTGGCAAAATCAGAACCCTCCTTTTGGCTGCTGTAGTCGGGTAAAAGATAATAGTTTAATCCCTGGCAATTAATATTTTTTTTACAAGAAAGATAATATAGGTATAAATGTTAATCGGATGTAACAAACTTTTAATTAATTGAACGGAGTCCTATTTGACCGTCATGCTAACGAACGGCCTGTGTATTATGTCATCATCAAGTGCAAGCCCAGTGGCCCGCGCGCACGTCGTCCGCATAATGTTTTATTGTCTCAATTCATAATGCATGATAAAGAGGCAAAGTGCAACCAACATAATTTGAAGTTGGCAACATGAAGTTGTCTGCGGTAGGTAGCTGCATCGGTAAGATAACAAGTATTTTCACCGTTTTATCTTTAAATTCGATCACGTACTCTACTTTTTTTAATAACAAAATATTATATTTATTTTAAAATCATCACATGATTGGAGGCACTTAGAAAACTCATAAATTCTTTGTTTATTGGGGTACAAACTAGGGTAAGGTTAAGTACTAGAACTTTACTGCCAATATGAATATGGCAGTCACTTAGTTTTATGGTACATAATCACTTTAAAAAATTTAAACGCCTTTAAATTAAATATAATTGATGATTAAACGAACTTACTTGTATGTGAAGTTCGATCATAATTATACGAAGTGCTTCGTTCAAAGAGATTAGTAATCTGAAATAAGAAATCTATTACTTATTTACACATGTAGTATCATCCAGTATTCACCACATAGCACTGTATTTTGAGAGATAAGAGGGTAATTTTTTAATTTTTTTATTACGCGCTTGACGTGCCCTTAAAACTCCGCTTGTCATTTAGTTCAGAGTATTTGTAACCAACGTCCATCGTTAATATTTTTGGAATGATTAGGGTTGGGCGGGGGGGACTTACTAATCTCTTCGAACGAAGCACTTCGTATAATTATGATCGAACTTCACATACAAGTAAGTTCGTTTAATCATCAATTATACTCGTGCTTCGTTCTCGAGATTAGTAATCTGAAATAAGAAATCTATTACTTATTTACACAATGTAGACTTTGAGAGACATAATTCTGAAAATATCAACGCCAATATCAGAATCAATATTATGTTTAATCACATACCAAAATTATGTTGTACATAAGTTACATAATTATAAATAACTAGGTACTATATGTTCATATTATAGGTAGGTACACATAGTATACATAGTAGGTATGGATGTTTTATATCAATTACACAGTTTGATCACATTTTCATTCATCTATATTATTAATAATACTTGTAAGTAATAGTTCTTGCTAAGACTGACGGGTCATATTTAGTTATATTTCTCTGATAAAATTTGAAAAACGTGTCTGAATTGTTACACCAGCCAGCGGTTTTTCTGATTAGGTCAATATTAACGCCTAGCTGGTGGGCCTTAGATGTAGAGGCATGTCTCGTACTATGCGCCGAGAATATGGATACGTCGATGCCGCTCGCATGGAGCGTACTCTTTATCCAGCGACACAGCGTCTGTGTGCTCACCGCTTTATGGGGCTTTTTGCATCCGATAAATAAAGTATCACTTTTACGTAACGATGACGTTTTATCAATGTAGTCAGCTAATGTCTGTGCCGGACATATTTCTTTTTTCTGTAAAAAGTAAGGCAATACCAAGAGGGGTTGATTGGTTCCTTTTTTTGATGTTTTTATTATGTCAGGTATTTTTATTGTGATTTCGTTAGGTTTGATTTCAATGTTCTTTATATTGATTTTCGAAAAGGTTTGGGCCCTATGGGCCGTAACAAGAGCTAATAAGGTTAGGTATAAATTTTTTTGTTAGTTGATCTAATACTAATGTTTCATTAGGGTAGCAAGTAGCTAAGTGAGATAGAACGCATGAGGTATCCCACGTTACATTGTATCTAGGCATGGGTGGACGTAAACGGAACACACCTTTAAAAAACCTTATTATTCTTTCATCTTTGGAGACACTAGGTCCCAATATCAAGGATAGGGCTGCTCTAAAACAATTCAAACTACTGTATTTAGTACCGGTATCAAAAAACATTGTAAAAAACCTGAGTACATCGGTAATCGAGGTGGCATAAAAATCTAGGGAATTCTAAACACAGAAACCGAACCATTTTTTATAACAAACATCATATTGCCTGATAGAACTGTCGGCTAAAGAGGCGAGCATTATATGTTTCGACGACTCCGGGACGCTTCTTCGCGATAAGGCTCCCCTGATAAAATCCCTGCAGCCAGGGTAAGATGGTTTTGAATGTTGCCGTTGCTGGAATTATCAAAAACTATACTGTAACTGTCTGATTTAAAAGTAATTAATTCCGATATTAATAAGTTTTTAAACAAATGGAACCAAGGCTGTGTAGGCCATAAAGGTACTATTACAATGCCTTTTGCTTGATCATTCATGATTTTTTTTTAAGTTTTTAGAATGACTGGGAAAGGCGGAAATGCATAGAAATACATCTTAGACCAGCTAATTGTGAAGGCGTTTATTGCGAAAGCGTCTGGATCTCTATGCCAAGCAATGTATTTTATACATTTCCTGTTCAAACGACTGGCGAATAAATCAATGCATGGTGTGCCAAACTTTTCAAGTATATAGGAAAACATATTTTCCGTTAAGGACCATTCTATATCTGGATGGTTGCGTCTTGATTCTTTGTCTGCTATGGTATTATCTGCAGATCTAATGTAATACGCATACACAAAAAAATTTCGGGACTCGCACCATTGCCAAATATCCTTCGCTACTTTGGTTAGGTGTGGATATTGAATTCCACCCATCCGATTGATATAACTGATAGCAGTTGAGTTATCAACGCGTAGAAGTATTTGGCAATCGTGGAAGTCCCTTGCAAAAGCTTTAAGTGCAAAAAAGGCGGCTAAAAGTTCTAGGTAATTTATATGTTGTTTTTGCTCTGACAACGACCACCGGCCACACGCCGTCTCTGAGCCACACGCTGCACCCCACCCAACATTTCAAGGTTCGTAGAAAATCTGAGCAACTTGCAACATTACAAAAATGTAAGTAAACAGACATGCGAAAATTTATAAGAGATCATGCTACCGTTGCTTGTTCATAGGGCATGCAAAACTATCCGGACCTTTTCACTATTCAAATAATCCGAATATATCCGAATAATATGAATATTTTGAAGGAGTCAATCAAATATTACCATATTATATCCTCAACGAAGTAATTGTAATTATTTTAAAATTGAACAATTATCATAAAACTACTTTTTAACACAACAATGTTATAAGGTGCTCGAGTCAGAGCTAATTAGCTTTCACTTAAATACTAAAATATTGTATTTTTCGCCTTACCATTCCGACATGGTAAGGAGAATTCATTTTCTAATATGTAAAAATAACGTGTTTGCTATCGAACTCATCATCAAACGGCTTGACCGATTTTTATGAAAACAATTTTGTATATTAGGTCTGAGAATAGGTCGTAGGCTATTTATTTTTTTATATGGCAAAACAACGTTTGCTGGGTCAGCTATTAACAAATAAAAACATTATTCAGTGCAATTCACCTCTCCAAGGGATTGCAGACCTAGTATTAGATATTAATTTCAGCTTGATAGCTCCACGTCTCCCTCAGGACAGGGTCTTGACAGACAGACAGACAACAAAGTGATCCTGTACTGTAAAGTTCCGTTTTTCTCTTTTGGTTACTTTACTTTCAATAAGATGTCACCAGCACCACATACCATACAGCCCGTCAAACGTGTACATTTCTGACTATGGGGTTATTTGAAGTGAACAGCCTGCAACCACCCGTGCGCTCAAGGGCGTCGCCAGCCGTTGGCTAGGGGGTGGGGGGGGCAAGTTGAAATATAGAGAACTAGTACTTTTCCCGCGGCTTCGTCTGCGAAATTTTCGTACTTCCCACAAACGCAATACCCCGCTAGGCCGTTATGCCCCCTTTGAGGGGTAAGTAAAAAATATAAAACGTCAATTTCATTTTTTTCCTATGTTGGCATTTTTGACAAGTTTCAAGTTGATTAGTTTAAGAGGCTGTGTTGATTGGTATAAGGTTCACTTTGGTTTGTATGGGATTTTTAATGAAAAAGGACGTGTGTTCCACTACAAGTATATTGAGCGACTGTTTTGGTTCGAAGAAATGCCTATTAAATAAATCTATATGACATATACATCACTATTACTAAGTAGGTATATGCGTTGAACGCAATACGTCACAACATACCGCCCACCAAAAGGCCTGTAGGTCTTTTAACAAACAATTACTTATAAAAGGTTACACGATTATGAGATTACCACTAAACAGCGTTATATAAATCTGTAGGTGGGGGTCTGTGATGTTATT
The DNA here is from genome assembly GCA_947361185.1 of Charanyca ferruginea. NCBI lineage: Eukaryota > Metazoa > Arthropoda > Insecta > Lepidoptera > Noctuidae > Charanyca > Charanyca ferruginea. Next base: position 10,488,645 of record OX376076.1, read on the forward strand.
AATAAGATAACTAACATGCATATAACGATTACCAAACAAATTGTACTGCATTTCTAAAGAGCATAAGTATTTTAAACAGTGTGAATAAAAAAAAAACAATAATATTACTTAATTCTACCATTAACTACACATTAGGTTTCATTGAGAGGTAATGGACATAACTTTGTTACAGTTCTTTTTGTTACGGAACTACCACTTTTAACACTATACACCCTCGTTAGACCGTCTGGACCAGGGTGCTTTTCGACGATTCGTCCCATGGACCATTTACCAGGTGGCATGTTGTCAGTTTTTATCAAGACGATATCTCCTATCTTAAATTCTTCTTCCCTTTTATGCCACTTAGGACGCTGTTGCAATCTGGTTAAATACTCGTTCTGCCATCGCTGCCAGAAGTCGTGAACAAGTTTCTGTGTGTGTTGCCAGCGAGACAAACTGGACAGTCTTATGTCTTTCATATCAGGTGATGGCACAACAATAGGTACTTCTCCAATAAGGAAATGTCCTGGCGTGAGTGGGTTCGGGTTGTCTGGATCAGTGTCATTCATGGGGCATAACGGACGGGAATTCAAGCAGGCTTCTACTTGGCAGAGTATCGTCGTCATCTCTTCATATGTCAGGTGAGTTGTTATAATTCTTTTCAGGTGGTATTTTATGGATTTGACACCGGCTTCCCATAATCCACCGAAAGAGGGACTGTAAGCGGGAATGAAATGCCACTGAGTACCTTCTGTGGCTAATGTTTCTGCGATTTCTCCATTAAACTGTAAGCTTGCTTCGTTCCAGGTATCTCGGAGCTCTTTGTCAGCTCCCACGAAATTACGCCCTTGATCACTCCACATTTGATTACATTTGCCTCTCCTTGCCACAAAACGTCTAAAAGCGCCGATGAATGCTTCGGCAGTAAGATCACTTACCAGCTCAATATGGATTGCCTTCGTGGACATACAGATGAATATAGCAACGTAGGCCTTTGTTGTTTTGTTTCCACGGCCTTTAGATAGCAAAATCTGAAAGGGCCCCGCAAAGTCTACACCACTATTCAAGAATGGCCTAGAGGGCGTTACTCTCTCATCGGGTAAATCTCCCATAATTTGAGCTCTAGTAGTAGCGCTAAGTCTAGCGCAAATGAGGCATTTGTGAATATATTTTTTGGCCATTGATTTTGCCTTTAAAATCCAGTATTTTGAACGTAGATAACATAACATCAGTTGAATTCCTCCGTGTAGTGTCTTACTGTGTGCGTCGGCTATAATCAGAGGCGTCAGTGTGTTTTTATTTCCGAGAATAATTGGATGTTTTCTTTCATCAGGTAAGTTTGCGTGTCTGAGGCGACCGCCCACCCTGAGGATATGATTATTATCAAGATAAGGGTTGAGGGATCGCAATGGACTTCTTTTTCTCACTTGTTTATTTATCTTTAATCTTTCTATTTCTTCCGTGTATTCTTCTGCTTGAACTCGTCTTACACAAATTGTCAGTGCATCTTCTAATTCTTGTGTAGTTATTTGTTTATTTATGTTCACATTGACCTTGTAGTTCAAGAATCTTTTGCAGTAACAAACAACCTTTAGTAGTTCTGGTAAGTAGTTAAAATTCTCAAATTGTGTTGTTATAGATTTCTCTTGTTCTTCTGTGCTAAGGTGAGTGATAACTTTCTTTGTTTTAATTTCCATGTCTGTTGTCATTACTTCTTGTTTATTAATCTTTATTTCTTTTTCAGATAACCAACTTGGACCTCTCCACCACAAGCCACATTTCTTCAGTTCAGACAGCAAGATTCCTCGAGAGGCTAAGTCTGCGGGATTATCGTTCGACTGTACGTGATACCAGCGCTTGTTATGTACGTTTTCTACAATTTCGACGACGCGGTTGGCAACAAACGTTTTCCATCGATTGGGATCGCCACTTAGCCATGCTATAACTATAGACGAATCTGTCCATGCATACATATCCGTAGTTGGAATTTTCATAGCTAACCCAATTTGTTTCATAAGTTTAGAAAGAAGTAACGCACCACACAACTCAAGTCTTGGTAATGAGATTGTTTTCAGGGGTGCTACTCTTGTTTTAGCAGCAATGAGGTGTATTTCAACCTTGTCATTTGTTTCAGTTCTTATATATACTGCTGCAGCGTATGCTCGTATCGAAGCATCACTGAATCCATGTATTTGTATATTGGTTTTGTTTGCTTCCGTTGTACCAAGCCATCTGTTCACTTGTACATCGTTCACACTAGCAAAATCTGATCTTATCTGATTCCATTCGTCACGTAATATTTCACTTACGTTCTGATCCCAATTCACCTTTTCGAGCCATAGTTTCTGTAACAGTATTTTTGCCATTACTGTACTCGGTGCAATCCAACCAAGTGGATCGAAAAGCCTTTGTATGTCAGATAAAATACTCCGTTTTGTTACATAAGTGTTGTCAGGTGTTGGTAAACTCAGATTGTACTGAAATGTGTCTGTTTTCAGGTTCCACACTATACCCAATGCCTTTATTGTTCCATCAAGATTCATGTCTACGTGTGAATTGATCGATCGTTTTTCTTCATCTATAGACTTCATAAAATTTATATCGTTTGATGACCATTTCGTGAGTTGGAAACCGCCCTTTTGTAGTATATTTGTGACAGTTTTGGCTAGAGAAATGGCAGTTTCGGTTTCATCGGACCCATCAAGCCAGTCATCCATGTAGAAGTTACTCTTGATGGATTGCACAGCGAGTGGTTGCCCCCTCCCTTCATCATCAGCTATTTGGTGAAGTGTTCTAACAGCTAAATATGGTGCTGATGCTGTGCCGAAAGTGACTCTCAGCATTCGGTATTCGTGGAAATCATCACCCTCATCGGGTCTCCAGATAACTCGCTGGAAGTCTGCGTCTTCACGAGTCACCAATATTTGGCGATACATTTGTTTAATATCGGCCATTAAGCAAACACGTTTCATTCTCCATTTCATAAGAAGATTCCTCAAATCATCTTGCAGCTGCGGACCAACCAATAATTCTTCATTTAGTGAAATGTTGTTTGTGCCTTTGCAGGAAGCATCGAAGACAACGCGTGTTCGCGAGGTTTCTTTGTCAGTACGAACTACAGCGTGGTGAGGTAAGTACACCGATAATGTTTCTTTTTCTCTTTCAGGTATCTTTTCCATGTGTCCTTGTTCTATGTAATCATTTATAACATCTGTGTATTCTTTTTTCAGGTCTGAAGACTTCTTAAACTTCCGTTCTAGTTGCAAGAATCTTTGTTTGGCTATCTCCTTTGAGTTTCCTTCAGGTGATTGTAACTTTGTACTCGTGCTCGTTTCATTTAGTTGTGGACTGTAAGTTTTGAAAGGTAATTTAACTATGTACCTTCCTTCCTCATTTCTAGTTGTAGTTTTCTTGTAGATATCTTCACAAATCTTATCTTCTTTTGTTAAATGTCTGTCCTTGTCAGTCTCTATTTCCCATATTGATTTCAACATTTCGTCTACGTCAAATTGGTGATGCATCACAAGGTAGGTATCGTTTTGTGATTTTTCATAGATATCTCCGAAAATAATCCAACCCAGGTTTGTTTTTTGTGCAGTTGGAGTGCCTGGTGGACCCTTTATTAACTCTGGCAGTATAATCTGTGCGTATTCCTTGACTCCTAATAGCAGATCTACAGAACCAGGTGTTAAGTAACTCGGATCAGCCAAGTTAAGCCCGTCGATGTGTGGCCATGATTGATTGACAATTGTTTTGGTGGGTATCTTAGTGGTCAGTTGTTTCGACATCACGTAGGCTTGTATTGGTAAACTGTAATTATGGTCCCACTGTGATCTTATATTAAGCTGTACCACGTGTTTGATCTCTGTTCTCGAAGATCCCACTCCTACGACACTTCCCTTGAATGGTTGCCGTTTCAGTTTCAATAGTTGAGTCGCTTTCTCACTGATGAATGTTGCTTGAGAACCCTGATCTATCAGCGCGCGTAGTGAAATTATTTTACCCTCTGAATTGATTGCTTCCACTACAGCAGTCGCTAACAGTGCTAATCCGTGTCTAGTTGTATGATGCGACGCGATCACTGTGTTCACATGAACTGCTTCCTTCTCTTCTGCTACATGCTGTGAAGCCAACGGTTGTGAGGTGCTCGGTGTCTCCGCTGGTTCTGTGTTCTTAGTCTCATGTAGCAAAGAATGATGACGTCGGTGACATTTCTGACAGGACACTCGTAGTTTACATCTCTTAACAGAGTGCCCAAGTGCTAGACAGTTAAAACATAAATGTTTATTCTTGACATAATCGGTTCGCTCATCTAGTTTCAGATCAATAAATTTCTTGCAGTGACACAATGTGTGGTTTTCATTGCACATGATGCATGTCTTCTCTGTAGTTGGTGTGGCAACATGATAAGAACGTTCTTTAACTTGTTTTTCTTTTGTAGCTGTAACGCCTGTAACTAACTCCAAGGTGCGGAACTTAGACTCCATGAAGGTCTTTAATTCATTCCATGTAGGCAATGCTTCGCTGTCTTCCTTATAGGCATACTCTTCCCAGCCTTTATGTGTCTCTGGGTCAAACTTCTGAACGAGCAGAAATATTATTACATGATCCCAAGAGCCAGTAGTTATATTTAAATTTTCCATGTTATTAAGGCATTCTGTAGTTGTATCTAACAAGCCTTTTAATTGAACAGCTGATTGTGAAGTCATTTTCTTTTGGTAAAATAACCTTTTCATGGTACAGTTTAATATTATGCGTCTGTTACCATACCTCTTATTTAAAACATTCCATGCAGTTACGTAATTACTGGATGTCACTTGTATATGGGTCAATAATGCCTCAGCTTCTCCACTCACACTTGTTTTCAAATAATGTAATCTCTGTACATCACTGAGGTTATTATTTTTATGCACCAAAGAAGTAAACAAATCTTTGAAAGTCGGCCATCCTTCATAATTTCCATTAAACTTAGGTAATTCTATTTTTGGTAAATGCACTATATTTTGCGATGCATATGTTACGTTCATACTTGAATTTCTCGATTCCATCGATGACGATTCCACTAATGACGTAAGCATATCTTTCAAATCACCTTTTAATGAACTGTATAATTCTTCATAAACAAAGAATTCTTCGTTTAAAAAATATGGCAAAATTCCCTTTTGTTCTTTGGGTGTTATCTTTACTAACCCGTCATGTGCTTTCTTGAATGACATCCAATACTCATCAATGATTTTCATACGTGCTTCTATATAACCTTTTGTCAGTCTTCCCTTTGGACATTTTTTCAAGTTAGTTTGTGTTTTTTGTAGTAACTTAGCACCATCTTCCAAAACCGAGATATATTCCTGTTGTTCTTTCGTAGTATTCATTATTGTTTCACTATTTCACTTTTAATAATTCTTCGATAAAATTGTTCGTAAAACTTGATAATCTTCCGTAACAGCGCTAATTACTTAGTTGCAAATATATTTACAACTATCTATAACGAGGTGTTTTTTCTATGAATCCTTATCGCTGTGGAATGCGGTTCTTTTGTTCAAGCGGCCAGGTGTTTACCGCTCCGTAGTAACTGAATTCGGCTCGAATACGACCATATGTTGATTGGTATAAGGTTCACTTTGGTTTGTATGGGATTTTTAATGAAAAAGGACGTGTGTTCCACTACAAGTATATTGAGCGACTGTTTTGGTTCGAAGAAATGCCTATTAAATAAATCTATATGACATATACATCACTATTACTAAGTAGGTATATGCGTTGAACGCAATACGTCACAACAGGCTGTTCATACAAAAAGCGATAACGATTTATCCCCCGTAAACTTAGCCCAATTTTCATATTTTTTAGAAATGTTGTAGATATAATGAAACACTAGGTCAGTACGTTTTTATTTTAAAGAAATATTGCGTGCGATAGCAGTAATTATCATCTAAATATCTACATTTTTGACCTAAAAACTCCCTCGAGCGTTTTTATTATTTTAAATTAAACTATACTGATTTACTTAAAAAACCTAAAACCCTAGATTAAGGTGTACTGAATCTAATGAGACCAAAATTGTCTCATTTCGCGAAGGTTAAGAAGAGGAAAAACGTTATCGCCCAAAACCATATTTCAAAATGGAAATGTAGACTTGCCATATTGTATTTGTATTGTTCTCCCGGAGGGAGGCAGAGCAAGCGATATGAAACATAGAATTTTTGGAAATACTTACTCGCGCCGGGTATATGCACCTCACAGTCCTCTTAAAAAAATAAGATTATTCGTACGATTGTTTGGTGTTGAATTTGCAAAATACTTCACCATTGTTGCAAATTCAACACCCAAGGGGCGTTACACGCCTTAATTTGTAAAAAAATCAACGGTAGGTATGAAATCTGCTCAAACAAAGTCGCGGGAAAAGTGGTTGTAAAAAATAACGGATTTCCTATATAAACATTCTTCCCTATTTTACTAAACAAAAAAAGCTGAAATACGTTTTTTTTTTTTTGTTTTCATGTATCGAACTACAAAAATGACGTCATACTACTACTACACCCTTAGTGGTTGAATCCTGAAATCTCTTCTTAGTGCTCGCCTACATGATAAAAAGAACGTGTGTGCAAAATTTCACATTCCCAGTTGCAGTAGTTTCGGAGGTGCGCTGATAAATCAGTGATCAGTCAGACAGTCACTCAGTTTCTCCTTTTATTTATAATTATAGATGGGAAGAGTATGATTTTAAATACAGTTAAAAGCACATGCAGCTTTACACTGGTATTGCGTGTATTTTATTAATTGTACAGTCTCAGCTCTTAATCAAAAACCTCCATTTTTTTTTGAAGTCAGTTAAAGTAAAAACATTCTTGGATCTCTGGGGGGGGCAGCTGCCCCTACCTGCCCCCCCCCCCCTGGCTGATGCTGATGCTGCTGATGGAAAGTGTTGGAAAGTGTGCAATTTCATACGTAACCCTACCCTATGCACTTTGTGTTTAAATAGTTCTTTTATTTGATTCCATTTTTGCCACTGCCTGCTATTTTAAAACCCAATGGTTTAGCACCAAATAGGATGACCATAATGCCTTAGAAGGGGCCATCCATAAAGTACGTTACACGTTAAGGGGGAGGGAGGGGGTCGACGAAGTGTGACATTGTTTGACAAGGGGTGGGAGGGTCCTAAGTTTCGTGACGTCACCTTTCTAAATCAATTACATGTAAGTGTTAAAATGCTTAATTTGAACTATTAACGAAAAACTTTTCCAACTCTATCTGTATGGGCATATCGTTTAATTTGTTGACGAATTCACACTCGCTCCACATGCCAGTTACAAACTGTCACATTCTGTACTGCTACGAAAAGAACTACTGGAAAACCTGGAAGCCTGTTCAATATTCAGTCTAGTATCTGTCGGCACAATAGTAGTTGTGACGACAGATACTAGACTGGATATTGAACAGGCTTTGGTATCAAAAAATGATGTGACTTGGTACGCAAATCATGTGCGTGAATTACAACATTTATAAAAATTAGTCAAATGTGAAGTTGTCCCGTGATGTGGTGTGCGACGATCTAGCTTTTGCCGACTATCACGAGAGTGGTTTTTCGCTAAACATACTTCTAAAGGGTATTATGTGATCACAAAATAAGATGACTCCGAAAGTAAATTTGCTCCACTGTTACTTCAGCTATCTTTGGATCTCCGATATTCTTGTTTAACCGATCATGTGGCATCTGTGGTCTATATTTTGTATTATACAAGGCTACTGACCAACACATGCAATCACACAAGAGGCAACAAGAAGCTTTTCTCATCGCAAAGATTCGAGAAGAATTTTTTTGTTTGGATGATGACGATGATGCTTTAAGAGCGCCCATTCCGCCATATTTCCCATACAAACGCTCGTACGCGATTACGGCGTTATAACAAATTATTTTCCAAATATTTTGAACACACAGGTATCTTGTGGCTTAAATCTAGGTTTGTATGAAGCCAAAAATAAACTTTTTGATAAACAAATTCAGTAAACACGTCCGAAAATCAGTTTTTTTTGCACAATTTTATCTGAACTTTGGCCGTTCATAATGCACTCATACATTGAAAAAGTAAAAAAAAACAGCTACATAGAAACCTTGCACATGTAATGGAGATTCTAAATTACAAACATTTTTACCAAAATCTTGTAAGGCTTTTTGAAAAACACGTATGTCCTGGAACAAGTAATGTGAAATTTCCGCGCGCCAATTTTCCTGTGATGTTATCGCGTTCACACTCACTCGTTTGTTTTCGAGGTTTGCGTTGGTTGAAACAAAAAATTTTTCAATCACGCTCGCGGTGAAGTTTGTTCGATGGGGATGGGCGCTCTTAAGATGTGGCACATCGAATGTTTCTGTCATTGACAACCCAAATAACGCCGGTTAAAAAAATATTTGGAGGAATGGGTTCAAGATGATTGAGTTTGTAACTTCCATTGGTATAATTATAATACTTTATTGTTTTTTAAATTTTTAAATGTTTGATTTGATGTTAATAACACAAACAAAAATTAAATAGAAATTAAACTAATTTCGGAACTGCTGTTTTAATTTAATAATTTCTAGATGTAAATCTGCAAACTATGTGATGTCACACTAGGAAGGGGGGGTTCTCACAAATGTTACCAACTGTGACAAGGACGGGGGAGGGGTCAAAAACTCATGAAATTAGTGTGACGTACTTCATGGATGACCCCGAAGTTGGGTAGGCCTTTGGTGTGGGCCTTGTTGGGGTGGACACTAGGGCCATGGGGTCCGAGTGCCCATCTTATTTTTCTTGACATCGCCAAACGGCTGGTCAACTCTTCATGTGACCCGAAAGCTGGTTCTTTCTTCTTGGGTCAAAAAATAAGCATTGCCATACAACGTAACTCGCAATGCTGCCAGCCTGTTGGGCACGTGTCCCGTTGTCATCGATGTGAACGAGTTTTTGATGACGCTCGAGCTCCCCCCTCCCCTTTTTCTTGATTTGTACATAATATTATTATTTTTATTTTTAAGATTCTTGCACACATTTTCACTTGTACAGTCAGCAAAAAAAGTTGATTAACGCCTTGGATTTTTAAATCATAATTATTGAGCACAGTATTAAACGAAATTTGAAAATTATGAAAAATTAATATGAAATAAACTTTTAGCTATGACCTGATACTAATAAAAATTCCATCGTACCTACCTATTATTTTGTGTCATTTAGATGATATGTAAAAGTAGCAGTGTTAATCGACTTTTGTTGCTGACCGTACCTCAGTTAATTCATACATTAATTGAAACAAGTAACTATTCGTATTATCTATTATCCGGATCGTAGAAAACACGTTATCCGGATACCATGCCTTGTTGTGTTTTTCTTTTTGTTCTCACAAAAGCTCAGCAAAATAGTAGCCATCCACCACAATATCCAAAACAGAATTTTTCCGGTACTGGAAAAATACAGTTTCAGTTAGTCACTGAGCAACAGAAAAAAGTAGGTGCGTTATCTACTTAATTGTGAAATACCTACACTTATACAACTAATCTAATGTTTTATCAGAGTTGATCAATATTCTTGAACTGTACAATAATTAGTCTTTTTAAATATAATCTCTTAATTAAACTTTTAAACCATTATTTGTTTATTTAAAGTGTAGTAGGTATTTATTGAAAGGGGATGTAGCCAATTCTTGCAAGTAGCACCCATTAGGTCAAATCGTAGTTCATTCATCGATACCAAATCCGACCACAAGCTATGGGCGTGATAATTATCTTACGTGCTTTATTCTTACGATGCAATTATGTTTCATGTTTAACTGTAGCTGTTAAAGAAACTGATGATAAGAATGATTTGTTACAACAGCTTGCGGCTTGCTCAGCATTATACCTATAGATAGATACATAGTGCTCTATAGATACATAGGGATCGCCAGCTGATGGCCTGGGCCTCAAGTCTGCTATTACAATAGTGCCAGAATGGTCTATCATTGATTTCATAATTGTGGATTTTGACAAGTTGGGTAATTTACTAATATAATGACGTCGTTATGACTTTCCAATGGTCAACCACTGACACGCCATTGAAAGAAATGATATAGAATGGTAATCGTACAAAATGAAAACTGAATGACTGACTTAGGCGGTAATCGGCTAAAATTTTGACAGTTCCTTTGATCAGTGACCTACCTACCATTAGAACGTCATTGTGCAGTCATTGCTTTTAATATGACCGACCAATGATCGACCCTTATGAATTTAGTAGATTACGAACTTTAAGCAAAATGACAATGGGATCGTGTTGGAATGACGAAATTATAAAAAAATAGCAAACTTGCCCCCCTGGGGGAGCGCAAGTTAGTTGACACATGGAGAATAGGAAAAGTATGAATCAAAGGCACATGAAGCTTTTGGAATCTCTAGGGGGGCAGCTACACCCCCCCCCCCACCCCTTGACGACGCCTTTGGCTACCTATATATTTTTATACAATCTTTGCCTCTCCCCGACCCTTGCTCGTGACAGAGCCCGCGCCGCTGAGTCTGTAGCTTTAAATTCGTCCCTGAATAATGGACATCCGATCCAGCCTGTCCCTTTGCTGTCCTCCCCCAGCCACGCCCTAATAAACTGAGGTTCGTACCCCACAAGGGGTGCCCTTAACGTGTAGTCGCTTAGTTTGTAAGTTTTTGCCCTGGCTGGAGGCTTTAAAATCACTTTTAAGGCACCAAAGGAAAGTCCGGTTAAGCAGTTGACATTTTGACAAGCTTCTAGGTTGACCTGCGGGATGCTATTCCGAAAAAAAAAACAAAAAAATGGGTACAATCTTAATTTTTATTTACCTTAAACCTCAAACATGGGACTCATGATTATGAAAAACTTTTACTAGAACCAACACGAAAATCTCGAAAAATAATCAGCTGATCCAAACATTTTGTTAAGTACGCGAAAATAAATGCATAAATCTGATTTTGAATACGTTTTCTATAATAGTAGGTACGAGGTTCGTAGATACCGCCGCTTACTCGTTTGTTATCTTAAAAGATAATGACTATCGACATTTCTCTTTTTCCCCTTACTCAGAAGCTATAGTCCACTGGTGAACTTTGACTACTCATTACGTAACCGATAATAGTCTGTGCCTTTGATAATTACTACATTTGTTATTCTAACCAGAGATAGTAGCTCGTAAATAATACTCTGTACGTCGTTGCATCTTAAGGCACGACCTCACCACGAGCATCCGCGAGAAATAAGCATTGCGATGCTACATCGCAATGCTTATTACGGAAAGCTCGCTTACGAATTCTCGCGGTATCGACACACCTTAGTTGTATTGTATGGAAGTTTGTTCGTGACTTGAACATAATAAATGTACAGTCAGCAAAAGAGATAGGTATACAGGTCATCAGAAATGGTTGAAGTTTACTTAGAAACCGATGTTTTCTAATGTTTAATTAAATCATTGAAATGTTTATTCTCTATTAATTTTATTTTATTCAAAAACATCCATCGCTTTCTAAGTAAACTTTAACTACACTGGCGTGCATAAAAATTAGGCCACCCTTAAAATTTTCGCTTAAAATTGCAATATTTTTCTACGGAGGGTAAAAGAAAAACTTTGTAAAATGTTAAAATGCGTTATTTACGGCGTTTTCAAGTATCCTCATTTAAAGCCAATCATGTTCAAAGTATAGCGTTGTTTCACTCGACAACTTTTTTAGGTTTGTTATTGCTGTTAGTACTGTAGTGTCTTGTTTTACATTTTCAATATTTAAAATGGATCTTAAGCAGAAGAGGTTCGAAACATCACACTACCAGAAACTGGAATGAATTAACGAAATGTGGCTCGTACATGCGATGTTAGTCGTTTAACTGTTCAGTATGTGTATAAAAGATATCGGGAGGCAGGAGATTACATAAAACTAACAGGAGCTAGTCGCAGAAGGAATACAAAGAGAAATTATTGATTTATTGTATCAGCAATTTTATGAAATCGTCACCGCTACTTGACCGCTAATTTTAAAATGTCTCTGAGCATATGATGCACTTCAACACATCACACACATTAACACATTAACATTTAATTCACATTAACATTAACACATTTAACACATTAAACTTCAAATTAACATTTAATGTTAATGTTAGTTAATGGACAGTAAGAGGAAGGCTTAAAGAACGTGATTTAAAACCGTATAGACCATCAACCAACTCTAAACTTACCGTAGTTCACAAAGCAACAAGGTTACAATTTGCCCGTGAACACTGAAATTGGACATTGGAAGACCATTCTTCCAATCCGTCCGTCCGTCCGTCCAATCCGTCCAATTCTTACGTCCTGACCCCATAGTCAGGACGGCCTGAAGCAGCGGGTTAGACAATGGGAACCAGCACCAATAAATTTGGTGCAGCTGAAAACCGCTCTTGTAGAGGCATGGGGCAATATTCCTCAGTCAACGATAAAAAAGTTGATAATATCAATAACTAAGAGAATGGTGTGTGTCATTAAAGCCAGAGGAGGCAATACCTCATACTAGTGCAGTGTAATTTATGTGAAACTAATGAAAGATTTAAATTTTCAAAAATCACTCTTTTTCGATTTTCATCGTTTTTTCGAATATTACGCGTAAAGCTTGAATCAAAGTTGTAATTAACATGAAATGCATTTCATTTTACTCAAAACTTGGTAAATAATGTAAATAAAAATCTTTTAAAAGTAATCATGGTACACAAAACAAATGTAGGGCATTTTTGAAGTGGCCTAATTTTCATGCACGCCAGTGTATATCTGACGATCCTGGATACCTATCTCTTTTGCTAACTGTACCTGTTTGTTTCAGTTACGAGGTGCAGGTGGAGGCGGGAGGCCGGCGGCGCGGCCTTGGTCAACGCGTGCTCAGCGTATTAGAGAAGCTCGCAAACGCGACGCGCATGCGCTGCGTACGTCTGACTGCGCTCACGCATAACCCCTCCGCCTCCGCGTTTTTCAGAGCTTGCGGGTGAGACACAAATGGTTTTGAATTTCTGATGTAAGGGCCCTTTTCCTGTCATGCTTATTTTCGCTCGCGCGCGGATCTGGTCCGCTTGCGGGTGATAGCACGCTCCTGGCCACACGCAGGACAAAGATCTCGTTTGCCGCTGTAGTGTCGTGCTTGTGACTAAATTCGTGCGTACTATGACCATTCGTGCGACCCACGTCACAGTAAAAACAGCACTGAAGGCAGAAGAACGCCGCCCGCAACCAGTTAGCACGCACGCGGGCTTCGCGCCCACAACCAATCCACGTTACGCGCGCGTGCTGCCCGCATGATAGAAAAAACATGTATGAAATGATAGGATGCGGGCAGCCCGCATGCGGACCAGATCCGCGCGCGAGCGAAAATACGCATGACAGGAAAAGAGACCTTATTTTAATAGGTAAATAGTTAAACGATTTTTAATAATCGTTTACCTATCCAGCTCGTTATAGTCTACCAAAGCCAAGCCACAATCTATCAATAATTTAATTAATTACGTCATATTAATTCAATATGCCAATTGTGTTACTTTCCTATCCAGCAATATTAGTTCAATGTACACTCGACCAACGTAATTGATTTACAGGCCACACATACGGGATATTGTCACTGTGTGTGTAAATGAACTAGTCGGTTGGTCGGTTATGAAGTTAAACTGTTTGTGTGCGTATGATATACCCACGTATACCAATTTTAATTGAATGAAGTCCAATATTTCAACCTTTTAAATAAGGACCAGATAGCCGGTCGGTGAAAGCACTTGGCATATATAAGCCTCGTGTCGTAAGATCAAACCCCGGCAGGTGTTATGGTTTTGGGTTTTTATTTTTCCTTTGTCCTATAAAACATTAATATTTTGTGTCAAATAAAATTACTTAAACAAAAAAATAAAAAGGTAATTAAATAAAACCAATAAAATAAATTAAAATATTTTATTAAATAACCTAGGCGTTGGAATCATCGATCACTAATAAATAAAAGATGGAATGCGGAATCCTATTGTTCCTTATCGCTATTGGGTCATTAGTGAATGAGCCAGCTCGTTTCGACTATTATGTTTCTTACAAGAGTTGGCTTAGGGTTCAATTTGGCATGGGTTTTAATATTAGCAAATAAAAAACTACGTGTAACCAATACAATTATTTATATAACGCAAAACTATTGTAAAAATATTATTATATCGCTATTGATACCTAACTTTTTTATGATTAGAACACTATTGGCAACTTCATTAAGAGTTTATAAGACAAGACAAAGTTTTCTTTTTATTGAATATGAATGGACGAATGATGGTAATTGTTTTTTCAATGTATACAAATTTAAACAAAGTGGAATTGAAAGTGAAGTGAATCAACATGTTAGATAGTAAGAAATTAATTTAACTTCTAACTGAATAACAATAACATCACTTACACTTCAAAATATATACTGCAAATAACTGTCAACTACGGACTATACATAATAACTTAGGTGTTTATAAGAGAATCACGGCAACATGAAGTAGCTTTTAAACCTAAGTATATTAATAGTAATTCGGCTTCGTTTACAGTATTTTAACGCCATCCATAAACGACTTTAAACATTTCTCATCACTAAAATAAACACATTGTTCTCCCAATTAAAATAAATATAAGTAATAATATGACCTAGCGAATAGAATTTGTTTTTGCCGGTGAGCGTTGGACAGAAAAATCTTCCGTGGTGGCTTACTGCAACTTAAACCAGCTTCATGCCGGTCAGCAGGTGATATCGCACTGTTTATAAGCACACATGTCATTATGTGTTGATGCAGTTATGCGGGTGGATAAAAACGGATTAGTCCCGTAAACAGCCTTGCCACGATGTCGTGGTAACGAGCCGAAGAATTCGCCTTCGGTTTTGGCCCACGTCGATGATGGTCTATTTCTTCAGAATACGCACTTCGATGGATACAACTGCACGGTTCTCCTTAATGAATAAAAACAAAATAATATTTAAAATAATGCAGATAAACAATGGTGAATTGGTGGATAATTAATCATAGATAAATTAACTGACTGTCTTATATTGCCTCGTTGTAATAAAACTTAATACCGTTATTTATTTATTAGATAAATAATAAACGTGTTTCATGACTATTTTAATTACATAATTTAAAAGTTTTTCTTTATTTCGACTAAATGTTTTATGTTAGACAAAAACAGACCGGCATAAGTAAATTTTATCAGAATCAAATTCTGATATATTTAAATATTATTTTACATTAATTTAGTCATAGGTCAAAGGTGAGATAAGTTAAGAATTTGAGTTGGAATATTACTAACGTAATGAAAACATTGTCACGAGTAGCTTTGTTACTCACCGATATTAATAATCACCTTGCAATTTCACTAATGAAAACGTTTTGCTCATGCAAAACAATGAATTGCGTCTTGTTGCATGGTTGGAAGAAGTTGAAGCACAATTGGATCAGAAACAAAGAACGCACAGAAATATGTGTGTTCATCTATATACTTAGGATTGCAATTTATATTCGTAGACTGACAACTAAGAATGCTCATTTTTTATAAACTAAGGTGGAAGTATAAAAAAATAAACAAAAATTGTGGGTAGTTATATCCTAAACGGTCAAAATAAATTGGCTGAGAGTTCCGTGCGCACTTCTCAAACGTTATTTTACTCATCTGTGAACGGAATTGAATTGTTAGCAATTCAACTAGGTAATGAAAGTTTTACGAAAATTATGTTTACAAAACAAAAAGGAATGTATTGTAACCGAGATTTGATCTTACGACTTCTTAATAACTAACCAGATACGTTAGCCATTGCGCCAAACCTGTTACAGTGATTGGGTGCGAAATATTATAACTTATTCAATTACACAGATTACTGATGACGATACATACATTGATATTATAGTTACTGCTTAGTGACGCGACATACGCACACTAATAAAAAGCAGAACTCGTTCGTTTTATTTAACGTTTGTGTATGTAACTCTTCATACCGCGTGTGCGTGCAATGTGTAAACTAATTACGTTGTTCCACTGTACACAAAAACTTATAAATTTTAAATTAACCAGCGCAGCGTTAAATATCCAAAATCATTACAGTTAAGGTGAAAGCGCTAAGATGGCCTATGAAATACAAATATTCTTAAGCTTTTTGCAATTTTCAGCTCACTATCTAAGTAGTTGAGTGGTAATAAAAAATGTAGACGCGACTTGTTTTTTTTTTACTTTTAACCCTAAAACGATGTACCAAGTTTAATGTCTACATTATAACAACACACATTTTTGAGTTTCATACAAACTTTCATCCCCAATTTTACAAACATAGGGGTAAAATTTCCAAAAAAAAAATTTTCTCTACATCATAAATGGAAGCCGTGTGCAAAATTTCACGTGCCTAGTACCAATAGTTTCGGCTGAGCGTTGTCCTTTTATATGTAAATGTGTACATAGATACATCTCTAAATACATATTCGTTACAATCGTGTCTAGGCTTTTTTCGCGGGCCACCCTACCGCTTTCACCTAAGCAGTATGTCTATATTCTGTTACAATCTCCCTCAGCGAACACCTAGGTGAAGTGAGCTCTGAGCTGTCATCTGTCCAGATGCTAGGGATTTACAAAGCACTACAATCAGATGACCGCTCACTTTACCTAGGTGTTCACCGAGGGAGATTGTAACAGAATAGTACTGCAGGTACTTACTTCGAAAAATGAGAAGTTTTGACGTGAGTTTATTTATTTCGATAGAACTAAATCCAGTTATCTTATTTCTTACAGTAGAAAAAGTTTGACTTTGTAGAGCGTCGTCGCCAAAAACATACTGAACACATTCAGGGAAATATTAATTTGTGTCCTATGATCAACAGGTACAGTATAGATGAGACAAGCCCGTCGAAAGACGAGGCGGCTCATTACGAGATACTAAGCAAGTCGACGGACAGCCAACAAGATGATAAAACTACCGAAGAGAAATGCCCACTGAGCGATTGCATGCGTGCAGTCCAAGTGGCCAATCCCCAGTGACCCCTACTGACTAGTGAATTCTCAAACATTTTCCCTAGACATTTATGATTAAAAAAAAAATTTATGATGGAATTTCTCATTCCCTCGCTTCAGGCCCGTGTTTGTCTTAGTGTCGTATCCCATACTATGTATGTGGATATCCGAAATATTTTCGGATGACTTTCTGAGTGACGCATTATTGTCTAATCAACAAATAAACTGAATTCCTGTAAACTTGGTATTTTATCATTATATGTTTACAAATATTTACAAGAGACTATGTGGTCGAATAGAATAAAATTGTTAAGTACGGTCAACTGCACGCTCGTACTTACGTGAACTACGAAAACCGCCCTTACTGCCACAATACTATCCGGCACTGATACTGTCAAGTACTCAAGTTGTTACCAAGGACGTGCGGTTGACTGTACATAGATAGATCTAAATCAATCGATCTATCTATATACACGAGGCATGCCTTTTAAGTTCTGTCGTTTCCATATTTCCCGGCAATTTTGAATTTGGAACTGTTCTATATTCGAATGGGTTTAAAGGAATCTCAAAACAGTTGAAAGTATTAGGATTAATGCTATTGTTTAGTCACAGCGTCGATTGGAATCTGTCAGGAAAATGAATCTTTCGATTCTGAAACATTTCTCCGACATTCGTTTCTGAAACATTTCTCCGACATTCGTTTCGCCGTTGAACGGTTCACCGAAAGAACGATTCACTTTTCATTATTTTGCCGATAGAACGTTTTAATGACGAACGATTCTCAGACAGAACGATTCACTTTTTATTATTTCACCGATAGAACGTTTTGATGACGAACGATTCGCCGACACTGTTCGTCTACCCCTGGGGTATAAAGCGGCATTTAGACCTGTCTCCGTTTATTGTTTACACCTGAATCAAGTTGTGACGACGAATCTTAAAGTAATATACAAAACTTATGGAAAACTAACTAAAAAAGTGACAAAAAGATATTGATGAGTGAATCGACGACATAATCTTTCACTAAAGAAGGATTCTTCGACAAAGCTTATTTAGGCACAGTTTGACACTACTAGTGACTAAAGGCTTATGTTTAACGAACCTCCAGATATAGTAAATGACCTCCAAAAATAGTGCTTAAATAATCACCAACATTTAACCCCATTTTAATGTTTAACGAACCTCCAGAAATAGTAAATGACCTCCAAAAATAGTAAATGATCACCAAATCTTGGGACCGTTAAGTCCCCCCTGGGGCGGATCCGACATAGTTAGGTTAGGTTAGAACTGTGACCCCTACGCACGAGGCAAGCGAGTGGAGCTAACGAGCCGCCGCAGCGGCCGCCGGATGCCAAAACCAAATCGCTTTTTACAGTCAAACTCATACATTTCTATAATGTTAGTGATCATTTACTATTTTTGGAGGTCATTTACTATATCTGGAGGTTCGTTAAACATAAGCCTTAAGTCACTAGTAGTGTCAAACTATGCCTAAATAAGCTTTGTCGACGAATCCTTCTTTAGTGAAAGATTATGTCGTCGATTCACTCATCAATATCTTTTTGTCACTTTTTTAGTTAGTTTTCCATAAGTTTTGTATATTACTTTAAGACTCGTCGTCACAACTTGATTCAGGTGTAAACAATAAACGGAGACAGGTCTAAATGCCGCTTTATACCCCAGGGGTAGACGAACAGTGTCGGCGAATCGTTCGTCATTAAAACGTTCTGTCGGTGAAATAATAAAAAGTGAATCGTTCGTCAATGAAAAGTTCTATCGGTGAAATAATAAAGGGTGAATCGTTCTGTCGACGAATCGTTCTTCATTGAAACGTTCTATCGGTGAAATAATGAAAAGTGAATCGTTCTGTCGGTGAACCGTTCAACGGCGAAACGAATGTCCGAGAAATGTTTCAGAATCGAATCTTTCTGTTCGTGCAATAATTTTCTACAACTAGAAGAGGCCTGACACGGCTTTAGTGTTTTGAAGAGCTTACATCTGTGTTCAGTGATGAAGCCCAACTGCCGCCTATGTCTCGGCGTTGTTGTTCTTTATCACCACCCGGGGGGCACGTGTAGGGTGAGCCTAGGAAAGGTGGTAAATCCTACGGACGCGAACAACATCGCCTCCTTACAATACAATTATTTGAATTGTGTATGTACGAATGTAGATGTATGAGTGTATGTGTGCGTGCGTTGATTATGCTTTTTATGTGTTAATTTTATCTTAGATTATAAAAGATCCTCAGTAAGTTATAGTCTGTTAATTGCATGTGAGCAGAAAACGTAGGTATTGAGAATGCCGAAACGAATGACGTTGGAGCAGTTCGTCGCTCGACCAGATATAGGCCCGTGACGGCGGCGCGCATTATTTCGTGCGCACCTCTAGGAAAATGTGCGGTCCAGGACAGGCCGCACATGATGAAGGGGCCTGCTCTAGGCGGTTCAATACCAGTCAAGCGAATATCGAGCCCCGACTCATAGTAGTAGGTGGAACCGTGGGGTTTTAGTCGGTAAGAGAGTCCTACATAAACCTCTAATCTGTTCTCCCCAGACAGAGGGTCGGTAACCATGAGGGATTCCCCAAGAAAAATAAATTAGTTGAACATTTACACCTCGTTTATTTTTCTTGGGTAAGTCAATTCGTAAAAGGAATGTACAGAGGCCATCGCATCAAGCAACAACAAATTTCTGTGATTGATTTTCAACTTTATGAGAAAAGCATAAGGTTCATATTCAATTGGGAAAACTTGATAGTTTGGTATGGCTTGACTTGATGTGCAGTCTGTACCTTTTGCGTGCAAATTGCTCTTTTCATTGCTGTAGTGTGCCAACTGTGCCTTGCGCAAAGAAAATTAGGTAGTTGTGATTGTGTAACTTTGTACAGCCCCATCTTCGATATCACACGAATTTACTACGACACCGCTAAATAAATATTACAGAGGTCAAAATAATTATAATCGTACCCACTACAGCATAATTTGTGACATTGTTAATTTTATCTTCAAGGATCTTACTGATCGTAAATGCACGCTAGATAATAATAGGTAGATAATTATTTTGAACCAGCTGATGCCAGCGACTTTGTTGACCTTTGCGTCCGTCGGGTACGCAGAACAACCCAAAAAAGTTGCATCACAATCTGATCAATAATTTAAGAACGCGTTGAGGAGGACAAACATACAAACATTCATTTTATTTATATAGATAGACAGAATGAAATAAGTATTGAAGATTGTAAATATTGCAAGCAGTTTGATAAATACAAATCCTTTTATTTTTCTCTGGCGACAGTACCTACCTACCTACATTTTCTGAGGTAAACATTTTGTTGGGTAATCCATGTTGACTCGTATGTACAGAGGCCAAGCTACAGCAAACTGTCAAACTTTGATCGATTTTCAACTTTACAAAAGATTAAGGTTCATATTTATATGGGAACATTTGATAGTTTGGTATGGCTTGATATGCTGGTGTCTGTACAGTGTCTTGTGTACAGTCACCAAAAGAGATAACTATCCTTGTCGTCGGTAATAGTTGAAGTTTACTTACTAAACCGATGGGTGTTTATGAATAAAATAAAATACAATTAATACAGAATATACAGTTCAATGATTTAATTAAACTTCATTTGAAAGCGTCCATTGGTTTCTAAGTAAACTTCAACTATTCCCGACGACATGGATACTTACTTCTTTTGATGACTGTACCTACATATACCTAACAGTTTTATAAGGCATGCAATAAACCGTCATGGCTGGCGATAATAATGAAGTCAGCCTTCAATCTTCTGCTGCACATAAACCAGTAGGAGTGTCTGCTGGTTATGTTTTTCTGGAAATAGGTAGGTAGGTAATAGGTACTGTAACGATTCTAGATAGTCTACGAAATAAAAGGCTATGTAGAACTGTACGAATTGAATTTAATAGCTCTCACACGAAAGATAAAAATGTGATGAGTATCAAAAACAAGTAATAAATATAAAACACTAACCTAGTCGCACTAGTATTAGGCAGAGATTTCCAGGTTGGATTATGATCCACAGCCTGGCCGGCAAACTGGATCGGCCGAAGAGAAGACTGGTGCGGTCGGCTCTGGGACGGAGGTCCCCCAGGCGGTCAGTAGGACCCGCTCTGGGCAGCAGGAGGCACGCGACTCGACTTAACCCGCTTAACCGACTCTCGGTTGTAGACTTGCAGTAAGTAGACTGGTAGACTTAGTAACGTAACGTATGGGTAAACAGCGTGTTACCCTTGTTTTATTATTCCGTGTCCGTCCCAGAGCCGACCGCGCCAGTCTTCTCTTCGGCCGATCCAGTTTGCCGGCCAGGCTGTGGATCATAATCCTCCCTGGAAATCTCTGCCTAATACTATTGCGACTAGGTTAGTGTTTTATATTTATTACTTGTTTTTGATACTCATCACATTTTTATCTTTCGTGTGAGAGCTGTTAAATTCAATTTGTACAGTTCTACATAGCCTTTTATTTCGTAGACTATCTAGAACCGTTACAGTACCTACGACATGATTATCACCTAAAAGGTACAGAGTGGCATTAGCGTTTTGCTTTCTGCGCTGAGACACGCGTTCAACAGCTGCTCGGATTAAAAAGAAATCTAAGTAGGTACCTACCTACCTACCTATCTATGCTAATATTATAAAGAGGAAAGATTTGTATTTTTGTGCCTATGTAACGAATAAACTCAAAAACTACTGGTCCGATTTCAAAAATTCTTTCACCAATCGAAAGCTACATTATCGCTGAGTAACATAGGCTATAGGGTAGGTAAATAGGCAGATACGTAGGTAGAGGGACAGGACAACGTCTGTCGGATCAGCTAGTCTATACTTACTAGGTATAACGAATATAATCGCTCTTGATAAATGTTAAAAATATGTCCTTTTTACCTATTTAAGGACTTACGTAACAAAGGCAGAACGTGAGCTAATGTTAAAGGCCTGAATAAAAGCATGTTCACATATTTTACATAATTTATATTTTTATATCATTTCACGTATATCACAGTATATTGTGTGGGTCAATAAGTTAGTTCTTTTCTAAACACAAAAAGCTTATACCTATTTCAGTCTTCAATACTTTCGATATCTAAAGGAGGCTCATCTCTATCTTCATCAGTCGATACACTCCAGGACGAAACGCTCAAATTACTTCTGTCTCTTTCATACAGTGATGATCCTTCTCCCTCACTTCGAGCTAGGGCTATATTGAAAGAATGGCCAGGTGTGTCACTGCTTGATGACCAGGTACAAGAAGAGATCAGCGAGACACGCGCTGAAGTGGTGGCAGGAAGCGTCACAGCTATCAGTGGGGCAATATTACCACATTTTTCTCTTCTTTCTCTAGCCCGACGGTTTTGGAACCAAATCTTTATCTGAGGACAATATTTATAGTCAAAGCCAGAGTAATTTGTCAGAAATATGGTACCTACCTATTGAAGATGTTACAAACATTATATCATGGTATTGAGGATGTTACATGCAATTCGATTCGATTTTATAGCGTACCTATGTGTTAACCCGCGTACAGATAGCGAAACGTAGCATGCAATGTAACATTAAAGGAGCATTTCATAAGTGTGGACGCAGGGCGCGCACGAACCGAGCATGTACGTACTGTAAGAGATCCTGATGGAGGATTCTTACTGGTACCGGGATATAGCGTAATTGTCACAGGATTATTCTATAAATAAAAGCACTGAAACTCGGTACTGGTTTATATTATCAGATACTTGTAGTGTGCTCGTGACAAGATCAGGCTAGGAAGTCCTAATGTCAAATGTAAAACAATACAAGTCTACTATTCAAACTTATTCTAGAAGTTTGCTGAGTGTTCCGTCATAGAGTATAATATCTAATGGCTATTATCTCAGAAACACATCAGATCTCCACAGTACTCACATCTGTTTCCGGCATGCGCGCGGCGAACATAGCTCTCTCAGATGTTTTTTGTTAAAAGATATATTTTGTGGATTCCACAAAATTTCTCTACAACTCAATTAACTGCATTACTTTTTCTTCACTCCATGATTCAACTGTAGCCTCTGCAGTAGCTGTGTTTTCTTCCATGGTTCGCGCGCGTTCGCAGTACAGACACACAACCCGTCCACACTGACGCTTCGTGCACACTGCGCGAGTGCGCGCCCCTTTGTGTTCGGCGAAAATACCGACAAATGGCGAATTGCGGCGCGCACGAGTTGAAATGCTCTGTTCGTGCGCGTATTGAGCACGGTTCGTGCGCGCAAGCCGTCCACACTATGGGAATTCTGTTACATTGCATGATACATTGCGACAATTATGGACGGCAAAATCTTTCATTGCATGTTTCATTTCATGATACGTTTCACCAGTCTGTACGCGGCATTAGAGATCTAGGGCACTTTGTACCTACTGCAGCCAGAAACTCTGAGGGCATTCACGTAATTTTATGACGCGCCGATGAAGTTGTATTGCACAACTGCAATACCGTTCAAGAATACCGTTTGTCACTCAAACTTGAACTTAACTGCAACCAGTTAAGTTCAAGTTTGAGTGACAAACGGTATTCTTGATTCTTGTAATCATTGAACTGCGCGTATGCTGCGCGTGAACTGCACGTCAACTGTACGACAACCAATCTATACCAAACTTACTCATGAGAAAAAAAATATCAATCGATTGCATTTCAATGAATATGACGTTATTATAATATTAAAATAATACCCCAGTACTTACAGATTTTAGTGCTTTTTAACTGTCATTTTGAGACGTCAAACGAATAGTAGAATACCGAGAAGCACGTACCAAAGACGCACAACAGTAGAATGCCGTTATTGCGCTCGCGTGACGCGAACTTGACGCTTGTCTGACAGCGGTAGAGAATACGAAAAACATTGTTTTGATCGAAACTTAACTGCAACAGCACTTCTTTATTTACGTGAATTAGCCCACAGATACGGACAAATCGTAGGAGCAAACTTCCAGCAGTGCGATTCTGTAAGAAATCACCCGCGAATTCGAATCCTATCTCATTTTCGATTTCCCTTACCTGAAGTGAAAAGAAGGTGGTATTCGCTATTATACTTAATATATAGTTCGCTTTATCTATGTTCTCACTTAGTGGCGCTAGCGTAGTTTTCATGTTACAGAATATCTACTTAGGGCGGGTTGTTTCAAACAGTCGGTTAACGTTAGATACGGACGGTTGAAAGTTATGACGTGAGATGTTTAATGTACGTTAAATGTAACGGGTTGGTTCATGACATAAAAATCCTTCAGTCAAAGTTATTAAAAAAGAGATTCCATAATATTTTGAATTTTTGATGTTTGAAGTAGCTGTTTGAAAACACAAAATTACGTTGACTGGTCGGTTATGGTAATAGTAACTTTTTGACGTACGATTTTGTTAAACAACCCATTTTTTTACCGACTTAAAAAAGGAGGTTCTCAGTTCGACCTGTATGTTTGTAGACGCAGGCGATTCTCTTTTTTTAAAAAAGATTTTATTTATCACTTTTTAGTGCCTCCTTATCATCCAAATCCAATAAGAAACGGCAACACAGTTAAAACAGAGATGAAAGTCCTCCAAAGATGGAAAGATGGTAGAAACGAAAACGTCTTGTCGGTTTTTGTTGTTTTTTTCTAAAAGCGCTGAATAAATTTCTGTTTGTTGTATACTAAAACCTCCAAAATGTAACAAACACTTTACTAAAAACCGCATCAAAATCGGTTCAGCCAAACGGGAGATAATCGCGGACAAACATACATACATACATACATACAAACAAACATACGGGTCAAACTGAGAACCTCCCTTTTTTTTTGAAGTCGGTTAAAAAGTGATAAGGAGAACACACATGACTTTAGTTTCGGAAGTCAGTGGCAATACTAAACAACAAACAGAACAAAGCCACCGACTTCCGGAACTAAAGTCATGTGTGTTCTGTGCTAAAGTTATTTATCACTTTTTAGTTTTTGAAGGCGGTTCTCTTTTTACAAAAAAGTTTTTTTTTTGATTCGACGATATTTAGCGCCATTTTTTACTATTACCCGTCAGTAAAGTAGGTATAGCTGAAGCAACCCGCCCTTAGTTGTATTATACAACTAGGATGTATACAAATTGTATACCTACATCCCTTAGTGCCAATTGGCCTAGTTCTGTTCTGTCTCCTGCTTGATATGGAGGAAAGTGGAAAAATATATATTTCTTACTCCTCCACTGTCCTTTTCTGATTTATTTTCGTTGCGGGATCCAAGACAGTTGTAAGTAGTAGGTAACGTTTCTAAGGGACTCATCGAGCTATTCGGTTTAAAGACATTTATTTCTCAAAAAAGAACATTACGGTTCACTTACATATTGAGAAATGCAAAGTAAATAATAAAAGTAGTTAGGTATAGTCTCTGTGACCACACACGGTTACACAAAGGAACAGAATTAAAAGATATACTAGGTGACAATTCGGTGTTAGTACTTCTTTCTAACGTATTCTTCTAGTGTTTTTTTACATTTAAACCAACTGTTACTATCAAACACATCTTCTGGTATTTCATTGTAAAGTTTTGCTCCCTCATATAGTATATTTTTCCTGCCATAGTTGGTTCTAGGTCTTCTTAATTCTATTTTGTCTCGTCGTCTTGCGTTATATGTGTAAGTTTTCTTTTTAATGTTAAGTTGCGAGTGTGTGCTTTGTGTTATGATTTTATGTATTAAGATGCATGTTTTAAGTGTATAGAGTTGATTAATTTTAGGTATTTTGGTATCATTGTAGATTTTAGTAGTTGATGTAAGGTAGTGGTAGTTGTAGAGTGTTTTTATTGCTTTATTTTGTAGTATTTGTATATCCTGGATTACTGATTTTGCTGCAGTTCCCCATATCTCAATGAGATATTCTATGTGGGGTCTAACAAGAGAATTGTATATCATTGCGCGAGCTTTTTTAGGAATGCAAGCAGACATTCGACGCAATGCTCCTACCAGGGAAGATAGTTTGGACTTAATGCTATCAATGTGGGGTTTCCAAGTTCTAAAATGAGGCCCAAATATCTTTCACTGCTTGATTTAGCAATATTTTCACTGTTTATTGTTAGTTGTATTTGGTTAAGAATTTTTTTATTTTTTGCAGCAAATATCATGTATGAGGTTTTCTTTGTGTTTATAGTTAGCAAATTAGACAGGAACCATGTATTTAGGATATTTAAATCTTCTTGAGCTTCTTTCAATATATCAGTAAGATTGTGACCAAAGTAGAACAAGCAAGTGTCATCTGCGTAAAGTGTGATACTGCCCGACGTTTTAACACTGCTGATGTTATTGATGTAAATCAAAAATAATAACGGTCCGAGAATTGATCCTTGTGGGATTCCGTAGGTTAATTTACAAGGTAGACTTTCATAATTATCAATTTTTACAATTTGTGTCCGATTTTCTAGATACGACTTAAGTATTCTGTGTGCGGATCCCGATATTCCTGCGTCAGTTAACTTCATTAAAAGCAAATCATGACTAATCGTGTCAAATGCCTTTTTTAGGTCAATAAATATACCTAGGGCATATTGTCTGTTGTCTATAGCATTTTTTATTTTAGTAGTAAGATCTATAGTTGCTGATAAGGTATTTGATTTTGGTCTAAATCCATATTGTTGTTCAAAAAAGAAGTCTATGTCTGTTAGGTAGGTGTTAAGACGAAGGTACATTATTCTTTCAAAAATTTTAGAGATTATTGGTAATACTGATATCGGACGATAATTGCCCGGATCAGTCTTGCTTCCAGATTTAAAAATTGGAGTTACCTTAGCAACCTTCAGGCTTTCTGGGAATGTCCCTTGTTCAAGGCTTTTATTTAAACAGTCTGTTAATTGATCCAATATTAGGTTTTTAATGCATTTTATTTCTTTAACAGTAATTCCATCGAATTGATGGAATTACTACTTGTATTAGAATCTAGGCTATCGATTATTGTATTAATTTCTTTCTTTGTGGTTGGTTCAAATGTTTGCAGCGTATGTGTTTGTGATAGTGTTCTATTTACTGTAAATTTTGCTTGTGTTTGAGTTATTTTATTGGCTAAAATAGAACCAACTGTGGAAAAGAAATCATTAAAATGTTGGCAGATTTGTTGCTCATTTGTTATAACGTCAGTTTCAGTTTTTAACTTTGAAGGAGCACAACTTCTTTTGTGTTTATTATTTGCTAGCGTATTAATTAAATCCCACATTTTTTTTGGATGCTTCTGACACTTTTTAAAATTGTCCAGGTAATACTTCCTTTTTGTGTTCCTTATTGTCTTATAGGCTTCATCTCTTATGTGTTTAAATTTTATTTCAATTTCATCGCTATTCATGTCTTTTTTATGGGCACTCCATGCTTCGTTTCGCTTATTTATAACTTCTAGTACGTGTTTATTGATCCAATCTTCTCGAGGCTTGTTTAGAATTTTAACTTTCTTTACTTTGTTAATTTTTATTTGATTTGTAATAAATGTTGCTAGTTTTAAATAATCATTGTCTTCATTAATAAATTTGGCTTCTTCAACTGATTTATATAGCATGCTGTAATCTGTAGCTAAGTATTCATGTTTTAACTTTTCTGCGACTTTTGGTTTTTTCAATTCCAAATATATCTGTTTATGATCGGATAAGAGAGTGTCAAGTAAGGTCATATGAAAGGTATCGTCTTGGATATTTGTTGAAATGTGGTCAATAATGGTTTTCGTAGTTTTTGTTTCGCGAGTACAGTAGTTGACATTTCTGTTATTTAATATTTGGTATCCGGATTCATTTAGCATACTTGCATAGATACTTGCTTGTCGGTCGTCATTTAGTAGATTAATGTTATAATCACCAAATATTAAAGCTCTTCGTTTTCTGTCTAGTTGTGATCCATACGTTTCTATAAATTCGTTAAAGTTTGTGCTGGGCGGCTTATAAACCACTCCAACATGTATACCATATTTTGCCAAGTATATCCGAAGGTATTCGTTTTGTGCTTTACTGTAAAGTTCTGTAATTTCATATTTGATGCTTTTATGTATATATGCCGATACGCCACCTCCAATGCGCCCCTTCCTGTATATATACTCGTGCGAATAGTTTGGAATTTGTAATAGGTTTGCTTCGGCATCGGACTTGATCCAGGTCTCAGTGATTAAAATTATATGTGTGGTTCTCCTTATTGATTTCAACATGCATTGCAGCTCATCTAGTTTATTGCTTTTAACAAGGCTTCTAATATTTGTGTAGAGGAATTTAAGTGAGGTTCTTTTAGTACAGATATCTTCGCAGCAAGTAATATTCTGATAAGTAATATTTGAAATGTTTTCTGCATAATCGAATGGTATATTTTTACAGTTTACTTCGGTGCTTTGTCGTTTTTTAAAGTTGAAATAATTATTTTAGGAATACCTCCTATGTACTTTATAATGAGGTCAGTTTCACCATTTTGTTGCCGTTGTTGTAATTCCACACGTAGTTCCTTTAAATATTGTTGTTGAATAGGAGTTTGATCCGAGTAAACGCGAACTTGACCTATATCGTATTTGCTATAGTTACGCAAGATATATTTCGCAGTATCCTGCGATGCAAAATACACTTTTAGCGATCGATTTTTACCGGGAATATAGGTACTTGCCCAGTCTTGTTAAGTTGCATGGGTTCGGACATTCAGGATAAATAGTTTTAATAATATGCATGACCTTGTTTTGGTCATGTTCGATTCTAGCGGTTCTATTAGAATTATTCGTCTCGGGTATACCAACAAAAATTACGTTCTTTTCTCGGCGATAGCGGTCTTGTAATTCTAGTATGGTACCTTCGAGAGGCGTTGGCGAGTTTTGGTCCAGAACGGGCGCGTTAGCGGCTTTAAGTTGAGAAATGTCGGCTTCAAGCTGGGTGATTTTTTGTTGATATGTATTGTTGGTTAACTTTAAATCTTTTAGTTCTTGTCGAAGATCATTTTGTTGCATAGTTAAAGATCCGAATCCGAAGAGATCCGAATTTTGTTTGGTGTTTTTTATTTCATCTTTTATTTCTGTTATTTCTTTTTGTAGTTGTAAATAGTTTTCTTGTTGGGTTTTTGTAAATTCTTTGAAAAATTACATTATCTCCATTCGGAAATTTTCTAAACGGTTTGTATACTCACAGTCATTATCGGGTTGTTTCCTCTTTCTGTGGGTAATATTCGGAATTTGCTCTAGTGTACGTAGATCAGGCGCTGATCCACATCCGCTGTCGCTTATGGACTTGCTACCGTTCGGCGATCGCATTAAACTCATGTTTGTCTACCCACGGACGCTCACCGCGCTCACTGGGTCTTGGAGTGAACGAGTTAAAAATATCACCACTCTCGTTTCCTCGCGGGGGTGAAGGGCGCCGCAAGCGCACTTACGTTGAGGATGTTAATTATAAGTAGGTTGTAACTAATTTTGCACTGCCTTTGTAATTGTGATTATTAGAGTTCAGTAATAAGGATTCAATTGTATTGACTCGCAAATTAAGAAACACTAATTATTATATTGACACCTTGACACACGTCTGTTCGCGGCGGTCACAGAGAATCTTTTTCTATTGGCTTGGCGGTTTTATGATCTCTACTGTTGATTCTGGTTTTCAGAAGTTGCAGTGTTTTGTTATAATTGCGGAATCAGAAGTGAGTTCTAACAGAATAGCGTGGCAGTTCGTGTGAATTTTATGGCAGGTAATAGCTAGCAGTACATTTCCTACAAAAAGTAACTAGAGTTAGAGTAATGTAGTTAATATGAGTATATTATTTTTAGTTACTTTTTTACTTACGAAGTAAATATACCAGATTATTTTACATAAGTACAATAGCATTACTATACCTATTTAATGTGAATAACTGTTTATACAAACTTAAGAATATACCATAGGTGCATGTAGGAGTTATTTACCGTAGGTACCCACATTTAATGTAGGTGGTTCCCATGCTAACTCGGATCTAATTGTTACAATTAATTGCAGGCAAGGTAAATCTTGAGACTAGAAATACAGATGAATGCACTTTTTTAACTACCTACTCTTCCTTATGTCTTAATTAATACGTATCTGAACTAAACAAAGTCCTGCAAAAACTAAAAGACGACCATCTCCGCAATCCACAAAACATAATCTTACACTATAAACCTATGTATAGTCATGTTATTACTAATAAAAAATATTTTATCTATATCTCTATATCACGTCGCGCCTGAAGATATTCCCCAAATTATATAGACATTTCAACAGTTACAGATGTTATAGAAGACTTATATACAGGGTGGACTTTTGAGACGGGACAGTAAGGGCTCGTACCTCTACCGTTATAGTTACGGGAAAACGTTCCAAGGAGTTCCATAACTTTTTGAGATATTCTGAACTGCATTCATAGATTTCGGGAAAAAAAATTGAATATAAAAAAAAAAATGATAAGCTGTCGATCCTATTTCATTTAGGGATCAAAAGAATCTTTGGGACCATTTAAAGTTTGAGTACTAGACATGACAGTCGCCAAAATCTTTTCCTATAGATAAGTATAATAACGGTTAACTACCTGCCCTATCATTTCCCAAAAATCTACTCTAAAGACATTCGACACCATTTATTTTTACCGATTCACGTGTTGAAATGAAAATGAAAGACCATTCAATCGATGGCAAACAATGTGTAAAACTTAGTACCTAGTTTTATTAACATAAAAAAGTCGTTATTCCTGGGGAATTTAAATATTATGGAGCATCCCAGGCAAGGGCGTCGCCAGGGGGGGCTGGTAGGAGCAGTTGCGTCAAAAGCTTCATGTGCCTTTGACTGTATTTAAATTTATACTTTTCTTATCTACCATATATCAACTCGCCCCCCCTAGGCCATAGGGCCTAGGCTGGCGAGTACTGGCGACGCTCTTGATCCCAGGACAGTATTCTGGGGCCAGCTCCCTACATCTGCATAAAGCAACTCTAAGAGCTAAATGTCCTACACTGCGATATACCTACCTACCTATAGTCGACACGGTTGGTGCAGTGGCTGAGCAATTGACTGCTGCGCTGCGTGTCGCGGGTTTGATTCCCGCACGGATCAAATATTTGTACCTATGGCCTACAGATAGTTGTTCCGGGTTTGGCTGTTTGTGTATGTAGTTTATATGTTTGTAAACACACCCACGATACAGGATAAATTCCTAGTGTGGGGTTACGTTTTTAAAAAACAAAATACAAAAAAAAACCTATTCGAAGGTGAAATGTTTAAAGATTGTAACTTAAATTTAGTTCCGAGTGTTAATGAACCGAATCCAACAAAGAACTACATTGGCCACTCACTCTATCGTCACGTAGCTGCAAGGCAGCAGCCAGCGCGCGCAAGGCCGGTGGTGCGAGGTACGGCGCGCGCGCATACGCGGCCTCCAACGCAGCCGCTTGCGCCGCCGTGAACGGCACCCGAGCGTGCCGGCCCGAACGCCGAGCGCGACCACCGCCACTGCTCACTGCACCTGTCGTAAAAAATCGCAATCCATTAGTAATCTACCTATTCGAGGTTATAAGGTCACCGTGAGTCTTCTAGTTCAAAATGCCCTAATTCATAACGTGGACTAATGGACGACACAGCGCACAAGAGGCTCTTCGGCGGGTCTTTGGTAATGAGATTTTTAGAACACTACCCGTGTGTAAGTGTAGGTAAGTGGTAAGTGGTAAGTGTAGGTAATTGGTTCCCTTTGGAAATGCTGAGATTCTCTGATTCCCTATGCAGTAGGTGGTGTTATTTATTTTGGTGCTGGAACGACTAGAGTTCGCATTATATTCACTGGGGATCTGATAGTAATTGATGTCCGGTAATTACGGAATTACCTAACCCCTGCCTCAGGCATTCATCACCGTTATGTACCTACGTTGTGAAACTACTTAGGTAATTACTTAAGTAACTACATAGTTACCTACTCCAGCACCATTTCATATACACGGAAATTATTGTAAAGATACATAAATTGACTTGAAATTATTGAATTGATATTGTTTTTTTTTTCGCAATTACAGGAAATCACAATCTCCATTCGAAGGATAAACTATACGAGTCAAACACGGAATCATTATTACAACAAAGACATTACTGCACGGTAATCTGATGAATTAATTGATTAACCTTTATAGTACCTACCTGGTAATACCTAATGGTTGGTTCCATTTTAGAATTAGTTATTTAAAAAAAAACCTATCCCACCAAAAACGTTTTCATGTAAAATGTTGCTGCACTAAGACGAGACCATATGGCTCGCATTGCCAAAACCATCAGATCTCATGTCGAGCCAAGCTTCTAACTCTACCTTGATCCAAATATGTGGCTTGCTCATTTCGCTACAGTCACATGGGCGTATGGTGAAAGTAACGAAACGGCCAAGCTACCGTGCCCCCAGATAGATTTTTACTAATATCTACAGTACGGTCAATCTTGGCGCGTCTGAAGTTAGCCGATTAGCTGCGCAGTAGACAACTTCGTTCCTTAAAGTTCCATTGCGCAGCCAAACAGCTAACTTCAGACGCGCGAAGATACGTTTCATTCAAATGCTTACGTGGTAATCGAGGTGGTCTGTACCGAGTGCAGCACACCCAATCCGGAACTTCTTCATTCTCGCTTCTTCTCCTGCAGCTGTCACTGCTCAAAATCCGTTCTATACTGAAATCAGAGCCACACTTCGCACTTGACTGTACCGGGGAGGTATCCATGACCAACGGCCACTAAATCTAAATACGACTAAGTTCTTCTATCTGCTACCCTTAAATTATTACGCATACAATAGGAGGAGGCGCTTCGATAAGCCACACCTTTCATTTTGGGGATGAATGGGATGTTATCAGTGACCACAATCTATGGGTCATAAGGGTTGTACGCACCAATAGGCTCAAGTGTTGTGACAGTTCATTCATACGGTTCGCAAATTGAATGGTAAAGAGATACTGTTTGCACACAAAAGGATAATATTACTTTAAGGGTTTGTGGGAAAATCAATTTATATTTCTATTATATTGCCTTTGTTGGAGGTTAATCGACTTGTAATGTGATCTTAACGTATAATAGCTTATTAAAGTTTTATAAATGTTATGGATATAGGTAGGTACGTACTTGGCTATCTATTAAAATTAGATAGGTATATCTTGTTTCCTTTTCGGTCTTTGGTAATGAGATTTTTAGAACACTACCCGTGTGTATTGGTTGATGTTTTAATCAAAATGTGTTATTTGTTAATCTACTTACTTTATAATGAACTAGCACTTTGCCCGCTACTTGTTCTGCGTTCATTTTCTTACGGAGCCCTAAATTGTGAAAATAAAATACAGGCTATAGCCACCTATAGCACTCAGAGACAACGTATAGCTTCCTATTACTGAAATAATAGGGTATTACACCAATTTTTGAAAAGTGTCTCAATGAAATTCTGTAGCGCTAATATGCCACCAATAAAAAACACAAAATTTTTATTCAATCGATAAGTGCCATAAAAATGCATCTAAATTTTAAATTTTCAAATTTCACGCGTAGTTCGACGAAAACGCCTCTCACTGGACGCCATATTGCTCAGCGTAAAAGACGTCAGTTCGTTTAGTATCAAATGAGCTCATATTAAATATGATAATTCATGTACTTAAATCATTTAAAAATAATTAAAAGCATATTTTGTAATAGGTGTAATAATGAAAAAATTACGTTGGTTACGAAAATAATATTAAATTAAAAATTTAAAAAACCCCCAACGCAAAACATAAAAGCAATTATTTAAAAAGTAAAAAATAATATCTTTTGTTGAGCCATCAAATGTTTGTTCGTTGAAATGGCGCTATAATGTCGCGGCGGGGTACCGCATAAGTCAAATCTCATTGCAAATCCATGAGTTCGCTATTTTACCTATTTAGCTATTGCTGACTTAGCGGTACCCCGCCGCGACATTATAGCGCCATTTCAACGAACAAACATTTGATGGCTCAACAAAAGATATTATTTTTTACTTTTTAAATAATTGCTTTTATGTTTTGCGTTGGGGGTTTTTTAAATTTTTAATTTCATTTTTATTTGAAAGTTTTTAAATGTAAATTAGTCTGGTTTTGAGCATTTGTAGATACGTCTAAAGTTGTATTTCGTCATATGGATCTTTTTTGATATTAAAGATATCACCCTGAGAATGCGTTTGGTATATATAATTCAATTTGGATAAAGTGTGGATTGGATTCTTTTTGCGTAACTACGTCCAATTGGCACAACCGTACTCTGGCTCAATCGTACCCAGTCTACCCTATGTTTAAACAGCCGGCTGTTTAAGCAGCAGGGAACCGGTGCTTTGGCCCTTAGAGTTTATAAAATTAATTTTCAAGTTTTTAGTTTTCATTTCGTTAGTTAATTAATATTCCTCATTCCCTTTCAATACAGTATGCATTATTCTACTAGTCAAGCCCTTTCATTTGATATCCATATTGAGGGAGTCGTGAAAAAAAAAATGTAATTCGCCATTTTGTGATGCCGGTCATCTTGGCTTTGAAATTTATCATAGTATAAAGTATTCTACTAGTGAAACCCTTTCATTTGATACCCATATTGATGGAGTTGTGAAAAAATATGTGATTAGCTATTTTGTAGCGGCGGCCATCTTGGACCGATTTTCATCAAACATAGCTAAGAACACTCCCGACTAATTCACCTTTCAAATAAAAAAAACAAAAACAAAATCGGTTCATCCGTTCGGGAGCTACGATGCCACAGACAGACACACACACACACACACACACACACAGACACGTCAGACTTATAACACCCCGTCGTTTTTACGTCGGGGGTTAAAAAGTACAAAGCCTCTAATACGCCAATCGGTTGACTGACAGTTGACAATTTTTTGTTTACACAGCCGTACGGCGTAATAACATAGCCGCTACTACTTCACGGTGTTTTAAAACAGATTAAAAATGCTGAAAACTTTAAATTGAATTTAAAAATTTGTTTTCTTATATTATGAACTAAAACTTACATTTTCCGACTGCTTTATGCCTAAACTGTCTCAATACCATATTTATAGATTTTTTCTCGTATAGAGTAAAAAACCCCATTGTTCAAATCGGATGAGTAGTTTCGGAGATTACCCCATACCCATATACAAACAAACTTTAGGTACCTCTCTGTATTGTTGTCTACACTGGACCTAAATAATTGTTGACAGGTTAGGACCATAGGACCAATAAGTCGGTTGGTAGCAAATGTCTTTTTTATCACCAGTTAAACGTCAGTTGCAATAAATCTATCCTGTAGGTAGGTCTAAAGGCACCACACCAGAGTCGGCAAAAATGAGGAGCCAAACAAGTTATATCTAATAGAGCAATCATTAGATATCTCTGCGATTTACATTGTGATAAAGTACGTTGACAGCCGCACGGTATACGCAGCTCAAGTAGGTAGGTAGGGTAGGTACTTATCACATTATATTATTGTCAAACAATGAATTGATACAGAAAACAGAATTGTATAACCCCGCAATTACCTCACCACTTGTAAACATTACAGTAGGATTTGTCAAAGATCCACCGCCGCGATAAAGGATATTATTGGACGCAGATGCTACACGCTGTTGTGAATAGAATTTGATGTAGGGACAAAAAACCGTAGTGTTGTTTCCCGTCTCCCAGCAATGATGGTCATTATTGAATAGAAATAAATCAAAACATTTAAGTAAAAAACTGTGTCCTAAAATTTGTTTTGGCGAAATTAAGCTTACTTTTCTCATTCTGTTTTAAGATCTAGGTTGGTATGCATTTTTATAATCAAATTAAACATTTCTATTATTAAATTTAATGGACTAAAGGTCGTGTGAACGCTTTGAACGAAACGTTTTAAAAATAACAATGTAGATGACGGTCTGCTTCACAGACGAGTCTCGCATGCATACCAAATGATGCAAGTAGGTAAGACAATTTTAACTGTTCATCGGACCAATGCCTACTCTATGGTAAACCGGTACCGGTGCTCAATTGTAGTGAGGCAATCTAGGCTGCTTGCGACTCAGAACCACTTGACAGCGCCGGCGCCGCTCACACGCATTGTGTTTTGATTCTTTGCAGTATTAACACAGAAATAAACAAACAACTTAAAAATAAAATAAAACAAATAAGTAGAGTTGTGTTAAAATAAAGTTACAAATATGTCGATTCCTGAATACTTTGAACTAGAAGGCGGTGACCACATGCCCCGAATTGGATTTGGCACTTGGCAAGTAAGTTAAATAGAAATCAAGTAGGTATACCTAACAAAAACATAAGCATAGGTACTTATATAACTTTTTTTAAATTAAGTAAGTTCGAACGTACCTTACAGTTACAAAATTTGTGAAATGAAACTGGTAACTTCGGCCAACGCACCACATAAAATTTAAAAGGTACAGTCTATCTATATGTTTATGTTAAAAATAAATTTAAAAGTTTAGTAGAGGTATCTTTATTTTACGTTTTTTAAACACTGGTTAATAACAGAGGTACTTACAGTATTCATATTAAATAAAAAAACAAACATTCAACTCTTTGTTACTATTGGACTTGATAATACTGCTGAAGAACTGGACGGGTTTATTTTACTACATAGGTATATAAGTTCTTATATTTTACACTCAATCTTTTTTCGTTTCAACATTTTGTTTTTCATTTTGTCCTGTTTTTCTTTTACGTTTAAATTCTTTTATGTTTCTCCGTATATTAAAAAAATTGAGAGGGTTTTTGAAAAATTTCCACTTGTTGCGACGTAGGTCTGTGGTTGAGTGTATCATGCAAGGTACTTCGCCGTGTTCCTGATAACACATGCTATGTGAATCGCAAGAGCACTTGTTGCTACAAAATGAAATCGACTCGCTGCCGTCGAAGTCTCCACTCGAGTGCGACAGGCCCCTGGACGTGGAAGCTGGGCAGGCATTTGTATCCCGGGACCACTTTTCTTGAACACTATTTTCAATGTCGAGACATTGTTGTGACATAGTTCCGACGGCTGCGATGTCGTCACTCAACCATCAGTGATTGACTGGAAGCCACTGTCTTCATAAATTGAAAATGTTAATTAACCATTTGGTCCTAGGGTTAGTTTACACATTGTTATTTCTAAAACGATCAATTTTGCCCAAAAGACACCCTAAGCACCCCAAAAGTAACCTATTACGAGTTTTTGATACAAACTGAAAGGGATCGAATGTTGAAAGTAAATTTTGACAAACCTTAAACATCACTCACTGTCACCAACTTTAACCTTGCTAAAGTTGTCAAGAAACTTGTTTGGCTAATAAAATAATGTCTAGTCGGAAAGACGAAAGAGATCGTAACATAATCTTATTTCAGTCAACCTCGTTTGAAGCTCTATCTAAGTACAGGTGGCCTTTGAAATGAACCCACAGCTCAACAGAAAGGTGGGAAAACCATATGCTTAGGTCCACGGTCCCTTGAAGATGTGAAAAAATCAAACTTCTAAATGAACGTGAAAAAAACGGCCGCTTATGTCGCAAAAAACGTACCTACATTTCGACACTCAAGGGAATCAAAATTTATAGGGTCCGTTGACCTAGAACTATGAAATTTGGCAAGTAATATCGTTTTTATACTATAAATACAGGGAAAAGTCTGAAAACTATACATTCGTAATTAAATCCTTAAAAATATATTCTTTATTTATAATGAGCTATTGTCCGCGATTTGGTCCGTGTGAATGTCGGTTATCGCCAAAGAAGTCTTTGGTTATCGGGGACGAAGTCCCCGATTAAAAAGTACCCGTGCTTTCCCAGGGTTCAAGTTACTTTCATACCAAATTTCATCAAAAACGGTTCAGCCGTTTCATCGTGGAAGCGTAACAGACAGAGTTACTTTCTCATTTATAATATCGTTCGTTCGTTCGTTCGTTTTTCTCGTTTATTATATTATAGTTCTGTGTATGAATTACTACAAGCTGTAATGCTAGACTATAGAGAATATTATGCTCACTGTAGAGAATATTTAAAAGCTTGTTGTTAAATTTAAGGAATGTAAGAATAGTTTTATAAATCTCAGTAAAGGTGAAAAAGTGTCAGTATAGAATAATAATATGTTTAAAAACGGAGCTACGTCTGCCAACAAACTGCTTTGCAGTTTGACAGAGGTAAACATAGCGTGTAACAAAATTATTTATGTGAATATTTTTTTCATATTTTTTTTCATTTTTTTTTTAGTAATAATAAACTTTATTCTATTCTAATCGAAATATGTACCGTAATTTATTATACTTACAAAAAGATACCCTGCTTTTGGGGTTCGCCGTATCGGGCAGACCCCCGACAAATTCTGATACAGAGGGCCCTTCTAGAGCAAGCTACCACTGCTCCCAGCCCACTTAATGTAAAATACCGTACTAAGTATACCATAACTCCGTATTCAGCTGCATCCGGTTACATTAGAAGCCGACCCTAACATAGTTGAGAGAAAAGGCTAGCCGTCCGCCTAGCTTTTATTCCGTGCAAAGATTATCAGACGTTTCTGATGACCTTTACACCGAAAAATGTCGCATGATAATGTTGTCTTATTATTATTAAATATCCCTTATTCATAAGCTTTTTACTAACCAGTGGACTACTGCTGTCAAATGAAATAAAATAAATTATTATAATAATACTTATTATTATAAAGTACCGCTTATTGGTATTGTTTTGGAAAGTTAATGACTGAAAACCTGGAACGAATTTTGCCGCGCAAAATGTTTCTCTTTTAACTAAGTTTCAGTTACTTTGGGTAACCACCTTTGTTTTGGTTGTTTATCCAATACTATCACAGATAATATTTAGTTATAGGATTTATTATCGAGAAAAATTTGCGACCCAAAAAAAGCAAAATTTTAAGGCAGGTGAGAATTTTTATCGCTGAACATAGGTACATTGGGGTGTTCTATAGACCCCATGTATAGCTTCCAAAAGTTTCTGTTAGATGCCGTTTCTTTCTTTCTCTTAATTCTTAGCCGGAGCACGGGAAGCTTTGTCGGACTCCAATACGTGTGAAAGACCTTCAATACAGCCCAGCACTGATAAATATATTTACCATTAAAAAAAATATATCTTTGAAAATAAGTAAATTATTCCGATATGGAAAATAATGGGGCCGATAAGTGAAAGCTGTCTCAGATGGCGCCACCACTGTATGAACCCTTGTCATTGAGTGAGACGACTTCGGATTTCTTATTTGCGTTGAATTCTTCTCAATTTTCTGCTTAAAAACATGCACAGAACATGTATTCCACTTGGAAAATATGTAAGTTAAAAGAAGAGTTAAGAAAAAGCGGCGCTCCTTAATGTGGAAGGATAGCTGTATTTCCTTAAACATTTACAATTTTATGGCCTTAAAACTTGCTTGATGGTATATTTAAAGCTTACTGATAGTCTAGTGTATGATTACATTGCATCATTCTACTACACTCTTTCTGTCGTGTTAAAAAGTTTGAGGTTATGTTAGTCTGGATGATTTTAAATATTAAAAGTATCCTTTTTTATATTACAGATTAGAGTCTTATGATCAAACATCAAATTTTGCTGAGTATTTGCCGATCTTCTCATAATCACCTCCCTTCAAATGTTCATGACACACTCTCGCCCTGCTTTTAGGCTCAAAATTTACTCGCCTTATCGCTTTGAGCCACAATTTATTAAGTTTCTCATCTCGAGGAAGCTGGTGGCCTCCAGTTTCGTTACAATTTGGTACACACACAACATCTAGGCATTTATTTTTATTTAGTCAATGATGGTGTGAGGTGTCTAATTATGAACTCAGTAACAAATTTCATACAAAACTGTTTTGATATTGCTTTATGCGCTATTAGCGCCACTTTGGCAGTTGTCGGCCCCATTTTGGAAGGAAAATGATACTTTAAACTATTCCATAGGCCTCAGATGATGTTCTGGAGAAGGCCGTGGACGCAGCTTTAGAGGCGGGCTACCGGCACTTTGACACGGCGCGGGCTTACGAGAACGAGGCAGCACTCGGCCGAGCGCTGAACCGTTGGATCGGAGACGACCCCGCGCGGAGAAAGCAGCTGTTTGTTGTCACCAAACTACCTCCCGGAGGTAAATGTTGCACTTGACACCAAATATTTTATTGTGACCGAACGTTTCTCTATATTGTTATTGTGCTCTAGCTCTAATTGCGTGGACGTGGCAATAGAATAAGTAAAACCATTGATGAAAATAACAACTTCTTTGTTTTAGGTTTTTTAAATTATCTTCAACTACCTATAGGTTTTATACCTACTGTTTTCTCATATCTATCACCTAGGAAATCGGCCGGAGTTGGTTCAAGAGTACTTTGACGCATCACTTCGTGATCTCAATCTTCAATACGTGGACCTTTACCTGATACACACACCCTTCGCGTTCGAGCACGTCCCTGGAGATCTCCATCCGAAGAACCCAGACGGCAGCATGAAGGTCGACCATTCAACTAACCTGCTTGAACTATGGAAGGTAACCTACTTTCTGTTAAACTAGGATACTAATTGTCAATTAAACAACTTGTTACTATGTCTCCAAACGTCACGGTGTCTGAGCTTCTTCTCAAACAGTCTCGCAATCAATAAAAATGTCATGTGTTTACTCAACTCTAAATTAATTTTATATTTTTAAATCTAGTTTATTTCTTGTGATTTTTTAAGCAAACATAAATATGGGTGTTTTATATAAAGACGACTACATAACATGTCCTATTAAAAAAGGGAAAAATGAAAATATAAGCGAAAACAACATTCGTTCAATATATCGTAGTGATGAAATATACAAAGAGTGCAGCTATCAACTGCCACCTCTTCATTTATTCAGGATTAAAAATAAATCAAAGTCGGCACTCGTGTCACAAGAAATAAACAAAGAGCTTCCAAAATATACAGATAATTTACATGAGTCCTGCTGGTCAAAAGTGGCCTACTTGTCAGTCACAGAGAAACAGTGCAAGGCAAAAAAAGATATCCTAGAGACATGCCAACACTCGTCCGACTATAACTTTGATACTGGTCCATTCGAAGCCTTGCAAGTAGACAACAATATCCAAGCATCGCAAATAATATCTACCGACAACGTAGGTACATCCGTGGCTTCGTTTGTCAAATATAAGCAATCGCTGAAAAATCAATTTAAAAAATGGTACAAAAGCACTTTTCCAAAATTGGTATGCCCGTGTTGTACAGGCGGAAGCGAGGGCGACGCCGGGGCACCGTACCACAATCAAAGTGCTGCAGTATCTTATGAAAGCATTGACTTGAAGGCTTGCTCTAACAATGCACTGTACTTTTTAGACTTGGACGCATCTCTCATGAGCATTCTACATATGCACAGAAGCTTAAAACCGAAAAGAACACCGAAAGTTTATGCAAAAATAGTAGGTAGTGTACTTCGCAATACTTGTAAAAACGTAATCGATACGCTAACAGACAATGTAATGCCCCAGAGACATAAATAATAGTTCATAGAAAAAGGCTTCATTACTTGACATACCAACCTGCAAAACGTAGAATTAAAAAAGCAAGGTCACAGACAAAACAGTTAAACATGACGTTCCGAATCTTCTGACTTATGCACAAAATATTTTGATATCCTCACATTTTGCTGAATAATGTCGTCGAATTCTTAGATAGCAATGATTATTTGGCAAGAGAACTTATGATTTTAATCACTATATTATGCCTCTTACCGAGCAGGCGAACTCATACCTAATGTGAAGGTCCGACGCTAACAAACACGGAAGGTCTAAAATAACCTAAAGCAAAAGTGTAAACTTTATTTCAATTCAATACCTTGCTGTGGATTGTGTACACCTATAGAAAAATATAAAAATTGAAAACAAAAAGTTAAAAGGCTAAACCGATGTGACCCAAACTTGGAAAGCCAACAGATAGCCAAAACAATTTTAATGAGAGATAGTCGCCAAATGCGCCGAAAGTGCAGCGAAGGTCGAATGAGTAGCGGGGGGTAATTGCGCCGCGAGGGTCAAATGCGCCGCCAGTGCCGAGTGTACCGCAGAGGCCGAAAGCGTCTAGGACGCCGTCACGAGATAAGATTAGAAACACAACAGAGTACATAGAAATACATTATGGACTAGACAGCCATAAAAACAATTGTACTATTTCACTAACCTGGTGTTAGTAACATTTAAATTCACTAAAAATATAACACTATGAATTCTAGTGACATCATTCAAACTGAAGCTTTCATAAAAAAACAAGGAAGACACAAGCCATCGATGCAATGTATTTACTTATATGAAAACCATCCCATGCACATACCTTTTGAGAATCATAGCGATAGCAAAAATGTGTTCGTGCCTATTACTAACAACACACGCACATTTGGTCAGTGCTATGTTGCTCCTTTGCAACAAACTCCTATACGGACTAGAGGATATTCAAGAAAATTCACATCACTTTTTTGTAGTCGTTTGAGAGAGAAAAAACATATAGAAGCTGAAAATTGTAAAAGAACAGAATCTAAGGAACTAGATCGCAGCAAGCCCTTGACGACTGTGCCGTCGGTGCAGGCAAACGTACATGTCAAAAGTGCTTTCAATAGCGATACCTACGACTTCGGCTGTCAATACAGCTTAAAATCTTACCATAGCTTCGAAATTATCTCTCAAATACTGAACAAGTCTGACTCTAACATTTCGTCGACTGACAGTGATTATAGACCTAAATGGCGCCATCCCTTTTGTAAGCCAAAAGTCTATCAAGTTATGAAATACACTATATCTAGGAGAAATAAGGATAAGCATACGAATAAAACTCCGATGAGAAACAAAAAGAACAACGTAATAGTACTGCAAGTACCCAAAAAAATCAGCAATACATCAATCACAGGCACAATATCTACCACACCCAATAGCGTCAAATTTGAAAAACCTGTAGTTATAAGGGATGAATCATCGCATGTTCCCATTCATATAAATCGTGTGTCCCGCTCAAGAACCAAAATATGGGGGCCAGGAGAAGTTCTTTTGAAAAAATCTAAATCATAACGTATGATTCTATAGCGGTAAGGAACACACTGCAATATTGTGTCTGGCTCAATAGTAAGTTGACGGTACAGTGAAAGTGTTGATTTTGTTTCCAGACATTGCTGAAATTGAAGGAGTCTGGTCGTGTCCGGCACGTGGGGGTGTCAAACCTAAACGCGTCGCAGCTAGCGCGCGTGAGTGAGGTGGCGCGGCCGGCATGCCTTCAGGTGGAGGTCCACGCGTTGTGCCAGCAGCCTGCACTCCTCGCCGCCGCCAACAAGCTCGGCGTGCCCCTCGTAGCGTACTCGCCGTTAGGTTCTAAAGCCCTTGCTGATGCTTTAGCAGCTAAGACAGGGTAACCAACTATTTTATAGATAACTTTATCACTTAAGTATATAGAGAGGGGTTTTGTAATGCAACACTGCAAACTGAAACTATGTGAGTAGACAAAAGCTTGATTTTTGGAACGAAGTTCCTTAACGCGGCTTACGGGTAGTGCGAATTATAAATCCTCACGTAACGAAATGCGTGTGTGTATGTGTGCGTGTATCGAGCCTACTAAAAACAAACGAGCACACGTGCGTGTATATGTATACAGGGTGCCCGGTAATTAATGGATAACCTTGAAATGGCTTATAGTAGAGCTTACTTTATTGCACTACGACTAGAAATGATTTTTTTTTTCGTAATTTTTTTTTTCCTACTTTTTTTTGCTGTAGTAGATTTGATCCATAAATTACCGGGCACCCTGTATATGTTATTATTATTATTTTGTATAATTATATAGGATGTTTGGTATATCGATACAAAGCCGTAAAGCGGAGCTAGTATAGACTATTTATAACCATTTGAACCGAACTTGTCTTAGCCGAAGTGTGACTATTTTTTATTTAGCAACATTTTAATGATTTTTGACGACAATACCCAAAATATTGCAGTTAGTTTGCAACTAATGACCAATTAAATGACAAGGCATTTATTTTTTTATTTTATTTGGTTAAAATAATGCATAAACAATCTAATAAAACATAATTAGGGGATTTGTGTGATAAGACAATTTTTTTACAGATATTTAAAGTCAAAGACATTTTTAACGATTTCAGAAATCTGTTTTTAGAAGTAATGAAAAAAAATCACTGGTGCTGCTTTTAGAAAACATTTTTAGAAACATGCCTGGTTATTTTTCTTTCTTTCGAGGTATCAACTACGTGGATAGCTCACCTATTACCTACCAAATTGAGGGAGAAAATTTAATTTTTAGACGAATTATTTAAAAATTAATTTTAATTAAATTAATTAATTGAAATTATTATTATTTATTATTATTATTTAATTAATTTAAATCATTTATTATTCGTGTTCAAAATGTTCGCCACGGTCTCTAACACCAACACGGGCCCGTCTTTACACTTCTGTTGTTGTTATTTCTAACTTCATCTCCTGTTTCATCGTTTTAAACGCTGAATTAAGTATCTTAATCAATTCTTATTTTCTGTTTATTTCCACATTCGTTCAAACAAACAAGTTCCTGGGCCCGACCACACGTAAAAGTCAAGCGAAGCAAGGGATCGGCCCGTCTTTGCTGATCCAGATGTTAAGGAAGCAATTATTTAAGTGCATCCATACATTTAATGTCCAATGAACAACCATCTTGTTGAAAGATGACTTCTCGGTCTCTAGCGAATATCGGGGCC
The DNA here is from genome assembly GCA_947361185.1 of Charanyca ferruginea. Lineage (NCBI taxonomy): Eukaryota > Metazoa > Arthropoda > Insecta > Lepidoptera > Noctuidae > Charanyca > Charanyca ferruginea. Next base: position 10,533,284 of record OX376076.1, read on the forward strand.
TCGGATTCAGACGACTTGTCGGTCTCTAGCGAATACCGGATAATTTGTGTGACGAATCTAGTCATACAAATTATCCGATAAGAAATGGGCCCTAATCCTATGATTAAATTTCGAGCTATTTTTCTAGTGCCGGTATGTGGATCAGCTTGAAATACCTGGATTGACTCTAGTGGTGCTATGCTCTAAGTAACACAACTTGAGGCTCGACGCTGCGGCAGCGGCAAGTTACATTTTCGTATTCTTTAACCTTAGCGCGCTAGGGCCTAGTGAATTGACGACTTTTGGTGGAACTACTCAAGGTTGAATAATTTGACACTTTTGACTGTTCATATTATGAAAAACTATATTCGCTAAGGAAAAACAGTCGTTGAGCTCTACATCGATTTCACGGCTGACACGATGTCGAGTTCGCCGTCGAGCATAGCCACCGATGATAACGTTAGAGAATAGCATAGCAGGTTCGACGCGGTGTATCCCAGCCGACGAAATGAGTTACCCTCACATTCGGTTCTCTACGATTATGATAACATTTTTGGTACCTACTACATCCGACATGCTAACGATCCATTGCCGTCTGCTCTGCCATACATATTATTTCATATTCATATTATTTCACTGATTGTGCCCTATTTCTTCCTGGATAATTTGAATGGTAACAATTATTTGGAATTCCTACAAAATGATCTTCCAGAGCTTGTAGAGGAATCCAGGCCCCGATATTCGCCAGAGACCGAGAAGTCATCTTTCAACAAGATGGTTGTTCATTGGACATTAAATGTATGGAAGCACTTAAATAATTGCTTCCTTAACAGCTGGATCGGCAGAGATGGGCTGATCCATTGGCCCGCCCGGTCACCTGACTTGACTTCGCTTGACTTTTACGTGTGGGGTCGGGCCAAGGAACTTGTTTATACAAATGTGGAAATAAACAGAAAAGAAGAATTGATTAAGAGAATTAATTCAGCGTTTGAAACAGGAGATGAAGTTAAAAATAACAACAACAGAAGTGTAAAGACGGGCCCGTGTATGTGTTACAGACCGCGGCGAACATTTTGAACACGAATAATAAATTATTTTAATTAAAATTATCTTTTAAATAATTCGCCTAAAATTTTAAATTTTTTTCCTCAATTTGGTTCGTAGGTCCTAATTTCAATAATTGGTGAGCTATCCGCGTAGTTGATACTTCGAAATAAAGAACAATAACCAGGCATGTTTTTAAAAATATTTGAACAAAAAGCACCACCCGTGATTCTTTTTCATGACGTCTAAAAACAGATTTCTGAAATCTTTGAAAATGTCTTACTTTATTATCTGTAAAAAAATTGTCATATCACACAAATCCCCTAATTATGTTTTGTTAGATTGTTTATGCATTATTTTAACCAAATAAAATAAAAAATAAATGACTTATCATTCAAATTGGCCATTATTTGCAGCCAACTGCAATATTTTGGGTTTTGTCATCAAAAATCATTAAAATGTTGCTAAAAAAAATAGTCACACTTCGGCTAAGACAACTTCGGTTCAAATGGTTATAAATATTCTAGCTCCGCTTTATAGCTTTGCATCGATCTACCAAACATCCTGTATATTTAGGTATGTTTTTTTTATTTATTTGTTTTACAGACAAGTATGTAAGGAACTATGTTCCTTATGGGGGACCCCGACCGCACAAGATTTTTTTAAAACAAAGCCGACGACGAACGCTTTTTTGTAAAGCAAAACCTTACCTACTCACCTTTTATAATAGGATCCCTCTTCTATTGAAAACTAAGAATTTTTTATAAACAATATTTAAGTATTATTCACACTAAGAACTAACGTTTTGTATACAGGCGCGAGTACCCCGACCTGCTTCATTTGCCAACGGTGACGCGCATCGCGCAGGCGCACGGCCGCACTCCTGCGCAGGTGCTACTACGGTACACCCTCCAACGAGGCCTGGCCGCCATCCCTAAGAGCACCAACCCTACTCGCATTAAACAGGTGAATAATAATGGCTAATTATTTTCCAGGCCACTAACAACTTACAGGGCGACTAACTATTTGCTACCTACAAAAAATAACTTGACAGCAATTACATTTTTTAGCATTAAATATATTAGGATGAGCTCCAAATCGCAAGGAATTATAAAATTAAATCATAGACTTATATTAACAGTGGGATAACAAACATTGTATTACAGGCATACAAGCCATACAAGCTTATGGAAGTGCCTTAAGCTTATATGGGTTTAATTGCATGCCATTTATGTAAATTGGGTAATATGTCTAAGTTTTTTGTGGAGTCAATTTGATGTGAATTGATTTTGACTCATTCAGATTCATCTCCCATTTTTGGGACTGTTCTTAAACTTTGTTTACATTGTTCACAAATAGTTGTTCTACTGCTTCCCTGTGGCTTGATCCGGTGGCCATAATTGTACTATCATCTGCAAAGGTCGCAATGGTGTTGTTTTCTAGTTCTGAGATGTCACATGTGTATAACAAGTACAAAGTTGGGCCTAGACACTTCCTTGAGGTACGTGTACACCAGTTTTATAGCTTTTAGCTCGGAGTATGCGTCCTCCTGCCGTATTATAAACGGTCTATTAGTTATATACGACTATAGGATATCTGCAAATTCTGTAGCATGCGCCTGAGCTTGAATATTAGACTCTTATGCCAAACTTTGTCAATTGCTTGCGCGACATCTAAAAACACGGTGACGCATACTTCCATACTTTTGCATTAAGCGTTTTTCAATGATGTTAGTTATTCTATGTATGTACCTGGTTTATTGTTGAGTGATTTTCCCTGAAGCCAAATTGATAATTTGGAATAAGGTATTTATCTACTATTATTGGTTTTAAACCGTTTCAATAACAGTTTTTTGAAAAGTTTTGATAATACGTGCAATAGAGAAATAGGTCTATATGATGATGCTTCAGGGGATGGTTTCCAGGGTCCACAATCGTCATGATTTTTGCAACCTTACATGGCTCTGCGGGTACATATTGTTTTAAGATGAATGCAGCATTGATAAGCTTGGTAAGCTTTACTATGGCTTTGCGCGGGAAGTGTTTTGTAATTTCACCTGTCATGAGGTCGTAACCTGGAAACTTTTGGAGCTAATACTTATTATTATGAATTTCTCTCATTACTTCTTTAAAATTCACAAGCTTAATTCTTTGGTTTTGTGATAAATTTCTAATCTCAAGTATTTCTATCGTGCTTACTTTTGTTGAAAAGTTTCTTCTTCAGCAAACCATAACGCTTTTTGTTCATTGTTTATGGCCCATTATCTGTCGCTATCTCAGATAGACGGTATTTGTATAATCGGCCTTTTTAAATGTCTTGTCGCTTTCTAAAGGGAGTAATCCGAAGACTTGTCATTGGTTAGCTGCAGGAGGTTGGTATTTAGAGCTTCATCCTTAAATTGTAGTATTTACTCTTAATCGTTTAGTTAGGTTATTTAGTGATGTTTTATCTCGCGGGCACCTTGTTTGCAGCCTCTGCATAACAAGGTGCTGCTTCCTTGGTTTCGTTTTCTCAGACAGTTAATCCACAATTTCCTTAGGATAGATTAATCCCTTATATTTACATTTTAATTGCGGTGTGTTATTTCATGCACATTATTGGATATTATTAATATATTTGTTTACTTCTGAGTCAAGCTGATCTTAACTTTTTATCGTGGTTTTAAGGTCGATAGTATTAACTAGATCAAAGACAAAACTTTCCCAGTCTGTGAACTTATTAAGTAGCTTTCTTTAAGTAAGATTTTTTGACTAAGCATAATGGAAGAGTGGTCCGAGTTCATATGATAACCTTCACCTAAACTGCCGTAATTAACGGATTTATTTTTGCATATAAAAAATCTATAAGATCCGATATTTTCAGTTGGTCAGTGGGCCTCGGAATGTGTATCTTTAACTGCACTTAAGACTTAAGAGGTGCCTTCCCTTAATTGTAGTAATCTTGATCCCTAATGCGTATGCTTAGCATTAAAATTCGCCGCCTAGGATAAATCTCTGGCCTAATAGTTCAAAGAGATGTAATATATCGCTCTTTTCTTATCATATGCAATGGACACGTGACGATATTTGGTTTTAACAGATTCCTACTGAAACAGCTTCAATATCTTGTTCTTCATAATGTAATATATGAAGAACACACCACATTATAGTCACTACCTACGTCTGCACGTTGGTAGTGCCTATAATGTTGTCTTTGATTACAACCGCGCTACCTCCAGCAGCAGAGTTCTCAGGGTGGAGTGAATTGTATACCATGTATCCTCTAAATTGGACAAAAGATTGCTTAATGCGTTTAGGAGACCAAACACACGTCTATTTTTTCTATCTCTAGGACCGCCCGCCACTCTCACTTTCGATGTTTGAGGAGACCAGTAGTATTCCACATCATTATCGCCAAATTTATATTAACAAAGTGGATTAACGTGTATTAGGAAAGGCCCTCGGTTATATAACTAAAAAAATATTTTTGCAAATAAACGATAGTTTATTTGCGGATCCGCTCTAGAAGGATCAACTACAAAGGATATTTGTAGTTGATCCTTCTAGAGCGGATTCGACATGGTTTGCCTTCGTAGTTAACTAGGCCGGTTACAGTGCTCCACCGACCGTCAGTGCGTACGTTCGGTCCTGCTGACGGTACGCATTAACCGACCGTCAGTTTGTATCATTCAGTGCTCTCCTGACCAACAAACTGATTGGAGACATATACTCACACACGTACGTTATTTACGTTCAGACATCTGTACGGTCGATCCACCGATCGGAGCAGTTGTTTAGGACTGAACGCATTCGTTTGTTTCCATTTCGGTCGACCGACGGGACGCATGCGCACGCGCTCGACCGACGGTCCCCCTACGTAGTGCGTAGTGCGTAGTCGTAGCAATATACGCATGCGTACGGTCGGTTCAGCACTGTACAATTTATGAATTTTGATATAACTAAATGACAAGCGCGACTGACGTACGCACCGACGCGGACGACGGTCAGTTGAGGAGTGTAACCGACCTTTAACCCCTCTCTGGGGCTTATCCGAAATGGTGATGGTGACTGTCACCAAAACAAATATGGCGTCAACAGGACCATGTCGTCATTTATATACCTACAACCTTTCTGCCGAAAAATGTTTGCTTAACAATAAATTCAGTTACCGAAACAAAAAGTCGATACCAGTTTCATTGAAAACAAAGTTGCGGTTGCGGGCCCGCAGCTTCTGTAGAATGCAGATATATAAGTAAAAAACAAGTGTATTTGGCTCCCGCTGCGGGCGCGGGCGCGGGCGAAAACCGCATCGTGAGTTTGCTTAGCTTATACTTACAGAAAGTGCAATTCATGCTGATAAGAATGACTATAAATTTATTTTAAAGTAGGTACCTTCAACTCACATTGTGATTTGTAATCAATCAACGAACACAATGCTACCGATTTGTTCTGTTTTGACTAGAGTTCGCAATTAGCGTTATTTTTTTATACAATGACTGTGACAATGACAGTCTGATATTTTTTGTCATATCTTTTATTTTTGTCCATCGTTTGCTCAGACTCGTGTATATTTTTGCTACATTTTCGGTCAATAATAGATCTACGAAACCTCAGGAAATAGCTCAAGCTGTTATACTACTTCAAACAGGCGTTGCACAACATTAATTTGCTCGAAGACTTCAAATCAGTAGATTTTCGGTGCATGGAGTTTACAGACGATACCTAGAGACTGGAGCATTCGATCGTCGTCAAGGTATGGGCAGACCTACGGCTACATCAGCAGCAGATGATCGTTATATCAATCTTACTGAACTTACAAACGGAACCCCTTTGTAAGTTCAGTAACCCCGTCGCTGATTACCTAAAACGCAGTCTGCCAATTTCGCGGTATGCCTAGACTTATCGAGAGATCGGCATATTGATATTTAGACCCATTACGTATTAGTTAATGAGCGAAGTAGGCGAATTGAGATTTTGGTTTAAGTGCGTATTAGCTCAAGGGCGAGGTAGGTATATTGAGCGTTAGGTTATGAGCGAGGCAGGCAAATTAACACTAAGTTTCGGTTTCTTAGTGTGCGGGCCCACCATACCACAGACCATACCCCTAGTGGTATGGTGAGTCGTTTGGGTTAAGTTAGAAATGTGACCATCAAAGCCAACATTTTGTCTATGTCGCCCATTTAGCGATATGACTATGTCGCAGTAAACCTATTTCTCACTATGGTCATTTAGCGATATAACTATGTCGCAATAAACCTATTTCACATCATGCGCTCGGCGGCCGCTGCCGCAGCACCGCTCGCTGCGCTCGCTGGCCTTCGCCAGATTCCCTCTATTGTATTGAAATTTGTATTGAACATTCGACTCTCGCGAATGTCTTATTGCTAAATTCCCATGATGTGAAATAGGTTTATTGCGACATAGTTATATCGCTAAATGACCATAGTGAGAAATAGGTTTACTGCGACATAGTCATATCGCTAAATGGGCGACATAGACAAAAACATACTTAGTCCCAATGCTTATTTTAAATGACATTTTGGCATAACGCGAAATTGGCAGATTGCATTTTAGGTAATCAGCGAGTAAAGGATATAATTGATATATTGTGATAAATGTTGGGCTTCTCAAATAATAATTACGCAAGCTACCATTTTTGAAATGAGACAAGTCCGCCACACTATTCCCAAACCACTGCAACTCCTGTAAGCCAGAATCAACAGTTTTGCGTTGGTTTGTTTTTAGTACGTAAGAATATTCTGAATGGCATATACTTGTGTTAGAATGATTTAAGACAAACTGTTAAGAAGGGTTTCAGTGTCGGTGCAGTTCAGAGTTTTTAACCATTTTGTCACCTTGTCTTTTACTGCCCTGTAGTTGATCGGGTAATTAATGTCTAATGTTTTTTGGAATTTGTTGTAAATGCATGCGTGCACTCATGGTGCAGTATTGACTGCTTGCCGAAACAGTTCTATGCTGTCCCACCTGACACACAGCATGGTTACTACAATTTCTTTTAAGAAGTTGTGGTCTGTGTATGAGTGATTTGTGTTTCCTCAATATCATTTGATGAATATAAAGCTGTCTTACTGAGAGTACTTGGCATTCCTTATACAGGTCTGTTGTTGGGTGTCTGAACGGTTTCGAGGTCATCACCTTCAGTATTGCTCTTTGTGCTCTTTCGAGTTCTAACAAGGTAGCTTTCGATGCACCTCTCCACTCAACGTATGTCAGGAGCGAATGACAAAGTGCGAGATAGATCATCTTTAGCTTGTCTATATTCGCAGATTGGCGCAATTTTTTAAATGTATTTATTATTTTCCTTATTCTACTAGCAAGTGTATAAATGTGTGCGTGCCAGGAAAGTCGTTGATCTATCTGCACACCTAGGTATTTAATTTCAGCAGTTCGGGGCAGAATTGAGCATGAGCAGTCATTACCAGGGGAAGCAAAATTACACGTATGCGCCTTTAAGAAGTATGTTTGTGATGGACAGTGTGATAATGTTTTAGAAAAAGTTATAAACGTTAAACGTTATAAAAGTTATAAACGTTTTAACAAGATTTACTGTCAAAAGGTTTCTGCGTAGCCAATCCATTACAACTTTGAGGCTAGCTTCAGCGACACTTTTAGCAATATGTCTATAGGTACAATTAATAAATGAAAATAATAATAATAACATTTATTTCCAAAAAACGAATTACATAATGGTTCATGAATATATTTAGGCTGTGTTTAACAATTACGAAATAAATTAAACATCTGTAGCCGAACTAAGCCGAAGCCTGTATTTCAGCTATCAGCGCCAATCAAAAACATTGAGAAACATTCAGATGACTTACTATTAATTAATTTACCTAATACAAAAACAAAAAGAGACCGCAACTTTATCATTCGCAAGGAATACGTAACAATTGTTGAGAAATATCAAGCCTTACACCCGCCTAACACTCCAATCAATCGATATTTTCTACAATATCGCAACGGAAAGTGTGTTAGGCAGCCTATGGGTGCTAATAAAATTGGCAGTACCTATCCCACGACAAATAGCAACATTTCTTGAACTTCCAGAACCCCACTTTTGGCCGATTCAAGAGCTGATCTCCTGTCCCTAAGCGCCATGGAGGCTGGAAGTCCATTGCGGTGGTAGAGGGTTACATAGAGGATTCCAAAATAAGTCTAAAATCTGTTAAGGCATCGTAGGATCCATTAAACTGAAAGAGACTCAGTCAGATCCTTACAAACACAAAAGTTCGAACAAAACACGACGTTATGTCTTTAACAAAGTATTAGTTCCAAAAAACTCCCGGCTGTCCTTCGTAAATGCTTGATTTGGAGGGAAGTCGCCGTTTATTCAACACGTTATATTCGTTTGCATTGCTTGGGTTTCATTGATTTCAATGGACTGGCCCTTCTACATCAAAAATGAACCGTTACGAATCACCTAACCATCGCCCTCTCTCGCCAACATTTACGCCAAGGGAATCCGATGAATCGGTACAACTATTAAGTATGACAGATAGTTTACCGAAAAACAGTACACAAGTCACTAACACCAACATTACAGTACCTAACAAAAATATTACACTCAACTTAAGTAACTGTAGCAACGGTACTTTCAATTTTTTTCAGGAAGTAGAGTTTCTGAGTTCTGTGAGAAAGAGTCTCTGCTATGTATAGTGGCTGCAGGTGGTGTTTAGAGCTCAAATGAGTTGTGTTTAACTTTTTTACCTTGGGTTTATTTTTACTATTGAAATTCTTGACAGCCTTAATAACTTTGTCCTTGAGCAATACCTACCGTGGTAAGGTCCACGATAACCGGGTTTGAGGCGTCTTTTAATTTTAATCGGTAGATATCTTTTATGCTGGACCTGTGCTGGAGCTGTTGATCTCGACATTTAGGGCCTTGCCTAATTGCATAACTTCTTTGCATAAGGTTTCTGTTGATTCACCGTTTTGTTTTGGTATATTACATTACGTATTTCAATACCGGTTCCTCGGGACTTACGTTCCAATGTATCGAGTTTTCTCCAGCTCTTTGATCAACATTTTGCCAGGTTTCCGTTCTTTTTCGAGAGAAGTATTTTTTATTCGAAAAACATTATTTAGAGGACATAACTTTCATACTTGACTTTAATCGCATTTCTTGCTCTTTTGAGAATGTAGTAAACATTTATTTAATTCGAGACGAAATATCAGTGTCACCTTCATGTTTTCTTTTATTTCGTTCAGTGATATTTAACGTGATCGAATGCAGATCAGGCTCGGACTCGCAATGGTGCAACGGTAGATCGTTTGTTTCTGTGGGAAGTTGTATTGCGGAGCTTATGTTCCTGACCCCGCGGTAGGCACCACGGAATAATAAAAACAATATTCCGTGGTAGGCACTGAGGTAGGGGATGTGTGATTTAGCGTCATGGTGGCGGATATACGTAGTTTCACTATGTTATATCAGTAAATTGGCCACCAAGACCACCAGACTTCTTGAATCACTTTTTAAAAGTATTTTGTATGTATTTTGCTCTCTGTTGTTTATATTAGCATTTTAATTGTTTTTGTTTTTATACTGTTTACTTAGAGCGGGTTGTTTCAAACAGTCGGTTAACGTTACATACGGACGGTTAAAAAGTTACTATGACTGATGATGTTTAACGTACGTTCAATGTAACGGGTTGTTTCATAAAAATCCGTCAGTTAAAGTTATTCAAAAAGAGATTCCATAATATTTTGACGTTTGAAGTAGCTGTTTGATGACACAAAATTACGTAGACTGGTCGGTTATGGTAATAGTAACTTTTTGACGTACGATTTTGTGAAACAACCCATTTTTTTTTCATTTGACGATAGTTAGCGCCATTTTTGACTATTACCGGTCCGTAATGGACTAACCATTACTGACCGGTAATAGTCAAAAATGGTGAAGCAACCCGCTCTTAGTCACTTTGTTTGTATTTGTAACCGCATGTTGACACTTTTTAGGATTATTAGCGAGATTAAAAAGTAATTTATCAATTAATAACTCGGAGCGTTTGTAAACACGTCTGATCGCACCGCGGCGGCACAGCGGTTACATTAAATTTTGATTCCAATATTAGGTACCTATGGCAAAATCGCCTGAACGTACGGAAATTAGTTCTAGTTTCTTTTACAAGGTTTGCATAACAGACTGTTTCGGATGTAGCCTGTACACTATCCAACATAATATTGCGTTCTTTCTGCAAAGAATACACTCCCATAAGATATGATGTGCAGATTGTTTGTATTACAGTAGATGTAGAACATCGACACAAAAGCGAAGCAACAAGCTTGAAAGAAAATAATTTACTCTTAAAGTTTGCCATGACCTGTTAGAAATTGGGCAACACAGTGGTCCACTTTTAGCCATGTCCTGGCCAGCCGCTCACGAACGAATGATAGAACCCACCTACACATATACCTACCTATAAACAGTTACTTGATTAACTCATTAAAGGGACTGTTAATGAGTTAATCGAAATCGAATCGCAGTTAGTAACAATGTAATTTGTTACTAACAAGGTAATATCGAAATTCAATGCATACAAATGGCGACAAAGGGATATTAACCAGAGGCAGCAACGTCCTTCTGAGTACCATAACATCTACTGCGATCGCCAATATGCATAGGCCAAGAACGGCGATTGCGGCTGAACCCCCCTTGTCTTGGGGGGTTCAGCCGCAATCGCCGTTCTTGGCCTATGCATATTGGCCCTCTGCTGGGCATAGGTCTATGCCCAGCAGAGGGCGTGTAAAGGTTGACATGATGATGATATCGAAATTTATTGTTAAAATTAATTTAACATTTGGTTAATTAATTAAAAATCCTATTTAAAGTGTTCTCTCTAATCATCCCTGCATTTTTATTCACCCCGTTTTTCCCCCAATAGGTACTGAACTCTTTTCACGATTTATGTACCGACCAAAAGCAGTAAAACCCGGGCAGGGTTTTACTGCTTTGTGTTATCTATAAACAGTACTTCTTGAACAAAAATTCATTTAAATTAAAATAAAATCATTTCTCTTTCTCAGAACATCTCACTGTGGGACTTCGTATTGAGTGAAACAGAAATGAGTGAACTTGCCGCTCTGGATCGGGGTGAGGAAGGACGCATTTGTGACTTCGCGTTCTTCCCCGGCGTCGACAAGCATCCCGAGTTCCCATTCAACAAATAAACTTAATTGTAAAAATATGTTAAATCAAAACAAAATACTTATAGAATAATATCTAATAAAAACTAACAAACCTCACAAGACTTGTGTTGAATTTCTGCACAATAAAGGATCATAGCAGGATTTGTAAAAAAAAAAGATGTTTAGAGGGGTTAGGGGGCAACCCGGCCCACTTTGAAACTCGGACCTGGGACCAGTTCCACCTTTTGTGATTTGATAATAGGCAACTGGGCCCACGTTAGTTTAGGTATTGGGACGATTGCGCTACTGATTATTCTCTAGGGATTTATTGGTCCTAATAAAGTGATACTGGATGTAACAAAGGGAAATAAAACATAACTGAAGGTTAGTTAATCTCATTCGTTTTATGTAATCACACTAAATATGACCTATTTGTTCCATAATTAAAAATAATCGTTCAAAGCAAAACAATTTTTTTTCTCAAAACCAAAATAAAAAAAAAACTTTAATCAAATGAATGATTTATCACGCCTATAAATCATTCAAGTAGAAATCATAGTTAATTTCTGAAAACAATGTTCTATACTAATTTCATTTTCAATCAATTCTCAAGGTCTTTTCAGTCATCTCTGTGATTTAATGGTCTCAGAGGTTTTTTTTTAAAGATAGGTACCCGTCGTTTTTCAATTTACCAAAGTAATAACTAGAATCTTTTTGTAGTGTTTTAAGAAGAACTAGGTACTAAGTTTGGCTTGGGTTTTATCAGTTTATTGAGACGTGCATTCCACGCCTCAATTGCATTATTTGTCTTATGTAAATGATTGTAAAAACACTATGTATTATTAAAAAAATGCATCTTTTCTCAACCACGTATGCTCAAAATACGTATTAAATGAATCAATTTGGGGGTCCTTTTTGCTCTCTCCTAAACTGTATATGCACCCGTCTTCCATAAAATCGTGAGGAAGATGGGCAAGCGCTATGCATCTTTTGGAACATGGAATCTTAATTTTTTTTTTTCTTTCTCATTTCCGAGCATTTCTCCACAATGCCAGTGCGTGGCGCTAGTGTTACGCGTAAGATAAACTCTGTTTATCTAATTAATTTAAAATTACCCAAACACAGTTAATTCGTAAATAAATAGCAAAGTATAGGTAAGTGATAGAACGATAATTATAGAACTAACTAACTATAAATAACTATAGAACGATAAAACTACCAGTGCAGTACTTATAACACTGACTTATTATGACAACAAAAACATGTGGAAAAAGTTAACGAAATATCTAAAAGAAAGTGTTTCAATTTAATGTGTAATTAAAAGTCGTTTACAAAAAGCGACGGCGGAAGCAAAATAAAAAAAAAATTTTGAAGGTTCATACGTTCGTCATAATAACTTTTATATAGCTGTATTTTAAGAACATCTGTTTCAAACAACATAGCATCGGTCACTTTGGCGTAGTGGGTTCGACACTTTGGCGTAGTGGGTTCGAGAGCGACTGCGCAAACCAAGCGTTCCGAGTTCCGTCTTCGCCAACTGCTATAACTTTTTGAGATTTGTAATTGGTTGTACGGTATCACTACACACGGAATAGTGAACCAATGCGGTAGTTACTAATTAAAAAAAGCTTTTTACAAAAAAGACAACCGCCTTCAAAAAGTGAAAAATAACTTTAGCACAGAACACACATTGACTTTAGTTTCGAAATTTAGTGGCTTTGTTCTGTTTGTTGTTTTGTATTGCCACCGACTTCCGAAACTAAAGTCAATGTGTGTTCTGTGCTAAAGTTATTTTTAACTTTGTGAAGGCGGTTGTCTTTTTTGTAAAAAGCTTTTGCTTTTTAGTACCTCCTTCTCATTAAATCTATTAAGAAGAGATTGAAAGTTAACAACTACAAAGATTGATGAAACTGAAACGTCGTTTATGTAAAAATTTTTGGGTATTTGTTGATTTTTGAAAAAGTGCTGAATCAATTTCGATAATTGGAACCACCCCTGAAGCAAGCCCTATCCATAAAAAAAAGAATTTTCAAAATCGGTTTACGTTTGCCGGAGAAATCGCGTAACAAATCGCGCACATACTTAATGCATTTTTTTTTTTAATGGGACCACACGGGAAGCACTAGCTTTCAAATAGAAAAAGAATCATCAAAATCGGTTCACCCAGTCCCAAGAAATCAGGTAACAAACATAACATTAAAAAAAAAAACATACAGACGAATTGATAACCTCCTCCGTTTTTGAAGTCGGTTGAAAATATTTGGATGTTTACAAGATTCTTACTCCATAAAAATGGCGTCAAAGTCGATTATGAATGTTTGTGGTGGTTGTATGAATCCTATCGAGTGTGAGCAATATTTTAGTTGGTATTTCTGCACACAAACGTACTATCTTCTATGCGCTAATATTCCCGAAATCACGTATAGTGCAATGACAACAGAACTAAAGAAAAAGTGGACATGCCTTGAATGTAGATGCAAGCAGCCTAGGCGGGACAACTCTATTACTCCAGCTCGATCTACAAGATTGGAAAGGGATGACAGTTGTCACAAGCACATCAACACTGGTCACCAAAACAATCAGACCTTTTGTGATGACCAGAACTTTAATGTAACGATACGTAAAATACCATCTAGTCAAAACCAAAAGAGCAGTAAACAGTTTATGATGAATACATGCATCCGGATGAGACATATTTTGATAACTTGCGTACAGTAATCTGTGAGGAATTTCAACATGTTATAAATCAACGCCTGACCAGTATTATTGGCAATATCGTGACGAAACAAGTTACTCTGATTGTTAATAATGGTATCTCTAAACTTAATGATCGAATAATTAAACTCGAATCACAACTTAGGCAGATGACAAATGATTCCGTCGGCGGAGGGGTCTGTCAGACTCTTACTGACTAAAAACCACCCCGGTGTTCCATCTCACACCTACGTCGGGGGTCGCGGTAACTGGAGATACTTCCGTAACCCCCGGCTGGTGCCGGCCCGCTACTAATTAAGGAAATCGTCAAAACGTAACAGTCTATCAGAATGTTAGAGGTCTCCGAACGAAAACTACGACCTTCTATAACAACGTAACACTTTGTTCTAGTGATCTGATAACAGTAAAGGAAACATTTCTTAATAATTCTGTAAATGATGCTGAACTTTTTCCTCCTGGTTATGTGGTACTGCGCAAGGATCGGCCAGGTGAGGAGGCGGAGTACTACTGGCTGTAAAGAGTAGGTATACAGTCAAGAGAATTACGGATATAGATGGCTTGACCGATGATAAAGAGTTGTTTGCACTAATCTCATGGAAAAACGTGATGTTCTTGATCTGTGTAGCCTATTTACCTTCTAACTATACTGCACTATGTAACAACTATACTATGTAAACAGTACCTTGATGTTTTAGATTGTATAGAGAATGCTATCAATAAATATCCGTTATTGGTGCTAGTTGGTGCTTTCAATAATAATAGTAAATAGCGTAATAATAGAGTTGTAACACAGTTTAATTACTTTACTGACTATTGTAAACTACAACAATTTAATAACATCAGCAATAAATATGGCGGCATTTTGGATCTGGTCCTAACAAATTTTGATAATGTTCGTGTGACATCGGATATTGACCCTCTGGTACCCACCCATAGATACATATCATCCTCCCTTAGACGTCCTCCGTTAACTCTGCTCAGATGTGGAGTAATCAAGAACCGGCCATCTATAGCACATAACCGTCTAAGTTCTGAATGGAATTTCGGTAGGGCAAATCTCCATGGGTTGTAAGTACATTGACATTGCTAAAATAGACTGGACTGATCTGTTGCAACAGCGGGATGTTGATGTAGCTGTGGACACATTGTACAAGAAAATATATAAAGTTATAGACGATAATGTACCTAAAAAAAAGACGGTTTACTCGACTCCAAGTATGTTTATCCTATAAGGTATACTGCTGAGATTAAGCATTACATTAGACTAAAATATTTTAACTTAAAACAATATAAAGAATGCGGCCTACAATTCAATAAAGAATTATTTAGATAATAAATAATTACTAAATAAATAATGTATTTATAAAAAAATAAATAAAAACTAAATAAATAATTTCTTTATTTATCTTACACAAAGTTTTTTACCAACAAATAACACGCAATGACATTTAAACACAGAGAGAATTCAGAAGATGTAGCAATGGGTCCCAAACTAGGCACAGCCTGTATCTTGGTGACCCAATTACAAAACAACATATATATATGTCGGATCGTCAGGTGCGATCGAGGAGGAGTGCCGAGCGGTATAGTACATCGTCAGGACTATAGGCGTTCCCATTATCCCATTAGGGATAAACAACATACCTGTGAAATCAATTACACACTATTAGTAAAGAAAACACAATACAAATGGTAATCAGTAACAAGAATAAAGTAAGTTCAAGGTACAGCAACAATACAGTTAATCGAACAGACCATTAAGGTCCCACAGTTCGTACAGTGGCGAAGCCACCCAATGATAAACGAACAAACCCTTATATAAGGTTTATATAAGGTTTATAGTTCGTACAGTAGCATAAGCCACCCAAATACAAAGTGTATCGCTCGCTAGCAGCAAGCCTATACAGCTATGTGGATATACAGCAGCGCTGTACCAGGTAAACCGACAGTATTGTCGGGAGCAGGAACTCTTTACTGAGTCGAATCCGAGGATCGACTCCCCTACTTATTATTATTATTATTTTTTTTTTTCGGATTGGCTACTCGCAGGTCAACCTTGAGGTTGTCGGCTGCTTAACCGGACTTTCCTGTGGTGCCTTCAAAAATATTATTTTTAGGGCCTCCAGCCAGGGCAAAAAGCTTACAAAGTAAGCGACTACACGCTAAGGGCACCCCCTGTGGGGTACGAGCCTCGGCTTAGGGCGTCGCTGGGAGAGGACAGCAAAGGGACAGGCTGGATCGGATTTCCATTATTTAGGGACGAATTTAAAACTACAGGCTCGAGGCGCGGGCTGGCACGAGCAACGGGGTCGTCGCGGCGGGCCTCGGCGGCGAGGACGGAATGACGGCGGTCTGTGTCTGTGTTTCTTAACTGTACTGGTGGCTTTATTGCTCTCCTGGAGGAGAGTAATAGCATCGTCAGGGTCGGTCAGAGTATGTCTCGGTCGTCGAGTCTTACTAATACGGGAGGGAGTGTACCGGGCGGCCGATACGATTAACGGGTTAGAGTGCTTCTCAGCAGTGTCGAAGAAGCGCTTGGCGGAGCGTTTCATGAACTGCTATTTAGGTAGGTATTTTTAGATCGAGATGGAGGTTCTCGTTGCGAAGGTAAAAAGGGGCTCCTGTGATTCTTCGCAAGAAACGGTTTTGGAGGGTCTGCATCCTATGGAGACGGTATGGTTTCGCGTGTGCGAATACAGCACAGGCGTACGTCATGATGGGACGAATGCACGCCGTGTAAATGCGCAATTTGCACTTGAGTGACAATTTGCTGCGTGCATTCAACATGAAGTAGAGCCTACCGAGAGCGAAAGCGGCGCGCGAACGCACCGTCTTGATGTGCTCTCCGAAAGTAAGATGGTGGTCCAGAATCACACCTAGGTATTTGGCTTGCTTCTCCCAAGGGATAGGCTTACCGAACATGGTTATCGGACTGGGCAGAGAGGGGGACGAACGCGGTTTGGAAAAGAGTACTGCCTGACTCTTGATGGGGTTTACCTCGATTCTCCATTTCCGGAAATAAGCGCCTAAGGCTTTTGCCGCGGATTGGAGGGTACGAGCTATGCAGTCTGGGTTACGACCCGAGTAATAGATGGCCGTGTCGTCAGCAAATAGAGCCAACTGGGCCTTTTTATCTTTGGGGATGTCGCTGGTGAACAGCGTGAAAATGAGGGGGGATACTACGGAGCCCTGAGGGACGCCAGCGCGTATCGGGTGGGGTGAAGAGAGCGCACCCTCGATGCGATAGCGAAAGGTGCGATTCGACAAAAAGTCACGCAAGATGAGCACGAGACGATCTGGCACTCCGAGTTGGTAAAGCTTGTATAGTAAGCCGTTGTGCCAGACTTTGTCGAATGCTTTCGCTATGTCAAAGAAGAGCGCACCCGTCATCAAGCCACGCTGAAAACCAGCGCTTATGTGCTCGACGATGCGGTGGACTTGTTGGACGCAGCTGTGTTCGGTTCGAAAGCCAAACTGCTCGTCGGGAATGAGACTCTTTGCTTCGGCAAAGTCTTTGAGCCGCTTATAAATAAGCCTCTCGTAGATTTTGCCTAGAACATTGAGTAGACTAATGGGACGGTAACTGGTGGGATCAGACTTGGGTTTGCCTGGTTTCGGAATGCCGATAACGGTGGCCTCTTTCCATGCCTGAGGAAAAATGTTGTTGCTTAGAGCGCCATTGAAGATGGCGGTCATTAGCATTATGAGATGGGCGGGGAGGAGTTTGAACACCTTATTGGTGATACCGTCAGAGCCGGGGGCTTTCCGGGGTTTGAGCCTCTTGATAATATCGTGCACTTCGTCGGGAGTGACAGGAGGCCGAGTCGCTTCTTAGTCGGAGGTGAAGGCGTGGAAGGTCCTCGTCGCCGGAGAAAACTGTTTGCTGTGCCCCCGGGAGTGCGCACTCGTCGAGCTGCGGCTGCACCCACAGCCCGAGCAGTCGCACTGTTGAACTCTTTGCTCACCCAGCACATAGATCTGGATATCTTCCATGATAAAACGTATTATGTGTGTAAATGTTTACATTTGTTCTTAAGTAGTATCATAAGTTAGTTAAGGTTAGTCATAAGATAATTAAAATGTAAGCAATTTGGTCGCAAGCACTGTCAGCTTATGTTTTTAAATAAATAAATAAATAAATAATCAAGGTCTTCAACGGGTGGGAGAGAGGCTCTACGTTCGACTTCGGCGTCGACCTCAGAAAGGTGAGCTTCGTCTACTGGTTGAGAGCTGGGGGTGCATTGAGACTCTAGGCTGTCGGCTAGACATTCAGCCTTTTCATCGTTGTCGAAGGCGACGCTACTGTCGGAACGAATGAGAGGGGGCATGGAGGCCTCGTTAGAAGAACGGAGCTTCCTCTGGAGTTCCCAGAAGGCTAGGTGGGTGGGCTCGAGTTCGCTAAGTGTCTTGTCCCAGCGGCTGGAGCGCAGCTCCTCGATGCGTTTTTTTACAGCACGCTGTAAAGAGCGCATGTGAGCCTTGTTCGCATCGCAGGGGAAGGCACTGTACGCACGGACGGCCGCGTTCTTCTCGGTCAACAGATCACGCACATCGTCAGGCAGTTTCCAGTGATGATCGCTCATCGCCGGAACCTCCCTTGAACAATCGTTCAAGACGGATTGTACATGATTTGTGAACGAGTCGATCGCGCGCGTCGTGTCTGCGACTGTCACCAAGTGGTCGGGGATAGCGTCCAAGTGAGGCGACGTGGTGGATTGTAGGCTTTCGCTTACTTCCCTCCAGTCGGTAATAATTTGGGTCGGAGGGGGCTGGCTAGGGTCAGAGGGACCTGAACGGGGAGCTAGTTCTAATATCACTGGACGATGGTCGGAATTAAGCTCGTGTAGCGTCTCTATAGATTGCAAACGGAGGTTCACATTCTTGAGCAGCGCTATATCGAGGATGTCGGGAAGATGGTTGGGATCGTGGGGGAAATGAGTGGGAGTCATCGGGGCGATGACGTCGAAGTTCAGTTGAGAACAGAGGTTAAACACGATCCTACCTCTGGAAGAGGTCCTGTTACTATTCCAGGAGGGATGTTTGGCATTGAGATCGCCCGCCAGTAAGACGGAGTCACCCAGGCCAAGAAGAGCAGAAAGGTCATCCTTGAGGAGGATAGGATCATCCTCCGATGGTGATGGAGGGACGTATGCTGATATAATAGTTAACGGCTGATGACCGGTCATGCCGAGCCGACAGACAGAGACCTCGAGGCGAGCGAGGGGAGGAGGGTCCATAGGAATGCAGTACAGAGCCTTTAAAGTCAAAGTCAAAGTCAAAGCATTTATTTCAATTAGACCATTAAAAAGGCACTTTTGAACGTCATAATAAAAAAATATAAAGTTGATTCTAGTTGCCCATTCCAAAAGGTAGCTTCGTATGGAGAAGAATGGGCAAGAAACTCCATACTCACTCTTTTAAAAAAAAATGTGTACAATATTTTGCATTTACAGTTTTCAGTTATATAACTATACGTGAATACGGTGGACCTTGCATAAAAACACTATATTGAAGTATGTACAAAGTATTACAAGATAAAGAATGACAGCTAAGTTGTATACATAGATACATAGTGTTCACATATTATTATTTACAATTATTGTAAAAGTAGACAACCACATTTCAACAAACTATGAACCAGTGTGTGACCCAAAGCAAGAATTAAATATAATGTATATACTAAGTATAAATTAAGTAGTTTTAATTAGCAATCCGTTTGATTTTGTCTAGACTGTAGATTGTCCTATGGAGCCCGGACCAGCATGTTTCCAAGCATTCTTATCATGGATATAATCCTCTAAACTGTAATATGCTTGTTTACAGAGTGTACTTTTAATATATGTTTTAAATTTTCTTTCATTTAGTTGCAATATATCACTAGGAATTTTGTTATAACACTTAACACAGAACCCCATAAAAGATTTATGAACTTTAGACAATCTAAAATATGGTTGAGCTATTTTGTCTTTGTTTCTAGTATTAATATTATGTCTATCACTAACCTTATTAAATAAATGTAGGTTTTTTCTTACGTACATAATATTTTCATAGATAAATTGGCAAGGCACTGTCATTATATTAATATTTTTAAATAGTTCCCTAAGAGAATCGCGGCGACGTAGATTATAAATGGCTCTAACAGCTCTTTTTTGTAAGATAAAAATGGATTCAATGTCGGCAGCCCGACCCCACAGTAAAATACCATACGACAACTTTCTATAGTATATTAGGGTACCGCCCTTGTGACAACGAGACCTATCATTGCGAACTATACGGTAGTTGGCAATATTCGGGTCACGATAATGGGGCTTAAGAAAGGTCTCCTGTATGAGGAGGATATCAAGTTGATGGTCGCGGAGGAAATTGGCGATCTCATCACGTTGGTTAGTAATGCCATTGGCGTTAAAGAATCCTAACTTAAGGGATCGGGGTTTATTAGTACACGGCCTTTCCTTATCCATTGGATTAGCAAGGGTAAAGTTTATCTAGGGCTTGCGTAATCTCCGGATACGCTTTGAACACCTTAAGGATGTCGCTAATATTTGCTTTGCACGCGAGTATATCCCTAGCCATAGCTTCAGCAGCGGGGTTGCGGTAAATTTGGTAGGCGAGGTTGATGACTTCGCCTATCCTCTCGGTAGGGAGAGATGCAGGTACGCAGGAGGCTGAGGGCGCAGTTGAAACGGCGGGGGCGGCCTTAGATGGGGCGAGGGCGGCCTTAGGAGCGGCGGTGGCGGCTTTAGGAGCGGCGGTGGCGGCTTTAGGAGCGGCGGGGGCGACCTTAGGTAGGGGGGGCGTGGTCGCGGAGGCTAGGTTCGGCGCGGGGACTGGCGAATCCATCAGCGCTGGCATGGGCAGAGATTGGGAGGGCCTCAGTGCAGGGAACGCTCTCTGATGATTCAGCGAGTTCCATGGGGAGGGCCTCTGAGGGCTGAGACGCTCGGGCATCTCTGAGGAGGGAATCTTAACAGAGGGGCTTTCCCTTTGTTGACGAGCGTTCGCACGCTTGGTCAATTTGGGAGAAGAGGATTTTGGGGCTTTGGGGCAGCCGCGGTAATTGGCGGGGTGACCTGATTGACCACATAGCACACAGCTGGGAGGTTCTGTGCACAGATTGCGGTCTTTCGGACGGGGACAGTCGGCAGTTGCGTGCTCACCCAGACACTTGACGCATCTAGGGGTCGCGTAGCAATTGCGTTGGGCGTGACCGTAAAGTTGACAGCGGTGACACTGTCCAACCGTATCGGATTTATAAGGCCTCTCGATCGAGATGCCCGACAAGTGACATACCGACTTTACTTTAAAGATCGGATGGTGGCCGTCGGTGTGATCGCACACGACAAGAACCGAGTCATATGCAATCGCACCCCTAGCTTTGTGCAGACGATGCACAGCGGATACTGGGACATTTTGCGACTGAAGGTCGGCGAGAATCTCTTCCGTTGAGATTTCTTTAGGGACGCGTCGGATTACCACACGGGTGGGTTTATCATCGGGCAGGGAATAAGTGTGGAACGAAATGTTCCTCACTTTTAACAAGGAGGTAAGTTCCCTGTGGTCGTTCACCGTGGGAACTTGGACTTTGATACCCTGTTGGGTCGAGCGCGCGTTTGTGTATTTGATCTTACGATCATTACACAATTTGGACACGTCGGTCCACTTCGCCTTGTCCTGGATGAACAAGGGAAGTGGGGCGGGTAGTTTCTTTTTGAAACCGAAGGATTGGGGGCAGCAGTGGACATGGGACTAGCGGGACGGCTGCCCTCTGGACGAGAGGTAGCTGAGACGGAGGGGGCCGAAACCGAGGGGGTGGAGGAGGGGGTGGGCGCGGCTACGGCTTTCTTGGCCTTGGTGGCCTGAGAGGGACTCTTGCCCTTCTTTCTCTTGCCTCCCGGACCGACAACTTGGTAGTCGTCGTCCGAGGACGCGGAGGCAGAGTGGGCTTCCTCAGAGTCGGAGTGAGATGGCTCAGAGACAGGGACAGAGGTATCCATTGTTTCTGAGAAACATGGCGACGCAGAGCGCAGCTGCGTGGGAACAATGGTCGCGGGAACAATGGGCTTGGAAACAATGGGTTCGGAAACAATAGGTGTTTCCGCGTACGGGCTTGTTGTCTTAATTGACAATAGGGACGGGATTTGCGGTGGCATAGAGGATGCCGCCACAGGTGTGCCTTCGTCGGCGTTATCCGGGGAAAAGGGGCTATCAAATACGTCACTGACGTCAGCGACGCTAGCTTCGGCTGCTTTCCGGGACGCGGACGAGTTCTCTAGCCATATGTCTAGATCGGCATGGAACTTGGCGCTTGGCCATAAGCGGGCCTTGACGTACGCTAATATTTCAGCGTCCGACATGGTCGGAGGGAAAGTTAAGTTGGGGAGGGAATTTTGGGAGATTTAACTCTCCGGGAAGCCTAAATTATACCTAACACCTAACTCTAACTCCCCGGGTGGAGTGGCCCGGGGATGTGTAACCCTCCCTGTCGGGTGTAGACAGGGAGGTGAGTACCTATTGGTGAGCCCTAAGCTTGTAAACCCGTCGCCAGTCTTATTGTGCGAACGGGGCCCTAGCCAGTCTAGTGCGAAGGGTGTAGACACGCCCAACCGACACTAGGTGTGTGGCTGTGAAAGGAAACCAGAGACTAGGTTCGACTAGGAGACCCCCCAAGGCCGAAACACTAGCTCCCGACTCCAATTGACTGCCTCGCCCTGAAGGGGTTTGGCGGGTGTGATTGGGGCAACACCCACTCGGCTTCGTTGGCACCGTAAGGTATCCACCGAGTACCACGAAACTGTGGTTTTGCCCTGAAGGGGCCTAGTGAAGCTACACGACAGACTCTGTTTATAGAAATAGGAATTTCAGCCGTCGCCTTGAAAAAGGCAACTTTTGAACAGTTGATGGCAGTCGGCTGATTACAGGAATCGTTGCGGCGCGCGCAGCGAGAGCATGTGACGAGCGTAGCGGCAGAGCGTGGAGCGAAGCGGCGACACGTCCGTGCGCGGCGAGCGTCGAGCGAAGAGTGTCCCCTACTTACGGAGTGCACGCTCTTTTATAAGGCGATGCCCCCCACCTTGCAACCTCTCCATACAAGTCTGTCCATGCGCAAGTGCGTCACGCGTTTACTTGATACAAAACACTAAAATGTGCTTAATCTAATAAGATCTGTAATCAAATAACTCAATGATAATTGTCATGAATAAACAATAGTGATTTCATAAAGTAATTCGTTTTACATTCAAAGTAACGTGTCAACAATTGTTTTGAATAAAACCATCGACAATAATTATCGAAATAAAGTAACCACAAATCAGTGTGCACACACAATAAATCATGTTTCGAATTAATAGACAATAATTGATGACGACGAATTAATAGACAATAATTGAGACGTTGTCCTGCTCTTAAAATAAAAAAGTCCTACAACTCGACTGCAGCGCCACCTAGTGGGTATAATTGTGAATCTAAACCATTCTCGAATCCACTTAAACACACACAAAAAAATTTATCAAAATCGGTCCAGCGTTTTAGGAGGAGTTCACTTTCATACACACGGGTTGTAGGACGTTTTTATTTTAAGAGCAGGACAACGTCTGCCAGGTCCGCTAGTATAATATACAAAAATCTTCTGTTCGTGTGTATGAAAGTGAACTCTTCCTAAACGGCTGGATCGATTTTGATGAAATTATTTGTGTGTGTTCCAGTAAATTCGAGAATGGTTTAGATTCACAATTGGACCGGGTAGGTGGCGTTGCAGTCGATTTGTAGGACTTCTTAGATGCATGTCACCCTGGTACTAGGAGCGCATAACTTAGTAGTACTTATCTATGTCACCCTGGTACCTACCTCTCCACTGCGAAGAGCCAAATTGCTGTGTCGAGTGGACACAAGGTAGGTAGGATAGGTAAGTAGGTAGGTGGGGTAGGGTAGGCTGGACCTGGATTTTTGTACCGATTTTCAGGGCAGGACAACGTCTGCCGGGCCTGCTAGTGAATTATATATTAATTTAGATACTACAGAACTAGAGTTAAAATTCTCACCGAGATAGCTTTCAACAAGTATTTATACAGTTTATATATACAGTAGAACAAAATATAAGTCGTGACCCTTCAAAATTTTAAACATTACAAAAAGATTCCAGTTATTCCTTTGGCAAATTGAAAAACGACGGGTTTATTTAAAAAACATCTCTGAGACAATTAAATCACAAAGACGATTGCAAATAATACTTCGAGAATTGATTGACAACGAAATTAATTAGCCTTCAGGACTACAATGCTGAATTTGCAAAATGTTGAATCCCAAAATGATGGATTTGCAAAAAGTTGAATTTTCTGGACCCACAATGTTGAGTTCCTAAAATATCGATTAAATTCAAATTCAAATATTTATTGCTCAACACGGTACACAAATATACATTTCTAACTCAGCAAGGTAGCCTTGTGTAAGCCCGCGAAAGTCAAAAAACACCAGGAACGAAGTCGCGAGCAGCAGAGAGTGATTAATAATTTGATACGATAATCGATATTTTAGGAATTCAACATTTTGGGTCCAGAAAATTCAACTTTTTGCAAATTCAACATTTTGCGAATTCAACATTTTGCAAATTCTTCATTGTAGTCTTGAAGGGAAATTAGTATAGGACATTGTATTGAGAAATTAACTATGATTTCTACTTGAATGATTTATCACGCCTTTTGTTTTAAGATATTATATTATTTTATTTTGGTTTTGAGAAAAAAAAATTGCTTTGTTATGAACGATACTAGCAACCCGACCCGGCTTCGTAGGGCCATTATGGGCCTATAGCCTTCCTCGATAAATGGACTATCCAACACACAAAGAATTGTTCAATTCGAACCAGTAGATCCTGAGATTAGCGCGTTCAACCAAACAAACAAACTCTTTAGCTTTATAATATCAGTATAGATTTTTTAATTATGGAATAACAAATAGGTCATGATTAGTGTGATTATATATCAACTAACCTTCAGTTATGATTTATTTCCCTTTGCTACAGCCAGTATCACTTTATTGGGACCAATAAACCCCTAGAGAATATTCAGTAGTGCAATCGTCCCAATACCTAAACTAACGTGGGCCCAGTTGCCTATTACCAAATTACAAAAGGTGGAACTGGTCCCAAGTCCGAGTTTCAAAGTGGGACGAGTTGCCCCCTAACCCTTCACAATATTTTTAAAACCCCGCAATAAAAATGGATATTAAAAGTGGAGAGTTTAACGGAAAGTTCATTATTTCAGACGGAAACGGCGACTGACAGTAACAGTTACACTAACAGCCGCCGTTCTTACACTGAAATTGGATCGTTTTATGGGACATAATGTCACAAATTTTGTTTTTTTTTCCATATTCTTGTCACATCACTTGTCTACCAATTAGATTGATCCGTTAATGTCACTTGTCACTTTCTTTTTTTATAAACACAAAATGGGCAACGAGATGAAACGAAAATGTGTTATTTTCATTTCGTAATATTATTTTACGTAAGCGGGGGTTTAAAAATATGGTAAATATATCAATCTACTCCTGGTTACGTATTCTTCACATTGGAAAATATTTAAAACCCTCTAAATGTTTTTTATTTTTCATACAAATGAATGTATGGATCTCGCCATGATTCTTTTATTCCATATTATTGTGAATTGTGAGGTAAAGACCCGAGTCACCTACACTCACATATTATATTTACATAAAGTCGACGTTTATGTATGAAGGTTCAGCCACTTAACCCCTGTATTCAATTGTTCTTGCCATATCGATTTTTAATTATACACTGAATAAAAGTTAGTACGTTTTCCCAACGTCACTGAATAGATAAATAAATAGGTAGGTAACTAGGTACAAAATAATCTGCAAGTGCACGATAAAAAAAACACTTATTTTTGACACGGTGGCGGTACCAGAATGTATAATTTTACGTCATAATCAATACTTACACAACATCACTCCTATTCTCCCTGAAAGATGCCAAGGTGCAAAGCAGGTAAGTAGTACACGACAGTGGTAACAAAACCAGGCCTCTTATTCTATTGAACCAGCTCCACGTGCGGTCGAATTAACACCCCTATTTCGTTTAATTTTTTACATAGACTTAATTGTATTTATATTTAACGCATCTTATATACTTACATAATAATTCCGCAAACAGTACGTATAGGTAGAATAAAATGAAAACTAAACAGGTCAACGACGACAATTATTGAGGTGAGGTTTTGGTCATATTTTTTAAAAGTCCAGTAGCAGTATGTTGCTTGTCGAATACCTAATTACAGTTACAGAACGAATTAAAATTAAGTATTTGTGTAAGGCAGATTTTCCTGTAGGTGGGGCCCACATACCATCCACCCACTCAGTTTAACCAATAAGTGCAGAAAAAAAATGCAAACAGACGAAGCCGGGTGTGCCAGCCAGTCTACAAGATCGACGGCCATAAATAAAAATGCAAACAATCTTTTAGAATAAGTATATTGGTATTTAAATTAATGTAAGTACTTAACATTATTGTAAGAAGGTATGCATGCTCCCTTGTAAAGTTACATGTCACGGTGTAGTACAATGCGCCGTCGTTAAGCGAATGGCTGTGCTCCCGGGCTTCTTTAACAAATTAGTGTCGTAATATCTTTGACAATATGTCAGTCATTTTGAAGGGTGGAGTGAAATTATATTACTATTTAAATGAAGACATTGCAGGTACCTATATATTTTTTTTAACCGACTTCTTAAAGGAGGAGGTTCTCAATTCGATTGGTATTTTTTTTTTATGTATGTACACCGATTACCCTGAGGTTTATGATCCGATTTACGTGATTCTTCTTTAGTTTGATGCGGAATAGTTGCCATTTGGTCCCATACAAATTTAACATAGTTTGGCCCAGTAGTTTATTTCTTTTATGTTTGACCACGCATAACTTTTTTCAATATAGTCCAATTTCGATGATTCTTGACGATTGATAGTGTATACCTCAAATTTGAGTGGATTGAGTGATCCTCTCTTCAAACTTAACAAAGACCGAGGAAGGTTTAGTTAAAAATAGTTAAAACATTATGGCGAATGTAAAAATTTGTTAAACCTGAGATAAAAATGATATGGTCAATAAAGTGGATCACTCAAACCGCGCGCTTTGAGAAAACGTCATAATGTATATCTCATATCTCATATATAGCCTTTGCTCTTCTTATTTCAATATTGAATAATTGTTAAAAATAGTTAAAAGCTATTAACAATTTGGGAATTCACTTGCGCGACCTGTTCCAAATTTATTACGATTAATTTGTATCACTAATTCCGCAACCGGGCAGTATGAGTGCTCCTTGAATTCATTACTATATACTGAATAAACTCGTATTATTTTTGTTGTGTAATAAGACTAAACATGAGAGTGAATTTGTTAAAGAATGAGTATGACAAAACGTATTTAAAGCTGAAGGAAGAAATGAACCTTTATTTTTTCCTCCAATATGCCGTCTGAGTGTTCCATATTTCGACTTCTATCTACTTAAATATACTTCGTAGGCAGACTGATATTGTATACACAATTGTTAATTGTTTTTTACTATAACTTGGCATATCTTCTGCTTTTATAAGGGTCATACTTCAAGAAATATCATGATTCGTAGATTTCTAAAGGAAAAGACAGAGTAGGGTGGATGTGATTTCTTCATTTTGTGAGACTGTTTTTATCATGTATCCTCATACATTCTTATTTTTAAGGTTTATTGATTTATTGGTTGGATTCATCAGACGCAACAATGCAATATTTAAGTAGATAGAAGTCGAAGTATGGAACACTCAGACGGCATATTGGAGGAAAAAAATAAAGGTTAATTTCTTCCTTCAGCTTATGCGTATTGTCATAGGTACTCATTATTTAACAAATTCACTCTCATGTTTAGTCACATTACACAACTTAAATAATAAGTACTAGTTTATTCAGTACATAGTAATGAATTTAAGGAGCACTTAAGAACGGGCGGAAGTGGTCCAAATGGCGTCGGCGGATGAGACCTAGTCCATATTATAGTTCGTGAATGTAGGATACTTTTTTACTATGGGCGCCATAAAATTGGCCCACGGATAAAAAAGTTATACAATCCAGTAAAATGGTAGGTACTTAATGTAGACAAACAATTTAAAATGCGAGAACGTTAAACAGAAAGTGCACTCAAAGAATAACCTACTACGCCGTCTCATATCGAGCGGATGGGGGGCGTTCCCGGGTGTAAAATCCTTATGGATGTACTTCGCGCTGGGGCGGGCGGAGGGGTCTGTCAGACTCTTACTCACTAAAAACCATCCCGGTGTTCCATCTCACACCTACGTCGGGGGTCGCGGGAACTGGAGATACTTCCGCAACCCCTGGCTGGTGCCGGCCCGCTACTAATTAAGGGAGATTCCCTCTACGTTTCCGCAGCCGCCTTCTGCGACATGACAGTTTCGCAGAAGGAAACCACCGCGTCCCAAGACTCTGCACCGCCGACTATCGACTCGACCACGGCCGGCAGCGACAGGTCATTACCTACTTCTGAGACGAGGGCACAGCGCGGCTCCTCCCAAGCAGCACACCCTGCCAGCGTATGATGCGTCGTGTCCTTCCGGCCATAGATGAATATACTCTAATACTTCCGGCATTCGACGCAGTGATGACACCGGGCGTCCGGCACCCTGTCGTTTCGGGTAACGCAGGTTCACCCGAAATGGAAGGGAACCGGAGCCGCTCCGCCCAGTCCAACTTAGTAGATATAACACTAAATGCGACGTGCCGGATTGCCACTAGTTGTCTCAAACCGACCCCGGTACGAATGCTGTATCCACTAATCGGCATTGCACCCCCAGAAATCCGTAGGATCATGGCATAGAAAGGACAAAATTAGAAAACGACACACGCCACCCAATGCATAATTATTGCTCTGTGCCACAGAGGCTAAAAAGCCGGAAAAGTTTTCTCAGGTACGTGAGTCTGTGGTGACATCTATCGCATATGATACGTACTACAACCGACGTTTCTTAGCTGGCGCAAGCAGAGTTCTCCGCGACATTAGCATATATACAAAATCCCGACTACAACCGTCGGCAGTAGCCCACCAGACACAACACCCGTCTGGTCGGAGGATCCTCTCTTTTCTGTGGAGGATGAAGAACTTCAAAATCACTCCTTTCAACTTTGCAACATCACACATACAATCTTTCTGAGGTGGGGTGTTTCCAACCCCTGAAGATTTCATGGAGCCATCGGACACCCTCTCATCTGGGCATGCGTTGCCGACACTTTGTTTTTATTAACGTGGGGAAATCCTCATGGACTATCCCCCGTCTGGGGAAGATGGAGGGGTTGGCCGAACTTTTACCGGCCAAAAGCACCGCGGTGTTCCTCGACCGACCTATGGGCGGGGGTACGGGATTCACTCGCGCATGCACCGCAACCCCGCCAGACCGTGCCGGCACCCTAACCAATCCCCCGTGACGGCGGGTCTTACCGCCGAAATTACGGCGTCCCCTTGCTTCAACTATACTGTCTTATGGACGGGTAATAGTCAAAAATGGCGCTAAATATCGTCAAACATAAAAAATGGGTTGTTCACAAAATGGCGGTCTTAAGGTACAATCAATTTGCTTGACCTTTTAACCGTTATCGTGTCAAAACACACAATTATTACTATAGGTATACCTCTGTCTAAGCCTTCGGGGTTTACAGGCGATGTTATGTTGTTATGTGTGCTTTAATAAATACCTGTAACATAAATATATCTTATTTTACTAATAATAAGCATTTAAATAATAAAAATAAAATTATTATAATACCTCCTTAAAATAATATTGGTGATTTACATAAGTGTCAATAACTTTATTTTCCATGTGTCGGTTTATTTGCGGGTTTAGTCAGAGTTATAATATTAAATTATCTAATAAATAAACTAAGTCTCATCATCCGACGCCACTTGGACCAAAGTCCATACAAAAATGTCCGATCTCCTTCGGAACGGGTCGCGCCAGTGAATTCCCAAATTGTTAATAGTTTTTAACTATTTTTAACAATTATTCAATATTGAAATAAGAAGAACAAAGGCTAGATATTCTGAGATATACATTATGAGGTTTTCTCAAAGCGCGCGGTTTGAGTGATCTACTTTATTGACCATATCATTTTTATCTCAGGTTTAACAAATTTTTAACTTCGCCATAATGTTATAACTATTTTTAACTAAACCTTCCTCGATTTTTGTTAACTTTGAAGAGAATCCACATGCACATCAAATTTGGTCCCATATAAATTTCAAGAAAATATTTCACCCCTAAGGGTAGATAATTAAGGGATGACTGAATTTTTTGGTGTCACCGTTTCGTATTTAATATGTATGATAAGAGCGAAAAAACAAACTTGTTGTCGTTTTTGTCAAAAAGCTTTAAAATGTATTAATTTAGGACACAGTTTTAGCTAAGTAAACAAGCGAACGATTTTGTTATATGTGCCCTTTATTCCGTCAAGACCCCAGGACGCAAGAATGGTTCCTGATCAAGACACCATGGCCAGTGCTTGCCATCATGGTACTATACTTAGCCGCTGTGTTCAAGTGGCTGCCCGACTTCATCAGCAAGAGACCTGCCTACGATCTCCGAAGTACTATTGCAGTTTATAACGCTACTCAAATAGTTGGCTGCTTATATATCGCTTACAAAGTAGGTATTTTTAACTATTGCCCCGTTGGTGTCATGGCTGGAGTTGCCAGATGTAAATTTAATAAAGGAGGGCAGATGGGTCTAAAAGGAGGATTTTCTGTAATAAAGGAGGCAATCACAACTAATCGATTTTTTTTTAATATAATTTACTTTTTAGGGTTCCGTACCTCAAAAGGAAAAGCGGAACCCTTTTACGATCACTTTGTTGTCCGTCTGTCCGTCTGTCAAGACCTCGGGAACGCGTGGAGGTATCGAGTTAAAATTAAAACCTTATACTCAAGTCTACGGTCCCTTGAAGCTGTAAAAAAATCAACCTTCTATGTTAACGTGGAAAAACGATAGGTACGGCCGTTTATGCTGCGAAAAAACGTATAGTACGACACTATCAAAGGAATAAATAGGGTACTTCCCGTTGACCTAGAACTATGAAACTTTGGCTAGTAATACCGTCTTATACTACAAGTACAGGGAAAAGTCTGAAAACTTTACATTTGTAATTAAATCATAAATTTTGCCCGCAATAACGTCCGTGTGAATGTCGGATATCGCGGATGCAGACAAAATCGTAGATTAAAAAGTAGCCTATGTTAGCCCCTTCTCCAGGGTTCAAGCTATTTTTATACCATAAAAAAAATGTCATCAAAATCGGTTCAGCCGTTTCATCGTGAAAGCGTAACAAACAGAGTTTCTTTCGCATTTATAATATTAGAAGGTAGAAAATTAAAGTATGGATAGTAAGTATAGGTATGGATTAGTTTGGAAGTATGGATATGTACCTACAAAGAATCACGGCGAGATCCATACATTCGTTTGTATGAAAAAAAAACATTTAGAGGGTTTAAAATATTTTCCAATGTGGAGAACACGTTACCAGGAGTAGATTGATATACTTACCATATTTTTAACCTCCGCATAATTAAATTATTCGAAATGAAAAGAACGCTTTTTCGTTTCATCTCGTTGCCCATTTTGTGTTTAAAAAAAATGACAAGTGACATTAACGGATCTATCAAATTGGCAGACAAGTGATGTGACAATAGGGTATTTTACTCTATACGAGAAAAAAACTATAAATATGTTATTGAGACAGTTTAGGCATAAAGAAGTCAGAAAATGTAAGTTTTAGTTCATAAAATAACAAAACAAATTTTTAAATTCAATTCAAAGTTTCCAGTATTTTTAATCTGTTATAAAACACCGTGAAATAGTAGCGGCCATGTTATTACGCCGAACGGCTGTGTAAACAAAAAATCGTCAACTGTCAGTCAACCGATTGGCGTAATATAGGCTTTGTACTTTTAATATTTTCGTAACCAACGTAATTTTTTCATTATTACACCATTACAAAATATGCTTTTAATTATTTTTAAATGATATACATTTATTATATTTAATATGAGCTCATTTGATACAAAACTAACTGACGTCATTTACGCTGGGCAATATCGCGTCCAGTAAGAGGCGTTTTCATCAAACTACGCGCAAAATTTTAAAATTTAAAATTCTAATGCATTTTTATGGCACTTATCGATTAAATAAAAATGTTGTGTTTTTTTTGGTGGCATTTTAGCACTACAGAATTTAATTGAGACACTTTTCAAAAATGGGTGTAATACCCTATTGTGTGGAAAATATAATCATTATTTGTGACATTATTTCCCATAAAACGATGCAATTTCAGTGTAAGAACTGCAAAGAGGCGGCTATCAGTGTCACTGTTACTGTCAGCGCCGTTTCGTTCTGAAATAATGAGTTTTTCGTTAAACTATTCACTTTTAACATCCATTTTAATTGCGGGGGTTTAAAAATATTCTAAATGCCTGAAGATACTCTTTAGGTACCCAAGAGTGAATTAGAATTTCAACTTCGCTAAACATCTTAATTTTTTTTGTACAAATCCTGCCATGATCCTTTGTTTGGAACCCTCGGTGGGCGAGTCCGACTCGCACTTGTCCGGTTTTTTTTAATCATCATTAACTGAGCTGCCAATTTCCGCAAGAAGTTCTCCATTCAACAAATAATTATGAAAATCTTCACATGACATGTTTTTCAGATTCACTCTACCACTCTCTATTCTCTACTACTCTACTCTTCCTATTTGACTGATCTCTCCTCGGTCTTGTCGGGTGGCCGTCCTTTCGGACTATGGGCGTATTCATTAAGGAAGTAGGTACCTACCTAACCAGCGCCGCGCCGACCTACCAGCGCTTGTCAGTACTGGGTGGGCCTGTAGACAAAATCCCTTTCTGTTAGCGTTAACGCCAACGGAAAAATCAAATTGTACCCACGAAGTTATACTTACTTCGTGATTGTACCTATGGAGTTGACATTTGCTTCCCAGATGTCACGTGATGCAAATATGTCAACTGCATACAATTTGATTTTTCCGTTGGCGTTAACGCTAACAGAAAAGTGATTTTGTCTACAGGCCCAAGTAGGAACTTGTCGGCGACGTTCGAAGCTTGTCGGCGACCCATCATTGAGATCATGTTTTGGTCTGGACCATCATACATATAAGAAAAGAAGCCTAAAATGTATCGGAACCCGATGTCTCCAGTACGGAGAGCCCTCCGCCCTCGGCCCTTCCACACCCCAACTAGGGAGTGGAAGGGCCGTATTGGAGACATCGGGTTCCGACACATTTTCCGATACAGGCTCCAAGAAAAAGGTCGCTAAAAGAAAAATCGATAACGCCATCTCCTCTGTGTCAAGTGTTTTTGGCCTCCATTTTATTTTAGTAAGGGTCATTAAAAAAAATTTGGGAAAATTAAATTATAAAGTTACAATTAGTTTCCATTTCTAGTTCCGTACTAGTGTGAGGTAGCGAAATTTTTGTTTCGCTACCTCAAAAACCTATTAATAATTATATTTTCACATAGTTTTTTTTATACAAATATGTATTCATTTTGCGTTTCCTAAATTTCATTTTTAAAATTTTGAATACGCCTGAATCAAGCAAGGCACAGGGGTGTAATACCGCCAATTTAAAAACTCATGCTGCTACTGAGAAATCCTAAAATGGAAAACCTAGTTATTATTGAAACTGAAACCAAATGCCACAGTCAATATTGAACACTTAAGTAAAAATATTATTTTATAGCTCCAAAAACTATGCGACCTCTTGTTTCGAATAGTGGAATATCTATGACAATGACGGTTTTTTCTAGAACTTTGCTGTTGAATTGCGCAAAAAAATACCTACCGGTGCGATAAGAGCCCTTAAGTGGCGTCAGAATGTTTATTAGTGTAGGGTTAGCAAAAGCACATAACATTTCTTGATTATTTTTTTATAAATAGAGTAATTAATATAAAAATTATTAAAACTGGAATGTCCGAAATGTTTGGTGCACAAGGTGCCTATAGATTTAATGAATGAAGCCACGCCCACTTTGATGACGTCATTGCACCAGTGCGTGTCACGGTGCACGGTGCTATGGGCATCCTCTCTATTATTCTTACTTACCTACTTCGTGGATCGTTCCTACACCCGCATTTCATAAATCAGAATTTACTACACAATTGATTGTGTGTAGTTATTTTATCCTTATTTTATCAAATATAGCGTTCATGCACCGTACAGTCAACAGCAAAAGTAGATGATCAAAATCAGAAATTCAATACTAATTTACTAACACTAATTTATTTAATTTATTACTAGTTTATTTATTAAAAGTATGTGATTGTTACACACATACTTTTGAATCACTTCGACGCCACACAGTTCTGACGCGAACTCCGTTCATTAGTATTGAATTTCTGATTTTGATCATCTACTTTGGCTGTTGACTGTACAACTTACAGATTTTTTATTTCATTGCTATGGTTTGGACCATACCTGCCCACTGGTTACAGAGTTATTGAAGTGATGGTTTTTTTTAATAGCTATTTTTTTTTTTTTTTTTCGGATTGGCATCTCGCATGTCAACCTAGGATGTTGTCGGCTGCTTAACCGGACTTTCCTGTGGTGCCTTAAAAATTATTATTTTTAGGGCCTCCAGCCAGGGCAAAAAGCTTACAAACTAAGCGACTACACGCTAAGGGCACCCCCTGTGGGGTACGAGCCTCGGCTTAGGGCGTCGCTGGGAGAGGACAGCAAAGGGACAGGCTGGATCGGATTTCCATTGATTTAAATGTATTATTTATACCGGCCCGTAAGTTGGCAAGAAATTTTGTAGTGGGGGAAGGTGCGTTTCCCCCACTACAAAACATCTTGCCAACTTACGTGCCGGTTATTGTAACTAAACTTTAAAAACCTGACAAGTGCGAGTCGGACTCGCCCACCGAGGGTTCCGTACATATTTGTAGGTACTTATCCATACTTCTATACTAATCCACGGCTGTATCCTTTTTTCACGTTAACATTGAGGGTTGATTTTTTTACAGCATCAAGGGACCGTAGACTTAAGTATATGGTTTTAATTTCAACTCGATACCTCCACGCGTTCCCGAGATAAAAGGTCTTGACAGACAGACAGACAGACGGACAACAAAGTGATCCTGTAAGGGTTCCATTTTTTCCTTTTGAGGTACGGAACCCTAAAAAATACCCCCATCACAAATCACAACAACCCCTGATCTATTGCACGCACTGCATATGCATACCTATTGCGCGCTACCGTTGACAGAGACATCGTTCGCACCAAAAATGTTGGTACAGAGGCCAGCACATCAAGCTACTACATTCTGTCAAATTTCTTTGATAGATTTTCAACTTTATTATAAAAGCATAAGGTTCATATTTAATTGGGAAAATTTGACAGTTAGGTATGGCTTGATGTGCTGGCGTCTGTACATAAGTGTTTTTTGTGCAGTAGTTAGACATACGTAGTTAACGGCTAAGTGATGTGCGTTTTTACAGTAGGTATTTAGGTACCTATTTGTGCCGTTAGTACCTACATAATCAGTAGAGTGTACCACAACACAGTATAACATCCGGTGATAGTGGAGTATTCCTCGAAGCGCACCCAACGAAGCGCACCTAAAGTCCCCACATATTATTATTCCTCGAAACGCACCCGTCAGTTGCAGGTCAATCGATATCATTCATTACAAATCCTTCACGCACTTCACTATGTTTCATTGTGGGTGCGTTTCGAGGAATAAGATTAAGTATAATATTTTTAATTTTATTTTCTAAGCGCACCTGACAGGTGCGTTTCAAGGAATACTTTAGGTGCGCTTCGTTGGGTGCGTTTCAAAATGGGTGCGCTTCGAGGAATACTGTCCATTTAAGCCACTGACTGGCAAGCGAAAGATCGTGTATGCGAGTCCCGCAGATGTAAGTTATTTTAATTATGTGAAGCAACTCTATCTATATTTGTGCTAGAGCGTGAAACTCTGTCTCTAACACATGTTAAGGGGCCAACCAAGTACCTAACAAATAAGCTTTTTCCAGAGTTTAACCCTAGGATGGCTGAGTCATTACTCGCTGATATGCCAAGGGACCGACGCCGACGATCCTAATAGCTTGGAATATGCGTGGACAGTCTGCTACGCTTACTTTGTCATGAAACTTGTTGATCTCCTGGATACGGTACGACTGCCTTCATACTATGACTGCTTCTTATGTGGCCTAAGAAACTAAT
Organism: Charanyca ferruginea; assembly: GCA_947361185.1. Classification (NCBI taxonomy): domain Eukaryota; kingdom Metazoa; phylum Arthropoda; class Insecta; order Lepidoptera; family Noctuidae; genus Charanyca; species Charanyca ferruginea. The sequence goes on from OX376076.1 coordinate 10,569,427, forward strand.
TTTCGATTTTAATGGCCATAACAAAAAATTTGGCCAGAAAAGTTACATTTCCCTAATGTTTTTTTATGTTATATGTTGTAGGTATTCTTCGTTTTAAGAAAAAAACAGAACCAAGTGACTTTCTTGCATGTGTACCACCACTTCGGCATGGTGGGCGTTTCCTGGGGTATCGTGAAATGGTTACCAGGTAAAATAACTTTTGTAAACCTATTGTTGGCAATTCTATCCTGTTAATGCGGGATTCTTGTAAGCCTTGGACGTCTCTGAGGTACGTAAAACATCGTGAGGAAACCAGGACTTAAGAATCCATCTTAATATTATAAACGCGAAAGTGAGCTTGTTTGTCTGTTACGTTGTCACGGCTTGACTAAGTTACAACCATACTCGAGGATTCATACTATAGGACGCTACTTTTCAACCGACTTCAAAAAAAGAAGGAGTTTCAGTCAGAGGTTCTCAGTTCAACACGTACACACATCAAAAAAAGTTTGCGATCACTTCGAAAAATCGAAATCTTTTTTATTACAGTCGATTATATTATGATTTCTTCTTCTTTTTAAATTCTTTATTTAAATATATAGATTTAGAATATAAAACCATAAAACAGTTCAATTGTTTTTCCAAATATCCTAGCCTACGCTCATTCAGAAATATGATTGAGTAAATTTTAACGGATTTAAAATACTTTCTCGCGGAAAGTTGTGATTGAAAAAATTACAAGAGGATTATCAGAAGTTTTACGAGCAAGAATGGTAACTTTGAGGGAAGAAGGATACACCACGAGAGAAATAGCACGCGGAGTTGCTATATCCCAATCTTGTGTCGTGACGACGTTGCAGAGGTACCACGGGATGGGTAATTCAGCTGACCGACCCCGCAGTGGCAACTGTTTTGACTGCTGCCCAAAAGCGCTATATTAGATTGCTGGCAGCCCGTGACCCAACAATCAACGCTTCAAAAATAAAAGCAGAAGTTCGGACCGCCTCTGGGCTTGAAGTTAGCACTCAAACCATTCGGAATTGCTTGCACCAGGCTGGATTACGAGCACGGAGGTCTTGGCAAGCTCCTCTGAATTCCCGGCAACGTCAACGACGGAGATTACAGTGGACTAGGCTTTGGCAAAATTAAGAAGAAAACATTTGGCAAAACTGTCTATCTTCGTTGACGAATCGCGAATCAGTATCCAGATAACCGACGTGTCCGTGTCTGGAAAAGACCAGGAGACAAACAGACGTGAAAGGCAAAGAACTGCCACTGGAACAGTTCAGCAAGGCGGGAAATCGGTGTCTTTTTAGGGTGGTATTATGATTGGAGCTAGAACGCCTTTGATCCCGTATCGAGGCTTCATGACAGCAGACATGTATAGAGCAGTTGTTATTGATGGAATTGTCAGACCATTCCGAGTAAACCATGGGCACCAATTTGTACTGGTCGATGATAATGCGCCCGCCCATCGAACTCAAAGAGTCAATGCTGCTCTCCGAGAATATATTACATCCAAGGTTACACTAGCCTGCCGGCTCGCCTGACTTAAACCCAATAGAGCACGCGTGGGATGCTCTTAAGCGAGCTGTTTGGAACCGTCAGCCACGTCCCCAGACAGTGCCAGAGCTCAGGGAAGCCGCTATTCAAGAATGGGACAGGTTACCCCAAGAAATGCTGGATAACTTGATTCTCAGCATGCCAAGGAGGATCTTCGCATGTGTTCGAGCCAGGGGAGGAGTTACCTATATAATATTGAATACTAGCGACCCGCCCCGGCTTCGCACGGGTGCAAGGGTACTACTAAATATACTACAGAATGTCTTTATATACAACGTTCACAGCTTTTTTGTCATTAAGACAACACAAATCTAAGCGCCAGCCGCTCTACCCCCGCTTTTTAACACTGTGATATCTTCTAATATATTGATTTTAATGATATGCTGTAAAGGACAATTTTGATCTACATGAAATGCACAACGTATCTAAGACATTTAATTTCATAAGGGATAAAACTGAATTGTTTAAAATAGCTTGGTAAGTAACCCATATCATTATTTGTAATATGTAAAAGATAAAAATGGTTACTGTGGATTATCCTTAAGAGATAATCATATACCACCGCGGACTTTTTTATCGATCTTTTTAAGATATACAATTCCGTAGTACATTAATTTGATATATCTCGTAAGGTTTAGCCAGCGTTTGCAATGTAAGCGCACAAAAATGTTTATTACGACCTCACATTACTCTTGCAATTTCTCGGTTTTCTTCTACTATAATATGCATGTATTGTACCTTTAAACCTTCCTCTTGAATCGCTCTATCTATTAAAATCTCTCGCATCAAAATCCGTTGCGAAGTTTTAAAGATCTAAGCATACATAGGGACAGACGCGGCGGGGGACTTTGTTTTCAACCGACTTCAAAAAAGGAGGAGGTTATCAATTCGTCTCTATTTTTTTTTTTTTTTTTTATTTATGTTTGTTACCTGATTTCTCGGGACTGGGTGAACCGATTTTGATGATTCTTTTTTTATTTGGAAGCTAGTGCTTCCCATGTGGTCCCATATAAATTTTATCGAAATTGATTCAGCACTTTTTGAAAAATCAACAAATACCCAAAAATGTTGCATAGACGACGTTTTTTTAGTTTCATCAATCTTTGTAGTAGTTAACTTTCAATCTCTTCTTAATAGATTTGAATGAGAAGGAGGTACTAAAAAGCGGAAAATAAAAAGCTTTTTACAAAAAAGACAACCGCCTTCAAAAAGTGAAAAATAACTTTAGCACAGAACACACATTGACTTTAGTTTCGGAAGTCGGTGGCAATACAAAACAACAAACAGAACAAAGCCACTGAATTTCGAAACTAAAGTCAATGTGTGTTCTGTGCTAAAGTTATTTTTCACTTTTTGAAGGCGGTTGTCTTTTTTGTAAAAAGCTTTTTATAATATGTAGTGATAAACGTTTTATTAATAAATTGTTGTTTAAGTTTGGTTAAACAGTCTTTTTCTTTCTATCAAATTTCTGTTACAATTTACAACATTATGATTAATTAATCAATATTTTTAAAAATATTAAAAATAGTTTTATTTTTTAATTTCAAACAGGGTATTTCTATTCAAAGAAAACACACAACAAAGAATTTTTCTTGATAAAGTTCAATTTAAAAACTTATATCAGCTTATGCTAGTGTGATCACAAACTTTTTTTGGTGTACCTGCATATATTTTTTATGTTTTCAGTGTAGTCCGATTTCGATGATTATTTTTATAATTGATAGTATAGGACTGAAAGTTGGTCCTATATAAACATGAAAATATTCCACCCCTAAGGGTGGAAAATTAAGGGATGACTGTTTTTTTTTGGTGTCACCGATTCGTAATAAAGTAATTTATATGATAAGAAGAAAGCACTAAAAAGCGTATAAAAATCTTTTTTACAAAAAGACCCTTTAAGATTAAAAAATAACTTTAAATTCGCAAGTCGGTGGCAATAGAAAACAACAAACAAATCTAAAGCCGCCGGCTTTTTTGAAGGTGGTTGTCTTTTTTTTAATCCGCAACTTCGTCTGCATTTGCGACAAAGACTATATTCTCTTTGATCTGCGATAACCGACATAAACGCGGACGAAGTCGCGGGTTAAAACTTTAAATCATCAAACCGCCTCACACAGACGTGTTGCTCAATGCTGGTATCTACCTCCTTTCTATGAGAAGCGGCTTTTGCCTTGCAGTGCGAGAATAATAGGCTGGTATTAACATTTTTACATGATAGTCAAGTCAGGGTATTAGTCAGTAAGGCCGGCCATACACGAACTGCTAGAAGCAGTCAGTATCGATTGATTAGGTGCGACTGCATATTATACAGTGAACTATAGTCTTCTACGTACACGAATACACCGAACCGGTCGAGCAGTCGCGACTGCTTCGGGCGGTCAGCAGCGCGGTGAAATTTCGTCGTGCAGTCAAGCAGTCTCTCTGCCCGCGCTCTTTATTGCCTACATGTCACGCGTGCCTCCCGCCTGCACGCTTTTTATTTTGCTTGTTCAGCAGTTCATACCACCAGTTGGTGTGAACTGCAGTTATCAAAATAATGAAGATGTACCATTCTTATCACAGGTGGGCACGGGACGTTGCTGGTGACTTTGAATTCGATCGTCCATGTTATCATGTATGGCTACTACCTTCTGACCACGTGGGACGAGTCCTACAAAAAGTCTATCTGGTGGAAGAAATATGTCACCCAAGTGCAAATCGTAAGTATTATTTATTTTTTTACACTATAAACACTACACAGTGTCTGATACGACTACACACGAAACACACTCTAGTAAATTATTCCCTTTACTCGCTGATTACCTAAAACGCAATCTACCAATTTCGCGTTATGCCAAAATGTCATTTAAAATAAGCGTTGGGACTAAGTATGTTTTTGTCTATGTCGCAATAGGTCTACTCCTCATATTGCCCATTTCGCGATACGCCTATGTCGCAGTAAACCTATTTCTCACTATGGTCATTTAGCGATATGACTATGTCGCAATAAACCTATTTCTCATCATGGGAATTTAGCGATAAGACATTCACGAGAGTCGAATGTTCAATACAAACTTCAATACAATTGAGGGGATCTGGCGCTCGGCGGCCGCTACCGCGGCACCGCTCGCTGCGCTCGCTCGCCTTCGCGCTTTGATGGTCACAGTTCTAACCTAACCCAAACGACTCACCATACAACCAGGGGTATGGCCTGTGGTATGATGGGCCTGCACACCGCACTGAAACTAAGTCTTAATTTGCCTGCCTCGCTCATAACCTAACGCTCAATATACCTATCTCGCCCTTGAGCTAATACGCACTAAACCAAAATCTCAATTCGCCTACTTCGCTCATTAACAAATACGCATTGGGTCTAAATATCAATACGCCGATCTCTCGTTAGGTCTAGGCATAACGCGAAATTGGCAGACTGCGTTTTAGGTAATTAGCGACTAAAGGAATTATTCAACGTATCGTGCCAATTTAAATGCATACAAAGTAATTGAAAACTCGACACTTAATAATAATTAGCATTACTAATAATTTCAAGTGTCTTTTGCCAATTATGTGCACCCTATTGCCGAATTATTATAGGTAGTACCTTTTAACAGCAATAGTCCGAGAAACGATCAAGATCACGTTGGAATTCCACACAGTCTTGTTCATTTGAAATTTGTTTCAAAACTTTTAAATCGTCAGCGTATAAGAGAAATTTTGAATTTAGAAAGCAATATGTCATTTATGAACAGAATAAACAATAAAGGTCCTAAAATTGAGCCTTGTGGGACTCCTGATGTAACTTGAATACAGCTAGACTCGAAGCATTGATCACAACCTTTTGGGTCCTATTGGTTATGTAAGAAACAAACCAGCGCAGGAGATCCCCTCTGATACCATTGAACGCAATTTTATTGAGCAGCAATCAATGATCCACTTTGTCGAACGCCTTTTGAAAATCAGTATATACCGCGTCTGTTTGTTGTTTATTATCAATATTTTCAAAAAGTTGTGTTGTGAATATATGAAGAGGTTGCTTATGCAAAACCTATCTTTGACCTTTATTAGAACATTACGTATAATTGGATAAATCTCAGCATGGACAAGCCTTTCAAAGAGTTTAGACAATGTTGATAATATTATGGAAATTACATCTCTACATTATTTTTAGATCCATTTTTGTGTACTGGTACGATATTTGCGCGTTTCCATACATCTGGCAAGACTCCACACGAAATACATTGTTAAATTGTCCCCACATATTATTATTATTATTATTATTATTAAATAGCATAAATATGGGGACACATAATATGTTATATGTATTTTTTATATGTTATATATTGTATAAGTTGTATGTTTTTTTTTGTTTCTTTTTTATACCGTGTTTTAAGCAATTAAATATTATTATTATTATTATATGATGATTAGATTTAAATCTCTCCCATTTCTGGGGAACTACGTCCAAATTGCGGGCTTTTGGCCAAACAACTAAGACGGGCGGCGTTAGGCAATTTAATCTATAGACAGAAACTTTCTGACGATTCTGCATGTGTTCAGTATGACTGCTTTCTGTAGGAGTATGTATGTGAGTGGATGAATGTCTAGTGTTTTAAGGCTTGTATGAAGTGTTTTGGGGATGACGCCGGTGCTGGATATTACGATAGGGATGGTCTTGACCGTATGAACTCTCCATTGAGTTTTCAATTCTATAGTCACGTCTGCGTACTTTGAGAGTTTGTTTGTGTGTGTGGATGTTAAATTGTGTGTGTTAGGTATAGCTACATCTATCAGGTATACAATTTTATTTTGCTTATCGTGCAGGGTGATGTCAGGTCGGTTGTGATGTATAGTCTTGTCAGTCAGTATAGTTCTGTCCCAGTACAATTTGTATTCAGGTGAATCTAGTATGATTTGGGGTTGGTATTTATAGTATGATATTTTTTCTGTAATGAGATTGTGTTTATGTGCGAGTGTCTGGTGTATGATTGCTGCTACTTGGTCGTGCCTGTGTTTGTAATCTGTTTGCGTAATAGATGAGCATGCGCCTGTGATGTGTTGTAATGTTTCAGGTTGTTTATGACAGTGACGGCAATGGTCACTACTTAACTTACTGTCGCGAATGATGTATTTCCTGTAGTTTTTTGTATCTATAACCTGATCTTGAATCGCTAGCATAAATCCTTCTGTTTCAGGAAACAGCTCGCCTCGCTTTAGCCATGCGTTTGACGCTATCTTGTCAACATTTGGGTCGGTCAAGTTTAGGCGATGACGTCCATGAAGTGATTTTTGAGTCCATGTATCTATTTTTTGTTGTATGGTGTTTATCTTCATCTGTTTGGTGTGATCCGCAAGAGAGAGTGGTGTGAATGTGTCTGCTTGGGATATGGCTTTGTGTAGTATTGATTGTTGCGAATAAGTGTGAAAGAATGATCTGAGTAATATGATTTGTTTGTTGTGTAGGTTTGTTATGTCAATGAGTCCTCTACCGCCCTCTTTCTTAGGTAGGGTCAATCTTTGAATGCAAGCTCTTGGTTGATGTTTCCTGTGCTTAGTCATGGTAGTATTAATTATTCTTTGTAGGTTCTGTAGGTCAGTTTGTGTCCAGCGAATAATTCCAAATGAGTAGGTAAGTATGGGGATAGCATACGTGTTAATAACTTTGATAACGTTTCGTGCGTAAAGATGTGTGTGCAGTATTTTATGTAGTCTATTTTTGAATTTTTGTTGTAGGATCTTTTTTGTATCTTTGTGGTGAATTTCCTGTGACTGGTGGTATCCTAGGTATTTGTATCCTTCAACTGGGTCTACGGCGTCTATAACATCATGATTTGCTAATTCATATGAGGTAGGTTCTATTATACCTTTGTTAACAGATTGGATTTTACATTTGTCTATTCCAAACTCCATGCGAATATCGTTTGAGAATGTCTGAGTGACATCGGCAAGTTTGTATATTTCATTCAGTGTGCTTCCAAAGAGTTTGATATCATCCATATACATGAGATGAGTGAGGCTTGTCTGTTGTGCTTCGTGTTTAATTTTGCATCCTATGTCATTTTTGTTAAGCATGCTGGACAGTGGATTAAGTGCAAGGCAAAACCAGAGGGGACTCAATGCATCACCTTGGAATATTCCTCTTTTTATCGGAATGAAATCGGTTTCGGAACTTTCAGTAGAATTGCATATTTTAAGTTTAGTGTTCCAATTTAGCATTATCTTTTCCAGGAAATATGTGATAGCAGGATGAATTTTGTAATGTTTTAAAATATATATTAACCAAGAATGTGGTACAGAGTCAAATGCTTTTTTGTAATCTATGTACATGGTATGAATATTACGTTTTTGATTGATTGCTTGTTTAGAAGCTACGGCGTCGATCGTGAGTTGTTCTTTACATCCTTGGCTATGTTTCCGACAACCTTTTTGTTCCTCTGCCAAGACGTGATGTTCAGGAGTGTGTTTGTATATGGATTCACTTAAACATGATGTGATGATTTTATAGATATTCTGCAGGCAGGTAATTGGACGATATTTAGCAGAGTCTGATGGATCTTTCGGTAGCATGTATGTTATACCCTGTGTGATGTAGAGTGGCATTGTATCAGGTGAGTGGATGAAGGCGTTAATGTGTTTGAGTAATAGTGTGTGAGTGCATGTAAATTTCTTATACCAGAAATTGTGTATGTTATCGGACCCAGCAGCTTTCCAGTTGTGTGTTCGCGATATTACGGCTCTCAGAAGATCTAAATGGATTTGCTCGAATTCCATAATTGAATACCGTGCGGTCCAAGTCCTTTAGTCGAATCCAACATGTTTAGTTTAACATCATGGTCAGCACTTGTAGGTGGAGGTACGGTTACCTATTATAAGTTCGAAAAATATTTTACCGAATTTCATTTCACCTGAAACTTCAACTATTATTGTTTCGTTTTTTTTACTCCATCGAAGTCACGTCTGACACTGTATCAGTTGACCTATTATCAATTAGATTTTTTTCGTTACACCGACGTTTCATTTGGTCGAAAAACTTTTTACCGAAGTTACACTTAGCCGAAATAACATTTGTTCGAAGTATTATGTTTCGAACATTCATTATATACCACTGTTAAATATTTGAAAGAGCTTTCAAAACTAATGTAATTAATACACTAGGCAACAGGAACTAATTTCAGATTAGTTAAACTTACTATTTTGTTTAATTAATTATGTAATGGCACTTAATAAAACAGTTGATTATAAACAAAAGTGGTTTTAAGTGGTCCCAGTAAGAAGCATGAAAGCAGGCATGCATCATGCAAGCAGGCAAGCAGGCATGCAGCATGCAAGCAGGCATGCAGCATGCAGCATGCAAGCAGGCGTGCAGCATACAAGTGGAGATGCAGCATGCAAGTGGACATGCAGCATGCAAGCAGGCATGCAGAATGCAAGTAGGCATGCAGCATGCAAACAACCATGCAGCATGCAAACAACCATGCAGCATGCAAATAAGCATGCAGCGTGCAAACAAGCATGCTACATGCAAGCAGGCATGCAACATGCAGCAAGTATTGTTTCCGTCACGGCTCCGGCGCTGCAGGGTTTGGGCGGAATCACGCGAGCTTATCGTCGCAGATAGTTTTAACGCTCACCACCGCAGCTTCGGCTCGCCGGCCTGTCTCAGCCCCGGCGGCGGGCCTTCAATCCACCTACTCCTCAGCTCGCGGGCCGCCTCACCCCTCCGCACCTACGCGGGCTTAAATTACACTCTAGGGTTAGGGCAGACAAGACTGCGTGAAGTCGGTTTTGCAGCAATTCGTTTCTGTCACTAAATTTTGTAGCACAACATTGGTGGACGTACCAGTCCCAAACCAGTTAAGAAGATATTTTAACTTTAATTATTAACTGTCATTTTTACAGATTTTGTAGGAAAACTCTATGTTATTATATTTATAGCTCTATGTTATGTTTTAAGTTTGTTTTAAGGTAAAATGAGGACGTTAAATCATTGCAGCATAAGTATTTAGGAATTTGTGTAATTATGAGATAAATCCTAAAAGTTGAACTGTTCCTTAGTTTGACCAATAGTACCCGGATATTGACCAATAATGAGCCAGTAATTGACCAACGTAATAACTTATACAGGGTGGAAAATTAAAGGACACTTATTATATTAAAAATCAACGTTTTTTACATATATTTTTTTCATCTTGAGGCGTTAATAATTTCTTTGTATTGTGTGCCTCATTTTTAATTTATTTATTGTTGTGGGATGGGGAATATCATATTTCCGACAGGTTTCTAAAATTCCAGTCGGTTGAATTTCTTCAAAAACATTATAAACATCTTCTTGCTCATTCTTGAAAAATGTTTTCTTGGGTGGCATTTCGTGGCTAAACCAAAGCTAAGTATACCTACTAAATAAAATATTCTGTAGAAAAGGTATACATGTATTCTTTACACTCTGTATATTGCAAAACAAGTCCAGTAATTTTAGTATGATATGAACTTCATGAACACTATGAATGTACCTATTCTATACCACTGGTCAACTATTGGAAAATGGTAATTAAAATTGTCAATTTTGTAATGTGCATCAATATAATCATAGGGAATTGTTAAAAAATCAATAATCATGACAATAAACATAAATTAAAGAAATAACCAGAAGTAAACCATATGGTCAACTATAGGCACCTTGATCAACATGCGTTCCAGTAGCAAACCAGCCTCAGAAACATATTAAAAACTATAATTTTGATCTATTTATATCTGCTATCGATACACTGATAAATATTAAGTAAATGTGATAAAATATTTGCAATTTATTTCAATAATACTACGATTTAAATTAATTCAATTTTACCTTTCATTGAACACTCCTAACAGCAATGGCGGTCAAACGGCGAGTGAACAAGACACGTGGCAACAAAAATGAAAAAGAAAGCTGTGTTTTTTCATTCATGCACCCAAAATTCACAGAGTAGATTCTTGAAGATGTAATGTAGTAGCCTAGATTTAAAAAACATATAGATATTGGCGCGAGTTCTTAAAATATTTACTTTTTCACGCAAATGGTCAACCACAGGTGACTGGTTTGGGACTGGTACGTCCACCCTAAATGTTGTTTCGGTGTGGTGAAAATATGGCAAATAAATCGTTTGGCAAATGAAAAAAGTTCAAAAGAGGCTTCGGCCAATAGCAAATAACTCGGTGAAATAAAGTTCAGTAAAATAATACCTATGACACATGATACTTCGATGTTCAAAATATGACAAATAATGCATATAGCAAAAAAGACGAAAAGAAATAGAAAGAAAGTGATCGGTTCCCTGGAGGTACCCATGAATCAGAGTTGAAAGTGGAGGGTTCGTACACAGAATGGAAAAAGGAAGAGAATAAATTACACGCTGAAATAGGATCACTGGCTGAATTTTGTTTGTAGTGTATCGTGCCAGGAATTCTATTTGCAGTTTTACGGTTGGAGGTGTATGACCAGAAAGCCTTGATATTAGTGGCAATATTATCCTCAACTGAGGTCTTATATCTTTTATAGCATCTATCAGCTTTCCTTTTGAACCGTGTTCTAATGGCGGAAAACTTTTCATAGTCACTTATATCGACTTCTTAGTCTCATAACGTTTTCTTTTTCTTTCTTTCTTTCTTTATATACAAAGTGTAACGTTAAACACGCAAAACCTCAGATAACCCAAATGATTTTTAATTCAATTAACCTAATTCTGAGAGAAAATACACATAAAAAAAATTAAGGTTTTATGTGCTGTTTTAGTTTTACCAAGACTCGTATATGCATTGAAATAAGAACTATTATTATCACGCATACGAGATTTAAATTGGACGACAACCATTTGTGTTTGTCTACCTATTTTGGCAGGTTTGCGCACGTGATGGCTTGACTTATTAATAAATAGACAGGGCAACATGTTTAATGAAGATTTTTTGAAAAATATGACCTATATTAAAAAGTTGTTCAATTGATTCTGCTCGTTATTCTAATCAAACTATTTTCAGGTTTTGCGTATTTGACGTTACACCTTGGCCTCAAGTCTGCTATTAAAATAGTGTCAGAATGGTCTATCATTGATTTCATAATTGTTGATTTTGACAAGTTTGGTAATCTACTAATATAATGGCGTCACCAATGCAATTCCAATGGTCAACCACTGACACGCCATTGAAAGAAATTATATAGAATGGTAATCTCGTACAAAATGACAACCGAATGACTGACTTAGGCGGTAATCAGTTATTTTGATCAGTGACCTACCATTACAACGTCATTGTGCGACCAATGATCGACCATTATGAATTTAGCAGATTACGAACTTTTAGCAAAATGACAATGGGATCATGTTGGAATGACAAAATTATACAAATAGCAGACTTGGCCCCCTGGTATATTGCCGCTTTTCTTCCACTTCACCCAAGCATAAGTTTTATTTTGAAGGTGCGTATGAGTGAACGTGTGAACCAGATGGAAAAATGGCATGGCATGTGGGTGTATGTGATCTAATTATTGCGAACATTTTTTTTGTATAAAGCAGACACACCTTCCTCAGGTATCAACCCTTCCACTACTCCAGTCAACATTACTAATGTCCTTATTTATCTCGGAGTAGCTTTGTAAAAATTGAGCAGATGAATAAACATTAACTAGGTACTCATGAAATTACAAATTGATTATAATTAAAAATTGCTCTATTAGCTAACGTTAGAAACTACATTAATTTTGAATAGTACCTATTAATAGTCAATTTAGTCAAAAACAAGGAATTTCACTTATCTTTACTTGAAGCGGTGGTTACTCAGTCTCGTCCCGCAGTCGCGACAACCTCGTCCTGCTACCTGAACAAAAGGTCGCTACAGTACCTGCTGCTAATTTGTTAAGTAGGTATAATAAATTCACCGGCTAATTCTTTTACAGCTCCAGTTCACAATTCTGCTGGTACACTTCATAATTCTGGCCACATCGCGCGAGTGCGACTACCCGCGCGAGCCTGCCTACCTGCTCATCCCGCAGAATTTATTCATGGTCATACTGTTCTGCGACTTCTACTACCGGTCATATATCAAGCCTAAGAAATCGTAACTGTCCATTATTATATATAAATGCACTCACTTGTTTTATTTTACTTAACCCCGAAAGATCTTCCCTACTCAAGTGACTTGTTCCTGGACACAGAAATGATAGCGCCACCTGTTTTAAGAAACTATAGTTTTGGCTGTTTTTTTTTTGTAAGTGTTTTTTTTTGTATTGTAAGAAATTTCACAAACATGTATTTATGTTATATTATGTCTACCTAGCGTCGGAACTAGGGTTGCCACTCACTTGATCAAGAAATCCAGGAGGTGAAAAAAAATAAAAATAAACAACAAATATATTTTTATTTAAAGCTGTATTTTTTTACACTGCGAGCAGCTTGTAATACCTTTTGATCAGAAACGATAAAATCATAGAATTCTTTACAAGTGTAAGTATTTGAAATTTGTGTACACCTATTTCTGATTTTACATGCGTTTCATTTAGTTAGCTGATTGCGCCTTTTCGACCACAGTTTGTTTACTACGCTGAACAACACGTTCAACGGCGGCGTTTGAGATAGGTATCGGTAGAGTGAGTAACAAGTTTTTTTTTATCGTTGCCTGCCACATCATTACATTTTTCAAAAAAAATATTCCAACGCAAGTCTACTAGATCTTGTCAATAAAATTAAATATTTGTCATCAACAACAAACGAACAAACATCGCTACCGAACCGAAAGACCTGTATTATGTACCTACCTATATGATCCACAATAAAGATATTGATTGATTGATTGATTGAAAATCCGGGAGATTTTAGCTGCGTTCCTGGAGCCGGGACATTTTAAAATGTAATGTGCTTTTTGGAATATCCCGGAATTCCGGGAAAGTTGGCAACCCTAGTCTACCCCTAGTAACCTAGGTGCCTATCTTGATTGGCATACAAATGCTGGAATCGAAACCGCAACAAACCGTAAAGCGACAAATCGATCAGCCAATCGCGTCCATCGAACCATACTAAAACCATCATCATACCTAGGTACTCGTAGCATTGTGTCCAGGGTAAAGTCTTTATCATGCTATTGTGATGTTTTATCAAAATACTACACTGTACAATGGACCAAAAGTTTCGGAGATTAGCCCGAACGAACACAAACTCGCAAACTTTCGCAAAATGTTACCCAGAATCTCACTCAAACTTAGGCCGTACACAACGAGCATTAATTGTAAATAATTATTTATAGTCAAAGTAGGGTTACTTATTTTATACAAAAAGATATTCTCCATTTGGGCTTCGCCGTAGTCGGATGGAAGGGTCCCCGACCAATATTGATACAGTGTCTTTGCCCTAGCCAGCCACTGCTAGGGGCAGTTGCCCCCCCCCCCCACCCCCCTCTTAGAGATTCCAAAAGCTTCATGTGCCTTTGACTGTATTTAAAATTCATACAATTCTTATCCACCATATATCAACTTGCCCCCCCTTAGGCCATTAGCTGGCGAGTCCTGGCGACTCGACGCTCTTGCCCGCCACTGCACACGACATTAGATTTTTCTCAAGAAAGCGAGTGCGCACAATTACTATAACTATGCTGTGCCATCGCAATTCCCCTGCTCAGCCTTTCTGGTACGTATTAAAAGCCTTTAAACAGTCTGCCAAAACCTTAAATATTTATTACTAGCTTCTGCCCGCGACTTCGTACGCGGACCCCGTTGTCATAACCAGCGACAACGGGGTCGGCAAAATCGAAGATCTGAAACGTCTGATGTCGAATTCTAAGAGCCCGGGGACGGGAAAACAACGGGATGCGCGAGATGATTCGAGACGTTCAAAAAGTACAATTTTAAATCATACCTCCGATGGCGGAATATGTGGCGTAGTCAATCATAGGAGTATACGTAAATGAACTCCGTTCCTTGCTAACCCAAGGAAGGTCGCCATGACCTACGGCTATATCTTGAGACACATCCGATTCTTCAGATGATATCGACATTCTGTTCAGAGAATGTCGAAGTCGATCAGGATTCAAACGTTCGTTGCGCTCTTCTTCTGTCTCTTCATGCCGTACTCCAGCAATTCTTTTTCTCTCACTTTCTAACTGATTATGAATATTTTGTTGTGTGCATGTTCGGGACAATCTATACTATAATATTATTAAGCTGAAGTTTGTTTGTTTGTTTGGTTGAACGCGCTAATCTCAGGATCTACTGGTTCGAATTAAAAAAATATTTTTGTGTTGGATAGTCCATTTACCGAGGAAGGCTATATGCCAATGCGAAGCTGGGTCGGGTCGCTAGTGTATGATAATCTCGATCAGCAGTTAGTCGTGCATCACGTTCATCATTCGGTTCAAAATACCTGTTAGTAGATGTGCGAATACGCTGAGAACTCAAGCGTGATTCTGTATCGGTAAACGTTTCCGATTCGCGAGACAATGCATGTCGCTCATGATCAGCGGACAGTCGCGCATCACGTTCCGCAGCTGATGCGCTGAGAACTCAAGCGCAATTCTCTATCTGTGAACGTCTCCGACTCGCGAGACAATGTAGACGTTCACGATCAGCGGTCAGTCGCGCATCATACTCTTCACTGGTCTCTAGAGACCTGGATATAGATGCGTAAATACGCTGAGAACGCAGGCGTGCTTCGCGATCTGAAGAGGTTTCCACGGAGCGAGTTGCAGCCTGATGTTCTCGAACAGCATCAAGTCTCTCCTGACGCTCTTCGGTAAATTCTTGGGATCTTAATTATGATCCTCAATCTTTTAGCTCCTTTGGAACATTGGGAAAGATTTGACCTCTTTCTAGGCATGGTTATAGTTTTATTGTAAAGAAGATACCTGATCAATTAAAATCTAAGTGACTGCTCCCCTGCGTTACCGGGTAGGCTACCGTGTCACTAAGATAAATGGAAAAGGAAATTAACACCCAAATAACATAAGCCCGAAGGCATATTTATTCGATAAAATAAAAATAAATAATGGGAATTTTGGCCAGTAGAGTCAAATTTTCAATGATATACCATAGTCATCAAAAATCAGTCCTAAACTGTTACCGCCTTCACCGCGTGGAGGTACTCCCAGCTTATGTTATTTTATAAGATACAGTGATATTAATGATAGCTTTGATTTTCACATCAGATGTTTCTGATCTTCGATTTTTATAAGTCAACAGGAAATGCCCATCAGACCGAACAACTTTTGCTAAGACGTCATTCCTATATGTGTCACGGTGTAGCTGGGCTCTTGGAGTTCCACATCAGGTGTTCCAGATCTTCAAATTTATTCTCTCAGCAGAAAATGCTCATCACGTGGAACAATTTTTGCTATGGTACCATTTTTGTATCTCTTATAGTTTAGCTGGTCTGTTGCGGTTCTGCATCAGGTTTTCAAGTTTCCAAGATAAATTATAGCCTATATGTTGCCCAGACTTAATACCTATACAACAAAAGAAAAATCATTCAAATCCGCCCAGTAGTTCCGAAGATTAGCGTGTACAAACAAACAGACAAACAGACAGAATTTTTTTTTTGGAGTCGTGCTCTATTACTGTTCCTAAACCCCCCTCAATAATTATTTTTTTAATATATTCAATGTACAGACACAGTTTTGTTACTGTTTTATTATATGTATAAGATTCATTGTAAAAAGTACCAAAATAAACTTTATCACTTCATAACACTAGGTACAGAGGCCAGCACATCAAGCTACTACAATCTGTCGCATTTCTTTAATAGATTTTCAACTTTATTACAAACGCATAAGGTTCATATTTATTTGGGAAAATTTGACAGTTAGGTATGGCTTGATGTGCTGGCGTCTGTACATATTATAAAACAAGGTCCCCCGCCGCGTCTGTCTGTCCCTGTGTATGCTTAGATCTTTAAAACTCCGCAATGGATTTTTAAGCGGGTTTTTTTAATAGATCGAGTGATTCAAGAGGAAGGTTTTAGTATATAATTTGTCAAGCGGGCGAAGCCGCGGGCATTAGCTAGTTAATTATAAAGGAAAGTTCTGGGCCTCAAATCTGCTATTACAATAGTGTTAGAATGGTCTGTCATTGCTTTCATAATTGTTGATTTTGACAAGTTTGGTAATCTAGTATCTACTAATATAATGGCGTCATTATGACTTTACAATGGTCAACCAATAACACTCCATTGAAAGAAATGATATAGAATGGTAATCTCGTACATAATGACAAATTAATGACTGACTTAGTTTACGAACTTCTTACTACTTCAGATTGCATAAAACACTATAATTTTGTTTTGTATTTTATAAGTGGAGACTTGTTAATGGCTGTCTGTCTAATCTACTGTTTTTTGTTCTGTTTAGCTGTAAGTTTTCCATTTTCTCTAGATAAATAAATAAATAATATGTAAAAATACAGATAAATGAAATCTGGCATGAATAAATGTTCAAAGTTGACAATGTCATTATAACACAATACTATCACGAGACCATTGACCGACCAATGATCGACCATTATGGATTTAGCAGATTACGATCTTTTAGCAAAATGACAATGGGATCGTGTTGGAATGACGAAATTATAAAAATAGCAGACTTAGCCCCCAGGCGACTTTTCGATGTCAGAAAATATTCATAAAATAACAGATTAAACAAGAATATTTTGAATTGTTTGTGTAAGTAATGTGACAAACTACCAAGCGCGCGTAAGCTGCTGTCATTGGTTGTTGATCGTTCAGTCAACCAATAACAGCAGCGTGTGCGCTTTTTGAGTCCTGTCACGGACAAATGGCTTCATAGCCTGACATATAATGAACTGGAAAATTGAAAATTTGATGAAATAAGTAAAAAAAAAAAAAAAAAAAAAAAAAAAAAAAAAAAAAAAAAAAAAAAAAAAACCCTCCCCATCTAGCAATATAATCCACCAATTCAATCCCAAAAAAAATACCCTGCATGCACACATACTCACACACACACATACTCACACACACACATACTCACACACACACATACACACACACACACACACACACACACACACACACACACACACACACACACACACACACACACACACACACACACACACACACACACCACATTTATATAAACACACACCATTTTAATTTATTCACACGATAATTAAATCTCTTCCTTTTTAATATTTTTGATTTTTAATTATATTATACAATTGAGTCTTTATTATTATATAGATAAAAAATTAATAACTCTATTATACCTATGTAATATTGGAACGCCGACGTCTCCCCTCTCGGAGGTGGGCGCTAATGGCTACGACACAGTTCTAAACTAATGTAGCTGTTAACGAACACATAAATCTGTAAACATGTTTTTTGTTCCAAATAAATAATTTGATTTGATTTGATTTGAGAGGTACCTACTATTAATTACCGTGTAGGTAATTAATAGTAGGTAGTAGCTAGTCAACAAAAGAGATAGGTATGCAGGTCATCGGAAATGGTTGAAGTTTACCTACTTATAAACCGATGGATGTTTTCAAATGAAAATTAATTAAATCATTGAAATGTTTATTCTCTATTCATTTTATTTAAAAACATTCATCGGTTTCGTAATGTTTGACTATATCTGACGACCCTGCATACTTATCTCTTTTGCTGACTACATATTTTAGTGGGATTCTAAAGTTAATTGAAAAACACATTCTAATTAAAATAAACATTTATATTTCCATGAAATAAAGCTCTAAAAATTATACTTTCATTTCTAATATCACAATGTAATAGTTATTTTTTAAGTAGTACCCCCAATACACGTAGGAATACAAAAAACCTGTAACCTGTACCAGTGTACCTCTACTACAGCCTGCTCAAGACACAAGTTGCGTTACAATTCTAAAGGTGGTTTAACACCGGCGAGGCGAGGTGTCAGGGGCGTATATATGTAAGGGCTATTTGGGCTGCGGCCCATAGCTCCGTGGCGACATCTACGCACACGATACGTACTACAACCGACGTTTCCTAGATCGCGCAAGCAGAGTTCTCCGCAACAATAGTGGACAATATTATAAACATTAAAAACAGAAAACAGGTATTTTGTCAAAATGGCAATTAGTTGATTTTAATGACTCAACTAATTGCCATTTTGACAAACTGTCCACCCTTGCGAGACGTGGATGGAATGGGCGACAATTGAAATTTGTACTCGTGGCAAAATTTATATCCACGCATCCCACGCCCTGCCCATCTTTTGTGTAATGTAAAAGGGTCTAAATACGAGAGGATGTGCGAGGCCAGAGTTGAAATATTTGTTAGTACAAGATTGCTCTAAGAAAAGAGTATTTATTGACTTTGTAAAACGATTTATAGAAATCTCGCACCGGCAAGCGCTGTCCATCGCGAGACAGCGCGGTATAGCGATGGAAATATGTCAGTGTAAAATAAAAGGGTAAGCGTGATTTCAATTCTCGCCCAACCCATCTACACCACGTCTCGCTGGTGTAAAACCAGCTTAATACAAGTTAGTACTCTTATTTGTGTCGAAACCACGTGCTGGCACAAAATACATTTTATATGCAAATGCCACATTTTATGCGAATTCAATAAATACTTATAATAGGTAATCATCTACTTATTTAAGTAAGTAAATATTGTTTTAATATTTACCTGTTACCTACATGTCATGTGCCCGGCACATACCACAACGCACCGCAAAACTTGCACGTAGGTAGACGTATGTAAACTTGCACGTTGCTTCTTTTTAAAATTGCACACCCCTCCACTGCTTGTTTGAATTTTAAATTGAAACATCTCTACCTAAGTAATCGCAACTTGTACTCATAGTACAAGCAATGCCTTACAAATTACAATACAGTCACTGCCATTCAGTCGTTTATAATACAATTCTCCTAAAATATAACTATCTCAACTTTTTAAAAATTACTCTAGATCTGGCTCAGTCGGGTAAAAAGTCTGTACCTATATTTCTTGTTTTTACAACAGCCATTGCACGTTAATTTTTCATGCACCGATAGTTTAGTCTGTTATCGTTCTACGGTGTATCCAATCAATTACGTAGTTTACTTTTGCGGTAGGTGCTTTACATTACCCGCTATACTGGATAGACCAGTATAGGGCGTATAATAGACCAACATAGCATAGCGTTGATTGATGGTCGCTTAATTTTCTACGAAATAGATTCTATATTATAATGTACCCTGAAAGGATAGGCAGTGATATTCAACTTAATTTAAGCTATTTATATCTCTTTCTCTTCAATAAAACAAGAAAGAGACAGATAATAGCAAGAGCTGTCAATTTAAGTTGATGTTCATACAATTATAGTTGTTAAGTCAGAACGCGCTGATTAAAAACACGGCGAAGTTCAAGGAAAAAACTAATTTGAGATCTCTAACTTCTGTCGCCGTCCTTTTCTCTGGTAGTAAGATTTAGTTTAGTTTGTTAACAACGGAATCTGCACCATTATCCCTCCTAATGTTGCAGTTCATAAGTCTCCTACATATTAATTACTCGATAAGTTTCTCAATATTACTTAAAATTATTCTTGCAGCAATTTCTGCCAGTTTCTATAAAACTAATTCAAAACTACAATAACATTTCTCGAGACAAACATTTTCAAATGAGATAAGAAGAAAAGTATTACTTTTGCTTTAGACTAGACCATGTTACACTAGCAATCTTATTATAGTAAGTATTGAATATTTTCACTTCACATGGTTGCCCAGACGAGCAAATAAATTCTGCTTAACTAGATCGATAACATCGGCCTCGCTATATGAATCGATGACCGCTTTGGTAAGGCACAACGCTGTCGTGGAGCCGTCTAACTCATCGTCACAAAGAGGTCTATCTTTATTTACGTACTTATACAGATTCTCTTTGATCAACCTGATCAATTCCTCGCTACTCATATTAGGAGGTATCTCCAAATTGTTAGCCTTATTTTCTATTAAAGTTTTAAAATCATAGTCTTCGATAGGGGTTTGTGGCGGCTCGTCCTCGCATGTCCGCTGTCGTTTGGCGCGACGAAGCTTACGTCTGTTGTCAAGATACGCTTTCGCTACCGTATCCAGTTGTAAAAATAGTACAGACAACGGCGTATCTGCTATGTCATCCTGGAAACATTTTTTTTTATTAAAAATAATTCTTAATATGAAAAGAGGGAATTTGATATGGTTACCTATTAATATTGATGATTATTTTTTACTTCAAATGTTTGAGCGAAGTCCGCAGACCATCGATATAATATGTACTACGAACACTCAGACATTCTAGGTCTGTATTGCATGCACATAATTTTATTAGATACTAGCGACCCGCCCCGGCTTCTCACGGGTGCAATGGTGATACTAAATATACTACAGAATGTCTTTATATACAACGTTCACAGCTTTTTTGTTATTAGACAACACAAACATGTAAACAACAAATCTAAGCGCCAGCCGCTCTACCCCCGCTTTTTTAAAACTGTGATATCTAATCGATTTTAATGATATGCTGTAAAGGGCAATTTTGATCTACATGAAATGCACAACGTATCTAAGACATTTAATTTAGTAAGGAATAAAACTGTATTGTTTAAAATAGCTTAGTAAGTAACCCATATCTTTTTATATACCCATATCTTTCACGACACGTTTGGCGCAGTGGTTGAGCGATCGACTGCTGCGCTGCGTGTCGCGGGTTCGATTCCCGCACGGAACAAATATTTGTATGGCCTACAGATAGTTGTTCCGGGTCTGGCTGTTTGTGTATGTGAGTTTATATGTTTGTAAACGCACCCACGACACAGGAGTAACTCCTAGTGTGGGGCAACGTTTTTTTAAAACAAATAAAACAAATAAAAAAAAAAAAATCTTATTTGTAATATGTAAAATTTTTTTATCGATCTTTTTAAGATATACAATTCCGTAGTACATTATTTTGATATATCTCGTAAGGTTTAGCCAGCGTGCAATGTAAGCGCACAAAAATATGTTTATTACGACCTCACATTACTCTTGGAATTTCTCGGGTTTCTTCTACTATAATATGCATGTATTATACCTATAAACTTTCCTCTTGAATCACTCTATCTATTAAAACCCGCATCAAAATCCGTTGCGTAGTTTTAAAGATCTAAGCATACATAGGGACAGACGCGGCGGGGGACTTTGTTTTATAA
The DNA here is from genome assembly GCA_947361185.1 of Charanyca ferruginea. Lineage (NCBI taxonomy): Eukaryota > Metazoa > Arthropoda > Insecta > Lepidoptera > Noctuidae > Charanyca > Charanyca ferruginea. The sequence goes on from OX376076.1 coordinate 10,591,099, forward strand.
TATGTAGTGATGATAGTCAAACGGAACGAAACAAAATTAACTAGGTAAGCCACGTTCGAAACCAATAAGATTATGATCATAATAAAAGTAACGCTTTATAGTAGGGGAGCCGTAGTGGGGATTTTGGGATTTACTCGAGCGCGGCAGAATAACATATGGGGGGCAGCCTTGCGACTTGTGAACCATACCTGAGCCTTTTATGTAGCGTCAAATGACTAGGACAGCCGATCAGATTAGTAAAAAAACGATCATCAGAAAAACTCGAGCGCGTCAGATTAAGGCAAGGTAAGTTACATGCAGAAAAGTGTGCATTTTAATAATCTGTCACATCGTGACATAAAAAAATGGGAGAGTCACCAAGTTGCAAAAAAAAACGTCGCCTGGATATTCTCGAGCGCGGCTAATTTTTATTTTATTTTCAAGGAAATTAGTTACGGATCACGGAAATAACTTAATCTGCCGATTTGCACAAGCCGAAGTAGCTAAAATCATCAATAAAGTGTGGTGCATGTTAGTTTTTTTTGCCCTGACCGGAGGCATTAAATTCATTTTAAGGCGCCACAGGAAAGTCCGGTTAAGCAGCAGACAACCTCCGAGGTTGACTTCCGATATGTCATTTCTAAAAAAGAAAGGTCAAGATGAAGAAAAGATAAGATAACGACCAAGTCTAACCGAACTTCCAATATGAAGAAGATTCCACTGACGATGATGATTGAAAAATTTGTTTCGTTTTATTTTTTCAGTACACTATTTTATTTTCTAAATACAGGATTTCTATCCATTTGGATAAAATTTTAAAACCTAATATAACTTAGCATACTGTTTCTCCTAATTATATTTTCGCATAACATTAATTACGCATAACAGCTTACGCATTTTTTTTTTAGGAATAGTTTCTGTAATCAGAATAATGATCAAGCATAACATTCTACAGCATAAACTTATTAACGCATAATGATATTACAACATATGTATCCATGCTTGCAGCAAGCATGCAAACACGTTATACGCCATGTATGCAGCTGCAAGCATGCAATTAAATGTAAAAATAAATTATTACATTCAAAAATTAACAAAAAGATATGATTTTTTTTTCTAACCGTCAGATTAAGGAAATCCCTCCACATAATTTTCAGATTATGGGTCAGTACGACAAAGACATCAAGATGAAGCGTCTGTATAAAAATCTGACCCGCTCGAGTATTTCAAGGTCTCGATTTTTTTTTGCATTTTCAAAAATCGACCATGACCTTGGGCGCGTCCGAATCGTCAGTCTTTTGAATAGGAGCTACTTGAGGCTTCACTTAACATCCCTTCTCAATATCTGACACGCTCGACAAAATTTATTTTTTTCCTACTTTCTACCCCTTCGTACGGCCACCCCCACCATGCAAACCGGCAGATTAACATTTTTCTATTACCAGAAACACGTGGGGGCGCATACACTATTAATATCTGACGCGCTCGAGTATTTCCATGTAACAGTTTTTTTTACATTTCTGAAAACCTGTACAAGCTTTCCCACGAAGTAGTTATACTTACTTCGTGCGCTTTCCCCACCAGTGAAAGTGCGTACATCTCATAACCTTTTTTTCCTTTTTACCATCTAACCTTCACAATCCAATAGATCTCCACGACGCTCGAGTAAATCCCGATTTAGCCTCTTGGGCTCCGCTACTATTACGTGCCTTTGAAATAATAAAATTTGAATGTGATAAATAATAAAGTCATGTCCGAATAGGGTATTTGACCAAAAAAATCTAATTAGTCCATCAGATAGATTTCCAAAAAATATTGGACACGTGTTTTTCCTTTTTTCACGTAAACAAAAAATTAAGACAATACAGTGCGTCGAAAACTCGTGTGACATCACTATGTCAGTACACTTTTACTGGCGAAGTGACGTCACAAACCCCCACTCATGATCTTTGATGCGTTTTATCTACGTCAGTTTTTATTGATTTGATAAAATTGAGTGTTTGATGTTGTGTCATGTTAAATGTGTTTATCTGATAGACAAACAAAGAGATACGTTATAACGTCATCCATCTTTCTATCTCGGAATTTTTTGACATCTAGTTCAAAGACGAAGTTACAACATTATAGGTACTAAAAATAGTTTTTTTTTTTTCTCAAAAAACAATTTTTATTACTTCGGTCAGTCATTTAAGCATGCGATTATATACCTACCTATTATTACACTATTTACAATACTTATTATAACATTAGAAAAATATAAGATACTAGCGGGCCCAGCAGACGTTGTCCTGCCCTGAAACTAATAAAACGATTACAGCGCCACCTACCGGGTCCAATTGTGAATCTAAACCATTCTCGAATTCACTGGAACACATTCAAATACTTTCATCGAAATCGGTCCAGCCGTTTAGGAGGAGTTCACTTTCATACACACGTACAGAAGATTTTTATATATAAGATAACGCTATCGTTTTTTTTTAATTAGAAAAATATAAGCTATAACGCTATCGTTTTTTTAAATGTTAGCATAACTTTCGTTATTTCACGATAAATAAAATGCAAAGTAAACTATTAGCCATAAAAAAAAACACTAAAATGCGGCTACATAACCCACATATTATTATTTCAACAATATCACTAACTATCGTTACAGCCTTAAACTAGACATGCATTTGCTAAACGATTTTATATTTTTTAGATTAGGATCATTCCTGTTTAATAGGCTTAACAAATTACTAGGCTACTATCATAAATAATAGGATATAAGATGTATACTCTAAGTTCTACAAAATTTAGTAAAATATTATCAGAATATTTAGCTATTCTCTATTACACAGACACAGAAATACTTCTAGAAGTTTTGGCCTACTTAATGATAATTTATTTTCTCGTGACTATTTATTTTTGTAAATTTTCATAGGTTTAGTTCGGTAATAATGTACTCATATACCTACTTGTTCTCATAAATTATTTGACATCAGTTAAACTTTAAACCTCACTGCCCAATTTAATTTAAATACAAAGTGATGGCCTGAAACACAGGTTTGAATTACTTAACCTAAATCGGGCGGATCGCTACGAGTCTACGACGCTACCTAACATTGTGATTATATACTCTTTGTTCCGATCCATCATAACTTGCACCAGTAATATATATATTTTAATTTTACTTTATTTTTAGATAATATATTTGTATGGGAAATATTCCTTCTGCTGACTAAATTTACAAGTTATTTTAAATAAATTATTATTATTATTACTTGGCTGCTTTTCTAATGCTATAGGTAAACAAATGTAGGTATCCTTTATGATATTTCATAACGGATAATAGGTGCATGTTGCTATGATCATTGATCATGTAATGTAGTTTCTAATTATCCGAACTTCGGATAGCATGACTGACTTAATGATAAACCAAAAAATTGCTCAAAATTTTGGTGCAATAACGAGGAGCTGGCATGATAGCTGTAACAAATCAGTAAGTACAGTTATGATTACTTGGATGTCACTGACTGACATCATTGAATGTTACAGCATGCCCTACAAATACCATAAGCAATAATAGCAGGGGATTATAATAGTCACTAAGTTAATGCCAAGGTCTTAGAACACCCTCTAATTATTACAAGAGGCTATTAAACAAATTCCCCTTAGTTGTATGATGTCATTATTGCAATGCCTTACTGACTCACTTCTGTAATGAGCATGCAGCTAATATTAGATATTATTATATTAGTAATACATGTTTGGATAAAGGTCATAGTAATAATAATATACAAGTGTCTGTTTACTGCTTTTTGTGTGAATAATCTGGCGAACACCCAAGCATCTTATAATGTAGTTGTTTAAAAGCATACAAAAGTGTATGATATAATTTAATAATATTACTTATTATTATAATAACAGGTAACATTGACCGTCAGATCAGTTTGCCTTGTTCCATTCAAGAAAACAAACTCTTTTCATTTGATTGCTAATTTCTCCAAAATTATATTATCATTTAAAGAATTTATTCTCGATGGGTTATTTATACCTACTTCACGCACAAAGGTACAAAGGCGGAAAGGCGGGTTTATGTTTATGAATGATTATTATGTGTTGATTGACATGCCACCACTTTAGTATTTGCGAAGCATAAGCGGGTCGCTAATGCATAATTCATACTAATTTTATAAATGAGACGTTTGTTAGTTACGCATTCACAGCCACTAAACCGATATTCATGAAATTTGATAAGGCTAAGGCATGAACGCCAAGAAAGCACAGGGTAATTTGAGAGCACCACTTTTCTACATTTGCAATATCTGACATTTATGAAGACCGGTGGATGCAAGCGGCAGTTTGCCGCTCGTTGTGGCGTTCTATGGGGGAGGCCTTTGTTCAACAGTGGACGTCTTGCGGCTGATCATCATCATGATTATGATGGTGATATGATGATAATGATGACGAAGACGGAGTTGGGGGCGAAAGATAGTAAAACATATTAACTTACTTCATTTGGATTGACAATCAATTTAGCAGTTTCTTGAGGCAGGTCCTTACATATCTGAGCTACAAATATTTTGATAAGGGCCTCAGACACTCTAGTTGAACCATCTTTTTCCTGAAAATAAACAAGTATATAAGGTCATTTAAAAAAGAATGATAGAGAGGGAAAACACTAGGGAAGCCTGTATACAGGATACATTTTTAACCCCTGCGTAAATTCTAGGGACTGATTTTGGTCCTCAAATACAATCATTTCCTATTGACAAACGCAAATTTTTTTTTTGAGATTTCGTCTCAAAATGATTTTTGCGTTTTCATAATAAGTGATCAATCATTTGTTGCGATTTCTATGAGGAAGTGAATTTGTTTTTGAGAGTTTGATGTTGGTCCCATAGAAAAAGTTAGTTGTTGATTTTGAGCACCAGAACCAGTCTCTAGAATTTCCGCACTGGTTAAAAAAATATCCTGTATAAAGGACATGGTGCAAGGACAATAATGTGCAATCATAAGTTTAAATCTTTTTTTTTTTTTTAGATTGCGACTCAATGCTATACTATTTGAACATACATGGGGCAACCAGATGTTGAGGGCAATATTCAATGGGTCTACATTCTGCACATAATGCCACCACCCCCGCGGTACCAGCAGAGCATCGCCTGCTGACAATTCCACAGTTCGACCACCTGTCAATCCTGGAACAACACATTTTCTTTTTATTTTAATTTCAACCAAATTCAAAAAAAGAAGGAGGTTCCCAATTCAACACATATATATATTATTTTTTTTTATGTTTGACCATGCATAACTTTTTTCATTGTAGTCCGATTTCGATGATTTTTTAATTGATAAAATAATCCACCCCTAAGGGTACAAAATTAAGGGAAACCGTTTTTTTTTTATGTGACCGTTTCGTAATTAATTTGTATGATAAGAAGTAGGCACTAAAAAGCGAAAAAAAAACAACCACCTTCAAAAAGTAAAAAAACTTATCTTTTGTTTGTTGTTTTGTATTGCCACCAACTTTAAATTTTATTTAAACTTATTTTTTACTATTTGAAGGGGATTGTCATTTTGGTTAAAAAAAAAGTTTTTAATGTACTACAAAAGGTAAGGAAATGTGTGAAATCAATTGGTATGATTTTATGTTATGGTTTACGAATCATATCAAAAAACGAAATTAAAAAACTTGTTTACTTTGCTAAATGAAAACAATTTTATGCATCACTAAATTCTAAATTTTAGTAAGTAATAAATATATAAGTTTATTACATTATATGTTACCAAATTTTTATTCTGAGCAGCTGCAGAATAGGAAAAAGTTTTAACCTGATAGGTCAAGGAGGATTAGATACAGTAAAAGGAAAGAATATCTCACCATTGAAGACATCTAAATTGTTAGGGCAGTAGAAGTTCAGTTCACTGTATACACTGGATTCCTCATAAGGCACTCTGGTAGGCTTTAATCCACCAGTTTCTGGAGGAAACAATATCCAACGTTTTCTGGAAAAAAGTAATATTTCTTTTATTTGCAACATAACATTACAGATTATAATTAAACTAGCGGGCCCGGCAGACGTTGTCCTGCCCTTAAAATAAAAAAGTCCTACAACTCTACTGCAGCGCCACCTATCAGATCCAATTGTGAATCTAAACCATTCTCAAATCCACTGGAACACACACAAAATAAATCATCCAAAACGGTCCAGCCGTTTAGGAGAAGTTCTCTTTCATACACACGCACAGAAGATTTTTATATATAAGACTAGCTGACCCGACAGACATTGTCCTGTCCCGATCTACCTACTTACCTGCCTATTTACCTACACCTACCCTACCCTACACCTACCCTACACCTAACCTACACCTACCCTACACTTACCCTACACCTACCCTACACCTACCCTAGGGTTTTTTCTTTGCTACAAACCTCACGGAGTCCGAGACCTTTCCAACGAATGCAAAACTGTGGAAATCGGTTCATGCGTTCTGGAGTTATAGCGTCAGGAAGGAAAACCCGTCTTATTTTTATATAATAGATAGAAGTAATAAATTGCTTGGTACAGAGATAAGAGTTTTAACTTACTTTCCATGTAATTGAGTCACAATGTTGACTCCATATGTGTCTTTATGTGCCGGTGTGTGCGCACCACTACTGCCTACCCACAGTGTCGCATCCGAGGCACCCTTGTCAGAATACCCAAACTGTTTCCATGAAACATCCTAAAATTAACAACTAGCTTTAATAATAACAAGCATTCTGTCAACGCTTAACTGAATGAGCTCATGTTTATATTACCCTATACAATTCATCGTCTCCGTTGAACCACTGATATAGGTATTTATAATCGAAATACATCCACTCCTCACTTGAAACCGACGTATCCACGAAGTTTTTGAAAGTCATTGATTTTACTGAGCACCTTCTCTCCCAACAAGGTTCGTCTGATAAAAAATCTTTTTTTAAACACCTAAATGGTATTTCTCTTTCTCCAAAAACTGAACACCATTTTTCTACACTCCACTGGCATATTGACCAGTTTCCCACAAAGCCCCGGAAGACTAGTGGAACACTTGAATTTGCTATAAGATTGCGAACGATGTCCTCGCTTAGTACAGACATTTAAATGTTTAGTTTTATATAATAAATATACTCTCAAAATAAATACACCGGAGAAGCGACAGATGACAGGTACAGCAACAGGCTGACTCTGACAAATGAAATGACAGACAATGAGACAACGATGAACGACACTCGACATTCGACAGTCGACAAGACAACAAACAAACTGTGAAACTGTCAACTGAAACAAACTGAGAACTGACTTCAACCGTGACATTTATTTTGACGTTGAGTCGTTGACCAACCCCTTTAAGTGAAATCTTCATGAGTGAAAACAAAGAAGCTTATAGAAAAAAGTAGAGGCAACTCTTTAAATACCTAAGTGAAACTACCTGAGGGCAGATGCTCTCTTTCTGAATGCATACATAAGAACGAGATAGTAATATATGTTTTCTTTATCTTATGTATGCATTCAGAAAGAGAGCATCTGCCTACAGTTGGTTTCACTTATTTTCAGAGTGTTGCCTCCACTTTTACCTAAAAGCTTCTTGGTAAAAACCACAATAAATACTGCTTATTTTCGTTCGAAAACTGTCTAATTTTTACACATAATAGACGAATATTTTTTGTTGTCACACTCACACGGGTGTGACGACGGGGCTTGAGTGGTAGGGCGCGTTCAGACGAGCGTGATTTTGTTCGGCGCGACACAGCGCGCGCGTTTCTCCCTCTTTAGAAACATTGGAATTAAATGCTTCACCTTTGCAATATGAAGTTTAAAATATATCGATTTAAAATACGCTCTGCTCGGACGCTACGCGATCGCGAGGCGTGCGTTGCGCTGTTACTTACTACGCGACGTCGCGACCGCTCAGCGATATATTTTAACATTATATTGCAAAGGAGAAGCATTTAATTCCAATAATAATAATAATAATAATAATATGTGGGGACATTTTCACACACGGCCATCTGACCCCAAACTAGGGAGAGCCTGTACTATGGGTGTCAGACAGCTGATATACATACACAAATACATTTTTTTTTTTTGTAAATACATACAATGTTTCTAAAGAGGAAACGATGCGTTAAAATCGCGCGCGCTGTGTCGCGCCGAACCAAATCACGCTCGTCTCAGTCTGAACGCGCGCTAAGGCGGCTATCTGGGTAAGGTATATCTCTAATGGTCTGCACTGAAGACGAGGCGGTATGGTTCAAGACCTTAGCTTCATGCCCGTGTAAGGCGAAGGTAAAAGAAAACTCTATGCTCTTCTCATTCAGTTGTCATTTATATGTCAAAATAACCAAAATTGTTATGTCAAATGAAGATATAGGTATAAATGGAGCCAACACTTAGAACAAAAGCTTGAAATCAACTGTGGGCTGCTGCTCTCTTTCTGAATGCATACATAAGAACGAGACAGTGATATGTGTTTTCCTTATCTTATGTACGCATTCAGAAAGAGAGCGTCTGCCCACAGTTGGTTTCACTTAGGTATTTAGTGTTTCCTCCACTTTTATCTATAAGCTTCTTGCTCCACTTTTATCTATAAGTTTCTTGTGTCAAATTGACATGACAATTTTGATTATTTTGACATTGTCAATGTCATGTCAGCATGTAATGTTTAATTTTGTTTAACAATCAATGGGTTTGTTTGTTTGTGGCAATTGTATTGTGGCTGCATTGCATTTGGCTGTATGTATTCCGTTCGACTCTGGAGTCTGGTGTTTGTTTTGATTTTGTATGCAAATTGCAATAGTACTATGCATTGCTGGTATGGCTTTTCAGACCGGATAATGCATATCAGCAGCTATCAGGATAACAACAATACATTCGTATAGTAAGTGATTAACGCCAAATATGCCTAATCGTGTTTAATATTAATTCCTTTTTGTTAAAAAAGTATATACTTTGGCAGTATCAATTCCTTGTAAAATACCATGGAAGCAGAAGTCGTATCATCGTTTTTCTCAAATAGTTTAGGAGATTCAACATCCCAGGATATCAGCGAGGATTTTTTAAACTTTATAGACGAATTGAATAATTCTCTTGAACAGTTTCAAATGCCTAAAAAAGTAGAAGCTGTTTATAATCCAACTATATATGCAAGGCATACATTTGAAATGTACGTGCGAAAATATTGCAATACAACAAAACCTATTATGTACTTTGGCATGAATCCTGGACCTTTTGGAATGTCTCAGACTGGAGTAAGAACCATCTCATCTCTCTCCTCTAAATTTTGTACTTATAAGATTTTTGAGAATAATTAAATCGTAACTTTGTAGCATAATTCTTTGAATCGTACGAGAATTTCGCCAATACTTAATAATATTATTAATTATATTTTTCAAGTGAACTATGTATGTTTTATGAGAAATAAATTTCTTTAAACCAAGACATGCATGACCAAAACTTCTCCTTAGCCCATAGAATAAATAGTAAAACAAACCTTGTAAATATACTATTTACTAGGAAATAGGCTTCACATCTAAACATTTAATGATACCAACAGGTGCCATTTGGTGAAATAAGTTCAGTTCGAGACTGGTTGGGCATCAGTGGGCCAGTGCAGAAACCACCTATTGAAATTAAAACTCGTCCTGTGTTGGGCTTTGAATGCCCCAGGACTGAAGTAAGTATTGCTAAAATTTGCTAAACAAAAATAAAAAGTGATATCGTATTGTTTTTTGGTATACTATTTTGTATATATGTAATATGGTATACCACACTGTCAGCCTGGCTGCCTTGTTCCCTTACTCACTATAATATATACCTACATATTATATCAGTCCACTATACTATGACTATACTTATATCAGTCATGAATACCTTTTTAATTTGTCATAGTCACTTAGAAAGAGGATATTATCATTGAACTGTAAAAATACTTGGACACACTGTCTCATGTCTGTTGTCTATTAATTTTCCAGCGCAGTGGTAAACATTTTTGGGGCTTGTTTCAAACTTTATGTGGAACACCAGAAAATTTCTTCAAAACCAGTTTTGTGTATAACTACTTGCCTCAGCAATGGATGACAGCCTCAGGACTTAATCTCACTCCTGGTGATTTCAAAGTAAGGGAAGATCTTTATTTTCTAAACAAGTGTCATAAATATTAAGTACCTGCCCTTTTTCCTAACAAATTTCCACAAAACATTATATTTTTAAACATTGTTATACAATAAAAGTTCTACTTGTAGCTTTTGATGTTTTTGCCTGTTGCTTGATAAGGGAGGGCGCCCACGAGCAACTTAGTTGTCCGGCAACTTTTTTGTTTTTGTCGCTGTCTCCTCGCCGAGATTTGGACGATGCGCACACGGAAGCGCTAGCAAGCGACTTTTTCGTAAAATTTTGCCGCATTCATCAACATGGATTTCGAGCAGACGGCTGTGGTCTGTGCGCTTGTTTTACCATGAAATCAAAGACGACAACGAAGAAGGCAAAATTGGGTGCATCCATTACAGAGCGACAGACTAACATTATGAAAATTTCATTTCAGAAATATGAGCCATTCCAAAAAAAATTTTTCCTTATTTTAGTAGGTCGAAAGTTTTGATGAATTGTGTAGAATTTTCTGACCTGGAATCACTCGTGAAGATACAAATATGCGATTGGCTGTCTCACCAGGAGAAAGACTGGCTATCACACAGTATCATTGTGTGACAGCCTTTCCTCTTGTTTATAAATCATTTTTTTACATAATTGTTTGCTCTAGCACGAGGGGTAACAAAAAAATAAATACTTTCAACCGACGTCAAAAAAAGAAGGAGGTTCTCAATTCGACACGTTTTTTTTTATGTTTGACCACGCGTATAATTTTTGCTATGTATAGTCCGATATCGACTTCGAGCACATAATGCTCTAAGGATTTCAATGAATATTTTTTAATTAATAGTGTTACATACCTTAAAGTTAGTCCCATATAAATGTCAAGAAAATATTCTACCCCCAAGGGTAGAAAATTAAGGGATGACTGAAATTATCTGATGTCACCGTTTCGTAATTAATTTGTATGAGAAGTGGGCACTAAAAAGCGAAAAAAAAATAACTTTAATTAAATTCACAAGTCGGTGGCAATACAGAACAACAAACAAAACCAAAGCGAATTTTAAGTTATCTTTTAAGCGGTTGTCTTTTTAGTAAAAAAAGTTTTGACTTGTGTGATTTCAAACATTTAAGAAAAGTATGAATGCAGCGGCGTACTTTCATTACTGCATGGAGACAATAATTATATTACCTATCTATATTATCTTCTTCCAAAATGACCTACAAAATATATATTTTATAGAAGAATAGCGAATAAAGACGTTCGGTGAAGAGACACGCTTTGTCAACGAGGGCGGAGCGGGAACTGACTGACTGGCAACTTTTTTGTCGCCGTGCGCGCACTTGCATTGCAACCAATAGACGTGGCAACAAAGTAAGTTGCTAAGTTGCGTCGCCGGCCTGTCTCCAAACCCGCGGACAAAAAAGTCTCCCGACTGTCGCGTCGCTACGTGCGCGCACTTTCATACTAATCCGTAGACTTGATATAAGAGACAAATTAATTGTGGAGACAAAAGTTGCTCGTGCGCGCTAGCTCTAACAAGACCCTAATTTACTGTCAGTCATAATTATTAAGATTTAATTTATGCCTATAAAACAGTTCCATACAATAATGATGTCTTTCCTTTTAATATTTTTTAGAAAGCTGAAGTACAAGAATTATACAACATCTGTGATCCAGTTTTCAGCAAAATTCTAGAACTGTATAATGTTGAAAAGATTGTTGCAATAGGCAAGTTTTGTGAAAACCGAGCAAAGGAAACATTAAAAAGGCACCCTCCCTCAAGATCTATCCAGGTATGAAGTTAAAAATATGAATTAGGGAAATATTAAGGGCGCGTATTCGATTTAGCGCAACTCAAAATCTAAACGATTGCTAGAACGGCGTAGCAGCATTGACACACACTAGTACAACACAATGGTCTGGTTGTGTGCATCAGAAAAAAAAATACGCACGAAATAAGCACGAATCATTGAAATTGATCGGAGAACGCCAGCGCGCGATGTTTTACAGTGCTTCTTAAAATAATTGTCTAAAATAAATGAGTTCGTATAACGGACTGAAAAATATTCTGTAAATTAAGCATAACCATTATTTTCATAAAATAAATATATAAGTTATGTTTTTATTTAAATACTGGTGAAAAAAAATTGACAAAGTGAACCGATTTTGTACTTTTTCAACATTGTTTTTTAATATATAATAGTAATATTTTCGTAATTTTGGCTCTGTAGTAGACTTTAAGACTGTATATCCTGTTGGAAAAACGCATAAAACATAATATTTTGGCATACTGTAATGGTTGTATTTATCCTGAAAGTTAACTCTGACGTCTATTTTCGTAAAACGCTATGAAAGGATTGTCTTCGCTTTAAAAAACCATAATTAAAAATTATACTTTTACTCTGTAGCTGTCTAAATCAAGACTTAATCCTTCTAAAACTGTAAATTGTCTTTGAATAATCTGCTAACATAATTACGATATTGCTCTGGGCAAAACGCAAAAACATGAAGTTTTCGTCACGAATCGAATACGCGCTCTTAATGATTTTTGCAGTTATGAATAAAATTTATATCTTCTTCTTTTTCTTTGCGTCTTCCCACCATTTGTGGTTAGCTCTCCTCACTACTAAGCGCCAGGATGCTCTATCCTGGGTTGTCTCATTTTCTATATGAAGGGTCTTCATGTCACGGGCCACAGTTGAGAGCCATGTGGCGGGTGGTCGATCTCTGCCGCGCTTCTTCTCATGAAGTGCTAATGCTCGTTCTACGGTATGGTCGGGTTTTTTCTTTTTATGTGTCTAACCATCTTAGACAACTTTCTCGAAGCTTGCCTGTAATAGAGGCGACTTTAAAACTTCTCTGATGTATTCGTGTCGTACCCCGCCAGTCCATCTACCTAAGCATCTCCATTTCGTTGGTGTGCAGGTTTTGTTGGGTTTTTGCTTTGGTCGCCCAGCATTCGGCTCCATACAGCATCGCAGGCCTAACTGCTTTTTTGTCGACACGCACAAACAGGCACGTTTTTGTACAGTCTGTTATTTTAGTAGTAGTGTAGGCAATTATATTGTTTCGTTTATATGGAGTGTAGTGCGTGTGACATAGCTGTATGAGTTAAGTTTCGGAAGTCGGTAGCAACAAAGAAAACAGCGAACATAACAAAATCCGCCGATTTCCAAAACCGTTGTCATAGCTATGTATTTAACTTTTTTTTTGTTTTTGAAGTCGGTTGTTTTTCTTTTACTAACACCAGTTTCCAACAGTTAAGGGTTTTTTGAGCTCTTGTGCTGATTTGTTTATGAGAACGATGTTATATGCGTATAAAAGACACCAGGGAAGGGAGTATTGTAGGTATATCTTTTGACAAGTGGTTCATCACTAAGTTGAATATAAGTGGACTAAGAACACACCCTAGGTGCACACCAACTTTGACCTCAAACGCTTCTCTAAGCTCTGCCATGCTTCTAACTCTGGTTCTAATACCACAACACAAACCCTTTACTATATTCATATAGTATTCGGGTAGGGTTTGCGCCCTTAAAACCTGCCAAACCAGTGATCTAAGAACCCTATCGTCTCTATCAAAAGCGTTTTCTAAATCAATAAACAAGAGGTGTAAATCTTCTTGGATTGAGCGGTGCTATTATGACATCCATTGTTGACTTTTCTAGTGGAAAGATAAATTGGTTTTCCGTCAGAGTTGTTAGTTCAGGGATACGTTTGAAGATTACTCTTTCAAAAATTTTGATCGTGTGTTATGTATGTCTAATTCTACGATAATTTGAACAGAGGCTGCTTTGTGCGGCTGTGATATCACTGCGACCAGAGTTGAAACCAGAACAGAGGCTGACATCGCCTCTAGTTTTGAAAACAGCAGTTAACTGTTTCTCCAAGAATATAGTAATCAACCGGTTGAGAATATACTGTTAAAGAGTTTAGTGAGCCATTATATTTCCACTGGACCTGTTATCTTCCATAGGTCCGCTGGAATCTCGTCAGGACCAGACTCTTTATGGTTCTTCATTTTTGTTACAGTTTTTTAATTTCCTCAATCTTCCTTGCTTTGCTCTGGATAAATGTAGTTCTAGCGTCGATGTATTTTTTTGTTTGCTAATTTTGAATATCTCCGAAACATTTGCTAGCTTCGTGTAATCTTCTGTACATCTCTACCCTAGATTCTGCAAACAATTGTGCAATGCCCCGTTTTACTACGATCTTATGGCCTGTTTCCATGCGGATTATTTATCAAAGCCTAAAACTGTCTCTTTTGGCATTAATAGTCTCTTTCACTGCTTCACTCCACTAGGTTGGGTCTGAATAGGCTCAATCGGGATAATAATGAAAGATAGTGGACTGAATTAAAATAGGTGTAATACCATACTAACGTACAACGTGAGATAGTAGGAGAATTGCCCGTAATGGAGTGCGTCTGTGAGCTGAGTCACATTAACTAATAGTTCCTTTGGAACAGATACTTAAAGATAGATAGGTACCTAACCTTAGATACCTTACGCTATAACTGCCTACAAAAATATTACAGCCGTTCGTGCGCGCTAAAATGTACCTTACGCACACGCTCGAGAGTATCTCACCTGCGTCGAAATTATTACACAAAAGGTTGTGTGTATGTTTTGAAAAATAATAAGTAAAATATCTAATCAAATCAATACTTGTAATTACGTACTAATATAAAACTTTATTTTTAACATTACACAAAGAACCAAAGTAAAGTAGTAAATATAATCTACCTATTCCTATCTCTATATAAAAAAAATTGAATCAACAACGTAAAAAGAAATACAAAATATGTATTTATAATTTTTCTTTTCCTCCTCCTTATTAAGTACCTAATTTAAAAAAGGATAAACTTTGTTGGTTGTTTTATTTTGACAGCCCTCTACACTGTAATAAGCACGATTATAAGCCATTATTGAAAGTGCGG
Source organism: Charanyca ferruginea (assembly GCA_947361185.1). Taxonomy (NCBI): domain Eukaryota; kingdom Metazoa; phylum Arthropoda; class Insecta; order Lepidoptera; family Noctuidae; genus Charanyca; species Charanyca ferruginea. Next base: position 10,606,118 of record OX376076.1, read on the forward strand.
TCGCAGTATCGTAATCGTAAGGAACTGTTAGTTAAACTCAGGTGTCGGAAAAAAGTTCTCTGTGGTATGTCCTACACTTGAGCGAGCGCGTGGCAGTCGATTGGATTTTACTCGTCCGGATGAGAGCGAGCCGTAGGTACTTAAGCGCGTGACGAAGGCCTGGGGGTCAAGTCTGCTATTTTTATAATTTCGTTATTCCAACACGATCCCATTGTCATTTTGATAAAAGTTCGTAATCTGCTAAATTCATAATGGTCCATCATTGGTCGGTCGAATTAAAAGCAATGACTGCACAATGACGTTAATGGTAGGTCACTGATCAAAGGAACTGTCAAACTTTTAGCAGATTACCGCCTAAGCCAGACATTCAGTTGTCATTTTGTACGAGATTACCATTCTACATCATTTCTTTCAATAGCGTGTCAGTTGTTGACCATTGGAAAGTCATAATGACGCCATTATATTAGTAGACTAGCAACCCGGCCCGGCTTCGCATGGATTTTTCGATAAATGGACTATCCAACACAAAAAGAATTTTTCAATTCGAACCAGTAGATCCTGAGATTAGCGCGTTCAACCAAACAAACAAACTCTTCAGCTTTATAATATTATTATAGTATAGATTACCAAACTTGTCAAAATCAACAATTATGAAATCAATGATAGACCATTCTGGCACTAATAGCAGACTTGAGGCCCTGGCTGAGTGGCCGGCTGGTGTGTGCGGCCGGGTTCGATACCCGGACTCCGCGTCGTCCCCGGTGTCATCTTAGCTACTCATGCGCCGACAGGTCTTTATTCGTACTGATGCCCTTTCGAAACGCCTAGCGATTTTTCTGTATTGAATAAAATCAATTAAGGTATTAATTATTGCATTATTCTATTTCAGATTCTATATTTGCCACATCCGAGCCCGAGAGTAGTAAACAATAACAATTGGCCAGAGAAAGCAACCGAGTGTCTTAAAAACCATAATTTACTTCAGTACTACCAACACAACTAAAGAAACATGACTGTTTATGCTACTTGTTACAGATTCTGATATTTTTAGGATCAAGTTCCCACAGTACATGATAGTAGTTGTATAAAAATGGTTGAATTTATGAAGAGAGCTCTTGAGTTAGCATCAGAAGCATTATCAGCGCAAGAAGTACCAGTAGGCTGTGTTTTTGTCATAAACTCTGAAATCATTGCAGAGTCTAGGAATAGTGTTAATGCTACACACAATCCAACCAGACATGCTGAAATTAATTGTATAGATCAAGTCATAGATTACTGTAAATCTAATAATATAGATTACAGCTTGTACTTTAAAAAAAATATTACAGTGTATGTAACAGTTGAACCATGTATAATGTGCGCAGCCGCACTCAGCAACTTAAACGTAAAAGAAGTGGTATATGGCTGTGCCAATGACAGATTTGGCGGCAAAACTGTGTTAGATATTAGTAATTTTTATGAATGTAATTATAATTTGATTGGAAATTTAATGGCGAATGAGGCAATGGCTTTACTCAAACAATTCTATAAAGGTGCCAATCCCAATGCGCCAGAAGCAAAGGCAAAAAAATAAAAAGTATAATAAGTAGTTTATAAGCCAAGACCTACGTCATTAAGAAAATGCAGGCAGGTAGAAAAGTGTTTCATTCTTAGGGTCAATTCACACCGGGATAGCAGCGGTCGGCAGTTTTTGCTGACAAACCATTTTCAACTTTATCTCTAGAACAAAAGGCATAGTATCGCTTAAAAATTTGCATAAGTCGAGAAGCAACTCGCGGCTCCGCGAGGCGACAGCCGCCGCATATAAGCGACGGCACGCGGCGCACGACCACCATCAGGGATTTTAATTTTGATAAAACAAATAAATAGTCGCTAATTAGTCGAAATTTGTCGCCAAATATCAGAATTTGTCGGTCACTTTGGTCGATCGATCATCGATCGATTGGTGTGGTAGCTTTGGCTGATCGACGGATACCGATCGACTAACTAATCAATCGATTGCCAGTCGAACGACGACGATCGATTGGTCTGGTGATCGATTAACTCCGGCTTTAATCCATTACTAATTAATTATTCAAGCAGCTCGATCGACGTCGACTAATCCATTTGTGTGCGTTTCGACAGTGCGGCCACGGCGATATTTCGAAAAAAAAACTTTTCCAAGATTATGTAAAATTTTGTAAAAGTTGATTCCCAAAACCATAAATTTGTCGAAGATATGGTTAAAAAGTTATAAGGGTTTGAACGTGGCCGCGCCATTGAAACGCGGAGAACCGCGCGGCCACGGAGATCTTTAAAACTAAGCGTAGGAGAGACCTAAAATTCAGGTAAATAACAGATTGAATTTGTAAAAAAAATGTAAAAATACAGAAAAAAATCCTAGGTTTATATTTTAGGATCTGCAAGACAAAAACCCCATGGCCGCGCCATTGAAACGGTGAATAACACTCTAGCGCCGATATCACGCTGAAAATGCATCGCAGACGTCTGAAATTCATTGTAAAATCTTGATTTGAATTTGTCGAAAATGTAAAAAATATACAAAAAATACCCAGGTTTAGATTTTAGGAGCTGTAAGACTAAAACCCCATGGCCGCGTCATTGAAACGGTGGAAAACATGTTATCGCTGATATCTCGCTGAAAAAGCATCGCAGAGGTCTGAAGTTTTTTGTAATACCTAGATTTGAATTTGTCGAAAATGTAAAAAATATACAAAAAATACCTAGGTTTATATTTCAGAAGCAGTAGTGCGGTATCGTGTAAAAATAATTTTTGATTATCTATCGAAGAAAGTAAGTATTAGTGAGTTTTTTTTTTATAAACAACACCTATTAATATGTAGAACTACCGATAATTATGCAAAACATATTTTTTATTCATAATACAAAGCCTTGCAATGTGTTTTGAATATTTCGATAGGGTGACCATGCCTTGTTGTTTACAGAAAACTTTCCACCTGTTGTAATAGAAATCATGTCCCAAGGATTCTAAATTGAATTAAAATGAAACGAAGAGATCCTATATCTTTATTTCTTTAAAAATCACATAAATCACAGATTGTTTACTTACATTAAGATATAAACTTCTATTAAAATCACAAATCACAGATTGTTTACTTACACTAAGATAAATATTTTTTATTAATTAAGGGGACAATTGTCGAAATCATGCAAAAAAAAATTACATTTCACACAAACCAAAACTATAAAATGAGGTAACCACCTCGTATAAAACGTCAATATTTTTGAGATTTCCACCAAGAAATCGAGGGTCAAGAAAAAAAGTGGTTGCATATTCCCACTTAGCGAGCTTATTCCCAATGTAAAGTAAAGTATAATATTACCCTGATTTTTAATATCTTAATCAATATCTATTAGAAATCTCAAAAATATTGACGTTTATCTTAGTGTAAGTAAATAATCTGTGATTTATGTGATTTTTAAAGAAATAAAGATATATTATTATGTTTTTGTATCTCTTCGTTTCATTTTAATTCAATTTAGAATCCTTGGGACATGATTTCTATTACAACAGGTGGAAAGTTTCTGTAAACAACAAGGCATGGTCACCCTATCGAAATATTCAAAACACATTGCAAGGCTTTGTATTATGAATAAAAAATATGTTTTGCATATTATCGGTAGTTCTACATATTAATAGGTGTTGTTTATAAAAAAAACTCACTAATACTTACTTTCTTCGATAGATAATCAAAAAATATTTTTACACGATACCGCACTACTGCTCCTGAAATATAAACCTAGGTATTTTTTGTATATTTTTTACATTTTCGACAAATTCAAATCTAGGTATTACAAAAAACTTCAGACCTCTGCGATGCTTTTTCAGCGAGATATCAGCGATAACGTGTTTTCCACCGTTTCAATGGCGCGGCCATGGGGTTTTAGTCTTACAGCTCCTAAAATCTAAACCTGGGTATTTTTTGTATATTTTTTACATTTTCGACAAATTCAAATCTAGATTTTACAATGAATTTCAGACGTCTGCGATGCATTTTCAGCGTGATATCGGCGCTAGAGTGTTATTCACCGTTTCAATGGCGCGGCCATGGGGTTTTTGTCTTGCAGCTCCTAAAATATAAACCTAGGATTTTTTTCTGTATTTTTACATTTTTTTTACAAATTCAATCTGTTCTTTAACTGAATTTTAGTGTGTGTCAGAATGGCTGGTTGCCTGTGGCTTTGGTCTATGAGAGTTGATTAGAAAATTGCTACATAATTGCTTATATTTGCTACATTTAATAAATAATTGCTACATACTATATATATTTAGAAATAACATTTTTTTTTTGTACAGCCATCCTGACGTTTGGTTGGCTGGTCGCCTCCTAGTTTAAAGCCAAGCATGCAGAGTTTCCCGAAATGTATTGCGTCAATAATTGCTACATATTTGCTTCATTTATCTAATTTAGTTGTATCTTCAAACATGTGTTAAATAAAGGATGTAGCAATTATTTTAATTATCCCAAGGAAAAGTGCCTGATAAAACAATAAAGGCAAATAGTTGCAGTGTGTCTTCAGTCAACGGTATTGCTACTTTAGGAGGCTATTATTATTATCCACATTTATTCATTTTTTTTACATATTATAATATATTTTTAAATATCAGTAAAAAAAAAAAAAAAACATTTAAAAATATAAAAAATAGTAGCCCACTGGTATCGGGAACAGGGTCCAAGCTACCGGTGGTCAGGGCTCCTGAGAGAGGAATCTCCTGACTATACGCGCCGTGTCCAGGAGTACCGCTTTCTGTATCAAGCCCTTGATCCAGCTGCCCAACGAGAGCCTCCTTAGGTGTTGGTCGAGGCTCTTGGAAATGAGTCCATTGGCCGTAACGACTATCGGCACAATGACTGCTGTATTCACATCCCACATGTCGACAACCTCGCGAGCCAAGTCAAGATACTTGATTTGTTTATCTTTCTCGGTTTTCACGAGGTTCTCGTCATGCGGAACCGCTATATCAACAATCATTGTGCGACGCTCTAATCGATCTATCACCACTATGTCAGGTTTATTGGCAACAATAGTCCTGTCAGTGATGATAGATCGATCCCAATACAATGTGATGTTGCCATTTTCGAGAACTGGGTCGGGCACATACCTGTAGTACGGTACTTCCGATTCCACAAGCCTGTATTTTAGAGCAAGTTGCTGGTGGATAATCCTAGCTACAAGGTTGTGTCTATGCAAGTAGTCTCCGTTAGCCAGACGAGAGCACCCAGAGATAATGTGTCGGATTGATTCTCCCGGTCGGTGGCATGCCCGACAAATGTCAACCGTGCCGTCCTTCACAATATACCTCCGGTAGTTGTTCGTCATCATAACTTCATCCATAATCGCACAGACAAAACCTTCGGTTTCCCCAAAGAGATCACCGAATCGCAGCCAGGATACGGACGCCAAGAAGTCTACATCAGGCCCATGTAGGGCCCGGTAGAAGCGCCCGTGAAGCTCCTTGCTCTGCCATACCTTCTTGCGGTCATTAGTACTACAGGTTTGCGCCAGTTCTCGTTCGCTAAGGAGAGCGGGGTGAGGCCCTTGTCCACTGAGACCACATCTCGATGCATACCCACGTCGGTTTTAAGGAAGTACTCCCTGAGATTGCATACCTGACGGTTGTGCAGGGACTTAGCATTAAGAAAGCCTCGGCCTCCGCACTTCCGTGGGATATACAGTCTCATTACCGATGACCGTGGGTGATGCATCCGATTTGCGGTCAGCAATGTACGGACCCTCCTATCCAGGGCGTCAAGTTCCGTCTGAGTCCACTTGAGTATGCCGAAAGAGTACATCAAAACCGGCATGACCCATCCGTTGAAGGCGCGCACCTTGTTTCCGCCTGATAAAAGACTATTTAACATTTTATTCAGGCGGCCAAAGAAGCGCTCCTTCAACGATTGTTTCATGTCGGCAGCATTGATGCCTAACGCTTCCGACATACCCAAGTACTTGTAGGTTTCGGTTGAGGAGAGGGATCTAAGACGTATGGAATCCGAGAGTTGGGTTCCCACGGATTCCATAATCTCCCCTCGCTTCACATGCATGACTGCACATTTGTCCACACCAAATTCCATCCTAATGGCGCTACTGAAAGTTTCTGTAACCTTCAGTAGCTCCATCAGTCGCAAATTGTTGGGGGCAAAGAGTTTCAGATCATCCATGTAAAGGAGGTGAGATATGACCTGACCTCCTCTTCTCAACCGATACCCTAAACCCGAACCCTCCAGCAACGTGCTTAGAGGGTTCAAGGCTAAACAGAACCATAGTATGTACTTAGACTATCACCCTGAAATATACCTCGCTCGATCCTTATCGGTTCGCTATTCTCCCGGATCTGCCGACATCCTGGATAGCGAAGGACCGTCCTCCATTGCCCCATACATGACATCAGGAAGGTGCGTAGAGTTGTATCTACCTTATACAACTCCAACACCCTCATGAGCCATGTATGTGGCACAGAATCATAGGCCTTCTTATAGTCTATCCAACATGTCGACAGATCCCTTCGGGAACGACGAACCTGCTGGTTAATGGCCATATCAATGAGGAGTAGCTCCTTAGTACCACGAGACCCATTTCTACATCCATTTTGAGAGGTAGACATGATTGAATTTTTGTCAATGTGTTTGTTAATTTTCACTCTCAAAATGGATGTAAGAACTTTATAGACCGTTGGCAGACAAGTAATCGGCCTATAATTTTTGGGTTCCGTAGTACTACCAGATTTATGGAGCAGGTGGGTTATTCCAGTAGTTAGGAATTGGGGCAATGATCCTGACTCTAAGGCTGACTGGAACTGAGACGCTAAGTGAACGTGCGATCTTTGAAACCATTTTATCCAAAAATTTTGCAGCCCGTCCGGCCCTGGAGATTTTCAGTTAGGTAACGGACGGACTGCACGAGCTACATCTTGGGGGCTTATGGTAATTGCCCCCATTTCTAGTATTGGATCACACGCTCGCTCAACCTCCCGAGTCCAATCGCCCTCAGTGTGGCTGACAGGCACCGACCAGATGCTGCGCCAAAACGAACACATGGCAGCATCATCCGGCTGGTGCGCATCAGCCACGCCTTGGTCCGGTCGCTCCCAAGTCCTATACACCCACCTCTCATCACTCTGGAATATGCGATTCTGAGTGTACCGCTCCACTCGTCGCTTGTACCGTCGAATACGGTTTGCCCATGCACAGATCTTCTGCTTCAGGAAGTCGATACGCTCTGTGATGCAGGACAAATAATCTCGAGGATTGATATCAGTCCCCGAGAATGCCCGCCTCACAAAGCGCATCACTCTAGGGCGCGTGTTGCCCTCCCTGAAGCAGATAAGCTTGCCGATGAGTGCTCTAGCCTCACCAATACGACGCTCAATCCTGTACTGCCATGCTGGTACAGCTGGTTTTGGTCGTGCAGCTCCGTCACTGTTGGGAAATTTGACATGAGCTACACGACATGCTGCTACAGCCGCGCAGTACAAGATCGAGTGGGTATCAGCGAGGTCTTTGCTGCTGTCAAAATAATTTGACAGCTGCGAATCTAAAGCACACACCAGCGCCCTATTTTTCTTGTGCATGGGCAAACGAGGTAGTCGCGGCTTTAATTCAGGCGGTGTGGAGCGATACTCCCGGAACGCATCCTCCAAAGCACTCCTCAATTGAACATTGCACTGGGTACTCACGGATATAGCCTCGCCATCATCCTCTTCACCACCGTCGTCAGGTCGCGGTGAAGCACTGGGTAAATCTTGCGATTGTACCGCGACCGCAACCAGTGGCAAAGCAGACGTGTCATGGCTACTCCGTGATTCTAGGCGTAGTCGATCAAGTACAACGTCATCCAGCATATGGTTACGCTGGATGACCCGCACCTGATCCGACAGTCGCTGTGCCGACACGTTGACAGCTGGCTCAAGCACCTGAAACAGAGAGAGCATCCGACCACGGTACGCAGTCATGTTACTTCCCCCCTCTGTAGCCCCATAGTATGAGCGCATGACACTTTCATTAATAGACTGCGTCCATCTCATGCGCTGCACACTTCCACCGGGAGCGGGGACCCTATCAGAGACCGGTGGGTCTCGAAGTCCCAAGCTGTCCGGCGGCCGGCGTCGTCCCCGCCGACGCACAGGTGGTGGCGTCGTCGGCGGAGAGAAATATTCGTCGCTCGAGCTCGACGCAACTGCCGAGGCCGGTGTTACAGCACTCACTATAGGGCTGGGTTCCGGCGGCGGCGAGGCGGAGCTGAGCGACGGGTCCGGAGATGGTAGGCGTGCTCGTCGTGCCGCTGCTCGCGTCAACATCATTGTTCACATTGTTTTTTACCTGCTTTTCGTTTCGTATTTTCCATCAATATTATGTATTTTCCAAAGTATTTTCCATTTTAATTGATATTGTTTTGACATATTATGTCATAATAAAATTTTTATTATTATTATTATTATAGTGCTTCCACTTGCCACCACTTCCACTTACCTACTCATAACATAAAGTAGCAATAATAGCCTCCTAAATTAGCAATACCGTTGACTGAAGACACACTGCAACTATTTGCTTTTATTGTTTTATCAGGCACTTTTCCTTGGGATAATTAAAATAATTGCTACATCCTTTATTTAACATATGTTTGAAGATACAACTAAATTTGATAAATGAAGCAAATATGTAGCAATTATTGACGCAATACATTTCGGGAAACTGCATGCTTGGCTTTAAACTAGGAGGCGACCAGCCAACCAAACGTCAGGATGGCTGTACAAAAAAAAAATGTTATTTCTAAATATATATATAGTATGTAGCAATTATTTATTAAATGTAGCAAATATAAGCAATTATGTAGCAATTTTCTAATGAACTCTCATAGACCAAAGCCACAGGCAACCAGCCATTCTGATACACACGAATTTTAGGTCTCTGCTACGCTTAGTTTTAAAGATCTCCGTGGCCGCGCGGTTCTCCGCGTTTCAATAGCGCGGCCTCGTTCAAACCCTTATAACTTTTTAACCATATCTTCGACTTTATGGTTTTGGGAATCAACTTTTACAAAATTTTACATAATCTTGGAAAAGTTTTTTTTTTCGAAATATCGCCGTGGCCGCGCTGTCGAAACGCACACATCCATTCTACCATCGATCTATACCGTCGATCTATTGGTCTGGCACTAGTTCGTGATCGTTACTCCACTCGATGCGCGACGATTTACAGCAAGTTTTCAAGAATGTTAAAAACTATTCAAGTTATTTATATTATCTGATGATTGCAAAATCAACCCCAAAATTGTCTAAGGTTTAATTAGTTTGTTGACTGAGATACTATCTTAAAGTCTTGTAATGAAAAGTACTTAAGCATTCCTGAGACAATAAAGAATTAATTTCTGTATATGATAATGTCTCCAGTTAACTACGAAACAATGGCTTTCTTACTTTATCTATGAGGGAAACTGGATATTCTTTTACTGCGCAAAAAAAATCAATTACTATATTTTTTTAAATTACACATTACAATAATGCTAAAGGTAGGCCTGGCTAAATATGAGTGTAGTAGGTAAATAATATTAACACCTTTTACTTTGACTTATTACTGTATTTTAATTAATGGTGCAGCAGAAAATTATTACAATCCCTGTTAAAATATAAGTATAGGCTTTATAAATTTAAAAACTATGTCTACAAAGTACTTGACACATTCAATTTGGTTTACAACACGGAAAAATACCCATCCATAACAAGTCCAATGACAACCATAAAATATAAGAATAGATAATTATACAAAATAAATGATTACTTGCTACAACATTTTTACTTACATCTAACGTATTATTATGTCCCACTGTATAAACATAAAAGTGAGATCTATTCGGAAATAATAACAATTTATTACATTAATAATCACTACTGACAAAATATCCACAAGGATATCACAGAATAATTTCACTAATCTAAAAGGAGATCTCACATTTATATTACCAGGGTTTACAGGAAAGTGTTGAGGGCATTTGTACAGTAGAGTGCCAAATTTAAAAAGCAAAATAGTCACTAAATGCATGTCATAGAAAATACACACATTCTCACCAGAAAATAATTAAACATTCACTGTAAATAAGCAGAATAAAAATACATAAATACTGTCCAACAAATTTTTACAAGTAGGTAATAGATTTAATCATTTGAATCATGACAACCATTAACCATTGGGCATGTAGCTCCCAAACCTTCAGTCTCTTCATTTTGGCCATTCACATGAACGTGATTTTCAGTAGTCAAGTTTTCTTCAACCAAGTAGTCTTCAGCTGGCTCAGCTACAGGACTAGCACTTTTGTTGGAGCTGCTATCACTATCTGAAGAAGATGAACTATCACTTTCAGAGTCTGCACTTGAGGAGTCCTGAGAATGTTGACGTAAATGTTCATTTTCAAGTCTCAACTTTTCATTTTCCAACTGTAGTGACTGTATCTGTTCTTCCTGTTCCTTCATACGCTGCATAAACTCACTAAAGGACTGTTCATCCACTGCACTGGACCCGATTGAAGTGCCTGAAGTGTCCCTGTCTGTTAACATACTGTCCCTATCAGTCACAGAAGCATCTCTGGCTGTGATATCTTTGTCTTCTTCTAAACACTTCGCTTTAGAACGTTCCGTCCTTTTAACGAGATTCTCATATTTGGCTTCCAAAAGAAGATATTCCTGTATGAGGTCATCTTTTGACATATTGGACAAACGTTCACTTTGAGCATCTTCATAAACACTTGAAAACTCTTTTGTCAAATACTCCTCCTCATCTTCGGGCAGTGAAAAAAAGTAATTTTCTTCTGAATCTACGCTGAAGCTTGAATCACGAGTACGTGCTGATGGTGTTCGTAAAATATGAAATGAATTTTCTGGTTCGGGTTTATGTATTTCCATTAGAAACTGGTTGTTGTTGAAAGGGGCATGAGTTTTTGCCAACACAATCTTCCTAAATCTGTTATTTCTTTTAGATTTGTCGTTCTTTCTCCGATCTTGCCACGGCATTTTTGAAAATGGTTTCATTATTTTACGTTTAGATTTCCCGCGCCTCCTTTTTTTTTTGACAAGTCCTTCAAATTGTTGTTTCGGGACATCTACAGCAGATGGCGCTTCAACTTCAGCAGGTCGCATCGGGTCGCCATTTTCTATAGCGATAATGTTATTTCCGTCCATTTGTGATAAAAAATATCACTTACGTTGAAAAAACTTATTTTGAATTAGTAATTATAGAACAATCGCACTGTCACTTAAATTTTTGCACGTTTCAAGCTATTTAAACTCTTCATAAAAGTATTTTGTACCACGGAGCACTGCATTGACGACGCAATACGCCATCTTTATTTATTTATTGTTGAATCTTTTTTTTTTTACTAGTCTAATCACTAATCAGGGTTGCCTATTCTAATTTATACGATTTCATAATTTGAGTTATTTTGTTATTGAATAATGAAACTAAAGAAGCTGTTACAGAATTGAAATTAAATTTTCAATCAATGTATCTTGATCTTATACGGAATAGACAAAATAAAGACTTTCTGATAGAGCTGTGTCAATCATGAACGATTCGATCATTTGACCCGGGTCGCGTAGAAGTATTGATGATTGCAATCGTTCGTTTTCAATGATCCGGTTCACCAATCGTCGATCCTAAGATTGTTATAATTCATTTCCAATCATTCAATGATACGATTCAACCAATCGCTCACAATCGACAGATCCTTTTCAACTTATCTGGTTGCAGATTTGTAGAAAACCGACCAATAACGAGTGAGCGCGAATGAATGGGTTACAGACAAACGCAGAGCAAACGGTTGATTGTACTAAATTAATTTGGTTCAATCAATCGTTTGATTTGTGTGGTTCACTGATTCAGTATTGAACCAATGATCGAACGATTGAAATGACCCGGGTCGTGGCACGAACCAATACTTGAATGATCGAATCACTGAAAATGAACGATTGACGCAGCTCTACTTTCTGATTCACAACAGAGGGAGGGAGGGGCTTTTACTGTTGGTATTGGAGGTCGCATGAACCTACGGATGTTGAAACTGACAGCGTTAAAGCCTGTATTACACTTTGCTAAATTAAATTGACTAAATTCAGTCGCTACAGAATTCAGTTACTACTTACTACCTACTTACTGAATTTAGTAAACTTAATTTAGCCAAGTATAATATGGGCTTTACACGAAATAGAGCAATAAGCAGTGAAAATTATATTCAGTACCTAAGTAGTGGATTTCTTAAAAGATAAACATGAGTATGCACAGGTTTGTAGTGTAAGGTGTGGACTTTTTCACTGAGACTCCTCAAAGCGCATAGCAATTAATAAAATGGACCACCGACGGCTGACCGTGGGTTCTGGGTTTACCTGGTTCGCACGATAATACATCAAATTAAAGGATGACAAAATAGTGTACGTTACTCCAGTGGACAAATGGCTCCTAGAGTGATAGGATTAGTGGGTAATCTGATGTAAATGTGCGCTTTGTCGTTTTGAAAATACTCCCGCCATAGTAACGCTGTTCCAGCAGGAAAATTCTGATCGAATGCTCGGAGGAAGAAATATTGTGCATGGACATGGACATAGTTTATATTTGTCCAAAGATGTGCGCTAAAAAATCGCTGCTGGGCAAAGGCCTCCCCCGAGTCTTTTGTTGCGCCGCTTCGAACCAGCCCTCGCAGTACGCGCCTCGGGAGAATGCATTAGTTCAAAGCCAGACGGTATGGGCATAATAGACGCATAGCATAGCAAATAAAAACTTGTACGCCTAAATATATTTAAGAACCTAACGCTCAAAGGTCTAAGTAGAGTGATCCAATAACGGTCGACCGACTCACCCAAATAAGACCTACCCTTGCTCCAATGTCTTACAGTTTTTTTTTTCTTTATAATATGTTCTAAGCTGTATATATGACGGGTCCGTGTATATAAGTCAATGGTATCTAATGTCACCCAAGAAGCTTATAGGTAAAAGTGGAGGCAACACTCTAAATACCTAAGTGAAGCAAACTGTGGGCAGATGCTCTCTTTCTAAATGCATACATAAGAACGAGACAGTAGTATGTATTTTCTTGATCATGTATGCATTTAGAAAGAGAGCATCTGCCCACAGTTTGCTTCACTTAGGTATTTAGAGTGTTGCCTCCACTTTTACCTATAAGCTTCTTGGGTGACATTAGATACCATTGACTTATATACAGTTGGTTTCACTTAGATGTCCGGAGTGTTGCCTCCACTTTTACCTATAAGCTTCTTGATGTCACCCAATGTCACCAGTCTTCACTTCACTGGACAGAAATTGACATTTCAATTTCATTCATCATTTGTTTGTCAACTCAAAACCACAGAATATTTATACCCTGCTCAAAACAGTCAGTCAAGTCATTGTCATTATTTGTCATTCATTTCATATATTTTATTTACTATCTGTCTGAGTGTCTGTGAGTTGATATTGATAAATATTTATTGATAATCATGATTAACATAATTTCATTCATCCATTGAACCACATTGAAAAATATCGTGCATCACTATTACCACAAAACAACTAAACAAGGAAGGATTCATTTACTATTTTTGTCATCTCTTGAACGCAAATTCATTAAGTATCTTGATAACTACTTCTTAGTAAATAAACGAAGTTTTGATATACATACTTTTTAGCTGTTTTAAGGGAGAACTTCAGGGATTACCAATGGCTGACGATATTGTGTTTGAATTACTACATTCCGAAATAATAAACTATGCTATTGACCAATCTAAGGAGAATTTCAAAGATAAAAAGGTATTTACTTGTGCCTTGTTCAATATTTGTAAAATAAATTATTAATGATATTTAGTACACACAAAATTGTATGGTGTTCTAGGAGGTGGATTTATCTGTCGTAGAATATATCGGATTTGCTACTGGCTATAAAATAATGGAGAGATTAACTAGAGAATGGCCCAGGTTTAAAGATGAACTGGATACCATGAAGTTCATTTGTACAGACTTTTGGACTTGTATCTATAAAAAACAAATAGACAACTTGCGGACAAATCATCAAGGTGTTTATGTCCTACAAGATAATGCGTTCAGATTTCTCACAAACTTTTCTAATGGCCATCAGTACCTGGAGTCTGCTCCAAGAGTAAGTACTGCTTTAACATTTAACACAGGAAATATAAATGAATACTAAAAGCAAATTAAATTATAATGTTCATTTTGTAATGAATATTATTATTATATTAGACTGAATTAAATAGACTTAAAGCTTGTCTGTCATATTTGGTTGCAATTAAATACAGGTATGATTGCTATTTATTTATACACATAATTATAACATTTGACAATAGAACCAAAGTAATGCTTTATGTAAAACTTTTAAAAGTGACTATAGTAGCTTGTAGTGCAAAATGAAACTTGTGAATTTGGTTTTTATTATTGTTGAATTGCTGAAATCTTACAGCTGAACAGATTTAAATAAATTTGGTACCTTGCGACAACCTGGATTAGGACATAGAATACTTATTTTCTCTTTGTATTATGTTTTCCAACCTCTATGTGGGTAAAGCCAAGACATAACCTATATAGCATTCATATCTTTCAATCTCTACCATGGTGCATTGCTAAAAGCTATTCTTTCTCCCAGTTTGTCATAAAATCCAACAAGGTTTAATGTTTGTTTGTTTTTCCATTTCAGTATGTTGCATACACTTGTGGATTGATCAGAGGAGGACTGGCCAACTTGTGCATAAACAGTGTGGTCACAGCTGAAGTCCAATCAATGCCATCTTGTAAATTTCATATACATGTCCAAAGAACATAAAATAAATTATGATAAAAGCATGTTGATATAAAATCCCCTTACTATAAATTGTTGCTTAAAGTAAAGAAACGCTTAAATATCAAAATTGTATAGATCTGCAAATGTTAATTATTATTTGAAGTATTGTACAGTCACCAAAAGAGCTAAGTATCCATGTCTTCGGGAATAGTTGAAGTTTACTTAGAAACCAATGGAGGCTTTCAAATGAAATTTCATTAAATCATTGAACTGTTTATTCTCTATTAATTGTATTATATTTTATTCATAAACAACCATCGGTTTCTAAGTAAACTTCAACTATTCCCGGCGACATGGATACTTATCTCTTTTGGTGGCCGTACATTATGCCAGAGAATGGGCAGCAGCGCTCTCTGTGCTTTTGTAATAACCATACTGCGATCGCCAATCCGCCTGCCTAGCGTGGCGATTATGGCAGAACCCCCCCTTGGGGAGGCCTATGTCCAGCAGTGGACGTCATAAGGCTGAAATGATGATGATGACATTATGCAAACTAAGCACTGTTTTTACTTTAATCTATACCAATATTATAATGCTGAAGAGTTTGTTTGTTTGGTTGAACGCGCTAATCTCAGGATCTATTGGTTCGAATTGAAAAAATCTTTTTGTGTTGGATAGTCCATTTATCGAGGAAGGCTATAGACCCAGGCGAAGCCGGGTCGGGTCGCTAGTTCAGTATAAAAGTGTTTAATACCTCTACTTAATATTTATGTTCATTGATAAGAAATAGTTGCAACTAATTAAAATATTATAATGTTAACTAATAATATAATGCTGATGAAAAGTTTGTATTCATTTAGACTCTCAAATCTCTGGAGCTGCTGGTGTAAAGACAATATTTTATTCTCAAACAGAATTAGAAATCCGTGATAAAATCAATGTGAATTAAGTTGCTGTCAAACACTAGTAAATACTAAGAGTACAATCTATTTATCTGAACATGTAAATGTTATATTACTGGTCTCTTTTTAGAAATTTTTACCACCGGAAACCATTTAAAAGCTGGTTTTACAGCTGTACGAGAGACCCGTACGGGCCGGCCGTATGGGCTGCCCGCACGGGCTCCCGGAACGGAGACATACTCGAGGCGCTAAAACAGCGATGCGGATTGGTCAGTACGCGCCCTGCTCCGGGAAGAGCCCGTATAGGCACTGGCAGGCGTCCACAGTTCCGCATCGTGCGTATCGGACGCATCGCATCAAATGGATTATTTTCTTACAATGCGTCCACTGTATTCAGTGATCGGATTTGCCGACGCAACTACTACTTCGGATTTTCGTAGTACTAAACGTTCGTGTGGAATGTGTTTGGGAGATAATAGAGGAAAACGAAGAGGTTTTTATCGTAATTGTCCGATTGTTAGCAGAACAAGAGGAAAAAAATACTAAAAAAACAGGACGACCATAGAATGCAATTCGCGGATAGTATAGTAAGATATAATTAAGCTAAAAACACTAAGCATATAAATTAGTACAAGTAAAGTTCAGAATAAAAAACATTGTTTGCTCTTGCTCAGGAAGTCGTAGGTATTTAATTAAAACATTTTAACAATCCCTGAAATCATTTTGACTCTGTATATAGCGGAACGAGTGGGAAATAAAAAGTTCCAATCGTCGCAACTCACCACTGGGGAGGAACGAAACTTTTTTTCCCCACTCGTGCGCAGTGGGGTCGACGGGGCGGGGACGACCGGGAATAAGGGCTAAATTTCACCGGGACGCCATGGTGGCGTATAAACCAGTCGCTCGCCACCAACAAAATGTATGCCACTGGTTGCGCCACCATGGTGTCCCAGTGAAATATAGGGTGACTGGTAATTAGTGTACGTTAAACACGTGATTGTGTTCATGATAACAAAAACTTTCCCGAAGAAAAAATGTTTTTTGTACTGGTTCACTTTAGGTCACAGGCGTGCGCGCGCGTGAATTTCATACGGCTGTTGTGTTATTGTGATCAAAGTGAACCAGTACAAAAAACATTTTTTCTTCGGGAAAATTATTTGTTATCATGAACACAATCACGTATTTAACCTTTTAAATCGTACACTAATTACCAGTCACCCTATAAATGCAAATGACGGACGACGCGGAGCGAGCGCGCGGGGTGCGTCCACTTTCGTATGAGGTCATCGGCACGCATCGCAAAAGTTGCCCCTCGGAGCATCAACGCCGGCATTGCCGATAAGCAGATTCGTGCGATCCGTACGATGCGGATCAGTGGACGCACTTGTATGACTTCCTATACAAATAATACTACGATCCGTTTGATGCGATGCGTGCGATACGTGCGATGCGCAACTGTGGGCGCTTGCCTTGTAACGTTACTTGCGTCCCTCGCCCGGACCCGCCCGTATGCTGCAGCGAGAACGTCGCTGCTCAGTGCTCATTCATCGTATCACAGGACACAGTGAGTGATACGGAACGCCCGTTCTCCGGGAGTACAGTCGTGATGAGTAGATTAAATTGACATTGAATTTCTCATAGACGTAGTACAATATACCTAAACCCTGTTTATGGGATGCTTTAAATTTCCATACTTAATATTATAAATGCGAAAGTAACTGTCTGTTACCTTTTCACGACGGAACGGCTGAACCGATTTTGATGAACATGTCAAGCCATGTTCATCAAAATCGGTTCAGCCCACCCTCCCTTAGGAAGAGCATGACTGCCTTTTATTAATGTTATTTGATGAATATTCGTAAAGTATACACATAAATACATACAAAATTACATAATCCATTTAATAATAATAATAATAATAAAATATAGTCGTTACGGCCAATGGACTCATTTCCAAGAGCCTCGACCAACACCTAAGGAGGCTCTCGTTGGGCAGCTGGATCAAGGGCTTGATACAGAAAGCGGTACTCCTGGACACGGCGCGTATAGTCAGGAGATTCCTCTCTCAGGAGCCCTGACCACCGGTAGCTTGGACCCTGTTCCCGATACCGGTGGGCTACTATTTTTTTTATATTTTTAAATGTTTTTATTTATTTTTTACTAATATTTAAAAATGTAATTTAATATGATATGAAAATGAATAAACGAGAATAATAATAATATGTGGGGACATTTTCACACACGGCCATCTGACCCCAAACTAGGGAGACCCTGTACTATGGGTGTCAGACAGCGTGTGTATTTAATACTTAAGTTTAATTATTAATTTATCCTTCTTCTTAGCGTGTGAGAAGAATTTATCCTTTCAGAATACCTTAGCGGGTGATCATTAAGAACCTAAAAATATTACACTTGTCGATTATTTCCTTATTTTGTTTATGGTCGTAAAGAAAATTTATCTCGATACAGAGGTACAGCACTATTGTAATTTTTTAACACTGCACTAGATAATACTAGAAATTCTAAACACTTTATTCCTAGGTTTCATTTAAATAGCTCAAGAAACAAAAAATTTAGAGTAAAATTTTTTTTTTCCTTTTTTGCTCCTGAAAAGTCGCATTTTGTCCTTTACGACCTTTGAGCCCAGAGATATCGATATTAGAAAACAATGTTTTGTTAGCGGCGTTTTTTTCTAATCACGGTTATGATAGTCTTTGCTCTTGACATTCCACAGAGACGGCAATTCTTTGTACAATTGGATGCATTCGACAGTAAACTCTCTTTCCGTATATTTTGGATTCTCTTTTTCGGCACTTTTGCGCGCGCGCTGGTACTCCCTACTCCTGTTCAAGACGAAACACACTAAAAAAGTAAAAAATATTGCGCAATACTGCCCCTACACGATGCAATAAAAATTAAACTTGCTCAAACTTTCGTTTAATCATTGCGCAATCTTCAATATTAACCCTATACGGTCAATAACTTTGCGCAATTCGTAATATTGCGCAATATAATTGATCGTCTAGAGATCGTCTAAAGGCAATTAATTATTGTGTAAATTAGTGTATCAGTAATAAGTGGAATCGTGACAGGATTTGTACGGGGTTGGATCTAGTATACGGTAGCATGAGTTGGGGGGTAAAAAGTATTGCAGTTAGAAGGGGTTGGGTCCTCAATTATAACATTAGCAGTCTCATTAATGCATGCAAGAGCGAGCGTAGCGAGCTCGGGACTGGGGGCACCCCGACTCGGATAGGTTAGGTTAGAAGGGGATGGCGGGGTCTAGTGAGCGAGCGAATGGCGACTGCGCCATCCCCTTCGAGATTATTTTTTTTTAAACCCTTGAGGCCCGCGAAGTGGGGCTCCCCTCCTACGCTTTTTAGTCAACTTTAGTGTTTTGAGGTTAGGTTACAAAAATTGCATTTACTTTTCATAGGAGTGGTACCAGGGGATCGGTGACCTCCCCCCGCCACTCCCCAACACCACTCATCCCTTAATTCGTGCTACCGTATACTAAATTTTAACCTTTGTACGAAAAAAATAAAGATGTTTAGAGAAGTTGAAATTCTAATTCTAATTCTTGGGTACCTAAAGAATATCTTCAGACATTTAGAATATTTTTAAAACCCCGCAAAAAAGTGGATATTATAACGAAACGGCCCTGACAGTAACAGTGACACCAAAGAGTATAATAATAATATCGGAGTGACACTGACAGTAGCCGTTTTGCAGTTCTTACTCTAAAATTGCATCTTTTTATGGGAAATAATATTTTTTTCTATACACTTGTCACATCACTTGTCTGTCAATTTGATAGATCTATCCGTTAATAACGTCGCTTGTCACTTTCTTTTTTTATAAACACAAAATGGGCATCGAGATGAAACGAAAAAGTGTTATTTTCATTTCGTAATATTTAAATTATGCGGAGGTTTAAAAATATGGTAAGTATATCAATCTACTCCGTAATGTATTCTTCACATTGGAAAATATATAACGCCCTCTAAATTATCAATAATAATCATCATACAAATGAATGTATGAATCTCGCCAGGCAGGCATAACTAAAACTAATTGTAGATCTCTACAGGTATCATAGACGAGACGAATGAACAACCTGGATAATAAAATGAAACTAAAATGTTAAAATACTTATGCGATGTGTGTGTGTAATCAACTAATCATGACAAAGGATTGAACCAGATAGTTGATAACAACAAGCAACTAAAAAAGCATTTTTAAACATTTTATTCACTGTATTCACGTCTTGTTGTGAGGAAGAGTGGACAATAATTATATCAGGCATGGAAATTGTATGTACTGTAATAAAGTCATTTTGTAAGATGCTTAAGAAAGTGTTGCCATGCCGAGAAAAAAAAACTACTTAATCTGTGGTCAAAACTTTAACGAAACTCGAAACCTACGCATGCAAACTTTTTGATTGGCGTTGGCGCTCTTTTGCTTCCTTTCCTTTCATTCGCTCTTTCTGGCTCTTTCAATTTACAGAAAATGGCTTCCGAAGAATTGGTGACTGAGCAATTTCAATTTTTTGGTATAGATGTGCCTAAAGAAGTCATAAGTAAATGTGAGTACCCAAATCTTAAGCGATAAGCAATAAACTTTTGTATCTATCTGTTCATAACTTCACCAAAAGTTTTGTGATTAACTTTGTACCGCTTCAAAATGAATGTTCAAGGTTGTTCCATTAATCACTTCTTTTTCTAAGGCGTAAGTTTATGCGAAGAATACAGCATCGACGCTGAATCTTTCATTGAACAATGGATGGCCTTCAGTTTAAACTATTTAAACGGTGCATCACCGAATTTGGACAATTTGGATACATTTGTGAGAAAGGAATTTTCCAAGCGGGCGAATCGTTCCAACGCAACCGCTAAAGAAAACGGACAAGTGGGTACCGGCACAAGTTTGACGGTTTACGGGGCACCCGTTTCAGTTCAGTATCCTTTACAAAGCGCATGCTCCACGTGTTCATTATTTACTCAAAGTATTTTGTAAGTTGTAGTTTGTTTTTAGTCGTTTTAATTGCCGCCCGTATATAATTAACGGTTTAGTGACGATTGTTTGTTTTTTAATGTAAGGTTGGTTAATGAGTTGTATTTCTTCAAAGATTTCTTTCCTTAGCGTTAATACAGATCAGACAATGAAGTTCTATCAAATTATATGGCCACAACACCAAAGGTATGATGAGTTACCAAACACTGCTGTTTATTGTTCAATAAAGTGCTAGATAATATTATAACCTCACATAATTGTTTGTTACCACTGTATACATATTTTTAAACTTTATTTATTGCAGTATGTAGTTGAATAGTTTCATTATAATATTTTATACAGGTATCATGGAATATTTATCATCTCATTGAAGCAAGAAGTCTTGACCCCACCTACTTGCGCTTAATGGGTGTGTGTCTAGTACCACAGTGCATCATTTCTGTGACTAGATCTACACTCATTGAGTGCTTGTAGGACTACCATCAGCAGCAATCATGGACAATGGTATTTTTACAATAACGGAATGTTTTAGTACTTTCTACTGGATATTTTCTTCATAGGATTTAAGTTATATTGTTTTCTTACATACTTTGTCATAGTATTGTTTTACTAGTTGGTACCAAGGACATAAGAGATTAAACTTTGTGATATGGAAACCAGGGGTGCATCATAAAACTTGATGATATTTGTGGGCGAGTTTGCTTCTGGTTCATGTTCACTATAAATCATGACTAGATCCATACTCGTCTGCAGCCATCAACTTAATCTGCATCATCAAAATAATAATTATTAGTGGTTTTTTAAGCATATCAGTAAATTTTTGTTAAATGGTTAAGTTTATTGTGATAGTAACTTTATTGAATTAATAAACAATAACTACATGAATCGCCATTTCCATGTTTACAGAGAGTAAAAATTGAAATTGAACCAGGTACTCACCAGCCAAGTGATTTATGTCCGGCTACATATTCACCAACCATGTAAGTTGACATTATTGACTAAAGTTGACATTTGATTATTTTAAAGCATCCCAGCAAAAGTGTGTGTTAACATTGTGCGCTCATTCTTCTAGGGTATATTAAGAGCTGTATACTCCGTTTAGTGGTCCTAGGTCTAGGTCAACTAACCCTATTGATGGACTTTTACACTTATAAATTGTTTACTATGTCCTTGTGTCTTGAGCTATTTTCACGGCTGCAGCTAATCATACACTTGAATTGATAAAAGTGTTCTTGAGCTAACTTAAGTAGTTATCAATTCTATCAATTCAGTTTGGACAAGTCTGTATTTAACAAAAGGTTTTCACCTGATGTTAATATTAACATGACTCCTAGGTGAAGTTCTTGGGTTACAAAACCTCTAGCTCTGCGAGAGTTGCATACATGAAGTTAGGATAGTAATCTTCATTTCTGTGTTGTCAGGGGGCCGAGTTATCAAGTCTGCTTTAAAATAAACCCAAATAACATGGTCAAGTCAAGCATATAGAATGCTTGACTGTGTTATTTGGGTTTATTTGTAAATGCATTCTTCAATAGAATGCATCCACTTTTTGCCTGGTCTGCTATCTAGTTCTGTCAAATGAAAGGTTAATAAATTTATTTTTAGTGGTTCTGCTAAGTATGCATCAAGAACAAATACAGGTGCTGTAGTGCACTCCTATGGTGATGAGAAATTATTACAGAATATTGCTGATCCCTGTGACCCTAATGATATTTTAAATCTGAAAATTTCACAAGTACCTAATGATGGTGATACATATACTAAAGCAATGTAAGTAATGATCAAAAAACCAAAATAATATAAATTAAGAAATAGGGCATAAAGTCGTGCTATTAATGACAGGCCATTTAAAAAACACTCCTTAATTTTAAAATGCCTATCACTTTATGTCTAAGTGACTGTGTGACAAGAGATAACAGCTTCTTAAAATTGAGTAGCAGTTCATGACCTAAATAAAATATTTCATTTCACTTTCCTATTCTAGGTTTGGCTTTGAATTACTCCACGAAAAAGCTAGTATGTTTGACAACAACATTCGTTACCTATCACAATGTATCATGAAGAAATATGGCATCAAAGACATCACTTCAGTAAGATGTAAAACACAGGTAGCTCACATTATCCTACACACTTCACTAACAATGAAAAAAATACCTATGTAACAAATTTATATAAAGTTAATGTGGCCATTCAGAAAAATGGTAATTATGAGTTTCAAGAAAAAGTTCCAGTTAGTGGTGTCTCTATCACCCATATCTATATGACAGTGTCATCATACTACCTACTTCGTGTCAATTTATTTTAAATATTGCCCCACACTATGAATTTATGGCTGGGTACTAACAAAAAATAATATTACAGGCTGAAGTAGCAGTAGTGGGCCGCATAGAGTGTGATGCAGACGCCAGGCTCAACCCAAAGAGTGTCATCCTTCAAGGAACTTGGGATCAATCACTAAGCCAAACAGTGCCAGTGGATTTGGACAAGTCCGTGTCACTTTCTATCAGTGAAATATTTTTTTCTAATTTCACTTAACCTCGCACACTTACAATTAAGGCGGTGAGCGCCAGAGTGGCCTATCGTCGTTGATACTGCAATTCCGCGTAACTAAAATTGTGAAATACCGCAAATTTCGACCTTAAGGGGCTATTAAACGACTTTTACAGATTTTAAACTGACAATCACGTCAAAATATGCAGTGTAAATGATTTGAAAAAAATATATGTTAAACTAGAACATTCTCTTAATCACTTAGTAAGTGAATATTTTTAATTATATTCATATTATATAGTTTAATTAATACGTGAAGTTGTGTCTGACGCGGACAAAACATTGACAATCACACAAAATCTACCAGGTATAATTAAACGAAACTTACACCATCTTACAGACAATTTTATTACCTATCTTTTAGTATACGCCTTTTTTTTAATTTTGAAAGAATACTACTTTTATTTAATTTTTTCGACTAAACTTTGAGAGTTTTGGACGCAAAACTGATGCAGAACGGACGCAGTCTGCGTCCAAAACTTTCAAAATTTCGAAAAAATTAAATAAAAGTAGTATTCTTTCAAAATTAAAAAAAGGCGTATACTAAAAAATAGATAATAAAATTGTCTGTAAGATGGTGTAAGTTTCGTTTAATTATACCTGGTAGATTTTGTGTGATTGTCAATGTTTTGTCCGCGTCAGACACAACTTCACGTATTAATTAAACTATATAATATGAATATAATTAAAAATATTCACTTACTAAGTGATTAAGAGAATGTTCTAGTTTAACATATATTTTTTTCAAATCATTTACACTGCACATTTTGACGTGATTGTCAGTTTAAAATCTGTAAAAGTCGTTTAATAGCCCCTTAAGTCAAATTATTGAAAGTGTACATTCGCGGAATTTAAAAATATTAGTTACGCGGAATTGCAGTACCAACGCTATCTTTTCTAGACACAATTTAAATGTTTTGTATCTGGAAAAGATAGGCCACTGGCGCTCACTGCCTCAATTTAGAAAACTTTCAAATTTCTGTGGCAGTGTGAAGCAGTATTCCTTATTTCCTGGTCAGACCGTTGTGATGCGAGGTGTGAACACGCGCGGTGACAAGTTTGTGGCGAACGAAGTGCTCTGCGATGCCTCGCCTCCCCTCGCGGATCATAAAGCTGATATGATGAATATTTTAAATGGTATGTTGCAGTGAAAAACATAATTTATCTGTCAAAAAAGTTTTCTTGGTATTGTAGGTATGTATTTGCCGTTATTAGAAGTTTATACTATGTGTAACGAAAATCATTGCAAGGTTCAATTTATTATAATATGTTTTAGGCAAAATGTCCATGGTGATAGTGGCAGGACCATACACAACATCTGACAACATGGCCTATGAGCCTCTGAAAGACTTAGTAACATACATATCCACACACAAACCTCATTTAGTTATAATGACGGGACCGTTTTTGGACAGTGAACATTCCAAAGTCAAAGACAATACCATGGCAGAGACATTTAAGTCATTTTTCGACAAATTAATTGATAATTTAGGTGAATTAAGTAATACAAGGTAAACTGAAATGAACCTTTTGTTTGAAAGTTTATATTTTAATTTTATTATTGTGTTACTAAAATTATTATTTTCCTTTCCAGCCCATACACAAAGATCTACATAGTTTCTAGTAATAAGGACGCCTTTCACGTGAACATTTACCCGACGCCAGCGTATTCTAGCAGGCGGAAGCACACGAACATACACTTCATGCCAGACCCGTGCACACTTAACATCAATGGCATAGTAGTTGGAGTTACCAGCACAGATATACTCATGCACATCAGTCAAGAAGAGATATCCTTGTAAATATTAAAGTTTTTCTATGACTAGATAACCTTATAGCCAAATACTCAAATGCTACTCAATTTTTGAGATGCTGTTAAGTCTCATGCTGTCCCTATCACTTTAGGGACAGCACGAGACTTAACGGCATCATCATTCATTAGTTTCGTTAGGAATTATGCATCCATTCTCTTTATATGATTGATGATTATGCAATCATCATCAATCATATAAACCTTCATTTTGCCATTCTAAATAATTATACTAGCTTTAAAAACATCATTATTCATAAATCGTTTCCGATCGATTACGCCGCGGTCGGTCTGGGGATGGGTGACCATCCCTTTCATACCGTGTTCCCTCCGTGCCTCGAAAAGCACGTAAAGCCGTTGGTCCCGGCTGTCATTTGTAGATCTTTGGGAGTCGTTATGGGTAGTCAGAAGCCAGAATGTCTGACAACCAGTCTTACCAAGGGGTATCGTGTTACCCAGTAACTGGGTTGTGGAGGTCCGATAGGCAGTCGCTCCATGTAAAACACTGAGTATTCAGCTGCATCCGGTTAGACTGGAAGCCGACCCTAATATAGATATTTGGGAAGAGGCTAGGCAGATGATGATGATTCATAAATCGTTTTGATGTTTTTAATAAATAAACTAACTACAACGGTCGTATTATAGAGGCATGGGCGGTGACAAACTGTCGCGACTGGCAGGCCACATATTGATGCAGCAGACATACTACCCCCTGTGGCCGTCGGCTCAAGGGCTGCCCGTCGACGCCGCGCTTTGGGCTGCGCATGCACAGATGTCTTGCATACCTCACGTCCTAGTGCTGCCATCTAACTTCAGATACTTTGTCAAGGTTTGTGTAATAACCTCTACTGTACAAAATTGATAACAAGTTGTAAAAATCTATATAAACGTAAAAAGGTAAACAAATCTAATAAAACGAAAGTCAATTGGTTAAAAATGTATTAAAAAGAAATCAAAAATAAATGCTATACAAAAATTTTATTTATATAATTATTATTGTCGGCTTTCAGGAAGTAAATGGCTGCATCGTGGTGAACCCGGAGCACCTGACAAAAGGCACGGGCGGAGGTACCTTCGCACGCCTAAAGATTGCCACTGACAACGACGATAAAAGAATCGCAACTCAAATTGTACGCATTTAACGATCTTTTATTAACTAAAGTTTAACAACCATATCCCTTTTTTATTATTATTCCTTAAATTAAGTAAATGCTTATTCTTAAAAAAAAACATTTGCGATTTTAACCTGGTGATACCAAGGTTTGTTGTGAATGTGCGTCATAAATGTTCTTAAGCAACATAAATAGGATCGTTGAGAGAAATCCTACCGCCCGGTCCACTACGCAACGCCATCTGTAATCCCATGCGCGGCGAGTTTCCACTTGATTTCCGCTCTTCAAGGCTTTCCGGCTGACGGTATCTGGGAAAGAAGACCATTAAATTATTCTGACTTATTTCCGAAACAGCCAGTATCGGTTATGCAGGTCTGACACAGGCTGTTTCATGATTTTTCGCTCGAGATCAGTTTTGTTCGTACATTTACGCAAATTTTATTCTATTTGCTCCGTATTAAAACGGCATCAACACATCCAATTTTCAGTGGTTGAACGACGACAAACTTCCGAACAAGTCGATTGAGATTTATTTACCATTGAAAAGTCTGTAAAATACAATGTTCCTGTTCGCTAAGATCTGGGAATATTATAACCATGGATTATGCTATCGTGCATCCATACTAATATTATTATTATAAATGTAACTGAGTTTTATTGTAGGGGTACGCTTTCACGGCAAAACTAAATAAATAAAAAAATTGCCTATATCCAGGCTAAGTTTTATCCGCGATAACCGACATTCACGCGGACGAAGTCGCGGACAAAAGCTAGTACCTAAAATAATGAATTATTATTATCTATGTTTTTTTTTACTGCATAGGTATCTGTTTACATACTTTTTCAGTTCCGTCAATGGTTCTGTTTTGGAGTTGCGAACTCCTGTCTCTGGATCGATGGTCGTTAAAATACATCTGAAAGTAAAACAAGGCCCAAATAATCATAAAAATATGTACCTTTATAGGTGTGACTGACACTGTCTTGGCCATAATAAGGGATTTTAATTTTGATATCATAAAAAAAATTGCCGAAATTTGTTGCCAAATATTAGATTTTGTCTGTCACTGGTTCAAAAGATTTAAGGGTAAGGTGGCCGATCTGGAGAGTCTCCCCAGTTTAAACTGGGGCACCTAGCGAAGATCTGGTTTGTTCCAAATTTAATCGCTAATTAGTCTGAATTTATCGCCAAGTCTCAGATTTAATCAGTTTAGAAGAATAATAAGTTCAATTAGTAAGCTATAGTCCAAGAGCTAGATTGAAGAGATTGTCGTGAGCTCTTCGATGTTGTTATCAAAATTTTAATCCCAAATGGTGTCAAAGCTAGTGTCAGTCACACCCTATAATGATTAAAATGAACGCCAAAAACATTATCAAGCATAAAGTACCCCTTACCTGAAGCACGGTTTAAGGATTTCAAAAACGTTTTCGCCGATTTTAACAAACTTCCAGTTGTCTTCGTCGTATGCGTTAGCACCAGTCATCACGAAGTTAGGTCTGAAATTACGCGTTGTAACCTGACTGTCCGATGCGAGACGTGTGTTCAAGTCCTCGACCGAAGCCTCGTTGACGAGATTGAAAGATGTTTCATCAGGGAGCGCGCCCTGAAACAAAAATCAATCCAATCAAACAACCGCCTAATTTTCGGACTTCTTGATATTTTCAGTGACCGCTGATCACGTTTTCTTCATATTACCTATTTAGGTGAAGAAAGCAAAAGAGTCAACAGCTTTAGTTTTCCTTTCATTTTTCGGAACTCAGTAAAAATATTCAATGAAACTAATGGTACACAAGGTGTGGTATATAATGTTGTTATCAGCTCTGCTTTTATCAGTGTTGTAATCATCAACAATACTGGTTTTGAGCAAGAATTATAATAATTATAAACAGCCTACAGCCTTATTTCGTCATAAAGCCATATCTACTGCCTTATTTCGTCTCATGGTAGGGTTTATTTATTTAGGTCCCAATCCCTAGTCAAACAAATCGGAGCTCAAAAAAGAACAAGAAGACATATTTATAAATCTGCTAAACGAATTTGACTTACCGTATCATTCTTTGTGAATTTGTAGATCTTATTGGTGCTACCACGAATTTTACGACAATTTTCCGCTGTATAATAAACTAAGCTGTAGCTAGAGGGCGAACGGTCGATCAATCTGAAAGATTTTTTTTAATTTGTTAATTTTATAATGTAGGTACACAGTTACAGGCCAGGCTAAAGTAACGAGAACCCTGCTAGGGCGTAGCAGATAGTATTTACATTTAGATAGGTACTACACAGCTTGGTTAGACTTACACTTTTGCCGTAATAAGGAAGGGTAAGTACCTATATCTAAAAAAGAGTAGGCATAATGTAAAATGCTATAATATCTACATTTTAAGAAAAACTTGTTAAGTACCTAAAATAATACATACATAATAGTTATTGTATTTTTACAGTATGAAAAAGTTGATAAATATTATCTTAAGTGAGTTAAATAGCAACCCGACTACCCGAGGTTGATAACGGCGTAAAAATACTCAATGCTGTAGTGGTACTTTATGTATACAAATGAAAATTGTGCGATAAAGTATGTAATCGTCACAGTTTACCTTGAAAACCATTCTCTGGTCTCCCAGCCGCAATCATACACAGTTACTGGTTCACCCCATACAGTTGCCGTTGTAGGTTTTCCTAGTGCGACTACCTGTAATTCACATATTCATTAATCAATATATCAATCTATTTATTCAAGGTCTGAAACTCCCAGAATAGCATTGTTTTGTTTATCTAATTGATAACATTTAAATCGTAAAGTCTGTAGGTATCGACATAATGCGGTATGTACTGTAAAGAAAATTTTATAAGAAAGATCATCTGCATATCTTACCTCAGCTAGATTGACGCTCACTGATTCCATGTTTGCATGTTTCAATGTAAGAACAGAATTTTGTAATGTAGGGATTACATGTAAAAGTTCAGGGTAGCCTCTTGCTGTTATGAAGTTACTCTTATCATCGACAACCATCAAAACTCTGCGAAACAGCAAAATTACATGATTATATCAAACTAAATGTAAACTGGGTGCAGCAGGCAGATGGTGGCTATAAGTGGACAAATTTCGTACTAGTAAGAGTACGGAGTTCTTGGACGAGTCAGAATCTTGTTATCCATGGTAGCGTATTGCCCCTCTGACTCCCATCCATCTGGTAAATTAGGGGCATATCTATGCCAAAGTAGGAAAAATAAGCTAGATTTGCTCCCCCTTGGGTTAATTGCGCCTCTAGGCTGACGGCTGGGTATTTCAGGTATAGTGGTCCAGTGGTTGAGGAAACAAAAAAACAATCAAACGTTACACATGACAAGCTTCTGCCCGCGAAGTCGCGGTCGTCTGCGTGGAAGTCAAATACATATATCAGATGAGTAGTTTCGGAGATTACCTCCTGCATCCAAACTTACAAACTTTACCTCTGTTATTATATTCATACAAACCTGTCACGGAGCCATCCATCTCTTAATCCCAAATGAGTACATTCAACTGTGTTCAGTAAAACAGGTGCACATGACTTTACTGGGTACACATTGATCTCTTTTAGAACACCGACTTTTTCCCATGTTTCTGGTAATTTCGTCGGCTTGTCTTGTGTCAGACGATAGGCTAAGTATGCACCGCCAAGAACACCAGCGGCAGTTACTGTGGCAGTTACGTAAAGCGGAACTGTAACAAACAATAAATTAAGTCTAAGCAGTCTGCATATAATATAGGTAACCCATCTAACGGCTGATTTCCAACCAGATAGCATGATCTGGGATACCGACTATAGTCTACTACAGGCAGGCTGTACGTTACTCCAGCAGGAAAGTGACTACCTGACTACTAGTGATATAAAAGTGCTCCCTCACTTGGAGCATTCCCCTGTAATGTAACGTTACAGAGTCGAGCATTACATCCGTGAGGGAGGAGAACCGAGCATTACAGTGCGCAACCTGTAATTTTACAGATTCGAGCATTACATTGGTGAGGGAAACACCGAAAGACTACCCACTGACCGAAACCGAGCATTACTGTACACAACTTTTTTGTTTTATCATTTGATAGGCATACGATTGACCACCATCTCACCTGATGGGAAGCGATGATGCGGTCTAAGATGGAGCACGCTTGCCTAGAAGTAACCTATTCACTCTTGACTTAAAGACTCCCGGGTTGTAGCTATCAGGAAACACAGACTCAGGCAGGAAATTCCACTCCTTAGCAGTACGCACAATGAATGTGTTCCCAAAACGTTTTGTGCGTGTGGGTGACTGGGATGTCCACTGTCGTGTAACTTGATGATACAATGTGTTATATTTTGATACAACTTGTAACATGAATTGAAAAAGTTTGGCAGTAATATTCCTAATTACAAGTGGTGCGCACCACTTGTAATTAGGAATATTACTGCCAAACTTTTCCGTTAGAGGCGCCACTGAACTATAACCTATAACGTAAACAGTGACACTGACATGATAATACCTACTTTTTGTCTGCATCAAAACTATTTTTTTAGCTACCGGAGCAGCTTCTAAATTCCGTAAGTTAAACGTCCGTTATTAACATCCATTTTTGATAATATGTTATAACAAAACACTCGTAACGCAACTTCTTTAAAATAGGAATTTTACCGCGCTATAGTGTTTACGTTATAGTTCGGTGGCGCCCTCTGGATTAGGTTTGCGTAAGCAACCCTATTGAGCGTGTCGTGTCGAAATCAACTAAATGCTATAATCGAATCTCAATATTCTCAACATAAATGTTACATTACGAACGCGGGAGCATCTTATGTGGAACGTGTAATCAGCGCGTAATGTGCTGTAAACATGCGCTAAATAAAAAAATAGTAAGCTTTGTTGTTTTGAAAATAAAAAAAAAACGGAAAAACGATTCCTGCTGGAGTAACGTTGCTTCAGCAGGAAAATTCTAAACGAATGATCGGAGAGAGAAATATTGTGCATGAGTTTATTTTTTCGAGATATTGCATTTCCCGCTATAGTCGGCTATAGTAACGTTTGGCAGAATTGTGTTTCTTTAAAACCATTGTATGTGCGCCTATAGAATAAACATATGTACACGAGTAGCTCTTTATTTATGCGTAATAGGGTATTTTACTCTATACGAGAAAAAATCTATAAGTATGTTATTGAGACAGTTTAGGCATAAAGCAGTCGGAAAATGTAAGTTATATAGTTCATAAAATAAAAAACAAATTTTTAAATTCAATTCAAAGTTTTCAGTATTTTTAATCTGTTATAAAACACCGTGAAATAGTAGCGGCCATGTTATTACGCCATACGGCTGTGTAAACAAAAAATTGTCAACTGTCAGTCAACCGATTGGCGTAATAAAGGCTTTGTACTTTTATTATTTTCGTAACCAACGTAATTTTTTCATTATTACACGTATTACAAAATATGCTTTTGATTATTTTTAAATGATATACAAATTATCATATTTAATATGAGCTCATTTGATACAAAACGAACTGACGTCATTTACGCTGAGCAATATGGCGTCCAAGTAAGAGGCATTTGCGTCAAATTACGCGCAAAATTTGAAAATTTAAAATTTAGATGTATTTTTATGGCACTTATCGATTAAATAAAAATTTTGTGTTTTTTTTTGGTGGCATATTAGCACTAGAGAATTTCATTGAAACACTTTTCAAAAATGGGTGTAATACCCTATTGTGACAGAATTAGATTTAAGAAAATATTTATCATTTTCAGGTATGTAATTGCGTTTTTTTTTAAAACCTGAAATACCTAATATCGCAGCGCCTAAATGAGAAAACGTATAAGCTCCCTGAAACTGTATTCAGTCCTTCTTGATGCTTATAATTACCATAAAAATTATCAAAAGTGTAGGTACATGCATGTGCTATTGAATAATATTGCTAAAAGTCAAAACAACGTGACGGCAACTTTGATGGCAAAATATAAGAAACTAGATCAACCCAAGATGTGGTGTAAATCAATAATTAGTGCGTTTAGGCAAAAATATACAGGGTGTTTGGTAGATCGATGCAAAGCCGTAAAGCGGAGTTAGTATAGGCTATTTCGAACCATTTGAACCGAACTTGTCTTAGACGAAGTGTGACTATTCCTTTTAGTAAAATTATAATGATTTTTGGTGACAAGACCCAAAATATTGCAGTTAGTTGCTTTGAAAGTTTGAAAAAAAAAAAAAAATTTTTTTTTGTTGTCTCCTGTTGTAATACAGATGCCAGGATCTTTTATTATACCTATTGCTTACACAATACTTTGATAAATAAAAATAAAAAATAATATTTCTTTTATTACAATACAACCTGATGGGGTGAATAGAAATCGCGGGGTGAATAGAAAAAAATCTGGGAGTCTAATGTTGTGGTCTCTAATTTCTCTATAGTCTGTTATCGTATATTTATTCCTACTTTTTATTAAACGGCAACATTTTTCCATTATTCTGGCTACTCTAAAATTTACGTCAAGTTCCATTACTTAAAGAAAAAAAGCGGTTAAAGTGACGTCTGCGTATGCTAGTGATTTTAGCCTGTGTAAAACTTTTATCAAACTTAAAGTTCTTCAGTTTTATCTCCTTCAAATTTCATGTAATTGGATAGTAAAGTTTCTCATCTCTTAGAGGTACAAAGATGAGAAGATATATTTAATGATTTGGTTTGTATTTCTAGTAAAATCTGGACACTGAAAATTTTTCCTATAATTGAGGTGAATAGATACGAGTGGGGGGTGAAAAGAAACGCCTTTAGGGGTCAATAGATACGAAGAAAGGGGTGAATAGGTACGAGTGAGGGGTTAATAGAAACGAAAAGGAGGTCAATAGAAACATAATTTTTCAGGGTTGTCAATCGAGAACTATCACATCACATAGGTACCTACTTTAAAAAATATTTTTTAAGTGATTGTCAAATAAAATGTGTAATTTTCTATCCTCATCGACTGGTCAAATTATTTTAATATTTACTCGACTTCCGATATAAATATTCCTTTTTTTAATTGTTACTGTAATTCTTAATCCAACTTTATTATTTCTATAATAAACGTTGATTTTAACAGCCCTAGCATTTCTCTATTCACCCCTCTCTCGTATCTTTTGACCCCAGTTTCCAGGTAAATAGAAAACAAGGAGCTTTTTGGGTATTTCTCAAAGACTAATAAAAATTTCACATTCTATCAGAAACTAGGTTGTGAAACAGCACAAGACTCCCATAATAAAAACCACTCTAACCCCATTGAGATAGGTATTGTATTCAAATTTTAGGTTTGAAAGTTGAAACTGTTCCTATTCACCCCGTTTTACGGTACTAATCTACAAACTAAGAATTTCGCGAGCTGCCCTGGAGCATCCCTCTTAAACAAAAAAAATATTCAAGTTGCATTGCAATGATCTATTTTGCATAACTAATAATTACAAGTTCATTTAATACTTTTAAATCAAATATTCTACTAGAGTGCGATACCTGTGTGTATTTAAAGAGCGAGCCTACATTGCATTGCCATGCAAATGGGTCGTAATATGGCAAACTTTAGGTAGGTACAGTTTCGTTATCGTGACGTAGTTCAACCTTTATACATATTGTAACGGTCCCGAAAATCCCGGGATTTCGGGTCAAAAAATCGTTTGGCATCGTGATTATATTCCCTACATACATATAACTGACTTTAATAGTTTAGCAATGGCAGGAGCTATTCTTAAAATCGTTTTTTTGTGGTAAATAACTGATACGAAAGACGAAAAGGTAGACTGTTATTACCTATCGTCGGGCGTTTGTTCACCATTTTAAAAATCACATCAACCAAGAATAGCGGTAGGCTAAGGTACCTACTTACATAACATTATTATAGGTCATCATACCGGGGTACGATTCCACGGAAGTGGAAGTGTGGAACGGAGAGAAGACGTACAGGAATCAACCAATCACATTGGCTGAAATTGAATTCCACATAATACTTCCCGTTACTCTCTCGTCTCGCTTTCTAGCCGATTTTTTTCACACAATCTATTACTTAACCTAAAGCCTGATTCCAACTCATATGCATAGTGTACCTACCTAATTCACACTCTAAACTAAAACAAGGTCAACGTCAACATACAATAATTATTGTTTTTACGATTTGCGCCAGCAACTACACTAAAATAATAAAAGAATATAAATAGGGACTCTATCTATATTCTTTTATTATTTTAATTGACCTAATCATTGACCTAACTTGTAGGAATTAAGAAGAAAAAAATTAAGTTACAATTGGAAATTCAACAAGTACGGTCTACATACGTAGGTACCTAAGTAGGTAAAATTACCTACTTACCTACTAATTTTTAACTTCACTTTTTATAATTTTATAAAAAGTGATATTGACAATGAAAGAGATGTAACTTATTGCCTATTATATTATTGGTCCACCCAATATTCGCTTGCGACCAATAGTTTGGCAAATGCTGATCTTACCAATTGACAAGCTCTAAATTCATTACGTAACCTTGTAACAAACATAAATATATGTGTGTGTGTGGGGACATTTCACACACGGCCATCTGACCCCAAACTAGGGAGACCCTGTACTATGGGTGTCAGACAGCTGATATACATACACAAATATATTTTAAATACATACATATATAGATAAATACATACATACATATATGTATGTGTAGATAATAGATATAGGTAGGTAGGTACATATAAATACATAATAGGTAATTCTATGTTATTCAAAAACATCTATCGGTTTCAAGTAAACTTTAACCACACCTACGACACTATACAAACAAAACGATTTAATTACCTACACTACTACCAAAATAACAGACTGTACAAAGTACAAATACGTGCGTGTCTATGCGCCGCTCGAACTAAAAGCAGTTCCCAGAGCAGTCGTTCGACGCGGGAAGAGGTGAGGAACAGTTTCGGAGGGAGGCGGAGCGTGTCGCTTCTACTGTACGGTAGTACTAACATTTATACTGTGCTTTAACTATATCTGACGACCCTGGATACCTATCTGTTTTGCTGACTGTACCTAATTATTAAAAGTTAAAATGCAAAGTAAATGGGTGCTTAACCTACCCTATCCCTATATAACCCTGATAATAAAATTTCGTCTGTTCGCAGTTAGTACATACGACTGCGAAATAAGTTTTCAAACTTATAAAAAGGTAAACAAAGTTTTTAAACATTTATCTCTGAAGATCACACTCTAAAAAAAATATTCAAATTCACCACTCAGTAGAAACAATGAATAATAAGTTAACTAATTAGATACCTATTACTTTAGAAGTACCTAGAAAAATATAAAAAGTTGCCTCTTTTCGTAGTTCTTTATTTTTAGTGGATATCTTATAAAAAGATTAAACTAGGTACTTACGTATTTTTACGAAACTTAATTACCTACAATGCATGATTTTTGTTGATTTTCTGTGTTGAAACATGAAAACTTATGATAGATGCTTAGTATATTAAGTAGGTATATTATTCACTTTTTCATTTATGTACCTATATAGCTATATAGGTACATATAACAGGTACTACGTATGCTTCTACACTGCGTATACTTATTTACATAATGTTTAGCCGGTTGACTTGCCGCGTAGAATACGAGTCAGGGGCGCAAATAACTATTTACTATGGGATTGTAGCTGTTATTTCCTTGATTAAACACTTATACTATTGAAACAGACGTCGTCCGTCGCCGTTCTTGCTACTATTTGGTATTATTACGCCAAAGAGTAAAAAAACTTACCATGATTGGACATATTTGCGGAGGAAATGTAACGACGAAAACGTGCAGATGCGATTCCGGTTATGTCAAGCAAAATATTAGATTATAATGAAGAACAGAAAGTCGTTCGCCGCGTCGACTATCGTGGCCGCGCGCTGTATTATTACTAGATTAGATTGTATAACTTGTGTCAAACGTGTCGTCTGCGACTCCCGCTGGTGTTGTTATGTTACCGATACGTTACGTTACGATAGCGATTATATTATGAATAACAAGTACCTAGGTCTTTTGGGATTGTTTAGTTGAAACTTATAATAAGTAGGTGGTACGTATACGTACCGGGACTTACGTTTTAACTTTTTAAGTGTAGGTATTTTTATATAGTTAACTCATCTCTATCATTGTAATATTTTAGAACAAATTAAAAACTTTTTTTATATTAAAAAATGTAGGTACCTACCCACATTTAAATCAAAGAAAGATTGCTGTGGGTAGGTGACTAGGTATAGGTAGGGTAAATACGCTAAACGTCGGCCCCTTTACCGATTTTCTAACTTTGGATCGCTCTGGCTCCGTCAGTTTTCAACGAAGGATACTTTGTGTTGCGGTTTTCGATAGGTTGATAAATATAATTATTTTATGTTTTTAGGAATAATATGTGGGGACATATAATAATATAATATGTGGGGACATTTTCACACACGGCCATCTGACCCCAAACTAGGGAGACCCTGTACTATGGGTGTCAGACAGCTGATATACATATATAGATTAACAACACCCAGACACAAGGCAAACACAAGTGCTCATAACACAAATGTTTACCCTGGGCGGGAATCGAACCCGCAACACGCTGCGCAGCAGTCGATCGCTCAGCCACTGCGCCAACCGTGTCGTCAAAAAAATAAGATTGTCTTTTCTACTAAAAGCAAAAAGTATTAAGGTTTAAATGCATCGAGAACGAAAAAACCCTAAAGTCGGCCGTTTACGGCCCATTGTCGGTCGCGTTTTCCCCAAATGTCGGCCGGGTATAGGGTGTTTTAAAATATGACAATGAAAAATCTATTAATAATATGATTTATTCCATTTCTTATTGCCTCAAGAGCTTATTTTATTTTAATGTGATTGTAAGTGCATAATTTTCCTTCTTTCCGTGAAAGCCCTGCATGGCCCTGCTCTGTCATTGTAGTACTTTAAATTAAAAGTATTAAGTAAAAACGAGCTTACTTACAAGCAGGTTAATAAAAATCATTTAAAGATTTTTTAAGTTAGTAAACATGGGTTTAATAGGTAGCAAGTTCCAGAAAGCAATTTATATTTGTATCCCAAACCATATTTAGCTATCTTAAACATGTTTTCAATATTGTAATACTTTGTAATTAATTTAACTCAATTTTATAATTAATATCAACTCTACACCAAAACTTAACCTCTTCATAAGTTTATTTATAAATTATAACAATACATATTATATTTTGAGAAAATAAGTTTGATAAATATATTAAAAATGACTACCCGCACAATCAGTGAAAAAATACAAAAGTAATCAGCCTGTATAGTGGCGCTCGAATTCGAGGTTGGCCGACATTACGATCTTTAATATTTCTAAAGTCGGCCTCTGTTTTGTGTTACACAAGTTAAAAATGTGCAGACGGCCGAGGATTGGGGGGTGGCCGACGTTTGGCGTATTTACCCTACATACTTACCGTGTTATCCGGGAAGATTTTCAAATAGGTACCTATAATTGTGTAATTTAGATGACCTTGATCTCTAAAGACCTTGGCTCGGAGCTCCTCTCCTACACACCCACCGGTAACCATTTACAATGACAATTCATTCCGACCGTTCAACAATATTTATTGCTTATTAGGTATTTGTGTGGGGCAGATGAATTTTTTAAACATGTGAAGCATTGTGTTACAAATCCTCTTCAAAATCCTTCGGATTTCAAATTCCGTAAAGCCGATATTACACGGATCAATTTCGGTTCAATATTGCTTTAAATTACAATGCTTCAATAGCATTGAGACACCCATCTAAATACATTTCAATGCGATTGCCCAATCTCATTGAAAGCTTCGATTCACCGAAGGCTTTCAATGCAATGGTAGCAATGGTAAAGGCGATATTACACGGATCAACCAAATTGAAACAATTCGATTGAAAAGCATTGAACATTGAACGACTTTACCAATAAACACGAAAATCATATAAATGACATTCAATGTTCACATTCTTCACACAGAGTAGGTAGGTTTCGCTGTTGTGCGGTGCGCGGGAATGAGTAATCGTTCAAGCTTCATGCTTAGACACGTTTCAACCGCTTTGACCAATGAGCAATATCGCACACCGGGTGCTACAACTTCATAAGTAACAAATTACGTTTTTTTCAGGAGAACGATTTAAAAGTTGTTACTTTATTAAAGTGGAATGTATTTATGTTCCAATTATATATCAATGATCAAAATATTGTTAAAACCCTATATTTAAAAGTTAAGGTTGTTTTAGAAATAAATATGTTATGTAAATGGCACATTTTTATTGTTTTTAATAAAGGTACCTACATTTAAGACGTTGTTGCGCAGAAAGTTAAATTAAAAGTAGAACTTGTCTGTGCAGTAACGTCATAAAGGCTGAATAAAACAAAAAATCAACACTCTAAATTAAAAAAAACCGGACAAGTGCGAGTCGGACTCGCCCACCGAGGGTTCCGTACATATTTGTAGGTACATATACATACTTTATACTAATCCATACCTACTATCCATACTTTAATCTACTTAATATTATAAATTCGTTTTTAGCGACATAAACGGCCGTATCTTTTTTTTGCGTTAACATAGAGGGTTGATTTTTTTACAGCATTAAGGGACCGTAGACTTAAATGTATGGTTTTAATTTCAACTCGATACCTCCACGCGCCGTTGTCCGTGTGGTGTCGGACGTAAAGAATAGCACCATCCCATAACTTCCCGTGGGTGTCGTAAGAGGCGACTGAGGGACTCACCAGAGAATGGGCAGCAGCGTTCTCTGTGCCATTGTAACAACCATACTGCGATCGCCAACCCGCCTGCCAAGCGTGGCGATTATGGCAAAACCCCCCCTTTTGGAGGAGGCCTATGTCCAGCAGTGGACGTCTTTCGGCTGAAATGATGATGACCTCCACGCGTTCCCAAGATAAAGGGTCTTGACAGACAGACAGACAGACGGACAACAAAGTGATCCTATAAGGGTTCCGTTTTTTCTTTTTGAGTTACGGAACCCTAAAAAGCACTTCTCTTATCTTTTTCAGTGGGTGACAATAATCAACATTATTATTAAAATAAATGGCATATAAAAATCTAACAAAATTATGAATAATTTCTTACATTTAAGTACCCGTAATCAGACTTTTATGAGGTTTTTACTGGTAGGGTAGAAAAAAAAAATTGTAGCAAAAACAAAAAATGTCAGTCGTTCTAATAACATCTCCAGAAACATTTTTTGTTGTATTTATATTTATTTAAGTCATCTGCTAGTTTCTTTAAATCCACGAAATCGGTATAGGCTAATTATTTTACTATAAAAGGTT
Source organism: Charanyca ferruginea (assembly GCA_947361185.1). Lineage (NCBI taxonomy): Eukaryota > Metazoa > Arthropoda > Insecta > Lepidoptera > Noctuidae > Charanyca > Charanyca ferruginea. The sequence goes on from OX376076.1 coordinate 10,645,605, forward strand.
TTCCTGTCTTCTTAGCGTTTCTGATTAAAGATATGTACTGGTCTAAAGCACCAGATTTTTTAGCCCTAGTGACACCCTCATTCTGAGTGTGGCTCTTAATTAAATAATTATGAGTCACGGAATTTATTTGTAACTTGTTAACAGCATAGTAGTACATACAAAATATCAACTTGAAACAATATTATTATGTTTAATTAATATTGATAATATTGACGTAATTGTAATAAATGCCGGTAAAACTTGTTACTTGTGATAGAAAATAGAATCACAAAGTCAGAACTGTTCACTTGTGTCATTCTTGCACCAAAATTGTATGAAATATTTGTCATAATTACCTTTATGACGTTGTTACTCCTACACATATACACTTCTTGCGGGTGGCCGCGAGCAACTGACCAATTAGAACGTTCTGGCGCTAGAGTTTACAAAAACCCGCCAAAACCACAACGACATTTACGCCCTCAGTGGGACATTTTAAGAGTTACATTTATGATATTGCTGCACCGGATGTAAACGCATGTTTGACATCATTTGTGATGAAAAACTCATTTTACCAACTTTTGCATTTATGACGTTGCTGCACCCGGTGTACGATATGGTTAAGCCGATATTACACGGATCAATTTCGGTTCAATATTGCTTTTAATTACATTGCTTCAATGGCATTGAGACATCTAAATACATTTCAATGGAATTGCGCAATCTCAATAAAAGCTTAGATTCACCGAAGGCTTTCAATGCAATTGTAGCAATGGTAACAATATTGCTCATTGGTCAATGCGGTTGAAACATGTATACATGAAGATTGAACGCAGCGTTGCCAGACCTACGGATTTGTCCGTAGATCTACGGACTTTAGGTCTTGTCTACGGACACACGGATTTTAGTCGCAAATCTACGGATTATCGATTTCATCCACCCGACCCAAACATTAGTATAAATACTCAAATTAAATAAAATTTCGGGTAAAATGAAACGTTAATCCAAAAAAAAGGTAGTCCTGCGAGTACGACCTGCGTTTCGTTCTTTGTTATTTTGTCTGTAATGTAACATCATACCATATGTCCAACCTATTTAGTTTGATTAGCGAGTTACGTAAAACAGAATCAACTATTCGTGATATTTCGTGATTCGTTGGTTTGGTTTCGTTGGCGGCATTGACGATTTTTTTTTTTATTTTTATATAATATTTGGGGACATTTTCACACACGGCCATCTGACCCCAAACTAGGGAGACCCTGTACTATGGGTGTCAGACAGGTTTTTTGTAAATACATACATATATAGATAAACAACACCCAGACACAAGGCAAATACAAGTGCTCATCACACAAATGTTTACCCTGGGCGGGAATCGAACCCGCAACACGCTGCGCAGCAGTCGATCGCTCAGCCACTGCGCCAACCGTGTCGTCGAATTGTAAACTTATTTTAGGTTGCTGAGAATGTTACTCAGAAAATGAGAATCGTGAGAGTGACAGAGAATCGACAGAAATAACGATTGACCAATACAAATAAGAAAAAATTGTCTTTTGCTTTGTCTTGGAAATTTTCCCGCAGATTTTATTTTATAAATATAAATTTTCTTTACCGGCACGGAATCAGGTTTAAGGTCAGTCAGAGATGGACCGGATGGACTAAATACATAGTCAGTTTAGCTTTAAAAAATGTCCGTAGATCTACGGATTTTTGTAGAGGCAATCTACGGACCTCTACGGATTTTTGACCGTAACCCTACGGATTTTTAAAAATTGGATCTGGCAACACTGATTGAACGATTACTCATTCCCGCGCACCGCACGACAGCGAAACGTACAATACGGTCAACGTATCTTGGCGCGTCTGAAGTTAGCTGTTTGGCTGCGCAATGGAACTTTTAAGAACGAAATTGTCTACTGCGCAGCTAATCAGCTAACTTCAGACGCGCCAAGATACGTTGACCGTACTGTACCTACTCTATGTGAACATTGAATGTCATTTTTACACGCTTTTTATTAGCTTCACCTGTATGTTTGCATGTTTGTTTGTAACCGACTTCTTTGGGCGCGATTTTGACCCACTTTAAACGGCCAGATTTCGTTCAAACTTTGTAGATTTATCGAGGACCGATGACATAAAATACACTAATTTGATAAAATTATTCAATTTTTCAAACTAAAAAGTAAAAAGTAAATAATAGTTTAAAAAACTAAAAACACGCTTTTTATAGAAAACCAAACTAAAAAATTGAAAATAAATTTTAATAAATTAAAATTAAGAAAAGTGTTAAAAATTTCGATAAATATAAATTAATAATAGTGTGAATAAAAAAAAAAATTATTTAAAAAAAAAGCGTGGGGTGCTTTTTAAGATATTATCAAAATGATAATCACTCTACTCATCTGTCAATAATTTTTTTTTACAATAAAATATATTTTTTTTTATTCACTCTATTATTAATTTATATTTATTGAAATTTTTAACACTTTTCTTAATTTAAATTTATTAAAATGTATTTTCTATTTTTTAGTTTGGTTTTCTATAAAAAGCGTGTTTTTAGTTTTCTTAAACTATTATTTTTATGATTTACGTGTATATTGGTAAACTCCTTCAATGTGCAATGTTCATGTTCAATGCTTTTCAATGGAATTGTTTTTTCAATTTGGTTGGTCCGTGTAATATCGCCTTTACTATTGCTACCATTGCATTGAAAGCCTTCGGTGAATCGATGCTTTCAATGAGATTGCGCAATCGCATTGAAATATATTTAGATGTCTTAATGCCATTGAAACAATGTAATTAAAAGCAATATTGAACCGATATTGATCCGTGTAATATCGGCTTCACAATATTGCTCATTGGTCAATGCGGTGGAAACGTGTGTACATGAAGATAGAACGATTACTCATTCCCGCGCACCGCACAACAGCGAAGCGTACCTACGCTGTGTGAAGAATGTGAACATTGAATGTCATTTAAATGATTTACGTGTATATTTGTAAAGTCGTTCAATGTGCAATGTTCAATGCTTTTCAATCGAATTGTTTCAATTTGGTTGATCCGTGTGAAGGCGATATCGCCTTAACCGAATCAGTAGTAACACTAGTAACCGAATGAGATCAGGATCTCGATGGTACGGTGCACTTTTGAATTATCAGTTGGTAGGTATTCATATGGATTACTTTATTGTACTGATAGTACTGATACGTAGTTTGGCTTGACAGGTTTCATGGTAAACATCTTTCTTATAATTATCTTTTAGAAAAATCTTCTGTGCGTGTGTATGAAAGTGAACTCCTCCTAAACGGCTGTGCCGGTTTTGATGAAATTTTTTGTGTGTGTTTTAACAATTTTAGACCTATTTAATAAACGCGACAGGTGACAATCCGATAATTTGTAAATTTTTTGTAGATTGTCACCGACAAAGAATCATGGCGAGATCCATACATTCATTTGTATGAAAAAAAATAATTTAGAGGGTTTAAAATATTTTCCAATGTGAAGAATACATTACAGAAGTATGTTGATATAAGTACTTACCATATTTTTAAAACCTCGCATAATTAAAATATAACGAAATAAAATAACACTATTTCGTTCTATCTCAATGCCCATTTTGTATTTATAAAAAAAAGAAAGTGACAAGCGACTTCAAAGGATCATCTTGGCAGACAAGTGATGTGACGAGTGTGTGGAAAAAATTAATCATTATTTGTGATATTATTTTCCATAAAAAGATACAATTTCAGAGTAAGAACTGCGAAATGCCGGCTGTAAGTCTCACTGTTTCTGTCAGTCGCCGTTTCGTTCTGAAATAATGAGCTTTTCGTTAAACTATTCACTTTTTTTATTGCGGGGTTTTAAAAATATTGTAATGCCTGAAGATTCTCTTTAGGTATCCAAGAATATAAGAATTAGAATTTCAACTTCTCTAAACATCTTTTTTTTTTGTTCAAATCCTGCCATGACTCTTTGTCACGGTGGAAAATCAACTTTGTCGACTTGTCCTCGAGACAAAGCCTGCCTGCTGTTTGTTGCCTTTCCTTTGTCGTGTGTGTCGAGAGCATATATTATTACTAGCTTCTGCCCGCGGCTTCGCCCGCGTAAAAAGAACGATAATCCCATGGGAACACATTACCGGGATAAAAAGTACCTATCCTATGTGTTAATCCAGGAAATGGTCTACCTATGTGCCAATTTTCATGCAAATCTGTTCAACGGTTTACGCGTGATTGAGTAACAAACATCCAAACATCTTCACAAACTTACACATTTATAATATTATAGTAGGATGCTCTAAGCTCAAGAAGCTTTTATATAAAAGTGGAAGCAACACTAAACACCTAAGTTAAACCTGTGGGCAGATGCTCTCTTTGTGAATGCATCCATAAGATAAAGAAAACACATATCACTATCTCGTTCTTATGCATTCAGAAAAAGAGCATAATCTCCCACAATTGGTTTCACTTAGGTATTTAGTGTTGCCTCCACTTTTATCTATAAGCTTCATGTCTAAGCTCAAGGGTTGAAGGGTTTACCTTTAAGGTTTTACCTTTTCCAGAAGGTAGTCGAGTATTGTCAAAAATGCTTGGCAATATTTTTTTTATATATCTTTGGTTGGTAATTTGGTATTGGCAACATTAATATGAAATGTCATTACTGTCTTGTCAACGTGTCCTGTAGTTGTATCGCTTTTCGCTTTAAAATGGTTCAAATAATTTAATCGTAAAATGTGCAACTTGTATCGGAGATAGCTAATTCTGCACAGTAATTATAAAAGTAAATAAAATAACGTAACCTATACAAATAATAAGTATCAACTAAAAACATGGTTTTACTGAGTAATGATGAGGTAAGTATTATTCATTTCAACATATTTTTTTCTTACATAGGTATTATTTCAATTATTTTTATAGTTATTCTTGGTTTCAGTTTCTTGCAGAGCTTACAAAATTGTTTCAAAAAGCACGTACTGCGGGTTCAGTGACAATGACAATGAAAAGATGTAAGTTTGAACAATTAAAAAAAAAAAAAAATCTAATATTTTGTGCTGAACCTATCGATGAACATGTTTTTATTTTTGTTTCAGATGACGGTCGTACTAAACCAGAACCTCGTGATGGAAAGCCAGTAGTGAAAAATCCGGAATACAAATGTTTAGTTCGGGCACAATCAAAGAGTAAAAAAATTTCTACAGTTGTAGAGCAACGTGATGTGGAGACATTCAGTACTGCATATTCTAATTTACTGAAAACAAGCGTAAATGGGTTAAAACGTTTGAAAAAGCCCAAGAAAAAAGCAATGGCTACACAGTAATCATTTTTAGAAGCAGACAATGTGTCAAGACTGAAAATTAAGTGCGCAATATAGTGTTATGAACAAAATGTGAACTTTGCTATTGAATACACCACCGTGATATCCTAGCTGGTAGGATGAGGTCCATTGAAGTGTGCTTTTCTCTCTCTGTGAGATTTGAAGAGTTGGTCTTGCCTGCAGTTGCTAGTGATGCAGACGCAGTTAAGTCATTGACCATCTGTCCAATGCACCTGATTTTTATAAGATTCATACTTTATGTTATATCCTCCCAATAAAGTTTTATCAGCAGTTCTTTTCGTATTATTTCTCAATGGGGAGGAGGTGACAAATTGATTTGCTATTTTATTTATTAATTAATTTATACTAAAATAATAGAAATTATAATAATATTGAAAATGCAAACAATAATCATAGAAAACTTTATTTTATAGAATAATATGAGTTGAAGATTATGAGTTAATAATTACAATGATATCACAATATGAGACCAATACATTTTGTAATGAATACAATCAAAATATAATATCAGAATTTTTTAAATATTATTACCACTTATAGTCATATCACTTCATATCAAAATATGTATTAAATTTTTTATGTTTTATATGTTTATTAATCTATAATTGATGCAATGTAATGAATACACCATCAGGATTAATACTGGTTATGAATTATAAATGTTGGTAGTCACAATTGAAAACAAAACATGATTAATTACATACATAATATACAAATTGTCATATCACATTTGAATTTGTAAGAATAGGGGCATTATTATAACAAATTATATGACTGAGTATATGAATAAGGTACATTTGTGGATACAATAATAGCTAGTTGTTTTTTTTGTACAGTGGAATTTACATACCTCAACTGCAGTTGATGTTAAATGGAAAAGGCACACAATATTATAATCAACAATTATCCTGCACAGCTGCTACATTGTTATAATAGTTTATAGCCTTATTGCTCTAAGACCCAAGGCTTAATTAGTATTTTTAGCTATATGCTTCATTATTACGATTGAAGCACCTGAATTAAATACCCAATTATTATATTTACAATTATAATACATTTAAATGATTTTCTTCTTTCCACGTTACAAAAAGCTAAACATATGATGTGAATAGGAATACAAGGGCAAATTTGACAATATTAGGACCAGGATTATAACATTTAGTTACATATTACAAGTTAGTTACAAACAGTAACTAAATGTTTTAATAATATATACCAATACTATACAACACACACAACTTACTAATAATACAAATTTTGTTCTTACTAAACCTTGCATCCTTAGGCTAAGAACTCACGATGCGGTTTTCGCCCGCGCCCGCGCCCGCAGCGGGAGCCAAATACACCGCGCACAACAGCGTCGTGAAATGTGCTTTTGTTTTTTACATATATATCTGCATTGTACAGAAGCTGCGGGTCCGCAACCGCAGCCGGACGCGGGTGAAAACCGCATCGTGAGTTCTTAGCCTTATTCACCCCATATATCGGCGTCTAAGATTTCCTCTTCAAAGTACATTTTTAGAAGTGAGTCGTTTGAGACAGGCGTTCCTGACTTGGTCGTTGCCGAGTCGCTCGGCCTCCTGTAAAACTCGACGCAGGTCGTTCGTGCGGTCGTTGCGTGCAGCGAGAATATAAGCGCTACTTACATTTCGACATACCAGGTAACACGAGATCTGCAAGTAACATTTTTTCACATAAATATCTCAGTTTAAGGGCGCGTATTCGATTTAGCGCAACTCAAAATCTAAACGATTGCTAGCGTAGCAGCATTGACACACACTAGTACAACACAATGGTCTGTTTGTGTGCATCAGAAAAAAAATACGCACGAAATAAGCACGAATCATTGAAATTGATCGGCGAACGACAGCGCGCGATGTTTTACAGTGCTTCTTAAAATAATTGTCTAAAATAAATAAGTTCGTATAACGGACTGAAAAATATTCTGTAAATTAAGCATACCCTTTATTTTCATAACATAAATATATCAGTTATGTTTTTATTTAAATACTGATGAAAAAAATTGACAAAGTGAACCGATTTTGTACTTTTTCAACATTGTTTTTTAATACATAATAGTAATATTTTCGTAATTTTGGCTCTGTAGTAGACTTTAGGACTGTATATCCTGTTGGAAAAACGCATAAAACATAATATTTTGGCATACTGTAATGGTTGTATTCATCCTGAAAGTTAACTCTGACGTCTATTTTCGTAAAACGCTATGAAAGGATTGTCTTCGCTTTAAAAAACCATAATTAAAAATTATACTTTTACTCTGTAGCTGTCTAAATCAAGACTTAATCTTTCTCAAACTGTAAATTGTCTTTAAATAATCTGCTCACATAATTACCTTATTGCTCTGGGTAAAACGCAAAAACATGAAGTTTTCGTCACGAATCGAATACGCGCTCTTAAGATTCCTTAACATAATATATCGAATATAATAAAAATTATCATTTCTGGATGTGCCAGAATTAACAATAGGTATACCTATATATGTAGCATTAGTGCTAATTAACATGCCAGTAATATGTTTAGAAAGGACCATAAAGTCAAAGCTTATGGTATAACGGGCTTGTGTCTGCAACTACACGTCTTAGCGCGTATTTTGCGTACAAGCTATATACATATATATTCAGAGAAATTCCTAATGAGGGGCAATGTTTTTAAGATAAATAAAGGCAAGTTTACTTGTCTGCAGAACCCGTTGACTGCGGGCGAACATTCGCTACGCCGATCGCCAGTGCGGCTGGCCACACAACTGGTGTGTTGGCCGCACAGCCGAAACGCTTTTTCGTAAACGAGACGAGAGTGCGGCCGCACACGCTTGGCGTGTGCGGCCGTACTTTACGCCAGTGCGGGTTTACGCGCTTGGCGTGTTTTACTACGCGTGTGCGGATAAACACATACGGTTGTGTTTCATAATTTTGCGTCGACTGTGCGGGCGCTCACATACGGTTGTGTTTTTCGATTTTGCGTCGACTGTGTGGATATTTTTTAGAAATATTCACACGATTTATATTAAATATAAATAAATAAATAATTACTTATACATTATATCAGTTATTTTTCTCTCAAGACTTAAAAATGTAAATAGTATTGCCCCCCGATTATGTAGGCAAGTATGAAAACTAAGGGTTCTAAACCAAAATTATAAATTTATCTAGGTTTGTTACCTAGTATTTATACATATTTCAAACACGTCAACATTGGGACTTAATAATACTGAACTTCTTAATGCTTGACTTGAAACTATCAACTAGCCTATTGCAAAAGTACCTCTTTTGCAATAGGCTAGTTGATAGTTTGAGAATTCGATTATTATTTTTCTTGTGACTGGTTCTTCTTTTATTCAAAATATAAATCTTATTCCCCACTAGAATCCTATTCAGTATCGTCTAACGTGAAACACAAACGTATGTGTTTTGCCGCACTAGCGTACCTTCGGCCGCCACACAACCGTATGTGTTTTGCCGCACTGGCGTTTAGCAAAATACTAAAACACATACGGTTGTGTGTGCGCCGCACTCACGTATTTTTGTTGAAACACAAACGTATGTGTTTTGCCGCAGTCAACGTGTTAATAAGCATAATGTAATGCTTAAATTCAAGTCAAGATCTAGATTCCATTTACTAAGATCACTATTAATACCGATTTCTCAGTTTGTAAACAGTGCAGTGAACTACTTATCAGTGTAGATACAGTACGATTCAAACTTTATGGCGGCACTGAACACGAGTCGTGTGGCTGCGCAGTAACAATGTCACGTGTCAGCGGGGGTGAGGGGCGGGGTACCGTATTGCGCAGGAAGTAGCGCACTTCACAGCCGTGAGCCGCCATTAAGGCTTGTATACATGCCAATAACCTTGAGCATTTGGCCCGTACTGAATTTGTGGACGAGTGCGGGGGTGATGTAGACGCAGTCTTTAATCGGACGCATTTTTAATTTATTGTAATAAAAATAATACATATTTGTAAAAAGTAAGAAAACCAAATCATTTTCCTTTGTATTGCAAAGCAGTACATATTTGATACTCTTTTGATAAGAAATTAAGGAGTAAAATGGTTTCATCTCAATGATTTGGAGGTGATTTGACATTTTTTCTTCTTATTATGTGATACATATATATTTTTTTCTTATTATGTGAAAAATTGTGACTAAACCAAATTATGTATCTTAACATGTAGATTACTAACAATTTTTTCAGATGTAATTTCTCGGTAAATGCCGACGAAAAGTTGCTTTATCTGCATGCTTCTTTCAAGCTTTTTTCGAGAGAGCAGCCTTAAGTTTGAATCAAACTGTACTTAGTATGTGTTGTTATCTCTAACCTTAATAGTGACGCTGTGTATGTCTCCAATAAGGATCTCTGCCTGTTCATCATACAGCTGTCCTCGCATCTCGCATCTCGTCACAACTGCAGTTACACCAGACTCCAGGACTTGATCACTCATTAGACTAAAAATACAAAGCAAAGTCAAAAATATAAAGTTGTACAAACTGGTCCTGGAAGTACTAAACCAAAATGTGCCCAGCGCGCCACGGTCACGACTGCATGACAGACGAATTACTACTCTATGTTAGTACGTATAGAAACGTAAAGTAAATATTTATTTATTTATTAACACTTCAAGCTCAAAATACAGAGGCGGACTTAATGCCATAGGCATTCTACCAGTCAATCAATCAATCAGTCAATTAATATTTAGGGTGTAATTACAGGTACACACGGCTACACATCATGCTAAACATTTCCAGTATAAGCTGACCCCGTATTGAACGGAAATCCTATACAATGCGAGAGCAGCATTAACTGGAAATGTATAGCTTGATGTGTGGCCGTGTGTACAGTCACCAAAAGAGATAAGTATCCATGTCGTCGGGAATAGTTGAAGATTACTTAAAAACCAATGGAGGCTTTTAATTGAAATTTAATTAAAGCATTGAACTGTTTATTCTCTATTGATTGTATTTTATTTTATTCATAAACACCCATCGGTTTCTGAGTAAACTTCAACTACTCCCGACGACATGGATACTTATCTCTTTTGGTGACCGTACATGAGACATTTTATCTTTGTTTCTTAGATGGAAATGCATCTATGAAACAAAGATAAAATCATCGTTTTTGGTATGGCAGGTGGCTATTGGCAGCAGTGACCACTTATCGTCAGGTAGGCCGTCGAATTGTTTGCCATTCATCATCATCTGCCTTGCCTTTTCCCAACTATGTTGGGGTCGGCTTCCAGTCTATCCGAATGCAGCTGAATACCTGTTTTACATGAAGCCACTGCCTATCGTACCTTCAGAACCCAGTTACTGGGTAGCACAATACCCCTTGGTAAGACTTTCTGGCTTCTGGCCATCCTTAACGACTGCCAAAGATCTAGGAATGACAGCCGGAATCAACGTCTTTACGTGCTTTCCGAGGCACGGAGAGAACTCGGTATGAAATGGATTGTCACCCATCCAAAGACCGACTGCAGCCAGCGTAGCTTAACCTTTGACCGATCGATCTGTACGACTTTTACTTAGTCACGAGCTCCTCACTTGTTGGCCATTCACAGACATAAAAAAAAATTGGTTGTCTGTAAAGTCGGTTTACGGACGATAGTTTTACGCGATAATGTCATAAAGAAACATAATGGCTAACATATATAACATAAGCAAATAATGGCTTCCGTCGAGGTGGGCGGAGCTTATTGCTTGGGCCGATCGTGCCTCTCTATTGCTTGTTCCCCGCTCTCGCTTGGACGCTCAGGCTCAGGCGGAACATGACACCTTTTCGTGCGTGCAGCTGGTGTTCATCGATTTATAAGACGTTATCACGTCAAAAAGACTTAATCCAATATATTTTTAAAATTATATATTTCTTGGGCTATTAAATGCAATAAATAATAGAAAAGTTAAATAATACATAGAAACTGAAAACAATTTTATTACCTAGCCGCTGTTTCTTTGGACGCTCGTATACATTTGGCCAATGTCTTGACTTCCATGAATCTGTCGGAATGCACCAGAAACCTAGCTACATGGATGTAAATGTTCATGGAGTCCAGCTTATGTTCAGTTATGATCCTGAAAGGAAATAAGATGACGACGGTTTGATGAATATTATATAGTAGAAGCTTTTGGATACAAGCAGTGCGAAACATGGTCCTAGAGTTGTTTATTGACAAGAAGTCCGTGGCTTACACTCACAGTTACCATATACATGAACCACAAAACTCCAACCACATTATTTCAATGCAAAACTGTTTTTTTTATTATTATTATTGTTAGGCAAAGTCAAAGCATTTATCTCAATTAAACCATTTACAGGCACTTTTGAATTGTCAAGAAGTCGGTCAGTTAGTCAGAATGTTGAAACTAGTTGCTCGTTCCAAAACGTAGGGTAGGTCTCTATGGAGAACAACGAGCAAGAAAATACATGGACACTCTTTTAAATCAAGTTTTTACAAATAACTGATTACATTACAATTTCTGGTTAGGTTACAGGCATCCATTTGACCACTATCTCACCTGATGGTAAGCGATGATGCGGTCTAAGATGGAGTACGCAATAAAGTACTAAAACAAACCGTCCTAAAACAACAATTACAGAAAATTACTTACTTGATAGCCAACTCGAATCCTACTTCAATTGTAGGCCCACTAGCCAATACCACAGCTACAAGTCTTATTTTGTCAGTATTAGACCCAAACAGCGTAAGTGGTCTTATATCAGTACTCTCAGACTCCTTCCGTGAACTCTGTATAGGTATGGCCTCATTGAGGACCTTCTCTGTCAGTCTCCCGCTTGCTTCACATAATGATAGATACTTGGCGAGCTCAATCTGTCGTGTTATAGATGTCATAAGGTTGTCTATGGTCACCTTGTCTAAGTTGAAGTGGAATGATCTTGCGTCACTTGTTTCTGGAAAGAGAAAAAATTCAAATCTTTCAATTTTGAGTATTTTTAAAACAGATTTTAGAACGAGGGACTGGATTCAAACTCATGTCACGATAAAGGATGATTTCAATTTCAACCAAAACGGCTCGTTTCGCATCGGATCGTAACGGATTTTACAAATCTTTAAACGATATTAAATTGTGTACACAGTATTTACGGTCTATATTACCAAGCCGCGCATAGCAGCTTGACCGCAGTCGTAGTATTGGAAAGTATGTGGCAACATGCGATCGGCTCCGACTATTTGACTAGGCGCAGAACGGATGAGTTCGTAAGCGACGGCGTAGTACTATTAAGTATTCTGTGGCGATGGTACGGAGTCGATCCTGCCGGCCATGTTCGGCTGTCGCCGCATCCGTTCGTATTCTTTCCGATCAGATGCGATGCGAGCCGTTTGGTGTAAATCATCCTTTAGTCTTTGATGAGCTATAAAGGAATGAGGACGATCCGAGGTAATGTATTCAATCAGCGTACCGTTCTAGCAATGCAACATCTTTTTGATGTCTCTTGCATAATAGGGTATTTTACTCTATACGAGAAAAAATCTATAAATATGTTATTGAGACAGTTTAGGCATAAAGCAGTCGGAAAATCTAAGTTTTAGTTCATAAAATAACAAAACAATTTTTTTAATTCAATTTAAAGTTTTCAGTATTTTTAATCTGTTTTAAAACACCCTGAAATAGTAGCGGCCATTTTATTACGCCGTACGGCTGTGTAAACAAAAATTTGTCAACTGTCAGTCAACCGATTGGCGTAATATAGGCTTTGTACTTTTATTATTTTCGTAACCAACGTATTTTTTTCATTATTACACCTATTACAAAATATGCTTTTAATTATTTTTAAATGATATACAATTATCATATTTAATATGAGCTCATTTGATACAAAACGAACTGACGTCATTTACGCTGAGCAATATGGCGTCCAGTGAGAGGCGTTTTCGTCGAGCTAGGCGCGAAATTTGAAAATTGAAAATTTAGATGCATTTTTATGGCACTTATCGATTGAATAAAAATTTTGTGTTTTTTTTGGTGGCATATTAGCACTACAGAATTTCATTGAGACACTTTTCAAAAATTGGTGTAATACCCTATTAAATATTTGTGTGATGAGCACTTGTGTTTGCCTTGTGCCTGGGTGTTGTTTATCTATATATGTATGTATTTAAAATGTATTTGTGTATGTATATCAGTTGTCTGACACCCATAGTACAGGGTCTCTCCTGTGTTAAATGTCCCCACATATTATTATTATTTATTATTATAATGAGTCTTATGGGTGTATTAATATTGTCTTGTGGGTGTGTAATTGTGTACTTTTGGGTTTATTTGGCGTATAAACCAAACCCCTTCTCTTCAGGAGAGCAAAAACACCGTTTTTTTTTTTAAATAAAATAACTATTCATAACTTTTCGTTTTAGAACTTATAAAGAACCTTTATACTTTATGTTCAAAATGATTTTATATCCAAATATTTTTAGGTTGTATAAAAACATAATTTTTTTCGCGAATTTCGATATTTCGTGTATACAGATCGACAGAGCAAAAAAATCTGAAAAGAATGGCATATACTATACATTTTGGGCAAAATTGTTTATACCTACGCCAATTGAAGCTAAAGGCGATATATAAAAAGTGCATCATCTAAACCGCATCAGTCCATATTATAATAAGTACAGTACGATTCAAACTTTATGGCGGCTCAGTGGGCTAATTCACGTAACTAAAGAAGTGCTGTTGCAGTGCAGTTGCAGTTAAGTTTCGATCAAAACAATGTTTTTCGTATTTTCTACCGCTGTCAGACACGCTCGAGTCAAGTTCGCGTCACGCGAGCGCAATAACGGCATTCTACTGTTGTGCGTCTTTGGTGCGTGCTTCGGAACGCAACATGATCGGTATTCTACTATTCGTTTGACGTCTCAAAATAACAATTAAAAAACACTAAAATCTGTACTTGGGGTATTATTTTAATAACGTGATAACGTTATATTCATAGAAATGTAATCGATCGATATTTTTTCTCACATGTAGCTACACCATAAGTAAGTTTGGTAGACCTTGGTTGTCGTACAGTTGACGAGCAGTTCACGGGCAGCTTACGCGCAGTTCAAAGGTTCAGAACGGTATTCTTGTAAGAATACCGTTTATCACTCAAACTTGAACTTAACTGGAACTGCACTACAACTTCATGGGCGCGTCATATAATTACGTGAATTAGCCCTCTGAACACGAGTCGAGTGGCTGCGCAGTATCAATTTCACGTGTCAGCGGGGGTGAGGGGCGGGGTACTGCGCTGTCAGTAGCGCACTTCACAGCCGCCATTAAGTTTGGCGCACACTGAATGGAAATTCCACCGCCGATGATCCGCGGCGGAACGCTTAAACATATCATTGCATATATTGTTTGCCGCGAAATGGATAATGTGTGTGGTGAATGTTTGAGGTTTTGTGAGATTATGGACAAAAGATGAGTTTTTTTTTTTGGGTTCATTTTATATTACCCATTGTTATTTACTTTTTATTTGTTTCTTTTACTATTTTTTTTATTTCTCTTATCTTTTCCTCGTGTACATTATTTACTTTTATATTTTTATGTACTGTACAATTATTTGGACACTGTCTGTTATGTTGTACACACGGTTACACATCAAGTTATACATTTCCAGTATAAGCTGACCTCGCATTGTATGGATCGGATACTATACAATGCGAGATCAGCATTAACTGGAAATGTATAGCTTGATGTGTAGCCGTGTGTTATGTTTCTTGTAAATAAATAAATGAAATATTTGAAAAATATAAAGCGGCCCGCGACGGAGCGACCCACTACCGCGTAGTGTGTCATTTATATGCAATAACATGTATAGGCGTTCCGCCGCGGATGATTGGCAGCGGAATTTCCGTCAAGTGTGGCGAAGGTTTATGAATGGAACTGTAGTAATAATAATAATTTTTTTATTACCACATAGTTCAAATACATTGCACTGTATACAGATTAGTGTTCTTGATTTAGCATTAGAAAAGTACAATAGGTTCAACCATGTCCCCTAAACTAGGCGAGGCCTGTATATCTTAGGGGGCAGTCTTCGGTTAAAGGGTATGCTTATAATTATATTGTGGCAGACGGTGCCAGTGGACTGTGTCAAGTGGGTGCATTTTTGATCTTGTGGTATTAGAGAATGGAGAGTGAGAAAGTGAAGAGTGCATTCAATAAGAGCAAATGTTTGATGATTGTGTGTGGGAATTTTTTAGGATGTTTTGTGATAGTGTGATGTATGTTGTAGTGTGTTATGTGTGTGGGAGTGCTTAGCACGTGTGCGCAGTAGTAGTATACTAACTGTTGGGCACAGGCACGCAGTTCGCGAGGTGGTGTAGCGCTGCGGAGAGGTGATGCTGGCGCGCGTGCAGCACGGAGTACAGGTGCGCGGTGTGGGGGGCGGGGCGCGCGTACAGCAGCGCGCAGGTGGCGGCGGCGCGCGCGTGCTGCCCACTCCCGCACTGCACCGCGTACAGTGCCTCCAGGCGCTTCGACATCTCCAGCGTGCGGCAGATGTGCATTATGTACTCCTGCAAATCGTTGTGTTCAAATATTTAGCAAGCGAGCAAAAAACGCGCGAGCGAGCGTACAAATCGTCACGTAACGAAATGCGTGTGTGTATGTGTGCGTGTAACGATGCTGCAGACGAGCTCGCTAGAAGGGGGTCGAGTACAAGCGCGGTGGGTCCGGAACCCATAGTGCCACTCCCCTTCGGTCACCTACGCACCATGGTAAGAAAACGTACCAAGGATCTACACCAAAGACTGTGGACCGAACTTGGCGAGTGCAGGCAGGCCAAGGAGGCAATTCCTGCTATTGAGGGCCGCTTCACGAGGCAAGCCCTACGACTGTCCAAACAACAGCTACGTGTGGTCACAGCCGCCATAACTGGCCATGGGTCTTTCAATAAACATCTTTCGGCCCATGTGCTTCTGAACTGCCCTGAGGTCGCTCCATACAGGGCAAAGTACTTCGGTCAGCCAGGGAACCTGCGGGAGATCGCCAGCGACGTCAAGGCGCTGCTGGCCTTCCTCGAGGACCTCGGGTGGATCGAATGATCTACTTCCCACCTGTACGCAAAATACGCGCTGAGACGTGGAGTTGCGGACACCAGCCCATCATACTACTACTACTACTACTACATGTGTGCGTGTATAGGAGCTACTACAATTAAACAAATGAGCACACGAGTGCGAGTGTGCAGCACTCGCCTGCTCGTGTATATACTTATATATTATTGGAACGAAGTTCCCTAACGCGGCTTAGGGGTAGTGCGAAATAGTAGAAATCGTCACGTAACGAAATGCGTGTGTGTGTGCGTGTGTCGAGCCGCTGCTGCGCGCACTCGCCTGCTCGTGATACAATTATTATTATTTTTATTTTTTTCTATACAGACACTTACGTAAGGAACTTTGTTCCTTACGGGGGTCCCCCGACCGCACAGTTTTTTTTTTGTACAGACACGTACGTAAGGAATTTCGTTCCTTACGGAGGTCCCCCGAGCGCACATTTTTTTTTACCCTAGTGGTGTAGAGGTAAGGAGCACTATCTCATATGAGGGGAACGTTAAAAAAGTGTCCAGCTTTATGCAGCAAGTAAACAGTTCCAAGTTCCAGTTCCTGCAGTTCCAGTTCCTGCGCGCACATAAGAGTTAAAATAGCAATCACGGTACCCTACGATGCGCATGGCCCGACACGCACTTGGCTAGTTTTTATTCTTCTAGTGCTAGGGAAATAAAATACAGTGTTCTACAAGGAACCATTCTGTCAAAGTATCATTTGCCACTTTTATGTATGGCACAGCATATAATAATAATGTATAGCATCTCTGTAGGTACTTGTGTTCCACAAAACTAATAGAAAGAGATGCGACCAACAGGTTTCCAAATAGGAACACCAGTCTTTTTCCCTCCCTAAAACATGTACGTACTGAATAGAAATAATTTAACAATAATCATATGTAAAACACCTACAGAAAAAAAGCAATAAATAATAATCAACACACTTACCGCCCACATATCCAGCGTACTATCAATATCAGTCATGGCCTTCAGCAAATCATTCACCTTTTCTTTCTTTAAACACTCCATATAAACGGAATCCGTGAACGTGTCCTTATCCACTAGGTTATCATAACAGTATCTGATCACTTCACTCAAGTTACTGTACTTCATGTAAAATGCTATGTTCGCAGTATGAGACCCATAGTTCGTCAAATAGTACACGCATTCTTTGTAAAAGAAAGGGTCAAGTTTTTTCCGCTGATGGTCTATCTTAGGTTCAATATGGTTATTGTTTCTTCGTAATAATCCTTGTGCTAAGCTTTTCTTTGGTTGAACTATAGCAGTTTGGAAATCGCTATAATCTCCTTGTTTTATTTTTTTCACGCTGGCTAGTGTGTGCATTATGTTCAAAGCTGGCTCGCTAAGTTGTATTTTCTTTTTGTTGGTGTTCATTGTTGTTAGTTTCTCGTTTGTTGACTGAAAATAAAGTTTAAATATTTTGGTGATGTATCTGTTCTTTTTACGGAATAGAAAAAAACTAGTAAAAGTACCCATGCAGCTAAACCGCGTGTGTTACAATTATGCGGAAAATATGTAAAATAATAACAACCTCCGTCAGTTGTAATAAGTCTTAATTTTATTTGAACAATGAATGAGCATTCCGTCAAAATTGAATTTGTTGTTCATACAAAATTATATTTTATACGATAGTATGATCCCTTTATAATATCGTACCCCTTGTTGTTAAAATCAGTTGAAATAGTTCTAGAAACAGCGCAACTATCTAATTCCTGACAAAGGCCAATATTTCCAAAGGCTGTGCAAGTCTCTGATCAGAAAATCTACTGTCAAATCTTTTATACTGTATGATTCTCACTTGACAAAAGTTTGAATTTGACAAAAGGCTAAAGCTCATAAAATGTTCAAGAGTTACCTTTTTTACAACGCTAATGGCCAAATACTCAAACGCTACTCAAATTTAAGATGCTGTTAAGTCTCGTACTGTCAGTCACTTTAACATAAAGTGCTTGAGGCAGCACCAGCTTTAACGGCATCTTAAATTTGAGTAGCGTTTGGCCATAGGACATCTTACCTTTATAGTTTCAGCTTTGTTCAACAGCTGTTGGTTGACGGGATAATTCATGTCTTCGAGCATGCTTATGATTTCGTTCAGCAGTGGTGGATTGCTTCTCGGCCGTCCATCCGACTGCACACTCGATATAGAACTCGTCCTCTCCGAATACCTCACACTATGCAATCTTCTATTAATCAACTGGGATTCTGAAGCCTCTTTACCGTATTCACATTCTTCTGTGACCTCAGCACATACATTTAACGCATTTTTGAAGCAGTGCGCGAACTTTTCCCGCGCTTGTTTGAAGCAGCCTGCTTTTAAACATGCTTTACCCCAAGCGGCTAGGACGCTGTTTCTTGGTAGACCTGATTTTGTTGCTATTTCTAGTGCTAGTTCCCATTTCTCCGCTTCTAGGAGTGATCTTACTATTTGACCTGCAGAAAGATTCAATATTATTTTTAACTGACTTCAAAAAAAAGAGGAGGTTCTATGTTTTTTTTTGTATGTTTATTGTTACGCGATTCCTTCAATAATATTTGTACTGATTTTGAAAATTCTTTTTTTAATGGATAGGGTATTCCTCAGGGTTCCTATATAAATTTCATGGAAGTATTCTTCCTTAAAGGGTGAAAAATTAGGGCATGACTTAATTTTTTTAGTGTTACCGTACCCTAATGGATTTGGATTATAACATAAGGGTACTAGAAAGCGTTTCGGAAAGTCGATAGCTATACGAAACAACAAACTGAATAAAAGCCGTCGACTTCACGTTTCAGTTATTGAAGGCGGTTGTCTTTTTTGTTTTTTTCTGAAATTCGCGTTTATCTATGACGGGAGAACAAAAAAAACTAGCCAAGTACGAGTCGGACACGCGCACAAAGGGTTCCGTACCATTATCTACACAACATTAGACATCGAGCAAAAAAAAAAAGCAAAATATCAAGTTTGCTGTATGGGAGCCCCCCTTAAATATTTATTTTATTCGTTTTTTATTATTTAGCCTGAGTTTTATTACAAACTTTTATTTAACTTGCACTATTCGTATGTAAGTTGTCGCTTCAAAATTTGCAAACCATTTTTCGACCGTTTCTAGGCATGCAATCGAGCTGAAATTTTGCAAACGCCTTTAGTTTTGGTGACAATACAATGTCCAATACTCAATATTGTAATAAATTCATTATGGCCGCCGCTCCAAGATGGCGGATTACATATTTTTTCTCAACCCCCTTATTATGAGCCTTAATCGAATGAAAGGGTTAAACGATAAAGTTAGTAAGACTAGAAAAGAAAAAAAAAAATAAAAAAAAAAAAACATTTTTAATAAAAACAAGCTTTTAACAAAAAAAAAATGAAAATAACACGAACTAAAAGGAAAAAGAAAAGCTTGTTTTTAAAAATGTTTATTTTTATATTTTTTTACCCTTTGGGTACGGAACCCTAAAAACAAATGATAACAAAATAACTATGTATAGTAGTAATTACCGGCACGTAAGTTGGCCACAGATTTTGTAGTGGGGGAAGTTCGCGCACGCACAATTTCATACATTTTTACATGCGCGAATTTCCCCCACTACAAAATCTCAGGGAGGCGATTCTCAATTCTTTCGAGATATCTCTAATTCGAGATAATGTCTAATTTTAAATGTCTACTGAAAATGTCACAAAATTTATATAATCGTATTCTCATAATCAATAGAGATAAATGTCGCAGGCTTTTTGGATCTCTATCACGAAACTTAACGTAATTTTTTGCATCTTTTGTCTGGCATTGTTTTTTGTTGTTCACTCAATATATTTATTGCATCCACATGTGCACTTACAGAAATGAACAATGCGGACCCGGGTCGGGCACGGCAAAAGTAAAAGTATGAGAGAATAAAAGCGTTTTTGTTTGACTATTTAGTTGATTGTAACTGGTTATTTGCAAATAAAATTATGCAATTATTGTATTATTAATTAGGCAATGATTTTATTATTAATTACTATTGTATTATTAATTATAAAATAATTGCATTATTAATTATTATGTTTTTATTATTTTAATGTAATTACATTATTACCTAATTTAAAAATAATATTTTTTTTGTTTATTTATATTAGATATATGTAATAACATTTACGTTTATTAGAAACTCTTTTTATTTATTTATTAATGTATAAATTACTATTTTGTTGTTCTTTAAATATATCGGGTATTTATTACATATTTTAATTGACATGGCTAGTGTACTTGTTGAGTGAGTGTCAACAGTTGGCAGGAATTATAATGGGAATTCCACGGAATTGGCGTGAGCAAGCAGCAACAACAACTAAAGAACTCGATAGACTTCACGCGCGACATTCATGTCGACTGACATTTACCACTCGTTGCAAGTCGAGCGCTAGGCATAGACATTTCTCTAATGTGACATTTCGAGAATACGAAAAGTCGGTTTCATTCGACATCCGCCATTTTATTTCGACATATCTCTAATTCGACTTCATGTCTATTGCGTGAGAATCGCCCCCCTGGCCAGCTTACGTGCCGGTAACTGTATGTAACGTGTGTATACTGACTGGGATGCGCGCCGTGGTGCGGCACTAGGTGCTGCGCCTGGTGCGTGACGAGCGTGGCCATAGCGTCCGCGTGGGCCAGGCAGCGAGCCGCGTGCAGGGCTCCCGTCTCCGCCACAACCACGCGTCCTCCTGCGTTTCTGTATGAAGATGCTTCGATAAAGCAACTGCAGTGAGGTGTTGGCTCTAATACATTAGGGTAAGCAAGAAGCTTATAGATAAAAGTAGAGGCAACACTCTAAATTGGATTTGTCCGCAGCAAGCTCGAATTTAATTCGATTGTGTGGGATCCACACGAGGGAAAGTACAAACTCCTAGTGGAGCGAGTACAGCGTAAGTATTGCAGGGACTATCGCGGACTTTCCCGCCTGCTCAATTAAAAAAAAAATTCCCTTGGCGCCTGCGAAGTCAACGAGGCGGGGTAGAGAGCGCTTCCATTTTTTGAGTGCAAACAAAAATGAACTTAGTGGTGGTCAGGCGAGTGTGACTACGATAGTACCTGTACAAAAAACTATATGGGTATTATCCCTACTTGTATCCGTCTCTGTTTGTATCAGGAATGGTGGGTATTGATACCCTCGAGCTAAGACGCAAATATGCACTACTTTTGCACTACTTCCTGCTGCTTAACGGCAAAATTGATAACCCTACGGCTCTGTCGCGCTGTGGGATATCCGCACCGGCTCAATACACACGACTGCGATCACGCCCTCTGCTAACGGCTCCCAGAGTCCGGACTCGAACCGCACAATACGCCGCAACACACCAGGCGGTGGCTTTGCTCAACACACTGACTGCTCAGAAACCGGATGTAGACATATTCCACACCAATGTGAGACTATTTTTGCAAAACTGTAAGGATTGCTTTTTCGCGTAAGACAGTACTTACTTATTATTATTATTATTATTATTGAATAAGTGTTTAATCTAGTTGCTATTTATTGTGTATTCTCAATTCTAATTCATGATAGGATTTTATTTTATTTCTATTATTTTTTAAATCCGAATTTATATTTAATTATTTTTTATTATTATTCTGTTTTTGATCTCATAATGATAATTTATAATTGTAATTGTTGACTCTCTGCACGTGTTGGTGATAACTGTGAGTGCAGAGAGTAATTGAAATAATAAATAAATAAATACCTAAGTGAAACCAACTGTGGGCAGACACTCTCTTTCTGAATGCATACATTATAACGAGACAGTCATATGTGTTTTCTTTATCTTATGTATGCATTCAGAAAGAGAGCATCTGCCCACAGTTGGTTTCACTTAGGTGTAAGTGTTGCCTCCACTTTTATCTATAAGCTTCTTGGGTGTAAGCAACAAGTGACACAAAAAACTGATGTATTTCCGTTGTTCCCTCTATCTGTGTCCCCGTCACGGGGACAACAGCTTACAAAATATCCTTACTATTGTCCCCATTATGTACTTACATATGGGTAACAAGGACAACGGCCTGTTAAGAAAATAAAATATAAACGATTAAACGCCTTGAAAGTTAATTTCAGACCAAATATTTTATATTATCTCTAAATCTCTCTCTCTCTTTCATTTCACGACTTTCAATTTAGTAGTAATTTTTGCTGATTCCAATGAGGCCTGGTGATTTCCGAGCGGTTGTTAATCTCTCCTATCCGAGTCGGATTGCCTTAAGTTCTGAGCTCACATAATATTCGGTACTATAAACTAACGCGAATAGCGTACCGGGACAATGGGCAGTAATTTTAATTATTTTATTAAATTCCCTTTGTCAATGGGGACATGGTCTACGGGGACAACGGGAATACATAAAAAAAACTTACGAGTCCTGTGGAGTTCTGGCGTACAGTTCTGCAGCGGCGAGTAGTAATGAGCGTCGAGCTCGCACTAACAGCCGAGCGTCGCCACCGTGAGATAACTCACGAGCGACCTCGTCACTGCGATCTAGAAGGAACCTACAGTAAAGAAGATACTTGTTTTAGCTGCATCCAGATCCAGAGAACTAAATCTAGAACAGAAAACAGCTGTGGACTTTTGGGTGTGTGTGGGTTTATTCGACGGCAGAAGGTAAGATAGTATCAATACAGGAATAATGCAGCCACTCACCTCGGATAATCCAAATTAATAGAATGCATCTTCATAATCGACAAACACAGCGTCACGTTAGGCGTGAACTCGTAACTAAACTCTGTCCTGACCGCATCATTTCTATTAGCATTGGTAGACAAACACCAGTCCATACACGTCACCCCGCTGCCAGCTGAATCAGAGTTACTGCTCAACATCATATCGTGGTCAGAATTCGATTTTTTATTCATCGTTTGTGTGTAGCAGTCGTCACATACTCTGAATTTAACCCCGCTAGGGTATGTTGGGACTTGCATTCTGTGGCGGGAACATGCGTGGCACACAAGACGACCGCACCTTCGGCAGTGATGTCTACGAATGATCATAGAGAACATTGACGTATGACATAGCATACATCGGTCTGTCGAATAGTCCTCAGCCCACTGCTCCTTGCTCGGCACTTGCTCGGGCATTGCAAAAGGCATATTTGCAGCCTCAATGTTTATAGAATCTAAAGATTGAAGTAACGAGTCGTCTGAAGGTTTCGGAGGCGTTGGGCACACGTTTCGCGGATTCTTCATGTCCAAAGCCTTTTCGGCATAAAATCTCAGCAAGGCATCCACAGCATTTCGAGATATTACTAAGCTTTCGATTGACTTTATATTGTAATAGAGATTGTCACCGCTCGGGTCTTTTTTTAAACTTGGTGAAACCTTGTTTATGATATTGGCAAGAATATCCAATTTCGCGTTCATTAGGAACTGTTCAATCATTATTAGAGGACTTTCAATCAGATCCCAGAACAGATGCCGCCAGTTTGTATCTATTTCGAGCATTATTTGAAGTCCTATTTTGATGTTTTCGAACGACTTCCAGTCGAATGAGTTTTCTGTTATGAAGTCTACGCAAACTTGAAGTATTTCTACGTTCCGCACTTTGGACATCTCGTCTTGTATAAGATCCATTGCCTGGGATGTTGGGAGTCTAAGCAGAAGTTGATGGACCAGTTCAGGTGTCGCCTGGTTTGTATATTCGAACATTTGTCTCAAGAGATTCATTACAATCAAATTTTTCATATTGTCGGACACTTCGTGCGCGTCTGCCCACTCCAAACATAACTTAAACTAAAAAAGACATTTTATATAGCAAGAAATATACAATAATAAAGTGTAACTTGAAATAGTGAACAATTTACCTGTTGACTGTCCATCAGAACTTCGATGACATTTTCAGGGTTTTCCATTGATCGTTCGTATATGGTGTACCAGTGATTTGTTCCCATTATAGCAGATATCTGTAAATGGTAACCCCGTAATCAAGATATACATAGACAGAATATTGTAAAAATATACATGCATATGTCTTACCTGATCATACAAAGGTATTTTGACTATCCAATCAGAACATCGCTCATATAATCCGTCATCTAAAAGGTCTTGATTCAACAAGAAACGAAGGTAGTCCAGGACTTCTAAAGCACCATCCGCGGGCCAAACGCTCAAGTTGTTCAAAATGAGGTCCACTTTCAACTCGGGACACTTCAGGTACTGGCAATACTTCCAGTTGTTAAGAATTTTCGGATTTGTTGCTAACTTAAAAAGGATTAAATCTCTCAAATTCGATAAATTAGCACTGCACATTAGTTGGCGTTCTGACAAGGAGTCTATTATGTTCAGACATTTCAGAATCTTCCCAGACTCAATCAATTGAGGCATGAACAAGAACAGTTTGTCCAAGTCAATAGTTGTGTGAAGCGATGCTAAGTACTTGTTGTTACCAAACAAATATTTCGTGCAGTTAAATCGATCCAACTCCATGTAGTTGTTCAAGCATTTCGTTCGAGCATCCATACTTTGTTGTAAGCTGTTTTCGTTCGGTGACGTATGAATCTTTTTTATAATGTGCGCTAGCACCCAATTGTGTAGAACGACGTATGTAAGGCACTGCGGGTCCGGAGAGCGCGGCATAGGAGCGAAATTAGTAACGGGATCTAAAAACAAATTTTCTTCTGGGTTTTTAAAGTCGTACACAACGTGAAGCAGATTATTGAAATTAACTTCGCTTGCCTCTTTTGGCGGTCCAGATAATGTGATCGAAGGACAAAAGTTCAAGATAAGTTTCGGTATAAGATTCACATTCAGCTTTTTACAGATGGGTTCTAAATTGGTTACAGGAATCTCTTTATTGTTGATCATGTTGCCAAATATATCATGGAGCTGTCGTTCGAGCACTGAGAAGTAAGGCAAGTCGGAGCCACTGTCCACAGAACGGTTGTCTTCTTGTTCTAACTGAGACACCGTTTTACAGTACATGTAACACATACGTAGATACGGAGTTCTTGCTTTTTTGCTACCTTGCCGAGATACCTCACAGATGTTGCACAAGTCTTTGTCAGATGCAGCGACTACATTCATATAAATCTGATGGTATTTCTGAAGTAAGTTTGGATCTAGCTCGGTGGACTCATTTGGGGTCACTACATCTACCAAATCTTCACAAGACTGTCTTAATTCTTTCGACAGTTGATTAAGTTTACAGAACTCTTTATGCTTTATCGGCATTCGGCAATCAGTTATCAACCCACATATATTGTCGATAAAATTGAAAGACTTTTCAGTGTTTCCGAAAATTTCGAATGTAACGCTCGCAATGTCTTCTACGAAGCGTATGTAGTTCGTTTTCTTAACTGCTGCTATGTCAGTGCAGTTCCTTACTTCAGCCAGTTTTCTTTCTACGACATTTATTAGACCATACGTGATCTCTCTATTTAGACCACTGCTTAGCAAAATATCAACAGCATTGATGAAAGGAGCATTTTGATGATTGTATAGTTGCAAGTGTGGGTGCCGAGAGCCTAGCTCCATAATGTCGAAAGAGTTTGGGGCCCTATTTGAGGCCAGGAAGCCTTCCACGAGGCCCATAACCTCCGTCGATACTACAGATAAAGCTGACAATTCTTTGGTTGGGTAGCGAGTGTCATCTCTATAATAGATAATGTTTTTTATCTTAGCTATTAAGTTACGCAGTTGCTCCGTAAATGTTACTTCTGTAGCTATTTCGGAATCCGCCAAGTCGAACATCTGAAATGATGGAAATAACAAATAAGTATTGAATAATAAGCAGGAAAATAGAACATTGGAGCAGGGTGTGTGTGAATAATATTTTCGGGTTTTAGACAGTTTATAGGCAACCTTTTTACTCGAATATCTTACATAATGATTTATAAAAACCTATAGTTGCCATGGAGTCGCCATGACAAACCTTGACAAACAGAAGACAGATGTCAAGAATTTTATTACAAGAACACAAAAGCTTGTGCGCCAAAGAGTAATATTAGCAGGGTTTATCACCCTGCATGATACTGCCAAAATTGTGGTGTTTCTACAAAAGCTATTAAAGTTGAAGTCACAAAAGCTTGGTAGATCACGTTTAAAATCCGTATAAGAAATTGTGCTGCCTCATCCACAAGAATCACTAATAAAGAGTTGAAGTCCTTAAGTGAATGTTTTGGTTCATAACGATATGTATAAGTGTAATGAACGTTGGTACAAATGGTTTTGTTATACAAGACACGTTCAATGTCCTGTTAAGAGATAACGCAGATTATAACGTGGACCTAATAATTTCTCCCGATGATTACGAGATGGTCGACGAAAAGGAGTTGAAAGAATTCAAAATAGAGAATGAGAAAGATAAATTTAGAGCACTGAATGAGTATGCTTTGTTTTTTTTTTATATATTATTTCTTCCACTTCTCCCAGACAGATCGATGGATGACAAAACAGTCCATTATGAGAGCCTCGGAAAATGGAGAACTAAGTTTTCAACACCTGTAATGAATTTTTTTTTTATGTCTAACAGTGGATACCTGTATCGGGAACAGGGTTTAAGCAGGGTTATGGCTTCAGAGAGAGAAACCTCAATTTTGTTTTAGTAATAAAATAACGACCACTGGTCTTAGGGAAACCGTAGCGTCCTATTGGCGATAGAATTTTCAGAATCGTGCTAGAAGCTCCGGTTATGAACGCGTACAAACGAAAATAAAATTAAAAAAAAACCCGGACAAGTACGAGTCGGACTCGCCCATCGAGGGTTCCGTACAAATTTCTAGGTACATATCCATACTTCTATACTAATCCATACTTTAATCTACTTTCTACTTAATAATATAAATGCGAAAGTAACTCTGTCTATTACGATTTCACGACGAAACGGCTGAACCGACATAGCTTGAACCCTGAGGAAGAACATCGGCTACTTTTTGATCCGCGACTTCGTCTTCATCCGCGATAACCGACATTCACGCGAACATTAGCGCGGGCAAGAGCTAGTAATAAATGAAGCCTATATTTTTTTTATGATTTAACTACAAATGTAAAGTTTTCAGACTTTTCCCTATACTTGTAGTATAACACAGTATTACTTGCCAAATTTCATAGTTCTAGGTCAACGGGAAGTACCCTATAAATTTTGATTCCCTTGATAGTTTCGAAATATACGTTTTTTGCGGCATAAATGGGCGTATTTTTTTTTCACGTTAACATAGAATGTTGATTTTTTTACAGCTTCAAGGGACCGTAGATTTGAGTATATGGTTTTAATTTCAACTCGATACCTCCACGCGTTCTCGAGATAAAGGGTCAGACAGGCAGACAGACAGACAGACTGACAACAAAGTGATCCTATAAGGGTTTTTTCCTTTTTTCCTTTTCCTTGTACGGAACCTTAAAAACAAAAAGAAGCATTTGTTTGTAAGTTTATATGTAGGAGGTAATATCCAAAACTACTTATCTGATTTTAAAAATTCTTTTACCAATAGCGTAGATTACGTTATCCCTGAGTGGCGCTATATTGCATTATCAAAAAATTAGGGATCTTTAAGAAAATTCACGCGGAAGAAGTAGCGGGCAAAGTGCTAGTTGATTATAATTAATGTAAATTAATGGAGATAGTACGTCACATTTTTAGTGTGCGCTTGTGTCTGGATGTTCGAATAACGAAACTGGGTCAGCATTTGTATACAATCAGTAGCAAGAAATCTTTTGTAATTCCATTCTAATCATCATGGCACGCGTACGCGTAGGGTCTAAGTTTCAATGCCTGTCTCTGCTGACTATGTTCTCATGTGCATTCGGGGGAATATGCCTAATAACCCGTGATCGGAATAGGTAGAGCTATTTAGGTTCATTGACCGCAAACATTGTTGATTGTTAATATGGATATTCCACGGGATTCCGACTGATACTACGGGATTTTATTGTATTTCATTATTTTTGTCAATATGTATAAAAATGGTTTATGAAAGCCAATAAGCGCATGAGCGACGTTATAAATTTTACGTCAACAGCACGCTATAAAACTTTTTGCCAATAATCAAGTTTATCTATTTATTATACTATCCTTAATCCCGTCCTTCTTATATTTACCCGTCAGAAAGGAAGTGTAATCTTTCATTATTTCCGAAGGCTAGAATAGTTTTTTTATGATTTTACTACTTAAGAACCAAATCCCGGGACTCGGGGAATATCCATATTATTCTAACCTATGGCAAGTACATAAAACAGCTCTACCTATTCCGATCTCTGCTAATAACAATGTCGTCGTATTAGGTCTCTCCCAAGTCCTGTGCATTCGGGGGAATATGCCTAATAACAATGTCGTCGTATTATGTCTCTCCCAAGTCCCAAGTCCTGTGCATTCGGGGGAATATGCCTAATAACAATGTCATTGTATTATGTCTCTCCCAAGTCCTAAGTCCTGTGCATTCGGGGGAATATGCCTAATAACAATGTCGTCGTATTATGTCTCTCCCAAGTCCTAAGTCCTGTACATTCGGGGAAATATGCCTAATAACAATGTCGTCGTATTATGTCTCTCCCAAGTCCTAAGTCTTGTGCATTCGGGGAAATATGCCTAATAACAAACAATGTCGTCGTATTATGTCTCTCCCAAGTCCTAAGTCCTGTGCATTCGGGGGAATATGCCTAATAACAAACAATGTCGTCGTATTATGTCTCTCCCAAGTCCTAAATCCTGTGCATTCGGGGAAATATGCCTAATAACAATGTCGTCGTATTATGTCTCTCCCAAGTCCCAAGTCTCAAGGTTTTAAAAAGCATATATTTTGTGTCTTTATAGTATTTATATATATATTATCATTAGCATAATGCCCCCGACTTCATCCGCGTGATTTTTTTCTAATGATAATGCAATTTAGCGTTTAGCAGTCAGGAATAACGTGGCTTTCTATCGGTGAAAGAATCTTTGAAATCGGATGACGAGTTTCGGAGATTACCCCCCCCCCCCCCCCCTACATATAGACTTACAAACCAATTTTATTCTATGATCTTTATAATATTAGTATAGATTAAAATATCACTTAATAATTTTCAGCATGGCGAGAATTGCAGATCGAGTTGCATCGACAATGTTACCTTTATCTGCAAAATGGCGTCAGGAGCCGTTCCTGCCTATGATAGTGGTAAATAGCAAATATAACACTGTAGTGACCACAGTTATTGGATTGGTAAGCAGTAACCTCCATATTTCATTTTTATTAGTTGTGGTCCACTCACCTCACTCGCTCAGTTACTCTTACTTACTCACTCACTTTAGGAATATCACATAAAAATCACTGGAATAACTACCTACCTGCAGGTCACACATATTTGTTCAGTCTGGGAAACGAACCCGAGCCGAGAGTTATATTTACAACACTCAAATTGTAGGGCTCCTAAAAGGCATTGATTTGTGATAAAGTGATATGTACCTACATTACATTTTTTCTTGCTTTCAAACAGATTACTGCTGCGTAAATTAATCTCGCACAACAAATTGCACCTGCCATGTCATCTCTTCATCACCTTTGGTTGACTGGTAGAGATGCCTAAAGTATTAAGTACTTTAATATAAATAAACTAGCTTTTGCCCGCGACTTCGCCCGCGTGAATGTCGGTTTTCGTGGATGCAGACAAAGTCCCGGAAAAAATAGCCACAGGCTATCTTCAAACCAAATTTCATCAAAATCGGTTTAGCTGTTTCGTCGTGAAAACGTAACAGACAGAGTTACTTTCGAATTTATAATATTAGTGTGGATTATTTTAGTTATTTTAATTCCAAAAATCAATTGCTTGGACACACATAGCATTTTAAAACAATTCATATTATTCAGTGTTTGTATTGTATTGTACAAGTATGCTCAGATGGTTAGCCTGGTATCAATGACCTCATGTTGCCAGCATGTATAGAACAGCGCAGGTACCTATCTTTATAGAAATAGCTTTATTATCCATATTAATATTACATACGGCGCGGCGGCTCTGCAGCCTAGGTGGAAGTTAACTATATCTGCCTCCGACGCACAGGGTCGCGGGTTCGAATCCCACCCAGGGCAAACATTTGTGTGATGAACAGTGTCTGGTTGTTGTTTATCTATATGTATATATGTATCTATTTATATATATGTGTAGGTAAGTATATCAGCTGTCTGACATCCATAGTACAGGGCCTGTCTGTTTGGAGTCAGATGGTTGTGTGTAAAATATCCCCACATATTTATTTATTCATTTTATTCAAATGCAAATGTTGTTGGTTTGTTTCTTTCACTTTTACGGCTAAACTACGGAACCAATTTTGTTGAAATTTAGTACAGAACTACAAGAAAGGATATAGGCTGCTTTTTATTCCGTGACTACCGTCTGCATCCGCGATAACCGACATTTGCGCGAACAAAGTTGCAGGCAAATGCTAGTATGTACATTATACTAATTAATGATAAAGAGTGACTGAAATATGTGACGTGTGTGTGTAGACTGGTTGCTATTAAAAATATTAAATAACAGAGGGCGTTCCCTTAAACTCATGAAAAAAAAAATAACAAAAAAAAATATATAAAAAAATATATATAAAAAAATTAAAAAAAAATACTAAAAATACTATACTATACTATACTACTATAAATACTAAAAAAATATATCACAGAGGCCAGCACATCAAGCTACAACAATCAGATTTTTTTTTTTGATAGATTATTCAACTTTATTACAAAAAGGTAAGGTTCATATTCAATTGGGAAAATTTGACAGTTTGGTTTGGCTAGATGTGCTGGCTAGACGCCAGCACATCTAGCCAAACCAAACTGTCAAATTAACCAAACTGTGTGTAATTTTTTTTTTTTTATGTCGGTTTTTGTATCAGTGGACAATGTAGTATTACTGGTTAAAGGGAATGACTTTCGTTAAATTAACATACTGTATAGTCAATAGATAAATAGATAGTTTGAAAGCATGACGATTCAGAAAACAATACGCGACTTTATTAGGGTTATTCACATTTTCTTACAACGATGCATAACCATACGCACCGCTGTCAATAAGCATGCATTCATTTTTTCCATTCGTCCATTTTTTTATAATGCTGAGATGCTGACCTAATATTTAGCTAGAACTGCAAATAAATCTTCTTAGTTAGATATTATTATGCATTTCCTATCCCTATTCGTAAACCATGGGTCGCGTCTTTTAAATTGTAGTCAGATATCTATTAAACTGGCACTTAACATAGCGTCATTGTACAAATATCCGCCTTATTTGGATAATACAAAATGTACCCTACCGTTAATGAAATAAAGTCGATTTTGTTTTATCCAAATAGGCGAATATTTGCACATATACGCCATGTGAAGTACCAGCATTATATGAGAATGGTTAGCTCGGTTTTATAGATACAGTAATGAGTGACATGACATCGCATATTCATGATTTTTTTGCTCAGATTTTGTTAAAAGAAATAACAAAATCTGAGCAAAAAATTTAAAGCATCGTCATTTGCCTAGCCTTTTTCCAACATAGTTGGAAAAAGGTTGGTTGGTTGGTTGTTTTGTTAGTCGTTATTTGTTGTTAGCCGGATGCTGCTGAATACCAGTGTTTTACATGGAGCGAGTGCCTATCTGACCTCCACAACCCAGTTACGGGGTAACACGATACCCCTTGGTAAGACTGGTTGTCAGACTTTGCGGCTTCTGAGTACCCATAGCGACTGTCAGTGTCAAAGATCTACGAATGACAGTCGGAAACAACGGTTTTACGTGCTTTTCGAGGCACGGAGGGGTCTCGATATCAAATTGACGGTCGCCCATCCACCGATCGACCGCGTCAAGCGTAGCTTAACTTCGACCGATTTATCCGTACGGCTTTTACCACGAGAGCCTCTGTGCAAAAAAGTTAAAGCATTATTGTATTTTTGTTTCTATTAATTCCAGATTCCATCTAACAAGACTATCAAAACAAGAGCAATAACAAAAGAAAACTGTACGGAATACGATTACGACAATTTACTGAACGAGTATTATTATGAAGCGAAAAACGAATCTCGATCCAAGAATGCGTATCACATAAGTAAATCAGGTGAATTGCACGCTTTCTTTGTAATGCAAACTGACGCCACTGACGCACTGGCGATAGATATGAAAGAAATTAAAATTGTAGTAGGTGAAACAATCTTGACTCATAGATTTAAACATGTGTTTTATGACTCATTAAGTACGGTTCTAGAGTTATTCAGTGTCATGACTATTTGATTACACTGATTACGCAAGCGGCACACTTTTGTAGAAAAGTAACCCCGCGTGTCATATAAATATCTGTAGACTAGTGTCAAGGGCGGATCTATAAGGGCTTTTGGCCTACTGCCCATGGCCTCCTGAATATATAGGGCCCACTATCATAAACATCATTATCGAAAACAGTTTTTCTGTCAAAATTACAATTCGATGATTCATTAAACAGGGACCCACATAGCCCAGGGAATCAAACTCACGCTGCGAAACTAGCTTTTTACGCAGAAGCAGGTCGGTCGATCATCGTTTCGGCATTCTCACAATTTCTGATATCGTTGTATGGAGAATATTGAATGTGTTGACCCTCACGTCTAAACCGACCGTTGCGTGCATAAATGACACCATGATGACATAACCCAAAACCACTCTCATAGTTTGGCAGAAACTGCCCTATAGCGCGGCGGTTCAGGCATACGGATTGCAATATTTGCAATGCATACAATTGGCATCCCTTACTGCCTAGGCAAGGAACTCAGACATGTCAAATTAGTATTTTCTTGAACTACGCCGTGTTTTTAATCAGTACGTTCTGACAGAACATTTTAGATCAACTTAAATTGACAGCTCTTATTAATATCTGTGTCTTTCTTGTTGTTTTGGAGAGAAAGAGAAAGCTTAAAATAATTTTAGCTCGTGCACAACTGAATTGGCACCATTGTCTGTTTTCACATCATATCTCTCAAACGAATGAAATGTCTATTCTGTTACAATCTCCCTCGGTGAACACCTAGGTGAAGTGAGAAGTGAGCAATCCCTAGCTTCGACAGCTCACTTCACCTAGGTGTTCACCGAGGGAGATTGAAACAGAATAGCACTGCTGATTTCTAATTTTTTTTCAGTGATTGAGTTATCAGGTTATCGTGCTATAAGATCGTTAAAGGATATATTTACGTTGCCATGTGATTATGCCAACTGCTCAGCGGCGAACGGGATAGGGCTGTTAGCGTTGAAGTGTTTGTTAGACGACTGCTACGGTCAACGTGAGTCTATGACAAATCTGATAGCCCGGTTCTGGAGGATCTTCCAAATATGGTTCCTGGTTTATTTAGCTGTTGCGATACCTTTATGGTGTACAAGAGGTAAATCTATACTAATGTTATAAAAAGGTAATGTTTGTTTGTTTTTTTTTTTGTTTTTAATAGGAATCTCCGGAAGTACTGGTACAACAAACATTCTTTAATTGAGAGAAAGCCACACTAAGTGTCAAAGGATATATTTTATGATATACTTGGCTTCCACGCGGACGAAGTCGCGGGCAGAAGCTAGTTTAACATTTATGCGTGATTCTAGAAATCCATATTATTCTATGAGAATCTGCCTTGTGGTCTATCTTGCGGTAGACGGCAAGGTGGACCTGCCATAGTGAAGGTGGAAATTAAGTATCCCACCTCGGGAGTTCTACGATATTTGGCAGAAATCCTAATAGTTTGCGCTTCCCGGACAAAATAGTTAGGTTGATTTTTAAATTTAGTTTCAAAGTTGTGTCTAGACTAGTAGGCGGAATCAGATATAATCTGGGAACAAGGTAGGTAGGATATGACTGAGCGTAAACAACCGATAATTGTGTCGCACAGTGCTCTACGTATGTTGATAGTAGGCAATTAATTTATTGATTACGTTAATGGGTTACAGCCATTGAGTAAACGGCAGACGTAACGACAGTACCTAAGTGATATTTTGTTCCAAGGGGTCTCAAATGCACGGGGCAGTGTTTATTTCACTTCATCACACTGCATGTCAGCCTATTGCCGTCCACTGCTGATCGTAGGCCTCCCCCAGAGATCGCCAACCAACCCGGTCTTGGGCAGCCCGTATATCGATTCTCTGCCAGCCACCTTCTTCACGGTAACGGTCACACAAAATGCATCACAAATAGAGTTGACAATAAATTATGTGCACATTAGGTATAATTCCGCGCGGCATTTTTTACGGAATTTTCAACCGTATGTCTGTTGAGTTTTGGTTCATTACTATTAATCAATTAAAATTGCTGCTTTGTCTGCCCTGAGCCCTGATCCTTAGGGCCAGTGTAGTTATTTTAAATCAACACCATTTTGTAATTAACAATAATTAAATAAGCATTTTAATCAAAATATCTGTAGGGGATTTGTACCCTATACGGTACTTGTTTAGGGGATCGGATTCGGATATCTTCCTCAGCCTCTGCTCACAAATACTTATCCACATGAAAATTTTGAACCACGGGGCATTTACCCGCTTAGGTATAGGTGAGTAACTATAATATCTACGGCAGAGCATAGGAAAGTCAAATTAATAAAAACAAAATTAATAAACAACAGAAGTAATTTTGCTTTCAAGTCAAGGACTTGCATTGATTGCTAACTGACGATTCCGAAACAGTCTGGAAATATATTAATACTTAGGTCATTTCACGAGCGCGTCATGTGACTTTTATAGGTACCTATAGTTGTTAGAAAGTATAAATTGCAATGATTGACGCGCCTTTGCGATTGTAACAATAGATTTTATTCTTATTTAAATGTAATATCTTGTTAAAAGAACCTATTTCATTTTAAGTAGAACTATCAAAGTGAATACTAAGTCTAGCGCAGGCCTGGGCAATCAGCAAAATTTGATACTCGTTTTCATATAATATGCATTTAAGCACGGCAGAGAATAGGGGGCGGAGCTATAGATTATAAGACCATGAGGCCACGTCAAGGGCAGATTTTTAATTGCGGAAAAATAATCTACTACATAATTAATTATTAACTTAACTCTTTTGAATTTCCATGTTGGTGCTGTTGCTGCCTTTGTTGTAAGTTTTTCAAACCTCGACAAACTATAGAAGAAGCTAAGAAATATATGGCCGCATACCCGCCAGGTGTATTCAAGAACAAGAACGGACAAATACTATACACGCCTACTGAACGGGAGAAGGAATGTTACGAAAAGTTTGAACATTTCATTAAAACTTTGTAGATTACATTGGATGAATTAAACATTTTCAAGAACCAAACGTTTTTACATGTTTTTTTATTATTACCGCCCTCGAAGGGATTGGTAGAGCCAAAGAGTACCCACATTTCGCCAGTTGTAGGTTTTTAACCGACTTCAAAAAGGAGGAGGTTATCAATTCGAATGTTAATATAATATTTTTTTTTTATGTATTTTCGGGCATAACTCTGTCATATATGGACGGATTTGCAAAATTGGTACAGCCCTTTTTGAGAAAATCAACAAATTCCCAAAAAAATTACTTGGGCGACGTTTTAGTTTCTTCAATCACTGGAAGACTTGCAATCTCTTTAAGTGTGTTGCCGTTTCTTAATGGATTTGGATGTTAAGGCAACACTAAAAAGCGAAAAAGAAAAAGTTAAAAAAAAAAAAAAGAAAACCGCCTTCAAAAACTAAAAGGTGATAAAGAACTTTAGCTTAGAACACACCTTACTTTACTTTCGGAAGTCGGTGGCAATACAAAACAACAAAGCTACCACCACCGACTTTTTTTTATTGCCATAACAATTGACGACATCGCAAATTACGACTCCGGACTTGACATGCAAGATATATGTAATTCGTTCTGCATCTTTTACGCAATTTTTTAACTTTATTTCTGTTATTTTGAGTTAATTATCAATCAATTAATAAAAACTATTCGAGCATACCGCTGCTCCATTTGTGCTGACCCTAACGCGACGGTCTCAATAGTGTGTGTATTTCATAGATAATAAAAAGTTAAAAGTCTTATTTGCGTCTTTAAAGTTAACTATGAACCGTAATGTTATGACGTACTTAAATGACATTTTCCAGAAAGCATTGAATGTTTAGGAAGGTTAACTTCTCCACCCTAGAAGAGCCAGGGGTAGAGGTGGGCTTAGGTGCACAAAGTTTAATATAATAATATCGAAACACTTACCTCTAAAATCTGATTAGCTTTGGAGAAATCGTTATGGTAAAGTGCAAGCGCGACGAGGCTGGTCGGTTTAGCCAACATTATTGATATGAAGTCTATTCCATTTCCTTTCTTGGATGGATACGCTGGAATAAGAAAATTTATATTTGAGTACTTCTTGGACGAATTGTTAGTTTCGACTTTAATATGATACAAACAAAACTCACTTTCGTCAGACACAGTTGATGCAACCATAACTTGCTCAACTTCTTGTTTTGCATGGTTTACATTCTTCCGTCTAGTTTTAGGCTTCTTCCTAAACACTTTAAAATCCATCTCCCGAGCTTCATCTTCGCTACTCTCGTCTACTTCCACATAATCTAAACAGAGCTTCAACGGTAAGGGGGTGGTGTCAGGGGAGAGTGTTGACACCAACTGAAGCTTCCATATAGAATGGTTAACCACTTTCACCAACTTCTTGAGCCTCACTGAAATATCCTGCTCATTGTCAACTTCTACATTTTCTTCCAGTTTCTCCAAACATAATTTCAATGTATTCAGTACAAGCTGGGTGGTATATGAGTTGCACATAAACCCAGCATTACTGTTGCCACCATTTTTTGAATTCGCTGTTTGTTTTTTTGCATAAAAGTAGGAACAATCAGAATGTGCCCCACAAGGGTAGTCCTGGCTGTGTTCATGGCATGAGAAGTAATCATATCTTAGAAATAGACATGAGAATATATTTTCAATAACTTCAATACAGCTCTGTAATGGTTGAATTGACAAAACAAGACGTTTTAGTTCATCCAGGGATGATACAGTGCCTTGAGTGCCTTCAACACCCTCAGATGAGTTCACTATTGTGTCAATTATTTTAGTTATAGCACAGTAGCTATTATAAGTCATTACATCCCAATTGGAGGTACATTTTTCTTGACCTTTGTTATTAACTTTATTCTTCAAAGTTTTCAACTCAGCTAGAAAGTCATTGTTTGTGTTCAAAAGTCTCGAAACTTTATACCTATCTACTTTAGAAAGTC
This sequence comes from Charanyca ferruginea, assembly GCA_947361185.1. NCBI lineage: Eukaryota > Metazoa > Arthropoda > Insecta > Lepidoptera > Noctuidae > Charanyca > Charanyca ferruginea. Next base: position 10,683,113 of record OX376076.1, read on the forward strand.
TACATACTTGAGATATCACGGCTAGAGCACTCTGTGCCAACACTTGACTAAATATAGAAGTGGTCATTATTTTACAATTGTTTTCTAAACAAAATTTTATAATAGTCAACTCTCTTTTTACTTCTGTTATATAAAATTGCAGATGGTCATCAGCAGTAGTGTAAGTATCCAAAATAGAAAATATATTTGTCAGCTGATGGACCAGGGATGTTAAATCAAATGTTTCAGCGCTGTTGGTCAGATCTATCAGCACCATGATAAGAATTTGTTTAGTGAAATTATTGATTTTAAATGTCACATTCTTCATATCATGTATCTGTTGTCTATACACCTGGGCTGCTTTTAGCAGCCAGTGTGACCGGTCTTGGTAACACAGCTCAAGCATATATTCAGGTGTCAGTTTGAACTCTTTCTGTGGCTCATTCTTTTGCATGAGATCTGAAGTTATATACAGAAGTTCCGGTTTCTCATGTGTTATGAGACTTAGTAAGATCTGCTTTCTATATTGTCTGAAATGTTCCTCAGAAATATGTTGCAATATTTGATTGACAAATTGTGGCAAAAAAGTGTCATTCCATCTTACCAATGATATTAATGTGATTAGTCTATCTATAGAGGTTGTCTCAGACAACTCATATTTCAAGATGTCTAGATAGAGTATTTGTATTTTGTTAAGATTTGGATCATCTTTGAGAGCTCTTTGTTGTATGTAGGATAGAATGGTTACTGTTGTCACAGGATTATTCTTCAAATTTATTTTTATAAACTCTATTGTTTCATTGCTGAATTCTTTACATGGTTTTGATTCTTCTATGTCATAATACAGTTGTATGATTTCCTGTAAAAAAACATAATTTAGACTTATTCATTATAATAGTTATTATAATGTTGAAATTCTTAAGATATTGTCCAAACTTACATCATATACTTCTGGAGAAAGTTGGTCAAGGAGCTTTAATATGTATGTTAGTTCTTCTTCCTTCATCTTGGGATTTTTTTTTCTGAAACAAACAATTCAAGTCTGATGCTGATTCAAACAGAAGATGTTTTTAACTTACAAAATGGTGGAAGCACCCCCAGCTCTGATTAAAATCAAAACCAATTCATAAATATTGTTCATACCATACCCCGGCCTTAACAGTTCTGGCTATTGTTTTGTTGTATTGTTTTGTTTTTCATTTGAAACAAATCATAACTAACTAGGTATATCAGAAGCAATTGTAATAAACATAATATCACAAAAAGCTGTGTTACACACAGAAAGACAAAATCTTTAGGTTCTGATAAAACAATTAATGCAATACTAGCTAAGGTAAATAGAAGCTTATATAATGACTGATATACAGCATAAACTACCTTGTTAAGTAAACAAATAATTATGTCGTGTTATCTGTGTATGTGAACCTATAGGTCACAAGTCATTGACTTGATAAATTTAACTGTTACTATGGGGTAGAACTTTATTCTTAGCACACTACCTATTCTATTTTTCTTATTAGACAATAGGATTTTATAGCATATCATAATTATAAAACCAAATACTTCTTTATGTAGAAGTTTCTTAATAATAGTTTACTAGTGATAAGAAAAATTGGGACAATTGTTTTTTTAATTGTAATTATAATAATTATGGTTTTAGAGGGACTATGAAAAAGTTACTTCCTTCTACTTATCAAAGCAAAATCTTAAAGGAATGAAAAATGAGGTAGGTATGAAGAATAGTTCATATCTAATTACTATACTTACCTGAATTTTATTATTTGTACCTATCTAAGGATGATAACTTTAACCTTTACAACTTTACTATAATCGAACGGCATAATAAAAATTGCTGTAAGTTAATATCGTTATGTAAATAAACATAGTGGCAGTCAGATAACAATAACAATAAAACTTACCTTTTGTAAACAACCACACACGGTTATCCTGGTAAAACCATTCTAAAATAAATTTTGGTGGCGAAGTAGTTACTAGAATATTGTTTTTTAACTAGAAAAAGCTCATTACATTCGAAGATAGCTCGATCTCTGAACTAAAAATATTAATAACACAAAGTGTAGAATGTAGATTTAATAGATTACAGATACAGAATTACAGATGACATTATTTCCTACGTTCCTAAATAAAATTACTCTGTCTGTGTTCCTAAGGATGGCAGCAATCAGTCAAGTACATAGTATTAGTCGAGTTCTCATTTGTCAACATCATCGAAAAATACAACTAATGTCAAACGGTATGTCAAATATTGTCAAAAGTAAAGATAAGAATCATCAGCTCGCCTTTCTAGGAAAAAAAAACCGTTTTATAATCGACGACAGTAATATTTTTATATTTACTAAATAACAATAACAATTAGTTTTGAGTTGACATACACGAATAGAATTAATAGGTATGTACAGTACACTACACTAAGATATATATTAAAATGCAAGGCAAAGGCTTGTCGTTTAGTGAGGACTTGTTTCACAAATACGTAACGTGATTTAACCTTGCGAGGCTATTTAGGTTGGCACTGGTTTGATGCGTATTCAAACCAATATCAAACTGCAAACCCCATCATTTTAAGCTTCTGGTGTCCGACTCAAACTGTTTGACCGTTTCGTGGACCCGATACGAATCTCGAGTCAATCTCGACCATTCTACATTTCGACATAGTTGTAGTTAATAAATAGTTACTAAACCCTCACCAGCGAAGGAAGACTGTGCTCAGCACAACCCATAGAGCCCATTGTGAAAATGTAATGAATGTAAATGGAAACGAATTGTAGACGATTTAGACGAATGATTATTGACTAGTTGACCATCATAAAGCTGTTGACCATCACTTTTAAGGTCGTAGCACACATATCTACTTGGAAAGGGATCGTCACTGTATCGCGTTTCGCCTCGCCGGCCGTGAAACAGGCGTCAACCTAACGTAAGCACGTAACCAAAGCGGATCAGCAGCTCCGATACGTCGACTCGGTTATGGCTAGGCGACGCCGCGCTTACGGCTCGCCGACGCCTGACCACTAGTTGACCTGGCTGACACCAGCAAAAACGCGCGTACCACGATTGGAGTTGCCTTGTGAATGACAGCACGAGCGGCAACAGTAGTGTTTTGCAGGCAGGCCACGGTAGGGATGAGAAGGCAAGGGTGGACGAAAAGACGCAAGTGCAGCGACGGAGAGGCGTAAGTGCGTGGACGACGAGCCGTAGGCGCGGGGACCGCTGGTTGATCACGCATCGCAGTGGCGGTAGTACTAATACTTATACCGTGGCAGTGGGGGCACCGCGGTACGTGAACTTGTCCCGAGGCAAGTCGTTTACGTTACGATTCCGATTAGAACGGCTTGAGTTGAGACGGTTACGATCCATTTCTGTGTTGATATGTGTGCTACGACCTTTACACAATTTGATTATTAATATTGACAGAAGACGTTAGACGGTCATTGACACTTTGACAGTCCCATGATTGACAGCACAGGACACGATCAAACAAATTTTTATGGCGAATTATTCCGATTATTTTGTTTCGTTTCAATAGAAAACTATTTAGACAACTTCAGATTGTGTTTGTAGTGAATGACTGAAATAAATGAGATAGTATAAAATCATCTCTATCATTATTTAGTGGTGTACAATACAGCAGCAGCTAATATGAAACTATTTTCAAGATGCAATATCATAAAACATGTCTCGCTTATGTACCGGTCCAATATTAAACATGATTACGCTGTCTCGATCCGAGAATATGTTACCATCCTCTCTAATACAAGACGAAGGATAAGATATCCTTTACCACTTTCATCTGTGTCATGTTTGTCCTATTCTGATGAGAAGAAACCTTTTCTAAACTTTGGAAAAAAAACCGACGCACTAAAGGATGCATTTGAGCACAAAAAAGAACAATTAAAAGACACAGAACACCGGATTAGGCAAAGAGGTGAAGAGATTGTGAGAGATATAAAACATCAAAAGGAAGTAACTGGACAAAAACTGCGTGTGAAGAAGGAGTATATCATAAAAGATATACTTGAAACTAAAGCAAAAGTAAAAGAGAGGATTGAAGAAGTTGTAGAGGTAAATATCAAGACAGACATTAGGTACCTATTGTAACTGTCAAGCTATCTTAGTAACTCCTTGTGTGCTAAAAAATAAGGCACATAATTGAATACAATATAACAACACACACCTTATTCTCTTTCTGTTTGTTTATTACTTAGTTATTCTAGTTTTTCCTTCTCACCTTTAGCAAAAAATTTATAAGCATTATGTACACAGTCTCCAAATAGCTAAAAAAGTAGTGCATTTTAGTTACTTTTTCCTATTTATCATTATATAAGAACAGCCCAGAAATATTGAATGTATTGACAAAATATTTATGAGATACCCTCATTTTTTATTCTGTAAATCCTTCAAATCACATACCAATACCTTTTATTTAAAATTAATAAAAAACTATAATCTTGCTTTAAACTGATTATATTTGAGATGCAAACTCAAACAACATCTATTTGTTTCCAGAAAGAGATTATCTTCACAGTACCAAACATCTTATGCTTTACAAGGATAGCAATGTCTCCTTATTTGGGATACACTATAGTTCAAGAGAACTATAATGTAGCACTTGGTTTATTGGTATTTGCTGGTATTACAGATCTGGTAAGTTGTCCTTTATTCTAGTCAATGCAAATTTAGCAGTTTTAGGTATAAATAAATTAACAATACAGAGTTTTTCACAGCAGGATCTTTGTTGCTGCTAATATAATTCAAGTTTAAAATGCTGCAAGAACAATCTGCTTTAACCCTTCATATGCTGTAATTACAGACACAATTAATAAGCTAATGTGTCTCACATAGATCTGTGTATTGGCATATGAGGGGTCAATCTCATATTTGATACTAGCAACCAGTCCCAACTTGGCATGGGTGCAATGTAGATCTGAATATATCTATACTAATATTATAAAGCTGGAGAGTTTGTTTGTTTGTTTGGTTGTATGCACAAATCTCAGGATCTACTGGTTCGAATTGAAAAAATATATTTGTCTTGGATAGTACATTTACCGAGGAAGGCTATAGGCTCATGCAAAGCTGGGTCGGGTCGCTAGTTATGTATTAACCTTCCTCTTGAATCATTCTATCTCTCGATGAAAACCATATTAAAATCTCTTGCATAGTTTAAAAGATCGAAGTGTACAGACAGTGGGAGTGATTTTGTTTTATCTTACCAATAATATAAAGAGGTAAGATTTGTATTTTTGTATGTAATGAATAAACTCAAAAACTACTGGCCCGATTTCAAAAATTCTTTCACCAATCGAAAGCTACATTATCCCTGAGTAACATAGGCTATATTGCATTAATAAAAAGTTAGGCATCCTTGAGAAAATACAAGCGGAAGAAGTCGCAGGCAATCTACTCTCCTGGTAAATAAGTGGTCCAATGTACCAGACCAGAAAATAAGAGGTGTAGGGTAGGTGTAGCATAGGTGTAGGGTATGTATAGGGTAGGTAGGTAGTGTAGGGTAGGTGTAGGGTAGATAGTTAGGGACAAGACAACGTCTGTCGGGTCAGCTAGTACTATGTAAAGAGGATGTAATAATAGCTTTATCAATATTTTTTTAATCTATTTTTGATGTGAAACATCTATAGCCGCACGTAAAACCGATTTCTGGCGTGGCGACGCATGCCGTGGCGACGCGTCGCCACGCTATATGATGGTATATATATACAGTCTATATGCAGTAGTGTGTACGGTGTGGCGACGCGTCGCCATGCGCAATCGACTGTGCGATTACCGAAGTCACTGATTAAACGAATTAAGTAGTCACGATTAGAAATAAATTCGTAAATTTTTGTATTTAATGAAAATAAATGTTTATTCAATAAATAGTCATCGTTATCTGGAAAAAGAATCGTAATGTTTTATTTTATCATTATGACATATTAAGTTCCTATCACAATCTGTTCTTTTCTGCATATTACTTTTACAAAATAATGTTGATGTTTCACATCTGCCAGGCGTCCCGTGACGGCTCACATTTTTTTATCTTTTTCAGATGGATGGATGGATAGCTAGAAACTGGAAGGGTCAGTCCACAAAGATGGGTTCCTTTTTAGACCCCATGGCAGACAAGGTCCTCATAGGCACTCTCTTCATATCACTGACTTACCAGAACTTAATACCACTGTCCCTGACACTGCTTATAGTCAGCCGAGATGTTGCATTGGTTGTAGCTGCTTTTGTCATCAGATACATGAGTTTACCACCCCCTGTAAGTAATTTATCTTAATAATGTGCATAATGTTTCTAGGGTAGGATTCCCAAGTCAAGTAGTATTGAAATGGTGGTTTGACACTCCTGAGCCTTGGAAAGCCTGATCCCTCCCTTGTTGTGTCAGATTCCCAACTCATCAGTCAGAGTGAGAGAAAAGGGAGTAAACAGGCCTGTGCGCAAACGAAGGTGTCGTTTGCGCACAGGCTTGTTTAAGATTGACAGCCGTGACCGAAATTCGGTCAGATGTATTAATCAAATGAAGACTTCAGAGGTCTTCTTTCTTCATACTGTCTTTTTTCCAGGTGTTTCTAGTTAAAGGTTCCAAATAATGTTGATGTCAATAAAAAAAAACCTGTGTTTTCTATCTACATTTTCTTTTAATTTACAGAGAACACTAAGTCGGTACTTCGACGTAACACACGCCACTGCTCAGCTTGCTCCAACATTCATCAGTAAAGTGAACACTGCTGTACAGCTTTTACTTGTGAGTTTAAATTTCTCTTAATGCTGTAGTAGTATGTATCAGAAGAGTAGAAGCATATTTTAAAATCTCATATATTTAAGTCGGAATTTTTGTATTGTAAACTATGGTCAGTTTCACCAAATTGGCAGCTTCATTTATTTTTTACTTTACTTGGTGAGTAAGACTACTCAACAAGTAAAAAATAATTCATCCAGATATTAACTTAATTATTTTCTGTTACACCTACCACTGCTTGTCTCTGCATCACCCAAAGGTTGACTGGTAGAAAATGCCTATGGCATTAAGTCCGCCTCTGTACTTTGTGCTTGAAGTGTTAATAAATAAATAAATATTGTGAAATAGGACCATAGTTATTATGTACCAGATTACAATATATTTATGAAGAGATGTATATAGTAATGTATTACAATTCACAGGTGGGTACAACACTAGCATCTCCTGTGTTTGGCTATGTGGACCACCCAGCACTTCAAGCTCTATGTGGAGTGACAGCTGCCACAACTATAGTCTCAGCCATCAGTTATCTAGTTAGTAAGGACACATATAAATTTTTAAAGACCAAGTCCTGAAACATGTTAATTTTGAACATTGTATTAGTTTCTACAACCTCTGTATCTGTATAGTCTTCCATGAAATTTTAGTTTTGTAGTTAAGTGTTAACTAATGATATTTAAAAAATGTAAATAAATTATTATTATAAAAGAAGCTATTTTATTAAATTATCTACCTATAGAAATTCAATACACCATGTTAAGAGGATACCTATAGGGATATGTTATGTATTTGAAATCATGTGAAAATAAACAGTAGCCAGTTACAAAAGGAAACAATTTATTTTTTCATTCTATTCATATGAATAAATTGCAGTTAATTTTATGCAAAAAAAAAATCAAAGTTATAAAAAAATATGTAGTAGTAAAATATTAACTAAATTATGCTTATTCTAAAACAAATTTATTATAATATAGAATTCAGGCTAAATGGGATTCTTATGAGATGCATCATTGTGAAAATGTTGATGACAAATTATGATCTTTTATTTCACACTTGACTGTTCTATTTTCAGTGTCTTATTTTGTTAGGATTAAAGATCTACAAAAATAATGTGGAATGTTGTATGTTTGGATAATGTAACAAGTTTTAGTAGGGTTAATTTATTTTACCTCATCCACCAAAATAATACCTTCAGGCCAAAACATAATGATAAAATTCGATAATATTCAGCAGCATTAGGCTAACCTAGCTTTGAGATAGAAATTATTTTAGTTATTAGGTGTCTAGTCATTTATGAATATCAAATCATGGACTGAATGGATATGGATGGTGAACATTCAATTTCAAAAAGGCACATACTAATGTCTAAGTTTCAAATGCTCATGTAGGTAGGTACTTACATGAAATAAATAAACCTTATTGTAAGTCCAATTGTTGCAACAATATAATATTTTAATGACTCATTTTTTTGGTATTTGCTTTTCATGGAACTAATTAACAACAAGCTGAAAAGCAATATAAGTTTGTTTCTAATATAATATTGTCATAGCGAAAATAAGCTTTGATTGATATGGTTTAGTATAAAATTATTGCAAAATTAGTAACTTTACTGATCTACTTGCATATACTAAGTTAAAATAAACATCAAAACTGTAACCAATTTCAAAAGATCAAAGACTAGAGGAACAATATCTTTGTCCTGCAAATTCTGATAGTTTTAACAGCTAATACTAATTATAAACCATAATATCAAGTTATTTGTTTAAATTATACATTAAGCACGCTTATAGCTTATAAATACCTACATTTTTACACATAAAGAAAATTTCAATATTAAATATGGCAGCTAGGGTTTAATCGGAAGAAACTAACAAAGTAGTTACCATAAAATAATTATATCCTGACCTTAGTCCTCTGTGACAGAAGTCAGAGACACCAGACTGTAACCATATCTTTGGATAAGTTTACATTATAGTATGAATCATATGAAAATATGTTCTCAGAAATTCATTACAAATGGTATAAAAGCATGGTCCAATACTAATAATAGGCTTTACATAGTGGGGTTTATTACTTTTATGACAGTTATATGAGCACTTAACATGCACAAAACATATACTTAATCAGGCACCAAACAAAAACAAATTTAATAAAGAAAAACAAAATTCACTGTTCAAATGTCACAAGGTAGTAAAATCTTACACTTAAAATTATAAAAATTGTACAAAATAAAAACAGATAAAGTGATTGCACAGTACATTTAAAATTATTATTACACTACATACTGTTATATAAAAAATAATAATTAATTTCTGATATTGGTAACAGTACTAGCTTCATTAAGTAAGTTCACTATGTTTTGTGTAATATTGCTATTACACTAATATAGTTAATATTATAGTCAACCGCATACAAATACAAAATGCATGTTGTAAATGAAATTAGAATGAGTATATGTATCATGATTGGAATACTATTAACCAACCTTATTGATCAACTCGTCACAGATAGCTGTGAGTTCTTCATTATCTTTTATCTTCTGTGCCAATGATTCCTGCAAAGAGGAAGCATGCACCTCACTCTTCTTAAGCATAGCATTTAATTTAAGAATCTCAGCTTGATGTGTTTTCTTCACAGAGTCAAGTTCTGCATTGGCTTTGTTAAGCTGCTGCATAGCATGCTGTCGTAGGGTTTCGTACCTCGCTTCTAATTTCTGAATAGCATCATTATTATCTTCCACTGTTCTCTTTAACATTTCTTCATTGCTTTTGTATCCTTGAATGATAACTTTACACCTCTCATACTTGGTATGGACATCATTAAAAGCATGTTCCATAGATGCAAGGTGAGCTGCAGCTTCATCACGTTCTCTAACAAGAGTGGATCTCTCATCTGTCCATCTCTTCCCTTCTGCTTCACGTTCCCCAATAAGAGAAGATATAGTGCGTTCATATTCCTCCATAACTACACTCATTTGTTTATTATTTCTTACTTTTTCAGCAACACGCTGAGAGAGAGCTTTTTCCTTGTCTGCATACTCTTCATTTTGGTCAGATAATTTTTTTATTTTCATTTCACATTCTTCTAATCTTTCTCGTAACTCATGATTGATATCTCGAAGGTTCTGTGCTTCTTCTTCTTGAGCTGTAAGTAGCTCTTTGACAGCACGCAACTGTTCCATCGTATGGGGGTCCATGTCTGAAGATCGTGTGATCACTGGTGGGGGAGGTGGGATATTAGCTCCCAGACTCAATAACCGGTCAATAGTGGCTATTGCTGGGGAAACAGTATTTGCTTTCACTGGGGTTACTTTGGCTGCTGATGCCTGCTGACTTCTATTGACAGCAGGTGTAACAACTTGCGTAGGTTTTTCAGTGGGACCACTTATATTTGGTTGCACAGATAATTGCTGCATTGAGTTCACTATATTCTGCTCTGTACCTGACATGGTACCACACACTGAATGCACTATTCCTGAACTAGTTTCCTTTTATTTTATTATGTTCACATGGTCTCATCTGAAAGTTTATAAAAATTATTATGACAGATTGCAATTGCATTATCACTTAGCACCTTATATGTCACCGTTCTAGGCAAACTAGTTTGCGCAAACTATCCTAATTAGATTATTAAACTTAATCTTGTTTTACATGCTTACATCTGTTCAGCTAGTTTAATATACTTGAGAATGACAAAATTAATGAAATGGTCAACATCCCACACAAGGTGCAATGAAATAGGAACAATAAAGTTACAATTTGCGTTGGTTGCTTACGATAACCTACCGCAATATCCTTGAGCCATATAGACACTAAAATAATAACAGATATAGGAAAACTTTGATCAGAATTTTATGAGAATTGAATAATGAAATAGACTTGATTAAATAAACATCACTTCACAGTGCAGGAAAATAACGAACGATGAATTGAATGATGACCACAGCGAGCGATGACATCAGTCAATCATTTGCATTTCATTTTACGCCACACAGCTATGCGTTCAGCCCAAGAAGCTTATAGATAAAAGTGGAGGCAACACTCTAAATACCTAAGTGGAGCCAACTGTGGGCAGACGCTCTCTTTCTGAATGCATACATAAGATAAAGAAAACACATATCACTGTCTCGTTCTTATGTATGCATTCAGAAAGAGAGCATCAGCCCACAGTTGGTTTCAAGCTTTTGTTCTAAGTGTTGGCTCCATTTATACCTATACCTTCATGGTTCAGCCTTATCTTTTAGTCTCTGAAACCACGGTTGACAACAGGATGGCACAGTAATAATTTGGCAAGAACGAACGAGACAACATGAGAGGAGAAATGCTATTTTTTATGAAATTTTATATGGAATGGCGAAAATGCGTTTGGACCTTTTTGATTTTTCTTACATTTTGACATTTGAATAAGGATGAAACAAAAATCCGTTTACCACTATTATTGTGTTATTATTTCTTTATTACGATATGATCTGGAATTTTAACTAAACAGTATGACAATGTAGTAACAACATTGCGCTCAAGTATTATTTTATTGCACTGGGCCGGGGGCCCAAGGCTTCGGTAGCAGGCGTCCGGTATTCGGTATTCTAGAGGTCCGGTCCAGGAGAATCAAAGATATCAATGCTCAGTAGTGACGTAGTCATACGCTCAGAGTACTTTTAGCACAGAATACTTAATAGTCTTTTAGGTTAATATACTTATTTCGTGTTTTAGGTATACAGAATGAAGGAATTCGTCGTTTGCAGGTGATAAAGCTGCTAAAATGTAAAAAACGTAACTCGTCGAGTATAGGTAGTCAGAAAGTCAGTACCTAGTATTTAAGAAATTTGTAATTTATGATTTTTCACTATAAAACCCAGTCTTTCTCATGGGTCATCTCATACTAGCAACCCCCCCCCTTGGGGGAGGCCTATGTCCAGCAGTGGACGTCTTTCGGCTGGAATGATGATGATGATCTCCTAAGAGTAGAGGTGAAGCGCATCAATGCGTCAATCTGAAAATTAATATTGCAAATTCATCGTTATCTCCACACACAAGGGCGTCGCCAGGGGGGGGCAGGTAGGGGCAGCTGCCCCCCCCTAGACACTCAAAAAAATGTAAAAAAAAGTTAAATTGATCAAAAAGAAGGATCTCGCTTGAATTCTTCAATATTAAAATCTTGCACCTAATTAAATATTTAATTGCTTCCAAATTCTTTTTATCCCCTTATTCTATATTTTGTCGAAAATTATTTTTATGGTAATACATATATACACACGGCAGGGAGCCTTGCCTCCTCACTGACCGGAGCACTGGCCGGACCGCCTCGATGATGGCGAGGCGGGTAGGGCGCGAAAGCCTGTCCCGCCATTCCGCCACCAGGACCTTACGAAGCTGAGACCGACGCAGCTCCATGTGTCACTGAATCGGTCGCTCGCCCCGCGCCTGCGCTTTCTCGCGCTACCGAAATAGTGACTCGAGTACCTTCGCCAGGAAACATGACCCTGTGTCTTGGGCAACTATTTTCTAGTTGCCCATTTGCCAAAATAGTTTGCATGCGTTAACAACGCTTTCCTCCCTGCTCTACTGTCTCTCCCCTCCATCAATCTTATCTTGCTTTGCCCTTTTCATATTTCTGATTTTGTTCATTCCTCCTTTTATGTCCATTCCTTTCTGGAATGTGCTTCTTCTCCTATGCATTGAAGCGGAAGATGTAAATTTATTTTAGCACAAATAAGCCAAGACTTCATATAAACCTCCTTTCTTTTCTTTTGTATTTACACTTTTACTAGATAAAATGAAACGTAACCGGTTTTGATAGGGTTCCAATTTTTTTTTCGCACTGGGGCCCCTTGTCCTGTAGCTACGCCACTGAATGTTATAGACGTTATAGTCAAGCGCTTGTGTAGCTTTACACATTGGACTTTGTACCGTTCTTAGAGCCACTTCACACTAGCGATTGTCTAACCTACGCTGGACAACCGCTACGCATACGTTCGCCTACGCGTTGGATGAACGTATGCGCAGCGCACCATAGATACGCCAGCACGCGACGCACCGAGACCTCACACAATTTCGTTGTCGTTTCGGTATACTATAATATAATACCGCAGACGCCTGCACCGCGCTAGCGCAGCGTTTTATTATCTGCAGAAGAAACGCTGATGCCGCGGCGTCTGCGCTACGCATATGATCATCGAACGCCTACACTGGACAAATGCTAGTGTGTGAAAGGGCCCTTAGTACAAACGCTTAGTAAGGCTTCATGAGCTTTTGACTGTATTTAAAATTCATGCTATTCCCATCCTCCATATATATCAACTTGCCCCCCCCTGGGCCATCGGCTGGCGACGCCCTTGTCCACACACACACACACACACACATATTTCTTCGGCTTGTGCGTTCGGGGTTCCCCCGTAAGAAACGAAGGTACATAAAAAAACAATATATATAGGTAAATACGCACTCGCTTGCTCGTGTGCCCATTTGTTTGTAGTAGGCTCGATACACGCACACATACACACACGTATTTCGTTACGTGACGATTATTTTCTACTAATTCGCACTACCCGTAAGCCGCGCTATGGAACTTCGTTCCAAAATGACGCGCGAATTTGATAGAATTCGGGCGTCGAAGTGCAACAGACGCTGATTGGTGCGCGCGCGTTCACGCGAACCTAAGGCGATTAACACACGGCACCGCGCACCGCCGCGGTTGGCGGTGAAGCGGATCTCATGTCGCATTGATCTCTATTAAATCCGTCGATGCCTAACACACGTACACCGCCTGACCGCGCGTTCGAGCGGTGCTCTCACCGCCACCGCCCCTCCGCGCGGCCAGCCGCGCTGAGGGGCGGTGCATCACACACGGGGCGCCGCATAACCGCGCGAATCATCGTGTGTGCAGGATGTGTTGCAATTTAAAAATAATTTCTGTCTAAATTGTATGTAATGTAATTAATATTATAATAGTCCCTACAAGTATACTATTCTTCCCCACTCTTGCGAGCGTGTCAGCGAGTTGAACTAAATTGACAGGGATATTTTGATTTACATCTCATTAAAAATAAAAATAGAAATAACTATAAATTAAATTGACAAAATAAAATAAATAAATAAAATTATAAATTATAAAAATGACAGAATCATTAATTAATATAATTTCATATAATTTGTTTAAAGTGGTCAAATCCGCGTTAAATCCAACCGCGCGGACAGGCGCGTAAACCGCCTTACCGCGCGGGGTACCGCTACGAAATCCGCTTTACCGCCACCGCCCTCCGCGGCGGCGCGCGGTGCCGTGTGATAATCGCCTGAGTGCCTAGGTTACGGCCTAGGTACTAAGCGAATCAACGTGTCGTCACTCGTCGGCATTACTAAATTACTATACCTTTGGTCGGCATCGGAAACAGGCTGTGTCAGAGTTGATCACTGAAGCAGTATATTCTAATGGATACGGACGAGAATATAATTTATTTTGGTGCAAATGAATGAATGCCAAGATCAAAGTCAACCATTTTACACGAGTTTTAACTACGAGAGTCAATTGGAAACTGATATCCATCACTACAAATGTAAAAGCGTGCAAATGCGCATGAATTCTCTCGAATACGCTCGCATTCGTGGAACTTCGCTTTACTTGTGAAGAATTTCATGTTTCGTTGCGCTTCGACTCTGCGCTAGTATGATTATACCACCATAAAAAGAAAGTTGCTTAATTTAATTAACTTTTTATTTTTTTATGGATTGATACAAAGTTCTCAAAAACTACCCCACAATAATACCTACCTACATACTTGACTGTTTGAAGTCATAAGTAAACAGGACGAAAAAGATTATTATTTTTTCGACAAATTCCCAAAAGAGGAATGAAATGTTATGACACTGAATTGCTTACTTAAATTCCTCATATACTCAGCAATCCAAAAAGGTATGACAGTTAATACAAAGTCATGGAGTACAGTCACGAGCATAATAAATATACATATTGCAAAATTCAATAGGTATTGTACCTACCAATTTTCTTGAGAAATAACCACGAAGTATTACTTCGTGGAAATAACTATTTCAACTTATAGGTCCTGCCTCGTTGGTCTCGTGGTCGCAAGCCCGACTGCTGAGCGTGGGGTCCTGGGTTCGATTTCCAGGTCGGGCAAAGTGTTATTTGGTTTTTCTATAAAGAATTTCTCAGTAACCGTCCGGAGTTTGGAAGTTGGCGGTGTCACAACCCCGTGCCTCGGAAAGCACGTAAAGCCGTTGGTCCTGCGCCTGATCTCTCCGGTCGTGTCGGATTGCCGTCCCACCGAACTGTGAGAGTGAGGGAAGAGGGAGTGCATCTGTGTTTGCGCACACACTTGCGCACTATAATATCTTCTGCGTGCTTGGCTGATCTCCATTGAGATGACTGCCGTGACCGAAATTCGGTCGGAAGTTTTTTTTTTTTTTTACATATAAAACCTAGTGGTAGGTACTTTAATTATTTATATACGTTTTTGCTCGTGACTGTTTTTGATTTAGTACAGGAGTGCATCTCATAAAGTGATTTTTCGGGAAATCGAAATAAATTATTTCGGGAACATCATTAAAAGCTGTAACCCGTTATTAGCGAATTGTAGGTGCAAAAATAAAATGAATTTATAATATTGTAACTATTTAACTGACTAGTCTTATAACAATATTTAAACTCCAACTATGTATTTATCTGTTTTGTACATTTCGTAGGCAAATTCTTCATCATGAGTTGGATCAAACTCCAAACCTGAAATCATACAAAAAACTTTTTAGTGGGTACGCAATTATGGTGAATTTATTAAATGGGTTGGTCGAATATTAAGAAAGCCTGTTGGATTGCATCAAATTCACGTGATCTCACTGTAGTTTTGGCTAGTCTGCTAAGTTAATGATGGATTATTTTCGGAAACTTTATGTATTTCCTAATTAGATGTTACATTCTTACCTATGTATTCGATTTCTAAATCGAATCGGCCGTTGATCTTGTCTCCGCACGATATACCGAAGTGCGTTACTTTGTCAAATCTCATCCTATTTTGTCTGTCCTGAAGACGCCCTTTTGATCCTAATACGAATTTGGAGAATGGTATCTGAAAACATTGAAGGTACATAATACTTATAGTCACTTCGAAAACTACTTCCTGAAGGTTGAAGCTGAAATTAAGGTGAAAGAGCCAGGGTACCCCGCGAATTCAAATATTCTTACGTTTTTTGCAATTTTCAACCCAGTACAATATATTATTATATCTAGTTGTTTATTACAATACAACCTGATACTGAGCTGTCTGTCATTTGGGTTTGTAGTAGTAATAGGTAATTATTTAGCGAGTGTTCGAGGTCTGCTAATGGATAATGGTTCTCGAGGAATGTTTTAGTATATAACTTGTCCAGTTTTTGTATATATTGGCAATATAATGATATTTGTTGGAGGTGTCGGAAAAAAATAAACAGTCTGGGAGCTTTCAACGAAAACGCTGCCTAAACCCTTTGAGTAATTATAACAAAATGATGTACGGTGGAATTGTGTATCTTATATAGGTCTACAGAAAAGTCCGCAATGGTATATGTCTATCTCTTAAGGATAACATACTTTATTCATTTTAATACTCTAAAAAATGGACAATTATAAAGCGGTATTTGGAAAGCTATTTACACAAACACGGTATTATTCCTTATCCTTTTAAATAAGTCTCAGGCTTTAAGCATTTCATGCACATTATTTTACTTTTTTACACCATATAATTTAAACGAATATCTTAGGAGTTATCGCAAAAAAATGCACGAATTTTTTCGTCGCTTTTTGATTCCTTAGCCCATTCTGCGACCTCCTGAGTCCTAATCCTATTCTACATCCTACTAGTCAAAGTCAAAGTCAAGTCAAATCATTTATTTCAATTAGACCATTATAAGGCACTTTTGAACGTCAAATGAGAAAAAAAATTGATTCTAGGTGCCCATTCCAAAAGGTAGTTTTGTATGGAGAAGAATGGGCAAGAAACTCCATACTTACTCTTTTAAAAACGATGTTAACAATATTTGCATTTACAGGAATTATATAATTATACGTGAATACGATGTACCTTGCATAAAAACACTAGGTATTTGAAAGTGTGTACAAAGTATCACAAATTAAGGACTGACAGACTAAGTTATATGTACATAGATACACAGTGTTCACATATTATTACAAATGTTGAAACAGTAGACAACCACTCCTTATATTTTAACAAACAATGAATCAGTATGTGAGCCTGAGCAGTGTATAAAAAAGAGTCAAATATATATATATGTACATATTTATACTAAGTATGAAATTAGGTATTTTAAATTAGCAATCGGTTCGATTTTGTCTCTAAGACTGTCGATCGTCCTATGGAGCTAGACCAGCATGTTTCCAAGCATTCTTGTCTTGAATATAGTCCTCTAGATTATAATAAGCTTTTTTAGAGTGTACTTTTAATATATTATGATTTAAATTTTGTTTCACTTAGTTGTAATATATCACTAGGAATTTTGTTGTAGCACTTAACACAATTCTAACTAACAACTAATCCTATCCTATCCTACTAATATTATAAATGTGAAAGTTTGTGAAGATGTTTAGATGCTTGTTATTCAATCAGGCTCTAGCAGATGAACGGATCTGGCTGAAATTTGGTACAGGTATTGATTATTGCCTGGAATAAGACATAGGCTACTTTTTATCCCAAGAAAAGGTTCCCATGGGTTGCGGGAACAGGATTGAAATTTCATGATTACTTTTGGTCGCGATAACCGACATCCACGCGGGCAAAGCCGCGGGCATCAGCTAGTACATTATCAAGAAGCTTATAAGTAAAAGTGGAGGCAACACTCTAAATACCTAAGTGAAGCCAACTGTGGTCAGACGCTCTCTTTCTGAATGCATACATAAGATAAAGAAAACACATATCACTGTCTCGTTCTTATGTATGCATTCAGAAAGAGAGCATTAGCCCACAGTTGGTTTCAAGTTTTTGTTCTAAGTGTTGGCTCCATTTATATCTATATCTTCATGTACATTATACACACCTTGGCGATTTGCCAGTAGGGTCCACCTCTTGTATACAGCACATAGTGATATATGTCGTTCCACGTAATATCGTAGTATCCTTCACAGGATACGTTCAGCAGGTAGGATCTGCCATCACCTCTAACTTTGAGTACTAGAGTATTGTACAGGTGCCAGTCGAATGTTGTTGGGCGCTTGAATGATTTCTGTAAAATTACAATAAGAGATGATAATGAATAGGTACATTTTGTGTATCACGCCTTTGTTATGAGTGTTATGTTGGCGTGTGTTATAATCCTCCTCCATATCCTTTATCAATACGTTGTCAATGACGTTCTGTAGTTTCAAGGAAAGAGGGTGTTCTGTTTTTTGAATCGAACACAGAGCCTTGGCAGTCAAGGGTCAAGGTACAGACAGCGTCATCAACTGCTTACCCTCCATCCGTAGGAATTTTAATGCGTGGGGGGTCAGCAGTTGATGACGCTGTCTGTACCTATTAGTGAGCATAATTTAAGGAACATACTCATGAATGGCTTTGCGTTACTTATATGAGCTGCTTTTCCGAGTAATATAACGTTCGCTAGACGTTCGCATTGACTAATGCAGGTGAATAGGTTTGCTAGCGCAAACCATTAGAAGCATGCAGTGATTGTTGCGGTGAATAACTCGCTTTTTAACCGACTTCAATTCCGTTCCATTTAATACTCGTGAAGTATCTGATAATGCTACTTAAATTGCTTTTTTTTCTCAAGGCTAAGGGCGCTTTCAATTTGTGCGTTTAGTGTCGGCCTGCTACGACGTCGGAGCAGTCCGGGTGTCGTACTGTACACGGAGACATGTCTTTTTCCATACAGCTTATGCAGGCACTATTCGCCTTATTTGGATAATACAAAATGTGCCCTACAGTTATTGTAATAAAGTCGATTTTGTATTATAAGAAGGCGAATATTTGCACAAATACGCCATGTGAAGTGCCAGCATTACACGTGACGTTTGTCGTCCTGCATGCCGACGTGCGCTCGCGGTACTGGTGTTGCACGGCGCTTTCGACGTGTCAACTGTATGAAAACAGACAACCGTCCGTGTGCAGTCCGACATCCGCACTGCTCCGGTGTCGCAGCAGTTCAGCACTAAATTGCTCACTACTAAGTGAATGTAATAACTAGTTATGCTAAAACGCTGCAAACATACTAATACTTGCAGCGTTTTAGCATAACAATAGCTGGCGTTGCCTTTTTCTGAACAACTCTTAATAAAATAATAAATACAATAAGTTTATTTCATAACATATTTGGCTTACATTACATGTCGAGGAGTCTCCATTTAGGCATAGAAAATGCCTGTAGTTGAAGGCTCCGCTCTTTCCTTACATTATAAACGTGTAATTAAGTAGGTATATAAAAATCAAAATCAAAACATAAATAAAAGGAAAAAGACACAATTGAATAAGTGCGGGGGTGTGGGTGTAAGTGTGTGTGTGTGTATCTCTTTGTAGGAAACTAAACAATTATCGGTTTTCGGGTGATAATACTCACTCTTATCCTCTTTGACCTCATGGCACAATAGCCGGCCCTTTTTATCCGTCCATCTTTCGGCACTCTGACATCAAGGTATCCGTGGAAGTGCGCCCGGCCTGCACTGCTCATCTCAAGGCTGCATCTACTGAAGCCTTCATTATGGTCACTGTCGGCAGTCGTCACGAACTTTTCCAAGGTGCTGGGCTCATTGAAGCACCAGATTAGGTCTGTCTCACCTGGAATATTTTTAAAGAAAATTGTTGTAGAAAAAATGCTTGAAGAGTCTGAATTTAAGTGTCAATTTTCAGTTGCATATATTCGTTTTTGTAGGTAGGTATATTTTTAATAAAACCCAATAATATACAAATTAATGTTTTATTAAATATCTAAGTACAAAATGCACATTTGAACTGAAAAGAACGCAAAAGTAAAGAGGCATAATTACGACTTATTCTTTACTACACAAGTATTTTAACATCCACCCACCCAGTTTTTTAACACTCTTAGAATTCAACTAACAAATCTACAGACTATTTTGTCTTGAATATAAATGATTATTAAAAAAAAAATGCGATTGGACTACTCATTCTTAGCGTGTCGATACCAAACACGGAAGTGTTTCATGTGCGTGTAAATATGCGAGTGTGTATGTGTGAGTTGTGTTTGTTCTAGAACTACTATAACACTGGGACAAGGCTTGGCATAGGTTTCATAAAAAAATTAAATGTAGGTACAGTCGCCAAAGGAGAAGTAACCAGGGTTGTCAGATATAGTTGATGTTCACTTAGAAACCGATGAATGATTTCGAATGACATTTAATTTGATTAATAAACTGTTTATTCTCAAGTAATTTTATTTTATTCAGAAATATTCAACACTTTCTAAGTAAACATAAGCTATATTCAACAACCCTAGGTACTTATCTCCTTTGGTGACTGTACACATCTCTTAATGATAATAAAAATTTCAAGTCATGCCCAAATAAGGTAGTGGCAGTAACAATCTTGCTTCTCGTTATTACCATCAACCTCCTAATAAAATATAACATAATCTTCTGTTCTCTGAACCACTTATTTCAATGTCAATGAAAATCACCAATAAAATAAAAAAAATCTCACAAATTAATGTTGTGTTAACCCACCTTATATTTAGTTACATACTAAAGTCATATTGGTTAGAAAATATGTTTTTTTTAATGGCAAGCATACAACATTATTTTATGAAGATCGGAAAATAATTTTTATCTGTAATTTTTTTTTTATATTTGAAATTACATGATTTTATACTTTTTCCATTCCTCAATTTGTTTTTATTCTGTGCATTTATATAGGTACATGAAGTAACCAATAAGTCTTACCTGCAAATATGACATTGTTTTGCTACTAATAGCTGCTACATTGGGAACATGTATTATGTATGTTTACTAATTTATGTATGTAACAATTTTATTAAAATAATAATGAATAAGTAAATATAAAGTTTGATCATTGAGAATGTTAACAAATAAATTATTATTTTGTTCTGGAAAATATAATAGTAAACTAGTAATAGTAAACTGAAAATATGTAGTTTTACTACCTACCTTAGAAGCATTGTGTCAAAAATATAGTGTTAAATAATAGGTAATATAAAGGGTTAAAAGTCAGAACCTAATACTGTTGTCGAACCAAATAAAATGTGTAAGTAACAATAGGTCCATATTCACAAATTTTAAACAGAAATGTCATTCAAGGTTAAAACTAAATACTAATAAATAATACTATTAAAACTAACAATTTAGCATAAAAAGTTGAGATTCATCACAGTGAGGAGTCAGCTAAGAAAAGCAGCCATTTAACATTTAAAACCATGGAAATAAAGGAGTAAAAGCACCAAATAAAGATATACATTATAATAGTTCCATCATGGAGTTCTAATAATAATATCAATGCACTTCACTAATGAGCTGATCATATAACCTCATTAGCTCCTCATTGTCTCTAGTTTTGTGGACCAATGACTCTTGTAGGGAAGCTATAGTAATTTCATGCTTCTTCACAGTAGCATTAAGCTTAGTCACTTCAATATTATAGTTCTTCTTAAGGTTCTCCAAAGTTTCATTAGCTTTAGAAAGTGCATCTGACGTCACTTGTTTTAGATTCCCATACAACTCTTCATACTTCTTGACAGCACTCTCATACTCAAATAATTTCTGTTCATAAACTTTCTCTCTATCTTTAGTTTCCAATATTACACTCTTACATTTTTCATACTTGGTAAGGAGGTCATTAAAAGAACTCTCCATATTGCTAAGGTGGTTTAATGCTTGATCTCTTTCTGAAGTTACCTTTTCCAATGCCTCTTGGTTCAGTATCCTGTCATGCTGCTGCTCTTCTATTAATGAAGATATAGTCTTTTCATATTCCTCCATGACAATGCTCATTTGTTTATTGCTAATTATCTTGTCATTAATTTGTTGAAGTAGCTTATTTTCTTTCTGAAGAGAGTTCTCTTTTTCATCACTCAATTTCTTGACTTTTGACTCCAAATCTTCTGTAACTCTATTGTACTTGTGTTCCATATCCTGTAGTGTACTCTTAAGCTCTCTATTTTGTTGTCTAAGCTGCAGTACCTCCTGTTCCTGCTTCTGAAGTATAACTCTAAGAGTATGAAGGTGATCAACATCTTGTGAAGTAAAATTGTTATGGTAACGAGGACTTCTTGGTGCTGCAGTTGGTGGAGTACTACCTGATATGCTTATGAGTCTCTCAGTGGCTACCCCCCTAGAGGGTGTCAGAATAGCTGAGACACTGCGCATCAGACCTGGTGTAGACCTAGTATGACACACACCTGATTTTGGATTTCCACTGTTCACTACTGGCGGTACAACCTGCATGGGTTTATCCCTGATAATTGAAGGCATAGCTCCTGTTGACTGTGAATGTTTTGGTGCAGTTACATAACTTTCAGTCAATGCTGACACTGTACTACCTGTTTCATAGCCCACATCACACTCGGAGGAGTCAATTACTGAATCAGTATGATCAGAGCTTACATCTTCCAGCTTTTGACGTGCGTAAAGTGGATCGAATTTCACAAATAAACTTTCCTTGCCTCGATCTATGTGGTTATGGTTGCGGTTCGATTCGGCACATCTGACGAGGTAATCTAAACTTGTCGCATCAATAAACATGTCGTCTGACATTGGTACTTCTTTCATAGTTACATCGCAGATGCTATCGAAGTCTGATCCCGTGAGAAGATCACTGGTCTCGTTCCTTTGCTCCGACACATCATTGTATCGTCTAGGTGACATCGCCATAAGGTCACCCACTGATGAAACTGGTGATAAGAATCTGTCCTCAGTTGTTGTTGAGCTTGCTCCAGCAGATAACATATCGTCATTGATTTTGACACTGTTAGTTTCTTCTGATCCGCGACCCAAAAAGTTTTGGAATTTCTTGTAAATGTTTTTTATGCCTCTGTCCGGAGATACCAAAGAATCGTTTAAAATGTTTGAAAACATTCGCCCTTTCTGATCTGGGCGACCGATACTATATTTATAAAACACTTCGTCTGAAAGTTACGGATCAGGCCTTGAGTACTAATAATAAAACTTGTGGATCAACAAAAACAAAATATAAAAATCAACATAATCTTTGCTCAACGACTTCAACGGTTATTTAAGTTTTGAATGTACCTGCTACAGATTATATTTATTATGCCACAGTCACAATTAACATTGCTGACCATATGGAAAAATCGACTCTCGTATTAGTCGATTTAAGTCTGGGCACATTTGTAGCACATCACACTATCCCAATCTTATTATTTTTTTATTAAAGTTAAAAACTATTATAGAAATATGACAGATTAGGGTAGCTTAATGTGCTGGCCTCTGTATACATACAATGAAATTTAATAAAAGAACAAAGATAGTAATAATTAGTCATCTTTATTATCTTTTTATTTAATCTATTTGTATGTACAGTACAAATAATTGTAATGCGAAAAAGGTTTCATATTTTGCAGGGAACAAAACCTAGAAACCTCTTGAAAAGTTTGTATGTAAAATAACAAAATAGATCTTGTTTTCTAGTCCGTGCGGCCGTGGTGTCAACAAACAGAGACAACGAAAATAGCAAATTAGGAAAAAAAAATCTTGGGAAAGTTTTCTTGATTCGCAACTGCTTGCAAATCGCAGTTGTGAAAACGGCTGGAGAGAATTTACAGCGATAAAAAGCTAATTCATAATAATTGAAATAATGAGAAGTTTCATGTTTCTCGGTGATTTTTATACCAACTTAGTTACTTAGCAAATAAGGGCGCCTTCAAATTAGTCGCGCGCCAGCAAGCGACAGCAGCGCGACGGCAGCGCTGCTTTGTAAATCCATATAAATCAAGTCGCGCGACGGCAGCGCGACTGATAGCGTTGCAGTCGCGCGTGAGATTAGCTTCGCTTAAGCTACCCTATACTAAAAAGTCGCGCGACTTTATTTATATGGATTTACAAAGCACCGCTGCCGTCGCGCTGCTGTCGCTTGCTGGCACGCGACTAATTTGAAGGCGCCCTAAGACCTTTACGGTACAACATATTTTCTTTATAAAAAAATTGTTTTAGTATAGGGTAGCTTTCGTGAAGCTAATCTCAGAGGGCGCCACCGAACTACAACTATTAGCGCGGTAAAATTCCTATTTTATAGAAGTTGCGATCAGTGATACCAATTTAGCCTATTTTATGCTAAATTTAGCATATAAAATAATTAGAAAATAAAAGTTTAACCATGAAAATTACATATGCATACGTAACTATTACAATTTAGAATACCTTTGTTATATTGTTGGCGCTCCTGGTCTCAAAATAATGGAAAGGGTAAGGCCCGGACTCCACTGGAGCGGAGAGGAGAGGAGATGCCTCGAACAACCAATCGGCTTGCGTTATTTTCACATCTTACCGCCTAGTTTCAACTTTCAACGCAATACAGTGTCCCATTGGTTACTTACGAGACATCTCTTCTCCTCTCCGCTTCAGTGGAGTCCGGGCCTAAAATTTTAACGGCAAATGAAGGATAACGTACTGCGCTCTATAGGTACATACCAAGGAGAGTTACAGTATAAGGAATGAGGCTTCCTCGTCTTCATGCACATTAGTTGTCGATGAAGACCAAGATATTGCTATTTTATTTGATAACATAGTCGATTAAAACAATCGACGTCCATGATATTTTGTTAATTAACGTTTTATTTGACATTAAAACATGTTAGCAGAATTTTTAGCATTTCTATAAAGCAATTG
Organism: Charanyca ferruginea; assembly: GCA_947361185.1. Taxonomy (NCBI): domain Eukaryota; kingdom Metazoa; phylum Arthropoda; class Insecta; order Lepidoptera; family Noctuidae; genus Charanyca; species Charanyca ferruginea. The sequence goes on from OX376076.1 coordinate 10,707,663, forward strand.
GCATAATTTTGGCATAATATTCACACCATTTTAGCAGATTCTTTATTGGTCTTGTTGGCAACACTGGTTGCGATATTAACTGTTTTTTTGTTGTTGTAATATATTATCAAAAATCGACATAGAAAGAAGATAAACATATAATTTTGATGCACAGACAAAAAGTATTATCATGACAGTGTTACTTTATTTACGTTATAATAGGGTATTTTACTCTATACGAGAAAAAATCTATAAATATATTATTGAGACAGTTTAGGCATAAAGCAGTCGGAAAATGTAAGTTTTAGTTCATAAAATAACAAAGCAAATTTTTAAATTCAATTCAAAGTTTTCAGTATTTTTAATCTGTTATAAAACACCGTGAAATAGTAGCGGCCATGTTATTACGCCATACGGCTGTGTAAACAAAAAATTGTCAACTGTCAGTCAACCGATTGGCGTAATATAGGCTTTGTACTTTTATTATTTTCGTAACCAACGTAATTTTTCCATTATTACACCTATTACAAAATATGCTTTTAATTATTTTTAAATGATATACAATTATCATATTTAATATGAGCTCATTTGATACAAAACGAACTGACGTCATTTACGCTGAGCAATATGGCCTCCAGTAAGAGGCGTTTTCGTCAAACTACGCGCGAAATTTGAAAATTGAGATGCATTTTTATGGCACTTTTCGATTGAATAAAAATTTTGTGTTTTTTTTGGTGGCATATTAGCACTACAGAATTTCATTGAGACACTTTTCAAAAATAGGTGTAATACCCTATTCAGTGGCGCCTCTAAAGTCTAACTCAAAAGTTTGGCAATAATATTCCTAATTAATAAAACACAACAAGTAAGGTAAACATTCAATCAACCTGTGTCACATTCAAGTCATAAATGTATGCTGAAAATTGAAATCAAATTCAAAATTGATTTTTTGAATTAGATTGATTGAGCCACTCAAAATAAAACATTATTATGTTTTTTTTGTTCAGAAATCCCTTTTAGTACCAGATAGCACCAAATTAAGATTTATGGCAGGAGACTGGAGATTGGCACGTTCAAAAAAATAAAAGCCTAATAGGCCTAGCAGTGGGTGAAGTTGGGCTGTGCAGAACAGTAAAAAAATAAAAAAATACCTGGTCTAGCAATAAGCAAAGGATCCGTTTCAATTAAATCCTTGATTTCCTGTCCAAACAATTTTAACTCATGCTTCAGTTCCTTAGCACCATTTTTCAAGTGTTCTAAATATGATGCTTTCGTTTCTGTATCGTACCCGCCTTTTTTATGACTTTCATGAAACAGCCAGCGTTGTGAACCAATTAGAATAGGTTTTGAATAGTTAAAATTACTTGTTTTGATCAAAGTTCTGCTTAAAACTGGGTACTGGCTATTATTTCTCATAAGATTTATGAAAGTGTTGATTTTACACAATGCCATGATGTAAAACTTTATTTCACTATCACTTCTAGTAAATTATCACATTACTAAGTTATCAATAACCAAATGAACATAGTACTTTAGTGATATTATATTGTATAACCTACAATTTCATCCAAATATTTTCAATTATTTTTCAGTTCAGCTGTTTGCTTGACAGTAGTGAGTGACATTTAGGCTGTAGATAGTGAGTTGACATCTCTGGAAACTAGAAGTTAACCAGTAAAATAAATCGACTAAAAGAGTAAATCATTATCATCTAAGACGAACTGAAATATCAAATATGTCTGTGTCAGTGCGGCATAATTTCCTCTAAGGCGGCACAGAACTCCCACTTTCGTAAATATCACCATATCGACAGACGGAGAAAATAATATAAATGGGTAGGGTTTTTTTTTCATTCCACCACTGCGGAAGTTGGCATTGCCACAATTTGACATTTTGATTTGACATCTTGTTTTGTTTGTTTTCATTTTGTCATTAGTCCAATTTACAATAAATTGTCATATTTGTCATTTTGTCAATGTCAAAGTCAGTCAAAGTAAAAAACAGCGCCCGGTTGCGGGTTGCGGGTTTGATGTCGAGAATACTTTCACTTAAAATTCTTTAGAATTTTCAGGGACATCGTTCTCGTAACGTTGTTCGCGGTTGTCGGGGCATGGAATTTATTTTATTTCTGACGAAATAGAAGTGCGCGCTCTATTATCTAAGAGCCACGTACACATTTACACGCGTTCTACGTAAACAGCGAGCATTTCTTGCCCCTAAGCATGTGCAGATAATATTTTTTGTACATAATAGAGTACCATACTACAGTGAAAATGGGTATGGACAAGCTGAACAATGGGGTAAGTTATTGTAATTTTTTTATTAATAAACAAAATTTTACAAACCATTCTATTATTTGTAGGGTTTATTTAATTCGTATAGTGAAATATACTTTACATAAATAAATTAAGCAAAATGTTTGAAATCAATAAATTCTTTTCTACGAGTTGAGAGTAACAAGCAGGTAACAAAGTTAAATATTAGCCTCAAATTTTAATTAACACAAATCAGAGAATCTCTGTCAGGATGGGATATGGCTAGTTATTCTTGTATTTAATTAATTTGTTATACAAGAATCTGATAAATATCAGCGGTCACATTTTAAAACTTTTCTTAAGAGGGCCTTTTCCCAGCGGTAGAACTTCAATGCGAGAGTGATTAAAAAATAATTGTTTATTCCAAGACTATGTTTGAAAAATAACAAGTAGGTGAGAACCCAATAATATCGCATAACAATTAGCGTGCTGAGATTTTGCTAAACTTGTTTCAGTAAATACATGTTTTTGAAAAAGCCTTATAAGTTGTAGGCAATTTTTTTTTCCTGTTTAATCGGCGATCAGTTGCAAGACTATAAGCAGATGGGTTATTCGATATTATATGATGTTTAGGCGAGGAGACCAGAGTCCCATCTGCCTTTTTAGAGCACATCCTTCCTTTTTAGCCTTCTCACTGTCAGGGAAGGTTTTAAGAGATCACCGGCCAGGGTATTTGGATGAACCGAGAGCCAATCAGCATATTTCTTTTTGAAGTTTGCAATTCACCAACACACTGTAACATATATACTAAAAAAAGAGGAACGGACTCAATATTGAGCCCTGTGGTACCCCCACTTTCACTTTCACTGTCAGGGAAGGTTTTAAGAGATCACTGGCCAGGGTATTTGGATGAAACGAGGGCCGATCAGCGTATTTCTTTTTGAAGTTTTCACAGTCTGTTCCTCTTTTTTTAGTTTAAATGTTACAGTGAAACTTTGGTTTTGTAGTGATTCTTATAACTAAGGCGTTCCGTATTTTTTAATTTTTGTACAGCATACGCGTTTTATCTTAATAAGGGTTTTGACTAAACCTAGTCAAAAGTAGTTTTGACTGGTTAAGAGCTTTGACTGTAACATATATACTAAAAAAAGACTCAATATTGAGCCCTGCGGTTCCCCCACTTTCACTTTTAAGCCCGATGAATTTACACGGTGTAACGCCCGGCCCGGCGCCCGGCGCCCGACGTACGGCGCGTAACGTATTTCTTTTTAAAGTTTCCGTGCCGGGCCGGGCCGGTTGTTCTTGGCGTCTTGGCGGACAAATTAGTGTTGGGCATTTAGGGATGAGATGTACAAACATATTATGTATACACCTTTTTAAAGAAACAAGCGTTTTTTTACATTTTATTGTTTCTTGTTTCTCGAATTAAAAAAGTTCGACAGTCGAACAAATGAGAAAAAAAAAGACTCAGTAGTTCGACGGTCGAACTATTGAGAAAAGAAATTCTCACTAGTTCGACGATCGAACTAGTGGGAACAAACCTGTGGGACGCCGGCTTTGATTTCTCGTAGCGTAGATCTAGCATCTTTCTGTTTCACTTGAAAAAGCCTGTCTTCGAGGTAGGACTTGATGATGAGGTAAAGAGAATGTGGAAGTTTATCCTTCACTTTACACAGCAGTAGCCCTTTGTGCCAGACTCTGTCGAATGCTTGCTGAACGTCTAGGAATGCCGCCGAGCAGTACATTTTCATTTCAAAGCAGCGTCTAATCTCGTGGTGGACCCGGTGCATTTGCTCAATTGTGGAGTGTTGTTTCCGAAATCCAAACTGGTGCTTGGGAATAATGTCAGTTTCCTTTGGGGATGTGGGGTTGAGCGGCAGGCACAGCTGGAGATCCTGGCTGAGTAAGTCATCAATGTACGATTCATCGCCGCCATCATTCGGCTTGAATACGTTTTCCAGATGGATTGCGAATACTTCTGCTTTCTCAGCATCTGTTCGTGCCCATGAATTTGAGTGTTTGAGGGGATGGAGATGTTCTTGTGGCGTTCCGATGGATTTAGTAGCTTTCCAAAGGGACGTTTCACCCTTTCCCTGGGGTGACAAGCTTTCTAGAGTATTACGGAACGAAGTGTTTGCCGATTCCTGTAGTAGCCTTCAGTTGTTGCGCAGCTTGGTTGAAGGCTGTTTTATCTGTGGGATGGTGAGATTGATGCCATATTCTTCGTAGTCGCCGTTTTTCTACGAGGATTAATTTAATATCTGCTGTTTGAGATGACATCGCTGGATGGCGAATTAAGCAGGGTGAGTTTTTCGATGCAGTTACCTGAATCAGGTTTGTGAGGTACTCGCAAGCGTTGTCAATATCTTCTGGAGTTTTCATGGGAATGTTTAATTGGATATTTTTATCCAGGAAACTACGAAACCCCGGCCAGTCGGTCTTTCGATTACATAAGGAGTCCGAAGGCTCAGCATATAGGACTGAGGTGCTCAATGTAAGACTTACCGGCGTATGATTAGATGATCCATCAAGGCTCGATTCTACGGAGGAGTAAAAATGACCGATCCCTTTGGTTACAAAAGACCAGCAAATCTGGAATTTTGTTTTGATCACTTGGCCAGCTCGTCGGTTCTCCGGTAGATATTGGTGTAAGGTGGAAAGCATCTAGGCAGCTTTTAAGTGATCGGCCTCTTGGCAGGGTCATACGGGAACCCCAGAACGTATGCTTTGCATTCCAGTCCCCTCCGGATATGAATTTGTTTCCAAGTCGTGTTTCCAAGTCGAGAAAAGTAGTCTTCAAACATTTGCTGAGTGATTTTGTGTTTAGGTGGACAGTAAACGGCGGACAATGTAATCGGGCCTGCACGATCATCCAATCTGATAGTAGTAACCTGGATATGTTGTGTGGCGTATTCGTCCAATACGGTGTGCTTAAGGTTTGATCTGATTACTATTCCAGTACCCGCATGAGCTTTGCCATCACCAGGACGGGGCGTGAAGTAAATTTTGAAGCCTTTCATTCGGTAACAACTATTTTTGGAGGCATGGGACTCGGGAACTAGAACTGTATCAAGTTTATTACTCTTGATCACTTCTTCAAGTTCTAGTATGTTCGGCGATGGTCCATTGATGTTCCACGTTGCGATACGTAAAGATACTATGAATGTAGTTTGGACACAACGGTTGTCAATAGGTTCAAGAGGGTACCTATCTGTTGAATGATGTTGAATGTTGGTCTATCTTTTCAGATTGGATTATTAGAATTTGTTCAATGCTTTTTTGTTTAGATTTGTTTTCTGTTTCTGAGTCAACACCAGTGCTGTGTCTATTTGCTGCGATATCAGAGTAGCTTCTTTTATCACGGAGTTGAGTGGAATTAGGTGGTAATAAGGATTTGCTGGGGTGGCCATTTGATTCAATTGGTTTAATTTGGTTTAACTCGTTCGTAGGAGGTCGAAGAGGATGTTTTTTATTCTGGTTTGCCTTTCTGACGAGATCTCCAGGTAGACTTGACAGCCTTTATAGTTAGCAGGCTGGTCACACGAGCACAGAGCGCACTTGGCAGGAGTGTTGCGATCTTTCTTTGAGCAGTCTGCAGTTTTGTGACCTTCCCCGCATTTGACGCATCTATAGGGCCGCATGCAGTTGTTCTTGGAGTGGCCGTATTGCTGGCATCGCTGGCATTGGACAATTGTTTTAACTTTTCGAGGGTCTTCTATTGTAACTCGCTGGTGGTAAATCTTATATATAAAAATCTTCTGTGCGTGTGTATGAAAGTGAACTCCTCCCTAAACGCCTGGACCGATTTTGATGAAATTATTTGAGTGTGGTCCAGTAGATTTGAGAATGGTTTAGATTCACGATTGGACCCGGTAGGTGGCGTTGCAGTCGATTTGTAGGACTTCTTAGATGTATGTCACCCTGGTACTAGGAGCGCATAACTTAGTAGTACTTATCTATGTCACCCTGGTACCTACCTCTCCAATGCGAAGAGCCAAATTGCTGTGTCGAGTAGACACAAGGCAGGTAGGGTAGGTAAGTAGGTAGGTAGGGTGGGGTAGGCTGGCTGGACCTGGATTTTTGTACCGATTTTCAGGGCAGGACAACGTCTGCCGGGCCCGCTAGTATCCTACTAATATTATAAATGTGAAAGTTTGTGAAGATGTTTGGATGTTTGTTACTTAATCACGCGTCAACCTTTGAACAGATTTGCATGAAAATTGGCACATAGGTAGGCTATTTCCTGGATTAACACACAGGATACTTTTTATCCCGGTAATGTGTTCCCTTGGGATAATCGTTCTTTTTACGCGGGGGAAGCCGCGGGCAGAAGCTAGTACTCTATATTTTTAGCTGCTTTGTTATTTCCGTTTGGTTCCAAATGTACGAAAAATGTAAAGGATGGAGTTTTGTCTGGACCATAACGGGCATTGATGATTTCTCCACGAACTTCATTACCAGTAGCTTCTATCGCGTCGATTATTTCACTGTGAGGTGTAGTATAGTTTTTTTATAACTATACGATATCCCTTCTTTTCTTTTTGTGTGAACGTATGACCTATCAAGCCTTTGGCCCTTATCGCCGATATTACATCCTTGTAGGTTTCTGGGCAATCAACAAGAACTCTGAGCAAGGTTTTGTTCACAATTTTTATTTTAAAGAGTTTAGAGTCGCATACCTATTCTATAAGATTTGACAGTTCATTCACGTCTTCTATTCCATATAGAACAATAGGAGGAGGTTTATTCGTTCTCAGGTTTGGAGTGTCGTCATTTTGGTATTCAGATTGGTCTAAAGATAGGGATGTAAACCTGTTTGATACTTCGACGGGAGTGCTGTTTGGTGGTGAATAGCTAGTTCTTTTCCGCTTGTTAAAACCTGGCACTCGCTGCCAGGGTGGAGGTGCTGGTTAGACGAGTTGTCAGTTAGATCCACTATGTCTCTAGATTTTAGTTCTGGTTGGTTGAGTTCAGGATTAGACATATCGCTTAGGAAAGCTGAGCGTGGTCTATTAAATAGCCCTGGATGAAATACTTGTTGAGTGAGGGTTTTTTTGTTTGTTTTGGTTGAGATATTTTGGTTGGATTCATTCATATTTGTTCCCACGAGAAGGGTCGAATTAGACGGTCGCTTACAGGGTGACGCCCATTCCTATAAGAAGGCGCATTTCAACGATGTTAGCTTGTCACATCGAGGTTGGTGCTAAGAACTGGACTGCCTCTAGCCATTCATCCTCTCGGCGCAGGCATCACCTTAGGATTATGGGAATTATTTTATTGAGATTTTCTTCCTCGCGGTCCAGGCGGTGAAGCCAAGGCCCCCAGCCATAGAAACATGACTGTAAGGACTGGGTTGTTGAGGTCATTTCTTACCTTCAACAAGAACAAGCTTGTTAGGCTTGTTGGTTCGGGATATTTACTACCGCCCGAAACTCGGCGTAGTTGCTCATTTAGCACCACCCAGGGGACACGTGTAGGGTGGATCTTTGATGGAGAGGATGGTATCTCCTACGGACGCGAGCAACTTTGTCCCCCAAAAATGTAAAAATATTTGTAATTTAGAATCTCCATTACATGTGTAAGATTTCTATTTCTTTTTACTTTTTCATTGCGTGAGTGTATAATGAACGGCCAAAGTTTAGATGAAAATTGTGCATAGAAGCTGATTTTCGGATGTGTTTACTGAATATGTTTCTCAAAAAAGTTGTTTTATCGTTAAATAGGAACTTGGATATTAACCACAAGATACCCGTGTGTTAAAAATATTAAGAGGAAAATTTGTTATAACGCCGTTATCACGTACGAACGTTTGTATGAGAAATATTACGGGATGGGCGCTCTTAATGCGCCTAGCCTACCTACTTAGATCTATTAAATTATGTTATTTCTTTAGTGATAAGGAGGGATACCCCCTAATAATATTTGCATATAATAATCCCAGTAATAAATTCCCTATTTAGATTATAAAAAAGGGTAGATAAGATAAAAACAATATATTTGTTTGATTTATTTACATTGTTATCTATTATAATCACCGGCACGTAAGTTGGCCACAGATTTTGTAGTGGGGGAAGTTCACACACGAATAATTTCGTTCATTTTTACATGCGCGAACTTCCCCCACTACAAAATCTCTCGCCAACTTACGTGCCGGTAACTGTATAGGTAATAATATTTTATCTATCAGATTAATATCAATATCTGCTAGTGCAATCATAGATCACTTAAATGATAACTTAAATATGTACATGTATATCTTTAGATAAGCAATCATAATAGAAAACATTTATGTATTTAAGACTGAATGGTAAAATGTTTTATTAAAAGCCTGGGCGATTTTTAGTGCAATATTTTAAACCCCGGCCAGACTGTTGTAAACAAGCCCTCCACATCGGTCTTCACCTGCGGTTTAGAACAGTGTAAACACTAGTTCGCAACAAAAATTTGTTTGACCTTCAACATCCTCTGTGGATGGACGCGCGTTGTATACCGCGTGTGGATACCGTCGTTGTAAACAAAGAGTCGACAACACACTGAGGTGGGAGCCTCGTTGTAAACCAGTGTGAACGCAAACACCAACCATGAGCTCCACAAGCCTCCTACCAAGGTGACCCCTGTTGGAAGCTTGTTTATAACAGTCTGGCCCGGCCTTCATTAAAAAACTTTAGACTGTATTTATTAATGTACAAATTGGGAATAAGCTACAATATGCAACTTTTCTAGGGTGCATACCTTTCCTATGTAAAACTTTTATGATTGAATTTTGTGATACCATTATTAATTATTTCCTGCTCATTATTCATTTGATACTGTATTCATAGTTAAATCTATAACCATGGACTTTATCAACACAGTATCCTACTTTGTCCAAAAAATCATTCATCAAAAAGCTTAAAACAAAGTTGCTTCCCACCTTCCCATTTACTGTCTGCTATTTTATTTCCTATTTTAAATAAAATACTTACACAACAGATTTTAATGTGGTTTTCATTAGTAGAGGTTTAATGTTTGCATCAATCAAGCTACTACAATACTAGCACTTTGCTCTCGACTCCGTCCGCGTGAATTTTCTCAAGGATCCCAAATGTTTTGATAATGCCATATAGCCTATAGCGTTCTGGGATAACGTAGCTTCCTATTTAGAGAGAGAATTTTTGAAATCGGATGAGTAGTTAAGGAGATTACCCCCTACATACAAACTTACAAACAAATTTTACCTTTTTATAATATTAGTATCGATATTGCACACATGCGAAATCGGGGCGGCGCTAGTTAAAAATATAATGAGAGTTTAATAATAATATCCTTTATTCAAGATATAGTTTGTTTAGAGTCTAAACAAACTATATCTTGATTAGAGGATCTAAACTTTAGACATTCCCTTAGAGATTGATTCTACATGTTCTAAAAATATATTATTACTAGCTTTTGCCCACGACTTGTCCGCGTGAATGTTGGATATCGCGGATGCAGACGAATTCGCGGATTAAAATATTTTATTAAAAATTTTTTTTTGAAAAAAGAGAACCGCCTTCAAAAAAAAAACTAAAAACTGATAAATAACTTTAGCACAGAACACACATGACTTTAGTTACGGAAGTCGGTGGCAATACAAAATAACAAACATAACAAAGCCACCGACTTCCGAAACTAAAGTCATGTGTGTTCTGTGCTAAAGTTATTTATCACTTTTTAGTTTTTTTTTGAAGGCGGTTCTCTTTTTTCAAAACCGTTTTTATTTTCCACTTTTTAGTGCCACCTTATCACCCAAATTCATTAAGAAACGGCAACACAGTTCAAACAGAGATTGAAAGTCCTCCAAAGATAGAAAGATGGAAGAAACGAAAACGTCTTCTCGGTTTTTTTTGTCTTTTCAAAAGGCGCTTAATAAATTTCTGTTTGTTGTATCCTAAAACCTTCTCCAGAATGTAACTAACACTTTTCTGAAAACCGCATCAAAATCGGTTCAGCCAAACGGGAGATAATCGCGGACAAACATACATACATACATACAAACATACAAACATACGGGTCGAACTGAGAACCTCCTTTTTTTTTGAAGTCGGTTAAAAAAAAACCTTTCAATTCGCAAGTCGGCGGCTTTGGTTTTGCTTGTTGTTTTGTATTGCCACAGACTTGCGTTATGAAAGTTATTTTTAAAAATTTTTGAAGGCGGTTGTCTTTTTTGTTCAAAAGTTTTTTAATCCGCGAATTCGTTCTGCATCCGCGATAACCAACATCCAAAAGTTTTTTTTTGCTTTTTAGTGCCTACTTCTTATCATAATTACGAGTCGGTCACCAAACAAATTTAGTCATCCCTTAATTTTCTACCCCTAAGGTTGAATATTTTCTAGAAAATATGGGACCAAATTTGAGGTATACACTATCAATTAAAAAAGTTAAATAAAAGCTTTTAAAAAAGACGGACTACACTGAAACAAGTTATGCGTGGTCAAACATAAAAACAAAAAAAAAAAAAATGTTCATAAAATGAAAACTACTGGGCCAAACTATGTTAACTTTTTATGAGACCAAATGGCAACTATTCCGCATCAAACTTAAGTATGGAAGTATGGATGGATCACATTTAACCAAGTGTGTTATCAATTTCGTTTATTCTGCCACACTGCTTATTTTGAATAGTAGGTAATGACTGAAATACGTAATATTTGAATAAGCTGGGCAAGAAATCAAAATGTGTAAAACGCGCGACTGCGCGATCCTTCCTCAACCAATCTGCTTCACAGGAAAGTCTAATGAGTCCTTCCGTTTTTTAGGATGGCAAGCCATCCGAGTACCTCTTCCCTCCGGAAATACTGAAGCGACTGAACTTCGACAAAAGCCCAGCCACTTTCAAGCCTAAGATTAGTGCGTCCAGTCCCGGCGAAGACTGGATGGTCGTGAGGCCGTTGCAACGCTCCGATTACGATAAAGGCTTCCTGCAACTGCTGGGACAGCTGACAAGCGTGGGCAATGTTACGCGCAAGCAGTTTGACGGTAAGTGAAGATAATTGCATTTATAGTTCAAAATCGCCATTATCCTAAAGCAAGCGAGACTGAGACAAGTTCCGGTAGAATGTTTCATTCTCGACGTAGAACGACGGCACGGCCTTCACCCGCCATGCCGTCGATTTCCACTACGGCGCCGTATCTGGTGCTGCGGCACGACGCTCGCCGCACTGTTCCACAATAGGTCACCGCCGGCCGCGCCGTTATGATGACGTCCAGAAGGAGGTCGTATGTTTAAATGGTTCCCTCTTCATTCATTATTACCGCCCCTGAAAATGTAGACCAATTTTTTTGGAAGCGCAAGGAATGGCATTGCTCTAATAAATTGTAATCTGCTTAAAATATTATTGCATGTAGGTAATTACTGAGCATGACTAATGTACCTAAGTAACAAAATTAACTACGCAATCAGTCTTTGAAATTTTGTTTCTATAGGTACGCAATACTTTATAAATGCCACAGAATGTAGAGGTACCTACTTGTAACGGTATAGTGTTAATTATTTGCAATGCAGACGCGTAATACATTCACGAACTGCCATTTTAAAATGTCACTATACTTACTTAAAGTTGCATTGGGAATAATTGAAAAATTATTACTTTATTCGTTTCTCTCATAGGGGAGGACTGAAACCTCAAACCTTGGTGTCTGACCCCACAGATACAACAGTGATACGGTTAGCAACACAAGGCTAATATTCACAAAAATATTATCCATGCTGTTTCTCAATACTACCACTACTGCTCAGTCTCAAAACACCCGTATTTGAATGAACGCTTAGGCTAAAGGTAAAGCTATCTTATGATGAAACTCTTTATTTTTAGTCATGACTTAGGGTTCCTATACACATGAGCGAGTTTCCCGACGCTGATAGGATAGTGTATAGCGACCCTTACGTAACGAAGCCAAACCTTAGAAAACTTCAAAGAGCCAAACACAGACTTGTAATAAAAATCGTTTTTAATATTGTCATGTCCTAGTAAACTGGTTACATTGGTATGCGAAGCTTATTGGCATTTAAGTATGTGACCTTGGCGGAACCGATGATAATGACCTTTCTATCTTTATGCTGAGTTCCTGATGTTTATCCAACGTTGACAATATAAGCGATTTAATCACTTCAGCTTGAGCAAATTAGGCTTATTTTTCCATTGACGTATTTTTATAACTATAGAAAATGTATACTGCCGTTAATTTCATACGTACGTAAGAGTTTTGAAACAGGCTCAATGTAGATAAGAACTTTGTCTAAGAATAATATGAAAGTAATGTAGCAATTGCAACTGTGTTTAAACAACTAACAAAACAACAACAACAGCTGCAGCAATAACTGCAGCTGCTAAAACTGTCTACTACTTAGGTACTTTACTTAATTAGCAAGTAAAGTTAGGCAAAATTGTATGCTTGTAAGTTGCTTTTCTCTTTACAATAGTTTGTGTTTGCATATGTACATACCTTTCTTATGTGCAAACAAACCAATGATCCATCTGATTTTTGTGGTCACTGCTGTCTGCTGCAATACCAGGGGCTCGAAGACCTAGGGTTGTACTCATTTTAGGGCTTTCAAATAATTATCAAACCAGGCCACATTGAATATTGCATAATCCTTATCTATTTCTTTAAGGAGTATTTAAAAATCTTTTCATTTGCTGTTCTGGTTTGAGGGTATGGGTGCTGGAAAGTTACAGGCACATTACAATTTTGTTTCTGGAATGGGAACTCATTTAATATTGCTATCTATAGGTAGTGGTGACCACATGTCTCATTAGGCTAAACTTGATCAGATAACTACATAAACTTAACTACACATTAATGTTTCAGAGCGTTTTACAAAGATGAAGCAGTCTGGCGGTTACTACGTCACAGTCATCGAAGACACCCGTATATCCAAGCTGATTGGAGCCGCTACGCTGACCATCGAACAGAAGTTTATACATAACTGTTCTGTGGTATGTCAATATACTCTTAGATCCAAGTTATAAGGGCTATAGTCGTGTGCATGTGTTGGCCTAATATATGCACAATAATAATAATAATAATAAAAATTACAATACTACCTATGCATTTCTAATTTTATGTCTAGCGTCTCCACGAGACCAAAATTATATCTAAAACTAGCTTTTGCCTGCGACTTCATGGCCCATTAATTCGGTCGCAAAATCCGCAACTTTAAAATCATAGGTGAAGTTTTCGTGTTTAGTCACTAAGTGAATACCTTTCGATTTTATCTAGATTGTAGATATAAGCGAATGTTCACTCATATGAAGAAAGTTAACATTTTTCAATCTTGTTTATGTTTATAAATTACTAGTGACCCGAGCCGGCTTCGCATGAGCCTATAGCCTTCCTCGATAAATGGACTATCCAACACAAAAATAATTTTTCAATTCGAATCAGTAGATCCTGAGATTAGCGCGTTCAACCAAACAAAACAAACTGTTCAGCGTTATAATATTAGTATAGATTTTTTTAATATTTTTTGGACATTATGTTCTGTTGTATCATTCTGATACAACAACAATACCGGATTACACCAGTTTTGGGGTCCACTGCCAGGTGTGACATAATGCCTAAACGTAAACAAGTTATTCTAATTATATGGATGCTATTCTTAGAAAGTGTTACATTGATATTATCGTAACGTTTAAAGAGTTCCTTTTTTTTTGCAGCGTGGACGGCTAGAAGATGTGGTTGTTAATGATACTTACAGAGGAAAGCAGTTGGGGAAATTGTAAGTATCCGTCATTTATAATTGAATTCCTTAAAATGAGTCCTACAATAACGACGTCTCAGGACACTTTACCAACCGTCAACCGTTTGGCTTAGGTGCCATGTCTATAGGTAGCTTTAGTTTCTGTTAAAAAAAAGACAAACGAGCGTTACCCCTTCTTTTTTAAATCGGGTACAATCACATGCGGCTTTGTATTTCGATAATCGTGATATGAATATCTCTTTTTGTTAACTGAAGATTTTATACGTATATTATATTGTACATAATTAATTTCTAATGTTATTTCCAGGATCGTCGTGACAGTTTCCTTACTCGCCCAAGAGCTGGGGTGCTACAAAATGTCTCTGGACTGCAAAGACAAACTAATCAAGTTCTACGAGACCTTGGGGTATAAGCTCGAACCCGGAAACTCTAACGCGATGAATATGCGGTATGTCACTACATATTGTATAATTAAATAGTTAATTTATTCTTAGAGGTCGATATTTTGCTTGTTTTTTTTTTTCAAGTTCACATCTCAGGCCGAGATGTATAGCGTTTAAATAAACTTAGTGCGTGATTGGCTGTGTACAAGGAGGCGCAAAATGAATAGTCCAATTTGGATTTTGAACAACTTTTTTTGCTAAATAAAAAAAAATAATAATTTGAGTGATGGAAATCTTTATAACCACCTTTACAATTTTTTCTTTTTAGTGGGAAAGATGATATACGTCAAATGGCTGCCGCCAGTGTTGATACACATTTGTGACCGTTTTATGCATTTTTCATAACTTTCCACAACATTTCCCGGTGATAACTATTCGCATTCCTGTAGAATATTCTCCGTAAGGGCTGCGATTGTCTGAGGCTTGTTAGTTATTGGCATAAACCCGCGACTTGAAAAAGCCCCAAAGAAAGAAGTCTGGGATGGTTAAATCGGGCCATCTTGCTGACCCTACCAAATCGCCAAAATGGGAGATTACGCAACCAGGAAACGCTTCCTTCACAATATCTATTGTGGCCTGTGCTGTGTGGCGGTTGCACCGTCTTGTTGAAACCACATGTTGTCCAAGCCCCGCTCACCCAATTCTGGCAGTAAGAAGTCGTTTATGTTAAAGGTTTCAATAAATGACCATATTTATAATTGGTATTAAGAATGTTTAATTAAAAATATATCAAGAGTACACGTACACATCTTGCTTGATGTACAGCCCACAGATAAGAGAGGGTAATCATAGAGTACAAGACTTAACTACATAAATAAAACATATATCATTGAGTAATGGTCTTTTTGCCTTATGACAATTTTAACAGTTTACCATGGCCTTGACATGGTAAACGACTTCTTATTGCTACTGCATGGCGTAGACAGTGACCGTATTGTCGATGGCGTCCTATCCAATCACTCCTTCCGCGTGCACGCTGCATCACACAGTGGCTTTGAGTGTATGTAATGGCTCTTCATGCATCACACGGGTTTTTTCAGTACCCAGAAACGAAGATTTTGCTTATTGACGTAACCGCTTAAGTGAAAATGCGCCTTATTGCTCATGATGATTTTCGACACAAAATCGTCCTCTCGTTGAGATTGAGGAGGGCTTGACAGTAACGCCTTTAGTACACCGACGCGTTCGTATGCGGCAGCGAAACAACGAAAAAACTGTCAGTAGTACGGCAGAATTTCGCATACGCTATGTCTCACTCTAGCACTAGCTACATGAAATAGTTGCGTCCTTGTCGGTGGTGTTTCGCAAGGAACTGCAGAAATCGTCATTACTCAGACCCAGACCTTTCGCTAGTGGTGTTTCGCATCGCAAGGCGTCCGCACGTGTTCTGTCGGTGAGGACAGAATATCGCACCATGGAAGCCGAAAATATTGAAATATTTTTGAATACAATTAGAAATTATCCCGAATTATATGCAGTTGGTCACGCAGATTATAAAAATGCGTACAAAAAAGAGGTGGCATGGAGAAAAGTTTAAGAAAAGACGGGAAAATTACAATGACATTTCTTTGCGATAAAACTGCAGTGTACTAATTCCGCAGATATTTCGTTACGCAGTAGTTCCGCAGTGACTCGCTGCCGCATACGAACGCGTCGGTGTACTAAAGGCGTAATTCACACTAGCGCTCCATTGCTTGTCGGTTTGTATTCTGCAGCTGTCTAGTTCACAATTTATTGTAAAATAATTATGATTAACGTACGACGTCATTTGCAAAAATTATAACATTTTCCGATAGGGTGATTAATTTTGCGCCACCTTGTATATATTATGTTCCCATCTCTGTATTATTTTTACGTGAATTTCAACTGGTGTCAAGTTCTTTCTTTCCCATAAAACAAGAAAGGGACAGATATTAATAAGAGCTGTCAATTTAAGTTGATCTAAAATGTTCATACAATCATAGTTGTCATGTCAGAACGTATTGATTGAAAACACGGCTAAGTACAAGAAAAAACTAATTTGACATTTCTGAGTTCTTGTCTGTCGCCGTCTTTTTCTTCAGCTGCCTGGCAGTAAGAGATGCCAATTGTCTAATTTTAGTTCAGTTTTTGAACAAGGGAATCGGCGCCAATGACGGGGATACCGCTTTTTTATGTCGTTGTTGTGTCCATCTAGATTGTAACCACCATGGATACTTAACTTTTCCATGTATTGCAGATTCGAGGATCCATCTTGACAATTAGCCGCTGGGACGTCCGACCTGCGCTCTAAATTGTAAGTACGCACAAGAGGCTGAGCAGACATCACGGCACTTCCAGCCAGCACCCATCATTCCATCTCTTTGTACGGACAAATTATGACACCGAATCTTTGAAGACAGACTTAGGGAGAACGCAAACGACAGTTATAATCGGTCCGCGTAAAAGTCGGCCAGTCGGTGACAAAAATCAGGCATCTAATGCCAAGCTACACACGTAACGATCTATCGTTGCGATTGAACTGTGCAAACCGATTTGCGCAGTTTTATCGATCGTGTGTATGATAAATCGTTGCAGATTATCGCAACGATTTATCAAAAGTCTGTCGAAAATCGTACACTGTGAAAAACTGTCGTCTGCTTCTCCCTTAGATGAATATTTGCGGTCTGTTTTATTGCATCACTAAAATTCGATGAACAAATATTGTGAATTGATCATCTTGAATGTACTACTGGGGACTGACTATATTTAGATAGATTCACTCATTTGTGTGTGCGGCGTCTTGCCTAATGCTTGTTTGTACAGATAGTAGAAGTGTATGGCTGGTATTTTATAGAACTACTAGCGGACTCGGCAGACGTTGTCCTGACCACAAAAAAGTAGTTGCGGACACGAGTCTGTTATACCATACCAAAATTAAAAAAGTCCTATAACTCGACTGCAGCGCCACCTACCAGTCCCAATTATGAATCTAAACCGTTCTCGAATTCACTGGAACACACACAAAAAATACACAATCACAGAGATCTGTGATTGTGTATTTTTTGTGTGTCTCTAGACAAGATTGCCTAGAGCATAGATTTAAAGCTATTTGATTGGTTGAGTCTAGTTCTAAGTATAATTTAAATTCCGAATATCGTTCTGTAAACAGCGCCGCGCACGCAAATAATAGTCTCGTTCTCTAAAAGCCAATGAACCTGTCAAATCCCGTGTTATCCGATTGGTTGTTGATATTTGACAGGGCATCCAAGATGTGACAAGCCCTTTGCTAATCGGAATCAATATCAGAATTTTAGAAAACAGACAGTGGATCTTAACAACGATATGAGTATTTTTCTATATAAATTGTTATTAACTATTGTTTGCACTTAAAATTGTTTCACACTAGCATCACGCTTTCTGATTAAAAGCTCAGCGCGGACTAAAGCAAATAGGGGTTGTTTATGACAATACAAAATTAAACCTTACTTTTAGTACAATAAGGACAATGTTGTACGAACATCGACACAGATAACAAACGGTTACCGCGGACTCTGTTGAACTTTAAGACACTGAAAATAAGGTTAAGTATTGAATGTTATAAAAATCCTCTTGTTTTTGTCTTTGCTAGCCTAATGGATCTTGTTGTGGTTTCTGTTTGGTCGTTTGCGTGGTTACGGTTGCAGGGTCAATTCTTCTATCCATCAAAAGACGAGATCATTGTATGTCATGATCTCTTCATTTGATGGGGTGACCAATTGATTATGGATATCCTAGCACATAATATTTAGACGTAGTATCATCAAAGTGCGCATGTAAAGAATTTTTTTTTTATTTTTTTTAAGTAGCTTTCATGCTTAAGGGCGCCCAACCCGTCATATTTTCCATACAAACGCTCGTACGCAATTACGGCGTTATAACAAATTATTTTCCAAATATTTTAACACACAGGTATCTTGTGGTTAAAATCTAGGTTTGTATGAAGCCAAAAATAAAGTTTTTTAAGAAACAAATTCAGTAAACACGTCCGAAAATCAGTTCTTTTGCACAATTTTATCTGAACTTTGGCCGTTCATAATGCACTCATACATTGAAAAAGCAAAAAAACAGCTTCATAGAAACCTTGTACATGTAATGGAGATTCTAAATTACAGTCATTATTACCAAAAACTTGTAAGGCTTTTTTAAAAACACGTATATCCTGGAACAAGTTTTGTAAAATTTCCGCGCGCAAATTTTCCTGTGATGTTATCGCGTTCTCACTCACACGTTTGTTTTCAAGCTTTGCGTCGCGTTGGTTGAAACAAAAAAATTTTCAATCACGCTCGCGTTGAAATTCGTTCGATGGGGAAGGGCGCTCTTAACACAATAATTATGCTTAGATTGTTTTGCTTTTTATTTGTATTAATAAAAAAGCTAAATACTAATTATTGTTTTAGTTTCGTTGCCAATTAGTTGTTACGCTAGATTTTGCTTAATTTAGTTTAAAACCTAGTCAGTTGTGCTGACCATTTTACTTAAACAGATAACTGGATAAGTAATATATATATACCATTTATTTTCAAGCTTTGTATGTACTTAAAATATGTATATAAGAGATTACTGTTCTTGTAATGTAACTAACAATTTGTGTTAAAAAATTTGCATCATTAAACCGTTACTGCTTTACGTTTTAGTTTTATTTTATTTCAAGCATCATGTAGGTAGAGTATATTGCTAGGATTTTAATCTTGAAAATAAAATCAAAAGTGGCCAGTTTACATGTTTTATTTACAGAAGTGTAAATTTAGCGGATATAATAAGAATTTAATTTACCACACTCTTAATACGATGTCAATTTGTATTTTTACAAGGTTGGTTTTTATCCACATTCTATAGCCTCGGTAGCAAACATTTGAATATACAGACCTCAATGTTTATTTCAAATCCCTATAAATCATAAGGATCACTGTACATTTAAGCGGTACGGCACATTCGGCTTTCTCAATACAACCTTTGATAACGTTGTATTAAAAATGGTGAACCGGATTCGCCGACCCGCTTATGTGTATAGTGACCTTAACCAGTAAAATGGTCTAAGAATACGTCCCTAATCTCAACATTTTCAGTAATATTCCCATTCCATTTTACTATATATTTTTTATACAGCCTAGAACTTTGTAAAGTAAACTTTTACCATAGATTCAGTAAATTAATTTATTTTTCGTGGGTTAAAATAAGGGTAAGTCGTATTGAATCTATCTATGGTAAAATTTATCGTTACGACGTCCACTCCGCTGTGTATAATATTTATTTATAAAACTATTACGTAGAAGCCATAGGTCTATTGAGATACCTGCTTACGTCAAATTACTTTGAAGGACAAGAAGAAATAAAAATGGAATTATGTAACCGTAAGATAGGTACTGATTTTAAGTGCTGTAAATGTTTTGTAAAACCTGACACAGTTAATTAGAAGTTAAGTATTAAATAGTATCAGATATTATTAAGTAATTTAAAAGTATACGAAAAATTTCGAATTACTGGATTTTTAAAGTTCTAGTGCCTGTTCTATAAATAAATTATGTAAAGTTGTATGTACAGATTATATATTTAAATTCATAAAGCTTTATTAATTTTAGGTATCATGTTGAATGGAATGGATTGTTAGGGGTATTTAAAAAGATAGTGTACAACTCGGTGAAAGATTTGATTGTATTACACTTGACAAAATACATAAATAAGTACAATTTAGAATGCAAAATACAATACATAAAAATCATAGACCGACTCAGTCTGATACTTCATAATATATACATAATATTTATATATTTATTTAAATAATACATTTAAAATAGCATTTACTATCCATACGAGCAGTGTCAGGATTGTCGTATACTTGAAACTGTAAGGTGTGATAACAATATTTTATGCTTAGTTTAGCATTATTCAAACTATTCCCGACGGTGGAAGAACTGTGGAATGTACTGTGTTTGTCTATATATTATACTCACTTTATTCATTAACTGTTAGTGCCCTTTCACACGCCCTATTGCTGGGTACCCGTGGGAGGTATTGTATAAGCAAGTATGTAAGGTTTTAGACGACCTACCAGCTTTACCAGGATAACTTATCCGGTCACTGCGGGTACCATTCAGTCATACCATGTGAAACGGCACTTAGCATATTACCAATTTCAAGTACCGGATTATCGAATAAAATCGCACACTCACCATACAAGCACTTACATCAAATTGACACCCTCATTTGCCGATTGCACAAATCCCATACCACAGGAAAAAAAGCAGCATTTTTATATCTGTACATTTATTTGAATATCATACGCGTAGTTACAAGCTAGAGGAAAACATGGCAATCGATTATGTATCATCGACTTTATATAGTGACGTGTATATCGACAACTAGGGATCCATCAAATATTACGAATAAGTTGTCGATTTCACGTGACTATTTAAAAGTTGTAAAATTCAATATCATATCTCGATATAATTAAAAAATCACCACTTCAGGTCAAAAACTCCGTTTAGCGTTACGATTGTTTCGCTACGAACAATTTGAAAATATTATTTTATGCCTTACTGGCGTCTAGTCTCACTTGAGCGCTCTATATTTGGTGCATATCAATTTACAATACTTGTTCCCTAATATCGACCAATCAGAACACTATGATGACGTCACTCACAAACAATTGAATGGTATTACTTTTTGTTTTATTTAAGGCTGTGCCCACACCTAGCGAACTACGGGCAGTTGATAAATTTTACACCAGAGTATTGATTTTCATGAATAAAACAGATTATAAGAATTCGATAGTGTGCATAGAGTAAAGTAGATATGATAATCATCAGAAATATTACAGGGGTTGTTGCAGTAAACTCGTCAAAACCAATATGAAGACGCATTCATTTTAAATCATTTAATGTTTGTGATAAATAAGCGTATAAATAAGATTTTCATCGTTTAAAGCAGTCCTGCTGACTCATTATGACAACAGTCACCAAAACTTCCTGATTTATAAAAATTGCATTTTACCATAAATCTGTAGTCTGTCGTCTAATATAGCATCCATAATATTCAGTAATCTGTAGAGATATTTGAAAAATACAATTTGAATGTATGTAAAATTTGAACAATGTATTTAAAAATGCATAATAATAAACGCGAAACTTAATCTAGAAAAATGCTTTTTAAAAATTTCTTTTAAAACATTGCTATAGGAAAATTATATCTGCAGATGATTTATCTGAAGGAGTATGCAAGAGAAAGTAGACATCTTTACTCATAGCATCTGTCTTTAGAACACTTGATGATAAACTTCATGAACAATATTGGACATTTACAAATCAAGATCCAAATAGTATATTTTATAAATATATGAAGAATGGAAATGTGTGCTACACAAAGGCATGGCTACTTATGAGTAGCTTAACTTTGAAGTGCCACAGGTATGCATTTTATAAGTTACACTTATACGGAGTCACGATACCTTAGTCCCAAGTTCGAGTCACCATTGCGGCACCGCGGCAGTTACCAATTTTGACAAAAAAATATATCAGTTAAAATGTGTTTATATGCTATTCAAAGACCTTTCTTAGTCGCCAATGTCGTAGTCCTGACATCTGCTTTGGTTTCGCTTTGCCAACCCTATTTCAAGACATAGGCAGACTAAAATAAAGACTAATACAATGCAATTAGTGTATCTGGTTTAGAGTCTAGAATAATGCCAACTCCCCAGCAAAACACTTATTAAGACGACGTTTAATAAAAGTATTTTTTGAAAAAGTCCTAGTTTCAAAAGATTATTTGGAATTTCGTTCACCGTGTAGTCTTTGTCCGTCGCTTGCGCGGGAGCACTAAAATGGCGGCGGCGCGGTGGTGATCTTTGTACCCAGTTTCATAGGTCCCTGGCCCCTCGCTGACCGACGTGCTTCCATCTCTCTCTGCCTCTGAAGCTTTCGTTCTTCTCTCTTTCTTCGCATCTCATCCATTTTTGAGGCATTGTTTTCTGTAAAAAGATAATATGTATGTTACGTATGAAACACATTTCGCACATAATCTTTTAATATGTTTTATTCATAAATATGATTATTGTGTATTGGGTAATCTAAGAGAAAAAAAAATAAAGGAATGCGGCTGAGTTATTGCAAGTATAATTTATCCACAAAAGCGGTAAAAGCCGTGAAAAAACTGAGAAACAAAAAATGCAGCCTCGATGCACGACTGACTAAAAGAATGAAGAAATAAAGCTCAAATGAGATCAATTTAAATACCAATATTCAGGCACTTCTGCATAGGCTATTTTGAGTTGGCAGCGTGACCCCCTGACTACTGTGTTACTTGACCCGCGTCCTGCCTAGGACAAGGAGTTAGATTGGAATCCCAAACACAAATACCAGAAAGAGCTTAAGCCATCGTGAAAATATTCCCTTTCGGTAGTCGGTGGAATGATTGCTTCAGGTAAAACCCGTACGACCGAAATACTAGCAGGGGTGCCCATACTTTTTCTTAAGGAGATCGACCTAGCGAAAATTTAAGACTAAGAGATCGACATTTCAACCGTTTAACACACCAAATATTTATCAAGAAAAAATATTGCATAAGTAAAACTACATTGGGTGCAAAGTGTCAAATCTGTATTAAATTTTTAATCATCCAAAATTACAAAAAGAAATTCAAATATTAGGGGTACAATATTAAAAATGAAAAATTATCGTGATGCTGAAGTCGAAGCGTGACATTGGTGGTATTCCGCAAAATGTTCGTAGTTAGGAATACGCAAGCACGCTGTCAGGTGGCCATTTGTGAGACGAGTACGATATTTTGATTTTATTACCCTCTAGTGAGAAAATGCACACTCGCACAGATATGTCGATGCAAAGAACGCAGTTATTTGCAGTGCTATTTGCTTTGCGGATACTTCATTTCGGGTATAGATGACCAGAAAGGCGATCGACCTTAAAACCTCTAGCGATCGACCGGTCGATCGCGATCGTCCGTATGGGCACCTCTGTACTAAAGTATCGTCACTAAGAGCAGGCACTCGCTTTCGGAATTTTACTCTCTTATATCTTTACATAGTATATAACAAAGTCGCTTCCACTATCTGTACGCTTAGATCCTATAAACTACGCAACGGATTTCAATGCAATAGATAGAGTAATTCAAGAGGAAGGTTTATATGTATAGTGTGATACTGTTTTGTGTGACACCACATAGTATCTACATTGCTCTCGTGCGAAGCCAGCCTTCGGTGCCCGTCCTAATATAATTTATGCCTACTCCCAAAGTGAATAAAGACATAAAAATTACCGTCTACATTCTCCTCGATAGGTTCAAACTCGCTGTCTTCCCAGCCTCCAAGTGAATCGTTGCTGTTCTGATGCGCTGTAGGCCTGTGTTCCAAGCGCCCGCCCCTCACGTATGTTGCGTTCGCGTTGTTGAACACTGGGTCCGTCCATTGAGTGTTGTTCCATGTTTCTGATGGACTCGCTAGCTCAGATTCTGCTAACTGTGTAAAGAAATTGTATGTTTAGTTTACTGTAGGTGCATACTCAACATTTGTTCACATCCTGATTATGTTTATTGGTCTTTCCAGGCATTTAGTTAAGAAAGAAAGAAAGAAAAAGGTTTAGGTCAGAACATTCAACTCCACAAACTCATCAATACAATAATTTATACCTTATAACAATGACTTGAGGGTACATGTGGCGTGCGAAGGACTGTAGCGATCTAGACATAAGAAGGGCGACAGGGAAAGAACTACTTGGCTGGACTGGCACTCTTCACAACTTATGCTGCCACTTCACATGGTGTATTTGTACAAATTCAAATTAAAAAAACAAACAAAAAAGTTTATTATTTCAACAAGTTCTTACTTACAAACTAGTGATTGGAGCCTCCCTTTAAGCAAATAAAGCCTGTGTTAGGAGACCCCACTCTTCCATATCATAGAGTGCGAAAAACTTGTCTTATTAGTTTAAGATTAAAGTACTTATATATTATAAGAGAATGCTTATAAAAATACAAAATTAAATTAAACTCCACCAAAAATGAGTTAAAACAAAAAGCTTGTGTACACATAGGGGTGGGAGTGTGTGATTGTTTGTGAGTGTGTGTATGTGATTGTTTGATAGTGACAGACAAATATTCGCCTTATTTGGATAATACAACATTTACCTTATGGCTATTGAAATAGAGTCGATTTTGTATTATCCATATATGGTGAATATTTGCACAAATCAACATGAGAAGTGCCAGCATTACGTGTCTGCATTTGTTGCCACTGCCAGAGGGCGACTTTCACAGTAATCATCATCATCATGTCAACCTTTACACACACCACTGCTGACCATAGGTCTCCCCCAAGGGGGGGTCCAGCCATAACCGCCGTGCTTGGCCGATGCATGTTGGCGATCGCAGTAGATGTTATAGTACTCAGAAGGACGCCGCTGCCCACCCTCTGGCCCATATCCCTCTGTCGCCTTCCACGACACCCACGGGTAGAAATGAGGTGGAGCTATTCCCGACCGGCGACATATGGCTTAATCTCAACAGTAGTATACTCACCGGTTGTTCATGCAACTCGCCCCATTCCTCATTGTCCCATTCGTCCTCGCACAGAGCTGCAAGACCAGGCGTCGCTTGCGCACTGCCGCTGCTTGGAGGAGATTTCACACTTACGCCGGTACCTGACATAATCAAACATTTGATTGAAATAATATTGTCAAAACCTTGCAGAGGACAAGGTTACCTACAAACTTACTATAAGTCTTAAAAAAATTAAAACACCACATATTCCGATCTATAGAACCTACACATTTAACATCAGCTAGTTTTATGTCCATTACAAAATTTAATTAAGCGCGAAATTAAACACATCTATAATTTTTATGGTAAATAAAATTAGAAAATTCATTCGTTGGTTTCAGGTTGCCATCTCAAAGCTGTGAATATCAAGAAAATTAGTGATAATAATTATTCTGTAAAATTAATAATGTAAGCATACTATATAATACCTTATTTTATCAGTGTTACCAGTATTCGTCTAGTGTTTTATTATTTATGAAATAGTACAAAATGTATCATAATATACATGATATTTTCAGCGAGAAAATAACCAGTTTCTACTTTAGGGAGTATCTAATTACAACTAACAAAGTTGTGATGTATCATAATCTTTATACATCTACTGTACGGTTATGTGTATTCGTCATTTCTGTGATTAATGAAATAAAGAATATGAGATAACATTTTATCGATTTTTATTTAAACAATCATGCTGGTATTTAGTCAAACACTAATGAATAAAATGGGAAGTTAGGCAAAAAGTTTATATATCATTATCAAGCAAACCTGTCCTAAACATTCCTGGGATGCTGGTGGTTTCCAAGATATTGAAGGAATTACTCTGGTGAAATCATGGCCCATACAAAATTGTGGCAGAAAAATATACAAAATATTAAGAAATCAATCATCCTGACCACGGGTCGTGTTTTAATTAAGAAAGAGGATGCAATACACAACTGTTAATTCGACATACCTGCGCTTGAGTCGATCTCGCCCCAAGCCGCCATGTCCCAATGGTCGGGGTCGTAGTCGGACGCAGACTCGCTATGCTCCAGTGACGTCATGGATGTTACCGATGAAGTCGTCGTTGACATACTGCTTGACGACGGTTGCTCTGCGAAAGAAGTATTTATACGTAATTAATTACAGTTGTTATTTGCACTTTTCCAATCATTTATCATCTGCCTAGCCTTTTCCCGATTAGTTTGGAGTCGGCTTCCAGTCTAACCGGATGCAGCTGAATACCAGTGTTTTACATGGAGCGACTGCCTATCGGACCTCCACAACCCAGTTAGGGCCGGCGCTCACTGCCGGCACTGTACGGCGTGTCATGGCAAAGGATTTTATTACTAATCAAGTTATTTTGAATCTTATTTCATTAAGTTTAAAACTAATATTACTTTATTTCGATACAATCATACCGCGGGACGTCGTGGCATGCCGCGGCGCGCCGCGACGTGCTGTGGCATGCCGCAACGTGCCGTGGCAGGCCGCGGTGTCCCACAAGTCACATAGGTCATAGGATTATGACAGCTAAACTAATTGAAATAAGGTTTGAAATGGGTGCGGCGGTGTCGTCTCTAAATGGCGCGCGTCCTGGGCTTACTGCGGGACGCCACGACGTAACGTGGCATTCCAAAACGTCCTTCGAGCTTCCGAAGCACGCCGAGCCATGACGTGCCGTGCCACGCCGTCAGTCAGCGCCGGCCCTTACTGGGTAACATAATACCCCTTGGTAAGACTGATTGTCAAACTTTCTGGCTTTGACTACCTATAACGGCTTTACGTGCTTTCCGAGGCACGGAAGGAACTCAGTACGAAATGGATGGTCACCCATCCACAGACCGACCGCAGCAAGCGGATTCCAGAAGCCACGAACTCCTCCTTTTCAAATGATTGTGTTCAGAGAAGTGTAATTTAATATTGTGAAGAGAAATTTAGTAGTGTGTGGTGTAAGAATAGTGTTTTTCTATGGTTTTTAGATAGTATAACACAAACGAAGAAAAGCGAATTCATAGTAATACTAGTAGCGACACGCTCCGCCCCCCCTCTGAAACATTGCTCCTCACCTCTTCTCGCGTGGAACGTGCTCTTGGAACTCCTTTTAGTTTGAGCGGCGCGTAGACACGCACGTATTTGTACAGTCTGTTTTTTGTAGTAGTAGTGTAGGCAATTATATCGTTTCGTTTATATGGAGTGTCGTGAGTGTGTCTAAAGTGTCAAAACTTACCAAGAGAGCCTGGTTTAGAGAGCACAGACTTGGTGTGCGACACGCGAGCGGTGTCGGAGTGCGAACGGTAGAACTTAGCGGTCACAGCGGTGACTGCCCAACCGGCCCACGTCGCCGCCGCGTTACTGAGGGACGGCGTCGCCGTGTGGACGTCCGCCTCTGTGTAGTAACGATTGTTGTGAGTAGGGAAAAATTAAATATAAAATAAAATGATGAAAGCCCCTGATTCGTTTATTTTTCTTAACCTTTTAACCGCCCGTCTTCATATCAGTTGTCGTGCCTCCAGCGCCCGGCACAGTGAATAATATTAGTAATTTATCTAACTTCGGGCATTATTTTTAGGACTTCTAATTAAGAGACTAAAGTGTATTAAATTGCAAATGATTAATTAACTATTTACCTAATATAAACATGTTCTTGATAGAATATAGCGTAATTAAATAAAACAACCGACTTAACTAGCTGTGGTATTTGTTCGGTAATAAACGACGCTGGCGTAATAGACACAAAAATATTTGTCAGATTAATCCGACGTAAGCGGTTAAAGGGTGGTAAAGCCATGCGCCAACTTCGCGTATACGTTGATCAGTACTTATGTGATGACATGTATGAAACCAAAATCGATACCACAATAAAATTTCAAATTGATAAATTAACGAGTTTTTAAGCAAAATGTGAGAAATTAAACAAGTGATCAAGATATCTTACCCATCCCTTCTTTCAAACTGGGGTCTTCGGATACCTTCTCTAACTTGCCGAGAAAACCTTTTATAGTTCTAAAAGCTGCATCACGAACCTAAAGTAGCAAAATGTTTTTTCTTTACTCAACTGTTTATTAAAATTGTGTCTTATAAAGCTACACTGATGTGTCAAATTCTATCGTTTAGTACAATTAAGGTCATAGCACATTACACCAACTCAACGTCGACTCCAACTCAACTCACAGTATTGCATTGAAATGTAAGCTTTATTTCGTGTTACATACAAGTGAATTTTGGTGACAGTCAATAGGTGAACAACGCGTGGATGGGCCACACGTCGTAGACTTTTAACTTATGTGTTGAAAAATTCACTCATATGAACCACGAAATAAAGTTTACATTTCACTGCCATACTGCGAGATGAGTTGGAGTCGACTATGAGTTGGTGTAATGTGCCTTAAAGCTGCGTTTACATCCGAGATGTGCGGGGATGCGTAGCAAAGGTGTGTGTGAAAATGACCAATGACATCGCTTTATTTTCATAACTTGAACTAAGTTAGCGCTGTAATTGCTTAGTTTTACACATATTCTTTGCTACGAATCCTTGCCCGTCTCTAGTGGAAACGCATCCTTAAGCATGATAAAGTTAACGATATTTTTTAATCATAGTATTTTTATATATTATAGTCACAAAGAAACCTAAATTAAACAAAAATAATATATAAATGTTATAAATGTATTTCTATTTCTAACATACTTGCTTCTCCGGGTCATTGGTGAGAGGACATAACGCAGGCAGCACTCGATTCGCCACCTCAGCCAATAAGAAGTACTGTTGCGTGGCAGCTAAAGCCAAGACTCCTGCTTGTCTCGCGGGAGGAAAGTTGTCCCGGGTAGAGCGAACAAATGCTGATACGAGCACCTTCTGTCGTATTTGAGGATGCAAGTGCTGGGCTATCTTGCCTAGGCAGACTGTTGTGTTTGTCCTGTGAATATTTCGATAGGTTTTGAGTGAGAAAGAAGATATTGAAGCTGATTCTCTTGTTCTCGACTAAAGTTTTTTTTTTATATAGCTCATTTATATGTGTTCACTGCTGGCCAAAGGCCTCCCATTTCTGCTGCGTTCTCTGCATACGTTTGCCCCGCAAATATGATCAGATCGTCACACCATCTTCGTTTCGGCTGGCCTTGGCGGCGATGTCTCTCCCACTCCCAGACTAAAGTAAATTGATAAAATTGCTTCTCTTTTACTAACAGATAGCGCGAGAAAAGGACGGTGATAGATGCAAATTAAGTTAGAGATATCTATTCTGTGTCTGTCAACCTCATTTACGCCTAGAACTTCACCGTAGATTTAGTTAATACGTTTTATCGTTCGTGCGTGTCGGACTATGCCGAGATAAGACGATTTGGGCAACTTGTTCTTAATAAATTATTGGTTTTGCCCATAATGTTGCACAATGGTCACTTACCGTATACCACCCTGGTCATCTTTAGCCTGTAGCCGTGCGAAGTGTCGTAGAACCTCCACATTTAGGTTATTGTAGTTAAGTTTAGATGAGAGGTGCACTATCGACTTGACCGTCTGTTCCCGAATGATAGGGTTTGTATCCAAGAAACCGTGCACCACTTGAGGAAATATTTGGTCATTCACCTGCAATATTTATTATATGGTGATAAGGTGGTATGTAATACTAACAGTTGAGAACCTGGTGAGTTTCTCACGATAATCACGACCCAAAGGTTCTAAGGTAATAATTTTCTATGGAGAATAGATTTTTGTTTGCTAGGTTTCTAAATGACTAGGTTTTGCCTGATACTGAGCTGCAAATGCCAAAAAACATAAGAAATTTTTTACTTCGCGGCGCATCCCTCTTAAGTTAAGTAAGTTTTCAAAGGGCTCATGTAGCAATTGGATGAACAAATGACGCTTGTCGATACGCATATTTCATATGGGTATACGTATTGCGTAAAAACAACGGAATTCCGTAGACATCCGTATTAGATACGGCGCGCCAAACACTTGTTTGTTTACTAAATTGGTCCGATATTTGATAACAAAACGTGAATTATTAAACTGCTGAACACAAATATGTAGGAATGAGGTCTTTCACATTTTTGATCAGCCATTCTGGATACCAATAAGCATTGTAACAAACGATTCCTTGAATTGATGCAACAGATAACAATTCACTGATTAGAGACTAGATCCGACTTTCTGATTGGTTTGTGATTTTTTTTTTAATCTGGCCTATTCTTCCTGTTTATAAGAGATACTTACAAACAAAAAACAAACAAACTAGCTCTTTATTTTAAGTAATGTAGAAGTGTAGATTAATAATAAATACTCCTTTCTGGATGTGTATAAATCGAAATTGTTTTATTTTGTTGAAAAAAAAGGGAAGCTAATTTATTTGATCTATCATCAAACCATACAACCTATACTGTTGAATAAATATGTGATGATTTACGTACAGTAGAGTTCTGCAAATGCATAATGAACTGGTCCAGTTGCTGTAGCAATCGAGACCGCGTCGTCCTGTCATTGGAAGCAAATAGCTTTATTACGCACGGCACTATTTGCTTTTGATAGTCAGCATCGTCTAGTAGTTTACCCAACTGAAATAAAAATAAATATATCATGGATGTATGACTTTCAAATCTTAAGAATTAATTACTTATTTTACAAGGCACTGAATGTTTAATTTACTTATATGGTTCTTGTTCTTTGAAGAGCTTTTTATTTAATCAGCTGAATGTTTTAATATTTACGTATATAAGTATAATAATAAATAAACCACACTTGCACTTACTCTTCAATAAACTAAAATAAATATCTACAATAAACATAGCTCCAGTTAAAACATGCAAGCATGCCATACAAACAAGTGGTCCAATTGTCTATTGATCAGTGTCCTACTTTCCTAGTGTATAAATGCTTATTATTATTACCTTAAACATAGGAGCCAATACGAATGACCCAGCATCCCCATAATGGAATGCCGTCAACAGTTGTGGTAAGATCTTGTGAACACAAACAGCTTCTGGGAAGCTGTCCAGGTAAGAACTGAGTGTGGAGAAGAACTTCCCTTTCTCCACTTTGTCTTTGATTTGTATCTCTTCAAGAAATAGCATAGTGTCTATCAGATCGTTTTTGAAGTAGCCTCCTAGTTTTCTACACCTGAAATTATTTGAGTATTAATAATGAATTGTTATCAATTTAAAATGAATTTAATACAATTTGATAATTTATTTATTTAATGCATGCCCAATTCAAACCAATTTATTTTTCTATAGATGATAATAATAATTATGTAAAATTTGCACGCTGAAGTTAATGGCAGAATAAGAGATCAACATACTATTTTATAAGAACATTCTGTACCTTATTTACGCAAATAAATGATTTTGATTTGATTTGAGTTAAATTTTTAGACCCAGTTTCTGAATAGGCACTAAGTAGTAGATAATTGCAAAAAAAGGAATAGAATTTGTATGAAACTGTCAACTAGATAAGATATCATCATCCGTCTTCTTGATGTAAAACATGACATTATTTTTGACATGTGCCAGGACTGGTTAAGTTCTTACAAGTACTGTTTTTTTGTGCTTTCCTGAACCAATTTTCTTGGTACGTACATACCCAGGTCATTTCTTACCTTGTTATAATATCAGCAGGATTTGGTCTAGATGCAGGGTTAGCACTGACCAGCTCACAATATAATGTGCATAGCTGCTTTGGAATGTTGTCAGTTGTTTTCAGTGCAGGTTGGTTCTTCAGTGGCCCATCATATGCCTCCCATATAAGGCACCCTAACCCCCACATGTCTGAGGAACTAATAAAAAGAGACACTTAACACAAACTTGTTATATATAGATATTAGTTTAGAGATAAGATAACATTATGAAACATGCAATAGTTTTAATGATTTTCTGTACAATTAGCTGTCTTGAAATTTGTCTTTGAAACCAAACAATTAAATTTAATATTGAAATCTTGTTGGTTTTACCAGTAGAATAGTAGAATTTGCAGATTATTTATATTATACACAACAAAAAAAAAAAATATATCCAAACTAACCATTTGGTTACTGTTTTTAATTTAACAGGATCCTTCTTCTCAGGTGGATCATATATTTCAAGTGCTGGCAATATTTTGATAGGTATAGGGTTAGCTGCATCTGTTCCCTGGGCCGTGAGAAACTCAAAGCCACCAAGTTTCCATTCTCCCGCTAAAGTGACAAACACGGAGTACAGGCACACATTATTGTGCCTCATATTGCCATCATTATTTAAAAATGATAATGCTCTCTGTAATATGAAGAATGTTAAATTGTTATTACTGGAAAATGATTCATGTATTGAAAGTGGCCAATCATAGCTAGGCATCAATTGATTGCCTCTTATTAGTGTACTTCTTATTGATGATGCAATCATATAATTAAATATGAAGATATTAACTTTTTACTGTATGTGAATGAATCTTAGAATGGTTACTTACAGTGATTTGAAATATACCCCATGAAAGAAATAACTCCTTCTGTGGGCCTTCAAGTTTGAGTTCCTCCAAGTGCGTGGCTAGAGGCTCTACATACTCAGTAGCTACATATAAAAATTTCTCAGTTTCACAGCTATCTAAATAATGTAAAAGGCTAGGGTGTCTCATAGTCTTTAGTTTCTTTAGGGAGGCCTTAGCTATGTCAAAAAGTGTTTCAGAATGCTTCTGAACATCGAATAAAAATATTGATACTTCATCCTGCGTGCCTCTCTTCTTGCCCTTATGTAGTGTCCAAACGCTTCTATCTTCTAATCCGGGCACAGGATCTCCTATTTCGTAGGGAAAATCCTTCGTCGGATCCCGAGAGAAAAACGACCACATTATGAACTATTTAATTATTTTTCACGACATAGACACATATCTTTCTTTACAATCCACTAAAGGTGGTGTGCAAAATATCATAATCTTAAGAAATATTTAATTACTGATGTGGATACAACAATTACGTGTTAATTTACAAAATAAAAAAATAGAAATTATTTTCACTTTTCACAAAGTGGTGACAAATGCAAATCTGAATCTGACAGACATCATGCATGACATGAGACAAGTGACAAACTGACTGACAAGACAACACAGAACACACGATTGACACGATTAACAGATAAACAGATTACAAAAGTTAGTAAGTAACTCAATCGACGTTCGGAAGAATGACTGTGACAGAAATAGTTATAATAGCAAAGTCAATAAGAAACATTTATTCGAAAGAATGACGATGATTAATTATTTTTAAAAATAAAGAGGATAAATTATGAATTCCAATCATATTACGAATGATTTGCGTGAAATTGTTCATCACTATTTTGTCGTCGCCGTTCGGCCGTTCATGTCATTGTCAGAATGTCAGCTGTGTGCTGTGCGCAATGACGTAAGTGGCTGTGCGCAGCAATTTCTATCTGAAACTTCAAACTGTTTATGTCATTTCTTTTCTGCCTGTCAAAATCACATACATTACGGTGTGCAAAAGTTGAAGAAATTATTATTTTTGTTTTTTCAATGTTCTGCTCGATTTTGATCTATTAAAGTAGAATATTAAATAAGGATAACCTAAACAGAGTTCCATTAGTGTCGTGATTTCAATTAATCACCATGTCTAAGTCAGTTGCTCGGTTAAAATCTATGAAGAAAGTTGCAGATAAAATTGACCATTCTTCTAAATTACGAACTCATATCCCTGCTGGTATGGCTGCAGCAGGTCCTCCTTTAGGTCCTATGCTTGGTCAAGTATGTATTTCTTTCGTTTGTAACATATTTGTTAACTTAGCCAATGTTGTAATCATAACCTATATATTTATTTACTTCAGCGTAATATCAATGTAGCAGCGTTTTGCAAAGACTTCAACGAGCGCACGGCTAATATAAAGCCGGGAATACCTTTACCGACGAGAGTGAAAGTGAATTCTGATCGTTCCTACCAACTTGTTATTCATCAACCTCCAGCATCATATTTCTTAAAACAAGCTGCTGGTATTAGTAGAGGTGCTATGGAACCGGGTAAGTTGTGTTTGGTAAAATTGATACGTATGAGATGTTTGCCCTGCAGTGGGACAATAATAGGCCGAAATTGTATTTTTTTTTACCTTTCTGTCAGCAATTAGAGATTTATTTATTTATTTATTTATTTTATAGTTAATTAACACGGTAATATACCAATTACATCAATTAACATAGAAACACTCGATAAAATATCAATGTAATTAAACTATACAAAGCAGTCAATATTGTGTTTTAAACAATTATACAATTATTCGTTACTTACTAACATGGAACAGTGGACACCCTCGCATACTGTTTCTCACAGAATATCAGACATACGCGTTTAATTTTACTCCATTCGTCCGCAAACAGATCACATTCAGGGTTGGCCGTCAGGAGGGCATTGAGCATCCTTAAGGTACGACACACAGGCGATTCAGCTCTGGCGACCGTTCTGCACGGCAGTTGCGCAAACAAATTGTGTCGGCGACTTTGGCGGTGGCCGATGTATTTGTCGGGTACAAATAATCGACAAAAAAGGTCGTGGAGCTCAGGGCAGTCAATACGACCGTTAAGCGTCTTACAGGCTACCGTGAGCTGATCAAGGCCTCTTCTTACCTCCAACGAGTTGAAACCTAAAGCCCCTAGGATATAGTTTGTAGGGTACATGAAAGGGTAGAAGTAGAAAATTCTTTTGTAAAGATACCTTAAAAAAGTTTTCTGCACTTTCTCAAGCATAAGTGCTTGAGCTGCCGTATAGGGGTGCCAGACACAACTGCTGGTCTCCAGCTTACTGCGAACTAAAGTGGTGTACAGTAACTTAAAAACATGAGGGTTGTGAAAGTCACGAGCATTCCGCAAAACAAATCCTAAGCGCCTGAAAGATTCTTTCGCAAGGGTGGAAATGTGATCTCTGAAAGTCAGACAGCGGTCGAAGGTCACTCCCAGGTCCTTTATTTTGGTGACTCGAGTTATTTTTTCTCCACCTAAGGTGTAGTCAAAATGAATTGGTCGCAATCCTCGACCGAATGTCATGACGTAGCACTTATTTGTGTTAAAGAACAGCTTATTTAGAATGCTCCACTCGTAGATAGCGTCAATATCCCTTTGCAAGAGTTTGCAATCCTCCTCCGTTCTGATGTGAGCAACTAGTTTTAGGTCGTCCGCATATAGCACGCATTTTGCAAACTTAACCTTTTTGACAAGGTCGTTGATCATGATGAGGAACAACAGCGGCCCCAACACGGATCCCTGACTCACGCCAGAGCGAGTGTTATAGGGCTTGGACTCGAAGTAGCCATGTCTGACGAATTGCTTACGATCCCGTAGGTAGTCAGAGAAGAAATTAAGATAATTGGATGAGAATCCCATGGCCCCTAACTTTGACAAGAGTATATCGTTATCGACTTTGTCAAACGCTTTCTGAAAGTCAAAATAGAGGGCATCGACTTGCCTACCGACGTCCAAACCGCTTGAGATATAGTCAGTGTGGATCAGTAGATTTGTGTTTACGGAGCGACCTGAGCGAAAACCGTGTTGGGCATCTGAAAGAAGCGCATTAATCCTCTTGTAGATAAGTGCGTGGAGTATGTGCTCAAAAGTCTTTGCAACGGTAGGCAGGATAGCGACGGGTCTGTGTTCCTCAACAGTTTTTTTGTCTCTAGTTTTAGGGATGGGGATGACTCGCGAGATTTTCCACTGCTCAGGGTATACGCCGGACTGGAGGGCCAAGTTAAAGATGTGACAGAGAGGTGCCGCCAAGATATCACGGCAGCCCTTTAGTATAAAGGCAGGAACATTATCAGGGCCAATCGAGCTACAGGATTTCAATCTGGCTATGCCCTTATTTACATCCTGAGGAGTAAGGACAGGAAGAGGTATATTGACGCCCTCATTTCTCACAGTTAGGTGCGATGGGTTCAACTCGGGTGTGTCAGACAGAAACACGCTAGCAAAGTAGCGAGCGAATGCTTCAGCCGCTCTAACACCAGAACTAGTTTCCCCATTGTGTACAATAATGGGTTCGAAACCACCCTTTGATCTGAGGCTAGAAACATGCTGCCAGAACTGACGCGGATTCATACGTATATTTTTTTCGGCCTGATTGCAGAAAAAACTATAGGCTTCCTGGGTTCTTACTTTTAGATCCGAACGTAAAGCACTAAACTCCGCATATATTAATTCGCATCGTGAAACTTTCCATTTATGATGGAGTTTATTTTTACGCTTGGTGTCTTTAATAATATCGGTAGAAAACCAGACTGGATATCGCCTATTACCACTATTATTTCTCTTCTTTTTTGGGATAGAAGAGTCAAATAAATTATATAGTATTTTGTAAAACTTCCCAGCAGCAGAGCGTGCATCATTGCAATGAAGAACTTCTAGCCATGGAGCAGAGCAAATTTGGTCCCTTAGAAGTGTATAGTCTCCTTTGGGAAAGTTCCAATCGCTGCTTCGATCAACGTTGCAAGGTTCTAATGTTTCTTTAACCTTAAGCGCTGCGATTGTTACCACAACATATAACGGAGGGTGATACAAATCTATCGGAACCAGCTCCGTTCCTTCGACATGCTCACAGGTTACTCCGGTACCTACCCGGGCCAACACCACATCTAACTTACTCCCACGCATATTCATCACTTCATTCACGTCTGTCAGATCACAAAAGCTTAAGAAATAACAGTAATAATTATTAACATTTACAGATGCGCTTTTTAAGTTAAGGTCACCTAAAATCAATATAGTTCCATTTAGATTGGACAAGATGCTCTCAACCTTGCAAAAAGAGAGATAGTGAAGAGATGTGAGAAGATAAGCTCCATCTTATTTCTTTTGCTATCCTTTGGATTTACATTATATCCAGAAAATCCACTGGTTCTGGAGATAATGAAGGTCAGTCACTAATATTTTTTGTTAATTTTTTTGCAAATATGTTTTCGAAGTTTTATTACTAAACTTCTTTCAAACAATCAAAATTTTCTGATTCTTACAGTAAATTATGCTTTGATTTTACAAAAATGCAATGAATATCAAAAGCATGGTAGCCATAAACAAAGTGAAGTTTGTTTGTTTGGAAAAATGTTTAGTAAGCCACATTTGGAATACATATTCATAAAAAAAAAAAAAAACGAAATTGCTACTTTGGCCATCATTATCTCCAAAACCACTGGATTCCCATGTGTGACCTAGTAGAAAAAAGGGTCCTATTAATTGGTAGGTACAGTCAAGTCAGTTCGCGTCAGAACTGTGCGGTCGAAGTTCTGACTCGAACTCCATTCATTAGTATTGAATTTCTGATTTTGATCATCTACTTTTGCTGTTGACTGTACAATATTTATTTCGTTGTTAAATTAAAGATCTTTGATGTGTGTTGTTTTGTTGTCACTTACCAGTCAAATTTTCAAAATAAAAACTATTTTCAAAAATTAAATGTAATATTATTATGCTAAAATGTGTTATTTCAGTCAAGGAAACAAGTGGAAAAATAACATACAAACATTTGTATGAGATAGCAAAAATAAAGTCCCAAGACCCACCACTTGAATGGAAACCTTTGCAGGAGATCTGTGTCATGTTGATAGCCACAGCCAGAACTTGCGGAATAGAGATAGTCAAAGATTTGGACCCAAAGGTACTTAGTTTCATATGAATAAAAAAAATTACACTTGGAATGTAATATTTTTACAGAATAATCATGTTGTAAGAAAGCAGGTTGACTTGTCTATCAACCACTACAATCACTAATAATTTTACCAAGCATTGTGATTATTGTAAATGCTGCTTTACCAGTCATCAAGTCCACAGTAATTAAACACTGGATATTTATTTGCTGAAATAATTTTATTTTCAACCGACTTCAAAAAAGGAGGAGGTTATCAATTCGTCTGTATTTTTTTTTTTTTTATGTTTGTTACCTGATTTCTTTGGACTGGGTTAACCGATTTTGATGATTCTTTTTTTATTTGAAAGCTAGTGCTTCCCGTGTGGTCCCATTTTTATTTGGTCCAGTTCTGACAATGGCATCCATGAGAAAACCATATAAATCTTAAATTTGCATTAAGTATGTGCGCGATTTGTTACGCGATTTCTCCGGCAAACGTAAACCGATTTTGAAAATTCTTTTTTTTATGGATAGGGTATGCTTCAGGGGTGGTCCCATATAAATTTGATCGAAATTGATTTAGCGCTTTTTGAAAAATCAACAAATACCCAAAAAGTTTACACAGACGACGTTTTAGTTTCATCAATCTTTGTAGTAGTTAACTTTCAATCTCTTCTTAATAGATTTGGATGAGAAGGAGGTACTAAAAAGCGGAAAATAAAAAGCTTTTTACAAAAAAGACAACCACCTTCAAAAACTAAAAAGTGAAAAATAACTTTAGCACAGAACACACATTGACTTTAGTTTCGGAAGTCGTTGGCAATATAAAACAACAAAACAGAACAAAGCCACTGAATTTCGAAACTAAAGTCAATGTGTGTTCTGTGCTGAAGTTATTTTTCACGTTTTAGTTTTTGAAGGTGGTTGTCTTTTTTGTTAAAGACTTTCCACCAAGGAAGTGGCCCAGGTACACATCTATTTGTATCTAGGCTGTAGTACAGTTTGTAAAATTAACATAAAAATAAGGTCTAAGAAGAATATTTACAAAAGTATGCTTGATAATTGATAAATTAAAATCTTAACTGTTTTCAGGAATATGGTGAGTTCCTTGAAGAAAGGAAAAAGATAGTAGAAGAGCAAAAGAAGGCATTACGAGAGAAACGAGAGGCCAAGATGTTGAGAACAGCTTAATTATATAATAATTTATTATAACTCTTATTATAGGTAGTGAATGTTACTAGGTACTAGTTTGAGATATAAGAAATCAGTTTTAATTACAGTGTTTTATTGTAAATGAAACAAATGTTTATACCCAAAATGTTTTTATTAACCATCTAAATGATCATGTCTGTGTTGTTCAACTTTTAGGACCTAGGACTTGGGGATATTAATTTTTAGATCGTCAAATGTGATCAAATAACGAGTTCATAATAGTATTATTAACTTAAAAAAAATATAGTAAAGGTATGTAGTATATAGTAATGTTATTAAAACATGGCACAGATAGGCATTAAAAAAGAACCTATTAAGCATATACGAAGTTTGCTACCAAAGGTAGTTTGTCATAAGACTAAATAATATTTACTAAAGTTAGACCTGTTGGCACTAGCCAGGGCTATCGTGGTAACCCCGAGTTAGTTGCTAACACTATATATTTATAATTTAACTATGTGTTAGAAATTAACTAGAGCCAAGCTAGGCGCAAGTCAAAGATTTAAACAAGGAACAACTAGGATAATAATATGTACACCTTATTTGTATATACATATCAGTCCACAGACATATAAGCTATCTCTAAACGACAATGTACAGTAATAGATATATCCACAACACCTAGAATCATATCACTTTGTGAGCACCCATGTGACATAACTCCCATATAATAATTTAATTTTCGATAATTGTAATCAGTAACTACAAGCCGAGCAAGACATCTTACAAGAAACATTTATAACTATCAGTATCACATTTAAGACAGTCTCTTAAGAAGTTTCCTTAGAGTACAACCAAAACTTAAAAATAAAATTTGAAATCTCTTTACAAAAATATGCATTAAATATGCTTCTTTAAATCCTTAAAAGTAATCAGGCGTTTATATTCTTACCTACAAGACAGAAAAAATAAATATTTTAAACATTGTAACACAATACTTGGATAAGTATAAGACGGATTATGCAAGCGTTGTATGGTAACTTGTGCATAAGATAAATTCGTGGTACCTAGCTATTCTATATCAATAGTGTAGTAACTAAAACCTATACATTTGTACCGTAAACAGAATTTTGTACTTTTGTTTGAATACTGTTCACAGATCCTAATATGCGTGTACCAATAAGTCATTGCGTAAAGTAGAATATTACAGCCATCGAAAAGTAAAGTTATCAGCAGAGTATGTTAGATGTGTGCGCGGAGCGCCTCAGTTTGGGTGAGTTTAGTAACACCTCTGGTAACTCTGTGACCTTGTCTATGGTGAAGTCTGGCAGGTCCGATGACTCCATGTCCTTTTGCAGTGGAATCCATACCGTGCCGCCTAATTCAGCTTCTTTCCCTCCCTGAAACGGAAAAGACATGGAAATTCAATTTTAAAATGTATTGCTACCAACCATTGTCAGAGATGGTTATAAGCCGTCGTGCTCGAATGTAATAACAGCTTTAAACAGTCCGTCAACAAATCTTTGCTGTTCGAATCTTGGAAGTCGGAACTTGAAACAATTTTATGATTGTTGGCGTCAATTCAAAACTGTAAAATCGATGCGCTCGCGGTGCTGCCATGGAACGCCTGTTACTTATCGCCTGTGCGGTCCATGGACGTTGTTACGTAAACGATCTTGTTTATCAAGTTTGGAGTTATTTTTCATGGCTTGCATAATAATCCACAATGATATCAAATTATTAGGTATTTAGAGATGCGTAGGAAAAACAAAGGTGATGTGCTGGAGTGCAACAACTATAGAGGAATAAAGCTAATGTCACATAGTATGAAAGTTTGGGAGAAAATTATTGAAAGGCGGCTGAGAGAAGAATGAAATTTCACAGAGCCAATTCGGTTTTATGCCTTGTCGAGGCACAACTGACGCCATTTTTGCTATCCGCCAGCTGTGCGTAAAATACAGAAGTGTGCATAAGAACCAAGTCCGGTCTACTGTGGGCACTACTGGCAGCATCAATGTGGCTGTCGGCTTGCACCAAGGGTCGGCTCTCAGCCCTTACCTCTTTCTGGTTATAATGGACGCTTTGACGTCGGACATCCAGGAAGAGATTTATTCCCTTGGCGTCGAGTCGCCGCTACGTCGAGTCGCCGTCACGTCTACTTGTTCTTTTGATATTTACTTATGATTTTTATCTTTTTTAAATCTGCCTGTTGCCGCCACGTCGAATTTGACGAAAGGTACAGCCAACGAAACATCTTTTATTTATTTTTTACAATCAATTATTACAGACTAAATAAATATTTGAAAATTTGTTTCGTTGACTGTACCTTTCGTCACATTCGACGTGGCGGCACCAGGCAGATTTTTTTAAATAAAAAGAACAAGTAGACGTGGCGGCGACTCGACGTAGTGGCGACTCGACGTTGCGGAGAATCGACGTGGCGGCGACTCAACGTGAGCGACTCGATGTCAAGGGAATAAATCAGGAAGAGGCACCCTGGTGTATGCTGTTTGCCGATGACATTGTTCTGGTTGCCGAAAGTGGCCTAGAGGTCCAGAGCAGATTGGAGGTGTGGTGGCAAAGACTAGAGAGTGTTGGCCTGAAATTGAGCAGAACCAAAACAGAGTACTTGTTCTGCGTTTTCGGCGGTCTCTCTAGTCCTGTGCCCATGTCTCTAGACGGAACGCCCATACCGACCTGCTCTCGGTATCTCGGGTTGCTTGTCCAAGGGGATGGCGAAGTAGACAGAGACGTAACGCACCGGATCAACGCAGGATCAACGCAGCAACAATTGTAACCCACGGATGCCTCTCAAACTAAAGGGGCAAATTTACAAGTCCGTGATAAGGACCGGATCGGAATGTTGGGCCGTGAAGAAAATGGACGAAAAAAGATTGCATGTAGCGGAGATGAGAATGTTGAGATGGATGTGTGGAGTGACCAGAATGGATAAGATAAGAAATGAATATATCAGAGGAAGTTTGAAAGTGGCGCCGACAGAAAAGTTGAAAAGGAATCGTTTATCTTGGTATGGGCATGTGAAGATGATTAATTCGGCCCTGTGCGCAAGTCTACAATATCATTGTATTCGCAGTTTCGCACCTTGATATCAGTTTCCAGCTTGTCTCCTACCATGATGCACATGCGAGGCTCGACGTTGAGCATCTTGCAGGCCTCCAGGAAGATGTGCTGGTCAGGCTTCTCCCACGGCAGGTCGCCGGACACCAGCAAGCAGTCGAAGTACTTGCGGAGACCCAGCCGTTCAATCTTCTGCCACTGGGCGCGAGATGGCCCGTTCGTGATCAGACCGAGTAAGTAATCCTCCCTGTCCACATTTATTCACCAGCCTTTTGTTATTTCTAGCTGCTTCTCATGCTGAAACTCAGCACATGATACAACAAAGCCAAATGGTCTTGCATACTGCAACTGTTCCAATAATTAACAGTACTAAAATTATATTACGATGTCTCTAGCCGTGACCAGCGAGGTTACGACATTTGTGTTTCAAACAAATGAAACGTATTTTGTAAGTACTTGCTTTTGTTTCAGACATGGAAGCTAACTATTGCAGTTTGTGCAAGAGAATTTAAGATAACACACACATCATAGAAGTTGGCACATTACTTCAAGTGCAATTCATACTATCAATATAAATTCCACAAGAAATAAAAATACTTAAAAACTAGGGATATGCTATGTTGGGAAAGGATTTAATAAATTAATGTTTATGATAGTGTAGTAATTTATCTCAAAATAGCATATTTATTTAGGTTGAAAAAGACAATGGAGATACTTTATATAGGTTTCAATTAATCTTGCGATTAGTTCGAATTATTCAAAAGGTATACATTTATTATTAATTTCAAAACTACCTCCATTGTTTAACTGAATTTTCTGAGGTAATGTATTACCTTCGCCGTGATGTACTCCCTCATATATTTTATAAATACAATTCAAACCTAAGTGTTGCGCACGCGGCGCCCCGAGTTTACTCACCCGTTGAGCAACAACTGAGCTGTAGAAAAACAAGTCATTTATTAGCAACATGCGCTCAAAGCCAGCCCAATACACTTGCAAAGGCATCTGTCAAAAATCAATAATTACTTTTGGTGCACTTCTTAGTTTATCTATTTCTCGTGATTTCTAAGTTTACTTTTAATGCTTTACTGCTTTTGGGCTATTACTGTTTACAAGTGTCAAATGATGCCTCCACAATGTTTTGGTCCTGACTTTGTTATGATATTGACAAATCAGTATTGCGCTGATTATTCATAGTCTTATGTGGCATGCACGATCCAATGATACTTAGTTACGAAAACAATCTAAAAATACTCGTAACACTAGTGAAAATGCGAAGTGGGCAGGACGTGAGCGATGGTAAACATGAAACGTTTCTGAAAAATGACCAAAACAATTTAGTACCACATAACACCATGCACAATTTAAGTGATAGCAGGTGGAATTGTCCTGAGATCAATCGTAATTTATATAAATAAAAAATTAAGCAGTAAAACATTTCAATACACAACTGCCATACCTGCAATCCCAACAGGGTAAGGTAGAGGTCGTGAAATTATTTCCTTATCACAGTTAAAGTTTACTCCTCTTAATCTTAGAACAACGTATATTTCTGCTATAAAATTGCAGTAATTTCTTTGTTTTATATTGACATAGACTTGGCCAGAGAAGTCAATATAAAACATCAAAGAAATTTCCAATTAAAATTATTTACAAATAATAAATAACATAAAATTACATCATGGAGAAATATTTGTTAGTATGGTGATATTTTGAGCAATATTTCTTCATAATATGTAACTGATGTAAGTAAAATGTAACCAACGTACCGCAGTGTCTCCAACAGGTGTATAACTTCGTGTGTTAGAGCCAAACACTGAAACCTTAATTTTACCCATTCGATTGATATATTTTCTGTAACAAAAGTACATTTACACGGTTTAAAAAGCCGCCTTATTGTTACGGAGTATCTATATAATCATTTTCAAAGAGTAAGCTGATGTAAAACCATCTTTGCACAAAATAGCAAGTTCATTCTTTATATTTAGGGCCAAGTATCTACAGCTATTTAATCTGACCGGAGTGACCGGATGCTTCATTTTGCGCAGGATATCCAACTATAGGACTAGGAGAATCATCTCTGCAAATGTGGTACTATCTAAACTAAACTTCGCGCACACACGTGCTACTTGCCATGAAATGTTTATAAATTGTGTACAAATGGTTGAAAAACTCCTTGGCACACGCTCGGGCGTCGAATTCGACACATCACGATATCGTATTGCTGTCTGATGCTCCACCATTTGTGACACAAAACTGTCAGTAACATTTCAGTAAGTACTTGTAACAGTGTAAGCTCAATATTGTAATTGTACTAAATTTTCTAAGCTTTTAAAATTTTCGTGTACCCAATCGTGTCATTTCCATTCATTAAGCGGTGTCTTTTTACAATTATTTATAGCTGCGGCTACTGTCAGTTTATAAATCTCTTGTACGCCCACATCGAGCAACGAAATGGTACCATTTTACGTAGAAGATGAAAATATATCACACGCAATACATGGATTCGGTGTTTACATTATAGAAGGTGTAGTCAGTTGTGCTCAG
This sequence comes from Charanyca ferruginea, assembly GCA_947361185.1. Taxonomy (NCBI): domain Eukaryota; kingdom Metazoa; phylum Arthropoda; class Insecta; order Lepidoptera; family Noctuidae; genus Charanyca; species Charanyca ferruginea. Next base: position 10,751,935 of record OX376076.1, read on the forward strand.
TCATTGAAAGTACATGTAGGTTTGTACTTTCGTTCGGACGTAGCAGGCGTAGAAGTGCATTCACATTCTAGGCTTTTTGCCAAGTCTAATAGTAAAAACTATTTCGCTGAAGTATACGGACATGTCGGTAATAGACGGCGCACTCTCTTTGTCACCGTTTGGCACATACAGCGTGAGGTAGACGTTGAACAATGTAAATGTAGGTGTCTTAATTACATTATTGGGAACTGATTCTGTAATACGTCAAAGGAGATAATAATAAGTCCACCATGTGTACCAAATAATATTGTACATAGTCGCATATTAATCTATTATATAAATTTACACGCTGAATTAGCACGCTGAAGTCGAAGTGGGCCGGCCATGTCTGCAGACGTACAGACGGTAGATGGAGCAGACACGTTCTAGAGTGGAGACCGCGTTTGGGCAAGCGTAGTGTGGGACGCCCTGCGGCACGATGGACCGACGATTTAAAAAAGGTGGCTGGCAGCGTATGGATGCGGGTTGCCCAAGACCGGGTTGGTTGGCGATCTCTGGGGGAGGCCTACGTTCAACAGTGGACGGCAATAGGCTGATATATATATATATAAATTTACGATTTAAAAAAGGTGGCTGGCAGCGGATGGATGCGGGTTGCCCAAGACCGGGTTGGTTGGCGATCTCTGGGGGAGGCCTACGTTCAGCAGTGGACGGCAATAGATACTTCTACGCTATATATACTACTAATATAATAAAGTTAAAGAGTTTGATCGTTTGTTTGAACGCACTAATATCGGTAACTACCAGTCCGCTTCTTAAAAATTCTTTCTCTAGTAGGAAGCTACGTTATCCCTGAGTGCTAAGCTATATTTTGTAATTAAAAAAAATAAGGATCCGAAAAATATTCACGCGGATGAATTCGCGTTATTAGGTGTTGTTTCATGTAGGTACTACAAAATATTTATAGTAAACCGTAGCTGAATAACAGTAGCATCACTCTATACCTACTTATTTAATTTCTGCAATTCACAAAATGTGCATTAGGTACGTCTGGCTAATTAATGAGATGTTACCTTGAGTTATACTGACACTAAAAGGCATTAGACCGTGACTATGCACATAACTTTATTTGCACATAAACAAATGGAGTTATTTTGATAAATTTTGTAATATGGATTTTACTTGTGCCAAACGGCATGATGTACCTACATATACCTTCATAGTGACATGTAGGTTTCGAGAAGAATATCAGCGTTGGAATAATTTCAGTTTTCAAGGTAATATTGCGATAAATAGATAATGATTTGCTTTATTCGTTGTGCTAGCGATTCTTGCTTCCTGGAACTGTTTCTAGTTTTGTAGTTCTACCTAGTTAGATGAGATAGTCTTCAGATTGAACCTTTAAACTATAAAGCTCATTACACTTACATTCTCCTAATTAAAGGACACAGAGGTATTTAATCTACAACTATGGTACACACAGTTCACCAGTTGGCGTAGTCAGCTGATTTATATTAAGTAACGAAGAACAAAACCGTTTTCAGTTTCTTATTAAGAAACCCGATAAAAGTGCCAAAACCCGGACGCTTAGCAGTTGTCCTTGCGACCATTAAACCAACGGAATAACGATTAAGTAATTAAGATGAATACTAACTGGCAATATGTCTATAGTTCTTTGGCAGGCAGTTTCGCCATAGGTGAGCCGGCCACTCATCTAGAGCGTACGTATCATCATCAGGGCGGGCTCTGAAGGCGCGGAGGAAGTTAGTTCCGCTTTCCACTGCAGCTTCCTGAGTCAGTCCATATTGCTGATGCAGAATCTCTATAATCTGGACAAATTTAAGAAGGGTTAGAACATAATATTTGTTGTGAACATACTCTTAGTATAGAATGATGTTGCCACCGTGAAGGTGGCAAGGTATTTCTGGCTGCATTTCAATTAATCAATCAATTATTTATTTTGTAAAGCATTGGTAGGTAGTATGATGACATAAATATGCCTTACCTACTATGATTTGCCAATAGATGGCGTACACAATTAAGGCAACAAGCATTTACTAATCCATGTGTCAAGCGTGGTGATTATGATAATGTTACTTTGTGAGGCCATGTAGAACTACCACTAATTATTGTCCTACCTAAGAACATGTTCAGTAGGACGTAGGTACCTACCACTACACGAAGGCGTAGTTTTATCTACGCATATCGTTATTGAGACATGTGTTTTTGAGCATTTGGCTAGATCTGGAGTGGTTTGTTTACGGTGAACTTTCACGTCTGGAAACATCTTCAAAATCAGGCATAAACAGATATATACTCGTCTGATGGTAAAGGTGACTTGTCTGCTGATTCGGCATAGATCATCGCCCATTATAGCATCGTCTTGGGCAAGAAATAAACAAGTTTTGAACAAGGTTTCATCTAAAATATGTTGTTATTTTGTCTCACTCCCCAACAAAGTATCGTTTGACCTCATTCCAGGAAAAGCTCCAGTCGCACGACTCTATTCTCAAGGTACGATGAGAAAAGTTAATAGGCCACCTAAGTCAAATAATTGTGGCGCAACTTTGTGCAAGACGTCCACAACTCCACATTTTTACGTTGCATCACAAAAATTAGTGTCGAATAATCTATCATAAGTAGCTCGCGTTAATTAACAGATAACTTTATAGTACCTCTACCTACTGTGTCAGAAGTTTGAAGGTTTGTATGAGAAGTAGATAATATTTTTAGTAGGTTTAAGTACGGTCAGCATCAAAAGTAAACACTATTAGATTTTCATATTCTCTAAAAGACACAGAAACAAATACGATCAAGTAATACTTTACAGTATTACAGGTCATAGCCAAAAGTTTATTTTATCTTGATTTTCTATCCTGTCCGTATTTCCTTCTGCTCAAGAATGAGGATTAAAAAATCTGAAGTGTTAATCGACTTTCGTTGCTGACTGTATCTAGACTTGAGCTATTTTTATTTTAACCGACTTCAAAAAGGTTCTCAATTCGGTTGGTTTTTCTTTTTTATGTATGTACAAAGGCCAGCACATCAAGCTACTACAATCTGTCAAATTTCTTTGATAGATTTTCAACTTTATTACAAAAGCCTAAGCATCATATTTAATTGGAAAAATTTGACAGTTAGGTATGGCTTGATGTGCTGGCGTCTGTACATCGATTACTCTGAGATTTATGATCCGATTTACGTGATTCTTCTTGATGCGGAATAGTTGCCATTTGGTCCCATAAAAATTTAACATTGTTTGGCCTAGTAGTTTTCATTTTATGAACATTTTTTGTTTTTTAAATATTTATTTTTATGTTTGACCACGCATAACTTTTTTCAGTGCAGTTCGATTTCGATGTTTTTTTTTAATTGATAGTGTATACCTCAAATTTGGTCCCATATTAATTTCAAGAAAATATTCCAACCCTAAGGGTTGAAAATTAAGGGATGACAGATTTTTTTTTGGTGTCACTGTTTCGTAATTAATTTCTATGATGACACAACCGCCTTCAAAAAGGAAAAAGTAACTTTTAATTCGCAAGTCGGTGGCAATACAAAACAACACGCAAAACCAAAGCCGCCGACTTGCGAATTGAAAGTTATTTTTTACTTTTTGAAGGTGGTTGTCTCTTTTGTTATTTTTTTTTTTATTTGTTCTTCTACTACTACTGTAGGTATTTACATTTCCTGTAATACAGATAAAAGTCTACACATGTTGCATGACATTTGTATCTAAGGAAGTGTTTGTTCCAGGAATAGCGTCGGGTCAACGTTCCTAGCGTAGCGTGGTTCACTCACCTGCCGTTTGGCAGTTGGCACACTGCGCATGAAAACTGATACTGCGCCGTTAATGAGTAGGTACAAATCATTCTGTGTCATCTCATGCCTCATCTAGATGATTAGATGCTATCTACGACATTCTACGTGCTAAGTGTGCGGTTCAAAGAAGTGTTCTAGTAAAATGAGAGTTTATCTCAAATGGTAATTTAGATAAACTTAATTAGTAAAGAAAGGACTGTTTCGAACAGAATATTGCGTTTAGTACATGCTAATGGGTAGGTAGGAAGGTACTTTGTAAAAGATTAAATAAAAAAATAGAATACATAGTTTACATTATAAAACTTTATTGAGTACCAAACAATTTTATTGTTATCCAAAAAACAGTAGGTATTAGATAGTGAAATTAATTACAGATTGAAACTAGAGTAAAAAAAAAAATGTAAATTTAAAACAATCAATCAAATCAATCAATCAGTGAACAGCTATCAGAAGATTCATTGTACATTAATTACGAAAACTAGTTTAAGTACTTTGTTGTAAAAATGTATTAAAATGTAATGTTTATAATTTTATTGTGTGTTTTGATAAAAACAAATAGGTATTTTACCTACCTATTAATTTGAAATTATAATTTAATCACCAAACAATTTTTTGCCTAATTCCATTAACCTGTGATTCCTGCACATCTTAAGTGCACCAGCTTTCTTCAAGACTGGGATAACAGTCTCATTAGAATCCACTAGCCTACAGAGGAAGTCCTCAAATGCTGACTTTACATTGGGTGGGAGTGTACCAACTTTGACTTTAGTCAGCATTTCAGCAATGCCCTGAGCCCATCCACTTTCTATGGCAAACTCTGATATCCATGGCACCATTTCAAGAACTCCACTCATAGTCTGCATGCCCAAGAACCACAGGTCAGCTATTTCATTCCAGTGTTCTTTATAGCTCATTGATACTACTAGTGCACTGGGGTCATTTGACTCATCAATGTTGTATGCGTCCCACAGGAATCTGATTGTAGACTGAATATATCTACATATGGAGAAATCGTTCTTCTTCACTTTACTAGCTTGTTGTTTAAGTAAGAGTAAGCCAAGAACTGCCAGATGTCCATGGAGAACTAAGTTTTCAGGTATGTCCTTTAGTTCTGGTAAGTCATTAAAAATGAACTTGAGTAGTGTGTTGAACAACATGCTTGTCTCAACAACTTTGGGGGCCAGCACTGTGAGGTTCATGAAAATATTGCAAAGGCTAACCATGGCTGCTCTAGAATCTTTCATATCTTCTAATATTTGAGGGTCTAGTTCACGGGCAGGCAGATTTTGAACTTTCAACCTCTCCGATTTAGGTACAGGTGGTTTCTTGTAATGTACAATTGACCAGTGGAAACACATAGCTTCATACAGAATATCTTCTTGTTTCAGGTTTAATACTATGGCTCTGGCCTTGTCTTCAACTACTAAGTGGCACAGAGCAGGCAACATTAAGCGGAGAAGATCAATTTGTCCCATCAGATTGACATCAGTATCCATAGCTTCACCTTCAGACTTGTTTTTTTCAGCCATCTTCCTGGCTCTGTGGGCATGGAAAGAGTCATTTGCAAGGGAGAACATGAATGGGAGTAAGGTGTAAATTTGTTCCCGCATTGCTGTTGTTTCTTGAGCAATCCAAGCAACCAAAACTCGGACCATAGCACAAACATAAACCTTTTCAGCATCAGGTAGTTTGTCTCTGTTCTTATCATTGAACACTTTAGTTAACATTGACACTATGGCATTGAAGGCACCCTTGAGACCTGTGTAAACAGATTGCTTCTCTTTCTGTTCCAAGTCCAGCTGATCCGTGGCCATGTAATTAATAGATAATTCTAATACAATAAAGCAAGCTGTTACTAATTCAGCATTTGCATATGCTTGTTTGAAACTCCTGTCCTCCAGTTGCATTCTTACTTCTATGGCACATAGTTGCTGCAGTAGTAGGAAAAACTTCTTTGGGTTTTCCTCATCATTTAATGTCCACTCAATACCGAGAAGATCAACAATGTTGGCAGCCAGTTTTAGAGAGGGATCCCTTTGATTTTTACCAATTTTGCTGGTGAGTATGTCATGAAGAGCTTTGTAGATACTCTGGGGCCATGTTTCTTCGGAGGAGCTCGGTATAACAGTGCATTTGTTGCAGCTGTAGAGAAGTGCACTCAAAATGGTAGCTAATTCAAACTTTCTTTCTGATTGATCGGTGGCAAAGTCTAAAGCTATCTTATTTACCAGTGCATGGAAAGGTTTAGGATCATCACCCCAAGCAGTAGGCCCATACCTGCTCACTAGTTTCACAAGAATGTTAAGGGCTTCATCAGTCTGGAAACTTTGATTCGAGTATATTTCTGACATTTTAGTGATGGCACCAACCTCGATGAGGGCCTTCTGACCGGCCTCATGTTCAGCAATACATTGCAGGCACGTGTATGCTTCACTGACAATAATGAGATCATCATCATAGTCATCACTTTCAGATTTTTGCACTATTTCGAGGAACACAGGTATATTGGCAAGCATTTCAGGATGAGTTGCTAGTTCAGGATCATTGCAGAAGGTGGTAAGCACTGAGAGTGCCACTGACTTGTATACAGACGGCGGGCAGTCATCCTGCACTGAGTTACTTGTTAGTAATTTCTTCAGGAACTTGAATCCAATGGCTTCGAAGAGTGCTTTCTTGGCTTGGGATTGGCAGTCCTTGCTCTTCACAAGTTTGGTTACCATGAAAAGCGCCGCGAATTTCTCCGTATCGCTTTTGGCGGCTTTTAGTATTAGTACACATTTCTTTATCGGTTCCGATATATCACCCATGATTACGAAATACACGACGCGATCACAAAGCGCAGTAGTGAGCGCTCCACTGAACGAGCGCTGGCTCCGATGTTGAATCGCTCCGACAACGGCTCGATCTACATCACGTTTATAATTAGCGTGAGTTCTCTTCCAAAATATCTAAATCTGGACGTCGAGCTCGCGTTCTCCAACTATGAAACACTATTTTTAAACACACGCTGGAACGTGAACGCTAAACACGCGGGGTGCAACAAGCAAAGCAGCGACTTCTTCTACCAACCAACGACGTAAAATCTTGCGAGTTGCGATTGCGAGATATTATAGGTAGGCACCACGATGACAGCGCGCGCACTTCGTTCCGAACTTATCCATGACCGTGGCAATGTCACAACAATATTTTACATAAAAAAACTTACCTTATTGCAGGCTCTCGTGTCCCCCTTTCTCGTTTGTATTAGCGTATTGTCTAAATCAAAAAATATAGCTGCAACATCACTATTTTCACCATAATACGAATTATTAGCCATATTCACAGAGATGAGTGTAACGCAAGGAAAAAAACAGCTGCTTTGTGATGACGTCACATTGACGACTTCCAACGTCAGAACTCTGAACAACTGCGTTTCATTTCGTTGGTTCAATATTAATATTTTTATTCACTTACTCTTATTAAATATAACGGAGGTTTATGTGCCATCTCTTTCTTCGAAACCTTCTGGGTTATGTAGGCTAGTATGTCAGCGCCATCTATTTTTCTTTATTTGAACCAATATCAGAGGATAGAGGTGACCTTTATTAAACGTTACGCTATTTAAAATTACAGTGGCTAGATGGCACATGGTGATTACAGTACACTGGCACAGTGAGAACCGCTAGGAAAAAAAGACAACTGCCTTCAAAAAGTATAAAATAACTTTCAATTCGCAAGTCGGCGGCTTTTTGTTTTGCTTGTTGTTTAGTATTGCCACCGACTTGCGAATTGAAAGTTATTTTATACTTTTTGAAGGCGGTTGTCTTTTATGTTAAAATTTTTTTTTTCGCTTTTTAGTGCCTACTTCTCATCATAGAAATTAATTACGAAACGGCGACACTAATAAAAATCAGTCATCCTTTAATTTTCAACCCTTATGGGTGGAATTTGAAATTTTTATGGAACCCTATTTGAGGTTTAGACTATCAATTAAAAAAAGAATCATCGAAATCGGACTACACTGAAAAAAGTTGTGCACGGTCAAACATAAAAATAACTATATAAAAAAAATTAAATTAAAAATTTAAAAAAACCCCCAACGCAAAACATAAAAGCAATTATGTAAAAAGTCAAAAATAATACCTTTTGTTGAGCCATCAAATGTTTGTTCGTTGAAATGGCGCTATAATGTCGCGGCGGGGTACCGCTTAAGTAAGTCAGTCCCTTAATTTCATTCACTGTCTATTAATTTACCAGCATTTCCGACCAATTTGCTTCGATATTTTCAAATTTTTGTTGCTAACCTAGTTGTTAATCTTGTTGCAAATCTAATTACCATCAGTTCGCTATTTTAGCTATTTAGTTATTGCTTTAAACTTAGCGGTACCCCGCCGCGACATTATAGCGCCATTTCAACGAACAAACATTTGATGGCTCAACAAAAGGTATTATTTTTGACTTTTTACATTATCGCTTTTATGTTTTGCGTTGGGGGTTTTTTTTAATTTTTAATTTAATTTTTATTTTAAATTTTTAAACGTAATTTAGTTTGGTTTTGTATAAGAGTTTACAAAAATAATTTACAAATTTTTAGTTTTCATTTCGTTACTCATTCCTCATTCCCTTGCAATATAGTATACATTATTCTACTAGTCAAGGCCTTTCATTTGATACCCATATATTGAGGGAGTTGTGAAAATAGAATGTAATTCCCTAAGATCCCTACCGCAGCTAACAAAAGAGCCGATAACTTTTAAACTGCTGAACCGATTTTGATGAAACATGTCTAAGAACCATCGCTAGAGAATCTGCTTTCAAATAAAAAAAACCGCATTCAAATCGGTTCACCCGTTAAAGAGCTACAGTGCCACAGACAGACACACAGACACGTCAAACTTATAACACCCCTCTTTTTCGTCGGGGGTTAAAAATAAAAAATAAAATCTTAAAATGTAATCTACTGAGCTAAATAATGTTAAATTTTTATGGGACCAAATGGCAATAATTCCGCATCAAACTAAAGAAGAATAAAAACCAACCGAATTGAGAACCTCCTCCTTTTTGAAGTCGGTTAAAAACTACGGCTTGCGCCTTGCAGTAGTTCTTAGCAGGTTAAATGCATATAATGAACTGAAGATCTGTTTTCTACCTAGTTCCTGCAGTGGATCCATTAGATTAACCACTTTCTAATGGATCCACTGCAGAAACACTACGGCTTTCATGTACCCTACCTACATTAATGTTTATGATTTGTCATGCTTCAAAAACTCATATCTTTTTATTCTTTATTCGGAATTTCTTAAACACAACACCTTGCCTGTTCAAATATTACAGTCACTTCTTCGTTATAAGTGAGATTAAAAAAATAAATTGTGTGGGCATTGTACTTAAGCGTCGGTTTTCTTGATGACACATCATTTACGGTTTTTGCCATGTGTCCCATACTGACATGCAGTAAGATGCGTATAAACTTTACAGACACATATATGAAAGTAATATGAGGAGGCCGGGATGAGTTACGATCAAGGGACACGTCATTCCATGAACAGAGAAATTCTTATATCAACATTGTTTAGCAGGGAAAACATGCTCAAGATAAGGGCTCGTGTACCTAAATATAACTGTGCAGGTATACTTACGTAATACCTACTTAAGTCTTTATGTATTTTAGTAGAACAAAATCATGGCAGGATTTGTACAAAAAAAATTAAGTTGTTTAGACTAGAAGTTGAAATTCTAATTCTTATATTCTTGGGAACCTAAAGAGTATCAGGTATTTACAATATTTTTAAAACTCCGCAAAAAAAAGTTAATAGTTTAACGAAAAGCTCATTATTCCAGAACGAAACGGTGACTGACAGTAACAGTGACACTGACAGCGCCGTTTCGCAGTTCTTACATTGAAATTGCATCGTTTTATGGGAAATAATATCACAAATAATGATTATTTTTTTCCACACACTTGTCACATCACTTGTCTATCAATTTTATTGATCCGATAACATCGCTTGTCATTTTCTTTTTTTTATAAACACAAAATGGGCATCAAGATGAAACGAAAAATTGTTATTTTCATTTCAAAATATTTTAATTATGCGGGGGTTTAAAAATTATGCTAAGTATACCTATCAATCTACTCTTGGTAATGTATTCTTCACATTGGATATTTTAAACCCTCTAAATTACTTTTTTTTTTCATACAAATGTATGTATGAATCTCGCCATGATTCTTTAGGTATCACATACATTACGGTGGTAGGTTGTCTTGTCATATGTACTTAGGTATCTTAATTAAAAAGTACTAATGAAATAGCCTATGGTATGTTTGGCCCAAAATTCAGCTACCTACTACCTACACGAATTCCAATCACTGTCGCAAGTATTCACACATATTATGTACCAAAGGTACAAGTTTTTGATGGGGTAAGCAACATTTTGTAAGGTTGTTTCATAAATTTTTTTATTCGGATTTCCTGCTTGTTACGTAATTAATTGCGATTCAGCACCCTTATTTATTTTTAAATTTAAGGCCTTATTGCTGAAACATATTCTTACCTCCTGTTTAGTTTAATTTAACAATACAAATATTATATTTACTGTTCTCACAATTTCGGTAATACCTACTTTGATCTAAAATTTTCATAACACACAGTGCCGGCTTTAGGGGGGGCGACCGGTCGCCTGGTGCGCCAGGTAGGTACTACAGGGCGCCGCGTGCGCCAGCTACACATAACTACTTAATTTAAATACCTATTTTTATCGATCTAAATGAAAACTAGATTATAGATTATCTCGTAGCAGTGAGTATGAAGTATTTATGTCTAACAAACATGACCATGTCGAAATGGTCGTGTTTGTCATCTCTCACTAAATAATGTAGAATGAATTATATGTGTGTGCACACAGGCGAAAAATTGCAACTCGTATTAGGCCCCCTACAATATACCCACATACTTTTCTTTCTTTGCTTTTTACATAGTCGTAAGTTCACAAACAAATCATTAATCCTTTTTGGAAAACTTAGGTTAGGCTTAGGTTATCATGAACTTATCTAGGTACGAATTATTTATTTATTATTTGCGTGGTAGCGAAATTAAGATATTAGGTACCACTAGTACGCCCATTTAGTCTCGTTTAAAAATCTCTTTACATTTTATAGTGGGGAAGTCCCCGTAGGTAGAAGCGAATAAGCTTAAAAAGAATTAAGAGCGCCCATCATGTAATAGTTCCCATACAAACGCTCGTACGTGATTTTCCCTCCAAAAAATTTTGTGATCCCTTCTTTTCGTTATAATGTTCTTTTTCCTAACATACTTTGGCATAACGAGTTTGTAATTTTTTGTTTTCCATAATAATACATAGCACTATTTTTTTGACATATAGTTTATGTTGGCATAATTATCTTGAAGGCATATTTGTTTTGGCATAAATTTAATTCGCATAATGTTACTAGGCATGATGTGCAAATCCAATGCGCACACTAAAATATTATCTTAAAAATTCAATATGTTGTGCTACGAAAGTTAGTGACAGAAACGAATCGCTGCAAAACCGACTCCACGCAGTCTTCTCTGCCCTATCCCTAGAGTGTAATCTAACCCCGCGTAGGCGCGGAGGGGCGAGGTGGCCCGCGAGCTGAGGAGCAGGTGGTGTTCACACTCGCTGCCGTGGAGGCTGGCCGGCGCAGACGGCCAGCAAGCCGAAGCTGCGCGAAGCGGACTTCAACTTCGAACTTCAACGGACAAGTGGAACGCTGCCGCTTCTCATCACGCGATATATCGTCTACCCCCTCCACGCGGCCGTAACGCTTTTTCGTGACAGAAAAATCCTAATACCCCCCGTCTATATAGAGGTTTTACTTCAATTATAATAGGTAGGATAGGAAATCAAAAATTTTAACACACATCTTAATCTTGTGGTTAATTTAATATCTAGGTTCCTATGTAACGATACAACAACTTTTTTGAGAAACCAATTCAGCAAACACGTTCGAAAATCCGCTTCTTGCACAATTTTTATCTAAACTTAAAAAAAAAACAAAAAACTAAAAAACTAATCACAAAAAATTATTACTTTTTTTTGTGATTAGTTTTTTTTGTTGTTTTTTTTTATTTTTTTTTGTTGAAACTAAAAGTCATCTAAATGACGAATCTTTGGAGGACTTACATATTGGTTTTGGATGTTAAAGCAATACAAAACAACAAACACAAAGCCACCGTCACCGACGTCCGAAAGTAAAGTAAGTGTGTTCTGTCCTAAAGTTATTTATCACTTTTTAGTTTTTGAAGGCAGTTTTCTTTTTTTAATGTAAAAAACTTTTTCAATTCGCGACTTCGGCTGCATGCTTAATAACCAATAATAACCGCGCTGGCAAAAGATAGTATTTCAATAGAGCGTCAAAGTCAGTGCATTTATTTAAAGTAAACTATTTACTTCAATTAAACCATTTACTTCAATTAAACCATTTATTTCAATTAAACCATTTACTTCAATTAAACCTTTTACTTCAATTAAACCATTTACACTTTTGATTTTTTTCATTGGCACTTTTGATTTGTTGACTCCTACCCCCCTTACGTCCCTTCTAGGGCATCGGAACCGGTTTTTCCCGGTTCCAGAAGAACCGGGTAATCCCGGTTCTGAGGGTCCTTGAAAGAACCGGTTCTGGAAAACAAAGAACCGGTCGTTCCGGTTCTTTCGGTTCTCTCTTAAAATAAATTTAGAAATAATATTATCTCTATAATACTCTTGATGCTAAATATCAAGTTATTATCCAAACAGAATAAATACTGTTATTTCACTGTTAAATTAATAAATAACGTTATAATTTTAATATTATTGATATTTATGTTTAAGAAACTTAAATTTTTTTAAGGGATTCGGCAACATTAAGGTATATTCGCCAGAAAATATTAACAACCTCTGGTTGGCAACACTGGTAGACGCGCTGTCGCCATTTTGTTTAGTTCGACAGAAACAAACGTTGTGAGTGGGTGTTTTGTTTTTGACGCTGATTTGACAAGTAAGTGACTTAAAATATTAATGCTTAATGATTGTTATGTTATTATTTTTTTTATCAGTCAATAGAGAATACTTATTTTAATTGCTATTAATTAAGTATTACGCCTTCACTCTTGTGGAAGAAACATATTGGACGGAATAGATAGAATAATAACTAGGCCAGACTTGGCTGGACAACGACATGATAAAGTTTGTTACACCTTTTTATTATTATTTTTTTTCTCACATTAGGTACTTTGCTTTTTTGGCATTCAATCTGATAATATTGTGAGTTTTTTAAATTATACAACACAAATCAAAGTAGGTAATATTTCAGTTTTGGGCACTTGGGAGTTTTGGGCACGTGCACGTGGCTTTTTGGTTTATGTTGAGTTGATTTGTGAAAGTACCTATTTCTAGCTTGTAAGATTGTAATTTTTTTTAAAGTTTAATTTTTATTATTTCATAGCTACTTTTTGATCTCTGTAGTGTAGTCTGTGTAGTGAATTATAAACAACTGATTGTCAAATGGTTGTGAAAATACTGAATTTAAAAGAACTGATTGTTGCCAAAAATACTTTAAACGATGTTGTAATTTGAGTATATGTAATTAAAAAAAATATAAATATGCTTACCAATAAAGTGTGTTTTATTTAGATCCTTTCCCTTTATTTATTTTGATAGTAGGAATTCTATATAAAAGATAGCCTTGAAAAGCATACCTTCTCAACTTTAATTTATGAAAAAACCCGAAAGAACTGAAAAAACCGGGTACCCTGGTCCGGCTTGAGTTTAGAACCGAAAGAACCGGTTCCTAAAATAGGGCCGGTTCTCGATGCCCTAGTCCCTTCCTGTTGGTAGGTCTATAGACTGAGACACTCGTCAGACGTCGTCTTCGTCAGTTTGTGACGTTTAGTCAGAAAGTTGAGAAGAACGAGCAAGAAACTCCAGGACACTCCTTTAAATCAAGTTTTTGCAAAATACTGGGCCAATAATGTTAAACACAACGGCTTAGCGGTTGAATACGCACTGACGTTTCTTTCCGAATCAGGCCATAGCATAATCAGAGTCTCGCCCTGCGGAACTTGGCCATGCCGAGCTTAGCCCTGCCGAACTTGACCCTGCCGAACTTGGCCCTGCTGAACTTGGCCCTGCCGAACTTGGCCCTGCTGAACTTGGCCCTGCCGAACTTGGCCCTGCCGAACTTGGCCCTGCCTAACTTGGCCCTGCCGAACTTAACCCTGCCGAACTTGGCCCTGCCAACTTGGCCCTGCCAACTTGGCCCTGCCGAACTTAGCCCTGCCGAACTTGGCCCTGCCGAACTTGGCCCTGCCGAACTTGGACTTGCCGAGCTTGAGTCTGTCGAACTTGGCCCTGTCGAGCTTGAGTCTGTCCATTTGAAAACAAAGCAACAACAGCAACAGCATTATTCGGCAACATAATTGTGACTTGTACTGCTGCTGCAGATTCCGATTTCTTCATTTTGATAAAAATTTTTTCGGACGGACATTACAGTTTGTTTTCAGATTGTTTGTTTGTTTTGTTGGTTGTTTGTTTTTGTTTGTTTCGTCGTTTCGCCGTTTCTCTTCGATTAACAAAGGTTTTAAAGTGCTACAAGGGTGGGGACGGTGTCCATACATTTTCGAGCATTGTTCTTTATAATTTTGTATGTTTGTAAGTTTCAATGTACTCTAGCAGATAATTATGCCTTAGAAGATCAAAACGGCCCTTATGCACAAGAGCATACTATGCATGGCTCCAAAAATGATAAAACCCAAAATATTGCAGTTACTTGCAAATAATTGTCAATTTGAAAGATAAGTCATTTATTTTTTATTTTGTTTGGTCAAAATAATGTGTAAACAATCTAATAAAACATAATTAAGGCATCCGTGTGATGAGACTATTTTTTTCTAGGTCCTAACTTCAATAATTTGTGAGCTATCCGCTTAATTGATACCTCGAAAGAAAGAACAATAACCAGGCATGTTTAAAAAAATGATTGAACGAAAAAAGCACCGTCCGTGATTTTTTTAATGCCGTCTAAAAACAGATTTCTTAATCCAATAAAAATTTAAATGTCTTTAAATGTCTGTAAAAAAATAGTCCAATAATAGGTAGTAGTAATAATAGTAATTTTCCGATGAAGATACGCTTGTAAGTATCTATCGGTCGATTTTTTCGGGCAAGAGGCTTAGAGTAACCTTTTTCGCTGCCTCTGAGACTTCTGCGGTGTCGAATTAATAAATTCATCATTACTTGACAACTTTTTCAAATAAAAACAATACAGCGAAAAGAAAAAGCGCGCGGAATAATTTTTACTTGTTTACAAATAGCGATGCGTGTGTTAGAATAAAAGGCATAATAAAAGCAACATTAAAAAGCAATTAATAGCTCTATATTAAATACACATACTTATATACTCAAAGAATATTATTATTTTAGAACAGAATAGTGAAATGAAAATACTTTGTTTAGAAAACATATTTTATTGTAATATTTCAGACTCAAAATCATTTATTTCAATTCAACCTTTTACAGGTACTTTTGAATTGTCAGAGTCAGTCAGAAAGTTGAATCTAGTTGCTCGTTCCAAAGGGTAGATTTCTATGGAGAAGAACGAGCAAAAAACTCCATGAACACTCTTTTAAAATCAGTAATATTTTACAAATTTAGGTTACATCGTTCATGTCATAACAACTAGGTACATATAATTTAATATTAAAATTATACATATACATAGCCTTTCATAGTTATCATCATAGTTATACTTATCTTATTATTTTCTTCGAGAGCTCCGTACCGATCAACGTTTCGATCAAAAGTGTCCCAATGAATTTTTTTTTTTTTTTTTTTTTTTTTTTTTTCGGATTGGCATCTCGCAGGTCAACCTAGGAGGTTGTCGGCTGCTTAACCGGACTTTCCTGTGGTGCCTTAAAAATTATTATTTTTAGGGCCTCCAGCCAGGGCATAAAAGCTTACAAACTAAGCGACTACACGCTAAGGGCACCCCCTGTGGGGTACGAGCCTCGGCTTAGGGCGTCGCTGGGAGAGGACAGCAAAGGGACAGGCTGGATCGGATTTCCATTATTTAGGGACGAATTTAAAACTACAGGCTCAGCGGCGCGGGCTGGCACGAGCAAGGGTCGGGGAGGGGACGTACGGGGTCGTCGCGGCGGGCCTCGGCGGCGAGGACGGAATGACGGCGGTCTGTGTCTGTGTTTCTTAACTGTACTGGTGGCCTTATTGCTCTCCTGGAGGAGAGTAATAGCATCGTCAGGGTCGGTCAGAGTATGTCTCGGTCGTCGAGTCTTACTAATACGGGAGGGAGTGTACCGGGCGGCCGATACGATTAACGGGTTAGAGTGCTTCTCAGTAGTGTCGAAGAAGCGCTTGGCGGAGCGTTTCATGAACTGCTGGATGGTAGGTATTTTTAGATCGAGATGGAGGTTCTCGTTGCGAAGGTAAAAAGGGGCTCCTGTGATTCTTCGCAAGAAACGGTTTTGGAGGGTCTGCATCCTATGGAGACGGTATGGTTTCGCGTGTGCGAATACAGCACAGGCGTACGTCATGATGGGACGAATGCACGCCGTGTAAATGCGCAATTTGCACTTGAGTGACAATTTGCTGCGTGCATTCAACATGAAGTAGAGCCTACCGAGAGCGAAAGCGGCGCGCGAACGCACCATCTTTATGTGCTCTCCGAAAGTAAGATGGTGGTCCAGAATCACACCTAGGTATTTGGCTTGCTTCTCCCAAGGGATAGGCTTACCGAACATGGTTATCGGACTGGGCAGAGAGGGGGACGAACGCGGTTTGGAAAAGAGTACTGCCTGACTCTTGATGGGGTTTACCTCGATTCTCCATTTCCGGAAATAAGCGCCTAAGGCTTTTGCCGCGGATTGGAGGGTACGAGCTATGTAGTCTGGGTTACGACCCGAGTAATAGATGGCCGTGTCGTCAGCGAATAGAGCCAACTGAGCCTTTTTATCTTTGGGGATGTCGCTGGTGAACAGCGTGAAAATGAGGGGGGATACTACGGAGCCCTGAGGGACGCCAGCGCGTATCGGGTGGGGTGAAGAGAGCGCACCCTCGATGCGATAGCGAAAGGTGCGATTCGACAAAAAGTCACGCAAGATGAGCACGAGACGATCTGGCACTCCGAGTTGGTAAAGCTTGTATAGTAAGCCGTTGTGCCAGACTTTGTCGAATGCTTTCGCTATGTCAAAGAAGAGTGCACCCGTCATCAAGCCACGCTGAAAACCAGCGCTTATGTGCTCGACGATGCGGTGGACTTGTTGGACGCAGCTGTGTTCGGTTCGAAAGCCAAACTGCTCGTCGGGAATGAGACTCTTTGCTTCGGCAAAGTCTTTGAGTCGCTTATAAATAAGCCTCTCGTAGATTTTGCCTAGAACATTGAGTAGACTAATGGGACGGTAACTGGTGGGATCAGACTTGGGTTTGCCTGGTTTCGGAATGCCGATAACGGTGGCCTCTTTCCATGCCTGAGGAAAAATGTTGTTGCTTAGAGCGCCATTGAAGATGGCGGTCATTAGCATTATGAGATGGGCGGGGAGGAGTTTGAACACCTTATTGGTGATACCGTCAGAGCCGGGGGCTTTCCGGGGTTTGAGCCTCTTGATAATATCGTGCACTTCGTCGGGAGTGACAGGAGGCAGAGGATAATCAGGGTCTTCAACGGGTGGGAGAGAGGCTCTACGTTCGACTTCGGCGTCGACCTCAGAAAGGTGAGCTTCGTCTACTGGTTGAGAGCTGGGGGTGCATTGAGACTCTAGGCTGTCGGCTAGACATTCAGCCTTTTCATCGTTGTCGAAGGCGACGCTACTGTCGGAACGAATGAGAGGGGGCATGGAGGCCTCGTTAGAAGAACGGAGCTTCCTCTGGAGTTCCCAGAAGGCTAGGTGGGTGGGCTCGAGTTCGCTAAGTGTCTTGTCCCAGCGGCTGGAGCGCAGCTCCTCGATGCGTTTCTTTACAGCACGCTGTAAAGAGCGCATGTGAGCCTTGTTCGCATCGCAGGGGAAGGCACTGTACGCACGGACGGCCGCGTTCTTCTCGGTCAACAGATCACGCACATCGTCAGGCAGTTTCCAGCGATGATCGCTCATCGCCGGAACCTCCCTTGAACAATCGTTCAAGACGGATTGTACATGATTTGTGAACGAGTCGATCGCGCCCGTCGTGTCCGCGACTGTCACCAAGTGGTCGGGGATAGCGTCCAAGTGAGGCGACGTGGTGGATTGTAGGCTTTCGCTTACTTTCCTCCAGTCGGTAATAATTTGGGTCGGAGGGGGCTGGCTAGGGTCAGAGGGACCTGAACGGGGAGCTAGTTCTAATATCACTGGACGATGGTCGGAATTAAGCTCGTGTAGCGTCTCTATAGATTGCAAACGGAGGTTCACATTCTTGAGCAGCGCTATATCGAGGATGTCGGGAAGATGGTTGGGATCGTGGGGGAAATGAGTGGGAGTCATCGGGGCGATGACGTCGAAGTTCAGTTGAGAACAGAGGTTAAACACGATCCTACCTCTGGAAGAGGTCCTGTTACTATTCCAGGAGGGATGTTTGGCATTGAGATCGCCCGCCAGTAAGACGGAGTCACCCAGGCCAAGAAGAGCAGAAAGGTCAACCTTGAGGAGGATAGGATCATCCTCCGATGGTGATGGAGGGACGTATGCTGATATAATAGTTAACGGCTGATGACCGGTCATGCCGAGCCGACAGACAGAGACCTCGAGGCGAGCGAGGGGAGGAGGGTCCATAGGAATGCAGTACAGAGCCTTTCTATAGTATATTAGGGTACCGCCCTTGTGACAACGAGACCTATCATTGCGAACTATACGGTAGTTGGCAATATTCGGGTCACGATGATGGGGCTTAAGAAAGGTCTCCTGTATGAGAAGGATATCAAGTTGATGGTCGCGGAGGAAATTGGCGATCTCATCACGTTGGTTAGTAATGCCATTGGCGTTAAAGAATCCTTTTTTTTTTTTTTTTTTTTTTGGTACGGGGTGGAAAATCCTCATGGATGTCCTCCGCCCTGGGGCGGGCGGAGGGGTCTGTCAGACTCTTACTGACTAAAAACCACCCCGGTGTTCCATCTCACACCTACGTCGGGGGTCGCGGGAACTGGAGATACTTCCGCAACGCGTTAAAGAATCCTAACTTAAGGGATCGGGGTTTATTAGTACACGGCCTTTCCTTATCCATTGGATTAGCAAGGGTAAAGTTTATCTAGGGCTTGCGTAATCTCCGGATACGCTTTGAACACCTTAAGGATGTCGCTAATATTTGCTTTACACGCGAGTATATCCCTAGCCATAGCTTCAGCAGCGGGGTTGCGGTAAATTTGGTAGGCGAGGTTGATGACTTCGCCTATCCTCTCGGTAGGGAGAGATGCAGGTACGCGGGAGGCTGAGGGCGCGGTTGAAACGGCGGGGGCGACCTTAGATGGGGCGAGGGCGGCCTTAGGAGCGGCGGTGGCGGCTTTAGGAGCGGCGGGGGCGACCTTAGGTAGGGGGGGCGTGGTCGCGGAGGCTAGGTTCGGCGCGGGGACTGGCGAATCCATCAGCGCTGGCATGGGCAGAGATTGGGAGGGCCTCAATGCAGGGAACGCTCTCTGATGATTCAGCGAGTTCCATGGGGAGGGCCTCTGAGGGCTGAGACGCTCGGGCATCTCTGAGGAGGGAATCTTAACAGAGGGGCTTTCCCTTTGTTGACGAGCGTTCGCACGCTTGGTCAACTTGGGAGAAGAGGATTTTGGGGCTTTGGGGCAGCCGCGGTAATTGGCGGGGTGACCTGATTGGCCGCATAGCACACAGCTGGGAGGTTCTGTGCACAGATTGCGGTCTTTCGGACGGGAGCAGTCAGCAGTTGCGTGCTCACCCAGACACTTGACGCATCTAGGGGTCGCGTAGCAATTGCGTTGGGCGTGACCGTAAAGTTGGCAGCGGTGACACTGTCCAACCGTATCGGATTTATAAGGCCTCTCGATAGAGATGCCCGACAAGTGACATACCGACTTTACTTTAAAGATCGGATGGTGGCCGTCGGTGTGATCGCACACGACAAGAACCGAGTCGTATGCAATCGCACCCCTAGCTTTGTGCAGACGATGCACAGCGGATGCTGGGACATTTTGCGACTGAAGGTCGGCGAGAATCTCTTCCGTTGAGATTTCTTTGGGGACGCGTCGGATTACCACACGGGTGGGTTTATCATCGGGCAGGGAATAAGTGTGGAACGAAATGTTCCTCACTTTTAACAGGGATGTAAGTTCCCTGTGGTCGTTCACCGTGGGAACTTGAACTTTGATACCCTGTTGGGTCGAGCGCGCGTTTGTGTATTTGATCTTACGATCGTTACACAATTTGGACACGTCGGTCCACTTCGCCTTGTCCTGGATGAACAAGGGAGGCGGGGCGGGGAGTTTCTTATTTGAAACCGAAGGATTGGGGGCAGCAGTGGACATGGGACTAGCGGGACGGCTGCCCTCTGGACGAGAGGTAGCTGAGACTGAGGGGGCCGAAACCGAGGGGGTGGAGGAGGGGGTGGGCGCGGCTACGGCTTTCTTGGCCTTGGTGGCCTGAGAGGGACTCTTACCCTTCTTTCTCTTGCCTCCCGGACCGACAAGATGGTAGTCGTCGTCCGAGGACGCGGAGGCAGAGTGGGCTTCCTCAGAGTCGGAGTGAGATGGCTCAGAGACAGGGACAGAGGTATCCATTGTTTCTGAGAAACATGGCGACGCAGAGCGCAGCTGCGTGGGAACAATGGTCGCGGGAACAATGGGCTTGGAAACAATGGGTTCGGAAACAATAGGTGTTTCCGCGTACGGGCTTGTTGTCTTAATTGACAATAGGGACGGGATTTGCGGTGGCATAGAGGATGCCGCCACAGGTGTGCCTTCGTTGGCGTTATCGGGGGAAAAGGGGCTATCTAATATGTCACTGAAGTCAGCGACGCTAGCTTCGGCTGCTTTTCGGGACGCGGACGAGTTCTCTAGCCATGTGTCCAGATCGGCATGGAACTTGGCGCTTTGCCATAAGCGTGCCTTGACGTACGCTAATATATCAGCGTCCGACATGGTCGGAGGGAGAGTTAAGTTGGGGAGGGAATTTTGGGAGATTTAACTCTCCGGGAAGCCTAAATTATACCTAACACCTAACTCTAACTCCCCGGGTGGAGTGGCCCGGGGATGTGTAACCCTCCCTGTCGGGTGTAGACAGGGAGGTGAGTACCTATTGGTGAGCCCTAAGCTTGTAAACCCGTCGCCAGTCTTATTGTGCGAACGGGGCCCTAGCCAGTCTAGTGCGAAGGGTGTAGACACGCCCAACCGACACTAGGTGTGTAGCTGTGGAAGGAAACCAGAGACTAGGTTCGACTAGGAGACCCCCCAAGGCCGAAACACTAGCTCCCGACTCCAATTGACTGCCTCGCCCTGAAGGGGTTTGGCGGGTGTGATTGGGGCAACACCCACTCGGCTTCGTTGACACCGTAAGGTATCCACCGAGTACCACGAAACTGTGGTTTTGCCCTGAAGGGGCCAAGTGAAGCTACACGACTGACTCTGTTTAAAGGAATATGAATTTCAGCCGTCGCCTTGAAAAAGGCAACTTTTGAACAGTTGGTTGCAGTCGGCTGACTACAGGAATCGTTGCGGCGGGCGCAGCGAGAGCAGGTGACGAGCGTAGCGGCAGAGCGTGGAGCGAAGCGGCGACACGTCCGTGCGCGGCGAGCGTCGAGCGAAGAGTCTGTCCCAATGAAGTCGGAACACTCGCTTTTATAAGCGGCGATAAACAAGTATGATTCACGATGACAAGCAAATGTGATTCATACTTATTTGCTATCCAAAGTTTAAACACACTTTATTCTATTTAAAATGATGTTATTTACTATACTTCTACTGCATTTAATCAGAAATTAATTATTACTTCATATTACAACACGAATTACATTGTTATGTATTAATTACATCGGTATAAATCTAACACGTGCGCATCAGCGCTTTTTTTTTTTTAAGGCAAAGGCACAAAAACAGCCATATTACTAATAAAGTAAATTAATATTTTTTGTTTTTGTTACAGTAAATGGTTGTAATTTATTGTCTAAATTAATTAAATGACAGAATTAAATGTTTCTTTTTTATCTCCCAAAGTTAATTTTATTCGTAAAATGTTGACCACTTTTCTGACATAAAAACTCTTTGCTAAGATTTAAAAAAGCGGCCAAGTGCGAGTCGGACTCGCCCATGAAGTTGTCCGTAGCAGCAAGTAAGGTAAATTGCGGTTTACGATTTATGATGTATTAAAAAAAAGTACTTACTAGATCTCGTTCAAACAAATTTTCGGTGGAAGTTTACATGGTAATAGACATCATATATTTTTTTTAGTTAAATCATTCTCTTAATTTATGAGTTCCAGGTGGGGGGGGGGGGGAGGGGACACATTTTACCAATTTGGAAGTTTAGAAAAAAAATGATATTAGAAACCTCAATATCATTTTTGAAGACCTACTCATAGATACCCCACGCGTATGGGTTTGATGAAAAAAAAATTTTGAGTTTCAGTTCTAAGTATGGGGAACCCCCAAAATTTATTGTATTTTTTCTATTTTTGTGTGAAAATCTTAATGCGGTTCACAGAATACATCTACTTACCAACAAGTTTCAACAGTATATACTTAGTTCTTATAGTTTCGGAAAAAAGTGGCTGTGACATACGGACGGACAGACAGACAGACATGACGAATCTATAAGGGTTCCGTTTTTTGTCATTTGGCTACGGAACCCTAAAAAGTACCATTTGTTTTAGACGAAGCATCTTGATAAACCGTACGTTTTACCTTATTAAAAAGAAACTCGTGCGTTTTACATTAACGTAACGTAATGAACTAATGACATACATTACGATATTGAAATTGGTGTCATAAGAGACCCTTTACGAGCAAGTGTGTTATAAATTGGTTTTATTGTTCTTAAGCAAATGTTTCGGTACAAAAAATTTTGCTTCTAGTAATCTAGTAGTACAAGATTCCTATGTTATTAGGAAGTTATGTGTACTTTTTAGCTTCAGTGCAGGGCCCCTTTTCAGGTACCTATAAAAGGTAATTTACACACTATGTTCAAATGAGACGGCTAGTTTTATATAGGTAATTTAAAATTCAGGTACAAAAGGTGCCTTTTGTACCTGAATCCTAAAAAGCCCTGAAGCCTAACAATAAAAAAAATATAATAAAAGTTTATTTTGGAACAACAACACAAGACTACCTTCAACAAGTGAAACGAAGATAGCTACAAAAGTATAAACTGTAGCGCAGCAATGGAACTAGCCAAAACCTACGAAAACTTTCTTATCGATATATATACCCTCTTTATTTTAGGTGTATATCCTAAAAATATCTACAGTTGTCTCTCAATAGAATAAAACAAGTCGCTTCCCGCCGTTTGTCCCTCTGTACGCTTAAATCTTTGAAACTACTCATCGAATTTCCGTAAAGTGATTCAAGAGGAAGGTTTATATAGGGTGACTGGTAATTAGTGTACGATACTTAAACACGTGATTGTGTTCATGATAACAAACAACTTTCCCGAAGAAAAAATGTTTTTTGTACTGGTGCACTTTTATCACAATAACACAACAGCCGTATGAAAT
Organism: Charanyca ferruginea; assembly: GCA_947361185.1. Taxonomy (NCBI): domain Eukaryota; kingdom Metazoa; phylum Arthropoda; class Insecta; order Lepidoptera; family Noctuidae; genus Charanyca; species Charanyca ferruginea. The sequence continues at coordinate 10,775,382 of OX376076.1, forward strand.
TCACGCGCGCGCACGCCTGTGACCTAAAGTGAACCAGTACAATAAATATTTTTTCTTCGGGAAAGTTGTTTGTTATCATGAACACAATCACGTGTTTAAGTATCGTACACTAATTACCAGTCACCCTATATAATATCTTTTTTTGTTTTGTTTTTGTTGTTTCTTATTGTTTTGTATTAATTTGTTGAAATATGACGATACCCGTGAGAAGCCGGGGAGAGACGCTAGTAGCTTATAAAATGTCGTTGGCCCGGTGACACAGGGATCCTAATCTATAGAGCTTTGTTATCTTCGTAAAAAATGAGGACCGATGGCACTGAACTAGACACAAACATTTGTTGCCTGCATATGAGATCAGATTGTTACACGATGGTTGAAATAATAAAAAGACAAAAGAACTTGTTCCAACGTAATGACGAAAGTGATCCATGTGTGTAGAGAGCGTTCTCTGACAAGACAATATACTGTATGAGTACGAAAAGGGACAAGCAAATAGCGATTGTGTAAGTTATACGTGGAACTCGTTGAAGGGTTGTTAGATTTCCTGTCACACGCAGGGCCCGCCGGCCGAAGCCCCGCAGGTCCTATTTGCCGAACATTGCCAAGTCAATGCCAATTTCTTGCGTAAACATTTTGTTCGGTCATTATCGTTTCTTGTCGGATGTTTTGCACTGGTTTCAACAAATTATAGTCGAGTTTCAAAGTTGGTGCCAATTTTGTTCAATTTGGAGATTGTAATTTGCTTGAAGGGTGGCTGCCAGATCTCATTGGCGTCATTTTAAGCTTATTTTCCAGACTCGTAATTCCCGCAAAAGGGGTTTTGTCGTTACGTACGTCGCGGGGAGCGGGTGTTGGTGTAATTTAAGTGCTTTTGTGCGTAGGCGTGCAGCCTGTTTAGCAGAGGCAGGGCTAAGATATTAAGATCTTATTCAAATAGGTTTATTATAGTAATATACATTAAGTACCTATAATAAACCTATTTGAATACGGTACATTGGTTAAAGTTATCCACATCTTTGTCCCACCAGTCCCATTTGGGCAAGGTACCTCATTGGATTTTCTTTGATCCCTTTTTTATGTGCTTAGAGACACGTAAGCAAAAAAAGAATGCATAAAGTTTGATTCAAATATTAAATGTTATGAATTCAGAGAGTCTGATACATTATACTAATATTATAAAGAGGTAAAACTTTATCAGAGGCAAGATTTTAACTCTAATATCGGAACTACTCGATTTCAAAAAATATTTTACCAATAGGAAACTACGTCATTATATACCAGAGTGCTTTAAGGCTATATTTTATTATCAAAAATTAAGGATTCGTAAAAATATTTACGCGGACGAAGTCGCGGGCAAAGTGCTAGGCAGAAATAAGTTCAAACAAGTTATTTTAGTTACTTATTTTCTTACATTGCCGATTAAGTAGCATTAAAGGTTACCTTAGTATCATCAGAGAGGGCGTAGTCTCCAATAGTCTCGGCCCCTCACAATACTCTACCTACTACCACACCTACGACAGTTAATACAAACGAAACGATTTAAGTCTCTTATTTTGGTAGTAGTGTAGGTAGCTACTGCCAAAATAAGAGACTTTACAAATACGTGCTAGTGTGTGTGCGTGTATACGCGCACGAGCCGCGAGAACTAAAAGCAGTTTCGAGAGGACGTTCGACGCGGGAAGAGGTGAGCAGTGTTTTGGAGGGAGGCGGGGCGTGTCGCTACTGTACGGCGGTAGTACTAATATTTATACTGCGCTACTACTGCAGGTTCGGCAGATTTCTCTAAGATTACCTAACACTATCTGCCCAAACATCTCTTAATTCCACAGTAGATCTATAGGTATCTACGTTTGCGTTCACCATTGTGCTGCTATCAGCATTCAAGATGCTTAACTGAATAGTATGCCCCCTCGCGCCAATTAACTAGCTATGCTCATTAGCAGCCCGTTTCCATTCGGCGGTCGTAATCCGCCCCGGCCAACTTTCTTTGAAAACACCTCGATTTACTGTGTCACGTGGGCGGCGCGGTAATGTGCTGACAGCGTTAGGACGCAGCTGCTATGGGAATCATAGCATTAACGGGTATTCGGCATCCGGTGTATTTTTCAAATTATTTGACTTCATTAGGACTTTCTTTTGTTTTTTGATTTCACAATTTAAGACTCCATTATTTGAATTAGGAAGGTAGTAGGTAGCTAGGCACCTGGGTACCTAGGACCACCTTGCATAATTACATATTATGTGAGATGCTATATACTTATTTGCGATTATTAATACAAATAAGTAGACATTGCTGCTAATGTTGTGTACGAGCTGAACTTATTTTAAGGTATTTATATATTTTTTTCTCTAATTAAACAAGATAGAGACAGAAATATTAATATCTAAGAGCTGTCAATTTATGTTTCTCTAAAATGTTCATACAATTAAAGTTGTATTGATTAAAAGCACGGCGAAGTTAAAAAAAAACTAATTTGACATCTCTAACTTAGTTCTTATTATCGCCGTCCTTTTCTTTAGCTGCCTGGCAGTGAGAGATGCCAATTGTCTTATTTAAGTTTAGTTTGTGAACAAGGGAATCGGCACCAATATCTAGGGATTACAGCTAAGATAGGTAAGTATACCTTTTTGCTTATTGAGTAACTACTGAATACCAAATTTAGCAACCGCTACCATGTCTCTGATATACCATTTATGTCCAGTTTCTGAGGTGATTTAACTGGACTATATCTATTCGATAGTGCTTTTGGTTCGATATTGCGTTTCCGAGCACTCAGTTAAGGAAGAAAATCACTCAAATGGATAACTTTGTCGAATCGAATGAATAGCTATCGAAAGTTTATCCGAAGACCTCAGGAACCGGGCACTATACTCCGTTTACAATAAGATTAGACATTTACACAAACCTTTTTTACAGTCCCTTCAACCGATTTTGACTTCTATTCCGTAGGGTTCCGTGGGGTTAGGGTTAAGGATGACATTAGAGGCAAAAAAGTGGTTACAATAGCAACTGTTTTTTGCAGCTGCCATTTGTCATGCCACCAACGCAACATAAGTCAAAATCGGTTGATCGGACTGTAAAAAAGGTTTCTGTACCTATATGTCTAATCTTATTGTGAACGGTATAGTTACTTAATATATACGCAAGCAACGAGCTCAATTCTCAGGCAAGTGAGTCAAGCCAAACATAGCTCGAATCTGCATTTAGCCGTCACGTCGCATCAGTCTGTTATTGACAGCAAGCAGGTTCGCCGTATATCCGGCAACCGGTGATTTATACCAGGTAAACATCGCACACGTTATCACCGCCTTGCACCTGCCTTATCCGGGCTGTGGGGTGCAACCTACCGTTTCTAGTAAGCCGATTTGTGATTTTGATGCATGCGAAATGACGTTTTGGAAGTTACTGAGTTTCTTGGCGAAGGTAATCTGTATTTTCTGCCTCTTTAGAGTTGTGATTTGAGAATCTATGGCGCAAAGTCAGCCGGCTGTTACGCTGTTAGCGTGGCATTGGCATGTTTTGGTTAACTAAGGCCAATCTTTCAATCGTCAAATTATTTTTATCTGATGATACATAAAAGATAAAAGTATGTAGGTTTGAGTTATTATTATTAAAAAAAAATACGTAGGACTTATGTCAAATCTCTCTCACAGGCAGGATGTCTACATATTTACATATATTTTGAGACAATTTTATGTAGGTATCCTGTCATCGATATAAATCAGGTCACATGATCACATAACAATGAGCTATGCAGACCAAAAAAAGAACATATTTCAGCTATTTTACCGTTTGAAATATCGTTATCTCTTCGTGAATTCGACTTGATAATCGTTGTTATAAGAAGTATATAATATATTGTCTGATTCGAAGAGTACTTTTAACAGTAATCGAAAGACGCCTGAAAATATCCGGGCATTTAGTGCACATTCGACAGTGTACGCACTTGAGGCACTACTGATAAGTATTTATTGGTACACACGGCTACACATCTATACATTTCCATTTTAAGCTGACCTCCCATAGTATGTTAATTCTATACAATGTGAGATCAGCTTATACTGGAAATGTATAGCTTGATGTGTAGCCGTGTGTACCCGAGCGGGTCCACTTCGTTCTTACACTAAAATGTTATGAGCACAAAGATTTAAATGCTTTTAATCATGAAAAACTTCTGCTGAGTGCTTCCGGCAGTAACATCGCGTATTTCACCAATAACGCGCCGTTTTACAGTCCAATGGGTTTGTCCCAAATCAGATTTCAACGCACTTTAGCCACGTAATAACTTATCCCACACATTTAATAGGTACAACTATTTGTGGGACGATTTGTCGACGCGGCGTGACGTCGCCTGACGTTACGAGTGTTCGTGGCATTTCATTAACTAACGGATTGTTGCCACAAGCCGCCGATGTGCGGCCCTGTCCAATTTGTTCCCGAAGCACTATTGGCCACCCGACCCCAATGCCTGATGATAATCATAAACGGCCTCTGCCAAATTGGTAATACGCGTTAGTGAATATCTAAGCAAGGGATAGCACCTAATAGCAATTTAGTTTAAGTTATTATACTGATAATAGTTATGCTGGTAGGTATAGCGCGGTATAGCGCGTAGGTATAGCAGCAACACTAATTATCAACTTATATATCGTTGATAATTAGTGTTGCTGTTAGGAATAAATAATAACTTTCCTAGTTTTTTGCTGTTTCTCATTTTACAGTTTGTAGGTAGGTAATGAAAATTGTGCGAAATAAATATTTTGTTTTAAACTAGCTTAGTTTTTCTTTACCACAAACCTGAAAAGAGGTCATTGTAAAAAAAGTCAACTGATTGATACAGTTTTGCGAACGTAAATGTATGGATCAGTTTTGGTTTCACGATTTCAGGGTTGGTTTCATAGCAAAAGTGGTTCATAACGATGAGTAAATGCGAAGATTGTACGCACCTATACGAAAAATACAAAAGGACTAAGGTAAATACTTACTACAAATAATTTGGAATTCTATTTGAAGGAAGGCTTGAAAGGAGTTCAAAAAGGGTAAGTTTTAACATTAAGTGCTGGTGATATTTTTTTTTTTACGAGCGATTAAAAAACTAAACCTCTTACAGTATGTCTATTCTGTTACAATCTCCCTCGGTGAACACCTAGGTGAAGCGAGCTGTCATCCGTCCGTCTGCTTTGTCAATCCCCAGTATGGGAGGCGCATCCACCATCATTGAAATAACGTGACGTCACATAGTAGAACGTAGTGTATAATTATAGTAGTAGTGTGCGTTGCGAATAATGGCCAAAACTACGGGGAACATTTTGGGTACTTTCTGCTCAGTCAGCTGTTCTTGCATTCTTAATGCTGTTCAAGCGAATGTATTGATATTAAAGGCAGTTAACTATGTAGGCAGGTATAACTTGTACGACTTCCAGATTTCGAGGAAAGAGGTCATTTTATTCTTTGTATTTTGAACATTTATCAAAGTACAGAGGTAGGTACTATGCTCTTAATGATTTTTCGTCTGATCAACTTACCATCATTGGTATATAGAAAGATACCAATAAGTGCATATCATATACATCAATCAATAAACACTGTAAAGCACAATATTCCAATATTCACAAGATTCTGAACATGAACTACGAAAAAAAAAATATTATTTATAAAAAAAAACAATATAACAGGTTCAAATTAGCGGTAACTTAAAAGTCATTCACAGCACCGGTCCTTTTTAGTGACTGAAAGTTCGAATGTGAAGAAATATAGATCAAAAATTCTTGCCTTGACCAAGGTTTCATATCTCACAGAATCAGTGCACATAATGAACAGGTTCTTTCTCTTAATTTACACTCTTGCAACATTTTTCATTCTATGCGTATTTAAGGGCCAATAATGCGTTAACAGATTATCAGTTACAGTTCGAAATTGGAACAGTGAACAACAATTTAAAAAGAAGAATGTTTGCTAAAGTAAGTTTGTAGGGTTCCTGAATAGCACTTATTTCTTTTAATTTTTTTTTTAACTTTTCTATTATCAAACAATTCCAATGCGTTTTCTTTCGAGGCTATTTATGTTGTACTTATAGGAACTAATTTTTTAGTGGTCGTTCAAATTGTTACAAAAGCCCTTTACAAAAACCCCTCATTTGGTAAAGGTTTAGTAAAGTATAATTAAGTTGGTGTTATAGTATGGTAAACTTATAGTTATTAAAACAAAGCAACATCGCAAAACAAGATGATTTTCATCAAGTTATTATAAGTAGGTATGAAGATAATATAATATTCTTCATACTTACTCATAATTATGTAGGTGCTGCAAAATACCCCACTTCCGCGTCATTGCAAAACATGTTACAGTTTTCCAATAAACAAAACTATTTCCTTACAGATCTTCCTTCTTGCCGCCATCTTGGCTACTGCATGCGCACGGCCGCAAGAAAATCACGGTCACGACCAACACGGACACGCTGTGTCATCTCAGAGTATTATCCTGCATCAGACACATGAAACTAAGCACGAGACTGCTCACCAAGAGCACCACAAGCTTGAGGAACACCAGAAGGAGGAGCATAAGGGACGCCATGATGAACACAAGCATGTTGTATACTACGTGAGTTTGAAATTTGGAACTGGGTACAGTTCTGGGTTCAGTTCTGGGCAGTGGTTCAAATTTAATGGCAGCTGTGAAGTGCGCTACCGACTGCGCAGAACTCCGCCCCTCATCCCCTCTGTCGCGTGAAATTGTTACTGCGCAGCCACTCGACTCGTGTTCAGAGCCGCCATAAAGTTTGTATCGTACTGTATACGTACTAATAGACGATAGTACTAATACTTATACTGTGCTAATAGGCTCGCGGTAAGCCAATTTTCCCTGAAATAACTTAATTTCAAATGAAAAAAATTAATGATAATATTGTTTAATGTATTGGCGCCAAAATTAGGAAACTCAATGAACAATCGTATAAAAATGACAGATTCCAAGTTCAAATGTAATATCTTTCTTATTTTTAATTGTAGACTAAGTATATTGACCAAAATATGACTAAGACTCTTTGGTAGTACGCTGTCATTAAAATTCCTCTCATCATAAAGGCCTATTCAAACCTGAGCGATATTCGCTGCCGCTGTGGGTAGAGGTACATATCGCGCGGGAGCAGCGGCATGCATCCTCCGCCCCTCACAACTCAATACCGCTTAGGTCTGAACAGTAATATTACCGCATACCCACTGCGAATACCGCTTAGGTATGAATAGGCCTTTACTCATAGTCATGAACTTAAGAATACTACCTCTACCCTCCATAAGGAAAACTAAACAGGGAAGAGGGAAGAGGGAATGCACCTGTGTTTGAGCAAACATTTGTGCCTATAATATCTCCTGCGTACTACGTACGATTTGCTAGGGTCTAATGTATTCTGTCGGGAGAATATTGTTATTTATCTTCAACGTTATTTCCCAGTCTCATCCTAAATACGAGTTTGCGTACAAAGTGGAGGACCCTCACACCGGCGACAAGAAGTCGCAGCACGAGTCCCGCGACGGTGATGTCGTGAAAGGCGTGTACAGCCTGCACCAACCTGACGGCACCATCAGAATTGTTGAGTACCACGCTGACAAGAAGACAGGGTAACTTTCACTGATTTATAATACTTGAACAACTGGTTTTATTTTTCCGTTGTGATGAAGCTGGATGTAACGAAGTAAATAATGCTTGAAATTGTTGGTAAAGACATCGACATTGTGATTGTATTTGTAAGTAATACATATTCAAGTAGGTCTGTTTTTTCGCCTAAGAGGACAGTACGAATACTTACTCCATGTAGATATTGTAGGTTGGTCTGAGGGAGCTATAAAACAGAGGAGTCTTAATTTGTCTTAATCTTACATATCTGCCGCATAAACTGTGGGCTCAGGTGAAACAGAAATTGAGCCCTGAGACAGTAAGACGGTTTCGCGGCAGGCCACGAAGGAGATGGCGGGACGAACTGGATGGATTCCTCCAAAACTAGTGGGATGAGGACCAGGATCGGGAAAGATGGAAGGCATGAAGGGAGGCCTTTGCCCAGGAGTGGAACAGAATAGACTAAGAAAAGAAAAAGTCTTAATTTCATAATTGTAGTTATGATTCAGGTAATCAGGAATTTACAACGCTACCAACAGTCCGATTACTGGACCCACGAAATAGAAGAAAATTAATTTTCAACATTGCTGTGTTACGGCATACCTACGACATTCCATACAAACGAAACGATATAATTGCCTACACTACTACCAAAATAACATACTGTACAAATACGTGTGTGTGTGGGCGCGTCTACGCGCCGCTCGAATAAAAACGCAGTTCCCAGAGCAGTCGTTCGACGCGGATAGAGGTGAGGAACAGTTGCAGAGGGATGTCAAATTAGTTTTTACCTTGAACTATGCCGTTTTTAATCAATTCGTTCTGGAATGACAACTATAATTGTATGAACATTTAAGATCAACTTAAATTGACAGCTCTTATTAATATCTGTCTTTTTCTTGTTTTATTGGAGAGAAAGAGATATAAGTAGCTTAAAATAAGTTTATTTCGTGCAGAGCAGAATGGTGTGTTCGTTGTAGTAGTAGTTGTGAGTTATAGTAACGGTGTATTTGTATGGAGTGTCGCGGGTGTGCCATTGTCATAAAAAAATAACAATATTGTTGTTCTTTCACAGATTCAACGCCAACGTGAAATACCAGGGTCACGCCAAGCACATCGTTCCTGAACACCATCACCATCACTAACTGAACATAACATATCGATTGTTAAAATTGTTGATTTGATTACTATAAGTCTTTAGAATTAAAGTTATTGTTCTTATTTAACGCTTTTTGTTACTTTGCATGAGAGTAGGGTTTAATTTTTTATAATAGTTTCTAATAATTATCTAACTTCTGGACACGGCCCGCATTGTTAAGAGGATTCACTTTTTCGGCAGACTTAAGGCCGTCGGAATCTTGGACCCTGTTTCCGATACGATTATGGAAACATTAAAAAAAACTTAATATTTGCACTTCATTAAAGCTGACAGGGCATCAAAAAACTTGTCCGCATCGCTCTCAATGGGACAAGTGCCCAAAACGCTAGAAACATTACCACGTGGTAGAGCAATGCTAATTCTTGGCCCAAGAAAAGGCCAGTCCTCTGGTCACGTGAAGAGTCGATCAGCCACTTAGCAATGTCCATAAAAACGTGGTGAGCACTCGTATCCCATGGCCCTCGTGTTTCAACCCCGAACTGCTCAAACATATTTTTTTTTTATTTTTTATTTTTTTTATTTGCTTTTTGCGGCTGTGATGTCACTGCGACCAGAGTTGGTCTATCGTGATCACCACTTGTGTTGGTTAGAGATCGCCGCCAAACCCTGCAGCTGTTATGAACTGCAGGATCTGCTTTGGGGCGATCTCCATTAGTTCATCCGGGCTTAACAGGTATTTGCCCAGATGATTGTTGCGCTTGTGCATTAGTGCTCCGCATTCCCCCAGAAGGTGAAGTGGCGTTTCATCAGCCTCATTACAGCGTCTGCAGGTTTGCGTAGCACTTAACCCCAGGTGGAACATGTGCTTGTATAAGCAGCAATGTCCTGTAGTGGCTCTAGCTACAATACGCAAGTTGTTCCTACTGAGTGCCAGGACTTGGTTACTAAGCCTTCTGTTATAGGCTTTGATAAGTGCTTTCGAGTGTAACATGCCCGGAGACTCCTTCCATAACTTTCTGGAAGCTTCGAGGCATGCTTTAGTCAGGGTGCTCTGAGCTAGGCTTTTCGGTATACCACAGAAGGGGTCCGGACCCTGTTGCGTGATATGCGCCCCCGCCCTTGCAAGCTCATCGGCACGTTCATTGCCAATAATGCCTGCATGCCCAGGCACCCATCTTAATAATATTCTATTCTTATTGCCTAGAGAGTTAAGTTTAGCCATGCATTCCTCTACCAGTTTCGATGAGACTAAATTCGAGTCCAGCGCTAGTAGAGCAGCTTGGCTATCTGAATTAATGTGTATGGTTAGGTTGACGTATTGCCTTTGCAGATTTATTTCCGCACATTCTAGGATGGCGTACACCTCTGCTTGGAAAATGGAGGCGTACTGTCCCAGGTTTACACTTTTGCTGAACTTCGGCCGCACTCCATTTATCCCACAACCTACTTTGGATCCTATTTTGGAACCGTCCGTGTAGCCTGCCACCTGAGGTGGCTGGCTTTTGGTCCAGTAGTCCCTTGAAGGAATTTCCATGGAATATCGCTTCTCAAATACATGCCGCACTAGCATGACATCAGCTGTCATGCGAGAACTGGCATTTCCAATATTGAGTCCTGTAAGGTCCTCATTTTCTGCGAGAGCCAGCAACCACTGCCCCGGACCTTGGCCCTGTACATGCTTGCTTTCGCCTCCTTGTGTATATATAAATGTAGAGGCGGTAGTCCAAGCAGGGCGTTCAGTGCCATTCCAGGACTTGTTGACATAGCTCCTGCAGCCATTTTACTGACAGTTCTTTGAAGACTGTCTAGTTTCTTTATAGTGGTGGTCTGATGTGCTTTATCGTGCCACACTACTGATGCGTACGTTATGATCGGCCGCACAATCAGGGGCGTACCAACCGAAAGTGGCGCCTAGGGCACGCATCATTAGTTGCGCCCCAACAGATACAATAATCGCACCTTCCTGGTCTTCTTGGACGCAAACATATAGATGATGTTTTCGAAATTTGTTTTATCCGTCTCTTCTCGCTCACTGAGCAAATCCAGGTCGCCTAATCTTTCTTGATCTTTCTAAAAGTATTTAGTATTAGTACTACCGTACTAAAAGATCGCTCACAACTTGCGATGGATACTGCAATAGGGTATTTTACTCTATACGAGAAAAAATCTATAAATATGTTATTGAGACAGTTTAGGCATAAAGAAGTCGGAAAATGTAAGTTTCAGTTCATAAAATAACAAAACAAATTTTTAAATTCAATTCAAAGTGTTCAAAGTTTTCAATATTTTTAATCTGTTATTAAACACCGTGAAATAGTAGCGACCATGTTATTACGCCATACGGCTGTGTAAGCAAAAAATTGTCAACTGTCAGTCAACCGATTTTCGTTATATAGGCTTTGTATTTTTATTATTTTCGTAACCAACGTAATTTTTTCATTATTACACCTATTACAAAATATGCTTTTAATTATTTTTAAATGATATACAATTATCATATTTAATATGAGCTCATTTGATACAAAACGAACTGACGTCATTTACGATGAGCATTATGGCGTCCAGTAAGAGGCGTTTTCGTCAAACTACGCGCGAAATTTGAAAATTTAAAATTTAGATGAATTTTTATGGCACTTATCGATTGAATAAAAATTTTGTGTTTTTTTTTGGTGGCATATTAGCACTATAGAATTTCATTGAGACACTTTTCAAAAATGGGTGTAATACCCTATTCTAAACAAACAGATTTTGAATACAAATGCGCAGATTTGGAAATACGATTTCATCCCCGGGTATTACACCCATTTTTGAAAAGCGTCTCAATGAAATTCTATAGTGCTAATATGCCACCAAAAAAAAACACAAAATTTTTATTCAATCGATAAGTGCCATAAATATGCATCTAAATTTTTTTTCAAATTTCGCGCGTAGTTCGACAAAAACGCCTCTTACTGGACGCCATTTTGCTCAGCGTAAATGACGTCAGTTCGTTTTGTATCAAATGAGCTCATAATAAATATGTTAATTGTATATCATTTAAAAATAATTAAAAGCATATTTTGTAATAGGTGTAATAATTAAAAAAATACGTTGGTTCCGAAACTAATAAAAGTACAAAGCCTATATTACGCCAATCGGTTGACTGACTATTGACCATTTTTTGTTTACACAGCCGTACGGCGTAATAACATGGCCGCTACTATTTCACGGTGTTTTATAACAGACTAGCACTTTCCCCGCGACTTCGTCCGCGTTACAATATAGCCTATGTTACTCAGCGATAATGTAGCTTTCGATTGGTGAAAGAATTTTTGAAATCGGAGCAGTCGTTTTTGAGTTTATTCAATACGACTGAGCCGCGCGGGTACCTTACTCATAAATCTAAACTCCCCTCCCGCACGCGCACCCCCGCCTTGGTGACGCCCACTTCGCAACGCGCCGTGCAGCAGAAATCGTAATATATTAATTTCGCCATAACTTCAAAACCAAACGTTCAATTTGAATCATTCAAAGACCAAATATTATCTACATAAACTGTACTTAGTGATGAAATAATTTATTTTGATAAGGATTTATAGCATGAGTAAAATAAACGCGTTTAAATGTAGTCCAAAAAAAATTCAAGATTTTTAAATTAAAAAATGGTTGTTGTGCCTCACTCGACATTGATAGATATAGTGTGTCGCGGACTTTTTTGTAGATATTTATAAGATCAACAATTAATTAGAATATTTTATGGTTCTATCTTTTATAGTTTAGGCAGCGTACGCAAAATAAGTAACTTTTCTGATAGATTTTTTACACCTTGTGGCCGAAAAACCCAAATATCTTACGGAACCCTATTTTTCTCCAAAATAAAATATAGCCTATGTTACTCGTGGATAACGTAGCTTTCGAATGGTGAAAGAATTTTTAAAATCGGTCCCGTAGTTTTTGAGCCTATTCATTACAATCAAACAAAGTTTTCCTCTTTATAATATTAGTATAGATTAAAAATACTGAAAACTTTAAATTGAATTTAAAAATTTGTTTTGTTATTTTATGAACTAAAACTTATACACTCGGCGTCACAAAAATCGCACCTTTTCGAAAATAAGTTTAAAACATGTCCCGCCAGTAACGAATACATTAAACCCAATTAATATTGGTATCAATTAAAAGTATGTTTAACGACCTTTAAATTAACAACAGTTAGAATTGCTAAACTCAACAGATCTCATTAGCACGTAACGTTAAAAAAAATGTTGTCAAAATACGCATTACAACGGCCACTAATTGCACCTCCCTACAAGGGTATAAAACGGGCGACCCGGGTTAAATGTGGGTCACTCGCTATTCAACCTTTGAAGTGAACACACGTGAACAGCTACAGCAAGAAAAATACCCCAGAAGATGGATACCACTGCAGATGAAGCCGCTCAAGTCATTGCACTACTGCAATCAGGGATGCGGCAATGTGATGTTGCTCGGCAACTGAACTTGAGTCGTTTTGCCGTTCGACGAGTGTTCCAACGTTTCCAAGAGACTGGTGGCTATATCCGAAGACGTGGATCTGGAAGACAACGGTGCACATCCGAAAGAGACGATCGCTTCATTGTTTCGACGTCTTTACGTAATCGGTTCTCCAATGCTGTTGAGCTGCAACAACAACTGCGATCAGCTCGCAGAACTTCTGTAAGCGTCTCCACGATTAGAAGAAGAATGCGGGAGAAGAAAATTGCAGCTCATAGGGCTGTTACAGGGCCCAAATTGACTGCACAGCATAGGAGAGACCGGTTGCAATTTGCCCGTGACCATGTGGATTGGACAATAGACCAATGGAGGGCTGTGCTCTTCTCGGATGAGACGAGGGTGTGTCTTTTCTGCAACGACAGGCGTCGAAGAGTGTATAGGAGGCAAGGGGAACGATTCGCACAAGCCTGTATTCAAGAGACAGTGGAATACGGGGGTGGCTCGTGCATGTTCTGGGGCGGCATGTCAATCGACGGTAAAACGAACCTTGTGTGTGTTTCTCGGACTGGAAGTGCTCGCGGGCAAGGGTCGCTGACTGCTGCTCGGTACATAACAGAGATCTTAGAGGAGCAGGTTGTCCCTTATGCAGGTTTTGTTGGCAGTGGGTTCACGTTAATGCACGATAACGCCCGTTGTCACACCGCTTTAATTGTAAGAGACTACCTGCAAGAAGTTGGCATCCCTGTTATGCGCTGGCCGGCGCGAAGTCCAGACCTGAACCCTATTGAGCACCTTTGGGATGAACTGAAACGGCACGAAATCCTGCCCCTACCACTCTCCAAGACCTTCAAGATGCCGTCGTTGCAGAATGGGACAACATTCCACAAGAGACTGTTGTCACATTAATAAGGTCCATGAGAGAACGCATGGAAGCAGTCATCAGGGCTAGGGGGGTAACACTAGGTTTTAAGTTAGTTTTAAGGACTTTGTTGTAATTTTTGCTGATAAAATAAGATTTAACTTTTTAATCATTTGCATTAGCTTGCTTTTTTTTATTCCCTGGTAAACAAAAAACCAAATCCATTGATTTATTCTGAAATTTGATTGCCTTTCCAATTATACCTTATAGTCATATGATTAATAGGGTTAAAATGACTTTGAAGGGAATTCTTAAAGAGGTGCGATTTTTGTGACGCCGAGTGTATTTTCCGACTGCTTTAGGCCTAAACTGTCTCATTAACATATTTATAGATTTTTTCTCGTATAGAGTAAAATACCCTGTTTAATTCAAGTAGTTCTTCTGATTTCTTCAGGTTGACGTTTTTTCTTGTAGATATTATGCATTTGAACATCCGATATTTCTTCGTATAACTCCTCCGTTAACATCGCAACTATAGAAATCTCCAAATTCTTTTCATTTATTTTTTAACCGTCGCAGCCGTAGGTAACACAGAGTTGTAACATATAAAACCAGAATACTCAGAAGTTCTAATCAAATACAAAAAATTAATTGCATCACAGTGGATGGAGTATTTTGACATTGTTTCTCGCGATGATGGGATATGGTACCAGACAATACAAAGTGAGCCTTCTCATATACCATGGAGTGCCAATGTGAAGCTAAATCGTAAGCAAATTGTAATTCCTCATAGGTTGCGTTCCGGACACATGTTCGTTAATAATTTCAATTTTTCTGTGAATTTTGTTGAAGATTTGAAAGTATCACTATTTGATGGAGTGTGTCTGGAGGAACACCACTCATAGGGAGTGGTGCCTTCCCAGCTCGCTCTGCGCTTATTCGTGAAGCGCGGGAATCGTAAACGTGATTGTTTGATATGAAATAATAAAGTAAAAATAACAGTTAATTAATGGTTTATTGACCTGTATTTAGATTTTTAAATTTAATAATTGGCTATTTCTGCGCCCCCCTTCGAAAGGCGCCCGGGGCACGTGCCCTACTTGCCTCACCCTTGTTACGCCTCTGCGCACAATAGCTGTGTACGTCCACAGAGTGTTTTTGGGGTTGATACCCCAGTTGCTACCCATCATTCGTCCACTAATACCAATTGCCATCTTGGCTTTTTTTAGCACATTATCTATGTGAGGGTTCCACGTCAGCTTTTGGTCGATTGTTACGCCCAAATATTTAACCTCCGTGGAGAAAGCGATCTCCTTCCCATTCAGCTTTGGCCTTGCCAGTTTGTCCAAACGCCGTTTTTTCGTGAAGGGTACAATAGATGTTTTGTCAGGATTAACAGAGAGGCCACTTCTGTTACACCAATCACTGACAATGCTAAGGCCTTTTTGCATTCTACTGGAGATAGTAGATTGGCAAAAGCCTCTTACAATGATTACCAAGTCATCCGCATAGCCTTGCGCATCAATGTGAGATTCTGCCAATTTGTGCAAAAGTTCGTCAACTGCAAGTGTCCACAGAAGTGGCGACAGGACACCACCCTGTGGACAACCCTTTGCTGTGGGTACCTGGATTGAAGTCTGATGAAGGGACATTTTTAGTCCTCTGCTGGTGAGCATGGATTCTACCCACCTTACCGTAGTCGGGTCGACACTTTTGCCTATCAGCCCATTGACTAGCAAAGGAGTCGGTGAGTTATCAAAAGCCCCTCCAATGTCTAGGAATGCACATAGCGCTATTTCCTTGTCTTCTGTAGCTTTTCCCACTTTATCTACCAGGCTCGTGAGGGCAGTCTCCGTAGATTACAGTACGCATGTTGACTGTCGTGGATTAGTTTACTTACCAGAGCTACATCTCTAATATACCTATCAGGCACCTTCTCCATCGTCTTGAGGAGGAATGAAGAGAAGCTTATTGGTCTAAAGGACTTTGGCTGGCTGTAATCCCTCTAGCCAGCTTTAGGTATAAAAAGGACTTTGGCTATAGTCCATCGTTCTGGTACATGTCCCCAGGCAAAACTTGCTCTGAAGATTTTGACCAGATGGGGAAGAAGGATATTTACCCCTTGTTGTAACAAGGCTGGTGTTATCCTATCCTCCCCGCAGGCTTTGTTAGACTTAAAAGAGTCAACGGCCCATTTAACCTGATTGGGTCTTATGATTTTGGCAGCCTTGCGCCAGTCCTCGTTCCGAGGTCTATTGAACGCTGGCTGTTGTTGGGACAAGTCTATGCTCAGAGACCCGGGAAAGTGAGTCGCGGCCAGCAACATTAAGGTCTCCTTTTTCCATTGTTCGTAAAGGAGCCATCATCCTTTTTAAGGAGTCCAATCTGATTAGTCTTGATTTTAGAGAGCAACTTGTGAAGTCTGGCTGTTTAAGGAAGGCTTTTTAGCTCCCCACAGAGCTTCCTCCACGATGCTCTCTTCGCCTTCCTAATCAGTTTACTATATTCAGTTAATTCTTTCAAGTAGACCTCCCATTCGCGAGTCTTTTTAGCCTTATTGAATAATTTCCTGGTTTTTACCCTAAACTTTTCTAGTCCAGGGCTCCACCAGGGTACTTCTCTAGTTGAGGTCTTTGTTTTCTCCGGGCAATTCTCCTCAAAGGCTTGATTCAGTCCTATGGTTAGAATTTCCACAGCTATTTCTAGGCTCTCAATTGTTCTGATTGTTTTTGGAAAGGTGTCAAGATTTTGTCTAAGTTGGTTCCTGAAACCCACCCAGTCAGTTGACCTTGTGTCCCTATAAGTTATGGTTTGGGCGTCCAGAGCGGCCCTAACCTCAAAAGCAATATGTCTGTGGTCCGACATTGAATTTTCACTGCTGACATGCCAGTCATTTATGTGTCTGGTCAGGTTAGTAGTGGCGATCGTAATATCTAATACCTCCTGCCTTGCTCGAGTCACAAAAGTTGGCTCACAGCCTACATTTAGCGTAACTAGGTTATTAGTTAATAAAAAGTCAAAGAGTAACTCACCCCTTCTGTTAATGTCGGTACTCCCCCATGAGGAGTGATGGGCGTTGGCGTCACATCCTATTAGAAGCTCAGCGTTGTGTCGGGCGGCGTATTCCACCACCCTCACCAAGTCTTCCTTCGGGTTGTCCCTCTCTCCAGGAAGATATGCGGAGCACACAATCACCCTGGCCCCGCACCACCCTTTGAGGTTGACAAAGGCCGCTACCAAGTCGTCATTGCAAACTTCTGTAATTGGCAAGAAATCAACGCAGTTGTTGAATAAAATACATGCTATGGGTCTTATACCAGTACCGTTACTAAGGATCTTACCGGCACCGTTCAGTCCCAGAACCTAGGTGTTGGCTACCCAAGGCTCTTGGATCAGGGCGAGGTTGGCTATGCCCTTCGCAATACAGCGCTCCATTACCGCAGCCGCTGCCGCAGCATGATGGAGGTTTGCCTGCAGGACCCACACCATTCCCACCTGGGTAGCCCCCCCTAGTTTGCCGAGCGTGCAGGCTTAGGACGTGCTCGCCCCCGACCTGTACGCCAGGCGTCCCTCTTCTGTCCCGCGGACCCCGCCCCTCCTGCCACCTGCTCGCGAGGCACCGCGCTCTGAGCCCTTCCGCCCGCAGCGAAGTGCGGCCAGGCTCTCCCAGAGCTACGCCCCCGCAATGCAGGGAGCCCTCTGGAGGTGGAAGGCTGAGGTTCCGCGTGTCCAGGGTCGCTCCGAGGCACTGGCGCGGGAGTAACCTCGGCCGCGAGTGGTCGCGGAACAGGTTCCTCTCCACACCGCCTCTCCGAGCCCCCCGACGTACAGTTTTGCGGTTCCCTCACCGGTCCCGCAGCTGTCGTTGAAGGGCCAACCTTTGGGTCGCTCTTGATTTTAAAATAGAGCACTTTAAAACCAAGAACGACCTCAAAGTTCCTAGCCCTAAGGGCCGCGACAGAAGGATCGTCAAGAAAAAAGGACACCACATGCCCATTCCCCTCCGCCCTGCTGTGCGCGACTCTCCAGAGCCCCGTGTTGAGCCCTTCATTCTGTAACCCCAGCAAATGTATAGCTTCGTCAATCGACTCTGCCTCATTGCTGGGGATAAAGATGGTCCCAACGGCGGGTTTCGGCAAATCACTTTACGGAATAACGGAAAGCGATGCCCCGCTCCAGGGTTTGATAGAGGGGACCCTTTCGGACAGCCATTTTAGGCTGGCCTGGTCTCCGCAGGTGATAATAACGAACCCAGGTCTGTGTGTGAAGCCCGTGAATCTCGGCCCCTTACCCATATCGGTGAGGCTGAGCATCGCCAGAGTAAGGGAGCGGTGCAGCAGCTTCATTTGGTCCTCGCTCATGGGGATCACATTTCTAATCCCCACGCGCGCTTGCTCCACGACCTGTTTGAAGCTGGCCTGCACTTCGGGCTTTTCCACCCTAGGAGCCTTCCTGGGTTGCTCCTTTGGGGATTCATCCTCCGACCTTATACGCTTCTTAGCCTTCGGGTCCGGAGGAAGGTTGGTGAGTGGGATCTCGCTCCAAGGCTTTTTAGCCAACGTACGGGCCTCTTCGGCCTGAACATTGGCTGCTAACAGCCTTCGGAGCCTTTTCCGCGCTGCACCACCTAATCTCTCATGGCGATGAGAGGACTTTTCCGTCCTTTGGGCCGAGTCACAGGAGCCCCCTGCCCTGGCCGGACTAATCCCCTCACCCGCCACCACGGTTGTCCTATCCGGAGAGGCTAGTAAAACCTCCTCCATTAGGCTTATCGTCTCCCCTAAAAGGGGAGAGAACTGTTCTCCAACTGGAGACGACGATCTTGAAACCTTTTTTAATTTGTTAACTTCCATTACTAATCGCACGAGAAGCTAGGGAACTAGAAATGCCCATCAGCAGAGCCCCGCGTGCCAATGGGAGGACTGAAAATACTACCCGATTCGTCCAGGGTCGCTCAGTCGCTAACGGTGGATAGCCACCGTTAGCGACTGAGCTCCCCCTCAGCCACGCATCCCGGCACGGTACGGATAACACCTTGGATTGGGTGATATATATGAATAATATAAAATAAACCTTACATAGATATATACTATACATATTTTATACAAAAGCGCTCGGTGTTTTCTGTTTTGAGTCTATTTCCTAATGAGCTAGACCCAGTAACAGGGCTGGCAACCTCGAGAAGGATAGATCCGCCGAACTTGCCTTGCGGATCTTTGCGAACAACTTGTCACTCTCCCCCAAGAGCAACGCCCCCCCATCACCTCTGAAGGAGGTGATAGGGTAGGCCTGCACCTATGCTAACATGTTAAGCATGCCGTACGGGAACCGCTAAAGCATAAACCCAGACCCGCCCCTGCTGAAACATATACCTAACTTCTAAGATGGTTGTTATATTTACTCTCCTTGAGGTAAGTTATATTTTAATTTATATGATATAAACTTGATATTTAGTATACTTCTTTTTTGTACTCAATTACATTACCAGTAAAAAGTTGTAAACATACAAGTCGTTTATAAACGACCCCTCATTAAAATACGCCTTCAGATTTAAACCCTTGCAATAAAAAGACAGTCAGAAAATATTGCTGTACTCACAAAACTAGTTAATTATTGCATAACAGACTAATTTAAAATGTCTAAAAAGGATACCACACGACTTTTAGTCAAAGCTTCAGCACTAATTATAACTCTGTCCAGAACACAGGATCATAAGCTTAGTTTTACGAGTACAGTCAGTTATAGCAGTTAGCTAACTCACGTTTACATAAATGGTTGTGATTTTTTTAAACATGGTTCGATAGAATTTTCTAATCCATCCATACTTCTAACTCAATACAAATATATACAAAATATAAATGCGAAAGTAACTCTGTCTGTTACACTTTCACGTTGAAACGGCTGAACCGATTTTGATGAAATTTGGTATGATAAATATAAAATTCTATCAATTCGTATGATAGAAAATCTCAACCATTTAAGCAAATATGGGTCAGCTAATTGCTACAACTGATTGTAACTACCTCTAGGTAGATATGTATACAAAGAGTTTTATAGTCTTTGTATGTACTACCTATTATGTGAAATTTAATTACCAGTTATTCCAAAACAGGACTCCTCTAAAAAAACACTTAATTTTAGCCCTGAAAACCCGATTGATTCTCAATTTACTGTAAAATTAGATTTTAAGTGGCTTTGAAATAAATAAACACTTACCTAGTTAGTCAATTGAGTTGGTAAACCTATAGGTGACGTCATAAGTATAAATTGCAAACAGCTCATAAAAAGTATGTCAATTGATAGGTGGTGCCATCTACCCAATTCTATAATTCCATCGCGAATGTCATAATTAATTAATACACCACACGGAGTTAAATGATACTGCTTCAAATCAAAACCGCACGTCATAATAATTTTAAGGCTTTTAATATTGGTTGGCCACAATAACAGTTGCACAGGTTATTTAAAAGCTTATTGTTTTTCGTTGAAATAAGAGATATTCATTTATGATAACTTGAGCCTTACTAAGTGACAGCACTCAATTGGAAATGAATTTACTTGTTTATACACTTTGGAACTAGAATTTGTAAATCTCTGAGAAAAGAAGCCCGATTGCCTCCAACTAATAATATTACACACATTTAGGTAATTATAAGTAGGTACCTACCTAATATTAGGTACTACCTAATATTAGGTAGGTACCTTCGTGGTAGGTACCCAATGTCAACAATTTTTATTTTGGTGGAACAAACCCGCCACTCCTATTCTTAACCACTGCAAATCTTGAAAAGTAACATTATAGCCAAAATCAGTAATCTCAAAGTCAAATTATTTTTTTATTTTATTTAAACATAATAAAAGTTGTAATACATGTTCATGTTTGTTTTGTACCATTAAACCAGAGATGGTTTGTATTGGTAATTAGTCCAATAAAAGGCACTTTTGACGTTTACAATAAATAAGAATTGAATTTAGACGCCTATTTTTAACCTATTAGCTTTTCCTGTGACTTCGTCCGCGTGAATGTCATCGTGGATTAAAAAGTAACCTATGTGCTTTCCCAGTGTTCAATCTATCTTCACAATATTGGTTCAGCCGTTTCATCGTGAAAATGTAACAGACAGACAGAGTTACTTTCGCATTTATAACATTTATATAGTATAGTACGGATTGTAGAGATATGTATGCCATGTCCATCTGTTGCTGCCGAGCCGAATCATCAGAATCATGGCAATACCTCATTTGAACGGTTTTCTAAAACCAAACTTTCTTAAGAAAGCATTTACATACTTACGTTGCAAAACTATCACATAATAATCGCTAGTGTTGGTAACACAAAAACAACATAAGTTGCATGTTACCAATGACCTTTACCTACTACACGCGATCAAATAACACGTTATGCAGTCACAAACTTTTACGAAAATAATGTCAATGCGTAAATTAACGTAACAACAATGTATATCAGGAATCATTTTATGGTCAATATAATTAGAGAGAAATCAATCACTTTGAATGTATTATTTTAAGTTATATAAAGTCTCGTCATTTTGAGAACAAGTATCAGTTCCTTTCTGATTAGAATTCTAACAGTTCTTGAGCAACAACAGCTGTTAAAATGTTCTTCAAGGTATTAAAAGATATTTCTGTCTAGTTCTACTTAGTGTTAATGAAGTGAAGTAAAGCTAGTATAAGGTTTTTTTTTGCTGGGGACTTAATATCTTAGTGGTACAAAAGTATCAGGCACAACAAAGCAAAGACTTTGCTCGGATAATTTCTTCATCATTTACGTCTGTTACGCGGATTAGGGTTTCTAAAAGAAAAAAAAACAGACATCGACTACAGAGTTGCGTTCTTCCAAAATGAAATTGTGCTAGTAAATAATACCAGCCTATTATAGTCACACTGCAGAGCAACGGCCTCTTCTCATACAGAGAAGGCACGAGCATTGAACACCACGTGCGCTCAAGGTGGATTGGCGATTTCAGACTTATATTAATCAAAGTCTAGGTTTCCTGGCGATGTTTCCCTTCACCGATGTCAGAAGTGCTAGTATATATTCATTTTCAATTGAAACAGTATAACGTAATAGAGCTTGCCCACCCAAGATCTACACTCACCCACATATAAATATACTCAAATGCGATATACGAAAGTGTGATGTAGTATTGGCACCACCAAGGGGTATCGTATTACCCAGCAGGGTTGTGGAGGTCAGATATGTAGTCGCTCCATTTAAAACACTGATATTCAGCTGCATCCGGTTAGACTGGAAGCAGATGATGATGCAGTAGTAGAAATCCGTATAACCAAATGCTATATCCAAGTTACATACGGCTATAAGGATGCCCATTGCTGCCCGGCGATCGAGCAGTCAGTCTTCGCTCACACGTTGCGCCTATACTTGCTCCGCTATTATTGTCTGTTATTATTGTCTGTTGTTATGCTATTGTGTTTCTAAGTGAATAAATAAGTGTTCATTGTGTTACACCCGCTATTATTACACAACATATGTTGTTCACCACAAGCGCAGTTCCCATATTTCATACAAAAATCAAAGTCAAATCATTTGTCTCAAATAAACCATTTACAGGTGCTTTTAAATTATCTGGGAGTAATGCAGTTCAAAATTGAAGTTCATTGCTCCTTTCAAATAGTAATAGATTCCTATGGAGAAGAACGAGCAGGAAACCCCATGGATACAAAGGACACGTTCATTCAATCTGTTAACTTCATCTAATATCCATCTTTGTTTCCAGGTCGTATGCGTATTATCTGTACCCATCGCCGTGGCCTCTGGATACGGCCACTCCTCCCAGTACATCCACCGCCACGACGGTCACCACGAGCCGGTGTATCATGAACACGGCCATCATGATTACTACGTAAGTTTATGAATGGATTGTGGCTTTTGTGCAAGAATATGCAACCATGCTGGTTTGGCGACTGTATAAGTCTAAGACTCATAGTTATTTTGTTATACATAAGATGCATGTATACAGAAGCTGTTGGCAAATGAATAAATAAGAATATAAGTTAAAAATCTGGGGAGCAATTCTAGTAACTCATAGTTTTTTCTTTTTTTGGATTGGCATCTTGCATTTCAACCGAGGAAGTTGTCGGCTGCTTAACCGGACCTTCATGTGGTGCCTTAAAAGTGAATTATTTAAGGCCTCCAGCCAGGGCAAAAACTTATAAACTAAGTGACTACACGTCAAGGGCTGTGGGGTATGGGCCTCGGCTTAGGGCGTCGTTGGGGGAGGACAGTATGGGCTGGCTGGATTGAATTTCGATTATTTAGGGACGAATTGGAAACTACAGTCTCGGCGGCGCGGGCTGGCATGAGGGAAACTTATAGGAACGTTCGCATTTTAATATCAGTCTAAATCTATCGGAAATTCCTCTAGTTCACCTTCATTTTTTTTGACAAGATTTTGGCATTCAATGTCGCTTAGATGAGTGTGCGACTAGATTTCGAACGTTTTAATTTACGAATACAATTTCTTAGTTAGACCACAGTATAAATATTAGTACTACCGTACAATAGCGACACGCCCCGCCTCCCTCCGAAACGCTGTTCCTCACCTCTTCCCACGTCGAACGTGCTCTCAGAACTGCTTTTTGTTCTCACGGCGCGTAGACAGGCACACACGCGCACGTATTTGTACAGTCTGTTATTTTGGTAGTAGTGTAGGTAATTAAATAGTTTAGTTTGTATGGAGTGTCGTAGGTGTGGTTAGACTATATTTAACTTCCCGGTCGTGCAAGCGTTAAAACAAGTTAGTGTTGATCATTGTATCAATTCGCAACCGAAATTCTGCGATAATTTGAGTAAGAAAGCAGTCGATCTCCTATCTTACCTTATCTTTACATTGTTTAAATTATTACATAGTATAAAATAAAACAAAGTCGCTCCCGCTGTCTCTATGCTTAGATCTTTTAAACTTCACAACGGATTTGAATGCGGTTTTCATCAATAGATAGAGTGATTTAAGAGGACGGTTTATACGTATAGTTTGGTCTACATTGCACCAGTGCGAAGCCGGGGCGGGTCGCTAGTATTTTATAAACATGAATACCAATATGGGAATTGCTTTTCATTTTTTAAAGACCTACCCTAAGTACGAGTTCGGGTACGAAGTAAAGGACTCTCACACTGGTGACCACAAGTTGCAGCACGAGGATCGCGACGGTGACATCGTCAAGGGTCACTACTCGCTACAGGGACCCGACGGCTCCTTCAGACATGTTGACTACCACGGCGACGATCACACCGGGTGAGTAAAGGGACAAAAAGTATTAAGTAAACCGAGCTAGGGTGCTTACATAAAGAAACAGGTTTCCGGTGCAGGTGAGTCTGTGCGGGTCGTACCGATCGGTGCAGGTATAATATTCCCATGTTATCTTATGCGATCACTTAAAATGGAACAGGACAAAAACAGGCGCCATACGGATTTAAGCGTTTGCCGGTGTGGGGTGTTTAAGAAAATGAATGTGGATAGCGAAGTTTTTATAGTCACGTTCAATAGTAACAAAAATGACAACGATAAGTGTCAGAAAGATATTAGTTTGAAAATGAAACGGCACAGACAAGCACGGCTTGTCTGTGCCGGAAACCTGTACCTTTATGCTCTATGCAAGCACCCTAAAAGTTGATTTGATGTTATTATTATTGACAGTATACTGCAATACCACGACGGCTTTATTACATGCTTATGTTGACGAGCTCTGGATCAGTTAAAATTAATACTGGGTACTAATAAGTACTTTGTCGTTGAACTGATCGTCCCTACTCTATTATGCCCGGTTTATCAGTATCCTAATGTTGCTTGTGGCTGCAATTTCGATAGCAGCTGAAAGTGATGAATTTTGAACAGGTTTGTTTATGGCAAATACTATGATTCTGTGCTTATTCCAGTTTCCACGCGACAGTGAAGCACAGCACCCATCACATCGTGCCTCATCATCATTACTGAAGCTTCTTCCGGATGGTCTTCTGAAGATGAACTGATTCTGTTACTTAAATGTTTTATACTCAGCTCTTATTTATTGCCTTTTTCTCTTGAATTGTCAAGCAGATAAATTCATTAGACATTGATTTAGTAATTATCTGCTAAGTACGTAGTAAAATGTGAAACATGCCATTTATGAAAAAAATAAATAAGTAAGTATGAACATTGTCAATTAAATTGTTTCTTTTTTATTTAAATAGTAAGGTCAATAAAATGATAATTAATAAATGTATTGAATTATATTGAAAGCGTAAAGTATGTACACAGGCGTTAAGTATTTCACGTAATCAGTTAACAATCGAGTTGTAATTAAAATCTTTATAATTAATAATAACAAATAAGCGTTAATAAAATTGAACACAGTGGTCTGCGATTGGTGAATTTACTGAATCGTCTGCTTTGATTACTATTCTCTTCACAAAGTAATAGTTATGTGGAGGTAAAATTCTTTCGAACGTCATGATATTGACGTTTAGATTTAAAAAATAAATACGATCTTTTTGAAATCCTTCGAATCAATGTCCACATTCGTGGTGATCATTTGATGGTATGGCGTAAATATCGTCTATCGCCCGCGGGGATGGCGCCTTAACCACCAAATTCTGTCATCATCAGCCGGAAGACATGCACTGTTGCACAAAGGCATAATCCGTGGATGCAAGCGGCAACCTGCCTGCATCCTGCTTGCATGCACCGATTACCCGCGACCTTGACGATGTCGTCGGTCCATCTGGTGGGAGGAATACGCATACTCAAACATAATATTTTATGGCGATTTCATAGTAAACTCATCGAGTCCTTAATAAACTACTGAGACTAAAAGGTTAAATAAATATCATTAAAAATTAAAAGCGTCCCATTTCTGAAAGTCCAAGCAAGTTGAAAAAAAAATTGAAGACGAATAACTTCATTGGCCTAGTCTCCGGGGAGACTTAGCCAATAGTGTAAAATGTTAATATTACTCTCAAGCTAATGGAAAAATGTAATGAATTAGCAGCACTCGTCGGTTTCTTGATTACGAGAAAAAGGCAAAGGAAAATGTAAGAGATACCTATTTAAACTTGTATACAGCGGTTGGTGTAAATGTATTTCAGTTTTGCTATGTGCTTTCGCAATGATAAGAGTGACATAAATATAAAGGAGTATTATTGTTGAAAAATACAACTTTTTTACAAATAAGATAACCGCCTTCTCTTTTAGCTTTTGAAGGTGGTTGTGTTTTTTTGAATAAGGTTTTTATTTTCTGCTTTTTAGCACTTTATTATGATCCAAATCCATTACGAAACGGCAACACAGTTAAAACAGAGTTTGAAAGTCCTTATCAGAACTTTTGCTGAAGGAAACCACAAATCAAAATGTCATTTAAGTATGTTTATTTTTTTGGTAATTGTTGATTTTTTAAAAGGCTCTGACGCATTTCGATAAAATTTATATGGGACCACCACTGAGGCATACCTTATCCATTAAAAATAATTTTCAAAATCGATTCATATTTGCTGGAGATATCGCGTTACAAGAATACAAAAAAAAAACATACAGTTGAATTGAGAACCTCCTCCTTTTTAAGTCGGTTAAAAGCAGGTATCTATGAACAAGCATCATCATTTTAACCTTTAGACGCCTGGCATAGGTCTCCCGACCTATGCCCAGCTGTGGGCGTTAAGGTGGGGTTCAGTCGTAATCGCCATGCTTGGCTGATGCGTGTTGGCGATCTCAGTAGGTGTTATGGTACCCAGAAGGACGTTGCTGCCCATCCTCTGGTAAATATCTCTTTGTCGTCTTCTACGACACCCACGGGTAGAAATAGGGTGGTGTTATTCGCGACCGGCACCACACGGCTAAATTTTCTCATAATTATATCTATTGCGATTTTGTGTTAGCTCGCAACCTGTTGAACAATCACTGATTAGATGATAAATAAAGCTTCATTTATATAATATATTTCTTATGTTAAACCACCATTTATTTTGGTTATACAAAAAGCTACCCTTCGTCATCCTATTTTCTGCATAAAAGATTCTTTGAACCGGTTTTCTTCTGAAAATACAGCGGTTTACTTTCATGAGTTGTACCGCCTACGTATATATCCCAGTAGGCATTTCATATTAATATATATTTGGATAAAATGTCGTAGTAATACTGCGGGCTTACTTAACGTAATCCTGAGCTTGTGTTTGTGCAAATTGAAATTAATATTAATATTATGGATAGCGCTGTCTGTATTCAATCATTGTGTTTACATTTAGTGTTTGGTACTTTAATATGAGTACACGGCTTACGTATCTGTATATTCCAATATCTATTTTAAAATAAATGATGCGTTACTACGTCCTACATTCAGTAGTTTATTATAAAAAATATGCAATTGTAGGTCAGTCATGTTGGATGCATGCATTATACAGCGCTTTATCAATGTTTTGTTATTACTACCTAAATAAATGCATTTTTACAGAGCACATATACAAGGTATGTTTTCTGTTGGCCACTACACCAGACAAAAAGTCGTACGATTGGATTTATTTTTTCATATGCACCTGTCATGTTATCTCTTCATCGCCCTTGGTTGACTGGTAGAGAATGCCTAAGGCATTAAGTCCGCCTTTGTACCATTGAGCATGAAGTATAAATAAATAAATAAATTGGCTAATTGGCATGTTCTTGATAGTCAGAGAGAGTAGTTATTACTATCAAGTGTTGAACCTTATTGATATAGTAAACGGACACTGTACATGTTTTATATTCCTTCATTTATAATTGACCATTAAAAAATAAAGTACACTTATGAAAGACACAATTACGGCATAAAAACATTTAGTATCCCGAAATAATATGAATATCTATGTGATGTAGGAAGGTAATGAATAACATGCAAATGGGGTCTCTAATGAAAACCTCTCCGTGGCCCGCCCCTTCTCCTCGCCACCCTTAGGACTCAGAAATCATGAGCCGACTTTGCTTCGTATTAATTTGTTCAACAGAAAACATGTACATACAACTCCACATATCACTGTTGTGTTGAGCTGGAATACATAGGTACTACGTACGCATAGGAACTCCTTGCGTTTCTATGCGTTCTCCTTATATTGTAAGTTGTCTATGTATAATGGTTGCCAAAGGTTTCATTAACGCAGCTGCAGTAGGTAGTTTACTTTAAGTTCGTCATGACACCTAGTCTTTTGCTTGGAGCAGTTTCTCTCAGAGTTTCTTCAGGTCCTAACTGAATGCAGGCGTTTTATGTTGTATGTATTACGTTGACATAAATTCGAAGTGAATTTTGAAACTACAACAGTGACCCCATTTATTCCACGGGGTTCTTCGAATCGCATTGCAAGTAAGCAGCTACAGTTAGCTTTACAGCTCGCTAAGCTATTTTGAATTCGAGTTTTGCATAATAGTCAGTATCCAATTTTAAAGGTAGGTAAGTACACAAAACAGATAAGTAGGTACTCTTAGTTTTAAAACTGCTTATGACTACGCCCCAAGGAGTATCTATAATTTAAATGACATTATTTTTTGTAGCCGTATACAAATTCATTACAATTTTCACAAAGTTTTATAAAAAAGCGGGTGAGTGTATTTATATGCCTACGTTATGTCGTAAACTTTTTAGTATCTGGGGACCAAGTTAGCTTTCATTACGACTGCCGTGTTAGGTAAGCACCTATATTTTATACCGACAAGTAAATAGGTAACGTTTTAGCGAGTTTTTAACTTCCTTATCAGGGAAAAAATTCCCTGAGAATATTTTCTTTATTATTTTAGATAAAAGAAGTAGCGTACAGTATTGTTCGTGCCACTGGAGATTTGACAAAAAAACCTAACTATGCCATCTTTTAGCGACGAATTAGAGGCATAACTCGGCAGTCTGTTTGTGAATGCGGTCGCTCTGGCTGAAAATGGCGGAGCACTGACAGTAGCGGCTCGTAAACAAAAGGCTCTCGTCGCACTTTTATAATTTACTTAGGTACCTACTTCCTCTTTCCCTTTTGAATTTTGTTTTTAACATTTCCCTTTTTTGAAGAGCCGTTATCTCGGACGCGGTGCTGCCTGCTGCCTTCATTTTGCGTTCCATTCAAATCTGTTTTGATGTGGGCCTTGGCTTCATATTTTCGACTGACACAATTTTACCACGTTCAAGATTTTAAGGAGTTATCTTTTCAAGGGGCGTCAATCTGTTTCAAGAGACGAAACATTATCAGAACATTGATTATTGGGTTCGTTTAGGACATTAATGTTTTATCTTTACGGTGCAGTATGTACGGTCGAACCAGCTAATTGGTTTACAGGGGCGTGCCTAGAGGTCAAAGTTAGGACAAGCCCGACAGATGAGATAATGATTCAATATATTTTATTTTTGTGCTTTCTATGCTTTTTTATTGTCTCGCATTATTGATTGCAAGCCTGGTTTTCGGGCTTTAATGGAAGGCACGCCACTGTCAATTAGCTTGTTCTAGCGGATATTATGTCCATTTCCTTATAACCAATTATAATTACAAGATTGATATCCTCGAAAAACCACTAAAATTTGAGCTATATTAATGAAATACCATGGGTACCTACATCGCAACTCTTCAGTAAAAGGTAATAACTGAAGCCGTATCAGAAATGAGATTAGATATCTTTGAACTGGTAATCGGGAAGAGGTAAAAGATTTCAATTAGCTTACTTTTCAACTTTATTTGGCCTAATCATTGGTAGGTAAGGACCCATTTTTAGTTTGAGAGTAGACTTTAATAGTCGTTCAGCGACAACAGCTGTCGTCTTTAACTTTGAAAGTGCGAGCTCGACACTAAAACGTTTGGCCCGCTTAGCGAATTCATAAAACAGACTTTCTACCTATGTAAACTGGAATATTTTACAATTCATTAGGTTACAATAAGTTAAAAAAAAAAGCTTGGGTCATTCAATGAATATAGCTATTCTAAGCAGCCGTATAGAATGTTAAAAGATATGAAATATCTTTTTTCATTGTATATATCCTTTTCATATTAATATTCAATAATCCATCTGTAATTTTCACTTTGTGAAATTAAAACAAGTCAAGACTTCGAATACCTACTAGGTACATTGCACAAGAATGAATTCAAGACTGTTACTTAACGAATTTATTTAACGTTATAATCAAAGTTCAGTAGAGCGAGTTGAACCCAGCGAGACACTTGGTAACGACCTCACAGGCGGCGACCAGCTTCCGAGAAAAAGATCTTATCTCACAGACACTTGACATGTTGAAATTGCCTTTATTTGTCGAATACTTAAATTAAGAGTAGGTAATTTTAAATTATTCATAGCAGGTTCAGCTATTTAAAAAACGTAGAAAAATCTGTGCATATTTTTGTGAGGACAATTTCGGTAGCCAGTTTGAAGAGTTCACTAAAAAATCTGACCAAGTGCGAGTCGGACTCGCGCACGAAGGGTTTCGTACCATTATCTATGTATACAACATAAGACATCGAGCAAAAAAAACGGGCATAAAACACGTTTGTTGTATGGGTATATGTTCCCTTAAATATTTATTTTATTCTGTTTTCAGTATTTGCTGTTATAGCGCCAACAGAAATACTTCATCTGTGGTCAAAGTTCTACGGTCTAGCTATCATGGTTCACAGCCTGGTGACAGACATACAGACAGACAGACGAACAGTGAAGTCTTACGACGAATATTATTGTGAGGACAATTTCGGTAGTAACTTTGAAGAGTTCACTAAAAAAGCAGCGCCGCGCGTTGTTAGGTTGATCAAAACGTCGATGTACACGTGCCGTTTACGAGTCGGACGCGGCGCGGCGGTGACTGGACGGGCACGTCATTGTCGGGAATAGATGAAACCGGCCTTTTGTTCCCTGCTGCTATAACAGAAGCAATTCCTTTTTTTCTATTATTTTTTAAACACCGCTTGTCTGTCTGGTGTAATTTTTCTCTTCACCAATTACTTTGTATCTGCGCCAGTGAGGTATTGCCCCGGTCCGTGCTAGCACGCAATTTTCCGTTTGTGTTTTTCAATATTCGGTTTCCTTTGCATATCTACCTGCCTTTGTCAAGTTGGTGTGATCTTTTTGCAGTAAACTTTCGAACAGAAATGGAATATAATTATGACTGTGAGTAGTTTATTGAAAAAAAGGATATGTTTGACAGGAATTGATGATATTATAAAAACCACTGCAAACTCACGGATCTCATTTTCAAGAAATATTGCTGAGATTTGACTTCCATATGCAACATAATATATTATGCCATTAATCCATTTCACATAGATTGGTACAGAAAACTTGTGTAAAGCATTACCGCAACACAGAAACACGGAAAGGGTCGACAGTATGTGGTGTGAGGTAGCTAATCAGTCAATCTTGCGGAGAACCTTATAGGAGAAGTGAATCTGCAAAATGACGGCCGCCCAGTATAATTAATTACCCAAACTTCAATAGGTACGGACAACAAAAGACGATTGTTTGCCTTCTGCGCCGTTGAATCGATGTCGGCCCTAAAATCCGGATAATCTCGTCCTTTGTATCTGTTTTATGAAAGAAGTAAAGTTTTTATTTCCTTTAGAATTAGCTGAAGGAACCCTTATCTGGCTTTTTCTGGACTCTCCTTAATTTTATAATTTTTGGTTTTATTTTAACTGTGGTCGGACGGATCGTAATCAAACGAATTAGTCTGTGGCAGTGCGTTTACAGTATCCGCAACAATTCGGCTACCGACGCAACTGTCATTCAGATTTTCGTAGAGAGGAAGATGTGTGTGCGGGGAGCAGGCGACGAGCGAGTGCGACATATTCCGATATGTGCGGTTCATGGTTGTGAAACGAAATTCTATATAACTATTAGCTATGAAACAACGTTTCATAGCTAATAGTTATATAGAATTTCGTTTCACATTAAATTTTTCTAATAATTTCCTTTCATAGAATAATCAATACGCAGAATACTTACTTTCAAGATTTTTAAATCATTGATTTTTGTTTCAAATAAAGTTTATTGTTAGAATAATCATATCATAGAATAACAAATCAAATATTGTTTATCCTTACATTTTTTATTTAATATAAAGCTTATTACCAAGAATGGGAGTCTCAGTTCTAACCAAACCTACTGCGCATGCGTGCAAGCATGCAGCATGCAAGCAAGCATGCAGCGCGCAAGTAAGTATGCAGCATGCAAGCAAGCATGCAGCGCGCAAGTAAGTATGCAGCATACAAGCAAGCATGCAGCGCGCAAGCAACCATGCAGCATGCAAGCAAGCAACCATGCAGCGTGCAAGCAAGCATGCAGCGTGCAAGCAAGCATGTAAGCAAGCATGCATTATGCAAGCAAGCATGCATCATGTAAGCGAGCATGCAACATGCAGCAGGCATAGTTTTTGTCACGGCTACGGCGTTGCGGGGCTCCAGCCGTCCCACGCGAGCTTATCGTCGCAGATGGTATTCACGCTCACCACCTGCTCCTCAGCTCGCGGGCCGTCTCGCCCCTCCACGTCTACGCAGATTTAAATTACACTCTAGGCGTAGGGTAGACAAGACTACGTGGAGTCGGTTTTGCAGCGATTCGTTTCTGTCATTAACTTTAGTAGCCCAACATATTGACTTTTTAAGACAACATTTTTGTTATTGTCTATGTATATAGTACCCATGAAATTGAATAACTTTCTCCAAAAAACATGGGTCGAAATATTAAAAAAAAAATCGGACTTCCCATACAAAATCACAATACATTTTCGTTGAAATAAATTCCATGAAAAAATACAACAAACAAACAATATTCGTTAAAAAAGAATTCTACTGTTTTATAAGTTTGTTAAACAAAAAAATGTGATTAAGAATTCATTGAAATCTGTTTCTGTGAAATATTTTTCATTGAAGTAAATAGTCTTTGAAACAATAATAGTCGAAATAAAAATACGGATGGGAAACGAAATTCTATGAAATTTCTGTCTGCGAAACAAGGGGACACCGCGGTTCATATTATGCGGTACAGTGAATGCATTTGTATGAGTTCCTGTACAAATAATACTAAAATCCGTTTCATATTGTGGACGCAAGCCTGTAACACGCAATATTTGTATTGCAGTTAAAAGTTTGGGACAATGGTTCCCTGTAATTAGTTTATTTGTTACATACATTATTGTAGCCTGTCACCCATACATTTGTTTACGTTCTCTGTTGCCAATTATCTAATCGTTAGGCTTTCTTATTAAATAAACAGTTTCAGACGCAAACCGGGGCAGCCACTTTGTTGTGCAAAGCCAAAAAGACTGGTCTGCAGATAACGAGCTGAGCACAATGGCCGCCCCATTCCCGCCCACCGCCAAATATGAACTCTCATTGTCTACTTAATTACAACGGGTGTCTTTGAGATATGGCTGGTACACATTCTACTACAAAGCCTGTCACACACAAATAATATTTTATCGCTGGAGCAATGTTTTCTCGTCTCAAAAGGCAATTATTGCTCGCACTAGGTGCGCGGCTCGCAAGTGCTGCGTCAATCAAAGGAGCTATTGAAGCGCGCTTAGCTTTTCATCGTGGCGGCGAAGGTTTCCGAACCCCTAGAACTCCCTCGACTTCCCCGATTTTCAATGAATGCGCGCTCCACTGACGACACGTTATAAAAAGGCCAGCTGAAATACTTAAATCAGACTTCTCTCGCTTTTTTCTTTAATTTATAGTTTTGGTCCCCCGTCAACGATTAAGTTCGTACTTACCTACTGTATCGATACAATCTTAAAAGTAAAGTATCTATTTATTCATAAGAATCTTATGAATAGATAGATACTTTAACCTTTTGAAAAAATCTAAAACGTAGTGCCCTCGGCGCCAATCTACGAATTACTACTCTACTCTACGTTTTACATTACATGTAGTAGGCATGTGGTTGCATGTAGTCGTGACCGTGGCGTGCTGGGCACATTTTGGTTTGTCATCTATAAGTCGCCGTCATCTGGTTGAATCTGCTATTTAATTGAATGACTAGCGCGTTCATTGAATGACGACATTTAATTGAATGACTAGGCCGAACGTTGATTGAATAAGCGTCACTCAATGTCCAACTAGTTAACGGATTGTAACAAACATAGCCCTTTGAACAGAGCGGACGTAAAATCAGTCAGGTGATTGAAATTTAAAGGATTAAGGGATGGGTGGCGTTTGGGAGGAGAGGGGGAGGTCCACCGACCCCCTGGTATCAACCACTCATATGAAAAGAAAATGCATTTTTTGTAACCTAACCTCAAAACACTAAAGTTGTCTAAAAGGCGTAGGGGGGGAGCCCCGCTTCGCGGGGGTTTAAAAAACAATAGCCACGAAGGGGATGGCGACGTCGACGTTCGATCGCTTCGCTCGCTCACTAGACCCCGCTATCCCCTTCTAACCTAACCTATCCGAGTCGAGGTGCACCCAGTCTCGAGCTCGCTACGCTCGCTCTTGCATGCAGTAATGAGAATGCTAGCGTTATAACGTTCAGTCAAGACGTTGAACGTTACATTAAACAACTTGACGAGTTGTCCTTTAGTCATTCAATTAAATGTCGTCATTCAATGAACGCGCTAGTCATTCAATCAAATAACAGATTCAACCAGATGACTGCGACATATACATGACTGTGGCGGTCAAAAGGTTTTTCCAAAAGGAAACCACCTTTCCACCTTTTAGAGAGTTCGATGAATACTAAAACATTACTAAAGTGCTGTGATGTTAGTGGTCCATATAAATGCCGACAGCAAAACGTACTGAACTTTTACGTAGTTTGAGAATTGAGATCCGCTGTGTTCAGAAGCTCTAGCAAATAATACTAATATATTTATTATATTTGAATTTATAACAGATTAGGTTTTTTCGTACCTAATAGGGTTTTCAAAGAATTATGGCTTCGATTATAAGTTGCACAATGTAAAGCTTTCATCTTATAGTCCGATGGTAATTTTAATTATTCAACTCCCATTGAAAATAGATATTTATAACTAACTAAACCTGGCAACGCTTCGCTGTGGTTTAAAATAAGGGATGTCATAAATATAGTCACGAAGAAAAAATTTTTTTTTTATTGCACATAATATTTATTACTTTTACAGCGTGTTAGTTTAATACATAAATATAAAACAATTTAAAATATAAAAAGCTTATTCGAAGTGGTCTCCATTGGCTGCAATACAGTCCTTTAAACGTTGAGGCCAGTTATCAATAGAAGCACGCACTCTTTCCATGAGAAAATTTTTTAGGGACTTCAAATTATCATGGCATTTAGAGCAAGCCGCACTCTCTAAAACTGATCATAAATCATAATCCAGCGGATTAAGATCTGGACTAGACGACGGCCAGTCTTCAGCTCTGATGAAGTCCGTCACGTTCACTTCCAACCAAAACTGCGTGGACCGAGCTTTATGACCCGGCGCCGAGTCTTGTTGGAAGGACCATACTTGGTTATTGAACATGGTGTTGTAAAGGGGCTTAACTACCTTCTCAACAATGGTAACTTGATACACTTGTGCCGATGTTTTGATACCTTTTTCACAAAAATATGGCTCAGTCACTCCTTCATAGCTAACACCCCACCAAACCATCACTGAAGTCGGATAATGCCCACGTTGCACTCTGTCGACTAATTGGGAAGCTTCCTTAGAGCTTTGAGCATAAATACGGTCATTTTGTTTCTTAAAATGTTGCTAAATTGTAAAGATTTTCTCATCCGTAAACAACATTTTTCTGTGACCTCCCATAGCGTACCGCTTCAGTAGTTGTTTCGATTTTATTACAACCCTATTCTTTTTTAAATTTCAAATTTCACCTTTTTCGTACGAACACTACGTGGACAGCCAGATCTTTTTCTGTCACAAACAGAGGAGGTCTCATTGTACCTATTAATAACCCGGTACACCAACATTTGACTAATACCAAGCGTATGGAGAGTTTTAAAAATTGCATTTGGCTCCATACCAACTTTGTGTAATGCAATCACAGCGATTCGGTTCTCTTTCTTACCCCACTCCATTTTAATATCGCAAAATATTGTACAATGTATTGGCGCCAAAATTAGAAAACTCAATGAACAATCGTATAAAAATGACAGATTCCAAATTCAAATGTAATATCTTTCTTATTTTTAATTGTAACAGTATTTATGGCCAGACTAAGGATATATTTTTTTTAAATAAAAAGTATTTACTAACTCTCTCCCGTTAAAATGTAATTCTGTGTAAAAATCAAGTCAATTTATCAACTACTTGTTTTTTTGCTCTCCGTGTTTTGTGATCACAAACATACGAAACCTGAATTTTATACTATATAAATATATATTATTACATAGATGATCATTGCAAGAAACAAAACCTTTTCACAAATGTATCGCATTCAGATTACACATACAAGATTTTGTGAGTGGCCACTGATAAAATATTATGATCCTACCTAATAAAAATAAAAGGTTCGCGATAACAATAATTTTAAATTAGATCAATTTAGGACGATAACGGCTTCAGTTATTATTTCCATGGCGACGATAAACCTTGTAAATGGTTTTCCAAACGTCCCGGGTGCGCGGCGAGCCTTTTTATTAGGGTATTTGTCAAGATATTCCTCGGCTAAAGGGACTATAATCGAAAATTTTACGTTTGGTTACCATATGCCTTGTGTTCTGGCCCACTGGGTAATTTATCGAAGACAATAACCGCATTTGGTACAGATAAGTATTGTCCATCCCTCGCGCTTCGTTTATTTTCTAGCCTGTACCGTTATTGTATATTCAATGTTTCACAAGTTTTATGTAGCAAATGCAATCATTTTGAATTTTATTTGAAATTTTCAGCTTATTACCACAGATATCTATTGAAGGTTTAATTTTTTATCCACATTAACATTGTATACGTTCAAAAGTAAATCTATCTGTTTGTATTTTTGTTACCTCATCACAATGGCTAACCCACGGACTAGCTAGATAAGGACTTAAGTTTCTGAATCAGCGGTTTCATCTGCATCCTCTATCCTATATTTGATATTCGCGGCCAAGTAGCGGGCAAATCCTAGTAACCAATAGAAAGACGTAGGTATTTTTTCCTGCGTAAAAACTCAGTAAATCGACACTAGCACAGCAAAGTCAAAGTCAAAGTCAAAGCATTTATTTCAATTAAACCATTTACAGGCACTTTTGAATTGTCAAGGAGTCGGTCAGTTAGTCAGAGAGTTGAAGCTAGTTGCTCGTTCCAAAACGTAGGTAGGTCTCTATGGAGAAGAACGAGCAAGAAACTCCACGGACACTCTTTTAAATCAAGTTTTTACAAAGTTTGGTTACATTCTTGTTGCTTCTATATGTGAAAACGATGAAGGTAATCTAACAATACAAAACACAAAAAAGAAGCAAGATAAAGTGGCATCTAATTCATGGCAGATAAGAGCTGACCAATCTCCACTGACAGCGCCCGTTCACGAACATGACGCGTGAATCAGCACCATTTAGCTCAAACATTTTGAAGGGAGCCGAATGATCCAACACACGCGCCACCATCAGCGAGACATTTGAGCGAGCATGACAATACTCCCAACCGCCATGTTAATTTTTGTCAAACATAAAGGTATTAATATACATGGCTCCATGGTATTCACATTTACAAAATTGAAATAATGCTGCTAAATTATACAAAACTAAGGTTTCCAATGTATATTATTTTATCATATGAAGTGTGAAAAGTTAATAATTTAAAAATATCTATATATAATAATAACGATACTCGTTACTCATGTCAATAGAAAAAGGGGTAGGAAACATCCTTTTCTTCCAATTTGGAAATTCCCTAAACGGGCTGTGGAGCAGGACCAGCATTTAGCCAAGCATCTTTATCATTGATGTAATCTTCTAACTTATAATATGCTTGTCTACATAGTGTGCGCTTAATACATGTTTTAAATTGTTTTTCATTCAATTGTAGAATATCAAGTGGTATTTTATTATAGCATTTTACACAGTACCCCATAAAAGAAGTATGTACTTTTGACAATCTGAAGCTTGGCTGATCTAATTTGTTCCTATTTCTAGTATAAACATTATGTCTGTCACCTATTTTATTAAAAAGATGAAGATTTTTTCGAACATGCATAAGCAATGCAAAAGGAACCTAGCGCATATCAAGAGGAAACTATAATGGAAATAAGCCCTTGTTTATTAACCAATAACACAGCCAGGCTCCCGATTACGATGCCATACGTGACTATGGACGCAAATTTGCATGTTTAATGAAATCATTGTATGTACACGATCGACGCTAATTGGACTACTAAACCCGTTCACTTGTTTATGCATTCGAAACTAATTACGGGTATCGAATCGACAGAAGATTTGACGATCGCAAAATCAAATCGAGTACGTAATCAGTGGGTTTGTAGCAGTTGTATAAAATTATTTGTTGATTTTACTAACGTTTTTGGTTTATTTTGCATGTGTTAGGATGGTGCGAGGTGTTGTCGTCAGGGTAAGTAGCCGGTCTATTCTGTAAAAATGACCCTCGATGATTTTGGTGACTTCATTTAAATTCACCAAAATGACAAGATGGGATGACCAAGCAAGCTCACCGCTCACACTCAAAGTATTTTTAACTGAATAGCACTGCAGATATTATTTATTTTCCAGGTTCTTCAAAAATATTACTTTGATGATCTACAGTCAATAAACTTCTACAATTTGAGTGCTTTTGAAGCTTCTAAGATAGCAACTCCCTTTTAAGTTGTCAAGGAAATGGGTTTGCTTAGTGCATGTCGGCAACGGTTCCGTAACTTGCCAGTACTTATATAATATTATAAACTTTAAACTTAATACACTATTCGCTGTTCGGGCTTCGCCGCGTCGGCTTCAAGAAGCTCTGGTGAGCCCGTAAAATGTTGCTTGAACGTCGGAAAGATGGAATAACAAGTAACATGTTGTAAATATAAAGATAAACAACCTGCCTGCTACAGGAACAGACGACTTCCCGGGTAGATACTTATGGTTCAAGATCCAGGAGTCATCAACCCTACGTCATTATATTATGGGTGATAAAATGATGTAGGTTTGGCGACTCTGGGATGACAGTCCATAACAGAGCTTGGCTTTTCGTATCAATAAAAAGTGTCGAACAAAATTAAACAGGCATTTCATTTATAAGACCCATCATTACCATTCAACCAAAAGACGACCACTGGTGGACAAAGCCTTCCAAGACCTACGAAGACCCAAAACTTGTTAATGCTGGGCATCTTCATCCATGCTGGTCTTCGCCACTGCATAAGAACATGTTGCCAATCAGAGTAGCAAATATATTGAGCATTTTTGACCTATACGCACTAATTCACAATATTCCACGTGCAGCAAAATGTATACTCCTAAAATGCATTTTTTAAAGTGTAAGTTAACTAATAAACTTACGTCAACGGAGATGAACCACCATATCTCGTAGACCAGTTTCAATTTAATTCGTATGATGCAAAATATGCAAGAAATAAGGCTAGTGGGATCATATGTCCTCACTAGCGGATGAGTCGGGGCAGCCAATTTCCGGCCTGCATCGGTAGGAAGCAGCCCGCGATTAGCCCCGATACGACCACGCCGGGAAATGCACTTGTGACCAACTTCCCGCTGATAAACTGTTGCCGTTTTAGCTACCAGAAAACGAGTTAAAGATATAGCTGAAGCATTTCAGATGTGCTTTTGAGCGGGAATTTATTTGAAAAAGGGCCAACGAAAATTGTGGGTTCTTACTTACCGTCTAAATGAATGTTGTGTATGGAATTATTTTTGGACACTTACACTAAGATCTTTTGGGTACTATTTATATTGTTACTACATTCGATTGGAACAAATTAATGAAAAATCGCCTGTCATTTCTACGGGTTGATTTTACACACTTTACACATATCAAAAATGTCTAGCATGTGTATTATAAGTATACACACTACACTCAATAGTGTAGGTATGAGAAAGAAGATAAAGAAATGCTCAGCAAATTAATTCCAGTTACATAATTACAAATATGTCTTAAAGACTTTAACAGCTTCACAGCGCGTAAGAGAGTAAACAACTAAATGAATAAAATCAAAAACAATATTCCAAATCTGCTCTAAAAACGATTGCTCGTAGAATATAGAGCAGAGTAAGAGGCAAAATAATTAAACGTATTCAAAAAGCGGGCGTTGGAAGTAATAAGCTTAAACTTTTAATTGGGCAATCTAGATCCTTTCGATGTAAAAAATATATTTTACTAAGTCTCGAAATTAATTGGAGGAACCAAGAGGGACTTTTAAATAACCGAGTTAGCTCGGGTCTAAGAGAAACATTAAAATGTGCTGATGTGAAAATCTGCAATGTTGATGCTGATGATTACTGCAGATTTGATGTTTCTTATGATAAGGTGATGGTTATTTTTTCCGGGTTCAGAATTTTTACTTCCATACATTGTGAAAGGATATAACATACGGCAGAAAGTTATTTAAGAAGCTTTCTTTGTACGTTCCAAAAATCTACGGAACAAAAGACTTGCGTAGGAAACGCTGACAAAAGGTAGGAAAAGAAAGAAGTTACTGAATACTTATTCAGTATTCCGAATACATTAGAGAGCTATTTAAAAATCATCCATGATACCCAAAATTGAACAATAAGACGTATCAATGTAGAAGTTTTTTTCCCAGTCCTGAATCCGCGCAGACGTCGAGCGTTTCTTTGAATTAATAAGCAGACGGTAAATTTAAATTTAATGAAACAAGTTTCTAGTAGAGTGCCGGTATACCTAGTTATATCTATTCAGTTCATAAGTTTTGTGTCCACGGCTTCTTCGTTCGTTACCTCGAACATTGTGTTATGTAAATTATTCACAATTTATTATAAAAAACATTGTAGTTGAAGAAAACGTGTTACCTGGTTACAGCTGTAGTTCTATGTTAAGGGGTTTGGTTTCCGCACTTAGTCCCTAAATATGGACCATTGTACAGTCGAACAACCTAATTGATTTACATGCCACACATACGGGTTATTGTCACTGTGTGTATAAATGATCTATGTCCTTTCCCAGGGTTTAAGTTATGTTCATACAAAATTTTATCAAAATCGATTAAGCTGTTTCATTGCGAAAGCGTAACAGACAGAGTTACTTTCGCATTTATAATATGAGTATGGTAGTAAGAAGGCTTATGAAGGTAAACTGTTTGTGTGCGTATGATATACCCACGTATACCAACTTTAATTGAATGAAGTCCAATATTTCAACCATATAATTAAGGACTCGATAGCCGGTCGGTGGGAGCACCTAGCATAGATAAACCTCATTTAATAATGCTCATTTTTTATAAACTAAGGTGAAAGTACAAAAAAATAAACAAAAATTGTGGGTAGTCATATCCTAAACGGTCAAAATAAATTGGCTGAGAGTTCCGTGCGCATGTCTCAAACGTTATTTTACTCATCTGTGAACGGAATTGAATGGTTAGCAATTCAACTAGGTATCAACTAGGTAATGAAAGTTTTACGAAAATTATGATTACATAACAAAAATAATGTTTTGCAACCGAGATTTGATCTTAAGACTTCATAATAACTAACCAGATACGTTAGCCATTGCGCCAAACCTGTTACAATGATTAGGTGCGAAATATTATAACTTATTCAATTACACAGATTAATTATGACGATACATACATTGATATTATAGTTACTGAGTAGTGTCGCGATATACGCACACTAATAAAAAGCATTACTCGTTCGTTTTATTTAACGTATGTAACTCTTCATATCGCGTGTGCGTGCAGTATGTAAACTAATTAGTTTGTTCGACTGTACGTGTGCCATGGCGGCCGATTACTCCAACCAGCCCACCTCCCTCCAGAAGCAGATCAATCTTCCCAGTCTTCTCAGGGCGTCCGCAAGGGAGTTTGGTGTTCCAAGGGTCTCACTGCGGACGTGGGTGACGCCAGTGCACTCAAGGAGTACATGCGCCACCGTTTCATCCGCCTCCATGCAGGCTCTGCACTATCAGTGATGCCCAAGGTGTAAAAGTGTTTGTTCAGTGAGCAGTGTCTGGTGATGCTGTAGTTGTTTCTAGATGTACCGCTGCAAAAATCCAGCATTTTATTGGACAGAAACAATCTTCTAGTTTCGAGGGAAAGAAAAGATCCTGTCTGACTAACCTGACTGATCCTGTAATATTCGCTGAAAGGAAGAGCCTGTAATATTCGTCAGAGGAATTCGGTGAAAAGGTAGCTTCCTAAATAAGGTTAAGGTACCCGCTCGATGCCTAGGTACTGCTAATTAATCACATAAATCATGCGTGTTGCTTACGCCAATTAAGCGTTATTCACAGCCAAAGGCTTTTGAAACGAGCGCGTGAAAGACGTTGTCAGACTTTTTTTCATTATCTAAACTTTCTTTGTCAAGCATGACTATTAAAGTATTAATTTAACATAAGATGGTTACGATTCTTAAACTTGACCACAGGAATTATGCTAGGAGGCGGGTCAACGCGTCAGCGGAAACAGATCATCAATTTGCGCGAGTAGTTTCACTATAATAATTTCTGTTGTGTTTTAGCTCATTATCAATTAATCAATTAAAAATGCTCGAGGTTATTGCAGTTCTATTTGTACTGATTCTAAGAATGGAGACTGGAACTATCCCGGACGAACCCTTTCACGTGAGTCACAAAAGCTTTTAAAAGCACATAAAACCTTATTCCTATCTTTTTATAACTCGTAGCAAGCAATTCAGGCCAATCCAACAAAACTTATTGCTGTACGAGTAGGTGTTAAAAAGACAACCTTTTTTCACTTACCTGTTTTCGGTAAAAAGCTTTGTTGGGAAATTACATTTACACGCGCTCAACTTGTGTTGGTGGGAAACTCGATTACCTTTTGTTTCGAACCTTCAACTTACTTACAGGCTGGAAATTTATTTATGGGTAATTGTTTACAATAACTTCCTGGTTCAGGAGATAAGTGGTTGTGAAATGAGAAATTAATTCAATAACTGATAGGTGAAGCTGTATGTATCAAATATTGGCAGGTTCCTACACCAAAGATAATCACCCGCTTTGAGTGCGGTGGCTTTGTTGATGACAATTGATGCATTACGTGCTATCGCATGGCTGCTTTTCTAATTAATGCCATATTAATATTACGGTTCGACAATCTACTTTAGGTTTATGATGAGATTTCTTAGTGTTTGATTGAAGCTCTTTCGTTAAGAGATGATCATCTTTTGCTTGGCTTAAATTATTTGTGGAATTAAGAAACTGACATAGGTAATATGTAATTTTATAAAAAAATCTCCTTTTTGTATAATTATGCCAGTTCTTCTCATAATTGCTTTATTTTTTGTTCAATACAATACCTGAACCTTCTATAGCCCGATCATATTCATCTATGAGTTCGACCGCTTAACTGAGACCGTTCTTAAGGCACCTGAGCGGTGCAGGCGGGCTGAGAGTTGTCACAAATTGACGTATCATAGTGAGCACTCACATCACGTCACCACACCCCTCCCGCACCGCGCAGATACCTCAGGAAGGGTCTCAGTTAAACGATCGGGCTATAAGCACAGACGCCAGCTCATCAAGCCAAACTAAACTGTAAAATTTTCCCAATTGAATATGAACCTTAACATTTTGTAACAAAGTTGAAAATTTATTCATGAAATGTGACATATTGTTGTAGCTTCATGTGCTGGCCTCTGTACAATAGGCAGTATGCATAGTTTACGGCCATGCGATGTGTCTTTTTACTCCTCTTGTACGCACGGCTACACATCAAGCTATACATTTCCTGTTTAAGCTGACCTCTCATTGTAAGGAAATTCTATACAAGGCGAGATCAGCTTATACTGGAAATATATAGCTTGATGTGTAGCCGTGTACCTAATTTATTAAAGTTTGAAATTTTGTAGCTTTACCCCAGGTTTCTTGAACGAAATGAACGCAACATGTAAAGGTTTAATGATTTGATTGGAAATACCCAACATCAAGTGTGCGTATGCTGTGCTGTGATTGGTTATTGACAATTCAGTCAACCAATCACAACAGTTTACGGGCGTAGAATCTAAGCTTTCGTGTCAGATAACTGGGCTTAGTTTAATAAAACGCTATTATCCAATTATCTCATATACCACAAAAGGTACAGACGTAGTTAACGTAATGCCATCAATAACTAATTAAGATGGTAAATGCAATTCTGAACATTCATTGGCGTTGTGCTAGGTGTACGCAAACATTTCCTACAATCTAGGTCAGCGGATCGCGG
Organism: Charanyca ferruginea; assembly: GCA_947361185.1. Lineage (NCBI taxonomy): Eukaryota > Metazoa > Arthropoda > Insecta > Lepidoptera > Noctuidae > Charanyca > Charanyca ferruginea. Next base: position 10,819,648 of record OX376076.1, read on the forward strand.
CTGGTTCGGCGCAGAATGCTCAGCGGCACAAAATGATTCATGGAAATTGCACCGTAATTGAAAAAAATACGTTATTGCCGTTTGACGCATTGCCGGCGCGTTCCACCGCCAGAAATATTCGCGTCCGATGGAACCGTAATCTATTCGGTTTTACGTACCTGTATGTATATATATAGGTAAGTCTGTAGCTATACGTGTGTTTGTATTTTGTAGATTTATGAGTTTGGAATTAGAATTTTATGTGCTTCATTTCTACCGATGAAATTGGAGAGTAGAATACTTTGCGAAATCAAATGTGGCTTCACATATCACTAGGTATTACTTACACAATTAAGTTACACTAATAATTAGATAAAACAAATAAGACTTTTAAAAACTTTTTCTCGTCACTGACCGGATTTTTGTTGATAGGTAAGAAGATATTAAAAGCGTATTTTTCATGCTCATAGCTGGCTAGCTTCAAAATCATAGACGTGGGAAAAGTGGCTGCCCGGCTGAAATGAGATTAGGTGGGTAACATCAGTCACCGCTGGGCAAAGGTCTCCACGCAATAGGTGCCTGAAGATCGTCAGCGTCACCGAGGCCGGCCCAGGAAAAGGTGGCGAGATGACCTAAACGCGTACTGCCAGGGCGAGAGTTTGAGGCGGTGCAAGAAAAGAATAGCTGGAAAGACTCGGGGAGACCTTTGCCCAGTAGGGGACATAACAGGCTAGTTAAAAAAAGTTAGCAAAATCTATACGTAAATACGCTGCAGCAAATATTTAAAGTGACGACACGGTTGGCGCAGTGGCTGAGCGATCGACTGCTGCGCAGCGTGTTGCGGGTTCCATTCCCGCCCAGGGTAAACATTTGTGTGATGAGCATTTGTGTTTGCCTTGTGTCTGGGTGTTATTTATCTATATATGTATGTATTTAAAAAAAAAAAAATGTATTTGTTTATGTATATCAGCTGTCTGACACCCATAGTACAGGGTCTTCCTAGTTTGGGGTCAGATGGCCGTGTGTGAAAATGTCCCCACATATTATTATTATTATTATATTCAGTATGACACTTGTTTGCTCCGAAGGGTAATCGTATATCGGCATGTCGATGTGCTCCTTTACGGGTTGTGAAGATCACATTCTCTTTCTCTTTCTAATAACAGTTTACAAGCTTTAAAAGCTCATATACATAAACAAGTAGACCCAGAACAGATACCTAGGCCATACAAATATTTGTTCCGTGAAGAATTCGAACACAGGACACACAGCGCTGTAGTCAATCTCTCAGCCACTGCGCTAACCACATATTTGTAAGACCTTCAGATAGTTGTCCCGGGTCTAGTTGTTTGTGTATGTGAGTATTCAGTCTTTGTAAACGCTCCCATGAAACAGGAGATATTAGAATCAACGCCTTTTTTTGTTAATACGATGCGTCACAAAAGCTCGCCGTTAATGCCGTACAGATAGATCGGTCGAAGGTTAAGCTACTCTAGCCGCGGTCGGTCTGTGTATGGGTGACCATCCCTTTCAAACCGAGTTTCCTCCGTGCCTCGGAAGACAAGTAAAGCTGTTGGTCCCGGCTGTCATTTGTAGATCTTTGGCCGTCGTTACGGGTAGTCAGAAGCCAGAAAGTCTGACAACCAGTTTTATTAAGGGGTGTCGTGTTACCCAGGACCTGGGTTGTGGAGGTCTGATAGGTTCCATGTAAAACACTGGTATTCAGCTGCATCCGCTTAGACTGGAAGCCGACCCCAATATTGTTGGAAAAAAGCTAGGCAGATGATATGACGATCCGTTACAAAACGTTTTTGATGACCTCCATGTTGTAGTTCCATGGGAAAACCAAAGCAGAAAGCTCATTCCACAACCTGAAGTGGAAAAAAATGTCTCTCGACCAGTTGTTGTAGTTGGACTGGACAAAATTATGGTTGAAAATAAAATACAGCTAACAATTTATAAACGCTATTTTCACGGTCTGATCTAACTGTTGTTTCAACAGCAAAGGAAGAGTCGGCGAACGAAACTTATTACCCCCCAGAGGGTAAGTAGAGGGTAATGTGTTATTATAAGTTATGATGCTTGTTTAATAAACTGGCGATTCAAAACAGCATCTAACGTTAAACTTGGGTACATTTTCAAAGGTGTATTTTGGTAAAATACTGAGTTGGTGGACTCTACCTCAAAGTTGCGACAAACGTATATAGGACAAATTATAGGGCGACAGTACGTTAGTCCGACCATTAGTGGTGCGACAGCATAGCAGTTGGACGTGCGATATTGCGACGCAACTTACGCTCGACGAACGTTTGCGCGACACAATTTTTGATTGAAAAACGTTAGTGCGAGACAACTTTTGATCGACAAACGTTAGTGCGATATAACTTTTGAGCGACAAACGATAGCGCGTCACAACTTTTGATTGAAGAACGTTAGTGCGACACAACTTTTGATCGACAAACGTTAGCGCGACACAACTTCAGATCGACAAACGATAGCGCGACACAACTTTTACTGGACAAAGTAATTGACACACTGCAGCGTATGGATGCCTATAAAAAATAAAATATCCCTCTCAGTATGTAAAAGAAATTATTGTACTTATTCTTCCTATTTTTGTATTTTATGTTAATCTTAATCTTTCCTTTTACATCTTCAATTGTGCTACCGAACAAATGTGTTTGTACTATTTCTAATTCGATATTTTTCAAATCGATGATACAATCTTCCATCACTTTTATCGTGGAAATGTTGTTTACCAAATCCTTTTTACCTTCACGCATGAATAGTCCCCACTCGACTGATTCACTGAGTCTCTGCGATAAAGTCCGAAAGTTTCGTTCAAAACAGTCAAAGCAGAACAATCTTTTGTGTGAAACCGACTTTGCCGACCTTCTGTGTTCGATTTTGAGACACGGGGTTCTAAACCATATTCCGGTAATGTAATATTGGGTAGATGACGCACATATTTTTTATGAGCTGTAAACACGGTTTCATTTATTTATTAATAAGGATTACCAACGAGAAACATTAAACAATAAATTACATATCATACAAAAAGTAACCGGTAACATTATTCTACATTTAATGCACACTCAATTATAGGTAATCCATTATCGAGTATACCTAATATACTCAATACAGGAAATAAAAAAAAAACGCTTAAATTAGAGTAAATTAAAATTAAATAAACAAAAAACACATATAGAACAACAACATTTAATTTTTTCCCCTTTTTAATTTAATTTAATTTCACAACTAATGATTTGAAAGCAAATAAAAATCAAATTTAAGAGCTAATTAAAAATGTATTCAGTTTTCAGCGCTAAAATAAGGTAGGTAATAATAGTAATACACATTATTTATTTCTCTCCTAAAGTTACACCTTTGGTGATTCATAGCATCAAGTTCCATTTATTAGTATAACCTTTATGAGAGCTGGGGTCTATACTGGGTTCGCGACTGGGTAGGACAGATCTCCATGCCCACACTCGCTAAAATTTAAAATACAATACACTTATGTACTACGAACTGAAGCAGGAGCTCCAGGTGAATCATTAATACACAACAATTAAATTCAAATAAAACAAAAATAATAATAATACGAAACAAGTTAATATGGAGTTGAGCTTTGTGTAATTTTGAAGTGTGTTAAGTTTGTAAGTGCAGTGTTGAATGAGCGGGTGAGTGATTGAGTGTGTTAGTGAGTTTTTCAACCGACTTCAAAAAGAAGGAGGTTCTTAATGCGATTGTGTGTTTTTGTATAATTGTCACGCGATTTCTCCGCCAAATGTAAACCGATTTTGAAAATTATTTTCATGGATCAGGGGTGGTCCCATATAAATTTTATCGAAATTGATTCAGCACGTTTTGACAAAATCAACAGAAACCCAAAAAAATACATAGGACGACATTTTAGTTTCTTCAGTCTTTGGAGTACTTTCAATATCTGTTTTAACTGTTTTGCCGTTTCTTAATGGATTTGGATGAGAAGGAGGTACAAAAAGCGGAAAATAAAAAGCTATTTTACAAAAAAGAACCGCCTTCAAAAACTAAAAAGTGAAAAATAACTTTAGCACAGAACACACACGACTTTATTTTCGGAAGTCGGTGACAATACAAAGCAACTAAAATAGAACAGTCACGCCACCGTCTTATTGGTTAAAGGTTTAAACAAAGAACACCCCAATAGAACTTGTGTATATAAGTGCAGGCACCAAACTATTAAATGGACAGGAAAACTAATTGTACAAACCTCCCTAAATGAGAGATATAATTTACGCGGAAAAGTAAAAATCCGCAAGCGATTGATTTTACATTCCAGCGTGACCACTAGAAGAATTTATCTCGCTTCTTACAAGGAAGGTGCTTAAAGCTAAAGGATGGTCCGATACGATTTGGTTAAAAAAATACAGTAGAAGAATTGGAACAGTCTTTGGCAAGCACTTGGACGGGGAGGGCCCGCGCCATCGTGTTTGCTTAGCGCGAGTTCGCAAATGCTACTGATTGCTTGTTTGTCCTACAAAATTTTTATTTCCTCGAGCAAAGTTCACCGTTAAAGCCTCGCAATTTAGATCTCAAGCTTTATACCAAACGACTCGATTGAATACACATACAGTTTTAGCATCCTTCAACTTTTAGAGTACTCCATTGAAAAGCTATGAAACATGAAAGTTTGCTATTACCTTTAGGTGTGATACAAACGGAACAACAGTCGCTGCAGTCATCTTTTATTCACTACTGTTTTATTTACAAATACTGTGTAGGTACGTATTGTTATCTGGTAGTTTTTTCCAACATTATTTTTGTTATCGTGGAATCCAGTTGGAATCGGAAGATATTCCGGAGCGAGCTCGTATCGACAAGCGGCTTAGTTTAAATTGAAACATATTGGCGGAGAAGGGAATCCTTACCTTACGTGTACGCTTCCATCTGTTCAAATAAAGTAGTCGTACAGACGTCGTGTCGCTGTATGTAGCTACTGGTACCAACTGAACCTAGCGTGTCGACGTGCACAATATTTTTATAGTACCTACGTTGCTTAATTGATTTTATTGTTTACTCAACCTATTTCTATATACGCTATTTATTAAATTTGGCATGTTCATATTACGTAACGTGCGGAAATATAAAGCGAAGCTGACGGAATCCTCTTTATATATTCGATCACGTATCAAAACTGGGCGTACACGTAGGCATATAAAATATGGTCTATTAATATGAAGAGCTGTAAAGCAATAAAAATATCACAGTATTGTGAGGATGCCACGGTGTTGTGAATTTTACGGCACATGCACTCTATTTCAGTTATAGCATTTCAGTCAGAAATATTTTATTACACTTCCTATTTTGCTGAACGGCGCTCACGATTGCACGTGTTATGAATTTCAAATTATGTACTACCATGAAGTTTCATGTCGCACAATATTTTATATTGCTTTATAGTTAGATGCAGGCCGCAATGAATGACAATTTGAAACAATGAAGCGTTTTATTGGTGCCATATGAATAAACGGCGACGCGCATCTTTGATTTCAGTAATATCTTATGCGCCGGTGCGTGTGCGATGGAGCGGCAGACGCGTGTATAATTCAAGGGCAGATGTTAGATGTCGGCTCTTGTAAGGTGTTCAATTTATTTGCCCCGTTACATCTCTAATCTCACACGATGCCAGATGCGTGATTGGTAAAAGTACGGAGCTACATTCGGTATCATCTATGTTTGGCTTCGCGAAGGGGCGTGTATTAGTTATGTAGATTCGCACGCTTCAGGAATCTGAACGCGGACAATAGCCTCGAGATTGTCGTTTGTATTGGTTGCGACGTACGCCCGGAGGATTCTCATGAAAATACACGCACTCGGTAGATTTAGTGCGAAATACCAGCAATAAATAACTGACCCGGAAGGGACAAAGGTACAAGAGTATATCGTTCAAATGAATTGAAAAGGCCTCATACATAAAACAACGGCTCCTTCCCCGTTACAACTTGGATATCACCTCGACTGGTGTGAATCACGACGACGCATTTACATAGCCACACAATACACTGGCTTGTTTGCCAAAAACTCAAAGAATAAAAAATCTCTTTACACGACTCGCTATTAAATTTAAATTAAATTGCCAGTACTAATTTCTTGCACTTAGTAAAAACTTTATATCTGGATTCGTTTGAGTTCCCTTCCCATGGTTGCGTTTCGACTTGATCTATGTATTGTACTATTGTGTACAGACAGAGAATCTCAGGTAGTTGGAAATAGGAACAATGTAAGTATTTACAGAGCGAGTTAGTACCCGGTCTGCGTACCCGGTTGCGTTAGCAACGGGTTTATTGTTTTCAGTCGCTACTTGCTACTTTGTGATCAATTGAATCCGGTCAGGCTGGCACGTCGCGACATCTTGATAGTTATTACTACTTTGTTCCTATACGTTGCCCACAAAGTGATGTTTGTTACAAACGTGACAACCCTGATGTATTCCCGTGGGTATATATCCTGGTTCTGGTATTGTATTTATGTGTGTAATAAAACTGAGTCTCTTTTAAAAATCGAACCAGCTTTAAAGGAAATTGTTATAAATGATTTCAAAAAACGTTTACTAGAAATAAGTAAGTACTCACGAGTTTCGGGAAAACTAAGGATAGGGAAAACTACGCGAAAACGTAGCGTCTTAGCTATCTGCTACGACGACGCGCGACGGCGTAGGTGGCGTAGTCGCGAGTAGTACGTTGCGTGGTGGCTTCAATACTTCTATACACATCTTCTACGGCGTAGAAACAGCACATAATTTTCATCATGTTTTGTACTACGCAAACATACTCAAATATAAGAAAACAAACAAACAATAAACCTAAGCTAACTATGATTTCCCCAGCTTTCCATTTAATATACGGCACAACTCATGTTGTAAAGCAATTAATGAAATGGGTTGTATCTAAACTATTGTGATGTAGGTAAGTAAAGTTGAAGGGTGAGCAGCAATGCTTTTAGCGCGTGTTGTTATGCAGTTCGGTGCGACGTCGGCGAGGCGTGAGCGGGACGGGGGCGGGACGCGGGCGCGGCGCGGCGCCCACATAAATTCCGATTTATCGCTAACCTGCCGAACTTTCTGGACGTCTCACTCTGTACTCACCTCCCCACGGAAACCTTATTTTATTTGACTTCTTTATACTCCGTTCCGTAGTTTCAGTTTACTCCGATAAACATAATTTAATGGCTATTTTCTGAATTATTTTCTTTCTGATGTTTTACACACATAAGTATGTTTGTATTTGATTATTTGACTTGACCTGAATCTTTAAGTTTGTTTTGGTTAAAAGTAATAAATAAAAAGTTGTGAAGTTAGAACAAAGAAAGACACTCGTATAACAGGTTTATTTATCAAACAGAACATAATACCCATTCACTCTTTTATAGGTACATTAGATTACTTAGAACCGTGGGAATTATTTATCAGATAGATAAATAATTCTAACATGTGTTGCATTTCTAAAAAACTCAGTAAGTAGTCAAAACCAATTGTCTTGTAAGAAATAAGATACTTTCCTTACACAATACACAACAAAGAAAAAGAGGAAGAAATCATTTCACGTCCGAATAACAAAACACAAAGGTGTAGTTTATTTGCATTCGCACAGCGTTAAGTCATTTCCAGCGAAAGAAGCGAGAAAATAATAGCCAAGGAGGGAGGGAAGGAATGAAAAAAGGCAAATTTAATATCGCCAGTCGATAAATGTAGCATTCGCTTAACTATAATAACGCAGGTAGAATACGGCGCCAACTTTCTTCGCAAACAAACCAATAAACGTCGCCGCGGAGACAATTTTAGGGGAAGAAGGCAATTATTTATCTTTCATATTGATATATGCGCGTACGATGTGTGCGTAACGGTAATCCGCTCACCTGGCTGTTATTGCCCAAGTTACATTATTGGAATGAATCCCATTCCAGTGATGTGGCATGATCGTTGTTATCAATATGGCGGAGGGATGCATGTTCGGGAGTCGTCGGCGTTTCATTTTCCTTGAACACTGTTTGATTTACGATGTTATTGTGGTTTTATAGTCGACGTCGGTTTGATGTGAAGTCGATGTGTCGTGCAGGTAAAAATAAATAGTCGCCGAAAATGTACGATTCTGAATTAAGTAAATGTATTGTTGTTCATAAAAGTGGTTCCTTTTTTGTAGTTTTGGCTGCAATTTTTTTTTTTTATCATTTGATAGGCATACGATTGACCACTATCTCACCTGATAGGAAGCGATGATGCGGTCTAAGATGGAGCACGCTTGCCTAGAAGTAACCTATTATTATTTAATTACTAGCTGACCCGACAGACGTTGTCCTGTCCTTATCTACCTACTTACCTGCCTATTTACCTACCCTACACCTACCGTACACCTACCCTACACCTACCCTACACCTACCCTACATCTACCCTACACCTACCCTACACCTACCCTACACCTACCCTACACCTACCCTACACCTACCCTACACCTACCCTACACCTACCCTACACCTACCCTACACCTACCCTACACCTACCCTACACCTACCCTACTTACTTTTTTTTTTTTTTTTTTTCTCTCCGTAAGAACCATCTTCGTACTTCAAGGAATATTATAAAAAAAGAATTATCCAATTTGGTCAAGCGGTTCGCAAGTTATGCGCTTACCAACACATTTAGCGATTCATTTTTATATATAAGACTAGCTGACCCGACAGACGTTGTCCTGTCCTTATCTACCTACTTACCTGCCTATTTACCTACCCTACACCTACCCTACACCTACCGTACACCTACCGTACACCTACCCTACACCTACCCTACACCTACCCTACACCTACCCTACACCTACCCTACACCTACCCTACACCTACCGTACACCTTATTTACACCTACCCTACACCTACCCTACACCTACCGTACACCTACCCTACACCTACCCTACACCTACCCTACACCTTCCCTACACCTACCCTACACCTACCCTACACCTTCCCTACACCTACCCTACACCTACCTTACACCTACCCTACACCTACCCTACACCTACCACCTACCCTACATCTACCCTACACCTACCCTACACCTACCCTACACCTACCCTACACCTACCCTACACCTACCCTACACCTACCCTACACCTACCCTACACCTACCCTACACCTACCCTACACCTACCCTACACCTTCCCAACACCTACCCTACACCTACCCTACACCTACCCTACACCTACCCTACACCTACCCTACACCTACCCTACACCTACCCTACACCTACCCTACACCTACCCTACACCTACCCTACACCTACCCTACACCTACCCTACACCTACCCTACACCTACCCTACACCTACCCTACACCTACCCTACACCTACCCTACACCTACCCTACACCTACCCTACACCTACCCTACACCTACCCTACACCTACCCTACACCTACCCTACACCTACCCTACACCTACCCTACACCTACCCTACACCTACCCTACACCTACCCTACACCTACCCTACACCTACCCTACACCTACCCTACACCTACCCTACACCTACCCTACACCTACCCTACACCTACCCTACACCTACCCTACACCTACCCTACACCTACCCTACACCTACCCTACACCTACCCTACACCTACCCTACACCTACCCTACACCTACCCTACACCTACCCTACAAACGTTTTTTTTTTTTTTTTCTCTCTCCGTAAGAACCATCTTCGTACTTCAAGGAATATTATAAAAAAAGAATTATCCAATTTGGTCAAGCGGTTCGCAAGTTATGCGCTTACCAACACATTTAGCGATTCATTTTTATATATAAGATTTATTTTGCGTGAACGGCTAGCGAATCAATCATTCCAATGTGTGACATATATTATATGTCACAGTCCAAACTCTTAACGAGTCAAAACTACTTTTGACTACAAAAATCAGTCAAAACTACTTTTGAAATATTTAGAAACCCATTAGGTTGGTAGGGTTTTTTTTGTGACCCTTTTAAAACTTTGGTTTTGTAGTGATTCTTATAACTAAGGCGTTCCGTATTTTTGATTTTGTAATGCAAACGCGTTTTATCTTAGTAAGGGTTTTGACTGGTTAAGGGTTTTGACTGTAACATATATATATAAAGATATATCTCGACATCAGAACCATAAGGTCGGATGTCCCATTTTTGCAAAAATCGTATTTTAACTGAATCTTTATTATTTTTTTTTTCTCTTTCTTTTTGTTTAGGCAACATATTTGTATCTCCCTTTAATAACAATTTCGTTTACGTAAAAATAGTCGGATATCCACCATACATTAGAACCAATGAGTCTGATCTTCATTTGAAATTCTATGGTCGTGAGTAAAATTACCAGAATATTATTTTTGCAATATCATGTAAAGATAAGTCAAAAAATAAATGTAATTTGTAGGTCTCGTATTAACAACATACCTTGTAGCTCGGATATTATTCAAGTTCATAAAGTCATTAACTAACAACAGTCTTTATGGCTCGGAGCATAAGTGACAAGATTCACTGAAAAAGAGATAGCACTATAATTATGACTGCGTGGGACAGAGATAAATCATAAACATGCGACGTCACCTCTCCTTCCGCGCGCTGTTCGTGCGTCCGGGATAGTTTTCACATTTGTAAAATGCTGCGGCGACTTGTAGGATCTCTCGTTTCGATAGGTTTGTAAATAATTATTTTATGTGTGAACAATGAATAATCGCACCCGAAAAATATTACATAAATTGAAAAACAGAGATGACGCTGTCCAATGTAAGAAAATACTATCATTACTATTAAAAGTAGGTATGGAAGAAGCTTGAACCCCATGAAAGGACATAGACTTTTTATCTGACTTCGACTTCGTAAGCAACCGCGATAAGTGACATTAAACTAGTTTAATATACTTTATAAATGTAACTATAACTACACATTTTGTTCTTACTTTTAATAATTCAACAAAAAAATTAGGTACGTATCCACTTTTTTTTAGGCTCATTGTCACCAGCAAGACTCGGTGATTTTGATAGCGAAGACAGTGTAGGAGATAATGATTATATTCCCATTCTATCCGATATTGGATATGAGCAAAAAAGGGATAAAGAGAAACGTTTTTCAACCGACTTCAAAAAAGAAGGAGGTTCTCAATTCGACTGTATGTTGTTTTTTTTTATCAATTGATAGGCATACGTTTGACCACTGTCTCACCTGATGGGAAACGATGATGCGGTCTAAGATGGAGTACGCTTGCCTAGAAGTAACCTATTCACTCTTGACTCAAAGACTCCTAGGTTGTAGCTATCAGGAAACACAGACTCAGGCAGGGAATTCCACTCCTTAGCAGTACGCACAATGAATGTGTTCCCAAAACGATTGGTGCGTGTGGGTGGGATGTCCACCATGTACCGGTGGCGCATCGCCATACGTCTTGTGGCCCGAGGACGAAACGGGCTCGGCAGAATTAAATTATGCAATTCTGTCGCACACTTCCCAAAATGCAACCGATAGAAAACCGGCAGACCAGTAACTCGGCGTCGATGCTCAAGACTTTGGAGCTTTGACTCGACGAACCTTTCATTGCCAATATTGTCTCTAGGGCATCAAGCTGGTATCTGGCAGATCCGTCCCAAAGATGAGAGCAGTACTCCATACACGATCGAACTTGCGCTTGATAAAGTTCAAGCAGCTGTTCCGGCGTAAAGTCTCACCTTTGCTAGGATTCCCAACTTTTTGGCAGCCACTTGAGCCTTTGCCTCTATGAAAGGGCCAAAATTGAGGGTAGATGTTAACGTAACACCAAGAAGCTCAAGTCGGTCGGTTATCGGCACGGTTACACCTCGGAAAGATGGAGCTGGGTCGAATTGGCTCCTTTTAGCGGAAAAGACACACGATTGGGTCTTAGCAGCATTGAACTTGACAAGATTGGCATCGCCCCATTCAGAGCCTGTAAGGCCAAGTTCAAGCGCTCAACATTGCTTCCCGGAGAGACTGGATCTGCGACCCACCAGCTCGTGCGTCGGACACGTATCTCTCAGCGACAGTGCTGTCGTCTGCATACCCAAAGGTACCGGGTTTTAGCAGATCATTAATATGCAGCAGGAACAATGTTGCCGAGAGCACCGACCCCTGAAGAATCCCGCCATTAATATCCAGCATTCCGGACGAGCAGCTATCTAAGATCTGCAAACATTAGATGTTTGGATACCTGAACAATTCCAGGACTATTATTAAATTTATAAAAACCTACCACACCAAGAAGAAGCATGTGATTTTCCAGAGAATTATGAAGAGTGAGATTTGTTTCGATATTATTATTATTTTAAATCGTTCTAAGAATATTTTTTAAATGTTTTGGTTTTTGTTATTTGGTGTAGTTGTGATCTCAAACCTGTTGTGTCAACACTAGAATAGCAGGTACTTATTATGTAGTTATTCTTTTTTTACAGCTAACTAGTTGTACAATTTAGTGTTTTTTCTCTTTCATTTTTTGTTGCTTGAGAGCTCTCTTTTATTAGAAAAACTGATTGAGATTGATTGATTGATTCCAATCATCAATCAAACTGATATAGTAAAATAATAATTTCATTTATATCCCCTACCTACTCCAGTGGAATTATTAGATTTAAGAGGCTAATAGGACGTATTTAACAATAGACTGTATACCAATCAAATAAACTTAGAGCCAAAGAGTCTGATCTGGGACGAATTTAGGCTTTATATTCGACGATATTAAAAGTATTTTCAGGTATATACGAGTCAAATAGTATTATAATTAGATAAGTCCTATTTATCTTTTTTTTTTTAGAGAATGTAAAGTCCGATTTAGACGTACGTAACAAAATTCGTAATTAAAAAGATCACTGCCCCGGACCATAAAGTCTGATGTTAACATAAATAATGTATTATTTTTATGCGCGCCATTTTTTTTGTTAAACAAATGGTCGGATGTAAACATCATCCAGTATATTTATGAACCTAAATAGTGAATATTACGAGCCATACGGTCTGATTTCAACATAATAGATCCATTTACATAAGATTCTTAGAGGCATATGGTATTTAGTTTATATGGGACTTTTTCACTGTACATCGTCCTTAAAAAATGGGTCTGATGTACCTACCCTCGTATATAAAAATAAGGTTCCTTCCGGATTTATTAGGAAAACCGGCATAAAAACCGGCAACGCCTATTCTCAAATAACCAAGCATAAATAGTGACGGCCTTGTACTCCCAAATCTTCAAAATTACAGAACAAAAAAATATTTTAAATGTTTATTTTTGCTCTCCTGTAAAATTGCAAAAATGGATATCAGACCAAATGGCTCTGATGTCGAGATATATACTTGGATTTGACTATCATTTTGCAGCAAGAATACGTAATGTTCTCAAAAACGAACATATTATTAAGAAAGGTACTTTTACTACCACCTTCCCATAAAAAAATTAGGTTTCTTTTCAAGAGGTTTAAAAGGAAAGTACTTGAATCCCCTAAAACATTAGAAAAATGTTTCCGAACAGTCGTCTAGAAAATTTGTGGTTATAAGATTTCCTTTTAACTTTAGCAACAAAGCCAGCCGCCATTTTAAAATCTTACAAATAAGTGTTGAAAGACAATGAACTGTTCTTTGTGGAGATTTTGAAACCCTTGCCACTGTATTGGGTATTTATGAAATATAAAACGAGTTGAACTAAGAATACAGTTCCTTATCACTTGCTACCGCGAACAGCATAAACATAAAAACCGAGGAATGATAGACATGTCGAAAGAACCAATCAGAAGTTTAGTTCTTTATACTCCTCTAAAAAATCTTCTGTAGATCTCTGTAAAATGAATAGGTGATCTGATTTTAATACTGTTTTTGGCGCAATACGCGTGTAAACCAATAATTCCAATAATACACATTTTTACTAAATAAAAATGGCATGTATTTTAACGCGGCGACAAACTAATCTGATTTAGGGTTTTAAAAATAGTATAAATGGGTAGCAAAAATAATAGGTGGGCAGCTACAGTGAAAAGTGGCAGCTTTATATTGAGTTGTAAGCTTTGTTTAAATTTAAATTGGCTGTAAAAAGCGATATGGTTCTGGTTCGTAGGGGGTCACAGTTCTAACCTAACCTAACCTAACAATGTCGGATCCGCCCCAGGGGGGACTTAAGGGTCAAAAAGATTTGGTGAGCATTCATCCATTTTGACGTCAGTTTGACGGAACCCCTGCGGGGCTCCAATTTTTGTCTGCAGAGTTTAAAAGAACCTAACTAAACCGAACCTCGGGGTGCTCGACCGTCTTTTTCTGGTTTTACTCGCCAAGTCATGATTTATAGCTTCTCAAGTTATTTTATTAGTTGCAAACACTTAGTCGCCTTTTAAGTTATTAGTCACTTGGAAAATAATAAGCCAATAAAAATCAGCACTATTTTTCAATTTACCTACTAGATTAGATTTTTTTTCAACAGTTAGTTGATTTGGCATATAAGTAACGTCACAGCACCCTATACCTATTGCTGAATTACATCAATGGAGGAATCAATGGAGGAATCAATGGAGGAGATCGTTCAATACGAGTAGTCATTGATGGCTGCTCGTCTCTTCAAATGGCTGTAAATGCCGGGGTCCCTCAGGGCTCAGTACTCTCTGCAACCCTTTTTCTGCTGCATATCAACGATCTGCTGAAACCCGGTACCATTGGGTACGCATATGACAGCACGGTTGTAGAGACTTACATATCCAGCGCACGTGCCAGTGTGGCTGAAATTCAGACTCACAGGGAGCACATGGTCGAGCGCTTAAACTTGTCCCTTAAGGCAGTCTCCGATTGGGGCGATGCCAATCTGGTCAAGTTTAATGCAGCCAAGACCCAGGCGTGTCTTTTCTCTGCCAAGAAGAGGCCTTTCAATCGGGCCCCTGCTTTCCGAGATGTATCCGTCTCGATCACCGACCATCTTGAGCTTCTTGGCTAACGCCAAGATGACGCCATTGACGTCGAATCTCAATTTTGGGTCGTACATCGAGTCAAAGGCCCAACTGGCTGCCAAAAAGCTAGGAGTCCTCGCAAAGGTGCGAAAGTACTTCACGTCGGAACAAATGCTGAACCTATACCAAGCACAAGTTCGATCGTGCATGGAGTACTGTTCGCACCTCTGGGATGAATCTGCCAGTACCAGCTGGAGGCGTTGGAAGTTATTGAAAGACTTGCCAAGAGGCTCATAGACAACGACTTCCTGGTTAAGGCTAAGCTCCAAAGCCTTGAACATCACCGCACCGTTGCCAGTCTATTGGTCTTTTATCGGATACATTTCGGAGAGTGTGCTTTGGGATTGCACAACTTAATTCCCCCATCCCCATTCCATCACCGGACGAGCAGGGATACGGCGAAGCGTCACCGCTATACGGTTGAAGTTCCACGGTCTCGAACCAAGCGCTTTGCTTCAACATTTATTGTGCGAACTGCCAGACTGTGGAATTCACTGCCCGCCTCTCTATTACCCGAAACATATAATCTGGGTATCTTCAAGGCACGAGTGAACCGGTTTATCCTAGGCAAGCGTGCTCCATCTTAGGCCGCATCATCACTTAGATCAGGTGAGTTGCGGCCAAACGCAAGCTTATAACAAAATAAAAAAAAATAAAAAAAGGTGCACTCCCTCTTCCCTCAATCTCATAGTCCGATGGGACGGCAATCCGACACCACCGGGGAGAGTTCCGGCGCAGGACCAACGCAGGCAAGGCTTTACGTGTTTTTCAAGGCATGGGAGTGTTAGCCCGTCTTTCAAACTCCGGGCAGTTTCTGAGAAATTCTTAATATAACTCAATAACACTTTGTCTTACCTGGGAATCAAACTGAGGACCCCATGCTTAGCAGTCGCGTCTCCGACCACGAGACCAATGAGGCAGTCAAGGTGTAGACTACATCTGTATACATAAACTACACAGGTCATTAATTTTAAAATATGCATGACGCTTTTGCCCCGTAAGTTCGTCCGCGTGAATGTCGGTTATCGCGGATGCAGACAAAATCGCGGATTAAAAAGCCTATGTCCTGCCCCAGGGTTCAAGCAGTTTTCATACCAAATTTCATCAAAATCTGTTGAGTCGTTTAATCGTGAAAGCGTGACAGACAGTTACTTTCACATTTATTAAATTAAAGTAAGGAAAAAGGAATTAGTAAGGAATAAGGAATTAATAAGGATAAGGACAAGCTTTTGTTCGCGACTTCGGCCGCGTGAATATCGGTTATGGCGGATGCAGACGAAGTACCGGATTAAAAAGTAGCCAGGGACATATAGGCTACTTTCAGGGTTCAAGTAAAGTATTTTCATACCAAACATCCAAATCGGTTGAGCCGTTTCATCGTGAAAGCGTAACAGATAGAGTTACTTTCGCATTCTTAATATTAGTATGGAAGTAAGTATGGAGTATGGATTAGTTATTCATTACTTAAATATTTTTTATTCTGAACTGGGGTTTTGCTTTTCCTGTACAGTTGTATAGTGCACCGCTCTCACGCATCACAGCTACGGAATCTACGCCCATTCGCCGACTTCTGAAGACGTCAATTTACGAGCAAGGAGTTTTACTTCGCAATATTATGAACAAGTCTAGCGTACCATGTAGGTTGCACGCTCTTGAAGATGCAATACTACTGGAAAGGCACGTGGGAAGCCTGCTCACTTAGGAAAATTGTTTTCTAGACTCTGTCGGAAGCTTGAGATGAAGTGTCCTCGCACAATATGCTTCAATTTTTGCTGAAATTTAATATGAGAGAAAATTTCCTAATGTAGTAACATTATAATAGGTGGAACTCAAAGACGTAGGTTATATTGTGGAGCAAGAATATATTTTGTGTAGTTATAGTACTGTTTTTGTCTAGCTCTATCACTGTTGGATAGTACGGTTAAAACAAATACAATGAACTAAAAGCAGGATCTTCGAAAAGGTCAAACGGAAACACCTTTTTCCACTATCGTAACATCCGCGTAAAAGTGAACTTAACCGAACTATACCGCTAGGTACGGCTCGTATTACAGTTGTGCAGGGTCTTAAGTCACGTACCTACCTGTGTAAGGACACATCTAGAACCAACAAATGTTGTGACTTTATTTTTATGTGTAAACATTATGTTGGTAGTACCGTAATGCGTCCACGGAGAGACGGAAGAGGACAACACCGACCGCATGTGACGCAAACTTTCTAATCTTTTAAAGTTATTCCAGAGCAACGGAACACATCCGTCTTGCACACGTAGTAAATTTAGTTTTTGCAGAAACTGACGTATATACAACTTAGTGGCCAGTAATCTCAACGCTACAAAATATTGGCGTTGGATTGTTTTGCAGCTTATAGCATTTTTAGCAACTGTGATAGCCTCTTGGGTGCGGTGTTGGTGCTCACATAGTTTTTTAGAGAGTGTTGATGTGGTATACTACAAACACTTGTCAATATGAAATTGGTAGAACTTGTTTGAATTTGGAAACGTGCACAGTTGTCAAACAGTTTATTAAAAACCTTGTGACAGTAGTTTACCCACAAAACTACTGGCACAAGGTTTTTAATAAACTGCGGTTCTGTACACCACTGTATGTCTTTCTGAAAAACGAGACAACTGGTTAATATACCTAGATCCTTTTGCTTTTACACTGATTCTAGGTATTCGTATGAAACTCGGACCGATGGCTTAAGTTGTAATCCCAAGTTGGAATGGACTTCGAAACGTACACTGGACTTCAAAGAATTCACCGGAATGAGTAAGACTTTGCTTTGTGGATTGTTCTGTTTATACGGAGATTATGAAGCCACTTGCCTTGGCTTTGGTTGTCATTATTAGCAAGAAGAAAAAAAAGAAGATTAATAATGAAAAGAAAAGAAGATGGAAGATTATTGGATGCTACTGACGTCAAAGGGGCAACAATATAAAATAATATTTGGTTTGTCACCGAAACGGTAACAATAAGATCGTAAGCAGCTCGTTAAACATTCACTATTCATTCAGAAATTGTCATAATACATTATAATATGATAAATATCGACTGTATTTTTACCTGGTATGTTGTTTTGTTCGTGTTTTTTTTTAATGAAACCTGAAACCTAGATGGATTTATCGCCCCCGAAACCCCCTGCATACTAAATTTTATGAAAATCATTGGAGCCGTTTCCGAGATTCAGTCTCGCTAAAACTTGAGAACGGCTGGACCGATTCGGCTAATTTTGGTCTTGAAATATTTGTAGAAGTCCAGGGAAGGTTTAAACGGTAGGAAAATTGAAAAATCAATTGACAGGACAACGCGTGTCGGGTCAGCAAGTATTTTTTTAAGAATTATATACAACAAATTGCTCGTTTAAAAGTATTAGATAGGTGCAGCGTTGGTAGGCTCCTACTAGTTGGACCGACAACATCGACAAGGTGGTTGCGGGTAACCGGTGGATGCAAGCGGCAGGTTTGTGGCGTTCTATGCGGGAGGCCTTTGTTCAACAGTGGACGTCTTTTGACTGATGATGATGATAAGTAAGAAGCGAAACTCACACTCCGTGGTAATTTATCACCCAATGAAACGCAACAGTAGTCCTGGCAGTACCGTGGTCCTTGATTGGCTTAATTCAGATCAGACAATGATATACCCACACATATAAATCGTGTGGCCAATCCGTGATGCTATAGTATAGTAGGACTTAATTTTATGAGCGCGTTTGTATGGAGTGTCGAAGGCGTTATTCTTATACTCTTATATACAACGACGTACGCTCTTATTATCCAGAATAAGAGCGTACGTCGTTGTGATTTTTTGTTGTTGTCTTCTTCACTCAGGACGGCAATCCGAGACCACCGGAAAGAGATCAGGCGTAGGACTAACGGCTTTAGGTGCTTTGCGAGGCAAGGGGGTAGTCACGCCGCCAACATCGAAATCCCGGGCTGCTACTGAAAAATTCCTAAGGGATAATCCCAGTACAAATTTTTGCCAGACCTAGTTATCGAACTCAGTAGGTCGATTCTGTAAAATTCAAACAACAACTCGCATCTCACATCGCTATTCACTCTCACTTCGCATAAGGTTCAAAATTACCTTGATATATTTGACGCTTTGAATCGGGTTCGAGAGCGAAGTGAGCGTCGAAGTGACGGGGAAATCACCTAACAGAATGCCACTTCTTACGTCATCTCATACTTTATCTGTCAAAATCTTCCTGTCAATTTAGTTCAACTCCCTGACATGCTCGCAAGGGTGGCGGTGGTGTAAATTCGAATTATCAACCGAGTTTTTGGAATCCCTATCAGGAAACTCACAACGGATTCAGATTCGAAGTTTAGTATGAGGTCTTACAGAATCACACCCCAGGACTAGGCTCAGTAGTCGCACTTGCGATCGCGAGACCTACGGGACAGTCAATCTTTTATACATGTACAGTTAAAAATGAACGAATAAATTTAATAAATGTGCACTATCCATGTCCAATAGCCCACCTTGTTATGAATCTTCCCCGGCTCAATATTGTCTTCATATTAACATAACTAATTGACTTGCCCAGTCTCCATTCACTGCACGTGTGGGCTGGGCTTGCATAAGTTCCAATTTAAATATGGAACCTACTAAATAATATTGTGTTCGTATTTCTTTTTTTTTAATATTGTCGTCTAAAGTGATCCTATTTTTTGAAGTGAAATTATTGCCAGCTTCATAGGTTTTGAGTTTTTATGTTTTATCGTTGTATTGGAAAAATAGTTGCTAAGAGATTTATGTGTAGGTTTCAGATTTTATTACTTTTCTAAGGAATATTCGATTTTTGCTCCCATAATAGTTATTTGTTATACAAGAGTGCAAAGTTGCTTTTTAACCGCGTGTTCAATTTTGATGACCGAGCAAGCGAAGGATTCTAAAATTGAATCACGAGCGCAGCGAGTGATTCAAAATTAGAATCCTGAGCGTTAGCGAGGGAATCAAAAGAGCACGAGGTGAAAAATCTTTGCACTCGAGTGCAACACGTAACTTTTCATTCCACCTCAGCGAGGAAATGACTAAATGCAAAAAAAAAACGTTTACAAAGTCTGAGTTTTTAACAAATTAAAAAAAAGTTGTATGATATATTCGGCACCATAGAGGTAGCAGTAAATAGGTTTAATGTTTTTTTTTAATTCACAAACTTAGTGCACACGATGTTCTAAATTCAATTTACTTTATCCTCTAGAGAATAAAAACGGCTTTTCCACTCAGATATTGATGATAAATTTACTTTATCCTCTAGAGAATAAAAACGGCTTTTCCATTCAGATATTGAAGATTAAAAATACTCTTTCCGAGATGGGGGGATGAAAAAGAATTTTATCAATAGCACGTAGTCTAGTCACATGTTGGTCAATAAGCAATTAATCATGATTTATATTTAGCTTGTGTTGTCTGCAGGGCACATTCCTTTCTCCTTTCCAGTCTCTATCCTGAGTCAGTGTGGACCAAAGTTTATGATTTTTTTGTCTGTAATACAAGGACACTGATTAAACACAAGCTTAGACGTTAGTGCCCATATCATATTTACAAAATTTCACCGAATGTAATTACTCATAGATCAATATATGGCTAGAAGTTTATATGGAGCGCATTATCTATTAAGTCCTTTTAAATAAAAAAAAAACTGTAAACACTACGTCATGAGGTTCAACTATCAGAATCTCATGAAGAACATGTCTACCGAAAAATCTTCAAGTGTTACGGATTCCTCGTAAGCTGGTGTAAATAAATACACTTGAAATGCGAAATCCAGTGACAAATCTTCTTTTGTGACAGTAATCTCCCTCACTCTGTAGCCACAACTGACAGATTTTATCTTTGATTCCTTCCCGATTCTTTTCTATTCCTTCACACGATCCCAAGAGCCAAGAATATAAAATTGTATTCAAATAATGTTTCTTTATTTCTAAGGCACGTACCTTAGTGATTTCATTTTAATATTCTGTTATTCGTTCTAACAATATTGTCGATTGACTGTGCTACAGTTTTATTCTCACACTTAGTTAAGAAGACATTATTAATTAAAAACTCGGACCGATGGCTTAAGTTGTAATCCCAAGTTGGAATGGACTTCGAAACGTACACTGGACTTCAAAGAATTCACCGGAATGAGTAAGACTTTGCTTTGTGGATTGTTCTGTTTATACGGAGATTATGAAGCCACTTGCCTTGGCTTTGGTTGTCATTATTAGCAAGAAGAAAAAAAAGAAGATTAATAATGAAAAGAAAAGAAGATGGAAGATTATTGGATGCTACTGACGTCAAAGGGGCAACAATATAAAATAATATTTGGTTTGTCACCGAAACGGTAACAATAAGATCGTAAGCAGCTCGTTAAACATTCACTATTCATTCAGAAATTGTCATAATACATTATAATATGATAAATATCGACTGTATTTTTACCTGGTATGTTGTTTTGTTCGTGTTTTTTTTTAATGAAACCTGAAACCTAGATGGATTTATCGCCCCCGAAACCCCCTGCATACTAAATTTTATGAAAATCATTGGAGCCGTTTCCGAGATTCAGTCTCGCTAAAACTTGAGAACGGCTGGACCGATTCGGCTAATTTTGGTCTTGAAATATTTGTAGAAGTCCAGGGAAGGTTTAAACGGTAGGAAAATTGAAAAATCAATTGACAGGACAACGCGTGTCGGGTCAGCAAGTATTTTTTTAAGAATTATATACAACAAATTGCTCGTTTAAAAGTATTAGATAGGTGCAGCGTTGGTAGGCTCCTACTAGTTGGACCGACAACATCGACAAGGTGGTTGCGGGTAACCGGTGGATGCAAGCGGCAGGTTTGTGGCGTTCTATGCGGGAGGCCTTTGTTCAACAGTGGACGTCTTTTGACTGATGATGATGATAAGTAAGAAGCGAAACTCACACTCCGTGGTAATTTATCACCCAATGAAACGCAACAGTAGTCCTGGCAGTACCGTGGTCCTTGATTGGCTTAATTCAGATCAGACAATGATATACCCACACATATAAATCGTGTGGCCAATCCGTGATGCTATAGTATAGTAGGACTTAATTTTATGAGCGCGTTTGTATGGAGTGTCGAAGGCGTTATTCTTATACTCTTATATACAACGACGTACGCTCTTATTATCCAGAATAAGAGCGTACGTCGTTGTGATTTTTTGTTGTTGTCTTCTTCACTCAGGACGGCAATCCGAGACCACCGGAAAGAGATCAGGCGTAGGACTAACGGCTTTAGGTGCTTTGCGAGGCAAGGGGGTAGTCACGCCGCCAACATCGAAATCCCGGGCTGCTACTGAAAAATTCCTAAGGGATAATCCCAGTACAAATTTTTGCCAGACCTAGTTATCGAACTCAGTAGGTCGATTCTGTAAAATTCAAACAACAACTCGCATCTCACATCGCTATTCACTCTCACTTCGCATAAGGTTCAAAATTACCTTGATATATTTGACGCTTTGAATCGGGTTCGAGAGCGAAGTGAGCGTCGAAGTGACGGGGAAATCACCTAACAGAATGCCACTTCTTACGTCATCTCATACTTTATCTGTCAAAATCTTCCTGTCAATTTAGTTCAACTCCCTGACATGCTCGCAAGGGTGGCGGTGGTGTAAATTCGAATTATCAACCGAGTTTTTGGAATCCCTATCAGGAAACTCACAACGGATTCAGATTCGAAGTTTAGTATGAGGTCTTACAGAATCACACCCCAGGACTAGGCTCAGTAGTCGCACTTGCGATCGCGAGACCTACGGGACAGTCAATCTTTTATACATGTACAGTTAAAAATGAACGAATAAATTTAATAAATGTGCACTATCCATGTCCAATAGCCCACCTTGTTATGAATCTTCCCCGGCTCAATATTGTCTTCATATTAACATAACTAATTGACTTGCCCAGTCTCCATTCACTGCACGTGTGGGCTGGGCTTGCATAAGTTCCAATTTAAATATGGAACCTACTAAATAATATTGTGTTCGTATTTCTTTTTTTTTAATATTGTCGTCTAAAGTGATCCTATTTTTTGAAGTGAAATTATTGCCAGCTTCATAGGTTTTGAGTTTTTATGTTTTATCGTTGTATTGGAAAAATAGTTGCTAAGAGATTTATGTGTAGGTTTCAGATTTTATTACTTTTCTAAGGAATATTCGATTTTTGCTCCCATAATAGTTATTTGTTATACAAGAGTGCAAAGTTGCTTTTTAACCGCGTGTTCAATTTTGATGACCGAGCAAGCGAAGGATTCTAAAATTGAATCACGAGCGCAGCGAGTGATTCAAAATTAGAATCCTGAGCGTTAGCGAGGGAATCAAAAGAGCACGAGGTGAAAAATCTTTGCACTCGAGTGCAACACGTAACTTTTCATTCCACCTCAGCGAGGAAATGACTAAATGCAAAAAAAAAACGTTTACAAAGTCTGAGTTTTTAACAAATTAAAAAAAAGTTGTATGATATATTCGGCACCATAGAGGTAGCAGTAAATAGGTTTAATGTTTTTTTTTAATTCACAAACTTAGTGCACACGATGTTCTAAATTCAATTTACTTTATCCTCTAGAGAATAAAAACGGCTTTTCCACTCAGATATTGATGATAAATTTACTTTATCCTCTAGAGAATAAAAACGGCTTTTCCATTCAGATATTGAAGATTAAAAATACTCTTTCCGAGATGGGGGGATGAAAAAGAATTTTATCAATAGCACGTAGTCTAGTCACATGTTGGTCAATAAGCAATTAATCATGATTTATATTTAGCTTGTGTTGTCTGCAGGGCACATTCCTTTCTCCTTTCCAGTCTCTATCCTGAGTCAGTGTGGACCAAAGTTTATGATTTTTTTGTCTGTAATACAAGGACACTGATTAAACACAAGCTTAGACGTTAGTGCCCATATCATATTTACAAAATTTCACCGAATGTAATTACTCATAGATCAATATATGGCTAGAAGTTTATATGGAGCGCATTATCTATTAAGTCTTTTTAAATAAAAAAAAAACTGTAAACACTACGTCATGAGGTTCAACTATCAGAATCTCATGAAGAACATGTCTACCGAAAAATCTTCAAGTGTTACGGATTCCTCGTAAGCTGGTGTAAATAAATAACACTTGAAATGCGAAATCCAGTGACAAATCTTCTTTTGTGACAGTAATCTCCCTCACTCTGTAGCCACAACTGACAGATTTTATCTTTGATTCCTTCCCGATTCTTTTCTATTCGTTCACACGATCCCAAGAGCCAAGAATATAAAATTGTATTCAAATAATGTTTCTTTATTTCTAAGGCACGTACCTTAGTGATTTCATTTTAATATTCTGTTATTCGTTCTAACAATATTGTCGATTGACTGTGCTACAGTTTTATTCTCACACTTAGTTAAGAAGACATTATTAATTCAATTAAAAGTTCTACATCTGATGATGAGGACTGCAGCATGTCTAGGACCAGTAAACATATACCAGTAGGTTGTAAAAAGGATTTATGGGGCCCTTAATGAGTTCGAAAATCCAAAAACAAACCGACCCTTCCGTTCAATTATGTACAAAAACAAACTGCGGAACCTTTAAATTTACTGTCAAAGGAAAAATAGAATGTGAACTGCCCTCGAAATCGCTCTAATCTTCGTTCATTTGTATGCGGGGCGACTTCGAAATAGTCACCTAATTAAAAAGAGTAGCCTTTGTGATGCAGATACGTTGCCAACGCAATCACAGCGCTGCTCATTTCACCAGAACCCTTCAAATAAATATCTGATCCTATAAGCCTTCAAGTGTCTCAGAGTTTCTTTTGGTAGTCATTTTAATTAAAGGCCGGTGCTGTTCTAAATGAAGACCTATAAATCAAAAGAGTATTTCTTCCATTTTCCACAAGTTTCCATCAGCGATTATATTGGGACCGTACTATAAATAACTTCGGAATTAAAATTGTAGGACATCCGACTTTCTCTGTCTTTGTGACTGCATCATAAGTACCCATTAATGGATGCAACTTTAATTTATTTCATCGTTGTTTGGGCGTTTTAAGTGTCAAGTTCTTAAATAATTTTCACCGACTTGTAAAAAGAAGGAGGTTATCCGTTCGACACGTGTGTACCTATGTAATATTATTGGAACTGCTACTTATATTACACACACCCCCACCACCACCACCACCACCACCACCACCACCACCACCACCACCACCTATGAATATAGTTTCGGAAGTCAGTGGCAATATAGCCGAATCCCGAAACTAAAGTCATGTAAGTGTTCTGTGCTTAAGTTATTTAAAACGTTTTAATTTTTGAAGGCGGTTATCTTGTAATATGGTTTTTATATAATACTAGCTGACCCGGAAAATGTTTCTACCATATTAATTAAAGGTTCCCTGTCTATTTGTTTGATTCGTTTCTGCCAGAAACTATTGTAGCACAACATATTGATTTTTTAAGATAATACTTTGGCGTGGCAATATAGATTTGCACAGTAACATTATGCGAAATAAATTTATGCCAAAAGAAATGGGCCTTCAAGATAATTATGCTAACGTAAACCGTATGCCAAAAAAAGAAAATGGCGAAGTATTATTATGGCAAAACAAATTATGCCAAAACCGTTATGCCAAAGTATGTTGAAGATATCACCTGCATGTACTAGCACTGGCTAGATAGAAACTGTCAAATATATACTTAACAGTATTTCCTGTTGTTTCGCTCTACAGACCTCCCCAACAAAGTATATTAGGAAAAAGAACATTATGTGAAAAGAAGGGATCCCTTAATATAAAAAAAAATTTTGCCTGCGATCTAATCACAGACCTACCAAATATAGGTACACAAAAAAAACATAAAAATCGGTCAACCCGTTTCTCAGGAGTTTGATAACAAACACCATAACACGAGAACTTCATATATTAGATATGGTTATGTCGAGTAATTCCGCCTTTGTACGTTTGTGCATGAAGTATAAATAAATAAATAAATAATTCAATGTGCTGTTGCTACACTACATATTAGTTATCATGAGACCGCAGATATGAAGACATGTTTAGACTTTCAAAATGTAAAGGTTTTCTATCCAGACCTTTACGAATGGCGTTCCCAAACGGCCCATATATTGCCGACAATTTGTGGCTGCAATACGTTGCTAGCAATGTTTTAAGTATTGCACATTTAGGAGCACCCTTGGGATAATCTTAGGAACATCTTAAGTTCTACGGTTTTATTGTTATTTCTAGGCATAGTCATAGATTGTAAGGTCCGGTCATTCTAACGTAACCTTTGTCAGACGTAACTTTAATTGGCACTTTTTTAATTATTACTTACAATACCAGCTGTTATAAAATTAGTAGGTATTATTTTAATTTTGGCTTTTTAATTCAATCGCGTGTCGAAGGCATTCACAATTATAATTTATTACAAAATAATAGCAGGTCTCGAAACATAAATAAATTATTAAAACAGTTACCGTTTCATGTTAACAAAACCTTGGAAATATTTAGAAAATTGAAAAGTAGTGATTTATTGCGTAATTTATTGTAATTATTTTAGATGTTGTTTGTGTTATATTCATTTTGACTGAAGTTGTTCTTTTCAACCGACTTCAAAAAAGGAGGAGGTTATCAATTCGTCTGTATTTTTTTTTTTATTATTATTATTATTATTATTTTTTTTATGTTTGTTACCTGATTTCTCGGGACTGGTTGAACCGATTTTGATGATTCTTTTTTTATTTTGAAGCTAGTGCTTCCCGTGTGGTCCCATTTTAATTTGGTCCAGTTCTGACCATGGCATCCATGAGAAAACCGTATAAGTCTTAAATTTGCATTAAGTATGTGCGCGATTTGTTACGCGATTTCTCAGGCAAACGTAAACCGATTTTGAAAATTCTTTTTCTTATAGATAGGGTATGCTTCAGGGGTGGTCCCATATAAATTTTATCGAAATTGATTCAGCACTTTTTGAAAAATCAACAAATACCCAAAAATTTTACATAGACGACGTTTTAGTTTCATCAATCTTTGTAGTAGTTAACTTTCAATCTCTTCTTAATAGATTTGAATGAGAAGGAGGTACTAAAATGCGGAAAATAAAAAGCTATTTACAAAAAAGACAACCGCCTTCAAAGAGTAAAAAATAACTTTAGCACAGAACACACATTGACTTTAGTTTCGGAAGTCGGTGGCAATACAAAACAACAAACAGAACAAAGCCACTGAATTTCGAAACTAAAGTCAATGTGTGTTCTGTGCTAAAGTTATTTTTTACTTTTTGAAGGCGGTTGTCTTTTTTGTAAAAAGCTTTTTTTTATTTACATCTTTTCGCAGAGATGTAGGCATTCAGGTAAGTTTAAATTACATTGCGAGTTAACTTCGAATAATAAAATTAACTGAAAGTATATCTGTGTTATTCAAATATTTACGTTAATTTTGTTTAAGAAATAACATTAACTTTAATATATACGGATACTCTATAAAATCAATAGGACGTTATTTTTATATTACGTACTTTTTAAATTATATGTGTAAATTATATCAATAAAACTAATTTATGTGTTACCCAGTAACGGGGTTGTGGAGGTCCGATAGGCAGTCGCTCCATGTAAAACACTTAGTTTGTATTCAGCTGCATCCGGTTAGACTGGAAGCCGACCCCATTATAGTTAGCAAAAGGCTTCAATGTTCAATAAGTACGATCACCCTATAACATATAAGCTAAAAATCCTAAAGTTAAAAGGCATAAAAAAATTCCTCCGCGTCGCCGTCCACTGGAAATATGTAAATGTAGATAATATTTACAAACATTCAGAATAAAAAAAATATGTCTCTAACTAAAACAATACTGTTGAGAGGTGAATGCCCTTATTGCCAACATATTATAACTTACCAAGATAAGTGTTCCTAAAAATGAAGTACAAAACTTGTGTACCTACTCGCGATGAGCAAGTTGTTATGATGACAGTTTATTGAGACGCCTGCTGAGGACGCCGACGGTCATTTGCAAGCAGCCCGCCTCTCAAACTTACTGCCACAAACCACGTATACGCTGTTATTGCATTCTGCAATGCCTAAACGTCAGTTACCACTAGGAATGGACTTTGAGCAACTAGTTCACTAGTCTAAGCGTTCTAGAACATTCCGAAGACTAGAGCATTTTTTTTTTAGTTAAGAGATATTTGCAAAGGAAATAGATGAGAATCGACAATTAGATTTCGAACCAGATATGCTTTTTTGTTTTTTTGTGAATAGGGTATTTTACCAAAAAATCTAATTAGTCCGTCAGATAGATTTCCAAAAAATATTGGACACGTGTTTTTTCTTTTTTCACGTAAACAAAAAATTAAGACGATACAGTGCATCGACAACTCGTGTGACATCACGAAGTCGGTACACTTTTACTGGCGAAGTGACGTCACAAACCCCCACTCACGATATTTGATGCGTTTTATCTTCGTCAGTTTTTATTGATTTGATAAAACAAAAAATACGTATCCAATATTTTTCGATAATCTAACTGACGGACTAATTCGATTTTTTTGGTAAAATACCCTATTACAAGAATTGTAAATTGTAAGATTGGTTAGTATATAAGGTTGTGCTAAGTAAGATTGTAAATGCGAGTTTTTTTTGGTTCATTTACCGCTACTTAGGTACTATTAATAGTCGTTATAAACCTTTGCAAAAAATATTACATTTTGTAGTAATGACGATATATTTTTATCAACTAAGTAGATACATACGCACACTTCCAGTAAAACCGTCCGTGTGGCTTGGTCAAACAGAGAACGTTGTACTTTTCCGACCATTTCCGAGCATAGAGGGCGTGATCGCCGACGAGCGCAACGCCCTCTGCCGGCTAATGAATAACATGCAAATGACGGTGTCTAATGAAAACCACACTCGCCTCTTTGCTGACTAAACTTTTCATATACTTAGTTGGCGGTCACTAGCACGAAACTTATGATAAGAAAATATGCTGATTTTTTTTCTTTGTTAAGAGGGGAAGGATATCCTACCTACTTATCTATGTGTGTACCTATATGCACAAAATATAATGGGGCGCGCCGCAACCTTAGGTACTTTGTGCTATATGTTACTAGCACTTTGCCCGCGACTTGCAATATAGCCTGTAGCACTCAGGAATAACGTAGCATTCCTATTGGTGAAGGAATTTTTGAAATCGGATGAGTAGTTTCGGAGATTACCCCCTACATACAAACTAACAAACCAATTTTGCCTCTTCTTAACATTAGTATAGATGAAACTGCAAAAAACTAAGTGGTTTTAAAATAATGATTCTGTAGGTAACGCCATTTATAAAACAAAATATTTACCTATTCACTGCACTTGTTTTCATACATTTTCTATTCGCTCGTTCCACTCTTCCATTTTCTAAGCACATCACTATCGTGCTCCGTTTACATACGTACACAGTCAAGTGTTGGCTGGCACAGGATGCTTGCTAAC
The DNA here is from genome assembly GCA_947361185.1 of Charanyca ferruginea. Classification (NCBI taxonomy): domain Eukaryota; kingdom Metazoa; phylum Arthropoda; class Insecta; order Lepidoptera; family Noctuidae; genus Charanyca; species Charanyca ferruginea. Next base: position 10,849,063 of record OX376076.1, read on the forward strand.
AATCAAGACGGACCAGCAAGTGGGTTTACGTGTAATCGGCTCAGGACATACAGAATTAGCATATCCATTGCGATATGTAAGCGAGCGTCCGCCAACACTGTCCGGGATCCCAGACAATTGAATACTGTATTCATTATTGATTCAAGCTTACAGCTGTTCGTGGCAAGTATTGAATGTACCCACGATGTACTTATTACACTCAGATTGTTTATGACAACTGATTTTCATGACTTCGGTAGATAGTGAATAGGAAAACAAGCAAGTAGATTTATGATGTCAACGATAAATTCGTTTACATGTAAAAGTAAAGAGATTTATTAAAATAGCACTTAGGTACGTAAGTTTGCATAACCTACCTTCGCCGTATTTAGGTAAAAGTCATCGTTCGAACAGCGTGTGATTACATTCCTTTTTCAAAATACAAGTAGCAAATAACCAATCTGATCAAGGGTTGAACGAAAAGAAACACTCACCAAGATACATATATATAACCAATTTATATACTGAAAATATATTGGATTCGCCACTCGTACATACATAGGTATAGTAGATTTACGTGACAGAACTACCTCTGTTTTATATCGAAGATAAAGTCCTTTAGATCCGATTGAAGGCGAGACGTCGAGACCCCGATTCAATTGTTGTTTCGAACTTCACAATATGGGAAATTGACAATATGCTCTCTTCGAAGGGACCTGTTGCGATCCAACTTTATCAAACGCTTTTATTCATCTTCAAGTAACTATGTTTATTGGAGAACTTTATTACACTTTGATTTCAAATATCTTTTGAAGTCCTTGCCTTCCTGAAGCTCTTAGAAACCTATTTCTTAGCGTATCATAAGATTTTCAGCTCTTACTTAACCTGAGCTGAGTAGCAGTATTTGTATTTCCGTCCTCGTCATGAAGACAAGGCCTTTATAAACACAAAACAATGAGTCTTCTAGAAAATTTGAAATTATTTGTTTAGTATTGAAAATAAAATTATTTGTGAAGCAAATTATACCAACAACATATACAAGGGCAAAATATTCAAAATAAGAATAAAAAAATTGAAAGACGAGATTGCAGCCAATTTAAAAAAAAGAAAAAAAAATATATTTTAATTGGCCATGCCTGCTTGAAGCTTCTAGAAAACAAATTTTTAGAGTATTATACGATTTTTAGCGCTAAGTTAACCTGAGCTGAGTAGAGTTTACCGGTTTGTATGCAGTATTTATGCGTTAGGTATAATTTGCATAGCCGCTATCTGCATGAAGGTAAGGCCTTCATAAAATCTGACATCTGAATGTTTGAAAGCGACTTATTTGTAGGTACTATTGCATGCTATGTATTAATCGAATATGTAAAACATAACTTATCTATAAGATACAAGATATATACGCACCATATTTGATGCAATAAGGTGCAGTGATTAATGTAATCAAAACAATGAGTAGTAAAGAAAATATGGATTTATTTTATATTATTTAAATAAATAAATTAAATATTTATATAACAAAATATACCTACAACGTGCCTACAACTTAACTATAGGAAACATTCAAAATAATAATATTAACAAAAAATGAAACACGAGACTGCTGCCAACATACGAAAAAAGTTCTTGGAAAAGAAATGTATTTTGACAGATGTAAGAAATCAGTTATTGAATAATCAGTGATACAGACAGTTACATACCTACTCTATGTACAGTACACTGTACATAGTGTTCAGTGTACCAAGATTATACTAAATGAGTGACCAGCATATTTAATTTTATTGTGCCAGGAATATTATCTGCAGCGAAATACGGTCGTAATCAAGTAAACATTCTTACTTTCAATTTCTAGTACCTATGATGCATTTATTTATACCTATTGTAATTGAAAAAATTTCAATTAAGTATTTTATTCTTTTTTTAATTCACATATTTTTTTCTTAATTTTATCAATTATTGTTATTAATTACATGATTAAAAGCAAGTACTTACCAACCTACTGGTCTTTTATGCTATTGTATACTAAATTAGAAGTATGCATTTCTTAAATAAACCATAAATAAATAAACCATTTAATTTATTTATGGTTTGTACCTATAACTTAAAAAAAAAAGTTATAAATAAGTTTAAATTCCATTTTCTCTCTAAAAAAATAAATGATTGTGTAATCCTTATTATCATTAATACAGATTAAACGCGTAGGGTAAGTACAAAAACAACCTTACTTCTGCACATAAACACACAATTCACAAAAATAAGTAGGTAATTAAAAGTTCGGGAACACACGCTTCAATAAATTAATTTAAGTTTCATACTAGGGCACACAGTATTTCCATTGTTAATCAAATTACTTACAACATTAGCCACAGGCTCAGATGATTTCAACACGAAGGCGTGTTCTACATTCATTTGATGCAGAATAACGTACGGTTGGAACTTTTTTAAATCTTGTATATGGTGCATTGGTACCCATGCATCTTCCTCACTGTATACTACATTAGTCATATGCTTTACTTTGTTAATGGCAGCTGTATTTAGCACGTGTATTCTGTCCATAACCTCATAACCTAACAGCATTGATTTTTCCTGCAGTATTGGATTAAGATATATCGTCACCCGCTTAACATAATAAGACGGTAATGAATTCAAATATAAATACAGTTTAATGCCTAGCAACCTAATTGTTGGCAGTAACTGGATAATAAACAAGAATAAAAGTATAATTCTATGAAGGTATCTCACAAAATTGTTTACGAGTTTCCCATTTTTGGTTGATGAGAACTTTTGTAGAGTTGGAAACAATAAGTTTACTGACGAGATTCTTTCTATTAGGTACTCATTTTTGTGCAGAAGTTCCATCAGCATCCATGCTCCGATTGAATGTCCAATGAGATGTACTTTTGTATTCTTATCTAAGTAATTATTTATAAGATCCAGTTTATGTTCTATTTGACCTTCTAAATTGTATAAGGTCCAAACTCGTGGGTACTTTTCTTTTCCATTTTCAATTTCATCGTGGCCAGCATGACCTGGAAAGGATGAATAAAAACAAAATAATGAATGATCGTGAAACGATAATGTGGAACATAATATAGTACAAAAAAGCCAATTCTGATTTTAATTTATTTACTAGCTGATTCGGTTACGGTTTTAATTTGTTATGCGCAGAACTCATCTTTTTTTCTAAAATAAAAGTACCTATGTTATCTCATGATAATGTCAGCTATCTGCCAGTGAAAGTTCCCTCAAAATCGGACCAGCCGTTTCGGAGATTAGCCGGAACAGACAGACATACAGAGAGATAAAAAATGTTTTATTGTTATTAGTACCGTGTAAACATTCAAACACATTAAAAAACTGTTATTTTAACATTACAAACAGACACTTCAATTTTATTTATTTGTATTCATATAGAAAATTTTCACAGCAGATACCTACTCAAATAATAACTAGTTATATATTGTACCACATAGACCTCGGATTTTGAGCGTGAAACTATCAATATTCACTCTATATTAAGTAGTAATAATAACAGTTTTTTGACAACCTTACATAACGTCAGTGATCACCAAGTTATTGCAATAAAAAAATTGCTACTTAAGGGGAATGCGTCAGGGTAGCCCATTTGCGGGAAATCAACATAACTTTCTAAGTTAACATATTCCGTAAACGTCATAATATTTTCATTAAATAGGCATATTTACATTATTTACTAACTACAAATATTAACTTGGAGAGCTATGTTCAAGAATTTATGTCTAAACACATTTGTTTCTCCCGCGATTAAGTTTTTTTACCATACAACTAATAATGGACTGAATTTATTTATTTATTTATCTAAAGCAGTGTTATTTAAGTCAGTAAATTGTACTCTTCAACAATAACAATTCGTGTTACTTTACACAACTCGTGACCTAATTATGACCCGATTCGAATTTCGATTGCGCAACAAGATTACCTACTTATGTTGGACAGTAGTTCCATACAAGTGGCTATTGTGACCAAGTTATACTCTCGAATTCCTCTATTATTGGTTTTCCAACTGAAAGAGGTAACAAAATAATGTCTGAATCAAAATCGCTTACCGACTACACAGACGGGTAGTTGAGTACAACGGTGCAATTGGGCCGCAAACTCTCTGTAGAACTCGGGTATTCCCGGGCTTCCAGTTATAACAACAATCACCTCGGAACAGCACTTAAATGGATCACCAAACGTTATTAAACGAGTTTCTACGCTATTCAAACGTTTAGTTACGTACATTTTTGTTTGAGGACGTTTTATTTAACTCACACAGGGCGTGTTTGCAGTGTCAGACGGCGACAATGAACTGATCATACGAAAATTATTATTACAATTTGTGTAAGTACTACTGACTGCATAAAGACTCCGAGACCGAGACACTAGATCGACGTCACTAGACCGAGACCTGCCATAGACCTGTCGATATAGCTATTTGTTTTTTTGCTATCACTGTAAATTTTTCGTTTTTATTCATTATCGTCATCATCATCATCATGTCAACCTTTAGACTCTCACTGCTGGGCATAGGTCTCCCGCAAGGGGGGCGGGGAGTTCAGCCATAATCGAGCAGATGCATGTTGGCGATCGCAGTAGTTGAGGACGCTGCTACCCATCCTCTGGTCAATATCCTTCTGTCGCCTTCTACAGCACCCACGCGCGGCCACGGGTAGAAATGAGGTGGTGCCATTCGCCGGTGGCGGTCGTTTTTATTAAATACATAAAAATTATTAATGGTCTGCTCCATAAGCCTTAATTATTGCTAACAAAGCGAATAACACGATAATAAATAAAACTGGTGCTTTGCAGACGAATCATCATTGATCTCCGAGTTGTGCCCATAGCAATTGGGTACTATTCCAAGTCACAACGTCTCTAAAACACTTTATACTAACCCTGAAAGCCCGATTAGTTTTTAGTTAACTGTAAAATCCAATTTTTAGTTGCTTTGAAGTCAATAAATAGTTAGTCAATTGAGTTGTCAAAACAGTGACGTCACGTTTTACTATTGCTATATAAAATCTAAGGTAATCGCGTTTTGACAGCTAAAGTATGTCAATTGAATAGTGGTGTCAAGTATCAATTGGATACTTGACATCACTGCACGCAACTGTCAACTTTTTACGTCAAGTATTGCTACTTGACTTAAAAAGTTGACAGTTACGTCAACTAAATTTGTTTCGTCTGCGTAGCGAAATACTTGCAGGTTCAGATTTTTACTGTTTATGTGGTGGAATCCTATTAAACCCTATTCTTGCACATCAAGGCCGATGAATGTCGGTTATAGGGTCACTTCCTGTCGCACTAACGCAGGACTAAGTACACCTCTACGCAAACTAACTAGTACCCAGTCCTCTCCGCTGTTCAATTTAAAACAGGGCTTCTTAGAGTGTTACGAGGCCAATCGATCGATCGTCGATCGATGGCATTGATCGATGGTAGAATGGATTAGTCGACCTCGATCGATAGTTTCTACCAGAACAACCGATCAATTGTCGATCGACGATAGATCGATGGTATAATTTATTAGTCGACGTCGATCGAGTTGCTTGATTATTATTACCTACTGATGGATCATAGCTGGGGTTAATCGATCAACGTCGACCGATGCCATCGACCGGCAATCGATTGATTAGTTAGTGAAACGGTATCCGTCGATCAGCCAAAGCCACCACACCAATCGATCAACGTCGATTGATGTCGATTGATGGCATCGATCGACGATCGATCGATTGGTGTAGTAACACCCTTAAAGTTTTTGTAGTCACGGACCACTTTTATAATTTAAACAATTTTTTTTTTTTTTTTTTTTTTTTTTTTTAATTTTACGTCAATGAATATTTTAGGAAAAAAGAAAACCTTATTTCGAGTTCGTGGCTTGGCCAAAAAATGCAGAGTTTATTACACAATTTCCTAACAAATATGTTTTGAGTTAACTTACCTAGTGCCCCCTGATACGCAGGGTCCGTGGAACCCACATTAAGAAACCCTGATTTAAAAGAAACATCGTAGAAACTCTTACCACGTTATCTCTATTGTTGTTTACTTCTTTTGTAAATTGCTGTTCACGTATTATCATTTTTCCTTTTTTGTTGTTATTATTTGTAAGTAGGAATTATTTAATTCACTGCATGACAAACCGGCTAATGATGATAATAACATTTTGTGACTAGACCTTCCTAGGATAGAAAAGAAAGACGCCTTAAAAAATAAAAGACTTTAACTTTTTCATTTTTAAGGCGGTTGTCTTTCTTTTTATAATTTATTTTTATGAGACAGACTTGAAGAAAGTAATTGTTATCTAGTCACAAAGTGTTATCATCAACAACCGGAAGACGTACTGTTATCACAAAATGTTATTAGTAGATAATATTTATTTAGATAATGAATAACGTCAAAATTTGTCTAAGAACAACTAAAACCAAATATTCATGAATTTCATTTAAGTAGTTAGGGCCTACAGGGCCTGTACTGCAACTGAATTCATAATTAAACTCCGTACTTTAGTGATGTGGCAATCCCATTTAAATGAACGCGTAATAAACGAATGTGGTGAAGTAAATAAGAAATAACCACCACAACTTAAACATAGACTATACTGTATATTATTAACCTAAAGACGAAATTGCGGCCCTAAACAAAAATGAAATATATTACGAGCGAATTCGGTCCGTTTATCATACAGTGAAATCCAGTCTGTAAACATAAAATAGACTTTAAGCTGTTATGTATATGGTCTGTTTTACATTGTTGGTTTTTGTTAAGGTGAGTGACACCATCGCGTATGGTAATAGAGGGTTGTGTGATTTGCGCTCATGAGATTCAATTTCACGCACCTGTATGATTGACGGGGACATTATGCAGGTGTTCAGCCCTCCACATAATTTACTATTTTATCATTTCTCGGGATGTCGTTTGTTTCGCCAAGAGAATTATATTTAATGCTTAATATTACTGCGAAGAAAAATTTAAATTTGTATTTTTATATGGGCCGAGACGGAAAAAAGCTAAGAGTGTGGAGCTTATCAGGCCTTGCAAATTGCTGGAGTCAACTAAGGAGGTAGGGGGTCGTTCTGACTTTATCACGTCCGACATTATTTAGGTAAATCGAGGAGTTTTCACCCGTGGGACGTTGTCGAGTTTTCTCCGAGGTTTCCTCGTAGGGACGCTTTAAGATAGGGATGTCATCGACTTAAAACTGGTTGTCGTATAAATTAAGTATTTTTTTAATTAGTAAAGAATAACATTACTGCAAAGACCGAGTCTTTCCTTTATTAACATCGAGGTTGTTAGTGAATATTAGCTACCATAAGTACCTATAAATTCTATGGTATTAGGTACAAATTTAGTTACATATTATTGTTCATCATGTCAACTTTTAGACGCCCACTAATGGGCATAGGTCTCCCCCGAGGGGGGATTTAGCCGTAATCGCCATGCTTGGCCGATGCTTGTTGGCGATCGCAGTAGGTGTTATGGTACTCAGAAGGACGCTGCTGCCCATCCTCTGGTCAATATTCCTCTGTCGCTTTCTACGACACCCGCGGGTAGAAATGGGGTGGTGCTATTCGCGAGCGGCACCACGCGGCAAACCCCATATTATTGTTATTATAATGTTATTAGTCTGTAAGTTTTCCTAAAATAAAATCAAATAAACAGTGGTAGTGCATAGGTCATAACCTACCTTTACAATACCTTTCATGATTTTACAGAAACTTATGTTTAACAATGGAAATCTTTAATCTAAACAGTTGTGTTCATGTTATGTTTTGCGCAATCATGTTTTATTTATGATCTAGTATTAAAGTAAAGTAAACAACGACATTAATATTCAACACTGTAGCCTATTTATCACGCACGATAGTTAGTATAGCTTACTGCGAATTAAAACTGAATTCTAACTACATTTGTGTAAAGTATGAATAGATATTAACTCTTTTATTATTGTTTAAGACGTAATTATTCCCATAATCCATGTCTGAGAACTCTAAATAGAGATAAGTCTGTTTTATTTTAACTTAGAAGATAATCATTCATCAACTGTCTAGCCTTTTCCAAACTACGTTGGGCACGTTTTCTAGCACAACGGGGTGCAGCTGAATTTCAGTATTTTACATGAAGCGACTGCTTACGTACGACGTAAAGAATAGCACCATCCCAAATCTTCCCGTGGGTGTCGTAAGAGGCGACTAAGGGACTTAACAGAGAATGGGTAGCAGCGTTCTCTGTGCCTTTGTAACAACCATACTGCGATCGCCAACCCGCCTGCCAAGCGTGGCGATTATGGCAAACTCCCCCCCTTGGGGAGGCCTATGTCCAGCAGTGGACTTCAGTGGACTGCCTATCTGACTTCCATAACCCTAACTGGGTTGTGAAGGTCAGATAGACAGTCGCTGTGCAACACGATACCCTCTGGCAAGACTGACTCAGACTTTTGGTCTTCTGACGACTGTCAAAGATTTACGAATGACAACTGGGCGGGGACCAACGCTCAAGCACGAGGGTTTTACACCATCACCTTCAAAACTTTGCACTATTAAGAGATTCCTAACAGATAAACCCAATAACACTTTGTCTTATAATAGAACTGGGAATCTTACTTAGGAGCTCACGCTCAGTAGTCATACTTGCGTCGACGAGACCAACGGGCCAGTTATATCTTCTACTAGCGACCCGACCCGTCTTTGCATGATTTCCTCGATAAATGGACTATCCAACACAAAAAGAATTTTTCAATTCAAACCAGTAGATTCTGAGATTAGCGCAATCAACCAAACAAACAAACAAACAAATTCTTCAGCTTTATAATATTAAGTATAGATATAATAAAAATGAATTGTTGTTCGTTAGTCTCGCTAATCCTCCAGAACGGTTGGACCGCCTAGGCTAATTTTGGTCTTGAAATACTTGTCCAGGAAGTCCAGGGAAGGTTTATACGGTAAGCAATTTGAAAAATCGATTGACAGAACAACGTCTGTCGCGTCAGTTAGTAAGGTAATAATGACAGCAAACATTTGTTTGGATTTCCTTGTAAAATATATATCTATCAGGTCCAGACGTATGATAGTCCCAGAAAATGTGTAATTGTGATCTATATGATATAAAAAAATAAAAAGGGAAAGGAACCATAAACGTGTTAACCAATTTAAAATATGTGTGTGTGTAGTGGGATCAGTTGAGTAAAGAGCCAAATAAAAATGGTTACATCAAGTTCAACTGAGAGTTCCGTAGTCATACAAGTTTGTTTTAAGTACTTTTAATCCATCCATACTTCCATACTTCTTTTCATAGTAAAGAATAAAGTCGCTTCCGCTGTCTGTACGCGGGATCTTTTGCTGTTTCATCAATAGATAGAGTGATTTAAGGCTTGTATACATGCCAATAACCTTGAGCATTTGGCCCGCACTGAATTTGTGGACGAGTGCGGGGGTGATGTAGACGCAGTCTTTAATCGGACGCATTTTTAATTTATTGTAATAAAAATCTATACTTATAATATTATAAAGCTGAAGAGTTTGTTTGTTTGTTTGTTTGGTTGGTTGAACGCGCTAATCTCAGGATCTACTGGTCCGAATTGAATAATTCTTTTTGTGTTGGATAGTCCATTTATCGAGGAAGGCTATAGGCCCATGCGAAGCCGGGTCGGGTCGCTAGTAATACATATTTATAAAAAGTAACAAAACCAAATCATGTTCCTTTGTATTGCAAAGCAGTAGATATTTTTTTTTATACTCTTTTGATAAGAAATTAAGGAGTAAAATGGTTTCATCTCAATGATTTGGAGGTGATTTGACCTTTTTTTTCCTTATTATGTGATACCGATAGAAAAATTGTGGCTAAACCAAATTACATATTATATCATGTAGATTACTAAAAATTTTTTTAGATGTAATTTCTCTGTAAATGCCTACGAAAAGTTGCTTCATCTGCATGCTTCTTTCAAGCTTTTTTCGAGAGGGCAGTCTTAAGAGGAAGGTTTATACGTATAGTTTGATCTAAAATAAACCCGTGCGAAGCCGGGGTGGGTCGCTAGTAATATTATAAATGCGAAAGTAACTCTGTCTGTTACGTTTTCACGACGAAACGGCTGAACCGATTTCCTGAAATTTTGTTATGAATATAGCTTTAACTCGGGGAAAGGTCAGGGAAAGGATTGCTTTTAATAAGGGACTTCGTCTGCATCCGCGATAACCGACATTCACGCAGACTAAGTCGCGGGCGAAAGCTAGGTAAAAATAAATATAGAATAGAAAAAGGAATCTGGAAGCTATTTATATTTTGTATGTTTTCTGTTCTTAATTTGTTTTTTTATTAAAAATACAAACTTGTAATGACTACGGAACTCTACTCGACTCGCAAATGGCGGAGATCTCTGTAATTTCTTGGCAGACACCAGGCACTAACTACATTTCGCTGGCGTCGTGAAAATTAGCACTAAATTCTCGTATTTCATAACAAAATAAGTACTTACCTAATAACAAACATTACCTACGCTAAGTACAATTATGATTATTCATTTTAAAAATAACTTAAAATTGTTAATCGTGCATGATTGATCGAGGTTGCTGATTATGAAACCTAATAAGCTAATGATTGATTGAATTGCGAGTAAATAAATGTTTATTCGACTCGTGACGCCGTTACATTTTGATGACTTCCATTTTTCCAATTCCATTTTGTAGAGGATTTTACTAATAGCGCCGATCCATACAAAACGTAATGTAGTCAAATGTTGCTCAAAAAGTAGATAAGTTTTCTTAAAATTTGTGACACGTAATGGAAATACGTGTTTTTGAGTTACCGTGTATCATTTTTTAATTAAGTTATTTGGCGGGAAACTAGCTTACCGCAAGCCAAGAATGATATTATCCTAATTCTATAATTTCATTGAGTTAATTCATTATTTACCATAATACACTCGGCGTCACAAAAATCGCACCTCTTTATGAATTCCCTTCAAAGTCATTTTAACCCTATTAATCAATGGGTTACATATGACTATAAGGTATAATTGGAAAGGCAATTTATTTAAATTTCAGAATAAATCAATGGATTTGGTTTTTTGTTTACCAGGGAATAAAAAAAAGCAAGCTAATGCAAATGATTAAAAAGTTAAATTTTATTTTATCAGCAAAAATTACAACAAAGTCCTTAAAACTAACTTAAAACCTAGTGTTACCCCCCCTAGCCCTGATGACTGCTTCCATGCGTTCTCTCATGGACCTTATTAATGTGACAACAGTCTCTTGTGGAATGTTGTCCCATTCTGCAACGACGGCATCTTGAAGGTCTTGGAGAGTGGTAGGGGCAGGATTTCGTGCCCGTACTCGCCGTTTCAGTTCATCCCAAAGGTGCTCAATAGGGTTCAGGTCTGGACTTCGCGCCGGCCAGCGCATAACAGGGATGCCAACTTCGTGCAGGTAGTCTCTTACAATGAAAGCGGTGTGACAACGGGCGTTATCGTGCATTAACGTGAACCCACTGCCAACAAAACCCGCATAAGGGACAACCTGCTCCTCTAAGATCTCTGTTATGTACCGAGCAGCAGTCAGCGACCCTTGCCCGCGAGCACTTCCAGTCCGAGAAACACACACAAGGTTCGTTTTACCGTCGATTGACATGCCGCCCCAGAACATGCACGAGCCACCCCCGTATTCCACTGTCTCTTGAATACAGGCTTGTGCGAATCGTTCCCCTTGCCTCCTATACACTCTTCGACGCCTGTCGTTGCAGAAAAGACACACCCTCGTCTCATCCGAGAAGAGCACAGCCCTCCATTGGTCTATTGTCCAATCCACATGGTCACGGGCAAATTGCAACCGGTCTCTCCTATGCTGTGCAGTCAATTTGGGCCCTGTAGCAGCCCTATGAGCTGCAATTTTCTTCTCCCGCATTCTTCTTCTAATCGTGGAGACGCTTACAGAAGTTCTGCGAGCTGATCGCAGTTGTTGTTGCAGCTCAACAGCATTGGAGAACCGATTACGTAATGACGTCGAAACAATGAAGCGATCGTCTCTTTCGGATGTGCACCGTTGTCTTCCAGATCCACGTCTTCGGATATAGCCACCAGTCTCTTGGAAACGTTGGAACACTCGTCGAACGGCAAAACGACTCAAGTTCAGTTGCCGAGCAACATCACATTGCCGCATCCCTGATTGCAGTAGTGCAATGACTTGAGCGGCTTCATCTGCAGTGGTATCCATCTTCTGGGGTATTTTTCTTGCTGTAGCTGTTCACGTGTGTTCACTTCAAAGGTTGAATAGCGAATGACCCACATTTAACCCGGGTCGCCCGTTTTATACCCTTGTAGGGAGGTGCAATTAGTGGCCGTTGTAATGCGTATTTTGACAACATTTTTTTTAACGTTACGTGCTAATGAGATCTGTTGTGTTTAGGAATTCTAACTGTTGTTAATATAAAGGTCGTTAAACATACTTTTAATTGATATCAATATTAATTGGGTTTAATGTATTCGTTACTGGCGGGACATGTTTTAAACTTATTTTCGAAAAGGTGCGATTTTTGTGACGCCGAGTGTATATATGAATAGACTATTGGTAGGCCTCCCACCAGTTGGACCGACGACATTGTCCAGGTCGCGGGTAACCGGTGGATGCAAGCGGCAGGTTGCTGCTCGTTGTGGGGTTCTATGGGTTAGGTCGTTGTCCAACAGTGGACGTGTTCCAGCTGATGATGATGGATGCACTAGACTATTTTTGGTGTGAAGTGCGCAGACTAAAAAGTTCTTATAAGAGTACTAATAATGCTGTTGTTCTTTCGAAAAAGTACAGGATCCATAAATTGACTCACAAACGTTTATAGCTGAAAAATGTGCCCAGTTGTCAAAAGAAGCAGACTCAAAAATCCCGTAATTACATGACCGAATCGATTATAACGTTATTTCAAACTATATTTTGCTTACATTGTTTTAAATGCCGCCCGTCTCGCTGCCATTAAAAACCGATTAAAAACTAAAGCATTGTACATTGCAGTGTCAAAAAATGAGACCTGAGTCACTGATACGATGAACGACTTCTACCTACCAATGTGATACGGCTGTAGACGTTCATAAACGTCATTCGAGTAACAAATGTACGTATAAATTGGGCTTTGGGTAGAATAATCGTTATTGCTGTCATATTGCACAGTCCTTTACTGGATAAACTTGTAAGCGTGTTCTATAACGAATCGTGAATAGCCAGCAATTGTCGGCGCGACTATCTCGCAACAAAACTGTATGAGAAAATAATGTTTGAATGAAGTGCTATTGTTATGGCAGACTCCTACAAAGAAATTCCCGACAAAGTGCTTCGGGCGAGCGTTTGTTGTACCAGAATTACTTTTTGTTTGAATTTCATTCATCAGCTCGCCATGGTGTCTACTGTAAGTTGGATGTTTACTAAAACGCTTAAGCGGTACCTTCTGTTGATATGTTAAGCTACCGTAGTACTAAATCCTACATATAAATAAAATTCATTTATATTTTAGGTAGGTATTAAAACCCATATTTACAACAATGCTTTAAATGATAAACTAAAAACTAATCTCAATGAAGCTTAGCAAATGGAATGGCTGTGAAATAGCATGATACTTCATCTCTTATACGGTCCATAATCTTACGTAAAGCAATGTGGTAAAAGTTATCACGGAGTTAATTTTGAAATTCCTAACACTTATTTTTAACAGCAAAGCGTATAACATCTCCGTGTATCGTCGTCAGTTACGTAGAAAATGTCAAGCGTCTCATACACCAACTTTATTTTATCGCGCACAAGTTTAGGGCGTTACTTTAATTGTGGCCGACATTCGTCGAGTTAATGCGCATTAATGTGAGTGGGAAAGTTATCTTAATTAAACAAAGCTCAGCTAGGGACGTTTGTTTGTCGCGCAGCTTGTAAACACAGTCGGCAATGCTCGGCGTATCGACTGCGTTACGACAAGATATCACGAGATACGCTACCCTTGCAACGACCATATTCCCCCATCAGACCGTGTTCTCAAATCATAATCTCAGAATCCATTTCTCTGAGCGCCTCCCATTTTTAACATTTAACAAAACCCCGCTCGTCGGCCCAGTTTTTCCCTAAGAATTTGCGGAGGGTCCCAGCTGAATATCCGCATTTTTTTCTAAACAATAGGCTTGTCCTCGTACTGCGTTGGATTATGTGAAAATTTCACGAGGAATTTCCGTGAGATTCCCTTGAATGGTTCAATGTGAGTGAAATTCTCCCGAGTTCAATACATTCGAATATCCTTTTGAGATTGGAGTGACACAAAGCGTATTGTTACAGACGAGAGGTTTCTATCTCGTGCCGTTTTGTCGCGACGACTCTCATAGTTATTGTCTTCATCTGCGCTGGCTGCATTAAGTGATAAGCTTTTGTGTTAAATAAGTGTCAGACATGTGACACGTGACCTTTTTATGCAACTAGTAATCTTGTATGCATAGAAATAAATAGCTTCATGCTTCTACAGCAGCTAAAATAAGGTCACAAGAAAACGTTTTGTTTACAATTGCACTCTTGCGTAAATTGAAGTTGTTGTGAATGCATAAGATAGGAATTATAAAACTCGTCGGTACTTATTACGATTTTGTTAATAGTTTGTGCACTTTTATTTCTAACTAGCTATTGACCGCGACTTCATCCGCCTAAATGTCGGTTATCGCGGGTGTGGATGAAGTCGCGGATTAAAAAGTAGCCCTTATCCCTTCTTAGGGTTCAATCTTGGTATGTGCCAAATTTTATCAAAATCGGTTTGGTAGTTTAGTCGTGAATGCGAAACAAATCAACAAACTCATTTCCCCAGTTATAATATTAGTATGGATAAAACACTGTCACGTTGTAATGTGTAAAGTTAATAATATTTTTTGTAAATTATTATTTCCATCGAACAGCAATTAGTGATCTATAGTTAATTAGTATGCTGTGGTTGAAATTATATAACTAAACTTTCAGATGTTTTTATCCTGACGCAGAAAAGATAACCTACGTTAAGTACTGCATTCAACTGTTTGCTACATTTCTTTCCAAAATTATTGAGCATTATCCAGAAAGATCCAAGAACCCAAAATGCATATAGATCTCATTATTCCAACACAAAGCGGACCAGTAAAGCATAAACATTGTAGCCGGGCGCCGGTGAAAATTGTTTAATGGCTCACTAGCGATTGTCGTAAAACTATATTTCGTCGGCGAGGAGGGTTGAGGACGGAGGACACAGGCCCTCGTTAAAACTCTGACCGTTCACTAAATCTTACGGGTTTACGATTCTACAAAAATTGGGGCACCTCTAGCAACTCGAGTTTCTTCGCTTGTAACTGTTCACCCCTATGTTGTTATACAGCCTGGATTATAGTTACCTTAATAGGGTGGGATCGAGCTTTTACGAGCTTCGAAATAATTGGAAAAACTTCGTAACTACTAGGCCTGATATCGATATTTGCATAATTAAACTTGTGTAACCCTAGGTATGTACAACATAGAGCTCTATGCCTTATAAGCTTATTAATAATTAGGAATATCAATCGAGTATACTGATCCGATATTGTGTCAATACGTTTGATTGTAGACACAAAAGCCTTGCTCTATTCCTGTTCAATACGAACATTAATAAATAATGTTTCGATGCTGAATACATTATGGTGGGACAAAACGTCGTTTACTGCGGGAAAGCTGTTCGAATGAAATGAAACGCTAACTAATGAATGTTGAACTGAATGTCGTATATATTAATATGTGGAGCGTATTTAGTATTCAGCCGTAGCGTGCACCTGTCGGCAATCAGCCTCCACTCACATTATTTTGCCATTACTTTAGACAATACCGCATGATTTAAGGTAAATACGTGGAGCTCTCTGATTACGTCTGCGTCATAAAGTCTACCATACTTCTCTGAGATCCGTGACGTAGCGGATGATGACGTCACAAAGTAGCATCTGACACAACTGAAACTGCTTCAGGGACGTGTATCATTACATGAAGCGGAACGTGCAGTAAAATGTACACCGCTCGTAATAATACAATTATACGTAGGAAGTGCGCTAACAACGTGGCTTATATCACGAAAGATAAGCGACGGAACGAGTGATGTCGCGATACGTCTCTCCGCTGTGGCGCGTCTGCTCACTAACCAACGTCCTATATGAGCGGAAAATGCGAAACCGTGCTGCGCTATGCGAAAATGTGATAATATTACTTGATGCATATAAAGCCGTAATTATACAGCAATGCTGTTGTTCATTTTGTGACAAATGCTTAGTACTTCAGCACTGGAATTCTTTAAGAATTCACTCGCGATTTCGAATCCAATCTCATTTCCGATTTCACTTACCTGAAGTGAAAACTATTTGGTATTAGCTTAAATAGTAACGAAATAATAGTTCGCTTCGCTTATGTTGTAACTTAGTGGCACTAGCGTAGTTTTGATCGAGTTACAGACTACCTAAAACAGTTTTCACCGCGGAATCAGAAGTGAGAACTGGAGTGAGTTCTTACAGAATAGCATAGCAGTAGTTGAGATTCCTACAATGCGCAAATTTGTTATCGACATGTCGAATGATAGCATAGCGTGGGATCGTATTTGTCGACCCCAACTAGGATAATGAGTATTCTGTATGTACATATTATTGTTTCGGCCAAAGACCGAGCTTGTCCACGTCCGCACAATCGTTTCACTAATCTTGGCTTAGTAATTATAAAGTTTTAGAGCGTACATTCCACTTAGAGTTTATCTGAAATTCGAGAGCCTCGGCCATACAGGATCAGCCCACATTCTTCCGAAACAATATTAGAAATGATTCGCTTGAATTAATAATAGGTTCCCAACCCTTCTTGTAAGTACTTGTAGATGATTACGAAAAGCTTCGTACAATTAGTGGCTAAAGCCGGGTACGGGGACGTAAAGCTGTCATTCTCCTTTGTCAGGTAAGTTATTAGGTACCTAACAAAATAATGGCTTGTTGGGATTAATGTTTAATCTATGTTTATGACGAACATAAGCGACATAGTTGTCGGATGTCGTCTTACGATATTGCGATGATTGGAACGAAGAGTTATTTAATTCTGTTACAGTGTTGTTCTCTGGAGTTGCTTTGTAGCTCTTTCATAGTCTGTTTTTTTTTGGATGAGTAGTTTTATTGTTACACCCTGGGTTATAGTGGGAACAATGTCCTGCCTAGAAGAAGTTGTATTTGTTTGATGATTTTATTTTTTTTGTTTCTGAAGCTGAAATCGTTGAGACTATATGTTTTTATGTTTTTTGTATGGATGTAACAGAACAGGTGACATTATTAAGTATAATAAAAATGAATTGCTTTTCGTTGGTCTCGCCGATTTGGCTAATTTTGGTCTTGAAATATGTGTGGAAGTCTAGGGAAGGTTTAAATGTTAAGAAAAAATAGAAATATACGAGGAACAAGACTACGCCGGCTGGTCAGCTAGTTAAGTATAAATACTTTCATAAATTTCATAAAAGTTCTAAACGGATTTAATAATAATTATAATACCCTCCTGTTTTCGTGAACATGACAAAAATGTATTGTTACAAATATAGAACTTTGCAAAATATAGTTGAACATGAACGAAATTGAATTAAAAGAATTCCTTCTTTTTGTAGAAACTGTCGTTAGTTCCCGCCATCTCGTTGAAGTTCTAAAGTTTTACGCTGGATCGTGAATTCAAACTTCCGACTTAGACAATGTCTTCACCATTTTTCAGGGATATTTATCTTAGTTTTATTATTTTCCAAACACATAAATCTCGCGCCCCATAAATAGGAACTGTTAACGTCATTTCGTGTGTAGCTATAATGGTTAATCAAACACCCGCGGTACATATTTTATCTCCGATCTTTGACGTGTTGTTAGTCTCGCAGTGAGTCAGCGTGAATGTTAATGCATTTCGGTTCGTAAGTATATCACATTTCGTCAAATGTAATCGAAGCCCCTATGACGGGATCATCCATCACAAGGATGTTTTCTCATCGTTTCTTTTAAGCGGAATATCTTTCAATGCAAATTTACATTCGAGTTTCATCGATTATTAGGGACGAATCGGTGCGACTAATCGATTATTCTCGGCGACATCGGATGGTAACTTTATGTTATCGCGGCAGTCGACCGACTCTCCTAGAATTATTCATGCCAAAAACATTCCTGTTAAATGGAAACTGATTTATAGAGTAGCATTCGGGGCAGATTGTGTGTTGGAGTGGCTCTTAGTTCTTTTGCGGCGCCATTTCTTTTTCAGTGTTATAAAGGAGCGCTTCCGTTATACGGTCGTGCATGTCGGCAATAATCCGGCTCGGTTTGATGAGCCCTGTTTACGAGCAACGAGAGCGTATCGCTTAAGCGACAAATAAATCGCTGACGATGCTAAATTTATAGGAGTTAATATATTTTTATGAGCGAAGGAACGCTGGCGTTGTATGAAATGTTTGAATTTGATTATGAATTTTTATGACAATATTGATTTTAAGTTTTGTGTTATATTTCCGGGATAGGCTGTGTTATGTTACGAGCGATATTTGCGTATACTTTTGCCGTAATCTAAACTTTTATGCCCGTATGATGTTCGCGTAGCGTGAAAAGCGTCCGTATTGTTAGAATTGGTTCAATTCAGGACAAGGGCGTCGCCAGGGGGGGCAGGTAGGGGCAGCTGCCCCCCCCTAGACACTCAAAACAATGTGAAAAAAAAAATAGTTGAATTGATCAAAAAGACGAATCTCGCTTGAATTCTTCAAAATTAAAATCTTGCTAATTAAATATTTAATTGCTTCTAAATTCTTTTTATCCCAATATCCTATAATTTGTCGAAAATTCTTTTTATAGTATTAAATATATTTCTTCACAATTTTAATTTATTGTACACAGTGGCGTAGCTATCGAAAGGCTAAGCGGTGCGATTCATCGGGGCCTCGAGCTTGGGGGGCCCTAGCCAGCAAACCCCGAACTGACCTAGCAAAAAATTCTTCCACCTTCAGAATATAAATACAAATTCTTTCTGTTGTGTTGTGTAGGTTCTTGTGTCTAGCCACTTCAAACAATCAGCTATTATGCAATCGATTTATAAATTTGCTTTGCTTTCAAAATCTTGCTTTTTCTCCTTCACTTTACAGCTGTGCCTCTGCTGAGTAGGTACCTACCTCTTTCTAAAAATCCATATCAAATTTGTTAAAACCCTACTTGGTGTTGTTTATTGTCAGAGCATGGACATTGCGTCAATATGCCCCTTGTTCTCGTAAACTCCTACACATCATCGAGTCTGTTAGTCTATGATCTTCCTTTGCAACCTAACTCATTTTAATATCTCAGGGGATGACACGTGGCTCGACTTACTGACGACCTCTGTCTCTCTCTTGTGTCCATTCATGGTCAGTATTCTGCACCTGGCTTTTCCAACCATGATCTTATTTTCCTCTCGCATGCTCTAAAACAAAACCTAAACCGGTTCGTAAAGGTCTGTACACGCGTTGTTTGGCGTACCTACATGGATGTGGAGAAGCTGCGTCAGCATGCGTCGGAACTCGATGGGGGTCATCTTTCAGCTACAACAACCGTAGCCGACCAGCTTGCTATCTTCAATCGATCGGTCTTTGCTCTATTGGACAGACACGTTCCTGTAAAGAGGGTTCAGCTTAAGCGTCCACCGGCTCCTTGGATGACGACAGGGGTGCGTTTGGCGATGAGGCACAGGGATCGGGTGAAGAAACCTCTTCAAAGCTGCAAGAAATCTGTAATCAGATGATACGTCACGCCATACGCCGCCATATTCTCGAAAACATTTCGCCTTCTTCTCTGTTGATATCTGGGAATTCTTCGGAACTCTTGGTATCGGCAGCCTACGTCATGTGGACTTCCCAAAGACCATTTACCTGGATGATATCAACCGTTACTTCACAACCACTGGTAATTTAGGTGCTCATATATTGTCTCAGACGGCTAAGCTGCACAGGGTCCTCAATAACTGCATCAGGTTTATCTTTAACTTGAGGAAATATGACCATTGCTAAATAACATAGTGTCAGAAATAAAAGGAAAGCATAATTTTTTTCATTTGATGTGAAATTTTGTTCAGAAAAATGAAAAGCTGACATTGCCGTAAGGACGTATAACTGACATAATTGATTAATTTTGTATTAAAATGTTAAAATTCATCGTCTTCCTTTTATTTCTGACACTATGTTATAGCAAAAAATAATCCTTATGATGAAGCCTTTCGATCGGTATGATAAAGCTACAGGTGATTATTTTTCTCGTGTAACGAGATTCGATTCCCGGTTCAACCATGTAATTATTTAAATATCTATGAATGCAGTTTAAAATATTTACACGAATAATAAAAAGGAAAAACCTATAACTGTTAAACTAAAAACGAATATAATAAAAACATCAAACATTCATCCACATCGCCGTCATCTGGGAATGTGCCCAAGAGACAATGGTTATCTGGCAATGCTTAACCTCTGATCGAGGTAAAAACCAGCTCATTACCTTTATTATTATAAGTTATTATTTATTTATTAATTGTGTAACCCAAATATGGATAATTTATTGAATTTATTTTATCTGAAATAAAGAATTTGAATTGAATTGAATTACCAATCTTGGCTCAAATAATTGGTGATCAATTGTCCAACACAGAAGTCCATTACATTAAAACCTGCTAACAAATCATACAGTTATATATTTGAACGTGACTGTGAGTCATAAGTTACCAAGTATAACTCAAGCCTATGATTTTATACAGCAATATTAATTTACCAAATTAAAAAAAAGGTTTTATGTTATAGAATTAAAATTGTTACAAGGTTTAATTTATTTTTTATTAGCGTTGGTTTAAGTTTGTTAAAGAATATTGTATGGACGAGTTTAACGGCCGCACTGCTGAGCGTGGGTTTCGTAATGACACCTATATGATTTTGCATCATCATCATAGTGTGTGATAATCGGTATGTATTTATGACTAGCTTCTGCCTGTGGCTTTGTCTGCGTCGACCTCACAATTAAGCTAAAGTCCTACATTTTCCCACAGGTACACTAAGGTCAATCCAGAAGTCGAGCAGCAGCGGCATCTATGTCCTTAACAACCTCACTGCGATCTCCAAGACGCCTGCCAAGCGTGGAGATTATGGCAAGACCCCCCCATAATAACAAAATTGTGGCGTTTTATGGGGAAGGCTTTTGTTCAACAGTGGGTGCCTTCCGGCTGATGATGATGATGTGTTAAGCAAAATCAATATTTAAATACATGTGTGCCTTTCAGCGAATTCCGTAAAACATACGCTTTAGTGTGAAAGAATTTAAGCGGAAATTGCGAACTTATTTTCGGAACAATTAAGCAGAGTCATCTCATAATACTCTTTTCCTTTCTTTATATTTATATATCTATATCTATTTATATTTTATATAGGTATGTTATATAGAAGATGTTAAATTATGTATGTGTAGTTTATATATTCTTAAGTTTATCTCTATTTAACTTTTCAACCGACTTCAAAAAAGGAGGAGGTTATCAATTTTTTTTTTTTTTTTTTTTAATGTTTGTTACCTGATTTCTCGGGACTGGGTGAACCGATTTTGATGATTCTTTTTTTATTTGGAAGCTAGTGCTTCCCTTGTGGTTTCATTTTAATTTGGTCCAGTTCTGACCATGGCATCCATGAGAAAATTGTATAAGTCTTAAATTTGCATTAAGTACGTGCGCGATTTGTTACGCGATTCCTCAGGCAAACGTAAACCGATTTTAAAAATTCTTTTTTTTATAGATAGGGTATGCTTCAGGGGTGGTCCCATATAAATTTTATCGAAATTGATTCAGCACTTTTTGAAAAATCAACAAATACCCAAAAATGTTACATAGACGACGTTTTAGTTTCATCAATCTTTGTAGTAGTTAACTTTCAATCTCTTCTTAATAGATTTGAATGAGAAGGAGGTACTAAAAAGCGGAAAATAAAAAGCTTTTTACCAAATCAAATCAAATCAAATCATTTATTTCTTTGCAAACATGGGTACATATGAGTAGATGTTCTTTTATATTATAGGTTCTCCATATTTTACCGTCACATGGGCATGCAAATGGTAAGGTTTACAATTATATTTTAAGAAAAAGAGGCATATCATTGGAATTGCAATAAAATTAAGCATGTCAACCTGGTCAGAGTAGTAAAAAATAAATAAAAATAATTAAACACTATCAAAACAGTCCAAAAGATTAAAATTATGCCAACTAGATTAACAATATGTCATAAATCAGTCAATAACAGTAGGTGTATAGGGTAACAGTAAGTGTATATGTATAGGTAGTGAATATTATTATTATTAAACAGTTAGTGAATCGTCATTAAGAAAATCGTCAATTAAGTAATAGCTTTTCATTATCAAAATGTCATTTAGCGCCTTCTTAAATTTGAATACAGTCATATTTTTTACAGCATTAGGTACTCTATTGTATATGCGAGGAGCCATACCAAAAAAGCTTTTTTGCATTAGCGCAGTTTTACAATTTACTTGACATAGCTTATTGACGTATTGACTTCGTAAAGGATTTTTCCTGACCTCTGATAATTTTTTAAATAGATGTGGATTACATTTCACAAATAAAGCCGTTTCCAATATATATAAACAAGGTAAAGTTAAAATTTTCA
Organism: Charanyca ferruginea; assembly: GCA_947361185.1. NCBI lineage: Eukaryota > Metazoa > Arthropoda > Insecta > Lepidoptera > Noctuidae > Charanyca > Charanyca ferruginea. The sequence continues at coordinate 10,871,710 of OX376076.1, forward strand.
ATGATTTAAAATATGGAACACAGCTATCAGTTGTCTTAAGGCCACACATGGACCTGATGCATCGCTTCTGCAATCTAAATACCAGCTCCCTGTCCGTAGACTGCCCCCAGAAAATAATGCCATACCTCAATACAGAGGCAACCAGTCCATGGTAAGCCGTTAAAAGAGCCTGACTGTTAACTTTCTTTGAGAGTTGAAATAGGGCATATGCGGATTTGCTAAGCTTTTTACACAATTCTTCAACATGAGGCTTCCATGTAAGTTGGTTGTCAATTATTATGCCTAAGAACTTAGCTTTACTAACTTCTTCAATATCACAGCCATTGTAAGAAATGTTAACATTTGGGTTTTTGCATCGTTGATAGAAGTGCATGACTTTTGTTTTAGTTAGGTTTATAACTAAGTTATTATTAGTTAACCAATGTATGATGTCACATAAACAAGTATTGATGTCATTCTTATAATTATTTGGATCAGTACATTTCACTATAGCTGTACTATCATCTGCAAACAGAACCATTTGGTTGGTGGTTGCTTTCGGGAGATCATTAATGTAAATCAGGAAAAATGGTGGACCCAATACGCCACCCTGTGGGACGCCATATTTTACGCGTCTGGGTTTTGATACATATTTGGTTTCTAATTTGGTTTTTGGACATATCCTAGTAACTTACAAAAAAGACAACCGCCTTCAATAAGTGAAAAATAACTTTAGCACAGAACACACATTGACTTTAGTTTCGGAAGTCGGTGGCAATACAAAACAACAAACAGAACAAAGCCACTGAATTTCGAAACTAAAGTCAATGTGTGTTCTGTGCTAAAGTTATTTTTCACTTTTTGAAGGCGGTTGTCTTTTTTGTAAAAAGCTTTTTTAATATGTTTTTTCATATGCACCTGCCATGTTATCTCTTCATCACCCTTGGTTGACTGGTAGAGAATGCCTAAGGCATTAAGTCCGCCTCTGTACATTTGTGCATGAAGTATAAATAAATAAAGAGTTACAAAAAAACTTTTTTGAAAAAAGAGAACCGCCTTAAAAAATAACTAAAAAGTGATAAATAACTTTAGCACAGAACACACATGACTTTAGTTTCGGAAGTAGGTGGCAATACAAAACAACAAACAGAACAAAGCCACCGACTTCTGTTTTTATTTTCCACGTTTTAGTGCCTCCTTATCACCCAAATCTATTAAGGAACGGCAACACCGTTGAAACAGAGATTGAAAGTCCTCTAAAGAAAGAAACGAAAACGTCTTCTCGGTTTTTGTTGTTCTTTTCAGGAAGCGCTGAATAAATTTCTGTTTGTTGTATACTAAACCCTTCTCCAGAAGGTAACAAACACTTTTCTAAAAACCTCATCAAATTCGGTTCAGCCAAACGGGAGATAATCGCGGCCAAACATACATACATACATACATACACTCTTTTTTTTTTGAAGTCGGTTAAAAAAGTCATCCATCTATCGTTAGGTACACTTTTGCGTTTTTAATAGTAGGACGGCTGTAAAGACACTTTACGATGACGAACGTTAACGGAGGAGCTCGTAGCTAAGCATAAGTAGTACGAATCGATCGAGGTTAAGGCGGGTCCCTGTGCAAAACGCAGCGCTAGCTGTTTTTTGTTCAGTTTTTCGGACCTAAATACTCTATATCCAAAAGAAATACGAAGGGCCGAAAGAATCATGGCAGGATTTGTAAAAAAAAAAGAATATGTTTAGAGAAGTTGAAATTCTAATGTCTATACTCTTGGGTACGCCTAAAGAGTATCTTCAGGCATTTAAAATATTTTTAAAATCCTGCAATAAAAAAGCGGCCAAGTGCGAGTCGGACTCGCCCATGAAGGGTTCCTTAGCAGCAAGTAACATAATATAAAAGTTCTTGTAACTTTGATCGATGTTTTAATAGTAAATTGCGGTTTACGATGTATGACGTATTAAAAAAAAACTACTTACTAGATCTCGTTCAAATTAATTTTCGGTGGAAGTTTACATGGTAGTACATCATAAATATTCTTTTTAGTTTAATCATTCTCTTATTTTAGAAGCTTTGGAAGTGGATCTCGCGCAAACTATTCAGTTTAAATAAATATGTATTAGAAACCTCAATATCATTTTTGAAGACCTATCCATAGATACACCAAACGTATGGGTTTAATGAAAAAAAAAATTTGAGTTTCAGTCCTAAGTATGGGGAACCCCCAAAACTTATTGTTTTTTTTTCTATTTTTGTGTGAAAATCTTAATGCGGTTCACAGAATACATCTACTTACCAAGTTTCAACAGTATAGTTTTTATAGTTTAAGAAAAAAGTGGCTGTGACATACGGACGGACAGACAGACAGACAGACCATAAGGGTTCCGTTTTTTGCCATTTGGCTATGGAACCCTAAAAATGGATCTTAAAACTGAATAGTTTAACGAAAAGCTCATTATTTAAGAACGATACGGCAGCTGATAGTAACAGTGACACTGACAGCCGTTTTATGGGAAATAATGTCAGAAATAATGATTAACCAATGTTCTTTTTCAACTCCGCCATTGTAAACAACTTTACTTTGAGAGATTCGTTAATGTCACTTTTGTATTTATTTTATTTTATTCCTTTTCCCTTCTTCTTCTTTCTTTTTTTTTATAAACTCAAAATAGGCAACGTGATGAAACGAAAAGTGTTATTTACATTTTAAAATATTTTAATTATGCGAGGGTTTAAAAATTTTGGTAAATTTACTCCTGGTAATAAATTCTTTATTTTGGAAAATATTTTAAGCCCTCTAAATTATTATATTTTCCCATACAAATGAATGAATGGATCTCGCCATGATTCTTTCTAAGCTTTCTGAAGTTTTTCTTCAAAGTTTATACCTACCTCACCGTTCACATTACACTATTGGTATTTGACAAGAACACATAGGTAACGTAGAATTATTTTGTTTACTTAGGTATGTGTGGTTGGTATTCATAGGAGCTTTACTTTGAGTACTTATCAATTTATTTTGTCTAGTGAACGATGTCTGCTTTTTAAATTGTGCAAGTTGACGTCCGGAACTTACTTGCACTGTGGAAACATTTCGTCAGTCGATTTGTCAGGGGTTTTAACATCTGAAACTGTAAAAAAACCTGCTTCATAATACCAAATACAGGTCTCATGACGAGCAGTATTTATATTTTCTCTTGCTTCAAGAAACAGATAGGTACAAGAAGTTTAGCATACAAATGTAGCTAACTGCGCTACACCTTTGCTTGTAGTTGAAAGTTTCAAAGTTACTCTTTGGTTAAACTGAACTTACGAGTAAAATGTGCGGAAAATATATTTTGTTCAGTTCAAGATGTTTAGTTTATATTTTGACGTTGGTATTCATTGGTATTCAGCGGTACGGTTTAACGGTTTTTATTTCAACGGTAGTTATACCTACCTTAAACTTTGCCACAACAGCCTGTCAACACTAATATATCTAATCTGCTCGACGTCCGCATGTCACTACATGGATTCTGCAGAATATCAGCACAAAGTTCGTAAGGTTGCGGCGCACGCGCCCGAGCAGAGAGACCACTCAGAACAAACCGCTATTTTTCGCACGCACACATTGAGACGTTTATAGGCATTCTCAAGCAGTTTCAAGTAGACTTCAGTCTCGACTGTCACGTGTTGTCTAAATGAATAAAAGAGAGACATTGACATTTCATGACGAACAGGAAAATTTTGTCATAAAAAATAAAATTGCAATGAGTTCCAAACAGTGTCAATAAAATTTCATATTGTCACAAATAAAACCTACCGAGTCAATACAGTAGCAGCAACCTAGTGAGTTTGGCAAGTTTAGGTAATTAATTATTTTTGAAGATGGCGGGAGCGGTCCTTCTGTAACCTCTATATTTTGTGATATCAGCGTCATACCTTGAGACACACACCTCACTTTGTGCTAATCCTTGTTTGATTTGTATTTTTTATGTTCTGATATGTCTCTTGAGTGCATCAAATAAATAGTTGTCATCTATTTACCAACTACATTAAAATATTGACGTTTCTGCAAAAATCTTGATCGATGATTTTGAGTGTGTAGCATATCATAACACCTAATGCACCCACCCTCACACACAAACCTCGCAATTACTTCACCTAAATTCGCCCAAGGAGTTTTTTTACAGAACAGCATTCCTGATTGAAATGACATTGATGTCTCTAACTATGAGTATGTCACGACTCGGTACATCGACCGTTTCCTGCAAGATTTTTATTTTATTTGGTGCGCGATGGAAATCATCATGGACTTTCCCCATCGTGGGGGTGACGGAGGGGCAATGCCGGACTCTTACCGGCTAAAACCACCGCGGTGTTCCACCACTGCCTATGGCTAGAGGTGTGGGATTCGCATAAGCTTACCCTTTAACAATACGGCGATATCTTTCTCACAGTCTTCTCCTCTTATATCAACAAGAACTATAAAGAGAATTTGCCGGTGAGCTATGGGCAGAAGGCTATCTTGAGCTATGCCCAGGATTTGCGAGACGTCACTACGGCAGACAAAACACACAAGTAACCAAAGTCGTCAGATTTGTCAAAGTTTTCTTAGAAATTGATGAATTAGTATTTGCCAGTGACTTCGTCCGCGTCAGCGTCGGTTATCGCGGATACAGACAAATTTACGGATTAATAAGTAACCTATGTCCTTCCCCAAGGTTGAAGCTATCTTCATACCAAATTACATCAAAATTGTTTCAGTCGTTTCGTCGTGAAAGCGTAACAGAGTTACTTTCGCATTTCAAATGTTTGTATGGATGTATGGATTTTTTCAATTATTACAGTCTTAATTAATAAAAATATTATGTAGACCGTATTATGATTTGAATAATTTATTTAATTGACTGCACCTTTCGTCACATTCGACGTGGCGGCACCAGGAAGTAATTTTTTTTTTAAAGTAGAAGGAAATATCAAAAGGACAAGTTGACGTGACGGCGACTCGAAATGGCGGCGACTCGACGTAGTGGCGACTTGACGTAGCGGCGACCCGACGTGGCGGCGACTCGACGTGGCGCGACTCGACGTCAAGAGAATAAATATATTTTTCATATCGGTACAATAAACAGCCTTTAGTAGATATACATTGACCGTATTATGAGTACCTAAAGCTCCAGTATTAAGATATTACTAAGATATGAGCTCATAGAAAGTTCTCGTGCAATATAGAAACTGTGATGCTGGTCCAGATGGCGGGATATGAGGCGATGACCCCTACTCACAAAGTTCTTATTTTTATTTGATTGCCCATTTTCAGGTCATTGTCATGCATTGTGTAGAAATTGTGGTATATTTTATTAATGAATAACTGACTCGACAGACGTTATTCTGTTTAAATTTAAATCTACATGTACGTACACTAATAGTATTATAAAGAAGAAAGATTTGTATTTTTGTATGTTTGTAACGAGTAAACTTAAAAACTGCTGGTCCGATTTAAAAAAATCTTTCACTTTTATAATGCTACATTATCCGTGAGTAACCTATGCTATAAAATTAGGGATCTTTCAGAAAATTCACACGAGTGCTGTCGCAGGCAAAGCGCTAGTGTTGAATAAAAATGAAATATCATTTACCAATTAATCTTGTTTTGTTTAACGTAATGAGCGCCCTCTAGTATTCGTTTTGCATAATTTTCCTTTTCTCCCGATTTTTTTTCTATGGCTTTTCCATGACCATAAACATAACAAAACAAGAAGGACAAGTTTTTTCTCTCAACTTAATCTACTGGGGTGTGATTCTGTAAGACCTCATTCTAAACTTCGAATTTGAATACGCTGTGAGTTTCTTGATTTTCATTCTAAAAACTCGGTTGATAATTCGAATTTACACTAGCGCCACCCTTGCGAGCGTGTCAGCGAGTTGAACTAAATTGACAGGTAGATTTTAACAGATAAAGTATGAGATGACGTAAGAAGTGGCATTCTGTAAGGTAATTTCCCCGTCACTTCGACGCTCATTTCGCACTCGAACCCGATTCAAAGTGTCAAATATATCAACCATTAGTCATTTTGAACCTTATTCGAAGTGAAAGTGAATAGCGATGTGAGATGCGAGTTGTTGTTTGAATTTTACAGAATCGACCTACTGGTCTCAGATAGTAATATTGTCACTCACTATCACGAAGAATAAGCACTTGGATAGGTGACCACAATACCTTCTTCTAAATAATCTGAAAAACTACCATTGTGTTTAGATAATCCTTAAAAAGAAGAAAACTGCTGCTTACTGGGATGTATTCTAGTCGAGATACTAAGCCAAAAGTCATCTTATACATGAGACTTTTCTTGAAAAAATGGATAGCATCATAAAAATATATAACTTCCATCAAAGAAGATTGGTTTTGTTTAAAATATTGACAATGTAATCTTTCGCGAGTTGAATCATTGTTTTTATTTAAAGATCCTAAGAAAACACTCGTGTGGTCGAGACTTCAAGAGACTTTATCACATCATTTTATGTGTTTTGGTAACCACTTGTATGTTGCTCTTTTAGAGATTTGCTTTTATATTGTTAGCTAGGTAGTAGAGTAGGTAGCTAGGTAGATAGAGTAGGTAGGTAGTACATGGTGCCGTTGGTAGCGGACTGTGAAGGCAGCATAATAATTTCAGCTAATACCTACAATAATCATCCAGCATTATAAAATCCAATTGTTGATCTCGTTCATTGAAAGTAATAAAAAGTCCAATTTATCGTTTTCAACCGACTTCAAAAAAAGGAAGGGCGTTCTCAATTAATTATTAAATGGAAAAAAAACTAAGTGCATCAGATTTGCTTTGCCAAATGTCAAAAATAGTGAGTGTGACATAGTATTGAATAAAGAGAATCTGGAATTCGTCGATAAAACCGTTTTTCTGGGATTGACGCTCGACTCAAGGCTGCAATGGGGTCCTTATTTAACATCGCTCGCAGGACGGCTAAGTTCGGCAGCATATGCTGTTAGAAAGATCCGGCAATTTACTGATGTGGATAGCGCGAGACTGGTCTATTTTAGTTACTTTCATAGTATAATATCTTACGGTATTTTATTGTGGGGACGAGCTGCAGACATCGATTCTATTTTTATTCTGCAGAAAAGAGCCATCAGAGCCATTTGCAATCTGCGTATGCGCGATTCTCTAAGGGAACTGTTTAAGGAAATTAACATAATGACGGTGCCTTGTCAATACATCTATGAAAACATCATGTACGCTAGAAAAAATCTGCATCTTTTTGATAAAAGGTGACAGACATAATTATAATACTAGAAATAGGGACCAACTAGTTAAACCAGGTTTCAGACTGGCTAAAGTAGATTCGTCTTTCATGGGGTACTGTTTAAAGTCTTACAATAAAATACCTCCCCACATTGATCAACTAAATGAGACAAAATTTAAGTCTTGTATTAAACGCACACTATGCAGCCGAGCATAGGGATTATAAATTGAGTAATTACATCACTGATAAAAATGCTTGGCTGGATGCTGGTCTAGCTCCACAGCCATAAGGGTTCATAGATTAATTGATTAGCATTTTTAACTATTTTTGGAGCTGCTGAAGATGTAGAAAGAAAGAAAGAAAGAAAAGCCATTTATTCACGCGAAAAGCGACGCACTTAATATATAACAATATTAACTTATAACTAAATATGTAAATTGTAAAAAAAAAATATGCGTCACCCCCACGCGAAACGGCCAACGCTCAGCATAATGCCTGGCCCGCACAGCAAGGCACGAAGCACGGCGCTGGTTTTCAGCGTCGGCCGTCGGCGTGTAGATCTATATTATCTTTGCATTGTATAAACTCAATGTGTTAGTATTATATAATTTTTCGTAGCACATACATGTGAGCACTATGTTCTTTAAAGCTACCATTTACGAGGTATACCTCTCATTGACTTGAATATGCCCTGGCGGTTGGGAGAGTCATGCTCACTTGAATGTCTCGCTGACGGTGGCGCATGTGTTGGATCATTCGGTTCCCTTCAAAATGGTTGAGCTAAATGGTGCCGATCCATGCGTCATGTTCGTGAACGGACGCCGTCGGTTGGGACTGGTCATCTCTTAGCTGCCTCGGTTATTTTAAATTTTGGTTTGAATTATTATTATAACTATATTTTTCTCTAGACCTCTTTTAACATGCAAGACGTGTTACATTGTTCTCACATTGTACCCTTAGCTTCAACATGAATGATGTAACCTAAATTTGTAAAATATAACTGATTTTAAAAGAGTGTTCATGGAGTTTCTTGCTCGTTCTACTCCATAGAAACCTACTGTTTGGAACGAGCAACTAGCTTCAACTTTCTGACTGATTGACTCTGACAATTCAAAAGTACCTGTAAATGGTTTAATTGAAATAAATTATTTTGAGTTTGAGTTTTGAGTTTATATTTACACGTCTATATTTTTTTTGTTTGACCACCCATAACTTTGTTGTCCGATTTCGATGATTATTTTTTTAAATGATAGTGTAGGACCGACCTCAAAGTTGGTTCCATATTTTCACTCCTAAATATTCCACCCTTAAGGGTAGAAAACCAAGGGATGACTGAATTTTTTTAGTGTCGTCGTTTCCTAATTAACAAAAATGTTTAATAAAGTTATTTTTGACTTTTTGAAGGCGGTTGTCTTTTTTATTTTTATATGACTACACTGTCCGCTAACACAACAGAGACAGCCGAAAAATAAAATAAATGTTTTTATTTTAAAACCTTCTAAGCAAGTTAGTTAAAATGTTCGGATCGTGTACACGTGTTCTCTACAAGCTCATAGTAATACACTGATACACACAGTAGGTACATAATGTTTGTTTGCTACCATAAGTGGATCTATCCTTCCTCTCGACAGCCGAGGATTGAAGTAGTTTCGACCCTTCCATATTTAGATCAAGTGGCGCCCTCTGTGACGTCGAATGGAGCTCTAATATTATTATTTGTACACGTCGCGGAAATTTCGCATAGTTTGGAATTTTCGCAGGCACACTGAAGTATTAGGTAATCTGAGTGATAATAACGACTTCCTTATTTATATGTTTGTATATTATTTCGGTAAGGTATTACTAAGCTGTATAGTAACGGTCTGAGTATCTAATAATTTATGTGTGTATATTGTTAAGACGAAAATACTTGGTGTTTTTTTTTTTGTGCCAATGGTCGTAATCGTTATGTACCTATATGTCTTTAGTTTCAACCTGAAACTAAAGTTAGTTTCACTTAACTACATAAATGTTTGTCTAATGTTTGCTAAAGATTTATTAGTCCATATTACACAATCAAATCCTATTGACGATCGAAGATATATACCTGTTCAATAATTCAATTTCGCCATTGTATTTGCAACGTGTCAATAAATTCAAAGTAAGCACAAAGCCCCGTTCACGTGTAGCTACGTACCTACCTACATTTTAATGCGCGGCGCAAACAGTTGTCCCACAATTGTCATGTTACATTGTTATTACATACATTCATTTACTCGCACAGAATGCAAAGCGACAGTCAAATAATACGATTGATTACTAGCTATTTGTTTGTGTGAAACATCCGCAATACGGATTGCGCTGACATATTCAATCATCGATTTCACGGGAAATTTACCCAAAACTTTGGTAATGGAATATTATTTGAATGTAAGCGCACCTGTATTGCTTGTTTTGTGGGCTATTGTAGGCTCTGCGCACAACAGCTTAACATTTGGACAAGGGTAATTAATTGAAGTTGTGCGCCCAATAACACGAACCTCCTGCACAATGTTCCATTATATATAAGCACATGCAAATTATGTAATAACCAGGTACGGTTTACGTAATTTAGTTAACAATGACAATATAGGTAGTTATTAATAGAAATTAGTGGCGTGTATCTACTCCCAAAGAGGTTGTTCAGTTGGTAATGATATGTGCCGGAACTACACGGCAGTTACGCCGTAATTACGTGTGATATGTAGCTGTTATGTCAAATTGAATATGACATTACATTAAACACAGCCACATAATATTTAGTATCGTATTTAGTGCTCACAAATTTTAAACAAGCTTCTATTTATTTAGCAAATTTTATAGGTATGTTACGTACTTTTTTACATGATTACAATAAACATCGGCTGTATCATACAGACGACTTATCTTTAGATGGCTGAACAAAAGGTGTCCATAATAGAAACCTGTTGTAAATAATGGTAAAGAAAAATACAGCAAATAGTAGGTTTCCAGATCTGCAGCACTTGACAAATACTATCAGATAATAATGACAATTTAACATTATTCAACTTTACTAACGTTGAATAATGTTAGTTTTCCCAAATATTACACACAGTGTGTTTTGCCTGACTATTACTGTGAAACTTAACACCGTACCCTCGGAGGCTCCACCGATTACTATCATCTTAAAGTTAAGAACATTCAACATCACTTGCCTCCATTAACGAACCGTCGGGTGTACCAACATAACACTCGAGCCCAAAATACGGCACTCAAGGGTACACTGCCAGAGATAATAGCTGACGTCACGATTTTGTTTTACGATACAAATATAGGAGAAAATATTGTGTTATACTCTGTTTATTTTATGATGATATGCGTGACACATCTAAAAACAAGGTTTTATAGGTTTTTAATAAATCTACGTCAGAAAAAATATAAATAATCTATGACTAGGTAGATAATAAAGACGTAGCAAAAAATCGAGACCGATGGAAGGAATGGAAGGAGAATTTTGCCCTGTAATGGGGCAGTACGGACGGTTACCTTCGAACATGTTTTTTAGCTGTTATTTCAAGTTATCTTCCAATTTACTAGTAAACCTTCAGGGGATAAATGTATCCGTATTTATGATTTTGAAAACCAAACTAATGACAAAGTCATAGCACAGAGGCCAGCACATCAAGCAACAACAATCTGTCAAATTTATTTGATAGATTTTGAACTTTATTTTGAATAGAAATAAGGTTCATATTCAATTGGGAAAATTTGACATTTTGGTATGCTGGCTTGATGTGCTGGCGTCTCTACCATTTCAGTTTCGATTGTTTTATATTTCAATCTTAGTCATTTGAAAAAGGTCAACAGTATGTCTATTCTGTTACATATCCCTCGGTGAACACCCAGGTGAAGTGAGCTGTCATCCGTCCCGATGCTAGGGATTGACAAAGCACTACAATCTTAATCGATATCTATTTTACTTTTTCTGCTATTTTCAACGACTAACGAATTATTAGGTATGTTTAATTTATTTCAAAGCTATTAATTAAGTATATAAACATGCTACCTCTTTTAATAATAATAACAATAAAACATAATCTGACTGATTATGTTTTCTTATTAAAAGGCTGAATATCGACCGACCATATAAATAGTCACAAGTCAATGGTGGATACCTACAATTTTATGCAGAGATATTTATGTAGTAGGTATATAGTTACAGTATGGATCAGATACACGTCAGTGGCGCATTTTTTTTTTGTTATTGTGAACCCATTTTCTTTTCAAACAAATTTCAAATTTTTCTCTAAATCTAAACACAATCAATGAATAGGTACCTAGCGCGATGATGATGATGGTGGTCGGTGGATGAAGGGATAAAAATTGAACTCCACACAAATTTTATCAAACATAACCTATTATGTAGTTAGGTATTTCGAGCTATATCATCAATTTATAATTTATATAAAAAGACGTTCATATTTTGGTAGGTACCTTGTATTTTAATAGTTACCTACTCACAAAATGGTAGAGAATGATACAATAATACCTACTAACCTACATCATCAATCTAACAATTTATTATTATCATACGAGGTAGGTATGACAACCAACGCAAATGTTCGTCATAGTACTCATGACATGACTGTGACTGAAAGTTGACAGATCTGAGATCTCACTTCACTTGGCTTAAATTAGGTATTTAACCTCAAAATCACTTGAGAAGAGGACGCGCAGCGTTGTTGCCTAGCAACAACGCGTACCTAGAGCAGTGATGCAAACCGCAAAAAAAAAACGTGAAGACTATATGCCAAAATTAAAAAAAAAATGTTTTGTGTTTTATTAAGAATCGCAAATAGAAAAGATCTTGACAAGATGTATCATACACAGGTGTTTTATTTTATTTGCTATCTTGAAATAGCGCGTTTACCAATATTGAAAACATTTTATTCATCCACTTCGGAGAGTTGAAAATCTTATAAAACTGTAGCGTTGGTAACACAGACCCTGCGACATCTAGTGATTTTTTCACATGACAATACCTAACACCTTTCACATGAGAATCACGTGATATCACCATGGTTACGGTGACTAGTTGTTTACTCTTGAGCGCTGAATTTGAATACCAAGTTGCCAACATACGAATGCGAATGACAATTTTTTTTTTTTCATAACAAATATTTTGTCAGTGTCTAGGAAAATAACTGTTTTTATTTTGAAATTCAAAAAAGCAATAAAATGTCGCGATTTGTTAAGTTTTTTTATAAATCCGTTATCCGCTGATGATCTTAGTGCAATCGGTGAACACCTACAGCCTACAGATGATGCGCTGACCTGCCAAAACGTTTGCCGAGAAGGACACACCCCCTTACCTATTATTTGATCTACATTATGTAGCTTCTCACCTAATTTCTACCAATTTGTACCCACTACTATTTTATTGTACATACAAATTATAAACATAAATAATATTCCTCATATTCATAATACAGTAGGGTGAGATAAGATTCTCACTTCACTTTGGCCGGGAACGGGTGAAATTGAGTGAATTAAACAAGTGAATTTCTGAATATTGACAGTTTACAAATAGAACAATGAAGTGACTTGACAATAATAAATGCCAATGGTGACAATATTATGATTGAAATTGTACATTCTATTATTATTTTTATAAGTTTCGTTTATATTTTATTCTGGTGTTAAGCTGTATATTTATAGGTACCCTAATTCGTCTAAAAATAAATAAAATATTTATATAAATGTGTGGTTCAAATTACTATGGAGCTTCTCAAATTAAAATGGGGAGAGTTACCTACTTCCAATTCAGCAAGGCAGCACAGTATTACCATAGGCACAATAAAATAAAAATATACAGTTTTTTACTTTTATCAGATGCTAGCGATCCGGCCTAGCTTCGCATGGGCATAAAGCCTTCCTCGATAAATGGACTAACCAACACAAAAAGAATTTTTCAATTCAAACCAATAGATCCTGAGATTAGTGCGTTCAACCAAACCAATATTTTATTTGTACAAATTGAATTTTTATTTAACCGTGAATAAGCTTGCTGTACGTCAATAATTATTATTAATTGTTTTTTTCACGGTACTTTTGACGTATGACCTTGGCGGGACGTACAGCAAGAAGGATGGTGAATAAGGTGCATTACCTGTAAACGTCGTGATTTTTTATATACTCTTTGATTATCTGTGGAAATCTGTCGAGTTGCTTTTATTTATTTTATCTCTGGGCTTTGGCTCTTTGTAAGTTTGTATTGAATTTTAATTTTACAGAAGATAAAAAGTTATCATTACAAGAGTAACAATATTCTTTGACTGAAATATCAAGGACGTTAAATATAGATTATTGTGGCAAATAAACAAATGAAAAGTGACAATCTGTGTTTAGTCAAACAAAACTACTTACCTTTATGGATTTTTGAACACATCTCAACATTATTAGTTTCATGTGCGTATGTCATTGTAATTAAATGTCGTTATGGATTTAATAAAAGTTGCTATGGGGCTACTGTTATGTTAAGTGTATACAAGCGGGTGTGGCCCGATTTGTGATGAGTTCATAATTTATTATTGTATGCACTAAGCTGTTGAGTAATAATTTCTGTTTTCCTGTGGGTTGGAATGCAATGCATGCACTTCGTGCCATAAACCTCACTACATATTTCATTCTGCCACTCTACGATTGCACCAATAAGCTTGTAAACCGCTGCAATGTGTGGAACTTTCCGCCTATCCTACTTTCCACACCGTATCTTCGGTCAATAGGGAGTCGCATGCGGTAGCTGATCTGCACTGCAACTAACACGAGCACCCTTACTTGCGCTTTCAGGGTTCTTCATCTACGCTGAGGGCAAATCATTTGCACAACTGGAATAATTCATCTACACGCTGCCTATGCTGAGACATACCTGTGGCCATACACTTTTCACTGGACATCTTGCGGTCAGCATCTTTTGATGCAAAACAGGACTTAAAAATTTTAATACAATAAATTCTGTGACTAAAGTGACCAAGGACTTTGTAAACTACTTATTTTAGAAAAAAATAAATGAATGTTTGGATTGAATAATTAATAACAATCTGCTATGTCTAGTCATGTAAAATTATTAATTTTCTGTGTTATTGTTCCTATGTTATGTTAAGGTATCTATTTAAACTAATATTGTAAAGAGGTCAATTTCTTAAAATTCATCTTATTTCAAAAATTCTTAAATCAATTAAAAGCCACTTTATCAGTAAGTGCTATATTTTATTATCAAAATCTTTGAGATCCAAAAGAAAATTAATGCAGAGGAAGTTATAGGCAAAAGCGGACCCTGTAATAACTGCTATAGAAAAACATGCGTACCTACACACTACACACTTTTGTTGTTATGTAATAATAAAACCCTGCTGCATCATTGAAAGTACTGCATTGGCTGTTGGTGCCACAATGATTATAATGTATTTTAAAGTTTATAGTCTACAGTTAGTGTGAAACGATTAATGAAAGATAAAATATTTGGATGAGTGTGGGAGTAAATCATATCAAACAGCAAAAATAGTATTGAATGTTTACTTTACCTACCTTTTCAGCTAACATCACCCAGAAATTGGCCACTGACCATCATCAAAGAGCAGAACTTTGTTGCCGGATAAATAAAAATTCAATTTGTACAAATAAAATATTTGTTTGTTTGGTTGAACGCGCTAATCTCAGGATCTACTGGTTTGAATTGAAAAATTATTTTTGTGTTTGATAGTCCATTTATCGAGGAAGGCTATAGGCCCATGCGAAGCTGGGCCGGGTCGCTAGCATCTGATAAAAGTAAAGAACTGTATATTTTTATTTTACTGTGCCTATGGTAATACTGTGCTGCCTTGCTGAATTGGAAGTAGGTAACTCTCCCCATTTTAATTTGAGAAGCTCCATAGTAATTTGAATCACACATTTATATAAATATTTTATTTATTTTTAGACGAATTAGGGTACCTATAAATATACAGCTTAACACCAGAATAAAATATAAACGAAACTTATAAAAATAATAATAGAATGTACAATTTCAATCATAATATTGTCACCATTGGCATTTATTATTGTCAAGTCACTTCATTGTTCTATTTGTAAACTGTCAATTCAGAAATTCACTTGTTTAATTCACTCAATTTCACCCGTTCCCGGCCAAAGTGAAGTGAGAATCTTATCTCACCCTACTGTATTATGAATATGAGGAATATTATTTATGTTTATAATTTGTATGTACAATAAAATAGTAGTGGGTACAAATTGGTAGAAATTAGGTGAGAAGCTACATAATGTAGATCAAATAATAGGTAAGGGGGTGTCTCCTTCTCGGCAAACGTTTTGGCAGGTCAGCGCATCATCTGTAGGCTGTAGGTGTTCACCGATTGCACTAAGATCATCAGCGGATAACGGATTTATAAAAAAACTTAACAAATCGCGACATTTTATTGCTTTTTGAATTTCAAAATAAAAACAGTTATTTTCCTAGACACTGACAAAATATTTGTTATGAAAAAAAAAAAATTGTCATTCGCATTCGTATGTTGGCAACTTGGTATTCAAATTCAGCGCTCAAGAGTAAACAACTAGTCACCGTAACCATGGTGATATCACGTGATTCTCATGTGAAAGGTGTTAGGTATTGTCATGTGAAAAAATCACTAGATGTCGCAGGGTCTGTGTTACCAACGCTACAGTTTTATAAGATTTTCAACTCTCCGAAGTGGATGAATAAAATGTTTTCAATATTGGTAAACGCGCTATTTCAAGATAGCAAATAAAATAAAACACCTGTGTATGATACATCTTGTCAAGATCTTTTCTATTTGCGATTCTTAATAAAACACAAAACATTTTTTTTTTAATTTTGGCATATAGTCTTCACGTTTTTTTTTTGCGGTTTGCATCACTGCTCTAGGTACGCGTTGTTGCTAGGCAACAACGCTGCGCGTCCTCTTCTCAAGTGATTTTGAGGTTAAATACCTAATTTAAGCCAAGTGAAGTGAGATCTCAGATCTGTCAACTTTCAGTCACAGTCATGTCATGAGTACTATGACGAACATTTGCGTTGGTTGTCATACCTACCTCGTATGATAATAATAAATTGTTAGATTGATGATGTAGGTTAGTAGGTATTATTGTATCATTCTCTACCATTTTGTGAGTAGGTAGGTAACTATTAAAATACAAGGTACCTACCAAAATATGAACGTCTTTTTATATAAATTATAAATTGATGATATAGCTCGAAATACCTAACTACATAATAGGTTATGTTTGATAAAATTTGTGTGGAGTTCAATTTTTATCCCTTCATCCACCGACCACCATCATCATCATCGCGCTAGGTACCTATTCATTGATTGTGTTTAGATTTAGAGAAAAATTTGAAATTTGTTTGAAAAGAAAATGGGTTCACAATAACAAAAAAAAAATGCGCCACTGACGTGTATCTGATCCATACTGTAACTATTTATTACATAAATATCTCTGCATAAAATTGTAGGTATCCACCATTGACTTGTGACTAAGTATTTATATGGTCGGTCGATATTCAGCCTTTTAACAAGAAAACATAATCAGTCAGATTATGTTTTATTGTTATTATTATTAAAAGAGGTAGCATGTTTATATACTTAATTAATAGCTTTGAAACAAATTAAACATACCTAATAATTCGTTAGTCGTCGAAAATAGCTGAAAAAGTAAAATAGATATCGATTAACATTGTAGTGCTTTGTCAATCCCTAGCATCGGGACGGATGACAGCTCACTTCACCTGGGTGTTCACCGAGGGATATGTAACAGAATAGCACTGCAGTAGTGCTATTCTGTTACAATCTCCCTCGGTGAGCACCTAGGTGAAGTGAGCTGTCATCAGTCCCGATGCTAAGGATTGACAAAGCAAACGGACACTTCACCGAGGGAGATTGTAACAGAATAGACATACTGCTGAATTTCTCAATAACCGCTGCAATTATAGGCCAAGCAGTAAATTGCCCAAATTATGTCGCAAATAATGTTTGATGGCGAAAGTACCACAAAAAGTGAGGGAGCAATACACTGTCTTTATTTGTTTGGAAAGAACTCATTAATCAAAACGAATACAAAGTAATTTCAGTGACTCACTTTGAGTGGCATAAATGGCGCTAAGGTGACAGGTCAGACACACTATTTATTTGACTCAATTTTCCCAAAGTAGTCCCAATTCAAAGGCACAGGTAGCTTACGTACTACTTTCTGGCGGAAAGGTCTGAAATAATAAACACTGCTGACGTAAATGTTACGGATGGTTCTCACCTAAGGACTAACTAGGTCGGAGTGAGGATAATTACAGCTTATTAGGAAGGTCTAACTTGTAATCAGGAGAGCCTGATAAATGTCGATTGGTTGCTAATCAAATTAGGATTGGAATCTGATACTTTTATTTCTCTTTCCCAAAATATTTTGTGTTTATCTTTAGATGTAGTTGTGGTTGGTAAATTATATTTAGGATAGACTGCAATATCTGGAGGGTATATGACAGCTCATTTTCTGAAGCTTTAGTTCAGCGTCCTTCACAGCCATTAGACCATTAGGTAATGTAAGAACTCACTACTGAGGAGACTTATTGGTACCTGGACTTACTATAGGAGGCTGTGAAAGAAGAAAGAAAGGAATACCTTTAATTCTCGCGAAAACGACGCACATATTACATATACATTATACAGAGCCTAAAAAAATAATGATCAGAATGTCGATGAATCGATGTCGGAGCGAAACTTCAATGAAAGACTTCTCTTTATAATCACTCTGTAATAGAATAATCCGCGTGCCTGTGACGGCTGCTGGCTAGACAATCTGCCTGACATATAAAAATAAGACTAACGTTCTATTTATAAAACTATTCTAGAACAATGCTCAGTGTTTAGACAAAGCCGTAATAGTCAATGGTTTCGACACAAAATATCTCGGGCGCGACGTAGCCTTACGTACTTTGTGGTTTAGACCAGCATGCTAAATGCATGCAACCTCTATAGTTTGGCCAAAATTAATGAAAACTGTAGGTACACTTTTCATTAATTTTGGCCATTTCAAGTAGACTTATAAGTATACTAATATTATAAAGAGGTAACATTGGTTTGTAAGTTTGTATGTAGGGTTATCTCCGAAAATTTACTTATCCGATTTCAAAAATTCTTTCACCAATAGGAAGCTACCTTATCCCTGAATGCTATATAGGCTATATTGCAAAAATTAGAGATCCTTGAGAAAATTCACGCCAGCGAAGCCGCGGGTAATCTGGTCTCCTGGTACATAAGTAGGGCCTGGACTAGCACTTTCCAGCGACTTCGTCCGCGTCGTATATACCAGGAGATCAGAAAATAGGAGGTATTGTGCTAGTAAGTCTATACATAAAGTGTTTGTTACAGAAATCCCAACATGAAGAAGCTAACGTAAGGTCGAGCGAGCACCAGTGTGTCACATGTTCCGGGACACATAATGGCACGACGCGAGCGTTTTCCAATAACAGTTAAACTCATGTTCTTACGCCTCATGGACTACTGGTGGATGGCATGCGATGTAACGTTAAGTTGCGTACAATTCAATCAGCCTCTTCCCACTCAAACTTCGCTCTTACTGCCAACTTTCTTTGACTGCTTCCTTAATCGAGTTGCCGTTAACTTTATAAAATGCGCCCGTGTGCCTGGTTTATGTTTTCCACGCTGGTTAAGAGCTTTTCAAGAGTTTTCGTATTCGTTAGCAAACTTCCTTAGTTGATGACGTGATTGAAAGTACGTTTTTTTCTCGTTTAATGTAATAATGCTTGTGCAGTACTTGTTTCAAGCGAGCCTTCAATTTCATTGTTCTCATGGTTGACGATGCGGCTTTATCTTTTGTCCGCGCACTTTATGTATACAAAATATATACATAAAGGTTCTGTAAACTCTCAGGTCCTGTCGGACAACATACAGTTTATTTATTGTTTTTCAACCGACTTAAAAAAAGGAGGTTCTAAAGTCGACACGTATCTTTAAATACTTTTTTTTTTTATGTTTGACCACGCATAACTTTTTTCAGTGTAGTCTGATTTAAGTAGATGATTCTTTTTTAATTGATATACCTCAAAGTTGGTACCATATAAATTTCATAAAAATGTTTCACCCCTAAGGGTAGAAAAATAAGGGATGACTGAATTTTTATGATGTCACCGTTTCGTAATTGATTTGTATGATAAGAAGTAGGTACTAAAAAGCGAAAAAAGAACCTTTTGAACAAAAAAGACAACCGCCTTCAAAAAGTAAAAAATAAACTTTAAATTCGCAAGTCGGCTTAGGTTTTGTATTGCCACCGATTTGCGAATTTAAAGTTTGTTTTTTACTTATTGAAGGCGGTTGTCTTTATTGGTCTTATAATACGAGTAGTCGTGTAGTTACATACACTGTCGAAACTTTATTAAACTTTTGCCTTTTTATTACTTTCATTTTATATATTCACGTTTAATCTAAAAAGTGTTCATGAATAATAAACAGTTTATTAAACTGTTTCGAGCAATAAACCACCAGTTTAAATTAACCCACATAGTAAATTACAAACATTGAAAAATGGTAACTAAACTGCGGTACTATTTAAATGTGGGCAAATTAACCGGGCAACGATAGTATTAAGTCTATTACAGTCACGAAGTACATTGCTATAACTGCTCGCTCTCATTACAAGAACGAACGAACTGCAATTTGGTTGCAAATGGATTGAATGCGACCGCACTACCTGTAATGTTCAGAAATTTCTTCATGTTATGTTTCAATAAATAAAATATGAAATGTAACATCTGTTTTGGTGGAACCCAGCTTTAGCTTTCCAAATGGTTGCAAAAAGAAAATGCCGAAAACACAATATTTTCAGTATTTGGTTTCATTATCAGCATTTGCTTGTTCTCAATTCATAATGATGTCGAGAAAACATACCTGAAATGGAGAAAGATATGTCGCATAGCTATAGTTTGTGCTAAGGAAAATATCATTGTGGTTTGATCTTTATCAGATGGAGGGTTTTGTCAATTTTCACGGAAGCCGGGACCTCCCCTAAGCACCATCATGCTAGGTGTTCGGATGTCTGAAGGCCTTTCAAACTTAGTATGTATGTATTTAAAATGTATTTGTGTATGTATATTAGCTGTCTGACACCCATAGTACAGGGTCTCCCTAGTTTGGGGTCAGGTGGCCGTGTGTGAAATGTCCCTACAGATTATTATTCTCATTTATTCATTTTATTTACATATTGTTTTATATTTTTAAATATTAGTAAAAAAACAAATAAAAACATTTAAAAATATAAAAAATAGGAGCTCACCGGTATCGGGAATAGGGTCCAAGCTACCGGTGGTCAGGGCTCCTGAGAAAGGAATCTCCTAACAATACGCGCCGTGTCCAAGAGTACTGCTTTCTGAATCAAGCACTTGATTATTATTATTAGTGAATCTGCTCTTGATAGAAAAAGAGTTTTGAATTTTTGAAAATAATAAGAACTGCCAGCAGTTCTTATTATTTACAAAATTATTCATTAATTAAATATTAACATTAATTATTATTAGACTGCATGATTTTGAGCATCCCACCGGTATCGAGAACATATCCCAGCTATCGACGCCGGTCAGGGCTCTCTCATAATTTTGATTATTAAATAAAAATAAAAAACCATCTGCCTAGACTTCCCAACTACATAATATTATGATAGGGTTGTCTTCCAGTCTAACCGAATGTAGCTAAATACCAGTGTTTTACATGGAGTGACTGCCTATCTGACCCCTCTACTACTCACTTACTGGGTAACACGATACCACTTGGTAAGATTGATTGTCAGACTTACTGGATTCTGACTACCCATTACATTCCGACTGTCAAAGATGTTCGGATGACAACCGGGGCCAAAGGCTTTACGTGTTTTCCGAGGGACAAAGAAGTAACGTCTCGGTATGAAATGGATGGACCTCCCATCTACGGACCAACCGCGGCAAGCGTGCCATGAATCATGTCCATTCGATACGTACAGCCTTTACTTAGCTTCGAGCCCCATAATAATCCATACTATACTATACTATCCATACTCCATACTTACTCATCCTTATCCATTCATCCATATCCATACTTCCATACTATCCATACTTCCATACTATCCATATATCCATACTTTTTTTCTCTATGTGACATTTATTTCAATCATAACAAATATTAAATTACAATTTTAGTTGTATACAAATCTTAAAAATATAATAATATTATGTACAATTCCAAGAAAAAGGCAGGGGAGCTCAAAGGGTATCAAAAAACTCGTCCACATCGCTGTCAACGGGACACGTGCCCAACAGGCTGGCAGCATTGCCACGTTGTATGGCAATGCTGATTCTTTGACCTAAGAATAGACCAGCTTTCGGGTCACGTGAAGAGTCGACCAGCCGCTTGGCGATGTCACGAAAAACAATATGGGCACTCGGACCCCATGGCCCTAGAGTTTCCACCCCAAATGGCTCAAATATATAGCTTCCAAGAAGGCTATTATATTTGCGCCGTTTGAGGTTTTCGGCACCTGCAGCAGCCGCTCCAGCACAACATGTTGTGCTAGGAAGATGAGATGGCGCAAGGGTGTCGACACATGTTGTGTTCCACAACAAAGGCCTACCCAACTTCCAAGGCATTATGGTCATCCCATCTGGTCTCATCTCGTCGTCGCGTGCCAAGCCATTGGGTTCTAAAATAACAGGTACCCCAGCGGTGGCAAGAGCACGACGGAGGATGTCATTGATCCGTTCCATTCGGCCTGCGCTCCTACTGCAGGATAGGCCATGATGTCTGAGGCAGGCGACAGCTTCACCACACTGACAACGATGTGGAGCCCCACATGGAGCGCCCAGACGTAGGCATGTAGCGAGTCGGAAGGTATTATCACACAGCATAGTACCGATGTTATGTGACGAAAGTGCCTGAAGCCAGAGGCCCGACTCCCACTCACCCACAGCCAGTAGGCGGGCACGCTCAGCAGAATTGGTGGACGTATTAATTTGATTATTCCGTACAGTTAACAGCAAAAGTAGATGATCAAAATCAGAACTTCAATACTAATGAACGGAGTTCGCGTCAGAACTGTGTGGCGTTGAAGTGATTCAAACGTATGTGTGTGACAATCACATACTTTTAATAAATAAACAAGTAATAAATTATATAAATTAGTGTTCGTAAATTAGTATTGAATTTCTGATTTTGATCATCTACTTTTGCTGTTGACTGTACCAACCTGCAGAGCGGCTCATCCCACTGTCTCTGGGAAGATGGGTTCAGGGGCCGATCTGTATCCGGGCAAGCCACTTTCCAGGCGTTCACCGCATCAGTCAAGCACGGCACTTCAAAGTCAACCAGTGATGGGGATAAAAATTTTTTGGTTTAACTTTTCGTTGCTGTGGAGGACAGGAAAGCCGGTAAACTCACACTGGAAATTTTGCGGACGCCGAGACCACCAAAACGAATGGGTAGTGTGGCTTGTAGCCACGCTCGGTCGTCCAGGGTCACATTCAAAATTGATGTAAAAGTGTTTTTAATAATTTGATCAATTTTGTCCAAGAGGTGTGGGTGGCTGCTTCCACAAAGGTGAAGAGCGGAGGTAGTACATAAAATACTAATACTTCCATACTCCGTATACTCCATAGAGTATGGAAGTATTATATATATACCATATATGCTATATTCCATATCCATACTTCCATACTTTCATACTTCCATATCCATACTTATATTATAAATGCGAAAATAACTCTGTCTGTTACGCTTTCACGATGAAACGGCTGAACCGATTTTGATGAAATTTGGTATGAACATATCTCGAGCCCTGGGGAAGGTCATAGGCTACTTTTTTAAACCGCGACTTCGTCTGCATCCGCGATAACCGACATTCACGCAGACGAAGTCGCGGGCAAAAGCTCGTTAATAAATAAATAGATTTATTTGACACAAACTGTACCTGAAGGTATTTCATACTTTAACAGTACATGTCTATCTCAAGAAATTTTGATACTAACTCCTAATCCCTTGAACTATATTTTGGGAGCTAGTGTTCAGCCATAAATTTGTGCAAAAATACATTTTTTGGAGGAGTGTGTGTGGACATTAATTTAAGTAGAATCGAAATCGAAGAGGTCCAATGCAATGGAAACATTATTTACAATAATTCTACATTGATATTTATTTCTGTGGCCTTCATTGTGAGTTATAAGGTTGGGGGTACGTTAAAAGACTCGAATGTATCTCGAATCTAAGTATTTTACAGTCTAAAGAGAATTCCAGAATTATTCTCTCAGACTTTATAGAACGATACTTATACAGCTACTGAGTTCGTATTAGATAAACATACATTATGTAAACTGATTTGTTATTTAAGCCTTTTTCAGAATAATCAACTTTAATGCCCGACAGTCATTTACATGGACATGGTCCATTTTGGATTTTAGTATCGTTTTCTTTTGTATATAATGGATAGGTTACAAAGGTTGTACATACACAAAGAAAAATATGTACTTAGCGAAAATAATGTGAATATAAGGTATTTTTTTGAATAGGTACCTACCTCGAAAGTCAAATTCAAATCAATTATTTCAATTAGACCATTATAAAGCACTTTTGAACATCATATGAGAAAAAAAAAAATCTTGTTGCCCATTCCAAAAAGTAGTTTTGTATGGAGAAGAACGGGCAAGAAACTCCATTCGAATTTACCTACTTAGTTAATCTCATAATCTCTATAGAATGCCATATTAATATACTCGTAGTTCTTCAACCATTGAATACGTAATTGGGTAAACAGGAATCAATACTGTTATCATGCTTGTATTATGGTTTGTACTCCATCCCCTCTTTGTCTTCTGGTAATGAGCCTCCTTACAAATGTGTGCCTAAAAGCCTTTTAAAAAGCCATTGGCAACATAATGGTCTATCCACTCACGTTACCGAACATCCACAAACCTATAACATATCACACACATATGTGTAAAGAATTGATTGTTACCTTTAATGTTATAGTTTTTACGACGCACCTTCGATGCCCTATTCCAGTTTTATGAGTTAGAACTTTTTATTGGTCTGAAACGTTTAGCGGAGCAATATTAAACCGTTTACGTAAATTCGTAAACTTCCAACCAATCATTTTGTTATTCCCCTTCGTAGCTGCAACCATGAAAACGTCGTCTCAGATTTTACGTCTATGAGTTTAACGGGAAGTAAGCGAATAAAACGTGGAACCTATCTGAGTGCGCCGCTAGTCGTACGCGACCACGAAACTGCTTTCGGGTTACAATCGTATCTCAGGCTTCCGAGACAAAAACAAATGGAAGTATTACCGGAGACAATCTACATTTAAATGGATCTTTTTCCTCAATTCGTGCGGAGTTTGGTGATAGGTATCGCCGTCACCGATTTATTTCGCCGAATTTACATTTGGGCAGCCATCACCGTTGTCGCCGCTGACATACTACTTTGAGTTGTGTCTCCGTTAGTGTCAGCGACTTGCATCACCGGGGCCGATTTATGGCTTGATCTGTGCACGTTGAAAGGTGAATACAACACCATTTTTGTTGATTGCAGTTGTCTTTGTTCACAAACAATAGTAAATTCGTCCATGAAGTCTGAGTGCATTGAAACATAGGCATTAACATGCCTGGAAGAGTTATTTTCCTAAATGAACTAAACTGAACTCTAAATTAACTACGTCAGTAGGCGCATTTTCTTTAATAACCGCGACCACACAATGAACCGCAAACAATAGAATTATAGAAACGGTTAAGAAATCAACATTAACGTAATCTAGGAGCATCGGCCGCGGGGTGTTGAGGCACAATCGCACGCCGTTATTAATTATTCCGATGTGAATAGAGCCCCGACAAAAGGCATTAACTGTGCAGATAATGGCATGGCGGCGCTTCTCCGAGCGACTTCCGCTTCCTCGTGCGACGATCACTCATTGCTCGCCACGAGACGCTGCAAATGAGCAGAGTACAGCACTTACTCGACTCACAACACTAGCACCCGAAGCCCGCCGTGCCGCGACGTGTCAACGTTAAATTATGACGCATTCGCACACATTCTTTTACTTATCATGCCATTTAGTTGGAAGAGACTTTTCGTGTGTATATTTTGTTTTATTATGACAGAGATTTTTCTACTAAGATCTATTACCTTATTATCCAGTTTGTAGATATGTTGATACGTTATGATGATAGTGGTGCTTTGCTACTAGAAATTAGCTAGATCCGGAATTTATAATGCCTGTGCAGAAGAAGTAGGTATCTATCAAGAAGAACATAAAAGAAAGGACAACAATTTATTTTATCACGAAAATAATTGCTGCCTTTTCACAATCTCTAAAGGAACAAGATCGCGAGTCCGAGGCAATGTTCTCAAAGTCTTAGAAATAGTAAATAGAAAGCATGTATAAAGCGGGATTCGTTAGCTGTTTGGTCAGTTTATCGTCCTCGCAAACTAGATCAGGGAGACGAATCGCAGCGGATTGCCGTTTATTTTGTCGACATATTACCCTCTTAGTTAACTGGCTAAGGAGGTTAATCCGGCCCGATGTCGAGTTTAGTAATTAGTGTACGCTTTACTACAGATAATCGTTACTAACGTCATGTGATTTTCACTAAATCCAATTTTTAATTTTTATATTGATTATTATTTTTGACATCATGATCTTTTTTATTGTTTGTTTTTAATGTATTTGACTTTTGTTTTTGCAATTAATTTATGAATATTTAATGATTTTACCTATGCATTATATTTGTTTCTAATTAATTTAATTACATCATGAAAATTATATTATGCAAATGATTGGTTAATGCTCGAATGTAATGTAACTCAATATGCTGTGCCCTAGCAAGGTCCATAATTGTACTTAATATAATCTTTTATGTAACATCTCTGAAACACTATGGAATGCAATAAATAAATAAATTCAGTTATTTCAAGTCACTGATGGGTGTACGGTACCTGTGTGGTACATTGTACATGTAACGGTATGAATATTTCAAGATAATTGGCATCGTTAGTCGAGTCGGACGTCTATTCAGAGTGAATATTGTATATACATCGCTACATTATCATACGGCTGTCATAAAGCAACATGGCAGCTTTATTGATTTACACGCGGTTAAGATGTGTCCAGTAAAGTGCATTTAAACGCGAGGTCATTCATCGTCTTTAGTGTGCACTGTGCATAACCATTAAGTGTGCGCTACTTTATAGCAGCGCGCAACTTGACTGTGATTTGTGAATCGTTTGTCGGCGTCGCACTCTGTCTGCACTGCATCTTACATTGTGCCACTATGTAATTACAATATTCACTAAATAATCTCCCTCTTTGTACATCACGAGATAAAATACAGCTTCAACAGCGAAACGAATAACGTTTATTCTTACAAATGGGATGTTTTCACGTCTAACGAGAGAGGAGCCCAGCAAATGAAGAGCCGTGACAGTAAACAACTTTAGGTGAATTTGTTGAATAAAAAGAAATTTGCACGAATAAGATTATGAGAGATCTAATTTTATTCGCGAAACGTCCGAATAAAATTACGAGTCCAAATAGAATAAAGTCGATTAACAAATCTTTACACTGGCCAGTATAAATACGAAATACAAAATTGTGTGTCGACGAAATGTTTTCGAATCTCTACTGTAAATACTGTCCCCCATAATGATTATTTGAACGAACAATTAACATTGGGACCCGTCAGTCCGTTCGTAGTGATAATTCGATTTGTACGCGCGTCAGTGGCGGTAAACACGCGGCCGCTTACATACGCCTTTAGCCTATCTACCCCTCATTAGCCCTATAGAAATGGAGGAATCGGTACAAAAATATTTTACGTAAGCGTGTTGGATTGACGAATTGGGTTCAAAGATTCGCCAGTTATATTGAATTAACACGTGTCATCGATGCCGCCTGCCACGTTTAGAGTCGTGATCTCATTGCATAATGGGATTTATCTGGGCAGGTTTTCTAGTAATAAGATCAAAGATTTTTGGCCTGCGATGACTGTAGGCCTTAAAAATAAATAAATCTTTAATGTGAAATTAATGAACCTTGATGAGCCTTTGATTTTTATTACATGTAAGTTTTGCAGAAAAAAAAGATGAAAAATTTACCTTTGCTTATAAGATTTATGAAGGGCGTTCCTCTGTCTGAGGTGTTGATGAGGTGCTCGTTTCTTGTGCTGCGTTTAGATCAGAATAGCGACTCTGCGCGAGTAGCGACTCTCCGCCAAGCATCCCTTTGTCTTAGCTTCCCTTACGCTCTCGTGCTCACACGCTAAATGACTTAATTGCTGCTCGAAATAACGAGTGAAAAATAGGCTTCTTGTTAACGTCTCGACATTTTGGCTGGAGAGAAAAATCAGTTTTCTTTCTTTGTGCACGATGCTTTTGACGTCTGGCAAAGGCACAAAAGCTTTAGTTATTTTACGGTTCGTTAAATGACAATTTCAATGAAAAAATCTTACTTTAATAATATACAATCCGTTATTTCATTGCAAATATCGTCCATTAAAGAATTGAATGTAATCACAACATTACGTTGGAATCACCACCTCTAAATAATTTATTAGATATCTGTTTTGGATGAACTTGCACAGGTATATTCAGTTAAAAACAATAAAATAGATATAAATATTCAGTAATAAATATTCAATTTCTGCTACAAATATTACAAGTTTATAAGGCACGTATTTAACGCGGCGACAAACTAATCTGATTTAGGGTTTTAAAAATAATTAAAATGGGTAGCAAAAATAATAGGTTGGTAGCTACAGTGAAGTAGCATTTAAGTATAAAGTAGCAGCTTTATATTGAGTTGTAAGCTTTGTTTAAATTTAAATTGGCTGTAAAAAGCGATTTGGTTCTGGCACTCGGCGGCCGCTGCCGAAAATTTGGTGAGCATTTATCCATTTTGACGTCAGTTCGACGGAGCCCTTGCTGAGCTCCTATTTCTGTCTGCAGAGTTTAAAAGAACCTAACTAAACCAAACCTCGGAGTGCTCGACCATCTTCTTCTGGTTTTAGTCGCCAAGTCATGATTTATAACTCCTCAAGTTATTTTATTAGTTGCAAACAATTTTTGTAAGCACTTATTTTTAGAACAACATTTTTTTTGTCATCTCACAGAAATAATTCTAATTTTTGTAAAATAGAAGATATTAATGTAAACGTTTTTATTTTCGTAGGAGTAATACGATCTGTCAATTTCGTGAAATATGCATTACTACTAACACTTTGCCCACGGCTTCGTCCGCTAGAATTTTCTAACGGATCCCTAACTTTGATGTAATAAAATATAGCTTAATGCATTCACGGATAAACTAGCTTCCTACCGCTGAAAGATTTTTTAAAATCGGTTTAGTATTTTTTGAGTTTTTTCACTACAAAATAATCTACAAAAAATATTTTAAATAATATTAGTTTAGAAGTTTAGATAATGTAGGTCTGCGGCAGACCACAGAACAACAAAATATATAGCTATTTTCACAAAAAATTCAGTCGTTCCATTCATAGTACATTGTATAGTTTAATTTAGTGAAAATTAATGGACATCTGAAGTATTCACGCACTGTTGATTTACAATGACTCCATCTTGACTCGGTCCATATATAAAAGATTTCATGAGAGGATTACGATAAGTCAGAATAAGAGAAATGGAGGGAAGATTTGAAGTTATTAAAATGTGGTTATCGTTTTAATAAATGTCTAAAACACACATTTCGATTCATGTGCGCGGGGTTATCTCGTCACCCCCTTACACATTATTTTTACGTACCGATCTAAGTAGGTCCTACCTACCTTTATCAGATTAACTGTGTGTCATACATAATCAGCCTGTAATATTCCCACTGCTGGGACCCTGGTGTCAACTCAGTAAAACGTAATCTACCACGCGGGCCGCCCAGTGCTGATTGGTGGACGTTACAAATGTCTAGCAATTTTCGGTTCTAGGACAATTTTCCGAGATGTTTTTCTTTACCGTTTATAGAGCAGGATTGTAGATATCATACGTGCCGCCGTAAGTGTTTACTATACTGGGTAAATGCGGGTTTCTCTAGCTCTGTTCAAACGTTTTTACGTTTTGATCCAAACTTTCCCGCTGGAGCTAAAGAAACCCGCATTTACTCAGTAGGTTTCTACCTATAGTAACACTTTTATGATATGACACATAGTCCGCAACATAATAAACTGTCAGAACGTGGTGTGTTTTCCTCTTGTTTTCGTTTCTAACTCGCTGAAAGAATTTGTTGGTTCATAACGACATTTTATTTTCTTTCCCGAAGAAGAATGGTGTAGCGTCGCCATTGTTTTCGTATCGAAGAAATGAGTGTAGCTCGGTCCGGTTTGTTTGGAAGTTATTGCGAATATTTTACAATGCAACGACGCTTTATTTCTAGTTGCACGAGGACAATGCGATGTTGGCTACACTTACAAATATATATTACACACGTTAATGGTTATTTGTATAGTGTTTCTTACTTTCAAGTCTTATTTGGTAAACAAACGTATTATGGAACGAAAATATCGAGTTTTCGTATCAGTTGCTGCAAAAAATGGGGGAAATGACGAGACGTGTTGGACTCCTACGTAAAGGATTGTGATTGTGTCACCAAAAATAGAAAAATGAGAAGAAGGAAAAGGAAGGGAGGTCTTTACTCTCTCATAATAATAATGAACTTTCTGTTTTACTTTACGTTTGATAAGAACCTCTTGATCTTTGTAACAAACACATTATCTACAAGTCCCTTTGTGCATATTGCATTCTGTTCAGTCTCCTGCCCGATTTGGAGGGAAGTGGAAAATAGGTTTTTCTTACTCCTCCGCTGTTCTTTTCTAATTAATTTCGTTGCAAGATTCAAGACAATTGTAAGGTTTCGCCAGGACTTGTCGAGCTTTATTGCTTCGACGCTTTTGTAGTGGTCGCCACTTTTCATTCTGGCTTTCAGAAGTTGCCGTAGTTTGGAAATAGTGCGGCGAGCTGTTCCATTAATAAAAAAACATTTTCTACAATTTGAATAAGAAAAGTAAAGTTTAAAAAAAGTTAAAGAAAAGTCGATTTAGCTATTAATTTGAAATCTCAGTACATGCCTACGACATCTTAGTTCCCAAATAAAACTACAAAACTAGAATACACTTTAAAGTATCAAAGTAAACGAAGAGACACAATTTATGCAAAGGGATAAACTGACAGTTTTGCAATTTGCTGCTACTGTGATTTATGTTCGATGCAAAGAAAAAGTATCGGGTTTCTTGTACCTACGTGTTTCGGATGCATTACAATTTATAAAAATAAAAAACGTGATACGGTCATAAAGAAACATAATGGCTAACCTAAATAACATAAGCAAGTAATGGCTTCCGTCGAGTTGGGCGGAGTTTATTGCTTGGGCCGATCGTGCCTCTCTATCGCTTGTTCCACGCTCTCGCTTGCACGCGGAACGTGACGCTTTTTCGTGCGTGCAGCCAGTGTTCATCGAAGACGTTATCACGTCAAAAAAATACCTATCATTACTTAAGTTTCATATAATAGGCTGATAATGATGATGATGATTATGATATAATAAATATGTCGTGATGAACCAGTGGTTAAGGCGCCTGCTTCTCCTACACGAGGTAGTGGGTTCGTGACCGGCACGAGCAAGTACCAATGTGAAGTTTTCAGATTATGTACTTTCTAAATTTATCGTAAGGAAACCTGGACTTGACCATGATCATCATGTCAATCTTCAGACGCTCATTGCTGAGCATAGGTCTCCCCCAAGGGAGGGTTCAGCCGTAATCGCCATGCTTGACCGATGCATGTTGGCGATCGCAGTAGGCAGTAAGGTAGGTACTCAGAAGGACGCTGCTGCCCATCCTCTGGTCAATGTCGCATTCTACAACACCCACGGGTAGAAATGGGGTGGTGCTATTCGTGGCCGGCACCACACGGCTCCCCTGGACTTATTTATTTATTTATTTTACTATTTATGTACACACAGTAGACAACACAGGAAAAAAAAAACATTATAAAATATGAGTACAAATGTAACAGACTGAGTTACTTTTGCATTTATTACGGATTGAGTATTGAGCTCAATTGATCACAATTAACCAAGGCAAAAATCCCTTTGCCAGAATAGACCGGTTGCTTAATGTTGTTATTTCGTTTTAAAACGTATGTTACTGTGTGTAGGTACTAAATTTCTTTATAGCCTGTAATTAAAGTAAGAAATAAAACCTAGAAACGTGTGTCGCACTTATTAGTCACCAGTCACGAATGATTGCTATTCTTAACTATATTAATACAACCATTATATTTATTTATGGAGCTTTTTACATTTTTGCATGTTCTATTTGAAGTTGTAATTACCTGCATAGGTTGTTTCTTCATTGCAGTTGTCTACTGTGTATTGTAGTGCTGTAAGACGTCTTGTTCAACATAACTATGCTTAATAGGTAGGTTGTCGATCAGAATCAGCTTTACCATTTATTTATACTTCATGTAAGTACAAAGGTACAAGGGCGTACTTAATGCCTAAAGGGCTTACCACCTTTGGTTGACTGGTAGAGAATGCCTAAAGCGCTTACCACACGGAGCGTATTTTACCAACCACACGCTCCGTGTTCCGTATACAAACCGGCCTGCGCAGGCAAAACTGTGGTGAAGTTTGTGCGTGTGGTAAGCGCTTTGGGCATTCTCTACCAGTCAACCAAAGGTGGTGAAGAGATAACATGCCAGGGTGCATAGTATATACCTAAAAACATAACACAAGTAGAGAACTACATAGGTATTACATCAATATATTATAACTCGAGAGAAGCTACGTTAAAGCCGTACAGATCGATCGGTCAAATGGTGGACCAATGGTGGATGGGTGACCAACCCTTTCATACCGAGTTCCCTCCGTACCTCGGAAAGCACGTAAAGCCGTTGGCTCCGGCTGTCATTCGTAGATCTTTGGTTGTCGTTATGGGTAGTGAGAAGCCAGTAAATCTGACAACCAGTGTTACCAAGGGGTATCGTGTTACCCAGTAACTGGGTTGTGGAGGTCCGATAGGCAGTCGTTCCATATTAAACACTGGTATTCAGCTGCATCCGGTTAGACTGGAAGCCGACCCTAATGTAGTTGCGAAAAGGCTAGGTAGATGATGATGATATTATAACTAATATATTACATACATACCTACCTATATAAATACATATAATATAATGTATAATTGTATATATACATTCATAAAAAAAATAAAAAAAGTAATCGGTGTAGGTGAAGTGAGCTGGAGGTGAGCTTGAGGTGAGTTGTCATACCATGCACCATTCCACCTAAATTTATTTTATTGAATAGCATTACAGGATACACTGCATTCCAGCTATTTTCATACTAGTTTTTCCACCCATGACTATACTTATTAGAATAGGTAATATCAGTCATGAACTATTATGCCGCCGTCCGCCTTTGTACCTTTGTGCCTGAAGTATTAATAAATAATAATAAATAAATAACTAATAATTGAACGGCTTGATTTGGCCGATAGCGTCCATATTGGTCCTTTGCTTTGTTATACCATCTATCTAATACATATGGAATGCAATCAAGAATTGAGAATATTTCAACATGATTGCTATCTATCGTTAACAACAAACTAAACTAAAATCGACAATTGGCATCTCTTACTGCCAGGCAGCTGAAGACAAGGACAGCGACACATATGAACTAAGTTAGAGATGTCAAATTAGTTTTTTCTTGATCAATTAAAGTGATCAATACCACAAAGTACGTAAGGCTGCGGCGCGCCCGAGGCCCGAGCAGAGAGACCACTTAGAACAAACCGCCATTTTTCGCACGCACACATTGACATTACGTTTATAGGCTTTCTCAAGCAGTTTCAAGCAGACTTTAGTCTCGACTGTCACGTATTGTCTAAATGAGAGACATTGACATTTCATGACGAACAGGAAAATTTTGTTAAAATATTGCAAAGAGTTCCAACCAGTCAATAAAATTTCATATTGTCACAAATAAAACCTACAGAGTCAATACAGAAGCAGCCCTAGTGAGTCTGGCAAGTTTAGATAATTATTTTTAAAGATGGCGGGAGCGGTCCTTCTGTAATCTCTATATTTTGTGTCAATACGTTCTGAAATGACAACCCTGATTGTATGAACATTTTAGATCAGCTTGAATTGGCAGATCTTATTAATATCTGTCTCTTTCTTGTTGTATTCGAGAAAAAGAGACACCATTGTCTAGTTTTCCCACCGGTCTTTATATATTTTCTAAAGTAAAAATGTTTCTTTTGAGAAAGTCAGTAATAGCATGACAGTTGACAGAATGGAATGGCAGAAGAAAACGTGTCAACGTGAAACGTGTGTTCTACTAACATGGGACAAGGGCGAGACAACTGATTCCATTGGTGGTATACAACTATGTTTATGCAACAGTATCAATTTCCTTTTGTCTAGTCAAGATATTTTATTAAACGCATATAAATGTAAGCAGATTTATGTAGATTTCTCCTTGTAAAGTGATTTGAATATCCAAGTTACAGCTACTGCATTTAAATTAAGTTTATTAAACTTGTTGCTCCTACATCCCGTGAAGTGAAAAAGTATAACTGGTACCTTAGTTGTTCTCTTTACGGCAATGTAATTCATCATTATACTAATACGTGAAGATATAACTTTGTGTCCCTTTTGAAGCATATTGCGCTCACATTTGGGATAGTAAATATTTATGGAGGAGAAGTGCAGTAAGCTAAGTATACTTATATTTAAAAATCTATTATCG
Organism: Charanyca ferruginea; assembly: GCA_947361185.1. Classification (NCBI taxonomy): domain Eukaryota; kingdom Metazoa; phylum Arthropoda; class Insecta; order Lepidoptera; family Noctuidae; genus Charanyca; species Charanyca ferruginea. Next base: position 10,905,754 of record OX376076.1, read on the forward strand.
AATTTTGACGTCTGGGTGACCACTAGTAATAATAACAATTATGTTTTTCAAATCATTAAATCCACCTTAGGTACATAAAGAATAAATTACAACACTTAAATAACATTAAACCGATCTAATTTTAGTAAGTGGTGGTGTATTAATGTGAACTATAATCTTAAAATGCGTAAAGATGTCTTACCTCCGGATCGACAAGCGTGTTGTGTAAACGCTTAGCTATACACGTAACACGAGACTACCTCTGAATAGGTATGGTCCCATTTCATCCAGGATTTATTTCCAATAAGCAGAATTCCGACGAAATATTCCGCGTTTCGGGGATAGAATTTGGGCCAATGGTATAAAGCGATGTCAACTACACGTAATAGCGAAAGTTTGTAGCCATTTTGTTACAAATAATAAATTGGTTATGATGTCGTGGACAAAATATTATTACGTCGTAAAATAAAGTGTTACGAGCTCTTAGGCAGCACCGAGCTTATGAATATTAACAACAGCTTTTGTAAATTCTGCTGTTATGAGCTCACATGAACTTGAGAAATACCACCATGTTTGTTGATGGAAGTGGAAAAAGTGCACGTTTATATTTTTGCCTGGCTCAAATAGCTGGAGGGCAGGTGGCCTGGCGATATGACCTACATACGAAGGGCGCAGAACCGCGAAACTGCTATCTGAGAGAGCTTGTTTTTATTTTGAGTAGATTTAGGCGTGTAAACATTCCAAAATGGAGACAGATTTTTCCAGAAATGGAAACTGGATTTTCATATTTTGTTGTTCAGATATTTTTGTTACTAGGCTTCTGTGTTTGTGGCTTTACGGGCTCTTCTGTCTATCATATTAATTAGGATAACACATAACTTATAATTCATAATAGCTTTGTCTCCACAATACGGAATTCTCACTTCAGTAAGTTAATTTAACTTACTTCAGCTAAGAGTCACACTCCGACATTTTTCCGGCTGCGAAAAGAAAATTAATAGTTTCATTCGCTTGGCAAAGTATTATGAAGTTAGAGAACTCTATTAAAGATTACACCCAGGTGGAGTTGTGGAAAGAATCCAACTTGGCTCAACTTGGCCTGGCTTGGCCTAACTTGCCTCAGCTTGGCCGATGCCGACCAATCAGGTGCCGGTTAAGTTTTTACGGCATTACGGGAACACTGCACAGTTGTATTTATGTTAATTGGTTGGTTGTATTGAAACGACATCGACTGTCTGTTTTATAGTGTCGTCGCGCCGTTTTTTGTCTCGTAAAAGTGAATAGAACTTGATTGGGTAATTAAACGATGTTAACAGTGATTGAAGCTTTGATGACTAGAAAATCTTAGCTTTAAGAAGATATTAAAAATGGTCTTTATATACCTTAGTTTTAAAGTATCATTAAATACATATGATATTAATTATGTGGTTTCTAAATTTTGTATTATTTTAAAACCCTTAAAAATCTCTGCAGTTTTATTTACGAATCCAATTGCGACTTAGTAGTTTTCAATTTGACGTAAAACTCCGTTACTGTGCCTAAAATTCAGGTTGCGTACCTACGTTTTACAGGGGCTGTAAACATTCGGCCTCCAATTCATCGCAGTGGTCGGTTCTAACTTTAGAACACCGCGACTAATCTCAGTTTATCACAGACAGCGGCATAATTAGTTCACCTAAAATTTTAGTCCCAAATTATTTAGTTCCAGATTAATAAACATAGCAGAGGGAAAACCTGCGACGGTGGAAAATGTACCTGTAATAAAATAAACGTTATACAGTGAGGTAATAAAATCTCCCGCGGCTTTTAAATTGAAAATTGCCCTATAACATTCAATCTAATTTAGATGATTTCCTTTCTCGTTTCTTGTTAGTTTAAGTTGCTTTAGACGACGAGATAATTTTGTAGCTGACGTTATTTTTTATAGAGGTGAGGTTAATTTGTTATTTTTATTAAAATTTCGTTTATTTTCGCTTAGGACGTAAGCCCAATTTCGGAGGAAGTAATTTTTAGATGACTTTTGAACAATAAAAGTAAGACAGGCATTAATGTAACTGATTTGTGATTATAAATTATAAACGTTAGGGTGGATTTTGATGGTTCTAAAAATAATAGTCATAAAATAACGTTACAACCACCACTTAGGGCACCCCATTCGGAGAAATATGGCTGATTAAATCTCATGTAATATGGAAGAGGTGTATTTATAGCCGTTGGTTAATAAAATGTATGTTATTTATAATAAAATCACACTGTTAGTCCGCTTAGACTTGCCAGATAAATAAAACAATATTGTTTCAAAATAAAAGTAACCACGTAAAAGTTTCATTAAAATGTATTTCTAGGTTTGGCAAAGGTAATCCTTCTAAAGAATTTCGGAATTCTGAGGGGATTTATACGGTCGCTTACAATGTAATGAGAGTCTGTGGAAAATCGATCCCTTTGGCCCGACATTTTATTTTTCTACCTTAGCCCACGTGTTAGAATAGGTGATCTGTTTAAGATAAAACCATTCATTATCCTGAGCACGAAATACGTTTTCGCGCCCGAGGTACGTACTTAGGTGAACGAATGATAAAACTGGGGTTTAACGTACAGGGGAAGCTGGGCTTGTATGGCGCAGGTTTATGTCCATCTGTACTGGCGTTCTGCGCCGGCAATGAGCAGGCGATTTGTGGCAACACTAAACTTAACAGCACTCTTACGTAGCCCCCGACTATGAAAAGCCAATCAAAGTTTAATGTACCCTCTTTAGTTCACGGTTCTGAAAACATAAAAATGGTTCCGTTCATTTCTCGTGCTGATAAGGTTCCGTTCTTTGATTAATTTAAATAATTTCTTTCGACGCAGTTGCGTCGTTTTGTTGCATTCTCCGGGAAAAATAATATAGAATCATTATTAATATTTTCATTATTAGTGGGTTGTCACTGACCGTGACCCATGGACTGGCTTTTATCTTGGCTAGAGGCGCTTGGGATTTTTCAATGTCACTTTTTAGTTTTTAATATTAAATCGGAAATGGTTATTTTTTAGTGTTAGAACATTCAAGAATTTCTGTTACACTCCTACGTAGTGTCGCACTGCTATTTATATATTATCTTATGCGGTTTCTGACTTAACTTTCTCTGCCATATTGCTGCCGCACCGCTGCACCGGTGCTGCTGCTGTACTGCTTTTTCTGTCTGCTGTCTGTATGATTGCTGTCTGTCAGATTGATACACTACTTAAGTCAACTTGCTTCAAAATTACAATCCAAAGTGGAATTAAACTAACGTGCAACCTGTTATCTTGAACTCAGTACATGTTTTTAGACACCCAAACGCAGATAATATCGCGCCTCTGTTTTACAGGATTGCACAAAAATCTCCGACAGTAACGAGGCAGTCTCAACAACATCCTCGAAGCATTGTTATATTGGACGCGCAGGAAATCCAGTGGTCTCTTAGTATAATTGACCCTTAGATTGCCCGTGTAAAGACTTTGGAAATAAGCCTTGAAAACCGCCACCTTGCCACTACAGCCTTGTTAAGTGTTACCTTAAAAACCTCGAGGTTTCCAGAATCATGTACCATGGTTAAAATTTGCGCATCGACATACATCCTGTATAAAAAACCTCATGAAATTTTGCTCACCATCTGTGTGGCACCAGTAGGTACCTACGAGTAACTAATTGAATCCTATCGGAATTTATACTGCGCTTCGATAGTGAGTAATGAAATCTAAGAGGGACACTTATAAAGTGGCGAGGGCTTGTACGGCCGCCATAAAGTGTCTTGATTGATTAATTTAACTTTATAGTACTTCGTGATGAGTTCGAGATGAAAGTGTTTGCAGGTGGTAGCCATCTTGGATGACGGAATTTGGTCGGATTGATTAGTAAGGATTTATGGAGCTCTTTATGAGCTGAAACTTTTTTTTTGCACCCAATTGTACTGGGTTTTACCATACGATACAATTTGGATTAGAAGACTGTTGACGGTACACGGTTTAAATGGTTAATAACTAGTGTACAAACACCTCCGTGTCTCGGAAAGCACGTGAAGATGATGGCCTGGTTTCTCTCCGGTCGCGTTGGATTGCCGTCCCATCGGACTTTGAGAGTGAGAGAGTCAGGAGGAGGAGGAGGTGTTAGATCATTCGATTCCCTTCAAAATGGTTGAGCTAAATGATGCCGATCCGTGCGTCATGTTCGTGAACGGACGCCGTTAGTTGGGACTGGTCATCTCTTAGCTGCCTCGGTTATTATATATGATTATATTTTCATCTAGACCTCTTTTAACGTACACGACATGTTACATTGTTCTCACATTGAACCCCTAGATCCAATATGAATGATGTAACCGGAATTTGTAACATATTATTGATTTTACAAGAGTGTTCATGGAGTTTCTTGCTCATTCTTCTCCATAGAAACATACTGTTTGGAACGAGCAACTAGCTTCAACTTTCTGACTGACTTACTCTGACAATTCAAAAGTACTTGTAAATGGTTTATTTGAAATAAATGATTTTGAGTTTGAGGGAGTGCACACTTGTAGACATCTACGCGTATTTGACTGATCTTCATTAAGATTGGCCGAAATTCTGTCGGGAAAATTATTGATACAAATACCATTTTGGATGGATGATGATGAAACTGGAAGGTGGCTGGTGGGTGACTGAACATCTGTCGACCTTCACGAAGGAGAAATTTTGGCCGAAAGGTGTTGTGTTCCGGCGCTTCCGAGGCCGGCTACCTGCTGACACCGCGCGACACACGACGCCAACTTTACGTGCGAAATAGGATATTTATTTAATTATAGTTGGTAAGGTTTTATTATTTGTATTAGTTTAATGTTATTGTTTAAGATTATTTTGTGTATTTTTTATCATGGGCCTGTGATCACAGTTGCCTGATAATAAAGTTATTATTATTAATATAGTAACTTAAAAAATAACAAAATTTTATGGAAAAGAACTTTGTCCCTAGATTGTATTGTTGGTAGTATTAAGAAATAGATAAATCCTGCATGACGTTAACTTGCTCAATATTGTTGTGTGTGGGCGCTCACATGTTTCAAGTTCTTAAAGGAAATTCCATTTTTTTTGGAGGCATACTAAAACGCACTGGTGTATGTACAGATGCCAGTACATCAAGCTATAACAATCTGTCAAAATTCTTTGATAGATTTTCAACTTTATTTCAATAAATTAAGGTTCATATTAAATTGGGAAAAATTGTCAATAAGGTAGGGCTTAAAGTGCTGGCGTCTGTACCTATTATTAAATTCTAACGGTCTAAAAATCAGTAAGTAGATGGCTCCCTAAAGTATTTATTTAATATTTACTAAACTATTGGTCATACATGTATAGGACGTAATTGTTTTAGAGCTAACATTCGGACAACAGAGGTACAAAATAGAATGTTGCAACATTGCGCAGAGGTTGTTCCGGTCAACCGGAAACGCTCCACATAGCGTTCGCAACGTGCGTTTTTCTTTTATTCTTACCAAAATGTGTGTAACTGAAATTGAACACCATATTCTATTTGAAAGTTCTAGTCACCAGTTACATCAGTAAATATCATTTTTTTAAGTTCGTATTTCATTGAAGATTTTTTATTAAAATATATTATGTTTGCTTGCGTAAATTGTTTCAATCGTACGACGTTACATTGTATGACTGATCAAAGCAATCTTTCTTCTCAAATCCGCTACGCAGTGCCTACGGCGTAGCCTGTGATAGTGCTACGAGTACTACGCGGTCGTAGCAGTTGTCAGCTATGTGTTAGTTACTTTATTATCCAAATCTGACAGAGAAATTATGCATGCATAATAAGTAAAATTATTTGTTTACATTTGTCGATAGTTTTTAGTCGATAGATTATAACATTTCATAGCACTGTAAGACCTCAACTTGCAAGGCTCTTACGGTACCACGACGATGTAAAGTTACAACGTGATAATGGTCGTAGGAATACTTCAATCAAAGAGAGACTCTGTTATAATCACTTTACTATAGAATAGTACGTCAGCCTCTGATGGCTGCAGGCTAGACAATCTTCTTGTCCTATAAAAATAAGGCTAACGTTCTAAATACGAAATACTTCTAGAACGAATCCAGAGTGTTTAGACGAAGCCAATGGTTTCGACCAACATGCCAAATGCATGCAACCTTTACAGTACTGTTTATAAAAACTAAATTACTATTATAATAAGCATTTCCACTATCCAACCATTTCATAAATAAGTTTACTATTGATCACACAACACACACCACATACATGTATATGTGCGAAGTTATCTAGTGGCCCATAATAGCGGACATTACGCGTGAGATTGTTCATAACCCATAACATAATATTCACTAGGTCGTTTGTGTGATCGCGAAGATGATCGTTCCGAGTCGGCGCGTTCTCACGCCTCGGCTTTTGTCGGCAAATAATTAATAGCTGCACCCATTGTGGGCAGATGAGCACGGGCCCCTTTGTCCCCGGATTATGTCAAGAGCGCATTTAAACTTAAAGCAGAACAAACAAACCGGTGCACGGCGAGTTATTGCGACACTTTGGCTTTATTTAGCGCGCTCTGCGTCGCGCGTCGTCACCTAAAATATTTTAAATAGTTCGCACTTTACCACGCTTTTTGCTCGTGTGATGGTGCACTAATTTGGTTTTGTTTAGCAAGAGTTATAGTTCGCTATTTCTTGTGCGGCAACAACATAACATGTCTCCTTTGGGTCTTGTTAAATACGTTAATTTAGGTTGAAATTTACCTATGTATTATTGAGCCAGGTATATACAGCGCTCCTTGTATAACTTGGTCTCTAATGGCAGGTATATTAGCATAGTCTATGAATACAAACTTCTAATACATTTCACTCAACGACTACGAAAGCTCTCTCAATTTCCCCGTAGACTAATGAAGAAAAATTTAATTTCGTCCACGTATTTATGTTTCTAGGAGCTGTAGAAGTTATTTGCAGCGTAGAAAGCAAAAATGAGAAGGATTTTTCAGCCATTTGTTTGAACCCGCAAGCATGACGTGGTATCATTTCAAAGGCTTTATCTTGCGAAAATAAAGCGATTCGGGTGAAGATTGAGAGTTTTTTCTAACATAATTTCGCATAGAATTTGGACTTAGGCTTGTACATCTAATTTATTTCCCTTCGTTGAATAATTTGATTCACTCAAATTTAATTTAATTTTCATTTTATTAATTCATTGTGTAGTTGTTAAGTGAGAAAGCTTTTAAAATAATCGTTGATGAGAGACTAGAGGAGTGTTTCGGCCTCATTTTGCACGCTGAACAAGTTTAACGCATGCAATATTCAGGAGGGTAGTGTTGCCAACACTGCTGGGGTGAAGCGGCGGTGAACGCGGTCAGGTGGAGGGAAAGTGTTTCAAAACACATTACAATATCTAGGTACTATTAATTTTCTATCTTTCCTTGAGGTCTAGGTTCGATACTACTTTTCCGTAAGTATATTCTTTTTAAGCATTTAAATTCGCGACTTTTAAGTTTTCTTATTTCGTCTGTCTGCTTTCGAGATTTCTTTTACATGGATTTTAAAAAGGTGGCATTTGAAAATAGTGGCAATAATATACCTAAATATATTTTTGTGCTGAGAAAAGCTGCTAACAAAAAGGGACACAGACTTCTGGTCTGAGTCTTTGACGAACACGTAGAAACTCCTTGAGTCGGTAAAAGCCTCCTACATTAAAAGTTTCCACAATAAGCTCAGATTTGTTTAACAAAATCATAACAAGCCAGTCACAAACGAGATAAAAGCCGAAGATATCAGTCAGCACAATTTTCTTTCCAATAAGTCGCATCGAGGTGGTGGGGCGCACTAACGACCTTCACACTGACAAACGCTCACTCGCTGGCTCGAGTGGCATGTGTAAACGCGGCACGGGACGCGGCGGGACGCAGCGGGTCGCGGCGGGTCGCGGCGCGGCAAATGACGCGGAACTGATGTGAGCACCTAACGATTGCTGCGCCCTTTTACCGTGACACCGAAAGGAATTATTTATGCCCCGCTCAGCACTATGCGATGAAATTATTTTCAGCTTGAGTTGAGTCGCGGATTAGATGCTGCGGGCAAATGTGTTTTGATTTATTCTGACGGGCCACCTTGGTTAGTTGGAATGGCGGATAATTTGTTTTGATGATGTCGGTTAGTTTGAAATTGTACTTGAAACATATTTTGTGCTAAACATTTTTAATCTCAAATATTATTTTCCTGTTAACCCGTCTTTGTTAGTGTCGAGTTTACCTTATTCAATGTAAGTGTGACAAAAATGCGGTCTGGATCTGAAGCGATTCCAGTTTTTGATAAAATATATTATAAAACCAAAAACGATAATAAAACTGCTTAAATATGTGTAATTAACCCAGTTCAGTTTTATGTGGGTGCGCTGATAAAAATATGAAAGGTAAACTTAATACACTGTGAAAATGCTGAATTAGGTAATAACATGTCGATAAGAAAAAGCGTCGCCGGCATAAATTGGTGCTGAGTCTCCAGTGAGGCGAGAACGCATTAACGGTCCGCCACTGACATATATTAGGAGCGTTTCTTATCCACGAGTGTGAGGCGTCTCGGCAGCGGGGCGGCTGCGGGGCGAGTGCGGGGCGCGCGCGGAGACTCGACGTGCGACCCGCGCAAATGACGTGGAAAAGATGCGGGGAATGACGCCCTCTTGATCGCAGAATAGCACGCCTGTCATATACTGCCATGTACACCAACGAGTTCAAGCCTCCGCTTTATTGCTTTATTTTCTAAGAAATCTTCAATGATATTTTAATTCTTTGTATTTTTCTAGACGCTGAAGGATTTACGCCTGTGATTCGACGCGCACTATGCTACGTCCAATAAAGTACGGTATGCACATTAGTCTCTCTCGTACGTAGCACTTTTGGTTTGTTTACATTATGGTAATAGTAACATTCCAATGCAAATATATGTGAAACATTAAAGAGAAAAAGAATCTCAAGTAGCTTTTAACGAGAGCAGTTTATATTGAATCTGCAAACAGAAATCTGCTTACATTTCTGAATTTCCTCGAATCATACATTGTGAAAGCTCCGTTTGTGTAACAAGTTACATTGAATACAATTATCTGAAAGGAATGAATACACCGATTCATTCTGAGCCATATTTTCCCCCTCACATAAACGATATCGTATTAAATTAATAAGTCGTTGGACGACCCCGAAAGTGGCGATATCTGTAAGGGAACAGACTTCCCCTGGTCCGTGCACAGTTGCCCCGACTCTCCCCCGAGCCGTCGTTACGCAGCACTAATGTTCTATTATAACACTCATTGTGTCTTGATAGGGGAAAATGTTCCTAGAGATGTTCCATAGATTATTGTTTACATTTGAATTATTCGTATTTATTATTTATGTTAAATGCTTTTCCTTGAAACGTTTTACATCATTGCATAGTTTCGGGGTTCATCTAAATTGTAGTTTTCAACAGTTTTGGGATGGAAAATAATATTATTTTCTGTGTGAAAGGAATTTCTTTATTAAGTTGGCCCCTTACTAAAAGTTTGAAACTTCGTTTTAATGTCTTCCATATTGTTGAATTTGCTTTTCTGTACAAGACAGTTTCTTAGGATGCTAATGAGGGCTTTTGTGTTCTGGCCAGTTTCTGGTTTTGCACGGTGCAGATAAAGCCACCCGCGGGTGTCTTCAAGTTTTCAGAATGGGTAACAATCTTCTCTAGGCTACTTAATACTATCTTCTGGCACCGACGCGCGACGTCGTCTTCGTAGATTTAAGAATTAAAAGTCAAAGTAATAAATTAACCAACGGGAACAAAAAAACGGAATAAAAATATGCTACGTGTTAAGCAAGATTAAATTTAAATCATCAGATTTTAATCTATATGCGTTCATTCCGTTCAACAGATTAAGCGTAAAAGCAACTATCCAACATATCCAACTATTCTCATAAAATTTCGCGTTTATTATATAGAAGTAAGATTCTGCGGTCAATGACTCGGTTGCCAATCGTAGTGATTTATTAATTCGAAACCGTTCAATACTTTATAGCGGCCTACTATAACGATGATCACGTTATCGGAATCATTTTTGTAATAATATTCGTAAATATTTCAAAGAAACATGTATTTTACATTTATTTATATTTGTGTATTCAAATTCTTTACAAACAAATTAATAAGTTCTGAAACACTTTTTGACATTATTGAAAATAGTGTAATTAAGGTCCCGTTTCATTTTCCGACAAAACAAAACTTACTTAAATAAATATTATTTCAGAGTGCAATATTCTGCCCATTATCATACGACCACGTGAACGACATGACTAAGCCATTATTACTATTACGGTCGAGAAGAAATATAAAATTGAATTTCATATTTATTTACCCATTAATAATATCAGATCCCCGTTCCATTGTCTCGTCGGTCGCTCTCACCGCCGTGTTCCGAACACGCTGACACGTCATTTTTTCTCTCGTGTCACGTAAAAGAATAATGAAGCAAGTTCAGCAAGCAGTATTTAGAGATAATGTTGATAGGTGACGTCAAAGATTCGAGGTCGAATCGGATATTGTTTATATCGCTGTGTTGGAGTATTATTTTGTTAATCTTTAAGGAGTTTAGTCAGGGAAGCTATTAAGGATAAAAACTAAAAATACAGAGTTTTCTTTAGCTTATCACTTGAAACACGTAACATAGAAAGAGCTAGCTTTTTGAACAGTAACTGTCTGCTTAGTTAACAGATCCCAGCAGTGCAATTCTGTAAGAATTCACAAATTCGCGAATTGGAATCCTATCTTATTTCGGATTTCACTTACCTGAAGTGAAAAGTATTTGGTATTCGCTTAAATAGTAACGAAATAATAGTTCGCTTCACCTTTATTGTCACTTAGTGGCACTAGCTTAGTTTTCATCGAGTTACAGACTACCTAAAACAATTTCACCGCGGAATCAGAAGTGAGAACTGGAGTGAGTTCTTGCAGAATAACATAGCAGTGCTTACCTCGATAATGACTCCACTAAATTCTAAAACTAAGCAGCAAGTCCCTGGTCTTATTATACACATAATAGCCGTAATGGATTCGTTATCATTTGTTAATCACAACAAAGTTATCGCGTTAAGCTTGTCGTAACGACATCGCGTCCCCGACGCAAACAAATAGCTCTCACGCAAATTGAATACAAGATATAAATCTAGAGTTCTCCTAATAACATGCGGTGGATTTCTCCGCGGGCCGTTTTATTTCAGCCCCACAAAGCCTTCGACCCAGTAAATCCGGCGATATCTCGGGGAATGCGACAGAGTGCCACTGGCGTTCGTTTCGCGGGACGCACTTTAAATTTTCCGACTGCTAAAGGACGGATATCGCAGTGAAATTTAAAATGCCGACGCGGGTTCCCTGTGGAAACAAAGTGCGCGAACGCCAGACCGCGTTGCCGCCGTCCCGCGCCCGTCCCGCGCCCGTCCCGCGCGACGCGTCGCCTCGCACGCGCCGCGCCGACACAGCGCGCAGCTTTGCATAATGTAGCCACTTAGCGTATTCTCCTCTCTGCTGCGGCAATAAAGCTATATGTGGAATTCATTATCAACAGATTTTCTAAATTAAACTGTTCAAAACTTTTTGCATCAACCCTTATCTTTCTATGTTCATTTTACATGTGACCGTTTAAATTTCACCAAAAAGTGCTCGTTAATAACTTAATTTATTATTAAACCTGCAAGAAAGGTGCTGCATGCGTTTAGACGTCATCACTGCTGTTTTTTACAATAAAGCATTTTAATTAAATTTTCTTAGCGTCGGTGTTAGCTCACCCAGGCACTATTATTAATTGCATCAGTTCACACCTTGCTCCTCGCTGCACTATAATGTATCACTATCTGAGTATACTTAAGTGCAGTTATACGATGTAAGGTGCTTCGTACACGCTACATCAAACGTTTTTTTTGTACCTTTCTGATTATATTAAACTAGCCTTTGCCCGCGACTTCGTCCGCGTGAATGTCGGTTATCGCGGATGCAGACAAAGTTGCGGATTCAAAAGTAGCCTACTTATGTCCTTCCCCGGGGTTCAAACTATCTTCATGCCAAATTTCATTAAAATCGGTTAAACTATTTTATCGTGAAAGCTTAACAGACAGAGTTACTTTCACATTTATATTATTAAGTATGGAATTAGTACGGATTAGTATGAATTGGGAAGTGGAGGCGATTTCAGATTGAATAACGATTTTAATTGGGCTAAAAGCTTTCAGATAGAAAAAACTTCTAAGTAAAACCATTTATAGAACTGATAAGAAATCCAAAAATATAGTTATCTCTTCTGAAAGCTCAGAATTATTCGATTCGAAACAAATTACTGAAATTCTGTAATCGTAATAGATTTTCATTGGACTTTTAAAAGAAAATTGATTTTATTATCTTGTACCAAAAGATATGAAATTGTAGATGCCATTATTACTTGTCGTAGAGCTTAAACATAAAAATAGATTATTAATATTCAAAAGAAAACGTTTCATGACTAGCAATAAAGCCAACGAAGGTGACCGGTACATTGAATACATTTTAAGCTGTCAAAGTTGCCGCTGTACTTAGAATTGAAATGGAAAAAAATATTATGTTGTAGTTAAAGGAATAATTACTGCCATTAGCTTATCGTCGACATTTACGTTGGTACTGTGAGTCAGTAATGTGCACTATATTTACTGAAGCCCAGAGAGTTCACGAGATGTACCGTGACATATTATAATACTCCACCACTCATGTTTCTGTGTCCGCTTCTGTTGTTCCGTTCCAAGGAGTCCGCTTGCTCCCAGACGTAGAAATATGTGTTTTGCTTCCACGACAGAGGGTGAGGTGCGGGCAGCCAGGGCCGCCACCGATGAGTTATGAGCGGTCGCTGCACCGCACTCACATCTTGCGACAACCCTAGATATCCAAGTTTTTCGTGTAAGTACATTTAATTATATAACGCCTCAAGTTTTACGTTCAAAGGTTCAGACTTTATCGCGTAAAGTAGCGACATTAATTTCCTCCTTCGGCTGCTCCCACTGCCATTACTTTTCGTCCAATATGTCACACTCAAACGTCCGGCCGATGTGTCGCACTGAAAACAAATAAGATAGTATATCGAGTTCGGTTCTAGTCTCTCTGTACTCTATGCGGGGACGTGGAACTAAGCGTTACTTATTGTTCTGTCCGCGCTAAAGGAATTGCGAACGGATGTTCACTTCCATGTTGGATTTAAAGCAGTCACTGACGAATTGCTACATTATCGCTAACAGCGTTCGATTTAATTCCCCCTCGGCAAACTAAGATACAGTGATAAAGAGTGAAAAATACGTGTTTCTTTTTAATTACACGAACGGCAATGGATACTCGCGAACGGATTTCTAAAACATTTTACTAGAGAGCGGTGCGGTCGGGAACGCAAACAGCGGAGTGAGACGTACTCTGACCACCAGTATAATTCTTTGTGAGCGTTAATTAACTTTTTATTTTCCCGTTCATCGCTGCGTTATACTGTCCGACACACTGAGTACCTACGAGAGAAAAAATACAAAACAATTATACCGCAGCAACAATCCTTAACGACCAGACATTCGAGCAGCGGAATTACAAATGGCGCAAAATTATGAGGAGCTTCAAATAATCATTAAACATAAACGCGTAATGGTTTCCCATTCAAATGATAGCTCGTAGCAGTTAACTGCCTCTGTAATGTCTCAACACAATCTCTTCCAGAGAAAATTGTAACGTTTTAGCGGCGTATTAATGAGTTATTGCCTATTAAATATAACAAGAACACATTTCTTTATAGGGTGGACGTAAAGTTGAGCGCGTCTTAGACTGTTTCCTCATGAGAGCGCATGGGCCGAGTTGTATTGTTGACTGAAACGAGCGTTTTGATTAATTACACTTATCTTAATAGGAAATTGAGTGGCGTTTTTAGCGGCATTCTGAGCAGGTGGGTGAAGAATGGCTCTGTTATTGTGATTGATTGTGTTACTATGTAGTCTTTGATGATGTCTGAAATGTATGCTGGTACTGAGATTGTAGGATTCAATGACGTTCTGAAAAATGAGATTTTGGATTGTATGCACCTTTTTTATATTTATTGTGGAACACATTTTATTCATATATACAGGTACAACGGATTTTCTTGTAAACGAATGATTATAATGCCTACATATTAACATTTCAAATATCTTAATTAGAAATCTTTTATTTAAGAGCACTTTAAAATTGACTGATCAACAACCATAAATACAACGAAATCAAGGCTCCCGTGATTAAATATAACGTGTGATTTCTGATGCGTACCTACATGAAGTTAAAAAGAAAATAATATCAACCTATTAATTGTCCTAAGGCAGGGCCAAGGGGTCTTCTCATGCAGAAAAGGCATTCGCATTAATCACCACGCTTGCCCAAGGCGGTTTGGTGATTTCAGACTAATTTAATGCATATTAGTCTGAAATCGCCAAACCGCCCAGATTTGCTCAAGATGTTTTCATTCACCGATGTCAGTGGCGTTTAAAATAACAGAAAGTACATAATTACCGCGTTTCTACTGAGTAGAGTGAGGGACAGTCAAAACAGCATCCTGAGAACTGTTGCAGAAGCTTCGGCTCTCCGATTGTACAGCAGTTTATGCGGAGGTTAATTTTTACTAACACTAGGTGATAATAAGTGTTTTTATGTTAGGTACTAACACTCTATGGATCTTTGTTGTCCGAATTAAAGGTTTAGTATTATAATTATGAAATAGAAAAGTTACATAGTGCCCGGTTTCAAACCGAGGACCTTGTATATAATGTTCCTTTCTTTAAATTAGCTGGGGATGTTGTTATTCCAACATATTATAACATTTTCCAACATTTCATAGTATGTAAGTTAAAGTTCTTGTAAATCTATGGGAGCTAATGCCTGAAAATAAACTATTATTATTATTAAAAATTAAGGTCTCTTGCCGCGCTAAATATGTGTTTATTCGGGTTAATCTTTTAAATGACTGTGCAGATTTTCATATGATATTCACCAATAGAAAGAGGAATTATTTTAGTAGGTTGCAATATATTTTCTTAAAGGAATCCGTACTAAAATTTACGTGGACGAAGTGGCGGGCAAAAGCTAGTTCAAGTATAAATTGAAGCGGTTTACTGCCATAGTAGGTATGTACTTACAAAATGAAGAAATGGACTTATACCGAGTTTTCGCCAAGTCGATAGCTGAGTGCGAAGAAACGTCAGGCCATTAGAACATTTCAGTGACACATCTCATTTTTTTACGAAGGAAAAAGTATTTTTCTTGGAAAGAAAATGCAGTTTTGTGAGTGGCGGAAGAAAACTAGAAATGGCTCATTTTGAATCGTGGCATTAGTGTACGTACATTTGTAGACAGTGTTTTTGAGATCACATTTTTTCCAACTGCTTGCTTCTTATAAAAGTAGTCTAGTCAAATGTTGGTCAATGTATCTACCTAGTTATATAAATATAAACAATACAAATCTAAGATTACCTATCACTTGAGAATGGCCCGACCGATCTGGCTGATTTTTTGTTGTGTTCTTAAGTGTTAGGACATGATTTACTCATGTAAAAGATTTTTTTTTAATCATTTGTGTTGTTCGGAATTTATATGATACTAGCGGGCCTGGCAGACGTTGCCCTGCCCTTAAAGTAAAAGAAAATCCTACAACTCGACTGCAGCGCCACCTACCGGGTCCAATTGTGAATTTAAACCGTTCTCAAATCTATTGGACACACACAAAAAATTTCGTCAAAATCGGTATAGCCGTTTAGGAGGAGTTCACTTTCATACACATGCACAGAAGATTTTGTATGAAAAACTCAATAAAAACCATGAGACGTTTAGTAATTTGCACCCGTGAGAAGTGACGCTAGTAAGTCATTAGGCAATTATGCATTAAATACAGGTGATAATAAGGTAACTAGAACAGTAGAGCTATTCTGTTACAAATGTTACAATCTCCCTCGGTGAACACCTAGGTGATGTGAGCTGTCATTCGTCCCGATGCTAGGGATTGACAAAGCAGACGGACAGATGACAGCTCACTTCACCTGGGTGTTCACCGAGGGAGATTGTAACAGAATAGACATACAGGTTTATTATTATATTGAAATGTACAACTGCATGACGTTATATAGTGTGGACTCGACGTGCTACATGACCCAGATGTCTTAAACAAGTTTTAAACTGCATGTAGAAGAATTATAATTTTAAAATGTCATTGTTCTAAATTATTATTTTATTTTTTCAACCGACTTTAAAAAAGGAGGAGGTTATCAATTCGTCTGTATATATATTTTTTTTTATGTTTGTTTCCTGATTTCTTGGGACTGGGTGAACCGATTTTGATGATTCTTTTTTTATTTGAAAGCTAGTGCTTCCCGTGTGGTCCCATTTTAATTTGGTCCAGTTCTGACAATGACATCCATGAGAAAACCGTATAAGTCTTAAATTTGCATTAAGTTTATGCGTGATTTGTTACGCGATTTCTCCGGCAAACGTAAACCGATTTTGAAAATTCTTCATTTTATGGATAGGGTATGCTTCAGGGGTAGTCCCATATAAATTTTATCGAAATTGATTCAGCACTTTTTGGAAAATCAACAAATACCCAAAAATTTTACATAGACGACGTTTTAGTTTCATCAATCTTTGTAGTAATTAACTTTCAATCTCTTCTTAATAGATTTGGATGAGAATAAGGTACTAAAAAGCGGAAAATAAAAAGCTTTTTACAAAAAAGACAACCGCCTTCAAAAAGTAAAAAATAACTTTAGCACAGAACACACATTGACTTTAGTTTCGGAAGTCGGTGGCAATACAAAACAACAAACAGAACAAAGCCACTGAATTTCAAAACTAAAGTCGATGTGTGTTCTGTGCCAAAGTTATTTTTCACTTTTTGAAGGCGGTTGTCTTTTTTGTAAAAAGCTTTTGACTGAACATTTGCACGACCGAAAGGTTGAATATAGTGTAACAAACAAATTGTATAACACCTAATGTACATCCTATATTCTAGCAAATAAAGGTATCATTAATTCATATAATAATGACTTCGATGAAATTTTGTAGATAGGATAATATCTACAAAATTCGTCAAAAAGTTCCTCAACAGTCAGTTTAAATCCAAACTTCCATACTAATACTAATATACTAATTACTCATTTTACTGGTATTATATTATTATATCCATATCAAAGCCTATGTTCAACAGTGGATGTCTTTTGGCTGATGATAATGATGATATCCATATCCTTACTTTAATAATATAAATGCGAAAGTAACTCTGTCTGTTACGCTTTTACGATGAAACGGCTGAACCGATTTTGATGAAATTTGGTAGCAAAAAAGATTGAACCTTAATAAAGGACATAGGCTAGTTTTTAAACCGCGATTTCGTCTGCATTCACGATAACCAACATTCACGCGGACGAAATCGCGGGCAAAAGCTAGTCACGTTTAATATAAAAACAAATAAACAAAATTATGATGATTTATAAATCACGTACAAGGTTTTTAATAATCTATCCAGTTGAAGATAACAAAAGTTACAACAGCTGAGCAGAAATATTACGTAGATAGCGAGATATTTTTTAATATTGCTTTGAATTATTTGTCATTTGGCATTGGGCAACTAATTTACTTCGTGTGGGCTTTATATTTTTTAAAGTTATGTTTATTTTGAGAACAGTGATATTTTTTTGCGTTGTCGGCTACAAAAAGGCAACGAGTTCTATCTATAGCCCATATCATAAATAGCCATTTGCGAGTAATTGAAAATTCTCGTGACAGTACGCAGCTATATCGCTAACGGACAAAATTAAATTATATTTTTATCGGAACATTGATTATGTTCAATAATAATAGTCGTTGTATTTCAATATGAAATGAAAATCTATAAATCTTTTGACTAATTACAGAGATCTACAAGAAAGTTTTGGTTATGAACATAAGTGATAAGCATTGGTTTTCATATAAAGGGCAGAAATGTTAATGAAATGTATACAATTGTAGTCTCATTAGTAATTTACATTTTAAACTTAAGATTAAAGATACACAAGACTTAAAAACACTAATAAAATTATAATTATTATTATGTACAATTAAAAAGGGCGGGGGCGCTCATATGGCATGAAAATTTTCGTCTTTCGTCCGCCTACGCTTGGCAGGCGTCTTGGGGATCGCAGTGAAGTTGCTCGGACCCCCACGGGCAAGCCCAAGCGGTCTAGCTGCAATTGCTGAAATGACTGAATAATAACTATTTTATTATTATTATTTATTACTAAAATGATTAAGTGCTCGTGGCTAAGTTAAAACCGTACAGATCGATCGGTCAAAGATTAAGCTACGCTAACCGCGGTCGGTCTGTGGATGGGTGACCATCCCTTTCATAACGAGTTTCCTCCGTGCCTCGGGAAGAATGTAAACTCGTTGGTCCCGGCTGTCATTTGTAGATCTTTTGCAGTCGTTATGGGTAGTCACAAGCCAGAAAGTCTGACAACCAGTCTTACCAAAGGGTATCGTGTTACCCAGTCCGGGTTGTGGAGGTCTGATAGTCAGTCGCTCCATGTAAAACACTGGTATTCAGCTGCATCCGGTTGGAAGTCGACCCCAGTATAGTTGGGAAAAGGCTAGGCAGATGATGATGACCAAAATAATTAAATGCTTGTACCTTCTCTGTATGAGTAGAGGTATTTTCTCTGCAGTATTGTTTTTACAGGCTGGTATTATTATTATAGGCTGGTATTATTACAGGCTGGTATTATTATTATAGGCTGGTATTATTATTATAGGCTGGTATTATTATTATAGGCTGGTATTATTATTATTGGCTGGTATTATTATTATAGGCTGGTATTATTATTATAGGCTGGTATTATTATTGGCTGGTATTATTATTATAGGCTGGTATTATTATTATAGGCTGGTATTATTATTATAGACTGGTATTATTATTGGCTGGTATTATTATTATAGGCTGGTATTATTATTATAGGCTGGTATTATTATTATAGGCTGGTATTGTTTTTACAGGCTGGTATTATTATTATAGGCTGGTATTATTATTATAGACTGGTATTGTTTTTACAGGCTGGTATTATTATTATAGGCTGGTATTATTATTACCAAAATACGAATAATCTGTTTTTATTTAGGTAAACAAAATAGGCACTCAAACAGCAACTTCCATATCGACCAAAAACAAATTCGTCTAACAAAGAAATTTTAATCAGATATAAACCTTTGTATGATTTGGTTTGACTGGTGGGCTCAGTACCTTAAAATCGCCCTTATATGTAACGATATTACTAAACATATACGACCTACGTTGTATATAGATCTCAATTCCATTACCTATAATGTAAAGTGTGGGTAGATTCGTTCGCTTCAAGCACGCGAATCGAACATTTGCAGTTAGGTAGGTACATGTCTTGTTTGAAATTACTTATGAGACTAGCTTTACTTTTTGCAATCTATTTATATTGGAAAGTGTTTTTTTTATGTAACTAGGGTTCTGTAGTTTAACTTCCAACCTGTCTAGATGTAATTTTCTTTTGTCGATATATTTGTGAGTATGCTACAGTAATACCCATTATTTTTTGTAACTTTTCCTCACACTAAGAATTTCTTCTGTATCGAGTGCGTTTACAAATATAATTATAAACTCACCTGGACAAACAACAAGACCGGGATCAAGTACCTGTAGGCCATACAAATATTTGTTCCATACGAGAATCGAACCTGCGACACGCGGCATAGCAGCCAATCGCTGAACCACTGCACCAACTGTGCTGTCACTCTAATCATCGCCGTTGTCAATGCCGTCGTGATTACACAATATTTACCTATCAGGCAACTTCAAACAACATAATATTATAATTTATTTGTGAGAAAATGAAGGAAACCTTGTAAAAACGACTAAAGATTCTAAAGAATCTGACAATAATTTTTGAATTGAATTCCTTACTACCTGATAATCTAACCTAACCTAATGTACACACGGCTAGATATCAAAATAAAAAAATTCAGTATTAGCTGATCTCGCTTTGTATAGAATTTCCATACATTGAGAGGTCAGCTTATACTGGAAATGTATAACTTGATGTGTAGCCGTGTGTAAGTAACAATAAATCTTCTACGTTATTACAAGTACACAGTCTAATGAAAGTCTATTCAGTATATTATTACTCTGTGTTATTTCGAAAGTACTTCTATGATTTTGATATAATGTGAAGCATCGTTACAAAGATTACATAAGTAGGTAGGTACAATATTTTTCGGTACAGCTTATCGTGTATATGTATGGGTAGATTTATACGTAAGCGGGTCGGCAGATTCAGTTCGGCATTTTATTTATTTATTTAAGGATCTCCAACAAAGGATATACACAAAATATTACATATTGTTAATACTCAACAAAGAATTTCGTAGGTGTACTTCTTCAATTACAGGAGACCCCTGCGTGCACAGTAAAATAAATTACTAAGCTAACAAATTAAATACTAATAATAAAAGGAATTTTGACAGTGAAATAAAAACCCAACACATTCTATAAGTATTAAACAAAATAGCTAACATAAAAAAAACCATTACACAGAATATACTTATTACCATTTAAAGTCGCTTTACACCTGAGCGGCACATCCGGTTCGGCATTCAAAGTTAAAGTCAAATTTGTTTCAATTAGACCAGTAAAAAGCAATTTTAAAAGTCATAAAAGAAAAAAATAATCTAGTTGCGCCTTCTAAAACGTAGTTTCGTATGGAGAAGATGGGAAAAGAAATTCCATACTTACTCTTTTTTAAAATAACTGATAACAATCTTTTGTTATAATTACAGTAATTATATTATTATAATTATACGTGAAAACGATGTACCTTGCATAAAAATCACTATATTAGATTACGGTATTACAAGTTAAGAAATTATTTCTTATTGTTAATTAGAATGCCGAACCGAATTCACCGACCCACTTAAGTGTACGTGTACACCCTTACCCATACATAAGTTCACACTAAAAATAGAGGGTAGTCGAAGAAAACACTCGGACATTTATCACCGGCCTTGGGTAAGCCCTTTGCTTCACCCGTCCAAATGTAAGTACATAAAATAAAATGATACCGCGGACTGCGGTACTGATATAAGAAAAGTTTAAATATATTTTTTCGGTTTATTATAAAGTTTTCTGATTTTAAAGTCGTTCTAGTGGAAGAACTTTCTTGCTTTTCTTCGACAGATGCTGGTTATGCTTCGCTAACGATGAACCTACTTAGGTAGCGTTTGCAACAAAAACTGTAATAAGGACCTTATTACACGTGCCACAACACAGCGACAAAAAGTGGGCGCGCAGTGGTAGCGTGTGAAGTGTCGCCGCAGCTTCTTGTAACAACAAGAACGTGTCTTTATGATATAGTTGCTCGTGAGTAACGTTCCATCGCTTTGACGCTGGTGGTTGTGAATGCGGTCTGTGTGAATAAACTATGCATATTCAAGCAAATTGCTGTCTGCCCACTTAGTGCGGTTGTGGTATGTATGAAGGACCTTTATGATAATTTTATTAACAGTTACAGTTACAGTTGATCTTAGTTCGCGAATGTATCCAACATTCACAAGCAGTAAAACAAATATTTGTAATAGTTGCTATCTGATATTGTCTAGTTATCTACCACCAATTGTGAATTGAGGAGGATTGTGAGGTGCCAATACGCGGGGCGAATAGGTATTTCCAAAAATACTAACTGTTTCATACCACTCGCTTTGCCTCCCTCCCGGGTGAACAATATGGCCCTGCCCCCCGACCCGTATCGTGCGATAGAGAGAGTTGCAAGTCTAGGAGGCAATTACCTATATTTCCGGTTTTGGGCGATAACGTTCCCCCCTCCCCTAAACCTTCACGAAATGACACAATTTTGGTCTCATTAGATTCAGTATACCTTAGTCTAGGTCTATACGTCTGTTTGCTTTTCAAGTAATTCACCTATAGTTTAATTTAAAGAAATAAAAACGCTTGTATGAAAATTTACATCCTCACAGTCCTCTTAATGAATGAAAAATTAATGAAAAATTAATGAAAAAGGGTTTATTTACGAGAGATGGCACACATACAAAATAAGATAAATACTGTAAGACGTGTTGGCCAATGTAATTCCCACAAATTATTCTAATGTTCAATAGGTACCTACATTTTTTCATTTAACTAGGTACATATTATATTGTACTATTTTATTATATTATTATTATTTATATTTTGTTTAGGATGAATTAAACACAAGGTAAAAGTAAGTTCATCAAAATGTATATATTTAATAATTGATTTATAAGAACACTAGTTCCTTTCCCACGATTTCATCCGCGTGAATTTACTCAAGGATCCCTATTTTTGATAACGCACACAGGGATAACGTAGCTTCGTATTGGTGAAAGAATTTTTGAAATCGAATGAGAAGTTTCGGAGATTACCCCCTACATACAAGCTTACAAATTCACCAATTATTAGGTTTACCTCTTTTTTATATTACCTAGTATAGATACCTACAAAATTTACATGAATAATAAAAAGAAAACCAATGACTATTAAACCAAAAAACGAATACAATAAGGCATTTACTACACAGCCTCCACATCGCCGTTATCTGGAAATGTGCCCAAGAGACTGGCGGTATTGCGCGTTGGCGTTAAATGGCAATTTGAAGTACTTTTTTTAGTTTCATAGTGATATGTAACAGTTAATAATACCAATAGGTACCACTAGCAATTCATTGGAACTCCTGTGTTTAGACTACACGGATAAACCTAATAATCTGTCTAATACCGAACCAATTACCAAAGTATCAACTACGAAGACATTGAATACAATATATACAATAGTAGCTTAAATCCCAGTAATTGAAATATATACATAGTGTTACCGCCCCAACAAAGATTTGGCCAGTTTCCATCTTATGAAATGGTAAAACAATTAAAAGTTTCGCTGCGCGGAGCTTATGACCAACTTTTAAAGACTTTAAAAACATGTTGTGCTTACAATTAACTTTTCCTTTGTGTATACTAATTAGCACAAAAGAACGTTATATAAAGGGTTATAATGATGACCTTGTTATAGTTAATTAATAATAAGTACTTAAACGGTAAAATTCTGAAAAGTTGTGTTTTTAAGCCTTTTTAGAAAATCCTTTTTTAATTTAGTAAATTACTGTTTTATAAAACTCACATTACCGACAAAATTCTTTCAAAATGCAACAGCAGTTCTGAATAAATGAAACCTACCTAAATAGGACTCAAAGACTTAGCAATGTCTCTTTTGAAAAACAAATACAGAAACCGGAGTTTACTAAATTAACCAATATGGAGCCAAATATGTTCGCAGCAATATTTTATATATTGTGTATGTATTGAGTATCAAGTTTATAAAATGTTTGCTCGTGAACACGCACACGAAATCGCCAACGACATTCCGCACCGAATAAAATCCTAAATATATTGAAAAACTTAACTCCAGCGTTTTTAATTTAAAAGTTTAGCACTGAAATCAAATACAAAGTGGACAAGTTAAATTACTAAGGTATTCCTGTGGAGTCGAATAGTTGGGGGAAATGGAGAGAGGCCAACGCTGGGCTTTGTGACGGAGTGAACGTTTTGGAGTGTTTTAGCCACACTCTAGGCTGAAGAGCTCTCGCCCACACGGCCAACGCTCAATGATACTTCACTCCTGTTACTCGATTAACCCAAGTTATTAGTGCTATCGGCTTTTGTTTCAGCGTAAAGATTATCTCGTATCAATTAGCGGGCATTACGAGGGATTATTACGTGCCGAATTGTATGGGAAGCAGTTGTGTGGTGCGATAATTAATTTAATACGAGCACGGTTAGTGCGTGTTAGTTATTAGCTTTAGATTAGGTTGGCTGCAGAATAGTTGATTGATAGTGGTTGCTATTGATAAATTACTACGTTTATTTTATATAATTTGATAATCCTACTAATATTATAAATGTGAATTTGCTGAAATTTGGCACACTATGGATATTGGTCTAACTTAACACATAGGCTATATTTTTTATCTCGTTTTTGTGTTGTCCTGTTATAATTTCGCAGATAAAGTCGCGGGAAGAAGCTAGTAATAATATAAGTATTGTACTGGTATTTTTGTGAGGACTTGCCAAAGAAAACCAATTGTTGTATTTACAATCAATTTTTACCAAAGCTTTCATTCGGGATAAAAAAAATCCAACACCGAAAAGCCCAATAGAAATAAACAGTAAAAGCACAATGTCAGAGTTCTAATCTACCAACAATAAGGCGATAGCATCAAACGTCTCGACACTAATCGCTCAACTTACCCCCTTGAAACTCGGCCTTTTGGCAAATTATTCATCCGATGACCTGCGGAGAGTGACCCGTCCTCTCAGATGATTAGTCTAAAACTAATTGATTCCTCGGCCACGGAGACCGGTATCGGACATAGAATAAGAATCTATAGAGTGGACACTAAACTTAGAAAAATGCTACCACACAGGTAAAAGTAAAAAAGAAAAGAAAGAAAGAAAGAAAAACCATTTATAGTAAAGTACAAGTTAGTTTAAAGTGACAGAGACATCACTACAAAAACAGTTATTCTTTAATTTACTCGATTTGCCATTTACGACCGAGTCTTTTTAGCTGTTTTCTTCATTACTGAAGGTCGTGTCCCTAAAAGACCTTCTTGCTTTTAAGTATGACACTTTTCCACTTCGTTCGGTTCTCTGCTTCTCTCAGGGCGGTCGTAACAGAGAGTCCAATGAGGGCGGTTACTTGGTCCGACCAGCGGTTTCAAGTCAATCAATCAAGTTTTCAAGTTTATTTGGATCCCGACGGGCAATGTGACCAAAATAACTGAAAATCCTTTGGTAATATATCATTGATAGTCTATCTCTTATGCGTGATTGCTCGAGGATAGACTTGTTTGTACTCTTGGTGGTCCATGGATTTTTTTTCTTCTACTACCGAGTACTGTACGTCAAAAGGCCCAGACGACCGTGGGTTGAAGCGGGTTGGTAGGCAGCGGGAGAAGGCTATTTTGGCGACAAAGAATACCGACAAACGTTTCACTTCTATTCGGTTTTATTCTATGGCATTGATCCCGCTAATACCTCGTAAGTACTTCTTCACGGAAGCTCAACTCGCGGTTTTGTCCTGTTTAAAGTGTGGCCGCTGACGTGATTTGGGTCCTTTTGACTTTATCGTGATCGACATCGTTTAGCAAACTCGTGGCGGACAGTTTGGAGTTTTCTTTGTTTTGTTTTTTTTTATGGTCGAACTGTTAGTGACGGATATCTCGAATAGTGAATGTGTCAATTATGGGTACCCACGTCCCGAATTGCTCATGTTGTCTATAGATTTTTTTTTTGTGATTGAAATAGCTTTCTTTGTAGTATATTAATTGTATATTACTTGTTATTGACAAGTACTATTAAAAAAATAATTTATAAATTGATTAGCTTAATTTCACATCAATAATATCAATAATTAATAGATAATTGCAAGGTTTTTAATCTAAAACCTTTTTAGTTAATTTTACTTGTGTTTATTAATTATTCCTTAATGACTTTCATAGCTTTCTTATATATTTGTCCAAGCTCATTGTTTTAATGTTTTAGTTTTCTCAGAGCCTTACAATACGAATAGAAATACAATTAAAAGCTTATTACGAACCTTTAATACTGTGAATATTATGTTAGTCATTGTTTGTGTATTATCTTGGACAGTGCAACTTTAATTGATATTAATATTTTGAAGTAACGTCTTTGTCAAAATTAATTAATTAATATTATAAGAAATGTTTTAGGTATCTAAGATTTATAAAAAGGAGACTTAGTAAAATCAACGCAACACAAAGGACAATACACCGCATGGCGTCAAAAATGTTAAAATACAGACTTTATCAGGAGAAACCTCTTTACAAGAAGGCTTTTTGTTACAATTGAAGTTTCGTAAAACAGGTCAAGTCATGTTTAAATGACGTAGAACTGATGGCTCTGTAATCTTGTACCGTACTGTCGTACATTAGGTGAGTAATAATAATTATTATAATATAATATATGTGTTTATAATTCAGGTAGCAGTAATCAAATTCTCGTTACAGGTCACTGCTTTATTGCGTTTTATAGCTATAGAATAGTATATCATTATGTATATTACCTATATATTTTCAGTACACGACGTACCTAAGTAGCAACACAAATTTAATTTTCAATTTGCTATTGCCCAAATACTGACACACCACCGGGTACTCACCACTGTGGAAGGTTGTTAGCAATCTCTTCTGGAATTTATCCTATTACCGTCCATTGCTGAACGTAGGTCACGTTCAGCAATGGACGGCAATAGGATAATATAGTTGCCCAAAAAAGACGTGGCGAGATGATGATGATAATTGCTTCGAGGTGGCACATAAAAAGAGTTCCTGGAAACACTTGGGGGAGGTCTTTACCTAACAGTGCGACAGAATAGCCTAATAAAAACTCAATAGCTTATTTTTGCAGAGAACACACCACACCCACATACCACAGAATTTCATAAAAAGTTCGTGTAGACATCGATACACATTCCAACAGTGTTCGGAATAAGGACGATGTAACAAACGGTAACAAATGTCAGTATAGCGTGCCAACGGACCGATCTATCAGTGCTTATCGCTCGTATCTATCATACGGCGCTGGTGGGACGAACTTCACCCGATTATGGAGCCCTAATGCTTTGGATACTTAAATCAATCCGTTTGCAGAATAAGGCTAAGGAAGAACATAGATTTTTCAAAGTCAAAGCTATTGTTTATTTCAATAAGGCCATTAAATGGAACGTTATTTACAAGAAAAAAGATTTGAATCTAGTTGCATCTTCTAATAGGTAGGTTCGTATGTAGAAGAATTGTAAGAAGACATAATTTTCAGGTACTTACTGTTCGATTTGGTATTATTCTTATTTGCAAGAAAATAGGTGGGTTGGAATTCAAAATTAATAATTTAAATCTATACTATAATATTATAAAGCTGAAGAGTTTGTTTGTTTGGTTGAACGCGCTAATCTCAGAATCTACTGGTCTGGAAATGAAAAATTATTTTTGTGTTGGATAGTCCATTTATCGGGGAAGGCTATAGTCCCATGCGGAGCCGGGTCGGGTCGCTAATTAGTTATAATTTGACAAACAATCTACTTATGTCACTGACTGTACCTGACTTTCGACGTTTGTAGACATCTAACTATGTATGTCGTGTGGTGCCGGTCGCGAATAGCACCACCCCATTTCTACCCGTGGGTGTCGTAGAAGACGACAGAGGGATATTGACTAGAGGATGGGCAGCAGCGTCCTTCTGAGTACCATAACACCTACTGCGATCACCAACATACATCGGCCAAGCATGGCGATTACGACTGAACCCCCTCTTGAGGGAGACGTATGCCCAGCAGTGGGCGTCTAAAGGTTGACAAGATAATGATGATGAGACATGCCACCTATATGAAGGACTTTGAAAAGGCATATTTAGACATAAGATTTCCTAATAATGCCAGCCTATTAATGGTCCTGGTGGTGGTAGGGCAAAGGCCTCTTCTCATACAGAGAAGGTACGAGCATTGATCACCGCGGTTGCTCAAAGCGGATTGGCGATTTCAGACTTATATTAATTATAAGTCCAGCACTTATAACTGACTGACTTATATTAATTGTAAGTGGAGGAGCTCGTAGCTAAGTTAAAGCCGTATAGATCGATTGGTCAAAGGTTAAGCTACGCTAGCCGCGGTTGGTCTGTGGATAGGTAACCATCCCTTTCATACCGAGTTCCCTCCGTGCCTCGGAAAGCACGTAAAGCCGTTGGTCCCGGCTGTCATTTGTAGATCTTTGGCAGTCGTTATGGGTATAGTCAGAAGCCAGTAAGTCTGACAACCAGTCTTACCAAGAGGTATCCTGTTACCCAGTAACTGGGTTGTGAAGTTCCGATAGGCAGTCGCTCCATGTAAAACACTGGTATTCAGCTGCATCCGGTTAGACTGAAAGCCGAATCCAATATACTTGGGAAAAGGTTAGGCAGATGATGATTAATTATAAGTCTAGGTTTCCTCACAATGTTTGCCTTAACCGATGTCAGATTTCCTAGCCCCTCATAAATTGCTAAAAAATTTAGGTCTAAATACTTCATAAGTCTATAATAATAATTCACCAACACAAGATGCGGTAATTACACGTGGCTAATCACATTTAATTAACTGTCACTGAACTTTATTCAGGGGCTCTAAATAAATGATCCGGCCGAGTGGCGTTACGTTCGGGTGCTAAGAATTAGCCATTGATTTCCTTAGGAAGTATAACCCGGGAGGTCGGTGGTGAGGTACATTTCCCGGTGTGTCCCATCCTTGCCCGGACGCTCTCAGCGTTTAAAGGTCCCTAACGAGCGATAAAATTCCCCCGAATTCCTTTTTAACTGCAAGAGAAGTTTACCTGCGGGTGAGTAAATACGAACCCACATTTGGTCGCTGAATTGTGATTCACAATCTGTAAATAACAAGAAGAAAATTCAGTTTATTCAAAGGCTGCTTGCTCACTGTTACGTGTAATTGGAGGGAGGGGTGACGCTCTTATTAGAATCAGCCATAATTGAATACACATACAGCGGCACTTTGTAACGGAATGCTCATTTTTTGCAAGCAAGCGTTTCTCCGTCTTTGTTTGAATGAGAAATACGAGGAATTAATTAAGTCTTGTGATCGTACTGTAACTCTGTCGTCGGTATTTAATTAGTAGGTACAAGTACATTCATTTACAAATCTTGGTTTCCAATAAATTGTTGATGCACTCTATATTATGTAGGATTAAGTGCGATGCGCTAACAGAGTATGTGAATGAAAGTCGTGTGACAAGTGTAGCGTCACGGTTGAACAAATTGATGTTCCTAATGGCAGCCATTACAGACATTGTGTGCGCTCGGTCGAACATAAAGGTCGACGGGACCTCCCCCGCCCCCGCACGGGATCAGCCTCTAAAGAAAAAAGTATGAAAGCCGATATTCATAAATTGTGAATAGCTATGCGATTTGAAATACCCATTTCGAAAGCCTCGTGTTGCTTATTTATTCGATTTCGTTCGATTCAATTTTGTAAATAAAAGTTTTAAACATTTCTAGCTAAGTTTCTCTCTACTAAAGAACAGAAAATCTTTGTTCACGTGAGCGTTGATTAAAATTCCCATTCATCGTTTTTTCAATCTATTTCCTTCGTTCAGTTATGATAATTTGCGCTCAACGTATGAATCATACTAATGGCCAAATACTGAGAGGCTACTAAATTTTATGATGCCGTTGCAGCGGCTCGTGCTGTCACAATCAGTTTGACATCAAGTAAAAGAGACAGCACGAGACTTAGCCAAATCTGAAAATTGAGTAACGTTTCAAGTATTTGGCCATTAGACGACTTTTGACACATGAGACATGAGACGAAGCAGAGAGTGACGACACGACTTATCTAATAACCGTCAGAACGTGTATCAAAGTACGAGTAAAGACGTGCGCGGTGATGGGTAATGTCGATGATACTTAATACAACTAATTAAAGTTTAGTAGAAGTTTTGTGACAACAGTGAACAGTGCCGAGCTCAGTAAAACGAAAGCCTTGTTTAGCTCCGAGCCAGCAGATAAAAGTTATCTTGAAAAGTCGGCAGCCGCAACAAACTTAGCAACTGTCTTCAGGTAGAATAAGGGGAACTCGATTAAGGAGAAAGAAAAAGTAATTCGGGGCAGAGAGCAGAGTTCACAAAGCACAAGTTTAATTAAGACAGACAAACGAGGCACGAGACATATTGACACAACTTTAGAATTTTTTCTAATTAGAACATTTACCACCATATAAATGTTCTGAGGGTTGCCATACACATAAGCGGCACTTTCGGTTCGGCACTCTCAATACAATCTTTGATAACGTTGTACAGAGGCCAGCACATCAAGCAACCGCAATCTGTCAAATTTATTTGATAGTTTTTCAACTTTTGTTGTTCAATTGAGAATATTTGTCAGTTTGGGATAGCTTGATCTGTACTGAAATCAAACCATCCAATCCGAGAGTCACGTTATAACATTTCTATTTTATACATTCAACAATTTTTAATACAAAAACTTCAGCCGACCATTGTGGAAAGTCCACCTCGTAATAGCCTGTAATATCGAGCAAAGTTGAACACAGAACAATCTGCTATTAAGCTCGTAAAAATCATAGCAATCCTTAGAATGAAAAGTCAGTTTCAAACAAGAAAATTGAGTGCCTTCACAAGAAACTTTTTTTGTCAGATGGAGGTTCATGTCAACCTTTAGACGCCCACTGCTGAGCATAGTTTTCCGCGCGAAAGGGGGAGTTCAGCCGTAATCGCACTGTTGGGCCGATGGGTGTTATGGTATTCAGAAGGACGCTGTTGCCCATAATCTGGTTAATATTCCTATGTCGCCTTCTACGAAACCCACGGCTAGAAATGGGGTGGAACTATTCGCGGCCGGGGGGGCGGTAGGGCTTAACTTTGATGGAGGTATTAATAATAATAAAATTCTTTGGACGACCTATCTCAATGGAAACTACCCAAGTACGCTGGAGATGCTGCGCAAACGAGAAGGTATGCACCTGTGCACACCTTCTCTCCTCACTCTCAAAGCCGTAATACGGTAATACGACACGACCGGCGAGATCAGGCGCATTACTGTGTCACATCATCACCATCCAAACTGCGGGCTTCTACTGACAAATTCCTAATAGAAAATCTCTATCACTTTGCCTGACCTGGGAATCAAAGCTAATAATGGTCCCCCGCTCAGCAGTCGCAAGTGCGACTACGAGACCAACGGGCTAGCCCTTGGTGGTTAAGGAACTTATTTAAAGTGAATAAGAAACAAGCAGGCTTGAGACCTCTCGGCGTGCGCAATAGTTGGACATCATTGTATTTGTAAAGTAGCTCTCCACAATTTCGTTTGTCTGAAGTATGTTCCTAGATATTTTGCTCGAAGTGGTCGTTAGTATTTTGTTCTTTGTGAGCTCTGACCTCTGACGTATATTTTCGGGCGTGTAAGTACTAGACTTTTAGGGTCGGGTCTGCTTCGACTATTACGCGTATAATTCTCAGCGAGAAGAAAATATAATACATTTGAAATTCTATGTCACGAAAATTTAATATGGCCTGGTTTTGTATGCGTTGAATAGATGACCTATATTCCTTGGTAAATGCTGTGGATGATATTTTATTCGCTTGCATATAAATAAATATATGCTTTTTACTTTATTTGCATATTATACGGTCCAATATTTGTGAATTATATGATGAAATAATAAAATTTAACCACGTGGAAATTCCGCATCAAAAGTACGTGATAAAAACCAATAATAATAAAAATGGTATTACGGGGGTCGTCAGTCCCCATTGTTATATTTTGTGATGTCAATGGGAAGTGTTATCAATTCGTTTCTTATGTGTTTTTTATGTTTGTATGGTCATATTGTGAGCTGCATTATTATTCAACGCATAATATTTTAAATATATTTTTATGTAACAAATAGTCCCATGTTTTTTTTTACGATGAGAACACGAATGAATGTTGAATTGTAAAAGAGATAAAAAAAAACGAATGTGCAATGACAGCAGAGTGTACATACTTAGTTTATTAAGAAGGTATGCGTCATATACTGTAGCAATTCTAATAGTTTATGAAATAAAAAGCTATGTAGAATTGTACGATAGAATTTAATAGCTTTCACAAGAAAGATTTTAATGTAATGAGTATCAAAAACATAGAATAAATATAAAACACTAACCTAGACGCACTAGGATTAGGCAGAGATTTCCAGGCTCCAGGTTCCACAGCCTGGCCGGCAAACAGGATCGGCCGAAGATAAGACTGCCGCGGTCGGCTCCTAGCTTTGGGACGCAAGTCCCCGGGGAATCTTAGCAGTAAGACCCGCCTTGGGAGCAGCAGGCACGCGACAGCACGACGGCACGACTCAGGACCGTTACCGACTTTTGGATGTGGACCGGTAGACTTTAGTTAGTAGCGAATAAGTAAATTAGCGTGTTACTTAAGCGACAGCGAGATCTAGACTAACCCATTTGACAGGTTTCTTTTCTTCCGCTCTTCCGAAATTCATAATAATCCAAGTATGAATTCTATTTCTAGAACGCCCGTATTGGTCTTATATAGCGGGGTATTATAGTACCGGCCAGACTCAATTATTGTAGACTGCCAGTTATTTTATTTGATTAGTGCTTTTAAGATTTTAAAGAACACCAGATACGTTAGGGGGTGTCCAGCTGTTTAATATAAAATACAGCCATACACACTTATATTCGACATCAGTTTGGAGGTTTTACGTTATTTACGCCGTAAACTTATTAGAAATAATATTGACAATTGTCAAGATTGACAAAGATATTTTTACCATTTACTTAATCTGGAACACGTATTCTCTTGCTAGGAGACGGGCATTGGCAGCTGCGCCACAGTTTTTAACTTTTGCAGCTGCCATCGTTTACATATGTTTAGTATTGTATTTGTTTCGGTTCCAAATAAACGATTTTTATTTTTATTTTTTTAATTAAAAATAATAATAATAATAATAATATGTGGGGACATTTTCACACACGGTCATCTGACCCCAAACTAGGGAGACCCTGTACTATGGGTGTCAGACAGCTGATATACATACACAAATACATTTTTTTTTTTGTAAATACATACATATATAGATAAACAACACCCAGACACAAGGCAAACACAAGTGCTCATCACACAAATGTTTACCCTGGGCGGGAATCGAACCCGCAACACGCTGCGCAGCAGTCGATCGCTCAGCCACTGCGCCAACCGTGTCGTCAAAAAATCATAAAAAAATCATTATTTCAGAAGGCCTCGACCGGTTTGGCTGTTTTTTTTGTGTTTGTTTATGTCGTTACTGAGTTTGTAGGAAATAATTATTTTGGAAAATCTACCGGAAAAATTGCACCCTTGCGAAGCTAGAGGAATCGATATTCGGAGATTTCATTTTTCACCGATTTTCAATCGGTTGACTGACAGTTGACAATTTTTTGTTTACACAGCCGTACGGCGTAATAACTTGGCCGCTACTATTTCATGGCGTTTTATAACAGATTAAAAATACTGAAAACTTTGAATTGAATTTAAAAATTGGTTTTGTTATTTTATGAACTAAAACTTACATTTTCCGACTGCTTTATGCCTAAACTGTCTCAATAACATATTTATAGATTTTTTCTCCTAAAGAGTAAAATACCCTATTATCCAAAACATACATAAATGAAGTCAAATCTCCAAATATCGATTCCTCCAGCCATTGTCTTGTCCATAGTACCTACTTGTAGCTGTAACATCGTAGGTACCTACGGCAAGTGGACAGCTTTAGGTAGTCGGTGGTACAGTTCGGCCCTATTTGTGAGTTCGGCTGACTTGCCGCAACTTGCCTGAACTTGCCCCATTCGGGACAGGAAGCTTGTTAGCGCGACTTCTGCGGTTTTCGACTAGATAACATTGTATTAAAGATTTAAACTATCTACTGCAGCGCGGATCAGCTTTTGTGAACTATACATAAGTAAAATACCTAGTTTGTTTTCAATGGGGTAAAGTTACAAGTACTTGTTTGGTACTACACTATTGTTGTAGCGTTTCATTTGTTTGACTAAGTTTTAAGATACTTTCAGAGCTAAAACTTGATTTTGAATGTTACGGATGGCATTTTTATATTAATAATAAAATTTTGCTCATATCTCTAAAGGTGAATGTAGATTATTATTGGCGTAAGAATTTTCTGAATCGTACCAGTAAATTAAAAAAACAAACAAACACTTCAGCTTTATAATATCAAGTAAAATAAAGACAATTATTTAGAATTAATACTAAGTTCTAAGACATTTTCATTTCCACTTCCTTAATTCTTGACACTCCTACACAATAAATTGCAGCATAGAAAAATCGTTTTCCCGACGTTCATCATAAAACTGTAATTGAGATTTGAGTTCCCCGATTTGACGACACACTCAAACAAAATGGCGCCCGGAAACAAACATTAACGACAGTAAGATGACTCTGTTAATATAAAGTGCGAGATTTGAACATTTTATGGGTACACACGTTGGTAGCTGTACTGAACCCAGCGGTTAATATGGCGCTTTGAGCTTCAGATAGAGACGCACAGGCATGAGTAATAGACATGACGTTCTACAAAACCTATCAGAGATGACGTTCTACAAACCTATGAGAGATGACGTTCTACAAAACCTATCAAACATGACGTTCTACAAAACCTATCAGACATAAAGTTTTACAAAACCTATCAGAAATGACGTTCTACAAAGCCTATCAACGATGACGTTCTACAAAACCTATCAGAGATGATGTTCTACAAAACCTATTAGAAATGACGTTCTACAAAACCTAACGTCTACAGAACCAATTACACAAAACGTTCTACAAAACCTATCAGAAATGACGTTCTACAAAACCTATCAGACAAAGTTCTATAAAACCTATCAGAAACAACGTTCTACAAAATCTATCAACGATGACGTTCTACAAAACCTATCAGAGATGATGTTCTACGAAACCTATTAGAGATGACTTTTTACAAAACCTAACGTTCAACAGAACCTATCAGACATAACGTTCTACAAAACCTATCAGAAATGACGTTCTGCAAAACCTATCAAAGATAATGTTCTACAAAACCTATTCTACAAAACCTATCAGAGATGACATTCTACAAGACCTATCAGAGATGACGTTCTACAAAACCTACATTTTCTAATTTCAATGCCCTGTGGGTCGCATGGTCGCAAGTGCGACTGCTGAGCGTAGGGTCCTGGGTTGATTCACAGGTCGGGCAATGTCTTAAGAATGGAATGGCACAGTAGCAGCCATAAGTTAGGAAGTTGCTAGTGTGGCACCCCCGTGCCTCGGAAAACACGTGAAGGCGTTGGTCCTGTGCCTGATCTCTCCCCAGAGTGCCGGGTTGCCGTCCATCGAGAAAGTAAGGAAAGGGAGAGTGCACCTGTGTTTACGCAATCTCTTGTCCACTATGGACAAAACCTGCATATATACTAGTCTCCATTAAGAATGGTCGCCGTGGCCGAATTTCGGTCGGGACAATATTATTTTCAAAAGCCCGCGATGTGTCATATTAAAACCCAGGGACCGTACGACCGTGAATTTGCAAATGGCCGTTTTACGATTGCAAAACTCGTTTCGAATACGTTTTAGAACTGGAATAAAAATGCTGACGAAATAAATTTAGTTATACTGTGTTCGCTTGTTTACAGTTTTTATGGCGTCGTGTGGATGAAGAATGAAGAATTTGTTGCATTTGTTGAACCGAAATAGGTGGAATTTAGCATTTGGCTTTGCTTTTGTGTATTGGTTGATATTCTTAACGAATGGGGCTGAATTTAGCTGGTCTTGTGTCAGAGCTGAAAGCTTAATGCGCTTGCCTCGACACGGATAATTAGGTTTATTTATCTTAAAGTTCAGGTCACAAAAAAGAAGTGTCTCAACTTCTCGACATATCCGGTTAGTGGCGCTCGGTTTACGTTCGCTTTTAAAGGATTTTCTGCATTTTCCTTTACATACAGTTGATAAAGATTACCTTCATTTTACGAGATATTTTAAATTAATCTTTCGCGAGGTCGTTCAAACGAGGGGTCCTAATAAAATTATAAAAATATCGTGACTTTGAAATGTGAAAATTCCAAATATCTCTAAATGTAGAGACGCCAGCATTCCAAGTCACACCAAACTGTCAGATTTTCCCAATAAAATATGAACCTTATTATTGTGAAATAAAGTTGAAAATCTATCAAAGAAATTCGACAGATTGTTGTAGCTTGATGTGCTGGCCTTTGTACATTGATACAATATAGAATACGAAACAACTAAGATCGTTGTAAATAATAATAAAAAAAAGAATATAACAGACTGCTTGTAAAAAAGTGAAATAACTCCTGTTTCGCAGTTTTGGTTCTAAACTCTGCTCTCGCGGTAACATAAACCAGAAATTCACACGTCGGGCGCGCCCGGCGCTCGGCGCGTGTTGCTACGCCTCGAGTTACGGCGTAGCTTGGCCTGTGCTACGACCGCGTAGTAATATTTTATGCCTTTACACAGATTTAAACAAGAAGCCTTTTTTCGAGTGTATTCGTTTTCTGTGTGACATTGCTCTACAAAAACCTAATCGAGCCGAATGGTAAAGAATTAATTTTATCGTAAGTACAGTACATAGGGTAGATAGGTAAGTAGGTATGTTGATAGGGTAAGCAGGACTTGGATTTTAGTACGAATTATTGAAAATATCTGGGCGACGAAGCTTTGCTCGGTATTTTTTTTCGTCTTTTTTAAACAGAATCCTAGCTAGCTCGATTTATCGCCCCCGAAACGCCCTGCATACAAAATTTCATTTCATTTTATGTTCATATGAACAAAGTCGCTATTAATTCCTTAAAAATCTTTTAAGGAAGGAATCATATTAGTATAATCATATAGGAGGTACCTACACTTATATGCCAATTTAAGTATCAAAAACGAATACAACAGTAATAAAATGATAACACTGCACCAACCTATTGTGTGTTTAATTTCTCACTGTACTAATATAACAGTTAGTTATCAAATCATAAAATTGAAATAAGTTATAATTAAAAACGCAATAAAGCATTGAATTATGAATCTAAAATGTGCTGCATTTTGTACTTAAAGTGGAACTTTAATAAAGTTCAATTTTTAATTGGTCGGAACTGGTTCAGTAGGTACCTTTATTAATTTGCTAGTGCAAACGTTGGCGATCGAAAAAATAGAGGAGAGAACCTTTTACTCTATGGTAATTGCATTTTTGAACGCATATCTATCTAGATTTAATTAAGTTCTAGAAGATTTACTTTGTTAACGTTCTTGAAGATTCTAAAGGGAAAAGTTTAAAATAGGCGATAGATTTGTTCATATTTTTATAACTTCTCACAAGAACTTGTTTCCTAATATCGTCAAGGGCATCACGTATACGTACAACACTACATCTCACCCGAACCCTCTGAGAATACGGGTGATGACACGT
This sequence comes from Charanyca ferruginea, assembly GCA_947361185.1. Taxonomy (NCBI): domain Eukaryota; kingdom Metazoa; phylum Arthropoda; class Insecta; order Lepidoptera; family Noctuidae; genus Charanyca; species Charanyca ferruginea. The sequence continues at coordinate 10,942,862 of OX376076.1, forward strand.
TCTAGGATCTTCTCTCGTAAGAGGCACTTACGTACATAAAATATGTAGGTGTCAAATTGAACGGATTAATTTTATTTATAAGCCTACTTAAGTAATAAGGGACGCCATAAGGACAGCTTGCGGCCTTCTAACGTATTTAGAGGGGGAATGGAGTGTGAGTGGTAACATCCCATGTTTTATTTACATACTCATTTTTATGTACACGTCTCGGAGCCCGTCAACCTCGAGGTACTTCGAGACATTGTCTTTTGGTCCTTGGAGCTGTTTCTTTGATGTCATGCGACATGTCAAGACGAACCATGTCAAATAATAGATAAAAGAACCACTAAGGCGACCGTAAGCCCATCCTCTAGTGAAATTGTATGGTTCAGGGGACTGGATTGATGTGAATTTTACCTTTTTCCTCTCGGTTTATTGAAATAATCACTTCCGAGCTATTTTTATACCTCGGGTTAGTTCTGTCATAATACAATTTTCTTACAATTTCCTGGTTGTAATGGTAGCAGTTACAGTTTACTATGTCTTGGTTTAAAATAAATGGTGTAGTCATATTTCTAGATTTTTGTCAATTATAAAATCTCTTTTACAAATCGTTTAAGAGCGAGCAATGCCTTCTCATGTTATTATTGGTATACGGATGTTTCCAAATTCACGAATTATTTTTAAAAGCGAGGACATAACTGTATTAAATTTTTGCAAAAACTGCTGAAAGACAACTCGACTGACTTGTGGCCAGATATTCAAACGCTACGAAATTGTAAGATGTCGTTAAGTGTCGTACTGTCACAGTTGATTGAATTGATTGAAAAAGTTTGATATTCACCCGGTACAGATAAACATAGGCGTTTATCTGTTCTGCCTTGACAATTGTTTGAGGTCTTATCATTATGTACTTTATGAATGAAAATGTAATGTAAAAAGTTTTAGTGCAGTATTCAACAATAGAACTAAACAAAACTTATATTCCCGTCTCTTTCTAATTAAACACAAAAAGAGCTCGTTAACTCACCTGTCACTAAATGACGTACCTGAATCAAGAATCCTCCCTCATAAGATGTGTACAAGGTACGTGCCACAAACGGCTGCTAAGCGCTGTTTGCCGAGGGGAGCGCTTAAAGCGACAGAAGATCACGGTTAATGTTGCAAAGGGCTAATTCGCGACACAGTGTACATAATTACTCATACGAGTTTACTTAAGTATTTTTAATGGTCTTGGGAGTTGTTTTGTGTAAATTAAATAGGAATTTGTGTGTGATTGTTGTTTAAAGAGTTTGCTTATGAAATGTTTGCTTTATCTTTTTTTTCTGTAATGGTTTTATAAATTGAAAAAAGTTAAGTTAAAATATCTGCACATTTTAGAGTGTAGCTTTTAGAACTTTAGTGAATGTAAGTACCGGGTTGGTTGGCAATCTCTGGGGGAGGCCTACGGTCAGCAGTGGACGGCAATAGGCTGATATATAGGGCGACTGGTAATTAGTGTACGATACTTAAACACGTGATTGTGTTCATGATAGCGAATAACTTTCCCAAAGAAAAAACACACCAGCCGTATGAAATTGACGCGCGCGCACCCCTGTAACATAAAGTGAACCAGTACAAAAATTATTTTTTCTTCGGGAAAGTTGTTTGTTATCATGAACACAATCACGTGTTTAAGTATCGTACACTAATTACCAGTCACCCTATATATGGTCCTAGTAGGTAATATGATTATTTGCTTTTTTGCACTCTAATAGATGGTATACAAACTTAAAATTATAAAATATAAAAATATAATTAATTATTAAATAATTATATTTTTTACCACAACCTATTGCCCTGCCTTTTATTCGTTTATACAACTTTATACATCAAAAGGTACACAAAGACAGACTTAATGCTTATTATATTCGTATTTTTAGTTTAATAGTTATAGGTTTTTCTTTTTATTTTACGTGTTAATTGTGTAAATAAAATTTCACTTCCCGTCTAACCTCCATATTGGGTCTAAACCAGTTTAGTCTAAGCCACATCTGCCACTAGGCCAGGTGCTCACTTTATAGCTAGTGCACCTAGTTGCCTAGGTCATAGGCATTAGAACTAGTGTTTGTAAGATACGTATTGTATTGCCTGCATGACTCACTGCCGGCATGACACGGTACGGAATGGCACGGCGTGCTTCGGCAGCTCGAAGGATGCTTTGGCATGCCGCGTCACGTCGTGGCGTCCCGCAGCAAGCTCAGCCACTTCTCCCTTGCCCCCCGCACCCCACTCAGACTGCGCGCATTTGCCAACGCCACCGCCGCACCTATTTCAAACCTTATTTCAATTAGTTTAGCTGTCATAATCCTATGACCTAAGTGACTTGTGAGACGCGGCGGCCTGCCACGGCACGTTGCGGCATGCCACAGCACGTTGTGGCGTGCCGCAGGGCGCCGCGGTATGCCACGTCGTGCCGCGGTATGGTTGTATCGAAATAAAGCAATATTAGTTCTAAACTCGATGAAATAAAATTCAAAATAACTTGATTAGTAATAGAATCCTTTGCCATGACACGCCGTGCCGTGCCGGCAGTGAGCGCCGGCCCTAAATGGTATGAATGGAGATGGTCATATAATGTTCTGTATTTGAATATAATGGGTCTTTCTTTTTGAATTATTTAATTTAAGCAAAGTGTAAATATATGCTTTTGAGTACGCAGTGAAAATTATCATTAAAATACTAAATAAAATTTTCATTGAATAAAAAGTATTAAAGAGTACTTTAAAAGAAAGTTGAAAAACTATTAAAAAATTGATAGATTGTTATATCTATGTACAATAATACGGGTAGATTAGACAGTCCGATAAGACTATTCAACGCCTAACCCTGAAAAAATACATTTCCTTTGTCTTATTTCGATTGTTCAAGTCCATTAACAACCTACATTGTTATTTCACCAAATGACGGACAAACATGTTAGAATGGAGTTTAAAGCTGTAAGCGGTGCACCGCAAGCAGCGGCCAAGCCCCTTTGTGTTTGCTTAGGACATCACCTTTTATTATATTTTCGTTTGCAATGGTCCTAGAGTAACAAACGTTATAAATATAATTCGTCGAGGAAATCTTTCATTGTGGAATTGATAATAGTATTGTTTTATCATTATTTCATTGCAAGAGCGTCGCCAGTACTCGCCAGCTGATAGCCTAGGGGGGCGGGGGGGGGGGGGGGGCAAGTTGATATATGGAGGATAGGAACGTATAAATTTTAAATACAGTCAAAGGCACATGATGCTTTTGGAATCTTAAGGGGGGGGGGGGGCAACTGCCCCTACCTGCCCCCCCTTGGCGACACCCTTGTTTCATTGGACTGACTTATTTGTCTTGTAGTTACAAGACGCGATTACTGAGCGTAGGATTCTTGTACAAATACTTCCATACTTATATATTTATAATTTTTATATCAATACTATTTTATTTTAATATTATAAATGCGAAAGTACTCTGTTACGCTTTCACGATGAAACGGCCGAACCGATTTTGATAAAATTTCGTATGGAAATAAGTTACACCCTGGGGAAGGACATAGGCTACTTTTTAATCCGCGATTTCGTCTGCATTCGTTGTAACTGACATTGGCGCGGACGAAGTCGTGGGCAAAAGTTAGTAAATCAATAAAATCATTTTATTTCGGACAACTAGAAGATGCACAAATTGTTGTTAGTATCAGGTTTGCTCTAGGATGAACGCAGCGAGGGACCGACACAGGTCTTTGGAGGAGATCAATCCCCACTGTAGGCGTCTAAAGGTTGACATGATGAGGTTTGCACATAGACACTATTGTTAGTTACCAAACTAAAGACGAATTAATGAGAAGACCACCCATCAACTGAACAATGAAGTACTAGGGCCACGGTTCCTAACCTGGGGGTAATTACCCCCGCGTGGGTAAAACTGGTATTATGTGGGGGTAATAAGCTGGTAATATACATTTATGTATGACAGAGATTAGACCAATAACATCGAATCTAGCTCGCCAGTGCATTTCATGCCTTAGCTGTGTATATCATTAACTGTTTATCTTTATATGTACTATGTATATTCATTGGTAACATGAGGGAGGGGGGGGGGGGGGGGGTAAATCAGTTTCCCTAGCTAAGTCATAGGGGTGACAAGATCGAAAAGGTTAGGAACCACTGTACTAGGGTATAAGTCTTCTTATAAATGGCCATACTATGGTGGAGGAAGTATCAGCCGCTACAGCCTTCGGAATGCTATTGTGACTGCCTCTTATTCTGCTCAGGAGCGAGGCCGTTTTTTTTGGGGATGGTGACATGAGACCTATCGGTATGGGTTACCGTAAACATCTCAGAGGCACTGCAAAAACGATTAGAGTCCCGGGTTAAGGGAAGTGGGTATTACTGGGTATATTCGTTAGGTGCAACACAACACAACACATTCATTCATTGGTTCACATTCATTGTGCGTACTGCTAAGGAGTCTTTAAGTCAAGAGTGAATAGGTTACTTCTAGACAAGCGTGCTCCATCTTAGACCGCATCATCGCTTCCCATCAGGTGAGATAGTGGTCAAACGTATGCCTATCAATTGATAAAAATAAAAGTTTTTTTTTTTTTTAAATCCCAAACTTGGTATTTCTCCTTTATCGAGGGTGTGTTTACAGACATATAAACTCATATAAACAAACATAGACCATTAGAATATTTGTTCCGCGCAGTAACCGAATCGACATAAAGTGCGGCAACCAACCAACTCAGCTACTGTGCCAACCATGCCGTCGAATTCGTGTCGGTTGATTTTAATAGCAGTCCTTTAATGAACCTGCTGACTATTGCTATATCGTGTCGACACAAGAAAATAAAATGAAGTAGGTACTGTAGAAACTGGCTGGTTAGCCATGTTCAAACTTATTTTCATTGATTACCCTGAAAAATACTATCATCATCTCAACCTTTTAGACGCCCACTGCTGGGTATATGTCTCCCCCAAGGGAGAGTTTAGCCGTAACCGCCATGCTTGGCCGATGCATGTTGGCGATCGCAGTAGGGGTTATGGTACTCTGAGGGGAGCAACTGCCTCGCTTCCCTCCAGGAGAAGACGCATCTGGCGCCGGAGGGCGCTTAATGACCTCCGGCCTCCATGAATTGCCAGCCTGCGGGTGGTCGACTTAGGCGCAGTCCCCCACCAGACCAGATGCAGGCCCGTGTAGGCGGCGCGCCGTGTACCGCGCGCTTCACACTAGAGGATTCGGCGGCGTTCAGACCGCCGAGGTCGACAGGACCCGCCTACATCATTGGCGGGTCATAGCTTGACGGGGGCGCGGTGCATGCGCAAGTGAATTCCGTACCCCCGCCCATAGGTCTGTCGAGGAACACCGTGGTGGTCAGCCGGGAAGTCTGAAGGATTTTTTGCATAAAATAGTATAAATAGTTGAATTCTCAATATATCAGAAAGAAATATATGCCAGTCGATATTTCTGTTGGATCTTGTTTCACTCCTAACGGTATCGTGACCTCTTCACAGTCAAGGCAGTGCCTACCTGGTTAATTGTCTACAGACATTTTTGAACTGTATTATAAACTTACGGAAGACGTTGAAACACAAGAGTAGCAATTACGATTCAAAAGTATTCCAAAATGGCTAAGACAATATTTGAAAGCCGAATTAACACATTTCTTTTCGTACAAGCTTTGATATTAAAACAAAGATATCAATTTGTAGCCGTTTTCAACAGGATTAAGACGTAACAGGAACAATTTGAGTATAATCAAGAGTGATGGTCGTACAAAAGCCTTTTGTGTCCTGGGATAATCCGTCAAGCATTCCGTTTTATATGTACGGACGGAATATGAATACCTTCGAACCCAAATAATTACCTTTTATTCGGGAGTATACTTTGAGAATAATGCCGTAATTTTAAGCAGCTTGGATTATTATTTTTGTGAGGGTTTGTATTTTGGATGATGTACAGTAATCGTGTTCTTTGTTGATTGGTTCGCCTGTATTTTATAGGACATAATAGCGTACCTAAATCTCTGTCTACTTTATTCTTTGCTCGCTATCCTTAAAGTTATTGGGGTTAGTGGTTATGTAATTTTGGGGAAAGTACTTATATTTTTATTTTCACGTTATTTTCCGCTAGCATGGTAACATTAAATATAAATACCGTACAAAAAAATCATCAAATTTTAGAATTATAAAAAGTGACTAGTGGTTTTCCCCTTCAAGTTGTAATTTAAAAAATATTTGTAGATACACTTACTCCTGAAAATAGCAACACAGAGTTTGTTTACATGTTTGTTTATTTAGTTTTGTAAATGTAAATTTGCCAGGACGTGCTTTTAGACAGATTCGCGATTTGCGACGAGTCTAAGTGTGCAAATGTTAGCGGTAATCGAATGCGTCGTTTTCCAGCTTTGGTATACTACCACTTTGCAAACGGATTTTGTATTAGCAACAGAGTAAAATCGTGACATCACACACTCGAAACCATTTAGTGTCCGTGGCCAGCTGAATGAAGACTAAACTACAGTAACTAAGCCAGGTTGTCATTGTACCCTTCGAAAATAATTAGGGTGTAGATCCTATAAAACCAGTATCAGTCAAAGTTGACAAATTGTGATAAATCCAATGACAAACCTTTTTTTTTACTTTTTTTTAGCCCTAGTAACTTAGTATTAACACTAAGCGGTTAATTTATGCTTAAAACTTATCTTAAATTTAATCATATTATATATTAGAATAAGAATATGACAAAACAAAAACCGGGCAAGTGCGATTTGAACTTGCGTGGAGAGAAAATATTTATTTATTTTGCACATCTATGTTTGGGTCATAGGATTACATCATCTTACCAAATTTCACCTAATTTGGTCCAGTAGATTCGGAGAAAATTGGCTGTAACATACGGACGGACAGACAGACGCACGAGTGATCCTATAAGGGTTTCGTCATTGTATTTTTTTTAATGGTAACTTGTATTAATTGTTTTTTTACAGCTCATTGTAACAATGGGTTTTACATCCGCGGCCGAGGCATCTGCTGCTTTCTACAAAATGGGCGTACGTACAGCGTAAGTGCTAATAGGGTATTTTACCAAAAATATCTAATTAGTCCGACAGATAGATTTCCAAAAAATATTGGACACGTGTTTTTTTCTTTTTTCACGTAAACAAAACATGAAGACGATACAGTGCGTCAAAAACTCGCATGACGTCACTATGTCAGTACACTGGTGAAGTGACGTCACAAACCCCCACTCATGATCTTTAATGCGTTTTATCTTCGTCAGTTTTTATTGATTAGATAAAACAAAAAATAAGTATCCAATATTTTACAATAATCTAACTGACGGACTAATTAGATTTTTTTGGTAAAATACCCTATTCTGCATGTCGGTTCAAAACCCACTCACCTCTTGAACACACAGTAAAGGCGGCCCCACATACGAGCGATAGGCGATAATGTTACAAGTGAAATAGAAATGGTTTAACGGATACATATCGCTCCGGTGGTAATATTGCTCGTGCATGGGGATACCTTACAGAGTAATAGGTTTTCCCCTTTTCTAAATTCCAGAGTCACCTAAGCACACGCTTATATTTACATAAATAGCTTTTTCTCGCGACATCGTTCTCGTCAACTTTCTAAACTCTTACGGATTCCAAATATTCATCATTATCATCAGCCGGAAGACGCCCACTATTGAACAAAGGCCTCCCCCATGAAGGGGGCCGCTGCTGCCTGACTTCTGGATTTTCTCTTACGCCTTCTACGACTACGACGTGCTATGCTGGCCCGGACATCCAACTACACGAGATCCCAAATATTATTAGCGACCCGACCAGGCTTCTGGGCCTATAGCCTTCCTCGATAAATGGACTATCCAACACAAAAATAAATTTTCAATTCGAACCAGTAGATCCTGAGATTAGCGCGTTCAACCAAACAAACAAACTCTTCAGCTTTATAATATTATTAAGTATAGATAGTATAGATAATAAATAATGAATTAATAAATAATAACTAATCAATCATAATTAATAATTAATTAATAATAAGAATAACTAATCAATAATAAATAATAATAAGTAACAAATTAACTTATTAATGAATAAATAATTCATTAATTAAGAATTAAATATAGCCTGTAGTAGTTCGTAGTCAGGGATATAACTGAAAATAACTGAAAAAGTTTCCTGAATTGGACCAGCCGTTCCGGAGATTCCGGAATAATTCCAGTCAAACAAAAACCAAACAATCTCATCAGCTTTATGACGTTATTAAAGATACTATTACTAAACCATGGGTACATTCATCTTAGCTGGCGAAGCTGTGTTAGTGTAAATTGTTAATATGATCAATGGAACCTCAGTAACTTGCTGAATCACGAACAACTCCGGCTGCAGTAGCTGATGCACTTACAGTATCTAGGTTAGTGTATCAATCAAAATGACGTTCCAGCACTAGGAACTTTGATTTAATACTAAGTAGTTAATCTGAGATTAAAACTTACATACGTAACTGCCACCGACAGCCCTACATTGCGCGTCGAATTAGCTCGTTGAAGTGGAAGTGGACCGGCCACGTTTGCAGGCGGACAGACGGTAGATGAAGCAGACACGCTCTAGAGTGGAGACCGCGTTTAGGCAAGCGTAGTGTGGCACGCCCTGCGGTACGATGGACCGACGGTTTGAAGAAGGGGGCTGGTGCGGGTTGCCCAAGACCGGGTTGGTTGATGATCTCTGGGGGAGGCCTACGTTCAACAGTGGACGCCAATAGGATGATATGATGATAATGACGTAACTGCAAACATGACAAACTAGCATGAACAATCATTTTGCACTAGCTTGTACACTTCCTTATAGGATAGATGATTGCATAAATCACGAAACAGACGCTCAATTGTGCTGATTTATTTTGTTATTTTTTTTAATAACTGGAAATCAATTTTTTTTAACGATTAATCGTTTTGTATTTGACTAAATGGTAGTTTAAATTTAGAGCGGGTAACACCGAATGGGGTTGTGAATGTCAGGGCGTCGGAGCTGATTACTTTTGATGCAGTCGTCACGCGGTGCACGCGCACTATCCATCCAGGCTCTAATATTTAAAGTTGAACAATTACTTGTGACTTGATTTATTATAGTTTTTCAGTTTTATCATTATAATCAATGTAATCATTGTAATCCCTATTTTTAATTGTGAAGTTTTGTTACAATATTTTTCAGTAAACTACATACTTGAGTTATTTTGTGAGTATTATTTTCTGAACACCAGCACCGACCTGGAAAACCAAGAGTTAACGGATCAGCAGCGAAACATGATGTCGCAGCTGCTCGAACATTCCCTCACCTATATAAATAAACCAATAAAATTATGTACACCTTTATTAACCTTCGACATACAAGGTGGGGTTTTTTTAACCCCAACGCTTTTCAAATGCGTTAAATTTATATTAAAACGCAACTAAATAAGTTCATTTTCACAGTAGCTGGAGTTTAAACATTTCCGCGTCTTTTCGTAGCGTCGGGTCAGTACTGAGTGCACTAGCGTCGTGTGTGCAAGCGCACGAAGTGGTTCCTGGGTGATTTTAACCCGACTTTGTATGGGACGTCGTAAAAAAGGTATGTGCTTACTTCTGTGTTTTTTTGTTATTGTCACCTACAATATGTGATTTTTTAATACTTTTTTGTTTTTATTATAGGTACAGATAGTGAATGTGTCACACAACCTGCAGGATGATCTTATTGTGGCTACCTTTTTGAAAGATACTGAGACTTCGTCAGCCGATAAGTGTTTTCTTCATATCAGCGACACTTCTGAAGTTCAAAGTGATACGGATGTGGAAGATGCCGAAATAAACTTTCGACCATGTTTAGATGACACACCATGAACTCCTGCAGGGATTCAGCAGAATATCATCGTCAGGTATATTTTCCTGACACATGCTGAGCTGGACTTCCATTTGGTGCAACCTTGAGACGCACACCGTACTTTATCTAATACTGTGATTATTTTTATAAAGCCAAATATGTCTAGTATTCATTAATAAACAAAAAAAGCATTTTTCATTTAAGAAATATTTTTGTTCTTTTTTTATTGTGACTTAATGCGTGTGTTGTTGATTTCACGGAAAGGTTAGGTGTTTTTTTTTATTTTTTTTATTAGGTATAAATTATGTTTCATTTGATACATTTTTGTATTTGATTCATTAGGTAAGTAATGTCCATAACAAAATAAAACAGTAAAACTTGTTTAGCTTGATAAACTTTCATAGGACATACCGATGATTCTGGGGTTAATTTAACCCCACGTTGTATGGGTGAGGAGATTTTTTCACCTTGTACACCGAAGGTTAAGAATAATTCAAATCTATATTAATATAATAAAACTAAAGAGTTTTTTTGGTTTGTTTGAACATGCTAATCTCCGGAACTGCTGGTCCGATTCTGAAAATTTGTTGACCATTTGAAAGCTACGTTATTACTGAGTGCTATAAGCTATATTTTACTGTAAAAAAATAGGGATCCGTAAAAAATTTAGCGAAAACGAAGTCTCGGAATAAAGCTAGACAATAAACATTATCAAAAAGAAAGAAAGAAAAACCATTTATTCACACGGAAGTGACGCACTTAATGCAAAACAAGCTTAAAACTAAACAATTAAATTCTAAAAAAAAACAAAATGTATTAGAAAAAATACAAATAATATGTCCCTAGTCGGAACCACGCATCACCACCGCGCGAAACGGCCAACGCTCAGCATAAATGCCTTGGCCCGCGCAGCAAGGCACGAACCACGGCGCTGGTTTTCAGCGTCGGCCGGCATGACACTGTCTCGGAACTATAAATAAATATCATTCACTTATAGTACCGAGGGATCATCAAAAAAGTTGTATAATTTTTTTTATATCATATCCATTATCACCCCTTTTTTGCTATTGTGATTCTATCAATTTACCACCTACTCCAAGATTGCGCAGTATTCCGTGCATGTGGCATATTTACCGGTGTTCGTATGATTGTAACGGATTCAGTCTCGCGTGCTGCTTTGTACCGGCTCGATCGAACTCTCATTGTGTGCTGGCGTTTTACACTATTATAGATCGGTAACCTCCGTGGCTATACTTTGTTTTCATGTTTCTATAAGATAACTGTACCTTTTATATATTATTTTGTTAATTAGTAATTAAACACGTTGTTTGTAGATAGGAGAAGCATGCTAATATCTAGGCTTGTGGCTAGTCAGTAAAGCCCATTCAAAATGATACGTAACTGAGTAATTTGTCATGGACAATATGTTTTCTTAGTATTTTAACATATTTAAACTACAAAGTTTCATTGAATTTATTTACTTATTTACCAAAATATCAACGTTTGTATTGAGCGCGCTGTAGAAAATTTAATCTTAGATAGCTAGAATTTAGTTTTCTCAAAAAAAAAACCTTTTTTCAACCATATCAGAATTAGTACTCTTAATCATGTCAACTACTTAGTTATAACAGAAATAAAAACACAACAGATCCACTTGTTGTAAAGTGTAAGTACAGTAACTGTGTACAAGTAGCTACCTACTGGAACAGTAAATGTTTTGTTTAATTTCTACTACTTATCAGGCATGCGGTAGTAGTAAAATGTTTGCATTGATTTAAAGTAACCTTAAAGTGTTTGAGCAAGGTTCTCTAACATTATTTTAAATGTAAGTTTTAAAACGCTCCTGCAAGCGACTACCAGGGCAATATGGAGTGAAGTAGGTAATGCTCGTGAGGTGTGGTTATTGGCTCCTGCCGGCGCAAGTTTCAAGTTTCATCGAACTCACGTAATATTGTCTCGGAGTGGGCGCAATACATTTACTACTGAAATTCCTCTCAGCGTAATAGCCAGCCGGAGGTTTCTCTTCCATAATACGTAAATAATCGTCAAGAACACTCCATAACTTTGTAATTGCTTTTTACCTCGGTGGGCGCGTGCTTTTAGCCAGATTGCTTATTTTGTTAATGAACTTCGGTGCCCAAAACTTTTTGCTTTCGTTTCTTTAATAGCTTAAAATTATCTCTTAAATATAATAAAATGATTACACAAATCAGCGCACAATGGAAAAGTTTGTTTATTGTTAATGTTTTGATCATGTTTATTTGAGAATGTAAAACCTTTGTGTTCAACTTTTATAAATGTTTTGCGCATCACTCGATGAAAGCTTACAAGCTTGGAGTTGGTTTGGAGTTAACTCGTTGTGTGCGTTTAAGTATTATTGTTAAAAAGTTAGTGCGTTTGATATCACTTATACGGAATTTCTTAGCAAAAGTGTGCATACTCGAAAAAGTTTGATCGAAAAATGTTGTTGAGCTATGATTCAGAGTCAGGTAACATTTCGGACATGTAAAGGCGCGGCGTACAAAAGAATTTCAATTTGGTACCGTATCGCGCAACCCTTTTCAACTTTACAAAGTAATTTCCTGACGCGAAATTGATTTGTTGGCTTCGTGGTTTTTGTTTGGTGTGGCGACTGCGGTTTAATTAAAACGAAAAAATCTCACCGTGAAGTAATCTTGTTCCTAATAGGTGTCCCGCAGGTAGCACAATTCACTGCCCAATTATTTCATGCCCAAACTCTCCCTCGAGTGATATTGTTTATCCTTACTTTCCAATTCTAATTGCGTCCCGTTTTACATAAACATCGGCAAACTCCGAGCCTGATGACAAAACGTTGGAAATACAAACATCGATTTGTCAAACGGTATCGATATAGAATTACTTCTTCAAAATGCCGCCGAGGATAATTTAATATATTAACATCTCGACGTCGAAACTCGAGCCGAGTGACGTTAATATGACAAATAATTTCCTTCAAGCCTACCTCCGGCGCGCGGAGGAAATGCGTTGAATATGGTAATCATTTCCCATGTGCCTTGCTCGTATGTAGCAGACTCGCCTACCGCCACTTTAAACTTAGACATACTTCAGCATTTCAATAACTTGAGTCTTGGAATGTTGTCAGCGTCGACGGTTAGCTGGAGTTGTTGGAACATGTTCTGTAGTACTCGCTAATGAATAAGGATATTTTTTCTTTTGAAAGTGTAATTTCAAGTGGCTTTTGCGTGTGGTGCGTAGGAACAAATGTAGACACGTAGTTAGTGAGATGAAGAAATGTTACTGGGTTTAGATGAATAGCATAGAGGTGGTTTGTTTAGTTTAGAGACTAAGAGTACTTCCTTCAATTCAGTTAGAATGTATTATTTTTTTAACAAAATCTTATGAATTTGTTATTAGTTTCAGGGTTATTTTAGTTTCGTTTTCCTGTTTACATGATATGTGTGGAGTTATTTGCGTACATCAGCGCACGATTATAACGTGTGTTTTCGGCGCTCGCCGTCTTTTGTCTCCCTAGGGAACTACGGTGATGTGAACTCGCGCTCTCTCGATTGCGCGATGTTGTGCGACAGCTCATGGGGTACAGTTGACGTTGTGTGGTTATGAAAATTATGTTCCAAGAATTGTTTCATAATAGATATCGTCTGTGTGTACCGTCGGTGGACCTGCAATGATTTAATTATTTATTTAAACTTTATACACAAAGGCCGACTTAATCTTAGGCATTATCTACCCGTCAACCAAGAGATTATATTGTGTGATAGCAATAATATTACCATTATCTATACATAGTATAAAACAAAGTCGCTACGCGGCGTCTGTATGTACGCTCAGATCTTTAAAACTACGCAATAGATTTTCATGCGGTTTTATCAATAAATAGAGTGATTCAAGAGGAAGGTTTGTACGTATAGTTTGATCTACATGTCACCCTTGTGAAGCCGGGGCGGGTCGCTATAAGGATAGGTACTATATAATTCTAACGTATGTTAGGCAAGGTTAAACACTAGTAGAAACTATAGAAGTTAATCAATTTATTATTCGATATTAGAATTACCGGTTCATCCCAGGCAAGCGTGCTCGACCTTAGGCTGCATCATCACTTAAGATCAGGTGAGTTGCGGCCAAATGCAAGCATATTAGAATATATATATAAATAAAAATGACGTCACAAAAAGGCTCAAAACATCTTTACCTATACATACATACGCGTAAGTCCACGGTATAAGCAGTCTGTAGACCCCGCAGTTTCAGAGTTAGTACTCATTCTGAGGGTTGGAAATGTTCGTAAGTATTCTTATGTTTTATATGTTTTACAAGAGGAAACGGTCCTAAGTGCGTCTGAACTGAAGGATACAGCGCGTATCTCCGTTTTATTTACCTCTGAAGCGGAAATCCGTCTGTACCATTCGATTTCCGTTACAAATAATACACAAAAATTCATTATTTACACATGTCGGATTCAAATATGAATAAAAGTAGCGAATATCTCTTTAGGCGGGATTGTGTTTTTGTTTTCCCTGGAGTGAAATTGAAGGCAAACGTGAAACAGACGCATTTTATTGTATCTGCTTATACAAAGTTAGTGTGACAATACATTTCCATCGGTGAGGGAATATCCCCCTTTATTCTTATGGCGAAGTAAAGTTTACGTTTTCGCGGGTTCCTAGTCTTGTTGAAAAGCGAATTCCTGTGGGGGGCCATAACTAAAGATTAGACCAATTTGGGATAATATGGCTCGTGTGTGACCCATTTAAGGGTGGGACGTGGTAAATGGTTTTCTGAACATAGTCCTTGTGTCTTGGGAGCTAAGAATGTGTTTTTGGTAATGCGTATCTTCGACACCTTCGTGAGAATAATATTGTTGTGAATGTTAATAATGTATTTTATGGTATTATTGTCTTTTTCGTGTTGCCATTTTATCTTATTGGTCATGTTTTTTTTTTTAATTCTACTTTTATATTACACACATGTTTTGCCCTCTACTTCGCCCTCTTGAACGTCAAATTCAAATAAGTTCTTACTGACGTCTCCTACCTATAAACTTTTAGAGGTTTCGTGATTGGGTGGTATTTTTCTTTCAAATATATCGATAGAATCAATATCTGTCGAAAAAATCTGCTCCGTATAACATTTATATTAGCTCCAGTTTGTGTGTGATTCATACACAATATTTTATAAAACCAGCACTACCACAAAGATATTTCTCAAAACATTTTCTAGCACGCTCGACCTCTAGATGCGAAAAGTCAGCTCCAGTGAAACCACAATAGCTCATTTACCAGCTTGAAAATCTTCTGGGAATATTAGTGAACCCACCTCAAAGCTGTATACGTACCATGTTGTAGCATTATGTTCCAGATATCTAAGTTGCATGAAAAGAAAATGTGCAGTTTTGAGTTCTGAAACATTTTCCAGCTCAATAATATACTCGTTCGCCGCTGATTGCGTTTGTTGCGCGCGAATTTGGACTTTGAAGGTTTGGAGTTAGAGCTTAAAATGTATTTTTGCTTGTAGGATATAAGACAAAAGGGTAATGACTGCCGGCAGTGAGACCATCTGTTGGCCTCCATAGACATTAGGGCGCGTTCTTGCAAGGTTCTGAGCGCGCGCGGGCGCCACACTGAGAAGCCAGAAATGTACGTCTTTTGAATTTGTTTGATCTTAACGTAAGAATTTTACTTTTAATAACTTTCCTTCCGACTTGTTACGTGATCTTCGTACGTTTGATGTATTTTCGTGTTCTTGAAGATTAGATTTGTAAACTTTTAACAGCTTTTCCTGATCGAATGTTGAACTCATGTTCGGAAAATGTTCATGTACGAAAAATCTTGATGTTCATGTTGCCTTATGTTTTAAAAAGCAGTTGCCTTATGTTTACCCATTGGTACGGCAAAAAAGCTGCAAAATTTCCTCAAAACAATAGTTTTCTGTTGCCATCATTGTTTTTCATAAAACAACGTAAGTACAAAAAGATGTTCAGCGACCGAGATAAGATAACCGCATCTCTAGTGTGTCATCAAATTCAGTACAACGTTAAAATAAACGCGAGCCTACAGAAAACCCAGTGTTGCGTGCAAGCAAATATCCTGGGAGGCAATTGAATAAATTCTCCGGGTGTACCGGGACCCTATCGGACCGCAATGTCAGTTATTATATCTGTTATCTCCCCTAGTCCATTACGAGGACCGGCGGGCGACGCGCGACGAAGCGACACGACGCGACGCGACGTCGAAAGATGGTCTTACGTATCGTGCCGGCGAAAGATGTCCATTGTCGAAGACGTTTTGTTGTGTCATGTTTATGAATTTCAATGTTGAGGATTTTTTAAGGGATCTTCGTGGGGTGGGAGATTTAAAAGTAATATTGCAAATGAATTGCAAATTATACGGACATAGAGATTATGGTGTTATTCAATTGTTTTCTTTTAAAAGAACTTTCATGCAAAAGTTGTCTGGTTATATTTTGGTTAATAAGTAATTAAACTTGATGTTATGTAGATAGGGTAAGGGCACTAAAATCCAGATTTGTGTTACTCAGCTTTTTGTCAAGTAACTTAAGAAATGAATATGAGAATGGATAAAGTGAGAAATGAATATTTAAGTTCAGAAAGTGGCGCCAGTGAAAGGGAATCGTTTTTCTTGGTATAGACATGTAAAGAGAAGGGATGAAACGCATGCGACCAAAAGAGTTATGAATGGATAGAACACTCAGGCCAAAGAAAAACCCCAAGTAACATGGGACAAGAGCAAGAAGAAGAAGAACTTAATTTCTAAATTACATGTAATTTAAAATGTTGTATGAGATTTCAAAATATGGAGCGTGATGTTGGGAAATACCTCGTAAAAGAAAAGCGTAAATTATAAACCATCAATATTCTTACATTTAAAATTTATAAGACTTCAATAGCACACACGCATACTTAAAGGCTTATGTTTAACGAACCTCCAGATCTAGTAAATGATCACCATCATTTAACCCCATTTTAATGTCAAATTATACCTTTTTTAAAATACAACAAAAAACAATACAGTAAAAAACGATTTGGTTCTGGCGTAGGGGGTCACAGTTCTAACCTAACGTAACCATGTTGGATCAGCCCCAGGGAGGACTTAAGGGTCAAAATGATTTTGGTTATGCATTTTGGTAAGCAAAAAGCCAAATTCTAAATAGCCATAGCCAATATATTACATGAATTTGCACACTAAGATTTGGTGATCATTTACTACATTTGGTATTTAATATATTTTTTTGGTAAGGGAGCTTATGATCCTAAAGTATTTTTTTGTGGTCATTATATTTATTTCCATACTTAAATACATAATTAGACAGTCATGTGATTGCGCCTGTGTTTGCTCACATATTTGTTCACTAGAATATCTCTTGCGTACTTGGGTAGTCTCGAAATTCAGTTGGAGTATTAGATAGTCATGTGTTGACGTAGGTTAGGAACTGGCGCCGTGTTATTCTGTAACATACTCCCTCGGTGATCTCTAGGTAAACTGACCTGCCATCCGACCCGATGTTCTGGTTTGAAAAAACATTTTAATCAAAATCGATAGATTCTATTTTATTTATTTCTGCTAATTTTATCGACCATTTACTACTACTAATACACTGTGTTTGAATTATTTCAAAGCTATTCATTAATCGTTTTATCATGCACATAGGTCTTATAAATTTAAAAAAGCACCCCATTTGCTTTTTTATATATCGTATATGATTAGGTTTAATGTTTTGTCAATCCCTAGCATTGGGTCGGATGGCAGGCTACTTCAACTAAAGATCACCAAGGTAACAATCCCTGTTACTTATTAGCATAGCAGTAGGCTTAGCCAAGTTACAATCGTTTCGTATCGTATCTCTTTCTACAATAATTAATGCCTCGTCGTAATCCATTTTTGATTTTCTATCACGTGACTTATCGTTGAAATGACGTCATTCCAATACATTTGATTAGATTTCTATTAGCGTTATCGATTGTAGATTGTCAATTTGGGTAATTTGGCTGGGACCCCAGATCCGTATTGCGGGTAGGTACTGTAAAGGCTGAATGCATTTCGCATGCTGGTCAAAACCATTATATGTTTCACTCTGCACTAGAATTATTTTGTATTTAGTAATTACTCTGTTCTAGAATTATTTTGTATTTAGAACGTTAGTCTTATTTTTATATGTCAAGCAGTTTGTAAAGCCAAGTTTCAGAGGCAGACGTATTATTATATAATAGAGTGATTATAACAGAGTCCCTCTTTCATTGAAGTACCCCTCTGACGTCCTCCCACACGTAATAAATTGTACCTCTTCCCAGTACCTAGTAATGGCTCGCCTAGTTGAGCTCTTGTAGTACATTGATTCTAAAATTGTACTATTTTTTATTTATTGAACAGGATAGTTACAATTTTATATAACAAAGCCCTTATTACGAGTTGATATAGAGTGTGTTAAAACAGGCTGTGTTCAACAAAACACTACACAAAATACACATGAACTTTAATTAATATACAACTTAGTTTCTGACTCTTTTAAATGTAGGTAAAATTAAGTTCATATAAAAGGTAAAGTGTATATATTAGTGTAATGCTTTGCTCGGATTAACCAACAATAAATTGGATATAACTTTACTTCTAAAAATACGCGCTGAGACGTGGAGTTGCGGACACCAGCCCGTCATACTACTACCACACCCGCGACACTCCATAGACCTCCTTTCCACTCCATAGACCTTTTGTATTAAGTTTTCCTCCCGCGACACGAAATGATTTATTTGCCTACACTAATACTAAAATAATAGACTGTACAGATATGTGCGTGAGTGTGCGTGTCTACGCGCGGCGCGAACAAAAACGCAATTTCCAGAACTAGTCGTTCGACGCGGGGAGAGGTGAGGAACGGTTTCAGAGGGAGGCGGAGCGTGTCGCTACTGTACGGTAGTACTAATACTGATACTGTGCTACTACTACTAACTCACATCTAATTCTACTTTAATAAAATCTACCCGGACCGAACGCGACCGACCGTAACCGGTGGATGCAAGCGGTAGGTTGCCGCTCGTTGTGGCGTTCTATGGGGGAGGCCTATGTTCAACAGTGGACGTCTTTTGGCTGATCATCAGATGATGATGATGAAAATCTACCCTCAATTATTTTGACTTTCGGTCAGCACTTGAATTTTGGAAGTATGGCGCGTTAGTGGTGACCTGTTATAGGTACTTACTACTTACTTCGTGGTTGTGACTTACTACTTTCGACTGTCAGACTGTTTATAGAATGTGTACTTATTGATTATTATTAACAGGGGTGTGATTCTGTAAGACCTCATTCTAAACTTCGGATCTGAATCCGCTGTGAGTTTCTTGATTGGCTTTCTAAACACTCGGTTGATAATTCGAATTTACACTTGCGCCACCCATGCCAGCGTGTCAGCGAGTTGAACTAAATCGACAAGGACATTTTGACAGATAAAGTATGAAATGACGTAAGAAGTGGCATTCTGTAAGGTAATTTCCCCGAGCTTCGACGCTCACTTCGCTCTCAAACCCGATTCAAAGTGTCAAATATATCAAGGTCATTTTGATCCTTATGCGAAGTGAGAGCGATGTGAGATGCGAGTTTTTGTTTGAATTTTACAGAATCGACTTACAGGGATTAAAAGCGGCATAAAAGCCGTACGAATCGATTGGTCATGGTTAAGCTACACTTGTCGCGGTCGGTCCGTGGATGGGTGACCATCCATTTCATACCAAGACCCCTCCGTGCCTCAGAACCACGTAAAGCTGTTGGTCCCGGCTGTCATACGTAGATCTTTGACAGTCGTTATGGGTACTCAGAATCCAGAAAGTATAACAACCGGCCTTACCAAGGGGTTTAGTGTTACTCAGTAACTGGGATGTGGTGGTCAGATAGGTAGTCGCTCCATGTAAAACACTGGTATTCAGCTGCATCCGATTAGACTGTAACCCGACCGATGTTAAGGTACTGGTAATTCATTTGTAAATGCGCCCAGCCAGACTATAGATTGGACAATTTTTTTCTCGTGAGTTCTCGGTTGTGCATAATCTGTGATGTCGGAGAAAGAAGGACAATCGTTCCCGACAAAAGTTAACCCTTAACGTACCTAAATGTTAAGGTACGTACGGATTAGAGGCAGCCTCGCCTGAGGCACGCACGGCTCGCCCTGCGTGCGTACGCGCCTCAGCCCGAAGCGTGCTTTCACGAGCCGTGCGTGGCGAGGCTGTGCACCCCGAGGCTGCCTCTAATCCGTACGCACCTTTAGGTGTGATCGTGAAATTGCGGCTGCGTGATAGGTATCTACATGATTCATTGGACATAATTAGATAAGTACGTTTGTCTTACCTAGATTTTATTAACTCTTTTTTCATTAGAAACAAAATTAATATCTTCCATTCATACCTCCTAATGTGGACCAGTAACTCTCTGTTTTGTACCCGAAATCAAATCATCACATGTATCAACAGTCAACAAAGTAGGTACGTATCGTAACTTTGTTTTGAAATTCTTATTTTATTTTAGGAATGTTTAGGATTAAATATAGCCAACATTAACATTTTATGATCACTAGCGCCAGCAATATAGATTAAACTATTCAAGGTTCGTGCGTATCTCTATAATTAATCTAAACGAATCGCCAATCGATACCGCTGAATCGTGGGAGCCACCGCTCGATGTTTAATAACAACAGCGATTCGGCCTGTAAGTGATCGGTTGTAAGCTCCGAGATCGGCCGAGCTCGAGCAAAGCCTTCAAATCAAACAAGTGTTCGGTACACCCGGCCGAGCCCGGTTATCTGATTCCCTGATTCTCGCATCCGACCCGAATCCCCTCAGCGATGGGATCGTTCTCAATTAGAGATAAGGCCCTGAATATTTTGAGCGATCATTGCAGATGACAATTTGTTTATTTATTGTTTGAAGGTTTTTGGTATCTTTTTGTGCAAATATTTTGATATACAACTGAATTACAAAAGTTGAGCTGAGCGGAGGCAACATTGTGCGACAATGAAAGCTCAGAAAATGTAAGAAATAATTTTGTATTAAGTAATGCTATCAGAGATAAGAATAGTTATTTTTTCTGAACTACAGATAACAAATTCTCTTTTGAAAAACCTCCACCCATATCTCTCCAACAGTGGCTATTGTATTCAAAGAAGATAACATTTTTATATTTAAGACTGTAAATACCATTACAGAAAAAAAACAACAAGAATTTCTGCTTAACAACGAGTTTCACAAGTGAAATTATAAGAGTTCCTTCATGTTTTTGTGCTTAGGATAAATATTTATCTGTTCAGCTAAGCGTGTATTTTCACGATATCATGTTTTCATACTTGTCGAGTTATTGTATATCCTCCACAATAGTGTGACTTCCACTGGAATATTCAAATATGTTAATACGCTTTCTTATTTAGTTGATACGAGTGTTGATATTCTTTGTGTGCCTTGAGAGATGGCATAATAAAAGATAATATTTTTAGCGGAATAACTGCGGCAAAAACGCTCTGGAAATTCTGAGCGAGAATTTGGGCAAAAGAGCAAAATTGCCACGAAATTTTGTTGTTTTAAATAAATGTTGATAAGATTTTAGCTTGACGGCCTAATTAAATTAATAAGTTAAATCAAAACAGTGTTAACAAATCACAATTATGCCCATGGAAGCAGAATGTGGAAACAAAATAATTGCTTAAATTAAAGCAATTTTAAACAATCCGCCACAATAATAAATGTTAAATTTAATTGAATATTAATTGCTTGACATTTCAGTTGACAGACGATCAAAAGAGACATTATATGAAGGCACAGGTACATTATTAAACTGGCATTATTTATTATGAAACATTAATCTACACCGCGTCGTAAGAGTGTATAGGCAAAATTAAAATTCAGTATGACAACGAGCACAAAAATTTTAAAGTTTTATCTAGTAATTTTTCAATAAAATAATTTATGTTATTAAATTTCTGAATTGTATATATTCGCAGTTTTCACTTTCGCTTTCAAAAGTAACTCCACCGCATCTCGCAGTCCGCTAAAACCATAAATCACAATAAAAAAATGTGTATTAGAAATACAAGACATGTTTGTGTCATAATAATTCTGTATTTAGCTTTGAGAATAAATTATAATAATATTTCAGGTTCCAAATGACTTAGGGCATTATTTAATTTATCTGAGAATATGTTCATCTTTTTGCACGTGACTGTAGTTACAATATTATGAAAATTCAAGGAAAAATATTGGGGATGGGATAGATATAACAGCGGTCTCCTTAAAAGCGATTAAACGCGATCTCAGCACAACGGCACATTAAATGACCCCTATAATACGTCTTGAATATTCACGCGGGGCAGGAAGTAAAGGTCACCACGCATTAATATGGGCGACACCTGTGCCCCAAGTGTCTGCGTCCGCAATGAATGCGGTTACAAATATGATAGGTATACTATTATTCTCTCCCTTATAGCTGATCTTGCTGTAATCGGATAGTAATATTGGTTTTTATAATCTATTCGATTGTTTTCTTTTTTCAATGTGATGTTGTGTTAAACTAACTGTCGTGTTTTGTTTTTCTTTGTTTCTTTTTATTGTGTTTATATTTATTTGTTATCCAAACCCAAACCTTGTTTTGTGTTTTTTGACGACGCGGTTGGCGCAGTGGCTGAGCGATCGACTGCTGCGCAGCGTGTTGTGGGTTCGATTCCCGCCCAGGGTTAATATTTGTGTGATGAGCACTTGTGTTTGCCTTGTGTCTGGGTGTTGTTTATCTATATAATAATATGCATGTATTTAAAATGTATTTGTGCATGTATATCAGCTGTCTGACACCCATAGTACAGGGTATCCCTAGTTTGGGGTCAGATGGTCGTGTGTGAAATGTCTCTACATATTATTATTATTATTCTCATTTATTCATTTTATTTACATAATGTATTATATTTTTAAATAATAGTAAAAAAATAAAGAAAAACATTTAAAAATAAAAAAAATAGTAGCCCACCGGTATCGGGAACAGGGTCCAAGTCGTCAGGGCTCCTGAACGAGGAATCTCCTAACAATACGCGCCGTGTCCAGTACCTCTACCATGAGTTGTCATCGAAAACTTACTCGCTAGCGTTGAACTCGCTAGCGTGCTAACGCGGATTGAATAGATTTTGATAATGCTTGCACCATGAGATTTACGGAGTCTTACGCAGGCGCTAAGGTAGGCTCGATAGATCGTGTCGTCTAGCTAACTTCACTCTACTCATTAGAATACTTTCGTCTATGCTTCACTACTTATGTTTTGTTTCTTTCTTTCCCACTAATAAGAAGAGAGAACGGCTCTTAAGCTTAAAATGTACTGTTATCCCTATGCTAAGTATGTTAAGACAGTCAATATCACAAATAAACCGACTAAATAGAAAAGTTGACGGTTAGTGGACTACTTAAGGTATTTAGTGATTTTTGAATTTTTATTCCTTATAATATGTCGGTGTCGTCGTCTCGTCTTTCAATTTGTAATTTAGTTTGTTGACGTTGTGTGACAGAGCTGCGTTGTATGGTTTAAAAGTTTACAATTAGATTAAAACAGATTATTTAATACAATGAGGACCAGTGTCTCACAGTTTCAACTGTTGGTAGAGCTCATGGTAAGGTGTGTTTCAACTTTCTATTTAATATAGGTATTGTATGGATTGTTTTATTTATAAAATAAATAAATCAATAATTTACGTTTCTAATATTACTTACTATTATAAATTAATGTGAAAGTTTGTGAGGATGGATTTTTGTTAAGTATTCTTTGACGCAAAAATAGATGACTTACTTACTATATGTACCTACTTTACTTTCTATTTTATTATTTAAAACGTAAAGTTACAAAATTCCTCAATGCAGGTAGATAAACCAAGCCACTTGAAACTTTAAAAGTGTATTAAGTCAGCTTATTAGCTAAGTTCAAGTGTCTAATATAAAGATGTGAGGAATGCAACCAATGAACAAAAAAATATGGCTCTGAATATGATATGACCAAATTTAATTTGAAGGCACAGCTTGCTACTATTTGAAATAGATATAATATATATTATTATGTTTAATAAACTTTTTTTCACTTATATTTTTTAATTGGTATGCAAAATGAATTCTCATTTTGGCTTGAAATTTACTTTGTTCACGTCGTTGATCTTCAAATTCAGCGGCCACTAACATAAATAATAATAATAATAAGCCTTTTATTCCATGCAAAAAAAAAAATAAGTGAGATACAGACGCCAGCACATCAAGCCTAACTGTCAAATTTTCCCAACACTAACATATTCCATGCTAAATAAGCTCTTGCAGACATTATTTTGACTGTTTTAGACTCAAAAACGTATATTATTTTAATGTAAATGCTAGTGAGCTACGTAACTACCATCGTAAGCGTATTGTTCGATAGCTTCAGTGAAATTAGTGAATCATGGTACCGTTTTGTATCGTGACAGCTGAAAAACGTTAGCGACTATCGAATAGATTACGTTAGGTTTTTAACCTATCGTAATCTATAGATTACTAAAGAACTAAAATTTGTACCATGAGCACTATAGTGCTCATGGTACAAATTTTAGTTCTTTCTGTGACCGCTAGGGGCGCTGTTCAATATTTCATACAAATAATTTAGTTTTGGCTGTGTAAACTCATGGTAGAGGTACAGGAGTACCGCTTTCTGTATCAAGCCCTTGATCCAGCTGCCTAACGAGAGCCTCCTTAGGTGTTGGTCGAGGTTCTTGGAAATGATTCCATTGGCCGTAACGACAATCGGCACTATAACTGCTGTATTCACATCCCACATGTCGACAACTTCGCGAGTCAAGTAAAGATACTTATTTTGTTTATCTTTCTCAGTTTTCACGAGGTTCTCGTCATGCGGAACCGCTATATCAACAATCATTGCGCGACGCTCTAATCGATCTATCACCACTATGTCAGGCTTATTGGCAACAATAGTCCTGTCAGTGATGATAGATTGATCCCAATGCAGCGTGATATTCTCATTTTCGAGAACTGGGTCAGGCACATACCTGTAGTACGGTACTTCCGACTCCACAAGCCTGTATTTTAGAGCAAGTTGCTGGTGGATAATCCTAGCTACAAGGTTGTGTCTATGCAAGTAGTCTCCGTTAGCCAAACGAGAACACCCAGAGATAATGTGTCGGATTGATTCTCCCAGTCGGTGGCATGCCCGACAAATGTCAACCGTGCCGTCCTTCACAATATACCTCCGGTAGTTGTTCGTCATCATAACTTCGTCTATAATCGCACAGACAAAACCTTCGGTTTCCCCAAAGAGATCACCGAATTGCAGCCAGGATACAGGCGCCAAAAAGTCTACATCAGGCCCATGTAGGGCCCGGTAGAAGCGCCCGTGAAGCTCCTTACTCTGCCATACCTTCTTGCGGTCATTAATATCTAGTACTACAGGTTTGCGCCAGTTTTCGTTCGCTAAGGAGAGCGCGGTAAGGCCCTTGTCCACTGAGATCACATCTCGGTGCATCCCCACGTTGGCTTTAAAGAAGTACTCCCTGAGACTGCATACCTCACGGTTGTGCAGGGACTTAGCATTAAGAAAGCCTCGACCTCCGCACTTCCGTGGAATATACAGTCTCATTACCGATGACCGTGGGTGATGCATCCGATTTGCGGTCAGCAATGTACGGACCCTCCTATCTAGGGGGTCAAGTTCCGTCTGAGTCCACTTGAGTATGCCGAAAGAGTACCACAAAACCGGCATGACCCATCCGTTGAAGGCGCGTACCTTGTTTCCGCCTGATAAAAGACTATTCATAATATTATTCAGGCGGCCAAAGAAGCGCTCCTTCAACGATTGTTTCATGTCGGCAGCATTGATGCCTAACGCTTCCGACATACCCAAGTATTTGTAGGTATCGTTTGAGGAGAGGGATCAAAGTTGTATGGAATCCAAGAGTTGTGTTCCCACGGATTCCACAATCCCCCCTCGTTTTACATGCGTGACTGCACATTTGTTCACACCAAATTCCATCCTGATGGCGCTACTGAATGTTTCTGTTACTTTCAGTAGCTCCATCAGTCGCAAATTGTTGGGGGCAAAGAGTTTCAGGTCATCCATGTAAAGGAGGTGGGATATAACCTGACCTCCTCTTCTCAACCGATAGCCCAGACCTGAACCCTCCAGCAACGCGGTTAAAGGGTTCAAGGCTAAACAAAACCACAGTGGACTCAGACTATCGCCCTGCAATATACCTCGCTCGATCCTTATCGGTTCGATGTCCTCCCGGATCTGCCGACATCCTGGATAGCGAAGAACCGTCTTCCATTGCCCCATACATGACATCAGGAAGGTGCGCAGAGTTATATCAACTTTATACAACTCTAACACCCTCATGAGCCATGTATGTGGCACAGAATCATAGGCCTTCTTATAGTCTATCCATCATATCGACAGATCCCTTCGGGAACAGCGAACCTGCTGGTTAATGGCCATATCAATAAGGAGGAGCTCCTTAGTACCACGAGACCCGTTCCTACATCCATTATGAGAGGCATTACTATTATTATTAGTGCTTGTATATTTGTGAATGGCACACGTGACATAAAATATTTTTTTCGTTTTGGACGACATTTAAAAGGAGAAGCCTACTTGACATATACTAAGACCGAAGTTTACCATCATTTAATCTATCGATTAATATATTTAAACTACTCTATATATATATTTTTTTTAACAAATACGAAAATGTTACGTAACCGGTTGATAAAATGTTTCTGAACCTGTGGCTAAGTAACTTGAGGACTAAACTCTTGGCGGACCAAGAGCTAATTAAACTGCAGGGTAAAATGAAATCATTCAACTTTTCTACCGTTGGCTTTTGTACCAATACGCTTGTAAGAGCCGCAACGACGGATCTCTGTACTCTATCCGGTTTTAAACCCGGAATGTTATTGCAGCAAGCGGTTTTAACCGGTACCATCCAGTATTACCTACTATCCGGGAGAACGGGCTTCACTGTATTTATTTATGTTTTAAAAGTCTAGTACGAAAAAATGTACGACGCTTTTTTTCAGCCTGGCTATGTTATTGCAAAATGATAGACTTTTTTATGGCATAATAATCACCATTATTAAAATTTCTACAAGCGCAAAACTTCAATGATTTTACGAACAGAAAAAAATCTAAACTGTTACTAAATATATTTTTTAATGTGATTACTTCCTCACAATAACATTAAATTCTATTCCAACTGTACAACAGTCAACGTTAAGCCCCCGCTATAAGTACATCTATAAATAAGTATTAAAATGTCGGTTCTAATGCGGCCTGCACCACATAGGTCGGCTTAGCCCCATGCACTGCGAGGCGAGTCATAGTTCACCTGCTCTCGGCTTTAAGTGGACGTCTCTGCGAAGGTTGGCCAACCCCTTTGTCTGCGCCGAACTCTCACCGAAGCGGTTTACTCAACTAAAGCTCTTACCGCTTGCCCTCGGAAAACAATCTTGACCTGTGACTTTGTTAATGCTTATTCAGGTGTAGGCTTGTTGCTTTCTGTTGATACTTCAGGATGTTATTTTTCTTTCTTCAGGATCTTCTTGTTGATATTATTTATTTAATTTGAAGGATATTTTAATTCACTTGATATTAAAAATTAAAGTCCTCTGCCGCTCTGAATTTGTGGCTAATCTCAAAAATTACTGTACCTACTTTTTTACTACGATTTTCATAATTATGATATTAGAAAAAATAATAATAGTTCTACTTTATTATAAAAAAATTAGGAGTCCGTGAGAAAATTCGTGTACGAAAAACTAGTCTACTAAACTAAAGAGGTAAAATTTGTTTGCTAGTTTGTATGTAGGGGTAATCTCCGAAACTACTCATCCGTTTTCAAAAATTCTTTCACCTATAGGAAACTACGTTATGCCTGGGTGCAACACTACAAGCAATTAATCAAAAAATTAGGAATCCTTGAGAAAATCACGCGAACAAAGTGCTTAAGTCATATAAAAGTAAAACGAAATGTTATGAGATAATAGTCAGTGAAAGCATGACGGTTGACAGGTCGCAATGGAAGAAGAAAACATGTTGCACCGACCCCAAGTAACATGGGACAAGAGCAAAAAGATGATGATGATGTTACAGGTTAATAGTAATTCAAATTTAAAAATCGACTCCAATCGAATGCTGACGACACAATCAGTGTACGAACGTACAAATAAAACAATACATTTCACTTCCCAGTAAATTACTGCAGTCATTTATTTATTCGATAGTGCAACTAAAAAACTTCGCGACCATATTCAAATGGCATCCGTTACGAATTACTACCACAGTATGCTATTACACAATGGTGCCCAGCCATGTAACATTAATTAGGAAACTACACAGTAATTATTTTGAAACATTCCACAGTAATGTATGTTTGGATTTTTAGTTAGTATGTGAAATACAGTTGTCATTTTGTTGTGATATTCATTTGGGTTCTGTATTTTTATATTACGTATTATACTAGCTTCCGCCTGCGACTGCGTGGAACTTAAGTTTACGTACCATAATACATACAATCGACAATAGTAAAGCTTCCTATCAATGAAATCATTTTTATAATCAGCCAGATTTGTAGTATTACTTCCAAATTAAAATTAAAATGTTGATTTGCATTACCTTTTTTAAACATACTGTAAACAATTTTACCTCCTTATAATAATTAGTATAGATAGATTAATGTTTAGATACATATTATTTAGTGTTAGTTTATAAGTCATGTATTTATTATGTTTATAGAAAGCGTAGATAAAACAAGCTACTAGCTGTCGGATGATCGCAAGTACGGAAACTTCAGAAATGAAAAGTCAACGATGTTTTCCGCGGTCATTGACCGGGTCTACATTCCCTAGCCACGTTGGGGAATCAGATGGGAGTAAGTCAAAGGAAGTACGTAAGTAGAAGGACAAACTACCAAAATTATATGCACCTAGTTGGAAAAGAGGCTAACCTGAATGTCCAGCCCTCAAAGAAGCCATCAACAGGTACGGCATCTTTTCAAACTTTTGATTGGCCGGGTCTTAAGTAAAATTTGTATTCAAACTTTACTCCTGCTTCATTGAGGTGTAAATTGAAGGCCAACTTCGAAACTAATTCCGTGCGGAAAAAGTTTGGAGGAATGCACGGCCGAAGCTGTTCTGTGTGTACTGTCGCTCTCGTTGCATTATGAATAAGTACTTCTTGCCAAACGTGTTTTTTTTTTGTAGAATTATGTACGGTCACAAGCAAAAACATGTAAAGTCAAAGTCAAAGTCAAAGTCAAAGCATTTATTTTAATTAAACCATTTACAGGCACTTTTGAATTGTCAAGGAGTCGGTCAGTTAGACAAAGTTGAAAGTTGAAGTTGTGTAAACAGTTGGTATCATTCTAAACTGATTTTCTCCTAAACTATTGACTGAAATGTTTTGGGATTACGAATAGGGTATTTTTGATCTCAAAGTACTGTAAAATAGGTTTGATCTTTGAGGTGAAATAGTTATTTTACGAGAAAATTGGTTTTGAATTTTGCAATCTGTGTACATATTTATGCACGTGATTGTACATAGGTCAACACGTCAAGCTACCCTAATCTGTCCAATTTCTTTGAAAGTTTTTCAACTTTCTTACAAAAGAATCAGGTTCATGTTCAATTGGGAAAATTTGATAGTTTGGTATGGCTTGATGTGCTGGCGTCTGTACTAGTTCGATGACAAAAATAATTAATTGAAAAATGCTACTTACTGCCAAGTGCCATAGACCATGTTTTTTTTATAATTCCTTTATTTCCACGAGGGCGAAGTCGCGGGCAGAAGCTATATATAACAAGACTTAATAAAATCAAATAAAGAATAGGTGATCAAAACTTCTTAATTTATGAATTCAACTTTGCAATTTTCTAAACAAAATCCTAATCTCCGATCAATCTGTTGGGCACGAACGCCGTCGACAGACTCAATTACTTCATTAACGCAGTTCTGTCGAGAGAATAAGGCGTCTAAAATCATTAATAATGTTACATTCATAGTCACTTCATTTTAATTCCAGTCCTCGAAAGCAGGCGAAGAGACGTAATCACAAGGAATAAGCTGGGCTGCCGTGACTGAAATAACTGTAAGTAGTATTTGGTTGATTTTCAGGTATATACCTAGCTATACCTACTAAACGGTTGGATGTTTTATTTTATAACTAGCATTATGCCCGCGAATTTTCCCAAGAATCCTTATTTTTGATAATTTAATATAGCCTATAGCACTCACGAATAACGTAGCTTCCTACTGGTGAAAGAATTTTAGAAATCGGATGAGCAGTTTCGGAGATTATCCCCCCCTACATACAAACTTTCAAACGAACAAACAAGTGTTACCTCTTTATAACAATATTAGTAAGTATAGATTGAGCTTAGTTTAACTAAAATAATTGCTTATTTACGTCAAAATAATTCAATAGGTATGCCAAATATGTTATGTGAGTATTCAACAATATCAGTTCTATGTACCATATGTACAATATACATCCCAAAGGAGAGGGGCAAGACTCCATCGTG
This sequence comes from Charanyca ferruginea, assembly GCA_947361185.1. Lineage (NCBI taxonomy): Eukaryota > Metazoa > Arthropoda > Insecta > Lepidoptera > Noctuidae > Charanyca > Charanyca ferruginea. The sequence goes on from OX376076.1 coordinate 10,973,287, forward strand.
TCCTGGGCCCAGGTGTTAACTCAATCAAACTAGCCTTATTTGTAAGAAGATATTATCAAGGCCCCACTGAAAATTTGGTGAAATTTAGCTATCCAGGAATCAAGTTATATGAAGTATAGAAAAAGTCAATCAATCAATCAATCAGTTTATTTGTGAAACACAGGTGTTTACATAGATGTTTTTAAAGTGTGGTTACAATTATAGAATGTTGTAGTTTTATGCGAAATATTTTTGAATGGCTTCGATTAAACAATTACACTATAATGGTTTAATGCATGTAGTGCAAGTAGAGAGCCTCGAGCCTCGTTTCTATGTGTGACGTGTCGTAGATCTGACACGTTCGCTTAGAATAGGCTTCAAATAAAAAAAAGGACGTGACTTGGGTCGGCTTGTATGTGTAGAACTAAGCTCATTTATAACAATAAATTTCCATTTTTGCTTGTTTAAATATTTTTGAAGATGAAGAAAAAAATATATTTTTTAAATATTAATATTTACAGGTTAGTTCAGTAACCACAACAAAAAAAGTTAAAATTTACTTTTTACCTTAATTTACTAAAAACCAACTTTTGCGACTTAGCAGCCTTTCAGTTAGTGTGCGGCAGTTGGGGGAATAAGCCTATTTCTTACTCTAATTTCATTCAAGTCTCCGCCAGTTTACACGTCTACCGTGAAGCTGCACACTTTAACTTCTGCCTAAATAAATAAACGGGAGTACCAACATTGTAAAGGAATTTATATGTGGGTAGTTAGATAGATACTCTTCTATACTGAGCGGGTAATATATGCGCGCTTCCGATAGTAATTTTGTGCTATTCAAATTATGGTGCGTTGTTAGTGCGTGCCGGATCATGTTTCAAGTATGAGAGGATGTGGGGGAATTTATTATTCTAGAGATAAGACAATAGGTACGTAATATTTAGTAGATTTATTTACACTTCCGTATGCTTTACCTACATCGTACGTTTTACAAACCAAGGAATTTCTAGCTTTGTTAAATACCGTTAGCTGGTTTTCTTTGCAAAAAAATATCTGCTCAACTATTATATTGTTAGAAACAGTCTGTTTCTCAGAATTTTGCTTAAAATACAAGCAACAGTCGCAATTCTTTCGTTATGAACCATAAACAAAATAGAGACGAGAGAGTTTGAGATAGTTTCCAACGATTCTTGGTATTTCAGGGCTGGCAGTACACTGTTGTCAGTTACTCCGAGCTTCTTGCTAACAAAGCCGTGCGTACTACCTACTGTATCAAAATATTTATTTTGACTTGAATTTCTGTGTAGCTTCGAAACCGACTAACACAGTTATAATAATGTTCTTTTGCACTACCCCGGCTATGTACACTCACACATAACTCCAGACATACACATTGGAGACATACACAAATTTTCGTTAATGTAATTTTTTTTTGTATTCTGTTTTCATGTCTTGGTCTTTTATTTTATTTTTTTTCTCTTAATCTAGCATTAATGGAATATTGTCGTGTAATGTGTCCTACTTTCTATATGCACAACATTTTGTGCACATGTAGGTATTTTAGATCTAAATAATGTAATTTATTTAAATCTAAAATGGTCATAAGATAGTGTTCCAGCGTAAAAAATAAACCCTGACTTCTAAACTATAGGTTTATGTACCTACCTGTATCTTAAAAGCCAGTGTGCATTTATGGAGAAACAGTTTTTTTTTATTATGTCTATTGCACCGCACAGGTGCATTCAACATTTTTTACCCAACAATCGTTGAGTTAAATACCTTCTATCAATTAGAAAATAAGAACTTGCCCTAATTTCCATTCCAATATTCTGTTCTGTCAAATTGTTTATCTGTATATTGTAAAACAAGCCAGATTTTATTATTATTTCTGCGGGCAGCGGGTTTATCGTGAATAATTCAGAGGTCTATAATTAGCTATTGTTTACTGCAAACATTACTTAGGTCCCGGGAGTCGATTTGTTAGGCTTGTGTCAACATTTGAGGAGCTTGCGGCTTGCTTTTAAGAGTTTCAGCCGCTCGGCTCTCGCTAACGTAAACGTTGTTTTTGAACGGGCGACGTTTGTTATTCTGCTGAATTGAGTTCTGTGCCGCAATGAGTTGATATTTACTGCATTACGAATTTTGTAAAGTGAAATGTACGTCTAAAGAAAACAGGAAGCTAGATAGAATGGTTGTGTTTTAACAGCTGTTTGAGCCTGATGCTGGCAATAGGTATTATTTAAAGGAATCTCAGTAATCTATTTAATTCGACTGATTATAACGTTGTATGTACAGTCACCAAAAGAGATATCCATGTGGCCGGGAACAATTGAAGTTTATTTAGAAACCGATAGGTGTTTATGAATAAAATAAAATAAAACAATTAATAGAGAATACACAGTGTAATGTTTTAATTAAATTTAATTTAAAAGCTTTCATTGGTTTCTAAGTAAACTTCAACTTTTTCAGGCGACATGGATACTTGTCTCTTTTGGTGACTGTACATACATTTTACCACGGAATAATAATTCCGCGCATTTTACATAGGTATCACTTTTATATTAGACTCTGCTTTCATTAGTAAATTAAATGACTTCGTATTTGGTAACATCATATTTTTTTTAATGCATTTTGTCACGTTTTTTAAAGGTTAAAGCATACTTAGTAATTATTATTTTTAAGAATATAAATACATTGCTCTGAAAAAACAAAACGTATTTAGGTAATACGATAAACTGCCGACGATAAATTGAAGTGAGTGTTATTATTTAAGCCAGGTCTAGACGCTCAACGTCTAAGCTTGCCCGTTGTACCGTCGAATAAACCCACTAATCCGATATACAGGACCTAAGTAACTAAACTTGGATGGAAGAAGTTACAAGACAGGTAAGGGAGGGACTTTATTAGATTCTGAATCTTGTTTATTTTTAAAATTGTGATATTTGTGATACAAGCGGAAGAAGTAACAAGATTTTATGGTTCAAGATCCTAGAGACCCACATACATAAATTTAGCATGGCTAAAATTATGGGAATGGATAGAGAAATATGTACCTATACTTTGTTCACAATAAGATCAGACATAAACACAAACCTTTTTTACAATCCCTTCAACCGATTTTGACTTCTATTCCGTAGACTTAAGGATGACATTAGAGGCAAAAAAGTGGTTACAATGACAACTGTTTACTGCAGTTGCCATTTGTCATGCTACCAACGCAATATAAGTCATAATCGGTTGAACGGACTGTAAAAAAGGTTTATGTAATTCTAATCTTATTGTGAACAGGGTATAGTAAAAATTTAACCTTTAAAACGTCTGCTCGTCTCGCTGAAATTATGACCTATGGAAACTGTTTGGTCTTGTAATAATGTATGTAAATAATGCTCGTTGAATTTTAACAATATCCTGTAAAATATAAATAATTATATATGTCGCAGGGATAGAGGGGGGGACTGGAAGCCGACCCCAATATAGATGGGAAAAGGCTATGCATATGATAACCAAACTTTCAGCCATGCTAAAAAAATAGGTCTGGCCACTCTAGGATCACACTGCACTAGCAAATAGGTAGGGATTTTATATTTTTATTCTGTAGATAAACTTTACACGCGTTCTGTTATGAATGGATTTTCCAAACTATTAAAAGTTGATACCTTCAAGCGGGGAAAGCAGAGATTCTTATATTATAAAGAGTTAAAACTGAAAGTATTGATCAGATTTCAAAAATTATTTCTCTGAACTACATAGTTACGTTAATGTCGAGTGTAATAGGCAATTTTGTGGTGTACTTCACTTACACGTGGAAGACATCGTGGACAGAAGCTAGCACTTCACTGATGACTAATAGGTTAGGTACCACATGGAGGCCAAGTTCAGACCTCAGTAACAACTACGTTTATAACCACGTTGGAAACAAAAACGTGGAAACGAACACGTTGGTAAAAAAATACGTGGGAAAACAAAGCAAGAACACAAATTTGATCATCTAGCATTTAAGCGTTTAGGATTCTGTTAGCTTATAATTTACTTCTGTAAAAATAAAGATGGCATTGAAAATGCCAACTTACTTGTGTTTAGCGACTCTCGTCAAAACTATTCTGGTGGTCACCACTTTAGGGAAAAAGAGGGTTCAGAAGACACGGTGGACAATCTTCACGGATTAGCCACAGTGTCCTTAGAACCCACTTTTTCGGGTACATCCTGGGTTTTCCCAAGACCTCGGACAAGACAGCGCGTGTCCACTATGCCACCATGTTTCCTAGAGCAGGCAAACTGCGTCCTCACGACACGTCGGTTGCCACGTTGATGCCTTCTTATCAAGCAGGATCACCCTTAGAATTCCGCCCGGTTTATGGAACCTGTTTATCATACCTGTAAATCCTGTTAATGGAACATAATATCTCTCAATCTGTCGTTATGGTCCAGACGGTCCAAAGACTTATTTCCTTGGAGGGAAATGGCCTTCCTTTGCGAGACCGTCTCCACCAGCATAGTCCCTACTTCTGGTAGAGAAATGAGTCAGATCTTGACCCTCCATTTGGGGGCCCGGGCAAGGCATTTCAAATCAAATCAAATCAAATCAAATCATTTATTTCTTTGCAAACATGGGTACATATGAGTAGATGTTCTTTTATATTATAGGTTCTCCATGTTTTACCGTCACATGGGCATGCAAATGGTAAGGTTTACAATTATATTTTAAGAAAAAGAGGCATATCATTGGAATTGCAATAAAATTAAGCATGTCAACCTGGTCAGAGTAGTAAAAAATAAATAAAAATAATTAAACACTATCAAAACAGTCCAAAAGATTAAAATTATGCCAACTAGATTAACAATATGTCATAAATCAGTCAATAACAGTAGGTGTATAGGGTAACAGTAAGTGTATATGTATAGGTAGTGAATATTATTATTATTAAACAGTTAGTGAATCGTCATTAAGAAAATCGTCAATTAAGTAATAGCTTTTCATTATCAAAATGTCATTTAGCGCCTTCTTAAATTTGAATACAGTCATATTTTTTACAGCATTAGGTACTCTATTGTATATGCGAGGAGCCATACCAAAAAAGCTTTTTTGCATTAGCGCAGTTTTACAATTTACTTGACATAGCTTATTGACGTATTGACTTCGTAAAGGATTTTTCCTGACCTCTGATAATTTTTTAAATAGATGTGGATTACATTTCACAAATAAAGCCGTTTCCAATATATATAAACAAGGTAAAGTTAAAATTTTCAATGATTTAAAATATGGAACACAGCTATCAGTTGTCTTAAGGCCACACATGGACCTGATGCATCGCTTCTGCAATCTAAATACCAGCTCCCTGTCCGTAGACTGCCCCCAGAAAATAATGCCATACCTCAATACAGAGGCAACCAGTCCATGGTAAGCCGTTAAAAGAGCCTGACTGTTAACTTTCTTTGAGAGTTGAAATAGGGCATACGCGGATTTGCTAAGCTTTTTACACAATTCTTCAACATGAGGCTTCCATGTAAGTTGGTTGTCAATTATTATGCCTAAGAACTTAGCTTTACTAACTTCTTCAATATCACAGCCATTGTAAGAAATGTTAACATTTGGGTTTTTGCATCGTTGATAGAAGTGCATGACTTTTGTTTTAGTTAGGTTTATAACTAAGTTATTATTAGTTAACCAATGTATGATGTCACATAAACAAGTATTGATGTCATTCTTATAATTATTTGGATCAGTACATTTCACTATAGCTGTACTATCATCTGCAAACAGAACCATTTGGTTGGTGGTTGCTTTCGGGAGATCATTAATGTAAATCAGGAAAAATGGTGGACCCAATACGCCACCCTGTGGGACGCCATATTTTACGCGTCTGGGTTTTGATACATATTTGGTTTCTAATTTGGTTTTTGGACATATCCTAGTAACTTCCGTGCATTGAATCCTATTACTTAGGTATGATTCGATTAACTTTAAGATGTTCCCTCTTATACCGTAGCTATGTAATTTGTGCAACAATATTTCATGGTCCACATAGTCAAAAGCCTTAGTCATGTCAGTGTAAATGGCACAGACTGGATTTCTCCCATCCACAGATGACATGACATTAGCTAACAGGTCAAATAGTGCCATATTAATCGTAGTGTTCTTACGGAAACCCTTTTGTTCTTTGCAAAATAGTTTGTACTTTTCGAAATAGGTATATAAAGAGTTATAGATAACTTTCTCAATAATTTTTGAAATAATTGGAATTTTTGCAATAGGTCTGTAATTTTTTAAATCCGTTTTGTCACCTTTTTTGTAAAGGGGTTTAATAATAACTTTTTTGAGCTTTTCCGGAAATATGCCATCAGCTATGCACAGGTTAATTATATGGGCTAATGGCGGTGCTATCAGCTCTTTGGTAAATTTTAATACTTTTGTGGAAACTCCATCGTATCCAACAGTATTTGTGTTTTTAAGGTTGCAAATTATTTTTAATATGTCATCAGCTGTTACGGGTTGCATGAATATGGAATTTAATGATTTATTAATTAAATGTGTATTATTTGATGTGATGTCAGATTTAATATTATTCTCAATTGTATCAATAAAGTAATCGTTAAACTCGTTTGCAATGTCCATGGGGTCTGTAAGTGTCAAATTATCTTTATTAACGCACACTATAGGCTCTAGCGGCAAACTATAATTGGATTTATTTATTACTTGCCAGGTAGCTTTTGATTTATTTTGGGCAGTATTTATGAAGTGATTGTTTTGTGCTTTTTGTGTTAAGTTTATAATTTTTCTATAAAGTTTGGTGTAGTTTTTAAGCACTAATTTATTTTTCGAGTCTGAATTTAATCGATACTCCCAAAGTAACCGCCTTTGTTTTTTACTACATATTTTTATACCGTTAGATATCCATTTCGATTTCTTACTAGTTGGAATGGTTATAATTTTTTCAGGGAAACATAATCGATATATGAGGATGAAATCATCCATGAAAAGGTCGAAAGCTTCGTTCGCGTCCTTAGAATTATGAACCAGCATAAATGATAGAGAACTGAGATGTTTTTTGAAAGTAGTTAAATTTTCCATGCATATGTCCTGTTTTTTTGTCTTCCAATATTTTAGTTTGCAAGTTTTGTTTATAGGTACTTTAAGTATTTGACATGTATGATCAGAAAGGACCAAATCTACAACTTCAGCTTTACATTCTTTCCGATAATTGTGAGCAAAGTTGTCTATACAGGATTGACTTTTTAACCTAGTGGGAGTATAGAGCGCTAGTTTAAGATTGTATTTCATAAGAAAATATTCAAGGTCTAATGTAGTTTTGTTTCTTTTCAAAACATTGATGTTAAAATCTCCACACAAGACGACCTTCTTTTTTGAAGAAAGACAAACTTTATTTAACACGTAATCTAATTTATCATAAAATACTAAGTAATTATATTTTGGGATTCTATAAATACAAACAATAATAATATTATAAGCTATTATTTCTACAGCGCAACATTCAAAGATGCCCGAAACTGATTGCTTTGCTATATCCGATAATTCTCTAAACTGCAAACCTACTCTTACGAAAATACCTGTTCCTCCTCTATTTGTATTTCTTAAGAAAAAAGCAGCTGGACAAAAGTTTGGAATATGCAAGAGATCCTCACAGCCTGTTTGTATGAAATGTTCTGTTACACAAAGAACATCTATACTCGTCCCATTATTGATTAATTCTACTAATTTTACAGTCAATGAATCGGATTTATTAATCAAACCTGCTATGTTTTGATGCAAGATGTTAAGATAGTTGACGAAAAAACTGAGAATTAGACTGCTGTGAACCGTTAGATAATTCGTGTTGACTATGATTTTGAGGGTGGCAATCCACTTTCGAGTGCGTAGCATTCAGGTTGCATATGCTAAGAATCAGGTCTTGTAAGTCTGATATAACTATATTTAAGCCACTGTTATTTAAGGTTCCATAGCGTTTGCTGTAAGTACCATAGTCATAAGATAGATTAAAATTTGAGTCAAGTAAATACGCATAGTTACATGTGTCTATGTCCAAGTAAATAAGGTTATTGAATGTTTCTACACGGCTGTTAAACATTACGTTAGCATTTATCATATATTTAAACGTTGGCAAACAAATTATAAAATTAGTATGGCTCAACTTTATTAACTTTTCTCTTACAAACATGACTAATTCTAAATAGTTCTGTGTTTTCCGAAAGTCTTCCTCGCCTATGTAAATAACACAAAAGTCAGAGAGCGTAAAGTTTTGCACTTTTCCCTCAATTTTGTGAAGAATTTGCCGCAACCCGCACGTAGGTTTTCGATAGTGACAAATTTCATAGTTTTGTAAATTTGTTCTTTCGGCAATTGTACACAATCTGTTCGATGTTTCGCTACTTATTAGGCATATTTTGTGTTTTGTGGAAGGTTGTTCCACAGTTGTTGTGGCTCCTATGTGTGAAGTTGAGTTAGATGAGCTTAGGTTGCTGCTGTTGATGCTTGTAGTTGTGTTCGTAGGCGATAAGAGGTGTTTTGAAATAGGTTGTGTATGTTTAGTCTTCGTATTTTTTTTAGGCGTCATTAATAATGTCTTAGCTTTACTTTTTCCTGGACTGTTAATGTCATTTCTTTTATTATATTCTTCATTTAATTTCCTTAAATTACTGTTTTCTAGTGATAATAATTCAATTTCTTTATGCGCACTAGTCAGCTGAGTTGTTAGTCTGGCAATCTCATCTTTTAATGTGTTTAACAGCGGAATGTCTTCGTCTTCTGAAATGTCAGGTAAGCTACTTGTCGTACAGTTTAATGTTTGTGATGTAATGTCGTTTTCATTGTCATTTAGTTCAGATCGTGTGCGGGTCCGTCGGAATGTAATATTCTCTAAGAAATTCATTTTTACAAACCTTTAAATTCACAAAAAGTGCAGATAGCTGGATGCGAACTCACGCCTCACAGATTCCACCAATATTCGACTAGTACTCTGGGCCGCTGAACCACAGCTTCGTTCGAATTAGAGTTGAAATAATGCACCTGTTGGTTTTTTCGGTAGATTCTGGTCAACGACTGTTTGTGATATTTTTGTATAATTTTGCACATACCCGCGTTTTGCAAAAACAAGAAACAAAAATTGTATTACACTAGATTGCTGTTTTAACTGGTCTTTTCTTTTAATTTTCTGCTGTGATTAGATGCACTACACTCTTTTTCACACTTTAGTAACGAGATTTGGTGAAACTTGACTTATTTTGCAGGTTTATTTTACTATATTGTTCACAAACACGTCACTTTCAAAACACTTAGGTATTACTTTGTTATTCCCGACAGTTACGTTGAGATAACATTCGTGTTGGCAATTCACACTACTAGAAAGACGTTATTAATCAAATCAGAAATATATAATTAAGTTTTGTATTTTTAAGAGAAAATATTAGCGGAGTACAATGTTTCCGTGACGGCTAGCGCCATCTTTTTCGAGAAGAAGGTCATCTTAAGAGGATTGTGAGGCTGTAAATTTTCATACAAAAAGTGATAACGTTTTACCCTCCGTAAACTTAGCCAAATTTTCATATTTTTTGGAAATGTTGTAGATATAATGAAAAACTAGGTCTGTACGTTATTTTAAAGAAATATTGCGTACGATAGAAGTAATTATCATCTAATTATCTGCATTTTATAACATTATTTAGCTCTTCTCGCCTGAAACACAGGATTACCTAGTTCAGGCAAGTCTTAGAAATGTAATTTATATTTAAGCAAAAATGTATTTCTTTTGTCAAGTAATTTCTAAATAAAAATATTATTATTATTATTATTATTATTGTTGACTTAAAAACTCGTCTGAATTACTTAAAAAGCAATACGTACAGACCTAGATGAAGGTGCACTGAATCTAATGAGACCTAAATTGTCTCATTTCGTGAATGTTTAGGCCCGAGGGGGGAACGTTCTCCTCTAAAGCTCTTTCAACGACCTTGGAATGCAACAATGTTTACTCAAGTCTTATGATGTTTGGAATAAGAAATTAAAAACGTAACTTTATAAACCATTATTTATTAATAAATATAAAATTGCCATATCAGATTGGGAGGACCACATATAATGTTGACTGACATCTACAAACAGTTCGATCGACGTATTTTACACATGAACCTCACAGTTTCAATGTTAAACTCTATATAATAGAATCAACATAAAATGGAAACATTTACAATTGCTATCGTTAAAATGGCACTACTGAGCTGCTCTACGCGTACGGCATAAGAGTCAAGACTGACCCGTACGGGAGTTTTTTTTTAATTTACAGTGGACTAACTGGCCAGAAGCACCTCTTCTTGGATTAAAATATAGTTGTTTAACTAAATCAAAACGATTGTTGGATCGTGGATCTACAAACAATTCCCGTTTTGATCCAACAACAACAGACTGTTTAGTTGTTAGACTGAAACAAAACAGTTGTGGAATCGAAACTATTATTGTTGGATCAAAGTATTACATATTGCATTAAAACATGAGAAAGATACTATTGGACAGTGACAACGGTTTTTGGATTGATTCAACGGAAACAAAACTTAATAGAAGTATAAATTGAGTCATAAAGTCCACCTCTGTCCTTTGTGCATGAATTATAAATAAATAATTTAAATACGGTGTTTTTATTAAAATACACAGCATATAGAAAGTCATTATTTTATCTTGAAAACATTTTGCCACCTGCAAACCGCGCCATACGGAAAACCGGAGGAGGTGCGGTACCGAAGTGTGACTGTGATTTATTGCACGACCATTTTGTACACATTTTATTTTACATTTCATGCGGGTAGGTTGTCAATGTTATAAAACGATCTACGTGTACAAATAACGACACACCTCCCCCCAAAGGTTGTGCAGAGGTACCTATATGGTACACACACACCAAACAAATCGTCGTGGATAGTTCAATTTCGCGTAACGGACATTATTAAATACCGCGAATTTCGACCTTATTTAAAATCAGCGAAAGTGTGTATTCGCGGTATTTAAAAATGTTAGTTACGCGGAATTGTAGCATTCCAGTCCAGCGTTTAACCTTTTGACCACCACAGTCATGTATAGATGACAAACCAAAATGTGTCCACCACGGCACGGTCACGACTACATGACAGGTTTCTATACGTAATTCGTAGCTTGGCGCCGAGGGCACATTTTTGTTTTTTTGGCATGGCGGTCAAAAGATTAAAACTGCTGAATGCTACTGGAGTAATGTGAATTTGCACTAGAATGTACCCTAGACCAATGAAGAACTGTCTGTGACTGGATTTCTCAAATCGACTGTAGGTATGTTCTCTTTTTTGTATGTAAAAAATGTACGGAAAATGGTTTTGAAAATTCTGGCTTTGTTATGTTTGTAGTTTTGTATTGCCACCGACTTCCGAAACTGAAGTCATGTGTGTTATGTGCTAAAGATTTTTATCACCTTTTTAGTTTTTGAAGACGGTTGTCTTTTTTGTAAAAAAGCTTTTTGAAATCATTGTCATTGATATTATTACTGTTGAATTTCGGGGTCCTCTTATGCCGTATGTTTAGAGCACTTCAACTATATCATCACGGTCTATGTAATATTTACAATTTCACTAAATACCCTCACATAAATAAATTGACAACGAAAGCTCCTTATTCTAGTTAAATATTTGTATCTATACATACAAGTCTGGTTTATACAACTATCAATATTTACATTCACACAACCGATTTTATTAAATCAAGTAGGAGTTCCTATAAGCCTTTTTGTCGTCTTATGAACTTATCAATTGACTTTAAACAAATGGAGCATGTTTTGAAAGTGATAATTTCGTTTGAAAGAAATTACGTATTTAATTTAGTCTACTACTAGAAAGAATACAAAAACGTTTCTCGTATATTCTTGGACAAAAATAAAAGCACGGAACACTAAGTACCGAGCTGTTCCGCTACTTAATATAATTATGAGGAACCTTGAAATACAATTTAAAACTTCGTGCTTCGCACTTCCCAAGTTCCCGATTTTTGAGCAAATTAGTAACACAAAATGTAGGCCGTAATTTATTGAGAGCGCTACGTAGCCCAATTTATTATTCAATATAACAGCAATGTACAAGATATATATAGGGCATTGCCCCTTTGTAGGACATGTTCACTAAATATATTTAAATTAAAGAATTATTTACACGTGAGATATTGTCAAGGCGCTTAACAATATTAGATCAATCAAACCAATCACTTTGATTTTGGTAAAGTAACATTAAAATACAAACATTCATTTTGTAAAATTGACTAACAGAATTAGACTAGTATGAACAAGCATTTCTTATTTTCGTTAAAAAATCTACACAAAAAGGCTATGATTACACTTACGTTAAATGCAATTCATTGGCGAAATGAAAGTTCCAAATTCAAATCCGTGAAGCACAATGTAGTCATCACTTTACACACAACTCTCTGGTCCGGGCAAGTTCTCTGCGAGCACGTGTTCCCTTCTCCGAACATTTCCCTTTCCTTTGCTCCTATGTAAGGTCGAGGTAGCGAGGCTCCCTGAACTTAAAGTTGGCCCACTGAGAGTCTGGCTACCAAAAGGTGAGCTTAAGTTCCCGTTGGGGCACACAAAGTTAGGGCTGCCCAACGTTGGGCTGTTTGTAACTACGTAGCTAGGCCTAAAGTTAGTTCCTATCACTGGCTGTAAGTTCTGGTTGAGAACGTCTTCTTGTCTACTGGGCACTAGGTCGCCGGTTGGAGTCAGCTGTTGGAGGAATAATGTGATTAGAATTCGGTTAAGGACTTTGTGCTATGGAAATACACTGAATTAAAAAAATATATTACACTGTGTATTACCAGCATAGAATTTGGTGTTATTCAAAGAAATATCAATTACTTATTATGAAAGCTTACAGACTAAGATCTACACTTAACAATTTAGAGTGCATTTGCCTACCAAATAATGGAACACAGTACATGATTCTAGACACACATTTTTCGCTGGATATTAAAACAAATAGTATAACCAGTAGTATGGACCAGTTGTCCACCCGCCTCAAAAGTACGAGGTTGTGGCTTCGCAACCGGGCACGAGCAAGTAACAATGTGACTTTTTCAATTTCATATGTACTTTCTAAGTTTATCTTGGACATCACTGACATCGGTGAAGGAAAAACATCGTGCGGAAACCTGGACTTATAATTAACTTAAGTCTGTAATCGCCAATCCACCTTGAGCGCACGTGGTGATCAATGCTCGTACCTTCTCTGTATGAGAAGAGGCCTTTGATCTGCAATAGGACAATTATAGGCTGGTATTATATTAAACGACGAACAATGTTAACGTTGGTGGGCCTAGAATCATGTACTGAATTTATGGTGAAAGCTTGTGTCATGATGTCGCTCCAACCATGTGTGTGTGTGTGTGCGTGTTTGTGTATGTGTGTCTTAAGCCTTATACGAATCAAGGCTCATAAGTCGCTAACCTGTTGTGGTCGCCCAGTAGAGTCCAGAAGTGCCAAGTCTTCTGCCGAGAAGACAGCACCAGCTTTACTCCAATCTCCTAAAAATAATTTATTTTCAATCATATTGGCACTTCAACTTGATAATGTTCGTGTCTTCATTGTAAAACTTACCTCTCACTTCTTTTATACTAGGCCATTCATCCGTTTCATCTATTATAGGTGCTGATGGTTGATTATCTGAATCTAGAAAAAAAAACATTTATTAGTTTGTATTCTGTTTAATGTCAGATAGAACAGTTATCGATTCCAATTTCCGAGGCACTCGTGGGACTTCAAATTGATGTATTTGGGACATTCATTGTAGCTATTGTGTCATTATTGAGCTTTGTAATTAGTTTACAATTTAGACTAATGTCTATGGCCACCTTTGTTAAAAGTACTCTAGAATCAGAGCCAGTGCATCTCGGTGTATCTCCATATTTTGTTGAGATTTCTTTGGCATGTGCAAAATAAAGCCATAATGTATCACTAGCGATATTCATGTCACTCGGCATATCAAGATTGTAACATTGACGACACAGTTGGCGCAGTAGCTGAGCGATTGACTGCAGCGCAGCGTGTTGCGGTTTCAAATCCCGCCCAGGGTAAACATTCGTGTGATGAGCACTTGTGTTTACCTTGTGTCTGGTTGTTGTGTATCTATATATGTATTTATGTAGGTATGTATATCAGCTGTTTGACACCAATAGTACAGGTTCTACCTAGTTTGGGATTAGATGGCCGTGTGTATAATGTCCCCATATATTATTATTGAAAGAGTCATTACCTGGTGCATTGAGTATATCAGGTTGTGGGTCTGGGGTCTTGAGATCCGGTGATGGTTTGATGGTGTACGCTACTACGTATCGTCTTCCACCGTCGCTTAGCTCCAGCATATCTCCTGGAGGATGTTTGTGAGGTGGGCTGGCTCGACGTCGTCGGGCACAAAGGGCTGCGAGGGCGACCCCACCGGCTGCCAAGGTGGCGCCAAGTGCAGCTGCGACTGCTACCCCAACGCTCACACCAGCCATCCCGCCTTTGCCATCTGTTTGATATGTTATGACGTTACAAAATACCTCAGTCTCATTATATACGGTGAGTAACTGAGTTTATCCAGATCTTATCGTTTTTTTATTAGAATATTGTATTAATTCATTTTTGTAATAATTGTTCTAAAATGTTATATCGGTTCGTTGCTATAATTTTAATTATTACTTAGAAGTATAGCTGCCAAGTAATTCGTATGTGTTTTATTAAACTTCATTTTCAATATTGTCACCTAATATAATATTATCATAATCTTGCAAAGTTATTATACAAAGTATTCCGCCATAATCTCTTATTTCGTACTTCATCCAAAGGAAGCAAATTAATTCAAAATATTCTGAAGCAAATAAATTCAGCAAATAAAGGCCTCAAATCATATTTGTTTAATAATGAGATCAATCAAACGAAACGTCAATTTGAATGAAAATGGAAAATTGTTGAGAACGAAAGTCAATAATCCTGACCTCTGGGAGCCGATGTTAACGGAAGCAGAGTATAAATAGAGTCACGACTAAACTCACAAAATGAGGCTTCAATTTCAATGTTTTTTTAAGTTCCGGACCCGAAAAGGGAAACTCACTAAGAATACCCTTTTATATTTGTAACAGATGATTATTTGAATGGGATGAATGTATGAACCCCGATTCGACCAATTTTTTTCGGTCATTTATGAGTAATAAAATTAAAAATAGAATAAATAAGTACCCTTTTTTTACGCCGTCAAAACTCATGAAATATTTGACGCTTTAATAAACATTATTTCAAATACATGTAGAAAGCTGATAGAAATCATTTCAATGTTATGTTAACAAAGCCAAAGGTAATGAATAAAGCGACGTAAGGCCTTGAACGAACGGTTGTTTTAAACCGATTCCAAATAACCAGTATTATTTGTTAGGTGTATTGGCGGTGGGTGCCGATTATTACAAAATATTTTGATTTAATTATGTTCGTACGTACCTACCAACAATTTCGCTTGGGAATTTCTAACTTTTCAAAGATTGGATCTCTGTAATTTTGTGATTTCAGTTGTTATAAAGATGTTTATCAAACGACATAACCTAATTATACTGTTGTTAGAACTTTCTCCTTTGAAAATGAAATTAAATAATCTTAATTATTATTTTGTGTGTATTATTATTATTTGATTTAGGATTTCAGAGAAACAATTGCATTTAAGTTAAGCGGACAATTTCAATTTGAATTATGAATAAACTTCGCACAAAAACTTTTCCATTAAACAATGAAAGCGGTTTAATAAATTGTACGTAAAACTGTAAGACCTCGGGTTGAGTTTTCTGTCTCATTAAGCAAAAACAAACGAAGTACGAATACGCCAATAATGTTATTTCGCTGCAAAGCTTAACAATAAATTGAATAATGTAATCCATTTCTTGATACAACAAACAATATATATAATAACAGTTTACAGTACAAATCAATGATTGCTTTTATTATTAAAACACTTTTCATACATAGTTAAGTAGGTACTAACTTTGTTAGTACATCTAGTGAAAAGGATCTACATGACATAGTAGTCCTGTGATCGGAAAAATAATAATTTTATACTTAAAATAAGAAAAGTTTAGAGGTATGAGGAACAGAGTGTAAAGTTTTTCATCCTCTATTGAAAAGGGAGGATCCTCCGACCAGACGGGTGTTGTGTCTGGTTTTTTTTTTTTTTTTTTTTTTTTTCTGAATGGCATCTCGCAGTTCGACCTGAGGGTTGGTTACTGCTTAACCGGACAATCCTGTGGTGCCTTAAAAGTGACTTTTAGGGCCTCCAGCCAGGGCAAAAACTTATAAACTAAGTGACTACGCTAAGGGCACCCCCTGTGGGGTACGAGCCTCGGCTTAGGTCGCCACTGAGAGAGGGCAGCAAAAGGACAGGCTGGATCGGGTCTCGTTGTGTCTGGTGTGCTACTGCCGCTATATGCTAATGTCGCGGAGAACTCTGCTTGCGCGATCTAGGAAGCGTCATTAGTACATAGTTGTAGTTTATCTATTGTGCGATAGATGTCGCTACAAAAGTATTAATTTAATAACAATTTTAATAATAATAATAATTCATTAAGACCCGATCTCTGGGGCTGATTTGATGATGATGATGAAGATCCGATCACCAGTGTAACCCTGGCTCTTGTACTAGGATTTCTTTTATCACAAGGGCTAGACTTCTTAATATACAGGGTTCATATTAAAGAAGCAGGATAGACAAAACGAGACTGGAAATCTTACAGCGAAGCAAAAACTATTAATATTTTGTCACAATATAAGTCAACTATAACCCAGTTCTTGTTATATTTTGAACCTCTTGAACTCCGACAATAACTAGTTTCGCATGAGGGCGTCAAAATAATTCAAGGTTAAGTTTACCCACACAAGAGGGTGCGGATTTTTCCGCACTCCAACAGGAAAACATGTTCAAAATTATATTATACTTCGAATACATAAGTACACACTAACAGATAACACACACGTTATTACGTAGAAAAAATAGTTTCTTTATTTTTGTCGGTTATGACATACCTAATCATCATGTGCCTGGTCTTTTCCCAACTGTATTGTGGTCAGCTTTCAGTCTAAATGGATGCAGCTGAATACCAGTGTCTTACATGGAGCGACTGCCTATCTGACCACCAGAACTAGTTACAGGGTAACATGATACCCCTTGGGAAGACTGGTTGTCAGACTTTCTGGCTTTTGACTACCCATAACGAGTGTCACAGATGTACGAGTCACAGCCGAGACCAACGGCAACAAGAATAATGTAACCAGTATTTAGTAAAAACTTGATTTAAAAGAGTGTCCGTGGAGTTCTTGTTCGTTCGTCTTCTTAGAGACCTATAAACGGTATAAAACGAGCAACTAGCTCCAACTTTCTGGCTAACTGACCGACTCATTGACAATTCAAAAGTGCCTGTGAATGGTTTAATTGAAATAAATGCTTTGACTTTGACTTTGAATAGCTTTACACATTTTGCGAGGCAAAGCGAGGAGTCTCGGTATGAATTGGATGGTCACCCATCCATGGATCGACCACGGCAAGCGTACCTTAACCTTGACCATTCGATCCGTATGGTTTTTACTTAACTACGAGCTCCTTTTACTATACGTAATGCGCTAGGTTATAGGTTATTATTTATTCATAACCAAAATGTAGGTTCTAATCAGCCATTTCAACTGACCACAAAATACATGGTAGAATCCCCATCGTGGCGAAAACTTTTGCCATGAATTCAGTTTATAATTCTAGACCATGTTTTTTTTTTTCTTTTTCATGGATGATTTAGAAAAAAACTAAATGTTCCACACATTCTAACTGTATAGGTGTGGGCCCTTTTCTATGGAATATCTATGCAGCTCCTATAGCAGATAACTGACGAAAAATGTCAACGATGGGGTGTCTAGAATCATAAATGGATTCCATGGTAAAAACTTACACCAATGCACCATGATATCCTTTTCATCCTTTTTATAAAAGAAGATTTATTATCACAGTTTATGCCCACTAGGTTCATATTAGCTACAATCTATGAACAATCATAATCAAACTTAAAATTGACTGGTTTGCGTTTCAGTAGCCCGGATTGTGAAAATATAACTAAAAACGTTTCTAGATTTAAAGCCCACATGACCGCCGGAAAATTCTAACTAGTTTTGAACTTTGTAATGTAGTTTTATAAAAGGTTACATTTATTTATTTAGTGAGACTCCACAGACGTATAATGGGTATAGCTATATATAAAAACTGAATTTTAATTTCAAATAATCAATTTAGATTTCGGAAATTAATTAAACGGACCTACATACGCTGATAGATATACTACTCGTAGATATACTATTAGTATATCTACTAGATGATTCTGTTACCTGTTCTCCTAGCAGCGTCATTGAAGGCAATGTTCTCTAGTAGGGTCTTCTCAGACTCCCCCTTGAGGTTCCTCGCATAGATGAGCAGGTTGAAGGTGGCTCCCGCGGCTTGACCCGCCGATGTTAGCTGAGATAAGTCCAGCTTGAAGACAGCTAGACCATCTACAAGGTATGATATGTTTAGTTTATTATTGGTCAATAGTTACCCGTGGGGTGTTCGGGCCAGAATAGCACCCACTCATGTTGTCCCAAGGGTTTCTTAGAAGGCGACTTAGGGAAAATCCGGAAGTCGGGCTTCCGTGTCCTGAACAATCTCACTGCGATCCCCAAGGCCTAGCCTACCAAGCGTGGGGATTATGACAACCCACCTCACCCCCACTGGGGGGGTCTTTGTCCAGCAGTGGACGTATTCCGGCTGATGATTATGAGTTACGCGTGCTTTGTTTGTGAAAATTTCAAAGTATGAAAAAATGGTTAAATTATCTCACAAACCAGTCTCATTAACGCTGCCGTTGAAACGTGTCCGGCCAGTGACGGGGTCTAGTGCTTCCAACATGAAGTACTGGGGAAGTCCTCCATCGTAGCCAGCCACGCAGCGCACGCGCAGCCAGGAACTGCCTTCTGCGCTTGTGTTGCCCGCTTGTAAGGAGCAGTTCCGAGGTGCTGTAGGGCGGGCTGGACAGAAATGATACTTATTAAATAATTTAAGGAAGGAAAGGGTTTTCAATTTCCCAAAAATAAACCTAAATGGTTTAAAATATTTAGGTTAGACAAGTATTTGCACAATTGAAGTTTGACATTAATTGAATTCAAAGAGATATCTTCCTACAGGCATTGTAATAAATGATCATAGTTGATAGGAGTAATATCTTTATAGAAACTTGGTCTAACTGTAAACGGCACTTCAGTTAACAATCTTGGAACAGAAATTAGAAGTAGTTTACTATCTGGTTTCTTGATGAAAAGGCTTTTGCCTGCCCTTTCACCCTTTGTGTAATACGAACTGTTAACTTTTAATTCAGTTTGACTGCTGGCAAAAGATAATGATCGCTGTTAATTTTGAAATGGAGAACCTTAGCGGTCAGAATTTAAGCATGACCTATATAACGTTTTTAATGAGTTGTTCTAGACTTCTAGACCTTTCAATCCAGACAGCCAGGATTTATTTTAATGAGTTAACGGTTCTGTTTTTGTGAAAATAATTATCCTTTTCAATAAACGAACTGAAACAAAATAACAAAAACATTCGAGAATCGAAAAGTTTGATGACAACGGTACACATATTTTAAGAATGTGGCTGAAAATGCTAGACATGAGCGAAGTTAAACAATTTTCAAAGCCATTTTAACTTTTTCAAGATTATTTCCTTCGAAGCTAACTTGTAATAGAAATCAAAGTTTACGCCCCTTACTCGACATTATTGTATGTCAAGTAAGCGAACGGAGACTTGCGAGGAATGTTCGTTGTTCATATAACTGGCGTGGTGCGTGCGTGGAAATGAAAATTAAGTGCAGAGTGCGCTAAACTCACTAATTTCGCCTTGACTTATGGCAGGCGGGAGACAATTTAACGCGTGTATATGTTATAACGAACGAGGATATTAAACTGTGCGGGTTTTGGGTTATCTTGTTGCATCCCACAACAGCTAAGTATCAGAATTATATGAGCACATTGCAACCGTTTTATTAAATAACGAGATTTGAGAATAAAAAAGATAATGCACGTCGTGGTACGTTCCAGGAAGCGTGTACAGTTTCATATATTTTAACAAAGTTTCAATTTAGCCGTTGGTATTTTTCTTCTCTAATTGAAACGTGCTGTTAGATTAATTTTGTTTCGCATTGTATAACGTACTCGGGCGGTTCAGAATAGAGTTTAGTTTTAACTTGTCTTTACAAAAACAGTACAGAGCTTTTGTGAATTTAAACAGACTAAAGGTTGTAGCACATTACACCAACTCAACGTCGACTCCACTCCAACTCAACTCAAAGTATGGCATTGAAATGTAAGCTTTATTTGGTGTTGCATACGAGTGATTTCTTCAACACATAAGTTAAAAGTCTACGACGCGTGGTACACGCGTTGCTCACCTATTGATGTGTTGGAAAATTCACTCGTATGTTACATGAAATAAAGCTTACATTTCAATGCCATACTGCCAGTTGAGTTGAGTTGTAGTGGAGTCGACGTTGAGTTGAAGTAATGTGCTATGACCTTTAATTGTGATTACTTTTAATTAATAAGTGTGTTCATAAATCGCATTTCATCTCATTTCAGTGCCAATGGTAGTTTCAGGAAAATTGTACGTCATCAGTGAGGAGTTATGAGATTTGGCACACGAGCCGAAAGCCGAAAGCTGGAATTATAAAACGTAGAGTAAGTTCGGCCTCGTTGTTGTTTCAAATTGTGTGCACGCGGTTTTATTAATGCTTTTATTGAAGTGTTCATTTCGGTGCCGACATTTTGGGCTTTTGTATTCTCGAGTTATTGCGTTGTATTTCCAATATATAAATGCACGTGAAGATATTATGTAGAGCTTTAAACTTGAATTGTGGTATTTAACTCTGTTCCTGTGTTATCTACGGATTCAGGACTCAATTTACACATGTTCATATACGGGCAATATGTAAAAAAAGAACATGAAGGACTTTTCTCTTAAACAGACTAACTAAGGGTAGAAGGGGGTCAGTTTACCTACCTAAACTTTTCCTGACTATATTGGGATCAGCTTCCAGGTTAACATGTTCTGACTGTCAAAGATCTACGACTGACAACCGGTACCAACGGCTTTACGTGCTTCCGAGACACGGCGGGGTTTAAGTATAAAAACATTGAGTTATATGTACTAAATACTAGAGAAGACGCCTCAACTCGATAGTTTGTAACGCGAGTTAGAGTGCGCGCACTCCAACTCACTTAGACATAACACCCCCCCGCTTGCACCGCGTGTGCCCCGCTGTCATCAAGCTGCGCGACACCTTTTGTTTGAAAGAGCTTCTCTAGTACGTAGTACATATAACTCAATGTATAAAAAGTGGATAGTCACCCATCCACACACCGACCACGGCAAACGTAGTTCAGCTATGATCGATCAATTTGTACGGCTTTTAATTAACCATAGCATTAGATTAGCAATTTTCATCGGTTACTAAAAAAAAGTTCATTTGTCCATTTTGCGCGGTTGTTAAATTTTTGTAAGGAACTGTTTTTTTATAATCGAAGAAAAATTTCATCTCTGTGTTGTTTAAAATCATGAAAGGAATCCATGGTATAAGTCTTCGTTACGACGTCCCTTCCACCGTATATCTATCTATCAAATAAATCCTAAAAACGAAATTAAAAAAAAAAAATCTGATACTCGTATATTAAAGAGCATATAAATGTAACCAAAATTAAACACCATATGAAATATTGGTTTTGTAACTTGTGAGAAGAGCGGCAACTTGTGGCGTCATAATGTAATATTATTAATGCTCAATAAAAATAATTACACCATATTACCAAATCCTACCATGATCATTTTATGTGCTATTGCCATCCCCACCCTGTATACAAAATAAGCCCACTAACACGATTTCCTATTGTGGACACACGTCTCTGACCCTTAAGATCGTTCTTTACAGGAGTGTATATGAATATGGCGAAATCTCCTCGTTAACAAGATACGTGTCGTCTCTTCGTTTTGCATTAATCGTATTGGACAATATGTAAAAGGTATGAGTTGGTGCAAATTGTAAAGTGTGGAGAAAGCTGATCCAGGAGGAACAAAGGTACCTACTGTGCAATCCACCTATATTAGATGCATGCTGTCTCGTCCCTCTCCCGCGCAGTTTATTTTCCTTCCTTACAAAAACCGATTCGCTAAATTCGCTTTAAGAGCGCGTATTCGATTCGTGACGAAAACTTCATGTTTTTGCGTTTTGCCCAGAGCAATATCGTAATTATGTAAGCAGATTTTTAAAGACAATTTACAGTTTTAGAAAGATTAAGTCTTGATTTACACAGCTACAGAGTAAAAGTATAATTTTTAATTATGGTTTTTTAAAGTGAAGACAATTCTTTCATATCGTTTTACGAAAATAGACGTCAGAGTTAACTTTCAGGACGAATACAACCATTACAATATGCCAAAATATTTTGTTTTATGCGTTTTTCCAACAGTATATACAGTCATAAAGACAGTAACAGAGCCAAAATTATGAAAATATTACTATTATGTATTAAAAAACAATGTTGAAAAAGTAGAAAATCGGTTCACTTTGACTATTTTTTTCACCAGTACGTGAATAAAAACATAACTGATATATATATATTATGAAAGTAATTGTTATGCTTAATATATAGAATATTTTACAGTCCGTTATACGAGCTCATTTATTTTAGACAATTATTTTAAAAAGCACTGTAAAACATCGCGCGCTGTCATTTGCCGATCAATTTCAATGATTCGTGCTTATTTCGTGCATATTTTTTTTTCTGATGCACACAAACAGACCATTGTATTGTACTAGTGTGTGTCAATGCTGCTACGCCGTTCTAGCAATCGTTTAGATTTTGAGTTGCGCTAAATCGAACATTTTATGGTGGATTCCCTTAAGTGTACTTTTCTACACTGTTTTAGATTCTACTCAAGCTACATGACTGGGAGAAGACACTTCCACACATGGCTACCTTAGCCATGTGTGGAAGCAAGCCAGCTGGTAGCCTAGGGGGGGCAAACATGAAGCTTTTAGAATCTCTAGGAGGGGGGGGGGGGGTACTGCCTCTTGCTGCCCCCCCCTGGCGATGCTTTTGTGTGGAAGGCAATGTAAATACGTCAATGTCTCATGTATACCCATGTTTGCTAATCTGACTCACCGGCGGGTACAATCTGGAACACGCAGGGGTCGAGCTGTCTGCCCACAGTGTTCATACCGCGGCAGCTCAACGTGCCGTAATCGCGCTCGCTTTGAGGCTTGTAACTTAGCTCACTGGTGCTGCCATTCGCTGTACCTAAAGGACATAAAGAAGACCAAATTATAAAAGAACTAGCACTTTTCCCGCGACTTCGCGGGAATTTTCTCAAGGATCCTTAATTTTTTCAATTGATAAATATAGCCTATGTTACTCAGGGATAATGTAACAATCTAAAGGTGGCGACTGACATGAGCATTGAAATTCGCATTGAATATTTGTTACTAGTAAGCATAATTGCTCATGACACCTGAATATTTGCGACAAATGTTGTGCTCGACCGTGCTTCGCAGTTGTAGTTAAAATGACGGACCAAACGCAAACCGACACATACTCTCGCTGCGATGCTTGCGCAAGTTACTGACTGACTTGTGTAACATTCAAACGGATTCGTCAAAAAAAAGAAAGCAGGTTGGAGCGCGTTCGGGTGCACGGCGCTCGTCATCGAGCTGTTCGACTCGCTGTACTGGCATACCGAATATTCGATTTGCAACGTGCTCACATCTAGCGAATATTCATATCAGTCGCTACCTTTATGGTAAAGGATTTTTTGAAATCGGACCAGTAGTTTTTGAGTTTATTCGTTACAAACATACAAAAATACAAATCTTTCCTCTTTTTTTTATCTTTTCTGCTTCATTACTAAGCATGTTGCGCGGTAACTCTAACAGCATCTTACAGGTTATTGCGGAGAAATTTGACTCTCCAATTATGAAAGTCTTCGTTCGGGTGTTGATTGAATAACCTCGTAGTAGGATATTCGATCGACCCCTGAATGAATCTTCCTACTTTTAATTTTCAATTACCTACTATTTACTATTATAGTTTATAAGTTAAATTGTTACTAACAAAGTGGACTAGTGGTCTGAAATAAAGAATTATTATTAATATTATTTATAATAATAATATTAGTGTAAATGTAGATGAATCAAGCTGTCAAAAACGTCACCCTCGTAACTTGTATTAGCACATATGGTATGGGAATGGTGGTATCAATATCAACCCGTGAGAAAGGAGGTAGTGGTGGTCGAGACTGACTCCACAAGGTGCGCCAAACAAATACTTAATTATCCCCAATGCGCTACTCGTGACGGTTATTTTGGTATGGAGGATGCGTTATTTGACTTATATTTATTCTAAAGACTATATGTATATTTGACTTATATTAGACACACGGTTGGCGCAGTGGCTGAGCGATCGACTGCCGCGCAGCGTGTTGCGGGTTCGATTCCCGCCCAGGGTAAACATTGGTGTGATGAGCACTTGTGTTTGCTTTGTGTCTGGGTGTTGTTTATCTATATATGTATGTATTTACAAAAAAAAAATGTATTTGTGTATGTATATCAGCTGTCTGACACCCATAGTACATGGTCTCCCTAGTTTGGGGTCAGATGGCCGTGTGTGAAAATGTCCCCACATATTATTATTATTTAACGTTATTAAGCTTTGGCTCACATCTTATTCATTGTTTTTTGATGATGTAGGAGTAATCGTCCTCTATCACGATTGACTAGTAGAGAATGCTTAAGGCATTAAGTCCGCGTTTGTACCTTTGTGCATGATGTATAAATAAATAAATAAATATCATATTGTAAAGATATGAGCACCAGGTATTTATAAACATAATTTATTTAGCTGTAATTGCCTAATTTATACTATTTGTAGTGTCTATAATGTTTTTTTAAAAGATAAATCGCTTTCAATCCTTAAATTTAAAATAGAACCAAAAAAAAAGCTTTTTACAAAAAAAGCTTTTTGTTTACCGCTTTTTAGTACCTCCTTCTCAAATGCAAATCTAATAAGAAGAGACTGAAAGTTAACTACTCCAAAGATTGAAGATACTATAACGTCGTCTATGTAAAATTTTTGGGTATTAGTTAATTTTTTCAGAAAGTGCTGAATCAATTTCGATAAAATTTATATGGGACCACCCCTAAAGCATACCCTATCCATAAAAATAAGAATTTTAAAATCGGGTTACGTTTGCCGGAGACATCGCGTAACAAATCGCCTACATACTTAATGCAAATTTAAGACTTATACGGTTTTCTCATGGATGCCATTGTCAGAACTGGACCAAATTAAAATGGGGTCACATGGAATGCACCAGCTTTCAATTTAAAAAAGAATCATCTAAATCGGTTCACCCAGTCCAAAGTTCTGAGGTAACAAACATAAAAAAAAACAGACGAATTGATAACCTCCTCCTTTTTTGAAGTCGGTTGACAAAGGAATGAGTATTGAGTTTCTTGCCTTTTCTTCTCCATACGAAACTATCTTTTGGAAGGGGCAACTAGACTTAATACTTTTTTCTTGTAAGTGACGTTGAAAAGTGCCTTTCAATGGTCTAATTAAAATAAATGATCTGACTTTAAGGGCGCCTTCAAATTAGTCGCGCGACAGCAGCGCTACAGCCGCGCCACCAATTTGAAGGCGCCCTTACTTTGAGTTCTTTTAATTTGGTTTATTCTTAAGAGATAAGAAATCACGATTAAAAATTTCTTAATTTAGTGGCAGTTCGTAAAATATAGACTTAATTTTATTAAAAAAAACTGTCAACACTGAGTTCCTTCTAGTATTGATTTAATTATTCCTGACTTAAACTGTAAAAAATGTTTTCTAACGTCACACTTTGACATTTTAACTTCTCTTGGGAGTTCACTCTAAGATGCAATATTGAGATTAGTTTTAGGGACTATCTAAGCTACAGGCTCAAAACTATGAGTCTTGTTTTACTACTAATTAAGTTTTGTGTAAATTTGTTCCGAGCTAAAAGTAAAGTTATGTTCAGAGATAGATCATTGTTCTACTAATTGTACCAGCGGCCTACGTGATAAGTTTTGGGTTGAAAAGTACATCCCCAGAATTCATAATTACCAATATGTTCCAACCAAATTGTATTGTTTTGTTGCTGTGTTGTAGGCAGAATGCTTTTCACGGAACCGTTCTTTTAATTACGTTAAATGTATGTGAAGTGGCGGCACTCAATAAATTAATACGCCTACATAAACCACAATCGGTGTATGTAGGTAAGTGGTTTACCATACCGGTGATAATTAAACCATTATTGTTTTGTTTACATTCATAATTACAATGAATTTCCTTTGCCACAGTCGTCCAAAAAATACCAGTTAAAAGGACAATTATTTACCGGAAAAGTGAGTGTTAAAATATGTCTTAGATAAATAAAATCAAGGCAATAGAACAGTTAGTATAATAGTATTTTTAAAACTAAACGGCAGTCACCAGTTAGGATAAATCCTGAAGATGACAGGTCTATGGTAATAATGATGTATAGCTGATGCCCGCGACTTCGTCCGCGTGAAGTCGGCTATCAGCGGGGTTTTTATAAATAAAAAAGTAGCCTAGGTTACTCATTATAACATCAGCATCAGCGGCAGTGAAAGTCCCGTCAAAATCGGTCCAGCCGTTTTAGAGTTTTTTTTTGGAACAAACAGGCAGACAAAAATCCAAAACATTGTTTTTTTTTATATAATTAGGTACCGTATGTACTTTCATATGCATTTAGTAAAAAACTGATACTTTGACATTACAAACAGACACTTCAATTTTATTTATTTGTATAGATTTGTGTGTGATATAGATAAGTAAGAAACTTTTAAGCCATTTTCACTAAAGCAAACTTACCAAATTTCAGCGGTGACACGTCGAGACTCTCGCCGCTGTTGTTGAACTGCCAGAAGAAGGTGACGTCAGGCGGGTTGGCTGTCACCGAGCAGCGCACGCGCAACGACTCGTCGAGTTGCGCGCCCAGCACTTGTGGCGATGGGTGGGCACACACTGGCGCGTCTGTACGTAAAAAAATGGATGAGGGTTATTTTTAGCTAATAGTAATAATATAATAAATACTTTATTTCCAATTTTACAATTTTACAGTTTTAAAATGAGCTCAACTGACTGTTACATTTTTTTAAATTGCTTAAACTAAACGACCTCTGGCACCCAAGCTAAGATTAAACTGGTGTTATGGGTGCATGGGCTGATAAAATTATGTAATAATTAATTTTACTTCATTCGTGTCTTTTATTTTGTGACACATAATTTGTTTTTATTCATTGCAAATAAATTTACCATTCATTCATTTATTCCATTTTTCATTCATTTATTGCTAAAATGTTTTTGTTCATTGCAAATACACAGACATTTGAATTGCGGTATTCTACCTAAAACTAAATTCCTACAGTTTTTCAAGCAAACATCTTACCTACTTATCATATTTATTCGTCGTTATTAAACATATTTTGTAATTGGTAGAGATGCTTGTTGAATTAAGCAATTACTGAACCTCAAATGAGCAATACGCAAAGTGTCCAAGTAGGTTAAGATTAATTGAATCCGTCGCGGAAGTGGCAAACCACTTAACCTATTAATTAATACGTAGTCAATCAACACTAACATTTCCAACATTACTTACGTGTTCGTATCAAACTAGTTTGCAATGCAGTACTTCCTAAAGAATTTTTACATTAGCAAAACAGAAATGTTACTCGCGAAAAATATTTCAAATTCTTTCCAATTGTAATTCAGCAAACGAAATATCCGTATATTTAACAACGCTTCCGTCTCTCTCTCAAGCAAGAATGCCATAATTAACAAAGAGCTAAAAGAGACCCGAATACAGTTCGTTAAATCATAACAGAAGTTAGACGATATATAAATTTTATCGCCCAACTGTTCCCCTCCAGAGCAGGCGCAGTCAGCGACTGTGATTCATTTAGATATCTACTTGCAAAACTGCGCTCCCGAGCTGCCTTAGATTTTCATTAAACTCTCAAATATTTGCTCGCGTTAAGCAGCCCTACCTCGGTAGGATTACTGTAGCGGGAATATGAAAATATGTATGTGGATTAATGTAACACCGGCGCCAGCGATCGTGTACCGCGTGCGAATAACAACGTACATTTTCTTCGCCTTAGATTTGTGACGGTAAGGATCAATAAAATGGAAACAAACTGTCGGCAGGGAACGGTGCAAAAGTAAAACAGCGGTGCGGTAACAAATAGCAGGGGAGGGCTGAAGCGGTACATTTGTCGCAGATCGGCCGGTCGCAGCGTGCCGCTCGCGGTGACGGAGACGACGTAAATCTTTGCGAGGCAGCTTCCGAGATGATTGATGGTCGCGCGGTGACTCTGAGGACTGCTCGTCGAAATATACCCTCACCACTGTTCACTAATACAACTTAGGTTGTTTGTTGACGCATTGATCAGAGTTGCGGGCAAATTAATCCCTTCGGATAATAGTTAGCACTGCTTATTGATCGATAGTGCTCATACTTTTAATATAATAAACTAGTCTTTCTCATTTAGGGCACAGTTGGCGATGGTTAGAGTAATGGTCGGAATATTAGCCTCCTTCTGTTTTCCTCGTGTTTTCTGGCCTATTGCCAGAATGTTTTGGTGAAGCAGCTGATTGCACGCTCATTAGCAAGCGCTCGAACGATTCTTTCATCCACAAAATGGGGTGTTTCTGGATTTATATGGAAATAGAAATTCCCAACACCGATGTACGTGTATAAATACCTAAATGAATAAAAATAACAGCTCGCCTGAATGCTGGTAATTTGCGATCGCGAGCGTCTGTGAATATAACACGTATACATGTACGGTTTGTACGGTTTCATAATGTAATTAGCGCCTATTCATGAATATTACACAATTTTATTTTGCTTGATACGGTTCGTGTTCGCAAAAAATTACCCATATTGTGCGAATGTATGGAGACCTCATTATCCTGGCATTACTCCGGCTCGGCAGTACATTACATACATCACATCGGGCAAGAAGACAGATGTAGCGTACCTAAGCTCCTTTATTGTAATTTATTGCTCGTGTTTATCAGTAAATGGAATTATTCTATATATTCAATACATTGTATCGTGCCACTTCGTTGACTGTAACAAATCTTTGTTAAGATCTTTCTGAGAATGATTGATACAGCAGTCAGCAGACGACGAAAAGCCTCCGGCGAAATGAAACGTAATTTATTAGCACTCTGTTTATAAATAGCGAACAAAGGAGTCGTCGATTCCAGCCGGAAGTTATCTACGTAACAATTTACTTATTGGCGTCCTTTACTTTTAAGGGGAGTCTATATTTTTGTCGTTTGTCAACCTTATTTTAGAGAGATGTTGATGGTCTGTGATTTACTTTGTGATGGACGATAAGTTAGTTAGGAAGAATACTTTGAAAATTTATTTTTTGAGTTGCGATCTACTATGTCAGAGCGATTTAATAAACCTGACGGTTAGCAACAATCGTTTCGTATATAGTTTTATAATGTAGGACCGAGTTTATTTTTTCCGCTCACACGTGCCATGAAAAGCGTAAGAATGAATGTGTAATTAGCTGTAAAGTGAGTAAAGTTTTATGAAAATCCGTTTCGTAATTTTTGCGTGAAATAGTAAAAAAAATCCATTCATCTATCTTCACAAACTTTCGCATTTATAAAATACCACTTAAACTTATAAAAAAAACTGGACTAGTGCGAGTCGTACTCGCTCACCGAGGAGGGTTACGTACAAATGTATAGGTACATATCCATACTAATATTATAAATGAGAAAGTAACTCTGTCTATTCTTCAGGAGACAATCGTCTTTTCTCGCTCCTTACCTTTATAACAAAATGAACTCCCTTTTAAATATATATCCCAAAAATTTTAAGGTATGTAAAGGGATGATTAAAACTTACTTATCAAACTTAAACTACATAGCCACCGAATCTCTCATAACCATTGTTAAGTAAGCACTTCACCATACCAACGCTTAAACACGCAAATACACACACTCACTCACCGCCCAATACACCCCCACACAAACACTCACACACACACACACGCACACACACACACACCTACAAACATGATCCTCGTCCACCCCTTATGTGTTTATACAAAGATTTCATATCTTTCCGTAGGCGAGTGACCTGGAGTCCTGAAACACAGGGTTTCCCTAGTTTAGGCTCCAGTCCACCCTTGAATTGTCGGCACGTTTGTATAAAATTGTATTTTACATTTGTGGTGGAAAATAAAGGCATTTTTATTATTTATTTTTATTTATTCCGCTTCCACGATGAAACGGCTGAACCGATTTTAATGAAATTTGGTAGCTTGAACCCTGGGAAAGCACATAGGGTACTTTTTAATCCGGGACTTCGTCTGCATCCGCGATAACCGACATTCACACGGACCAAATCGCGGACAAAAGTTCTTTATAAATAAATAATATATTTATTATGATCTAATTACAAATGTATAAGTTTCAGATATTTCCCTGTATTCATAGTGTAAGACGATATTACTTGCCAAATTTCATAGTTCTAGGTCAACGGAAGTACCCTATAAATGTTGATTCCTTAAGAAAATGTACGTTTTTTGCGACATAAACGGCTTTATATTGTTTCACGTAAACTTAGAAGTAGGTATGAATTTTTCACAGTTTCAAAGGACCATAAACGTAAGTAAATGGTTTTAATTTCAACTCGATACCTTTACGCGTTCCCAAGATAAAGGGTCTTGACAGACAGACAGACAGACAGACAGACAGACAACAAAGTGATCCTATAAGGGTTCCGTTATTTCCTTTTGAAGTACGGAACCCTAAAAATATCACTGAAATGCAATATACCGTAATAACTATTGTTGTTTGACTGTTAATGCTATAACAATTGTAATATAAGTATTTTAACAGTAAAGAACTGTAGTTTATACTTACACTGTATACTAAGATGCGTGGATTGGCTTGCCGTCTCTCCGTTTGAGTTGGTTGCTCTACAGGAGTAGTCACCTCCGTGGTCTCTCGTCACCTTCTGTAGTACCAGCGACTTGGTGCTGACGATAATGCCGGCCAACACGTTGTGAAGCACCGGCTTATCCTGAACATAAAAACAAAAATAAAAAATGAGAAGAAAAGCAGTTTTAATTTGCATAATATCGAATGATTATTTATCACTGATTGACTATCTCTTAGGAATTACCAGCAACTGTATGCGGTATATGTATGCGTAATTAATCGTGTGGTACCGGCCGCGAATAGCACCATCCCATTTCTACCTGTTGGTGTCGTAGAAGACGACAAAGGGATATTGAGCAGAGGATGGGCAGCAGCGTCTTTCTGACTACCGTAATGCCTACTGCGATCGCCAACATGCATCGGCCAAGCATGGCGATTACGGCAGAACCGCACCTTGAGGAAGATCTGTAACCAGCAGTGAGCATCTAAAGGTTGACACGATGATGATAATTATGATGATGTATTCGGTGTGCGAGCGACTGCGCCGCTGTTCAAATAATTCGTTGCATATGTTACCCCGTTGCGTATGTAGCCCGTGGGGTGTCCGGGCTAGAATAGCACCCCCCCATTTCATCCCGAGGGTGTCGTCAAAGGCGACTAAGGGAAAATCCGGAAGTCGGGCAGCAGCGGCTTCCGTGTACTTAACAACCTCATTGCGATGCCCAAGACGCCTGCCAAGCATGGGGATTATGGCACCGCCCCCTATTCATGGGGGAGGCCTTTGTTCAACAGTGGACGTCTTCAGGCTGGTGAGAGTGAGAGTGAGAGTGATATGTTACAGTCAAAACTCTTAACCAGTCAAAACCACTTTTTACTGGCTTCAGTCAAAACCTTTACTAAAATAAAACGCGTTTGCGTTACAAAAACAAAAATACGGAACGCCCTAGTTATAACAATCACTACAAAACAAAAGTTTTAAAAGGGTCACAACCTAATGGGTTTCTAAGTATTAAGGATAAATTCAACCTGTTCAAAAGTAGTTTTGACTGATATTTGTAGTCAAAAGTAATTTTGACTGGTTAAGAGTTTTGACTGTGACACATACCAACAGTTGCTTAATTACGAGGTGTAGCGACCGGGTCCTTTAAATGACCCTTATATGGGTGACTGGTAATTATTGACCACTACTAAAACATATTGTTTACATTATTAGGATCATTTTTTTTCTACTTGGGAATATACTGGTTTTGGAGATAATGAAAGGTCAAAGTATCAATTTACTTTTTGAATTTTGTACGAACATGTATTCCAAGTGCCTTTACTTACTTACTTTTTTCCAAACCAACATAATTCGCTTAGCTGATAGGTATGTACTATCGTGCGTTTGATATTAATTGCGTTTTTGTAAATCAAAGTGTAATTTATTAAGTAAATTAGGAAAAAATTGTTTATGTTTGTTTGGAAGAATTATAGTAATGACACTAGGAATACATAATATTTATAAAAAACTCAAAAACAAAACGATTTTGACCTTTGATATCTCCAGTACCAGTGGATTCGCAGGCATGTTCTAGAAGAAAAAAATGATATTAGCAATTGGTACAATATGTGGTTTTAGTATCGGTCACTATTTATTTATGAAACATTATGCACATAATGTTAAAAACACTATAGAAAGGCGGACTTAATGCCTTGGACATAATAACCAGTCACGCTTTATAATTGAAATCTTAGCTCTTAATAAAATCAGCAATACTACGTCTTTATGAAAAAAGAGAACCACGTAATACAAATAAAATATTTTTGTTACAAAAATAGTGACGAACGCATATACCTACTGCATGGTAGGTATTGCGTTAGTGTTTACCAAATAAACGTCATGGTATTTATTTACAAACTACTAACATAGTAAAAACCAATAGAAATGTTTGTACTATGTCAAAGCAGCGAATTCAAATACAGAAAGACCTAATACAAATAGAATATATCCAACCAATATAAATAGGCATAGCTATAAATGTCGATGGAACTCAATAGCATTTATACAAACAAGGCTTACAATACTGTTTTCTAATGTGGTGTCGCGCTTAATGTTCGTTTAGTTGGATAGAAGCAAGACTTATTTTGGACCTGGATGTTTACTGAACTTATTTGTGTGATGACACTAGTTAAACACGGTCACGCTTCGCTGTTGCAGTTTGATATTAATTTTTCGGATTAAAAATATACGGAACCTGATATTTTATACACCGTGGCAATTGAATTGTCTTACAACGGCATCCCACTTTATGTTTCCAATGAGTACTAAACATTCATTTAAAAAAAGCTTTTTACAAAAAAGACAACCGCCTTCAAAAACTGAAAAATAACTTTAGCACAGAACACACATTGACTTTAGTTTCGGAAGTCGGTGGCAATACAAAACAACAAACAGAACAAAGCCACTGAATTTTTATTTTTCTTTTTATTTTCCGCTTTTTACTACCTCCTTCTCATCCAATTCTATTAAGAAGAGATTGAAAGTTATAAACTACTACAAAGATTGATGAAACTAAAACGTCGTCTATGTAAAATTTTTGGGTATTTGTTGATTTTTCAAAAAGTGCTGAATCAATTTCGACAAAATTTATATGGAACCATCCCTGAAGCATACCCTATCCATAATAAAAAGAATTTTCAAAATCGGTTTACGTTTGCCGGAGAAATCGCGTAACAAATCGCGCACATACTTAATGCAAATTTAAGACTTATACGGTTTTCTCATGGATGCCATTGTCAGAACTGGGACCACACGGGAAACACTAGCTTTCAAATAAAAAAAGAATCATCAAAATCGGTTCACCCAGTCCCAAGAAATCAGGTAACAAACATAAAAAAAAAAAAAGTATTTTTGAACATTGCATGATAAAGCCGAATTGCTGTGTCGAGTGGACACAAGGTAGGTAGGATATGTAAGTAGGTAGGTAGGTAGGTGGGGTAGGGTAGACTGGATCTGGATTTTGATTTTCGGGGCAGGACAACGTCGGCCGGGCCCGCTAGTTCCTTATAAATGTCGCGTAACGTAGTTTGAATCACCCTGTTATTGTGACTTTCTGTCACCAAGTCGGGTGCTATGAACATGTATGGGAGTGCGCTCACATGGTAACGTGACAACACATTGTGACGTCACCCAACCTATACAGTAGGTGATAGTGACAAAAAGTCACCGTGACAAAAAATCACGATCGAACGTCGATCGATGCCGTCGATCGACGTTCGATCGATTGGTCTAGTAACACCCTTAGTCTTACGAGCGCAGTTCGAGCCTTGTTTTCCAAGGGCGGCGCGGAACGGAGCGGCGATATCTTTATCAAAGTTCATACACCCTAGCGCAAAAATGTATTTCTTACTATTGCAGTTCAAGTTTTATAGATGTAATTCTAGCTAAGGTTTTATTTTTGTATTCATTCCCTTTATCGTAATGATAAAACAAATTGATATTTGACTCAATATACTAAAGTTCGTTATGGCCCTTCCATGTGGCTTGGCAAAGGTCACGAACCCATGTTGTGATTACAGCGAACTTATTCAAATGTAATTTAGATTATACGCTGACGTAGTACATTTTGTTTTAATACATACTTCATCAATGTTTTATGATTATACTTTTGTATAAACGTGTTGGTTGTACTTGGGGAATGATAAATCGTTTTGGGCACGTAAGTCTAATATAAATGAAACTTTGATGGGTATTTTGTTCTTAATAATAAAATCTGTGTTTACATAGTGGACTGAGATCCTACAGACGCCATACCTATGTCATGTTAGTGTTTACATTTTGAGAATAGACAGAAGAATAGGTATGTAATTACGGAGGTATGCGAGCTTGAATACTGGGTCCTTTTCAGGTAGATATCATATACAAAAGGTACCTTACCTACGTTTGGGTGTGATAGTTAGTGTTATACGTTATATTTTACAGGATATTGTTGACATGCTGTAATGACGTAAGTCTGAAGGTTTTTAAATCCTGGACCATAGCTACGGCATCTATCTGGGCGTTGCTATTTGACATGAAACTTTGTATAAACGTTCTAAAAAACTGAACTTTTACTTCGAACTTTAAAACTCGATGTACCATGTTTTTAGTCAAGAACTGTACGTAGATACATTTGAATCATAGTTTATATGGCCCTTATTTTAATAAATGGGGCGTAAGGTTTATCGTCACTATTATTAGCCGAAAGACGTCCATTGTTGAACAAAGGCCTCTGCCATAGAACGCCACAACAAGCGGTAATCTACTGCTTGCGTTCACCCAAAAAATCTTGAGTGGCGACCACCAACGGGAAGATTAGACGCAGTGTTGGTAGGCGTCCCACCAGATGGACCGACGACATCGTTAAGGTTGCTGGTAACCATAGTTAAACTGACTTTACTCTTGGGTAAAATTTCAGTCCATGTTTATTGATAAAGGTGTAGGAGTATATCTAATAGTGTAAAACTAAGCTTCAACAACCCAACGGATAAGTTTTTGGATTGGCGAGCGAATTTAAACTACGCACGTTGCATTATTATGAACGTGAAGCACTAACGTAGAACTTTCATAATTAAGCATGTTTGGAAAGTTCACGGAAATACTAATAATGAGCAATCTGTAATCTAGGTAATGTTTTAAACAAATCATATTGTAGGTATTCTCTAAAATCAATATTATACTTATACAAAACTATATTTATACTTTTACTAATGTTGGTAAAGGAATGAGTGATTTTGGTTTCTATTACATCAATTTTACGTAAATTATTTTATTTTTAAATTAGTTGCTACTGTTCCTTCCTAAGCTTTATTTTAAGTTATTAATAAGCCTGTTGAACCTAGTTTTTCTATGGATTATTATTTAGCAATGCAATAATGCAAATAATGTTTAAATATATTCATTTTGTGAAGGAAGAGTATTGCTCCAACATTTGCATGCCAATTTGTGGCTAAATGAGTCTCTGCACTAACAATAATGTTCTTACCTATATAAACTTAATATTATAAAGCTGAAGAGTTTGTTTGTTTGTTTGGTTGAACGCGCTAATCTCTACTGGTTCGATTTGAATAAATATTTTTGTGTTGGATAGTTCATTTATCGAGGAAGGCCCATGCGAAGCCGGGTCGGGTTTTGTATAACTGCATTTTAGCAAATGAATGTGGTTTTACAAAAAATGGTAGGTACATTCAATTTTAGATTTTGGATTGGCGAGCTAATTTATACTTCGCCCCTTGCATTATGGACCTATAATTATCATTATCATCAGTCGTAAGACGTCCACTGTTGTACAAAGGCCTCTCCCATAGAACGCCACATCGCATCCCGAAGAACCGGAATGAGCTGAATGGTGCTGATCCACGCGTCATGTTCGTGAACGGGCGCTGTCAGTAGAGATTGGTCAACTCTTAACTGCCATGACTTTTTTCTTCTTTAAAGAGAGAGTAAAAGTATAATTTTTAATTATGGTTTTTTAAAGCGAAGACAATTCTTTCATATTGTTTTACGAAACTAGACGTCAGAGTTAACTTTCAGGACGAATACAACCATTACAATATCCCAAATTATTTTGTTATATGCGTTTTTCCAACAGTATATACAGTCATAAAGACAGCTACAGAGCCCAAAATTAAGAAATAAATATTATTATGTATTAAAAAATAATGTTAAAAAGTAGAAAATCGGTTCACTTTGACAATTTTTTTTCACCAGTATTTGAATAAAAACATGACTGATATATTTATTTTATGAAAGTAAATGTTATGCTTATACTGCTATATACTTATACTGCTATATACAGAATATTTTTCAGTCCGTTATACGAGCTCATTTATTTTAGACAATTATTTTAAAAAGCACTGTAAAACATCGCGCACTGTCGTTTGCCGATCAATTTCAATGATTCGTGCTTATTTCGTGCATTTTTTTTTTTGACAATTCAAAAGTGCCTGTAAATGGTTTAATTGAAATAAATGCTTTGACTTTGACTTGACCGATAACCGATGAGGAAGAAAGGTTCTCGAGTGGCAACCACGAACCGGAAGACTCAGCGTTGGTAGGCCCTCCCACCAACTGGACCGACGACATCGTTAAAGAAGAAGTATATGCAATATTTACACGAATAATAAAACCGATAACTACCTTATTGAACTAAAAAACTAATACAATAAGGCGGCATTGCCACCAACGTGGGCTGGCAATGCTTAACCTCTGACCAAGGTAAAAATCAGCTATAGCATTGCCATCTAACGTGGCAATGCCGCCATCAGTCTCAAGCACATTGCCAAAAGGCGGCGATATAGGTGTCCTAAAATTTTCCACTTCGAGATTCTTTTTAAGAGTAGAAAGAAATAACAGTTTATTCATAAGAATATAGTACAATAAAGTGTTGCGATTGTCATGATTGGTTGGTATGGTTGGACATTCTATCATTTCTGGTGTACGAATATTTGTTAGGTTAAAGAATCTTCATCTTTTTTTTCTTTTTCCTTAAAGGTTTTTTATACTATTTGTTTCTTATAGTAAACAATCTTTTTAAATTCTTTATCAGTGAGGAACTCGTTTATAGTTTATAGATTATACTTAGCCATTAGTTGATTCGCGTTTTTATCCGCTTTTTCTGCAAAAACATGCTTGCACGACTTAAAAAATATGCTAACTATCATTCACATTCATGGTACATACATTCCATATAAACCGGCAACCAGCAAATGGATGTTCCATTTAATAACGTTAATAATTATAACAGAAATGCTTATGAATCTTTAATCATAATCAGTGTGGAAGGCATTACCCGAATATCGACGAGGGTGATGACATAATCTATTGGGTTCCGATAATGAACAGATCTTCAAGTTGGGCCAGTAATTCATCAACCGTGTCGCCTACTCCGCGGTAATCTAATTCATCAGGCCCTTCTTTATTGTGTTAACAAGTTGGTATCTATGGCGTATCAATCAATTGTTAGTTTATTATGAAGTTGGGTTTCTGCAAAGGCTTGTTTAAAATTCTATTATGGTGAATAAAACGTTGTATAGTCATACTTTGTTAGTATAAGGTTTACTTAGTTATAATAAGGCTTATAGTTAAGTGAAACCATTTATTTCAATAATACTATTTACTATCGTGGACACACCCGCCTGACAACCACTAAGTTCATTTTGGCTTGCACTCAAAAGATGGAAGCGCTCTCTACCCCGCCCCGTTGACTTCGCAGGCGCCAAGGGAAGAAAAAATTTAACTGAGCAGGCGGAAAACTCCGCGATAGTACATGAACTTTTGAATTGTCAATGAGTCGGTAAGTAACTCAGAAAGTTGAAGCTCATTCCAAAACGTATGTATAACGCAAGAACGTTTTTCAATACAAACCTATATTGTAGAATATAATATCATTGGAATGGCGGGTACACTGATAGAACTTCGCAAAAAACTTTGCCACATCACCTGTCAACACCAATCTATCTCATCTGCGACGTCCGTATGTCACTGCACGGATTCAGCAGAATAATACCGTCAGGTATATTTCCATCACACATGCTGAGCTAAACTCCCATTTGGTGCAACCGCACTTTGTCTAATCCATATTTGATTTGAATTTTTTGTGTTGTGATATGTCTTTTGTGTGCACTAAATACATGTTTTATCTATCTAACTATTTATCTATCCATATAAGGAGAAAATCGAGCAAGAAACGCGACGGACACTCTTTCAAATCAAGTTTTTACAAAATATTGTTACATTATTCTTGTAGCTTCTATATGTGAAAACAATGTAGGTAAAGAGCAAAACAAAACATTTAAAAAACAATCAAGATAAAAGTCATGGCAGTTAAGAGTTGACCAATCTCTACAGACAGCGCCCACGGTTACGGCGCGTAGATCAGGTCAATTCAGCTCAGCCATTTTGGGAGCTGGAGAGCTAAATGATTTAACACACGCTCCACCATCAGTGACCGATAAGTAGTGTAGTAGTAGAACTTAAGTAGACAGTCTACCGTCAAAAAACTTGATTTCAAAACAATAATGTTTTTTTAAATCTTGTACAAGATTTTAACAATTCTTGTAAGAAGATTCCTTTGTACACAAACTAAACTAAAATTAGACAATTGGCATCTCTTACTGCCTGGCAGCTAAAGAAAAGGACGGCGACAGATAATAACTAATTTAGTGATGTCAAATTAGTTAGCTTTTTCTTGAACTTCGCTGTTTTCAATCAACATGTTCTGATATATGACAATTATAATTTTATGAACATTATTAATATCATATTTACATATTAGATCAACTTAAATTGACAGCTCTTATTAATATCTATCTTTCTTGTTTTATTGGAGAGAAAGAGATAAAAACAGCTTAAAATAAGTTTAGCTCATGCACAACAGAATTGACACAATTAGTGCCTTATCATGACTATAAAATGTCACTGAGTTTAATTACTCTTAGGAATAGAGTGTGCGGTAGCCGCAACAGTATCCTGAAGGCTGTGGGTGGGAAGTGCGAGTGTCCTATCAGCCACAATTGGACGACTGTACTAGTTGGGTGAGGCCTAGATTTTATTATTAGTTTTTAATATTATTATTTTCTCTGATTTTATGACGTCGTAATTTAAATAATGAAATGATTTATTTATTTATTATTTATTATTTATTATTTACTTTGTGTTTATGATTTAATTTTTATTGTGTAATTTACCCCATCAATTTCTTTATTAATATTACTATTTTATCTAATTTTATGACGTCGTAATTTAAATAATGAAATTCTTTATTTTGTGTTTATGATTTAATTTTATTATATTATTTAGCCCAATGTTGTAATGAAATAAATATGATTATTACTATTAATTGACTATGGAACCAGTTTTCTGAAATAAATGAATTATTATATATTATTATTATATTATTACTTATTGACCAAAACAATGAGTAGACTTTTGTTTAAATCGTGCTGTCGATACAGTTCCCTTAAATAAACTGGTATCTGGGTTAATATAATCAGAATAAATAATCAATTTCATATAAATTGTAATTTCATTTTTATAAGTTGTAAACGTTGTTCACTGGTTAAACTGTGATAATGTTTCTTCTTCTTCTTGACGGAGTGGTCGTGGTCATGGATCGTCTGAGAGGTTGGTTGCGGCTTTTGCAAGACTTCTCCATCTCTCTCTGTTCGCGGCATTGCGTGTACACTCGATCAGGGAACACTTAGTCGTCGACTTAATAAGATCTGTCGATCTTGTGGGTGACCGGCCGCGAGATCGTTGACCTTCTACTTTTCCCTGTTCTATTAATCGCTCCAAAGAGCTTTCGTTGCGTATGACATGTCCAAACATCTTCAGGATACGCACTTGCACTATCGAGGAAAGTCTTTGTTTGACGCATATAGCTCCTTCAGGATGAAAACGTTAGTGTGATTTAAAAAGTAGATAGTTTAACTATCTTTAAATCAACGGAAGTATTGTGTTATTAAAATTTTTGACACATTCATTTAACTAAACTTGGCTTGACATTTTTAAACAGGTAAGTAATAATGTTCGTAAAATGGATCTGAAATTCTTTAAATAATTTGAGTATAGTGACCTAATAATGTCTAAATACTTAGTTCTTCAATAAGTAGGTACGCACACTATTAAAGACATGTCTACTTGTACAATTAATTAAATGAATTTCATTAATCTTATTGAAGCCTTGTGAAATTAATTAAAAGAGACGATAAATTAAAAGAGTGAAAAACTACATACAAATAAATGCAAAAAAAAAAATAAGAAAAATGATTTCTAAACACATTTAGCGCTAAACGTATTTAGAACAACTGCATCCCTATCAAATAGTTTGAAGTTGACAAAGACAGAATGATGTTTTAAATACCAGATAGCGCAAATTTTAATGATTACTGGTGCAAGCACGGATATCAGAATTATTTGTAATAATATTAATAGGGTTCATACATTGCTGACCGCAAATCGGAAGCATGACTCACGGCCACCGGTAATGAGACTGTATATCCCACTGAAGTGCGGAGGTCAAGGATTCCTTAATGCCAAGTCCCTGCACAACCGTGAGGTATTTGCGGTCTCAGGGAGTATTTCCTTAAAACCGACGTGGCGATGCACCGAGATGTGGTCTTAGTGGACAAGGGCCTACCCCACTCTCCTTAGCGAACGAGAACTGGCGCCAACCTATAGTACTAGATACTAATAATCGCAGGGAGGTATGGCAGAGCAAGGAGCTTCACGGGGGCTTCTACCGGGTCCTATATGGCCCTGATGTAGATTTCTTTTCATCCGTATCCTGGCTGCGTTTCGGTGACCTCTTTGGGGAAACCGAAGGTTTTGTCTGTGCTATTATGGACGAAGCTATGATGACGAACAACTATCGGAGGTATATTGTAAAGGATGGTACGGTTGACATTTGTCGGGCATGCCACCGACCGGGAGAATCAATCTGACACAATGTCTCTGGGTGCTCTCGTCTGGCTATTGGAGACTACTTGCATAGACACAACCCTGTAGCTAGGATTATCCACCAGCAACTTGCTCTAAAATACAGCCTTGTGGAGTCAGGAGTACCGTACTACAGGTATGTGCCCAACCCAGTTCTCGAAAATGGCGCGAATATCACGTTGTATTGGGATCGATCTATCATCACTGACTATTGTTGCCAATAAGCCTGACATAGTGGTGATAGATCAATTAGAGCGTCGTGCAATGATTGTTGATATAGCGGTTCCGCATGACGAGAACCTCATGAAAGCTGAGAAAGATAAACAAATTAAGTAAGTATCTTGACTTGGTTCGCGAGGTTGTCGACATATGGAATGTGAATACAGCAGTCATTGTGCCGATAGTCGTTAC
This sequence comes from Charanyca ferruginea, assembly GCA_947361185.1. Lineage (NCBI taxonomy): Eukaryota > Metazoa > Arthropoda > Insecta > Lepidoptera > Noctuidae > Charanyca > Charanyca ferruginea. The sequence continues at coordinate 11,015,236 of OX376076.1, forward strand.
GGCCAATGGAATAAATTCCAAGAGCCTCGACCGACACCTAAGGAGGTTCTTCGTTGGGCAGCTGGATCAAGGGCTTGATATAGAAAGCGGTACTCCTGGAGACGGCGCGTTTTTTTTATATGAATATTTAAAAATGTAATTTAATAGGTATATAAAATAAATAGGTAAATGGAAATAAAAATAATTGGGTGTACCTAAGAGTTTATGTCAAGAGAATGGATCGTCCTCCTGGGTGCTATTAGCAACATACCGTGAATCCTTGACTACCTATACATTTGCGAAGAATGACGATATTAGTAATCATTAGGCTTTTTCACACGTTCGAGCTGTATAATCGGCGTAGGAAACCAGTGGGGCTAATTCACGTAACTAAAGAAGTGCTATTGCAGTACAGTTGCAGTTAAGTTTCGATCAAAACAACGCTTTTCGTATTCTCTACCGCTGTCAGACATGCTCGCGTCAAGTTCGTGTCACGCAAGCGCAATAACGGCATTCTACTGTTGCGCATCTTTGGTGCGTGCTTCGGAACGCAACATGATCGGTATTCTACTATTCGTTTGACGTCTCAAAATGACAGTTAAAAAGCACTAAAATCTGTACTGGGGTATTATTTTAATATTATAATAACGTCATATTCAGATTCTATTCAATTAATTAGTGAGTAATATTTTTTCTCTCATGTGACTACACCATAAGTAAGTTTGGTAGAGTTTGGTTGTCGTACAGTTGACGTGCAGTTCACGCGCAGCTTACGCGCTGTTCAAAGATTACAAGAATACCGTTTATCACTCAAACTTGAACTTAACTGCAACCGCACTACAACTTCATCGGCGCGTCTTAACATTACGTGAATTAGCCCTCAGGTGGCGAATGTATGTTGCGTAAACTATACCGTCCGACCTAGTAGGCAGTGTGAAAGGGGCTTAGTTTCAGTAGCGGACTTTGCTATATTGATCCATACGATGACATTGTAAGAAGTACAGTGGCCAACACATAAGTCAATAGATTTTCAACTTTAAAACAAAAAAATAAAGTTCATATTCAATAGGGAAAAGACAGTTTGGTATGGCTTAATGTGCTGGCGTCTGTACAATGTAATGAAATAATATATAAAAACACTCACATTATGATACCATGATATCCTATGTTCTCTAGGGTTGGCACGCACAGAGCACTCGAAGTACACGTCGTCACCTTCCTTGATGTCGTGAGGGTTGAGCGTTGAGCCCAGTGATAGTGATACCACTGGTGGATCTAGAACAAAAAGAAAAGTTGTTAGTACGTTGGAACACTTTGTTTTGGTAGCTAGCATGTTAGACCAATCGCTTTTAAAAATAAAAAATAAAATAATCTTTATTTCGGATTAGCAACATCCATATGGGTTAGTACACAAAAGGATAACTTATAACTATGTTAGTAAACTAATCTATTTAGTGACTAGGCTGTTGTTCGAAAAGCATCTTCGAACAACATCACCTAATAAAGGAGACTCGTATCTGCCCGCTATAGTCTTCAGGATGGAGTTGGAGCTGCGTCGCACTCTGCAGAGCAAAGAGGCAGATTTCTGTCTGACGATGGCGTGGAAGCCATCGACGCGTGCTTGTGCAAACATATGTGATGCGCTGCAGAAACGGGGCAGCCCAATCAACATCCTGAAACCGTTATTATACTGGACCCGTAAGGTGCTGATAGCCCGCTGAGTGTAGTTAGTCCACAGGCTGCACGTGTAAAACACTTGGCAGTAAGCTTTAAAAAGCGTTATTTTTACTGCTTTGCTACAACGTGCAAACCTGCGAGCCAACATGTTACATCGGACTGCCAGCGCCCTACGTTATTGTTCTTAAAGTAATGTTGAAGGTGTACAAACAAATCAAAATTAAACAAGTTTTTTTTCCCAAATTGAAAACGGGTCCATCCGACAAAAGAAAAATTACGATAATAATAAATTGGTCAACTCTTCCGCCGGGATCAATTTTGAACGAGATCAGGTGATTAAAGAGCCACTTTATCGTTAAGGCTAAGAACAAATAGTTCCGTCAATGTCGTGGCGACAAAGTTGCGGGACTCTGGCGTTCCATTTATTTTATTATTAGTGTTTATATTCACTGGGCGATCGTTATGGACACCTTTAATCAAATGTAACAAACGCGACTTTTCAACGCGATTTTTCAGCGCGTTTGTTGCCGCGATGTTGTCCGAACGATGTATATAGCCTTATTGAAAATGCCGTTGCATTCTAATCATCTCATACGTGTGTGTATTCTCCAGTTTTTTGAATACCTACCTATTGAATGTTGTAGTTGGAAATTCCACGATAGATGGTTGATTTTGGGACAATTTTTGAAAATAACGCTGACGCTCTTGATTTCTGGAATGTTATTACATACCGGAAAATACGCGTATCTGTACATTTCTGTATTGAAAATTATTTTGTCAACATAATATTTATAATAATCATAATAATTAGAAGTCTCGTAGGTATTCCTAACGAATTGTCAAAATGACAATAGGTAACAATAGGTAGATGAGCGGATTGGAAACAATAATCAGGGATGGAGCGGCTAAGTACTAAATCATGTTGTGATTGTTGCGGGAAACGATCTGCGGTTTGCTCTGTAATCGCGGCTTAGGTAGCATACCTGGTCGTAGTGTAAACATAGGAATGTTCAAAGGTTTAATTAAACAGGACTTGTCTTATTTTGTAAGTTTAAATAATACCAGCCTGTCTTTCTGCTGGGTAAAGATTTCAGACTTATATTCATTATGGTCTCCTAACAATGTTTTCTTTCAATGATGTCAGGGATGTCCAGAATTAAAGAAAGTACTTATGAATTGAAAACATTACATTGGTATGTACTTGCTTGATATCGAACCCACAACCTCATGCATGAGATGCGAGCGAGTTAACCACTGGGACATCACGATGTTTAAGTAAAAAAACATAGACGAACATAGAACCTCGTCCTTTTTGAAGTCAGATAAAATATGATAAAAGTTTGTAGAGTTTATTCTAAGTCAAATTATTAAAGAAGACGGGAAATAAAATAACGACATATTATATTCAATAATGAAGTATTTCTAAGACGTCTTTGGAAGATTCAAACCAATTAACGAAGTCAAAAGTATGAAAACAATAAGGCTTTATTTAGAAAAGTTACGTTAATTTAATACGAAATAACATTTCGTTCATCTGTTGAACTGCGTTGTTTAACCAACAATAATATTTTTATTTTTATATTGTCTAGGACAAAGGCCTGCCATTATTGTTGGTCGATTTCCGAGGCGTTCAAGGTTGGAAAGCGTTTTTACTCCAGGTGAACACTTATCTGCGGCAAGGAGCGAGCGTTGACACTTTATTGGCCATTAAAGACCTATAACGACGTTGCCCCGCGGCCGTAGAAAACGCCCATTCTCCAAATAAACATTTACGATTCCTCCGTTTAAATTGTTGCCAAAACGATTCACGCCGTGAGCGGCGAAATTCTCCCCGCTCTAAATGCGTTACGGTTCGCCAAGCAGAAGTAAATAGAATTTATTTATATTTGGATATTAATTTCCGCTGTCGTAATAGAGTCAGCACGTTTCCTGGCCTTTCAGAAATTGACCGGTCTCGTCGGGGAATTAGTGTCTTGATTGAGTGATCAGATTGTCTTTAGGATTAAGAAAAAAGTTATGGACGTGAGAATATGAAGGTGGAAAACTACTGAGAGCACAAGTTGTGGTATAGCAGAAACAAATTGGCTAGTTATGTTCTGCTATTAGAATGTAAACGCACTGGCTCCGTTAAGCTAGGCTTAATCCCTTAGAGCGTTTTGCGATCCGGATCCGGTGGCAGGGCGGGGTTGTTCGTCCCCACTAGTCCGAATTAGTTTTTGGCGAGTCCTCAGCGAATGTTAAGTGTTGATGTTGGGTGCTCGCCGGCGCTAACAAGGTTTTAATTACGTTTTACTGAGTTTCTCATGTTGGCGCATACAAGCTTTTAATATTGTTAGATAGGTTGTTTGTTCCGAAATGTTGACAGGGCCGGTTACGTGTTAAATGAGTTGACTAAATTACGCTTTTGGAGCCGTTTAAATAGATATATTTCAGGCTGTTGCTAATTAGGGTTGTTAATTAAATAACAATTATGGTTTGGGTAGCAGCTGAGCTTTGAGAATAGGACCCAACAAAAGCAGGTGAAATAGATTCACTTAATTATGAGGTGTTGTATTTGCAACCCTTATCAATTCATAATCCATTAAGGTGAAGCATCTTGTATAGTGGTCCCGAGGACAAACCCAGCGCTGTTACATCGATGTAACGGCTAAACATGGCAATGTCAAACTGTAAGCAGAAGCACGGCCGACAAAGCCAAATTAATCCTTCAGACAGGAAGGTGTCACCGTAGAGTCGACGGCGACGGGTAAGCCGTGCGTCTGTGAGTCGCCTGCCGCAGACTAAATTAGACGGAATTAGTTCCCAACAAGTTGGTAGCGCAGGATAAACTGTCAGTGAGCAAAGTTCCGTCGGGGACGCATCGCAAGTCCCCGGGCGGGCCGCGCCGCGGGCTTTGTTGTGTCACGCCGCGCGCGTCGGCTTACGGTAACCGACATGTCAGATAAGTACCAAGATAAGCACATTACATTAAGGATGTACAACAGTCACATGAATACGTTTTACCATCGCGTCCGTCCGCCATTATAAATCTTTTTTACTTACATCAGTAAACTGGGGTTTGCTTTTTAAATGACGTCGTTTTTTCCTGAAGAGTTTCGCGCCGTAGTGTTGAGATTTCTTTTCATTGCTTTGGTTTAAGGCTCCATTACAAAGTTGAGATTAAGGGCTGACGGTTAGATTTAAAAAGATAAAAATATAAGTCTGATCATTAAAGTGTTATTCCAGAAAACGTTGTTAGTACGAGTAATTACTTTATTTAAATTAAGTGCTTAGTTTTACTTAAACCTTTTTGGAGAAACATTTTCAGTACCTAGGGTAAATCTTTCTTCAAGATTTCTTTTATATTTAAAGTCGGTAAAAGATTGGAAAACGTGCTTTCATGGAAGTAAAATTAATTATTAGCATTCAATTCTTTTTCTTTAGAAACTTATTTTGTTTTGTACATATAGTTAGTAACTACATGAATTCGATATAACAGAACATTTTTGGCGGACTCATGCCATTCCTATTGTTACAGATACGGACACACGGCCTCTCGGAAGCAGAACAAAAAATATATTTTGTTAAATTATCTTCTTCACAAAATCGTCGAACTAACAGACCAATTTCAATTAACAAAATTGATCGTAATTTCAAAGCGTCCAACTCTGGTGTAAGTAAACTTTCGGAGTCAAACAATGCCCAAACGAGGTCTCGTTGACGTCAGACGTATAGTAAAGATATTTTAGGAAAATAATAAGGATTATGGAAATAGTTATATTTCAGGGTTAGTTTAATCAACTTCAGGTTTGATGCCAGTGTGTCATACATGCTGAGCGAGGCCTTAAGTAGCAATGATAATTAAATGTAATCATGTTGGAGATGTGCAAACTGGTTGAGTCGAGCCCCTTTATTGCTTATTTTGCAGCTATATTCGTTTAGGGAACGGGTCTTAACGAATTAAGAAGTTCCGCTAATTGTGTCATCGTAGAGAGATGGGAATGTTGATTTGTACAAACAATTACGGCAAATTTTCATTTTAGAATGTAAGGTCTTTGTGTGTTTAAATACTTTCGTTTTCCTTTAAGACTCTTACAGTAAAATTCAAAAAGTTCGCGCACTGTAAGTATGTGAACTTCTCAACATTGAACGTTGAAATAAAAGGCATCTAGAAACAAATAAAAACTTGGCTCAACACTCGCAAATAAAACGAAGTCACTATAAGAAAACTCCGAGTCTGCAAAGAATTTTCAGATAAACGACATTATTTCATAGAGATCGGAATTTTACAACATTAAAGTGGAAAAGTAGACAAAGTTTTTCACCAAATTTGGTTTCATAAATAGATGAGATTCGAAAAATGGGTAACTCGGAATTATCTGAACAAAGTATTGAAGTTTTGATCAGAAATGGTTTAAGATTAAGATCCATTTCCAAACAAAGAAACCTTTTGATTCAGGAACTATGATTAATATAATTGATTTATGAAAATACTGTACAAACATATATTATATTATTATGCGTATCACACAGGACAGAGTCGGATTAAAGGATTGGTGCGGCAAAACGCGCGCGGAACGAGAATGGACAGGAAAATGTGTCATTTGCCATGAAATCCCTCCATCAGCCTTGTGTATTAAGGACGCTATATGATGAGACCGTAAAAGAGAATACATTTCTCACCCAGGCGTTCGCCATTATATGCCTAACTAAGTGTGGCTTGTTTCGAAAGCTTTAGATGTAAATTGAACACTAAATTCTCCTTAAAAATGTGATGAGTTGAAGTTGAGACACGACAAATCATAACAGCTAGAAAAAAAGATAAATATCTAAGAAATATTACATAAGTCTGCGTGATATTATTTCAGACACTGGTGCCGATTCCCTTGTTCACAAACTGAACTTAAATTTGACAATTGGCATCTCTTACTACCAGGCAGCTGAAGAAAAGGACGGCGGCAGATAAGAACTAAGTTAGAGATGTCAAATTACTTTTTCCTAGAACTTTGCCCTGACAGCTCTTATTGATATCGGTCTCTTTCTTGTTTTAGTGGTGAGAAAGACATATAAATAGCTTAAAATAAATTTAGTTCGTGCACAACAGAATTGGTACCATTGACATTTACAGCTAAATGGAAGTTAAGACTTACAGATGACATCTAGTTTGAACGAGTCTTCGAGGCTCTGACCGGGCAGTGCGCTGTTGTCAGCTTGACACTTGAGCTGCACGCCGTCGTCTTCTGGTAGCGGCATGAACTGGACCTGACTGCTCACCCACGTCTCGTTCATGGCTTCTACTATCTACGAATAAAAATTTGGCTTGAGAATCGAAAATAAACGGGAGTCATAGTTCCGGAGAGGATCGACCGGTCATGATGTTTAAGCTACGCTTGCCGAGGCAACCATTTAATGCTGAGACTCTTCCGTACATCGGAAAGGAGGTAAAGCCGTTGGTCCCGGCTGTCATTCGTAGATCTTTGACAGTCGTTATAGGTAGTCAGAAGCTAGAAAATCTGACAACCTGTCTTACCAAGGCGTATCATGTTACCCAGCAACTGGATTGTGGAGGTCGTGTAGGCAGTCGCTCCAAGTAAAACACTGGTATTCGGCTGCATCCGGTTAGACTGGAAGCCGATCCCAACATAGTTGGGAAAAGGCTAGGCAGATGATGACACAGGTCACAGTTAGACAAATCTAAATTCATTGTATGATACACAGAAGAGTTTCCAATCTCACCATACCAGTACCATTCAAATGTGCAGACCAATCATCATGAAATGCAACGGAACTCTAAATTGTTAATCTAAACAGCCATAATCAAAAATATTGATCAGTTTCAAGGCATTCCCTTGCTCACATAAGGACGCCTTAATTCAACCTGAATCAAAAAAAAAAAGAGAGGCAGCAAATATAAATAAATTAACAAATAATAATAAAATAATAATATAATTATAATAATATATTATATATTTATTATAATTATATCATTATATTTATTTTTTATTTTTTTTATTATAATTATATATTATATATTTTTATTTTTTTTAATTATTTGATTTTGTATTCAATGTTTACAACAATAATAAAAAACAAAAACCTATAACGATTGAAATAAGAAAACTAATAATTTAAGGCTTCTAAAAATTCCTCCACATCACCGTCATCTGAGAATATGGATTGCTATCCAACGTGGCAATGCCGCCAGTTTTTTGGTTTTTACTTAAAACCAGCTCTTGGATCACGGGAAGTACCAACCAACCTTTTGGAAATTTCTGTAAAAAGTAGACGAACGAGTACGATCCTAGGGTTTTAACCTCAAACGACTAGAAAATAAAGTTAACAGCAAAATGATGCTTACCTTTCCTCTTTTAAATTTTCTGTTATCCTTGTACCACGTGAGTTGCGCCGGCGGCCGGCTGCCCTCCGACACGCATGTCAGAGTGACGTAACGTTCTGACGATAACGTTGCAGGCTTGTTTAATATCTCCACCAGTGTCGGCCGCACTGTGGAAATTATTCACAGTTACAAATAAAAATTAAGTTTGGCCTGTGTTGTTGAACCAGGGATAGGGGATAGAGGGGGTAGTGTGGTTTTTTAGGGGTGTTTTTAATTTAGGATACCCAGGATAAAGGTCATTCTGATGAGAATAGTTTAATACAAAAAGTTTAATCACAGACTACTTAATGATTTAATAATTAAAGTTCCTTCGAAAGTCGTGTTGGAACGAAAGAAAATGTTTAAATCGTACAGTAATTAAAGTGTTCACGGAAGTGTTATTTGAACTCACAATTGAAACCGTGTATAATTATCACTTGAACTCGTGTTCCAGAAAACGGTTATACAATAAAATTACTTACATAAAACACCTGATTAAAACAAAAACAGTGTAGATTGAGACAGTACTTCTAGAACAGTTGTTGTTATGATCAAGTGAGGAAGGTTAAATATTGACACAGTTTAAGTGAATAAGACAGCACACAGGCAAAGAACTCTCCAACTAATAATGGCGTACAAGTTTTAAAGAAGGTAGAATTAAAACATAATTATCTGCATCCGTTTCTTATGTTGCAAGGGCACTGAAAATATCATGATAAGTGTAATTTACGACACCTAATAACAAAAGCCGCACGCACGACTATACTAAGTAAGCGTTTTCACCATAAAAAGTGGAAAAATATATTCGCCCCCAGCTCAAGCTCTATAAAGCTGAGGCATGTAAAATTTTAATGGTCTATGGTCGATGTGTTGACCACGTTACGTCATAACTTTATGAATTGTGGTCCCCGTTGATACTGACTGCAAGTAGGTTTGTGTTCACAATATTGTGAGGCCGTAATATTTCATATCTACATGCAAGTTTGTGGTCTGTAGGATATTATCGTTGTCAACGTTTGATCGAGCTATATTGTTTGAAAAGGTTAGTTTGAAGGGGTTATTGGTGCTTGCGTGATGATAAGGAAGTAATTAAATTACAGAGAATAATATAATATAATATATATTATGTGGGGACATTTCACACACGGCCGTCTGACCCCAAACTAGGGAGACCCTGTACTATAGGTGTCAGACTTATACATTTTAAATACATACATATATAGATAAACAACACCCAGACACAAGGCTAACACAAGTGCTCATCACAAAAATATTTACCCTGGGCGGGAATCGAACCTGCAACACGCTGTGCAGCAGTCGATCGCTCAGCCACTGCGCCAATCGTGTCGTCAATCAGAATGTAATCAGATTGAGGACGTCCAATATTTGCTGATGGAATGTGTCCGGAACAAGCGCGAAAGCGAGTCACTTATGAGCGAATTAGACATAAGTAAGCTTAACCTGGGATTAATTCAATCAATTTTATCTCAACCAACTTCAGAAGGTGGCAAAAAATTATGTCGTTTAATAACAGTCCTTTATCTGTGACTTCCATATTTATCACCAAGTGTGTTACTTAAATATTGTTCAACTGTATAGTTTAATTATACTGAATAGTACCTATGAGAAAATAAATTAAAGACTGAGCAACACAGATTTACAGTAAAATTGCCCACTGCAGATAGCTTCCTTTGTCTACTGAAATGTAGGGAACTTGAACTCTAGCTCTAGTATATATTCGATAGGTATTTGGTCTCAACAAGTTAAGTCAACATTGTCAGGAACAGCCTGGGGATCCAATATACATAGGTAGGTACTGTGTCAACGTTTAACTGCTTTATGCCCTAGGTCTACGCGACCGCTAAGAATTTGATTGGGTCCAGGATTTGATACTCAGGTCAGGCAAAGTGTTTATTTGGTGCTTCTCAGAAATTCATAATCAATAACCAATTATTGATTATGAATTTCTCAGAAGCGGCCCGGAGTTTGGAAGTTGGTTATGGAACAAATGGTGATGGCTTCGGAGAGTTGGTACCTACTGCGCCTGATCTCTCTATGGATCGTACTATGAGAGTGACGGAAAAGTGAGTATCTATACCTTAGTTTGCGCACATACTTGTAATTCACTACTTAGGTACATAAATATAATATCTACTGCGTACTTGGCTAGTTTATAATAAGGTTGACCACCGTGGTCAAAATTGAATTCATCGTCTTTTATGATTAGTAAAAAAAAATAGAATACTTACAGTTCATTTCTAGTCTAACAGTCTTCTCCTGTGGGCTGACGAGATTGGTGTTGGCGGCTCGACACCTGAACGTAGTGTTGAGGTGGGTTCGCCTCACGTGGGGCAGTTCTAACCGGTTTACCACCACGTGGGTGTCAGTCTTCTCACCGATGTACTGCGGCGCTGGAGTGCCGTCTATCAGCCACATCACTGTGGGTGCTGGGCGACCTGGTAAGGAAATAATACTTACTTTTAGATCAAGTTGAAATTAGTGACAGGATAGTTTATAATAAGTAGCATGAAATTAACAATTTCAGCTCCAGGTTTTTCTAACGAATAAAGAGAGGGGGTTTTCTGGGCCTGAGTGTACATAATAAGTTGAGATATCCTTTAAAAAAGTACAAAATAATTCGCTCAATTTGCAATCTAGGAGACGAGAAAACTAAAAATGAGTTTTTAAAATTGTCATGAATAAAATAAGTTATGGACTACGCCAAAGTTAACCTCCTTAACTTTGGCGTAATCCATAACTTATTTTATGACTTTAGATGACAGTTGACAGACTTTTTATAGGATACCGAATGTTGGTTCTCTGAGGGTCTGACTTTAGCAACGTTATTTTGGATGATCTTTAAAATCTCTAATTTGTGAGTTTCCTAATATTCCTCATCTCTACAAATATATTGAAGTCTTTAATCACTGAATACCAATACCTAGCTTCTTTTATAATCTCATTTTTACTAAATCTCTTATAACTTTATTCTCAGTTTGACAAAATACACAGAATTTATAGTGCCCGTAGAGTGATCATTTTTGTTAGTTGGCCCTAAAAAGAATCGTTGGTCATGGCTCTGAGAAGAGCCTTTTGGATTTACTATCGTGGTAAAGGTTTAGTTAGCTAGACTCTGCTATACCGAGTGCTAGCTTTCCAGGGCGCGCCGGACGTTCGGAAACGCTTAACGATTTATGAATAACGTCGCTCGGGGTGGCTCCTTCCATGCACCATTGAACCTTGGAACCATTGACCTTGTGTGCAGATTTTTATGTGAAAAGTCGATAATGTATAAGAATTGATATCACTTTAATTTTTTTACAACCAGCAGGTTTCGCGGGCAGCAATTATTTATTTTTTTTGTTCAAGAAACCGGGTGTACACTACGGTCAACGTAACTTGGCGCGTCTGAAGTTAGCCGATTAGCTGCGCAGTAGACAATTTCGTTCCTAAAAGTTCCATTGCGCAGCCAAACAGCTAACTTCAGACGCGCCAAGTTACGTTGACCGTATTGTAAAAGATAATAATTTTTTGTCACGTCCTTGGAACAGAAACAGAAGAAACAAGGAACAGAATCAAGATAATTCTTGTGATCTTATAATATCAATCAAATATAAATTTTGTAAACCGTGTTTTTATGGCTTTGTTGGTACGCCGTCAACTGCTGAGTATTAGAATACCTAACTTGACATCGGTAATGATTAAATTCAGAGTAGGTGGTACCTACGTACAGAAAGTTTTAGAAAATACAGTGAAAAACTGAAAACTTTGCACGCGAGTGGAATTGCAGCCAGTAGACGTTATGTAGATACTTAATCATATAGTGCGAAAGCAAGTTGTGTAGCTAACTTTGGAGCTCTGCCAGTGCGCCTCAGAGACTAGCTTGAGGACATATTTCTTGATCGTCCTATTACTTTTCATGACCAGTTATTAATAACTGGAACAGCGGAGCTCCCTCTACAACTGCACTGCGAAGTTAGTTAACTGTGTCTATTATCGTATGTCCCTGTTGTATTTTCTTCGAACAGAAAAGTAACGTGTCCTTAATGGAATCATAGTTAAAATGTATGATAAGGGCTTGAGAACAATAAGTTTTAATAGGCACTTAAAAATAACTTATTAGAAACTACCTGATGACTGCGACTTCGAACGTGTGATTGTCGATGACGGTGCGATGTATAGATATAGATTATTTGCGGGGTTTTAATTTGTTTTGCACGGAACCCTATATTTTTCTAAACTAAAATTAGCCTAAGTTACTTCTATAATATCAGCTACCCTGCCAGTGAAAATCCCGTCAAATTCGGTCCAGCCGTTTCAGAGATTAACCGGAACAAACAGACAGACAGACAGAAATAATTTTTTTTTAGAAATGTATTTTTTGATGATTGATTGATATAAGTACCGTATATACTTAGTCTGGCCTTAGATACTGTTACAATTAAAAATAAGAAAGTTATTACATTTAAATTTCGAATCTGCCATTTTTATAGGATTGTTCATTGAGTTTTCTAATTTTGGCGCCAATACATTGTACAATATTTTGCGATATTAAAATGGAGTGGGGTGAGAAAGAGAACCTAATCGCTGTGATTGCATTACACAAAGTTGGTATGGAGCCAAACGCAATTTTTAAAACTCTCCATACGCTTGGTATTAGTCAAATGTTTGTGTACCGGGCTATTAATAGGTACAATGAGACCTCCTCTGTTTGTGACAGAAAAAGATCTGGAAAGAGTGCGTGCTTCTATTGATAACTAGCCTCAACGTTTAATGGACTGTATTGCAGCCAATGGAGACCACTTCGAATAAGCTTTTTATATTTCAAATTGTTTTATATTTATGTATTAAACTAACACACTGTAAAAGTAATAAATAGGTATTACTTGCAATAAAAAAAAATTGTTTTTCTTCGTGACAATATTTATGGCAAGACTAGGTACTTTCATACGCGTTTAGTAAAAATCTGTTATTTTGACATTATAAACAGACACTAATTTTATTAATTTGTATATAATAGTATAGCATATGTATTTATATTTGTATAATGTTACGTACCTATATAGAATACAGATGTTCTAAGCTGTAATCATCATAATAGACATATAATCAATAATCCATCGATTGGTTTCATATCATATGTAGATACATATACCTTCATATTATACAACATCAACAGGGCAACGCCTTAGGGGCGCTATCTAATAATATTCGAGACACGTGAGAACTAACTTCAGTAAGTTTAACGAGTACTATGTAGTTCAACCGTTCCACGTGCGTTTTACCCAGCTGTGGAATGTACCAGTCGTAAATAAATGAGCGACGGCTTGCAGTGTAGCTGTAAACGTTAAAAATGCATCATAACGCAACATGAAATGCGAGTCGTGAAGCTGTTGAGAGCTATCTCTTAGAATAGAAGCATTTTCTTTATGAGCGCAGTAACAATGCGCTTTTGAACTATGATTGGAGAATATTTTACGGAACTCTTTTCTGGGAATAAAGAGAATCACAAAAGGATCGTATTTTTGTTATGTAAACATTTTAGTTTGCTTGCTAGTTTCATTGATATGTTATTCAAATGAAGTGGTACTTGTGAACTATGTTTATTTAACGGACTTTTAATTTAACATGCTGTAAACCACGGTGTCCCCTTGTTTCGCAGACAGAAATTTCATAGAATTTCGTTTCCCAGAAAATGTTTAACATAATATTTGGTTCTGGTATTTTTATTTCGACTATTATTGTTTCAAAGACGTTTTACTTCATTGAAAAATATTTCACAGAAACACAATTCAATGAATTTTTAATCACATTTTTTTGTTTAACAAACTTATCAAAAAGTAGAATTCTTTTTTAACGAATATTGTTTGTTTGTTGTACTTTTCCATGGAATTTATTTCAACGAAAATGTGTAGATATAAATAGACAAAAACAAAAATGTTATCTTTAAAAAGTCAATATGTTGTGCTACCAAAGTTAATGACAGAAACGAATCGCTGCGAAACCGACTCCAAGAAGTCTTGTCTGCCCTACGCCTAGAGTGTAATTTAAATCTGCGTAGGCGTGGAGGGGTGAGGCGGCCCGCGAGCTGAAGAGCAGGTGGTTTTAACGCCCGTCGCCGCGGCTGAGGCTGGCCGGCGTAGCCGGCCAGTAAGCCGAAGCTGCGGTGGTGAGCGTGAATACCATCTGCGACGATAAACTCGCGTGGGACCGCCGGAGACCCGCAACGCCGGAGCCGTGACAGAAACTATGCCTGCTGCATGTTGCATGCTTGCTTGCATGATGCATGCTTGCTTGCATGATGCATGCTTGCTTGCACGCTGCATGCTTGCCTGCACGCTACATGCTTGCTTGCACGCTGCATGCTTGCTTGCACGCTGCATGCTTGCTTGCACGCTGCATGCTTGCTTGCATGCTGGATAAAGAATATTTGATCGGTTATTCTATGATATGATAATTCTAACAATAAACTTTATGTGAAACAAAAATCAATGATTTGAAAATCTTCAAAGTAAGTATTCTGCGTATTGATTATTCTATGAAACAATATTACTAGAAAAAAATTATTTGAAACGAAATTCTATAAAACTATTAGCTATGAAACAACGTACAACCTGTAAACCACACTTAATATTTTCTAATATTTAAAAATCTCGTGTCATAGTGTTTGTTACTCGTATCGTAAACTTCCGAAACGACTTGACCGATTTTTGTGTATATTTGGTAGGTCTGAGAATAGGTCATCGTAGGCTATTTTTATACCCCTATATGATAAGAAATAATTTATATGGCAAATCAACGTTTGCCGGGTCAGCTAGTATTTCTATAAAACTCTTTTATTAGGACTTGCACTTCAAAAATAAAAAACAACACTACGTTTTTGGTTATTAAATTGAAAATAAAATACACACAAACGTTTTACATCCTAAAACTTCCGAAGTGTGTCGGAAAACGAGCAACTACACAGATGAGCAAACTCTCTTCTTATTCACCCTACAAAAGAAAAATAACCCATAAAAAGCCCAATAGATTATGGGCAGAAACAATGTAAAGGCGTCTGTCGTGGGGCGAGGCTCTGGCAGTAATTACGTTATCGCGGCGGCCGGCCGACCCCCGCCCTATTGATCATTCCACGTCACTTACTCTCAAACTTACTTGTTCCTGAACTTCTTGCTCAGCCCTTCGCCAAAGGCACATTTAGATGTACCAAAGTATTGTGGTATTAGGGGTTAGTAAACAAAAGATCACACAGAAATTCTTTGGAGTTACTTTGTGTGAAGCTAAATTCAGTATACCGGCACTGATTTTATCTTGTACCCGATAGGATTAAATTAAAATTGACTGTTTATGAGATTTTCGACTGCCCGTATTTAGATTCACGCAAGTTAATTTTGGGTATTGTATTGGATACCTGGCTGATTTTAGATAATATTGTTTTAATAAATAACTTTCCAGGGCATGTATTTGAGCTTAGAGCCTTTACAGTTTACGGACAAGTAGTTTAGAAATAACGACGTACAGCCCAGTCCTTTTTCTTAGAGCAAAACTTTGGACATAAGGTACACTGTCGTCTTTTGACGTTGTCGTGTCAACTTTTGACAATGAGCATTTCCTTGACAAAACTTTACACAAGCCTAATAAGTATGTAGGAAGTTAATTTATTTACTAGTAGCAAATTGTGATACTTTCCACTGGAATAAAATAACTTTAAAAGTGCAAGTAGTGGCATTACAGGCACAAGAGACATTTTAACTTTGTTTTTGGGATGCAACTGCAAGGTCTCTTGGTATTACAGATGTCTGTCTGTAGGCGGTGGTTACCACTGCCACTGCTGTGGTTTCGCATCAGGAGTGTGTGGTATAAGTATACCACACACTCCTGACAATCTGATTTGACATATCCTATTTGAATATGAATCAACGATTAATTCGTCTTTTTGAGTGCATTTTTTCAATATAAAGTAAAACTTAATGCTTACGAATGATACTCGTTGTTATAGTGTAAGGGTAACATAGTAAATAATTAGAATTATGAATTTTTATTTTTCAATTTCTTACGCAGTTTGCTGCTCGTTGTGGCGTTCTATGCGGGAGGGCTATAGAAAGAAAGAAAGATAGAAAGAAAGCCATTTGTTCAACAGTGGACGTCTTTTGGCTGATGATGATAATGATGACGTAGACGTTCATACAAAGTTCGGAAAAAGAAACGTCAAATCAGACTTCTTAAATTTTCACGAGATTATCATCATGCCGTCAGTTCTTTTGCCATTTAATTACATAAAAAAACTTCACATCCCGACTAAAAGGCAAAGCAATTAACAAAAGTTCATTAGGTATAAGGACAGTCATTTCGTGTATCTATTTGTCCGCACATCCGACCATGAAAATGATCTAGCCGAGTCGTTTTAGGCCGACACGGGATGACAACCCGCTAATCCCAAGGGCTATGCATAATTCCGTCTCGAAACATTAAGCGCTTCAGCGGATTAGCCGCGATTTATATAAGAAGGTTTTCCACTTCAAACAATATTATAAGTTGGTAGCAGAAACTATAGATACAACTTACTAACAAGCCTATAGTTTGAAGCTTGTTCTTAGTTATATTTCAAACTTTAATAATCAAAGTGCGTAAGTTTTGTTAACTCTCATAATAACAATGTCTGTGTACACAAGAGAAATCAAATGTAAAGAGTAATTTAAGATCAGCACAAAGTATCTATATTTTTCTATCTACTTATGGGTAATGTTAAAATAATTATGATTGAATATCCACTAATAATTTCGTATTAGGCTAAGAACTCACGATGCGGTTTTCACCCGCATCCACCTGCGGTTACGGGCCCGCAGCTTCTGTAGAATGTAGATATATGTAAAAAATCAAAGCACATTTCACGACGCGGTTTACGTCCGCGTTGTGCTCGGTTGCTTGCGGCTCCCGCTGCGGGCGCGGGCGCGGGAGAAAACCGCATCGTGAGTTCTTAGCCTTAAAGTAAGCTAACATATTAAAAAACCATCAGTCAATGAAGTTATTCTACTTAGTTTATATGTTTCGACAGTTTTTGATCTTTGGTAATAAAATTTAGATTGTAAGGCATTTAGCTCCAATATCATTATTACCTGTATCATTAAGTGGTGATAAGTGTACCTAAAACTCAATACACCCATCCATTTCCTTGCTGGTAACGATCTGAAGGCCAATTAAGTAGATGACCAATCAACTGTGTTAGAACCTAATGGCTTGGGACGTGACGATGGAAAGAGACTAGATGGAATGACCATTATGCCGTGGAAGTTGGGTAGGCCTTTGGTGTGGGATGCAACTTGTGTCAACACCTTTGCGCCGTCCCATCTTCCTAGCACGTCGTGTTGTACTGGGGCGGCTGCTGCAGGTGCCGAAAACCTCAAACGGCGTAAATATAATAAACTCTTTGGAAGTTATATGTTTGAGCCGTTTGGGGTTGAAACACTAGGGTCATGGGGTCCGAGCGCTAACTATTTATTGATTTTAAAGCAACTAAAAGTCAAATTTTACAGTAAATTGAAAATAAATCGGATTTTTGGAATATAAGTGTGGATGGAGAGGGAAAGGAGGGCCAAAGAAAAGATGGATGGGTTGTGTGAATGATATGAATGAAAAGGGAGACAGTGAACGCATGACAGTTGACAAGACGGAATTGAAGAAGAAAACATGTTGCGCCGACCCCAAGTAACATGGGACAAGTTTAGGAAGATGATGATAATGAATCGGATTTTAAGAACTATAATCGAGTGTTTGTTGTGTGATTTTTTAGAGGATTTCTTTTCGTTTGTCTAATTGTACATTTGTCATTTTGTACTTTGCTTTTATTTATGAAAGATAGATCCATTTAGATTTCGTCTACTGGTGTACTTTTTACTTTAAACTTTTTACTTTGTACGCCATATTCTATGGCAAAACATGTAAGCCAAGTTATATCCCAACATCTTGCACTATAAACCTGTGTATACTCATGTTTTACAAATAAAATATCTTTTATCTTTATCTTTCTGTGCTTGGAATGATTGGTTAATGGTGTTTAACTGCACAAAGTACGTAAGGCTGCGGGCGCGCCCGAGCAGAGAGACCACTCAGAACAAATCGCCATTTTTCGCACGCACACATTGACATGCGGTTACAGGCATTCTCAGGCAGTTTCAAGCAGACTTCAGTCTCGACTAGCGACACGTGTATAATGATTAAAATGATGTCATTGACATGATTTCATGAGAAACAGGAAATTTTGTTATAAACATCTTGCAAAGTGTTTCGACCAGTGTCAATAAAATTCCATAATGTCACAAATAAAACCTACAGAGTCAATACGGACGCAGCCCTAGTGAGTCTGGCAAGTTATGGTAATTCTTTTCGAGGTTGGCGGGAGCGGTCCTTCTGTAACCTTATTATTTTGTGCTGACTGTCTCTAATTACCCATTAGGTATCGTACAATGCAGGTCCGTCGAAATGGCAACACGATTAAGCGAACTTCATACATGAGTATGACACAACTACGTAATCAATCAAACGTGTGAGTGTAGATTGACATGTGTCTCTTTACTCTCACTGAACCTAATAAAGTAAACGAGGCATCCACTTTCAATTCGTTTAGCTCCCTTTGTTTGTGTGTGTGAGACTTTATTTATTTACTCAAGTGCTGTTTCGTCCTTTTCGCTTTTTATAAGAATAATAAAATGAACCTAAGTGTAAGTTAGCTAGTCTTTGAACTCTTTGAGAAAGAACTGTTTTCTTTTTAACAAGCTTTTTTATATTGGTAATATTTCTCTTTTTCATGGATTCATTGAACAAAGAAAATTGGTAGGTATGTTGTTGTCTTTGACACAACAGCGTAAAATCATCATCTGCCTAGCCTTTTTCCAAATATCTTGGGGTCGGCTTCCAGCCTAACTGGATGCAGCTGAATACCAGTGTTTTACATGGAACGACTGCCTATCGAACCTCCACAACCCAGTTACTGGGTAACACGATACCCCTTGGTAAGACTGGATGTTAGACTTTCTGGCTTCTGACTATCCTTAACGACTGCCAAAGATCTACAAATGAGAGCCGAGACCAACGGAGCACGGAGGGAACTCGGTATGAAATGGATGGTCACCCATCCACAGACCGACCGCGGCAAGCGTAGCTTTACCTTTGACCGATCGATCTGTACGGTTTTTACTTAGCCACAAGCTCCTCATACATAACAGCATACAGTAAAATTCACAAATCACATTATGCTAAAACCTATACTTTCTTGTATTTAATTTAATTTGCTAATGGAAAAATCAATGGCAACGTTAATTAATCAGTTAAAATAAGCCCAATATAATAAAAGCTCGTAAGTACAAAGATAATTGATAGAAAGTTTGCAAAATGTTTTGGCGCCATTTCCAGCCCGATCCCCCCCTTCCCTACCCCCTGGCGTATCTTGGGGCGATGGATAACTTTACACCGGGTGCCATTTGGAGCCGATCTCTCTGAGAGTGACTTATCGGTAAGTTTAAGAGCGATATATCAAAGTAATCGCTTTAATTTCTCATCTACCACTTGGGGTAGAACTTATGCTTATTCCTTGACTGATACCGTCGTGATTTGTGAACATGTACTTACTTTGATAGTTTTATGTTTGTAATACGGTAAGTGGGGTGATTTTGCGTCGATGTTATAAGGAATATTTATGGCCATGACTGCGTTCGAATCTATCATTATTTCTGTTTCCCTATTGGGGGCTAGATGATCTCGTAGTTTATGGAACTCGTTTGAACACTAAATAGTAAAAACGGAGGTTGTTTCGAAATAGTCTTGTCTCTATAAGTTTAGCTAGATTAACCGAAAATACATGTTAATTTTTAAATCACTATCGGTTTTTCAGGACGTGATACAAAAATATTAACTTCACAAATATATATTTAAATGGAATGAACTCTGACACATGAAAAAAAAAACAGGTATTCTTTATACTTAATAAAAATGAATCGTTGTTCGTTAGTCTCGTTGAAACTCGAGAACGGCTTGACCAATTTGGCTAATTTTGGTCTTGAAATATTTGTGAAGGTCCAGGCAAGGTTTAAACGGTAAAAAAATTGAAAAATGAATTGATAGGACAACGTCTGTCGGGTCAACTAGTCTTATAATTAAAAATCTTCTGTGCGTGTGTATGAAAGTGAACTCCTCCTAAACGGCTGGAACGATTTTGATGATTTTGTTTTGTGTGAAATCACTATTGGACCCGGTAGGTGGCACGGCAGTCGAATTGTAAGATTTTTTTTTATTTTAGGGGAAGGACGTCTGCCAGGCCCGCTAGTTTCATATAAAAATGTACTTAAAATAAATGAAATAACCAATTTTTCTATGTTCATATTTATAAGTAGTTTACTTCTACAACTTTTAACCCCCCTGTACCTTTATCATTGAAAGGTCGGTAGTAAATTGAAAGTCATGTTGTACATTAAAGCTGATTATAATGATACAAAAGGTCTCGATATACGCTTTCTACAAGACACACACACACACACACACGCCAGAATTTTGTAGTCAAGGTCCGTAAAGGGTGAATAGGATAGTTTTTAATGCCGAAAGCAAGGTTAGGACCCGACGAAACGGGGTCCTAGAATGAAAGTGAACCTAATGGCAATACAGCCAAACAAACTTAGGTACTAACTACCTTAGGGTCGGTATACAGTAAAGCGAGTTGGTCTAAAGTATTTTTTGTATGGCTCCTGTAATCTTAATCTATACAAAAACAAATAAATAAAATTGTACCTAAGTGTCTGTTGTAGTTTGTTATGTCAAAATAACAGCCTTTTACTAAATGCATACGAAAGTATAAACGGCACTTATATAAAAAATATATTTTTACAGTTTTTGTCTGTCTGTTTGTTCTTTTTAATCTCTGAAACGGCTTGACCGATTTTGACGGGACTTTTACTGGCAGGTAGCTGATATTACAAGGAGTAACATAGACATTTAGGTATTTTTGAAAACAATAAGACACTGTGAACATACTAAAAAAGTAAAAATTCAAAGAAAAAATTAAAACCCCACACATAACGACGACATTCACGCGGACAAAGTTAGAGCAACATTTTTCCTTTTATAAAGTGGGGATTGCAGCTATCTCTAGGCTTTATTTGAAATAATATTCGCATACATTTCTTTTGTGCAATAAATAAATCATTCGCATCTACACAGTGTCCCCACATGATGATACCGTAGCGTAGACACGCGTAGGCATATAATGCGTAGTATGTAGAAAAGGCACAGTGAGTTTTTGTGTTTGATTTTAGCACACTAAGTCCTGCACCACAGCCAGTTTAGGGAATTTCTAAATTGGAAGAAAAGGATGATTCCTACCCCTTTTTCTATTGACATGAGTAACGAGTATGGTTATTATTATACATAGATATTTTTAAATTATTTACTTATTACACTTCATATGATACAATAATATACATTGGAAACCTTAGTTTTGTATAATTTAGCAGCATTTTTCAAATTTTGTAAATGTGAATACCATGGAGCCATTTACTAAGTATATTAATACCTATATGTTTGACAAAAAATAACATGGCGGTTGGGAGTATTGTCATGCTCGCTCAAATGTCTCGCTGATGGTTGCGCGTGTGTTGGATCATTCGGCTCCCTTCAAAATGGTTGAGCTGAATGGTGCTGATTCACGCGTCATATTCGTGAACGGGCGCTGTCAGTAGAGATTGGTCAGCTCTTATCTGCTATGGACTTTATCTTGCTTCTTTTTTGTGTTTTGTATTGTTAGATTGCTTTCATAGTTTTCACATATAGAAGCAACAAGAATCATGTAACCAGACTTTGTAAAAAACTTGATTTAAAAGAGTGTCCGTGGAGTTTCTTGCTCGTTCTTCTCCATAGAGACCTACCTACGTTTTGGGACGAGCAACTAGCTTCAACTCTCTGACTAACTGATCGACTCCTTGACCATTAAAAGTGCCTGTAAATGGTTTAATTGAAATAAATGCTTTGATTTTGACTTTGACCTTAAGTCCATAATATGTAAATTGTGACAGTTTTATTTTAGTTATTTCGACATGTTTTTTCCAATTTATATAAGAATCTAATGTATTGGTATTGCCTAATAATTTGAATTCATCCACTTCTTCAATTTGTATGGTGTCTGTTATATTATCTTTGATAACAGATTGATCGAAAGCGCATAATATGTAAATTGATTTATATTAACCCGCTTAAGTGTATACCCTAAGTACCGGTATACATACACTTTCAAATTAAAAACTATGAACAAAAGAATCACCTGATTCTATTAGATAAGTACTTATTTATAAGAACGATCCCAATCTTTTAAAATCACCTCCAATTTACTCACATTTTTGACAAGTATTAAATATTGATTGTGATTGCAACTTGATTTTGAACGTTTTTTATCACGAGAATTGGTTACTTGGTAAGTAAGTGAACATCTATATTTTATGTACCTACTTTCCAAGCAAATAAATATATATTCTATTATTTTCAATATATATCTACTAGCACTTTGCCCGTGACTTTGACCGCATGTTTTTTTCAAGGATCCCAAACTTTTTCAATTGATAAATAATTATAGCCTATGTTACTCAGGGATGATCATCATGTAAACCTTTAGCCGCCCACTGCTGGGCATAGGTCTCCCCCAAGGTGGTACAGCCGTAATCGCCATACTTGGCCGATGCATGTTGGCGATCGCAGTAAGTGTTATGGTACTCAGAATTTAAGGACGCTGCTGCCCATCCTCCGGTCAATATCCCTTTGTCGCCTTCTACGACACCTACGGGTAGAAATGGAGTGGTGCTATTCGCGACCGGCACCACACGGCGATAATGTAGCATTCTAAATAATATGAATATGATAATGTAGCACTCAGGGATAATGTAGCATTCTAAAGAAGAAATAATTTTTGAAAATGGACCAGTCGTTTTTGAGTTTATTCGTTACAAACATACAAAAATACAAATCTTTCCTCTTTATAGGTAAGCCAAAAAATATAAATCTATAGGTAAGCCAAAAATTGGCCATGGAAAATTATCAAAGACCTGCTAACCTACGCTAAGTATTTACTATCATATTAATATAATCTGCCATTCGACACGATGTCTTTAGCTTGAAGGCGATGCTAAATCATCGTAAAGCACCTATCAGTTAAGCCCTTTTATATGTAACGCTTACTATTCTACAAGTTGTGAAATACGTTTGAGTATTCATAAAAAAAATCTGCCTACTCTAAGGAAACTAATAATGCCCTAATGGCCAGACATACCCATTCAACGAGCATGCTTGCAGCATAATTAGAAAAACATTAGGGTAGTGGCCCATTTTTCATCATTATTCACCCTATTAAAATAACAGACAATTAATATTAATTTGTATAATAACACCATTACAATATTACCTACGTTTGTTACTTGACCATAATTTTTTTTCGACATCCTCCTTCGTTGCTGATCCATTATGATTTATAAATAATTAAAATTAGAAAGTCTGATACTTTTCCAACAAACTCCCAAGAGGAACATCAATACTGGATCAATGTTTAATTTGCAAACTTATATAACCGATGAGACTAACTTTTATATAAAAAAAAAATATTTAAAAATATTTCTGGACTTCAAAATACTTATTCGAATCAGTAGGTATATTCTAGCAATTAATTAAAAACGCTTTAAATCTAGTCAAAATATGTGTGTCTCAGCGACAATCAATATAGTGAAAATGTAGATAAATTAGAGCCTTTATTCACTGATTACCTAAAACGCAGTCTGCCAATTTCGCGTTATGCCTAGACCTAACTAGAGATCGGCGTATTGATATTTAAACCCATTGCGTATTAGTTAATATGCGATGTAGGCGAATTGAGATTTTGGTTTAGTGCGTATTAGCTCAAGGGCGTGGTAGGTATATTGTGCGTTAGGTTATGAGCGAGGCAGGCAAATTAAGACTTAGTTTCAGTGCGGTGTGCGGGCCCGCCATACCCCTGGTGGTATGATGAGTTGTTTGGGTTAGGTTAGGTTAGAACTGTGACCATCAAAGCGCAAAGGCGAGCGAGCGTAGCGAGCGGTGCCGCGGCTGCGGCCGCCGAGCGCCAGAAGTTTGTATTGAACATTCGACTCTCGCGTATAAGACATACGCGAGAGTCGAATGTTCGCTATCGCTAAATTCGAATAATGAAAAATAGGTTTATTGCGACATAGTCATATCGCTAAATGACCATAGTGAGAAATTGGTTTACTGCGACATAGTCGTATCACTAAATGGGCATTATGGGGAGTAGACCTATTGCGACATAGACAAAAACATACTTGGCCCCAACGCTTATTTTAAATGACATTTTGACCTAAATAACTCGAAATTGGCAGACTGCGTTTTAAGTAATCAGCGAGTAAAGGAATTAGAGGCATTTTTGACAGATTAATGACCAAATACTCAAACGCTACATAATTTTAAGATGCCGTTAAGTCTCGTACTGTAACAGTCAGTTTGACATAAAGTGATGGAGACAGATTGAGATTAGAATGCGAACGTTCCTAAAAGTTTTAATTGTCCCCCTAATATTATTCAAAAACTAGCTAATGCCCACGACTTCGTCCGCGTGATAGTCAGTTAACCCTATTTTTATTCCTTATATCATCAGCTTGTGTGCTAGTGAAAGTCCCGTCAAAATCGGTACAGCCGTTTCAGAGATTAGCCGGAACAAACAGACAGAGAGATAGACAAACATTTTAAAAATTGTTTTTTTTTATATCTAAGGTACTGTGTATACTTTCTTATGCATTTAGTTAAAAAGCTTTTATTTTGACACTAGCGACCCGACTCGGCTTCGCACGGGCCTATAGCCTTCCTCGATAAATGGACTATTCAACACAAAAAGATTTTTTCAATTCGAACCAGTAGATCCTGAGATTAGCGCGTTCAACCAAACAAACAAACTCTTCAGCTTTATGCTATTATTATAGATTACAAACAGACACTTAAATTTTATTGATTTGTATTTAAAAAGATGAAGAATATATAGAATAGAAGATAATTGGTATGTAGATAAATATATGAACTATTTTCTAATGTAGATATTTGCAATCTTGAGGAGTGTTTTACCCAGCTTATGGATGATATAATTACATTGATCTTTTAACAAATCATGTATTTTAACAATCATGACGACACTGTTGGCGCATTGGCTGAGCGATCGACTGCTGCGCAGCGAATTGCGGGTTCGATTCCCGCCCAGGGTAAACATTTGTGTGATGAGCATTTGTGTTTGCCTTGTGTCTGGGTGTTGTTTATCTATATATGTATGTATTTACAAAAAAAAATGTATTTGTGTATGTATATCAGCTGTCTGACACCCATAGTACAGGGTCTCCCTAGTTTGGGGTCAGATGGCCGTGTGTGAAAATGTCCCCACATATTATTATATCATGTGGCAAATGTACTTACTGAATAATTATGATAAATAATACCCAGCACCCATACATTATCACAACACGACAACAATCCGAATGAGGGTCTATATCTGAGTTCAAATACATACCTACCCATACATTATTCAAAGGGGATTATGTAAAAAACTCAAGTCATGTTTTTAAATCCGGAAACATAGTTTTTCCAGCCAGTGTACTAGCATAGCACGAAATTATTTAAAGAGATTAAAATGTTAACTACTTTTATTTGGCTTAAAGTAGCCGTTCCTTTGAGAAACTCCGGGGGAGCGTTGGAGATATTTTACGTATCCACAGTACTTGAACTTAAGCTTAAATTAGCCTTTGAGTCGGTGCAGAAAAAAAGGGCGCAACGATAAATATTTAAAACGTTTTTAAAAAGTAAACTGTACCAAATGATTTAGCTATATTTTCAAAATTTAATTTCATTGATGTTGTAGGAAGGAAGACGTACAGATCGATCGGTCAAAGGTTAAGCTACGCTAGCTTCGGTCGGTCTGTGGATGGGTGACCATCCCTTGCATACGGAGTTCCTTCCGTGCCTCGGAAACCACGTAAATCCGTTGGTCCCGGCTGTCATTTGTAGATCTTTGGCAGTCGTTATGGGTAGTCGGAAGCCAGAAAGTCTAACAACCAGTCATACCAAGGGGTATCGTGTTACCTAGTAACTGGGTTGTGGAGGTCCGATAGGCAGTCGGTCCATGTAAAACACTGTTATTCAGCTGCATCCTGTTAGATTGGCAGCCGACCCCAATATAGTTGGCAAAAGGCTAGGCAGATGATGAATTTCATTGATTGTACTGAAAATGACTTGTCCTATTTATATAGTTCGATTCAATCTGAACACGAGGCGAGTAGCTGCGCAGCAACAATGTCACGTTTCAGCGGGACTGAGGGGCGGGGTACTGCGCAGCCTGTAGCGCACTTCACAGCCGCCATTAAATTTGAATCGAACTGTACCTATTTGCCATGAAAATTATGGTCAATATCTTTCATTACAGAAGTTCGGAAATAGCTTTACACGTGAGTATAAAGACAAACAGAATAAGGTCTACGAAAGCTGATCATTTATTGTAATGATGTGTTAATCATTGCCTGTTTCGCGCTAATTAATTTTTATTAACTTGATTATTAAAGAATGCATGAAATAACTATTTATTTTAAAGGATAGGTACTAATATGGCTACAACACGAGTAAAGGTAACAAAATGACCGTTAAAGGTTTGAATATAACAGAAACTACGTCTAGGCTATAAGTATATTATAATATTCTTACCTCCTCTGACCTCACATACGAGGACAAGTTCATTGCCCTCCTCCAAAGGCCCGACAACTCCGGACACGTCCCGCCCCGACTTATCGTACAGTATCAGTTGATGTGGGGGCACTGCAACAAACAATCATGTTAATAGTTTGTATTTCAATAATAAGAAACTACAATTTAAACTTTTGCAAACTTAATGGTGCTTTAATTAACTTTATGTTAAAAAACAAAAAATTAAACAAGCGGCATTGCGCCGAATCCAACTGTCGTCGACTGATGGTGTTTCTTTTTTTGAAAAACAACTTTCGTGCAAAGGAAAACAAATCATTCTGCCAAAGATCGTTCACAAAATAATTAAAAATAAAGAAAGATCATAATGTTTAAATTACATATTTATAATAGTGGGTTTTTTAAATATAATACAATCTCTATTTTTCAAAATTATTTGATTACCTATTCCCGCCAAAACTCGTACGCCATAAAGATTTTTGTCTTTGTTCTTATTTTAAAACTCAATTTTATTATATTTAAGTATCCCTACCATTTTTTTTCAACGTGTGCAAAGACAAATATCTATAAATGAATGCGATGATTATACTTATTGTTTCAGATTCAAAAGTATCATTTCGCAATCGTTCATGAATATTTATATAAATAAATTTCTGGTTTAAACAAGCGGAACATTATTAAAATGACTAGGTACCTACAAATAAAAATAAATTATATGAATACCTCCCTAAAACACGTGCAACTATTTTCTTTTAACCTACAATAGTATTTTAACATTTAACTGGGAAAAATTGCGGAAGATGCAAATGCATATTTGAATTAAATTTTTATTATGAACTTTGTAATATCTTCTTGTGTTACTCCTCAGATTATGAAACAAAAGGCAGATAGACCACGTGGAACACTGAGAGTGTAGCCACCAAAGCAAATACAAATTAGAAGCGAATACAATCACGAGATTGTAGGTATTTGCTTTTTAATTTGTATTTGCTTTGGTGGCTCCACTCTCAGTTTTCCACGCTGTCTATCTGCCTTTTGTGTTACTCTATTGTATGTGTGGTCTTATGTAGTAGACGAACAAGAAGTTTAGTTGAGAATTTGAATACATGACGTAATCTCAACATTATGTTTACTTTGGTTTCGAAGCACTGCTAGTCTATTTTGGTTTTCTGCCCTAAAAACAGGTTTGTTTAGTAAAAATTAGCTAAGTTCTGTCAAAAGGAGCTAACCCAATTATCAAACTTTGTAGGTCTGGCGATACTGGGATCTTGAACTATTAGATAACTAGCCTCTGCCCGCGACTTCGTACGCGGATTCTGTTGCTTATGCCAGCGACAACGGGGTCGGCAAAATCGAAGATCTGAAACGTCTGATGTCGAATTCTAAGAGCCGGGGACGGGAAAACAACGGGATGCGCGAGATGATTCGAGACGTTCAAAAAGCATACCTCCGATGGCGGAATATGTGGCGTAGTCAATCATAGGAGTATACGTAAATGAACTCCGTTCCTTACCAACCCAAGGAAGGTCGCCATGACCTACGGCTATATCTTGAGACACATCCGATTCTTCAGATGATATCGACATTCTGTCCAGAGAATGTCGAAGTCGATCAGAATTCATACGTTCGTTGCGCTCTTCTTCTGTCTCTTCATGCCGTACTCCAGCAATTCTTTTTCTGTCACTTTCTAACTGATTATGAATATTTTGTTGTGTGCGTGTTCGGGACAATCTATACTATAATATTATAAAGCTGAAGTTTGTTTGTTTGTTTGGTTGAACGCGCTAATCTCAGGATCTACTGGTTCGAATTAAAAAAATCTTTTTGTGTTGGATAGTCCATTTACCGAGGAAGGCTATAGGCCAATGCGAAGCTGGGTCGGGTCGCTAGTGTATGATAATCTCGATCAGCAGTTAGTCGTGCATCACGTTCATCATTCGGTTCAAAATACCTGTTAGTAGATGTGCGAATACGCTGAGAACTCAAGCGTGATTCTGTATCGGTAAACGTTCGCGAGACAATGCATGTCGCTCACGATCAGCGGACAGTCGCGCATCACGTTCCGCAGCAGATGCGTAGATACGCTGAGAACTCAAGCACAATTCTCTATCCGTGAACGTCTCCGACTCGCGAGACAATGTATGACGTTCACGATCAGCGGTCAGTCGCGCATCATACTCTTCACTGGGCTCTAGAGACCTGGATGTAGATGCGTAAATACGCTGAGAACGCAGGCGTGCTTCGCGATCTGAAGAGGTTTCCACGGAGCGAGTTGTAGCCTGATGTTCTCGAACAGCATCAAATCTCTCCTGACGCTCTTCGGTAGATTCTTGGGATCTTATGATCCTCAATCTTTTAGCTCCTTTGGAACATTGGGAAAGATTTGACCTCTTTCTAGGCATGGTTATAGTTTTATTGTAAAGAAGATACCTGATCAATTAAAATCTAAGTGACTGCTCCCCTGCGTTACCGGGTAGGCTACCGTGTCACGAAGATAAATGGAAAAGGAAATTAAACACCCAAATAACATAAGCCCGAAGGCATATTTATTCGATAAAATAAAAAAATAAATGGGAATTTTGGCCAGTAGAGTCAAATTTTCAATGATATACCATTGTCATCAAAAATCAGTCCTAAACTGTTACCGCCTTCACCGCGTGGAGGTACTCCCAGCTTATGTTATTTTATAAGATACAGTGAAATTAGTGATAGCTTTGATTTTCACATCAGATGTTTCTGATCTTCGATTTTTATAAGTCAACAGGAAATGCCCATCAGACCGAACAACTTTTGCTAAGACGTCATTCCTATATGTGTCATGGTGTAGCTGGGCTCTTGGAGTTCCACATCAGGTGTTCCAGATCTTCAAATTTATTCTCTCAGCAGAAAATGCTCATCACGTGGAACAATTTTTGTTATGGTACCATTTTTGTATCTCTTATAGTTCAGCTGGTCTGTTGCGGTTCTGCATCAGGTGTTCAAGTTTCCAAAATAAATTATAGCCTTTATGTTGCCCAGACATAATACCTATACAACAAAAGAAAAATCATTCAAATCCGCCCAGTAGTTCCGAAGATTAGCGTGTACAAACAAGCAGACAAACAGACAAACAGACAGAATTTTTTTTTTGGATTCGTGCTCTATTACTGTTCCTAAACCCCCCTCAATTATTATTTTTTTAATATATTCAATGTACAGACACAGTTTTGTTACTGTTTAATTATATGTATAGATAATAAACACTTATACAATCTATTCACTATAGGTAAGTACACCTTCTGCCTAACCCCTCGGGGAAACAGGCGTGATCGTAAGTATTTTATAGAGAGTTTTGTCTAAGTCGCTGGTACAATTAGGGATTTTATCAAATCTCTAAGGGGTTTGTTCAAATCAGAGCAGATGCTATGCTGGATTTGATCAAATCACTAAGGAAATTTCTTCAGGGAAATGACCCAACGGAGTTGTTATTGTAATATCTGCAGTGATTCGACCGAAATCCTTCTCTTACTATCACTGCTTGATCCCTAGTTATTGTACAATTTCCCTGCGAATGTATATACCTATCTACTTGTAACTAAATTAACGCACGCATTTAACTATTTCATTGACTTAATTTCACGGACATTGGTGTAGGTTACACGTTAATCTAGCTTTAAAATGAATCCTGTCATACTACAATAATAATATGTACCTAATGTTTTATGGCCCAATAAAGCTAAATAAAATAAAATGTATATCAGTTTCAACATTTCATTTTTCCATTTATTTGTACTCACAAGCATAGTCATATAGAATAATACACGATTTTATATAAACCGTCAAACATACGATACTGCGACAAGACACTGAAAGTAACGATGCGATACACAATAAAGGGACAATACTCGTTATGTAGATGCCAGTAGAACATTGCTCGTACAAAGACTAGAGGGGGAATGGACTGCCGAGATTATTACGTATCGAGAGAGCCGCCGAATTTTGTTGTTTTATACCGTTTTGATACTGATGAAGGTGTGGCAAAGATACACAAAAAAGAGTAAGAAAAGGAATCTTGAGAAAAGTGACTTGTACTTTTTTTGACGTTACAACGTCTTATAATTCGATAGAGCCGGCTGCACGCACGAAAAAACATGACTCATGCGGCGTTACGGCGTTACGGCGTTACCTCGCTCTGAGGTAACGCCGTAACGATAATTATCGAGCGTAGCTATCATTTCAAAAAATTAAAACATAAATATTAAATCTTCCACATATCACAACAACGTTTCTGAAATGACAGGTTGGACCAGCCATCCGTCAAAGGGAACATTTTCTCCTATATCAAACACATTGAGGCGGGCTTTTTAAAAACTAGATTTACGAAAATTTTAATGTTTCCAAATTTTAAATTTTAAATGTAAGATTTATAAACAATAATTTAATCATTGTTTATTCTTATAATGAATTATTTAAAATTATTACTTTTTGACGTGACAACGTCTTATAATTCGATAGAGCCGGCTGCACGCACGGAAAAACATGACTCATGCGGCGTTACCATAACGCCGCTCTGAGGCGTTCCATGTAAGGCTTGAAGTGCAAGCGAGAGCGCGGAATGAGCAACAAAGAAGCACAATCGGCCTTTGCGTTCGGCAGCGTTCGACATCCGTCTCTCTCCTACTTGAGTGAGCGATGCGTCTGCGTGGACAGCTGCTATAGTACATTTACATGTTTTGATCGAGTATCAAGTGCAGTGAAAAGTGAATGTGGTGTCAATTGTTTATAGCAACGATAATTACAGCGATAAAGGTAATGATTCTTTCGCGTTGTCACGTTCAACTATCGTCAGTAAACCGACTTTACAGACAACCAATTTTTTTTTCATAGGGAAATTATTTATTATTTATGACCGTAAGTAGGTACAACATCGTACATATAACTCCAAGACAATGTCATACACACATATTAAACACATACAAAATACACATAAATATATATATCCCTCATACAATACCTTTAAACAATAATCAAGAATAACAATGACAATAGTCAGTCAGGCAGTCATATTTTGTATCGCCTCTTCAATATACCTATAGTATTAAGTATTCTGTGCCTATACGCTCCTCAAATTCTCATGGTTACCCTCCGTCTTGGGAGAACGGTGAGGTATATCGCACTCTTACTGGCTATAACCCCTTGGTTTCTCTTGTTACCATGATTAGGGAGCATGGTATTAGATTAGTAAGAAGTGACTTGTATCTACTTAACAACATTCTTGATCCAAAATTCAATAGTTTTCTATATTTTTTCGTCAATATCTATCTATAATAGTTGCCCGTCTAACGAAAAACCCGGAACACAACACAACATCAACAACTACATCAACGGAACATCGGAATCCTACCAACTTAAATCCATCACAGCGTACCCACGGTTACTGTAAGTCTACAAGTCTACAACCAATTCGTTTACCAAGAGAATTGAGCTCACTATTTGTCATGACATTGTTCCATAGCATCCAAAATTACCAACGAGTAAGAATAACCGGCGTTCAAGTAAGGTGCAAACCTATAGATAATGTTGCAGATGTGAAAACCACCAGTCATTGGTGCTGTGGGTGAGCGATCGTTCGTGGGTTATTTTCCCACATGGAACAAATATTTGTATGTCCTTCAGGTAGTTGTTCTGGGTCTTGATGTTTATCTATGTGTTAAAATTAATAGTGTGGGACAATGTGGAGTTCAATAAAAAATCTCTTATTTTAAAGCAGTAACAATCTCTGTTGCGGTATCTCGAACTCGTACCGTTACAATATACCACGAGAACGTCGGCTTCACTTAGCAATACAAGGAGCGTTTACAGCGGTCCCCTATCACTTGTAAATCCTTTGTATTACATACCAACCGCTCTCCTAATATATACTATCAGGCAATTGAATAATGCAGCGGTGTCAACAATAGGAGCCGCCCTAACGTCAGCACTTTGAGTAAGGTTCACAACAGCACAAAAACATGGGACCAGGAATTTTGGGGCATGTTTTCCATTGATAAACATAGGCTTACAAATGGGCGTAAGCGGTGGCTTTACATTATCGCTGATCTGAAATAGTTAGTTTTGACTTTGAAGCTGTATTCATTTAAAAAAAATCTCTTTCACTATATTCGTTTACGTTTACGTTCGTGGTTCAGTAGGCCTAGTACGTATTAAAAAGTAAATACAACTGTCATTTATTTTGTTTTATTATTAAACGATGTTTTGTGCGAAAAGGGTATTACAAATTTTTAGATTTACATTTTGCTACTCTGTGCGTTCCTGCTAGGCCTTCCAGTGCGGTTCCATAGTTTTGCCTAATAATCGTTTCTTGCTAAGATTTTTTACAATGTGTCGCCTCGTTGATTGCCAACATCAAAAACGCTTAAATGTGGCCAAATGACCACTGCTTAAAGTGGGCGGAATACTGTGTGCCTGTGTAGTCTTTCAAGTAATATGGGCACACTTAATGTTATGTTAAAACATAAAGCTTGTAGAAATATGGTAAGATTACTATATGTAAATGGAGAAAGCCCGAGTCTTCCCTAGAGCAGAGATCCTAGCCGTAGATCGTAGCGTTAGCCCAGTCTAGACCATACTGGCTCTAAGCTGAAACCTCCACAGCTATGCATAAAAATGTAACTTTCCAGCTCAATATGAAATATTTACAAAGTGGACTCGATCCTCTTCGTAACCATATCGAAAACTATCCACTATTCACCACGTGTTAACATTCAGCTCAACAAAATTAATGGTCAGAGTGCGTCTAAATAAACACTTCAAAAACCGCTAACGTAACATGACAAACATCACTAATTACGGTCGTATAAACAAAACAATAGTTCTCGAGCACGTAGGTACTAAGAGGGACTACCGCAAAACCGAATTACGGCCCTTCCTCTATTGGCAGCGAAAGTGTGTCCTCGCTCCCCAAAGGCCCA
This sequence comes from Charanyca ferruginea, assembly GCA_947361185.1. NCBI lineage: Eukaryota > Metazoa > Arthropoda > Insecta > Lepidoptera > Noctuidae > Charanyca > Charanyca ferruginea. The sequence continues at coordinate 11,048,947 of OX376076.1, forward strand.
AATTCGGCCGGCGGCCGTCCTGGCTAGTTAGTAGTCATTACAGAGGCAGCCATTCGGCAAGTTAGTCCTCGATAGCGGAATCGGTGGCCGACGAACAACATCCAATTTAAACGGAATTTCATAGGCGACGGCGTCAATTAAACACGACTGTCGGCGTCGATAGGGCGTTTGTTTTGCCGACTATTGCCAGCCAATTTGTTTTTGATTCATTGCCCTAATTAATTGCTGCGAATTTTTCTGTGAACCGTTTTCTGTTGGTAAAGTATACCAATATACAACTACAAAAACACAGCTTATACTTTTCAAAACATAACAGCACTTAAATTGGCAAATAACTTACACAACTTTACAATAATTATATACATAAAGACTAACTAGGTATCACTACAAGCTATAAATATGTTTTACAATCGCACCGCACTTCGTATCCTGTCCACTCTACACATATATCATAAAGGAACATTGGATACGATCAATTCGCGTGGTCTCCGTTGTGCGATAACGCGTTTGATGCGACGATAAATCGCATAGCTGAGACTACAGCTGAAATTATAGCTGTTGAATTATGCATTAGCCGCAACACGCTAGAGGTTGTAAAAGTGCCTGTCGATGGGTCGAGTCGGCCGGCCGGCAGAACACTATTTGTACACAAATAGCTCTAGTTTATAGTAGGGTTACCAGCCGTATCGTAACCAGCCGACGATGTCTCGTTTATCATTTTTTTTTGGTCTGAATTCGAATTTTATTTAGTGGTAGACTATTATTGACCAGTGAGGTAAATGGAGTTGAAATTTATAAAAACCAAACAAATATCGTGAAATCTTTCTACAGCTGAGTTTTAGTTCACAGCGCATCTTTCATCATTGGGTGAAAGTATGCATAAATATGAACAACTTTTATTAAGGGACCAAATCTGAAACATGAACACGATAAAAATGTTTGGAGCATCCAACTTTTTTTTTCACTTTTCAGGGCTGGTCCCATGATCAAAGGGGTAAAAGAACAATGGTAACTGAAGTGTGAATAAACCAGAACCTTTACGATAATATTACAGTCAATAGTCTGTCTGTGATATGTGAAAGTTCCAAAGAAATTGTGTAACCACCGAATTTTCCAAGTATCATATACAATTCCCATTTGTCAGAATTATTCAGTTAACACATCCATAGTAACTCTACCATCCCCGTTTTATAGCGGGTAGCATTATGCGACTAGGTATACGTACTATATATTTTACGATTTTTCGACACTCCTTAATATAAGTAGAGAATTTGTCCATACGCTACGAGCTATAACTCAAAACTGAGACTAGTTTTACGACATACGATTTTCTAGCAATTTTACACTCGTTTGATTCGACTGTTTGTTTTCTTTTAAGACAAGTTTCCTTATTGGCCAATTTAGCAACGGGACATACATACAGGGATGGGAATAAACACCTATTTATTTGAATATAAAGGGACGCTATCTTCGATTTGGTTGCGAAATTGAGCGGTAACCAAACAGGTAGTAGGTAGGTACCTACTCGATTTCACAAACAACTGTTGTACAAAACTGCATAGCAATTTCGTAAATCTGAAAGCCATTTAAGTGTTCTAATACATAGTGTAGTATTATAAGTGGGTGTGTATTTCAATGGTGAAATTGATGTTAGCATTATTTTTAAAGATTTTATATTTTACTTCGTTCCTTCGTTTCCACAAACGTGCACGGGGTATTTTATATCCAAGTTATAAATGCAGTTTAATATTCCATGTTCGACATTTGTTCTGTTCTATTTTGGGCCAGACACATTATTATTATCATTTCAATCTACGACAGAAATGCTATAATTATGATGAGGTCGTAGACTGACATTTATTACCGAAAGAAGTGCTGTCGCAAGTACTTTTGTCGATGTGTGACGTAAATTACGGGTACGATTGATTGATCGATAGTCGAGCTACTATTTATAAGTAATGAGTACCTATATTGGATACATGACTTGAAATATATTCAGGCATAACACTTTTAAAGGCAGGTGAAAAGAAAATGGTGTATTAACATAAATTTGAACGACACCTCAGTAAACCTCGCGATCGCGGCGCAAATCATCGTTATATTTCTTGTAGGATCGATACACGCTCAGCTGCTTGCTGCTAACTTGTTTCATTAAATTCAAATTTCGTGTTGTACTTATTAATTCAGGCGAGCGTTTTCCCCGCACGTCGTCGTCGGGCCGCGACTAGGCGGTTGCTTTTTATATTCTTGTCGTCTCCACATCGGCTCGAGGAAGTTTTCGAGAAATTCGAAGGCTCTCCAAAAGGGTTTCGCTATATCGTATCGCGATAATTGCCAAGTTCTGTTCTGTTCCGCTTTTAGTAATCCGAAGTTGTCTACAATATGGCTTTAATTGTATAACAATATTAGCCTTCGTTAACATCCATTGTTAATAAAATAAGTATTTTTACGGATCGTGTTAATATTTTGGCGTACTTTGGTCTTTAATGAAAAATACGCAAACTTGTTTGGGAGTATCACAGTCAGATTGTACGAAAGCAAAGTTAACAGCTAAGCCGTTTATATTAGAACAATTAAGTTTCACAAGTTCATGTAAAGCAATTCACTTAAAGTTCGCTACATAATCACATTTCTCAAAGTTGAAACTTGGGCGTGTTTCTGTAGGAGCGCTCGGCAACTGCCACGAAATATGATGGATTCAGATACTCGTGTCGCAAACAAATTTTTGGAAGATTCCTTTTAAGTGGATGCTCATTAGCGTTGTCGTAATAACGTCAAAGGAACAATAAAGCGTCTCACGCACTCCTAATGAGTTCCAACGGCTCTATTGACATGGTAAACAGCGAGCAACAAAAGTATTAAAACAGGCGTAAACAATGCACATAAGTATTCAAAACTCTTTTAGGAATGATGTCTCTTTTGTCTGCTACCTTTTTATATAACCTTCAAAAGCCCTTTGTCCGGAACTTTGATCTAGAAGCCGAAACTTCGGAACAATATTAGGCACATTTCTACTTCCATTAGGCCGTGTTCTGTAAGCGAATTTATTTTCAGTTCTCGTAAGAATGCTTGAATGTAAGTAACTTTTCTGTCTCAGCTCTCTCGTCGGTATTATAAAACGTGTATCTGTTGCTAACTTTGTTAATCTTTGACTAAAGAACGTTACTCAGGGGAATCTGACGGCGAAATGTAATAGGATTCGGTTATCTCTATTTATGATTGTCAATCATGCTTACAGAGTGTCTTGAACACAAACCTCCCGGATGAACTCGACAATGAATAGTCGGGAGATGGTTTTCGGAGACAAGACTATTATCATTCTAGACTAACATATTCAGAGCTAGTTCTAGTAACCTTATTATCAATTCAATTCACAAACTACATAATCAACCTACATGCATGTGTTCAAGTAGTTATCAGAACTCGTGAAGAGCCTTTGTTTAAACAGTGTGAAATATTGGTTTGCTGTGCAATACCTTGGCGTGGCACAGCGGTCGTAGAGGCGATGACTTACGATTACAGCGCCGCTGCAACCCCCACTTAACTGTTACATATTGCTTCACTTAACTCAAAACCCGGCCTGGGAAAGAATTACGTACGGAAGTAGATCGCGGGCCGCGGACGTACGCTACACAGACACAAACACATTACACTGCCGACCTTATAAATTGCGCCGCCCGCTAAACGCTAACTAATGAAGCAGAGTTGCAATCTGACCAATTGCTCTGGTGACCGATATAAACTACCTGCAATGTATTTATGAATGCGTTCCAATGAATACAGGTATTTTACTAGCGCTTCATTCAAAATAATACTATTATAACCGTGATTGACCAACATTCAAAATATTCATAGTTCGTGATCTGTGCACACTTGATATTTTAATCACATAATCGAATGAATCATGGCCATTATTATTTAATGCAAAATATACGGTGCGCCAAACAAAATGTAGCGTAAATTCATGCGGAAACTGAACTGGTATTTTCAAGTAGAGCTCGTTTACAATTTAAAATTCCACGATAAACATATGTAGATAAGGGAGGTATAATAAATTCCCGGGTCGAGCAACGCCGGCCGACATACTAGGGCAGTAGAGTTAATAAAATCACTTTGTTAGTCAATTTCGCATTTTGCACGCCTATAGCCCGATATAAATATACTCGTACATAGGCCAGTTAATCACTTTACTTTTTGCACAGAAAACAAAATGTGATATATTGAATAAAAACTCGCACAAAAATGAATAACACGATTAATTAGCTGAAACAACTTCTCTTTTCAAAAGTAATGAAGATAGCACCATTAAGCAACACTGAAATGTGAAAGTATTGAATTCTTTTTGAATAGCTCTTTGATTACAGGCTTTACATTTCTATTGGAGTCATGAACAGAAGTATGAAGTTGAGAATAGGGTGACTAAGAGCTTGTTCCACCACCTTCCAATAAGTTCTGACTAAATTATTTGACCCGTGGGGTGCCCGGGCTAGCACCCACCCATTTCATCCCGAGGGTGTCGTAGAAGGCGACTAAGGAGAAATCCGGGAGTCGAGCAACAGCGGCTTCCATGTACTCAATAACTTCACTGAGATTCCCAAGACGCCTACCAGGCGTGGGGATTATAGCAAATGTTGATGATGAAATTACTTGGCAGATTCATCATCATCATGTCAACCTATAGATGCCCACTGCTGGGCATAGGCCTTCCCCAAGGGGGGTTTCAGCCGTAATCGCCATGATTGGCCGATGCATGTTGGCGATCGCAGTAGGTGTTATGTTACTCAGAAGGCCGCTGCTGCCCATCCTCTGGTCATTATCCCTCTGTAGCCTTCTATGACATCCCCGAGTAGAAATGGGGATTGGCAGATTATCGCATACAAATTATGTTCCCTCATTTTTGATTAAAAATCAACAATGTTATTCTGTAAAAATGCCACGGTGGAATAAGAAGCCAATAAATTGGAGATGAGGTGTGTCCCAAGCATGACAGCTCACCTCAAGCTCACTTCACCTAAATTTACCGAGGGATATTTCACAGAGTAGACCGGCTGGTCATATGTAATAGATCCAAAGTAAGGCTGCACTGTTATGGCTAGGTTACTTTAACAAAATAGAAAAAAACAAGTGGAAGTTTAGTGCCCAAGTAATTAAATTGTGCGTGTAACAATCATGCGGAAGAATTTTGAAAAATAATAACTACCTTTGTCAGTTGTAATAAGTCTTTGTATACACAACAATTTCAGCTTAGATGAAAAGCTTATTTGTTGTTCAAACAAAATGAAGAATTAGATACAACGGACGAAGGTTGTTATTTTAAACAATTTCCGCATAATTATGATTCACGCGGGATAGCTACACTTCCACTTGTTTTTTTTTCTATTCCGTGGATATTTTAGTGTTCCAGACAGAAAGAAGTAGTCTTCAGTGAGAAAACGCGCCGGGTGTCGGCCCCCGTCAGCTGAGCACCACCGCGCCACTCCAAACGTGATATCGCAGTACATTATTGTAATAACAGCACTCGGATCTTCTTTGACGGGGTAGGGGTCGTGTGTAACCTCTCATTTTCCTTACCGAAATTCAAAGGAGCTCTAACAAAGCTTTGTTTTGCATCGCTCGCTCGGCGAAAGCCGCTGAAAGGCTGGCTTTTTAGATAAGGTTCTCTTATAAATTTTCAGCATAGAGCAGACATTTTGCGCTAAAGTTTTTCAGTGTGGGAATGCGAACATCTGCTGCGATTCCCATTCTAGTTCGGAGGGTCGACGTTTTGCGGCCGAGTTATTTGCGAAACCGTTTCACTCGTTAGGGGGCAATTATATTCAGACGGTAATTGAAAATGTTAGTTGTACTAGCTTAAGTAGTTTTTAACACGGGAAATTATTGTTTTTGCTCACAAAGCGTAAATACATTTCTGATAGAAATATTTAATGTTATCATTCTAATTTAATTTTCTGCCATGTATTTACAGTAAAATATGCAGTTATTTGAGAGACGTCTGTTACTGAGAACTTTATTTATATTCCAAAGTGGTTAATTTATTTTTCGTCGGATCCAGACAAGTTTGTAAAAGACTTTAATTTTAAAAGTCCGGTCTTGGCGAGTTGTTTGAAATTGTAAAAAATAAGTTGTAATGAGCTGAGTTAAATATTTATTTTAAGCGTTGGTATATGCGAGCTTGTAAATTATTAAGAACACGATTATCTTTACGTAACTTTATTCACTTTGCAAAATGGAAATGGGTCTTTTAATGATGATGATATCTAATTTAATTGATGAATTTAAAAAAAAAAAAACAGAAAATTAAAGAGTATCTTCAGGTATTTACAATATTTCTAAAACCCCTAAAAAAAGTGAATAGTTTAACGAAAAGCTCACTATTTCAGAACGAAACGGCGACTGACAGTTACAGTAACACTGGCAGCCGCCGTTTCCCAGTTCTTACTCTGAAATTGCATCGTTTTATGGGAAATAATATCACAAATAATTATTGTTTTTTTCAACACACTTGTCACATCACTTGTCTGCAAATTTGATAGATCCGTTAACGTCGCTGGTCACTTTCTTTTATTATAAGCACAAATTCATTTCGTAATATTTAAATTATGCGGGGTTTTAAAAATATGTTAAGTATATCAATCTACTCCTGGTAATGTATTCTTCACATTGGTAAATATTCTAAACCCTCTAAATTATATTTTTTTTCAAACAAATGTATGTATGGATCTCGCCATGATTCTTTATGTAGTGGATTCGGATAAACTGGAAGTCGACTCCAACATAGTTGGGAAAAGACAAGGCAGGTTTTGATATTTTTATATTTATGTTAATTAAATAATTAATTCCCTAATCATAGGATTTGTTTATATTTTGTTTCGTATTTTAAAACTGGTTAAAAGAATCATGGCAGGATTTGAACAAAAAAAAATAAGATGTTTAGAGAAGTTGAAATTCTAATTCTTATATTCTTGGGTACCTAAAGGGTATCTTCAGGCATTTACAATATTTTTAAAATCCCGCAAAAAAAAGTTAATAGTTTAACAATAAACTTATTATTTCAGAACGAAACGACAACTGACAGTAACAGTGACACTGAGCCACCGTTTTTTTCATACAAATGAATGTATGAATCTCGCCATGATTCTTTGTTTCATATTGTAAAGTTAAAAACAAATTAATTACCTACATTATATATAGACATTTTTCTTTTAGTTGTTTTAATTAAATTCAATTAAAAACGCAAAAGAATAACCTCAATTCTCACTCACCTATAACAGAGAGGCGTATCTGAAAATTTCGCGTTGGCGAGTTCTTGAAGTCGACCCGACATCGGTACACGCCCTCGTCATCCAACTGCACAGTGTCAAGCGTGAGAGCTGCCGGTCGAGCGACGGTCGCGAAGTACGCTCGAGGACCGAACGCGTTGGGGTCCGACCACTGTAGCGCCTTGTTGAACGACCGGCCACGGACGTCGAAACTGCAAAAAAGATTTATTTGTCACATTTGATGAATTATTGTGATTGTTCTTTATAACCTACTACCTAGCTTTTGCCCGCGACTTTGTCCGCGTGAATATCGGTTATCGCGGACACAGACTAAGTCGTGGATTAAAAAAAATCCTATGCCCTTCCCCAGGGTTTAAGCTATCTTTATAGCAAATTTCATTATAATCGGTTCAGCCGTTTTATCGTGAAAGCGTAACAGACAGGGTTACTTTCGCATTTATAATATTAGTATCTATGAATAAAGTAAATAAAGTATATAGTATTTATAGTATGAATTTTGACGGCACGATTGAAGCAGTGGCTGAGCGATTGACTGCTGCGCTGCGTGTGTTCGATTCCCACACGGAACAAATATTTGTATTTTATTTTATTTGGGAAACAAACAATCATACACTGTATGTTATATTTAGATACACAATAATTATGCACAATCCACTACGTTTCCAGATTTCCACATGTTACTAGCTTATACTAGATACAGTTTTGGTAAACTTAAGTAATGACAATATAAAACAACAATACTATTTTTTCGATGTCTAACAGTTAAATACACAATAATTAAGAGAAATAGTTAAATTAAAAAAAAGTTTTCAGTAAGACGCTTAATACAATAAGAGCGCGCCTCTCGCCTCATTTCTGATCTAGGTACAATATATAGTATATGTTACGTATCAAATCAGAGCAGTCAAATTTATCGTGTAAAAGTCCATGAAGCAACATTCCTTGGAGCAACAAGCGTCTACAGTGTCGGTTTAACAGTTTGAACTCATTCAAAGCGTCCTCATAAGATAAACGTTCGATGCGACATTTGTACTGCATAGTACTGAGGAACTTACGCTGAACTCTCTCTATTGCAGTCTCATATCTTTATTAATAATAATTAAATATAATATATACAAAGCTTAAAAATAAATATAAACACATAATATGTACAATGCTCACAGGGCATCAAAAAACTCATCCGCATCGCTCTCAATGGGACAAGTGCCCAAAAGGCTAGCAGCATTACCACGTTGAATGGTAATGCTAATTCTTTGGCCCAAGAAAAGGCCAGCCCTTTGGTCACGTGAAGAGTCGACCAGCCGCTTTGCAATGTCCCTAAAAACAAGGTGAGCACTCGGGCCCCATGGCCCTAATGTTTCAACCCCAAACGGCTCAAACATATAACTTTCAAGAAGGTTGTTATATTTACGCCGTTTGAGGTTTTCCGCACCTGCAGCAGCCGCCCCAGCACAACACGACGTGCTAGGAAGATGGGATGGCGCAAGGGTATCGACACAAGTTGCATCCCACACCAAAGGCCTACCCAACTTCCACGGCATTATGGTCATTCCATCTGGTCTCTTTCCATCGTCACGTGCCAAGCCAATAGGTTCTAACACAGCTGGCACGCCGGCGGAGGCAAGAGCACGACGGATGATGTCATTAATGCTGGCGTGCCGTGCTATCCGGCTTGCGCTCTTACAGCAGGAAAGGCCATGGTGACCGAGGCAGTCGACAACTGCACCGCATTGACAGCGATGCGGGGCCCCGCAAGGAGATATCTTATATATAAAAATCTTCTGTGCGTGTGTATGAAAGTAAACTCCTCCTAAACGGCTGGACCGATTTTGATGAAATTTATTGTGTGTGTTCCAGTGGATATGAGAATGGTTTAGATTTACAATTGGACCCGGTAGGTGGCGCTGCAGTCGGGTTCTAGGACCTCTTAGATCTATGCGACCCTGGTACCAGGAGCGCATAACTTAGTAGTAATTATGTTCTTCTTTAAATATAATTCTTCTAGATAGGTAGGTAGAGTAAGTATGTAGGTAGGTAGATAGGGTAGGTAGGTAGGTCGGGTAGGCTGGACCTGGATTTTTGTTTCAATTTTTAGGGCAGGACAACGTCTGCTGGTTCCGCTAGTTTTGTATAATAGGGATCCCAGATCAGACAAGCATATCGACACCTCCCGCACATTAGGTCGTATCTTCAAATTTGTGATTTTTCAGGAGAGCGATTTTAAACTTAATCTTTGTGTTTATCAGCCGTAAAACATAACGAGATTAATTTTGGAATACAGTAATAACTGTAGGTTAGAGCACATTGATGTTTCTATACTGAATATTTTTTTTATTAAATATTGGCAAAAATTAAAACTTTCGACTTTATTCTTATTCTAGTTACAACGCATAATGCAAAAATATCGACCACGCAATAAGTCGCAAGTTCAGAGTTGTGACGTTTTGCGTCGGACATACGTCAAATTTTAACTTACAAAACTTGTGACGAAAATCATTATATACGTAAAAAAAAATTAGTGACACGATTAGGATAATTATTCCAGTCAAGAATATTAAAATAAAGTAAGAAATAAACTTACCATTTAACCAACGATCGTCAGCCGTTATTGTCACGTTAAATCATTTCGGTTTTTTAAAGCTAATTTTATAATCTTCGATAACCGTAAATTACTCATAAGTACCGGTTACTACTTGAAACAAAACATTAAAATACAAAACACATAGTTTCTTGTCTTTATAGATTTTTAAACTCCGAAGTAATATTTGGTACTGTTTACATTATACGACGTCGGTACTGTGCCGTGATTGACCGGTGCGCGGTCGAAAAGTTTAACGCAAATCGTCGCAACTGAAAGCACGACTATTTGCGCGGGAATTTAAACATGATAAGACTATTAGCGAGTTAGAATCTCGGTATTTAGTGGAAATATGAAAATATTGTTTTCAGGGATGTGTGTTTAAAAATATTGCATAATAGTACTAAAATCTCATTTTGCCAAAAAATCATGTTACGACTTTTTGCGTGGGAGGTATCGATATTTAGCTTGTAGGCGAACTAAATAATTAAATAAATGTAGAAAATTATGTGGTTGGTCGTTTAAAATCGGACGTGATTCTCATAACAAAATTTTACATTTGTAATGCTTTAGAAGTAATTTTAGCTATATGCAGGTTTAAGTGAAGTTGATTGCAATCAAGAAGAACGCCCAGGTCACAGATATAGGTTTCTTTATCTAGAGTCTTACTACAAAGTGAATAATCGTACGTGATTACATTCTTATTTTTACTAAAATTTATGTATTTGCACATAGAGATACAATTTTAGTATGTAGTAGTATTAATTTATTTTCATTACAATAATCAAATAATCTATTCAGGTCTTCCTGCAATAGGCTATTATCAACAGTGTTTTTTATTGTTTTAAATACCTTAAGATCATCAGCGCTAGGGTAAGGAGTTACTATTTTGAAAGCAGTTACAAATATCGTTTAAGTATATAATAAAAATTAATGGGCCAAGAATATATCCCTGGGGAACGCCTGACGTCGCCAGAAATGAGTCTGGTAGTAACCATTGCTCACTACAGTTTGATTATGATTGCTGATATATGAACGCAGTAAGTTACCTCCGATGCCGTTAAAGGCTATTTTGTTTAATCAAATTAAATGGTCCACCCTATCAAAAGCCTTTTCAAAATCAATAAAGATCATTAAGTTAGTCACATGACAGTAGACCTATTTTTAATAAAACCGTGTTGCTGGGGTATTATATTGTATCGCAAAAATGGATAAATGGCCTGATGAACGAGGTTTTTAAATAGTTTTGCAAGAGTAATAAGTATCGATATAGGTCTATAGTTTTGTATGGCCTACAGATGGTTGTTCCAGGTCTGGCTGTTAGTATATGTGAGTTTATATATGTTTGTAAATGCACCCAGGATACAGGAGAAATGATAGTGTGAAAAATCAACCATATTAAAAAATAATCGCTTATTTTTTTTATTTGGTAAACCTACTGATGGAACAAAATAGTGTCCGAGAAAAATAAGATATTGCGGGCTATTTACAAGTTTCCACGGATGAAATGAGCTTCTTTAACGGGCTTATCCCAGAAAATACAACACAATTAGGTGTGTATTTTTAAACGCATTATATATTTATATAGCTGTATGTTATTTTAGTTAAATAATGATGTGTGCAGTATGTGTAGTTTACCTATTTTGTAAGTATCTTTTTTTATGCATCTGACTTGTTAGCTCTTCACCACGTTTGGTTGACTGGTAGAGAATGCTTAAGGCATTAAGTCTGCGTTAAACCTTTGTTCATGAAGTATAAATAAATAAATAAAATACTAGATTTCATAGGGCGCGTTTTAAAAGACGTATACATTAAATCAATATCCCACTCGCGCAGAGATTTCATATTTTTTACTACTTTGTTCAGTTATAATTTTCGATCGCCTACAGTAAATAATACTAAAAGTGAAATAACACACCATACTCTATGAAATGGCTTTGCTAATTGCCATTTTATAGTTTCTCATTTTAGAGCGCAAGATGGATTGTACACATAATGGGTGACTAATAAAATATGATTTGATTTCTGCTGTGATAAAAAAACTCTAGTAGGTATTTTACTATTATGCTTTTTATTACCTGCTGACCTCAATTATTTTATATGGGAACACTTTTGTTACGTGTTGTACCGCCACTAATTAACGGTAGAAAACATAACCCTTTTCAGCCGGCGTTTTATAAATTAATCATTTTTCTTGTTATGGTGCTTATTAGCATTAGACATTAGGTATTATGCGTATGGGTTTAAAGCCAATTGTTCACCGTAAGCTAAACTAAGTTAGTTTAGTTTATCTCGCATATTTGAGCTTGTTTTTAGGGTTCCGTACCTCAAAAGAAAAAAACGGAACCCTTGTAGGATCACTTTGTTGTCCGTCTGTCTGTCTGTCTGTCAAGAATTTTTATCTCGGGAACGCGTGGAGGTATCGAGTTGAAATTAAAACCATATACTCAAGTCTACGGTCCCTTAATGCTATAAAAAAATCAACCCTCTATGTTAACGTGAAAAAAAGATACGGCTGTTTATGTCGCAAAAAACGCAATTTATAATATTAAGTAGATTAAAGTATGAATAGTAGGTATGGATTACTATAGAAGTATGGATATGTACCTACTAATATGTACAGAACCCTCGGTGGGCGAGTCCGACTCGTACTTGTCCGGTTTTTTTTTATACATGTGACTCCACACGAAACTATGCCAGCTAAGCTAACTAAAATAGCCCTACCAAGTTAAACTAACTTAGTTGTGAAGACCGGTCCGAAGCAACGCGAACTAAGCTAAGCCCCTCTCACCCCCTTACGTTACCCCTCTCGCGCCTTTTGCTAGTGTTGTTTTGTAGTGTTTGATCTAGCGCAGGCAGTTAAACACATATTTGTAGCACGGAGATACTTATTGAACACCTCCATGAATCAAAAACATAAAAACAATTGAGTAAGTTTTTTTTTTTAAGTTTCTATGACGAATGTATTCAGCCTTCCTTCGAACTCTCTTCATAGCTCTTGTTTTGTTTTTCCATCAATCCCTGATTCACTCGACATTCTAGCATAAACTGATCATCACTAACGTACTCCTAGCTTATTTGTCGGTGGACGGACTAACTTATTCCCCAGGTTAGCTTAGCTTAGTTCCCTGAGCTTAGTTCTTAGTAAGTTTAGCTGGCGGTGGACGATTGGCTTTATACCAGGTATAAATGTAAATACATAAACTCAAAACTAGAAAAAGATTCAAAAAAAAAGAAAACCGTCTTCAAAAACTAAAAGTGATAAATATCTTTAGCACAGAACACACATTACTTTACTTTCGGAAGTCGGTGGCGGTGACTTTGTGTTTGTTGTTTTGTATTGCCACCGACTTCCATATGTTACTTATATGGGACCATTTCAGAATAAACTCCTTTCGAACAAAAAAAGAATTTTGCAAATCCGTCGCAATCCGCCGCAAATCCGAGATATGCCCGAACACATAAAAAAAAAACATATGTAAACATCCGAATTGATAACCTCCTCCTTTTTGAAGTCTGTTAAAAGCAGGTCATTGCACTAATCATTAAGATCAACTTTTATTATTGGAGTAACCCTGAATTTATGAAAAACTAAATTTGCTCATCCATACTTTTTATTGAGCCACTTAAACATAAATTGTATGGATTACCTGATTTTCTATTTCAGAACTTTTCCCACAGTAAAAGCTGTGGTGGTTTCATCATTATGAATGATGAAATTACACCTTTTAGATAGAATTCTGACTGGCTGACACTCATGACTAAGTAAAAGCCGTACAGATCCATCGGTCAAGGTTAAGCTACGCTTGCCGCGGACACTTCTTGGATGGGTGACCTTGTATTTCATACTTCATTCACCAAATAAATAAATAAATAAAAAATACCGAGACCACTTCATGCCTCGGAAAGTATGTAAAGCCGTTGGTACCGGCTGTCACTTGTAGGTCTTTGACAGTCGTAAGGTTAGGTAACAAGCCAGCCTTACCAAGGTGTATCGTGTATCGTGTTACCGAGTAACTAGTTTGTAGAGGTCAAACATCTAGTTTCTCCACGTAAAACACTGATATTCAACTTCATCCGATTGCACTGGATGCCAACCCCAAAATAGTTGATAAAAGGTTAGGCAGAAGAAGCATCATCTGCAAAGCCTTATTCCAACTATGTTCAAAGGAAAGCACTGCTACTATCAGCTACTCAGCAGAGTAGCTAATATGATGTATAGCTCATAGCGGTGCTTTGACCTTTATTCTTAAACATTGATAACATTAGTATAAGTTTCATTGACCCTTTCTTCAGGAGCAACATTGTCATCTTCAAACCTCAAAATGTTCTAACTTTTTGAAGAGTGATTGAAAACTTGGCAACCCAACTTACAAACCTTACAAATGTAATTGATTTAAGTGTTCAATCGTTGAACTTGTAACACATTCTATATAAGTAATTTTGAGCTTAAACGGGCTGCTGTAACACATTTAATATAATTTGTACAAAAACTTTGTTAACTTATGCTCTGTTTCTAACTTGTTACGTATAAGTTAGTTTGTAACTCGTGCGCCTTTGAATTATTATATTGAAGATTTGGTTCTTCTTGCACTTTGACCTCAAGGGTTGTTCGAACATTGTTTGAACAAGTATGTCTATAGATGTGAATACTTATCGTTTCAATTTAGTCAGAATCTATTAGTAAGTTACAAACTGTCCATATAATGGAAACATACAAAAAATATCGAAACTTCGCTAATCCAGCTAAATTTTAATTCGAAAATTGTTGCTGGATATTTATTTTACGGACATTATACAAACTACTACAGTGGGGTAGGTCTTTGGTTTGGGACGCTACATGTGTCGACACCCTTGTGCCATCTCATCTTCCTAGCACGACGTATTGTGCTGGGGCGGCTGCTGCAGTTGCCGAAAACCTCAAATTTCTTCATGCATACTTATAGCCTTCATGGTAGCTATATATTTCAGCTGTTTGGGGTGGAAACTTCCCATCTTGTTTTTCGGGACATCGCCAAGCGACTGGTCGACTCTATATGTAACCCGAAAGCTGGTCTACTCTTGGGTCATAGAATCAGCAGTGTCATACAACGTGGCAAGGCTGCCAGCCTGTTGGGCACGTATCCTATTGACAGCGATGTAGACGAGTTGATTGATGCCTTTTGAGCTCCTTTTTTCTTGGAATTGTACATAATATTATTCTATATAATAATAAAAATGAATCGTTGTTCGTTAGTCTCGCTAAAACTCGAGAACGGCTGGACCGATTTGGCTAACTTTGGTCTTAAAATACTCGTGGAAGTCCAGGGAAATTTATGAACATTACAAAATTAATTGACAGGATAACGTCTGTCGGGTCAGATAGTTATTTATATTTTTAAGTTTTGTATATATTTTAATTAAGTGTTATAAGAAAGTACCTACAGTTTTTAACAAGTCTTAATTATTTACACATAGGGGGGTGTAAAAGACACATTTTATAACCGTTAACTACGTATATACTCCATCAAACTAAGTAATATTGAGTAAAAATTAATGCTTAAGCGATTTTGATCATTGATGTGAAAAATCTCTGTTTATGGTGGCGGTAGACAGGGGTTGTGAGAGTATTTTTATAATTATTAAATTTTTGTTAGAGAACTTGGACCCTGTAAGTAGCAGCTATGCTTATTGTGGCTTCAGTGGCATTTTTAATGTCTTTTAAAGTGCAGGGTAGTGCAGTGTAGGGACACTTTGGACACTGTAGTAAGTGGGCTATCATCTCGTCAGGAGCGCCGTACTCAAACTGAGTATCGGTGGGATCTATTATATCCTATTTTGTTAGGTTACCAGGGTACGCAGTCTATTGAGCGCTTTCCATATTATTATAGGCACTGCAAATCAGACCCGAATAGACAACAGGCACAATTTTTTGACAGATGTTCATAAAGTTTAGTTAAAAAAACTGAACTTGTTTTCGTAAAAATACGTAAAAAAAAACGTTTTCTTCGTCATTTCGTCACTTCACAGCTAATTCCAAAAGTTATCAAATTATGTACAAATATTTAAAAAATACTCTCAAACAACACATATACCACGTGAGCAATAACGAGATGAGTCTTTAAGTTAGCTGGGTCGAAACGTTTATAAATAACAGCCAACTGCCACGGATGCGCAATACTGACCCAAGTTTAGGAAACACACGATGGAGGAGGATGTCTAAATATAGATTTTATTTCTGCCTCTATCATTCCCGTGAGTATTTTACGAGGTAATTTAATCACATCACCTTGGGCGTATGAGGTGTTTCTAAACCAACTTAGGCTTTGTCAGTCTGATATAAACATTACTGAGAACCAATTAACTCCTATCCAATTTGCGACAGTGGCGCCGCCAAGAAGTACCACACAAAAGCTTGTCAATTATAATTAAAATTAGGATTGGTATAGATAATAAAATTAAATTACTTGTACGTAATAATCTTGATGTAGCATAGTGTTGTGTTTGCCGCTGTCTCAGAATTGATAAATAATGAGTTGTTTAATAAAAAGAAAAAAAAGAATAATCGAAATAGGTCCATGTATTACTTTCAACGCCGCGTGGTACCAGCCGCGAATAGCACCAACCAATTTCTACCCGTGGGTGTCGTAGAAGGCGACAGAGGGATATTGCCCAGAGGATGGGCAGCAGCGTCCTTCTGAGTACCTACCATAACACCTACTGCGATCACCAACATGCATTAGCCAAGCAGTGGGCGTCTAAAGGTTGACATGATGATGATAATTATTACTTTTCAACCACGACCAACTAATTTCCCAATCGCCCTATTAACTGGCTAAGGGCGGGTTGCTTCAATGAACCATTACTGACCGCTAATAGTAAAAAATGGCGCTAACTATCGTCAAATCAAAAAAATGGGTTGTTTCACAAAATCATACGTCAAAAAGTTACTATTACCATAACCGACTAGTCATCGTAATTTTGTGTTGTCAAACAGCTACTTCAAACATCAAAATATTATGGAATCTCTTTTTGAATAACTTTAACTGACGGATTTTTATGTCTTGAAACAATCCGTTACATTTAACGTACGTTAAACATCATCAGTCATAGTAACTTTTTAACCGTCCGTATGTAACGTTAACCGACTGTTTGAAACAACCCGCCCTAGCTATTCTCTTTACCTTTTATTTCTACTATAAATAGTTGATCAAGACAACAATAACCACTGACATGACATTTTGACACTACATAATCCCGCTAAACCACCAACTTACGTTTTTAATAAGGCTAAGCATCCTTCAGGTACAAGTAGTAAGTAAAGAGTCTGCAAACAATGCAGTACTTGTCACGGCGACCAAGTTTGAAAAGTCAAGCGAGGGAAATGCATAATTAAACATTTGTAAGTTCAAGTAATGAATAATTAAAACTTATTACTTAGCTCGTTATTATATGACTTTCCTTGTTCTGTGTGTTTGTGGGTAGGTTACTTTACTGTTTTAATGATGTGTGTGTGTGCGTTTTGTGTTTGGCATGTATTTTGGAGTTTGTACATCGTAGGGTGGGCTATACAATCATTTAAGATGGATAACAGGCGAATTTTTCAGTTTTCCATTGCCACATAATTTATGACGGGGCATTTTTGCGTATTTATAATACTTAGAACAAAGATAAGTGTCTACTGGAAAAACAGCCATAAAGTATTAAAGTTTGATTCAAACGTTTTATAAGAAAAATAGAAAGTACCAATACCAACTGATGTCGATTATTCCACAACTAGATCATATGTAAGGACAAAAAATGTAATGTGTGTATAAACACACGTGTTACGAGAGCCGTCAGTGATAGTGGACATAGCTAGACATTTATTACAAGTGCATTGCCGAGCTAGTGAGGTTCTTAATCTACTATCAGCGCTTTTCCAACAACAGACCAAAAAAATTGTCAGTCAAACAAAAACACATCTCCACTAATCCGCCGAACTTGAAGCCCCAGTCTAAATGGGTTCAGTGATTATGCCAATCACCTGCCGTTATACAGATAACTACAGCAGCACCCTTCGGTAAACGGCTTCAGGATGTTACTTAACTTCCATAGTACTGCAACTTACCCGCTCACCACTGCCGTCGTTAAGTTAAAAGGTTGGGCCCGGTCACTGGTCGAGCGGTCGCGGACGAGAAATGGTAAAACGTGGTGGTTATGTTTGCTAAGGTCAGTGTAGAATGGATATTGCGATGTATGGTGGCAATTCTATTCACTTTAAGGAACGATCACAATATACAGTCTTAATTTATGTCAAAAATGTTTAGTATTATGTTATACTAGCAATTTGCCCCCGACTTCGTCCGCGTGAATTTTCTCGTTGATCTCTTTTTTTATATATAATGCAATGTAGCCCATAGCTCCCGGAGTAACGCAGCTTCCTATTGGTGAAAGAATTTTTGAATTCAGATGAGTAGTTTCGGAGATTACCCCCTACATACAAACTTACAAAGTAACAAACCAATTTTACTTCTCTAGAATATTAGTATAGATTAGTTATATACAGGATGAAATTGAATTCACTAGCAAAATTGTAAGGAGTGGCTTTGAACACGAACCTGAACAACTTTCATTACGGAGACACCTCAAACAGCGCGAAAAAAAATCTGCTGTTCCATACAGAAGTGCAATAGGTACTCGGCCAAAATGAACAGCTGTTTTTTTTTTCGCGCTGTTTTAGTTGGCTCCGTAATGAAAGTTGTACACGTTCGTGGTCTGAATCACTTCTTAAATATTTGCTAATGAATTCAATTTCATCCTGTATATTATGTTATTATGGATATGCAGTTTACCATTTTTATTATTTTTTATACAAACATTTATTTCCCGTCTAACGTATACATAAAATCTTTGCATGCGTGTTACAACATTCACTTTACATGTCATTACGGTCCATAATTTGGTTACAGAATGAACAATGAGTTTACAAATTTTCTTTGGTACTCCTGTGGGTAGAAATATTACAGCAGCTGCCTCCCTTTAATAATTTATGAAATAAGAATTAACCTCACAGTTTGCAAAGTAAAACTTAAATCAGGTACTAAGGCAAAGTTTTAATTATTAATAAGAGATTGCTAACTGATCTTGATTTAAAATTCATCTGGTAATAAGGTCGGCTCCGATACTAAATAAAAGATTATTACTATGGGTTCAGATTATGGAACAAAAGGCAGATAGACCGCGCCGAACACTGAGAGTGAAGCCATAAAAGCAAATACAAATTAAAAAATAATACAAATAAAAATTCAAAAGCGAATACCATTACGAGATTGTAATTATTCGTTATAGAATTTGTATTTGCTTTTGTAGCTTCACTCGCAGTGTTCCACACGGTATATCTGCATTTAGTTTCATAATCTAAGATTTATAACACTTTTGTTAGGTAGATACTTAATTATTCAATATTGAAAACGTTTCCATACTTTAATATGGATGACGTATGAAGAGATAGGTTATAGAATAATGTGCTCCAAAATTGTAACTGTATTTCTCTAGAATAGACAACTGAAACTGTCCACACATACCTACTAACATCCGTCGTAACGACTCGTGTTGATAATGAACTGATGGTCAATGACAGAATGACGTTAACATACAAACCGAATCGTGATTTTTAAGAGAACATGTTCCATAAAAAAATACTTACCATCGTTATACTTTAGCTGCTACTAGCTATTACCCGCGCCTCGGTCCACGTGAATGTCGAATTATAGCAGACGTAGTCGCGGATTAAAAAGCCGGCCTAGCCTATGTTCTTCCCCAGGGTTCAAGCAATTTTGTTGTCATATTTCATCAAAATCGGTTCAGCCCTTTCATCGTGAAAGCGTAACAGACAGAGTTACTTTCGCACTTATAATATTAAAAAGTATGGAAAGTATGCTATGGATTATAAAGCTAAAGAGTTTTTTCTTTTTTGCGCTACTGCTCTGTACTACTGGCACTGTAGATTCTGTAAAATTCAAACAGCAACTCGCATCTCACATCGCTATTCACTCTCACTTCGAATAAGGTTCAAAATGACCTTGATATATCACTTTCGAAGTTTCGAGAGTCGAAGTGACGGGGAAATTACCTTACAGAATGCCACTTCTTACGTCATCTCATACTTTATCTGTCAAAATCTCCCTGACAATTTAGTTCAACTCGCTGACACGCTCGCAAGGGTGGCGCTAGTGTAAATTCGAACTGTCAACCGAGTTTTTAGAATGCCAATCAAGAAACTCACAGCGGATTCAAATTCGAAGTTTAGAATGAGGTCTTGAATGAGGTCCCCTGCTCTGATTTTGAAAATTCTTTTGCTACTAGGAAGTTATGTTATCCCTGAGTGGCATATGCTATGTTTTATGATATATTTGATTTCCACGCGGACGAAATCGCGTGAAGACGTTGTTATAAATACAGTTTAGTTTTATTTTCAACCGAATTCAAAAAGAAGGAGGTTCTTAATTCGTCTGTATGTTGTTCTTGTTTTATTTTGTATATTTGTTACGCGATTTCTCCGGCAAATGTAAAGCGATTTTGAAAAATCTTTTTTTGATGGTTAGGGTATGCCTCAAGGGTGGTCCCATATACATTTTATCGAAATTGTCTCGGCACTTTTTGAAAAAATTGACAGAATGCAAAAAAATATACATAGATGATGTTGTAATGTTCTCCAACCTTGTACTTTCAATCTCTGTTTTGACTGTGTTGCTGTTTCTTAATGGATTTGGATGATAAGGAAGTACTAAAAATCGAAAAATAAAAAGCTTTTTTACAAAAAAGACAACCGCCTTCAAAATCTCACAAGTGATAAGTAACGTTAGCACATAACACACATGACTTTAGTTTCGGAAGTCGATGGCAATACAAAACATCAAACAGAACAAAGCCACCGACTTCCGAAACCAAAGTCATGTGTGTTATGTGCTAACGTTATTGATCACTTTTTTGATTTGGTTGTCTTTTTTGTAAAAAAAAAGCATTTTATCAAATCGCTATCTTAGTAACCTTAGCTTACAGCGCTCTGCTCATTCACTTTACGGCGTGTGGCAGTTAGCGTTAGTTGTAAGAACTTGTTAACCCTAAGCAGGCAGTAAATAGTAGATGCAAATAAACACTGTAGCACGCGAACTTATCAGTTACGTCCGGCCAACTTGATGCGTTAACTGTTTGTTGAAAATGATGGAAAATGTACTAGGCTTGTATAACATTGTAGGAAGTCTCTTGGGCACGCTGAGGATTTTTTTGGTGTTATATTAAATTAGTTTAATAATTCTAGGTTTTCTTTTTTACCCCTCGTCTGTCAAGCGACCGTATTACGGTCGATTCAAAAAGTCCCTGTCTGGCAAGCGACCGTATTACGGTCGCGTATTTTGGTTGTCAGTGTCAGTCCAGTTTTCCGTATATCTTTGATTTTGGGTATCGGTACTGCTCTAACTTGCACAAAATGTAGAATGAAATGACAAAGATGGCAAACTTAACGCTGGCGTCATTACAATACGTCAAATACTTTAAATCAAGTTTCAAAAAATGACGTATTTCCAGTCTGTCGGAAAACGCGGAACGGTGCCGTTGTCAGTTGTTTTGTAAATAGTGTTTGTGTTTGTGCGTGTTTAAATATGGATTCCCACCAAGAAGAGTAAGTAATAAACAGTTTTTAATACCTAAATTGTGTATATTCGTATAAATATTGAATATGTCACAGTCAAAACTACTTTTGACTACAAAAATCAGTCAATACTCCTTTTGAGCGGTTTAAATTTATCCTAAATACTTAGAAACTTATCAGGTTGAAAGGTTTTTTTTTTGTGCCCATTTTAAAACTTTTGTTTTGTAGTGAAACGCAAACGCGTTTTATTGTAATAGGGGTTTTGACTGAAGCCAGATAAAGTATTTCGGTCTAATCTGAAAACTATATTTACTTTTTATAAGTATGAAATCATTCATCGCACGTTATGTTTACATCTTATAATATTTGTTTTTGTAGATTCTTGGAATCTTATGAATAGAATGTGTATTATCTACTTACGTTTTTTTATGCTGTTCCTGTCGGCATCCTATGTATTATATTCCTGTATAATTGGATCAAATTAATATTTACAAACCTGAAAAATAAATAATGTTTTGCTTTGACATGTTTGTCAATGACAGTCGTCAAATTTGACGACCGTCAACATTTCTTCTAATAAGTTTTCGGCTACTAACGTAAATCCTCTATGTTGTTGATCTTGTAAGCTTGTATGTTAGTGTCATATATGAAACGGCTGAACACCCGCTGTATTATCGTGTGTTTCTTTAGATCTAATTCGCACTAATATTTTATAAAAAAATATTAGTATTATTGGCTTTCGACAATTATTAAGTCTGGCCGGTATTATAATACCTCGCTGTGGAAAACCAATGACCGTTCTAGAAAGAAGATTCATAATTGGATTTTTTACGAATTTCGGAAGAACGGTCAGAAAACAAAACCTGTCAAAGAGGCAGTCTAGATCTCGGAGCCGCTTGGGTAACACGCTGATTACCCATACGCTTACGTTGCTGGAGTCTAGATCACGGAGCCGCTTGGGTAACACGCTGATTACCCATACGCTTACGTTGCGGGAGTCTATATCTCGGAGCCGCTTGGGTAACACGCTGATTACCCATAGACTTACGTTGCTGGAGTCTAGATCTCGGAGTCGCTTGGGTAACACGCTGATTACCCATACGCTTACCTTACTGAAGTCTACCAGTCTACTTACTACAAGTCTACCAGCCTGCAACCGAGAGTCGGTTAAGCGGGTTAAGCCGAACTGTCGCGTGCCTATGCTCCCAGGGCGGGTCCTCCTACTGAGACCGCCTGGGTGACCTCCGTCTCCGAGCTGATCGCGTCAGTCTTCTCTTCGGCCGATCCTGTACGCCGGCCAGGCTGTGGATCATAATCCTCCTGGAAAACTCTGCCTAATCCCAGTGCGTTTAGGTCAGTGCTTATTTTTATACTAACAATTGTTTTTGATACTCATCACATTTTTATCTTTCGTGTGAGAGTTATTAAATTCAATGCGTACAATTCTCAATTCTGCATAGCCTTTTATTTCTCTTAAATTATCAGAATTGTAACACAGTCAAAAGTAGTTTTGACTGGTTAAGAGTTTTGACTGTAACATACACCGATACATAAATTCAAAGTAAAACTTCCTACAATGTTATGCAAGCCTAGTACATTTTGCGTTAGTACAATGGGCGTTGCTTTTGGATATAAAATTGCTCGGGACATTGTTTTTTGGGTGATTCCATTAAATTCGTTGGGGATAATATCACTTCTATTTATTGCGTTTGTTAATCGAAATATCGTTTCAGAGAGAATTTTTAACACTATTGATATTTAAAAACGTCTACATGAAATTTTTTTGGCGTTGCGTTTATATTCTCTTTGGATGATAGTAAAAAGGAATATTAAAACGATTGCATTGCATGCTGCTGTTGATTGGTTAATTAAAACTTTTGTGAAATACCTGTAATACTTAATTGACAGAGCGCTCCATACAAATGTAGAGGAGTCATATTTTGGTCTTTACTTGTTTATTATTTGTACAGACAGCATTATCAACTGCTTACCCCCCACGCATTAAAATTTCTTCGGATACGGTGTCTGTACCTACAATGAATGACTTAATTACGAATTCTATCCACCAGAGAAACCCCGAACATCACTCTTCCCTTAGCACGCTAAGCAACCTTGAATTTCTGGACCAGGCCCACGGTGAGTGTCCACGTTTCAGCTCCGTAAGTCATTACGGGTAGGACGTACTGGTTACAAACCCTGGTCTTAAGGAATTGTGGGATCGACCATATCACGTAGCTTCCCAAATGCCGCCCAGCCCAAGCGTATCCTTCTGTTCGCCTCCTTCTCGAGGCCATTTCATACCAAGATCCTTCAGTGCTATGGAAGTGTCCCGGCTGTCATTCGTAGATCTTTGACAGTCGTTATAGGTAGTTAGAAGCTAGAAAATCTGTCAACCAGTCTTACCGAGGGGTATCGTGTTACCCAGTAACATGGTTGTGGAGATCAGATCGGCAGTCGCTCCATGTGAAACACAGATGATGATGACGAGAAACAGACAAACGACATGCCTAGACATTAGCGTCCTTATTTTAGCTACAATTTTTAATGGAGTTCAATTGCTTATTGACTAGAATATAATTACACTACTTTAGTATAGCGCGCGTTATGCAGAAAGTTTTTAAAAACTTCATCAAAATTATTTATTTATTTAATATTACCATATATTTACTATTCATCCCCTTGAATTTTCTTCTGGATAAATAAAAATATACCCAAAGCACTTAGGATAATGTCATTTCCTACTATCAATTTCTTTGAGAATCGGGCTAGTAGTTCCGGAGTTTAGCGCGATAAAATAAAAAACAGACTCTTCAGATTTGTGTCATTAGTATATAAGTAGGTATATTCGAAAGCATCAAATTATTACGTACACTCACTGACACATAAACATACCTATTTATTACGCAAACAAACAGTACGTTAGCATAAACCACTCATGATAATAAATTAAGGCTGATAAAGAAGCCTGTTCGTTGTACAGCGGCTTGTGAAAGGATCTCCTTGACCTGATGTTGAGCCTTCAAGGTCAACGGTGAGGCTTCCACAGGGCCAAAGAAAGGTTTCTAATATTTACATATAGTGATGAATGGGAGGCTTTAATCGAAGCTGATTTGCGTATACGGTGCTGAGTAACTGTGGGGTTCTTTGTGTAAAAATTTGGAATGCTTTAAGTTTCTGGCTGAAATTCATTGGTATACCACGATTTTCCTGTGTAGAAGGCCTAGTACGAGTGTGCGAAGTAAACGTAAAGAAGAATTCGTTCCTATGTAGAAGGGCCTAGTACAAGTGTGCAGAGTAAATGTACCGTAAAGATTGATTTTTAAAATTAGAAATCTATGTCAACCTAACCTATTTTATGTACCATAGAGGGCTCACAGGGCACCAAAAATCTCGTCCGTATCGCTCTCAATAAAATTTGGTACATAAAATATTTTTAATTTATTTTTAAGCTTTGTATATACCTATTTTTAACCCCCGACGTAAAAACGACGGGGTGTTATAAGTTTGACGTGTCTGTGTGTGTGTGTGTGTGTGTGTGTGTGTCTGTCTGTGGCATCGTAGCTCCCGAACGGATGAACCGATTTTGTTTTTGTTTTTTTTATTTGAAAGGTGAATTAGTCGGGAGTGTTCTTAGCTATGTTTGATGAAAATCGGTCCAAGATGGCCGCCGCTACAAAATAGCTAATCACATATTTTTTCACAACTCCATCAATATGGGTATCAAATGAAAGGGCTTCACTAGTAGAATACTTTACACTATGATAAATTTCAAAGCCAAGATGACCGGCACCACAAAATGGCGAATTACATTTTTTTTTTCACGACTCCCTCAGTATGGATATCAAATGAAAGGGCTTGACTAGTACAATAATGCATACTGTGTTGAAAGGGAATGAGGAATATTAATTAACTAACGAAATGAAAACTAAAAACTTGAAAATTAATTATATAAACTTAAGGGCCAAAGCACCGGTTCCCTGCTATTTAAACATAATGTAGACTGGGTACGATTGTGCCAGAGTACGGTTGTGCCAATTGGACGTAGTTACGCAAAAAGAATCCAATCCACACTTTTTCCAAAATTGAATTATATAAATACCAAACGCATTCTCAGGGTGATATCTTTAATATAAAAAAAGATCCATATGACGAAATACAACTTTAGACGTATCTACAACTTCTCAAAACCAGACTAAATTACATTTAAAAACTTTCAAATAAAAATTAAATTAAAAATTTAAAAAACCCCCAACGCAAAACATAAAAGCAATTAAAAAGTAAAAAATAATATCTTTTGTTGAGCCATCAAATGTTTGTTCGTTGAAATGGCGCTATAATGTCGCGGCGGGGTACCGCTAAGTCAGCAATAGCTAAAATAACAATAGCAATAGGTAAAATAGCGAACTCAGGGATTTGCGATGAGATTTGACTTACGCGGTACCCCGCCGCGACATTATAGCGCCATTTCAACGAACAAACATTTGATGGCTCAACAAAAGATATTATTTTTTACTTTTTAATTGCTTTTATGTTTTGCGTTGGGGGTTGTTCAAATTTTTATTTTATTTTTTTTATTTGTGTAGTCCTGCTGTAGTCGTTGCATCGCTAAATCTCAAGAAATTAAAGGTGAATGTAATTCTATTTGAGAAATAAATTTCTTAAACCTTAATCCTTACTCGTTTCGCTCGTATTTTTTTTAATGTATGTTTTCACTCTAGCGCGGAAGTGTCTACCTAGTGCATGGTGCCAGTATTTTTTTAGAAATTGCCGAAGAGTTGGAAATATTTGCCGCTTACATTATTTAAACAAAAGCTTTGAAGCTTTTTAGTGGTAAAAGAATACTATAGTGTAACTTGTTCATAGGTGAACTAGTTTTCGAGATTCCGCGTTTTACAAGTAACTACATGAATTCACAAATGTCACAAATGGCGGGTATTATAATACCCGCCATTTGTGACGTATATGTCTGTGAGACCGGATGATTCGAAAAAGTCGAATAACTTTTTTAACTGCCATCGAATTGAGTTGTGATTTCGTGTACTGTCCTTATTACGAGTCCTTTATCGGTAGTCCACCCGGTGCCAGCCACAAGGACGCTCATCTCGGAGTTTTGGTGCCAAAACGGTGCGTGAGACCGGGGTCACAAATTACGTAAGTCAAATTGTCGTAAATGTTTGAATATTCATTTTTTGATAAGCCTATGCTCAGATTATGAAACAAAAGGCAGATAGACCTCGCGGAACACGGAGAGTGAAGCCAAAAAAGCAAATACAAATTCAAAAGCGAATACCTACAACGCGCTTCGTGCTGTACTGACACGAGTCAGTATATCACGAAACGCCGCATCGTTAAAAATAATACAAATAAAAATAAGAATACAAATACAAATTCAAAAGCGAATACAATCACGAGATTGTAGGTATTCTGTTTTGAATTTGTTTTTGCTTTTATGCCTTCACTCTCAATGTTCCACGCGGTCTATCTGCCTTTGTTTCATAATCTGAGAGCCTATGCATTTGTTTTTGGTTTTATTTTGATACAAGGGCGTCGCCAGGACTCCCCAGCTGATGGCCTAGGGGGGGGGGGGGTGGGGGGGGGGGGCAAGTTGATATATGGTGGATAGGAAAAGTATGAATTTTAAATACAGTCAAAGGCATATGAACCTTTTGGGATCTCTAGGGGGGGGGCAGCTGCCCCTACCTACCCCCCCTTGGCGACGCCCTTGTTTTGATAGTATGATTAGTTGGCTTAATTAATTGATCTTTATATCCGAAAGCAAGCTCAGTTGAACTTGCCTCGATTGATGAGACAAAGACTTGCGAAAATTTTGAACATTGATCATGAACCTGGTACAGCCTGCCATGCCTTTAAGAAATGGTCAGTGCTATGAGTACGGATGGCTGAAGAACTAAAATATATGATATATAACTTGCCACGTGCCAACATTCACTAGCTGCTTGGCTCTTGAAAAAGAGTATTTGTTTTTTGTTAGGAAGGATACATTTTTTGTATAGTTCCTAGTGTCATAAGACTAAGACTCAATTAGCTGTAAAAAGAATATTGTTACTAGTTATTTCAAAACAAGCATTACATTAAAACTTGCTGATTTCTAGTTTTCTTTGTATCCAATTGTAACGTTTAATAAACTAATGATTTATGATATAACTGTATTTTATTGTTAGAAAGACATGTTTAATATTTGACCAAGTAAAAGTAGCATAAAGTATTGCTTGTTAGGAAAATCTTAGGTTAAAAAATCCCGGTCCGTGAGACCGGCGTCACCAAAGGTGTAAGTCGAATTCACATCACAAGTGGCGGATTAATGACCTTTCAAGTTTATATACTATACCAGCACTGGCTGCGACTTCGACCGCGTGAACTTTCTTACTATCTCAAGCTTTTTGATACTAAAATATAGCCAACAATAACAAAAAAATAATACGAAAACGTAATTTCATTCTTTGAAATAATTTTGAAGTATGTTTTAAGTTTATCCACTACAAACAAACATACGTCTCTGTAGCCTAGGTGGTAGTGTGTCTGCCTCTGACACACAGAATCGTGGGTTCGAATCCCTTCGAGGGCAAATATTTGTGTGAGGAGCACTTGTGTTTTACTTGTATCTGGTTGTTCTTATCTATAAGAAGTGTCTATTTATATATTTGTGTATGTATATCAATCAGCTGCCTGACACCCATAGTACAGGGTCTGCCTAGTTTGGGGTCAGATGGCCGTGTGTGAAATGTCCCCACATAATTATTTATTTTGTTCATCTTTTTATACAAAAAATAAAATCTTTTTTCTCTATATCATATTTGTTTAGATTTAGAGATTACGGACAGCACTGCACACGTTTGCACTCTACCTACCTATGTAAGAAATCACATCTGTTATGTTGTATATGTTTCTTGTAAATAAATAAATAAATAAATCTGATATAGGGCACAATATTGTTCCTGGTACCAACGGTTGCCGGCCTCTTCGGATGGATTAAAATCATCGTCCCATCACTGGCCACTTTGATGAACCTTTTCTAAACAAATAGAGCGAGGAAAGTAATTCTCTAGACAACATTGTAACTTCGTAGAGGTTTGTTTGTTATTTCGTAGAGGTCGCAAAATCAGTTATTTACGCTTTAACTACTAAAAATATTATAAAATGAAAAGAAAGGAGAATGGGCACGTTTGTATGACCTCCCAAGTGTTGAACTTAGTTGTAATACTTCATGTAAAGGTCATTATAATAACTTCATCTTAATATATTACACCAACAGTCGGACACGTCTGGAAAATAATAACGACTGACTTTTATTATATTATCGTCTTTATAAAACAAAGCCTTAAGCCCACTCAAAGGTTAATATAATTATTTGTGTTTATATTGTTGGCGTGCCATGTTATAAATAAATAAATGAATAAAATATTAGTCATACTTTTTAGTTCTAATAAGATAAAGCTATTGCTGTGCAGCATGAACTGTTACAACATTTGGGACAAGAGCGCTTATTTTTCATAAAAAAGAAAACACCCATAGATAAATCATTATCTTTGAATCACAAATTAGAATTTTCTTCTCTAAATTTGCTATTTTGGTACACGACCTTTTTAGTTTCGTAAACAAATGGTAATGAGAAAACCCAATACCACCCACCATGCTCGGTCTCACAATTCCTTGCTTAGCAATCGCGTGCACTTTTATTCATATTTTTTATACCCATAACCAAGGTTACCTTCACCTTAGCGACAAGTGTCCTTGAAATTACTCCCTATTTATAAAAGCAACCTTCCCACTTCCAATATCAAGGTAACGGCGGAATTGAAATCGTCCGAACAGTATTAACAATCGTAGCATGATTGTACCATTTGTTCATTTTATTCAAAATGCTAAGTTTGTGCGTTGAAATGGTTCAATCCACGATCGGTTATCGCCTTGACACCGATGGTTTATAGTATCGCTAGGTGGATATTTAAAAGCCGTCGGCAGTTACCCTAATAATAGGGCTAAACGACGCGACGTGATTAATGACCGGAGCGGGCCCGGCCGGGTGTGTTGCCTAGTTTGACGTATGTGTCGCTTCTGTATTGAAACTACTCTATGGTAATTGCTTACTATGTAATGTTGTGATCAGTTTCAGATGCGCTTGTTTGGAATTAGTTTAATGAAAGTGACTTGAAACTATTATCTTCATATTAATCATTCTGATGGGCGTTGGATTAACTGGGTTTATCAATTCCTGCCAAGTTAAAAAAGCAGCCTAGTGCGAGTCGGACTCGCCCATGAAGAGTTCCGTAGCAGCAAGTAACATAATATAAAAGTTTTTTATTTTTATATTTGAGTTGATTGAATGAAAGGTAAATTGCGGTTTACGATTTATGACGTATTAAAAGAAAACTACTTACTAGATCTCGTTCAAACCAATTTTCGGTGGGAGTTTACATGGTAATGTACATCATATTTTTTTTTTAGTTTTATCATTCTCTTATTTTAGAAGTTACAGACAGGGGGACACACATTTTACCACTTTGGAAGTGTCTCTCGCGCAAACTTTTCAGTTTAAAAAAAAATGAAATTAGAAACCTCAATATCATTTTTGAAGACCTATCCATAGATATCCCACACGTATGGGTTTGATGAAAATAAATTTTTGAGTTTCAGTTCTAAGTATGGGTAAACCCCAAAATTTATTGTTTTTTTTTTCTATTTCTGTGTGAAAATCTTAATGCGGTTCACAGAATACGTCTACTTACCAAGTTTCAACAGTATAGTTCTTATAGTTTCGGAAAAAAGTGGCTGTGACATACGGACGGACAGACAGACATGACGAATCCATAAGGGTTCCGTTTTTTGGGTTGTACGTTGTTTCATAGCTAATAGTTTTATAGAATTTCGGTTCACATAAATTTTTTCTAATAATTTCGTTTCATAGAATAATCAATACGCAGAACACTTACTTTCAAGATTTTCAAATCATTGATTTTTGTTTCACATAAAGTTTATTGTTAGAATAATCATATCATAGAATAACAAATCAAATATTCTTTATCCTTATATTTTTTATTTAATATAAAACTTATTCCCAGGAATGGGACTCTCAGTTCTAATCAAACTTAATGCGCGTGCGTGCAAGCAACCACGCAGGATGCAAGCAAGCATGCAGTGTACAAGCAAGTATGCAGCATGCAAGCAAGCATGCAGCGTGCAAGCAAGCATGCAGCGTGCAAGCAAGCATACATCATGCAAGCAAGCATGCATCATGCAAGCAAGCATGCACCATGCAAGCGAGCATGCAACATGCAGCAGGCATAGTTTTATGTCTCGGCTCCAGCGTTGCGGGGCTCCGGCGGTCCCACGCGAGCTTATCGTCGCAGATGGTATTCACGCTCACCACCGCAGCTTCGGCTTACTGGCCGGCTACGCCGGCCAGCCTCAGCCGCGGCGGCGGGCGTTAAAACCACCTGCTCCTCAGCTCGCGGGCCGCCTCGCCCCTCCACGCCTACGCAGATTTAAATTACACTCTAGGGGTAGGGCAAGCAAGACTACGTGGAGTCGTTTTCGCAGAGATTCGTTTCTGTCATTAACTTTGGTAGCACAACATATTGACTTTTTAAGACAACATTTTGGTTTTTGTCTGTTTATATCTATACATTTTCATTGAAATAAATTCCATGGAAAAATACAACAAACAAGCAATATTCGTTAAAAAAGAATTCTACTTTTTGATAAGTTTGTTAAACAAAATAATGTGATTAAAAATTCATTGAATTGTGTTTCTGTGAAATATTTTTCATAGAAGTAAATAGTCTTTGAAACAATAATAGTCGAAATAAAAATACGAGAACCAAATATTATGTTAAACATTTTCTGGGAAACGAAATTCTATGAAATTTCTGTCTGCAAAACAAGGGGACACCCGTTTTTTGCCATTTGTCTACAGAACCCTAAAAAAGGTCATGTGCCTAGATCCATATACAGCACTTTTGCTACAATCCATATTTATATTCATAATGATGCCTTGACTTTATTTATAATACACCTAGTTAACTACTGGCTGAACAAAAAAACGCTCAGAGAAGAAGCCAATTTCCTGTGTCACAAACAATTTTAATAATTCAAAGATTCGGTCGTCATTTGAAAAGTAGGTTAAACAAAAACAACTCGTAAGTAATTATTTATCGGTTTTTAATGAGTTTAAATTTTAATAAGTGGATTCTCATTTAGTAATCAGGGATTTTTTTTTCAATGAAATGGTAGACAGTAAACAAAGTGTTTACCTGTTTAGTTTTTTTATTAAACTATATTTATGCAACAAAAAGTATAAAGGTGGACTTAATGCCTTAGCCGTCAACTCAGGTTGGTGAAGAGATAATACGGTAAGTGTTAATTAAGTAAAACAACAAAATTATTTTTTTTTGAAGAAAAATACTTTAGACTTCAATGAATAGTATTTTTTTGTAAAGTGCAGAAATAATTTCGATAAAATTTATATGGAATCACACCGGAAGCATGCTTCCATTCAATAAAAAAAAAACCCGACAGTTGAATTTAGAACCTCCTCCTTTTACGAAGTCGGTCATCACGTCGGCATATAAACACACCACAACACACCGTGCAAGCCCTCGGAAATGCGTCTGACATAATATTTTAGAACAGTATGTCTATTCTGTTACAATCTCCCTCGGTGAACACCTAGGTGAAGTGAGCTGTCTTCTGTCCTGATGCTAGGGATTTACAAAGCACTACAATCGGATGACAGCTCACTTCACCTAGGTGTTCACCGAGGGAGATTTTAACAGAATAGCACTGCAGAGGCACATAAAAAGAGTCAACAACAACACGGACAAAATCGAGGGGCACTTCACTTGTTTAACATTTCACCGCTTGCATTTCATTCAAATTTTCCCTTACTCATTAAGCTTTAACAAAAGCAGAATACAAAGGATGTATTTAGTATTTTGTGGTAAACAAACATTTCAGTTATCATCAGCTTTTGATTCGATTGAATATTTAATTGGAATTCTATATTGAGAAATAATACAAAATCAATTTGTTATCTTGGTTAGAATGGTTTGGAACTAAAGAAAGGAAAGCGTAGGGATAGCCTAAAACAATGTAGAATTAGAATGTGGCACACAATGTTTTTTATTTATTATCTAATGATCAACTTCGTCTTATTTAATGCCGGATGACTCATAAGTCCGGGCTGGGAAGTCATGTGGTGAGCCTTTGAGCGGGTCAATATAGTATACGATGTAGTAGTACAAAAATGGTCTTAGATATGTCCATACACAATATTTACGAGGCAATATTGTGTGGCGGTCTTAAGAGCGCCCTTCCCCATCGAACGAACTTCAACGCGAGCGTGATTGAAATTTTTTTTGTTTCAACCAACGCAAAGCTCGAAAACAAACGTGTGAGTGAGAACGCGATAACATCACAGGAAAATTGGCGCACGGAAATTTCACAAAACTTGTTCCAGGACATACGTGTTTTTAAAAAAGCCTTACAAGTTTTTGGTAATAATGGCTGTAATTTAGAATCTCTATTACATGCACAAGGTTTCTATGAAGCTGTTTTTTTGCTTTTTCGATATATGAGTGCATTATGAACGGCCAAAGTTCAGATAAAATTGTGCAAAAAAACTGTTTTTCGGACGTGTTTACTGAATTTGTTTCTTAAAAAAGTTTATTTTTGGCTTCATACAAACCTAAATTTAAACCGGAAGATACCTGTGTGTTAAAAATATTTGGAAAATAATTTGTTATAACGCCGTAATCGCGTACGAGCGTTTGTATGGGAAATATGACGGGTTGGGCGCTCTTAAGCAGCTTGAGTAAATGAACTAGCCATTAATCTACATAAATACTAATATACAGAAGAGTTTATTTGTTTTTTGTTTAAACGCCCTAATCTCCGGAAATAATTCTTTCGCTAATAGGAAGCTACGCGTTATCTCTAAATATATTTATTTTCAATTAGGGATCAGCTGAATTCGCTAGGATGAAGCTGCGGCCAAAAGCTATATGGAAATATACGTCATGTTCTATAATAAAGAATAAAGTCTGAAACATTTGGCAACACTTTACTTGACAGGTAGAAACAAACCTAAACGAAATGGTTGCTAAAAGACTAGAGAGAAAGTGTTGGCAGAACCAGGTCAGCGAGTGACCTACTAAGAATCACGGATAAGACCTGGGTGGGTCTGAGCCAAACGGTGAATGCCAATATTTTGTGTTAGATATTCTCAGATAGAATATTGACCAAATGGATGACAGTGCAGCAAAACTTTTTTGAATTTACCTTCACACAAGGCTGTCAATAATAAGTTTTTAGTGAAGCTACGAATATCATAGATACAATTATATTTGAATATTAGTTTTAAAAACAGTTTCACATTTTAATGAGCAACGTTCACCTTGAGGAAGTGACTAAAGAAACCAACTCAAAGTATTTATTTGCATTCCAAGTGTACATAAACAGGTCTTATTACAATAGTAGGCACTTACAGCTTAGCGGCCTTTTGCAGGCATTGCTAATTTCAGGGCTTATAATATAAATATATATAACTATACAAGCACAATATTATGAACTAAGAATTGTAACTAAGGGTTATCTATAATAGTAATATTGAGTATATGAAACGTTTATAATATTTTATAATAATAATAAATCTTTATTCACATAAAACAGTGACAAATTCTTAAGAATTCCCTGAACTCTGCGCTAGGTTCAAAGACCTGTATTACAGAAATCAGTGACCTCTCTAGTGACATATTTTTATGTAAATAAATGCAGTGGTGGATGTTTGAGAGGGTAGACAATTTGATAAGGGAGTGTACAGATGAGGAAGTGTGTCTGGTGTCTGGGTTTTATAGATCGCCATAATTGTTTTTTTTAGTTAATTGATTTGTTATGTTTATTATTATTATATCATATTGTATTTGCGTGTCGGCGAAACTTGCTGTATAAATAATAGTAATACCGTATCTGGCAAATAAAGACATTCATTCATTCATAATGTTTTGATTTTATTTGTTTAGGGGAGAATAGCTAATAGTGAACTTATATAAGTAGAATGTCTGACTATGTGTGTGTATATGTGTCTGTGAGTTCAAGATATTGTTGTCTTATAACAAAACCAAAATTATCTCAAAGAACAATAAAAACATGGACATATCTGTAAGACAAATATAACTTCATAAAATATGAAAACTACCTGGTCCGTTTACGACGTGATCTCGATCGGATATTTCAATCCACTTCAACTGTGCTCGTTGGATAATGAACTCAAGTGCAAATAAAATATGGACGGAATTGGATTGATTCAAATTCCAATCGTATCAGTTGGTCATTCGTGTAAGTTGTAGGGGTGCTCTTTTGAATTTGGGAGATATTTTTCGTTTTGTATTTGCGGAGATTTATTTGAAATTGTTTCATGAGGATTAATGTACTCTGTACCTAGGTATCTAACGCCTTCAAACAATTTTGTAAAAAGAGTAACAACTTTCAGTTAATATTTATCATACTTGATTTAAAAGAGTGTCCGTGAAGTTTCTTGCTCGTTTTTCTCCATAGAGACCTACCCTACGTTTTAGAACGAGCAACTAGCTTCATTTTCCTGACTAACTAACTGACTTTTAGACAATTCAAAAGTGCCTGTAAATGGTTTAGTTGAAATAAATGCTTTGATTTTGACTTTGAATTAATTTTATATTTTTTATGTTAATTTTGCCAGATATGTCAGCGGTACAAACTCAAGAAAACACGGCGTTTTACTTTACGGAGAACAAAGGCCGAAACAGCGTCATACGAGAAACTGATAAACTTTTTATACAGCCCAGCCTAGCTTATCCAATATACTTTGACTGCCACGCCAAAAAAGAAAAATCAATTTTTGGTGGAAGTTTACATGGTAATTATTTTTTTTAGTTTTATCATTCTCTTATTTTAGAAGTTACAGGGACACACACACACATTTTACCACTTTGGAAGTGTCTCTCGCGCAAACTATTCAGTTTAGAAAAAAATGAGTTTCAGTTCTAAGTATGGGAACCCCCAAAATTAATTGTTTTTTTTTCTATTTCTGTGTGAAAATCTTAATGCGGTTCACAGAAAACATCTACTTACCAAGTTTCAGCAGTATAGTTGTTATAGTTTCGGAAAAAAGTGGCTGTGACATACGGACGGACAGACAGACAGACATGACAAATCCATAAGGGTTCCGTTTTTGGACATTTGGTTACGGAACCCTAAAAAGGTGTCCAAGGCGCCAAGCTACGTTTCATATACACTTTATTGAATTACGTATAGAAGTCTGTCATATAGTCGTGACCGTGGCGTTCTGAGCACATTTTGATTTGTCATTTATACATGACTGTGGCGGTCAAAGCCGGATAAAAATAATTCCCCAATCATAAAAGAAATCCGTCACAGCCCTGGCTTGTAACGTATATCTGTAGTACGGAAGTCCCCATCTCCCTTAGATCCGGCTACCGACGGCTACGGTAAATCAATCCGCCATTTTTGTCTTCCATCTCATATTTCATATTTACCTCGACATTAGTGTAAATGTGTATTTGCCGCAGGAAGCTGTAACACAATCTTGGGTACACCCTTTGTTTTCTTCTACATGTTTTTTTTCTTTTCTTTCCTTTTATTTATTCATGTCTGATTGTTTTTGGTTTTTCCTTTTTAAATTGATTCCGTTATGGGTTAATTTATTGTTGCGGTTTGTGTGTTTTAGTACTTAGAGTTTGTGAAATGTGTATTGGTTGCTAAAAATACACCAAAAAATATGGATGTTTTTTCTAAACCCTCAGTGTATGGGTAGGCAACTACCACTGCAAAAAATAAAAAAAATATTTATAGTGACAATAATTAGCGCATAATAAAAGGACAACTAAGATAGGCACTTAGCACAGAACTTTATTGGCAGCGGTACGTCGTAGGTAATCATAATTCTAAGAAGCTCTCATCGGCGTAAGAGATAGAACTGTAACTAATTTTCTTTTCTACTTTTGCATAACAATATATTTTACAATGAGGTACTACTAACGCTAGTAATATAGTTCAATGATATTTTATTTATTTGTTCAAAGGTACTCCAATGACTTATTCGCTAATAACCTATCATCATATCATATCAATCTTTAGACGCCCACTGCTGGGCATAGGTCTCCCACAAGAGGGGGTTCAGCCGAAATCGCTATGCTTGGCCGATGCATGTTGGCGATCGCAGTAGGTGTTGTGGTACTCAGAAGGACGCTGCTGCCCATCCTCTGGTCAATATCCCTCTGTCGCTTTCTACGATACCCACGGGTAGGAATGGGGTGGTGCTATTCGCGGCCGGCACCACATGGCACATAATAACCTATATTTACGTATAATGAGACGAACACTCGTTTCGGATTATAGAGAATATGTCACTTATAGAAGTACACATTATTTACATACTAAAGCGTTGTTCTAAATGTGTATGTAGGTATACGTAGTAACATAATAAAGATATAGAACATTTAACTTTACACTATACAAATAATAATGAATTAAGCACATTTTTAGTCACGTATAGATAATGCAGAGTACCACAGTAAAGCATCCTTTACGTGAGGATAGTAAAATGAGATTGTATGCTATCCCACAGCGGAAATGTGAACATGAGCATGATACTCTTGAGCAGCAGATTAGGTTTAAACTTGAGATAGAGGTGCTAACGTGCTGTTTATGTTATCATTTACAGGTTTATGACGTCATCTAAATAATTGACGACGATTGGTTCTGTGATGTGTCTTTTACATTCCATGTAAACGTAAAGATTGAAAATGTGTTTTTATTATTTTTTAGAACAAAACAGAATAAAAAAAACAACCGGGACAGATTTAGATTGTACCCAATCTATTGCCGCAGTTGCAGCTACCAATAGCATAGTAGGTATACTATATAACTTGCAATTGCTTGTACCTGCAACTGCCAATTGTACTATTGTACTGATAACACAACTACTTGACAACACTGTGGCATTTTAATCGCCTTACAACGCAGCCTACTTCGCGTATACTATGAAAACTAATCATTAATTATAAAAAAAATGGTGTAAATTCGAATAATTAAAAATGTATTGATAGGTAATGTTATTTAATAAGAATGACGCGTAACGTACAATACGCAAAAGAGATAAGTATCCATGTCGTCGGGAATAGTTGAAGATTTCT
The DNA here is from genome assembly GCA_947361185.1 of Charanyca ferruginea. NCBI lineage: Eukaryota > Metazoa > Arthropoda > Insecta > Lepidoptera > Noctuidae > Charanyca > Charanyca ferruginea. The sequence continues at coordinate 11,086,624 of OX376076.1, forward strand.
TAGAAACCAATGGGGGCTTTCAAATGAAATTTTACTAAATCAATAACTGTTTCTTCTCTATAAATTGTATTTTATTTTATTCATAAAAACCTATCGGTTTCTAAGTAAACTTCAACTGTTTCCGGCGACATGGATACTTATCTCCTTTGGTGACCGTACATAGTTTGAGCCAGCATAGCCTTGCGTTCCGAGAACGGCACGGAATGGAACGACGACATTTTTCCAGAAGTGTTGTTGGATACATTGAGTGGATTAAAGTAATAATAATAATAATATGTGGGGACATTTTCACACACGGCCATCTGACCCCAAACTAGGGAGACCCTGTACTAAGGGTGTCAGACAGCTGATATACATACACAAATACAATTTTTTTTTGTAAATACATACATATATAGATAAACAACACCCAGACACAAGGCAAACACAAGTGCTCATCACACAAATGTTTACCCTGTAAAATGCTACAGTGTATTATGTGTTGGGCTTGGACTGTACATTTTCCACAAAAATAACACTCCACACGAGTCACCTACAATACAGTATGTCTATTCTGTTACAAACTCCCTCGGTGAGCACCTAGGTGAAATGAGCTGTCAAATAAATTAAAAACATATTATTTGGAAATTTGTTAAAGTTGTACCTATACATGTAACAAGAATATAATAATATGATACCTATACCTGTAAGACTCGCCACACCTCACAGTCAAACCATTTCAACGGTTTTGTGGGGCTTAGTTTATAAGCTATGTAACTTTGAACTTATAATAAATAAATAAATAATAATAATAATAATCCGTCCCGACGCTAGCGATTTACAAAGCACTATAATCGGATGACAGATTGGCAGCTCACTTCACCTAAGTGTTCACCGAGGGAGATTGTAACAGAATAGCACTGCAGATGTAGTAGACTGTCCGAGTACAAGATCTGGTGTCGGAATCACATAAATTTGTCAAAGGATGATTGATGTCTTGGGCTGGCGGCTTATCTCCCGCCGCAGGCTTGTCCGGCCACTACTCCACTGTAGGCAATTAATCGAACGTATACTAACGATATAAAAGTATGTTTGGTTGTATAATATTTTATATAGGATCGTACCTAAATCTGTATTTGGCGAGATGGTTTAAGGACACACTTCTTCTTCTTTTCGAATCAATAGTTTTCTTTTTTGTTAAACTACTTGGGCCCAGTAGGTATCCACATTTATCGCAGCATTAGTGACGTTTTGAATATCCTTTAAGGTGCAGATGTAGGAGCAGTTTGGGCACTGTATTAAGTGGGCCATTGTTTAGCCATGATCACTGCACTCACGCTGGGTATCGGTGGGATCTATTATCCCCATTTTGCTAGGTTGTATTTGCAGCGGCCTACTTGGGTGCGCAGTCTATTGAGCGAGTTTCATATAGGCCACTGCAAGTCTCATGGAGATGGTCGGTAAAAAAACAAAAAGCGCACGTTTAGGCAAAAAGGCGAAACGGCGCGGTTTCCGCCGTGTGAAAAGAGTCATAGCCATCATGACTATAAACATGCTCTCACAGTTAATAAAGCAAAAATATAGAGAAAATAGTACGATATAATAATTTGGAATAAATAATCGGAAACTACGTTTAGAGTTACAACATTTCTACGTTTACAGTAAGAATGAAGACGATGGAATAAGTTTTCCGCCAAATCATTATCACACAAATATTATTTTCTTACATCAAATAATTCATACTGTACGTAAATATCTCATAACGATAAAAACATTAATTTGAGTTTAAATGAAAACAAAAACCAACTTCGATTATAATGGAAATTAATTTGAACAAGGGTCAATACTGTAATTCCAATGATCAGACGTTAAAACACCTAATGTTAACACAGCGATATAATTGATTACACTATAGCAAATAATAATAATTCCATATTTGCATACAATGATTAGTATTAATCAATCAGTATCAAACAGGGATTACATGGAGCAATGGAGCTACGAACCACGTAGCATTTCGTAGTAGGCCGCGTAGCTGCGTAGCGCTACTTATTTTTATCACATTGTCACACTCTTTTTTTTATTTTCATATATTTATAAAAACTTTGAATGCAATCATAAAATCCAAACAGACATTTTATTTTACCAAAAAGTCGACTTTAATTTAGTGCTACGTCCGTCAAAGTTTGCTATCAAAACGGGATATCAAGTATGCAATCATTATGCATATTTTTTGTGTTGTATATGTTTTCAAAAAGACCTTCGTCTGACTTGTTGGTTGGGTTGCAAGCTTAGAAAGCGTTAGCCGTTTCGCGTGGTAGTGACGCATATTTCTGTCTAGCACATTTTTTTTTTAGAATGTACACATACCCTCTTTTTTTTTGTTTTAGGCTTTTGTAAACATCCATTTTTATATATATACGTCACTTTCACGTGAATAAATTGTTTTTCTTTTTTTTTCTTGTAATTGTCTGGCGCAGACAAAGTATTTATTCAGTTTTTCTAAGTAATTTTCAGTAATAACAATAAGCTCGCCCCCTGTTTTCTTATCTTATATGGAACTTTTCGATAATAGGCGAAATTTGAGCTACAGACGATGGAAGGGTGACGTCACATCTAGACGTTTTAATAACCGACGAAAAATTTCAATACTGAGGAACCTAGAATCATGAAATGAATTCCTGGTAAAATTTTGTGTCACGATGACCTGTCCACTGTGTATACTTCCTCCCCACCCATCCTCATCTGCTACCTCCTTGGGGAATACAACCATGGTGTAATTATCATAAGGTATAAAATTACCTGTAAATAGGTTTTCCGCCAGTAGCCTTTCCCGCTCGGAACCACAGCACCATATAGACCCTGTCTTCGTTAGTGTCCGGCGTGACGTCACACGGGAGCGACGCTGTGCGGCCCAGCACAGCGTCCACGTCCACCGTCGACACTGCAACAATGGACATTGATGTTGCAAGTATGGGCTAATGAAATAGATGCGATATAGTATATAATAGTGTAATAAGCAAATAATTTGCTATTCAAATCAGGGTTATATATCGTGCACGTTAAAAAATATTTTTAAATGATAAGATATTGAAGGTGGCCGCTCGCGAGCGGCGTGTTAGTCGTAGGCCACGCTGAGGCGGCGCGTCTTGCGTCCGTGTTCGGTGGGTAAATTAATAATACGTAACGAATGGGAGGTGTCATATTGACGCGAACGACGTGCGTGTTGAGCAACCACGATCAACAGAACAGGAGATCTATTCTGTTACAATCTCCCTCGGTGAACACCTAGGTGAAGTGAGCTGTCATCCGTCCCAATGCTAGGGATCGACAAAGTAGACGGTCGGATGACAGCTCACTTCACCTAGGTTTTCACTGAGGGAGATTGTACCAGAATAGACATACAGATAGTACTGGTTCGCGCGTCTTGCGGATCAATCAAAGTTTGACGACACGGTTGGCGCAGTGGTTGAGCGATCGACTGCTGCGCTGCGTGTCGCGGGTTCGATTCCCGCACGGAACAAATATTTGTATGGCCTACAGATAGTTGTTCCGGGTCTGGCTGTTTGTGTATGTGAGTTTATATGTTTGTAAACACACCCACGACACAGGAGTAATTCCTAGCGTGGGGCAAAGATTAAAAAAAAAATAATCGTGTTGATTTTTCCGCGATACAAAACATAAATACGGATATTTTTATTAGCGAAGTAATGTTTCAACCTGCAAGATAGTCAGCAAGCATGAAAATTATATTTAGCGCAAAAAAGAAAACTATTTGAACATAAAAAAAATATTATAAATTAAATATATTGTTCTTCTAAATTGAAACTTTTACGTCTAGAAACGCAAAAGCTTAAATTTAGAAAAATAAATTTCCACGCAAAAATAACAGCAAAATAGGATGAAACCACGTGTGCAGTCGCTTCAACGTGGCATACTGTTGGTGTTGGAGAGTGAAGACTTCTCTCTTCCCACTTTCGCAGGTCACCTTCGCTCCCCGCAGTCGCTCTAGCGTGGCCAACGACTGAGCCGCTAACTGTTGGATGTTTTAGGGCGATTATGGCCTGGTCGTTACCGAGAGATAGGTATTGCTATAATGAGCGATGATTACCTATTAATGGAATTAGGTACACTTTTCTTTGGCAAAATTAAAATTAAACAAGCACTTTGCCCGCGACTTCATCCGTGTGAATTTTGTTTAAGGAACCCAAATTTTTTGATTATGCAATATAGCATGGACTCATAGATAATGTTGCTTCTTACGTTACGTTGGTGATGGAATTGTTGGAATCGGGGATTACCTCCGTACATAGAAATAAATTTTAACTTTTTATAATATTGGTATGGGTTTACGGTCGAAAGTGAAATAAAAAATAACAGTCTTATTACAAAGGTACCCCTGAAATAGCTGCCTAAGCAGACGACGCGCGATCCGCAAGTGTCGTCTGCGTACTAAGTTACATTAAACGTGATGCTGGCAATTAACATGGCGTATTTGTGCAAATATTCACCTTATTTGGATAATACAAAATGGACTTTATGTCAATAACTGTTACTTCAATTTTGTATTATCCAAATAAGGCGAATATTTGTACAAATACGCCATATGAAGTGCCAGCATAATAAACAGATTGATTGATTGACATAAGCAGTGTAAGAAATGGAAACGAAAGTAAAGTTTTCAAGACATATTATAAACTGCTGTCGTTTCAATTAATCAAAATAATGATAGACACAATATTAACGACGTTCAACATTTTTTTAAAGGTAGACGAGATCAACAATTCTGAAATAGGAGGATATTAAACTAATTTTTCAGTATTAAAAAAGTAAAAATAACGACAACCAATTAAGGAGCGAGAATTCAAAATATAGTAACATACATATACAGCAATCATACAACACACATACAATAGAAAGACTAATTATATTTTTTGTTTGAATATTTGTATTTGTGATTGGAAGCGTGAAGCTAGATAGGTTTTTGAAATTCAAGTATAATTATAATGTAATAAGTGAAATAATATAATTGTTACAGTAGACAATGAAGCTTAGCAATAACTTAAAACAATTTATGATTTTCAAAATGATTTTCCAATTTAAAAATATGATTACTTCAGCATGATATACTATGATTGTAATTTATGTGTAACATTTTGCATGCCCATGTGACGGCAGAGCATGGAGAACATTATCAAAACATGTATTTAAAACATCTGTAGGTACCCCTTACCCATGTTGGCAAATAAATAAATGATGATGTATTAGCTTTGACAATACTTTGACGATCTGGTACATCTTTTATCCAGCTATCCCAGTTTCATACCGACACACTCTTCCATTATCTGCCTAGCGTTTTTCCAAGTAAATTGAGGTTGGCTTCCAGTCTAATTGGATGCAGCTAAATACCAGTGTTTTACATGAAGCGACTGTCAGTCGGACCTCCACAACCCAGTTACTAGGTAACACGATTTTTCTTGGTAAGAATGGTTTTCAGACTTACTGGCTTCTGACTACCCATAACGACTGTCAAAGATCTACGAATGACAGCCGGGACCAACAGCTTTACGTGCTTTCCGAGGCACGCAGGAGTTGGTATGAAATGGATAGCCACCCATCTACATGATCTTTTGATAATTACAGGTTTTACTTAGCTACCAGTTCCGACAGTTCGACATACTCTTTGACCTTAATAAATGATCGTCTCATTGTCAAAAATATCCCCAAAAGCCAGACACCTTTATGGCTGCTTCTCCCCTTTAGTGTACTTTTAATTACAAAGACATGGGTATTGTCTCAAGGATGGCTCCGAACGACCAATCGCAGCTCATTGGCTTCATCCTCACCCTTGACTTCTTAGTTAAACTTTAATTAATTTTAAGTCTGGCCATTGTAAAGGGTCGCATATTACGTTTTAGGTTCTGCTCCTCATTATTTCTTTCATTATCCCTGCACCCTCCGTACCCTCTGTAGTGCTACCCACTATATAGCTTGCTCATAGTGCGCACGTTATTACGCGTTATAATATAGTCTTAAGCCTCTCTGTACCCCTCAATAGTCTGCCCTCCTGTACCATAATTATACTATAAGCGCCGTAAATTACACCAAGAATTTTCTCATACGTACTACCTCTTCCGTTTGGTTAATTTAATACAAGTCACGAGTTTACGACCCCACCGCTTGAGTAACTCGACGAAAACTTATCACGAAAATCCCTTTTATGAAAAACATAATTTTATTCACATTTTTGTTTTCTTTACTGTTGTAAGGAGCGAGGGAGTACACGTCGTTTGTTAGGTAAGATCAACGAAATTGTGCTTGTACAAGCTTGCTTCTTCTCAGCCAATGATACTCGGTAGATTAAAATGCATGCACCTCTGCATTGCGCAGTAGATGAAAGCTAATTTCGGTACCCCAAATCGTCGACACAAAACATTCATCGCCCGCGCGCTCCCGACTCGGGTAACATCGCTGCCTTCGTCTAACTCCAAGAAAAAGAATGCCTAAGTGAATATCACTGTTATTCTGTACTTACATCGTTACGATTCCTGGCTTTTCTTTCTCGAGGCGATAAAGAGCCCATGAATATAAATAGACGCAATATTAAAACGCTCCGTTTCCACACCGCATGAAATAATCTTCTTTTCTTTAAGGAAAAAGTGTCACCGTGTTGGGGGCAAGTAATGTACACCATCAGTCATACTTAGAAGGAATTTTCAATTTACTCAGTGTGAAGACTACCCTAATAAAGACGGATTACTTGGTCTCGCGGTGCCAGTCGGGTATCAATTTGCTTGAAGACCCGAGAGGTATTGTGTCCCCAGTATATATGTTGCGTAACTTTTTTATGTCCTAGACAAATTATGTACAATAGCCCTTACCGAGGAAATCAACCTTGGAACCTTGTCGCTATTTATAATCCGTCTGTGCTAAAACCGTAATATGTTTTTTATCAAACAATCTTTACTACGTACCTGCTCTATTTTAGCTGATCGTTACCTAAGTGAATTTCGTGGTAAAGTGGACTATAAAACGTGAAAATTTTCGTAGTTTCCTATTAGGTTTACTGACCCTTAACATATTGGAAGTAAAAAGTTATGTAAGCGTTATTATAAAAGTATTAATCTTGAAAAGGTTTGGTAAGTTTACATAAGAAAACGCTAATGAATATAACAATAGAATTGCTTTTTTATTGATAGTGATTTAAACTTCTTTATCTCAAAATGAATGTGCAAACGAAATGTATAAAAAGTTTTGATGTAAATAAAACGAAAGAAAAGAGCAATCCCAGCTAGTCAGGACGAGACACGACGCCTCGCATTAAGATAAGAGCAAAGAAATGAAATTCCAAAGCGTTCCCGCCCCTTTATTTCGATGTCACCGCCGCGTTTGAGTTAGAATAATTCCACAATAAAGCTGTTCTGACAAAGCCTCAAGTTTCGACGTTGAATGTCACGCATAATGTATCGGAAATATAAATTATATTAGATTGGTGGTTCGCCGTTGTAATGGTTGGCTATAACGCGGCCGCATAGATTGTGTCGTGTTGGAGGGCACTAAAGAATTGCGCTACTCATTACTGCGGTGCCGAATGTGGCCGGATGAGTGGTGGAGGCATGTCACGACACGCTACCACGTATGGGCCTCGCCAATCTGTGCACGTTTAATGTTCAACGCGATCTGAATATTTTGGCTCAGAGAACTAACTGAAGCATTTTGAAGTCTGTATGTAGAAATAACTTTAGTTTCTACACTTAGGACTTCTAGTTTTGCGGATCACTGAATATGTACACATAATATATAAGTATCTATACTAATATTATAAAGCGGTAAAATTTGTTTGTAAGTTTGTTTGTAGGGTTGATCTCTGAAACTACTTATCCATTTCAAAAATTCTTTCACCAATATAAAGATACGTTATCCCTGATTGCTGTAGGCTATATTGCATTATCAAAAAAATTGGGATCCTTGAGAAAATTGACGCGATAGAAGTGGCAGGTATAGTGCTAGTTCATTAATAAATTTAAAGCACCTTCAATAAAGTCTCTAATACCTATAGAGCAGTTTATGTTGAAAACTTCCCTTAGTAATCGAGAACGCTAAATGTAGACTTAAAATTGCCGTTTACATCTTTGCAATCGAAAAATGTATACTTGTACCAGTTGTCGACATGCTACACCCACATGACTAGTTAAAATATACCTTACAGCTGTGGGTGTAAGCTCCTTATAAGCATGTTTCACTTGCAGCAATATTAGGTCTTTGATCAATACTGCGAAAACGGACGAAAATAATCAGAATTTTCTCGTCAACCTTTTAGAATTTAGCGATTTCTTTTTTAATAAATAAAAACGGTTTTGCGTAAGCTCACTCAAGGAAAACTCGCTTAATAAATTAACTTAAGAAAAGTCTGGCAAAATGAGATAGAAAAGCTATTAATTTTATTTCAAGATACTAACTCCCTATTCCGAGGTGTAGTAAAACCTTACAACGTACTCAAGTACACTAAAAAGACGCTAAACTCCGCGAAGGGAAGCTAAGAAAAGCTCTTACGTCTCTCGTTCTCTCAATATATCATATTTTTTCGCAGACTGAAGATATACGAGCGGTTGTTTCGCGCGTGACAGGCTTCCGGGGGTAATATTAATAAAATTATTGTGGAGACACGTCGCAAGCCTCGGGCCTGACCTACTCGACTCACGCGCGAACTACTCCGCTGTTGTCGACTGTACAGCACACATGTGCACATTATAGCTCAGCAGAACTATATGTACAGTACGCAAAAGAGATAAGTATCCATGTCGTCGGGAATAGTTGAAGATTTCTTAGAAACCAATGGGGACTTTCAAATGAAATTTTATTGAATCATTGAACTGTTTATTCTCTATAAATTGCATTTTATTATATTCATAAAAACCTATCGGTTTCTAAGTAAACTTCAACTGTTTCCGGCGACATGGATACTTATCTCCTTTGGTGACCGTACATTGCGACAAGTTTCACTGTAACATTATTTTTATTATTTATTTATTTCCATCCTTACATCTACCATTACAGTTTTCCAATGCGTTAGTGCAGTTATCACTAACAATTCCAATTACCTTATATTTATACTAAGTCTATTCTTACTACTAATGTAGGTATTAAGTACTAAGTTTATTCCTAAAAAATATTTTACACCTCATTACACAATACGTGCAACGTCACTCTTGCGAACTCGCCCCGTGAACACGTAAAAAGGTCTAAACTATCGTCCACCACATTAAGTGTGCGCATTGCTCGCGTGAGAGGGACATTGTCCAACAGTTTAGTTCGACTGCGCGGCACCGCGAACAAGTTGGGCTGTCGTCGGCGCTGCACGTACTTATCGGGCACACTTAAACTCATACTCTGAAGCACCCCCGAATTATTTATATTACTCCGGAACACTCCAAGAATATACGACGCCAGTGCAAGATCTCTTCTAGTTTCCAACTTGCTGTATCCCACCATGCCCAAAACTAACAAGGTTGGGTACATCAAGGGGTAGTATATAGTAGATATACTGCGTAAAGTCTGAGGTATAAGTATCGCGTAAATTTATTTTGTATGCGCTCCAACATGAGACTACATGAACATAGTACCCACATCATAACATAGTGGTTCTCGCAAATATATCAACATATCTTTTTTATTTTTTAAATTTCCTGCTTATGGTAATATGAAATTTCAACTTAAATTACTAAATTTTCGCTTGAAATAAAATTCGTCGTCACTATGTGAGTACTGTGTTTTTTCATGGAACTTAACCAACCCAGTAATATTAAGCTGGGGGCTGAATAAAGGTCAACATGGACATTATGGGTTCTACGAATCACTCGTTAGTAAGTTTACAGTAGCACCACTACATACAGTCACCAACACAATGTATCAGGTAATAATGACAGCGCTTGTGTACGCGAGTATACGGCAGTCTGAACTCGCGGGCATGACGCTAACAAATAATTTGCACTTTCATTAACGAGCATGTGTTGTGTTTTCTTGTACTTCAACTCACTGTAGTAATGATTTATTACCTAATAAGGTTTTGTACTCATACAAATTACCTTAGTTTTACAACTATTGTGTTGTAGCCGCGTAACCACTAAACAAATAGTAAAGGGACTTTACCGACAGGGATTCAAACAAAAGAGTCAAGTCATATTATAGTCAGAAAAGGCGGGTTGTTTCTAACAGTTGCTTAACGTTACATACGGACGGTTAAAAATTACTATAACGTTGGATGTTAACCTTTTGTTAAACGTAACGGGTTATTTAATTACATAAAAATACGTCAGTCAAAGTTATTCAAAAAGAGAGTCCATAATATTTTGATGTTTGACGTAGCGGTTTGACAACACAAAATTACGTTGACTGGTGGATGAAGCATCGGTTATGGTAACAGTAACTTTTTAACGTACGTTAAGGCAACCATTTTGTGAAACAACCCATTTTTTTGTTTTGATGATAGTTAGCGCCATTTTTGACTATTACCCGTCAGTAAAGTATACTTGAAGCAACCCGCCCTAAGTAACGGAACTCGTTCTTTTATAGATAGAACAGGGGCACTAGCCTTGTGTTTCTTTTATCGACTTTCATTACTTATTGAACAAAATGTGACTAATTAAAAGTCTCGTTAAAGAAAGTTAGAAAAACTTTTTACTTTATTATAACGATCTACAAATTAGTCCTCAGTAATCAAAATCAAAGCTTCAATGTACTAAATTAAACTAATAAGACAAAATGTAATAAACCGACGTAAGTGGGGCAGTATATCTAGTGGTGAATATTTATTATTGTCGTACATAGCGGCATCGGGTGCGCTCAATCATCGCCGATATCCAATTACATTAAAATTTCAATTCATTCATCACGGCCACAATGAGGGCTTCGAGCACTTTTTTCGGCTGTGTGCCCTTTGATTAGATTGGGTAGTGAACAAACCGATCCATTGCGCGACCACAAAAAGGTCGCTGAAGCCACCTCACCGACTCTCGCTTTCCATTCGTTCCGCTGTCCAGAAATTTTCGCAATAAAATTAATCGTTCCAATAAAATTGGAGCCGAATAGAGCCACCCATGCATGAACACTTTTTAATTGGGTCGCTCTTTTTGCTCCTTTCGCAGCCAACCAAACGAGAAATCGAACTTGAGTAACTCTCTTGTTTACATTTAGAGATATCTCTTCACTATACAAGTAGGCATTGTTTGTTCTAAATATGAATCACTCCCGAAAACTTCGTCACCACTTGTCTAGAGTTCTCGAAGAGTTAGTTGCCAAAGTTGCGGTTTCAAAACTATGTATTTAATAACCTACGAGTTAGCTTTGACTAATGAATCGAATCCGTCTGTCGAATATATTAATTTAAAAGTTTCCTTTGTAACGATTACGTACGCTCAAAACGACACGTTACGTTCAGTGCTCTCAATCAAATATCAAAGTGAGCAATTTGTTGCGTATAAACGCAGCTCCCGACGGATTGCATAAAAATCAGACAAAAAACATGGAACAACGATCCGTCGAACAAACGAAAATATATTTCCCCATTTTCATTTTCGACAAGCAATCGCGTTTAATGGGTTGAGCTCGATTCCCACTTGAGTTTGTTCGATTTTGTTTCATTTGATCGCTTCAGCGATTCACTGTGAGGTGAGTGGCGATAAAAAATATTCGCTAATTTACATGAATTAATAATTTTCGTGACAAAAATTTCGAATTCAAAGTTACCTAACATAGTATTGTTACTAGACAAAATAGCGGTATGATACTATTTAAACATACAGTTTGAAGTGGATTCCATTGTAGTTAGGAATTTGTTTGAAATGTTTTATGGTTAGTAGTCTTATTAATTTGATGGTTAGCCGTCATTCAATTAATGAATGAACTACGGTTTTGAACGAAATGAATATTTTATGATAAACATCCAAATCAAGCATTGTGTATTCATTTGTGTAGGATGTTTCCCGAGTATTGTAAATCACAAAATGCGAATCCAAATAGGTTTACAAGTTAGTCCTCACGTTGTTATTTTTGGTCCATACGGATTTACAGACAGACTGAGTTAGAAAACAAACAACTGGATGTTTTGAGTGTATCTAAATAAAAATAGAATGTTCAATATTTGGTAGACTGACCGTTTAGTTTTAATTGTAAGTGGTGGCTAACAGCTTTTTAAATTAATAAATATTAATATTGAAACCATACCGGTAGATGTTTTTATAATTCAAGGATATTAGGGATTCAAGGAGCAATCTACATTAAGGACTGTAACTTTTGATTTATTCTTCGTTCAGCCCACTGAATTATGGCCCACATAAAAAAATCCTGGTTAGTTTCAAACAGTAAGTATGCTTCCTTCGTCCTGAAATATAAATTTAAAGCCTTTTCAGTGCATTCCCAAAAAAGGGTTCCGTATTATTAAATATTTCATTTCAATGAACTATACTGGATATTTTTTTAACCAGTGCGGAAATTCTAGAGACTGATACTGGTGCCCAAAACCAACAACTTTTTCTATAGGACCAACATCGAAATCTCAACATTGAATTTGGGACAAAACTTTAGGACGAACGAAGAATAAATCTAACTTTTTGGTCGATACGTCGCCTACGTATCGACCAACAAGTTAGATTTATAACTTGATTAAATTTTGTCGATAGGTTAAGACTAGTGTAGGTACTACGAGTAATATCAAGGCTGCTGTTAAATAGGTTTCCCGTCAAATAACTGGTAAATTCAGAATACTCAGAGGCTTTATGCTACAGACAGATTGATCGCATGTTAAGTTCTAAATGTACGAAGAAAATACCTGTCAGATCGTGCTATATCCACCATTTTGAGTATCAGTTATCGATTCAATTAGGGGTTATAATAATATGTACCGCATTAGAGCTCTTACTATTCGGCTGCCCTGCCCCAAAATGGCAGTTTTTTCGTAGTTAGGGCCGCGTCTACAAGTCTGTGGTATAAACACACACTTGCTATGCACTTACAGGTACAGCTCAATTCAAACTTATTGGTGGCTGTGAAGCACGCCACTGCTTGCGCAGTACCCCGCCCCTTACTCCCGCTGACACGTGAAATTGTTACTGCGCAGCCACTCGACTCGTATTCAGAGCCACTATGAAGTTTGAATCGTACTGTAGCTGTTATTGTCTATGGCGAAAAAAAAGCTCGTCTTACCCAGGTCCTCGGCGTCCTCGCTCCACTCTCCCTCCTGCGCCCAGCAAGCCGCGAGCATCACCAGCAGCCGCAGCCACATCACTGAACACATGGTCACTAAACTCTTTTACATCACGACAATCACCAACACAACCACAGACACACTTTTTTACTTTTTAAAAATACACTTTTTTGACACTGTCCCTGGCATTGTGCCAGTGTTTCGATTTTTTGAATGAAGTTCTTTTTTGTGGTGTCATCATTTTCTTTTTAATTTGTAGGAAAAGGTTGCTATGAATGCGATGATCGCTTTTATTTGCTTGTTGTCAATGTTCATCTGACAAGATAAAAGAAAACGTGCATAAATACTGATAAACACCAAAATAATGCTACTAGAGTCACAAGGAAAGAAATTTTTTTAATACTTTAATTGTTTTTATTATGATGATAATGGAGGTCAAAACAACAATTGGAATAACAATTGTTGTTTTGACCTCCATTATCATCTCAACTTTATTGTAGACTGATGTATTGAACCATCTACGTTTCAAAAATCATTAAATAACCAATACAAATAAACCGATAATTATGAATAATTACACATAAATGTCAAATGGCAGGAAACAATAATAAAACGCGAAACGTAAAGTTAATAATAAATTATCTACGGGCAACCGCATGTCCATTGGCAACAATTTGCATCAAGGGCGTCTTTATGTCGTAGAAGTAACGGCGGTTTTCGTACCGTAATTGAGTGTTATCGTGTTACCCTATACACGGTGAGGATAGTAAGGGGTTTTGACACCGACACGTCAATATTGACATTTGACATAACACGTACCATCTACCTACGCGACGGCGCCGGTATTATAATTTACGACAATCCATGTTTCAAAATTAAGGAAACGTTTTCTATTCTTTCTTTAAAAAGTTTTTAAGGTGATCAACCTGTCATCAACAACTGTTTACAAACACCGCAATCCACCTTGTACGAGAAGGTGTACGGCTCACTTAAAAAAAAAAACCCATATTGCCTGAAAAGCGGGTTTCAAGTACTTACAAAAACACCAAGACAGAATAAAGCTGAAGAGTAAATTGTCCAGAACTAATTTTAAAACCTTAGGCTAATGAAGTGAAAAGTTCAAACAGGCACGTTTTAAAAATCCGTTTCCTGAAAATAAAACCGCTAACAGCGACGATTCTGCCGAACTATTTTGGGAAGTAGATCTTTGCCGAAACCACTGTAGGTACAGAATTTTCACGTCCGCCACGAGCCTTCGAGCGCCTGTCTCGAACCAATTCAGCTGTCATTCCACTCGTTCCTTTCCTAATAAGGCCCGGAACAAAACGTCGGACATCATAATTTTCTAACAGGAAATTGACTTTCATTCGATTTTTGGTTGTTCTAAAAACACGCGCCATATTGTAATCTTTTGTTATAAAGCGTTGGCGTCGAAAGCTTACGGACGAGAATAAACTGTTCTTTGAATAACCATTTTTAGATTTTATTTTGTAAAGGAAGTCTTTTTGTATTGTAATACAATTATTTAAAAATATTTTAAAATTTCACGAATCAATTAGTTCTTAGCTAATGGATATTGTCCATTTTGCGCAGACCATTTTGTATCTCGGAAAGCATGTAATAATTTTAGGTTTGCCTGTTATACAAATATCTATTTTGTAACTTGTACCTATTCATAAGCCCGGTAGCCGGTGTAATTTCAGTATTACCTAGTTCCCGGAACTTAGATTCTGTTTCAAAAGCGATTGCTTAGAAAACCACTGTTATTCAGGTACATAATAATACTGAAAACAGACTCCAGCTTCGTTAGGGAAAAGGCTAAAATGGATAATTACTAAGACCTAAGTCACGAGCTTATAATAATATTATGTTACATTTTACGCAACATTATAAAGTTATTTTGTCCTAAAGTGTGGATTGAAATTTTATGGTGTTACAAACTTCATATTTTTGAAACCAGGCTATTAAAAATCAGGCGTGTAATTCTCTTAGGAATGATTGCATTAAAATCTCAGTTTCAATCTGTCAGTGTGTCTGTCATCTGTCAGTCTGTGAAAATTTTAAAATTTGTTTTCGCTTTTAGGTCATTTTCTAAAGTTGCTCTTTTTGAAATGTGTTTCTAAGTTTGCGTATTTACTTATGACTGTTATGGCCTATTTTTTGTTACATCTATACTAATATTATAAAGCTGAAAAATTTGTTTGTTTGTTTGGTTGAACGCGTTAATCTCAGGATCTGCCAGTTCGAATTGAAAAATTATTTTTGTGTTGGATAGTCCATTTATCGAGGAAGGCTATAGGCCCATGCGAAGCCGGGTCGGGTCGCTAGTTTCCAATAAAGTACTAAAGAAAATAATGCGACGAGGAATTTGAGCATTTTAATATTGAATTCTGATTCTCGGAACAATACTCGGAATGAAAATGTAATATTCCAGCCAATTAGCCTTCCAGTACTTGGCGCGGACGCTTCGTAATTTTTAACCTGTTTTTAACACTTCAATATTGAACAAAATTGTGGGAATTTCGACAATAAAAGAGGGTTGCATCGTCTGCTACAATGTGATTGCTGATTTTATTGACATACAAACGATACGATGATTGCTTTTAGAATTAACACCTTTTACAGGGTTCTCAGTACTGACCTGTATTTCTTGAATCCTAATAATAATATATAGACATTTTCAAAGAGTGTGTATTACTACGGACGCAACTACAACAAATTTATTAAAAGTACAAAAAAGTAAAAAATTAAAGGCGATTCCCATACAAGAAACGTGTCTTTTTTGTGTGTATAGTTAAATATTTTACGGTGGTACATTTTTTTGGATTTCAAACTGTTTTACTGTTGTTTGTTTATATTGTTAAAATAAAAAAAGTCTGTCGCTTCTTTTTGGTACACAAAAGTCCATAAAACAACACCTATTGTCTCTAGGCCTCGTAACGGCCACACTAAACATCCTTCTTTAATATCTTCAGATAAGCATGTAGTGCTGCCATAAAAGTTATTTATGAAAAGGTTGCCTTCGTCCCAGACATTGTCTACTAAACATACAACGTTACTACCTACGTAGCTACAAATGGTGAAGTATATTCAAGAAAATGCGTGTGTTTAATTAATTAGAGTACATTGGACGCCGTCAAAGGAAATCGTTTCGGACATAACCATTGAAACCTCTAGTAAAACATGTACGACGGTTCTGTTTTCAGTCCCCTGTCAGAAATATAAAACTTTGACGCTTGGTTACGCATACATACGGGTAAATAATGTCTTTTAATCTCTACAGAAGCCTCTGACCCTTGTCCTGGGGAATATAAACTTTCCAGAAACAGTGACGTCACATTTATTTTTCGATTATGTTTTGTTGTACTCGGTAGAATGGGACGCGGGCAGTAAAGGGGTTGAATATGAATTGCGCGGAAGTCAGGTGAGTTAAAATGGGAATTTTATTTCCATCGTTGTAGGAGATTTTGGAACGATGTTTTTGATAATGTGCGTTTTTCTATAATAATAATAATAATTTTTATTTCACAAAAAATACAGATTTAACATGTATTCTAAAAGGACAATTGAGCTTTGGTAGTAACACAATTCAATACAAATCTAAGAACTAACATCTTTACACAATATGGAAAACCCTGCCTCTCAAACTAGGTAAATAACCTGTATCTATGTTACTGGATTGCAAACAAGTCGACCCACTTGATCGTAAGTGGTCACCGTGGCCTATCATGCCAACCTTTAGACACCCACTGTTTGCTGATGCATGTTGTCGATCGCAGTAGGTGTTACGGTACTCAGTAGGACGCTGCTGTACTTTCTCTGGTCAATATGACTTTGCCGCCTTCTACGACACCCACGCGTAGAAATGGGGTGGTGATTATCACGGTCACACGGCTACCGCGGCCTTTGTAATCCAGAAGTCCGTATCCGTTGCCCTTGGGTGGTTCGGGCTAGAATAGCACCCACCTATTTCATCCCGAGGATGTCGTAGAAGGTGACTAAGGGAAAATCTGGAAGTAGGGCAGCAGTGGCTTCCATGTAATTCACAGCTTCATTGCAATCCCCAAAACGCCTGCCAAGCGTGGGGATTCGGCCTTTGTTCAACAGTGGACGTTTTCCTGCTGCTGATGATGATCTCAGAAACAAAGTTGAAATGTCTCATATGCCTGTATTTACACCCTTTCAAACTGAAACAGAGCCAAACTGCTTTGCGACAGAAATGGAATTACTACGTCCACTATACCCGTGGAAGTACTTTCCCGGATCCTTTTTAGGGTTCCGTAGCCAAAAGGCAAAAAACGGAACCCTTATGGATTCGTCATGCCTGTTTGTCTGTCTGTCCGTCCGTATGTCACAGCCACTTTTTGTCCGAAACTATAAGAACTATACTGTTGAAACTTGGTAAGTAGATGTATTCTGTGAACCGCATTAAGATTTTCACACAAAAATAGAAAAACTACAATAAATTTTGGGGGTTCCCCATACTTAGAACAGAAACTCAATTTTTTTTTTCATCAAACCCATACGTTTGGGGTATCTATGGATAGGTCTTCAAAAATGATATTGAGGTTTCTAAAATCATTTTATTCTAAACTGAATAGTTTGCGCGAGAGACACTTCCAAAGTGGTAAAATGTGTGTCCCCCTATAACTTCTAAAATAAGAGAATAATAAAATAAAAAAAATAAATGATGTACATTACCATGTAAACTTCCACCGAAAATTGGTTTGAACGAGATCTAGTAAGTAGTTTTTTTTAATACGTCATAAATTGTAAACCGCAATTTACCTTTCATTCAATCAACGAAAATCTAAAAATTAAAAAAACTTTTATATTATGTTACTTGCTGCTTCGGAACCCTTCATGGGCGAGTCCGACTCGCACTAGGCTGCTTTTTAACAAGCTCTACTACTACTAGCCATGTCAGAAGGTGATTCTGTAAACTGCAGTTGTTAAGGCCCTTCGCATACAAAGCAACACACTTGACGATTTAGAGCGGGTTGTTTCAAACAGTTGGTTAACGTTACATACGGACGGTTAAAAATTACTATGAAGTAAGATGTTTAACGTTCGTTACATATAACGGGTTGTTTTATGACAAAAAAATCCGTCAGTCAAAGTTATTCAAAAAGAGAGTCCATAATTTTTTGATGTTTGACGTAACTATTTGACAACACAAAATTACGTTGACTGGTGAATGAAAAAAAATTCAAAAAACGAAGGAGGTTCTCAAATTCGGCTCAATTTTTTTTTAATGTATGACCACTTATAACTTTTTTCTGTGTAGTCCGATTTCGATGATTGTTTTTTTAATTGATTGTATATACCTTAAAATTGTTCCCATATAAATTGCAAGAAAATATTTCGCCTTAAGGATAGACAATTAAGGGATGACTGAAATTTTTTGGTGTCACTGTTTCTTAATTAATTTGTATGATAAGAAGTAGGCATCAAAAACAGAAAAAAAAATTAAGACAACAGCCTTCAAAAAGTAAAAAATTACTTTAAATTGGGAATTTGGTGCCAATACAAAACAACAAACTAAACCAAACTTGCGACATTAAAGTTATTTTTTACTTTTAGAAGGCAGTTGTATTTTTTGTAAAAAAGTTTTAATTTTGACACATTCTGTACGAGCCCCTGAACAACTAAATCGTGCGAGATGAATTGGAATAGGTATCTTGTTATTATACGTCGGAAAAAGTTGAAGTTTACTTTGAAACTAATGGATGTTTTTCGAATGAAATTTGTTGTAATTAATGAACTGCTTATTCTCTGTTAATAATAATAATACCAGCCTATAATAGTCCCACTGCTGGGCAAAGGCCTCTTCTCATACACAGAAGGAACAAGCATTAATCACCACGCTTGCTGAAGGCGGATTGGTGATTTCAGACTTATATCAATTATAAGTCTAGGTTTCATCACTATGTTTTCTATCACCGATGTCAATGATGTCCAAGATAAATTTTGATAGTTCATATGAATTCCAGTCTTAAACCCACAACCGCATGTACGAGAGGCGGGCGCCTTAACCGTTAGCCCATGACGACATTCTCTATTAACTTTCTTGAATCTAACATAAAACCACTAAAAAGAATACAAAACATAATTATCAAAGTACTATTTCATTACCACTACCTATATCTAACAAAAAATTATACGAAAAAACGAACCTACTAAATCTCACACAACTATACATTTATTACACCTGCATCCTCATAAGAAAAATCACCACAAATTCTGTACAATCAAATATAGGTACAACTACATAAAAAGACACCAATATACAACACAAGAAGTAAATATACAAGTGTCAACTGATAACCGCACGTGCACGGACTAATTACGGCAAGAAAACAATATTAGTTGATGGAGCACAGCTATTCAATGATTTACCAGAGGATCTAAAGAAATGTAATAGTAACATATTTAAGGCCAGACTCAAGAAACATGTATGTACCCTGTAATGTCACCAGCACCCTAGAGGCAAATACCTACTATAATATCTATATACAAGATGATTTTTTATGCACGCACCAAATTTCTCAGGGTGATAGTACCCATGAAATTGAATAACTTTCTCCAAAAAACATGGGTCGAAATATTAAAAAAAAAATCGGACTTCCCATACAAAATCGATCAGCTGACTATTGATTTTGTATGGGAAGTCCGATTTTTTTTTGCGTGCATAAAAAATCATCTTGTATATAAAAAGCAAGAGTGATTGACTGATGTATCATCGCACAGGCCAAACCCTTAAGGCTAGAAAATTGAAATTTAGTACACGTATTCCTCATATGACGAAGGCATGCACTAAGGAAGGATTTTTCAAAATTCAACCCCCAAGGGGGTGAAATGGGGGGGGGGGATAAAAGTTTGTATAACACTTTTTATATTCCTTGGATATATTTGCATTACCTACCTACCTACCTAGGTAGGTAGGTGGGTAGGTAAGTAGGTATAGGTAGGGTAGGTAAGTAGGTATAGGTAGGGTAGGGTAGGTAGGTAAATTGGTAGGGTAGGTAGGTAAATTGGTAGGGTAGGTAGGTAGGTAGTTAGGGACAGGACAACGTCTGTAGGGTCAGCTAGTTTAGATATAAGCACTTTGTATCTCATTTTAAGTGAACTGTAACTTAAGTTCTTATGAGAATAAATTATTTTTTACCTATATTTACCCCGACTGCAAAGAAAGGGTTACATATTTAATTTAATTCAAAAACATCTACATATCTAAATAAACTTCAACTATATTCGACTACCCTGGTTACTTATCTCTTTTTATGACTGTACTTATTCAAATACATAATAGGTACATACTTTGTTATCAGTTGAGTAAGCTGTTGAACTCCTTCTATTGAAATAATAAGCAAATGGTATCATTATTAACAAAACAATGAACAATAAATGCTCGAAGATGTTTTCATTATTTCCTTATCCTTTTTTGGGAAGGTATTTTCCTTGATGCTTTATTAAACACGTAATAATAATTATAACAACAGATAGATGAGTAACTAAAGTAAATATATATGATTGTATGTCAGTGGCGATAGTCAGTTAGTGTGTGGTTGTGCGTCAGGGGTATCGTGTTACCCAGTAACTGGGTTGTGCAGGTCAGACAGGCAGTCGCTCTATGTAAAACACTGGTATTCAGCTTTACCTGGTTAGACTGGAAACTGAAACGTAGTTGAGAAATAGTTAGGCAGATGATGATGATTGTATGTCACTAAGAAACATGCAGGCTTTTTAAACATGAGATAATTGACTACTGAACTATCTGTTGTTTTAAGTTCATTAATGTTTTACCAAAACACCTTTTTTACACATTTTTCGTTTCATTTAACGTTTTGTATGCTATTATTTCATTAACAACTTATACCACAAATATTTCATTTTGTAAACACTCGCTTTACAAACATTAGTATTTGGCAAATGCTTTTGTTTACAAATGTTTCGGATATTTAATCATTTTTATACTTTTCACGTAAAATTTAGATTCTTTTGGAAAAATCACGTTTATACTTCATACCTATCATTTTGTAATACATTCTCTGAACCTACTAAAGTATTATTTTTTCCATACAATCTAGTCGTTCCTGGCACTCACCGGCCGCTACCGCGGCATCGCTCGCTCACTCGGGTATGGGTGTCACAGTTATCTAACTATTTTTTTATAATTACTTTTACTGTAACTAGTTCGGTTCCGGGTAGCCTACTAAAAATAATCTAACTAACTGAATGCTTATTTGTTGCCTATTAAACGAGTTTAATTTTTAGGAAATTGCTTATAATAGTAAGTCAATATGTAAAACGTTTTTATTTTAAACATTATTTTTGTGAGATAAAATGAAAAAAAAATAGTAGGTATGCCAAATAATACGTAATGAAAAAAAGTTTATCAGATAATTATTTTCTTAAGTGGATTATTTGGCAAACTTATTGTAGTTTAGTGGTGAAATGACAAATAAAGTGTTTGCCAAACGCTGCTTTTCAAGTAAAAATTTGAAAATTAATTTCTGGTGAACTAACACGGCACCGTTGTTTTAGCATTTCACCCACTGAAAGTATCTAATTTTGTTTAAAAGTGCTCACAATGTGAAATACTTAATTTCTTAATTTGTAAATTTATACAAATTAATTTGCAAAATTACTTCTGTAGTGTTTTTGCTACAAGTTTCAATGGAAACCTCTTAAGACACCTCAAGCACACTTGCAGAAGGTCTATTTTTATTTTAGTAGATATTTAACGACTTGAACAGAATATTAATAAAATTGTTATTTTATTGTAATCAATTTACCAATACGATCTTCGAAGCCGTCTACACAATCCACATATTCCACAAGTGTCTGACCCCCATACTAAAAGGGACATATTCTGATAACTTTTTAATAAACATGAATATTGTTCCGTCCCCATAAATCTTGTAACCGACTGTATCGCAAGACAATTTAGTTTATCTCATTTTTTATTGAATATAAAATGGCTGAGTGCGTACCTTCTCTTATCCGATCTGGTTATTTATGGCAGAAGTTTGTTTTTGACCGCCTCACGTACTTTATAGGGCGAACCTTTCTATCCCGAATTGCCAATTGCTATTTGATATATACTTTATGCTGTAACTTTCCGATCTCATATTTCTTCCTATTTTTTTCGATGTTTTACTTGATTGCATTTTGTTTTACAATGGTTTCGGGGAATTATTCCGACAAGATGAATTTAGGTCACGCGACTACTATATTTTTTATATCAATATAACTTTTTATGAAAAAATATTGTGTATACTTTTATACGTAGATAGCTAGGTATGCTTAAAACAACCCTCCAACAATAACGGCAGTAATGATAATTACAAAAAGGAACATTAACATCCACACGACGTGAAATTCCTAAAACACACGACAAATAAACACAATCTCTGCTTTAATAACATTACAAAGGTGAGAACATATTCAGTGCGTTGCAAAACAGCTTCGAAACCCTATTCACGTGATGTAGATACAGGGCAATATACACGGCAATTTTCATTCGCACCCAATATGACAAAAAACCACCAATACAAAAGGGGCGCTCTAAAAAAAAAGGAATAACGCGAGAGATTACCGCCGTGTTCATTCTAAACCATATCCAGTGATAATGACGGCCTTAGGTCCGGTATGAGCTGTACACACCGCTCGGAATGGGCGCCAATGCTTTGGAAGGACCCTCTTTCGGCCAAACGACAATGCTGAATCTTTTATTAGTTTCGTGAATGGACGGCCAGTTGACATAACCGTCGTCGACATCTGTTGTGATATTACGCCATCTTTTCCAGGGCGTAGTTCCATCGATCCCGGCCGGGAGCCGAATCGACTATTTTTGTGCACGTGGAATATCTGAGAGGCCAGAATTGAATTCGGCTGAATACGTGTAGGCGCCGTACAGACAGAAAATTGCTGGAATCGGCAGATAGGCCCGTACGTACGTACTCTGCGTCATCAGTTTGTAATAAATGGTTTGTTGGGACAACTTTTTACACGACAGTTTTTCGTAGTTGCATGTGACGTGGGATGTTGTTTTATTAGTTTTCCAGCATTGATAATGCGAAACTAAGTTTTATGTTTCAGGAAAAATTGCATTGAAAATAGAGTAAGGTATGGATTTTCAAACCTGTAAGTTTTAACGTCACTAATACTTTGTGTCATGTTTGTGGTAAACAGCTTACAGTAGGTAAAAGGCAGGTCTAGATATAATAACTCCGTAAATTAAACAAGTGTCCCTTGAGGGTTGGAAGCCAACATTTCCTATCCCGTTGCTTCGAGTGCGGACCCTCTGAGTTTGTTCCCAAAGGACTAATTAGAATAAAAGAGTGTTAAACTTGCTCTAACTGATGACCGCTTTTGAGCAGTGCTTTGACTACACTCTGTCCTCGAGAGGATACCTTCTCGAGGACTCCTGTGACGATATGAATATTTGACTATTTACAGCGTGATTTATTGCATTATGTACATAGAGATACAAACATGATCTAAAGCGTGTTACACACTGGAACGGGTTACGGTGTGTTGTGTACACACAGTAGACAACACAGGAAAAGAACATTATCAAATATGAGTAGGTACATAGGTACTGCTTATTTCTTAAGAAATTTCTGCCAGCAGACCTGCAAAAGGAGAAATAAAAAAAAGAAACATAGACTATAGTGTGTGAGAAAAGAAAGAGAAAAAGTATGTATGTGCTTTATTTAACTAACCTATAATATTATATTTAAATACACATATAAGTAAATATTAATATATACTTATATAAATACATAATGCTACGATATATAAACTAAAAAAAATAGATATATATACTTAATTTACATACGAACTGCAAAGCATGTTTTAAATGAATTTTGTCTTGTCGTTTTTTAAATAATAAAGGCACGAGTAAGTAGCCATCTCATAAATCTCTTTTCCTTTATAAATATATAAATAATATATACATTTTATTTATTATTTTACTTTTATAAGTTTATTTCTTTTTTTTTATATGGTTCTGCCATGTTATCTTTGACTGGTAAGGCATGCCTAAGGCATTAAGACCTTTATGCTCGAAGTTTAAATAAATAAATAAAAGCATAATTTAATCACTAGAAAGATAATCAAAGCAATTCAATCTATTGTATCCTTCTTTGAAATGTGTAATGAGTCGTTTGACTTTAATTCAAAAGTTTTTACAACTCCCTTTATCCGACCTTTTCGCGGTAGATTGGCAGGGTCTGTTTTATTTAAAAGCGCGGGTCATTTATTCAATGTTACAGCATGAAAAGAGGTTACGCGTAATGGCGCCTCTGGCTTGGCTGAGGAAAACCTGACTTTCGAAGTAGGTATGTACTAGTATTTATTGGGCGTAGTATTTTATGTAACTCATGTAGAGTTATAATGTTTTTGCTGGTGGGAAGAGAGGAGAAGAGACTTTAGAGTTCAAACTTTATCCAGGAATTACGTTCGCCTAAGCTACCGTCACAATGAAAACTTCATTAGGACGTTAGAAAAGTTTCCAAACAAAAGTAAAGGAAAATCAACCTTATCTTGAACGGAAACCTTTAGGCGTTTCCGGATTCCAATAAAATATTTAACATCGGGTAAACTGTTCGACACCATATCTCCGACCGGAACATTTTATTTTCTGCTGAAGGGAAATTCGACAGTCGTAAAATAAGCCGCTAAGCAAATCTGTCATGACGTCATTAAACGACTGGCCACGAGGATTATTTTTATTTCTTGCCCAAGATTTATTTTCCTTAGATTAGCATTCCTCTTATTTATGCTAATGTAATTTTAATGGCGCCGCCTTTTTCGGCTAATTTCATTTTACGAAAAACTCCCTGGATTTGTTTTAAACCTTGGCTTATTAAGATGGTTTTGGTGACGATTCTACTTTAATAAAATTTGAATTATCGGTTTAATTAAGCTTGAGACAACTAATTTTCCTTATCTTTCTATATTATTTCGTTTGGGGTGAACGGGTCATTAAGTCCAGAAATCCTTATTTTAATGGTTCTGTATAATTATGTAGCTATATCTTTTAATTGAATTTGGGGTCCATTAATGTAGGTATACCAACTGCCTATGTTATCGACATAGAGAAGTAGAAAGTCGTAATAAGTCAACACGGCAGCATCGAATGAGTCACGAAGGTTTGTATCGGGAAATTCGGATTGAAAGAAATTCTGTGTAGAAGCGTGTAGCGGGTTGACACGAACAAACCGTGGCGTGCCGCCGCCGGGCCGCCGCCGGGCCGGCGTAATTGTCTTCATCTTGTACCACGAGCATTTGTTTACAACTCGAGACGTCAAGTGACGGAGCCAAACGACTGGGACGCACGACACGTCACTCACTCACTGCGAACCGCCCGACAGTTGTATATTACGACGATATTCCTCAACCTGTCAAGGATATTTTTTATGTGTCGGAATTGTAGATCAAAGTAGTAAGTTGTTAATGTAACTTAGAGTACTTTTAGACTTGTATCATATCTGTCCTAAATCTTTGGGCTACAGCTTCATTTTGAATATTTATTTCTACTCAAATAAAACAATCACGTAGTTTTTCGATATCAAAGATATTTGCTAACTACAAAAGTTTTTGTCGTTAAAAGCAAAAGTTCACTTGTCAGAGGTAGGACTTCATTCATATTATTTTGTACGCATGCATTCGTCGCGGTACGCACGGCACCGGCTTTGCATGACAGACATCATTCTTTACTTCGTTTCCGCAGTCATAAAACTATATCGTTCTCTTACTAACTTTTACATAGTACATATTATACTAAGTTAGTCGATACGTAGATGTACAGCTTGACACGAGGGTCATCGGCACAAAGTAAGTATATTTCGTGGTTATCTCCGTCAAAGCCGAATTTTACCGAATGGAATGTGATTGTAAGAACTAGTACCCGAATTAAAATAATTATATTATTTTTAAAAGATATAGACGGCTTTAAGTTGGGCATATGCAAAATAATGCGTTGTAATTTGAGGCGCGTATGAGATGTAGGGGCGCGTTATGAAACAAGTCAGACGGAGACCTACGCAGTGGACTCCATGATTGTTCAAGATATTTGCCGACAAAATAAATCCTTGTTATTGAATATACATTACAATAGGTATTAGTTATTTAACAAACTCGCCACATCATGAACATAATATATCACGTACAAAAAAGCGGCCAAGTGCGAGTCGGACTCGCCCATGAAGGGTTTCGTAGCAGCTAGTAACATAATATAAAAGTTCTTGCTTATTAGAAAATAATGGTTCACGGTATATGCATAAGGTTTATGTTTATGAAATTAAATGTTTTATTTTATTTTTATATTTGAGTTGATTGAATGAAAGGTAAATTGCGGTTTACGATTAACGACGTATTAAAAAAAAACTACTTACTAGATCTCGTTCAAACCAATTTTCGGTGGAAGTTTACATGGTAATGTACCATATTTTTTTTTTGTTTTATCATTCTCTTATTTTTGGCACATTTTACCGCTTTGGAAGTATACAAACGCAAACTATTCAGTTTAGAAAAAAATGATATTAGAAACCTCAATATAATTTTTGACGACCTATCCATAAATACCCCATAAGTTTGATGAAAAAAAAAAATTAGTTTCAGTTCTAAGTATGGGGAACCCCCAAAATTTGTATAGTTATTATATTATTATATTATTTATATAGTTCTTATAGTTTCGGGAAAAAGTGGCTGTGACATACGGACGGACAGACAGACAGACATACATGACGAATCCATAAGGGTTCCGTTTTTTGCCATTTGGCTACGGAACCTTTAAAACGAAAAAACTCAACTCAACTTTTCCAACAACAATGCATTTTCATTATTATTTCAATTTTATGTTTAAACGAACAATAAATTATAACGCTTGCAATGTGAAATAACAATCTAAAAGCCAAAGAAAATCGTCTGTTTTTCTTCGATCGGTAAGATGTTCAACAATTACTAAGAATTCGTGGTACAGCGTAATTTTATTTATTTTCTCTGGAACATTGTTTACAAAGGAACATTACATAGTGAACACATGTACTTAGATACTTGGGCGTTATTAGACGGCTGTCATTTGCCATGTCGACTGCTTCTAAAAGCCTTGTTTTGTTACATATGATACTTGATTTGAGAGCGTGGAAAGAGTGTTTCTTTTATTATAGGTCCATTACATTTTCTCTTTATTATTATCTAATCATATTTATGTCTCACCAAGGACCTGTATGTCTATTCTGTTACGATCTCCCTCGGTGAACGCCTGGGTGAAGTGAGCTGTCATCCGTCCGTTTGCCTTGTCAATTTCCAGTTTCGCGACGGATGATAGCTCGCTTCACCTAGGTGTTCGCCGAGGTAGATTGTAACAAAATAGCACTGCTGGTCCACAAATTCAAGGTTGCTCAACGTGCTATAGAGAGAGCGACGCGCGGGGTTTCTCTGGTGGATAGAATTTGTAATGAAGTCATTCGCCAGAGAACTAAAATGACCGAATCAGCACGCTGAAGTGGAAGTGAGCCGGTGACGCCTGCAGACGGACAGACGGTAGATGGAGCAGACACGCTTTAGAGTGGACACCGCGATTGGCAAGCATAGTGTGGAACGCCCTGCGACACGATGGACCGATGATTTGAAGAAGGTGACTGGCAGCAGCGGATAGATGCGAGCTGCCCAAGACCGGGTTGGTTGTTGATCTCTGGGGGAGGACTACGTTCAGCAGAGGACAGCAATGGGCTGATAAGAAGGTATGATGATTTATGTACAGCAGCTACCTACTGTTACGTATTTTTCCTCGATTTTTATGATTGCAATGGGCCAATTTGCAAGCATAATGTATTCTACCGACCGTATTTCAAATACGGCGGTCAATCTCAATGGAGACTAACCAAACAAGCAAGCATTGCATGCATATATATATAGTACAAACTAGAGAACTGTCGATGAACTTGGACCAGTCGATATCGATCGCCTGACAATTAATTATTCGATCGAACAACGATTGTGTAGTAAGTAATTAATAGGTCTGTATGTAAACTGGCGATTACGGCTGAACTCCCTCTTATGGGAGACCTATGCCCAGCAGTGGGCGTCTAAAGGTTGACATGATGATGAAAATGATGATGTAAACAGGCTGGGTGATCTTACACCATTTTTTTTGAAAAAAGGATTAGTGAATCGACAGAAGTCGTTTGCCCGGGATGCGCCGAAAGGAAAAGAAGTCGGAAAGTATAGAGGAGATGCTTCAGTAGTCTTTTGTACAAAACTAGCTTTAGCCCGCGATTTCGTCCGCGTGAATGTCGGTTATGACGGTTGCAAAATTAAAATGTAGATTATTTCCTTATCCAAATCTTTAACTACCTCTTGGTTAAATTTCATTATAAACGGTTCAGTGGTTTTGTAGTCAAAACAAACGGTAACAAACAGACAGGCAGATTTTCTTTCGCATGAGTGTTTACGATCGTGCTTTTCTCTTGTTCTCACAATACCTGTATAGTATACTCTATACATATTCGTAGGTGCTTTGAAATAAAGTTTAGCGACTGTGTACGCGTTTCATTTTTTCCATTGCAAATTCATACAGTTTCAGAACGGGCTTTTGGCAGCTAAATTCGTTTAGCTAACAAAATGTTCGAACTGGCTATACGTGAAAGCAATGATAGTTTTATTCTATTTAGGTACAGAAATAGGATAAAATGTTATTTACTCGAGCTTTTAAAATGGCAGAATGTCCATCTATCTGTTTGTATTTTTGTATGTAACTTTATATGAAAATAAAAAGCTCGTGGCTAAGTAAAAGATCGATGGGTTAAAGATTAAGCTGCGCTTGCCGCGGTCGGTCTGTGGATGGGTGACCATCCATTTTCATACCGAGTTCCCTCTGTACGCTCGGAAAGCACGTAAAGCCATTGGTCCCGGCTGTCATTCGTAGATCTTTGGCAGTCGTTATGGGTAGTCAGAAGCCAGAAAGTCTGAAACCTGTCTTACAGGGGTATCGTTTTACCCAGTAACTGATTTGTGGAGGTCCGATAGTCAGTCGCTCTATGAAAAACACTGGTATTAACCTAACACCGTTGAAAAAAGACTAAGCGCGGGTTGTTTTAAACAGTCGGTTAACGTTACATACGGACGGTTAAAAGTTACTATGACGTGAGATGTTTAACGTACGTTAAATGTTACGGGTTGTTTCATGACATAAAAATCCGTCAGTCAAAGTTATTCAAAAAGAGAGTCCATGATATAGTTTGACGTATCTGTTTTACAACACAAAATTAAGTTGACTGGTGAATGAAGCATCGGTTATGGTAGTAGTAACTTTTTAACGTACGTTATGGTGGCCATTTTGTGAAACAACCCATTATTTTGATTTGATGATAGTTAGCGCCATTTTTGACTATTACCCGTCAGTAAAGTATAGTTCAAGCAACCCGCCCAAAGCATTGTGTTTTTAGCATGTGTTAGAGTTATCATTATTGGTTTCTACGTTAGGTTCTACATAATTATATTTAATGCTTTGCTTGACTAAACTTTAAACAGCGAATGATACAAAACAATGTTCTGATTTATCAGCACCTTTTTATTGCAACCCTTCAAATTGAAAACTCGCAAGTATCTACATTGATTTTTGTAAGGCTTTTCAACATTTTCATGCATTTTATTACTGACGATGTCGTAGAAAAATGCAAACCAAATTGTCATTGATCGTTCTACCCCCGGTAACTTGATTGCAAGCCATGCCTCCATCCCTTGTTACAACCTGTCCCCTCTTCAACCCACCCTATAATTTCCCTAACGGGTGCTTAGTGCTTTATTCCAATCAAAATGATTATAGGCGATTTAGGGTGATGGAATTTTTAACACTGATTTCTTTCGCTAACCGTTTCTCCAGGATTTTTTTTTGTCTGGTGGAAGGTAGAAGATATAGTACTATTTTTTATACTTTTTATTATATCTATCTTTTTATCAGGATTACAAGAATTTAATTCAGATGAATAAATTATTGCTTTTTCTCCGAAATTGCAAGTAATAGTTAGAGTATTCTTTTTAGAACATTTCAATACCTAAGTAGATAATTAATAAATGAAAGACGACGGCTTGGTACTATGTAAGTATTCTTATCGATAATAACTTTGACCTTTTAGAGTAGTTAGTAATTAATGGTCTATGTTTTTGTATAACTAATTACTTGATCTTGTTTATGTAGTGTTTTCGTCAGTAATTAAGCTTCTTCATATTGTTTATCTTTCAAAAGATATACAATATGGTTTTTCCAAATAATATGAGTAAGTACCTTTTTCGTTACTATTTTTTATTTTTGTTTATGTAGTATGAAACCTCAAAGCAAATTATATAGATCCTAAGAGCAGCATTATATAGGTGCTAAGAAAAGTATTATTATAATAAAAATAGAAAAGGTACACCGATGTATTCTGAAAGTTATTAATTTCAAAGGATTTAAGTATCCAACTACTGCACTATACAAAGATTTTGAAGTCCTAAACGTTCGTCAACTCTTTATACAGAATATAGTTCTAAAACAACATATCCGTGAAAGACCAACTAACAAATCTACCAGAAGATCACATGAGGTGTACGTTGTCCCAGCATGTAAAACAACTTTTGCGCAGAGTTCCTCTTTTTTCCTGGCTCCGTTATTGTCCAATCGTATTAGTAAAATAAAACCCCTAAAAGATTTGATTAGTTATGTTTGTAGAAAGGCACTGGATGAGTTTTTGGGTAAATTGGATTACGAACGGACTGAAACATTCATAAAAATATTTATATCAGATATAATTATGCTATGTTATTTATTTTATACCCCTATATTTTAAAATATGGATGTTTATCATTTTAATTACTACCATGGTTTAATTAATAATAATATATTTATAAAACATAATACAAATATAAGTTTTATTTTAGTATCCAATTGATACATGACAAAACAAAATATTGATATATCTATAAACATAAGTATTACAAAAATGACATACATACATACATACACAAAATGTCGTACGTTCATTACTAAACTATATTTATTCTAGCATTCACATTTAAATCTAATATCGTATTTATTTTATTACGCGACATGCTTGTCTAGTTATTTTACTAATACTACTTTTTTACGTTAAACCTTTAATTCGTCATCGACGTCTATTTCTCATTGTAAGAAAAAACCTTTTAGCAAGACGGTGTTTTATGTTCATTACGATACGATTGAAAATTAATCATCGAACGAGAATCTTACCTTGCCGTAACACAGTTTAAACTAGCGCGGAAGGTAAAGAACTTTATTTATGTATACCGTCAATGGACATTTATCATTCGTTTATGTTAATAAGCAAGTTTATTTACATAGTTGCATTGTTATTTTGTTATACTTCGTTAGTTTCGATGGCATACGGCCACCTTTCGCAAGGAGTTCCACAGGATGACACACCGCCCGTCGCGTTCCTGCGGACACTGCGCGCGGCGCGTTGCGCCCGCGCGGACAACTGCGGCGGTGGCGGGGGTACATAATACATAATGATATGTATTACTTTTGAGCACGGCTCGCATTGTTTGGAGGTTCCTCACTCTGAGGTCCTAACCGTGAAAAAAATAATGATGTAAAAAAAAATCTTAAACAAAGTTATGATGAAAGCGCCAGGGTAGCCCGCGAATTTCAAATATTCTTACGTTTTTTACAATTTTCAGCCCAGTATCTGGTTGTATGGTAATAAAAAACTTATTTGCGGGAGTAACAAATTATTCTATTACAGAATATTATAATAGATATAGAATATTAGAATAGAGGGAGAGGAAGGCCAAAGAAAAGATGGGTGGATTGTGTGAAGAATGATATGAATGAAAAGGGAGTCAGTGAAAGCATGACGTTGGACAGGACGGAATGGAAGAAGAAAACATGTTGCGCCGACCCCAAGTAACATGGGATAAGGGCAGGAAAAAGAAGAAGAAGAGAATATTATAATAGTTAAAATCATCAACATAACTTTCCAAGTTAACATAAACATTTTAAGTAGATACTTAACTATAAATTGCTTTATGTTCTTCTTTCTAATGTTTTTTTTTTTGTTTTTCGGTCATTAATTTCATACAAAATAGTTTTGCTGGTTTGCTCACATTCTAAATTACCTATATTTATTTATTTATTTATATGATTTACACGGCTTACAAAACCAACTACATAAATCAAGGTTGACATAAAATATGAAGTAATATAATATCAAGTAATAACAAGACTTGTAATTGGCTTTCTGTCGACTAAGTATTGTTTCCTTTTTTGTTGTTAAGTTTTTGTAGCTGTAAGTCTTCCATGCATAGATAAATAAATAAATAATCCTAACACGTCATATTTTCTGTACGAAGTATGCTAACTTGAAACGCCATGTTGATGATTTTAATTGTTATAATATTGCACATAAGAAACACATATTAAGACGCTGCGTTGGTAGGCCTCCCACCAGATGGACCGACGACATTGTCCAGGTCGCGGGTGACCGGTGGATGCAAGCGGCAGGCTGCCGCTCGTTGTGGCGTTCTATGGGGGAGGACTATGTTCAACAGTAGACGTAATCAAGATGATAAACATATAAGAGTAAAAAAAAAGAATTTGCGCATTATCCTTAAAAAACAGATATTCCATACATAAACTACCACGCGGTAAAAATATGGATGCTCGAAGGTCTAAAATTACGTTCTGAATTCATGAGAGCATTTTGTGTCACCATGATCCCTTCCATCCTGTATTTGTCGGATTGCAATAATACATTATTAATTTTGTTCCTAACTAAGAAACAAAGTTAACAGTTACAGAAACACTTTGAAATCCCGAAACACATTTAATATTTTATGCTACCTTGCGCTTTGATCCGATTTCAAAGTTTAGGTAGTTATATAAATACCTACCCATAAGTAATAAAGTTTGCTATAAATACTGAGAAACAACATTATGTAACTTACTCAAAATGTCGTCATTCGAATGGCGGAAAAGGCATAAAGTATTGAATGCGATTTGTCGACTTCAGTGCTCAGTTTTAAAGTTTTAGTTAATATAATGGCTGAGAAAATATTATTTTCCTATAAGGCACCTCTGTGTTTAGAGCGATAGAAATAAGGTGAATATTGTACCTATGTATTCTAAGGTCCAATGGAGCGAAAAGTAATGTCTGACAAATTACCTTTAAAAAAAACTATTATTTTTGCGACACTTAATTGTCAGTACTTTTGAGCAGTAGACATTTAGACCGTTGATTTGTTAAGTTTATTAATAGGTTTGAATTGATATTGACAATCATAATTAGCTGTTTTCGACTACTTATGTATGTTTGAGTCGGTTTCCTGTCAAATTGAATGCATCTGAATACCAGTACTTTACATGTAGCGCCTGCTTAGCTGACTTCAACAACTCAGTTACTTTGTTGCGATACACTACAAGACTGGCTTTCAGACGTTCGGGTTTCTGATTTTACCGGCAATTAAAACCTCTGTCAAAGATCTACGAATGATGTATT
Source organism: Charanyca ferruginea (assembly GCA_947361185.1). Taxonomy (NCBI): domain Eukaryota; kingdom Metazoa; phylum Arthropoda; class Insecta; order Lepidoptera; family Noctuidae; genus Charanyca; species Charanyca ferruginea. The sequence goes on from OX376076.1 coordinate 11,120,329, forward strand.
GGTATACGTGTTTTTCGAGATACGGAAAATGGATATTGAAGATATGGTTACAAAAGAGTAGCTACTAAGATGATGGTTGAATCAGGTTGATTTTTAATTCTCTGTGCTTCGTTTAGTGACTGTAAGCAACTTTCATTATGGAATCAACTCAGAAATGTGAAAAAAGTCAAGTGAAACTTACAATACGATAAAAATAAGAAAGACGACACGGTTGGTGCACTGGTTGAGCGATTAGCTGCTGCTCTGCGTGTCGCAGGTTCGATTCCCGCGCTGAACAAATATTGTATGGTCCACACTTCCACAGGTAGTTTTACAATTAAAAGTCGGCTTGTAGAGATGCGTAGAAGAAGACATACTGTTTCGTTTCCAAATTAATTGAGATAAAAGTACGAGAATGATGAATCGATACTTAAGAAACAAGACTTAATCTTGTTCGTTCAAGGCTGTAATAATTCCTTACACGTGGCTTCGATGAAATTGTAATCTTAAGTATCTTAATTGTTACTTCAAGGTGTTTAGGAAGGTCAAGTACGGACATTTAAGGGTAAATTAACCCTTCTCTATTGTTAACATTGACGCTACTGATAATTGGAGATTTGGATTTGGAAAACAAGATGACCATAACAAGCTCGACACATTATTTTCAAAATACTGCAACAGTGACGATTGCCAGAAAAGCGCGAAGCAATGAATTTCGATGAGTCCCGGAGAAATGATTTAACTGCCTTGGATCACGTGACGAAATTAATCAGACAAAAACAGCGCAGTAGTAAGAAAAAAATACCGGTCAAGTGCGAGTCGGGCTCGCCCACCAAGAGTCTGTCTGTCCGTCTGTCTGTCAAAACCCTTTATTTAAGGAACGCGTAAAGGTATCGAGTTGAAATTGAAGCTGTGAAAAAATCAAACTTCTAAGTTAACGTGAAAAAAAGATACGGCCATTTATGTCGCCAAAACGTACATTTCGACACTCAAGGGAATCAAAATTTATAGGGTACTTTCCGTTGACCTAGAACTGTGAAATTTGGCAAGTAATTTTGTCTAATACTATAAATACAGGGAAAAGTCTGAAAACTGTACATTTATAATGAAATCATAAAGAATATATTCTTTATTTATAACGAGCTTTTGCTCGCGACTTCGCCCGCGTGAATGTCGGTTTTCGCGGAAGCAGACAAAGTTGCGGATTAAAAAGTAGCCTAAGTCCTTTCTCAGGGCTTAAGCTATTTTCATACCAAATTTTATCAAAATCGGTTCAGCCGTTACATCGTGACAGCGTAACAGACAGAGTTACTTTCGAATTTATAATATTAATATGGATTATTATGGATAATAAAGTAAGGAATAGTATGGATATACTCGCTCACGCGTCCGACTCGCACTTGTCCGATTTCTTTTTAAAACGTTGCCTCACACTAGGATTTCTTTTCCTGTGTCGTGGGTGCGTTTACAAACATACATAGGTATATAAACTCACATACATAAACATCCATATCAAGCAGGAGACAACTTCAATAAGCACAAAGGGAGTTTTACAACAGGGAGAAGCCAATGTCAATTGTAATCCGTGGTGCTTAGCAACTGGGCTTCTCCCAGTTGTAAACGTCCCTTTGTGCCTATTGGCCTAAATCTGTTCAGTCTCCTGCTTGATTTGGAGAGAAGTGGAAAATATGTTTCTCTTACTCCTCCGCTGTTCTTTTCTAAATAATTTCGTTGCGGGAACCCAGACAGTTGAATTGTTTCTCTGGAACTCGTCGAGCTTCACTGCTCCGGTGCTTTTCTAGTGGTCACCACTGATGATTCTGGTTTACAGGAGTTACAAAAAAAAATCAGGGAGTAGCCCAGTTCCCATGCACCACGGTTTACAAATGATGGATGGTCACCAACCCACGGACTGACCGCGGTAAGCGCAGCTTAACCATCTTTAGTCGACCAGTAAAGATGGTATGCTGTAGCTGTATGGCTTTAACTTAGCCACGAGCTTCTCAAATCAAACTTCTTCCTTGTAAATAGTAATCCTTTTCTTAAAGCCACGTAACAATAAGCAGGATAAATGCCTCTTTAATACTTCCCTGATCATTACTAAGAGTGAAGAATAAAGCCACAGATGCAACATAACATCTTAGGCCAGATAAGCCACCTATATTACCTACAAGGAAAACCCGGTAGGTACAATGATTAAGCCAATAATAGGTAAATCTCGTCTACCAGTTAGGGTAAAATGGGATGAATCGGCTTTTAGCCTCGGGAAAGTGTCGATTTTAGGAAAATACATTTACGAAGAAAAATAGGCTAGTGAAATAAGGAGAATGTTCAATAAACAGTAAAGTTTTAGAACCTATGGATCCAATGTAGACTTAAATAATAGCTTTTAAATTACTTTTAGCTACAATTTCTTAGATATTAAGTAATTTGAGTTATTGGTGTCGGTTGATTTTGTATTAAATGAACCTTCTGTCGTAATAAAAGTCGATTATACTAAATAGACTTTTTCAAACATTGTAGACAGCAATCTTATCACTTAAATAAACCTACTTTAGTATCTACATTTTTATACCAGAGTTGAACGAGTGTTTGTGCAGGGAACGATTTTAGTGTAAAGAAGAACTATGTAAAAAATAATTAATGCTATTTAAAATATATATATTAATATCCTGCTGACTAAATTTCTATCACGGTGACCAAGTACGCAGGATAGTGCACAAATGTGTGTACAAAGACAAGTTCCACTCCCACTCCCTTCACTCTCATAGTTCGATGAGAGAGCAATCCTACATGACTGGAGAGAGATCAGGGGCAAGACCGACGGGTTTACGTGCTTTTCGAAGCACAGGGGTGTTACACCAACAACTTTAAAAATTCCGAGCTACTACTGAGTAATTCAGTAGTATGACGACACGGTTGGCGCAGTGGCTGAGCGATCGACTGCTGCGCAGTGTGTTGCGGGTTCGATTCCCGCCCAGGGTAAACATTTGTGTGATGAGCACTTGTGTTTGCCTTGTGTTTATCTACATAAATGTAAATTTCAAAAAAAAAAATGTATTTGTCTATGTATATCAGGTGTCTGACACCCATAATACAAGGTCTCCCAAGTTTGGGGTCAGATGGCCGTGTGTGAAAATGTCCCCACATATTATTATTATTTGAAGATGATCTGATTTAAATCTCTCCCATTTCTGGGGAACTACGTCAAAATTGCGGGCTTTTGACCAAACAACAATGACGGCGATAGACAATTTAGTCTATAGACAGAAACTTTCTGACGATTCTACATGTGTTCAGTATGACTGCTTTCTGTAGGAGTATGTATGTGAGTGGATAAATGTCTAGTGTTTTAAGGCTTGTATGAAGTGTTTTGGGGATGACGCCGGTGCTGGATATTATGATAGGGATCGTCTTGATCGTGTGAACTCTCCATTGAGTTTTCAATTCTATTAAGTCAAGTCTGCCTACTTTGAGAGTTTGTTTGTTATTATTATTATTCTTAAAGGAAAAACTCAATAACACTGCCACCTCAGCAGTCACAAGATCACCGAAACAGTTAGTATGGTATGCTATAACGGGCTGGTGTCCGCAACTCCACGTCCGTCGTATTTTGCGTAAAGCGGTTAAAGCTAGTAGAAATTCCGTAGCTGTGAAAAATGGAGGTCATAAACCTTGCCCTTGCGGCTAGGTAGGTACTGCAATGACATTCATTTGTAAAGTAAAATAGAAAGTAAAATAAAAAAAAAATATGAGCCGTCATGGGATGCCTGGCAGATGTGAAACATCCACATTATTTTGTAAAAGTAATATGCAGAAAAGAACAGATTGTGATAGGAACTAAATATGTCATAATGATAAAATAAAATATTACGATTTTTTTTCCAGATAACGATGACTATTTATTGAATAAACATTTATTTTCATTAAATACAAAAAATTAAGAATTTATTTAAAATCGTGACTACTTAATTCGTTTAATCAGTGACTTCGGTATTCGCACAGTCGATTGCGCATGGCGACGCGTCGCCACATCGTACACACTACTGCATATAGACTGTATATATATACCATCATATAGCGTGGCGACGCGTCGCCACGGCATGCGTCGCCACGCCAGGAATCGGTTTTACGTGCGGCTATAGATGTTTCACATCAAAAAAATAATACTTATAAATAATTTGTTTAGATACTCTCACTTGGCCTATTTTTTTCAATTCCGTGCCCATACCCCACCCTTTAAGCCGACTTTCCTTTTAGTACCTAATGTGAATACTAATAATGATCTGGTAATAACACCGAATGACGAATGTTACTTTTTTTTGTAAATATAAATTACCGATTTACTAATGACTTGTTAATACAACCACGTTCTGTTAACGTTAGAATATATAATAACAATGTGTGCCCATTAAAAGTAACTTCTAATGGACATCGGTATTGGTCATAATTATTATGGTCACAATCAATGAAATATTACCTTGACCATTACAAATATATTGCTTTCATGTAAGTAGTTTTGGATGAAGTTATCTATTCCAATGGTTCTTTTATTCCGTACCTATACAAAAAAGGCATTCTTTTTTTAAGTTCCTAAGTGATTACCAAGTTACGTGATAATAGATACTACCTAAAGGTTGCTATTATTATCTATTTTGTTTTCAGCCTGTATTGTCCCACTGCAGAGCCTCCCTTTCTCCTTTCCAACCCTATCTGTCTAAAGCTAGCATGGTCAACCCCTCCTGTAAGTGACAAGCTAATCTTCGCCTCGATCTACCACGGTGTCGCTGGACGTTTTCTGGGATCCATATTGTGGTTGTTTTAGTCCATGGTCCGATCAACATGCGGCAGATGTGGCCAACCCACTCGGCTACTTTTAGAATGATCTCGGTGATTTGTGTCTTGGAGCGCTACACCGTATTCCTAACGCGGTCCGTTAATCTGACTCCTAGGATGCTGCGCTCGATCGCTCGTATATTATTCTTTTTAACTACAGATTAAAAAAATAATACGTAATGAGGTTTAAGCTCTGCTGATTAACAGACTCGGAGTAAACTTATGTCAAACTTTAACCTCGAAAATGTATCGTTTAACCAACGTTAAAACTGATAAAGTTCCGTATTTATTAAAAGGTGGGATGGGGGATAAATTACAATTTCCGACGCATCTGCTCTATGCAAATAAATAAACTTTACTTTAAATGCATGCACCTACATGCAACAGTAATAAGTACCCATAACTACTCTCTAAACTAAAACTCAGTAATGAAATTTCGAGGGGTAAAACGGCAAGTTCCTATAGCGGTACTAATTGCCTGATATTTGAAAAAAGTACTGATGCCTAATGCCCATTTAGAGTTGATTTACAAATAACTTTTATTTTAAAAAAAGAGACAACCGCCTTCGAAAACTAAAAAGTGAAAAATAACTTTAGCACAGAACACACATTGACTTTAGTTTCGAAATTCAGTGGCTTTGTTCTGTTTGTTGTTTTGTATTGCCACCGACTTCCGAAACTAAAGTCAATGTGTGTACAACTGTGCTAAAGTTATTTTTCACTTTTTAGTTTTTGAAGGCGGTTGTCTTTTTTGTAAAAAGCTTTTTATTTTCCGCTTTTTAGTATTTCCTTCTCATCCAAATCTATTAAGAAGAGATTGAAAGTTAACTACTACAAGGATTGATGAAACTAAAACGTCGTCTATGTATATTTTTTGGGTATTTGTTGATTTTTCAAAAAGTGCTGAATCAATTTCGATAAAATTTATACAGGACCACCCATGAAGCATACCCTATCCATAAAAAAAGAATATTCAAAATCGGTTTACGTTTGCCGGAGAAATCGCGTAACAAATCGCGCACATACTTAATGCAAATTTAAGACTTATACGGTTTTCTCATGAATGTCATTGTCAGAACTGGACCAAATTTTACCACACAAACAAATGGGACCACACGGGAAGCACCAGCTTTCAAATAAAACAAGAATCACCAAAATCGGTTCACCCAGTCCAAAGAAATCGGGTAACAAACATATAAAAAAAACCGCAAAACACAATAATATTAGGTAATTAATCCTTCCGGCATAAAAAAGTGCCAAATAAAAAATAGCTTTTTAAAAACTAATGGATATTAACTAGCACGTCTATAAAGCTTCTCTTTTATCGTACTTCACGGCGCTTTATTAAAAGCTTCGTCATTCTATCGTTAAAATATTTCAATAAAAATGTGCAAAATGTCGATGTTCAACGAACCTTTTTGCTCTAGTTTTAATACTACTTGTGATAGCTCGGAGATAAGCCGTAGTCAAGAGACAATAACTAATAAGTTTTCTTTTAGCGCAGAACCTTGAGTCGACGATATTGGATGAACACTAGTACGATCGTATTACCTTTTATATTTACCGACTGTGAAGACAGAAAATTGTATTTGAGGTAATCTCCGAAACTGTTTAACCGGTTGAATGGGCAAGACACCTATTATTTGTAAAGCTGCTTTTGTGTTTCGAGAAAATAGAGACAAAAAGAAAATGGTTGGATTTATTTGGTCGTTCTAATCTTTAATGATATTGACTGTACTGTAGGTATTTGGGAGTATATTTTGCAATTATAATGATTGATTGAGTGTTCTTGATTGATTTGTTAGGGAGTGTTTTCTCTGAAATAAAGCCACCAAATTAAGGCGACCCTATTAATTAGACACTTAAAAAGCTTTGGTTAAGATATGTGAATTAATCTAGAAAATGTGCACAAACAGATAAAAAAAAGAACAATCCGTAGTGTTAAACTGCAGTTGTCAAATTAAACGTCAAAAATAAAAATAATCATTTGGTAAACGATATCTCGATTTCTATTTACAGTATTATTTAGGTATGTAGTTTGAATTATATATTTATATATACTTATAGTATTTTTTTTATGTCCTTGTAGTTTAGCTTAGTATTAATTTAATTATTTTCAGTTACACCACTGCCTCTGCATCACCCAAAGGTTGACGGGTAGAAAATGCCTATGGCATTAAGTCCGCCTCTGTACTTTGTGCTTGAAGTGTTAATAAATAAATAAATAATAAATAAATAGTACGCCCACGTGACTGGAATACTTACTTATAAGTGCCTCACTCATATGTAAGACAAACGAAAACAGCGAACGGTTCTTATTTAAAGTAAGTTAAGAATTCTAGGGTCACTTACTATGTTTACGGTAGGGTTAATAAATGTCTTCGCAAAATAAGTTTGTAATTATTTACGTACCTAGCAAACGCACATTTTGGAAATAACTCACACAAATCTATTAAATAATAAATCAGAATAACTTTCAGTTAAAAAATGTGATAACTACAAGGAAACATTACAATATAGTTTTAAGGTGACTTAAAATGACTAAGTACATGTAATTAAAATAATATCATTTCATAAGATATTATAATATTTGTTACAGTTATAATCGCGTGTTGATTTTTAATAATTTCTAGATAAACAGGGTCAGTTTAACGACGGGTAAAATTAAGTAATTGTTACGTACCCATAACCGTTATTTGTATATCATCATTTGTAAATGATGACGATATTTAAATATTCTTTCTTCTGACAGACTTTTATTTAAAATAAAAAAATAAAGGAAGTATTTTCATTTTTCTAATTGATTTTTGTATACTTCAGAATCACACTGTTAATTAAAAAACTACTTAAAAAGAAAATGTAGACTTCGTTCAACAGGTGAAGAATATTTACGTCACAGAGCACAGATTAAATAGTCGATTATTTTATTGAGTGTCAAAACGCGCGCGCTACGGGCGGGCCAGCAAGCCCACAGCCATTCGCGACGAACTGCGAACGAGCACTGATTCGGCATTGGACGATGTTTTCCAAAGGTGAGGATATCGCGCACCCTCGGCCACTTTCGGCTGCCTTCGGGTAACTCATCTCGATTCGATTGTGTTGAAAGAAACATTATTTCGAATTAACGCCATTTGAATTAAGATAAAGTTTTGACTTTACATTTTTTTCAGAAACCCGAGCAAGCTATGCACTTTTTTGATTGGCTTTGTTGAAAATCTTGAAAGAAAATTCTAACAATGCTTGAATTGTCTGTCTTTATTTTTTAAGGTAAAGTCTGAGATTTGAATAACAGTCAATCAATCTGTCCGATCGTAAAACGCTAATTTGTCAATAATATGGAACATAGAGCTTACACTATACTCATAACTATAATTAGTAATATAACGATTTACAAAATATATACTCTTTGATCAGGAAAAAGTTCAGTTCAATAAATCACAAGAACCTATCTAATTACCTATCTAAAAAATTAAGTGTTAAATTGAAAATCTCTTCCATCGAGTAAATATTCCGGGAATCCGATGTTGATTGATATCTGATATAGTTAGAGCATATTAGGAAACGTTTCTACTCAGCTTTCTGAGTATAGATATAGCACTTCCTTATAGTCCTTAGTGTTTAATTTAAGATAATAATTGTGAGCGGCAAGATAGGGCTATGTTTAGCAGTATTTAGGCTGATAATAACGATTTCATCGAAAAGAAATGGGTATTGTGTTTAGGTAAAAATCTGGTTAAATGCCCGCCTCTCTATTCCCCGATACATATAATCTGGGTATCTTCAAGGTACGAGTGAACCGGTTTATCCTAGGCAAGCGTGCTCTACCTTAGGCCGTATCATCACTTCAGATCAGGGGGCAAAGTCTGCTATTTTTATAATTTCGTCACTCCAACACGATCCCATTGTCATTTGGCTAAAAGTTCGTAACTGCTAAATTCATAATGGTCGATCATTGGTCGGTCGAATTAAAAGCAATGACTGCACAATGACGTTCTAATGGTAGGTCACTGATCAAAAGAACTGTCAAAATTTTAGCAGATTAAGTACCGCCTAAAGTCAGCCATTCATTTGTCATTTTGTACGAGATTACCATTCTATATATCATTTCTTTCAATGGCGTGTCAGTGGTTGACCAATGGAATGTCATAATGGCGCCACAATATTAGTAGAGTACCATACTTGTCAAAATAAAAAAAAGAATGAAAGAAAAAACGTTTATTGACACAGACCATGTGCACACAAAAACAATTATGAAATCAATGATAGACCATTCTGACACTATTCTAATAGCAGACTTAAGGCCCAGGTGAGTTGCGACCAAACGCTAGCCTATAACAATTAAAAAAAAAATAATTATACCTATATTTTTGAGAAAAAATAATTTGAATGTTGGGAGTATATATATTTTGCTTTCGCTCATCGTCTGCCTAGCCTTTTCCCAACTATATTGGGACCGGCTTCCAGTCGAACCGGATGCAGCTGAATACCAGTTTTACATGGAGCACTACCTATCTGACCTCCACAACTCAGTTACTGGGTAACCCGATACTCCTTAGTAAGACTGGCAGTCAGATTTTATAGATTCTGACTACCTACAGCGACTGTCAAAGATCTACGAATGACAGCCGGGACTAACGGCTTTACGTGCTTTCCGAGGAACAGAGGGGTTTTGATATGAAATGTATGGTCACCCATCCACGGAGCGACCGTAGTAAGGGCAGCTTACGTTGCGTTGCTTTGTTCATACTTCAAAATAATTTTAATTATTATATAGTTAGATAGTTGTAGGTGATTAATGGAGGAAAAAAATATGTATAAACCAAAGGATTGAGCTGGGACAGTAGGATCTTAAACGAATTAATTGATTACCAATTAAATTTATTTTCCACTTTTTAACATCCAAATCCATTAAGAAACGGCGACACACTTAAAACAGAGATTGTAAGTCCTCCAAAGATTGAAGAAATTAAAACGTCTCCTATGTATTTTTCTCAGGATTTTTTTTTAAATCATTTAGTAGGCATACGTTTGACCACTATCTCATCTGATGGGAAGCGATGACGCGGCCTATTTTGTTGATTGATTTTCTCAAAAAGAACTGAATCGATTTAGATAAAAATTTTATGGGGCCATTTTGGAATAAACCCCTTTCGAACAAATAATTTGGCAAATCCGTCTATCATCCCGAACATACATAAAATATATACAAGATGATTTTTTATGCACGCTCCAAATTTCTCAGGGTGATAGTACCCATGAAATTGAATAACTTTCTCCAAAAAACATGGGTCGAAATATTAAAAAAAAAATCGGACTTCCCATACAAAATCAATAGTCAGCTGATCGATTTTGTATGGGAAGTCCGATTTTTTTTTTAATATTTCGACCCATGTTTTTTGGAGAAAGTTATTCAATTTCATGGGTACTATCACCCTGAGAAATTTGGAGCGTGCATAAAAAATCATCTTGTATATATAAACATCCGAATTGATGATAACCTCCTCCTTTTTGAAGTCGGTCAAAAATTGCAATAAGTGTTAGTTATCGTGTTATTTTACATACAATCTCAACAGTCAATTTCTTATTACTCAGTTTACCATTTTAACCAAGAATATCTAAATTTTCTAAAAAGTACTCTGCCACTAATTGTTGGGACTGAATAATTAATTAAAAATGTATAAGTGAACCGAAACTAAATAATTTTAAAACCATTTTAAGGTTTTTCTTAATGCTTGATTTAACTTTCTGTTCAAAATTCAATGCTTATTCATGAATATGTTTTTGTAAGATTGTTATTAAAACCTGTGGTTTGAAAATATTTACGTAGCATAATCAAAATTAAATGTGATTAACTTTATTAAACATTGGTAGGTATTCTTATATAAATACATAGCGGCCTAGTACTGAGTACCTACTATTTCTTTCTTATGATTAATAATCTTTGTTAATTAAATTAAATTAAATATTAATTATTTATTTTGTTTGATTAATTTTCTTCTTCAAGTAAGGAGTTGCTCGCAATGGAGTGAGCAATGCTTGAAGTTTCTCTGAGGGATAGAATTCCCAACAAGGAAATCAGGAAGAGAACGATAGTCACCGTCATTGCTCGCAGAATCAGCAAGCTGAAGTGGCAGTTTGCTGGTCACGTCTGTCGCAGGACGACGGCCGATGGATTAGACTTGCCCTAGATTGGAAACCGCGAATCGCAAGGCTCAGCGTGGGACGCCCTCCAGCCCGATGGACCGATAACCTGAAGAAGGAAGCCGGTGGTGGCTGGATACGAACGGCGCTCCATGGAGGAGGCTTATGCCCAACAGTGGATCAATAGAAAGCTGAAGAGGATGATGATTAAGATATTTGAAATAGAAGTGAATAACTATTAATAATAGTGAGCAACATTGAGTGATCCTTATAATGCCATAGATTTTACCCTGAACATGTTTAATTGATTTTGAATAAGGGTTATTCAATGTGTCTCTAAAATTCATACATGAAGATTTTGAAAGACCTGTTAGGAGCCGATGTGTTCGCAAAGTGCGCGTAACTTTAGCCATTTATTACATCACGTCATGACTACTCCGGAAGTACGCTAATATTTCAAAGAACGAACTCTGATGTAACAATTCTCCCTCTAGGTGTCACACCTCATTTCATATTCTATCAGGACACGGCCTACAAACCCGTTTGAAATAAGACAGCCGTCGCTAAATAATTAAATAAGCAATTTGTCACGACATGGATTATATCAAAAATTCCCTTTCGGATTAACAATGATGTCTATTTCTATCGGTGAATCGCTCATCGTTTCGCTCAGTAATATATGGACGCTTAATTGGAAATTGAAATGTTCACTTTATTGTCATACGGGTCACAATATTGTTTGATACGAATTTCAATACCAGGCGCTACCTCGGCGTATAATTAAATTTGTTTGTTTGCGCGTACGCGCCGTTGCGGCCGGCTTACGGCGGGTTTGTGATTTTTGCACACCCCCCCTGTATACAGAAAATATTACAGGACGAAGTTTGATAAAATTTTAATCAAAATGTGTGTTCAAACCCGGTGGCAACATTGAAAAAACCTTTTTGACTTATGTATATTTTGGGATTGCTTGTTTAATTTTATGTAAACACGTTCGTTAGATAAAATACGACTAACTAGATTAAACATAATAGTACTTTCTCCTTTTGGTGTTTCGAATTTATTTATCCCATACCTTGGCTGCTCCCGTTCTGTTTAGCTTAGCAAGGTACGTGAACACTGCACGAGTACCTAGAAAGGGTATGTCAATATTCAATTCCTGAATTTAATTGCGTTAATCGTATTTTATCCTTTGAAGTGTAGTTTGCATAGGAACCTTCGCAACATCTCTGACATAAAATTCTAAATTGATCGTGATAAAATATTAAGCCAAGTGGTGCTGGCCGCGAATAGCATTACATCATTTTTACCCGTGGATCTCGTAAAAGGCGACAGAGGGATATTGACCAGAGGATGGGCAGCAGCGTCCTTCTGTGTATCATAACACCTGTCAATGCGAAGCATGGCGTTTACGGCTAAACTCCCCCTTGGGAGAGACCTATGTCCAGCAGTGGGCGTGTAAAGGTCGACATGATAATGATAAAAATATTTCGACCATCACGTCACGTAGACATGTGAGCATTAGACAGTGTCATCCACTGGGTATTGCCCACGCATTAAAATTCCTTCGAAAAAGGGGGAGGAAGGGGGCAGTTGATGATAAAATCCGTACTTATGGGAAACTAGACCTTGAACCCACAAGCTACTGTAATAATTTAAGCGTCAATGATATCATACTGCCCTACTAAGCTCAAAACAAAAGTCTCAAAAAAAACGTAAAGTTCATTTTTATGCCATCGGATTTTCTATCTTGTTCAGATTAGTTCATTAGAAAATCGACTTTAGGATTTTTTTTTAAATACTGCTTCTGCGCTTGATAGGGCAACATAGGCTTAGGCTTATGTTGCCCTATCAAGCAGCTAGAAGGAAGCTTGGTCAGATTACAACTCTACTTTAGTGTAGAGTCACAATCTGATCTCGACAGTGGCCACATATTTCTTGGCCAAGAGTTTCTGAGCTGAAACCCTAAGCACTAGGCTATCTAACCTCTTATACACGCTTAAGTATTTAGCGACTTAGAGATTAAGCGCTTAAAGTGAAATGTTGGTACGCCATATCAGACTCCGTTTGTGAGCTAATTGAAACATTGAAATACAAGCTAAAATCTAAATGGTACATTTCCCGCGTCAAAACGATTTGCCCTCAGTATAGTGCTATCGATTCATGGCACAGATCTGTATGAAAACCAAGCGTGCCATTTTTTGACTACCTATTACGACGTCACAATGTTTTGTTTTTCTTAAATTTGGTATTACCAGGTATTACTGAGGGTATTAGATTAAAAATAATTGTTTTTTCAATTAATTACGCATAATATTAATCACAAAATGACTTACCGATGGAAGGAAACGTTTACTTTATTTTTTTACTTATGATTTTTGTACGTTCGTGCTAGGCACACTAGGCACGCGAAGTAGTTGCTCTTGCGTTATCTAGGTCTATCTATATCTGTAACTAGTGACCCGACCCGGCTTCGCACGGGCCTATAGCCTTCCTCGATAAATGGACTATCCAACACAAAAAGAATTTTTCAATTCGAACCTCCTGAGATTAGCACGTTCAACCAAATAAACAAACTCTTCAGCTTTATAATATTAGTATAGATTCATGGAGCTGAGCTTAAAAAATTAAAATGTTTTTTCATATAAAAATCTCGTGTCGCAGTGTTTGTCATCGAACTCCACCAAAACGGCTTGACCGATTTTTTTGTTCATATTTGGAATGAGATAAGATAAGGTAAGATAATTTTATTTGTAGCAACATGAGTATACATACAGAAAAAATCAGCATGCAAGTTGTTAAAAATATTATAAACAGGTCGTCATGCTTGCCATAAACAATGACAAACAAATATTTAAGTAGGTAAGTATGAGCAATTTTTTAAATAGTAATATTACTCTGTCTGAACATTCTTGCCCGTTCTGGTCCATACGAAACCACCTTTTGGAAGGGGCCACTATATGCATTTTTTTCTGATAAATAACGTTCAAAAGTGTCTTTTAATGGTCTTATTGACACAAATGATTTGACTTTGACTTTGAAAAGAAAATTATTATTATTATTCATCATTATTTTTAATCGCTTGAAATTTCGCTTCATGTTTCAAGCTAAAATGTTCAGTAAAGTTATTATAGGGTTCATAAATTACCTAGGACATATAATAGAGGCGGAATATCAGCTTAGTGTCGGTGTTTAACGATAAGGCACGAACCTTAGTGAGTCAGATACTCGCTCTAACCTTCAAACAAACAATGTTTATATATAGTCTAACCTAACTAGATGTAGACATTTATGTAAACAAACTAACAGAAATTTTGAATTATTATTATTATACAAAGTAATCATAGTTCTGAATGGATTGGTAATTCAATCAATAGTTAGACCACTGTGGTTGGTAAGTAAAGTATATATTAATCTTATATGGGTTATTAAACTATTTTTCCAACTAAATACACTCCCTAGCTCTTAAACCGAACTACCCCGGGTCGTGAATTCATGATTACACCAAAATATTGGCCAGTATCTCTGAATTAAAACTGCATTTTTCATAGAAATTTTAGTATTGTTTTTAAGTTTTCGGCCTCCATACCTGAGCATGGAAAAACAAGGGATTTATAAGTCTAGGAGAGTAAGTTTTAGATTTGATGGTCAGTACAAAAGAAAGTTTGGTAATTGAACAAGAGTAATCTTCAATTAAAACAGCTATGTACCATCATTTCCAATATTTAAAAATAATCTAGGCTCGCTTGTGGTCACTTTCTCACCTAGTAGTAAACGTATGGTCGTTCATGGAGCACAGTTATATGTATCTACCATACAACTTTCCAATTTACTTTAGACTGGCTAACTCCCAGGTTACAAATAGTTATTTAAAAGCAAAGACTCTGGCAGGAAATTTTACTTCTTAACTGTACGTATTACGAATGTTTCTCCAAACAATATTGTATTAAATGTTGTCAAACAACACTTTCAGTAATTCAGGACGATTTAAAAATAAATTACCTACTTACTTGTGTAGTCAGAAACTCGTACCTATAAGTTCGAACAGCGCTTCCTCGAATTCAAAACATTTCCAAAACGACTCCATAACAAAGTCACCAGTACTAAGAGTTAAACCGAATAGCATACACCTCCATACCTACAACAAGGAGATCCAATTAAAATCTCCCCAATAGATACCTGTAACCCCTTTCGACCACTTCAATCCGCCTTCAGTTTCCAGAATAGATGAACCGAATTATAGTTAACGAGTATAATGAATATCGGGCAAGTTAAACCAGGTCTACACATGTGTAATACTCCCCGCGTGGCCGCGGCGTCGCAATGCTCGAGTGAGAAATGGTCCCCCCACGCCACACTGACAGGGCCCCCGATTTTTCTCTTGGGATAGGCTCGCGTATATCTTGGGAGAGAGATAACGTCTGGGGATGCTGAGACAGCTGTTTGGTATACAGATAACAGGAGCGGTATGTACGTAATTACGTTGTGTATTGTACTGCTAGGTGAAGTTCAACGGAAGTAATAAAAATATGGACCCAAATAAATACTTGAGGGTTTAATAATAGTAATAATATGTGGGGACATTTTCACACACGGCCATCTGACCCCAAACTAGGGAGACCCTGTACTATGGGTGTCAGACAGCTGATATACATACACAAATACATTTTTTTTTGTAAATACATACAAATATAGTTAAACAACACCCAGACACAAGGCAAACACAAGTGCTCATCACACAAATGTTTACACTGGGCGGGAGTCGAACCCGCAACACGCTGCGCAGCAGTCGATCGCTCAGCCACTGCGCCAACCGTGTCGCGACTGCAGTGTTCATAACTTATGAACAGGATACATTATAACCTACCTGCAATGTTGGTAAGTAAATAACACTTATTAATGTCATATCAGAAAAACCGTACGAAAATATTTGTATTTCTCAAATTTCTGACGTTACAATACAAAATATTGTGCTCGAGCACAGAAATATTTTTTATGTCATTTAATGTTAATATTTAAGAAACAACTTTAGTGAGCATTCTATGGTTTCCAGAAGTTGGAAAGGTGAGGACGGAAACATTCTATTTATTAACACATTTGTCGGTTACCATTCCGATAATAATGACATGATGATGATGATCTACTTAGATCAAACCTAAAATTTATTATTTAAAAACTATAAAAAGTACCATTACATATCTCTAAACCTTATGAGACAGCCTAGTAGTTAAGTATAATTAAAATATAAATCACAAGACAACATTCATTTAGTACATGAGCAAACTTTAAATTATTTATTACATTTTGAAACTGTTTATTGATTGTTTAATTTTGCATCAAGCAATTAACTTGTCAATATGCATTTAGCTAAAAAGAAGCTTTCATGCTTCACTATTCTGTCAGGTTAGGACAAAAATAACATCCATTTATTTAGTTTTCTTACAACGTGAATAATAAAAATGTAGGCTTTTTCAATATTTATAAAAGACATCGTAATTCTTTTATCTGTTGACTGATGTACACTTTATTGGCTTTGACGATAAAATTATTAAAAAGAAAATGTAAAACTCAAATCTATAAAAATATAGTTTTCGTCTAAGACGGTTTCAGATTTTCATCTTTTACATTTTTTCTGAGGATTTACGAATGATATTTGCACACAATTCTAGATAAGTCTATTTGTTTGTGGGCTTTTAATAAAATTGTACCTACTGTCGCACAGAACTAACAAAATGAATAAGCTTATTAAAAAATAGGTTATAAATATTTAAACCTCTTACAAAATTGTAAGTTTTTATTATTAAATAACACAAAACTTTTTCAATACGTAAATAAAAACCCAATAAAAAAAACGAATTAAGAGAAGTTTATTCAATACAAAATATGTCAAAGGATTATTAATTTATGAGTGGTTTAAGTTTTTCCTTATTAGATCCAAATTAAAACTTCAGGAAAGGTACCTCATATTATAATGAAATTCTTGCTTCTTGTTCATTATACGTATAATAAATTGAGTAGTCGAGACCCTCGATCAATCGACATACTTTTTATGAACTGTCAAACGCGATACCCCTATTCATTTGGTAGCTGGCTAGCAACCTGTAAAGTCAGTTAATTGCCAACTTAATCGACTTGTCGTATTTATTAATTTCAAAGAAAAAATAAACTAGCTGACCCAACAGACGTCCTGTCAATAGATTTTTCAATTTTCTTACCGTTTAAACCTTCCTTGGACTTCGACAGATATTTCAAGATCAAAATTAGCAGCATCGGTCCAGCCGTTCTCGAGTTTTAGCGATACTAACGAAGAACGATGATTTTTTATTATATACATAGGAGATTAAAAGTAATTGGTCCCAGTATTCGCAGTTTTCAGTAGACCATTTTATGCACACTAAGAGGAATTAGGAAGGAATTGCATTTCAGCTGTTTTTCCAAGTCTGGACACTGAGCGAATTTTAAATTTCACTGCGGTCTAAAAGGCGTCACGTCGCGTCCGTTCGAATTAATTGCCAAACGAATTATCTTTCGAATCAAATGTTAGATTAACTTTTTTTTACACGTGACAGTCCGTTATCGGCTTTTTTGTGGTCGAATTTGTGCTCGAAAACTTGGAGAGGCTTATCAAGTAATGGACATCTATAAGTTAATTATCTTTGGTTGAAACTTGCTAATTCGAAAACGCATTAAAGCGTAATTTGAAATGTATTACGTGAATTGTTCGCAGAAAAAGCTCGACAAGCTCTTTTCGTGTAAAAGTTGGTAAGACATCAATTTACCAAGTTGCACTTCAGAGGCCATATTTATTAAATTATTCGGTTTTCATTTAAGAATCACGTTAGATAACTTTGAGAAATTCAGAATCACGTGAGAGAGAATATGATGTTACAAATATCTAATATATAAAATTCTCGTGTCACAGTGTTTGTAACAAAACTCCTCCGAAACTTCTTGACCGATTCATATCAAATTTTGTATGTATATTAGTAGGTCTGAGAATAGGACGTAGGGTATTTCTTTTTTAGGGTAGTGTTGGTAGGGTAATTAGGTAGGTAGGTAGGTAGGGTAGGGTAGGGTAGGGTAGGTAGGTAGGTAGGTAGGTAGGGTATGTAGGGCATAGGTACGTGGGAAGGGTATGGTAGGGTAGGGTAGGTGGGTAGGTAGGTAGGTAGTTTAGCAGAGTAGATAGATAGGGACAGGACAACGTCTGTCGGGTCAGCTAGATTTTTTGTTATAATATTTCATGAATGTTATATATATTTTTAGTCTGTGTTCAACAGCAAATATCTTAGTTTCCGCCAAAACTAAGCAACACACTCCCATGTCTTTCCCATTTTTTGAAATAATTGCGACGATTTTGGAAATGTAATGCCAATCTATATAATAAAAATGAATCGTTGTTCGTTAGTCTCGCTAAAACTCGAGAACGGCTGGACCGAATTCGCTAATTTTGGTCTTGAAACATTTGTGCAAATCCAGGGAAGGTATAAACGGTGAGAAAATTGTGGTAGGTAGGGTAGGAAGGTAGGTAGGTAGGGTTGGTGTAGGGTAGGTGCAGGATAGGTGTAGGGTAGGTGTAGGGTAGGTGTATTAGGTAGTTAGGGACAGGACAACGTCTGTCGGGTCAGCTAGTTAATTTTAAAACTGTTCTAAGCATTTTGAATGAACATGAAACTGTTATTGCTGAATAGTGATGTCATTTTGTCATGTCTTCCGGAGACCTGTAAATGGCGCTATTCTCGAGGTTGTGCAAGAATACATATTATCTTGACCAAAATATACAACTTGGGCGGCACAACTTCAAGAAGGAGGCGAACAGAAGGATACGCTTGGGCTGGGCGACATTCGGGAAGCTACGTCATATCTTTAAATCGTCAATCTCACAATCCCTAAAAACTGTTTTAAAAACGGTCTTAACCAGTGCGTCCTACCCGTAATGACTTACGGAACTGAAACGTGGACACTCACCGTGTGCCTGGTCCACAAATTCAAGGTTGGTCTGCGTGCTATGGAGAGAGCGATGCTCGGGGTTCCTCTGATGGATAGAATTCGTAATGAAGTCATTCGCCAGAGAAATAAAGTCACAGACATTGCTCGTCGAATCAGCACGCTGAAGTGGAAGTGGGCCGGCCACGTCTGCAGACGGACAGACGGTAGATGGAGCAGACACGCTTTAGAGTGGACACCGCGTTTGGGCAAGCGTAGTGTGGAACGGGGGCGCCGTCCCACACTACGCTTGCCCAATGGGCCCAATGGGCAGAGCGGCACGATGGACCGACGATTTGAAGAAGGTGGCTAACAGCAGATGGTTGCGGGCTGCCCAAGACCGGGTTGGTTGGCGATCTCTGGGCGAACCTACGTTCAACAGTGGACGGCAATAGGCTGATATGATGATGATGATGTCATTTTTAAGGTTCCGTATCCAAAGGGTAAAAACGGGACCCTATTACTAACACTTCATATGTCTGTCTGTCTGCCTGTCTGTCACCAGGCTGTATCTCATGAACCGTGATAGCTAGACGGTTGAAATTTAACAGATGATGTATTTTTGTTGCCGCTATAACAACCAATACTAAAAACGGAATGAAATGAATATTTAAAGGGGGTTTCCATACAATAAACGTGAATTTTAGGGTTCCGTACCTCAAAAGGATTAAACGGAACCCTTATAGGATCACTTTGCTGCCCCTGTCTGTCTGTCAAGACCATTTATCTCGGGAACGCATGGAGATATCGAGTTGAAATTAAAACCATACACTCAAATCTACGGTCCTTTGAAAGCTGTAAAAAATTGAACCTTCTATGTTGATGTGAAAAAAAGATACGGCCGTGTATGCCACAAAAAACCTATATTTCGACACTATCAAGGGAATCAAAATTTATAGGGTACTTCTCGTTGACCTAGAACTATGAAATTTGGCAAGTAATATTGTTTTATACTACAAGTTCAGGGAAAAGTCTGAAAAGTATACATTTGTAATTAAATCATAAAAAATATAGTCTTTATTTACAACTAGCTTTTGCCCGCGATGACGTCTGCGTGAATGTCGGTTATCGCGAATACAGACGAAATCGCGGATTAAAAAGTAGAGCTATGTCTTTCTCCAGGGCTTAAGCTATTTTCATACAAAATTTCATCAAAATCGGTTCAG
The DNA here is from genome assembly GCA_947361185.1 of Charanyca ferruginea. Classification (NCBI taxonomy): domain Eukaryota; kingdom Metazoa; phylum Arthropoda; class Insecta; order Lepidoptera; family Noctuidae; genus Charanyca; species Charanyca ferruginea. Next base: position 11,140,437 of record OX376076.1, read on the forward strand.
CCGTTTTGTCGTGAAAGCGTTACAAATAGAGTTACTTTCACATTTATAATACCTACTATTAAAATATGGATAGTGGTTATGTATATATACCTACAAATTTGTACGGAACCCTCGGTGGGCGAGCCCGACTCGCACTTGGCCAGTTTTTTCTTTTATTTGTTAGGAACAAAAAAACAGTCACACCTGACCTAACATTTAACAAACATGTAACCCACACTATTGTACATTATAATTGGCATATTGAATTAATTTGACGTCATTAATTTCATGATTGAGAATTCGTGGAATGGCTCGTTTAGGTAAATCTAAGTTTCCTATAGTTATGACGCAAACACTATCTAGAAAATAAAAGTAAAATCAGTTGATCAAAGACAAAAAAGTTAAAAAAAAAGCTCGCCACTTGTTCTAAGAAAAAAAAAAGTGGAACAATTCTCACAGCAGGCATGTTGGAACAAAGCAAGCTAGTAAAATGTGCACTAAATCTCCCGTTTACTACACAAAACATTCTTGAATTTAAATTGGTCACCAGGCCGAAGCTTTCTACCTATTTTTCCACGCTTCTGAATGATTTATTTTGGGATTAAACTTCACCAGATCCAATCAAACAAGCTGTACGGCCAACTATTTTGTTGAGGAAAAATAAGTTCAATTTGCTCCCAGACTACAGCTATAACAATGTTTATATTTCTATTGTAAATTCTAAGTTTTAGATTTAATGTAAAACAATTTACGATTTTATGTTGACAAGTAATAAATACGTCTAAATATTTGAGCAATTTTGAGAATTGCAATCTCAAATATTATTTCATAAAATTTAAACGATTATGTAATTACGACACAATTTGGGGAGGCATTTGCGAAATCTTGTCATATTTATAATTGTTAACAGATTTTGGTCGTTCGGATTCAACCCTTAATCGGCAAGGCTTTGTCGCGACGATAACCTTAAAGCCAAAGTCAAATATTTGGAAAAATATCTGCGAGAATGATAAATTATCATCGTGTGCAGTGTCAAGTAAACTCGGCGGAGATGCAGCGCCATGTCTAGCTTACACTGCCAATTTGTTATGTAGCCAATTAGTGAAAGTTTCTCGAGTCTTGTTTCAAAACAGACTAAATTTACAGTACAGGAAATAGGAGGGATTTCTCGTTTTGAATTTTTAATACGATCTTGCTATAATTAAAGAACAAAGAAGGTTAAGATGAGAAGTGCGTAATTGCTAAGGAGGAACTCGTCCCTCAGTTTGGGAGGCAATTTGATCAGGGATCAGGATGTTTACGTAAAATGAGTTGTCTATTGCGTACATTCTTCCTGTCTTCAACTAATCAACGAAACTCTCTCTTCAAATTAGAATTTTCGAAAGGTTTGTGTTCAAATCTCTCTATATATTTTCATGACATTTCTCTACAATTTACAATATGCTAATGTAATATTTAAAACAAGAGTTTTACCTACATTTGTAATTATATTACACCTACACAAAATCATACTAAGTGCAGTGATATTCGTCTAAAACATCCATCTTCCTTAACGGAGTGTCATAGTGCAGGCGCGGCCGAAGTCGTGCCCTATCGCTCTTCCATCTGACCCGGTTCGAGTGCCTACCACATCCAGGCTGGACGAGTGACTAAGGGCCCGCCACGATTGTGCGGAATCAACTACAATGGGGCGTGTTAACGATTGTTGTGATGTGCCAATATGTGCTGGCGAATGGCGAATGCCTATAAGGAATTTGTATTACCCGCAGTTATTGCTAGGGTTAAGTGTGCGGGGGGCGGATCATACGAGCGCGCTCATCGATAAATATTTATATTTTCTGAATGTCGGATTCATTGAACATTTGGTATATAAATTACGAAATAACTAGCAAATCTACGTCGTAGGTTTAGACCAAAATAATGGTGTTTAATCCTATAAATTCAGCGCATGTCCCGGCATTAATACAATCCGGTTGACTTTCCAACAAATACTTCAGATTTGTCGAAATAACTCTGCAACTTTAGATAAAGGGAGGCTGTAGTTATCTGTATCAGCCCTGTGAGCTCGTAATTTAATTAGAATTTCTGAAATGGAATCTCACGAATGACTTTTGTTTCTGATGTATTTACTCGTTATGTAAAGCAAGCAACAAAATGTTTGAATTTGGCTGCTTTGTGGGAAGTTGTAGAACAATTTATTGAACGATTCGTTCCCTTTGCTCTACATATGCGCTGACCCTGTACTTTATTATTTGTTCGACTATTGAGGGGAATTAAATAAACGTCAGCGAAATGCTTCAACTTTTAATTACTTCTCCGTCTATGTCGGTTGGTTTTACTGGGGCTTAATTTTAAAATTTTTGATTAAATTTCGTACCTACCCGTTTTAAATTTCGTTTATGTCACTTTGGGTACCGGACGACTTTGAATGTGGATGTCGCATCGACTTCAAACAAAGTTATGTAAGTATAATTTGTTCGTAATTTCATTAGTTAATTAATCAAGTTAGTGGTTTGTGGGCATGTTGTTATTAAGTTAATGTATGTAGGTAAATGTTCAAACATTTCATTTAAAAGATTTTTTTTATGGTTTATTGATGAATATTGGTTTAGAACGTTTTAATACCTTTTTTTAACAGAAATCAATGTCATCTAAAGTTGAATCACATCAAGCCACAATAAAGGTACCATAATAGCTCATTTTTTTATAAAATTATATAAATATTAAGCTTGGTATTCAATTAACAAAAGAAGGCTTTTAAAAATGAATAGTAGTAAGAGATAAAAGTTCTTATTTACAATTTGTTTAGTGTACAACATAGAATATTCTATTCTATCCTATAATAATACTCCACATATTTAAAACATGTAACTCACAATAATGAGGATCGTATATTGTGGAGTCTCTAAACGAATAACTTGCTTCTCAGACGAGCACGTAAAGCGAAGTCGTAAAAATAGTGAATAGTCCAGGAGTCTGCGCGTGCTTCAGTGAATTCATACTTTACGTGATTCTGAGCTAAGAGCTCGCTGCTAAAGAAAAATTACTCGCTGCGGTTCGTACACACTGGCGGACATTTGTATCGTGGATACTGGGGCTTGAGACTTGGGCTATGTAATTTCACTTGTTACATGCCTTAGAGCTTCATTTGTACTTTTGTGGACGAGGAAACCGGTTTTGTTAAGTTTTTCTAAGGATGTCTTCTAGCTAATAAGTATGGAAAATACGTACCTATTTTCAAAACTGTGTTTTTAAATACACTTCCTGCGTAAGGGTCACAGTTTTTAAATGTCAATAATACCAAAATTTCGCCCTCTCCGCAATTTGAAAACACAGAACAAGTAGAACAGTTATAAAATCGAACATATTGGATATTTAAACGTAAATGTAGCAGTATTAATATTTTCAGCTCTTAAACATAGGCCAACGAACTATATATGTAACACATACCTTCATCCATTGCTCACCTTGTGTAAATACAAACGTGTATGTCCAACAAGGCCTAAGACATGTTCAAAGTGCTCTCTATTCCTTGAAGTAACCGCAACACGAGTGCAGCCATCTCTCACACTTTGACCCGACACCTCACATACGCAATCGTGGTCATATTTGTATGTACATTTGTCACAGCCGGTGTACCCTAGCCTTTGTATCGTCCCAAGACAATGCACAATTACATTGTCACGAGTTAGCTAAATTAAAAAAGTAGGGGTTTCAGACTACAAGTTGTAGTGCTATAATTTCTGTGTTGGGCTGCAATAAATTTGTAGTATTTTTTTGTGAATTAGTATTGTATTATTATTATTTTGCTTGTGTGTTATTTTATTAATTTCTGTCATACATATGCATAGGCATATATATGTACGGTCACCAAAGGAGATAAGTATCCATGTCGCCGGAAACAGTTGAAGTTTACTTAGAAACCGATAGGTGTTCATGAATAAAATAAAATACAATTAATAAAGAATAAACAGTTCAATGATTTAATAAAATTTCATCTGAAAACCCCCATTGGTTTCTAAGAAATCTTCAACTATTCCCGACGACATGGATACTTATCTCTTTTGCGTACTGTACTTATGTATTATTAAGTAATTAATTATAGCTTATGTTTAACGAACCTCCAGATCTACAAAATGATCACCAATAATAGTAAATAAAATAAATCCAAAAATAGTAAATGGTGTTTCCTAAAGTATTGTAGAAATGTATGAGTTTGACTGTAAAAAGCGATTTGATTCTGGCGCGTAGGGGGTCACAGTTCTAACCTAACCTAACCATGTCGGATCCGCCCCAGGGGGGTCAAAAAGATTTTGGTTATTTTGCACACTAAGATTTGGTGACCATTTAGTACAGTTGGTATAGTTTAGTATATTTTAAGGTCTCTTTGATCTTAAGCTTCCTTAAGATCCTAAAGTATTTTTTGGTGATCATTATATTTATACCCATTAATTATCCTACGGTAACAGAAGAACGAGATAATAATGACCCTATCTTAAGCTCTATCCGTATCTATCGAAGATCGTTCTAGTTTATGTGCTTTTTTATTAAATCTGTGAAACGTAAAAAAAATAATAATAAATATATTTTATTTAACTAGAACAGAGTCTAGGCAGTCTGTTTTTCTGTTTTGTACACGATTCTGTTAAAAGAAAACCGTCTCCCCATATCTTTATCGTCGTAAAAAAATGCGTAATTTGAGTCACAGCTTAGGTGCTGTGAATCAAATTACGTATTTTTACTATATTATAAAATGGTTTTGGTTAATTGTTCATCCTATAAATAAGGAATAAATAAAATAAAATCGTTTTATTTCGGACATATTAAGAATCTATAAATTTTGTTAGCAACAGTTTTAACCTTAAAAAAACAGCTTATGTAGTCTTTACTGCATTAGAAAAAGTTTTGTCAAATACAAATAAAATATTCTAACAAAACAACGAAGCTATATGAATCTAGATACCATAAACAAATTCCATGCGTAAATAGAAATCGGGATTCTTCGAAAGCCAATCACTCAGTTTTACCACCAAAAGACTTTTCTTAAAATCTGATGTATTTTAACACTAACAAATAATTATTTAAATCCATTAAGCATAAGAACTACGAACGTTTGATCAATCCAAGTAAATAATTCAGATAATTCAGAAGCTAAGAAAATTTACTGAATAAAATACGGCGGCTGAAAATAACCTCAAAGCCTGGTAGTCGACATTGGGCGGTAAAAAGTGCCTATTGTCATAATACACCTAAAACAGCTCAAGCTGAATAAAACCAACCGCTCCGTTGCCACTTTCATGAGACACTTTCACCATAAGAAATCCAATTTAACTTTGTCGCCGAACAAAATGTTCCAATAGAAATAATTTCGTCAAGGACTTCCAACAGCTGTACAATTCAATCAGCGCGAAGTCTTCTGTTTTTTTTCTTTCAAGTATTTTTTCTTTTGAGTCCTAAAGTTAGTCTTCACGCTTTTAAAATGGTACTAAGTAATAAGGGCTTTGTTATGAAATTATACGTTTATTAGATAATACAATTGAAAATTTCTAAGTAGGTTCAGGCAGCGTCACCAAATTGGTACCCTCTCACTCAATTATACTTCGAAAAGGGGGGTAACCAGTTGTTGACTCTGTCTGTACATGACCTATAATTTTATTTTTTGGAAATTAAATAGAAGAATCACTATTTAACAATACCTTCACAGGTTTTCGTGTGGTTGGTTGTTAAATTGTTTTGTTTCGTTGGTATTTCATTTGAGTGTCTATATTAAATCGTACTTTTTCATACGATGACCATTTTTCGCTATTTTATATTTCGATTCCTGCACGGAATACATTCTTGTCTGACTTACAGGTATTTGTTCGGGATCTGGTTGTTTTATTGTTGACGATACAGGAGAAATTAATACTACGGGGTAACGTATTCTTTAAAGAAGAAAGGACGAAAAACCCATGCCAACTAGAACTGGATAGCTCATAGGATAATTTTTATTTCGTCTCGTCTCGTGGGATCATTTAGGACATTGGCTTAATTTTGAAATCAACGCAGACGGATTCGCGGGCATAAGCTATTCCTCTAGGTATAACCCTAAAAGAAAAAGCGCATCCATCGTTACATTTTCTAAGTTAAAATAAATTGTTTCTGCATTTTTTCCCGGGAATCGTGGAATCGTTATCGCGGTCCGGACTGTGTGACGTGACTCCAAAGCGCATTTCACTTGCAGGTGTAGGTACCAACCGGTGTACTTCGTACATTCCGAGCCACGTTCGACAAAATCATATTTTACGTGATTCCATTTTACTGTTACGAAAGACTTTGTAACTTTTATCTTATAGGATTGTTTTTTTAATGAAATTGAGTGGCTAAGGCTATCTGTAACGGGTTTGGTGATAGAAATTGTGCCAGTAAGTTTTACGAAGTTTTGACAAAGGACGGTACATATTTAGAAGCAAATAATGCAGTGTACTACTGTAAGAACTCAAACCGTGCTGAGCCCCTACGGTACAGATCTATGTATGTATTTACTGTGTTATAGGAGGTTGGAGGAATATTTCAATTAAAGAGGGATAGTGTTTTAAAGACTGTATTACAGAATAGCAGATAGGGCCTCTAACGGCGCTTGGCTAAGGCTGCGTTTCCACCAGAGATCAGCGAGGACGCGTAGCGAGGGATGTATTTGTTAAGAACCAATAGAACCACTTCATTTTCCTAGCTTCGCTCAGCGCAGCTCTGGTGGAAACGGTTTAGCAGAGTGAGGTTTTTATAAGTACAAAACAAGCGAGGGATGTGTGCGAGGGACGTGTGCGAGAAATGTGTGCGAGGAATGTGTGCAAAGGATGGACGCGAGCGAGAAACTACTAGCAGCTCACTAGACGGAGTTTGTTAGAAGTAGATGTGTATTGTACAGAATATTTGGATCAGTGGACTCGCACGCATCTACCCGCTACATATCCTTGCACCGCTCATCTACGCACCGTTTCACAGCATCGCTACGCATCTTCGCACCATTCAGCTGCCTAGCACTTCTCTGGTGGAAACACTCACATCGTTCCACAGCCTCGATACGCATCCTCGCACAGCACATCTACCTCGCACATATTTGGTGGAAACGAAGCCTAAACGAATCCCTTGTTAAAAATATAAGAATAACGTTCTAAATACGAAAAGCTACTCGAACGAATCACCGAATCACAGAGTGTCATGACGAAACATTTAGTTAATGGTTTCGACCAGCGTGCCATATGCATGCAACCTCTACAGGACCTACCTACATGCACCTATATGGGAAAGTGGTTGTGCTAATTATTTATTTATTTATTAAATTTTATGCACATAATGTAAGAAAACAGTGTACAAAGGAGGACTTAATGCCTTGGGAATTTTCTACCAGTCTACCTTAGGGTGATGCAGAGACAAAACATGGCAGGTGCAAAGATACTTAAAATTTGCTATAATGAAATAATAAATACATATATACATACATACAAACAAAATATACAAAGTAGAGAACTTAAATACATAGATAGAGTAATACAACAAATTAATTGTGTGACGAGTCTGTCAACTTCTTATGAAAGTTTTCGCGAGCTTTCACTTTGAAAGTAAACCGACTGGTGGCTCTTGATGTTCTGAGGAAGCTCATTCTAAAGGAAAACCGCCTGGACAGGAAAAGAAGATTTAAGAAAACCAGAGCGGTGAGAAGGACATCGTAGAAGACGATTATTGGAGGAACAAAGATTCTTGCTATGCGCAGAGCATTATATAGAAAGTCAGAAGTCAAGTAGAAAGGAGAACTGGGTTTGTCTAGAAGAGAAAACAAGGTTGTCAAAGCCCTTAACGCTCTGCGCTGTCTGATGGGTAACTATTTTAAGAGCGACCGATATGCGGACACATGATTTATTTATTTATTTCATCATACTTACGGAGATTAAATACGAATCGAATCCAATTATTAAGAAGTCGGTTAAGTTTATTGAGGAGATCTAGGTCGTTAACACACATCATCATATTCAAGTACGGGGAAGATAAGGGACTGAACTAGCATTGCCTTTATGTGTGAAGGGAGAATATTTTTGAATCGATAAAGCGACAGCAACGTCCTAGTGACTACAAATGCGTTTAAGACTTTTCAATCACCAGAGTACTTTTATCTGAAGACAAAATATATGTCAACCTGGCAATATGTTTATTCTTTATATATTATAAGTTATTTAACGATTGATAAATCAGACCTAAGAATATGATACCTAGTATGATTTTGATATGGCAAATAGAAATAATTAATATTATCATAAGATGAAATTGATGATTGGAGTTATAAGGTTGTTGCTAGGTACCCAGATTGTATACATAATCCCTACGAAAAAAGTTTCCACGGTTAAATAAGCTGACTGTAATCTATGTCGGAAACTGGTTTTACTTTATTCCAAATGTCCACCTCCAGGGACATTTCAGTCCGGTCCTCCGTATAATCCTTTCCAAGATTTGAATTAAAAGATTTTAATGCACAAGATTAATATTACGTTTTAATAAGTCGTTCGTTCGTTATCGATATGGGTAGTCAGAAGCCAGAAAGTCTGACAACCAGTCTTACCAAGGGGTATCGTGTTACGTAGTAACTGGGTTGTGGAGGTCCAATAGTCAGTCGCTCCATGTGAAACTTTGATATTCAGCGGCATCCGGTTATACTGGAAACCGACCCCAATATAGTTGGGAATAAAAGGCTCAAGGCAGATGATGATGATTAATATTACGTTCTATAGACTTATTCTCCTACTCTTGCAACATCAAATTAAATTCGCTGCCAGTCACGCATAGGTAAGTAGGTAGGTACTTACCTTCTCAAAAAGCATACGCGATGTAGAGTTTAATAAAGCCCGACAGATTACAACTTTGATATCAATTCAAAATACATTATTAAGACCGAAATATGAAGACAACGTAAAGCAATATTAAACTAAACTTGCTCTCATCATATAAGCTCCTTTTTAGCCAGGTAACTTGCCAATATTAAAGCATCCAATAGATGTACATTCCGCCTGGATATAGTTTAAATTACAGCAAATTTGATTTATTCAAATTAAGCTCACGGTTCGTCGGCGGCAAATGTTATCAAAGCGTCTCTTTGACTAGGTCAACCGCTCGGCTCCGCCCGAGATTTGATGAGAACTTCCTAAACTGTTCCACTTCGGTGACTTTTACAGTGACCTTGCTATTTCTATGGCCCTTACTAAGGGTTACACTATTACGAAAGGTAATTTGGAAGTGACATCTTGAGATCTATGTTTTATATATCAAAGTAACAAGGGAGTTCTGCAACTAAAAAAGTATCATCTTACTTACTATTATGCAGATGTTTAAAATAAATACCTTTATCTTCTATCTATAATATAATAAAAATTAATCGCTGTTCGTTAGTCTCGCTAAAACTCGAGAATGGCAGGATTTGACTAATATTGGTCTTGAAATATTTGTGAAAGTCCAGGGAAGGTTAATTGGAAAAAGGTGGATAGATAGGTACATCTGTCGGGTCAGCTAGTTGTCATAATAATAATACACAACGTATTTCAAGTAACCAGGCAAATTTTTGTTACTATACATAAACTTTATATTATCAAGTTAATGAGAGTGATGCGGTTGAGTTCCCTCAAGGAGTTTGGCAGTGGCCCTCCATTGGTTCATAATTTATTTTAGATTCATTTTTAAGCTTTCTACCGCCTGTAAATGGTTTAATAGAAATAAATTCCCACATCACTATCAGTTAGCAATAGAAAACTATTACAATGGACATTTTTAATAGAACTATTTAGGCCGTGGTTGATACGCAAAATCACCGCTACATCACTCCATAAGAAATGGTTGCTTCACGAAAGCCTGTCTGCGACGATGACCAGCATACTGTTGGAGCTAGTGTACACCCTGCGCACTAGAAATCATTGTGAAAAAAACAACACGCACTCACGTTAACATCCCTGATTCACTACAAAAGCGCGGCAGTCCAAACAACACTCTAAACGCGTTGCGTCCGCACTCTATTTTTATGCCGATTCAATAAAAAGGCAAATACATGTGATTTTGGCAGTCAGTCGCAATTCTGAATACTCATAGTACATTACTATACATACAGTATTTTCTTAAATATATTTTTTGATAAACAGTCTGGCAGTTTACAAAGTGTCATTCTTTAGCTTGTTATACTTTGTACATACTTCAATATAGTGATTTTATGCAAGGTCCATCGTATTCACGTATAGTTATATAACTGTAAACTGTAAATGCAAAATATTGTACACATTTATTTTTAAAAGAGTAAGTATGGAGTTTCTTGCCCATTCTTCTCCATACGAAACTACCTTTTGGAATGGGCACCTAGAATCAACTTTATATTTTTTTATTATGACGTTCAAAAGTGCCTTTTTAATGGTCTAATTGAAATAAATGATTTGACTTTGACTTTGACTTTGTGTCTATTTTAAAAAGGACCCACGGAACCCCATCCTAACAAAACGCATGTAAAAAGTAATGAGTGAGTGAGTGTTAGTGAGTGTTTCCGAACATGATAGCTTAAGCCCGCCCCCGGAACATGACGGGCGTAATGCCATTTCACTAGGTACAAACGTTCAACTTAGATTAATTACTCCCAAAAGGTACTAAAACATGAATAAACATAAAATAACTTTACTTACACCAACTCATAATGCTTTCTAAGTTAAGTTCCTTTTAAGGTTTTCTAAGTTAAGGGTACAACGTTATTTAAAAAAATTAAAGTGTTTAATCATGTATATTCATTGGAGCATTTATCGATACTTTTGAAGTCACGACTAACGTAAGTAAATATTGAATACTAGCTTTTTCCCGTTACTTCATTCAAATGATTTTTCTAACGAATACCTCTTTTTTAATAAAATTACTAATTTATTGTTTTCAAGTGTCATACAGTATTGGTTCTCTAGACCCCACACTAGGATTTCCTGTGTCGTGGGATCTAGTTATGTACTTTGTTCCGTCACATTACAGGACAACAAATAAATTAACGTAACACAGAATAGTATTTACCAGCTTTTTATTAGCTTCACCTGTATGTTTGTATGTTTGTAGGTTTGTATGTTTGTTTGTTGTTTGTAACCGACTACTTTGGGCGCGATTTTGACCCACTTCAAACGGCCAGATTTCGTTCAAACTTTGTAGATTTATCGAGGACCGATGACAATACACAAATTTGATAAAATTATTAAAAAAAACAAAAAAAAAAAAAAAAAAAACATAAGTCGTTCAAAATTAGTTGCCGAAAAAACCGCTATTATATACTAGGAAGGTACTGCACAAGCGCCCCTGGTAGAATAAATGTACATAATATTTATAGATATAGCTATAACCAAACTAAAAAGTAATAAATAAATAATAGTTTAAAAAAACTAAAAACGCGCTTTTTATAGAAAACCAAACTAAAAAATAGAAAATGAATTTTAATAAATTATTTTATTTTAAAAAAAGCGTGGTGTGCATGGTGTCAATAGTTACAAATATTTTATTGACAGATATGAGTAGAGTGATTATCATTTTGATAATATCTTAAAAAGCACCCCACGCTTATTTTAAAATAAAATAATTTATTAAAATTCATTTTCTATTTTTTAGTTTGGTTTTCTATAAAAAGCGTGTTCTTAGTTTTTTTAAACTATTATTTATTTAACAACAAAATTACAAGTAAAATAAATGAAGGAAAAGTTTTACGAAAAATTTTACAATAATAAAATAATACATTGTTACTGCCCGAATGTATGTGTGGGAACGTGTCTGTGGGGATAGTGAAGCACATGTAGATGAATGATGAAACATGTATGGATGTGAAGGGGTGAGTGGGTGAGTGTTAGTGTGTAATGTATGTGGTGTGTAATGTTTATATACTTAATACTAGCGGGCCCGGCAGACCCCAATCCAGCCTGTACCTTTGCTGCCCTCTCTCAGTGACGACCTAAGCCGAGGCTCGTACCCCACAGGGGGTGCCCTTAGCGTAGTCACTTAGTTTATAAGTTTTTGCCCTGGCTGGAGGCCCTACTAAAAAACGCTTTTTAACGCACCACGGGCACCACAGGATTGTCCGGTTGAGCAGTAACCAACCCTCAGGTTGAACTGCGAGATGCCATACAGAAAAAAAAAAAGGCCCGGCAGACGTTGTCCTGCTTGAAAATAAAAAATGTCGTAGAACCTGACTACAATGCCACCTACCGGGTCCAATTGTGAATCTAAACCATTCCCGAATAAACTGAAACACACACAAAACATTTCATCAAAATCAGTCCAGCCGTTTAGGAGGAGTTTACTTTCATACACACGCACAGAAGATTTTTACAAATAAGATATTTCTGAACTGATGCAGAACGGACGCAGTCTGCGCCCAAAACTCTCAAAATTTAGTCGAAAAAATTAAATAAAAGTAGTATTCTTTCAAAATTAAAAAAAGGCGTAGACTAAAAGATAGATAATAAAATTGTCTGTAAGATAGTGTAAGTTTCGTTTAATTATACCTGGTAGATTTTGTGTGATTGTCAATGTTTTGTCCGCGTCAGACACAACTTCACGTGTTAATTAAACTATATAATATGAATATAATTAAAAATATTCACTTACTAAATGATTAAAAGAATGCTCTAGTTTAACATATATTTTTTTCAAATCGTTTACACTGCACATTTTGGCGTGATTGTCAGTTTAAAGTCTGTAAAAGTCGTTAAATAGCCTCTTAAGTAGCCATTTAGTATTTATTGTGGCTGAGCGATTGACTGCTGCGCAGCGTGTTGCGGGTTCGATTCCCGCCCAGGGTAAATATTTCTGTGATGAGCACTATTGTTTGCCTTGTGTCGGGGTGTTGTTTATCTATATTATGTATGTATTTAAAATGTACCTATTTGTGTATGTATATCAGCTGTCTGACACCCATAGTACAGGGTCTTCCTAGTTTGGGGTCAGATGGCCATGTATGAAATGTCCCAACATATTGTTATTATTATTTTATGATACCTACCCATCCTGTTAGCGAAAGAATTTTCAAAATGGGACCAGCAGTTTCAGAGATTAGCGCGAGTTCAAACCAAAAACAAACTCTTCAGTTTTATATATTAGTACCTATAGATATGTGTAGGAATCCGATTCAAAATAATTTAAATATAAATCTCATTATTCATTGTGATTCAATATTTGGTTTCCTAACTAGTATTGTGGTTTTCAGTAACTTAAGTACACAAAGGTAAAGCAATGATTACACTTGTCTTGTCAAAGCTTAATTAGTTTAATAATATAAAATAATTATAATGCTGTTTACCATAATCGTAGGAGTACAATTACAAGTTAAATGTCAACGGTAATTACTTGAAAACGTGATTAAGAATCCAATATTTTAGTAATTTCTAGCTTTTGTACGCGACTTCGTCTGCGTATTTTTTTGCGCATCCTAATTTTTTTTATATATCCCTATACTCTACTTATAAATAGCATTAGAAAAAAGAGGCTCGTAGAAGCAGGAATGCAAAACATTTTATTTCAAAGATAAGTTAAAATAATTCTAATTAAAATTGTTTTAACATAATTTTGATAAATTGATCTAAGATAGTACTAAACATGGACGTATGTAATAATATAAACAAAATAAAAGTCTTTTAAAGATTAGGTAACATTTCAAATTTGGTAGAATTATTGTGAAACCAATAACGTTACAGCTATTGTTCACCCCTGCTCCTTTTAGGTGTTTAGCATTGACACTGACATTTTAAATTGGAATTAAATAACACAACTAAATGAAAGTCACATAATTTCTTTAGAGAAATTATTAAAATGGATATAATTAAGTGCGACAGCTGCTGAATCGAACCAGGAGTTCAAGAGATTAGGCCGAACGAATACAAACTCATTTTAATTTATAATAAAGAGACACGGACTAGAAAAAAAGAAGAACTCCGCGCCACGCATATCGAAAGTGAAACACCCTAAGTAAGCCAGACCGTTTGTACAAACATGCCTCACGCACACATTTACATCATAGTCACGGACTAGAAAAAAAAGGATTCCGCGCCGGATGTACCGACTACCGACCGTACCGATCTATGTGTGCGTCTCGGTCCGGCGTACTTTAGGTGCTTCACTTTTGATATTCGTGGCGTGGAGTCCTTTTTTTTCTAGTCCGTGTAAAGAAAGAGAGAAAAATGCGTTTATTGTCATTAATTATTACATACCTACTTTGAAAATAAAATATACATTAAAACTTAAAAAATACAGATACCAGTAAATATAATGCCAAAAGGGCCTCAGCTCAACATGGTGTCAGACGACACCATGAAGTAGTGATAGTGATGTAGTAATGATACTAAGTAATACTAATATAGTACCATTTTCATGTTTGTATTTTCTGTAGTACTAAGTAAATATACCTTCATGGTGAAAGCGACATACACTCGCCGACATTTAACATGAATTCAGTAGGTACTACATGATTTTAGACCCCCATTTTTAGGTGAAAACGAAACAGAAAGAGTTAAAAAGAAACAGTTGTTTCATACAATAGTGCATGCCGATGGTCGAAATGTATGGAATAGTTAAGTCGACCCCGCTACTTTGCTTACTACTAATTTCACCACGGCACGGCTATTCATGACATACGTACAATGAAATTGCCCATTATTGCGCAATTCTTGACAATTGTTGTTAAGTATAGCGTCTTAGCAATACCGAACACTTTCAAGCATAGACATTGCCAAGAATTGCGCAATTTCTGTTGCCCAATTGTTTTAAAGTCTAAGTCAAAGATTTATTTGCAAATCAAATCAAATCAAATCAAAATCATTTATTTGCCAAAATAATAATAATATGCTTACAAAAGTTCTTACGATGGTAGAATAATAGTAACTTAACATATTAAAATCATAACATAATTTGGTATACAATTAGACTATTTAAATTTAAACTGAATTAATTATTTCACAGTATAGATGGAAATTACTGTTTAATGTGCACACTGTTTTATACTATCTACTTTGACCTTTGTAATTATGGCTTGTTGGTTTCGAAATTAATTACAGCATTTTGGCTTGCCCAGTTGATGGTTAATTAGAGATAGATGAAATACAAAGAGCCTTTGTAACAATAATAGTTAAGGTAAAGGATGGCAAACCAATGGGACCCTACATCAAATTGTGGTGAAGTCAGTTGTGACAGTTAAAATAGCTGCGGTAAGTATGGTAAATAAATATTTAAATGATAAACATTGATTGGTATTGATAAATGTAGCTTTACAAATAATTTTCCAAATTGGACCAGGGGTGTGATTCTGTAAGAACTCATTCCAAACTTCGAATCTGATTCCGCTGTGAGTTTCTTGGTTGACATTCTAAAAACTCGGATGATAATTTCGAATTTACACTAGCGCCACCCTTGCGGGCGTTTCTACGAGTTGAACTAAACTGACAGGGAGATTTTGACAGATAAAGTATGAGATGACGTAAGAAGTGGCATTCTGTAAGGTAATTTTCCCGTCGCTTCGATGCTCACTTCGCACTCGAACCCGATTCAAAGTGTCAAATATATCAAGGTCATTTTGAACCTTATACGAAGTGAGAGTGAATAGCGATGTGAGATGCGAGTTGTTGTTTGAATTTTACAGAATAAACCTACAGTAGTTCTGGAGGTTAGCGCTTTCAAACAAACAAATGCTGAGCTGAGCTGAGTTTTATAATATTAATATACTTCGATAATAGTTACACGTGTCAGTTGTGTATTGTCATAAATGTCACAGTTCAACAAAAAACTGTTACAACATTGACACTTCATCTCTATTTTTAAACGCGATTCAGAATAACAAATTGTCGAACTGACATTTACAGGGCTATCAGTTTATTTATAAAAAGTATTTTTGAATAAAACAACTAGGTTCACTTGTAGTGGTGACAATAATCAATGCTTATTTCCACTAGACTTAATTTTACGTGGGCGAAGCCGCGAGCACAGCTAGTTTTTAATAAAAATGTACCGTAATGTTTATTTAGTTTAACGAATACCTACTTAAATATCTAAGACGAGAGAAGAAAGAAATTTAATTTCACCTGTGAAATAGTCTAAGTCAACATTTAAGATAAATGTACAAAGGTTTACCACCCCCGTCTAGATTTTCGCCCGTTACTTGACCGGTCAGGCGGTCTGCCTGTCCGTGTGTTCTTGCTCTACGTCTCTATGTTAATTTTACGCGCTCGTTCTATTTTATGTTTTTTTTTTTTCCTTTTATCTTTGGCACCGAGACGTTCTGACCGAGATGTTTAGGGAGGTAATTAAATAAATTAAATAAAAATGAGTTGAGTTTTTTATCTTTTTGTGTTTTCTCATTTATGGAGTGGTCGGAGGTCAAGAGGAAAATAAAACAACTTTTTGGTGGGGTTTAACGTTTCAATTTTGTTTTTTCTGAATTGAATTGTTTTGATGTTTTGTAATTGAACCGAGTAATAAAATATGATAAATTTCTTACTGTTTAGGTTACTTATTGAATACTTATATGACGACACGGTTGGCGCAGTGGCTGAGCCATCGACTGCTGCGCAGCGTGTTGCGGGTTCGATTCCCGCCCAGGGTAAACATTTGTGTGATGAGCACTTGTGTTTGGCTGGTGTCTGGGTGTTGTTTATCTATATATGTATGTATTTCAAAAAAAAAAATGTATTTGTGTATGTATATCAGCTGTCTGACACCCATAGTACAGGGTCTCCCTAGTTTGGGGTCAGATGGCCGTGTGTGAAAATGTCCCCACATATTATTACATATTATATTATTATTTTACCAACATTATGACGACATGGTTGGCGTCGTAGCTGAATAATTGGTTGATGCACTGTATGTTGCACTTGCACACTTGTTCTGTGCGGGAATCCAACCCATTCCCGCACAGAACAAGTGTTTATATAATTGTGTAATTTTTTCTGGTCTAGTTATTTGTGTATGTGAGTTTTTGTTTGTTTGTAAACACACTCACGAAACATAAGAATTCCTTGTGTAACGGTGTAACAGTTATGTTAAAAAAAAGATCAAAAATTTAAGTCTTGCAATATTTATATAAATCAAAAATTCAATTGTCTAATGTCATTGTTTTTATAAATGTCATTTAATTTAACACAAACTGAATAAAGAAACAAAACATAAAATGATCTCGTTAAATAGAAACAGCACAAATTCTCCAATTTCGAATCGAGATGGCATCGAGAGTAATTAGTAAGTTTTAAAATTGTGTTATCAAATCGAGTCACCGAACTTGTCGAATTAAATTATAAAGGTTTTTGGTGTTTACGGTCTTAAATGGCGGCGTGGTTCCCTTCAAAGAATCCCTCTCTTCTCTCGTCGGTGTTGGCAAAAGGTGACTAAGCGCAATTTTTTCGATCGTCAGATAATTTGTGACTGAGGTATAGATATAACGTTTTGACAGCGTTTGAACAGAAAATATATCAAATTATCAGAATACCAAATACCTATATAAACATAAAAATACACACACATATATATATATATAATTATATATACATATATGAATAAATAAAAGAAAAGGGGTTTATGAGATTCCTCTGCTTACTTGTGCTGAAAATAAATTCGCTATTTCCGCCTGAATGCATACCGATCAGTGACCGTCCTGATATCGACAGGAAGCACATTCCAGAGAAGAATGGCCTGAATATGAAAGGAAGAATGAACAAAATCAGAAGTATGAGAAGGAAAAAGTAAGAGAAGGTTATTTACATAGTGTTTATCCCATTTGTGTTACCACGAGATAATTTAGATCGCTTAATTCTGAAGTTTACGCAGACGGAGTCCCGGGTAAAACCTAGTATTATAATGAAATAAAGTGAATATCTGCCTACCTACATAATATTTAGGCGAAAATAAACATGAACACTATACGCGTTGTACGTTTGAATGGAATGAGACCCAATTCAATCTAATGCGGGTATGATAGGTGGGCAGATAGGCTCGGAAAAATACAGAATTAATAGCAAGAAACGAGATCTGAATGTTTGTAAGCGGGTACAGTCCGCAACACAAGTAATACATACCTACCTACATGCCGGCTAAAAATAACACCTAAAAATATTCAAAAAAATATTTGTTCTACAGTATCGGGAACAGAGTTCAATCTACTGGGGGTCAGGGCTGAAATTTTGCACGTGCCGTATACAATCTTATTTCAATGAAATATAATGAGGATCTCATTAATTTCTCTTTTACAATTTATTATTTGTTTATACAAAATAGTTATTAACTAAACACGTAATAGGTATTTATACAGACAAATATAACATTATAAATATTATGTGCAAAAGACCGAGAATAACGCTGATTTCTGAATCTAAATCAACACTAATATCTTTAGATCTATACTATACATATTATATGAAAATAAATAAAACTGAAATGTCTGTTTGTAATGTCAATGTAACAGCTTTTTACAAAGAGTATATGAAACTATAAACGGTACGTATATCAAAAAGTTACATTTTTATTTGGTCTGTCTGTCTGTTCCGATAAAATTAAATACCCCACTGAAAACCGGCAATCACGGGGATGAAGTCGCGGGCATCATCTAGTTGAATATACGAGTAATAACACTATTTTTGATAGTGACACAAAATATTTACACTTTAGTTGCTGATTGTACTACAATAAATAGGAATTGGTTTGGACTCCATACACAGTAAACAGTTACACCCTGACCTTTACTTAAGATAACGAGATGTTACAGGTATCATGTTTATATACACAACATTTGTACCTATGAGTATGTAGTTTTTGCTGAGTAGGTACAAGTTTTTCTATTATTCAGAATTGTCCATGTTGGCTTGTGATATGTTGGATTTAGGATCATGTATAGGAATAGGCAAGTTGAAGTGGCAATGAGCAGGCCACATCGATCGAAGATCCGATAACCGATAAGGAAGAAAGGTTCTCAAGTGGCGACCAAAACGCAGTGTTAGCAGGCCTCCCACCAGATAGACCGACGACATCGTCAATATCGCGGGTAACCGGTGGATGCAAGCGGCAGGTTGCCGCTCGTTGTAGCGTTCTATGGGGGACACTAAGTTCAACAGTGTACGTTTCAGGCTGATGATGATGATTTCTTTCAACATCAATGTTTTTAACTATTTAGAGTAACCCGTGGGTGCTACAGCGGTTGTACTTGTACGTGCCCGACCGCTATGTGTGGAGGCGAAGACCCCCGCCACTACTGGTCGTACCTTCAGCCAGGACCAATTTGCTGGCTAAAACTCCTCTGACTCGAGCAATTCGCACCATCAACTTTATTCATGTTGAAATGGATATAATCACATGTCACTGGAGTGAACTCGCAAAAGGACTATTGTTTACAATTTGCTACAAACAATGTTTTTTAGGATCTTGAATGTATGTACTTATTTTGTGTTTTAATTTTAATTTTGAGTGTGTGACTTGGCTATCGCCTTAGGTTAAGACCTGTAAGGATAGTTTTAAGGAATTTAAATAAATAAATAAATATTTATTTGCGAAAAACACGGCATACAAAGTTGTTAAATAAATGTAAGATCCAGCATGTTTTGCTTAGAATTATAAAGCATGCAAAGTTATAGTCAGGTACCTAAACGAACGTTATGAATTACACATTGAGCAAACAAAAACATAAAAATAGGTTATTACAGCCTATGTTCCAAAAATTGCTTAACACTATAAAAAATATTTTCAGTTAACCATTTATACAACTTTACTTTAAAAAGCCTACAGTAGAAAGAAAGAAAGAAGTAACTTATCCCCGATTACTTAAGTTCGAATATCGATTATCTGCAGGGCTTTTATTTTTGCGTGGAATCCTAATTCCATTTCTTAAATAAAACTAACTAATTAATATTCATCACAAAGTATTGTCAGCCTTTCTTGTCTCACTTCAGAGCAAAGTCATCTTGTCATACAGAGAAAGCACGAGCATTTGTCACCACGTTAGCTCAATGTGGATTGGCGATTGATTTTCATACTAATATTAATGCGAAAGTAATTTTGTCCGTCTGTCTGTAATGTTTTAAAGACGACACGGATAAACTGATTTTTGTGAAATTTGGTTAGACGATTGCTTATGGCGATTGCGATAGCGGAACGAGCGAGACAGTGGTTGCTTGAAAGGCTCCGAAGCATAATACCAGACTCGCTAAACACCAGACTCGGAAAA
The DNA here is from genome assembly GCA_947361185.1 of Charanyca ferruginea. Taxonomy (NCBI): domain Eukaryota; kingdom Metazoa; phylum Arthropoda; class Insecta; order Lepidoptera; family Noctuidae; genus Charanyca; species Charanyca ferruginea. Next base: position 11,160,631 of record OX376076.1, read on the forward strand.
TACCAGGGCCGTAAGCAGATTCGCGGGCCGCCGCGGCCTCTCTGTAATGACGCGCGCGCGGCTCTGGAATGCAAGCCACCACGCGAGCAATCGAACGGTTGGGCCACTAAGGGCACCTTCAAATTAGTCGCGCACTAGCAGCGCGACAGAAGCGCGCCGGCAGCGCTGGTTTGTAAATCCATATAAATATAGTCGCGCGACTGCAGCGCGATTGCGACGCTATCAGTCGCGCGACTTTATTTGTATGGATTTACAAAGCAGCGCTGCTATCGCGCTGAATGGACTAATTTGAAGGCGCCCTATTAACAAAACAATTATGATTGCTTGTCTGTCCGTTTAAACAATATCATTTATTTGTATACTATCTATTTTTTTATCTACTTAGTTATTAATCTAGACCACAGGCACCTAAACCGATGGACCAATACAACTTTACAACAAAACATTTTATAATTAGGAATAAATGAACCCAAAATTACCTAGAACCTACAAAGTAGGTTTTAATACTTGTCAAAGGTACATCAGATAGTTTGCACAAGTTAATTTGTTCCCTATAACTAAGTTTAATTTGAACTAGTCAAACGCAGTTTCCCTCACTTTGGCTGGGAGCGTTTAATTATTGCTGCAAGACTTTGCTAATTTGATACTATGAGGCATCTCTATATTGTGTTCAGCGAGCTGTGAAGTGGTGTTGAAATTCTACTTATGAGTATGGAGATTAAAAGTGTTTTATTAGAGATAGTAATTTATTTAATGCTCTTTATGTAAGTACTTACGCGATTAATAGTAATTATGGAGAATTAGCCGTTAAAATATACATGCAATTAATATAAAACTATAAAAATAATAATACACATCATATTTCAACAATGATAATAATACGTTTTTTGTTTTGGCAACTTTTTGGAACGAAGTTCCTTAACGCGGCTTACGGGTAGTGCGAATTAGTAGAAATCGTCACGTAACGAAATGCGTGTGTGTATTAATGTGTGCGTGTATCGAGCCTACTACAAACAAATGAGCACTCGCCTGTTCGTGTATATATATATTTATTATTATTATTATTTGTACAGACACATACGTTAGGATCGAAGTTCCTTACGGGTGTCCCCCGACCGCACAATTTATTTTATTTATATTTCTCTAATTAAACGGAAAATTATAAAATATAATTTTATTCCAAAAATATTTAATTTCTAAGTTTATAATAGTAAATCAATTATATTCGTAATTTTACGTTATGTGGACACGAAACAGTTATGAGTCGCCCGTAGTAACTGCTATGAGATTCGTAGCAATCGCTACGGAATCCGTAGCTAGCTCGTAGCAGATATTTCGTAGGTAAAGTAATAGTGCGCGTTCTTCGATATTGCATGCGAAAATCTTTGAGTGGAAATAAGGTAGGTATATCTAAGGCCGCCTTTACACTTATAAGTTTTACAGCGACTTGCAAATGTAAACACTCTTTGTAAGTCGCTTATCGTAATTTGGAAACTGGGACTTGCGTAAGTTAGAAAATTACAAGTCTAAACGTGTTTGAATTTCTTACGTGTTTAAAAACTGCTCACGAGCTGAGGTAGAATGTTTAATTACTGCTTTTGAATCACATCATCGAAGAGTGACCATTAGTTTATCAGCTGGTGGAATTGCCTTACGAAATGATGTATCTTCTTTTTTAATAATTGATACTATTTGTTCCAATTCCTAAATAAATTCGAAATCCATAGCATTTATTCTTATAAAGTTAAAGAAATTGTGTTGGTCTTCATCCAATCTCAACTCCATCAAAATATTTTAAAAAACAACTCGTGATATTCTGTTTTCCAGCCAAGGTTTTACCCAGCATTTTCTTTGCCTTCGTTTTTTAGAAATAATAATATGAGCACACGGACTACAAAAAAAAAGACTCCGCGAACCTATCGAAAGTGAAGCACCCTAAGTAAGCCGGAGCGCTTGTACTACAAACATGCCTCACGCACACTTTTCAATCATAGTCACGCGGTGGTCACGGTGCTTCAGTTTTGATATACGTGGCGCGGAGTTCCTTTTTTTCTAGTCCGTGTATAAGCAGCAGCTGCTGCTTGAACGTAGCCATGAGAGGTCGATTCTGATTTTTGTAAGTAAATGTAAATGGGCTTGTAATAATTTACGCAAGTTAAACTTACAAAATTTACGTCAGCATTATTTACTGTAAGTTTATTTATATGTGTAAATACAGCCGTAAGTTACTTACGTAAATTTTACGGAAGCGACTTACAAGTGTAAAGGCGGCCTAATAAAATTCAATTATCTGTTTAAATGAACTGAGTTATTATGTAACATACGATGACGTAATGAATAAATTCAGCTTTAGTTTATAGTTCCTATAAAAAAAAACTGATCAAATATAAGAGAATTGAACTTGACAGTCGGCCAAGAGGATTGTATGGCGGTTTTACATAGAATAAAATTACAACTAGCTCAATACACGAAGTATTCATTCAAATAGTGTTTATATTGTGTATATTGAATCCCCGACGTTATCACTATGATCACGTCATAGTGACGCAGTGTACATAAAAACATACAGAGATCAACAATAATAAATAACACATATTTATATCTAAAAAGAGACTGTCTGGAATGTGGACGGTAGGGCCACTAAATGCACTAGGAGCGTTTGAGGCTTAAAATTTTGTGATTATTTCTTTCGTATTAATAAAAATGCATTTGGTTTAGAAACAGTACCTATTAAAATATGTATCGTGTAACCACAAAAATAGTTTATAGGAACCAATGAATATTAATTCGGTGGCATATATGGCCCCAAATAAATTCAGTTCATAATACTTGATGATTGACTGATTTGATACTTGTTGATTAAGTCTGAAATCACTAATCCGCCTTGAGTAAGACTGGTGAATGATCGTACCTCCTTTGTATGAGAAGCGGCCTTTGTTCTACTGTGAATAATAATAGGCTGATATTATTATTTAATACTAGATAATAAAAAGGTCACCAACACCAACCCACCACCACCCTTGGTAACTTGTAGAGAATGCCTAAGGCATTAAGTCCGCCTTTGTACCTTTATGCATCAAGTATAAATAAATAAAACCTTGTACAGAGTTAGGGGAACCGATCACGTTACCGATTTTTTTTTGTTCGTATTTAATTTTACCGAAACCTATTGGCGTCTTTTTTACTACGTGCATTCTTTGACATATTTTTAGATCATCGAAGTATCATGATTGTGTCGTAGGTATTATTTAACTATTATTGGCCGAAGCCTCTTTTGATTTTTTTTTAATTTGCCAAATGATTTATTTGTCATATTTTTACCGCACCAAAACAACATTTTACGGAATATTATTAGATCAAAATATATAGCCGGTTAGGTACTTGATAGCATTTTCAATATTAAATTAACTACAAAATAGTAGTGCTAGTGCTACAAAATTTAGAGACAGAAACGAGTCGCGGCGAAACTGTAATTTAAACCCGCGTAGAAAAAAGAAAGCCGAAGCTGTGGTGGTGAGCGTTAAAACCATCTGCGACTATAAGCTCGCGTGGGGCCGCCCAAACCCCGCAGCGTCGCAGCCGTGACCAAAACAATGCTTGCTGCATGCTTATTTGCACGCTGCATGCTTGCTTGCATGCTGCATGCTTGCTTGCATGCTGCATGCTTGCTTGCATGCTGCATGCATGTTGGCATGCTTTATGCTTGAATGCACTTTTGTTCACAATCAACTGTTTTATTAAGTGCAATTACATTTAAATAAAACACATTCATCATCATCATTCAATCAGTGTTCATTTAAACAGTGGTATAATGAATGTTCGGAAACATACTTCGACCAACATTTGTTCGAAGTATCGGCTAAGTGTAACTTCGGTAAAAAGTTTATCAACCAAATGAAACGTCGGAGTAGTGATAAAATCGGATTGATAATAGGTCAACTGATAAAAAAACGAAACGATAATAGTTGAAAAGTTTTAGGCGAAATGAAATTCTGTCAAATATTTTTCGAACTTATGATAGGTAACCCGGAGGTTACCTCAACATCGACATCAAGCTATCAAAAACTATAAAATTTTCCCAAATGAACATGAACCTTATCCTTTGGTAATAAAGTTGAAAAACCACCTGACAGATTAGGGTTCCTTGATGTGCTGACCTCTGTACCAAAACTTCTTATCGTGTCACATTTATCCCTAATTCTATATAAAAATAAATGTGACAAATAGTCAAACACGTGTAAGCTTTAGTAATTGGTTGACTGAATAATCAAGAACCAATCACAGTAACGTACCTGCCCTTGACTACTTGTCATATAAATTTTATGAGGGCGTTAACCTCGTAGGTGTGCACGTGCCAAAATAAGGCACCAAATTTGATATTTAAGAAAACCTTGAAATATTATTCTCAAGCCTGTGTTACCTAATCGTAAGTACAGTTGTTCATTTGGATTGTAGCTCAAATTAAACAATAAGTAGGTCGGATTTACATTTTCCTGTATTAATGTATTGTATCCTATATTATAGGTGAGTAGGTACCGACTCTGAAATTAATTATGTACAGAAAGTAATAACTACATTCTTAAAGTGTTATTGCTAATAACCCGATTTTCGCCAGACAGGGTTTTCTGTAATTTAACCTCGTGTGGATTTAATATGAATAACAAGAAAAAATTGTTAAACTGGCTGGAAAGATGCCATGACACCTCAATAAAAAAAAATTGTCGCTATTTCAGTCAGCCGCGAGAAGATACCTAACGAATGGCACATTTTTGACAATAGAGTATTTTACCAAAAAAATATTAATTAGTCCGTCAGATAGATTTCTAAAAAATATTAGACACGTGTTTTTTTTTTTTCACGTAAACCAAAAATGAAGACGATACAGTGCGTCGAAAACACGTGTGACATCACTATGTCAGTACACTTTTACTGGCGAAGTGACGTCACAAACCCCCACTCATGATCTTTGATGCGTTTTATCTTCGTCAGTTTTTATTTATTTGATAACACAAAAAATACGTATCCTATATTTTTCGATAGTCTAACTGACAGACTACTTAATTAGTATTTTTTTTGTAAAATACCCTATTATTCATTACTTCAGTATAGTACCTTCCTCTTACTTACTCGTTAGAAAGTTACGCAGTCAAAGTGGCCAAGCTCTGTGTCGCAATAATATAAAACAATTGTTGGTTTGTCACCGGAATGCTTAGAAGGAAGTAAGGGTCTACTTACAGTAAAGACACAACACAAGTAGATACACAAAAAAGACAACCGCCTTCTAAAAGTGATAAATAACTTTAGCACAGAACACACATGACTTTAGTTTCGGAAGTCGGTGGCTTTGTTCTGTTTGATGTTTTGTATTGTCACCGACTTCCGAAACTAAAGTCATGTGTGTTCTGTGCTAAAGTTATTTATCACTTTTTAGATTTTGAATGCGTTTTCGTAAAAAAGCTTTTTATTTTTCGCTTTTTAGTACCTCCTTATCATCCAAATCTATTAAGAAACGGAACCAGGTTGGAGAAAATTAAAACATCATCCATGTATATTTTTTTGCTTTCAATCGGTTTTTTCAAAAAGTGCTGAATCAATTTCGATTAAATTTACATGGGGCCACCCCTAAAGTAGACCCTATCCATCAAAAAAATAATATTAAAAATCGCTTTACATTTGCCGGAGAAATCACGTAACAAATATTTAAAAAAAAAACAACATACAGACGAATTGAGAACCTCCTTCTTTTTGAAGTCGGTTGAAAAGTACCTATCAAGGATCAATAGTTCTAACATTTTTTAAATCCGCGCACTTCCCAGCCCCACGTTACGATGATGTTTGGATGACATTACCTCGCGACAGGCCCGCTGATAGCAGGCCGGCACTCTCATCATTTCCTTCGGGCCATATTCATCCGATCGAACAGGCGAGGGAGGGGCGAGTGCGGAGGCGGGAGGGGCGGCAATAACCTCTGAGTGCGTACTTGCTTGAGAGGTATTGCATTTGTTGCTCTCGATACAAACATTATACGAGGGTATCCGTTTCACATAAATAAGATTAAAATACGATTAGTTGTTTATGTTTTTATAGGTCAGGGTATACGAGATAATGGCTCGTAATGTAAGCTTTGCGGGTAAAGTTTTAGTGAGGGGATTTTGCAGTGATACTGTTTGAGTGTCGATCCGATATGCTTTAGTGTTAGCATGGTCATAAACGAGCAGGCTAATTATGTTGCCCACTATTATTGCCAGTGACTCTCATATTGAGGTGCTCGTGGCAAAGCAAAAGCCTCGGATCATTTGGTCATGCATCATGCTGATTGGTCTTCTTCTTCTTTTCGAATCGGTGGTTTTCTTTTATGTTAGACTACTTGGGCCCAGTAGGTAGCCACATTTATTGCAGTATTGGTGGCGTTTTTAAAGTCCTCCAAGGTGCTGGTGTAGGGGCTCTTTGAGCACTGTAGTTAGTGGGCCATTGTCTGGTCAGGATCGTCGTCGGTGGGATCCATTATATCCCCCATTTGGCTAGATTGTATTTGCGGTCTTACCAAAGATTATTGTGTTACCCAATAACTGGGTTATGGATGTCAGATAGACAGTCGCTTCAAGTAAAACACTAGTATTCAGCTGCATCTGGTTAGACTGGAATCCGACCCCAATATAGTTAGGGAAAGACTTGGCAGGTGATGCATTTCATTTTGAAATATTAATTGCGTTATTCACGTTGTCGAGCAAATGTACTTTTTTAAACAAATGAAGCAATGGACTCTCAATTTCCGTTCGGGTTTATGAGATTCTTACAAATAGAAAAATAACAAGTTACGCTGCCCATCTTGCAAGAACTGTACTTATAATATAACCTTGAGAGCCTGAATCACTGCTGAGTGGTTAAGGCTCTCAAGTGATGCCCAATGCACTGAGCCAACACGGCACGGTTCGAAATATTTGGTACATTTTTATTTTTACCAAAACCAATTCAAAATTCGCTCATCATGAACAAAATAAACGTTAAATACTTAACTTATCACCACAAACGACCAAAGTGTTCCGAAAATAAAGTGCCACGTAACCATAAATCATTTCAAACTGACAAGAAAATTATGTCGCTGGCTCATATATTATGCTATAATTAAATAGGCGTTAATAATTTCAATGTCACTACACTTGTAACGGATAAAATGAAGCGTACAGGGGAATAATCACGCGCGCCTGTTGGAAAGAAAGAATGAAAAATAAAAAAAAAACGCTACCGACAACCGACGTGTTGAAAATATTAACTTGAACATTTGAATTCTTTATGATCAGTAAAAAGAAAGATTTGAATCGCAAATGTGTTCGCATTTTAATCAAACAAGCAGTGAAATGGTCGCAGATTTCGTCTTATTATATTTAAATATTTTACAATATTTCACGCTTCGCTTACACTGGAAGGGAGGTTCAAAATGATGATTGGAAAATGGCAGTCGTAGGTTATTTATTGATATTTAAACACGATTTTAAAAATTGATTGCATTATTTTACTTGAGAAAATAAATAAAAAACGTATTACATTTATTCCGCAACTTCAGACCGAATCGACTTTGAAAAAATATATTCAAAGTATTTATTTAGTATTAAAGGGGCTTACATTAAGTTCCAACGATACAAACAAGCCCAACCAACGAGGTTCCTGTAAGAAATACAATTTAACTTGCTCGTGAACACAAAATGTTTCATTTGAAAGCGTTTCCTGAAGGATTGTAACAAATTGAATCTCACGCCGGCTCAATCCTTTATTTCATCGCCTCCCTTTAATGCGAAGAAAAGATTATTAATCGAAAATTTTCCATCTTGGTAGAAGTGTTTAGGACCATCTGTTTGGATTTGTCAAAGACGAGGATTTTGTTTCTAAATCGTTTTGTTTGTTATTTTATCTTGTAATTGACGCACCGTGAGTTAAAGGTGACCTACAGTGCTATTATGTATTAGTCTCCCACAGTGAGTTTTGGTGAGTTGTCACTCGATCTGCTATTCTGCTATGTAATAATCTCCTTCTACAATTAAGTGAACTCCACAATGAATTGAACAGGTATCCCACCTCATTACAGGGATTGACAAAGCATTACAATTATAATTGGTACGGATTTTTTTTATAGTAATTGATAAAGCACTTTTAGAAAAAATCAATAACATTCCAAAAAAAATTACATAGATGACGTTGGTTCTAGTTTCTTCAATCTTTGGAGTACTTTCGATCTCTGTTTTAACTGTGATGCCGTTTTTTAATGGTTTTGGATGAGAAGGGGGTACCAAAAAGCGAAAAATAAAAAGCTTTTTTACAAAAAAGACAAACACCTTCAAAACTTAAAAAGTCAAAGGTTTTGAAGACGGTTGCCTTTTTTGTAAAAAAGTTTTTTTTAAGGTTATTAATTAAGTGTTCTAAATATGACTACTAAGCTATTAAGTTAAAATATTTAATTTTAAATAACAAATCAGTTTTATTAATTTTAATTATTGTTACACGTATAATTAAAAAGTAGATAAAAATTACAGAAGCATCCTAAGCAAGTCTCCAAGAACCTAACTTACAGATTTTCTTTTACAATTATTTTTATATTCAAAATATTAAAAGATATTATATATTTAAGGAGGTATTATAAATTACATATTTAGTAGAGAAGTCTTTAGAATTAGGTTAATTATAGAATAAAAATACGGACGAAAATAAACCACCCTATTATTTATCCCACAGCATACCGAAGTTCTCTTCTGATGCAGAGAAGGCGACGAGAAAAATTTATAACTTAGTTTTTTTCGGAAATATGAGTTTTTTTAATACTTTTTAACGTTTTAAACAAAATTCAGATGTGTCGTTTTCATCTACGGAAATTGAACATACGAGTAGTTACCTACTCAAAATCTATTAATAATAATCATTTACCACGAAATCGTATCAATTCAATAAATAAGCACTTGTAATAATTAATGACAAACAACAATATTTTATAATTATAATTAAGCATTCCTGATTGTTTGTCCAATGTAATAACTTGCTTTGATTTATGACACACCTCAAATTAATAAAATATAAAGCATTTTAACTATTTAATTATTTAATTATTCCGATGTTTTTAAGCTTTATTTACGTAAGCGATACGCTTGACATAAAAGGTTTACTAGCAAAAGAGACGCGCTCAGCGAACGATTTTTGCATTAGTCAAGATTTTTATAAAGATTTAGAAGATCATGTTCCTTGCCGTAGCCCTTCTCCTTCATTAAGATAAGTTGTCTCATCTCATACATAGAAGAGACGACAATGAATTAACACGAATGTTCAATGTGGATTGTCGATTGTGGAAAGTATCGTGAGGGAAATCTGAAAACTGTTAGACCAGTTTATAGGTCCAGATTTCCCTCACGATATTTTCCGAAATCCGATCTAGCCTATCCCTTTGCTGCCCTCCCCCAGCGACGCCCTAAGTTGAGGCTCGTAACCCACAGGGGGTGCCTGAAGTGTGAAGTCCAGGGAAACAGGAAAGTCCGGTTAAGCAGCCGACCATCTCCTAGATTGAACTGCGAGATGCAATCCCGATAAAAAACGATACTTTCCTTCGTCGATGTCAGTGCAACCAAGTTAAACTCAGAAAGCACATATGAAATAAAAAAGTCATATTTTGATTAGCCACGTATCAAACCGGTAACTTCTTGCATAAAAGGCGAGCGCTTTTACCACTGCGCCATAACGACATAATATAAGTTTAAATTAGTATAAAACATATCACTAAATTGACAATGCTCACACAGTATTCAGTCAACTCCGATTACATACTGTGAACAAATATGGATGACCGAGGGTAATACAAATGGGCAAACAAAATGGACTGCCCAAGGGTCCTATTCAGTTACAAACACGTAAAATCAAACACGATAATTTAGATGAATGAGTTATTTTGACAGCGGGCCTATATTACAAAGAGTTATGAACGTGTAACTCTGCTTATACCCGCTCCTGGGTATACCCTGAGGACACGCCGTGAAGATTGTTTGTTTAATTTCAGCGTACTGGTATTGTTTCGGAAACAAAGCTGGAGTTTCTAGGAATTATTCTGTTTTCTAAGAATGTATTATTATTGTTTCTGCAAAAAGTAGTGAGAATGTATCGTGGCTAAGAAATTACTACTCGAAACTAGACGTAAGTATATGTTATAAAGAAGTAAAAAGCGCTACTTATTTCTTTGCTAATAAACCTGACAACTTCCTCTATCACTGGTTTGCCAAGAGATCATGGCAGCACATTAGCACAGAATAAATATTAGTACTACCGTATAGTAGCGACATGCCTTACCTTTCTACGAAACACTGTTCCTCACCTGTTTCCGCGTCGAACGTGCTCTCGAAACTGGTTTTAGAAATTGTTTTCCTCGCGGGCACGTAGACACGCACACACACGCACGTATTTGTACAGTCTGTTATTTTGGTAGTAGTGTAGGTAATTAAATCGTTTCGTTTGTATGAAGTGGCGTAGGTGTAACCTTAGTTTAAAACTGGCAGATTTGTTCCGCAGTGATCTTGTACATGATTGTGACGATATGTCAGAAGAAGATGATGATGGTGTTGTTGATGAAGACGATGATGTGTGATACAATCACTAAAACGAAGTGATGAAAACCATATTTGGTGACTAGCGACCCGGCCTGGCTTCGCATGAGCCTATAGCCTTTCTCGATAAATGGATTTTTTCAATTCGAACCAGTAGATTCTGAGATTAGCACGTTCAACCAAACAAACAAACTCTTCAGCTTTCAGCAAAAAATCTTTTTGTGTTGGATAGTCCATTTATCAAGGAAGGCTATAGGCCCATGCGAAGCCGGGTCGGTCGCTAGTATTAGTATAGATTCACACCACGTTTGTCAAAACGTAAGAAATATCAAGCACGTACCTACACAATATTCACCAAATCACCACCAATGAATTGACAGACCTCTTATAAACTGTCAAATCGCGATTGCCTCACAGATTTTGTATGGCAATATGCTGTTAAGACGTCACTTGTTTGCCAACAAAATTAACTATTTAAAAACTTTTTTATAAAAAAGACAAAACTGCCTTTAAAACTACAGAGGAAAAAAAATCGCTTTAATTTCCCAAGTGCCGCGACTTCCGAAATAAAAACTATTTTATTTTTTGTTGCCTGATGTCTTTTTTTGTAGAAAAGAATTTTTTCGCTTTTTAGTGGCTACTTCTTATCATTCAAATTAATTAAGAAACGGTAACAAAACAAACTAAGTAATCCCTTAATTTTCCACCCCTTTATCCTGTTCACAATAAGATTAGACATTTACTCAAACATTTTTTACAGTCCGTTCAACCGATTTTGACTTATATTGCGTTGGTAGCATGACAAATGGCAACTGCAGTAAACAGTTGTTATTGTAACCACTTTTTGCCTCTAATGTCATCATTAAGCCTACGGAATAGAAGTCAAAATCGGTTGAAGGGACTGTAAAAACGGTTTGTGTTTATGTCTAATCTTATTGTGAACAGGGTATAGAGGTAGAATATTATCATGGTATTAAAATGGGACCAACTTCGTGGTATAGGTACTCTATCCATTAAAAATCATCGAAATCGAACTACACTGTAAAAAAGAGAAAGAAAGAGAACCACTCTTTTTTTGAAGTCGGTTAATTAATTCGAAAACAACTAAAATTCTAATTAACAGTCATTAAATGAAAATTAATTATGCAAAAAGGGCTTAAGCAAAGTGTTTTTTAGAGAACCTGTATTGGAATTAGTATTGCCATCCAACGCAAACTATTGACAGACAGACAGTATATGTCTATTCTGTTACAATCTCCCTCGGTGAACACCTAGGTGAAGTGAGCTGTCATCCGTCCGTCTACTTTTTAAATCCCTACCATCGGGACGGATGACAGCTCACTTCACCTAGGTGTTCATCGAGGGAGATTGTAACAGACCAGCTCTACAGAATAAACTACTTAATCATAATTGTCCAAATCTCAGTTATAACTAAAAAAAACTAAGGTACAGGCGCCGATGAAGGCCCGCTTAATTTCAAAACCTCGTAAAATCTTGCAGATAAGTAAAGTAAAGAAAAAAGATAATGGAAGTTGTAATATATTTATTTGAGAAACAAGATATCTAAAAAAGTAGTACAGTTTTTGGCATTTTAACACAAATGTAAACACTTTTTAGAAACTTGTTATTGGGCTATCTTGGGAAGCTGGTCGCTGAAGATGGCCCGAAAAATATTAATGAAAGTATATGCATTATAAACTCTTAAACACTTTTAACATAAAACATCGAAATAAAAACATACTTCCCATAACATTATTCATAAAAGGTAAAAAAAATCAACCAAAAATTTAAATGTGGGCTATCTTAAATCTATCAAAATGAAAATCAACTATAAAATAGAAATAAACCACTAAATAAAATAAAATTTAACTTCGAGATCAATATTGAAAGTAACTTATCAAAAATAAAATAAATCAGATTTTTTTTCTAAAATTTATTTTTTTGATGTCATTCATTAAGGGAATTATACTATGGGCCATGATAGGAAATTACACCCGGGTTGAGTATAATCTCGTAAAAATACAAAAAAAGGAAATAAAATAGTAACACTCATCTGTAATTCGCTTATAAATAGATTAAATATGAATTTTCACATTTTAGAGCAAAGAGATTTGTTTTAAATTCGTTAATTTTCAAAAGGATTTAGATAATGCAGGTAATAAAAAGTGTATCGTCTTGACATGAACAAGCAAACTGCCATCAGTCTCCAAAATGGCGACGCGCCGGTAATGAAACACACTTGCACTATTGTCTATAGTGCCAATAGCATACACCCACGAAATTTCAAATGTTTCGAATAATCATAACTGTATTTTTTTAAATGTGGGCTATCCTAGGACCCGGGCCATCTTCGGCGACACTACCTTATTCGTTCGCAGGTAAACATTGCGCCACTGGTTCCGCGCGATACGCAAGAGGAATTCCTCAGCTCAAATAACTGAATACCGGGGGCATGTTATATTTCGCAATTCCCCACAACGGCCAAACTACGTAATAATATTGTGCTCGGGCCGCATTCGGGGTAGAATCATCGATAGTCATTATCGGAAAAGCGGGTTTAAGAGCCGTCCCGGCCCCGGCGGGACCTTTACGGAGGTCTCATCCCGGCGCGTTCGATAACTATGCTAATGTTATTTGCGCCAGTGGGTTTGAAAACGACGGCATCCACTAACTTGGCATTCCCAAGAACACAGGGCTCCCTAAAGGTAAGGTTTCAGAATGAAACATCTTACTTTACGACCCGTAATACCATATTGTGAAAAGATTTGCTATTTACCCAGCGTACCGGGGCGCCTTGCGGCCATATTAGCAATAGTTACCGATCGCTACGACTAATCCACGGACGTAAGTTCTGATAGCATCGCTTAGTGTCCCAAGGCGAGTAACATAATGGCTCATTTACATTATACGCTGTCCCGCATGTGTTAGATTTCGTTAACGACTTTCATGAGTGTGGGAATCGCTTGCAATATTCAGAGACGTGCGGTAACATTATAATTTTAAATATATCTGCGCCAGTATTGGCGAACTATGAGTCGATATTTGGGTATCTCTAGGGAGTAAACAAGGTAAGATGGAGGTGTCTGTATCAACTCTATTAAGTCGATATTGGGGATTGGGCAAATGCAGAAATCTGTTTGGGATTTGTGAAACGAGCGATCGTTTACATGAGTTATTTTGTACGTATTCAGAGGTGTAATGGCGGTGGGCGTTTAAGCGCGTAATGTAAATGAGCCATTACACGGGCGTGCACATGCAATTGAAGGCATCGACACAAATGAAGCACGCTTAATGACATGCACGTGTCAGGGACACCTGACGCTGCGGCCGACAACATCGCTTACGTAACACATAACGTGTTGCATGCCAATGTGCTCAAGTTGTTCCTGTACCTACATTATTTATGATACGTAAAATAAGGATCATTAAAGATTTTTATACCTAGTGTACAATAATTTAAGTTTGATTTTAAATTAAAGACATTTAAAAAAAGTGTAGTTTGCAGACACGTTAAAGGGTTAGAATTTGAAACATTTTAAACGACTTTCAAATCTCCGTAACTGCCACAAAGTAAATCCTGTGCAGCAATAAAACACGAACATTAACCGTATCAGGAACAATAGTAATCAATTTAAATGTATCAGAGTGAAACAATAAAACAGTTCAGCTTGCCTAAGCATTGTGTGTGGAATAATAAAAGAGAGCCCATCTGTACCGTTTATGTCCCACGTACGGAGCACTATTCAGTAGATCGAAAAAGTTTTCCAATAGCTGCGTCTGATGATAGGAAATAGTTGGCTACGGCAACCTGGGATGTTAGTTTTATTGTAGTCACCACTCTTGGGCTATTGAGTGTGCGCCGGACTGATATTGCAGTAATTATTTTATCTGTGGCTAGTCGTTGGAAGTTATATGCTCTTGGAGATAGTTAATGATTGTTATAACCAGTCTGTGTACGTGTTGGTTTATTTTTGGCCTGTGACAAATGCTTCAAGTGTGTTCAGAAGGTTTTTTTTTGCCACGTCGCAAGCTACGAATTCATCCTAACAGCCTTTGATACCTATTCCTATAATTGGTACTAGATTTGGTCTTCTTATGTTAATATAGAAGAAATATGAAGAGACAAATCCACACACACATCCATACTATAATATTATAAATGCGAAAGTAACTCTGTCTGTAACGCTTTCACGATGAAACGGCTGAACCGATTTTGATAAAATTTGATAAGAAGATAGCTTGAATCCTGGGGAAGAACATAGGCTAATCTTAATCCGCAATTTCGTCTGCGTCCGCGATAACCGACATTCACGCGGACAAAGTCGCGGGCAAAAGTTAGTATAATATAAATTAGGATGAGTCAAGGAACATTTAGCAAAGAAAATAAAAAAAAACAATGTGGTTTTATGAGCTTTATCTAATATATAAAAATCTCGTGTCACAGCGTTTGTAACCAAACTCCTCCGAAACGGCTTGACTGATTCTTATGTGTGTGTATATTCAGTAGGTCTGAGAATAGGACGTAGGGTATTTTTTTTAGGGTAGGGTAGGTAGGTAGGCGGGTAGGTACGTAGGCAGGTACGTAGGTAGGGTAGGTAGGGTAGGTAGGTAGGTAGGTAGGCAGGTAGGGTAGGTTAGGTAGGATAGGTAGGGTAGGTAGGGTAGGTAGGGTAGGTAGGTAGGTAGGGTAGGGTAGTTTGGCGGGGTAGATAGATAGGGACAGGACAACGTCTGTCGGGTCAGCTAGATTACGTATAAAAGTCTGTCATGTATTCGTGACCGTGGCGTGGTGGGCACATTTTGGTTTGTCATCTAAACATGACTGTGGCGGTTCAAAAATGAATTCCCGTAGATGTTTTATGATTATGTGCTATCAGAACAGTTCGACGGGAACAGCAGCGCTTTATATTTAGGTATGAATTTTGAGGCGTGTGTATTTATTATACTCGTACTAGTAGTTGGTGGGCAAAATTTTGATTACAGGCCGTAGAATCGATTAGAATTTCCAATAATATTTTTAGTGCACCTCAACTCATTCACCTTATCTGCTCATGTCCTTTTTTTTTTCATTTTAAGTATTAGTAATTAAGCAGCATTTTTTTGTCACGTAGTTCAAAAAAAAACGTCGAGAATGTAAGTATCATTAAAGACATTTTTCGGTTTACTGATACGAAATTGACTCATCGTCTGCCAGTTCAGTTCTAGTCCAACTGGATGCAGAAGAGTACCAGTTTTTACATAGAGCGACTGCCTATCTGACCTCCACAACCCAGTTGCTGGGTGACACTACCCCTTGGTAAGACTGGCTGTCAGATTTTCTAGCTTCTGACTACCTATAACGACTGCACCGGCGGCGATGGCACCAACAGCTTTAAATAAAAACGGCCAAGTGCGAGTCGGACTCGCCCATGAAGGGTTCCGTAGCAGCAAGTAACATAACATAAAAGATTTTTGTTTTTATATTTGAGTTGATTGAATGAAAGGTAAATTGCGGTGTACGATTTTTGACGTATTAAAAAAAAACTACTTACTAGATCTCGTTCAAACCAATTTTCGGTGGAAGTTTAAATGGTAATGTACATCATATTTTTTTTTTAGTTTTATCATTCTCTTATTTTAGAAGTTACAGGGGTGAGGGGGGGGACACAATTTACCAGTTTGGAAGTGTCTCTCGCGCAAACTATGCAGTTTAGAAAAAAATTATATTAGAAACCTTAATATCATCATACCCCACACGTATGGGTTTGATGAAAAAAAATTTTGAGTTTCAGTTCTAAGGAACCTCCAAAATTTATTATTATTATTTCTATTTTTTGTGAAAATCTTAATGCGGTTCACAGAATACATCTACTTACCAAGTTTCAACAGTATAGTTCTTATAGTTTCGGAAAAAGTGGCTGTGACATACGGACGGACAGACAGACAGACATGACGAATCCATAAAGGTTCCGTTTTTTGCCATTTGGCTACGGAACCCTAAATAACTGTATCTACGAACCTTTCCAGATTACGTTTCTTTTTTATAATTAATAGTTTAAACAGTCAGTAGATAATTAGGTATTATTTAAAATTCTTGTATTCTGCAGTCTGCTTCAAATACGAAGAATTGGTGATTTGTAATAATGTATGTTGTAATTAGTGCACAGTTGAATGCCTATTTGCCTTTACAACACCCGCGAGTGCTATCTTATTACTGGTACGTCGTACTTTCATTGACTTATTCGTGGAAAATTTAAACGTAATATCTATGTGTACGCCAGAGTACGGTGGTACAGTTGAATTTAATAGCTAAATAGTCACCGGTGACCACCAAATTCTCTTGCGGATGCCCTGAGAAGACTGGAAAGATTGATCTGCCTCTGCAAGGAGGTGGGCTGGCTTTAATAACGTCCGCCATGACTCACGTACAATGGTCCATTTTAAGGCCTAAGGGCGAAAACCGAGCCCCCCTAACATAGAACATAGCCACCGGTGTGATCACCGGTGGCGTGACCTGATGGAAGAATGTCTCAAGTAGGATGTATCAGTAGGATTGAGGTCTATAAATTGATAGCCTTTAGAGCTAATCGTTAAATAACATGATAAACTAAATACGACACGGTTGGCGAAGTGGTTGAGCGATTGACTGCTGCGCTGCGTATGCATTCCCACACGGAACAAATGTTTGTATGGCCTACAGACAGTTGTTTCAGGTCTGGTTGTTTGTTTATGTGAGTTTACATGTTTGTAAACGCAACTACAACATAGGACAAATTTCTAGTGTGGGGGGCAACCTTTTAGTGTGGGGCAAAAGCCGCAAAACAAAAAAAAAATACTGACTACTTTTACTACAAGACCACGTTTCCTCACCATGTTTTACCGATGGTAAAGGACAACCTGCAAGGACGTATTTGTAAGAAAACATGGACTCATTTAATGATGTTCAAGATAAACTTATCCTCCCATGCTTAAGGTAGTGGGTTAATATAAGTTTCAAACTAAGAAAGTAAATATGAAATAGAAATGTCTCATTAGTACTTGCCCGTGTCCGGTTGCTAGGCCAAATAACTCGTATACTGCAACTCGCAGTTGTAACGTTTCTACATAGTTTAAGGAATAAAAGGCTATGTAGAACTGTACGAAATGAATTTAATAGCTCTCACACGAAAGATAAAAATGTGATGAGTATCAAAAACAAATTAGTATTAAAATAAGAACTGACCTAAACGCACTAGGATTAGGCAGAGTTTTCCAGGAGGATTATGATCCACAGCCTGGCCGGCGTACAGGATCAGCCGAAGAGAAGACTGGCGCGATCAGCTCGGGGACGGAGGTTCCCCAGGCGGTCAGTAGGAGGACCTGCCCTGGGAGCACAGGCACGCGACAGCTCGGGTTAACCCGCTTAACCGACTCCCGGTTGTAGACTGGTAGACTTGCAGTAAGTAGACTGGTAGACTTCAGCAATGTAAGCGTATGGGTAATCAGCGTGTTACCCAAGCGACTCCGAGATCTAGACTGACTCTTTGACAGGTTTTGTTTTCTGACCGCTCTTCCGAAATTCGTAAAAAATCTAATTATGAATCCTCTTTCTAGAACGGTCAAATCGCTTTTCTATAGCACCGGCCAGACTCAATAATTGTCGAATGCCAATAATTTTTATATAATATTAGTGCGAATTAGATCTAAAGAAACACGCGATAATACAGCGGGTGTTCAGCCGTTTAATATATAACACAGACAAACAAGCTTACAAGATCAACAGCATAGAGGATGTATGTTAGTAGCCGAAAACTTTTAGAAGTAATGTTGACGGTCGTCAAATTTGACGACTGTCATTGACAAACATGTCAAAGCAAAACATTAATTATTTTTCAGGTTTTTTAAGAAATTATATGAAATGATGACGATACAGGAATATAATTATAACACAGACAAAACCAGCACATAAAACTGTGAGTACATTATATATTATTTATAAGATTCCAAGAATCTATAAAAACAAATATTATAAAATGTAAACAATAAGTCGTTACAAATGATTTCATGCTTATGAAAAGTAAATATAGTTTTCAGGTTAAACCGAAATACTATACAGTACACATACTACATCACATCATCATTACTCTACACAAACTTAAAAAAATGTTTGTTATGTACCTGCCATGCTATCTCTTCACCACCCTTGGTTGACCGGTAGAGAATGCCTAAGGCATTAAGTCCGCCTTTGTACCTTTGTGCATAAGGTATAAATAAATAAATCATAATAAATACATCTGAGGCGTAAGACGAAGAGCCAGTCGATCTCGCACATGAATGGTTCCGTACAACCGTACAATATATGTACCTAAATATCGGATAACAACGTAAAAAGTGAAAGGCATATTTCTTGTATCTTGCATTTTAACTTTATATTATTTGTTTGTTATTGCAGCCATAGTAATAGGTGCACAGTTTGTAAAAAAAAAAAACAAATGTATACCTGTTATACTTACTTCGTGGTCTACCCATTATGGTTAACCATTTGCCCGTCACAGTCAAAACTTTAACCACTCAAAAATACTTTTGACTGCAGAAATCAGTCAATAGGACTTAGGTTGGTAGGTTTTTTTTTTGGCCCTTTTAAAACTTTTGTTTTGTAGTGATTCTTATAATTACGGCGCTCCGTATTTTGGTTTTTGTAATGCAAACGCGTTTTATCTTATTTTGACTGAAGCCAGTCAAAATTAGTTTTGACTGGTTAAGAGTTTTGTCTAGTACATTTATGTGACTAACCAATATGTGCCCAGCATGCCACGGTCACGACTACATGACAGACTCCTATACGTAATTGCATAGAGTATGTACTTTAGCTTAGCGCCGAGGGCCGTTTTTGCTTTTTTGACGCAGTGGTCAAAAGTTTAGTGCCCCGTTGGCTACCCTGCAGGAACCATAAATGTCTCAGGTGTGTTTTTAAAATCATATCAAAACGATATTTAAACACTCATACCAACTGTTATATTTCAACTTACTCTCCTCAGAATAATAGTGGAGAAGGTTCTCATCTTTATTCAGTAGTTGATCATTATTTCGGTGTACATAAATATTCAAAGAGCTATTCATAATATTAAGGATAACATTGAAACGGATAGTTGGAATTGCTCCAGGTTAAATAATGAAAATAGTTTTAGATTAGGTAACAAGTCCTGTAAGCACGATGCGGCCTTTGTTACAGGAACCCTGAAACTGGAAGTCTACATTTAATTTAGACTCATCAGGCTAATAATAATTGAAGAATGGATACAAATTCTGTTGTTAATCTAAAGATCCACCATGACCATCCGGTTTCTTTCGACATGAAAACAGACCTGATGAGTTTTTTTTTATATGGGTTTAACTTATATTACGTATTTACCTATGCCGCCGCCGCACGCTGCAGTCGCAAGCACACCGCGGGTGTAAACCGCGTCGTGAAATGTGCTTTGATTTTTTACATATAATATTATATATATATCTGCATTCTACAGAAACTGCGGGCCCACAACCGCAGGCGGACGCGAGTGAAAACCGCATCGGGAGTTCTTAGCCTAACACTGATTAATAAACAAATGACTGAATTAGAAATAATAAATCCATATTTTTTAGATAAATTCATTTGAAATGATTACCAGCCATACATAAATTACGTTTCAAATGGCTAGTATTGTGAAACAGCAACTTCATAGGTAAAGAGACTATGTGCATTATAATAAGTCATAATATTATGAAATCAGTACTAATGCTTTTTACGTAAAGTCAATCATTCATAAATTGTAAATAATAATTAAGGTTTACCTTATAATATTAGACTGAGATTCTATAGTAGCTAGACCGACGACATTTTAGCATAGATAAAATTGCCTGAAGATGGTTGGCGTCGTCGCCTAGGCTGGTTCAGGGGGAACTTTGGTGAAAGTGAATATGCGAGTTAATGAGAAGATGTACTTCTAAATACTTTGCTTGGTGTCTGTTACTCGTTAAAACGACTTGAAAGATCTAGCTGCGGTGACAACCCTATTGGATTACGCTTTTCAAACTTTGTAGAATAAAGAGTGGGTGTTGTGAAGTAAAATCTATTGGGGCTGTGGCTTTGCGTTTTCTGGCTAAAGTTCATCATTTAAAATGATATCAATGGTTTTTTTTAAATATTAATTAATTCATTGTCATATTTGCCAGTTCTAACCAATGATATATTAAATACTTAAATGCGTTACCCGCGCTCAATAATGGAAATATTAAAGCAAGGCAATTGCCGGGGTTTCACTTAGTCACGTACCACCCACTGTCGCGGCAATACGTCAGTATCGCTCGTAATTCACACATAACTGACGTAACAAAATATGTATGTTTATCTTTTTCTAACAGATATACGCTGTGTGCTTGTCCTTTTCTTCGCACTATATAATTGTATGTGCCTACTGGTGCGTAGGTATAAAAGTTTGCGCCGTTTTAAAGTGCACTAATGTTCGTGTATGACGCGTCTATTTATAATACGTCATTGGTTCTAACAGATTTATCTACGTAATAGCAAAGGCAAGGAATTAAAATACTTTTCATACAAAATGGTCAAGGACAGTCGCGAGAAGCTTAGGGGGCCTAGACAAAGTCACATTTTCAATAACGATAACGTACTTAGATAAATCCGAAATGTATGGAATTGACATAAGCTTTCGAAGTGTCACATGATTAATCGTTTCAGGACTGGTCAATGTCGCGTCGTTTTTCGATTATATGATGTTGATACAAAACTATAAATATCGATAAACTATTATAATAAATATATATTTATTTCTCACTACAATATAGGTTCATTAGAGAGGTATCAATACAAAATACATAATGACTATAATTATACTGTGGGAGACTGGTGCCTAAACTAGACGTGAGGTCTGTATTTCAGGACACCAGGGGCCCTAGCCATATTACAATCGATATCAAATCGACTATCTACAATCGATAACGCTAATAGAAAACTAATACAATGTATGGGAATGATGTGATCTTAACGATAAATCACGTGATCGAAAATAAGACAACCGCCTTCAAAAACCAAAAAGTGAAAAATAACTTTAAAACAGAACACACATGACTTTAGTTTCGGAAGTCGGTGGCTTTGCTGTTCTATTTGTTGTTTTGTATTGCCACCGACTTCCGAAACTAAAGTCATGTGTGTTCTGTTTTAAAGTTACTTTTCACTTTTTGGTTTTTGAAAGCTTTTTATTTTCCGCTTTTTAGTACCTCCTTCTCATCCAAATCTATTAAGAAGAGATTGAAAGTTAACTACTACAAAGATTGATGAAACTAAAACGTCGTCTATATAAAATTTTTGGGTATTGATTTTTCAAAAAGTGCTGAATCAATTTCGTTAAAATTTATATAAGACCACCCCTGAAGCATACCCTATTCATAAAATAAAGAATTTTCAAAATCGGTTTACGTTTGCCGGAGAAATCGCGTAACAAATCGCGAACATACATAATGCAAATTTAAGACTTATACGGTTTTCTCATAGATACCATTGTCAGAACTAGACCAAATTAAAATGGGACCACACGGGAAGCACTAGCTTTCAAATAAAAAAGAATCATCAAAATCGGTTCACCCAGTCCAAAGAAATCAGGTAACAATCATAAAAAAAAAAAAAAAAAAAGACGAATTGATAACCTCCTACTTTTTTGAAGTCGGTTGAAAAAAACGTACAGACGAATTGAGAACCTCCTTCTTTTTGAAGTTGAAAATGGATTACGACGAGGCGGTAATTATTGTAGAAAGAGAAACTATACGAAACGTTTGTAACTTGGCTAGGGGGGCAGGTCTCCACCCCTTGGGTAAACTTACATTTTATAATTATGTACTGTAAAGTGTAGGAATTTACAAAAAGCCTCTTTATAATATTATTAGTGCATGGTATTAGTATGGTTATTAGGTAACTGGACGTGAGCATACTTAATTTTTTTCTGTAAATATCTGCATAATCTTCATTACATCACTTTTTTGACCCCGCTGTACCATGAATACCACCACAAGATTAGGACGACTTGAGACAGACCGCCACAAATACCTTTGGACGTCAATCTTCGGAATACCTACCACACGGTATGATACACGCAAACTCGTTCCGGGGTCAATACACTGCTTCCTTCACCAATATTACATGCCATATGAATGCAATATTTATCAATAAGGGATATTGATGGCAAAGATTTTACAAGATTTAGGGGAATAAGGTAATGTGAAAAGCTTTTTGAATTGGGAGGGGAAAGATCGGAAAAGGTAATTTTAAAAGTTGTATTAAAGTTCCCTGTGTCGGATATAAAAGTATCTATGTGTTTATGTATTAGATAAATATAAACATATACGACACTTAATTGTATACCAAAATTGTGACATAGCTCTTTCTTAAATAATATTGTAAATGTAACACATGTAAGCATTTTTTTCTTCTCATAAAGAGAAGAAAAAAACGTGCTTTGATCATCATTCTTGCTCCTTGTGTATCTAATTTTAGACGAATGAATACTTACGATGTTTCCATGACCGAAAATCAGGGCGAGTCTTGATTAGTTTAGAAAGTTCGTAACATACAGTGCTTACGTCTTGGGTCCTTAAACATCTGGGTCACCAAACAACTGACGTGACTGAGAGATAATTATCGGACACACGATAAAAACCCTCATTACTGGTCTACAATTGGGTGATAAAATCCCTCAATCTATTTTCCCTAATCTTGATGAACACACAAAAAAACGAACCCCACAGTTGATTAGCAAAAATAACTACATTGGTCGAGAAAACAATAGCAGTGTACGCAACGTTACCATTTAGATCGGCTTACCCGAATCCGGCTTGTTCGGCACGCTGTGCTATGAATACAAAGGATCTCGAGGTTGTGAGGTTGTGCCATACACATGCCCAGCCTCCCCGGACCTTATGGTTCCACACTATTGAACCATTTACCTTAACGCACCTTTTTGAAGGGAAAAATTTGCGGACCTGTCATAAAAACGGAACACGCGTTCCAAAAATGATGTATTTAATTTATATTGGGTAAAAGTATTGGGGTGTGCACCAGTATCATTTGGATTGGGTTATCTGGACAGGCGTTCAACAGTGCGCTATGAATACAAAAGGGTCTGAGGTTTTGTCCTGTTTGTGCTTGGGTGGCAAGGCAATAGACGCATGCATATATCCCTGAAACCTCTAGGTGTTTCGCACTATTGGGCCGTTTATGTTGTGGTCTTAAATGGTACTGCCGAGAAAAACAGTGTTATAATTTTTACTACAAATGAAAGGACTATTTTATTGTTAGAAAAATACTTAGTAACAGTTGTCTTAGCTTCAAATGAAATTAAATCTTTTCGTGTTTATTCTAATCCAAACCTTTTATGAGCCATTTGAGTTACCATGCGTAAATCATAATATTTATGCTTTGATCCCATACAAAAGATATGTCTTGCAAGTTCATGTAGGTGTTGAATACTGTTGATTTTAACTACAATTTTAGGTAACCCGAGTGACCTTAACTGTACCTGTGGACAAAGCCTCAAACGGACGGCTGAACTCAGATATTCTGTATTACAGACAACGGATTACCAAATACGGTTTGAAACCTATTTTATATTGCGTTCTCAGGTACAAATGATTACACACCTTGAGACTAGAATATGTCGAAATTGTAATATAGAAAATAGCTTGTGGTTCTGTCAGAATAGTTTACCCTATGTAGAATCGAGAAAAGATTATGGCGGCTGGACATAACATTCTCGTAGTTACCAAAACTGGACGTACTATGAAAATAATGTCACTTTTTTATTTTGTTTGGATATACTTATACCCTTTTCACAATAAGCACAAACCTTTTTTACAGTCCCTTCAACCGATTTTGACTTCTATTCCGTAGGCTAAAGGATGACATTAGAGGCAAAAAAGTGGTTACAGTAACAACTGTTTACTGCAGTTGCCATTTGTCATGCTTCCAACGCAATATAAGTCAAAATCGGTTGAACGGACTGTAAAAAAGGTTTGTGTAAATGTCTAATCTTATTGTGAACAGGGTATAGATATATAGAACATCTCGCTTGTATTCTTCGAAGGGTTAGGCAGAAATATGCGTACAAGGTAGTAGGGATATCGACACGCAACCTGGTACCATAGAACTAGTACATTAATTAAAACCCATACACATACCATACATGTTTGTTTTATACAAAGAAAAGAAAAAAAAACTATGTATTCACATGAAAGTGACGCACAGGGATATGTCCATATTCATGTGCCATAATTATGTCACATGTGGTTCATAGACGCGTTAAAATTTTTGGTCAGGTAAAAAATATCTGCTATTTCATACTTCATTGTTTTTTTAATAAGCGACATAAAATTAAAACTGGCTCTAGAATCAAATACTACGTTCATGGTTTCAGGTTGGGTGTCAATATCCATTCTACCGTATATACTAATGTGTACCTCATAAATTACCTTAAATATAAGGGATTTTTCACAGGGAATGTCACAATTAACTAACGCACGGATTCAATAAAACAGTATATATTGTTATCAATGCAATTATCATACACAATCAGTTAGGAATCACAAAGTACAGCGTCCATCGCACGATCGCAGCGTGCGCGGTGGGTAGGGGAGCCGACTGGCCAAACGAGCGAGCGCCGCCGGCGAACGAGAGCGAGCGAAGTGACCTTATACGTGCGGGTCCGCACGAACTAACTTTGACGCGACGACGCGTGCGCAACACTTATAAATAGAATGAAATTAAAAAAAAAAACAAAAATCTGTCAAATTTCCTTGGTATGTTTTAAACTTTATTACACAAAAATAAGCTCCATATTCAATTGGAAAAATTTGACAGTTTAGTTTGATGTGCTGGCGTCTGTACACAAACTTGTAATTAGAGGCTTCATTAGATGTAATATGTCCAAGTTTAATTACACGTAATAAGGCCAAAATCACAATACGAAAATGTGAAGCAATCAGACACAGGTCAGTGAGTAATAACCTTTTCACCTTGTCAAACCAACCATCGCAGTGTGCGTCTAGTAGGTACAGACGCCAGCACATGAACCAAACATCATACCAAACTCTCTATTTTCACAATTGAATATGAACCTTATTCTTTGGTCTTAATGTTAAAAATCGAGTGATTGTTGGCCTTTGTACCTATTATAGTTTTAAAATTACTTTGCAGTCAAAATGGGTTATTCCCTGAGTACCTCAATTCCCGAGGCCCCCGTTTTTTTTTTTTTTTTTTTTCGTATTGGCATCTCGCATCCTAAGAGGTTGTCGGCTGCTTAACCTTCGGTATGCCTGGTGGCAAAAAGTTACACGGTATGCCTGGTGGGTCTGTCATACCCCGGTTTTTAACTTATTATTTCTCAAATAATTTTTGAAAATTTGGACTCACAAGTGTCACAGATAAATTGTGTTTTAGAATCTTTCTTGACTGCATACGTGGCATCTACGTTTTATATCAGGAGTCAATTTTTGTGTGTTTGAAGAGTGCAATGTCAAGAAAAAACAACAATCGTCTATCTAGACGATTGCCTCGCCTTGCGATTGAGAAGCTTGCAAATATTTGTTCACGGCAATGAAGCTAGCGTAGACAAGGGCACACCGATTTCAGAATCTGAACACCTTCCCTCAAATCATTGTTTTCTGCCTCTGAATCAGACGCCTCGCTTCCCTGACTCAAAATCGGACTCGTAACCACAAAATTACGTCTTTTTCTTTAGCTGCGTCTATCAATAAATTACTAATATCAACATCGCACAAATTACTCCCTATTTCGAAACTAAACTAATGTAATAAATATACAAAAATAACATCAATTTCCATAAAATACTTACATAAAAAAGTCACGCCGTATGCCTGGTCGGGTCTGTGAGACCCGCGCCAACTATACGCAGGTCCTACTACCACAAGGGCATGCTCCGGACGGAGGTAGCGGGCTCAGGGCGTATAGCAAATTATAACGGCCAGCTACTGAGTGTGGTTAGGCGTAAAATTCAAATTTGAATGAAAAACAACGGTTTGTGTGCAGAGGTGGGTCTGACAGACAGACCCTACCAGGCATGCCGAGGGTTAACCGGACTTTCCTGTGGTGCCTTAAATTTTTTTATTTTTAGGGCCTCCAGCCAGGGCAAAATAGCTTACAAACTAAGCGACTACACGCTAAGGGCACCCCCTGTGGGGTACGAGCCTCGGCTTAGGGCGTCGCTGGGAGAGGACAGCAAAGGGACAGGCTGGATCGAATTTCCATTATTTAGAGACGAATTTAAAACTACAGGCTCAGCGGCACGGGCTGGCACGAGCAAGGATCGGGGAGGGGACGTACGGGGTCGTCGCGGCGGGCCTCGGCGGCGAGGACGGAATGACGGCGGTCTGTGTCTGTGTTTCTTAACTGTACTGGTGGCCTTATTGCTCTCCTGGAGGAGAGTAATAGCATCGTCAGGGTCGGTCAGAGTATGTCTCGGTCGTCGAGTCTTACTAATATGGGAGGGAGTGTACCGGGCGGCCGATACGATTAACGGGTTAGAGTGCTTCTCAGCAGTGTCGAAGAAGCGCTTGGCGGAGCGTTTCATGAACTGCTGGATGGTAGGTATTTTTAGATCGAGATGAAAGTTCTCGTTGCGAAGGTAAAAAGGGGCTCCTGTGATTCTTCGCAAGAAACGGTTTTGGAGGGTCTGCATCCTATGGAGACGGTATGGTTTCGCGTGTGCGAATACAGCACAGGCGTACGTCATGATGGGACGAATGCACGCCGTGTAAATGCGCTATTTGCACTTAAGTGACAATTTGCTGCGTGCATTCAACATGAAGTAGAGCCTACCGAGAGCGAAAGCGGCGCGCGAACACACCGTCTTTATGTGCTCTCCGAAAGTAAGATGGTGATCCAGAATCACACCTAGGTATTTGGAGGCACCCGACCCGGAGGACCTCAATATATGTTTATCTTGATAAACTCAATTAAAAGTCAGTTTAGCTTAAAAGTACCTACCGTCAGCAGATGATATATTAAATAACATTTTATTAATTACAAAAATTATAGTACTTAACTCTAAGGATTAGGAAATATTTTTTTATAATGTAGCATAGTAAATTAGTTAATTCTAAAGTAATCTTTTCACATTCAAAATCAGTATCACTCTTTGTTTTTTTAACCCTTCATCCGTACAAAAGCCTCCTGACGGTCGCCGTCAATTGTTTTACTATTGTGTCTGCTATCTGTAATTAGTCCGTTGAGCTGAACACCGACTTCAAAAAAAAAAAAAAAAGGAGGTTATCAGTTCGACCCGTATGTTTGTATGTATGTATGTATGTTTGGCCGCGATTATCTCCCGTTTGGCTGAACCGATTTTGATGCGGTTTTCAGAAAAGTGTTTGTTACATTCTGGAGAAGGTACTGTATACAACCAACTAAAATTTATTCAGCGCTTTTTGAAAAAAAAACAACGAAGACCGAGAAGACGTTTTCGTTTATTCCATTTTTCCATCTTTGGAGAACTTTTAATCTCTGTTTTAACTGTGTTGCCGTTCTTTAATGGATTTGGGTGATAATGAGGCACTGAAAAATGGAAAATAAAAACTTTTTTGAAAAGTTTTTGTGAAGTCGGTGGCAATACAAACCAACAAACAAAACAAAGCCACCGACATCCGAAACTAAAGTCATGTGTGTTCTGTGCTAAAGTTATTTATCACTTTTTAGTGTTTTTTGAAGGCGGTTCTCTTTTTTCAAAAATGTTTTTATTTTTTTACAGTACAGAAAATCAAAAATACTTTTAAAAATTGGTTACTAACTTTAAAATTACAAATTTGAAGTAATTATTGCTGCCATTAATTGTAAAACATATTTTTTAAGCACGTTTTGATAAGATTCTAACATTTATTTTATATTTTTGATATATTTTATTCTAACTGTAATGGCCTGTATCAAAATGATTTTCTACATTGTATAAAATTTTAAATAAACTACTTTCGTCTTTTGTATTTCAAACACATGCATTTAATCACTTTTTATGTCGACCTTTGAATTTGAAAACAATAGAAAAAATAAATGTAATAATATTTATCGTTTTCGGGGTTCTCCAGGACGGGGGCCTCGGAAATCGGGGTACTCAGGGAATAACCCATCAAAATTCCCTTAGTGTGTCACTAGATGCCTATCATGAAGTACCTATCCATTTTGAGAGCCATATATTGCCGACAGGACTCTGCGAAATACTGAGTTGATTTAACTTCATAAAGGCAACTAATTTTGTACATTGTAGTAGCAAAAGGACACTAAGAGGTCCTTGTGACCTAACCTAGATTTTCGAGCTAGATTCCATTTATGGTATGCACTTACAACCTGCTACGGCCTTTTGTTGAGTCGTTGAATACAATACCTTCTCCTACTAAACTAGTAGTGAGATAGTCTAATGAAAAATTATTGTTATTACTGATTGTACAAGTACCTACATGTAATTGTAACATTATGAGATAATTATATAATTTCATTTTAATGTTTATATTTAACTACCTTTTGACCGCGACTTTGTTCGCGTGAATGTCGGTTATCGTGGATGCAGACGAAGTCGCGGATTAAAAAATTAGCCCATGTCCTTCCCCAGGGTTTAAGGGCGCGTATTCGATTTAGCGCAAGTCAAAATCACGACTGCTAAGTATGATTGCTAGAACATCGTCCCAGCATTAACGTACACGTACAATACAATGGTCTGTTTGTGTGCGTAAGCGAGGAACTATGAGCACGAATCATTGAAATTGATAGGTAAACGATTGTACGCGACGTTGTATAGTGTTTTTTAAAATAATTGGCTAAAATAAATGGGAGCGTATAACGGACTGAAAAATATTCTGCATATTAAGCATAACCTATATTTTCATAAAATAAATAAATCAGTAGGTACGTTTTTATTCACATAACGGTGAAAAAGAAAATGTTAAAGTGAACCGATTATTTTTAATTCCTAATAGTAATATTTCGAAATTTTGACCCAGTATTGTACTTTAAGTCTGTATATCCTGTTGGAAAAACGCATAAATCCTAATATTTTCGCATACTGTAATGGTAGTTATCATCCTGAAAGTTAACTCTGACGTCATTTTCGTAAAACGATATGAAGGGATTGTGTTCGCTTTAAAAAACTATCGTTAAAAATTATACTTTTACTCTGTAATTCTCTAAATCAAGACTTTATCTTTCTAATGTCCTAATTTTCTTTTTATAATCTGCTCACATCATTACGAAACTGCTCTGGGAAAAACGCAAAAACATGAAGTTTTCGTCACGAATCGAATACATGCTCTTGAACTGTTTTCATACCAAATTGTATCAAAATCGGTTCATCCGTTTCATTGTGAAAGCGTGACAGACGGAGTTACTTTCACATTTCATCATCATCATTTCAGCCGAAAGACCCACTGCTGGACATAGGCCTCCCTAAAGGGGGGTTTTGCCATAATTGCCATGCTTGGCAGGCGGATCGGCGATCGCAGTATGATTGTTACAATAGGCACAGAGAACGCTGCTTTCGCATTTATAGTATTAAAAGTATTGAGTATGGTATAGTATGGATTTTTTGATGTTTCCATTGTGTTTCTGCGTGAAATAAACATAAGTACTTGCTTTCTTTCTTTCCTTGTATTCTCATTCGATATCATTTTTTGTGCCTATGTCCTATTTATAATAATAATTCCTACCATAGTAACTTACATTCTATGGTTCACAACTGCCACTGTACCAACCCTTACCAAAAACATAGCTTACCCTAATAACTTAGTTCTCCTCATAAGCAAAGAAAAAAACAACCGTAATATCGAACGGACCTCATCAGGAAACTTCCACCATAACACTATTCACAATCTGCAGGTACAAAACGCAAAAGTACGTAAACCTTTCACGGCTCGTACATTACTATAGTACGTAACATGTACGTCCCACGTGGGGCGGCGATAAACGGCCTCCTTTCTTGCACTTTCAAAACATTCAGCCGTAAAACCGAAAAAAAACAAAAACATTCCAGTCTTTTGATAGCTTTTCGTCCTTACGGGGTGGTGATAGGGTTGATTTTTCGTGTCTACGTGGGTTAAAAGACTGTTATGTTGTTTCATAGCTTGATCTTGCTCACTAGCTAACAATTAAGCGTTAATGGGTTTGTGATTTATTATAGATTTTTAACCGACTTCAAAAAGGAGGAGGTGATCAATTCGAATGTTTGTATTTTTTTTTTTATGTATGTTCGGGCATAACTCTGTCATATATAAACGGATTTGCAAATTTTTGTTGGAAAGGGCTTTATTCCGAAATGGTCCCATATAAATTTTACCAAAATTGATCCAGCCCTTTTTGAGAAAATCAACAAATTCCCAAAAAAATACTTAGACGACGTTTTAGTTTCTTCAATCTTTGGGGGGCTATTAAACGACTTTTACAGATTTTAAACTGACAATCACGTCAAAATGTTGCACGTGTCTGCACATTTTGACGTGATTGTCAGTTTAAAATCTGTAAAAGTCGTCTAATAGCCCCTTATTTGGATGTTAAGGCAACACTAAAAAGCGAAAAATAAAAAGTTTTTTCAAAAAAAAGAAAACCGCCTTCAAAAACTAAACAGTGATAAATAACTTAAGCATACAGCACACATTACTTTACTTTCGGAAGTCGGTGGCAATACAAAACAACAAACACAAAGCCACCGCCACCGACTTCCGAAAGTAAAGTATTGTGTGTTTTTGAAGGCGGTTTTCCTTTTTTTTTTCAAACTTTTTATATTATATGATTTTAATAGTTGTTATTATTATACAAGACTCAGGCCCACTCGCGCCAAAAACACCTCAGAGTTAGTTGCTAACATAAAGTTTAATTATAGCTACATAATGGGTCCGTGTTAGCACTAACTCAGAGTTAATAGAAAACATTGGCCGGCAAGCGGGCTTTAGACCTAGTTTCACCAACCGATGTTTGTTAGTTTAAACGGCCGTTAAAATATTAACCGGACATTAAAAGTAGCGAGTGTTTCACCAAGCGCAAATCCATGTTTATTGATTATTTGGTTGGATTTCATTTATAACTGGCTTTTGCCCGTGACTGTCGTGAATGTCGGTTATCGCGGATGTAGACGAAGTCGCAGGATAAAAAGTATGTCTATGTCCTTTCTTGGGGTTCAAACTATCTGCATACCAAATTTCATCGAAATCAGTTCAGCCGCTTCATCGTGAAAGCGTTACAGACAGAGTTCGCATTTATAATATTAA
Source organism: Charanyca ferruginea (assembly GCA_947361185.1). Classification (NCBI taxonomy): domain Eukaryota; kingdom Metazoa; phylum Arthropoda; class Insecta; order Lepidoptera; family Noctuidae; genus Charanyca; species Charanyca ferruginea. The sequence continues at coordinate 11,192,466 of OX376076.1, forward strand.
GTATGGATGTATGGATATGTATAAAATAATAAAATAAAGTATGGAAGTATGTATAGTGCGTGTTCCAACTTAGGCCGCATCATCACTTAAGATCAGGTGAATTACGGTAAAACGCAAGCTTATTTGATAATAAATAAAATAGTATTGAAGTATGGATTTTAGAATGGTGAGGTGGTGAGTAATCGTGTTTTATTTTATTATAACTAGCTGACCCGACAGATGTTGTCTTAAACCTTTTCTGGACTTACAATTATTTCAAGGCCAAAATCAGCTAAATCGGTCCAGCCGTTCTCGAGTTTTAGCGAGACTAACGAACAACGATTCATTTTCAACCGACTTCAAAAAAAAGGAGGTTATCAATTCGTATGTATTTTTTTATTTATTTATTTTTTATTTTTTAAATGTTTGTTACATGATTTCTTTGGACTGAGTGAACCGATTATGATGATTCTTTTTTTATATGAAAGCTAGTGCTTCCCGTGTGGTCCCATTTTAATTTGGTCCAGTTCTGACAATGGCATCCATGAAAAAACCGTATAAGTCTTAAATTTGCATTAAGTATGTGCGCGATTTGTTACGCGATTTCTCCGGCAAACGTAACGGTTTACGTTTGCCGGAGAAATCGCGTTTGAAAATTCTTCTTTTTATGGATAGGGTATGCTTCAGGGGTAGTCTTATATAATTTTTATCGAAATTGACTCAGCACTTTTTGAAAAATCAACAAATACCCAAAAATTTTACATAGACGACGTTTTAGTTTCATCAATCTTTGTAGTAGTTAACTTTCAATCTCTTCTTAATAGATTTGGATGAGAAGGAGGTACTAAAAAGCGGAAAATAAAAAGCTTTTTACAAAAAAGACAACCGCCTTCAAAAACTAAAAAGTTAAAAATAATTTTAGCACAGAACACACTTAAGTTTCGGAAGTCGGTGGCAATACAAAACAACAAACAGAACAAAGCCACTGAATTTCGAAACTAAAGTCAATGTGTGTTCTGTGCTAAAGTTATTTTTCACTTTTTAGTTTTTGGAGGCGGTTGTCTTTTTTGTAAAAAGCTTTTTTTATTATATATGTCGGATCGTCAGGTGCGATCGAGGAGTGCCGAGCGGTATAGTACATCGTCAGGACTATAGGCGTTCCCATTATCCCATTAGGGATAAACAAGACCTGTAAAAACAATTACACACTATTAGTAAAGAAAACACAATACAAATAGTAATCAGTAACAAGAACAAAGTAAGTTCAAGGTACAGCAACAATACAGTTAATCGAACAGACCATTAAGGTCCCACAGTTCGTACAGTGGCGAAGCCACCCAATGATAAACGAACAAACCCTTAAGGTTTACAGTTCGTACAGCAGCCTAAGCCACCCAATGATAAACGAACAAACCCGTAAGGTTTATAGTTCGTACAGCAGCCTAAGCCACCCAATGATAAACGAACAAACCCTTAAGGTTCATAGTTCGTACAGTAGCATAAGCCACCCAAATACAAAGTGTATCGCTCGCTAGCAGCAAGCCTATACAGCTATGTGAATATACAGCAGCGCTGTACCAGGTAAACCGACAGTTTTGTCGGGAGCAGGAACTCTTTACTGAGTCGAATCCGAGGATCGACTGCCATACTTACGGAGTGCACGCTCTTTTATAAGGCGATGCCCCCCACCTTGCAACCTCTCCATACAAGTCTGCCCATGCGCACGGAAGTGCGTCACGTGTTTACTTGATACAAAACACTAAAATGTGCTGAATCTAATAAGATCTGTAATCAAATAGCACAATGATAATTGTCATGAATAAACAATAGTGATTTCATAAAGTAATTCGTTTTACATTCAAAGTAACGTGTCAACAATTGTTTTGAATAAAACCATCGATAATAATTATCGAAATAAAGTAACCACAAATCAGTGTGCACACACTGAGTACTCAATAAATCATGTTTCGAACCAATAGACAATAATTAATTGCAAAATCACATAAATTAACAATAAGAAACATAAATCAACAAATTCTGTTGACTACCCACAACAATAATTAATAAACCGTCTCAGACACGGCCAGACTGACATTCTACACGACCTCGTGTACTTTAATAACAAAACAAATCTCTAGGTAAATGTCGATCGGCCTTTCTGACAATAAGCTTTAATTAGCAAAAGGTATGTTGTAAAGAAAAATCCTGAATTAGTCCTGAAGTAATATCATTAGCAAAATTTGCATCATAACCAGTCAAAACAACCATACTGTTACAGACAATACATAGCTCAACAAATCAGCCGAAATCACACCATGGGATTTGACAAGTAACTTGAAGTCGAATGGACAACCCGCATAGGCGTCAACATAGACAACCCGCATAAGCGTCAAGATCAACATTCAATTATAGGAGTCAACATAGACATCTCAATTCAGCTATAGTATGTCAGCAGCAGATGAATCATCATCATCATCATCATTGTCAACATTGACATCATTAACAGTTACTGATGGACATTCAAGGATTTTTCGGACATTGTTACTCAAAGATTTTAATAAATATCATTTTGGATCAACAACCAGTGTAACCATTAACAGTAACCACTAACAGTAACCACTAACAGAGTAACCACTAACAGATTAACCACTAACAGATTAACCACTAACAGAATAACCAATAACAAAGTATCCAATGATAAAGTATCCCAACTTTAAACTTTCGGTATTTTTACCTATAACCACTGCTGCTTGTTCTCTTCTACAGAACATAATTATTATTTACTTTCATCTCCTCACTGTCAACAGTCAGGGGGTACACAGTTATTTTTTAGATAAACTATTCCTTAAACCTTAGAATCACGCTGTTTCTTTAGTTAAAAGCCAACTGTTTGACATTTTCAACTTTTGTAGTGGCAACGATACTTTCGGTCATAATAACCTCAAAATCTAGATTCAATATCTCACGGCATAATAGGATACTATGATTTGAATAAGCATTCGGTATTACATGAAACTTCACTTTATATTGACCATACAAGTAAGTTTGCCACACATGTATCAGTAATGAAAGTAGGTACATTCAAACCCAGAGTCATAACAAAATGGAAGCGTCTCACCAGATAGTTGTAGAACATCACTTCAATGGTGGGTACATCACACTTATCTTATCGCGGACTTCAACTTATCACGGATGATTAGTTGCTCGAAAACTGACTCAAAGTAGTAGTACTCACTCGAACCTCCCGGCTGTTCTCCGGTAGTCACTAAAGTGACATACTATTGTACCTGGTTTGAACCTAAGAGGGTTGAGAAGAAATGTGTAGGTCAGAGGAAAATGAGACTTTCTCTTAAGATGGGACAAGACACTCAGTTCTTGTTAAAGTTTAAACCTCATGTACTTCGGTAGTGAATGCTAGTAGATGAGCACGGAAAATGAAATTTGGAAACATGGGCCAGTACAGTACAAACAGCAATTTGTTTGACACTTAGGTAGGTAAATAAGGGTAGCGGTAACTATTGGAGTATGTAAACAATGAAATTAATGTGGGTAGGTGATTTATGAATGCCATTAAAACAGCCTTAGCTCAGCGCTAGGTAATCCCAAGAGAGGAAGCTGTCATAACAAGAGTGAAAAAGACATACGATAACTAGGGAAGCTATCCGGAAGCATTAAGAGGCAATCCCACTTCTGATGTCGGATCGTCAGGTGCGATCGAGGAGTGCCGAGCGGTATAGTACATCGTCAGGACTATAGGCGTTCCCATTATCCCATTAGGGATAAACAATACCTGTAAAAACAATTTCACACTATTAGTAAAGAAAACACAATACAAATAGTAATCAGTAACAAGAATAAAGTAAGTTCAAGGTACAGCAACAATACAGTTAATCGAACAGACCATTAAGGTCCCACAGTTCGTACAGTGGCGAAGCCACCCAATGATAAACGAACAAACCCTTAAGGTTTACAGTTCGTACAGCAGCCTAAGCCACCCAATGATAAACGAACAAACCCGTAAGGTTTATAGTTCGTACAGCAGCCTAAGCCACCCAATGATAAACGAACAAACCCTTAAGGTTCATAGTTCGTACAGTAGCATAAGCCACCCAAATACAAAGTGTATCGCTCGCTAGCAGCAAGCCTATACAGCTATGTGAATATACAGCAGCGCTGTACCAGGTAAACCGACAGTATTGTCGGGAGCAGGAACTCTTTACTGAGTCGAATCCGAGGATCGACTGCCATACTTACGGAGTGCACGCTCTTTTATAAGGCGATGCCCCCCACCTTGCAACCTCTCCATACAAATCTGCCCATGCGCACGGAAGTGCGTCACGCGTTTACTTGATACAAAACACTAAAATGTGCTGAATCTAATAAGATCTGTAATCAAATAGCACAATGATAATTGTCATGAATAAACAATAGTGATTTCATAAAGTAATTCGTTTTACATTCAAAGTAACGTGTCAACAATTGTTTTGAATAAAACCATCGATAATAATTATCGAAATAAAGTAACCACAAATCAGTGTGCACACACTGAGTACTCAATAAATCATGTTTCGAACCAATAGACAATAATTAATTGCAAAATCACACAAATTAACAATAAGAAACATAAATCAACAAATTCTGTTGACTACCCACAATAATAATTAATAAACCGTCTCCGACATATAGATAGAAGATTAATGTCATATCCCTATTTGATATTCTCGCTTTTCTTTATCTTTTTTTTTAATAGATTACAAATCCCATTGCTTGGATACGGGCTTCCTTTGTGTGAGAGGCAATTGATCGTAATCCACCATATGCGGGCTCAGTATGGGTTGGTTTAAATGTCAAATAATGTCTTTCCCTTTTTTATTCTAGGATACACATTTATTTTTAATCGTGCGTTGCTCTTCGCTACGAATTTCTCTAGTACCTACCACGGGTGCGAATACAAACATAATTATGCGTACGTGTGTTGATAAAGTCACATACACAAACCAATAGAGCCGGGGCAACTACCTGTAGGTCAATTCTGTAAAATTCAAACAACAACTCCCATCTCACATCGCTATTTACTCCCACTTCGCATAAGGTTCAAAATGACCTTGATATATTTGACAGTTTGAATCGGGTTCGAGTGCGAAGTAAGCGTCGAAGTGCCTGAAAATTACCTTACAGAATGCCATTTCTTACGTCATCATACTTTATCTGTCAAAATCTCCCAATTAATTTAGTTCAACTCGCTGATACGCTCGCAAGGGTGGCGCTAGTGTAAATTCGAATTATCAACCCAGTTTTTAATCAAGAAATTCACAGCGGATTCAGATTCGATGTTTAGAATGGGGTCTTACAGATCATATCCCTAGCTGTAGGCCTTGCAAATATTAGTTCCGTGTGTAAACCTAAATCGTTAAAAAAATTATGTAGCATGACATTGTAATCAACCTACCTCTTAATTTATCATATCAGTTTATTGCCGTCCACTGCTAAACGTAGAGAGATAGCCAACCTACCCGGTCTTCAGCAGCTCGCATTCTAAAGGTAATAAGCGCATACATGGCTATTATTCTTACCCTATATCCTATCCCCTATAACCTATATCCAACAGGATTTCTGCTGGGATACCATGGATATAATTCTCTAGAGGTAAGGCGAGCACGAGATCAGTTGGTCGATTCTGTAAAATTCAAACAACAACACGCATCTCACATCGCTATTCACTCTCACTTCGCATCAGGTTCAAAATTACCTTGATATATTTGACACTTTTAATCGGGTTCGAGTGCTATGTGAGCGTCGAAGTGACAGGGAAATTACCTTACAGAATGCCACTTCTTACGTCATCTCATACTTTATCTGTCAAAATCTCCCTGTCAATTTAGTTCAACTCGCTGACACACTCGCATGGGTGGCGCTAGTGTAAATTCGAATTATCAACCGAGTTTTAAGAATGCCAATCAAGAAACTCACAACGTATTCAGATTCGAAGTTTACAATGAGGTCTTACAGAATCACCCCCCAGTGAGCTGGTTCAAGCTATAGTGAGCTATAGCTTGAAAAGCGTTTTGTGGCACTATTGACGCGCCTGATCTGCATACTGCGATGGCTTGCTTCTTTGCCTCAAGCAATTACTACCACGGCAGAAAGCACAGGCTATTTGCTGTTCCTCATTGCCGCACTGTTGCGCGCGCTAAGTTTCCAGTACCTGGCACTCTGGCTGCACTTAATGATCTCTTGGATTCTTATTCAACAAACGATCTGTTTGCGGATGAACGGAGGAAGATTTTATTGGTGTGTCAGAAGTACTGTGAGAAGAATGGATGAATGTGTACCTAAACTTAATTAAGATGTTTATTTTTATTGTTTTTGTATCTGTCTTTGTGTTTTTCTTTTCTCTAATATTCTCTGTCTTTAATTATTGTAAGTGGTGTTAACCGATGTAATTAAAGAAAAATAAATAAATAAATCCATTGGCTGCCAGCAACCTTCTTCAAATCGTCGTTCTATAGTGCCACAGCGCGTCCCACACTACACTTGCCCAAACCCGGTCTCCACTCTAAAAAGCGTGTCTGCTCCATCTACCGTCTGTCCGTCTGCAGACGTGCAGACGGACAGACGGTAGATGGAGCAGACGCCGGCCCTCTTAAACTTCAGCGTGCTGATTCGACGCACAATGTCGGTGACTTTACTTCTCTGGCAAATAACTTCATTACTGTCAGTAGAGGTTGGTCTGCTCTAACTTCCATTGATTTTATATTGCTTCGTTTTTATGTTTTGTATTGCTAGATTACCTTCATAGTTTTCACATATACTCGTAGAAGCAACTAGAATCATGTAACCTGACCTTTGTAAAAACTTGATTTAAAAGAGTGTCGTTTCTTACTCGTTCTTCTCATAGAGACCTACCTACGTTTTAGAACGAGCTAGCTTCAACTTTCTGACTAACTGACCGACTCCTTGACAACAAAAGTGCCTGTAAATGGTTTAATTGAAATAAATTTTGACTTTGACTTTGAATTCTATTCAACAGAGAAACCCCGAGCATCACTTCGGGGTTACTTTCATAGTATTATGTCTTACGGTATTTTACTTTGGGGGCGAGCTGCAGACATCGAGTCTATCTTTATTCTGCAGAAAAGAGCAATCAGAGCCATTTACAATCTACGTATGCGCGATTCTCTAAGGGAACTGTTTAAGGAAATTAACATAATGACGGTACCTTGTCAATACATTTATGAAAACATTATGTACGCTAGAAAAAATCTGCATCTTTTTGGTAAAAGAAGTGACAGACATAACTATAGTACTAGAAACAGGGACCAACTAGTTCAACCAGGTTTCAGGCTGGCTAAAGTAGATTCTTCTTTCATGGGGTTCTGTCTAAAGTGTTACAATAAAATACCTCCCCACATTGTTCAACTTAATGAGACAAAATTTAAGTCCTATATTAAACGCACACTATGCAGCCGAGCATATTATAAATTGGATGATTACATCACTGATAAAAATGCTTGGCTGGATGCTGGTCTAGCTCCACAGCCATAAGGGTTCATAGATTTATTGATTAGCATTGGTGACAATTTTTTTGGAGCTGCTGAAGATGTAGAACTACATTATCTTTGCATTGTATAAACTCAAACTATTAGTATTATATAATTTTGCATAGCACATACATGTGAGCACTATGTACTTTAAAGCCACCATTTACGAGATGTCTTTCGTTGACTTGAATATGCCCTGGCGGTTGAGTGTTTGTCATGCTCACTTGAATGTCTCGCTGATGGTGGCGCATGTGTTGGATCATTTGGTTCCCTTCAAAATGGTTGAACTAAATGGTGCCGATCCGTGCGTCATGTTCGTGAACGGGCGCCGTCAGTTGAGACTGGTCATCTCTTAGCTGCCTCGGTTATTTTAAATTTATTTTGAATTGTCTAATTTCATTGCCACTAGGACCTCTTTTAACGTGCACAATTTGTTACATTGTTCTCACATTGTACCTCTAGATTCAACATGAATGATGTAACCTAAATTTGTAATATTCTATTGATTTTAAAAGAGTGTTCATGGAGTTTCTTGCTCGTTCTTCTCCATAGAAACCTACTGTTTGGAACGAGCAACTAGCTGCAACTTTTTGACTGACTGACTCCTTGACAATTCAAAAGTGCCTGTAAATGGTTTATTTGAAATAAATGATTTGAGTTTGAGTTTGAGTTTGACTCAATCCATAGCACGCTGAGCTACCTTAACTTATAATAACAGATTAATTAATTAAATAAATAATGAAAGAGGACAAACGTCTGTGGGAAATGGACAGAAAGAGCTTTGCCCTGCAGTGAGACAAGATAGGTTAGATAGACATAAAAGTAAATAATAAAACCGTCTTTTTACCATTTTTATTGAGTCATTAATCTTTCTTAAAATGATTCATTATTTTTTTAATGTTTAAAACCTTCAGTTTTAGTTATACCTACTAAAATAATCTATCATGATATTTTTAGTTAGATACCGATGCGGGTCGCTGGCGGGACCGGCTATCAACAGTACAAGAACCCCGACAAGAGAGTCATTTGTCTTTCTCTACCCTAATTATGTGATGAAAATTTATAGTAGTTACTGGACCGAACTTGTAGGTGGCGACTGTTGAAAATTTACGATAAAGTTCCTTAAACCCGACGAATGGATTCAAATTTACCTGGATTCGTGTTACAAAACTCAATTATAACTTTGATATTCAGTTGTGAAATCAATGTAGACAAAATAGAAATTAATAGAAAAATCATTCACAACCCAAAAAGACTTGATAATTATAATTAAACTTTATTCGTTGAAGGTGAAAAAGTGAAATCAAAGTATTATGAAAACAGTTTGCGTTTGATGTTTTAATTAAGAAACCTGTGAAAAATATTTATATTTTAACACATAGAACTTTTTTGCATGAATATTTGGTTTTGTGAACAAGGCTTTGAAGTTTCAAACAACAATAGAACAGGGTGAGAATATTCGTTTTAAAAATGGAAGATATTACGGATTAGATTTATTTTTATGAAATTTAGTCAATGAAATAGAGTGATGACATTAATACAAAAATGGTCATTTATTGAGATATTTACGTACCTAATATTTTTTATCATCATAATTATGAGCAGAGGATGGCGATGGAATGTAGGATGCCCACAGAGATCGCCAACCAACTTCTTCAAATCTTCGGCCCATCGTACCGTAGGGCGTCCCACACTACGCTTGCCCAAACGCATTTATTTATAAATTCACTTAAACATATTTTCAGCCAAATATTTAATCAACGCGTTTGCTTTACTACAAGTTTCTAACTAACCCATTTACTTAATAATAGCTATTAATAAATTATCTATAAGCTGCTTTCTGTGCAAACTGTCAACTAAAGCGACATGTTTGCCCGGATAAGGACGAATTTGGTTAATAAAAAGCAAACAAAAGCTCGTGGCAGTGTTCTGTATCTGTTTACTGATGCCCAACTCGTCGCTAACAATTAGCTCTTTTGTGTACTTGCCCACACTTGCCATCTTGCCCAACAACGGGAATGCTACACAGATGCGATGTTAATAGAAGTGGCATTTTTTTTAATATACGAATTCGCTTGCGTTTACAAAACTCACCTGATCTTCATTTTTTAGATGTTACCGTTCCTTAATTAATTTGGATGATAAGAATTAGGCACAAAAAGCCAAAAAAAAATAACAAAAAAATTGGTTGTCTGTAAAGTCGCTTTACGGACGATAGTTTTACGTGATAACGTCATAAAGAAACATAATGGCTAACATATTTAACATAAGCCAATAATGGCTTCTGTCGAGGTGGGCAGAGCTTACTGCTTGGGCCGATCGTGCCTCGCTATCGCTTGTTCCACGCTCTCACTTGTACGCTCAGGCTCAGGCGGAACGTGACACTTTTTCGTGCGTACAGCCGGTGTTCATCGATTTATAAGACGTTATCACGTCAAAAAATTGGTTGTCTGTAAAGTCGGTTTACGGACGATAGTTTTACCTGATAACGTCATAAAGAAACATAATATCTAACATAAGCAAATAATGGTTTCATCGATTTAAATAAGACGTTATCACGTCAAAAACCGCCTTTATTTTAGTAAAATTTTAGTAGAGGCCACAGTAGTTATAATCATCCTCTTGACATAATTCCCAGAACGAGAATACTTAGCATGGTTTTAACAACTTGCACAAGTCGAAAGAGCATAGTATTTTTTTGCAACCTAATAATTAAAAGCTATCATGATCCTTTAGCTACAAATTGTAATCAAATGAATACAGTTCTTTTCATAATTCAAATAATTAAAATAAAAATCTCTGTTTGTAATGTTAAAATAATGGCATTTTACTAAATGGAATCTGTTTCGGAGATTAGCCAGAACAAAAGTCAAAGTCAAATCATTTATTTCAATTAGACCATTATGGCACTTCTGAATGTGAAATGAGAAAAAATAGATTCTAGTTGCAAATTCCAAAAAGTAGTTTTGCATGGAGAAAAATGGGCAGAAAATGTCATACTTACTCTTTTTAAAACAGATGTTTACATTATTTGCATGTACAGGAATTATAAAATTATACGTGAATAACTTGCATAAAAACACACTATATTTAACACACAAGTTAAGGAATGACAGCAAAGTTATGTACATTATAAGATACATATTGTGGAGATCTGATGTGTTTCTGAGATAATAGCCATTAGATATTATACTCTATGACAAAACACTCAGCAAACTTCTAGAATAAGTTCAAATAGTAGACTTGTATTGTTTTACTTTTGACATTGGGGCTTCTTAGCCTGATCTTGTCACGGGCACACTACAAGTATCTTAAAATATAAACCAGTTCCAAGTTTCAGTGCTTTCATTTCTAGATTAAACCTATTACAATTACGCCACATCCCGGTACCAGTAAGAATCCTCCAACAGGATCTCTTACAATACCTAGTGTTCACCTATTAACAAATGTTGGCAGTAGACGACCACTCCTTATATTTCAACAAACACTTAATTAGTGTGTGAGCCAGAGAAAATATGTTTACCCGGTACTAATAACAAGAAATCTATTTTTTACATTTTTGTCTGTCTGTCTGTTTGTTTCGGCTAATCTCCAAAACTGCAAGTACAGGTTAACAGGAGAAACATAGGCATATTTTACAAAAAGAATTAGGGGTAAAAAAGGGCACAAACATATTAAACTTTCTTCACACGGACGAAGTCGTGGGCATCAGATAACGGTATAATATACCTATGTCACGATACTGTACAAGTTATTAATCATTATCATCATCAGCCAAAAGACGTCCACTGTTGAACATAAGCCTCCCCCATAGAACGTCGAAACGAGCGGCAACCTGCCGCTTGTATCCACCGGTTACCCGCGATCTTGACAATGTCGTCGGTCCATCTGGCGAGAGGCCTACCAACGCTGCGTCTTCCAGTTCGTGGTCGCCACTAGAGAACTTTTCTTCCTCATCAGTTATCGATTCTTCGAGCGATGTGGCCTGCCCATTGCCACTTCAACTTGCATATTCTGAGAGCTATTTCGGTGACCTTAGTTCTTTGTCGAATTTAATCGTTCCGGATTCTATCGCGCAAAGAAACTCTGAGCATAGCTCTCTTCATGACTCGCTGCGTGACTCTGAGCTTCTCTAGGAGACCATCAGTTAAAGACCACGGTTTTGTGCCATATGTCATCACTGGCAACACACACTGGTTATAAACCCTCGTCTTTAGGCACTGTGGAATTATGGACGAAAAGGTATCTCGTAGTTTCCCGAGTACTTACTTAAATATGATAAAAAGTAGCAGATATTTGGGGTCTAAGGACTTTAATAACTTCTTTTCTGTAATTGGTATTCTTTGAGTAGGTACATATCGTACTCAAAACAATAACAATTAAAACAAAGAAGTACTGACTTCCTTCAAAACTTCGTGACAGCAGGCTGAAAGTTTTCTCGGTAATGTTGACATAATGACAGTATTTCGTCTAATATAACTGTGTATCTACGTGGAGTTAGGTACGTATCTAGAGTCGTAGATATTAATCTAGATGATCACTTAGCACTCAATGCGAACACATTACGTCTGTAATGAACGGACAATAGAATTGGCTATATCTGTCTTCAGTCAGGATATTACACGTACCTAACTTTAGTAATAATTAAACACATCTCCCTAATCTATACATCTATTCATATACAAATAAATAAAATTGATGTGTCTGTTTGTAATGTTAAATAACAGCTTTTTATTGAGTGCTTTTAAATGTTTACACGGGACGAAACAACAATCTACTTTTACATTAAACGAAACGTGAGTATTGTTACACATTATAGATTGAGAACAACGGATTAACTCACTGTCACTGCTTAATATGGTGAGACAGAGGAGGAACTAAAAAGTGATGATGTGGTCAGCTCAGTGTGTATGTGATTCAAGCAAGATACTCTTCCGCCACCTCTACCACCTCTACCCTCGCCCGCGCCACCGCCGCCACCGCCGCAGTTGTCCTCGCGGGCGCAACGCGCGGCCTCAGGAACACGACGGGCGTTGTGTCATCCTGTGGAACTCCTTGGAAAAGGTAGCCGTATGCCATCGAAACTAGTCGGACGAACCCGACGACACAGTGAGTTAATCCGTTGTTCTCAATCTATAATCTATTTTTATTAACATTTTTGTCGGTCTGTCTGTTTGTTCCAGCTTATCGCCGAAACGGCTGATTAGATTTTGACGGAAGTTTCACTGGCAGATAGCTGATATTATCAGGAGTAACAATAAAACATTAAAACCCCACAGATAACCGAAATTCTCGCGGACGAAGTTGCGGGCATCAGCTTGATTGACTAGATTCTAGGTTGACTATACTCCATTTACAATAAGATTAGACTTTAAAACAAACCTTTTTTACAGTCCCTTCAACCGATTTTGACTTCTATTCCGTAAACTTAAGGATGACATTAGAGGCAAAAAAGTGGTTACAATAACAACTGTTTACTGCAGCTGCCATTTGTCATTCCACCAATGCAATATAAGTCAAAATCGGTTGAACGGACTGTAAAAAAGGTTTGTGTATATGAATCTTATTGTAAACGAAGTATAGATTGTTTGTTTGGTTTGTTCTTTCAACGCGATATACAATGGAACTACTAGTCCGATTCTAACAATGTAAATTTCTTTCACTAATAGGAAGTTATGTTATGCCTCGGGCTATATATAGAAAAAAATAAGTATCTGTAAGATAATTCATGCGGAAGAAGTCGCGGGCAAAAGCAGTAGTCAATGAATTGCAACGAAGCTTGGCGTTCCATATACCCAATACAGTAGACATATGCATGATCTAGGACGTGTTCAAACCAAGTTATAAGCACAATCGATCAGGGGGCCAAGTCTGCTAATTTTATAATTTCGTCATTCCAACACGATCCCATTGTCATTTTGCTAAAAGTTCGTAAACTGCTAAATTCATAATGGTCAATCATTGGTCGGTCGTATTAAAAGCAATGACTGTACAATGACGTTCTAATGGTAGGTCACTGATCAAAGGAACTGTCAAAATTTTAGCAGATTACCGCCTAAGTCATTCAGTCATTCAGTTGTCATTTTGTACGAGATTACCATTCTATATAATTTTTTTTAATGACGTGTCAGTGGTTGAGCATTGGAAAGTCATAATGACGCCATTATGATAGTAGATTACCAAACATGTCAAAATCAACAATTATGAAATCAATGATAGACCATTCTGACACTATTGTAATAGCAGACTTGAGGCCCAGGTATACAGTAGGTTGTCATAATAATAGTGACAGTATTAAGGTGAGATAGTGGTCAAACGTATGCCTATCATTGGTAAAAAAAAGTATCCATTTTTCTTTATTCGAAACTACCATTTGGAAATGGAAACTAGATTCAATTTTTCTAATATTATGACGTTCAAAGGTCCCTTTTAATTGTATAATTGTAATAAATGATTTGACTCTGACTCTTCTAATTTGACTGAATTTCTCAGGAAAAGGATTGGCTTCGCGGGAATTCAAATTTACGTATGAAAAAACAAAATTAAGCTGTAACAAATGTTACTTACGTTCTGTAGTTTAGATAGAAAAAGCTTGCAATATCGATCTGATAATATTTTTTTTTACCACTGACGAAACAAACGTCTGTTGTCGTGACTCTGTTGTCCCTAATAATTTGGCCAATGATCGTAATATGCCCCTAAACTGTAGCCCAATTTAGAACTTTTGCTTCTTTACGAAATATGAGGTGTAGGTGAAAATGGGTAGAAAAATATGATTAAAAAATTGACGTTCCTTCAATGTTTTCTTCCATTTCACAAAATATCTTCTATGCTAATTGTATAATAGGGTATTTTACTCTATACGAGAAAAAATCTATAAATATGTTATTGAGACAGTTTAGGCATAAAGCAGTTGGAAAATGTAAGTTTTAGTTCATAAAATAACAAAACAAATTTTTAAATTCAATTCAAAGTTTTCAGTATTTTTAATCTGTTATAAAACACCATGAAATAGTAGCGGCCATGTTATTACGCCATACGGCTGTGTAAACAAAAAATTGTCAACTGTCAGTCAACCGATTGGCGTAATATAGGCTTTGTACTTTTATTATTTTCGTAACCAACGTAATTTTTTCATTATTACACCTATTACAAAATATGTTTTTAATTATTTTTAAAATATATACAATAATCATATTTAATATGAGCTCATTTGATACAAAACGAACTGACATCATTTACGCTGAGCAATATGGCGTCTAGTAAGAGACGTTTTCGTCAAACTACGCGCGAAATTTGAAAATTGAAAATTTTGATGCATTTTTGTGGCACTTATCGATTGAATAAAAAATTTGGGTTTTTTTTGGTGGCATATTAGCACTACAGAATTTCATTAAGACACTTTTCAAAAATGGGTGTAATACCCTATTGTAAGTTACCAGTGAGAAAGCCAATTCTACTAATAAAAAACGTTTACAATCTATTCGTAATCTCATTTCAGCCACAATCGATGTCTAAATCTTGTCGAAATAGAGACGGTTTTGATATATATTGAGTTTTAATGCAAATGTCCTGAAAGTCATAAATAATTTTATTTCTTCATCAACAAGCCCTATATTGGCTAAAAAAACAGTTCGCTGCTGAAGCCCATAATGAAAACGTATTTAAGATTTACGCTACCATGTTCTTTATATACCTCTTTTGAATTTGTTTAAATATACAACCTTTTGAGACTAAAGTAATCTCGAGATAATAAACCCTATAAACAAAGGTTTATGATTCAAGTTTAAGCAAGTTCAATATCAGCCAGAACTTTCGCGGAGTTACGGCACTTCCAGTTGATCAACATCTTTGTAATAAGATAACATATTGTATAATACGCAATTAATATTTTTGTTTACTTAGGTCACCATCATTTAGGCGACGCAACACTGAAAGCAGGCGGCACACGACTGTAATTGCTAGTTTAAATTACAATTAACTTAATTATCAAACTAAATGAAGTTTAATTAGGTATTTATTATAACAAAAGTCAAAGGAGATAAGTAAAATTAATTTTGTTTAGCATCTCTTTGTCTGCTTGTGACGTTTGCAAGAATAAAGGTGTGCCATGTTAAGTTTTTTACACAATTTTAGTTATGAATATAATTAGTTTAATGTAAATATTCATTTAGTGGGCTGTTATTACGAAGGCATATTTATTTAGCGCCAAATGACGTCCCTAAATTGTACATATTTTAGTTTAATTGTTACTGGAATAAATTATAGGAGGTATCATAATTTTTAATTAACCTAACCAACACCATCCGCCAAGCCTTAACCCAACTGTTTAGGTTGGGGTCGGCTTCCAGTCTAACTGGATGAAGTTAAATAACAGTGTTTTACAAAGAGCGACTGCCGGTCAGACCTCCACAACCCAGTAACTGAGTAACACTTATACCCCTTGGTAAGACCGGTTGTCAAATTTTTCATTTTCTAAGGTCGGGTTGTTTCAAACAGTCGGTTAACGTTACATACGGACGCGTTATAAAGTTACTATGACGTGTGATGTTGAACGTACGTTAAATATAACGGGTTGTTTTGATGATTTAAAAATCCGTCAAGTTATATAAAGAGATTCCATAATATTTTGATGTTTGATGTAGCCGTTTGACAACACAACATTACGATGACTGGTCGGTTATGGTAATAGTAACTTTTTGACGTATGATTTTGTGAAACAACCCATTTTTCTGATTTGACGATAGTGTTTCTGAGTGACCGGTAATAGTCAAAAATGGCGCTACCATTTTTGACTATTACCGGTCAGTAATGGTTAGTTGAAGCAACCCGCCCTAAGACTTAGAAACTGAAAAAGTTAACAACCAGTCAGTACCCATTAAGACTATCAAAGATCTAGGAATGATAGCCGGGACCAACGGTTTTATGTGCTTTCGGAGGCAATGAAATGGATGGTCACCCATCCATGGACCACCGCGGCAAGCGTTGTTTAACCATGATGAGATCTGATTGTTCCGTCCGACTTTTTCTTAGCTACGAGCGAGTTTTAACTAACTTAAGCATACATAGAAAATGATTATTTAACAAAGTTAAAAACAACTGTCTTAATTCAAGTTAACAAAGAACAAATGTGTGCAAAGTTCATAATCCCATAAGCTGGTAACAAGCTGACGGTTGCCGTTTTGTCGGCATGTGATTCCGCTTAGCAAAGTTGTAAGTTAGTAGCTACAATTATTCTTACTCATCATCAGGCCTTTTAATATATTTTTCATCCCACCATCTCGGAAAGAGTATTTTTAATCTTCAATATCTGAGTGGAAAAGCCGTTTTTATTCTCTAGAGGATAAAGTAAATTGAATTTAGAACATCGTGTGCACTAAGTTTGTGAATTAAAAAAAAAACATTAAACCTATTTACTGCTACCTCTATGGTGCCGAATATATCATACAACTTTTTTTTAATTTGTTAAAAACTCAGACTTTGTAAACGTTTTTTTTTTGCATTTAGTCATTTCCTCGCTGAGGTGGAATGAAAAGTTACGTGTTGCACTCGAGTGCAAAGATTTTTCACCTCGTGCTCTTTTGATTCCCTCGCTAACGCTCAGGATTCTAATTTTGAATCACTCGCTGCGCTCGTGATTCAATTTTAGAATCCATCGCTTGCTCGGTCATCAAAATTGAACACGCGGTTAAAAAGCAACTTTGCACTCTTGTATAACAAATAACTATTTCATCCCTTCTATTCGAAAAGTGTCGTTTCGTTCCTCTATAAGCGGGAGCAAAGTAGCTCTTATCTCCACTAGACTTTTTAGCGGGCAGTAATGAGATTTGAATTTGGAACATGAATCGTTAATTGAAATCGAACGCAAATTGTATAAATTACTGGCTGTAATGTAACTAAAACAGAAGCGCGCGATTTACTTCCCTGTTCTTGCTGTATGGACTTAGTTGTATTTTGCAAAAAAAAATGTTGTAAGTCGAGTTCTGAAAGTGAGAGTGCATTAACTCCTAAAACAATAAAAATAGAAGCTAATAACGTCATACAAAACTTAATAATACCTATGAAATCCCTGGAGAAATATTTTCTCATAGTCTCTCAACTGTAAATGCCTATAGTGCGCCTACGCCTCAGGAATCACAGGGCGCGCACGGCGAAATCGTGCGATTTCTCCGCGTTCACTAAAACTACGATATCTCTCAAATTACGCATCGCAGCTCGACAAACCCTATGTCATTAAGATTGCTATGGAATTATAAGCTATCTGATTATCTATAGTTCAGTACAGTTTTATCGTGGAATCTATTGTTGATTCCTTATTTTTCAACAGATTCCTATTTTTTGTAGATAAAATATAAAAAGCACTCAAGGATAAAGTAGTTTCCTATATAGCGAAATATTTTATATAATCGAACGCGTAGTTCAACCTCCGAACAAAAAAAAACAAACTCTTAAATTTTATAAAGATCAAAATCTATGCTATATAAAAGAAAATGGATTCTACTCGGACCTGTTTAGAATCCATTTTCGTTCTCACAAAACATGACCAGTGCAACATAAACGTTTCAATTTACACAAGGTTGTTACCAAAAAGCTTAAATTCAGTTACACTGTTGGGCACTAGACCATTATAATAAGCTTTTATAATGTAAATTTAATAACTAGTACAACTATGTATCTATACAAAGTGACTACAAACTATTTACCGTGACTGTTTCGTCAGTCAAACGCGGGTTTACGTGCTCATGTCATAGCAGAATTAATTAAATTTATGTGTACACTAAAGATTACATGACCGGCCCGTGTTTGCGTGGAGGTTAATCACATAATATAGAAAAGTACAGAAGGTTGAATGCATGTAACGAGCCAAATTGCACGCACACATTGATACGCATCTACGTACAGCCAGTGTAAGCGTACATGCCACTGGAATTTGTTTCAGATGGCTCTACATCATCATCATGATTATGTCAACCTTTAGACGCCCACTGCTGGGCATAGGTCTACCCAAGGGGGGTTAAGCCATAATCGCCATGCTTGGCCAATACATATTGGCTATCGCCGTAGGTGTTTTGGTACTCAGAAGGACGCTGCTGCCCATTCTCTGGTCAATATCCCTATGTCGCTTTCTACGACACCTACGGGTAGAAATGGGGTGGTGCTATTTGCGGCCGGCACCACACGGCCCTACATACAGTATGTTAATTAACGAAAGGCGTCCTACATCGTCCAAAGATGGTTATAAATGTTCCCATCAAAAATGAAAAAGTATTTATTTTTCATACAAAATCGGATACCTACTTAAAAGAAACACTATTTTTTTTTTTTATTCTTGTTTTTTATGCTGATATTTTTTTATGTTATGTAGTTTAAGAGAACGCCCTCTGGTATTTAATTTTCTGTATTGTATAAAAACGAAAGGTCACTCTCAAAAAGTTTTAGTGATTTTGTGTTAAGTCAGTGAGTGAGTTGCAAATACAAAATCACGAAAACTAGGTATTAAGGCCAGCCGATTTTTCGGTCGACTTCTTCTTTAGAAATAGCTAAATAATACATGCGCCGGTTTTCGGTGATTGTGTGAAGTTGGTCTTCTTTACTTATCTATTTTAAATTAATATATTATTAAAATGTAGCTGCATCTGTGATCGTATTACCCACCATTGTAAAGTTAAAATGTTTCGGTGTTTATTTGGCACTGTTTTTATTTGCGCTAGTAATAATAGATCGAATTATGTAACGTTCGCTGCTGTCATTGTCACTGTCAATAGTAGTATTTTCACATGATTATTATCTACGACTATCAATAGACTAATACGATATTTTTATATTTAACTTACCTAGAAAAAGACCATACATTTAAGTACCCAACAATCTATAAAACAAATGACTAAATTGATTTAGAATGCTTTCAAATATTTAAGGGGCTATTAAACGACTTTTACAGATTTTAAACAGACAATCACGTCAAAATGTGCAGTGTAAATGATTTGAAAAAAATATATGTTAAACTAGAACATTCTTGTAATCATATAAAAAGTGAATATTTTTGATTAAGTTCATATTAAATATTTTAATTAACTCGTGAAGTTGTGTCTGACGCGGACAAAACATTGACAATCACACAAAATCTACCCAGAATAATTATCCGAAACTTACACTATCTTACAGACAATTTTATTATCTATCTTTTAGTATACGCCTTTTTTTTATTTTGAAAGAATACTACTTTTATTTAATTTTTTCGACTAAATTTTGAAAGTTTTGGACGCAGACTGCGTCCGTTCTGCATCAGTTTTGCGTCCAAAACTCTCAAAGTTTAGTCGAAAAAATTAAATAAAAGTAGTATTCTTTCAAAATTAAAAATAAGGCGTATACTTAAAGATAGATAATAAAATTGTCTGTAAGATGGTGTAAGTTTCGTTTAATTATATTTGATAGATTTTGTGTGATTGTCAATGTTTTGTCCGCGTCAGACACAACTTCACGTGTTAATTAAACTATATAATATGAATATAATTAAAAATATTCACTTACTAAGTAATTAAGAGAATGTTATAGTTTAACATATATTTTTTTCAAATCATTTACACTGCACATTTTGACGTGATTGTCAGTTTAAAATCTGTAAAGTCGTTAAATAGCCCCTTTACATGAATAAATGCTCAAAAAAGAAGATTCTAAGCTGTTAATCGTTTACACAATTTAAGCAGAAAACGATTCACTTCAATACCTATTTAGTTATTCCAAAATGCACTGATAAAACAAAAGACGAACGAAAACACTTCACTTTAAATCGATGTCGCTTGGAATTGAATAGAACCCTGAAACAAAACACAAAGAAGCTTACATACATTTTTGAACACAGAACAATTTGAAGCTCTTTGATATAATATCAAGAGCCCTAGACATCTACTAAGGCTGACTACAAACACCACTTGAAGATAGATATTAAGCTTTTAAACAGTTGATACGCCTACACTTAGCGTGCGTTCAGACGCGGCGGGGGTCGCGCGCCAAAATCGCGCGGATACCGCGCTGTTTTTATTGGAATTATTTTCTTCATATTTGTTACGACGTAACCGCAACGTCGACCATCGTCGCCGACCGTATGGTGTCGGACGTAAAGAATAGCACCATCCCATATCTTCCCGTGGGTGTCGTAAGAGGCGACTAAGGGACTTACCAGAGAATGGGCAGCAGCGTTCTCTGCGCCTTTGTAACAACCATACTGCGATCGCCAACTCGCCTGCCAAGCGTGGCAATGATGGCAAAACCCCCCATTACTTGGGGGAGGCCTATGTCCAACAGTGGACGTCTTTTGGCTGAAATGGTGATGATGATGATGAACCGCAACGCCTATAAGACCATAAAAAGAAACAAGTGCTAATATTACTAATTTTTAAACAATAAATGTTGAATGAGAAGCGCGTGTCTAAGTACAAGCCATACATATCGATTGGTCAAAAGTTAAGCTACGCTTGCCGCGGTCGGTCTGTGGATGGGTGACCATCCATTTCATACCGAGTTCCCTTCGTGCCTCGGAAAGCACGTAAAGCCGTTGGTCCCGGCTATCATTCGTAGATCTTTGACAGTCGTTGTTAAGGGTAATCAGAAGCCAGAAAGTCTGACAACCAGTCTTACCAAAGGGTATCGTGTTACCCAGTAACTTTGTGGAGGTCCGATTGGCAGTCGCTCCATGTAAAACACTGGTATTCAGCTACATCCGGTTAGACTGGAAGCCGACCCAACATAGTTGTAAAAAGGCTGGGCAGATGATGATGAATGTTGCCAGATAATAATGATAGTCTACAATTGGAATAATTAGCATGAACTGCAGGATGCAACAAGCAGGCGAACAGCAACAATATTGCGTGAAAACGTTGTAAGAAATATTCATCTTGATGAACGATTGCCCCACATGTTGCCACTGTACAACATGTCAGGTGGGGCAATAATTGTCACCCCATAAACTGTCGCCAACGAACTGCAACAAACTTTCATACTAAACAATATTTTGGACAACTGGGCAACGACAAAGTTGCCTCTTCATAATGCAATAGTGCCATTCAACCGACTTTCGGCGCTCATAAAGCTACGTATCCATGATGTTGTTACCAGCTATTTGTGTGTATATTATTGTTCCCATTAGAGTAGTTTGTGGAACTTCTTGATCGTGTGTAGTGTGCCGTACACTGCATCGAGTACAGTGCTCTAACGACCGCTGCTTGCCTCCAACTTTTAATAGCACCGCCGCACTTTTAAGTCCCAGTTAAAGCCTAGAATGAGGTCAGAAACGCGCCGATGGCATGTGTTCTGAATCTATTAATCAGAATTAAGACCTTGTTTTGACCTAGCAAAAGGACTTCAAAAATCGGTTACTCTATAGATGTCTTCAAGACGCGCCCATTCTTACCTGCAGTACAAATATATGACATGCATGTAAAACTAGATTTTAATAATTTTGAAATTAACTTAAATACGAAAATAAGTAAACAACTTTTTCACTTCAATATTAAATGTCAGGGACGTTAATACTCGTACAAAATAATTCCGTATAAAATTCACACAAACTTACATATTCACTGGAAATGTTGACCTACGTTGTGCGAACATGTTTAATGTATTAAGTACAGTCAACAGCAAAAGTAGATGATCAAAATCAGAAATTCAATACTAATGAACGATGTTCGCGTCAGAACTGTGTGACCTCGAACTGACTCAAAAGTGTGTGTGTGACAATTACATACTTTTAATAAATAAACTAGTAATAAATTATATAAATTAGTGCTAGTAAATTAGTATTGAATTTCTGATTTTGATCATCTACTTATGCTGTTGACTGTACATACGTCATGTTGTTCTGTATACTATTTGTCAACATTCTTTTAAACCGAAACACAATTTGTAATGCAAATGTCCGCCGATTTAAATTCCAAATAACAACGCAACGTTTGGTCGTGACGTATCAATTACAAATGCAATTCCGCTCGCAATGGTGGCCAAGAAAAAACTGCAAAGAGTTAAACTCCATAATTAGCCGGCGGAGCCGAATAAAAACATAAAACTTAACAAGCGAATCATTTAAACAAGAAGCTTGTTGGCTTGAAACCAAAAACGCGGCAGCATCGAGTGGGCCGATGTAACCGCTACATCTGATCCCAGTTTAATTGGAGACATTGCCTTGTGAGTTGGTGCCAAATTAGCGAAACACGTTACCTACGTGAATTTGTAACTGGTATTCATGTAGACACTATCGGAGACTATAGCGGGTGATTGTCGGACCCTCCAGCAGCAGCTTTGCTATTCTGTAACTCGACATCATGTCAGACGTGAAATCGACGTCGAGCTCAGCGACTGTTTTTGCTTAGCGATTATCGCTTTTCATTATAAACTGTCAAAAGTGTCACATTATTCAACTTTGAGTAGTTCCATCAAAAGCCGTTGCGAAAGCAAAGTTAATAAATACGAAAATGTAACTCGTCGGTGCCGCAGCGTCGAGCTATAGGTTGTGTTACTTAGGAAATAGCACCACTGGTTTACACTGTAAATATCCTACAGTTAATTTAGTTGAAGTGTATTCTTAACTTAATTTCGATCGAGGATTTTTTTATACAGAATACAAGCACGAGAACTTGCCATACGTCACACATTCGTGGCAGAAATAGTTCCTTGTTTATCCTGAAGTTTGGTTTGAAACAACAAAATCCTAAATTAATAAGCACTAGTAAATAGTTTTAAAATTGGATTAAACCATCTCAATGCTGCATGTAAATTGTCTTTCGCCGCATAATTGAAGGCACTTCACGAAACGCGATACTTTTGTAGTACGGCATTACTTTCGTGCCCACAAGTAATGGTACGACCAGGCTATGTAAACAAATCTATCTGTCAACTTGTTTACAGTTGGTCCGTACTAGTTCTACATAAATTCTTCCCGATCTATGTTGTTTGTTTACACGGTGAAAACTTTAATGCAAGTCGCTCATACGTGTAGTCGCGTTGAGATTGCATTTTGTGTGTTTATGCCTTCTTCTTCGAGGTTCCTTGCGAGTAAACATGAAGAAAATACCATGTAGTGTTGATCTTCAGTTCTATCATGTTTTCATCGATATTTTATTACTTTTGCACTGCCTTCGAGTAAATTATTATTTCGATGTCTCAACTTCGTGTGTATTTTGTATTGATTAAATCTATAGGTATTTCTACACTTAGTTAATATTATAAACCTAGAGGTAATATTTGTTTGGATGTAGGGGGTAATCTTTGGAACTATTTATCAGATTTCAATCATTCTCGATAAGATTTGGTTGAAATCAGAAACATAAAAAGTAATTAATCCCTTAACTATTACTCTAGAGTAAAACTAAAGCCAAGTTACAAAACAAAGTGTCGTATATCACAGGACTAAGCACCCGTGATTAATCCACAAGTTAAACATACAAGTCAACATCTCACTTGAGCCAAACTTAACCGAACCCAAGGTTGATGACTTAATATTGATGTGTGTTCCTGACATTTCCTTACCAAGTGACCCCTTTGAACTATTCTGAGGGCCTGACTCCTGCAGTGTTCCCTTTTACTGGAAAGTTACCAACAAAGGTGGTACGTGGCATAGAGTAGTACAACTGTACAGAAGCGACACTTATTTACCTTTTTGACCGGCATAGTCATGTTTAGATGACAATCCACAATGTGCCCTACACGCCACGGTCACGACTAGATGACAGATTTTTATACGTAAAGCTTGGCGCCGCTCCGCGCATTTTTGCTTTTTTGATGTGGAGGTGAGAAGGTTAATATCCTTCTTAGGGTGTTACCAGACTAATCGATCGATCGTCGATCGACGGCATCGATCGATGGTAGAAAGTATTGGTCGACATCGATCGACAGTTTCTACTAGACCAATCGATCGATTGTCGATCGGCGATCGATCGATGAAAGAATTTATTAGTCGACGTCGTTCGAGCTGCTTGATTATTGTTACTGATGGATTATAGCTAGGGTTTATCGATCTACGTCGAGCGATGCCACGATCGATTAGTTAGTAGAACGGTATTCGTCGATCAGCCAAAGCTACTACATTAATCGATTGACATCGATCGATGTCGATTGATGGCATTAATCGACGATCGATCGATTGGTGTAGTAACACTTTTAAAGATCGTCTCCTAAAATTGACCGCCTTCTAATGTATGAATGAATTGAATTCAAACTTACTGCACCAATTTGAAAATGTACACATTTTCACAAACCTCACGTTTATATCTAGTTAAGTGAGTAAGAGATCAATGATGGCAGCCCATAATATTTGTATTATGTACACAGACTATTGGACTATTGAATTCAACAAAAAATACTATACTTGTCACATTTCACATTTTAGGACCAATTAAATAATATGTTAATTGTAAATCAAATCAAATCAAATCAAATCACCCACCACTCAATCCCCCAGTTATAAAAGTTCCTCGTACCTATTGGCCTAGTTATGTTCTGTCTCCTGCTTGATTTCGAGGGAAGTGGTGTTTATTTTACTCCTCCGCTGTTCTTTTCTGATAAATTTCGATCCAATGCGGGTAATGTTTCTCCGGGACTCGTTGAGGTTCGTTGCCTCGACGCTTTAGTTGTCACCACTGTTGATTCTGACTTTCAGAAGTTACAGTGGTTTGAGAAAAGAGTGGCGCCCTTGTCCCATTAAAAAAATAAAGTGTAGTGGTCGAAATCTGAAGGCTAATTCTCATAATTACCGTCAAACTCTAGTTACAGTCTCATTTCAGCGACAATCAATGGCAGAATCTTGAGATTTGAATGAAAATATTTCTAAAAGTTACTGTAATTGCCCCTTTGAGTGCTTAACGAGCTTACGTCCGAAATGACCGAAAGTGTAGGCATTTACAATGCGTGTCCAGCAAGAGTTTCGCTTCTGTACCTTCTTACTCATTGTACATGAGTATATAAACTGAACACGTGTCATTAATAATTGCTGTAAGGACTCACTCGTGCATCTTAATCGGGAAATAAACTTTTTGCCTGGTCATGAAACTGACCCGACGGGTTTTGTGAACCTTCGATTTTGGGTTTCTGGTGTGGGTTGCCGAACCTTAAAACATTGTTTATCCATTTTGGTTAGTAATTGGGATACAACTATGAGATTTGATAGAACTTATAGAGTAGGAAGTGACATAATAGGTATATGGCTAAACTCAACGACTGTCGGGCGAAACATGTAGGAGATCAAACCTCCACTGCTTATGAACCTATGCGGTACCATTGACACTCGTAAGGTATACCTATTCTAGTATACTGATACTATTATTCACATAAATATTACAATGCAATGAAGAGTTTGCTTGTTTGTTTGAACACGCTAATCTCCGCAACTACTGGTCTGGTTCTGAAAATTTATATCGACTTATTACTGAGTGCTATGAGCTATTTATGTCATAGAAAAACTCAGGAATCCATTAGCAAATACACGCGGTTGAAGTGGAGAAATAAGTCTTCTTTTTCTTTTTCTTTTCGAATTGATAGGTTTTTTTAATGTCTTCTAAATAGCAGGTGAAAGGCCACTGGCCACTTTGTCAATATAAGTGTCAGATCCCCAATCTACCTTGAGCGAAGGTGAGTGTGGTCAATGTTCATGACGTATTCTCTGTGGTTCTGACTATGGTTCTTTGACTGAAATAAATGCATACTAATATTATAAATGCGAAAGTAACTCTTTCTGTTATGCTTTCACGATGAACCGGCTGAACCGATTTTGATGAAATTTGCCATGAAGATAGCTTAAGCCCCGGGAAAGGACATATGCTACTTTTTAATGCGCGTATTTGTCTGCATCCACGATAACCGACATTCACGCGGACAAAGTCGCGGGCAGAAGCTAGTACCAAATAAAAACAAAATTTGTACGAGAAGAGGCCTACAGCCGTGCAGTGAGACAATATAATAAGCCGGTCATCATTATCTGCCTAGCCTTTTCTCCAACTATGTTTTGGTCGGCTTCCAGCCTAACCCGATAAAGCTGAATATACCGTGTTTTACATGGAGCGATTGCCTATCGGACGTCCACAACCCAGTTTCTGTGTAACACGATACCCCTTGGTAAAACTGATTGTCAGACCTTCTGGCTTCTGATTGCCCCTAACGATTGCCCCTAAAGACTACGAATGACTGCTGCGCAGCGTGTTGCGGGTTCGATTCCCGCCCAGGGTAAACATTTGTGTGATGAGCACTTGTGTTTGCCTTGTGTCTGGGTGTTGTTTATCTACATATGTATGTATTTACAAAGAAAAAAAATGTATTTGTGTATGTATATCAGCTGTCTGACACCCATAGTACAGGGTCTCCCTAGTTTGGGGTTTCCTACAATATAATAAGGCTTATATGTTATTATTTATTACTTTTTAGGACGCTACATATCTTCTTATTACTTAACTAATTGTAACGAATGATTACTATTGCTACATTTTCAGAATATGACTCTTCAATGATACGTTTTTCAATAATGGTTCCCAAATTCCACTCACAAGAAAGTTTTAGGGAAAAAATGTTTCTTATTTTTTATCTTTTGTACATTTTTATCATAATCCGCTTTTTCTAGATTTTACCGAACGTACATTTGTTGAGTGAATGAAATATTTCGTCTGCTAACTGATAGAGTACGCTTTATAGCGATTCATCAATAAAATATATTCAAACAGCGCCCCGAGCTGTCAAACGTTATGATATTTTTATTGCTAACCTATAAAACGGGTTCACAATAACTGGTGAAGCACCCAGCTTATAGGTACGACGTCAATTTCATGCCAGGTACAAATAGTAAGTATGGAGTTTCTTGCCTATTCTTCTCCATATGAAACTACCTTTTCGAGGGGGCCACTAGAATCATTTTTTTTTATATATGACGTTCAAAAGTGCCTCTTAATGGTCTAATGGAAATAAATATCCTAACCTCCTAGTTAAGTAACCTTTTATATTATTTCTTTCTTTGCGCCATATTTTTGACCTGGGCGTTGATAGCTGCGCCACAGTTTTACCCTTTTGTAGCTATCTTCGTTTCATATTGTCAATAAATAAATAAATAAATTCATGTCCCCTAACTTGCTTCGACTAAAAATAAACAGTATACACAATATGTTTATTATTATATGATACCATGGTATTATAAATATTGGACTTTGAATATGACTGTGACTTCAACCTTAGTTCTTTCAAAACGAGTTAACCCGCAATCTCTCAGGACCGGTCAAATGCTGTAACATAGCCTACATGTTCAACGTTGCCTACATTCTAAAAAGTTAAATTATTGCCGCTGAGAAACGTTTTTTTGGCATATAAATAGCCGACTTGCTTTTAGTAATACCATACACAGCAAAAACATTTCTCAGCGGCAATAATTTAACTTTTTAGAATGTAGGCAATGTTGAGCATGTAGGCAATGTTACAGCATTTGACGGTAATTAACTAAAAAAATTAACGTTCAGAGACATCTTGCCCTAGGCGCAGATGGCTAGGTGAGCTCGACGCTTACCTACTGAAGGGATTGGTCCAAGTCCAGACTAGCTCGGGACTAAAGGACCTTGCAGTGGGACAACAAAGGCTAAAAAAATAATAATAATTCAATGTGTTTTTAAATCTTGCGCCGCATGTCCCTGTCACCTGTACACATGTAAGGACTTAATGACTGCATCAGCGGATGGCGTTCCCGACGCTGATTACTGAGCCAAACAAAGAATTTCACAAAAAAAAATAATCTTTAACTGCTATCCATACGTTAAGAATATACCAAATGTGTTAGGGTGTTACTCCACCAATCGATCGATCGTCGATCGATGCCATCAATCGTCATCCATCGACATTGATCGATTAGTGTGGCAGCTTTGGCTGATCGACGGATACCGTTCTACTAACTAATCGATTGATTGCCGGTCGATGGCATCGGTCGACGTTGATCGATTAACCCCAGCTATAATCCATCAGTAATAATATTCAAGCAGCTCGATGGACGTCGACTAATTAATTCTACCATCGATCGCTGCCGTCGATCGACGATCGATTGGTCTGGTAACACCCTTACATTACATGCGTAGCGTATTTCGTGTTGTGTCATAGTCGCCGATTCCCTTGTTCACAAACTAAACTAAAATTAGACAATTGGCATCTCTTACTGCCAAGCTGTTGAAGAAAAGGACGGCGACAGATAAGAACTACGTTAGAGATGTCAAATTATTTTTTTCTTGTATTATGCCGTGTTTTTAATGAATACGTTCTGGAATAACAACTATAATTAGATGAACATTCTAGATCAACTTAAATTGTCGCTCTAAGTAATATTTGTCTCCTTCTTGTTTTATTGGAGAGAAAGAGACATAAATACCGTAAAACAAATTTAGCTCGTGCACAACAGAATTGGTACCATTGTGTTGTTACGTTAACTTTCTACACGAGCAGGGGTGTGATTCTGTAAGACCTCATTCTAAACTTCGAATCTGAATACGCTGTGAGTTTCATGATTGGCATTCTAAAAACTCGGTTGATAATTCGAATTTAAAAACCGGTTCAAAATGATCTTGATATATTTGACACTTTGAATCGGGTTTGAGTGCAAAGTGAGCGTCGAAATGTCGGGGAAATTACCTTACAGAATGCCACTTCTTACGTCAACTCATACTTTATCTGTCAAAATCTCCCTGTCAATTTAGTTCAACTCGCTGACACGCTCGCAAGGGTGGCGCTAGTGTAAATTCGAATTATCAACCGAGTTTTTAGAATGCCAATCAAGAAATTGGTTTACTAATGTTTGCCATAATTTAAGATGCCATAATTTTATATGCCATACTTTTATTTGCCATAATTTCATTAGAAATAATGCTTCAGTTGCTATAATCGTTTAATGACATAAAATCATTTTCACTAATTTCATTGGTCATAATCGATCAAGTGTCATAATAATGTTAATCCATAAATATATTTGCTATAATTTTTATATTCAATAATTTCGTTTTCCATAACATTTATTCACCATTGTCCATACTAGTACAACAATGCTAGTTCAGTACAATCGCCTGCAATGTCGATGTTATGATCATAAGAGATACAGATTTTTTAATCACAAGGAAACCTAGAAATAAACCTTCTCTATCCATTTGCATAAAATTTTCATACATACATAATCATACATTTGTTTCTTCCTAATTATATTTCGCAATAACATTATTTACGTATTACAGCTTACGTATAATTTTTCTAATCATAATAATGATTAGAAAAAAGCAAAAAGCATAAATTTATTTATACTTTAATGCATAATGATATTAAAACATATTTTTACTATGCATGCAGTAACCACGCGAACATGTAAACAAGCATACACCGTGCATGCAGCAAGCAAGCATGCAGAATGCAAGCAAGCATGCGGCAAGCATGCAGCATGCATGCAAGCATGCAGCATGCAAGCAAGCATGCAGCATGCAAGCAAGCATGCAGTATGCAGCATGCAGCAGGCATGGTTTCTGTCACGGCTCCGGCGCTGCGGGGCTCCGGCGGTCCCACGTGAGCTTATTGTCGCAGATGTATTTTACGCTCACCACCGAAGCTTCGGCTTGCTGGCCGGCTGCGCCGGCCAGCCTCAGCCACGGTGGCGAGCGTTAAAACCACCTGCTCCTCAGCTCGCGGGCCGCCTCACCCCTCCGCGCCTACGCGGGCTTAGATTACACTCTAGGGGTAGGGCAGACAAGACTACGTGGAGTCGGTTTCGCAGCGATTCGTTTTTGTCACTAACTTTTGTAGCACAACTTATTGTTTTTTTTAAGACAATATTTTAGCGTGGCACAATAGATTTGCACATTATGCCTAGTAACATTATGCGAATTTAATTTATGCCAAAACAAATGTCTAAATATTATTTGCTACGCAACTAAGGACATCTGGCGCTAGGCGGCCGCTGCCGCGGCACGCTCGCTATGCTCACTCGCCTTCGCGCGTTGCGTGGTCACCACCTAACCTAATCTACCCGTTTCGATTTTTACTAACTTTTTATTGTCTAAAGATTGATTACTATAATAAATCAAAACAATAAACGTTTCTAAATTACATTAAATGTTGCTTATGTCAAATAACGATTATGTAATATGTTACTTATAGAAACTAATGATTATAACATATGTTATTATGGCAACTAATTTTATGGCAAATGAAAGTTATGACTAATAAGTTGATATGACAAACGTTATTAGTATAAATGATAATAGTGCAAGTAAATATTATGACGGGGGACGATTATGGAAAACAATAATAGTACAAATGATTTTATGGAAAACAAGACAATACCTTTTGAACCTTATGCGAAGTGAGAGTGAATAGCGATGTGAGATGCGAGTTGTTGTTTGAATTTTACAGAATCGACCTACAGGCTGTGGACTTGTTATACACAGAGATCGCTCAGTGCTTTGCGCGTCCAATCTATTAATGGTTTCAGGATGTTGCTAGCTGCTCCGCGTCTGTAGTGCATCAAGCATGTTTGTGGTAGCTCGCGTGGATGTCTTTCATGCCATCATACGCATGAGACGCCTCCTTACTGCACAGAGTGCGGGGCAGCACTATAATAGCATCCTGAACGTAGTCGCGGACAAATTTGATGCAGGCTTTCATGCGGGTTCTAGTTAGCCACTGTTATGTGTCAAGCTGACCCTGCATATTTTGCCGCATATGTAACTGTGTCCATTTTGTTTCACTATCAAAGGCTTTAAGTACTTTGTGTTACTAACCAGATATGGACGTTGTCCGAAATAAGTGTTATTGGAACGAAGTTCCTTATCGCGCGTTGTGAAAGGGGGCTAGACGGAAAAAATTCTTACGAAATGTTGTCACGACACTTTTTGCTATACTTCACAAACGCAGACAATTCGAACAGAAAAATTGAATCGTTGGAACTGTCAAATAGAGTTCATTATTAGTTGAATGGCGGCTTTTCTATGAAAATATTGGAGCGAATTAAAACCTTATTTTTACACATTAACCGTGAAATTCGGTTGCACATAGCTCCTATTGTCCGGTCGGGCACCAGCCTATACGTTTCTCAGAATAATTTTATCATACCTAGTTTGGTTAAATTTCAATTTTTAACCGTTTACGTTTACAAAATAAAGTCCGAATTCGCTTTTCGTAGAATATATTTATGTATTTAAAGGCGGCGCGGCGAACTCTTTGAACTAGGTACCTACGGCGATATGTTTAGTACCTAAGTTTGTTCGCTCAAATAGTGGCGGTACCTACCTCAATGACATCGGAATTATCATTGCGTGATAATTCCGATGATAACGACCTACGAGATAAGTCCACCTTTCACTGTGAGACTGTGTGGATTGTGAAAACGAGTGTAAATTTTAAGTCGATAATTAAGCCATAGAATACGTAGGTTAGGTAGGTAGGTAGTTACTGTACCTACTTCTATGTTTTGTTTAGTAGGTACCTATTGAAAGTTTGGGTTTGGTAATCATGAGCTTTCTATCGGTCGCGGTCGTCAGTAGGTAACCACTGCATCTTATCGCTCTAGGTCACACACAGAGTACTTTTCTCTAGGTTTTACTAGCGACAATAATATTTTTTTTGATTTGATTAAAATGTTTTGGTTTAAATTAAGCCAGTGGGAGCTTAGGTGGGTACCTAGGTAGGTAGTGGTACTTACTTTTATCATTGGCGAATTATTTGTAGTTGTAAGTAGGTAAGTGAGTAGGTACTCTTTTGCTAGAAAAAGAAAGGCAGGCAGGCGTAGGTACCTATAGGTGCTATAGGTAACCTATTTAAATAAATTAGAGCTATTCACAAACACAGTTTTAATCAACTTTGGCTTAATTAAAAAACTTACCTATTAGGTATAAAATTTACACTTCCCTGTATCGAAGCAACTGCTCAATATGGAGTCCATTTCGCTCGATACATAAACGGGCATGTTTAATTAAATTGTCTTTTAATTACATTATATTTCTTAATAATAAAAAAAATATTATTTTAACTTAAAAAAAAAAAAATATTACAATTCCTTCACTAATTAATCGAAAGGAACTTCGTTCCATCCGGGTGTCCCTTGACACCTCTCAAGTTTTTTATTATTACTACTACTATTTAGTAATAACAGTTCAATGTATGTATACGTAGGTACTAATGTAGGTACGTCCTATACTAATACTTAATCCTCCTATACCTATAGGTATTCGCTATTGAATTTGTATTTGCTTTTATGGCTTCACTCTCAATGTTCCGCGCGGTCTATCTGCTTTTTATTTCATAATTTGAGATATAAATGCTACAAACACAGTAATGTTTCCCATTACAAGTGCACGTCTGAAGTTACACCAGTACACAGATTTAAATTTATGTCTCCGGAAACTCGATATTCCCGATTGAGGTAATTGAAAGCTTAAAGGAATTTATTTCCAATTTCCTATCATATGAGGTTTTTCCGTCTATGAAATACACCGGGAGCGTCGATATGAATTTATGACATGTCTGTTTTTAATTCTGTTTTTAAATTAATTGGAACATTGTTAAGCTGACAGGGGAATGTTTGTAACGAGGTGGTTTTCACTAATTTGTTTTTGTAGAATAAGATATATATATTTTTTTTATTCTGCATTTATTTTAGGGACTTTTATGCACAGCGTATGCCAGTCCCATGACAAATCCTTATCCAAATACATCACTACAAAATTAGACATTACGTACCTACTACTATTACAAATACATAATTACAATATTTGGGCCATAAATTTGAACAGAACCTTCGCTCCGATACTACTTGGCTGAGATAATATTTTGTGGAATATAGGCACGTCAGTTCTGTTCAAATTCAAGGCCATTATTATATTTTTTTCTTGTAGACCCATATTTAGTCCCTCTCCATTAATAAATGATGCAAGTATTCAATGACCCCACACATTCTTCACAATTGGGCGAAGTAGTTTTCTTCAGGGCTTGGATACCAGTATATTTTTCGAAACGGTTTCGTCTTAAATACCTAAGAAACAGTTTGTTTCGGTTACGTTCGAACGGAAGGTTATTTATAACGTTTTTGAAAAAGAACAAAATTTAAATGGTTCTCGATTACGAGGGCGGCACTGAAAATTTCGGGAATCAAGGAAGTGACACAACATTACTATTTAAAAATGTATTTATTGCTTTTCGAAGTATTCTCCGCGAAATTTGACACATTTTTCCATACGATGGAACCAATCATTGAAGCAACCATTCCAATCGGAAGTTGGGGTTTCCAAAATGGCCGTTTTGTAGGCGTTTTGTAGCTTCTTCAGGTGATGAAAATCTCTGACCACGCAATTTATTCTTTATTTTAGGGAAAGTATAGAAATCATTAGGGCTTAGGTCGGGGCTGTACGGCGGATGGTCTAATAATTCTATGTTTTCTTGCTCTAAAAACTCTTTTGTTCTGTGCGCGGTGTGAGAACTCGCATTGTCGTGATGGAGGATGATGCGGCGGTTGCAGTTCTCTTTACGGAGTTCAGAAACGACCTGTGGCAAACAAATGCTAGCATACCATTCTGCATTAACCGTTCTTTGTCCCTCAAGAGGAATAGTCGCAACATGGCCGGTTTTGGAGACAAACGTGGCCACCATTTTTTTTGCAACACTCCGTGAACGAACCATTTTTGTTGGCTTTAACTCATTTTCGAACACCCAAACTCTTGACTGGTTTTTTGTTTCGGGTTCGTACGCGTATATCCAGGATTCGTCACCTGATGCGAGGTTTTATACAGCATTTGAGGATCCTGCGTGGATTCTTTCGAGAGTTCTGACGCACCAAGTAACGCGAGCCGCTTTTTGCTTTTCACAGAGCGAATGCGGTATTCATCGGGAAAACCACTTTTTTACACCTAATTGTTCATGCAAGATTATTTGTATTTGACTCATGCCAATGTCCTAAAGTTGCCTGAATTTCGCGGTATGTCACATGTCGATCTGCCTCAATCAGCTTACGCACAGCATCAACGTTTTCTTGGGTGACTGCAGTTTTTGGACGACCTTGACGGGGATCATCACTGAGCTTGACACGTCCACGTTGAAATTCAGCAAACCAGCGATAAATTGTAGTTTTGGATGGGGCTTCATCACCAAATGCAGAAATCATCCGGTCAACATACTGTTTTTGTGATAAACCACTTCGAAATTCATCGCTCTTGAATTTTCTCGAGTCAATTCCATTTTCTCAACGATCTTTTTTTTAAATAAATAAATGGTATTCGATTTTTAAAACCAAGGAGTTTTTCAATTAAAAAGATTTTAATATGATAGGAACAGTGGAAATATTCCATTCCTGATACTTTTAGTGCAGCCTGGTAATAAAACGTTTTTAACCGTTTTTAACCGGAATCAATACGTGATCGCATCGGAATAAATGATATTTTGAAATGAAAACATACCCTACCTAACTTAGCAAGTTCATGCTTGTCGCTGCACACTATGTGCGGCTGCGTCCTGCGGAATAAACGACATTAATAAAATAAATAACATTCTCATTATTTCTCATTAATTCGTTTTCGTTCCAAACAAAATGTTGTACAATGAACGGTTAGAAACGTTTTAAAAATGTTATTTTAAATGATGTTTCCGAGCCCTGGTTTTCTTCATCATGAAGGCAAATTTTTTACATAGCTTATGCCCAGATCTGAGTCTATGTGCAAATAGTAGTTAATTTTCTACATAAATTAATGTTCATGAGGCACACGAAAAGGCTGACATAGAATAATGTTTGTTTAACATAGAGTGAAGTATGGAGCTCGAGGCTAACTAAAAGCTGAAAGGTTCAACCGGTCATGATGGTCGGTCTGTCGATGGGTGACCGTCCATTTCATACCGAGACCAGCACAAGCACGTAAACCCGTTGGTCCCGACTGTCATTCGTAGATCTTTGGCAGTCGTTATAATTAGTCAGAAGCTTCAAAATCTGATAACCAGTCTTACCAAGGAGTATCGTGTTACTCAGCAACTGGGTTGTAGAGGTCAGATAGGCAGTCGGTAAAATATTGGTATTCATGTAAAATATTGGTATTTAGTTGAATCAGGTTAGACTGGAAAGAGGCCGATCCCAACATAATTGGGAAAAGGCTAGGCAGATAGAGTGAAGTGTGGAAGACTACAGATAGGTAATTCCTTTCTTTTTTTGAAGAAAATTATTTTGATCTATTTTTTAGTCTAAATAACTTTGATTTTTCATACGTTTTTTACACTGATTGTTGTTGAGTCGAGATCGCGGCTAGATTCTGAACGTGTATAGTTATACTGCATACTGCTAGGCAAATATCTCAATATCTCATCTACTGCTTTTATTATTTTTTTAATCCGTAAACCCAAAGCATTTTATAAAATAAGATCTATTGTTTAGTTGAAAAATATTTACGGTCTTAAGCTTCAATGGATTCAAATAGTTACAAAACGTGTATTTAAAATAAAATATTGCATTGAACATTCCAAAGAGCAGAGCTTTATGTAGTTTGAATCGTGAATGCTAAACAAAAACTACATTTATAAAATATGCAAAAATGATGAATATCTGACAGCTTATGTAAGTATCGATATAGGTACTATTTCCATGGTATTTGGTTAATTATAAAACGTCCGTCGTCATATGCGCTGCATTCTGACGGAAGCTTAGATTCAATATGAATGATGTAACCGAATGAATGTGTGTGAGCCTTTCGGCCTCGTAGAGGACCAATTTTCGTTTCTTTTTTAATCATGTCATTTTTGTGTGTTTTTGTCCTAGCGGGTGAATAAATGGTTTTCCTTTTTTCTTGAAAAAAGAGAGAGAAAAGAGTGTTGAAGTTTCTTGCTCGTTCTTCTCCATAGTAACCTACTGTTTGGTATGAGCAACTAGCTTCAACTTTCTGACTGATTTAAATGTAAATGGTTTATTTGAAATAAATGAGTTTGAGTGTCTCGTGTCGCGGATACGAATCCCGCCCAGTGTTGTTAGTGTGCCTAATTAGATAATAGATAAAAAACTCAATCAACCCACAATGGACCAGTGCTGGACATAGGCCTTGACCAAGTTATACCAATGTTCTTCTGTATGGGACAGACTAATACTGGTACTACAGATGTGTATCTTTATAACAACACTCATTTCTGAACATTGAGAAATAAGTCCCGAAGAACTGAAACTTGTATTTTCCATTAAATGAGTTTAATTAACCAACAATTAATAGTGGGGGTTATCTCTTAATAATTCAATTAAATACGCTAAATCATAAAAAAAACACCAGCAAAATTAGGTTAATATTTTCAAAACTTGTGCGTAGCATAGATTTAAAATTAATCAGCTTTAAACATTCAAAACGATTACAATTACTTAAAAAAATTACAGTTATGACATGGGTTCGTTTCTTTTGGCAACACCAAACCAAATTATAACAACTTAATGTTTAAGACGAAACACTTGTCTTGCCTTAAGGCCTCTTAATTTTAATAAGCCCAACGTATTAGTACAAAACGTAAATTAGGTGTTATGAGATAATATTATTATCTAACTAAATATGTTTTATTACGTCTAGACTTTTGTCTATTTAATTAACAAAGGGCCTCAAAATTTAATAAGCAGAATGCAACGGCTTCAAGTCACATTCTTTTAATAAGAAAAACGTAATATTTGTTCTTTTGTTTAGTTTTAATAAAGACGAAAGCCCGTTGCACCGTCTCAACTGTTTATATTAGGTTAATTTAAGAAACCAGGCAACTGACTGTGATAAATAAAAGCATTAAGACCATCCAGTCATACCTACAGAACTTAATGCAATGTTGCTTGTGGTAAAAAATTGCCCACCATCTTTTGCTACGGTTTTTGTAAACGGAATAAAAAGGATTGCAGTAGCATATTTCTGTGATTACAAAGCTCCTGTGATTACAGGAGCTTTGTAATCACACCATCATTTATTTATTTTATTTACTAAGACATAGACAAAAAGGTACATAATAGTATTAATAGTGTCTTACGAATAGGTTGCAGAACAGTGACACATTTTAAAGTCAAACGTCTGACTCCTAATGCAATAAACCTGTGTCTTAGAAATATCACATAATTATAGACGTATCAAGTGTAACAGATTTTAGAAAAATTTGAATAGTGACGTACCTACTTCTCGAAACAGCTTCAACTTTCTGACTAACTGACCGACTCCTTGACAATTCAAAAGCGCCTGCTAATGGTTTGACTTAGACCATTATAAAATACGAATTTTCACTTATCATTGCACAATTTCATTCACCATTGTATACCACTGCTAATGTAAATTGACGTACTTTTACGTAATTTGGCGATAATAGGTGTGGTAGCTTGATGATTATCAAGCTATTTACCTGACTATGTGATAGCAGTCGAGACAACGCTCCTATTATCGCCAAGTACGTAAAAGTACGTCAATTTACATTAGCAGTGGTATACAATGGTGAATGAAATTGTGCAATGATAAGTGAAAATTCGTATTTTATAATGGTCTAAGTCAAACCATTAGCAGGCGCTTTTGAATTGTCAAGGAGTCGGTCAGTTAGTCAGAAAGTTGAAGCTGTTTCGAGAAGTAGGTACGTCACTATTCAAGTTTTTCTAAAATCTCAGTTGCACTTGATACGTCTATAATTATGTGATATTTCTAAGACACAGGTTTATTGCATTAGGAGTCAGACGTTTGACTTTAAAATGTGTCACTGTTCTGTAACCTATTCGTAAGACACTATTAATACTATTATGTACCTCTTTGTCTATGTCTTAGTAAATAAAATAAATAAATAAATAATTATTTTATGAATGTAGGTAAAGAGCTATAAAAAATAACTAGCTCTTGCTCGCCACTTCATCCGCGTGAATGTCAGTTATAGTAGGCTAAGGCTAGTTAAAAAGTAGGCTATGTCCTTCCCCGGGGTTTGGAAACCTAAAAACACCCCTCGGTGACGGTATGTGAAGTGAGCTGGAGATGAGCGTTATCACTCACATTAGGCAGGATGATTAGACAGCTCACCAAACCACAAAGTACGTAAGGCTGCGGGCGCGCCCGAGCAGAGAGACCACTCAGAACAAACCGCCAATTTTCGCACGCACACATTCACATTACGTTTGTAGGCATTCTCAAGCAGTTTCAAGCAAACTTCAGTCTCGACTGTCACGTGTTGTCTAAATGAATAAATGAGGGACATTGACATTTCATAACGAATAGGAAAATTTTGTTATAAAAAATTGCAAAAAGTTTCAACCAGTGTCAACAAAATTTCATATTGTCACAAATAAAACCTACAGAGTAAAAACAGAAGCAGCCCTAGTGAGTCTGGCAAGTTTAGGTAATTATTTTTGCGCGTAATTATTAGCGGTCCTTCTTTAAAGTCTATATTTTGTGACCTCACAAAATATAGACAGATTTTTAGAATAACACACTGCTGTAAGAAAATAGAGAAGACCTTTTCAGACGAAATTGTACTCTGTGTAACCGTGACATGAAACAAATTTACACACCCCACTTTTAATTCTCAGTACATACTACAACTTCGAAGAGAGCGTATCTGCTTCACATTCGTATGAATTTGTCATTAGTGGTACGTATCGCATAAAGACTCCGATTAAGAATTCCTGAAACTAATGACATCTGGCATGGAAAGAGAAATTCTACATTTAGAATGTCTCTTTACATGCCAGATGTATTGCAAATTCATGCACTCAGAGAATGTAGTTTGGATGAAATGTTAGTGAGGATTGCATATTGATGACATTTCCTCGAAGTTGTTTTAGTCTATACTTACCAATCTTGTATACTCACTGTAATTCTGAGAATTGTGTATGATACAAGAAGTGGAGGGAAGTGCAATTTTTAATTAATATATCTCTGCTGTTTATGCTTCAAAATATTAAACAGTAAATATAAACAACATCTCAAATCCGTACAAAGTATACACTGATCAAAGGAAGTAATCTAGGGAACTTTAGACTTGTTTATTCATCTGAAACATAAGATATTTATTAATTTTTACACAATCTATATATATATAAAAGCGAAAGGACATTCACTCACTCATCACGAAATCTCGAAAACCGCTTGACGTATAGAGATGAAGTTTGGCAGGGAGGTAGTTTATAGTTAGTAGACGTCCGCTAAGAACGGATTTGGCGACAGGGCCGGATTAAGGAGGTATAATGGCTCTCGCAAGTAAACACCGGGAACGAAATCGCAGGCAGCAGCTAGTTTTTACATAAATAGACTTAATAAGTTTTGAACTAAGTGTACAATGTCGGTTTTATATTATAATAATAATAATAATATGTGGGGACATTTTCACACACGGCCATCTGACCCCAAACTAGGGAGACCCTGTACTATGGGTGTCAGACAGCTAATATACATACACAAATACAGTTTTTTTTTGTAAATACATACATATATAGATAAACAACACCCAGACACAAGGCAAGCACAAGTGCTCATCACACAAATGTTTACCCTGGGCGGGAATCGAACCCGCAACACGCTGCTACTTAGCGGCCTTCTACAAGCATTGCAATTTTCATTTGCCTGCACTTAACAAGCCTATTACTTAAATATTTTGTTTTATGTTAGGTATAATTAAATTGTAAAAATATAGTAATGTCAATTTTAAATATTTAGTTTGCATCTTAACCTTTCGAATGTCTTATGTAACACAGTCCGACATAAGCAGCGGAGGTTTGACCTTCAACACTTTCGCCCGACAGTCGTTGAGTTAAATCTGTAATTAAATATGTACAAAACTTATAAATAAAAATAATAATTATTATTGTGTACAATATTTATTGACTAGATAAAAAATAAACTTATTTAAATGTTACTTTTATTTATGTTTAGAAATAGTTTCCTTCAGAATAAAAACATAATTATACTTATTATCCTGACAAAAATAATCTGTAATTAATTCCATACTATTTATTTTGTACAAGGCACACACTTTATTTACTTTCCTTTTATCTTATTTAGGTACTTTCTTAAGGCCATCTAAAGCTGCTGACTCATGACAAACTCACTTATAATGTACGTCAATGAGAAAAGAAAGTGGTTCCTCAAAGATCACCGTGACTTGCTCTAATAAGTTCGTTCATCTTTCTGAGACAATAGGCAGGGGCTGATAACCTTAATGTTTGCTTTTCGATCAGGGATGAAGATTAAAAAATAAGCTTTTTTACAAAAATCTAAAATAAATTTTATAATATTTTTTTAACGAAAAAGCACAGAACAACACACATGACTTTAATTTCGGAAGTCGGTTGCTTTGTTTGTTTGTTGTTTTGTATTGCCACCGACTTCCGAAACTAAAGTTATGTGTGTTCTGTGCTAAAGTTATTTATCACTTTTAAGTTTTTGAAGGCGGTTATCTTTTTTGGTAAAAAGGCTTTTTATTTTTCGCTTTTTAGTACCTCCTTATCATCAAAATCCATTAATAATCGGCAAGACAGTCAAAACAGAGATTTAAAGTAAGTACAAGATTGGAGAAACTTAAAACATCATCCACTTATGCATAAGTTTTTGCTTTCTGTCGGTTTTTTCCAAATGTGCTGAATGAATTTCGATAAAATATGGAATACAAAGGACTACCTATCTGTGACATCAACCCTTTTAAACAAAAAAAAATTCAAATCGGTCCATGCGTTTTCAAGTAATCGGTGAACATAAAAAAAAAATACAAAAAAATGATTCCGACGTATTGAGAATCTGCTCCTTTTTCGAAGTCTGTTAAAAATCTTTACACAACAATCTGAAGATCGACTGAATTGCCAGGTTCATGGAGACTATAAAGTACTGTATTTCTTTTGTTTAAAACAAACAACATTTTAAAGAAGAAGTAGGTACCTATACTACCCAAAACTTTGTGTTGTGATGGCCCAGTGGTTTAATCACCCACCTCTTATGCATGAGGTTGTAGCTTCGTAACTGGGCAAGTTCGTAACTTTTTCAATCCAGATGTGGTTTCCAAGATTAACTTGGACATCACTGACATCGATGAAGGAAAAAAGCGTGAGGAAGCCTGGATTTTTAATTTGCAATAATAATGCTACAAATGCTCGTACCTTCTCTGTATTTGAAAAGGCCTTAGCCTATTTGGCTATTATGGTTTATTAAGATTACTTAAGTAGAATAATAAGACATACACACATCAAAAAAAGTTTGCTATCACTTTGAAAAATCTAAATATTTTTTGTTACAGTAGATTATATTATGATTTCTTCTCCTTTTCAACCGACTTGAAAAAGAAGGAGGTTCTCAATTCCTCTGTATGTTTTTTTTAATATTTTTACGCGATTTCTCCGGCAAATGTAAAGGGATTTTAAAAATTCTTTTCCTCAATGGGACCACCATATAAATTTTATCGAAATTGATTCAGCACTTTTTTGAAAAAATCGACAGAAAGCAAAAAATATACATGAATGATGTTGTAATGTTCTCACCTTGTACTTTCAATCTCTGTTTTTACTGTGCTGCCATTTCTTAATGGATTTGGATGTTAGGGAAGTACTAAAAAGCGAAAAATAAAAAAGCTTTTTAATTAAAGAATCTAAAAAAAGGGTTTTACAAAAAAAGACAACCGCCTTCAAAAACCCAAATGTGAAAAATAACTTTAAAACAGAACACACATGACTTTAGTTTCGGAAGTCGCTGGCAATACAAAACAACAAATAGAACAGCAAAGCCACCGACTTCCGAAACTAAAGTCATGTGTGTTCTGTTTTAAAGTTATTTTTCACTTTTGGGTTTTTGAAGGCGGTTAAATTGTCTTTTTTTGTAAAGAAGCTTTTTTTTAGATTCTTTATTTAAAAATATAGATTTAGAATATAAAACAATAAAATAGATCAATTGTTTTTCCATATAAAAAGGCTTTCAGTACTAGCTTACGCTCATTCAGAAATCTGATTTAGTAAATTTTAATGGATTTAAAATACTTTTTCGCGAAAAGTTGTGATTGAAAAAATGCCGAAAGGATTATCAGAAGTTTTACGAGCAAGAATAATAACTTTGAGGGAAGAAGGATACACCACGAGAGAAATAGCACGCAGAGTTGATATATCCCAATCCTGTGTCGTGACCACGTTGCAGAGGCACCACGGGATGGGTAATTTAGCTGACCGACCCCGCACTGGTCGCCCAACTGTTTTGACTGCTGCTCAAAAGCGCTTTATTAGATTGCTGGCAGCCCGTGACCCAACATTCAACGCTACTAAAATAAAAGCAGAAGTTCGGGCCGCCTCTGGACTTGAAGTTAGCACTCAGACCATTCGGAATTGCTTGCACCAGGCTGGATTACGAGCACGGTGGTCATGGCGAGCTCCTCTGAATTCCCGGCAACGTCAACGACGGAGATTGCAGAAGAAGAAAACATTTGGCAAAACTGTCTCTTCGTTGACGAATCGCAAATCAGTACTCATCCAGATAACCGACGTGTCCGTGTCTGGAGTAGACCAGGAGACCGTGAAAGGCAAAGAACTGCCACTGGAACAGTTCAGGAAGGCAAGAAATCGGTGTCCTTTTGGGGTGGTATTATGATTAGAGCTAGAACGCCTTTGATCCCGTATCGAGGCTTCATGACAGCAGACATGTATAGAGCAGTTGCTTTTGATGGA
This sequence comes from Charanyca ferruginea, assembly GCA_947361185.1. NCBI lineage: Eukaryota > Metazoa > Arthropoda > Insecta > Lepidoptera > Noctuidae > Charanyca > Charanyca ferruginea. Next base: position 11,235,618 of record OX376076.1, read on the forward strand.
ATTGTCAGACTATTCTGAGTAAACCATGGGCACCAATTTGTACTGGTCGATGATAATGCGCCCGCCCATCGAGCTCAACGAGTCAATGATGCTCTCCGAGAATACGACATCACAAGATTAGACTGGCCTGCCGGCTCGCTTGACTTAAACCCAATAGAGCACGCGTTGGATGCTCTTAAGCGAGCTGTTTAGAACCGTCAGCCATGTCTCCAGACAGTGCCAGAGCTCAGGGATGCCAGGGTATTCAAGAATGGGACAGGTTACCCCAAGAAATGCTGGATAACTTGTTTCTCAGCATACCCAGGAAGATCTTCGCATGTGTTCGAGCCAAAGGAGGAGTTATATTATAAGTATATAAACCTTTTATTAATAAATTGTTCTTTAAGTTTGGTTAAACAGTCTTTTTCTTTCTAACAAATTTCTGTTACAATTACAATAATGATTAATTCCTCAATTTGTTTACAAAATACATGTTTATGAAATACAAAAAACAGTTTTATTTTTTAATTTCTAAACAGGGTATTTCTATTTAAAGAAAACGCACAACAAAGATTTTTCCTTGATAAAGTTCAATTTAAAAAATTATATCAGCTCACAAACTTTTTTTGATGTGTGTACTAATTAATTACTATCAGAAACATAGCTAGCAATATCACTTATATTCTGAAGTAGCACAGACAACCCGACGTTCGCTGGCTAGACGTCAAATAATATCAGTGTTTAGTCAGATAACAGAAGGATCTCCTAATTGTTCCTGATACTACGATATTTGAGATGTTAAGGATATTGGATAAATCTTTGTATGATTCCAGTTATAATAATTATTTACTGAATAGACTACTAATATCGTTCCTTTCTTTAAATTCTTTTTTTAAATCGTTGAATTGCTCCTGTATCGTGCGTGCATTTACAAACATATAAACTCACAAACACAAACAATTAGACCCAGAACCACTATCTGTAAGCTATACAAATATTAATTGTTTCGTACGGTAATCGAACCCGCGACATGCAGCAACACAAACAGCAGCCAATCGCGTCGCCAATCGTTGGGTTTATCAAACCTACAACATTAGTATTATTATAATATTCTTCTTTCATAACAAAAACCCATAGATATCCATTCAAATATAGACCTCAACGGTTATTTATTTTAAAAACTGGCCAAGTACCAGTCGGACTCGCGCACGAAGGGTTCCGTACCATTCTCTACACAACATTAGACATCAAGCAAAAAAAACGGCAAAATATCACGTTCGTTGTATGGGAGCCCCTTTAAACATTTATTTTATTCTCTTTTTAGTATTTGTTGGTATAGCGGCAACAGAAATACATAGTTTGTGAAAATTTCGACTGTCTCGCTATCGCGGTTCTTGAGATACAGTCTGGTGGCAGACAGACGGACGGACAGACAGCAAAGTCTTAGTAACAGGGTCCCGTTTTTACCCTTTGGGTACGGAACCTTAACAAAATGGCCACAGAAACCGAACATAGAATGTGCTTATGGTATATTTAACTTTTGTATAGACGAATTCGTGGCCAGAAACTGATTAATAAATACATCAATATTGGTTTCAGTTTGTTATTTTTACAGTTTAGTTATCTAAAACTCATTTTTAGGAGAATAGACATTTTCTTAACAAAATATTTGCCAATCTTTGTCCCTACACGACTCTTTTCGCTTGTAACCTTTGAATAAAGAGAGTAAATGTATTGCAACTTATCTTACGAAATGTGTACGAGTCAACGGAAAAAAATAAATTACTAGGGTGTCCGTTACCAAGGGTTACATCGTACCAATTTTCCCCACCGACGTTTACAACTTTTGAGACAAAACACATGGCACACAGTTTTTTATTCGGAGAATAAAGATTTTCCGTATTTCTACGTGCTGGCTTACCTAGTTAATTACTATAATTAGCAAATATTTATAGTGTGAATACATTATTAAGGCAAACGCGGAACCTGTGTCATTTACAGAATGTGCATTTCATTTAGTTTCTCACTTGCGAAAAAACTTAACCCATTGTTAATTGCTGACATGGTTATAAATAAAGTTAAGCATTGTTCATAGTAAAGAAGCAGCTCGAGCCATATTTGAATGAAATCTTTTTAAAGGACAACGCTGTACCTTAACCAATGTTAGTTAGTAGTCGCTGTTGAAATGTTAGAATAACATAAGTTTGATTACAAGCTGACTAGTGAGTATGAGAATAAATAGTGTGATCAAAGAGAGTGTGTGTGTGTGGTGGTGGTGAGGTGGGGGTGAGGTGATGTGATGTGTGTGTGTGAATAGTGTGAGTGTGTGTGTGTGTGTAGTGTGTGAGTGAGTGTGTAGTGTGTGAGTGTGTGTGTGAGTGTGTAGTGTGTGAGTGTGTGTGTGTGTGTAGTGTGTGTGTATGTGTGTGAATAGTGTGATAATGTGTGTGTGTGAGGTTTATGTGGTACCAACTGTACGATAAGTTGTTGTTTGCCTTATTGCCTATTGTGTTTAATAAGGTTCCCTATCCATATGCATACAATTTTAAGACCTAATATAACTTAGCATATTTTTTTTTTCTCCTAATTATATTTTCACATTTACGCATATCAGCTTACGCATAATTTTTTTAAGCATACTTTCTCTAATTACCGGCTTACTACTTACCACCCGGCTTATTACTGTCCCACTGCCAGGCAAAGGCTGCTTCTCATACAGAGAAGGCACGAACATTGATCACCACGTGCGCTTAAGGCGGTTTTCGATTTTAGACTTATATTCATTATAAGTCCAGGTTTCCTCACGATGATTTCCTTCACCGATGTCATGATGTCCCAGATAAACTAAGGAAGTACATATGAAATTGAAAACGCCACATTGGCACTTACGCCCAGTTGCGTACCCACAATCTTGTGCATGAGAGATGGGTTACTTAACCACTGGGCCATTACGACATTCATTGAGTTTAATAAATAAATCAAAACTTTTTAACTAAAAAGACTACTGCCTTCAAAAAGTAATAACTTTCAATTCGCAAGTCGGCGGCATTATTTTGCTTGTTGTTCTGTATTGCCACCGACTTGCGAATTTAAAGTTTTGAAGGCGGTTGTCTTTTTAGTTAAAAAGTTTTATTTTTCACTTTTTAGTGCCTACTTCTTAACATACAAATGAATTACGAAACGGTGACACCAAAAAAATTCAGTCATCCCTTAATTTTCTACCCTTAGGGAAAAAGAATCATCGAAATCGGACTACACTGAAAAAGTTATGCGTGGTCAAACATAAAAAAAAATAATAAAAATAAATGTTTATAAACTGTAAACTACTGGGCCAAACTATGTTAAATTTGTAAAGGTCCAAATGGCGACTATTCTGCATTAAAACTAAAAAGAATCACGTAAATGAGATCATAAACCTCAGCGTAATCGGTGTACATACACAAAAAAATAATATCAATCGAATTGAGAACCTCGTCCTTTTTGAAGTCGGTTAAAAATAATTATTGTATGGGTCCTCGATAGAAACTAACTCGTAGTTGATTAATTAATCTTCATCTTGGCTGATGCAAGTGGGCCTAATTAATTTGAATGGACAACCAGTCGACGAGAAAGCAGTAACTATTGTCTATAGATACCAGAACCACTATGAAGTTTACTGATACGTTGCCAACTTCAGGAAAAAAGCTTCTTAAGTCGCAATGTGTAATTAGTAAAGTATTCGACGGGCTAAGACAAAGTATCGACCATTTTAGGTAACGTATCAGACAAAACAAAATAAAAGGTAGCAAGTTCGAATCCGAGGTGGGTAATGTTGCCAGCAGTAACTCGGAAAAGTTTCGTGAAAGCGGAAACGAGTCAACTTGCTACGTTATTGTTGAACCTAAAGCAGCTATGTTTACTGGCTCCACCGCAACCACATGCCGGACATAAGACAGAAGTTTCACTTGAGAATCTACCGAAACTGGGTATGTTGCAAAATTTGTGCTTTAGCTCGCGTTAAATCGTCTATAAAAATATTCGCTATCTACCTCGGCCCTTCACTTTTCAATAAAACCAAGAAAACTCCTATCTTTAGCTTAACGTTTCTTATTTGCAAAAAGGCTGTTTGGACGTTTCTTCAAACTCTAAGCTACGACGATACTTTTGGCCTTTTTGGTCTCGTACAGGTTTCATAAGTCTTTTTTTTTATGTTGTATTGTTTTATATAACCCTTTTATGTTTGTGGACGAGGCTGCAAATAAACAATTTTTCTTTCTATCTTTCTTCTTTTTCTTTATACTGAAGTATTCCTAAAGAAGCTATCACAACAGACATTCATACATCACACACCACACAGAAATACTCACACACACCATATTAAATACTAATACTACCACACACCACACACACTCGTACACTCCTAGATCTTTGTTTTTATTTATTGTTCTTACTAAAAATATTTACACGTGCTTTTGTAATTCACTCACTACGACAGGGGTTCGGAACTGTCTCTTCTAAACACTAGGCTACCCTGTAGCCTATTTAGGAGAGCAGTAATCCTCCCACTAACTAGATGTAAGACAATCATTATCCTATTTTTACCTCGCCATGTATTTATCTAGTCTTAATGAAACAATCAAATGTATTATTACTATTCACATTTATTTATGACATTTACATATTAAATAACATTTTTAAATATTCATACAAAAATAAAAACATTTAAAAATATGAAAAATAATAGCCCGCCGGTATCGGGAACAGGCTCCAAGCTACCGGTGGTCAGGGCTCCTGAGAGAGGAATCTCCTGACTATAGGCGCCGTGTCCAGGAGTACCGCTTTATGTATCAAGCCCTTGATCCAGCTGCCCAACGAGAGCCTCCTTAGGTGTTGGTCGACGCTCTTGGAAATAAGTTCATTGGCTGTAACGACAATCGGCACAATAACTGTTGTATTCACATCCCACATGTCGACAACCTCGCGAGCTAAGTCAAGGTACTTAATTTGTTTATCTATCTCAGCTTTCACGAGGTTCTCGTCATGCGGAACCGCTATATCAACAATCATTGCGCGACGCGACGATTATTATTATTATTACCTATTATCTGCTTAGCATTTTCTCAACTATGTTGAGGTCGGCTTCCAGTCTAACCGGATGCATAGAAATAGCAGTGTTTCACATGGAGCAATTACCTGTGTCAGACAGGCAATTTATAACCCAGTTATTGGATAACACGATACCCCTTGGCAGGACTGGTTATCAAATTTTATGTCTTCTGACTACCCATGACGACTGTAAGGCTATGAGCGCACTCGACGGCCAGGTCGCGGCGGCCAGGTCACAGCAGGTTAGCTTTTATGTCTCAATTTATAGTTAACATACATTTATACCTTCATACCTTAACCACCTCTTTTATTTTATCTGTCGCTTCACGACAAGTCCTACAATTGTCTTTTAAGCAAAGGTGAGCAACTTATCGACATTATTGCATAAAATTAACAAATAAAGTGACCTATTTAAGAAGTTGATTACTTAAAAACAATGTATTTTGTTGTTCTAATGTATCTTGGTTACATTTTACATTTTTTTTCTATTATTGATAGGACATTATCCACACTTTTAGCACATGATTTATTTCACAAAACTACTGCAAACAAAGTATATGAAGCCTGATTCGTTACTTTTAGAAATGAAAAGCATTTTTTTTTGTGTTTGTTATAAATTAGACTACTTCTATTCGTCTACAATGCGGTCAAAAGTCGTCACGCGAGTATATTGACCTACTAAAGAACTTATCTGGTTAGATGTATCTCCTTTTTGTGGGTTTTTGTCCTTACCCAGAATATTTTGCTGAAAGAAAAAGAAACCATGATGAAAACAGCTGATTGTTCACTGTACTGCGTTTAGGGGAGAAATGCATTTAGCGAACAAAAGGTGTTCCAGACAAAGGTTATTTTGCCAAAATTTATGTTCTAGAATGTTCGATGTTTTCTGCGAAAATACATTGCCGTCACAATGAAAGTTGATATTACAGGAATAAGTAAAATAATGTTGAAGGGTTTTGATAAAACTTGTTTTTTCAAGTTATTGTGTAAACCGATTTTGCATTTTTTTTTAATTAGAGCGATGACTCACTACATATCTTTCTTGTATTGTGAGTGTTTACAAACATCTAAACTCACATACACAAACAAACAGACCCGGAATATAATATATGTAGGCCATACTGATATTTGTTCCGTTCGGGAATAGAACCCCCGATACGCAGCAGAGCAGCTCGCTAAGTTTCTGCTTCAACGTTGTAAATATTTCGCTTTTTCAAAATCAATTATATTGTACTTAAACATAAGTTTAGGATTTAAATTATACTGTTAGCGCTGTTGAGTTTGTAGCTTTTTAACTTTGCTTCGCTCTATTAATTTGCTCCTTTATCATGGCTGTGTTTACAAACATATAAACTGACATACAGAAACAGCCAGACCCGGAACAATTATCTCCGTGCGGGAATCGACGCCGCTACACGCAGCGCAGCAGTCAATCGCTTAACTACTGCACCACAGTGTTGTCAATTAATGAGAGATTGGCTCACTTTGGCAGAAGTAATCTCAATTGATAAAATTCCAAAGAAGACTCTCTCTCTGACTCTCTGACTCTCTTGTCTCTCTTTCTCTTATTGTATTTCTTTCGAATGTGCTATTAAACATTCAGTATTTACATTTAAAACTGTTTGTTTTAAAACTTTTTCCACATGTTTTACATAAGTAGGCAAGTAGCCAATTTTTGAAACACAAGGCAACTTTGTAAAGTATTTAGGTTGTTAATTAGCTGAAAAAAGTTTTACGTTGCTATTTTAAATGTTAACCTTGTTACTATTGTTTCTAGGGGTCCGTACTTGAAAGGGGAACCACGGCAATATAGCTTAAAATTTTAGAAATAATACAGGTCCACGCCATTTTGATTTATAGGACCGTTGTCGGGCGAAAAATGTTAAAGGTCAAACCTCCGCTGCTTATGAACCTATGTGGTATTATCATTATCAAGAGGAGAGAGTTATTCAGTGTTGAGCCAAAGATCATAGAAAAAGAATAATCCTTTTCGTCAGTGTAACATTCACTGACAAATATAAAAAAGATATGAATATAGATAGGTGCTTACTTACAAATGCTGTTAAGTATTACTCTTTTTCTTTAAATAACTGACTCTTTTAATATAGTGCAAATCATTTAATTTTTGGACACTATGTTATTTGGATGTATACTTGAGAAAATTACGTGAGACCAGAAGATGTTCTATTGATTGCTCATTGTAGTTTGGTTCGGAACCCTAATCGTGCAAGCCCGACTTTCTCTTGGCTGATTTTTTTTTTGATACCTATTTAATTAAACATATAAGTATGGATATTCTGGTCTCTGTATACATACGGGAGACCTAGAGAGAGCTTTCTAGACGTTTTAGAACTATGAAGGTTGTGTGAACCATGTAACGCTTAATTATTTTAAAACAATAGTAATGTAGCTTCTACTGTGGAATCAAACAGTTTGGTACTTGTTTACATTTTCAGAATTCAATTACTCAACTAGTTACCAAAAGAAGCTGCTTGGCGCTTGTAAATGACATGTTACTTTTCATCACAGAAAAGCTTTTGAATACGAGCGAAGCCGCAGTGTCACCTAGTTGAATAATCTACAACAATAACCATACATCTACATTCACTAACACATGTGCTACACAATGCTAAGTATATTGGCAACACAGAACAAAATCCGAGTAATATGGACTAATAAGGTCGATAGTATTTCTTCGAGGACGTGTGAACTCCGCGCAGCTGGTTGGCACTCGTAACCTGCCAGTCTTAACTACTCCAATGTGGTAGTTCCAATGCTCTATTGTAATGGTTATGAAGAAAAAAGGGAATTGTGAAGTCTAGACTGCGAGGAATGAATTGTTTTTTTTTATTGGTCGTTTTGATGTTGAGCGGGTTTATTGTTTTCTCTTTTTATACGAAGTAGGTTTTAGTTCGTAGATTATTTCAACTTGGCGTTTTTGTATGTTATCACATTTAATAACGGAGCTTATACAGAGTGGAAAAAATCAATGGAGGAAAAACTTATGAAACTGGCAGCCCAGAAGCTGAAGGGTTGTAGTCTAGGTAATGTTGATTGAAGCCCGTGTGTACATACTATATTAAATTTCATGGATATCTTGTACGACAGACTAGGATAAGACCTAATGTTTCTTGGATAATTTTATCTTTAACATTGACTCCATCGACTAGTTAAATAAAATATCAAGTGTTTATTTTTTTAATTTTTCCTGGTTCCTGGTTCCTGGTTCCCGGTTTAGGCAAGGTGGTCGAGAAATGTGTGAATACAGTTTTGTTTCTTTTTCCAAGGAAAGGAATTTTTCCGTCAAGTAAAATAATCTATCGTAAGAAGATTTAAAGTGGTTTCCCTTTAAGGCCCTTTGATGTTTTTCATAATGTAGTGTTAGGAACGCTTGCACAATCTTTTAACTTGGAGATAGTTTTTAACGCGGGCCCATTGTGTTTGACATAATTATGTATTTAACCTCAAAGTAAAACTGTACACATTAAACAAACAAAGGTTTTACAATATTTCTCGTGTAAACAGCTAACTCTAAGTTGCGTTTTTGGTGAAAGTGGGCCATAAGAGTTAAACGACAACGCTGTTTTTATGGGTACCGATGATTAGTGAGTTTGAAAAAATGTTGACATTGATATTATTATTTTAGATGTGTTTTGCCGGCTGCGAACGCCACTTCTACCCGTGGTTGTCGTAGAAAGCGACAGAGGGATATTAACCAGAGAATGGGCAGCAGCGTCCTTCTGAGAACCCTAACACCTACTGCGATCGCCACCATGCATCGGCCAAGCATGGCGATTACGACTGAACCCCCCCTAGGCGTCTCAAGGTTGACATGATAATGATGATGATTTCAGAAGAAGTAAACATGAAAGTTTCCCCTTAAATAAAATGTTATGGCATGTATTTAATAAAAATTCGCCCTGAGATTGCAGCACTTCTATTCCGTAAAAAAATCCCTTAGGTGAAGTGAGCTTGGTGGCCTGCGGACGGCGGACTAGGCACGTTCGTCGTCCGATCAGATAGGCCCGAGTTGGCGGCGCAGTGCCAACTCGACGCGCCTCGCGAGAGTGGGTGCTACCTTTATAGGAATGGCCTCACGGGGAGGAACCCTCTGAGGAACAGCCGGTCAGGACCTGTCGGGGGAGCTGTGAATGCTTATGCAAATCCCGCACTCCCGGTCATAGGCAGAGGTGAAACACCGCGGTGGTTTTAGTCGGTAAGAGTCCGGCATGCCCCTCCCTCCGTCATCCCCATGATGGAGGAAATCCAAATGGATTTCCACCACGCACCAAAAAACAAATTAAAAATAGGTGAAGTGAGCTTGAGGTGAGCTGTCATGCCATTTAGGTCACTTTACCTTATTTCACAGAGTTTTACAGAGTCCTACTACTAGTTTTGCAATTTCTTCCGCTAATACCTATACTTATGCATGTAGATAGTGCGGTAACCTTACAGCAGTTTGGTCGTAACTAATACGCATACCCTTCAACAATAGGTAGGTAGGTATGTGCCGCAGCAGTAATGACAGTTACATGACGAGGCATCTTTGATTCATGTCCTACAGGATAGTTCATACCCATCTCTTTGTGTCTATGGTACAATGATCGTGAATATAGATCATGTTACCTTGTCTTGTATGAAGGTAGATTGCAAGGTATATTATAACCTCCAGCCCTTATAGGTTCCTGTGTACAAAATATTTAGTTAAAAGTAAGTACCTATCGAGTTTCTTGCCTATCTTCTCTATTTGAAACTTTCTTTTGTAGTAAGGCAACAGGAGTAAATTCAATTTTCAACCGACTGCAAAGAGAAGGATGTTCTCAATTCGTCTGTATGTTGTTTTTTGTATATTTGTTACGCGATTTCTCCGGCAAAAGTAAAGCGATTTTAAAAATTAATTTTTTGATGGGTAGGGTATGCCTCAGGGGTGTTCCCACATAAATTTTATCGAAATTGATTCAGCGCTTTTTAAAAAAATCGACAGTAAGCAAAAAAATATACATGGATGATGTTGTAATGTTCTCCAACCTTGTACTTTCAATCTCTGTTTTGACTGTGTTGCCGAAAAATTAAAAGCTTTTTTTACAAAGAAGACCGCCTTCAAAATCAAAAAGTGATAAATAACTTTAGAACATAACAGACACATGACTTTATTTTCGGAAGTTTCAGATTTTGAAGGCGGTTGTCTTTTTTGTAAAAAAAGCTATTTTAATTAGAAGGCACTTTTGAGCGTCTTTTACTAGAAAAGACGCTCAAAAGTGCCTTCTAATGGTTTCATTGAAAAAAAAAATTATATTGTGTGAATTTCACTTATATTACATTAAACGTTAATATAGCAACAACCGAAGCTAAATTCAGCTTTCAAATGAAACGGGTTTAAAATTATTGGAAAAAATATTTTTAAGACTTCGTTTTAGTAAATTAAACTAACAATTATAAAGGTTGTAGTTTCATTTTAAATAAGTTGATATCTAAAATATTATTAAGTATTTGGTTGACTGGTCTTGAGTAACTGGTAGAAGATATTTATGAGTAGCACATCTAACGAAACATGCGTCTGACGCTTCGTAATTAGTATCTATGCTCGATGCACTTACGTATCATCGGTTATGCGTGTAAAGTTGAATCCCACCACAAATATTTTCATGTAAAATGTTGCCAAGACAAGAGCAAATGGCTCGTACTGTCAAATAATTATCAGATCTCTACGTATAATCTATACTTTACTAGCCTTAATTCACAAACTCAACACCTTAGTCAAAATATGTATGTGGCTAGGCCGTTTCGCTACAGTTACATGGGCGCTAGGTGAAAAATTTATTCACTGTTCATTACTTTTTTGTTAAACTTGTGTTAACTTTCTGTTCTTGTAGCTTAACTAAACAGCCAAGCCTCGTACATATTTTGACTAAGGTGTAGAGTTTCTAAAGTAAGGCTAGTAAAGTAGAGATTATACGTAGAGATCTGAGAACTTTTTGACAGTGCGAGCCATTTGCTCTCGTCTTGGCAACATTTTACATGAAAATGTTTTTGATGGGATTTCACTTCTTTTCGTAAGTTTTTTATTTTGTATTTTTTTTTTGTTTGAGTTTTTTTGTTTATTGTTTGTGTACTAATACTAGCTTACATACCAATTTCTAGGACTTCAGGAAGTACCCCAGAATTTTTATGACCATCAGTGAGTGAGTTTGTGACGATATCGGGATTTTTTAGATATAAATAAAATGAAAAGTATAAGACCTATGCAATTGAAACTTTATAATTGTATTTAATAAGTCGACTATTTACATCAGATCCCGCGAATTTTTAATCTGGCATAATCCAAACCAAAGTTGTGAGGGTTCAAAAAAACGACGAAGCGCTTCGAGAAAAGGTAGGTAGTGCCCTACTAGCGCTTCGCTTGGCTCGTCTTGGCGGGGGCACTGCCCAGATGTTTGATGTTATTATCTGTTTTACCGTTCAAGCGTTACGCGACCGCGATGCGCAGCGTATCTTCCATCAAATAATATGTGTCCACCCTAAGACCTACAACGCACTTGCGGCGTGCAGGCCGCATTTAAATTTTTATAAGAAACCGCATGATATCAACGCACAGACTTGCGACCAGCTGTCAATCGCACAGGTTGTCTTGGAGCTGTGCAGGAAGCATCTGTAGTTATGAATTTGTAATTACTGTCGCATATAGCCATCAATATAATGGAAAAGAAATGCTTGTAATTGACGTCCGCATATACTGCGGCCTGTCGCAACGTCACGCCGCATTGCGGCTAGCCGCAAGTGCGTTGTTTGTACCTTTTGCATGTTGATCTTTCAATAAGTACTAGTACCTCATCAGCATCATGTCAACCTTAAGACGCCCACTGCTGGGCATAGGTCTCCACCAAGGGGGGTTAAGCCGTAATCGCCATGCTTGGCCGATGCATGTTGGCGATCGCAGTAGGTGCTATGGTACTCAGAAGGATGCTGCTGGCCATCCTCTAGTCAATATCCCTCTGTCGCCATGTACGACACCCACGGGTAGAAATGGGGTACTAGTACCTAAGTGTCTTTAATTTTCGAACTAACGCCTTTAGTACACCGACGCGTTCGCATGCGGCAGCGAAACAACGTAAAAACTGTCAGTAGTATGGCAGAATTTGGCATACGCTATGTCTCACTCTAGCACTAGCTACATGAAATAGTTGCGTCCTTGTCGGTATTGTTTTACAACGAACTGCGGAAATCGTCGTTACACAGACGCAGACGTTTCGCTAGTGGTGTTTCGCATAGCAAGGCGTCCGCACGTGTTCTGTCGGTGAGGACAGAATTTCGCACCATGGAAGCAGAAAATATTCAAATATTTTTGAATACAATTGGAAATTATCCCGAATTATATGCACGCAAATCATAAAAATGCGTACAAAATAGAGGTGGCATGGAGGAAAGTTCAAGAAAAGACGGGAAAATTACAATGACATCTCTTTGCGAAAAAACTGCAGTGTACTAACATTCCGCAGATATTTCGTTACGCAGTAGTTCCGCAGTGACTTGCTGCCACATGCGAACGCGTCGGTGTACTAACGCTTTTAAGGTGCGTTTTACAGGTAAGTATTAGTGTACTTGTAGGCAATTTTAAGCAATTGAAAAACAGTCTCTATAAACAGAGGTCAGACCGTTCATCCATAAGTCCCATTGAATTAGAACAAAAGTTAAAACTACCTTTAAAATGGATTTGTTATCGTAAAACCATTAAGTTAGAATAAAAGTTAAAACCACCACTAAAATGGATTTGTTATCGTATAAAATACGCAGCATTGAAAAATTTTGAAAGCGATGAAATGATTCCCAAAGTATTAGTCTAGATTTGACAGAGAGATTCGTTTATCAATTGATTGGACTTTTGCATATCTTTATCTGTTACCGATGTTATATAAGTAGAATGACGCCGAAGATAATAATTGGAAAGCTAGTAGTTAGAAAAGATTGAATAACTCACTGAAATCTCTTTTTAGGTTACCCGATATTGTTCAGATTAACATTAGAATAGCAGTATCTTAATAACAGTTTTGAAAACATCAGTATTCTTTTATTAGGTTGTTAAATTGGAAACAGTAAAAAGTAGAGTTGATCGTTAAACGTCTGGCAACATTTGTGACGTTCTCGATTGAATTAGAATGTTTATGCTTTTTCAGAATCTACAGCGATACGATACAGAACTTGCAAATAGAATACCTCCACGATTTCCTATTGTAACTCGATTGACACATGATGACACAGATGACTTTATTCACACCACACATGCAACCACAAAAGATCCTTATACGACACATAAACATTCACATTCGAAATTCGAACTGCAAACCGCATTACAGCCAGTAGCAGTAGCAGTGCGGCTCCAACAAAGTAACAGTTCATAACAAAACGTTCCGCGGTTGGTACTGTTACGACTGAGGAACAGCGAATATCGTAGTATTTTTGTGTACGTCAATTGCAAAACTCAGGTCGGCTCCATCGTAAACGCGACGGTGAACTGCTACCAAGTTTATTAGTGTTAATAAATGCACTAGTTATTTACTTAGGAATTTATTGCTGTACCACACCTGCGGCGTCCGTATACTTTGTTATATTAAGGGTTGTGTGAGCTTATTAGAGTTGTGTTTTTGGAACAGTGATTTAGTATTAGTAGTTAATTTGGTGCTTAACAAAATCAATTGATAAATATTGTAGTAGGTAATCATTTATTTCGATACGTAGACGTAATGTATATGAATTGCCTTGAGCAAGCGTTGCAGCCATCTATGTATCAGAGAAGCCTTTGCCCCATGGGACACTAACAGGTTGTTATTATTTTATATTAGACGTAAAGTTCAATCAAATTAAAAGTTTTTTCGGAACCTAGCTTCCATTCAAATTGTTTCAAGATCCAAATGGAATCATGCCTTTTATTCGCCAAGTCCCAATAGTCACAAGAGTTAGACCAGCCTAACATTTCAGGCAAATGGGATCGAACTAGGTTCTTCTAGAGAACTTGTCCAATCCGGCCGAGACCACGGTTACGTGTGGACTTATTCCGAAGCAATTAAAACTTCTACTGGGGCTTAGGTTGTTAGCGAATTTGGGACCTTTTTGTATTGTTCCACTCACAATTGTAAAGTAAACAAAGAGTGCCAAGACAAAGGAACTTTACTTGAAAACAGTATTTAGTGCAGATTTCCAGAGGACTCTGTTTCTTTGGAGAGCTGCAAAATACATCCGTTGCGCTAAATAAAAAGTAACTTTATTCGAAATAGTTTATTTTGTTCGGTTCATAGCTCTGTTCGGATTGTTTGACTCTGCTATCTCTGTGTGCTAACATTGTAAACAAATTCATTCAGGAATACATTTTGGGTTCGTTCTTATTAAGAGTTGTGTTCGTACTTTGTGGAAACAGACGCTGACATTTAAATAAATGTTATGCAAAATTTAGTAGCAGGGTTGAACGTTATTTATGATGTACGTCAATAAAGTTACGTCGGTTATAATTGCTGCAATTAAATAATTTTCACTCAAAGGTTAATGATTAGTGAATAACGAATAATATTATAACATGTGTCGACACCCTTGCGGTATCCCATCTTCCTAACACGACGTGTTGTGCTGGGGCGGCTGTTGCAAGTGCCAATTATCACAAATAGCCGTCTTGGAAGCTATATATGGAAACTAACAATACTAACCTATTTACTTAAGTAATATTGTTACTAACACCAAAATACTAACACAACTATGGACATTAGTCTGAAATAAAGGTTTATTTATTTATTTTATTTGTTTTAAACCCGTTTGGGGTAGAAATTTAAGGGCCGAGTGCCCATCTTGTTTTTCGGGACATCTCAAAATCGCAAAGCTCGACCCTTAGCGTGACCCAAAGGCTAGCCTATTCTTGGGCCGAAGAAGCTGGCAATGCTGCCAGCCTTTTGGGCACGAGTCCCGTTGACAGCGACAAGGCCGAGATTTTTAATGCCCTTTGAGCTCCCTTCCCCCTTTACAGAAATTTAACATCATTTTGTTATTACTATTTATATGTTTTATATATATTTAATACTGGTTAAGTTATAAATAAACATTAATAAAACATAACATAAGTGATTAATAATGAGTCATTCATGCCCGGAACAGCTTTAAATAGGTACCTATCTAAAATGACGAATATCATTGGTGTCGTGATCCGTCCAATTAGCGCCCTGGCACGTCCACACATTGATAATTAGCACAATCGTAGCATGTATGCCCAACGCATTACATTAGGCTTGTGTTCGTTCAATATTCAGTAACTGACGCGAGATGAACTCTCGCTCCAGAGTTTATCATCGCCCTGTCACTCCACAGTTATTTATGGACCAGTAAACTTGGAAATATATTTTCCTCCGCGGCGGCCGCGCGTCCATTTCAGGTTAAGCCCCTTGGGCCAGGGCACTAGACAAGTCGAGTGTCATAAATTTGAAAACTGTTTCGTGAAAACGAAAAAATGAAACAAATATTTGACGTTCACTCTGGACCGATCTTCGATATGGCCTCGCGTACAGCCAGCCATGAATTTACGACTATTTACAACAGAATCGAGTTAAACGCGAGCATAAACCCGACGAAATTGCCTATGAATATGAACATAGCACAGTATACTAAGAATGTATATGTTCGTGAATGGGCTATGAATACATACAGACACAATTGAATTTGCGAAATTAAGTTCTTACATAAAGCATCTTTATTTTTTTGAATACGGCTGGAAAGATCGTTAAGTTTCTCTCGAAAAAAATATATATTGAACCAAACTTTACAAGTAAAATGGTTGTGATTATCTCAGCAAAGTCAAACTCGTTTGTCGTCCAGCTGTCGTGCCTGTGCAGTACCGGTGTCGTATGGTACTCTCGACGTGTCAACTGTTTTAAAAAAGACAACCGTCCGTATGCAACGCCCGTACTGGTTAGAGGCTTTATTTTTCGGAATGCCATCTCGCAGGTGAACCTATTAGGTTGTCGGGTACTTAACCGGACTATCCGGTGGTGCTTTAGATTTGAATTTAAGGCCTCCAGCCAGGGCAAAAAACTTATAAACTAAGCGAATTCACACTAAGGGCACCCCCTGTGGGGTATGCATGGGCCTTGGTTTAGGGCGTCACCGAAGAGGGCAACAAAGGGACAGACTGGATTTGATAATTTAGAGACGTATTTAAAGCTACAGGCTTAGCGGCGCGGTCTGGTGCGCGTCGCGTATGCGCAAGAGTCGGGGAGGGGACGTACAGGGTCGTCGTGGTGTGTCTCGAATCGGCGGCGAGGCCGGAATGACGATGGTCTGTTTATGTATTTTCTCAATGTGTTATTAGCCCTATTGCTCTCCTGGGGGAGAGTTACAGCGTCGTCGGGGACGGCCAGGGATGGTCAAGGCCCGAGGTATCAAACGCATAAAAAAACCTTTAAGAGTAATCTGAAAATTGAAATGTCGACCTTAATTAAATTAACAGTAATAGTAATTAACATTCAAAAAGGATACCTTAATTTAATTAAAAATAAAGTACTATGAAATTTTTAACTCAGTGATATAACAGTACCTAGCTACGTACGTCGAGTGTTAGTCCAAGGACGTTAGTCAAAAGAGTTTACTCACCTACCTCACTTACCTGAATAACACTTGTGAACTGTATGTCTATTCTGTTACAATCTCCCTTGGTGAACACCTAGGTGAAGTGAGCTGTCATCCGTCTATCTGCTTTAATAATAATAATAATTATCGTTTATTTCAGGTATTAATTAACCCATAAAATATACCAAAAATTACAACACATTGTTAAATTAAAATATCCCAATACATTAAATTAAATTATCAATCCCTATCATCGGGATGGATGACAGTTCACTTCACCTAGGTGTTCACCGAGGGAGATTGTCACAGAATAGCACTACTGTAGGTAGGTACTAGAATTTATATATTTTTTGGTATTATTATGAAAAAAGCAATTTATATATACATAGAGCTTTAATTATTTTCATCGTTATATTCTACTTGTTATTACAATTCACTTTTGACATTGGTAGGATTAAATATAAACAAAATAAATAAAAACCTGAAACTGCGTAAACGTAGAATGTAATTGTTGGTATGTAATAACATTCATGAAAGTTGTTTTTGCACTCACATACCGTAATTCTACACTAATATTCATAGTTTCGTTGAAAACCGAAAAATAAAATCATAATAATTATCATAATAATTATCATCCTCAGATTATGAAACAAAAGGCAGATAGACCGCGCGGAACACTGAGAGTGAAGCCATCAAAGCAAATATAAATTCAAAAGCAAATACCTACAATCTCGTGATTGTATTCGCGGCGCTTCAAGCTGTTGTGACTCGTGTCAGTACAGCACGAAATGCGATTGTAGGTATTCGCGTTTGAATTTGTATTTGTTCTCAGTGTTCCGCGCGGTCTACCTGCCTTTTGTTTCATAATCTGAGGTATCATCACTTTTTAACCAATCGAATAATTAAAATGTCAGCCGATCGAATGTGAATATTCTATCTTGAACCTTCAATGCAATGTGGCTCGTGTCGTGGCTGAATACAAGCCCTACGGAATACAGATGGATGGGTCATGATTAAGCTACGCTAGCAGCGGTCGGTCCGTGAATGGGTGACCATTCATTTCACACCAAGACTGTGCCTCAGAAAGCACGCCAAGTCGTTGGACCAGGCTGTCATTCGTAGATCTTTGGGTGTTACCAGACCAATCGACCGATCGTCGATCGACGGCATCGATCGACGGTAGAATGGGTTAGTCGACGTCAATCGATAGTTTCTACCAGACCAAACGATCGATCGTCGATCGACGTAGAATTTATTAGTCGACGTCGATCGAGCTGCTTGATTATTATTACTGATGGATTATAGCTGGGGTTAATCGATAGACGTCGACCGGCAATCTCTCGATTTGTTAGTCGACCGGTATCCGTCGATCAATTAAAGCTACCACACCAATCGATCGACATCGATGGATGTCGATCAATGGCATCGATCGACGATCGATCGATTGGTGTAGTAACACCCTTTGACAGTCGTTATGGGTAGTCAGAAGCCAGCAAGTCTTACCAAGGGGCTTCATGTTACCAAGTAACTGGGTTGTGGTGGTCAGATAGACAGTCGCTCCATGAAAAACACTGGTACTCAGCTTGATCCGCCACATTGACCGGTCCCGTGCTACTCGCATCCAGCGGATCCCCGCAACCTTTACCAGGTCATCGGTCCACCTAGTCGGAGGCCTTCCTTAATAAATAATGATCTTTAACTATTTTGGAATAATTGAGGATAATTATACAAGTTACTAGCCTCATAACCTATTGAACGGAGCCCAGTAAATATAGTTTATCTTGAAGCATCAGCCGAATGAGTAGGTAAGTATAGGGATTGTTCCCAAATGATGGCGTACTAAAATAATTTTAACGACACTTTGATTACTTTTATCGCAAGTTCTCGCTTGAGTTGTCACGTTTTCAAACCATTAGTTTTATGCGAATTATTGCAAAGGAATTGCTTATTTATTATCAGTGGTAGGGTAGTAGAGGGTTATTTATCGCGACCTACTTTGGGTAACGGAGGAGAAAATTTGTGTGTTATCAGCTTCTGGACATCTACGGTCAACGTTATTTGTGTTGTGGAGTTGTCGAATTCATCAATTGTAGATGTTCGGTTTATTGAGTATTAGTTATAGCGTCGTTATGGTCATTTCCGTATTTTTAACCGACTTCAAAAAAGGACTTCAGTTTGACCCGTATGTTTGTATATTATGTGTGTGTATATAATTATGTTTGTCCACGATTATCTTCCGTTTGGCTTAACCGATTTTGATGCGGTTCTCGGAAAAGTGTACGTTACATTCTGGAGAAGGTTTTAGTATACAACAAATATAAAGGACATGACCAGTTCCTGCCCCCGAGTTTGGGAAAATGTGCAGGATTATAGTTTTTATACATAAGATTTAAAAATAAAGATTCAATTTAACCATGGTTATATTATTCTGATTAAAGCCTAGGTTAAAATATCTAAATAAACAGTATGTTATTAGTTTCCGCTTTTCTCCTCTAAACATTTTCCGGATTTGGTCGTTCCATTGTTTCCATAGTCATCAGCAGTGCTATTCTGTTACAATCTCGGTGAACACCTAGGTGAGCTGTCATCCGGCCCGTTGCTAGGGATTGACAAAGCAAACAGACGGATGACAGCTCACTTTACCTAGGTGTTCACCAAGGGAGATTGTATCAGAATAGACATACTGGTAACTATAATACACACACATAGTACGGGAATAATAAACTAAGAACAAGTTATGTTAGATCAAGTGAATTTTATTGACAAGGAATATGAATCCATGTTTTGATTATAATTCAGTTTTATTGATACGTGAGTGTAAATTATAACACCGAATCCATCACCATATTTTTTAAAATTATTATTGCGTATAATCGAGTGTTATTTCTTTGCATTGTGCATTTGACATTAGTGATAGACACTAGTGTAGGGAAGGGGCAGCAATATTCTTCAAAACATCGATAATTCAACCGATTTGATATTTCAATCTCGGTTTTTCAAGCATTCACTCAAAATCTAAAAAAATATGGTGAAAAAATATCAATTCAAAAATATACCGAATATTTTTAAATTGATATTTTATTTTACCATTTTTAAATGTGTTTAATTAATAATATATGTAAAATAATATATTATAAGTACCTAGTTAAAAAAATACCCGTTGAGACGTGGAGTTGCGGACACCAGCCCGTCACACTACTACTGCTACTATAGTTATGTTAATGTTAAGACTTATTTTGAACTAAACAGTGGACATTAATTTTGTTGTCATTTTTGTTGTAAAAGTGAAGGTTTCGTGCACTTATACTGGCTAATATCATTCTGTACTAAAGTAAGATATTGAGTAAAAAAATTGGGTCCACGGTTGATTTGTTCGATGTTCAATAATCGATTTATTGAGCTTGATCTCCATTCACATTCCTACTTGCACGTCTGACTTTGGTGTCATGTTAGGTTTGATTTATTTTCATTGTTACTTAAATTACTCTTTAATTTCATTGCAGTTCCCGCCATAGATTATGTTTGCATGTTCGTTGTGTACTGTGCGATTATTGTGTTCTATTTCGAACAACCATTGCTATTCTTAAAGGATTCATCTGTTTTGCTCTGCAATTCGGTTAAATGGATATTATTATGAGGTGCTGATCTGATGTGGCTGAAAGGTTCTGGAGTGGCGAACGCGGAGTGGTTCTGGAAGGCGTACACAAGATGTACCGATGACCTAGTGAAAGCCGCAGGAATACTACATATGTTTTTTTTAAATAAAAATATTAAATTATTTCATTTGTTCAGATAATATTTTTATTATTCAGTGTAATCCTCATCCCTTCCCAAAGCATATAAATCCTTTTCCCGAGCCATGTAGACCCTAGTCGTTGAGCTAATAGCTGATTGTAACTCGTAATTGGTTTGGTTCATCAGAATATCAACATGAAATACCAACATTAGGTTTAGCACGCGACGATGGGAAGAGACCAGATGGGATGGCCATAATGCCTTGGAAATTGGGTAGGCCTTTGAAGTGGACTTTGTGTCGACACCCTTGCGCCATCTCATCTTCCTAGCACGACTTGCTGTACTGGGGCGGCCGCAGCAGGTGCCCAAAACCTCAAACGACGCAAATAGCCTTCTTGGAAGCTATATATTTGAGCCGTTTGGAGTGGAGACCCACCCGATACTAGTGTTTTTCGGGATATCGCAAAGCGGCTGGTCGACTTCTAATGTGACCCGAGGGCTGATCTATTCTTCGGTCAAAGAATTAGCATTGCCATACATTGTATGGCAATACTGCCAGCCTGTTTGGACACGTTCCCCGTTGACTGTAATGTAGACGAGTTTATTGATGGCCTTTGAGCACCCCCCTCCCCTTTTTCTTGGAATTATACATATTATTATTTTGTTTTTAAGATTTGTTTGTATTCAGTTCATGATGTATTCAGTATGTAGTTCAGACAAAATGTTAATAAAACACATTTAAAAAATATAAAAATATCAATTAAAATATCTATTTAAATCTAGCTTTGACTCGAATCGGTAGAATTATCAATTTTATGAAAAAGATTGCTGCCCCTTTAGTCCCTACCAAGAAGCTTATAGACAAAAGTGGAGGCAACACTCTAAATACCTAAGTGAAACCAACTGTGGGCAGACGCTCTCTTTCTGAATGCATACAAAAGAACGAGGCAGTGATATGTGTTTTCTTTATCTTATGTATGCATTCAGAAAGAGAGCGTCTGCTTACAGTTGGTTTCACTTAGGTGTTCAGAGTGTTGCCTCCATTTTTACCTATAATAGCTTCTTGGTCCCTACCATGAAGATATAGGTATAAATGGAGCCAACACTTAGAACAAAAGCCTGAAACCAACTGTGGGCTGATGCTCTCTTTCTGAATGCATACATAAGAACGAGACAGTGATATGTGTTTTCTTTATCTTATGTATGCCACCAGAAAGAGAGCATCTGCCCACAGTTGGCTTCACTTAGGTATTTAGAGAGTTTCCACTTTTATCTATAAGCTTCTTGGTCCCTACACAGGTGTCCGTCACTAATGTCAAATATGTTGTCAAAGAAATAACACTCGTTTATACGCAGTAATAATAATAAAAAAGATGGTGATGAATTCGGTTTTATAATTATTTACAATCGCGTATCAATAAACCTTAAATATAATCAAAACATGGGTTCATATTCTTTGTCATTAAAATTCACTTGATCGAAAACAAGTCGCTACTCATTTATTATTCCCATAATATGTGTAGATTATTATGGTTACTGGATGATTATGGAATCAATGGAACGACAAAATCCGGAAAATGCCTTAAGAAAGCGGAAACTAATAACATACTGTTTTTTTATAGATAGATATTTTAACCCAGGCTTTATCAGAATAATATAAACACGATAAAATAAATCTTTATTTTTAAATCTTAAGTGTAGAATCTATAACCCTGCACATTTTCCAGAACTCGGGGGCAGGCGTCTATAGCCCTACTGGTCAAGTCCTTTATTCAGCGCTTTTGAAAAAATCAACAAAAACCAAAATAAAAAAATATACTTAGAAGACGTTTTCGTTTCTTCCATCTTTGGAGGACTTTCAATCTCTGTTTTTACTGTGTTGACGTTTCTTAATGGATTTGGGTGATAAAGACGCACTAAAAAGTGGAAAATAAAAACTTTTTACAAAAAAGAGAACCGCCTTTAAAAACTATAACTAACTACTACTAACTTTTTATTTAGTTAATTAATATTCCTCATTCCCTTTCAATACAGTAAGTATGCATTATTCTACTAGTCAAGCCCTATCATTTGATATCCATATTGAGGGAGTCGTGAAAAAAAAATGTAATTCGCCATTTTGTGGTGCCGGTCATCTTGGCTTTGAAATTTATCATAGTGTAAAGTATTCTACTAGTGAAGCCCTTTCATTTGATAACCATATTGATGGAGTTGTGAAAAAATATGTGATTAGCTATTTTGTAGCGGCGGCCATCTTGGACCGATTTTCATTAAACATAGCTAAGAACACTCCCGGCTAATTCACCTTTCAAATAAAAAAAAACAAAAACAAAATCGGTTCATCCGTTCGGGAGCTACGATGCCACAGACAGACACACACACACACACACACATACACACACACACACACACACACACACACACAGACAGACACGTCAAACTTATAACACCCCGTCGTTTTTACGTCGGGGGTTAAAAACTATAAAAAACAGTACATGTTTTCTTGATGCATTAATTTTACGTTATCAAGCGGTGTTTTCTTGTGTCTTTCAGTTATTTGCTAGCCATCAAAATCAAATTGTATACATGGAAAAATATGTTGTATAAATAGACGGCTTTACAGATTTGTATAATAGTATCTTCAGAAATTCTTGAAAGGCGACACACACAGGCGATTCAGTCCCAAAAAAATCAACAAAAAAAGGAACACGAATAAAAACCACATTCGGAAATAGAATTGACAAGACGACACCTCTATAGCATGTGTCACACACATTCCTACAAAAACTGTCTTTAGCCGTAAAGCTAAGAAATAACCTTTCAAGAAGACTAACTAGGTATGATGTCCTACAGAAAGTACAAAACAAGAACGTGATCGGCCTTCTTACAGTCCCACATTCAACAAAATAGAAACATACAGAAGGCTGGACAACGAGAAGAAACCGGTGCACGCCTACAATCTGTCAAATTTCTTTGATAGTTTTTCAACTTTATTACAAAAGCATAAGGTTCCTATTCAATTGGAAAAAAAATACAGTTTGGTATGGCTTGATGTGCTGGTGTCTGTTACAATATGGTATTTTACCAAAAAAAAACTAATTAGTCCGTCAATTAGATTATCAAAAAATATTGGATACGTATTTTTTGTTTTATCAAATCAATAAAAGCTGACGAAGATAAAACGCATCAGAGATCATGTTTGGGGGTATGTGACGTCACTTCGCCAGTAAAAATGTACTGACATAGTGATGTCACACGAGTTTTCGACGCACTGTATCGTCTTTATTTTTTGTTTACGTGAAAAAAGAAAAAAACACGTATCCAATATTTTTTGGAAATCTATCTGACAGACTAATTAGATTTTTTTCTATTATTTAAGAAAATTATTTTGGACATTGTCTGGCGAGTAATTTAAGTTATGTTAAATTAAGCTAAGCTAAGCAACATACCATTATTGTGGCTGTGGGTGAATTTTATTTTGTTTTTCTTTTTTATCGCTTGTCTTGCACTTTTTTTAACCTTTAGTGAAATTGTGGACAGTGATGTGGGTTACATGTTTGTTAAATGTTAGTTTAAGTATTTTTTTGTATTTTTCAGCATGTAAATGTTGTCCCGAATAAATAAAATATAAAATACTTGATGTCAAATAAACTCTAGCCGCGTACATACGCTTGCACTGGCTGTATGTTAAACGTGTTAATGTGTGAGTGTGTTTTCGCTGGTTCCATGGAATCGACCTTCTGTACAACTATCTATTTTGTGGTAGTTACCAACTCGAAACATGTCCGAAAGGAAATGTCCTCTTTCTTACCGTTTATTAGTTTTTGTCGGGAAATAAACTCATTGTCATTGGACGGGCGGTAAATGAGGTTTTTCCTTTTAATCTAGTTTTTGGGATGCTTTTAGGAAATGATTAGTTCGAAGATCCGGGAAGTATGGGATTGACTTCTTAGTTCGGGTATGCGTACTTGCGTGTTGCTTTAAGAATTACTAGGTTAAAACAGAAAGATAATTTAGATAATAATTGCTCTTTTCCGTGCGCCCCCGTTTTGCATACCTAATTTAGCTTCGTTCTGCCAAACCGAACCAACCCACAGTATTATAATAATCAAATGAAACACGCCAAATTAACCTAATAAGTCAACGGGTTACATTACTACGGTACTGTAAGAGTCGGGATTACTAGCTACGTTAAATTTTAATGATACGTAGGAGAACTGTTAGAAGTCTATATTATGATAATTATATTAGTTAGAGGTGAAATACATGACCGTGCCCTAACGGCGGGGTCTGACAGACTCTGTCATAGTAAGAAAACTATATTCTAAATCATTTAATTATAATCGAATCACTTATCTTTCTAGAAGTATTCAGGGTGTCAACCATAGACCCAAATAGTTATGGCTTTATTACATAAAGTCTCTTTAATTTACAACCTCTCTACAGTACCTACATAAATTACAACCCCCTTAAAAAGACACGAAAATTATGATGAAGGGGTTAGTTCCTTTTAACAGAAGGTGCTCGTGGCTAAGTAAAAACCGTGCAGATCGAACTTTCATGATAGTTAGGCTATGCTTGCTGCGGTCAGTCCGTGGATGGGTGACCATTCAATTCATATTGAGATCCTTCCGTGCCTCGAAAAGCACGTAAAGTCGTTGGTCCCGGCTGTCATTCGTGGATCTTTGACAGTCGTTAAAGGTAGTCAGAAGCTAGAAAATCTGACAAGTCTTACCAAGGAGTACCGTGTTACCCAGCAACTGGGATGTGGAGGTCAGATAGGCAGTCGCTCCATGTAAAACACTGGCTATTGACTGTATTGAATGAGACGACAAAGCCGACCTCAACATAGTTGGAAAAAGGCTAAGGCAGATGATGAGGATGGTCCGTTTTAACAAGTTTAAACACATTTACATTGTTTTGTAACCATTTAATTGTACCTTGCGGTTTACTGAAGCTGAAGTGCAACCCCATAGCGGATACACATACACACATACGCTATGGAGTATGCATATAGCCGACTGAGCGAATACAAGCTGGTATTTCAACTAGCATTCCTTAATTGAAATACCTACCAGCATTTATTGGCGAAGTCGGCTGCTATGAGCTGACTTGAATATTGAAAACGTACCAAAATATAGACACAAAATTATGTAGTATCTATACGTACCTACTATAGGTAATCCATTCGTACTATTAATTTAATGATAATAATAATATGTGGGGACATTTTCACACACGGCCATCTGACCCCAAACTAGGGAGACCCTGTACTATGGGTGTCAGACAGCTGATATACATACACAAATGCATTTTTTTTTTTTTTATTTGTATGCGAAAGTGAGTTTGTCAGCCGATGTTGATGAAATTTGGTACCGATTAAGTTTAACCCCCAAGAAAGGATAAAAATGCTATTTTTTAATAGTTTAGCGTTCAAAATTAAAGTTCGTGAGTACATTCGCAAGAAGCTGGCAGTTTCATCACAACTCTAATGTTTTCTCCATTGTTTGTCTTTTTATTTTGTATATCCGTGTAAATATCTATTTACAGTTATATATATGTAGTTCGATATATATTTATAGTGTTTATATATATTTATAGTTTAACTTAGTATTAATCTAATTATCCCTGAAACTAAAAACAGCATCATTGCTACCTTTGCAGATGACACGGCTATCATGGCTACAGGTGTCACTCATAAAGAAGCAGTGGAGAAGGTACAAATTGCCATCAATGCCATCACCGATTGGACGAAAAAATGGCGAATCAAATTAAATGAGTCAAAATCCACCCATATAGATTTCACAAACCAAAGACCTAATCATACACCGGTATACATTAACAGTCGTGTAGTACCATATGAAAATACGGCAAAATACTTGGGCATGACGCTAGATGCAAAACTTCGCTGGAAAGCTCACGTCAAAAAGAAACGCCAAACGTTAGACCTACGCTACAAAAATATGTACTGGCTACTTGGCAGACATTCTACTTTGTCAGTGTACAACAAAGTGCTTTTATACAAGCAAGTACTCATGCCTGTATGGACATACGGCATTCAACTTTGGGGCTGTACAAAACCAACTAACGTTGAAATCATTCAAAGATTCCAAAATAAAGTACTTCGGAGTATAGTAAATGCTTCTTGGTACGTTAGAAATGATGACATCCACCGAGATCTAGGAGTGGACCTAGTTACTGTAGTCATAAAAAAACACGCAGAAGCACATGAACGAAGGCTTCTTCAACATGTGAATGTCGAGGCTATTCAGTTCCTTGACACCACGGACATAGTAAGAAGACTCAAGAGAACTAAGCCCTATGAGTTAGTTTAGTGAAGTAAGTGAGTGTGAGTGATGAGTGAGTGCTACTCTTAAAGAACACAAGAACAAAGTGTCTTTCCATCATAATAGAGACAATAAGAAAAGTGCCAATGGACACATTCTTAACCATGTAAGATTTTAGCAAATTAAGTTAAATTTAAATTACTTATTAGCCTTAAGGTCTAGATTGTAATTGTTATGAGTAACCGTTTAATTACGAGTACATCATAAATGAAAAAAAAAAAAAAATTACTAATTATTTTCAGATGTACACCTACCACTGCTTGTCTCTGCATCACCCGAAGGTTGACTGGTAGAAAATGACTATGGCATTAAGCCCGCCTCTGTACTTAGTGCTTGAAGTGTTAAATAAATAAATAACCGACACGACGGTCGACGATCACGCGGAAAAAATCGTGGGCAAAGCCTATTATTATTATTATTTATTTATTTAAACAAAGTTTACAAAAATCAAAAAAGAAACAAAGGTAAAGATTAGTAATATTATAAAGCTGAAGAATTTGTTTGTCTATAGGTAGTTCTGTTTGAGCGTGGTAATCTCCGAAAATTCTGAAAATTCTTTCGCTAATTGGAAGCTATAGAATATTTGGGAAAAGGCTAGGTGATGATGATGATTGCTAAATATATTTAGCTCTTACGGATAATATAATAATTTTTACTCAGCACCTAGCCATATCTTCTAATATATAAAAATCTTATGTGTTTGTTATCGAACTCCTCCGAAACGGCTTAACCGATTTTTTTTTGTGTGTATTTGGTAGATCTGAGATTAGGCTATTTTTTTATTTTTATGGCAAAATAACGTGTGCTGAGTCAGCTAGTTTTATAATGAAAACTAAAAAAAGCGGCCAAGTGCGAGTCGGACTCGCCCATGAAGGGTTCCGTAGCAGCCAGTTACAAATATAAAAGTTCTTGTAGTTCGTTCTAATTATGATCGATGTTTTAATAATAGTGTATTTTTTTAAATTGTGGTTGTGGTGGTTTATGACGTAGTAAATAAAACTACTTACTAGATCTCGTTCAAACCAATTTTCGGTGGAAGTTTACATGGTAATGTACATCATATATTTTTTTTAGTTTTATATCATTCTCTTATTTTAGAAAAAAAATGATATTAGAAACCTCAATATAATTTTTGAAGACCTATTCATAGATAAGTACCCCACACGTATGGGTTTGATGAAAAAAAAATTTTTGAGTTTCAGTTCTAAGTAAGTATGAAGAACCCCCAAAGTTTATTGTTTTTTTTTCTATTTTTGTGTAAAAATCTTAATGTGGTTCACAGAATACATCAACTTACCAAGTTTCAACAGTATATAGTTCTTATAGTTTCGGAAAAAAGTGGCTGTGACATACGGACGGACAGACAGACATGACGAATCAATAAGAGTTCCGTATTTGCCATTTGGCTACGGAACCCTAAAAATAAGGGGTCCGTAAGAAAATGCACACAGAGGGAGTCGCAGGCAAAGCTAATAAAGTATAAAATTAGACGAAGTCGCGGGCAAAGCTAGTAAAGTATAAAATTAGACGAAGTCGTGGGTAAAGCTAGTAAAGTATAAAATTAGACAAAGTCGTGGGTAATGCTAGTAAAGTATAAAATTAGACGAAGTCGTGGGTAAAGCTAGTAAAGTATAAAATTAGACGAAGTCGTGGGTAAAGCTAGTAAAGTATAAAATTAGACGAAGTCGTGGGTAAAGCTAGTAAAGTATAAAATTAGACGAAGTCGTGGGTAAAGCTAGTAAAGTATAAAATTAGACGAAGTCGTGGGTAAAGCTAGTAAAGTATAAAATTAGACAAAGTCGTGGGTAATGCTAGTAAAGTATAAAATTAGACGAAGTCGTGGGTAAAGCTAGTAAAGTATAAAATTAGAGGAAGTCGTGGGTAAAGCTAGTAAAGTATAAAATTAGACAAAGTCGTGGGTAATGCTAGTAAAGTATATAATTAGACGAAGTTGTGGGCAAAACTAGTAAAGTATAAAATTAGACGAAGTCGTGGGCAAAGCTAGTAAAGTATAAAATTGAAACGACATCGAGTTTAGAACAATTCTTGAAATTCCATTTCAATAAACTCCTAACATTTGTTATGAATTTATTTAGTAGGTATACATTCATCTTTATCTGCCTAACCTTTTCCCAATTATGTTGTGATCGGCTTCCAGACTACTACGTAGGTAACATTTTATACAAACGATTCAAAAGAAGGGCAAGCTCTACCTACAATTTTTTTTAGAGAAGTGGAATGAACACGTGATTTGCATTATTTGTTCAAGTCACGGGAAGACCGATACGACATCTATCCCTTTAGGTCCACATATCACAATAGCTTTACAATTTGCTTCAAATGTACCTACGTAGGCTGACACGTGTCCATGTATTAGGCCAGGTGTTTGTGACGTCAGCAGCCATGCGACCATGTTGGTGTGGGTGGGTAGAAAATAATCTTATACATATTTAAAACTAGCTGATGCCCGCGACTTCGTCCTGATAATCGGTTATCAGCGAGGTTACATTGTTTTCTTAAATAAAAATAGCCTAAACAAGGTACTCCTTATAACATCAACTATTTGCCAGTGAGAGTACCATCAAAATTGGTCCGGTTTCAGAGACTACAGAGTTTAGTAACGTTCGTTTCAATGTTATCTATTTGTATGTATATGATATCGTTAACAATGTCCCACGTTGGCTGTTGTGATCGTCTGACTCTTATTTTCGCGCGTAAATATACTATAAAATAAATTTTAGTACAATATTTTTGGGCTTGTTTTCAACCGTTAAAGGTTAATTTTGTAACTAGATTTCACTTCGCAACCTCATCTACGTTGCTGAATTGAGCCTAAGTTTTAAGTTGTTTCACAAGACACACAAAAACGGGATAAAAATGTCCTGACTGATATGCTATAATCACCATCCTATAATGTGTGCCAAACCGGAAATTCATCATAAGAACATCTATTATTCAAACACTAGCGACCCGGCCCGGCTTCACATGGGCCTTATAGCCTTCCTCGATAAATGGCCTGTCAATTCGAACTAGTAGATCCTGAGATTCGGTTCAACCAAACAAACAAACTCTTCAGCTTTGTAATATTAGAATAGCTTCATCCATTCTCACCAACTTTTGCGTTTATAATAAGTACCTTGTAGGATGTGAAAAATTCACTGAAACAGTCGCCGAGGTAGATCTAATAGTTTCAGCATACTAGTGTGCAAACATTGCCCAGCAGTGAGACTTTACTTTGTAATTATACTCTACTATTGGAGATGATTTTTTAGCAATGAAGCACGGAAAACCATTGGTCCTGCGCCTGACCTCGCCCCAGTCGTGTCGGATTGCCATCCCATCGGATTGTTAGCGTGAGGGAAGAGGGAATGCACCTGCGTTTGCGCACATACTTGTGCACTATAATATCTCTTGTGTACCTACTTGGCTAGTCACCATTTAGATTGGCTGCCGTTACCGAAATTCGATCAAGAGAATATTATTATAGAAGCTCAGACCAATAAAAAAGTATAGACGGAACATTGTGCCCATAAAAGTGTGGCAAGTTGTGAAGACGCCCGCTCGGTAGTCTGCCGAGAGTGACTGAGAGCGCATGACATAGTTTTGGTAAAATGAAAATAACGAATTATGCCGTCCTGTGTCATAAACCGCTGCAAAAACAATTGACATTTTCAAAGTAAGGGGATTACTTTTCACAATAGGTAACGGATTTTCTGCATAGCTTAAACAAAATCGTAAAATGTTTGACGTAATTTCTTGGAACATGAATGCGAGACTATATTGAGTCAGTGTTGCAAGTTATGAACCTTAATGTCTTTTCCCAAAATAAGGGACACACACTACACCGACTTACGCACACATAGCCGACTTTAGTCCTCACTTATTTCGTCGCGATTGTTTACGACGGCTCCGTCTTTACTTTTTTATTGGTCTGAGCATAGAACATAGTTTGTCCAGGGTAATGACCAATCATTATATTATTATTATTATTATTTTTCTCTCGCGCAAAGAAAAGACTCTAAGGGTATATATTATTTTATTTAACTTGATTTAGAAATGTAATATTACTTTAAAAATATTATACGGTTAGCATATTATAAAAGCGGACTATTTTATATTAAAATCACAGAGAATTTTGAAAACACGAATTCTATGTTAGGTCCAATGCACCCGGCAGACAATGCGGGTGGTTGAGTGAGATAACTATGATAAATGACTGTTTTGACGCACCCAGCCCGTCTATGGCCGATCGATTGTTTCGATAAAAATGTTCACTTCATAAATCACATCCTAGTTTAACCTTCTCCAGATATGTAGATTGATTAATATTCAACCGACGGAGCAAGGCATTGCACTTTAATTTCTATTAAGCCAGTCGACGAACTTTGACTGATAGCCGCTGCCGCCATGTTTTTATCTCTCCAAAGTTCAATTTGACTCGACTTTTACAATTTTGTGCCAAAATTTAAGAAACGACTCCGTGTTTCCACTTGAGGTACATACAAAAGTAATAACTTTGCATCCCAACCGCTGCGGTTCTTTTTTACGATTTGACGTTAACGTCAATTTTAGAAAATGTGTTTCTAGATACTTATGTAAAGTATAGAAATGTAAATTTTACATTTTTATGGACTGTTCTTCAAATTCCTATTGAAGAGAAAATGTTTTTATAAAACTTATGTTTTTGTTTTGTTTCTTTTTTATGTATTTACTAGCTGTTGCCCGCGACTTCGTCCGCGTGGTTATGAAGATAGATAAAGATAAGATGGAAGACAGTTTAATGATGTTTAACGAAAACTATTTTTATGTTTTTAAAGTCAACAGAAAATGCATATTTTATGTCACCTTGGGCACTATGGTGAGTGGGCCATTGTCAGCTCAGGAGCACCACACTCACACTGGTTATCAGTGGGATCTATAATCCCCCATTTTGTTAGGTTGTGTTTCCAGCAGCCTATTCGGGAGCACAGTCTATTGAGTGCTTTTCATTTAGGCTACTGCAAATCACTCCGAGTGCCACGTGGTCCTGGGTTGAACTAAGGTCAGTGGCGGTAGGTGATGTTCCCACAACTTTGTCCTGGATGGCCTGTGTGCTGCGGGTAAATTTTTCCGACTCTTAACTCTTCCCGGAACTGTTGTATGTTTGTAGAGGGGATGGATAGTAAAGATTTTAAATGTGAGCTTTCGAAAATTTAATTTATAGTTTTACAGAAAACGATGGGTAATGTGAGATACTTAAACAAAAATGTACAAAATGTTGTCTGGAATTTGGTAATTGATATAAGTGGTATGTGAATACCAGGTTCAACGTATTATAAGATACTTCTAACCACGAAAAAGCGTCATAGTGGTATCCAGGGGAAAATAAAAAGAAATATTTGAGATGTAACTTGATGAAATATTAGTTTCATCAAGTTATATCTCAAATATTTCTTGTAATACCTACCTAAATGTTGTTGTAATAAAAAACATTAAGATCTCGAGTCATTTGAATTTCATTTGGTTGTAGGTATTTTCTATTTGCTGTATTATATTATATATTAATAAATGTTTGTTGAACACATAGAGTAAGATTATATTCCCTTGAACTGGCCCTGTCGTAAAATCTGTTTCTACCTGACATGTCTTAACTATATTCTATCTCTCTACCAATTTTCAGGTACAAAAGCCAAGGATTTATATATAAACTTGCTAGAGCCCTAAATCTAGGTTATCACAAAATTCTTTCTTAGCGAATGTCTCCTAATAAACTCTAGACTTGCTAAATATCAGGTCGAAAAATAAATCAAAACTTTTATTCAAACTCAATCCGGCCCTGCCGCAAAATCCATTCCTAGCGGACGTTTACTAACTAACCTGTCACAAAATCCGTTCCCAGCAGACGTCTAATAACTACAAACTACCCTCCTTCCAAATTTCAAGTTTGTAGCACAAAAAATAAAGGACTTTCATACAAACTTAAGAGAGCCATTAGACCTTCCTAATCCGGCCCTGTCGCAAAATCTGTTCCTAGTGGAACTAACTGACTCCCTCCCTGCCAAATTTCAAATTTGTAGCACAAAAATGAAAGACTTTCATACAAACTTGCAAGAGCCATTACACCTCCTTAATCTGGCCCTGTCGCAAAATGCATTCCTAGCGGACGTTTAATAACTACAAAGTACCCTCCTTCGAAATTTCAAGTTTGTAGCATAAAAAATGAAGGACTTTCATACACAGTTTCGAGAGCCATTAGACCTCCTTAATCCGGCCCTGTCTCAAAATTCGTTCGCAGCGGACGTTTGCTACCTATTAACTACTTCCCTGCCAAATTTCAAGTTTGCAGCACAATAAATGAAGGACTTTCATACAAACTTGCGAGAGCCATTAGACCTCCTTAATCCGGCCCTGTCGCAAAATCCGTTCTTAGCGGACGTCTACTGTCTATAAACTACCTCCCTGCTAAATTTCATCTTTATACGTCAAGCGGTTTTCGATATTTCGTGTTGAGTGCGTGAATGACCTTTCGCTTTTATATATATAGATTGAATTTTATATATTTTGAAAGTTTGCTTAAAATGATTTATCTCAAATAAAATATACAAGTGCGTAATATAGGTACAGTCAACAGCAAAAATAGATGATCAAAATCAGAAATACAATACTAATGAACGGAGTTCGCGTCAGAACTGTGTGGCGTCGAAGTGATTCAAAAGTGCACATATTTTTCTGATGAATTTCTGATTTTGATCATCTACTTTTGCTGTTGACTGTACGTGCCAAAAGTTTACACATAAGTCGGTTTAAAGATTCTAATAATGTTCAATTCAAATTTCAAAATTACAAAACCACTAAACTTATCTAAGTTACATATTAAGTTTACACTTAACATAACTTGAATATATCTTTAGTAAATGTGCCAGTATTAATATCGACGCAACTTTCATAATATATAATTGCTTATATTATAAAGCTGAAGAGATGTTTACATGTTTGTTTTTTTTTTTGTTTGTACCTACGCTCTAATTTCTGGAAATACCGGCCTGGTTATAAACAATCTTCAGTTAACATAATACAAAAAATAGGTATTCGTAAGATAATACAATCGAATGAAGTTCTGTCAAAAAAATCGGACAAGTGCGAATCAGACTCGTCCACCGAGGCAAAAGCTTATTATAATCTAGAGGACTATATTCAAGATAAGAATGCTTGGAAACATGCTGGTCTAGCTCCATAGGACGATCGACAGTCTAGACAAAATCGAACATACATATATATATTTGACTCTTTTTTTATACACTGCTCAGGCTCACATACTGATTCATTGTTTGTTAAAATATAAGGAGTGGTCGTCTACTGTTTCAACATTAATTGTAATAATATGTGGACACTGTGTATCTATCTATGTACATATAACTTAGTCTGTCATTCCTTAATCTGTGATACTTTGTACACACTTTCAAATACCTAGTGTTTTTATGCAAGGTACATCGTATTCACGTATAATTATATAATTCCTGTAAATGCAAATATTGTTAACATCGTTTTTAAAAGAGTAAGTATGGAGTTTCTTGCCCATTCTTCTCCATACAAAACTACCTTTTGGAATGGGCACTTGACTTTGACTTTGACTTTGAGGGTTTTATACAAATTTGTAGGTACATATCCATACTTTCATACTAATCCATACCTACTATCCATACTTTAATCCGTACTTTTCCATACTTTAATATTATGAATGCGAAAGTAACTCTGTCTGTAACGCTTTCACGATGAAACGGCTGAACCGATTTTGATAAAATTTGGTACGAAGATAGCATGAACCCTGGGGAAGGACATAGGCTTTTTAATCCACGATTTCGTCTGCATCCGCGATAACCGACATTCACGCGGACGTTATCGTGGGCAAAAGCTAGTTATAAAAATAAAGACCACATTTTTTATGATTTAATTACAAATGTAAAGTTTTCCCTGTACTTGTAGTATAAGACGATATTACTAGCCAAATTTCATAGTTCGGGAAGTACCCTATACATTTTGATTCCCTTGATAGTGTTGAAATATACGTTTTGTGCGGCATAAACGGCCGTATCTTTTTTTCATGTAAACATAGAAGGTTGATTTTTTTACAGCTTCAAGGAACCGCAGATTTGAGTATAAGGTTTTAATTTCAACTCGATACCTCCACGCGTTTGCGAGAAAAAGGGTCTTGACAGACAGACAGACAGACAGATAACAAATTGATTCAATACGGGTTTCGTTTTTCCTTTTTAGGTACGGAACCCTAAAAAGCAAAAACGTCGGCGCCAAGATAAGTTACATAATACCTATATGGAATTACGAATGGAATCTGTCAGTCTGTAGTCGTGACCGTGGCGTGCTGGGCACATTTTGGTTTATCATCTAAACATGATTGTGGCCTGTCAAAAGGTTCAAAAATACATTGACTCTCTCTTTTCTCACTGCAAGAAAGTTGTAGCTGCCGCAAATTCATACTAAGTTTCTTTCTTATACCTCAGATTATGAAACAAAAGGCAGATAGACCGCGCGGAACAATAAGAGTGAAGCCAAAAAGCAAATACAAATTCAAAAGCGAATACCTACAACACGCTTCGTGCTGTACTGACACGAGTCAGTATAGCACAAAACGCTGCATCGTTAAAACAACAAATAAAAATACAAATATAAATTTAAAAGCGAATACAATCACGAGATTAGAGGAATTCGCTTTTGAATTTGTATTTGCTTTTTTTTGCTTCACTCTCAGTGTTCCGCACGGTCTGTCTGCCTTTTGTTTCATAATCTGAGTCTTATACATGCACCCCCCAAATCTATCAGAAAATACTCAGATAACAAAACCAAAAATTCACCTCGTTCTACCCTTAGATAAAATATTAACCATAATATACTTAAGCTTTTACGTGGTAGGTACATAATAAGGTAATCGAGTACTTCCAAATCAACCGAAGCAGTTAGACGCTGCAGGTTGGCTATAAACGTCGAATCAGCGTGATATAAGGCCGACAAACGACTCCAGTACTCGATTTAGTAAGAACAAAGAAACGATTTTCGCCTACTTTTCTTTTGTGGGGGAGTCGACGACAGGTCCCAGTCTATTACAGAGCCATTCATTCGCTCAAATGAGCCGCTTAATTTATCGCTCCTTTATTACAAATAATCTGTTTTAAAGTTACAAAGGCTTTTGGAATGCAGCGGAGATTTGTAAAAGGCTTTTAGGTTTCAAAACAAATGTTTTTATTTTGAAATGTCTCTGTTTATTTTAATTAGTTAATGAGGTGTTTCCTTCTTATGTTTTATAGATCCGGGTACTATTACTGTAGGACTGTAAAAGAACAAACTTTGAATACGATTTGGAGGACCAAATCGTATTCAAAGTTAGTTATTTTAGCGTTTTTAGTTAGTGTAGAGCTTATTAAACTACCTACGTAAAGCTACCATTCCTTTTAAAAATATAATTGTCGATGCAAATTCAAATTACAAGGGGGTATTCCTCGAAGCTCACCCAACGAAGCGCACCTACAGTATTGCTCTAACCGCACCAGACAGGTGCGCTTAGAAAATTAAATTAAAAATATTCTAATCTTATTCTCCGAAACGCAACCCAATGATCAAAGGTATAGATTGTTTTGGACTTATCATCTGAGACATTCGTTTTCAGACTAATAGCCTAAAACATTCAGATTAAAATGGTTCTCTGAAACGAGACTCTTAAGGAGATAATTACGTATATTTGAAGCATTTTCACGAAAACGTATGTAGAGCCTTTAGCACGGTTCGCATCTCGTCTGTAATCAGATTTGCAGTACTTAATGTTCCTAACGACTATGTATTAAAACATCGCTTGAACATAATTAAGATAATTTGGAACGCTTGATTCCTTTGTCTGTGAGTTTATTCATCAGTAAGTAAGAGTTTAAGGTTAAAGTGATTTATTTTTGAACTAGCTTATGCCTGCAATTCCGTCTGTGTAGACTCGTGAATTAAGCTAAATTCCAAAATAATCCTATCATATCTGTTATCGTCAACTGCTGAACCCTGCCTAATATGCCTGCCCATATCATAAAAATATTATATGAATTAAGTTAAAGAAAACTGAGAGCAATTGCAAGCAGCATTAAACATAATATCTTAAATAGATGATAGTTAATTACGCTACCTTTTATTTTGAAAAAAAAAAAAACTTATAATTGTATAAAGTACCCTATTTACTCGACTAAATCCGAAGATGTTAATACTAGTTTACG
This sequence comes from Charanyca ferruginea, assembly GCA_947361185.1. NCBI lineage: Eukaryota > Metazoa > Arthropoda > Insecta > Lepidoptera > Noctuidae > Charanyca > Charanyca ferruginea. The sequence goes on from OX376076.1 coordinate 11,272,606, forward strand.
TAGTATAATTACCTTACCTATTAAGTCCCTAGCCGTGTTTGTTGACTACGGAGAGTCCCGTATCGAGAAAAAACAATAATATTTTTTCCTACAAATGACGGTTTTTGTGCTGAAATAATCGATACTTGAATATCATAAGTATTCTTTCTATGAAATACTTATAAGATTGTCGTGTATGGACATTATTGAATAGTGTCTCAATTATCTAAGACACCTGTTCTTTTTGTTCAACCTGTATACTTTATTTAAGGCGCTAACAAGAGACTTTTGCAGATTTTAAACTGGCAATCACGTCAAAATGTGTAGTTTACCCTACACATTTTGACGTGATTGCCAGTTTAGAAAACACTTAAATTTGAATATATTTTAAAGTAGACCATTCTCTTAATGTAGTAGACCATTCTTACTATGTGAGTATTTTTAATTAAGTTCATATTAAATAGTTTAATTAAATCGTGAAGTTGTGTCTGACGTGGACAAAACATTGATAATCACACAAAATCTACCAGGAATATTTAAACGAAACTTATACTATCTTACAGACAATGTTATTATCTATCTTTTAATATACGCCTTTTTTAAGTTAAATAATACTATCTTTTATTTAATTTTTTCGACTAAACTTTGAGAGTTTTTGACGCAGCGCATACGATTCTCTGGTCGCTCAAGGTCGCCGGGTAGAACGATAGTTATGAATGTTATCCGTAAATAAGTAATGAAATCTTTATTTGGTATTAACATTTTAAAATAATTTCACAACGGTCATTACCTAAAATAATATTGAAATATTTGTTATTATTATAATGTTTTTAGCACAGGATGAATGTAAGATGCATGTATAATCGAACTAACTTAGCTATTATCTTCATAAATCACTGACGTATTTGATAACATCACTTTCTGTGATTTAATTTACAGGGTATCGATAATTACGGTGCCAAAAATGCAGATTGAAACTTTTTTTGATTGTTACACATTATAGATTGAGAAATACGAATTAACTCACTGTGTTGCCGGGTTCGTCCAACTAGTTTCGGTGGCATTACCAGAACCGAAAAGCTTACACTTTAAAACAAACTCTTTGAAATCAAGTCTCCAACCTTACCTCCGCTAAAGTAAGACAATAACAAACTTTGCAATGATTTACCGACCTGCAACTGTAAGTATTTCAACAATACTATTGAATTGGATACTTTCAACTAATATTATTTATTGCGCAAGTTACTCAAGTGGCAACTAGTTACTATAGGAGTGGGAAGGGGGGGACATACGTATGTGTAGTTCGCAGTGAGTACAGGAAAGCATTGTTTGTTATTGAAGATATTTCGGATAGTTCGATTGGTATGCTTGAATTTAATCTGTAATATTGAATAGTTCAAGCCGACTGAATTTCGATCACAGCGGTTAATTTCAATGGAGATTACGCCAAGTATGCAGGAGATAATTTACTACATAAGCGCATGCGCACGTGTGTGTGTGTGTCCTGTTCTTTACCTAGGCACAGGGGTGTCACTACACACATTTTCTGAGATTTTTTTAAAACACTGCCCGACATGTAAATCAAAGCCATGGACCTCGCCCTCAGCAGTCGAGTCTGTCAATGAGCAATTGAGCATGTTTAATAAAGTGTTATTAAATCCATACTAATCCATACTCCATACTAAAACTCCATTGTAAATGCGAAATTAACTCTTGTCTTTTACGCCCTCTCGATGAAATTGCTTAACCGATTTTAATTAAATTTAACATGATGATAGCTTGAACCCTGGGGAAGGCCATAGGCTACTTTTTAATTCGCGGTGTCGTCTGTATCCACGATAAACGACATTCACGCAGAAGAAGTCACGGGCAAAAGCTAAAACACACATGATTTTAGTTTCGGAAGTCGGTAGCTTTGTTCTGTTTGTTGTTTTGTATTGCCACCGACTTCCGAAACTAAAGTCATGTGTGTTCTGTGCTAACGTTATTACCACTTTTTAGTTTTTGTAGGCTCTTTTTTGAAGCTCTTTTTTGAAAAAGTTTTTATTTTCCACTTTTTAGTGCATCCAAAAAAAAGCACACAGATTGATAGTCCTCAAAGAAACGAAAACGTCTTCTATGTATATTTTTTTGGGTTTTGTTGATTTTTTCAAAAAGCGCTGAATAAATTTCTATTTGATGCACACTAAAACCTTCTCCAGAATGTAACAAACACTTTTCTGAAAACCGCATCAAAATCGGTTCAGCCAAACGGGAGATAATCGAGGATAAACTTACATACATACAAACATACAGGTCAACTGAGAACCTCCTTTTTTTTAAGTCGTTTAAAAACCGCGTATGCGGTTGTATTATTTGTTCTCAGTTTAAATGTAGCGTGTGGTGTGTATTATCTTGAGGGTGTATTGTGTTGGAAGCCTACTTCGTATTCATGAATCTACATGAACTTTTCGGCACGTATTTAATATTGCAGTTTTCTGTAAAGTATTCTAGAGAGCTTCTTTTATTCAAGTAATTATAGGCTATTGAGAAGATGGTTTGGGATAACGCGTGTTGTGGAGAAGACTATAGATATTACATAAACTTTTTTATGTCGCCATATTCTAGTTACTTCATCTTTGAGTTCTGTGTAGGACTTACAATTTTTTTCAGTTATTGTTTTTTTTATTATTAATATTATTAAACGTGGATAATTTTGTAAATATTAAAATACGTCACTCAATTATATACCCGGCTTTATATTAATTTAACAGAAACATTACAAGTGCTAAGTTTTGATTAACTTATCAAGCAGATTACTTCATTGCGTCCTTTTTAGGTTTCCGTATTCAAATGGCAAAAAACGGAACCTTTTTTTTTTCATTAAACCCATACCTATCTATGGATAGGTCTTCAAAAATGATATTGAGATTTCTATTGTCATTTTTTTCTAAACGGGATAGTTTGCGTCCCCCCCCCTGTAACTTCTAAAAGAGAATGATAAAACAAAAAGAATATATATGAGGTACATTACCATGTAAACCTCCACTGAAAATTGGTTTGAACGAGATCTGATAAGTAGTTTTTTTTAATACATCATAAATCGTGAACCGCAATTTACCTTACTTGCTACTACGGAACCCTTCATGTCATTAAAATGATTACTTAAAAATTTATAAAAAATGAAGTCTGGAGTTTCTTGCCCATTATTCTCCATACGAAGCTAAGTACCTTTTGGAAGGGCAACTAGTTTTAATTCTCTTTTTAACCGACTTAAAAAAAAAAGAAGGAGGTTCTCAATTCGACTGTATGTTGTTTTTTTTTTTTTTGTATATTTGTTACGCAATTTCTCCGGCAAATGTTAATGGATTTTGAAAATTCTTTTTCTTATGAATAGGGTATGCCTCAGGGGCTAATGGGACCACCTATTATAAATTTTATCGAAATTGTTTCGACACTTTTTGAAAAATAAATTAAATTCCAAAAAAATCTACATAAAAGACGTTTTAATAGTTTCTTCAATCTTTGGAATACCTCTGTTTTAACTGAGTTGCCGGTTCTTAATGGATTTGGATAATAAGAAGGTAGGTACTAAAAAGCATTGACCTATATTATAGTAGTACCTCATTGCTAAAAAGTGATAAATAACTTTAGCACAGTACTCACCTGACTTTAGATTTTGAAGGCGGTTGTCATTTTTGTAAAAAAGCTTTTTTCTTGTTAATGACTTTCAGTAATATCTGTATGTAGGCACAATTAAAAAAAAGAGAAATTCATATCATTTGTCTTTGATATATTATTCATCATCATTATCAGCTGGAAGACGTCCACTGTTGAACATAGGTCCCCCTATAGAACGCCACAACGAGCGGCATCCCGCCGCTTGCATCCACCAGTTACCCGCGACCTTGAGAGGAAATACCACGGGCTAGAGAATTGAAAATTAGGTATTTGTAAAATCTATTTTACATCGCGCGACAGCAGTCGCGCGATGCCCGAACACGAACCACAGAGCGCTATAGAGACAACTGCAGCTTTGACCGAAAATACCTATTAAAAGTACACAAAATCAATGATTCGTAGTCCCCTGATTTCTTCTCCAAATCTTAACCGATTTAACTGCTTTTTTCATTAAAAAATAAAGAAAGGCTTTTGCCGTGTTCCTATGTTTTCTATTTTTTATATAATCAAGTTAAAATTGTTTTCTGAATGTTTGAATACAGCGGAAAATCATGTCAGTTTTTTAGGTTTTTGAATATTCATATCTCTTTTAATAATAAATTTATTAGAAAAAGGAAAACATAGGGACATGCCAATAGTAGCCATGGATATTAAAAAAAGAAATTGATCTACTGGCATTATCCAGGGAGGAAACAGAGGACTAAGTTTGTATGGAAAAACGGGCCTTGTGTTTCCTCTTAACGATTTCGTATAATATATTGTTATCGAAGTAATAATGCTAATTTCTATCTATACCCAGATAGGAGGAGGAGGAGCTCGTGGGTAAGTTAAAGCCGTACAGATCAATCGGTCAAAGGTTAAGCTACGCTAGCCGCGGTCGGTCTGTGGATGGGTGACCATCCCTTTCATACCAAGTTCCCTCCGTGCCTCAGAAAGCACGTAAAGCCGTTGGCCCCGGCTGTCATTTGTAGATCTTTGGCAGTCGTAATGGGTAGTCAGAAACCAGAAATCTGACAACCAGTCTTACCAAGGGGTATCGTGTTCCCCTAACTGGGTTGTGGAGGTCCGATAGGCAGTTGCTCCATGTAAAACACTGGTATTCAGCTGCAGGCGGTTATACTGGAAGCCGACCCCAATATAGTTGGGAAAAGGCTAGGCAGATGATGACCCAGATAGAAAGGTAAAGTTTGATTGGTTTTTTTATTTGTATGAGATATCTAATCTGTGGAATTACTGTATGGTAGAAACTACACATGGACGTAATCGCGTGCAGAAGCTAGTATCTAATAATTACTGATTCTGTAAACTTGTGATTAATAAATTCTTTAATTCTTCTTTAATTATGTGATTTAAATTTTAATGAGTTTTATTGTCAAGATCCAAATTATTAGGTGTAAATTATTATAGTGTTCTTGTACATATTTATATAGTGTATTTTCTGTCGGTGAATCTTGAAAGATTTATCGATTTTCTTGTGAAAGCTTTACTGGGGTACGTAAGTTTTCCAAAAAAATAAATAAATTAAACAACCACAAATTAACTTCAATAAACGCAGTTTAACTGTGCAATTTAATGGTGTCTCGAGCTTTCATACTTAACTCCTCGTTAAACACTTTGATGACATAACGCAAGATTAGATAACATCGACAAATATTTCTTTTACGAACTGCGAAAAAAAATCATAAATAAAACCGTAATATAAGATCAAAGCTGCTCTTTGGCAAAGATAAAACGATCAAAATAATTTAGATATGGCTTTGATGTCTTAAGGTTTACACAATTTTTTGATAAAATGATAAACTGCGCGTCTTCTGAAGGTTGACTTTCAATAAAGTCGCTGGGAGCTAATAAATTATAGCATTTTTTTTTTCTTGTGATATCTGCTTGCTTGTATTTTTACTGGTAATTAAAAAAATAATTATGAGTTCTACTAGAAGAATACGAACCTACAATGTACAATCAACTTTTTTTATATTAATTAAAATACAAATGAATTAAATGACGTACAAAAAAAAAAAAAGTTAAAAAGATAAAAAAATTAAAAAATTAAATGATGTTCCAATAAAATTAGCAAGCGTAGCAACAGCGTCAGCTACGCCGTAGCACTATTCAATCGTATATTTTAATACACAGTTATACGTTTTGAGCTATGTTGAAATACTAGTGATTTTTCACCAAAATATAGTAAGTAAACCTTGAGGACTGGTTAGAAAATAATATTGATATAGCCATTAAATAAATATTAATGCTTTCTTTCATTCTTTCTTCCTTTTCAAATAACGTAGTTTTATGCTCTGTTTTCTATAGAATAACTAGAATTTTTTTCTACACCACATGTGAAAAAATGGCCTAAAAATAAATAACGGCATACGTATTATGTATACTTTATATTATGTTGTTGGACTGGTTTACATACATCTCCAAACGATAATTATGATTTAAAAAGTTCAATTCGTGAACCGCTGCAACCGCGGACTCTACACTAAATTACAAAACGAAAAAGTTTTAAAACTACCAACTTTGATCATCAGAAATTCTGTTATTTACTTCATAGCAAATAAAATTGTAAAGCAAGTCTGCGAATGAGTATGTTTTTAATGGAAAGTCAGCATGTTTTATAATAAGCTTATAAATAAATTATAATTTATTTTAAAATAAATAAATTATTCTTTGTCTCTATGCATTAACGTGTGTGGGATGAAGTATCTATGCCAATTGGGTAGATGCACGTAGTAAGTGGTAGCCGTGTGGTGCCAGTCGAGAATAGCACCACCCCATTCCTACCCATGGGTGTCGTAAACGGCGACAGAGGGATATTGACCAGAGGACGGGCAGCAGCGTCCTTCTGAGTACTATAACACCTACTGCAATCGCCAACATGCATCTGCCAAGCATGGCGTTTACGGCTAAACCCCCCTTGGGGGAGACCCATGCCCAGCAGTGGGCGTATATACATACTTAAGCGATAATTACAAGACAGGACTTCTTTAAAACTTTTGATTTTAGACCTGAAAACTCGATTAATGTTCAATATACTGTAAAATTATATATTTAGTTGCTTTGAAATCAATAAACAGTCAATTAAGTTGGCATATGACTATCTAAAAGTGACGTGATAATTATAAATTGCCATTCCAAATCTAGGAGCGAGCTATGCTCGGAGTTTCTTTGCGCGATAGAATCCGGAACGAGGAAATTCGCCAAAGAACTAAGGTCACCGAAATAGCTCTCAGAATATGCAAGTTGAAGTTGCAATGGGCAGGCCACATCGCTCGAAGAATCGATAACCGATGAGGAAGAAAGGTTCTCAAAAGGAGACTACGGACCGGAAGACGCAGCGTTAGTAGGCCTCTCGCCAGATGGACCGACGACATTGTCAAGATCGCGGGTAACCGGTGGATACAAGCGGCAGGTTGCCGCTCGTTGTGACGTTCTATGGGGGAGACCTATGTTCAACAGTGGACGTCTTTTGGCTTATGATGATGATGATGGTGGTGATTCCAAATCTATAGGAGAATTGTGTTTTAATAGCTCATCAATAGTGTATACGCCGTGTGGTGCCGGCCGCGAATAGCACCACCCCATTTCTACCCGTGGGAGTCGTAGAAGGCGACAAAGGGATATTAACCAGAGGATGGGCAGCAACGTCCTTCTGAGTACCATAACACCTAATGCGATCGCCAACATGCACCGGCCAAGCATGGCGATTACGGCTAAACCCCCCTTTGGGGGAGACCTATGCCCAGCAGTGGGCTTCTAAAGGTTGACATGATGATGATGATGATGAATAGTATATCAATTGTTTGGTGGTCTTATCTACCCAAGTATGGACACAAACGCACGCGGCGTCATACTGACTTGTGCAAATCTAAACTTGCACATGTTTGCACCTTAAAAGTTTAATAAACGTTTGATTGATTTAAAACGGTGACGAACTATAGCCTATAGAAGTACAGTCACGAGCATAAATCCTGTTATTGTGCTCGAGATTTTGTGAAAGACATCCTATAATTATGAATTATTATTGTATGTCCTAATAATTTGCAACCTAACAAAATGTATTTTCTTTTATTTTTATTTTTGATTAATATATATTAATGCTGAACCAGATGAAATTGTAATTTATATAATACCTAAAAAAAATATAAATTACTGTTACTGGTGTAATAACCGTTGTAATTAATCATCAATAAAGAAATAATAAATAAATGTATACAGATTGGAAAATTCAAAAGCAATTTTCTCGTGAAATAACTCATTTTAGATGAAACCTATTTTATAGTAGTTTGGGATCGATACCCATAACATTTCAATCAATAGTTTAGGCGAAAATCATTTTAGGATAAGACCAACTGTTAACATGTTTTTGCTCGTGACTGTACCTACGTTGTAAAATATGGGACGTGCTTTTGTTGAGTTATAGACTCTAATACAATACGGATTTCACATATGCTAAATGATCAAATAACTCAGGGAATAAATTATAGTGTTATTACAGGAAATAAATTATATTGTATTATTGTTTCTGGTCTTAGGTTCGAAGACCGCTCAAGACGAACAAAGTAAAATATTGCGGTTCCGTAAAAAATCGAAAGAGGAATCAAAGTAAAAGCATTTATTTCAATTAAATCATTTACAAGCACTTTTGAATTGTCAAGGAGTCGGTCAGTTAGTCCGAAAGTTGAAGCTAGTTGTTCGTTCCAAAACGTAGGTAGGTCTCTATGGAGAACAACGAGTAAGAAACTCCACGGACACTCATTTAAATTCAGTTTTTACAAAATTTACTGTTTACGCGAACAAAGTCTATCCAAGAATTAACGTTTTGTTCTTAACTCAACGAAAGTCGGGCGAAAGTGTTGAAGGTCAAACCTATGTCGGACTGTGTAACATAAGACATTCGAAAGGTTAATAGCGTATTCTGCTGTTTATCCTAAGATCAATATCGCCAACTATATTTATTATATAACGACTGTATATTTCATCATCTGATATCTTTCGCACATAAGCCAAAATCTTAAGATACCATAATATAAAATACTAGCTGAACCGGCAAAAGTTGTTTTGACAAATAAAAAAATGACCTATTTTCAGATCTACCAAATATACACGGTCAATTCGTTTTGGAGGAGTTCTATAACAAAGGCATACCCTATTGATTAAAAAAATATTTTTACAATAGATCCACAAGCGCCTAAGATATCACGTAACAAAATATAAAAACAGTTGATTGTGAACCTCCTCCTTTTCTGAAGTCAGTTAAAAAGTGGCCAACTGAGAGTCGGACTCACAGGAAGGTTTCCGTACCACTGTACAATATTTAACACTAACTTGCAAAAAAAAACACGGGTCTTATACGGGGGTTTCTTTAATTTTTAACTTAGTAATACACACTCAGTAAAAAATTCAAGTGTTACGGTTCAAAAGATGACGTGACAGACGGACAGACAGACAACGGAGTCTTAGTAATAGAGTTCGGCACATTTTGGCTACCTAACCCTATAAATCTATGGCGTAAAGTGCAAATATTGCATTTTTATTGTTTCTATCCGCGTGAATGTCGGTTATCGCGTATGCAGACGAAGTCGCGGATTAAAACGTAGCCTATGTCCCTTACCCAGGGATCTAGCTATTTTCATACCAAATTTCATCAAAATCGATTCAGCCGTTTCAAGCGTAACAGACAGAGCGTTACTTTCCCATTTATAATATTAGGTAAGTATGGATATGTAAAAATTAAACCCCTTAATTAAACCATTCAGCCCCCAAACTTTCACAATAAAGTTAAAAAAAAAGATAACGCATACATATTACCGTGCGAATACCAAGTGACGTGTCAACCCCTATTTAATAATAGCAAACGCAAAAATCATGGTGGATTCGACGCCTCACTCGGATTTATCACTAGCTTTACAAGATTACCCAATACGACAGTGACGGATTGACTCTCCGATGCTCCACCTCCTTTTCTAACACCCTAAACTCTATCTCACCATCTCGTTCCCTCATGTTGGTAATTAGGCGGCACCTGCATTTGTTCAGGTCACCAGGGATAGTGCTGGCGAGACTATCTAGACACCATGTTAATGCTTTAAGATTGATGAAAATCACAGGTAAAAGATCACCTTTATTAATCGCCGGATTGTTGATGAATTCTACCTTAAGTCGGGTGTCTGCGTCGTACATTAACTGTCACATATTCATGGTTTTAAGGGATTTGCTTTCAATCAAGATTTTCTTCTGTGGGGTGAGCGGTGTTGCTCGGGGTTTGGAGATTTGTTTTGTTTAGTTTTAGGTTCGTTTTTGCTTTGTGTGTTTAGTATTACTATGTCCTGGAATGAGTAGTAAGTGTCAGTAAGTATATAAATTAATTGTAGACCCTAGCCACAAAGTACGTAAAGCTGCGGCGACCCTTTATATTTTGTGCCCTAGCACAAAAAAAACGTTTTCGTAAACGCAAATTCGATCGATTTTTAGTCAAATCAAAGTCAAATCATTTAAATTAGACCATTAAAAGGCAGTTTTGAACGTCGCGTTGTAAAAGACAAATTTAATGTAGTGGCCCCTTCCAAATGGTATTTTCGTATGGAGAAGAATGGGAAAGAAACTCCATAATTGATCGTAATATTACAGGAATTATATAATTATATGTGAATACGATGCACCTTGCATAAAAAGTGCTATAATATATAGGGTGACTGGTAATTAGTGTACGATATTTAAACACGTGATTGTGTTCATGATAACAAACAACTTTCCCGAAGAAAAAATATTTTTTGTATAACACACACACACACACACATCGTACACTAATTACCAGTCACCCTATATAAGACTATGTACAAAGTATTACAAGTTAAAAAATGAGAGCTAGATTATGTTCATAAATACAAAGTGTTCACATTTTTCTTTGAAGACTATTCATATCAATGGGTGATACTAGTTGTACTTGTCGTATAAAATGGAAGCAAAATACTTTATGAAAGTCGTATTTCCGATTCGAAAGTCGATTTGAAGTGAAAAGGTAAGTGCTATATCCTCTACAACGGATGTACCAGACCATACTTTCAGGATTATATCCGACAAATATTGATAGTTATGAAACATCTTTGTGTTTTTTTATGACATGTGCTTGTTTAAAATAAGTATTGGTATAGGAATAAGGATGTCTATCCTAAGCAGATATCAGATAATTGGATGTACACCTATACTTCAGGTGAAGCCTTAGTATGGAATGGACTTTTGTATAAAAAAAACCTACTTTTCCAAAATTGTTGTCAGTTTTTTTCTACATTTGAATGGTGTCTTGTCGTATCCATACTTTCTTAATGGACATGAACTTAAGGTAAATATGCATCCAAATGTCCAATTCCTAGTCATATGAGTATTTTATTAATAGGTCGGTGCAACTGTCAAAAATCTTGACATTTACATTTCAATGACTTTATCAATCGATCTTTCGATAATTACCCTAGGTATTTGATTTCGACTGTCACCTTTTGACTTCTACGAATTGCTATACAAACAAAGCCAAAGGCAGCGTTCTTAATACTTGTCTATGTTTGTGTTGGGTTGAAAGGCGTTTAACATTCGAGCCAGGGTTGTCACAAAGGGTCTGTGATCGGTCAGGGCTGGCACATTGTTTGCTCTGTGTCTCAAGCCAATTGACCGATTCTCAATAATTTGATTACATCCGCAGATACTAAGACTAAGTTTGTTTTGCTTTGTTACTTCAATTTAATTTGGCCATTGTTATTTTAAGAGATTGTTTACCCAGCTGTTAGAAGGTCGATTGTATGAAATGCATAGAGTTAGTTTAAGGTTATGTGAATTGATTTTGTAAGTGACGACTGACGATGTTGATATAAAGTTTTTTCTAGTGTATTTCAGTTGAAACCTAAAACTTTCAATACCTTTCATATCAGTTAATGAGAAGTCCTAAGTTCAAACCCACTCTAATGTAAAAGTTCAAAAATTATTCCCATATTGGACACGGTTGGCGCAGTGGCTGAGCGGTCGACTGCTGTGTTGCGGGTTCGATTCCCGCCCAAGGTAAACATTTGTGTGATGGGCACTTGTGTTTGCCTTGTGTCTGGGTGTTGTTTATCTATATATGTATGTATTTACAAAAAAAAATGTATTTGTTTATGTATATCAGCTGTCTGACACCCATAGTACAGGGTCTCCCTAGTTTGGAGTCAGATGGCCATGTGTGAAAATGTCCCCACATATTATTATTATTATTATTATTATTGAAGAAACCCATGCCTAAGCTAGACAAAATATAAATATTAACCATACGAAATAAAACTATTCTGATAGGACACTATTTCGCAAAACGATTCGGTAACATTTAAGTGTGGTTCGACACGGGAAGGCTGGTATCCGTAATACTATTTTATCGTACGTTGTAAGAATCCCCAATGAGCAAGTATTGACTTTTTGAACGCAGAATTATGAAGAGCTCGCGGCCTCCTGTTAATCTTATTTAAGATCATCTTTCCAAGATGTAGGGCTACTTTACAGACACTATTATGATAATAGCGTTTGAATTTTGTAGTAGGACTGTTTCGAGTGGGAAGGTGTACTTAGGATAAATATTAGTCACTTGGTATTCTTTATTTAAAAAGAACGAAAAGTAGAAAAAAATGGCATGTGTAATCTTGAGCCAAATGTACGAAAAAAAATTAAAAACTTTACATTTTTATTATAAAAAGTGTTGTCCTCAATTTAATGGTAAGAATATTGAAAACGTTATCACAAAATGGCCGAACACTTTCCGAAAAAAATATTGGACGGCACAATCGTTTAGGTCCGCGGACAATACCGATAATTGTCCGCATTATAACAGTCGTACCCGTCCCACGTTACCGACAAATTATTTTCAATACCGCCATACATCAAGGGACAACCGCCGGAAAAAAGGGAAGAGAGAAAATCTAAAAAAGGCAATCAATGGAAAAAGTAAGTGTCCGAGATAACGGGCGTTGAGAATTGAAGTCACGTTCCCGCTGCGTCCCCGCTGCGTCCGCGGCACGACATACACATAAATAACCCTAATGATATCCGATTGTGTTCAGTTTGCGATGCGAAAAAAAATCGTGCAGAATACTCGTGCGGGACGTTATTGCTAAATATAATGTTGCTGTTAATAAAATATTATTATGGTGTAGACGCATTTGCGTCCCTCCCTCCCCGGATTTGTAAACGTCGATGCTTACTCGTTAATATTTATAAGTTGCTGATACGTTTGTGGATTGAATAAAAATTGTATGATATTTCTGACAACTTTTTAATCCTAACTGGAAGGAATCGATGCCTTGTTTTGCCATTTTCAAGTTTGGTTTACTTAGAATGACTAATCCACATTGTTATTGATATTATTGGTTTTACTAGAATTCTTGTTAAAAACTACAGCATTGTTTGGCTATCGTAATTAAAAACTGGCGTTCATTTAGGTCCCCGACAATCATTTATACCATTGATATAACGTGTAAAAATAAACAATAGCGTTTTTCGTGTGCATATATTTGTCTGATTGACCTCTAAGTTCTACACAACATTATTATTATACCTGCGCTAGATTTGCATGAGGTTTTCACCATTATCTTTATAATAATATTTATAATTATATTAAAATATTTTAGTATTTCATTTAAATATCGCACAGAAATGAATGTTATTAATGTTTTTTTGTTCCGGGGTGGAAAATCCTCATGGATGAGGCCATTTGACACCTAGCCCAACACTTTACAATGTAAACTTGTGTATGTAGGTACTCATACACAGGTATTCCGTTCGTTTTCTTTTCTTTTTCATTTTTAATGTTATTTTTGTGTGTCTGTTTGTTCTGGGGGGGCCAATAAATACTTTTTCTTTCTTTCTTTTCTTTCATACTTTATTAATGTTTCTTTCACCAATCATTGCAGTTTACGCGACTTAATCAACCAATCACTGCAGTTTACGCGACTCAGTTAACCAATCACTGAAGTTTACGCGATTCAGTCAATCTATCACTGTAGTTTTCGCGATTCAGTCAACCAATCACTGCACTTTACGCGATTCTGTCAACAGTTTACACGCGCTTGAGGATTTGTTTCAATTTTGCCTTGATTGACGTTCATGAAAAAAAAAATTTGTTTTTCTTGAAATCTAGGTTCTTAGAAAGTTAATCTTCTTCGTGATCGTCCGTGCAAATATTAAGAACGGGGATTGCATCAACTATTTATCTGTCAGCTGTTAAATTGCGGTGTGGCTACGTAATTGTTCTGATGCCAATATTCCGTCCACGTAGCAACAAGCCGACTGATCGACATAAATACCCTAATACCAGCCGTCTCTCAGTTTCAGCGGTAATTCGGTTTTAATACCTACTCTTCAGTAGGATGACACTATAAGTTTGGTGGTTTAATTGAATGATGTGCGTAAAGGCAATGTTAATAAAGGCGATATACATTTTGGCTTGTATTGCGGTGAAAATATATGCTTAGGTAATTCAAGCGAGTAGCACACTCAAGTCATGATGAGGTGAAAATCTAACTCAGTATATATAAGTCTAAACCCAAGATAATTTAAAGTAGCGCCTAAAACTAAAACAAATGCGTCGGTTTAGGCTCATTACATTATTGTTTTCTAAGCAACCTCACGATTATACTATACTAGCGATCCGAACCGGCTTCGCATGGGCCTATAGCCTTCCTCGATAAATGGACTATCCAACAGAAAAATATTTTTTCAATTCGAATCAGTAGGTCCTAAGATTAGCGCGTTCAACCAAACAAACCAACAAACTCTTCAGCTTTATAATATTAGTGTAGACTAGCATGCCTGGCAGACGTTGTCTGCTGATTCCCGAATCCACTGAAACACACTCATAAAATTTTATCAAAATCGGTCCAGTCGTTTAGAAGGAGTTCACTAATGCACATGCACTAATCTTCAAAATCTTCTGTGCTTATAAGATTTTTATAATTATAAAGATGGGAGGCATGTAATTTACTCTAACGAGACGTAATACGAAAAATTCCGTATTTTGTGTAAAGAGTTTGAATGTAATTTTTTCTGCAATTTCCAGAATAATAGAAAACCGTACACATATGAATACATGAATGTTATTTATAATACATAGTCACGTTATGAAAAATAGTTGATACTGCAACTGCATCGTCATGAAACATTGTTCCGTTATATTTCAACGTAATTTCCAAGCCCAAAGGAGAATTTATACACTCACGGACTTTTAAATCGAGCCACCCTGTTTTTTTTTTACTTTTTATTAATTATGTTTTTAGAATTAATTTCTTACTAGCTGATGCCTGCGACTTCGTCTGATAGTTGTTAATTTTTTTAATATCAATTCCTGAATATTGCCTTTAGTCTGTACCTGACTGTACCAAAATATTAATTTATCGTACTTACCGAACTAGGGGTTGAAAGTGGACAAGGTCTGTCCTGCCTGTCCTATGTAGGAAAATTCAGTCTCACCCCCTGGGGGTCGAGTGTGCACTGTGTTTGGGGGTTGAGAGGAAATAATTAAACAAATCTTTTTTTAGGGGTCGAGGGGTCAAGAGTGGACTAAACGTCGGTTATCAGCCGGTTTAAATATTTTTGGGTGGAATCATATTTTTTTCCTAAAATAAAAGTAGCCTAAGTTACACCTTCTAACATCAGCTATCTGCCAGTGAATTGATATGATGAGGCACAATATTGAGATACATAGACATAAGGGAGGCTTTTGCCTAGAAGTGGGACAGTGCAGGCTAGCAGAAGAAGCTTTTCAAATTATTGTGAATTTATATTTGGAACAATAATAATACCAAAATGATGGCTAGTAGTATTTTAAAAGCATTTTTTTTTATTTGATTCATATTTATTATAGTGTTTTACACCTCTTTTAACCTAACATGAAAATGCACGGTGACTCGATTTATTAGTCCGCAAGTGTATTTTTGAAAACAACAATAAAAAATAGAAATAACTTACTATTCTCGGAACACAAAAAACTCACCTGGCGCTGACATTTTATTATTTTTCTGTTTATATTTCTTTTTATAAACTTTAAAAATCCGAGGCACTGTTCCTTCCTGAAGTTTCTCGTGGCACTATAAATTCATGGAGATTCCTACAATTCAGTACTCTGAGGTTGGTCGCTAGAATTTTTGCTTACAGCCGAGGCCACTTCGCTTGCTAAGACGAGATTCGTAATAAAGTTTTTCTTCACTTAATTTTATTGCTTGGCCCTGTTACTTCTTTGTAAATTTCAGTTTTGAAATGAATGTTCTTGAAGTACGCAGTGGTTAGGTAAAGTGGCCAATTATATTATACAGAGAAATTACTCATTTTGTACGTTTCCGCAGTCTGATTTTAGGAGAATTCGAATGTTTATTTCAGTAGCAAAATTGACTTTATAAACTGCTAGCTGCTGGATTAAAAAGTAGTCTACGTTCTTTCCAAGGCTTAAGCTATCTTCGCACCAAATTTCATCAAAATCAGTTCAGCCGTTTAATCGTGAAAGCGTAACACACAGAGTTACTTTCCCATTTATAATATTAAGTAAGTAATAGGCTCCAGCCTGCGACTTTGTAAAAAGAACGACGCCCTTTTGTAAATGCAAGTATACCATAAAAAACCTTTGAATGCGCCTATGGTACTCATCAATAGTATGACTTTCTATTAGTAAAAGGTTTTTTTTTTGTATACGGACTTCTACAAAAAAAAACGATTAACAATGACCCTGTGGCTAAAGCGCACGCTCTCATACACGACGTTGTGAATTCGCAAAAGAACACGAGTAACCAATATTTTCAATTTCGTAGTAGGTACGTATTCACTTTTATGAGAAGATGCCTTTGCCCTGCAGTGGGGCACAGAGACTGGTTTTATTATTATTATTTACATCAACAAAAAGGTACTTATACAACGTACAACAGTTTATGTTTTTGAAGAAGATTCTAGAATATCATTCAAATTGAAAATTGAGTCAAATTAATAGTGATTTTACGATATGACTTTAAAGTTATTAACGTAATATGAGTATGCAAACAAGTTTAATGTTACCAAAACTGTTCAGTTAAACTCATGATTAAAGTTTAATGTTGAAAATACACCCAGTCTAACATGACACTAATTAAGTTTCTATCGCTATTTGAAATCCATAATCAAATAACCAATCATTTCGAAATAATGTTTAGTCAAATTATAATATTTTGATATTTTGAAAGTGAGTCAATAATTTATAATCATTCTGAGATTATTAATATAACGTCCACTTACGCCGTATAGTATTATTTTGTAACCCCGAGTAATTTGTTAAAACCGATCCATTATTTATTTTTTATTTTATAATTTCATCTCGTGTTAAGCAGAAATTAACTCTTAGTTAAGTTTTTGGCGCTAGTGGACCTAAGTAATATTTTGTAAATAGAAATAACATTAATTCATTGTCTGTACAAATAAAAACAGCGGCATGCATGTAAGTAAATAATATGAGTAATAAAAAAAAAATCATTTATTTTAGGTCCTCAAACCCATATTAAAAACATAAAAAAAAACACACACATTAATAAATACAGATAAACAAATACAATTCCAATTCAATTACTACATTACAAGAGCCTCTTATGTGGGACACTATAATAAGTAACTTGTCTGTCACCGCAGTGTCGCACATAAGGACAGTCCAACCTACTCGCTATCATACTCAGAACGGTATTGGAGCTGGCCCGCACTCTGCGAACAAGAGACGCGAACGCTTACGCATGGTCGCATGGAAACAGTCCGTGCGCGCCCAAGCGAACATACCCGAAGCGCTGCAGTAACGAGGCAGCCCCACCACCGCTCTGAACGTGTTGTTGAATTGTAAGCATTAATAAATTATATATATCGGGGTGTATCACGGATGAGACACCACGTGTCGCTGCTGCGTGACGTTGCAGGAGTTCAGAAAATAATACTCGCAAAATAACTCAAGTAGTTTACTTAAAAGTATTGTAACAAAACTTTTCAATGAAGAGTAGGGATACAATAATTAATAATTGTTCAACTTTAAATTATAGCGATAGCCAATGGATTTGTGTGTGTGCACCGCGCGACGACTGCATTAAAAGTGATCAGCTTCGACGTCATGACATTCACAACCCCATTCGGTGTTACCCGCTCTAAATTTAAATTACCGTTTAGTCGAATACAATACACATTAATCGTTAAAAAAATAGTTTCCCAATGATTACAAAAAATAACAAAATAAATCAGAGCTTTCAAAATTAACTGATAATGTCACGCGCCGTTATTTATATTAATTTTATTTTTAAGATACATACATATTTATAACATCCTTAATTATTATATGTGATCAGATTTTTTATACAAAATGTCCGTTAGGTTAGTACAATAATCTGTGGTCATCGATTGAGAACAGGCGGCACGTCGGCTGTACAATTACCTCCGGCACAATATCATTTTGTATTCGCATCCCGTTATCACAGCCATCATTACTGGGCTAAATTCAACCGTTCCGTGAAACATAATATGAAATAAAATTTCATAAATAATACTGATTATATTATTTGGGAGTGTGGTTAGTGCTGGGGATCTACAGACGTAGGTATTGTAAGTATAGGAAAAATACTTATGGAAACAATACATGTAACAAAGCGTAAAAAGGCGAGACAAATTATATTTGATGAACATTGTTTGTATACCTACTAAATTCAACACCATTTGTGTTGAATTTGTTTTTACGCATCTGATATTATCGACAAATAATAACGCGGCTGTGGTAGAGAGCCCTTATTTGGAGCGGCAGCTACGCTACGTCTACGACAACGTAGCAAGTAGAGTGAGCGCTACGGCGTAGTACCGCTACGCAATGTTTCTGTGTAAATGTAAGTAAGAGTGTAAGAGAAGAAGTGTAAGAGCACCGAGAACATATTGTGGTAGAAAGACTGTTGTGTATGAGCGAGCACAGCTTTATAATCAATTACCTAAAGTGATCAAGGAATCAAAATCTCTTCCAACTTTTAAAAGGCCATTAAAGCACCCATGTCTATGTGTGTGCATGTAATGTTACCATACGTTTTTATTAATGTGTTTTTGTTTTCCTCATAGAAGTGAATATGTATTATTCTTTTTAAGTGAAATCAAGTACCTTAAACCGTAAACCGTATGTATAAAAGAAATACTAGCTTATATGCCCGCGATCATGTGAATGTTGGTTACAAACAAAGTAATAGATAAAAAAAACCGGTTAAATGCGTGTCGGGCCACGCGCAGTGTTAGGGTTCCGTAGTTGCCCTTCACAAAACGCCAAAGAGGTGGTACCAGTGCCACTCACATTTTGTTGTGTCACAGAAGCACACAGAAACCTAGTATTCTGGTGCCGATTCCACAGGTTAAGTTTATAGTTACCTAGCTTTTGCCCGCGTGAATGTCAGTTATCGCGGATGCAGACGAAGTCACGGATTAAAAGTAGCCTATGTCCTTCCCCAGGGTTCAAGCTATTTTCATAACAAATGACAATGCCAGATCCTGCCCCACCCATGTACAGAAAAGCAAATTAATGAAAATAATTGTAATGAATATAGAACCTTTCTATACTAAATTGTTTTTCTTTAGAACTTGCGGATTACGAAATACCTACCCATAAAATATAAACTCATTTTACCTAAAATACAATTTAACCTATAATCAATGTCATTATTGTTTTTAGATTTAAACGGAAACCGCAAGTTCTACAGTCACTAAGACTAATGTTTAGTTATCAGCAATACTTAAACAGTAAGATGCTATTGCACATGACTTTTATTGAGTGGGGCAAAGTTCTATAGAGTTTCTGGCATTATCCTTTCTTTAAAATCGGTTCACCCGTGTCGTCGTGAAAACGTACCAGCCAGAGTTACTTTCGCATTTATAGTACCTATTAATACAAGGCGTGTCAGGCCGGTTGACTTTATTTTAAGGCGACGATATACGCCGGCGACCTTGAGCGACCAGGGAATCGTATGCGCTGCGTCCAAAACTCTCAAAGTTTAGTCGAAAAAATTTAATTAAAGATAGTATTCTTTAACTTAAAAAAAGGCGTATACTAGATAGATAATAAAATTATCTGTAAGATAGTAAAAGTTTTGTTTAAATATTCCTAGAAGATTTTGTGTGATTATTATCAATGTTTTGTCCGCGTCAGACACAACTTCACGATTTAATTAAACTATTTAATATGAACTTAATCAAAAATATTCACATACTAAATGATTAAGAAAATAGTCTAGTTTAACGTATATTTTTTTCAAATCATTTACACTACACATTTTGACGTGATTACCAGTTTAAAATCTGCAAAAGTCGCTTGTTAGCGCCTTAAATCAATCAAATCCAATTGATTTTTTGTATACAGGTAAAAAACATGATAGTCCGTGGTTTAAAAGAAAGTCAACCGTCCTGACACAACTTGTATATACGTAATGGTTTTCATTCATCACATTTTGTTGACTTTATCAAGTGACGAAAAAATTAAAAAAAATAAATCGGTGTTTTTAGGGTTCCGTAGTCAAATGGCAAAAAACGGAACCCTTATGGATTAGAACTGAAACTCATTTTTTTTTGTCATCAAACCCTTACGTGTGCGGTATCTATGGATAGGTCTTCAAAAATGATATTGAGGTTTTTTATATCATTTTTTTCTAAACTGAATAGTTTGCGCGAGAGACACTTCAAAAGTGGTAATATATGCCCCCCTTTTAACTTCTAAAATAAGAGAATGATAAAACTAAAAAAAATATATGATGTACATTACTATGTTAACTTCCACCGAAAATTGGTTTGAACGAGATCTAGTTAGTAGTTTTTTTTTAATACGTCATAAATCGTAAACCGCAATTTACCTTTCATTCAATCTACTCAAGTATAACAATAAATAAAACTTTTATATTATGTTACTTGCTGTTACGGAACGGAACCCTTCATGGGCGAGTCTGACTCGCACTTGGCCGCTTTTTAAACCTAATTGTTATGTTACTAAAACTTTATACTAAACAGTACATCCCACCACAGCAACCATCGATCAACCCTCACCTCGCTGCAGGTACATCACATAATTCAAAAGAAAATTCGGATTAAAAATCGCCAAGGGAGAGTGCTTGAAATTTATTTTACACACGGTGAAATTGCCGCCGGTCGCTCTTCCTTCCTCCTAGAGATATAAATAGCATGAAAGCCGCCGAGCCACCTCGATTTCATGAATTTTTGTGGCTTCATATTTCGTGACAAATAGTTAGCGGGACGCGGCGCGCGGAGGGTTGAAATTGCCTCCATATAAAGCACGCACGAAGCTACACAGTATATTGCATCGAATTTGTCTGTGCATGCATTTTTAAATGACATATTGACGCGGTGTTGAGGAAATAAATGGTGCGTGGTTCGTGTCAGACGCAATTTTGACGTAAATTGTTAATCAGATTGCCTTTTTTGTCTAGAATTTAGTTGAGGAGGTTGATAAGCTTGTAAAAAAATGTTCCACGTAAAAACTAAAATATCAAATAAAAGTTTTTGTAATCAGATCATTTAAGTATAATATAATAATTTAGTGTGTCTACTCGTAATACCGTAATTGCATTAGAATTAAATAATATAATTTAATTCTGTTATTCATTACATCATCTCCTCAAACTTTTCCTAACTGGAAAGAAAGAAAGAAAGAAAGAAAAACCATTTATTCACGAGATAGTGACGCACATTACAAAATAAATGCTGTATATTATATTACTCTGTGAACAAAACCTAAAACTAGTACAACAATTGGATACATAATTATATTGTATAAAACAAATACCTAAGTACTTAAAATAAAATAAAAAACTATATTAACGTACGAGACAGAAAATATGCGTCACTGCCACGCGAAACGGCTGACGCTCAGCATAAATGCCGTGGTCCGCGCACAAAGGCGCGAAGTCAAGGCGCTGGTTTTCAGCGTAAGCCTACCTACGTGTCGCTGTCTCGGAAAAATAATTATCACGTAATTTATTTATTGTTCCGAGGCACAGATCAAAACTCATTTACACAGTCTGTGGACACAAAAAGACGCTGTATTCGGCACGGCGCCCACAAATAATATTTAAATAGTATTTATATAATAATTATGTAAAACAACAAAAACAAACAAAAAAAAAAAAGAATAAAAGGACAATAGACAATAATTAACTATTAATTAAATTAAAAACTACGTTGGGGTCGTCTTCCAGATCTACCAGTTGTAGCTAAATACTAGTGTTTAACATGGAGCGACTGCCTCTCCGACTGCCACAACCCAGTTACTGGGTAAACAAACAAGAATTCTCCTCTATAAAAAATGGAAATTAGGAGTTTCATTGAGGAAGCTTAATATCGAAACATTGATTCAAACGGAAAGTAGTGGCCCTTTGAAATTTTCTATCATCATTAGACCACATCTAATCCAATTAGTACATTTATTTTGTATAATTGTGGTCTTTTTAGGGATAATGTGGTTCTGCAATAAAGATTTTCCTATGTTTATTATAATTATTTATAATATTTTGCGATCAAGCAAAATAAATTTGATGTTGACTGAAAACCAACAAGCAATATAAGTTACCAACCATAATACAGTTACCGTAACAAAAAAAAATCCTTTACCACCCAACATTACCGTCAACGTACCATCAACACTCAAAACCGATTAAAAGAGTCTCATATTCATTCTACAACACAAACAAAAGAACATCAACACAACTCCGTTCACTCTCTCCGTGTGAACTATAAACAAAGCTTTTTTTCCTTGTAAAATACTTCATTCACTCACTCGTTCACTCGCTCATTACCGTCGTGTGACGTCACGACATTTTTTTCGACACTTATAAGCATTTATCATGCTTTATCTTCGGGAGTATGTTCACAAACATCCGGCTGCAGATTATGGAGTCGGATAAGAATGATTACGGCTGTGTAATGAGTTGTGACGATAGAATTACTTGGCTGTCAGCAAGTACTTTGTGTCGTATGTCTTTTTTGTTAATTAGCATTTTTTTGCGCGATAGAATCGCATCTCACATCGCTATTCACACCCACTTCGCATAAGGTTCAAAATGACCTTGATATATTTGACACTTTGAATCGGGTTCGAGTGGGAAGTGAGCGTCGAAGTGACGGGGAAATTACCTTACAGAATACCACTTCTTTCATCATCTCATACTTTAACTGTCAAAATCAAGTCAATTTAGTTCAACACGCTGACATGCTCGCAAGGGTGGCGCTATAGTGTAAATTCGAAATATCAA
Organism: Charanyca ferruginea; assembly: GCA_947361185.1. Classification (NCBI taxonomy): domain Eukaryota; kingdom Metazoa; phylum Arthropoda; class Insecta; order Lepidoptera; family Noctuidae; genus Charanyca; species Charanyca ferruginea. Next base: position 11,295,531 of record OX376076.1, read on the forward strand.
CCGAGTTTTTTAGAATGCCAATCAAGAAACTCACAGCGGATTCAGATTCGAAGTTTAGAATGAGGTCTTACAGAATCACACCCCGGGAAATTCGCCGAAGAACTAAGGCTACTGACATACCTCTCAGAATATGCAAGTTGAAGTGGCAACGGGCAGGCCACATCGCTCGAAGAAGCGATAAGCGATGAGGAAGAAAGGTTCTCTCCTGGTTGTTGATCTTAAGTATTAAAAAAAAAAGTTTATTTGTGTAAGTATATCAGCTGTCTGACACCCATAGTACAGGGTCTTCCTTGTTTGGAGTCAGATGTGAAATGTGCCCACATATTTATTTATGTGGCGTGTGGTGCCTGCCGCAAATAGCACCACCCCATTCCTACCCGTGGGTGTCGTAGAAGGTGACAGAGGGATATTGACCAGAGGATTGGCAGCAGCGTCTTTCTGAGTACCATAACACCTACTGCGATCGCAAACATGCATACCGATGCGTGCAAGCATGGCGATTACGGGGAAGACCTATGCTCTGCAAGTTGACACGATGATGATTTATTTATTTATTATTTATAGTTTGTTTCATTAAAAGAGAAGAAGAAAATACTTATGGAGCATTAGAAAGGATTTAGTGGTGTCCTAAGTTAATCTAGCGCCCTGGGCTGCTAGAACCGCTAGTAAGCTGGTTTTTGCATAATTAGTCTGTTGAGGCCCGCTTGCGCCAGCCACGGTATCTTATAAACCCTGAGTTAATTACTAGTACTAGCCCACTATGTATGACGCATTTATAATTGAACCTCGTGTAAGTAAAGTTTCGGTGCAAGTGGGCATATGAGGTCCCTAGTCGTACACTTGCTTCAATGATCAAAAACAGTTGAGATTTGTGTTATTTTATTTTAGATATCTTCTGTTTAAAATCTCAATTTTTATTGTGTGGATTTTTCCTGCTTTTTCTTATTTAAAAAAAATTTCATTCAATTACTAGGCAAAGTCAAAGTCAAAGTCATAGTATATATTGTCTAGCTACTAAAATGTTCAACACGTCAGAACTTTACGTCACCCACGGGATGCTTTACTAGAATGATGATACCACATAATGTCCATTACAATAACGTATTGTTTGTAATGTAATCTACGGTAAAATGGCTAGAGTATGTCGGAGTTAATGTAGTTGTATTTATTGTTAGCTACATTTATTCATTCAAATACATCATACACACGTACACACACACATCATATCTTCACATTTATCTAAACGTTTTGGTTGATCATTACGTTATGGGTAATCGGATATTATGGTTTATGTAAAAATATTCTTGATAATCAAAGTCAAATCATTTACTTATTTGAATCAAACCATGGCACTTTTGAACGTGGTCAAATGAAAATGAACATATTTATAATGAACCCTTAAGACGGTTGTTTTGCATTTAAAAACTATGACTATAAATAATGGACATAGTTAATCAGAAAGGACTCAATCCACAGTATGGTCAAAAATGAGTTATTTATACCAAACAGGTCCTAACGGTTGGTTCTTTCACTTAGCAAAAAAGATCCGTGAAACTACAAAGATAAGACTGTTTTTTTATTAGTGGGAACCAACCCACATAAAGGATGGGTATCTTTCCACAAACAACTGTAATAACCCAAACTGCTTGAGTCGTTTTTGCTAATTAGTTCTAACATTATGAAGTATTTCTTTTAATTTCTCGAAAAGGATCTAAATAACAAAAAAATAATAAAACTGGTATTTAAATCAAAATTATTTATGATTTAATATCAATGTTCCACCGTTTCTACAAGACTGCTTACACTTTTACTAGTCCATTAAAAGGGAACGAATCTATGGAAGTTGTGGATGGTCTCGGGTCAGAACCAGGTGGAGCAGGAGTTTGGTAATAACAATGAGGAGGAAGTATAGGTATCTACTTTCTGAATAAATACGTATTCTGCAAAATATTAAATAATTTTTATTTAAATACCAGTATATCTCATTTTTTTGTTATTTAGGTCCTTTATGAGAAATTAAAAGAAATACTTCATAATGTTAAAACCAATTTAGCAAAAACGACTCAAACCCACATTTATCGAAGTAACTCTGGAAATACGTCAGTCTATGTCTATGTACATAATACAACTACAATCATAAAAAAAAATTGTAAATCAAATTATCCAAATACAGACTTATTATCATCTAAACTTAAAACATTGATTACTTTTTTTTATTTTTTTTTTGTTTATTTATTCAAGTTTAATTCCCTAATTTATTTATATTTACATTTGATTACTTAAGAATGACATTTTGAGGGTTGAGTCATTTCTGCCTAACGTCGTCCTAATTAGGCTAAGTTCTGCCAACATGAACTAACCTGCAATTTGTCAATAATTAATAATTACATTTATTTATTTTATATATAGAACAATGTTCAATATTTACACGAATAAAAATAAAAAATTAAAACTTTTAACTATTAAACAGATTAAACTAAGAAAAAACTAATACAATAAGGCATCAAACAAACTGGGAATGTGCCCAAGAGACTGGCGGCATTGCCACGTTGGATGGCATTAATTATTCCAAATGTGCAACATTACTATCCAGCAAAAACAATTCAATTTACATTTAAAAGAAACATTAATGCTTAATAGATTTACAATGCATTAGCGTTTAATATTCAAAACCATTACAATTATTTCGAAAAATATTTCATTTTACCAGAACTAAAGTCCAAATACTGAAACGCTACTTAATTTGAAGATGCCGCTAAGGGTCTATTCAGACGTACCACAAGCACAATAAAAACACGTAGTCGGGCGCAATTTTTTATAAAAAATAATAGTTTAATTCACACTGACCACTTTGCCGGTACCTACGACAACGAAGCTACAAAATGCTGCAGCGTCACTATTCACACATAATACCTGCTCGACCACCTTTTGACGCTGCGATTTGATGTGGTTGTGTGAAACAAGCCTAAGTCTCTAAGTACTGTCACACTCATTTTGACTTGAAGTGATGGAGACGGCACGAGACTCAACGGCATCTTAAAATTGAGTGGCGTTTGAGTATTTGGCCATAAGACAGTCATTCTTTTTGCAATATCAGTAATAGTGAAATACATAGAATGATATGTCGTACATATAATGATGTCTCGTAAAAAATATTCAACTTGTATTAAATCTAAGACAAAAACAAACAGCAATACATCTATCCACCGTACTAAATCATCGAAACCGAGACATTTACATAACATAAGCATCATCCGGTATAAGGTACAGTCGGACCCGCATCCCCAGACTACGGGAGGTAATAAGGCAACACGTGTCAAAAAGTACCTCTGCCTAGTCTATGGGCATACCGTTTTTCGGCAGGTGTACCGGCTAAGATATTTATAGTGTGTATACAAATGTGGTTTGTGTATGCGAATATGATTTGTTGGATGAAAATGATGAAGATTTTGGTCTGTCTTTTATAGATATTTGGCAGTCGTTATAGGTAGTCAGAAGCTAGAAAATGTGACAACGAGTCTTACTAAGGGGTACCGTGTTACCCAGCAACTGGGTTATGCAGGTCAGATAGGCAGTCGCTCCATATAAACCAATGGTATTCAGCTGTAATCGGTTTGACTGGAAACCGAACTCAACATAGATGGGAAAAGGCTAGGTAAATGATGTTGCAATTCGTTTTTGACAACATCTTTGTTCGTTTATATTTGTTTGATAATAAATTGCCTAAAGCACACAGGGATAACGTAAAGAATCATGGCGAGGTTACATTCATATGTATGAAAAGAAAAAATTGTGAGGGTTTAAAATATTTTCTATAGAATATATTACCAGTAGTAGTAGATTGATATTCTAGCCTTATTTTTAAACCCCCGCCTAATTAAAATAATAAGAAATGAAAATAACACTTTTTCGTTTCATCCCGATGCCCATTTTGTGTTTATAAAAAAAAGAAAGTGACAGGCGACGTTAACAGAGCTATTAAATAGGCAGACAAGTTATGTGACAAATGTGAGGAAAAAGAAAACATTATTTGTGATATTATTTCCCTTAAAATGATGCAATTTCAGTGTAAGATCTGCGAAACGGCGACTGTCAGTGTCACAGGAACTGTCAGTCGCCGTTTCGTTCTAAAATAATGAGCTTTTCGTTAAACTATTCACTTTTTTTGCGGGGTTTTTAAAAATATTGTAAATGCCTGAAGATACTTTTTAGGTACTAGTCAAGAGTATAAGTTCAACTTTTCTAAACATCTTAATTTTTTTTTGTACAAATCCTGCCATGATTCTTTTCAGATTTGGACCAATATTTACGGAGATTAGGGAATTCAAACAAAAAAAACTTTTCAGCTTCATATTATTACTTAGTACAGATTACAGTACATTACAAGTTCCATGCGTGAATAGAAACCGCGATTCTTAAGAAACCAATCACTCAGCTTTACCATCAATGGAACTTTTACATAGGCACCTATTCATTTTACGAATTTAGTAAGAAGGTCAATAACATTGTAAAATATTACTAGAAGTATGTACTACGTACTAAAGTGTTCAAAAATAATCAAGGAAAAATACATGCTGTGAAGGCCGAAGAAGGTTTGTGTGAAGAATAATATGAAAAGTAAACGGAATACAGACACCAGCACATCAAGCCATATCAAACTGTTATATTTTTCCAATTGAATATGTACTTTATTATATTTAAATAATGTTGAAAATCTATCAAAGAGACACAGATTGTTATAGCTAGATGTGCGGGCAAAAATAGAAACCGCCGACACAAACAAAAACCTCTCAGTTCTTTTTTTCTTAATGCAAATTGAGACCCTTTCTTATAGGCATGCGTTGCCGTGTTCATCCATCTTTGAAGATTGTCTATGCTGCGGCTTTCTCTGATGATGCAATCTTCAGTACCTATTCCTTACTTCAATGATATCATAAGAAAGGGCCAGTCAGAAAGGACCAGCTTTCAGTGCCTGTAGACGCTAGCAGGACTGTGTCATCTGCGTATCGAAGATTATTAATACCACGCCCATTTACAATGACACCACAGTCTAGGTCTTCTTATGCTTCTGCCATAATTGTTTTAGAACATAAATTGAACAGTGTTGGGGATATAATGGAGCCTTGTCTGACTTCCCTTTTGATCTCTACTTCGTGAGTTTACTCTCCCTCATTTCGGACGGTCGCGCGCTGGTTCCAGTACACGTTCTTAATAATGCGAACGTCTTTATCATCCAGCCCGATGTCTTTCAGGATCTTAATAAGGTGTTCATTCATCACTCTATCGAACGATTTTTTGTAGTCTATAAAGCAGAGGAAGGCGTCTTACTGCATATCTTGACATTTCTGAATCAGAACTTGTACTGCAAACAGCGCTTTTCTATTTCCCACTCCGGATAGGAAACCAAACTGACTGTCGCTGAGTTGTTCGTTACATCTCCATTTATTGCGTTCGTGTATTATAGAGAGAAACAACCTTAAAACTTGACTCATGAGGCTAATGGTTCTAAAGTCCTCACATCTTTTCGCATTTCTCTTCTTTGGGAGAGAATAAAAAAATAAAAATTTACTATAGCCAGTCTTTCGACATGTGACCTGAGTCATAGACAATATTCATGAGTTTCACCAAGGCGTCTACATGGATTTCTTTCAGTAGTTTTAAAACTTCTAGGTATGTGAACGTCATCTGGTCCAGCGGATTTTCCTGATTTGGCTCTACGCAGCGCTTTCACAACTTCTTCTTTCAAAATGGGTAGACCATAATTTTTGTCTAAGTTTAAAGAAGTGCTTCTCTTCAAATTTTTTTTTATATGTCAAGTCTATATTCTGCTGTCAGAGAACATAGACATGACATATAAAAAAAAATTAAAAAATAAAACCACGAAGTATCCACTAGTTGGTGTGTTGGTGGCCTAACCATTGTTTTTTTTTATTTATGCAAATTGAATGCGTCGTGATTCGCATTCTTTGATAAATTTACACTTATTTGTGTACCAAGAGTCTCGCGCATAACGAACCTCTCTACATATGTCTCTATCTAGGTCGTTATATTTGGTCTCTCATAAGCTGGTATATTTTTCCTGTCATTCATTCTTGCTTTGGAGTCCAATCACTTTGTCCAAGAAGTGTTTTATTTATTGAAGTGACCACAGATTTAAGTGATAACCATGCGTCTTCTACTGATCCTAATCCTGTATGTTTCGATTTTACAGCCCACTCATTAATCGCGATAGAGATTTTAGGTTTAATTTCTTTATCATTGATTCTCCTTACATCTATTCTTTTCTTCTTAGGCTTCTTTCTTATTTTCTTAAGGGTGAAGGATAGCACGGTGAGGAGCAGGTTGTGATCCGACCGGATGTCTGCCCCCGGATACGTTTTGGCACTCTTGATGTAGTTCTTAAAACGACTATAATTCAGAACTGCATCATGAGTACGACATAGTCAATTTAGTGGCGAATTATGTTTTTGGGGGTGTTTCGGGGTGATCTCCAGGTGTACAATCGTCTAGGTGGCAGCTCGAAAAAGGAATTCATAATCACGAGGTCATTCTCCTTTTTTTTTTTTTTTTTTTTTAACGTGTGGAAATCCTCATGCTCCTGGCAAAACTGTACGACACGGTCTCCTCTGTCATTTCGGATTCCAAAACCGTAGTTTCCAACTATACCCTGGACCTCTACCCGGCCCTCCTTAGCATTCATGTCGCCAATCACAATGGTGATCTCATTGTATAACTCTTTTACTTCTTGCTATGATCCATCTGTTGTTGGAGCATAAAGCTGGATAATGTTAAGATTTCTTGGCTTAGCCTGTATCTGAAGCATCATCGCACGATTCGATTTTGACAGAAATTCCATTGATGTTCCGACTACGTTCGTGTTGATGATTACTCCCACGCCATATGTGTTAGATGACTCATCCGATCCTGAGTAATATAAAACATAGTCCTTATCAATGTTGTGTTTACCATTCCTTTTCTATCTCACATCACTAACCCCAAAATATCAATATTTAGGCGTATCATCTCTTTGTAGACGTTGTAGACTTTCTCCTGTTTCAACAGGCGTTGGACATTCCATGTCCGCATATTCCATCCTAAAGTTTTGGGTTTTTCTCCCAGGGATTCTTCGCACCCCTGTTCCATCTAAGGGACGCCGGGTACTCGGGGCCATTTTTATTCTTGACTTTTTTTTCGTAGCTGATCAATTAGGGATAGTAGTATGCGGTTTCCCCTTGCCTTCTACACCTGATGTATTTTAGGGATTTTTTAGGTTCCAAGGCCGCCAAAGCCAGCCTTGCAGTCAGTTTCTCGACCAGGTGTGTGGTTATACCGCCATTGCTAGGTCGCCAAAGCTTCGTCTGTTATCTAGCAGGGAATAATACGGCGTGGTATACGCCACGCCGTCGCCATCCTGCGCGTGTTGGTGAGGTTGACATTAGGGTCGTATCTTATCAGATTTGAATTCCGTTCTCCCCTTATTCCCCAAACCTACCTCCAAACCTTCCTCCAACAAAAGAACTGATAATCTTTAAACTTTTGACCGCCCGACTTCATACCAGTCGTCGTGCCTCCAGCGCTCGGCACAGTGAATAATATTAGTAATTCATCTAACTTCGGACGTTATTTTTAGGACTTCTAATTAAGAGACTAAAGTGTATTAAATTGTAAAAGATTACTCAATTAACTATTTACCTAATATAAACATCTTTTAGAAAGAATACAACGTAATTAAATAAAAAATCACACTTAACGAGCTGTGGAAATATACGACGCTAGCGTAATGGACACAAAAATATTTCGACACAAGCGGTTAAAGGGTTAAATACCATACCATAGCTAAGAACATTCTCGATCAAATCATCTTTACTATAAAAAAAATATATTATTTTCAGTCTGAATTTTCCCACTGCAGGGCGAAGACCTCTCCACTCTCCTTCCAACTGCCTCTACCAAGGGCTATTTGGGACCAGTCTTTGTCGAAGGAGTCCAGATCATCCCGCCATCTCCGCCTGGGCCTGCCGCAATGTCGCTTGCCATGTAGAAGGGCCCATTGGGTCCTGCGTTTGGCCCAATGATCGTCTGACATGCGGCAGATGTGTCCAGCCCAATTCCATTTCATCATGACAGATTTCCACTTTGTAATAATAACAAAAACCAAACTTTCATTCAGTCGTGTGAATGCTACGATTCCACCATAGATATCAGAGCTGCCACAGAAGACACAGATTTGTCCACAGATACACACTTCAAACTTATAACACCCCTATGTTTCTATCAGGGGTTAAAACTTTAACCAAAATGCTATAGGATAGTTGAACATATTTCCAATTCAAAAATCGACTCTATTTTTACCGTTGGTAGGCTTTCAGAGCCCATAAACGTTTATTGCAAGACCAATACAATCACAACAACAAATGTTATTCCGATAGTCCGTGAACAGCTCATCTGCCTAGCTAGGCTATTCCGGCTTCCAGTTTAACCGGATGCAGCAGAATACCTGGATTTTACATGGAGCGACTACCTACCTGGCCTCCAGAACTGAGTAACATGATACTACTTGGTAAAACTGTCAAATTTTCTGGCTTCTGACTACGTATAACTAACGACTGTCAAAGATCCACGAATGACAGCCGGGACCAACGGCTTTACGTGCTTTCCGAGGCACGGAAGTGTTTCGGTACGAAATGGATGGGCACCCATCCACGGACAGACCGCGGCAAGCGTAGCTTAACCATGATGACCGATCGATCTGCCTGAGTTTTACTTAGCCACGAGCTAGCCCGTGAACACTCCAAATAATATCATAACAATATCACGAATTTTAATGTTCCCTTCTGTTTATACCAGTTGAGCTAAATTTTGATAAAACGATCCAATCCCCAATCTCTCATCAATTATGTTAATTACGTCAAATTAATTCAATGTTCCAAATGTGTTACACTACTATCTAGCCATAACAGTTCAGTTTACATCTCAAAGCTATGATTTTGAAAATCCGACTTGGCTTCAACGGAAGACGCAGCGTTGGTAGGCCTCCCACCAGATGGATCGACCACATCGTCAAGGTCGCGGGTAGCCGGTGTATGGAAGCAGCAGGTTACCACTCGTTGTGGCGTTCTATAAATAAGTAAATAAAACCATTTATTTATTTTCAGGTAACAAAGACCCCTAGAAAAATACCTTAACTTAAGTATACATATTATAATAATATAACAATTGTGTTAGTAAATAAAACTAAAAACTACGTTAGTATCACTTAGTTGCACAAAGTCTTTGCACGTTCCGGTGGCACTTGTCCGCGAAAGCGGCGGAATACCACATCCTGTGGCCAAAAGCTTTCATCCAACACCTGATGCAGGTAGCATGTTGGTATGCGCACCACAAACGCCTTAAAGTTGACGTTGCTATTGCTTCACGATGTCTTCTGCGTCGGTGGTGTAGTGGAGACGGGAAATATACACCGGGGTATTCGGCTTCACAGCACGTAGTTTTTCGTTGGACTCCGTAGGAGGCTTGCCACAGTGGGAGGCCTTTGTTCCACAGTGAACGTCTTCCGGCTGAAGATGATTCAAAATCATTACATTTATTTACTGTTTGTGCTGGTTTGTTTTGTTAAAATGAAACCCCATTCAATCGTATGCACCCGGCATCCACGTTCTTATTATTGAAATTGTTCACTTTTCCAATAACAGAAATGAATGGCATACACTGGTGGTCCATATACTTTCTCTGAATAACACTCAAGACTAGTAGAAATAGTAAGGTATTGAGAAACTGCGAACACGTGCCGATAATTGCCGGAGTGAACTACCTACACGGAGCAACAACTTTTATACCGTTTCAAAACACGTGCCAGAAAATTTTAAGCTCAGACGTAAGGAGTTAAAGTTGGAAATTGCTTGTGGTGTACCGTCAAATAGTTATAAGCTGAGTATAATAGCTAGTATTGCTGTGTGTACAGAAATATGGGTCGGGTCTCACTGTCAACGATAGTTAGAGAAAACTAGATTTATGTTTTGTTTATTACTTTTAAGAATTTTTATTTTATTTATTTATTGGTTTACCTACAATTGGTTACTAAGATTTAGACTAAATGTACAATATAATGCGGTAAACACAGCTTGTACAGCATATGGTGCGTTCTCTTAGGATGTTATTAAATATAAATTATGTAGCGAACTTTTGAAATCTATACTTTAAAATTAATTTTATATAGCTGAAGAGTTTGTTTGTATGTTTGTTTGGTTGAACGCGTTAATCTCAGGATCTACTGGTTAGAATTGAAAAATTATTTTTGTGTTGGATAGTCCATTTATCGAGGAAGGTTATAGGCCGATGCAAAGCCGGGTCGGATCGCTAGTATATGATAATTAAGTTCTGGTTACCTATCATAAGGTCGAAAAATATTTGACCGAATTTCATTTCACCTAAAATTTTTCAACTTTTCTCGTTTCGTATTTTTATACTTTATCGTAGTCACGTCTGCCACTGTATCAGTTGACCTATTATCAATTCGCTTTTTTTCGTTGCTCTGACGTTTCATTTGGTCGAAAAAGTTTTTACCGAAGTTACACTTAGCCGAAATAACATTTGTTCGAACATTCGTTATACCACTGTTTTAATTACCATATTTCACCAAACTCCCACCAAATTAAATATGTCTGATATTGAGTCAATGATAACCGGTACTCCACCAGAATAAAAAATACGTCGTTAAAGAAACGAAAAATCAAAAACTTTTGAAAATTAAAGACAATTTGAGTGAAATTAAATATTTGAAACAGCTTTCAAAACTAATGTATTTATTACAGTGGCGTTATAGAGAGCTTATTTCAGATTAGTTTCCTACTATTTTGTTTCATTAATTATTAACGTAATGGCACTTAATAAAACCCCAGTCATCCCAGTAATGCAAGCAGGCATGCAGCATGCAAGCAGGCATGCAGCATGCAAGCAGGTATGCAGCATGCAAGCAGTCATACAGCATGCAAGCAGGCATACAGCATTCAAGCAGGTGATAGATTATTTTTGATTTGTTATAATTTTTGGCGATTATTCCGGTACATTTAAGTTTAACAAAACGTTTATGTGATGCATTGGCTAGTATTGTTAATATAAGTATTCTTTAAAACTGTGTACTAGCTTAAAATACGATTAGATGTAAATATGGTCCTTTATTATGTACAAATTAATCGTATAAATTCTATAATTCTTTAATATTGTAAGGTTATAATTTTTATGATGAGTCATGTCGTCGTTTGATCACGCCACCTTGTTTACGAAAACGAAGGATATAAAAGGGCGAACGTTCGGTGGGACGGGCACTTATTGTTTGGCTCTCGAACTGTGCGGATCTCAAGTAAACCAGGTGGCGTGTTGGAGGAATCTCTGTTCAGCATTAAGATAAAAGTTAAGTATTTTATGTATTTAATACTGTTGCAAAACTAAACTGTTTTTTTTAATGTGTTTTGTATGTGTTTTATATGATTACCAATATTGTTAAATACATATTTAATGATGGAATGGAATCATCTAGTTCGTTTTCTTCTTGCTACAATTATGTTGCTATTGTCTGGGAAACAGTTACGAACAGGGACTACCATTGTTACATAACGTAAGCCTATTTCCTTCTTATTGTTCCTATATTACATTAATCGATTTGAGAAATGATCAGGGTGGTTATAAATTGTGCTAAGTCCTAAGTCTTATGTAGAATAATATTAATATAGATCACATAAATAAATAGTTAAATATTAGATATAAATAAATATGCTGTTACCATAAAGTTTATGTTTTAAATTAAATGATAATCCTAAATGAATTCTGTTTCGTATAATTTTTCCGACTACCCCCTTTTATTTACCTTATAAGAACTTGTACATAATAGATTAATTATCAGCTTAATATTCAAAAGGCACTATAACAAATTTCCATACCGATACCTATACATTTTTATATAATTATTATCTATAAAACCTAACATCAGAAGTGGGATACCACCTGACATACCACTTATTAATAATAGCTTGTTTGTTATAGAGTGTGAGCGTGGCTTACAATGGATCCCGCAATTATGGAGGGCTTGCTAAAGGCCATACGCGACGCAGTAACAGTGAAAAGACAAGGAGACGACGTGATGCTGCCACCATTTGACCCTGCGAAGAATGATAATGGTGCGGACAACTGGTGCACTACCATCGACGCAATCGCTGGGGACCTTGGATGGAGTAGCATTACAACCGTAGCGAAAGCAGGTAAGGCCTTAAAGGGCTCTGCTTTACTATGGTATGAAACTTGGGACCCTGAAGAGGGAAGATCGTGGGAAAATTTTAGAACTACCATTAAAGACTTGTATCCAGAAAAACGAAACCTTACCGAAAAACTTACCAAAGCTGTACTACTTACTTCGGAATCATTAGATTCTTACTGTGAATATGCCAGGGAAAAACTTAGATTACTTAAGAATACCAAGATTTCTTTTACTGAGCAACAGTTAGTTGAGCTTGTTTGTGGAGGTATACACGATGTAAATGTTAAAATGGCTTCTTACAATAGTCGTGTTAAAACCACTGCCGATTTAATCTCTCTATTTACAACATATGTCAAAATTTCTAGAAAACGTACATTAGATTCTGGTAATAAACCTGCTGAAAAACCGGACAATGAACTGACTACAAAACATTTTAAGTCTAATGACTCTGTAATAGAAAAACGATGCTATTATTGTAAAAACTCGGGTCATGTTAAAGCTCAATGTTATAAGTTACAAAATCAAGAAGCCCGTTCAGATTCTAAACCCACCGTAACTAACAATTCGCAACCTGCTACTAAACCAATTCAATGTTTATACTGTAAGAAACTAGGTCATGATGAGTCTGTCTGCTTCTTTAAACGAATGGTTGATAAATCTACTGTTAAGGATAACGTTAATTAGATTCCATTGCCGGGCAGCTAGGTTGTAACTTTGTTCCGTATTTGTTAGTACTTGAAGGGATTGGTAACTATCTATAAATAACATAATATATTGGGTTAAGATACTGCTCCTTTAAATTTTAATAGTTTCAGTGTTTAAATTGAATTCCAGTAATTTCAAATTCCATTAAATATACCACTTTAGTAACATCTGTCCGTCCGTCTTCCAGAGAGCCAAGTAAAGCGGTACAAAATTTTTATTAGTGTCTGTATAATGATGACTTATTGATTCCATCAAAAACGGAAAGAGGCTAGGGATTGTGCAATAAAATATCTAAATCTCTGTGCATACCGATGCAAGTTTGTTGCGTTATGATGCTATTCTGATGCAAAAAGTGGACGGTCAAAATAAGGTTGTATCCACGAAGTAAGACTTTCAATCTCCGAAATAAACTTTACGACATCAAAGTCCAATAAAAAAAAAAAAAAACTTATTACAAAAAAAAAACCTTTTTAAAAAATAAAGAGAACCGCCTCCAGAAAAAAAAAAAAAAACTAAAAAGTGATAAATAACTTTAGCACAGAACACATGACTTTGTTGTATCCTATTTTGGTAAACGTGCCTCCCCTAGTGAATCGAGATACTGTTCTTACGATCTTGAAAATCTAACAATTTATAACGCTCTTCAACATTTCCGTGTATATTTATTGGGTATCCATTTCACAATTGTTACTGATTATAATATTATTAAGCCCACTATGAATAAGAGAGATTTGTCACCTCTTGGCGCCAGATAGTGGACTTTTATGCGAGATTTACAATTTGAAGTAAAAAAGAACTTTGTGGGACATATGGATTATCTTAGCCGAAATCCTAGCAAGCTTGAAGCAATGCCATCGTTAGTAATTAATGTAATTAATGACGAAAATAACCCACCGTCATGGTTAGAGGCTGCACAGTATAACTACAACGAAACTCAAAATATAATAAATAAAGTTAAGACTGGTGAAATGGATTCCAATTAATATATAATTAAAAATAATAATAAATAAATAATAGTAATAATAATAATTATTAATTATTTACTTCACTACAATGTTCTAAGAGATAATGTTACGCTTTTTGGTACATCAACCCTTATAGTTACGGACCCTAGTTTGGGGTCAGATGGCCGTGTGTGAAAATGTCCCCACATATATTATTATATTATTATTATTATTATTATTACTTTAACTCAAATCATGTACAAACATTGTTTCAAGAAATGCGGGTCGAACACCCTAGTATGATAGCTACCGGTACTCCACGTAGTAATGGGCGGGTAGAGAGATACGTAGCAACAGTAATAAATATGTTGGCTACAAAGGTCAATAATTTGCCAGAACGGCCAAACGTACTTTGGAAGGTACAACAGTTCCTTAGCACAAAACCACAGGGTTTTCTCCAATTGGCTTATTAATAGGCAGAAAAGGATATCTCCCTTCTATACAAGCTCGGCTAACTGATGTTGTAGATGAGTCAATACAACCAACAGATGTTGGAAATAAGTTCAAGGAGCGTTTTGATACTACCAAACAAACAAAACTAATAATCTGGGACACATGGTTGTTAGGTCCAAAATTCAAAGGCCCTTACGAAATAATTGAAATCATAAGTAATGATAGATTCTGTTTAAGAGGCCATGGTAGTCTCAAATATTGTTGTCGCTAAATAAAAAATAAGATTTTGGCCTGGTGAATGGACAGAGCAAAACGCTTCTTTTGAAGAAAGCTATGGTTGACCGTGATAGATTAGATTTACATTTAACATTGCTACTGTATATTTATGGCTAATTGTAACTATGTAAGTAGACTAACACTAATATCACCGAGGACAATTTTGATTTGATTGTTATGATTTGTGCCAATTCGATTTCTTGTTTAATTGTTGTTTGGAACATGTTTATTATATTATAGTTTTCATTGAATAATTGATACTTGTAATTAATGAAGTGAAAAGGTTTTGTTAAACTTGTCATTTTTGATAAAGCTGGTACAAGATTTTACTGTCGGTCGGTCACTGGCCTGGTATCTGTCTATATTGCACATGCGACAGGTGTGAGGACGGATATGTCTAAGGTCAGGGGCTACATATAAATTAGATACTGCTGGTCGGTCATTGGCTTGGTATCTGTCTGGATCTCACGTGCAGCAGGTGGGAGGACGGATATGTCTAAAGTCAAGGGCTACATATAAATTAGATACTGCTGGTCGGTCATTGGCTTGGTATCTGTCTGGATCTCACGTGCAGCAGGTGGGAGGACGGATATGTCTAAAGTCAAGGGCTACATATAAATTAGATACTGCTGGTCGGTCATTGGCTTGGTATCTGTCTGGATCTCACGCGCAGCAGGTGGGAGGACGGATATGTCTAAAGTCAAGGGCTACTTATAAATTACTGCTGGTCGGGTACTGGCCTGGTGTTAGTTTGGATCTCATGTGCAGCAGGTGGGAGCCCTAACATGTCAGGGTCAGGTACCAATACATAAAAGTTCTTTAGTTGTGTGTGAGACTTGTACTTCGAGAGCGAAGTACAGTTCAGCATGGCCGTGATAGATTATTTTTGATTTGTTATAATTTTTGGCGATTATTCCGGTACATTTAAGTTTAACAAAACGTTTATGTGATGCATTGGCTAGTATTGTTAATATAAGTATTCTTTAAAACTGTGTACTAGCTTAAAATACGATTAGATGTAAATATGGTCCTTTATTATGTACAAATTAATCGTATAAATTCTATAATTCTTTAATATTGTAAGGTTATAATTTTTATGATGAGTCATGTCGTCGTTTGATCACGCCACCTTGTTTACGAAAACGAAGGATATAAAAGGGCGAACGTTCGGTGGGACGGGCACTTATTGTTTGGCTCTCGAACTGTGCGGATCTCAAGTAAACCAGGTGGCGTGTTGGAGGAATCTCTGTTCAGCATTAAGATAAAAGTTAAGTATTTTATGTATTTAATACTGTTGCAAAACTAAACTGTTTTTTTTAATGTGTTTTGTATGTGTTTTATATGATTACCAATATTGTTAAATACATATTTAATGATGGAATGGAATCATCTAGTTCGTTTTCTTCTTGCTACAATTATGTTGCTATTGTCTGGGAAACAGTTACGAACAGGGACTACCATTGTTACATAACGTAAGCCTATTTCCTTCTTATTGTTCCTATATTACATTAATCGATTTGAGAAATGATCAGGGTGGTTATAAATTGTGCTAAGTCCTAAGTCTTATGTAGAATAATATTAATATAGATCACATAAATAAATAGTTAAATATTAGATATAAATAAATATGCTGTTACCATAAAGTTTATGTTTTAAATTAAATGATAATCCTAAATGAATTCTGTTTCGTATAATTTTTCCGACTACCCCCTTTTATTTACCTTATAAGAACTTGTACATAATAGATTAATTATCAGCTTAATATTCAAAAGGCACTATAACAAATTTCCATACCGATACCTATACATTTTTATATAATTATTATCTATAAAACCTAACACAGGCATGCAGCATGCAAGCGTGCAAAGAAACATGAAACATGCAAGCAGGCATGCAACATGCACAAGCATTGTTTCTGTCACGGCTCCGGCGCTGCGGGGTCTGGGCAGCCCCACGCGAGCTTATCGTCGCAGATGGTTTTAACGCTCACCACCTGCTCCTCAGCTCGCGGGCCGCCCCACCACTCTGCGCCTACGCGTTTTTAAATTACACTCTAGGCGTAGGGCAGACAAGACTGCGTGAAGTCGGTTTTGCAGTGATTCGTTTCTGTCAGTAAATTTTGTAACGTATTGACTTTTTATGACACTATTTTAATTTAATGTTGAAAATGCTACCAAGTAACCGGCTATATATATGAGATTAAATAATATTCCGAAATGTTGTTTTGACGGGGTGAAAATATGGCAAATAAATCATTTGGCAAATGAAAATAGTTCAAAAGAGACTTCGGCCAATAGGAAAAAGTTATTTTGTAAATCGGAGAAACATAGTTCGGTAAAATAATACGTATGACACATGATACTTCGATGATCTAAAAATATGTCAAATAATGCATATAGCAAAAAAGACGTCGGTCAATAGTTTTCGGTAAAATGAAATTCGGACAAAAATTATTCGGAAAAGTGATCGGTTACATATTGGGTTCATGATGGGGTACATATTGGGAACATGATGGGGGTTCAGTTTAAACTTGTTTGTATGTTTGTTGACGGTTTCCCTAAGACTAATCTTAGGGAACTCTAAAGTGCTTAAGAGTACCAGATTTCTTGACAAAATGCGGCGAATGATACTGCTGAAAGTCTTTAAAGCAGAACTCCAGATATAATAAAAAAATAATTATATAATATATATATATTTCCAAAATACTTAATCTATCTATACTGGTTTTAATGGCATACAACGGAAACCTCTCAGGGTTTATCCGTGCTGGCGAAGTATAGTACTTTTAAATACGAAGTATGAGCTTGGCTGTAGATGAAGTTAAAAACACTGGAAAATTAAAGTTAAGGTTTCAGGAAGTGATCTTTAATTGTTTACAAGTTTCTATTCGCGACTTCGTCTGTGATTGTTTCAGAATTAGGCCAAAGTCCAAAAGTATCCAGCAGGCCACGGGAACACCTTAATGAGATAAAAATTATCCAAAATATTCAACTAGATCGATACCTATATCTTTTAGCTAATTTCGTTCAGCCGTTTATACACACACATACATACAAACACATCCACACACACTCACACACACATGATACATGTTGTTATCTGTGTTTAGTACCATAGACACGTTAAAAGTAGCAAACATCCATCTATTTATCCTCTCAAAGGGACACGATCAAGTTCTCAAGGCCTTTCTGAGATGTAGGAAAAAAGTTTGCTGGTGTACAGAACAAAAGATATAATTATGCCTTATTTATATTTGAATATCAGACGTCAAACAAAAATACCATACACCAAGCACATCTCAACGCAAATCTAGACACGAAGATCCATTCAACCGTTCTCAATCTAACCTCCAATAATTCCACCTGAAGCCCGAATCTGGCGATAACGACTTAGCCAAGATAAAGGGCAAGAGACACGGCAGACGTAGGTGAGTAGAGAAAACGTGCCCCGGGAGCAATAACGATGAACCGACTCTAAAGAACTGCAGTCATTTGCATATTGTGCTTTATGTTGCAATATAAATGTTCTAAAAGTACTATAAAGTACTATACTTCTACTATAAAAAAATAGTTCGATCAGATATTCGAAGAACCTTTTTTTTTTTTTTTTTTTTTTTTTTTGAGCGGAGAAAATGCTTGGCGCATACCACGCCTTCCGGGGAGACGACATGGTTATGTGGGGCTTGCACCCACTAAAAACTCCGCCTGTGCACCTACTTTCGCCTTGATGGTTGGGCCGCGAGAACTGCTACGCATGACATTCGCGACCCATCCAGCGTGGCCACTTCAGGGCTCCCTCTTCTTCGCCCGCCTCCGGGCTCCCACCTCCTTCAGCGATGTCCGGATGCACTGGGACATCACCACTGCTCCAGGGACCGTGTAGCGTAGACGATAGAATCCCCGATCTATCGTCCGCTGGTCCCTCTTATGGGGGCATCAAGTCGGCATTACGCCGCCTGCGCCTCCCTGTCCTCCTGCGACGAATCGGGTCAGCGAGGGAGTTCACTTCCCTGACCCGCTCCGCCGCTTCCTTCTGCGAGATTACGTCCTCGCAGAAAGATGAGACCGCTTCCCATGCCCTTTCATTGCCGGCCATAGCCCTGACCACGACCGGCAGCGACAGGTCCTCTCCAATTTCAGCCACCAGAACACGTCGCTGCGCCTCCCAGGCAGGGCACTGCTCGAGAGTATGCAGGGCCGTGTCCTGGTCGCAATCGCAGTGGTGACACATGGGGGTCGCCTCCCGTCTTGCCACTGTGTGCAAATATTTGCCGAAACAACCATGCGCCGACAATACCTGCACTAAACGGAAGGACAAAGTCCCGTGTCGCCTCCGTACCCACTCCTGTAGGATTGGTTGGATAGCCCCAACGGTCCAATGACCGGCACTCGGACTCTCCAGCCTTTCTGCCCATTGCCTCATGATGGCAGTCTGTGCCTCTCTGCGCCACCTTTTCACCACTTCAGGTGGTGGGCCGCTGCCTCTCTCCGCTCGAACTTCCACGATTTGTTTGTAAACTTCGGCAAGCACTCGTGCTTCCAGATCCCACGGGGGTGTTCCTGCCAGTGCGAACGCCGCCTCAGCTGAGATTGTGCGGTACCCACGAACTACCCTGACAGCCATGACTCTTTGCGGTCGCCGCAGATGAGCCTTGTTCTGGGCAGTCAGAGAGTCCGCCCACACTGGAGCGCCATATAGCGCCATCGAACGCACCACCCCCGTGTAAAGCCGTCGGCAGCTGGCGCTTGGTCCACCCAGATTTGGCAGTAGCCGACTTAGGGCGGAAGCTGTGCCGATCAGCTTCGGGGCAAGTCGGCAGAAGTGCTCACCGAAGTTCCATCTACGGTCTAGGACGAGACCCAGGTATTTCATGTGCGTCCGCACCATAATTCGCTCACTACCTAAAGTGATGTGAGCGCCCGCCGGTGGTCGGCGGCGAGGTCCATAAAACACCAGGGACTCCGTCTTCTCGAGCGCCACTCTGAGACCCAGCATTTCGATGCGGCTGATGACCAGAGACGCGCCCTCGGTGGCCAAGCGCGCCGCCTCCTCAAAGTTTCTTCCTCGGGCTGTGATGAGAGTGTCGTCAGCATAACAGATGACGCCCAGCCCGGGTGAAAGGTCACCGCGAAGGGCCCAGTCGTAACCCAAGTTCCACAGAGGAGGCCCTAGGACCGACCCCTGTGGAACACCACACGTGATAGGCCTCCGCACGATTTGGCCATTGCGTCCCTGGTAGCTGACACATCGCCCCCTCAAATAGTCTGCCACCAGCTACCTCAAGTACATGGGTACCTTGTGGAACCGGAGCGCTTCTTCGATGCAACCAAATGGCAAAGTATTGAACGCATTGGCGATGTCTAATGATACCACCAACATAACTTCCCGTTGGGCTACCGCATCTATCGCCTGGGTCTTGAGCCGCATAATGGCGTCCACGGTCGAACGCCCGCCGCGAAAACCAAATTGGGCATCCGACAAATTTGGGCCCACTGTTTCCAAATGCCGGACGATGCGGGTAGCGAGAATCTTCTCTAGCATCTTCCCCACCTCGTCCAGTAGCACTATTGGCCTGTAGGCCGAAGGGGACTCTGGAGGCCGTCCCGCCTTTTGCAGCAGAACCAAACGACCTTCTTTCCAAGGTTTAGGGAACCGACTCGACGTCAGACAGGTATCGAATAGTGCCCTAAGCCTATCCTCCATCGCATCCATCGCTAGGGCCAGTACCTTTGCAGGCACCCCGTCTGGTCCAGGGGCGGTGGTTTTTGAACGCGCTCGCAAAATCACCACCCTCATTTCCGCATCTGTGATCACAGGAGTCTCCTCTTCGACCTCCCGGTCATCAGCCAACGGAGCCATCATCGGAGGTGAGTACCCCGCCCGACCCGGGAAAAGTGCCTCCACGACTTCGCCAATGAACTGAGGTTGGAGGGATTCCGTTAATGGGGGACCTTGAGCACGGAGTTTATTCCGTGCCATACGATACGGGCGTCCCCAGGGATCGCGGTTTAAACCGTCCAACATCTCACCCCTTGCCAGTTCTTTCGCTCGGAAGATCGCTAACTGTAGAGCTTCCCGGGCGCTTCGGTAATACTCATAGAGTTGGGATTCCAACTCCTCATTACGGCGGCGTAGTCTGCGCACTTGTGAGTAGGTCCTCCGTGCGGTAATACAGGCCTTGCGGAGGTCCGTCAATTCTCGGGACCACCAATAGACCTCCCTTTTGAGAGGCCGACTACGCGTACGAGGCATGGAGGCATCGCACACAGCTGTCATGGCATCGCGGAACCGGTCAGCCTCGGCATCAGCCCCCGCAATGGAAGACGGTGGAGACAGCCATGCCTGGACAATAGCTGCCTCCTCCAATAGGTCCCTATCAAGCCGTTTCACTGCCCAGCGTGGAAAGTGTCGAGTTTCAGAGCGTGGAGATACTCCCGACCCCTGAGAAACGGAGACATCCATGCGTATGTACAGATGATCCGATAAGGTCTCCACCCCCTCCAGGACTCGCCAGCCCTGGACACGTGCGGCGATGGCAGGGGTAGCAAAAGAAAGGTCCACTATCGAACCCCCTTGCCGTCGCACGCACGTATTAGCAGAACCTCTGTTTAGGAGACAGAGACCCGCGGCTATCGCCCACTCCTCGACTGCTTCACCTCTGGCATCCGTTCTTGGGGAACCCCATGCGTTAGATTTCGCGTTGAAATCCCCCATGACCATTACTTGGCGCGGCGACATTCGCCGAACTGAGGCTCCCAATCGATCCAGGAAGTCCTCGAATTCGGCCAGGCTCCTGTTTGGGGAGAAATATACTCCGAAGAATATGATATCCCCCCGTGCGACCGCAACATATCCCGGGCCCCTCTCTCTGAGCGAGAGGGGTGGGGAATGATAGGCTGTAGAGACAATGATGGCGACAGAAATGTCCACGTCGCTCACCCAATCAGGACGGGGTGGGACGAAAAGATATTCGAAGAACCTGTATCAACCTATGTTATCCTATCCATCTATGTCTATGTTTATCCTAGATGTATCCTATTCATCTATGTCTATGTTTATCCTAGATGTATCCTATCCATCTATGTCTATATTTGCGTATTTGAGATATCTTAAGACCTGCCTGTTGTGACTTATGCTGCTGAGACGTGGACACTTACAGCAGGGCTAGTCCACAAGTTCAGAGTTGCCTAGCGGGCAATGGAGCGAGCAATGCTTGGAGTTTCTCTAAGGGATATACTCCCAACGAGGAAATCCGGAGGAGAACTAAAGTCACCGACATTGCTCGCAGAATCAGCAAGCTGAAGTGGCAGTGGGCTGGTCACGTCTGTCGCAGTACCAACGGCCGATGGAGCAAAGTTGTCCTAGAGTAGAGCCCGCGAATCGGTAGACACAGCGTGGGACACCCTCCTGTCTGATGGACCGATGACCTGAAGAAGGTAGCCGGTGGTGGCTGGATGCGGAAGGCAGAGGACCGGGAAAAATGGCGCGCCATATAGTAGGCTTATGTCCAACAGTGGACCAAAAGTAAGCTGAAATGATGGAGACAATAAACTTTTGCGGGAACTGGAGTTACAGCTACTTATCGGGACGCCCCAGTGGTTAAGGCACCTGCTTCTCTCTACTTTTTTGATTTTTTTCTTGGACATCACTGGACATCGGTCAAGGAAAAAATCGTGAAGAAACCTGGACTTATAATTAAAGTCAGAAATCGCTAATCTCCCTTAAGCACGCGTCATGATCGATGCTCGTGCCTTCTTTGTATGAGATTAGCCCTGAGCCCTGCAGTGGGACAATAATAGACTGGTATTATTTTTGGAAGTACTGAATATTGATAAAATAATTTAATCGACATTCTTTTGTCGGTCTGTCATGAGACTGATACTATTAAAAACCGTTGTCATATTAAATTATGGAAAAAATAATAATAAAATAGTTCATTTTATTTGATGTCGCAAACAGTAGGACCACACCCTAAAGCAACCGTTTTAGTAGTGTTTCTTAGAATTAGCTTTTGTAAAGTTGAATACCAAAAGGTTTTTTTCAAATGTGAGGATTTTTTCTTCATTTTACATTTTTTTTTATTTTGGTTTTAAAAATATCTCAATAAAGAAAACACGTCCTTGCACAAATCGTTTGATCTCTTATTACGATTTCATTTAAGTAAATGGAACTTCATATAAAATTTAATTTGACTTTTTCAATTTAGAAATTAGGCTCATAATTTTATCTTTCTTTTACAAATGTAGGGAGAAAATAGCTAGTGTCAGTTGAACTGAAAGGTAGGTACGGTAGGTACCATTTGTTCAACGCATTAGAAAGGCGAGCCGGCCTCACAAAGTCATTTCCTTCAAAGAATATTGTAACCTTAAGTAAAAATTATACATTTCGCTGTGTCTGAGAAAACCTTTTTTACAAAAGCTCTATAGTCCGTTCCACTATGAAACCGATAGATAAGAAGGCGTACAGAGTTCGGGATTAACACACTTAAGATAAAGTAGTGGCGATCCCAACCAGCCATCACTTACACAGAAACATGTTTAGGATTGAATAAAGCTTTCGCCTTTGAAAAAAATACCTATTGAAGTAACGAACCATTGATCCGTTATTTGAATAGCGATGGACTCTTGTAAACCCAAAAAATATGCTCATATTTATTCAGGCATGCTGCTTACAAAATCTTATGTAATAAGCTTTGGGTATAAAGGTAACCCGAGAGGTTATTTAGAATATACTTTCCCTAAAGCAGTTCAATTTCAATGTGCTTAATTTGGTGCTTACAGTTCACGTTGTTACGTAGCCTCAGTGTTGGTGTAAATTTACATGAGACACTTTCATTACAGTTGTAAGTCTCTGGTTTAATTTACCAGTTGGACGCTCCGATCGACCATTTTCGCCTTCAAAAGTAAAAGCCGACATATTTCTTGACTGCGTTTATCCTCGCCGGCAACACTAGTCCGCTAACGAAGTTAGTTCTAAGGTAAAGTTTTAATTGCTCTCTGGCAAATCTCAGTTTATCTTTTCGCGGTCTCTAGGAAACAGATTTGTTGACTATAAATTCAATTTGAGCGAGGCGGAAAAGATTGCCGGTTTGTTTATAAGAGAAGGACACGATTGAAGAAACAATTCTTGAAATAGCTTAGAGTGGAGGTTAGTGTCGTGTGGCACGCTACGTGTTATGTAAAGTACTTAAACTCTGAGAGAGGCGGTAAGCACCTAACTCGTGAAGTGGCAACTGTCACAAGTGCCTTACTTTCAATCTCATGAAACGTAGGATGGAAAATTTCGTTTAATAATTTAAGGCCACGACAGGCCCTTAAAGGTCGTCTGCCAGTTTTATCACCTGGGAGTCACGTAGGCGACCCGCGCTGTTACTTCAGCGTCGGCTAATGAATTCTTACCTTGTTTACAATAAACCAAAAAGCTTTTATGAAGCTCATTCATTAAAGGAATCTTTGGATTATGCGTGAAGCCGCGCTAAGAACGTGACTTTTGAGATTTTCAACAAATTGATTCTGGTGTGGTTCGATAAAACCTTACAAGCCAAGGGTTAGAACAGTTTTATGCGTGTTGTAAAATTATAGAGCGATGTTTACACGCTTTCTTAAGGCGCCGATAAATGGGTGGAAGTAAACGTATGCAAATTGATATTTAATGCCTTTACATTTTTCGTTTTTAAGCAGCGTTTCATGTTCACGCTTTCATGCTTACAGGTAGTATGTTTATGTAAAAGTTTTAAAGAATCATGGCAGGATTTGTACAAAACAAAATAAGATGTTTAGAGAAGTTGAAATTCGAATTCTTATATTCTTGGGTACCTAAAGAGTATCTTCAATCATTTACAATATTTTTAAAACCCCGCAAAAATGTGAATAGTTTAATGAAAAGCTCAATATTTCAGAACGAAACGGCGACTGACAGTAAAAGTGACACTGCCAACTGCCGTTTCGCAATTCTTACACTGAAATTACATCGTTTTATGGGAAATAATATCACAAATAATGATTATTTTTTCCACACACTTATCACATCACTTGTCTGCCAATTTTATAGATCCGTTAACGTCGATTTTCACTTTCTTTTTTTATAAACACAAAATTGGCATCGAGATGAAACGAAAAAGTGTTATTCTCATTTCGTAATATTTTAATTATGCGGGGTTTTAAAAATATGCTAAGTAATATATCAATCTACTCCTGATAATGTATTCTACGCATTGGAAAATATTTAACGTCTAAATATATTTTTTTTTACTTAAAAATGAATGTATGGATCTCGCCATGAATCTTCACTAACTCGACGTCGAATTAAAAAGTTGATCAGTTTTCCTAAATAGTACAACTATTTATTTTTAGAGGAAAAAACCTACAGGCAGGCGCAGCGAAGGTCATCACTAGTTGGATGGATCAATGAACTGAAAGGAGTTTATCGTATACTAGCTTCATCCGGTGACTTCAACGGCGTGGAAGCCAAGCTTTGTATACCATAAAACACGAGCGTCGCCTGTACTCGCCAGCTGATGGCCCTAGGGGGGGGGGGGGGGGGGGGGGGCAAGGTGATATATGGTGGAAAAGGAAAAGTATAAAAAGAGTGTTCATGGAGTTTCTTGCTCTTTCCTCTCCATAGAAACCTACTGTTTGAAACGAGCAACTAGCTTCAACTTTCTGACTGACTGACTCTGACAATTCAAAAGTACCTGTAAATGGTTTAATTGAAATAAATGATTTTGAGTTTGAGTTTATGAATTTTAAATACTGCACATGAAGCTTTTGGAATCTCTAGGGGGAGGGAGGCAAGTGCCCCTACCTGCCCCCCCTTGGCGACGCACTTGCCATGAAACATAGCCAATCACACTTCGTAATAGTTTTAGACACTACTCATAGAAGAGTTAAAGATTTATTGTAATCCGACCAGGATTTCCAGAGATTACCTCTAACAAACAAACAAACAAGTTTACATCATTATAATATTAGTTTAGAAGTATGAACGGGGAAACCAGAAGACCGTGTCAGGTTGCGCGACGTGACGGAAACTTTCCCTTACCATAGTTAATAATGTACACATCACTACAATTCCAAGTAACACAAAGCAAAATAAAACTGGCCAAGAGCTAGTCGAATTCGCGCGCGAAGGGTTCCGTATCATTATCTAAACAACATTAGACACTATAATAACCTTTATTTTAATATCGAGCAAGACATATTTGTTGTATGAGCCCCCTTAAATATTTATTTTATTCTGTTTTTAGTATTTTTTGTCATAGCGGCAACAAAAATAAATTATCTGTGAAAATTTCAACTGTCTTGCTACCTCGGTTCATGAGATACAGCCTGATGACAGACAGCCAGACGGACAGTGGAGTCATAGCAATAGGGTCCCGCTTTTACCCTTGGGTACGGAACCCTAAAAAGACAACAAACAAGGAGAACAAACACAGTCGGCAAAAAGTGATCCATTGTTTTATTATAACATATTTCGTAATAAAATAAGACAAATGTATCCGGAGGAGGTACGGTATCAGGGCGGGTGGACACCGGAGGGTTACCGTCGACCACTGTCAAGTAGACCGTATCTGAACTCCGAGTAAAATGGAGCTATGAATGTGTAGAGTGGACTTTAATGAAGTCAGTTGTCAGGTTTTAGACAGAAATTGGTAAATGATTATCATGTGCCAACTCCTCTTTCAACCGACTTCAAAAAAGAAGGAGGTTCTCAATAAATTCGACTGTATGTTTCTTTTGTCTATTTGTTACGCGATTTCTCCGGCAAATGTGAATTGATTCTTTTTCTTTTTCTTATGTATAGGGTACGCTTCAGGGGTCCCATATAAATTTTATCGAAATTGATTCAGCACTATTTGAAAAATCAACAAAATCCCAAAAAATCTACATAGACGACGTTTTAGTTTCTTCAATCTTTGGAGTACTTCTGTTTTAACTGTGTTGCCGGTTCTTAACGGATTTGGATGATAATAAGGTACTAAAAGCAAGGAAGGTAGTAAGCAGAGTCATCTCATAAACGGTTTTTCTTTTTATTTATATTTATATATATGACATTGGTATATATTATATTAGTTATATATTTTTGTTTATTTAGTTTACCTATGTTGTTTTTTAACTATGCACCTGCCATGTTATCTCTTCACCACCCTTGGTTGAGTGGTAGAGAATGCCTAAGGCATTAAGTCCGCCTTTGTACCTTTGTGCATGAAGTATAAATAAATAAAAAGTGATAAATAAAAAGACAACCGCCTTCCAAATCTAAAAAGTGATAAAAGAATAACATTAGATTTGGAAGTCTTTGGCCTTGTTCTGTTTGTTGTCTTTAATTGCAAGTCGGTGGCAATTAAAGACAACAAACAGAAGTGTATTTTTTTATCACTTTTTAAATTTTGAAGGCGGTTGTCTTTTTTGTAAAAAAGCTTTTTTTATTAATTTAGAGGTTTGCCCTTCTCTATGATTTTCTCCCGAATTGTGTATATGTAGGGCATAGAACAGGATGTTGCACAATTGTATGGCCACGCATTCTCGATTTTTTTACAAATTATGCTAACTTCAAAGAAGTAGTCAATTTATATATTAAAAAAAAAACAAAAAAGCGTAAAAAAGCGTATTGCATATAAAAAGAGCTATCGGTTTGAGATTTCAATTGATTTAAATTGATTTTTTCATTGACTTTTTATTGGAAACTAGCTTGTCTCCGGCTCCCAAAAGTTACTCCTTATAATATCAACTACCAGTGAACGTCCCACCAAAATCGGTCCAGCCGTTTCGGAGATTACATTAGCTTAGATATAAACTAAGTCTGCAAGAATACGAGGCAATTTTTAATTTATTATTAACCACCGGTGGTTATAAATAGTTTCACAATTATGTCATGTTATATCAGAGCTTATTTTCAACATAGAACCTAAAAAAATATAAGCCATAGCCGTTTGTTTGTGACTTATTTTAAGTTACAAACAAATCAGCTTTAGAAACTCGTCTCCGTCGTAGGACCTTCGTGACCTTTTACAAAGACCTACCTACTCAACCGTTTATTTAGTATACCTACTGAATATCTATATTCTATATAATAAAAATGAATCTATGTTCGTTAGTCTCGCTAAAGCTCGAGAACGGCCGGATCGATTTGGCTAATTTTGGTCTTGAAATATTTGTGGAAGTCCAGGGAAGGTTTATACTGAAAAACATTTTAAATATCAATTGACAGGACAACGTCTGTCGGGTCAGCTAGTTAATGAATAAACATGACTTTGTAAACTAAACATTATTACCCGGAATATCTTAACAGAGAGTTAAGCGAGCTGAGGTGCATTTGACAATTTGGCTGAAGCCAAACTCTCAAACGCTCCTCAGACGATGCTAATTTGTAGCTGTCTCTGTCACTTAAATATTGTATGATAGCGGCAGAAATACTTTTTATAACGTCACCACGTTATAAAAAGTATTTCTGTCGGTATGACACAATATTTAAGTGACAGAGACAGCTACAAATTAGCATCGTAGTAGTTATATGCACTTTAACTATTCCAGATATGAACTTTTTTGTTTCCTAAACTGTTTTTTTTTAATTTAATAAACGCTGCTTCATACTAAGAATATCTTCGTGGGTGCATTTACAAACATACACAAAGGACCCGACCCGGGCAAATTACCTGTAGGTAATACATTTATATTGACGTGATAACGTCCTATATATTGATGAACACCGGCTGCACACACGAAAAAGGGTCACGTTCCACCTGAGTCTGAGCGTGCAAGCGAAGGCGCGGAACAAGCGATAGAGAGGCACGATCGGCCCGAGCAATAAGCTCCGCCCACCTCGACGGAAGCCATTATTTTTCTTATATCATATAAATATGTTAGCCATTATGTTTCTTTATGACCCCCCCTAGTTCTACCCGACAAAACCGTCGCTTTCGATAACGACGAAAAGGCCGAATGGCTAGCCAACAGCCTTGAGTCACAATGCTCTCCTAGTTCACCAGTAGACCAAGCGCACCTCTCCAAGGTCGATGCTGAAGTCGAACGTAGAGCCTCCCTTCCCCCCGTCGAAGACCGTGATTATCCTCTGCCTCCCGTCATCCCAGACGAAGTGCAGGATATTATCAAGAGGCTCAAACCCCGCAAAGCCTCTGGCTCTGATCGCATCACCAATAAGGTGTTTAAACTCCTACCCGCCGCCCTGATAATGCTAATGACTGCCATCTTCACTAGCGCTCTAATCAACAACATTTTTCCCGGAATGGAAAGAAGCCACTGTTATCGGCATTCCGAAACCAGGCAAATCCAAGTCTGACCCCTCCAGTTATAGCCCCATCAGTTTACTCAACACTCTCGGCAAAATCTACGAGAGACTTATTTATAAGCGTCTCAAAGATTATGTCGAAGCTAAGAGTCTCATTCCCGACGAGCAATTCGGCTTTCGTACCGAACACAGCTGCGTCCAACAGGTCCACCGCATCGTCGAGCATGTAAGCGTTGAATTCCAACGCGGCTTGAAGACCGGTGCGCTCTTCTTCGATATAGCGAAGGCATTCGATAAAGTCTGGCACAATGGCTTAATATACAAGCTTTACCTACTGCGTGTGCCGGATCGTCTCGTTCTGATCTTACGAGACTATCTGTCGAATCGCACTTTTCGTTATCGCGTCGAGGGGGCACTCTCGTCTCCACGTCCCATACGTGCTGGAGTCCCCCAGGGCTCCGTGGTCTCCCCTATCATTTTCACGCTGTTGACCAGTGACATTCCAAAGAACAGACAGGCTCATTTGGCTTTATTCGCCATTTATTGCACTGGTTCCAACCCAGTCCGCATAGCCCGCATCCTCCAAGACTCCGCAAACGCAAGACTCCGCAAACGCACTAGGCGCTTGGTTCCGGAGATGGAGAATCACAGTCAACCCCGCCAAGAGTCAGGCAGTGCTGTTTTCCAAACCGCGCATCAACCCCTCCTTTCCCAGTCCGATAACCATATTCGGCGAGCCTATCCCTTGGGAGAAGCAAGCCAAATACCTAGGAGTGATTCTCGACCGCCACCTAACCTTCGCTGAGCACATAAAGCAGGTGCGTTCGCGCGCCGCTTTCGCTCAAGGTAGACTTCACTGTATGTTGAATGCACGTAGCAAATTGTCACTCAAGTGCAAATTGCGTACCTACACCGCGTGCATTCGTCCCATCATGACCTACGCCTGTGCTGTATTCGCACACGTAAAGGCATACCGTCTTCACAGAATGCAAACCCTACAAAACCGCTTCTTGCGAAAAATAACGGGCGCCCCGTTCTATGTTCGCAACGAGAACCTGCATCTCGACCTCAAACTCCCGACCATCCGTCAGTTCATGAAGCGCGCTTGCAAGCGCTTCTTCGATCAAGCGGAGAAACACCGCAACCCGCTCGTTGTAGCGGCCGCCCGATACACCCCTTCCCGTATTAGCAGGACCCGTCGTCCACGTCATACCCTATCCGATCCAGATGACGCTATTACCCTCCTTCAAGAAAGAAATAGGGCCACTAGCACATTAGTTAAACACAGACACAGAGTACCGTCATTCCGACCTCGCCGCCGAGGTCCCTCGCGGCGACCCCGTAACGCATGGGCCTATAGCCATCCTCGATAAATGGACTATCCAACAGAAAAATATTTTTTCAATTCGAACCAGTAGATCCTGAGATTAGCACGTTCAACCAAACAAACAAACTCTTCAGCTTTGTAATATTAGTATAGATTGAATAGCACTGAAACTGCAGACACTTGAGTAATGGGACGTACCTAAATATTGTAAGGTAGTGTCGCCGAAGATGGCCCGGCTCCTAGGATAGCCCACATTAAAAAAAATACAGTTATGATTATTTGAAACATTTGAAATTTCGTGGGTGTATGCTATTGACACTATAGACAATAGTGCAAGTGTGTTTCATTACCGGCGCGTCGCCATTTTGGAGACTGATGGCAGTTTGCTTGTTCATGTCAAGACGATACACTTTTTATTACCTGCATTATCTAAATCCTTTTGAAAATTAACGAATTTAAAACAAATCTCTTTGCTCTAAAATGTGAAAATTCATATTTAATCTATTTATAAGCGAATTACAGGTGAGTGTTATTATTTTATTTCCTTTTTTTGTATTTTTACGAGATTATACTCAACCCGGGTGTAATTTCCTATCATGGCCCATAGTATCATTCTCTTAATGAATGACATCAAAAAAATAAATTTTAGAAAAAAAATCTGATTTATTTTTATTTTTGATAAGTTACTTTCAATATTGATCTCGAAGTTAAATTTTATTTTATTTAGTGGTTTGTTTTTATAAAATAAAAACAAACCACTAAATAAAATAAAATTTAACTAAAATAACATTTAAATTTTTGGTTGATTTTTTTACCTTTTATGAATAATGTTATGGGAAGTATGTGTTTTTATTTCGATGTTTTATGTTAAAAGTGTTTAAGAGTTTATAATGCATATACTTTCATTAATATTTTTCGGGCCATCTTCAGCGACCAGCTTCCCAAGATAGCCCAATAACAAGTTTCTAAAAAGTGTTTACATTTGTGTTAAAATGCCAAAAACTGTACTACTTTTTTAGATATCTTGTTTCTCAAATAAATATATTACAACTTCCATTATCTTTTTTCTTTACTTTACTTATCTGCAAGATTTTACGAGGTTTTGAAATTAAGCGGGCCTTCATTGGCGCCTGTACCTTAAGTGTGGTGTTTCAGATGAAATTATATAAATCATAATATTTAAAAGGACACACACACAACACAACTCACACGCATTCACACTATACATGCACACTAGGTATCACTCACAAATTTGTTGTTATCACTTTGTAATCTCTTAACAGGTAAATTAATTATATTGTGTACTTCGTAATTAGCGTAATTTTTAGTACCTAAGTTTATATTGTTGTATTCATTGTAAGCTGTGAAGTAACCTGAAATCTATATAAATAAAAGGCTCGATTGCTATTCAATAAAATGAAAAAAAAAAAAACAAAATGTCAAAAGAATTAAATATTAAATTGTGCCTTAACATCGTAAGGACAGGTCCTTCCTTTGTTTCACACGAATAAATAAATCCGGAATACATTAAAATTGCGCCGTGCGTACTACATTATTCATAGCTCTGGGATATTCTGCTGACTCGAAACGGCTAAGTAAGAGCTTGCTGAATAAAATGTTAAGTACAATTAACTGGTCAAGTGTCCATGGTAGTTTATACTGAGTGACTGTTCAGTAGACTGAATTATTTAATTACTTAAATATAAATTGAATTACAGTGAAATATTGGAAGTCTATTTCATGTCATGTTTGACTTAAATACTGTGTTTGGACATTTTAAGCTCAATGTTTTAGAGTGTTCTCCGTCAATCATTTTTTGTCACTTTTAGTTAGGATTTATGATAAAAGTATCGAGTAGATATTAGTTAAAAGTGTCTCCAAATACTTAGATCTTTGTCTAGATCTTGTTTACCAACTAAGCAAAAATCAATGAAAAATATTTGCTTTTTTAAAGGAAAACCTTCAGTTATTTTTAACCATAAGCTTTTTATTATATCTTAATTGCAATCTCGGTTTCCGACTCACTTAAAATCGTCCTGCCGAGGTTTTTGCAAAGATCAAATTTAATTACCGTTTCACCCGCTTTTACTTTAATTTATCCACATCGAATGGAAAAAGAGTTTTTTTTTTCTTTCGTTTGAATGTTTTAGATTCGCTGTGATTGCTCGATTCTTTTTAAATGCTTCATCCAACTGGAGTACCTGTTTTCATAGGAAAATGTAACATTGACTGGTAACGTAGAAATAAAAATATTTTTTTATTCAAAATCACACCGAAGTATATTCAATTTAAAGCGTAAACTCAATTACGTAGGGATATTAATTGCATTGTTTTCGCACATAAAT
Organism: Charanyca ferruginea; assembly: GCA_947361185.1. Classification (NCBI taxonomy): domain Eukaryota; kingdom Metazoa; phylum Arthropoda; class Insecta; order Lepidoptera; family Noctuidae; genus Charanyca; species Charanyca ferruginea. Next base: position 11,328,078 of record OX376076.1, read on the forward strand.
CCCACCCCTACACGAAACAGTTAATCACAAAAAACTCATCGATTCTCTCAATAAAATAGTGATGGAACATGCGACCGCAACGCGTGACAGAGCCCACTTAATTTAGTGACAGTGCACGTTGTAAACACGGCCATACTATGTAATTTTGTTTTACTCTCGACCGCTGATAAATTGGGTGCGGAGGAAGCGCGGCCGCGGCGTACAGGCGACCAATATTTTTCATTACTATGCTAATTTCATTGTCCCAATAAACGCGACGCCCCCACTCACCCGCAAAGAGGTTAGCTGTTTCACGAGCATTTTTACTGTGTCCACTGAAAATTTTGAATTCGCTTTCCAAAAGGTCGGGCTTGGTTAATTTGAAATGCAACTGGGCATTTTTAGTTTTTCGCCGCGCCGACGCCGCTTTTAAATGGCGGACAATAAAAATGTGTATTAGTGCCTTTATTTGAGCTTTTTCACGTTTCGATAATTTGAGTAATAAAATTTTCAAATTATATTTTTGTTTGAAAGTTTTATACGCGTTGGGTTCTCGTTAGCATAGTTTTCATGGTTATAATATTATTCGGTTGTTAAATTGTACGATCCGTTGATAACAATAACTGGTAACAAAGCTGTTTGCACCAACTTGAAATGCAAGTTACATCTACAAATTCATAGAGCATGGACGGACAATCAGTTTAAACGAGGGTCATAATACCAGTAGTGTGGTATTATCGCGCACACAATCGCTTGAAATGATTCAATAGATCAGTGTCGGAGGTGTCGAGTGGCGCATTCCGCAGTGGGGTCACGTAGTACCCCGAGAGGTCTGGACCCCGAGGTATGCGACTTGAAACACGTGTCATATTGCCCTTCCTTGGACGACAATACTTAATTCAATAGCTATTGAAATTTTCCGATATAGACCGTTGTGTCCTCGGAATCTTATCAGCCTATTAGGGTCTGCCAGTTCTCTTATTTGTGTTAGAGTAAGTTATCTTATAATATACAAAACATTAAAAGGAATAATACATAAATGTATCACAAAGCATCTTTGATGACACTAAAAATAATTAAATATGTAATGACTGCTAACAGTGTACGCAGAGGTCGTTAATATTTTTCTTTTTTCCTGGTCTCTTACGAAAACTTAACAGATTATGATGATAACACTTACAGTATACAATAACTTCATACCACTTACAGTATGTAAATAGTAACTTCCAAGTAACGAAATCATTTTCAGTATTTGACCGTAGACAGCAGTTCTGGATATTATCCCGAACAAATACATACTCAGCGAAACGGGAGAATTAATTTATAATAAACGATGCTCCGTTAGTTCACTAGAAAGAATGTGATGACATAGTACCTACTCAATACCTATTTCCATAACACCTATTTCCACGTGAGCAAAATCGTGGGCACAACTATACCCTGTTCACAATAAGATTAGACATTTACACAAACCATTTTTACAGTCCGTTCAACCGATTTTGACTTATATTGCGTTGGTAGCATGACAACGGCAACTGCAGTAAACAGTTGTTATTGTAACCACTTGTTTGCCTCTAATGTCATCCTTAAGCCTACGGTTTTGCCAAAAAGGTTTGTGTAAATGTCCAATCTTATTGTAAACGGAGTATAGCTTTTGCCTGCGACTTCGTCCGCGAGAATTTCGATTATCGCGGATGCAGACGAAGTCGCGAATTAAAATATAGCCTATGTCCATCCTTAGGATTCAAGCTATCTTCATACCAATCGGTTCTGCCGTTTCATCGTGAATGCGTAACAGTATGTATTATGTAGTGATGATTGTGATAGTGAAGTATCTTGATATATTTAACTTTAAAGCAGCCAGCAGCCAGGCATGTCTTCCGTGCCAATGTTTTGTCATTGCTCTTTCGAGATAAACCCGTTGCTAAAAAATGCTATACGGTGTACTATAATCGAACAAAAAAATTTACAAAGGATCCCTAAAACCATAATAATCAACGCAACACTAAAATAAAACTAGTTTGGTTCGCTTTTTATGGGAATATATATTTTCAATTCAACAGTACAATTTTGTTGTGCAAAAAACTGTGGAGTTAACATAGCTGAACGGCCACCGGTGTATTTTGCATCCAGCGATTTTAATTTTTTGTGTTCACTTGAGTGTTTCTAATACTCGTATACACCAAAAAAACTGAATTCGTTTTTGTTTTATTTTACTGTAGTTATCTACAATTATTTTTGTGGATAACAATTTTTTTTGTTGGTTCTTTGCGTTCTTGTTGGTTAGCTTTATGGTTTTTATTTTAAAAGCTTTTTAACGGCTTTGCTCTGGCTTTTAAAGTTGTATCAAATTATTATTCCAAACGCTAAAAGTAGGTCTTTAATTATCATGTTATACGTTTATTCAAATCAACTAATTAGATTTAAATAGCAATTCTACTTTTTTTTTCTCTCTTTATTTTTATTTAGAGCCATTTAATCTAATAAGACTATGCCAGGCTCATCGTAGCCTAATATGAGAGAAATATTACTCTCTAAGTACTTAAATTAAGCTTAAGCTTATCGCTGTAAGGCTTCGCAAGAATTGTGTGAAAGGCACCTAACTCTAAACTATTAATATGTAACTCAGACATCTAATATTTCTCTCTCTCTAGCAATTCTTCTTCACTACTCTTCTTCTTAGCGTGTCGATGGGAAACACGTGATTTGTCATGTGTGTATGACTGTATGTATTTATATGTAAGTATGTATATGAGCGTGTTGAGTTTGTTCTTGGTTTTGTCAGATGCCTTGTTTGGCCCAGAATTCAGCCACGGCAACGCCATTCATTAGCTCCGCACATGAGCAGGTGACAGGGCATGTGGCGCAAGATAGAAGGTGGACCATGGTCTGCGGAGAGACGCCACACAGGCACTGAAGATTGGCATCATCTGATAACCTTTGTAGATCAGTATCATTTCTACTTTACTACTAATATTGTAAATGTGGAGAAGAAATATGTTTAAGTGTCTTGAGTTTGTGAATTTGAATGTTTGTCAATCAATCATGACTTGCAACTTAATTGCCACAACCTATAGAAAAACACACAATAATGTAAGTGCATTTCATGTTGACATGTAAAAAATATTCATTGCCTTATTTAACAGACGAACTTTTCAAACATATGAAATAATAGATTAGGTACACTTTTCAGTGAAAATACTTCGTATAATACTGCAAGTGTGTTACGTAATTATCCTACGGGTCAAACAATGCCGCGCCGCACCGCACTAAAGCCCTGTGCACATGATGCGGCGCGGCGCCCGAGCGGTGTCGCTGCGACATACAAATATCTACGGTATACTACACGGTGAGCTATGGCGCCGCACGCACAAACGATCGAATCTTTGCTGTGCGCCGCCAGGGCCCTTAGTGTATGAAGCTGCCAAAACACCCAAAAATATTTCATGGAGTTCAAGAAAATTCAATTGTAATTATGTGCAAACAGAAAAATCTTACGTCCCTTACAGTCGAACACCCTCATCAGGGCCAATCATTCAACCACTGCGCCAATTAAGACATTAATTACAACGGCTAAGAGGGAAAATTAGATTGAACGTGTAAAATAAGGCACGTAGCTTTTAACTTTAGATGTCAAGGTTAAATGAGTCCTGCGCTTTTTATTTACAACAAATAGTTTTAGTAGTACGTGGAAAAGCTGAGGTTACTGTAATTCTTTTGATGCCATTATTATCCATGTTTAAATCTCAATTTTCCTATTTCTCTTCAAAAAATTAGTATTATAATGTTGTTAATTAACTGCTGTTTACCAGTTCTTGCTTGTTATGTGATTTTAATTACTAAGGCGCACGGGAAGTTTAAAATTTGTAACGTGGACCATAAGGTGGGTGTAAAAAATCCTGATAAGAATTGTGTAGTATATGTATAAAAATATTTTAATGATTATTGAACAGAAAAAGTCATTAGGGAAAAATCCACAATTATCTACAGTTTTCAGCAATCACGCTTGCAATCTAGAGAATTATAAGAGACATAGAATTCAATACTTTTCCGAAAGTCGCACTTAGGGTTACAGGAGCGAAGCCGCGGGCACAGCTAGTTAATAAATAAAACCACTGTATATTATTGAACCAAAATTAAAGGTAAAAGTAAAAGTATTTTTCGATATCCGTGATTGTATCCATAAGAAAACGATTACCGTGTTTATGTCAAGAACACTGAGCCTTTGGATTTTAGAACAAGACTATCCTATTTAAAACCTAAATTAACAAAAAAAACAGAGAAAATATTATGTGTTAAGCTATACCCTGTTCACAATAAGATTAGACATTTACACAAACCTTTTTAAAAGTCCGTTCAACCGATTTTGACTTATATTGCGTTGGTAGTATGACCAATGGCAACTGCAGTAAACAGTTGTTATTGTAACCACTTTTTTGCCTCGGTTGAAGGGACTGTAAAAAAGGTTTGTGTTTATGTCTAATCTTATTGTGAACAGGGTATGAACAATATCATGTGTGCCAAATTTGGACTAATTCCGTTTAAGCGTGAAAATATAACAAACGTACATACATCCTCAAAAAATTTCGCATTTTAATAGGAGCACGATATGTAGTGTAATGTAATTCTCCGACCGAATTTCGGTCACGGCGGCCAATCTCTATGGACATCAGCCAAGTACGCAGAAGATATCTTAGTGCACTAGTGTGTGCGCATACACAGGTGCACTCCCTCTTCCCTCACTCTCATAGTCCGGTAGGACGGCAATCCGATACGACCGGACAGAGATCAGGAGCAGGACCCACGGCTTTACGTGCTTTCCGAGGCACGGGGGTGTTACACCGCCAACTTCCAAACTCCGGGTTGTTACTGAGAAATTGTTAATCGAAAAACCCATTAACATTTTGCCCGACCTGGGAATCGAACCCAGAACCTCTCGCTCAGCAGTCGCGCTTGCGACCACGAGACCAACTAGGCAGTTGACATACCTACCCATGTCATAAACCTACGTCTGTTTCTGTTGGTCCAGTCACAAAATATAGAGATTACAGAAGGACTGCTCCCGCCATCTTCAAAAATAATTACCTAAACTTGCCATACTCACTAGGGCTGCTACTGTATTGACTCTGTAGGTTTTATTCGTAACAATTTGAAATTTTATTGACACTGGTTGGAACTCTTTGCATTCTTGTATAACAAAATTTTCCTGTTCGTCATGAAATGTCAATGTCTTTCATTTATTCATTTAGACAACGCGTGACAGTCGAGACTGAAGTCTGCTTGAAACTGCTTGAGAATGAGAATGCCTATAAAAGTAATGTCAATGTGTGCGTGCGAAAAATGGCGGTTTGTTCTGAGTGGTCTGTCTGCTCGGGCGCGTTCGCAGCCTTACGTAATTTGTGGTCCAGTTGTAAAATATTGGCTGTCAACATTGACAACCTGAGACTGACGTGGTTGAATTTTATTTCACACTGTTGTCCGCATTTTCATAGCTGTTTTTTTTTCAGCCAGTATTTTTTTGGGTTTTACAACTTTTATTCGATGTCTAAAGAATCATGGCAAGATTCATACATTCATTTGTATGAAAAAAAAAGTAATTTAGAGGGTTTAAAATATTTTCCAATGTGAAGAATACATTACCAGGAGTAGATTGATATACTTAGCATATTTTTAAACCCCCGCATAATTAAAATATTACGAAATGAAAAAAACACTTTTTCGTTTCATCTCGATGCCCATTTTGTGTTTAAAAAAAAAAAGTGACAAGCGATGTTAACGGATCTATAAAATTGGCAGACAAGTGATGTGACAAGTGTGTGGAAAAAAATAATCAATATTTTGTGATATTTTTTCTCATAAAACGATGCAATTTCAATGTTAGAACTACGAATCGGCGGCTGTCGGTGTCACTTTTGCTGTCAGTTGCCGTTTCGTTCTGAAATAATGAGTTTTTCATTAAACTATTAACTTTTTTTTGCGGGGTTTTAAAAAATTTGTAAATGCGTGAAGGTACTCTTTAGGTACCCAAGAATACAAGAATTAGAATTTCAACTTCTCTAAACATCTTAATCTTTTTTGTATAAATCTCGCCATGATTCGCCATCGCCATCTCGCCATCTATTTAAATAGGTACTTTTATCCAATCTGTATATTGATGACCGTCCATTTCAAAACGAGATCCTTCCGTGCCTCGGAAGGCACGTAAAGCCGTTGGTTCCGGCTGTCATTTGTAGCTCTTTGACAGTCGTTATGGGTAGTCAGAAGCCAGAAAGTCTGACAACCAGTCTTATCAAAGAGTATCGTGTTACCCAACAACTGGGTTGTGGGGTTCAGATAAGCAGTCGCTTCATGTTAAACATTGGCATATAGCAGAATCCGGTTACACTTGGAGCCGACCCCAACTTAGTTGGAAAAAAGGTAGGCAGATGATGATGACGTTGGCCCATACTAGATATTTTTCCTGTAACGTGGACGCGTTTCCAAATATATAAAACTTACATAGTGTAACAAATCTATTTGATCCTATTGAATTTATTGAATAATAAATTAAATGAAAGGTTAGGTAGACATGCACATGTAAAATTTAATAAGTTCAAGAAAATTGAGTGGGGTAAAAATACAGAATAACTAAAACTAACCTAAAACGCACTGTAGTAAGGTACGCAATGGTAGGAAGGTAGATAGCGCAGGCGGCTTCAGCAAGGACGACAACAGGACAGGGCCTCAAGTCTGCTATTACAATAGTGTCAGAATGGTCTATCTACCATTGATTTTCATAATGACGCCATTATATTAGTAGATTACCAAACTTGTCAAAATCAACAATTATGAAATCAATGTTAAACCATTCTGACACTATTGTAATAGCAGACTTGAGGCCCAGGACTGGATCGATGAAAGAAGACTGGCGCGCAGTCAGCTCCAAGTTCAGGAGCGGAGGTCACAGGCGGATCTTTCAGAGGGATCCGCCCTTGGAAGTGCAGGCACGCATCAGCTCGACGGCTTCGTAGACTTAAGTAGACTTTGAAGTTTTCAGTTGCTTTATTAGAATCCAAATCTCGACTGACTGCTCTCCAACAGCAGCGCTTTATACAGGGCGTCCCACGGATATGCCACATGTAGGGAAAGTACCTTGAATATTGTAGATGGAACCTTTTACTGAAAGAAGACTTTATTTGAATTTAAAAAACAATTTAAACTGCATTCATAGATATTTAAATAATTACATGGTTGAACCGGGAATCGGACGCGTTACACGAGAAAAATAATCACCCTGTAGTTTCATCATACCGATCGAAAGGCTTCATCATAAGGATTATATTTAATAACATAGTGTCAGAAATAAAAGGAAGACCATGAATTTTAACATTTAATGTGAAATTTTGTTCAGAAAAATGAAAAGCTGACATTGCCGTAAGGACAAGGACAAGGGACTAATTTTGAGCATTTGATAAATTGATTAATTTTGTATTCAAAATGTCCGGGAAAAAAACGGACTCCGAGCCGGAAGTACTGACTACCGACCGTGCTGATATATATGTGTGTGTCTCGGTCCGGCGTACTTTAGGTGCTTTACATTTGATTTGCGTGGCGTGCAGTCCTTCTCTTCTTTTTTCAAGTAAGTGCGCTCACTATACAGTTTGTTTGAACTATCACAAACGGCGATACTATAATACTTCATCTTATGCCAAAATGTATAGTGAACGATAGTTTATCTTAAGATAAAATATTATAGTATCTTCACCGTATGTCACGCCCTTCATGTGGGTAACAATTCCTATTAATACATTAATATATTTAACTAAAGGCAAACACCTATTTAACTACATTGAACAAAACGCACAAACAAACAAACATACTTCACTATTTATTACTAACCATTCCTAACTTGAGAATATTGACCAAAGTGCAAACTTTGCGATGTTTTCCACGAAACGTTTTAAACAGGTCATAGATTTAAATTTAAACGTATAAATTTAAATCGTCTGCTGGTTGAAAAATACATCCGTTATTCGCTGGAGTTGGGAACTCAGGACTGACGTGTTTTTGGCCAGTACACTGCGATATCTGCGAGTTTAAAACTACATGGTTGGTTATCACTGTTTGTAAAGAAAAATATATATCTCTCAATATTTTTATTTGTATTTAACACAAATATAGTTGAAAGTATTTAATATTTAAAAATTGTATTTGAAGTGCTGTTGGTGTGCTTATTACTTATAATAATAATATGTGGGGACATTTTTCACACACGGCCATCTGACCCCAAACTAGGGAGACCCTGTACTATGGGTGTCAGACAGCTGATATACATACATAAATACATTTTTTTTTTGTAAATACATACATATTATAGATAAACAACACCCAGACACAAGGCAAACACAAGTGCTCATCACACAAATGTTTACCCTGGGCGGGAATCGAACCCGCAACACGCTGCGCAGCAGTCGATCGCTCAGCCACTGCGCCAACCGTGTCGTCCATAATACATAAATACCTATCGGTATCATATTATTCTAAGAATTTTTATATAAAACTAGACGAAGTATCTACGTCATAGCCAAAAAGATACAAATGCCTATTAAAAAATCATTCAATTACCTTAAAAATATAAAGGACATGTTTCATAATGGGCCCAGTCTATGTACACCACATCAAAAAAAAAAAAAAAATCTTTAGAATCCGGGAAAAATACAGAAAATTCATTTAAATGTTTACTGCTGTGTTAGTTTTTCAACATGGCTTCACTCAGATTTAGCTACTCTATAAACCATAGATCGACGATTGATCATAGAAAGAGAACTGTCAGCTGTCACTGTCACAACAGTATCACTTCAGTCACTTTCGTCTCATTTTTTTTCTAGTTTCTGGAGTTCTTTTTAATAACCTTCCTTTCGTTTTTTTTAAATATAACACCGTTTCTTTCCTATCTGTTTACCTGGCTATCCCCAAATCGACGCAGAAAATCAGAATTTTAAATGTCAAACGTCATTGATCAATCAAAATGACAGCTTACCGCCATGACTGTTTTTTTTGTTGTGTTGCAATTTCAAGTGCAATTTCTTGTGTTATACCTGCACACAAAGCCATTTTAAAGTAATTTGACAATTGAGAACGATTTAAAATGTATTTCCCTATTTTTAAGTATGGTGTACAAGGACTGGGCCCAGGCTCCATACATTTTGAAACAACTTCCTTTTCCAAACACATTCTTTACCACACCGGACATACGCGATCACACGTTGATCAGTCTTTAAATCCCCACGCAAGTGTTTTCGTCTCAAACCAGAATATTAGAAAAGTTTTTCGATTCCCTGAATAGTGCCTAGTACGTGAGACACAAATATTGCAGTGGAGCCACGGATAATCTGCTGGAAGCGCGCCAGTTCACAATATGTAAGCGCAGTTTTCAATAGAGCCGTTTAGATATCTGCTGGTGGAGGCAGCCAGACGACAATTAAGTGAGAACCCACGCTATGATTACCAGTATTATCACGCTATCAGTGGTAAGGGAGTTGGGGTTTGAATAAAATTGTTGATCTGATAAATGGCGTGAATACAATAGAAGGTTCTTTTGTACGAGCGCTGTTCCTCTCTTTACTTATTTAGAAATTTTCTGTGCTCGGCTGGGTCCATAATTGTTTCTGCTAGGTATTTTTTTTATTTACCACCTGTAAGTGTACAGAGGTCAGCACATCAAGCTCCAACCACCTGTCAAATTTCTTTGATAAATTTTCAACTTTATTACAAAAGGATAAGGTTAATGTTCAATTGAGAAAATTTTACAGTTTTGTATGGCTTGATGTGCTGGGGTCTGTACATTATGAATGGCAAACGATTTCAGATTTTGACACAGTCAAGTCTAAATAAACTTCTATACTAATATTAAAGAGGTAGAGATTTGTTTGTATGTAGGGGGTAATCTCCGGAACTGCTCATCCGATTTCAAAAATTCTTTCACTAATATGAAGCTACGTTATCCCTGAGTGCTAAAGGCTACATTTTATATATAAAAAAAATACTTTACTTAAAATAATTAATTACTATTGCATCGGCCAAGCATGGCGATTACGGCTGAACCCCCCTTTAGGGAGACCATGCCCAGCAGTGGGCGTCTTAAGGTTGATAAAGAACAATTTTATTATTTTATTTTTACCTCTATATCCTTTTAAACTTTGCCACCCACTAGTATTTTTTCCTGTACCGCAGGTGCCTTTTTAAACATAATATGAACTCACATATACAAACAAACGATCAATCGTATCGTCGTAAAGAAATTATAGGATTTATGTTTACTAGCCTTTGTCCGCGAGTTTATTCGCATAAATTATGATCGTGACCGTACCTTATGATTTAGTTAGATGTTAAAGAAGTTTCCTACCTGTATGCCAAACGTTACAGCTTGATAGAGTAAGAAACAGACATCTAAACTTTCACATTTATAGTATTAGTAGGATAACCATAAAACATGATTAGGATAATAAAACATAATAAACGATAATTATCCGGTTTACGACACCGGCTCCGCGACTACACCGGATAATTCGGTCCCCGTGACCCGTTTGCACGTTTATTCATACCTCATTCATCCAATTGCCTTTATGACAGGAATTAGTTTCAGAATGTATGGCTTTGCATTATAACAAGGGTAGATTTTGGTTGCAAATCGAGTAGTGAAAGCATGTCTCTTTGTACGGGTCGCCCGGGGCGAATGGTCGATGACGCTACAAAGTAAATTATCGCTGTATTTGTGCTATTAACTATTACTCTAGTATTATTAGACTATTTTGAGTTCGATATGTTGACTTGGTTAGCCACGGATAGGTATGTATAGAAGCAATTGGACGTTATTTGTGTTAGATACTCTAGGATTTAAAATTGATTCATAAAAAAATATGAGGCCGTGTGACAATGTTCCGTTGCATCCAAGGATTGATGCTATTGTCTCCCTTGCACTAGAAAAATGATAGCATTACAGCTTCAAAAGAAACCTCAAAATTTATTTATTTAATAAAGTGCATCAACAGCATAATATACAGATACAGCATAAGGGTAATTACAATAACTATACATTCACAATTATCAAAGTACATCCGTATTAAGTCGAATTTTGCTCTGAGGGTCGAGCGGTTGGCCTCGAGCTATAATGTGAACTTCAACTCCTTTGTGGTGAGAGTACCAACTGAACATCTGTCGACCTTCACGAAGGAGGAATTTTGGCCGAGAGGTGTTATGTTCCGGCGCTTCCGAGGCCGGTTACCTGCTGACACCGCGCGACACACGACGCCAACATTACGTGTGAAATAGGATATATTTAATTATAGTTGATAAGGTTTTAATATGTATTAGTTTGTTATTGTTTAAGATTATTTTGTGTATTTTAACTATGGGCTAAAGTTGCCTGATAATAAAGTTATTATTATTATTATTAAAACACAAACATGTTTAATTCATGCAAAAAACGACAACAATCAAATGTGGCCACACAGAGCATTGAAGGAAATCATGTATCATTGACAAACACACAAGTTGGTGGGCAGGAAACCCGGGCAAAGTGTTCCATCACCCGGGCAGGGGCCTTCCGCACCCGGATATGAACCCTGTATCGTCGCGACAGCCCTCGTCACTTTAACGATCTACGCTCACTAACGTTTTTACCTTATTGCTGCAAAGATGGTCAATATTAAATGATGTTATACTAAAGAAAATCGTAGTTATATATATTTTTTTAATTTCGAAGTTACTTCGTGCGTGAGATTTCATTGTTGAAATAAATGTACAGAGTTACCTAAAGTCAAAGTCAAAGCATTTATTTCTATGAATATAATAGAGTATAATCTGGGTATCTTCAAGGCACGAGTGAGCAGGTTCATCCTAGGCAAGCGTGCCTTAGGGCATATCATCACATCGCATCTCTTACTTAAAAAGGTATCTTTTTAAGTAAGAGAGGTAGAGTACCTTAGGTAAGATATATTGTAGAAATTGTAAAGTATTTATTACGCGTACTAGCTTTTGCCCGCGACTTCGGCCGCGTGAATGTCGGTAATCGTGATGCAGACGAATTGCGGAACAAAAGTAGCCTATGTCCTTCCCCAGGGTTCAAGGTATTTACATACCAAAATTTATCAAAATCGGTTAAGACGTTTCATCGTGAAAACGTAACAAACAAAGTTACTTTCACATTTATAATATTATAAAGTAAATAAAGTATGGAAGTATGGATTATTATTTATTGCTATCACTTAGGATCAGATGAATTGCGGCCAAGAGCAAACTTATCCTACTAATATTATAAATGTGAAAGTTTGTAAAGATGTTTGGATGTTTGTTACTCAATCACGCGTAAACCGTTGAACAGATTTGCATGAAAATTTGCACACAGGTAGATGGTCTACCTGGATTAACACATAGGATACTTTTTATCTCGATAATGTGTTCCCTTGGGATAATCGTTCCTTTTTACGCGGGCGAAGCCGCGGGCTGAAGCTAGTTACAATATAAAAAAGAAAAAATAGTAATTAGACTATTCACAACTTTTGAATTTAATTGTCAAAGAGTCGGTCAGTTTATCAAAAAGTTGTAGCTAGTTGCCCGTTCCTCTACATAAGTAAGTCTTTACGGAGAAGAACGAGCATGAAACTGCACGGTCGCTCTTTTCAGTTAAGTCTTTACAATATACTTGTTTCATTGTGTTTATTGTTTCCATGTGTGATAACAATATAGGTAGGTGAGAACAATATAAAACATTAAGAAATTACCAGTCTCGAACAGTTTCCAATCAGTTCCCAAACATATGCATCTATCAGCACCATTAAGCTTACCCATTTTGAAAAGACCTCTAACCTTTTTTCCAGCTACATAAAAAGGTTTAAAAATAAATTGAAGTTGAAAAATAAGGACGATAAAATACTCGTAAATCAAGACGGTGAATACAATTAGAGTTTAAAACTTTTTAAATTTCTCAAAAAGTATTTATAACGGATTCTTTAAAATTAAAACTTTTATTTCTTTACTTTTATATTTAGATAAAAAATAATTAATTAATTTTAAAGTTGATACATTTACTTTGCATAGAATTTATTAAACATTCTGTCCAAGGTGCGAAAAAAAAGATACAAAGTATAATTAATATAATTTAGAGTATCTTGAATATGATGTATATTGAAGGGTGCAGTAACTTGTAGTCATACTCTAGTATTACTCGGAAACTATTCACTAGGGTGTGTTGACACCTCACAAATTCCTTGCAGTTTGACTAATTGTGATTTTAATTTTTTTGGTAACTATTGTTACGACGTCAGTGGTTTGTATTTAAAAAGGCAAGGCCTCTGCAAGGCAAAAGATTAGTGCATAACAATTTGTCGTTTTGCAATTTGCTGCTCTTAAATCAAAACATATAGGTACACACGTCAGAAACCCATTTACAAACACAAATCACGTAGTGCTTACCATCTAAACAATGTTGCCATCCACAATAAACGGAGTCAGCCGCGTATTTTTCAACGTCATCGTATTTATATAGCTAAATCGGTCAGGGCATAATATCCGGTCGGATGTTCTGTCTTGAGCGATGAAGATGACCGTCCTCCCGTCTCCCTGCCGTTGCCGTGCCGTCGACGGCCCGTCGTCCGGTTGTCACGTGCTTTTCTCGTATGTCTTGTCTTGGGATGTCCCGACCTTATTCTTCACACCTCCTTGCATCGTGATTAATGTTGAAAGCCATTTAACAGCACGTCAAGATGTTAAAATGAATCGTTCGTAAGATTTGAAAAGGATTTTATGATTTATCGTTAGTTTCTGATTGCAAAATTCTAGGCAATTTCCAAATCTGAACAGAAATATATCTAGTTAATGCTATATTTCCATAACCCTTTCTCGAGTATAATATTTGCTTTACAAAATCTAACGCACAGAAGAGAACTGCGTTGTACCATGATGACCCCTGTCTACCAGTCATGCTTCTAATGAAAGCAAATCGATAAAACGTTCAGTTTAAATTATTTTTTCTTGGAAATTGTTCAAAAAACACATAAATCTTTTGAATTGAAAACACAGATATTTTATCACATGAATATGACGACAGGTATCCGAAACTGTGAAAGGAAAAAAAATATTAAAATATTTCATTTTGTTTGTGAAGAGAGAAATTCATCTTAGAAAGTGTTTACCCCGACGTGAAATAAAACTGCGAGCATGTTCAAACGTGTTTACTCGACGTGACTCTGAATATGTCTCGACAAATATGTTTTTTCTGTCGGCAAATTCGAAAATCACCTACAAAAGAGTGTAAGGAAGGGGCGAGGACGTGTTGCCAGCGGCAAAAAAAAAATTGCCATTCGCGTATTATTCGCATTCTACGCCCATACGTGTCTTGCTAAGCCGATTTTTATTACTTTTCAAAGCAGATGCTTAGAAAAGTACAGATTAATGTACACAAAAGGCCAAAGCAATGACTGTCGGAATTTTTTCGATATAAGTATTCCATTCATTTAAGAGAGCGTCTATACGGGATGTCTGAGCCATGATTTCCTTTCGTTCCTTTTTCGAAATTCAAAAGCGCTTTTGATATTTTGAAATTGACGATTATTGGGTATTGAGAACAGATACTGATCGTACTAGAAACTACTAACATCAAAGGACTAGGTTTTTTAACGAGGTTTCTTTTGAAGTCCGATATTTTTTGATAAAATATATTTTTCAGATTATACGCGCTTTACGAAGTGTGTTGTAAAATAATATTTGAAACTATTTCCCATTATCGATAAAATAATGTGTCGTGTCATCGCTAAAATATCTATAGACCAAGAGAATTTATGAGTACCAAGAAGGTTACCAATAGTCTGTTATCACCAAACACACGCACACGTTACATAGTAATTTACATACTGACTAACAATATTTTATCACGTTTAAACACTTTCTACTCATAAATCGTGACCGCGGTCCACTAAAGAAAACAATGTAGGAAAATTAAATTATTGAAATCAGTACGTGGACCGAGCCTGAGACCGCCGACGCTCATTGGTCAAAATCCATTAGCATAGAAATAGAAAACATTCCTCATTGGCGGTCGTTAAACCTTCTGACATGTATGTCCAGAAGGCCTAGTACACACGGCTACACATCAAGCTATACAGTTCCAGTATAAGCTGACCTCTCATTGTATAGAAATTAATACAATGCAAGATCAGCCTATACTGGAAATGTATATATAGCTTGATGTGTAGCCGTGTGTACAAGCGCGACTAAATGTATGGTAAACGCGAATTTAAAATTGGAAATTGTAAAATAGAAATATTCACTTACTTTATAGGCTTTATTCATATCAATGGGAAATATGAATGTTGTCGTTTAAAATGGGATAGTGTATTTTTTATTCAAAAATCTCATTGAATTCTTTTACATCAGTTAGTTCATGCTAGGCCTAGTGAGCTAAGTATGGTAAATGTACAGTCACGAGCATAAATATAGATTGCAAAATTCAAAAGCAATTTTCTCGTCAAATAACATTTTCAACTTATAGATAAAACCTATTTTAAAGTAGTTTGGGATCAAAAATACCGTATTCGTAACCCTATAACATTTCAATCAATAGTTTAGGAGAAAATAAGTTTAGAATGAGACCAACTGTTTACATGTTTTTGCTCGTGAGTGTACTTACATAAAGTCAGTATAAGTCAGTCGTATATTTTCAAGAATTTATATTTCAGTTGGTTTGGAATTTTAACCTAATTTAATTTTCACCTAACATTAGAGGATAGAAGATCCTACAGAAAATAATAATAATTGACTAACTGACTCAATAGAGAGTGTGGATGGAGAGTGGAGAGGCTTTTGCCCAGCAGTGGGAAAATCCAGCCTGGATTTTCTATATATATATATATATATATATATATATATATATATTTCAGCCTGGATTTTCCCACTGCTGGGCAAAAGCCTCTCCACTCTCCATCCACACTCTCTATTGAGTCAGTTAGTCAATTATTATTATTTTCTGTAGGATCTTCTATCCTCTAATGTTAGGTGAAAATTAAATGAGGTTAGGTAACCGTTTTAGGCAAACCTGAAATAACCAGTTATTTGGAACTTATAAGTTTTTATCGTTTCAGTAATCATCATTTTAAACTTTCAGTCGTTTCAGTAATCATTTTAAATCAGGAGCTCGTGGCTAAGTTAAAGCCGTACAGATCGATCGGGTAAAGGTTAAGCTACGCTACTCGCGGTCCGTCTGTGGATGGTTTCCACCCTTTCATACAGAGTTTCCTCCGTGCCTCGGAAAGCACGTAAAGCCGTTGGTCCCGGTTGCCATTTGTAGAACTTTGGCAGTCGTTATGGGTAGTCAGAAGCCAGAAAGTCTGACAACCAGTCTTACCAAGGCGTATCGTGTTACCTAGTAACTCGGTTGTGGAGGTCCGATAGGCAGTCGCTCCATGTAAAACACTGGTATTCAGCTGCATCCGGTTAGACTGGAAGCCGACCCCAATATTGTTGGGACCTTTTCCCAACAATATTGGGGTGGGGGGGGGGCTAGGCAGATGATGATGAATCATCATTTTAAATTCCCTAACACTCGGTATTGACTCATCATCTGCCTAGACTTTTCACAACTTTGTTGGGGTCGGTTTTACATGGTGCGACTGTCTACTTATCTGACCTTTACGACCCAGATACTGGGTAACACGATACCCCTTGGCTGATTGTCAGACTTTCTGGCTTCTGACTACCCATAACGACGAACGCAGGTGAAACAATATCAAAATAAACATGTTTCTATTTCAGTATTCTTTTTCATAAAATTGATATAAATCTTAGAGACTAGGTATTTAAAATACATTTTAAATTCTAGAAAACGAGCCGTTTATTCAACCATTCAATTAACTAGGTCAACTAATTTGATTTTGCCTTGGAGCTTTCTACAAACTTGTTAATTTCTTCCATCTAGACAAATTGATTAATAATCTTTGTAGACGGAAAATAATATCATGGTTAGTTGAACGATTTGATGTTGGATGAAATTAGGAATTATAATATCAAATAGAAAATAGTTCAAAACGGGTCGTATCTACTTATATTTGACTAGTATTTTGGCTGCGACTTCGTCCGCGTGAATTTTCTCGAGGATCCCTAATTTTTTATTATGCAATATAGTCTATAGCATTCAGAGATAATGCAGCTTCCTATTGGTAAAAGAATTTTTGAAATCGGATGGGTAGTTTCGGAGATTACCTGGCTGAACCGATTTTGATGCAATTTAGTATGAAAATAGCTTGAACCCTGGGAAAGCACGTAGGCTACTTTTTAATTCGGGACTTTGTATGCATCCGCAATAACCGACATTCACACGGACCAAATCGCGGACAAAAGCCTGTTATAAATAAAGAATATATTTTTTATGATTTAATTTAAATGTATAGTTTTCAGACTTTTCCCCATATTTATAGTATAAGACGATATTACTTAATGTTTTTTCTTTCTTTCTTTTCTTTTTCTTTTACTTGTCAAATTTCATAGTTCTAGGTCAACGGAAAGTACTCTATAAATTTTGACTTCCTTGAGAGTGTCGAAATGTACGTTTTTTGCGACATAAACGGCCGTATCTTTTTTTTTACAGCTTTAAGGGACCGTGAACCTAAGTATATGATTTCCCGAGATAAAGGGTCTTGACAGACAGCCAGACGGACAACAAAGTGATCCTGTAAGGGTTCCGTTTTTACCTTTTGAGGTACGAAACCCTAAAAACCGGCCAAGCGCGAGCCGGCCTCGTTTGCGAAGGGTTCCGTATCACCGTACAATATTTAACCCAAGAACAAACTTAGCATTGTAGTTGAAAAATATGTTCTCCCTCACTTAAACTAAAACGGCAAATGTAAGTTTGTACGCTTATTAAAAGATGATATGTTTAGACCGTAGATTTTTCAAAAATTTTATTTAAATAAATTTTCGCCGATTTTCTTGAGTAACATTGAAACTATTTATTTTAAAATTAAAAATAATGTATATTTCAGAACCTAACAATAAGCTCTTTTATTTGATATGCCACATGGTACAATTTGCGATTATTAAAAAAACAAAATCTAATTAACCCCATAAATGACCCCATGTTCAAAATTCATTCATTTAGGTACGTTACGCGTCCGTGCTTGCTCCTATGTGTACCAAATTTCAATTTTGAGCGGCCAGTAGACTATATATTATCATTATCTAAGTCTTAATCAATAATTTAATCGATTCCCGAACCGAGATAACATAGCAATCCTAATAAAATGTTGGTTACCAAACCCAAATATCAAACGAAACTGTTCACAACATACCAATTTAAATCCAAACTAAAACCATACCATATTTTCTAAAAATTCAGAACCCCGAATAAAATTCCAATTCGTTTGCAAATAATAATTTTACACAACGACATAATAACCAATCCCCTGCTAGATATCCCAAATAAAACCCCAATCAGTTTACATAATATTTAACACAAGAGTATATTACCTTATTAGGTACAGGTAGAACATGAGATACATAATCCGTGGTTGAATTGTACCGCGGTAACAGAAAAGGTGACCATATCGGAAATCCGGTCGTGTACCGTGGGCCATGCCAGCCATGGCTAACTAATTGGGCAAGGCGGGTCGGATGTGAGAACACGGCAAATGAAGATTTATCATCTGACAAGTCCTGCGGGTCTGGACCACGATTATCTGTGAGGGATTTTTGACTGGGTCTTACGGTTTTACAGGGATATAAAGTTGGTTTTGTATTTTTAACCGACTTCAAAAAGGAGGAGGTTGTCAATTCGAATGTTTAATTTTTTTTTTGTGTATGTTCGGGCACAACTCTGTCATATATAGACGGATTTGCAAAATTCTTTTTGCTCGAAAGGGGTTTATTCCGACGAATGGTCCCATATAAATTTTACCAAAATTAATCCAGCCCTTTTTGAGAAAATGAACAAATTCCCAAAAAAATACTTAGACGACGTTTTAGTTTCTTAAATCTTTGGAGGATTTACAATCTCTTTTAAGTGTGTCGCCGTTTCATAAAGGATTTGTTTTTTCAAAAAAAACGTCAAAAACTAAAAAGTGATAAATAACTTTAGCACAGAACACCCATTAATTTACTTTCGGAAGTCGGCGGCAATACTAAACAACAAACACAAAGCCACCGCCACCGACTTCCGAAAGTAAACTATTAATGTGTGTTCTGTGCTAAAGTTATTCATCACTTTTTATTTTTGAAGGCGGTTTTCTTTTTTTTAGTATGAATTTTTGAAGATAGAAAAACTTCTATAAGCACGCTTGACTTGGGGAGTAAGCTGGTGAATGCGTGGCGAAAGCGTTAGGAAAAGTGTGATCGGGCGAGGCGAACGGAAGTTGAGAGGGAGATATAAGTTAGTGAAGATAGAAAGAGAGAGAGTTACGTTTGGTATATTACTGTATAAGGGCAAGAGAGAGAGGTGTGCGCACACATTTTCTTTCTCCCTTAGCCAGTTGCAAACGGATACATACGTACATAAAGATGGAAGAAAGAAAAGAATTTTTACTTCAGTCGTGTGGTCTAAAGCACACTCGTTTTTGTTTTATGAATCCTTTCTAAGCGGTGATAGATAGAATACTGCGATGTTATATTGAGGCCTATGTCCTGCAGTGGACGTCTTTCAGCTGAAGTGATGATGATGAAGGTGGAGCACGCTTGCCTAGGATAATCCGGTTCACCCGTGCCTTGAAGATACCCAGATTATATTTTGCGCAGTAGCTAATCGATTGGTTGCTGCGCTGCGTGTCGCGAGTTCGAATCCCGCACGAAACAATTATTTGCACCAATAGATCCGGGTCTGTTTGTTTGTATAGGTCTGTATTCTGTAAACGCACCCACGCTGCAAAACAAATTCCTAATATGGGGCAATGTTTTTCTCAAGTGAAAAGAAAATAAATAACTACTTTTTCTAGACCAAAATAAAATACGTGAGTAGTCCATAGAGTAGGTATGGATGCGATTATGACATTTGTGCTTATTAGAATAAATCTCACGATACACGCACCCAAGCTGATATAGTTAAAGTCAAAGCATTTATTTTAATTAAACAATTCACAGGCACTTTTGAATTGTCAAAGAGTCGGGCAGTTAGAGAAAAGAAAAGAAAAGTTGGAGCGAGTTACCCGCTATAAAATGTAGGTGAGAACAACGCAAAAACTCGTTTTTTTTTTAAATCCGGGGTTCATTCTTGTTGCATCTAGGTATGTATATTGCGATAATACAAAAAAAAAATCAATGATGAAATTATTATACAATTATTTTTAAATCTGTCGTAATTATAAATAGTTGCCCGTTTAATAATTTTAAGCCTAACGGTGAAGTTGCGACAAGATTGAGGCCGAAAGGTAAATCCCGCTTATTGTGCTGTTGTGCTAGAATTTACTCTAAGGGTGCAGCAAAACAGTTTCTGCGTGACAATTGTCTTCAATTATTAGGTACACTATTAAACTATAGAGTCCTTTTTAGCACAGGCATATTGAGCTTAAGTATTAAAAGTAGTTTGAAACTGAAAGGTCTAGCTTACAGCGCTGCTGAATGAATATAAATATTACCCTCTGTGGCGTATTACAAGGGAGACGTGTAACTTTGCACGGGTTGGTACCTACGTAGTTTGGTCTATAACTTACACAAGTTGACAAGCAACTAATATTCTCTACGTTTGTCTTTTACCTATCAAGATGTAAACACACTACATGCTTGCAAAACCCTCGACGACCCCGAGCTTATTTCTTTTACTAACAGGTTCTACACGTGAACAAAAATGTCCGTACCTACCTACTTATTCTTCAGGAAATATTTTCCTTGTGAAATCATATCACATAAATCTAATTACCTAGTTACGCGTCCACCCAGAACGGTTAATTACGGGAAGAAAAGTATTGAATTTGAAGGGGTCAACATGTACAATAAAATACCGATGGAGATAAAAGAAGCTAAAAGTATCGCTAGTTTTAAAAAAATGCTAAAGTCCTATAATAAAAACACATAAAAAAAAATCCAAAAATATTTTTTTTTAACAAATAGGTACCTAAATAGATAAAAAAACAAATACAAATAGAATAAAAAAATAAAAAAATAAAATAAAAAATAAATAAAAAAAATAATAAAATAATAAAATATTAAATGATAATAGATAATAAAATCAGCAACGAAAAATAAAATCTATTAAGAAACAAACACCAGTATTGGTGTAAGTACTTACGCTGTTTTGCACTGCATGCCACATCTAGTAACAATCTTTACCTCTATCCGTGTTCACTTGGTTGGTGATAGATGTTTTTGTGACCACCTACCTACATATTTTTTATTTTTTCATTCTTAACAAGTAACTTTTAACGCTGTCTCTGTACGTTTATATTTATTTAATTGTTAAACCTAGTTTCTCAGTATGTGAATTATTGTTAATTCTTATGAGAAAATAAAGTTCTTAAACCATAAACTATGTACTAAGTATTCGACCCACTATTTATACACACTCAACATAAAATAGACATTTTCAGACCGTCGTCATGTCTTCGTTTTTTTGCTCGTCTATCGTGAACGTCAAAGGTAATAAATCTTTTTCTTCTGCCTAAATAGAGCAATCCCGAACAAAGACTAAATCTAGCCTCTCACCGAAGTATGTAGCAACGGGGCAACCTATCAAGATGTCCTTCACTAAATCTTCAATAGGTCTGCTCTCCTTTGTGTTTGTGTCACTTTAATTTTATGCGAAATTAGACTAAAGGATGAAGAATATATTTTATACGAAGGGTTTTGTGTTTTATTTTTATACAAGGCTGTAAACTTACACGTTTTCTCTCAGGGTGTAAAGGTCATGTTTAAGGAAAAAGGGGCAGTAGTGCGCCCGGAGGCGATAGGGCTGCTACCCACTCCTGTCGTGATCCGTCAACCCGTCACGTTATTGCCGGAGGCAGTACGCACACGTCCTGTAACAACACGTACGAGATAATATGAAAAACAAACAATAAACACATAAAACAAACTATTATCTCATTATGATCCGGATTAAGAACCGTATTTATATTATAGGTCCATTACATAGCAGAATGCAGTTAATTATCGGAGTGAAAAACAGCGGGCCGTAAACAGCAGGATGCAGAATAAATAACAGCTGATTTTATAGCAATTAAAGTGAGGGATTATTAGTCGGCAGTCGATGATCGACGACCGGCGTTGGGCCGTCGGCCTCGGCGTCGGCCTGCTGTGAATTAACTTAATCACTGTTTACGCCGCTCGGGGGTATGTTGCCCACGAATTACAGTGCTCCGTGTAAATGTTATGAGAACACCTTGCTTGTTTGTGTTCGATGTGACGTGAATTACGTGTGATCTGAAACTCTTGTAGGTAACAGTATTCTGTGTAATTAATATCGACTTAAACTAGGTGTGATATTAATATCTAATTGTAATAATGCCAAGACAGCAGAGGTATTATACTTAGTACTTATTGTTTTTTTTTATCTATTTTTATTTAGTGGTTTTTATCTCAGATATGTCAATCCCATCGTACCCTATTACAAGATATCTTCATACAATTATAATTTATATTAAAATCTATCAATATACGAGTAATGCTAATCTACTAACAACATACTTATTGTTTCATAAGAATACTAGCGGGTCTGGCAGACGTTGTCCTGCAACCCGACTATAACGCCACCAGCCGGGTCCAATTGTGAATCTAAACCATTCTCGAATCCACTGGAACACACACTAACAAATTCATCAAAATCCATCCAGCCGATTAGGAGGAGTTCACTTTCATACACACGCACAGAAAATTTTTATATATTAGATTAATTTGATAAAACTTATTTTTATAAAATACAACCTTATTCTTTGTTTTCGTGATGAAAACTAGTTCAATATAGCCACGAAGTAAGATGATATACTTACTTCGTGAATATAGGTATCAAATTCTCCTAATGAGATGATTACATTTCTAGAATCCAGTCTAGTAAGTCCTTCAAAGTTCACAGTCATGATTAATTACAGTAAGACTAATGAGACCATGTACTTAGTTAGCACACAGAACTGTTGCAGTTCTTGTAACAATACGAAAGCAATAAAATAATTGAAAACATTAAATAAAGAAAATAATATTATGTTGTAATAAAAGCAAGATAACGTAAAGGGAATCGTTTGTCTTGGTATGGGCATGTGAAGAGAAGGGATGAAATGCATGTGAGCAAAAGAGTTATGAATATTAATTTGGATGGATGGAGAGGGAGAGGAAGGCGAAAGAAAAGATGGATGGATTGTGTGAGGAATGATATGAATAAAAAGGCAGTCAGTGAAAACA
Source organism: Charanyca ferruginea (assembly GCA_947361185.1). Taxonomy (NCBI): domain Eukaryota; kingdom Metazoa; phylum Arthropoda; class Insecta; order Lepidoptera; family Noctuidae; genus Charanyca; species Charanyca ferruginea. The sequence goes on from OX376076.1 coordinate 11,351,400, forward strand.
TGACGTTGGACAGGACGGAATGGAAGAAGAAGACATTTATTTATTAAACACATGCACCTTAAACACACATGACATGGCATGACATGTAGGTACATGTTGCGCGACCCCAAGTAACATGGGATAAGGACAGGAAGAAGAAGAAGAGAAGCATGATATCGTAGATGAAAGGTACTTGTGCCTCCACCTTCCAGGCGAAGAAATAATAAACGTACGGCGAGAAATGAAAGAAAAGAAAAATCTCCATTCAAACTTAGTTTCCGCAAACTTCACAAGTTTCGTAATAATTGACTTCATACGTAATAAAGCAGTCTACTCTACATTAATCCGTAGTCACGGTATAATTTCCGTACTCCAATCGATACACGAACAAACACAATTTCGGAGCCCCTTGTATACCTACTGCTTTTAATTACAGTTCTCACATTTACTTAACTAATTTATTCGTGAAGTTGTCTCGTTTTGAAGTCTTGTCACTACACCGTAAAGGTGGGTGCTTACTTAAAGTTCAATGTCACTTATAATCCGAGTTCCAAGTACCAAGAAGTTTAAACTAGAGTATGTATCACTTGGGGTCGAAGAGGGTACAATTACTTTGAGAGAGAATTTTGTTACACGCGTGGCCAGCTCCTTTGATACTGTAACATAAAGGTAAGTGAAGGTGTGAACGATTAATGGCATCTAACCGAAGAATGTCAAGTGTCTCCTGAGAGAAACGTTCAGTAAGAAAATGACTGCGGAAGAACATTTCACGCGCCACAAATTTCCCCGTGAAAACAATCGTAAAACGCTTTTATTACTCAAACATTCGCCATTGATTCACGGGCCAAAACAATAAAAATACTGACTCAATCAACCTACCGAATTTTACGAGCATTGTAGGTGAGTGGATTTATTGTTAGAACGCCAATAATCTTTCATTTACACCTACATCTAAGAATGGAATTAGTGGAGCCTAACGTTTTATGAGCCCTTGTGTATATGGAGAGCTATAAGCGCCCGGACGAACGCAAGTAAATTCATTTAGCTTGGTAATATTTTTTTAATTACTTTCATTTTAATCAACGTAAGTGTTGGTGTTTATTCTGAGCAGGATACAACGTTGTAGACTCTCATATATTTATATTGTAACCCAGCTATAAAACAGACACCTTTCGTCCATAATTATAGCGAAGTTGGAAGAAAGAAATAAAAGAAAAAAAAATATACCTGCATTGCAAGCATTTGATTTATGACAAAAATAAAAAGAAACATTGCTAGCGCAAACGGAAAAAGTCGTCGCAATGAAAAATAATGTCTTTATGACGGCGCTATTTGAATGTAAACTACGATATCAAGCTACTTAAAAAGCTGCAATTTACAAGAAAGTTATAGTAAAACAAAAACGCGCTCGTGCGGCCGGGAAAGGTCATTTGCCATCATAGGGTGCCGGCGGCGTACGGCGGCGGGCCGGCGACTGTCCCTTGCCTCTGTTGTTCATTTTTCTTCCCCTTTTCCGGGGCCAAACGGTAAAGAGAAACTTAATTGGAGGCTTTCCCGCCGACTCTCAGGCTCAATGAAAAATTACGAGCTAAACGAGCACACGCTTGGGAATTTTTCGCTCATTCCCGTCGGCACACCAGTAGAAAGAAACGCGTCTTTACGCAAGCCCCTTAAACTTAGATAAATGTAAGCTGACGAACGTAATTTCAATGAAATATACTGCTCATTACAAGAATTAATTTAATTTCGCTCTTTCAGCGAGTTGTCTGCCGACGTCGCGGCTCGTGTAGGTGTCTTTATGAGCCTCTTTACGTCCCTTTAGGCATTTTGTTTTGCTTCTTTTTGTATTGTTTATGTGAATGATCACTATATAGACTTAAGTTATCAACTGAATTAATACTTACCGAAATTATTAGTTATTTATTCCTATCCACGTATGTCGTAACGTGTCATATTTTACATGTTGTTTTATTCTCAAATGATCAATCACAAAAAATGCCTAATAATACAGCCAATTCAATGAAAGAGGTAACGTACCATAAGATTATAGCTGTAAATGACGATTTGATATCAGTTTTATCTACCTCTGCAGTCACAAAGGCAGATTAACAATCGGGAATGGAGCCTCAGACACAAGCACACACATGTAAGTTACAAAACACTCCTAATTGGTTAACCGGCTCGATGGTGGATTATGTTGGATGTTCATTATTGCGCTTTCGGGATTTCCCTACGAGGCAGCTGCATAATTCAGGTTGCCACGATTAAGCTAAATGCATTAAATGCATAGGTATGTTGGAACAGCTTTAATGTCTTGTATTTGGTATGAATGTGTAATTTCATAGATTTAGTGTCGCCGTTTTCAGTCTTATTTCTCCTGTAAGTTGTGAAGGTAAGCTGTTGTATTATGGACTGTATTTGAATTATTTTGTAATGAAAGGTTATTTATTTACACAGCAAACAAACCACCAATACACAGGTTGTCACACCAATTAATGTTGTCATTTAAAACAATGACAAAATTAATTGGTGTGACCTTGTGTACCTTGTTCTAATTTTCAATGTTTGATGTGAGCACTGGGTAGTACGCACGATGGTAACATGTAACATGGACCTTGTGTAAAGTGATGGACTAAACTCGTATGGAGAACTGTTAGGGTAATCAGAAACTGTGAAAAGACATAGATTGAGATCCGCCCAAAATAAATATAAATTATCCATCAACCTGCAAACATGATAAAAATCATGAAGTTACATACATGATTTTTATCATGTTTGCAGGGTCACTTCACTCCTGCGTAAATACATAAACAGTCACTATTCACTAGAAAAGTCTTTCAGAATTCTAATCGTCAGCAAAGTCGAAGTTTATTCTGATGCGATCACAAAGGACTAATCAAATGTTTAAGTTACACTGTGTAATGTAGTATCTGCACATACTAGACATGAACTGAATCGCGACGCGACACAGCTCTCTGTCTTTTTTTTTTATTGACATGAGTAACGATCGTTATTATTATACACAAATATATATTTTAATTACTTTTTCGACATTTTAGAAACATTGGAAACCTTAGTTTTGTATAATTTAGCAGCATTATTTCAATTTTGTAAATGTGAGTACCATGGAGCCATATTTTAAGTAAATTATTATGTGTTTGACTTAAATGAGCATGGCGGTTGAGAGAATTGTCATGCTCACTCAAATGTCTCGCTGGTGGTGGCGCGTGTGTTGGGTCATTCGGCTCCCTCTAAAATGGTTGAGCTGAATGGTGCTGATTCACGCGTCATGTTCGTGAACGGGCGCTGTCAGTAGAGATTGGTCAACTCTTAACTGCCATGGTTTTTATCTTGATTATTTTTTATATTTTGTATTTCTAGATTACCTTCATTGTTTTCACATATAGAAGCAACAAGAATAATGTAAGCAGTATTTTGTAAAAACCTGAGTTTAAAAGAGTGTCCGTGGAGTTTCTTGCTCGTTCTTCTCCATAGAGACCTACCTACGTTTTGGAACGAGCAACTAGCTTCAACTTTCTGTCTAACTGACCGACTCCTTGACAATTCAAAAGTGCCTGTAAATGGTTTAATTGAAATAAATGCTTTGACTTTGACTTTGACTTTGACTTTGACTTTGACTTTGTCCAATAATCGAAAGTCAACTGAATGATTTGATAAAATTGCTGCTCTTCACCGTCAAAAAAGTGAGGGTACAAGAATAAAACTAAATAAAGCAAGTTGAATGGAACCGTTTGTCTTGGTATGGGCACACCCGCGACACTCCATAGAAACGAAACGATATAATTGCCTACACTAATACTAAAATAATAGACTACACAGATGCGTATGCGTGAGTGTGCGTGTCTACGCGCCGCGCGAATAAAAACGCAATTTCCAGAGCTAGTCGTTCGACGCGGGAAGAGGTGAGGAATGGTTTCAGAGGGAGGCGGAGCGTGTCGCTACTGTACGGTAGTACTAATACTTATACTGTGGTATGGGCATGAAAAGAGGAGGAATATAACGCATGTGACCAAAAGAGTTATGAATATTAATGTGAATGGATGGAGAGGGAGATCAAGGCGAAAGTAAAGATGGATGGATTGTGTGAAGATTGAAACAATGAAAAGGGAGTCGGTGATAGACACGAAGGAATGAAAGAAGAAAACGTCTTGCGCTGACCTTAAGTAACAATAAGATGGGAAAAGGGCAGGAAGATGATGATAACGCATAGATCCAATATACCTAATCCAACAACACGGACTAGAGAAAAAAAGGACTCACCGCCACGCATATCGAAAGTGAAGCACCCTAAGTAAGCCAGACCGTTTGTTCAAACATGCCTCACGCACACATTTACATCATAGCCACGGACTAGAAAAAAAAGGATTCCGCGTCGAAAGTACCGACTACCGACCGTACCGATCTATGTGTGCGTCTCTTGATATGCGTGGGGTTGTCCTTCTTTTTTTTAACCGACCTCAAAAAAAGGAGGTTCTCAGTTCGACCCGTTTGTTTGAATGTATGTTTGTCCGCGATTATCTTCCGTTTGGCGGAACCGATTTCGATGCGGTTTTCAGAAAAGTGTTTGTTACATTCTGGAGAAGGTTTTAGTATACAAAAACAGAAATTTTGAAAGCGCATTTTGAAAAAAAACCACAGAAACCGAAATTACGTTTTCGTTTCTTCCATCTTTCCATCTTAGGAGGACTTTCAATCTCGGTTTTAACTGTGTAGCCGTTTCTTAATGGATTTGGGTGATAAGGAGACACTAACAAGTGGAAAATAAAAACTTTTTTGGTAAAAGAGAACCTGGCTTTGGTCTGTTTGTTGTTTTGTATTGCCACCGACTTCCGAAACTAAAGTCACGTGTGTTCTGTGCTAAAGTTATTTATCACTTTTTAGTTTTTGAAGGCGGCTCTCTATTTTCAAAAACGTTTTTTTCTAGTCCGTGTTCCATAATATTATGATATTTAATTGTAATGAGAAATGCGTCAACCATGTACCTATTATAAAACACTGTACGATCAATCTCTTGCAAAATACACGTCACCAAATCACAGTTAGTGCAAAAAAAATGGGTCAAACATAAACTTTCTTTCCGAATTGAGCTGCGCTCGGACCACTATCCTGGCCAGGAGAATCCATTTTAAATTTAGACACGTAGATAGCAAAACTGTGAGGGTTTTATATCTGCGGTCAAGTTCCGGATGAGGCACGGATGACAAGCCGCAGACATTTTAATTAAAGCCACCGGCAGCTGGAATCTCGGTGAAAGAGATGGACTTGATTAAACTAACGCTCGGTTCGATACCGGACGAGATTATTAAAAATATGGAATATGACGTACGTGCGATAGCATCTATATACTTGTAGTGTTTTTTGTTGTAAATAATCTGCAAGGACTCTTCTACTGCTTTAATTTATATTATTAACTTGAACGTATGGTGTTTTGTCAGCTGATAAATTTTTTCGACGACACGGTAGGCGCAGTGGCTGAGCGATCGACTGCTGCGCAGCGTGTTGCGGGTTCGATTCCCGCCCAGGGTAAATATTTGTGTGATGAGCACTTGTGTTTGCCTCGTGTCTGGATGTTGTTTATCTATAAGTATATATGTATGTATTTAAAATGTATTTGTGTATGTATGTATGTATGTATATCAGCGGTCTGACACCCATAGTACAGGGTCTCCCTAGTTTGGGGTCAGATGGCCGTGTGTGAAATGTCCCTGCTTATTATTATTATTTTATTGCAACTCCTGGTGTTTTACCTCTACATACATTAAAACAGTTAATTTTTTTATAGTTTCCAAGAGCAAGAAATACAATACATTGAGACATTACAGTCTTAAGATTATATTGTTTTGTTAAAACTACTGCATGTGAGAACCAGATGAATGAAAATGATACAAAATTGTGCAAGAAGTATGCTGGCACAGATTATGCAACCAGTCAGCTGCGGTTGAAGGCCCGTCGGCCATTGATACCAGGTTTTGAAGGTGCACTCAATAAAAATGTGTTATAATGTACCTTTTCTTATAAGTTCTTACCTTTTATCTTGTCTCCTCTCATATTATTCTGTGTGCTATAAAATAAAAGCAAAAAGTGCAATGACGCTTAATTAATGAAACATTAGGTTTTAATTTTGTTGCCAAAAGGGAGCATTGCCCACACAGGTTAAAGATAGAATTTTAATAAAAATGTACATTCAAGTATTTTCCTCAAACAGCACATTTTGCGTTAAATATAAAATCCTTTTTACATCGTTCCAAATTACTGTTTACACACATTTGCCCACCTTTATATAACGTAGCGCGGCTACGGGTAAAAATAATATTCGAAAACAAAGTATAACGCAAAATCAAACAACTACACACTTAACAGAATTTATTTTCTTGTTTTTTAACTGTTTCAATTTATATTATTTACAAATTATTTATCACAATTTCACAGTCAATACATATAAAGTTATTTACAACATTTTTTTTTACAATAATTTACAACTACATAGATGTAGGTACACTGTGGGACAAGTTCAAAGTAACCACTTAAATATTAAAGTCTTTAATGATTTTCACAAAATGAAAAAAGTAAAAGTAACAAAACCTGCTGCCGCATTTTAATACATTTTTAAAACACAGGTTGGCAAACTTAATTTACAAGTAAATAAAAATCTACCAACCCAAGTCTTAGGTTTATATCTTTCTAATAGCAGCGTTTACGAGATCAACCGTTCCGACAAGCGATTAGTATTCTACAGGTCACACAGTCATCTTAGGCTAAGTCTTATCCAAGTCTGGTGTTAATGTCTGCGGAATTAAGCCATCGAGGCTAATGTTCTCCAACAAAGTTATTCTAAATTCTTGAAAAATTTCAGCAGATTTTTTGTTTTGGTACTATAATTTTAGGTAGGTATATCAGTTTTTCTGGCAGAAGAATGTAACGTTTTTTGGTGCTACTAAATGTATCCAGCAGTGTAAAGATAAAAAAATGGCAACGGTTTGTAGAAAGTCTATTCGCCGTTAAACTACTCGCCAAAACATTTTGCCAAAAAAAGCTTTTTACAAAAAAGACAACCGCCTTCAAAAAGTGAAAAATAACTTTAGCACAGAACACACATTGACTTTAGTTTCGAAATTCAGTGGCTTTGTTCTGTTTGTTGTTTTGTATTGCCACCGACTTCCGAAACTAAAGTCAATGTGTGTTCTGTGCTAAAGTTATTTTTCACTTTTTGAAGGCGGTTGTCTTTTTTGTAAAAAGCTTTTTATTTTCCGCTTTTTAGTACCTCCTTCTCATTCAAATCTATTAAGAAGAGATTGAAAGTTAACTACTACAAAGATTGATGAAACTAAAACGTCGTCTATGTAAAATTTTTGGGTATTTGTTGATTTTTCAAAAAGTGCTGAATCAATTTCGATAAAATTTATATGGGACCACCCCTGAAGCGTACCGTATCTATGAAACAAATAATTTTCAAAATCGGTTTACGTTTGCCTGAGAAATCGCGCAACAAATCGCGCACATACTTAATGCAAATTTAAGACTTATACGGTTTTTTCATGGATGCCATGGTCAGAACTGGACCAAATTAAAATGGACCACACGGGAAGCACTGGCTTCCAAATAAAAAAAGAATCATCAAAATCGGTTCACCCAGTCCCGAGAAATCAAGTAACAAACATTAAAAAAAAAAAAATAATAATAATAAAAAAAAAAAAAAAAATACAGACGAATTGATAACCTCCTCCTTTTTTGAAGTCGGTTGAAAAGAGTTTTACTATACGGCACATGTTTAAAATCTTGATAAAGCGTAGCTAGACAAAACATTTATGTAATAATGCTTTTAATGCGTGCTAAAAGTTTATTTACTTTAAATAAACACGGAAAAACTGCAAATAATGTTGAAAAAATATAACACATTTAACTTTAAGTAAGAAACAAAACGTACAGAGTAAACGTTACCTGTGTTTTAACAATGCACACAATTTCAACAAACCATTAGCTCAGACGAGACTCCACCATAAGCTAAGACATTTCTTACTTAGCTGTGTTCTGCTTAAGTTGCAAGCGCCATTTGTAAGCTGCTGGTAAGGTACTGGTCAATTTAGAAGTTCACAAAATTACACAGAAGTTTGACGCAATTTTCTTTGAGATGTTACCATTTATTAGGAATCGAGCCATTATCCTTTTTTAACCATTTCATCACTAATGAAATTGCCTCATTCTTGTCTTTAAAAAAATCTCGCTTAATAAAATAGTGGTTTATTTACAAAATGGATTTTCTATACATATTTATACGCAACTCTCTGGTCCTGGTATTTCTTCAGCTATAAGATGTTCTCTCCTACTTAACGTCATATTGCCTAATGTAATAGGTGGCTTACTTAACACTGCCTTCGGTGGAGACAGTACCTGTGGAAAGAAATAAATTTTTTTTTACTAAATAATCTTATTTTTATACATATACCCCTCCGTCTGTGAACGGTGACTTCTGGAGCGGTCGGCCATTGTTGTGTTTATTGAACAGTTGAGGTTATACAAACATATTATGTATATTGAAAAATCAAACAAATCATGGTATATTTGTACCTAATAATTATATTTTTAACAATTTTTAAGCTTTGTATATATATTTAATTCGGTAAAGCGGTTTGAAAATAAATGTATATTATATTTTAATATTACATTTTTGGTACCCGGCCGTAAGTCATATTTACGGCAAATTTAAGAATATAAAGAAAATGTGTACTTTTAACTATTACAACTCTGTTATCCATATAACTATGCGCTTGCATGAAAGAACTAAAATACAAGGTCAGAGTATAACATTTTCAATGGAAATTCCCATACAATTGTATTATTTAATCACACCTAATCTTACAAAATTGCTTTACTTTTCCACAGTTCATAAGTAGAGTTTTCCAAAATAGGTAGGTACTATAAGAGCTAATATAATTATGTGCCGAGTGTCTAGTCTATGACATAATTAAACCTACGTTTTAATGAGTTGGATTTTTCACATCGAGTTAGCGCGCGCTTTTAAAGTTATAACATATCTAGGTGTACAAATACGCTATATGGGTCACATGCTCTCACTGAAAAGCTTAGTGTTAAGATATACTTAAAACTGCGGTTGTATTTTAAGCAGGATATTTACATTGGACTTTGCAACTTTCAGATTTTATGAATTTGTAAAACTTAAATAATTTTGTCCAGGGAAATAACTTTCGATTTTTATTTAACTATGAATGCTTCTCCAATTTTTGTTATGTTACGCAGAACTTTAGATTGAACTATAACGACATATCATAAATATTCTTGAACTACTTTTTGATAATTTTAGTAACCTGCTGTTTTACGTAAACAAACTATGAAAATCATAAAAAAAGGCTCAAAATCACACTGCTTGATACTCACGGGTCGGTGATCGTCAAGTGCTGCGCTTGCACGCTCGTTCCCCCACTCCTCGGTCGGGTAGGGCGCGCCATTTTTCGCGGCCGCCTCTGTAACGCACTTTGTGTTCGGTGGGGCCCCGTCTGTGTGCAAACCGTTTGATACTACTTGATAATTTTACTAACAAACAATTTGGGGAGCAAAAGGAAAGAGATGCTTGGAGTTACGTTATATCGTTCGCAATATTTCTTTAAAATAAAAACATACAGACCTAGTAACAATTTTAAAAATATGAAAATTGGACTAAGTTTACGGGGGGTATATCGTTATCGCTTTTTGTATGAAAATGTATAGCTTCACAATCCTCTTAAATAACAGAGGACGCTTCCTTAAGTCGTTAATCTACACCATTAATCGATTTAAAAAATATATTAGATTAAAAAGATAAATATAAAATATCCGAAAATGTACACAGTTTTTCTTTTACGTATCGGATGTATGTATTTAAAAATTATAAACATTTTTATTTATGATATAAATATTTTAGAGCTTAAAATATTTTTATGAAAACTTATAAATCTAAAGAAAACGTGTTAGGCTTCGAGGCACAGACGACCCAATGACCGGCACTTGTTGTAGGTCAAAACATATACAAAACCAAAACAATAATAGGCAACAACACCAGACAACAGATATTACGCCAAAAGTCACGTCACGATTTTTAAGATGAGGATTACAAAAACAAAGAAAAGATTATCTACTTCGAAAACTTCAGGTGTAAAACCAGTTTTAATCTTCATAAAAATGTGTTTAAAACCATATTATAGCTTTAAAACGCGATATTAATTTCGAACTTTCCTCATAAATCTTCACTGTTCTATCAAAAAATTGATATAATTTTTACGAGGACGACGTGAAAAGTGTCTCGTTCAATGACATTTTAGCGCAATTTTTAGACTTTTATAGTCTAGGATTAACTTGAAATATTGCATATACCTACCACCATTTTGTGAAGCATATTACTTGATTTTGTATGCTTCATAGTTTTTTTTTTAAATAACAAGCCAGAGATAATTAATAATTAATCGACATACTATTATTTATCACAAAAATAATCGACGTTCGTAAAGGAACCGCATTCACATAATGTTACAATATTACACACAAGGGAAGGCATTCCTTTTGCAGCATTATTTCTTTGAGAATGCGGCAGTAAACATTTAAGTAAACGAGTTCCTTTTTGTAATTTAATGTAATATTAGAATTGAATAAATACATACTGTAAGTATTGCAGAATACTGTGTTGATTCGAGACGGCGCAAGAAAAGAATACCATGAATGGCTTGTGGGAGGCCTATCCCTTGCAATTAGACATCAATCAACAAAAAACAACCTGAATAAATAAATATTAGGCATAATGTACAAAAACAAAGGATTTTAAAGGGACTTATTAATGGCCACTAAACATTTTTACAATTTTATTGTCTAAAAGATCGAAAACGTTTGCATTCTATCTTCAGTCTTGATCAATCGAAATTGCCTTTAATTTTCCTACATTTTTACCCCGACTGCAAGGAAAGGGTTATGTTTTTCGCGCCGGTAAAATAAAATAAAATATTCTTTATTACCTGATATCTTCCAAACTACTGAACGGATAAATATCGTTAGGGTATTGTTAGATTCGTCTCCAAGTGTTCTTAATTTCTTAGATACGTGACGAAAAAAAAAAATAAACGTGACAGCTGGGAAATGCCATTGTATGAAGTAAAAAAAAAAGATTTTCTTCTAAAGCTATAACATGGGTATCAAATTCAAGGGCTTATTTTAAGGATTCTAAAAATGTATATCATCACAATAATAATTAAAAAATAAAAATAAAAATCAAGTAATAAATCTATTTATTCTAGAATAATGTTTAGTAATGTTGAATAACTATACCATTGAAATAAAAGCCACGCCAATAGCGATTTGATCAGTCGGGACCCATTAAAATCTAGACCGGCTCAAATCTTCCCCTATAATGGGCCCCGACTGATCAAATCGCTATTGGCGTGGCTTTTATTTCAATGGTATAGTTATTCAACATTACTAAACATAATTCTAGACTACAGGACTTGTTTATTTCTTTTCAGTTTTTATTTAAAGTTTACTTTTTACGCAGTCGGGTTTTTTATTTTTTGACATTGATTTTCGTTGAGATAAAATTGTGACAAAATTTTGAACGTTTTTAATTACGAGAATTGGCCGTCATATCTAATGGAGTTGTTAAGACATTGTATCTCCACCAATAAAATTAGCTAGAAATCAAGCAACACTTAGCATGAGAATAGTCGAACCACAACCGCAAATGACGATTGGACGGTCGCTCAGTACCCTTGCTATCTTTAGTGGAGCTCCGTTTTATACTCCACTTGTTACCGGAATCTCACTCAATAAAATCGCTTTGACGTATGTCGGTTGCGGATAAGTACCGATTGTACTTATTCCGTTACAGTTAGATAAGGACGTCGTAAATGCATAGAGGATTATTTCAATGGAGAATATGATTTATGTTTAAAGACTCATGGCGAGATCCATACATTCGTTTGTATGAAAAAAAAAAATTTAGAGGGTTTAAAATATTTTCCAATGTGAAGAATACATTACCAGGAGTAGATTGATATACTTAGCGTATTTTTATACCCCCGCATAATTAAAATATTATGAAATGAAAATAACACTTTTTCGTTTCATCTCGATGCCCATTTTGTGTTTATTAAAAAAAGAGAGTTACAAGCGACGTTAGCGGATCTATAAAATTGGCAGACAAGTAATGTGACAAATGTGTGGAAAAAAATAATCATTATTTGTGATATTATTTCCCATAAAACGATGCAATTTCAGTGTAAGAATTGCGAAACGGCGACTGTCAGTGTCACTGTTACTATCAGTCGCCGTTTTGTTCTGAAATAATGAGCTCCTCTTTAAAATATTCACTTTTTTTCTTGCTTGGTTTTAAAAATATTGTAAATGCCTGAAGATACTCTTTAGGTACCAAAGAATATAAGAATTAGATTTTTAACTTCTCTAAACATCTTATTTTTTTTGTACAAATCCTGCCATGATTCTTTACGTGAAACGAGTCAACCGTGTGGTGCCGGTCGCAAATACCACCACCTCATATCTACCCGTGGGTATCGTAGAAGGCGACAGAGGAATATTAGCCAGAGGATGGGCAGCAGCGTCCTTTTGAGTACCATAACACCTACTGCGATCGCCAACATGCATCGGCCAAGCATGGCGATTACAGCTGAACCCTCCCATTGGGGAGGTCTATGCCCAGCAGTGGGCATCTAAAGTTTGCCATGATGAGTTAGTGCTCATGTTTCATTATTTAATGACAAAGCCTATTAAAGTCTGACGATTTCCGAGATACAAAACCAGATAAATATTATTAAAATACTGATAAAAGAAAATGAAAAATGGGTAAGTTCTATTCTGAAGGCCTAACACAAGCGATCGGAGTAAACGTAAGGTAATAATCGATTTTTTTATTTTAAACTGGCGACCCGACCCGGCTTCGCGTGGGCCTATAGCCTTCCTCGATGAATGAACTATCCAACACAAAAAGATTTTTTCAATTCGAACCAGTAGATCCTGAGATTAGCGCGTTCAACCAAACAAACAAACTCTTCAGCTTTATAATATTAGTATAGATACAGGTTTCGTGCATATTAATTACCTATTTAGTTTTGAAACTTGATTCATATCAATGGGTGATACTTAAAATTCAAGTAAATTCAATTCCAAAATCGACTTGGATCAAATACTTTTACGTTAACACGTTCATGCCAGGCCAACTGAAATCATTATAAAGGGCAAGACCAAAACATTTTTCATTTTTAACAACCACTTCATGACGTTAGGTTATTCCAAAAAGATCTTTACGTGATTGATGGTGATTTCAAGACAATCTTTCTTCTAAGAATCAATTCGGACATGAGTCTGTGTGACTTACCTGGCGGTGGGTTTAATATGTCCGGCTGAGCTTGCTTAGGGGGCTTTAGCGTGTATGCCACGACGTATTGACCGTCACCTGCGTTCAGTTGAAGCTCTGAAGACTGCTGCTTTGTCGGCGGAACACTCCTGGTACAAGATAATAAAGTTGCTAATGATAGACGGCAAAAAAAAAGTTATTTTTAGAAATCATTAGAAATCTTACTAATGTTTTTTTTTAAATTAAAATGTAAATTTTTGGTATATTATATCTATATTTATAATTTTAATCTTAGTGTGGGGACACTAGGATTTCTACTGTATCGAGGGTGCGTCGACGATCGAACTAATGAATAAAAGAAAGAAAGAAATAAAGCAAAAGAATTTATTCGCCCCCCAGGACAAAAACACACACAAAAATAGCATTAAAAAATAAAAAACAAGAAAACGAAAATTGGTCCTGTATGAGGCCAAAAGGCTCCTACCTCAGCATGCTGCTGTAACATTAAAAAAACGTCACAGCACTGATACATCGAACTAGTGATGATCATCGATATGAATCGTACTAGTGAGTACAAATCCGATTAAAAATTATAAACTAAAATACACAAATAATCAGCCCCGAATCCACAACATGTAGGCCATACAAACATTTGTTCCGTTCGGGAACCGAATACGCGACCCGCAGCGCAGTAGCCAGTCGCTTAGCCATGCACTGCTCAAATCGTGTCGTCAACGAGATGACGAGAGATGTATTGTGGCTTATTATTGTTTGTTATAGGTGTAATAAAAGTATCTAAATTGTTATTTATATTCCTTGATAAATATAAATAAAAATGAATCTTCGTACACATTATTGACTTACACGGCCACCGTGCGCATAGTATCTATTTGTTGTTGCTCCTCGAAATAATATTAAGTTCTCGTGTTAAAAGTGATCAAAACTGCCAATAAAAGCAAATACCATATGTACATAGTATATTGCAATAAATCTGGATAAAAAATAAGTGTTAAAAAGTGCATATTTCACCAGTAAAATTGGTGTTTATTCCATCTAAACAATAATAAATTGTCCGACCTACCGCCAGATCTTTACCAACTTGCTGTGCGAGTAAACGCGCAAGCGCCGCGAAATACACGGCGCTTACGACATTCTTCTCGCGAGCTTCAATCGTGGGCCTTTTTTAGTGTGCGGTTGTGTCATAAGAATATTTGAGTTATCAAGTGGGCATTTATTAGTGTCCTGTTTTCAAGTGCCACAAGTCTTAGAAAAAGCAATGATGCGGACGCCACCACAACATGAAAAGTCTCTCTCAGAATCAGATATTACAGCTTTAACCCAAAGTGAGCGAGATTTAGAAGTGCTGGAATGCTCACCGAACGTGACCCAAAGAAGCAAACGTCGCCGACATCAAATGCCGATACCCCCCACGAGGAGGCTTACGAGTCAAAGCTTGATGAAATACTGTCAAAAGTTAATGCCATGATGTCAAGCCAAAACGCTAGACTCGATGCCCTTGAGGACCACATCAGGGAAGTGAAAAACCAAAACGATGGCATCCAAACAAACAGCGCTGAAATAAGAAAATCCATTGAAGCCTTTGGCAACCAATTAGGTGATTTAGAAAACAAAATTTATAATATGGAACTTGAGAAAAAAGAAATTAACAAATACTTATCAAAACTAGATGAAAAAATAGACCAACTGGAACGAAGCACTATTAAAACGTCGATTGAGATCAGAAATGTGCCAAAAATACAAAAAGAAACTAAGGTCGGCCTGTATGATATGGCTCAAAAATTGTTTAAATCGCTTGGTTGTGAGATATCGAAGGCAGAAGTCCGCGACACATTTAGAGCTCCGAGTAAATCTACCGACACTAAATCCACTATCATTATAGAATTTGCTGACACAATAACAAAAAGCAACTTCTTAGGAAAAACCAAAAACTTCAACAAGATCTTCTCCAACCGGCTTAACACTAGCCACTTGGGTCTTGATGGAGAAAAGTTACCGATATTTATATCAGAACACCTTACGGCTAAGATGAAACGCTTTCACACCTGGCACGCGACGTTGCTAAATATGCCCAATATGAACACTGCTGGACATCGAATGGGCAAGTGTATCTCCGCAAAGAAGAAGGACATCCTTATATACGGATTACGTCAGAAGCACAACTTCACGAGCTTAAACTCAAACACGACAAACAGGATAAATGACTAGTCACTAGCTGTACTGATCAGAGCCTGTACTTACTGAAATGCTGTAGCTCTCTCATAAATGCTGTGTCCTTATTCGCTAAGTTAATTCTTAATTCTATTTGTACTTTTTTATCCTACCAAACACACATGACTAATTCTCACAAACCTTTAAACACTTACTCCCTCACACATACTCAAGACATCACTACTACTTTTACCAGCTCTAACAGGGTGAGTTTTTACCTTTTCATAGTTTTCTTGCCAATGTATTGTTTCTCTATGTGCTTATTGTATATTCATAAAATATTGTTCTGTCTAGACTACGCACGTGACGACTGTTTTTGTAGCGAACAATTATTATTACTCTGTGAAGCCAAATCAAAAGCCGATAAAACCAAGTCGCCGATAATCCTTTGTGTGGCCCTTTTAATTTGCCCATATTATGGATAGTGAACTTTTAAGAAATATTGATAACACTTCTTTTGTTGATTGCTTCCGTATTTCCACTCCAGAAGATACTATGATCAAGCTAGGTAACCCCAATAATCTTTTGACTCTCTTATGCCAGAATATTAGAAGCATTCGTAAGAACTTTGATTATTTTTCTATATTTTTATCAAGACTAGGATTTTTACCTGACATTATCATATTGACGGAATGCTGGCTAGATTCTAACTTCAGCACCATAACACTGCCTAATTATGACTTATGACCAAAGAATATTTAAATAAAAATGATGGTATAATTGTATTATCAAAGTGTAGTCTAACTATACAAGTACGAGAACCTAAATTTCAAGATGCTAACTGCCTCCTCATTGATATCGGAACGGATTAAGTATCATCGCTATCTATCCAAAATATTTCTTGCTTCCTGGAGTCACTTGAAAAGGTAATGAATCTGGCTAAAAGTAGCACCTGCATTATAACCGGCGACATAAACGTTGATATCAGAGTGAATACTACGGACTCAAGAGCTAACGAATATCTTAACCTAACTGCATATAGCGGCTATGTATCTGGTCACCACTTTCCTACGAGAGGACCTAGCTGCCTAGACCATATGCTACTTAAAACCAAGTCGCCAGTCTGCGTCGTTGTTTGTGATTCTGACATTTCCGACCACGACACAGTAATTACTGGCATTAGCAAAACCTCGAACCCCGTGAAGATTCCCAAATACTACAACAAAATTGACTATAAGGTACTTTCAAAAATGATAACGGAGACGGACTGGTCAGACATAACAAATGAGTTAGACGTTAATGATGCCACAAATCGATTCATCAACATAATGACACAAAAAATTCAGGGCTCTAGCTCAAAAATAAAAGTCCGTTGTTCAGAAGTAATGCGTAAGCCGTGGATGACTTCAGGTCTACTGAAATGTGTCCGTAAGAGAGACCTACTGCACTACAATGCCAGGAAAAGTCCCGATAATATCACAACTCAACAGGAATATAAAAAGTACAGAAATTATTGTAACGACATTATCAAAAAAGTCAATGAAGAATACAATCGAGAAATGCTCATAAAAAATAAAGGCAACATTAAGAAACTTTGGCAGTGTTACGGAAATTTGTTATACCAAAAAGACTTCCAAAACAAATGCAGATATTACCAAAATTTTGGATGATCCCGCAGAATCAGTAAACTCCGCCAATGAGTTTTTTAGTACAGTCGGCAAAAACTTGGCTGATGCCATCCTATCAAAGCTAAAAGTAACTGAGGAGCAACTAGCAGACGACATAAAACTGAACAACACTCCCGGAAATTCCTTCTTTCTTACCCCCACTGATCCGAAAGAAATAATAAAAATTATTGATAACCTAAAAAAATGCTCAGCCCCAGGCAATGATATGATCAATAATGCAATTTTAAAACAGTGTAAATTGACTCTTGCTCCTGTATTAGCCCACTTATTTAATCTTAGCATGTCTACTGGTATCTTTCCAGACTGTCTCAAAATAGCCAATGTTTGCCCTATCTTCAAATCTGGTGACCCACTTCAAGTTACTAACTACAGACCCATCTCCTTGTTATCTTCAGTGTCTAAAATTCTTGAAAAACTGGCTAATAACCGGTTGCAACAATATCTGGAGAAAGAAAAACTGCTGTCTCATAACCAATATGGTTTTCGGCAAAAAATGTCAACCGAAGAAGCAGTAATAACACTTGTTGACCACATCACTGAAAGGGTAGATTCTGGTCATAAATGCGTTGGTGTGTTCATAGATATGGCTAAGGCTTTCGACACAGTATCTAGGCCAATACTCCTACGAAAGCTAGCGTTAATGGGAATACGGGGTTTGGCACAGAATTGGTTTCATTCTTACCTTTCAAACCGACTGCAACGAATAAAAGCTAAAGAAGGTGAAGCGATAAGCGAGTATGCTGAAGTCCACTATGGTGTACCGCAGGGAAGTGTGCTCGGACCAACTCTCTTCTTAGTCTACATCAACGACCTTTGTGATTTAGCAGTAGAGAATGCAAAGGTACTTACTTTCGCGGATGACACCGCTATTATATTCCATAGTAAAAATTGGACTGAGGTCGTTGATGCAACTCAGAGGGGTCTAGCTGAAGTAATGGACTGGCTGCAGCGAAATCTACTAACTTTAAATGCTAGCAAGACTAAATACATAGCATTCAAAACATCCAAGCGGTATGAAACTGAAAAGCCCCTCCAAGTCAAACTCCACTCCTGCAGGAACCCTAGCAGTAACACTTGCCAATGTGTCGAGATTGAACAGGTTGACTACATTAAATACCTTGGCGTTTTGATAGACAATAAATTATCCTGAATCAAACAAATAGATGCTGTCTCTGCAAGGATCCGGAAATTAATGTTCATTTTTTAAAAACTTAGGAACATAGCTGACCACAGTACCCTTAGGTGTGTGTACTTTGCACTGTGCCAATCTATCTTAAATTACTGTATAGGGATATGGGGTACAGCAGCAAAGAGCCACTTGATAAAACTTGAACGAACTCAAAGGGGCATCCTCAAGGTTGCTTTTGGAAAGCCTTATCGATATCCCACCGACAGTCTGTACCAAGAATGTAGCGTTCTTAGGGTTAGACAACTTTTTGTGCTGTCTATAGCATTACGCTTTCATCGACAGGCACTGTTCACCCAAATTGAATCATCAAGATCATGCAGACAGATTAAATGGGACATACCCTCGACTCGTACAAAGTTCGCCCAAAGATCCCCTAGATACGTCGGTCCTTATATCTACCAAAAACTAAACAAAATCCTGGACTTACTCGGTTGCTCCAAACATAGTTGTAAAATTAAAATTATAAAGTGGCTATCAGCTCTGGACTATGTCAAGACTGAAGCTCTCCTGATTCCCTTGTTATAAATCCCCTGCATTAACTCACCCACACACAACACATTCTACACATAAACATACGCAAACACACCCTTACAGTCATAGAATCATATCACTTTACATTCACCCACATCACACACATTATAACACAATCATAATAACTCATACACATATCAAACATCCACACACATATACACCACACATACTTACAGCTTTTAATCTTATACCTAAGTTAAGTTTGAATTAGTAACTACTTAAGTTGCGACACCTTTGCTTAATATTATTATGTTAGCTAATCAAAACCCAACTGTAAACCACTATGTGCACTTTATGTCTCACCAACTACGAGGATACTAGACCCCACGACACAGGGTATCCTAGTGTGGGGTCTAGGGCTACTCCCATTGCACACAACACAAACTCTGCTTTATAAGCCAATCTTTGTTTTTTTAGATTTATTTTGTGCTTACTAATTCAGTAAACTTGTGCTTAATAAATTCTTTAAATTCTTTAAAAAAATTCTTT
Source organism: Charanyca ferruginea (assembly GCA_947361185.1). Taxonomy (NCBI): domain Eukaryota; kingdom Metazoa; phylum Arthropoda; class Insecta; order Lepidoptera; family Noctuidae; genus Charanyca; species Charanyca ferruginea. The sequence continues at coordinate 11,370,811 of OX376076.1, forward strand.
AAATTATGTAAGCGCATAACTTCCGAACGGCTGGACCAAATTAGATATTTTTTTTTTTGATGTTCGTTATTTTCAGGAGAAGATTTGTATACAAGCACATTTTAAGTAGGTAGGGTAGGTAGGTTGGATGGGTATGGTTGGTAGGTAGGTAGGTAGGGTAGAGTAGAGTAAATAGGTAGGTAGTTAGGTAAGGTAGGGTAGGTAGGTAGAGGTAGGGTAGGTAGTTAAGATAACGGAAGATTATGTCTAATTTTTTTCACTACACTACCCGTGCGAAGCAGGGCGGGCAGCTAGTAAATAATAATGATTTTCTATAACCAAATTCTTTAAGTGGAAGGAGAGTGGAGAGGCCTTTGCCCTGCAGTGGGAATAATTCTTCAAGTCAAGAGTAAATAGGTTACTTAGACCGCCTCATCGCTTTCCATCAGGTGAGATAGTGGTCAAACGCATGCCTATCAATTGATAAAAAAAATGAGAAAAGACGGCAATAAAACTTCTCTTCTTAAGAAAGCTAATAAAAATTATGTAAATCTTGAAAATTAAATTCTAATTGTTCTTTACAAAAGAATCCTTCCAAATAGTGACATACAAACGATATCACTACGCGTTGGTACACTCATTGACTGCACTCATTCAATTTTAATGCTATTCGAAATCGATTCTCAGTGATTAAATCATGCCTCAAATGTTACATTGAGCCATCGGCAATCCAATGCATAGCAATTAAGTGAAATACTTACTTACAGCTCACGATTTTAATTACGAAACATTGATTTGTAATCTACTTTTATGTTGGAAAGCAACCTAACTACGCTCATTAATAATACATTTATTAATTTTATAAAACTCTTCTAATACTGCTCATTACTACATACAAGCTAGCTAAAATTACTATATTATATTTATTTGCTACAGCTTTTGCCCGCGACTTCATCTGGGTGAACGTCGGTTTTCGCGGATGAAGACGAAGTCGTCGACTAAAAGTAGCCTATGTCCTTCCACAAGATCCCAGCTGTCTTCATACCAAATTTCATCAAAATCGGTTTAGCCATTTCTTCGTGAGAGCGTAACCGACAGAGTTACTTTCACATTTATAATAAAATATATTAGTAAGTATGGATTTGGAATATTAGTATGGAATATTAGATGGACATCTAACAGATTTAAGAAGAAGACACTGGCTCCTGAAATACAGATATTATAATATCTAGCTCTGAAGGCAGGACTTTACAAGTAATGTAAACAATGTTATGCAGATATAGAATTATTATTATTATTGAAATTATAATATTATCTTGCAGACAGAAAAAAGTTATTGAGAAGTTTGTTATTTCGGGTTTTTGCGAAACGTTATGAACCGGATAAGTTAGTCTTGACTCTCAATAAGCACAAACTACTATAACTCATTTGGAATAAATTGAATTAGGCTGTCCGCCCACGTCAGACACCTTGTGATCGTTTTTTATTCGGAGAGAATAGAACATAATAATTATGAATTACAATATACCAACGCAAAGTCCCACAAAAAGTCGGTACTGTGAAACTATGAAACTACTGGAAAGGTTAGATAATAGATTCTACAAATGCTCTTACGTGCGGGAAGGCCTTTAAGATATTTTTAAATTATTTTTCTCATGTTTCATTCTCAGGTAGATGAACAAGCGGTGTAGCGATCATGTTACTATTGATACTACCAGTATATCTATACTACAATATTTAACTACACATTTGATGTTTAGTCATCTGCCTAACTTTTTTTCTAACAATTTTGGGTCGGTTTCCAGTCTAACCGGATGCAGCTGAATACCACTGTTTTATATGGAGCGACTGCCTTTCTGACCTCCACATTCCATAACCCAATTACTGGGTAACACGGGACCTCTTGGTAAGACTAGTTGTTTAGAGTTTCTGGCTTGTGACTACCCATTACGACTGTCAAAGGTCTAGGAAGTCTAGAAGTAAATATCAAAAATTACTGACAACACAAAACACGTGTAAAACAAGTACCGTCTACGTATACAATAGTTAGAGAGTTTGACTTTTGTTATGTTGCAGTGACTATGGTGCTGCAGCGATGTTCGCGACTTAAAACGTGAGCAAACATGTCTGTTGACAGTGTTCAGATTGCAAGGACATGTAGAACTTGTGACACAAGTTGGAAAGTTTAATGACGTACCAAATCTATGAAAATGTAGGTAAATACGATGTAAGAAACAATATATTTAAATATACTACATGACTTTTGAGTCTACTTTTATTAAGGACCAACACTTTGAAATATGAAAAAGCATGATACCATGATTTTGTTTGAGTAAAAAGCTATAGTAAAAAGTGTTCATATTTTTGAGTGTTTTACCTCCTGAAAGATAGGTAGTCAATTAAAAGTCAGTCTCAATAATAATACATTTGAGTGTTTCATGAATTGACAATTGACATTTTGTTTATTACAAAATCATCGATTTCTAATTTGTATCTACAATTAAACAAGGCGCATGTATATACTATACCCATGAGGATAGAATGATAATATTTAAAACTTTGAACTTATGTTTAGCGTATATGTAGACAAACAATGATTGTGTTGTTAGGTGTTTAATTTTCAGTTGGTAGTTAGATTAGACTCAAACGCTACTCAATTTTAAGATGCCGTTAAATCTCGTACTCATTTTGACATAGTGATAGACACAGCACGAGACTTAACGGCATCTTAAAATTGAGTAGCGTTTGAGTATGTGACCATAACTTTTTCAGTAATCTTTCAGGTGAACTAGCATTACAAATTATAATGTTGGTATGGGATTACGCGAACATCCATGTCGTTAAACGTAAACGTAAAATTACACGTTAAACATTAACGTAATCATTAAAATAGGAAGAGGAGTTTCAGTAAAGTTAATGGAATCGTGACATAGTAGGAATACTTTACTTTATTGCAAAATGTTCTTACCTCTTTCTGCGTAGAAAATATCCGGTGAAAATGGCAGCGCATCCGCAGATTATGACTGTGAGGATGATAGACCAGAATGCAGCCTTGGAGACACCGGCCATCAGACTGTTGCCACCATCTTGTACAAAAGAAAAGTTTACTCGTACTTTTTGTTTAGGTACCTACCAACATTTTAAGAAAAAACAGTAGCTAATATTGTAGTTATATTGAATAAAAAAATTACATGGTAATCCGGTATGTAATAAATAATATTAATAAGTACACGAACAAAATATTTTGTACTCCTTTTAAAGCATATAGCGCGTACGAAGAAGTGCAATATTTGACATAGTTAAAGTTAAAGTTAGTTAGTTAGTTACTTAGTTAAAGTTTATATAAAGAAGGACTGCTGAAAGCTAAAATAAAAAATTAAAATAATGACGGTGGAATTTTATGCTCGGGCGACCATAGTAGTATACCATGTATTGTTTAAATTCTACCGCGTCGCTGTCAATAGGTCAAGTGCCCAATGTTCTCCCTGATTGATAATTATAGTAACTATGTCCCACAGGAATCAATAATAAAAGAAATAATCAAAAATGATTGGCAATGTTTATGCTTTTATTTAAACAATGGCTATTTTTACAACTAATCCAAAATAAACCTTATACGAGAAGTCACCCGGTCACTTTTACAAAGTCACACAAGCACTGTTTTGAATAAAGTTAAACACCCAATTTCGAAATGAATTATCTAAATATGCATTCAAATTCACCACCCCTTTGTGCATCAAAGGATTTTTAAAAGCGTGTTCTAGGAGACTGCATCATTATTCTCATGTTACGTAAAAATAACATCCGCAGTGTTTTTCAGTATAACTTTATAATAATGAACCGTGTTTAGAAGCACAGACAGTGGTAAACGTAGACCCTTGTGTGTCTTTTGTGTCTTCAACTCTTATAAATATACTAGCTTTTGCCCGGGACTTAGTCCGCGTAGACGTCGAAAATGGTTCTAATAGGACCTCTAATTGGTTTTTTACGTTATTAATTTTGTTATAACATATAAATTTATTATGTTAAAATGTTTGAATACTTACTGTGTCAAAATAAAATGTAATTCAAATCAAAAGCACTAAGGATTGTTGATATCTACTTCGATGCAAATCACCCCCAAAATAACTTTCTACCTTTTTAACCCCGTTAGGCGATGGGTTTCAATAAAATACGAAACACGTCTTCAATTAATTATGTTAAAGAATGTTTATGCAAAATTTGAAGTAGATTGGACCAAGGAACCACGTTGTCCTATACAAACTATGCCTCCGTTTTTTACCCCCTTAGAGGTAGAATTTCCGAAAATCCTTTGTTATCGGCTGCCTACAATAAACAAAGAACACACCGTCCATGTTTCAGGTCTCAACGATCACCGGTTTAGGCTGTGCGTTGATCCGTCAGCAGTCAGTAATTCAGGACAAAGCATTTTATATGTTTAGATAGATAGATTCATCGTGACCCAAACCTTTACCATTATCATCTGCCCCCTATCTTTTTCCAATTAATAATAATAAATTTCGTTTATTTTCTCCCTTAAAACATATTATTTACAATTTAAGTTAGTACAGAATAGGAAGAGAGACAGGAGTCCAAACTAAGCAATTATGTTGAGGATGGCTTCCATTCTAACCGAATGCAGCTGAATAACGTATTTTACATGGAGCGACTGCCTATCATACCTCCACAACATAGTTGCTAGGTAACAGATAGATACCAATGGTAAGACTTGTTGTTAGTTAGTTAGTTTTCTAGCTTCTGACTGCTGCTTCTGAGCATGTGGGCTGCTTTATCGACGGGTTATGTTTCAACAACATTAGTTACGCCGATGATATGGTGTTGTTGGCTCCCTCCGTCAGAGCACTCAGAAAATTGATTGAGATCTGTGACAACTACGCTGCTAACCACGGGCTACTACTATATATAATGTGAAAAAGTTGGAACTCATGGTTTTTAAGGCTGTTGGCAAGAAGTGTCCAGAAAATCTCCCGCCTATTAAAATAAGTGACGTCCCGATTCGTCGGGTACGCCAGTTCAAATACCTAGGACCTCCACAACCCAGTTACTGAGTAACATGATACTCTTTGGCAAGGCTGGTTGTCAGACTTTCTGGCTTCTGAGTACCCATAACGACTGCCAAAGATGTACAAATGACAGCCGGGACTGGGACCAACGCCTTTACGTGCTTTCCGAACCACGGAGGGAACTCGGTATAAAAGGGATGGTCACCCATCCACAGACCGACCGCGGCTAGCGTAGCTTAACCTTTCCGATCGATCTGTATGGCTTTAACATAGCCACGAGCTCCGACCGACCGACCGATTGACCATGTAGATCTTAGTATGAAATATCAGATTTTTGTTAATTACCGACAAAAAAATGTATCTCTGTATGGTCTAGAGTCAAATTTAAAGTCAAATTATTTATTTCAGTATGACCACTAAAAGGCACTTTTGAACGTCATATTATAAAATTTGAATCTAGTCGCCCCTTCCAAAATGTTGTTTCGTATGGAGAAGAATGGGCAAGAAACTCCGTACTGTATACTCTTTTAAAAAAAAATGTTTACAATATTTGCATTTACAAGAATGATATGTTATGTGATTACGATGTACCTTGTATAAAAATCACTATATTATGGTATGTACAAAGTATAGTAGGTAAGTCTTGTACTGAATCTATGGTCAAAGTTTGTGTCACGATACCCCTTTGCACCGTGTAAATAAAGCACAAGACGACAAAATAGAATACAAATAGATATAGAAGAAATATACATTGAAGTTTTAGTACAATAGTACCAAAGCTGTTCTTAAGTACCTAAAAAGTAAATACACAAATCATGTGAAAAATATAAATTATTATTATTGCTCTGATATCATTATGTATGTTAAATTGGCAATTCATCATTTATTTATAAGTGCATCAATATCTATCATCTTCATCAAACTTCTAACTAAGTAATTTTGATGGATACGTTTGATTTTATTATTATGTTATCATAATTCGGTTTAGTTTTGCCAATACGAACAACTACCTACATTTATATACAATTCCTCCCAATATTCCGAAGAAATCGTAATCGGAAATTTAGATATGGATGGATCACAACAGGGATGGATGTACAGTTGTACAGTCACCAAAAGAAATAAGTAACCAGAGTAGTCGGATATACCTAGTTGAAGTTTACTTAGAAACCGATGGATGTTTTTGAATAAAATAAATACAGAATAAACAGTTCATTAATTAAATTAAATATCATTCGAAAAACATCCATCGGTTTCCAAGTAAAGGTCGACTACTATATAACATTTTATCTTCCATAAATTATTGGATATTAAAATAACATTTTTCTAAGAACAATGCCTATTTAACCTAGCTTTAAATACCTACACATAGTGTTCTTGTGGACCGTACGTCTATTCTGTTACAATCTCCCTCGGTGAACACCTACGTGAAGTGAGCTGTCATCCGTCCGTCTGCTTAGTCAAACCCTAGTATGACAGCTCACTTCACCTAGGTATTCACCGAGGAAAATTGTAATAGAATAGACATACAGTTTGACGTTATTTAAAGAATTATTTTGAGATTGTGGGTTGGCTCGTTGTGATAGAACTAAGCTCAATAACGTACTAACTAATTCGACGAACGACTAAGGTCACCGACATAGCTCTCAGAATATGCAAGTTGAAGTAGCAATGGGCAGGCCACATCGCTCGAAGAACCGATAACCGATGGGGAAGAAAGGTTTTCGAGTCGCGGCTACGAACCGGAAGACGCAGCGTTGGTAGGCCTCCCACCAGATGGACCGACGACATCGTTAAGGTCGCGGGTAACCGGTGGATGTAAGCGGCAGGTTGCCGTTTATTGTGGCGTTCTATGGGGAGGCCTATGTTTAACAGTAGACGTCTTCTGACTGATGATGATGATCGTAAAAACCTTGTCATAAACGGTATACCTATTTTTACAAATTAATACGTTAATTACGTCATTTGTTCTAAAAATGTTGCCACTTGTCTAGTTGAACAAAATGAATAACTATTATAATTATCTCTTAAAACTGAAACCTCGATAAACCACTGACAGCTTTGAATAGATTCAAAATAGTTTTTAGAAGTAATACATATAACCTACACAAAAGTTCAAATAGCTAACTTTATCATGTTCCGATTTCCATTCCTATACATAAAATATGTAAGTCGTAATAGTAATTAATCTACCAATAATAACCTTCAAATATATTATTAAAAGGCCGATACTTCTATCAATCAAAGTCAAAGCATTTATTTCAATTAAACTTACTTACAGGTTCTTTTGAATTGTCAAGGACTCGGTTAGTAGTCAGGAAGTTGAAGCTATTTGCTCGTTCCAAAACGTAGGTACTTAGGTCACTATGGAGAAGAACTAGCAAGAAACTTCACGGACGCTCTTTTCAATCAAATTATTGCAAAATGTTGGTATGTAAAAAGCAATACAAAACAATTTAAAAAATAAATAAAGATAAAAGCCAATACGAAGACATTCGATAAATCTGCACAAAAGAAAACACAGAGGTAACCAAAAGCCATAACTTGGAGTTAAGAAACACAATCAGCTTTAGAATTTCTGTCACGCTTCTAATTCAAAGTAACATCATTATCGATAAACCATTATGTAAAGTATCGATAGTTCGATTATAAAATAATTGAGGTTACAGAACAAAATATTATATTAAGGTATATATTTGAAAATTAACCACAACAGACGCCCGTTACCTCATTATTAGTACAGAATATTACGATATTGGATGTCAGACGGTGAATTAGCGTAATTACACTCTATTCTCTCGCTCTAACAGCCTTGAACATGGTGGGTGGGAGCGAGCTAGAACGTCTCTGTAACGCTATTAGGCAGATTCAAATTTACGCCTAGCTATCTAGCAGATGGCTTGCCTATTGTCTTCCTATCAAAAGCAAATTGCGCTGGCCGTAATATACCATGAAATTAGTTGGTTGGCCAACGAAAAGGGAGATATTTGCAATTAATTAACTTGAATTTTGTAAAGGTAATATAGGTAAGCAATTTATATTTTACATGCTTACATTTTGTGCCTAACTAACAGGACTAGACGAGACGAGAAGTACATTATGAATATTTTTTTTTGTAATTTTCCATGAAAACTATACATATCAAATATGCAGATCAACCCGTTTGTATTTTTGTTTAAAAGCCAGTCGAGCTAAACCAATAAGTTTATTTTGTTGTAAACTAAACAGTGGCATACCACAATAGCAAAATACCAAATTCTCAAAATATCAAACTAGCAAAACAACCAATTTTGTAACAAACAATATTGTTGTCAAAAAATTTTATTATCAAAATAAACTACGGATATCTATGAAATAAACAGTATCCTCGCAATCAAAAACAATAATTCAAACACAGAAAAAAACCCAATATACGAATCGACAGAGTAGTTGTTGCTTCTTGTAACCGTGTAGGTAACTCCTGTACCCTTCTGTAACCTAACCTACCTCCAGAAGCCTAACCACCTGCCTGATCTTTTCCCCACTAGGTTGGGATTGGCTTGCAGTTTACTGGATGCAGCTGAATACCAGTATTTTACATGGAGCGACTGCCTGTCTGATCTGTGGAGGACAGATCGATAGTTGCTTTATGTAAAACACTAGTTACTGGGCAACACGCGGTACTCACAGTGCTTAAACTCCTATTAATCAAAAAATAAAAAGTGTCTCACATACCTGTTCTCCTTTCAGGGTCCTGGTAAGCCAGAGCATGCAGCATGATGCGGTCCGAAGCTCCCTTATCATTCCTCGAATGAACCGTTAACCTGAGCGCACTGCCACTCGACCAGAGCACCCCGGCTGGTACTAGGAATATTGCCACACCGTCTAGGATTGCAATATAATTGCAGTTAAATTGACTGGAAGATTGTCTCAGCAGTTAGCAGTTAACCTAGGTAAACGTTTGTAACCAACATTGGTTGTCATTATTGTATTTGGTGGTTTTATGTAGTATACTGAGGAGTATTGCAAATACAAATTTATAAGTTAGTAGAAAGACCCCTTTTAGTGAGATGCTTGTCCCATCGTCTTTACAAGGATCAAACTTAATTTCAAAAGCCGAATTTTAAATTCGAAAAATTGCATTAACAACATAACACATAACATATCATCTTAATTACAATAATTTAGTTGCATGGATTTATATCAAACTAAAATAAAACCACGGAAACCATGTGGTTGAATTGTGGAAAAAAGGATATGACTAGATCACGGTTGGGAACTCTGAATTATGGCCTATAGAAATAGGTTCAAGATCGACCATCATACGAAAATTCAGATTCCTTCGTTGATCATGAGAAAAACCTGTTTGTAACAAACGGACAAAAAGTGATGTTATAAAGGTTCTGTTTTTTCCTTTTAAGGCACGGAATCCTTAAGAACAAGAAGTCAATACATAAAATAATAGTCACTATAAATATTATAATAGACGAACACCTGGCTAAATAATTTAATTTAAATAATAATAAAGAATCCTTACCAGTCTCATTAGCAGTAACATTGAACCTTATCTTCCCGGTTTCAGAGTCCAGAGCTTCAAGTACGACAAGCTGAGGCAGTCCTCCATCGTAGCCGGTGACACAGCGAACGACCAGAGGCTCTCCAAAGTCCTCCCGGCTTGCGTCTTCAATCCAGTTGGACCCATTGCTGGAAGACACCGTACAGTTCCGCGGAGGTGACGGACGTGCTATGAAAATAAATAAGTAACTATATGACGAAGCAGACGGCAAATCACGAGATTTGTGCCCTGTGATCTTGGTCAACCGGATTCATTGTTCTCAAAATCAAACCCCATCTATAGGATCCGGCCAGTCCCAAGCCTACGGCCATTAATAGTTTATTGTCCGAGACTAATTTGTTTTTTGAGCAAGCCGGAGGAGTTTATTTGAAACTGTATCAAAACGCTTATTTATTCAGTCCTAGTCCTCTAAATATAATGAATTTCAAAGTATAATCAAAAATACTTCTCAAAAGCAATGAATTGTTTACATACCAAAGTTCTATATCGTCATTTGACCAGTACAACTCATCTCCAACTCAAAGTCAATAGAGAAATGTTCTTTAATTGCCAAATATTAGCCATTCCAACTTCGTCTACAAATCTATCAAAATGTTTTAAATATAATTCGTCCAACTTCGTCAGTTGGGAACGAGGTCCAACTTTAAACTAGTTCGGGATCTAAGCTAAAGATAATTTTGTCTCTAGACAAAAATAGTTTGGAAACTTGGCCCCATGTTACTCGTCTCATTGACTATGTTTGACTTTCTTCTTTGAGAGCAAATTGGAATATTTGCTTGGAATTGTTCTTTATTAGTTCAGATCTAGAGCCGCGCATAATTTAGAGATCAAAATGATGAAGACTTTAGAGATATTCAAGGTATTGTTGTCAGTTACTATCGAGGGTTTGTTTAATTTAAATATTTCGAAGCATACATATTAACCTCTATTAAGCTTACAGTTATTTCTAAAAGTTACAAAACCGGGATTGGTAAGTTTAATTCTGCTTCTGCAGGTTCTGTGTTGCTGTCGCCCAGAACTTAACCATGATTTTGGTGTCCATTAATTTCTGGAGCGTGCGGGCATCAAGGCATAGAGGACTCAATTATAGGTGTCTCATTGTTTGAGGAACTTACCAGTTTGTGTAGGTACTTACCAGCAGGTACAATTTGGAAGACACAGGGCTGTGTCTGTCGTCCTACAGTGTTAGTACCTCGACAGGTCAACGCGCCATAGTCGCGCTCACTCGCCGGAGTGTACCTAAGTTCGCTTATGCTGCCATTCACCGTGCCTGGGTGAAAAATATTACGAAAACTTTAAAATAATACAGTTTTATGGTATAATTATAATATAAACAGTCATCGGAAAAATGAAATGGAATAATTCGCAACTCTTGTAATCAAAATCGGTTCCCAAATGGCGGAGAAATCTGTGAACATTATATAAAAAAAATACATATAGTCGAACTTAGAACCTCCTTCTTCAAGTCGGTTAAAAATAGTTAAAATCATCATTAGACTTTAGATGACCACGATCAATGCACCCATCGCAATAAGACAGCATCAAAAAGAACGTCCGACAAGTTAGCACTTATAAGTAATTAGGTTCATTTATACACAGTCGAGTGGTCGAACTGTCCTGAGCTACTCGAGTGTTTGCAGCAAGTACTCGAGACAGTTCAATCAGCACCTCATGTTCGTACCCACCGCCCTGAATATGTAATGAACCGCGCTACGTAAATGGAATTTCTTTTAAAGACTACACGAACAATCCAAGTTCTGCTTTCTTGACTTTTTCCCATAGAAGATTTGAGAAAAAAGATAATTTGAAATGAGATCTTTGTTTTCTCTGTGATTATTTCCTTGTAAGATATAAGATATTCTTTGGGAAGATATTTTTTTCCCAGTAGTTTTATATGAAAAAATTGTTTCGGATATATTATGAAATTCTTTAAATATAACTTTTCCAATTGATATGGAATGGTTGGTTCTGAATGAAGTTTGAGTTTCTTATTTGTTTAAGCCGTAATCTAAGCACATAAACTTACGAACGCTCAAAAACAAATAGTGCAAATTTATTTTAATCCGTGTATCAATCAGTGGTCTCTTGATAATGAACAGACGCCAGCATATCAAGCCAAACCGAACTGTAAAATTTTCCCAATTGATTATGAATCTTAAAATTTTAGGAATAAAGTTGAAAATCTATCGAAGAAATTTTACAGATAGTTGCAGTTTAATGTGTTGGCTTCTGTACTAGAAAGGGTAGTCCCAGTCGTTAATGACGACCTACCGACCAATAATAAACAAGCTTTTTCTTTTCGGATCTATGGCTTTTCTTTATGCTAGACTACTTGGGTCCAGTAGGTGGCCATATTTATCGCAGCATTAGTGGCGTTTTTAATGTCATCTAAGGTGCAGGTGTAGGGGCACTTTGGGCACTGTAGTAAGTGGGCCATTTTCTGGTCAGGATCACCGTACTCACACTGGGTTTCGGTGGGATCTATCATCCCCAATTCCTAAATTTCATAAACAAGCTAATATTAATTATAATCGATGATATACAAACCGTATCTAGCAGGTGAAACATTAAAGCTTTCTCCGCTGTTATTGAACTGCCACAAGAAGGTGACGTCAGCTGGGTCGGCGTGTACTGAGCAGCGCACGCGCAACGCTTCGTCTAGCGCCGCACCGACCACTTGAGGCGACGTTTCGCCACATACTGGTGCATCTGTTTGTAGAATAAATGTAACTCTAGAGTTAATTTTATATGAAAACTAGCGACTCGCCTCGGCTTCGCACGGTTATTATCGTCATATTTCAAACAATTTACACAAAATCTTAACAATTTATACACTTAAACACTCTATCTATTGCTGAAAACTGCATTTAAATCCGTTGCGAAGTATAAAAGATCTACGCGTACAGACCATCATCATCATCACTATTTCAGCCTAAAGACGTCCACTGCTGGACACAGGCCTCCCCCAAGTAATGGGGGGTTTTGCCATAATCGCCACGCTTGGCAGGCGGGTTGGCGATCGCAGTATGGTTGTTACAAAAGCACAGAGAACGCTGCTGCCCATTCTCTGGTGAGTCCCTTAGACGCCTCTTACGACACCTACGGGAAGATATGGGATGGTGCTATACTTTACGTCCGACACCATACGGACAGACCGCGTATTAATAAACATTAAAATTTTAAAAAGGTAAATATTTCGTCTCTTAAACCTCACATCACACATTAACTCACATCATTAATTTCTCCTGTGTCGTGAGTTTACAAACATACACAAACAATCAGACTAATACTCGTAGGTCATGCAAATGTTTGTATCGTGTGGTAACCGAACCGGAGATACGCAGGGCAGTAACCAAACGCTCAGACACTGCACCGACTGTGCCGTATCACAGCTAGATCCCATTCTAGACTGAGTATTATCCTCTATAAGGATGTAGTAAATGAAATCTTTGATATCCAGATCCCAGAGCAGTGATCCGACAAGAAAGGTCTTAACAAATAATCTCTACGAAAAAATGTGACCAACCAAATTTTTTTTTAATTTACTCAATGATAATATTAAGTATAACATTGTTAGCATAACCTGCGTCTTTGTGTAACAACATCCCTCTGATGTTAACATAATGAAACAAACATTCATGTGTGTTCTCCTCCTTATTTCGTTTTACATATATTTAAAGATCGGAATAACGATAAACAGAACATTGGCCGAATATTCGCCAACAAAATATCGTCGACTGGAAAAGGCCCAGGCCAGACGTGATGGGTATACTACAATTTGAAAACATTTGCATACTAGGCAAATACCCGATACATCGTTAACTTCGCTACTCCACAACGACCTCCTAAATAACAAGCATAAAATATCCATAAATTTAAAAACTCCAACGACCAGTTTTCCTGTCATAAAACGATAAATATAAATCAAGTGAACAATTATTTCGGCAGTTACGAATTATTTCGTCTTCCCTCTCACGTCGGCAATTAAGTGTCGGCCAGTCGGACTCGGAAGGAAGCTCCTCGATGCGCCAATATAGAATTGTGTAATAAATCACGCTGCGGACGTTGTTGTTGATTTACGTACGACCATATGATCAACATATACCCTCTAATTATAATGGGATCGTGTGTTTTCCCAGTACGATGGATCCGTTTGCAAAGTTTTGATTTAATTACATTAGCCAAACCGCTTCCAAATCCATACGCTGCTGCTCTTTACAAAATTTAATCTCAAAATGTAAAAATAATTTCACCTTCCGTTATTGAATACGAATACGGGGAAACCCTAAAATTGGGAACAACGTTTTTGTTATTTAAAATTTATTTAACTTTGGTAATTAGTAAAATTGATTTCAATTTCTCCACAAAACGAAATTTTATTAATCTTCCTCGCTGATTCGTGAAATAAGTCAAAATATCCATTAATTTTTCGGATTCGAGAGCAAATCAAATAAGTAGGTACTCAACCATTAAAAGTAATGAACAAAATTGTCCTTTAGTCTCGTAACTTGAATTCACCTTTTTCGTAGTAAAACGTAGCCGTGGGTGGTAACGTAACGTTATTTCATTATTCAATAAATCGTTTCTGCGAATACGGTCTCGATTTGCTTCAAGAAAATAATTTCTACACATCTGAACAGCCACATATTTCCTATTGCTGAAATAAATGTATGCTGAGGATTTGAATAAAAATGTTGAAACGAAACAAAGCTGCGAATTAAAACGAAGTCACGAAACAGCAGATTGAGGAGGTACGGCGAGGATCGTAGTAATATTAGACAATAATTTTGATGATTTACCGCCGGTACCGCCTTCCCTCCGCGCCAATTACTATGCGGACGGTCGGCCACGGAAGGAAGTTGGTACGTCGATCCCGACCGCAATCATTTGAATACTATTCGCAGACACGTCGGTATTTATAGGCCAGTAATTCATACTGTGCTCGGTGACATTTTATGGGATGCCTGTGTGTCCGATGTATATTACCGGGGATTAGGGATATGCAAATGAAGTGTCTAGTGTGTACCCGTTATAATTTGATGTAGCTACCTTCCCTTGCTCACGGTCACTGTTTGTTGGGGGGTGTAAAGGATGTAAATTAAAATGTAAATAACACTAAGCGTCTGACGGGAAAGAATGTTGCTTAGTCAGAGAAAAGTTCTAATAGCTAATTAAAAGTTAATGTTGTATGCAAACAGAAGAAAAATATAAACAGTATTTTAATTTTAACAGCTTGTCAAAGACTTTGCTTCCGATTTGTTATTAAAATGTATTAAAACCGGAAAAGTGATTCAAAACTTTGACATAAAAAAAGGAAATTAAGGGATGTTTCCTTATACCCTACTAGCTTAAAGGGGCGCATGCCCTCAGGCTCAACAAAAAGTACAAAGAGCGCCTGGGAGCGTAAATTCGTATTTGTCGGCCAAAGTCATGGCTCAAACGTAACAAAAAGAATATAAAGTTGAAGATTCTCGCTTGGTGAACTTCACATTATTAAGGGGCTATTTAATGACTTTTACAGATTGTAAACTGACAATCACGTCAAAATGTGTAGTGTAAATGATTTGAAAAAAATATATGTTAAACTAGAACATTATCTTAATCATTTAGTATGTGAATATTTTTGATTATATTCATAATAAATAGTTTAACTCGTGAAGTTGTGTCTGACGCGGACAAAACATTGACAATCACACAAAAATATGCACTTATTATACTTATTACTATCACTCACATTGGACTCTCAACGTGACGACTTTACTGGAGGTTTCGCCTCTGGCGTTGGCCGCTTTGCAAGAGTAGCTGCCGGCTTCTCTCCGTGTCACCTTCTGTAGTACGAGCGACCGAGTGCTCACGATGATGCCCGAAGTCATATTCTGACTCACTGGCCTGTCCTGCAGGATAACCCCATTTGCCTCAGATTATGAAACAAAAGGCAGATAGACCCCGCAGAACACTGAGAGTGAAGCCAAAAAAGCAAATACAAATTTAAAAGCGAATACCTACAACACCCTTCGTGCTGTACTGACACGAGTCAGTATAGCACGAAACGCCGCATTATTAACAAAAACCAATAAAAATACAAAAACAAATTCAAAAGCGAATACAATCATGAGATTGTAGGTATTCGCATTTGAATTTGTATTTGCTTTTTTGGCTTCACTCGCAGTGTTCCGCGCGGTCTATCTGCCTTTTGTTTCATAATCTGAGCCACTTGCATTATAAACCGTTTACAAAACAATAACGTACGCAGTTTAGCATTGACTTGCTGCTTTAAAGATTTGATTATACACGACAGTAGTGCTATTCCGTTACAATCTCCCTCGGTGTACACTTAGGTGAAGTGAGCTGTCATCCGTCCGTCTGCTTTGTCAATCCCTAGCATCGGGACTGCTGACAGCTCACTGTTCACCGAGGGAGATTATAACAGAATCGACATACTGATTATTGTTGCTAAGTTTGAGGACTATACAATAATAATAATAATATTAATATGTGGGGACATTTCATACACAGCCTTCTGACCCCAAACTAGGGAGACCCTGTACTATGGGTGTTACACACACAAATGCATAAATAGATACGTAAATAGATAAACACAAACCAGACAAGGCAAACACAAATACTCATCACACAAATATTTACTCTGGGCGGGATTCGAACCCACAACACGCAATGAGTTACAATGTTTTAGTACGGTTATCAGAATGGTCTGTGTCTATCGGAAAGTTGAAAACTGTGACCGGCACAATATTTTTAGGTGCAGAGAACAAAAGTCACGACCCAGTGCACGTTAGGAAGATATTCCGCATTGCACCATTTAGATTCATTTTAATTTGAAATTTTATCTATGCTACCCCTTGATAAACAAGAAAAACTTATTTTGGTAGTTGCAAATATCATTTTACTTATTTATAACGACTGTCCCACTTTTTGGAAAATGGCCTGATCAAAACCATCCACACCTCTCGCTGCATAGATTTGTCACTAAATACTTCTAGAAGTATACAAAATTTATTCAATCCGGTTTTAGTGTACCGACCAATAATTTAGTACCAGGTGACACTGAAACTTGACATAGGTAATCGAAAACCAGTAATTACACCACTATTTACTCTACTACCATAGCATTAACAATTATTATTTATTGATCAAACACAGCAGGTAAACAATAACTGTTTTTATAAAAACCACATTAACTTCCAAATTGTCTGCGTTGCATTCACAGTATTCATTATCATACTAACTATACCCTGTTCACAATAAGATTAGACATTTACTCAAACCTTTTTTACAGTCCGTTCAACCGATTTTGACTTATATTGTGTTGGTAGCATGACAAATGGCAACTGCAGTAAACAGTTGTTACTGTAACCACTTTTTTTGCCTCTAATGTCATCCTTAATCCTACGGAATAGAAGTCACAATCGGTTGAAGGGACTGTAAAAAAGCTTTGTGTTTATGTCTATTCTTATTGTGAACAGGGTATAGTAATATTAGCAGATTTTTCATCAAACTTCTGTCACTCTTACATAACACAGTGATTACTATCTTCATATACAGCGTTGTTATTAGTGAAACATAAACCCTAATTGCTTAAAAAGATTTCTTTCAAAAATAGCTCGTATGTGTTCTATTTTTGAATGTAATCATCATCATCATCGTCATCATTCCAGCCGAAAGACGTCCACTGCTGGACATAGGTTTCCCCCGAGGTGGGTTTTGCCATAATCGCCACGCTTGGCAGACAGGTTGGCGTTCGCAGTATGGTTGTTACAAAGGCACAGAGAACGCCGCTGCCTATTATCTGGTGAGTCCCTTAGTCGCCTCTTACGACGCCCACGTGCTATTCTTTACGTCCGACACCATACGGACAATTGAATGTAATGTAACCAACCAATTACCAGTATATGCTTTACCATGAACAACGCGTTATTAATAACTTACGTTGTGGAACCACGAGATGCGATGCTCCCTAGGGTTGGCGCGCACGTTGCACTCAAAGTACACGTCGTCGCCTTCCTTGATGTCGTGAGGGTTCAGTGTGCTGCCGAGCGTCAGCGACACTAGGGGACTGTCTGGATTCAACATTTATAATATTAGTTGACAATATTGTATAAAACGTACATTCTAGAAGTATGATTTTAGATTTTTGACGCTGTGAGCTTTATTCTTAAGAGAGGGAAACCTTTCCAGTAAAAATAGAGATCATAAGCACATAATTTACTAACTGATTTATATTTTGTGAGTGCAGCATGGTGGATAGTTGTAGTATTATTGGGCATGGTGGATATTTATAGTGTTATGGGGCATGGTGGATAATAGAAGTGTTATTGTGCATGATGGATAGTTGTAGTAATATTGGGCATGATGGATAGTTGTAGTGTTATTGTGCAAGATGGATAGTTATAGTACTTATTGGGCATGATGGACAGTTGTAGTATTATTGGGCATGGTAGATAGTTGTAGTGTTATTAGGCATGGTGGATAATATAAGTGTTATTGGGCATGGTGGAGAGTAGTACTGTTATTGAGCATGATTTCGCCTTAGTGTTAAATGCTTTATTTATCACCTATACTCAAATGTTATTAATACTTTGTCATGTACTGTATAGATAATTTTATTGACCCTCTGTGTTTATCTGCTACCCAGCGCGGCAGCGCTCCAGTTTTGTTTCACCGTGCTAGGGCTTTGCTACGCAGTGCTACGGTTTTGTTAGGCAGCGCTACGGTTTTGCTACGCAGTGCTACGGTTTTGCTACGCAGTGTTACGGTGTTGCTACGCATAGCTACGTAATGTAAAGGTAATGCTACGCAGTATACAGTCGGATTGCCATATCAGATAGGAAGTACCCAGAGTTCTTTCTATCTGATATAAAAAGTATAAGGCTTTATAAGTAATATGTTAAACATGAACGCATGAATATTAAAGATACAATTTTTTATTGAACTACACGTGATTTTAAAACTAATATTAAGCCCGGAAGAATTAATTCTATACCCAGTAAGCGCAGATTTGCCATTAGCTACCATACCAGACCTTTAACAGATATTTATCGCAATTTTATCAAAGAGAACTTCCCTTGAAACTGTATTATTAAATTATCTCGAGACTGGGCCAAAGGATTATGAGAAATTGAATCAATATTGAACACAAGTAACTACTCTGTTATTAGGTACACGCTAAATACCTAAAGTTTGCTTTCAAATCTTGTTATAGTTGATGAAATTAAATTGTATGTTGCGATACAATTTAATTAAGCGCTCAGTGTTATGGTATGCGACATATTTTAGTATAATAGCGTGTTTTTAAGCATTAAATTAATTAGTACCATGCAGATTTCGATAGAGGCGGTCGTGGCTAAGTTAAAGCCGTACGTATCGATCGATCAAGGGTCAGTTAGGGTGTTACCAAACCAATCGATAGATCGTCGATCGACGGCATCGATCGATGGTAGAATGGATTAGCTGCTTGATTATTATTACTGATGGAATATAGCTGGGGCTAATCGATCAACGTCGACCGATGCCATCGACCGGCATCGATCGATTAGTTAGTGGAACGGTATCCGTCGATCAGCCAAAGCTACCACACCAATCGATCATCGTCGATCGATGTCGATTGATGGCGTCGATCGACGATCGATCGATTGGTGTACTAGCACTCTTACGCTTGCCGCGTGTCGGTCCGTGGAGGGTGACTATCCATTTTATGTCATGATCATGTTTATCCATGATGTCTGCACGACAACGTTTTTATG
Source organism: Charanyca ferruginea (assembly GCA_947361185.1). NCBI lineage: Eukaryota > Metazoa > Arthropoda > Insecta > Lepidoptera > Noctuidae > Charanyca > Charanyca ferruginea. The sequence continues at coordinate 11,390,130 of OX376076.1, forward strand.
GCGTGTACTGTCCCACAGCAAAAAGTCGCAAAGACAAGCTTCACGCGGGCTATCATAGGCTGATTTTATTCGGTTACCAAATGCTAACACCTTAAATAGCTATGTTATACCTATAAAATTGCGATTGTTGTGTATTTGTGTTGCGTAGAGTAGAATTTTGAGTGTGTGTAAAATATCTGTAAGACCTGTTATCACCAGAAATCGTACAAATATATACATTGACTTTGACTTTAATTGGGTGACCCTGTACTTATACCTATATTATAAAGAAGAGCTAAAGTTTGTTTTGTTTGTAAGAGGTAATCTTTAGAAATGCTGGACTGATTAAACAGGGAAATTGAAAAAATACCCAAAACCTCTTAATCTGGAATTTGTATCATCACCCTGAATAACATTTGTTCTACGACTTTGACCTCAACTAAATAACGTAGCCAAAAACAATTTATTTGAAGTCTGTAAAATTCACGTATACTACGCGTAAGCGCACCCATATGATAGCGAATATGATGTAGATAGTAGGTAGGCTAATGTACAGGCACAGCTGCTGATTGCAGAACTATCGTCGGCCGTGTCAGAAAAAAAATTATGCAAAATTTTAAGTGTGTTTATATTTTTTGTATGGAAAAAGAAATATTTCGAATTTTGAAAAGTCGTAGAACAAATGTTGTTCAGGGTGATGATACGAAGTGAGGATTAAGTGGTTTTGGGTATTTTTTCAATTATCCTGTATAATGATACCTCAAAGTTGCTGCAAGTTTTTCAATAGCCTTTTAATAGAGATAGTGACGCACATTACAAAATAGTTTGTGCTGTATAGGTATATTATATTACTCTGTGAACCACCCAACCACCACCATTCACCCAACGCTATCTTTAAGTTGGTTACTGACCGGCGTTACGGGGTGTAATGTTTCGTGTTACACAGCGAGCGTTGGTGCAGCTAGTACGGGAAAACAAGGCGCTCGTAACGAGCATTTTACACGCAGATTAGAACCCGGCGTAACGTAACATGCTCGCTGCGGATGATACATTACGGCCTGTAAAACCCGTCAATACCCAGCTTTACGTTTTTTTGCTCAAACCTGCAATCAGAATTGCAATTCAGGCTTTTATCCATATTATCTCGAGTAAACACGTGTATTCTCCGTGAAATATTTAGTATGACTGACGTCAATCAAATTGACCGTGTAATAAGTGGTTTGATTGATATAAATCCATCAGTCATCCGTAATTCATGATTGATGGAATTGATTGACGCTTGCGCCTAAGATAAGCTAGTATAAAATAAGACAAAGCTATAGAAAAACGGGTTAGATGCTCGAAATACAATACTTACATACAACGTTGAGCTGCAGTTGGTCGTCAATAGACTTGGTAGGTAGACTAGGGTTGGCAGCCACGCACTTGATAATGGCGCCATTGTCCACCGGGCTCGGGCTGAACACCAGCGTGCTAATTGACCAAGTCTCGTTTGAATGATCTGTCACCTACCAAAAGACACGTAGGTAAGTTGCATTATCGAAAACATAATCAACCTGTCTTCTTGGAACTGAATGCTTAAATTTAAAATATACGTTCTTAAAATTAAAATGACCACTTTAATGCACAGAATCAACTTTTTTTTTACTCTGTGTTTATGTTCTACTGATGTTACTTGTAATTATTATTATTTATTACACTGGATCACTGGATGGTAAGCAAGTAAAAATCAAACTCAAATCATTTATTTCAAATAAATCATTTATAGGCAAGGAACCAGCACAAAGTACGTAAGGCTGCGTCGCGCCTAAGCAGAGAGACCACTCAGAACAAACCGACATTTTTCGCACGCACACATTGACATTACGTTTATAGGCATTCTCAAGCAGTTTCAAGCAGACTTACGACTCGACTACCACGGGTTGTCTAAATGAATAAATGAGAGACATTGACATTTCACGAGAAACAAGTTTTTTTTTTATAAAAAATCGCAAATAGTTCCAACCAGAGTCAATAAAATTTCATATTGTTACAAATAAAACCTACAGAGTCAAAACAGTAGCAGCCCTAGTGAGTCTAGCAAGTTTAAGTAATTATTTTTGTAGATGGCGGGAGCGGTCCTTCTGTACCCTCTATATTTTGTGGAATCAGGCAGTCAGGAAGTACAGGGGTGATGCTAGTTGCCGACGACCTGATATTAAGTGGACAACGCTGCCTAGACATCTGAAAATTCTAGGGGCCCTAGCCATATACCCAAATTGACAATCTACAATCGATAACGCTAATAGAAAACTAATCAAATGTATGGGAATGACGTCATATCAACGATAAGTCACGGGATCGAAAATCAAAAATGGATTACGACGAGGCATTCGTTATTGTAGAAAGAGAAAAGATACGAAACGTTTGTAACTTGGCTACCCGGGCAGGGGTCTTGCAGATGCATTGCTATCGTTCAGAAATCATCAGAAACAAAGTTTAGATGTCTCATGTGCTGTAATTAAACCGGCTTCCATAGAAACCCTTAATAAACATAGTTATAGATGTGTTCTTCTCAAAGTTGGCAATGAACACAATTAATATCAGTATTCCTGTTAGTTTCGTTGTTTCCGTTTTGTGTTTGTAGTTCTGTGTGATTTTTAAACTTCGTCTAGTCACGTAGCTATGCGCCGTGATCTCGGTTTAATCAAAAATATTTCAAACTATGATCTTATTTGAAAAATGTGTTAATATAAAACCGAACAAATATCCTACTTATTCGAAACACAAATGAATCTTCGATTAGCAGAATATTACACTCGAATGATACTCTTTTGAATTCACAAAGCGAAAGTCAACTCATTCTTCGCCGGGGTTTTAAATAACATTCCTGTAAATCAGAAGCCTGCATACAACAGGCACGATATTTTTTTCACAACTCAATAAAAAAGAAGTTACAAACGGGCTATTTGAAACGGTGACATTTCTGGCTATTGTGTAAGCTGGAACGTTCGCTGCACAATTAGTCGGGCGCTAAATCAAAGTCCATCAATGACCGAATCCGACTATAAAACGCGACAATCGATTTAAAAGCCACAGTGCGTGCTTAGCTTCAGAATGGAAGTTAATTGAGGGATTACCTGCCGCGCTCCGCTCAAATAAGACCGCCGGACGTTGAACAAATTACAAGTAAGTAACTGTACATTTTGTTGGAAGCGAATTTTTGCCATATTCACCGCTAAAAGATTAACGTTTCAAAACTTTTTTCAAATAAAATATACAGTGAATGTATGGTGCAGATTATTGCTAGTTCTGTTCATTCCTTTTGTTCGAGCTAAACTAGCATTTTTTTTTGTGTGATATGACTGTTTACTGTAAAGGTTGCATGCGTTTAGCTTGCTGGTCGAAAGCTTTAACTTTATGGCATCGTCTAAACACTCTGCATCATTCTAGAAGGATAGAAGTAGTTTAAACTTAGAAGTTAGACTTGTTTTCAACCGACTTCAAAAAGAAGGAGGTTCTCAATTCGTCTGTATGATTTTTTTTCTGTATATTTGTTACGCGATTTCTCCGGCAAATGTAAAGCTATTTTGAAAATTCTTTTTTTGATGGATAGGGTATGTATCAAGGGTGGTTAAAACAGAACACACATGACTTTAGTTTCGGAAGTCGGTGGCTTGGCTGTTCTATTTGTTGTTTTGTATTGCCACCGACTTCCGAAACTAAAGTCATGTGTGTTCTGTTTTAAAGTTATCTTTCACTTTTTGGTTTTTGAAGGATTGTTTTGCCTGCGGCTGTCACAGGCACACGTATTATTATTCTATTAAAGAGCATATTTAAAGTGAAGTTCTTCTTTAATTGAAGTTTCCCTACAATACCGTCACACACTACGCTATATCCCGGTACCAGTAAGACTCCGCAGTAGAGAGTCTTACAGTACCTAGCTTTTTACACGGGTTTAAATAACACGTTATATTTATTATTTTCAGTGAACAAAATAGGTAGGTACGGTTAAGAATTTAATATTCGTATTTCTCATTCATAATAGGAGAATCTTCCTTGAATCCAGTCGACGTGATCACGACAGGTCTTAGAAAGGGGATCACGTACAGTCGGCCCAAGGACGCGTCTTCCGGACAAACGGATTGACCAACTCAACTAGGTACAAAGCCAGTGGTGTGTGAATAGAATGAAATTAATACAAAGTAAGTACGTCTTTAAGCGTCTTGTAATGCATCGTATTGTTTGAAATTATTCATCGTTTTCATTCAAATTTTAAGTGGTCGCGTTATAAAGTCATAAAAAAGTGGTAGTCCAATATCATAAAAAATTTCATAAACCATAAATGCATCTTTGTATTTTTTTTAAATTTAAAGATGAACCAACGGAAACAACGTCTGCATTTTGGCTGGGTTGATATGGTTGACTGGGGCGAACGAAGACAGACTTAGCACGATATTTAGATCCCAACGCTATTTTAAGCAAAGCGTTGACTCTGCACATGTAGACGATTAGAAATAGCATTACAAAGGTACAAACAACTCGCAGACTGTTTGCCAAACAAGGCCAAGCTGTTATTCAATTTAATAGCCTCTTCGTTTGAAATATCAGTAATTCCGAAATAGTTTACAAGCTAAACCTGTTATTATGGAGGTTTCTAATTTAAGGTTAGTTTAGTGTTCAGCATTGTTATGGGCTCATTTAAATAACAGTTGAGTACAGTCTTGAATTCAATTACACAGGCATAATACATATACTTAATTTCCAAATAATCTACAGCTTACCATATTTCTATCGAAGCCTCTATTGTCCTTGTACCACGCTATGTGCGCAGGTGGTCGACTGCCTTCAGACACGCATCGAAGCGTCGCTGCAGCAGCAGAGAGGAGCTGTTGAGGCCGGTTCAGCAGCGACACTGACAGAGGAACCACTGGTGAAAAAAACACGGAGTTTAAAACAAGCTTGATCTTACACACACAATGAAGATACACTATTTATTCAAAATAACTCTGCATACTGGAAGTTCTAATACAGTCGTTCATCCTTTCTATTGATCACCAAATCTCATTGTAGCGCTTTCCAGGTTGAATGCTAATGTAGATTCTGGCATAAAGTAATTCAGTAACATGGCCTATGTTCAACAAACGTCTTTTGGCTGATGATGATGATGATGAATACATTATTTGCAATCATCAGATAATACGCTATTCCTAACGAGTACAGTCGAACAACCTATTTGGTTTACAGACAAAAATATTCATCATTCTACTACACTCTCAATATTTTTTTTTTTTTTTATCTCGAGTACGTAGGTATCCCTGGTAACTACCTACATGCACAATATAAAGCAAATAAATTAAATATTGTTTTTGTAGTAGAAAGATGAATATTTTTGCCTGTAAACCAAATAGCTTGTTCGACTGTACAACTGAATTACTTTATGCCAGAATCTACAGTAGCATTCAACCTGGAAAGCGCTACAATGAGATTTGGTGATCCTCCATAGAACGCCACAATGAGCGGTAACCTACCGCTTGCATCCACCGGTTACCCGCGACCTTGACGATGTCGTCGGTCCATCTGATGGGAGGCCTACCAATGTACCAATTAATCTATACTAATTTTATAAAGCTGAAGCGTTTGTTTGAAAGAAAAGAAAGAAAGAAAAGAAAAATTGTTTATTTGAAACCTCGTACAGGTAAACCGAAACATAAACAAATGATACCACATAAAAAAAAGACTTATATAACCTGTACGAGACCAAAAAGGCTCCTGTCTCAGCACAATGCTACGACATGAAATGTCGCAGCGCTGGTATTCTGACAGGGACAGAGATGCCACGGGCGGCCACAGTCACGACTAAAAGGTCGACTAAAAGTGTTTGTTTGGTTGAACGCGCCAATCTCAGGATCTACTGGTTCGAATTGAAAAAATATTATTGTGTTAGATAGTCTATTTATCGAGGAAGGCTTTAGGCCCATGCAAAGCCGGGGCGGGTCGTTAGTGTATTAAACATTGATTAATTTAATTATGGAAAATACCGCTACCCTATAGCAGAGGCAGGACATCAACAACAACAACGTAGCAGCATATAGCAGTGGAGAACGGTGATTGGTATGCGAATTAAATAATATTATAAAACTGATCTCAGTAATTAACGTAATTATAAATGTTGCAATGTATAATTTACTCTGTATACAATGTTGTAATATAAATAAGAATAGTTCCGTTCTTTTTATATTGTTGAATTTTAATTTAATGACTAAGTATGTTGCTGGGCCCTTCTTTCTTACGAATCTCTATTTTTTTGATAATAAAATGTAGCCTATAGCACTTAGGGATAAAGTATAGTATCCTAATAAGGTCAATATATGCACAAATACGCCAAGTGAGTTGCCGGCTTTAAGTTAATAGAATTTCCCCACTGGTCATACTCGTATGTGCCATACGCTGCAGTCCAGCTCAAAGAAGGTTAGGTTCCTAATGGTGTTTTTTTTAAATCAGTTAAGTTTTTTTTGAGTTTAACCATTACGAACAAAGTTATTTATAATATTGGTTTAGAAAATTATATCCTAAAGCACTTGGATCAGTACGTACTTTTGGAGATTACCATCAAACAAACTTTATCTATTAGTATTATTACTATAGATAGTATAGATGGGGATCAAAATCAAAGTCAAATCATTTATTTAAATTAGAACATTATAAATCACCTTTGAACGTCATAGAAGAAAATTTTAATCTATGTAGTTGCCCCTTCCAAATGGTAGTTTTGTATGGAGAAGAATGGGCAAAAAACTCCATACTAACTTTTAAAAAAAAGTTGAAAGTAAATTTGGTAAAGGTCTAACTGTATTTAGTTTTAAGCCTTATGTAACCTCTTTTAAATTCAGTATGAGATACAAAGAAATAAATAAGAATCAGAATTTCGATGAGACTTATTTTACGCACAGCTATAGACACCACAATTACCCGCCTCTGCTATTTGCCTTCTACTGCTTTTAAAATAGAACTCGGGCTCACGAAAAGCCTCATAAATAACTTAATACATTTACAGTCTCATTTTTTTCCTATAAATTAATGTAATGATTTGCATTATTTAAAAAGGTTCCAGCCTTTTAGTTGTTAAAAAAGGTTTCTAGAATCATCTATTTAACACACCGCATTGTTAGTCTACAATGTATGTCTAGACCAAGACAAATTCATTTAAATTACATTCTGGGGTAAAAATAATGAATAAAATATTTTCAGCCCAATAAACCTTTAGTATTATATTCTAATGTTTTGAAATAATACATTTGTGGAGGAACATGTGTTAATTTGAAGGGCTATTTCACGTGAATAATATTATACATCAAACAACAAAGTCCTTAAATTGATTCCTGGCCTAATAAATCCCGCAGATTCTAATTTAAATGTATCCATCATTAACTCTAACTAGATTTTTGTTAATAATTAAGAGTTAATCAAAGCGGCAGTTCATGACTAAATACAAAAACATTTGATGGTTTAACAAAAGATATAATTTTTTACTTTTTAAATAATCGCTTTTATGTTTAGCGTTGGGGGTTTTTAAATGTTTTATTTAATTTTTATTATAAATTTTTTAAACGTAATTTATTTGGTTTTGTGTAAGAGCCTTAGAAGACTAGCTACTTTTAGCATCGGCGATCGAAGATTATGCGACTGTATCGATGCTGCAACGCATTTTGGCGACTCTCTGCGTATGGAAGCGGTATCGGAACCGTGCGTTTTAGCGACTGCTCCGATGGTGCATCGCGTTTTGGTGGCTCTCTGCGTTCGGACGCAGGTCGGCTGTAGTGTTACTGATCGGTAGTCGACTATCGATTGTTTCGTGTAGTAGGTATCGATAGATTCAAAATCAGGCAATCAAATCAACAATAAAAAACAAAAAATCAGCAATCAATCATTTAATTTTTTTTTTATCTTTGTTCTTTTTTAACTGTAGCTCTAGCTAGTTATAGATCGATAAAAATATTAAAAAAACTATAGTGGTCTAATTACATGGTCTTCCTTTAATTACATTGCTGTTTAAACATAGGGTTGACTGGGTACGATTGTGCCAGAGTACGGTTGTGCCAATCGTCATATTATTAAGGGGTCAACCTGTAAAATAGTGTGTGCGTGTTAAATAAATAAATAAATAATAATAATAATATTAGTGAAACTGTAAGGAATACATAGGTCAAAATCCCCTTCCACTCTCCCTTTAGAGAGAGGGTGGAAGTGAAGGGGGAAAGATAGGAGCGGCGTGTCTGTCTAAACGTGTATCACAGTATTGCGTCAACCTTCGCACGACATTATAGTTACCAGAGACCTATATTACTTCTAAACAGTTATAAATATTTTTATTTTATTGCTTTTAATAATTGTTGTTATATTTGTGCAGATAGAGTAATGAGTCTTTCTTCGTTATAAATTATACCTACATTAGAAGTTAAATAGCAGTGATTACTTTGAACATAGAGTATTATGTATTGTCACAATGATTGCTTTTTGTGCGTACACAAATTTTCTGGGTACGCTAGTGAGATTTAATAAATAATATTATACCTTTCTTCTATCTAACTGGCAAAACCGCGCACGGCCGCTGTGATGCGTCACGTGCTGCATTGACCTTCGCCAATGCAGACGAAATTGCGGATTAAAATTTAGCCTATGTCCTTCTTGAAGGTTCAGGCTATCTTCATACCAAATTTCATCAAAATCCAGCCGTTTCATCGTGAAATCGTAACAGACAGAGTTACTTTCGCATTTGTAATATTAAAGTACTAGCTTCTGCCCGCGACTTCGTACGCGGATCCTGTTGCTTATGCCAGCGACAACGGGGTCGGCAAAATCGAAGATCTGAAACGTCTGATGTCGAATTCGGTTCAATTTTGGCCAGTAGAGTCAAATTTTCAATGATATGCCATCGTCATCAAAAATCAGTCCTAAACTGTTACCGCCTTCACCGCGTGGAGGTACTCCCACCTTATTATAATATACAGCGAAATTAGTGACAGGGTTACATTTTAAAAATTACAGCTTTGATTTCCACGTCAGATGTTTCTGATCTTCGATTTTTATAAGTCAACAGGAAATGCCCATCAGACCGAACAACTTTTGCTAAGACGTCATTAATGTATGTGTTATGGTGTAGCTGGGCTCTTGGAGTTCCACATCAGGTGTTCCAGATCTTCAAATTTATTCTCTCAGCAGAAAATACTCATCACTTGGAACAATTTTTGCTACGGTACCATTTTTGTATCTCTTATAGTTTAGCTGGTCTGTTGCGGTTCTGCATCAGGTGTTCAAGTTTCCAAGATAAATTATAGCCTATATGTTGCCCAGACTTAATACCTATACAACAACAAAAAAATCATTCAAATCCGTCCAGCAGTTCCGAAGATTAGCGTGTACAAACAAACAGACAAACAGACAAACAGACAAACAGACAAACAGACAAACAGACAAACAGACAAACAGACAAACAGACAAACAGACAAACAGACAAACAGACAAACAGACAAACAGACAAACAGACAAACAGACAAACAGACAAACAGACAAACAGACAAACAGACAAACAGACAAACAGACAAACAGACAAACAGACAAACAGACAAACAGACAAACAGACAAACAGACAAACAGACAAACAGACAAACAGACAAACAGACAAACAGACAAACAGACAAACAGACAAACAGACAAACAGACAAACAGACAAACAGACAAACAGACAGACTTTTTTTTTGGATTCGTGCTCTATTACTGTTTCTAAACCCCCCTCAATTATTTTTTTTTAAATATATTCAATGTACAGACACAGTTTTTTTACTGTTTTATTATATGTATAGATAGATGAGTATAATAATAGTATGGAAGTATGGATTAAATTTTCGTCAACTGCCACGGAACTGAACACGTGTATCTGGTAACACTGCGACCGGCAGATCATTCGAATGTGTGCGTAGTGTAGCGATCAGTCGCTGCGGCAAGCTTCCGAAAAGCGACTCAGTCGCCGCGTTTGGCGTTTTTAAGTGTGCGGTATGGGACGCTTAGTCGTTGCATTTGGCTTCTAAAACCGACTAAATCGCTGATCGCCGATGCTGAAAGTAGCGTGTGTGCATTGGAGTTTATAAAAATAATTTTCAAAATTTTAGTTTTCATTTCGTTAGTTAATTAATATTCCTCATTCCCTTTCAATGTAGTATGCAAACTATACTGCGATCACCAACCCGCCTGCCAAGTGTGGCGATTATGGCAAATCCCCCCCCTCTTTGGGGGAGGCCTATGTCCAGCAGTGGACGTCTTTCGGCTGAAATGATGATGAATGATGTACCTAGCCTTAAGGATTTTTTTTGTGAATAAAAACATTAATTCATTATAAAGCAACCTTATAATTAAAAGACAGCTCAGAGTAAAATATATCCAACGAAGCGCTTTGATTCCACATTTATCTGCGAATTGTCAGACTATGGAATTCACTGCCCGCCTCTCTGTTCCCCGATAGTTATAATCTGGGTATCTTCAAAGCACGCGTACTCCACCTAAGGCCGCATCGTTACTTAAGATCACGTGAGTTGCAGTCAAACGCAAGCATATTTAAAAATATAAAGAAGTGTAAAATCTTACAATTAAGCTCAAGTCTGACGACTTTCTCTTGCGGTGGTACCAGGTTCGTGTTCGAAGCTCTGCATTTGAATGTCGTGTTCAGGTCTTCTCTTTTCAAATGCTGTAACTCCAAGCGGTTGACTATCACGTGGGTGTCCGTCTTAACGCCTATATATTGAGATGCTGGTGTCCCGTCTATCCACCATGACACTGTCGGCTCGGGACGACCTGGTGTACGAAATTAGAGCTTAATTCGAGGTGTAAAAGGACACATCACATACACGTAAACTGTTCATCAAACTTAGTTACATTAAGCATTATTAATAATAATAATAATATGTGGAGACCTTTCACACACGGTCATCTGACCCAAAACTAGGCAGATCCTGTACTATGGGTGTCAGACAGCTAATATACATACAGTAATACATAAATAGATACGTATATAGGTAATCAACAACCAGACACAAGGCAAACACAAGTGCTTATCACACAAATATTTACCCTGGGCGGGATTCGAACCCATAACACGCTGCGCAGCAGTCAATCGCTCCACCACTGCGTCAACCATGTCGTGATTATTGCTGGGATACGAATTATATTTTTTGTGTGAATAATGTCTATTTATGGTAGCACGCAATGCAACAGTATACAGGGAAATTGATTGATTAAAGATGAAATTAAAAAAAATACCTAAAACCTCTTAATCTTGACTTCGTCTCATCAACCTGAACAACATTTGTTCTGCGACTTTGACCTCAACTAAATAATGTAGCCAAAAACAATTTGTTTTCGTTTAATTGAAGTCTGTAAAATTTACGTATACTTACTACGTGCGCGCGCAGTAGCGAATATGATGTAGGTTGTAGGTTGTAGCTAATGTACAGGCATAGCTGATTTGTTCAACTTTGTCGGTTATCAAGTGCAAGCAAAAAATATATAATAATATGCAAAATTTAGAGGGTCTTTATAGCTTTTGTATGAAAAAAAAATGTTTCGAATTTTGAAAAGTCGTAGAACAAATATTATTCATTTTCCTGATACGAAGTCAGGATTAAGAGGTTTCGGGTATTTTTTTTAAATTTCATCTTTAAAACATATTTTCTAAAAAAACATACTTTGCCCTACATATCACCATAACCAGAAAGTTCACAGGTATGATCCAAAACAAAACAATGATATTATAAACATGTAAACTTCGTTTCGTAAACTGTGTTTTTACACAATTTATATCAAGTTTACAAGAAAGTTAGGGACAGAACAAGGTTGATGACCTACAGAATAAATTCCTTTAATTATTCAGACCACGTTTTGAAAACCTTTTCATAGTCATAACAAATTGTAGGTACATGTCTGACAAATTATGTTGGCGAGTCAACACGTGTTTTAAATTTGTGTTTTTTTTTGTCGCATGTCTCGTTTCATTGTTATTGTATTGAAACATTTTCAAGTACATTTTGTTTGTGTTCTTAAAACAACAGCCTCATGCAATATTAATTTCTTGCTTGCTTTTAACATTGTCAGCAGACGAACTTTTCAAACATTTAAAACATTTTTGGCATGTTTTTCTTTATGTTTAAAATAAGATTCAAAATTGTTAATACACCTCGTTACTTTGAGCTTCGAAAGAGCAAAGTGTCCTGACACTGCAATGTTTGTCTAAAAGGTCACTTCAACCACTAGATGTAGTACATAACTTGTGAAAGAAAATAATTTATTATTATTAATTATTATTATTTAAATCAGTGGTTTATCCAAATTAAATCAAAAACAAGTGTATTACGCAATAACCTCACAGGTTAAAAAAAGAGGTAAAAATTGCATTTAAAAGTAAGTAAAACATTATTTGAAGAAAATTACAAAGCTCGATCACGTAATTTAAGATTCAAAATAAATCTGTATATACCTACTTGTAAGAGTTTTACTTTACACAAAGGGAGGCTGTTTATTTTGCTGTAACAAAGATATTAGGTCTTTTCTTGTTTATACTTACCACTGAACAAAATCAATTTATAATAGAAATCTACCGGATATTAACAAAGTTTCAAATAACAAAGTATTGTTGGCTTATATTTTATACGAAATACATTTAGTTGTTACATCTGAAAAAAAGCCCTGAAGGAGAATCTTGAGGTTTACAAAATAGCACAATTTCAGAAAGCTTCTATTATACTTTTCGTATGCGGTAAACAGTATTTACTACTGTTTAATTTTAAATACTACACTTTACTGTTAGCTTAAAAAGCGGTTGCGTTTTGACCTATGAAAATAATTCTTGTTTAATAAGTAAGGAACACTCTTATTTGAGGCTCTTCTCTTCAAAACTAAGTTTTTTTAAAAGAATCAATCAATAGTATATCTTTCAAAATAACATCTTTGCATAAATTATGGTCTCAAATGTGTATGGCACCACATACTTTGCTTTAAGGCGGTAACAAGCGACTTTTGCAGATTTTAAACTGACAATCACGTCAAAATGTGCAGTGTAAATGATTTGAAAAAAAAAAATATGTTAAACTAGAACATTCTTTTAATCATTTAGTATGTGAATATTTTTGATAAGTTCATATTAAATAGTTTAATTAAATCGTGAAGTTGTGTCTGACGCGGACAAAACATTGATAATCACAAAAAATCTACCAGGAATATTTAAACGAAACTTTTACTATCTTACAGACAATTTTATTATCTATCTTTTAGTGTACGCCTATTTTTAAGTTAAAGAATAAATATATATATGTATTAAATATCTTTTATTTAATTTTTTCGACTAAACTTTGAGTGTTTTGGACGCAGCGCATACGATTCTCTGGTCACTCAAGGTCGCAGGCGTATATCGTCGCCTTTATACAAAATCTTTAAAGCACAAAGCAACTGGTTACTAAATTGCGCATTTTCGGTCACATAATTAAGTATGAGCGTGATAACAGGGTCAAAGCCTAAACTCCCCCTGTCCGGCCCGCTGCATCATCACAATTGGTGGGCGCACGGCTGAAGATAATCCGTTGCGAGCACTGGCTCGAAGCCAGGCGGCCATACTGCGGACTTTTCAATGAACCCATTCGAATGGAATATCTCTTCCAATGTTTCCATAAAAGAAATCAAGCAATAGAAAAAAATTGAGCTCCCCCGCCGCTGTTCAATATTTTTGCGACGCTTTAAGTTAAGCGCCGAACCGACTTAACTTGTTTTTAATCCGAAATGTGAAATAATGGCGTTTATTCATTTAAAGTTATTTTTACAGTTCCCTACTGTCATATCTTTTGATTTGTCACTGTTAAATAAACAGAGAATTCCAGCTCGTGTCAGGAAATTATTAATTATGTAGGCAGAGCATTTCTTTTTTTTTAAACCGATTCTGTATGGTGACATTTGAAAGAGCATTCGATAAGTGAAAACGGTATGAGTGGATGTTAATAAATAAATATTTCTATGTACGCGTATAAATCGCGATATTACTTTCGAGCGGTGAACCGAGCTTTGCAGAATTTCAAAATGTGATTCATAACACTGTTCAATTTTATGAACGAAGTCAGGTGTAGGTAATTGTATAAAAGTTATATTTTTATGACACGTTCAATCACCAAATCTGGTACTTAAACGATTCCAAAACCATGGTACTTCTCTCCAATTTAGATATAACTTTAAAAAATCGTATATTAGTGTGTAGTCATAAAATACTCACCTCGATTTTGACCAAACTGTAACCAACTACCATGACTATTATTTCGGTAACTAGTTAAAGGTCTACTCACCACCTCGAACTTCGCACACCAGCACCAATGCTGCTCCTTCCTCCAAAGGCCCCACAACACCTGACACGTCCGCACCAGACTTGTCGTACAGCAACATTTGATGAGGAGGCACTACGACAAAAACACATGACTCACGAACATAATTATAATAAGATTCTCTACAAACACGCCCTATCTCACAATCTTGATAATAATATCAATAAGGGAATGAAAACTGAAGGCGTGATCGTTCACGATATTACGCGAGCGCTAGATTTGATTATTATTTGACGCCATTAATGAACACCCTCCGTTCTCAATGGTAATTGGATATTTTATGATGTTATGAATATGCCTGATTATGTAAGTAAGAGAGTTCTTTGTGTGAGCAGTCCCTTTGCTAACAAAAGGCTCCTTGCAAATTACCTCTCGGCGCGAGCAGACTAATGGATTTCAATGGAGTTGCATATATGCGATGTAGGCTTACTTTTAAATGCTTTGTTCTGCGCAAAAGAAATTTACTTCCCTCATCTCCTTTGCCTGCGTCTTTCGTCGCCTTGAATAGGGTAATTTCTTTGAAAAGCTCAACGGTAGTTTGCTCGGCATTTTATAGGCCATGTTTATATTTTTATACATTTTGCCGGTAATATTTCTTCAGAATACGGTTATGCTGCCATTGAATAATTCTATTATAGTAATTATAGAAAGATAGCCGCATTATTCAGCAAGGTTATTATATTAATAAAGTCCATCGATTTGGGAATCATATAGGTATGAACTACCAATAATTTACATCGGTACTGATTGTGAAAGTGGTAAATAACGTTGTGAAAACACAGCACTGCGCTTTATTAATTATAACGGCATTCGCTGAAGAATGAATACAAAGTACTCGTTACTCATTTCATAATTTAGTGAACCATTTTCCGTCTAAGGTTTTAATGCAAATAAAGGGGATCAGCATGGCGGGTTGATAACGTTCAGACAATTTGATCTATTCAAATCTAATTTCCTTTTAAATTTAACCTGTCTCCTGCAGATTTTATCTGTGTCATCGTCGGCCGGCATCGTTTTTATCAGCGAGGCAGCTGAGCAACCTCGCCGATCCCGAGTCGACAGTTGATAATTAAAATGTCTGCGCGATGTCATCACTGGGCGGCCGCGGCGCCCGCGATTCATCGTAATGACTAAATTGATTCCCAGTTGTCGCCTCATAAAATTTTCATTTTAAACTTAGTCGATTTTAATTTTAGCGAGATTGTCTACTACTGTTTCACTTAACATGGGTCCATAGATCTTAAGAACCTTTTATAAATTCCTACGTGCTTATTTTGAAATAATTGTAAAAACAACTAAAAAATACACCACAATTTACCTAGAATTTACAGCCGAAGGGTAAGTACGTTTTTTGTGTAACTACGATAAAAATACAAGACTGATCTAGACTGATTTCATTTTACTTGCCTAAACTTGTACCTGAAATTAAACAGTTACTTTGATCTTTTATTTTTGTTTGGCGTTAATTCTATTTACTTAGTTTCATTTAGCGATGTTTGCTTTCTTCGGGTTCTTTTTATCTTATCTTAGGTTCTGATCAACTAACTTACCTATTACTGTCAATCTGATTTGGAAATTTCTTGTTGGCGAGTTTTTGAAGTCTACTCGACATCTGTAGACGCCTTCGTCGTCTAGCTGTACGGAGGTAAGTGTTAGCGCTGCGGGTCTTGCGACCGTCGCGAAGTATGCTCTAGGTCCGAACGCACCCGGGTCTGACCACTGTAGCGCCTTGTTGAACGAACGTCCTCGAACGTCGAAACTGAAACAAAAATACGGATAACCTGAGGCCTTTGAATAAATCTAGAAAGTATTTTTCTAAAAAAGTAGATTTTCATTTTACATTAAGCTACTTTTGAAATTGAAACGTAGATAAATATGACAGATTTTAGAGAATATACCTAATAATATAGGCACTTTATTAGACCCAATCAGCTATAAAAAAATGTCGTATAAAAACCAGGTACAATCAGATCTAATACAATCACGTTCCCCGTCCGATCTAATGAAAGCGCGTAAATTGCCACATGGTCCGCGTCTGAATTTATTTTCCTTATAAAAAACTGTCAAATTCTAGAATAAAAGAACGGCCCAACACGGTGAAGTTTTTCAATTTCCGGACAGGCTACATTTTCTCAATCTACCGACCTCCATCCTAATTTATAAAGCAAGAAGGTTTCAGAGAGATGATTTCATCGCACACCCTGTCTGTTCTCAGGTAAATTTAACAATTTAAGTACGCATTTTATGAAGGTATTATCTCTCGTAAGTATTCGTTTTGCCCGGTTGCTGATATAAAATAGCAATTATAAACAATTGTAAGGATATAATGGGAATTTTATCTACACAAGTGTTTTGGTTACGTAAGCAGATGTTTGCTGTTGAGTTTATTACGCACTCCGTTATTCCCTTTCTGAGTAAAGGATGAGCAAAATTAATTAATACTACAATAGATGTTTACTTGTAAACATAAAATTTCTTAAAGTTCATGTTTGAGTTTTGTGAGATGGGAAATTAATAAACTCATTTACACTTTGTAGCGTTCCTTTCACTGTTTCTGTATAAATTATCTTTTTTTTTAGAGTACCTATCTTTAGCTTTATGTGTTACTGACCATCTGTAGTATAAACTATAAATCAAGCACATGAAAAATATAATCAAACGAATAAAAAATATAATTACTAGCTTTTGCCAGGATTTCGTCTGCGAAAATATCGGTTTTCACGAATGCAAATCATTTTGCGGATTAAAACGTAGCCGCAATACTTCCCCAGGGGTTAAGCTATCTTTATATCCAAATGTCATGAAATTCGGTTCAGTCATTTCGTCGTGAAAATGTACCAGACGGACTAACGAGCTACTTACACATGTAGAATATTAATAAGTTAGAATATAACTATTTATCATTATTTGTGCGCATAGACCATCCATTATACACTTGTTTTATAAATGTTTGTCCTGTGCTTACTATGTAACAACAAAATAAAGTCAAGTCCAAGTTAAGCCATGTGAGTACAAATCAGGTTACGCGTGTGTGACAAGTGCTAGCTCACGGCATAAGGACATTGACGGAAAGTCCTCGGACCTTCATCGTCAAGTGTGATTTCCTTAACGAGCGCCATGACATCTTAAGTGTGTTTCGTTGTACGTTGTAGGTGTGTTCCGAACGTTAATTGGATTGGTCGTGCTCGGCTTCCGCTCATCCGTTTAAGGTAGCGAACGGTTCATTAGGCCCGACTTTATGCTATTAATTAAATACGTATTCACAAAGTTTTTATAAAGCACTGCCCGAGTGGAATTACGGCGACTGTCTGTTTTTCTTGTTGAGAGAGTTTTTATAAAATTAGAGGCGGATTGTCTTAATCAAACCTATCTAAGAATCATCTAATCTTAACTAATCTCATACTATAACAAAGAGGAAATATTTGTTTCTTTGTTTGTTACGATTTAACTCAAAAACGACTATTCCGATTTCAAATATTCTTTCACTAAACGATAGCTACATTATCCCTGAGTAACATTACATATAATAAAAACGTAAGATTTGTTTGTTACTTTGTTACAATTTAACTCAAAAACTACTGGTCTGATTTCAATAATTCTTTCACTAATCGAAAGCTACATTTTCCCGGAGTAACAAAGACGATATTGCATTATTAAAAAACTAGGTGTCCTTAAGAAAATATACGAGGACGAAGTCGCGGGCAAAGTGCTAGTTGTAAATAAATTTTAAAAAGTCACATTCGTCAAAGCACATTTAATTTAAAAACATAACACCTATCTAAGATGCTAAGGACCATAACCAATTTATGGCAAATCGTTTACAGAAAACCGAATCTAAATCGGGTCAACCGTTTTGGGTCTAACATTGAACTGACACCGTTGCCAGACGAAGCTCCTGACTAGACAATGGCCTATTTCTTAGAGTACCTAAAGTCCCCACACCTACACCTTAGAGGACTTTAAAACCAGTACAAACGATTAACATAGGCTACTTACTAGGTCCAAGTACCTTAGAAAAGGATTATAATAACTAAGGAATCAAAAAGAAGAATGATTTACTATTTTATTTCAATACACAATACATTAGTGTTAGTATTTTTTAGAAATAAAAACAATGCGCAATTTATATTTGTTTTTAAATGTTTTACATGAATACTTACATTAGTCATGGTAAAACAAACGGTTCATTGTATAAATGAAATAAAATGCGGAAGGTTTTATTTACATGCAATATTTACAACAACAAAAAATACAACTATCATTGTTAAAAATATCATATATTCGTATTTTTTTGGGTGTAGGCTCCGCTCGCCCCTTGGATCTTGCCCCTTTCGATTGAAATATTCCAATCACCCCGTTTTTTATTATTTTGGTGTAGTGATTCGCCCCTTACCAAGGGGCAAGTGGAAAATTGACCAAAAAAAGATATAGTTAGACAGAAAATTGCATACATTATGAATATCGTCTTATTTGATGTATAAGTATAGAAAAACTGTGTGCGTACTCATGACTGCTTTATAGGTTAGTATGGATAATCTACAATGGTGTGTTTTTGACATTTTTAACCGACTCCAAAAAAGGAGGAGGTTGTCAATTCGGATGTTTATATTTTTTTTATTTCCTCAATTTTTATAATTTTAATTTTGCTGCTAACAAATCTTAGTAAAATAGATAGGAAAGCAGAAAAGAACTGGAATTTGGTGCTTAAGCGACTATATTACTACTTAAAAACAAAAATATTAATTAAAATTTTTAAACACTTACGTGTGCTGACAGTACTTTTAATTTACTTACAATCGGGGGCGATTTGGGGTATCTAATATTTCTAGGGGCGAGGAGATACACTTAGGCAATTAGGGGCTAGATCCAAGGGGCGAGCATAGCCCAAACCTTTTTTTGGCAAGCATAAAAAATGTTGTCTATTTTAATGACGTGCTCTGTTTACTTACTTTTAATAGATATTATAATCAACTTGTATGAATATCTACTTAAAGCTATATTTTACTGGGACACCATGGTGGCACAACCAAAGGGAAAAAAGTTTGCCACTCTGTAGAGAATATGCCCATCCTCTGGTCAATATCCCTCTGTCGCCATCTACGACACCCACAGGTAGAAATGGGGTGATGCCATTGGAGGCCGGCACACCACGGCGCCTACTACCAAGCAAACCAGGGCGATTACGGCTAAACTCCCTCTTGGGGGAGGCCTATGCCCAGCAGTGGACGTGTGAAGGTTACATGATGATGATGGTTACTTATTTTAATGGGTGGTTTTAATTTAATTATATCTAGTTGTATCTAGTTAGTATCTTTTTACATTCCATATATAAAGCCTTTCCCTAGCTTTTATCTGCTAGGTAATTCGTTTTAAACGATATACAAAAGCATTTTTTCATAAATTAAAATAGAACAACAGTCATTTTGCAGAAAGATGATGCATCATTCATTTATATAAAAGCATTTTGCTCACAAAGTTTAATTTTTCAGTGATCAATTAATTAAGAATGGTAATAATTTATCACAAATGCAGTATATTCGTAAGTAGGATATAATAATATCACTATTAAATTGGTTTGGGTAACGGTCATTGATACAATAGGTAGGTGTATGGTTACGTTGGGTGTAGATATAATAATTATTATTATTTTTTATTTACTGTTTTCTCTAATTTACTTTTTTACATGTATTTATATTTGTTTATTCATTTACACTATTTATTTTTTATTATATCCGTATCTGACCGTGGCATCACTTTGGGCCCTATCAGAATATCAGCGCTGTGACATTTTTAAATGTTACAGCACAATGCTGAGATAGGGGCCTTTTGGCATCGTACAGGACCGATTTGTTTCTTATTTTTTATTTTGTAATAATATTAAACCTTGTTGTTATTTGTGTGTATCGTCCTGTGCGGGCTAATAAATGCTTTTTCTTTCTTTCTTTCTTTCTATAGAGAAAAAAAAACCGGACAAGTGCGAGTCAGACTCTCCCACCCATACATATTTGTACGGAACCCTTTCAGACTTTTCCTCGTACTTGTAGACTAGTATAATTTAAGACGATAGGTATTACTTGCCAAATTTCAGTTCTAGATCAACGGAAAGTACCTACACCATAAATTTAGTTTCCTTTGAGAGTGTCGAAATATAGGATTTTTGTGGCATAAACGGCCGTATCCTTTTAGTACGTTTACTTAGAAGTTTGATTTTTTTTTAATCTTCAAGGGACTGTAGACCTGAGTATATTTTCCTGAGTATATAGGTTTTATTTTCAACTAGATGTCTCCACGCGTTTCCGAGATAAAGGGTTTTGACAGACAGACAGATGGACGGATAGACAGACGTACAACAAAGTGATCGTATAAGGGTTCCGTTTTCTGCTTTTGAGGTACGGAACCCTAAAAAGAAAAAAAAAACATGTTTTATCATACGGTTTTATTATCAACTAATAAGCTAGTGACATTGGTAATAAATGGTTTCAGTTATGAGTTCAACTGTTCAATTAGCAGACATCATTGTTAAAGTTTCAATGACCATATGAATCCAAGAGTCATGTCAATAGTCAAGCGGTGTAGTTTAATGGTCGTGATTTTAAACCACTGAATGAACTTATATTTTTATATTGGACTAGCGACCCGACCCGGCTTCGCCTGGGCCTATAGCCTTCCTCGATAAATTAACTATCCAACACAAAAAGATTCTTTCAATTCGAACCAGTAGATCCTGAGATTAGCGCGTTTAACCAAACAAACAAACTCATCAGTAACAAACTCACATATCTTTTTAGCGCAATTCGTACGTGTCTTTGGCGGGACAAGAAAGCTGAGTCGACGAAGACTCATGTGATTACTTATTTGAGTTTTTTTTTGGTAAATCTATATACATTTAATAAAACAGTAAAAAAACTGTGTCTGTACATTGAATATATTAAAAAAATAATTATTGAGGGGGGTTTAGAAACAGTAATAGAGCACGAATCCAAAAAAAAAAATATGTCTGTTTGTCTGTTTGTCTGTTTGTTTGTACACGCTAATCTTCGGAACTGCTGGACAGATTTGAATGATTTTTCTTTTGTTGTATAGGTATTAAGTCTGGCCAACATATAGGCTATAATTTATCTTGGAAACTTGAACACCTGATGCAGAACCGCAACAGACCAGCTAAACTATAAGAGATACAAAAATGGTACCATAGCATAAATTGCTCCACGTGATGAGCATTTTCTGCTGAGAGAATAAATTTGAAGATCTGGAACACCTGATGTGGAACTCCAAGAGCCCAGCGACACCATAACACATATAGGAATGACGTCTTAGCAAAAGTTGTTCGGTCTGATGAGCATTTCCTGTTGACTTATAAAAATCGAAGATCAAAAACATCTGATGTGAAAATCAAAGCTATCACTAATTTCACTGTATATTATAAAATAACATAAGCTGGGAGTACTTCCACGCGGTGAAGGCAGTAACAGTTTAGGCCTGATTTTTTATGACGCTGGTATATCATTGAAAATTTGATTCTACTGGTCAAAACTCCCATTAAGTTTTTTTATTTTGTCGAATAAATACGACTTCCTGCTTATGTTATTTGAGTGTTTAATTTCCTTTACACGGTAGCCTACCCGGTAACGCAGGGGAGCAGTCACTTAAATTTGAATTGATCAGGTATCTCTTCACAATAAAACTATAACCATGCCTAGAAAGAGGTCAAATCTTTCCCAATGTTCCAAAGGAGCTAAAAGATTGAGGATCATAAGATCCCAAGAATCTACCGAAGAGCGTCAGGAGAGACTTGATGCTGTTCGAGAACATCAGGCTGCAAATCGCTCCGTGGAAACCTCTTCAGATCGCGAAGCACGTCTGCGTTCTCAGCGTATTTACGCATCGACTTCTAGGTCTCTAGAGACAAGTGGGGAACGTGATGCGCGACTGACCGCTGATCGTGAACGTCACGCATTGTCTCGCGAGTTGGAGACGTTCACGGATAGAGAATTGCGCTAGAGTTCTCAGCGTATCTACGCATCTGCTTCTAGGTCTCTAGAGACAAGTGCGGAACGTGATGCGCGACTGTCCGCTGATCGTGAGCGACATGCATTGTCTCGCAAATCGGAAACGTTTACCGATACAGAATCACGCTTGAGTTCTCAGCGTATTCGCACATCTACTAACAGATCTTTTGAAACGAGTGATGAACGTGATGCACGACTAACTGCTGATCGAGATTATCATACATTGTCCCGAACACGCACACAACAAAATAAAATAATAAAAATAATAAAATATGGAGACATTTCACACATGGCCATTTGACCCCAAACTAGGGAGACCCTGTACTATGGGTATCAGACAGCTGATATACATACACAAATACATTTTAAATACATACATAATACAGATAAACAACACCCAGACACAAAGCAAACACAAGTGCTCATCACACAAATGTTTACCCTAGGCGGGAATCGAACCCGCAACACGCTGCGCAGCAGGTGATCGCTCAACCACTGCGTCAACCATGTCGTCAGATATATCCATAATCAGTTAGAAAGAGAGAGAAAGAATTGCTGGAGTACGGCAGGAAGAGACAGAACAAGAGCGCAACGAACGTTTGAATTCTGATCGATTTCGACCTTCTCTGAACAGAATGTCGATATCATCTGAAGAATCGGATGTGTCTCAGATATAGCCGTAGGGCATGGCGACCTTCCTTGGGTTGATAAGGAACGGAGTGCATTTACGTATACTCCTAAGATTGACTACGCCACATATTCCGCCATCGGAGGTATGATTCAAAATTGTACTTTTTGAACGTCTCGAATCGTCTCGCGCATCCCGTTGGTTTCCCGTCCCCGGGCTCTTAGAATTCGACATCAGACGTTTCAGATCTTCGATTTTGCCGACCCCGTTGTCGCTGGCATAAGCAACAGGATCCGCGTACGAAGTCGCGGGCAGAAGCTAAGCAAATTTAATAAACTAGCTGGAAAAAAATCGATTATTAACAGTTTTTTTCCGGGATAATAAGTTATGCATGGGCTTTTAAGTAAATTCAGCACCCTATCTACTGCCAAGGGGATGACTTGTCCTAAGCGTCCTTTACCTTATACTCGTACTTATGCATATTTTATTTCTTAATCTTATCATTATTTAGCAGTAAGGTTTATTTTTAACCATTACATAAAAAGGTAAGTACAGTCAAAAAAACCTTGCAACTACTTTTAAACAATGTTGTGAGTATATATTCTGGGATAACTGAGTTGGTTGGAGTATGAACGTAAGATGTGTGACGCACAATGGCCCAATCAAGAGGCTAAGACAGTCTTGAAATAGCCCACGTAAACTAACTTACATTGTTATGGGTACCTATGCTGAGTAGTATTTTATGTAAGTCATATCTTATAATAATATTACGCAGGCAATAAAACCTATTAATTTATTTTGTGGCGGTCACCAAAAGAGATAATTATCCATGTCGCCGGGAATAGTTGAAGTTTATTTAAGAACCGATGGGTATTTATGAATAAAATAAAATACAATTAATAAGGAATAAACAGTTCAATAATTTAATTACATTTAATTTGAAAGCCTCCATTGGTTTCTAAGTAAACTTCAACTATTGGCGACCCGGCTACGGCGACTAACCCGGCGACATGGATACTTAATCTCTTTTGGTGACTGTACATCTTACATCTACTATTGCAGGGTTTTACAAAACCAAATGTTAATACAAAATTGTACTTATTATTATTTTTCACCACAGCATATTTTCCCCTTAGCTACATTTTGTAACTTATCACAAACAATGCATTACTTGTGAACTCACTCAGAGAGCAACAAAATAGGTCCGTCTGTCAGTATTATCGATGGTATAGTGGTAAGGTGTAAATTTTTCTATTATAATATACAAAATGGACGGTTTCCTCCAAAACAGGAGGGCTGAAGCATGTAATCGAAAAGATATAAGGAAAGTAGGGAAGCCTGAACGCAGGAGTGGGACAGAATAGGCTATCGAAAAAATATAGAATAGCTTGTTCGACGGTGCTTGACTTATCTGTTATTATCGTCTCTTTTACTTAAGTGACAGTCATAATCAAAGGTATTATTTTAAAAATACTTTTATTAATAAATCATTTTGTTCCTGAAACTTGCTGTAAAGTCGTTCAAATCTGACTGAATGTCTATTTAACTTTTGGAATTAACTCAAACCTTTCTAATGAATGAATCCACGTAGATCACATTAACTGGATAAACGTCTATCTATAACAAAATTACAAATTTTAATTCATTTATTGTTTTCACATGAAAAGTCAGTTCTTACAGTTATTGTTATTCTATTTTCCTTTTCTTTATTTTTATGTAAGAATTTAAACTACTTTCGTTTTTTTTTTTATTGCATTTTATTTTGTTTTAGTCATTCATAAATTATCAACTTCACTTCTAAAACTACTATGTTAATATTCACTGAGTACCACTATTATGGATTCATCAAAATGTACAACTCTGACCCCCAAAATACAGACAAACAACTAGTTTGGGGATCACCGTTAAATCTACATAATTATGTAATGTACTTGATTATTAATAAATAATTTGAATTTGAATTTGAATTAATTTGAATTGTTATTGTATATACAGTACTGTAAAAGTTGCCTGCATTTAGCATGCAACTTTTACCTTTAACTACGGCACTTTAACATGGCATCGACGGAACACTCTAGAGCGAGGTTCGAATAGATTAGAAGAAAGTTGTTATTATACGACACAACGACTGACGGACCCGCCTCTGTCAGAGACAGACGTATTATTGTTAGTCTAAATATAGTGAATATTACAAGTTATTCATCGTTTAATTTTCTAGTATTTAGCTCCCGGTCCCTATAGTACTGCTGTAACAGACTTTGTAGTCTTGTGGTCGCAAGCAATAGGGACCATCTAGTTCAACAAGGGTTCAGGCTGGCTAAAGTAGATTCATCTTTCATGGGGTACTGTTTAAAATGTTACAATACAAAACCTCCCCACATTCTTCAACTAAATAAGACGAAATTTAAGTATTATATAAAACGCACACTATGCAGCCGAGCATATTATAAGATGGGTGACTACATCATTGATAAAAATGCTTGGCTGGATGCTGGTCCTGTTCCACAATGACAAGGGTTCATTGATTAATTTATTAATATTTGATAGAGCTGCTGGAGATGTAGATCTAAATGATATTTGCATTGTATAAACTCAATGTGTTAGTATTATATAATTTTGCATAGCACATACATGTAATCACTATATACTTTAAAGCTACCATTTACGTTGTACGTCTTTCATTGAATTAAATGAATATGCCCTGGCGGTTGTGAGTATGACATGCTTACTTTAATGTCTTGCTCATGGTGGCGCATGTGTTCATCATTCGGTTCCCTTCAAAATGGTTGAGCTACATGGTGCCGATCAGTACCTGTCATGTTCGTGAACGGGCGCCGTCAGTCGGGACTGGTCATCTCGTAGCTGCCTTGGTTATTTTAAATTTATTTTGAACTTGCCCGCGACATCGTCCGCGTGAATGTCGATTCTCGCGGATGCAGACGAAGTCGTGGATTAAAAAGTAGTAGCCTATGTCCTTTCTTGGGGTTCAAACTATCTGCATACCAAATTTTATCAAAATCAGTTCAGCCGTTTCATCGTGAAAGCGTAACAGACAGAGTTACTTTTGCATTTATAATATTAAGTATGGAAGTATGGATTGTTTATGATTGTCTCAAGACCTCTTTTAACGTGCACAACTTGTTAAATTTTTCTCACATTTGTGTCCCGTAAATTCAACATGAATGATGTAACCTAAATTTGTAATATTCTATTAATTTTAAAAGAGTGTTCATGGAGATTCTTGCTTATTCTTCTCCATAGAAACCTACTAGTTGCAACGAGCAATTAGCTTATTCAACTTGCTGACTGACTGATTCCTTGACAATTCAAAAGTGTTTGTAAATGGTTTATTAGAAATAAATTATTTCAGTTTGAATTTAAGCGCACCTGCTGAGCGTCGGGATCTGGGTTCGATTCTCAAGTCGAGCAAAGTGTTATTAGGTTTTTCCAGTAGCAGCCTGGAGCTTGGAAGTTGGCGGTGTAACGACCCCGTGCTATGAAAAGCAACAGCTTTAGGTGCTCTACCGAAAACATATTAGGCGCAGAAACAACGGTTTATCATTGGGTGGCATAGGCTGCTGTACGAACTGTAAACCTTAAGGGTTTGTTCGTTTATCATTGGGTGGCTTAGACTGCTATACGAACTGTGGGACCTTAATGGTCTGTTCGATTAACTGTATTGTTGCTGTACCTTTAACTTACTTCATTCTTGTTACTAATTACCATTTGTATTGTGTTTTCTTTATGTAGTGTGTAATTGTTTTCACAGGTCAAGTTTATCCCTAATGGGATAATGGGAACGCCCATACTCCTGACGATGTACTACTATACCGCTCGGCACTCCTCCTTGATCGCTCACTGACGTTCACTCACACAATTGGCTCACCCATTCACTCCCGTTGGACTATGAGAGTGGCACCTGTATTTACGCACACAATTGAGCACTATGTATCTGCTGCTTATAACTTGGTTGGTCTTCAGAGGTTGCCCGCCGTGACCGAAATTCGGTCGGAAGAATTACTATTTTTATTATCGCTGTAACATACCAATGTTGTACGAAGTCTACAATATTTAAATGTCGTTCAGTCAATCTATCTATACATATAATAAAACAGTAACAAAACTGTGTCTGTACATTGAATATATTAAAAAAATAATAATTGAGGGGGGTTTAGGAAAAGTAATAGAGCACGAATCCAAAAAAAAAATTATGTCTGTTTGTCTGTTTGTCTGTTTGTCTGTTTGTCTGTTTGTCTGTTTGTTTGTACACGCTAATCTTCGGAACTACTGGGCGGATTTGCATGATTTTTCTTTTGTTGTATAGGTATTAAGTCTGGGCAACATATAGGCTATAATTTATCTTGGAAACTTGAACCGCAACAGACGAGCTAAACTATAAGAGATACAAAAATGCTACCGTAGCAAAAATTGATCCACGTGATGAGCATTTTCTGCTGAGAGAATAAATTTGAAGATCTGGAACACCTGATGTGGAACTCCAAGAGCCCAGCTACACCATGACACATATAGGAATGACGTCTTAGCAAAAGTTGTTCGGTCTGATGGGCATTTCCTGTTGACTTATAAAAATCGAAGATCAGAAACATCTGATGTGAAAATCTAAGCTATCACTAATTTCACTGTTTTCTACTGTATCTTATAAAATAACATAAGCTGGGAGTACCTTCACGCGGTAAAGACGGTAACAGTTTAGGACTGATTTTTGATGACGACGGTATATCATTGAAAATTTGACTCTACTGGCCAAAATTCCCATTTATTTTTTTATTTTATCGAATAAATATGCCTTCGGGCTTATGTTATTTGGGTGTTTAATTTCCTTTTCTATTTATCTTCGTGACACGGTAGCCTACCCGGTGACGCAGAGGAGCAGTCACTTAGATTTTAATTGATCAGTTATCTTCTTTACAATAAAACTATAACAATGCCTAGAAAGAGGTCAAATCTTTCCCAATGTTCCAAAGGAGCTAAAAGATTGAGGATCATAAGATCCCAAGAATCTAATTTTGATCAACTTCGACATTCTCTGAACAGAATGTCGATATCATCTGAAGAATCGGATGTGTCTCAAGATATAGCCGTAGGTCATGGCGACCTTCCTTGGGTTGGTAAGGAACGGAGTTCATTTACGTATACTCCTATGATTGACTACGCCACATATTCCGCCATCGGAGGTATGATTCAAAATTGTACTTTTTGAACGTCTCGAATCATCTCGCGCATCCCGTTGTTTTCCCGTCCCTGGGCTCTTAGAATTCGACATCAGACGTTTCAGATCTTCGATTTTGCCGACCCCGTTGTAGCTGGCATAAGCAACAGGATCCGCGTACGAAGTCGCGGGCAGAAGCTAGTATTATAATAATATTCGTTTATTTTCAGGCATTAGCACCCATACATTTACAAAAAACTAACTATAACTAATAAAATATAAAAATTAAAAAGAAGAGAAAACTATAAAATTATAATAAAACAATGCAATACATTTATTTTAATTCCCTCAGCAAATGGACGGATTTAAAAACAGCAGTGACAAGTGTATTGTTGTTGTGGTTTTGTTGTTGTTTGTTGTTGTTTGTATTATTATTAGTTAGTGGTCCTTATAATTCATTATTTATTTTTAATCACACAATTCAAATTCACACTAAATAACATTAAAGCCTTAATCAATAATTCGATAATTTTGACAAGGAATATTAATAAAACAATATTTATATGTTTTTTGTTTGGACCTTAATCGCAATCGCGTTCAAACTTTGATAAGTTGTTGTGCACAACCCCGCGAAGATTTATAAGTTCGGACATTCACGCAGATAAAGTCGCGGAAAAAGTTAGTTTTACCTTACCTTTTACCTTATAAACGTGGGCATACTGAACATGATGAAAACCAACCAAAACTAGTTAAAAACTGACTTAGGGTTCCAACCAAAGTTGTCAGACAACAAGGTACAGAAGCCAGTACATCAAGCTACAAAAATCGGTCGTCTTTGATAGATTGCCAACTTTATAAAAAGAATAAGGTTCAATTGAGATTTGACAGCTTGGTAAGGTACTTAGATAAATTAAAAGCATTTAAAAAATGTGACTTCATAATGTTGCTTCGACCCAAACGCTAAGGTGCAAAATGGATTAACACATCTTACTTACCTATAAATAGGTTTTCCTCCACTCTTCCTGAACCACAGCACCATATAGACCCTGTCTTCGTTAGTGTCGGGTGTGACGTCACACGGGAGCGACGCTGTACGGCCCAACACCGCATCCACGTCTACCGTCGACACTGCAACAATGGACACGTTCTCTTAGTACAACAATAATAGTAACGTGTTGCAAGGACTTGCTTATCAAGATGCCATGTTAATATCAGTTGCTCGTTTAGTATATAACGGGATGTAGTCATAGACCAATATATAGTATTTTACCATGGATACTGGTACATGATTGTAGACTACCAGACATTGAGAAATCGTTCTATTTTTTTAATTTTCAATTACCTACCAACATAGTTTATAAGTCAAATTGTTCCAAACAAAGTAGGCTATAATTATGTCTAAAATAAATAATTTATTATTATTAACATTTTTCGTTTAAATTATCAGCCGTTCTATAGGGTCAGTGTTCATGTCTGAGCCATAAAGTCTGTTCTACCTTGTAAACAGGGTAAAAAGGATTTAAGGTTCTACAGTTTTTTTCGCTTAGAGACGAGCGCCACAATTTTTAAAACACGTAAGAATTAAATGTCGCTTTGACGGAATCTACGAGCGCGAATCTTTAATAGCAGCTTAAATTAGGTGTACATACATGGTTAGTTTGATGATTAGAATTTTAAATCTATTCTAAGCATACATTTTGGATGTATCTACATGAAGCTGTCATTGCTGGATAGCAATATAACACATTTAGCATATTTAGTTACTTTGTCGTGATTAATTTAATTATTAAACTCGTTTTTGCAAACCTAAGCTCCTTATGCTTTATACCCTATATTTAATATCAGCCGTGTACCCCATGGAAAAAATACATTAGATAAACGGCAGTGTAGCATATTTTATTTACAAACAGCGTCATTGCGATTTTCTCCAGTTCATTTTACGAATTACAAAGGGATGACAGCGGCTAGGACAGCCCATTTGCATTTAAAAATAAACCAAAAAGGGCGTTGAAATAAAATTTATTACACCCTTGATAAAAAAAAATAACTCGGAGCATAAGACACTTCCAACGGTTTATAATAAAATAAGGACGCAAAATCTGAAGAAAGGAATCCCCGGTGTAATACATTTATTCATTACGAAAGTAATTTAATGAAAAGTCAGTTTGGGAGCGGACTGTCATATTCTAGTTGTGTTCCGTACAATTAGAACATTGTTAGAGATACGTGCTAACATTTCTCTTAAGATTAAAAATAGAATGTCTGTTTAGTTTTCTGATATTTTAGGGGGACTTTCTCGCCAGCGCGCACTATACAAAACATCGTAGTGGTCTTTTTGGTCGTTAATTAAACTCAATGAAATTTTGTAAATAACGAACAAGGACACTATAATTCCCAGGTTTATTAACTTAATTAAAATTATTCCCGATAACCAAAAAAATCGTTATGATATAGGTACTCTTAGGTCAGCGCATACAAAGTAACAAAATATGTTCGAGCAGTTTTTAACCTTAAAAATAGAAGGAGGTTATCAATTCGGATGTTTATAAATCATCATCATCATCATCATGTCAACCTTTAGACGCCCACTGTTGGGCATAGATGTTTATATACTTATATATAATTATACACTAGCTAACCCGCCAGACGTTGCCAATCGATTTTTAAATTTTCTTACCGTTTAATCCTTCCCTGGACTTCTACAAATATTTCTAGACCAAAATTAGCCAAATCGGTCCAGCGGTTCTCGAGACTAAGCGAGACTAACGAACAACGATTCATTTTTATTATATAGAGTATGTATTGATTTATGAGTATGATTGAGTTATGTATGAATTGTCAATTAATTAAAATTCGACTAGGTACAGTCAGCAAAGTAGATAGGTATGCAGGGTCGTCAGATATAGTTAAAGTTTACTTAGAAACTGATGGACGTTTTTGAATAAAATTATATTAAATTAAAAGACAATAAACATTTCAATGATTGATTAAAATTTCATTCGAAAACATCCATCGGTTTTTGAGTAAACTTCAACCATTTCCGGTGACCTGCATACCTATCTCTTTTGCTGACCGTACATTAGAAATTCCTCCAGAGTAAAAAAATGTGTGCAAGATTTAATTCAATTATTATCGCACACGCAAATACGCTATTCTCAATTCTGTTTCTGATATATTTTGCTGCTCCGTCAAACACCAGGCTTTTCCCAACAGCTACGTACACTTTTTGACTACCTACCTTCGTGGACTTTAATATAGGGCTCATAAAGTACATTTTAATTAACTATAATATTATGTCGCTTTTCCCTTATATTAATGCAATATTAAACGTTATAATTATACTAATATTTATATTCCAAAACGTAGGTTCGAGGTAACTCGCAAAAAAAGTCCCTAGAGGAATTGAGGAGGCCTTTAATCAGCAAAGACATAGAGTAGTCTAGAAAATAAAAAATGATTAGTACAATTTTTAGTAAAATATATGTTGTTTCGTTAGGTGAGATATTTTTTGTTAACCTTTAGTAATTATGATGATTATAATTATGTGAGTGTATGATAATAACACAATATTTATTCGTGAGCTAATTAATTATGCTATCATTACCATTCTGCCGGCAATGATTGCTTCCTTATTAGACACGGTCGTGTCAAGGACTGAAAATAATATTACTATTGACGTTCCGTACAACGAATTTAATTCCAAAGAAACAAATATAAAAAACTAAAAAAGTTACACTAACACTGACCATACGAATGTGATTCGTCAGGTCCTCAAACTTACCTGTGTAGACGTGCGCCACGTGGCCACTTTCTCCCGCTGGGCACGCTTCTCTTATCACTAGGAAACTACCAAAAGCAACAACAAACTCGTATCCCTGCACAAAACGAAGTTTTGAACGAATAACTGTTTTGGTGACGAATGTCATTCGTACGTCAGCGGTTAAGGGTTAAAGCGGTTTAGGTAACGGTATGAGTTACAATGCGGCTTAAACTACATGTATTAAAAATTGTTAGTAGTATATTTATGTACATTTTATTTCGCATACTTTGCTGGTTTTAGGCACCGGTATGTCTATTCTGTTACAATGTCCCTCTTTGAACACCTTGGTGAAGTGAGCTGTCATCCGTCCGCCTGCTTTGTTAATCCCTGTTAATTCTGTAAAAATCTCCCTCCGTGAATTTACATAAAGTGAACTTGAGGTGAATTACACAGTGTCATCACTTCTTGTAAATTCACATTAGCCGTCACTATTGTCTGATTGTCCACCATTACATTGTCATATCTTTTAGAAGCTTATTGAACCAATAGGACCATGTTTTAATATATTAAAAAAATGTAAGTAAATAAAAAATCAACAAAATAACATGTCAACTCTCGCCGATGGCGTAGGATTGCGATCCCAAGGGACTATTAGACTGTGTGACCTGTGTTTGCACATACACTTGTGTACTATAATATCTCTTGCGTACTAGCTAGTCTCCATTAAATTAGAAGATTGACCACAGTAGCCGAAATTCGGTTGGAAGAATATTACAGTGACAACTCGAAAATTAACAAAAACAAAAGAAGCGCCACAATTTATGACAAAGTAAGCCGTAAGTATTCCGTTTTCTCATTGTAGCACGAGTCACTAAAAACGTTACCATGAGGTCGGATGAACTGAGCGTTTTGGCTCTACTGCCTACAGTCACAAAATAGATGAATACAGAAGGTATGCTATATCCAACAAGCGAAAACCAACGCATACACCCTCAGACGCGTACCCTCAGAGCTATTTGAATACTCAATCGTAGATCATTAACATTATATTACCATTAAACTATCTAGCGTGATGTGATGTAACTAGACTTAACCGATTATATTATAAAGCCCCAAAAAGTAGTTTTCAATGGAAATTAAACTTTGTCATCTTTGACAGTGAGTTTATGTTTCAAAAACTTGATAATTATCTGAGATTCTAAATTCAAATAATATGTATGAACTATTTGAAACGAATTCCATTCGCATTTTCTGTACGAGAAGTTTGTGTCTGTGTGAAGCCTGTATCTGTGTGTACATTTTCCCTTTTGGTTTAGAGTCAACCCTCTGTAACTACCTTTTCAGTGTTCATGTTTAGGGCCAACATTTATCTCGACAAACTTAATTGGGGCTCTGTGTTTTTCCTTTTGTACATTTATACATGTCTACAAACTGTTCGGTGTGCGAAATTTCTTTTGGCAATTTAGTTACACGTAAACATACGTGTGGGGTTTGGGAATCAATCTAATAAGGGAAGACAAAACTCGATTGTTGGTTAC
Source organism: Charanyca ferruginea (assembly GCA_947361185.1). NCBI lineage: Eukaryota > Metazoa > Arthropoda > Insecta > Lepidoptera > Noctuidae > Charanyca > Charanyca ferruginea. Next base: position 11,423,604 of record OX376076.1, read on the forward strand.
AAAGGGCTTCTCTATCACATCACCGTTTGCGGAAATAGTATTGAGCAAGAAGTTTGGCGGGATTGTATCTCATCAATAATAGTGTATACAGGATAACTTTTTAACCAGTGCGGAAATTCTAGAGACTGATTCTGGTGCTCAAAACCAACTACTTTTACTATGGGACCAATATCGAAATCTCAAAACCCAAAAATCAGTCCCTAGAATATACGTAAATTAAAATTTAACCCTGTATGTAATCTATACTAATATTATAAAGTTGAAGAGTTTGTTTGTTTGGTTGAACGCGCTAATCTCAGGATCTACTGGTTCGAATTATTTTTTATTTTTTTGTGTTGGATAGTCCATTTACCGAGGAAGGCTATATGCCCATGCGAAGCCGGGTCGAGTCGCTAGTTTTATATAATTCTTAAGTGGTGTTATTCGTTTTTTTTATCGAAGCTGATAAATCTAATTTGAAGTTAAAATCAAAATTACGAAATGGTGTACAACGAAACTGCAGATCTTATTACATAATCACTTGAAGAACTAGTACTGTATGAACCATACGCAGTTATGTACAAAAATGATTTATTTTATGTTTTGTATAAGTACTTGCATGCCAGCTAATATCAGACATGTTCTATTGTATCTGTAGGAATATTGGCTCTTAAGGGGCTATTAAACGACTTTTACAGATTTTAAACTGACAATCACGTCAAAATGTGCAGTGTAAATGATTTGAAAAAAATATATGTTAAACTAGAACATTCTCTTAATCACTTAGTAAGTGAATATTTTTAATTATATTCATATTACATAGTTTAATTAACACGTGAAGTTGTGTCTGACGCGGACAAAACATTTACAATCACACAAAATCTACCAGGTATAATTAAACGAAACTTACACCATCTTACAGACAATTTTATTATCTATCTTTTAGTATACGTCTTTTTTTAAATTTTGAAACAATACTACTTTTATTTAATTTTTTCGACTAAACTTTGAGAGTTTTGGACGCAAAACTGATGCAGAACGGACGCAGTCTGCGTCCAACACTTTCAAAATTTAGTCGATAAAATTAAATAAAAGTAGTATTCTTTCAAAATTAAAAAAAAGCGTATACTAAAAGATAGATAATAAAATTGTCTGTAAGATAGTGTAAGTTTCGGATAATTATACCTGGTAGATTTTGTGTGATTGTCAATGTTTTGTCCGCGTCAGACACAACTTCACGAGTTAATTAAACTATTTAATATGAACTTAATCAAAAATATTCACTTTCTATATGATTAAGAGAATGTTCTAGTTTAACATATATTTTTTTTCAAATCATTTACACTGCACATTTTGACGTGATTGTCAGTTTAAAATCTGTAAAAGTCGTTTAATAGCCCCTTAAAACACAGGCTTTCGACCTATTTTAGGAGGCATCAGTGCACCTTTGAATTTGTCTCTATGTAACTGTGCCAGCGCGTCATACTATACTAACTGTGTAATTGTATATTTATTTAAATGTACTAATAAACATTTTATCATTATTTTGAACTTTGTACTGATTAGTGTCTCTAGGACCTACAGAAAAGCAAAGTAAACTGCACCAGAAAGTTATTCTACTAAACATTTATTAATTAAAATCATAATTAAACAACTATGTTGCATTTCTATGAATAAGTATAGAGATAGTGTTTTATATTTTTGACCGTTTAGAATAGTTAATAGGTTAATTATAATTGTTAAAAAGTACGATGGGGTACCAATATCTGTTTAGATAAAAACCCCAAAACAAATGAAGAGAGGGAAAAAAGGTATGGCAACCTACAATATCAGAATAATCCTAAGTCAAAAAAAAAAGATGAAGTTTTAAAGATGACATAATGGCAATCAATTTGGTGATCATTATTTCAAATTTAAATTCACAACCGCTTAAAAAGTCAATGGCGAGATGGCCCCGTGGAATGTGGAGATGGTCCAGTGGAATGTGGAGATGGCCCAGTGGTTAAGGCAGCCGCCTCTCATGCATGAGGTTGTGGGTTCACAACCGGGCACGACCAAGTACTAATGTGACTTTTTCAATTTCATAATTATGTATTTTCTTTCTTTCTTTGGGGGATGAACTTTTTAAGTTTATCTTGGACATCATTGACATCGGCGCAGGAAAATATCGTGAGAAAACCTGGACTTATGATTCATATGTTTGAAATAGCCAATCCGCTTTGAACAAGCGTGGTGATCAATGCGTGCCTTCTCTATATGAGAAGAGGTCTTTGCCCTGCAGTGGGACAGTTATAGGCTAGTATTATTATTTATTATCCAAACCCTGAATTGCTTGTTATTAAGATTCATAACTGTTTAAATTATTCACAAAACTGTACGTGTACTACTTTAAGCAGAAGTGATAATGTTAAATACCGCGGAGTCTTGATTGATATATACCGTCAGTTGGAAAGCGCACGTCTCTTCTATGACAACCCGAATTCGAAAACACATTTACATTTTTTAAAAATTAAGAAATCTAACAGTGAGAAAACTATTCATCGTACTTGTTATACTGCGTAAACATATTAATAATAATAATAATATTTCGATCCATTAAACACAACACCAAATTAGCCCAATGAGACTATGTCGTTGTAGGAAATCACTTGTATGATCAAATACATAAAAAAACACCAATATTTCAACTCCCTCACCATAAAACAAAGCTAGTTACGACTGAGTAGTTAATGAACTTTAATTATGAAGAAACTGAAAAGCTTCTACTGACATCCACATAAACACAACAACTGACACACAGTCCCAATTTACACACACCACATACACACACATCCGAATAAAAACATTCCCTCACTTCCACATTTTACACATTCCACAACTTCACCCAAGGCACTTCACAACTAAAACATATATTGCAAAAGATATATTAAATATATTTATTTGTATTTCTTTTAACATTATTTTTTACTTTTTTTACTTGTTTGCCAAGTACTCTGGCCTTGCATGCTTCCTTTCCCGTTTAATGTATTCTAGTTCTAGAGATAAGAGAGTGCCTTGACTTCCATAGTACAAGTTTTACATAGTTTGGAAGTCAAGAGTTTCAAAAATATGTACAACCCTATTATGTGCAATATAAGATTTTTTTATTATTATTATTCTCATTCATTCATTTATTTACATATTTCATTATATTTTTAAATATTAGTAAAAAAATAGAAATATAAACATTTAAAAATATAAAAAATAGTAGCCCACCGGTATCGGGAACAGGGTCCAAACTACCGGTGGTCAGGGCTCCTGAGAGAGGAATCTCCTGACTATACGCGCCGTGTCCAGGAGTACCGCTTTCTGTATCAAGCCCTTGATCCAGCTGCCTAACGAGAGCCTCCTTAGGTGTTGGTTGAGGCTCTTGGAAATGAGTCCACTGGCCGTAACGACTATCGGCACAATGACTGCTGTATTCACATCCCACATGTCGACAACCTCGCGAGCCAAGTCAAGATACTTAATTTGTTTATCTTTCTCGGTTTTCACGAGGTTCTCGTCATGCGGAACCGCGATATCAACAATCATTGTGCGACGCTCTAATCGATCTATCACCACTATATCAGGCTTATTAGCAACAATAGTCCTGTCGATCGATTTATTATTATTATTATTATGCTAGCTTACTAGGCAAACGTAAGTAACTCTGTCTGTTACGCTTTCACGATGAAACGGCTGAATCGATTTTGATGAAATTTGGTATGAAAATGGCTTGCACCCTGGGGATTTTTAATCTGTGACTTCGTCTGCATCCACAATAACCGACATTTACGCGGACGAAGTCGCGGGCAAAAGCTGATATATAGGTAATATATCCTGCGACCTATTTTTTTTTTTTTTTTTTTTTTTTTCGGATTGGCATCTCGCAGGTCAGCCTAGGAGTTTGTCGGCTGCTTAACCGGACTTTCCTGTGGTGCCTTAAAAATTATTATTTTTAGGGCCTCCAGCCAGGGCAAAAAGCTTACAAACTAAGCGACTACACGCTAAGGGCACCCCCTGTGGGGTACGAGCCTCGGCTTAGGGCGTCGCTGGGAGAGGACAGCAAAGGGACAGGCTGGATCGGATTTCCATTATTTAGGGACGAATTTAAAACTACAGGCTCAGCGGCGCGGGCTGGCACGAGCAAGGGTCGGGGAGTCCTGCGACCTATACTCAGACCTACCAAATATACACAAAAAATTACATAAAAATCGGTCAAGCCGTTTCGTAGGAGTTCGATAACAAATACTGTGACACGAGATTTTTTTATATAATAGTCATAAGTACTTAAATACAAACAATTGCAGCGGGACTCGATTTAGGAGTTAGAGTGTACCTATAATTCGAAACTATAAGCAATAAAAACTTCCACATAACTAGTAGTTTAGATCGTAATATTAACGTAACAATTTATGTTATTGTTAACTCCTTGAACTAAGCCTAATGTACTTGGCTAGGATATAACAAGCATAATAACTTACTAAGTTAAAGTTGGAGCTCACGACCCGAGTTGTGAACACCCTGTATGTACATTGTGGTATCTTCACTTTTAATTGTTATGTAGAACACTTGTATTATGAAGAGCAAAACTTCCTTGCTTGTCTTGTTGAGGCATTCAAGTAAATATCACTTTGTTTTCCGTTGGTTTTATTATATTGCCATCGTTATTTATGATGTAAATGTATTTTATAAACATAATTTTCCTCTAATTCTTTTTCTAAGCAGTGTTTCCTGTTACAGAAGTCTTTCTACTTGCTTCTTAATTTACATTTGGGTGACGTTGAATAATTAATTTAAAAAAAAAATTAAGAATTAATCACGTAGCACATTTGCTACGGCGTAGCGTATTTGCTACGACGTAGCGCACCAGCTACGGCGTACCAAACGTCAACTGTGTCATGTTATAGCATCACTCCTTTTTGGGCAGTAGAGTAAATAACAATAGAATCTTAAAGTGATATACTTACTCGCGCTCAATATGTAAATCACTTCACGCTTACCGCTAAACCAAAATATGAAAGAAACCCTCTCAAATTATAACAAAGAGTCACGTCAGTCAGTCAGTCAATGTGTCTTGCTCACAAATCGCATTTTCCAGGTATCCTTTATTGCGTGAAGCTCAAACCGTTGAGACGAGGCATGCATTATGATAATTCGCGGAATTTCCGACGGAAGAGGCAGCGCCACGAAACGTTTCACGGCACGTGATGAAACGCACACAAATAATTTTATAACACACTTGTGTTGTTTATATCTTTATTTTTGTGAGAATATGGAACAAGTGAATGGATATGAGCTCTTCTTCTTCGTAAATGCGATGTACAGCGTTTAGAACTGAAATACCCTAAAATAATATCACTGGCATGTTTTATTTTGAATTAGAATAAAAACTCATTGGAAGAAAATAAGCAAAGAAGTAATTTTTTTAAGTGTACTTTATTTGCCATTCATTGACTTATACATTTTCTATATTAATTAACCACTGCAGGACATAGGACTGCTCATACAGCAGTCCTATGTCCTGCAGTGGGTCAAAAATAGGCTGACATTAATATAGATAATTTTCATAAACGTCCATACAAATAAATAAAATTGAAATATCTGTTTGTTATATTAAATGAAATGAAATTTATTTATTACCAGATTATTATCCAATTAAATATATAAAAACACATTAAAATAACGAGTTTTTTCTTAATGCATTAGAATGTTTACACAGTACTCATAACAAAAATCTGTTTTTAACATTTTTGTTTGTCTGTCTGTCTATTAGTTCCGGCTAATCTCCAAAACGGCTGGTTCGATTTTGACGGGACTTTCACGGGTTGCACATACTTTTATTGTAGAAAAAGCCATTAACGCGGAATAAATCGCGGTCATTATCTAGTTAATCAAATAAAACCCGCTTGTGCCAAAAACTTAACTCAGTATTAGTTGCTAACACGAGGTTAAGTTGCAAAACATTACACATAAACGGCCTGAGCTAACGCAAAACTAACGCAAACGGGCCTAAGTTGATAGTAATCTATCAATTAATTAAAACAATAAGTATTAACTTATTATAATGATCGAATATCAAGCCTTAATGTCTAGACTATTAATTTAAAGTGATGGATTTAGTTTCAGAATGATACAATTAGAAAGGATTATTATGGTGGTATTTATTGGCTTTTAATAAAGCGATTTAAACGTTCTATCGCTTGTAATAGAGTAGCCAATTACAGGTTATTAATGTTGACCCTAATTATAACTGAACGTGATACGGATGACGTAGTAATTCCTAACATGCATAACATCAAGGACGCGATTCTACTACCTAATTATTAGGAACGTTCGTATTCTACTGTCAGTCTCAATTTGACAAAAATGTCTGTAAGTTACCTACATTCTTCGACATGAATTGTAGCTGATATGCTGACACGCATTAAAATTTCTTCGGATAAGGGGTAACCAACTGGTTACCCCAACTGGTAACCAACTGGTTGAAATTTTAATGCGTGTCAGGTAACTAGTTGATGCCGCTGTCTGCGTCTATGAATATGTGTATTCCTTATTAGTTATTCTCAAGGTTTAAAATCATATATCAGCTACAATCATTATCGAAGAATGTAGGTAACTTACAGACCTTTTTGACAAATTTATCAACTCATCAACTGATGACGCTGTCCTTAAGAGACTCACTGACATACTCGTAGTGATAGTTCAGAGACAGTGGTAATGGTCAGACCATTTCAACCGTAGAACCATTGGCAGATCAGGAAAGAGTTCTGGAGTGGAAACCTAGACCTGTAGTAGAAATGTAGGCAGACAGCCAATGAGGTGAACTCACGACCTGGTCAAGATTGCTGGATGAGGTTGGATGGAGAAGACCCAGAGGCGAACGGCATGCAATGTAGGATGCCTAAACTCGGTATTCGGTGACAAAAGGCTGAGAAGAAAAGAGAATTAGTAGAATTGGCCTTCAAGCCTAAATAAGCTGAAACACCTACATCTTAATGTTTAAGGGCTCTTTCAATGAAAGCGTTTGCTGTCGGACTGCTGGGACACTGCACCAAAATGATGCGGGCGGCGTACTGCACACAGACAAATGCCTCCTGTTTCCATAAAGTTGACGCGACGAATGTTGTCCAGTTAGGTCCGATCCGGCCTGTCCCTTTGCTGTCCTCCCCTAGCGACGCACTAAGCGAGGCTAGTACCCTACAGGGCGTACTCTTAGTGAGTTGTCGCTTACTTTATCAGATTTATCTTGACTTGCTCAAGCAATCGACAACTGCCTAGGTTGACCTGCGAGATGCCAATCCGAAAGAAAAACAAAAAATGGCATCCATTGCGGTACTGGTGTCACACGGCGCTTTCGATGCGTCGACTGTATGAAAAAAGAAACCGTCTTTGTTCAGTACGATACCCGCACCACTCTGATTCCGCATGATTCCGGAAACAAACGCTTTGATTGAAAGAGATCGAAGTCCTATTTCCATTCAGCAAAAGAGATAGGTAGGTATGCAGGTCATCGGAAATGGTTGAAAATTACTTAGAAACTGATGGATGTTTTCAAATGAAATATAATTAAACCGATGAAATGATTATGCTCTATTAATTTAATTTTGTTTTATTCAAAAACATCCATCGGTTTCTAAGTAAACTTTAACTATATCTGTTGACCCTGGATACCTATCTCTTTTGCTGATAGACCTGTTCCCAAAAATCTATAGTCCTGGCTTCAACTTAAAAATCCTTTGAAAAACATTTTACCCGAACTAGGGATTAAAACCTGAGCTCTATGCTCAGCACCATCACTAGACTAACGAGGCAGTCTAAAAACATGTATATATCTATACATATGTTTTCTGGTACACCATTCACTTCATCTTGTATATTTACTTCATACGCGTACTAACTCTCGTTTAATACCGACGTTTACTGCTATCCGAGGGTAACACACCAACAAAATCCTTGTATTATACCTCTTACATGTTTTATATTCACAGAATTAAATTGCTAAATTTCTTTTAAGACGTTCTTTGTGTAACATGTAAAAATTCTACAACATAGCTTCGTTACAATTTACCCGACTTCCCAAGAAAAAGGGTGAAGTTTTTAAAACAATGTCATGAATAGAATGGTTAGAGTTACATAGATCAGATGAAACATAGGTACTAGTTCTATTATTTGTGATAACTGATTACAATTAAATCGTTTTTGGATTAAAAAGCTCGTTTACCATTAGACTAGACTAGAATAGAATAGAGGCTTATTCACCAGATATTATTTACCAGATATGTTTACCTAGAAAATATAAACAACCGAGATTAGTAAACTTGACTAACTCCGTGCCCTGTCGAAACATAATACCTATTACTATCGCACAACCCTCATTACTAGTGCAAGATAAAGGCAGGAACATAGCTAAGCTAAAGTACGGATTGAGTAGGTAACATTTATTTATCACGACTTATAACATAGAAAAAGCTTTTTACAAAAAAGACAACCGCCTTCAAAAAGTGAAAAATAACTTTAGCACAGAACACACATTGACTTTAGTTTCGAAATTCAGTGGCTTTGTTCTGTTTGTTGTTTTGTATTGCCACCGACTTCCGAAACTAAAGTCAATGTGTGTTCTGTGCTAAAGTTATTTTTCACTTTTTGAAGGCGGTTGTCTTTTTTGTAAAAAGCTTTTTATTTTCCGCTTTTTAGTACCTCCTTCTCATTCAAATCTATTAAGAAGAGATTGAAAGTTAACTACTACAAAGATTGATGAAACTAAAACGTCGTCTATGTAAAATTTTTGGGTATTTGTTGATTTTTCAAAAAGTGCTGAATCAATTTCGATAAAATTTATATGGGACCACCCCTGAAGCGTACCGTATCTATAAAAAAAATATTTTTCAAAATCGGTTTACGTTTGCCTGAGAAATCGCGCAACAAATCGCGCACATACTTAATGCAAATTTAAGACTTATACGGTTTTCTCATGGATGCCATGGTCAGAACTGGACCAAATTAAAATGGGACCACACGGGAAGCACTGGATTCCAAATAAAAAAAAGAATCATCAAAATCGGTTCACCCAGTCCCGAGAAATCAAGTAACAAACATAAAAAAAAAAAAAAAAAATACAAAAAAAAAAAATACAGACGAATTGATAACCTCCTCCTTTTTTGAAGTCGGTTGAAAAGTATTCCTAAGCTTTAAATTGACTGCAGCTGACACGAACAAGTCTTAACAAAAAAAAATCCGCATTCAACCGCTAGCTAACCGGCAGATATTCAAAACATCTAGTATTTCACCGAACGACGCCGAACTATTGACCTAAGCGAACCAAAACAAAGGTGCTTATTACACAGCGCCTATATTAGGCGGGTCGGCACATGTATCGGGGTGGTGGAATGAAACGGCTTCGATCACGCGATCGCACTGAAAACCTGAAAGAATAACAAATACCTGACAAACTGCAGATATTTCATTCACAAAAATAATATATCAGATTCGATTTTATAGTATTTCACAGTTTATTATTCTTTAACGACACAGCATAAAATAATATTATTTAAAATCCAGTGCGATGCGAAATTAAAACCATATTTAAAACGTTGAATACTTACTGTCCATAAACATTCGTTTTAAACTAAAAGTTTACGGTTTCCAACAATAAAGCGTATATTCTCTTTGTATAAAACGCGCATTTTATCTATGCGAAATGAGCATCGTTACTTTAGATTTTAGGTGGCAGTAAAAGATATGAGAAGATGTTCAACTCTCAAACAGCTTTGCTTTAACGCTAAATCTTAGTAAGAGTTCTTAAAATGAATAGAAGCGTCTCCCTATTGCTCACCTAATTACAGACTAAATTGTTGCACACTTAATGTTTGAAGATGGAAAGTAATGATGAGATTATTTCCACAAGTGTAAGTGAAGAACCTGTTTAAATACTAAGAATTTCTCCTGAATTGTGAGCGCGCTTACAAATATATCATAACTAAATTATTATTATTCATATTAACTCCGTCCGTGAGTCCGTGTGGTGTCGGACGTAAAGAATAGCACCATCCCATATCTTCCCGTGGGTGTCGTAAGAGGCGACTAAGGGACTTACCAGAGAATGGGCAGCAGCGTACTCTGTGCCTATGTAACAACCATACTGCGATCGCCAATCCACCTGCCAAGCGTGGCGATTATGGCAACCCCCCCCCCCCCTTTGGGAAGGCCTATGTCCAGCAGTGGACGTCTTTCGGCTGAAATGATGATGATGATGATGATATTAACTCTTAACAATCAGATTGAGAACGCTGTTCAGACAATCTAAAGACTAGACAAAATCCAATTGCTAATTTCAACTACTTAATTTAATACGAAATACATATATATTATGTATATTCTATTCTTTACTGTACTTCTAGGTTACTCTGGCTCAGACAATGATTTATTTTGGTTTAATTTGAGGAGTGGTTTTTTCTAAATTAATGAACTTAGCTGTCATTTCTATATTTTAATATTTTGTGCTTACTTTATTATAGTGGTTTTTATGCAAGTTCTTCGTGTATAATTATATAATTTCTGTAAATACAAAATATTGTAAACATTTTCTTTTAAAAGGGTGGTTTTGGAGTTTCTTGCCCATTCTTATCCATACAAAACTACGATTTGGAATGACTAACTAGATTCAATTTTCCTAATATGACGTTCAAAAGTGCGTTTTAGGGCGGGTTGCTTCAACTATACATTACTGACCGGTAATAGTAAAAAATGGCGCTAACTATCGTCAAATAAAAAAAATGGGTTGTTTCACAAAATCGTCAAAAAGTTACTATAACAATAACCGACGAGTCAACGTAATTTTGTGTTGTCAAACAGCTACTTCCAATATCAAAATATTATGGAATCTCTTTTTGAATAACTTTAACTGACGGATTTTTATGTCATGAAACAACGCGTTACATTTAACTTACGTTAAACACCTCTCGTCATAGTAACTTTTTAACCGTCCGTATGTAACGTTAACCGACTGTTTGAAACCACCCGCCCTAAATGTTCTAATTTAAATAAATGGTTTGCTAAACAAAATATTTGAAAATCGAACAATAACAAGTCTATAACCTCCCACAATAAAGATCTTTGACTTTGACTTTGAACTCGCGACACTTACCGCAGCAGCCATTGCACCAACTCCATAGTTTAAAATTAACTTAGAGGTTTGGAATTTTATTCACCGTCTTGGAACAACGTTGAAAATATAAATGTTTGCACAAAACTAGATCGATTCGAACATCACGTTTGGCACGGTGTCTTGAATCGATTATTCAATTCGAGTGAGTCTCGTGAGGAGTGAAAATCGGTCAGCGGCGCCGCAAGGGACCTCCGCCGCATTCCCGGAGGTGAAGGTCCACGTGACTGGACTTTATTCAGCTTACCACCTTTGTTCTGCGTCACGTTACTGCGGGCAATCTGGATGGATGATGTGATTTAGTGGCTACGTCTGTTTTACGTATATTGGTTTTATTGCATTGTGGGTCTTGCTGTGCTCGTGTCATGGTTCAGATTGAACTGTTTCTACTAAGATGAGGCTACGTTGAAGATTTATGCGTAGCCAAGTTTTCTTTTTCGATAAATGGTCAGGTACTAGATGTAAGACCAGGTAAGTATTTCCATTCCTTTTTCTCAACATCGACAAAAAAAATCTCAGTGTCACAAGTAAACTTTATAAAACCATGTAAATTTTAATTTTAATAAGTAAAAGGAAGGAAAACTTGACTGACTGACGTATCAGCGCACAGCCTAAAGGGATGAAAAAATGGAGTTGTTCTAAAAATCTTATTTCTTGGGTTAATCAAATTGAAACTAGGCACGAATGCCAACCTAAGTAAATAATAAAGGGTTTCTAAACTGCTCCTTGAAGGGGGCCTAGGGGTGACAAAGTTGCTGGCGAAGTGCTAGTATTTTATAAATTTTGAGGTAGATATAAAATTACAATTTTATTTAAAACATTATCGTTGCGATATTATGGTAACCTATCTGGGTTAAAACAATATTTATGGTAGCACTGGCCATTTCCGATAGAAAATCATACTACGTAATAATAATCTGATCGAAATATATTTACGTAACTATTATTCAGATTTCGTTGAAAAAGAAACAGTAATTCGATTTAATAATTAATAGATCACAATCCACCACATACACCGAATAACATCAGTCAATATTAGAGTAGTGGTACGACACAGAAGGTAAATGCGTACATCGACTCAATCGAAATAACACATTTAGTCCCCTGACCACCAAACCTCATTTAAAATAAATATCATATTCGTTGCAGAATAAATAATTACAGATAGTTCACTATTTTCAATGCAAATTAATATGCGGAACACGTGAAATAATATTAAAGCCAATCCCAGTTGGGAAAGTTTTCGCGTGACTCCATTTTATGTTGTAAGCGTAACATTATAGCTTTCGTCCTAATTGCACTAATGATTCAAATTAATAACGTGGAAAGATAATGAGATGTGTTACACGCGTAATGTAATTAATTATGCTCACTTTTTTATCATGGAATACGTTTAAAAGGTTCATTTAATAATAATACGCGAGCATGTTTTTTTGTTCTATTTTTATGAGCTCCGTGCTGAAAACGGACTATATTGACAAGACCGTCTGTCGGTCACAGCTCTGTATCATTTTAACCATATTAATATGTGATTAATTCAAATCTTTTTAAAACACCGCGTTACTATTACCTCATTCATGGCTCTGTAAATGATGTCTGTAATGTTTAATCATTGTGTCCAATGGCAAATCCATACTAATATTATAAATGCGAAAGTAACTCAGTCTGTTACGCTTTCACGATGAAACGGCTGAACAGATTTTGATGAAATTTTGTATGAAGCTAGCTTGAACCCTGGGGAAGGACGTAGACTACTTTATAATCCGCGACTTTGTCTGCATCCGCGATAGCTGACATTCACGCGAACGAAGTCGCGGGCACAAGCTAGTATATTATAATAACAAGTGCGAGTCGGACTCGCCCACCGAAGGTTCCGTACATATTTGTAGGTACATATCCATACTTCAATACTAATCCATACTTTAATCTACTTAATATTATAAATTAATGCGTTTTTTGCGACATAAACGGCCGTATCTTTTTTTCACGTCCACATAGAGGGTTGATGTTTTTACAGCATCAAGGGACCGTAGACTTGAGTATATGGTTTTAATTTCAACTCGATACCTCCACGCGTTCTCGAGATAAAGGGTCTTGACAGACAGACAGACAGACAGACAGACAGACAGACCGACAGACAGACAGACGGACAATAAAGTGATCCTATAAGGGTTTCGTTTTTTCCTTCTGAGGTACGGAACCCTAATAAGGAAACTTGAATATTTATTTGGTTCGGAATTTATTTCTTTTTTCGTACGCGAATCCGTCTCTCACTTGACTGTGTTTTGTGTTTATTTTATAAAATGTTTTATGTTCTTGAATGTAACAAAAAATCTTCATGTAATCAACTAACTGTCCGATTCGGGGTTACTTTGCTGGCAAGCGCTCAACTTAAACCGATGAATTACTTGTACTATTAATGTTAAACATTAATTTTCGGCTAAAGTGAATAGAATTATGATATGGTAGGTACCTAATTTCGTCAGCTTAGAGATAAAAGACTGGCAAGGTCTGTGTGACGTATGAAGGCCGGAAACTAGTTGTGGAAAAAAGTGATCTAACTACATGGATATAGGTGCCATTTTTTAAATTTGTTACATAATGAAATAAATTCTCCTTATTTGATCATGATTTTTTCTTTCAATATATAAAACTCTGCAATGACATATTCTGAAAACGTAGGACTATAAAATGGGCCCTAAATCGTTACAAACATGTGGTAAAGCATTCTTGATATAATTCCTTATCTTCCCAAGAACAGATTCCTTTCATATGCTTTGGAAATAGTTGTGAAACACCTTTTTTGGAATTAAAAAAGACATCACCGAATATTGAAAACGAAGGGTAAATGTTTTTAATGAACACAGTTTTAAATACAAGGACATTATTTGTTTACAAACTTCATTAATAGTTAGTTAACAATTTGTAAATTCCTTTAACAGGCAACAAGCGGTAACTGTATTAAAACTATGGCGGTTTAACGAACGAGAATTAATCACGCGAGGTGAGTTCGTACTTGACCAGTTCTTTTTTTTTATTTACCATAGATTATAACCACTGAAGTGTAACGCAACCTCTTTTGGTAAAGCTTTAACGTAAGCATACTCAAAGAATTTATAACTACACTAGCTTTTGTGTGTCAGTTACATGTCATTGTATGTCAGTTGCATAGGTGTCAAATAAAGAATTCATTTATATAAAAAAAAAAAATACATTTTGCCCCCTACTCCGTCTGCGTGGACGTCGGTTAGCGCGAACGCAGACAAAATCGCGGTTTAATAAGTATCCTATATCCTTTCTTGAAGTTTAAGATTACTCCGTACTCCTTAAAATAGGTATGTTTCAGGAATATGTGTTTTTTTTTCAAGCAAATATCAATGTGACTTTTTCAATTTCATATGTACCTACTTTCTGTTTTATATTTCATGGTTTAGTTCATTTAATAAGTAACAAAATATATACAATAATTACACGTACAATAAAAAAATAAAAGAAAAACCTATAACTATTAAACCAAAAATAAACTAATATAATAAGGCATCAAAAAACTCCTCCACATCGCCGTCATCTGGGAATGTGCCCAAGAGACTGACTGCATTGCCACGTTGGATGGCAATGCTTAACCTCTGCCCAAAGTAAAAACCAGCTCTTGGATCACGAGAAATGTCAACTAATCTTTTGGAAATTTCCTTAAAAAGGAGATGAGCACTCGGACCCCACGACCCGAGGGTTTCAACCCCAAACGGCTCGAAAATAAAGTTATCACCAAGGTGACTATACTTTCGCCGTTTGAGGTTTTCTGCAGCCGCAGCAGCAGCACCAGCACAGCACGCTGAGCTAGGAAGATGGGATGGCGCAAGAGTATCGACGCACGTAGCGTCCCACACTAAAGGCCTACTTCTTAGTTTATCTTGGACATCATCGACATCGGTGAAGGAAAACATAGTGAGGAAACCTGGACTTATAATTAATATAAGTCTGAAATCGCCAATCCGCTTTGAGCAAGCGCGGTGATCAATGCTCGTGCCTTCTTTGTATGAGAAGAGGCCTGCAGTGGGACATTAAAAGGCTGGTATTATTATATTATATTATTACTAAACTTTCCACACAAAAAAAAAAATGTCCACAAAAAACTGAGAGAATCTACATAGCCCACCTACACACACCTACTCACCGCACAATTACACACACACAACACCCCCATATACACACCACACACACAGTCCTTTAAGTTATAAGATTAAACTATGTACTTCCTAATTACCTATGAAATTTAAGTGTACTTTTCAATTATATAGTTTCAACTGCTGGCACCTATTAATGCATAATTAATACTCGAGGGAATTGGTGCTAATAGCCGAAATACAGGCTATGCCTAGTTCGGCTACAGTTGCTAATCTCACTACTTTTACTGAAATTGTTGCCATACTGCCATTGTAAACTAGTACAATTTTTTTTGGAAATAAATATATTATTATTATTCTTAGGAAATGGCCACTTAAAATGCTCATGATTATTTGCACATTATTTTTATGTCACTCCAATACAACAAAAACAAAACTTTAAAAACTAATTTTTATCCAGTCTTCGCGACAGTCGTGGCTTGATAGCTTACAAAACGACTTCGTGAAACCCTCATTTAACTTGAGACAATACGGAACGATATTATGACCAATGTTTGTCACATTCAAACTTGGTAGCTTTCCACCAAGTATTTTAATAAAAAGTCTCTTCTCAAAAGGAACTCGCGAGGAGTTTCGTACTAACAGTAAAGGTGTGTATTTGCATGATTTTAATTAAATTCTACTCTCCTTATACCAGTAAACGTTAACAGAAAAAAAGCAATTTTACTATGAACTGGTTGAGAGGAAACAATAAAGTCTCAGTAGTTTATAAAAACTGATAAGCAATTTATTCAGTTTTTCATTCTTTGTTTACTTTTGAAATAAAACAAAAGCTTTTAATATTGTCTTGGCTGGACAAAGAATCTTGCTTGAAAGAAATATATTATGTAAATACATAGCTACAAGTAAGCTGAGAGGGGCGACGACCGCGCAGTCATTAACTCAATGGGCATTTGATAGAGTAGAGGGCAAAGGGAGAACTGGAGGGGATTAGTGAAGGTCCAAAAAAAGTGGCGTGTTTCAGGGGCCAACACTTCATTGATTCGAAAAACAAGTCAGACAGTCGCTGCCATAAAAGGAATACTTTTACGTGTACATGATATCGGATCGTTTGTCATTTTTTTCCAGAAGTTTGTTAACATTTGACAGTTACGTATATAGAAGGCAGTGTTTGGTGGCTCGTTAGGAGCTGACAAGCGTAGGTAAGTCCACGGTTCGTTAGTGATGTGACTCGAGTCTTCGTCTCGTTGGCACATCGATCGTACTGATGTAGTGAGTGACAATAATGTTGAGCGCTAAAATAGCGAGTGCGAAGGTTAGTAATCAAATTGTTATTCACATTTTTATTGTATCAACGTTAAGATGAGGAAACAAATGAGGTTGGGGTCGGATTCCAGTTTAACTGGATACAACTGAATATCAGTGTTTTTCATAGAGCGACTGCATATGTGATCTTTTTGATTTGATTTATATTATACTGTTCTACTGTTGTAAAAGTCTTTGAAATCTTGTTTAAAATTGTCATAAACAGTTTTATAAAAAAAAAACCGTATTAATAAGAATGACGTGCATGCTTATAAGTGATGTATTTACACATTATTGAAGTATTTGTGATTACCTTAAGCTGTTCTTTTTTTTAAATCATGTCGTTGCTGTGGCTTGTATGAGACCAGGGAAATATGGCTGGCTTATGTCCAAAAGTGGACGTCAAGTAGGCTAGTGATGATGATAATAATATGGTTATCATCATCATATCAACCTTTAGACGCCCATTACTGGGCATAGGTCTCCCGCAAGGGGGGGGGGGGGGGGTTCTTGGCCGGTGCAACAACTACTTATTAAATGGAAAACTGTTTGACATAATTTTTAAAAACTAGATTTTTTTTTTGTAATGTTAATTTTTTTACTTTGGTATTTGTATGTGTATAGCATGTGTATTTGGATATTCAACACAATGTAAATTGTTTATGAATAAATGAAATGAATGAATTAATGAATGCATGTTGGTGCTCGCAGTAGTGTCCTTTTTGAGTACCATAACACTATTGTACTCAAAAGGACGCTGCTGCCCATCCTCTGGTCAATATCCCTCTATCGCTTTTTACGACACCCAATAACGGGTAGAAATGGGGTGGTGCTATTCGCGGCCGGCACCACACGGCTTATGATGATTTCGTGCCTTGTATAAATAAATAAACTTAAATACAAGCTATAAGCAAGAACTCAACTAAACAACATTATAAACAAAGCTACATTTCATTTAGTTGCCTGAAAGGAGGCTGTCAAGTTGCGCAAAGTGGCGCACGCCTTGTCATCTATCCGTAAACAAATTGTGCCGTAGTGCCCCTACCCACTGTGGACTGCTCACATCCGCCCAATGCGATCAAACACCCGGCAGCAGTACCGTCAGCAGCCAAAGTAAATGATAATTATACATACAAATAGATGTACAAAAAAAGCATTTTTACAAAAAAGACAACCGCCTTCAAAAACAAAATAGTGAAAAATAACTTTAAAACAGAACACATATGACTTTCGGAAGTCGGTGGCTTGGCTGTTCTATTTTCGCTTTTTAGTACTTCCATATCATCCAAATCCATTAAGAAATAGCAACACAGTCAAAACAGAGATTGAAAGTACAAGGACGATGTTGTAATGTTCTCATTACAACATCGTGTTCTCATTACAACATCGTCCATGTATATTTTTTTGCTTTCTGTCGATTTTTTCAAAAAGTGCTGAATCAATTTCGATAAAATTTATATGGGACCACCTTTGAGGTATACCCTATCCATTATCAGAATTTTCAAAATTGCTTTTCATTTGCCGGAAGAATCGCGTAACAAACACACAAACAAAAACCAGACGAATTGAGAACCTCCTTCTTTTTGAAGTCGGTTGAAAAGGTAGCCAGGTTTATTTATAACCAACTACCTTTTGCCCGCGACTTCGCCCGGGTGAATGTAGGTTATCGCAGATGCAGACGAAATTAGGGACTAAAAAGCCTATGTCCTTCTCCAGGGTTCAAACTATTTACATACCTTTCATCAAAATCGGTACGGAAAGCGTAACAAACAGTTACTTTTGCATTTATAATATTAAGTAAGGAGTAAGGATTTTGACTCAGTAGAGAACATTATTTCGAAGTCGTTCGTGGTGCGCGTTCGGGCTCAACATTTGGTGACCTTCCTCAAGAAATATCGGCATTTCCGCGGTCAGCTACGCGACGACTCGCAGCGTAATACGACACCGTCACTTCGTGTGCAGTTAGTAGGTTGTTTAAAATATGTATTTGTTTATAGTAATTGTTTTTATACTTATATATGTATTGTGTTTTATGGGTTTAAGTTGCCTGAAATAAGGGATAAATAAATGACGGAATGTTCGAGTGGCTGAGACACCACATGTCGCTGCTGATCCGTTATCTCTTGGTTTTTCAGTGTGGGCATGTACGTTGCAGGTGTTCAGACTCGCAAAATAACTCAAGTAGTTTACTTAAAAATATTGTTACAAAACTACAAAATAAAATTAGAATGATCAAAATGATTTACAATCATTAAAACTGATTAAATCGGGTCGCAATAATTGTTCAACTTTATTAGAGCCAATGGATTTGTGCTTGTGCAAATAAAGTAAAGTTTTCAAATGAATTCAATGTTTTAGTAATAGATTAATACGTCAAAATGTAGACCAATATGCTAACCGTACACGCACTATGTATAAAACATTACCAAAGCAAGTCAACGACGACCACTCGTCGGTACATAATAGGCTTTAATCCCCTCATGCGTGTTTAACAGTCGGATTACTCGATTACCCACCCTCAAAATTTCTAACGACGGAATTCAAAATTCAGCGCTCTTTTAATTGACCGAAAGGGCCATGACAGAGCCTACCCGAAAAGTTTTAAGCGATTATTTTTATTCATATTCGTTTTTGTACCCGAACGGGAATTATAATGCTAAGTAGCTGCTGTACAGATTTATTTTATGGGCGCATTAAAAATACATTGATTTATTCAATTTATATTCGTTTCAAATGAATAATTAATGTTCATGTCATACAAACAAAGTTGGTTTAAATTATGAATAAATATTCTATTTGAATGGTTGAACGTTATTCTTTGCGAAGTATTTTTCAATGTTTATTTCTGTAATGTCAAAAACAGATTGGAATTTAATTATTTCCGGGAAACCGGAAAAGGAGGCAGCTGTGAAGTGCTATTGAAGGTGAAAATGTTAAGACTAATTGACTTTCCTGATGAATCTAAAAGAGAATATGATTCTGGACTGTGCCCTTTAAAGACCATCGATATTATTTTACTCAAGATAATTAACGAAACATTGCAGAGTTCAAAGTAAAATAAGATAAATATGATAACCATCTACTTCGTATTTAAATCCAATATTGAAAGATCTACCAACATAAACACAGGCAAGAGAGCATCAATTGAGCGATAAATTCATAACGAAATCGTATTCGGGGAAAGGGCGCCACAAAGTTACGTACCAAAAAAGCACAAATGCCGTAGTCTTTATTCAAAACCTTTGTGGAACTTGACGCCGACTTCACGACGCAAAGTGGGGCGCCCCGAGTGCGAGTGTGAAAATGAAAAGCGTTCTTATTTAGGCTTAAATGCAGACTTGAGAAGAAAAGTCAGAATTACATTTGTAAAACTAACAAAAAACAATATATATCTTGGAATTTCCGATTCAACTTTTCGACGTAACTATATATAGATAGATAGATTTATTTATTCGCATAGAATGTAGGTGATTGCGATTAGGTGTTACACTATTTTTAGTCCTTATACATTCTGCCTTACATGCAAAATTTAATAAAACTTAGACTACAATAAAATTATAACATAATATTATGTCTTTCGATGTGAGTTCCGTGCAGAATTTGTATAAAAACACCAAATTAATTGATCCTGTTTTAAACAGAAACTTGTAACATTTTAATTAGTAATTTAAGTTTTTAGTTCCATATAAAATAGTTAGGTACTTCAAAAAATTCAAATCTAATCCGTTTTAAAGTATCAAGTAGGTACAAAGATATTAAAGCTATAGACTTAAAAATGGTTAAAGATAAGTACATATAAAAAGATTCTTCAATTGAATAATTTTGAAAGACAGCAAGCAATCATCCAAGCAATCTATCTTCGAAATCACCAGAAAATCGGCTTACTGACATTTTAAATTCGTTTGAAATAACGAAACGATATATCATTTAGTCTGTGGGATAAAATACATTACTTAATCATTTAGATGACGAACTAAATAAATTGCCTGTTACTGGCTAAAGTTGACTTGTTAATTCTTGCAAGTTACACCTGATTAAAGTGTTTTTAGAGGAGCGACCGCATGCGGCTTCAAAGTTCGACTACGTGGAGCAATTAAGTTGCGCTCAGAGGACGAGCTACACTTTAATTGTAATCAAAACATCACAGAATAGTTACAGCAACCCTACCAACTCGTTGCGTAACTCTAAATTTAATTACGACTTCGCTTAGACCCAGAATTTGCAAACACTTATATTGTAGAAGGTTATAATAAAATAATATCATTGACCTAGAAATGTTTTTAATTTCCTCTCGACGATCCAGTAGTATTAGTGTTACAATCACTAATTGGATTAGGTACTAGGTGGCCAATATTCGTAAAGGCACTTAGATACCTTAGATCAAATTATATCTATTCCTGAAGCACTTCTCCGAAATAGCTATGTTCTTACATTGAATAATTAGACCTACACACCCCTCAGCTACATGATATAATTACATTAGATTGGCTACACTGGTTACGTATGATTGCCTAAAACCTTATACAGAAATTCTAAGACCAAAACTGTATATAATTTTGCTAACAAAGTAACTGAACATGGAATCAATTCGAGTTAATGTTACATAATATCATATTGCAGTATAAAGGTACAGAAATTGGGCCAACTGCGGCGACCGACCCACCTGCTTACTAAATTCGTTCGGGTAGGCAAATCCAGAAAACCACATATGGCTTGTGAAGTTTCCCGGCGTGAACCAATTAACCTCTAGAGAGAAACCCCCTCGGGTATTAAACAAAATTGACTCCAATATAATTTTACATTCGCTAGGTAGCCGAAAATGAGATTTAACCTAGGATAGGGCTGCCATAAACGTAAAGCCCACGACCGGGCCGTTTGTGATACACGAATGAAAAATTAAATTAACAACTAAGTAGAAACTTGCTATAAAGTTAGTGTTTTTGAACTTAAATTTAAATTAAATCCTTGATAGAACATTACAGTTATTTTGGTGCCTGTTCATACCTAACAGTTTAAACCAATGAAAAGTTGACCCAAAATCTATTTAAGACAACTTATGGTTAGATGCGGTAAGTTCTCAACAAGTACTTTGATAGTGCGGCAAACCGCAAAGTGTGCCTCCGCTCCAAAGACAATAGAGGTCATCGGCTTTGCACCATAAAATCTATATAAAAAGCTTAGCTTAGCTTATAAGGAAAGCAAGGAGATTATTATGGCTCATTTTAAATCCGTGCATACGACAAAACACAGTTAATATATATGTAGATTGTAGATGTCTATTTTAACAGAATCAATATGGAATCTAGAACCGTATTAGTTATAGGGATTATGTCAGCATAAGTGAGGATTTATTTTGTATTCTTGTGGTTAGTTACCGCCGAGACTTGCTAATTAATGTCAAACATTTATCTTTTGAATAACAGAGTATTATTTATGTTTATCCAAAATGGGGACACGGGGAAAGTATTATCATCATCATCATCATCATTTCAGCCAAAAGACGTCCACTGCTGGACATAGCCCTCCCCTAAGTGTCGCCACATTGACCGGTCCCGTGCGACTCGCATCCATCTTATTATAGCTGAAGATATTTAAAATCAAATCATTTTTAGGGTTCCGTACCTCAAAAGGAAAATCGGAACCCTTATAGGATCACTTCGTTGTCCGTCTGTCTGTTTGTCTGTCTATCTGTCCGTCTGTCTGTCAAGACCCTTTATCTCGGAAACTCCTACTGGTATCGAGTTGAAATTAAAACCATATACTAAGGTCCACGGTCTTTTAAAGCTGTAAAAAAATTTCAAACTTCTAAGTTAACTTGAAAAAAAGATACGCTCGTTTATGTCGCAAAAAACGTACATTTCGACACTCTTAGGGGAATCAAAATTTATAGGGTACTTCCCGTTGACCTAGAACTATGAAATTTGGCAAGTAATTTTGTCTTGTACTATAAAAACAGGAAAAAGTCTGAAAACTATACATTTGTAATTAAAATATAAAAATTATATTCTTTATTATAAAGAGCTATTACCCGCGACTTCGTCCGGATGCAGAAAAAGTCCCGGATTAAAAAGTACCCTATGTGCTTTCCCAGGGTTTAAGCTATTTTTATACCAAATTTCATCAAAATCGGTTTAGCCGTTTCATCGTGGAAGCGTCACAGACAGACAGAGTTACTTTCTCATTTATAATATTAGTACGGATATGTACATATAAATTTGTACGGAACCCTCGGTGAGCAAGTCCGACTCACACTTGTCCGGTTTTTTTTCAATTAGACCAGTTATAGGCACTTTTGATCGTCATTTATAAGAAAAAAAAAGAAATGAATCTAGTTGCCTTCCAAAAGGTAGTTTCGTATGGAGAAGAAGAGGAAAGAAACTCCGTACTTACTTATTGCATTTATATATTTATTCTCAGAGAGGTATGTTTCAATCAATCAATCAAACTTTATTTGTCTTTAATAAATAATAAAAAATAATAATAATATGTGGGGACATTTTCACACACGGCCATCTGACCCCAAACTAGGGAGACCCTGTACTATGGGTGTGGTGTTGTTTAAATAATAGGTAGTTTTCTATTGCATTGTTCGCAAGAATGTGGTTAAAGTCAACAAACTCTTCATTCCTAAATCCAGGATTAGTTCTGTCAAGACTTGAGCCCTCGCTGACGAACCGAACTGTTTGGGGAACTATATTTTGTTCATGAAACGACAGTTTAATTGAGTCGTTCGTTCTGCACTATTGAAGCTTGGCTTGGACATTTTAAACTGTCAACCAAACTATTGTTCGACTAACAATCGTTGTAGTCGTTTCACCTAAACTACAGTAACTGTGAAACAGCTTTTATGAAAAGCACTCTTTTTATTAAACGAAAATTTTAATGACTGAAAATTTATGTCAGATCAATATTCATCATAAGTGTGGTCTTTAAGAACATAGAATAAAATTATAGAAAACTAGCTTTTACCCGCGACTTCGTGCGCGTGAATGTCGGTTATCGCGGATGCAGACGTTGTCGCAGATTAAAAAGTAGCCTATGGCCTACCCCAGAGTTCAAGCTATTTTTATACCAAATTTCATCAAAATCGGTTCAGCCCTTTCATCGTGAAAGCGTAACAGACAGAGTTACTTTCACATTTATAATATTAAAGTATGGAATTATGGTTATTAAAATATTGATATAGCAAAAAATAGTAATATAGTAACATACCTAGTAATATAGTGTGGACTATGAAGTGGCTTCTGGCCGCGACTTCGTCCGCGTGAATGTCGGTTATCGCGAATGCCGACAAAGTCGCGGGTTCAAAAATAGCCTATGTCCTTCCGCAAGGATCGAGTTATCTTCATACCAAATTTCATCAAAATCGGTGCCACCGTTTCTTTGTGAAAACGTAACGGACAGAGTTACTTTCGCATTTGTAATATTATATAGTATGAAAGTATGCATATGGATAACAAGAACTACCACTGTATTTAATGTACCTACACGTAAGAATGTAGTAGGTAAGCTCTTAAGTTTAGCAGCTACTCATTGATTCTCCTTCACTTACAATAGAGTAATTGGAATTGAAATAGTTATCGAAACTATTGCCAAGAAGATAAATAATGTGCTTAGTTAGAGTAAGACAAATGCTATCAATTATAGCCGCTGAAACTGGAACCACAATGCTAGTGAATTCTTGTTAAGTAAACGTTAAAGATAACGACTAGTAAGTAATGTTGATCAATACACTTCAAATGGATCCATGCGTCATGTTCGTGTACCTACGGGCGCATTCAGGATTGGTTATCTCTAAGCTGTCACGGCTATTTTAATTTTGTTGTAAATAATAATTAAATATAATATATACAAAGCTTAAAAATAAATATAAACATATAACATGTACAATGCTCACAGGGCATCAAAAAACTCGTTCGCATCGCTCTCAATGGGACAAGTGCCCAAAAGGCTAGCAGCATTACCACGTTGAATGGCAATGCTAATTCTTTGGCCCAAGAAAAGGCCAGCCCTTTGGTCACGTGAAGAGTCGACCAGCCGCTTAGCAATGTCCCTAAATTGTTTTTATTATTCAATTGCTCTTTTAACTAGCACAATTTGTTATCTTGTTACCTTTATACATTTTGATTTTAAAACAGCGTCCATGAAGTTTTTTGCTTGTTCTTCTCCACAGAAACCTACTGTTTGGTCGTACGTAGCTTCAACATTTCGACTCCCTGATAATTCAAAAAAGTGCCTGTAAGTAAATGGTCCATTTTAAAGAACTTAAATTTTATCAGGAACTTAATTCCCCAAACGTTATTTGAAAACCGAAGTGGCGCATTGGCTGAGCTTTCGCCTTTGCGCAAAAGGTTCGGTGTACGCTACTGAACAAATATTTATATGATTAACTAGCTGACCCGACAGATGTTGTCCTCTCCCTATCTATCTACCAAACTATCTACCTACCCTACGTCTATCCTACACCTACCCTACACCTACCCTACACCTTTCCTACACCTACCCTACACGTACCCTACACCTACCCTACACCTACCCTACAACTACCCTACACCTACCCTACACCTACCAGTACCAGTATATCCTGGCAGTAGCGAACACAATCAAAAAAGAATTATCCAATTTGGTCCAGCCGTTCGCAAGTTATGCGCTTAGCAACACATTCAGCGATTCATTTTTTACACGCTTTTTATTAGCTTCACCTGTATGTTTGTATGTTTATATGTTTGTTTGTAATTGACTTCTTTGAGCTCGATTTTGACCCACTTTAAACGGCCAGATTTCGTTCAAACTTTGTAGATTTATCGAGGACCGATGACAATACACTAATTTGATAAAATTATTCCAATTTTTTCAAACTAAAAAGTAAAAAATAAATAATAGTTTAAAAAAACTGAAAACACGCTTTTTATATAAAACCAAACTAAAAAATAGAAAATAAATTTTAATAAATTTAAATTAAGAAAAGTGTTAAAATTTTCAATAATTATAAATGAATAATAGTGTGAATAAATAAAATATTTTATTTTAAAAAAAGCGTGGGGTGCTTTTTAAGATATTATCAAATATTTTTTTTTTTTATTCACACTATTATTAATTTATATTTATTGAAATTTTTAACACTTTTCTTAATTTAAATTTATTAAAATTTATTTTCTATTTTTTAGTTTGGTTTTCTATAAAAAGCGTGTTTTTAGTTTTTTTAAACTATTATTTTTTTATGTATAAGATCGGCTAGTCATATAAATATTTACTTTTATTCGAGTGTCTGTAGAAAAGATTAGCGTTGAATTGGCATCTCGCCTTTTTAGTATGGAAACATACACACACAGTTTTGCGTTATGGTCCAAGATCCTGGTAAGGTATTTTTAATAAGTACGTTCAACCTGTCACTTATCCACACCTGAACGTCTGAAAGTCTGAAATCGCCAATCCGCCTAGAGCAAACGTGGTGATCAATGCTCTTGCCTTCTCTGTAAGAGAAGAGGCCTGCAGTAGGATTATTATAGGCTGGAATTATTATTATTACCTGATACCAGAAAAAGGGCCCACCATTGAAGCAAGCATTTAGACGAGCCTTCTTAACCATAGCTTCCTCTATCCTTACTCAAAATTTCAGAAAGGCTTTAATGACGTATGTCCGCTGCGTCTTGATATCACAATCCATTAATGTACAGGCAACATTGAGACGCTTGTAAACGACAGAAGCATATTCAATGCATGTCGATAAGCAACAGTGATCGCGTTATATAATTTAGTTATATTCGTGGATTGAGTTCAGTCGGTCGTTCAGTCACGCACGGTCTGCAATCACCCGGAAATCTATGTATTTGCCCTATTACCCCGACTACGATTCCCGACCCGACTTTGTACGTTTGCACCAAAATTACAGGCTACAAAACATCCAGATAGCATTTATTGACAACGTGATAACACGTTTAATACATACAACAACAAAAAAATATTTCCATGTTACTGGTAACTTTTTATTTGGACGTTTTTAGTGGCATCGTAAATAGTCTGAATGCAGTATCCACAAATATGAGAACAATGCAATCCTGTTATTATAACTATCACAAATATCGACATATTTATAATAATAATAATATGTGGGGACATTTTCACACACGGCCATCTGACCCCAAACTAGGGAGACCCTGTACTATGGGTGTCAGACAGCTGATATACATACACAAATACATTTTTTTTTTGTAAATACATACATATATAGATAAACAATACCCAGACACAAGGCAAACACAAGTGCTCATCACACAAATATTTTACCCTGGGCGGGAATCGAACCCGCAACACGCTGCGCAGCAGTCGATCGCTCAGCCACTGCGCCAACCGTGTCGTCAAAATATATATTTTATAATATAAATATATAATTTATGTTAAATATAATTAATGTACTTGATTAATGTTACCAGTGTATATCTGGTATTACTCAGCTTCTAATTATGTAGATAATTCCATTATAGGTTTATAATAGCCTACGTTCTAATTGATTTTAGTGACTACTAAATGTATGATTAAAATTAAGCTAAAAACGCATGTAGCTGTTAATATTACTAGGGAAGCACCTAATTTTCTGATTATTATAATTAGTAGTGTACATGAAATACCTATAAACACTTATGTACATCGGCTTTTATTTTTACCGACTTCAAGAATTGGGAATGAAGGTGGGGGCAGTTCTTTATTTTTATGTGTGTTCACCGATTACTTAATAAAAACGCCTGGACCGATTTGGAAAATTCTTTTTTTTTAAAGGGTAGACTGCACAGATCAGGTCCCATATAAATTTTATTAAAATTGATTCAGCACTTGCAAAAAAAATATACACCGATGATGTTTTATGTTTCTCCAATCTTATACTTTTGTATATTACATTCTAGTAGCTTTTGCCTTGACTTCGATCGCGTAGAAGTCGGTATTGCGGATTAAAAAGTAACAAATGCCTTTCTTGGGGTTCACGCTTAGTCTGTACAAAATTTAATCAAAATTGGTTCAATAGTTTGGCCGTCAAAACGCAGCATACAAACAAACAAATAAATAAACAAACTCACCATCGAATTTTTATTATGTTGTCCTGTCCCTATCTACCTACTTACCTAACTCTCTACCTTTTTTTTTTTTTGGTACGGGGTGGAAAATCCTCATGGATGTCCTCCGCCCTGGGGCGGGCGGAGGGGTCTGTCAGACTCTTACTGACTAAAAACCACCCCTGTGTTCCATGTCACACCTACGTCGGGAGTCGCGGGAACCGGAGATACTTCCGCAACCCCCGGCTGGTGCCGGCCCGCTGCGGCGGGCCACTTCTCGGGTCAGGGGGGGGAGTGAGGTGTTAGACTCCCCCCCGGACGTCTTAGAGGGGCGCGCGTGGAACACTACGCGCCGCCACCTCGGGTTCTGGTGTATGTGGGGGGCGACAGACGTCCCCGAGTCTGCCGCCCCTGGACCCATACCTAACTCTCTACCTACGCTAACTACCCTACTACCCTACCTACCTACCCTACATAGATAACTTACCTACACTACCTACACTAATTGCGCCAATCCTCCAAAAATTTAAGAAACTAATACATCGTCTATGTATAATTTTTTGGTGAAGAAATTAATACGTCGTGTATGTAATCTTTTTTTGTAATTTTGTTGATTTTTTAATGTTCCGCGCAACTTTTTTTATTTTGTCTTAGGGGAAATAGGGATTCATTTTTATATATATATATATAGATAAGATAAGATAGATATAGTACGTATGAATTGAAATATTATTTAGTGACAAACCTATTTGTTAAGTTAGTATTATAGATATAGAATAGATTAAGTACTAATCAAAATAATTACGACTAAGATAATAATATAATTATTTTTAACCGACTGCCTCAGAAGGACGGTATAAAGTTTAATCTTTATGTACCAACCTTATTAAAATCGATATAGAGACCATTGTTGTTTACTTGTGCCTTGTCTAAATTCCCAGAATTTCTAACTCACTTATTCTATGTTACACAAATACCTACAATTTGATTTGCTCTTACGATACGAAGTAGATACTTATTGTATAGCCGAGTTCTGCGACTAGTGCTCATTCGGTTATTTTCACTCTCTTGAACCCTCAAGATCCTTGACCTACAAGAGAAATATATTTTATATTACGACACGCCACACGTTATTGATTTATTTGAGGGGAATATTTATTATTGGCAACATGGCCGGTCGGTGGTTTGATCAAAAAATATTCTGTAGCACATTTAAATACAGCTTGTGTTAAAAAGGAATGGATTCGCTTGCCATTTTATTTTTTAGCTCATTTCGGTTACCTACATAATTTGAGGCTTCCAAATTTAACACGATTTTCCCATTTTCTTTTTTTCAGACAATCAAAAGGCATATGTACCTATACACAAGCTGTCTTTCAATTTACTGATCATTTTTAAAGTAGTGAACATACTCATGAATACGCTCTTCATTCATTCATAGTTAATATTATTTCTCTCTGACTCCTATTTCTGTCTGCAGGGTTTAAAGGAACCTTACGATGGAAAATAAAAAGCAATATTTCCGTTAAAAGGCAAAATATTTAATTTATGATCAAACGTATTGCTTATTTAGGAGATTCCCTCATAATTTCTAAATATGACTACACATTTCTGTTACACGTTGTATAGAAGCTGCAAGATGTGCGAGAAATTATTGGTCCTCAAGCTAATACATCCCACACCGTAACACCTACTAAATTATTTTCAAGAAGCGCCATTGGAGCATGTAGACAAAGAATAATACCTATTACTAAGATAAGTTTAAGCATGATCTTACATTCTATCATGTAATTCCATAAAACTTTGCATTATTTTAAGCTACTAACAACTTTAAATCCAGTTTGTTTGTTACCTACTGAATGTATTAGCTCTTTTTATAGGCTTAGGTTTAGGGCTTTCAAAAAAAGTTCTTCGACTCGACTAACTTTCACTTTTAATACCCAGCTTTAAAGTTAAAAGTTGTAAAACAAAACACTAGATTTTAGACGAAAACTTATTAACGTCTTTGTAAAATTTATAATATTACAACAAATGCAGTCTAGTAAAATATGCGGCGTAAAACCACTTTTGATCATAAAACCTTAAGATTGTGGAGTAAATTTTTAGTTAACGATGTATACAAAAGTTTTAGGTATGAACTAGGCTTTAAATCCCACAGTTTACGAGAGAATAGGTCTCTCTACGTAAAATACCACACAGTGTTGTGCCACCTGAGCCCCCAAAATTATGATTCTACCATGTAACATTGTATTTTCATATTGTGACTATTTTATTGAAACCTCTTTGAATAAACGGTGTTTCATGTGAAATAGTGTTCGGTAATAATTAAATGTTGTGGCTTTTGGGTTGATTTACATAAACTGTATTTAGAAGTTTTTGAATCGTCCAGACGTGCTCCAAACACGTTTAGTTTATTATATGCGTAAGGTTCATAATTGGTTTACTGTAAATAATTTAGTATTAACTGAGAAGAAAACTAAATGCATAAGATTCGCTTTACTGAATGTCAAAAGTAGTGAATGTAACGTTGTATTGAATAAGGATATACTTGAATTCGTCGACAAGACTGTTTTCCTAGGGATTACGCTTGACTCAAAGCTGCAGTGGGGTCCTCACTTAACATCTCTTGCAGGGTGTTTAAGTTCAGCCGCTTACGCTGTCAGAAAAACCCGTATCAGACAGACGTTGATACCGCTAGGCTAGCATATTTTAGTTATTTTCATAGCATCATGTCTTACGATATTTTGCTTTGGGAACGGGCTGCAGATATAGATTCTATCTTTATACTGCAAAAGAGGGCTGTCAGAGCCATCTATAATCTCAGCAGACGCGAATCGCTAAGAGAAATGTTTAAACAGATTAACATCATGACGGTACCTTGTCAATATATATATGAAAACATTATGCATATTCAAAAAAACCTTTAACTTTTTAATAAAATAAATGACAGGCATAATTTTGTTTCAGATTGTCAAAAGTTCATACTTCTTTTATGGGGTACTGTGTAAAATGCTATAATAAAATACCAGTTGATATTCTACAGTTAAATGAAAGACAATTTAAAACATGTATTAAACTCACACTATGTAGACAAGCAAGCAATAACTTAGAAGATTACATTAATGATAAAAATGCTTTGCTTAATGCTGGTCCTGCTCCACAGCCAGTTTAGGGAATTTCCTAATTGTAAGAAGATGATGTTTCCTACCCCTTTTTTATTGACATGAGTAACGAGTAGGTATCGTTATTATTATACAGGATGGGGATGGCAATAGCACAAAAATGGATCATGGTAGGATTTGGTAATTTAGTGTAATTATTTATATTGAGCATTAATGATATTAAATTATGACGCCACAAGTTGCCGTTCGAGTCATACTGTCATTGTTTAACTATTGTGTCTGCTAATTTGACGGTTGACAGTCAACTGGACCTGTATGGTTGTCCGATTGTTGCTGGTGATGGGCAGTTGGGCAGTTGACAGTTGTTTACAAATCAAAATACTATAGGATAGTCCTATTTCCAATTCGAAATTAGAAATATATGTTGGTGTGCACGAGTGTGCAAGGCTACGGATACAGAAAGTTGTGCGTCAGATTACGAAAATATAAGTGTCGTAAATGCTCGTTTACGTCATGATTGATAAAGTTAACGCTATATAAACAAACAAGTACAATGATTTATGTTGCGCTCAGTCCAAAACGCCCGTTGTGAAATTACAAAGTTTTCCGTGCAAAATTTCTAAAATTCTAAAGTGTCCCGTTTTCCGTCCCCCGTTTTCCCTACCGTTGTCTCTAAAACTGAGGAGTTTGCAAGCCGGGTTTAACTTAGTAGCGCCTTAAATATAAATTTCACAAGTTCGCTTCACGAATGAAGTTACGGTGTTATGTCGTAGCTCAACAAGTTAGCACAGAAATTTTAACTTTCGTATACTCATAATAATAGCTCCTGAAAGTGGATATGAGGGAGGCATCATCTAATACTTAATTAAACATGTAAATTTTGAACCATCTCAGTTGGAGCATTTACTGTAAAACTGAGAAAAGCATACATTTCAGAAAACCAACAAATAAACGAAAGACTTTCAAAACATTATTTTTGGTGTGTGGTGCGTGGGTGCGTTTACAAAGATATGAATTCACATATACAAATAACAACCAGATCTGCAATAACTACCTATAAAGGCCCATTACCTGTCATGCGTATTTTTACCCGCACGCGGATCTCATCCGCAAGCAGGCTGCCCGCATCCTATCATTTCATACATATTTTTTCTATCATTGGGGCAGCACGCGCGCAACGCGGATTGGCTGCGGCGAGCAGCCCGCATGCGGGCGGCGTTCTTCTGCCTTCAGTGTTGTTTTGACTGTGACGTGGGTCGCACGCATGGTCATATTACGCACGAGCTTTGTCACTGGCGACACGCACGACACTGCAGCGGAAAACGAAGTCTTTGTCCTGCGTGTGTCTAGGAGCGTGCTATCACCTGCCTGCGGACCAAATCCGCGCGCGGGCGAAAATACGCATGACAGGAGGAGGCCCTAAGCCTAGAAATATTTGTTCCGTGCGAGAATTAAACCCGCGATACACAACTCCGCAGTCAATAAAAAATACATGTCACTTAAACTAATACTAGCTGGACGGGCAAACGTTGATTCGCCATATAAATTAAAAAAAAAATTGCCTACGACCTATTCTCAGACCTAACAAATATACACACAAAAAAAAAACATTAAAATCGGTCAAGTCGTTTCGTAGGAGTTTAATAAAAAACATTATGACACGAGAATTTTGTATATTAGATAGATTAGACAGATTATAAGAAGGTAAAGTTTGAAAGTTTGATTTTAATAGATTATGTCCGAAACTACTCATCCAATAGCAAAAATTCATTCACTACAAGAAAGGTACACTATTGCCGAGTTTCATAGGATATGCTTAATGGTATTTTTGACTACCACGCGGACGAAGTCGCAGGCAGAAGCTAGTTTGATATAGATATAAGTGAAATAAACAATCAAGCATTCAAAGCAACAACCGCTTCAAAGTTGTAGCTTCCCACAAACAATTAGTTGTGCGGCTGTGTGTGTATCTAGCGGTACTAGCGGTGACGGCTTGAACCGGCTTGAACCGGCTGCCGACGCACTAACCCATGTTCGGCATTAGACGGTACAAGGGATGCTTACACCTAAATATAGCAGGAATGTTCGACGGATCGCTACGAGTTCGCCGAGACGCCGGGGAGACCTTTGCAAACATCATGATAATACATTTATGTCGTAATGAAACTATTTCGCTACATAACCTTGTTTGCTGACGGTATGCATCGGGATAAAGATATTTTTTTTGTGTTTGTCAATTTGCCGATGTGGAAAATATTTTGTTACAGTATTTTTTTTCTCTTATTCATTTGTTTTACCTTATTGATATTGTTACACTAATCTCCTGGCAATCTAAGAAGTCCGATTTGACGTTTTTTTTAGAACATCATCATATATCAGTCGAAAGACGTCCACTGTTGAACATAGGCCCCCCGCATAGAACGCCACAACGAGCGGCAACCTGCGTAACAAATTGAAAATCAAATACATAATCATAATTAATTACTATGTTACCCATACACTATAACATCGTGTACTTATCATTTGTAAGCATTAAGTTTAACTTTATACGGTCTCGAACCAAGCGCTTTGATTCCACATTTATTGTGCGAAGTGCAAGACTGTGGAATTCCCTGCCCGCCTCTCTGTTCCCTGATAAGTATAATCATGGGTATCTTTAAGGCACGAGTGAACCGGTTCATCTTAGGCAAGCGTGTTCCAACTTAGGCCGCATTATCACTTACGATCAGGTGAATTGCGGTCAAACGCAAGCCTATTTAATAGTAAAAAAAAAAAAAATATATATGTGTATATAAATTATCTTATCTTATATATATTTGTATATATATATAAGTACACATATATAAAGTGTCGTTACAACTTATATATATGTATATATATATAAATTGTGTATATATATATGTATAATATATATATAAATTGTATATATATATAATTTATATGGAACTTCGTTCCATCCGGGTGTTCCTTGACACCTCTCAAGTTTTTTTTTATTGCTATAGGTATATATATAATTAATAAAAAAGTCATTCTCTCAACTTAAAACCTGCCATGTTATCTCTTCACCACACTTGGTTGATTGACTAAGTCCGCCTATGTTCCTTTATGCATGAACTAAATAAATAAAAAAGAGGGATTCATTAGAAAATTCACGCAGACTAAGTCGGGGGCTAAAACTAAAGCTAGTCTATCTATCTCCATAGAATTTCCTAAAACACCTATCTACAAATATAGTATGCCCGCGTCCATTGTCACTAACAACTTACAGTTTCTGTAACACTAATCGGCACCAGTCTATTGTTGCATAGTTTTGTTGTATCTTAAGTTCCTATTGGCACCGTTGTTCCGGACTTCCACAATGTAAAGTCGATACAGTGGAGAAATTTCATAACAGTTAAGTGAAATGCTCCCGTACCTGTGATATTAAATTTGTTGATGTTGAACTTTGTTGTCTTACCTATCGAATATTCTGGTTTGAAATTAAATATTAACTTTAATAATTGCAGTTAAAGGTAAGGCCATGTTTTCTAGTAAAGTTGATATAGGGATAAGAAGATACCAAGCCTAGCGTTGAATCCTTAAAACCTTAGCTCATTTTAACGACAATTTTTAACATTTAACACAGGCTTAAATTAACTTTGGGAACAGTTTTAATTATCGTAATCCTGAAATGGGTCAACTGTTTTTTTCTACTCAAGGGATGGTTTCTGATATTAAAATGATTCATAATAATAAGTACAATAACATTTCAGTTTTAGGGTAAAAACCAATTAAAATCTAAATCAAAGCATTTATTTCAATTAAACCATTTACAGGTACTTTTGAATTGTCAAAGAGTCAGTTAGTTAATCAGAAAGTTAAAGCTACTTGCTCGTTGAGTCTCTTTGGAGAAGAACGAGCAAGAAACTCCACGGACAATAGGTAATAGACAATAGGCAACACGAACAAAAGACCGAATAAAATATGGCTACTTATTATATGGTAACATATTTGAAAGAAAACAAAACAAACCAAGTTTCCAAATGTTACCTACAATGTTTTGAAACGGCACCGAGAGCCAAGAAAAGTCCAGTCGATTGGACCATTTCCAAAGGCTTTCGGAAGCAACGAACGTTCGGAACCACCTGTAATATTAGTAGCGTATTGGACTTGACAAATCTGGGATCAATGTGTCTTGCCACCATGACTTATGGTGCCAAAACAAGGGCGCTCACTACGGACACTGCACGGAATGGGATTTGCACAAAGGACCAACGAAAGCTCCTACGCGTCTTCCTCTACGATTTTATTTTGGTGTAAAAACTTCTAGGCAGGTATTACCCTGGTAAGATTTTTGCAATAAAGGCAGATAGGATCATTATTTGCACAAGATTTTATGTCATCACCTATGCACATAGAGTGGGAAACCACTTGAATTTGAAACTATGACGTTATGGTAACACGAATACTGGTTACTTGCATTGCAGAACGACTAACAAATTAGGTGTAAACGGTCCAAAAATCCACTCTTTCTTCTTTGTCTATTGTACCTATCTGTTCCTTTAAACAGTTTCATAAAATACGCTTTGCCAAAGTAATTTAATATGACAAATATGGTACATTACTACCTAGCAATATTATAGTTCGATGCACAGTCAAAAAAGGCTTACATTTTTTAAAAATTAATCGGCCTTATATTTCCAAAACTACAAAAACCAGAAAATACGTCAAATGTTACTGCTAATGTTCAATCAACCAATGCTTTAGATAACCCACAACAATATAACTTAAAACACACCTCATAATTACAACAGTTCGGAACCAGACGCCAAATATTACTCCCGCGCAAATTCGATACGATAAGTTAACGAATCGAAGCCAGACTGGCGTTGAGTTAAAGCCAGTTCCCGACACTTGTCCATTAGTGCGTTCCTATATGTCGGAGACAAACCGCATTCCTGTTCATGTCCAAGTTAACACCTAATAGCCAGTGCCGATGCGGCCGCACGAAATGGACTTGGCGGACGGAACGGACTTCATTGCATTACGCACCTCTCTCGGTGTCTACCGGTGAGACCCGGTAGATACGTTAGAAATGTAGCCAACATTAGCTAGTCTGGATGCCTTTGTAAAATCGGGACACGTGATACAAGTTTGGGTACATTATGTTCCGGAAAATCTGTTGGTAGGGTTATTTTCTATTTAATGACTTGTTAAAAATGTACTTACATAATGAGGTAAACAAGCAGATACTTTTAATGGCCTCATAATTATCCTGTTATGTTATATTATAACGTATGGAATAGTTAAAAAAAATACACACACATTTTCATTTTCCTGTTAAGAAAAAACACAACAAAAATCCCAATTAAAAAATCTTTTGCGCAACGCACGAAAACACAATTATTAAAACAGCGCGAGAAAACAGCGAAAAAGCTTATCCTTAACTGATGACGTCGGCTAAAAACGCCCAACACTATTACGGTAGGAGGTAAGTGTTGTTCTAACCTGAAACTAGGCTTTACTGCAATAACATGGCACGCTTTAGGGAGAAGGGAAATCGTTTAAGCCTCCAGTGTTGTGCCACCTGAGTCGCACGGGTATTAGTTACTCGGGGCGGTAATTTTCGGCGTTGCTAACTATTAACCTGGCCACGACAGCATTGTTCGCTCATTTCGACCTTTTTACTTTAGTCGGCGTATTGTGATTAGGTACACTTGTGTTTGTGGGTCATGTATGGGATACAAGTGAGGGCTTATCTTCATCGAGGAAACTGATGGCATAAATACGATATCTTAATTATTGTTATGGATTAAGGTTGAGACCATTAGCAATGATTTTCATCTTCTTTTATAAATAATCTTCCCCTCTCTCCTGTTGTGTCAGATTGCCGTCCTATCGAACTATAATAGTGAGGAAGGAGGTAGTGCACCTCTGTGTTGTGCACACACTTGTGCACTATAATATCTGCATTGAGATTGGCCACTGTAACTATAATTCGACCGAGAGAATATTATTACATACTAACTGACCCGACAGACGTTGTCCTGCCCCTATCTATCTACCCTACCAAACCACCTACCTACCCACCTACTACCCTACCTACCTACCCTACCCTACCTACCTATAGTACCCTACCTACCCTACCTACCTACCTACACTACCCTACTTAACTACCTACCAACCCTACCTACCCTACCCTACGCTACCCTACACAACCTACCTACCTACCCTACCCTACCCTACCCTACCTACCCTACCTACCTACCCTACCCACCCTACTCTACCTACCTAAAATTTTATATACAAACCTTCTCCTGACAATAACGAAACACAATAAAAAGAGAATTATCCTTTTGGGTCCAGCCGTTCGAAAGTTATACGCTTACATACATTTCGACGATTCATTTTTATATATGTAGACTAGTAAACTAACATTCTAAATTACTGTGATGTAATGACACAATTAAATTCTGTAATTAACTTGTTATTTATTATTTCCTTCTTTAAAATCATAACAGGAAAACAAAACACCAACTCACAAACTAATTAAGGTCAGCACATAAGTTTCAGTGGAATTCCATACTACGGGACAAATAAGGGAAGGCGAGCAAAAACCGCCTCGGAAAGAATGAAGGCATTAGGTAAAAACCTCTATTAGACCAAGTGATAAACGACCAGAGGCTCTCCTGTTTCATGGCGATTACTTATGGACCCTACAAATACCCTGGAGGGTCTAACTAAGGTAACAACGTGCTCTGAACCTCTCAGGTAAAGTGTTGACGCTTTTTATAGCGCCCACGGACTATTTACAGCCTTCTGACCTAATTACGTAAAGCGAAAATAAGGCTTCCTACTCGAGATTGATTTTAAGATGCTTATCGAAAAATCATTATACATCTTATACTTGTGTTAATGCCTTAAATGATGTAAAGATTTGTTGTTTGTAAGAGGTTATTTTTGTAAGTTATTTTCCCAACTATATTGGGGTCGACTTCCAGTCTAACCGGATGCAGCTGAATACCAGTGCTTTACATACATAGAGCGACTGCCTATCGGACCTCCACAACCCAGTTGCTAGGTAACACGATACCCCTTGGTAAGACTGGTTGTCAGACTTTATGGCTTCTGACTACCCATAACGACTGCCAAATATCTACGAATGACAGCCGGAACCAACGGCTTTTTGTGCTTTCCGGGGCACGGAGGGAACTTGGTATGAAATGGATGGTCACTCATCCACTGACCGACCTCGACGAGCGTAGCTTAACCTTTGACCGATTGATCTATACGGCTTTTATTTAGCCACGAGCTCATGAAGATAAAGATGTTTTTTGTAAGTACTGGTCCGAATTCAAAAAATCTTTCACCGATAGGAAGCTACACACACACACACACATACACCACACTTGCCGAGTGCCAAAGGTTATGGTTACTTTACTACACTTTCAAGCAAACAGAAAAAAAAACATCGATTCGAAAAATAAAGAAAAAGAACGCAAACGAAGTCACGGTCAGAAGCCAGTATCTTATAAATAACCGCCTTCGATATTCTTACGGAAAGCAACCGAAGTTAGCAAAGTGCAAACTTATGTAGAAACCATTAGTTTCATCTAAACAATACCCAACTATCATTCTTCATTTCTTTGTTGTAGTTAAACTTGCTAAAGACGTCGGTAAACGTTACGTCGTCGGTAAACACGGGCTGACATAAGTGAGCAAACTCGAACATGATAGAAACGCGTAATCTTTGCGGTCCCCACTCCCAAACTGTCGTTAATAAAACTCCCCTGCGAACTTATCTTCCCCTGAGCGAGATAAAATATTTCGTGCCAAAAAAAACAAACGCCTTGTGTGAGGGTGGTTTCTGCACAGTCACGCTTAAAGCCTGGCGACGATCCTAAACTGCAGACTCTGATCATGATGCAGGCCTGATAAGAAGTTTTTTTACGCGAAAACTCTTTTATAGTTCGGATAGTTTTATTCTAGTAGTTATACTTCCCAAAAGTACGTTGAAGTTGATGAACCGATAAAAATACTGTAATTATCTTTTGCTGACGATAAACTTGGCTATGAAGTGATCAACTTACGAAAATTTAATATTTTCCCAAGGCCCATCGTCGCCAAAAACATAATTTAAATATAAACACGAGGTTAAATTACTAAATGTGATAGGCATAATGGGTTCGTGCTGGCAACTAACACGGAGTTGAAGATAAACCTGGCTGGTGTAAACGGGCATTTCAGGATTTCAAAAACAGTGGTTCTAGACGCTTTAAAATCGTTAAATCACACTTAAACATCCATTGACACTTACTAACAGTGGGGCATAAAACAGAAGTATTGCCGCCTCACCCCAACCCCTCTTCCCGTACCCCAAGTTTAGTTTAACGGTACTTTTAATTGCCGCTATAAACCAATCTTACAAAGGGTTATACTGCCCTAATGTGTGTCAGTCTATTATACGCTGAAATTATGCAGGACTCGTCTAAATTAATGTTATTATCGCAGATCGTAATAAGAATATGTAAGTACCACAGATGTAGAGAAAGGTAGATAACGTAAGCGGCTCTTATTGCGTGACCAGTCGGTCTATTCTGTAAAATTCTCCCTCGGTAAATTTATTTAAAGTGAGTTTAATCTAATCCTACCTGATGCTAGGATATGAGTTCGAGGTGAATTATTAGTCCCCAGCACAGGTGGGATAACAATTCACGACAAGCTTTCTTCAACTCAATTCGCCGATTTGAACCAGAGATCTTCAACCAACCCGGTTTTGAGTAGCCTGCATCGGTGCATCGTTGTTAGCCTTGAGTAACACAAAAGAAACAATGTGATAATGAATTCGATTCAATTTTAAATACGTGAAAAGAAGGCCCATTTGCAATTTCCTCCTTACTCTACAATCTTGGCATCAAATATTATTAGCGTATACGATCATAACCATGTAACTTTCCCTGGTCCAGTCTTATCGTAACCCATAGGTACTCAAGCTAAAATCGTCACTAATTAAGTACCGTGTCAGTCGTTATTAAGGTCTTATCTCAGGCTCATATGCCTCATGAATCAATTAGACCGTCGGATACCGGGCAGGGCGGCCATTTTAACAAAGACTTACGATATATTGTAGACCCCGACATTGTTCGTGCTGAGTAGACGGACAAAGGCGGTGATCCGAAAAACCTTCCTGAAGGAATGTGGTTTGTAAAAGTGTGAAAATAGAGGGTGTACCCACTTTATAATTTGTGTTTGTCCCTTTGCACAAATGTCTGGCATTAATGTTTTTTTTTTTATTATGCCATACCAGGAACGAAATGATAATGAGGCTTTATAATTCGTGCAGCAAAAAGTATTTGGTTGTTATTGTATTAATATTTTTTTACCAATGTTATGTGTTGTTACTTATGTAATGTTATTAAGAAGGTTGACTTAGTTATATACTTTTTTTTTGCATGATAAGCCCCAAAATGTTACTCATTGAATATTTATCTACCTAAATGAATAAAAAGAGAAAGAATAAAACTCAGGCTTTCGTGGTATTTTTAGAAAACATTGTACAAACGTACCTACGCAGTCTGTGGTCAAGTGTTTCAAGCGCTTCTGCCTGAAGACCTAAAGAATTCTACCTTTTTTTGTTTTTTACAAAAGCACTCACATTATGTGACTAACCTCAATGATACAAGTCCGCAAAAAATATCTTATGAAATAATAATTAAGGCCAAGAAAAATATAAAAGTCCATTCGACACGGTAACATTAGGTAAGTCATATTTATACAAACACGGTCGTGTATAATATAACATTAAATAAACTGGTAAATTGTTAAATTATGAAACCTTTGTCAACAAAAATAAGGTTTTATTTGGTAACACAGTGGAATTGTGTTTACGCTTACATCGCGAAAATAAACAGGAAAACGTAGTCAGTGGAATTACCGTCGGTTAACTTAATGTCTACGATTGAATTGTTTGTTGTTCATTGACTAAGGAAATCGAAATTTAACTGATCGTGAATACAACCACGGATGAAAATATTGATACAGGAATGCGGTTTGTTGCATTTCAGTACAGCATGTTTTATTGCACTATTTTAAATAGTTATATTTGCGTGATTTGCTGTTAGTTTGGGTTTATTTTTAAACAATGTGGTCTCACGTTAAAATTTAAAACTATTTATTGTCGATCATGTTCATTTAGATTTCGTAGCGGGTACAGCTTCCTACTTTGTCCCGCCATTGAGGTATAGTATAAGTTCAATATGAATACAATATGACTAAGGGGAAAATATAACGATAATTGAAATATTATGATTAAACAACAGAAAAAATTATTAAAAGCAGTCATGTCAAATTACAAATTATTAGTCGTGTTTCATTGTCAATATTTTGTGTTTAGTGGGCATTTTGGTATGCTGAATTAATTATTTTGCTTCGTTTAACTTTGAAGAGTACGTTTTCCTGTATCAACTTCATGAGTAAAATTAAACATTCATATTTCAGTTTGTTTTTTCATAACTTTGAATAATAATATGTTGGCTCATTTTTTCTTCTGTGGTTAT
This sequence comes from Charanyca ferruginea, assembly GCA_947361185.1. Lineage (NCBI taxonomy): Eukaryota > Metazoa > Arthropoda > Insecta > Lepidoptera > Noctuidae > Charanyca > Charanyca ferruginea. Next base: position 11,464,902 of record OX376076.1, read on the forward strand.
TTTTGAAATCGTATACAATTAAGTGACACAAAACTTTAAAAGCGAATGAAAGAGTACCTAAAGAAAAACACATTTCGAAAATGTCAATTTGAATGTAATAATTTAAAATGTTTTTTTTTTGTGTTCAAAATATGTATAAACATTAAAAACCAGAATAACACAAAAACAACAAACCTAATTTTGACAAGTGATAGTTTAACTAAACATAATCACCACACTTAAAATCCTCTCTTGTTTTATGTATGTGATGTGTCAAAATGTATTTGTGAGTACCACAATAAAAAGCTACCTACAAACAACTGAAACTTAATATACTGTCAGCCATTGTATGCCGAGCTTTCACAATCGCTTCCGACTCTGAAGCGGGAAAAGGGTACAATACCCAACAAAAGTGTTTAATTTTAAGAAAGGAAATACTAAAATTACTTAAAAGTAGTGCTTTATTTGTTTTATTTAGTATGCTTATCATAGTGCTTGTCCCCAAAATGTGAGGAAGATTCTTATATTCTGCACGCTACGAAGTTTGTAAGTCATATGAGTTAATTGTATTACTCAGAGTAAAGTTGCTAAACAAAGCGTCCAAGTACTTTTGTTAGGTTCCGTCTAGGCTTTAAACAGTACAATTAAAGTTTGTGTAACCGGCAGTACCTACTCCATATTACAAAAGCTTGGAAAATATATTGCTTAATGCGTTGTTTGAGAGCGGTTATTTATTTTATACACAATGGAAAATATATTTTGATGTAGACTGTACATGCGGGTCTGATGTTTCTAAAATGAAAATTAAGAACTTGAAATGATCACAGACAATAAGTATTATTTTTATGAAATGTTTGATAAATAAATTTTATTATTCATAGACAAACAATATTTTTATGAACGTATAGATATTATTAAGTTTCATAGAAAAAAAACATTATTATTCGTAATAATTTTTTTTTTTTCTTTTCAGACCGCCTAAACACATTAAACATTTTTTGTGTTTAATTATCAGATCAAATAAAGAAACAACCAAAAGAAATATAAATATTTTGTCGATTTTATATAATCCAATTTCTAGGATTCACTGCTGAATAAATTTTACCTCGCTGTAATATTCAGATTTTTCTGTTTATAGAATTTGTTGTTTTTCATTAGATGTAACCCGACCTTGTATCGTTTTTTTCCGAACGGACGACCGACCCGAAATTAATTGAGGGAGAAAGAAGAAAAAAATATTATGGAATTTTTAAATTAGGTACGTACCTACCTGCCCACATACAATATCAATATAATTATCAGAAATATTTTAAATTCTATCTAAATATGAAGCCGAGAAAATGTGCCAAGATTATACATTATACAATATCTATCTTTTTCTTTCAGATTTCTACATGTCTTTCTTTTCCAATCTTTCTTTTTCAATTCTATTTCTATGTATATAAATAATAGTACTATTATATTTATAAAGATATGGTCAATTACATCACCCGATGTTTCTATTTTAAGGAAGCAGGACCTAGTACCCACGCTTGTTAGGAGTAAAGCGATAATAAAATTCCATTAGTCCTCCTTCACGTAACTTCCGCGAGGAGACAGCTGAGTTGTCAAGTTTTATTCTAGTCAGAATAGATGGGAGTAAGTTTTCAAGCGTTATAAGATTCATAAGCCGGGAGCTAGATTGTTACAGTACATTGTAAATAAATTCCGTCAATGTCACGTATAGCGAGGCAAACATAGCAATTGCGTGTATGAAGTTGGAAGGAATCTTTTTATGATGTGATAAATAATAAATATGCGCTGTTCGGTTTTCTTGCCTTATTTTAACTAGCTTTAGCCCGCGACTTTGTCCGCGTGAATGTCGGTTATCGCGGATGCAGACATAGTCGCGGATTATAAAGTGGCCTATGTCCTTCCCCAGGATATAACATCAACCAAATTTCATCAAAATCGGTTCAGGTGTTTCATTGTGAAGCGTACCAAACTGAGTTACTTTCGCATTTATCATATATATTTTTTCAATTTAGAAATTACAAGAAATTGAGTGAAAAGGTTTACATCACCAATATCTGTTTTATCTATAACTCTATGTTACAATGAGGTGAAGCGTGTTTATTTTTTTATTTTATAGGTATCCTCAGGAAATACGTTGTGATTCGATTAAGAAAATTAATTCCTTGATAGAAAGCTCACCAAATACCTACTAGATTTCCACATGGACGAAGTCACAGCCAGAAGATAGTTTATTATAATTATGATGTGTAAGGAACCGAAGAAATCTAAAGCATAAGATTCAAAGAACAAATAATATTAATACCTATCTACACAAAATAAGATTATGTAAACATCTTCTTCAAACGATGCCTCACATAATTCCCAAATTAACGTCTCCGCATTAACACTATCCAGTCATTACATATGCCATGTATTATGTAGTAAAAGTAGAGTCGTTAAGTGGTCGTCACCTGCGTCGCCGGCGACTTAAGCGGGTCGTAAGAGCCCTTATAAAGGGCGACGCGATGACAGCCCGACTCAATATAATGCTTACACCTGCGCCGATTACATGTCGCGATGGAAATCACGTTTTGGCGATGGGAAGAGTGATAAGGGATAACTTATAACGTGACGGTATAAGGGTTATTAGTAGTTGAAGATGTGTTATGAAACAACTTTTTTTTGTGCTCACTGAAAAGGTTTATGTAAGGGTGGGTACTTACCTACTCGGTCTTTTATAAAAGGTCATTTACAAAAAAAGGTGAGTATTGAGTAGGTAGTACTATGTATTTTTGACGGATGATAGCACACTCAATGAATGGCAATTTAAAGACTTATTGAATCTATCGTAAATGATGCTCCAGGTCACACTTTGAAGAACGAATATTTATAGGCAGTGGATATTACTTCATGCTAACAAAGTAGATTCAGGCACTTCTGAATTGTCAAAGAGTCAGTTACTTAGTCAGAAATATGAAGCTAGTTGCTCGTTCTAAAACGTAAGGTAGGTCTCTATGGAGAAGAACGAGCAAGAGACTGTACGGACACTCTTTTTCATCAAGTTTTTACAAAATCCTGGTTATAATATTCTTACTGCTTTTCCATATGCGAAGACAATGTAAGTAAATAGTAATTCTGCTTCAAACTACGGGTCATCTTCGACAACGAAAGTGAGTACCATGTTGAGTTTGATTGAAAAAAAATAACTTGTCAGTGAATTTAGGCTAAATAAGATTGAGATCGATCGCCAACATGCATCAGCCAATCATGGCGATCACGGCTGAACCCTTGGGGGAGACCTATGCCCAGCAGAGGGCGCGTAAAAGTTGACATGATAAGCTTGAGCTTTACATGGTGAGCTATCAGATGCTGCTCAGTTAACCTAAATTCACCCAGATTATTTTACAGAATAACGCTGCTGGAGCAAACTATAATAATAAGTGTTGAGTGTTGTACCTCTTTCCTAGTAACACTTAACAAGCTTATCGTTTCATATTATTAGGTATCCACAGACAGTCTTGGTTTAGCCGCGTCGAGTGAGCGCGGTACTTGAGAGGTTTCGCGAAGGAAACAACCTTATTAAGAGGCTACATACAGCGACTGGGGTCGTAAACATTTAATCAAGAATATGATGTAGTACACAATACGTTCGCTTGATAAGAATACACATCTAAGCATGGGTAGATATGCCTTCTAGATGACGTCATAAAAGGCGGCTTAGGAATTATTATTGTTTAGTAGTTAGGTTAAGGTAAGGTTGCCCGTCGGGAACCAAATAATCTTGAAAAGTTGATAGTTATGGGCAAGGTAGATGGGTAAAGACCTTGCGGACGGTCACCTAACCGTTGGTCTGCCCAAGTAACCGCCCTCACTGGACTCTCTGTTACGACCGCCCTAAGAGAAGCAGAGAACCGAACGAAGTGGAAAAGCGTAGATATTTAAAACCATGAAGGACTTTCAGAGACACTACCTTCAGTAATGAAGAATACGACGAAGAAGAAGTAGTAATTACTTGCCATGCCGTGTGCTGCCGGCCGCGAATAGCACCACCACATTTCTACCCGTGGGTGTCGTAGACGGTGACAGAGGGATACTGACCAGAGGATGGGCAGCAGCGTCCTTCTGAGTACCATAACAACTACCAAGCAGTGCGATTACAGGCAACCCCCCCCCCCCCCCTGACCAGCACCTGGGGAGACCTGTAACCAGCAGTGGGCATCTAAAGGTTGACATGATGATGATGAATGACTTGGAATCCCATGACGTGTTTATTATGATAGCCCTAGACAGTTTTAGTTTTCGAATGAGAGCACACGAAAAATCTAGGCCCGTAATAATAAACTAAGATGATGCTGAATCGAAATTCCCAAGAGGAGTCGTCAAGTTTCAAAGTCAAAGTAGACTTTTTTAACACGCTTTTCTAAAATGGCAACCCAGGAGACTTCAAATCGACACTCAGATAAGAAATCTCAAACGAAGTTTAGTAATATAGACGCAGCCGCATGGACACTAAAGTAGGGACAATCTCGCAAACTACTGACATTTCTTTGAACTAAATACGAGTGGCCATGGTTTATATTTTAGAAAAATGATAATGTGTTTCCACATGTCTAAGGCAATGTTCTTTATCTTTGGTTAAAAGATAATCAAGTGATGTCTATTAATTATGAAAATTATTGTGTAATTAGCCATTTCAGCCGGAAACATATGGTACACGGCGGGTCATTAATCTTAATTAAAAATTCTATTAAATGTAAAGCACGAAAAGACATTGTTAGATTATCAGTTGAACACATTATTGAATTGTCCTGTGTTGAGCTGGATAAGCATGTTATAGTATGCGTATACAGACCTCCAAATTACCAGAATTTATCTATATTTGATTCGGTAATGGAAGATGTGTTAAAAAAAATTAGTACTAGTAGTAAATCTATCATTATATGTGGTGACTTTAATATTAATTTGTTAGAAAACAACTCCAATAGTATCAGATTATTGAGTCTTTTTAGGTCATTTAATTTGTCCAATGTTTTCATGGAACCCACTCGAGTGACAGCTTCTTCTGCCACCTGTATTGATAATATATTTTGTAATTGTGATTACTTTCATAAAGAAATTATAAATAAACTGCCATCTGATCATAGTGGACAGACAATAACGTTTTGCGCCTACATACCTTTACAAAAAATTCAAATAAGGTTTAGGCCAATCACATGTAAAAACTTAGAGAAATTTGATAATTCATTGGAAAGTAAATTGAGTGTTCAGTGCTTTGATAATATAGGTGACCCAAATGAGTTCTACGCCGAGTTTTTTTCACTATTAAACATGCAATTTAATGAAGCTTTTCCACTAAGGAATAAAAGTATTTGCACTAAGTTCTTATTTAGCGACTGGGCGACTCCAGGTATTCGTAAAAGCAGGGAAAAACTATTTGAGCTTTATGGCCTAAAGCAACATATAATTAATACAAGCTTTCATCAGTATGTTGCGAAATATTCGAAACTTTTTAAAAGTGTCTGCAAAATAGCCAAATCTCTCTATATTAAAAATAAAATTAAATTAGCTGATGTCAAAATAAAAACTACTTGGCAAATAATAAATAATGAAACAGGTAGGAAAAAGCAGCGTAGTACTGAATTTAATTTAGAGACTGCACATGGTCCCATAAATTCAGATATAGAAGTAGCTCAAGAATTTGAAACCTTTTTTGGCAACATTCCCATTAGAACCACTGAAGCCTTAAATTCCTCTCCCGCTCTCTCTGCTGCCTTACTTAGGAAAAATGTTAAGAAATGCCCTTTGGAGTTTAGGTTTCAACATACAAACCCCCAGGCTGTTATAAAAGCCTTTAAAGATCTTAAAATTAAATCAACAGAAGATCTTTGGGGAATGTCTGTAAAAGTCTGTAAATCTATTATCGAAACAATTGCGCCCTATTTAGCTCTCATTTTTAACACCAGTGTAAACCAAGGAGTCTTTCCGGATCTGATGAAACACAGTAAAGTAGTACCATTGTTCAAATCCGGTGATAGTAAAGACCCCAACAGTTATAGGCCTGTGTCGATTCTACCAGTTCTCAGTAAGGTGTTTGAAAAGTTAATGCTCAATCAAATGTTACATCACTTTAATAAAAATTCCATCTTTCATGAACAACAATACGGTTTCACCAAAGGGCGTTGTACAACTGACGCCGGTGTCACCCTAATAAAGAACATTTTTAGCGCTTGGGAGGAATCGCAAGATGCCATTGGAATCTTTTGCGACCTCTCAAAGGCGTTCGATTGCGTTGACCACGAGACACTATTGCTGAAACTGGAGCACTACGGGATTAGTGGAGTATCTCTTGATTTACTAAGGTCATACCTGAGGGATAGACAGGCAAAAGTTCAGGTTAACGGTGTGAACTCATTGGGGTCAAAAATGACTATGGGCGTTCCTCAAGGCTCAATATTAGGTCCATTTCTATTCTTAGTCTATATAAATGATTTACCCCAATTACTTCAAAACCAACCGAAGATGGTGTTATTTGCCGATGACACTTCATTGATTTTTAAAGTAGACAGACGGTCACAACATCTTGACGACGTAAATGACGCTATTCTTCAGGTTCAAAATTGGTTTACGGTAAACAATTTGATACTTAATGAAAAAAAAACCAAATGTATTCGATTCATTTTACCAAATGTTAGGAATAGCAATTGTGACATCATTCTAAATGGAGAGAAACTGGAATTTAATAGTCAAACGGTTTTCCTGGGAATCACGCTAGACGAGAAGTTGCAATGGGGACCTCACATAACATCTATTGCGGGGCGACTAAGCTCCGCGGCTTATGCTGTTAGAAAGATAAGACAGTTGACAGATGTAGAAACTGCGCGTATGGTCTACTTTAGCTACTTTCACAGCATTATGTCGTATGGTATTTTACTGTGGGGTCGGGCTGCCGACATTGAATCCATTTTTATCTTACAAAAAAGAGCTGTTAGAGCCATTTATAATCTACGTCGCCGCGATTCTCTTAGGGAACTATTTAAAAATATTAATATAATGACAGTGCCTTGCCAATTTATCTATGAAAATATTATGTACGTAAGAAAAAACCTACATTTATTTAATAAGGTTAGTGATAGACATAATATTAATACTAGAAACAAAGACAAAATAGCTCAACCATATTTTAGATTGTCTAAAGTTCATAAATCTTTTATGGGGTTCTGTGTTAAGTGTTATAACAAAATTCCTAGTGATATATTGCAACTAAATGAAAGAAAATTTAAAACATATATTAAAAGTACACTCTGTAAACAAGCATATTACAGTTTAGAGGATTATATCCATGATAAGAATGCTTGGAAACATGCTGGTCCGGGCTCCATAGGACAATCTACAGTCTAGACAAAATCAAACGGATTGCTAATTAAAACTAATTAATTTATACTTAGTATATACATTATATTTAATTCTTGCTTTGGGTCACACACTGGTTCATAGGTTCATAGTTTGTTGAAATGTATGGAGTGGTGGTCTACTTTTACAATAATTGTAAATAATAATATGTGAACACTATGTACCTATGTATACAACTTAGCTGTCATTCTTTATCTTGTAATACTTTGTACATACTTCAATATAGTGTTTTTATGCAAGGTCCATCGTATTCACGTATAGTTATATAACTGAAAACTGTAAATGCAAAATATTGTAGTTACACATTTTTTTTTAAAAGAGTGAGTATGGAGTTTCTTGCCCATTCTTCTCCATACGAAGCTACCTTTTGGAATGGGCAACTAGAATCAACTTTATATTTTTTTATTATGACGTTCAAAAGTGCCTTTTTAATGGTCTAATTGAAATAAATGATTTGACTTTGACTTTGTAAATAAGAAATATACACATCATTTACCAATGTGAATGCTAACCAAATCTATACTTAATATTATAAAGCTGAAGAGTTTGTTTGTTTGTTTTGTTGAACGCGCTAATCTCAGGATCTACTGCACCGAATTGAAAAATTCTTTTTGTGTTGGACAGTCCATTTATCGAAGGCAATAGGCCCATGCGAACCCGGGTCGGGTTGCTAGTTCTTAATAATTCCTTGCACCTACATAAATGTTAAACCAGACTATTATTTTCAAAAGCTTTTTCTTACACAGAGAAGCAAGCTTGGTGATCAATGCTCGTGATAATTAATCACCAGGCTTGCTAAAGTTGCATTGGCGGTTGCAGACTTATACGGTTTTTTCCTTCACCAATGTCTGTGATGTCCATGACATACATAAAAGTACAAATGAAATAGACAAAGTCACATTAGTGATTGCCTGTGTCAGGTTGCGAACCTACAACTTCATTGACATTAGAGGCAGATCGTAATCGCTGTGCCATCACCACTACAAACTTATGTAATATTAATTTACCATTTATTAAATGAATGTAAGAAAGAATAAACAATTTACTAATTATTATTTAAGATCTCTCTTCGAATATTAGGCCTCCTCCATTTAATTACATGGATATAATATCTAATACCTACCAAATTATACCCTAAATCATAAAATATGCAAAGGTATTAACCAACAGTATTAATTATATAGGTGTTTGCTTTTAAAGGAAAAAATAGACTTCTAAGAAATCAATTTCAATCAGAAACCATAAAACTAAGTGTGTACGCAAAACAAGACACTACACGGTTGGCGCAGTGGCTGAGCGATCGACTGTTGCGCAGCGTGTTGCGGGTTCGATTGCCGCCCAGGGTAAATATTTGTGTGATGAGCACTTGTGTTTGTCTTGTGTCTGGGTGTTGTTTATCTATATATGTATGTATTTACAAAAAAAAATGTATTTGTGTATGTATATCAGCTGTCTGACACCCATAGTACAGGGTCTCCCTAGTTTGGGGTCAGATGGCCGTGTGTGAAATGTCCCCACATATTATTATTATTATTATTATTATAAGTAAGACAGATTATACGAAGCTAACTGACGACAAGTGTTGTAAAACGGCACCTACTTAATACAGGCAAAACTCTAGAAGATCCGCTTAATTAAAAACATACCGCCTTAACCGAAGCAAAACATTTTGACGGGCCTGTTGGTCTAGTGGTCACTGACCCTGACTGCTAAGCCGGAGGTCGTGGGTTCGATTCCCACCCAGGACAAACTTTGTGTGATGAGCATGATTGTTTGTTCTGTGTCTGGGTGTTTATCTATAATATGTATGTATTTATAAATTATATAAGTATGTATATCAGTTGTCTGGTTACCATAACACAAGCTCTGCTTAGCTTGGGACCAGATGACCGTGTGTGAGTTGTCCCAAGATATTTATAGATATTTATTTTATTATTTGTGAAGCCAAATTAACTATATACGAAAGAAGAAATATTGTACTTTTTGCGCAGCACTGTAATCGGGTAAAATGTTCACCGTAAAGAAGTCCAATAAATTGAAGAAATATCGAAAAATACAGCGACATCGCCGTCGATCCGCTAGTTAGGCACCTATAAAACCGAGACCGCGCTAGTAGAATAAGTAAATATTTTTCAAAAGTAAAGCCTCTGGAGATTCAAGAGAAATAGTTTTATTGATGTCTTCGTGAACGGCGACGGGAGGAATTTACTTTTCATTACTACGATAGAAGTTTGTTCGCAAACAGTTCAACACTCGTGGCCGTCCGTGAACGCAAAAAAATACTCGGCCACTTACGTAAGTACATACTCGTGTAGTGCTTCAGTTGATAAACATAAGCGAATGAAGTAGTTCGCGTGCGCCATCATGTTCAACATAAGAAATATCGAGCGACTAGTTGTTTAGAAAACAAGCTAACAAATTACTGTCTTAATTACTGTTAGAAAAGTAACATTATTGAGCTCAATTATTTACGTTGAATCCCTGTGTGTTTAAGTGAACACACAGGTGAAAAATCCCCGGGTGTTCAAGTGACTCTAGTTATTTTAACAAATTTTAATTCATATGACCTCTAAATACTAGCGTGTTCCAACTTAGGCCGCATCGTCACTTAAGATCAGGTAAATTGCGGTCAAACGCAAGTCTATTTGACAATAAAAAAAAATACCCACCTGCCTGTTTAGAAGTAACTCAATGCTTTATTTTGAGATGTAATAATAATAATAATAATAAATGTTTATTGCATGACCATAGTTGTATACATTTTGTTGTTGAATGGCGCCTCTTTTTAAGCAGATAATGCCTGTGTTAAGAGACGCCGCTCTTTCTTAGGTACCTAGACTGAACGGTGAAAAAAGACTACTTATTTACTAGAGACATTTTACAAAAAATGTGTGATGTGAGTGATGTGATGTGATTTGGGTGATGTAATGTAAGTGATGTGAAAGTGACTGACATTCGTGAGTGGTGTGACTGTGTGTGGTGTGTGTGTGCATGACTATGTGGGGGGATGAGTGTGTGTTAGTTCATGTGTTGAAGGAGTGACTCAGTATCAGTGTAGTAGTACTCAGTAAGTGGCTTTATCCAGTCTGTGTCTTCCAACTTCTACATTTACATTTGCGAAATAGGTACCTCCTCGCAAATTGCCTCATGGCTAATGGCGACGCTATATCATGAGTCCTGAAGGCAAAATAAAATTATACAGGTTTTATAGCGTTCAGAGGCGCAGTGTCCCCAGGGGTGTTAAACAGGCGCTTTATGAGGACCCCTCACGCCGACGCACGCACTAAGTCCTCACAAAAATCTTGGTCCACTAAACATAAATTGATTTGCGATGCGAACCTGCGATATTTTTCTGAGATAATAAACTTGAGGTCTCGAGATAAACTACCGTAGGGACTCTGGACCCATATAAGTTTTAAATTATTGATGAACATGCTGAAATTGACAGTTTTTGGGTTATGTTTGAGTGTAAAATAAACGTATCTACCAAAATACCTACATTTACTCCGACGAAAAAGACAAAGACAAAGATTTATTGTTGCTTATTAAAAAACTTTTGTACTAGTCTTATTTAAGGCGACGATATACGGCGGCGACCTTGAGCGACCAGAGAATCGTATGCGCTGCGTTCAAAACTCTGAAAGTTTAGTCGAAAAAATTAAATAAAAGATAGTATTCTTTAACTTCAAAAAAGGCGTATACTAAAAGATAAATAATAAAATTGTCTGTAAGATAGTAAAAGTTTCGTTTAAATATTCCTGGTAGATTTTGTGTGATTATCAATGTATTGTCTGCGTCAGATACAACTTCACGATTTCATTAAACTATTTGATATGAACTTAAACAAAAATATTCACATACTAAATGATTAAGAGAATGTTCTAGTTTAACATATATTTTTTTCAAATCATTTACACTACACATTTTGACGTGATTGTCAGTTTAAAATCTGCAAAAGTCGCTTGTTAGCGCCTTAAGACAAGTGCGCCACAATTTTCAAATACCCTTTCACTGTTACTTTCACCTGAAAGCCAGAATCAACAGTGGCGACCACCAGAAAAATGCCGAGGCAATATAGCTCGACGAACCCAGTTGAAACGAATCAAATCATATTTTGCTCTTACTTCCAGGTCAATAGGCACAAAGGGACGATTGCAACAGGGAGAAGCCCAGTTGTTTAGCACCAATGATTACAATTAACATTAATTGTAATGTTAATTAGACGACACGGTTGGCGCAGTGGCTGAGCGATCGACTGCTGCGCAGCGTGTTGCGGGTTCGATTCCCGCCCAGGGTAAACATTTGTGTGATGAGCACTTGTGTTTGCCTTGTGTCTGGGTGTTGTTTATCTATAGGGTGACTGGTAATTAGTGTACGATACTTAAACACGTGATTGTGTTCATGATAACAAACAACAATCCCGAAGAAGAAATGTTTTTTGTACTGGTTCACTTTTATCACAATAACACAACGGCCGTATGAAATTCAAGCGCGCGCACGCCTGTGCCCTAAAGTGAACCAGTACAAAAAACATTTTTTCTTCGGGAAAGTTGTTTGTTATCATGAACACAATCACGACTTTAAGTATCGTACACTAATTACCAGTCACCCTATATATATGTACGTACTTACAAAAAAAAAAACTTGAGAGGTGTCAAGGGACACCCGGATGGAACGAAGTTCCTTTCGATTAATTAGTGAAGGAATTTTATTACAATTTTATTACAATTCCTTCACTAATTAATGTGATGCGTTAAAGTGAATTTAAGTGGCTTTAAGCCAGGGCAAAAAAAAGCGAGGAATGAAAAGTTATTATGGCTGCTTACATTGTAAGTAAGTAATTTTAAAGATTAACATTTTCTAACATGTTAGTACAATGCGTAGTTATTTAGATAGAAAGACCAATAAATTATTTCTGCGCCATCTATTGGCCGTTCGTAATTCGATTTCGAAGAGCACAGTTGCGCCAATAACGTTAATAGATGGCTCTTAAATCAAATGAATGACGAAATGTCAAATGTCGTGACAACTTTTCGTAAGAATTTTTTCCGTCTAGCCCCCTTTCACAACGCGCGATAAGGAACTTCGTTCCAAAAATGTATTTGTGTATGTATAGCAGCTATCTGACACCCATAGTACAGGGTCTCCCTAGTTTGGGGTCAGATGGCCGTGTGTGAAAATGTCCCCACATATTATAAAAAAAAAAAATGTGGTCCTGAAATGTGACCTGTTACAAATAGGTATGGCAAAAATGCTTGAACGCACGGAAATTAGTTTCTACAAGGTCTGCAAAGCTCCGGATGTAACCTGTATACTATCTAACAAAATATTGCGTTCATTCATCTTCCTAGCACAAGGTGATATGCTGGGGCGGCTGCTACAGGCGCCGAAAACCTCAAACGGGGTAAATATAATAGCCTTCTTGGAAGCTATATATTTGAACCGTTTGGGGTGGAAACTCTAGGGCCATGGGGTCCGAGCGCCCATATTGTTTTTCGTGACATCGCCAAGCGACTGGTCGACTCTTCACATGACCCGAAGGCTGGTCTATTCTTGGGTCAAAGAATCAGCATTGCCATACAACGTGGCAATGCTGCCAGCCTGTTGGGCACGTGTCCCGTTGACAGCGATGTGGACGAGATTTTTGATGCTCTTTGAGCTCCCTGCCTTTTTATTGGAATTGTAAATAATATTATTGTTTTGATTTTTTAGATATATAGCGTTTATTTTACTAAAGAATACACTTTCATAAGATATGATGTACAGATTGTTAGGTAAGTACTATTCAGAATCAGATGTAGAACAATGGCATAAAGGCCGCGTAACAATCTTGAAACAAAAGAATTTACTCTTAAAGTTGCCATGACGTGTAAGAAATTGGGCAACACAGTGGTCCACTTCCAGTCAAGTCCTAGCCAGCCAGATGATGGAAGTAAAAGTTCCTACTAGACGTCAGTCTAGGTAAATTAAAAGATTTTAGCACGGTCACGTCGTGTTAAAAAACCGGTATGTTTTGTAAAAATATTTTCGGGAAATTAGGTGAAGTGAACTCACCTGCCATCCCACAGCAACAATCTCCCTTGGTGAAATCTGTGAAGTGAGCTGTCATCCGTCCGGATGCTATGTAATCGTTACAATCATAATCGATTTGTTTTAAACATCATTAAGTATCTCCACAAATTTTAAAATAAGAGATTTTTTTCTTTTGCTTTGTAAAATTCAAAAAGCCTGAGGCGCTTAATAAATTTATAGCTTTGAAATAATTCAAACGCAAATGAACTGGTCGATAAAGATAGCAGAAATGAATATAAAGTATCGATTATGATTTACTATTACAATCGATATTTGCTAGGACTTCACCGTGCAGTTCACCGAAGGAGATTCTTACAACAATAAAATCCCCAGGTGTAAACAAATGAGTAAGCAAAATATTTTCCACACGAACGGAACTCTGAAAGTGTACAAACTTACAGTATAGGTAAAACAAAGTTAGAGTACAACTTTTAAAATAAATCATTTTTATTAGGCCCTTACGGCAGCTTACGATAAAATGGCCGGGCTTCAAGATGGTAAGTGTATTGTCCCAATGCGGTGCAGGGGCTTTTCTCATTAAAGTTGGTAACTAAGCTACAAAGGGATAATTACTTTAATTACCATACTCGTAACTGTGCCTGGATAAAGGTTTTTTCTACACATAAACGGGACCAGGCTATAGAGAAGATTACAAAAAACATTCAAAGATACATATAATAAAAGTACCGAGGTCGAGACATTCGAGACACTGTCACTATTTTTAGAGGCCGCCCACAGTAATGGACAATGGTAGAAAATCACCACAAATTCTCGTCACAAACTGGAGTGGATACAGTGTGGTTATAATAAAAAAAATCCCTTTAGACAATTTTCCATTATCTGGGCGTCCATTGTTAGGATTCAGTGGTCAGCATTTTATGGTTGGACGCTGTGTCGTCGTAACTTCTTATTAAACCGCCGGGGACGCACCGACTTGCCTCTAATTGATTTAGAGACCTCCACGACCGTGACACTACGGATTTCTTTGTTTACTTTATACCGCCAAAAGGTTTACTTTAACTTTGAAACTTGACGTAATGTTAATGGACGCCGAGTTCAGCTGGTACAGGTTAGACGGTCACACAAGTTATTGGAGAGTACTTATCCAACTATTGACTAAGTACTTATATACCTACATCTTGTTATTAGAAGGCGGGCTTTTTAATATAAGGTTTTGATTTCATTTATTAATAAGTTCTATATTAGTTGATATTTTCTTTACAAGTTAAATATTGCCAGTAAGTTTACTTTGAATATTAATTTTGAATATTTAGGTACATTCAAGTAACGAACTACCTACGTAGTTTCGTCGAATGGAATATTAGCTAATGCATGAAACAAATAAGGTCCCTACACGAAACGCTTGTAAATATATTCTACATTCACCTAATTATTTCATTCACCTGTCAAACATAATCCAGCTGACATGTTCTGTACAATAAATAATCGTGCGAAACAACCTACAAATACCTACGCACGTACAGAAACAGTCGAACACAATGAAAATGAAGCAATTAAAATTTCATGGCGTCCAACACGCCATAATACTATAAGTATTAATATTTTGCAATTACAAAAGCGAATTTTATGGCAAAAAACTGCTGCTACATTCCCTACGTCAGAACTTAAGTCAACTTTTGTTCAGAAAATAGTTTTATTAAAGCTTTTAAGACGTCCCTAGGCTCACTAATTGATTTAACAGCCGCGACATGAAGAATTTAAGCCCCGCTAAACACGCGACTCTCGTCATGAAGTCACAAAAATTAGTGACGCGAACACCCGCCTTCTGCCTCCATGTATAAAGGTTATGAGTCCAATAAATAAACGCCGAAAAACTTAAGGTGAGTTAATTTGATAAAAAGAGTTTACCGCGCGGGCAACAAAGGCATTTAAACGCAAAGGAAGCAGAAAACGACGGAAGAAAAATGAATGATTACAGCAAAAAGGGCCATCAAAACGAATGATAAACGAGCTTAATCCGAGCCCCATCCTTGTTTTATTACCACTGGACGATTGTAAAAACGTATTAGTGGGCGGCGCCACAGAACTGTGGGTCCCGACGACGATCTATGACACTTTAGTTGACCTTTTTATATCCAATAGACGACGCTGGCGGTAATTTATTGAACCTTTATTACCCTAAAATACAATCAAATCAATGATAATAAAAGTTATTTTCGAATAACATTAGATAAGTGGCTATCCACTTACATTTTTTATGAACTATGATTATGCTTTCAAATACAAAGTCACAACTTTGTGTTTTAATGAAATCCATTTTCGTAATAAAATGACGAAACAATTTTATTTTTCTCAATCTTGCATTGCACTTGCAGAAAAAACGACCTATTTGTAGGTACTACACTAATTGCATTCATCACCATCATCATCATCATCATGTCAACGTTTAGACGCCCACGGCTGGGTATAGGTCTCTCCCAAGGGGGGATTCAGCCGTAATCGCCATGCTTGGCCGAAGCACGGCAAGGCACGAGTGAACCGGTTTAACCTAGGCAAGCGTGCTCCACCTTAGGCTGCATCATCACTTAAGATCAGGTGAGTCGCGGCCAAACGCAAGCCTATAACAATATAATTTAAAAAAAGCATGTTCGCGATGGGAGTATGTATTATGGTTCTCAGAAGGACGCTGCTGCCCATCCTCTGGTCAATATCCCTCTGTCGCCTTCTACGACACCCACGGGTAGAAATGGGGTAGTGCTATTCGCGACCGGCACTACACGGTAGATGAATTGCAAAGACTAATTGCATTGCAATAACAGGCATTGCCCCTATAACAAAAACATGGTAATGTAAGAGTTTAGATCGTGCTGAGCTCTTACGGTACCGGATCGATGTACAGACAGCGTCCTCAACTGCTTACCCCCTATCCGAAGAGATTTTAATTCGTAGGGGGTAAGCAGTTGATGACGCTGTCTGTACGTATTCTCGTGGTGTGGTATATTAGTAGTTGGAGGTTCTTTAAATTTTATTAAAGCTGGCAAAGCAATTGAGCACTTTTCTATTAACGAAAGAGCACGTCGGCCACTGACGGCGCTAGGCTAAACATTGATATAAAAATAAGACTAACCCTTCTAAATACGAAAAACTTCTAGAACAAATCCAGAGTGTATAGACGAAACATTTAGTCATTGGTTTCGACCAGAGAGACTAATAGAATAAGAAATTCTAAAAAAATACTTAATCACATACTGTTCATTAGCTTATTATGCTTATACTCTAAAAAAATTAACAAGACCAAAGCAGGAAAAAAGCAAGGAAAAACATTATCTATAAAATCTCACTCGATGATTTAGGAGAAATGAGTAACGCTGTCATCGGTGTCACTGTCACGGGTGACAGTAGTCACTTTAGAGATCAAAACAGTAAAATTCCCAGACTAAGTACACATTGCCCAACTCGCTAGTTAAAACCAGTAGGTATGTATGTAAAAGGAAGAGCTCATTAGGCCTCTGCTAGGGTTACTAGTAAACCCTTTATTAGAGCGGGGAGCATGAGACCCGGTAATTCTCTTTTTATACCTACAAGTCTGGAATGTAACTTTATTAAACAATGTTTGTGTAAAATATTCAAAAAATACGTACCTAGGTTTCCTTGTACTGTTCAAACGGTAACTTAATTACAATTAAAAATTACATACAAAAACCAATCAAATTCATTGAGTTTTATGTACTATCAAATTGGCTCCACCTACCATAGCTGTCACTTTTTCTTTTTAATCGAAATTTAAAATTACACTGCCAGTGTCGAATTCATTCCATTTTATATGGAACTTTTTCGAGAATATTATGGCCAACTATTAAAATTTTAATAACTGAATTTCAACTGGAATTTCAACTGTAATGTCTAGTCTTCGCCATTTTATGATTTTTCTTTCTTCTTATTTTTCATTGTTGCAGAACTGCTCAAATGCAGATTCCAGCACTGGTAATATATTATCTATTCTTAAAAAAAATATTGGTTCACTGGTATGCATTTTGAAAAACCGGAGGACAAAGTTGTATAATTCGCGTTCGAGAATAAATATTGTTCTTTTGAAAGACCTAAGTTATTAACTGGCTGATATTATTAAAAATATTAATCAGTGGCCATTAAATATTTATTTATCCTTTTTCTCTTTACTAAACCTATTTCTTATCTTTATGTAATCGTCTGATTTCTTATTTTTATGCCAGTACCTATTTGTGTTTTTTTTTTCTTTTTTATTGAAGAAGTTTATGAATTGGTGGGACTAAATTGATTGTCCATCTAATAGTAATTATAACAAAATATGAATGGCATTTTATAAAATAAAGGTAAGTAAAAGTGTAAAGGCTTATACCTACCGTAACTGTTGCAATAAAGAATCTTAATGAAAAACGCCTAAATGTAGGCGGAACGATAAAATCTTCTGGGTTAAAATATTATTCTCGGAAGCCATAAAGAAAATTTTATTTAATGAAGATAAGATTTCTGGAATTAAGACAGAGTTTCTTAGTTGTTGAAATAAGCCTTTTATAAACCATAATTACGGCCTTATCCTAACTTTGTAAATAATATTTAGGCAAGCGAAACCAAAGTACCTATAAGATTATTCTTTTTTATTTGATTAAGTTTTCTAACTTGTCTTATAGTAGTGCTAGCTACAGTTTAAATTGCTCCATCTATTTTTTTTTTAAGTCTAAATAAAACTCACGTTTTCCTCTTTACAGGTACTCCGATCAATCTTATCAAACTGTAAGAAAGAAAAATAAAAGGACGTAGAAAATGGCGCGCAGATAGCAGCCGTTCAGTTGTTTCAAAGGTGTCATTCAAGGTATTTTTAAAGCAAGGGAAAATAAGAAAATGAATGTAAAACCAGATAGGGGAAAAAAGACATTAGGGAAGAAAGTTTGAGTTTTTTATTAACTTATATTGTCCCGCAGAGTAAAAACTCCTCCATGTCTTGCCATATTTCTCGTTTTGTTGGTACATAGCTCCAGCCAGGTCCGTAATTATTTTAGTCGAAACAATGAAATAGATGTGTCACAAAATATTTTTTTTGTAATAAGTTTTCAACTGTCTACATTTAAGTCATTTTATTTTTACAATAGTTTATGAAGGCATTTTTCGCTCGTAACATAAGGTTTTATATTACTAGTGGTTCTTGGTTTTTAGTTGCATTTAGTAATAGATATACATTGTAGAATGCAACAAATAATATCTAAACTTAATATTATAAAGAGGAAAGATTTGTTTGTTTGTTACGATGTAACGCAAAAACTACTGGTCCTATTTCAAAAATTCTTTCACCAATCGACAGCTATATTATCTCTGAGTAACATAGGCTATATTTATCAACTTAAAAAAATAGGAACCCTTGAGAAAATTGACGCGCACACGCGCGAAGTCGCGAGTAAAGTGCGCTAGTGAGTGTATAAAATGCCAATTTTAAGTTTTTTGCAACTGTAATAAATTGTCTAGATATTATTATTTCTCAGGCAAGAGGCAATTAGTAAGGGAGTAATTTTCAGTAATGTAGTCTAGGATAAAAATAGTCATACGCTGTAGGCTGATGAGACCAAATTCGCACCTCACTAAATATCTACTCCTCTGTAACTTACAGTGAAAGTCTTAAGGCGCTAACAAGCGACTTTTACAGATTTTAAAATGACAATCACGTCAAAGTGTCTAGAGTAAAAATGATACTAGAAAATTAAACTAGAACATTGTCTTTATCATTTAGTATGTGAATATGTTTGATTAAGTTCATATTAAATAGGTAGTTTAATTAACTCGTGAAGTTGTGTCTGACGCGGATAAAACATTGATAATCACACAAAATCTACCAGGTATGATTCTCTGGTCGCACAATGTCGCCGGCGTATATCGTCACCTTAAAATCATGCAGTGGTCACGATCCAGAACTATGAATGAAAAAGACAACATCACCCGATACACTCGGTTTTTTCGAAGCTTTCAATTCCTGAAACAATTGACAAATAAAAACAGCAACCAATCAAATCATTTGATTTCATCGAGCAACCTTTTCAAAAACCTCAGGTTACAATAATGCGACAAACACAAACTTAAAATAACAAACCGCAAAAAGACATAACATTCATAAAAATATTCACAAACAATGAAATCACAAAGTTAGGGGGCCGATATATTATCCGGACAATATTCCGGCCGGTCCGGTCCGGCCGTCGGATTGGTCTGAAATGTTTTATGATCCGGGCAACACGCCGTAACGCGTCTGGACGCCTGTGGCATGTGGACAGAACTGCGACCCATGATTTAGGTGCTTTCATTTCACAATGGTTTATTTTAAAATGTCCTCCATGTTATGTGTTGGATTTGGAGAAAAAATAGGGAATATAATATTTTTGATAGTGTGTGTGGTACTTGTTTGTGTGCAGAGTTCCAATAATAATAAAACATTTATTTCGGATCGAGTAGGTACAGTCACCAAAAGAGATAAGTATCCATATCGTCGGAAATGGTTGAAGTTTACATGGAAACCTTTGGATGTTTTCGAATGATATTTAACTAGATCATTGAGCTGTTAATTCTCTTTTAACTTTGTTTTACTTTATTCAAATACATCTACTGGTTTCTAAGTAAATTTCAACTATTTCCGATGACATGGATACCTACTTATCTCTTTTGGTGACCGTACATTACGACGCATTAAAAATTAAAAATATTTGTTTGTTGGCGATATGTTCTGGAAGTACTGGACCGATTTTAAAACATAACTTATTGATAGAAAGGGATTGCGAAATGCTATATGTTTTATAGTATATATGTACAGATGCCAGGACATCAAAGTACAACAATCTGTCAAACTTTGATAGATTTTCAACTTTATTGCAAAAGAATAAGGTTCATATTCAATTGGGATAATTAGCCAATTTGGTATGGCTTGATGTGCTGGCGTCCGTACATGACATCCACGCAAAGGCAATCGCGGGCAATTATGAATATAGTTTCGTCTCAAAATTAATAGCGTAATTTTGAGACGAAACTATATTCATAATTTCTCAAAAGCATGTAACAAATATATATAAAAAAAAAACTTACAGTCGAATAGAGAACCTACTTCTTTTTGAAGTCGGTTGATAAAAGTACATACTTAATAGAGAAGTCAGTGAAAAACTCGTAACTTTATACAGTGCACTTGTTTTCTAGATAAAAGATTATCGTGACACATTTCCAATATTGGTTTGAGTACAACCTGTCTACATTGAAAATCGATAGAGTAACCCTCAGCTATCCTTGATAGTCAGCATCTATTGCAACACCCTTACTACTAGAAAACCTTTTCTAAGAACCCACCGTAAATCACTGAGCACATACCGTTTTTTCGGTTCAATCCAATTTAATTGAGTCTTTTTCGAGAAAAGAGCTGGGAAACTCTTTCGCTAAGCTTCCATTTAAATACGCCTTAGAAGATCTTAAGTCTTGAAAAATCTATTTAAAAATCTTATCCTAGCTCTTTCGTGAAGTCGTGTTTTTTTAGGCTAAGTACAATAAATTGTGTCGTGACGGTATTTACACACAATTTTATGCAGTAATGTATGTACTACTGTAATACAAACATTCTACAACACGTTAAGGCGCGGAAATATGCCTTTTTATGTGCAACAGTTAGAAAATATTGTTTTTCGCGTTCCATAGCGGGAAGAAATACGCAATAATAATGTTCCTTACGTTAATGAGCTACGATTTATGGCAGCCGTTTATAAACTCATAAATATGTTTGCAAAAATAACTGCTTCCCCTTAATTTATGTCACCTTATGAACGAAAATAATATTTTTGAAAACAAAATTAGTGGATGTTGTTCTTTAATTCAGGACGCATTTAAATAAACTCTGAAATATTCTGGAATGAATCTGACGTACTTAGCAATCGTTTCAGGATTTCCACCAATTGTAAACAGTCTTTTCTAAGTGGCGATATGATTAGTTTTTAACACGCCTTTAAACATCGATGTATATGTACCTAGTAAGATATATTTCTATGCCTTTAAAATATTTACGCCCACTTAGGTGAAGTTTGCTGTAGATTGAATTTTCTCAAGTACTTATTACGTATTTCACAAAATAAAAGTTCTCAAGTTCAAAGCATTTTTATAAGCCAAACACTGTTTTCTCAATTGTTTTGTTTAATTGCTGAAAAATATACACAAAATGAGTAGACACCCGCAGGTAACTTCACACTTTACAGACTCAAAGATCCGTCGCCCGTAGGTACCTAGTGTTTACACGGTTCATTCTGCTTGCCATAAACGATATAAAAAAGTTTATTTAAAAAAGTAACAGGCATCAATAAATAACGATGAGTAACTTACAGAACGGGTGATAATTAATTTGACTATACGCTAGAATTTGTGCCTCTAATTCTCTATTAATAATTGAAAATTCAAGCTATCATAGCAAAAGGCAAGCCCGTATTCGCCGTTGGCCGATTAATCAATGGTATCTGGTCATAGTAATCAATCAATATGGAATCTCATGCATGCATTCAGGGGATTTCATTAGCTATAGCACATTAGTAACATCAGGGCTTACTAATCGATCAACTGCTTATTAGAGACCCTTAAATTGCATTACAGGCTTAAAGAAACATTCAATGATAAAGAAGAAGAGCCAACACACGTGTAAAATTTTATTTTACGAAGTAATTGTAATTAGTTTGGATATTCGACGCTGACTCATATTATGCCCGTTCTATAAGCAACCTTTGTGATGTACCTACGTTGATCAATGTAACGTAATTCTGTCGTAATGAATTGAATTAATGAGAGGTATTGGGTTGAGTCTTTTTAGCAATAATAAGGTCATTTCAACCCGTAAATGTCCTAAACTAAACATGGACCGAATACAGAAAAATGTATCAATAGGTTCGTGGATTTCCCCAACATTCCTTCCTTACAAAAGTCAAGAAAGTCACAATAATCGAAAACCACGCAGTAACACCGTCCTAATAACACTAATCCTCTACCTGACCTAAATATAAAACAAAAGAACACTTCAACAGAAAAATAAGCGCGAACGAACGCTAAAATAACCTCCCCTCTAAGAAAACGATTGTAAACATGTTATTTAACGTTGTAAATCGCGTTCGTTATCTGCCTTTCTTGAATCATCGCCTCGCTATCACTGTAATAAATAACACAGGCCGTATTATCTGTTAACATAATCGGTGATGTTTCGGCCGCCTTATTTCCTTCTGTGGTTAAATACACTTCCCTAAAAAAATATTTATTCTCTCGCCGTGCAAACAATTGTGGAATTCTTTCGGCTTGTTGATTTTCGTTGTACTTAGCGAATGGGACTGAATTGTGGTCCTGATCCAGTTGGGGTTTTTTGATATAGTTTTTTTTTTGTGCCAAAACAATTGTGGGTTAATGACTGGGTACATGGAGTAACTACTAAGATAAAAGTCTAAATATTTCGATCTTCTTGGGTTTATATTAAGTGTATCCGTTACACTATGGTATGTTAGTCAAAGGAAAAAGGATTAAACAGACCATTAAGCCACAGACGTATGTTTGAACAGAAGCAAATTAACTGTTTTATTTATTTATTTATACTTCATGCACAAAGGTACAAAGGCAGACTTAATGCCTTAGACATTCTCTACCAGACAACCAAGTTATTTTATTTTATTTAGTGCGAGTTTTTCGGCTGTGCTATTCTGTAAAAACTTCTATCGATGTAGTAACCTTGAAGTGAACTGACAATTCGTAGCATCAATTGGAATGACGGGCCAAACTCATTTCACTTAAATTCACTGACGACAACGACCGCCCGACCAGTAAAAATAGTCACAGACAGGCACTAATGAAATGCAGATAAGTATGTAAGTAATGGAAATGTGATGTTCAAACAATATTACTCTCGTATAATTAAAACTCGGTGATATGAATATAAATTTAATTAAGAACCTACAGTCAGTTACACCAATAAGCTGACCCAACCCAAAGTTGAGATTTTTTAGAAAAGGAATCAATAGAATTTTGTAATTCTTTTATATTTTTTTATCATTTGAGCAAAGTACATAAAATATAAAAGAATTATAAAATTCTGTCGATTCGTTTTCTAGAAAATCTCAACTATTTATGCAAAGGTGGGTCATTCGATTAGACTATAAAATTAATTGACTGTCATAGTTGAGAAATGGCTAAGCAGATGATGAATCAAGCAACCTATTAATTTTATAGGTACGAAGTTAGCTACGACTAGTTAAATTAAACATTGCTTTTTATTTCTTCAAAACGTTAAGTTCACATTATAAATGATGCAAATATAAAAAATATGCAATATCAAAATATGCAAATATTTGATATTCGAAGCATCTTTTATAATGTGAACATTTTCTTTTATCAAAATCCGACGAAAAGTAGAAAAATATAGATAGGTAGGTATATACATACATTCAAGACCGTTGTTCACGGATGCGAGAGAAAGATAAGTCACTTGTATTTTTTCTAGGCTTCTAAGTAATTCAAGAAAATGACACAGAATAAAAGAATATTGCATTCATTGTTCATTTTCTCTCACGTTTTTCACCACGAAATGTTGAAAAGTTTTATTTTGTCGCGTCCGATATGTTTGTCGCTTAAAATATTCGAGTGACCTCATTACGACATGAATATTTCATAGAAAATGAGTTTTAATAAAATAATAAGCATTTTGACATTGTGTGACACGGGAGCCATTACCTACGTCTACAAGTACACACCATACTCTCACGTAGGTACTTTGTCGACGCTGTCAAAAAGTAATCCAAACAGCTTAATGTTAGTAATAATAACCACTTGACGTGTTGGATTTCATTTCAATGTTAGTTAAAATGAAATAATAACAGCTTTTCTTTTTTGCGACCGAAATAAATAAATAGGTAATGAAGTTACCTAGTTAAAGTGCCCACCTCTCATGCATGAGGTTGCGGGGGAACTGTCAAATTTTCCCAATTGAATATGAACCTTAAAGTTTTGTGACAAAGATGAAAATCTATCAAAGTAATTTGACAGATTGTTGAGTGTTGTTTTAGCTTGATATGCTGGCCTCTGTACTTTCTAAAGAATCATGGCGAGATCCATACATTAATTTCATGAAAAAAAATAATAATAATTTAGAGGGTTTAATATATTTTCCAATGTGAAGAATTCATTACCAGGAGTAGATTGATATACTTGCCATATTTTTAAACCGCCGCATATTAAAATATTACGAAATGAAAATAACACTTTTTCGTTTCATCTCGATGCCCATTTTGTATTTATAAAAAAAGAAAGTTACAAGCGACGTTGACGGATCTATCATATTGGCAGACAAGTGATGTGACAAATGTGTAGAAAAGAAAACATTATTTGTGATATTATTTCCCATAAAACGATGCAATTTCAGTGTAAGAACTGCAAAACGGCGCTATCAGTGTCACTGTTACTGTCAGTCGTTTCGTTCCGAAATAATGAGGTTTTCGTTAAACTATTCTATTTTTTTTTTTGCGGGATTTTAAAAATATTGTAAATGCCTGAAGATACTCTTTAGGTATGTACCCAAGAATATAAGAATTAGAATTTCAACTCCTTTAAACATCTTTATTTATTTTTTTGTACAAATCCTGCCATGATTCTTTATCCTGGACATCACTGACATCAATGAAGGAAAACATCGTGAGGAAACCTGGAATTATTATGAATATAAGTCTGAAATTGCCAATCCGCCTTGAGCATACGTGGTGAGCAATCCTCTTGCCTTCTCTGTATGAGAAGAAGCCTTTGCCCTGCAGTGGGACAATAACAGGCTGGTATTTTTTTTATGAAACTACGTAACTCACCTTTTTAGGGTTCCATACCTCAAAAGGAAAAATACGGAACCCTTATAGGATCACTTTTTTGTCCGTCTGTCTGTCTATCAAGACCCTTTATCTAGGGAACGCGTGGAGGTATCGAGTTAAAATTGAAACCATAGGTATACTCAAGTCTACGATCCCTTGATGCTGAAAAAATATCAACCCCCTCTATGTAATCGTGAAAAAAAGATACGGCCGTTTATGTCGCAAAAAAACGCATTTATAATATTAAGTAGATTAAAGTATGGATAGTATGTATGGATTAGTATAGAAGTATGGATATGTACTTACAAATATGTACAGAACCCTCGGTGGGCGAGTCCGACTCGCACTTGTCCGGTTTTTTAGGTCTAAATAGACGAACGATAATTTTACTTCTAACAACTTAGTCCGTATTTTTGCGAACACAATTCGCACGTGAAAAATCATAATAGTAGATTATGCACGAAGGGGATAAGGTAGCGTCCTACGTAGCGGGCGCCGTATTTAATGCCGAGCAAAACGAAGGAATCTAACGTTAACTCCCGAGCGGAGCGAGGGAGTTTAGAGATAACTCCAGACCAACGCGAGGGAGTTAAGACAAGAATCCTGAGTGAAGCGTGGCATTCAAGGTCGCCCAAGACGAAGGCACCTTTATCCCCGAGGAGCATACTCTCCTTTTCACACCATCTACGTGACAATAAAAAGCAATAGTATTAAAATCAAAATATTTTAATTTGTGTTCTATTTTTATTCTAGGTACTCGTGGTGGCCAGTTCGATTTTCGAACAATTTATTTTTTAATGCAGATTATAAAGCCCGTCACATACGTAGCTATAATATATATTATAGCTAGCCACCACACCACACACGGTAGCTATAATATAATAATATATTTTCGCCCTTATTACGTCCGCGATCGTTGTTTGTTTCACATTTTTGGAATTTATATTAATATGCCTTGCTATATCTGTCCACATATTTTGGTGACGTAGTAAAAATAAATATTATAGCTGATCGTAATATGCCTTACGTCTGACGTATATTAATATATATTATAGCTACGTCTCTGACGGGCTTAATGGTGAATGCATGAAATTAGCATGTACCTACTACCACAAAATATAGACGTTACAGAAAGTCCGCTCCCGCCATTTTCAAAAATAATTACCTAAACTTGACAAACTCACTAGGTCTGCTACTGTATTAACTCTGTAGGTTTTATTTGTGACAATATGAAATTTTATTGACACTGGCTGGAACTCTTTGCAATTTTTTATAACAAAATTTTCTTGTTCGTCGTGAAATGTCAATGTCTCTCATTTATTCATTTAGACAACACGTGACAGTCGAGTCTAAAGTCTGCTTGAGAATGCCTATAAACGTAATGTCAATGTGTGCGTGGTAAAAATGGCGGTTTGTTCTACCGTAAATGTTCGTACGCGATTTCTACTTTACGTTCCAAATTCAAATCACATTAATGACTAGCGGGTCATAATTAAATTCAGTACAATATTAATGGCCTGCTAGACCTCAAGTCTCAAATGACTTACTTTAGGTTAGGTTTGCATGATATATAATTTGATATTGTCGAGCAGGTGGTGTGAAAATAATATTAAATCGTATTACTGTTTTATTGTACCATATTTCTTACACTAAAATAAATTATAATCACTCGAAAATTAACGTATGTCTAATCTGCTGATTCCTGTACAAGGATATTAATAACCTACTTATTTTCTTGAATTTTGTGCAAAAAAGTAAGGATGATGGAAGTGTGGATGAAGAGAATATAAACAAATAATTAATATAATAAAATACTTTCAGTTAATCCGATCTTTCTTTATATCATCATTACAATATTCATTTAATTTCGTTGCGTATATATTTGTTGTCGCGTAACGCAGTTTATTTCTCGCGTTTAGTCCATGATAAGGATCGCGTCCACCGAAGCGTTACCACGTTGGCCGCATGTCAAAACTGCCCCGGTGACAATGCGACGATGGTCCGCCGTCAAATAAATAAATTGCTTTTTGTTGTTCACACCAACTCTACAAAGCCGACATTCCGATGACGGTTTTTTCAGACGCTCGGATTTTTTCGATAACTTAATACGTACAATAGAATTAACACCGGTTTTTAGTTGGTACATTTGTCAACTTTAAGACCATACCAGAGACCAGAAATACCAGAGACTTTGGTTGCGAGTCTTCTCGTCCTTATTGTTTTCATAGACCGATACCTAGAAGGTAAATCTAGTGAAGGAGTTGTTTCAAAATGTATGGAGCCTGGGCCCAGTCCTTGTACACCTTACTAAATAATAGGGAAACACATTTTAAATAGTTCTCAACTGTTCAATTACTTTACAGGTAAAACACAAGAAATTACACTTGAAATTACAACACACAATAAAAAAATAGTCATGGCGGTAAGCTGTCATTTTGATTGATTAATGACGTTTGACATTTATAATCGTGATTTTCTCTTGATTTTTTGCGTCGATAGCCAGTTACAGATAGGACAGAAACGGTGTTAAATTCAAAAAACGAAAGAGAGGTTGTTATAAGGAGGAGGACGTTATCAATTCGAATGTTTGTATTTTTTTTTTATGTATGTTCGGGCATGACTCTGTCATATATAGACGGATTTGCATAATCTTTTTTTGTTCGAAAGGGGTTTATTCCGAAATGGTCCCATATAATTTTTACCAAAATTGATCTAGCCCTTTTTGAGAAAATCAACAAATTCCGAAAAATAAAATACTGAGACGACGTTTTAGTTTCTTCTATATTTGGGATTTACAATCTCTTTTAAGTGTGCCGCCGTTTCTTAATGGATTTTGATGGATGTGAAAAATAAAAAGTTTTATCAAAAAAAAGAAAACCGCCTTCAAAAACTAAAAAGTGATAAATAACTTTAGTACAGAACACACATTACTTTACTTTCGGAAGTCGTGGGCAATACAAAACAACAAACTCAAAGCCGCCGCCACCGACTTCCGAAAGTAAAGTAATGTGTGTTCTGTGCTAAAGTAATTTATCACTTTTTAGTTTTTGAAGGCGGTTTTCTTTTTTTTGAAATTTTTTTTTTTTTAGTTATCGCGAAGGAAATTGACGAGAATAAAGTCGCGGGCAAAGTGCTAGTTTAAAATTACTTATACAGGGAGGCGATGGCAATAGCACAAAAAAGGATCATGGCAGGATTTGGTAATTTGGTGTAATTGTTGAAATTGAGCATTATTAATATTAAATTATGGCGCCACAAGTTGCCGCTCTTCTCACAAGTTAATAAACCAATATTTCAAATGGTGTTCTATTTTTTTTTTTTTTTTAATTTCGATGATAGGATTTATTTCATAAGTTTCAAAATAGTCTTATGAACTATAGTATTACCAGTATTTTAATTGTTTGTCGTATCGTCAGTGTCATCCCCACCTTGTATAGCTCGTATCAATATAATAGGCGCTCACTTTAAACTTTTATTCTTGGAATCAAAAGCACCACTAACTAACAGCGAAATGCGATACGATTTAAATCAAGTCGAGGTTTTTTTAAACGCTTTAGCAATCGGCTGTAACTGTGGAGCGCCATGTATGTTAAAATTAACTTTTGCCGCAACTTCGTCCTCGGGAATGTCGGTTATCGCGGACGCAGACATAGTCACGGATTAAAAAGTAGCCTATGAACAGTCACCGAAAAAGATAAGTAACCAGGTCGTCAGAAATAGTTGAAGTTTACTTAGAAACCGAGTAAACTTTAAAATATTTCATTAACCGGTTTTTGCTCTATTAATTTTTAAAAACATACATCAGTTTCTGCAAAACTTCAACTATTTTCGACGACCTGGATACATATCTCTTTTGGTGACTGTACATTACGATCAGTTTAGCAAAAACTGCAGATAAAATAAACAGACAGACAGAGTTACTTTCGCATTTATAATATTAGTGTGGACCATCTTGTATATAAGATTTGTATCTTCTTCTTATATATAAAAATGAATCGCTAAATGTGTTGGTAAGCGCATAACTTGCGAACCGCTTGACCAAATTGGATAATTCTTTTTTTATAATATTCCTTGAAGTACGAAGATGGTTCTTACGGAGAGAAAAAAAAAAAAAAAAAAAAGTAAGTAGGGTAGGTGTAGGGTAGGTGTAGGGTAGGTGTAGGGTAGGTGTAGGGTAGGTGTAGGGTAGGTGTAGGGTAGGTGTAGGGTAGGTGTAGGGTAGGTGTAGGGTAGGTGTAGGGTAGGTGTAGGGTAGGTGTAGGGTAGGTGTAGGGTAGGTGTAGGGTAGGTGTAGGGTAGGTGTAGGGTAGGTGTAGGGTAGGTGTAGGGTAGGTGTAGGGTAGGTGTAGGGTAGGTGTAGGGTAGGTGTAGGGTAGGTGTAGGGTAGGTGTAGGGTAGGTGTAGGGTAGGTGTAGGGTAGGTGTAGGGTAGGTGTAGGGTAGGTGTAGGGTAGGTGTAGGGTAGGTGTAGGGTAGGTGTTAGGGTAGGTGTAGGGTAGGTGTAGGGTAGGTGTAGGGTAGGTGTAGGGTAGGTGTAGGGTCGGTGTAGGGTAGGTGTAGGGTAGGTGTAGGGTAGGTGTAGGGTAGGTGTAGGGTAGGTGTAGGGTAGGTGTAGGGTAGGTGTAGGGTAGGTGTAGGGTAGGTGTAGGGTAGGTGTAGGGTAGGTGTAGGGTAGGTGTAGGGTAGGTGTAGGGTAGGTGTAGGGTAGGTGTAGGGTAGGTGTAGGGTAGGTGTAGGGTAGGTGTAGGGTAGGTGTAGGGTAGGTGTAGGGTAGGTGTAGGGTAGGTGTAGGGTAGGTGTAGGGTAGGTGTAGGGTAGGTGTAGGGTAGGTGTAGGGTAGGTGTAGGGTAGGTGTAGGGTAGGTGTAGGGTAGGTGTAGGGTAGGTGTAGGGTAGGTGTAGGGTAGGTGTAGGGTAGGTGTAGGGTAGGTGTAGGGTAGGTGTAGGGTAGGTGTAGGGTAGGTGTAGGGTAGGTGTAGGGTAGGTGTAGGGTAGGTGTAGGGTAGGTGTAGGGTAGGTGTAGGGTAGGTGTAGGGTAGGTGTAGGGTAGGTGTAGGGTAGGTGTAGGGTAGGTGTAGGGTAGGTGTAGGGTAGGTGTAGGGTAGGTGTTAGGGTAGGTGTAGGGTAGGTGTAGGGTAGGTGTAGGGTAGGTGTAGGGTAGGTGTAGGGTCGGTGTAGGGTAGGTGTAGGGTAGGTGTAGGGTAGGTGTAGGGTAGGTGTAGGGTAGGTGTAGGGTAGGTGTAGGGTAGGTGTAGGGTAGGTGTAGGGTAGGTGTAGGGTAGGTGTAGGGTAGGTGTAGTGTAGGTGTAGGGTAGGTGTAGGGTAGGTGTAGGGTAGGTGTAGGGTAGGTGTAGGGTAGGTGTAGGGTAGGTGTAGGGTAGGTGTAGGGTAGGTGTAGGGTAGGTGTAGGGTAGGTGTAGGGTAGGTGTAGGGTAGGTGTAGGGTAGGTGTAGGGTAGGTGTAGGGTAGGTGTAGGGTAGGTGTAGGGTAGGTGTAGGGTAGGTGTAGGGTAGGTGTAGGGTAGGTGTAGGGTAGGTGTAGGGTAGGTGTAGGGTAGGTGTAGGGTAGGTGTAGGGTAGGTGTAGGGTAGGTGTAGGGTAGGTGTAGGGTAGGTGTAGGGTAGGTGTAGGGTAGGTGTAGGGTAGGTGTAGGGTAGGTGTAGGGTAGGTGTAGGGTAGGTGTAGGGTAGGTGTAGGGTAGGTGTAGGGTAGGTGTAGGGTAGGTGTAGGGTAGGTGTAGGGTAGGTGTAGGGTAGGTGTAGGGTAGGTGTAGGGTAGGTGTAGGGTAGGTGTAGGGTAGGTGTAGGGTAGGTGTAGGGTAGGTGTAGGGTAGGTGTAGGGTAGGTGTAGGGTAGGTGTAGGGTAGGTGTAGGGTAGGTGTAGGGTAGGTGTAGGGTAGGTGTAGGGTAGGTGTAGGGTAGGTGTAGGGTAGGTGTAGGGTAGGTGTAGGGTAGGTGTAGGGTAGGTGTAGGGTAGGTGTAGGGTAGGTGTAGGGTAGGTGTAGGGTAGGTGTAGGGTAGGTGTAGGGTAGGTGTAGGGTAGGTGTACGGTAGGTGTAGGGTAGGTAAATAGGCAGGTAAGTAGGTAGATAAGGACAGGACAACGTCTGTCGGGTCAGCTAGTTCTAAATAAAAAAAGTTGTGACTAGGTAAGGGATCAGTCACCCAAAACTGGAAACGTATCGCATTTCGCAGTAATTTCGCTGTGCGCAAACCACTTAAATACCGATTTTATTACTTGAACAGTCTCGTGCCGTCTGTACGCCCACTAAAACATCAATTAGGATATCATTCGGAATCGCAATTCTGCGCTATAATAAATTACTGTAGTAGGAAAGTACATACCTATCTTTTCTTACAGCTCCAGTGGGCGCTAGCCTGTTCAGCAGTTCAACAAACCTTGTGGTTTCAAGTAATACGAAGCAGAGCTAAGTTATAAATATTCCAGTTAGCTTGTAGTGTAACTTTGCCTTGAAGTAAAAGTCGTTGAACTTTCGATTCTGGGAAAATTCTAATCTATGTGGAGAGTGTTTTTTTTCTTATGTATATGAAAGCCAAAATCAAAGTCAAACAATCTGTTTCAATAAAACCATTTGCAGGCACTTTTAAATTATCAAGGAGTCGCTTAGTTAGAAAGTAAAGCTAGTTGCTCGTTCCAAAACGTCGGTACATCTCTATGGAGAATAACGAGCAAAAATCTCCACAGACACTATTTTAAATCACGATTTTTCAAAATACTGGTTACATTATTCTATTGTTTGTTAACCTTAATACCTAAATATAATTATTATAAGCTCTAGGGGTCAAGTCTGGGGTTCTATGAACTCACTGTTTCTTCATAGGTACTTTATTGTTTAAATAGGCTGAGTGCTAGTCAACAATGCCACATTGTTTAACCTTTTGACCGAAAAAAAAGCAAAAACGTGCTCTCGTCGCCAAGCTAAGTTATACACTATGGCTCTCTCTCTCTCTGTATGCGGTGTGATTCTGTAAGACCTCATTCTAAACTTCGAATCTGCATCTGCTGTGAGTTTCTTGATTGGTATTCTAAAAACTCGGTTGATACACTAGCGCCACCCTTGCGAGCGTGTCAGCGAGTTGAACTAAATTAACAGGGAGATTTTGACAGATAAAGTACGAGATGACGTAAGAAGTGACCTTCTGTAAGGTAATTTCCCCGTCACTTCCACTCGAACCCGATTCAAAGTGTCAAATATATCAAGGTCATTTTGAACCTTATGCGAAGTGAAAGTGAATAGCGAAGTGAGATGCGAGTTGTTGTTTGAATTTTACAGAATCGACCTACTTGGCACGTTTTGGTTTGTCATGTATACATGACCGTGGCAGTCAAGATTAAAGTAAGGCCACCCGCAGACAGCGGACTGTTGAAATGTAGGTATAACGGGTGTAAAAAAAGATACTTATCGAAGCTAAAAGTTACTTTCACCCATCATTGCGATATTGTTTTTGTTCTCGTTCGATTATTCGGTTCCGTTCAAAGTGGTTGAGCTAAGGGCCCTTTTCCTGTTATGCATGTTCTCTTCCGCACGCGGATCTCATCGCATGCAGGCTGCCCGCATTAGGATGCGGAAAAACATGTATGAAATGATAGGTCATTTCATACAAGTTGTTCCTATCATGCGGGCAGCACGCGTGTGGCCAGGAGCGAGCTATCACCCGCATGCGGACCAGATCCGCACGCGGGCATCCGCATGACCAGAAAAGGGCCCTAAGTGGTGCTGATCCGCACGTCATGTTCGTGAACGGGCGCTATCAGTTGAGATCAGTCATCTCTTAACTACCATGGCTTGTTATATGATTTTATATTTAATTAGAATGTTTTGGCTTTCTCTTCACTTACATTGTTTTCACATATAGAAGCAACAAGAATAATGTTACCAGGAGTTTCTTGCTCGTTCTTCTCCATAGAGAACCTACCCTACGTTTTGGAACGAGCAACTAGCTTCAACTTTCTGACTAACTAACTGACTCTTTGACAATTCAAAAGTACCTGCAAATGGTTTAATTGAAATAAATGCTATGACTTTAACTTTGACTCTGGATCATACATGTGAACCTTCCTAAAGATCAAAGTTACAATTTTAAGTGATTGCACTAGCACTATGCCCGTGACTTCGTCCGCGTGAATTTAATTAAGGATCCCATTTTTTTTAATAATGCAATTTAACCTATAGCACTCAGGACGTTATTCCTGAGTGATATAGGTTAAGCCTTTTATTGGTGAAAGAACTTTTGAAATCGAATTAGTAGTTTCGGAGATTACCCCCTACAAACAAACAAATAAATTTTACCTCTTTATAATATTAACTTTGGCGAAAATAAATTCCTAAATGTTATAACTAAACTTTAAATATCTTGATTTTTTACACAAAGC
Source organism: Charanyca ferruginea (assembly GCA_947361185.1). Lineage (NCBI taxonomy): Eukaryota > Metazoa > Arthropoda > Insecta > Lepidoptera > Noctuidae > Charanyca > Charanyca ferruginea. Next base: position 11,498,579 of record OX376076.1, read on the forward strand.
AGTTTTGCGCACGTCACTTTATGGCCTAAAATAAAAGTCGTTTCCCAGAAAATATTTATACTTACATTTAATAAGAGAATGCACACGAGACCATCAAGATATACTTACAATGAAATTAACATCGGTTGTGGCCCACAAAGTGGTTGCATCAATTGCTTAAACTCCCTGACTGACTGTATCAATAAACAGTTCATTGGTGTTGGAGGTTGTTACAACGCTCTGAGTTGACAGCGAATAGAAAATGAAAAGAAAACATGAATGCATCGACGCTCCATCTCGTCGCGTCAGCTTGCAAGCTATCTACCTACATAGGTGGGAGGTACTTTACTACGTATTGAATGGGCTTTCCTGTAAAGGTACTTTATTACATCCAGGTTTATAAAGAACAAAAAGAAAATGAATATCTATTTCATACCTCATCTATTTGTATTTTCTTAACTGGTGTTTATTCAAAAGTCAAAGTCAAATCATTTATTTCAATTAGACCATTAGGCCGTGTGGTGTCGTCCGCGAAAAAGCACCACCCCAGTTCTACCCGTGGGTGTGGTAAAAAGCAACAGACGAATATTGGCCAGAGGATTGGCAGCAACGTCCTTCTGAGTACCATAACAATCGATCTTCGATCGCCAACATTCATTGGCCAAGCATGGCGATTACGGCTGCTTGAGAAATGACAGCTAAGTTATGTTCATAGATACATAGTATAGTTTTCACATATTTACAAATATCTAAATCGCGCTAGACGACCATACCTTATATTAAAAAAAAAAACAATAAAATAGTGTCAGAGTTAATATTAAGAACAAACAAATTGAAATAAAAATATTAGGTATGAATAATAAAAGAAAACCTATAACAAAATGAGCTAAAACACTAAAACAATAGGGCATCAAGTATTAAATTAAATTAACAGTTAGTTTGATTTTGTCTAGACTGTGTTCTATGAAAAAGGACCAGCATGTATCGAAGCATTCTTAATCCTCTAAATCACAATAATATGTTTCTACTTTTTCTTCTATATATTTAGATAAATAAACTCTGTACATAAGTCGTCATAACTGTACCCGCTCAAAGACAAGATAATTGACAATTTGATATAACTAATAAAAATATAGAAACTAAAAAAAATAACGGCCTGGTAAAAAAATATTAATATTAAAAATAAACTTTGAAAACATTTTATAATAAAAACGAATGGGTCTTATTTATTAGAACTGCTGGCTGCTACCTAATAACTTTCAAACTTTTTATTCCTACACAAAGTGAAAAATCTGCTAACGTCTTACTGAAGTTCATTAAAAATCTATAACGATTTTATATATAATAGTCATTATTTTAAATACATTCCTAGCTGATTGGCTAATAACTGGCAGAATTGACATAATAATATTTTATTGAGTAATATAATCACCGTTATTCTCACGAGATGAACATGAAAACCATTCATGACTGGTAATTCATCTATGAAAAATTGTACCCTACCTATGTAAAATTGTAGTATATTTTTTAATAAATGATTACTGGCAAGTCTTTTTCTGTATAGTCCGCTGTCTACAGCACTCTGAAATTCAAAACCACGTAAGTACACCCTCATAATACAGCCTTAATGTACAAGAAATCAATCATACTGACACTAGATGCGGGGTGTTCTCATTCCGTGATGATGTACAGGCCCGGCTGCCAGTTCCCAGGAAGATAACCCGGGTAACATCCCCCATTTTGTTCTCATTTGTAACACAGTTATAATGGAACTTTTTTCAACGCCCTTCACTTTTTCTTCGTCAGTTTTTCAACGCCTTGTTTTAATTGTCTTCTCAACGCTGAAGTGAGCTACAGTAATGGATGTTTAGATGTAAACTACAGTTACTAACATTTAAATAATAAAGTGTGGTGTTTTGTTGTGTAATCTATAAATAATATAAAAATGAGTTGATGTTCGTTAGTCTCGCTAAAACTTGAGTCGATTTCAAGACCAAAATTAGCCAAATCGGTCCAGCCGGAACTGATTTGGCTAATTTTGGTCAAAAAATATTTGTGGAAGTCCAGGGAAGGTTTAAACGGTAAGAAATTGAAAAATCAACTGACAGGACAACGTCTGTCGAGTCAGCTGGTGTTTAATAAAACTTGTATCTCTATCACAGAGGGCGCATACTCTCACATAACTCGTTTCTCTATTTATAAACTCGAATTTTAGAGAGTAATTCGTAGTCTGTGATAACGGTCCACGACAATGTTTGATTTTCGAATATTCTTTTTCTCAAAACAGATTGAAGTTACGGAAACCCAAAATACGAATCGGTATCAGTATACAGATTCATCAATATGAAACAGAACATGATATACCCTTACAGCTAAGACCAGACCGACCGCAGATTAAGTTTTAACTAACGATAACATTTTCTTTACAAACTTTGTCATTTTAATTGAAAAGCTAAAGTTATGTGCCGTCTTACACTGAAGAGTAAAAACTGGTTAATAACAATGTTAACGATTCTGTTCAAAGTTTCACCACTAGTTTACAATAAGTTTCCATCGTAAACAAGTCCTTAAAATTACTCATCAAGCGCGACGAACGCCGAGTTTCACACAAAAACTGAAACATCAACTTTTTTTATTTTTCGTACGCGATATAAAAGGTCGTTTGAAATTTTTTATTGTCACTGAATGATGCACGTTCAGGGGCACGTACAAGGACTATAAAAACGAATGACTGAATCATAAAAAGGGTTGAATTTATTGATTCGCATTGACGATGACTACGGGGTGTTCAAAACAGTGTGATGGAAATAGCGGACGCGGCATCTCGGCCGCAGACTTGTGCTCCCGCCGCAGAGTGCGCGCCTAAACAATTTACATAATATGATATTATCATCTACTACCATGATATTTGGCTCGACGCTATTTTCAGCCACTACGAATATCTCCTAAGAAATTTATTGCCGCCAAGGGAGAAAACGAGCCAATTTCTTGTATCGTGTGTATTGAATTATTTTTATTTTTTTCGTATAGATGCTGTATAAATTTGTCATTTTATCGTTATCGGTGATCTTTGTGAACCATAATACATATTGAATTTATTACGCGTTTGCCGTTGATGTAAATATTTTGCTATGTGTGAGCGTAATAACATGATATTATTTTCAATTAAATACGAGTAGGTTTACGACACTTTAATAATGCAAATATAATTGTACAATCCGTATAAAACCCAACGTTTAGGGGGACCCACTAAAGGAATGCTCGCATTTAAATCTCAGTCTCAATCTGTCAAAATCGCCTCTATTTACCTTTTTGTTTTTCTCGCGGTGGAAATCCTCATGGACTTCCTCCATCGTGGGGGTGACGGAGGAACATGAAAAACCACCGCGGTGTTCCACCTCTGCCAATGGCCGGGGGTGCGGCCATAGGAAATGAACTATAAAAAAAGCGGCCAAGTGCGAGTCACACTCGCCCATGAAGGGTTCCGTATCAGCAAGTAACATAACATAAAAGTTCTAGTAGTTCGTTGTAACTTTGATCGGTGTTTTAATAATAGTCTATTTTTTAAAACTGCGGTTTACGATTTATGAAGTATTAAAAAAAACTTCTTACTAGATCTCGTTCAAACCAATTTTCGGTGGAAGTTTACATGGTAATGTACATCATATATATTTTTTAGTTTTATCATTCTCTTATTTTAGAAGTTCCTGGGGGAAACACATTTTACCACTTTGGAAGTGTGTCTCTCGCGCAAACTATTCAGTATAGAAAAAAAATATATTAGAAACCTCAATATCATTTTTGAAGACCTATCCAAAGATACCCTACACGTGTGGGTTTGATGAAAAAAATGTTGAGTTTCAGTTCTAAGTTCCATACTTAGAACTGAAACTCAACATTACCCCCAGAATTTATTGTTATTTTTTTTCTATTTTTCTGTGAAAATCTTAATGCGATTCACAGAATACATCTACTTGCCAAGTTTCAACAGTTTAGTTCTTATAGTTTCGGAAAAAAGTGGCTGTGACATACGGACGGACAGACAGACAGACAGACATGATAAATCCATAAGGGTTCCGTTTTTTGCCATTTGGCTACGGATCACTAGAAATTAACTATAATTGTTACCGATATTTCCAAAAAAGTACTACCAACGAAGTCGTTCATAGAAATCGTCAGCCTTGCATAAAGCCAGTTGCAGTTGCTATACTTAGAGAGCCTACAATGTCCTGCTTATACAATATAATATTTTTTATACATCACGATTCTGTAATGCATCTCAAATGTTCGCCGAAGCCCACGTTGATGACTTTTATAGCGTCATCAGAAAAACAGTTGTGTCAATTATAGGCAGATTGCGTGGAACCACCTATATACATGTTATCCTGAAAATATTAGTTACTACATTTAAAAATCCTTTTGTTAGACACTATTTTAATTTACACATATTGACCTAGTGCCTAAAACCAGCAAAGTATGCAAAATAAAATGTAGGTACTTAAACTGACATATTTTTTAGTATTTTTTTTTGTTAGTAACGCTATGGTTTTCTTACTGAAATAAACACTAAATAAATAAAATATATAAAACCGCGCACGATACACTTTTGAAAGGATAAACTTAATAGATCTTATCACAAAAACTTGTTTAATATTGTTGTAGCAAAGATAATGTTTAACTTTTGGTATCTAGTTTACACAAAAAAGTTTAAATTTACTGAGTCGATGGCGGGGAGTAACTCTGTGGACGTGAGGGTTGACGGGTAACGCGACGCCAGCCATTAAAAGCGGAATAATGAAACACCTGCGGTTTCGACGTCTCTCGATACATGACCGTGATGCTGGATGTGTCGGCATTGAGCAATCTTTAGATCTTTAGATCGGTCAAAATTACTATTATAAATGCGTAAGTTTGGGAGGATGAATCGAAGGATCAATGTTACTGTTTCCTGCTAAAACGGATGAACGGAATTATTATATTAATAGATTTAAATTATATTAATAATTCATCTAATTTACCTATTAATATTTACACGAATAAAATAAAAGGAAAACCTGTAACTATTACACTAAAAAACTAATATAATAAGGCATCAAAAAATTGACTCCACATCGCCACCATCAGGGAATGTGCCCAAGAGACTGGCGGTATTGCCACATTGAATGGCAATGCTTAACCTCAGACCAAGGTAAAAACCAGCTCTTGGATGACAGGAAGTGTCAACTAACTTTTGCGACATGTCCTTAAAAAGGAGGTGAGCAATCAACCTTTGGTTGAAACTCTGGGTTTGAAAATAAAGTTATCACCAAGGTGACTGACTTTCGTGAACGGAATTAGTTGAAATATGGCACATAATAACACCACCATAACACCTACTGCGATCGCCAACATGCATCGGCCAAGCATGGCGATTACGACTGAACTCCTTCTTGGGGGAGACCTAATATGCTACTCCTCCTTGGAGCAGTAGGCGTCTAAAGGTTGTCATGATGATGATGGTACATACTAGATCAGGCTTAACACGAAGGATAATTTTTATCCCGTTTTTGTGTTGTCGTGGGATAATTTAGGACTTCGGCAGACAAAGTCGAAAGCAGAAGCTAGTCGGTGCAAAAGTACAAATCGATACCAGTTAGTAGGAGAATGAATACTGTGAGAGAAACTCCAAAAGTTTATGTGGTTACCATACGACAAGGTGTTGTTTGTCTACTGTATTTGATACACGGAATAAATTATAATGACCACCAAAAATAGTAAATGATCACCAAATCTTAGTCACCAAATCTTAGGACCCTTAAGTCCCCCCTGGGGCGGATCCGACATGGTTAGGTAAGAACTGTAACCCCCTACCTGCCAGAACCTAATCGCTTTTTACAGTCAAAGTCATACATTTCTACAATACTTTGAAGTTTTAAATGTTGGTGATCATTTAATATTTTTGGAGGTAATTTACTATATCTGGAGGTTCGTTAAACATAAGCCTTTGATAAATAAATGAATCAGACTAAATAAAGATAAATATAAAAAATACGATGGAACAGCAACGCCGACTTTGGTCCATACATCGGATATCTATGAGTCTATCGATGACAATTGCGAAAATTCGAACTCTAAGATCCATAATTATATCAATAATGATTTAGTTTACCTAGGAGAATCAGATTAAAAAAAGATGAAATTTCGAAGCAAATATTATTTACGTAATATTTTGCTTAAGCAGGGGAAAATCATAAATGAATGTTCTAAGAATTTTGCCGTAATGACTTAGAGCTTTATAGCAAAAGGCCTTTAATAATTCCTCTTGTCTGACTATTATACAAATAATACTTAAGTGTCTAGCTACCGTGAAACTGATTTACCTTTATTCCTTCAATGAATTTACCTTAAAATTAGCACCTAAATAACAAAATCCCTTGTCTTTTCTAGAAGCTCGACATCTGAGCATCAAGTGAGGTTTTCTCGTGTCTCGCCTCCGCTTTGTTCTCGGGTGTCCGCATAAAGCAGACGTTGCACAAATAATTATGTGCATACAATTATTTCCTAAGCGTTCGTTCATAGTTTTCCCTCCTTTCGAACTTCGTAGCGTGTACTACGCCGTAGTTGCTACGCCGTAGACCGTGATACGACCTAGTGATATATGCTAATTTTATTGATTTAACCAACATTTAGTCGACTTAATTCATATTCAGAACAATAATAGGCCTCGCGGGACTTATTATTGCGTCAGTGTGTTATGACACAGCCAATCTGATGGATTAGAAACACTGATAAGGCGAATGTTAAAACGAAATATATATATTAAAAAAAGCGGCCAAGTGCGAGTCCGACTAGCAGCAAGTAACAGAATGTATAAGATTTTTTTATTTTTGAGTAATTGATTGAATGTAAATAAATTGCGGTTTACGATTTATGACGTATTAAAAAAAACTACTTACTAGATCTCGTTCAAACTAATTTTCGGTGAAAGTTTCATCATGTATTTTTTTTTATTTTATCATTTTCTTATTTTGGAAGTTACAGGGGGGGGGGGGAAATTTTACCACTTTGGAAGTGTCTCTCGCGCAAATTATTCAGTTTAGAAAAAAATGAAATTAGAAACTTCAATATCATTTTTGAAGGCCTATCCATAGATACCCAACACGTACGGGTTTGATGAAAAAAAAATTGAGTTTCAGTTCTAAGTGGGGAACCCCCAAAATTTATTGTTTTTTTTTTTTGTGTCTCAATGCGGTGATCTTAATGCGGTTCACAAAATACATCTACTTACCAAGTTTCAACAGTATAGTTCTTATAGTTTCGAAAAAAAGTGCCTGTGACATACGGACGAACAGACAGACAGATATGACGAATCCATAAAGGAAAGGTTCCGTTTTTGCCATTTGGCTACGGAACCCTAAAAAGGAAATATATTAACCGCACTTGCAATGGTAATATTAGTTTTATGACTAGTAACGCTATTATTAAGTCCACTACAACACTAATTTGTAGTCATGACAGCAGTTATACAGCTATCAACTAATCACTGAAATACCTAGCTATCATTCATCACATGCGCGTACACGAATAATAAAATAGTACTTGTTTTTTTAAATTCTGGTACATGAGCATTTGAATAAAACCTACTTTCTACAAAATATGAACGGCTAGGGTCCGACATAACACCTACTACCAGAAGTTCTTTCCTGTTTACTAAAAAAGTACATAAATTGCTTTCTGCTAACAAAGCTATACTACAATTCTGAAAATTAAAATAAGTTTAATTACAAAGGAAACTCAATATCGGATATGACGCCGCGCTTATTGGTCAAAATTGCTTTCGATAACATAAAGAAATAGGGAAATCTTTTGTCTTGAAACAATGAGCCGAAAAAAATGAAATTGACCGAATCAAAGCAAAAATAACCGGGACAGAATATTATTTAAAGGAAAAAAGACAATTACAAATATATACACTCTATTTAAAGGATTTGTTACTCTGGCATGTAATACATAATGGGACCTTTTTCTTGATCTTAAGAGGATATTATCGACAACGTGCTGTCACATGCTCCATACAAATGTATTGTAATCACATTTTGGTCAATATGTACAGACGCCAGTACATCAAGCTACTACAATCTGTAAAATTTCTTTAATAGATTTTAGACTTTATCGGTAAAGCATAAGGTTCAAAGTTGATTGGGAAAAATTGACAGTTTCGGGTAACTTGACGTGCTGGCGTCTGTACCTTGATGAAATTTTGTAGATTAAGTCACTAATATTTGTGCTTGTGGTTAGTTAGTTTCCCCTCAAATAATTAAATAGTACGTAACTCAAAAACTGATAATGGACAATACGAGAGAGTTACCGTATTTAATTTTGAAACAACATTTATGACAGATGCCCGCGGCTTCGCCGATTTTTGTTGAGCGAAAACCTATTTTTTTTTTTTAGGTAAAAATAGAAACCATAAGTCTGCCAGTGAAAGTCCTGTCAAAATTGGTCCAGCCGTTTCAAAGATTTGCCGGAACAAACAGACAGACAGACAAACATTTTTGAAAATGTATTTTTATTTATGTACCCTAAATTATACTTTCATATGCATTTAGCAAGAAGCTGTTATTTTGACATTACAAACAGGCAGACATTTTGACATTTATTGGTATGTATAGATGGGTGTACTATGCGATATCTAATGCCAAATAATCGAATATCAATTGATCGACCACTATAAATCGAACGCCTAAATACTCGAACGTTCATAAGATCGAATGGTTAATAAATCGATAATTCAATTTATCGTATACTGAATACATCGAATGTTCAAAATATCGAATGTTTGTTTGATCAAGCGTTCAACGCATCGCATTTTCATTCTATCGAAATATCAATAATTACCTATACAGAAATTTTATCCAATTAAATTACTTATTGTCAAAAATATTATGACTAAGTGAGAGAGCGCTGTCGGTCTAAAAAAAAAAACAAAAAAAAAGCGTTATGAAGTATTTGTGTTCCTTCTCCAATTGAGAAAGAGCTTTTGGCCAGGAGTGGGACAATTACCAGTTATTATAATTGCTATGAAGCGGATTCTATGAATATGAATGTATGATTTATTCGTACAGACCCAGGTCGGCAGTATCCGCAACGGTTGTGACATTGACATAGACCACAATTAACTACACCCTCACACTTCGCCTCTTTGGATTGTAAGTGCTGCGGCCGCCGTCACACCGTGAATTGTAGGGAACACTTTTACGACAAAATGGAATAAAAAAATTGATTACGTAATTAATTGAATCTCATAAAAAAAGATAACATTTATTTTATGAAAATATTGTAGTAATAATTATTTGAAATAACTTCCGTCGTCCAGTGAAGTACTGCCAAATAAATACCTAATTAAAGTCTCGTAGTCAAGAATAATGAATGAAGTTATTTAAAGATCTATAATTAAATATACAGTTGACACTACATACATAAGCCTTTATTACCTAACAAATGGGTAAACTTGCTTTTATTTGTACACCTAAAGTTTATCTTCATTTAATTCCCATTTTTACTGCTCTATAGAAACTTAGTCCATAAAATATAACAATGCTCAAATATCAAAGGCCGTTAAACTTTTATAATCACCAGACTAAAGCTGAGCAAATAAAATTTTCATAAGACACGGTTTATGAATTGTCCAAACTCAACAAACTTATGAAATTTATTAAATACTCGTACCTAAGTCAACAAATGTTCAATTATGAAAGCAAAAGACATTAATAACTATTTATTTTAAGCTTGTAGACTCTCAACGCTGAATGAATAGAAACATTGTTTATTCTAAACAGGGTAAATAAATAATACGTTTTGATAACAAAGCACGTCAATTTGACCTTCACCGCAAAACAGGGTTTAAGTCTCCATTTAAATCAATGGTTTTACGTAGTAATAATAATGACGCAACAACCTCCTTAACTAACTACAAAAAAATATCTAGAAAAGCGGGTTACAGTTTCAGGTAGGATATTTTCTTGATACTCTTTCTGCATTGCGTTTTTCTTTTAGCATGTGAATAACCTTCTGCTGAGTTAATAATTTTAATTTATTCAGACTACAAAAAGAGGTGGTGGTGGTGGTGAATGATTCTTAGAATGTGCCAAATTACCGAATAGCAATAATTCTTATTTTTTTATTGCACTGTTATTACAGACGTGAATTAGATAAGTACCTACGTGGCGACTTTATTGTTTTACCTCTAGGCTTTCGGCGTCGGTGTGACAGGCGGATTTCTTAAGTCGGGCGTAACTCCAGAGAGCTGTCGGGGGCGCATTGTGCTCGCGTATTAACGACGAACGCACAAAAGACCACGCTCGTATATCAAACTAACGTCACTCCAATGTCTTCCTTCCTCACTGTTACAGTTCCCGGGCCGCAAGAAATGGCCCTCCTTTTTTTATTGAGCATTTAGTAGACTGAAATTATGGCACGTAAAATTCATGCCGTGCGGGAATCGACTCAACCGAACGTAGGCCCCAATTTTGTCTGCTGCCTGTATAAAAGCTTTTGGTTACAAGTGATATATTTCTTACCCGATTGTTCTGAATAGATATTATTCGACAATCGAGCCAAATGTTCCCATTTTTTGCTGCGATATTTATGAAGCAGCTTACTGATGTTATTGACTTTCGTATAATCAGTTTTGATCGTCTTACGCAAATTTTTCGAAGAGACAGCTAAAAGGATTTTGATGAATGATCAGTAAGATGATCGGGACAATAAATCACATTAGTGTCACCGTAGATGCCTATAAGTTAAACAATTTTGTCAAAAAGACAACAAAAGCGCAATTGTTATCCGTCGAGTCTGGAAATATTTATTTTCCCCCGGGCAAGAAAGTTCGCTCTAACTTTGCTAATGACTTCTTTCTGAAGTTCCAACTTTCCTGGTAGCTGCTTGAAAGGTTTTTGCTATCTATTTAAACAATAGTCGGGGTCCTTTATTATCGCCAAATTTTCCGGTAGGCTTTTAACTGTTATAATCAGTATTTTAGTTCGAACAATTTAAGGTTTTTAATTCAAACGTTATATCGTAAACCATCTTTATTTTATCAAAAGAGTTAGATGTAATCTTCGTTGAAGTTTCTACTAAGCCAAGTCGTCTTTTAATTAGTTATCATTAAGGAATCAGTTGAAAATATTATCAATAAGCTTATAATAAAAGAGGGCTTAATTAAACCATTAAATCACTTTGTTCGTAATATAAAGTGGTAGAATTCGTGATTAATTTAATCAACCCAACGATTTGGAATATTTCTTGTATCAGTAGTCGGTATATTGTTTGATGTTGAACTGTAAAATAGAAAATGGCGGGTAGTATACGGGGCCCGCGTTCAGCGCCATTGTGCGCGGATTATCGGCGTAACTCACAAAGGGGCACAAAAGGCAGTTTATCAAGCCACGTCTCACTAGATATCTCAGTGTACACTTGGTGAACTGCTGGCAAACTTGGCCTACTGGCCCGGCCCGGCCCGTATAACAGTAGTTGGAGACCACCTGTATTATTTTGTTTGAATAGATTTAACTTGAGTGTTCAACTTAAGTTTTACTTAACTTACAGAGAGATAGTGAGTCTTTGAAGATAAGCGCTATCTGTAAGAGAATTAATTTTAGGCGTCCATGGTGGTATAACTAATTTCCCTATAAGTCTTATTTCGCTTTGCAAGGGTTCACAAAATGGGCCCTCAATCCAGATGCACACGGTAAATTGTGCTTATTATAATTAATATAACAACTGTATAACAACCAGATCAAGCTACTCAACACAGTTTTGTTAGGTATTGAGACTATGGCAATAGTTCACAACTATTTGAAAATCTGTGTTCGTATTTTAAATGAATTTATTATTTATAACTACTAAATCGTCTTGTCTGTTAACTGTCAAGTCATTCTAAATATCATAAACGATTAAAATAAGGTTGGATATGGCTTAACCAAGATGAGTCTCCACAGTACCTATTACTAAAGTTGCCAACATTGTTTTCTTTCATAGTTCTTAATAATACTACTAAGGTGATATAAGGTGATAGATCGATTAGAGCGTCTCGCAATGGTTGTTGATATAGCGGATCCGCATGACGAACACCTCGTGAAAACTGAGAAAGATAAACAAATTAAGTATCTTGACTCACGCGAGGTGGTCGACATGTGGGTTTGAATACAGCAGTCATTGTGCCGATAGTCGTTACGGCCAATGGAATAATTTCCAAGAGCCTAGACCAACATCTGAGGAGGCTCTCGTTGGGCAGCTGGATCAAGGGTTTGATACTGAAAGCAGTACTCCTGGACAGGGCGCGAATTGTTAGGAGATTCCTCACTCAGGAGCCCTGACCACCGGTAGCTTGAATCCTGTTCCCGATACCGGTGGGCTACAAGTTTTTTTATTTTTATATGTTTTTATTTTTTTATCAATTTTAAAAATATAATATAAAATGTATATACAATGAATAAATGAAAATAATAATACTACTAAAACTACAACGCTACAGATAAATGATAGATTACCATCGCTAAAATAGAGAGTATCAACTTTTAAAATCAGATTTTTCAGTCGTCATATAACTTTTTCTATACTGACGCTGTGAAACTGTCATATTTATTCTTCAGATAAAAATTATCTGACTATTGATTTATTTAAATAACAGTCAGTAAATACTGTATTCTGTAATAAAAGTTTGGAGAAAGATTATTTACTTTACTAACTGGTTCTTTATATTAAAATACTTAGGTACATTTAAAAAAGAATTGCGTCTTCTCAACTCGATATAGCACTTGATTGGTTTCCTTTGGTACCAACTTGTGAAGCTTAAGGGGACATTTTGAATTTTGTAGCTACTATTTATTTTGGTGATACCAATAAATATATGTACCTACATTTATTCAATACCATTATAATGTAAATAAAGTAGAAACTTTTTTTAATGTTTATTAAATTGATAATATTCATATGAAGTATTCAAAATCACCAATCGCGCCTTAAGCAAGCGTGGTGATCACCACGCTTACTTAAGGCGCGATTGGTGATTATGCTCGTGCCTCTCTGTACGAGAAGAGGCCTTTACCTTCCAGTGGACAGTAATTTTAGGTTAAAGTTAGTTAACATACACAGTATTCTTTATAAAAATACAATATGACTATTTTAATATACACACAACTTTTTTCTTTTCTCTACACTGATAAATAAATCAATTAATTAATACATTACATTTCATGCGGAATATTTTAACTAAACAATATTATTGTACGTACAAAACACATTCCCCTTAAGTACCTATCTGTGTACAACTTTGATTACTGACATCGCATCGATACCGGTAGCTCTTTGATACTCGATATTTTCATTAAAATTCATTCCAATACGTCTGTTAATGACAGCGACTGTAATATCAGAATTTCATAAAATCCCCTTATTAGTATTACAGTCTATCGGGCTTTTTAATTGGTTTGCAAGTTTGATGCCGAAGTCTAATTGTATTGCATAATTAAGATGCAAAACTGAGTTGCGAAGGCGACGAAATCGCTCTGTGAATACTTCAAACAGCGCTTAATTAGGGTTTCAAGAAGAAGTTAATGAGCTGAATCGACGAGTCACACCGCGAGCGTCCCTATTCCAAATTCGAAATAGTATTCTTTTTTAAAAATAAACCAAATACTTTCGTGACGTAAAAAGTTTTTTGTTTTTATTGGAATAGATTACAGCTGTCATTTGTTTAGTTGGCAGTATTTCATTTGACATTCCTTTCATAAATATTTCTGTTTTGGTTTTGGAGTTTTGTCTTTATGCATTCCTTTCTAGTTTTGTTTGCTTCTGTTTTTTTTTTCATTTGTGATAGTTTATTTACATAAATCCTTCTATAATAGTACAAAAATATCTTGAAATATTCTATATCTACATAATATACTGTGTAAAAAAGGACTCCAAAGTTTATAATGAATACTATATGCGTTTGTATACGTACTGCGTCCCGAAATAATAATTATTTAAAGCCATCAAATCAAGTTTGACTGCGCAAACATTAGATTCGCAGGTAATTAACAGTTCGGTTAAATCAAATTGGTGCTAGATCGAGATTTAAATGAGTATCGGTATGTAGATGATGGATTGGGCCTCGATATCGTCGAATTAACTCTTATTAACGTTTACTGTGATTTATGACTATTCATGAAATCACGACGCTAATGATTTTAGTACTTAGTAAAAATAATTAGTGCTAACTAATTTCTCTTTCAAAATCATTTAAATTATTTTATTTCAATTTAATTCAATTCGTCGTTATTGTGGATGGTGGAGGTGTACATAATACCGCTGGTCTCAGATTCTGAAACAAAAGGTAGATAGCCCGCGCGGAACACTGAGAGTGAAGCCAAAAAAGCAAATGCAAATTCTAAAGCGAATACCTACAACACGCTTCGTGCTGTACTGACACGAGTCAGTATAGCACAAAACGCCGCATAGAACAAAGAACAAATAATAATACAAATACAAATTCAAAAGCGAATACAATCATGAGATTGTAGGTGTTCGCTTTAGAATTTGTATTTGCTTTTTTGCCTTCACTCTCAGTTCCGCGCGCTCTATCTGCCTTTTGTTTCATAATCTGAGCCGCTGGTGTTAATAATCATTTTGTGATCAGCTATGTTCCGTCCTATTTGCGTATTTGTATCTACTTTGATTTTCGAATCGTGAGAGAACTTTAAAAAAAAACAATTAGATTTCGATGGTGGCGATTAGTTATTAATTTATCAGATTTGCTGTCTGAAAAGCCTTGCATAACTTCCAATTTAGAAACAAGCTTAGTTGAGCCATATAGCAAGCTCACTCATAATCTTTCAATAATAAAAATAACATTACTATCCAGTGATAAGTTAAAATAATAATGTACATCTACTTTGAAAAATGGATGAAATATTGACGTTGGTTGGTTTGTTTGATCAGAACTACTCTCAATAATAAATAAGGGCCATTGTCAAATGAGGATAATCGAAAAAAAAATTCAGCTATCGTTCCAAATTTAAATAAAAGTCATACAATATTTGGAACTACATAAGTACTATTGCAGCTTATGCTGCCGTAATTCACACGTACCTACAATACCGTCACCGCTTCCCGTACTTCAAACAAAGCGTACGCAAAGCTGAGCTCAATAGGACACACACAGAATTCACAAAATCCTGTCAAAAAGCACAGTCGGTACAGTCCAACAAAGAGATAAGGGTGGCGTTGCTATCATAAAGATTATACCTACAGAGATGACCTTGACTTCTAAGTATATGAAGATAATACCTGTCAGAACGTGGAATGTCCGCCATTTTGACTATCAGTTTTGGATTGAAATAAGGTTCATATTCGTATAAAATACGTCAAAGCGTCAAGTATACTATTTGACAGAAATAAAAGTGTCGTGGTGTAAATCGATTTTGCAATTACTACTGTTAACATGACCTGGCTTGCACTAATGCTGTAAAATAAAAGAATCGTGCTAAGAAGTCAAGTCATAGTACATACATTCTATAATCTCAACAAAAAAAAATAGTTGAGTATAAAGATGAAATATTTTGACTGTATACGTAAAACTCTTTCGCTGACTGTACTACAGGCAGGCAGAAATACCAGGGAGCCATAAACGAGTGCTGAATAAAAATTAATTCCCCAAGGGCGGACATACAAATAGCCCTGATAAAATTTATAACTGTGAACGTGACGGCACTCGACTCCGTGCACAGTATAATTTTGTACACATACCCTGGAATGTGCTCGCCAATGGATAATTATGGCAAATGGTCCATTACTCTTAGGCTGTGTGGGGAAATTGCTAGATTTTTGGACGGCGCCACTATGTTTATGGTACCTCACTTAGTTTTTTTTTATGTCAACCTAGTTTTTATTAATGTTTGGGTAGAACAGACTTTTTTGTTATCCAACAAAAAAGTCATTAAATCTTGCGCAATTAAAAAAATACTTTAGCATAGCTCAAACAATATACAGCGAGCGTGCGAGCTGAGCGTAGTGATGTAAAAAAAACTTTACCTTACTTTAGTGCAATATCTTTAATTAATGCCACATAAACCTTCAATAATGTAAGATGTGTGTGTTGTGGATGCAATTGGGAATTTATTTTCAGAGCAAGTAAGCAGAGTCATCTCATAAACCCCTTTTCGTTTATTTATAAATATATTTATGTATGTATGTATGTATATTTTTAACTTTTTTTAATTATTACTTTTTTGTTATGCACCCGCCACGTTATCTCTTCATCACCCTTGGTTGACTGGTAGAGAATGCCTAAGGCATTAAGTCCGCCTTTGTACCTTTGTGCATGTAGTGTAAATAAATAAATAACTGTACTTCATTAAAATGTACTTACAGGTTAAAGTTAAACTTAATATTATATCTTTCTACGCAGAAACATCTCCTTTTTGAAGTCGATCAAGTACAGTCACATACAGTACTCATTTCGACATATTACGCATTTAATTAACTCGTCACTGGAACGCATGTTTATGGTGCTTTAATTACTTGCCGTGGAAATATAAATACTCAGAGCGCATAGTTAATTAAATATACGCACCTGCCTGCGGTTTAATTAATAATGTTGTTCTGTAAAAATCTTCGGCGGTTAATTTTAGTGAGTTATCATCCAACCGATGCTAGGGATTGACTGTAAAATTTAGGTGAAATGAGCATAAGGTGTACTGTACAGCTCATTTCACCTAAATTTTTACAGTGTATCAGAATACACCGGATGATTTTGATAAAAATATTCTTATTATTGTGAATCCGCGGTCCTCTCCATCATATTGATGTTGTATTTTGTTCTTACTGAATAGTTCGTTTAAATTGCTGAAATCGATAACAAATTTCTTTTTACTTGTATGTAAACAATGACTTGTGTGAAAAAAATACATCATGTTGACTACCTACTGAAATTATAACGCTATCCAATATAAAATACACTTTACTATCGTTGCGACAGAAAAATAATAGACAAAATACCTAATATCATGTTAAAATAAAGCTTAATTTTCAAAATTCGAGAGACAGCCCTTGAAAGGACACGATCCGTCATAGTTCTAATACCTACGCAAGTCGTACGTAAGAATAGATTATTAGAAAAACCTCTTGACCCAGACGTCCTCAAAGTTATACCTGGCTAGTGTTGTTAAGGTTGATATGAAATCCAATAAATTGTCTATAGACTCTTTGGACCAACTGACGCGAGATGAAAGTAAGATTTGGAAAAGACGCTGATGGTGCGTGTTACAAAAAAGTTTAAATAGTTACAGTAGAGACTTTGACTTTTTTAGCAATGTTCTACCTTATTTTAGTACTTTATGGTTCATAGACTGTAATATGATCACTGTTTGAAATTAGAAGGAAAGGAGGAATGCTTTTTATGAAAAACAAAATGAAAAAGAAAATGTTTTTATGTAAAAGACTCGCTTCTGCTCGCGATTTTGTCTGTGTTAAAGTCAAACATAACTTTTTATCATCATCATCTCAACCTTTTGACACCCACTGTTGGGCATAGGTCTCCCCCGAAGACCTCCACCTGCGCGACGCGTTCTTCCAGCGGCTTCCCGCGGCTCGGGCCAGGTCGTCCGTCCACTTTGTGGGAGACCTGCCAACACTGCGTCTGCAGGTGCGCAGCCGCCATTCCAGGACTTTTGTGCCCCATCGGTCATCGGCTCTACGGGCAATGTGCCCAGCCCACTGCCACTTGAGCTTGGCCATTTTTTTGCTATGTCAGTGACTCTGGTTCTTCTGCGTAACTTTTAGCACTTCGCAATAGTATAACTTTCAACTGCATAAATAATTTGTTATTGCTGCGTCTGCGTTTCATAGTGCCACTGTTATCTAGAAACCAATTCTCGTAACTAACAATGTTTAAAATCTAGTAAAAATCTCACCTTAGTTCCAATCAATGTCAAAATTTTGGCTGATTGAGAGTGAAATTCTGAACTTTCTTGAATATATTGGAATTGCTCCACTGATCTCCACAATCCAATTATTATGTGCGTGATTCTGACTTTATTATTAGTCATACATATTTGTATGAAGGTTGAACTCGATAGGTACTAAAAAATCACTAATTTGTTATCGGGTTTGGAGGCAGGTGACGGGTGACAAAGCGCGGGGTAACTGCAAAACTGCCACAACGTTTTTCAAATGTCACCCACACATCTATCACTCCTTGTAGCTATTTAAAAATACAAATACTTTGGTGATGAATCCTACTAATAATTATAAATGTGAAAGTTTGTGAAGATGTTTGGATGTTTGTTACTCAATCACGCGTAAACCGTTGAACAGATTTGCATGAAAATTAGCACACAGGTAGACCATTTCCTGGATTAACACATAGGATACTTTTTATCCCGATAATGTGTTCCCTTGGAATAATCGTTCTTTTTTACGCGGGGGATCCGCGGGCAGAAGCTAGTACATGATAAATATAATGATGGAAATGTAATTGTTCCATCGTGCACTTATTTAGATAGCTGTAGGTAATATTTTTTTTAAAGTTTTATTATGTCCCTATGTTTATTTTTCTATTGTTAGGTATCGAAGCCCTTAGATTGACTAGATAAATTGGACGTAATTTCCTTTACTGAAAAACAAGTTCCTTATTGAAGCATTATATTTTGTTTACTAAAAACAAATTCCATTAACGTATGGTAATGTTATTAAATACTATGTCTACGAAGTATTTGCAACATAAAAATAATAATCAATCAAAAAGCGGCGTCAACGTCAATATTGGTAATTATGCAGCTTAATTCTCGGCGCGGTAGGCTCACCGCTTACAGCGAAAAAAATAGGTCATATTGAGTTGCATCGGTACGCGTACAACTACATAATTACGTGCGAGGCAAATATGTAATTAATTCACGCCGGTTAAACCGTGCTGCCGAGAGAACGACAAACAAATATGTGGTAACGGCCGCACCAACACCCGCCCTGTAGTTTCCAACTTCACTCTCTACTTACCAACGCACAATGCAACCATAATAAATTTATTTCGGGCACACTGACACTGTTACAAAAAGTTATGAAGGATTAATTAGGGTCTCAGTTAATAAATGTCTGTTGATTTAGTTAAATGAACCCCAGTTTCGGGGTGAATAGGTTCCGTACCTTTTAAGCACTCGTGGAGGTATTCGGTCGTGTCATACACGATTAGTATGGTCAGCTAAAATTTCCTGACCGTAAAAACGTATGCACACCCTCTTGTAGTCATTTATATTGTCTCATTCTCTCTCTCTATTAAACATGCCGTATCTTTTTTGCTGCTCTTTCTCAAACAGCCGAAGTTAGAAAAGTGCTTGATGTTTTTTTTTAAGATAAAATATGATAAAATTTGTAAAAACTATGTCTGGGAGAGAGGCTCTGATCAATTGGTTAAATAGAAGTTTGATAGACGTAGGTATTTTATAAGGGCTTCTGTCAGAAGCAGCCATTTTATCTTCTTCTTATATATAAAAATGAATCGCTAAATGTGTTGGTAAGCGCATAACTTGCGAACCGCTTGACCAAATTGGATAATTCTTTTTTTATAATATTCCTTGAAGTACGAAGATGGTTCTAACGGAGAGAAAAAAAAAAAAAAAAAAAAAAACTTTTGTAGGGTAGGCGTAGGGTAGGCGTAGGGTAGGCGTAGGGTAGGCGTAGGGTAGGCGTAGGGTAGGCGTAGGGTAGGCGTAGGGTAGGCGTAGGGTAGGCGTAGGGTAGGCGTAGGGTAGGTGTAGGGTAGGTAAATAGGCAGGTAAGTAGGTAGATAAGGACAGGACAACGTCTGTTGGGTCAGCTAGTATTATATAAAAATGAATCGCTAAATGTGTTGCTAAGCGCATAACATGCGAACGGCTGGACCAAATTGGATAATCCTTTTTTTCAATATTCCTTGAAGTACGAGGATGGTTCTTACGGAGAGAAAAAATTCAAAAATTGCCTGAAAAAAAAAACTTCACTTTTGTAGGGTAGGTAGATAGATAGGGACAGGACAACGTCTGTCGGGTCAGCTAGTAGTTTATAAAATAGTTGATGGCTCAGAATAAGTACATGTTTAGGTTACGATGGGGCTGGTATGGTGTTATTTGTGACTATAATTATACCCATATATAAAATAAGTAATAAAAAGGAAAAGAAACCATAATCAGGGGGAGAACTCTACCATCTTTTTGCAATAATCACGATTTCAGTTTTAAAAAGTTGAATTTAAATCTCAGTCTCAGTCTGACAAAAAAGCCTTCATTTACCCTCATTTTTGACAAGATTTTGACATTAACTGTCGCTGAAATAACAGTACAACTAAATTTGGAACGTTTTTAATTAAAAATTGCCGTAATAATTTCATTTCGGTGGTCATAAAAATAAAATAAAAACGAATTGTATTGTTTGTATTGCTGAAAAAGAGCCATTTCAGCTGGCACTATCAAAACTTCCCACACACATTTTGCCATTTGTTCAACGCAGTCAAACAACGAAATAATTTAATTAAACGTTTGAAATATGTCTGTCTCTCTTTTATTTCACTACCATAACCAGCATCAAAACGAGATGTACTAGCTCCTGCTGTTTTTTATAGCCGCTCTGAAATGGTTACCAGTGTGCATGCTGCCTTCAGCCTTCCAGCTTAAGTCTGCCACTATTTCTCCAAGTGAGCCGACAGAAAGAGTTCCAAAGTGTCACATTCAGATTTCCATAAGCGGTGTTACGCCACAGTACGTTAGAGTCGGGACGCTGGCGGTCCGCCAAACAATTACTTTGTCTCGTCAGGAGCATTTCTTCGGCTGATGGCTCTAAAGTGTCTACTGTTTTATACATAAGTTTAACGTTTAACGTGAAAAAAGTGGGTCAGTCGTGTAAACTTTGAGAATTATATCATCATCGTCTTGGTTGGAAGGTATCTGTCAGGTTGGGGTCTACTTACACATGGCTTCTACTTACGCAGAAGGAGTGTTACAATACCAACCGTTCAAATACTCTCCGTTCAAATCGGAGTATTTGAATATTCTATGTCTTTTTATTTTTGATAAAGAATAGAATTTTCTATTATACTATATTCTAAGTACAATTTTTTGATTTTTCAGTATTTTTTTACATATCATAATCATGTTATTTAATAAAAAAAATACTTATGTGATTACATTTTAAAATATTTGTTCAAAAATAAAATATTAAAGAGGTATTCTACTGGTATTGGGCATAGGGTCCAAGGTCGTGGCAGTCAGGGCTCCAGAGAGAGGAACCTCCTTACAATTTTTTTATTTTTTACTGTAGTTATATAAGTTTAATTATGACAGCAATCAAAAATGACAACCTAACCTCTATATAAACACACACACATAAGTAATTTGATCAACCGAGCAAGTACCCACTACCTACTAATGGCAAAGTGAATTAAAAAAGAAACGAGCATGTGCAACCGGGGAACATGAGTGCTGACATTAATTAATGTACCTACACGTTGTACTGGCTTGAAATAAAACCTCCTTTCGATCTAACAAATCCAGCTACATTTATAAAGGAAACCGTACAGGATGTGGGTATTTATTACGTTGGTATCAAAGTGAACTTCGACGAAGAGATTATTTTTTTTCTTCAGATATGATTTCAATAATAATCTCTCTGTAGAAATGGTCTTACAGGTTGTATTACGTCGATATCTGAGTATTTATTATGTAATTTATAATTCTGTATTTCAGTCTTATGTAAATCCTAATCATGTTTTTAATACCTGAATACTGTTTAATTTTATAGATTTCTTCCATCTTTATAATACCTAGTGTAAACGTGCAATGCAACCAAGTCGATATTAATCGCCTGAATTCTATATTGATCGATGATCGATTGTTTGTTGCATTTTGATCTATATCGAAATGCAATATTGACTACGCTATATTGCTGGGTGTATTCCACACCATCGATCCACGTCGATTTAAAACATTCCGACTGCACCACACTAGATCGGGCTGAACAGTTGATGATTGACATCCAATTCTCGTAAATAAAAACGTTCAAAATCTAGGCACAATCTCACCTCAATGTAAAAATCTTGTGAAAAATGTAGGTTTTTCTAACTGATACCAGAATGTGAATGAATGAATAATGTCTTGTTTTTCTATGCATCTCTATCAGCAGTTTTTTTTTTTAGTGGCATTTCACAGGTCATCTTAGGAGGTTTACTGGACTTTCCTGTGGTGCCTTAAAAGAAAATTTAAGGCCTCCAGCCAGGGCAAAAAACTAATATGCTAATTGCACCCCCTGTGAGGTATGGGCCTCGGCTTAGGTCGTCGCTGGGAGAGGGCAGCAAAGGGGCAGGCTGGATTGGATTTCATCAATGGATGTCATCTCAATATTCACCCTCTTATAGCAGTATCATTTACACAATCGGCACATAAAGGTAAAATCGATTCAAATGAAATCTTACCTACATAATTCTCACAGTACGGAAGTCTCTTAATATGAGACATATATGTAACGTGTCATCTCATGCCAATACATATTATTATTTTAAATACATTAGCTTATCATACATGTATTGCGTTATAATCATAAATGTCTACAAAGGAAATCATAGCTGTTGAGGGAAGAAATTAATTTATATGAACATTTTATTAACTTTAAACAAAAATATAAATCTGTGTTTAAAATCAAATGTACTAGCTTTTTCCCGCGACTTCGTGCGCGTGAATCTCAGTTGTCGCGGATTATGCAGACAAAGTCACGGATTAAAAAGTAGCCTATGTCCTTCAACAGGCTTGAAACTAGTTTCTCAAATTTTATCAAATTCGGTGCAGCTGTTTCGTCGTGAAAACCTAAGATATAGACAGACAGATTTACTTAGCATTTATAATATTAGTATGAATTTAAAAATATTGATTAAAATAAATTTAATACTAACATACGTTTAATTTACTTTTTGACAATGATATTTAAAATATTCATTTTATCGGGATAATACCTGGATGGTCAGATGTGGTCAGGATAATTGCATGCCCTATCATGATACAGGAAAAATTCATAGTATGGAGCAAATTAACAAGAAAGAAAAGAAGAGATTATTACCGCCATTAAAATACTTACTTTACAAACACGACTAACACCAGTCAATGATACACAGGGTACAACGTTTGACTCCACTAATGTTTTATTTACTTATTTAATGACTCAGGCTTGCGCCGTCACGTTTGCAAAGTCAACCCATTTCATTCGTTTCAGCCATATTACTGGCACTTAGAACGATAGCCATCTGTTCTGACCTTTATGTAGACTTTTTACTACATTATTAGACCCACTTGTACCAAAAACTTAACTCACAGTCAGTTACACCAAACAAAAATTAAAAATTCTGTTAGGGTCAGCAGCTAACTTGAAGCCTGGGTGGCGAAAGCGGGCTTTAGTAACTTAAAACCACCGAATACTAATTTTATCTTTAGAATGTTAATTTACTGGGAATAGGCAAATTGATATTGGTATTGCAAAAATGTGGATATTAAAATAATGTAATCTGATACCAGATGATATTTTGTTTTACTAGATTGAATTTTTAAATCGATTTTGTGAAAGTAATAAAAGTAGGTACGGTAATCGACAAAAGTCGAGTAACATTTCGAATTTTTAAATAATAATTATTAAGCATAATATCAAAGGATATACGGTTAGAAAATTGAGATGAAGTAAACTCTGTGACCTGAAATACTCAAAAGTATTTGTATTTGTATTTGTCATTGTATTGTTTTGTGTTTATTTAGATGATATGAAAATGTAACAGTGTTAATCGCTTTTGTTGCTGACCTTACGATTGTAGGTACCTAAGTTATATTTGTAGATAATGAATATTAACGACAGCTGAAAAGATAACAGTACAACAATAAACATATATATAAAAATCTAGAGTTCTAACTACCAGAATTCAAACTTTAAACCGCGTCATTTCTACAAAACGACGCGAGGTTAACTTTGGCTTAGGGACTTAACCCCCCTCGTAGCAACCCCTGCAATTAGCGATATTGTTGTAATAAAAACGCCTGCAGGCCACTTGAGGGTTATGTCACCTCGGATATTATCTCTGACATCTCTTTGATCTCAAGTCTCGTGTTCCCTTTTGTCAATCGTTCGGGTGTCCCTACTGCAAACAGCACTTGTTGGTGGGAGCAATTTGGGTTCTATTTCGAAGGACAAGGTACCCCGGGCACCAATCAAACGAAGCTGACGTCACAGCCAACAAGGTAACTATTAGCAGAGTCCCTCTCTAGCCATGACGACTGTCCAAAGTTTAGATTGCATTACTGTCACTTTTCAGCTATAACTAGAGTTATTATAGAACTAGGGCCTTTTAAAACTTGCATTACCTAGGCTTTTATAAACAAAGAGTTTTATTGAGTTTTATTTTTTCTGCTGTTTAATCGACAATAAAAAATTGTGAAATCACTATTTTTTTAACTGTATCTTCAATGTCATGAGTTTTAAATCATGTTTTATTTCAATCATTCATTAGTTCACGTAACAGGTTAAAAAGTTATTGTGTATGTATCGTATCCTAAATATGATACAGGTCTTCAACATAATAAAAGCAGAATTTTCACAATACAATGGAACTAGTCATTTCATCAAAAAATATAAACAAACCTGCGAAAAGAAATGAAAAAAACTGCATCAGTCCTCCAATAATAGAAATATCTGCATCGATAATACTTGAAGAGGCCTTGACAAAGACAAAGAAATTGTTTGGCGTGGAGCCAGCTCCCCAGAGCCTCCCAGGTATGGAGATAGAAAGAAGCGAGCCGATCAAAGATTGCTCTGTTTTAAAACGAGGAAAATGCAAAGTTTTGTTGTTCGAAACGATAGCAGCTTCCGAAATAAAAATGTAAATTTGTTCAGCTTTCCTGTGGTTTTCTGTTAGGTGGAATTTGTGCTTTTCCAATTCCAGACAAGTATTTGAACAATCAGACAATTCCAATAGCGCTCCAGTCTCTGGTTAGCCACGGTAATTT
The DNA here is from genome assembly GCA_947361185.1 of Charanyca ferruginea. NCBI lineage: Eukaryota > Metazoa > Arthropoda > Insecta > Lepidoptera > Noctuidae > Charanyca > Charanyca ferruginea. The sequence continues at coordinate 11,523,580 of OX376076.1, forward strand.
GTTGCATTGCGTTTTTCATTTTAGAACAGTTTAACCGATTTCTACGATAAATATAACGCATTCACATCAGTAACCATTGAATCTAATGGAACTATTTTAGCTTAGGTATAAAAATAAATTATAGAAATTGTGATGCATTTAGCGTGTAATACAGAAGGTACCTACAGCTCATTCACAGCCTAAATACTGGTCAATCCAATATTCTCGAAAGTAATTACAAAGCAATCACAGGGTCATGATGTCAACATGTTTATCCAAGAGAAAAACAATCAATCAGTTGCCGCGTTGTGAGACACAAAAGGCAAGGGCTCGTGAATTGTGTGTGAATCAGTGACACACAAAATTTGTGAATACATACATAGTTCACTTCTTCATGGTTCACACCAGGTTAAAAATCTAAAGAAAATTATCAAGAACTCACCTAAATCTTCAGCGTCTTCGCTCCATTCCCCGGTGCCCCGCACCAGCACCGCCGACATCCCTGCCAGCACCGCACACACCCACACGGACTCCATCACACACACACCCCGCCCCCACATCATTACACACCCTACTCTACACCTAACCTTACTTTGGCAACATTTTAACTACTACAGTAATGTTTCATTACGTAACAATCAACTATTAGTTAAGCTCCACAACGTTAATTAATTTAATATTACACTATACATTAGCTACGCCATTCCATTACCATACAGGAACCGTCTATTGTCAACTTTACAATTGATCAACCCTATTGAATCACTCGCTAAGGCTAAAGTCGTTTCACGAATACTGCATACATTTTCTTAATTAAAAATTTCCTCTATTTTTGGTTTGCGTCGATCTTCAAATCGTAGGCCGATTGCTTTGAATCAAGTTCCATTGCTTCGATTTGTTAGTGCATGTTACCATTGTGTATGAACGATCCGAGTAATCTTTTCGACATTATAAGTGGAGTCGTGTGTAGTGTGTCGTCACGCACGGTCGGCTTTCGGGACGCGGTTAAATATCCCGATGAATTATTCAGGACTCTTTTAGCGGCGGTGCGCGCTCGAGGACAGAAAGACCACCTGCAACAAAGTACATAGTCCCTCATTTATGTCCAAACACAACTATATATTTAGACAAGTCGTTTTGCAAATTGGAAGGGAATTTATAATCAGTGACCACAGACTGGCACAGTTTTAAGAGTACAGAAATATTCACAATCAAGTTTATGCAATGTACGGTTTCGGAGGTTTATTTAATTTTATTTGCTCTAGATTCTTTATTTACTGACAAGAGATGAATATTTTGAATGCAAAATTAATTAGCTTCATAACATTTACCTAGACATTGTCAAAAATGTATCAAAGTAATTCAGCAAGAATTTCCCGCTGCATTTTCCCGTGCTACCAGAGACATTCCTCTGTTTATTTTAAAAGAGATTTCTCCGAGAAAAATTTAACAAAAGCTTTCAAGGAGCAAAATCCGTCATCAAAGGCGGCTAAACGACCCGTAGCGCAGTGCTGAAGCGCTAATATAGTTTAGGAAACAACGTGCCCCTATTTCCTAGACGTTAGGGCGAACTTGCCGCCTAGAAACTTACTACTATCTACTAGATATTATAGAGAAACGGTAACTTAAATATGAGATGCATACCTAATACACACGTACCAGTCTAGCCGTACTAGTAAACGCTAATAAAATGTGTGCTTGCTATCAAATGCTATTTTTATGGTAATGTATTTGCAGTAAAATAAAGTTAACGTCTTATTTCTTTGAAACGTGAGTCAAGTACAGCAACCGCATTTTGTGGGAAATGTGTCTGCGTTTTGAGACTCATTAAAATTAGGTATTCCTTTCCAGGTTATAATAATGTAGATAGACAAAATTCTGATGACGTCTCTCCTTACCGACTTATTACGGTGAAGTTTCTGAGATTTCGTCTTTAGTGAGTGAGTCAATGAATGGAGTCTTTTGCTTTTAAATATAGACTAGCTGTTAGCCGCGGCTTCGTCCGTGTCTTTCGGATCCCAAATTTGTTTTCAAATTTGGCCTATAGTAGGTACTAAGGGATAACTTAGCTGCCTATTAGACGAAGAATTTTCAAAATTCTACTAGTAGCTTAGACATATAACTAACTTCAAAGCCTAAGCTTTTATATGATAGAACCAGCTTATGCCACACTTTTTTATAATAAACTTTATTATGGATCTAGTTCGCGCTTCCCCTTATCGAGATATCTAAGTTTCAGCGACACATAATAGACTGAAAGTTTCCTGTTAGCCATTCGAGAAAAACCAAGCTCAGTTGACCTACATTTTGGTTTTCTGTTTATAAAAAGTAGGTACCCACTCATAACCATATTTTATTGGCTTCTCCCAGAAACATTCCTCTTATATTTCTTATACGTGAGCTTTGATTTCGTACATGGCTCTTAAAGGAAATTGTTTGATCTTTACGAAGGAAATTGCCTAAAAGCCTTGTTTACAACATATTTTCACCATATGGACGTTTTCTTAGATACTTAGCAGTCTGTTAGAAAGTGTACAAAAAATATTTTAAAGTTTAGGTGAAATTAATAAAATGGGTCTTTCATTTTTTTTTTACTGTACATAATAAATAGCTTCTAGAGCCGTAACTAATTTATTCCATGCTTGAAGTAGCCCACTTTACAGGTTAAATAAATTATCTCGTCTTTATACAAACAGAAAATACGGTGAAGTATTATTAATTTTGATTGCTCGGCTAAAGCGAACTAATTTCATTGAGGCTCTAATGCCCGTTGGCGCTAAACTTATAGCTGTTGCCTAAAAAGACTAGTAGTGAACGCGAATAAGCTATAAAAATAAAAACTGGCCAAGTGCGAGTCGGACTCGCGCACAAAGGGTTCCGTACCATTATCTTTACAACATTAAACATGCAACAACACAACAAAAAAACGGCCAATAATTACGTTAGTTGTTTAGAAGCCCCCCTTAAATATTTATTTTATTCTGTTTTAGTATTTGTTGTTTTAGTGGCAACAGAAATACATAATTTGTGAAAATTTCAACTGTCTAGCTATCGCAGTTCTTGAGATACAGCCTGGTGACAGACAGACAGACGGACAGACAGACAGACGGACAGACAGACAGCGAAGTCTTAGTAATAGGGTTCCGTTTTTACCCTTTAGGTACGGAACCCTAAAAATAGACAATTTATTATCTTGAATTAATTTTAATATTTTTATGTAACTAGTATAGCTTATTATTATTAATAGCTTTCTAAGATACTAGCTTTTGCTCACAACTGCTTTCGCGTGAATCCGGATAAATAATGTTTGAATTCCAGTGTTTTTTTCCCCTACATACGTATCCTATCTTATACCTATCATTAAACCAACATACAAACAAATTTTACATCTATATAATACTAGTATAGATATAAATATATTAACTAGGTTTACTTGATGATTTTGTGATTTAATAAAAAATGTTTTGCTCAATAAAGTTATTATTTTTATTAAGAAGCTGATTTTTTAATTTTCTTATCGTTTAAACCTTCCCTGGGCTTCCACAAATATTTCAAGATCAAAATTAGCCAAATCGGTCCAGCCGTTCTCGAGCTTTAGCGAGACTAACGAACAACGATTCATTTTTATTATATAGAGAAGATTTTTTTTTTTTTTTTTTTTTTTTTTTTTATACTTTATTAGTAAGAACAAAGTTCTTAATAATTAATTACGATCTAGCCTAGAAGACTAATAAGCAATTTAACTCTAACTTAATATGTTACGTGATAGATTATGTTAAAACTAAAAATAGTGTCCATTTGGACTTTTACACAAGTCCGTAGCACTTTCTTAGAGTCTGATATAATTTATAGAAACACTATGTTCATGTGTTATATGTATAGCACAACATTGTTACTATTATTCATTCACTTTGTACACTACACTAATTCAAATGGTTTAGTTCTTTTTAGCCTACGCACTAAGTTTGTGTTATCTAGTAGCTGGATTGCCTCAACATTCACGTGTCGGTGAAGTCTGTGTTCGTGGGCTTCAGCAAATTTTTGGATAATTGTGGTGACGGATTCCATTTTAAGGTCACGGTGAAGGTCGTCATTTCTTATGTACCAAGGTGCATTGACAGCATCCCTGAGTACTTTATTTTGGAATTGTTGTATTATTTTGATGTTGCTTTGTTTGGTACAGCCCCAAAGTTGGATACCATACGTCCAAATTGGCATAAAAATATGCTTGTATAGGGTTATTTTATTATGTATTGATAGACAGGATTTCCTTCCGAGTAACCAATACATACTTTTATAACGTATATCGAGTTCCTGTCTTTTCTTTTTAACATGAGCTTTCCACCGCAACTTGGCGTCGAGAGTAATGCCAAGGTATTTGGCTGTATTAGCATAAGGCACTTGCATGCCATTTATGTAGATTGGGTGATGGCTCACGTGTTTGTTTGTAAAGTCAATGTGAATTGATTTTGACTCATTCAGTTTGATCTTCCATTTTTGTGTCCAGTCATAAACTTTGTTCACAGCTAGTTGAACTTTTTCTACTGCTTCTCTGTGGCTTGACCCGGTGGCCATAATTGCAGTATCATCTGCAAAGGTCGCGATGGTATTGTTTTCCATTTCTGGGATGTCACATGTGTATAACAAGTACAAAATTGGACCTAGCACACTTCCTTGAGGTACACCAGCTTGTATAGTTTTTAACTCGGAATATACGTCGTCCTGCCGTATTCTAAACATTCTATTAGTTATATACGACTCTAGGATATCTGCAAATTCTGGTATCATGCGTCTGAGCTTGAATATAAGACCCTTATGCCAAACTTTGTCAAAAGCTTGCGCGACATCTAAAAACACGGTGGCGCAGACTTCTTTATTTTCAAGAGTTTTTTCAATGATGTTAGTTATTCTATGTACCTGGTCTATTGTTGAGTGTTTTTCCCTGAAGCCAAATTGATGATTTGGAATAAGGTTTTTATCTTCTATAATTGGTTTTAACCGTTTCAATAACAGTTTTTCAAATAGTTTTGATAATACGGGCAACAGAGAAATAGGTCTATACGATGATGCTTCTTGGGGTGGTTTCCCAGGCTTCGCAATCATAATGACTTCAGCAACCTTCCATGACTCAGGTACATGTTTTAATATAAATGCAGCATTGATAAGCTTGGTCAGCTTTACTATGGCTTTGCGCGGGAGGTGTTTTAGAACTTCACCTGTAATAAGGTCGTAACCCGGAGACTTTTTCGAGCTGATATTATTTTCGATTTCTCTCATTACTTCTTTCGGAGTCACAAGATTAATTCTTTGATTTTGTGATAAATGTCTACTCTCAGGTATTTCTATTGAGCTTTCATTGGGTTGAAAAGTTTCTTCTAAATGTTGAGCAAACCTTACCGCTTTTTGGTCATTACTTATGGCCCATTTTCCGTCGCTATCTCTAATGGGCGGTATTTGTATAATCGGCCTTTTTAGATTTCTTGTCGCTTTCCAGAGGGAGTAATCTGTTGATTTGTCATTGGTAAGCTGCAAGAGGTTAGTATTTAAAGATTCATCCTCAAATTCAAGAATTTTCCTCTTTAATCGTTTAGTTAGATTATTTAGTGATGTTTTGTCTCGCGGGCACCTTGTTTGCTGCCACTGCTTTCTTTGTTTCCTTTTCTCAGAAAGTAAATTCACAATTTCCTTAGGATAGATAAATCCCTTATATTTACGTTTTAATTGCGGTGTGTTATTCCACGCACATTGTTGAACATTAACAATATATTTGTTTACTTCTGAGTCAAGCTGATCTTGCGTTTTTATCGGAGTCTTAAGGTCGATAATATGATCTAGATCAAGGGCAAAACTTTCCCAATCTGTAAACTTATTAACCAGAGTTAAGTGGCTTTCTTTGAGTAGAATTTTTTGACTAAGGGTTAGTGTAATCGATGAGTGGTCCGAGTTCATATGAAAACCTTCCTCCACGCTGACGTAATTGGTGGATATATTTTTGCATATAAAAAAATCTATAAGGTCAGGTATTTTCTGGTGGTCAGTGGGCCAGTACGTTGGTTTACCTGTGCTCATAACTTCTGAATGTGTATCTTTAACTGCACTTAAGAGTTGCCTTCCCTTAGTTGTAGTAAGTCTTGATCCCCAGTGCGTATGCTTAGCATTAAAATCGCCGCCTAGGATAAATCTCTGGCCTAATAATTCAAAGAGATGTAGATATCGCTCTTTCTTTATCATGTGCCGTGGAGGACAGTATACGGCAGCAATGGACACGTGACAAAATTTAGTTTTAACGGATATTGCCACGGATTGAATGTCTTGTTCTTCATATTTACACTGCACGTAGTGACTAATGTTTTCTTTGACTATTACTGCGCTACCTCCTCTAGCAGAGTTGTCAGGGTGGAGCGAATTATATACCATGTATCCTCTAAATTTCACAAAAGATTGCTTAGTAAAGTGCGTTTCGGATACCAAACACACGTCTATATTTTCTATGTCTAGGACCGCCTGCAACTCATTTTGGTGTTTGAGGAGCCCATTAGAGTTCCACGCCATTATTTTAAGGGTGTTATTCATTTTTGGTTATTTAATACAGCTGTTTTAGTGCTGAATTCTAGTTTCTCTAATCTCTTGTCAAATGAGGTAATACACTTTAAAATCTGATTAATTTTATCATCTAGATTCAAAGGCTGTGATCTTTGTTTTACAGCTTCCGCATAGGAACCAGTTTTGGTTACTTGCATGGGTTTCGCAGTTGACAGGGCACTTGCTTTCTGTGTCTGTTTGTCAAGATTTCGTGAGGGAAGAGACTGTTGGGTAGTTGGTACCACCACTTTCTTTTTAATATTTTTATTTTTCATAATTTGGATCTGCTTAGCTACTTCACACCCTCTATAGTTGGCAGGGTGCGGCAGACCACAGTGAACGCATTTTGGTTTCTCTTGCGGAGATTTGGTACAGTCTGCTGTAAGATGCTTGCCAGTGCATTTTACGCACCTTGGCTCTTTTCTACAGTATTTATGAGTATGCCCGTACGCCTGGCATCTCTTGCATTGGGGAATGAGTTTGGGATTTTTAAGTGGGTGTATTTCAATTTTACACCCTAAAATATACTTTATGCCATAGATTTTGTTGACATCTTCCTCGTTACTGAATGATAAAACGAACATGTTGAGCGGTTCTTTACTCCTCCAGCTCAATTTGTTGTCTACTTTCTCTATTTTTAGGCCTTGTGTTGTGAGATCGTCTTTGATACGATCAGGTTTGCAAGAAGAATGTAATTTCTTCACAACAACTCTAATTGGTCTAGCTTGCTTATTCTCGTAAGAATGCCAATGGTGCTCTTTTTCTGTTAAGAACCTGGCAATTTCTCTATAAGACTCTTCTTTTTTCGCATTAACCTTCACACAATCACCATTCATCATTTTTGCGGTAAATGATTCAGCTGGTATTGTTTCAGTTAACGAATCGTAGAACGTTTGGTAGTTCTTAATTCCGTCTATTATGATTGGCGGTGGTGGAGGCACTTTCTTGAGAGAATCCCCTTTCACATTTTTTTGATCTTCTTCTTGTTGGGCGATATAGAGAAGATAATAATAAGTTCTTATTGTGGTATCGATGTCGCATTCACATCTAGTAAATAAATAAAAATATGTAATATTTCAGGGTATTCAGCACAATTCTTTTATTAATATGAAACAGCTAAAAAATGGGCTCCCTAAAAACTATTTTATTATAAATGTCGGTGTTGCCAGAAACATTTATTTTTATAGACAAGTCATAAAAGTCACGCACCAATAATTTTAACGTTTTCATCTGTGTATTTTTATTAACACTCTATTTTTATGTTAGGTACTGGGAAGTAAATAAGCAGTGGACCCACCTGATAGGACCTATATAGGTACGGTCAGCGTCAAAATTCAACTAGCGCTGTTACTTTCACGTTACCTATTAAATATTAATACTATGACCCTTTCCAGTATTTCAAGTAATATCATTCATTACATGCATTTCGTATTTTCTTTAATGTTGTGCTCGGTATTGTCTTGTTTTCCATAAATAATTTGTATTATTATAGTTTTCTATAATTGTCCCCTCTCATAATATTTACTTGCACTATTATCATTTATACTAATAACACTTATCATATAAACCTATTAGTCATAACTTTGATTTGCCATAAAATAAGTTTCCATAATAACTAACAATCATAATCGGTACTTGACATACGCAACATTTAATATAATTGAGAAACGTGTATTGTTTCGTACAAAAAATAATGTCATTAAGGCATTTGGTCTGTATTCAAATGATTTATTACAGCAAACAATCTTTAGACAATAAACAGTTAGTCAAAATCGAAACGGCTAGGTTAGGTTAGAACTGTGACCACACAACGCGCGAACGCTAGTGAGCGTAGCGAGCGTGCCGCGGAAGCGGCCGCCGAGCGCCAGATTTCCTCTTTTGCAAAGCAAGCATTTATAGTAGATTATGGTGAATAAATGTTATGAAAAAACGAAATAATTGAAAATGAAAAATATAGCAAAAAAATTATGTATTACAATTATTATGGCACTTGATCGATTATGATCAATGAAATTAGTGAAAACGATTTTATGTAATGTCACGATTATGGCAACTGAAACGTTATTTCCATTGAAATTATTTTTTTTTTGTTTAAAAAACGTTACCCCACACTAGGAATAACTCCTGTGTCGTGGGTGCGTTTACAAACATATAAACTCACATACACAAACAGCCAGACCCAGAACAACTATCTGTAGGCCATACAAATATTTGTTCCGTGCGGGAATCGAACCCGCGACACGCAGCGCATCAGTCGATCGCTCAACCACTGCGCCAACCGTGTTGTCAAATTATGTTATGGCGAGTCATATTATGGCGAGTACATGTATGTTATATAAGATTATTGCATTTTAAATTATGGCAAACTAATGTTTGCCATTATTAGTATTATATTAGTAAACCATTAAAAAACTTTTCTCGCTAACCATACCGCCATTTATGTATACCTTTTACAAGTGTTATGACAGATGTGTTCTACATTAGGAAAACAAAGCTGACACATTTCGTGTACTTATAATTATACCGCAACCCATATTCTGCAAACTGAAACCCAGCAAGGTTGCTTGGCGATAAATAGAGAGAAATCTTCCCTAGACGTGCTCCTCCAAAAAGAGCTCTAAATACTTTTCATTACAGTGCAAGTATAATAGCAGCCATGCTTAAGTGGGACTGGGCTGGCCACATCTTCCTCATGTCGAACGGATCATGGACTAGGTAAAACAATCACAATGTGGGTCTCGAAAAACGTTCATCGTGATAAACCCAGGCGAAGATGGCGGGATGAACTTGATGCTTACAGGTCGATTCTGTTAAATTCAAACAACAACTCGCATCTCACATCGCTATTCACTCTCACTTCGCATAAGGTTCAAAATGACCTTGATATATTTGACACTTTGAATTGGGTTCGAGTGCGAAGTGAGCGTCGAAGTGACGGGAAAATTACCTTACAGAATGCCACTTCTTACGTCATCTCATACTTTATACGTCAAAATCTCCCTGTCAATTTTGATCAACTCACTGACACGCTCGCAATGATGGCGCTAGTGTGAATTCGAATCATCAACCGAGTTTTTAGAATGCCAATCAAGAAACGGATTCAGAATCGAAGTTTAGAATGAGGTCTTACAGAATCACACCCCAGGAGGGTTTGGTCCACACTAGCTCTAAGTAGACAGAAAGGGGTTGGAAAGGAGAAAGGGAGGCCTTTGCCCAGCAGTGGGACAATACAGGCTGAAAATCCATATCCATATCTATACTAATATTATAAATGCGAAAGTAACTATGTCTGTTACGGTTTCACGATGAAACGTATGAAGCAATTTTGGTAAAATTTGGTATGAAAATAGCTTGAACACTGGGGAAGGATATAAATGCTACTTTTTGATCCTCGACTTCATCTGCATTCGCGATAGCCGACAATCACACGGACGAAGTCACGGGCGAAAGCTAGTAATTAAATAAATAATAAATATAGCCTTTTCTTATTGTTAGTAATCAATGTTGGTACCAGTAATTTTATTAACTACCTGACTGGTTTCATATTAGACTATACTCGAGTTCATTTTGCCATAAATAGCCCTGCTTCATTGGGAGCAGGCTTTATTTTCAGCACACTGAATAACCTTACACGTATTTATAGAAAAGACGACAGTTACTTTTAATAATTTGCTTTTTAATTAGATTTAAATATCAAACTTATTGCCTAGAACGTCATTGCTACAAGTTACTAAATCAATAGAAAAATACGTATTTGGATTAGTAGTTTTTGAATAAATCATGGACATAGGAACATAGACTCATACATACGTATCGAACACAGAATCAGTCTGTTCTGTTAGTACGGGCTTTAGAAAAGCCTTTTTAAAAAAAAACGATTATTTAAATGGGAGTCAATTATATTTAGTGAAATGCACAATTACAGTAATTAATGGGAAACTTGGTCAATATTCTGACTTGCGACCTATCCGGTAGGAGTCTTAACCCGAACTGACGCTATGGCCTGACTAATCTACTAAGTCTAGAAAGGAAGTGATGATGGGGTGCTGACTAGGCACTTAAGGGTGTATTCTAGGGATGTAACAACCCCCCCTTTAAGAGGAACTTTACGGTTTTCGTGGAAAGTTACGAGTTTATTCTTAACCTTGGAAGAGGAATTATTTCAGGTTCTGAATCATTATCTATGGTGTTATCGTTTTGTAATGGTTTTGCTTTGCAGCCAGAATATTTTCCAAACTTCTTACAAAGTTTGTAACTAATGAAAATTAAAATTATAACGATAATAAGGTAAGTTAAAAGTGGATAGTGAGAACTATATTCAATTAGGTTGGGACTAGAATTATTTATAATTTTGTCGACATCTGATAACATTTGGTTGTTGATAACACTAGGTAGTTTTTCTAAGTCTATATTTGACAATTTAGAGAATAACAAATTGGGCTTTGATATATTAAACATTTCCAGATTACAACAGGTTTCATTAATTAGATTAAAATCGGAAACTATAGTTTTAACGTTTATGTTAAAATTGTTCTTTCCAAACAGTTGTTTACTTTTACAAAAAGCTATACAATTAGGTCGAATGTTAAGTACACCAGTACCTAATATTTTGAATTCTACTAAATCAGATTTACACTGGATAGAAAGTCTAGTCGGTTCGGATTGAACAAATATCCATTTGTTTCCTTGCAATTCTTGCCAAATATCTATCTGACCATACATTAATTTAGTTTGACAATACTTAGGTATTTCTGTTACAATTTTTGTTAGTATATCAGTTTCACAGGTAGGTGTTTCTTGAATTGAGCGTGTATCAATATCATCACAAATATAAACTCTGTTTACGGGCTCAGTACAAGATTTTAGATTATTTATACAGGTGTATGTTAGTTTATCTTTACTAATGCCAACATAATTACAAGATGGAACAATCATAGCATAGGAGGTTGGTTTTTCCATGTTATGCGGTATAGGTACTGAAATAGATTTAAATAGGTCTAACTCAAAAGAGTGTACAAGGGGAATTTTGATTACAAAGACTAACTTATTGTTTACAAAATAACATGACAACTTTGACATATCAATCAAAGCATTAATAGTATCTAAATCTAAATCTAAAGGTAATTCTTCGTAACTAGGTAATTTTCTAACATTACTTACTAGTTCATTATACAGCTGATTTGGTGTCATGACCGATGGGTGAAGAGTATTAGTTCTAGTAAATAACATCGAATTTACAAGGTCATCTAATTTAAATGACAGATTAAGTAGACAAGATAATAGTTCATTATAGACATCATTTAACTTTGATTTAATATACAACTTATCGGATATAATTGACAGATTACTAAAAGTACTAGATAGATTAATAATAGCGTCATTCAAACGGACTTCGTTTATAGTTATAGTTTCAAGAGTTTTGTTGTAACGGGATAAAGCAGTGCTTGTTACAAGAATATTATCTTTTAAAATAGACGCAAGTTTAATATTATTATTATTTTGGGTTTGAATAGCGTTATTATATCGTATGGCATCGTCTTCATCCATTGTGCCAATGACTTGTTTGAAAAGAGAGCCAACTCCTGCTAACCAAGCGGATCTCTTTTCTCGCCCAGATGTTAAGTGAGATAAGGCATTATAGTCTTTCAGAATATCGCTAAGTCGTAAGACCAGAGGCTGTAGTATATTTGTACATTCGGATTCTTTAAGTATTGTATTTTGTTGACACAAAAGCATAGAAGTTTTGAGTGCATTGTTTATGTTATCTATGTGGGGTTTTAAATATGTTATATCTACAGGTACAAGTAAATGAATATGATCTCTAGTCTGTTTCATGATTCCTATTGGGTCGAAGTATATACCAGGGCTTTTAGTGACTTGTTCGATGGTATCGGATGTTGCAAAGGACAGGAATGTAGATATTCTGAAATATATTATACAAAATATTTAACTAACATTATTTTTTTATATGTTAAAACTAGGTTTGTTAGATTAAGATATAATACTAAGATAATAACTAAATATTAGTTGTTTCCGCCAGTTTTAATTCATCATAGTGATATTTGACATGACGGCGATTAACGAGAAGGGTTAACGTATTGTTGCCATTAATCTTTATGACTTTATGTGGACCTTTCCAGATAGGCGACAGAGCTTTGTTCTGCCGCGGGTGGTGTTTGATATACACCATATCACCAGTTTTGTATTTTATGGGTCTGGTTCTTTTATCATAATAGTCTTTTGATGAGATCTTAGATTTAAGAATGTTTTCCACGGCTTTCTCTCTAGAAAGTCTCATTCTTTGTTGAAGTATACGGACATAACTAGGATATGTAGGTTCTAATGCCGTATCATAAATAGAAGTGGGTATAAATGGTTTGCAACCAAATAATAATTCGTATGGTGTATAATTTGTGGTGCAATGGACTGTGGTATTGTAGGTTAACATTGCCGTGTAAACGTATCTCGGCCAGTCATTTTGGTTGTCATCGACGAAAGACTTTAAATATTCTTTTAGAGTCGCATGACTTCTCTCTAACGCGCCTTGAGTTTGTGGATGATAAGGACTAGACCATAACTGTTTGATCTTCAAAAAGGTACAGGTTTGTTTAAATAGTTCCGCCGTGAAGTTGGTTCCCTGATCTGTGAGGATGGTTTTGGGGATACCAAACTGGGATATGAAATGGATTAAACATTCAGCGGTTTCTTCTGCCGTGGCATTTCGGATAGGATAGCCTGCTGAATATTTCGTAAGGTCATCCTGAATTGTTAAAATGAATCTAAGTTTGGCCGCCCCTGATTCGGGCAATGGTCCAACAATGTCAAGTGACACGCGTTCAAAGGGTTGTGTAGATGTAGATGTGATCTGCATAGGAGCTCGATTGGTTCTACGCAGGGCTTTATTGGTTTGACATTGTTCACATTTTCGGACATAGTCTTCGACATCTCTGCGCATATTACGCCAATAATATTTTTCTTGGATTCTACTAAGCATTCTATTTGAGCCTAAGTGACCTGATATAGGAATATCGTGGTTTTCTTTTAAGATTTTAACAATTTCAGTTGGAGAAGGATAAATTATGATGTTTTTGAAAATATGGACAGTGATTGAAGTAGTATGAAACAAGTATGAAATTATATTATGAATCTTCATAAAACTATGTGAATCAAATGGATTACGAAAGTCTGTTATAGCGAATTCAGTTATGTTTTTATTAATTAATTCAAATTTCAGATTTTTAAGGCTTTTAAAAATATCCTCATAATTGCACTGATCGAAGTGATGGACTTTTACAAAAAGTAAGTAAGATTTTAAATTGTTATTTTCGAAGGAGAGAAAGGAATGTAATGTCCTTTCTTTTTCAAGGATATCATTTGGTTCCGGAAGTTTATCGATAATTTCCGAAATATAAGGATTTGACTCGTCAATGTCAATGGAAGTTGGTATGATAATGGTTTTTAATTTTGTTTTTAATAGGGTTTCACTATGTTCGTGAATTATAGTATCAAATTGATTTAATTTACTATTTATCTTTTTCAGGCATTTAGAGTAAGTATCGTCGTTGTTCAGGACTTCAGGAGGAGTTGGGATATCAAGATCTTCAGGAAGTTCAAAGTCATCAGGTAATTCAATATTTTCAGGTAAGTCGATAAAGTCAGGTAAGTCGGGAATTTCAGGTATTCCAGGACTTTCAGGATTAAAAGGAGGGATTTCAGGCTGTTGAGCCGGAGGTGGAACACTTACGGGTGGTACTTTGTCGGTAAGTACGTGAGCGGTATCTGGGAATCGAATGGATTTCACAGGGTAACGAGAAAGAGCGTCAGCGTTACTATTTATTTTACCCTTTTTATATTCGATCTCATAGTCATATTCCTCGAGTTTTAATCTCCATCTAACTAGCTTGGAGCCTGGTTCTTTGCAATTAAATAGCCAATTAAGTGGTTTGTGATCAGTTACGATTTTAAATTTGTAACCATAAAGATATGGGCGGAATATTTTCGTCCCAAAAATAATAGCCAGACATTCCTTTTCGGTTACGCTGTAATTAGTTTCAGCTTTATTTAGTGTGCGCGAGGCAAAAGCAATTGGGCGGTCTTTTCCCACCTCGCCTTGAGAGAGTATCGCGGAAATTGCGTAATTTGACGCATCACACGTTAGGACGAAAGGTTTAGTAAAATCAGGATATATTAAGACGGGTGCTGAGATTAACTTATTTTTTAGTGTTTCGAAAGCAAGTTGTTGACTATTAGTCCAATCAAATGGTATATCCTTTTTCAACAAGGATGTAAGAGGTTTTGCTAGTTTGGAAAAATCCTGCAAGAAGCGACGATAATAAGATACCAAACCTAGGAATGATTTTACGTCCTTTGGACATTTAGGGATAGGAAATTCACTGACAGCTTTTATTTTCTCGGGGTTAGGTTTTAAGCCTGCTTCACTAATGGTGTGACCAAGATAAGTAACTTCTTTGCGAAGAAACTCACATTTGTCTGGTTGCAACTTGAGGTTGAATTTTCTCAATCTCTCAAATGTGTGGGATAATTTCTGGACATGGGATGTAAGATCATATGAATATATTACGATGTCATCTAAATATACATAGCAATGTATACCTTGAAGGCCTGACAGGACTGTGTTCATGAGCCTCTGAAAGGTTGCAGGGGCATTTTTGAGACCAAACGGCATTCTTATGAATTCGTAGTGACCTTCTGGTACACTAAAGGCAGTTTTAGGGACATCTTCAGCTGCAATTCTTAATTGATGAAAGCCTGATGCTAAATCAAGAGTTGTGAAGTATTTACTTTTACCTAGCTGGTCTAGGATTTCGTTAATTTGTGGAATTGGATAGCTCTCACCAATAGTAATGTCGTTGAGCTTGCGATAATCAATCACTATACGCCATTTCTTTTTTCCTGAGGCGTCCACTTTTTTGGGCACTATCCAAATGGGTGATGACCATGGGGAGGTAGATGGTTTAATAATATTTTGTTCCAGCATCTTACTAATCTGGGTTCTGACCTCGTCTTTATGAACTTCTGGAAATCTATAAGATTTTACATTTATAGGTTGAGAGGAGCTTGTTTTAATTTCATGCTCGATGGCACTGGTTGAAGTGAGTTCATCGTCAGGAAGGTAGAATATGTCTGCATATTGACTACAGATGTCATAAAGAACTTCGGACTCTTCAGAGTTTAAATGGGAAGTTCGTAGCTGTTTAAGGACCCCGTTTGTTCTCTCATAACAATTGACGTTAGGTTGAGTTAAGCATATTTCATTTTTAGTTATCGGGATTAAGGTTAAAGAGAGGTTAGGATTTATTGAAATAGGTTTTTCAGATACGTTCAGGATCGATACATTTATTCGATTGTTACTTTTTATTTTCACTATCGAATTAGCTACTAACAATTCATCAGAAATATGTTGATCCAAAATTATACCTTCCTTGACTTCTGGGTTTTTAACTGAACATTCTATGATGGTTTCGGTTCGCGGTTGTATTATGTAAGACGGATGGTTGAAGGACAACTTTATATGATGATGTGCGATTTCCAGCGTACCTGAATCATAATTAATTCGGCAGCCGCTTTTAATGAATAGGTCATTACCTATAATACCATCATAGGGAAAACTTAAGTTATCAAAGATATGAAATTTATGTAATACTATGTATCCAGGGGATAGACTTAAGTCCAGAGTAAGGTTACCGTGACTCGTAATCGGGTCCTTTGAGTCAATACCTTTTATTTTGACATTGTCAACCTCTAATTCAAGAGGTTTGGATAAACATGATTTTTTTAAAATACACAAGGATGCTCCAGTGTCTATCAAAAGGGTAAGTGGTTTTTGGCTGACAGACGACTGGGCGACGATATAAGGTAAGTATGTTTTTAGATTAGTGTTTACTTCGTATATTTTATAATCATCGTTGTTTTCTTTTTCAGGGATACACATGGATTGAGGAGGATTGGAAATGTCTTCAGTTTGGGGCTGGTTACCCTGTCGCGTGACATTATGAGAGCTGCCAGTTTGGGGCTGGTTACCCTGTCGTATAGCTCTAAGGAGAATGTCTTCAGTTTGGGGCTGGTTACCCTGTCGCGTGACATTGTGAGAGCTGCCAGTTTGGGGCTGGTTACCCTGTCGTATAGCTCTAGGGAGAATGTCTTCAGTTTGGGGCTGGTTACCCTGTCGCGTGACATTATGAGAGCTGCCAGTTTGGGGCTGGTTACCCTGTCGTATAGCTCTAGGGAGAATGTCTTCAGTTTGGGGCTGGTTACCCTGTCGCGTGACATTATGAGAGCTGCCAGTTTGGGGCTGGTTACCCTGTCGTATAGCTCTAGAGGATAAATGGTGATTGAATATAGGTTTAATGGCGTCGTCTTTTAAAGTTCGTCTCGTGCGACACCTTGTCGAGACGTTTGGTAATTTAAATTATCCTGATCAGATTCTAAATCATTTGTAAAGGAATTTTCTTCGTCGTTTACGAAGTTTACATGAGGGTTTTTGGGCTTAAAAGAATGTTGTTGCGCGGAAGAAGTGAATTTATTGTTATATTTTTTATTATTATATTCGCGCAATTTACATTCGGCTAAAGTATGACCTTCTTTCTTGCAGTACCTGCATACCGACGAATCTCTAGAGGAAGAAGGTTGATTATTATAATTAGGTAGATGTGGCTTAGGTGGTGGTCTAGTGTTGTCTTTTTTAAAGTTAACATGTTGTTTGAATGAGTATTGCTGAATCTTTTCTTCGGAAATTGCATAGTTGACAGCCTCGTTCAAGTTTTTTGGATCTCTACATCTTACAATGTTAGCTATACGAGGATGTAACCCTATGTTAAATATATGAAGCGCTAAATCCTCCATCGCAGCCACTCTACCAACAAGTTCACTTTTCTTCATGTTGGAAATTGTTACTTCTGTAAGTAATTTGGATAAGCAAGTTTCGACTCGCAGGTGAAATTGGCTGACCGTCTCCTGGTTAGTTTGATGACACTCTTGAAGTTCGGTAAGTAAATGGGCGTAATGCTTTCGCTCACCGAATTGATTTTTCAGGAATTCCTTAAGAGATGACCAGTTGTCAAAGTCCTTGATGGAACACGCGCTTTGCGCTTTACCATCTAGTTGGCTGATAATATATCTAAAGATAATGTCCTCTTGAGATGATGAAGATAAGGATATCGCATTATCGCAATTTACTAGGAAAGCATTTAATTTTTCTCTACAACCATCAAACGGCTTAATAAACTTTAAAATAACATTAAGGGGTATTTCCTCATCTTTTACCTCTCTAAGGTCTTTTTTTGAATCTGATTTAGTCATTGTTTATAACTAAAATAACTAGCTGTGAAATAAAATACAATAACTATGGTTAGCCAACTGGTTCGGACGGCTTATCAGTATTCTGAGTACTAAGTAACAGAATACGTGGGCGAAGGATGTTTAGACTACGGTCTGGACGCAGTGTTAAACAGATAGACAAATACAAAGTAACTTATGCTTTCTTAATACGGCAATCTATAAATAGAATTAAAATTAATAGCACTGAACTGACTCACAGGACACAAAAACACTTCATTTTGTGGGGACACGGAGGACGTCTGATCCTGGTCGGTGCTGGATACGGGCAGTTCCGTAGAATGCGCCTGCAGCGCGCTGCTCAGTACCGCTGCGCAGTAGACAGGTGACGACTTGGATGAACCTCAAAAGGGCTCTGGATTTGGCCTCTTTTGAGCTGGGGTTAGCCTCTCTTAGGCCACTGGAGTTGGCCTATTTCAGCCAGGTTTGGCCTCTCTTAGGCCGCTGGGATTGGCCTATTTCAGCCAGGGTTGGCCTCTCTTTGGCCGCTGGAATTGGCCTATTTCAGCCAGGGTTGGCCTCTCTTAGGCCGCAGATGGATATGTTGAGTTCGGGTCGTAGGTAGGTCGTAGGTTTATGAAGCACACAAGATACACTAGGCACAGGTACACTTTCACTGGATAACACTTCGCGAGACGTTCCACGGGAATATAATCCCTTGCCGCTGCCACCAATGTTAGTACGGGCTTTAGAAAAGCCTTTTTAAAAAAAACGATTATTTAAATGGGAGTCAATTATATTTAGTGAAATGCACAATTACAGTAATTAATGGGAAACTTGGTCAATATTCTGACTTGCGACCTATCCGGTAGGAGTCTTAACCCGAACTGACGCTATGGCCTGACTAATCTACTAAGTCTAGAAAGGAAGTGATGATGGGGTGCTGACTAGGCACTTAAGGGTGTATTCTAGGGATGTAACAGTTCGAAACTCAAACTAAAAATTAAAACCATTTATTTTAAATAAACCATTGTAATCAACTTTTGATTTGTCAAAGAGTCAGTCAGTCAGAAAGTTGAAACTAGTTGCTCGTTCCAAACAATAGGTTTCTATAGAGAAGAACGAGCAAGAAACTACATGAGCACTCTTTTAAAATCCGAAAGAAATCAGACGTTCGACGCCTAAAGAAACGTAGGTACCTAAGTTTATTAATCAAAATAATCTTTATACTCGTGATAATTACGCATGTTTCTTACTCAAGATGCGGCTTAATTTATTGTGGCTATTAATTCTGATTGTCACCTACATATCAGCTTACCCTTCTGGTTTACGCAGGCATTAGATATGTAGACACCTATATAGTAACAGTAAACAACATACCCCGGCTATGTGAGAAGGAATTTATAGCTTTAAACCTAACAGCAATAATGAGCTTTTGAATTTTAAAGATACGCGTGGAATAACACGGCGGTTACCTGAGTAAGTACTTAGCAGGAAGAGTTTATATTATTCAGATCTATGTAATATAGTAGCCCTTATTTTAAGGTCTTTAAAGTAGGAAATGGTACCTATAAACGTTTTTAGAGTTTTATTCAACTGTTTATTATAATTATGCAATAATTTTCACCGACTTCCAAATCTAAAGTCATGTGTGTACTGTGCTAAAGTTATTTATCACTTTTAACATTTCGAAGGCGTTTGTCTTTTTTGAAAAGAAGCTTTTTATTTATCCCTTTTTAGTACTATCTTATCATCTAAATCCATTAAGAACCGGCACCACAGTTAAAACAGAGGTAATCCAAAGATTGAAGAAACTATTAAAACGTCGTCTATGTAGATTTTTTTGGGATTAAATTGATTTTTCAAAAAGTACTGAATCATTTTCGATAAAATTTATATGGGAGCACCCCTGAGGCATACCCCCTATCCATAAGGAAAATAATTTTCAAAATCGATTCACGTTTGCCGGAGAAATCGCGTAACAAATATGCAAAAAAAAAAACATGCAGTCGAAATGAGAACCTCCTTCTTTTTTGAAGTCGGTTGAAAATAGGGATCCAGTTAGGGGCGAAAATCAGTAACTTGCAGATGCAAGTTACCACCATATTGTCAGTACTATAAAGATTTATAGTACTGACAATATGGTCCGTGGATATCTTTACATATTATAAAAAAGCTTTTTCAAAAAAAACAAAACCGCCTTCAAAAACTAAAAAGTGATAAATAACTTTAGCACAAAACACACATTACTTTACATTCGGAAGTCGGTGGCGGTGGCTTTGTGTTTGTTGTTTTGTATTGTAAGTTATTTATCACTTTTCAGTTTTTGAAGGCGGTTTTCTTTTTTTATATAAAACTTTTTAATTTTCGCTTTTTAGTGTTGCCCTAACATCCAAATCCATTAAGAAACGGCGACACACTTAAAAGAGATTGTAAGCCCTCCAAAGATTGAAGAAACAAAAACGTCGTCTAAGTCATTTTTTTGGGAATTTGTTGATTTTCTCAAAAAGGGCTGGATCAATTCTGGTAACATTCATATGGGATCATTTCGGAATAAATCCCTTTCGAACAAAAAAGTTCGAAAGGCATTTTGCAAATCCGTCTATATATGACAGAGTTATGCCCGAACATACACAAAAAAAAAAAACACATTCGAATTGATAACCTCCTCCTTTTTGAAGTCGGTTAAAAACAGAGTTGGTCCCGCCGTTTGTACGCTTAAATGTTTTAAGCAATGCATCTGATTTTAATGCGGTTTTCATCAATAGATAGAGTGATTCAAGAGGAAGGTTTATACGTATGGTTATACTATATTGCACCCGTGCAAAACTGGGGCAGGTTACTAGTGATTCATAAATTGCATTCGAAAAGGCCTACCTATATTCTCATATTAAAAAAAAGCATTCCAATTTAGTCACAGTCTTGCTGCTGAGCCCTTGTCCCGTTTAGTGCTATGCGGACGAATTTTTTGACGCTACGCCATTTGTACGGTCAGCAACATAAGTAGATTAACACTGTTAAATTTTCATATGGTCTAAATAAGATAAAATAAAACGATTTAATACTTTTCAAAATTTTAGGTCATTGTCAAGAGTTTATTTTATATTGATTTTTAATACTTTCCGCATTTCCTTAAATATTTTGCTGAATAATAATGATTTAAAAATCTGAAGTGTTAATCGACTTTTGTTGCTGACTGTACATGTCAAAAAAAATGTTTTTATTAATTAAAAGTTATGTATAATCAATGAGTTGATTGTAACTTTTCCTCTGTCATAATCTCCTCCCAATGATGCCAAAGAACGACGAAAACTTAAAAATGTGAACATTCACAAAAATTACCCCTCAGCTTTATTAATTACCTAGGTACATACATATGTTATTCGACAAAACACGTATTTTGTCTATGCGATTTATCTATAGATATTTCTCTTTATTTTTTAAGCCAATCCATAATATCAATTCAATTAGCAATATTAATTTCGTATTTAATTATTTCTTATCTAATTAAATGTTTGTAATATTATTAATTACATAATTAATATTACAAACATTCACTCGATACGCTTGTTGGTTGTAACTGTTAGTGTAAAGAATAATATAAATCCATACTCCCATACTTAAGGCGGGTTGTTTCAACTATACTTTACTGACGGTTAATAGTCAAAAATAGTGCTAACTATCGTCAAACCATTTATATGGGTTGCTTCATAAAATGGTGATCTTAACGAACCTACGTCAAAAACTTACTATTATCATAACCGATGCTTCATACACCAGTCAACATAATTTTGTGTTGTCAAACAACTAGGTACGTCAAACTATTATGGAAAAATATTATGGACTCTCTTTTTGAGTAATTTTGACTGACGGAATTTTATGCGAATATTATTAATGCGAAAGTAACTCTGTCTGCCACGCTTTCACGATGAGAGAACCGATTTTGATGATATTTAGTATGAAAATAGCTTTAACCCTAGGAAAGGACATAGGCTTTTTAATCCACGACTTCGTCTCCATCCGCGATGTCGCGAGCAAAAATTAGTAATAAATAATTATCAAATTATAACGGGATATTCTTTCTGTTCCTGTAATTGTTGGCCTTTTGCCAGAGTCTATAAAGGTATATAATTACTTTAATTTCATTAATTTATGGTTACAGGATAAGTTTTCAAGTAACAACGTACGTCTTAAATAGATAATTTTAAAGCGGACTGGCTTGTTTCCGCGACTTCGTCGACCTGGTAGCCAAGTACATAATAAAATATTACCTATGGCACTCGGCAATAAAGTAGCTTTTATAAATTAAATAATTTGTTGAAATCCGATTAGTACTCTCAGACACTACCTCTAACTAACAAAAAGCTACACCTCTTTGTAATATTAGCATAGATTTAAAAATGATAGGTACTAGACAACTGTAACCAGGCTTAACTTTAACAAACTATGTAGATACATATTTAAACGTATTCATTATGGTTTCACTTGACATGCGGCACCCAATAAGGTAGCTTTAATATTATTATGTCACACAAACATTTATTTACTCTGAATCATACATAATTCAAGCAGTTTCATCAACTAAAGGCCAGGGGTCAGGAAACATGAGAAAACCCGAATTTACTCAAATATATCCGTGATTTCCTCAAGGAGTTTCCGAGATATGCAAATGTTTGTACACATTACATTACATTATTTATTAATCATCTCATCAGCCAGTCTGTCCCTAAACGGGGCCAATAGAACCCCTATTTATGAATCATCACGGATAGTGCGATAATGAAATTAGGGGTGCTACACTAGCAGAATGTTAAATTATAATTATGCTGAAATAATTAATTTATCAAGCGCCGTTCAAATTACTGATTCCAGTTCAACACAATTTTGGCGTAAACATAAAACAATTAAGTTAGCAAAATACAGTACAAATTTATTTAAAGCATTCCAATATAAATAACAAGAATATTCAGGATATAAATCAACATAGAACATCATTAATTTACATAAAATATACAATAGTAGAGATACCCACCGCCGATCAGCTGATAACTGTCAACAACATTCATTGTTTACTCGTTTACCCTGTGACGATGCAATCAAAACTACTGACAGTTTCGAATTAGACCCACAAAGTTGCGATAACGGCGACCCTTACTTGTCATGTTCATTATACATCGTGCTAATAGGTTTCGCCCCAAAGTCCTAGTGGGGATCTTATACCGCAATCCTAGTTTTTTTTTAATTATCACTTCAGTCATTCACATTCACGATTAAAGTGTATTTAAACTTAATGTTTTTTTAATTAAGCACGTTTGTGTGTTCGGCAAAGTTTGGTTATGAAGATTACGTGAGGTGTCATGCGTGAGTTTCTCGGGTGTAGACACGTGTATCGGGTTGCACGTCGCGCGGACGACTGACGCGGCGTAGACCGGCGTGGTGTCGCGTCGACGCGCGGTGCCCACCTTACCTTCCTTCACCGAGGGAGCTCGGCTCGCGTCGGCTACCCTCGCTACCCTCCGCCAGGTAAGCTTTCCCGACATGAAACTCTGATTGAATGGATGAGTTTCCAAATGCTTTTTTGTCGGAGCCGAGCGACAAATCACGATGTCGGACGGAACATTTGTGTTAACTTTCCGTGGTTTATTTGAGGGACATAAATTTAAATTACGGCTTCTTGAATTTTCTTTTGAGTGTTTGAATTTATGTTTCTTAATAAAGTACCTATGGTATGTTATGATTACATTATTGAAAGCCATCATTGAATATGATGAGAAGAGATTGCCATGAGAACATCGCAGATTGAAAGCCATATAAATACAGACCTACTGTCACGGTAATTAAAACTGAAATTATTAAAGCAAATGTCTCCCTATTCTTTTGTCTTCAGTAAAGCGTGGTGATCATCAATCAAATCCATAGATATCCGAATCAATTCACAACTGAAACTTCTATCACTTTTAGACTAATAAGTCTTTTGCCACATCGCTACCACCCTTTGACTTCCCAGCTGCATGTTAACCGGATTCAGCTGCTCGCTACGTAGGTACATATTAATTACTGGGATCCAAATTAGCGCACTGACCGTACAAAAGTTCTCGTTAAAACCTTGTCAAAACGCTTTGAGAACTCAATCGTAATTTAGCGTAACATTCGTAAATGTTTCCAATTTGTTTCGACAAATTATTAATATTAACATTTTATTTTTTCGTATTTTTGTATTTTTTTTCTTAGTTGCGAGAAAGCTGGTCGGTTCTAAATAAATATGTATGTGCAAAGAGTTTTGTGTTTTCTTCTTTGAACTTATTTTCAGGTGTCACTATTTTCATAAAGGTCGATGAGCCAAAAACCAATATCTACCTATCTCTTAACATGTGCAAAGGTGTTTTGTTGAATTTATGCCTTCATAACCAACATTATCACTACCAAACCACGAAAGAAAATACATAAAGAAATCCAAACATTAATACGAAAAATTCTAAAGCTTACATAATGCCCTGGGGGCAGTGATAGGCATGGTTGTCACGTTGAGCATGAATTATCGACTCAACGTGGATCTCGCATTCAGCGTCGAGCATTCGCGGCCTGGCATCAGATTCGGTATTTCAAACAAAGGCATCCTTTGGCAAAAACGATGGCGGTTATCGGATTACGATGGTTTAATCTGACTTAAGGCTTGCGCTGGCAACAATTTCTTACATTCCTTTAGTCGCTGATTACCTAAAACGCAGTCTGCCAATTTTGCGTTATAGTCCCAACGCTTATTTGAAATGACATTTTGGCATAACGCGAAATTGGCAGACTGCGTTTTAGGTAATCAGCGAGTAAAGGGCTACTACTCATGGAGTAAAACTTAAAAGCTAAATTCAAAATCTCTTTTAAGTGTGTCGCCGTTTCTTAATGGATTTGGATGTTAGGGCAACACTAAAAAGCGAAAAATAAAAAGTTGTATCAAATAAAAGAAAACCGCCTACAAAAACTGAAAAGTGATAAATAACTTTAGCATAGAACACATATTACTTTACTTTTGGAAGTCGGTGGCGGTGGCTTTGTGTTTGTTGTTTTGTATTATACGTTATTCTCTTTTTCGCCCTAACATCCAAATCCATTAAGAAACGGCGACACACTTAAAAGAGATTGTAAGTCCTCCAAAGATTGAAGAAACTAAAACGTCGTCTCGTTTCGTCGTAAAAGTATTTTTTTTGGGAATTTGTTGATTTTCTCAAAAAGGGCTGTATCAATTTTGATAAAATTTATAATGGGACCATTTCGGAATAAACCCCTTTCGAACAAAGAAATTTGCAAATCCGTCTATTTATGACAGAGTTATGCCCGAACATACATAAAAAAAATATATATATATATAAACATTCGAATTTATAACCTCCTCCTTTTTGAAGACGGTTAAAAATAGATGAAAAGCTTTCAACTTGAAAGAGATAAAACGTTTTACTTGAACGCATCACATATATTTTGTATTTTTGACGGTTTATTCAGATTTTGTAATCACAGTACTTCTAAATGGATCCTACAGTTGCACGCAATACTCTAGGAAACCAGAAAGAGGTTACAGTTCTGCAGAAACCCAAGCCCTTTATACGTTATTCTCCTTTTTTATTTTATCTGACGCTTTACAACATGAGTTGAACTGTTTTCGTGAGGTTATTGTTAAATTAAATTGAATGGTTAAAGAACATATTATATAGGAGTTCATTGATGTTTAAACTATTGAACTTCTTGTATACTTCATTAAATGAGCAGGTACCAGCATCTAACTTGATTTGATTGTTTACATATTTCCTACTCGGGCTACACTTACACATCCGAAACTTAACCCTTAATAATATGTTCACATCTCTCAATTCAAAATTAAATGGTTTTATTGAAATAAATGCTTTGACTTTGACTTCACGAACAAAATCGTGGGCAACACGAAGTTTCCAATAGAGCCATAGAAACAACTCAGTATGAAATAACCTATAATTCATGTAATAACTACTTACCTAATTATTAAGTAAAACACGTAACATCTAAATAAAGAATTTAATATTCATGAAAAAACAAACTCATCTAATACACTGTCTTACCAAAATTATGATATTTATTTGTTAGAAGTAACAGCAGAATTGGAATGATTACGTAGTATTATGAGATTATGGAGCTCGCCGGCCGTTTTTTGGAGCAGCTAAACTAATTTAAAATGAAAGAACATTTTACGCTTCGAAGGCGACCTTTATAAAATGAGTTGGAAAATTGCGAAATATACAATGACGGACACTTTCCTCAGGATGAAGAGGAATACTCTATTTTTATGAACAATTATTTCTATGAACTCTCTTTTTGTGAAGCACTACTTTTCTACTAAAGCTTTAAGAGTAGGAACCTACATGCGTGTAGGTACCTACTTTAGAAAAGACAAAAAATTGACCCTATTCATATTATTTTATAAACACTCGTAGTCTCAGATTATGAAACAAAAGACAGACCGCGCTTAACACTGAGTGTAGCCACCAAAGCAAATACAAATCAAAAGCATTTGCTTTTGATTTGTATTTAGTATTTTTGTTTATTGTTTTTGGTTTTAATATTACTGTAGGTATTATTCACCTACAATCTCGTGATTGTATTCGCTTTTGAATTAGTATTTGTATTTGTTTCTTTGTAACGATGCGGCGCTTACGCTTGCCGCACGAGGCAGTTGGTATTAGCTTTTGAATTTTTGTATTTGCTTTGGTAACTTCACTCTCAGTGTTCCGCGCAGTCTATCTGCCTTTTGTTTCATAATTTGATCTCGTAGCCTCTGATCGTAGATCGTAGATCTCTGAGCCCTGAATTTTGTAATATTAAGATCTCACTCCCGACTATAATCTAGTCTCCCAAACATTATCACGTGGACAACGTTACTTCACTTCAAACGTTTACATTAAGTACTTATCCACGTGGACTAAAGCTTATAAATGATCTACATTGTTTGTATACATAGTACCTGAACCGTACTTAGTTTGTATTTTAATCATCCGTTTAGGAATTCAAACTGAGAATAAGATTAAAGTGTTTTAAGCAAGTTCTGACATAATAACAATAATCATTGCTGAAAAGTTTAGTCGGGTAGATTGTTGAGTAATAACATTTAAATCTAAACTTTCAACTGTATACCAACTAGGTAATAAATGTGGTCGACGCTTCGTTGTAGACTTTTACAGCCTGAATTTAAAGTGAGAATAATTTTGTTGTACCTTGGTAGTCAGTGGTGCCAATAGGGTATTTTACTCTATACGAGAAAAAATCTATAAATATGTTATTGAGACAGTTTAGGCATAAAGAAGTCGGAAAATTTAAGTTATAGTTCATAAAATAACAAAACAATTTTTTTAATTCAATTCAAAGTTTTTAGTATTTTTAATCTGTTATAAAACACCGTGAAATAGTAGCGGCCATGTTATTACGCCGTACGGCTGAGTAAACAAAAAATTGTCAACTGTCAGTCAACCGATTGGCGTAATATAGGCTTTGTACTTTTATTATTTTCGTAACCAACGTAATTTTTTCATTAGTACACCTATTACAAAATTTGCTTTTAATTATTTTTAATTGATATACAATTATCATATTTAATATGAGCTCATTTGATACAAAACGAACTGACGTCATTTACGCTGAGCAATATGGCGTCCAGTAAGAGGCGTTTTCGTCAAACTACGCGCGAAATTTGAAAATTTAAAATTTAGATGCATTTTTATGGCACTTATCGATTGAATAAAAGTTTTGTGTTTTTTTTTTGGTGGCATATTAGCACTACAGCATTTCATTGAGACACTTTTCAAAAATGGGTGTAATACCCTATTCTGTTGTGAAGGAGCTAAACTTATTTTAAGCTATTTATAAAGTCAAAGTCAACGTCAAATCATTTATTTCAATTAGACCATTAAAAAGGCACTTTTGAACGTCATAATAAAAAAATATAAAGTTGATTCTAGTTCCCCATTCCAAAAGGTAGCTTCGTATGGAGAATAATGGGCAAGAAACTCCATACTCACTCTTTTAAAAAAAATGTGTACAATATTTTGCATTTACAGTTTACAGTTATATAACTATACGTGAATACGATGGACCTTGCATAAAAACACTATATTGAAGTATGTACAAAGTATTACAAGATAAAGAATGATAGCTAAGTTGTATACATATATACATAGTGTTCACATATTATTATTTACAATTATTGTAAAAGTAGACAACCACTCCATACATTTCAACAAACTATGAACCTATGAACCATTGTGTGACCCAAAGCAAGAATTAAATATAATGTATATACTAAGTATAAATTAAGTAGTTTTAATTAGCAATCCGTTTGATTTTGTCTAGACTGTAGATTGTCCTATGGAGTCCGGACCAGCATGTTTCCAAGCATTCTTATCATGGATATAATCCTCTAAACTGTAATATGCTTGTTTACAGAGTGTACTTTTAATATATGTTTTAAATTTTCTTTCATTTAGTTGCAATATATCACTAGGAATTTTGTTATAACACTTAACACAGAACCCCATAAAAGATTTATGAACTTTAGACAATCTAAAATATGGTTGAGCTATTTTGTCTTTGTTTCTAGTATTAATATTATGTCTATCACTAACTTTATTAAATAAATGTAGGTTTTTTCTTACGTACATAATATTTTCATAGATAAATTGGCAAGGCACTGTCATTATATTAATATTTTTAAATAGTTCCCTAAGAGAATCGCGTATATCTCTTTCTCTCAATTAAAACCAGAAAGAGACAGATATGAATAAGAGCAGTCAATTAAGTTGATCTAAAATGTTCATACAATTAAAGTTGTCATGTCAGAACGTATTGATTAATTTTTTTTTTTTACAAAAAAGACAACTGCCCCAAAAAGCCAAAATTACTTTCAATTAGCTCTGGATTTGCTTGTTGTTTTGTATTGCCACCGACTTACGAATTAAGAGCAATTTTTTAAAGCGGTTGTCTTTTTGAAGGCGGTTGTCTTTTTTGTAAAAAAATGTTTTTTTCGCTTTTTAGTGCCACTTCTTATCATACAAATTAATTACAAAACGGTGACACCAAAAAAAAAACAGTCATCCCTAGATTTTCTACCCTTAGGGTGGAATAGTTTCTTAAAATTCATATGGGACCAAATTTGAGGTATACTCTATCAATTAAAAATAGAACCATCGAAATCGGACTACACTGAAAAAAGTTATGCGTGGTCAAACATAAAAACACATTTTATGTGTGTGTGAAATGGCAACTATTCCGCATCAAACTAAAGAAGAATCACGAAAATCGGATCATAAATCTCAGCGTAATCGGTGTACATACATAAAAAAAAATACCAATCAAATTGAGGACCTCCTCCTTTTTGAAATCGGTTAAAAACACGAGTTCAAGAAAATATTTGTCATCTCTAACTTTGTCCTTATCTGACCAAAATGTGGTAATAGGGTTCTAACCCATAAGTATTTTTATTCAAACAATTTTTGAATTAACAGTCCCATCTCCTCATCAACCCCAAACGAATAGTTTTCTTTACATAACCCATGAAAGGTCTTACAAAACTCAATCTAACTTCATTAAATTAACAATTCCAAACAAATAACGAGCTAGCGAATAGTTAATTGGGTTTTCACTCAAGCAACGGACTGATTCAATGAGCAATACATTTAACTGTTGATTAATCTTTAGTCAGTTATTAATCGTCGCGACAGCCCTAGATTTGCTCAATCACAATCACGTTATTTAGAGAAATCAGAATAATATTCATTAGGGTTGGTATTCCCGGCGGGTGGTTGCCCGAAGCACGTTTCAGTGGCGGCCATGATTAGCCGATGTAACCAGTGCTAATGACGATCTATGATGATACAATTATCTTTAATATCTATAGCAGCTGCGTACGTGCATACTTGATTACCTTGTTATGCAGAGCCATGTCTGTGAAACACGAATATTGTTATATTATTTTTCTTAGACCCATTCTTAGAAATCCCATATTCTTATTTGAAAAGCTTTTTGCAAAAAAGACAACCGCCTTCAAAAACTAAAAAGTGAAAATAACTTTAGCACAGAACACACATTGACTTTAGTTTCGGAAGTCGGTGGCAATACAAAACAACAAACAGAACAAAGCCACCGAATTTCGAAACGAATTAAAATGGGACCACACGGGAAGTACCACCTTTCAAATAAAAAAAGAATCATCAAAATCACCCAGTCCAAAGTTCTCAGGTAAGAAATATAAAAAAAAAAAAAAATACTCACGAATTGATAACCTTCTCCTTTTTTGAAGTCGGTTGAAAATCAAATATCCCTATTAAGTATTTGGATTTGTCACCACGCTTGCTCAAGGCGGATTGGCGATTTCAGACTTACCTATACTTAATATTATAAAGTTGAAGAGTTTGTTCGTTTGTTTGTTTGGTTGGTCGAACGCGCTAATCTCAGGATCTACTGGTTCGAATTAAAAAAATATTTTTGTGTTGGATAGTCCATTTATAGAGGAATGCAAAGCCGGGTCGGGTCGCTAGTATTAATTAATAGTCCAAGTTTCCTCGCGGTATTTCCTTCAGCGATGTCATTGATGTTCTAGATAAATTTAGAAATTACATATGAATTGAAAAAGACACATCGATACTTGGCTGGTATCGAACCGTCAACCTCATTCATGCATGAGAGGCTGGGCCGTCATGATATGACGGCTCTTGCCTTCTCTGTATGACATTTATAGGCTAGTATTATAATTATAGGCTAGTATTATAATTATAGGCTGGTATTATAATTATAGGCTGATATTATAATTATAGGCTGGTAGGTATTATTAGGATTTATAAATCTGAAGCAGGGGCGGTAGGTAGGGGCGGTTGCCCCCCTAGACATTCAAAAAGCTTCATGGGCCTTTGACTGTATTTAAAATTCATACTTTTTCTATCCACCATATATCAACTTGCCCCCGCTCCCTTTACTTAAAACTTATACCATTTCGTCCTTCAGAGTTGGTCTGTAAGCATTATTTGTTGCACTTTATCTATCTACTCAAATTCCGACGTAGATCAAAACGACTATGAAGATTTTCGCAAGAGAAATTCACTTCAGTAAAAAAGTCCCAGTGACAAATGCAGCATTCCGTCATTTGCCAAATCGTTGACACTTCGTAAAACACCTTAGGAGAATGAAAAGGGTTTCAAATATCCGTGTTTAATGTGCAAATCGTTTCTTGTGCGCACCCCCAGTGGCATAACCGGCGTAATACGCATTAAACATAATATTCATTCGATTCCATACCTCAACTCGATGAGTGTAATGGCGCAGATACGCTGTGCCTAATGCTATGATTACATTACTGACATTATCAAATGATTTTACGTATCCGTATTTTGACGGTAACGTTTTATTAAAGTTACGGTTTTGTAAGCAATGTCGGTCTGTTAGCATCCACTTTAATATTTAAATGCTACATAATAGTTAACTCAGTAAACTTTTTTCTGTTCCTGTAAAAAATAATTGAAATACCTATTGTGGATTGAATAAATTTTAGTGAATAAATATATTTGTTATCAGTTTAATTTATTTTATTATTCCTATTTGACTTGTGCCATTAAGGAAACGAATTGAGAATGGCTGCTGAACAAAGAAGCCTGCCATTTAACTCGCACAATACAACGAGCGATAGAGAGGGCCGCTATTATTTATTCGTTTAAATTCCGTGCCCATGAAATCAATAAAAAATCGCGGCACTTATTATGTTATAGTTTTAAATTATGATAACACATGTTGACAACACAGTGAATGTAAACACTCTCCAATGTTTCAGAAAAATGAAGACTCAATTACTCCAAATATGGTGTTGTGGTGATTATAATGCCGCTAGACTTTGGTGGAGGTGATCGATGCTCGTACCTTCTTTGTATGAAAAGAGGCCTTTGCCATGTAGTGGAACAATAATAGTGCAACCTTAATATAACGTACCTCGATTCCTCGATTTAACAAATTCTTCGTAATCCCCTTGAATTGTCCATAAGAGTCAATGTAAAATATACCTTTACACATAGAGCAACCGGCAAGCACCCGGACGCGTGCGGCCGATGTTCCGCGTTGCTTTATGACCTTTACATTGTGAATTTTTTTTGCGAACAACCACTTCAAAACTCGTTTCAACTATCAAAAAAATGTAAATACCTCTAATTAACGAATTTTGTCAACCCAAAACCTTTATATAACGTTCCCACCAATATGACCTTTATTCCCATAGTATACATATATTAAAAGTGCACTCTGTAAACAAGCATATTACAGTTTAGAGGATTATATCCATGGTAAGAATGCTTGGAAACATGCTGGTCCGGGCTCCATACGACAATCTACAGTCTAGACAAAATCAAACTGATTGCTAATTAAAACTACTTAATTTGACGATGGAAAGAGACCAGATGGAATGACCATAATGCCGTGGAAGTTGGGTAGGCCTTTGGTGTGGGATGCAACTTGTGTCGACACCCTTGCGCCATCCCATCTTCCTAGCACGTCGTGCTGTGCTGGGGCGGCTGCTGCAGGTGCGGAAAACCTCAAACGGCGTAAATATAACAACCTTCTTGAAAGTTATATGTTTGAGCCGTTTGGGGTCGAAACATTAGGGCCATGGGGCCCGAGTGCTCACCTTGTTTTTAGGGACATTGCAAAGCGGCTGGTCGACTCTTCACGTGACCAAAGGGCTGGCCTTTTCTTGGGCCAAAGAATTAGCATTGCCATTCAACGTGGTAATGCTGCTAGCCTTTTGGGCACTTGTCCCATTGAGAGCGATGCGGACGAGTTTTTTGATGCCCTGTGAGCATTGTACATATTATGTGTTTATATTTATTTCTAAGCTTTGTACTTAATTTATACTTAGTATGTACATTATATTTAATTCTTGCTTTGGATCACACACTGGTTCATAGTTTGTTGAAATGTATGGAGTGGTTGTCTACTTTTACAATAATTGTAAATAATAATATGTGAACAACTATGTATACAACTTAGCTGTCATTCTTTATCTTGTAAACGTTGTACATACTTCAATATAGTGTTTTTATGCAAGGTCCATCGTATTCAGGTATAGTTATATAACTGTAAACTGTAAATGCAAAATATTGTACACACTTTTGACGACACGGCTGGCTCAGTGGCTGAGCGATCGACTGCTGCGCAGCGTGTTGCGGGTTCGATTCCCGCCCAGGGTAAACATTTGTGTGATGAGCACTTGTGTTTGCCTTGTGTCTGGGTGTTGTTTATCTATATATGTATGTATTTACAAAAAAAAAATGTATTTGTGTATGTATATCAGCTGTCTGACACCCATAGTACAGGGTCTCCCTAGTTTGGGGTCAGATTGCCGTGTGTGAAAATGTCCCCACATATTATATTATATTATTTTTTATTTTTAAGAGAGTAAGTATGGAGTTTCTTGCCCATTCTTCTCCATACGAAACTACCTTTTGGAGGGGGCAACTAGAATCAACTTTATATTTTTTTATTATGACGTTCAAAAGTACCTTTTAATGGTCTAATTGAAATAAATGATTTGACTTTATCTGATTCAGTCGCGACAGGTTTCGAGACGTTTTTTTCGAAAAACAATCAGTGTTGTTTGATGGAAAGTAATGTAAACAGTGCAGGGGTGTGATTCTGTAAGACCTCATTCTAAACTTCGAATCTGAATCCGCTGTGAGTTTCTTGATTGGCATTCTAAAAACTCGGTTGATAATTCGAATTTACACTAGCGCCACACTTGCGAGCGTGTCAGCGAGTTGAACTAAATTGACATGTGTATGAGATGACGTAAGAAGTAGCACTCTGTAAGGTAATTTCTCCCTTATTTCGACGCTCACTTCGCACTCGAACCCGATTCAAAGTGTCAAATACTTAAATCAAGGTCATTTTGAACCTTATGCGAAGTGAGAGTGAATAGCGATGTGAGATGCGAGTTGTTGTTTGAATTTTATAGAATCGACCTACTGCTCGTCACTATTATTGAGTACGTAATGTTGAGGTGAATAAAACTATTTTTTTACCTCTATATAACCAATTTTAGCCCAACCTAACCTCAATATAACAAACCTCAGTTTAACGAATTACTTAATATTACGAATATTTACTTGTTCTCTTTAGATTTGACACATCGAGGTTACACTGTATGTAGGGACATTTCACACACGGCCATCTGACCCCAAACTAGAGAGACCCTGTACTATGGGTGTCAGACAGCTGATATACATACACAAATACAATTTTATTGTTATTTAGATAAACAACAATCAGACACAAGGCAAGAGCTCATCATACAAATGTTTACCCTAGGCGGGAGTCGAGTATGGGCTGATATTTTTTTTTTTATTCCAAATATACGAGTTTACCTGTTTCCAAAACAAGTAGTAGTAGTAAGACGAGCTGGTCAAACACACAAGTATTATTTTAAAATTGAATAACACCAACGTTATCCAATTTTAAAACAATAAATATATTTTTATGTTTATGTGAAAAGAATTCACGTCCAGTTTGTGATAAAAATGATCAATGTCTCTCAAGAGACCAATGAACACAGCATTGAACAATCAATTGTTGGTGTTCCAGTGTTCAGGGGACAACAAAACGTACAGTAAAATCAGGAATATTTTTTAGGAACAAAAACTTTTCTAATATCTGTGTAAATTAAATAAACATTGGTTTATAAACCAATACTAATTGAATTGAAATATCTATGTAGGTTGTAGGAAATGTCATTAATATGATTATCCATACTAATATTATATAAATACTAGCTGACCAGGCAAACGTTGTTTCGCCATATAAATAAAAAATATAGCCTACGACCTATTCTCAGATCTACTAATATACACACAAAATTTCATAAGAATAGGTCAAGCCGTTTCTGAGGAGTTTTGTATCCCATGCCTTCTTTGTATTTGTGACACGAGAGTTTTATATCTTCTATTTACATATAATAAAACCTGTCAAGTGCGAGTCGGACTCGCCCACCGAGGGTTCCGTACATATTTGTAGGTACATATCCATACTTCTATACTAATCCATACCTCACATCCATACATCCATACTTTAATCTACTTAATATTATATATTAAGATATGACTGATATGACATAAACGTCCATATCTTTTTTTTACGTTAACATAGAGGGTTCATTTTTTGACAGCATCAAGGGACCGTAGACTTGAGTACGGTTTTAATTTCAACTCGATACCTCCACGCGTTCCCGAGATAAAGGGTCTTTACAGACAGACAGACGGACAACAAAGTGATCCTATAAGGGTTCCGTTTTTTCCTTTTGAGGTACGGAACCCTAAAAATAAATCGTTGTTCGTTAGTCTCGCTAAAACTCTAGAACGGCTGGACCGATTTGGCTAATTTTGGTCTTGAAATATTTGTGGAAGTCCTGGAAAAGTTTATACGGTAAGAAAGTTGAAAAATCAATTGACAGGATAACGTCTGTCGGGTCAGCTAGTGTTAGATATAAATACGAAAGTAACTCTACTGTAACGCGTTCACGATGAAACGGCTGAACCGATTTTGATGAAACTAGGTATGAATATAGCTTGAACCCTGGGGAAGGACATTGGCTATACTTTTTAATCCGCAACTTCGTCTGCATCTGCAATAACCGACATTCACGCGGACGAAGTCGCGGGCAAAAGCTAGTTTTCAATAATATCTAAATATTGATAGAATCGCATTAAACTTATAACAAATACGAAGATTTGAAGATAAACTTTAATAAAGGCACTACCTTACCTATGATAGCTAATGTAAGAGCCATTATTACCTCTATTATTCTTCCGTTTAATGTTACTACAATTTGGTTCGACACTGCTAGTTAATGATGATATGTTCCCGCCTAAAGCATTCCCCGAATACCTATTTTATTTTTATCACGCTTGTTGGAACGCCGGCTGACATTTCTAAAGACGTTGATCCTGGCAATTATTTTCAAATACCTAACGCTTACAAATATGGATCATTGAAAAAGGGATTTCTTTGAATGTTTTTTATAAAGTATTGCTTTTGTTGAAAGTACAGATAGTACTCACATTCATTGTCGGTCCACCACGGTCTTAGACGCTATATTTGCATAATAAAATCGTTTTTTGTGGAGTAGTTACTATACAGAAAATTAAAAACCTCATAAACGTATCTGGCCATTTCTATAAAACCCAACACATTTTAAAACGCACATAAAATTTATATTACCTACAAAATTTCGCCACGTCTTGCTTCAATTTCTAACGAACACTTCGCGGCATGAAATTTTAGTTTATCGATAACGGAAGCAGCCAGATTAACTTCGGCACGAATTCCTCATAAACGTTTTAGGGCACCGATAAGAGGGTAAAGTCGGCCCATGACACAGAGAAATACGTAAATGGAGTGATTCCATACGGGCGAACGATGTGAAAGGCTACAATGCAATCGTCATGATAATTACATAAGTATATCGTGGTGACAATCGCTAGCCGGAAATGTTAACGTTTACGTGTCTCACCTTGTTCCTCGTTTTAAGTGAATTATATTTGATTGAATTAGGAAGAATATACTAGACGTTGAATGTCTTTATATCGGGACTGTTATTGGGTGAATCATTTACGTATTTAGGTACTTTAAAAGTTGGTACGAAGCGCTGATAATTGAATTTTTTTTACAAACTGTGTATGAATGTAGACTGAGCACAGTCTACATTCATACGTCATATACAATACACATTGTCGTTCATGTACCTACACATTGTACACTTTTTGTTTACATTTATTTATAAAAAATATTTTTTTAATATTGTGTACTACTCCATTTATAACTACTCCGTGGCCCATCACTACATTTGCGCCGCTATTTGTTTTAATAAACACGTTGAAGCCAGGTCATACTTCTAGTGTTAGATATAGATAGTCTATATTACTATCTAGACTTAGTAAGACGAATCTAGGTCGTAACCCAACACCTGCAATGTACTTAGCGAAGTATTTTCTAAAAGATACTTTTGTGATTGTGTTGATGATAACAAAAGAAATTTCAGTTTGTAGTTAGATTTTTATTATAAAAATATGTAATTATGTTTTTATACGTTTGAATATTTTGGGTAGATGGAGTGATAATTCTCTTATGAGAATTTAATGGATAAATGTAAAAAATACCCGTGGTTGCACGCCTGACAATAGAATATATACACTAATGGCCAAATAATCAAACGCTACTCAATTTTAAGATGCCGTTAACTCTCGTGCTGTCTTTATCACTTTATGTCAAAGAGACTGTGACAGTACGAGACTTAATGGCATCTTAAAATTAAGTAGCGTTTGATTATTTGGCTATAAAAGACGCAAGCCATTAACAAAATCACAAATAACATTTCCTACTTTCAACAAAATAAATATCGACAAAACTAATAATAATATGTTTTTATATTTTACCAATATTTAACAATAGAATTTAATATGTAAAGAGAATAAATAAATGAGAACAATAATAATAATATGTGGGGACATTTCACACATGGCCATCAGACCCCAAACTAGGGAGACCCTGTACTATGGGTGTCAGACAGCTGATATACATACACAAATACATTAAATACTGTATACATATATATGTCGGAGACAGTTTATTAATCACATTGTGGGTGTTAACTAAATTTGTTATGATTTGTGTTTCTTATTGTTAATTTATGTGATTTTACTATCAATTATTGTCTATTAATTCGAAACATGATTAATTGTGTGTGCACACTGATTTGTGGTTACTTTATTTCGATAATTGTTATCGATGGTTTTATTCAAAACAATTGTTGACACGTTACTTTGAATGTAAAACGAATTACTTTATGAAATCACTATTGTTTATTCATAACAATTATTATTGTGTTATTTGATTACAGATCTTATTAGATTCAGCACATTTTAGTGTTTTGTATCAAGTAAACGCGTGACGCACTTCCGTGCGCATGGGCAGACTTGTATGGAGAGGTTGTAAGGTGGGGGGCATCGCCTTATAAAAGAGCGTGCACTCCGTAAGTATGGCAGTCGATCCTCGGATTCGACTCAGTAAAGAGTTCCTGCTCCCGACAATACTGTCGGTTTACCTGGTACAGCGCTGCTGTATATTCACATAGCTGTATAGGCTTGCTGCTAGCGAGCGATACACTTTGTATTTGGGTGGCTTATGCTACTGTACGAACTATGAACCTTAAGGGTTTGTTCGTTTATCATTGGGTGGCTTATGCTACTGTACGAACTATGAACCTTAAGGGTTTGTTCGTTTATCATTGGGTGGCTTAGGCTGCTGTACGAACTATGAACCTTAAGGGTTTGTTCGTTTATCATTGGGTGGCTTAGGCTGCTGTACGAACTGTAAACCTTAAGGGTTTGTTCGTTTATCATTGGGTGGCTTGGCCACTGTACGAACTGTGGGACCTTAATGGTCTGTTCGATTAACTGTATTGTTGCTGTACCTTTAACTTACTTTATTCCTGTTACTGATTACCATTTGTATTGTGTTTTCTGTACTAATAGTGTGTAATTGTTTTTACAGGTCTTCTTTATCCCTAATAGGATAATGGGAACGCCTATAGTCCTGACGATGTACTATACCGCTCGGCACTCCTCCTCGATCGCACCTGACGATCCTACATATAGATAAACAACATCAAGACACAAGACAAACAAAGGTGCTCATCACACAAATATTTACCCTGGGCAGGAATCGAACCCGCAACACGCTGCACAGCAGTCGATCGCTCAACCACTGCGCCAACCGTGTCGTCAAAAAACTGATTCTATTTACTTACCTAACCGTATCAAATGTTCGTAGCAACAATAAACACTCAATCTAAAATGATAATAACTAAATATGTAGTACAAGCGTTCACAATGTCTTTAGTGCCAGCTAAGCGGAAAAATGCTCATTTGGCTTACATAAAGTACTTCCCGATTTGTTCGCCGGATTACCACTGATACCTTACTCGGGCCGCTACTTACCTATTACTGTTATTGACCCTGCTGTGTATTATAAGAACTAGCTTCTATCCACGACTTTGTCCGCGTGGAAGACAAGTAAACGCTAAACCATACCTATATTTGTTACAGTCAAAACATTTAACTACTTTTGACCGACTTCAGTCAAAACCCTTATTAGGAGCGTGTATTCGATTCGTGACGAAAACTTCATGTTTTCGCGTTTTGCCCAGAGCAATATCGTAATGATGTGAGCAGATTATTTAAATACAATTACAGTTTTAGAAAGATTAAGTCTTGCTTTAGGTAACTACAGAGTAAAAGTATAATTTTTAATAATGGTTTTTTAAAGCGAAGACAATCCTTTCATAGCGTTTTACGAAAATAGACGTCAGAGTTAACTCTCAGGACGAATACAAACCATTACAGTATGCCAAAATATTATGTTTTATGCGTTTTTTTAACAGGATATACAGTCTCAAAGTACATATCTGAGCCAAAATTACGAAAATATTAGTATTAGATATTAAAAAACAGTATTAAAAAAGTACAAAATCGGTTCACTTCAACAATTTTTTTACACCAGTATTTGAATGAAAACATAACTGATTACTTTTGAAAATAAAGGTTACTCAATATACACAATTTTTTTCAGTTTCTCGTACGAACTAATTTATTTTAGACAATTATTTTAAAAAGCACTGTAAAACCTCGCGTGATGTCGTTTCCCAATCAATTTCAATGATTCGTGCTTATTTCGTGCGTATTTTTTTTTCTGATGCACACAAACAGACCATTGTATTGTACTAGTGTGTGTCAATGCTGTTACGCCGTTCTAGCAATCGTTTAGTTTTTGAGTTGCGCTAAATCGAATACGCGCCTTTAAGATAAAACGCGTTTGTATTATAAAAACAAAAATACGGGGCGCCCTAGTTATAAGAATGACTACAAAACAAAAGTTTTAAAAGGATCTTCACCAAAGGGCGTTGTACAACTGACGCCGGTGTCACCCTAATAAAGAACATTTTTAGCGCTTGGGAGGAATCAGAAGATGCCATTGGAATCTTTTGCGACCTCTCAAAGGCGTTCGATTGCGTTGACCACGAGACACTATTGCTGAAACTGGAGCACTACGGGATTAGTGGAGTATCTCTTGATTTACTAAGGTCATACCTGAGGGATAGACAGGCAAAAGTTCAGGTTAACGGTGTGAACTCATTGGGGTCTAAAATGACTATGGGCGTTCCTCAAGGCTCAATATTAGGTCCATTTCTATTCTTAGTCTATTTAAATGATTTACCCCAATTACTTCAAAACTAACCGAAGATGGTGTTATTTGCCGATGACACTTCATTGATTTTTAAAGTAGACAGACGGTCACAACATCTTGATGACGCTATTCTTCAGGTTCAAAATTGGTTTACGGTAAACAATTTGGTACTTAATGAAAAAAAACCAAATGTATTCGATTCATTTCACCAAATGCTAGGAATAGCAATTGTGACATCATTCTAAATGGAGAGAAACTGGAATTTAATAGTCAAACGGTTTTCCTAGGAATCACGCTAGACGAGAAATTACAATGGGGACCTCACATAACATCTATTGCGGGGCGACTAAGCTCCGCGGCTTATGCTGTTAGAAAGATAAGACAGTTGACAGATGTAGAAACTGCGCGTATGGTCTACTTTAGCTACTTTCACAGCATTATGTCGTATGGTATTTTACTGTGGGGTCGGGCTGCCGACATTGAATCCATTTTTATCTTACAAGAAAGAGCTGTTAGAGCCATTTATAATCTACGTCGCCGCGATGCTCTTAGGGAACTATTTAAAAATATTAATATAATGACAGTGCCTTGCCAATTTATCTATGAAAATATTATGTACGTAAGAAAAAATCTACATTTATTTAATAAGGTTAGTGATAGACATAATATTAATACTAGAAACAAAGACAAAATAGCTCAACCATATTTTAGATTGTCTAAAGTTCATAAATCTTTTATGGGGTTCTGTGTTAAGTATTATAACAAAATTCCTAGTGATATATTGCAACTAAATGAAAGAAAATTTAAAACATATATTAAAAGTACACTCTGTAAACAAGCATATTACAGTTTAGAGGATTATATCCATGATAAGAATGCTTGGAAACATACTGGTCCGGGCTCCATAGGACAATCTACAGTCTAGACAAAATCAAACGGATTGCTAATTAATACTACTTAATTTATACTTAGTATATACATTATATTTAATTCTTGCTTAGGGTCACACACTGGTTCATAGGTTCATAGTTTGTTGAAATGTATGGAGTGGTTGTCTACTTTTACAATAATTGTAAATAATAATATGTGAACACTATGTATCTATGTATACAACTTAGCTATCATTCTTTATCTTGTAATACTTTGTACATACTTCAATATAGTGTTTTTATGCAAGGTCCATCGTATTCACGTATAGTTATATAACTGTAAACTGTAAATGCAAAATATTGCACACATTTTTTTTAAAAGAGTGAGTATGGAGTTTCTTGCCTATTATTCTCCATACGAAGCTACCTTTTGGAATGGGCAACTAGAATCAACTTTATATTTTTATATTATGACGTTCAAAAGTGCCTTTTTAATGGTCTAATTGAAATAAATGATTTGACTTTGACTTTGGTCACAAAAATAAACCTACCAACCTAACCTAATAACTATTGACTGATTTTTGTAATCAAAAATAGTTTTGATTGGTTAAGAGTTTTGACTGTGACATATATACTAACTATGGCTCGCAGCAATAGTGAAGTTTCCCATTAGTGAAAGATTTTTTGGAATCGAATCAGCTCTACAGTACAAGTAGCACTGTAGAGCTCGTGGTTAAGAGCGTGTATTCGATTCGTGACGAAAACTTCATGTTTTCGCGTTTTTCCCAGAGCTATATCATAATTATTATTATTATTTATTGTTTGCTTCAGATTACAAAGGTCCATCATGTTAGTAAGCCTCTTATAAACTATATTAGTACAATTCATTCCATTAAATAAAATCATAAAAATAAAATCAATCTTAATTCACAATAAATTACAGACTAAAAACAAATCACAGATAATCAATTCATGTACCTCTGTCCATTACCCAGGGCACTCGATCCGCAGCTGTGCATACGGGTCCAGTACCCCAGGAATGGACAGTCTGGCTTGTCCGCAATAACTCTCAAAATACTGTTGGAGCTACCCCGCATCCTGCACATCAGAGATGCCGTTCTTTTCCGCATTATTGCAAGAAAGTCATCCGTCTTTGCTTCAGCAAACATGCCTGATGCACTGCAGAAACGCGGAAGCCCCAACAGCATTCTGAAAGCATTATTATACTGGAGAGCGCTGTAAGCCCTCTGCGTATGCCTAACCCACAGGCTGCACGTGTAAAAGGACTGGCAATATGCCTTAAAAAGAGTGATTTTCACTTCTCTAGTACAACGTGCAAACCTGCAGGCCAGCATATTACATCGGACTGACAACGCTCTCCGCTCCCTCTCAATATCACAGTCATCATCTAAATCTTCGTTTACTATATGGCCAAGATACTTAAATTGTGACACCTTACTCAGGGTTACACCATATAGGCATACCGGCGGGACCGTCCTGACTGGCTTGTTGGTACCCACTCGAAAAACCATAACCTCACTCTTCTTGGCATTGTAGA
Organism: Charanyca ferruginea; assembly: GCA_947361185.1. NCBI lineage: Eukaryota > Metazoa > Arthropoda > Insecta > Lepidoptera > Noctuidae > Charanyca > Charanyca ferruginea. The sequence continues at coordinate 11,566,144 of OX376076.1, forward strand.
GGAGGCCATGAGATATGGCATACCTTTCACACATCGCAATCAACCCGCGAAGTGCATTAATATCATAATGTTGTGAGCAGATTATTAGAAGAAAATTAGGGCTTTAGAAAAATTAAGTCTTGATTTAGACAGTTACAGAAAAAAAATTAACGATGGTTTTTTAAAGCGAAGACAATTCCTTCATAGCGTTTTACGAAAATAAACGACAGAGTTAACTTTCAGGAAGTATACAGCCATTACTGTATGCCAAAATATTATGTTTTATGCGTTTTTCCAATAGGACATATTAGACATATACAGTCTTAAAATATATTACAGCCAAAATTACAAAAATATTACTATTATGTATTAAAAAAAAATTGTCGAAGTAAACCGATTTTGTACTTTTTATTAAAAAGTACAAAATCGGTTCACTTCGACAATTTTTTTTCACCGGTATTTGAATAAAAACAACTGATATATTTAATTTATGCAAATAAAGGTTATGCTTAATATAGAGAATATTTTGCAGTCCGTTATACGAACTCATTTATTTTAGACAATTATTTAAAAAAACACTATAAACCTCGCGCGTTTGTCGATCAATTTCAATGATTCGTGCTCATACTTCCGCGTTCATGCACAAAAACAGAACATTGTATTGTACTAGTGTGCGTCAAAGGTTGCTACGATGTTCTAGCAATCGTTTAAAGCAGTCGTGATTTTGACTTGCGCTAAATCGAATACGCACCCTTAGGTAAAATCCGACCGGTTATTATGATTAAGCTACGCTTACCGAAGTCTGTCCGTGGATGGGTGACCATGCATTTCATACCATGTTACCTAGTAATTCGGCTGTGTAGTTCAGATAACCTGACTAATACTAAAATCGGAAAATATAAACTTTTTCAAGAAAGACTACCACCGCCTTAATAAACTAGGAAGTGTTGAAAATTTTTAGCACAGAACACAAGATATTTATCACTTTTTAGTTTTCGAAGGCGGTTGTCTTTTTAGCAAAAAAGATTTCTTCATGGTTCAAATGGGCTAAACGATGATTTCCATCGATAAGTCTACGCGGTCTACGGCGTAGCGGCGTAGGCGCCAAATGGTGCTACGAAGCAATTTTTATTTTCTAAAGCCTATTTGCCTCAAAGCTAAGCTAAACTAAGCTCAGGGTTAAATACTTAACTCTTAGTTAAGTTTGTGGAGTAAGTGGACCAAACTGTGCCTTATTAAAATAATTAATAAACGTTTATTTAACATTAATTTAAAAAATTCTACTTGAGGTAAGTTCTATATTAACATTTCACCAATATTGGTTAAATTGGGCATAAATACTTTCATAGTAGAATAATTAATTAATTTTGTGCGGCCAATAAACTGCAGCCGATCTTATTGCTACTCAGTAATCCAATATTGCAATATTGTACCTATAAAGATGCTTTTGAAGTTGAATTTTATTATGTTATCAGTTTTAGGCAGCTGGCAATACCGTTTACTAATTAGAGACAAACTGATTTTACTTATTAATCTTATATGATCAAAGTCAAAGTCAAATCATTTATTTCAATTAGACCATTAAAAGGCACTTTTGAACGTCATAATAAAAAATGTAAAGTTGATTCTAGTTGCCCATTCCAAAAGGTAGTTTCGGTTGGAGAAGAATGGGAAGAAACTCCAAAAAATAAATGTGTACAATATTTTGCATTTACAGTTTACAGTTATATAACTATACGTGAATACGATGGACCTTGCATAAAAACACTATATTGAAGTATGTCCAAAGTATTACAAGATAAAGAATGACAGCTAAGTTGTATACATAGATACATAGTATTCACATATTATTATTTACAATTACTGTAAAAGTAGACAACCACTCCATACATTTCAACAAACTATGAACCAGTGTGTGAACCAAAGCAAGAATTAAATATAATGTATATACTAAGTATAAATTAAGTAGTTTTAATTAGCAATCAGTTTGATTTTGTCTAGACTGTAGATTGACCTATGGAGCCCGGATCAGCGACAAAAGTCAATCAAGACTGTTACTTTTATATATCATCTTAATGAACAAGAAATAAAAAAAATAATTAGGTAGGAACTTATATAAAAATATATTATTATGTAGGTATTAGTATTTGCATAAACAAATATTAAACCTATTTAGAAGTCTATTTAATATTGTGCGCAATATTTAGACTTAAAATAACTTAACTGTTATACCGTTACACAAAAACCGATTTCGCTGATATAATTTAAATAATAGCAAAAACTTTTGACACTTTATATTTAAACCACAACGTTCAAAAATATTTTTAAAGTTTTAAACTATTGTCCGATTCTCTGTTCTCTATATCTCGATCTTATAATTCTTTCTCCATCTTTCAAGTCGCTATGACAATGAAATAAACATGAATTGCATCGGACCCGGAAAGGCATCGGTAGTGCGAATGCTCTCTTTGTTTCCTTGATGAATATTTTATCGAAGCAATAACGAAAAGAAACGGAGGCGACAGTACGAGTGCTTTCCAACAAATGTAGATAAAATCAGTAGAACAATTATCGATACGCAACAGCTATCTACATCACTAGATAAATCTATCTTTCATCATCATCATTTCAGCCTCAAGACGTCCACTGCTGGACATAGGCCTCCCCAAGGGGGGGGGGGGGGGTTGGCGATCGCAGTATGGTTGTTACAAATTCACAGAGAAAGCTGCTGCCCATTCTCTGGTACATACCAGAGAATGGGCAGCAGCTTTCTCAGGGACAATCCCTTACGACACCCACGGAAAGATATGGGATGGTGCAATTCTTTACGTCCGACACCACACGGACGATCTATCTATAACTTCTCTATATATAAAAATGAATTATTGTTCGTTAGTCTCGTTAAAACTCGAGAATTCAAATGGTACTCACCATTTGAAGTTTTGGTTTGTCTCCGCCTTGAATAGCAGAATAACAATTAAAAAAACCGAAAAATCAAGAAAAAATAGGGTTGGTAGATGGTAGGGTAGGCCCGACGATTAGTCCCGCGCCGGCGCTTAGATGCGGTGGTCCGGGGATCGTGGAGCCGCGGGCAGTCGTAACAATTATCCAGTTATTGTATTTATGTGTGGAAACCATAGGTTTACTATAGAACTACGATAAAGGACTGCTCAAACTAAAGCGACCCCCGCGGAGGACGCGAAACCGAATGACTAACTCACGCGACTATTCGCTAGTTTGAATACGTCATTATAGCCTGTCCGCTGACTGAATCCCTTCTTGAGTTAGCTGCGCGGTGCGCGGGAGGGGTGTGGTGATGTGACGCAAGAGCTCACTGACACGTCAACTGTCAATGACGACTATCATCTCTTCTGCACATCTATACTTAATATTATAAAGCTGAAGAGTTTGTTTGGTTGAACGCGCTAATCTCAGCATCTACTGGTTCGAATTGAAAAAATATTTTTGTTTTGGATAGTCCATTTATCGAGGAAGGCTATAGGCCCATGCGAAGCCGGGTCAGGTCGCTAGTTTACTAGATTTACCCTCTTACACTATCGGCGTGAATTCTCAGTTACCTATATCAGTTTTAAATTCAAGTGAAAAGAAATATTGTGTTTAACAAAAACAAATGAACGCTGTTAATAAATCATGTTCTTGTTTTAAATTACTTTGGTGTGAACGCACCTATACATAATTCAGTCTTATTCTCCCTCGTGGAATCGTCACGAAACAATAAGTGATTCCCATTTCAGAAAATAATGGGCTTATGATATTGAACCCCCGACAATATTGTTTCATACCTCATAATAATTGAATTATTTGATCACTCCGATAGTATGACTTTCAAATTGCTTTTAAATCTTATTTGCTTTTTCTTTTTTCGTAACTTGGAGTGGTTTAAATTAACGAAATTGTTATCATGTTGTTTTACTGGTTATTTGATTTTAAACCCCAAGGATATTTTGTTTATATTTTACAAAACTAGCGGGCGCCCGCGGCTCCGCCCGCGTGAATGTCGGCTACCGCTGCAAAAAGCCTACTCAGGAAAGACACGGTCAGCAACATGATTCCCAGGTCTATTCACAGACACCGACACTAACACGACGACGCAGTCATCATCCGCAGGCTGCACAGATTGTCTTTCTGTGGATGTTAAAGTTGTTAATGATGAAAATATTTAAATGTAATTAATACTAAGTTTTCACTTCTGCCGGAAGTCCCGGAGTGCAACCTGTTGTTTTAGGATAGATAACTAAAGCGATTATTGTAGAGCTTCTCTATAAACAACATTTGACGTTAAATTATTTTCAGGTAACAAAATATACTGATGGTCGGGAGCCCCGACTCGTGATAGGGCAACGTAAAGTTGCCCATGCGTAAAAACATTCTTTTCGTAAATCAATTCCTACTAATTTGAATGTTTGACCCTGGGATTTGTTTATCGTTAGTGCGAAAGAAATATTTACAGGAAATTGATGCCTTTTGAAGGATAAAGGCAAATCAGTAGTGATCATGGGTATTCTATAATAAACAACGCGCCGTGCTGCAGAAATCGTAATATTTTAATTTCGCCATAACTTCAAAACCAAACGTTCAATTTTAATCATTCACAGACCAAATATTATCTACATAAACTGTACTTAGTGATGAAATAATTTATTTTGATAAGGATTAATAGCATGAGTAAAATAAACGCGTTTAAATGTAGTCCTAAAAAAAAACAAGATTTTTAAATAAATAAATGGTTGTTGTGCCTCACTCGACAAAGATAGATATAGTGTGTCGCGGACATTTTTGTAGATATTTATAAGATCAACAATTAATTAGAACATTTTATGGTTCTATCTTTTATAGTTTAGGCAGCGTACGCAAAATAAGTAACTTTTCTGGTTGATTTTTTACACCTTGTGGCCGAAAAACCCAAATATCTTACGGAACCCTATTTTCCTCCAAAATAAAATATAGCCTATGTTACTTGTGGATAATGTAGCTTTCGAATGGTGAAAGAATTTTTAAAATCGGTCCAGTAGTTTTTGAGCCTATTCATTACAATCAAACAAACAAACAAAGTTTTCCTCTATATAATATTATTATAGTGTAGATATCTGCTTAAAATTATTTTATATTGAAGTAGCTTTTGCCAGTAATCTCTCCGCCGCATGAATTTTCTTACGGCATCCATTTTTCTTTTAAATAAAATATAGCTTATAGCACTTAGGGATAATGTAACTTCCTATTAGAAAAAAAAATTAAAAAGTCAGACAAGAAGTTCCAGGATTAGCGCGGTAAAAATACAAACTCTTTAGGTTTATAATAATTTCAATATTAGCTAACGAACAGCAATTCCTTTTATATATATATAGATAGATTATATTTTCAATACTCAATACTCATTTTTTTGAAATAACATTGGAAACTGCATTAGAATCTTTATTTTAAAGGACTTTTAAAGTCAGAGCGGGGAAGTCCGGCATATAATTTTGAAAGTTGAAAGGTTTTTAACTTATCTCAAACATTTTAAAACTTGTCACGAATCTTAATATATAGAAAGATAGAGCAATTCAAAAACTACCAAGGACAGTTAGAAAAAACCATATTATGATACAATGTCAAATCAAAACAATGGTGTTTTTAAAATGCGGAGGTAGACGGTCTTCCCCGGCACTTTGAGGCATGTCCGTCTACTTGCAGTATTATCTACAAGAAGGTGTATATGCGTACTTAAGGCCCGGTAGACTAAGCAAAAGAGGCATTTAACGCTATCACTCTTACGCGGAGCGAGCCGTGCGCACACGTCGCCCGGCGTGAACTTACATGAATCCAAAGCTAAGCGAAGTGTCACACACAGTACAGGTAAGCGTGTCGTGTAGGCAGTAGGTCGACTTATTTTATTAATTTGTCTGCTTGTTTTATTATAATACGTAGTAATCGCGTAAATCTAACATTTGTATGTAATAAATGAATTTGAATAGATGTTGTAAATGCAAAATACTGTAAGTTATAATTTACCTATTCAATTATTTGACATTAGTTTCTTACAGTTCGTTTTTTATTTATGAAATTGATAAGTAGGTATCTATAGTATTAATATTTACTTTTCGTTTGCAATCGCAAGGCTGAGTTAACGATATAGACAAAATATGATTTATCAAAAATCTTAGCGTTCTCCAGTAGTAGTACTTATATTTTCATAAAGTGGCTTGCCATTCGCCAGGCAGAGGCATAGAATGAACCCGAAGACAAAATATGAATTATCAAAAATCGTAGCGATCTTCGGTACTGATATTCTTATACTATGGTACGATGATCGTAAGTTTTAGACATATATCTTGCTTTACACAACTTTTTTCGCAGGCGTTGTTTATTGCCCATTTTATCTTGCAATAATTGTAATAAATTCGTCAAAAACAGATAGTATGGTGCGCAAAATCGTCGTGAAAAAAACTGACACAGGTCCGTCGTCCGTAAGCGCCAGCGTGCTACTGATCGGGCCTGTACGAGCCGCCGCGGTCGCTTTTAATTCATATTTGAACATAGTAATTAAGAAAATCATTTAATCAAGTCAAACCCTGCGAATTTGTCTATAACTAATTAGTTTCTTTAATTTAGTACAAAAATTAAATTTAAGTAAAATATCAGTAATATAGCCATAATACTGAAAAAACGTACTAAAAAAGGGGTAACTTTGCGATTTTTTTTTTAATTTAAAACACTATATTCTTTGTCTCAGATTGTTTTAAAAAAAGTGAAATGCGCGCCCACCTAGCCTTAATTAGTAGTATATGATTCTTCATTGAGTCACTATGGGATTTTGTACTTCAAGTTTCAACTCCTATGGCATAGATTTGAATAAATAGCATTAAAACTTTCAAGAGACAAGACCGGGATAAACAGGAGTTCAGGGGTTGTAAACCTAATATTGTTTGTGATTTGAGGTGACATTTTGTGGTGAAACCAATTATGAATGTAAATAAATATTTTATGAATAAAAATAATAAGGAATTCGTTTTTTAATTTATTTATAAGGTACTTGTTACAAAGAAAACGAAAACCTTAAAAAAATACAATTTGAAAGCTTCATTTTGGAATCTTATCAATAAACGTCTTTATAACCATGGCACTTAGGTACACTTTACATTTTTTTAAACTTAGTGTTTGCTATCAGCCCTTTTTAAAGTTTTAACATAAGTTATTAGTAAATATTAAGTAACAACCATACAGCAACTGTAACTTCTTAATCTTATCTTCTTATATATAAAAATGAATCGCTAAATGTGTTGGTAAGCGCATAACTTGCGAACCGCTTGACCAAATTGGATAATTCTTTTTTTATAATATTCCTTGAAGTACGAAGATAGTTCTTACGGAGAGAAAAAAAAAATAAAATTGGTGTAGGTGTAGGGTAGGTGTAGGGTAGGTGTAGGGTAGGTGTAGGGTAGGTGTAGGGTAGGTGTAGGGTAGGTGTAGGGTAGGTGTAGGGTAGGTGTAGGGTAGGTGTAGCGTAGGTGTAGGGTAGGTGTAGCGTAGGTGTAGGGTAGGTGTAGGGTAGGTGTAGGGTAGGTATAGGGTAGGTGTAGGGTAGGTGTAGGGTAGGTGTAGGGTAGGTGTACGGTAGGTGTAGGGTAGGTAAATAGGCAGGTAAGTAGGTAGATAAGGACAGGACAACGTCTGTCGGGTCAGCTAGTTGACTATAAATTTGAAAATAAATGAATATAAATGTAGGCGGTAATGATGCAGATAGATAAGTTAATGATGTGCATTTATGCAATGTTTGTGACCTCTGAATCGAGGTAAGAAGATCGGCATATGACGGACTTGCCTCACGTACAATGTACGGCTTTCCCCAATCTTATATTTTAAGGATATAAAAGTTAGTTGGCCGATAACTTGATAAATCTTTAAATTATTAATAATCCAATCAAGTAACAAGCTTACAGATATATATTTGCAATCAACTCACCTTTTATTCCCATTCAGACACTTATATTTGGTCAGACACGTTGAAGTCGCGTGGAGAGTGAAAAATTGACTAAAATTAAAAAGGCGTCTTCACATTTTTGCAGCTTTCGTAGCGCCATCTATTATGTCTATAATAGAAATACCTCTGGTATAGTTATCGTTACTATCGTTATCGAATATTGTTTAAGGGACTAATAACTAGATCGCGCTTTTATGCACGAAGTGGATTAGAAAGAAAGAAAGAAAGAAAAACCATTTATTCACGAGAAAGTGACGCACATTACACAACAAGACGACGATGATTTGATGTACTGTTTGGACTTGCCCCCTAGACGGACTTCCCCGCTCTGACCTTATTTTATATTAAGGCTGCTCTCTCGAAAAAAGCTTGAAAGAAGCATGCAGATGAAGCAACTATTCGTCGGCATTTACAGAGAAATTACATCTGAAATTTAATTGTTAGTAATTTACATGTTATGATACGTAATTTGGTTTAGTCACAATTTTTCTATTGGTATCACATTATAAGGTAAAAAAATGTCAAATCACTTCCAAATCATTGAGATGAAACCATTTTACTCCTAAATTTCTTATCAAAAGAGTATAAAAAAAATATCTACTACTTTGCAATACAAAAGAAAATGATTTGGTTTTGTTTCTTTTTATAAATATGTATTGTTTTTATTACAATAAATTAAAAATGCGTCCAATTAAAGACTACGTCTACATCACTCCCGCACTCGTCCACAAATTCAGTACTGGCCAAATGCTCAAGGTTATTTATTGGCATGTATACAAGCCTTTTTTTTTTTTTTGGTACGGGGTGGAAAATCCTCATGGATGTCCTCCGCCCTGGGGCGGGCGGAGGGGTCTGTCAGACTCTTACTGACTAAAAACCACCCCGGTGTTCCATCTCACACCTACGTCGGGGGTCGCGGGAACTGGAGATACTTCCGCAACCCCCGGCTGGTGCCGGCCCGCTGCAGCGGGCCACTTCTCGGGTCAGGGGGGGGAGTGAGGTGTTAGACTCCCCCCCGGACGTCTTAGAGGGGCGCGCGTGGAACACTACGCGCCGCCACCTCGGGTCCTGGTGTATGTGGGGGGCGACAGACGTCCCCGAGTCTGCCGCCCCTGGACCCATTTAGGGGGGCCGGAAGAGGGCGTTATCCGCCCTCCGCCGACGCCCGGTGCGCCTGCTGCGGGCAGGGTGGGAGGTTGAGATCTCCCTCTCCCTTTCCGCAGCCTCCTTCTGCCACATGACACTTTCGCAGAAGGAAACCACCGCGTCCCAGGACTCTGCGCTGTCGACCATCGACTCGACCACGGCCGACAGCGACAGGTCACTGCCCACTTCTGAGACGAGGGCACGGCGCGGCCCCTCCCAAGCGGCATGTATACAAGCCTTAAGCCAACTCAATACGATCCATTTTCATCTACCTAGTCTTTTCCCAACTATGTTGGGGTCGTCTTTCAGTCTAACCGCACTCTGCTGAATTCAGTGTTTTACATGGGGAGACTGCCTATGTGACGTCCACAACCCAGTTATTGGATAACACGATACCCCTTGGTACGACAGGTTGTCGGACTTTCTGGCTTCTGTCTAGCCATAACGACTGTCGAAGATCTACGAATGACAACCAGGACCAATAACGTTGCGTGCTTTCCGAGGCACGGAAGGGTCTCTGTTTGAAATGGACGGTTATCCATCCACGGTCCGGCCGCAGCAAGCGTAGCTTAACCATGACCGATCGAAATATACGGTTTATATTTAGCCACGAGCCTAAGACGATTTATTCTAAGGTTTTGATAGCCGTAACAACGTAATGCTGTAAGCCGTATGGTGCCAGCCGCGAATAGCAACACTCCATTTCTACCCGTGGGTGTCGTAAAAGGCGACAGATGGATATTAACCAGAACAAGGGCAGCAGCGTCTTTCTGAGTACCATAACACCTACAGCGATCGCCAACATGCATCGGCCAAGCATATCTATTACGTCTGAACCCCCCTTGTGGAGACCTATTCCCAGCAGTGGGCGTCTGAAGATTGACATGATGAACAAGGTAATGAAAATAACCAGCTAAACCCTGAATTATTAGATTATATTTCACCACTTGCACCTCCAAACCAGCCGACATAATAAGGTTAATCTCCAAAAAGTCCGAATTAAACTAAGTAAAAAGGTTTTAAGATATTTAATCCAGTTATTAGTCATTCTGTTGTTTAGCAAGGTGATTTTCCTGGCGGCTTTGCCCGGGACTCGCCACATTGTTTTCCAACTAAGGGTTAGCGGGTTTTAACGTCAGGAGACAAATTTAAATATTGGTTACAATTTGAATAAATATTGTAGCCGCAGCTAATTTATTGTGAGAAGGACACATTTGTTTGTTGTTTTGTTTATTATTTTATAAATAAGCATGGTCAAGTTTTATGTAAAAAAGGCCCTTTTTATAACTGACTTAAAAAACGGCTGATTATTTTTGTATGTATGTTACGTGATTTTTCGACTAATTATGGTTCGATTTAGATTTTTTTTATGGATAGGTTATGACTCAGGGATGGTCCTTTGCAATATTTTTTATAAAAATATTCCACCTCTTAAGGTGAAAAATTACGGGATAACCATTTTTTTAAAGGTTACCGTGTCTTAATGAAATTGGATGATCAGTAGAAGGCACTAAAAAGCAAAAATTTTAAAAACACTTTTTCAAAAAATTTTAAAAACACTTTTTCAAAAAAGTCTACCACCTTAATACATTCAATGGTAACACAAAACAACAAACATAACCAATGCCGACATAGACATATTTACATGCTCCCTGGCAAAGTTTCGAAGACTTTTATATGAAACACTGCTAAGCTGATTCTTTTTTCTCTCTTCTTTCTTTACTATGCATGTCTTTACCATAAGTTGTAATCATATCATATCGCACATCCCCTAAAGAGTTGTGGAGTGGATGGGTGTGCTATGCGATATTGTGTATAGTAAAGTAAATATTACGTGTCGAAAAATATATTCAGCAAGTATCGCATGGCTCAGTTACTACACCGTGATGCTTTTTTGGGGAATGTGTGGTATAGCATGCAATGATTTCATTTCATACGGATATAATTATTATATAAGTATGTGGGTCAATGTGCCTGCAAAGCTACTTCCTAGCGACCTATAGTTTTTTTTTTATTTACACTTAAATTTATCTGTGGACAGTGCTGTGGGCTGCATTATTACTTATGTATCACTGTTCTCCATAATTATGTTAATATCATATAATGCAGCTGTTTACTGTTCCTTTTTTAATAACAATAAAATAAAATAAAATGCCGCTAACTTCCAAAATTAAAATATTCTTTTTTACTTTGTTCTGACAAAAGGCAGTCGTCTTTATTGAAAAAATAAATAAAATTACATACTTAAATTACAGCTTTTAAATCTGTAAGGTAAAGAACTTAAAAGGAAATCAATGTAATCACACTTATTTTTTCAGATAAAAACATAACACAAAATACTTCAGGAATGCAAGACATTCTAAAAACTTAAAAACTAAAACGCTATTTAATTTCATCTAAACTACTGTACTTATGTTGTAGGTATTACAAATTACTCTAAAACACATTGTTTCTAGTTGTCGCCGCTTCAATAAAAACTTATGAGTATTTAAACACGCGTTGTGGTATGTGAGTGTTCACTAGCTAATCGAAGCCATCCGCAGGTCGCGAGCAACTCGGTTGGAAACGAGATAAACTTTCAGCCGGCGTTTGCGGGTTAATTTACGACGACCATCCAACATGGCCGCAATGCGATTTTAAACACATTGTGCGATTTTAAAACTAACTTCTTCGTTCATGTTAGCTTTTACACCCACCCGGTCTTAAAAACGTGCAATTTTTTTGTGCGTAATTTTCGACGCTCAATATGGTTAACGAACGATTTGCAATAAATTAGAGGCGTAAATTACGCCGGGTTAAACTCCTCTGACGCCATTCTAATACGTGAATTCTTTCTTTTGAAAGGTAACGTGAGACTTGTGATAGATATGATCGATAAACGTCCTAAAGAAGGTCAAATTAATATTTTGTTAAAAATTTGAATAAAAATTACGTTTTGCAACTTATTATTTCATCGATATTTGATTATTATTAATCATATTATGACCTGAATCCTTACTACTACAATTATCTTGCAAGACAAATAAGTACAACTCTCCATTTTCAAATTTGTATTGTTTCTCTTTTAACAAATCCTTTTTGTTCAAAGCTCGGTCAATCCGTACTTAATAAGTCCAAAATGAACCTCTAGAGGCCCTTTTACTCAATAACCAACGTAAAATTACGCCACAACCCAAGAATTGTAGTATTTACAATAAAACCAATGTTGGTGAGAACAAAAAAACTCATTCAAGACTGGAAATGTCGTTATTAAGCCGCCTGTGTTCACTTCGGAGGCGTTTTCCTACAAAAAGATGTTTGCAACTTGGAAATGCTCGCCGCTGTCTTCTCTTAAATTTGTTAGAAATCTTTTTTCTTGCGTGGGCACAAAGTTTTGCCGCACTAAGATAAACAGGTACCTAGGTGAGGTTTCGTGTCGGATTTCAGTGATACTTTTTTTTATTTTTTGTTCTACTAAAGAGAACTGTAAGTAGCGATTCTCGTCTTTCGTCGAAAATTGTGGAATATTTTCCAAAACAGAAAAATAATAAATTACCACATACTTTTTCAAACCTACTTGTGTGAGTTTTGGAACGTACTGTTAGGATGGGGCTCCGTGGGTCCTTTTTAACCGACTTCAAAAAGGAGGAGGTTATCAGTTCGAATGTTTATTTCTTTTTTGGAACGAAGTTCCTTATCGCGCGTTGTGAAAGGGGGCTAGACGGAAAAAAATCTTACGAAAAGTTGTCACGACACTTTTTTGCTATTTTTATTACTTCACAAACGCAGACAATTCGAACAGAAAAATTGAATCGTTGGAACTGTCAAATAGAGTTCATTATTAGTTGAATGGCGGCTTTTCTATGAAAATATTGGAGCGAATTAAAACCTTATTTTTACACATTAACCGTGAAATTCGGTTGCACATAGCTCCTATTGTCCGGTCGGGCACCAGCCTATACGTTTCTCAGAATAATTTTATCATACCTAGTTTGGTAAAATTTCAATTTTTAACCGTTTACGTTTACAAAATAAAGTCCGAATTCGCTTTTCGTAGAATATGTTTATGTATTTAAAGGCGGCGCGGCGAACTCTTTGAACTAGGTACCTACGGCGATATGTTTAGTACCTAAGTTTATTCGCTCAAATAGTGGCGGTACCTACCTCAATGACATCGGAATTATCATTGCGTGATAATTCCGATGATAACGACCTACGAGATAAGTCCACCTTTCACTGTGAGACTGTGTGGATTGTGAAAACGAGTGTAAATTTTAAGTCTAGAATACGTAGGTTAGGTAGGTAGGTAGTTACTGTACCTACTTCTATGTTTTGTTTAGTAGGTACCTATTGAAAGTTTGGGTTTGGTAATCATGAGCTTTCTATCGGTCGCGGTCGTCAGTAGGTAACCACTGCACCTTATCGCTCTAGGTCACAGAGTACTTTTCTCTAGGTTTTACTAGCGACAATAATATTTTTTTTTATTTGATTAAAATGTTTTGGTTTAAATTAAGCCAGTGGGAGCTTAGGTGGGTACCTAGGTAGGTAGTGGTACTTACTTTTATCATTGGCGAATTATTTGTAGTTGTAAGTAGGTAAGTGAGTAGGTACTCTTTTGCTAGAAAAAGAAAGGCAGGCAGGCGTAGGTACCTACAGGTGCTATAGGTAACCTATTTAAATAAATTAGAGCTATTCACAAACACAGTTTTAATCAACTTTGGCTTAATTAAAAAACTTACCTATTAGGTATAAAATTTACACTTCCCTGTATCGAAGCAACTGCTCAATATGGAGTCCATTTCGCTCGATACATAAACGGGCACGTTTAATTAAATTGTCTTTTAATTACATTATATTTGTTAATAATAATAAAAATATTATTATAACTTAAAAAAATAAAATTTTATTACAATTGTTCACCTTCACTAATTAATCGAAAGGAACTTCGTTCCATCCGGGTGTCCCTTGACACCTCTCAAGTTTTTTTTCCTTTTTTTTATGTATGTTCGGGCATAACTCTGTCATATATAGACGGATTTGCAAAATTCTTTTTTTGTTCGAAAGGGGATTATTCCGAAATTGCCCCATATAAATTTTCGAGAAAATCAACAAAATCCCAAAAAAATACTTAGGCGACGTTTTAGTTTCTTCAAGCTTTGGAGGATTTTCCATCTCTTTTAACTGTGTCGCCGTTTCGTAATGGATTTAGATGTTAAGGTAACACTAAAAAGCGAAAAATAAAAAGTTCTTTCAAAAAAAAGAAAACCGCCTTCAAAAACTAAAAAGTGATAAGTAAATAACTTTAGCATAGAACATACTTTACTTTACTTTCGGAAGCAATACAAAATACAAAACAACAATTCCGCCACCGACTTCCGAAAGTAAAGTAATGTTCTGTGCTAAAGTTATTTACTTATCACTTTTTAGTTTTTGAAGGCGGTATTAAAAAAAACTTGAGAGGTGTCAAGGGACACCCGGATGAAACGAAGTTCCTTTTGATTAATTAGTGAAGGAATTGTAATTTTTTTTTTGGTTTTTAAGTTATTTTCTTATTTTTGAAAAAACTTTTTTTTAAATAAACACTTTGTACACTGCTAAACACTTTTAATAAAAGAAAAAGTTACATTCAAGGAAATACTGTATGTTAAATAATTTACTCTAAGTATTCGGTTTTGCGACTGGCTGCCTAAATCACATGTATTTGCCTTTTAATTGAATCGGCATTAAGACTGCGCCGAGCAAAATAATTCAAAACAGTCGTCACGTACAGTCAACAGCAAAAGTAGATGATCAAAATCAGAAATTCAATACTAATTTACTAACACTAATTTATATAATTGATTACTAGTTTATTTATTAAAACTGTGTGATTGTCACACACATACTTTGGAATCACTTCGACGCCACACAGTTTTGACGCGAACTCCGTTCATTAGTATTGAATTTCTGATTTTGATCATCTACTTTTGCTGTTGACTGTACGCGCTGTTTTGAATCATACGCAACATATGTATGATATGTATGATTCAAAACAGCGCGTCTATTAAACCAAAAACGAATAATATCATAACTAAGCGACATTTCGAAAATGTAAAAACTACAAATTGTTTTATGAATATTAAAGATTATGAATACAAGTTTGTGTAAAAAAAAATACAGTTTACTATCAAAACTCAACCAAATACGAGATTTTTTTTTAAATTTTTGTACATCTTTACGTATTTTTGTTTATTAAATGAAACAGTATTTTTAATTTTTTGCCAACTATAATCGGTTAACACATTCATTGTAGTATTCATTACATATTTTTTATCGTAATTATGGTAAAAGTATTGATTATATCACTTTAACAGTGACAACTGTTTGAATTATTTTGCTCGGCGCAGTCTTAACGTGACAGTGTTGGCGGTTTTGCCTAGATTGCACTTTGTTGGTGAATTTTAATTATTCATAACAGTATCCACAAAGGTTTTCTATCTTTCTACACGTGTTTGTGCCTCTTAAACCACTTCACCACCCCTTATGCTTATGTCACGAAGTAGGTACACACACATTGTAGTTAACTATTCTACATAAATATTTTATCAACAATCCTAAATATTCACTTAGCGGTACCTTATGTGCGCACCTGTTTAATCCAGCCCACCCCAAATTTATACGAAGCCTCGCCCAAACATAATTACATTTAATCTTGCTCTTTCATTACTTTATCTAGAATTTAACCACTTATCTCTCTACTTTATCAGTCGTTATGAGTCACCGAATAGTCACCTCATAATTTATCTAATTTTATAGCTTTTATCTACATTATCTAACAAGTAATCGAATTTCTCAAAACACTTTTAGTTTGATTAAACCGATTAAGAACCTTAAAAGAATTGGTTTAGGTATCAATAAAACTTAATAGAAAATAAGTCTGGTATGTCTCGCATATTAGAAAATATACTAGGAGCAGATAATCCGGGCCCTTAGTGGTAAAAAATGCCAGTCAGTTCAGCGGCTACTGCGTCTTCGGCCATTCAATTTGTCGCAGCCAAGAGAGACCCTTCTCAATACGTAATTGACACAAGCTTATCCCCAAACTTAGAACCACAATTTGTTCACATTTCTGTAAATAGTGATTCGCTATTTTCACTCGTAATGTTTTCGAATTTTTACAGAAAATGTATTGGTAAACAAAATTTTGCTGTAGCAACGAGCGTTTCACTTACCTTCAGGAAATGATAAAACCCACGCGCAAGGTGAAAGCTTTGATATCTAAATTTTCGTGAAATTATCTTGTCCGTAATTTAAATAGTAATTTGTTACTTGTTTACAGGTCTTTAGCTAAGAATTTGTAACATTTATAATATCCGTTTAATTTTAGTAAGCTGAGATAGCAACAATAGTCTTCTGTCGTACATAAACAAAGAATAATAAATAATTACAAATCTTTATTGAGCATAAAGTGAACATCAACACTAACAGTTATAGTTCACTATGAATTGTACATAGGTAATACCAACTTAAAATTATAACTTTAGTAGGTAAGGTTTAGTAGTTAGGTTATCTACCTACCTCTTAATTTCGGTAAAACACCTCACAAATTATAAATATGTCTGTGCAATACAGTACAGAAGCAAGTGAAACAAAATGTTCTAACTCGGCTAATCACAAAAAGAAAATTCTAAGATAATAATTCACACCCTTGAAAGCTTTTAAAGTTTCTCAGCGTTCAGTGTAACTTTGTTTTAAAAAGCCATTACTCATTCTTTTGTTAGCGATTGTGACGGCAAATTTTTCACGATGAGACAAATTTCGAGAATAAATTAACCAGTGTTATAATCTTGTGCAATAAAAGCCAAAAAGAAGTTTTTTGAAGTTTGTTTTCAAGTGTACCTGTAGCTGTGATTTAATTAATTTTGTAAACTTTCTGGAAGGATGCACTGCTTGAAACAGTAGCATAACTTCTACATCCTCTGGCAGGTAAACTTCTATAACCATGTAAGTAATTAATTTTAAAGATGTTCTGGAGAATAAAATACGT
The DNA here is from genome assembly GCA_947361185.1 of Charanyca ferruginea. Classification (NCBI taxonomy): domain Eukaryota; kingdom Metazoa; phylum Arthropoda; class Insecta; order Lepidoptera; family Noctuidae; genus Charanyca; species Charanyca ferruginea. The sequence goes on from OX376076.1 coordinate 11,583,255, forward strand.
ATGAGGATTTTGCAAAACGTCCGTGACGAAGCACAAGTCTTTAATACTTACATAATTTTATTCATTACCTTTATTTCTTTTTTTTCTTTTTCAGTTCTTTTTTTGTAAACATAAATGGCTCAACTAATAAATAAATAAATATTATTTCAACTGCACCCTACATTACCACCCTACTTTTCCACTGGATACTAAATACAATATTCATGCAAGAAGGAAAACAAATTACTAACAACATACCAAATGCAAAAACATGTTAACATAATGAACACAGTTTTTTTTCGTAACGGCATCTCGCAGGTCAGCGAAGAAAGTTGTCAGCTACTTAACCGGTATTTCCTGTGGTGTCTTTAAAGTGAATTTAAGGCCTACATTCGGGGCAAAAATACTTATAAACTACGCGACTACACGCTAAGGGCACCCCCTGTGGGGTACACTACATAAATACGAAAAACTTTATTCCGAAAGTCAGAAATACGAATTTCAAAATACCGATTTTCATAATTCCGAATAGTTCAAAATTCCTAATATGGCAACTCCGATTTATCATTCATCCTATTTTTATAATACTAAAATTTCAAAATTCCGAACGTTTATTATTACTATTCTCAAAATACCGAGTTTCAAAAGATCGAAAAACAAAAAGTCCGACATAATAAAAATTCCGAACATTAAAAATACGAATTCCGATTATTAAAATTTCGATTATTAAAATTCCGATTATCTTTATCGTTATCGTGCAATCGTTTATCGTGCAAGCAAGCATGCAGCATGCAAGCAAGCATGCAGCATGCAAGCATGCAGCATGCAAGCAAGCAAGCATGCATCATGCAAGCGAGCATGCAAGCGAACATGCAACATGCAGCAGGCATGGTTTCTGTCACGGCTCCGGCGTTGCGGGGCTCCAGCGATCCCACACGAGCTTATCGTCGCAGATGGTATTCACGCTCACCACCGCAGCTTCGGCTTACTGGCCGGCTTCGCCGGCCAGCCTCAGCCGCGGCGGCGGGCGTTGAAACCACCTGCTCCTCAGCTCGCTGGCCGCCTCGCCCCTCCGCGCCTACGCGAATTTAAATTACACTCTGGGGGTAGGGCAGACAAGACTACGTGGAGTCGGTTTCACAGCAATTCGTTTCTGTCATTAACTTTTGTAGCACAACATATTGACTTTTTAAGATTATTTATTTTTTGTTATTGCCTTTCTTTTTATACCTATATATTTTTGTTGAAATAAATTCCATAGAAAAATACACCGAATAAACAATATTTGTTAAAAAGTAATTCTACTGTTTGATAAGTTTGTTAAACAAAAAATTGTGATTAAAAATTCATTGAATTGTGTTTCTGTAAAATATTTTTCAATGAAGTAAATAATCTATGAAACAATAATAGTCGAAATAAAAATACAAGAACCAAATATTATATGAAACATTTTCTGGGAAACGAAATTCTATGAAATTTCTGTCTGCGAAACAAGGGGACACCATTTTGAATATATATGCGTAGCTGAATTGAATCAGAATCCTAATTTTAACAGTTTATTCGAAATATTGAAATTCGGAATTTCGTTTTTCGGACCGAGAACTCATCGAGCATTTGATTCTTCGAACATATGAAAATCGGAAAACAAACAAATCGGATTTACGACATTCGGTAAAATAACTTTCGTGATTTTAAATAATAGAGAATAAAATTTTTAGGTATTATGAAATTCGGACTTTTGAAAATCGGAATATCGAAATTCGGAATAAAATATTTCGGAATATTTGGGTGTTCCCCCCCCCTGTGGGGTACGAGCCTCGGCTTAGGGCGTCGCTGGGAGAGCAGCAAAGAGACAGGCTGGATCGGATCTTAATGCAAATCAACTAATATAAATCAAGGTAAGAAACAATAATAACAAAGATAAGGAACATATTTATCAAAGGAAATACACACACAAAAAAATTGGTTGTCTGTAATGTCGGGTTACGGACAATAGTTTTACGTGATAACGTCATAAAGATCCATAATGGCTAACATACCTAGTCTTGCCATAAAATATTATTGACACGAAAAAAAAAATTTTTTTTTATTACAAATAATATTTATTACTTTTTCAATGTGTTAGTTTAATACATAAATATAAAACAATTTAAAATATAAAAAGCTTATTCGAAGTGGTCTCCATTGGCTGCAACACAGTCCTTTAAACGTTGAGGCCAGTTATCAATAGAAGCACGCACTCTTTCCATGGGAAAATTCTTCGCTGCCAATCGTATGGATTGTTTTAGGGACTCCAAATTATCATGGCGTTTAGAGCAAACCGTACTCTCTAAAACTGACTATAAATCATAATCCAGCGGATTAAGATCGGGACTAGACGACGGCCAGTCTTCAGCTCTGATGAAGTCCGAAACGTTCACTTCCAACCAAGACTGCGTGGACCGAGCTTTATGACCCGGCGCCGAGTCTTGTTGGAAGGACCATACTTGATTATTGAACATGGTGTTGTTAAGGGGCTTAACTACCTTCCCAAGAACGGTATCTTGATACACTTGTGCCGATGTTTTGATACCCTCACAAAAATATGGCTCAGTCACTCCTTCATATCTAACACCCCACCAAACCATCACTGAAGTCGGATAATGCCCACGTTGCACTCTGTCGACTAATTGGGAAGCTTCCTTAGAGCTTTGAGCATAAATAATACGGTCATTTTGTTTGTTAAAATGTTGCTCAATTGTAAAGATTTTCTCATCCGTAAACAACATTTTTCTGTGACCTCCCTTTGCGTATCGCTTCAGTAGTTGTTTCGATTTTACCACCCTATTCTTTTTTTAATTATCAGTTAAAAAATGGCCAGTGCGTCTTTTATAGGCTGCACGTCATCTTTAAAATACGCGACATGGTTCTGGGTGCTATCTTCACCTCCCGAGATGAAATCTTTTGCTTTCGGACAGGATTTCTTCGAATTCTTTCCCTTAATGCTTTGACCACCTTTTTCGTACGAACACTACGTGGACGGCCAGATCTTTTTCTGTCACAAACAGAGGAGGTCTCATTGTACCTACTAATAGCCCGGTACACAAACATTTGACTAATACCAAGCGTATGGAGAGTTTTAAAAATTGCATTTGGCGCCATACCAACTTTGTGTAATGCAATCACGATTCGGTTTTCTTTCTCACCCCACTCCCTTTTAATATCGCAAAATATTGTACAGACGCCAGCACATCATGCCATACCTAACTGTCAAAGTTAAATATGAACCTTATTATAGTTTTGAAATAAAGTTGAAAATCTATTAAAGAAATTTAACAGATTGTAGTAGCTTGATGTGCTGGCCTCTGTACAATGTATTGGCGCCAAAATTAGAAAACTCAATGAACAATCGTATAAAAATGACAGATTCCAAATTCAAATGTAATATCTTTCTTATTTTTAATTGTAACAGTATTTATGGCCAGACTAAGTATATACCATAAGCAAATAATGGCATCCGTCGAGGTGGGCAGAGCTTATTGCTTGGGCCGATCTTGCCTCTCTATCGCTCGATCCGCGCTCTCGCTTGCATGATCAGGCTCAGGCGGAACGTGAAACTTTTTCGTGCGTGCTGCCGGTGTTCATCGATTTATAAGACGTTATCTCGTCAAAACAATGTTATTTTATGAGCATTATTTACGTATAAAAGTCCATAATTTAGTCATCTATACTGACTGTGGTGGTAAAAAGACTAAAAAACTAACCTGAAAGTCATTTCTGTATACCTAAACCTATTTAAAAATTCTCTTAACAAAACCACGCATAAGATTTGATAAATTAAGTGTCCACTTAAACTTCCTTTGTTTGCAGTCTTCTAAAAGTATAATAAGGCTTTTTGGAGTGTCCCTTCTTGTTAATCTACCTTCATTAGTCACGGCTTTGTTGCTCAAGGACAACAAACATATCTATAGGTACCTATATAACTTTAATTGGCCCTTGTTAAGTTAAATCGTGCCTTTACAAAATGTATTCTAATTCTAGTTGAAACAATGATCGATAGAGGCCCTTTGTCACATTTGGTTTTGAACGTGGCAAGATCTTGGCAAATCATAACATACCGAGTGGTCTGCATGTCCTTAGGCTTAGATGCCATAATTCGGGTCTTTTTTTTTGTACATACAAATAAAATATGTAATTAAATCGACTAATATATACTCGACTAATAATTAAATCATCAATTCCACAATGTGGGTCCCGAAAAACGTCCAGCTACATCGTGGTTGACCCAGGCGAAGATGGCAGGATGAGCACAAACTTGACACTTACAGGAGGGGTTGGTCCACACTCGCTCTAGACAGAGAGGGTTGGAAAGCAGAAAGAGAGACTGAAAATAAATAACAATAATAATAAATGATAATAGGGTATTTTACCAACAAAAATCTAATTAGTTAGTCAGTCAGGTAGATTATCGAAAAATATTGAATACGTACTTTTTATTTTATCAAATCAATAAAAACTGACGAAGATAAAACGCATCAAAGATCATGCGTGGGGGTTTATGACGTCACTTCGCCAGTAAAAGTGTACTGACATAGTGATATCACACGAGTTTTCGACGCACTGTATCGTCTTCATTTTTTGTTTACGTGAAAGAAGAAAACACACCGTGTCCAACATTTTTTGGAAATCTATCTGACGGACTAATTAGATTTTTTTGGTAAAATACCCTATTATTAGTTAATATCATTATGTATTTCAAAGGGAAGATGATGTAACCAAAATTGTTATTATTCTATTCATTTTAAAAGAATGTTCATGGAGTTTCTTGCTCGTTCTTCTCCATCGAAACCTACATATGGAAAGAACAGCTAGCTTCAAAGCGCCAGTAAATGGTTTATTTGAAATACTTAAATGGTTTTGAGTTCGAAGCTGTCTCTACGCAAAAATAAATTGTGAATACAGTCATGGTATAACAGGTACATCATTTACACACACTATAACCATGGTACAATTTTAATGCTTTACTGGTTTTCATTAAATATATCCACCAATGGGATTCGGGCGCGGTGGCGCGACGTCACTGTCTCCTTTGTCACGTTGTCACGTCACTCACACATAGAAAGGCGCGGACCTACCCACCTAATAAAATAACACTAATTATCCAGTCCCAAGCAACCAGCAATAAGGGAACGGAAAGCAAAAACACAAATCACAAGATAACAGTGCCGCTTGTAGTGGCACGGAAGTTTCCCGAAAATTTTCCAACTTTGTTTCATAAACTCATTATTCATTCTTTTGTTGGTGTCTCGGCTTCACTGCTAAATTTTATGACACGAAAAGAAATTACTTGGACAAATTAAAACGCTTTGTAATCTCGGCTGGCGTTGCTGATAAAGATTTTAAATAAATACTGTTTAACCAGGTGCTTGCTTTTGCTTCGTTAGGCTGCAAGACGAGGTTGGAAAAGTTTTGTATCGGGGAAAAGTCCCTTATCGGTAAATATTTCTTCTTTTTAGATTCATTTCTCCGTTAAAACTTTAATTACTGATTCAATTTTTAATATAAGACTTAATCTGAATTACTCCAGTTGATGCTGCGGATATGGAGCCGATCCTTCGGTTAGAAGGTTTTCTAAGATGAATCATTATTCGTATTATTAATTAAACAACTACTTGTAAAAAAATACTTATACGATCATTATGTTATTGCGCTGTACTCTTTGATTGTCATCACAACCAGTCTGACTTTGAATCGGAATAAACTGTCAAGTATAAATAATATGTTACGTGATAGATTATATTAAAACTAAAAATAGTGCCCATTAACACTCTTACCCAAGTCTGTAGCAGTTTCTTAGAGTCTGATATAGTTTATAGAGACATTATGTCCATGTGTTAGATGTATAGCACAATATTATTACTATTCATTCACTTTGTATTACACTACACTAATTGACAACATTTCATATATATAACCTGCATGTATTATTACGTTATTTAAAAGTAAATAGAAATCTAGGGCACACCCGTATTTTTCCGTTTTTTGAAATGTGCTTTTCATTCATAATTTCAGCTTTGAAATTAGGTGTATTCTAAAAAGACGTAAGCGCCAAATGACGTCATACTTACGGTGAAATAGCGTTTAATCCTTTACTTTACTGTGACCCTTAAAAAAAATATTATCATTATTATTACACTTCTTATTATGTGACATTGACGTGTGTCTTATTTGCCGTTAATGTATTCAATGGTTTACCATTGAAATGCTTATGCAAAGGTAACTACCTCATTCCATCGTTTATGTGACGTCATCATTGTTTTTTTTATTTTTCTCAGAAATGAAGAAATAAAAAATATAAAAAATGTATATTTGGACTCAGGATACGAAAATAAAGAAATGGTATTTTTGTTTTAAGGTCGTGTCAGTTTTGAAATGTAGTCAATTCAAAAGGTTTAGTTATTTTTAGCCTACGCACTAAGTCTGTATTGTCTAGCAGCTGGATTGCCTCAACATTAACGTGTCGGTGAAGTCTGTGTTTGAGGGCTTCTGCAAATTTTTGAATAGTAGTGGTCTTTTAAGCTAGATTGTAATTAATTATTAAGAATTTTATTCTTACTAACAAAGCATAAAACAGTATAAATATATCGATACAGTATTCGAATCACTGACCCCAACAGAAGATGAATCACACCATAAGTTTACCAAACAAGCAGCACTTAGCAGCAATCCCATGATAAATCCTGAAACAACACGGACAATATCTACGAACCAGTTCATTATATCAGTACTTTAATTACAAACTTGTCCGAAGTGTTGTCGTGGCAATCAGCGCTGCATCTCAAATATTTATTTAGAACTAAAGCCGGAGTGAAAACAAACCGTATGACGTCAGAGCATACAGTTGAGCGTGGAGTTGCAAGGTAAATGAGATGCGATGTGCTGAGCGAGGGACATTGTTTTAAGTCATACCTTGTCTCTTGTTCGCACTAAAGTTCACTTTTAATTTCGGTACGAGGGTGTTTAGGTCTGGTTCATAGTGAACGTGATATTAAAACGTTTGGCTTTATATGGCAATGGGATTATTTGTCAATAATTTTAGTTAAGAACCCCTAATGAAAATGACTGATCAATAATCCGATTTGAATGATACCGTATGACAGGTTTTCTGAACAACTTTTATAGACTGCATTCAATCCAGAAGACGTTCGAATCGCCAGAGTCTAAAATCGTCAACATCGTATTATAATAATCTTATAAGGCTCTTACAAATTCTAGAAGCTTTGTCATTGTCGACGCTCTTTCACTCTTTTCACCCCAAACAACTACCTACACAAATGTATTTATATTCAAGTCCTTTCCCACGGCCACTTTAAAATGAGCTTGCATGGCACTAATTAGACTGTTGGACAAATTAATGACGTGTATTCAGAGCTTTTTGTCGCCATGTGAACTGGGTGCTAGGTTACACAGTGGGGCGAAAATGGCACGGCATTCATTGCTAACACAGAGTATTTAAAACATGGAACGTTCAAATTTATTAATGAATTAAATTACATAGATTTTTTGTCATAATGGTCAACATTCTTTGCTCTATTACATTGACATTCAGTATTATTCTTTATTTTATTTTTTTGCGTACGTAACAGTGAATTAGGATTAGCTGGTCAATATTTTATTTGAGCTATTATAGAATTTTTTGTCGCTCACGAAGACAAAGAAGCGTCAGTAAAAAATATCGTGGTTGCTACAGAGGAACTTTCATTAAAGATTCCCTCGTGTGGTCACTCCATTTATGACATACTCTGTATTTTTGACGTGGATGCATTGTCCACTCGCACCTCTGTGGATTGTTTCGCGCGGATATTTCGCGTCTCACAGAGTGTTTGAATTGTCACAAGCATCTGTATTGTTCCATGGTTTGTTTCATTGTTGTCATTTATCTGGATTGTATGTTTAAATTGAAGTAATTTTTAAAATGTTAAAATACAAATAGGACATAGGTAGGTTATATTTACAAAAGAATAAGGATATGTCAGGCTGTATCTAAACTTCTAAACTATTATAATAAGGAAAGATTTGTTTGTTCCGATTTAACTCTTTCAAAATTTTTTTCACTAATCGAAAGCTACATTAACCCTGAGTAACATAGGCTATATTTATCATTTGAAAAAATGAGGGATTCTTGATAAAATTCACGCGTGCGAAGTCGCGGGCAAAGTGCTAGTTATGATAGGGGTAGAAATCTTGAATAATTTGAATTCCTTCGTTTTGTTTTAGACAACCCTAACTATGTTTCTTTACAGTTTGATTCAACCGCAAAAACTAAAACTAACTACCCCTGTTCATACATAACACAATAAACGTGAGACAAAACAAAAACACGACACTAGTTCTATACACAGGCTGATTTTAATGAAAGTGACAGAAATATTACCTTCCGTCTGTCCATACATCGTCAACTGGAAGAACTCACACAATGGCCACGCATTCGAGTGACTTGGCAGCTTGGCAGCCTGGCTTGACTTGGCACTCTGATTAAGATAACACCTTGCGCTTTGCAAGCAAATGCTCGTTTCGTCAAAAGCTTGACTTCAAAGAGATGTGTTGACTTTTGAAATGTTAGACGCGTAGGAGCGTTCTACGTGAGTGATTTTACAGGCAAGAGTCAGTGGGTAAGTACAATCGTGTACTATTAGAGAGGATTTAAAATTATTGAAAATTTCTTGTACGAGATTTCGAGGTACCTTCCTATCATCTGAACTGAAGTTACTTTACGGAAAACTGACTAACCTAGAAATTTGTGCCTTATCTACAAATGTCATGGAATTTAATAACTTAGGTAACATGTAACCAGAGTTGTTTTGTATGGAGTTCATTACATACAAAATTAAACCACTGCTTGTATGTATATTCGTCTATCTTCTTCCGTAGAAACGTTTAACAACATTAATGTTACTTTATTATCCCTTTTAAAGAGACTTATAAATATTTAAATACCACAAAGTTACAGTTTGCTTAATTAAATAATTAATTCCTCTTCCTGACCTCTGTCGTTTTCAAAATATTTCAAACCTCTTCAAGGAAAAAATTACGTTTTACTGGGTTTAATAATATTATACAGTCTCATTAATTTACTGTAATTTGAGCGTTATTACGTTAAAAAACGGCTTCGGCTTCGGCTCGATATACCAAACGTTCCGGTCCGAATCAATGACCAACCTTCATTAAAATCGGAGATTTTTATCTAATTTAATTACAACGGCTTTATTCGTGAAAGTGATATTTTTAACACAAAAAGTAAAATAAAATTTTATGAGGCTTGGAAAATGCGTATGGTCGTGTAACCTTGGTAAAATTGTACCTACTACCTACCGAAAATTATTCAGATATGAATATTATACTCTCATTGTGAATTTGTGATTGTTATGAAGTCTACATTTTGAGCAAACAACCTATTCAAATCTTCGAATAGCTTTGTTCCTTGTTATTGATTGGTAGGCCGAAATATTGTAGGTCTTGACTTATTTTCCACATTCATATACACTTCAAATGTACGATTTGCTTACAAAGCATCCATATAAGTGGCCGGCTAATAGGACATACAGCTTGTTCTAAATACCGGTCAGTATGCTAAGCACCATAACGGGCTTTAGCAAGCTCTTGGTGTAGTCAAAGCCGAAGCTCAAAGCTTTGTGATTCGCTAAGAGGTTCCGTTTGCTTATGATATTTTAGACTTCACGGACCAACTTTTGTGCACTGCGACTTACAAGCCCAGCACTGCAGCTCCAGTGTTGATCAAATTAATATGTACACTCGACAAACAACTATGCGTTTGCTTATTACAGCACGTTATTCCTACGAGACGTAGTTCTGTATTTATTCCTCAAAAGTAAAAGAAATGCATGGTTTATCGCACTTTAAGCTGCCATTTTAACTTTATTATCTCAACGATCTGAGTAAATATTTATGAGAAGTAGTGACAGTATTTTTTATTTTTTTTTTATTTGCTTTTTGCGGCTGTGATATCACTGCGACCAGTTTGATCTATTGTGATCGCCGCTTGTGTTGGTTAGATATCGCCGCCGAACCCTGCAGCTGTTATGAACTGCAGGATCTGCTTTGGGGCGATCTCCATTAGTTCATCCGGGCTTAACAGGTATTTGCCCAGATGATTGTTGCGCTTGTGCATTAGTGCTCCGCATTCCCCCAGAAGGTGAAGTGGCGTTTCATCAGCCTCATTACAGCGTCTGCAGGTTTGCGTAGCACTTAACCCCAGGTGGAACATGTGCTTGTTTAAGCAGCAATGTCCTGTAGTGGCTCTAGCTACAATGCGCAAGTTGTTCCTACTGAGTGCTAGGACTTGGTTACTAAGCCTTCTGTCATAGGCTTTGATAAGTGCTTTCGAGTGTAACATGCCCGGAGACTCCTTCCATAACTTTCTAGAAGCTTCGAGGCATGTTTTAGTCAGGGTGCTCTGAGCTAGGCTTTTCGGTATACCACAGAAGGGCTCCGGACCCTGTTGCGTGATATGCGCCCCCGCCATTGCAAGCTCATCGGCACGTTCATTGCCAATGATGCCTGCATGCCCAGGCACCCATCTTAATACTACTCTATTCTTATTGCCTAGAGAGTTGAGTTTAGCCATGCATTCCTCTACCAGTTTCGATGAGACTAAATTCGAGTCCAGCGCTAGTAGAGCAGCTTGGCTATCTGAATTAATGTGTATGGTTAGGTTGACGTATTGCCTTTGCAGATTTATTTCCGCACATTCTAGGATGGCGTATACCTCTGCTTGGAAAATGGAGGCGTACTGTCCCAGGTTTACACTTTTGCTGAACCTCGGCCGCACTCCATTTATCCCACAACCTACTTTGGATCCTATTTTGGAACCGTCCGTGTACCAGATCATGCAGCCTGCCACCTGAGGAGGCTGGCTTTTGGTCCAGTAGTCCCTTGAAGGGATTTCCACGGAATATCGCTTTTCAAATACATGCCGCACTAGCATGACATCAGTTGTCATGCCGAGAACTGGCATTTCCAATATTGAGTCCTGTAAGGTCCTCATTTTCTGCGAGAGCCAGCAACCACTGCCCCGGATCTTGGCCCTGTACATGCTTGCTTTCGCCTCCTTGTGTATATATAAATGTAGAGGCGGTAGTCCAAGCAGGGCGTTCAGTGCCATTCCCGGACTTGTTGACATAGCTCCTGCAGCCATTTTACTGACAGTTCTCTGAAGACTGTCTAGTTTCTTTATAGTGGTGGTCTGATGTGCTTTATCGTGCCACACTACTGATGCGTACGTTATGATCGGCCGCACAATAGCTGTGTACGTCCACAGAGTGTTTTTGGGGTTAATACCCCAATTGCTACCCATCATTCGTCCACTAATACCAATTGCCATCTTGGCTTTTTTTAGCACATTGTCTATGTGAGGGTTCCACGTCAGCTTTTGGTCGATAGTTACGCCCAAATATTTAACCTCCGTGGAGAAAGCTATCTCCTTCCCATTCAGCTTTGGCATTGCCAGTTTGTCCAAACGCCGTTTTTTCGTGAAAGGTACAATAGATGTTTTGTCAGGATTAACAGAGAGGCCACTTCTGTTACACCAATCACTGACAATGCTAAGGCCTTTTTGCATTCTACTAGAGATAGTAGATTGGCAAAAGCCTCTCACAATGATTACCAAGTCATCCGCATAGCCTTGCGCATCAATGCGAGATTCTGCCAATTTGTGCAAAAGTTCGTCCACTGCAAGGGTCCACAGAAGTGGCGACAGGACACCGCCCTGTGGACAACCCTTTGCTGTGGGTACCTGGATTGAAGTCTGATGAAGGGACATTTTTACTCCTCTGCTGGTGAGCATGGATTCTACCCACCTTACCGTAGTCGGGTCGACACTCTTGCCTATCAGCCCATTGACTAGCAAAGGAGTCGGTGAGTTATCAAAAGCCCCTTCAATGTCTAGGAATGCACATAGCGCTATTTCCTTGTCTTCTGTAGCTTTTTCCACTTTGTCTATCAGGCTCGTGAGGGCAGTCTCCGTAGATTTGCCCCTACGGTACGCATGTTGACTGTCGTGGATTGGTTTACTCACCAGAGCTACATCTCTAATATACCTATCAAGCACCTTCTCCATCGTCTTGAGGAGGAATGAAGAGAGGCTTATTGGTCTGAAGGACTTTGGCTGGCTGTAATCCTTCTTGCCAGCTTTAGGTATAAAAAGGACTTTGGCTATAGTCCATCGTTCTGGTACATGTCCCCAGGCAAAACTAGCTCTGAAGATTTTGACCAGATGGGGAAGAAGGATATTTACCCCTTGTTGTAACAAGGCTGGTGTTATCCTATCCTCCCCGCAGGCTTTGTTAGGTTTGAAAGAGTCAACGGCCCACTTAACCTGATTGGGTCTTATGATTTTGGCAGCCCTACGCCAGTCCTCGTTCCGAGGTCTATTGGACGCTTGTTGGGGCAAGTCTATGCTCAGAGACCCGGGAAAGTGAGTCGCGGCCAGCAACATTAAGGTCTCCTTTTCATTGTTCGTAAAGGAGCCATCATCCTTTTTGAGGAGTCCAATCTGATTAGTCTTGGTTTTGGAGAGCAACTTGTGAAGTCTGGCTGTTTGAGGAAGGCTTTTTACCTCCCCGCAAAGCTTCCTCCACGATGCTCTCTTCGCCTTCCTAATCAGTTTACTATATTCAGTTAATTCTTTTAAGTAGACCTCCCATTCGCGAGTCTTTTTAGCCTTATTGAATAATTTCCTGGTTTTTACCCTACACTTTTCAAGTCCAGGGCTCCACCAGGGTACTTCTCTAGTTGAGGTCTTTGTTTTCTCCGGGCAATTCTCCTCAAAGGCTTGATTCAGTCCTATGGTTAGAATTTCCACAGCTATTTCTAGGCTCTCAACTGTTCTGATTGTTTTTGGAAAGGTGTCAAGATTTTGTCTAAGTTGGTTCCTAAAACCCCCCCAGTCAGTGCATCTTGTGTCCCTATAAGTTATGGTTTGGGCGTCCAGAGCGGCCCTAACCTCAAAAGCAATATGTCTGTGGTCCGACATTGAATTCTCACTGCTGACATGCCAGTCATTTATGTGTCTGGCCAGGTTAGTAGTGGCGATCGTAATATCTAATACCTCCTGCCTTGCTCGAGTCACAAAGGTTGGCTCACAGCCTACATTTAGCGTAATTAGGTTATTAGTCAGTAAAAAGTCAAAGAGTAACTCACCCCTTCTGTTGGTGTCGGTACTTCCCCATGAGGAGTGATGGGCGTTGGCGTCACATCCTATTAGAAGCTCAGCGTTATGTCGGGCGGCGTATTCCACCACCCTCACCAAGTCTTCCGTCGGGTTGTCCCTCTCTCCAGGAAGATATGCGGAGCACACGATCACCCTGGCCCCGCACCACCCTTTTAGGTTGACAAAGGCCGCTACCAAGTCGTCATTGCAAACTTCTGTAATTGGCAAGAAATCAACACAGTTGTTAAATAAAATACATGCTCTGGGTCTTATACCAGTACCGTTACTAAGGATCTTACCGGCACCGTTCAGTCCCAGAACCTGGATGTTGGCTACCCAAGGCTCTTGGATCAGGGCGAGGTTGGCTATGCCCTTCGCAATACAGCGCTCCATTACCGCAGCCGCTGCCGCAGCATGATGGAGGTTTGCCTGCAGGACCCTCACCATTCCCACCTGGGTAGCCCCCCCTAGTTTCCCGAGCGTGCAGGCTTGGGACGTGCTCGCCCCCGACCTGTACGCCAGGCGTCCCTCTTCTGCCCCGCGGACCCCGCCCCTCCTGCCACCTGCTCGCGAGGCACCGCGCCCCGAGCCCTTCCGCCCGCAGCGAAGTGCGGCCAGGCTCTCCCAGAGCCACGCCCCCGCAATGCAGGGAGCCCTCTGGAGGTGGAAGGCTGAGGTTCCGCGTGTCCAGGGTCGATCCGAGGCACTGGCGTGGGTGTCACCTCGGCCACGACAGGTCGCGGAACAGGTTCCTCTCCACGCCGCCTCTCCGAGCCCCCCGACGTAGAGTTTTGCGGTTCCCTCACCGGTCCCGCAGCTGTCATTGAAGGGCCAACCTTTGGGTCGCTCTTGATTTTAAAATAGAGCACTTTAAAACCAAGAACGACCTCAAAGTTCCTAGCCCTAAGGGCCGCGACAGAAGGATCGTCAAGGAAAAAGGACACCACATGCCCATTTCCCTCCGCCCTGCTGTGCGCGACTCTCCAGAGCCCCGTGTTGAGCCCTTCATTCTGTAACCCCAGCAAATGTACAGCTTCGTCAATCGACTCTGCCTCATTACTGGGGATGAAGATGGTCCCTACGGCGGGTTTCGGCAAATCGCTTTCCGGAATAACGGAAAGCGATGCCCCGCTCCAGGGTTTGATAGAGGGGACCCTTTCGGACAGCCATTTTAGGCTGGCCTGGTCCCCGCAGGTAATAATTACGAACCCAGGTCTGTGCGTGAAGCCCGTGAATCTCGGCCCCTTACCCATATTGGTGAGGCTGAGCATCGCCAGAGTAAGGGAGCGGTGCAGCAGCTTCATTTGGTCCTCGCTCATGGGGATCACATTTCTAATCCCCACGCGCGTTTGCTCCACGACCTGTTTGAAGCTGGCCTGCACTACGGGCTTTTCCACCCTAGGAGCCTTCCTGGGTTGCTCCTTTGGGGATTCATCCTCCGACCTTATACGCTTCTTAGCCTTCGGGTCCGGAGGAAGGTTGGTGAGTGGGATCTCGCTCCAAGGCTTTTTAGCCAACGCACGGGCCTCTTCGGCCTGAACATTGGCTGCTAACAGCCTTCGGAGCCTTTTCCGCGCTGCACCACCTAATCTCTCATGGCGATGAGTGGACTTTTCCGTTCTTTGGGCAGAGTCACAGGAGCCTCCTGCCCTGGCCGGACTAATCCCCTCACCCGCCACCAGTGTTGTCCTATCCGGGGAGGCTAGTAAAACCTCCTCCATTAGGCTTATCGTCTCCCCTAAAAGGGGAGAGAACTGTTCTCCAACTGGAGACGACGATCTAGATACATTTTTTTTTGACTTATTAACTTCCATTATTATACCCACGAGTAGCTAGGGAAATAAAAATGCCCATCAGCAGAGCCCCGCATGCCAATGGGAGGACTGAAAATACTACCCGATTCGTCCAGGTGTCGGATAGCCACCGTTAGCGACTGAGCTCCCCCTCAGCCACGCATCCCTCGGCACGGTACGGATAACACCTTGGATTGGGTTATATATATGAATAATATAAAATAAACCTTACATAGATATATACTATATATATTTTATACAAAAGCGCTCGGTGTTTTCTGTTTTGAGTCTATTTCCTAATGAGCTAGACCCAGTAACAGGGCTGGCAACCTCGAGAAGGCTAGATCCGCCGAACTTGCCTTGGGGATCTTTGCGACCAACTTGTCACTCTCCCCCAAGACCAACGCCCCCCCATCACCTCTGAAGGAGGTGATAGGGTAGGCCTGCACCTATGCTAACATGTTAAGCATGCCGTACGGAAACCGTTAAAGCATAGACCCAGACCCGCCCCAGTAGTGACAGTAACTTGCTAACTTACATAAAAATCGACTTTCGTCGGTACTCGCAAAATAATTTCTCTTAAAAATTCGGTTCTCCTACCGAAACACGTTATAAGGTCACAGGCGAGAAGGACAATTTGTTTAACTTTTCAGCTTACATTAGCCAAGATGAGTTTCCCCGGTTCTCTTATGAAAGTCAGCCGGCCACTTAGCGCTACCATAAAAGTTAAATGCTTCATAAATCATAGTGGGCGGAGGAAGCAGGACTCAGGAGCACGCCGCTGTAATGAACTGGCGTCTTATTAATAATAACTTGTTGACGGTTAGATCCCTAAAAGCTGGATATTAACTCGACAGGAAACACGGCAGCAGCTTGATACAAGGAACGCAATGACATAAAATGAGTTTAAAATACAGCGGTGTTCAAATGCGAAACAAAAGACGTACTATGAATCGCAGCCACATTATACATATAACGTACGCATCCACATTAGTTATATTACGCAAGTTGATGTCCATAAGTGACTGACATTCTCTGCAAGTTTTGTCAAATTGTCAACTTGTAGACACAAAAAAATAACAAAGGACGAACGACGAGTCTTCGAATCGACCGCAACAAAATGAGTACGGTTCTTAAATAGGTTTTCAATTTTAACGATCACTGAGTACATTGTAAGTGAGCAAAATTTCAATTAATACCTTTCTAGCGAGGCAAGTATTCGACAAACAGAGTAAAGCTCCCAATCAGTCAGAAACTGTTTGCCCGACAAACTCTCGTGGTTCGACCAGCAACTGGCATTGTGCGTAGCTAAGTACCTAACTTACTTACCGTCACTTATACTTGAACTAACCATTGAATACGGGTTCAATTAGTCTAGAGAACTACTTGACGGACCTCTGACCTATTTGAGAAGTACGCTAAGTTATATAAAATGTATAAGGAAGATTTTTCGACAGAATCTTACAAGTGTTTTGTTTTCATGAAGTTAATACGTAATGTTTATTTATAAGGGACACAGATTTGCTAGTTTCTGGGATGGTGCATCGTGGGGCTTGGCTCAGAAAATATCTTTCTTAGTATCTATCAATTTCAAACCTACAGAGAAGCCAGTTCTGTGCTAACCTTTTTCATTTGCAAAGAAAAATCCCAAAAGAAGTCAAAATATTCAATCAAAAACCCGTAAAAATGTAATCATCCTTCTTTTCCGTGTGAAAGTCGGATACAAATGCCTTTAATTCAACCCTCAGTAAGAAAATTCTAATCATAAAAGATTACAATTTTATCCACAAATTAAAACCACAGAGTATAAAATTTCCGTACACACCACGCAAGTAGAAAACGATGAGCGAACAACATGAATTATGGAAGGCGGGAACACGTTGCTGCAACAAGCTACCGCAACAAGCAACTACAACTTGATACACTATTAGCATCTTTAGAATATATAAACGACTTTTGTGAAGTACGTTTTTAATTTTCTTTTCTTAAATCTTTTCTGAGGCACCTTTCGGCTTAACCTCATTGCTTCATCCTGTCTTTATTATGTACATACTTATAATTGAACAGTACCTATTGCTATTCTGTAAAAATCTACGTCGGTGAATTTAAGTGAAGTGAGTTCGAGGTGACCTGTCCCCCACCAGAATATCGATGCTGTTCAAAAACCAGTACAGGAAAGAGACAGAAACTAATCTCAGCGAAAGCACTATGCTGAATAATGTTTATTAATCTTAGCCGTAATTTAAATTTTTAATCGAAATAACAGGTACCTATTCTTGATGGCCCTCCAACTAACTTCGGCCTGTAAGTGCCGACCTCTAATATTATAAGTAATACATTACCTTAATTTTGGGAAGGTACCCATAATCTTGGAAAATGTAAGAGGTTTTAATACGGCTTTCTCGGAAGGGTTTTCATTTAAAGGAGTTATACTCAGGTCTATTTTCTAGTAGGTTCCTTGCAAAATAACAAAAAGATCAAATTGACGAAGCCTTAGGCGATTGTAGTCACAAGCGTTAGATAATAAATTGAACACTACTGTGAAAATAAATGAAGGGTTTACTAATATTAAGTACACTATCTAGATGGAGTGACTGCCTATCTGACCTCCACTACCCAGTTGCTGGGTAACACGATACCCCTTGGTAAGACTGGTTGTCAGGTTTTCTAGCTTCTGACTACCAATAACGACTGATAAAGATCTACGAATGACAGCCGGGACCAATGGCTTTACATGCTTGCCGAGACACTGAAGGGTATCGGTATGGAATGGGTGGTCACCCAACCACGACACTTCCAACAACTCCACCTCTGTCAGTAACACATACTACACCAACAAAAAAAGCTTTTTCAAAAAAAAGAAAACCGCCTTCGGTGGCTTTGTGTTTGTTGTTTTGCATTGCCACCGACTTCCGAAAGTAAAGTAATGTGTGTTCTGTGCTGAAAGTTATTTATCACTTTTTAGTTTTTGAAGGCGGTTTTCTTTTTTTTGAAAAAGCTTTTTATTTTTCGCTTTTAAGTATCGCCTCAACATCCAAATCCATTAAGAAACGGCGACACACTTAAAAGAGATTGTAAGTCCTCCAAATATTGGAGAAACTAAAACGTCATTTAAGTATTTTCTTTGGGATTTTGTTGATTTTCTCAAAAAGGGCTGGATCAATTATGGTAAAATTTATATGGGACCATTTCGGAATAAACCCCTTGTGAAAAAAAAAAGAATTTTGCAAATCCGTCTATATATGACAGAGTTATGAATTAAAAGTTATTTTAAAAAAATTAAAAATAACTGTTGGCTTTGTTCTGTTTGTTGTTTTGTTTTGTCACCGACTTCCAAAACTGAAGTCATGTGTCTTCTGTGCTAAAATTATTTTTAAGTTTTTAGTTTTTAAACGCGGTTGTCTTTTTTGTAAAAAAGCTTCTTATTTTTCCCCTTTTTAATACCTCCTTCTTATCCAAATCCACAACACAGTTAAAACAGAGATTGAAAGTAGTCTAAAGATTGAAGAAACTAAAACGTCGTCTATGTCATTTTTTTGTGTTTTTGTTGATTTTTTCAACAAGCGTTGTATCAATTTCGAAAAAAAATGATATAGGACCACCCCTGGGGCATAATCTATCAATAAAAAATATTTTTTTAAAATCGATTCACATTTGCCGGAAAAACCGCGTCAAAGTCAAAGCATTTATTTTAATTAAACCATTTACAGGCACTTTTGAATTGTCAAGGTGTCGGTCAGTTAGTTGGTTAGTTAGTTAGTTAGGTCAGAAAGTTGAAGATAGTTGCTATTTCCAAAACGTAGGGTAGGTCTCTATGGAGAAGAACAAGCAAGAAACTCCACGGACACTCTTTTAAAATCAAGTTTTTACAAAATACTGCTTATATTATTCTTGTTGCTTCTATATGTGAAAACAATGAAGGTAATCTAGCACTACAAAATATAAAAAAAATAATCAAAATAAAAGCTATGGCTGTTAAGAGTTGACTAATCTCTACTGACAGCGCCCATTCACGAACATGACGCGTGGATCAGCACCATTCAGTTCAACGATTTTGGAGGGAGCTGAATGATCCAACACACGCGTCACCATCAGCGAGACATTTGAGTGAGCATGACAATTCTCTCAACCGCCATGCTCATTTATGTCAAACACATAATAATTTACTTAATATTTGGCTCCATGGTAGGTACTCACATTTACATAATTGAAATAATGCTGCTAAGTTATAAACATACAAAAATAAGAAAATAAATCATACAGTTCAATTGATAATCTCCTTATTTTTGAAGTCGGTTGAAAACACCAGTTTGTAAACTACACACTATAACAGTTTGAAGCCCTTTATTCAAGCAGACAGATGAAGTCATAACTCACAGTTGGCAAGGAGTCGCGTCGCCACCAAGATATCACGGAATTTAGCTCCGTTTGAGATAAACACAGCATCCAGCCACCCGAGAGACCTGATATATCCTCTGTAAGTACTGGGTACAGTCCACAAATGCGACAAGTACTCAGGTTGCTAACTACAAGAACATTATAAGATCTTTCAAATGACACTGGGGTTGAATACTTAAGGCGCTTCCCTGACCAAATATCCTTGACCATACATTTCCTCTTTTCTGCAGAATCCTTAAACGTGAATTATCAAGATTTTTAAATTACCTATCTATTAGTGTAATCTTCAAATTAATAGCACGTCAACTTTAGCAAAAGATACATGTTTTCAATTATTTTGGTCATTTTTTTACAGGGAGATTTAGGTGCATATAGGGTACATAAAAAAAATAAGAACGTGGAATGTGATGATAGGATATTGAACATTAATAATATGCTTTTAGATGTAGTTTGTTTCTCTTAATTAATGAGAAGAAAAACGCACTTTTGGTCGGGGTAGCGCTTTAAATGGAGCTGCTCACATACATGTTTTACATTACGGCTCAATAAACTGTGTCCACAATAGTTTCAAAGTGTGTTTTGTATTTTTAGGGTACCGTACCTCAAAAAGAAAGAACGGAACCCTCATAGGATCACTTTGTTTTCCGTCTGTCTGTGTGTCAAGACCCTTTATCTCGGGAACGCGCGGAGATATCGAGTTGAAAAACAATTTACTCAAGTCTACAGTCCCTTGAAGCTGTGAAGAAATCAAACTTCATAGTTAACGTGAAAAAAATATACGGCTGTTTATGCCGCAAAAAACGTATTTTTCGACATTCTCAAGAGAATTATTTATCGAATACTTCCCGTTGACCTAGAACTATGAAATTTGGCAAGTAAAATCTACTATAAATAGAGGGAAAAGTCTGAAAACTATACATTTGTAATTAAATCATACAAAATATAGTCTTTATTTAAAGTACGAAATCAATCATCGAGGTATGCGAATCACGGAACCCTTGTTTTTCCTACTTACTATGAACGTGAAACGTGTCATCGATAATTTTTTCTTTTCGAATGGGCACGGTACACTTCATGCACTGACAGCGTCATCAACTGGGTAACCCTCAAGCATTAAGCGGAACACCGTGCGGCCGGTGTTCCGCGTTGCTTTATGCTCTCATGCATTCAAATTCCTTTGACAGGGGGTCACCAGTTGATGACGCCATCCGAACATGGACTCGTAATGGAAACCCCGATTTTTGAAGTTGCCGTGTATCATTTGGAATGGAATTAAGTAATTCGATGGAAAATTTGACTAAACACAGTCCTAGATAATTAATGCCTTTATCTTATCGATAAAGTTTAATACAGCTTAATTACTTATTGACCAAAATATAATTAGACAGGTTTGCATGGAGAGCAGCAGCACGCTGTCCAATATATACTAACATTGCAAAGATATTTCAGTTTTAACCTACAGACAAAACTCTTACGTCAACTGTACACCCAAAACTAAATGTATGGTACGTACATAACACGTAACTAATACGAGTCAAATATAGACGTCTAAATCTTGACTGGAAATAGTACCTACTCTAATTTAGTTCATCCGATCAATTTCCGAACGGGTTCCTGTCGCATTTATTATTACCGAGGGCGAATGTGAACGTTACAATCGATACCCACTAGTTGACCGATGATTTCATCACATATTTATTGATATCAATTTTCGATACATGTAACATTATATTGCTTTCGACAATAATAGCGGAACAATGTGGAATGAGGGGCAGAAAGTGTTAACCTTTCAGTAGTCCATTATCCCAATAAAAGGAAAAACCATCACGTACCTCACTAACATCTCAGGTTTAAAACTTAACAGGGGCACGAAGAAACGCTAGCTATCAAGCAAAAGCCCCGCCTTCACGTAGGAAGCTCTAAAAACTGCTTAAAACCAAGATAAAGGCTCCTAAAACAAGCTACGGCTGCGACAACGGTTGTTTCAGCCGTTTACAACCTTGCGAGGGGATAATGGAGCCCCTTTACACCTTTCTCATGGTTTACACGCGGGTAAATGTGTCCCCACTTATCTTACATGTGTAAAATACTTATAGTAAAAATGTAAAAGGTGTACAAGTGACGATTTTCACAGAGATTAAAATAACGGAGAAATAGTACTTGATAAGTAATAAAATAGACTTACATCATTATAAGAACGCATCATGGTGGGTATAAATAATAGTGTTTTAGAAACAGCGTTTTGAATCACATCACGCACAACTACGCAGAATGCCAAATTTAAAAAAAGAATACATTGAAATTCCTAAGCGAAGTGTTCGATTTTTAAAACGGTAGTAATTGTGAGCAATTTAGTTTTTATTTCAGTAAAACCTACTTGCGGCAGCCAAGGTTATCTTTTAAAGGTGGGTACACACGTACGTACATGCTCGATAAACTTGCTCGATCTCGAGCAAGTACGAACGTGTGTACCAGGCATTTTGGTTGGCTTCGAGCATTTGTCTTGAGACTTGCATGGTACACACGTTCGTATTTGCTCGAGATCGAGCAAGTTTATCGAGCATATACGTACGTGTGTACCCATCATAAGTTTGAGTTTGTTGCTAACACACTCATTATGTATGATATTTTTGTATTTTAAGTTCGCATTTAGCATTTAACTATGAGTTAAGATTTTAGTGAAGGCTTACATTTTTTTGACAGCTCGAAATTAAGTTAGTCAAAATAGACTAATCACGATTTCCTCATAGATTGTGTATGCTAGTAGAACTAGTGGGAATAAAAAGTCCCATTAGTTCACTATTTTCTAATACCTAACATCGTAGGACTACTGGAAAATAAGTACCACTAGTTCTACCGTAGAACTGTTTAGTAGAACTAATGGGAACAATCCTTACTTTCATAGCAAAAAATAAAAACAAATTATACAGTTAATTGTATTTTATCGGGTTTTCATGGCTAAAACAAAGTATTACCCCTTAGTCTTATCCCTTGGAAATAATGGCTAAATGTCTACCACCCAATTGATTTTCTGTGAAAAGTAGATCAGCGCAAGAACATTACCCAAAACACCATTTCACTGAAACTGTCTGCAAGTTTCAGACATACTCTTGAAAATAGTTCTGATATTACACTGAGGTTAATCAATATACTGAGCCAAAGTATACGAGAACAGAAACTAATTACATATTGAACAGTTATTGTTTTAACATAATTGCCGAGCTCCGGAAATTAAATCACGTCTTTAGATTAATTTCAAAGAACTCTGTTTGAACGTCGCCGGAGTTTGTAATATCTTTGTGCATAGTTATTACGATATCGAACATTTCAGCCTAGGCTAGCCTCCTTCTTTAGGTCTATTAGCGCAATCCTTAGGTATTTTAAACAGTAGGTCTTTTGAACATAGTTGTATCGAAAATAGATAGAAAAACTTTTGATATTGTGATACGTAACCGCGCTATTTTACTCTCTTATGAATATAACACGAGAAATGGACAGACTAGATTTCATCTTATCTAATCTAGGTATTAGAGTTACACATCAGGAGGACAATTCTAGTAACTTTTAGAAATGTTCGCATCTCATCATAGCATTCGATATTCGAATCGCTTTTACCTCAGTTTCAATCTTACAAAAATGTACGAGGTATTTTTGCCAATTAATATGGACTAAGTTATGATGACGAACAACTACCGGAGGTATATTGTGAAGGACGGCACGGTTGACATTTGTCGGGCATGCCACCGACCGGGAGAATCATTCCGACACATTATCTCTGGGTGCTCTCGTCTGGGAACACCCAAATATTCCGAAATATTTTATTCCGAATTTCGATATTCCGATTTTCAAAAGTCCGAATTTCATAATACCTACCTAAAAATTATAATCACTATTATTTAAAATCACGAAAGTTATTTTACCGAATGTCGTAAATCCGATTTGTTAGTTTTCCGATTTTTATATGTTCGAAGAATCAAATGCTCGATGGGTTCTCGGTCCGAAAAACGAAATTCCGAATTTCAATACTTCGAATAAACTGTTCAAATTAGGATTCTGATTAAATTCGGCTACGCATATATATTCAAAATGGTGTCCCCGGGAACACCCAAATATTCCGAAATATTTTATTCCGAATTTCGATATTCCGATTTTCAAAAGTCCGAATTTCATAATACCTAAAAATTATAATCTCTATTATTTAAAATCACGAAAGTTATTTTACCGAATGTCGTAAATCCGATTTGTTTGTTTTCCGATTTTCATATGTTCGAAGAATCAAATGCTCGATGAGTTCTCGGTCCGAAAAACGAAATTCCGAATTTCAATATTTCGAATAAACTGTTAAAATTAGGATTCTGATTCAATTCAGCTACGCATATATATTCAAAATGGTGTCCCCTTGTTTCGCAGGCAGAAATTTCATAGAATTTCGTTTCCCAGAAAATGTTTCATATAATATTTGGTTCTTGTATTTTTATTTCGACTATTGTGTGTGGTGGTAGTGAGCGTGAATCCCATCTGCGACGATAAGCTCGCGTGGTACCGCCGGAGCCCCGCAACGCCGTAGCCGTGACAGAAACCATGGCTGCTGCATGTTGCATGTTCACTTGCATGTTGCATGCTCGCTTGCATGTTGCATGCCCGCTTGCATATACATCATGCAAGCGAGCATGCTTGCTTGCTTGCTTGCACGATAAAGATAAAGATAATCGGAATTTTAATAATCGGAATTCGTATTTTTGATGTTTCGAATTTTCATTATGTCGGACTATTTGTTATTCGATCTTTTGAAACTCGGTATTTTGAGAATAGTAATTATAAACGTTCGGAATTTTGAAATTTTAGTATTATAAAAATAGGATGAATGATAAATCGGAGTTGCCATATTAGGAATTTTGAACCATTCGGAATTATGAAAATCGGTATTTTGAAATTCGTATTTCTGACTTTCGGAATAAAGTTTTTCGTATTTATGTAGTGTACCCCTCTCGTCTGGCTAACGGAGACTACTTGCATAGACACAACCTTGTAGCTAGGATTATCCACCAGCAACTTGCTCTTAAATACAGGCTTGTGGAGTCGGAAGTACCGTACTACAGGTATGTGCCCGACCCAGTTCTCGAAAATGGCAATATCACATTGTATTGGGATCGATCTATCATCACTGATAGGATTATTGTTGCCAACAAGCCTGACATAGTGGTGATAGATCGATTAGAGCGTCGCGCAATGATTATTGATATAGCGGTTTCCGCATGACGAGAACCTCGTGAAAACTGAGAAAGATAAACAAATTAAGTATCTTGACTTGGCTCGCGAGGTTGTCGACATGTGGGATGTGAATACAGCAGTTATTGTGCCGATTGTTGTTACAGCCAATGGAATCATTTCCAAGAGCCTCGACCAACACCTAAAGAGGCTCTCGTTAGGCAGCTGGATCAAGGGCTTGATACAGAAAGCGGTACTCCTGGACACGGCGCGTATAGTCAGGAGATTCCTCTCTCAGGAGCCCATGACCACCGGTAGCTTGAACCCTGTTCCGATACCGGTGGGCTACTATTTTTTATATTTTTAAATGTTTTTTTTTATTATATATATATAATACAATATGTAAATAAAATGAATAAATGAGAATAATAATAATAATTGTTTATTTAATAAAAAGACACGTACAAAAAAATATCTTAGAATAAAATTTAAAATAGACAAACAACACAACCACAGATTATACTTCAATTTTGAACGCTTTTAATTAGTAGAGTTGACATTCTGATATAAAAGCTGTTTAACTATGGAAGAATATTCTTTTTTTTTTTTGGTACGGTGTGGAAAATCCTCATGGATGTCGTCCGCCCTGGGGCGGGCGGAGGGGTCTGTCAGACTCTTACTGACTAAAAACCACCCCGGTGTTCCATCTCACACCTACGTCGGGGGTCACGGGAACTGGAGATACTTCCGCAACTCCCGACTGGTGCCGGCCCGTCGTAGCGAGGTGTTAGATTCCCCCCCGGACGGCTAAGAGGGGCGCGCGTGGAACACTACGCGCTGCCACCTCGGGTCCTGATGTATGTGGGGGGCGACAGACGTCCCCGAGTCTGCCGCCCCTGGACCCATTTAGGGGGGCCGGAAGAGGGCGTTGTCCGCCCTCTGCCGACGCCCGGTGCGCCTGCTACGGGCCGGGTGGGAGGTTGAGATCTCCCTCTCCCTTTCCGCAGCCTCCTTCTGCGACATGACACTTTCGCAGAAGGAAACCAGACAGATTCTAGTCTAACCTGTAGCAGCTACACATCTGATATCCTCAAGAAAGCTATGAAGAAATCAGAGACTCAGGCAACGACCTTCAACTTAATATCATTAACATCATCATGTCAACCTTTTAGACGCCCACTGCTGGGCATAGGTCTCCCCAAAGGGGGTAATCGCCATGCTCGACCGATGCATGTTGGCCATCGCAGTAGGTGTTATGATACTCAGAAGGACGCTGCTGCCCTTCCTCTGGTCAATATCCCTCTGTCGCCTTCTACGACACCCACGAGTACAAATGGGGTGGTGCAATTCGCGGCCGGCGCCACCCGGAGGCAGCCAGCCAGCACCACATCAGTTTAACACAATTCCAAAAATATCTTTCAGAAAAGGTGAGGTTAGGTTTGAAGTCTCAGGTCACCATCACGGGCTCTTTACTTCATAATGGATAGTCAAGATACGTGTTTGTGTACTTGACGACACGGTTGGCGCAGTGGCTGAGCGATCGACTGCTGCGCAGCGTGTTGCGGGTTCGATTCCCGCCCAGGGAAAATATTTGTGTGATGAGCACTTGTGTTTGCCTTGTGTCTGGGTGTTGTTTATCCATATATGTATATATTTACAAAAAAAAAATGTATTTGTGTATGTATATCAGCTGTCTGACACCCATAGTACAAGGTCTCCCTAGTTTGGAGTCAGATGGCCGTGTGAAATTTCCCCACATATTATTATTATTATTATTTATAGGTACGCACGGCTACACATCAAGCTATACATTTCCAGATGAAGCTGACCTCTCACTGTATCGATATTCTATACAAGGCGAGATCAGCTTATACTAGAAATATATAGCTTGATGTGTAGCCGTGTGTACCTCAATCCCGAATATTCGCTTCATACAAACTATGCAGTCAACTTTGAAACCTAAATAAATTGTCATAAATGTCCCCGGATTACACCTAGTCGAATACTCGAATCTGTTTCACACGCGACACGATACTAAAAACGATCCTGTTGTTTACCTCTATTTCTATGAAAACATAATATGTGTTGGTTCCAAGACAATCCAACTTCAACTTTATTGTGTGGCTGTAAAGTTGACAATGAAACGGAAATATTTTTTAACTAGACAAGATTAAAAGTTACGCCAAAGATATTCAATATTACATAAACATGTGCCAGAAGTGCTCTTGGATTAAAATTAATGAATATATTATACAATAAGTATGAATGCTTGAATTAAAAAAATATATGAAAATATGCCAGTGTAATGCATGTTTGTTTAAAAAAAAAAAAAATGTTGACCTACTTTTGCTCTACTGCAAAGCAAAGACTCACAAGCAACAGTGCTCGTGGCGTCTCTCACAGAAGCCATGAGCACTGATCACCTTGTAGAGACGTCAACATATCAAACTATATTAAACTGACATTTTTTCCAATTGAACATGAACCTTATTATTTTGTAATAAAGTTGAAAACTATCAAAAAAAATTGACAGATTGGAGTAACTTGATGGGCCTCTGTACAAGGTGGATTGACGATTTCAGACTTACATCCATAGGTACTAATATTACAATGCGGAAGTCAGTTTATTTATTACGCTTTCCCGGTTAAACTAAACTGAAACGATTTTTTGTCAAATTTGGTATAGACTAAGCTTGAAGCCCAAGAAAGGCTTTAATAGGCTACTTTTTGATCCCCAAATATCTGTATTAGATACCGACATTTACGCGGACGGAGTCGCGGGCAAAAGCTATATAATTATGTAATTATTATGTTGATAGGTGTTTAACTAAGCATAGGCATTTAAGTATAATTAAGTAAGTCCAGGTTTTCTCGCTATGTTTTAGTTTGGTTTTAAAGGACTTTAAAAATAGATACTTAAGTGATCCTGCTTACTAAATAAATAAAATTACATCAGGTTTTTGATTTAGCTTGTAGTCACCGTTTGCCATCTTCGATTATCCAATCAAGTTTTAACGTTGGCCGATATTTGTCCGTTTGGTGGTAAATGGTTCAATACCCCTTAGGTACACGTGTTGCAACACAAAGATGTTTACCGATGCGTTACAGACCTTAAGAGTTAAAGTAAAATGGTTGTTTCACTAGTATAATTTTAATAATACTTTTATGTAATACTTAGTTGGAAAACTGTTTGGTGTGTTTAACCGTTTTGTACCTCTCAAGACCATCCTTTTTACAAAGATCTTTTCAGATAATCTCCATTTTCAGCTGTGCTTTATATTTCTAAAAATATAATGAGTATTCTTTACACACGTAACCTACACTTTTAATGATCCCGAAACAACAAAAATCCACCTTTAGAACATTTTTCAACCGTAAACAAAAAGAACTAAGCCGCTGCAGTATAAAAAGCAGCATCGAAACATCCAGCCATTCAGCGCTGTACATCTTTGAAGCGAAACTATTGCATATTTTGTATTGCAGCCACATGACGCTCTCTGTTGTATGGATTCACACGAGCGAGGAATGTAAGTAAGTAGGTTTACAAACAGGATGGAAGCAGATCCGCAAATGGCTGCCGGAGCTAAAGTCAACGCCGCTATTTGTTTTGTGAAACTAACAAATTACATCCTAGGGAACGTGGTTACGGTTGTTATATTAAATCTGGTTGAATTAGAGGGCGTGTTGGAACTTTTAAAGAGAAAAATTATGAATAGGTATGCTTTACACTAAGTGTTAGTGTTACAAAGAATTGCTGACGCTGAAACTACAAAAACAAATGTAAAGCGTTCTTCGTATTTGCATCATACCTACTCATACGGGAAGTTACCGACTTTTGGATGTGGACCGGTAGACTTCAGTAAGTTAAGTCAGGAGTAAATCAGCGTGTTACTCAAGCGACAGCGAGATCTAGACTCTCATTTGACAGGTTTCTTTCCTGTCTGCTCTTCCGAAATTCATAATAATCCAAGTATGAATTCTATTTCTAGAACGCCCGTATTGGTCTTATGTAGCGGGGTATTATAGTACCGGCCAGACTCAATTATTGTAGACTGCCAGTTATTTTTATTTGATTAGTGCTTTTAAGATTTGAAAGAACACCAGATACATTAGGTGGTGTCCAGCTGTTTAGTATAAAATACAGCCATACACACATATATTCGACATCAATTTGAAGGTTTTACGTTATTAAAGCCGTAAACTAAATAGAAGTATTACTGACAATTGTCAAGATTGACAACTGTCATTGACAAACATGTCATAGCAAAAACATTATTTCTTTTCCAGATTTATAAAAAGGGAATCAAATTAGCTTTAATTAGCAGACAATGCTGATGGACAATAATGTAAGTACTTTTATTCTATTTTTGCATAATAAAAGATTCCAAGAATCTATAAAAACAAGTAATATAAAATGTAAACAATAATTGTGATAAATGATTGCATGCATAGAAAAAGTAAATATAGTATTGTGTTAAACATAATACTAAACAATTTACCCTATTCCGTAGCTTATTCTTTCACATATTCATCAGTAGTTCTACCTCTAAAATAGAAGCAAAAAGAAATCTGAAAGAGGATGCGCCAGGGCACCTTCAAATTTAAAATTTATTACGTCTTTTGCAATCTGTAGCTCAGTATATGTATGTCTATTCTGTTACAATCTTCCTCGGTGAACAGGGACGGATGACAGCTCACTTCACCTAGGTGTTCACCGAGGGAGATTGTAACAGAATAGCACTGCAGGTTGTATTCTAATAAAAAAAATAATTTGCGGGAGTAACAAATATGCATCAATAACATAACTCTCCAAGTTAGAAAAGATTTAGATTTCATTAAATAGACACATTTACGGACTAACTTGGAGAACTATAGATGATTTTAGTTATTATAATTCTATAAATGCATATTTATTACTCACGCGAATATTTTTAGGGTTACCGTACCGTACCTCAAAAGAAAAAATCGAAACTCTTAAAGGATTACTTTGTTGTCCGTCTGTCTGACCGTCTGTCTGTCTGTCAAGACCCTTTATCTCGGGAACGCGTAGAGGTATCGAGTTGAAATTAAAACCATATACTTAGGTCTACGGTCCCTTGAAGCTGTGAAAAATCGTACATCTAAGTTAACGTGAAAAAGAGATACAGCCGTTTATGTCGTACAAAACGTACATTTCGACGCTTTCAAGGGAATCAAAATGTATAATAGGGTACTTTCCGTTGACCTAGAACTATGTCTTGTCCGGTTTCTTTCTTACCATACAACTAGATACTGGGCTGAAAAATGCAAAAACGTAAGAATATTTGAATTCCGCGGGCAACCCTTGCACTTTTAGCTTAAAAATAGAACCTATAATTGTAACACTGCCTCGTAACTTCACCTCGTAAGTCCACATTAACTAAACTTAGTCTAAAACTAGAACCAAAACTTGGTTTAAATTGGCTACAATCCTAGTAATAGATTCAAATTCCCAACTTGAAAAATAGTCTTAGTAAATCTGATTACCCTTTGTGCACAGAATTGAAATTTAAAGTTATGTACCTAGGTGGTCAAAGCCAGACCTAAGAGTCTTATGTTGGTGGCTAGGTACTTAGCTTGCCGACGAATTTGAAAAGCTTACTGGCTGAGTCCCTGCGATGCTCCTAAGTCTGTACAAACTAATATTAACGTAGAAATTCATGATATTTCCATCATTGTAAAACGGTGGAGAAGTTGTGTGGTGGAAGAAAACCCGGATAAGTGCGAGTCAGACTCGCCCACCGAGGGTTCCGTACATTTTTGTAGGTACATATCATACTTCTATCCTAATCCATCATACCTACTATCCATGCTTTAATACTTAATATTATAAATGCGTTTTTTGCGACATAAACGGCCGTATCTTTTTTTCACGTTAACATAGAGGGTTGATTGAGGGTTTACAGCATCAAGGGACTGTAGATTTGAGTATATGGTTTTAATTTCAAATCCATACCTCCACGCGTTCCCGAGATAAAGGGTCTTGACAGACAGACTGAATGACGGACAACAAAGTGATCCTATAAGGGTTCCATTTTTTTTCTTTTGAGGTACGGAGCCCTAAAAAACGAGTGTAAATATATATTTTTATTAAACGAGGCTAAAAGTAAGTAATGACGTCTAAATGTAATTTAAATTCTGCAATCTAATGGTGGAATCTATTTGCATTACTCTGGTGAGATGCATATTTAGGGCCAGGTGAGTTGTAGCCAAAGTCTATAACAATATAAAAAAGGCCGGTTTCCTTAAATACTTTTAACTTAATAATATAAAGATAATAATCTAATAAGCACTAACTTACAGCCCATTCATCCTTTCAACCTATCTCTACTAACTATTTTAGATTTGGCTTCAAATCTATCCAAATACGCCTGAATCTGACGGCTAACCTCGGCTATCCAATTACTGGGGAGATATCATAAAGTTGGTTGTTATTCCTAGACTTTTGGGGTTACATTTGATATGACTGACATAAATAACTAATTGAATGACATCATATTCACGTATAATAATATTATATAATTCCTGTAAATGCAAATATTGTAAATATCTTTTTAAAAAAGAGTAAGTATGGTGTTTCTTGCCAATTCTTCTCCATACAAAACTACTTTTTGGAATGGGCAACTAGATATTTTTTTTCCCATTTGAGGTTCAAATGTGCCATAATTGAAATAAGTGATTTGACTTTGACTTTGAATGCTAAGGAACATAATTATGTAGGTAGAGTTACGTTAAACGATCAACTCATTTTTCTTCTTATTTCTCAGCGATGAGTTACCTAAATTTCGAAACCCTAGACTCCGTGAATCAAAAAGATGAGCTATTTAAATCAGGGTTCAATCGGGACCTATTAAAAACATCGAAAAATATTTTTTAAATTATTGCTGAGCATTTGGCTGCTGCGCTACTTATGGTCGGTTCGATTCCTGGTATTGCTTACAATTCATTGTTCTGGATCCGTTCATGTACGTGAGTTTACATGTTTATAAATGCACCTACGAAAAGAAATAGCTAGTGTGGGGCAAAGTTAAAAAATATAATATTACCTGTTTACATTTTATCCCGTCAATTGACAAAAGATTGAGTCAATATCTCAATCTAATATGAAAAAAGAGTGACAGATATAGAGATGAATAAACGTTACTTAGCACGTACTTTGGTTTAGTTAGGCTTCCATCTCTTTCTTGTGATAGTTGTGCGACAGTGACGGGAACATAGCTAAACCAGGTAACTTTTTTATCTTGGCTTTAATATATATTTAGAAGTCCCAAGCCACGTTGCAAAAATACCTATTAAAGAATTAAAGTGTGGTTGCGGCTTTATTAACGTTTCCCATTAGCTGAATTTGTTTACACGTCTAATCCACTTCGATACGCTTTGTAATTTGTAGGACGTTTCAGTAAGCCGATTATTTAGAACATTTCAATTATTCCTTTTTATTTTTAATAAAGTGCTAATGTAATATATGAATTCTCTAGTAAGCTGATTATCTAGTACCATAAAGCATAGCCTTTGGCACTCAACAACAAAGTAGCTTTCTATCAGTAATAAAAAAATTGCTACAGTACCAATACTTTCAGAGATTACCACTTTCAAACAAAATTAAACAAACTTTATCTCAATATTATTGAGTATAAATAAAAACATAAGCAACCGATTGCCTGGCGACTGACCAACTCACACTGGACCTGGCTGTTGGATTACAGCTAAGAGTGCGGGGGCATTCTTCAAAGTGCACCTATTGTAAGGAATGATATCGATTGAAGACGTTATAAAATTCAATTGTTTATTAAAACTACCAGGAGAGCAAAAATAAACTGAAATTAAGTGCATGAGCGACTCACTACTTAGCTCAAAAATGGTAAAAATACAAGTTTTAAAATATAATTATTTCTTTTTTTGAAAAGTACCAGGGTAACAGAACTGAGCAGAAAATAGGCGCCTAAACAATCTTACTAAGTTGTGCACTAACGATTAAACACAAAGAGGTATACCCCAGGGTGCGTCCTGCTGAGTGACGGCGCACTGCGTAAGTAAAATGAAAAAAGCATTTAAAAAACATCTACACGTTTGAATTGAGTGCATCCGCCTACGGCCGACCCACCAAAAAGAGTATAGTAGTATATTGGACCCACACTCATACTAAGTAGTCACTCGCCCTACCTACTCAAAAAAACTAGGCACTGAGTCCTATCAGTGAAAATATTCCACATAACAATATGTTAAGTGTGCAATTCCACTTTTAACCAGACTTGAATCTCATCCCGGTGCGAATGACGTAATAATTGGAATGGCTCACATAATAATTATACCTGATTAGCTTGAAGGAACTCGACGCGATAATTAGACGACATAATCCAGATGGTAGCAAAGCACGTCATATTACAAAGATGGCGAATAAAGAGACACATCTCATGGAAATTGTGATTTTGGGTTGTGCTTAATTATCCAGTATATTGTTTGTTTCCTTGAATGATAACAGATTATTTGGTTAACAATATAATATTCCGTTTTTGATCAGAATGTACAAATTAAATCAAGCACTTGACCATAGTCCCACAAAATAATTTGAGATACAAATCGAAATACGTGTAGGTAAAAATCGCTGAGACTTTAAATTCTGTATATCTCAGTCTCTAATTTAAAATCGTCTAAACCCGCTATCAGAATTATAAAATTTGCTGACCCATTAATATTCATCTCGACTAAAAAGTGCCGGTGAGGACTTCGCAGAGTTGCGCTAGGGGTGCACCGCCGCAGTTGCTGCACAGAATTGCATTAAGCGGCGCGTCCCCAGCTTCGGTTAATTTGTTGGTCACCGCTCGTTACCATTTAATTCGCATCCCTCTAGCCCAGATCGCGGTTCACTTTACCAGATTATCATCCAATTTAGTCCACCCGCTCGGATAAACGAAGTCACTCGATATGAAAAATGTTGGAATAAAAAATCAGGTCGCCCTTGCGGCTCTCCTGCTTTCAATTTATAATAGACTTTTGGATTGCGGGTAACGAAATTTGTTATCAATCATTATCCCATTTACATAGACGGAGAGGATATTATTAAGGTAAGTGAGTGGTTTAGAGGAAAAGGTCCTTTATTCCATTTTTTTATGAAATGACTTCGGCTACCTTCTTGGTTAAGACTTATAATGAGTACCTAACTTGGATGATGAATTACCGAATTTCGTACAAGCTCTACGTGAGCTATAAATCCCGTTGCATTTTGCGAGTTACTACAAAAGTAACGATTTTCTGCCACCTGCACGGGCTGCACGCCATCATTCACCACGCGGGCCCATTCACCGCACATCTGCTTACGACTGTCTAGATAATTCAACAAAGCGTGCGCCCCAATTTTCTTGCAGCTCGAAGTCAAAGTTGTGCGGTGTAGCATACAATGGGGCCATCTCGCTTGTAGGTAATGCGACACCGCGCCGTGCGAGGGATTTCCCGAGTCGTACCCACGCGACAAAGCAGCCACTTACGCCAGGTACCGTTTCGCCGTCTCTGAATGCACCAAGAAATCTTCTCGCTGAAGATGTGCCCCGACATGCATGTTTGTGTATCCATTTGCTTGCACCGAATGCCGCAGTAATGGATTTTTTAGGGTACGGTATGTAAATTGAATGGATGTTTACTTGAAGATGAAATCATGCGACTTCGGTCTCTTAGAATCGATATACAAATGGTGAATAAGGTCACCATCTCATTCACCATTTGTATATACTGAATATTTCATTTTAAGGTTGGCAAAAAACTTAGATTTCCATTTATTTTAAAGACGATGAAAGCGAGGTTGACTGATGCCCCTATGTCATATTGCTGATACTCGTATAACTTCAAGAAAGCCTTGCCATAAACGCTTAGCAGATGAATTAGACATACATACATATACATTCCAAGTTGTTAAAGCCAACACTTTTGTATGTATAAAACGGATCCAGAAACAACAAATTTTCTAAAACACACGAGAATTTATTATATTCTATTTCAATTTAAAACAATTCACTATACAATAAATTATGTAGAAAACCGTCCCAGTCTATATTCAAAACGTTTCAGGTGTCTGCAATACAAATTGTTCCTGCAAAGACATTAAAATGTAAATCCGTTTATACTTAGCTATGCAATGTGCCCATGTGCACTGTCTATGCAAAATGCAAATAACTGAATTATTATACAATGTATTTCTTCTTCTACATTGTCTCTTATAGTTTGTTGGTTTAACACCGTTTTGACTATTTGTGATTTCATCCTTACGTTTTCTTAATCTTTAATTATAATTTATTACACTCTCATTTTTTCTGGTTCGCTGTGCAAATTAAGTTATTTCCAGAATCAAAATCAGAATGCTTTAACAGCATTATTGATTGAAAAATGTTACTACTCGATTAACGATTTTCTAAATGACAATGATTTATAAATTTATCCTAATGCAAATTCTTATTTAATATAATTGTAATTTATTTACGCAATTTAACGACATAATAGCATATTCTTTTTGACCTGTAATTCATAATTTTGTATTTTGACACTTAGTTCGCCATTCATTAATGTTTGCATGCCTAATAGGTAGATTGTACAAGGATCACAATTTTATTGTTCATTTAATACCATGTGTGATGTACCTACAATCTATGCAAATAAATAAACTTTACTTTACTTTACTTGTAAACATAGGTCAAATTACAACTGAGTGTGAGTTGTTACATATAGGTAGATCTTCTATGTTTTGCCCAAAGACATGCAAATATATCGTATAGGCATATACATAAAGTTATTTTTTCTTTAATTCTCTCTTCTCAAACTGAAATTGCACGAGCATTGTTTACCACGCTTGCTCAAGGTGGATTGGCGACTTTAGATGTATATTAATTTATAAGTCGTTTCCTCTCAATCTTTTTTTATATACGTGATGTTCAATGATAACCTTAGAAACTACAACATGTGCATTGAAAATGTCACTATAGTACATGCACGGTTTCGCACCCACAAGTTCATGAACAAGAAAGATGCACGCCACTGAGCAATCATGGCGCATCGGTAATCTTCAGTTTACGTGCAATGGGTCACCCGTGGGGTGTCCGGTCCTCCCGTGGGGTGTCCGGGCTAGCCCCCCCCCCCCCCCCCTATTTCATCCCGAGGGTGTCGTTGAAGGCGATTAGGAGAAGTCGGGCGGCTGCGACTTCCGTGTACTCAACAACTTCACTGCGGTCCCGAAGACACCTGCCAAGCGTAAGAATTATGGCAACCCCCCCCCCCTCCCCTCTTATGGGAGAGCCCTTTGTTCAACAGTGGACGTCTTCAGGCTGATGATGATGATGATGTACCTACACAAAGAAATAGGTTAATCGTTCCCATTAATATAAAAAAAAAACTCAGTATCACGTCTTTTAACACAACCAAGTCCTTACTCAGTACCATTTCAGACATAAAATCGGAATTCAACAGTGACTTTACACTCACCGAATTAGCTTGTCTGCTGTATTTGTCTAATGCAATCCCACTGAGCGATACACGCCCGGAGCGAAATAAATTGCCGTAAAATAAAATGCAAGTGCCTCCAGGAGCATATCCGCCGTTTCTCTTGGTCTCTATGATGCCGAGACTAACCGCATTTTGTTCAATTTAGTCGCATGTTAACGGTCGAGGTAACATCCTAAATGAAGGGATTGTATTGGAAATGGGTAGTTTTAAAATATATAGATAGGTTGTTATAACAAAAATTATGGTGCTGCATCGCGCGGAGTGATTTGGTAGGATGATAGGTTCATGAGCGTCTGCGTTGTGGAATCTTTTGAAACGAAACGGAGCTAGCATGACTGGAGACAGTGATAAAAGTCCGAATAGCCGAATGTGGGAATGAAAGGTTAGTTAAGTGGCAACACTGGTTGGATATGGGAATGTAAGATGATGGAATGACAACACTATGTGAACGAGCTAGCAGGAGTGTGAGAGCAAGACGGACGAGGTCAGATATAAAAGAATAACGACGGAATGAAGACATAACGTTGAAAGATGAGATTTTGCAGAAGAATTTAATAAACATAATAAGGAGTCAAGTTTGCTTGCTCCCATTACACACACTACATCTACATTATATTTTATTCTAATAGGCTTGCGTTTGACCACAACTACGATTGCCTAGGAAGGCACTATCGTGCCTTGAAGATTTAAGCCAATTGCATTTGTTTTTTGTTTCAATCCATACCCAGAAACTCTGGTTACCCCATATTGAACGTCAATGTAATGTAAGAGCTCAAACCTACTGAGCTTTTACGGTACCCGATCGATGTATGAAATTACTGTGTTATAGGAGGTTGGAATTAAACATGGCATAGCAATTTAGCACTTCTATATTAATAAAGAGCACGACAGCCACTGACGGCTACAGGTCAAACAATACCTTTTATTTAAAAATTAACGCTTTGAAATACGAAAAGGTTCTCAAACGAATCCAGAGTGTTTAGACGAAACATTTAGTCAATGTTTTCGACTAGCATGCTATATGCACGCAACATGTTTACAGTAATACCTTTTTTACGAAATAAGTAATTACATTCCTATATAAAAAAAAAAACTTGAGAGGTGTCAAGGGACACCCGGATGGAACGAAGTTCCTTTCGATTAATTAGTGAAGGAATTATAATAAAATTTTATTTTTTTTAAGTTATAATAATATTTTTTTTATTATTAACAAATATAATGTAATTAAAAGACAATTTAATTAAACGTGCCCGTTTATGTATCGAGCGAAATGGACTCCATATTGAGCAGTTGCTTCGATACAGGGAAGTGTAAATTTTATACCTAATAGGTAAGTTTTTTAATTAAGCCAAAGTTGATTAAAACTGTGTTTGTGAATAGCTCTAATTTATTTAAATAGGTTACCTATAGCACCTATAGGTACCTACGCCTGCCTGCCTTTCTTTTTCTAGCAAAAGAGTACCTACTCACTTACCTACTTACAACTACAAATAATTCGCCAATGATAAAAGTAAGTACCACTACCTACCTAGGTACCCACCTAAGCTCCCACTGGCTTAATTTAAACCAAAACATTTTAATCAAATAAAAAAAAATATTATTGTCGCTAGTAAAACCTAGAGAAAAGTACTCTGTGACCTAGAGCGATAAGGTGCAGTGGTTACCTACTGACGACCGCGACCGATAGAAAGCTCATGATTACCAAACCCAAACTTTCAATAGGTACCTACTAAACAAAACATAGAAGTAGGTACAGTAACTACCTACCTACCTAACCTACGTATTCTATGGCTTAATTATCGACGTAAAATTTACACTCGTTTTCACAATCCACACAGTCTCACAGTGAAAGGTGGATTTATCTCGTAGGTCGTTATCATCGGAATTATCACGCAATGATAATTCCGATGTCATTGAGGTAGGTACCGCCACTATTTGAGCGAATAAACTTAATTACTAAACATATCGCCGTAGGTACCTAGTTCAAAGAGTTCGCCGCGCCGCCTTTAAATACATAAACATATTCTACGAAAAGCGAATTCGGACTTTATTTTGTAAACGTAAACGGTTAAAAATTGAAATTTTACCAAACTAGGTATGATAAAATTATTCTGAGAAACGTATAGGCTGGTGCCCGACCGGACAATAGGAGCTATGTGCAACCAAATTTCACGGTTAATGTGTAAAAATAAGGTTTTAATTCGCTCCAAAGGAGCTATGTGCAACCGAATTTCACGGTTAATGTGTAAAAATAAGGTTTTAATTCGCTTTTCTTCTGTTCGAATTGTCTGCGTTTGTGAAGTAATAAAAATAGCAAAAATAAGGTTTTATTTCGCTCCAATATTTTCATAGAAAAGCCGCCATTCAACTAATAATGAACTCTATTTGACAGTTCCAACGATTCAATTTAGCTTATTATAGCATGTCGTGACAACTTTTCGTAAGAATTTTTTCCGTCTAGCCCCCTTTCACAACGCGCGATAAGGAACTTCGTTCCAAAAATAACTAAATAAAAAATAAATAAATAGATGCAGAACGGCTGTATGCGACCTATCTTTTTTCAACCCGTATGTGACAACTTGTGTCTCAATCGTTGACTATCATGACATTGAATAGCGCAATCAATATTACATAGGTATCTTTGCAATTTGAAGCTACTAATCATTCCTAATTTTAGTAAAAGTTACACACAATAAAAATTGGTATAAACCTAACTCAGTTCTTTAAATTCTTTTCCAAATCTTAACTTCTTTTTACGTACAAAAATATTTCATTACAATTCAAAAGCTGAATGAGGTTTATACTCGTATTTTCAATATTTCGTTTTTAATATTACTTTGTACCGAATTCAAGATATTACTTGAATACGGACTCGAGATTATAGCCAGTTAAGCCACGATTATCAACGGGCAATTTCTGCAGCAATTATTGCTGAAGAAGGTAATTGCTTATTAAATTGCTCCGATCAATATAGAATGAGAATGTTGGGATGGATGGGTGGAGTGACCAGAATGGATATGGTGAGAAATGAATATATTATATAGAGTTTAAAAGTGGCGCCAGTAACAGAAAAGTTTAAAGGAATTCGTTTGTCTTGGTATGGGCATGAGAAGAGAACTGATGAATCGCATGACTCAACAATGGATGGAGAGGGAGAGGAAGGCCAAAGAAAAGATGGATGGATTGTGTGAGCAATGATATGAATGAAAAGGGAATCAGTGAAAGCATGACGTTGGACAGGATGGAATGGAAGAAGAAAACATGTTGGGACAAGGGCAAGAAGACGATGATCAATCAACAAAGTGGGATGGCATCTTTATGGGAACATTATATGCTATAAAATTGCGATGACTTCAAAGTTAACCAGAAACGCCAAGAATTGTACGAATCTAAATCTTTGCTCGTGTAAGCGTACCTTTAGACGTATAAAAATATGTTTCCAACGAGATATATCGAGCGATTTTCATCAGCCAGGCAATTCGTGTTCATCGGCAGTTTTATTAGAAAACTTTATAATAAAAGAGTGTACCCTCGCGTGGCGGGATGCACTTTATTGTTCCACGTGGCTGCAGGCTCAAATACACTGGCTGGCATGCACGATGAAAAGCTCCTCATAAAACTGTGTCCTTCTAATTTTGACGTTTGATGTGTTACTTTTTTGGAATAAACTTGAAGATGTTTATATTTTTAGGGTTCCGTACCTCAAAAGGAAAAAACGGAAACCTTAAATAGGATCACTTTGTTGTCCGTCTGTCTGTCTGTCAAGACCCTTTATCTCAGGAACTCGTGGAGGTATCGAGTGGAAATTAAAACCGTGTACTCAAATCTACGGTCCCTTGATGCTGTAAAAAAATCAACGCTCTATTTAACGTGAAAAAAGATACGGCCGTTTATGTCGCAAAAACAGCATTTATAATATTAAGTAGATTAAAGTATGGATAGTAGGTATGGATTAGTATAGAAGTATGGATATGTACCTACATTATATGTATGGAACCCTCGGTGGGCGAGTCCGACTCGCACTTGTCCGGTTTTTTTGATTATTATTAGATACAAACTGACCCGACGAACGTGGTCCTGCTCACATTTTAATAATTCATACAAAAATCCGGGTCCTGCCTATGCCTACTCTACCGATCTTCTGAACCACCCCGTTTCTTCGTAAGTTTTTCCGATTTTTTAATAGTTTTCCGGGCGGAGACAAATCCAACAAATCAAAAACTCACCATTTAAACTTTCCCTGGCCTTTTACAAAAAACTCCTAACCAAAATTAGCCAAATTGGTCCAGCCGTTCTCGAGTTTTAGCGAGACTAACGAACAACGATTCATTTTTTATTATGATTATTATTGAATACGAAAAATAGCATGACTAAGTTTGTGACAATGTAGTGTGTAAGGTCCCAAATAAGCTAAGAAAAGATTGAAAGGCGCTGATCCATTTTTGAAAAAGCTACATTCGCAAGTGGACCCATATATTTTTGTTCAGTGTTCTTTTATAGTAATCCAGTGTATTGGAAATACTTGCGGTATCTTCCGAGCATTAACCCTTGTTAAACATAGACCCTTCTCAGTTTCCGAATGGCATGATCTTACAGCCGCCATGCAAATATACCATTGTGCTTGTCTTATACACTTCGAAGGTTATAGTGAATTTCTTCCGGATAGCGGGAATCTTTTCCTCGTTTATTTACAGATATCATTGGGTATTTTATTTGAATATACTTCAAGTACTCTTGTTCCATATTAAATCTGAGTAAGTCTAATCTAATACATACTATAGTAGAGTTAAGTAGGTATGTACGTATTCGTATCTGAAGAGTTTGATTTGAACAGCCATAGACCTAGCACGACTAACGTAAAATTATTCATTTTGGGTCAATTTCCGAGTTGGAATTAATACGAGTATGCTGTTTTTTTATTTTTATTTTATATTTGTCAAACACAATTAATCTCACCAATTTTTAAGAATAAAGCGTTTATACGAAAAAAAGTTATATGCTAAACGTCTATTGAACGGTTTAAGAATTTTATTTCTCAAAAAGAATTATTTTCACTTATATGAGAAAAAACTTATATCTAATTTCTTAACAATGATAATGCAACAGCTAACTAAAAATAGGTAAGGTAGATTCAGCCCTCGAAGACAGGACTGTATCTTTGTATCTCAGGGTATATTTTTCAAATTTAAAAATCGATTAAATTTACTTTATGTTTACTCCGTGTACTCGGACTACTCCCCCTGTTGTAACTTGATTTTCTGTTCAAAATAAGTAAGTAGGCAGACATTGATGTTGATGTCATTAAAAACAGTTAACACTCCATCAGTTCGCATACAGTGAAATACTTTGACTTGACTCAAAAAAGGTCCAACACGACCTACTTCTATGAATTAGAGGAAGCCAATGAAGGAAAAATGCCAACAATGTCAACCTAATTCCTGTTTCTCGAAGTAATTACAGTCATCATCATCTTCCTGCCCTTATTCCATGTTACTTGGCATCAGCTTTTCTTCGGTCTTCCTCTTCCTCTCCACCCATCCTCATTTGTTTTCATAACTCTACAAACTTCCTCTAATATACCCATTTCTTCACCCGTCTTCTTCACGGCCCAACATTCGGATCCATACAGTATGACAGGTCTTATAATAGACTCTAGATTTTCCCCTTTAACTTGAGGGACATTCATGAGTCGCAAGTTGTTCCAGAGACCCTTCGCCATTTCAACCATCCTGAGTTGATCCGGTGCATTACGTCTCGGTTTACCATCAAAGTAATTACAGTGATTTTGCGTATTTAAGAGCGCGTATTCGATTCGTGACGAAAACTTCATGTTTTTGCGTTTTGCCTAGAGCAATATCGTAATTATGTGAGCAGATTATTTAAAGACAATTTACAGTTTTAGAAAGATTAAGTCTTGATTTAGACAGCTACAGAGTAAAAGTATAATTTTTAATTATAGTTTTTTAAAGCGAAGACCATTTTTCATATCGTTTTACGAAAATAGACGTCAGAGTTAACTTTCAGGACTAATACAACCATTACAATATGCCAAAATATTTTGTTTTATGCGTTTTTCCAACAGTATATGCAGTCATAAAGACAGCTACAGAGCCAAAATTATGAAAATATTACTTATTATGTATTAAAAAACAATGTTGAAAAAGTAGAAAGTCGGTTCACTTTAACAATTTTTTTTCACCAGTATTTGAATAAAAACATAATTGATATATTTATTTTATGAAAGTAAATGTTATGCTTAATATACAGAATATTTTACAGACCGTTATACGAGCTCATTTATTTTAGACAATTATTTTAAAAACCACTGTAAAACATCGCGCGCTGTCGTTTGCCGATCAATTTCAATGATTCGTGCTTATTTCGTGCGTATTTATTTTTCTGATGCACACAAACCGACCATTGTGTTGTACTAGTGTGTGTCAATGCTGCTACGCCGCTCTAGCAATCGTTAAGATTTTGAGTTGCGCTAAATCGAATACGCGCCCTTAACGCTGATTCATTAATAAAACATACATTTTTAAGCATACATTTTGGACGTTGAACTGTATCAATATTAATGTCATTCAATTCGTTTGAGTAATTTATTTAATTAAATATAACTAGCTTTTGCCCGCGACTTCGTCCGCGTCAATGTCGGTTATCGCCGATGCAGGCGAAGTCGTGGGTTGAAAAGT
The DNA here is from genome assembly GCA_947361185.1 of Charanyca ferruginea. Taxonomy (NCBI): domain Eukaryota; kingdom Metazoa; phylum Arthropoda; class Insecta; order Lepidoptera; family Noctuidae; genus Charanyca; species Charanyca ferruginea. The sequence goes on from OX376076.1 coordinate 11,626,040, forward strand.
AGCCTATGTCCTTCCCCAGGGTTCAAGCTATCTTCATACCAAATTTCCGTTTAATAGCGAAAACGTGACAGGCAGAATTACTTACGCATTTATAATATTAGTATGGATTGAGAGAATATGGATTGGCTAGTTTTGGCAGAATAAAGCTTAATTAACTCTCGATAGTGACACGAGCACGGGCACTAGAATTTTGTGCTTATCGGAGCAATATGTTACATTCTGAGTTATAATATCCTGGCACTACATTATCATCCAATGAAAACGGTAAACGCATCAAACCAGCAATTATGCAAGGAATAAGCAAGCACATTGAAATAGACTATATATGGGAGACTATAAAACTATCACTATCACAAAAGTAACTTTAAATACAATGTTTATACATAAAGTCAGAACACCATAACTCTAAATCTCCAACCAAGGTTCAACCGTTTTCACAACACAATCGACACGTAAATTCTTAAGAAAATATCAAGTAGAAATTCAGCCGAACAGCGTTTCAAAGCGGGGCTGGACTTGTGTAGCGTTACACGGCTCCTACACACAGGGGGTTGTATATTACAGTGAGGTCGCGACTTTATCTCAGTTTCCGCCCGAGCTGCGTTCACTGGCGATAGAGTGAAAATAGTGGCACAATAAAACAGGGCTCGCCAACTATCGGGCCGGGAGAGAGCCCACTCCTTATCGGAAAAAGGTTACCGTGATTCATTGCGCCTCTATTTACTTACAGATCTCTTAGTTTGCTGCAACCTGCACCTTTTGTGTTACTTTTTAATTAAATGGAAGGATTAGTTATTCCATTTTGTTACATTTTAGTAAAAAAGTCGATATACATAGGTAGTTGTCGTGGGTGGTGTTTTAAGAACATCTGATAAATCACATCCTATACAAATATTTACATGTTGTTTATTTTTGACGAACAGAAGCATCATTGCGACCTTCTAATGTCAATTCCGTGTTTATTTACTTGCAAACCAATCGTCCATTAATTATTTAGAAAATTTTCCAATTTCTAATATAAATAAACGGCCATCTTTCATACAATTTGCAAACAAAACCGACGAGGCGGTATGGTAATTTCTAAATGTAAAGTGAGTAATCAATACATCAAGAGCGACAGAAGCCAAATGAAAATGGAAATGGATTCAGGCCAGGAAATGAAAATAGATTTTGAATTGAACGTGCCGAAATCAAACAGTGCTCAATTTCAACCCGCTTGCGACTCTCACTAGCGGCCGGATTAGGTAGAAAAAACTTGTGAACAAATAAAATGCAACCTAAAGCGGTGTACCCAACTGCGGTTATAAACTCTTTCCTATAAAGCGAAAGTAACTCAATTGGGAGATAAGACTGGAGTTAAAACCCTCCAACAACCCGCTACACGAGAACAGACTGAACAGAATACGTAACGTACGAAAAATTGACCGTACACTGCATGTTTTTATAATAAGTCATTGGCTTACAAAAGAAACGCATACATCGTTAGTACAATGTCACAAATTGACATAGTGGCATGTCAATTTGCGGTGGGTCATAAAACAAGGTCGGTCTCGGTACAAATTAACTAAACAATTCTCTTTACAAAACAAACATGTTAGCAATCCAGCTTGTCACAGTACCTCCTACGTACAATGGTTTAATGAATTAAGCCTCAGACTGGCCGTTCGACCGACAATCAATAGTGCATTTTGCCCGAAAATCGATTGCCATTTTAGACTTAATAACACTTTAGTAAACAGCGATTGTCATTTATGGCGACCACCCGAGAGTTTGGGTATTAAAAGTAAACACCTCATTGTGTGGCTTATACTATAGAAAATTTCGTCCGAATTCGGCTTAACGAGAAACAAGTCCAGGTCCCAAGTGTCCCCACAATTGTAGCCGGTTATTGAGTCCGGACTCAATGAGGCAAGCTCATCTAGTTTGTGGACTGTAGTAAACGAACCCAACGAAATATTCAATTTCGCGTCCCCGAGCGACGATGCCTTTTACATTTTATTAAACTACTGTTTAATGCAAAGCACACCCGCCTTCATAACGCGGTGATGTCAACTATACGCTTTTGTCTATGAACGTCAAGGGTTCCGGGAGTCAGTGTGTTATTCCTGGTATATTGTGTCGGTTCTAAAGCGTTTCGCTGTTTCAATATCTGCTTGCAGTTCGTTATTTGAATAATAATGTTTATAACTTGCTATTAATGTGAATTTAGTTCATGTAATTTTAATAACACGAAGTCAAAGGTTTTTTTTTAATTACACCATACTTTGGAACTTCATTTACAGGAAAAAAGTGAATCTAATTGCCCATTCCAATAGGTACTTGTGTAAGGAAAAGAATAAAAAAGAAAAATGGCTCGGGCACTTATGTATACTTTTTTTTTTAATAAATGTTATACAATATTTTGTATATGTTTTAGCCAAAACCCGTAGTGCGGCTACACCTAGTTCGAACCGGCTAGAACTAGGTGTAGCCGGTACCAGTTGGTTAAACTTAGGTATATTTATTTACTTAAAGGTTCGCCCACAGCACATATATACACATACTCAAAATACATTCTAGGGTTACATTCTAATATATATGCCAATTACAGGCAAACACAACATTGACCAAAGCGACGCCAAATTTTACACTTTGTGCAGGAATTTACGGGATTTGCTGAATGGATAAATGATGGAATACTCAGTGCAAGATAAATATTATATTTTCGTGTAAGCGACAAAGAGTAAAACAATCGCAAGTAATTTGACATGAATAAGAAAAGAAGAAATGATACATTACAATGAGTGATACCTAATTTACAATGAGTTATACAGAAGGGTACTGGGATATAAATATGACATGCCGCTGTGGGTTGATTAGGCGCTCCAACATGCCCCCCGGGCGTTGAAAACAACAGTTTCAACCAGATTCAGATGACAGGGGCAATGGGCAGATTCTGTTAAATGCCCTCCGAACGACTCCAGTCGACGTCTGGATATCTGCTACTCGAGCGATGCCATCTCTTCCCGGGTGAACAGTCACCACTCGTCCAAGTCTCCACTTCAGAGGAGGAACATTATCCTCCTTAATCACGACTAAGGAGTTCAATTTCAATCCGTTCTTGCACGAACGCCATTTGGACCGCACTTGTAATTCTGCAACATATTCCTTGCTCCATCTGCTCCAGAAATGTTGTCGTAGTTGTTCAATCCTTTTGAATCGAGACAGATGGTTGGCAGAGTAATCCTGGTAGTCAGGTTGCGGCAAAGAAGTAAGAGGCCGTCCTACAAGAAAATGTCCTGGCGTAAGCGGCGTATAATCTGCAGGATCTGAAGATAACGGCGTTAGCGGGCGAGAGTTCAAGATGGCTTCAATCTTAGTCAGTGCGGTGTATAGCTCCTCGAACGTCAAATTGCAATTTCCCAACACTCTTTGAAGGTGGTATTTTGTTGACTTAACACCCGCCTCCCAGAGTCCACCGAAATGCGGGGTATATGCTGGTATAAAGTGGAACCTTATTCCATCGTTCGCTGCACTTTCACCCAAGGTCGAACTATGTAATTTTAAAAACTTCGAAAGGTCATTGTATGCACCGACAAATGAGGTACCGTTATCCGAAAAAATATCTAGGGGTTTACCTCTCCGAGAAATAAATCGATACAAAGCCAGTAAGTAACTATTGCTAGTTAAATCGCCAACGAGCTCCAAATGAATAGCCTTGGTTGTAAAGCAAATAAAAATTGCGACATACACCTTTACCAGCCTGCATCCACGACCCTGCCGACTAGCACACATAATAGGGCCGGCATAATCAACGCCCGTGCTCTCAAAAGGATGACCTGGACGAAGGCGTTCTTGTGGTAAGTTACCCATCAACGGAGAGACAACCTTGCCCTTCATACGGTGACACAGCACACATTTGTGATAACAGGCCTTCGCCAAGTTGCGACCTCCTATTGGCCAGTAAGATTCCCTAATGGAAGCTAACAGTAATTGTGGGCCAGCGTGCATCAGCTTTCTATGCTCGAAATGAAATAATAATTTTGTTAACTTATGAGTGGACTGTAATAAAATAGGGTGCTTTTTATGGTAAGCAAAATTAGAATTATCGAGGCGTCCGCCTACTCACATTATATTTTTGTCGTCCAAAAAAACATTGAACTTGAGAAGAGAGCTCTCTTTAGGTAAGCTCCTTTTATTTACAAGTAAATTATACTCGGGAAATGATTGAGACTGACTTAGAATAATGACAACATTTAATGCATCTTGTAACTCGTCGTGTGACAAATAATTAGCCTTTGGATAATGTTTTCTACATGACTTAATAAATCTCAATAGGTAAGCAACAGAGCGTATAAGCCGAGAGTAATTAGAATAGCGACTAAAATCAATCAAAACCTCTCGGTTTGAATCATCAATAACAGCATTTAACACTATATTAGGTCGAGTCTCCGGTAACGACTCCTGTCCTGGACACTTAATTTGAGAAGGCCACTCAGACGGGTCTAGTCCTAAGAAATTTGGTCCACACCACCACAGATCTAAATCCTGCAGAACACTGATTTCCACGCCACGAGAAATTAGGTCTGCTGGGTTTTGGTCGGTTGGAACGTGCCGCCATGTACAGTTACCCGCCTTATCCAAAACTTCAGCAACGCGGTTGCGTACAAACGGTTGAAGTTTGGTAGGCATCATCTGCAACCATCCCAACACGATGGTCGAATCAGTCCAACAATAGACCCGACTGATCTTCACTCGAAGTGAGCTCATCACCTTCTCATAAAGACGAGCACTGACTACCGCACCACACAACTCCAGCCGCGGAATTGTTGTAGGCTTTATGGGAGCCACTCGACTCTTGGCCATCAATAAACGAACCAAATGCTCACCTCTACCATTAACACTGCGAATGTAGACGCAAGCACCATATGCGGACTCAGACGCATCTGTAAAAATATGGAGTTCAAGCTCCGTATATAAATTGCCGACTACAATTCGCGGAATACGGAAATAATTTAAAACAGGCAAAGACTTTATTACAATATCAAAATGTTTACTAATCTCATTAGGCAATGGTTGATCCCATGATAGTTTGTCTAGCCACAATTTCTGCAATAATACTTTCATGGTAATAACAAAGGGACCTAACAGGCCGAAGGGGTCGAATATTCGCGCTATCACGGATAGCAAATCACGCTTAGTATACTCAGTTGAGGACTTAGTTTGATTTGTGGGAAACCCTAACTCATCAGTACTGACATGCCATTCGAGACCAAGCAACCTGTAAGGTTCATTACATCCAATGTTTAAGTCCAATGATGCAGGCAAATTGCCTAACGCAGGAATCGAATCTGTCATTAGTTCAGGCTCATTTGACATCCACTTTCTCAATGGCATACATGCCGACGCAAGCGCGTTGGTAACTTCAATACGAATGAATTTTGCGTCTTTTAAGTCATTCGCCCCTGTAAGTAAGTCGTCGACATAAAAGTCATGTTTGACGATATCAGAGATTTTAGGGTTCTTACAGTTGATTCCTATTTGTTTAATGCATCGTGTCGCAAGGAACGGTGCACTAGCTGTACCGTATGTGACCGTGTTTAATTCATAAACATTAATAGGCTCATCAACATTTTCACGCCAAACAATCTGTTGCAAATATCTATCCGACGGGTGGATGACTATTTGTCTATACATCTTCTCCACGTCCGCAGATAAGACATACTTGTGGAATCTGAATCGAAGAAGTATAGATAATAGATCGTCCTGTACGGTTGGTCCGACCATCTGTAAGTCATTAAAGGACACTCCCGTCGTAGTAGGACAACTTGCGTTGAAGACAACACGTAGTTTGGTCGTGGTACTCGACTCACGTAATATTCCGTGATGTGGAATAAAACAACTAGTACACAAATTAGGCTTATTAATTTTTGTCATATGACCAAGTGACTCGTATTCTAACAAAAAGTCATGATACATTATACTGAAGTCTGGCTTAACTTTTAATCTACACTCTAAAGACTGTAAACACATTGTGGCTTTCTTAAAGGAATGTCCTAGAACTGAAGGATCTTTCTTAAGGGGTATGCGAACACAAAAACGACCATCAGATAATCGTGTCGTATTTTTAACGAAATTATCCTCACATATTTTTTCTTCTGGCATATAAGAATCGGATGATATCGCATTCACCTCCTCTAATTGCCAAAACTTTTTCAGTCCTGTTCTGAGCTCTTCCCAGCTACTATCGCTATCAGAAACCATTTTAGAAAAGTTACACTTTACGTCATTCGACAGCATTGAATTATAATTTTGAGTAATTGGACCGGAAACTATCCATCCTAGACGGGTTTCACATAAGACAGGTTTTCCGGCACCTAACTTTAGTCTTTGACATCCTAACAACTCCCAAAAAAGGTCAGCGCCGATTAACAAATCAACATCAGCAGGCTTATAAAATGTAAGATCAGCTAAAATAATATTCGACGGTATCTCGAAATCAGAAATGTTTATTTCACGGCACGGTACGTTACTTGTAATGTCTGGCAGAACAAAACAATGAAGTTCGAATGCAAAACTGTCATCTAAAGAGGTAATCTTAACCCGGCATGTTTTGACTACGTGCGAAGTGATATTATTGATGCCAAGAATAGACTTATTTACTTGACTAGTTGTTAAATTGAGTTTTTTACACAATCTGTCTGTAATGAACGATGAGGTGCTACCGCTATCAAGAACCGCGCGAACGAGATGCACACAACCATTATAGTCCCGTATTTTGATAAGGGCGGTCGACAACAACACATCTCGCTGCTTATGACCATGGTCAGGTGCAATGTTTGCTGACAAGGCTACGTTATTTGTAGCAGTGGTAGAAGACGGTAAAGAAGACGATACAGACAAATTGTTATTCGAATTATTATCCCGAAGTGTATTCGCAATAGTGCCTTTAGAATCTACGTGAATTAGTGTATTATGCCTACGTTTGCATAGTTTACAACCTGGTTTTCTACATTTGTTAGCATAGTGACCTGAACGAAAACAGTTGTAACAGACCTTATAACTAGGTAGTAGTTTGAGACGATCATCATTGCTTAAAGCGAGAAACTCTGGACAATTATTTAAAGTGTGATCGGTGGAATTACACTTATGGCATAATTTAAGAGCTAATTCAGTGCTAGAACTGTTAGAAGATTGTGTTGATACCATAGACTTGATCTTAGGGCCTGATTTACAAGGCGTTTGGGAATAATTATTGCGAACTAATTCTAAGGTTTCGATTAGATCGGCTCGATTACGTAGAAATTGCATAAATGCGTCGAACGTGATAATGCCGTCTTTGTTCATCCTACCTTTGTACTCCTCCCACTCACGATAGGTCTTTTGATCAAGCTTGCGGGTAACAATATAAACTAAAAGTGTGTCCCAATGTTTAACAGGCTCCCCTATCGACTGTAATGCTCGCAAATCTTTATTTAAATTATCTATTAGACTCTTTATTGCAACAGAAGATTCCCTTGAGATCGACTCGATATTAAACAATGCAGATACATGATTTTGTACCAATAATCTTTTATTGTCAAATCGATCACATAACATCTTCCATGCCAGAGTAATTGCTTGAAGAAAACTCAATACATTTGATCACTACTGCAGCAGTACCTTCAAGAGATGCTCTCAAGTAATGGAATTTGTTGATGTTGTCAATGTCATCGTTACTATGAATTAGACTAGCAAAGGTGTCGCGAAATTCTAACCAGTTGGAATATAATCCAGCAAACTTTGGCAACTGAATCATTGGCAACTTAACCGGCTTGTGCATGCTAGCATTAGAACTTTTACAACTTTCCATCGATTTACTATCCTTATTAAAATCACTCAGAATGTGCTGGGCTTTAGACAAGGATTTATAATAAAGAGAGTCGAATTCAGTACGCTCAGAGTATTGCAATGTAAGATCATCTACAATGCATTCCAGGCGTAACTGTACCTCATCATACTGCTCATACAACAACTCGATCTTACCCACGCGCAACTGCAATTCAGACACATCACATTTTGATAATTCTTTGTCCTTGAGTGAGTCCAGAAATTTGACAAACGCAGTCAAACGACCCTTAAAGCTACCTCGCTTTTTAACTAGGTCCCGTTCCTCGGACATACTGGGAGATGAGTGTAGTCAACCTGAAAATGATACAGGAATACTTGAAAATGACTTGCTACCAACTAACACTTTTATTCTACCTGAGTGTTGGGTGACGATATTAGACTGTACGATAAACGCTGTACACCGATAATAGCTTGCTTGAGATCACTCCAATCCACCGGCAAATATCGTCCACGGTACGTGGATAATAAAGTCCTTATTTCCTTGAGTATGGCCGCTGCTCTTCTATAAATTATAAGTTATCCAGCTCGTTACGGACCATGTGCAGGAATTTACGGGATTTGCTAAATGGGTAAATGATGGAATACTCAGTGCAAGATAAATATTATATTTTCGTGTAAGCGACAAAGAGTAAAACAATCGCAAGTAATTTGACATGAGTAAGAAAAGAAGAAATGATACATTACAATGAGTGATACCTAATTTACAATGAGTTATACAGAAGGGTACTGGGATATAAATATGACATGCCGCTGTGGGTTGATTAGGCGCTCCAACACACTTAGTTGCTAACTTAGTTTAGGATTACAATTAATTTAAAGTACTTAATAGAGAAAAACTAAATTTAAAATAAAATACTAGGCAGAAAAAACAGAATAAATAATTACATTTCATTATTGCGTAGAAATGCCATGATTCTTGACTTAAACTTCACCTTAGAGTCATTATATATGTCTACTTCGGGAACGGGAACTTAGGTATAGCCTGTGAGCTCGGGACTTGGGGCACCCTGACTTGGTTATTTTTTACCATTGAGCAGAAGAATACGGTCGACGTTAGGTCGACGGACCGGTGCGGTGTTCTGTCTACGGGGTTTAAAGGAACCTAACCAAACCGAACCTCGAGTTGGCCCTGACGTCGACAGTCTTCTTTTGGTTGAAAAGCACCAAAGCTGTCAATTTAACCACCGGTATGTGGCTGCACCTAGTTCCGGTAGCACTTTGATGAAGGCTAAACCTACTTCTAACCGAAGATAAGTAGGATACATCTTAGTTTAACTACAAGTTTAACCGCATGTGGCCGGCTGCACCTATACTCCATTTACAATAGCATTAGACAGAAGTTAAAAAAGGTTCTTTTTGATGCACACTTTGTAACAGAAGCACAAACATGTTAAAGTTACGATAGACACCGAATTTATTATAATCTATTTTTACAGTAGCTGTCGCGCGTATTTGTAACCATTTTTATAATTTATTTTCTAAAATTATGTGGCTTTCATTTAGTTGTAGTACATTTAATTACAATTTAAAATTACAGTGTCCTTGCTAAAAAACTAACAGCCCTGCTTCTGTTAGGTTTTTAGCAATGACAATGAACAAAACCCGGAACGTATTTAATTTCACTGTAATTCTATCAAATTTAAAATGTTACCTAATCTTTAAAAGACATTTATTCTGTTTATATTATTATACGTCCATATTTAGTACTATCTTAGATTTATTTATCAAAATTATCTTAAAATAAGTTTAATTAAAATTGTTTTAACTTATCTTTGAAATAAAATGTTTTGAATTTTCTTCTATGAGCCTCTTTTTACCCGACTACGGCAAAGCCAAAGGAGGGTTATGAGTTTGACAGGCTATGTATGTATGTATGTATGTATGTATGTATGTATGTTCATCTGTACGTTCATAGCTCCTAAACTACTTATCAGAACTGAACAAATGAGGTATCGTTAGAAGCGTCTTGATCGTCCGCTGGTTATAGGCTATATGACGTATCACCGAATCCAATGTGGCGCCCTCTGGCGGACAAAAAAACCAATATAAAAAAAAAAAAATGAAGACAAGCATACCGTGTTTGGTATCATTGGAAAGGGGTTCACTAGTACATTACAAATTTATATAATATTTAGTGGTAATTTGTCACAAATTATTGTAAAAAAAGGAAAGATTACCAAATAAAGTAAGATACGCATACCGTGTTTAGTATCATTGGAAAGGGGTTCACTAGTACCTATTAAATATATAATACTTAGCTGTGACTCCAAAATGGTTTAAATAAAAATATAAAGTTTAAAAACTAAAACCCGACCACAACAAAAAGTGATCTAAAAAGTACAAAACAAGAAAATATTTCACACAGAAATCAAGACATAGGTACAAAATGGTCAAGGTAAGCCGTGGTTGCATGCCATTATATTCATGTTCATCGCACTCATATGGGATACAGGCATGCAACCACGGCTTACCTTGACCATTTTGTACCTATGTCTTGATTTCTGTGTGAAATATTTTCTTGTTTTGTACTTTTTAGATCACTTTTTGTTGTGGTCGGGTTTTAGTTTTTAAACTTTATATTTTTATTTCTAATGCTATTATAAATGGAGTATTATTGTAGCCGATTAAAACTAGGTGTAGCCGCACTTCGGCTATTAGCCGTAACAAATATACATCAACTATGTATAACATTACACATGAATAAGACAAAAATAGGTACACAATATTTACAGTTAAATATGTTCTAACTATAAAGTGACCCACAGAGCTTGTCCAATGATACGCCACTTTGATAGTGCAGCCGATCAACACTTTACAAATTCGCTATAATCCCACCACATTCACGGTTTTTGGTCCGTCAATCATAAACGATGGAACAGTATAAAATAATCAATTCAAATTAGATTATTTCGATTTAGGGGAAACCCGCATGTGCGTGCACTAGACCACAAACCGCAACCCATTTGCAAATAGCTCTCCAATCCTGCCAAACACTTGAATTAAATCATTGAATGCTCATCAATGATCAATTGGGTTATATACTGTGTGTTCCTCTGCCAATGGTTTATTTGTTGTGATGAAAAAACTGTGATTTATCTACGCTTCCTACTTAAGATGACGTTAAGTTTGAGTATTCCCTTGTATTGGAAGTCGCTGAATGTGAAAGGCGGCAGACCGGTTGGTTTGGTAAATTTTGAGGGAGACCTATGTTCAACAGTCTTTCGGTTGACATAATAATGAATTTCTGGTGAAAGTTTCTGAGTCATATGACTTTCCATATATCAATAGAGAAAAGGATTCCGAGTCTGGTTCCATCTCATGTCGATTAAGTAGGCTATTTTTTGTATTTTGCATATCAGTCGTGATCGTACGGATGACGACTGATATGCAAAATACAAAAAATACTTATCTATGGATTTGATTTCGCTCACGCATGACCTTTTATTTCATTTACCATTAGCGTCCTTATCGGGCCTGCCAGTTTCCCGTGCTTAATGCATGCAAGCCTCTATTTCGGTGTTCATATATTGTAGGTAAAGAGACAAAAAGGAATGACATTTTGTTGCATACAAAGTTATCTCCTGCTTAAAATGACACACATACGCTCAGTCACCGAAACAGGAACACATAAAGCCCGTTTGCACTTGCGAATTACTAAAAATCTGAGTACATTGTTGTGTAAGGTCTCAGTTGGAATTCCGCGAAGCCTTTGTTACGCCGTGCAATAAAATATTTCATTACTGTGTGAAACATCCCGCCGTGCCGCGTCGCACCGACTCGTATCGCACCGCATCCTACAGCAGCGCCCCTGCCACTGGCGACTGCGGAATTTCTTTTTTTAGTAACATAGTTGCATTCCGATGTGAGCGGGATATTAATATAAATAAAATATTCACTAGTTTAGCTTCTGGAGTGTGGACCACTCTTTAAAGTCGAGTTTCATGGTGGAGAACACCTTGAACTAAAATAGTGGGGCACACTAAAACAATGGGGCATTTGCTAGTAATTTAACAGTTCAGATTCGAGTATTACACCAGTGAGCAAGGAGAGCCGAGTAATACAGTGCTCAACCTGTAATGATACAAATTGTAACATTACATATTGAGTGAACAATAGACACGAGATAAAATTCATAATATTCATGAGAACCACATGTAATAACTGCGTGACTGCTACTACTACTAGTATTACAGGCGAATGATCGTCAGTCAGCGACTTAAGAATCGTCACTATTTCCATACTGTAAACCGTACGTGATTATGGCGTTATTACAAAATGTTCCTCTAGATATTTCGAACACACAGGTATCTTGTGTTTTATATCTAAGTTCGGCCGTTCATAATGAACTTATATATTAAAAAAGTAAAGAAAACATCATCATAGACACCTTGAACATGTAATGGAGATTCTTAAATACCAAAAAACAATTTTTTACCAAAAACTTATAACGCTTTTTCAAAAACACGTATTTCCTTGAACAAGTTTTATAAAATCTCCATGCGCCATCCGGACCGAGAAGGACCTTCTTAATACTCAAAATCTAAACTTGGATTGTTAGGCAAATTTAATGCTCGTCAGTCTGTGAAGCAGTGTTGTAACGTACACACATCAAAAAAAGTTTGCGATCACTTTGAAAAATCCAAATATTTATTATATCATGATTTTTTCTTCTTTTTAGATTATTTATTTATAAATATAGATTTAGAATATAAAACAATAAAACAGTTGAATTGTTTTTCCATATAAGAAGGCTTTAAGAGCTTGCGCTCATTCAGAACTCTGATTTAGTACTTTTTCGCGGAAAGTTGTGATTGAAAAAATGCCAATCAGAAGTTTTACGAGCAAGAATAGTAACTTTGAGGGAACAAGGATACACCACGAGAAAAATATCACGCAGAGTTGCTATATATCCCAATCCTGTGTCGTGACCACGTTGCAGAGGTACCACGGGAACAGTTCAGCAAGGCGGGAAATCGGTGTCCTTTTGGGGTGGTATTATGATTGGAGCTAGAACGCCTTTGATCCCGTATCGAGGCTTCATGACAGCAGACATGTTAGAGCAGTTGCTACTGATGGAATTGTCAGACCTTTCCGAGTAAACCATGGGCACCAATTTGTACTGGTCGATGATAATGCGCCCGCCCATCGAGCTCAACGAGTCAATGCTGCTCTCCGAGAATACGGCATCACAAGGTTAGACTGGCCTGCCGGCTCGCCTGACTTAAACCCAATAAAGCACGCGTGGGATCTTAAGCGAGCTATTTGGAACCGTCAGCCACGTCCCCAGACAGTGCCAGAGCTCAGGGAAACCGCTATTCAAGAATGGGACAGGTTACCCCAAGAAATGCTAGATAACTTGATTCTCAGCATGTCCAGGAGGGTCTTCGCATGTGTTTGAGCCGGGATCCCTTCTTTTCGCATAATATTCTTTTTCCTAATATACTTTAGCATACCTGTTTTGGCATAATTGGTTTTGCCATAATAATACTCTGCCATATTATTTTTTTGGCATACAGTTTCTGTTATCATAATTATCTTTAAGGTTAATTTGTTTTGGCATACATTTATTTCGCATAATGTTACTGTGCAAATCTATTGTGTCACGCTAAAGTTTTGTCTTAAAAAGTCAAAAGTCAATATGTTGTGCTACAAAAGTTAATGGCAGAAACGAATCGCTGCAAAACCGACTCCACATAGTCTTGTCTGCCCTACATCTAGAGTGTAATTTATATTCGCGTAGACGGGCCGTGAGCTGTGGAGCAGTTAATTTTAACGCTCGCCGCCGTGGCTGCCGAAGCTGTGGTGGTGACCGTAAAACACAGCTGCGACGATAAGCTCGCGTGGGATCGCCGGAGCCCCACAGCGCCGGAGCCGTGATAGAAACCATGCCTGCTGCATGTGCTTGCATGCTGCATGCTTGCTGCATGCATGGTGTATGTTTGTTTACATGCTTGCGTGCTTGCTGCATGCATGATAAAAACATGTTTTAATATCATTATACGTAACTAAATTAATGCTTTAGAATGTTATGCTTAATCATTATTATGAATAGACAAATTATGCCTAAAAAAAATATGCGTAAGCTGTCATGCATAAATAATGTTATGCGAAAATATAATTAGGAGAAACAAAAGTATGTTAAGATAAATTAAGTCTTAAAATTTTATGCAAATGGATAGGGAACCGTTTGAGCCAGGGGAGGAGTTATATTAGATTGAATATAAACCTTTTATAAATAAATTGTTGTTTATGTTTGGTTAAACAGTTTTTTCTTTCTATCAAATTTAATTAGGTAAGTACTAATTTTTTTTTTTTTAAATATGAAATTGTTTTTTTTTTTTTAGTTTCAAACATTTAAGGAAAATACACAACAAAGATTTTTTCTTGAACTGTTCAATTTAAAAAAATATATCAGCTTATGCTAGTGATCACAAACTTTTTTTGATATGGAATCTGGGACTACCCTTGGAGGACCCTTTTAATAACAGTATTTTACCTATTTAATGCTAACAACTTCGTGGATCTTAACTAAGTAGAAAATATGCATAATTTGCAACCGACTAATATAATTATGTCAAAATACGAACACATATTCTGCGGCACGCTAGACCGACGATTTGAAGAAGGTGGCTGGCAGCGGATGGATGCGAGCTGCCGAAGACCTGGTTGGTTGGCGATCTCTGTGGGAGGTCTACGTTTAGCAGTGGACGGCAATAGGCTGATATATAAGACCACAAATAGTAAATACCTACTTCGTGAAGACAGTTTATCATGTGTGAATCTTCCAAGGAAACCATATCATTCAATTGTGGGAGAATGGATGACAGGACGACACAAACTCAACTACTTATTTTCACATCGACAGATCTTGCTGACATACATATTTTTTTAAGTATGGTTTTTTCTAAATGACAATACACTTCTGTTATATTTGCAATGTATTAAGGGATAGTTAATTTATATCATTACTACACTCGAACACAAGACGTACAAGACATATTTCCCAATAAAAAATACAAAAACCCTATGCCGCCCGTCATGCGTCAACTCGAAAAATCTCGCTCAAAATTCAAAAGGTGCCACCGAAACCGAGTGTCCGTAAGTAATTCGTATGAAATTATTAACTACACACTCACGGAACTTATTTTCGCTCGCAAACGCTCCCGAGAACACGTCCAAAAGCAAAGTTAAACTTAATCTGACCGTCACTAAGGACGTAGAAGACCTAAATTACAGAAGTGCACACTAAACATCCTGTCAGACCCTATTCATTCATACTTTGCCACTAAAACGCTTACCTACTGAGGCACAAAGGGAATTTCTATACGAGTGTACCTACACATGTGTGTATAACTGTACATGTCAGACATTCTGACAGCTGTGTGCGATTGTACGATCGCTATACAATGGTGGTTGTCTTAGAAGTGTACTTGCGAACTCACAAGTGCTTAATTGTGAGATCGCGTCTTCCCTCGCTCGTCTTGGATACACTGCGCATTGGAAACTTTTAGTAACGACCCGACGAACATGTGTTGCACTAAAATAAAATGCTTTTAGTATGTAGCGTCGAGTTTTCGGGTTATGAGTACTTTGCAAGCTAGTGTTAACATGTCAAAATAGTTGTTCTTTGTATTACGGTTTGCGTACAAGGCTTTGTACTCTGGCATTGTTCTAGGAAGGCAACATGTGAAAGCAGGCGTATGTTATGGAAATGCTGGGAGATGTTGATGAAAAACACAGGTAAGTAAAATGCAGGAAATGCGGAAGTATTTTTCCAATGGCACATACAAACGTCACCACTTTAAGGGCTAAGGCATAAAGTCCTCCTTTGTTGTACCTATGCATAAAATTTAAATAAATAAACTACTCACTTTCCAATTTCCCAAGCAAATGACATTGCACAGAAACGTAACAAAATTTGCAGATGTAACATTTACGGACTTGATAGTACTTGTCGACTTCACTTTACTCCTACAACTTGGGCTGAATTGCAAATAACTGATTTGCTCCTTATTTTCATGACATTCTTGCTTGTAAAATGAATTTTTATAAAGACGAAGACTAACGAATCTTTTTCCGTTCTAAAAGACGAAGAATATCAAGTAAAAGTTGATCACATTATAATCTATATCCACACTTCCATACTAATCCATACTTTTAATATTATAAATGTGAAAGTAACTCTGTCTGTTACGCTTTCACGATGAAACGGCCGAACTGATTTTGATAAAATTTGGTACAAAGATAGCTTAAACCCTGGGGAAGTAAATAGACTACTTTTTAATCCGCGACTTGGTCTGCATCCGCGATAACCGACATTCACGCGGCCGAAGTCACAGGCAAAAACTAGTTTTGCAATAATTGTGCTTCGTGCTAATAATAAATATACGCAATATATGTTTACAACCATGTTATCTATTACATATAATAAAACAGTAACAAAACTGTGTCTGTACATTGAATATATTAAAAAAATAATAATTGAGGGGGGTTTAGGAACAGTAATAGAGCACGAATCCAAAAAAAAAATTCTGTCTGTTTGTCTGTTTGTTTGTACACGCTATTCTTCGGAACTACTGGGCGGATTTGAATGATTTTTCTTTTGTTGTATAGGTATTAAGTCTGGGCAACATATAGGCTATAATTTATCTTGGAAACTTGAACACCTGATGCAGAACCGCAACAGGCCAGCTAAACTATAAAAGATACAAAAATGGTACCATAGCAAAAATTGTTCCACGTGATGAGCACTTTCTGCTGAGAGAATAAATTTGAAAATCTGAAACACCTGATGTGGAACTCCAAGAGCCCAGCTATACCATGACACATATAGGAATGACGTCTTAGAAAAAGTTGTTCGGTCTGATGCGCATTTCCTGTTGACTTATAAAAATCGAAGATCAGAAACATCTGATAATAATAATAATAATTTATGGGGACATTTCACACACGGCCATCTGACCCCAAACTAGGGAGACCCTGTACTATGGGTGTCAGACAGCTGATATACATACACAAATACATTTTAAATACATACATATATAGATAAACAACACCCAGACACAAGACATGATGTGGAAATGAAAGCTGTAATTTTTTAAATTTCACTATCACTAATTTCACTGTATATTATAATAAGCTCGGAGTACCTCCACGCGGTGAAGGCGGTAACAGTTTAGGATTTATTTTTGATGACGCTGGTATATGATTGAAAATTTGACTCTACTGGCCAAAACTCCCTTTTTTTTATCGAATAATCTGCCTTTGGGCTTATGTTATTTGAGTGTTTAATTTCCTTTTCCATTTATTTTCGTGACACGGTAGCCTACCCGGTAACGCAGGGGAGCAGTCACTTAGATTTTAATTTATCAGGTATCTTCACAATAAAACTATAACCATGCCTAGAAAGAGGTCAAATCTTTCCCAATGTTCCAAAGGAGCTAAAAGATTCAGGATCATAAGTTCCCAAGAATCTACCGAAAAGCGTCAGGAAAGTCTTGATGCTGTTCGAGAACATCAGGCTGCAACTCGCTCCGTGGAAACCTCTTCAAATCGCGAAGAACGCCTGCGTTCTCAGCGTATTTACGCATCTACATCCAGGTCTCTAGAGACCAGTGAAGAATATGATGCACGACTGACCGCTGATCGTAAACCAACGTCATGCATTGTCTCGCGAATCGGAAACGTTTACCGATACAGAATCACGCTTGAGTTCTCAGCGTATTCGCACATCTACTAACAGGTCTTTTTAAACGAGTGATGAACGTGATGCGCGACTAACTGCTGATCGAGATTATCATACATTGTGCCGAACACGCACACAACAAAATATTCATAATAAGAGAGAAAGAATTGCTGGAGCACGGCATGAAGAGACAGAAGAAGAGCGCAACGAACGTTTGAATTCTGATCGACTTCGACATTCTCTGAACAGAATGTCGATGTCATCTGAAGAATCGGATGTGTCTCAAGATATAGCCGTAGGGCGACCTTCCTTGGGTTGATAAGGAACGGAGTGCATTTACGTAATCTCCTATGATTGACTACGCCATTTATTCCGCCATCGGAGGTATGATTCTAAATTGTACTTTTTGACCGTCTCGAATCGTCTGGCGCATCCCGTTGTTTTCCCGTCCCCGGGCTCTTAGAATTCGACATCAGACGTTTCAGATCTTCGATTTTGCCGACCCCGTTGTCGCTGGCAGAAGCAACAGGATCCGCGTACGAAGTCGCGGGCAGAAGCTAGTGTAGAATATGCAAGAAAAAACAAATAACAGGTATCTTAAAAGTTAAACAAAACAAAAATATAACATGTTTTATTCAGACAGTAATTCGACGGAATTTGACATTTGATTTTGTTTTTACACACTCCATACGCATACCTGTGGAGAGTAGCATTGTGATTTATTTATGAAAACAATACAGCATTTAAATATAGCGTGGAAGGTATGTCTGTGAGCGTAGTAATTATTTGCTGCTTGTTCAAAAAAATATCAGTGTTTCATACAAGCTCAAAGTGAAATCATTTATTTCAATTAGAACATAAAAAGGCACTTTTAAACGTCATATAAAAAAAAGTTCAATCCAGTTGCCTAGTCATTCCAAAGGGTAGTTTCGTATGGAGAAGACTGGGCAAGAATCTCCACCTTACTCTTAAAAAGAAAGTGAATACGATGGGCCTTGCACAAAAAAACACTATATTGAAGTATGTACAAAGCATTACAAGATAATGAATGACATCTAAGTTGTATTAATAGATACATAGTGTTCACATTACTATTTAAAAATGACTGAAAAAGTTGATAACCACTCCTTACATTTCAACAAACTTTAGTCCTTACAGGTAGGTAGCAGGGTAGCAGGTAAGTAGGTGGGTAGTGCACTTTTATTATTAGACTTGATATCTTTTTAAGCGACGAATTTTTTACTCCTGTGCAATAAAATAATAACATATTATCTTCATTGGCATGAAATTAAATGGTAAATATGGTATGGTAAATATTGTAACCCTGACTTCTGCGCTAGGTTAAAACCTGGCTTACAGGAGTCAGTGTCTTCTCCCGTTTATGACACTTTCTAAGCAATAAAAGCAGTCAAGTAATTGAAAAAATTAAACAAAACACAAAAGGTACACAACTATTTCACACCTACAACACTCCGTACAAACGAAACGATTCAATTACCTAACACTACATCCAAAATAACAGACCTGTACCAATACGTGCGTGTGTGTGCGTGTCTACCCGCCCGTAAGTCTCGCCTTGAATTAAAAGCAGTTTCGAGAGCAGGTTCGACGCGGGTAGAGGTGAGGAACAGTGTTTTGGAGGGAGGCGGGGCGTGTCACTACTGTACGGTAGTACCAATACTTATATTGTAGTATAGGTATCAGCGGAAGAAATTATACTACTAACTAGTAGTGCATGCATATCAAATGCTATGTGTGTGTAAGGGGTGAGTGTGATTGTGGGGTTAGTTATGAGTGTGTGTTTGTGTAAATGAGGGTGTGTGTGCGTATGCGTAGTTAAAGTGGTATATTATGACTGTGTTTTATGAGTGTAGATGTCTTTACTATCCTAGATATGATCATCGATTACTCAAATCGGGAAACAATAAAGCAATCTTTGCATTCTATTGCCTCAACAATTAATAACGATCCATGTAATGACTACCCTCATCGAACCACCATTAGCCTAAAAAACCTATTTATAAGCAAATTTGGGGGGTGTTCAGTAAATAGAGAAATAAATTAGTGATGAATTTCTTATCGGCTCATTTCAATAGCGACTACGGAACGGAGCGCATCAATCAATCGTGTATGACGGCCGTATATTGAAACATTGAGGTATTGCTGCTTATTTTAGACCCATTGAGCTTTATATTGTGGTAAGGCATCTGCTGGCTGAAGAAATATCTTTGAATTAAGTAGCTTGTCTGATATCAGTATCACTTCATATTATAAATTAAAGTTGAGGTTGTGTTCGTATGGGCTAATCTTCAAAACCCCTGGTCCGATGATAAGAACCTACGTTATCTCTGAGTTCAGGCTATTATTTTATGGCTTGTGTTTAAACGCCTACTAGAAAAGTAGCTATTTTACTACCAAAAGATTCGAAATGCCTGCCAGAATGGATAAATGCTGACCAAATTGTGTTTCCTAAAGTATTGTAGAAATGAACCTATTTTTCTTTTCTCTATGCCATAAAGATTTATAAAAGCCTATAAAGTTAATTTCAGACCAAATAATTTATATTATCGCTAAATAGATGTTACCAATATTTTATTTCACGACTTTCAATTTCGTCAGTTTTGCTGACATTATGAGTTTGACTGTAAAAAGCGATTCGGTTCTGGCACTCGGCTGCCACTGCCGCGGCACGCTCGCTACTCTCGCTCGCCTCGTGCGTAGAGGGTCCCAGTTCTAACCTAACATGTCGGATCCGCCCCAGGGGGGACGTAAGGGTCAATAAGAAAAAAATTACTATGAAGGTCAAGGCGGGAGCTTCGCAAGATTTGGTGAGCATTTATCCATTTTGGTAAGCAAAAAGAATATAAATACAATACAACACGTAGTACAATAATTCTGATGAGTGTATATTTATTTTAGGCACCTCGGTATAGAGTGGGTAAATTTTATTTGATGTTAACATATTTTACTTGGTACTTAGGTGTTAGGGTTTGAAAAAAAAATTTTTTTTGAGCATTTAAATTGTAACCTTATTTTATTATAAAAAATGCGAACAGCGAATGCGAAAAAAATTAACGCGAACGAAGTGCCGGGCAAAAGTTAGTAGTTCTCTAAAATCAATTTAACCAGTTGACCCTCTGGAGCCTTTTATAAAATTGTTTGTCATACATAAAAAGTCTTTTATAAATTGACCTCGCTTTTGTGCTACCCAGTGCTGTTTTGGAAATATTTAGGTTCGACCAGAGAGACCAATAAAAGTACTTTGTTGTATTAAAAAATATCAAAAATCTGTTTTTTTTTTTGGTATGTACTTAACTATCGTCAGACAATAATATTGTTTACGTTTTTTTTCTACAAAAAGACGTTATAAATGGTATAACCAAACTTTAAATACTTTCACAACCTCTACTGCTGCCAGCACACTGATTTTTCACACCAAAAAGAATAGAAATATTTTACATTGTCGCTAAATAGATGTTACCAATATTTTATTTCACGACTTTTAATTTAGTCAGTTTTGCTGACATTATGAGTTTGACTGTAAAAATAAAATTTGGTTCTGGCGTAGAGGGTCACAGTTCTAACCTAACCTAACCATGTCGAATCCGCCCCAAGCACTGATTTTTCACACCAAAAAGAATAGAAATTTCCCATCAATAATTTTTGCTCAAACCTACTACTTAGTTTGATCAATAGTATGAGTTAACGATTACCTGTTTTTTTTTACACACGTATTGAAAAAAGTTCACCGGTTCAAAAAACCGCATATCTAGCTAAGTAGAAGGCATGATAGCTAATTTTATAATAGCGAGGTCACCCCTCGTAAAATGGGGGAGCGGAGTAGATGAGAACCAATGTGACGAAGATAGGACACGCCGCTGAATTCCGTCTTAACTGTATGTTATACTAGCTGTGTCTGTGGCTTTTCTCATACTAAAATATTCTTAGTTTATATGTATTGATTTTCATAATTGGTTTTTACCAATATGAAAAGGAATTGTCTAGGAAGGTTATCCATACTTCCATGCTTAATATCCTTCCTATATTCTTTATAATTAACTGTAAGGTAACTCTGTCTGTTACGCTTTCACGATGAAACGGCAGTACAGATTTTGATGAAATTTGTTATAGAATAGCTTGAACCATGGGGAAGGATATAGGCTACTTTTTAATCCGCGATAACTGACATTCACGCGGGCGAAGTCGCGGGTAAAAGTTAGCAGGTTATCATCCCCGCCCAAATGATAAACAAGATTGTATGACACAAGGGAGGAGAATAATATTTTTAGCGCTATTTTGAATCCAGAACAAAGCAAAGGATTCTAGAATAGCATCCCGAGCATAGCGAGGGATTCTAAAATAAAATCCTGAGCGTAGCGAGGGATTCAAGTAAATCGCCTGAAAAAAAAATATTTTTGCTTTCGAGTCATATACTCTCCTTTTCATCTCCTTCTATGAGAAAGTAAATAAGAGACACTTTTAAGTAATTAATGAATAAGTTTAATTTAAAAAAATTACATGAAATTTAAGGTCAATTAGGTACAAATAAAATATCTATATTTGTCATTAACACGTTTCTATACAAGACGAAGTTTATAGGTGAATAATGGTCTAAATGCGGGTCGGGATAATCGATTTCAATTATTTTTAGTGTATTTTTTTAAGCTGGCATTTACAGCATTTGGTATTTGTCAAAACTGTACGTTCTTCGATTTTAATGGCATAGTGCATCATGAATTCTTGCCACAAGGTCAAACAATCAATAAGGAGTACTCCCTACAAGTTCAACACCGTTTGCGTGAAGCAATCCGAAAAAAACGCCCGGATTTGTGTCAAAACAATTCATGGCTTTTGCACCACGATAATGCACCTGCTCACACTTCATTGCTTGTTCGTGAATTTTTGGCCAAAAACAAAACTGTAACGATGCCTCAGCCTCCATATTTGCCAGATATGGTTCCATGTGACTTTTTCCTGTTTCCAAAAATAAAGAGAACATTAAAAGGCCGTGGTTTTACAAGCATAGATGACATTAAACGCGAATCGCTGAAAGATCGAGTTTCAAAAGGGTTTCGAGGATTGGAAAAAGCGTTGGCGCAAGTGTATTATATCCGAGGGGGATTATTTTGAAGGGGACAAAATAGATATTGATGAATAAATAAATATTTTTTCATAAAACGAATATTCTCGTTATTTTTTGAACACACCTCGTATGTTAAATACTTTATAAACTGGCATTTAAAAACAATGGTCAGACGTAAATACGATTGTTAATTTTTTTCAAAAAAGACAACCGTCTTCAAAGACTTTAATAAAAAATATAACATACAAATCTATTAAGAAACGGTGACACTAAAATAATTATCAAGAAAACAATTCCATCAAGCTTATTAACGATTAATGGAAATTTCACTGACTTACTCTATGTTTTAGTCTGTAGCTCTGGTGTCTTATAATCTAGGACAACGTGTTATACGTTAAAACCTTCCCAGAGAAAATATAGTCAAATAGCAAAAACCCCATACAAACCAGATCTTTAGTTTTTGAGAAAATTATGAAAATACTAACACTTTCGGGTCAAACAGAGTACCATCTTTTTTATCATCGTGATTTGTATCTGGTTTTCTTTTTATCGACAAAAACACTTTTTTTCCACGTTAATATACCAACTATAATTTTGTCAATTATAGTTGGTATATTATCTATGTCTGGAATATGTATTCTCCTGAGCACTATTAAATTATTAATCCATATTAAATTTAAATTTAAATTCTCTCTCTCTCTGCTCGGTCCCTCATGTCTGAGGATCGTGGTCAGCATTGGAATTGTATCTGGAGCGGATGATCTGCCACCACCGGTTTCAACCCAGCGCGTCTCTTACAACTGTGTAAAATTTGGATGACGAGTCTTTAATTTGGTCGGTCCATCTTGTTGGTGAACGACCGCGCGATCTTTTGCCTTCGGTATTCCCAACCACAATAAGTTTTTCCAAACTTTCACCGCCTCTGCGCACTGTGTGACTGAAGTACGAAAGAATACGTTGTTGGCATAAGGTGGACAAGCGAGTTTTTATTCGGAGCTGGGTCAAGATCGATGCATTGATGCGTTTCGCCGTCCAAGGTATTCTCAGCATTTGTCTCCAACACCACATCTCGAATGCATCAATCCTTTGCCTTTTTCGGGCCAAGATTGTCCACGTTTCTACTCCATACAAAAAGATAGGGAAAACCAGAGCTCGTATCAATCTGATCTTAGTTTTGATACCAATGCCTCTTTTCTTCCAGATGTTGTTTAGTCGGGACATAGCATCTTTTGCCATCCCAATTCTCTTTTTTATCTCGGGGATACAGCTGCCGTCATTGTTGATTTTGGAGAGTATATATAGTGGTCTACGTTATTAATGCCAGGAATGTTGCAGATGTCATTTGTTAGTTTTCCGGCTCGATCAACTATCATCACTTTAGTTTTTTCTCTGTTCACTGTTAAACCGATGTTGCCACTTTCCGACTCCAGTCGTTGGAAAAGCTCACTCATATCTTCTATGGACGTTGCTATAAGAATGGAGTCGTCGGCATACCGGAGATTTGCTAGTCTCTTTCCACCTATAGGGAAGCCCTTCTTCCAGTTTTCCATAGTCTTCCGAATAATGTACTCTCCATATATGTTAAAAAGTGCAGGGGACAAGATGCAACCCTGTCTCACTCCTTTTTTGGTTTGGAACATATTGGAGCATTCAGTGCCTATTCTGATGAACGAACGGTTTTCGGTGTACAAATTATGGATCAGAGCAACGAGGTGTTCAGGAGCTCCCATTTCGAGTAGCACACTCCACAGTTTGTCCCATTGTACGCAGTCAAAGGCCTTTGTGTAGTCGATAAAGCATAGGACGACAGGCGGTTGAATTCCCTGCTCTTCTCGATAATTTGGCGGACGTTCAGTATTTGTTCCCGCGTTCCCTTGCCCTTTACGAAACCTGCCTGCTCTTCGGGTATTTGTCGGCTTAGAAAGTAACTTAGACGCCGATTGATAATATGAAGAAAAATCTTTTTTTTTTTTTAATTCTATATTTATTTATAGGCTTTCACCTTACAAAGGTATGTCAGCCTCATCATACCCTAATCTAATTATCTTATTACCTACACTTATCATATTATTAATTTGTATATTATTGCGTAAGCGAAGGGGATAGTGATGCAGCAACCATTTCGTATACCAGTTTCGCTTCTGCCGCACTAGGTATAGATAATATTCTAATGAAAGCCCCAACATCATACGTATTGACTTTTAATTCCTGCATCACTAACTCTCTCTCTCTCCTGTTATTTTCACATTCCATTAGCAAATGTTGGACATCTTCTTGTTACACACTTGGCAATTAGGGGAATCGACCTTTTTCATTAGGTATCCAAATTTCCTAGATGGAAAATGACCAGATCGCAATCTATGTGCCATAACTACATACGACCTCTTCAAACGACTTTCAGCAAACCAAGGGATTCGAGGAGGCTCACTTTGTATGGTCTTATACCATATGCCTTTTTCTTTAGACCTTCTGTCGAAATACTCTTTAAAATGATTGCAGCATATATTTTTCTAAAAGTTAAGTATTTCTGTGTAGGACGGAGCGATGTCGATTTCTAAACCTTCCAAAATTGCTTTCTTTGCAAACATGTCAGCCTTCTCGTTCCCGCATATACCAATATGAGACGGAATCCATTGCAACCTCAAATTATTGTCGCCAAGTTCACCCAATAGTTTAAGAACTACATAAGCTATCGGTACACCTCTGAAGCCAGAGGCGCATCGAGCTAAATGCATTAAACCACTTCTGCTATCCGTACATATAACTATGTTTGTCCTGTAATTTCCGTAGTCTTTTGAGGCCTTTCTTATGCAACTGTATAAACACCGACTCTGTCCAGTCCCTTGGCCATCTTCCAGTAGTCCAGATGGTATTGCAGATTTCGGTGATAGCCTTTATGCCTTGCTGACCTAGGTTTTTTAATATTTTGGCAGGGATAGCATCCTTACCTGGAGATTTATTACATTTAAGAGCTTTGATGGCATGCTCATGTCAGGTTCTTCTGTCACCCATGTGTTAACAGCGTTAGTAGGCTCTCCGGTATCATAAAGTTCTGCACAGTAGTTCCTCCAGCGTTCCAACACTTGAGCCACATTAGTAAGTAGACACCCGTCTTTATCTTCGATGGCACAGGTTCTCGGCTTACGCGTTCCAGACAGTTCTTTTACTTTTTGAAAAAGATATCTGGATTCGTTTTTCTGTGCGTGCTGTTCGAGTTCGAGACAGATTTTGTTAATGTGGTTATCGTGATCTTTCCGACAGCGTAGTTGAACTTGGCGGCTTAGTTCTGTGTTCCGCTGCTGATCTTCCGTTGAACGTATACCGGCCTCCTTTAGTTCACGTCTTTCAAGAATGACTTGAGCAGTCTCAGATGTGGTAAAATCCTTCATGACGGGTTTTGCTAGCATATTTTCTCTAGCTGTTTCCTCTATCATCCGTTTGAAGTATTCCCAATTACTTTCGCTGTATGTCATGTCATTCGAAAAGTCTCCCATTTTTTGCTCGAAACCATCTCTAAAGTCACTGATGTTTATACCTTGCATATTCGAAGCTGCTTTGGGTTTCTGTATCCTTTTCAGCCTTACTTGAATTGTTGCTACAAGAAGATGGTGGTCGGAGCCACAATCAGCACCGGGAAAAGTTGTGGCGTTCATCACTGAGCTTCTCCATCGCGTTCCTATCAGTATGTAGTCAATTTGATTTCTACATCTGTCATCCAGGTGTATAATCTTCGGATATGATGTTCGAAACAGGTGTTGGCGATAGTGAAGTTCTCTTCACAGCAGAACTGTACGAGACGTTCGCCCCTATCATCTGAGAACTATGGAGCCATTTATTTATTCAATGTGTTTGACATAAATGAGCATGGCAGATGAGAGCATTGTCATGCTTGCTCAAATGTCTCGCTGATGGTGGCGTGTAGATCATTCGGTTCCCTTCAAAATCGTTGAGCTAAGTGGTGCTGATCCGTGCGTCATGTTCGTGAACGGGCGCTGTCAGTTGAGATTGGTCATCTCTTAACTACCATGGCTTTTATATTAATTTATTGTTAGTTAGAATGTTTTGGATTTCTCTTCACTTAGTTACATTGTTTTCACATATAGAAGCAACAAGAATAATGTAACCAGGAATTTGTAAAAGCATGATTGAAAAGAGTGTCCGGGGAGTTTCTTGCTCGTTCTTCTCCATAGAGACCTACCCTACGTTTTGGAACGAGCAACTAGCTTCAACTTTCTGACTAACTAACTGACTCTTTGACTATTCAAAAGTGCCTGCAAATGGTTTAATTGAAATAAATGCTTTGACTTTGACTTATTTCTTTCTCCGATTCCGTATTTACCCGCAACACGACGAAGATGGTCATCTGTGGTATCTCCAACTTTGGCATTGAAATCCCCTAAAAGGATGGTAATTTCACGTTTTGGAAGTCCTTTAAGTATAGCAGTCAGCATATCGTAAAACTCCTCCACTGTTTCTTCAGTTGACTGTGCTGTGGGGGCATATACCTGTACGGTATTAAGCTTGCACGGTGCCGTGTTAATTTTAAGTGTTATTATACGATCACTTACTGGGTTATATCCCAAAATGTACTTGTTTATCGATCGCGGTACGATAAAGGCCACCCCTCTACTGCTGTCGTCTTCTGGGCCCGAAAAATACACTGTACTTCCGAGGACAGATGTAAAGTGGCCCTGACCTTTCCAGTGTGTTTCGCTGAGCCCTAGCAGGTGAACGTTCTTCCTCTCCAAATTTAAATTAAATCAAATCATTTTCATAATATGTGACTCGATTTGTCACTCGTTTTAGGCTTTTATCATAAACTGCACCTAGATACAATATATCGACACTCAAGTACACGTG
The DNA here is from genome assembly GCA_947361185.1 of Charanyca ferruginea. Classification (NCBI taxonomy): domain Eukaryota; kingdom Metazoa; phylum Arthropoda; class Insecta; order Lepidoptera; family Noctuidae; genus Charanyca; species Charanyca ferruginea. The sequence continues at coordinate 11,653,537 of OX376076.1, forward strand.
TACTCATGTATAATAACAACATAAGAGCGAAATCTTGTAGATTCAGAGCTTTTGGGTTAAATAATGGTACTGGTAACGAAACTAGTTTCCTAACAATGTGTCGCTTTCTACAAAAGTTGACTTCAGAGATTTTTACCGTACTTTCTGTGAAAGGAAACCACTTGTTCAAAAACATTATATCAACCTAGGACTATAAAAGACTACAACACGATTGGCGCAGTGACTGAGCGATTGACTTGTGCGCTCCGTATCGCAGGATACAATTCCCTCAAAGGAACAAATATTTCTATGGCATACAGGTAGTTGTGCCAGTTCTGATAGTCTGTGTATGCCAATTTATTTTTGTTAATACTAGGTGTATTATACAGAAATAAAGAAAAAAGTAAAGAAACGCATGGAACCACTCAAACCGTCAAACCGTAAATAATCTGACATTTCAATAATTTTGCTCTGACCAATACGTAAAAGAACAAGTTATTTTTCGTAGATATTATTTACATTGAAAGAAAATCAAGTACAAAAATGGCATAATGAATACGTAAATAAATAAATAAACATCTAATAACGGCGTCAAACTCTGGAGGGTCATTTCCACCCTCATAAAAGAAGAAAATAGCAACGATGATCCACATCTACATAATTAAATAGAAACCAGGGGAAAGAAGGAAATTTGCCCCGTAGAGTTGGAGCGAGGCGAAGCAAAAGATATAAATTATGCACGTGTAGAAATTGAGGATGACGTTCCACAATTCGAGGAACTTGAAAACTCGAAACCTGTTGAAGACTTGGTAACTACGGAAAACAGTTTAAAAATTAATCGGTTTCCGTATTATAGAATTCTTGAAAGGCAACATTGCATGATGAGTAAGGATTTTATATTATGTGGCCTTAGTTACTTTTTGAGAACCTTTCTTCCCCATCTGTTTAAGCTTCTCGAGTGGGGACCACGAACCAGAAGACGCAGCGTTGGTTGGCCAGCCACCAGATGGACCAACGACATCGTCAATATCGCGGGTAACCGATGGATGGAAGCTCAGATTGCCGCTCGTTGTGGCGTTCTATTTAGGAGGCCTATGTTCAACAGTGGACGTCTTTCGGTTGATGATGATGATGATGACTTACTTTTCACACTACCCGGGAAAAAGACTACGATAGACCTTACTCTATACCAATGCCAACATGCGTCGCATCCTTTTTATATACACACTCGTATTGTATTTGGACAAATATAAACATTGAGTATCTCAAGTTTTGCCAAATCGTCCATTCGAAGGCTCAAATATTTTCTAACAATGTCCGAGGTCCGTGCAAAGTCATCTCCCTGGACAAATAGTGAAAAGAAACGAACAGAAATAGAGAAACTAGATGGAACATTGAATTCGTAGAACAGGTTAATGAAACGCAATTTTAGGTTTATGAATCAACTATATTTTAACGTAACATGTATATAATTGCATTCAGTTTCTTACATGTCTTAATCTAATATAATAACCCTTCTTCTAAAAGTCTGTGTTAATAAAAACTCAAACATTGCATAAGCTTTAAATTTCAAACCTAAATTAAAAATAAAACTGAAAAATGTTTAACAAATAGGGCGGGTGTCCCTTCTGGCTAGTCAGTATTTCTCTGAAGGCTCTATTGGCTATCTGGACATCTGCTGGCGTTCTACAGTGTTTACATTTCATTTCTCGGAGCAACAAACGCCGGTAAGAAGAGGGATGCGCGCGCAGAGATCGCAATCGCGATAGCTTTGAGCAGTCGTTATCGTGATCTACACTGGGAGCACTTTCCCGTGGAATAGTTACTCCAAGACCTGCGTATTCTTCGACTGTACTTTTAGAATTTTATATTATTAAACATGGTGCGCTGGTCAACGACCAAAAAAGCTATATTAGTGAAACAAGCGCATATAGTAAATCATGTAGAAGCTACGCTAAATTCTATTGTAGCATCTGATAAAACATTTTCATACAGGATCACTGCAGAATTCGTCAAACAAAACACCATTTGTTTCATCCCTAATATCCAATATCGATTTAACGAAAATTAACGACGTATCAAAACTAAATGCAAGAGTAGTGATCTGATTGGTTGTTGATAATTCATTCAACCAATCATAGCAGCTTACTAGTAGTTCACTGTTGGACATAAGCCTCCTCCATGGCTCACCATTTTTCTCTGTCCTCTGCCTTCTACATCCAGCCACCAACGGCTACCTTCTTCAGGTCATCGGTCCATAGGGCTGGGGCGTCTCACGCTGTGCCTACAGATTCGCGAAAAAAATATTAGTACTTACTCCATAATAGGATATTTTACCAAAAATATCTAATTAGTTCGTCAGTTAGATTATAGAAATATATTGGATACGTATTTCTTAAATTATTAAATCAGTAAAAACAGACGAAGATAAAACGCATCAGAGATCATGAGTGGGGGTTTGTGGCGTCACTGCGCCAGTAAAAGTGTACTGATATAGTGATGTCGCACGAGTTTTCGACGCGCAGTATCGTCTTAATTTTTTGTTTACGTGAAAAAAGCGGCCAAGTGCCAGTCGGACTCGCCCATGAAGGGTTCCGTAGCAGCAAGTAAGGTAAATTGCAGTTTACGATTTATGACTATTAAAAAAACTACTTACTAGATCTCGTTCAAACCAATTTTCGGTGGAAGTTTACATGGTAATGTACATCATATATTTGTTTAGTTTTATCATTCTCTTATTTTAGAAGTTACAGGGAGGGGGACACAAATTTTACCACTTTGGAAGTGTCTCTCGCGCAAACTATACAGTTTATAAAAAAATGATGTTAAAAACCTCAATATAATTTTTGAAGACCTATCCATAGACGCCCCACACGTATGGGTTTAAGGAATAAAAAATTTTGAGTTTCAGTTCCTAGTATGGGGAACCCCCAAAATTCATTGTTGTTTTTTCAATTTTTGTGTGAAAATCTTAATGTTATAGTTTCGGAAAAAAGTGGCTGTGACATACGGACGGACAGACAGACATGACGAATCTATAAGGGTTCCATTTTTTGCCATTTGGCTACGGAACCCTAAAAACACGTGTCCAATATTTTTTGGGTATCAATCTGACGGACTAATTAGATTTTTTGGCAAAATATCCTATTGTGTAAATGCCACCATTAACCAATAATTCCAAGGCAGAACGTTTCTAAAAAAAACACTTGATTTTAGCCCTGAAAACCTTGCTAGCCTAGCTTTGAAGTCAATAAATAGTCAATTGAGTTTGCATAATATGGCTAATTAGAGTAGAGCGTTAGAAGTATAATTTGCCATACAAAATCTATGTGGGTTTCGCGTTTTGACAGATCGTTAAATGTATGCTAAGGCGACGATATACGCCGGCGACCATGAGCGACCAGAGAATCGCATGCGCTGCGTCCAAAACTCTCAAAGTTTAGTCGAAAAAATTAAATAAAAGATAGTATTCTTTAACTTAAAAAAAGGCGTATACTAAAAGATAAATAATAAAATTGTCTGTAAGATAGTAAAAGTTTCGTTTAAATATTCCTGGTAGATTTTGTGTGATTATCAATGTTTTGTTCGCGTCAGACACCACTTCACGATTTAATTAAACTATTTAATATGAACTTAATCAAAAATATTCACTTACTAAGTGATTAAGAGAATGTTCTAATTTAACATATATTTTTTTTCAAATCATTTACACTACACGTTTTGACGTGATTGTCAGTTTAAAATCTGCAAAAGTCGCTTGTTAGTGCCTTAATTGATTGGTGGTGTCATCTAGGTACTCTATTTAATTACGTATGTTGCAAATAAATATTGAAATTCTTAAAAAAAAAAACATTATATAAATATAGGTATTGTAACGTGACTACCTTTTTATGAAAAATAAGCTGTACTACCCGTGCGCGATAAGTTGGGACCTGAGCGCGGTGACATCACAGTGGAAATAGCGATGTGAACGCTACAATACGGGTGTCATCGGAGAAGTGCGGGGGAAGCGGGCGGGGAAGTCGCGTTTCTAGAAGGTCCCAACTTATCGCGCACGGGTAGTACAGACAGCGTCATTAACTGCTAACCCCCCGCGCGTTGAAATTTCTTCGCATAGGGGGTAAGCAGTTGATGACGCTGTCTGTACCAAAAATAAATAGCACCCTTATTTTGTATTGTTTTTTTTATAGGTAATGGTTATAATTTTGGGGATAGATAAATCAAAACATAATAGGAAACCCAAATTTTAGTTAAACTGCTACGTTACACCATAGCCTGCGGTCGTTTTAGATAATGTTATAAACTTTATTGACATATTTTCGTTAACAATACATTTTTAGGTAATCTAACATTTATTTTAATATAATTATTTATATTCGTGTGATAAAAGCTGGCGCAGTAAGCCGTCTCGGTTCGCCGAACAGTAGGTTTAATGTCCGTATAAATAACTTGTGCGATCGGGGGATCCCCATAAGGAACGAAGTTCCTCAGTAGGCTCGATACGCACACACATACACACACGCATTTCGTTACGTGACGATTTCTACTAATTCGCACTACCCGTCAGACGCGTTAGGGACCTTCGTTCCAAAATTATAGACACTTGTATCTAATAAATAACGTTTCAAAATATGAACAAGTAAAATAAGTTATCCATTTCCAAGTACGTAAAGGTTATTTAACCTATACGTACTTAACCCTCAATACTTCGTCCCTTCATCATCATCATTATCACTACTATAAATTAAAGTCCACCCGTCCCGCTGTGTTAGCTATCAAAAATTTAAACTACATAGTTATATCTATCAAGATAAATAAAGATAAATAAAGAAAATAATGCTGAAAACACGACCATCGTATGCAAGACGGTTCACAGACCAAGGTCACGCCCACTTTAATTACGTCATTAACTCATAGTCACGGTGCACCGGTGGTTGGGTTTTCGCGCATTTTACAAGGACATTCAGGTTTAATGAGAAGGCCATTGTTTACATAATTTCTACTACTATGTGGAAAAACACACTCTTGTTTAATACACTTAGCCTCTTGAATATTTTGAATTCCATTCGCTTTATCATTTTCATTTACCATTGCTATCTCTCGTTCTTCCAAAGTGTCTTTTAAGTATTTGTCCAATAGTTTATCTTCTTCATGGTTGTCCCAATTTCTGCGATAATCATAATCACTCACAAAGTCTCCTTCAAAGGTACCGTCTTCAGGTTTATTACCTACTCCTCTGCTTTCATCAGCAGGACGTCGGATGAACGCAACATCGAAACCGTATTTTTTTCGTACTTCATTTTGTCGCGAAACTGCTGCTTTCGCTTTAGATATATACTGATTCTTGAAATTATACTTTTTCATATAATTATCTCTGTAAGGTATACTAGAAGGGGAAATCGATGGCAACTTCGTTTTATGAGTCTTGTCGTACTTTCCTTTATTTCTTAGTTTAGTCAAAGATCTTAATAAAGGTGGTTTCAAAAGTTCAAAATAATCCCGGCGCACATCCGCTTTATTAGATGCTGCCACTTGTATCTTTACATTTTCATTATTTTTCTTTCCGAAATCATCATTTAATTTACATCCATATAAATTAGGGACTGCAAAATAAGGTGACATTTCCTGCTGTTTATTGTTAACATCGAAATCGAAATTAGAATTCAAAATTGGTCCAGAATGAAAAATACTCGAAGGAGTTTGCATGTCACTCGCTACAGTCATGGGGGAGGCATAGTCAGGTAAATCTATTGGTAACATCTTATGGACTTTTTGCCGACTAGGCTTTTTTTTATATTTCTGATTTATATAGATGAAAGACCTTTCATTTTGATTATTCTTTTTCTCTGTAGCATGCTCGTATAAATCTTTTTCATCGATATTATTTCTGCTTTTCGGTAAAACTGCGTATTTTGTGGATAGCATCGTTGATTTTACCTTTATATCCCAACGTGTGTCAGCTTTCGAGCCACTGTTTTGATTCGTGAGCTGTAATAATACAAACCATTTATATTTTTTTGAACTTGGGGGCAATTGAGTCTCTTATTGTAATAATGTGCAAAATTATAAATTATTTAGAGCTAGACGTGAATCAATGAAAATATATTTTTTTTAAAGTTATATAACAATGGACAACAAATGAACGTTGAAGTTGGACACACTACAACAAAACAACTTGAACTTTACCTACGTGTACCTAAGTACAATTTATTTAGGTTAAATAATATTTTACAACATAACTACGTTGCTTTATTACTCACCCCTGGAACACTCGAGGGTACAATAAATCCGGAAGCAAGTCCAATACAGGAAACTAAAACAACAAATGCACTTCTCATTTTCCACGTCCGTGATGTAATAGGACAACATAAAAATAAGATTTCGCGGCTATATTGAATTCTTGTATATTGAATAACGTTTATTTTTTATTAATTAATACGATTGCGACTGTTCGCAGTAATCAACAATGGAGATTTAACAAAATGTTGACAAATGCAGTGTCAATATTTTTAAACAAAGCAACGGATAAATTTACATTTCAAAACAAGTGATTGTCATACAAATTAATCATACAGTAGATATTTCTTGTTCACATACCTACCTAGAGAGTTATTTTTTAGGAGCGTTAGCAAAGGTCAACCGCACGGTGCTAGTTTAAGTTTGAAGAGGACCTTATGATATTGTAGTAAAGGCTATTTTGTTCATCAACTAGTGTCACTACTAACTTGCGGTTATATCGTTCAGATTCGATCAGATTGTTAAAACCCATCCACTTTGACCCGGGTTTTTAAAAACCTCTTTTAACTTTTAATTTATTCTAGTAAATAATAAATAATGTGTCTATTTATTTATGTCATACCATGAGAACTATGTACTATGAAACTTAACTGAAACTGCAACGTATTATACAAAAATGAAATCGTTTTTACATAAGGGTACAATTTAAATGCTTACTAAAATATTTTTTAGACCCCAAATTTATATAAAGTTAATAATTTTTACTTGGTACTTAGTGTACCAAGAAAAATATAATGACTTTATATAAATTAAACCACTCTATACCGAGGTACCTAAAGTTCAACGTTTTAAGTTCCAAAATAAATATACACTCATGAGAAGTGTGCATTTTGTATTTCTATTATATTAGTATTTTTTTAACCAACTAGAAATAGGAGCCCCTTCTCCGTTTACCGGTTTCATAGAAATCGGCAAAAATTCTAAATTGAATGTTGTGAAATAAAATATTGGTAACATCATCATTGAGATAGTGGTCAAACGTATGCCTATCATTGATAAAAAAAAGAATCTATTTAGCTATAATATGAAATACTAACACTTTGCCTGCGACTCCGGCCGTGTGAATTTTCTCAAGGGTTCCAAATGTTTTCAACTGATAAAATAGGCTATGTTACTCAGGAATTACACATACAGCACAGCATTCTAATGGTAAAAGTTTATTTTTTAATCGGACCAATAGTTTTTGAGTTTAATCGTAACGAACAAATCTTTCCTCTGTATAATATGAGATTTGGTCAAAAATTAACTTTTAAGGCGTACAAAAGCTTCATTTCTACAATACTACATGAAATACAATTTGGTGAGCATTTATCTATTCTAGCAGGTATAGAAGTAAAATAGATGCATTTCTGGTAGGCTTTTAAACACAAGAGTTTACAAAATAACCACATTCCGCATCTAAACGATCAATTAAACGATTACGTTTAGTGGAATAAAATATCCTTTATGAAACCTTTTAATCATATTAAAAAGGACTGTATAGTAGCTCCTAAACATGCAATATTTACGACGCTTTAATATAAAACGAATTCACAATTCGATAGTTTAGTTTAGTCCGAAAATAGCAACGATTTCTTCCAGAAATACGCCGATTTCAATGCCGTTTTGGGCGAGAGTTTTAACTTCGGTTTGGAAGACTTCGCTTTCCCAGAGAGCAGTGAAGGTTTCGTCCCAACTTTCGCTTTGCAGATTCGTGATGGCGCTGTTGAATTCTTCATCTTCTAATATCTTCTGTTCGAAGAGCGCTTTCAGCTTATCCTTGGGAAAGACATCGATGGAATCCCTGATGAAGGAGGCGAGGTCCTTGCCGCTGGTGGAGTGACGAGACATCTTGTTCTTATCGATGTCCCCTGTGAATAAGATCAGGTGTTTATTAAAATGCACAACAAAACACACAGTTAACTATTCACCGTTTTGCAGTTGTGTAATACATGATAATGAGAAAATTCATTGTAGAAAAGTGTAAAAGTCAAAGGCAATGCATTTATTTAAATTAAACCATCTACAGGCAGTTTTGAATTGTCAAGGAGTCAGGGGGCCAAGTCTGCTATTTTTATAATTTCGTCAATCCAACACGATCCCATTGTCATTTTGCTAAAAGTTCGTAAGCGGCTAAATTCATAATGGTCGATCATTGGTCGGTCGCATTAAAAGCAATGCATTGTACAGTACAATGACGTTCTAATGATAGGTCACTGATCAAAGAAACTTTCAAAATTTTAGCAGATTACCGCCTAAGTCAGTCATTCAGTTGTCATTTTGTACGAGATTACCATTCTATATCATTTCTTTCAATGGTGTGTCAGTGGTTGACCATTGGAAAGTCATAATGACGCCATTATATAAGTAGACTATCAAACTTGTCAAAATCAACAATTATGAAATCAATGATAGAGCATTCTGACACTATTGTAATAGCAGATTTGAGGCCCAGTTAGTTAGTCAGAAAGTTAAAGCTAGTTGTCAAAGTCAAATTCAAATCAATTATTTCAATTAGACCATGATAGGCACTTTTGAAGGTCAAATGGGCTAAAATTTATTCTATTTTTTTTTTTCATAGTGTTACAACACAATGGTGAAACATAGGTAGGTCTTCATGGAAACGAACAAGCAAGAAACTCCACTGACGCTCTTTTCAATCAAGTTTTTACATAATCCTGGTGTATCATTCATTACTTACCAATCGCGTCATTGATCAAATCAATGAAGTAGTGGATGTCAATGTTGTCGTTTTCTAAAAATTCGACCACCTGTGAACAAAAAATCAAATATTAAATTAATAAAAATGGTGGAAGTAAAATAAAACACCCCGTGAATTAAACAATAAACGTCTGCAAACACGTCTAATGCATTAACACCTATCACTATTATTTTAAGATCTTCATTCCTTAAAAATATGATATTGCTTTTGTTGAAAATACTATTATAAAAAAAAAACAACTCACAGCTTGGAATTCAGGCAACGATTCCATTTCGTAAACGAGATCCTTGAAGTTGTTGGTCCTCATGTAATCCAGGGCTTGCCAGAACTCGTCGTACTCGACGTAGTGTTCCATCAGGTGCTCAATCTCGTGACCAGCTTCCTCCACGATGATTTCCAGGAAATCCTCCACATGCTCGTGGAATAGCTTTCTCGGCTGAGGAGCTGAGAAGGCGAGCCCCACCAGAGCGAGAACAACTAATGCTTGCTTCATGATTCTGTATCGTTTCCTGAATTCTGTGGTAAAGAAGCGCTAGGCGGCGAGACATTTTATAGTAAACGATAAGATAAATATCCCAGATATTCTTCAGGTTGTCATGTGAGATAATATTTATCTGAAATAAGTACTCGAGATGTGTTTTTTTTCGTATTGCTGAGTACTAGTTTTCTTCATGCTAAGTTTGGTAATATATAAAAAGAAATAGAAATTGAAAATCTACTAGGAGATTAATAAATAATTGGTGACTTATGATCGCTGAGCTGAAACTACTGAAGATACAAAAACCAGATTTACCCAGTAGAATCTTTGTCCTGACTTGAAATAAGTAACGAGTTTTGAAAATTCATCCTCTATGGAAAGGATTATGTACTTAAGGGCAATTTTATTGTATGAAAAATCTTTATCTTGCCTTGCCTCTCTCTCCATCTATCTAATCGGTAAACTGTTGTTCATGAGCTTAGTCTTTGACATGCTCATCTTCAGTCCAACCTCAAGGTTTGCATTGCTGAGTTCATGCAGCATTTTTTCCAGTTCCAAAGCTGATGAAGAGAAAATGACAATGTCGTCAGCGAAACGTAGATTTGTCAACCATGCTTCGCCGAGGCCCGTCGGTCTTTCTAAATACTTCTTCTGAATGTCAGGTCAAAATAAAGCGAGAACAAGGTGTTTTGGTATTTATTTATTTGTTAAAAATTGATCAAAATCCCACCAGATAGTAATAAGTGACCATGTGATAGAGATATTCATTCAATTTTTTTCGAGTTAATGGGTCTTTTATTGGTATTTTTGCATTAATTTGCCTAAAATGCCAACCTACTTACTGGGTAACACGATATCCCTTGGTAAGACTGGTTGTCAGAACTTCTGGCTTCTGACTACCCATAACGACTGCCAAAAATTTACAAATGACAGTCAGTACCAACGCTTTACGTGCTTTCCGAGGCACGAAGGGAACTCGGTATGAAAGGGATGGTCACCCATCCACAGACCGGCCGCGGCTAGCGTAGCTTAACCTTTGACTGATCAATCTGATATCAATAACTGTTATACATAAAGATTGGCTTATAGTTATTAATGGTCAACAATAATCTCTTCTAAATATAAAGCTATCGGTGAATGAATTTTAAGTTTCCTCAGTTTTGATAATGTGCCCAACCACCATGTTCGTGCTCGATTTTGACCTAACCGCCATAGTATGAAATAAAAGGTACCCCAATAGCTTTCATATGGCACAGGTGTTATCACTGTTGAGGTATTGGACCAAAATGACCAAGGTCCTTCAAACAAACAACATCAAAAGTGTCCTTGCCCGACGTTTGAAGAACGTTCGCCCAAATGAACGATTTCCCAAAGAACGTTCGCTCAGGTGATCGCTCAACCAAAGAACGTTTAAAAAAATTAATAAGGCAAGGACTTCCAGTAACTATTGCTGTTTACAGGTCAGGCCACAGGAAGTATACCAACTTGAAATTATGAGCGTCGTACATTATTTTTTCCACACTGACATAAACTTTTTTTTCCGACTTAATAAAAACGAAGAACCTCTCTTCCTTTTCTTTTTGAAGTCGATTAAAATTTTTTTTTATATATGTGGAAAAAATAATTTCTTAGGTCCTCAATTAGACTCGTGTTTTCTTTTTATTTCACTTTATACGACTCACCAGAAGCAAAAATCAAAAATACGTAACTAATCATGCAGCTAAATCCCTTTACAAAGTTACTGCATTCCACAGCATAGGTGATCAATTGAAAAACTTAGTTAGATGAGAAATTTTAAATTTATTTCTTGATACTTTTACTAAAATAAATAGTAACTATTTAATAACTCATAAAAAGTACAATATTTACAAAAAACAGTTTTGTATACAAAAAAGATTCTCTATTCAGAATATTAGTTCTGTCCAAAAATTGCAAGAACGTGCTCAAAGAATACTTCGACATCAATACCGTTTTCGGCAAGAGTCTGGACTTCGGCTTTGAAGACTTCGTTTTCCCAAAGGGCAACGGAGATTGAATTCCATTCTTCACTTTGCAAGTTAACGACGGCCGTCTTGAATTCCTCGTCTTCTGACATCTTCTGGTCGAAGAGCGCCTGCAGCTTGTCTTTGGGGAAAGCAGCGATGCTGTCTCTGACAAAAGAGGAGAGATCCTTGCCGCTGGGCGACAGACGTGCGATCCTCTTCCTTTCGACGTTTTCTGTAAATAAGATAAATTTATAAGTCCTACTACCAATGTACGAAGTTTGTAAGGATTGACACACATTTAGATATTGATTTTTTCTACCGTCTTTGTATTTTAATGAGATAATTTCGAACTTTGGCCTAATTTTGAATTCTACGCAGGCAAAGTCACTGAAGTTAGTAAAACATAAAACTATACATTTGACACGAAGTAAAAAGGTCCTGCAAACAAAAACAATCACACGATTTAGTGCTTGGATGGTTTAATAACAGCGTATAAATTTTCCTGGTCGAATATACATGTTTAGTTGAAATATAAACGTTATTTTTTCGAATTTATTTCATTTCTCAAACATATTTATAGGTGCAGTGTATTCGAATACACAATTACACATACTTAAATGTGCGGGAATTCTCATGCTAGATACGGAAAGTGCAAAAGGTCTGTCTAGCTGTGGAAGTTCTTAAACTAAATGTTGATGATGTATATACATAAAAAAATGTCTTTTTAATATAAATACCGATCAGATTATTGACCCATTCAATGAAGTATTCAACTGTTCATTATAATACACGATGAGAAAAATCTTTACCATAAAGAAAATGTATTACTTACCAATCACGTTATTAAGTAAGTCGAGGAAGTAATGGATGTCGATGTTGTCATTTTCCAAGAAGTCGACCACCTGTAAACAATTTATGTTTATTAATAAACGTACATTTAAATAAACCAATCACTCGTATGTAAACATCCAGTGCTTACGACTGCAATTCAGCTACGACATGTGTGCTACATATTACTACAGGTCAAACGAAAACAAAGCAGCAATACACTCAAGCGGTTTTTATTTACTAATTAAGAATAAAGAGAAATATATAATTTTGCTCGCAATTGGGCATTTGACACCATTAAGGCGCTTCCCTGACCAAATAACCTTGACCATACATTTGTTATAAAAAAAAGAGAAAGGATCTTTTGAAATGAAATTAAACGTGAAATATACATTGAACTATATTTATTATACGTAGAAGTAGTACCTCATTGGAAATATAAAGATTTTTAAGTTACCTATCTATTAGTGTAATCCTCAAATTAATAGCACGACAACTTTAGCAAAAGATACATGTTTTCAATTATTTTAGTTATTTTTTTACAGGGATATTTAGGTGTATCTAGGGTACATAAAAAAAATAAGAACGTGGATTGTGATGATAGGATATTGAACATTAATAATATGCGTTTAGATGTAGTTTGTTTCTCTTAATTAGTGAGTTAATAGCCCATGAATAACGAAGAAAATCGCACTTTTGATCGGGGTAGCGCCTTAACACCAAGACAAACTTTTAACTTTTAAATTCGAAATTAAGTAGCTTTGAAATTAATAAATAGTTACTCAATTGAGTTGCCAAAAAAACTGACGTCATATCTTACTATTGGCATAAGTACAAAATCTATAGAGGTATCGCCTTTTGATAGTTCATGAAAAGTATATCAATTGATTAGTGGTGTTAAGTACGCAATTATTACACAGTCTGCGATTAAACACCGGACACTTTATGTCCGGTGTTTCATCTCGTATTCATTGTATAAGACAGCGCTAATTTATAAGGCCCACAAATCATTGACAAACTCGAAAATATAATATAAATGTCTGGGCGTCCGGGAACTTTTTTTTCGTGTTTTTAAAAATACAACCTAGTTATATCGATTTTTCGCCCCCGAATGCAGAAAAAAATGCAGGGTGTCTGCATATTAAATTTCATGACAATCGTTGAAGCCGTTTCCGAGATTTAGATTATATGTACAAGAATTGCTCTTTCAAAGGTTAGATGAAACTGATAGTGATAACGCTAACCACTATCTAGCGAGCTGCTAGACTATTTTCGGAAAAGAACGCAATCATTTTTGGTACTCACAGTTGAAAACAAGCAAACCGTGAATGTTTGCAAATTCATCTAATGCATGCACATCTATCACTATAGTTTTGAGGTCATAGAAGCTTCAAAAAATGTGTTTGCTTTTGTTAAAAATAGTATAAATAAAGAACTCACAGCTTGGAATTCAGGCAACGCTTCCATTTCGTAAACGAGATCCTTGAAGTTGTTGGTCCTCATGTAATCTAGGGATTGCCAGAACTCGTCGTACTCGATGTAATCTTCCATCAGTTGCCCCAACTCTTCTCCAACATCCTCAATGATGATGTCCATGAACTCCTCCACATGCTCATGGAACAGCTTCCTGGGCTGAGGAGCTGAGAAGGCGAGCCCCACTAGAGCGAGGACAACTAATGCTTGCTTCATCATTTTGGTATTGTTTCTTGCAGTTTGAGGTACTGGCCGAAAGGTGCCCAGGCTTTATATAGTAAATGAAATGATAAGATAAAATATCCAATATTTTTGTCAGGTTGTCATTTAAGATAATGCCTTTATCAGAAGTTTTTCTAAGTTACAGTTTAGTCATCTGATCAGCATAACACTTGATATGTAATATATATTATCAAGATTTACAGTTTTATGCAATGAGTCAGGTCGAAATTTCTAAGGTTGTCAAAAGCTTTAAGACAGTGGTACCAATCATCATCTGCCTAGCTTTTGCCAAGTATGTTGGGGTCGGCTTCCATGTCTAACCGGATGCAGCTGAATACCAGTGTTTTACATGGAGCGACTGCCTATCGGACCTCCACAATCCAGTTACTGGGTAACACGATACCCCTTGGCAAGACTGGTTGTCAGACTTTCTTGCTTTTGCCTACCCTCAACACCTGTAAAAAATCTACGAATGATAGTCGGGGGTGGCTTTACGTGCTTCCCGAGGCACGGAGGGTACTCGGTATGAAATGGATGGTCACCCATCCACAGACCAACCGCGGCAAGCGTAGCTTTACCTTTGACCGATCGATCTGTACGGCATTTACTTAGCCACTCCTCTAAGAAAAAAGACAGTGGCACCAATATGGGAATAATATTACTGCAGCGCCAATGCGCAGGCAAATAGCAAGCCCAAACGATGTAAAATCAACCAGTCAGTGGACGATCTTCGTAAATACGAGAGACATAAAAGACTACTTGAAGTGTCTTAACAATATATTACCTAAAAAAGTCAGAAAGTGAGCATACCAACATTTAAAAATGGCCTAAGGAATTAAATATTAGGCACTAGTTTTTAACCGACTTCAAAAAGGAGGAGGTTCTCAATTCGGTTGTTTTTTTAATGTATGTACATCGATTACTCTGAGATTTATGATCCGATTTACGTGATTCTTCTTTAGTTTGATGCAGAATAGTTGCCATTTGGTCCCATAAAAATTTAACATTGTTTGGCCCAGTAGTTTTCATTTTATGTTTTTTTTTTTTATATATGTTTTCATGTTTGACCACGCATAACTTGTTTTAGTGTAGTCCGATTTCAATGATTCTTTTTTTAATTGATAGTGTGTACCTCAAATTTGGTCCCATACAAATTTCAAGAAAATATTCCACCCCTAGGGGTTGAAAATTAAGGGATGACAGATGTTTTTTGGTGTCGCCGTTTCGAAATTCATTTCTGTGATGAGAAGTAGGCACTAAAAAGCGAAAAAAATAATTTTCAACAAAAAAGACAACCGCCTTCAAAAAGTAAAAAATAACTTTCAATTCGCAAGTCGGTGGCAATACAATACAACAAGCAAAATCAAAGCCGCCGACTTGCGAATTGAAAGTTATTTTTTACTTTTTGAAGGCGGTTGTCTTTTTTGTTAAAAATTTTGCTTTTAATATTAGACACATAGATAAGTTCGTATAGTCTGTATTTTTTTTTTTTTGGCTTAAGCACGTACTAGCTATATATTACAAATGAAACTATGGTCGCATGAATAAAAAACTATGGTGTTCAGTTTTAAGGATGGCTTGAACGTCGTAATGTAAACTACAACCTATTATTAATTTAGTTAAGTTTCTCTATAAGTGAACTGTTGTTCTTGAGAAATTGTTTCTTAATACTGAAAACAGTGCATTGCAAAATATTGTCTCTAACTTTTGTCGCTGACTGTATACAGTTAGTCAGTGACATTATAATGTGCAACCCCTGCTAGTCATCTCTGGAGGTACATACATAAAAATACTTTATTCGTAATATTAATCAGTTTCAATATCTTTGAAATTTTAATACATTCGCCTCCCACACACGGGCGCAGTGACATGAAAATTCTCTGCTCACCTATTTCGCATTTTCCATCAATATTACAGAATTTAATTTGAGAGATCTATTTACTCTCCAATACTTCGCATTCCTACTCGCATCGGATAACATTATAGTGAATGAATGAATGTTATGATGTAATAATGTAGGTCGCTGTCATTTTATGCACTACTGAGTATTAATATTATTCATCTACCTTCCAAATCATATTCGAAGCTATTAGAAACGTAATTCTCGATAAATTACCCGATTGCAGTCGACCCAAGTTTAACATATTACCTCTCCAGTGTGTAAATTCTTGACCAGTAATTAAAATGAGTACTAAGAAAAATGAAATTTTCCAGCGGACATCCGCGGGACCTGGGCAAGGCAACACAAGTCTGTCTGGCTACTTCGAAGACTATTCTCAGCTCAGACTATCATATTACCAACACCGAGGTGCCGTCTCCAACATGTCCAGTGGGTCGTCTGAAGATACATCTGCCGACGAAAATTTCAACACAATGGTGACCAATTTGAGTGTGACCTCCAATACCGACGAGAATGAAGATGAGCGACAGAAACTGCGAGATTATTACATTTCTCAAATTCCGGATCTGCCACATCCGTCATACGTCGTGGCGTCCATAATCTCGTCAGAATCTCACAAGATGGGGACTACTAGCTTCAAATATAATGATAGAATCGAACAAGGTAGCAAAGTTCCTGATTCACGGAATGATTTGGAATTTGATCCTGAACGCAGATCGACGCTGAAACCCAATCAGTTTCCGATAACTAAACGATTTACGTGATATTTTTGAAATGATATTGATGTTGAACTTCGAATATGATCTTAGTGTGATGCATGTGTAATTTCAGTAAAATGTGACATAGGTCATTAAAATAATATCGTTTTAATGCAATCGCCGTGTGCTGCCGGCGGCGAATAGCACCACCCAACTTCTACCCGTGGGTGTACAAGAAAGCGATAGAGGGATATTGACCAAAAGATGGGCAGCAGCGTCCTTCTGAGTAAAATTAAAAAGCATGGCGATTACGGCTAACCACCCCCTCCCCCCCCACCCCCTTTGGGGAGATCTATGTCCAGCAGTGGGCGTCTAAAAGTTACATGATCATGGTGATTAACGTTTTCCTTTTTGATTTTCCCAACCAAATTGTGGATGATAATATTACATGACAGCTAAAATAAATTAAAAGTGAAATAATAGTGTCGTAAATCGATTCATCAGAACTTTATTGACACTCGTGGGGCCATAAAGCAATGTAAGTACAAGAAGTGCCGATGCGACATCAAATGCAGTAGAAAAAACATAAAACATATAATTACTGTCGCCTCTGATTTCCCCTGGGTTGCCTCGAACCAGGGCTGCCTATAATGGACTTCCTGAGTTCCTGCATAACTATTATGACTTCGATTTTATACACGTAGGTATTTATTAGAAAGGTACTGTTTTCTTGGGTTTTGATTAGAAAAGATAATTTTGCTTTCAATATTGTGGAATAATATTCGAAGCTAGTCTTGCCTATTTACCTACTTGTATGAACTTCTTTAGACCTACAATGTCCTCGCGGTGCTGATTTTTAACAATGTAGTTGGATAGTTTAGGGTGCAATTATAGCACCTAGACGTCTAGATATACGAACTATTTAGTATGTAGATTTTTTTCAATGCAATGGGAAGTATACTGTACGGGGCGTCAAATTAAGGGTTAAAAAATGGGAGGTATGATTAATAAGATTACTAATCTATACTTCCATACTAATGTAGCAAAAAAGTAGGTTAATATTGTTTGTTCTTATGTTTTTGTTTATTCAAACTCAAACTCAAATCATTTATTTCAAATAAACCATATACAGGCACTTTTGAACTGTCAAGGAGTCAGTCAGTCAAAAAATTGCAGCTAGTTGCTCGTTCCAAGCAGTAGGTTTCTATGGAAAAGAACGAGCACGAAACTCCATGAACACTATTTTAAAACCAATAGCATATTACAAATTTAGGTTACATCATTCTTGTTGAATCTAGGGGTACAATGTGACAACAATGTAACAAGTTGTGCGCGTTAAAAGAGGTCTAGTGACAATGAAATTAGACAATTCAAAATAAATTTAAAATAACCGAGGCAGCTAAGAGATGACCAGTCTCAACTGACGGCGCCCGTTCACGAACATGACGCACACAACATTATTTTCACTGATAGAAAGATGATTAATTGCAGAGTGTAATAGACTATGACAGATGACAGCTCACTTCACCTAGGTGTTCACCGAGGAAGATTGTAACAGAATAGACATACAGTTGTCATTTTGTACGAGATTATCATTCTATATCATTTTTTTCAATGGTGTGTCAGTGGTTGACGATTGGAAAGTCGTAATGACGCCATTATATTGGTAGATTACCAAACTAGTCAAAATCAACAATTATGAATTCAATGATAGACTATTCTGACACTATTGTAATAGCAGACTTGAGGCCCAAGGTCTCATGTCTCATGATTCAAAACAACTATTTAACGTAAACATGATTTAAAAACTTGCTATTTTTTAACTCGTCATAAATTGGTATCGTTGTTCTCTGTCATTTTACTATCAGACACATTGTTGGCACAGGATTTTTTATCTTAAAAGTATTTTCGCCAACATATCACCAATATAATAAGTACTTAAAGAGATCTTAAACAAATCACAGCTCCCTCCAACCTGTCCAACATTACCCCATGGAGACCGCTTACGATCATGAAAAAGTCTGCAAAAATAATGGAATCCTAAAATTCCCTCCATCGGGGACACTATTTATAAGGTTTTAAGTTAAAACAAACTGTCAAACAAGTAACCCGGGGGACGCAAAGTTTCGAATGGTGTTAAACTTTCTGAATGTTGTCTTTATTCCTTATTTTTATCTACTATGGAACGGGGAACGGGATGTGGTGTTTTTAGAAACCCGGGTAAGATTTTAGTGGAATTCACACCATTTGGATGGTTTTTCGCAATGTTTTGTAATAGTAATAATTTATTCTATATAAAGAGGTAAAATTGGTTTGTTAGTTTGTAAGTTTGTTTGTCCGTACATACGAGATTACCCCCTGGTAATCTCCGAAACTACTCCGATTTCAAAAATTCTTTCACCAATTGGAAGCTACATTATCCTCGATGCTTTAGACTATATTACCTACCTTTGTGCATGAAGTGTAAATAAATAAATAAATTATCAAAAATCAGGGATCCTTGAGAAAGTTCACGCAGGCGAAGTTGCGAGCAATGTGCTTGTTGTTAAAAACAAAAATGTAATCTAGGAGTTAGTAGAACTAGAATCACTCGCAAAAACAAATACTTACATTACGAACGACCAGTAGGTCGATTCTGTAAAATTCAAACAACAACTCGCATCTCACATCTCTATTCACTCTCACTTCGCATAAGGTTCAAAATGATCTTGATATATTTGACACTTTGAATCGGGTTCGAGTGCGAAGTGAGCGTCGAAGTGACGGGGAAATTACCTTACAGAATGCCACTTCCTACGTCATCTTATACTTTATCTGTCAAAATCTCCCTGTAAATTTAGTTCAACTCGCTGACACGCTCGCAAGGGTGGCGCTAGTGTAAATTCGAAGTATCAACCGAGTTTTTAGAATGCCAATTAAGAAACTCACAGCGGATTCAGATTCAAAGTTTAGAATGAGGTCTTACAGAATCACACCCCTGGTTTCCCTTGTCGCATCAATACATTTACAAAATGCTTCAGCATTGGGGCATCCAGCTATTCAGCTTGGGCCTTCAAAATATTATATGTTATCTCAATTTTTTTTTCTTGTCTCTAATTCTAACTAATAATATTGACAGCAGGTTATTATTAATCAGCTATCTTCTCTGTAAAAATCCTCGGTGAATTTAGGTGCAGTAAGAACGGGTCAGTGAGTTTGAAGTGAGCTATCACTCCCCAATATCAGTTATAATTATGCGTTTATACAAAGATTGCAAATGTTTCCGGGGGCCAAGTCTGCTATTTTTATAATTTCGTCATTCCAACACGATCCCATTGCCATTTTGCTAAAAGTTCGTAATCTGCTAAATCCATAATGGTCGATCATTGGTCGGTCAATGGTCTCGTAATAGAATTGTGTTATAATGAAATTGTCAACAAATTTGAACATTTATTCATGCTACATTTCATTTATATATATTTTTACATATTATTTATAAGTGTTATAAGCATTCTGAAGTAGTAAGAAGTTCGTAAACAAAGTCAGTCATTAATTTGTCATTATGTACGAGATTACCATTCTATAGCATTTCTTTCAATGGAATGTCATTGGTTGACCATTGGAAAGTCATAATGACGCCATTATATTAGTAGATTACCAAACTTGTCAAAATCTACAATTATGAAATCAATGATAGACCATTCTGACACTATTGTAATAGCAGACTTGAGGCCCTGGAGTCCTGAAATACGGGTTTCCCTAGTTTAGGCTCCAGTCCACCCTTAAATTGTGAACACATTGTATAAATTGTTTCTTACATTTGTTATAGAAAACGAAAGGTACTTTTTATTTTATTTTTTTACCTTGCCTACATGATGATTAATCTGAATGAGTCATCATACCATATAGACGTAACTGATATGATATCATTCTCATAATCTTGACCCACTGATAACGATAGATATAATCATTGCAATTTCATCTTATGTCGATTGCTTTAGTAGCTGTGTTAAATCCTTGAACTTAAATAGAAAAAAACTCGTTTCTGCCATCTTTGACTACTTATTATTAGGTACCTACTTACTTACGCTGGTATTCTTTTCTCTGGCTTGCTATTATGACTGAGGTTTCTTTTTCTTGATTTAACTACAGCTGTAGGTCGATTGTGTAAAGTTCAAACAACAACTCGCATCTCTCATCGCTATTCACTCTCACTTTGCATAAGGTTCAAGATGACCTTGATATATTTGACATTTCGAATCAGGAAATTACCTTACAGAATACCACTTCTTATGTCATCTCATACTTTATCTGTCAAAATCTCCCTGTCAATTTAGTCCAACTCGCTGACACGCTCGCAAGGGTGGCCGCTAGTGTAAATTCGAATTATCAACCGAGTTTTTAGAATGCCAAACAAGAAACTCACAGCGGATTCAGATTCGAAGTTTAGAATGAGGTCTTACAGAATCACACCCCAGTTCGATCCCTAGTATAATTCTCACTTTACATAAATCCATGGAAGGTAATTTTTAGAACACACACAAACTTTTCTTTGTAAAACTCTAATCCTCAAATAACATGCATGAATTCAACTTATCTTTTCTATTTCTGCCTATTGCAAAAATCATGACAGACAGGTGTGAGGTACCTATAAGAAAACAAATTAGATTCATGAGACATCTAAAGGAGCAGTCAAACGAGCATATAATCAGGGCGTTTACCAATCCTTTCTCACTAATTAACATTAAACGCTTACAGAGCACACGAGCATAAAAAGCAATTTATCTCAATCTCAATTACAAGTAATTATTCGCAAGAACAAGATTTTAAACACGAATGATGAGAGCTGAGAACTTCATCTTATTATTGTACCTAACGCATAATTATTTGGTAGTAATATGACCACAAACCAAGAAATATGGAAATGTAAGGTAGCTAGGCCGTACAGCATACAAATAAATACAATATACTAATAATCTATACAAATAAATAAAATTGAAGGGTCTGTTTGTAAAGTCAAAATAACAGCCTTTTACTAATGAAAGTGATATACGGTACAATACTAATAATATAAAAAAAAAAAAAAAAAAATATCTGTGTGTCTGACTGATTTTGACGGGACTTTCACTGGCTATAAGGAGTATTTTACAAAAAAAATATATTTCAGCGCAAAAAAAATTAAAACCCCGTTGATAACCTAGTTCAAAATAAAAACCCTTGTCACGCAAATTACTTAATTAATTATACAAAATCTCTCAAAGTGACACTTACGTCCTTTAAACATCAAGGCTCAAAGTACATACAAATTTTTTACAGGAAATTAAAAACAGGCTTTTGTATTTTTGAGGATTTTTAGAGCATGTACTTAGTATTATTGGTGTTATTTCTTTACAAGACATTGTCATCGTCACCAAAACCCCGTCGTGTCTCAGTCTCGACAGTCATTTGTAGATCTTTGACAGTCGTTAGAAATCCAAAAGTTCAATCGTTTAGGGGTATCGTGTTACTCAAAAACTGGGTTGTGGAGGTCGTGTAAACAGTCATCATCATCTGCCTAGCCATTTCCCAACTATGTTGGGGTCGGCTTCCAGTCTAAGCAGATGCAGCATACCAGTATTCTACATGAAGCGACTGTCTGTCGGACCTCCACAACCCAGTAACCGGGTAACACGATACCCCTCGGTAAGACTGGTTGTCAGTCTTTCTGGCTTCTGACTACCATTAACGACTGCCAAAGATCTACAAATGACAGCCGTGGTCAACGGCTTTACGTGCTTTTCGGGGCACGGAGGGAACTGGTATGAAATGGACGGTCTCCCATCCACAGACCGACCGTGGCAAGCGTAGCTTAACCTTTGACCGATCGATCTGTATGGCTTTTACTTAGCCACGAGCTTGAGGGCATGTAAACAGTCACTAGATGGAAAATACTGGTATGCATCCTGGCTTTTTTATTTATATTGTTATAGGCTTGCGTTTGGCCGCAACTCACCTGATCTTAAGTGATGATGCGGCCTAAGGTGGAGCACGCTTGCCTAGGATAAACCGTTTCACTCGTGCCTTGAAGATATCCAGATTATATGTACCGGGGAATAGAGAGGCGGGCAGTGTTTTCCACAGTCTGGCAGTTCGCACAATAAATGTTGAAGCAAAGCGCTTGGTTCGAGACCGTGGAACTTCAACCGTATAGCGGTGACGCTTCGCCGTATCCCTGCTCGTCCGGTGATGGAATGGGGATGGGGGAATTAAGTTGTGCAATTCTAAAGCACACTCTACGAAATGTGGCCGTATTTGGCTGTAGCCAAATACCAGTATTTTACGTCTTGTTAATTTTACGGCTGTTAGACTGGAAGCTGACTCCAATAAAATTGAGGAAAGGCTAAGCAGATGACAATTTTCATAATAAAAGTGCTACGTTTCTATGGCACCTACTTAGATACTGGAATGTTATTAGCATTTAGATAAGACGCAATCAATCAGGACCCTCAGTTTTAGCTATGCTAATTGAAGGATCGGTTCTTCTATTATGCTGACAGGTTAAGTGAATGGCTTAGGGAAGGAGGCTAGACCATTATAAAAATGTTAGTAATTTTCAACCGACTTCAAAAAAGGAGGAGGTTATCAATTCGCCTGCATTTTCAACCGACTTCAAAAAAGGAGGAGGTTATCAATTCGTCTGTATTTTTTTTTTTTTTTTTTTTTTTTTTTTTATGTTTGTTACCTGATTTCTCGGGACTGGGTGAACCGATTTTGATGATTCTTTTTTTATTTGGAAGCTAGTGCTTCCCGTGTGGTCCCATTTTAATTTGGTCCAGTTCTGACCATGGCATCCATGAGAAAACCGTATAAGTCTTAAATTTGCATTAAGTATGTGCGCGATTTGTTACACGATTTCTCCGGGAAACGTAACCCGATTTTGAAAATTCTTCTGGTTATGGATAGGGTATGCTTCATGGGTGATCCCATATTAATTTTATCGAAATTGATTCCGCACTTTTTAAAAAATCGACAAATACCCAAAAATTTTACATACACGACGTTTTAGTTTCTTTGGAGTAGTTAACTTTCAACCTCTTCTTAATAGATTTGGATGAGAAGGAGGTACTAAAAAGCGGAAAATAAAAAGCTTTTTACAAAAAAAGACAACCGCCTTCAAAAACTAAAAAGTGAAAAATAACTTTAGCACAGAACACATTGACTTTAGTTTCGGAAGTCGGTGGCAATACAAAACAACAAACAGAACAAAGCGACCGAATTTCGAAGCTAAAGTCAATGTGTTCTGTGCTAAAGTTATTTTTCACTTTTTAGTTTTTGAAGGCGGTTGTCTATTTTTGTGAAAAGCTTTTTGAATATAAAAAATGTATAGAAGGTCAAAACACGTAAAAGAAACTGTGAGAACTTAAAAAAACCGGAAAAGTGCGAGTCAGACTCGCCCACCAAGGGTTCCGTACAAATTTGCTGGACATATCCATACCTCCATACTGATCCATACCTACTATCCATGCTTTAATCCATACTTTAATATTATGAATGCGAAAGTAACTCTGTCAGTCTGTAACGCTTTCACGATCAACCGGCTGAACTGATTTTGATGAAATTTAGTACGAACATAGCTTGATCCCTGGGAAAGGACATAGGTTACTTTGTAATCCACGATTTCGTCTGCATCCGCGATAACCGACATTCACTCGGACGTTATCGCGGGCAAAAGCTAGTTATAAAATAAAGAGTATACCTATTTTTTTATGATTTAAGTAATTACAAATGTAAAGTTTTCAGACTTTTTCCTGTACTTGTAGTAAATCGATATTACTAGCCAAATTTCATAGTTCTAAGTCAACGGGAAGTACCCTATAAATTTTGATTTCCTTGATAGTGTCGAAATATACGTTTTTTGCGGCATAAATGACCGTATCTTTTTTTCATGTTAACATTGATTTTTTTACAGCTTCAAGGGACCATAGACTTGAGTACTTATATGGATTTAATTTCAACTCGATACCTCCACGCGTTTCCGAGATAAAGGGTCTTGACAGACAGACAGACAGGCAGACAGACGGACAACAAAGTAATCCTGTAAGGGTTCCGTTTTTTCCTTTTAAGGTACGGAACCCTAAAAACTGACTTCTGTGAAATTGATTAAACATTATCAGTTTTAACCTTATTATTTATTTAATTATCTTTATCTTAATATCGTGATGGGTCAGTGGTAAGGAGCCCGACTATCATGTACGAGGGTTTGCATTGGGATTCTACCAAGTACCAATGTGACTTTCAATTAATTTCACTGGACTAATATAGTAGGGCCTCGTTAATATCCGGAGAGGCAAAAACAAGACCGCGGATTTGCGGATTATCGAGGCGTCCGGATTATAGTATGCCATATTTAATGGTAATAAAACACATGTTTAACCTTAGTGATTAATCAATTGTTAAATCGTCGCCTACAGTTGACCTGCCTATACCAAACTTCCGAGCAATGGTAGGGTAGCTGTCACCTTTACTGCCTTTATCTAACATTTCTATAATCCGCAAGTTGTTTTTAATGTTGAATGTTTACGTGGCGGCGCCATGATGTTGGCGAGCGCGCTAAATTGACACTGTAGACGGAAGGCGATGAACAAAAGACTGACGACGGATTGGCTCGTGGCAGCCCGCACCTAAACCCACCTCCCCCGCGAACGCCATTGACATGCCCGGCCCAATTACAGCGATCACCGAACAAGCAGGAGCCCGGATTAACGAGTCCCTACTAAGTCTGAAATCACCAATCCGCCTTCAGCAAGCGTGGTGATCAATGCTCTTACCTTCTCTGTATGAGAAGAGGCCTTTGGCCTGCACTGAGATAATCACAGGCTGGTATTATTATTAATGATCTTTGTAAATATATTTTAATAAGTTACATTACAAACTAATGTTTTAGTTATTCATCATCATGCCATCCCTTAGATGGCCATGTTGGCGATCGAAGTAAGTGATATGGTACTGAGAAGGACGCTGCTGCCTATCCTCTGGTCAATATCCCTCTGTCGCCTTCTACGACACCCACGGGTAGAAATGGGGTGGCGCTATTCGCGGCCGGCACCACCCAGCCCGTTTTAACTATTACACTAACTGCCGTACTCAGAGACGTCACTTAACAATAATGAATCATTAAGTTTAATTGACCAACATAACTTGGCCTCTCCATCGGTCATATTTTTGACTGACAGCGTTCCAATTTATGTTGGTCGATTAAAGTTAATGATTCATTATTACTTAGTGACGTCTCTGAGTGCGGCAGTAAAGTATTAGCCCAATAAATTACTCGTTGTAACAGCGAAATTAATTATACTTGTTCTTATTGTAGACGATTTTGTTTTCTACTTTGGTAGCTCAGACATTTCAAGGATTCCAATAGGTTCCTAACCGACCTAGGTATTACCTAGGAGAGTAAATATTTTATAAACCACGTGTATATTGAAAACGGCAGACGTGAAAAATGTATAATCGGGCTATGTCTGTGGTAAAATTTAATATCCTTCCGTTCTAGACGGATCCCCATATGCATCGAGATCCAATATCGCGAGTCGGTAGCTAATGCGGCTCAGCTGTAAACAGATTACAGGGAGGGACTCTAAAATACGCCGAGTATCCGATATCAAGCACAACTTGAGCCGACAAGTACTCAAAACCTCGCTTTTGATCTTTATTTTGTGTTAAAAAGGTGAAGTACCTACCTACTACGCGGGACCGTATCAAGTTCACGATGGACCTTTGTTGTTGTTTACTGTTGTTTATCTTTTAAGGAAGTTGTTTAGTAAATATGTTGTAACCTTCGGTATCAAATGACTTTATGGTTTACCTACTAAAACTAAACCCATTATTTTAGTCTTCAAAGAAACAACTCGGATTCTACCGAATTTGCTCTAAAAAGTACAAATTAAATTTTCAAAGATATTTTAATGAATTCAATCTTCACAAAGAAAGAAAACAAGGTACCAGAAGTGTTAAATGTCTATTTAACCGCCGCACAAAGACAAAGAGCGAATTAATCTCAACTGTTCGGCAGTCATTAGGCGCTCGCCTTTCATTGGAGACAATAGAATTACCATAAGAGCGCGAAAATAGCAGCGGTTCATGCAATTAGTTCCCAGGTAGGCACTCTGAGTCGTCGACTCGTCGAACTACCTCCTAAATCTAATTAGGTAATTGAAATCATTGGGCGGTGCGTTGCAGAGCGGCAACAGCGCACGCTGCATCGCCAATTAACTCGCTCTGCGCTCAGAGATCGCTCGCTGGGAGTGGCGCGCGTTTGCACATAAGCCCCTATTTCCGAGTGACGGTGCGCTCAACATGTGAGTTGAGTCGATTGTCTAATTTAGCCAAATGTTACTCTGAGAATAGTGTTCTGTAATGTCACAGTATGTGGCATGTGTGAGGTATCTGTTCTACGACTTTGTCTCATCTTTGTCGATACATCTAGGTATGAGTTTCTTGCTCGTTCTTCTACATAGAGACCTACGAACTACCTACATTATGAAACGAGTATCTAGCTTCAACTTTCTTTCTAACTAAATAACGGCCGACTCCTTTATAATTCAAAAGTGCCTGTAAATGGTTTAATGGAAATAATGCTTTGAATTTGACTTTTTAGATTAAGTTGACAGCATATCTATATCAATATAATAAAAAACCGGACAAGTGCGAGTCGGACTCGCCCACCGAGGGTTCCGTACATATTCGTAGGTACATATCCATACTTCTATACTAATAAATACAAACTATCCATAATTTAATCTACTTAATATTATAAATGCGTTGCGACATAAACGGCCGTATCTTTTTTTCACGTTAACATATAGAGTTAATTTTTTAAGGGACCGTAGACGTGAGTATATGGTATTAGTTTCAACTCGATACCTCCACGCGTTCCCGAGATAAAAACTCTTGACAGACAGACAGACAGACAGACAGACAGACGGACAACAAATTGATCCTATAAGGGTTCCTTTTGAGGTACGGAACCCTAAAAATGAATCGTTGTTCGTTAGTCTCGCTAAAACTCGAGAACGGCTAAACCGGTTTGGCTAACTTTGGTCTTGAAATATTTGTGGAAGTCCAGGGAAGTTTTAAACGGTAATAAAATTTTAAATTCGTTTGACAGGACAACGTCTGTCGGGTTAGCTAGTAATAATATATATGTATACTAGCGGGCCTGGCAGACGTTGTCCTGCCCTTAAAATAAAAAAGTCCTACAACCCGACTATAACGCCACCTACCGGGTCCAATTGTGAATCTAAACCATTCTCGAATCCACTGGAACACTCATAAAAAAATTCATCAACATCGGTACAATCGTTTAGGAGGAGTTCACTTTCATACACACAGAAGATTTTTATAAATTATAAGGTATCTATTTGTGAATGTCTTTTAATTAAATAATTACTATAATTTCTGTAATTTAACCTACACTTGAAACCACTTGAAGCCATACCATTTAAACTTGGGTATTACCTATCTCTGAAAACCGAAAACCTTTTGTAATGACTCATGCAAAAGATATAAAGTGATTGATTGATTGAAAAACAACTGTAGGATAACAACTTACTCTAGTGACTCAATTGCAATATTCAAATCTACACAGTAGCTGCGTATCTTATCCATGCGATTTGCAGCCGTCAACTGAACGTTATCAGATGTGTAACCATGAACCTACGAATTTACATAAAAAAGGAAAAACCAGTGAATACTTATGTATTATGTCTTATCGTGAAAGTGGTTCATCCTTTTCAATTCATAAAATCTCTTGATAGACTCCTAACTAATGGCATAGTATAAATATAGTACCTAATACCATAGAGTAGCGACACGCTCCACCTCCCTCCAAAACTGTTCCTCACCTCTTCCCGCATCGAACAACTGTAAGTATGTCTATTCTTCCGTAGACATAGCGGTGGTCATGCTACGCGTGCTGGTACTGGGAACTGCTTTTAGTTCGAGCGGCGCGTAGACACGCACACACACGCACGTATTTTTAGTCTGTTATTTTGGTAGTAGTGTAGGTAATTAAATCGTTTCGCTTGTATAGAGTGTCGCAAGTGTGCTAATGGCAGCTACAGAAATACCTGCATATAAAATACATATAACTTAGGTACCTACATAGTAATCTTCGGTGTTCTAGAAGCAAACAGCCACATATTGCTGGAGCTACCCATTCTCTTCAAGAAATCCATTAATTTTATTTTTTCTACATCCACAAGCTCGCCTTATCTTCGCGAAGAACCAGCCGTAATCATATGCTTTAGTCAAATCTATTAATAAAGTCACTTTTCTTGTCTGCGTGTTCTTAGTTCTTCTAAAGTACACGATAAAGGAGTTATTCCGGAAGGTATATGCTTACTACCTACATGCATATTTTGTTATACAGTATTTACTATAATGTTAGATAGGAAGGTATAGTACAGAAATCTCGAAGTATTGGCAACATGTCACCGCCACATCATCTTCTTTAATAGAATGCACCTATGTGAAGCAGGAGCATCTACATCTCATCCCATTAAAATCCACTGCTGAATAGGACCAAACCATTTGAAGACATTTCCTCCTTTGAACCAAGTTGTGGAAAATCTAGAAGGCACTATATCATTTCACAAATTCGCAGTTCAACTGAAACCGGTATATAATATTTGAATGTATTGCAGGAGTATTTCGACAGGCACCAGTAAATTGAGGAACACAATACTGAT
Source organism: Charanyca ferruginea (assembly GCA_947361185.1). Taxonomy (NCBI): domain Eukaryota; kingdom Metazoa; phylum Arthropoda; class Insecta; order Lepidoptera; family Noctuidae; genus Charanyca; species Charanyca ferruginea. The sequence continues at coordinate 11,682,805 of OX376076.1, forward strand.
GCTTGTATTGAACGGTTATATTTCTAGGAGGTTGCGTGCGTTACTATCCGTACGACGTAACTCGCTAACGATCAGAGTTAGGTTTCTCTACCGACAAGTACGAAACTGTAGTATGTAGGCAGGTAAGGACATACTATAGTTTGACTGGTAATACGATGGACATTACCTACATAAGCTAACAAGTTGCACGTTTAAGTAAGAGCCTAACTAAATCGAAAAGAAAAGCTATTCTGAGGAACGAAAATAGAAACTTGATCTGATTCGCGGTTACGGTACTTGATTATGCAGGAACAAAATGATCCGTTTGACGCCTCTCCCCCCTCTAGAGATTACAAAAACTTCATGTGCCTTTGACTGTATTTAAAATTCATATTTTTCCTATCCGCCATATATGTATCAACTTGCCCTCCCCCAGGCCACCAGCTGGCGAGTACCTACTGGCGACGCTCTTGTCCGTTTTCCTTCCATACTTTAATTTAAATTCAATTTATCAGAGATGAGAATATTGAGATGGATGTGTGGAGTCACTAGAATGGATAAAATGAGAAATGAATATATTAGAGGAAGTTTGAAAGTGGAGCCGCCAGTGTTAGAAAAGTTAAAAGAAAATATAAGGTCATGTGAAGAGAACGGATGAAACGCATGTGACGAAAAGAGTTATGAAAGGGAGTCAGTGAAAGCATGACGGTCAACAGAGCGGAATGGAAGAAGAAAACGTGCTGCACCGACCCCAAGTAACATGGGGGAACGGCAGGAAGATGATGATGACTGTAATTTAAATTTTAGACCTAAGGAATATCTACTTAGGGCTTATTATATTGGCAAATTTAGTTTAATTGCGTTGTTTGGTTTCCGTGCCTCGAACGTTGGTACCAGCTGTCATTCGTAGATCTTTGGCAGCCGTAATGGGTAGTCAGAAGCCAGAAAGTCTGATAACCAGTCTAACCTAGGGGTATCCACCCAGTAACTACACCCCCCCCCGCACCTAGTAAGCAGAGTTATCTCATAAACCCCCTTTTCTTTTATATATTTATATATATATATGTATATAGGTATGTATATGTTTATATAGATATATGGTATCCAGATATATAATTATGTATATGAGTATATCTATCTTTTTAACTTTTTAATTATTACTTTTTGTTATGCACCCGCCATATTATCTCTTCATCACCCTTGGTTGACTGGTAGAGAATGCCTAAGGCATTAAGTCCGCCTTTGTACCTTTGTGCATGAAGTATAAATAAATTAATAAATAAATAAATAACTGGGTTATGGAGGGCCGATAGGCAGTCGCTCCATGTGAAACACTGGTATTCGACTGAATCCGATTAGACTGGAAGCCGACCCCAACATTGATGGGAAGAGGCTATGTAGGATGATGATGACGTGATTTGGATCGAGAATGGAACTCTGAAACGTTCGTGTTTCCTTCCTTCATTAATATTATGTCCCTGGTTTAACCAGTCAGCTTGTATTATAATTATATTCCCTAATATATTCAACGTAAATGAGCAAATCAAACGTTTATTAGTATAACAAATTAGTTTATGTAATCAAATATGCAAGTGGATTGAATCCCGGTATTAATGGGTTGTATCTATATTTGTACCGTTAATTAGTAGAAATGAAATGGTCATTATATCAACACGTAAATTCCCACTGATTCCTTAATATCTAGCCACCATCGCTTCATCATTGGCTACCTTGTAATTTGTTCCAGATACTGTAGAGTGTAAGAGCTTAGGTCACCTCCTCTTTGTGCGATTGTTCCCTGGTCTTTGCGTGTTCAGTATCCAGGTCCGACTCACACCTAATCTTTTGTACATACCTAGGTCCACACTACCGCAATTGACTTCACTCTACATGGTATAGCTGATACTCAAGTCACGGAATACCAATTAATCCATACTAATATTACAAATGAGAAAGTAACTCCGTCTGTTATGCTTTCACGACTAAATGGCTGAACCGATTTTACTGAAATTTGGCATGAAGATAGCTTGAACCTTAGGAAAGGACATAGGCTACTTTTTAATCCATAACTTTATCTGCATCCGCAATAACCGACATTTACGCGAACGAAGTCGCAGGGAAAAGCTAGTCATCTATAATTTACTCTAGAAAAATGTCCAAATTTAATATTAAATAATATAGACGTAACTTTGTTTGTTTGTTTGTAAGAGGTAATCTCTGAAAAATGATATCAAATTTTAAAATATCTTTCACTGACTTACATTATTGACAATGCCAGGATAGGTAGGTCTATTTTATATGGTAAAACCTAATTGTTTTTGGCACAAAATCACTAGTTAAATATTATTAATTTGTAAATCAAATCAAAGTCGTTATGCAATAACAAGTTATATTATAAGTACCCTTACTAATAACAATACCTAGTTACTATTATCTTTTCGACGTCCATCCGGACGTAATCAGCCTGCGGAAGTTAGTAAAACCAATTCCAGCGATCGTTTTAGTTTGAAAATGGAGTGAATAAGTATAACTTTCCACATCGAAATATTTGCCACAAGAAACAAGAAATAATCCAAAAGCCATAAGAAGAATTACGGAGCAGCAACGGTCCCGTCCGAAGTGTCGCAGAAATTTTACAGCGACCCAAACAATCCTGTCACGAAACTCGCTAAACCCTTATTTAAGAAACAGTAACACGACCAGGAAATAAAATGCACTACCTACACAGAATGAAAACAATGATAGTCCAATTCCGTAATGTAACGAACCAAAATAACAAATCACAGTGATCATTCGGTTTCGGGGCTAATTGTTCTGATTCAGGTGAATAATGTTCGGCTTACTCCGAGCACGTTAATGGTATTAAACTGCGATGGCAGCGTCTACAATTAAACAGGTGATAACTCGCAGGCGTTGCCGAAGTACTAGGTGTCACAGCGTCACCAGTGACGTAGGTGTTTAGCAACATTGCGAATGAATTAAACGATTAATTCATGTATAGGTAGATGTGTAACTATGTAATTACACAGCTGTAAGCCGGCGAGGTGTTAATTTGTGCAGTCGGGATCAGTCGTGGCAGCCGTCGGATCGTTACTGAAAAGCAATCGAGCGGTTCAACGTATTGCTCGTGTTTTTGGCTTGTGTGAGGTGAACTGCAAATTGCAAACAAATTGGGGAATTGGAGCAGATGTTTCTCTATGTGTATAAATTGTGTAGTTACAGCTAACAACGGGATTATACTGCACGATTCACCCTTGTTGTGTTGCATTTTTATAAAAAATATTATAAAACAAAACTGACAGCGGACAATGTGGGATGGATATTTTTTAGGTTTATCATTTGGCTTCAGTTTTGACAAAACCAATCGGTTGATTAACCCACGTCAAAACTCTTAAATTTTTCGAAGTCCCTATTTGTAACAATTTTTAATAAATTACGTTTATTAATTAAAATCTGCTCTAACCATACCTAATTGTTGGATGTTATTGATGGAACAATGGAACACATTTGGCATATTGAATTAGTTTAATGTAGATACATAGGTAATTGGCTCATTTTTGCAGAACAAAGTCATCAATCAGTAACAGGAAGTTAAAGCCAGTGTAGGTACAGTCAGCAACGAAAGTCCATGAACAGATACTAATTTACAAAACACCTGAACACTAAAACTGACCATAAATCCCTTCCCAGAATAGAGTACAAAATAAGGTTGTCATTTCAATGATACACAAGTTTGTAACTATCATTTTGCCGTAAGTCGCTAAACATCATTACAGCATAAATCGGTAACTATCATTTTTCCGTGAGTCGCAAAACATATTATGCGCGAGTTTTTTAACTTGATGAGTCGTTGAATCTCATTTACCTTTTCAATTGCCTTGTCCGTACTCTATTGGAATACTGCGTGGTTGTATGGCGCCCCCACTATGCAACACATAGTCTCAGATTAGAGCGCATTCCAAAGAGATGTGTGAACCATCTAGCCTGGTCTGCGAGAATAGTAAAAAAGGTTCCTAGCTATGCAAAACGCATTGACAAGTTTAATATGATTTCACTCGAAAAACGCCGAGATATTATTGATTTAATTTTCCTCTATAAAATTCTTCACAGCAAAATCGACTGCCCCCAATTGTTAAGCAAGTTAAATTTCAACGTTCCCCATAAATATCCACGTAAGCCCATTAAACTATTATATCCCCCATTTCGTAAAACTGTTTCCGGTTTTAATTCCCCAATTTCAAGACTTTGTCGACTACTGAATGACCACGATGGAAAGATAGACATTTGTGGCACTTCACTTCAAAAATTCAAGCGCCAGGTCCACAAAAGTACCTAACCTAATTATTCAAATATTACCAATGTACCTTTCACTTTACTGAAAAAAAAAATGTTTATATTCCTTGTTTTGCTTTATTTGTTTGCTTGTATTCCTGTACCATGTTCGTTTCTCTTTTAGTTTAATATTATTTTTGCTATTTGTGTTTACCGCTTAATATTGTACACTTAGTCTAAACCTAAACTATATTTATTTTTTATATGTCAGTGTAACAATTGTAGGTAAGCCAATAAATAAATAAATAAATAAATAAATCTTTTAATTGAACACAAATAGGTACTACAGAATACACCATTACTGTGGTGTTTGCACCACTTTTACTTGATATGTATATTATTGTAGCTGTTTATTGTCCCTTTAAATAAAATTAATAAAATAAATACAAATTACCTTTTTATCATCGTTCTGATTTATTTCACAATTAAACAGTTGTGTTGTGATCATGCAATTTTTGTGTGATGGCGTACATGAGCGGGACGGCATCATCATGCGTCGCACTCATGCGCGCCGCTCGCGTGAAGTAGCGCGAACGACCGGTTGTCTTGTCGCGAGAACAATAGAGGTGGCATAGATACTTCGGCCAACCGATAAGCAATTAGCCACTAATAACAAATCAAATCAATTTAAATCCAAAATCAATGTAGTAAATTGATTTTGGATTTTATGTAATTGTAATGTAGTATGTAGTTTTTAAGTTTTAATTTTAATTTTACTGTTTAATTATAATAAACAAAGTAAAATATCAATAACAAATAAATAAAGGTACCTGTTATTTTATAGTAGGTACCCATAGAGATCATTAAAGCTATGGGAGATTTCGGTGTCGATATAATGCACTGCATATGCTCCAAGATCTGGGATACTGGAGAATGGCCGTCAGAATGGGCGAGATCACTGTTTATACCTCTCCACAAAAAAGGATCCACTAAAAAATGTACGAACTATCGACTTATTTCCCTAATTTTACTGCACATACTTAACACCAGGCTTCAAGCTTACTTAAATAGGGAGATAGGTCCGGAACAGGCGGGCTTTGTCAGGGGTCGCGGCACTCGTGAGCAAATACTCATCCTCAGACAAATTATTGAGAAAGCTAGAGAGTTCAATAGTACGCTGTATATCTGTTTCATTGACTTTAGTAAGGCTTTCGACTCTATTATCTGGTCCAAATTGTGGGAAATACTGCTGGAGATGGGCGTGCCTCACCATCTGGTTCAACTTATCAGAAAGCTTTATGAAGGTGGATCGGCAGGTGTGCGCTTGGACGGTGTTGAGTCAGAACCCTTCAAAACACAAGCGGGTGTCAGACAAGGATGTATTCTGTCACCCTTACTATTTAACATATACACCGAATACATTATGCGTATTGTATTGGATGATTGGGATAAAGGTGTGTCGGTCGGAGGTAGGATGATCTCCAATCTGAGGTATGCTGACGATACAACTCTCCTGGCGTCATCCAAAGAGGATATTGGTAATTTGTTGCGGATACTCGAAACCACTAGCCTAAAGTTTGGACTTGCCCTGAACCGCGAAAAAACTAAAATGATGATAGTGGATAGTGCTCACGAAAACAACCCAGATATCACACCAGTTGCTAACTGCGAAGTCGTCAACAGCTACATCTATCTGGGCTCTACTATCACCAAAAGCGGGGGCTGTGAGGCTGAAATTAGAAAACGTTGCGCCATAACACGATCGGCTGCACAAAAGTTGGACAAGATCTGGAGAGACCGCCGAATTACAAAAAATACCAAAATGCGCATTATGAATACCTTGGTTTTCCCGATCTTCTTATATGGAGCGGAAACATGGACATTGAGAATGCTTGACCGGCGCAAGATAGATGCCCTGGAAATGTGGTGTTGGAGACGCATGCTCAGAATAAGCTTTACCGCTCATCGGACTAACGTGTCAATATTAAATGAACTCAACATCAAACAAAGACTGTCGTCGCTTGTGCAATTACGAATCCTCAGATTCTTTGAACACGTTACCCGCAACAACGACTCCCTAGAGCGTCTGGTGATCCAGGGAAGGGTAGAGGGCACGAGACCACGTGGTCGATCGCCTACCCGATGGACATAGACTCCATCAAATCTGCCACCAAGCTCCCTGTGACAGAGTGTGCTCGACATGCAGCCAACAGAGACCGGTGGAGAAGGATCGCGAAGGCTGCGACCGCAGTTGTGGGTGACGTCCCATGACCACGACCACTCTGTCAAGAGTGAACGACTGAGAAGAAGAAGAATTTTATAGTAGGCCTTTGGCACCTTATATATGTATAACTTAACTAGCTGTGCCCACGACTTCGTTCGCGTGAATGTCGTATTAATTCGGATTTGGTTTACAATTTCATGAGTTTTTATTTTTACGTAGAACTCTAATCCTTTTATTAAAATATAACCTAAGCCTAAGTTTCTCCTTATAACATCAGCCAGTGAAAGTACCGTGAAAATCGGTCTAGCCGTTTGAGAGGAGATTGGCTGGAACTAACAGACAGACAGACAACAAGTTAAAAGAATATTTTCTTGTTATAAGTACCGTATATTTCATACGCATTGTAGCAGTTCTAATACTTTATGAAATAAAAAGCTATGTAGAATTGTACGATAGAATTTAATAGCTCTCACACGAAAGATTTTAATGTGATGAGTATCAAAAACATAGAATAAATAGAAAACACTAACCTAGACGCACTATGTTAGGCAGAGATTTCCAGGCTAAAAGGTTCCACAGCCTGGCCGGCAAACAGGATCGGCCGAAGATAAGACTGCCGCGTTTGGCTCCTAGCTTTGGGACGGCGCGGATCTTAGCAGTAAGACCCGCCCTGGGAGCAGCAGCACGCGACAGCACGACGGCACGACTCGGGACCGTTACCGACTTTTGGATGTGGACCGGTAGACTTCAGTAAGTTAAGTCAGGAGTAAATCAGCGTGTTACTCAAGCGACAGCGAGATCTAGACTCACCCATTTGACAGATTTCTTTCCTGTCCGCTCTTCCGAAGTTCATAATAATAAAAGTATAAATTCTGTTTCTAGAACGCCCGTATTGGTCTTATATAGCGGGGTATTATAGTACCGGCCAGACTCAATTATTGTAGACTGCCAGTTATTTTTATTTGATTAGTGCTTTTAAGATTTTAAAGAACACCAGATACATTAGGGGTGTCCAGCTGTTTAGTATAAAATACAGCCATACACACATATAGTCGACATCAATTTGAAGGTTTTACGTTATTAAAACCGTAAACTAAATAGAAGTATTACTGACAATTGTCAAGATTGACAACTGTCATTGACAAACATGTCATAGCAAAAACATTATTTATTTTCCAGATTTAAAGGGAATCAAATTAGCTTTAATTAGCAGACAATGCTGATGGACAATAATGTAAGTACTTTTATTCTATTTTTGCATAATAAAAGATTCCAGGAATCTATAAAAACAAGTATTATGAAATGTAAACATCAATTGTGATAAATGATTGCATGCTTATAAAAAGTAAATATAGTATTTGTTTAACATAATACTATAGCATTTTATAAAAAACTTTTATTTTGAAATTACAAACAGACACTTCAATTTTATTTATTTGTTATTATTTGTTTAATATAAACAAATAATCATTTAATCAGTAATTGCTATTAATAATACTAAATCAAACATATAATGTAGGCCGTCTCAATAATATTGTTTATACTAAAGTTGTTTATTTAGGTACTAAAGTTAAAAGTAAATCACAAACAAACTTTGTAAACAACTGGACCGATAATAGACCGTCAATTTGGCCTGTAACTTTTAGTTTATTTGAACTTGTGACATGCAACAAATTATATGAATTTTAATGAGCACAAGACTTAACTACCAAAACTCCTTGATCTAAAGCAATTTCCGTAATTGTATAACCTTGTTCTCGTAACAAAACAATCCCATGGCGTTCATGATCATATGTGCGTTAAAAGGCATTATGGATCGACTTATTTATTCTCTTGAATATTGCAATAATATAGATAAGCGATTAATCATTATAATCTGTTTTATGAAAACACAGTATCGATAAACAGTGCCGGCTTTAGGGGGGGGGGGGGGGCGACCGGGGCGGTCGCCCGGGGCGCCAGGTACTACAGGGCGCCGCGTGTACCAGTCAACTTAACCATTTAATTTGAATAGTACCTATTTTTATCGATCTAAAGGAAAATTAGACTCAATTATCTCGTAGGAGTGAGTATGATGTATTCTACGTCTAACAAACGCGACCTGTTATTATCGGTTAACGACAAGCGACAAAATGGTCGTGTCGGCGGAGGGTGGACGACGCCCTCGTCCAGCGCCTGGGAAATGGGTCCTGGAGCGGCAGCCTCGGGGACGTCTGTCGCCCCCCACATACATCAGGACCCGAGGCGGCGGCGCGTAGTGTTCCACACGCGCCCCTCTTAAACGTCCGGGGGGGAGTCTAACACTTCATTCGCGTTGACCATATTTGCCCACTGAGCGTAAGATGGAACGAATATACAGGCCCCTCTTTCCCACTGGGCACACTGGGCACGTGCCCAGGGCCCTGCGATCGATAGGGGCCCCCAATTCCTGCCAGATCACAAAACGTTAACCGATATCTAATTCAAACATATAATATAAATACAATTTAATGGGACACTAAATGTAACACTATTTTGAAGACTAAATAATCAGTGAACTAATTTTTCATATAATTAAAAAAAAAACTCTAGTTTGTTTTCATGTAAATCCTTTCTAATGTAAATCAATGTTCTTTGAGTGGATTTAATGATTGGAAGCACATTATTTTAACACATCAAAAAAGCCCAGTAAAACTATGGTGACTTGTGTGACACGAAGTAAAGCGGTTGATTGCTTACATATAGACTTGTCAACATCGAAAAGAAGAGTCCTGAAGACGGCCCTGCGAATATACACCCGATATCGGGTGCTGGTCCCGAGATTTCCCCCGAAGTGGAAACACATGGAGGCCCTAATTTCACTGAACTCGTCCAATTGCGTTGATTGACGCAGGTCGGCGGTGGTCTGCCGGCCTGCAAGACTACGCGCTTGTCCCCCCCAGATACGACAGGGCAGCCCTCAGAAGAGGGCGGGATTCGGGATTTAAAGAGGTTGTCTTCCTCGCCGCGACCATCGACGGGATGGTCGCGGCGAGGAAGACAACCTCTTTCACACAACACTCTTCGTCCAGTTGTCCTACGCTCGTATCGTATCGTATCGTGTCGAGTCGTGTCGTGTCGTGTCGTATCGTATCGTGTCGTGTCGTGTCGTATCGTATCTTATCGTGACGTATCGTATCGTATCGTATCGTCCTGTCCTGTCCTGGTCCCGAGATTTCCCCCGAAGTGGGTTTCGTGGCCCGAAGAGGCCCTCATTTCACTGAACTCGTCCAATTGCGTTGGTTGACGCAGGTTGGCGATGGTCTGCCGGCCTGCAAGGACTACGCTTGTCCCCCCCAGATACGACAAGGCAGCCCTCAGAATAGGGGCGGGATTCCCCCCGAAGGTGACCCACCCGGAAAATTTTTCATTGGAAATATTAGGAAAAGATTGATTAGTTGGTAGGTTGTTTGGTTTTGAGATTGATTGGTTTGATTGACTCAAGCGCTAGCGACCGGATTCCCTTCGGCCATTCATCCCCTCGGAACGCTTAGGGTTATTTTTTAATGTCGTGTCGTGTCGTGTTATGTCGTGTCGTGTCGTGTCGTCGTTTCGTCGTGTCGTATCGTATCTTATCGTATCGTATCGTATCGTGTCGTGTCGTGTCGTGTTTTGTCGTGTCGTGTCGTATCGTGACGTATCGTGACGGACCGTTTCGTATCGTGTCGTGTCGTATCGTATCGTATCGTATCGTATCGTATCGTGTCGTGTCGTGTCGTTTCGTCGTGTCGTATCGTATCGTATCGTATCGTATCGTGTCGTGTCGTATCGTATCGTATCAAACCGTATCGTACCGTATCGTGACGTATCGTATCGTATCGTATCTTATCGTGACTTATCGTATCGTATCGTATCGCATCGTATTGTATCGTATCGTATCGTATCGTATCGTCCTGTCCTGTCCTGTCCTGGTCCCGAGATTTCCCCCGAAATGGCTTTCGTGGCCCGAAGAGGCCCTCATTTCACTGAACTCGTCCAATTGCGTTGGTTGACGCAGGTCGGCGGTGGTCTGCCGGCCTGCAAGGACTACGCTTGTCCCCCCCAGATACGACAAGGCAACCCTCAGAATAGGGGCGAGATTCCCCCCGAAGTGGACTCGCCCGGGAAATATTTCCAGCAGTCTGCTTTCGCTGATCCCTCAAGCGCTAGCGACCGGATCCCTTTCGGCCATTTATCCCCTCGGAACGCTTAGGGTTATTTTTTAATGTCGTGTCGTATCGTGACGTATCGTGACGTACCGTTTCGTATCGTGTCGTGTCGTATCGTATCGTATCGTATCGTGTCGTGTCGTGTCATGTCGTGTCGTGTCGTGTCGTGTCGTGACGTGTCGTCGCTTCGTCGTGTCGTATCGTATCGTATCGTATCGTATCGTGTCGTATCGTAGCGTATCGTGACGTATCGTATCGTATCGTACCGTATCGTATCGTACCGTATCGTGACGTATCGTATCGTATCTTATCGTGACTTATAGTATCGTATCGTATCGTATCGCATCGTATTGTATCGTATCGTATCGTATCGTCATGTCCTGTCCTGTTCTGATCCCGAGATTTCCCCCGAAGTGGCTTTCGTGGCCCGAGGAGGCCCTCATTTCACAAAACTCGTCCAATTGCGTTGGTTGACGCAGGTCGGCGGTGGTCTGCCGGCCTGCAAGGACTACGCTTGTCCCCCCCAGATACGACAAGGCAGCCCTCAGAATAGGGGCGGGATTCCCCCCGGGGAATATTTCCAATAGTCTGCTTTCCCTGATCCCCATCAAGGGCTAGCGACCGGATCCCCTTCGGCCATTCATCCCCTCGGAACGCTTAGGGTTATTTTTTAATGTCGCGTCGTGTCGTGTCGTATCGTGGAGTCGTAGTGCCGCATCGTATCGCATCGTATCGTATCTGGTCGTGTCGTGTCGTGTCGCGTCGTGTCGTGTCGTGTCGTGTCGTGTCGTGTCGTATCGTGACGTATCGTATCGTATCGCGTCGTGTCGTGTCGTGTCGTGTCGTCCTGTCCTGTCCTGTCCTGTCCTGGTCCCGAGATTTCCCCCGAAAGTGGCTTTCATGGAGGCCCTCATTCCACTGAAGGACTACGCTTGTCCCCACCAGATACGACAAGGCAGCCCTCAGAATAGGGGCGGGATTCCCCCCGAAGGTGACCCACCCGGGAAATATTTCATTGGAAATATTAGGAAAGATTGATTAGTTGGTAGGTTGTTTGGTTTTGAGATTGATTGGGGGATCCCCCTCAAGCGCTAGCGACCGGATCCCCTTCGGCCATTCATCCCCTCGGAACGCTTAGGGTTATTTTTTAATGTCGTGTCGTGTCGTGTTATGTCGTGTCGTGTCGTGTCGTCGTTTCGTCATGTCGTATCGTATTTTATCGTATCGTATCGTATCGTGTCGTGTCTTGTCGTGTCGTGTCGTATCGTGACGTACCGTTTCGTATAGTGTCGTGTCGTATCGTATCGTATCGTATCGTATCGTGTCGTGTCGTTTCGTCGTGTCGTATCGTATCGTATCGTATCGTGTCGTGTCGTATCGTATCGTATCGTAGCGTATCGTAGCGTATCGTGACGTATCGTATCGTATCATACCGTATCGTGACGTATCGTATCGTATCGTACCGTGTCGTGACGTATCGTATCGTATCGTATCTTATCGTGACTTATCGTATCGTATCGTATCGTATCGCATCATATTGTATCGTATCGTATCGTATCGTCCTGTCCTGTCCTGTCCTGGTCCCGAGATTTCCCCCGAAATGGCTTTCGTGGCCCGAAGAGGCCCTCATTTCATTGAACTCGTCCAATTGCGTTGGTTGACGCAGGTCGGCGGTGGTCTGCCGGCCTGCAAGGACTACGCTTGTCCCCCCCAGATACGACAAGGCAGCCCTCAGAATAGGGGCGGGATTCCCCCCGGGGAATATTTCCAATAGTCTGCTTTCGAATTATTAAGATATTAATATACTTAGTAAATGGCTCCAACCATGGAGAAATGGAAATTTTGTAAATGTGAATACCAATTCACATTTACAAAATTGAAATAATGCTGCTAAATTATACAAAACTAAGGTTTCAGAATAAGGGCGGGATTCCCCCCGAAGGGGACTCGCCCGGGAAATATTTCCAACAGTCTGCTTTCCCTGATCCCCCTCAAGCGCTAGCGGCCGGATCCCCTTCGGCCATTCATCCCCTCGGAACGCTTAGGGTTATTTTTTAATGTCGTGTCGTGTCGTGTTATGTCGTGTCGTCGTTTCGTCGTGTCGTATCGTATCGTATCGTATCGTATCGTGTCATGTAGTGTCGTGTCGTGTCGTGTCGTGTCGTATCGTGACGTATCGTGACGTACCGTTTCGTATCGTGTCGTGTCGTGTCGTATCGTATCGTATCGTATCATGTCGTGTCGTGTCGTGTCGTGTCGTGTCATGTCGTGTCGTCGCTTCGTCGTGTCGTATCGTATCGTATTGTATCGTATCGTGTCGTGTCGTATCGTAGCTTATCGTGACGTATCGTATCGTATCGTACCGTATCGTGACGTATCGTATCGTATCGTATCTTATCGTGACTTATAGTATCGTATCGTATCGTATCGCATCGTATTGTATCGTATCGTATCGTATCGTATCGTCCTGTCCTGTCCTGTCCTGGTCCCGAGTTTCCCCCGAAGTGGCTTTCGTGGCCCGAAGAGGCCCTCATTTCACTGAACTCGTCCAATTGCGTTGGTTGACGCAGGTCGGCGGTGGTCTGCCGGCCTGCAAGGACTACGCTTGTCCCCCCCAGATACGACAAGGCAGCCCTCAGATTAGGGGCGGGATTCCCCCCGGGGAATATTTCCAATAGTCTGCTTTCCCTGATCCCCATCAAGCGCTAGCGACCGGATCCCCTTCGGCCATTCATCCCCTCGGAACGCTTAGGGTTATTTTTTAATGTCGTGTCGTATCGTGTCGTGTCGTGTCGTGTCGTATCGTATCGTATCGTATCGTATCGTGTCGTGTCATGTCGTATCGTGTCGTCGCTTCGTCGTGTCGTATCGTATCGTATCGTATCGTATCGTATCGTATCGTGTCGTGTCGTATCGTAGCGTATCATGACATATCGTATCGTATCGTACCGTATCGTGACGTATCGTATCGTATCGTATCTTATCGTGACTTATAGTATCGTATCGTATCGCATCGTATAGTATCGTATCGTATCGTATCGTCCTGTCCTGTCCTGTCCTGGTCCCGAGATTTCCCCAGAAGTGGCTTTCGTGGCCCGAAGAGGCCCTCACTTCACTGAACTCGTCCAATTGCGTTGGTTGACGCAGGTCGGCGGTGGTCTGCCGGCCTGCAAGGACTACGCTTGACCCCCCAGATACGACAAGGCAACCCTCAGAATAGGGGCGGGATTCCCCCCGAAATATTTCCAACCGGCGACCGGATCCCCTTCGGCCATTCATCCCCTCGGAACGCTTAGGGTTATTTTTTAATGTCGTGTCGTGTCGGGTCGTGTCGTGTCGTATCGTGGAGTCGTAGTGTCGCATCGTGTCGTGTCGTATCGTGTCGTGTCGTGTCGTGTCGTGTCGTCGTGTCGTCGCTTCGTCGTATCGTATCGTGTCGTGTCATGTCGTATCGTGTCGTGTCGTGTCGTGTCGTACCGTGACGTATCGTGACGTACCGTTTCGTATCGTGTCGTGTCGTATCGTATCGTGTCGTATCGTATCGTATCGTATCGTATCGTGTCGTGTCATGTCGTGTCGTATCGTGTCGTGTCGTGTCGTGTCGTCGTGTCGTCGCTTCGTCGTATCGTATCGTGGTCGTGTCATGTCGTGTCGTATCGTGTCGTATCGTAGCGTATCATGACATATCGTATCGTATCGTACCGTATCTTGACGAATCGTATCGTATCGTATCGTATCGTGTCGTGTCATGTCGTATCGTGTCGTCGCTTCGTCGTGTCGTATCGTATCGTATCGTATCGTATCGTGTCGTGTCGTATCGTAGCGTATCATGACATATCGTATCGTATCGTATCGTATCGTGTCGTGTCATGTCGTGTCGTATCGTGTCGTGTCGTGTCGTGTCGTCGTGTCGTCGCTTCGTCGTATCGTATCGTGGTCGTGTCATGTCGTGTCGTATCGTGTCGTGTCGTGTCGTGTCGTGTCGTGTCGTATCGTAGCGTATCATGACATATCGTATCGTATCGTACCGTATCTTGACGAATCGTATCGTATCGTATCGTATCGTATCGTGTCGTGTCATGTCGTATCGTGTCGTCGCTTCGTCGTGTCGTATCGTATCGTATCGTATCGTGTCGTGTCGTGTCGTGTCGTGTCGTCGTGTCGTCGCTACGTCGTATCGTATCGTGTCGTGTCATGTCGTATCGTGTCGTGTCGTGTCGTGTCGTGTCGTACCGTGACGTATCGTGACGTACCGTTTCGTATCGTGTCGTGTCGTATCGTATCGTATCGTATCGTATCGTGTCGTGTCATGTCGTGTCGTATCGTGTCGTGTCGTGTCGTGTCGTCGTGTCGTGTCGTGTCGTATCGTAGCGTATCATGACATATCGTATCGTATCGTACCGTATCTTGACGAATCGTATCGTATCGTATCGTATCGTATCGTGTCGTGTCATGTCGTATCGTGTCGTCGCTTCGTCGTGTCGTATCGTATCGTATCGTATCGTATCGTGTCGTGTCGTATCGTAGCGTATCATGACATATCGTATCGTATCGTACCGTATCGTGACGTATCGTATCGTATCATATCTTATCGTGACTTATAGTATCGTATCGTATCGCATCGTATTGTATCGTATCGTATCGTCCCCCCCAGATACGACAAGGCAACCCTCAGAATAGGGGCGGAATTCCCCCCGAACTATTTCCAACCGGCGACCGGATCCCCTTCGGCCATTCATCCCCTCGGAACGATTAGGGTTATTTTTTAATGTCGTGTCGGGTCGTGTCGTGTCGTGTCGGGTCGTGTCGTGTCGTATCGTGGAGTCGTAGTGTCGCATCGTATCGCATCGTATCGTATCGTGACGTATCGTGACGTATCGTGACGTATCGTATCGTATCGTGTCGTATCGTATCGTATCGTGTCGTGTCGTGTCGTGTCGTGTCGTATTGTATCGTATCCTATCGTATCGTATTGTCTTGTCCTGTCCTGGTCCCGTGATTTTCCCCGAAGTGGCTTCGTGGCCCGAAGAGGCCCTCATTTCACTGAACTCGTCCAATTGCGTTGGTTAACGCAGGTCGGCGGTGGTCTGCCGGCCTGCAAGGACTACGCTTGTCCCCCCCAGATACGACAAGGCAGCCCTCAGAATAGGGGCGGGATTCCCCCCGGGGAATATTTCCAATAGTCTGCTTTCGAATTATTAAGATATTAATATACTTAGTAAATGGCTCCAACCATGGAGAAATGGAAATTTTGTAAATGTGAATACCAATTCACATTTACAAAATTGAAATAATGCTGCTAAATTATACAAAACTAAGGTTTCCAATGTATATTATTTTATCATATTAAGTGTGATAACTGTGATAAGTTAATAATTTTAAAAAATCTATATATAAGAAATAACGATACTCGTTACTCATGTCAATAGAAAAAGGGGTAGGAAACATCCTTTTCTTCCAATTTGGAAATTCCCTAAACTGGCTGTGGAGCAGGACCAGCATTCAGCCAAGCATTTTTATCATTGATGTAATCTTCTAACTTATAATATGCTTGTCTACATAGTGTGCGTTTAATACATGTTTTAAATTGTTTTTCATTCAATTGTAGAATATCAAGTGGTATTTTATTATAGCATTTTACACAGTACCCCATAAAAGAAGTATGTACTTTTGACAATCTGAAGCTTGGCTGATCTAATTTGTTCCTATTTCTAGTATAAACATTATGTCTGTCACCTATTTTATTAAAAAGATGAAGAAGAAGATGAAGATTAACATCGTGATGTTAATCTGTTTAAACAATTCTCTTAGAGATTCGCGTTTGCGGAGATTATAGATTGCCCTGACAGCCCGCTTTTGCAAAATAAAAATAGAATCCATATCTGCAGCCCGTCCCGTAAAATAAACTAGCCTAGCGGTATCCACGTCTGTCAAATGCCGGATCTTTCTGACAGCGTAAGCGGCTGAACTTAACCGCCCTGCAAGAGATGTTAAGTGAGGACCCCACTGTAGCTTGGAATCAAGCGTAATCCCTAGGAAAACAGTCCTTTCGACGAATTCAAGTATGTCCTTATTCAATACAACGTTACATTCATTACTCAAAGCGAATCTTATGCATTTAGTTTTCTTCTCATTTAAAAAAAAAAACTAAATCAAAAAATAACCCCCCCCCCCCCCCAGGCGGGCGCGGTGGCGGGGCTGTGGCGCGAGCGCGAGCTGCGCGTGCGCCTGGCGGAGCTGCACCGCTACCGCCTGGCCGGCGTCACGCGCGCCGAGGAGTGCGCGCACCACGACCAGCACGCCGCGCTGCGCCGCCCCCCCCCCCCAACCCTAAATCATTTACAGTAAACCAATTATGAATCTTAAGCATGGCGTCATTTACGTCGTCAAGGTGCTGTGCCCGTCTATTTACTCTAAAAATCAATGAAGTAGCATCAGCAAATAACACCATTTGTGGTTGATTTTTCAGTAAATGAGGTAAATCGTTTATATAAACTAAAAAGAGGAACGGACCCAATATGGAGCCCTGCGGTACCCCCATTTTTACTTTTAAGCCCGATGAATTAACACCATTTATTTGAACTTGCTGCAGTCTATCACTTAAATATGATTTTACTAAGCTAAGCGCTTGTTTACCCAGTCCGTAATGCTCAAGCTTTAAGAGCAGTGTTTCGTGATTTACACAATCAAATGCTTTCGAGAGGTCGCAAAAAATGCCAATAGCATCTTGCGAATCCTCCCATGCCTTAAAGATATGCTTAATTAAGGTGACACCAGCGTCAGTAGTACAACGCCCACTGGTGAAACCATACTGTTGGTCATGTAAGATGTTGTTACAATTAAAATGACTGAGCATTTGGTTAAGCATTACTTTTTCAAACACTTTGCTGAAAACCGGCAAAACTGAAACGGGTCTATAATTATTCGTGTCCTTGCAATCGCCGGATTTAAAAAGTGGTATAATCTTGCTGTACTTCATTAAATCCGGGAAAACCCCTTGGTCTAAACACAAATTAAAAATGAAAGCTAAATAGGGTGCCACTGTCTCAATAACCGATTTACAAACATTCCCCCACATCCCCACCCCCCTTCAGTAGCCTTGATCTTGAGTTGTTTAAAAGTCTTTATAACGATTGCAGGGTTTATATGTTTAAATTTAAATTCCGTGGGGCAGGCTGGAACATTCGAACTTAATAAATTAAAAGCAAGTGACGGCGAGGAATCTAAAGTTTCAGTAGTTTTAATAGGAACATTGGTAAAGAATGATGCAAATTCCTGCGCAACTTCTATATTAGTACTTATGAGACCACTGGAAGTCTCCAGAGTGTAGTCAGTATTATGTCTTTTGTTCCTATTTGTTTCATTATTAATAATTTTCCAAACAGTCTTAATTTTATCATCATCGATTTCCCCCGAAGTGGCTTTCGTGGCCCGAAGAGGCCCTCATTTCACTGAACTCGTCCAATTGCGTTGGTTGACGCAGATCGGCGGTGGTCTGCCGGCCTGCAAGGACTACGCTTGTCCCCCCCCTGATACGACAAGGCAGCCCTCAGAAAAGGGGCGGCATTCCCCCCGAAGGGAACCTGCCTGGGGAACCAACCTGCCCCGTCCCGTCCCCCGTCCCGTACCCCGTCCCGTCCCCCGTCCCGTCCCCCTTCCCGTCCCCCGTCCCGTCCCCCGTCCCGTCCCCCGTCCCGTACCCCGTCCCGTCCCCCGTCCCGTCCCCCGTCCCGTCCCCCGTCCCGTACCCCGTCCCGTCCCCCGTCCCGTCCCCCGTCACGTACCCCGTCCCGTCCCCCGTCCCGTCCCCCGTCCCGTCCCCCGTCCCGTACCCCGTCCCGTCCCCCGTCCCGTCCCCCGTCCCGTCCCCCGTCCCGTCCCCCGTCCCGTCCCCCGTCCCGTCCCCCGTCCCGTCCCCCGTCCCGTCCCCCGTCCCGTCCCCCGTCCCGTCCCCCGTCCCGTCCCCCGTCCCGTCCCCCGTCCCGTCCCCCGTCCCGTCCCCCGTCCCGTCCCCCGTCCCGTCCCCCGTCCCGTCCCCCGTCCCGTCCCCCGTCCCGTCCCCCGTCCCGTCCCCCGTCCCGTCCCCCGTCCCGTCCCGTCCCGGTAGTGGGGAAGCCCCCAAGCCCCTTAGGTAGAGCGGTAGTATTCTAAAAAAGTCGTTCGGTAGTTCGTTATAGCAAATTTTACTCCACTAAGGTTTAACCCACGGGTATCTTAATCTTGTTGTTAATTTAGAAACTAATTCAGTAAACACGTCCGAAAATCAGGTTGTTGCACAATTTTTATCTATACTTTGACCGTTCATAGTGCACACATAGGTATGTCAATCAAATCAATTGATTTATTGCTGAACATAAGTACACATTTGAGGATGGTGAATAAATGCGCAGTCCATTTTGTTCTAACAACAAGGGATAAAAATTAAATTAAATACATTCAATAGATCATAATTATCATAGATATTGTAGATTTTAGGTGCCATATCTAAGAAATTCTTACTGAATATCGCTTTTTTGTGTTGTCTACTAACTATTTTATTTTTGTGTCGCGCCAGACAAAATGTCTCAAACAAGTGAGGATTTTTTTTTACAAATAGAACTACCTCATATATATATAGGCAAGGCACTGTTAATATGCGGAGATTCACAAAGAATGGTTGGCAGCTATCCGTATAATTTACAATTCCGCAAATCGCCCTAACGCATCTTTTTTGGGCACTAAATACCATCACCGTGTTTGTGGAGTTGCCCCAATATATTATGCCGTAACGTAATGTAGAAGTTACGTATGCATGATAATGCTGTGATTAATGTTTTTTGACTGACTTCTTTTGCGAGATTGCGCAAAGCATATGCATGCTGACTCCTGTCGCCCCCCGACGTATGGGGCCGCCACGTGGGGGGCGTATGGGGGCGGCGCGTAGTGTTACACGCGCGCCCCTCTAAGACGTCCGGGGGGGAGTCTAATACCTCACTCCCTCCCCTGACCCGAGAAGTGGCCCGCTGCAGCGGGCCGGCACCAGCCGGGGGTTGCGGAAGTATCTCCAGTTCCCGCGACCCCCGACGTAGGTGTGAGATGGAACACCGGGGTGGTTTTTAGTCAGTAAGAGTCTGACAGACCCCTCCGCCCGCCCCAGCGCGGAGGACATCCATGAGGATTTTCCACCCGTACCAAAAAAAAAAAAAGGCGATTACATACACTGTCAGTGTGAGTTTTCCAAGACATGTCTCTTTCCATCTCTATTCCTAAAAATGTTGTAGATGTTGTTTCTGGTTTTTTTTTGTTTCCATATGTTACGTCAGGTTTTTGGAAACGTACATTAAAAAAGTAAAAAAAGAAAAACAGTTTGTTACAAACCTTGCACATGTAATGAATATTCTAAAATACAAGGCTTTTTAAAAAGCACGTATTTCCTAGAACAAGTTTTGTGAAATCTCCGCGCGCCAAATTTCATGCGATATTATGATGTGTTGTGTTGTGTTTCACTCGTTTGTTTTCGAACACTGCGTTGGCGAAACAAAAAAATTTCAATCACCGATGGGGAAGGGATCTCTTAATGGTTGACAGACATGGTAAATCACGTGACGTTTGTAGTTGTCAATTAATTTTATTAAAGACTAGCTGACCCGACAAACGTTGCCCTGTCAATTGATTTTTCAATTTTCTCCCTGGACTTCGACAAATATTTCAAGACCAAAATTAGCTAAATCGGTCCAGCCGTTCTCAAGTTTTAGCGAGACTAACGAACAACGATTCATTTTTATTAAATAGATTAAAGATATGGTGGAAATTCAAACTAAGTTTTTTTAATTGTAATGAAATAAGTATACATAAAAGGGCGCTAAAGGCATGACTAGCCCAGGGCGCCTAGATGGCTAAGGCCGGCCCTGTCGATAAACTCGGTAGAACTAGAAGGTCAACTAACAAACAAAACAAATGATTGAATGGAAGTAATTTTTTTTTTGTCCTAGTTTTTATTTTCAATATGTATCGATATTATTATTATTAAAATTATATTTAATTTATATTCTGAAGTAGTAGCTGTATTTATACGGCAATGTTTTGATTATGAAAATAATGCGGTGTGCTGCGCTTCGCCAAATAGTGCGTTGAAGCAAGCGGGTTTAACGAACAGGAAATGTAGGAAACTAGCTATGCTCAGCGATTTTTGTATTTATTACGGATCATAAAATTTTGTCGGTAAGTAATGTATAGCAATTAATGGTTTAACTGAGTTCAGCGACTTTTGTAGTTCAATTATGAAAAGTTTGTTTTGTAATTTACTTTAGTCAATAACTTATGCTAAATAATAATGATTAGGAAATTTTGGAAACAAATAATGTTCAAAGACTTCTGTTACTGACTGTACGTATTGAACTCTAGGTATAGGTACCCACCCACTAAGTAACTATAACTACATATTAGCAACCGCCATATAAAAATCGCACATATAAAATATATGGGTAGAAGCTGTAGTAGGTATCGCAGTATGGTTGTTACAAAGGCACAGAGAACGCTGCTGCCCATTCTCTGGTGAGTCCCTTAGTCGCCTCTTACGACACTCACGAGAAGATATGAGATGGTGCTATTCTTTACGTCCGACACCACACGGACGACTGATTTAAGAAAGTGCCCCATTAAAACTTCTCAAAATCACATTAACATTAACCGATTTCACCAACCAAGAGATCTACAAAATACAAAAAACACAAAGAATATAATACGAAACAAAAAATATTACAACAAAGCATTCAACTATGGCACAGAAATATGATACACTAGTGAAACATATACAAAACCATTTGATCACAAACAGGAAAGTAAAAAGTAACAAATACCAACTTAGCGACCAATCCTTGCAACTGATAAACGTAAGGAAAGCACTGATAAAATCCAATTAAAAAAAGAAAATTTAAAACTGATAACAGAAACAAGTAAAAAATTAAAAGCAAGCATCAGAAGGGACCGTAAAATCAAAAGACTACAAACTCTAGAATATCACATACAAAGAACCGGCGGTGTCAAAAAAGCTTTGAAGGAACTACGGGAATCAGGAATAGAATGGATACCAAAACTTAAAAGACACAACACACAACATCAAAGAACTGGCAACAGACTTTTACCGCTGATTATCAAACATAGTAAAGGAAGAACTTACTGAATCAATACCCGAAACCACTCTGGAACCCGTCCCTTAAATCTTACCAGAAGAGGTAGAAAAAGCAATCAGGAGTCATAAAACGGGAAAATCTCCAGGACCAGACAAAATCACAAATGAGATGTTGCAGGTTTCAATGGAAGAACTGGTACCTACCCATTCTAACTCAAGTTTATAACGAAATTCTGAAGAGCGCGGATATCCCTGAGAAATGAGCAAAGTCTCACATCATCTTAATACACAAAAAAGGCGACAAAGATGAAATTGAAAATTACAGACCAATAAGCCTGATGTCGAATGTTTACAAGATATTTGCAAAAGATATTTGAATAGAATAAACCCAATGTGAGACGAACAACAGCCGGTCGAACAGGCAGGCTTCTGAAAAGGGTTTTCGACTATTGATCATATTTACACAATCAAACAGGTAATCGAAAAATATAAGAAATATAATAAAATTTTATACATTGCCTTTATTGACTACGCCAAGGCTTTCGACAGCTTAAGCCACGAATACATATGGGAAACTCTAAAGCAACAAGGAATACCAGCAGCATACATCAATATTATCCGAACCATTTACTCCAACAGTACAGCTAGAATCCAATTGGAATCTCTAGGAAACGAATTTAACGTAGAAAGAGGGGTGAGGCAAGGTGACCCACTATCTCCCGAATTGTTCTCTGCCGTATTAGAAAACATCTTTCGCAACTTGAACTGGGTTAAGTTTGGTCTGAACATAAATGGATTGAAAATGGGCCACCTCAAATTTGTCGACGACTTAGTGTTATTCGAAGAAATCCCAGTAAACTTGCAAATCATTATACAAAGCCTGAGCGAAGAAAGCGAAAAAATTGGTCAGAAAAAATTGATCTGAAAATAAATTACAACAAGACAAAATTAATGACTAACTCTATAAAGGTAGATATAAAATTAAAGAGGAAGCTTTGGCTTATGCAGAGGACTATATAGACCTTGGTCAAGTTATCTCTACCAAAGACCAAACTAGCCAGGAAATTGTTATGAGGATTGCAATTGGTTGGAAAAAGTACTGGTCCCTCAAGGAGATCATGAAGTCAAAGGATCTAGGCATGTCTCTGAAAAGAAAAACCTTCAACTCATGCATACTCCCATGTCTAACGCATGGATGCGAGACATGGGCACTCACCAAAGCACTCAGAGAAAAGCTTGCCAAGTGTCAAAGAGCAATGGAGAGAAGCATGATAGGTGCAAATAGACAGGATAGATTAAGGAACACAGACCTCCGGTTAAAAACAAAACTAACCGATGTTCTAACAAGAATAGACCAACAAAAGTGGAGGTGGACAGGCCACATGATGCGAGACACTAAAGGAAAATGGAGCAACGTAGTGACAGAATGGTATCCGAGGGATGGCAAAAGGAATCGAGGAAGGCAGTCTACACGATGGGAAGAAGAAATAAAACTGACAGCAGGTCCAAACTGGAGGAGGATACCTCGCGACAGACTACAATGGAAGTTGTTAGAAGAGGCCTATGCCATGAGGCACACCGAGATTCGAGACATTTTGTGATTTTTGTTTTAAGTATTACTGTAAATGTTACTGTCTAGTTTTCGGAATAAAAGGCTTTATTATTATATACCTACTAATATTATAAATGCGAAAGTAACTCTTGTCTGTTACGTTTTCACGACGAAACGGCTAAACCACAGGGCAAAACAGACTTTGATATAAGTAAATTGGTATGAAGATAGCTTGAACCCTGGGGAAGGACATAATAGAATACCAGTGGCGTGCCTTCCATTAAAGCTCAAAAGCCAGGCTGGCAATCAATAATGCGAGACGATAAAAAAAACATAGAAAGCACAAAAATAAAATATCTTTTAGTAGGTATTGAATCATTATCTCATCTGTCGGGCTTGCTCTAACTTTGACCCCTTAGGTTCGCGACTGTAGGATACAGACATAATAAGTACCTAAACTACTTTTTCCGACATTCATACTGACAAAGTCGCGGAAAGCCTACCTCACAAGTCCTACATAGCTGCATATTAATTATACCCTGTTCACAATAAGATTAGACATTCACTCAAACCTTTTTTACAGTCCGTTCAACCGATTTTGACTTCTATTGCGTTGGTAGCATGACAAATGGCAACTGCAGTAAACAGTTGTATTGTAACCACTTTTTTTGCCTCCAATGTCATCCTTAAGCCTACGGAATAGAAGTCAAAATCGGTTGAAGGGACTGTAAAAAAGGTTTGTGTTTATGTCTAATCTTATTGTGAACAGGGTATGGTTAGATATACCTACCTAATATCAAAGGGGCTCATGGCTAAATAAAAGCCTTACTGATCAATATATCAAGGTTAAACAACGATTGCCGCGGTCAGACCGCGTATGGGTGGCGATCCATTTCATACCGAGACCCCCCGTGCTTCAGGAAGTTCGTAAAGCCTGCTGTCATTCTTAGGTCTTTGACAGTCGTTATGGGTAGTCAGAAGCCGGAAAGTTTGACGACCAATCTTACTAGGGGGTATCGTGTTATCCAGTACTTAACTGGGTTGTAGAGGTCAGATATGTAGTCGCTCCATGTAAAACACTGGTATTCCACTGTATCCGGTTATCCTGAAAGCCGACCCCAACATAGTTGGAAAGAGGCAGGCAGATGATGATCTAGCTTTTTTTTTTGTTGAGCAGTGGAAATCCTCATTGACGTTCTCCATCGTGGGGATGACGGAGGGGTATGCTGTGCTCTGGTATGAGGCGGCTAAAACCACCGCAGTGTTCCACCTCTGCCTATAGCCGAGGGTGCGGGATTCGTATAAGCATTTTCTTGCCCATTCTTCTCCATATAAAACTACCTTTTGGAATAGGCAACTAGAATATTTTTTTTTTCATTTGACGTTCAAAAGTGCCTTTTAATGATCTATACTCTGTTCACATTAAGGTTAGACATTTACACAAACCTTTTCTACAGTCCCTTCAACCGATTTTGACTTCGATTCCGTAGGCTTAAGGATGACATTAGAGCCAAAAATGTGGTTACAATAACAACTGTTTTTTTGCAGCTGCCATTTGTCATGCAACCAACGCAATATAAGTCAAAATCGGTTGAACGGACTGTAAAAAGGTTTGTGTATATGTCTAATCTTATTGTGAACGGAGTATAATTGAAATAAATGATTTGACTTTGACATTCACCGCTCCCCCGACAGATGATGACCTACCTAATATCATACATTATAGGTGAGTAAGTACCAGCTGTTTTGATATTGGGTTTATCACATTCGGATTTCCCACTTCATACTTTTACAGCGTGATAATCAGACGTTGAAGGATAAACGGCGTATTTTCATCTCTCATAACACCCATGTCAGTAACTTCCCTGTTATCATATCACTATCACGCGCATTATGCGTAGATACCTACCTACCTCGTCTCTAATCTTATTCTTTATCTTATGCCGACTATTAAAGGATTTGAACTAAGTACAGAGGCTAGCACATCAATCTACAACAATCTGCCAAAGATTTTCAACTTTATTATAAAAACATAAGGTTCATATTCAATTGGGAAAATTTAACAGTTTGGTATAGCATCATGTGCTGCCATCTGTACGTATCTAACCTTACTGAGTCATTAGATGTCGTGGTCGTAAGCGCGACATAGCGTAAGCGTTTTTTTCTATTAGGAATTTCTTTAGCAGCCTGGAGTTTAGAAGTTAGTGGTGTGGCTCTTCCGTGCCTCGGAAAACACTTAAAGCCGTTGTTCCTGCGCCTGATCTCTCAGTAACTAATGATAATAATTAAAATTAACAGTAACGTATTTGGATTTTGCAATCGTATCAGCCAAACCTTGGTCCAGAGGTACCTACAGTACAGCCGACGTCGTATCTTGGCGGTCCTGAAGTTAGCCGATAAGTTGCGCAATGGATCTTTTAGGAACGAAATCATCTACTGCGCAGCTAATCGGCTAACTTCAGGACCGACAAGATACGTCGGCCGTGCTGTAAAAATAGTGTACCTACGTATAACAAACAAAATATTTTCTTATACTAGGTATATGCTTAGCCCAAGGGCCTGTGCACACCACGTTTTATATGTTTATGTAGGTATATGGTATCCAGATATATAATTATGTATATGAGTTTACATCTTTTTAACTTTTTAATTATTACTTTTTGTTATGCACCCGCCATATTATCTCTTCATCACCCTTGGTTGACTGGTAGAGAATGCCTAAGGCATTAAGTCCGCCTTAGTACCTTTGTGCATGAAGTATAAATAAATAAATAAATAAATATCTATATATATAAAAGCGAAAGGTCATTCACTCACTCATTACGAAATATCGAAAACCGCTTGACATTATTGGCAGGGAGGTAGTACATAGTTAGTAGACGTCCGCTAAGAACGGATTTTTCGACAGGGCCGGATTAAGGACGTCTAATGGGTCTCGCAAGTTTGTATGAAAGTCCTTCATTTTTTGCGCTATAAACTTGAAATTCGGCAGAAAGGTTGGTAATAAGCAGTAGTCGTCCGCTAAGAACGTATTTTGCGACAGGGCCGGATTAAGGAGGCCTAATGGCTTTTTCAAGTTTGTATGAGTCCTTCATTGTTGTGCTATAGACTTGATATTTGGCAAGTAGATAATATTTAGTAGATGTCCGCTAAGATCGGATTTTGCGACAGGGCCGGATTAAGGAAGTCTAATGATTCTCGCAACTTTGTATGAAAGTCCTTGATTTTTTGTGCTACAAACTTGATATTTGGCAGAGAGGTAGTTAATAAGTAGAAGATCTATGTCCGCTAAGAATGGATTTTACAACAGGGCCGGACTAAGCAAGTCTAATGGTTCTCGCAACTTTGTTTGAAAGTCCTTGATTTTTTGTGCTACTAACTTGCAATTTGGCTGGGAAATAGTTAATATTTAGTACACGTCCGCTAACAACAGATTTTGCGACAGGGTCGGATTAAGGAGGTCTAAGGCTCTCGCAAGTTTGTATGAAAGTCCTTCATTTTTTGCGTTACAAACTTGAAATTCGGCAGAGAAAGGTAGGTAATAAGCAGTAGACGTCCACTAAGAACGGATTTTGCAACAGGGTCGGATTAAACAGGTCTAATGGCTCTCTTGTTTGTATGAAAGTTTTAATTCATTTTTGAATTACCGACCTGAAATTTAACAAGTCTAGAGTTTATGAGTAGGAGACATCTAAGAAAGAATTTTGTGACAACCTGGACTTGCTCTCGCAAGTTTATATGTATAAATCCGTGGCTTTTTGTACCTGTTAATTGTTAGTGAGATAGAATATAGTTAAGTCATGTCACGTAGAAATAGATTTTACGACAGGGCCAGGTCAAGGGAATATAACCTAACTCTATGTGTTCAACAAACATTTATTGATGACTTATAACACAACAAATAGAAAATACAACTTACCTAATGAAATTCAAACGAATAGATGTCTTAATATTTTTTAGTTATTAGATTCATAAAGGTATAGCTCAAATATTTCTTTGTATTTTCCCCTGAGTATTTTATAGTACCTACGTAGAACCTGGTATTCACTTATCACCATTTATATTAGGTACCAAATTCCAGACAATATTTTATACATCTTTGTTTATTCCACACTAACCACCGTTTTCTGTAAAACTATAGATTTAATTTTAGAAAGCTCACATTTAAAATCTATACTATCCATCCCCTCTACAAACATACAACAGTTACGAGTAGACTTAAGAGTCGGAAAGTTTTCTCCGCAGCACACAAGCCATCCAGGACCGACCACGTACGGTCAGACGAAAGTTGTGGGAACATCACCCACCGCCACTGAACTTTCAACCCAAGAACTCTTGTCACTTGGAAGTGATTTGCAGTGGCCTAAATAAAAAGCGCTCAACAGAGTGTGCTGCTGCAAACACAACCT
Organism: Charanyca ferruginea; assembly: GCA_947361185.1. Lineage (NCBI taxonomy): Eukaryota > Metazoa > Arthropoda > Insecta > Lepidoptera > Noctuidae > Charanyca > Charanyca ferruginea. Next base: position 11,710,517 of record OX376076.1, read on the forward strand.
AACAAAATGGGGGATTATAGATCCTACTGATACCCAGTGTGACTGCGGTGCTCCTGACCAGACAATGGCCCACTTACTACAGTGGCCAAAGTGACCCGTAACCTGCACCTTAGAGGACATTAAAAACGCGACTAATGCTGCGACTAATGCAGCTCCTACTGGGCTCAAGCAGTGTAACCACGGATATGAGTCTAACACAAAAAAAACGAAACGAAGAAGACCACTGTATCATAATCACAAATGCCTCTTCACAAAAACTCTTTAAATATATAATGAATTGAAATAAACTGCAGCCTTGAAAATAAAACTATAAATGTGGTGTATAGGTAGGTTGTAGGTTTTACGAAAATAACAAGATCTATTTTTTTACAAATTGGTGCCTTAAAATAGGCATTTTCTGTTGAACGAAATATAAAAATAGTTTGCGTTCAACATCATTAAACTTCATATCTTCATAACCACGCGGACGAAGTCGCGGGCAACAGCTAGTCTCTATTATTTTAATAAATTAACAAAGCTCATGTCGACGGTGCGTTTAAAAAACGTGGTGTGCAAAGGTCATAAGGCGTTTCTGATACCTAGGTACTTAATACGGCATGTATTATATATATAGAGCCTGTATCCCATATGAGTGCGATGAACATGAATATAATGGCATGCAACCACGGCTTAGGTACCTTGACCATTTTGTACCTACGTCTTGATTTCTGTGTGAAATATTTTCTTGTTTCGTACTTTTTAGATCACTTTCTGTTGTGGTCGGGTTTTAGTTTTTAAACTTTATTTTTTTATTTAAACCATTTTGGAGTCACAGCTGAGTATTATATATTTAATAGGTACTAGTGAACCCCTTTCCAATGATACTAAACACGGTATGCGTATCTTAATTTATTTGGTAATCTTTCCTTTTTTACAATAATTTGTGACAAATCACCACTAAATATTATAGATTTGAAAGGTACTAGTGAACCCCTTTCCAATGATACCAAACACGGTATGCTTGTCTTCATATTTTTTTTTAATCTTGGTTTTTTTGTCCGCCAGAGGGCGCCACATTGGATTCGGTGATACGTCATATAGCCTATAACCAGCGGACGATCAAGACGCTTCTAACGATACCTCATTTGTTCAGTTCTGATAAGTAGTTTAGGAGCTATGAGCGAACAGATGAACATACATACATACATAGCCTGTCAAAATCATAACCCTCCTTAGGCTTTTCTGTAGTCGGGTAAAAACAACTCCATTCAGTACAGAGTACATTATCGTTATTACCTATATAGTTATGTTAGCATGTAATATCTACGCTTTGTTATTTAACGATAAATACAAAGCAATATAAACTATTGAAGAATGTTTGGAAACATGCTGGTACGGTTCCATACACAGAACTGTGGCTCAATAGGACAATCTGCAGTCTAGACAAAATCAATCTGAGTGCTAATTAAATCTAGGTAGGTAGTTAGTTAGTTAATTGAATAGGTACTTAATTTTTTTTGTACATATAGCTTACTCTGGCTCAAACACTATTTCATTGTTTGTTGAAATATAAGGGGTGTGGTCGTCTAGTTTCAATATTTGTGAATATTATGTGAACACTATGTAAGAATGTATGTACATAATTTAGCTGTCATTGCTTAACTTGTAATATTTTGTAAAACAATCTGTCAAACTTCTTTGATTGATTTTCAACTTTATCTCAAAACAATAAGGTTCACATTCAATTGGGAAAATTTGACAGACTGTCAATTATTTTCGATCATAGGCTGGGCTTCCCAGGAACACTTTTTCAACACTAAACGAAAAATAAAATAAAACGCTTTGATAACAAGTGATATGTACTTATTTATTTTAACATTGACTAACCTTGTTCCCCAATTACAGGTCAGTAAACTAATAAGTATATCCTACTTAGGTACCTACTTATAAATACTAGGTACACAATAATAATAATAATAATATATCATTTATTTCAGGTAACAAAGACCCATAGCATATTATGTATCTTACAGACCAAAATTCCTCACACCAGACATAATTTATTCAATAAAAAGATGAATTAACTGAACTGCGTACTGTGCTAGGGCTGCTGCTGCGGCAGAATCAGAACCATACATTCATTTGTATCAAAAATAAAAATCATTTAGAGGGCTTAAAATATTTTCCAACGTGGAAAATACATTACCAGGAGTAGATTGATATACTTACCATATTTTTAAACCCCCGCATAATTAAAATATTTCGAAATGAAAATTACACTTTCTAGTTTCATCTCGTTGCCCATTTGGGTTTATAAAAAAAGTGACCAGTGACATTAACGGATCTATCAAATTGGCAGACAAGCGATGTGAATAGTTGTTTACAATGGCGTAGTTGAAAAAGTACATTGATTAATCGGTATTTGTGACATTATTTCCCATAAAACGATGCAATTTTAGTGTAAGAACTGCAAAATGGCGTTCCGTTCTGAAATAATAAACTATTCGTTAAACTATCAACTTTTAACATCCATTATTATTGCGGGGTTTTAAAAATATTTTAAATGCCTGCAGATACTCTTTAGGTACCCAAGAGCTTTGATTATATAATGTCTAGATGGAGCGTCGCCCTACAATCATAACAAAGAAAACGAGTCAACAATTTCAAGTATGTGTGCGTGCAGGCGTCGTTTTACACAGTGCATCTACGTCTCTGTGTGCGTAAATAATATAATGATTATATAAGCAATTATGTATATAATTATACATAAATTAATATTATTATACATATATTAATTATTATTATTACGCATTTGGGCTTTGATTATATAAGCACTTGTGACACTTTTTGACACGTTTGCGTGCACTTGACGCTCCATCTAGACTTTATATATAATCAAAGCCCAAGAGTATACCTAATAATTAGAATTTCAACTTCTCTAAACATTTTAATTTTTTTTTGTACAATTCCTGCCATGATCCTTTCCAAAAGGTCACAGCCCGTGATCCAAGAGCTAGTTTTTACTTCGGACAGATGCTAAGCATTGCCATCCAACGTGGCAATGCCGTCAGTTTCTTGGGCACATTCCCAGTTGACGGCGATGTGGGGGAATTTTTTTATGCCTATAAGGAAAACCTATAACTATAAAACTAAAAAAAAACTAAGACAATATAGTTTTTTTTTAGTTTTATAGTTATAGGTTTTCCTTGTTATTATTTTGTAGAACTAATTCAATATGTCAATGTGTTACATTATCAACCAAAATTAACAGTTCATTGTACGAGTAGGTCTCAAACGCATGCTTGGAATAGATTATAAAATCAAACAGCTAAGAATACCATCCTTTAGTCCCACTGCCAGTGGGACCCAGTCCCTCTACCCTGGCCAGAGGATAAGCATTGCCATTCAACAAGGCAATGCCGCCAGTCTCTCGGGCACAGTCCCTGATGGCGGCGATGTGGAGGAATTTTTTGATGCCCTATTATTTTAGTTTTTTAGCTTATAAGTTATAGGTTTTCTTTTATTATTCATGTACCTAAATAAGTTATGATTAAATTATTCAAACTCAAAAAAAATATATATATTTAAAATGGAATGGAATTAAATACTTTTCGTGATTGACTAATATAGGTGATTGTTTCCTAGGATTACACCTTATTTACAAACAAAAATCTTGAATAGTACAGTCAAACAAGTTATTAAGTATACACAAAAGTAATAATTAAGCTTATGTCATACTTAATTAAGAGAGTAGGTAATGTACAGAGGCCAGCACATCATGCTACAACAATCTGTCAAAGGACATGTTTCATAATGGGCCCAGTCTATGTACACCACTTCAAAAAAAAAAGAGAAAAATCCGTAGAATCCGCCAAAAATACAAATAATTCATTTAGTATAATGTTGTGGTAGTAAATTGATATCTAACAATTATTTTTATGGATTTTCAACATGGCGTCACTCAGATTTAGCTACTCTATAAACCAATCGACCATGATCATAGAAAGAGAACTGTCAGCTGTCAGTGTCACAACAGTGTCACTTCAGTCACTTTCGTCTCGTTTTGTTTCCAGTTTCTGGAGTTCCTTTTAACAACCTCCCATTCGTTTGTTGAATTTAACACCGTTTCTTCCCCATCTGTTTACCTGGCTATCCACAAATCGACGCAGAAAATCAGAGTTATAAATGTCAAACATCATTAATCAATCAAAATGACAGTTTACCGCCATGACCTATAAATTAGCATAGCATATACATGTGAGCACTATATACTTTAAAGCTACCATTTACGAGGTATGTCTTTCATTGACTTGAATATGCCCTGGCGGTTGGGAGTATGTCATGCTTACTTTAATGTCTTGCTGATGGTGGCGCATGTGTCGGATTATTCGGTTCCCTTCAAAATGGTTGAACTAAGTGGTGCCGATCCATGCGTCATGTTCGTGAACGGGCGCCGTCAGTTGGGACTGGTCATCTCGTAGCTGCCTCGGTTATTTTAAATTAATTTTGAATTGTTTATGATTGTCTCTAGACCTCTTTTAACGTGCACGACTTGTTACATTTTTCTCACATTTGTGTCCCGTAAATTCAACATGAGTGATGCAACCTAAATTTGTAATACATAATACTCTATTAATTTTAAAGGAGTGTTCATGGAGTTTCTTGCTCGTTCTTCTCCATAGAAACCTACTGTTTGGAACGAGCAACTTGCCTCAACTTTCTGACTGACTGACTCCTTGACAATTCAAAAGTGCCTGTAAATGGTTTATTTGAAATAAATGATTTGAGTTTGGCTGTCTTTTTGTTGTGTGTTGCAATTTCAAGTGCAATTTCTTGTGTTTTACCTGCTCACAAAGCTAGCAAAGTAATAATTGGACAGTTGAGAACTATTTAAAATATGTTAATTTGTTTGTTTGTTTGTTTTTTTGTTTATGTTGTTTTGTTATGTTGTGTGTGTTAATGTGTTATGTTGTTATGTGTTGTTTATGTTGTTTGTTGTGTTGTTGTTAAGTAGTGTGTACAAGGACTGGGCCCAGGCTCCATACATTTTGAAACCACTCCTTTCTTTGATAGATTTACAACTTTATTGCAAAAAAATAAGGTTCATATTCAATTGGGAAAATTTGACACTTTGGTATGGCTTGATGTGCTGGCGTATATACGATAATTGTGTACTTGACACCACTAATCAATTGAAATACTTTTTACGAGCTGTCAAAACGCGATTTTGAATGACAATAGTAAAATGTAACGTTACTTTATTGCCAACTCAATTCACTAATTTATTTATTAATATCAAAGCAACCAAAAATTTAAATTTATAGTTAATTGTGACTTAATCGGGTTTAGTATAGTGTTTCTGAAGAGAAGTTGTATATTGGAATTATTAGCTAACTAATTAATGTCTAACTACTAAATTGACTACTCAGAACACTCACAACATTGTTTAAAAGTAGTTTCAAGTTAGATGCATGTACAGACGCCAGCAAATCAAGCCATACCAAACTGTCAAATTTTCCAAATTGAATATGAACCTTATTCTTTTGGCAATAAAGTTGAAAATCTATTAAAGTTTGACAGATTATTGTAACTTGATATGCCTCTGTACCAATATACTATGGAGGAGGGTAGAGGTAAGGAGAACTATCTTATATGGGGGGGAAGTTGAAAAAGTGTCTAGCTTTAACCTATTGACCGCCACGTCAAAAAAACCAAAACGTGCCCTCGGCGCCGCGGAGCCAAGCTACGAATTACTAATTTATGGAAGTACGTTTCTCATAGAGTAATAATTCGTCTGTCATGTCTGTCATGTAGTCGTGACCGTGGCCACAGAATATAAAGGAGGAAGGACCGCTCCTGCCACCTTCAAAATTAATTACCTAAACTTGCCAGACTCACTAGGGCTGCTATTGTATTGACTCTGTAGGTTTTATTTGTGACAATATAAAATTTTATTGACACTGGTTAGAACTCTTTGCAATTTTTTATAACATTTTTTTTTAATTCGTCGTGAATGTCAATGTCTCTCATTATACATTTAGACAACACGTGACAGTCGAGACTGAAGTCTGCTTGAGAATGCCTATAAACGTAATGTCAATGTGTGCGTGCTAAAAATGGAGGTTTGTTCTGAGTGTTCTCTATGCTCGGGCGCGCCGCAGCCTTACGTACTTTGTGCCGTAGCGGTCAAAAGGGTAAGCAGTAATAACAGTCCCGAAACCCGCCAAAATGGCGCTAGCGTAGGCACAGGGTATGGTATGAATGTAGCAGTAAGTTGTTGACGGAATGAAGTATGCAGAGTTACAAAAAAATTACCCGGTCGCGATTGTAGCACCACCCTTATTTAACACATTTTAAACGGACACTTTTTGATACACACAAACATAGTGCTCCTTACCTTAACCCTCCATACATAGCTTGGACGAATGTACCTACCTACACAAATCTATAATGCTGGCACTTCACATGGCCTATTTGTGCGAATATTCGCCTTATTTCCGCCTTGGCAGTCTCTTTTGTTTTTGTAATCCTGTCATGGGAATCTGGGTGGCGTACCTTAATACAGGTTACTATGTAACCTAGCCAGGACGCCAGCCATTCTTGAATTTGTTATTTGTTAAAATTATTTGTAGTAACTGTAATAAATAAAATCATTATTATTTGGATAATACAAAATCGACTATATTTCAATAATCATACAGTAAATTTTGTATTATCTAAATAAGGCAAATATTTCTACAAATACGCCATGTGAAGTGCCCGCATTAAAGTTTTATGTGCCTGTATTGGCCGTACAAATATTTGTTTCGTACAGAAACCGCTCATTGCGAACATGACTTTAAAACGATTAGACCTTTTAAATTAACATAACATTAATTTAATTTATTGAATTACACCTCAGATTATGAAACAACCCGCAAGACCGTGCGGAACACTGAGAGTGAAGCCACAAAAGCAAATACAAATTCAAAAACGAACACCTACAATTCGCTTCGCGCTGCACTGACACGAGTCAGTACAGCACGAAGCAAAGCATTGTTAAAAAAAACAAGTACTAATGCAAATAAAAATTCAAAAGCGAATACAATCATGAGATTGTAGGTATTCGTTATTGTATTTGTATTTGTTTTTGTGGCTTCCCTCGCAGTGTTCCGCACGGTCTATCTGCCTTTTATTTGATGATCTAAGACTTCACCATATGAATAATACTTAAATAAATAGTAGGTACACTGATGATATTGCTATTACAAATTAACATTTCAATCTTATAACAATTAAATATATGTTACAAATAACAGCCCTTATTTCTAATTGTAGAGAAGAATAATTGTGAAACATTCCTATGATAATAATATTATTTTTGGGTTGGGTTTATGCTTGAATCCCCTGAATTTGAGGATTCTGAAACTGTGGGGAGGTCAATGGGACTTATCTTAAGTCCCCCCAAGCAATTTTAGCCGCCGGAGCCGCGTTAAAATATTTAAAAAAAAATTCAAAAACATCGATAAATCAGTAACTGTTGTTTGAAACGGAACGTAAATTTCACTAAAGTATTACGTTTTTAAGTTGTGTCGCCGCCATTTTGTTGCCATTGACAGTGACAGATAAACACGATTTTGTCAGGTAAACACGATTTCGCGTCATTCCGTTACGTGAATGTGCTCAGTTTTGTTTCTAACTGCCTCCTGTTTTCCGACGACTTCGCTATAGAAGCTATTGATAAAGATAAAGATGCATTTATTTGTTTAAACATGTGTGATATGTATACATAGAAATTCACATATGGATGTAATATAGTTCAATATCGCAGGTTCAACATGTTTTGCCATATTCGGCGTACAAAAGAAAAGAAAGCTTCGCTAAAGAAGATATGTTCTGTTAATATTTTGTTGTTCTATTCTGCGCAAGAGCGAGCGAAGCGAGTTTGGGACTTGGGGGTCCCCGACTCGGACAGGTTAGGTTAGATGGCAGGGTCTGTTCGCTCGCTTCGCTCGCCCCTGCCATCCCCTTCGTGGTTTTTTTTTTAAACCACCCAGAAGTAGGAGCCCCGCGAAGCGGGGCTCCGTCCAGCCCCTCTGGCGGGGGGAAAGGCTGGCGAGTGACTCTACCCCTCTTCCCGCCTTCCCCGTCCCCCTTATGACCCTATTAAGGTGACTAGATACACAACCCTAGTAGGGCTCCGTCGAGCATCTCCGGCGGGGAAAAATGTTCGGGGGGGGCTCCCCATACCCCCCGCTCCCCTCCCCCTATCAAGGGGACTCAACCGTAAACCTTAACCTTATTCTTTGTCTCCGGACGCCATAGCAGTTTCCTTCGGTGCATCAATCAGGAATGTTTGGATTTCAAAGTAGATTTTTTGAAGCATGAATAATCTTGGCTTTGTGTACTGAAACAAACATAAATGATTATTTAAATCTGGTGTTAACTCCAGGTTTGAAAAAATTATTGAAATATACCTTAGTCTCATTACTTTTCACATTACATTGAATTAAAGAATCATGGCGAGATCCATACATTCATTTGTATGAAAAAAATAAACAATTTAGAGGATTTAAAATATTTTCCAATGTGCAGAATACATTACCAGGAGTAGATTGATATACTTACCACATTTTTAAACCCCCGGATAATCAAAATATTACGAAATGAAAATAACACTTTTTCGTTTCTTCTCGATGCCCATTTTGTGTTTATAAAAAAAAGAAAGTGACAAGCGACGTTAACGGATCTATCAAATTGGCAGACAAGTGATGTGACAAATGTGTGGAAAAAAATAATCATGATTTGTGATGTTATTTCCCATAAAACGATGCAATTTCAGAGTCAGCAAAACGGCGGCTGTCAATGTCACTGTTACCGTCAGTCGCCGTTTCGTTCTGAAATAATTAGTTTTTCGTTAAACTATTCACTATTTTTTGCGGGGTTTTCAAAATATTCTAAATGTCTGAAGATACTCTTTAGGTACCCAAGAATATAAGAATCAGAATTTCAACCTCTCTAAACATCTTTGTTTTTTTACAAATCCTGCCATGATTCTTTTTCTTTTTATCAGTTGACTTGAAACATTTCATTTGATAATATAATACTAATTGCAGTTTCAGACATGCATAGAATCAATCAGCTGAACTGGCACCTTATATTATTTGGAGCTAGCCTGCTAGCTGCCTACAACCAATTATACTAGAATTAATTATACTAGAGAATTAAGAAGTTAAATAAAGGTAAACAATCTTGATATGTCTTGTTATTGATATCTGCATGTTAAAATTCTCAAACATGTAGAGTATAATATATTGCTTGTGCATCAGAATTTTAACAAGCACATTACAAAAATAGAACATCTCGTTTATCTTTATTTAAAAACCTAAATCAATGGAGTATAGATACCATTTATTCATGAACAGAGACAATCAATTTACCTTAAAGAGTGGAACCAGTTTAACAGAATCAGGATTATCTTCTTTTTTCAAAACTGTGAGGTAGTATAAAACTCGATTCTGTAACGAAATAGGGGGAACATCAAATCAAATGTACCGATACAATACTGGTAATTTGAATTATTTGTACTGTGTACCAACCAATGTAAGCATAGAGAAACTTCGTTTCTACAATGAATTTCTTAATTAAAAAAATAGGTAGGTGTAGGTAATATCTTTCTTTAGCTGTTAAAATATTTTGTTTAATGCTTACCATTTTAATAACTTCATTTATAATAACATCATCAATATTGGACCAGTCCACAAAGGTATCTTCTCTGCCCCACACATACTTAACTGTACTTTGAATACACACCATAGGAATGATCAGAAGACTTTCTGTGAAAATAAGAACACAATATAAATCTAAGAGTCATCAGGATATTGCCCAATTGTCAATAAAAACCATGTATAATATACAATCGTCAAAAGTAATAAGCAACCAGTGTCATCAGACATAGATGATGTTTAATTTGGAACATTTTATTTTCCATTAATGAATTTCATTTGATAACATTTACTGGTTTAAAATAAACTAACTATTTCTGAGGATGAGGATGAGGATTTAGGAGGACGAGAACCACCAAGGTCCTGGTGGTTCTCGTCCTTCTAAACTTATCTCTTTTGATGCCTGTAACAGTTCAAAAACTAAAAGATGAATACAAACCTGACTGAACACTGTGTGTGAACCAAAAGAAGACAAGGAATGATAAAGAAATTATAATAATTAATATTGCTGTTAGATTTATGCGGATATAGAAGAATGCTATCAAATTAAATATTATAGCAAGGAAAAGTGATGCTTTAGCTCCTATTCTTGAACTATTGGTGTTCACATTTTTATAAGTAATTGTAAATTGTCTTGATTTCGGCGTGGTTTGCCTTTTATAAACATTTAGAATTAGCTTTATTCCATTCACGTTTTCATATTCTAAAGATGTATAAGGATTTGGATTTGCCATTTTTAAGTGGTACTTAGCTTTATTAGTAACAATCACTTAATCACTAGCTGTATTTGTATATATATTGTACTCTTTGGCTGTATTTAGGATTTTTTCTATAGCAACGAAACGAATTAAACGTTCTAAACTTCTAATATACTCATTTTATTTTTGTTATTCTATTCATGTTTCATGTCCACTTGCGAAAGTGAGTGTCAATTCAAACAAAATTGATTATTTATTATTATTGTCTTTCTTTCTCCTATAATTGATAAGTCCGAAAGAGATACAGCATTAAATAGGCTCATAAATGTAAGATTTTCCCACCAAAGGTATGCTGTAACTGCAACGGCAACAGTCTGAACTAGGGTTGCCAACTTTTTTTGCAATAAAAACAGTATATATTCAGGTTGGAGAAAGGAAATCAACAGTATTTCAATAAAATAAACAATACATTATTTTTTTAATGTTTTAAAACATGAATATTTCTCAGTGCTTCTCGCACAACTTAGCAATTTAGTGTCATTTTTGAAGGCTTCATGAGGAGCTCATTTTTGGTTAAATTTATGAAAGATCTATTTCTGTCGGCCCGCTACTTCATGACAGAAAAAAACTCTTTCTGTGGCGGGAACAGAAAGTAGTACCAATTTTGTAATATTTTAATTCTGAAGTGTTTACTATTTAATATTTCCACTTTACGCCAGTACCTACTCATTTGGATACATTTTTTGTCTTCTTCTGATACTCATTCATAAACTACTTTGAACTATTCTAATTCTGAATATAAAGCATTCATGCCAATACAATAGTAGGTCATTTAAATTTGCATTAGAATCTATGCAAATTTAAATGACCTACAATTGTATCAAAATGCGTTTGCCTTCTGAAACGAGGGAGGCCTGCACTGCATGCACTAAAAAACAGTATTTTTGACAGTAAAAAGTATAATATAGTGAAAAACAGTACAATACTGTTTTCAATCGTATAGTTGGCAACCCTAGTCTGAACAGTCAGTGGTCAGCAGCAGTAGGCAGCAATGCAGCATCGGCATGTGCTCAGTCAGTGTCAAAGTCAAACAGAACAGAAGTGACTTTTTATTGGCGTACACTGACAGTGACAGGTGTCATATGAGCACACTGCAGCAGTGAGTGTGACGGTCGTACTATTGATGCGTTCATAAATCTGATCATTTGTCATGATGAACTAGGTCTAAACCCCTGATGTACCATAATAGATATCAAAAGGCCTTGAGAATCCATTAAAAAATTATGACTTCGTGTTGTGCTGCCTGTTACAACTAAAGGAAACAATAAAAATACCTACCAGTGTTCTGTCTGTAACCATAACAACAACAAGTACAAATAAACGTCATACTTACAGTGTTGGAGCTTTTATTAATTACTTACACAAAAAATAATTTCACCTAAGTAGTTTAGAGATAAGCCAGAGTTGTTACCTACTTACAAATGGCACAACTAGACGGTAACGCCTGGGTGTTTGACTCCCTTGTAGGATTTCTTCACGGTCCTGTGTGGAATGTACCACTGCAGACTTTTATAGAAGAAAAATCTTTACGTGAGTATGTAATATTTTAGAATCATCATTGGCACACATCTGCAACTCATAATAATTTACAATCATTATGTATAGGCTATACCAGTACCTATAGCAGAGAGGGGACAGAATGCCCAGTATATTCAAACTAAGTGGCAATGCCGCGAACTTGCTGCGCTTGTACCGCTGTATTTATTCAAACTTTTTGCGCTAGGTAGTCTGATTTTATTATGAATATTTTGTTTACAGCGTTTGAGCCGACAGATAATGGAGACGTACTCGATAGACCTGAGTACAAGAAGATACATGATGAGTACCGTAACTTAGTAAGTAGCGTAATAAATGAACTACAAAATCTATTCAGATAGGTAGGTACCTACAAACAGCTATTTATAAACAAGAAGGTTTTTAGATACATACTACGAACAACTGTAAACTTTTTTGGTCACTTTCCTTCCATAAAGCGGTAGACAGACCCTTGTGTAGGTTACCTACCTAGGTACTTAGTTCATGAGCTAACTGTACAGGAGCTAGTTGAGCGACCATGCAACATTATTCAGGGATCGCTTGGGTAATTCAGGGATCGGTTGTAAGGTACATAATTTAACGGACCGATACAGGTATTCCTACTTAGGTAACTACCTAAGATATAATAGGGTATTACACCCATTTTTGAAAAGTATCTCAACGAAATTCTGTAGTACTAATATGCCACCAAAAAAAAAACACAAAATTTTTATTCAATCGATAAGTGCCATAAAAATGCATCTAAATTATGAATTTTCAAATTCGCGCGTAGTTTGACGAATACGCCTCTTACTGGACGCCATATTGCTCAGCGTAAATGACGTCAGTTCGTTTTGTATCAAATGAGCTCATATTAAATATGATAATTGTATATCATTTAAATATAATTAATAGCATATTTTGTAATAGGTGTAATAATAAAAAAATTACGTTGGTTACGAAAATAATAAAAGTAAAAAGCCTATATTACGCCAATCGGTTGACTGACAGTTGACAATTTTTTGTTTACGCAGCCGTACGGCGTAATAACATGGCCGCAACTATTTCACGGTGTTTTATAACAGAATACTGAAAACTATGAATTGAATTTAAAAATGTCTTTTTTTATTTTATGTCTCAATAACATATTTATAGATTATTTCTCGTATAGAGTAAAATACCCTATTATCTATTTTTGAACCCAGGTGGACGTGATGTTAGGCTCTTTCATGGACGACATCGGTATCTCGGCCGATCAGTTTGAAGCAGCGTGTAAGCTGTCTGCACGTGATCTAGCCGGATTGCCTGCCTACTTCCATCGACGCCTGTTCGAACAAATATGGGCTGCTAACGACTACGAAATGTTCGTTAAGATGATGACGCACAAGAATGTAGAGCTGCAATTGCAGGTATCTACCTATACCTAGTTATCATAATTATGTACTTTGACCTATCGTTGTTTATGAATTAACGGAGAACATAGGATGCAAGTAGAGATTATCTTCTCTTTATGCCTATACCTACACCATTACACTTTGGAAGTGAGTCTTTCAAGGTTGGGCCTGGTCAGTAGATACCTACAAAGGTCAAAGGTTTCATGTCTCATAGGTACTATCGTGGACACACCCGACTGACCACCACTAAGTTCATTTTTGCTTGCACTCGAAAGATGGAAGCGCTCTCTACCCCGCCCCGTTGACTTCGCAGGCGCCAAGGGAAAATTTTTTTAACTGAGCAGGCGGGAAAGTCCGCGATAGTACATACGACATACTTATTTGGACATAACACGAGCAGTTAAATGTGGGTGCCTAAAATACCTTTTGGGCACCCATTTTTAACTGCTCGTGCTTTTAAATGATCAAATGTTACCTATTCCATCACTTCCAGGCTTTAGAATTGATTGAGAGGCGGTATGGAGCAATGTCTCATTTATTTTCTGCTGATCTGGATGAGCTGGACACTTCACGTAGCGATGAAAGTGAAGACTGGCCTGATAGCGACGATGTCATGATGGAAATAAAAAAGTAAGTAGGTAGTTTATATGCACCAAACCTCAACAGAAGACTGTGAAAGTAAATCACAGCATTTTTTTATTCAACCTGTTTTGTCCCACTGCTGGGAAAAGGTCTCCCCTAGAGCCTTTTTCCAAACGTATTGCCCTTTCTGCCCAATCTCCCTTAAACATCTCTGTCTTTAAACCAGCGTTTCTTAGGCCTGCCTCGCCTGACACATCAAACCATGCTTAAGTTTAATTTTGCGTTATTTCAGATTGCAACTAGAAGATTTAGAAAGTAAGGATGATGTCGTCACCGTTCCGCCTGAAGAAGTGGTGGCTGAAAAGCAAACTTTGCTTTCAAAACTTCACAGTTTCGAAAAGAAAGAAGAAAATCACATCTTCGAAAAGAAAGAAGAAAATCATATCTTTGAAAAGAAAGAAGAAAATCTTGATAACAAAGATCATGTGGTGACTGAGGAAAAGAAAATTCAAGTTATGGAACCACCAAAACCGCCTCCCAAGAAAGTAGAGGTAGGTATTATATAGGTAGATGCTAACTCACGAAGGCGGGTGGGTCTTTGTAAGATGTATACATGCACGTGTAGGTACATTGGTTCTGTGCGAGAAGGTTCGGCCAATATTGAGTCCTCTCTAAAAATGCTAAACATCATTCCTTTATTGTGAGTTGTTAAGCCTCGCGATGTTTTGATGATGCAGACAGATATTACATTAAATTACTTACAAAATCTGTAAGTAAGTACCTACCTAATGATACAGTAGCTAATTACCTATCCGACTTGCAGGTGAGTGAGGAGGAGATGCTTGCTCGTCAGGAGTATCTGAAACAGCAGCGTGATAAGTTGCTGGCGCTGAAGAAACAAGTCCGTGAGCGGAGACTTGGTGCGGCAGAGGGCGCAGAATATGGAGGTACCAATAGGTTAAATCGATTTGGAATAGCTCCGACCTCGGAGTTATTTCTCAGTTTGTAGTGTCCGAAGCTTTAATGTACCAGACTTATTGGGATACTGGATACAATCAAGTTGACCTTTCTATGAGCACAAATGGTATGAATAAGTAATGAGTAGAAACATCGTGCCAGGGCTTGCTTGCAAGGTTTTTTTTGAAGTAAAACTTCTTTACGCACGACTTGGGGAGTAAGCTGGTGAATGCGTGACGAAAGCGTTAGGAAAAGTGTGATCGGTCGAGGCGAAGGAACGGAAGTTGAGAGGGAGATATAAGTTAGTGAAGATAGAAAGAGAGAGAGTTTCGTTTCGTATACTACTGTAAGGGCAAGAGAGCGAAGTGCGAGCACACATTTTCTTTCTCTCTTTCTCTCATAGCCAGTAGAGAACAGATACATACATACATATAGATGGAGCTAAAGAAGTTTTACTTCAGTCGTGTGGTCTAAAGCATACTCGTATTTTTTTTTGTTTATGCCCTCTGCTTCTAGGGGGTGAAGGATCTCAGAGCAGCGTGGCCAGACCGCGGTCAGCCCGCGTGGCTAAAGCAGCCCTAGCGGGAGCCACTCCAGCTCCGCCCCCTGACGCAATGCAGCTGCGAAGGGCGCTCGCCTCCAAGCTCAAGACTGAAGTTGTCGATATCGCTAATTGATACTCCAGAATATACCATACGAAGTTCATACGTCAAGCGATGTTATACTTTTAACTCTCTTTAACTCAAATAAAAAAAATATTTATTGAATCTTTAAACAAGTTTTTGTATTCTATTTTGTTAAATTGTGGGACTTGTGACAAGAGCCATACGGAACGATCATTCTGTCATGGTTTAAGCAACGCTTGGCGCGGTCGGCCTGTGTATGAGTCACCATCCATTTCATACGAGACCCCTTCGTGCCTCGACAGCGTAACGCACGTAAGGCTACATTTTGCATGACCGCGCTTTCGCCGCGTGACGCGCGTTCGTGTGACTGACACTGGCTTGGCCACCATCAGGGATTTTAATTTTGATAGGTAACAAAAAAATTGCCGCCAAATATCAGAATTTGTCGCTTCACTGGTTCAAAAGATATAAGGGTTTATAGTGAACTCTTCGATCTAGCTCTTGGACTATACCTTACTAATTGAACTCATTATATCTTCTAAACTAAGACCAATATAAACCTGTGACTTGGCGACAAAATTGCGACTAATTACCGATTAAATTTGGAACAAAACAGATCTTCGCTAGGTGCCCTAGTTTTTGAGATATTTAATGTGATGAAGCTCAAAGCTGGGGAGGCTCTCTCCAGATCGGCCACCTATAAACCCTTATATCTTTTGGACCAGTGACCGACAAATTCTGAT
This sequence comes from Charanyca ferruginea, assembly GCA_947361185.1. NCBI lineage: Eukaryota > Metazoa > Arthropoda > Insecta > Lepidoptera > Noctuidae > Charanyca > Charanyca ferruginea. The sequence continues at coordinate 11,726,775 of OX376076.1, forward strand.
ATTTGGCGACAAATTTCGACTACCTACTTATTTTTTTGTGTTATCAAAATTAAAATCCTTGATGGTGGTCAAGCCAGTGTCAATAAAAAGTTCGGAACGTTCACAATTTCACATGACAGTGTTGACTACCTACACGAGCTAGTATGGCTGGCATCAACATTTATTGAGAATGAACGCGTGGAGAAGCCAATTTGCTTATTTATTCTGTACCGAAAAGTAAGACGCCAAAGACAAAAACGATACTGGGTGCATCCTATTTTAAGTCAAATATTTGTCACCTTACTCACCTTATGTCACTATTTCAGGATGTCGGTTACATTCTCTGATTTTTTTAAATAGAATATTCCTTAGGATGCCAAATGGAATCTCTTTTATCAATTTCATCGATAAGAGCAAATCGATAGATACATTGCGTGCGTTATACATTTTTCTTTAATCCGTGCGTCTGCCTATCTCAAACCGCGTAGATCAACTGAACGACTCTATGCCTCATGCTATTTAGTTAGATGCTGCATGCTATTTAGTTTGATATGGTACCGCGCCGTCATAAATTTGAACTTAGCCTAAAGCGGTTGGTCCCGGCCTGTAAGAGTCTGACAGTCTTACCAGGCGTATCGTGTTAACCAGTAACTGGGTTGTGGAGGTTAGATAGGCAGTCGTTTCGTGTAAACACTGGTATTCAACTGTATCCGGTAGACTGGAAGCCGACCCCAACATAGTTGAGGAAAAGGCTAGGCAGTATGTTTGTTTAGATTGTGGATATGAAAAGAAACAACATCAATTCGTAATTATTACCTTATATTTATATTGCTTACTTAACTAGTGACATCATAATAATAGCATTATCGTAAGCTTATTTATTTTACACAACTTGCCGATAGGTAAATCTATTTTAATCTGTGTATAAATTAATTTATGATGGTCATCCACCTAGACAGATAAAAAATAGTCATTGTTACAGTCTACTTTCACCTAGAACTTCGTATTTTAATTATCGGGGAAGATATTTCAAGGAATATAAGAATCGTATAAATCTAATTGACAGCTCGATGCTTTTAGCCTATTATACACGTGGATGTTGGCAGATTTGAAAATAAAATTATTACATAAAACGTTATATATTTACAATATATTCTGACAAATTCATTCCACGTATGTAATAATTGAATTCGCCTCGCGCTCGCTGTGCGTTCTGAATAAAAAGCTGGAATCTTTTTGCACTGATATAGAAGTGTGACCATCATTATTTAGTAAAGATAGTTCACAACTCATCTGTGCACGCGGCACCGTATTTGCGTGCGCTTGTGTGGCAGTGACGCGGCAGTCGCGACGACTGCCGCGTGTGACATGAGTCGAACTATCTGTAATCGGTTACAATGGTGGCGGTAGCGGACTTGTTGAGATGTAAAATCTTATGACAGAGATCAATAATTTATTTAACAGATACATATTACAATTGATATGTATTTTAGAGACGTTACACAAGGTAGTTAAAATGATAATATGAAAACTTAGAAACCAGTGCCGAAAAAATAATTTCGAGAATATTTAATAAGTATAGAAACTATACTATTTTATTTGTGCTCAGTTCAATTATGTTTGTTAATGTTCGGCATCGCACTGGTACAGGGCGCAGACAGCAGTGGCAACGCTTTACTTTTCACAAACTATCGTACAGTTAGCGGGCGGCTAAGACGAGTGTACCGCTAGCCGCGGCTATACAATCACAGTGGTATGCACACCTTTCTTTGCAACCAACACTCAAATAATCATGCCGCCAGAAGTTTTAAATCGAGAGACAATATACCTAGTTACATAAATTATATTATGAACAATGTCTATGACAACTGTTCCACACATTTTTATATTTTAAATACACTCCACGAGCATTCAATTTAACTAAAAAAATATTAATGTATTATATCAAGCTATGCTTTTAAAATAATATTCAATATGTTTTGATAATATGGCTCCATCGCATCTTGTGTCACACTAGATCAGAAATATTTACATCTCTGAAATATATCTTAAGTTAAACTTGCAACTACAAAAAACTAGGTCTTACGAAAGTATCTATAGTTAGAATATTTTGATAAATATGGAAGAGCATTCTGTAAATGCAAAATGATACATTAATGCGTAATGACATTAAAAACCTTTGACCAGATATAAAATTTGAGCACTGCTACATTATTTATGAGGTTTGTTATTAAAAAAACATTGGAAGCTAGTCTGTAGGCAGCTTGAACTGAGATCAGTACTAATTCTTGTTTGTGTAAAATAATGTTTGGACCACTCCGTCTAACTCCTTTCTGGCGACATGTGATTATGCAAAATAGTTACTTTATTAGAGATAGATGTTTATAATCACCAGATTAAGTGTATTTTACAAAATCTAATAATATTTACAAAATACGAATGATAAAACTAGAGGTTTACAGTAACAAAATAAAATGGATCTTAATCAGATAATTTTATCACATACACATTACTTCCGCAGTGTAAAAAAGCTACAAACAATCGTATATCAGCAAAGATAATAAACATTTGTTGAAAGTAAAGAAATATTTAATACTGATTTTATTTCATTTTTCATTTCATTAGCAACATAAAAGTTGGAACAGCAAGTGGGATCCATTTCATGACATCACCTTTAACAATTAAAATAATAATCTTGCTAAAGAGCACAATGCGTCAGAAAAGAAAACACGTTTTTTGAAAATACAATACATTACCCAATAAATAACACGAAAAAAAAACATTTACATTATCTTTTGCGTGCGTTCATTCGCTGCAATGAAATGGATTCGTCACCTGGTTCCCGATGTAATCAGGGATTTATAGGAATATACATTACTGCCGTATAGGGAATTCGTATAAATCACTGATGGTATAATGACATCTTAACACGTCGGCTGCGGAAGGTATGACCCTACCGATCGAACAATTCCGCAGCAAAAGTGTTAATTGTAAGATGTTGCCTTATATATCAAAATAACATGATAAATCTGGATCCCAAAAAAAGGAAAAATGTCGGAGAATCTAATTTATTTTACTACAGATTTAACCAGGCAAAATTAAAATCAACTAATAAAAATCGTAGCTGCCATTGAAACGTAAGTAGCGAAAGAAAATTAAGGACCTATGTAGACTGCAAGATGGTAAACTTAAGTTTGTCTAAAATGTACTAAAATCGTATACATAACGACATATCGCTAACTCCGAATGTCAAGAAGTCAGCTTGTCTGCTCCCATCTTTAGCCAGTATACATAGTGCCTTTCGGAAGATGTATTGCTGATTGAAATGTTGAAATAGTCAGGATCCAGATAAACATGTTCTACTATGTTGACTGTCCAGTTTTCATTTTGTGTTAGATGTAAGATGCAACCTATTGAAACGGCAGAAGTTACTAGTTACCTGTAGAGCTATTCTGTTACCATCTCCCTCTGTGAACACCTAGGTGAAGTTAGCTGTCATCCGTCCCGATGCTAGGGATTGACAAAGCAGACAGACGGATGACAGCTCACTTCACCTAGGTGTTCACCGAGGGAGATTGTAACAGAATAGACATACTGTTTTCACTTTGTGCTGCTAAACCATACATTGTCTGAGCAGGGTTTACCAATATTTAAAAGGTCAATTTGGAGAAAGAGTTTTATTCTACTGATGATATTATCATCATTTACGATGAAATAAACTGTCAAACATTTTTGTTAATTTAAGACCTATCTTTTTAATGTTTTCTATGTGGTTTGAAAAAGCAAATGTCGTCACAAAATCTTTAGGAACTAAGCAGCGCGTTGCCTCACATCACGTAATTTTCCATTGTAGTATCATTCCTGTTGAGTATTGCTGCTTAGTTGCACCGAACCACCAAACATTGACAACACACTACTTAGTTCATAAAATATCGTACCAGAACAATATCAGAACTTGACTATTCCGCAAAATAAACATAATTATATTTTTCATATAATTTATTGTAATCATAATAAATAAATGGGCAGTCAACATGTCGCTAGACGCCACTCCTTACAATAATAGTTTTAATTTAGTCTAATTTTGGCTAATTTTCATAGGTGTTGGATAAAAAAAAAATTGCTTGTCACACTTTAGGAATTCAGTTCAAATAAAATATAATCCCTTGAAAATTAATAACATTTTAACTACTCACAGTATGCCATAGATGCCTATGTTTTACGCAGTGGCACACAGAACATTTTATAAATAGGAAGTGGTACTGTACAGTAATTAGAATGTTAATGTTATTCAATGGGGTCATGCAAATTTAACAAAAAATAATAAATCATACCAAATTATTCTCTACTCTCAACAAAGTCGGAGTTTTTAGGAGATTTGTTACAATCAAAACAAATAACATCACTATCGCATACATACAACATGCTTAAAACAAGACCTGTGTAATGATTACTGCAAAAATAATGATTGAAAAAGTACAAACTCTAATTTCCATGAAGCTCAACAGAAGGAATGCAAAATATTAAGAATAAATAACTCGTATATCTGACACCATGAATATTATTTTCACGGCTGACTTGTCTTTGATGCCTATTAGACAAAAAAAAATTACAATAAAACGTAGTTTTATGACGAAGTTCTGGCAACAGATTAGTCAATGCCAATCAGCTTGTGATACAATAGTCCACTAGTGAGTAACAATTCCACAGCACAGAATATAAATGATTTTATGTCTCTAAAAAAAGATTGGTCATGTGATCCTTCGTAAACTAAGATTTTCATAAATACGTACATTTTTACAGTTTCATATCGCTTTCAGGGTGTTTTTCTTTTTTCTATTATTATTTATTATTAGACGTTTAATTCCCACTCATATTTTCTTTGTACTTTTTGTGATTACAATCCTTGACAAAAGTAACCTAATCATTAAAATTAGTTCACATTAAATACACCTTGTAACCAATATTTGTTCTACTTTCTGATGCCATCTGAAGTATATTATTACACTACAAAGTATGAAGAACTTCATACACTAACTAACTAAAGTCGGACACTCGAGTGTCAGCACTTCATATTTACAAATAATGGACATAACCCAGCTGCTGGAAGTATACTTTACTGTCTAGCGGTTGACTAACAAAGGCAAGTATAAACGACCGATTGTGTCGAATTTAAATGCAACCTTGTTGGAAATCGTGAGGAGGGCGAGGTATCGGGGACGCATGGGAGATGGAATAGCTAAGATGACAGCGATAGTGAGATCTTAAAGCCTAGAAATCACAATAACGTATTCCGAACGCGAGCGTCCAGGTGCCGTCATGTACCAGCCTCACGGTATAGCGCATTATCCTTGAGCCCCAAGCCCTCGCACCCGACACTCAGCAACCGACTATCAGAATTAAACTACCCCGTTACACTAGAGTCGCGAACGCGGTGTCGGCCGCGCGCACTCTTCTGTAACGCAACAGAGTCACACCGCGGACAGATGTAAGTACCACAGCGTACAGTAAAGTTAATCTTACGACATGTTCCATGGTTCACTGGGACACTGGGACACGTGCACAGCGCAGCGAGGCGGGCGGCTCTCTGGTTATATTCCTTGAAACAGGTGACGGGTGCGGCACTACGCCAGACGCGGCCGCTTGGCGTCGCGCTCGTCGCCGCCTCCCCCTCCCCCGGCACCGCCGCCCTCCTCCTCCTCGTCGGAGTCGCCGTCGTAGTCCACCAGCCCCTGTAACATACACACTCATATACTAAAACACTTACTAATAAAACATCAAATAAGCTCGGGATTTGGCAAAGCAAGATCACAATGGATTCGAAAATTTGCGGATTGGTACATAATCATTATTGCGTGTTTACCATTCTTTATTTTGAGCAATTACACTAAGATAAAGCTAATAGAGAAAATTTACAAATGCCCAACAATATATTTTTATTAAACTACAAATAATTATTCTTAGAATCAGTCCCAATGTTAACTTTACAATCGGTGCTCTCAATCAACAGTCCAGTGCGGGACACAGGTCTGTTAATTGAGAAAAAATTACAAAAAATATTGGAGATATTTTGTAAGGGAATATTGCAGACAGACAAACACTTAAAACACCATCGCCATTGTACCCCTAAGGATATCCCACACACGGATTAAGTCGAGTGATACAATACGTGCAAATCAAACCCCCGTTTTGACACTGTCCAAATCGCAACAGAAATCTATCAACATTAGACCGTATCACGCAAACTCCACGAATAACAGATATTGGCGAAAGAAAACTCATACGACTTATTGTAGAATGGGACATGCATATCCGCCCTCTATTTATATACCGCTCTGTGCGTATATTTATTAGTCAGTTAAAAAACACATCACACTAGGAATTTTAGTTGAACAAACATCATGCAAGTCCTTTGTCTCTGATTTGATATTCGTCTATGATATTACTGACACATCAAATGATTCCCCAGCGAAGCGAGCAGAGAAGAGGCGTGAGGGAACTAAAAGTTTACCTTATTGAGTAATCTGGGCGAGGATACCTGAACGTCAGTGTGCGTCGGCTTGCTGGGGGATGTGGTGCTTAGCAGAACTCTGCTGGGGCCATTCACTGTTTCCGTATTCGAGCACACTTTCTTTTCAACTATTTTTCCTGAAACAAATTCTAATATTGTAGACTACCACTAGTTATACCAGTTAAGAGTGGTAGTCATTAACCTATTGACCGCCACTTCAAAAAAGCAAAACGTGCTCTCGAAGCCAAGCTACGAATTACTACTCTACGTTTCTATACGTAATTCCATAGAGTTGTCATTTGTCTGTCACGACTGTAGTGTCATGTAGTCGTGGCCATGGCGCGCTGGACACATTTTGGCTTGTCATCTATGCATGACTGTGGCGGTCAAAAGGTTCAGGATGTTAGCATATTATTATCCTCTCGCGTGTCTTAAGTTACGTTCGACATAAGCTATTGTTTATCTATTGTGTCTGCTAATTAGACATTCAATGGGATATAAGGTACAGACGCCAGCCACGGGTACAAATGGGTTGGTGCTTTCGCGGCCGGCACCACACGGCTGGCGTCTGTACAATAATGTTTTGTTTTTTTTAATTTTAAATTTATTTTGAATTGTCTGATTTCATTGCCACCAGACCTCTTTTAACGTGCACAACTTGTTATACATTGTTCTCACATTGTACCCCTAGATTCAACATGAATGATGTAACTTAAATTTGTAATAGTCTATTGATTTTAAAAGAGTGTTCATGGAGTTTCTTGCTCGGTCTTCTCCATAGAAACCTACTGTTTGGAACGAGCAACTAGCTGCAACTTTTTGACTGACTGACTCCTTGACAATTTAAAAGTGCCTGTAAATGGTTTATTTGAAATAAATAGTTTGAGTTTGAATGTAAACATTACCGATAGCGTCGAGCGCGTGATGTGCGTGCGGGTGCGCATGTGTGGTCTGCGCGTCCAGTGGCGCGTCATCCTCCAGCTCGTCGTCGTCGTTGAACCACATCTCTTCTTCATCGTCGGGCGCGCGCGCCTCGCGCCGGTATCTGGTGCGGAGTAGTGATGGTACCACGGCCTCTGCTACACCCACACTCCCGCTCACTGTATGGGGAAGGTATGAATTAGGTGCTGGTCATCTGCCCTCTTTAAACAATTAGCGGTATCACGAAAAACATTATTGAGCTATGTTTAACATCGTCTAGTTTAAGACATTCTGCATCTGATGAACTAAACCATTAGCCAAAACCTTCTAAGAATATTTTGCATATCTCAATTTTTTCACGATTGATTAAGATATTTGACAGTAACTTAATATTTGTAAAAAAAAAAATAGGAATATAATCATTTACTTCTTAATTGTTACAAAAAAAATGAAAAAAAAAAAACGGAATCTGAACTACTCCCACCTTCAAAGAATAAGATTAAAGTTGCAGGTATATCCGTGATAAAAAAAACTCAATATAATAAAATCACAGCAAAACATAATACTTTCTAATAGAATGCCACTTTGCAAACACATAGAAATTGATTTATTTTGATAACATTTAAATTACAATTACTATCTATGGCTATTATAACATTTGGCGAATATATAGGATATTATAAAATTATAATGATGTAATAACTGAATATCACTGATTTTTATTTCATCCCTATTGTAAGTTGTTGCTGTGATATAATTTCTTTAACTGTAATTACAGACACAATTTAAAAAAGCTATTGCGCGTGGATCTGCATTTGCGGCAGTCAAGGGGTCAATATATGAAATGTCTTTGGGCGATGGTATAATGTTGGCAGAATGTTTTAAATAACTAATAACTAAAATATGTACATTTATTTTAAACGCCAAATAAATAATACTTTTATTGCTTAAATCCTATCCATAATAAATATAGACACAATATTATATGAATCAACCGTCATAGTTAGAATTAACTAACCCCAGTGACGCGAAATCAATTATCACATTTTCTCAATTTAGTTGAAATGCCTAAAAACGAGTAACCGCCTATTGTTTTCTGAGGCAGTCATACTCCTGTGAATGTTGTTCAAAAGGCTACAAAAAAAATCAACATATACCCAAAACTTTTACATAGACGACGTTTTAGTTTCATCAATCTTTGTAGTAGTTAACTTTCAATCTCTTCTTAATAGATTTGGATGAGAAGGAGGTACTAAAAAGCGGAAAATAAAAAGCTTTTTACAAAAAGAAGAGATTGAAAGTTAACTACTACAAAGATTGATGAAACTAAAACGTCGTCTATGTAAAATTTTTGGGTAAATGTTGATTTTTCAAAAAGTGCTGAATGAATTTCGATAAAATTTATATGGAACCACCCCTGAAGCATACCCTATCCATAAAAAAAAGAATTTTTTAAATCGGTTTACGTTTGCCGGAGAAATCGCGTAACAAATCGCACACATATTTAATGCAAATTTAAGACTTATACGGTTTTCTCATGGATGCCATTGTCAGAACTGGACCAAATTAAAATGGGACCACACGGGAAGCACTAGCTTTCAAATAAAAAAGAATCGTCAAAATCGGTTCACCCAGTCTAAAGAAATCAGGTAACAAACATAAAAAAAAAAACAAAAAAAATACAGACGAATTGATAACCTCCTCTTTTTTTGAAGTCGGTTGAAAATACTTGACATGGATTAAAATCAAGTGCAAACTCTAGGCCCCAATTACATGTTTTTAGTATATGATATTTTCTACTTGTTTTTGTTTTTACATCATTTGTTGGAAGACGTGTTGCTTACACAAATATTCTCGAATTACCACTTTTGTCTTCAGCTAATTCTACTAGACATATCCATTTTATTACCTGATAGTCGCTAATTCACGAGCATCAAAAAGTAACACTAGCATTCTAACTATCTGTATAAATGTGACCACTAAAGTTGTCAAAAAATAAAAGGCCCGTTTTGACATTTGAGAAAGAACCTAGAATGTAACTTGGAACGAACAAGTGTTTTAAAAAATACATAAATTTTTTTTGGCGCGTTAAATAATATGATGAAATATATTGCGAGTATTCTTTTCGCACTTACTTTATATGCAATTTTAAATTATTACGAAACATCTCAAAAACAGTTACGTTCTCAGTCTCTTTTTTTTAAATACTAGTGTTGTAACCAATTCATTTCTGAATTTCACCACCTTCATTCGATTTTAATAGTAATTAAATATTGTGTAGTGATCTTTACTGAAAAGAATGAGCTTGGCACTCGAAGCCATAAATAAAATGTTGAATTGGCGACACTGGTTTCTATAGAATGGCTTGTCTCTGACCAAGCGGCATTTTTTTGTGACTGAGTGAATGTTATTGTAACTAAAAATATTAAATTAAAGACTAATTGACCTTTCGTACCATTGTACCTTTTTAAAATACCTACTATATTAAAATTTAAGTTAAATTTTCTAATCAGGACTTTAATCCAATGCACTTTACAATACATAATCAAATCAATCAAATACTCATATAAACTTGAATCGATTTACCGTGAGTATCGAGTACCGAGTCGTATGGTTACTTCACTAGTTACATCGCGATGACAAATGTCAAAACGGGCCTGTTACATTTTTACAACTTTAGCTTCCAATATTTTGGAATCCTGAGCACAGTTGTTGAAATCTTAAATACTAATAAATATTGAAAAATTGTAATTACATGTTGTCTCACCTCGATCCCTCTCTTTCAACTTGTCCTGGTGTTGGTCATATCGTGTTTTTAAAGCCTTAAATGTCTGTACATATTCAACATCATCTAAGATCTTTCCATAGTTTTCAACAACATGTGAACAAAGTGACTTGATGTCTTCCAGCTTAATGAACTCAAATAATTCTAGTATCGCAGAGTCTAGCAAGTTGTACCTGAAAATAATTGTGATATTTCATTATTATAATATCGAAACTGACAATGGTTTAACATTTGTTTGTTTGGTAAAGGATAACTTGATGTTTGAATAGTTGAAACATTCATTTAAAAAGTGGAGAATTTGCATATAAGAACACCAGAATAGATTTATGAATAAAAATGATGGACACATTTGCGTGTACTAGATATTTGCACGCCTGTTAAGGTACAATAAGGAACAAGAACTTTTGTTGTTTGTAACACACCTTATGTACCCATATTCCAGCAAATAAATGATTTCATTTCATTTGGACATTCACACAAAAACAATGTATTATTTACATTGCATTACATACCTGCCATTATTTCTAAGGAAAGCATCTATAACAGGCGCAAAAAGGTTCCCCTTTATAATGTATCTGTTATAGTATTCGTCCTTGAGAGCGATGATTTTTCTCATGAACCTGAGCGCGCCGAGCACCAGAAACGTGTGTGTCGATCTCATCAGCACCAGTATGCGACGAAGGAGATCCTGAAAATGGTGAAACAAATGTTATAGAAATATAGGCCTTATTTATTGGATAGGAAAGATACATCGACTTTATTTAAAATGGAAGGTTCCTTGACCCTTCAAAAATACCCGAATTATAAAACAGGTCTTTGAAGTTTGTTTATTTTTTTATGATGTTCTTAGTTGACTCCTCATCATTCAAGCATAAAAATTACTGGCAATCGGCCTAAAAATGTCAACACCAGCGAATTTCGTTACATAATTTACTATGGGACATATTTCGACGACGTTCGAAGCTACACACCGCCAAAAAAAAGTGTAAATATAAAGACAATTAAGCCGGGAAAACCTCAGGAAAATAGAATAACTTGAAGCAGTCTTGCATGGAAATCATAAAGAAAAGAGCCAATAAACAAGAGGTGACCTTGTAACGTAATTCAAGGTGTGAATAAAAATAGTTGATTTTATGGGCAGTTTATTTACTGGAACAGGCATTGTTCATTCAAAGAAATGAAATTATTAAATAAAGGCTCCATTTTGTCCTGTTCACAGTGATACTAAGGGAAAAACCCTAACTGCACACAATGTAAAGGGTAATGTGCAAACTTGTTTAACTATACAATATTTGTAGATCAACTTGTGCAATTTAACTCAATATAGTGACTACTCGCTATAATGAGTATCTATATATATAAAAATACTTTTCGTTGTCATTTTATAACTCAAGAACGGGCTTCACCTATCCAAACCAAATGTTTAGGCTTTGTTCGGACTACTTAGTAGATGGTTTCTGTGAAGTTTGCACAAAATCGGTCAAGCGGTTCTTCATTTATCACATTTTTTGTAACAAATGAATTCAATAAATGGCGGATCATTTGGATCATCATTATTTGTAAATAAGTGGTCCAATGTACCAGGTGACCAGAAAATAAAAGGTGTAGGGTAGGTGTAGCGTAGGTGTAGGGTAGTTGTAGGGTAGGTAGGTAGGTAGGTAGGTTGGTAGGTAGGTAGGTAGGTGTAGGATAGGTGTAGGGTAGGTGTAGGGAAGGTGTAGGATAGGTGTAGCGTAGGTGTAGGGTAGGTAGGTAGGTAGGTGGTAGGTAGTGTAGGGTAGGTAGTTTGGTAGTGTAGATTGTAATTTAGGGACAGGACAATGTCGGTCGGGTCAGCTAGTATATATATAATGAGTAGTATATCCTGATTCTTTGACTGAAATTTACTAGTCTAAGAAAGAACCAAGAATAAGAAGAAGAAAAAGAAGAAAAAGAATAAAGAAGAAAAAGAAGAAGAAGAAAAAGAAGAAGAAAAAGAAGAAGAAGAAGAAAAAGAAGAAGAAGAAAAAGAAGAAGAAGAAAAAGAAGAAGAAGAAAAAGAAGAAGAAGAAAAAGAAGAAGAAGAGTCTAGTTTAAGAAGCAAGTAGATGGTGTAATGTTTGTCAAAAAGCACACCTTCAGAATTTTCTTACCTTATTCAATATGCAGGTTTTTATATGGTATGTGTGATGCTCAACGCAGAAGGCCAGTAGTTCCAGTACGAGTCCCAGTAGCTGCACCGTGTGATAGTCTTCCTTAAGTGGTTTCTCTCCCAGTGTGTTCTCTAATAGGGGAGCTGCAAATGTGATATACATTGGCACTAATATAGTAACTGCCTGATTGTTGGCAGACATAACTTTTGTCTTATTAACAGACTGACTGAAGGTAGTAGATAGAGTTCACATTAGTTTATATGTTTCATGTATGGCACAAGATGCTGTATTAACAATGAACACTCATAGATATTAAGTGTGCTGTATGACACGGAGGACTCAAAAACGAAGTGACGTACATGTGACGAGCATGCAACTAAGAGTAAAACCGCTTCAGCAAATAAGTATTTGATTATTATAAGAAAACCATAAAAAAACATCTCGTTTTTATCAATTAACTTATGTTAATAAAAGCACTGACAAACCACTTCAGCTATTAACAGTAATGTATTGACAAGTAGACCTCATTGAAAGTTCTTTATAACCAGTTTTCATTGACATGTTTCTAAACCTAGAATTAAAATCTAGTGCATATTTTTAATCATAATATTTGAATTGCTAATAGTATCTCAGTACACACTACTCACTCAGTATCAGTAGTCACTATTATTAATTCATGTTCTAAATTACACTCCAAGTGTTCATACATAGTAACTCTTCTTTTGTACACTCTTCTAGGAAGGTGTTTAAATAGTCATTTATATTTGTTGTGGAAAGGGTACTTTACCTATTAATGTCTGTATACTGTGTTTATAGAAGAAATTTAAGAAATCTGCCTTTTCACTCTTATTGACAGATGCAAGCATGCTCTCAGGGTCTAGGAGTATGCGGAGGACTCCCATGAGCTGCACTGCTCCACCCAATTCCGGGTCTCGATCTCGAAGCATCTGCTCTATCACTATATTTAAAAGCATTTGTTCCTAGAAATAAACAAAGTTGGTTATTGCAAAAGATTCAAATGCAAAAATATCACCACAAAAGACTACTTTCATACATACCTCTTCAGCAGTGTTGGCTTGCTGTAGTGTATGGTCCCTCACTACAGAAGGAGAAAACTCAACAATGTAAGTTAAAATGTCTATAGATGCAGTCTTAGTCTTCTGATCATCTATACTTAGAGTGATTTCTAACGCTGGCAGGATCCCTAGAGACACTAAAGTTTTATAAAAAGCATCCTTGTCTTGAGGTTGCAAGTTTTGTGAAAAATTACAAAATTCCTTTAAAAACAGAACTAAGTCCCGTCTTTTAGGATTTGGTGTTTTATCATCCATAAGAAGTTTAAACAAATCTGTCAAAAATTTTTCATCCTCTTCTATAAGTTTCACTATTTCTACTTTGTTGAAAAATATAAAACTGGACAATGTGCTTAGCAGATTGTCCTCAAAAACTGTAGGAGTAGGTAAAACAATATCCTGAATATATTGTACTCTATATGTTTGATGTATTTTAGCTAGCAAATCTTTGTTCTTTATAGGAATGGCCTCACGGAACTTAGCTAGCTCCCGTAAATATTCTCTGTGCTTTTTAGGTGTTGGCAAACTTGGGTCGTATTCTAGACAGCCCACAACATCGAATATAGTATCGTCAGCAAACATTGTGTCAAACAGTGTGTTCTTGTTGAGAAGAAATATACTTTTAAATATTTCGTATAGATGATGCAATCCTTCAATATTTTCAATGTCTTCGCACATATGGAACAGGTTGAGTAGTTTCTTGATATAATGTTGGGTTTCTAGAGCTGCTGCAAGCTTGTCTTTGCGTGCTGGTGATACCAAACAACTATTGACAAGTTCACTGATGTCTTCAAGACGTCCCATTTCACATGCAGGCAGCTCCACAGGCTGTACACTGTCTGACATCTCATCAAACCGCTCATCTTCTGATTCTTCAACTATATCTTGTGTTATTTCAACTGATGGATCTTTTCCTTGTACCTAAAAGTAAATAAATATGAAACACATGCATTTATATCACATCATAACATAATCAGCCACACATCAATGTCAATACACAGTTACATTTCTACATTGTAATTATTATGATTAGTCCTGCAAACTCTACAAAGTGATTTACTATGTGGTTCAAAGTAGTCTTAAAATCTTGGGACTTATTTGTACCAGTTGTTTCCAATTAGAATTTGATGTTTTTGTGTTTCTTTACAAATATCAATACTTGTAATTATGGAAAGAGCATGATAAACAACATAAATTTACCTGACAAATCTTCTCCCATATTTCATCGCAGCCAGCTTTTTCTTGAAAACTTAATGCTAAATCAAAGTTGTCTCCTTCCGACCATACTATCAACGTGTCCTGTTGCTTCTGATACGCTGTATCGGGTTGTATCTTACTCTCTAGGAGAAGGGACCCGTCGGACTCTGCGCGCACCAGTAACGAAGTGCCTTTCAGCCTCTCCACGTAACATGACGACACATGTCCTGTTCCTCTATCATCCCACTGTCGGTCTGCGTTCAGAGCGTAAAGCTTAACTCTTCGTCTCGTGTCTGTCATGATAGTCAGCGCTCTAAACACTATGTACTCAAGTAATGAATCAATTATTATGGCGCTAATCTAATGCACCTCAACACTAAATTACTTAGCTCCCATTTGTATAAAAACATGTGCACTTCTGTAACAAAAATAACACAAATTGTAAAGAAATCAGTACGTAATTTTCGCGACTGTAATTACCGTAATTACATTCCATCTTGTTCTTCAATTTATATGAAACACACCTAACTACAACGGGAATTTACATAAGTCATGTTTTCATAAACTGATTCGATATATGATTACGGCATCCACATGAAAACGCTTTTTATAATTTTGTAAAACAATGGAATAATCATTAAATTATCGGAAATCACAAACAAAACAATACAAACTGTAAGCTTTCCCTTACACTGTAAAAACACAAATATTCAATTAATTAATACGAAAACTCTTCGTTAGGTGTCGAAAACTCTTGAACAACAATATATTTACCGAAATTATCATTATAGAATCGTCAATCTGACGTACCTTCAAAATAGTACAACATCAAATATCGCCATATTGGATTCACAACAACGCTTCAAAAACGGGGTTCTCAAATCGAAATGCGAAAGGCGCGTTATTCAAATATTTCTACAGTAACATTTACATACTCTTCGTTTTAGAACTGCTTTTATGATTAGTTGGTTTAAAATTAAAGAAAAAAAACATTATTTTATCTTTAGTAACCTACTAATATAATAAATGCGAAAGTTTCTGAGGGTGTATGGATGTTTAATGCCAATTGCCGCGGCCAGAAGCTAGTACTAATAAATTATATGAATATCTGTAAACCATTTCTGTAAAGGGACGGGCCACGGCGCCACTGTCACGCTTTGATAGTTTGAAAGTTTCAATAGGAAATTCAATTAATCGTTAAAATAAGAAGAACAATCTTAAAATAAGAACAACAATAAGAAAAACAACAATGACTGATCTACCCGCACATATGTTATCAGTGGTGTTATTGGATCCATTTGTCATTGCGTAAGTAGTTTCGTCTATAGATACGGCTCGGTGGGCTTGGTACACATTTATTTATTTTTTTAACTAAAATTGTAACATCTCTCTCCTGTATGCATTTTGGATATATTACTATCAGAAGTTTTCTTAGGTCATGCTAGGCAACCCCTAGACCTACAATAACATTGTACAATATATTTGCAATAAGATTGATAGGTGCTTTGAATCCAAACGATCAATTATATTGCACAATAATAAAAACTGCGCAATGTTTTTGTTTTCAGTCGGAGAATAGTATTATTCCAGTTAGTCCTCAAAGAAATGATTTTTTTTTTCACATCATCTTTGGTTGCCTGTGGAAACATCTTTATGTATTTAGAAAGATTCTCTTTTTCCGCCATTTTTATGCGAGCGCGTAGAAAAGATTGCGCAATACTGATCCTACACGATGCAATGGAAAAATATGGAGCAATAAAAATTAAACTCGCTCAAACTTTTGTTCAATCATTGCGCAATCTTACCTCTACGGTAAATAATATTGCACAATAATTATTCGTAACATTGCACAATGTAATTGATCGTCTAGGGACCGCCTTAGTAAAAAATGGGCACTTTTATTTCTTGGGTGTTTCAGTTTCTTTTTATTATAATAATATTTTAGAGAATACCAATAATTATTTCTTTTATTATAGCATTTATCCTCATACTTAGAGGGCTCTAAGTCCTCACGATACCTCACGAGTCCTCACACCAACACTAAGACTTCTGAGGTTCAAATGACTATGCTCCATTTATAATAGCATTAGAAAAAAGAGGCTCATAGAAGCAGGAATGCAAAATATTTTATTTCAAAGATAAGTTAAATCATTTCAATTAAACATATTTTAACATCATTTTGATAAATAGATCTAAGATAGTACTAAATATGGACGTATAATAATATAAACAGAATAAAAGTCTTTTAAAGATTAGGTAACATTTTAAATTTGGTAGAATTACAGTGAAACGAATAACGTTCCGGGTATTGTACATCCCTTCTTCTGTTAGGTTTTTAGATTTGACACTGTAATTTTAAATTGGAATTAAATATACAACTAAATGAAAGCTGCATCATTTTAGAAGATAAATTATTAAAATGGTTACAAATACTTGCGACAGCTACTGTAAAAATAGAGTATAATAAATTCGGTGTCTTTCGTAACTTTAACATGTTTATTGTACCTTTGTTGCAAAGTGTGCATTAAAAAGAACCTTTTTGAATGCTATGGAGTACCTATCTAAGGCGAATTCTGGACTCTGGTACACCTCTAAACCTTATTTTGTGATTTTATCTGTGGCCTTTTGGCTGCCATTTGCTTGCTGTGTTCTGTCAGTCACTCTTGATGTTATTGAGATTGAGATTTGAGTTTTATTTATTTAAACCACAAACTTTATTTTACCATTCGACAAGATAAATAGAAGTGAATGTTTTTTCGTTGATCCAGTTTATCGTAATTTCAAGAAAATGATGAGCCGTGTATACAACAAGCTATCGTGTGAGATTTGTTTTTCATATTCTTCGTTTATCATTATTTATTGTTTATTTAATTATAATAGTCTTCATTACGGATATAAAAAACAGATATTACAATTAAGACATGGAATAATCAACTGAAACTACAAGGAAAATTTGGTTAATTAAGAATTTGACATATGTCATTGTGATGTCAAATCAAAGATCAAATAATCTCCTTTACAATAATAAAGATAGTATTTATTTGTATTTTAAGTGAATAACATTGGATAAACTGCGTATGTGGATGCATGAGAGGTAATACAACATATTTTCTATTGCAGTATGAGGCAGAGGGACCAAACTTATTTTTGCATATTGAATAGCAATAAAGTTGTTGATGTCATTTAGTTGTAAAATGAACACAGTATGTCTTATTTGAGCGCTTCAGAAAATGTTGGGTAAGTTCTGAATAATATACTAAAGTTGTAAGTAGGAGCAGTATGATTCATTGGAGGTGAATTAAGTCCACCTGAAACAGTGTGTTTTTGGTAACTATTCCGTTGATTTTTTTGTTAATGTTGCATGATAATCCTTGTACAGTACTTACACCAAGCTCACACCCATTGATTGTATGGATTAATATAGGTAATGTCCAAGCTACATATCCTTCTTTGATGGTATCATTAATATCTCCCCATATTAAAAATACTGTTTGTGATTTTTTATTGTATTTGATTACATAGAGTAGCCCTGATTGTAAGATATTATTAAAGATCTAATCTCCAAAAGGAATCTAAATTATAATGGAATTTTCTGTATTGTGTATAAGGTATGGCTATGCTAAGTCAACACAGCTAACAGTAATAAATGTACTTATATAGAAATAATTATGTATATTGAAATGGTGCAAAACAATGTTGTTAGTCTGGGTTTTCTAAAGCAATGATTACCAGAACAATGAGTGCTGCAATCATGCTGATAATAATATTATAACACACACAAAAAAAATCTAGTCTACTGATATCCTACCTAAATCACAAAAATAATAACAATTATTTCCATGCTTTCAGCTTCAGTGGTATTCCACAAAATATATCAGAGACGAGCTGTGCCACACAGTATAAAATGGCAGTTGAGGGTGTGTCCCCAGGGAGCTGTAGTGAAGTGAACATGTTCCTACATGACAACTCAGGGGATGAGCAGGCATATATACATCTCAATGACAATTTCTACTCCAAATTTAAAATTGATCCCAACGAATTATACACCTTTCATGACTCTGATGTCATTGCTGGGGAAATAACTGTTAGTCACACAGAAGATAATTTTATGTTTTCTGATAATGTTGATATTAAGAGTAAACTGTTAGCAGAGAGTCCGAGTAAAGAACTTGATCTCATTGGAGCATTCTCAAATGGCGATATTAAGGAGGATGGTAAGAAGGAGGTTGTATCTAATGGGCACTATCCACCAGTGGCCAAGCCGATTGCTACCTATAAAGACAGTAAGACTACTCATACCAAAGTTTTGAAAGTTAAAAATCAAACTCAGGTGAAGGAGCCTGCAAGGTCAGAATCTTTAAGTGAAGCTCGAAGACTGAGTGTTCATAGCCCTAAAGCGCCAAGCACTGCCACCGCCGCCTCCCTAACTACGAAAAACAGTATTAATAGTGCTAGTACTACAAGTAATAACAAAGCTTCATCCAAGCAAACAGCTTGTGCGATGGAGACGTTTTTAGATGTATTTAAAAGAGAGCAAGGCTTAGTTGAAAATGCATCTGTACTTGTAAAAACTGAGTCACCAGCACCGCTACCTGCTAAAGTTCCAGTGTCTCCTCCGAAAAAATCTACATCTGGTAAGTCGTCCTATTGTTGCTGTTTTATTTTAATTATTAATTATTTATTATAGTTTTTACACTGTTTCCATATAATAAACATTGCAAATAAATTTCATTTAATAGTCATTGTTCAGACCAAACATATTGTCAGCCGTTGACTGTAAGCCCGCATTACGCAGTTTATCGCTTTTCCATATATATTTAACTTCTCATTCACACCAAACCGACTAAACACTGTTACCCTTTGTTGGCTGATAGTGAGCTTACTAACAGTCAGCGGCAGACAATATGTTTGGTGTGAACATTGCCTTAGGCCTATTTATTTTGATTGTTGCATAATAAAATAAAAACATCGTTTTTATAAAGTTATATCTAGTTTTTATTTATAGGTAGGTACATCCTTCAACTTGAAAAATTTAGTAATATAAAGGCAGTATTTTATGCAAATAGTTGCAAATCTTGTTTGAATGTGGCTCTTTTGTCAAGGTTCAAAAATATTACTTATCTACAGATAAGACTTCTTCACAAATAATAATTTTATACAGGCAAGGCTTCTCAAGCGAAGCCGCGCCGCGGTCGAGGGCCTACGGTCCACGAGGCGTTACAGCGGATACCCGCGGCGAGACGTGCCATACCGCTGCCGAACGATACGTGGCATGCACCGGGTGAAGCCCTGTTCCAGTGTGGACCTCTGGGTGACAGACCGCTTGCCTTCAGACAGATTGAGAGCAGCAGCAGTGATGATGATAATATGCCAGACTTTGGTAATATATTATTGCAGTACCCTTTTTTTATAAACTTGTTGTGCCTTATTAATAGCCACCTAGGTCCTGTACCTATATGAGAACTTGTAGAAGTACAAACAGACCTTAAATTCCTTATGGGAGTTGTGATACATTTTTATTACTTTCTTGAGTTAAAGTCAAATCATTTATTTCAAGGAAACCATTGTTGAATATTAAAACGTCATTCACAAGAAAAAATATATTGAATTTGATGTTAGTTTCGTATGGAGAAGAATGGGCAAGAAAAATGGTTTAATATCATTATTTAATTCAGAGCATGACTGAGGGCAGCCCCAGACCACTGGCTCATCTGTTGAGTGGTAATCAAAAATGTTAAGAATGTAATGAGAGTGTGTGCTACTCCAATGCAATTTTTTATCGGTAGCGATTGTCGCTGACTGACGCCATCTAAATATGGTCTGATTTTACCGGCGGCACAAATATTTGTCACATGTGTAAGTAATACTTATTTTGATTGAGCAGAATAAAAATATCTCTGTGTTATAGAAAACCATACATAACAAAATGTAATAATGACAATAAGGACAATGACGGGGAGGGTAAAGGTCAAAATAATTCTGTTGTAATATTAGTACTGTTTTCTTTATTTGAAATCAACCTATTTTGCATACCTTGACTTGTACAGATCTGCATCACAATATTATCAGTTAACCATTGTTCATAAAATTGACTAACCATTCCATTATTGGTGACTCATTTTTATTAGGCTGTATTTGTGAGTAATATCCACAATAGAATAGGATTGTTGACTGACGAATCAAGTGATTAAATGCTATAGTATTCTTACAATTTTATTGTTTACTAGCTGACCCGACAGACGTTGTCCTGTCCATATCTACCTACTTAGCTGCCCATCTTCCTAGCCTACCTACCTTTAGTACCCTATCTACCCTACCAACCCTACATACCCTACCTACCCTACCTACCCCACCTACCCTACATATCCTACCTACCCTCCATATCCTACGTACCCTACCTACTCTACCTAAACTAATTGCGCCAATCCTCCAAAAATTGTATCTATGTATAATTTTTTGGTGAAGAAATTAAAATGTCATCTATGTATGTACTTTTTTGGACTTTGTTGATTTTTTTAATGTTTTGCGCAACTTTCTTAGTTTTTTCTTTTATATTCTTTTTTTTCTTTCAATAACAAACAGCACAAAAAAAGAACTAGCGAAATTAGTCCAGCCATTCACGCGTGATCCGTGACCAAGGGAAATACTTAAGTAGTAATTATATTGCAGGGATGTTTTATCAAATCTCATAATTATCCTGCTGTACACATCAAATACTTATGAAAATGTACATTATCAGCAGAAGCAGGTGGAGTCTCAGCATGTGTAGAAGAAAGCGCAGCAGAATCCCGCGGCGCGCGCCTGGCCCTCCGCCGCGCAGCCTTGCGGCGACACGTGGCGCGCGCTCACGACGCCCTGGCCCTCGCCGCGCATCACGGCAACCATCGCGCACTCGCCTCGCTGCTCAAGGTAGCGTCCTCTTAATGCTACGCAATGGATGCTCGCAACGAGAATGAATCCTGATGTTTAGTGGCGCTGGTACGTGTCTTGCATTCTGATAGAAGGCAACTGTGGTATTCATGTTGCCAGTGTGTAAAACTAGGTTAGTTTTAATAGTTCCGTTTTGCAATGTTGCACATTATAGTGCCGAAATTTCAGAAATGGACCAATGGTACTTAAAATAAAAACGTTTTAGCCATCATGCTTTTCGAAAATTCGAGTTAGCTATTGAATTTGACTGACGTTAGCTACTATTACTAGCCGAAGCCGTACATGCACAGCCAACATGTGATTAATTGTGGGTCATATCACAGATTCTACTCAAGACTCAAGAATTACTTGACTTTGATTGATGATGACGGTGATGACACCGTCATCATCAATTTATCATCAGCCGAAAGACGTCCACTGTTGATCATAGGCCTCACTCAAAGAACGCCACAACAAGCGACAGATTGCCGCTCGTTCGTGCATCCACCGGTTACCCGCTACCTTGACGATGTTGTCGGCCCATTTGGTGGGAGGCCCACCAACACTACGTCCGGACTAGATTTAAATAATAAAAAATCAAATCGTAGTATTTTGATGTGCCTTTCCATCATTAGTATTGCCATCAAATATTTTTTTGCTGCAAGCCCAAGTTTTTGTACAGTAAAATAAGACATTTTACAATACTATTTTTTTTGTTGCAAGCCCAAGTTTTTGCACAGTAAAATAAGACATTTTACAATACTAAAATAATTCAAAGTGAAAAGTGATGTAAATAAAACTAACAAATAATAAGTAAATAAAGCAATTTGGCCAGCCGTATGTACACAAATCAAAGTCATGCCACCCGAAAGTTCTAGTTATAAGCTCCATTTTTACCATGGCAACTTTATTCTAATTATCTCTTATATGTGAGGCCAGAAGAAAAGATGAATGGATTGTGTGGGGAGTGATATAATTGAAAAGGGAGTCAGTGAATGAATGAGACGCCGACCCCAAGTAACATAGGGCGAGGGCAGGAAGGTAAGTACCTAGGGTAGGTAGGGTAGGGTAGGGTAGGTAGGTAGGTAAGTAGGTACGTAGGTAAGGTAGCTAGTTAATATAGATGCCACGAATAGTTATTTGGCCAAATACCGAGTATTCGGCAAGGCTCTAGGCCGCAGCGCAGAATATTCGGATGCCGAATATTCGGCAACACTTAGTACTTTCCGCGAGAGTTAAATCACAACTCGACCGTCACTTACGAGTTTAAACTTGCAGCGCTAAAGTAGGCGCAGGTAGTTTGGTTTCATTTGTGATTAGGTCGCGTTCGTGTCTTCGGAAGCAGGTATAATTTATGAGGAAAAACGCATTCGTCTGCTAGCGATAAATGCTGAAAAAAGTAGATTTTAAATATTAATATGTTAATTTGTTGGTTAAATAAACATTTTTATGAGTAATATTTTGCGTTCTTTTATTTAATTATTTGCTATTCGTTATTCGACCGAATAGTTTGCAATCGTGAAATACTGAATAGCAAAAAAAAGTTACCAAATAGCCGAATACCGAATAGTTGCCGAATAATCGTGGCATCTCTAGTAGGTAGGTAGGGTAAGTAGGGTTGGTAGGGCAGGTAGGGTAGATAGATATGGCAGGACAACGTCTGTCGGGTCAGCTAGTTGATATATAAATTCATCTTATGTATGTTATCAGAAACAGCTGCATGCGGCAGGGTCGTCCGGTCATCTTCCAACGCAGACAGTGAATCATCTTCTCGCGCTACGCGGCATGCCGTCCGTGTTATCGTCTCAAGAGCGGAAGAAACTAAGGTGTGTAATGTGGAGTAACCATGTATTTTCCAGTTTTGTGCAACTTTTCGATAATTTGGTCCTCCGGTTCCCGACATCCACATTGTCTGGGGATATTTGAAAATTGTTCATATACTACATGAATATTTGAAAATAAAAAAAAATAAAAAAATCAAGAGTTATAAATATGGTAGAAAGTTTCTAGGCTGGCAAGTATTGTCTTTACTCTAGAAAGAGTAAAAGAGTAATAACAGTTTTAGGATCAACAAAGTCAAAGTCAAGTCAAAGTCAAAGCATTTATTTCAATTAAACCATTTACAGGCACTTTTGAATTGTCAAGGAGTTGGTCAGTTAGTCAGAAAGTTGAAGCTAGTTGATTGTTCCAAAACGTAGGTAGGTCTCTATAAGAACGAGCAAGAAACTCCACGGACACTCTTTTAAAATCAAGTTTTTACAAAATACTGCTTACATTATTCTTGTTGCTTCTATATGTGAAAACAATGAAGGTAATCTAGAAATACAAAATATAAAAAATAATCAAGATAAAAACCATGGCAGTTAAGAGTTGACCAATCTCTACTGACAGCGCCCGTTCACGAGCATGACGCGTGAATCAGCACCATTCAGCTCAACCATTTTGGAGGGAGCCGAATGATCTAACACACGCGCCACCATCAGCGAGACATTTGTGTGAGCATGACAATTCCCTCAACCGCCATGCTGATTTATGTCAAACACATAATAATTATTAACTTAATATATGGCTCCATGGTACTACAGTCTACCCATGTCGGATATGCAATATTTAACAGGGAAAAACAAGTTAATTACTTAGTGTTAGCCAAGAGAGACAGCGAGAATGATGATTGCTAAAGGTTGAGTATGTTCTACAAAAAAGTTCCAAACTACAGATCCGATGAAGCCCAACTGACTATTTTCAAAAAGAAATCATCATTGTCGGTATCTGTACCATTTTCAAATATCCCTAGACAATGTTGAGCAGTGTATGGCCTGTAGACAAATCCCTTTTATGTTAGCGTTAACGCCAACGAATAAGTCAAATTGTATGCAGTTGACATATTTGCATCACGTTAAATCTGGCAAGCAAACGTCAACTCCGTACAATTTTATTTTTCCGTTGGCGTTAACAGAAAAGGATTTTGTCTACAGGCCTATATGGCAGCATGAGTGGCCGAGATGCGGAGCGTTCTTCTACGTTATCGTAGATAGTCGTCTCGTCGAATCGTCTTCTTCGTAGTTTTGGACGTGACATATCGCACAATATCGCACGTAAGGAAAAAAATACAACCATGCCTTATTGTGCAATATTTACATGCAAAAATGATAGCAGGTCAAAGAATGTTTCTTGCAGAGGTATATCGTATCGCCAAAAAGTATAAAACTTTCATATATTTCAATATAATCGATTTTTATTGACAATTTTTTTTACTTTGATGCAAACTAAAAACTACCTTTTGTCCATTCACTAAAGTCTAAATTACCTTGCTCGCTGGCTTAACTGTAATCGTTTTACGTGGCATAAATTCTAGAAACTTCGACGCTACTCGTTTAGGGATGGATGGGACACATTAATGCAAATAGTTCGTGTCGATAAAACAATAACATGTATGTTTTTAAAGTACCTAACTTTTTTTTAATAAATAAAAGTACGAGTTTGAAAGAATGAGTTTTAAAAACCTTATACCTATATTCTGGCAAATAGTCATTCATTCGCGGTTAGACGTAGGCCTATAAATATTCTACATGTAAATAGTTTATCTTCATATACAAAAATTCAGATGTCAATTATGTTTTGAAAAGACTGTCACGTATTTAAAAAAGATATTGTCATGTTTAAAATAATGCGTCATTTAATTGGGACGTCAATCAATTTCCTACATACAATCATATTACGGACTCAATGAAAGGTATCGCAGAAAAATATGTCAATATACGCGTACATCATGAATTAATCATGTTTTTTGATCCATTACGTACATTATAAAGATTAATTTAAATACTGTAATTATATTTCTCACATTGTACAAATTATCGATAACTTAACCACATCTCTCATTGAATAGAAAAATAGATGACAGTTGCATGCGAAAATGATATCTATATATATTAGCAATAGATGTCATGTTAAGTAATTTGATAACAGCGCTCTCTAGCGTCGAATAGCTGAACTCTATTGACATTGCTCGAATTGGATTGTTAGATGGAAAAAATCTCTTAAGTGATTTTGACATTTAAAATAATAGCAACGTTCATCAGTTGTGATACGATTTAATTTCGAACAACAATAAATAAGCTTTTCGCCAAAGTTGCGTTTATAATTTGTAGCCAATTATATCAAATTTTCTGTATATTGCAAGTACATTTTAATTTGCAAATGTGTGAGTTTGGCGACACTGGATCCAGTATTAAGTAAGACTAAGGGCACTTCCTCTTGTTTTTATTATTCCGTGGTGTCAACATTCTGGCTCCACCAGTTCTCGCTGCATCCCCTCTACCGACAATCGTGTCCAAGCGGTGGGGGCACTTGCGTTTCCGGTCACGTGATTAATAGTTTTCCAATCAAATTGTTAGATGACGATGTCTGTTGTACCTATGGATGGAGGGTAGAGATAAGAAGCACGATCTCTGTGTATGAAAGTGTCTGTTAAAATGTACCACGTAAGGGTGGCGCTACAATTGCGACTAGGTAAACATTTTCTAACTCCGCAAAGTACGCGCTGAGACGTGGAGTTGCGAACACCAGCCCGTCATACTACTACTACTACTCGGCATACTTCAATCCGTCAACAACTGCTACATTCACGGATCTATGGCTACATTGATATCATACCCTGTGCCTACGCCAGCGCCATTTTGGTGGGTTTTGGAACTGTTTACTTGCTACATTCTCCCATATGAGATAGTGCTTCTTACCTTTACCCTCCATAGTTATACTGTAGCGCTATAATCCACGACATATATTTCTAGTTGTGTTGAATTAAACGATTGTTTGGCGTATATACAGTGTTGGGTCAATCAACTAATTTTTTCAATCAATTGATTATTCATGACTAATTTAGTGATGACTTATTTAGTCATGATTGATTTAATCATTAATAAAAATAATAATCATAATCACGATTAAATAAATTAGTCATCAGTCATTCAATCATCATTTTTGTTTGATGATTAAACTAAAAAAACTAAGTTAGGTGACTCTATTTTAGTTTAATTGAACACATCTATAAAACTATAACTGATCACCACCTTAAGTTGACTGATAGAGAATAAGTCCATTATTTATAAAATCTGTTTTTCTTCACCTTTTTTTTAGATTAATACTTACTACTATTGTAAAAAAATTAAAGTAAATAAGGAACGGACGATTTTTGAACTGTGCGTCTCATTACGGATACGTGGAACAGGTGGCGTGATAGGCCACGCACTCACCAATCATGCGCCGCTCACGCGACTAGCGTCTGTTCGTCAGTTCGTGCAACTGGCAGCCATTTTGTTTTGTTCAGTTACCAAGCATTCGTAGCATTCGCATTCGTTTATTATTTTTAGTTAGTCATTAAAATTTTAGTCATGATTTAATAACTAACACTAACACTAATTAATCTTCAATCACGACACATGATTGATTTTTTTTTAGTCATTATTCATTAGTCATGAATAAATAATTTAATCTTAATCATCAATCATCAATCAAACTAAATTTTGCCCAACACTGCGTATATATTGATAATATTTATTTAATTAAGTAAAAATACAACTGAGCACATTGGCGAAATGTATAGTTGCGAGTCCGGGTTCGCATCGAACACACAGACAAGAGTGAGCGAGACAGTAATAGACAGGCGACTCACATAAAACAGAAGGCGGCAAATATAAACTTATATTAACAAGTTGTGTTTTTTTAGTTTGATATTATTTTATGATGCTGGGGCTACATTAGCGGGCGAAGATTCGTGTCGCGTTGGCTTGCTAAAACATCTTGTATGGGCATACGCGATGTTCTTGTATACATTAGGAGAGAGAAAATTCATCGTGCCGGATTGTGTTATTTTTTGTGGCGCGGCTGAGATGTAGGCTATAATTAAAAATGGAGGTGTAGCCACCCAAGCAAATATTGTCGCGACAAATCCCTTTGATGCGCGCCAGTGTACCGGCAGTGCCCCGATAGTACGTCGTCTTCGTCCGAATACTACACGTTGCAACGATCTACCCGGTCACACTCATCGCATTCGCCGTAGCCCGCTAATGTAGCCCCAGTATAAGAAAAAGCAGAAGCCCCATTTACATGATGCAAGTTTCTTGTCTATTGCATACAACTAAATTGAAGCAACCAATAACTTGCATCGTCTAAACACTGTTCAGATGGTGCAATTTTCTTTGTTGCTTCAATTTATTGCATTGAACAGGCAACTAAATTGCACCGTGTAAATGGGGCTTAAAAATGATTGATAATCAGAGAAGCGGGCTGGTCTGGGGGCTCCGTGGGCGGGAGCGCGACTGGCGCGTGCGGCTGGGAGCGCTGCGCCCGCCCCCCGCTCCCGGCCGCGCGGCACTGCCTGGCGCACGTGGCGCGCGCGCCCGAGCAGCGCTTGTACGCCGCGTGCGCCGCCGTGTTCGCGGGCGGCGCACGCTGCGACCAGCCGCTGTTGCCGCTCGCTGACCAGACGCCGCTCTGCGCTGAACACGCCTGGAAGAGGGTATGTACTCTAGTATTATCTTAAGGCGACGATATATGCAGACGACCTTGTGCGACCAGAGAATCGTATGCGCTGCGTCCAAAACTCTCAACGTTTAGTCGAAAAAATTAAATAAAAGATAGATAATAAAATTGTCTGTAAGATAGTGTAAGTTTCGTTTAATTATACCTGGTAGATTTTGTGTGAGACACAACTTCACAAGTTAATTAAACTATTTCATATGAATATAATCAAAAATATTCACAAAATATTCAAAAAAATGTATGTTAAACTAGAACATTTGGTTAAACATTTAGTGATTAACAGAATGTTCTAGTTTAACATACATTTTTTTCAAATCATTTACACTACACATTTTGACGTGATTGTCAGTTTTAAATCTGTAAAAGTCGTTAATAGCCCCTTAACGGTTCAGTAGCAACGCAGGCAACGCTGAACGAGGCCTTAGGTCCTTTCAATTTATGCGATTGGTACCTGACTGTTGCGACGCCGGAGCAGTCCGGGTGTCGTACTGCACACGAACGGATGTCTTTTTCCATACAGCTGACACGTGACGTTTGTCGTCCTGTCGTCGTGCCGGTACCGGTGTCGTGCGGCGCTATCGACGTGTCAACTGTTTGAAAATAGACAACCGTCCATGTGCAGTCTGACATCCGGACCGCAATGCTTCGGCGTCGCAGCAGTCCGGCACCAAACGCATAATTTGAAAGAGCCCTTAGTGTGTGTTTCTTTGAAAGCATAATTTTGTCGTAATAAAGCCGTGTGGTGCCGGTCCCGAATAGCACCACCCCGTTATCGAGAAGATGGGCAGCAGCGTCCTTTTGAGTACCATAACACCTACTGCGATTGCCACCGTGCATCGACCAAGCATGGCGATTACGACGGAATCCCCCTTTGGGGGAGACTGGGCGTCTAAAGGTTAACATGATGATCAGTAGCAACATAGGGAACGCTGAATGAGGCCTTAATGTAAGTCTGTCTGTTAGTATTAGAGGCTCGACATTTGGCACCAAGCAAGGTGCTATCCCGTGATTTCAATATATTCTAATACAGGGGTCGTAATTCAGGGGTCGGCAACCTGCGGCTTGCGAGCCGCATGCGGCTCTTTTGATGTCAAGTTGCGGCTCTTCAGTACCATAAGCAAAAATCGTGCAATCGATCATATGAACTTAATTTCATTTACTGCACCTGCTACTTTTCTTCTCATTGTCTGCTACAAATCATACTGTATGAAATCACATTTGGATTTCATTTCGTCTCCCGAGATAGATTATGAACTAACGGTTTTCAGAATCATACATGACATATATAACCAAATATTAAAATATTGAATACATTAAACTTTTTGTGACTCTTTAAAAACTGTAATGACGGCACTTCACATGGCGTATTTGTCCAAATATTCGTCTCATTTAGATAATACAAAATTAACTTTATTAAAATGTTCGTAGGGTAAATTTTGTATTATCTGAAGTGATTTGTAACTATTGGCTCTTCAGTTTCAATAAGTTACGTAGTCCATACATACAGTACGGCCGACGTATCTTGGCGGTCCTGAAGTTAGTCGTTAGGCGGTCCTGTTTGGAAGCGCAATAGATCTTCTAAGAACGAAATTGTCTACTGCGCAGCTAATCGGCTAACTTCAGGACCGCCAAGATACGTCGGCCGTACTATATCTGTATTTGACTATAATAAAATCTTCATTACCAGGACAACTATGACAAGTTAGCACGTGACTGTCGGCCAAAGAAGGTGGTCCGCAAGCGTCCGTGTCCGAGCGTGCCGCGCGGCCCGCGCCGAGCCAAGCGCCGGCGCCGCGTGCCCGCGCGCCTGCGCTCTGTGGCCGAGCCCACGCCGCATGGCGCCGACCAATCGCTATCAGGTATGTACATGTACGCGCCGAAATAAGAAAGCACTGTGGCACTCGGGAACTGCCGCGGTAAAGCTATTGCATAGCGTTTTATATTTATTATATGTATATATATCATAAATATATATATATTATATATACATAGGTACACCTACCCCCCACCCCTACCCCCCACCCCCTGCACCACCTACACCCCCTCCCCCCGCCCTACACACCCTTGCAGCCCCTCCCCCAACACCCCCTAACCCCCCTTACACCTCCAACCCTCCTACACCCTACCCCCTCTACACCCCCCTACACCCCCACCCCCCCCTATCCTATATATACCATATACATACATACACGTTAAGCGAACGCTCAGCCGAGCTACATGGTAGGCGGAGTGGGGGGTGACAGGTTTTATTTTCGTTACGGAATTTCTTGTTCGGTCGCCGCGCTCAAAGCCCGCGATAGATGCTATGCAATAGCTTAAAAAAACCTCTCTAGCAACAATGTGCACCGATCACATTTTGTCATGATAACGTCTTATATATCGATGAGCACCGGCTGCACGCACGAAAAAGTGTCACGTTCCGCCTGAGCCTAAGCGTGCAAGTGAGACCGTGGAACAAGCGATAAGCTCCGCCCACCTCGACGGAAGCCATTTGCTTTTTTTTTTTTTTACAAATGATAGGCATACGTTTGACCACTATCTCACCTGATGGGAAGCGATGATGCGGTCTAAGATGTTGCTTGCCTAGAAATAACCTATTCACTCTTGACTAAAAGACTCCCAGGTTGTAGCTATCAGGAAACACTCGGGCAGGGAATTCGACTTATGTTATATGTTAGCCATTATGTTTCTTTATGACGTTATTGCGTAAAACTATTGTCCGTAAACCGACTTTACAGACAACCAATTTTTTTTATTAGCCTATGCTGTCCCACTGCTTGGCAAAGGCCTCCCCCAAGTCCTTCCAGGAACTTTTGTCCAGCGCCACCTCAAACCAGCCCTCGTGGTACGCGTCTAGGTGATCTTATCATCTCTTTCTGGGTCGTCCTTGGCGACGCCACCCATCTTCAAGCATCCATATAATACCAATCACATATAATAAAACACACGGTGCCAATCTTCAGGCACCTTAATACTGATCACACATAACATTCAAAACACACGGTGCCATAATTTTCTATGCCCGCACGCGGTTGCTATTGCGGCCGGGAACCGGTTCGTGGGAATACAATATTATTTGGTCATAACATATTTGTTTACAATTTCGGGAGGTAAGGCAATTAGTCACCCAATGACTAATGACCATGCTAATTCAATAATTACTACGGTATTGAACAATTCATCATCAGCCTGAAGATGTCCACTGTTGAACAAAGGCCTTCCTCATAAAGTGGGCGGGGGGGTTGCTATAAGTTTTTTTTAATACGTCATATATCGTAAACAGCAATTTACCTTACTTGCTGCTACGGAACCCTTCATGGGCATGTTCGACTCGCACTTGGCCGATTTTTTTCAATCAAGTGTTTTTTTTAGATCTTCTTCTATCTTAGAATTATTGGTTAAGAGCGCCCATCCCGTCATAGTTCCCATAAAAACGCTCGTACGTGATTACGGCGTTATAACAAATGATCCTCTAAATATTTTTAACACATGGGTATCTTGTGGTTAATAGCTGAACTGAGAAACAAAGTCAGTAAACACGTTCGAGAATTAGCTTTTTTGCACAATTTATACCTGAACTGTGGCCGTTCGTAATGCACTCATACATTGTAAAAGTTAAATAAAAACGACTTGATAGAAACCTTGCACATGTAATGGTGATTCTAAATTACAAACATTTTTATCAAAAACTTGTAAGGCTTTTTCCTGGAACTAGTTTTGTGAAATCTCCGCTCGCCTATTTTCATGCGATGTTATCGCGTTCTCACTCACTCGTTTGTTTTCGAACATTGCGTTAGATGAAACAAACAAAAATTCCATCGCTCTTGCGTTGAAGTTAGACCGTTGGATAGGACCTCTTAATAGTGTCATCTACCCAATTTGTGCATTTTTTTATTTATCCGTTTTCAATTTAAAATATTCATAACTCAAAAATGCTGATTATCTCTGCAGAACTGAATGTATGTTCCAACTCGTCGACATACGACAGTTCGGAGGAGGCGACGATGGGCACGCTCAGCGACAACGAGTACGCGGCGGTCGCGAGCGATTCGCATGGGCTGGGTAAGTATTTAGTACACAAATGTCATCAACATCGTTTGTTCGTTCGAAGTTAAGTATATTATGATGTACAGCACGTAAAGCCGTTAGTCCCGGCTGACATTCGTAGATCTTTGACAGTTATGGGTAGCCAGAAGGCAGAAAGTCTGACAACCAGTCTTACCAAGGAGTATCGTGTTACCCAATAACTGGGTTGTGGAAGTACGATAGGCATTCGCTCCATGTAAAACACTGGTATTGAGCTGCATCCGGTTAGACTGGAAGCCGACGGCTAGGTAGATGTTGATGATGATATACAAAAAACAAACAATGCATGTTATAGAGCGTTCTGTCGCGTCACGTTAAAATTGTTGTTTCTAATTTTCAGAAGTAGAAGTTGGACACGTACCACCGGATGACATTTTGGACCCTGCTGTGCTCAGCCAAATACCTGACGAAGCGTTCACGGAGTTTTTTAATCAAGGTAAGGTCATCCTGTCACCTTTAGGGTAGAATAGAATAGAGTAGAATCATTTATTTCTGAGTAATTTTTAAAGTTTCCAACTACCATTGCCAGTGTAAATAAATGTAAATATTAAAATTAAAGATATCGTTTTAGTTAGTTCCTTAAGAGCAAGTTAAGTTTAAAGCAAAGTAAATTGTTATGCTTTTTTTATGAAATTACGTAACTTTTGAAAACAATGTCATTGACTTTCTTTGTCTGTTTGGTCTCTCGCTGTTTCTTCTATAGTCTGTTTCTGTGGCAGGTGGAAACACTGAAAATTGCACTGTTTTTTCTACTTTGTGGTACTAAAATTCCATGAGTTTTTTCGTATAAAACAAAAATGGCTAAAAGTTTGTTAACCCTCATTGTGTGCTCAAAAATCTTAAATTTTGTCGCCCGTATAAAACAAAAATGTCAAAAAGTTTGTTAACCCTCATGGTGTGCTCAAAAATCTTAAATTTTGTCGCCCGTATAAAACAAAAATGGCCAAAAAATTTGTTAACCCTCATGGTGTGCTTAAAAATCTTAAATTTTGTCGCCCGTATAAAACAAAATGGCAAAAAGTTTGTTAACCCTCATGGTGTGCTCAAAAATTTTTAGTTTTGTCGCCTTCCCTAGTAAAGGAAGGGGAAGGAAGGGTAGATCGATCCTCCCGACATATTATAGCTCCTTAGCTATAATATGTCGGGAGGAACGATCTACTTGATTGAAACACTATTTTCCAATGAGACCTCGTTGTCTCAAAACCGTTGTAGCATGAGGCTTTATTTAGCTACTAATTTTCTGTAAGATCCCCAGAGCTGCTAATACTATCAAGTACATACCCATTAGAGCGGTAATACGGGCCATCTAATTCCGAAACTGATCAGTGTTTTTCCACTTTTATATATCAGCACTCACGTACACTGCCGAAAGAATTAACTATTTTAACGCCTTAACGCTTTTAGTACACCGACGCGTTCGTATGCGGCAGCGAAACAACGAAAAAACTGTCAGTAGTATGGCAGAATTTCGCACACGCTATGTGTCACTCTAGCACTAGCTACATGAAATAGTTGCATCTTTGTCGGTATTGTTCCGCAAGGAACCACGGAACTCGTTACACAGACACAGACGTTTCGCTAATGGTGTTTCGCATCGCAAGGCGTCCGACCTTAACCTTTTGACCTTGGGTTGACCAATCAGAGCGCAGTTGTCACCGCGCTGGCTTGACGGAAATGTTTTCAAATAAAATAAGTAGCATTTCGCCTATAATGGGTATGTACTCCATGCTAGTACTAACAATAAATTCTTTGTACAGCGGAAGGCGGCACAGCATTTGCGGAGAGCTCGGAATTGGCGGCGGCATTAGAAGCGGTGTTAGACGAGCGCGGGCTGGACGAGCGAGTGCTAGACGAGCGAGCACTCGACTCCATCGCTGACTGCGTGTTCACCCACTCGCCGCACCTAACTAAGAACAAGGTATGTTCCTTATAGACCAAATGTTTTTTTTTCCTGTCATTTTATCAGGCATGCAATTAGATTTAGCTGTCGTCTAAAAGCATTTTCAAACGATATTTTGTGTTTTAAATGTCATTATTTTTGAAAACTAACCACATAAGATGGATCAACAATTTTTTCTCCCAAAGTACAAGAACTTTTAAAGAGAGTTGTTTGTGAGTTTAAGTAAGCACACTTGCTCATACGTCTATCGCCCAGATGACTGCCTCGTTGGTCTCGTGGTCGCAAGTGCGACTACTGAGCGTGGGGTCCTCGATTTCCAAGTCCGGCAAAGTGGTACTGGGCTTTGGGCTTTTCTGTTAAAAATTTCTCAGTAACAGCCCTGAGTTTGGAAGTTGGAGGATGTTTCGGAAAGTCCGTAAAGCCGTTGGTCCTGCGCCTGATCTCTCCCCGGTCATGTTGGATTGCCGTCCCACCGGACTATGAGAGTGAGGGAAGAGGAAGTGCACCTGCGTTTGCGCACACACTTGTGCACTATAATGTCTTCTGCGTACTTGGCTGATCTGCACTGAGATTGGCTGCCTGCCGTGACCAAAATTCATTCGGAGGAAAACATCGCCCTGTTAAGGGAATCAACTACTTTATCATGCCTTGCCAGTGCTTATTTTGTGTTAAAATAAAACGCAACCAAACGTTAATGTCCTGATAGTCATCGTTCATCTGACAGCTGTCACTAAACGTCATTCAACTAAATTTCACTATCTGCTATGTATGTTTAATAGCTCCTTCAATATACGCCGCCTCTGACTGTTCAAGTTCCCAGTGATCGTTTTATTTAATACCTATAATAATTGTACTAAATATTCAATCAGATATTTTCCTACACTTTGTTTCTCCTTCTTCCAGATGCAGGTCTCCACGTCTCTGCCGATGGAGATAACACCCCGCGTGCCCTCATAACACAGTAACTTTACAAGTCTTATATTAAGCTATAATAAACTATGTACTATAAAACTTAGGAACAAATTCGATATTCATAGTCTCAAGAGGTGGAAATATTTTTCTTCATGCTTTAATTTTTTGTATGAGTGCCTGTGTAGCCAGTGTAGCGATGTGTAAGCGAATATGTGTGCGTTGTGATTCGGATTGATGTTTGTTCTTTGGGATGTTACCCTGGAATCAATATTGTGGCTAAAACGCTAGAACGTACGTGTGGTGTCCGCAAGACGTTTGATCAATAAAACGCAGTTAAATTTTAGGGACTGCGGCCAACGCATGCGGGGAAATATTGCAGTGAAATCTTCTTTAAACATCTCTAGAAGTATTGGTCTGCTGCCGCCTTAAAATTATTGGCAATTATTAAGACATACTGGAGAACTAGCCATAATATTGATTTTAAGGTATGCAGTCGGCATTATTAATGTACGAAGAACAATTTTATGTTCAAACAAGTGACTAGTTTATAGACAACATTCTTGCATAGATACATTTTACTATCTTTCTTTCTTTGCCTCAAATTCACATCTTCCAAAATTGCTATTTTTGATTGTTTATCACAATAATAAATACTCATTTTAAATTTCAAAACTAAGCTGATTCAGCCTCATAGAATTATTTTTATAAAATCATTTAACCATGGGTACAAACTCTTCCTCCCTTCTTCTTCCAATAAATTATAAATTAACAAACCCTTTAAAATTCA
Source organism: Charanyca ferruginea (assembly GCA_947361185.1). Taxonomy (NCBI): domain Eukaryota; kingdom Metazoa; phylum Arthropoda; class Insecta; order Lepidoptera; family Noctuidae; genus Charanyca; species Charanyca ferruginea. The sequence goes on from OX376076.1 coordinate 11,762,510, forward strand.
AGTCTTTAGACTTATTACATTACTCTTTTGCTGTATTAAATACATTTTTTTTAAATAATGACAGATTCAGGCCCGGCGCCAATTGTCGGCATCGGCATGGCAAGGTATTTTTAGGCGACGAATAAAAATATAACTTAAAGGTATGAAAATAAACTTGAAATTTCAATACACGGCATGCCTAAGCATACCGCGGTATGGTTTTTGTACTTACGACGGTTAACATTGAAATTTTAACTTTATTTCTATACTTTTAAGTTATATTTTTATTCGTTGCCGATGCCGACAATGGGCGCCGGGCCTTATATCACCCTCCTCTGTTCAGCGTAGTCTTTATATTTAAACATACATGAAACGTGAAATTGAATAAAAGTTACGAAACAATACATTTGTGCAAATATTTGCGTTATTGCGTGCAAAATCAATTATATTCAATGAAAATAGGGTATATTTTGTATAACCTAGGTAACGCTAATATTTGGACATTATACCCCAAGTGAAGTGTAACAGTATACTAGATTTCGGAAGATCTTTTAGCGAGTTCTTGAACAATGTTCATTTAGCTATTTGTCTAATTTTTAGCATTTGACGGAGTTGTGAATAAGATCTGGCCAAATTAAAGTTATGATGATACTGGGAAAAATCACACTTCTTTTATATAATGAAGCTAGAATATGGCGTGACGAAGAGAAAAAATAAACCAAACTCATTCGAATAGCGCGTGACAATATGATTTCGAACTATTTCATGTTCTAAAAAAATTTAGAAACAAAAGTAAAAATCAAATTAACGTATCATAACTGGCAACATCTTGAACAATATTATATATTATTTCACAAAATTCAACCCTGGGGTAACGCTAGTGAGACAGCGCCTTAAATTTGAGCGATACTAGATAACATCGTAAATAGAAAAAGGTTTTAAAATGTAACACCACATTTGTTTGATTCATGACATTGTGCAGTCACCAGAAGCATTTGCGTCTGCCTTCATTAAATAGTTATCATAGATTAGTTTAGGTAAATTGTTATGACGTAGAAGGTCTTTAAGCAAGGATTAAGAATGGCAGTATGTTTGAGCGCGTGTTTATTGGCGTGCCCAGAGGGCTTTAGAAAAATGGCGGGGCTAACTACAACTTTATGGAACTTACCAAGAAGCTTATAGATAAAAGTGGATGCAACACTCTAAAAACCTAAGTGAAACCAACTGTGGGCAGACGCTCTCTTTCTGAATGCATACATAAGAACGAGACAGTGATAATATGTGTTTTCTTTATCTTATATATGCATTCAGAAAGAGAGCGTCTGCCCAAAGTTGGTTTCACTTAGGTGTTCAGAGTGTTGCCTCCACTTTTACCTATAAGCTTCTTGATAACACTGAGATAAACACTGCAATAAATATGTCCCTTATTAACATTTTGACCGACACAGCAATGTATAAATGACAAACCAAACTGTGCCCAACACGCCACAGTCACGAATACACGACAGGCATGTCAGGCGAATTAATACTCTATGGTATTACGTTTAGAAACGTACTTCCATAGAGTAGCTTGGCGCCGAGGGCACATTTTTGTTTTTTTTTTTGACGTGGCGTTCAATAGTTTAACTTACAGAACATATTAAGTCAGAAAGAGTACACAACAGTTTACCCTTCTTGCTTTTTGTCTGACGTAGACACAGTATTCTGAGGCGGTGAGCAAAGCGGCTACGATTGACATAAGCTGAGGCGGTATCTATGTTGGTTTTTACTTTATGGGTTTTGGCCCTGAAATCACTCCGTCTGGCCACGCCTATTCTCGTGTCTATGATAAGCTCGTTTACATTATACTCAAATGATTAAAAAAAAACCGCATGTGTGTGCTCTCTTATATTCTGAAGAGGTATGTGTGACTGGAGAGAATGATTTATGATTATACAACAAAATATACTAGCGCATATACCTAGATATTGTATCCCTTATGCATAAGACAACACATATAAAGTGATATAATCGTCTATTTATTCTATAGTTAGCATTCTGAATAATATACAAGATATATCAAGAATAACCGGAAAGCTTTTGACTGAATACTTTGACACTCAAACTGGTTACATAATTATAATATCTTCCATTATTTATCTTGTATTTGCGGATGGCGACATTCGCCGGGACATATCACATTATTACCTTTGATAAGAGTTAAGCAATTGATACAGCTCTGCACTCAACTAACGCCGGGTTTCTCGAACGAATTGGCAAAAGCGTGTAAGCTGCTGTGATTGGTTGACTGAATTTTTAACAACCGCAGCTAACGTAACTTGTTAATTTGACAATTGTCAAATTAACAAGTTACGTTACGTTACGTTACGGGTATGATTTAGACCTAGTTTCACCAACTGATGTTTGTTAGTTTAAACGGCCGTTAAAATATTAACCGGACATTAAAAGTAGCGAGTGTTTCACCAAGCGCAAATCCATGTTAAATGTCTTAATCAGACGTTAAATTTAATTCTGCTCCGGTCGTCCGTTAACTTACTAACCGGCGTTTAGTCAGTTGTCAAGATTGTCAAAATGAAACTTTATTTTCGAAATCAAAATGTTTAGGAAATTTAGAACAATTTACAGAATTTGTAGATGCCCTACACATCAGAAAAATCCCTTTATTTTTCCCACAATAAGATATTATTATTCTTACAAAAAACGATAACAAACAAAATTAGAAAATTACTGAAGGTGTGTCCAAACACAGCGTGGGAATCATGAGCGGTAATTAATCGCTTTCAAATTCTGCATCATCTGTTGATAAAGTGGTCGCACCCAATATTGTCTTTTTTAATAAGCTTTCTTCTGTTCCTTCTTCTACGCAATTTTAGAATAATAGTAGAGCTACACACGCGGCCGCTTTCATTTTGTTTTGAACGCGATATGAGCGCGGCGTGTCTCGGAAATGCCGCGTATTATTGCCGCGCAAACATTTTTGGGTTTGTCTTAACTAGACGCACGGTTGATTTGTGTCTTGGGAAAAACCGCGCGTAGCTGCGTTCTATGCGCGCTGTGTTTGAACACAACTTTATATTGACATAATTATGTACCGACAAAATGAAATGTTGCAAGAACACACACAACTGATATTTTTATTTAGTTGTATTATTTAACACGAGTCTGTACGATACGGCTAGATAAAGTGATACATTGTCAATGAACATAGACTTGTGACGTTGCGACTTTTTATTTTGGTTGCTTTGATTAAAGAGTGAAAGACACATGCAAGGGCGTCGCCAAGGGGGGGCGGTAGGGGCAGCTGCCCCCCCCTAGAGATTCCAAAAGGTTCATGTGCCTTTGACTGTATTTAAAATTCATACTTTTCCTATCCACCAAATATCAATTTGCCCCCCCCTAGGCCATCAGCTGGCGAGTCCTGGCGACGCCCTTGGACACATGACTCATTCATTTAACGCCAGATTTCCTGATGTCATGTTATTTTTTGTTGGTGGAACATAAATACAATTAACATCGATGTTAGTTGTAATGTCTGATTTGCTAATTTCCGATTATGAAAAGTTTCGTGAAATTGGCCCTTAAGCTGTTACAAATTTAATTGGTTTTAAATTTCTTAAATATAGGTTTGTCCGCAAAAAAGTACATCTGTATGTCTATTCTGTTACAATCTCCCTCGGTGAACACCTAGGTGAAGTGAGCTGTCATCCGTCCGTCTGCTTTGTAAATCTCTAGCATCGGGACGGATGACAGCTCACTTCACCTAGGTGTTCACCGAGGGAGATTGTAACAGAATAGCACTGCTGTCGCCAAAATATAGTTGCCAAACAACAAAACAAAAAACAATTCCATAATAAATCACATAAATAGTAATCAGGATTTATTATGAAGCATCAAATAAATAGGTTTGGATTTATTATAATAGGTTTGTCCTGATAACTGTATAGTCAAGTTATTTGAAAATAATCAACAAGAGGGGTTTTAAGGGTAAAAAAAACTTGCGACTCTTTTTATTTATCTGAGAATGTAAATGTTTTGTGGCGATAGATATTTTAATTAGATGATACAAGTTAAAATATAAACTTGACTGACAAAAAAAAATCCCATTGTCAATTTATCACATACATTTTGTTTGTCGAATAAAAACCAGGTACCAGTATTCTTAACGGTGTTGACAGCAATCACAGAGTAATAAAATAATCAGATACTTCAGTAAGCATTTTTAAGCAAATGTCAAGTTGTTGCAGAACAAAACCCTGGTTTTATTATAAAGCGGTTAGAAGCTTTTTTTTGGTTATTTTTCAATCCTCCCAGTGTACGTGATAAATACACTCCATAACGCCAAGATTAACAATAGAATATTAAGATTAATAAGAATTTATAAGAGATGTAAGATGGCAATGAGCATTTATAATTAATATTTTTATTATAAAAGCCGTCTTTGACTTCGCTTAGTACAAATTTTATTACTAGTAATAATTCTTTAGTAAATTGTCAACCATGCGGGCCAGTGTATAATGTAAACAGCATTCTGGGTAGTGGAGTTAGAATGAATTACTGGGGACGTGTAGGAAAGTGGTAAAGTTATCATTAGTACAGTGCGAGAAAGAGATGAAATGATACTGGACTAATAGCCATCCCTTTTTCGCACTGTAAAAATTACGAAACTTTTCCGACGCGACCTTTCATGGTGTTAAGCTAAATGAATAGTTGTTGTAATGTGGCGTGTGAATGGATGAATGTTAGAGAATTCCTGAAGTGTCGCAACTTTGTCACCTATAGAATCACCATAAATAAATCATAGTCCTAAAACGCTAGTTGCCCTTTTTATTACTACGATAAAAACCGTAAAGTGCCCACTGTGCAATTAAATCAATGTCTGTCGTATTTAACTATTTAATGTTACGTTTAAGTTGATAATAAAAGTGCCGATCAGTGTTGTAGTTTGTATCGCAAGTCTTAAAGCTATTCTGTAAAAGTCTTCTCGGTGCATATTAGGGAAGTGAGCTTGGGGTGAGCTGTCATTTCACCTGAAAATCTCTCTCATCAAATTAACTTAAAGTTAGCGTCAGATGCGTTACTTCACTTAAATTCGCTGAGGGAGATTTCACACAATAGCACTACTGATACGGTTCGGTTCAAACTTAATGGTGGCTTCGCCCTTCACCTCCGCTGACACCTGAAATTGTTACTGCGCAGCCACTCGACTCGTGTTCAAAGCCATAAAGTTTGAATTGTACTGTACGAAGTATTGATAACTCATGTCAAGCCCATTTTACCTAAATAACCGAGGGAGATTTTTAGAAGGATAGCACAGGACTCTGTTATTAATATAATGTAAATAAATGAAAGCAATATAGACTGGAACAATTAATATGGTCGAAAGTTAATGCTAGATGTAACAATAATAGTGACCGAGCAACCGCTACTGCCGTCATATCATGTTTAAAAAATATTTAAAACAATGTGTTGTACCGTCAAAAGTAATAAATAGTGCTAGAAACAGAACCAAATAGAGAAATATTTTTGTAAATTTGTTATGTTCCTAAATAAATCTTATGTGATTGTATAACGGCTGAAAAGCGATTCAGTTTAAAATTATTTTTTGCTAGTATTGAAATCAATTGGTGTATTTTAAGTTTTAATATTTTATTTATCTCGATGAATGATTACTTTGGGATGTGCGTTTATTTTAAATTTGTGTCAATGATTCTGTGTTTTTCAGTAAAATATTTAAATATAATTTCAGTTTCTGTGAGTGTTATATGTGTAACATAATAACGATAACATTGTTATACGCGATAGAAACGCCATCATAATGTAACGTTTACCATAGATTCAGTAGTCATGATTGTAGGCCATCAACATTGATATTTGTAATCGTAAAAAAAAATATGATTCTGATAATGTAGGTATAACACTTTTGTATGAGAGTGTTTTTGTTTAACAGACGAAGTTATCCTTATGTATTGAATCTATGGTAAAAGTTTCTTTCTATCGTGTATTTTATTATTATTCCAAGCAATAGCCAGTGCCCGTAAGATTGTATATTTTTAAAATAAAAACTTACAGTTCGTTAGTTTAGTGTTCGTGTGACCGCGGCTACGGCTTGTATGTATGCATAGATGTTGTAGACTACCCACAGATAAGGAAGCAATTTGCTCTCGAATCTGTGTTAACCATTAGGAATACTTACAGGGTACAATTTGAAATCCACAGAATAATTTGCTAGAGTAGGTATAAAATCTGGGCCTAGTACCTACGTCACGGAAAACGAGCTTAAGAGCGCCCTTCCCCATCGGCAAAACTTCAATGCGAGCGAGATTGAAAAGTTTTTTGTTTCAACTAACGCAATGCTCGAAAAGTAACGAGTGAGTGAGAACACGATAACATCGCATGAAAATTGGCACGCGGAGATTTCACAAAACTTGTTCCAAGAAATACGTGTTTTTGAAAAAGCTTTAAAGTTTTTGGTAAAAGTGTTTTAATTTAAAATCTCCATTACATATGCAAGGCTTTTTTTACTTTTTCAATGTATGAGTGCAAAATTCAGATAAAATTGTGCAAAAAAGCGGTTTTTCGGATGTGTTTACTGAATTTGTTCTTTCGTTACTTCACAAGATACCCGTGTGTTAAAAATATTTGAAGGAAAATTTGTTATAATGCCGTAATCACGTACGAGCGTTTGTATGGGAAATATGACGTGATGGGCGCTCTTAAGTCTTAAGTGCAGATTCTATATAACAGCATATTGTTCATAGGTTCATTTTAAATCGGAGCAGGGTATTACTGCTATGCTTCGACGATTTTAGCGTTGCAAGCGTAGATTGAAATATAAACATCGAAAAACTTTTTCTCGCTTTCTTAGATATCACGCAGATCTTCCATTGCCGATAATACATTGTGAAAGAGACTTTTACGCGCAAAATTGTACCATGAATGCAGTACATAATCCTAGATCCTGTGGAGTTTAAATTAGTCGTTGTTTAGTAACAATATAAATTGCCGGTCCATACATTTTCATTTAACAGGTCAAGTAGGACCAACTTTGTACAGAACAGCAGTTTTTTTCGCTTAAAATTTCTACGCTAGGTCTATAAGCATGTACTGAATGCATAGTAACAGGATGTATGTCTGTTCCCCTCTTTACTCGTCGTGCGTACTAATCCTTTCGTTGATATTCCAAGACAATAAAAATAAAAAATAAGTATGTGTTAACTAGGGCCGATGGCCGCGGCCTACACGCGAACAGTAGTTTAATATATCAGATACGCTTAATTCTCCATATGCAGTACCTGCACTTTCGTTTTATAACAATATACAAATTACAATAGATTAAGGAACTTGTACTAAATGTATCTATGTATTTTTACGTGCTAGTTTTATTTATTGTTTGTACTTTTTGTAGATCAATTCGAATTGACTGCTCTTAGGGAGATTAACGTAATGTAAGTAAATATTTTGCACCTTTAGTTTAAGGGTTATTATGTAGATACAGAACATACGTCGAAGGTTTTAGCGAAACATGTTCACATGGCAATCGCCTACCATGTGATAATGTAAGTAGGTTTCATTAGTATCGTTTATAAGTTTTACATCGTCAGTTCGTCATTGGCAGTTCACATTGGATCCTGGTCTGCGACAGAGAGTATAAGTGCGTTTTGTCATGTTCGTTGGTGTTCGTGTTTGCTATTTGAAGTTGAGCAATAAGTTATTGGAAATAATTGGAATGTGACGAGCGATGTCATAAACAGACGGTGATCTTTGAAGTAGAATCATTTTAGCTTTCGTCTTCTTAACCCAGTTTAAAAGATAACTTTTTTAATAATAATAAACTAAAGTAATAGTATTTTTCTTATATATATCAGTATACGACTTATGTAATTATTTAACCAGATGTATAGCACTTATTTGAAAGAATATCACTGTGCATGACATCGTTCTACAGAATAGATATTGCGACTATGAATGATTCTATGGATATTAGCAATGGTTCTGACTGTATTAGCGTGTAGAGATGGCTAAATATATTAGTATCGGTGTTAGCAGTTCGCGAGATGTGGTAAATAGTAGTGTTAGTGCTACAGAGTAAAAGTTAATTCGGACGTTTCGAATAATTACAAATTGTGGAGGTAACTCTCCGCTTAGCATTTATTAAAAATAAAATTAATGTATGGTGTTAGATCTGTTGAGGATTGCGGTATTTGAAATGTCCGAATTTCACCATTGCCTGTAACGCAGCAATTAATTTAGATAACCGCTACCTCTTTGAATGCCTGAAATTGTTCACAGTTTATTGTCCAATGTGTGTAACATGATGATGTTTAAAAAAATGAAATAAACATGAAGAAATTTTGACTCTTAATGTATCTTTATTAACCCTCGATTAACAAATGTGCTTTGTGGGAATTTGTGGAATTATATATATATTTATATAAATTTGGAATTATATATAGGCTTTGGATTGTAAGGTGCTGTTGATGTATCTCGCCGACCGCAGTAGAGCCTCATTTTCTGCAGTTATATAAGGGTCGACTAGGCCCAGAAGAGTTTCCTGCCACAAAATATAAAAGTTACAGAAGGCCCGCTCCCGCCATCGCGATCTTCAAAAATAATTACCTAAACTTGCCAGACCCACTAGGGCTGCTACTGAAATAAAACCTACAGAGTTAATAGACTCAGGTTTTATTTGTGACAATATGAAATTTTATTGACACTGGTTGGAACGCTTTGCAATTTTTTATAACAAAACTTTCCTGTTCGTCATGAAATGTCATTTATTCATTTAGACAACACGTGACAGTCGAGACTGAAGTCTGCTTGAAACTGCTTGTGAATGCCTATAAACATAATGTCAATGTGTGCGTGCGAAAAATGGTGGTTTGTTCTCAATGGTCTCTCTGCTCGGGCGCGCTGCAGCCTTACGTAGGTACTTTGTGCTCTTGCGGTCTGCGAAAGCCCGCTAACGCTTTGTTTTCGTCTCTCGTTCTAGCAGTTTTTAATCTTAACCTAATCCACCGCTTCTGTAAAGTAAACCCTATGAATAGTGATCACGAGACAATCACTGCTACAAAATCACTTTATTTTTCTTATTTATTTAGGGACATTTATAATCGCAATGCGTATGTCAGTCACATCGTACCCTAAATACACATTGGTCATATCTGGGCCACTCTTCGCATCATCGCCATTTCGTTGAGCCAGGATTTTGGCTTACTCAAGTCTGTTCAACCTCAAGATTCTCCCAGACTCATACCGAACACAGTCCATTCATAAGTGGTGTAAGTTTTCAACAACTCCACACCCCAAGAATACCACTTACGGTACTTTGCTCAAATCATCGAGGTACCTAGTACCTTTGACTACTTATTATTTTTGCCCTAGTCCTGTCAAGATTTTTCGGTTGCATGCAACAAAGAAAGCCTATCAAACCTTCTTCTATAGTTACAGCTGAATGTCTGCCTGCCTTCTACGACTGCGCAAATTAATTATTTAGGCACAGCAAGACTTAGTAGGTAGTTTATATGTGGAAAGAATCGAAGAGGGTCGATGTATTACGTAATGTTAATAGCGAGTTGTTGTGCGCTGAACCGCAGAACTTACCTACTGATCCAATTTTTTATTGTATAGGTACCGTGCTTTATTATTGCAGTGTGCATATTGCACATAAAAATACGAGTTTTTTCAATTACTTATTGTGTATTTAATCGATTGAGAACATTTTAATGCAACAAAGAGCTGTGCTCTGACTGTTCAGTCCTTTACAATGAGTGTCGGAAGGCATGTCCTGACCTGTAAGGTTTTCATTCATTCGAATGCATGTCCAAATGTTAATTGTACGGAGAGCAAGGGGTGGCTGGAATTTTAGGTGGAATCTGCTGGAAGTATACTTGACTTCGTGGTTTCTGCTGGTCGTCAGTTGGTTTGGTCACACCTACCTGGTATGCAGGTATGCTGCAGTGTCAGGGGCCGTGGCAAAAGCGTTTACGTTAGCCGCTTTAAGTGTAAGTATAGCGAGCGACCCTCCCATAAGGTAGGTACTTACTATGTATGTAGGTAGGTAAGTAGGTAAGTTTTATTAACTTACCATTTTCCATTTTTTTAACTAAAGACAATTTTAAATTTAGAAGCTATAGTTTTCACGGTTTCACCTCACTGGTATCTATACCAGTGAGGTGAAACCGTGCTAACTACCTATAGCTTTTATTCTCTCGATGAGAATAGAGTAAGTACCTACCTAGAAGACGCCATATAGGGACTTGAAACGTTACTAAAAATGATGATACGCGTAGTTCCAGTAACGATAGTTTGTAACGGTCAATTGGGATTGTAACAAAATGTAAGTACCTACTTGGCTGTAACGATAATAAGAAACTGAACGAAATCTAGAACTATTTAATAATAACGATATCAAATACATAAATAGTGTAATTGGTTTCGGCCGTTTTATTTAAAACAAAAAATAAATAAAGATATTATTTCATTATACCAAATAGCAAATTATTAACGCTATTCCGATACCGATAACGTTTTCAGCTGTCTTCGTCTTCTGAATCTCAAATATGCCCACGCTCAGCTCATATTCCCATATATTTTTCCGAAATGGTGTTGTTGCCGTTCTTTTTATATAATTTTTTTTCTCCTGTAACGTTATTATATACGGAGATAAAAAAACGTTACTAAAAAAAAGCCCCTTTAAATATTGTTTTATGAAAATTATATTCTGTAACGTTATTTTTCTTTTACGGATTTAGTATCTAAGTATGTTACATATTTTGGAACGTTATGTGAAAAAATTAAAACGTAACAAAATTCCTTTCCGTTTCAAGTGCCTGCCTAAGTGCCTAGAAGCTAATTGTGGTCAGGGTTCCAAAGATGGGTAACAATAGGTACTGAAGGATTTGTAAGATACCTACCTACCTTTGTATACCACCAGTGCCTACGGTATATATATACGTAGTGCTCATGCTAAAGGCAATAAGTATATATAAATATGGTAGGTAGGTTTACCATATTCAGCAAAGGATTTGATCACTTTCTTCTTCCTTTTACTTTTTGTATGTCATTAGCTGTTGTTTCGCATGTACATCACGACGCAGGTATATTATCTATCAGCAGTACATTCGAGTGTTTGTTTACTAATGATAAGTTACAACATGACTCCTTCATATTTATTCAGATTGCGTTGTATGCACCTACTGTTATGTCGACAACTATGCCAATAGTTGAGTATTCATCAGGCTTATGCTGCTGGTATTAAATCAAAGCTCGTAAATCGTAACGTCAATGAATTCTCATTAATAGGTGGTTGTAGGTGTAGTACATCTACATATCAAATACAAACATTTAATGCGAAAGCGAACTCTGTCTGTAGTGGTGTAACCGGTTGGCTAAATGCCCAATTTCCTTTCGCACCAGGGGAAAAGGAAATTAGGCCCCCATCACCCATTTCGCCAGCGGAACTTTTTATTCCGAAGTCATATATACCTAAACGAAATTTCCCAATACTAACACCACTAACACTGTGGGCCTTGGTGGCTCACACTACTTTGTTGCACCTTTGTAGTAACCACGGATTAGAAAAAACAAGTGGAAGTGCGCATGCAGCGATACCGCGCGTGTCATAATTATGCGCAAAGTATGTATAATAATAACACCCTTTAGCAGTTGTAATAAGTCTTAAGGGCGCGTATTCGATTTAGCGCAACTCAAAATCTAAACGATTGTTAGAATGGCGTAGCAGCATTGACACACACTAGTAGGTACAATATAATGGTCTGTTTGTGTGCATCAGAAAAAAAAATACACACAAAATAAACGAATCATTGAAATTGATCTGCAAACGACAGCGCGCGATGTTTTACAGTGCTTTTTAAAATAATTGTCTAAAATAAATGAGTTTGTATAACGGACTGAAAAATATTCTTATAAGCATAACCTTTATTTACATAAAATAAATATATCAGTTATCTTTTTTTCAAATACTGGTAAAAAAAAATTGACAAAGTGAACCGATTTTGTACTTTTTCAGCATTGTTTTTTAATACATAATAGTAACATTTTCGTAATTTTGGCTCAGTAGTAGACTTTAAGACTATATTCTGTTGAAAAAACGCATAAAACATACCTAATATTTTGGCATACTGTAATGGTTGTATTCGTCCTGAAAGTTAACTCTGACGTCTATTTTCGTAAAACGCTATAAAAGGATTGTCTTCGCTTTAAAAAATCATAATTTAAAATTATACTTTTACTCTGTAGTTCCCTAAATCAAGACTTAATCTTTCTAACACTGTAATTGTCTTTAAATACCTAATCTGCTCACATCATAACGATATTGCTCAGAGCAAACGCGAAAACATGAAGTTTTCGTCACAAATCGAATACATTGTGAACCTGTAATTTTTTATACAAAAACCGATAACGTTTTACCCCCCGTTAACTCAGTCCAATTTTCATAAGTTTTGGAGATACTTATAATGAAAAACTAGGTCTGTACGTTTTTATTTAATACTTATAAATATTGCGTACGATAGAAGTACCTAAGTACCTAATTATCATCTAAATATCTACATTTTTAACTTAAAAACTTCTTCGAGCATTTTTATTTTTCTAAATTAAACTAAGTAGGTAGGTAAACTGAATTAGGTACTTAAAAAGCAAACAGACATAGATTGCTACCTATACTGAATGTAATGAGACGATGACACAAAATTGTCTGGTTTCGTGAAGGTCTAGGGAGGAGCGGGGAGGAAACGTTATCACCCAAAACCATATTTCAAAAAGGAAATGTAAGTAGGTACTAATTGCCTCCTAGACTTGCAACTCGCTATAGCATGATAACGGTCGGGGGGCAGGGGCATATTGTATTTGTATTGTTCACCTAGAGGGAGGCAGAGCGAGCGGTATGAAAAAGATAGCATTTCTGAAAATACCTAATCGGTCGTTCACAATCCTCTTAATTTTGGATAAACAACAAACATGCTTTTCGTCAAAGTTGTTGTTCAATTGTTCATATTATATTAGGACTTATTACAATTGACGAAAGTTGATATTAATATTTTTCCGCATAATAGTGACACATGCGGAATTGCTGCGTAGGCACTTAGGGCCAAACCACACACGCTACTTTTAGCATCGCCGAACGGCGATTTAGTCGCATTTAGAAGCTAGACGCAGCGACTGATCGCTACACCGCGCATACTGCGGATGCCAGTCGCAGCGATTGGCTGATTGGCATTTGCCGGCCGCAGTGTTACCAGATACACCAGGTAATAACAGTAGAAACACGTTATTTTTAGCTAAAACATTAAAATATACGTGATACAAATGGCAATTATAGCATCATTTCGCAACCATATATTAAAAAAAAAAAAAAAAAAAAAAAAAAAAAAAATATATATATATAGACCTGATTTAATCATAAACGGTATATTTTTATTAAATAGGCACATTAACCAGCTTTTCTCTCTTGGAGATGATTGCTGATTTTAATTATTATAATTCTGCAAATGCATATTTGTTACTCCCGCGAATAATATTTTTATACTTTCTACATAAGCAAGCAGTGTCATCACGCCTTTCCTTATGTATATATACTTATATGGATATATATTGTATTAATAACTATGCACCTGCCATGTTATGTCTTCACCTTGGTTAACAGGTACAGAATGCCTCAGGCATTAAGTCCGCCTTTGTACGTGAAGTATAAATAAATAAATAAACAAACCTGATACTTAGCTGCAAATTGTAAAAAAAGTAAGAAAATAGTAAATTACAATTTCGCGGGCTGCCCTGGCACAGCAACAAAAATTCATAATCGATTTTCTTTCATTTTACACAGTAATGGCACGGTTGTTTTAAATGAATGTACGGTAATTTTGGTCAAAAACACATTTTTAATCTATCAGCACGGTAGTTGATAATTTGAATCTGGAAACACTGCATGATCTGCGCAACACGACTCGAAGTCCGAAGTCAGTGTTGCTCTAGATTTTGACGAACCATGGATTCTAAATCAATCGCTCCGAAGGCGGTATTGGTTACATCCATTAACCAGTTCACGTTTTACTTTTGGAGAGCATTCATTATTTCATATACCTACTTAATACGAAGAGATGAACGGTTTTTTTTTACATTTTGGAATGTTGAACACTTCATTTCAAGAGCTTTTGCTATATATCTGGAAGCTAGTCCAAGACGAAATAATACACATCTAACTATTTAACTAACTATATTTGTGATGCTTATTTATTCTTATAGAAAAGTTTTAATGTTCTGTACTTGGCTTTTCGTTTTTAGAAATGAATCGCCTTGTATGCAGTAGTTATCGCCCTTGGCACTTTCTTGAAGCCATTCTGCATAGTCCTTTTCGTTTTCCATGTTTTCAAATAGTTTTGGTCATAGTACCGTTTCCTAATGTTCTGAGCTGGAGATTCTAACCTTTGACTCCGTTATCCTTCTTCTCCTCTATTATTTTCCTCGCTATTGTCAGAAACTACTAAAACAGCACAATTATGGAGTCTTAAATTACAATAAGTACTAAAATTGCTGCAAATGCAATGCAAGCAAAGCATACTTACTTTTCGTCAAGAAAATTAAATACAATTCAGTCTTTTTTTATATTATTTATTTATTTTCTGCGGTCAAATCAATGGGTATTTACGCAGAGTACATAATTGATTTACAAAATATGTCAGTTGGTTGGTTGTCAAAATATGCTTAAAATATTATATATTATTTGTTTCATCGCGTATCGTGCGAGGTCGCGAGCAACCGGTGAATGCAAGCAGCAGGTGCCAAAGAAAACTTTTATTGCTGCACATATTATTTCCCTTTTATAAATAAGTATATTTGAGTAAGTATTCAAATAAAAATACTTATAACTGTTTAGAAGTAATGTAGGTCTCTGCTAACGATAACGCTCTGCTCTGATACACGTTTAGATGGGCACGCTGCTCCTATCTCTCCCCTTCCACCCAGTACCAATGTTCAGTAGGGAATACCTATGTATTCCTTAGAGTTTCACTAATGACGAAAGAGACGACGTTTAATGACGACTTACGTTACGTTTAATAATGACAGTTTACCTTATGTATAAACAACGATGTATTAAAGGAAGGCCATTCAATTAGACTACTATTGTTGATTTTTTTGTTTTTTATTTTTGATTTGATTGATTGATTAATTAAATTAATATTGAAATGTATAATTTTTGTAATCAATACCATTGCAAATCAGCAAGCTATCAATAGTCGACTAACGGTCAGCAACACTACAGGCGACCAGCGTCCGAACGCAAAGAGTCGCCACAACGCGATGCAGTATCGGCGCAATCGCTAAAACGCGCGATTCCGATACTAAAAGTAGGTAGTCTGCCCAGGCCCTTACACCTGCTTTTTCTATTCCACCTCCACCACTTATGAGTGTGCGTTACCCCAGCAAAATAATGTCCAAAATAGTAATTTAAATGTTACAGGCAATTAGTTGTCCAGCTTCTGTAATTGTTGCGCACATTTTGAAATTTGTTGCACATATAGATTTTGAGTTATTCCACAAAAACATTTCCTGCTGGGGTAACGTTACCGCAGCCAGACATTTTCTTTTATAATGGGAATATTGAAATAAATATTAGCCATATAATTAGTAATCTAGACGAGGTAAATGTTGCAACTTATTTTGTATTTGTTCTTCCTTCGACTGCGATGTTATCCAAGATTTTGCTGGAGTAACGTTTGTGGTTTTGCTGGATCTCTGAAACGGATAAGCAGATTCTTATCATCTTTTTTACATGACTTCTTAAGAATTAGTTTGAATTAGTTGGGTAATAAAAAATAAAATTAATGCACCATTCCAAGGTTAATTAATTAAATATGAAAACACTTCAATAGGTCCTAACACTTTGAATAAGAGCTCGAAAGACTTACTTTAAACGTTGTTTTGTAGCTTGTATCTGTCTTCAAATGTATGTGAAGTTTCATTAGTATCCTGTTAGTAATAAACAAATTATGATGAAATTCAGTTCTCCACTTTGACGGTCATAATGCGCGCTTATTTGGCCTCCGATAACCCTGTATGTGAATATATAAACTAAATGATATGTCAATAATTAGTTACTTAGTTCAGTTATATTCCTGTAAAATTTCAGCGTAGTACATACAATAATTAACGAGATAATAAAATAAAAGCCATTAGGAAGCGCAACACCGTGATAACCCGACTATATTAAGGTGGTTACAAAAAAGCGACCGCGCAGTACATTATGCTACCTTCTAAAATGTTTAGTATAATACACCTTACAAGTTCGGTACAGACGCGTACACTGTTCAATATTCGATGTGATTTTTAAATAATTTAAGTCATTTTTAGAATAAAACCATCCGTATTTAGCTAGAAAAAACTATTGTGATATTTGAAATTAGACTATAAAACAGTGGGGCTTGCTGTAAGCACTTTACTACTTACATTGTGATGTTATATTATATTACCATCACTTTGTGATTTTTAAACGATATAGGCATAATGTGAAATTAAAACATTTATTCTTTTTTTTTTTTTTTTTTTTTTTAGTAGCCCGTTGTGTCCCACTGCTGGGCAAAGGCCTCCCCCGAGTCTTTCCAGTTATTTTTGTCTTGCGCTGCCTCGACCCAGCCCCCGCAGTACGCGTCTAGGTCATCTCGCCACCTCTTCCTGGGCCGGCCTCGGCGACGCCGACCATCTTCAGGCACCCATTGCGTGGAGACCTTTGCCCAGCGGTCGCTGTGGGTCACGTCAGCCGCATGGCTGACGTGACCCGCCCAATCCCATTTGAGCCGGGCAGCCTTTTTCCTCACGTCTAAGATCCCTGTTTTAGAGCGTAGCGTGGTGTTTCGTATTTTGTCTGTTCTTTTTACACCCAAAATGCTGCGCTCCATTGCTCTTTGGCACACTCCAAGGCGGGATTTTTGAGACTCGGTGAGCGACCAGGTCTGAGCACCGTAGGTTAGAATGGGCAGGATACACATATCGATGAGCTTTCGCTTCAGGGAGATTGGTAAATCGCCCTTCATTAGCGTCTTCATGGACCAGTAGCTTTTCCAGGCGTTTTCGATTCGGCGATCGATTTCCTTTTCCTGCCTGTTTTCGAAAGAGACTAGCTGGCCCAAGTAAATATACTCATCGACATAGTTTATTTCCTGCCCATCTACCTCGACCCTACGTTTAGTACTGTTGGTCATAATTTTTGTCTTAGACCGATTCATTGCGAGTCCCACCTTGAGGCTAGCCGTGCTTAGGTCTTGCAGCATGGTCTGTAGTTCCAGAGCTGTGGGCGCAAAAAGGACTATGTCGTCGGCAAATCGGAGGTTTGTCAGCCTCTTATTGCCGACTTCAATGCCCTTGGACTTCCATGAGGCTGCCAGTGTCTTAAATATTTCCTCGAGAGTGCTCGTAAAGAGTTTTGGAGAGAGCGGGTCACCCTGTTTAACACCTCTTTGTATTTTAAAAGAAGACCCTGTTGTGTTAAGTTTTATGTTGGCGGAGCTATTGTGATAAATGTTTTTTAAAAGATCTACATATTGTGTTTCAAGTTCCTGATTTTCCAATGATCTGAATATTTCGGGATGTTTAATACTGTCGAATGCCTTTGTATAGTCTACGAAGGCCAGATATAATGGTTTATTAAACTCTGAATATTTCTCCAATATCTGGTTCAATGTCTGAAGGTGGTCAGTTGTAGAGAAACTAGGGCGAAATCCGGCTTGTTCTGGTGGTTGATGTTTATCTAGTTTCCCGTCTATACGGTTATGTATGACTTTAATAAATGCCTTGTAAATGTGAGAGGTTAAACTGATTGGACGATAATTAGAAATTTCGCTTTTATCGCCCTTTTTATGCAGAAGGATTATGTTTGAATGGCACATTGTGTTTGGAACTTTTCCTGACTGTAGTATGGTGTTAAATAGGTTTGTAAGATGAGGCAGCAAGGTGTTAGAACCAATTTTAAGTGCTTCAGTAGTGATCCCATCCTCGCCAGGACTTCTATCGTAGCGCATGGTAGTAAGCGCTCTGTGCACTTCATAGCCGCTTATTGGAGAAACGGAATCGGTGACATGGTATTCTGTGATATTATTGGTGGGTGTTGATTGATCTGAGTAGAGTGTTTTGTAGAATTTGGTTGCTATTTCCATGATTTTATCTCTACTATAGTGTTTCACTCCGTCCTCATCTACTAGACTATTGATCCATGATTTTCCCTTGGTAACTCCGTGTTTTAATACCCTCAAAGATGTATGTTTTTCCAGAGCTGTTTTAACTAAATGAGTATTAAGATTTCTCAGATCTTTCCTAATACTTCTTTTAACCTCTTTATCTAAAGTCCTATATTCTGTGGTACCAATCTCTTTTGTTGTTCGTTTGTCTATCAATTGAATACTATTAACTGTCAGTTTACTTCGATTTCTGGGTGTATTTTTTATGGATTTAGAGCTTTTGCTTATTCCGGTAACTATTTTATTATATTGATCTTCCGCGTCTGTTTCATCAATTTGAAGTTCTTTAAAATAGTTTGTTAATTCGAGATTAAACTGATCGAAGTGGTTTACAAGTGTCTCCTTTGAAAGCCTTATGCGTTTTGTAAATATTTTAGCTCGATGGATTTTAAAGTCGAGCCGAATTTTTGCACGAATAGGTCTGTGATCAGAGCTGTATTTTAATCTATTGATAACGTCAATGTTTTTAATTATATGATGGTCAGATGATAAAATGTAGTCGATTTCATTGTGTGCATAGCCATTAGGTGAGACCCAAGTCCATCGTCGTTGTGGTTTTTTGAAAAAGAAGCTATTTGTTATGTGCATTCTCTGTCCAAAGGCAAATTGTGTAAGACGAGTTCCTCGCTCATTGCGGTCCCCTACTCCAAAGTTACCGACGGTATCTCGACTGTCCAGTTCTTGTCTTCGTCCCACCTTTGCGTTAAAATCGCCAATGACCATATTCCATGTACCCTTGTTTTCATCGCATGCTCTGTTAACTAGATCGTAGAAATCTTCTACATCCTCATCAGTATGTGCAGATGTGGGTGCATAAACTTGTATTAGAGTTAGAGTTTTGGTAGGAGTTAGTTGGAATTTGAGCACAGCGACGCGTTCAGAATAGCCCAAAAACTCGATAATATTGTCTTTCCACTTTTTCGCCACCATGAACCCCACTCCGTGATGTCCATTAGTTTCTCCACTTTTATTCTATATCTGTTATTTTCTGCGATGGTTTTAAATCTTAATTTATATTTTAAAAGTGAAGATTTGTATTACTAAAGACAAAGTGTAAAGTAAAATTTAAAAAGTAATGGAAAATGCCATAAGAACAGTATTGCTACCTGTCATTGTTTTAAAGTTTTATCAATATTTTGAAAGTTTTATTGAAATGATTATTTAACCTGTAAATAAAATTTAATAACACAAACTCAAAACACTTGTGTACACATCCGTACTAAACTTGTAAACCTATCCTACATATTTAAGAAGGTAGCATAATGTACTGCGCGGTCGCTTTTTTGTAACCACCTTAATATGGTCGGGTTATCACGGTGTTGCGCTTCCTAATGGCTATTATTTTATTATCTCGTTAATTATTGTATGTACTGCGCTGAACTTTTACAGGAATATAACTGAACAAAGTAACTAATTATTGATATATCATTTAGTTTATATATTCACATACAGGGTTATCGGAGGCCAAATAACTAAGCGCGCATTATGACCATCAAAGTGGAGAACTGAATTTCATCGTAATTTGTTTATTACTAACAGGATACTAATGAAACTTCACATACATTTGAAGACAGATACAAGCTACCAACGTATAAAGTAAGTCTTTCGAGCTCTTATTCAAAGTGTTAGGACCTATTGAAGTGTTTTTATATTTAATTAAATAACCTTTGAATGGTGCATTAATTTAGTTTTTTTATTACCCAACTAATTCAAACTAATTCTTAAGAAATCATGTAAAAAAGATGATAAGAATCTGCTTATCCGTTTCAGAGATCCAGCAAAACCACAAACGTTACTCCAGCAAAATCTTGAATAACATCGCAGTCGAAGGAAGAACAAATACAAAATAAGTTGCAACATTTACCTCGTCTAGACTACTAATTATATGGCTAATATTTATTTCAATATTCCCATTATAAAAGAAAATGTCTGGCTGCGGTAACGTTACCCCAGCAGGAAATGTTTTTGTGGAATAACTCAAAATCTATATGTGCAACAAATTTCAAAATGTGCGCAACAATTACAGAAGCTGGACAACTAATTGCCAGTAACATTTAAATTACTATTTTGGACATTATTTTGCTGGGGTAACGCACACCACTTATGACTTAGGTATAACGACCAGGTTGTCTAATATTTGACTAAACTGTCAAGCCTAAAGCCTGTCATCTAAATTCGAATAGAGTTCATCTCATATCAAAAACTATAACAAATAATCTAAGCAAATATAGGTTCTATTACTCGAAACCAGCCAGTCTCTACAGCGCGACGCGACGTACTTACTTTGTGATAAACTGCCTGTCGGTTTGGTGCCTTTTAGCGGATGAAGTAGGTGCCAAATAGATTCAGAAGCTAAATCTATTTGACCTTTCATCTAAATTTTAGATGAAAAGTTTAATGAAGGTTGGATTCCAGCAAATAAGATGTAAATAAAGTTGCTATTGGATATAGTACGCAAGGCTGTGTCGGTGACTGTTCTAAAGTAGGTAGGTCCGACATTTACCGAGTCGGTAGTACTTTTACTGTCTGATCACGTAGCCAGTGAACGTTTTGTTATTTACGGTCATTGACCAATATTAAGTTAGAAGCTTAGTTCCACTACCAACTTTCAATATCGTTGTATGTCTAGACGAAAAGTTGAAATTGCAGTCTGCACTGTCATTCGTATCATTGTTATTTAGATCTTTTCGAAATATCAAAATGTCTAAGTGCGCATTAGTGCACGATGTCTTTTAGCAGTTTTACTATATTGCGCAAATTGACATCAGCGACTACATTGCATTGTGGGAACATTCACAACAAATTTAGCTTGCGGGGAGTTTGATCAATTAAATCTGTGATGCTTCTGCAATCACTGTCTTCTGTTCTGATAGATATATCCACAGCAGTCTGCAATTACTGAGTAAGTAGGTACCTATTATTTCTTCCGGGGCCCAAGTAGGTATACTAAATCAAGAATAAAACGCACACATTAATTACTATGGAACATTGCTGTTTAATTAAATGACGATTAATATATTTAAACAAGTTGGTACAACACATTTACCTATTTTACATACATACAAAAAAAGTTGATTTTAATTAAACACTAAAATATATAATTTAATTGCATAAGTTTGAACAATCAGAATTCCAGGAGTTGATATGTGCGCTTGCGCTGGTAAATTGTTGATGCAAGTGGCTCCAACAGTGAATGATCTGTAATTCCGTACGGTTTGGGCCATTTGCATCTTTTCTGGTAATCTGTACCCATTCTGATAAATAAACCTATTATATGAATTTTACATAGGTACACGCCACACGGTGGACAGAATATTGTGGCAAACTTTTAACATTGATTAGGCAGGTACTGACGCCAGCACATTAAGCTATACCAAACTGACAATTTTTTCCAATTGAATAGGCACAAAAAAGCGAAAAAATAAATCATTTTTACAAACAGACAACCGCCTTCAAAAACTATAAAGTAGAAAATATCTTTTTTATTATATGAAAAAAGCGGATATCGGATAATCTTATACTAGGTGATTTTTTATTCACGTTCCAAATTTCTCAGGGTGATAGTACCCATGAAATTGAATAACTTTCTCCAAAAAACATGGGTCGAAATATTAAAAAAAAAATCGGACTTCCCATACAAAATCGATCAGCTGACTATTGATTTTGTATGGGAAGTCCGATTTTTTTTTTAATATTTCGACCCATGTTTTTTGGAGAAAGTTATTCAATTTCATGGGTACTATCACCCTGAGAAATTTGGAACGTGAATAAAAAATCACCCAGTATATCATCATATAGGTACTTATTGCATTCACGTAGTTTACATACCTACCTAGGTTTCATACATGAACCCTGTAAGGGCACCCTGTTATTTAATAACCGACTTTTTAATTTCAAATAGAATGAAGAACAGGGCCTCAAGTCTGCTATTACAATAGTGTCAGAATGGTCTATCATTGTTTTCATAATTGTTGATTTTGACAAGTTTGATAATCTACTAAATATACAGAATGGGGACCACATATATGCAATAAATTATACGACATACTTGTTATCACCTTTTTTGACGATATACAAAAATTGAACGAAATCGGTTCAGTAATTAGGTCAAAAAGTAGAGTTTTAATTTTGAACAAATTTAAACACTCTGTAGAATTGAATCACTAGGTCAATGACTGAATGAACTTGAGTCCTCATAACACTGAAAAGCAACGTTGCCACGGAGTGTAAAACTACTAATTATCACGACGCTGTTATGTACCTATTTTAGGTTGCCTAAATGTAAAATTTGCTCCGGGGTCCAGGTACGTTGTCTTTATACAGAGTGTTTACTTTAACTGAATTTATCTTAATATTTATTTTGTTTGAAAATTTAACTTTTTTAATTTTCGGTTTTTAATTTAATATTTAATTTTACTACACTTCTGTGGACTAGTATTACTTGAGGTTTCATTTATTGCATAGAAGTGAGATCCATATTGTATAATGGCGCTATTATGACTTCCCAATGGTCAACCACTGATACGCCGTTGAAAGAAATGTTATAGAATGGTAATCTCGTACAAAATGACAACTGAATGACTGACTTAGGCGGTGATCTGCTAAAATTTTAACAGTTCCTTTGATCAGCGACCTACCATTAGAACGTCATTGTGCGGTCATTGCTTTTAATTCGACCGACCAATGATCGACCATTATGAATTTAGCAGATTACGAACTTTTAGCAAAATTACAATGGGATCGTGTTGGAATGACGAAATTATAAAAATAGCAGACTTGGCCCCCCTGAACTCATGTTAAAAGTTAGCGTCACAATGTTTCTTTCAACCTTGTATAGTTAAAATGTAGATGAGTAAGTAACAATAGGTAGAGGTAGGTAGGCAGATAACATAACAACATACATTAACACGCGCACGGGCGAATTGGCTCGCCTCCCGCAAATGCACCTGAGGGAGGTGCGAATATATTTTAGGCACGCTATTATTGGTGACACGAATGTTTGTAAGTACATCTACCAACAATAACATAATATTTATATAATTAAAACAACATACTTATTAATTGAATACATTTTTAAGAAACATATTTATTCAGCAGCTACACTATTTGCAGAAAAAATAGTTGACACATATTTTCACATTTTCAGATTACAGAAATCTAAAATATATTAGGACTTAAAAATCATTTTTCTTTTCACGAGAATAATTAATCCCTTATCAGTTATCACAAGATACGTCAAAATAACCTTTTGAACGTCACAGTCATGTACCTACAAACCAAAATGTGCCCAGCACGCCACAGTCACGACTACATGACAGATTTCTTTTTTTATATGACCACAAATCAATTAATTAGATAGATTTGTGGTAATAGATTTAATTATTGTTGATTTTGACAAGTTTGGTAATCTACTAGAATAATGGCGTCATTATGACTTTCCAGTGGTCAACCACTGACACGCCATTGAAAGAAATTATATAAAATAGTAATCTCGTACAAAATGACAACTGAATGACTGACTTAGGCGGTAATCTGCTAAAATTTTGACAGTTCCTTTGATCAGCGACCTACCACTAGAACGTAATGTGCAGTCATTGCTTTTATTTCGACCGACCAATGATCGACCATTATGAATTTAGCAGATTACGAACTTTTAGCAAAATGACAATGGGATCGTGTTGGAATGAGGAAATTATATAAATAGCAGACTTGGCCCCCTGATCTAAGTGATGATGCGGCCTAAGGTGGAATACGCTTGCCCAGAATGAACTCTAATCCCATAGAGTAGTAATTCGTAGCTTGACACCGAAAGCACGTTTTTGCTTTTGATTATATAATGTCTAGATGGTACACTGTGCATCTACGTCTCTGTGTGCGTAAATAATGATTATATAAGCAATTATGTATATAATTATACATAAATTAATATTATTATACATATATTAATCATTTATTATTATTATTACGCATTTGGGCTTTGATTATATAAGCACTTGTCAGCCAATAGTTGGCTGACACTTTTTGACACGTTTGCGTGCACTTGACGCTCCATCTAGACATTATATATAATCAAAGGTTTTTGCTTTTTAAAGTGGCGGTTAAAAGGCTAACGGTTCCACTTGTAAATAAATAATTTAACACAGGTAGGCCAGTGGTGTCCATATTATAGAGTGCAGGCTGTGTTTTCATGACTAGCTACTTACTACCAATGAACTATAACTTACGTGCACGCCAGGTACTTGCACAATAGAAATAAGGTTTAAAACATAATGTTTAAAAGCTCCATTCTTCTTTCTTCTGATCATCCGGACATTGTTGCATTAGGATGAACGCAGAGGCAGTGTCGATAGTGGCTGTTGTAGTAATGTAAACAACCAGCTAACCACACTGCCAACGCGGTCTACCATGAATACGCTTCTTGCCTCTCCATCTTAACCACCTCGCAGTGATCTTTCCCGTGTCGTAGTGGTCTAATGGTGGAAGAGACGAGAGCCTGAGTCTTTATGTTTAAGACTTTAACCCTTTCACGTTTATAATTATTCTAAGAGAATAAAAATGATTTTGTTTATTTTTATCTACTTATTTTGGCCTGATTTAACATAAAAGTAATACAAAATAAAGAACATGAGTGTATTTTAGTGTTTTTGTGAAGGGGACACATATGTCCCAATATGCGTCAAGGTATATAAATTGTTACGTATCGCAGCAAAAATACTCTAACATTTTTATTGCAAAATAAAAACAAACTGTGGTAGAAAATACAAATTATTTAATATAAGAAACTTATTTATTATTTGTAACATAAATTTTGTGATATTCAGCGAAACAATTAGTTCCGGAGTGTAACACAGGTGGACATTTTCATGTAGAGATGGAGAGAGATATAATATATATTATGTTATTTGTCTGATTTTCCACATTTTCCGAAATGTCCTACTGCACTGTAACATTTTACTGGAGTATTTTTCATATCAGAAGTGTAGGTGCAATTTAAAATGCTCTTGTACTAAAGTTATATCCTTGAATCTCACCAAAACTGTGCGGTACATAGGAGTTTTCCCGCCAGTTGAAAGATGGAGTAATAGTGCTTTATTGCAAGAATCAATTATGTTTTTCACTAGAGACGCTGAACTTGGTTCAATTACAATAGTCGACATATCCGCATCCATATCATGTGCTAAAAATGTTTGGTTCTCTTCATCAAGGCGTAAATCATCCTCGTCGTCACTGTTATCAGCTAACGGGACTCCAAAAATACGTTCCTCCCGCACCGAAAATTTTCGATGCCGATTTGAAGACATTTTCTGCAGTAAAATATATAAAATTGAGAAACAATACGATGATTGTAATAGCCAATGACTTCGAAGCAAAAGTCTCCTTTGATGCATATTGGGACACCCGCGTCCCTTTAGACTTTTTCACATAATATGCATAATTTTGACTAAGAAAACCGAAAATAAATAATAAAATAATAATTACACTTACCTGTGAATATGAACCTGACGAAAAACGGCCGTCAAAATTCACTATTTATCAATAAAAAAAAAAACAATATTGACGTCTAGCCAAAATATTTATCACTTTTCGCGCCACCAACTTTTTTGTCAGATATCTTTTTTTTTTTTATTTACCAGCTTGTAAACTCGAAAAGGTACAATGAATCTTAAAAACTTAAATACAAAAATGGTTTTACTTTCCCAGTGTAGCTGTAACTGGTAAAAATTGTGGGGGGACATATGTGTCCCATATGCGTGAAAGGGTTAAGAAATCGATAAACAGTAAAGGCAGGCAACATCTTTTGCTTTTTGTAGAATTGCTTCATTGTTAGCGACGATTTTAGATATAGGTATACCTAATCGAAGATACATTTCTTGAGTGTCTGCTAGAATATCTGCTAACAATTTTAGGACACAGACAGATTTTTTACAGCTTTAATAATTTTACTTTATTTACCTACCTACGCCTGGTTTCAGGTACGAATAATATAAAAATTAGCAAACAAATTGTCAAGCGCACGCAAGCTATTGTAATCGTTTGACTGACTTATCAACAGCCAATCGGATCATTCGATTTGTGTTTAAGGGCGATGCGCCAGGTAAGCCCGCGAACTTCAAATATATTCTTAAGTTTTTCGCAATTTTCAGCCCAGTATGTAGTTGTAGTATCTAGTTTGCCGTATGGTGCCGACCCGTGCCGGCCGCGAATAGCACCACCCCATTTCTACCCGTGGGTATCGTAGCTGGCGACAGAGGGATAATGACCAGAGGATGGGCAGCAAGCTCCTTGTGAGTATCATAAAACCTACTGCGATCGCCAACATGCATCGGCCAAGCGATGGCGATTACGGCTGAACCACCCTTGGGGAAGACCTATGCCCAGCAGTGGGCGTCTAAGGTTGACATGATGATGATGGTGATCTAGTTGCATGGAAATAAAAAATATTCGCAGGGAACAAATATTTACAGAAATATAATAATTAAAATCATCAACATGACTCTACGATTAAGAAAAGCTCGTAAATGTGTCTACTAATAAAATATTATGACGCTGTAAATGCACATCTATTTGTTACTCCCGTGAATATTTTTTTATTACCATACAAAAAACTTTTAATTTCGCGGTTTACCCTGGCCCTTTCACCTAAACTTTGACATGTCGATAATTTTCGTTCCAGAAACTGGGTGTTACAAAGACGTTCAAAATCATTATCTAGTCTAAAGTTATAGTGACCATCCAGAATACAGCGTTCAAGATCTTGTCGATTTGCTGCCACCTCCAATGCTTCATTAGGCGGTTACCTATAAAACAATAAGATTTTAAACATCGCGTTGTCATAATAATATAGCCACTCTAACGTAAAGAGAAACACTGAATATGTGTAGGTTTACGCACGGGAATCGAATCCGCGGTCACAAATCGCTCAATCACTGCACTAGCCTTACTGTTGTTGTGTAAAGTGATAGGTCCACATTATTTTTTCCGTTGACTGTACCTATAGGTATTCAGCTTCATTCTCGTGCAGGGACTAGGGTTAATCGGGCACAGTAGATTACTAAATCTCTCGACCCGGGAATCGAACCTGGCAGAAAAGCGCAGCTTCAGTTGAAGCAAGTAGACCTGTACAGAATAAATTTTTAGTTTGTGATGCTTTATGCTTTCCAGAATCATGTTAACGTACGTGTGCTTTATGGCTATTTTTTTGCTGATGTCTGAGCTATACGCGTTTGGGATTCGAACGGTCGGACGTCGAACCCAAACATTTACTTATAAAAGTGGTAAATTTATGTTAGGAACCCTATAGTGCCTTAGTGGCTCAGGAGAATTTTACAGATTGTGTTTCTACATCCTCCGGTAGTAATTATTTTTATTAGGTCGTTATTTCAAATTGTTGTGTTGTTCTCTGCGGCCGCGCGGCTTGTCACGCCGACGCTGGTTTCGTTTGTAGCACGTTCGCTTCTACTCCACGACAACCTGTAAACAAAAATATAAAGATACTTGTGTGTCTTTCTAGTTTCTGCTATTCTAATATTATAACTGGGCTTTTAATACCATGTTGTCTATAACTGATTTTTCTTTCAGTGTAGGTGTTTCAAGTCGCTAGCTAGGTAGTTACATTTTTTGCTGTGACTGCTTATATATATCAGCGAAGTATATTTCAACATGGTGGTGTTAACCTCTGTGGTCTGCTCCGCACTACTTATATACTAAGTAGTGGTACGTAAGTATTATATCATCTGTGGTAGTGGGCAGAAGATTATAGAAAAGAGAGACGGGAGGCTTTTAACCTGTAGTGAGACGATACATATACTTAGGTAGACTTTTCAAAATTCAACTGCCCCTACAAGAATGCACTACAACACAATCAAGATGTGTGGAGCTACTGTTTCATTATTTCATATTTCAGGGTTGGTCCTTTAACAAAAGGTGTTTGGATTCACAGTACTTTTACCGCCTGAAAGATGCGCATTGACCAAGTCACCCAGTCCTTGTGTAACAGATTTGTCTGATTATTGAGATCTACTAACTACGGGGATTTCAGCCCTGCAGCCAATTTATGTACCGAGATCTTAAGAGTATGGAATCTTATAGCTAATTCCTATATGGGAAACAAGTCCCTATTCCCTAGGGATTTCAGCCCTGCAGGCAATTTATGTACCGAGATCTTAAGAGTATGGAATCTTATAGCTAATTCCTATATGGGAAATAAGTCCCTATTCCCTAGTGTCATCAGGCTCGGAATATATAAGGCATCGTTCTTTCTCAATGGTATTTTCCCATAGGTAGGTACGTAATGCACGTCTCTGCGTAGGCGGAGGTAGGTAGGCATGAGTTCACTTTCATCATACCCGTGACATGAATTTGATATTTTAAAAACACGATTGCTTTCAAGTACTTAAAGTTCGTTCAAAATAACGAAGCCAAGAGTGTAAACCTGCCTGTATACATAATACATAATATACCTAAGTATTATTGTTTGTATACAAACTTTAACTCTCTATTAGGAAATAAGTTTCTAAGTCCTTTCTTAGCAGATGCGTTCGGTGTTCAAGAAACCTACATACCATATCTGTGAGGGGCACCAACATACGTAATACTTATATTTTTAGTAATTTTGCGATGTCGCCATGTTCAATCATATTGGCCAACAGGGGATTTCCCACTAACATTTCGACTTCGACTTTCCTTATCTCGTTTTCAGTATTATGTGAAAGATTTCACAGAATTAAACCGGATCTTAGGCGACTGTCATTTGTTATTTTAATCTGGACTAGCTCTTGTCTGTGACTTCATCCGCGTGATATCGGTTATCGCTGATAGTTTATAATATCCTTTCTTGGGTCCAAGCTTAGTCTGTACCGAATATTATCAAAATCATTTCAGTGCTTTAGCTGAAAAAGCGTAATAAACAAACTGACTTTCGCGAATAACAGTATGGATTTAAAACATTCACCGGCATCAAAATTAGCTTGAGTTGATTTGTTGCGGGGCTCTGAAGTACCGACGTAAATGTGTAGTTGGCAGTATGTGGGCAGATACCTATGTGTTTATATCAAAATGTAAGTAGGTATCTAGTTTTTCACCTCATTAATTATTTAATTGGTAAAATAGTCAAACCCGCCGCGTTGCTAACATACCTACTATGTATCGACCTTTATGCCTTCATTAAACATATCTAACATGTGTGTTATCGCAATGCATCTAACTAATTAAAAGACATACAAGGAAAACTGGTTGCAAATCTTACGAGTCACTTGTTAAAATCTTACAGGTTGAATAATTATTATTTGCAGTATAACTAGCTTAGTCACGCCGACGAAGTCGCGGATTAAAACGTAACCTACGTCCTTCTCTAGGGTTCTAGCTATCTTCATACCTACCACATTTCATAAAAATCGGATCAGCCTCGTGAAATGTTACAGGCAGAGTTACCCACTTTCGCGTTAGTAATATGAGTAAGGATAAAAGATTTAGGGTCTGTTTCACTACCAATGACGACCAAGATTCATTAAAATATTACACAGAAATTGTCTGAAAATATTTTCTAATTTAATCTGAACTTATTGAAATGTGGTGAAACTGACCCTTAAAAGTTTCACTCGTCTTCGTATTCGAGGGCGATTGACGTGCGTTAAACAATGTAGGGATGGCCGATTTTTTGCTTTGAAACGATCCTTTGGATCGTAATTAATGGATCGTTACCTCGTGAATCGATTCTCGATTTTAATCGTATTACATTGAATCGAATTTATTCGATCTCAGTAAAACGTATGGTAATTTTATAAAAATAATGGAAAGCACAGTAAGCATATAAAATTGTTTATTTTACCATGATATATACTATATCTAATGCAAAGTGTACCACGGACGTGGCATCAAATCCCTCAAAAACTCACAAACTAAAACAAACACTTATCAAATAGGTACTTTCACAGGTTATCCAGTCAACAATGATAAAAGGTATGCTCACAATAATTAATTCTCGTCCATTCACTTAACTCAAGACATTGTACTATAGTCTACCACTCTACCTAGATTACACGTGTCTATTTCAATGACAGCGATAGATCATACCTACCTACCTACTCAATGTATACAAGTATATATATATTATTATACAAACTTATTGAATCACAATTTCAGTGAGTGAAGTAGTAGTTACTTGTAATGTACTTGTGCATCTCTTTATCTGTAATTGGATATGAATAACCATTAGCTTATCAGTGGCACAACCTTTAGAATCACTGCGCTACCTACATAGATACTAGATAGGTACGTACATACTTCAGTAAAGTATCTATTTACCTACTTAGTTTTGCAAAGCGTTTAGGTACTGTACCCATAGGTAGTAAACTCTCTTCTTTAACTAATGTAATTGGCCAATAGCCGTTTTATTTAAATAAAAAAATAGTACATTCTGTACTCTTAGCTATGCATAATCAACTGCGGTTCCGTAGAAGTTTGTTTTTATAATTTTCTTGAAATTAATGTATAAACACACCTAGTATGTCAGACTGATTATTTGTGTCTCTACTAAACTAAATATCTAATGAGTAGTGGACATATTCGCAGGTACAGCTCAGCAGTTTCTTCAAAAGATTTTTTGCTACCTTTTTAGTAATATGCGCATTCTGTCTGTCAGTCCTCTGAAGCAGCCTTTCGATTTCTCTTAATTATCGACCTGAATGGATCGACTTCCTAATATGGGAGAAATCATTATAGTGTAAGACCCTCAAAAAAGGTAATTGATAAGTGTTTTGATCCAAAATCTACGACTATATTCATTAGATGTGTCGAAACTGCTTTCAATTTATATAAATAGGAAAAAAGTGGAGATAACCTACTCTTAGTGCATTAAGTATGTAGTCTTAGTAGTAGGTTCAGGTTCAGACAGCGTCATCACCTGGTCCCCTTCACGTAGGTAACTATTAATTTTTTTTCAAAAGGGGTACAGGTACAGGAGGTATTAAGATACGAAAGGTGGCTCCTCAATCCTTACGGACATGTTATTATTGCTCGTATTGGTTGTTGCAATATGCTCGTAAAATCATATATTTTTAGATGCTTAAGTCATGATATCCCATGAAATCATAACTACGGGCGAATACGACGTGATGATTGCTCTCGATGTGATCATGCAACTGTCAGATAGTCTGTGCGGAATGACAATGACGTATATATGTATAATGAAGATATTACATCATCAACGATATTATATAGTAAAACTGAGTATTCAAAAGTAACTTAATTAACCTTCTTTGTGAACTTAGGGGCGGATATATTAAAAATAAAATGAAACAAAATAAAAATAAAATAATTTATTAAAGAAAACAAACACTAATTTAAAAGGGGTAAAGTTTCTTATTATATGATGCTGCAGCATGTCAACTGTATTGTGGTTGAAAGTCAGCTGAGATACCTACCCTATATAAAACAATACCAAAAAACAGAGTTCCCCTTTTTGTTATATACCTAATATAATACCATCCGTCATATTTTTGTTTGTATAAAATGTAGCCTATGGCACTTGCACCATAATAACGATCAATTGCCAACACATTCATCACAATCGGACGAGTAGTTTAGGCTATACGTAAATACAAACAAACATATGTAGACTGCTAAAATCATAACCCTTCTATTTAGCTTTGCCGTAGTCGGGTATAAAGATGACTATGAACTATGTATATTAAATTAGATAATGTTTTCAACGAACGTCTCAGCACTGTCTTCAAGTGATTGCATTATGTGGACATAAGGTGTGAATACAATAGTGAAATGAGATTATAGACAATGCAAGGCTAGGCGTAGGGCTTCCCTGCCTCCCTGGACGCCCGCACAGCGTCCACCCCAGCCACACTTGACCCACTGACACCGTTCCACTGATTCCACACAATACAATTATACTGTCACGTACTATAAGTACCTATAATACTTGTGATATATTGTCTTCGTGATAGAAATTTATGCGCGCGTGTGAATTTTCCAAGAGGAGTGAAATCCCAGCGCCCCTGTAGCGATATGTACTTTCGTGATTATGTTCTAAGGTTTTTAAATTTGGCTTATGATTACTATTTAAGTACGTTTGCGCAGTGTATGCGATCCGAATCTGAGAATTGACGGCCTAAACAAAATGTCCTAAATTACGAACGAATGGAATTTAGATATAGAGCGCAATCCGTCATACGAATAGTAAGACTGGTGTTTCGAACCGTCATTTGTCGGATTCAGTGCACAAACACCTTTTGTGAACTCTGTAATGAAGAGCAAACTGTGTAGGGTGGCAATAGATCTTGTGTGATTATTACACAACATACTAATAACACTCAATAATTAATTTGCTAATAAAACTGGTATCTCATAAAACTATGGTCAATCAACAGAACCTATAATTGAATTGTAGACTAATATATCTACTCGTAAGTGAATACCGAAGCCGTCATCTATAAACGATGTCTCAAATCTGTTTTTTTATTAAGTCCTTTGAAAGTACCTAGATGGATAATTAAAATTTTAATCATTTAGCATTATGCCTTTTTTGGCACTTCTTCTCATTGTTGTTTGGCTAAATCATACTTAATTTTATCTTTTTTGTAGGTAGGTTATTCCTATGTAAAACTTATTTAATAGAATTGGTAAATACAAGTACATAGGCATTGAACTATATAGTACCTCATTGTACATAGGTAAATTCAGCAAATCAGAATGAAAAATATTTGTATTTTGGTACTTTATTTACTGATACCAATTTTATAATAAAGTCTAAATGTTTCCATTGATGAATGATATTTCTCTTCGTTTTGTTTTGAGACGCCCTCCCTTTGTAAACTGTAACAAATAACCATGGAGCTAACTGCGCTAGCAATACCTAGTAACTCAGTAAGATTACCAAGGCCGCATAAGAATAGTGCAGAACTATGAATATGAGAGCGCAACATTGTTTGTAGCTATTTCAACGTGGCTCTAATTATACCGTGGCCAATAGTTTGCTGTAACCGTGTGGGCTAACAGCTGACAGCTTTCAAATGCTCCACTCGCTCATATTTGTGCCAGTTGGACCTGATTTATATCGGCCTTCTCCGCTCCGATCACCAATATATATTTATATAAACTGCTTTATCGAACAGGTGGATTGATGTTGGTTATGTAGTGATGTAACCATTGCTCATAAGATGCATCGTCATGTTTTTCAATTATATTTTGTCGGGAGAGATTAAAAAGTAATTTTTATAATTGCAAGCACAATCACAAACTGCATGTTTGTGATTTATAACTTTATTTATCTATTGTATTCATGTGTGGAGAAATCTAAAAGTCTACTTAGTATAAAATTCACAAGACACTAGAGCAACGTTGCGGTAAAAAATTGTAAATCCCCACAAACAAGTGACTGCAATAGTGCGGCGAGCGACGATAATTGCTGTCGAAGGCTACACGAGGGAACCACCGCCACAATGGCTTCCTACCATTATGTCTTTGTCAATGTACTCATAATAACTATATGTATATAATTTGTAACTAGAAATTGCTACTGTCTATTGACACTACGAAATATCATGCGAATAAGAAAATAATACTGTAACTACTCAGCTACTGTGTTCATTAAAATATATACTCAGGGTTGGGTTCTAAAAAAGAATAATTAAGAAATGAAACAAAAAAAATCTCGAAGAAAGCTGTAATAAAAACCCACAAAAACATTCAAAACATAAACAAAATTAACAATTTGTAACTCTAATATGGAAATACAATCAAATTAACATAAGTGTTTACATACAAATAATACTTATTATACAAAAATAATACGGAAAGCCAAATTAGACACAATACTAAAAGTAAAATAGATAAAGCGCACAATGACCTCAAGAGGTTTTCTAAAACATAATTTACGAAAATTGCGTAAGAGATATAAAACTAAACACAATAAAATGGGAAAAAAAATATAAATAATTAGGTGCAGCATGTTCAAAATAGTTTAAATAAAACGGTTCACTAGAGTTCATAACAGTTCATAGAACTGATGGTTTGGTGTTGTCTCGTCAGGAGCGATGCTACACGCTCCGGGGTGTCGTACCAGATAGTGCATTTACAGTGTCAACTTTGCCTTAACGCAAACTTGTAGCGTGCTTTGCAAACGCACTCCTGGCACGAACTCCGGAGCGTAAAAAACTTCGATATCGATATCTGACGAACGAAGGGCAGCACTACACAGTCTATGTACTACGTACGGAACGTCTTTGCCGTTTGTCACTTAGTGTCCCGAATTATACTAATTGGCACAGGACATTGTTATTTATTTGCAGGTTTTAAAAGCGTTTGTTAGTGCTAAGCGATGATAGGGTTAGTAGCTTTGCTTTGTATGTTAGTACACTAATGCTTTGATTCTGCATGCTCTTTTATCAGTGCTCGGCATTGGGTTTAACTTGATTCCTTTCTAAATTTCTGTGTGCGCACTGTGTGAAATAGTTTCGTATGTAGGGACCTTCTCGTCGAACAGAATAAATACGTAGTAATATCTTCTAATGTTAATATAATTATCATGTATCTAATTCGCGCTTATGGCACCTGATTGTTATTCCACATACGGAGGTATCGAGTGTCGTTTCACCATATGATTGACACCGACGGTTAAGGATGCAATGAATGACAAGGTCGGTAATAGGTACCATATTGGGGAAACTGCGGATTTTTAATTATTAATAATGTACAGAGTAATTAAACTTTGGTTTTATTTTTATTTCGACTCCTGAAAGGTTACAGGCTACAGGGAAATGCATATTTTTGACGCAAGTGAGCGATAAGCCATCACGAGGAATTTTTAATGGCTGCCATTTTCATTTTTACGAGCATTTAACTGTGTAAATAAAACCAATGACTAGCACATATCTACTTTAGAATTTTTATGTGTGGCGGCTATTAATTTCCGCCGCACGAGGAAAATGACATTTGTCGAGGTTATGATGTCACTTCCCGCAGATGTTATAACGTTTGTATGACAAGACTTGATGTAGCGAGATGTCCCACGGATTTCGAAAGCTTTGTGTATTTTTAAAATATTCAAAACGAAAGTGTCGAGTGAAAGCGTGACATTTTAATAACGAGTGCTGATAAAACCAGACGCGTCTCAGAGCTTGTGCGTCGAAATGTTGAGAAAGAATTGTGTATGCATGCATTAATTACTTCAGCTTGGTACTTAGTGATTGTATTTATACTAAGAGTGTTATAATTAACACACTTTCAGCATGCAAAGCGAGGGAGTAGTGCAAATATTGCTGAGGCAACATATTATTCATTCGTTTTTGCGAGAAAGCAAATAAGAAATATTATGTTAACGACGGAAATTGAACCTACGTTTATGAGGAAAGATTCATTTATTTATTTTTAAACAGATAGTTATTTAGGAGAATTGAGGGCTAAAATACAACTTTTTGACAATTCGGTTTCACTTTGCTTTGTTTCCATAATCTAGGTACAGGAAAACTACTTGAAAACATACAAATAGCTGAAGTCTACTGTCGTGGAGGTAGAACACTTGATCATTTAATTATTTCCTCATTGAGAAACAAGAATTATTCTGCATTCTCAAACGAATATTCTACTACATATAGATGACTAGGTGTAATAAAAATCAATGCAGTATCGAGATCAATATACTTTGTAACATGAGCTTCATTGTTGAAAGCATATTTTGTGAAAATTTTCGTTTATATCATAAATTAATTAATTTTATAAAGATTTGTGACATTAATTCATACAATAAAGTTTACTTGTGCAATGATGCTTTATCAATCTTTAGTTTAAAAGAATCGGTACTAACTACGATTTAGAGATTCTAGTTTTTATCGAGAAGCTAAATTTGTGCTAAGGCTCGTTTCGTTACCGACATTAAAAAAAGATTTGAAGTTATAAAATCAATACACCGGAAAATTACAAATCAAACAAACAATGTAACTTTAATCAATCGAAAAGCTAACTGTAAATAAACATTAAAGACAAACTTTCACTTACATGTGTCTGTAAACACAAAAAAAAACCTGAACTTTATCTTCGTACACAGTTTTGTTTTCTCATAGGTAGGTACGTGTTATGTGCAATATTCATATTAATCAATTGCTACATTAACAAAGCTATTAGATGTGTCAGCGGGTATATTGGACTAAGTACATGCACATCACATACAACTCGCTTAATCAACGCGGCATAGATCAAGGCAATCATTTATGTTGTGCCTTTACGCACACTAATTGTTTATGAAGTTCGTTTCCATTGACAAATACAAATGACCCTTTAATTGTGTAAATCTTAAGTGCCAGCCAATGTACTTTTAGATCTCGGTAACTTTTAGATTTTTAAACTTTATTTTTGTTGATAGTTTCAATCAGTTTAAGGTAAAGTTGTATGTGGATGTGAGGGCGAAGTTCGGTATTCAACAAATCTTTGAAAGAAAACATCTAGGTAAGACGTGCCAAAGATCATTGGGAAGTGGGTGTAGCGATGCAAGATAAGTTTTTCCGCAATGACGTAATGTTGCAATGGAGACGAGACCTTGTGTTACTTGACACGTGTGCCATCTATAGCTAAGTTTATTTGTATACGTAATGGAGTGAAGTGAGTTGCATGTGCAATTGCATATCTGTGCTAATTTATGCATGTGACGCGTAAAGTATAAAATGGAATGACTATGCATTTGATAGTTATACATATTTTCTATAAGAAACTGTTTAGGTTCAGATGAAATGCAATATGGTATTTTTAATGTTTTGCCTCAATTCGACTCTATTCATTTTTTGTCCTGCAGACAGTTTTTTTTTCTTTTCGGTCAATAAAACTTGTTTTATAATGATACAATCTCACTGATCGACAATGATTTCATATGCGTATTAAAACTAAGATCATTTATTTTACGTAAAATTTTGAACCAATACAGTCGTTGTTGAATATAAACGATGTCCAATAGTCATTAAAGCTAGAATCTTGCCAGGTATGTAATTATATTGAAGTTTTTATGGCAATTCTTGGTATAATGACTGATGTCGTTTGGGTGTTGTTTAGCTTGGCACAATGTGAAACAAAGGTGAGCCGGCAAGTGGGTCACAGCGGTGGCCTTGCGCCGCGAGAGTCCGACCCAGTCCACCATCCGAGGGAGCGCATACTCACGCTTTAATTGTATTAGGTACATGACAGATACACTACTATGTGCACGATTTATACAATTATAGTACATTATTTTTAGGAAACGTGCGTGTATGTTTACTCGAACTCATTTTATTTACATGCTTGATCAACTAAGCTTGTGTAAAAAAATAATAGCCAGGTCTTTGCCGTTATCATGCTAAAATTTAATGCATATTGCATTATATCTTAGGTGCTTTACCTATTTCTTGCTTAGAAAAGGCAGTAAAATATACATTTGCATGTAATGAAACCCTGTTGAATGGTACAATAGTCATAAATCCCCATGGGTGGCGGGCTAGGTGGGCGGCACGCAGCGGAGTGCCGCGGTTATATGGCTTCAGTACTAAACGCCTCCGCGCATGCTCCCGCGCAACACTGCACTCTGACGTAATAACATGCAACCGTCCTGCACTTTGTTACTCACGGGCTGAACATACCGTCATCCCTTTATTTATAAACGCAATTTTTTTAAGTGCGAAAGAGATCATGAATGATGAATAGATGCACGATTGCTCAGCAGTATCGATCACTTCCACCTATTCACACTGATTCCTAGGGCTCGCTACATCTTTTCCATTGGAACTATTTGATGAATAAAACATTTGTTGAAATCATTAGTGTTGCGAGTGAATGTAACATGAATATAAACTCGTTTGCGGGCTGGTATTATGTCACGACAATCAATCGGCTTGAAAGTGCACAGATGTAATCGTAAGATCGGCTGAACATGAACGCTCTGAGAAAGTAGGACAACTAATTGTTAGGTCTCATGCGCTAGATAAGCTGCATTGTGCAACTGTGTCGCGCATGGGACGACATGCATGATAAATGTGTCCGCTCATTGGCGGCACTATTAATATGTCCTTGAACGCATGGTCGGTAAGGAACCGCATCATATGGCATTTGAAACGCGACTGATTATTAAATGTTATGAATTGCAAATGCGTGTGTGGACGTGTGAGAATGCGCACATACATGCTAGTTACTTTTACTGAAGCCGGTG
Organism: Charanyca ferruginea; assembly: GCA_947361185.1. NCBI lineage: Eukaryota > Metazoa > Arthropoda > Insecta > Lepidoptera > Noctuidae > Charanyca > Charanyca ferruginea. The sequence continues at coordinate 11,800,913 of OX376076.1, forward strand.
CGCGCGAGGTATGCGCCTGCGCCTCGAGGAAGCCGCCACGCTCCACCGAACACTTTCCCTCTCGGCCCGACATCGCATCCGACAGTAATTGCAATTACAAACATTTTATAATTAATTGCTATCCATACTCGGAGGTTTTCGCAACAAGAAACTGGCATCATGACGTGTCAATGACCAGCATTTGGTTTCTAAATGAAAGCACTTTACAAGCAGCTTGATCGTGCGGGGAACAACCTAGTCATTACCAACATTACCGATTCTGCAGTTGTTTTCCTACTATTCAGATTTGCACAATGGGACACTATCTATACAATGCATATCTAGTTATCTGAGAATATCTGAGTGCAGTTAGTAGGAACAAGAACTTGACGACATTTTGTGAAAAATTGAGGTACAATGCAGTACCAGTAGAGATAAGTTTTCATGCACACGAAAAGCAAAGCGATCTAGTCTTAGAAATAAGATATGTAGGTGTACAAACATACATTTAGGTATGGGTTTCTATTAAAGGTATGTATAAGGTTAGCATGCTTAGCGATATGAGTTATTGGATTATGTATGTTGAACACGTGATATGCACCGTGACGTAGCACGTGCCGGGCTACACATGTATGTACAGGGACCGGGGGTTGCACTCCACTACGAGGACCGAGGTCGGGGCCCCTGTAATTATCTAGTTTAAAATAATCCCGCAGTAGGCGTAGGACTTGCGCAACACAATTCCAACGTTCTAGAAGCGACACTGACACGACACTGGGAGCACTTCACTGGAGTCCGCGGGCGTGTAGCGGCGGCGCGCGCGCCCGCACCACTGCGCCGCGTTCCACTTTTCCTTCCGGCGGTACGCGAGCAGCCGCGAGTTGGCAGCGACACGCCTTGCATAACCGACGGTTTCGCAAAGCGGTCGGTGCAGCGGCCCGGCTTGAAATACGCGCCTGCGCTGCCAACGGGGCCGCGCGGCTAGTTGACGCAACGCCGGCGAGCCCGCTGCTCCCACCGCCGCCGTCGTCGCCACCCGCCGGCCGGCTCACCTGCGCCCCCACCACATGTCTCCATCTGGTTTCTCAGACACCACTTTCGCCTGTTTGCGTACTCGCTTTCATCGGCAGCGCATCCACGCTCCATTTTGTCCGCTCCTTTATCAGAGCGGAGAACGTATCGCTCGCGATCGGGATGAGCTCGTCGAGGAGCGAGGAGCGCGCATCGCACGAGCGGTGCAGATAAGAGCGCGCGCGCGCCAGATGCATCGGTAACTAGGCCACCACGTACTCTACCATCTGTTTGCATGATTGCACTCTATTTAGATTGTGGGATGGCGGATTGAACTATGAATTTATTCTTTATGAAAATGTGCCTTTATCGGTTTATGGTAAAAAGTGTAGTATGTTAACGGTAAAGAGCTGTTAAGTGCCGCGCGTAAGGCTCGTATGTCGGCTACAATATTGTCGCGAGCGGGCCTCGAGCTCCACAAATAGACGTTCCATTTCGACGGCCAACTCACGGCGACACGCGAAAACATTGCGGACACGTTTTATTATTTTATAGCCAGGTTTGAATTGAAAACAACATTTTATTTACTCCCCGGGGACGTGTCAACTTAAAATTAAGACGTGACTAGGGTCAAACCACTTCGTGGTTAATTTGTCCATGTCTGACTAAGCTCCGTTTCCCTACAAACGAATGATTACGAACGGACGCGTCTCGTTGGTAGCTGCCGGCTTTCAAAATATCAAATCAGTCGGTATAAAGATAGGCAACGCTCTGTCATCGCAGCGGCCTCGCTCTGCTGTCACTGCTTGCTGGTACCGGTGGACCAATAAATAATATTTCAGCGTTTAGCGGGTTTACGCTTATAGTATGCGCGCCAAGGCCGCGTGACTCACGCTCCGGTCTAAACCACGAGCTACGAATCTGACTCACTGCCACGTGTGCACAGATCATGATCGCTGAACGCATCCACTGCACACAATCAGCTGTAGCCCTCACGCATTTATTGGGAGCTACCGGTGTTGAACGCGTTGCGTCCCTATTGTAATAGGGACATTTGGACATTGCTTTTAGGCAATATACTTCTGTATGATATTTATTTTGATGTTTTTTATTGTTTATACTATTGACCTTATACCATCCTTCAGAATAATAAATTGTATTCGTTACAAAAAGTCTATTTTTTACTGTTGCGTTTGTTTCGTCACGGCTAGTTAATTTAGTCGCAAAAATTCATTATTACTACGCTAATAGACAACTCTATTATTTAAAACAGAGGAGCATTCAAAAGTGTCATTTCGATAAGAAAATGATTTATACTTCGTTGTAAAAATAAACTAAATCCCGTTGCTTTGCTCCATTTCTCAAGATGAGACTGACATGTCACACATTGCCAGAAGACAGAGTAAACCGTGTATTATAATACGATTTTGTATTCGAGAAATAATATTGTATTATATCTATTTGATTACTACATCGGTGTTACGGAATATTTCGATTTAAGTGCGTGTTTTGAAACAAAAGTATACATAATATAAAACTGCATTATTATGTGACTAACGCGAACGTATTCACTTACATAATATTGTTGTTTGTTCTGTAAATAATATAATATGCGTTTGGCTCTGCATCAGAATCAACATGTTAATTAATCAGGCAAAATGCACCGACCTACAAACCTTAGGTGCTATCATTTATTCCGGGGGAGGGGCAGGGCTGGCGGGAGGAGGACACGGAGGTGTATTTTCGGACTCCTGGGACCGAAGCAAGATTACCGTGTGTCATTCTCACGTTCAGTTAACGATTGGTTTCTATTTACATTTTCTCGACAAATAAACGCTTTAACGCTTGTATTGGATACTCAACAAGACATTAACAAAATCTAGTATTTTTGAAAATGGGTTTAGTTTTTTTTTCCTATTTTTCAAAGTAATTATATTGACTTTGGTTAGACGCTGATTGAATTTAAATCTATTCTAAGATTAAGTTTGGATGTACCTACATTGAACTGTTATGTTAAGATAGTAATGTAATAATTTCGGCATTTTTAATTTGTGGTAAGGGAAAAGATTTAAATATCAAGAAATTGCGGTTTGGCTCGTTTTAGCAGAATTAAGACGGGTTTTCTATACAAATATGTAAATAAAATTGAATATGAAAGTATATGTACCATATACGGTAAACATATAAAAAAATACTTAAAAAAAAAACTGTCTCATTGTTCCCACTAATCTTTGAAACAGCTAGACTAATTTTGACGAGACTTTACTAGTAGCTGATGATTATAAGGAATAACTTTTATTTAGGCTACTTTTATTTTAGAAAAAACATAGGTTTCCACGCAATAAAAATTAAAACCCCGCTGATAAGCTACAATCACGCGGACGTAGTCGCGGGCATCAGCTAGTGAATAAATAAAATTGTAACTAATAACGCTTAACCGATAAAAAACGGTTGTAGTGTATTTAAATTTTCTTTTCAAACTATTGCCATATCTTGTCACATATCAAAGTAATTGTTAATTAACAGTCATAAGTACATTACTGTAAGGTTCATAAATTACGAAACGAAAATAGTTACTAACTGCAACTAAAAGAATATTGTAGGTAAATAAACTACAAATACAAATGAAAAAGCCACCAAGTCTCGAATTGCTAGTATCGAATATCTTGTTAGTCGATATATTTTTTTAAATTGCTTTTTATTTAAAAAACGTTGCGCCGCACTAGGAATTTCTCCTGTGTCGTGGGTGCGTTTAAAAACATATAAACTCACATACACAAACAGCCAAACCCGGAACAAAGGTGTAGGCAATACAAATATTTGTTCCGTGCGGGAATCGAACCCGCAACACGCAGTGCAGCAGTCGATGGCTCAACCACTGCGCCAACCGTGTCATCAAATTGAGTGTCTATTGGCAATATCGATTATTTTGTGTTACTGCGCACGTCCCGCGCAGGGGGCAGACAGAGGGACGGTAGGGTGGCGCTGGCATACAGCCCAAGGACGTATTCTAGGCACCCTAGGACCGGTCAGGGTCAGGTCACGCTAAGCAGGGCCGAGTGTTTCCAAGGGCATGCGGTGACGACGTTACTAAGGGCGGGTTGTTTCAACTATACATTACTGACCGGTAATAGTCAAAAATGGCGCTAACTATCGTCAAATCAAAAAAGTGGGTTGTTTCACAAAATCGTACGTCAAAAAGTTACTATTACCATAACCGACAGCCAACCAGCCACCGTAATTGTGTTGTCAAACAGCTACTTCAGACATCAAAATATTACGGAATAACTTTAACTGACGGATTTTTATGTCATGAAACAACCCGTTACATTTAACGTACGTTAAAGATCTCACGTCATAGTAACTTTTTAACCGTATGTAACGTTAAACGACTGTTTGGAACAACCCGCCCTTAGTAATATCTAGTCTACAAACGATGTCGATCGATAAAGCGTTTTTGTTATTGCGAATTTGCGTGAGAAAATAAAATATAACTTTTGTCTAGATATATAAAAAATATCTATTTCGATACATCGATGCTTTGTTGACGTTTTTGACCTTCCAACAACAAAACTGTAATAACAGAAATACATGATACAAAATGTTTTCTTCCGTGAAACAGTTGAAAATGAATAAATTGAACGATTCTATACCGTAATAAACGGCCTTATAAAAACCATTTATCCTACTTGAAGCATGATTGTGTTCTTCTAGTTCTTTGACGTTCTTTAATGCATCGGTTTTTTCAACGTCCTTGATTTGTTTTTGTTGAGGTCGCGTAGGCACTACGACGGCTACGGCGTAGCAAGGAGCGAACGCGTAGCCCTTTTCGTAGGCTTTGCGTAGTGTGAGATGTTAAAATTGTATAGTCCATGTGTATTATTCTTTAGAATTCTAATACACTGTTATTCTATTATTTTGTTCATGTACTTGGATATTTTAATCTATACTATATATAATATTATAAAGCTGAAGAGTTTGTTTGTTTGTTTGGCTGAACGCGCTACTCTCAGGATCTACTGGTTCGACTTGAAACATTATTTTTGTGTTGGATAGTCCATTTACCGAGGAAGGCTATAGGCCCATGCGAAGCCGGGTCGGGTGGCTAGTTATTTTGTATATTGAAATCAATAAATACATATTTAAATGGTCTACTCATTTCGAGTTATATAACGCAAGATATAATCAATAGTTATCATAAAAAAAACAATTTAAGACTCCTTTTGCGCTCACTTTCTACGGATTTGCGAAAACATCACTAAAAAAAGGTACTAATGACATTGCGTGTAGCGTCGAGGCGTATCGTGAATTACAATGGCCGGGCGATCACCGACGTTACGACATGGTTTAGAAAGTCGAGCCACGGTCAACGGTCCCGCGAGCGAAAGTTACCGCGCGCGTGTGTGCCTGCCTTTACATGCGTACCGCGTACGTTTCGCAATCACGGAGGCTACTACGAAAACGCGAAACTTTTGGATACCGGTTTATCATTTCACATCAATTTTAGTACGAGTTGTCGAAACTGCCTTTCTATAGCATTAGTGAAGCGGTGAAAGATGTGACGTGTTTGTGTGGTAGTCCCAGCGGTGGATTGTGCTAACGACAGTGATCAAAGTGATAGTGGACTGTCAGTTCAACTTGTATTTTTATATGTTTGAACAGATCAATTCGATAACATGTATGCATTGAAGTAAAAAACGCATTAAGTAAATAAATTGATTTAAATACAAACCAAGTCGTTATATTTCTATTGCAAACACATAGACGCAAACGCGTTTCACGAGAAATGATTGTAATGAATTTATGAAATAGGCCAAATAATATTTGAACAGGGTAAATAAGCGGAAACATACTACATTACATTACATCACTGAACACGCATCAATTATTATGTATAATTGATAACAATGTTTTATGCAATTTGAAACCAACTAAAACAAAACTAGAGCTCAATTTCCTTGGAAACGGTTTGACACGACACAAATCAATAGTAGACATAGATAACGTTTATATAATGGACTATTATCTACCTAATGGATGAAGATCACCTTATGGTATCACAGATAACACTGGTGCTGGCGCGACAAAGGTTCGGGAAGAACTGGGCGACTCCCTAGAGAGACTAGTGGCTCCGAGGTCCCGGATGCACCTGCGCTGTAGTGCCGTGAATTATTGCATTACCCCGCGCCCGACTTCGCCCTCCTCCTCCCCCTTCCCTTCCTCGGCCCCCTCAGCCCGCCACTTTCCCCCCAGCGCGACCTTCGGGCTGCAACCCTGGCCAAATGCCAGCTGCTGCATATCTCGACCTAACTGTCATCCTCGACATCCTAGATATGTTAGAAGCAATGATACGAATACATTAATTGCACTTCGTTTGATTTGCCAAAGGACCTAAGATGATGTATGATTAAATACTTTAGTTATAGATATAGCAGTGATTGATTTTATAGGAAGAAGTTAGTACTGTTCGCACATAGGAACATGTACCTGATCAATTGGAATATCTAAATAGAATAATGATTGGTTGTAAAACTAATTTCAAACAAACGCCACATATGTGTGGTGGGAGCAGTTGAGCTAACATAAGCAATATTAGATATCTAAATAGAGCTAGTTGATCTAAATCTCTCGTATGAGTTATATCTCAAATAAATTTACAGATCCTGACTAACTGACCTATATTCCTACAGCATAGTTCGAACGTACAACATAATACATTACCACATTGTATAACAATTATATGTAGTTCTTATCAGTAATCTGTTATCGCACACTATTTAAACCCAATTTTGACACGTGACAAACATCAAAAGTTATTACGAAGACTGGTTTAGTGCAATAGCCTGGTGTAGCGGAATGTGAACGGTGAAAGTAGACGCGTCCGCTACCGAGAAAAAGAGTTTTCCACGCGGTTTCACCTTGCGAGAGCGCGACCAGTGCAACAGGTGCGATGGTAGAGACACGAGAACACTACTTCGAAGTGAATATTGAACGCACAATCAAATGAAACCGATTTATTTAATGACGGAGCACAGTGGTGTATGCCGATGCAAGTGGAACGAGACGCGCGCACCAGCGGAGGCGCGGCGAGCGACTGCGGCTCACCAGCTGCACCGAAATAACTGCTCCATGCAGCCGGGCCGCTCGATGCAAGCCTCCTCCCCCCTCGCACGGACCACCCCGCGCCCAGAGCAACCCCACCCCCGCGTGCCCCCACCCTGCCCACCCTCCAGGTCATGGTTGCAGGTCGCCATGACAATGCGAGAGCGGGGCTGCAGGCCCCGATCGATCCAGCTGTTGCTTCTAGGCACCAAGTGCCCCTGAACTTAAAACTGGTGTGAAAGGGTGGAGTTTTATAAGCAATGCAAGATGTATAGGGAAATAGGAAAATTCACTGCAAAGATATTTTCACTAAGGAAGAAAATTACGCGAACACGTAGTAATAACCGTTGATTGACCACTTAGTAATTATTTATTAAAGAATCTTCCAGAGCATAGGAGTGCGATTTACAATGATTTTCACAATTTCCTGTAAAGATTCACCAAATAGTTGGAGGACAAAGCCAGCGTTGAATACTTCAAGGTTCAACAATACATCTGGCGCATTCTGGTGTCAAGGCTGGGCCAGTCCAGGTCTATGCAGCGCTGTTTGGCCAGCTGCCAAGGTCTTCCCTGCTATTTTATTCTCCAGTTGTAGTTTCTTATTAATTTTGCTCATAAACGTCATATAGATGCTTTTATGTGTTTTTGAGGGAGTTTTACAACATGTTAGTCACAATTTCTACATGAATGAAAGATTAGATAATCGAAAATAGGTTTATGAGTCGCGAAAAGTTGGAGACATTTTCAAATATTCAATGTACTTACATCTCAAATCTGTTTTCTTTTTAATTTTCGAACACAGTCTCAGCTGGTAACCTGTTGCAAGTCCCAAAGGGATGTTCCGTTAATCACCTCATGACCTTGCAGAACTTCACTTCACTGTTTAATAATACATATAACTTCTGCGTAAGATTACAGAAAGTCATAGATCAATGTGAGCATTATTACGACACTATCAGTCTGCCCTTGCCCGCTATACGCGTGTTTGTGCAACGTCCCTATGTGCCAGAGGCAGTTGGCATGCCTCTTGGCTTAGATCAGCTTCTCCCTAGCCAACGATATTTAGACACGAAGACGCCAAGATGTGATCTTATTAAGGTAATGTGATGTGTGCTAAATAATTGTAATTTATAAGATTACACACTACAATTTACTGCCGACGGGTGTTATTTATGTGACAATGTTGCTTGGGTCATCGGTACATTATTCGTTTTTATTACGAAGTGTTATTAAAATAGAAATAATGCTTAGTCTAACATGAAACTGATGTAAAATAGCCTTTGTTTTCTAAAGTACTTTTAGGTCGTCAAAAGCATTAACTATTTAAAAATAGTCGCTTTATTGTAAAGTGCAATCAGTAATATTGCATAAAAGCCTTCATGATTGCTCAGGCCAGGGCTGGCTGTAGCTCGATATAGAACCACCTACATGCTAGATACAGACCTTCACAGACTCCCGGAAACCCTAGGCTCCCCACGGCCCCCTGTATCGACCGGCCGTGATGTCCGCGCATAAACAAACGAGATGGATGTAACGTGGGTGTGCAAAACTGATGTATCAAGTTATGTTCTGGAGATTTTAAAGGTTCAATATGTATGCTTTTATGAATTTTAACGACGGATATATTGGCTAGCGACCAAGATAGATGAATCCACGTTCTAAGAAGAGTTTTCTGGCTTTGTGGTTCCAACTATACAGGTGTTGAATGGATGAATAACTTACAGCTTTGAACACTTCACGACGCGACGTGAATAACCTGTTAAGAAAGCACTATGGTCTCGACATTTAAGTATTGCGTGTGTGTTGTGGTCAGTTTTCCCTTCAGCAAATGTTTTCTGTCCTTCATAATTATAAACAAAAGTTAATTGCGGTTTCTTTTTGTTTCAACGCCGCTCCTTGTAGCAATAGTATTGAATGGTTGGTGGACGATCTTATTTTTGGTGTGAAAAATGAGTTTGTGGGTTCGCGCAATGTATGAATATGAAAAAAATAAGACATTCCTTCCAAAAATGAAATTAACACGATTAAAATGTATTGATTTTGTGTGCGACTAGGCTATCGCATTAGCTTTAAATACCTGTAATGGTAAGTTTTAAGGCTTTTAAATAAATTAATTGTTTTATTTTTCATACTTCAGTTGTTCGTAATAAAAGTTGTTCATATTCATAAGTACTACCACCGCCTGGAGCCATGTCCATGTATTAAAAATCACCCAGAGATACGACTCTTTAGAAACGACTTAGATTGAAATAAAATAAGATCACGGTTTTAAAAATAAGAACAACGCCGCCACAATGAAACTATAGAACGTAGGTCCACTACAAAGGTAGGTACGTAAGTTCATCAATATGTAACCAGTAAGTACCTATGGAATATGAGGTAAACGCACCGCCTACGTATATTTCCGCAGCTGCGCCAACGCCCAAGCCCGAGCCCGGGCGAGTCCTTGATGCGCCCACTCATCACCCCTATTACTCCCACTGCACCCCCTGACGCAACCCGCGTCCTTCACAGACTTCCACAGATTCACGGAAAGCCTAGCCTCCCTCTGTACCTATATCGATCGTTAGTGCTAAAGCATTTACGCGAGAGAAATGTAGGCCTTGCGTTGTACTTTGGTATAATTTTGATTTTGTGTCCGCATTCAAAGAATCAAAGAATTGTTGGTGGGTACTAGCAAAATAACATCACTTGCACTTACACAATAAGACATGAAGGGAGAAATAAATCTGGTTTATTAAAAAAAAATATGATGTCACACACATACAATATGATGTCATACATCATATTTTTTGTATTAGCGTAGATGTGGGCATCTACGCTAATACAAAAGAAAAAAGATTTGATTTTTGTACGTTTGTTTGTAAAGAAGAGACTAGAATTAAATAAATTCAAATGTTATTCGAAAACGAAAATACACCTTGTTTTGCATGAAATATATAAACCAACACAAGGATCCAGAATTCATACAAGAAAACCTTTTTATATCTTAAATGATGGAGAAAAATAACGGGCATTCAGTAGTTTTTTTGTAATACTGATAGATATGTTACTATTATTAACCATTTATTAGGTTCTAATTACAATTTAAGGCATGCCTTTTATGCTTTGTCTGTATACACCGGCAATTTTGGAGTAGGAACGGTTTAATATTTAAATTTGTTAGAATTTAGAATATTAAAACAATTAAAACTATTAGGATTTCCATTGAAAATGCTATTGAATTGGAATGCTATTGTTTAGTCACAGCGTCGTTTTGAATCTGTCAGCTTTCCTTAGCAAACCTTGCTAAGGAAAATGTCCGTTCAATAATTTTCTACAATATTTAAAGAGGCCTTACACAGTTTCAGTGTTTCGAGAAAAATCTATCTGTGGTCTATTATGATACCCCGTGTCTGCGTACTGGTGTACGCAGGTATTTATAATTCTAGCGTGGATATACCAGGCTCAGTGACCAATCTCGTGAAGAACGTCCCAAATCCGCCATCATTAAAGATAAAATCATTGCTGTGAGACAGCTTTTTTCTCTAAGATCATCATGTGACATAGGTATCGAAGGATAGAGGCGTTCTTGGGCATCTCAGGGACAACCATTCAGAAGATCTTGCTTGAGGCGCTTGGTGTGAGAAAGCCAATTGACCGTTGGATCCCGCATTTGCCTTTTGACGAGCATAAGACGGCCCGCGTCAGATGGTGTAAGAAAACTCTTCAAAGGTTTAACCGAGGAGAGTCAAATCACGAATCATGGATCTATGTCTACAATCCTTATTTCAAAACAATAACTACAATCTGGGTCTTCCAAGGTGGGCCAAAACCAACTAAAGTCTTTTGTTCTCGAAACACCTCAAAAAAGTTGGCGGGTAGGTACGTTCGTTGCGAAAACCGGTTATATTGCGAGGATTACACTTGTAGATCGTAGAACAGTTAATATACCACAGATTATTTACCACAAGTCATCACGAACTACGAAAATGTAACCCTAAGCGACGCATCATCCAACAGCATGACAACGCTAGCTCACGCAGTGCTCATTGAACGATGGGGTATTTGAAGTAGGAAAACGTAAAAATTCATGACCATCCTCCATACAGTCCAGACCAGAGCCCTAACGAATCCTTTACATTTCTTAAAATTAAGATAGTCTTCGTGGTCAAAGGTGCACTCCAGTGAAGAAACAGTCGACGAAAAAATGTTTTAATATCTTGTACGAGTGAATGGAAAATTATTAAACTACATGGTGAATATTTTAAAAACTAATAAAATTTACTATAAGGTTCTAGGTGGTTTTTCTTCTTTATATGACAAAACTTAAAAGGCGTGCCTCGTAGGTCGACTTTTACCCGGGCTTCGCCTGTATGCAACTTTTAGCCTTTTTCAGTTTTTGAACCGATTGTGTTCAAAGCTGATATATCGGATTCGCTTTTAACTACAAACTGACGACACGGTTGGCGCAGTGGCTGAGCGAATGGCTGCTGCGCTATGTTGCGGATTCGATCCCCGCACGGAACATATATTTGCTCTGACCTACAGATAGTTGCTCGTAGTCTGGCTGTTTATGCATGTTAGTTTGTGTTAGTAAAACGATACAGGAGAAATTTTAAGAGTGGGGCAAAGTTTTTTTTTTAATTGTCCATAACTCTCGTTTTGCTAAAGGCACAACTCGAATAAAGGGTGAGGCCGCTTGGCGTCGCTTGAGTGGATGTTTTGAGTGCCACCCCCCTACCACCCTGTCCTTCAAACAATGCACCAACAATTCCTAGAAAATCTGGGTTGCTCTCATTTGCCTGTATCGATCTGTTTAGCTGTTAGCCCGGGAAACGTATCGCGAATTTGTTAAGCAATGATTTCATAAATGTTTACAGTCTAAAACACTGATATTCATTTTATTTTGATTAACAGTTAAGTTGAGGCTGTGCTTGTTCTGAGTTGTAACAATGAAAAAAAAACAATTTAATTTATTCTTCTTTCTTTAAAAAAACGTTGCCCCATACTAGGAATTTATCCTGTACAAACATATAAACTCACATACACAAATAGCCAGACCCGGAACAACTATCTGTAGGCCATACAAATATTTGTTACGTGCGGGAATCGAAACTGCGACACACATCGCAGCAGTCAATCGGTCAACCATTACGCCAACCGTATTGTTAAATTTAAATTTATCTCAACTGTAGCACAAAGTACGGTAGTCGGTAAAGCTGCGGCGTACCTAACCTTTATATTTTTGTGACTGTAGAGCTAACTGGCTGGGTGACTGGTTTAGCCAAATTCAACCTTATTTTATTAGTTTATAGCTGACCCGATAGTCATCCTATATAAATGAGGAAATTAAAACGTCAAAAGTCAATTAAATATCAAAATTAATATCGCGCTAGTTTACGTAATGACGGAGAAGCGCCCTCTACAATTAGTTTTGCGTAATATTCCCTATCCTCCTGATTTGTTTTCCTGATCACTGTTCCATGGCCATAAACAATACAATAAAGTAATTAGGTACGCATCATAATCCATCGTTTGAATCGTGAATGATGGTCAGGAGTTCACACATGAAAAATCCCATTGAAAAAAGGACGTTTATTTTTTCTCATTTTGAAATTATCTGAGCAACTTTTCCATTTTTTTCCATGAAATCCTAATTCGGACTATTACCAACATTTTAAAGTAAAAAATGGCATATCGGCCCCAACCGAAGTACCTAATGCGCTTACCAACGAACAGCAAACCTACTTATTATGTTTATTTATTAAGATTTGATAGGCCGCCACGAGGAATGTCAGAGGGTTTATCATAATTATAAAATTATTAGCTTAATATACGTACTTAGTAATAAGTTATATTCTGTTTAAATCGAGTAGATTGAACCCCTGGCCTCGGTACCTTGATCATATTGGTCACAGTACATAGCCTTTTCTTACAGACCATTTCAGGGACCTTAACATACTTTAACGTACAAACCAAAACACACTCCTCGACCCGACATAGCTCTCAGAATATGCAAGTTGAAGTGGTAATGATGGGTAGGCCACACATCGTTCGAAGAAGCGATAAACGAATGGGAAGAAAGGTCCTTGTTTGGCGACCACGAACCAGAACACGTAGTGGTAAACCTCCCACCGGATTTTAAACATAAATAAACACTATAATATTGTCAAATGGCTCAGGTTCTCAATCACGTACTAGGGACACAGACAATGAAAGGATTCTCATTACATATATTACCTAATATTTGATACTCATGAACCTCGAACTGAAACTGTTATTTTCATTTTCATTTGGTAGATATTTTCTTACCTTATGGATACCAACCAACAGAACATGAATGCTAGATACTGACCTAACAATATTTAATATGCCTACAAGAGTAGGCATATTAAGTTTTAAAGTCAAATTTAAGTCAAGTCAAAAGTCAAACTTTTGAACGTTATTCACTAATAAAGAATTCAATCAAGTTGCCCTGTATGGGCAAGAAACTTTATAAAACTCTTTAAAAAAAATAATTCACATTAATATAGACAAGTACCTAATAATTATAAGAATGCGAAGACGATGTTCCTAAAATAAAAACCAATATAGGTGCTAAAAACAATAAAATCATATACAATTGAAAAGAAGAAGGAGAGCTCATAAGGCATTAAAAAACTCATAAACATCGCTGTCAACCTTATAGGCAGTACAATGGATACAAAATAATATAAATCCAGCAATTAAAGGAAAATTAATTATGTTTATATACTACTCAAAACAAAATAAGGGCCACGAGGTATTTTTTCATTTTGGTGGAATTTATTTTTTTATGGTGCTCTTCACAGACGAATGCAAAGTTAATTTTTTTAACGTCGATCGGCGTATTAGAGTATGGAGAAGACGCGGCGAGAGATTATCAGAAGCCTGCATCCATGAAGTCGATCGTTTTGGTGGTCTAAATGTAATGATTTGGGGCGGGATAAGCTTACACGGCAAACCTGAGCTCGCTATTTTAAATGAGGGTACTATTACTGCTCAGCGGTATATTGAGGAAGTTGTCAGACCACATGTGATCCCATTTGCACAGCGAGCGGGTCCTAGATTCATCTTGATGCAAGACAATGCTCGTGCACACATGGCTCAAGCGACTCGGTTTGTACTGGAAGACTCTCAAATTCAAGTCTTGCCGTGGCCGGCGAACAGTCCGGACTTAAATCCAATAGAGCACATGTGGGATCAGTTGAAACGAAGAGTTAGAGACGGTGATCAGGAAATCCACAACCAACAGCAACTCATCAACGCTGTGAAAAGGACCTGGGAAGAGATTCCAATGGAAAATGTCAGGCATTTGATTGAGAGCATGCACTCCAGGCTTCAGGAGTGCGTAGCTAAACGAGGGGGGCATACCCGTTACTAAAAGATGAGCATGGAGTATTTTCTTTTGTTTTCAGTAACTTTACGTTGTTTTTATTTTTAACCTAAAATGTGTTTTTTCTTTCAAAAGCAAATAAACTTTACAATCATTATTATTTGAATAAATTTATTGGTCTACATGGTAAAAACAACATTAGTTTTCGTTATGGAGACAAAAAATATATATTGGTTTTATTATTTTCATGGTACAGACAAAATACCTTATGGCCCTTATTTTGTTTTGAGTAGTATAGATACATTGGTGCTCACATATTTACTACATTGTTTTGTGACGGTAAACGACCACTTCTTACATTTTTTATAATTTATCACAGAGCAGTATAATGTAGTAAAATGTGAGTTCCAATTCACTTAGGTACAGGTAGTAATGCGTAGTTGACCTATTTCAAGCAATATACAGATATCCATCTGCCAAACATGTAAATCAGGTCAGGTCAGGCTTTTCCGGGAATCTGTGCCGCAGCGAGGTTAGGCCGAGGCAGGTGAAATCAGGACGCGAGAGAACCTTGGCGTTATTAGGTCAACACTGGATGAAGGCCTTCACAGCCTCCATCAGGTCAATAGGAGACCTACATCGAACGACCTGACCCGGAAGAGCTCTAGATGTGGTTAGGAGGAGGTACAAGATTTAAAATGAATTTTGCAAAGGTTACAAGTTTTTATTTTTATTTTACGAAGGAATTCTATGTTGTAAGTGTTTTTTAAATGTATTTTCACACCACCTGCAGTGCTATTCTGTTACAATCTCTCTCGGTGAACATCTACATCCGTCCGTTTGCTTTGTCAATCCCTAGCATCGGGACGGATGACAGCTCACTTCACCTAGGTGTTCGCCGAGGGAGACTATAACAGTATGTCTATTCTGTTACAATCTTCCTCGGTGAACACCTAGGTGAAGTGAGCTGTCATCAGTCCGTCTGCTTTGTCAATCCCTAGCATCGGGACGGATGACAGTTCACATCACCTAGGTGTTCATCGTAACAGAATAGCACAGCTACTGACATAATTTATCACAAATAAATCAGATGCAAATCGTACACATAGAACATAACGTATACCTATAAACTTCACAAAGACAAAACAACAGTGCTATTCTGTTACAATCTCCCTCGGTGAACACCTAGGTGAAGTGAGCTGTCATCCCATTGTAGTGCTCTGAAAATCCCTAGCGACGGGATGGATGACAGCTCACTTCACCTAGGTATTCACCGAGGGAGATTGTAACAGAATAGACATACAGAATAGGCATACAGTACGACAATGTCAAATTATGTCATGCAAACCTAACCTAAAGTACGTCATTTAAGATCTGAGTCTAGCAGGGCATTAATATTATACTGAATTTCATTATAACCTGCTGGTCATTAATGTGATTTGAATTTGGAATATAAAGTAGAAATCGCATACGAACATTTACGATAGGTAATAGATACATACTAATTCCATGCATTCACCATTGATCTGCACTAAAAATGAGTAGAATATAAATAAAATAATAAATAGAGCACAAAATAAATTAATTTGATTCTAGTACTATTGCTTTTTATTGTCTCGTAGATGGTTTGAAAAGTAGAGTATGCTCCTCGGGGATAAAGGTGCCTTCGTCTTGGGCGACCTTGAATGCCACGCTTCACTCAGGATTCAATACGGCGCCCGCTACATAAGACACTACTTTATCCCCTTAGTGATAAACCCCTCTCTACTATTTTTTTGTGTGCTCTTTATGCATCATTCAGTTTACTGATTCGAAAGAAGGAAACTCTTTAAAAATTGTCTTAGGGTGGTCTTAAACTTGGTTTCTATTTTCCTGTCATCGTCATGTTCGTGAACGGGCGCTGTCAGTAGAGATTGGTCAGCTCTTATCTGCCATGCACTTTATCTTGCTTCTTTTTTGTGTTTTGTATTGTTAGATTAGATTGCCTTCATAGTTTTCACATATAGAAGCAACAAGAATCATGTAACCAGACTTTGTAAAAAAACTTGATTTAAAAGAGTGTCCGTGGAGTTTCTTACTCGTTCTTCTCCATAGAGACCTACCTACGTTTTGGAACGAGCAACTAGCTTCAACTCTCTGACTAACTGACCGACTCCTTTACAATTCAAAAGTGCCTGTAAATGGTTTAATTGAAATAAAGGCTTTGACTTTGACTTTGACTTTGACCTATCCATATTTTAAGTTAGTATAAAACCAAGACGCTCCCGCTGCCTGTTTGCTAGATTAGATCTTTTAACTACGCAATGGATTTTAATGCAGTTTTCAGCAATAGATACAGTGATTTAAGGTGAAGGTTTATATGTATAGATTGATTCATTACATTGATGAACACTATAAAAGCGAAAGTCAGAAAAGCTGAAGCTCTGTCAGGTTTTCACGACGAAACAGTTGAAAACATTTTAAGGTAGCTTTAACCCTAGAGAACGACATAGGCTACTATTTAATCCGCGACTTCGTCGACGTTTATGCGGACGAAGTCGCTGGCAAAATAAAGAAAAGCATACAGGAAACGTACCCGTCGATCAGCCAAAGCTTCCACACCACTCGATCAACGTCAATCGATGTCGACCGATGGCATCGATCGATGATCGATCGATTGGTGTAGTAATAATAATAATAATAATAATAATATGTGGGGACATTTTCACACACGGCCATCTGACCCCAAACTAGGGAGACCCTGTACTATGGGTGTCAGACAGCTGATATACATACACAAATACATTTTTTTTTGTAAATACATACATATGTAGATAAACAACACCCAGACACAAGGCAAACACAAGTGCTCATCACACAAATGTTTACCCTGGGCGGGAATCGAACCCGCAACACGCTGCGCAGCAGTCGATCGCTCGCACTGCGCCAACCGCAAATACCCTTAGTTTCCGGCAATAGAACTCTACAATGACTTTATGGAAGTAAGAAGTAGAGGTAGGAGCACGATCTCTCTGTGTATGAAAGTGTCCGTTTAAATGTGCCACATAAAGGTGGTGCTACAATCGCGACCAAATTTTCTAAATCTACTTCAATCCGTCAACAACTTCTACATTCACGGATCTATGGCTATATTTATACCATAACATGTGCCTACACTAGCATCATTTTGACGGGTTTTGGAACTGTTACCTTGCTGTATAAAGCTGGGCACCTTTTCAACTTTCCCCCCCATATGAGATGGTACCTCATTATCTCTACCCTACCTGCCAGCTACTCTCCAACACTAATAATAATAATAATAATAATAAAATTCTTTATTTCCAATTTTACAATTTAAAATGAACACATCTGACTGTTACAATTTTTCTTAAATTGCTTATATTACTGATTAACGACCTCTGGCACCCAAGCTAAGACTAAACTTGTGTTATGGGTGCCAGGGCTCTCTCTAATTATTACATTTTCTTTAGAAAAACAAACATGTACGGAGGTAAGTCTTTCTGAAGCTATGGTTTGAGTATAACTAGAAAATAAAGTTTATAATAAAACAAATAATGTTAAGCCTCTCTCTAGTGTGGGTGTGTGTATGTATGTGTGTATGTGTAAGGTTCTAAGGTTTAAGGTTCTGTAAGGTGTGAACCTTCCTACCACCTACCTACCTACCAGTGTGAACCTACAGGTGACTGTATGCCGATGATACTCAAATCTATAAGTTATTTAAGCCAATTGAAACCGGTCAGGCCATGGATTGTATACCGAAGGACATTGAGCAAATCCTTGACTGGTCTCATAGAAATACACTAGTGTTTAACGCATCTAAGTCCAAATGCATGATACTGGACACCAAATCACAAATTAAAGCTGCCAATAGCTTATACAAGCCAATACTTGAACTTGAAAGAGTGAAAGTTGCTAGGAATTTGGGACTGCTTATGGACGAGGAACTTAGATTTGCAGAACACATCAATGGTCTGATACGTAAATCCATTTATAGGTTGTAGGTTCTTTACGGAATTTGTGGGTACCTCTCCGAGGTTGTTCGGACACTCCTTTTAGATCTGCTCGTACTTTCACCTTTCAACTACTGTGATATTGTATAGGTATGGTGTCTGACTTTTTCAGAAGACCAAAAAATTTATACAGAGGGTACAGAACGCATGCATTCTCTTTAGCTATACAGTCCCAAGAAGGGTGCACGTCTCCCCTATTATAACTGAGAAGGGACAAATTAACATGGAATCACGGCGCAATCTGCATTTGTTGTGTTTCACACACAGAATTATTGCAAATAAAAGACTTTCACACTTGTACAATTTATTATCGTGGTGTAAAGACGCTCACAACTTGTCTATCAGATCAAAAGTAAATGGAACGTTATTGCTACCGGGACACAGAACAAAAGGCTATAAGGGCAGCTTCAAATATGCAGCATCAAAGATTTGGAACAATTTACCCAACCCTTCCGAAACATCAAAAACCTATCAAATTTTAAACAAAAATGCTAATTATTAGTTTTCATCTACCAAAAACATTGCGTCAAATTATTATAAAAGTTACCCACGACAACGTTCGACGTTCTAGGTATATGGTTTAATATAATAAAAGTAATGTGTACATCTGTACATTCTCATAAAAATTAAACAGGTCCATTTCGAGAAGTTTCACGTCAAGTAAAGTCATTAATAAAAGTCGTCGTTTTTGT
This sequence comes from Charanyca ferruginea, assembly GCA_947361185.1. Taxonomy (NCBI): domain Eukaryota; kingdom Metazoa; phylum Arthropoda; class Insecta; order Lepidoptera; family Noctuidae; genus Charanyca; species Charanyca ferruginea. The sequence continues at coordinate 11,820,043 of OX376076.1, forward strand.
AAAAAGCCAGTGACCTGCGTATGAGTCGATGCATAAACTTGTTTATGTAACGAGAAAGGAACATGAATTGCCATGTAGATGACTTGAAAATAAATGATCTGGTACCAGCTACTTAATTTGGAAAACATATTATAAGTAGGTATTAGAGATTTGACCATTTTCAGATCGGCAGTTAAGTGGGTGAGTAAGTAGACACCTAATTTTACAAATAAATAGTTGCCGAAAACAAATTAAACACAAATATAAAAAACCCACCATTCATACGTACAACCTACACTTTTTACATTCTGCAACTTACTTTTTTCATTTTCATCATTACGTATAAAAAAGTAATTATTCAATTAAAAAATTTACCTCAATTATAAACCACTAAAACAACAACAATTAACACTGATCATGTATAATTTGTAGAAAAACATTTCGATGTCGGAATCGACGAACATTTTATCACTTAACTTTCCCTCACGCTACTAAAGCGACACGCAATGTGACGTCATGGCGTCAGACCTGCGCGTACGCACATCTGCTAAACATCATCAACATTCCCGCTAATCGCGGTTAATAAATACGTGCCAATGGAGTGAATTAAATATATATCTAAATGCGCATGGTGACCGCAAGGTATTCTTACCTACACCACATGTGTTGACTTTTGACAGTTTAAAATTAACCAGACGAACATTTAGGTTACGCATTATCCGCTGTATGTACTTATCTATAATTTGTTATGTACCTATAGCTAAGACACATTCTATTAAAATAGGTATATTGACAATTTAACATGCTCATACCTATTAGAATATTTTTGGTGTATTCTTGGTCTTAGTATTCAGTTCTGCAGTGCAATTCTGTAAGAAATCACATGCGAATTCGGATCCTATCCCATTTTCGATGTCAGTTACCTGAACTGAAAAGTACTTGGTATTCGCTTTAATTACGTAAAAATAGTTCGCTTTGTTCTCACTTGGTGGCGATAGCCCAGTTTTCATCGAGTTACAGAATGCCTAATACAGTTTTCACTGCGGAATCAGAAGTGGGCACTGAAGTAAGTTCTTACAGATAAGCAACTACTGATGTATTTACAAATTTATGCTAGGTCAAATTAATACTCTTAAAAATTTAAATTACTTTCAAATATTTTGGTTAGATGGGTAACTGATATGACTAGATAATATAATAAATTGGTTAACTCTTTATTACAATTACAACCTCTATCTCGACTCTACACATGGGTCAAAAAAAAAGTGTCCGGTCAGAAGTTCATAATGCATTTTTTAATTCCGAATGTACACAAGGCTACACATCAAGCTATACATTACCAGTATAACCTGATCGCGCATTGTATAGAATTTCAATACAATGAGAGGTCAGCTTATTCTGGAAATGTATAGCTTGATGTGTAGCCGTGTGTACGTAATTAAAAATCGAAATGAGTCTGTATAGTTCTGCTTGAGACACAGACACACTAAAAAGAAAGAGAAAGAAAAAGGTGTATGAAGATCGGGAGATCGGGTCGGGAGAATTTTGCGTTAAGTATACCTACTAAGGTATACTTAACGCAAAATTCTCCCGACCTACTTAGTTCCAAAAAAAAAAGTATTAAGTTTAGTATGGCGAAGCAACAAAAAAAATAAAAAATAAAACAATTGTTCCTCCTTGAAATCTTCATGTCTTCTTCCAAACGACGATTATTTCCTGTCATCATTTGAAGGCTCCATCTTTGTTTCTTCATCTTGAGCAGCCGACTGATGAGTGGGAGAACTAGGGAACAACTGAGATACCACCAGCTGTGTTCACTCCGCACTAATTCCCGAGAGAGCACAGCGTGGCACCCGGTCGTTCGATAGCCCGTTGTTCTAACATTTTCTATATTTTCTTCTTATTTTATTTTAATTGTTAAAAATTCAATATCATTATATTCTTTTCTTCCAAATAATCTTCTTTGCATTGAATTTTCACAGTGAACCTAAATTTTATTACACAAAGATGTATGACAGCGCCATCTATGTTGGCGTGCGGAAACAAAGCTCCACTGAGTCCACCGGGTCGGGTGTGGACGAATTACTAAGGACGGAACTTGCGATAGCTCCCCCCGTTAAACATAGATGGCACTGATACTGTTTACATGATATATTGATTTATTTATTGTGTAAATAAGTATAATAAATAACTCAACATTCATTGAAGGATTAATAAAAAAACCAATGTGACACTGTAATTCGATAATAACAGTAAGAGCGTAAAAAAATACTCTTAGTTCCGGCTACAGTTCATAGATGGGGTTTGTAATCACGACATTTTGGCAGATGACCGTCCCTTTCCTCTAGGTAAGTTCCTGTGACTTGTTGCTACTACTTTTGAACGCATACCAAGCTTGTTCTTATTATTAAGGCCTATTTGCACCAAAAACTTGACTAACAGTTGGTTGCTAACATTTTTATAACATTTTGTAATAGGTTAACCTGGAGTTAACAATTTTCATTACGTTTTTGGCGCAAGTAGAACTTATGTATGTACATTAAAATATAGACGTGTTGGTATGTAGAAAAGTAAATACCTTTACAATTTATTACCTTCTGTAACATTTAATACTAATGAAGAATTTAATCTAATTTATGTATCTTTCACTAAGTATTTCGTTAAAAAATGCGTTAGGAAATGGCCTAGTAAAACTAAAAAATGAATAAAGTGAATTTGCGTGATGTGTACTTAGTACTTACTTGGTAATTATTTGGTAAGGTAACATTCAATAAAACATCAGATAAATATTGCTATAACGCTATCGTTATTTCAGTGCTACAGTAGATAAACTTCATACATAGAAAAGAAATACCACTAAAATCAATGATATTATATTAAAAATGCAGTTATTTTAACAATATAATATTTAACTATCGTTATTTGGTCGCGTTGGCTAACTCTATTAAACGAAGTATCGTAAACAACATGAACTAGACCTAGACGATCCCACTAACACGAACGTGATCGACCTAGCCCTTGAAAATAATTTTAAACCTTGAAAATAATTATAACGTGCAGAATATAGCACCGAGCTTCGAAAGGGTAAGTTGAGTATGACTAATAATTTGGTGGGGAAGTCGGCGACGCATCAGAGGGTCTCTACGACCCTCCCCTCCTCCCCGGGCCCGCCAAGCCCGCCACGTGCCGACCTTGACTTTGAAACACACACAACACACAAGTGCACTTGTTGCACACAACCTCACATTAATAAGTAGATTCGTGTTTAGACGTATCCCCCTCGATAACTTTGGACTTGGCGAAATTTTTACATGGAAATTTGAAGACTCAGTTCGTTATGGAATAAAATGGTAGATAAATAAATGTTGAATTTTCCCTAGTCTAGTAATATTGTTAAGCTCGCACCACTAAAGAAACGAATTAAAATGGCGGACCAGCAAACAAGAACCGTATCATGCCCTTTCACTCACGCAGTGTAGCGAGGGATAGAGACAACGTGATTAGCGCCGCCATTTTAATTCGTTTCTTTATTGACACGGGATAAACTTCTGTTTTTGTAGGGCTAAAAGATGTTTTTCTTTTATCAGTATTTAAGTAAGTGGAAAACTAATTTGACAGATTATCTATTTAAGCCCGTGTTCAATTTAAAATAAACCGTTTACATATTTAAATAAGTAGTTGTTGAGGTAGATTTTCCTATTGACTAAAAAAAACTGTGTAAATATGTAATCGTTTGATTCAAATGTTGGTAAACAAATTTTATCAACCGATTTGTGTTCAAAAAATTTAACCAAGTTTAATTTTAATGTCTACATAGCCCTATGATACATTTGTATTTCGGCAATGAGAACACTTATATTTTTTGCGTTCGATTGTTTTTGTGATCATATCAAGTTTGTCATCCGGTTCGTACGTTACATACATACATATAATAAATGTCTATTTGTTTAGGTATTCCGCTGAACTGGCAGTGATTCATACATTAAATATGAATAAGTACTTAAAATCCTTAAAACCTGTCTCACCTGCGGGATTCCTTTTATGTTGAGGATACTTCAATCAATATCATTGCAACTACATAGGTAGGTACATCGAAGATAGATTCAAGTAGGTAATGTAAAGTACTTGAAATAGCGGATACTTGTTTTAGCATGGTAGGTTAGGTAGATAATAAAAACATCTCCAACTAAAGGATATGACTCATGACATTTTGCTAATAACTAATTGGACACAAAATGTGATAGATTGTCTGAAACAGACATAAATGTATATTCGTCCTTTCTACACGTACCTACATAGTGAGTAAGTATATTTAATATTTTGGTTTGATATTTACGTGGCTGTTCATTTTGTTTCCAAAAATCAATAATCTCTAAGCGAAGTTTATATGGAAGTCACTGTAGTGTTATGTTAACTTTTCAAATACTTATATATACAAGGTGTAACGTTAAACACGCAAAACCTCAGACATCCCAAATGATTTTTATTTCAATTAACCTAATTAGATAATTCTGAAAGAAAAAAAATCATTTAAAAATAATTAAAGGTTTTATGTGCTGTTTTAGTTTTACCAAGACTCGTATTTGCATTGAAATAAGAGCTATTATTATCACGCGTATGAGAAAATTTAATTTGGACGACAACCATTTGTGTTTGTTTACCTATTTTGGCAGGTTTGCGCACGTGATGGCTTGACTTAGGTATTAATAAATAGACAGGGCAACATGTATAATGAAGATTTTTTGAAAAATGTGACCTATATTAAAATGTGGTTCAATTGATTCTGCTCGTTATTCTAATCAAACTATTTTCAGGTTTTGCGTATTTGACGTTACACCTTGTTTTTTGAGTAACCTCATTAGGTTCACATTCTGCGTAGTGGCACACGATCGACGATTTACTTCGCGCATGCGCCGTCTATATTATAACCATACCAAGTACAATATTGCATATATAGTACTATACATTGCTCATATCTATTATCTACACGTGTAGGTGTAAATATTATCATTATCGCACAACGATAAGGCGATGCTTTAACCCTTGAATGGATCGTACATAAAGAATAATAGTTTTTAAAACCGCATTATTAATTCTTATATAGCTTGTGTATGAAGTTATAGGGTACTTATTTTTGTTTACTATGTAAGAACAGGACATTCATTACTGCACTGTACAGACTAGTCATAGAAATAATACATAATATAGAAATAAACAAGCGCGTATCAATTATAGAGAGGATTTAAAGATATGTCACAGTTAAAACTCTTAACCGGTCAAAACTACTTTTAACTACAAAAATCAGTCAATAGTACTTTTGACCGGTTTTTTGGATGGTCTGTTTTTTTATAACCCTTTTCGAAAATTTTATTTTGCACTGGCGTTCTGTAAAAAAAAATGGTTTTGTAGCGAAAACGCGTTTTATGTCAATAACGGTTTTGACTGAAGCCAGTCAAAAGTAGTTTTGACTGAGACATTTATAAATGAATTTTATTTCATCATTTCATCATCATCATTTCAGCCGAAAGACGTCCACTGCTGGACATAGGCCTCCCCAAGGGGGGTTTTGTCATAATCGCCACGCTTGGCAGGCGGGTTGGCGATCGCAGTATGGTTGTTACAAAGGCACAGAGAACGCTGCTGCCCATTCTCTGGTGTGGTGAGTCCCTTAGTCGCCTCTTACGACACCCACGGGAAGATATGGGATGGTGCTATTCTTTACGTCCGACACCATACGGACAAATTTTATTTATACAAATGTATTTGGAAAGGTTGGTAGGTACTTTAAATCCCCTAGTCTCTGACTAAAATATAGAAGGGCTATGAATTCGAAACCGTCGATGTCTGTGTCCAAGAGGTAGGATACTGAAACGTATGGATCGATTTCTATGCGGCTTTTTGCGATAGTGCTTGATAAAAAAAAGCGGCCAAGTGCTAGCCGGACTCGCCCATGAAGGGTTCCGTAGCAGCATTTAATGAAAGGTAAATTATATGGTATGTATTAAAAAAAACCTACTTTCTAGATCTCGTTCAAACCAATTTTTGGAGGAAGTTTACATGGTAATGTACATACATTACCATTCATCATTCTCTTATTTTAGAAGTTACAGCCCCTCCCCCCCCTGTAACTTCTAAAACACACACATTTTACCACTTTGGAAGTGTCTCTCGCGCAAACTATAAATGATTTTAGAAACCTCAATATCATTTTTGAAGACCTATTCATAGATACCCCACACGTATGGGTTTGATGAAAAAAAAATGTTGAGTTTCAGTTCCTAAGTATGGGGAATCCCCAAAATGTATCGTGAAAATCTTAATGAGGTTCACAGAATACATCTACTTACCAAGTTTCAACAGTATAGTTCTTATAGTTTCGAAAAAAAGGGGCTGTGACATACGGACGGACAGACAGACAGACAAACATGACGAATCCATAAGGGTTCCGTTTTTTGCCATTTGGCTACGGAACCCTAAAATCCGTTCTGTATACCTATGAACCTATATTTTCGTAAGTTTTATTTACTTACATAACTTATTATCTAAGCTGTCGGTACCGACATCGTGAGGTTCATTAATACCTGCAGATAAGTTGGTTTCTATACATTTACAATATCACCTGTACCTCTATAAACTGACAGGTGAAATACAGGTTATCATGAATATGCACAAAAAGATATGATAAAGTACTTGTACGTTGAGCAAATATAAACATACAATGTGATACTTTTTGATTACAATTTCGCGATGTATTTTATCATTTTAATTATTTGCAAAAATAACCCAGAGTTATCAATGTTTACATGATTCTGTCGTATTATGTTTTGTTGTATTCCAGTTTCTGGGAATGTCCTATTAGTTATCATTGTTTATAAAATTGTCTTAGCACAAAATATTATTATTTTATGCATAATGTGAATGACTTGGTTTATTCCCAATTGGTGAAATAGACGATTACCTACTTCTTAACGTAACAGCAAGACTCATCCTGGGTTGCGTCATGATATCTGATTCTTACTCACATTCGTGCCTGGAGCTTGCACAAAATTATGCAAATGCAAATTATTATATTTTTGTGCAACTCCAGCCATATGTGCCATTGTGAAATTCGCCAATCAATGGTTGTTTTAGCAATATGCCATGATGCAAGATATGAGCATACTTTAGTACAACTTACAAGCATGTGCATTTATGTTTTTAATTTTTCTCATTTTTCATTATCCTTCCTCTTCTATTGAGACCTTCCTCAAGGAAGAATTTTGGCCGAAGGGTGTCGTGTATCGGCGATTCCGCGGAAGGCTACGCGACACCACGCAGCGCAACACGACGCCGTCTCTTCGTGTACAATAGTTTAAAAATATTTTTGTGGGTTTTATTATAAATATGTATGATAGTCTGTAAGGTATATATGTTATGGGTCTTTTGTGTTAAATGATATTATTATTATTATTATTTAAGGCTAAGTACTTGCTGTCTTAAAAATATTCTTTTTAAACCGACTTCAAAAAAAGAGGAAGTTCGCAATTATACACGTATTTTTTTATGTTTGTCCACGTGTAACATGTTACAGTACCTATAGTCCAATTTCGATGATTTTTTATTTATTAACATCATCATCAACATCATCAGCCGAAAAACGTCCACTGATGAACATAGGCCTCCCCCATGCAACGCTTGTCGCGTTTATTTATACCTACCTCAAAGTTAGTCCTAGGTTTAAATTTCATGAAAATACCACCTCTAAGAGATGACATAATCTGTTTAGTGTTACTGTTTCTAAATAATTTGGAGAAGTAGGCACTAAAAAGCGAAAAAGAAATATTTTAGAGTTGCAATACAAAACAACAAAGGTACAAAGACGACATGCGAAATTAAAGTTATTATTTACTTTTTTTTTATGTTTATTTTTCGCTTTTTATTTTAATAAGAGTCCCTTCATGATCATGCCTAGTACATGCCTATTTGTACAGGTAAATATATCGTAGGTACGTGTGATATCACGTGTAACACTGAGTCACTGTTTGACATCGCATCTAATCCGTAGATGTTGTATAATCAACAGGTTTAATACTGCCCTATTATAATACCTACTTTATGCACATATTGTGTATAAGATAATATAAACACTTATAATACCTATGTATCGCTATTGAAGGAGGAACGATTAATACTACTTACTTTAACATTAAGTTTATTATTTAGTTAATTTTAAATTCTAAACTTCATTGCGATAACCCTACGTTAAATGGGAAAAATTGGCATCTATAGATTTTTATTCCAACGTTAAAAATAAGAATAAAGTTGTTTATTTAAATAAGTCTTACCTGCACCTCCTTGGTATGCTACATGGCTCCTCGGTTCAACAGTAGATAGGTTGCCTGCAGATCGCCTAAATCTCCTTCAATCTGAAAATTAAAAGTAGAAGTTTTCACATTTCTGATTAATTTAAAAAAGATGCCATTAAGAATATCTCGTGTAAATCTAAAGTTATTTTCTGATAAAAAAAAACCGGTCAAGTGCGAGTTGAACTCGCGTGGAGATGGTTCCTTACAATGATGATAGAATTATTATAGGTTTTCCTGTAATGCAACGACTGAGGACATCGTGGAGTACCTACGGGTGAAGACCAACTGGACCTTGAGGGTGGAGGCGTGCCATAACACCAATTTCAAGTCGTTCGTAGTGCGCGTTCCGACTCAACATTTGGTGACCTTCCTCAAGGAAGAGTTTTGGCCGAAAGGTGTATTGTATCGGCGTTTCCGCGGTCGGCTACGTGACACCTCGCAGCATAACACGACGCCGTCTCTTCGTGTGCAGTAGTTTTTAAGGTTATTGTTTTGAAATATGTATTAGTTTATAATTATTGTTTTTATGCTTATGTATGTATTGTGTTTTATGGGCCTTAGTTGCCTGAAATAAAGGATTAATAATAATAATATCTATCTATCTATAACTAAACTATTTATTTTACAATAATAACAAAAATATATTTCAGATCCTCATAACAAGCCCTTTCATTTGATATATGACATACCTAGTAAGGTTTGCAAAACTTTTTTTAATATCCAAATTTGAAACCCGAAAACGAACTTTTAAAAAAAAACATATTTACTTTGCACATGTGTTTGGGTCATAGGATTATACCATCCTACCAAATTTCACCTCATTTGGTCCAGTACCTAGATTCGGAGCAAATTGGATGTGACAGACGGACGGACAGACAGACGCACGAGTGATCCTATAAGACACAGAGTGTAATTAATTAATTACAGTTTTATCGTTTAATTAAGGTTTTACCGTGTACATATATTCTGCCCCCGATTTCATTCGCGTGAATGTCGGATGCAGACAAACTCGCGGATTATAAAGTAGTTTAATATACCTATCTTATCTTGTGGTGTACCAAAATTGATTCAGCAGTTTAGCCACGACAAACAAACAAACTTACTACCTAACTCATCTTTGCATTTATAATATTAATAAAAAGCATGGATGTACCTATAGGATAGGTAGGGGTTAGACGCTAAAGATGCGATAGGTCAAACGGGTTAGACAACCATAGATATCCGATATAGCTTCAATAATGTAAATGAAATGATAGAGAAGTATGTACACAAGATTAAAACATACTCGTTAATTAATCCATTTTATATCTCCACTAGCTTCTGACCGCGACTTTGTCCGCGTGAATGTCGATTATCGCGGATGCAGACAAAGTCGCGAATTAAAAAGTAATCTATGTCCTTCCCCAGGGTTTAAGCTATTTTCATACTAAATTGCATCAAAATCGATTCAGCCGTTTCATCGTATTACGCATTTATATTATTAAGTATGGATATGACATTATAGATTGAGAAAAACGGATCGCGGCGTGCGGTGTGTCATCCTGTGGAACTCCTTGAGAAAGGTGGCCGTATGCCATCGAAACTAGTCGGACGAACCCGACAACACACTATAATGTGTAACAATACTCACGTTTCGTTTAATCAAAATATAGTATGGTTAAGGTGTAATTTTGTACATGAAAAACTTGGTAATATCTCTCCCATTTCCTATTAACAAAATTATGCATATTAACGTTTGTCAAACATTCTATTGTACCTCGTAATCTTGAGGAAAATCAAAAACTACCTCTTTGTAAGTCCATTCGTTTAATTTTACAATGACGATAAATGGTAATACCCACGACGTGTTTTAGTATGTAGGCAGTTATTATCAGTCCTTTCAATGTGGAGAAGGGAACTTGCACAAACAATACTTATTTGTTTAATTGACATCATGGCTGCCGTTCTTGGAACGTCTGCCCTTCTCTATAATATCTATGCTATGTGATATCCGTTTCCTGCAGTGCTATTGTCTATGCGTACCTACATTAGTTAGAAAAGTGAATCCCGGATGATTTCATAAATGTATTTTTTTATTATGCGAGTTCTTGGAATTGAGTTGCCACTTGAATCGACAATTAAAACATAGTATGATTCATAATAACAAAACATGAGTCTATGTATTTATATTATCACACACGTTTCGCTTTGTAAATATATACTTTCAGGTGTTTATGAAAGGGACCGGCAGCAGAGGTGTGCACAGTATAATATTTGGACACAGTGTCCAAAACGATATTAAACGATATTGACTGATGATCGAATAAAACACGGTTTTGTAGTTAGATAAAAACTACCAACAAACGAAATGCGTCTTCCGCCCAGCCTATAGTTGTAATAAAACAGTTTTTAACCGAATTTTAACGTTGGAAGGTTTTTATCTGAGTGTACAAAACAGCTTTCTACTGGTGTCCGAATCATCTGTCAAAAAAGTATCGTTTCGGACACTATGACCGAATATATTGTGTTGTGTCCGAATCTTAAGTAAGTAAGCCACCTATAGTAGGTAGATCGACATGGCGTCAAGTGAAATGTAATAGAATGCGAACCGATTGATATAAACCGGTCATAAAATTGAATGAATTAAATTACACTGTAAAACGAATTATTTAAGACAAAAAGGCAGAAAACTTAGTTGGGCTAGCAACTAAGTTTTGGGCCTTTTTGTTAGCTTAGTTGCTAGCCTGAGGCAAAATAACGCAACGTCATACATACATAAAACGTGTTGGAAATTAACTCCGGGTTAAAAAGTAACCCTGTCTGGTGCAACCCGGCCTAAGAATTACTGGTAAATAATTATTCTATACTATGGCACGCTATCGTCTGTGTATACCATATGCCACGCACCCACTTTATATCAGCTCATAAACTTTTTTATAGCTGCAACGATGAACAGTCAAGGAGAATACTGGTACCTACACTCACCACTCCACTAACAGTTGGAATGTTGACAAAATAGATGGAAATCACGCAATGGAGGACATGATCACGGTAAGAGGAAAGGTAGCATATGTGTTCGCAATAAAATTACCCCGCATCTGGAAACAATAAATTGCAATCACAAATGCGGTGTGGTCGCAATTTTCCACTTCAATCTTCATTGTTTTGTGGCCCATTGGGAAACCCATAGGTATCTGTTCAGCAGTTAGCGTTGATGGGCGTTTGGATGATGACATGGTTAAAGGGTACGTATAAAAACGACCCAGTGCTTACATAAAACTCAATGCCTGCCTGAAATATTCTATCAGATATATCAAATAAAGCCTAAAATATTACCCAACATCAGTATTACAGTAAAATTATATAAATTACTATACCACTGCTAATACAAATCACCTTGCAGGAAGTCTGCGTTTGTCTTTTTCAACTGTCAGTGTGTGATTGGCGAACAATTACACACGACCCCGTCAGCCACTTTGTAAATCACTTACATAAAACCAGCTAATGAGGTGTAATAAACACAGATGTTTCGTTACCTTATTAGAAAATAATGGGAATACAGTATAATAACGCTACAACTGTTGGTTTAAAACGAACCATGACCATGGCTCTACAGTCAACATGTTCAAAATCCTTGAGGTGTTTTGTAGCGTGGAAAACAAGGCCTGAGTCATGCCGTGACGTAGACGAGCACGGTAGCCATCCATTTATTTATTACCCACGAAATAGTGCGGTGACGCCCGTGGAGACAATGTTTTTTTATGATTTATAATAGGTACACGGTCTCCAGCTGGATTGGTGGTGTAATAAGCAAATCGTCAATCAATTCTGTAATTGGTTATTTAACTTGTCATGAATAGTTTGACGGTTAATCGTTGCCACGGTAATATCCGGATATAAAATGATTTTCGAAGTGTCGACTCAGCATGTATTTGAATACGAACTATTAAGCAAGTAGCAGTTTGCCGAAATAAACAAAAAAAAAATATTGACGATACCTACAGCACAGCTTGTGTCATCTCAGTCACGCGGTGGCAGCAAAAACAAAGTCAAGCAAAGTGGTTGTAGATGATATTGTTTTTCGTTTTACATAATTATTTGCGATGGAATAGTCACCACGAAATCCGAAAAAAATAATCAAGGGAATCATTAATGGTCGAGTTCACAGTTTGAAAGGAAGTAATTATTATTTTGAGAGGATTTTCATTTTGGTTACACGTGGCCCGTAGGTACTTACTCGTGTGTAAACGATTAGATATTAAATTGAGAATTTCACGAGTTCAGAAATATTTAAATAAATCATATTAAATTCCGTATTAGCTGTAAAGAAGAGACACTGATAATTTCTCTTCCCGTGGTCCGGATGCTCTATAAGGACATTTGTTATTAACAAGTGTAAGCAAATTCTCATGCTAAATATAGATCTCGTGATCGGCACGGGCTCTAGGTTCTGCGTCATCAGCCCACGTTGAGGGAGGCTTGCGGTAGGTGGAGGGCGCGGGCCGGGGGGAGGGGACGCTCGGCTTCCAACAAACAGAAGCGCATGCGCGGAAACAGCGCCTACACTAAATAATGTCAAAGGGCAACCCGGGAAGCCTGGATACCTAGGGCGTCAGGGCAGGCAAAATTAATAAAACGCAATCTGGGTCAGTTTTATATTTTCAGACATCATGTAGGTGGGAACATACCTACTGGTGGTGGCTGGTGTATTTTATTATAAATGTGCATAAAACGATAGAAACAAAACACATGTTACCTAGATTCTCAATACACACAATAACCATATACATACATACATTTATAAATATATAATCGTAAGTGAAAATTGAATGTTTTACATAAAAGATATAGGTAAGATATTTAAACTCACACAAACAACAGACACACACAGAACAGAATAAAATATAATATAAAGTAGATACTTTTGTATAAGTTGAAATACTAAGAATGAATTGGAACATGATGGTGTATATTAAACATATTCAAGAACATCTTAAACAAAAGCAAGTGCTAGTCTGATATATTGCAGATGCTACGAAACTCAGATATCTATGTACGAAACAGTATAAACATCCAGATCTTTACAATACACCTAATTCCAATAATAATGATTACCAATCGATGCTAAATGACAAAAACAAAAAAAATTAAACTCTAACTGGTTATCCTAAAGAACAAAGATATTCAAATACTACGCAACAATCACTCAACATGTTAAAAGGATAAAGTGTATATTCATGTGTATCATGATAATTATGAGACACATAGTATAAAAACTGGAGTCAGCGTGTATTATTGTCGAGAACGAGTCAATTGTGGTAATTAATAATATGAGACACATACCGACCCTGAATGGACATTCGATACTGTAAGGAGCTGCGGTCTTAATCTAAGGACGACAATTAACTTTCAGTGTATATTCAATTTACACAAAAAATACAATAAAATATCCTAAAAATTAACCACAAAACTTTAGAATGAAAAAATATTCTGCATTGCTGTCGTGCACCTACCTATTCTCTTAATTGTCATTGAATATATTCTGTTTTTGTCATGGCCATAAGCATTAGAGTTAACAAGAAATATAATATTATGATAATCATTTTCAAAAATTATTTATTTTTTAACAATAGTAAATGAATCGGGTAATATCACCATTTAAACTACTTGAGAATTTAGCTGTTTGTTGTTATGTCAGCAAGTTTTTAAGACCTTGGTACAATTTCATGAACTGCACCCATAAAATTAAAGTACACAAATATATCTAATTGTAGGTGGCTTGAGATTTTCTAGAAACGATTAGTCTCGGTATCATCATCATTGGAATCTGAATTAAAATTATAATAGGTATTATGAACAAAGGCAACTTTGTAATCTTACCAACGAATGCTTAAAAACAATGCTGTGAATTTTAGGCATACATTAAGTGTGTAGAACAAAACAAATTATGTCTACCTCAAAAATGTATTTTTTTACTCAACTTACAACAATGTCGTTCATCTCTATACGTCATTATTCTCATCAAGGTTTGAATAAAGTCACAGAGACCTTTTAACGTATTGAAGGGCAAACACAATTGTGGACTGACTGTGTGTTTAATAAGATCAAAAGAAGGATTGGTCGAACGAACGAGTTTATGAGTGTTATCATTTAGGACATTTTCATCTTCTACATCACCTGCACTCATAACGTGTATTTCTTCACACATGCAAGTGGGTATCTTGAATTTATAAGTATGCTGGAATAGAGTCGGATTTTTCTATTTTTATCAATAATTTAGTGCATAACTCTACCAATATAAATAACTTCGCGTGCACGGATATTTATAGCTATCGAGTGCTACGTGCTTCAAGAAAGTGTAACTAGCAGATACATTATCACTCCTCAACGATTTAAACATTTAAATGTACTTGGAATTGCTAAGAATGGATTGTTTTGTATAGGTGTCTTACGAAGTCATGTTTCCCATTAGAGAAATCTCCACTGTGGTATAAACAAACACGTAGGTGTACATGTCGATCTGGCGTGATCGTGAAACCGATGTCAATCTTAATTGTACAATCCCTCTTAATCTGATAAACCTGCTCTACAGAGCACTGTGCCATGCAATGAATTTTAATGTTCCCTTTAGTATTTAAATCTTTATATAAGTTATACGCATCAGTAGCAGCATGCGGCTCTGACATCGCATCAAAAAGTGCAGTGCCAACGAAAATAACCCGCATGATCATTTCATGTAAGGGCAAAAATCTCAGTCGTAAAGATAAAAAGGAATGATAAACAAATTAGCATTCTCATCCTACGATACGCAGCACATAGTGCCTAGGGGAACATCTGACAAATGCGCACAAAGGTTACATTCCCGTCGGTTGCCATTGCAACTCCATAAAACGTTCTGTTTTAAATTGCGAGCAAACGTGCAGACGAGTAAAACAGAAATAAATAAGCATGGCAGCGCTGTTGCTAGGCGCGCTCAAGGTCTGCGCGGCCCTGGCCGTGCCCCCCTCATACCCTCTGCCCTTCCCCACGCGCATGTGCACTGCTCAAGCTGCATTCGCCAGCCGCACACATGAAAAGCCCCACACACATATGAAGCACCACTACACACACATTCCGTATCGATGTGCTGCACGTGTAAGGGTTCGCGTTAGTGAGCGTGTCGTACACACACGATGTCTGATTAATGATGGTGGATATTCTTAGTTTTGTATACAACTCACATGTATAGCACGGTTTCCATGTGTTTGTGTACACAGTATATGCTCCATTTGAACTAAATGTAGAAACTACTTGCTTACGTGACATCCGCGGAATGTATCTTCCGGCAAACAGATTTTTGCGCCTTTACGTTTAAAAATTTCTAGGTCAACATTCCTTTCTTTGTTGTTGGCATATATGTAGAAATATAACGTTAGGTAACTCAGTAGATTATTTTCTTTTGTGTAACTCTGATAAGTAGATAGGAATATTTAAATATAATATGCAACTCAAAGATTTCAGTAAAAATTATATCTTGAAAAATTGTTCACATTCAGTCGCTCCAATGATGCATCAACATAATTTTTTCTTTACTTTTGGCAAGCGATTAATGACATTACAAATCACTACTGTACTGTACAATGTACATGCTATATTTCTAAATTATACAAAATTCATTCGTCAATTCGCATTAATTTTTCTTAGTATTAGTAGTTTTCAGTTTTCCCACGGAAGCCCGGAAATTGTACCGATTCCAAGTGCATTGTCAGAAGCGATGATGAGATATCACTGTGTATGAGATCTTGTCCAATGGATCACTGCCAAAAATAAGTGACGAAATGAGTTTTTACGTAATTAAAGCTACATACATTACGATGATAATGACTATTACTACTTGGCCTTGGCCCTTGGCACGAATTTTTGATGATCTAAAATATTTTTTCTTGCTTACGTCTTCAATTTATTTGAGCTACGAGCTAACGTCAGTTCGAAAATATTTTTCATCCCTTCTATTCGAAAAGTGTCGTTTTGTTCCTCTTTAAGCGGAAGCAAAGTAGCTCTTCTCCACTAGACTTTTTAGCGGGTAATGACATTTGAATTTGGAACATGAATCGTTCATTGAAATCTAACGCAAATTGTATAAATTACTGAGTGTTGGCTGTACGGTGCGGGGAGGCATATGCAAAAAAAAGCGCGCATTTACTTCTCTGTTCTTGTAATCGGTATGGACTTTATTGCATTTTCCCGGGAGAAATATTTAAAGGCCTATGACAATTTCATACTATGGAAAAATAGAAAGGAAAAGGAGCAAAGACATTTTCGGAAAGTGTATTTTTGGCTTATTTTCAAGAATTAGCCAAAACTAAACAACCTTCTACTCTTTGGAGTGTATACTCAATGCTATCTACAGTTAATATCAATAAATATATTAAAATTGACAGCTACTCAAAATTAGTAGCTTATCTGAAGACACTGTCTAAAGGACACAAACCAAAAAATCGAAAGTATTTTCCGGACAAAATGTTGAAATTTTCTTGAATGACGCACCTGATAAGGAGTTTCTCACCATAAAAGTGAGTAGTCTTTTAGTTATTCCATTATAAACTATAAACAGAGTGTTTTATAACGTGCACGTATACGTACTGTACCTACTTCCCTTTCTGTTTTGTTACAGGTGGGTTTAATATTCGGGGTACATGGAGCGTGTCTTGGTAACGAACTAATAAAAATAACGGTCGATGATATCAAAAATCACGCAGATCAGTTACTTTTAGTAAAATTAACTGACACAAGAACAAAAATTGATGGATCGTTTATGATTCGTGGAGAGTACAAACGAATTGTGGAAATAGTACAGTCAACAGCAAAAGTAGATGATCAAAATCAGAAATTCAATACTAATTTACTAACACTAATTTATATAATTTATTACTAGTTTATTTATTAAAAGTATGTGATTGTCACACACATACTTTTGAATCACTTCGACTCCACACAGATCTGATGCGAACTCCGTTCATTAGTATTGAATTTCTGATTTTGATCATCTACTTTTGCTGTTGACTGTACCAGAGCCTGCGTCCTTCTGATATAAAATCTAATAGGTTTTTCATTAGGTATCAAAATGGAAAGTGCTTTAAACAGGTTATAGGAAAAAATTAAATATCTACAATGCCCCTAGAAATCGCTGCATACTTAAAGTGGTCTGATAGCAAGTTGTACGCAGGACATTATTTTCGCCGTACGTCCGCTACACTTTTGGCAGATTCTGGAGCGGACCTTACTGTTATGAAGCGGCACGGAGGGTGCAAATCCAGTTCTGTAGTAGAGGGTTACATCAACAAGATTCCATCGAAAATAAGGTAAAAATCAGCACCCGCTTTGTAGAAAATATTAAATTAAGAGCTGCAGATAATTCACCCATACCATTGTCGCCATACCCTTCTACATCAAAGGAATCAGTGCCTTTTCCTGAGCACCAGCCAGATACTGTGATAATAATCACTCAAAATATAAATAAATCCACAACTATATCAATCCCAAATAAAACAGTGACAATACATTTTCAAAATTGCGCCAGTGTATCAAATATAAATTTGTAATTGACCTTATTACAGTCATGTTATTAAAAAAAAAAGAACTTATTCATTAATTACTTAAAAGTGTCTCTTATTTATTTTCTCATAGAAGGAGATGAAAAGTAGAGTATATGACTCGAGAGCAAAAATATTTTTCCCTCAGGCGATGTACAGTCAACAGCAAAAGTAGATGATCAAAATCAGAAATTCAATACTAATTTACTAACACTAATTTATATAATCTATTACTAGTTAATATAATAAAAGTATGTGATTGTCACACACATTCTTTTGAATCACTTCGACGCCACACAGTTCTGATGCGAACTCCGTTCATTAGTATTGGATTTCTGATTTTGATCATCTACTTTTGCTGTTGACTGTACTTTGAATCCTTCGCTACGCTCAGGATTCTATTTTAGAATCCCTCGCTATGCTCGGGGTTATTCCTGAATCCTTCGCTTCGCTCTGGATTCAAAATAGCGCCCTTGCCGTAAAAATATTATTTTGTTCCCTTGTTCTATCTACTATTCTTACATTGTTGCATTATGTCTTTATGTGAACCTGACTGTAATTAGCACTAAAAAGTATGTTGCGACCAGCTTGCCTTATTTATCTGCCAACAATGCAAGTTGGGTGCAACAGTGTTGCTCGTCGCCATCGTGACATATATAATGCCGATCCTGTCTGTTCTATTCTAATAATAGTATAATCTATAGAATATTTTAACATTAAATATAGTGCTTG
Source organism: Charanyca ferruginea (assembly GCA_947361185.1). Taxonomy (NCBI): domain Eukaryota; kingdom Metazoa; phylum Arthropoda; class Insecta; order Lepidoptera; family Noctuidae; genus Charanyca; species Charanyca ferruginea. The sequence goes on from OX376076.1 coordinate 11,838,650, forward strand.
AATCAATAAAATAATCATCGATAGAGCGGCGTCCAAGGACAAGAAGAAGTTTTGGCCATCCGGTGGTCAGATCGGGCACAATTAAATTCCCCCATTCCCATACCATCATCGGACGAGTAGAGATACGGCGAAGCGTCACCGCCTTATGGTTGAAGTTCCACGGTCTCGAACCAAGCGGTTTGATTCCAAATTTATTGTGCCAACTGTCAGACTGATTGGAATTCCCTGCCCGCCTCCCTGTTCCCTGATAAGAATAATCTGGGTATCTTCAAGGCACCAGTGAAGCGGTTCATCCTAGGCAAGCGTGTTACACCTTAGGCCGCATCATCACTTAAGATCAGATGAGTTGCGGGCAAACGCAAGCCTATTAGAATATTAAAAAAAAAACTTGAGAGGTGACAAGGGACACCCGGATGGAACGAAGTTCCTTTCCATTAATTAGTGAAGGAATTGTAATAAAATATTATTTTTTTTAAGTTATAATAATATTTTTTTTATTATTAACAAATATAATGTAATTAAAAGACAATTTAATTAAACGTGCCCGTTTATGTATCGAGCGAAATGGACTCCATATTGAGCAGCTGTTGCTTCGATACAGGGAAGTGTAAATTTTATACCTAATAGGTAAGTTTTTTAATTAAGCCAAAGTTGATTAAAGCTGTGTTTGTGAATAGCTCTAATTTATTTAAATAGGTTACCTATAGCACCTATAGGTACCTACGCCTGCCTGCCTTTCTTTTTCTAGCAAAAGAGTACCTACTCACTTACCTACTTACAACTACAAATAATTCGCCAATGATAAAAGTAAGTACCACTACCTACCTAGGTACCCACCTAAGCTCCCACTGGCTTAATTTAAACCAAAACATTTTAATCAAATAAAAAAAAATATTATTGTCGCTAGTAAAACCTAGAGAAAAGTACTCTGTGACCTAGAGCGATAAGGTGCAGTGGAAGTGGTTACCTACTGACGACCGCGACCGATAGAAAGCTCATGATTACCAAACCCAAACTTTCAATAGGTACCTACTAAACAAAACATAGAAGTATACAGTAACTACCTACCTACCTAACCTACGTATTCTATGGCTTAATTATCGACTTAAAATTTACACTCGTTTTCACAATCCACACAGTCTCACAGTGAAAGGTGGATTTATCTCGTAGGTCGTTATCATCGGAATTATCACGCAATGATAATTCCGATGTCATTGAGGTAGGTACCGCCACTATTTGAGCGAATAAACTTAAGTACTAAACATATCGCCGTAGGTACCTAGTTCAAAGAGTTCGCCGCGCCGCCTTTAAATACATAAACATATTCTACGAAAAGCGAATTCGGACTTTATTTTGTAAACGTAAACGGTTAAAAATTGAAATTTTACCAAACTAGGTATGATAAAATTATTCTGAGAAACGTATAGGCTGGTGCCCGACCGGACAATAGGAGCTATGTGCAACCGAATTTCACGGTTAATGTGTAAAAATAAGGTTTTAATTCGCTCCAATATTTTCATAGAAAAGCCGCCATTCAACTAATAATGAACTCTATTTGACAGTTCCAACGATTCAATTTTTCTGTTCGAATTGTCTGCGTTTGTGAAGTAATAAAAATAGCAAAAATAAGGTTTTAATTCGCTCCAATATTTTCATAGAAAAGCCGCCATTCAACTAATAATGAACTCTATTTGACAGTTCCAACGATTCAATTTAGCTTATTATAGCATGTCGTGACAACTTTTCGTAAGAATTTTTTCCGTCTAGCCCCCTTTCACAACGCGCGATAAGGAACTTCGTTCCAAAAAAATAGACAAACGGCAGATCATTGCGGGTACAATTCTAGATGAGTCTGGCACAAACAAAGAGAAGCTGTACCACAGTATTACAATATTCCTGTAATACTGTGGCTATACCCTGCAGTGGGTGAAATCGGGCTGTGGATGTAGATGAAGTTCGTTGTCAGCTACGCTTGTAACCGATTCTGGGGTCGATAACGCAGCAGGACTAAGTAGACTTCTTCTCTATTTAAAAACCTCCGAACTCTGAACTTTTGTGTGCGCTCTGTCAAAGGGAATATTATCCATGTTGTCTAGCAACATCTTTAATATTAAAAGGTATACTAATTGTCTCGTAAGATAGGCACGTGTTGTCCGCTCGCCCGTGCACACGCTTTGGCAAACCTCAATGTTTATTTATCGATGATGACAGTGTGTGGTATGGTGTGATACACACCGCTCCCACGTGTAGGTACTTTATCTGTCTTTCAGTTCGTCTTACAATGTGAATTTATTTATTTACTTCTTTTCACCAATTTCATACCGATGTGGTGTATTTCTTTTTCTATTAATAGATTTTTATTTTTTTTAGATCATTTATATCTTTAGTTTTTTTAATATTTCTTTAAATGATATATCACTACTTTAATAGCATCATGAGATTTCTTTATTTTAATGTAAATGTTTTATAATGCACTACGGATATTTACACCACAAGACAAAACGAGTCTGATAATATGAATAGGTACAACAATGTTATCGATAAGTATGATAAACTCGAGTATACTGTTATCTAAATACATATATCATGAATTTATTGTAGGTATGTTAGACCTGTCTCGTAATGTATGTATGAGACTGCCTATTAACTACTGCTGTTGTTGTAAATAAACAAATGGTCGGCCATCTTGACCGCCATATTGTCGATGAGACGTCAATGTGACGCGCGTGTTCGTCAGCTGATAGCAATACGTGACTCTCGACGCTAAACTCATGTGCAAATAAATGTACCATCACTCCGAGCGAGTGCTGGCTAAGAGACCGGAGGCAAAACGACGCGAGTGCACACAATACGGACTCGATGTACATAATATAAAAAACTCCATCATTCACTCGATTTGCATTATGATCGATTGCTGCAGCTCGATCCGGTTTTAGATCCACAGTACTGAACAATAAAATAGGATTTGTATTGAATAGCACGTTTGTTTTGGAATTCAAATTCCACAACCAAGCTGAACGTTTCCTTGAATAATACCAAGAGTGCTGATTAGTCATTCCTCATGTTGCTCAGGTACTATAGTTTCAGAAATCTTTGAATCGACTGTGGTTTCCATTTTTATATGCCTGTCTGTAAAATAGAATCAGTAGTAAATGATAATGATGACCGAGGAGACAGGCATGGTATTATTATTTGGCAGATTATTGTTATTCAGGCTTCGCGAGCGCGGGTTCAAGGCGAAGCCGCCATAAGCATGTGGGAGGCCCCTCTGTTTCGTATTATAATTTTAACTCTATCAGTTTAATCTTGGAATCAAAAATCAAACTCAATTGTTATAAATGTTTGAAGTAAGTCGATGTCCTTGTGATATTGGAAAATACATAAAATCAAGTTTTTAAATATTTGTTTTGTAGTTATATAGGTTATACTACATTCGTTCCATAAGGCGGTAGTTTATTAAGATGTGTGACATGTAAGTTTTATTAGTGCTTCTATTTTTTAGCTGAATACTATACTATGTACAGACGTCAGCACATCAAGTCTTACTTTACTGTTAAAATAAACCGATTAAATATTAAAAAAAGTCTATCAAAGAAATTTGACAGATTGTTGTTGCTTGATGTGCTGCATGGCCTCTGTACTTACTTTTAAACTTTTAGTAACAAAATTGTTGATGATATATTCAAGTCAGTATTTGATAACGTCATTTAATGTTTACGTGCTCCTGTTGTGTCCGTTTAATTAAATTTAATTATGTCAACGACTAGTAATGGATTCTAAACAATTAATTAGATACCAAGAAAAACTAATTCTGAGTTAGTTGTTTTGATTTATGTAAATTCTTAGAGATATTATTTTAATATTTATCACAGAGTTAGCGGCGTAATCTAGCAGGCAATGAGAACATTAATAGATACTTATGTACCCAAAACCTCACAGAATTTGAGTGATGTCAAACCCACTGACCTATTGATATACATATCTATTAAACTGACCATACTGAGTGAAACTAAAGATACATAGCTTGCAAAGTAAGAGTAAATAAATAAAAGAGGAAAATGCAATTTATCAATTGAAAATATTTATTTTATTTATCTGTACCATGGCCCATGCTCACTGCAGCAACAATTATTGACTACCTACCTGAATGTACAAACTCTTTGAAGAAAACTGACCATAAATTAAAACAATTGAACATTAATTATAAATAGTAGATTACGAATTACACCAACTAACACTTTGTAATTTTGTCTTGAAGTTTTTCCCAATTTACTTCAAATATACTATAATAATGCAAATATATACACTGTTAAAACAGACTAATTAAAGAGTCTATTTTAAATTGATGAGGTTGACAAAGTCTTAAAACATCAAATAGGATTAAGTTGTTATGGTAAAATGAATGCTGTAAAGTAACCAAAGAAAGTCAAGAATTAAATAGAAGATGATTCCGACATTGAACAGGATTCAAAGCTGTTTCGAATTCCGCCACACGATTTTGTTCTGCTTTATTTATATAAGCTTGACCATAAAAAGTAAATATGTATAAAGAAGAAAAAACACGTAGTGCATGGAATACTAATTTAGCGAAGAAATCAATAGTAGGTAGCGTTGCCAATCCTCATAATTATACAAATCATTATAATAGATAGTCCTTTGACGTGTACTGTTAGGATTACTAGTAAATATTAATCAATTTTCTTAACCTCGGCCTTTTCATGAGTCTTTCATCATCCATCATCATAACTTTATTTTGATGTCTCAGAAGAAAATTATAAGTTTTTATTTGTGCCTGCTGGTCCACCAAAGTCAGCGTCGGCTGGAATCACCCGATCGCCTTGAACTCATGTTCGACATTTTTTGCGAACTAACGCTTCAACAGGATACATAGCGCGTCGCTTTGCTCGGCCCTTTACTGGTTATGTTGATGCCCTTGATGAATCTTAGAGATCTTTTTGGGCCGTTTTATGGCCTGGAATTCGGGCGAGCCAGTCTTTACAATTATTTTTTGCTTTTTGTTAGGGCCGTGCTACTTATATAACGACTTTAGTTTCAAATTTTGCTCACTTCATGCGAATAACCTACATTATGTAAGATACAAGAATAAAATTGTCAAAAATGACATCACGTTAAATTGCAAAGGATTTTTTTTAGGAAACGTCGACAATATTTAATGCGGCTAGTGCGGCTCTATGCTCGCGGAAATTTGTTTTTCCATTAGATACATAATAACTTCATGATCATGACATGGTGATAAGGCTCGAGTCAAATTGAGTCATGTAGAGGACACACGAGTTAGTAGTATAGGTAATATTGACTGTTCAATATCTAGAGTAAATATGATTGCTAGTTGAGATGAGTGATGGAGCGTGGTGAGATGAGTTCGGATCAAATTATTTATTCATAAAAAGACTAGCGTAACCGGAGTTACGTACGGTTCTTAAACCAATTCCAGGGCCACCGATAACAATAAAGATGCAAACATAAAACTGTTTAGAACTAGAAAATACGCTAGCGAAGAAAAAATTTCCTTAAACTTCCAGCACCTGAAGATGATGCTAAACAAGTCGTTGTTAAAAACAAAGGCAATTAAGAAAATTAAGTACTAGAGGAAACTTACTGGAACGTAGGTATTGTTGGATGAGCTGTTGCATAATGTTATACGGCGTGGCAGCAACAGCGCTGTCAGTCGAATAGCACATAAAGTGTTCACGGCAGGAATCAGTCACGTCGCGGAACTGTAACATTGCCATACAATTTGCTCACCGCTGATATGCACTTGGTTCACAGCAACGCTCAACAACGGTTCCTCTGAAATTGTCAGTAGGCAATAAGCTAACCGCGATATTTCAGTGCGTTCGAACTTATGCTGTGCGGAACTCGCGGAGGGCCTCAACATGACAATTTTTACGGAACTGTAATTATTAATCAGGTGACCCGCTGGGACGCGTCACGTCGTTGTGGAAATGGCGATGCGGTGTGTAGCGCGGTCGTCGGTGAGGCACTGACGGCTCGCCGGCTGCCTGCCGCCGGCCGCTCCTGCATTGCGGCGCGCAGCCGCAATCGCGCGCGCATGACCTTGGCATTGAACTTGGCAATGGGCCGGCGCGGCGAGGGGACCGCGGGGAGCGGGGACCAGCCCCGCCGGGGGATGGTGATGCACCGGCAGCTGCACCGCCCCTCTCCCGCCATCCTTCCGTCATCGCCATTGCCCGAGCCCAGCTTACAGAATACAAAGTACTGATTCCAATCCTCAACTATATAATGCGAAGATATTCCTTATGCCAGCTTCTATATACTAACACGATGGTGACGTGCCGTTTCCGATTGTCGTATTTATTTTTTACTACTAAAGAAGCGTTCGATGTAATAGGTGGAACGTATTATATTGTATTATCTATGGGTGGAACACACGATTCTATAATCGATTGCGCTGTAAAACTAACAAATTGCAGTACACTAATATCTGGGATTACATTATCTAAATAATATGACATATTCCTTTTGGATGTTTGCCCGAAGTGATTAGTTTTTGTAATAGTCTACTTACTTGTATTAAAATAATTTACCGTTTCAGTCAAGAATGTCAAAACATTTTTAAATCGGTAGAAGTTGGTATGTTTAAAGAATTTTAATGAATGACGTGGATAATGTATGGAATTCCAAAATAGTGCATAGTTTTGGAAACAATACAAAGTTGAATTATAATTTTAGCTGTGTAACAGAGAGGCGATCATGGTATTTGCTCGTGCGCCGCTTGCTTGAGGCACATCTGATGTAATATCGGTAGAGCATAAAAACTGGTCGCACTTGAGACTTTAGTTACTAGCCGGCGATTTATTAAGCCCGCAATCATTTCTTCGATAATTACACGTTTATGATATCAAGCAGAATTCATTCTAATAATAACCAGGCACAAGTGGAGTATTTGATTGTTATAATATTAAATGGAGCTGAGGATTGATTAGGTTGATTTTCATGTCGTAGTTATAAAACATAATCAGACGTGGGTGATGAGCTATCTTCCTACACGTGTCGGGGTGCGAAGGCTGCGGGGTGCCGAGGGGGTAGAGGGGTGAACAGAGGGGGATGTTGCGGGATCGATCTGAGTGCGCGCGCACGTCGCTACCCACTCTAAAGGCCACACAGATCCCGGGCTGCCTAGGTATTTAGGTACCAATGCCAAGCACTAACTCGATATACATCTGTATTATAACAAATATATATACCAATGTACTTGGTGTTATTTCTTACTTCACTTGTTATAACATATCTAAATTTAAAACTTTTTATTATTCCCCTAATTTTTCAGTTTACTATAAGAATCATGTACAGGAATATTATACGAATTATTATAAATTCTTTTCTACTTTTGACGCTATATATATTTGTAGAGATCAAGGGGTAGACCTTGATCTTGAAGAGAAGAACGTTTGCGATGACTGTTGTACCTAGTGCACTCATCGCTGATAGCTTAAGTAACGTGCCTATGAGATTCTATTATAACTTTATTACCTTGAGAAGTATTATTATGAAGTACCCGACGAAGCCCAAGACCATTAATTTCACTTATTTGCTTTGATAACAGTGCACTGAACTTTGTGTAAACAATATAGATTGTAGATATCTTTTTTTTATGAACATCAAAGCTGAGCTATTAGGTTTTGTATTGTTATGGTCTTTCCTTTACAATTTAAAAACATATCTTTCAATAATTTTCATTGCATCAGTTTCTGGGAGAGTTTTGTCTACAGCGTTGATCTACATTGGGTCAAAACAACAGATGATTTGCATCTACCTATATTCATTACAAGCTTCATTCAAAACTGGTTTGTGCACTTTAATAAACCTTAATTTTTGGGTTATCAATTAATAAGTATATGTAAATAATAATCAAAAATCTTCATATTAATAATATTTGGGTTGTTAACCGTCCTTGTATCAAGCAAGCTAATATTTTGAATGAGTATGGATGATGAGTATTCTATTTTGAAATTACATGTTTTTTAAATAACTTATTTTATTATATATTTTTTTGTCCGGTTAAGATCTGATTTGACATAATTGAATTAATAACTACTAACATATTTTGATTTTGATCAATTAACGCGAATCTATTGAAGCCAAATGTTATGTATATTATTGAGTGTAAAATGTAGAACTTAGATACTTATTACTATAATTATATGACATCTAATTGTTGACATCTTATTAATCTTGCTATTTTTTATTTATTTTTTTAATGACATGACACCATTATTGTTGATCGTTAGTTTTTATATAAATTATTATTTTAAATTAATAGAATCGTATTTAATTTTGTTAATTGCATTGTAATATAAATTTAAATTTTGACATTATTATTAGTATTTTTATGTTAAGTATTGCTAATTACTACATGTTACAAATCATGCATGCTAATGAAAAATCTAAATATTTGTACGGCAGAAATGCCGAATATAGTGAAACTCTCCTAATGTTAAGACCTATGTTGACTACCTATATTCATGCAAATAAATATATCATTCATATGAAACTATTTCTGTATAGGTACTTGACTGGACCTAAGTTAATGCCTAGAGGTACAGTATTTTTGCGCACTCTTGAGAACATTAAAACTGAGCAAACCAATAACAAACCTTTATTGGAAATAGGTACTTAGGGAACTGTGTCAATCCTTTTCCTTGTCTTTCAGCAAGCAGAAAGAAAAACCCAAGTAAATGGCTATAAATGCCTACGTAGAATCCCTGTGCCTGTGAATCAAATGGATTGCTAAAGAACGTCGACATATTTTGGTTAAAATTAATCATTTTTAAATGACTGTTCGTGGAACGGTTGACATTTCTGTGATGCGCTAACATTGGAAGAAATATGAAAATTATGTAACACATTGTCATAACGTAGGAGTCACCCGAGGAAAATTGATGACTGAGTTGTGGTCAGCTTGTCATTGTGTACGACCTACTTTGATCTTTTTTATGTCCTATGAAAACTATGCATTTTCCTGCTACATTGACATTATGTCTATTACTAAAGATACATTAATAGTACATACTTTTTTTTTATTTTTTTTTATCTATTGATAGGCGTACGTTTGACCACTATCTATACTTGACAAAGTTTTAAGTTTATCACATTACTTAGCAGATATTTTATGTTGTACCTGTATTAAATTAAAATCATCATCTTCATCGATAGGCTACCATAACAACTACTGCCAAGCATGGCGGTTACGGCTGAACCCCCCCTTTGACTGACTTTGACTTTCTGACTGACTCTGACATTTCAAAAGTACCTGTAAATGGTTTAAATGAAATAAATGATTTTGAGTTTGAGTTTTGACCAGACCTATGCCCAGCAGTGGACTCGAAAAGTTTGACATGGCGACGATGAATCAGAAATCACAAGGTTGCGGGTTCACCAGGTATGATCTACTACAAAAAATACTGTAATATTGGAAGGACGGAAGAACATACCAGTTTCAGCTTCGTTAAGTCTTTTACAGCCGATAATTATGTGATTCTGCACTAACTACTCTTTCAAAATCAATTTGTTGTTAAATTTGGTTTAAGTAAGCGAAATACCACAAGAATTAACGTCATGTCTGGATTCTCCAACAGGCCATGGGAGGAGATGCTATTTTTAAACATTCACATTTCAGTGGAGACGGTATTGAGTACCAGGGTCAGCCTTGATGCTATCCACTGGGTAAAGATTTTGATTCGAGTTATTTTAATTTCCGATTTTTTTACACAATACCATATAAGAAAGTTTGTAGGTACATTATATATTTACATACTGCTTCCAGCAGCTTGGCTCGGTAGTTGCTCTGCTTTATAATTGATGTAGATCGCAATTTATTAAATATAAAGGGAGTGAAAGTTCACTCCCTTAAATATATTTACCATGGTCGGTCGATTAGCTACTTAGCTAATGAAAATGATAAATTTATTATGATTAATAGTCAAATAAAACGACAGTGTCAAAAAAATGTTAACATCGGCTTTGTAGTTATAAGAAAATTTACTTTTTCGGAATTCAATTTGCTGGTTCTTATTACAGTACTTTTACTCCCAAAAAAATGATTTCACCTTTCTGTTTCTTCTTCTGAATGTAACAAATTAAATAAACAGCAGGTAAGATCTACATTTATTTATACATTTTGTTAAGTATATCATCCGGCCTTTCAAAAGACATTTGACCTTTGTCGCGCTCTTTTAAGGTTAAAGGGACCCGAGCACTGTTAAATAAGTTATGTGTACGTTACAGAACATTTCTAATTTTGGAGTTTCTTTATCCGTATTCATAGAAACTTGTTCTTAATTTTTATTAGAATAGGTACGAGTAATTATCTAAATTAAATAAAACAGTAAGTACTACACAGATTTTTATGATTTGTCTCTTCAATGTTCTTCATTAATTTTATATTTTGCAAAAGTTCTTTCCGGGAAAGATTAATGGACGTGTATTATGTAATTTTCTCTTTCTCTTTCACGTCACTGCGTTTCTGTACATAAATTATTCCATAAGCGATCGACAGATAATAAATAATGCATACTGTTTAGCAGAAGCAATAATTATGCTTTCAAAGTTTAATTTTGTAGCACGTGTACAGTCAGCAAAGGAGATAAGTATCCATGTCGTCGGGAATAGTTGAAGATTTCTTAGAAACCAATGGGGGCTTTCAAATGAAATTTTATTAAATCATTGAACTGTTTATTCTCTATTAATTGTATTTTATTTTATTCATAAACACCTATTGGTTTCTAAGTAAACTTCAACTGTTTCCGGCGACATGGATACTTATCTCCTTTGGTGACCGTACATAGGTACTCAAGAAATTATTAAAGTTTTTTCATTTGGACTGTAAGATATTGGTAATTTATGAGTAGGTATGTGTTTATTAGTCACCAAGTGTATAAATATCTCGTGTTCATTAACTTTATCTAAGTATGAAATCTTTAGACCAACTTTTCCTGTTTAAAATATTTTTTTGTTATGTTAACAATAGGTATAATTGTCGCGTTATTTCAAAATGTCTTTATTTAGATTAGCTTGATTAAAATAACTTTCTTGTGATTTTTAATTGACCTTCTCTTAATACTACTATTCTTCTCTTCTACTCTTTTGTACTATATTTTGAGTAGTAAGTGCTTAACATTCACCAACTACCGTATATCTTAACATGCATACAAATCTGCATTTCCAAATCCTTACATCTTAAACCGACACCACAAAGGGCACAGACGCTATCGAACAGAGATTACATCCAGGATTCTACTGCGTATAAAGTTACGGCATTTGCCGGCGTCACAGCCGCCCGCCCGGGTGGAGTTGGCCTTGCCCTTCACAAAGGCACATGAAGCGCGCATCGATCGGCGCACACCAGCTGACCCGCCCTGCCTCTTGTAAACACTGCTTTACCATCAATGGACGACTATACTTTGTTTGGGAAACGTTTATGTACTTTTAGGACTTAAGGGTAAGTATAAATAGGTAGGGGAATATTATTAGGACACATAATGTTTGAAAATTAGAAAAAAAAAGTCATTGTGCGTGTTATGTTGTTGGTGAGATAAATAAAGAATCCGACTCCGAGGAAACAAATTGTCTTTAATTCAAGTTCCACAATACTTCGTTATAGCTAACTACGTACAATGTATGCGACGAGGCAGGGCGGTGGTATGTAGGCGACTGGCGAGCCGATTGCCCGCTGCCACGTACTTCGTCAATAATGCAACTCAGCATATTCCGATTACTAAGCCGCCACATCACACCCCCCCTTTCCCAAAATTTTACACAATAAAATTTTATTCTTAACGTAAAGTACATGCTTACATCACTATTATCGTGCTAAGAAGTCTCCTAAGTTACATTGTTGCTTACGATAACATTCTATCCTGTCAGCATTCCAACAGTTGAATGCTGCCTATTGTTTTATTCCTATCGCTAAATATAGCTTCTATGAACCTTATTTTCTAAAAAAAAATTGCGGTCTCGTCCTCGCCTGGGCTCTGAGCCGACTTGACATTATACATATTAATATACAATAATTATTAAGGGTAGTTACCATGACCTCCGCTCTGCAATAATTAACTGACACCTCGCGGGTCGGCAGCTTTGGTCATGGTAACGCCGTTCACAAAATAAACTACAATATAAATATGAGAAACAACTTATTCTTACTCACTATCGTGTTACTTACTGTTTTTAATTGGTACTACAAGTGGGTATAATTGGTCAAATAACGAAAGTGAAATGTACATAAAAATCCCCTCAGCCTTCGGTGTACCTACATTTTTTGTCATGTGAGCAAAAATCGCACCGGTTGCTTAATTACTCGACCACAGCGCGTGGTTTTAACCATGGGCGGTAGCGATTTCTGCTCGCTTGGTTCTACACTTGGTTTACATTCATTTTCGGTACGTTTGTTTTCTGTGCCCGTGCGACTTCGTCGAAATCGACTTGCGTCGGGCAAAACACGGACTCGACCCGTGACAGCGCGTCAGCAACTTGGTTCTCGTTACCGTTGACGTATTGTATGTCGCTCGTGAATTCGCTGATATACAATAGCTGCCTTGTGCGCCGTGGCGTCTCTCGGTCGGTACCTATTTTAGAAAAAGCATACGTTAACGGTTTGTGGTCTGTTAAAATAGTAATCTCTCGACCTTCAATCATGTTTCTAAAATGTGTTATGGCTAAATAGACTGCCAGCAGTTCCCTATCGTATGTGCTGTATTTTTGCTGGGCCTCTGATAGTCTCTTAGAAAAATAACCTAAGGGCCTCGCTTTTCCGGCGACTCCTTGCTGTAGCACTGCCCCCACGCATGTATTTGATGCGTCACACATTAGGGACAATCTACCTGTGGCCTCTGGGTGAGCCAGTGTGATGGCGCTTTGTAGGCTTACCTTACACTGCTCGAAAGCCGCCGTGGCCTTATCATCCCATGTTATTTTTGACTTATCCTTTTTCTTGGCCCCATGCAAAAACTTGTTTAACTCTGCCTGGTGCTCAGCCGCTTGCTGTATGTGTAACCTATAAAAATTTACCATTCCAAGAAATCGTCGTAGCTGTTCGACGGTTTCTGGCCGCGGGTAACCTTGTATCGCCTCGACTTTATCTTTCAAGGGTTTTATTCCCTCTGGGCTGACGTTGTAACCTAAAAACTCTATTTCCGGCTTACCGAAACAACATTTTGACAGATTAATAGTAATTCCGAACTGTTCGAATCTGCTGAAAACGAGGCTCAAGTGTTTTCGGAGTATTTCGGCGTTAGTACTTGCGATGATTACGTCATCTATATAACAGGATAGGTATGAACATTCCCCTTTCCGCTCGCCGCTTACGTATTCTAGTCCCTGTAACACTGTGTTGTTCATGAACCTCTGGAATGTTTGCGCTGCATTACGCAAACCGAATGACATTCTCGGAAATTCGAACAGTCCGAATGGTGTAATAATTGCTGTTTTTTCTATGTCCTGCGGTGCTACGCGAATATTATGATAGGCCCTATTTATGTCTAGGCGTGCAAAAATTTTCTTACCTGCTAGTCCATAGGTGAAGTCCTGTAGTCTTGGGATCGGGTATCTGTCCGGCTTCGTGATCGCGTTGAGTGCACGATAGTCGCCACAGGGTCTGATCTGCCCATCCTTCTTAGGCACGACGTGTAGCGCGCTTGCCCATGGACTCTTTGATGGCCTACATATACCTAAATCTTGCATTAACCTAAATTCTTCTTGTACCATTTTATATCTATGCGGTGGCAACGGCCTAGCACGGGAAAACACGGGTGGGCCTGTAGTTTCTATGTGATGGTATGTATTATGGGTAGGGGGTTCTTTGTACGAAATTGGTTTAGTTATTTCTGAGAACTTTTCGAGCAGATCTTTGTACGGGTTGTCATGTTGAATGCTAGATATGGTAAATTGGGAACATTTCACTATACCTGCTTCCCTACTTATATTAGTGAGACCGTCAATCAACCTTTTGTTATGTAAATCTACGACTAATTGGTGCGCTCTTAAAAAATCTGCCCCTATGATTGGCTGTTTCACTTCGCAAACTATAAATGACCATTTGTAATTTCTATTTAGTCCTAAGTTTAATTCTATAGTCACTACACCGTAGGTTTTTATTTCTGTGTTGTTTGCTGCGTAAAGTTTATACGTACACTCTTGTTTTTGCTTTGTTTTCACTTTACTCACTGGTATCACTGACACATTCGCACCCGTGTCCACTAAATACACAATTCCCGTTTTGTAGTCTTTCACGCAAAGACGGTGGTTTCCCGCGGCACAATCGTCCACCGACGCTGACTGCACCGCGTCTAGTTTTCCTGCTTCTGCTGCTTCTTGGTCCAGCTACACGGTGCTTCACACGTCCGCGCGTTGTTCCTGTAGCGGAAATGGTGTCTGCATAGCCAGTCGGGAGATTCTGGTGTGCGCCGCGCCCTGCTTTTGGATCTAGGGCGTTGTTGCCATCGTCTGCCGCCCGAGTTGTCTTTTCGCCTCCTGATCTCATTTATTTCACCGCGTAGTTCCTTCATTTCCAATGTTAGTTCCTTTAAATGGCTGGCTATACCGTCACCTGTCGATGTGCTGGGTGTGATGGATGCGACCTCGCCGTTTCCCAAGGTTTCCAGTATTTTATCTGCTTTCCTAGCCAGATCCTCCAACTTGGTGTCTTCGCTCATTGCTAACATTGCGCGTACGTTAGGCGTTAGCTTGCCCAGCCACAGCCTCTTCAATGGTTCCTCCGTCAAACTGCATTTCTTGGCCAGGGCCGACATCTCTCTGAGTAATTGGGACGGTTTTTGTGTCCCCAGTTCTGTGTCATGCATTAATCTGCGAAATTGTGTATCTGTACTCTCTTCATACACTGACAACAAACGCCTTTTAATTGTTTCGTATTTCGCTGTATCCGGCGGAGCTTCGATGATGTCGGTTACCTGGCGTACAACGTCCGTTGGTAATTTTGCGAGCACCATTTCGTACTTCTGGGTGTCGCTTTGCTTCTGTGGTGCCATCATTGCCTCGAACTGGATGAACCATGATCTTGGTATTTCTCTCCAAAATTCCGGAACTCTCATCTGCACTGTTACTATTGATACGTCCCCCACGGCAGCTGCCCCGGGGTGGCTGATTAACGCTTGCGGGTTCATCTTGAAAACGGCACACGCGTCGCTTTACTTTGCTAAAGCACGTTACGTTTCACTTTGCACCACGCGGTCTAAACGCCTCTGCCTCGTAAGCTGTTTTGAGTCGCCTACCCTGTTGCTATCTGAATAACAACGCGGAATCCTAAAATCGTCGTAAGGTCACCAGTGTTGTGCGTGTTATGTTGTTGGTGAGATAAATAAAGAATCCGACTCCGAGGAAACAAATTGTCTTTAATTCAAGTTCCACAATACTTCGTTATAGCTAACTACGTACAATGTATGCGACGAGGCAGGGCGGTGGTATGTAGGCGACTGGCGAGCCGATTGCCCGCTGCCACGTACTTCGTCAATAATGCAACTCAGCATATTCCGATTACTAAGCCGCCACATCATGTTTTAAGCTGTAGATTCGTAAACATGAATTCAAGTTTCTGTTGATCACTGTTTTGGTACTGGATTAAAGATATATTTAACATAGGTAAGTATGCTAACATAGGATATATTAAGGTTTTGGCTTATCTATAATAATATGTGGGGACATTTTCACACACGGCCATCTGACCCCAAACTAGGGAGACCCTGTACTATGGGTGTCAGACAGCTGATATACATACACAAATACATTTTTTTTTTGTAAATACATACATATATAGATAAACAACACCCAGACACAAGGCAAACACAAGTGCTCATCACACAAATGTTTACCCTGGGCGGGAATCGAACCCGCAACACGCTGCGCAGCAGTCGATTGCTCAGCCACTGCGCCAACCGTGTCGTCAAATTCTAAAAGTCAATATAGAATCTAACCGATATGCGATCATAATATTTTGCAGCATATGTAATAGTTACTAACCTAACCTAACTATTGCGGTCGCTTTGTCATGTGATGCCAGTACACAAGGAGCACCGTTTATTGTTACACTGTTTTTTTTTTAAGTTTTATACCTATCAATCACGAGGTAAGTCATAAATTTTGAAGTCATTATTGTTTTGATTTTCATATCTAGATGTACTGAATTATCAAGGAAAAGTTTTTTTGTCCGTGTTATATCAATATTGAGTCATTCAATGTCATATTAATTGTGAACTAGATTGTGTGTAGAAGGAAGGAGGAACATGTCCTTTTAGTTCGCTGAAATGATAATTTTGGACTTTGAACGCATCTCGTTCAAAGTGCAAAATTGCTCGATTAAAGTGGGCGGAAATTTTGTTACTTACATATCCATTATTTAATTATTTTATATGATTCTTGCGATCATCCCAGGTTTCCAACGTTTGTTGTATACCATTATCTGTTGGAGCTCGAGTAGTGCTAACAATGCAATGGTCGGACCATCAAACAATAAGGCTGGGGCCATTACTTTCTCCTTCTTCTGACCAACAACCGCAACAACCGTAATTCTTCAAAATACGGGAGAAACATTCAATGATTCTTATTCTTAACTAGTGATCCGCCCCGGCTTAGCACGCACGGGTATGGATATCTATCCATGATCTATATAGCTCCCAGTCCCAGTAGCCATGATTTTTTTCGCCACCTTCAACAATCATAGTCATATTTCAGCCAATTTATACAAAACCTCAACAAATAATACACTTAAACCTTCCTCATGAATTACTCTGTCTATTGGTGAAAACCACATGAAAATCCGTGCAGCAGTTTTTGAGTTTATCGCGAACAGAAAGCCAGACAAAAGCGGCGGAGGACTTTGTTTTTTTTATATGTAGTCATGTAGGGATAGTGATATTTACATTATAAACCATTTTGAAAAGCAGAAAGACAATATCTGCTATGCACAGTTTGTATTTTTCTAAAATATAGAAAATATATGGAAGACGTTTATTCGATATCGTAGCATATTTTCCTGTTACATTATGTAGGCTATGAAAGTTAAATGTACCTATATCAAATAAAGTCGTATCAAAATATATCTACAAAGGAATTGAGACATAAATAAAATAAAAATACATTATGGACATTGAGAAGGGATTCTTTGTTGGCACTTATGGGAAAAGTCTTTCTTCATATTTCTTGTTCGCATTTTTCCTTATTTTGATAGGTAATACATATTTTTTATTAATCTTCAAAATACAAGGTTTTATTTTTTTATTCGATCATGTCAACCTTTAGACGCCCACTGCTGGCCATAGGTCTCCGCCAAGGGGGGTTTAGCCGTAATCGCCATGCTTGGCCGATGCATGTTGGCGATCGCAGTAGGTGTTATTATGTACTTAGAAGGACGCTGCTGCCCATACTCTGCTCAATATCCCTCTGTCGCATTTTACGACACCCACGGGTAGAAATGGGGAAGTAGTATTCGCGGCCGACACCACACGGCACTTTGTTTTTGATAATTACATTTCTATTGAAAAAATTAAAGACAGCTGGAATGTTGAAGTGACGGATTTATATAATATACTAGCGGGCACGGCAGACGATGTCCTGCCCTTAAAATAAAAAAATAAATTTAAAAACTAAAACCCGACTACAACAAAAAGAAAATATTTCACACAGAAATCAAGACATAGGTACAAAATGGTCAAGGTAAGCCGTGGTTGACGTGTTTGGTATCATTGGAAAGGGGTTTACTAGTACTATTCAAATATATAATGAATAGTACTAGTAAACCCCTTTCCAATGATACCAAACACGGTATGCTTGTCTTCATTTTTTTTTAAATATTTTTTTTTTTGTCCGCCAGAGGGCGCCACATTGGATTCGGTGACACGTCATATAGCCTATAACCAGCGGACAATCAAGACGCTTCTAACGATACCTCATTTGTTCAGTTCTGATAAGTGGTTTAGGAGCTATGAGCGAACAGATGAACATACATACATACATAGCCTGTCAAAATCATAACCCTCCTTTGGCTTTGCCGTAGTCGGGTAAAAATGTCCTACAACTCGACCGCAATCTCGAATTGAATCCACTGGAACACGCACAAAAGGTTTCATCAAAATCGGTCCAGTCGTTTAGGAGGAGTTCACTTTCATACACACGCACAGAAGATTTTTATATCTATACTAATATTATAAAGCTGAAGAGTTTGTTTGTTTGTTTGTTTGGTTGAACTCGCTAATCTCAGGATCTACTGGTTCGAATTGAAAAAATATTTTTGTGTTGGATAGTCCATTAATCGAGGAAGACCATAGGCCCATGCGAAGCCGGGTCGGGTTGCTAGTAATTAATAAAACTCAAAATATCATAAATATTCACTTCAGAAATTAAAGAACTAGACATCCTAAGCTCAAAGATACCAAAATTAAACATTAAAAAAATAAAGTTTTATTTCTTAACGAGGAAAAATTCAACTAAGTCTTTGTACTCTTCTCTTTTATTTTTATGTTAAAAATCAAATAAGAAACTTTTGGACTCAGTTATAATTATAAAAAAACAATCAACAAACTCTTCATCTGATAGTATGTTGCAAGAATGTCTATCACTTATTTGAACAAGAAAAATTGAAATGACATTTAGAGCTACATAAAAGGCTGCTGTAGAGGCACTTTCTATTACCACATTTAGTTTTGCAATGGCATCTTTTGTATCCTTGTCCTCCAATTGTAGACTGGGCATTAGCCATTTGGCGTAATTATTTTTTTACGGGAGAGACAATATCAACATCTAAAAATTTCGTTTCGCATACAGTGAATTGATTCCTAGAAAATAATTCAGTAATATAGTGCTAAACTGGTTACCCGATTGGTGACCTTTTAATTTCCGTAATGATAAGTTCTATTTTTCTTAAGTTGAACAAATCCAAGTCCTTCTTACACAAGTACACCATTTCATTAAGTACGCAAATTCATTTCAGTAAGTACATAATATAATTCAACACAATTATAAATCTTGTTTAGGACTGACATATGGCTTGTCTGAGGTGAGATGTCTAGTCTACGGGGGTAATACGAAATCAAATCAATTGGGAAAACGCAAGATAAGAATTTTAAAAAACAAAACCAAAATGCACCGGAAACCTAGTTCTAGCCGATGATAAATACTTAGGAGACACCTAAGTTTAACCACTGGTGTGCGGCTGCACGTATTTCTAGCCGCTATGATAAAGGTTAAACCTGGTTCTAACCGAAGATAAGTAGGATACACCTAAGTTTAACCAACTACTACCAGCTACACCTAGTTCTAGCCGGTTAGAACTAGGTGTAGCCGGATTTCGGGTTTTAGCCATTACATAATATATACAAAGCTTAAAAATACATAAAAGATATATTGTGTACAATGGAGGGCATCAAATTAATTAATCATCAATTTTAATACATTAGGTACATTTTTACTGACAGTTACCAGTAAAAATGTAATTTATTTAAACTTTTATTGAAAAATTCATGATCATTTAAATGATGTATCAAAAAGAAGCAAGAGAATTGAGAATCAAAAAGAAGAAAAATGTTTTACGGATGCAAAAAATATAATAAATAATAATTAAACTACCAATTTAAAAATACAACCATATAATAAACACAAAGACTTCTAATTAACGGGAGGTACAGGAAATATCATTGTGAGCCTATTGACTATTTTGCGAAGGTACGTCATAAACATTTTTTTTTCATGTAGGCGGGGGTAGATCGGTCGATAGAGGGGGAAGATGAGCCGCCCACTACCTCTAAACACCCCTCAGCTTCCCCTGACCCAAATAGAGGGGGATGAGACACACACACACACATACAAACAAACAAGGGGACATAAACATATGTCAATATTAATGGGTATATGTTGTTACTTGGAGAAGATAATAAATAACAAGCAATTTGATATGTTGGACTTGTGAAAGAATATTATGAATATTCTTTTATGTAATGGTTACATTGAAGCCTTTGTCTTTATTTTTGTCTTGTTCAGAATCCATTAAACGTACCTATGACCAAAATAAAAGAGTGAAAGCTTTAATTTAGAAATTACGTAATCTAAATGTAAAGTTGACAAATTAGTAATTTAACATCTAATAACTAATGGAAATTAATAAATATAATTACGTGATGCATATAATAGAAATTAAACATATCATAAAAATAGACCCGTTTTGACGATCCTATTATCAGGGATTTAGGATTTAGTAAAAATTATTCAGAGAACTACGAAAACAATGTGAATTGATAAGTGAACAGTCAGAAAATTAATAAGTGAGTGTGAAATGAATTGAGAATTCTATCCTTTTTCTGTGGACACACTCTGACCATTGCTTTGCTGCCCGAATAAGTTGCTAATATTACAAAAATATGATATTAAAATCTAAACAAAGTAAGTAAACACGCACCACTGATTAGTTTCAGTAAAATTATACGCCACTACCTATATTCTTACAGAATTCTTAGTAAAGTTAATAAAAGATGGATAAAGGCAGTACCTATGAACCGACGTAAATGTGTGACGCAAACCGTAACTCTGTAAGCATAGACAAACAAGGGATTACCTCAAAAGCGACCTTAAATATTGATAGTTAAATTATGGGCAGTTCCAGGGCCACTGGGGGTTGAGAACTTCTGCAAACAAGCTTTAATAGCGTTGTAAATATATCAGACACCATAAGCTTTTGAATAATGTGACGGTATGCCAAAATGCCGGCCGTGGATACAACTTTGTCAATATGACAAAGTGGAATCCATTAATATGACAATAAGTTACCAATACTACATAGAAATAAACAGGTATTTGTTAAGAGTACTTTGACTCCAGCACTATTAACGATACATAAGAGGGCGATACAAAAAGCTGCACAAAAAGTGGGTATTCAATTATTATGTGGAAGTAAACATCAGCGTCTAACTATCCTTGTGGGATTAAGAAACGTTTTACATGTGATCATAATGAATTCAGTTCCCAAAACAACATGAAAACTGTTTGCTCAGACGATTAGCGTGCAGAGCGAGTGACGTGAGACGCTGCGCAAGGTGAGCTGACCAATTTCGCGCAATGAACAAATCGTTTGTTCGCACTACCTACGGCAATGTTACCTATCTGTCGTTTAGTTCCTGTTATTATTTACGAGCATCGAACAACACCGCTCCTCTAATTTATTCGTAGCATGCAAAACCACGCCAACCGAGAGCAGTGCTATATGCATACGTACATAGGTGGAAAGCGTGATTACAAACATTACACAACTGATTGATTTTTGCATCAAACGGAATGCCGTCGAGTATTTATAGGAATTGGTGTTATTACCTTTGTCGGTGAGTCCATGACTGTGCTGGGGTGCAGGATACATGGCACTCGCGGCGATTTATGCGCATTTGACCCTCAGAAAGAGGGCGCCGCGCGAGAAGAACCTACCAACGCGGCGGTGCGCGGCAGAATCGCTCGGCCTCGACCTTGGCCGTCAAACCCGCGCATGCGTCGCGCGTCGCCCCCCGCCCCGCCGCGCGCCTGCGCTCCCCCCTGCCAATTATGTCATTATGATGTGCCGCCGAGTTCGCTGCTGTTGTGTTGCCAAACACAGTCGCGCTCTGCTGGAGCTGGATCCAGATTTTAATAAGGTCAAATGATGTAGGTAACCACATTCTTGGATTGAAATAACATGTAGTAATGTATAAAAGACGCAGCGCGCTGCGCCCCACGTTTCATCTACAAACTAAGCAGATGTTGACATTGGCCCGCCACTGTAGAGTAATTACCTATGTATGTAGGAAACATTTCATTTCTAATAAATAGTTTGTAAACGTGAAAATGAATGCAAATTATGGCAAGAGGATATGGGCCAGTTCGTAACTCTGTAATCAAAATAGACACCGATGTTTTTTATTTACATAGATACTTACCAGATAATGACTATTTTTACGAAAAAATCCAATTAGTAGTATTTTGTTGTTATTTCCTCAATTTCCACCTAATTATTATAAACAAATCAAGTCAATAGGCAAGTAAGATAAGATTTTAAGAAGCTATTATTACTCGAATGACTGTACCTGTACCTGTACTGTAGGTACCTATTTACTAAGCTACAAAAAGAAATGTGTTTTTTAACCTTTAAAAAATAGCAAAGGAACAAAAATACATAGCTTTTTTATTAAAAAATAAGTTGTGCAGTTACCTATTTAGTAGATGTGACTAAATTCTACCCATCACCAAAAAATCCTAAAAGTTTTTAGATAAGAACTGTAATCCGCTGGGATTAGTCAAAAGTTTTCTACATTCATTCGTCTTAGCCTTTAGCCTCTTAAACTTGATAGGGAAACACCAATTACAGATGGGGGACACCAATTACAAATAGGGGAAATCGATTACGAATGGGAGACATCGATTACGCATCAGATTAGTTAAGTTGTCTAGTTAAGTATTTAAGAACCATCATGGTCGTCTTGTATAGAGTAGAGTTACTACATTCTAAAATATGAACCTATGTTAAAATATTGTAATGGAAAATGCTTCAAAATTTTCGGTCATTGTGATATGTTACATTTTGTCAATTTGCATCTTCTCTCTTTCCTTTTTGGCCCTTCCACGACGGCATACGGCACCGTGTTATCGATACAAATATTCTTAGGTACTATTTTAAATAAACTAAAATATGAACACAGCAAGTTAGTTACTGTAACAAAGATGAAGTCACCACCTACGAAATGGGACTAGCTGAAATTGCAACAAACATCACAAAATTCAGCTTAGCAACATGGAACACCACTTACTTAATTATAAATCGACCGGGTATACGTCGAAAGGTAATGAAATCTATTAATAATGCTAACATCATAGTGATGTAATCTCTCATTGTTGATTTACCTGCACTTATATTTATAACGTGTACGTAGATGGTAGATTGCATTGGTAAACGGGAATGAATGTCTAGGTACTTCAGTTTGTTGTGAACCACAAATTAGATTAGAATAATTAAATTAGAGGAGCATTGAGGTTTCAGACTAGGTACTAAGTCTAGGTTCATGTAAATCAATGACGTCTACGATTTACGTAAAATGTCGCTTTATTTGTATTTTTCAAAGGTTTTTTTTCTAAAGCATTCTCATAAGACTACAACTAAGTAGCGTAATATCATAATTCTTATTAGTGTTGCTAATAACCAGAGTTTTGATAAGGGAAACTATTACCTACTTCGATATTTACGTCTTCATAGGTTATCTAGAAAACGCTACAATCATTAAACTATTTTTGAGTCTACGTCAAAAGGTAGGTACAACTTTACACGTTACAGCATGCCTAATTGCCTACCCAGACCCGAATGAAGAAAAGGGTAGCAGATGATATAACTACATATTATGCAAAAATGCCTCATCCCTTTTATAAAACTAGTTATTGACAAATTGTTACATTTAAAAGAAGCATAAAGAAAAAAAGGATAATTTGCTAGTCAACCAAATTGTTTTAGCTGCTGTGTCTTGATTGTATTCGATATTCACTTGTAATAATGATTACACAAGGATACATTTAGGTAGGTAAAAATCGTTACATCGAATGAAACTAAATTAGAGTTGCATTTTGGAACCGGTAGCGCCATCTACAGATCTGATTAGACACTAAATCTACGGTCAGAGGTGGATTCAAGTAGGAAACCATTCTACGTAGCAGTCACATCAAGTACGGATAGATGGCGGTAAGTACCTACCTGAAAAAAAACACTGGGAGTATTGGAAAACAATATCTTCTAACTAATAACACTATTATAATTTTATTATATATGTAGGGAGGGACCCACTGGCCAAATTTGAACGGGGCGCAATTCAGTCTGCTTGTTGAATCATAAATCATCATCCCTTATTACTACTGTCAAATATTAGTTCAGAAATTAATTATAATCATACGCAAGTACGAGCGTACTTGCGTAGTAGGCCTACGTTGTAGATTGGTCTACGCCGTAGGGCCTACGGCGTAGCCGTAAGGGCTCGGCTCTTATTACACTGGGACGCCACGGCGACGTTGCTGGCTACGTAGCCATGGCTACCTCTGGCTACCTACCCTAGCCAAATGAGGTTGCCAAATAAATAGCCAGTGGATATTGACTCTCAGTCTCAGTCATTCATTGCACATAGCACACACATTTAATTTTCATTTCGTCTTTTCCTTTGAATATATTTAGTTTTTTTTTTAAACGTTGCCCCACACTAGGAGTTTCTCCTGTGTCGTGGGTGCGTTTACAAACTGTCATATAAACTCACATACACAAACAGCCCCAATATTTTATTTTTATATTAGTTACATACGATCAGAATATTCTTTAAATGCAGTCCCATAAACATGATCGGTTTTAAACCTCTACATACGAGTATTAATATATTGTTCTGTATCGAAACTCGTACGTCGAATGTCGATTCGAATGTCGTGATGGTCCAGTGGTTAAGGTGTCCGTCTCTCATGCACGAGAAGGTGGGTTCGCAACCGGGCACGAGCAAATATCAATGTAACTTTTTCAATTTTATAATATCTACTTTCTAAGTTTATCTTGAACATCATTGACATCGGTGAAGGAAAACATCGTAAGGAAACCTGGACTTATAATGAAATCGCCAATTGACCTTAAAGAAGCGTGGTAATCAAAGCTCCTGCCTTCTTTGTATGAGAATAGGGCTTTGCCCAGCAGTGCAATTCTGTAAGAATTCACCCGCGAATTAGAATCCTATCTCATTTCCGATTTCAGTTACCTGAAGTGAAAAGTATTTGGTATTTGCTAAAATAGTAACGAAATAATGATTCGCTTCATCTATGTTGTTACTTATTGGCGCTAGTATAGTTTTCATCGAGTTACAGAGTACCTAAACAGTTTTCACCGCGGAATCAGAAGTGAGAACTGGAGTGAGTTCTTACAGAATAACATAGCTGTAGTGGGACAATTATAGGCTGGAATTATTACTATCGAAACTCATTGTTTTCGCACAAATACGCGGGCGTCCGTTCTGGCGATCAGTTGGCGACAGAGCGAGGGAGGCGTAATTTACTTGTATACTAAATACTAGCGACTTGGCTAGGCGTCGCCAGGTCGCCAGAGTAACCAATCTCCACGCCGGCGCCGGTCAGTCGTGGCTACGCTTCAAAATTACCGGTGTCATCAGACCGTAGCCAAGTGAGTTAGCTGTTATAGTTTTCAATACGAACTGTTTGGATACGTAACCGGCGACGTCGCCATGGCGTTCCAGTGTGTTAGCGCTCATAGTAACCAGATAAGTGCAGTAGGCTATAACCAGGTTAGCCATAGGCAGAGGTGAAAGCGCGGTGGTTTAGCCGGTAAGAGTCCGGGATGCCCCTCTGTCACCCCTACGATGGAGGAAGTCCAAAAGGATATCCACCGCGCATCTAAAAAAAAATAAAATAAATAAAGGCCCAAGAGTATAGTTGCCCCGATTGTAATTACTCTGGTTCCGCGGATGAATAACATGTTATTTTTAACCGACTTAAAAAAAAGGAGGTTATCAGTTCGACCCGTATGTTTGTATGTATGTATGTTTGCCCGCGATTATCTCCCGTTTGACTGAACCGATTTTGCTGCGGTTTTCAGAAAAGTGTTTGTTATATTCTGGAGAAGGTTTTAGTATACAACAAACAGAAATTAATTTAGCGGTTTATGAATAAATCAACAGAAAACCAAGACGACGTTTTCGTTTTTCACCTTTCCTTTCAACTGACTTTCAATCTCTGTTTTAACTGTGTCGCCGTTTCTTAATGGATTTGGGAGATGAGGCACTAAAAAGTGGAAAATAAAAACTTTTTAGAAAAAAGAGAACCACCTTCAAAAACTATGAATAAAATGAAGGCGGTTCTCTTTTTCCAAAAAAGTTTTTTATTTATCTCGATCGAGAGACTACATGATCGTGGTTCATTTCGCTGTAAGATTTGTGGTTCCTCCTCTTTATCGACGGGGTATCCGTCCTAAACGTAATTTATATGGATTAGACAACTATACCCTACATGGGATAGTTGCCAGGTCTGGATATTGAGTCTGCAAATATCGACAGTACTCTGGAAATATCAATATATTGTTTTTTAACCGACTGCAAAAAGGAGGAGGTTATCAATTCGAATGTTTGTATTTTTTTTTTTTTTATGTTGTTCGGGCATAACTCTGTCATATATAGACGGATTTGCTAAATTCATTTTTTTAAAAGGGGTTTATTCCGAAATGGTCCCATGTAAATTTTACCAAAATTGGTCAAGCCCTTTTTGAGAAAATCAACAAATTCCCAAAAAAAATACTTAGACGACGTTTTAGTTTCTTCAATCTTTGGAGGATTTACAATCTCTTTTAAGTGTGTCGCCGTTTCTTAATGGATTTGGATGTTAAGGCAACACTAAAAAGCGAAAAATAAAAAGTTTTATCAAAAAAAAGAAAACCGCCTTCAAAAACTAAAAGGTGATAAATAACTTTAGCACAGAACACACATTGATAAATAACTTTAGCACAGAACACACATTACATTACTTTCGGAAGTCGGTGGCAATACAAAACAACAAACTCAAAGCCACCGCCACCGACTTCCGAAAGTAAAGTAATGTGTGTTCTGTGCTAAAGTTATTTATCACTTTTTAGTTTTTGAAGGCGGTTTTCTTTTTTTTGAAAATACTTTTTTTACTTACATAGAACTCAATAAACCAAAGGACACACTCATTTTGCAAACAAGATATATTTTGTTTTTTGTACTGAGTGATATAAAGTAATTTTAAAAAGAGTGGAAATTATCCGTCTTTTTTCCCGTCTAATTATTTCACTGTGTCGTGATCGTGATATTTATAATGATTTATAATGTTTTCTAATTTAATTATTGCTTTTCTAATCGATTGAGGAAGTGCATTGCATGTGTGCAGGTGATATAAAGGAAAACATTTTTTTTTATAAATTCTTGATTTTATTTTATTTACAATGATCTCAATATAAACATTTATTCCATTTAAACTTAATTAAGATTACATGACTAATACAAAATTAATACTAATTCCAAGCGTATCCATAAAATGATTGCCTGTAACGACTGTGAACCGTCGAATCAAAACACTAAAACATTATCGAATTTTTTTAGGGTTCCGTACCCAAAGGGTAAAAACGGGACCCTTACTAAGACTCCACACTGTCCGTCTGGCTGTCTGTCACCAGGCTGTATTTTATGAACGTGATAACTAGACAGTTGAAATTTTCACAGATAATGTATTTCTGTTGTCGCTTTAACAACACATACTAAAAACAGAATAAAATAAATATTTAAGGGGGTTCCTATACAACAATCTAAATGTTTTAATGTAGTGTCTAATGTTGTATAGATAATGGTACGGAACCCTTCGTGCGCGAGTCCGACTCGCACTTGGCCAATTTTTTTTATCGTATATTACATACACATATTATCGAATTGTTTTTTATATTTTAGATGAGAAATATATTGTGTCTGGTAAGTTATCGTTAAGATGTCCACTGCCTGTTGGTACTGTGCTCATACTTGTGTTAGCGCTCAGTGACACCGGGTTCGTTTCTTGAGGCATTATTTTCTTGATCCTGTGAACATATTAAATGACACTAAGATTCTCGAACAAAAAAGAAATGACCAATTGGGCGTAACGTGATTGGCTGAATTAATTCATCATGCATCATCATCAGCCGGAAGGAGTCCACTGTTGGACAAAACCCTCCCCCGAGCGGGGGGTGGGGGAGTTGCCATATTCCTCACGCTTGGCAGGCGTCTTGGGGATAGCAGTGAGGTTGTTAAGTACACGGAAGACGCTGCTGCCCGACTTCCGGATTATCCTTTAGTCGGTTTCTACGACACCCTCGAGATGATATGGGTGGGTGCTATTCCGGCCCGGACATCCCACGGGTTGAGTTACTCCCCCCCCTGACCCGAGAAGTGGCCCGCTGCAGCGGGCCGGCACCAGCCGGGGGTTGCGGAAGTATCTCCAGTTCCCGCGACACCCGACGTAGGTGTGAGATGGAACACCGGGGTGGTTTTTAGTCAGTAAGAGTCTGACAGACCCCTCCGCCCGCCTCAGGGCGGAGGACATCCATGAGGATTTTCCACCCCGTATCAAAAAAAAAAAAAAAAGGTTAAATGAATTATCATCAATCAATCACAACATGCGTTTACTTTTGTTCGAGATACCAGAGGTATGGTCTACTTGCGCCAAGAACCTAACTAAGACTTAGTTTCGATCACGAGATTAAATTGCAAAACTACACACTACACTATTTCATACATCAGTGTTAGCATTTAGCAACAAAGATAACCCAAACACCAAAAGCTTAAAAAAATGTTATTTATTTAAGCAAGGATAACTATTCAATAGACAATCGATACACAGTCGGATAGATAACTAGTATGAATATGATTGCATGGCTGAATCAGGCCGGAAAAAATGAGAGTGAAATGGAATGAAAGAAATGGAGATGTTCGATTTTGTCCTACCACTATGTACATACACTTCATAGATAAAAAGGGAAAATAGTAACTATTTTAAAAGTATTTACGGAATTCATGTGTTGTCTTTTTTATCGCAGATATAATAGACATATTAATCAAATATCATTGTCAAAATGGCAATTGTCATATTACTGTTCCACCATATTATTTATGTTTTGTTACTCTCCTTGACAGAGTTCATTTGAATTTACATTCAAACTAAGTAAAATTATAGAAAACTAACATTTCAAAACGGTTACTATATTATATAGCCATATTTACATATAGTGATAGCCCAGGTTCCATACATCTACCGAACATCTTCTTTATACGTGATATCGTAATTTTGACCTCAATGTCAAATGTGAATGGTTCTTAATATATTTATAACAAATAAATACATGAGACTTGTAGGTACCTAGTCTTCAAGCATAGAGCAAGTAGCTTGTTAGCCGGCGCCTCTGCCAGAAGCCAAAGTAGAAGAGAGGCCACACAGCCCCAGAATATTACGCCGGCTGTTGAGTTCAACTAGAACATAATAAAACACGTTTAAAATGGCAATTTGTTTACAAATAATGTCAGAAACTGAATACAATTTAGTTAGAATTTTGTACCCTGGCGATCTTCGAAACATTTTCTCGTCCAATATACCGCAGCGTCTCAAGACGAAAGTCTTTAATGAACCAGTGCCAGTGATGACTTATGGCTCGGAAACATGGTAACTCACTTCAGGCCTCGTAACACGCCTAAAGGTCGTTCAAAGGGCAATGGAAAGAGCTATGCTCGGAGTTTTTCTGCGGGATCGAGGAATGAGGAGATCTGCAGTAGAACAAGAGCCACCGACATAGCAAAAAGAATGGCCAAGCTCAAGTGGCAGTGGGCTGGGCACGTTGTCCGTAGAGCCGATGACCGATGGGGCACAAATGTCCTGAAGTGGCGGCCGCGTACCGGCAGACGCAGAGTCGGCAGGCCCCCCACAAGGTAGACCGATGACCAAGTCCAAGCCGCGGGAAGACGCTGGATTAATGTGGCGCGGGACCGACACAGATGGAGGTCTTTAGGGGAGACCTAACCCAGCAGTGGGCGTCTAAAGGTTGACATGATGGCACTGACGATATATTGGATCCTTTAACAGCTTGAAAAAGAAGTATGTTTCAGTTACAGATGGAACTAAATATTGTAACTTGGAGTCACCACGTTGCAGGCAAGTGCTAGTAGATTTTGTAGTTAGTCTTTTTTGTATTGACACCAGCACATCAAGACATACTGAACTGTCAAATTTTCCCAATTAAATGTGAACCTTATTTATACTTCTACACTAATATTATTAAGCTGAAGAGTTTGTTTGGTTGACGCTAATCTCAAGATCTACTGGTTCGATTTGAAAAATTCTTTTTTGTGTTGGATAGTCCATTTAAGGCCAAGGCTATAGGCCCATGCGAAGCCGGACCGGGTATGTAATAAAGTTGAAAATCTCTAAGAGAAATTGGACAGGTTTAGGTTCAGGTTTTTCAGATTAGTCGACGTCGATCGATAGTTTCTGCCAGACTAATCGATCGATTGTCGATCGACGATCGATCGATGGTAGAATGGATTAGTCGACGTCGATCTAGCTACTCGATTACTTTTAGTGAATCGATCAACGTCGACCGATGCCATCAACCGGCAATCCATCGATTAGTTAGTCGAACAATATCCGTCGATCAGCCATAGCTACCACACCAATCGATCAACGTCAATCGATGTCGACCGATGGCATCGATTGATGATCGATCGATTGGTGTAGTAACACCCTTATTGTTTTTCATTTGCTTTAACGGCAATTTTTTTTTTGTTCCTATTTCAAAGTTAAGGTTACCTGAAACACACCTACGACACTCTATACAAACGAAACGATTTAATTACCTACACTACTACCAAAATAACAGACTGTACAAATACGTGCGTGTCTACGCGCCACTCGAACTAAAAGCGGTTCCCAGAGCAGTCGTTTCGGAGGGAGGCGGAGCGTGTCGCTACTGTACTGTCCTTCCTTTTTTCAAAACTCTTTTTCTGCCAAGCTCTTGGTCCATTTATAGCTTTAAATACAGTTTTACAGCATAACTACAAGTTTTTACGATCAGTCAATTAGACTGAACTAACAAAAGCTGTCGTGATAACTTTTGCGATAAATTTTTGTATTTGTCTAAATGATACTTACGATTTCAAAATGATCGTTGTGCTGCGGGTTCCTTGTGATGAAGACACCTCGAGTGATCAGTAAGGGGTGCGTCAAGTACAACCCGTAGGAAAGGCGGCTCAAAGGCACCCACGGGTACCAACTGAGGAACGCTTTTACTAGTGCTGCAATAAATTATTTATTTATAGTTAGGTAACGGTACAAAACGAATTACAATAATTAACATGCTAATGGCTTCCACTGCTGACAGCAAGCCACCACCAGAGACCAGAGACCGCCAAACAATAAATTACAGGATGGCTAAAAGGTACACCTGAGTATTTTCTCGAGTATTTCAATGTTATGTAAAGTTCTAACGAATGGTACAAAAGAAATAAAACTTTTGTATGCTACTTTTCTATACTTTTCGTTTTACTAATAAAGTTTTAAGTTGTGTATGGATTGTACTAAATCTGAAATAAATGTATTATACAAACGAAACGATATAATTGCCTACACTACTACCAAAATAAAAGATTATCTACGCGAATTTACGCGTCGCTCGAACTAAAAGCAGTTCCCAGTACACCAGTCGTTCGACCCGGGAAGAGGTGAGGAACAGTTTCGGAGGGAGGCGGAGCGTGTCGCTACGGTACGGTAGTACTAATATTTATACTGTGACGCTATGTTGAATGCTCAAAGCGAGGGAGCCTGAATAGCCAGTCTCGAGTTCTCGACTAACACTTAGGAGGCTCTCGTTAGGAAGTTGAATCAAGAAATTGATGCAAAGGGTCGGGGCACGTTATTTCCCATAATTTTTATAATCAGACTTTCTGAAATTGATGTTAGTTACATTACTAATGCCTAAATTACTCACGAACATGTCCAAATGAGCAGCACAACACTATCAGGGCCACGCCACACGCCCAAGCAGGTCTGTTGAGTGCTGCGTACACTGCGCCCTCTAGCGGATGGTAGCTACGCCAGAGGAAAGTGCTGCCTAATATCATGACCACTAACATGAGGGCCAGGGCAGCGCAAGTGCCTAAGATAGACCATTTCTGAAAAAATAGTTGTGTTATGTTGAGTAGCGAGAGATTGTGATGATTGAATGAAGTTTGAGCTTCTGATTTGTCTACCTTCTCCAAAAAATAACAGTGACTCTAAAGTTTTGTATTCTCCAAGTTATTTAAATTAAATTTATTTCTTCAATATTTTTATGAACAATGAACCATATCAGCGCATGATTTACTCTTGCAGCGGTTGCCTGCAAGCTCTCTGTCGAAGCTGGCCGTATCTTAGGACCAAATAGCATTAGCGATATGTATACTAGTATTATAAAGAGGTAAAATGTGTTTATTAGTTTGTTAGTTTATATGTAGGAGGTAATCTCTTCATCATCATTTGGAAACACTCATCCGATTTCCAAAATTCTTTCACCAATAGTTAGCGACGCTATCCCTGAGTACTCTAAGCTATATTATCAAAAAAAACAGGTATCCTTGAGAAAATACTCGCGGACGAAGGCGTGGGCAAAGTGCTAGTCTTATAAAAAACGAGAGTAAAGAGACACTAAACTCTAAAGCCGAAAGTTCTTTCCATTATTGACTATAGACATTATAGACTTGCAACTTCTTTTTGCGTTCTTTTCTTACGAAAGCATGTTTTCACAGTTATAACTGGAGAGTGGAGACCAACCACGAGCTCTTAACGCGATCCATTTTAGGACCTAAATTGACAGAAACAAAAATACAGAAGGTAATAAAATAGCTCTTAACGCGATCCATTTTAGGACCTAAATTGACAGAAACAAAACACAGAAGGTGCCTCACACCTGAACTTTAAATACCACCCCAGTTGTTTAGCGTTTCCTAGCAACAATTTTTCCCAATGTTACTTTTTTTATACAGGGTGCCCGGTAATTAATGGATAACATTGAAATGGCTTGTAGTAGAACTTACGGCCATTCAGAAAAAAATAGAAAAAGAGAATTTACGAAGCTATTTCAAGGTTATCCATTAATTACCGGGCACTCTATTACTATCACTTAAGATCAGGTGATCTTAAGTGATATAATATGCGGCCTAACATGCTTGTATAGGATGTACCGGTTCACTCGTGCCTTGAAGATATCCAGATTATACTTATCAGGGAACCGAGAGGCGGGCAGTGAATTACACAGTCAGGCTGTTCGCAAAATAAATGTGGAATCAAAGCGCCTGGTTCGAGACCGTGGAACTTCAACAATTATGTTGATGGGCAATATGTGTAGTGACCAGAAATGTGATGGGTATTTTTTCGCCCCGTATTCATAGCTCACCTGTCTAATCCTGTTCAAGTTTCCTTTACTGCTATACTTGACGAACAGATATCCGCTAAAGAAACCTACTAGGTAGGCGGCGTAGCGCATGTGACTCTTTATGTAAGCCACACTGAATTCTCTGTTGGCTCGAGGGTCCACTAGGAACCTGGTCGGTAAAAGAAAGAACAATAATTACGTATCGAAAACTTTTGGGAGGACATAAAGAGATGTGAAGAGTTCAGGATTCTCCTTGTAAAACATCTTCGCACTTCTTTCTATTGTATATAACAATAGAAAGAAGAGTGACAGAGAGAGAGAGTGTGCGTTGCGCTGACAGAATTTTGTAACCCTGCCCAATAATATTTTATGGTATTTAGAAGAGTTTGATGCTTTGAAATAGGTGATCATAATTATACTTATTCGTCAACATCATCATCATGTCAGCCTTTAGACACCCACTGCTGGGCAAGGTGGCCGATGCATGTTGGAGATCGCAGTAGGTGTTATGGTACTCAGAAGGACGCTGCTGCCCATGCTCTGGTCAATTATATTTATTAGTCAACTGTATTGATAATAATAATAATAATAACGTTTATTGGACAAAATCATAACTTAGCCTACTACGGTTTCAACACTAAAAACATAACATATAAGAGGCTTCTAACCTAAATGAACTCCAGATTTCCAAACTAGGTAAAAACCTATATCTTGGAAATCAGTGCTCTTCCAATGAACATAACACGGACTCTTACTTAAATAAGGAGTAACTAAGATACATCAGTACGGAAAAACTAAGACGACAATTCAGTCATGTGAAAAAGAGAGAAAAAAAAACAGAGAAAAAGAAATATGAGAATGATGAGATATCCTAGAAGACAATGGAGTGACAATAGGTTAATAACACTAGAGTAAAGATATTATGGAGGAGCCTACGTTCAGCAGTGGACGACAATATGTTGATGCGATGATGAAGGTAACAACAGTAAGTTTCCATCGCCGATCGATGCGTGTAGTTTACATCGAGAAGGTTTCAAGATAATAGTGATATAGTAAATTGGTTAATGCTAGATAACGGTACTATTCATTAGAACAATGGCTGCGGAAATACTCCGTGATGTAAGTGTTGTGACTGATGCGTCACGTTGCGTAGTTTGATGGAAAATAATGGAAAAATAAACAATTGGCTATAACAACTATGGCAATGATTGCTGAGTCTACATCCTATATGTCGACAACCTCGAGGGTCAAGTCAGGATACTTAATTTGCTTATCCTTTACAGCGTTCGCGAGTTTATGCCATTATTAGTACACCACTTAATTAACTTTAGAAAAGCGAACGATGATCTGCCCATTATTCTATTGTATTTTTTATTTCCAAAATACTTATCTATATTACGAATGGTATTATTGCCACATAACGGCAACTCTCAGGGTTTATCCACAAAATATCCGACGCAGCCTTGCGTACTTTGTGGTTTATCTATGTGCGGGCTAACCGTTAATTTAATTTTTACAAAAGTGATGCTTTAAATATAATATGATCTTCACTGCTAATAATCCAACGGTTTTAGATATAAGCGTGAAGATGCATTCGCCATTTTCAATACAACATTATCGAAGGTTATATTGAAAATACCGAATCAAATTGGCCGTACAATCAATCAAATCACCTGCCACTGTACGATTTGCGAGCATCGCACCCCAATCACATTGGACTTATAATGTTTCCAAATAGCACTAACAGCATTGTCAGACATCTACGAAACATAGTTTAAATTGTAAACAAATATGTACAATATCATCACACTTATGATAACCTATAACAATTACACTAAAAAATAAAAAAAAACAATCACCTTCAAAAAGTAAAAAAATAACTTTAAATACGCAAGTCGGTGGCTTTAGTTTTGTTTGTTTATTGCCATCGACTTGCGAATTTAATGTTATTTTTTACTCTTTGAAGGCGGTTTCTTTTTTGTAAAAAAGTTTATTTTTGCTTTTCAGTGCCTTCTTATCATACAAATTAATTACGAAACGGCTACACCAAAAAAAATCAGTAATCCCTTAATTTTCTACCCTTAGGGGTGGAATATTTTCATGAAATGTATATGGGACCAAGGTAAGGTAAGATGAGGTATACACCATCAATTATAAAAAGAATGATCGAAATCGGACTATACTGAAAAAAGTTAAGCGTGGTCAAACATATAAAAATAATAGAACCTCCTTTTTTTTTCAAGTCGGTTAACAATTAATGGCATCAAAATATTCCTACGTAGCGCTGTAACTGGAAATGTTCCTAAGAGAGACTGACGGTTTTGCCATCCTGCGGGATTTCAATGCTTAGTTTCTGACCTAGGTAGATATGACCAGCTATATTCGCATTATTTTTTGAAACCATTATGTTTTAGTTTAATAAGCATGATTATATAAATAACTAGCTGACCCGCCAGACGTTGTCCTGTCCCGATCTACCTACTGGGGATGAAAAGGGGGTGAAAAATGGGGATGAAAAATAGATGTTGGCCGATTCTCAGACCTACCCAATATGCACACAAAATTTCATCAGAATCGGTCAAGCCGTTTCGGAGGAGTACGGGAACGAAAACTGTGACACGAGAATTTTATATATTAGATAACTACGTATTAATGTAAAAGATCGAATAATGATTTAATGAAGCACAATAATGAAGAACATCCAATTGTTTTAACGGTACAATGTAATGGCGGAAAACACGCAAGTTATAGGAAAATCATCTTGACATTTTTCCACTGGGTGTTGAACTATGCCATGCTTCGTTACCATAATTGTAAATTGTAATCTACGCAAGTAAAAAGTGCAATTAATAATGCCATATCAACAAAATAGAATCCTTTTGGACTACTGGAATATTCTTATGTACTTACGGTAGGTACTCGTGTAGTTGTCCAAATCTCCCTAAGTCAAAATAAGTATGTTGAAGCCATTTGAAAGTAAAAATGTAATGTATAGCGATACAGAACGGTAACGGAACGGATTCTATTCTCCAAAAAATCTACCCGGTAAATTTAGATGTAGTGAGATTGATGTGCATGATCCACCCGTACCGGTAGTTGTTGGGAGCGGTACCCTGGAAGTTGTCAAACAATATGTCTACCTTCGACAAACTTTCCAACTAGGTAGGTTCAACTTCGACAAAGAGGTCGCCCGAAGAATCCAAGTCGGATGGGTAGCATTCGGGAAAATACGAGATATCTTTTCAGCCAATATTTCACAGTGCTTAAAGACGAAGGTTAATAACCAGTGTGTGTTGCCAGTGTTGATTTATCGTACAGAAAAGTAGTCCTTAACTGCTGGCCTCCTACAGAAGCTCGAAAGTCATGCAGCGAGCAATGGAGAGAGCTATGCTCGAAGTTTCTTTGCGCGATAAAATCCGGAACGAGGAAATCTGCGAAAGAACTAAGGTCACTAACATAGCTTACAGAATTTGCAAGTTGATGTGGCAATGGTCAGGCCACATCGCTCGAAGAACCGATAACCGATGGGGAAAAAAGGTTCTCGAGTGGCGACCAAGAACCGCAAGACGCAGCGTTGGTTGGCCCGCGGGTAATCGGTAGATGCAAGCGGCAGGTTTCCGCTCGTTGTGTCTTTCTATGGGAGAGGCCTTTGTTCAGCAGTTTACGTCTTCCAGATGATGATGATGATGATGAGATTGAAGTGAGTTATAATTCCTTAGCATAGGTGGGCAGACAACTATCCTCAAGCTAATTTCAGTTAAACAAAGATATATTAACAGAATCGATCGGTTGGCATTACAATAAACTTACGAAACATAGTTCTGTGATTGTTGGAGGAAAACCTTCAGATTTTTTTCTGAATTAAATATCTACTGTACACATACATTGTATTTATAATAATGAAAAATTACATTTAAGTGCCTACCTTGACTTGTAATAGTTTAACTAAGTAGTAAGAATAACTATCCTGACCATACTCAACGTTTGATATGTTTTATAATAGATCATAATCTCACAATCACATAGGTAATCATAGCTAACAAGGATAACATAGCCTATGTAAAGTTCAGAGGTCTGAAATCACCGACACGCAGTACTAAGCTAGTCATATTAGCGGTGATTCATTATTATACTACTGGATTCTTTTTAGAATGATGAATGATGAAAATATGATGCTAGGCACGGTTTCTGATTTCCCGCCCATAGTTTACAGCCGCGTGACGAGGTCGGAGGTAACCTTTTGTTTTCATATTATTGCTGTTAAACGCTTTGCTATTTGAGCATTTGTTACAATTCAAAACGAGATAAAATATGTTCAAAAACCTGTAAAATAAGTCCAAAAGCTGGTTACGTTTGTCCCGAACCATGGAAAGTAAGTCCAAAAACAGGTAAATTAAGTTCAAAAACCGGTGAAATATGTCCAAAACAATAACTTACTCAAAAGTGAACAGCTGAACAGGAGACAGTTGATAGATATAGTTGACAACGCCTGGTAAGACCAGAGCTGCTGCAGAGACTACAGCTGCGATGACGAGTCCAATTTTAGGCAGTCTTCTGTAGATGCAGTACACCAGCACAGTCACCACGAAGAAGTGGAAGTCGCAGGGGATGTACCACGATGTCACGATACACTGTGGAAAAGTGTGACTATAATTATGTTATAACAGCAGGTTTCATCTGCCTAGCCTTTTCCCAAATATGCTGAGGTCGGCTTCCAGTCTCACCGGATGCAGCTGAATACCAGTGTTATACATGAAGCGACTGCCTATCGGACCTGTGGAGGTCCGATAGGCAGTCGCTACACTCGATACGCGCGCGCGCGTTGATACTTCATTGAGTTTTGGAGTACATAGACGGTTACAGTACCATGAAGAAGTAAATGACGCCATGCTTAAGGTTTATAATTTTTATGGTGTATAATTTAGGATTCATTGAGAAGATAACTAAATGCAGAATAGAACCCAGTAACTAGGTTCCACAACCTAGTTACTGGGTAACACGATACCTATTAGGAAAGGCCGGTTGTCAGTCTTTTTGAATGCGAATCTTATGCATTTAGTTATCTTCTCAATTAATACTAAATTATACACCATATAAATTATAAACCTTAAGCATGGCGTCATTTACTTCTTCATGGTACTGTAACCGTCTATGTACTCTAAAAATCAATGAAGTATCATCAGCAAATAACACCATTTGTGGTTGATTTTTCAGGAACTAAGGTAAATTGTTTATATAAACTAAAAAGAGGAACGGACCCAATATTGAGCCCGGCGGTACCCCATTTTTACTTTTAAGCCCAATGAATTTGTACCATTTACTTGAACTTGCTGCACTTAAATATGATTTTACTAATCTAAGCGCTAGTTTACCCAGTCCGTAATGCTCAAGCTTTAAGAGCAGAGATTCATGATTTACGCAATAAAATGCTTTGAAGAGATCGCAAAAAATGCCAATAATATCTTGCGAATCTTCCCATGCCTTAAAGATATGTTTAATTAAGGTGACACCGGCGTCAATAGTACAATGTCCTCTGCTGAGTCTAGCTGTCTAGAGAGCAGCCTTGACGTCGTGAGGGAAAGAAGTCTCTCATGTTCTAGGTGGAGTGGACACAAGGATGAAGAGGATGAATTAGGTCGGTCCGGTCCTGTCATTTTATTTAGTAATGTTTTAGAGCAACATGATGTGGAAGTGCCGAAAGAAAATGATGACTTGTGCCAGGAGGTACAAGATAATAGCCTCGCTAATGATCATATTTATGAAGAAAATAATCGCATGTGCGATGAATTACAAGTTGTTAACGTCGTTGATGATCAAATTTATAAAGAAGAAGATGACCAAATGAGTGATTACGAATTATGAACGTCACTGACCTTCGTGAAAAAAACTTGGTGAATGAAGAGTTCGACACGGATGTAAAGATATTTCTTAAGGTGAATTCGTCACGGGTTCAGTTTACCCAAGTTTAGTAAAACCTGATAGGGAGAGTTACGTTGCTGAAAATGTTGCGAGTAAAACAAAGTTGTAATTCCACAACGTGCTGTAATAAGTAATTGTGAAACACGGGTGAAGAAATCGTTGTTAGGTTCTAAGAAAAATAAAATAATAATAAAACATACATACATACATATTATATTATATTATATATACAGTTTAAACTGAGAACCTCCTTTTCTTTTTGAAGTCGGTTAAAAATATTTCGATACATTTAATTTCAGGCATTTGTCCATTTTTTAAAGCTAATTTTATTTTAATTTTCAAATTTTGGTAGCATCACATTTGTAGAAGATTTTATAAATACAGTTGAAGGGAAACTTTTTATCTGTAATATTTCATGGCCATATATTAATTGACATTGTAATTTGTCATGATTTATGTCATGCATTATTATTGTAGTTAATTGGGCATGTCATAATAAATATTTCTTATTTTTCGCAAAATATTTTATGTAGGTACACATAATATATTATCATTTCAGCTCATTATTGTGAATGTTTTAACTGTATGATGGCTAACATATTATGTGTTTTTTAATTCCACATCTACTACGAGCACACTGGAAATGATTTCCCGACTTCTTAGGCGTTTAGCACACGACGCCGCGCACCGACGCGGCACGCGGTGAAGCGGATCTCACGTCGCTAAACCGCTGATGCCCAGCACACGTACACCGCCTGACCGTACGGATCAGCGGCGCTCACGTCGACCACAACCTCCGCCCTCCGCGGCGATAAGCGGTGTCGTGTGAGAATTGCCTTACTGGATTTGACGGTCAAGAAAAAAAAATATTGATTACCTTAGATTATTGATAGGTCTTTGCACGCTCCGACTAGATACTCTTCTTCTTCCTGCCCTTATCCCATGTTACTTGGGGTCGGCGCAACATGTTTTTTTTCTTCCATTCCGTCCTGTCCAACGTCATGCTTTCACTGACTCCCTTTTCATTCATATCATTCTTCACACAATCTATTATATATTTCTATTATATTATATTATATATATATCTACTAGCTGACCCGACAGACGTTGTCCTGTCCCGATCGACCTAATGGGGGATGAAAAAGGGGTGAAAAAAGGGAATGAAAAATAGATGTTGGCCTATTCTCAGACCTACCCAATATGCACAAAAAATTTCATCAGAATCGGTCAAGCCGTTTCGGAGCAGTACGGGAACGAAAACTGTGACACGAGAATTTTATATATTAGATTATATATTATATTCATAGCTCTTTTGGTCACATGCGTTTCATCTCTTCTCTTCCAATGCCCATACCAAGACAAACGATTCCCTTTCAAGTTTTCTGTCACTGGCGCCACTTTCAAACTTCCTCTAATATATTCATTTCTCACCTTTTCCAATCTGGTAAATCCAGATCCAAATCCATCTCAACATTCTCATCTTCGCTACGTGCAATCTTTTTTCATCCATCTTTTTCACGGCCCAACATTCCGATCCGCACTACCTAAAAACATAACATATAGCTCCGTGAATGGGACAACTCAATATTCACACACACACACACACATACACACACACCACACACACACTACTTGGTGTGTGTTGAATTGTAAGGAGGCTAGTGTGCGTGAAACTTTGTGTTTCCAACCAGTTGACAATTTCCACCTGACACATGGCTCGGGTAAAATACTAAGCCAAAATTTACATTTTGGCTTGGTAGGTATTTGTTGTCCCATTTGACAAGTACGTCGGTGGATATCTATCTAGTCGTAGCGCCCGGAGACCTATCAATAATCTAAGATTTATTAGATTGTATTTTATAAGGTTGTTCATGCTACACTTAGTTGTTAGTGTGAGGTGCTCCAATAAAACTTGTTCACTAATATAGCCAACTATGCTAACGGGGTATATACCTTTGCATAGTGTTTTGGGTCAACACATCTAGTACATTTGGTGGTCAAGGTTTGATTTGAGTTTAGTTGTAGTTTGTTTTAGAAATGTAGCCGTGTGTTATTGCAGATATTAGAATCGTTTCTCTTGTAGCTCACCCAAATGGGAAGATGTGGAGTGTGAGTGGTTTTGACCACCTAGGGTTTCAACATGACGTCGTTGTTTTTGAGCTGATGCTCGGTGGCATCTGTTTTATTTGTTTTTATTCTATGTAAACATTACAACGCCGTACGTCATGAGTTAAACCACCTCGAGGGAGGCACACACAATGTATCTCGCTGATAGGTAGAATTTCGGGACTGTTATTGTTCTTGAATTAGTTTGCAGAGCGTTCAGCAAGCATGAATAAAAGCAATCTGGGCATTTATTCATGAGGGCGGGCGTAGCTTATGTAAAGGTTGCATGCATTTGGCATGCTGGATGAAACTATTAACTTCATAATATGGTTACGTCTAAACACTCTGCACACTTTTAGAAGTAGTTTAAATTTAGAACGACAGTATTGTTTTGGTACCTCAAGCAGGGATTGTCTTGCCAGCCTCCGTCACAGGCACACGTATTATTCTATTACAGAGCATCTTTAAAGTGAAGTTCCTCTTTTATTGAAGTTCCCTCAAGCATTCTCACACAGTACACTATAGTCCCGGTATCAGTAAGAGGCTTATCAGTAGTGTCTTCGTACAGTACTTACAATGTTCTCCGTGTCGATATAGTTGCTGAGCATGACGAGGTTGAGCCACCAGTTCTTGCGACATAGGTCCGTGTCGTGTGCGGCGGCCCTGTTCCACAGTGGCCCAGTGCCCATATAAGGGTATACCGCACACATGTAAAATATGACCACGGCGAAGGCAACCGCCAGTCTGTCAATATAGAATTTACACTGGTCAGCAAATAAACCGGGCCCCGTGGATCGTTAAATATATTTTAAGGCTTTCATGTAGGGCAAAAGAAACAATTCACTTTCGCATTTATAATATTAGGTATAGATAAAAACTGGCACTCTGACTCGATTTTCTCAAAAAGAATAAACCTTACAACTATCAACGTTATACCTACAGAAAGTGCATTTTATGATGATTAAAACAAATGGAAAGTCATTGGGATTAATCAATTTATTAAGTGTTTATTGCGAGTTTTACAAATAAGCGTCGTTTTCCAGTCATGTTAATTCGTTTGTAAACACAAAATGAAACAAAAATATTCAAGCCAGACACAAAGAAAAAACAAAAAGTTATTAGCCAGTAATATAACTCCCAGTATCCTCGTATTCATAGACCTCACGAGACTGACGATGAAATCTTGAGGAATTGCATTCCACTCCTCTACAATTGTGATTCGCAGTTCCGGAAGCCTTGTTGGAGCAGGCACCCGGGCTCAAACCCGACTTTTCAGTTTATCCCATAAGTGTTCTATCGGAATCAAGTCCGGACTTCAAGCTGGCCAGTCCACCGTACCAATGCCGACGTCGCGTAGATAGTGGGTCACCACATGAGTAACAAGATGTCGTGCATTATCAATATCATGCATCAACTGCATATGCATAACCACATGGTCTGCCAGGATTACTGTAAAGTAGCGATGGGAAGTGCGGCCCGTCGATTTTATGAAAACTAACGCTGTATGTGCGGTTAACGAGATGCCGTCCCAGACCATTACAGATCCTCCTCCATAAGCAACAGTTTCCTCGATGCAATACTGAGAATAACGTTCTCCAGGGCGACTATATACTCTGGCATCGATCTCTACCATGCAGACTCACCCTGGTCTCATCAGTGAAGAGTACATTACTCCACTGCTCTTACATCCAATCCCTATGCACTCGAGCAAATTCAAGTCGTGCTCGACGGTGGGCTACCGTTATTGCTGGGCCTGTTGCAGCTCTTTTTGGAGTCAGGTTTCGTTCAGCCAGTCTCCTTCTTAAAGTATCTGAACTTATGACCACTTGGCGTTCGTCATGCATACTTTGTTGAACCTAAACTGCATTGAGGCGGCGATTTCGCAGAACAGTAAGTTCAATATAACGATCATCAGCTGCTGATGTAGCCCTAGGTCTGCCGATACCTTGACGACGATTAATTGCTCCAGACTCTAGGTATCGTCTTTAAACTCGTTGCACCGAAGAACTGTTGATTTGAAGTCTCCGAGCGACCTCACGTGGCGCAACGCCTGCTTGAGGTGTCGTATCCATTATTGACCGAAAAAGTAGCAAAAATATACACGCGACTGAGCAAACGATGGGCAAAAATTAAAGAAATGACAAGAAATATCCGATTGTCATTGTCACGGTCATTGTAGAAAAAAAACCGCTAATCGCGAACTCTAGTCAAAACAGAGCAAATCGTTAGCATTGTTTGTTGAATGATTACATTGTGAGCTGAAGGTAGTTAGGTACTTTAGAATAAAATATATAGTCATTTTAATCAGCATTAAACTTTCTGTAAGTATAATTTTAATGGTTGTAAGTTTTATTATTTTTGAGAAAATAGAATCATAGTTCCAAGGTAGCGGGTGGCCCGGTTTATTTGTTAATCAGTGTAGAAAAAAGAGTATCAAATATATTATTAAGAATTAAATATATTATGTATTGTAATTCTTTTTTCATTTTTTTTTTATTCTGTCATGAATAAAGCCTCATTGTATTTGTAACAAAAACATTCGATTCGGTCGATAAAAATAAAACCCTGTTCACAATAAGATTAGACATTTACACAAACCTTTTTTATTGTAACCACTTTTTTGCCTCTAATGTCATCCTTAAGCCTACGGAATAGAAGTCAAAATCGGTTGAAGGGGCTGTATAAAAGGTTTGTGTTTATGTCTAATCTTATTGTGAACGCAGTATAGGTACAGTCGAACAAGCTATTTGGTATACAGGCAAAAATATTCATCTTTCTACTACAATAACAATATTTAATTTATTTGCTTTATATCGAGCATGTAAGTAGCTACAAGGGATACCTACGTACTCGAGTTAAAAAAATGAAATAAAATAAAATATTGTGTGTGTAGTAGAAAGATGAATATTTTTGCCTGTATACCAAATAGCTTGTTCGACTGTACTAATAAAATCGAGTAATAAAAAAAGAAGAGATTTTCTAGTTTTTACGTCAAAACCGGCCAGTACCTATAGTAAAATTGAAATTAATTTAAACTTTTTGATAACGCTATGGACTGACCATTTTATGAAAAAAAATGAGAAACGCCATTAAAGATTTCTTTTTAAGTC
Organism: Charanyca ferruginea; assembly: GCA_947361185.1. Taxonomy (NCBI): domain Eukaryota; kingdom Metazoa; phylum Arthropoda; class Insecta; order Lepidoptera; family Noctuidae; genus Charanyca; species Charanyca ferruginea. The sequence goes on from OX376076.1 coordinate 11,882,747, forward strand.
TTTTTGTTTTGTAACGTCTGCATGTGGCCTGTAATTTATACTTTTAAGTACTCTAATAAATAAGTGCGACCTTCATGATTAAATAAAATTTTAGATATTTTTTCAAAATTCTTTTGGAAGATGCAATAAATAAATTACAAGTAAGAAATATTTGAAATATCCTTGGTTACATGCGCATAAAAATTAGTTCTTTCAACGTAAAAATAAAGATTACTTATATATAAAAAAAAAATACACTCTCTAAAAAACTAAAATAAAGCTTACCTTACGTATCTTTTCAGTATTATGAACAGTGGATTAGGTAGCCTCTTGAATTTAGCTATGTTCGTAATGGTGAGAAAGCCTGATAATAAAAAGAATGTGTCCACGAAGAGATCGTCGTGAAGAATAAGCAGACCGAGCGGTGTTTGCACCTCCTGGTATTTCAAAGGAAAAAGTAAGAAAAAGATTACATACAAGTAAAATTAAATATTTAGGGTTTGTTATTCCAGGGGTGTGATTCTGTAAGACCTCATTCTAAACTTGGCATTCTAAAAACTCGGTTGATAATTCGAATTTACACTAGCGCCACCCTTGAGAGCGTGTCAGCGAGTTGAACTAAATTGACATGGAGATTTTGACAGATAAAGTATGAGATGACGTAAAAAGTGGCATTCTGTAAGGTAATTTCCCCGTCACTTCGACGCTCACTTCGCTCTCGAACCCGATTCAAAATGTCAAATATATCAAGGTCATTTTGAACCTTATGCGAAGTGAGAGTGAATAGCGATGTGAAATGCGAGTTGTTGTTTGATTTTACAGAATCGACCTACTGTTTCACAGTGGCCGTCTATCTGTACCTATAAACTAACTACTAACAAAACAAAATACTAGTAATTATAAAATGAGTCACAATAAAATAAAAAAATATGTCAAGTTGAACAAAATTATTAAAAAATGTAATAAATTTAGGAAACAACAGAAACACTATTGCAATAACATAAAACTAAGGCGAGAACGTGTGTTTCTAATAAATAAATTAGACAATTTTCAAATAAAGTTAGAAGATAGTGCAAACATTTATAAGGTTGACACTCAACGGTTACAGTCAGAAATTCAGGTACTTGAAGAGTCACTACATTCTTTATATAGGAAGTATGTGCATTCTCAAAATCAAATAAAAGAACATATCCTTGCCACAAATGAGTTAGTAGATATGTGTAACTCCAATGCAGGCAGAGTGGACCCGCTGCCTCTCAGCACCTCTCAATGTACTTTCCAGAAGGAACCAATCTTTGAGGTTCTCCAATCGGAGGTATCAGAAGACCTGTCCCAATCTGAATGTACCAGTGAGTGTTTGCTCAAAACAAATGTAACAACTGATATTGTACAAGCTTCATCTACTGTTGCACAGGCAGACAGTAGTTTACTCACTTGCAATAATGTTTCGAATAATGTTTGTTACTATCCTATTATGTTTTCGGACAGTTTAGGGAGAGGGTTAGGTAAATTAGTAAATAACAATCTGAGTCATTCTATATTAAACTATTGTACGCCTGGGAATTCATACAAAGAAATAATATCTTCAGTAATTAAAAAAGAATATAACTCTAATACAATTATTACTGTATGTGTAGGTAATAGCTCAAATATTTGTATTGATGATATAACTAACAGTGTCACTGAACTTTTAAATGTTAATTGTCATAAAATAATAATATGCGCATTTCCATACTTTGAGCATCTGTCACATAGGGAAAATATTAAGATACATATTCTTAATAAACATATGCATTTCTTAGTTAGTCACTATAGTGACAAGCTTATGTTTCTGGACACCAACAGATTTGTTGAAAAATTAAAATCGACTAGAGATACAGTGTATCTGCCCATTAGGTTTAGGCGTCAGATAGCATGGCTATTAGCTTTTAATATTAACTCAGACATGAGTAATATGTCGAAGTCATCTGTAATTGACTCCACAGTAGTTAGTAATAATACTAATAAGGTGGTAAACACAAATAATAGTTAAATTTATCAAAAACAAGGTATCTTCTAGCAATCACTTAGTAAATTGTAAAAAAGGGTCAAAGCAACATTCCATGAAATTATTTCACCAGAATATTCAAGGTTTTTCTTCTAAGCAATTAGAAATTGAGTTGTTTTTAGAAAAGACAAAGCTCGACATTATTTGTTTCACCGAACACTGGCTGAAGGATTATGAAATGTTAATTAATTATGATAATACTATTGGCAGTTGTTTCAACCGGATAACTATGATGCGTGGTGGTTCACTAATCTTAATAAAAAATAATATCAAATTTAAGTCTCGTAAAGACATAGTGGAACTATCGGTTGAACATACTATTGAACTGTCCTGTGTTGAGCTAGATAGGCATGTAATAGTGTGCGTTTACAGACCCCCTAATTATCAAAACTACTCAATTTTTGAGTCAATAATGGAAGATGTTTTGACTAAACTTACAAATGGCAATAAATCAGTAATCATTTGCGGTGACTTTAACGTTAATATTTTAGAAAACAATTCAAATAGCAGTAGATTAATAAGTCTTTTTAAATCATTTAATTTGTCAAATGTGTTTTTAGAACCAACACGAGTAACTACGACTACTGCTACATGTATTGATAATGTTTTTTGTTGCTGCGACTATTTAGAAAAGGCTATAGTGAATTATCTCCCGTCTGATCACAGCGGGCAAACCGTTACTTTTGAATCCAACGCTCCAATACAAAAAGTGCAGGTACTGTCAAGACCAGTAACATCTGGCAATTTAATTAAATTTAATAGCACTTTAATGAGTAAGTTAAACATTCAGGGCCTTAATACGTTCACTGCCAGGTCAAAAACGTTAAAGGTAAAACCTCCACTAGCGTCGGACACACGGTGTCCCCCATGGCGTTCAAAGTGTTAATATGAGTGATGGTAATGTTTTGTATGAAGAATTCTTTTTAGTTGTGCAAACAGAGTTTAATAATATTTTTAAGAAAATACCTAGAACTATTAGCCCTAAGTTTTTATTCAGTGACTGGGCAACTAAAGGTATCAGGAAAAGTAGGGAAAGACTTTTTGAGCTATATGGCCTTAAGCCTTATATAAACACTGAAACTTTTAATAAGTATGTTGCTACTTACTCTAAAACTTTTAAAAATACTTGCAAGACAGCTAAAGCTTTATACATAAGCAACAAGGTAAAATCAGCAGAAAATAAAATTAAGACTGTTTGGAAAATTATCAATGATGAAACCAATAGAAACAAAAGAAATAAAACTGATTACACTCTGGAGACACCCTGTGGTCTAATAAGTACTAATATCGATGTTGCTCAGGAATTTGCGAAATTCTTTACTGATGTTCCAATTAAAACTACAGAAAATTTAGCTTCCTCGCCCTCACTTGCTTTTGATTTATTAAAAACGAATGTTTTAGCCTGCCCTTCGGAATTCAAATTTAAACATATAAACCCTGAGATTATTATAAAAACTTTTAAACAACTAAAGATCAAAGTTACTGAGGATTTGTGGGGAATGTCTACTAATGTTTGTAAATCGATTATTGAGACAGTAGCACCCTATTTAGCTTACATATTTAATTTATGTATAGACCAAGGAGTTTTCCCAGATTTAATGAAGTACAGTAAAGTTATACCACTTTTCAAATCCGGCGAATGCAAGGACACGAATAATTATAGACCCGTTTCGGTTTTGCCGGTATTCAGCAAAGTGTTTGAAAAAGTAATGCTTAATCAAATGCTCAGTCATTTTAATTGCAATAAAATCCTACATGATCAACAGTATGGGTTCACCAGAGGGCGTTGCAGCCCCGGATCTAAGGGGGGGCAAACCGGGGCACTTGCCCCGGGCGGCAGTTTCATGGGGGCGCCAAATAATTGAGACAAGAATTCGAAGTATCAAATAAATAAAGCCTCTTTTCCTACAATCTCATAGGTTTCTATCAAGTAGTCGAATCTTAATATCAAATGTTTGAAAAACAAACTTTTCTATTTCCATACGCCCAATTAGTTTTTGAACACATACTTAGTGATTTATGAACGCATCTTAGCAGATCAAGTAATTTTTTTAAAGCGTGCGTAGTGTCCGTGATCTTTCTGCCAGGGGAATCCCCGTCACATAATTTTTTTCTGTTTCTGTTAACACAAATGAAAGTTATATTAAATACCTAATAAAAAGTTTAAATTTATTAAAGGATTATTATTTTAACAAATGGTCACAAAAATGCTACTCATTGGCAGTTATAACAGTTTCTCTCAAAATCTTACGAGAGGGGGCGCCACTATCAAGGTTTTGCCCCGGTTCGAGAAAATCGTAGATCCGGGGCTGGGGCGTTGCACTACTGATGCCGGTATCACTTTGATTAAGCATATCTTTAACGCATGGGAGGAGTCACAGGATGCCATTGGCATTTTCTGTGACCTCTCCAAAGCATTTGATTGCGTAAATCACGAAACACTGCTTTTGAAGCTTGAGCACTACGGACTCGGTAAACTAGCGCTCAGATTAGTAAAATCGTATTTAGATGATAGGCTGCAGCAAGTTCAAATAAACGGTGTAAATTCATCGGGCGTGAAAGTAAAAATGGGAGTACCACAGGGCTCAATATTGGGTCCGTTCCTATTTCTAGTTTATATTAATGATTTACCGCATTTACTGAGAAATCAACCTCAAATGGTGTTATTTGCTGATGATACTTCACTGATTTTTAAAGTAAATAGACGGGCACAGCACTATGACGACGTAAATGACGTCATGATTAAAGTTCATAATTGGTTTACTGCAAATAATTTAGTGTTAAATGAGAAGAAAACCAAGTGCATAAGATTCGCTTTACCGAATGTTAAAAGTAGTGAATGTAACGTTTTATTGAATAAGGACGTACTTGAATTCGTCGAAAAGACAGTTTTCCTAGGGATTACGCTTGACTCAAAGCTGCAGTGGGGTCCTCACTTAACATCTCTTGCAGGGCGGCTAAGTTCGGCCGCTTACGCTGTCAGAAAAATCAGGCAATTGACAGACGTGGATACCGCTAGACTAGTCTATTTTAGTTACTTTCATAGTATCATGTCTTACGGTATTTTGCTTTGGGGACGGGCTGCAGATATAGATTCTATCTTTATTCTGCAAAAGAGGGCTGTCAGAGCCATCTATAATCTCAGCAGACGCGAGTCTCTAAGAGAATTGTTTAAACAAATTAATATCATGACGGTATCTTGTCAATATATATACGAAAACATCATGCATGTTCGGAAAAATCTTCACCTGTTTAGTAAAATAAGTGACAGACATAACTTTAATACTAGAAATAGGAACAAATTATATCAACCAAGTTTCAGATTGTCAAAAGTACATACTTCTTTTCTGGGGTATTGTGTAAAATATTATAATAAAATACCGCTCGATATTTTGCAATTAAATGAAAGACAATTTAAAACATGCATTAAACGCACACTATGTAGGCAAGCATATTATAAGTTGGAAGATTATATCAATGATAAAAATGCTTGGCATAATGCTGGTCCTGCTCCACAGCCGCTTTAGGGAATTTCTTAATTGCAAGAAGATTATGTTGCTCACCCCTTATTATTGACATGAATAACGTGTACCGTTATTATTATTTACTTATTATATTTTATCTGTCGAATGAAATACTTACATACATTGGAAATTTTGACTTTGTATAAATTAATAGCACTATTTCAATTATTATGTAAATGTGAGAAATATGGAGCCATTTATTTATTCAATGTGTTTGACATAAATGAGCATGGCAGTTGAGAGCATTGTCATGCTCGCTCAAATGTCTCACTGATGGTGGCGTGTGGGTTAGATCATTCGGTTCCCTTCAAAATGGTTGAGCTAAGTGGTGCTGATCCGCGCGTCATGTTCGTGAACGGGCGCTGTCAGTTGAGATTGGTCATCTCTTAACTGCCATGGCTTTTATATTAATTTATTTTTAATTAGAATGTTTTGGATTTCTCTTCACTTACATTGTTTTCACATATAGAAGCAACAAGAATAATGTAGCCTGGATTTTGTAAAAGCTTGATTGAAAAGAGTGTCCGTGGAGTTTCTTGCTCGTTCTTCTCCATAGAGACCTACCCTACGTTTTGAAACGAGCAACTAGCTTCAACTTTCTGACTAACTAACTGACTCTTTGACTATTCAAAAGTGCCTGCAAATGGTTTAATTGAGATAAATGCTTTGACTTTGACTTTGACTTTATACCAGAAATTAGTACCAAAATGACTCAAAGATGAATAAAATATTTTTCCCGTAAGTTATAATACTTGACTTGAGGTGGTAAAACAGGCTATAAGTACCATATTATCTAACTATTTCATACTTGTTTCTATTAGAGCGATCAACCGGACATCCTAATCAAAACTGACCGTTATAGATAATAAATATTGGCGCAAACCTGGTCAGACATCAACCCATCACTAATCGGTCCCGAATTAGCAAGTCCAATCTGATGGTCCAACACTATCAGACATATTGTAAAGAACCGAATACCGTAGAACACTTCTATGCCTTCCTTCTTCATTCTCAGGAGATCTAAAGCATTCTCTTTTAAACAGAATGATTTGATAAAACCCGTTTCTGAAAATAATTCAGTATTACAAGTTGAAAATATTTTCATTAACTTTCATGTCATATAGATGCACGAGTACTTTTATCCTGTTCACAATAAGATTAGACATAAACAAACCTTTTTTTACAGTCCCTTCAACCGATTTGGACTTCTATTCCGTAGGCTTAAGGATGACATTAGAGGCAAAAAAGTGGTTACAATAACAACTGTTTACTGCAGTTGCCATTTGTCATGTTACCAACGCAATATGAGTCAAAATCGGTTGAACGGACTGTAAAAAAGGTTTTTGTAAATGTCTAATCTTATTGTGAAAAGGGAAAGAAAAGAAGAAAGAAAAAGAAAAAGAAAAAAGTAAAGAATGAAGAAAAAATAAAAACAAAAAAGAAAAAAAAAAAAAAGAAAAAAGAAAAGAATGAAGAAAAAATAAAAACAAAAAAGAAAAAAAAAAGAAAGAAAGAAAGAATAAAGTAGTATCATAATCTTACTTCTAGAATCTGCATCCAATTCCTTTTGTTGACAATTCAAATATGTACAGATGAGAGAAATCACAATTATTAATCCCATAACAGCGCTGAAAGAAAATGAAGGAGAAATAGTTACTCTTCGTACAATTCAGTTATGTAGCTGTAGCACATTTATTTTCTCAATACAAATTAAGGTTTACATAAAGAAAGATTCTTAGCCAACACTATCTAGAATCTATAAAAAGTACGTAAGGAGGCAAAGCGCATTGGCATTCAAGGGTTTGACCTTTTGCCATTGGGGTTAGGTTAGATTATGTACTAACCCTGCTTAAATACATACTATAATGGACTACTTTGAGACCGACTTTAAAAAGAAGGAAGTTGTATGTTTGACTTTACGTAATTTTGAAATTCGGTTCACAAGTGGCGGAGAAATCGTTGAACATACATCTCCGAGTTCTTCGCCAATTGTAAAACGATTTTCAGGATTCTTTTTATAAATGAGAGGGTATGTTTCTTGTGTGATCCTATATAAAATTAACCGACATTAATTCAGCACTTCTTGAAAAATAACAAAAAAAATAGATGACGTTTGAGTCGGTGGCAATACAAAACAACAAACAGAACAAAAGCAGCGGACTTCCGAAACTAAAGCCTATGTGTTCTGTTTTAAAGTTATTTATCACGTTTTAGTTGTTGAAGGCGGTGGTCTTTTCGTAAAAAAAGGTTTTTTCTTACAAGAAAGCATAGAACAGCGCATCATATTCCCTCTCATCATCTCCACTCTGGCAGGGCTCAGTGACGCTGATGTCAGCCCTCATGCCGGCCGCGCCGAGGTGACTGCGCGCGAGCATGACGCCCAGCAGTCGCTCCACGGTGCGCGGCGCACACGCTGCCGGCACGCAAGCACCCCATGTCAGTTCGTTTAGAGGGCGAGTGTGGGGTGGACGGTGCTGAGGTAGGAGAATAAGAAATTATATAAACTTTTTTAATACATAATTTGATTATGTAGAAAAACAACTCCCAAAACGAACTTGAAACCTGTAAAAGATGTTTTTTAACTGAGGATAGTTTAGATAGACTTAAGTTGCTAACAAAGCTGTTACTGAGATATAATAAAACATGAATACAATGTATTTCGATTCTTTTCGCTTACGAAACTTCAAGGACCCTTCCTTGAAGTTTTGTAAATGTAACCAGGAGAAAACAGTAACGTATCAGAAATAGACATAAGAAAAAGATAGTGTAATGATTTGAAAATATTGATAAACATTCATATTTTGTCATACTTAAACATAATTTTACACATTTTACGGTTTCGTAGGGTTTTCGTAGCAAGGTGCTACGCAGTTAGCTTATCATAATGTTACCGCTGAATTTTTCTTGTCGGTCATTGTTAATTGCTATTATATTTATATTTTCTTGAGTGTCATCTTAGCAAACTGCAGTATTATTTACTTATTTTAATTAAACGTAGATCAAGTGATATTTGCTTACGAAGTTTAGTATATTCTGATATTCTGATGTGCTTAGAGCAAATTGTTATTATAATATTACAATTACAATATTATAAGTATTACTATACAGACACCCCCGGTCCAACCTTTCGAGAAATGTTAATTCTGACTATTTGTATAGGTACAAATTCATATCGTATAGTTTTTCCTCACCTCAATAAAATCCAACGCAGATTGATAAGGGTAGTACGGTTTGTCAACTTTTCGTCTAACAATCTTATCAGTTCTTTCGAGAACAATTTCAGCTAAACAATACTTTGTCTTCAGTTCCGGTTGCGTCTTCGACCAGGGTGCATTCATACACTGGTCGAAATTTCCAAGTTGATACCGATTCCCGAAAAGAAGACCTTGTGGTTCTGACGCCTGGGCATCCCATTCTGTGTTGAGGGATGAATATGTTAAATAATGTGGTTATGCAACCTGTATAGTACCTCTACCTGTATATTTGACTTTACACGAATTACAAATGATTCCAGATGTCACACAAGACTAAAGACACGATATAGAGCTATAATTTAATTAATAGGCATAAAGATTATTCGTGTTAGCTTTAGGAGGGTAAAATAAATACCCTATTATTTACTGGTACATAGATATTTACTTATGTTTCGGTATTATGAAAAAGGCTATTCAAAATTCAAACAATCGAAACTCACCCCACACAGCCCAAAGAGTAAAATTCTGCAAACTGTAAAGCAGACGGTAGATATTGTTCAAGCACGGTTCCTCTTCAGCAGTCCAGTTCTGATTCTTCATAGCAAACAACACATCATCTAGGTACACACTACTTTCACCATCCTTCACTTTTTTGGGAGACTCGGTTTTGTTTTCGTTTGTTTCTTTAGACATTATATTTCGAGTCTCAATTTCTGCGGGTAACTGTGTGGCCAACGTTTCACTAATCCCCACATATTTGGCGCGTTCAGTCACATGACATTTTATTTTATTAATTGCTATAATACCAAGGAATATCAAGTAAATGTACTTCATTGTTAACCGTCTGCTAGTTAATGAACTGAAGCTGGGATGCCTCTGAGTTTAGTTATAAAAGAATAACTTTGCGTAATCAAATGCAATTGTTACTTAGTTGGCAATTAGTCTCCATTGTGATCATGGTACGTCGGAATGGGGTAGTGTTGATTGACTATTACTACAACATGAATTAATTACTAGTATTATTTGTCATCAGTTGAATTCTGATGGCAATCATCATGTAACATATAAACTAAGTTCGATGTCTGAGCTAAGTATGGCACAACACATCACCAGCAATTTGGCTTTATATTACTTCTGTTTATTTGCAAGAACAGGACAACATGATACTTTAATTAATTGGACCCATTTGACCTGACGTAACACCATTAAATATTATTTTGAATTTACATATTGTACATACTTAAGGATTCTTTTTGAAAATAAAATCTGATAAAACTTATTTCTATAGGACGCCATCTACTGAGTGAACTAACAGTTATTTACCCTTGCTAACTTAATGGGGTTGTATTTTGGGGTCGTAACGTAATCGTATAGGAAGCGTTCAATGAGCACGAAGGGTGTGGACGTAACTTTTATTCAAAAGCACAGATGGCGTAACTTACTAACCTGCTAATAGAATGTTTTTGGAACGAAGTTCCTTATCGCGCGTTGTGAAAGGGGGCTAGACGGAAAAAATTCTTACGAAAAGTTGTCACGACATGCTATAATAAGCTAAATTGAATCGTTGGAACTGTCAAATAGAGTTCATTATTAGTTGAATGGCGGCTTTTCTATGAAAATATTGGTGCGAATTAAAACCTTATTTTTACACATTAACCGTGAAATTCGGTTGCACATAGCTCCTATTGTCCGGTCGGGCACCAGCCTATACGTTTCTCAGAATAATTTTATCATACCTTTTTTGGTAAAATTTCAATTTTTAACCGTTTACGTTTACAAAATAAAGTCCGAATTCCCTTTTCGTAGAATATGTTTATGTATTTAAAGGCGGCGCGGCGAACTCTTTGAACTAGGTACCTACGGCGATATGTTTAGTACCTAAGTTTATTCGCTCAAATAGTGGCGGTACCTACCTCAATGACATCGGAATTATCATTGCGTGATAATTCCGATGATAACGACCTACGAGATAAGTCCACTTTCACTGTGAGACTGTGTGGATTGTGAAAACGAGTGTTAATTTTAAGTCGATAATTAAGCCATAGAATACGTAGGTTAGGTAGGTAGGTAGTTACTGTACCTACTTCTATGTTTTGTTTAGTACCTAGGTACCTATTGAAAGTTTGGGTTTGGTAATCATGAGCTTTCTATCGGTCGCGGTCGTCAGTAGGTAACCACTGCACCTTATCGCTCTAGGTCACAGAGTACTTTTCTCTAGGTTTTACTAGCGACAATAATATTTTTTTATGATTCGATTAAAATGTTTTGGTTTAAATTAAGCCAGTGGGAGCTTAGGTGGGTACCTAGGTAGGTAGTGGTACTTACTTTTATCATTGGCGAATTATTTGTAGTTGTAAGTAGGTAAGTGAGTAGGTACTCTTTTGCTAGAAAAAGAAAGGCAGGCAGGCGTAGGTACCTATAGGTGCTATAGGTAACCTATTTAAATAAATTAGAGCTATTCACAAACACAGTTTTAATCAACTTTGGCTTAATTAAAAAACTTACCTATTAGGTATAAAATTTACACTTCCCTGTATCGAAGCAACTGCTCAATATGGAGTCCATTTCGCTCGATACATAAACGGGCACGTTTAATTAAATTGTCTTTTAATTTTATTAATGTGTCTCTGTCACTTTTCACAATATTAAAAGCGTTCACTATCGCACTTCTTAAGTCATCTCGAGTAGTATACTCCTGGGTATAAACGAGCCTTTTAATCTCGGACCACAAATAAAAATCCAGCGGTGTCAAGTCAGGGCTCCTTGCGGGCCAAGGCACTGGGCCACCACGACCTATCCACCGCTCACCAAACTCACTATTTAAATGTGCACGCACTGAAGTAGCATAATGAGCGGGACATCCATCATGCTGATAGAACATGCCGCGTAAGTATGCCAGAGGCACATCCTCTAACAACTCCGGTATGGTATTTTGCAGCATCTCCAGATAAACGAAAATTGAGCCTACTGATTAAGTTTATATAACATTATATTTGTTAATAATAAAAAAAAATATTATTATAACTTAAAAAAAATAAAATTTTATTACAATTCCTTCACTAATTAATCGAAAGGAACTTCGTTCCATCCGGGTGTCCCTTGACACCTCTCAAGTTTTTTTTTCTGGAGCTCTATAGACATACATTTAGCTACTTTACCCAGTGGCGTAACTTGCCTTAGAAGGGCCCTGTATCAAAGTTGGTCGGGGTTCCCTTCTAGTCACGGATATCGCTTCTATTCGACTACGGCGGAACCCAACTAGAGAGTATTAAGTAAATAAGTGTACTTTTATTGATTATAAGCAATGACTTACAATAATTAATGCTCGTAGACTAACTCTGAGCCATAGGCCCCCCTCTATATACGTATAGAGGGGGGCCGGGTGGGCCGTGCCCATCCCAGTGTGGTCTTGTGCCCACGTGCCCACCCCAGGATGTTGGGTTAACGATTCGAAATTCTAGGATGGACACCTAAGAAACTTCACACAAAAATCATTTACGGCCGAGTAATCTACATACCTGCTTATTATTCCATACTATTCGACAATAATTGTTTTCTGTTTACGTTTATTACGCTATTACTTTATTTACCTGGTAAGAATCTATTTATTGTTTAGGTATAAATTTAACCCCTTATTCATAACAAATTTGACTCGTACCCTAGTAGTAAAGCTTTTTGGTCCCTAGCTAAAACGGTCGAGTCAAAGTTCTGTCGTCCCTCACTGGCTCCATTGCTGATGGTTCTCGGGCTTACACAGCAGGAGAGAAAGCAAACCTATTTACTTCACTATTTGCAGAATCTTCGCATCTTGATGCAGGAAACGCGACTCCCCCGACTTTAGCTGGCAGCACGACATCAATTTCCGATACTCGCTTTCGCCAATAGGAGGTTCGAAAAGCGTTACGCAATCTTGATGTCGTACATACAAGGCCAGTGGATCAGATAGTATTCCAGTTATAGTTCTGAGAACCTGAATTGTCTCGTGTACTGACACGCCTTTTTCAGCTCTCTCTCGAGACTGGATTGGTGCCGAAGTCATGGATGCTCGCCAACGTGTAGCCCGTACCCAAAAAAGTTAGTCATGCCGATCCTACCAACTACAGGCCCATCTCGATCACGTCTATTATCTGCAAGACAATGGAACGTGTCCTCAATAACAAGTTCCTGGCGTACCTTGAAGTTATAATGACCTCCTCAGTTATCATCGATATGGCTTTCACCGAAATCGGTCCACTGAGCATCTTCTCGCGGACGCCACTCACATCTGGAGTGACGCCATCGATAAATATGCCTTCAAGATGTTCAGGGAGACGGCAAGTGCTTCCCCTTGCCATCTCCCTGAACATCTTGAAGGCCTTTGACATGATGGCATGGTATGGCATGATGGCCTAATTAGCAAGCTTCTATCACATGGCTTGCCGTCTGGTTATCGGATTTCCTGAGGGATCGTTCAATTCGAGTAGTCATCGATGGCTGCTCGTCAAATCGAATGGCTATAAATGCCGGGGTCCCTCAGAGCTCAGTACTCTCTGGACCCCTTTTTTTTACGGCATATCGACGATATGCTGAAACCCGGTACCTTTGGGTACGCAGATGACTGGATTTGGAGTAACTCTTTACTTATTATTTGATCACAAATATATAGCCGGTTACTTGGTAGCATTAAAATAGTGTCATAAAAAGTCAATATGTTATAAAATTTTGTGACAGAAACGAATCGCTGCAAAACCGACTTCACGCAGTCTTGTCTGCCCTACCCCTAGAGTGTAATTTAAGAACGCGTAGGCGCGGAGGGATGGGGCGGCCCGCGAGCTGAGGAGCAGGCGGTTTGAAGGCTCGCCGCCGCGGCTGAGGCTGGCCGGCCTGCCGGCCAGCAAGCCGAAGCTGCGGTGGTGAGCGTTAAAACCATCTGCGACGATAAGCTCGCGTGGGGCCGCCCAGACCCTGCAACCCTGGAGCCGAGAAAGAAACAATGCTTGTGCATGTTGCATGCCTGCTTGCATGTTTCATGCTTGTTTGTACGCTGCATGCTTGCTTGCATGCTGTATGCCTGTTTGCATGCTGCATGCCTGCTTGCATGCTGCATGCCTGCTTGCATGCTGCATGCTTGAAGCAAGAATCTTTGTTTGCATGCTTCTTACTGGGACCACCTGTTTTATTAAGTGCCATTACATTTAAATAATTAATGAAACAAAATAGTAGGAAACTAATCTAAAATTAGCTCTCTATAACGCCAGTGTAATAAATACATTAGTTTTAAAAGCTCTTTCAAATATTTAATTTCACTCAAATTGTCTCTAATTTTCAAAAGTTTTTGATTTTTCGTTTCTTTAACGACGTATTTTTTTTTGCTGTTGGAGGATCGGTTATCATATCATTGACTCAATATCAGACTTATTTACTTCTAGGCGTTTGGTGAAATATGGTAATTAAAACAGTGGTATAACGAATGTTCGAACAAATGTTATTTCGGCTAAGTGTAAATTCGGTAAAAAAATTTTCGACCAAAGTAAACGTCGGCGCAACGAAAAAAAGCGAATTGATAATAGGTCAACTGATACAGTGGCAGACGTGACTTCGATGAAGTAAAAAAATACGATACGAGAAAAGTTGAAAAGTTTTAGGTGAAATGAAATTCGGTCAAATATTTTTCGACCTTAAGATAGGTAACCTTCCGACATGTATCGGTCCCGATCACTGACTGACCATCTTGAGTTTCTTGGCGTTACTCTGACGTCAAATCTTACTTCCAAAGTCCAATCCAAGGCCCAATTAGCTGCCAAATAGCTGGGAGTCCTCGCATAGGTGCGAAAGTACTTCACGTCGGAATAGCTGCTCAACTTATACCAAGCACAAGTTCGATCGTGCATGGAGTACTGTTCCCACCTTTGTGATGGATCAGCTAAATACTAACTGGAGGCGTCGGAAGTTATTGATAGACGTGCCAAGAGGCTCATTGACAACGACTTCCAGGTTAGGGCTAGGCTCCAGAGCCTTGAATATCACCGCACGGTTGCTAGCCTATCGGTCTTTTATCGGGTACATTTCGGAGAGTGCGCTCTAGAATTGCACAATTTAATTCCTCCATCCCTATTCCATCATCGGACGAGCAGAGATACGCAGCGGAACCGCTATATGGTTGAAATTCCACGGTCTCGAACCAAGCGCTTTGATTCCAAATTTATTGTGCGAACTGCCAGACTTCACTGCCCCGTCTCTCTGTTCTCTGATAAGTATATTCTGGGTATCTTCAAGGCACGAGTGAACCTGTTCATCCAAGGCAAGTGTGTTCCACCTGAGACCACACAAAAAGATGTCACATGTCTTAAGATTAGGTGAGTTGCCGTCAAACGCAAACTTATTAGAATATAAAAAAAAACACTATGTTCAAAACGTCAATTCACAGTTCATTGTTCAAACATGTGGAACAAACATAACGTTACGTAACATAGGTAATTCAAAATAACTTTATACTTATTATGAACTTTTTCACTACAAAAAAGTTTATATAAAAATGTAAAGTTATTTATGAATAATGATAGTAATCGAATCGTACCTAATCACTGACTGAACATTGGGTGTCAACTCTGCTTCATCGCGTCGGCCAGGCCTCCCCTGAAAAATAACCCTAGATACGCCAATGCTCTGAGCACAGTATAAAATATTAGCACCTCCCTTCAAAACACTGTTCCGCACCTCTTCCCGCGTCGAACGTGCTCTCGAAACTGCTTTTAGTTCAAGCGGCGCGTAGACATGCACACACACGCACGTATTTTTACAGTCTGTTATTTTGGTAGTAGTATAGGTAATTAAATCGTTTCGTTTGGAAGAAGTGTCGTAGGTGTGGTCTGAGTGAGATTTTGGGTAATATTATACGAAATTTTGCTTGGAGACCGTTAGCATTGATACGGGTGATGGTGGTAGCTACGTGGACCATACCTCCGAATACATAGATTCATTAGGTACTTATGTTACCTCACACTGCTATTTACATATTTTTTTTAGTTTTTCCTCTTATTTGTTTTGTATTAAAAACATGTATGAACAGAGGCCAGCACATCAAACTATCAAATTCCTTTAGTTGATTTTCAACTTTATTACAAATACATAAGGTTGATATTCGATTGGGAATATTTCACAGTTTGGTGTGGCTTGATGTGTTGGCATCTGTTCAATAACATGATGTGGGTTTGTAAGAAGCCACTGAAACCTGGTGCCTGGTGACCTGTTATATAGGTTTTGACTTTGCTTGCGCTGGCCGTAATTTACCAATATATTTATTGTAATGCATGGAAATAGTACCTATGTTAAATAGTACTTGCTAATTATAGCAAGTACTATTAATTACAACAAAAAATGGACTTGCTAATTATAGTAAACTAGCTTTTGCCCGCGACTTCGTCCGCGTGAATGTCGGTTATAGTAGATGCCAACGAAGTCGCGAATTAAAAAGTAGCCTATGTCCTTCCCTGGGGTTCAAGCTATCTTCATACCAAATTTCATCAAAATCGGTTCAGCCGTTTCATCGTGAAAGCGTAACAGACAGAGTTACTTTCGCATTTATAATATTAGTATGGATTTACCATTGACTTAAGTTCTAATGATGATAAAAATTAGTTTTTCATCGTTAGAACTTAAGATGGTTTATTAAACGCACATCTTCTAAAATGCTCTTTCCATATTTAGCTTCAAGAAAATGAAATCATTCAAGGTCTACCAAATACTGTCACGAATCTACTATACATATTCATACTCTTCGTTGATAATAACTCCTCTAAATAATTAGAAATGGAACCAGTGGAAAATAAAATACAAAATATATTTCATAATTTATTAAGTTACCAATGTCTAATAAATATCTACATACATAACTACAGATTTTCTACAATTTCTTAAGTAAGTGCAAACTAAAATCTAAAATAAAGTACGGGAGTGCAAAATAACCCAATCACATTAATTAAATCTGAATGAAAATCGGAATTTAAAAATATGACATGGAACTATACTTTGGAGTTACATATCGCCAATAAGTAGTGTAGTTAAATTACATTAGTAATGGTATTCCAGCAGCTAGTGCTATCGAGATAGAATTACCGTCCATGCCAGTGTAAAATAGAAATATTTTTGACAGTTGAAGACTGATTAGAATCCGAATGTTCCTAAAAGTTTCGGGATTTGCTCCCCAGACTTAGCTAACCAAATGTAAACGCACGTTTATTAGGAAGGTAAGGGTGCAATAATTCCTGTCGGCGGCATAATAAATAACCCTTAAAATAACATTTACAATTATTCTGAACTCAACAGTTAACAATTATTTGACTGTCAGTCACTGTTAAAACTAATCAATTACACTAATTCATAACTAGACCTGTTATATTTTAATTACTTAATAACATTCCATTACAATGTTCTTCGAGGTGTGCTGTAAAAAAATAATCCTACTTACAAATAAAAAATCAAATCAATTGAATTAATTCTAAAGTTTAAATCATAATATTACACACACAAGCACAAAAAATATAAAAGTAAAAAAAGTAAATATAATTTGGATTGTATTATATCAAAAAGTTTTTACATAAATATAAATTATAGGTGCATCTAACAAAATAATTGATCTATAAATAATATATTAAAATCTTATAAAATAAATAGCGTTTTTTTAATATTTACATCTTTGGAACGCGTTTCATAGACACACTGACTAGACTTGACTCGTTGAGATAAATCTTTATACTAAATTATAATTTATATTTTATTCTTATGTAAAGGATACATAAATTATTTTATAATAAAATTTCATTTCATGAAACATTAACAAATAATATATCATAGATAGGTATACGTGTTATGACTTCATTAGAAAATTAAACTACAAGGTATTTATTTATTTAAAAAAAAATATTAGAAGTTATTTATTAGATAATTAAATTACAAGGTAAATTAAACTACCTTGTAGTGTACCTTGTAATTCAATATTATAACAATTAACTGTAAAGTAAGTAGGTATTAATTGTAGGTAATATAAGTTATAAAAGGTAATAAATATTATATAATTTTTGTTTCTTTCTTAAAGTTAGATATAACAATTATTTTAAGGTTGATCATAAATAAATTAATATTTATGTAGAATAATATCTATGTTGTTAAATAAAAACTATTTCCGTAACATTCAACCAAACTGATTCTCAATTTAAACTTTTTATTTTATCGGGTAAGGGTCACCGGCTCATCAATACCTGTCTGAAACGAAACGTGTTCTTTTTTGGATTTTCTGTTTCTTTTTTTTCTCAATTCCTTTTCTTTTATTCAAATTCATTAGACTAGGAGGTTGACTAGAAAAAAATCTTGAGATCTTATATATTTGATATGTTCTATGACTAAACTTCACGACCTTGACTAGATTTTAAATACTCCTAGATTGACTCATAATGACTAGAATAAAATAGACTAGGTTATATTTATATTTTTGGTATCAATGACTAAGGCCCGACCGCTTAGCTGAGACCATTCCTGACTTCCTGAGGGAGTTGCGCGGTGCGAGAGGGTTGTCAGTTGTGGTGACGTGAAGCGAGTGCTCACTGATACGTCAACTTGTGACAACTGTCACCTCTCCCGCACCGCTCAGCTGCCTCAAGAACGGTCTCAGTTACGGCCTGTTCACGACTTCGGTCTTAGCGGCGAGCGGCACGACGGGCGGCAGGAACAAATGTACTAGCGACGAGAAAACCGCGCGCGTTTTCGCTGAGCGTCGACTCGTGGCGTGCTTCATACATTTCTATACATTTGATCGTACCGCAAGCCGCCCCGCACTTAGCTGCCGCTCGCAGCGGCAAGGCCGTGAATGAGCTGTTAAGTAGTCGGGCTATAGATGTAGGACATAGACTAAAATTATTATTTGATTGACTAGAAACTGTCACAAAAAGACTAGATATAACGATTTTTATTTTAGTGACACTGTATTAAATAAATATAATTAAATAATTATTCATATATCAAAAAATTAAGTAAAATTATTTTGATTAAAATACAAAAAAAAAAGTTTGTATGATAAATATCAAAATGTACCTATTTATATAAAAAAAGACTAGACTAGCTACAAATGACTAGAAAAAAATATATTTTGACTAGGCTCAAGACTAGATAATGTATTTAATTAAGACTAGACTATATATCTATTTTAGTTTCCTAAATCTTAGTGCATTGTTATACATTTTTTTTATACTTAAGAGATCAACGCGAACGACTTATAAGTTATATGACTAGAAAACGTACTTTTTTTCTTTGGTGTTTTATATTTTTATGTAGGTTGGTAGGTATTTGTTTTAAGTTCACCGGAATTGCGTTTTAGGGTTTTTAGTTTAAAGATTATTCATCTACGTAACCACATAAGACAAAATAGAGGCTTATGTCGTGAAAACCGAAACATTTAGTAAGTTAATTATAGCAGAGTTAGAGACGTTCCAGTTCTAAGTGGACTCAGTTTCCATGAACTGCTGAAATAATAATAAGTCGACTGGCACGGCAGCAGGGTGGTGCCTCCACTGAAAGCACGGCTGCATCTAAAAATATATGCTCATTGCTGATGCTCCGATCGATGGCGGTGACCCCTCGAGCTTTAACGAACTGTGTTACTATTGTTTTGTAAGACTGTGATATATCCTATGTATATCGTGGTGATATTATAATATTTATCTGAATGGTATTTAAAGGAGTTGTTTCAAAATGTATGGAGCCTGGGCCCAGTCTTTGTACACCATACTTACAAATTGGAAAACACATTTTAAATAGTTCTCAATCGTCCAATTACTTTAAAATGGCTTTATGAGCATGTAAAACACAAGAAATTGCACTTGAAATTGCAACACACAACCAAAAAAAAATAGTCATGGCGGTAAACTGACATTTTGATTGATTAATGACGTTTGTCATTTATAATTTTGATTTTGTGCGTCGATTTGTGGATAACCAGGTAAACAGATGGGAAATAAACGGCGTTGAATTAAAAAAACCTTCCATTGGTTTTTTGTTGTTGTTAAAAAGAACTCCAAAAACTAGAAACAAAACAAGACGAAAGCACAGAACATACGGACGAAAGTGTCACTGTTGTAACACTGACAGCTGACAGTTCCCTTTCTATGATCAATGGTCGATCTATGGTTTATAGAGTAGCTAAATCTGAGTGACGCCATGTTGAAAATCCATAAACATAATTGTGTATTCGACTATTTTAAAGATGTGGAAATCTAGAAATCTAGACAACAGTATACATTGAAATGAATTATCTGTATTTTTCCCGGATTCTACGGATTTTTCTCTTTTTTTTGAAGTGGTGTACATAGACTGGGCCCAATATGAAACATGTCCTTTGATTGTTATAACTATTTGAAAACAAATAGTGCTTTCGATTTTTCAAAGAAAATTTTGTTCTTACTTTGTTTTGACTCTGTCATCATCCATCATCATCATCATCATCATGTTGAACTGATAAATGACTATAAAAAATCTTATTGCCTAATAAATTCCTATTCAACTATGACTACTCTGATTAATTTATAATTACCTATACCTTAACATACATAATTTATTACAGACTTAAGTAAGTAAAATGTCAATATACAAACTATAAATAAAGATCACTAAATGTTTTACATTTACGTGAATTGATTTTGGAATGTGCTGTAGGAGATCATAAATATTTACATATTATTAAAATGCATTATAATAATTATCTAAACACACATAAAACCTATGTACAAAGCAACTACAAATAATATACATAATATATCTATTAATTAACAACTATTTTGATGATATGTTGAAGAAAAGCTACCTAGAAAACTGATATTATGTAAAGATGTCCATTTTAGATAATTTTTATATTTAGATTTAGATAAACGTATAGCCGGCATTTTAAACTTCATGTATTTATTGAGTTTAGACGACATTTAGGTAAAATGATGGCAATCTTGATTCAAATACGTTCCATTTCTGACTGGCTAGTCACACTTACTAGTTTAAGAGAAATACATGTGTGCGTCATGCGCATACGGCGCAGAATACGGATACAGTGCAGTCGCGACGGGTGCGTACGGCGGCAGCCGCGGCACGGGCCGCAGTACCCTCCGTCACCCATCCACTACCCCTCCACCCCCGCCTTCATCCTCCGAACCCGTTACGTCCAAACTCCGAGAGTCCTCCGAAGAACATGACGACCCACATCTGGGACGCACACCCTCCCAGCTCAACTCCTGCTGCGGAGGTGGGATCTTGTTCCAGAAGGTATTGAAGCCGGTCTCTCGAATAGAATCCTGTATTAAAAAGATAGTGTTTATGGAGGACTACGGTAATTTGAAATATTTTAAATTATAAACAGTCCAGATTTTCCGACAAACGCCAATATGCAACGCCAAAATCTGCGTTGGTGCCACGGAGAAAAAGATTCAGACGTTAAGTTTAACCTGGTATTTTGGGAAATGCTTAGCATCTATTTTGCTTCACATGTTATGTATCTCTATGTAATGTATCTGAGCTTTAAGTACCTTAAGCATTACTCACCGGCTGATAAGCAGGATACTCAGCATGGACCTGCCGGAACGCTGAAGGTTCCTTCTCAGGCTCGTTCTCAGGCTGTTCATGGGCTAGCATATGCTTCCTAAGGTAAGCCTGTCTTCGGAACATCTTGCCGCATCTCTGGCAAGGAAAGCGCCCGGAATCGGCGGCAGGAGGGTCACGTCGCTTCACCGCGCCGGCCACCCTAGGTTTATGCCAGCGCCGGTGGGACGCCAAGTTAGCAGGGCAGTTGAACACCTAGACAAAGTCAAGTTTGGAAAATGAATAACAAGGTACACCAGTGGGCTAATTCACGTAACTAAAGAAGTGGTGGTGCAGTGCAGTTGCAGTTAAGTTTCGATCAAAACAACGCTTTTCGTATTCTCTACCGCTGTCAGACACGGTCGCGTCAAGTTGGCGTCACGTGAGCGCAATGACGGCATTCTCCTGTTAAAGACGCGCGTCTTTGGTGCGAGCTTCGGAACCCAACATGATCGGTATTCTACTATTCGTTTGACGTCTCAAAATGACAGTTAAAAGGCACTAAAATCTGTGCTGGGGTACTATTTTAATATTATAATAACGTCATTTTCATTGAAATATAATCCATTCTATTCAATTATTTAGTGAGTAATATTTTTTCTCTCATGTGGCTACACCAATTATGTAAGTTTGGTTGTCGTACCGTTGACGTGCTATTCACGCGCAGCTTACGCGCAGTTCAAAGATTACAAAGAATACCGTTTATCACTCTAACTTGAACTTAACTGCAACTGCACTACAACTTTATCGGCACGTCATAAAATTGCCCTCTGGACACGTAGAAATACGAATTAGTAGACATTCGATGTTCTTAACACGTACTACATTGGATGCATTAAGTATTTTTGCGATTGAGGATGTAATCAACATTGAAATTACATTTATTTTAAATTAGAACAGTAAAAATAGAACTGCAAGGGTAAAAGTGAACGTCCAAAACTAGTTTCCGTTCGACGCACAAGTTGAAAATGATTATTTCAATTTGTTTTAACCCATGTACAGTAGCATCACGCAGATAAGTGCTAATACTGCTAATATACTCTCGTCACGCATCACCAAACGAGTCAATTAGCGGACGCCCTTGTACAAACATTTCATGTCACCACTTGTAGCGGCTTCCCATGGAAATGTGCCAAGTGTAGGCGCCACCCTCGCATATACGTTCCCACGGATCCAAAATAAACAGAATTGTGGACCAACCTATCTAATAAGAGCGATAAATGCAATTTAATTAATAGATGACGAATGTATTGGGATGTCATAAAATAATAATAATAATAATAATAATATGTGGGGACATTTTCACACACGGCCATCTGACCCCAAACTAGGGAGACCCTGTACTATGGGTGTCAGACAGCTGATATACATACACAAATACATTTTTTTTTTGTAAATACATACATATTATAGATAAACAACACCCAGACACAAGGCAAACACAAGTGCTCATCACACAAATGTTTACCCTGGGCGGGAATCGAACCCGCAACACGCTGCGCAGCAGTCGATCGCTCAGCCACTGAGCCAACCGTGTCGGCAAAATAGTGAACGGGTGTTTCGTTATCAATTTTAATTCGGTAAAAGTTCACGTGGGAATAATATTTTTTATAAAACCGTTCGGCAGTTAAGGGAGTTTATCATTAATCGTTTATTGGGATACAATAATTTTTGATAATAATAAATTAATGAAAAATAAAATTGATGTGTATACCTTATCGCATTCGGGGCATCGGTATTCAATGTGCACGATTCTAGAACATCGATGCTGTGCAAGCCCAAATGCATCATTGTACAATCGTCTGCACAGCCTGCATATGTACCGGCCCAGCCTGTTCTCTATCGCAGCTATCAGAGCCTTTGCCTCGTCGGTCACCTCCACCACGTTAAAGGCCGGATCAATGTCTCCCTACAAAAAGTACAATTATGAGCATGCAAGCTAACATTCGCAGCTAAAACGATTTCTTATCACACCAACAATTACGACTATTAAGTAATTCCATATCATTAACACTTTTATTACGTCTAAATTGAACGTTACAGTTCTCTATCTCAATTCAAAGAAATACTGTGGTATTGAGAGGGTGGTTTTGTTTCGTATTTAATGTTCCCGAGCACGCCTCCGTGGTAAGCGTTGCGGTGCGCCCTTAGACCTGTTATTAGCGCAAAACACAGCACAATACCAGATTTTCTACCTGCTTAATTGCTAAAGCGATAAGAAAAGTCGCCGTGCGCTGTAATGGTATGGTAAGAACGTCTAATTAATAGTTCCTGTGCAACTTTGCCATTTATTTTAGATACGTATGTGTGATTAGACTTTGTTTGCCCGTACATACTAAGTATGTTTTTATAAACGAGGTTTACGTGAAAGAATGTTTTTATTAATTACCTTTCGAACGACTAGAGTTTCATCCTCTGCCAGGTCTCTTATAATGGTACCAGAGACGGGTGATGTTTTATCTTCATCGAACATAAGCCTTCTAACAGCTTTACTTTTCTTAGTTGGTTGCGTCGGTGGTTTTGGACTCTTTTTTGGTCGTTCTTCTAAATCTTTTATTTCAACAACATCTGGTGAACTTCTTCCACTTTTCGACGGCGTCTCCTCTTCAGGTGGTAAACATGTTTTTAGTTCTTCGAAAAATTGTTGGGTGAACTTAAGTTTCTTAGCTTCAGGGCTGTCACTGTCATTAGAGTTTTCGTCTTCTAATTTCCTTTTTTCTGTTTTGTCTTGTGATTCTTCTTTTGTATCATTATCTTCAAAATGTCTAAATATTTTCGGAGATTTGTCTGGTTTGCTGTCGTCGGTTGCTTTTCTTTTTTGCGATGGTGGCGGTGTGCACGGAGGGGTAATTGGTGTAGTGGATTTAAGGGACAAGTCGAGAGGCACCAGAGGTTCGTTGTAGTACGCCAAATATTGCTGGAGGAGTGTGGGATGTTGTTGAGGTATAAGATCATGGAGGTAGTTACTTGAAATGCGGACTGGTGGAGCCGCATATTGCTGGTAAAACCGTGACGTAGTCAGCCGATGGAAATGCGGCAAAGCAGCCTCCATCTTTATTCGTCAGGTAAATAGTAATCGATATCCTGTTCAGTGATTTCGGTACTCATTTTGTTGGAGATCATATTCTTTGTTCAGATTCGCCAACATTTTAACAAATCTGTAAAGAAAAAGCACTGTTTATTTATCTGCAGATAAAATGAACATTAATAAAGTAAAGTGCAGAGAGAACAGCAAAGGTTGTTCAAGGGTCCGGTAAAAGGGACAAAAAGGCGAGGTGTCGATTCAATTGTGGTCGAGTGGTCCATTGATTGTAACGACGCCGACGACAAGGCGAAGCGACGCTTTGGTTTGATAAATCGGTGCTCGCTACTTTCATGATTGGTCCCGTAAAGATAGGTATATTGAAATAACTTTCATTTATAAAACTCAAAATATTAGTCTTGAAGTTAAGTTGAATAAATTTTTTCATCGCATTTAAAACAAAACGGTAATACCTAAATCTTATAATTATTTAAACATGTTTCATTTAATTGGTGGCCATTTTGTTGGAAGGCAATCTCAAGTATTCGTGAATGCGACTTTGAAGTGCACATTGCAGTACAACATGTAAGTTCCGTCGGATTTCACACGCAGACCATGTGGAATGTTTATTGGTTATAATTTTTACTACTCGCTTTCATGCAATTGTTCTAGCATGTAATAGTATAATATTTAAAAACTATTGAAAACTGGGTTATTTGTTTTAGTTTTCTGCTAACTTGATATTTTTTAAGGTCTCGTAAAAATATAAATGCTCGTAAGTATTATTGCACAAAATTATCCTTATACCACCACGTCACGTCGTCAGCGTGTTCTCGCATTTGACTATAAATCAAATTGAATACCAACATAATCTTTTAATAAAGATACACCGGAGTGTTAAAACTCCAATACTTCATCTTCTCTGACAATATAAACCAAGCGCGACTTTCTCACCACCAGATTTGAACAAGATTACTCGTAACAAGCGTAGACTCGTAATCCGCGCCTAGTTCGCAATCAAGGGGTGTCGCGCTCGCTATGTTACCTAATTACTGTCAACGGGGCGCTCCCACGCTCCTGCCAGCCCTACCGAGGGTGAACTACCCTCTCCTTTTAATACGTTTTATTGTTTGGTTAGAGCAAATAGTGAATATGTTGTGGTAAACGAATGTTTATACTGCGATAACTTTTTTGAATTTAGATGCAGTGTTTGTGCAATTAGGGTTTAATTTGATAAATAAAAAAAAACTATAATTATAACAAATATTTATGTATTTATTGGCCGGCTGGCGAAACGAAACTGAAATAGATTTTTTTAGTTTCGTTTAAATGCTATCCCAGCCAAGATAGGCCATTAAGCATTTGCTGCTACAAAATAAAAAAATGCTGTTATTAAAGTAGTTACAAAGATAATATTTTATATATTCAAATACTACCTATTGACCGTAAAATCAATATAAAACAGCGTATTTGTGGTAAATGTGGATTTGAGCGGCTTTAATAATTTCGGAGGCCGACCAACGACAGAAGGCGGGGCACTACGGTGTTATATTTTAACAGCGGCTACACTATATATACATGTGCTACGTTTATATACAACGAACTATGATACTTTAATATTCACAGAGGAAACAGAATTTCATAGGAATGATTGATTCAAAAAGCGTATGTATAACAAATTATTATGTATTACTAGCTATTGTCCACGACTTCGTTCTCGTGAAAGTCAGTTATTGACAGCAGATGCACACCTAGCGATGAAAATTGTCATAGGATATTTTAAAATAATCTGCAATTCCATAATATAGTACAACTACTACACGACGAAAAATGTTAACTCTGGGGATCTAGAATCATGTCCTACTCAATCCATGATCATCACTCAATCCATGACCATCCGTTGCACAGGGTCTACTTGGGTAAAACCATAATTAACCGACTTCAAAAAAGGAGGAGGATCTTAATTCGCATTCGTTACGATCAGTATGTTTGGTACACGATTTCTCCAGTAAATGTCAATCGATTTAAAAAATCTTCTTTTTTAATGGGTAGTGTATGCCTAAGGGGTCCCTTATAAATTTTGCCGAAATGGATTTAGTGCTTTTTGAAAAAATCAACTAAAACCAAAACATATATACATCGATGACGTTTTGTATGACGTTGAATGATGACGATAAATTTTGCCGAAATGAATTTAGTGCTTTTTGAAAAAATCAACTAAAACCAAAAAATATATACATCCATGATGTTTTGGTTTGTGGTTTCCTTTAACAAAAGTTTTGCTAAGGACTTTCAATCTCTGTTGCCTTTTCGTAACGAATTTGGATGCTGAAAAAGTACTGAAAAGCGGAGAATAAAAAGCGGCTTTTGTTCTGTTTGTTGTTTTGTATTGCTACCGACTTCCTATGTGTTCTGTGCAAAAGTTTTTTAAATGCAGTAGGATACTACCATACTTCCATACTAATATTATAAATGCGAAAGAAACACGACTGTATGTTACGCTTTCACGATGAAATAACTGAACCGATTTTAATGAAATTTGGTATGAAAATAACTTGAACCATGGGGATGGACATAGGCTACTTTATAATTCGCAATTTTGTCTGTATCTGCGGTAACCGATATTCACGCGGACGAAGTCACAGGCAAAGCTTGTATTATTATAACTACAAAAGGTGTTATATCAATGCTCGATATAATCATTCTCCAATCATTCGCAAGTGATAATAACTCAAAATATGTTAGTGTTGCCTGGGGATCAAGTGGTCGCGTGTTCTAATCTAACCCCGTTAACTATTGAAGTGAACCCATTCGTCGGATAAACATTACTTTGTTTATTTAAAGGGTTCCGTTGAAACCGCACGATTAAAAATAGGGTCTCTTTACTGATATGTATTAGCATTTTAAGTATAATTTTATAATTGGGATTTAGTTCTAGTTGTAACCCACGCCAAACTGTCTCCCATTTTTTAGAAGTAATTCTAATCTTTAAATCTATACAAATAAATAAAATTTAAGTGTCTGTTTGTAATGTCGCAATAAGGGTGTTTTACTAAATGCATTATGAAAGTATATTACGGTAATTTTATCAAAGTGTCAATTCTTATTTGTCTGTTTGTTCCGGCAAATCTCTGAAATGGTTGAACCAATTTTGACGTGACTTTCACTGGCAGATAGCTGATGTTATAAGTAGAAATTATGCTTTAATTTTAACAACAAAGAAAAAATTGGGATTCCGTGCAAAAAAAATAAAACCTCGCTGGGGTTTTAATAGCCGACAGTCACGCGGACTAAATTGCGGGTATCAGCTAGTGATAATATTATATTTAACGCTAATTCATGTAATTATTGATAGATTATGGATTGGTCCCGTTACTTCTGCTTACTTCTGCGAAAGTAGGCTTAATTCTGACACAGGTCTTTGCTATCTTATTGCATCTGTTGAACACCCGTGAAGCATCAAGTTCAGGTTATTTATTTCATAACAAAATACATTTGTGTCGAAATATCTGCATAGTAACAGTTACACCAAAAGATGCAACGCAAAAACAATTATAACATAAGAATGTGTCCATCCAAACCAAAAATACTAATTTACAAAAATTAAAATTCTCATTGATACAGAACAAAATCCCTAGAAAATATGCTACAAAAATACATTTAATGTCGAAATATTAAGCATAAAAAGCAACATTTATATCAAGTCAAAGAGCAACGGGTACACTTATTTTATTTATTTTTAATTTTTAAGATTTTTATCATTATAAAATTCCTCTATGCTGTAATAGGTTTTATTGATTAACAAAGCCCTGAGTTTATTTTTAAATATGTTCACATACTGAATATTCTTTAATTCTGTTGGTAATTTGTTAAATAGATTGACAGACTGTACACGTGACGAGTGTTTGACAACATTAAGTTTTGCCAGCAGAATTTTTGGAAGATCTTTTCCGTAGCATAGCACAAACATTTTATCTGAAGGTAAAATTAATATGTAGTAGAGTCTATGGTCCGTGTGGTGATGGCCTCGAATAGCACCACCCCATTTCTACCCGTGAGTGTCGTAGAAGGCGACAGAGAGATATTGACCAGAGGGTGGGCAGCAGCGTCCTTCTGAGTACCATAACACCTACTGCGATTCTGCGATTGCCAATATGCATCGGCAAAGCATGGCGATTATGGCTGAACCCCCCTTGGGGGAGACTTATGCCCAGCAGTAGGCATCTAAAGGTTGACATGATGAAAGTCCATGGAAACTATTAGGCAAACCGTTTATTTTTACAAGTTTGTTACTTTAAATTGATTTAGGTTTTTTTATTATTATCACATTTCACTAAAGACCTCTTTTAACGTGCACGACTTGTTACATTGTTTTCACATTGTACCCGTAGATTAAACAACTGTACGTTTGTATTTAGGTTACATCAATTATAATTGATGTAATCTAAATATGTAATGTTTAATTGATTTGCAATGAGTGTTCATGAAATTTATGAGCTTTCTTTTCGATAAGAACCTGTTAGGAACGGGCAACTACTTAGCATCAACTTTCTGACTGACTAATTTCCTGACAATTCAAAAGTGCCTGTAAATTATTTATTACCAAAAAAATGGTCGAGTATGATAATCTAAACTATATTGAAATCAAAATTGATAAAACCATTAATGAAAGTGGCCTTATTAATTATAAAATCCACTACAAATGCCCGTCTATGTAATATCCAGTTTAATAATAATATCCTTCGTGTAGGACTACTATCAATTGTCGTGTTATACGTTAGCCATGAATACTTTAGCGTGTGTCGTCTTACCGGTCATTAGGGCGGGGGCACACTGCGATCACTGCGAGGTGTAGCACTAATTATACTTAATTAACACCTTTCGACATACACCGTTATTGAAGTGAAAATTGTTGGGAACTTGATTTATTAAGTAATTAAGCTTTTTATGTTCGGTTTGTATGTTTTACAGTTAATTCTGATTAATACAATTCTAAACTGCGTTAGTATGTTATCAAATAGACACACGGAATAGAAAAAACCGGACAAGTGCGAGTCGGACTCGCTCACTGAGGGTTCCGTTCAAATTCCGTGATTTGGTCACCCATACAATTATCAACGCGCATGCCTCGATGATTGATTATGTACTTAAAATAAAGACTATATTTTTTATGATTTAATTACAAATATATAGTTTTCAGGCTTTCCCTGTACTTGTATTATAAGACGATATTACTTGCCAAATTTCATAGTTTTAGGTCAACGGGATTAAGTACCCTATAAATTTTGATTTCCTTGAGAGTGTCGAAATATACGTTTTATGCGGCATAAACGGCCGTACCTTTTTTCACGTTAACTTAGAAGTTTGATTTTTTCACAGCTTCAAGGGCCTGTATCTAGATTTGAGTATATGGTTTTAATTTCAACTCGATACCTCCACGCGTTCCTGAGATAAAAGGTATTGACAGACAGACGGACAGACAGACAGACAGACGGACAACAAAGTGATCCTATAAGGGTTCCGTTTTTTCCTTTTGAGGTACTGCACCCTAAAACATGTGGAAGTCCCTACGTAGCTATCCCGCGTGTGTCACAATTATGCGGAAAATGTGTAAAATAATAACAGCCTTTGATAGTTGTAATAAGTCTTAATTTTGTCTGAACAACAAATTCTACTTTGACGAAAAGCTTATTGGTTGGTCATACAAAATTAAGACTTATTACGATAGTTGCGTGGGCACTTCCACTGGTTTTTACTATTCCGTGAATAGACAAAAATTATTTCTTTTTTTACCCATGAAGCCATGTCACTCTTGCAATTTATTATGTTGTTAAATCTCATGTCAATTTATTAAACTGTTGGTATTATGGTCAACTATACAGATCACATAGAAAAAAAAAAATTTTATATTGGTCAGACATTTAGAAATTGGGTGCTAATTGTTTATCGCTACAAACAAGCAAACGGTCTTTGACGACCATAGATTTGTTTTTATGCTACAGATAACCGTAGCGTATAGTTTAGTTAGCATAGCTTTAGTTCTACCGACGAGTCAATTTACGTCGAAAAGAAACACGTTTTTCGAATTGTAATTGTTTTAGATATTGAACGCTGATTAACTTTAAATTTATTCTAAGCATACGTTTTGTATGTAACATCGTTATCATCAAGCCTAGACGCTCACTGCTAACAATAGGTTTCCCAAGGGGTTCAGCCGTAATGGCCATGCTTGGCCGATGCATGTTGGCGATCGCAGTAGGTGTTATGATACTCAGAAGGACTCTGCTGCCCATCCTCTGGTCAATATCCCTCTGTCGCCTTCTACGACACCCACGAGTAGATATGAGTTGGTGCTATTCGCGGCTGGTACCACACGGCACGGGTTTGTATGTATATTGATCTATTATTACTGGAAATAATGTAACACTTTTTCCATATTTAATTATTAATGGTAATTAATTTAATTATAGAGGAATTGTGGGTTGGCTCGATTTAACAGAACTACGGTCAATTAACGTACATTTCGAAACTAATATTATAAAGAGAACATATTTTTTTGTTTGTAATGGATAAAATAAAAAATACCTAACTATCTTTCATCAACAGAAAGCTGCGTTATCAATGAGTGCTGACGGCTATATTTTTTAATAAAATAATGAGGGATTCGCAAGAACAAATCACGTGAAAGAGGTCACAGACAAAGTGCTAGTTCCTAATAAGATTGTGTAGTTAACAAGAGTAAGATAACGACTACTTAAATCGAAGGGAAAGCATTTTCTTTAAAACGAATATATTATGTTGACCCCTAATTTCTCCTGTATCGCGGGTGCGTTGACAGTTATCTAATCCTTTGAGTTGGCTAAAAGCTTAAACTTGGTTGACTGGTAGAGAATGCCTAAGGCATTAAGTCCGCCTTTGTACCTTTGTGCATGAAGTATAAATAAATAAATAAATAATAAATAAACTCCCTATCCTTTGAGTTGGCTTCTTATTGCTAAGCTCAGTTGATTCTGGTGGTGACTTACGAGTAATTACTGTATTTATCAAAGATTAACCACAAAGGTGAATCATCTAGTCAATAAAAAAAAATCCCCAAGTTACCCATAGGTACTACGAGACGCAATTAATTAATAAACCACTCGAAACTCCAATATAAAACGTTAAAATAATTGCTACTAAACTCGATACGCTTAATTGAACTTCAAGAATTACATAAGACCACAAAAAATTTAAAATTCCAATATAACCAATATAAGATCTAAAGAACAAGAGTAGATACCTACACTAAAGTTCATAGGTAGGTAACCCGTTCTTTATTTAACTTGGCAATTAATTGGTTACGAGTTTTATTAAAAACCTGACATTATAAATATATGTTAGTAAAATAAAAGAATAACGGAGCGAATGGCAATTTTAATTGTAACAAACCGTTTCAACTGAATTGTACTTGCGTCTAGGAAATCTCGTAGCACGGATAAGGCTTAATATCGGTTAGAGTGTCCGGTTGTCCGGGTGTCCGGTTTTAACAAACTTCAACGGACTTGGTCGAAAGCCAGACTCATTATATGATAACTGATACTCTACGAGCAAGTGAACCACCTCGTAGAAAGTTGGCTACGAAAGTACTACGTGCTACGCAGAAAAGTATGAAAACACAAACAACCTAATAACATTTGAAGCACATAATTGGCTTTAATTTTAACGGCTATATATACTACTGATGAATAAGAACTCTTTATTTCATACAGAGTAATTAATTTAATTCAGTTTCGCGAAATAATATAATTATAGAAAGGTACCAATAAAGATTATTTTAGATAGTTTCAAAGGAACAATATAATTAAGAACCAAATCCAACATTGTATTGCACAATTCTAATAAGAAACAATTCGTAATTTTATTTAAAACATGAAGGGTATTTATTTAACCAAAACTGCAGTGAAATCAAAGCAAGATGCCAATCGGCCACGTGCGAGGAGAAAATCAAGTGCGTTCCGAGGGCGTTACTATGGCGAAAACTAATGTAAGTGACTCATACCTGTGCCTGGTCCTCTTCTGAATCACCCGCTGACACCCCTGCACACGTAAACTTTTAAAAATATTTCAAAAATCGAACGGCCAACTAATTTTTTAAAGAATTTATTTTAAAAGTTTATTTGGTTTTTATTGCAATGAAGGAGTTCGTAGGTAAAGTTTGTATAGTTCGGTTGTGTAGTTAGGGGTGCGCGGTCCGCTCAGCGAGGCGGTCGGGACAGGACTGGCGGGTTGCAGCCAGGGTGCGCACCCTGACGCGTGCGGCCGTCGTAACCCCCGTACAGGGTGCTGTTGTATTGTACACTTATTTTTACTTTATACCTGATTTGAACTCGGAATAATAATAGTATTATTAATGTGGTGGGAGTGGGATTACGGTATTGCGGGCTTTAGATCGAAGAATAGTAATAATTAGAAAAATAAATGAGTACTCTTACTTAATAAAAATATTTGTCATGAAAATGTTTTTAACCTTTGCATATATGTGAAAAAGAACATTGTTTGGGAACTTACTTGTAACTAAAAAAACACTGTATATACGAGCACGGAAGTATATCTTAGGGATTCGGAATAGTCTGCGGGCCCCCATGCACGCGCCACAAGTGTCTACTTGGGGTTTTTTAAACCTTTACCTTGTAGCGATATAACCGATAAGGCCCCCATCTCTGTGGTACCTTATTATTACTCACTTGGAACTCGAAACAGTATTATTGTTTATGTTCGTAGAGAAAACCATAGTCTTTGGTTTATAATTTGGGTTTTCTTTATTGCATATTGGAGAACGCATACTTTTTAGTAGAAACTATTTATTGATCTGTCCAATTTTAATTGCAAACCTAATAAAAACTATACCTTAGCAAAGATTTTAATAACAAAGTCATCTTATGTGCTATTAGTTGTAGGATGATGATACTAAATGTATATCACTAAAATCTACAAAAATAAAAGTACTAAAGTATTTTTTTTATTTATTTAGATATCGAATCGTAAGAATTGCTTCTGCATTCGAGATCGTTACAATAGTAGTATTTTTAATGTGTTTCATGAACTTGAATAAATTCAAGGTAATTGGCACATTTTGTTACATAGCTGTCGCTATTTTTGGTAGGTACGAAGCGTTTTTTCCCTATCAATTAATAGACATTCAAATGCCAATGCTTGTCAAGTCTATGTAGAAGAACATCGCACATAAAAAAATCATCGAGTATTATTTGTAATTGATAAAATGAGGTTCATCATGCAAAATACGATTGAGAGCGATGCGGACGAGTTTTTTGATGCCCTGTGAGCCTTCTACACTGTTCATAATATATTTTTTTATTTATTTCTAAGCTTTGTATATATTTAATTCGGAAAAGTGATTTAAAAAAAATGTATATACCGTCAGATACGATTCAATCGTAGATTTAAAAGTGAATATAATTTCAATTACATTTTCATTTCCAGCTTTTCCATCCCCTATTTACTGATATAATGAACTCCGTAATAAACTCAACAAACACATCCAAAACAAAGTTTAAGCATAAAAGGACAGAGATATGTCCTGTTGGGCGGATCTGCACGCCGCCCGCCCTGGCGCACCGCCCAATTCGCTGATGCCCCGCCCACCACGCCGCCCATAGCTGAGACAAAATAATTGAATGTAATTGAATCATGAGACTGGAGAATTCAATTAACGCGACACAGTAGCCGTGTTGTTAGTAATCAGTGCAATTGTCGCGAGTCATGGATGCTATGCGACTGAGTCGCAACTTTGGCCGCAGCCTTTTGTTTATGAGCCAAACATGCCAATTAGATTCTAGTCAGATTGAAAATTAGAATGGTGTATGCTGTTATCTACGCGAAGTTTAATGAAGAGGATTCTGAAGTTTAATAGGGTATTTTACTCTATACGAAAAAAAATCTATAAATATGTAATTGAGACAGTTTAGGTATAAAGCAGTCGGAAAATATAAGTTTTAGTTCATAAAATAACAAAATATATTTTTAAATTCAATTCAAAGTTTTCAGTATTTTTAATCTGTTATGAAACACCATGAAATAGTAGCGGCCATGTTATTACGCCGAACGGCTGTGTAATCAAAAAATTGACAACTGTCAGTCAAGCGACTGGCAGTTATAGGCTTTGTACTTTCATTATTTTCGTAACCAACATAATTTTTTAATTATTACATCTATTACAAAATATGCTTTTAATTATTTTTAAATTATGTAGGTACAATTATCATATTTATGAGCGCATTAGATACAAATCGAACTGACGTCATTTCTGCTGAGCAATATGGCGTCCAGTAAGAGGCGTTTTCGCCAAATTACGCGCGAAATTTGAAAATTTAAAAAAATGCATTTTTATGGCACTTATCGATTGAATAAAATTTTTGTGTTTTTTTTGGTGACATATTAGCATCACAGAATTTTATTGAGACACTTTTCAAAAATGAGTGTAATACCCTATTCCTGTTCTTGAGTATGCAACGTTCATGAATAGGAATTAAAATTTGTTTGTAGCTTACAACGAAACCAAAGTTATATTTTTGATTACTTTTTTTTTTTGAGGATGCCATTATTTATTTTGTTGCCTAGTCCTTGTTTCAACCGATTCTATCTGCAACCAAAAATAATATTTTTTAGAATTTCCTTTATTTTTTCATACTATTTCACCAATTTTCTTAATTTTGTTAGTCTAAACCAAGTTCAAGAAGTTCTTGTAAAAACTGTATAAACATAGTTCTTGACAAGAACTATGATTTTACAGTCTTTATTTTCATTAACAGCAATCTCCACCTTTTCTTTTATGCCAATAATTTCACTCCTGTTTTATTACACAGTTTATTTACTGATTCTTCTTATACCTACATCTGTCTTTTGTTTTCTCCTGGTCAATACGTAAGTATAGATTTAAGCGGTGCTACGAGTGTCCTAATAAAAACATTTTTAAAGCGTATCTACCCTTAATCACATGCTGTA
Organism: Charanyca ferruginea; assembly: GCA_947361185.1. Lineage (NCBI taxonomy): Eukaryota > Metazoa > Arthropoda > Insecta > Lepidoptera > Noctuidae > Charanyca > Charanyca ferruginea. Next base: position 11,918,105 of record OX376076.1, read on the forward strand.
GATGATATAATTCCTACATAATATTGTAAAACATTTATTTTAAAAGATAAAGTATGGAGTTACTTCTCCATTCTTCTCTATACGATACTACATTTTGGTAGAAGCAATTAGGTTATTTTTTTTCTCATAAATAACCATAGACATTCAAAAGGATCTTTTAATGGACTAATTGATATAAATAATTTGACTATAACTTTGATAATTATGTAAAGCTTTGCTTGCGACTTCGTCCGCGTGAATATCGGATAACACGAATGCAGACGAAGTCGCGGATTAAAAAGTGGCCTACGTCCTTTAGGGTTTAAGCTATCTTGATGCCAAATGTCATCAAAATCGGTTCAAGACAAAGTTACTTTCGCATTTATAATATTAATAAAGTAAAGTACGAATTATTGTATTAATTTATTATGATTTATCCATACCTAAAAATATAAATGCGAAAGTAGCCCTGTCTGTTACGCTTTCACGATGAAACGATTGAACCGATTCTGATTAAATTTGATATGAAAAAAGGTTGAACCCTGGGGAAGGAGATAGGCTACTTTTTAATCCGGATAACCGACATTCACGCGGGCAAAAGCTAGGATAATATAAAGGAAAACTTAGACATACCACGCCATTGTATGAACAGATGACGTACTAGACAGTACTTAAATCCCCTTCAAGTGTCCGGCTTAGCGCCTGCGCGGCAACGACCTAATTAGACTTTACTACCAACACTTTTAATTAACCTACCATAACCCTTCGTTAGTAAAACTTAAGGTTGATTTTAGTGTGTATCGGGTCAAGGGTAAGTTGGCAAAAACAGCGGAACTGTGAAGCCGTACTCACGCACGCGCCGGAAGCTTGCGCCCGCGCATCCTATGGTACCGGTGTCGCTTACTGCCGGCTGGACGTGTAATTGAATAGTGTACTTGCACATATCGATGACATTAAAAGTACTTGCCATTTTATTGATTATGGTAGATCATTTAGGTGGCAGTCGATATTTTAGTTATCAACAAACATCGTCTCAATATATTTTCTTCAATAAATAAATCTTAGATCTACCAAAACTCAATGATTAAATTAATTACGTCAAACTAATGTACTAAATGAGTTACATTATAACATATGGTATGTCATCCCAACGTTAAAATAAGAATAGATTTAATCAGAGTTATTAACCAAAAACATCACAATGATTTAAAAAAAATTTAACAATTATGATGATAAAAAGGTCAAATAAAGTCAAAAATTATGAAAACTCAGATACGAGAAGCAATAGTCCTTCTTGATTTTTGCACTTGATGTACTTGTACCAGATCGTGTCCGATATTAACATTTTAAAGTGTATGGGAACACATTACCGAAATGTTGATCCATTGCATCCTAATTCCATGGGAAACACAGGTAATCTGTTACGCCAATTGATTGCTACCCGCCCTCCAAACATCGCATGTAAGTATATCACCATGACAAGCATGGTGTTCTCTCCCATGGTGAATACACAACGTGCATAGTTTCACACAGGTATTGGCGTGGGACCTGTCTAACTTATAATTAAGTGGTACATCGATAATTAATAGTTTTAGAGACTATAAACAATATTACTACAAACTGACGTTTGGGGATAATCTGGTCAAGCTATCCCAATCTCGATACTAGGGATTAACAAAGCAGACGGACGGATGACAACTCACTTCACTTAGGTGTTCCCCGAGGGAGATGGTAACAGAATAGACATACTGTACGGTATTTTCAACGCTAGTCTGCACTGCTTAATACAGAAATAATCCTTAGGAAAGACACAGAATTGTAAAATTTGAAAAAACGTATCATTAGTACGTACGTATTATTATGAAAAGAATTAAAGCATAGATATCCTAAGTAAAATATTTAATACGTATTTGAAAAAAAAACCTTGAAATGTTTCAAGTTTCTTTCATATTCTTCGGTTTCACGGGTTATTTCGCTTTTATTGAAAAAAAAAAGCATGAATACATGCTGGCAAATTTTCTTCAACCTTTCGAATAAAATATTGAAAAATACAACGGAATTGGAAAGAAACGGGAATTTTGCCTGCTTTTTTTTCAACGCTAGTTTAGACTAAGCTAGAACTAACTATCCCACACCTTTTTTGACGACACGGTTGGCGAAGTGGCTGAGCGATCGACTGCTGCGCAGCGTGTTGCGGGTTCGATTCCCGCCCAGGGTAAACATTTGTGTGATGAGCACTTGTGTTTGCCTTGTGTCTGGGTGTTGTTTATCTATATATGTATGTAATTACAAAAAAAAATATGTATTTGTGTATGTATATCAGCTGTCTGACACCCATAGTACAGGGTCTCCCTAGTTTGGGGTCAGATGGCCGTGTGTGAAAATGTCCCCACATATTATTATTATTATTATTACCTCTCACACCTGTAAACACCACAAACAGATCACTCAAGGACCCTAGCCTACTAGACCATCGAGCAGCGAGTTCCCACCACAAAACCTCATTACATCCCCAATCAGAAAAAAGGGAAACAATTACAAAAGGTGTGTTGTGACGTGGCTCTCGAACGTGTACACATCCTTCCGACATCAGTGTGTTCCCACGAGACTCATGCTTTGTTTACACCTCGGCAACTGAGGACCATTGATAGGTTCACCTTTTAGGTCTTTGTTAGAGTCTTCAGGTCATAGAAATATTGAAGTTGTATACTTAAACACTTCAGTGCATACAAAATAACCCACACCAGCAGTTGGTGTGGGTTATTTTGTGTGCACTGAAGTGTTTAAGTCTATAGCATAAGTGAGTATAACTATACGTACAGGTGGTGTCAATGTGTCATCAACTAGGTATCTCTTATGCGTTAAAATGGATAAAGCAAATCTTTTTAAACATACGTTTTATTACAGAAGCATAAGTGGCCATCTTATATTACTAAATGAAAGTCTCCAATACCAAATAAAGATCACGAATCACTTTTGCAACCGATTGATCTACGAAACTATGAAAGGATTAATACCATACCAAAGCACATTTTATCTCAAAACATTGCGATAAAGCCGTACATTAACCGTTATATCGAATTTCGGTATTGATTCGGACAGCAAGCGTGGAAATCAGTGCGTAGGGTGCGCACACGCCGCCCTCCAGCGACCAATCAGAGACGAGCCTGTGACAGATGCGCGCGCAACACTATTGTAGTCCTAACTATTGTGCGTTGGACAAAGCTGGGGTGGCATGCGTGTGAGAGCAAACATATGAACCGAACATTACTTCACTACAATCAAATAACGGTGAAATGATGATACACATTGTTTGCGAACGACGCCAACTCGACTACTATCGGATGACTCAAATATTGATTAAAGTCTCATGGTTTCTTGGAGAAAATAATGTTAAGGACAGCCCAGCATTCGTTAAGTATTGGTCTGGAACCTCTATGGAATCACTTCGTCGAATTCCAACACCAAAGTGACGAGTGAGATTTGAGCTCCCATACGCCAACGAATAAAAATACTGCTGAAACAGAACTGCACATAACTCACCTTCTGTCGAAAAAATATAGCATGAATTGAATAGTCTCAGCTTCATTGATATAGCAGATGCATTCTGGATACGCGAATTTTGGCACCCGAGATTAGCATAAGCCCTGTTGCAGACATAAAAATTGAATACCCTGATTAACCCTTCGGACATGTTCGTTAAATTCAAACTTGTTTATCAAATAGCTGGTTGTCAGGGCAACGCACCCCTGGCTGCCCTGTGCGTGCCCGTACCATCCCGCAGGTGTGCGCAGGATTTAATCAACTGATTGTTACTGACATACACACACATAGGTACATACATACTTACCTATGTAATGTGGGGTAAGGGAACTACCGTTATTGAGGGTAAACAAAAGCTATAAAAATATTGAACATAAAACAATCGATGTTTAAAAACTGTCGGTTAATATTGGGAGATGCTTTGTGGTGGTGGATTAGATCAAATGGAATACTTACTTGCTGTAGGTATATATTCACGAGTATATTCCCGCTAATTGCTAACTAATTCATAATTACATCACAATCTTATCCCTATAGATAAAGTTCTGCTATTAAACTTTTAGTTTGTGATTTACAGTCAATCAACAGCAATGCTATTTTGTATAAATCTCCTTCGGTATTTTTTTTTTTGGTAATGAGGGGTTAAATGTCTAAATATCCCATATTAAAAATTACAAATTACAAAAAAAAGTTAAGCTGTCAATCTCTAGTATTAGGTGAGATGAATGGTCATCTCACGCTCACTTCACCTAGTTCACCTAAATTCACCGGAGACAGATAAGCACTACTGGTGTATATACCAATGGATTTATGCCGACAAAATGATAATACCTACTCGTATAAAAAACTGCGCGTTCAGGAATTACCATAAAAATAAAGCTCATTAAGCAAATCCGTAGCCAGACACGATCATAAAAATATTTCATGTAAACATGAATGGATGCATTCTTCGTCCCCTCTTCTATAATCTGGCATAATAGTGGAGTAATTTACGGACTCATGGTCCATTGGCGAAAAAAAGAGAAAATAAAAAAGCTGTATAAGCATCGGCCATGACAGTGCAGGAGCGTGGTGCTGGGCGCTGCGCAGGCGCACGTGCCCGGCACGCGTCGCGCGCGCGTACCTTGCGCACCTTGCTACAGTCTGCAGAAAAGTCTTTTTTATTTTGGAAATAATTTTTCTATTCGAATACAGGTACAATATTAGGTATCCTAAACCTATAGATTAATGTTTTTTATTGTAAATGACATGATTTTTTTGACATAAACACTTGAGCAGACGCATATCATCCATTCATGTTCAAAAATCCATTCTGAATAAATAAAAAAAATACCTACCTCGTTTTTGGTATTTTCCTTAATTTATCACTTTTCTGAACTTTCCAATCAACTGACGCAACACGAGACTTTAAGATAGCTCATTATTGCCCAAGACCCCTATGATCCAACTGGAACCTAAAGTGCCAGATAGTCATATCAGAGTCATATTTAATTAAAGTAGGTAATCAAAAATACCATTTTTGGTAGCAACCTTAACTTTTTTTCCGACCGTACAAACAAGAATACAAAGGACCGGATTATTTTATTGTATTTTTCGGTGAACGGTTTCTCTTAAAAGGGGAGTGTAGAACACCTATCTGCTTCCACCGTTGTACACAGGGATTTTTTTTACACCATACGCCATTACTTGTTCCAATTTTTTTTCTTACTGATTGTTGAGTTTTGCAGGAAATAAATATGTCACATTCACATATGATTGCTATAAGTTCATTTTATATATAAGTTCATTTTTGTGTTAGTAAGGTGATGAACACAGATGTATGAAATTGAGGCATAGGCACCTTTTATACTTGTGCATGTGCACGTCTTCGGGACACACTTTTATTTGAAAAAGAAGTTTTAACTTTTTGAAGTTTGCTAACGAGTTTCAAAAATTTAAAACGTGCCTGATGTTTTTGTTGTAGCCATCAATTTGGTAACTTTTACTATTACCAAGTAATCACTTCAAGTTTATTCAGAATAGCCACCATATTTTTTTATTAAAAATTTAAAATCTGCAAATAACCCACCTTGAATTGAATCCTATGCTAAATATTGCTGCAATCATATCATGTCACGGCTGACCTCCAAACTGCAAACAGCAGTACTAAATATAAAAAGGATTACAATGTCTCTTTCAGTATGGAACTGGTTAGCTTCATGTAAATAGTCTCGGAGTCTACAGTTGAAAGGTCGCCGGCGCATGTTTGAGCAGCTGCGAGCCCCGCGCATGCGCCGTGATACGGGCAGGTGTACACTGGCATACCACGGCGACAATAATAGAAACGAGTATGCTCTGCTTTATTATTTTAATTGTGCTTTGAAAGGTGAAAGGGTCGGTACAAGTTTAGTGTCTGCTGCCACTGGTAGTATCGCATATTATTACTTACTAGCTTTTGCCCGCGACTTCGTCTGCGTGAATGTCGGATATCGCGGGTTAAAAAGTGGCCTATGTCCTTCTCCAGGTTTCAAGCTATTTTCATACTAAATTTCATCAAAATCGCTTCAGCCGTATCATCATGAAAGCAGACAGAGTTACTTACGCATTTATAATCTCTAATATATAAAATTCTCGTGTCACAGTTTTCGTTCCCGTACTCCTCCGAAACGGCTTGACCGATTCTGATGAAATTTTGTGTGCATATTGGGTAGGTCTGAGAATCGGCCAACATCTATTTTTCATCCCCATTTTTCACCCCCTTTTCATCCCCAGTAGGTAGATCGGGACAGGACAACGTCTGTCGGGTCAGCTAGTATACTATGGATTAGTATGGCGGTTACGGCTGAACCCCCCCTTGGTGGAGACCTATACCCAGCAGTAGGCGTCTAAAGGTTGACATGATGATGATGATGGATTAGTATGGATTTTCAGACCTAATAATATTAGGGTGTTGAAATTTCATGAAACATAAACGTTTGAGCTTGAATAGCTTTATCATCATTAGCCTTTTCCCAACTATGCAGGGGTCGGTTTCTACTCTAAACGGATGCAGCTGAATACCAGTGCTTTACATGGAGCGACGACTGCCTATCGGACCTTTACAACCCAGTAACTGGGTAATACGATACCCCTTGGTAAGACAGGTTGTCAGACTTTCTGAGTCTTGAGTAGCTTTATAATAATATTCAGAATTAAAGATTCGAAAGTACAGAGAAAAGGTTATCTATTCAATATTCATTTAACGGTTCATTAACTAGGAGTGATGATATCTTCCTGTCAAGAAATTAATATCGAGATTATAATAATAATTCATTTATTTCAGACTGCATAAGACCATAGATATTACCTTAACACATATTTTATGTTAGGTATTTTTTCTTTTTTTATTCCATTATATCGCTATTATTTTTAAACTACAAATGAATGAAAAACAGAGCATCCTTCCTCCCATATCCAAGTATGTATGAGGCAGAAGTGCAGAACACACGAGTGCTATCGCCATTGTACCAACCACTATACTTATCTGAAGCTAACCGACCGAGCGAAATGCGGGCTCTCCACCGCTATCGTTTCTGCCATTCAAATACATACTATTACATGAATTTCGTACACTTGAATAATAAAATTGCAATACTATTCGAATAAAATATGTATAAGTATGTAAATAGGAATCGTTGAGTTGATGTCCTCTTAAATCTCGTTGAAGGACACATTTGTAAGTATTCGGCAATTAATAATTCAATACTTTGCTACATCTCGAATCCACATTTTTAGATGAGCAAGTTTCAGACTAATTAGCCAACATTCAAAGACAGTTTAAAATTCATAAGAAATAAGAATTTTTATAAATACTAAAACAATCACTCACAAAGAGGAGCTCTAAGATTTATCCAGCAGTGATAGTTTTTAAAATTTAGTTAAATATGTTTTTTATTATGACATCGAAAATGTTTAATGATTGAGTGATGCATTATTATTGATTCACAAACTACTAGATCGCTGCAAACATAACTTAACAAATTCGGCAACTACAGATCCCACAGACACCCAGGTCCTGACCAGGTGATGGTCATTGACTTCAGTGCCCAAAGAGTCCCTACCCTACTTCTGCACTTTAGAGGACATTAACCTACTGAGACAACGTGATTTCATTAAAAAAAGACTACCCTACTAACTACCCTCGATATTACCACTCCTTGTATCGTAAATTCAAAGTAAAGTCATAAATCAAAATCACATAAAAGTCCCTTCACCTATTCTTCAGTCCATAATCTTAGATCCAACAAGTTATGAACTTGTAAGTTTTATCAAAAGCTCATAAATCAGGTGGAAGGCGCGAGCTCCCCTAATTTTCTCATTAATGGGTTGCCGAAGGGTGCAACAGGTTGAACTGCCTTGACCTGCTTCTTGAGGGGTGCCGTATCAATGCCACTTGCTTGAGAATACACGTGCGTAAGTTTACTGGATAGTGCAACGAGGAGTGTTAGGTACGCGTGTTCAGGCGTTGTGTGTAGTTCAGCAATTTTCACATTGTCTTTAAGATTAGGATTAGTAAATCGTTATGTTTCTGACGAGATAAGAAATAATCATAATTTGCGTATGGATAGAGCAGTAAAATGGATTTTCAGATTCTTCTTTTATTTTTCTAAGATCCTTTGATTTAATCGTATTTAACCACGGTCTTTGACGTTCTTAGTTCGTGCGAGAGAAAAAGTTAGTATCTACCACTTAACTACTTAATATTTATTATTTAGTCAAAACTTTCTAATCTTTATGTTATGGCTCAAATAACTCATTTGATTTCTAAAATTTCAAGTTAATATTTCGAAAAGTAATACTGTGTGGAAAGATGATATAGCCAATTAATAAATCTAACAATCTGTGTTTATTCCTACTTAGTACTTCCAGTACGTCTTAAGTCATTGTTCTGTGGCAAGCTATTCACGAGCCACCTGTTTTATTATGACATGTGGTGTCGGTGTGTTGAGGTTTTCACACTTAATTAACACGCAGACATTATGAATATATAAACAATGAATCAATTAGAAAACTTCTTATGATTGTGTTACGATGTATTTAAAAGTAAAGGTACCTACAGACACATGCAATGAGGTTTAATGTTTTGACATTCTATTTTTGAAATGTCTACTAATATTTTTCAGATTTATTAGGTCGAAAGAAACTGAAATCGACGGATTGTTTGATTTCCAAAATTCGTGAAAGTCGTTAATTGAGATAATCATTTGAATCTTTACGTACGTATTTCCCGAGCTACCAATTTGTTTCATCCCAACTTATTTGGCAATACATTTCTCTAAGGGTATTTCTACCTAATTATGCACGTATCCGAATACTAATTTCAAAAGGCCACGCGTTTTATAATGAGTTTAAAATATGTTTACCATATCTGGCAAAAATTACGGAAAACATGTGAGATCTATTACCGATACATATGATTTGGACAACATTGGCCATACAATGCAGTCCGGAAGCATTGGAAATTAGTCCATTATCATAATTAGACATGCAGCTGGCTTGTGCGGCTTGTGTCGTACATACCAGTGTTACATTGAGTTAACACGTGACTAGTGAATGTAGAAATTTTTAGTAGATTCTTAGTTACTTGAGCTTAATAATTTTTTTAAATTATTGTACATTATTGTACCTAAGTATTACCTATAAAATCAAAAAATACTTAGGTAATAGCAAAAACCGGTCAAGTGCGAGTCGTACTCAAGCACCGATGATTCCGTACAAACTTGTAGTCTTAGGTTAGTTTACCAGCAGCAAAATAAATTTGTAATGGCAAAAAAATTATTACGCAAAATGAAACTGTGATGTAACTACGGTTTTCGGGTCTTTTTCTTTACTTGTGCTACATGACATTGCTCATGATTCTACGTCAACGGCAAATAGCCTATGGGTTTTGCTTTCCTTGCGAGTGTCAGAATATTTAAGCGCAGGCAACACCGCCAGCTAGCTTCGGGCTAGGCGGGCGAACATCGTTTCACACCTCTTTACACACTTCGGTTCACACCGCGAGCTAGTCAACTAGTATGAACGATGTTCGCCCGCCTAGCCCGCCCGCCCGCTAGCTGGCGGTGTGGCCTGCGCTTTATCGGGGCATAAACAGCCGTATCGTTTGATAGCTGACTTAGAAGTTTTATTATTCCTTGCTCCAAGGGATTGCAGATCCAGATCCCTAGTTCATATTAATTTCCACTTGATACCATCATGCTTTCCTGATAAAAAGGGTATTGACAGACGGACAGACAGATGAACAACGAAATGATTGTATGTATAAGGGTTCCGTTTATTCCTTTTGTGGTAAGGAACTCTAAACATTTACTTATTATTGGCTTGCCTGTTATCGTTATAACGTATTTGTGGGCCTAAAGGTACGTCTTATGTACATCTTCTTGTGCTCATGTTTATTGGTACATACTACACACCTTTCATTACCGATACCAGAGAAAGTTAGTGGTTTCAAGGCTTCAGCTTGCAACACACTGTTTGCGATGAGTTATTTAATAAAACTCCATGTAATTGATCGTGTCTAGTGTAGTCGAGTGTCGGTCGAACCTCCGCTGGCGGATCTTGGAGAGTTTGAAGGACTTCCCTCTTGGACCAACTCTGCCCTCGGTAGTAAACTTTGTAACAGCGAGCGTTGTAATTAAGATGCGCTGTCTAGCCTTGGTTTAATTACAAGACGAAAGAGGAATTTTTATAAAGTTCAAAAATATAACAATGAATTTTAATTTTCAGCAATATAAAAAAAATATCATTGTCCGCCCTAGAAGCAAGAGCAAAAGAAAATTAAGCATTGTATTGTTAATCAGTACTTAGTGAATTCTCATTCTTATGAGAATCCGTACTAGTCCATACTAATATTATAAATGTGAAAGTAACTCGGTCTGTTACGATTTCACGATGAAACGGCTGAACCGATTTGGATGAAATTTGATATTACAAGCCACGAAACAAATAAGTAGCTTGACAAAGAATGTCCATTCTTTGTCCGTCCGAATTCTTTGTCCGTATAAATTGACCAATGCAATGTATGAAAAAGACATATACAGTAATTTAAAGAAGAAATATCGTTAGAATAAAATAACTATCTCAATTCGAACAGTTGCACTCAACACTAAATCAAATTGTAACAAAAAAATCAAACTTTCTCCGCAAAAAACCACGACTTCCGGCCCCATAGTCACCCCATTGAACATCTGACGAGGTGAATGAATCCTCAACATTAGGGTGCATGGGTGCTTGCCGAATGATATAAAATGTACACCGTTTGTAAAGTTACGAACAAACAATTACATTCCGGCACACATCTGTCGGCGTTTAGACAATCACGATACGTCACGCGATTTTAAAGGGGAGCTTTTAGTTTTGATACTTTAGTATTTTGTTCTCCGTGGTTCTTTGAAGCTTGTGTTATTTTGCTGAAAAGTTAATGTTTATTTTATTCAACATTAAATACTGTGTCAATTAAGTCATATTCAAAACTGATAATAATAGCACAATTTCAAATAATCTAGATCAATTTTATTTTTTTAGTTTCATGGTGCACCCTCACCCAACATAATAATATATCAAAAACATAAACTATAATTACAAGCTTGTTGCATAAATCCTCTTATTTACAAGGTCTAGTCATGTCAAGTATCAAATACGCATAAGCGCAATATACTATACACGACACGACAGCTGCAACTCGCGGCACGCACCCGCCGCATTAATTCGGTAATGCGCCGCCTTTTAATTACGACGCTGATAAATCTGCGCGCGCGCGTGCCGTGTCGCTCGCGTGGACACCACCTTATGCCGTAATAATACTAATAATATGTACGGACCCTAAAATTTGCCCTGCTTTGGGTGACAATGGGTTGTAAAGGTTGACATTTTTAATAATAATAGGCAAGCTACAAAAAAAATATTTGTAATGTCTTTTGTTTAATAAGAAAAAAAAATTAAGTAATGCATATAAGTTATCCTAAACTCTAGCTAGTTTATTAAATTCTATAGCTTTATTTTGCTCTATAAATTTAATTTTTTAAATATTATTTCTCAGTTACTAATTTATTAATAATATATTATTGGGATTGAGGAAACCACACAATTGGCATGAGAAGCCGACCGTATTTAGTAACTTATAGGTAATATTCTAAGATTTCAAATTTACCTTCAATCCCATCGCCCAGTTAGTTGACAATACCAACTGCCAACATGATTTGGGCGTCTAAAGGTTCACATGATGATGATGACCAAATGCTACGAAGAAGCTGTTAGAGACTGACAATTTAAATACCTCTGTTCTTTGCCATAATTATCATTGCTACAGCTATACAACATATTACTTAATTACCTACATTAAAACTCCCAATCTGGCACCAAAAAATACATAATAACATCCGCTAGCTGCTACAACAAAGTGATAATTACGTCATACCATTTTCAAGCGAGTAAATTGTTGGACATAATTGTTGGCGCCCAAATGGGACCTGGTATTTCGAGGGAGTCGCCATTTTCCCCGCTCTCCGTCACACGTGTACTAATAACCAGTGACATTCCACTTAATATTACCCTACATTGTTACTGGAATATGTGCATGCGATACTGGGATTTTGTGTCCATTTTACTCCAATATTGGTTATTTTGTTGGACAGTCGTTTTCTAAATTTGATAATAAATTACTATGACCTTTTTATATAACAGCTACAATTATTTATACAAAATACAAATGGTTTGTTATCATTCATATTATTTAAGTTATTCAGGGATAGGTCAATACAGATGGTATAGTATTATAAGAGGAGTACTTATAGATACTTTTAAACCCATAAAATAAAATTAAAATTAAAATTAATCCTATTTATTTTTATCTAGGCAATGCTATGCCACTGGTTGTCAAAGGCCTCCGCCATAACCTTCCAGGAACTTTTTTCCCATCTCGAACCAACCTTGCTGGTAGGCGTCCAGTTCACCCCGCCACGTCATACTGGGCCTAAAACTATAAATCCCATTTTACTCAATAAAATTAACTTAGGTAGGTATATATATTATGGACTAACGCAGTAACAACATAACTTTTCAACATCCCCAAATATAATTATGCCCTGTATCCCTTTCTAATCAAACATTTAATCGAATCATTTTTATTAAAGTCGAAATATTTTTTCTCTGACGCAATTAATGGCTATTATTTATCTCACCACATAAAAAGTTCTATAGATTAATTTACCGATTAATGGAAGCCGAACATCTGTTTCTAATGGAACTATCAAAAATATTTGATAGCCATCAGTAGGGTGTTTGTATTGAGATAGTCATTGATGCTTATTTATTTACACTTTTATAGAAATAAAATAAAAATATGGCAAAACAAATAGGTACACCACCTTTGTCATGACAAAAATCGTCTAATATAAGCAGAAAAGGTGAACGTCAACAAAAGTGAACTTCAGAGTAATCATAAGTGGGTGACACATAGGACTACTGCATAATTAATTAGCTTTCATAGGATGCGTCAATAAATACAAGTCCCCACTAAAACACATCCTATCATCATCCAATATGCTCTTTTTGAGTTCCCCAAATCACTGTAAGTATAATGCAATACTAGTAATTAAGAAGTTTCAATTAGGGTGCTATCTCTCATTAATTTATACAAACTAGTAGTAGAAATAAAGTTAGTTATAATATGTAGTATGTTTAAATATCTGTTGCCGGCTTGTAATTCTTTAACAGGTGTCTTTTGCGGATAACGGTTATTTTGAAAGTAAGACAGTGCAATAATGAAAATTTGCAATTTGAAAATTGACACCAGGCCGCTAGTGTAGAATGCTGCTGAAAAGAAGAAGTTCTTCACTCGACATCTGAACACACAATATCTGTACGGTATAAATACCACTAAAATGCAATAAGTAACAATCTATAAGTCTATCTATCTATTAGTAGTAATATTATAAAGCTGAAGAGTTTGTTTGTTTGGTTGAACGCGCTAATCTCAGGATCTACTGGTTCGAATTGAAAAATTCTGTTTGTGTTGGATAGCCCATTTATCGAGCAAGTCTATAGGCCCGTGCGAACCGGGCCAGGTCGCTAGAAATATGTTTATACATTTGTTTATAATACACTAGCGTGTATTATGAACAAATATATAATAAAGTATAAAATGAGTATGTAATACAGTAAAAAAATCGTTTGCTTGGACAAAAGCTATTATCTAACCAAATAGAAGTTAAAGAGATACAAGTAAAGCAGATTCACAAAGACTCTGTCCGAATATGCATTTTCTATTTCCAGCAACATAAGCCTTGATCAAAGAACTTTTAAATAAATATTCTTTAAGCCATCAAAGATAAAACGAGACGTCAAAAGCAACAAATGGACGGCGGAGATCGGAAGTTTTACCTTTTTACAATAAAGTCGCGAACGTTGAAAAAATGTCCCTATAAATCTGTCGAGGAGAGCTGGCCAGAGAAGCTATTAGCCGCAAGTCCCCCGTGACTTCCCACTAGGATACATATGAAATTATTTTTTTCGATACATTCCCGTTTCCGTGTTACAAACACACCATTAAACAAAAACTTTGATCTTGATACCTACTCGATACTATTACGTAACACATACTACTTAATACCACCTACAAAAAAAGAGTAACAAAGCATGTCTTTTTTTTTTAGATTCTTTATAGAAAAAAAAAAAAAAGTATTTCTTCCACTAGGTTTCATAAAGCCAAGGATTTGCTGCAGAAGAATATTCCGAAATGTCAAAGATCTAAAGACTGTCAAAGAGAAAATAACTATTTTTAGGGTTCCGTACCTCAAAAGGAAAAAATGGAACCCTTATAGGATCACTTTGCTGTCCGTCTGTCTGTCTGACTGTCTGTCGGTCTGTCTGTCTGTCTGTCTGTCAAGACCCTTTATCTCGGAATCAAGTTGAAATTAAAACCATATACTCAAGTCTGCGGTCCTTTGAAGTTGTATAAAAATCAACCTTCTATGTTAACGTGAAAAAAAGGTACGACCGTTTATGCCGCAAAAAAACAACAGACAGTTACCTTCTCATTTATAGTATTAGTATTTATATGTATTATGTACCTACAAATTTGTACGGAACCCTTGGTGAGCGAGTCCGACTCGCACTTGTCTGGTTTTTTCTTCTAAGAGTAAGTAACTATTTTTAGAAAATATTTTCTCACCTCAAGTTACATTAGATTTATTTGTTGCATCATAGTCACCGTACAAATAGTGGTCAGATAAAAGTAAGATTGTGTACACAGTCCGGAAGTATTGTCCGCCGCGTTGTCGGACGCCCTTCGATGTGTACCATACTTTATGCACACACTTGGACGGTTCTCACTGGCGATGGCGAGTTTCAAAACAGGCTCGGATTTAGGCATAGTATGTACTATTACTCTATGGTAATTTACGTGCCTTTTGTACCTGGAAAAATCGACCGGCATTGTAGTATGAATATCGGCGCTGATAAATCTAATGACTGACGTGACCATTGACGTTACATTTCGTTTCGACCAATGGTGACACGTTTTGTAAGTTTGAATTTCCCTCCCTTATTTTTCACTTTTTATATAATATTTTCTAGGTTTAAATAATAACTAAATAAACAAAATACCTTTTAAGTATAATGTAAAGACAATAAAGGATCTAGAAAAAATATTTAAGACAAATTTAAATGATATTATTATGCATATTCTCTATTGGAGCAGACCCGCTTTAGAGTGGAGACCGCATTTGGACAAGCTTAGTGTGGGACGCCCTGCGGCACAATATACCAACGATTTGAAGAAGGTGGCTGGCATCGGATATTTCATTCTGTGATAACATAACTTCAAATTAGCGAAAGAATTGTCAGAATCGAACTAGTGGTTCGGAGCGCGGATTGGCGCATTCAAACAAATAAACAAGCTTTATATTTTTAGAAATAATAGATTTAAACTTTACCATGTCGCTGAGTCCCCTCCTGCACAAGTCTGAATGAATGCTATATGATATGATTACTCCTTATTGTCTCAACTGATGACATTTGCCGTGCACTCCAATACCGAACTAGTTCCGAACCGCCGCCATTACCTACAGTCTGGCGGCATTGATTCAAGGAATTTCTAAATTGCCTGCTATTTGTGGCAGACCTACTTCTTCAAATGTCTTACTGCATGTAAATGTCAAGTTATTGGAAAATGTCTTCGTGATTGGTTTGTGGTCAGTAGATATAGGTTTCTTGTTTTGTTTGAAAATTGGATTCTGATTTTATTTCCCTTTTTTTTTGCCTTTTTATATAATTTCCCCTGAAACTAGGCGCTAAATAATGTGTATCAGTGGAAACTATTGCACTATATCTACTTACGTCATCAACTACGGTGCCTAGCCGTTTCCACACTATATTGGGGTAGGCTTCCAGTCCAACCGGATGCAGCTTAATACCAGTGTTTTACATGGAGGGACTGCCTATCCCAACTCCACAACCCAGTTACAATCATCATGACACCCCGTTAGTATAAGACTGCCAAATATCCGGTAAGAATGGTTGTCGGACAGGTACCAGCGTCAGGCACAAGTGGTCTGGCATTTATACTGAACTGGGCCTGTTTGGCACAGCCCCCTTTTATTTATATTTGTTTTTATGTTGAAAAACCTTTTGATTATTATTATATCTATTCTAGACTATTTTTGTGTGCACAAGGTCTCTGTCAAATAAACATTTCATCTTTTCTTTTCTTTTAGACTTTCTGACTTCTAATTACCCATAACGACTGTCAAAAATCTACGAATGACAGGGGGGCCAACGGCTTTATGTGGTTTCCCAAATACGAAGGAATCTCGGTATGAATTGGATGGTCACCCACCTACGGACAGACTGCGGCAAGCGTACCTTAACCACTACTGATCGATACGTACGACTTTTTCTTAGCTTACTATATCAGTTTACGTATGTTGGTATAATTCAATAAGTATTTTATTTTATACTTCTTACACAAGTCACGATCGCCTCACTTTATAAAGCAAATACAAGTAAACCGTTTGATTTGTTACTTGATGCCTCTAAACTCCATACTCTATAGATTTTTACTAACACCCTCAAGCAGATGTACACTTAATTGCATGAAATCGTTAAAAAAACGTATCAAAAAATTCGTTGATCACCATAGTAACTAGGCAAGGTGACAGTATTCACACACTCCCGGAAACAGCAAGCTGCAATGTGCCCTCCGACCTATTACAGAGAAAATTCATATAAAAACAATTTTACCACACACTGAACTTACGACTCTATGTCAATTACAATTGGGTTGTTTCTATACTTTGTGTAGCTAAGAGGGAAGTTGGTAAAGGTGCGTACAGATTAAGTAACATGTTGTATAACTTGTGTTTTATAACACGTCTACATTATGTAACACGGTTTTTCAACATTGCAACAACAATACTGTACACATTAAAAATATTATGTTCTATGACTTTGTCTTTGGTCGTTCTGCACTATTGCTTAAGTTATATAACATTGTTATAATAAGCATTAATAACATGTTAAATAACATTCAGCCTCCACATTACTGAAACATGTTACATTACAAAGTTTTATAACATGTCATGTTATATAATACTAGCTTTTACCCGCGACTTCGTCTGCGTGATTGTCGGTTATTGCGTATGCAGATGCAGACAAAGTCGCGCTAAAATTTCATTAAAATCTGTCCAGCCTTTTCATCGTGAAAGCGTAACAGACAGAATTACTTTCGCATTTACTTATAGTATAAAAAAATAGTATATAGTATAGTATAAAGTATAAATAGTATAAATAATATAGTGCAGATTATATAATATAGTACAGTATAGTATAGTATGGATGTACGCACCTTTATACAGAGTAGTGTGACGTAAGCAAGTTGAGTAAAGTTCCGTCGGCGTTCGGTTACATGTGGCTCGTGGATCGTGGTTATAGTTTGTATGCATGATTGCTTCCTGAAGGCTGTCGGACTGATGGTTAGTGTACTTTTTGTTTGGTAGAGGTGATGTGTTTTTATTGGGTTAGATAAAAGCGACTGTCTTATGTTATTATTACCATTAACGTCATACCGTTGTTTGCGAATACAGCCGTAGTATACCGAGACCCACTTATTTTAAACCACGGTCCCTCGAAACTGTCAAAAAACTCAAACTCAAACTTCTAAATTAACGTGAAAAAAAGATACGGCCGTTTATGTCGCAAAAAACGTATATTTCAACACTCTCAAGGGAATCAAAATATAGGGTACTTTCCGTTGACCTAGAACTATGGAATTTGGCAAGTATTATCGTCTTATACTATAAATACAGGGAAAAGTCTGAAAACTATACATTAGTAATTAAATCATTAAAAATATGTGTGAATGTCAGTTTTCGCGATGTCATCAAAATCGGTTCAGCCGTTTCATCGTGAAAGCGTAACAGACAGAGTTACTTTCTCATTTATAATATTAGTATGGCCATCATCATCATCATACCTACCTACTTAGTACGGAACCCTCGGTGAGCGAGTCCGACTCGCACTTGTCCGGTTTTTTTTACTACCTTGGGTCGCTCTGCTGTGGGGCACACAATATATCTTTTTTTAATTAGCTTATTTCCTTTATTTTTATTTAATTTACATATTTACACAATGAAATTTTTCTTACTACTCTGTCGATATGTTCTGTTTGTTTTTTTATATCTGCAATTGAACATGAAATTAAAAAAACTTTACACTTAGCAGTATTTTTTAAATGCCTGGGTAATTACATACGTTTACTCGTAATGTCACCAAAAACACTTGGAAGATAGACGAGTACCCCAAGAGGTAAATAAAGACATATCATCAAACATGTAATGATACCTGAATGCAATAGGGCAGGGGTGGTACACCCGGGTGCTCGGGGCAAGCATTATAGTGTTGCGTTACATTATTAGTTGCACGCTGCACTATCGCCTGCAGCGCTCACTCGTAAGCGCATGATATTCTACACCTTCGAAAATTGAATTTTGTTATGTTTTATTATGGGGAAAATATCGAATCAAAATTGTTAGTTGGGGTTGTCCCAATCGAATACCTAGGTACCTACTTACTTTTATTTTATGTTATCTGTGGTCACAGCCGCCTATTGACAGCTGAGATGTATGGAGGGTAGACCGTACAGTAACGACACACACCTCGCCTCCATCCGAAACACTGTTCTTCACTTCTTCCCGCGTTAAACGTGCTCTCAAACTGCTTTTAGTTCTCGCGGCGCGTAAACACTCACACACGCGCATGTATTTGTATAGTCTGTTATTTTGGTACTAGTGTAGGTAATTAAATCGTTTTGTTTTATGGAGTGTCGTATGTGTGGTAGAGAGGGAAGGAGAACCGTCTCTGTGTATCAAAAAGTGTCCGTTAAAATGTGGTCAATAAGGGTAAAAATATTCTGACTATATATAAATATTTATATACTAGCTGTTGCCCGCGACTTCGTCCGCGTGGTTATGAAGATATGAAGTTTAATGATATTGAACGGAAACTATTTTTATATTTCAGTCAACAGAAAATGCCTACTTTAAGGCACCAATTTAAAAAAAAATAGATGTTGTTATTTACGTAAACCCTACAACCTACCTATACACCACATTTATGGTTTAATTTTCAGGCTGCAGTTTATTTCAATTCATTATAATATTTAAAGAGATGGCATTTGTGATTATGATACAGTGGTCTTCTCCGTTCCGAATCGATGTTTGTGTTCTTTTTTTTTGTGATAGACTCATATCCGTGGTTAGACTGCTTGGACCCAGTAGGAGCTGCATTAATCGCAGCAATAGTGGCGTTTTTAATATCCTCTAAGGTGCAGGTGACGAGTCACTTTGGGCACTGTAGTAAGTGGGCCATTGTCTGGTCAGGAGCACCGCACTCACACTGGTTATCAATGGGATCTATAATCCCCCATTTTGTTAGTGTTTACAGCGGCCTTTTTGGGAGCACACTCTATTGACTGCTTTCCATTTAGGCCACTGCAAATCACTTCCGAGTGCCAAGTGTTCCTGGGTTGAAAGAAGTTCAGTGGCGGTGGGTGATATTCCCACAACTTACGTCTGACCGTACGTGGTCGGTCCTGGATGGCCTGTGTGCTGCGGGGAAAACTTTTCCGACTCTTAAGTCTACTCGAAACTGTTTAAATGTGAGCATTCTAAAATTAAATCTATAGTTTTACAGAAAACGATGGTCAATGTGGGATAAACAAAGATGTATAAAATATTGTCTGGAATTTGGTAATTAATATGGTAATATGTGAATACCAGGTTCCACGTATTTTAAGATACTTTTAACTACAAAATAGCGTCACAGTAGTACCCAGGGGAAAAACAAAGAAATATTTATTACGAATGTTATAACAAAAAATATTAAGACTTTGATTCGTCTGAATTTCATTAAGTTGTATTTTCTATTTTGTTGTATTATAAGTCATCAATAAATGTTTGTTGAACACATAGAGTTAGGTTATATTCCCTTAAACTGGCCCTGTCGTAAAATCGGTTTCTACGTGACATAACTTAACTATATTCTATCTCTTTACCAATTTACAGATGCAAAAAGTCAAGGATTTATATATTATATATAATCTTGCGAGAGCAAGTTCAGGCTGTCACAAAATTATTTCTTAGCAAATGTCTCCTACTCATAAACTCTAGACTTGCTAAATTTCAGGTCGATAGTTCAAAAATTAATCAAAACTTTCATACGAAGTTGCGAGAACCATTAGACTTCCTTAATCCAGCCCTGTCGTAAAATCCGTTCTAAGCGGACGTCTACTACTAATTACCTACCTCTCTGCCGATAATCAAGTTTGTAGTGCAAAAAATGAAGGACTTTCATACAAACTTGCGAGACCCATTAGACCTCCTTAATCCGGCCCTGTAGCAAAATCCGTTCTTAGCGGACGTCTACTAACTATGTACTACCTCTCTGCCAAATTTCATCTTAATATGTCAAGCGGTTTTCGATATTTCGTGATGAGTGACTGAATGACCTTTCGCTTTTATATATATAGATTTAATATTTGCATACAGTATAATATTATTATACTGTATGCAAATATACTTTTATTTTATTACACATACGTACACAACAAATGTTGAAACTCCAAGCCCAAATATGTTTGACAAAAAGAAAACACATTAAGGAACCTTAGCTATATATTTATAAAACCTCTCTGTAAACTACATTTGTAGTTTTGCCGTTAGTCAAAATGTACAGAAAGTCAGGACTGGTGACGCGAGACTCCGCGAGAGCAAGCGACGTATAGTTGGCCGTAGGCAAAGCAGCTGGTCCTGAGATCGACAACCGCAGCCTTCAGTGTGACAAACACCGACCGTCCTGAGACTTGTTTATAGTCATGCCAAAGCACACGCTCACAGGGAATTGCGCACGCTTGAATTGGAAGGGGTAATTGTGGGGAATCAGTGGTATACGTGGTATAAACACTCTCACCAACGCCACAACCTGTTACAATTTCAGTTTCAATGATATTTCTCTGCAGACAGACGACTTCGAGCCGATTTCTGTTACACAAAATAATAGGTACACCGACCTTCAGCTGGATGATGTGCGCTAGAAGTCCACTTGCCGTAAGCGAATTCTATTCCAAATTCTACGGCGTAACGTGTGGCGTCATCTTCTCTCCCTTCAATTTGAGAGAAACAAAATGCTTTTATTGATCGCTGCAGCTTGATCAATTTTGGGTGTTATAATAGCCTGTTCACACACCCAAAATCTGTCGATGCGGTATTTGACTGATGTCGCTGTACAAAACATGAATCAGTTGTTCTATTGTAGATAAGTACTACAATACCAAGAGTCTCTGCTAGATCCACCTGCCCTCTTTCCTTTGGTAGAGAGCTTTCACCAACTTTTAAATGAACATCGGAGAATTCTTGAACACGTGAATTGCCTCCAAGCTGAGCACGCATATTGATGGTCAAGCGGAATTTATAAACTGGTGACCGCTGATCGTTTCAACGATGCATTTACCTCGTCAGCCCTAGTTCCTCGCGTCACCACAGGCAGCGTCTGCCGGAAATCGCCACTAAACAGAACTGTGACCCTACCCATCATGTCTTGGTTTGAACACGCTGACGTGGTTATTTACGATAGTACTCATTGAACCTGGATCGTAATTGGTTTCGGCAGTGTATTCCACGATTTTAATGTGCCAATGATTGCGGGGCCGGTAACCCAAACTAGACCACAGGAATGACGCCGATGTAAACGACGACGTTTTGAAGAGAAGTAAGAATTGTTAAGAATACGTTTCTCATTGTATTCAATGCCACCTTTAGTAGTTGATCTCAAAACTCGCAAATAGTCTTCGGACAGATGATGCCGATATTTCTCCTACAATAGTACTGGGTTTGCAATTCCACAAAACAAACAAATGTCTCTGACGATTGGGAATTTTCGAAAATTTTTGAAAGTGTTTCTCTTCGCCACACTATTTATATAATCGTTTAATTTAATGTATTAACAATAATATGTAATTCTTCTGCAGTATCATGTAATAATCACAGAGTATTATAATATTATGTAGTTATTATTCTAAGATAATAATATGGTAATAATATTTATTTTGAGTTGAGTTTTCAAACATGACATGTGTCAAAATAAAATGTATTTAAATCAAAAGCACTAAGGAGTATTGATATCAACTTCGATGCAAATCACCCTCAAAATAACTTTCTACCCATTTTTAACTCCGTTATGTGGTGAATTTCAATAAAATACGAAACCCATCTTCCATCAATTCTGTTAAAGAATGTTTATGCGAAATTTGAAGTAGATTGGACCAAGGAATCAAGTTGTCCCATACAAACTTTGCCCCCGTTTTTCACACCCTTAGGGGTAGAATTTCGGAAAATCCTTTCTTAGTGGATGCCTACGTCATATAAAGAACACACCTTTCAAGTTTCAGGTCTCTACGATCAGCGGTTTAGGCTGTGCGTTGATACATCAGTCAGTCACCTTTGCCTTTTATATATATAGATATAAATCTGTCAACAACTGCTACATTCATACCATACGCTGTGCCTATGTTAGCGCCATTTAGGCGGGTTTTAGACCTATTATTTATCGCAAAAAGTAGGACACTTTTTCGACTTTATCCTTATATGAGATAGTTTTCCTGACCTCTATATTATGGTACATCTAGTATGGAACCCTCCATACTAGATGTGTGGAAAAAAATAATCATTATTAATTATGATATTATTTCCCGTATAACGACACAATTTCAGTGTAAGAACTGCGAAACGGCGCGCGGCGGCTTTCAGTGTCACTGTTACTGTCAGTCACCGTTTCGTTCTGAAATACCTAATGAGTTTTTTGTTAAACTATTCACTTAGAATATAAGAATTCGAATTTCAACATCTCTAAACATCTTTATTTTTTTTGTACAAATCGCCATTTTTTGCCATGATTCTTTGACAGTTTGATGACTTATTGTGCTGGCGTACGTTGTGTACGTCTGTACGTTGATATTCCAGTGAAAAAACTAAAATATCATAAGCATGTATGAAATAGCTTTTCGGATTCCACCAGTTAGTTCTCACTTAGTTCTCTGCTACTGTTTTTTATTCAGGTACTGACTCGGCATTAGCAAAAATAAAATATGTTTCAAATAAATCATCCCCAATCTGCCTAAACTTCGGAGGAAAACAATCTTCAATAATAACTCTACAACAATCACTTAAAACGTGAATATTTAACAATAAAGCGCACGAAAGATTTCTAAGTAACTAATTGTTATTTAGCCCTCGAAGCACAGTTTATTAAATGGTAAAGATAATTAAATTAAGCGCGTCTTTGACGCCGGCCCGGCTAATATTTTTATTAAGGGTTCCATACTACGGAATAGGAAACGGTAGGGACGGTGTTTTCTGTTAGAGAGTTATCGATAAAATGGTATATCAACAATGACGTATTATAAATAGACGCGTCATACACGAACATTAGTGCACTTTAAAACGGCGCAAACTTTTATATCTACATACCAGTAGACACATACAATTATACAGTGCGAAGAAAAGGACAGAAGCATACAGCGTATACCTGTTAGAAAAAGATAAACATACATATTTTGTTACGTCAGTTATGTGTGAATTATGAGCAATGCTGACGTATAGCCGCGACACTGGGTGGTACGTGAGTAAGTGAAACCCCGGCAATTGCCTTGCTTTAATATTGCCATTATTGAGCGCGGGTAACGCATCTAAGTGTATAATATATCATTGTACATCAACATAATATTTATGTATTCTCTTCTATCTCAATACGGTATCTAATTTAAGTACCTATTTTCGTCATATCCTGCGAGTCTACAATCTGTCTGAAAAATAACAGACTCACAAGAAGTATTTTATTACACTTGTAGAATAACATATAGTATAGTATAGGCCGCAATGGACAAAAAAAAAATAGTAACACGCTTTTCATTGCAGAAAAAGAAACTAATAAAAATAAAACACTAATGGCTTCTAATGACTATTTTGACTACGACAGGACAGTCATCAAGTAATAAGAAACACCAAAAAGGTTGTATATCAGCTAAAAACTAAACTTAAACTTGTGTTCCGACCAAGAAGCTTATAGATAAAAGTGGAGGCAACACTCTAAATACCTAAGTGAAGCCAACTGTGGGCAGACGCTCTCTTTCTATATGCGTACATAAGATAAAGAAAACATATATCACTGTCTCGTTCTAATGTATGCATTCAGAAAGAGAGCATCAGCCCACAGTTGGTTTTAAGCTTTTGTTCTAAGTGTTGGCTCCATTTATACCTATATCTTCATGGTTCCGACCAAGAAGCTTACCTATATCTTCATGGTTCCGACTATCTGTCTTAAAAATAGGAATCTTACAAAAAGTATTTATTACCCTTGTAGCATAACATGTACGTGTTGGCCGAAATTGCCAAAAAAAAAGTAAGACGCCTTTTATTGCTGAAAAAAGAACGAATAAAAATAAAACATTAATGGCGTCTAATGATTATTTTGACCACGACTGACCAGTCTTGAAATAATGCGAGACACATGCAGCAAAAACAAATAAAAAACTTATAAGTACTTTTTTTTTAAATGGGACAAGCCCGCCACACTATTCCCTAACCACTGTAACTCCTGTAAGCCAGAATCAACAGTGGCGACCACCAGAAAAGCGCCACAGCAATGAAGCTCGACGAGTCCCAGAGAAACGATTCAACTGTCTTGGATCCCGCAACGAAATTAATCAGAAAAGAACAGCGTAGGAGTAAGAAAAACATATTTTTCCACTTCCCTCCAAATCAAGCAGGAGACAGAACAGAACTAGGCCAATAGGCACAAAGGGACGTTTACAACTGGGAGAAACCCAGTTGCTAAGCACCACGGATTATAATTGACATAATTAATGGGCCCTAAAAAGTGAGCTGTTACATTAAATTTGATTTCAATAATAGGTATGGCAAAATCGCTTGAACGCACGGAAATTAGTGCTAGTTTCCACAAGGTCCGCATAATAAACTGCTCCGGATGTAGCCTGAACACTATCCAACATAATATTGCGTTCTTTCTGCCAAAGAATACACTCCCATAAGATATGATGTGCAGATTGTTCGTATTCACAGTCAGATGTAGAACATTGACACAAAGGCGAAGCAACAAGCTTGAAAGAAAATAATTTACTTTTAAAGTTGCCATGACCTGTTAGAAATTGGGCAACACAGTGGTCCACCTCCAGCTATGTCCTGGCCAGCCGCTCACGAACGGATGGAAAGAACTGATGAAGGTGCCGGCCCTTGCTAGAATCATTCCACCTACACTGCCACTCGGATAAAAATTCCTCCCAGACGTCAGTCTGTGGTTTAAATAATCTAGAGTTCTTAGCGCGGTCACGTTGCGTTAAAAAGTTTGCGTCCATGGTCTCTCGCGCGGAATAGTACATTGCAGCACGTCGTTGCACCTCAAGATCGACTGGAAGCACGCCTGCTAGAACCGGAAGGGCTTCAGTACTAACGGTCCTATATGTACGTACCTTATAAGTACTTATGTTCGTTCTAGTCTACTTGTAAGAAAAATAATTATTAAATAAACTTTATCGACTTCGACAACTTCCCATCATACCGCATTTTTCCCGGCGAGGTGATAATGTCGGAGTTTGAAGTCGGCCGTAATTACAGACACGAGTCTCCTACGGAGCGGGGCACGGCTTATAATCGAGCCAATTATACGGAACCAATAAACAAGACACAATTAACGCTAGCTATTTCCATTTTTATTTCTTACGATGTTGTTGAATAACTTCCTTTCTTATTTTTTACTTTTTTTATAAAATAATATAGGTGCCTATGTTGGTACGAATAATGCAAGTCAGTGTAAATAATGTAACATGTGGCCAGATTTTTTCCAAATGATGGCACTCACGCCACCCTCTATGTTGACCATAAAGTTCGATACTTACTTGCTTAGAACTTTTTAAATTATGTTTTTAACGGTAGCGCCACCTAGAACAACGGCGAAAAACTGAAATATTTCACAGCAAGCCATGCAACTGTTTTTGCTTACTTGTAAAGAAGTGTATAGTGAAAATTAGGTAGGTACCTTAATTGCAGTGAAGAAATCTTCAAGTACAAGATAAATAAAAATTATATTCATACAAGTTACGTAGAACCAAAGCACATAATATTGTTTGTTCGAGAAATTGCATTAAAGTCACGACACCGCGTAATACAGGGCCGCGAGCCGGTGAGTTTCTGCACGAATGACTTTGCGCATATTCTATGTTAATCGCCACTCTACCGTAATAATTTTATGTTATTAACTTTTAAATTGCTAGCTTATTGGGTTACAAATCATTATGGGAAATCTACTAATCGGTAAAATTAAATATTTACGTCAAGAAAATAATTTGCGTGCGTTCAAGGTTGTCTTCATAGATCGACCTAAATACTGAATTCCCTAAACAAAAGCATTACTTACTATTTTCGATATAATTAGGATAACCTTCGTAGACATGGTGCTACGCGTAGCCGAATAACATCTTAGAAGTTCGTAGCAGTGCTACGCGCTACGATAAAAATGAAAAATCGTGAAAATCTTCGTCAGTTCACCCAATGACCTAAACCTTTATTCTATGAGATTTTTAAAAATGAACTAATATTTGTATGCATACCAATATATTAAGCAGTTAGGAGTCATTGATCTGTCGAACAAATTGCGTAAAATATGAAAGTCATACACGATAACACGAGAGATAAACGTGGAACTGAATAAAATCGTCAACACGGTTGGCGCAGTGGTTGAGCGATCGACTGCTGCGCTGCGTGTCGCAGATTCTAAAAAACAAATATTTTTTTGGCGTACATATAGTTGTTCCGGGTCTGGTTGTTTGTGTACGTGACTTTATATGTTTGTAAACGCATCCACGACACAGGAGTAATTCCTAGTGTGGGGCAAAGTTTTTTAAAAGAAAAGATATAGAAATAAAATAGGACTCAAAAAATGAATTTAACATCAAATGAGTTCCCAAAAATTGTTACAAAATTGGAATATCTTAATTAATCCTTAGTTTCCATAATATTAATTTGTACCGTAAACATTGACATGAGCAGTCTAACATAGGCAGGGCGGCTCCCTGACGGGGCGACGCAATTTGTTCCCTGAGCAAAACACTCCACTTACTTCAGTAAAATTGGAAGCTAAATGCTGAATAAAGTTATTTGCTATAAATGCCTCCGGGCACAAATTTCAATTATTGTCACATCCGAATAGTTTCGTAGGGGGCCCGCCGTGCATACGGTACATTCGTACACGAAATATGTTTTCGTTTCAAACATCTAAATGTGGTAAAAAAGTGCAAAGACATAGAAATTAAAAAGCCCTGCCAACGCTGTGCTTAATGTTACCTGTACATAACAATAGTTTGATAATTTGAATTTACAAATAAACACTTTGTTGTCAGCTAAATAATAAACTTGAAAGAAAAAATATCTCCCTTATTCATTATATCTTACCGTTGTACTGGATGTTAATAGAAAGTTGTATTCTACCTTTAAGAACATGGGCTTGACAATATAAGCTTAAGAAACATGTCTATTAAGTAAAAAAGTTGAATTTAAAAGTGATAACATATATTACTACCTACAAACAACTTCATATTCGAATTGAGAGAAGCAAGAAAAATTATGACATCTAAAGGATAATGGGTCTCTCAATAAAATCATAGCAAACACTTGTCAATTTGACTGTACCGCACAGTGGGCGTATTCATCTCATAAAGGGGTCAAAATATTTTATTAGCCTTGCGATTTTAACGTCGTCGCGGGAGCGCCAACTAGATTAGAGGCCCGAGGCGCTGGAGGCGCGTGCGACAAATCGACACTCCGACAAATCGTCACTACCCTTTTACACAAACTAATTCTATTTGGCGACTCTCCAAATCATGTCACTCCTTAATGCGACGATATAAGGTTCATAGTAAAATGGTAAACATTTCCCCAGTGAAGCACGAAACGCCTTTTTCAATTTGTCCCATAGTGGTCAAGGATGAATGCAGCGCAGATTGGGCGCGTCAGTTGCATGTACTATATTTATGTTAACGGGATGAATAAAGTTCATTTTTTTATTACTAGAACCAATGAGATAGAAGCTATTGAGATGATTTCCTATTTATTTTCTTTGCATCAAACAAGAATTATTAATTCAAATTAGGTAAATCAAACCAGCCAGATAAAGACCGTTAAAAACAATCTGTTAATAAGTTCAGTCTGTTGTATCTAAATGAATGTTAAAATATTCATGATTGTCTGCCCTACGAAAAGGTCCCTTGATGTATACGTGTATAAGTATCAGTACATACTTTAATGTGTTTTTCAAAGCTTCGTACCTACGTGTATGTCGTAATATGGATAATTAAATGGAAGTTGAATAGAGTTTAAATTGTGTTTTTTTATCAAAAATGGAAGAAGCAGATTTAATGTAATAATAACTTTGAAAATTGTGTAAACTGTTCAATACTTCGTCTACTTCGACCTTCCATTACCTTAGACTTTACTATTTTGCATTTATATATTTTATTTTGTTTTACTTGATGTGAAATGAATTATATTTTTTTATAATCCACTTTATGACTCAAGAAACTCATCACGTTTTTCCTGAGGTAGCAGTTAGTATGCGTAATAACGCAACTCAGTTTTATTAATTACAATAAATTTGCATAATAAACAATAGCTGCAGACATAATTATTTAATTAGTCGCATACCTACCTAAGCTAAGACCTAGGTTATAATTTCGCAACAATTAAAGTTGCGTTTTAAGAATACAGGTACAAATTAATTGAGCAGGAATTGGGTCTATTAACTTTGTATAATAATGCCACTAAGGGCTAAATCGCGTGGTTTTTGTTATTTGTAAGTTCATACCGGTGGAAAAATCGCATCACAAATCATCGTAAACTAACTGTAGTTAGCTAATTACTAAACGTCTAGACATAAAAAAACAAAACATTAAAAAAACTACGTTCCTTTTCTTAAATGGAACAGGAAAATAAATGTTATTAGTTGAGGCAAGATGTCATTCGCAAGGCGATAATTACAGGACTGGTTGACGTGCTCAACAATGGCGATGCAATCCTGAGCCGTGTGCGTCACCGGCACTCGCCGACTCAAGTTACGCTAATGATTGTACTCGTTATGGCTCCCACAAATTATATTCTAAACTTGACGTCCATCAGACACAGTTTTTAAAGATCTTTTAAATGTGTCTATCGACATAGAGCGTTCTGCTGTGTTATTGGCGCAGAGGCAAAATTATTTTCAGGTAAATATTATTTAAGGCAGCGATTCCTAAAGTTCGGGAACTTAGCTGGAAACAACTCTAAATCATGCTCCGCTCCTTCAAAGCTAGATACACCAACCGGTCAAATCACGGACAGTAAAGAAATATGTAATTATTTTAACACCTTTTTTGCTACAATAGGGTCTGTTTTAGCCAATAAAATTACAAGCCCTAGGGAACAAATACATACTCAGCCAACAACACAAGCAACCACATCTAGTCCAAATGAACTACTAAACATAACCCCAGCTACTGAAGCAGAAGTCAGCAAAATCATAGACAATCTCAATTCAAACACTAGTGCGGGCTTAGATGAAATTAGTTGTAAAACCATAAAAAGTATTAAAAATCTAATATTAACTAAACTCACGATGAGTATTAACTATTGTTTACAAAACGGTCTCTTCCCGGATTCTTTGAAAATAGCGAAAGTCAGTCCGATATTTAAGTCAGGGAAAAAGACTGACCCTGGTAATTATCGCCCTATCTCTGTCCTACCAATAATCTCTAAAATATTCGAAAAAATATTATATAAACGTTTAGATGATTACCTCAAAACTATAAACTTCTTTTCTAAAAAGCAATATGGTTTCCGCGCAAAATCCAACACTCTAGCTGCAACAATTGACCTTGTGACAAATCTCAAAAACAATATCGATGAAAAACGCGCAGCACTTGGTATATTTATTGACCTGAAAAAGGCATTTGATACGATTAGCCATAGTATCCTTCTCCAAAAACTGCATGAGACCGATCTCATGCAGTTTTTGGAGAACATATCGTGGGCAGTACCCCTGATACCGATATCAGGGGTACTGCCCACGATATGTTCCGGTCTTATCTATCTAATAGACAACAAATTGTTCGGATTGGTGATACGCAAAGTATTTATGAATCTTTAACTTACGGCGTACCGCAGGGATCCATTCTTGGTCCCCTGCTGTTCATATTATACGTAAATAACATACAAAACTTAAATCTGGCAGGTGACATAATACTTTATGCTGATGATACAAGCCTATTTTTATTTGGAAACAATATCGAAGAGGTCATCGATCAAGCACAACAAGATTTAGATACTCTTTCTAGATGGTTCCAAGACAATTTGCTTACGGTTAATACCTCTAAAACCAATTATATTATTTTTAGTGCTAGAAACAAAAACGTCGCAAACAACTTAAATCTATACATAAATAACGAACCTATAACCCAAGTTTCTTCAGAAAAGTATCTTGGTCTCCATCTAGATAAACATCTGACGTGGCAGACACATCTCGATAAATTAAGATCTAGACTATCTTCTGTCATAGGCGCGCTTCGAGGGATTGTTCGCTGTTTGCCGACATCTGTTAGGTACATCATTTACAACTCTATGGTAAAACCTCACCTAGAATACCTAATAGAGGTTTGGGGTACTGCTGCTAAAACATATCTAAAGCAAATCGAAACATGTCAAAATAAAATAATAAAACTCTTATTCCACTACCACTACCTAACACCGACAGAAAAAAATTATAAAGAAACTAAAGTGATGACACTATCACAGATATATAAATATAATACATGCATGTTAGTTCATAAGCTATTAAATAAAAACATACACTATAAACTAACATTTACAATAAAAAGGGAAACACAAAAACGTAGTACTAGACGAAAAAACAACATCTGCTTAGGACCGCCACGAACTAATTACGGAAGGAAAAATATACATACTATACGAAGGAGCAGAGTTGTATAATAAATTACCCAATGACATTAAAGAGATACAGTCCTTTACTTTATACAAAAAAACCATAAAGTACCACATTTTAAAAGATTTTTCTAGGTTTTAAATATAACCCACCGGACCAATTTAAGTAATTTACATCTGTAACAATTGTCATTATCTACTACTTTACTAAGTATAAAGATAACTTCCTAGTTATCTTTGTGTGGTACTTTATGGTTTTTTTGTATAAAGTAAAGGACTACCATACCATAGGACTAGGATACCTACTCTGCATTTCCAAAACATCACAGTAAATATAAATGGTATAATGTGTAATTGCTATTGACTTGCCTTTAAGAATCAATATGTAATAGTTCACTGACTTTTTCTCTTACCCACAACATTGTAAAAATTGTGTGTCTACAGTACTAACAGTACTAACTTACCTATTGACGAGTACCTACCTTCTTTGTAAGTAATTCTTATATTGAGTTTTAAGATTACCTTGTATTTCTCATAATAAGTGATTTGTAATCTTTTTGAGAAATAAATGTCTGAAACCGTAAAGTGGGTTCCGTGGAAAAGACACCAAGGTTCCGCGAAATTACGTTTTATCATCGACTCAAATGATTGCTGAACGATTTATTAATAAAATATTAAACAGTTTCAAACTTAATAGGTACCTATTTAAAATAAATGTAAAGAATGGAACACTCAAAAAATATTCTAACAAATCTGTTTGTTCTTATTTTTGATTGCAGTGGATTTCATATAAATCTGTATTCATTTATTGTTTCATAAAAATTTGGGGTTCCCTAAGATAATAAGGCTTACTTGAGTGTTCCGTTGCCTAGAAAGTTTAGGAACCTCTGATGTAAGGTACAAGTACTTATACCGTTTTGCACACTTTGTGTACACCTTTTTCGTGTAACATCGATAGAGTCGAATCACACTTCTATTTCACCAGATACCTATAAATGTTACAGTAAACACTAGTCTCAATGCTTCCACGCCATCTCCGTCGACTCGATTCAATCAGTGTGACCGAACATGTCGCGAGCTGAGAGGCTTAGCCTCCGTAGGTGTTCGCGAGGCGCTCCGACGCATCCTCTGGGATTCCGTCCGTCCTCCACGTTCCGCTTACTTGAAAAATTCAATGTGCGACGAACGCCCCACGTTGAAATGAAAAGCCCTGATGTAAAGAGAAAATATCTGAGAATATGCTGCCAAAAAGCTCATTACTTCCATTCCGGTGTTTGGAGAAATGTAATAGGTTTTACATAGCAGTATGTGAAGGAAGTCGGGAAGCACTCTACGTGTGGAATCACTGTCGTCACAAATAAATCAATGTAATGACAGTCTGAGACGTTCGATGTTGCGGATGTCCATTAAAAAATCATGAATAAAAAATCTGCTCTCGTCACACAAATAGGCCATCTCAACCCTAAACGAAATGTTTTGATGTAAACGGGGAAAGAATGCTCGTCGTATCTCCCCTGATAGTTATTTGATATGATTTATTCATACGCGCGGCGTTCGGTGTTGTGCACCACGTCAAATGGAAGTTTATTTAATAGAAAATACTTTCCGAAATCTATTTATAAAGCCATTATGGCCGCTTTTTTATTTTAAAGCTGTTCCTGACGCTCGCTTGTTATGCAAATAACGCGGGGGTTGCGGCCTACTCCGCGATGTTTATCCATCTAACTATAATGTTTACTCGTACTTTTATTGGTCGATTAAGTTTCAAAGTTTTATAATTGCGTTCACAAATTATTTATGGGTGAAAAACTGGAAAATGTATGCAGTTTACATGTGATGTTTATGGACCCCAATTACGAGACAAGCGAACCTTTAGGACTGTTTATAAAATCCCTACTTACATTTTCAATGTTATTCAAATACACACTGATACAGATGATTCACATAACTCTTGCTAAAAGCACAAACACTAAGTATGGTACTAACCTCCATATTAATTCCCCCTCGCTCCCAGCAATAAGTCCAAGAACTCTGTACTCCATCCATTCATTTTAATATTCCGAACTTTGCCTCTCACAAAGTAGCTCTAAAAGGACAAAGGACAGAGCCGCCGACTGATAAAGTATGCACAAACCGCCCACGCCATCTGACTGGAGGATCGTGGCAATCCGCCCCGCCCATTACCGCAAGCGGCTTATACACTTATACTACATACCTACATTATGTACTCACCATGTGTACCGAAATTAAAGCCTCATTAACTATGTATTACCAGGTTTCAGTCAGACAATTCTGGAAAATGTTGCTAATTTATTTGTAGGCATTATGCTCGTTATTTGAGTCTTGAAGCTTAAGTATGTGAGTTTGATAAAAACAATTAAAAGCAATTATTTTAACTCACGTTAACTTCTACTCATAGAAGACGGTAGCAGGTACCTGCCTACAGACAGCTACACACCATGAGAGTTGAGACGAAAAAGAAAACTTAAATCATCAAAATTAATATTCTTCCGATATCTTCTATCATGTGAATACGCGTTGAATCTATCGCCATTGTTTTAGGTTTGATAAAGTTAAACTCAAAACTTTAATAATTTGCATTTTGCTCTACGTAGCAAGAGAAAAAGGACACACCATAAACTTTTTAATCCCATACCCAAGCCCACAAGCCCAACACATCCACAGTTATCTCTCACAAGCATTTCTTTAGCACTAATGCTCTGTGAGTGCGTGCGGAGTGGGGCATGCATATTTGATGCGGCTCTAATGCGCGCCGCGCTAAGCGGATTGCGGCCGCCGCTAAATGGTGCCACTCCCTTTGTCGCTTGTTTGCCGCAGCCGACAGACACTGCGGCTTGCCAATGTTACGGACTTTCATGTAACATAGCTCCGTCTATTTACTGTTGGATTCCTGACATTACATAGCTACATAGTTTGTAAGTTTTTGGATACAAGAAAGACGCTAGACTCAGGTCTAAGTTCTAACATGTTCTGAGCATAGCTCACAACAAGATTTATCATAAATTCGCAAAACAAAATCCACGGTATCACAGCTAATGTTTGCTAACTTATAACCAAGCTCTAACATATCGCAATAAAAGTGCCACAATTTTTGATCCAATGAACAATATTCTGATTGTGATATGAAGATACAATCGAATGGTATCATTGAAAATTACAATTATTGAATAACTTTCTACGCTGTGTTTATTGAAAAACGTGGAACCTGGTATAAAGGTTTACAAAATAAGAACTACATACAGCTCATAAAAATCCACTAATACAACTGGGTACTCATAGGTCGCAATATTTCTCTATCAAGATTCGCAGAAACGAGCTTCATTCTCTGTATCTACCTACATTCAAAGATCTACGATATCGACTAAGAGAAATTAGCCGAGTCGTGAGCTCACTGAAGAATGTCCCACTTTATTAGATTCCATAAGCTCTATTCATCGTTTTTTCGCCCTCTCGCAAAGGTTCCCTTTGAGGCGCATTGCGTATTAGTGAATAATGCGATCGAATCATTCGATCTCGCATATTAGACGCGGTCGGGGTCGTCTGTAATGTGCCCAATGATAATAGACTGCCAGTATTAGGCGATTATACTAGCTTGCGATTTCCAAACTTCTTTCACACTGTACTTATATTTTCATTGAAAAAAGATGTACCGCTTTTGTGGGTAACGTTTCTATGGCAATAGCCTCAAGGTAATTATTTGAATAACGCTAACGTTCACAACTATACCAGTAGTTGAAAATTGAAGCAAGATTTTGAGTAAGAAAACATTCTGAAACATCATTAATTCTTGCAACTGGATCGGCGAGATAAAAGCCGCTTTCTTTCCGGTCTTCTTATACCTATAGGAAAGCGGTTCTTTTAAAAACCTACCCATGTAGAGCGTATAATTGTTTCTCCTTTTTACAGTATTTAAAAAAATCCTGTTCTATATAGTTTATTTATTTTGTTTTGAATTACGTGAAAAGTCAAACCCAATATGGTCCTTCCGCCTTTGCGCCCATCGGTAATCTATTAGCAATAAGCGACAGATTTGCGACATAGTAGGTAAGCTTGAGAATCATTGCCTGCATGGAACATATCAAAAATGTTTGTTGTCGATCACCTGTATGATTCCATTAAGAATTACAGAGGATTAGTATTGAACCGTACGTACAATAAGATCACAGAATTTTACCATTTATTCATTTGGTGGTGGAATATTTAAAGTAAAGTCGGTAATAGCAGACATAAAACAATGTTTAACTTTTATGTTTCTATGGTTTAAACCTTTAAAATACATATAGAATAATTAGTCAAACATAATACTTTACTTTGGTAAAAGTGTTTTAGATCTAAGAAGATAGAGACGGTAGAGGGTACTGTCTATACTATACATCTATTTAATCATTGTAAATGATGCCTTAGTGGTGATTTTCTGGACTGTATGACCTGTTTCAAATAAAGAGTTAAATTAAAATAATCCGAAAACGAGTAAATACTTGACATAAAGGGAATCCTTTTAGTACTAATAATTCATGGTACCTAACTGAATAGAACATCTAAGTAGAACATTTTTTTACTTTAGGATAAATACCTAGATTTAGTCCGCTGCATTAATTAAGCACTTAGATTCCCTTCGATCTCGGTGGGAGCAGCAAGGCGCTCCATGGCTTGAGTGGAGAACTTTGGCTAGAGCCAAAGTTCATGATTTTAATAACAGCGGCGCATTGAGCTTGATGCCAAGCGTGACCAATTGAAAGCCCATCTACCTGAAGCAATTAACTACAATTACAAAGATGGTGTGACAGATCTTCACAAACAAAATTGGTTACATAAAGAACATACGAGCTCACGAACGACAACTACAGCGGAGCTGAAGCAATCGCCTCGGACGAAATCTATCGGATCGCATCATCATCAGATCAGATGTCCGTGTGTGAAAATGTCCCCACATATTATTATTATCATCATTATCATCAGCCCTCGAGCATTCAGATACTTTAGACAAGGGTAAACAATAAATTGATGACGGTGTCCGTACATAATGTTTTCAGAGTAAAGTGAAAATAAGTTAAATTAAATAAATATGAAAAGAAAATTAAATTTCTTTTAACAGCAAAGCAGCATAATTTAATATCTTCCTAACAAATTCACAAGTAGATACCTAGTTTTCTCAATAAACCTCGTAACTAATAATCTTTGTCCTTCGATGCCCAACTACATTGACGACACAAAAGTTAAGCCTCAAATATCTTAGTTCTACCACAATAAGCTCTCCTTTGTGTAAGGTAAGCTCCTAAGGCTTGGGACTCATTCTGTCGGTCAACGCCAAGCCCCAGGTATTGCGACGGCTTTGTATGGGCATCTGTAATTCTCGCATTGTTGTGAAAAGACTCTGAGCAGGATTTTCTAATCGATAGAATGAGACATTGTTACACCCAATAGTGTGTTACTTACCTAATCTTTTTATGATCAAGAGATGGAATAAGTACTTACGAGTATAAACCTATGTATGTACAGAGAGTCACATATTTAAACAACTTATTTTTTACTAATGAAAATGTAGAAAAAACCTACGATATTATTCGTGTGCCACTTCGTAGCTATGCTCTGAGGTAGATTTGGAATGTACAGACGCCAGCACATCAAACTACCCGAAACTGTAAATTTTTCCCAATCAACATTGAACCTTAGGCTTTAGCGATAAAGTTGAATATCTATTAAAGAAATTTGACAGATTGTAGTAGCTTGATGTGCTGGCGTCTGTACAAAGATACAAAGATATGTATTGAAATATGCTGAAAATATTTGTTATGTATTTTATGTGAATAACCATATTGTTTTTCGTATATACTGCTGTCCATAAGGTACCAACACAACTATCACCCCGTCGTGAGTAATATCAATGCAGCTTAAAGAAAAATTTAGTGGGATGACAGTAGGTTCTTCCCTGAAATCATTGCAAAGACAGTAGCCTTAACTAAGTAATACACAATAAGATTTTGTTACATTTTTTTTTGTTTGTAGAAACTCTTGACTGGCTTCCCAATTCAACGAGAGCGAAGCGTGGCGAGACAATATCGCCTGTTCGCCAACCGATTTCCATGGAATTTTTCTATTACAGGGACAAATTGCACGCCCGCCGCACCGCCTACGCGCCTCCGTAATATTGCACACCAAACTTGAACACTTTATTATTTATTACTAAACATGATCTTGTTTTCGTTGTTTTTTGAACTATTAGAGACAGTAAGTGTAGTAGAGAATTTCGTATAAACTGGGATGTAATCATTAGTTATAATTTGATAGCAGAATTTGAATTACAATACTTAGACATCAAATACAACATTACAACTGTTTTGGTAACACTATGGATGGTGTCACCTAATTATATAGGTATACATCTTGCTATATTTCTTGTCAACCTAAATAATTAAAAATAAATAGAGCAATTGCATAATACATTTACTCAGATGTGGATTACCAGCTTTAACTTATATTTCTTTTATCTGCGACTTACGAGTGCTATATTACATATCTAAATGAATAATCATCATTACGATTTTACTCGCAAGACGTCCACGCCTGGACACAGTCAATTTATCATTATTGAGGAGGAACTGAACTAATAGCTAAACCATTCTATAGAATAATGTTTGCACAATTACGACAATGTCACTTATTCCCTTGTTCACATATTTAATAAACTAAAATTAGACAAATGTCATCTCTTACTGCCAGGCAGCTGAAGAAAAGGACGGCGACAGATTAGAACTAAGTTAGAGATGTCGAATAAGCTTTTTTTTTAAACTTAGCCGTGATTTTAATCAATACGTTCTGATATAACAACTTAGGAACCATCCATTCCACCTTCCATTTTATTAGGAACAATTTAATTTAAATTAAATTGACATTTCTTATTGATATCTGTCTCTTTGTTGTTTTATTGGAAAGAAAGAGATATAAATAGTTTAAAATAAGTTTAGCTCGTACACAACAATATTGGCACCAATATCTACTTGAAACAGTTGTACGGTCAGCAACGAAAGTCGATTAACACTTCAGATTTTTTTAATCAAGAAAATAATAAACTCTTGACTATGACCGGAGATACTGTAAAGTATTACTTACATCGTATTTGTATTTGTGTCTTTTTAGAGGATATTGAAATGTAATGTAAATCTACTTTTGTTGCTGACCGTACCTACTTTTAGTTGGTTGTTGCTCGCCCATCCAACCATCGAAAACAGACGAGCTACTGCACAATATTAAACACAAGACGTTACCACAAAACGTTCCTCAAAAACAGTAGAGATATATTTCACAGGTGGTTAAGTAATGTTTTCACCCGTCCGGTTTTCTGTCCGGTCAACTTGTCGTTTGTGTCCGGCCGGACAAAGAGCTAACGATGTGGTCTCCCAACTTCCACGTGCACGCATCACTGTTATTATTTTAATGGTTACATTTTACTCCTTTAAAATGGCACTCGTGTGTGAAGCGGTACCTACCATCAAAATCGCCTGTCTACTGTCGCCTGTGTACTTTGTTACTCTGAATAAGTTGGTTCGGATATCTATGGTATTAATACCTAAAATGCTGTAACACTAAAAAGTTAAATTATTGCCGCTGAGCATCATCACTAATAAAAGAATATTATTTGTTATATTATTATTATTCTTGTTCTTGTTCTTGTTCCTGTTCCTGTTCCTGTCCCTGTTCCCGTTCCCGTTCCCGTTCCCGTTCCCGTCCCCGTTCCCA
The DNA here is from genome assembly GCA_947361185.1 of Charanyca ferruginea. Lineage (NCBI taxonomy): Eukaryota > Metazoa > Arthropoda > Insecta > Lepidoptera > Noctuidae > Charanyca > Charanyca ferruginea. The sequence goes on from OX376076.1 coordinate 11,956,933, forward strand.
TTCCTGTTCCTGTTCCTGTTCCTGATCCCGTTCCTGTGCCTGTCCCTGTCCCTGTTCCTGTTCCTGTTCCAGATCCTGTTCCTGTTACTGTTACTGTTACTGTTACTGTTACTGTTCCTGTTCCTGTTCCTGTTGCTGTTCTAGTTCTTGTTCTTGTTCTTGTTAAAATTAAAGCTCGCTGTCGCCCTCGCTGTCGCTCTCGCTGTCGCTCTCGCTGTCGCTCTCGCTGTCGCTCTCGCTGTCGCTCTCGCTGTCGCTCTCGCTGTCGCTCTCGCTGTCGCTCTCGCTGTCGCTCTCGCTGTCGCTCTCGCTGTCGCTCTCGCTGTCGCCTTCGCTGTCGCCCTCGCTGTCGCCCTCGCTGTCGCTCTCGCTGTCGCTCTCGCTGTCGCTCTCGCTGTCGCTCTCGCTGTCGCTCTCGCTGTCGCTCTCGCTGTCGCTCTAGCTGTCGCTCTCGCTGTCGCTCTCGATGTCGCTCTCGCTGTCGCTCTCGCTGTCGCTCTCGCTGTCGCTCTCGCTGTCGCTCTCGCTGTCGCTCTCGCTGTCGCTCTCGCTGTCGCTCTCGCTGCCGCTCTTGCTGTAGCTCTCGCTGTCGCTCTTGCTCTCAACGTTCAACAACCTTTGAAAATGGTAAAAAGTGAAAACAAATAATAGTAGAATGAAACCCATTGGAAAAGGAAGAGAATATAACAAAAATTAAAGAAAAAATAAATTCCCGGCGATCCGAGGTCGGGAAGTGGATGGGGGTGCGTTTTTAAAGGTAAAAAACGGTTTATCTCGATTTCCGGCAAAACTACAAGTCCTATGGAAAAAAGTAGAAAGGCAAAGTTGTAGGTAATAAAAATATCTTCAACTTTTGTATTAACACTTTTTTCACATAACCTCAAAATGTATGTGAAAAATTCTCTAATCAAGTTTTTGGTTTTTTATTTTTATCTTTTACAAACATTTTTTATTTTTCATCAAATTTTGTGAAAGCTTACCTTTCTATGTCCCAAATACACTGTATTTTTTTTTTTAATTTGAAATATTTTCTTTTTCACCTTATTCTGACTTAATATCGAAAAAGCACCCTAATTTTCAATCGAAAAATCTCACGTCAAAATATCTGCTTTATTAAAAAAGTCGGTGGGCTTTTTGTTCGTTGAAATCTCTACTTTCTGATGGTGTAAAAAAAATATACATTACTATGGTAAATTTTCTCAGAAAATGCAATAAAACGAAAAAATCTCGAAACCGAAATTATTTTTTTAATTACCTATTATGTGAAATTTTGAGCTATTTGTTACAATGTACACTTTAATTACTCAAAAAACGTAAGATTCGATGTTACATTGATAAACAGAAAAATTGCAAATCGAAATATACTACTATAATTACGCCACTTTTCTGTGAATTACCTTTTGATGGGCTAAAATTTTCATATAATAAGATTATCTTAAAATAGCAATAAATGGGCATCTACGCATATAATTTAAAGAAAATTTTATAACTTTCTCAAAATATTGTAGATGTCTTATTAAATATTAACTTATTTGGTTGTTAATTGTAATTATTATAGTAGTATATTTCGATTTACAATTCTTTGTTTACAATGTAACATCGAATCTTACGTTTTTTGAGTAATTAAGTGTACAAATAGCTCAAAATTTCACATAATAGGTCATTAAAAAAATAATTTCGGTTACGTGATTTTTTCGTTTTACTGCATTTTCTGAGAAAGATTACCATAGTAATGTATATTTTTTTTACACCATCAGAAAGAAGAGATTTCAACGAACAAAAAGCCCACCGACTTTTTTAATAAAGCAGATATTTTGACCGAAAACGAAACGTGCCGAGCCGAAACGTGGACACTCACCGTGGGCCTGGTCCACAAATTCAAGGTTGCTCAGCGTGCCATGTAGAGAGCGATGCTCGGAGTTTCTCTGGTGGATAGAATTCGCAATGAAGTCATTCGCCAGAGAACTAAAGTCACCGACGTTGCGCATCGAATTAGCACGCTGAAGTGGAAGTGGGCCGGCCATGTCTGCAGACGGACAGACGGTAGATGGAGCAGACTGAGTGCAGAATAAAAAAAATACAATGTTTCCTGAGTTGGCGGCCTTGGAGCGACAGCGACAGCGAGGGCGACAGCGAGGGCGACAGCGAGAGCGACAGCGAGAGCGACAGCGAGAGCGACAGCGAGAGCGACAGCGAGAGCGACAGCGACAGCGACAGCGAGAGCGACAGCGAGAGCGACAGCGAGAGCGAGAGCGGCAGTGAGAGCGACAGCGAGAGCGACAGCGAGAGCGACAGCGAGAGCGACAGCGAGGGCGACAGCGAGGGCGACAGCGAGAGCGAGAGCGGCAGTGAGAGCGACAGCGAGAGCGACAGCGAGGGCGACAGCGAGGGCGACAGCGAGAGCGACAGCGAGGGCGACAGCGAGAGCGAGAGCGACAGCGAGAGCGACAGCGAGAGCGACAGCGAGAGCGACAGCGAGAGCGACAGCGAGAGCGACAGCGAGAGCGACAGCGAGAGCGACAGCGAGAGCGACAGCGAGAGCGACAGCGAGAGCGACAGCGAGAGCGACAGCGAGAGCGAGCTTTAATTTTTTTTATGGCATGCATTGATTTAATATGTTAATGAGTGTGTCATTAAAAGCTTCATAATTACTGTTCATATCTTTTTCAGTTGTTATGATATCACTCCAATATATTTCTTGTAATTTAGATTTAAATTTTGATATATTTGTGTGGTTGTAAAATCTTTTTTTTACGTACCAGGCGATGTTTTTTGTTTGTTTAGGCAAGTTCAAATGTAAAATGGTACTATTATGGTCGTAAATGAACGTACAAACAAAAAAATAGCAAGTGAGAAGTGGAATATAACCTTACAAACGAATAATAGCGTAACTTCCAAACCCAAAGAGGTAGCAAACATATTTAATGACTTTTTTGCTTCTATCGGGGAGGCGTCAAATAACTTAACCGGCAAACCAAAAGGATTTCCAGTTATTTTTTCTACGGAGAATACAATCTTCCTCAGTCCAATTGATCCTTACGAGGTGAACACATTAATAAAAAAAATTAAAAATATATTAAAAGTCACGGCGTTGATGAACTTCCACCTACCTTATTAAGACAATGTGTAGACGAATTAACCTTACCATTTTATAAATTATTAAACCAATCATTTGAAGGAGTTTTTCCCAATTTCTTAAAAAAAAGTATTCATAAAATATAAAACCTATTCATAAAAAGAATTGTGAATGTTATGACTGGTTTGTATCTTATTTGAAACATAGGGAACAAATAGTTGAAATCGAACATTACAATAACAGCAAAAATGAAATAGAATTAATCAGATCTGACAGCAAACAAATCACCGCCTCAATCCCGCAAGGAAGCGTACTAGGGTGTTTCCTATTTCTTGTTTACGTAAATGACCTCCCTAATAATATAAATGAACCATGTGTCCTGTTTGCGGATGACATATCTACACTGACCTCATGCGAAAATAACACTTTAAGTGATAAATTAATTTCCATACTAGACTCTACAATGAATTGGATGTCTGAACACAACCTAGAAATTAATTTCGAGAAAACTAAAATAATTCCATTCCACCCTCGTAAATTTTCATACAAAAAGCGATTACGGCTTACCTCCCTTAAACTTAGTCCAATTTTCATAATTTTTGGAAATGTTGTAGATATAATGAAAAGCTAGGTCTGTACGTTTTTATTTTAAAGAAATATTGCGTACGTTAGAAGTAATTATCATCTAAATATCTACATTTTTTACTTAAAAACTTCTTTGAGAGTTTTTATTATTTTTTAAATTAAACTGTATTGAATTATTTGTTTATTTACTAAAAAGCTAAACGTACAGTCCTAGCTAGATTAATGTGTACTGAATTTAATGAGACCAAAATTATCTCATTTCGTTAAGGTTTAGGAGAGGAAAAACGTTATCGCCCAAAACCATATTTGAAAAAGGAAATATAGGTAATTGCCTCCTAGACTTGGAACTCTCTTTATCGCACGATACGGGTCGGGGGGCAGGGCCATATTGTATTTGTATTACACAAGTTCACACGGAGGGAGGCAGAGCAAGCGATATGAAACAGATTGCATTTTTGGAAATACCTACTCGCGCCGCGTGTCGGCACCTCGCAGTCCTCTTCATGTTCATCATCATCATTTCAGCCGAAAGACGCACACTGCTGGACATAGGCGTCCCCCAAGTGTCGCCACATTGACCGGTCCTCTTAATAGACTTGATTAGAATACCATTACAGACTGATTACAAGTCACCTTTGCCATTGCAGGCAAGCGGTCTTCTTTTTTGGCGAGTCATGATGAACAGAATTATCATATTAATGAGCATAAATTAGATAATGATTATAATAGTTATCTAACTAAAATACAGTCAGTTAGCAGCAGATATTAAAACATAACACATCATGTAATATGGGTACTTGCCAAGATAAGCCCACTACATGAGACATTACACGATATTTTGACGAATAAAATTTGTTCTTTTATCTTATATGACACCAAACAAATCATATTTTTTTTTAAGATTGTAATAATGTGTATAACCAATGGACCGTTCCATTGCAACTATTGATTCAAATCACAAAAGATTGTATTATTCATTAATTTACTGACCGTGTTGCAATTGCATGGGAAGGCAAGGTGCGATCAAAGTTTTTGCGGGATAAATGTCCTCTTTCTCCCCATCTTTCCTATACGTAATTTATATGGACTAGGCAACTATCCCATATATGGGATAGATGTCCCAAAAATTACAGATTGCCAATACTCTGGAAATATCAAAGGTAATATTTTTTAAAGTAGGTACCCATTCGTTTCAAAGATATTTTGCTTTTTGTACTGAAAGATATATGAAGCAATTTCAAAAAGTGTGGCAACTATGCAGCTTTTACCCTATAGTTAACGAAAGATTGTTCCTCAGATTATTGCGTTTAGACACAGTAGACGATATAAGAAGCTAATTTTAGGAACTACCTAGTATAAGTATGTGAAAGCTATAACATAAAATTATTTCGATGTTCTCTATTAACACAACCCTGACTGTGACCGCCGCCAGGCGTACGATTCACAATGTCAATCCTGATCACATATCAGAACCGACTCTATTTCTATCTCTTAAAGGTTGAGTTTAATGTAAACAGTATATCGTGTATGAACATTCGATTACACACGCCACTGGTCAAGTATTTATCAATTAAAAGCAAATTTAGTAGAGCAGGCATCCCTGTCGTCGTGTTAAGGGCACATTCCAGGTTAATAAGCCACGTGTACGGCTGTGCTGATATTAAATGCCTACAATTCCATCCTGTGGCGACAGACAGGCTTAATTAGAAGCTGTACAGTAACTCCAGTTTTAATTAAGATAACGTGTAGAGGAAGATATTTAGGTTAATCATTGCAGCTACAAACAAAGTAGGCTTTTGATTTTTGGATGAGTATAGGTGAAATTAATTTTGAATCCATATTTTCTTTGGAAGTCTTTGATTCGACTATTACTGGATAACAGCTTCAGAACTAGACAAGAAGAAGGACACGAACTGGTTTCTAATCGCTGATATAAGACGAAGTAACTAAGACTGGTAATCTATTGGGACGCGACACAATTCATCATTCTTTCATCCATCAATTTTAATGTAGGTAATGAATATTGTCAGTAATAAGTATTATAAGCGGATGTTATGTGATCTTTTACTAAGAAATTATGGATGGATTGTGAGAAGAATGATATGAAAGAGAAGGTAGTCAGTAATATCATGTCGGTTGACAGGAAGAGATGGAAGAAGAAAACATGTTGCGCCGACCCCAAGTAACATGGGTGAAGGGCAGAAAGATAAATAACTTTAGCACAGAACACACATTGACTTTAGTTTCGAGATTCAGTGGCTTTGTTCTGTTTGTTGTTTTGTATTGCCACCGACTTCCGAAACTAAAGTCAATGTGTGTTCTGTGCTAAAGTTATTTTTCACTTTTTAGTTTTTGAAGGCGGTTGTCTTTTTTGTAAAAAGCTTTTTGTTTTCCGCTTTACCTCCTCATCCAAATCTATTAAGAAGAGATTGAAAGTTAACTACTACAAAGATTGATGAAACTAAAATGTCTCGTCTATGTAAAATTATTGGGAATTTGTTGATTTTTCAAAAAGTGCTGAATTAATTTCTATAAAATTTATATACCCCTGTAGCATACCCTATCCATAAAAAAAAGAATTTTCAAAATCGGTTTACGTTTGCCGGAGAAATCGCGTAACAAATCGCGCACATACTTAATGCAAATTTAAGACTTATACGGTTTTCTCATGGATGCCATTGTCAGAACTGGACCAAATTGAAATGGGACTACACGGGAAGCACTAGCTTTTAAATAAAAAAAGAAACATCAAAATCGGTTCGCCCAGTCCAAAGAAATCAGGTAACAAAAAAAAAAAAAAAATACAGACGAATTGATAACCTCGTCCTTTTTTGAAGTCGGTTGAAAATACTCAACGAAACCGAAAGTTACATGATCAATTCTTTGTTCTGGACGATACCTGCGAATCTGCTGATTCCGGAGATATTTAAGTTACGTTTTTTTTTTCGAAAACAAGTTTGGAGCTATATATTATTCACTAAGTACATAATACTAGATTATGCATCAAGGAGATAAAGTAGTGTCTTATGTAGCGGGCGCCGTATTGAATCCCGAGCAAAACGAAGGATTCTAGCGTTAACTCCTGAGCGGAGCTGGGCAGTTTAGAGTTAACTCCCGAGCCGAGCGAGGGAGTTAAAACAAGAATCCTGAGTGCAGCGTGGGATTTAAGGTCGCCAAGACGAAGGCACCTTTATCCCCGAGGAGCATACTCTACTTTTCACACCATCTACGCGACAATAAAAACAATAGTACTAGAATTAAGAGTAGATTGTTAGTCATACCAATGACTTCGGATTTGATGTACTCCGGAGTCAAATCACTATCGTCAATCGACATTTTTGTGAGAATTTGCTGATATTATGTAATTTGTTGTATAACAAAGCAAAGCAATTTTCATTATTCGCGCCTTAGATTATGAAACAAAAGGCAGATAGACAGCGCGAAACACTGAGAGTGAAGCCAAAACACTAAATACGACCGGTCTATCTGCCTACAAAATATAGAGGGTCGCGATAATTACTTCGTGGTCGCGACGCAGCCTTACGTAGGTACTTTGTGATCTGCCTTTTGTTTAATAATCTGAGATTCGCGCCTCTTCTTAATTTGTGTCCTATTTTTCTTTTATTTATATTTTACTAGTGGTGGCCAGTTCGATTTTAGAACAATTTATTTTTTAGTGCAGATCTCTCAGATTATGATACAAAAGGCAGATACACGGAACACTGAGAGTGAAGCCAAAAAAGCAAATACAAATTGAAAAGCGAATACCTACAATCTCATGATTGTGTTCGATTTTGAATTTGTGTTTGTATTTTCATTTGTTTTTTTAACGATGCGGCGTTTCGTGCTATACTGACTCGTGTCAGTATAGCACGAAACGCGTTGTAGGTTTTCGCTTTTGAATTTGTATTTGCTTTTTTGGCTTCACTCTCAGTGTTCCGCGCGGTCTATCTGCCTTTTGTTTCATAATCTGAGGCAGATCTTAATGGTGAATGTTCGTATGCGATTTCTACTTGATGTTCCAAATTCAAAGCACATTATTGACCAGCGGGTCATAATGAAATTCAGCACAATATTATTGCCCTGCTAGACCTCAGGTCTTAAATGACTTGTTAGGTTTGCATGACATATAATTTCACATTGTCGAGCAGGGCCACAAGTCAGCTATTACAATAGTGTCAGAATGGTCTATCATTGATTTCATAATTGTTGATTTTGACAAGTTTGATATTCTACTAATATAATGGCGTCACTATGACTTTCCAGTGACACTCCATTGAAAGAAATGATATAGAATGGTAATCTCGTATATAATGACAAATTAATGACTGACTTTGTTTACGAACTTCTTACTACTTCAGATTGCTTATAACACTTATAAATAATATGTAAAAATATATATAAATGAAATCTGGCATGAATAAATGTTCAAATTTGTTGACAATGTCATTATAACACAATTCTATTACGAGACCATTGACCGACCAATGATCGACTATTATGGATTTAGCAGATTACGAACTTTTAGCAAAATGACAATGGGATCGTGTTGGAATGACGAAATTATAAAAATAGCAGACTTGGCCCCCTGGTGGTGAGGAAAGTGATTTTTCACCCCAAAAATATTAGTAGTTTCCCTGCAATTTCTTTTCTCAATTTTACTTAGGTTTATGTTCCATATCTATGCGTAGTTAACGGCTTCGTGATGGGTATTTTTACTACACGTAGGTCCTCTTCCTTGTTGCGCTATAATACCCACGACTACTGCATACAGTCTAATCCAGCTGTTTTGAAGTGCGCTGGTTCATTAATTATGATATTCTCTAACGTTACCATTCGTGTCTGTGCTCGACGGTGAACTCGACATCGTGTCAGCCGTGAAATCTACGTCAAACTCAGCAACTCTTTTTGCTTAGTGAATATCGTTTTTAGGGTTCCTTACCTCAAAAGGAAAAAGCGGAACCCTTATAGGATCACTTTGTTGTCCGTCTGTCTGTCTGTCTATCTGTCTGTCTGTCTGTCAAGACCCCTTTATCTCGGTAACGCGTAGAGGTATCGAGTTGAAATTAAAAACATATACTAAGGTTTGCAGTCCCTTGAAGCTGTGAAAAAATCAAACTTCTAAATTAACGTGAAAAAAGATACGGCCGTTTATGTCGCAAAAAACGTACATTTCGACACTCAAGGGAATCATAATATGGGGTACTTTCCGTTGACCTAGAACTATGAAATTTGGCAAGTATTATCGTTTTATACTACAAATACAGGGAAAAGTCTGAAAACTATATATTTGTAATTAAATCATGAAAAATATATTCTTTATTTATAATGAGCTTTTTCCCGCGATTCAATCCGTGTGATTTGAAGCGTAACAGACAGAGTTACTTTCTCATTTATAATATTAAGTATGGAAGTATGGATATGTAGAGGGTACCTACTTTGTACGGAACCCTCGGTGAGCGAGTCCGACTCGCACTTGTCTAGTTTTTCATATCTGAACTGACAAAAGTGTCAAATTATTCAACGTTGAGTAGGTACACCAAGAGCGCGTAGCGTAATGAATACGAAAATGTCACTTGCCGCTGCAGCAGCGTCTAGCTTTAGATTGACGTGTTACTAGAGAATAGCACCACAAGTATCTGTCAAAAAAACTCCGAATCGGCTACCACCCAAGATAGCGCAAATGCGTCATTTGTCTTGAGTGCAGGGGGCCAAGTCTGCTATTTTTATAATTTCGTCATTCCAACACGATTCCATTGTCATTTTTCTAAAAGTTCGTAATCTGCTAAATCCATAATGGTCGATCATTGGTCGGTCAATGGTCTCATAATAGAATTGTTTTATAATGACATTGTCAACAAATTTGAACATTTATTCATGCCAGATTTTATTTATATATATTTTTACATATTATTTTTAAGTGTTATAAGCAATCTGAAGTAGTGAGAAGTTCGTAAACTAAGTCAGTCATTAATTTGTCAATAAGTACGAGATTACCATTCTATATAATTTCTTTCAATGGACTGTCATTGGTTGACCATTGGAAAGTCACAATGACGCCATTATATTAGTAGATTACAAAACTTGTCAAAATCAACAATTATGAAATCAATGACAGACCATTCCGACACTATTGTAATAACAGACTTGAGGCCCTGGTTTCCAGTTGGTCTCAAAAGGCAACTAACACATGTTGTTGATATGTAGATAACAATCGATAAGTACGATCGTTAACCAGCTGACTCATTGTCAGCAGTGGATATGTATGGATAGGTATAATGAATCTAACTGATGAGATAGACATACCTATGGTACTTGTATAATATGGTTCGTCCATATTGCGAAAAGAGTTCTTTGATTTTTCTGCATTTTTTTAATGATCATTACAGACATTACATCATCATCGACATTACAGAGTTTGTTATTATTTAACTACACAATATCACAGAAATATTCCACATTTCCAAATTGATATAAAAACTAATATTATTCACGTTTGGATTGAATGCAGCGCATGGGCGTGATTCGGGCGACCCTCTAAGTTTGTCTGGCTAATCTAGCGGAGGGTCCGAATACAGTATGTGCCAGATAAACAGATAAATAAATGATGCACGAATTTATTTCCATTCACTTATCATTATAGCAATGGAAAATTTCGTCATAGTCTGATTTAATTAGGTACTCATATATTTACGGTTTTGTTTGCTTAATTTATATTCTGGAATGTATGTATTTTAGCTCTTTTGAATAACTTTTAAACCAATTATATCTCTTAAACCGATGTCCGCGATTATTCTATTGCAGGGTAAATATCTTATTTTATCACTCAGCACAGAAACATAACAGTGTCATACATAATATCATCGGGCATTCAGTGCAAAAGCATTGAACATAAAAAGAGAATTTAATACCTGTATTTAATGACAAATGATGTAAGTACCTACCTATTGTCTAAATGTGTACATGTTAACATACACAGTTATGTGACTAAATGTTTGTGAATTCATGTGCTTTCAGACACGTACACACCATAAAACAGGATAATCCTATATTTAGGTAAGAGGAAAAACATTTCTCTGAAAAATACGAAACGATATTTCGCTTCTTGCTGTTTTGCCAATACTAGAGCAGAAAGTCCGACTCAAATTCTTTTTTTCATGGTCAATTTAAAATATAATACAGTTGTCGGCATCGAATAGGCCCTTGCAAATCTAATTTGCGCCTCTTTGGGTTCCATGATAGAGGGCAGGCACTACACTACTTGTGAGATTTAGCTTTTTAAGAGTTGCATCTTTGACCTATAGGGATGGCTATAATTCAAATCAAATCAAAATCAAAATCATTTATTTGCTTAAAATGTGTTAGGTACAGAGATGGTACATAAATATTTAAGTTAATATATAAGTTCTTGGACACATTTCGCCATTTGGTGTTGGCATGCAAATTTACACAAATAAAAATTTAGGTATACACAATGTGTACAAAGTTAAAATTCTATAGGATTTTATATTAAACACACACACACACACACATATATATATTATACATATTATAGTCAAGGAAGTAGGTAGCACAAAGTAACTTTTAACTACAATGCATTTCTGAAATGAAAAGACTGACACGATTTTTTATTGAGGAATTCACCAACTGAGTAGAAACTATGAGATATCAACCAGTTTTTCAAAACCGGACAGAACTTTTTGTAAGGTAGTTGTGTTATTGAATTGAATTGACTTATTCATAACAATATAAGTTTATTTTTCGCTGCATGGTAAAATGTAACTTTACAAATTGACTCTAATTGTGCAACAATGGTTTATAGATCACGTGTTAAGTTTAGTACTAAAATTTTTGATTAAGTGTTTATTTAGATCGTCTTTAGGTCAAGGAATGAAAATGTTGGAGTCTTGGTTGAAAAGTTATAAACATGCTTAACTTCAAACTCTGCAGTTTTAGTCAAAGTCTGGACTTTTTAATAGTATCGCATGCAATATGCACGTGGGTTTTCCTCTACACAATAGTTTATTACGCATCAATAAACTTAAGACTTACAACTTTAATGTAAACTACTAAACAGTAACTATTGTGCTATTAGAGTAGTCACATGTGCTGTTAAGTGTATAAGTTGTTTTGGTAGGTCAAATACAAAGACTATTCTCTTTGGTCAAATATGACATTCAAAAAGGTAAATAATATACCTTTTCTTTTAATTACTTGGGCCTTTTTCATAATCAGTAACTTCCACAACGCACAACGTTTTTTTTATGATTTAATTTCAAATATATCGTTTTCAGACTTTTCTAGATACTGTAAATAGAACAATAATGTCGTCAGAAATTCGTTTTTATAAAATTCGGGATTTTGACTGTCCCGTACAGTCAAAATCCCGAATTTTATAAAAACGAATTCTGGGTTTAAGCGACAGCTTCTGGTTATGTAGTACATACGCATTTTACCTATGTACCTATCTCGGCTTGGTAGTAAAAAAAATATAGTTAGTTACGGAAAAAAATGCGTTTTGTTACTTACACCACAACTTAAAAGTACTGATAAAGATAATTATATTATACTAGCTTTTGCCAACGACTTCGTCCGCGTGAATGTCGGTTATCGCGGATGCAGCCGAAGTTGCGGATTAAAAAGTAACCCATGTCCTCCCCCGAGGTTCAAGCTATATTCATGCCAAATTTCATTAAAATCGGTTCAACCGTTACATCGTGAAAGCGTAACAGACAGAGTTACTTTCGCATTTATAATATTAAAGTATGGAAGAATGGATTACATTATGCTCTGTAACTTACATTGTTTTCCTGGTGTTTTTCTTAATAATGTCTTATATTTTAGGAGATAGAATTATGCACAAAGGGTACCTTATATTTATATAACCCATCTTACTGAGAGAAAACATTATGGTGGTACACTATCTACATGCATAATGTTATAATGACGTGTTTGGTAAACAATTGTCGGCAAAGATACAATAAATAAATAGGTATGAAGATATTCAACTGTGATGTACTTTTGTTGAAATATTGACGTTCGGGATTCCCTATGATGTGACTTTTAGCTTTCCAGCATTCGCTCGTAGGTACTGCCTGTGCTATACAGGGTGATGTTCAAACTTGAATATCAGAGTTGCGGAACCGGAAGACGTTGCGTTGGAAGGCCTCCCACTAGGTGGAACGATGACCTAGTAAAGGTTGCGGGGATCCGCTGGATGCGAGTCGCACGGGACCGATCAATGTGGCGACACTTGGGGGAGGCCTATGTCCAGCAGTGGACGTGTTTCGGCTGAAATGATGATGATGATTAATTGACTTATTGTTTAATTTATTTTCGATCGTTACATATTTGTATAAACTACGCACATTCGTGTGGTTGTACATTTTTTTTCCAGCCTTTTCCCTGTACTATGTTGAGGCTGACTTCTAGTCTAACCGGATGAAGCTAAATACCAGTGTTTTACATGGAGCGACTGCATATCTCAAAGTCAAAGTCAAATCGTTTATTTCAATTCGACCATTGTAAGGCACTTTTGAACGTCAAATGAGAAAAAATTGATTCTAGTTGCCCATTCCAAAAGGTAGTTTTGTATGGAGAAGAACGGGCAAGATACTCCATCTGACCTCCACAACCCAGTTACTGGGTAACACGATGCCCCTTATGTTGTCAGACTTTCTGGCTTCTATACGTCTACTCTTAACGACTAGCAAAAACTGTCGTTATTACATTTTGTGAGAAACGATCTACTGGGTATTTGAGTAATCGTGTAGGTTACCAAAAACTTAGATATACCTACAAAAGAATAACGCTATTTATTATTCTGAATGCGTAGTCATGTAGTTCAACGTAGAAGTTCGTAATAAAGGTACCTTTATTACATACTAACGTGCTACCACATTGGTTATACTGTATACGTACACAACAAAATATTTAAAAGTCGTAGACCTAGCCTACAGGAGGTCGTAGACCCCTGATTTTTTATTTTGGTAAGCGTTTAACTTAAACGACCTTATAGGCTTAGATTAATTAGCTTACCGACTTTAACAATAAAAAATAACAACAAATAGATACGTATCAGAAATCATTGACCATCATAAAAAAATTGTTTAGTAAAACATCTCGTGAATTTAAAACACTTCATCCACATCACGAATTAACGTAAATTGCAACAATTCATTAGTTAATAAATAATACAATCATGCTATAGATAAAATTTATTGGTCAAACACTCATGTTTGTCCTCATCAAGTATTATATAATAAGGTTAATGTCGGTAAATGATACGCATTGAACTTGTGTCGGGTCTGTCCGCCAGTATTAAAATAATTAGCGCTGGACGCCGCACTAACATAATTTAATGTATTATAATTAATAATTAAATTAAAAATAAATAGAAATGTTTCGAAAATATTGTTTTATTTTAGTAGTGCTGTTACAAATATGTTTGAGTTACAGTGCTTCTGTGAAGGTAAGTACAGATTCTAGTTACTTTATCTTTAACACAAAAGTATGAATGATATAGAATTTGCAGAGGTGTACATAAATAGAGGGAGTGGGATTTTCATGGGATTCTATTTTTCATATTAAATCACATTATATTTTTCTTATGGTGGTCAAGATATATTTACCTATGTATTTTTTAAATCTGTGATTCACAAAAATCTACACAGTAACATATATTTTTTTGTTGAGTGAGACGAAGTTTAAGTTCATCTCCGAAGGGTCAGATAGCAGTCGGTGCTGCTTGAACTATCTAGATCAAACAGTTCAATATAGATAGATCATATACCTACATATAATATATATTATATAATATACATACATGTGAATGTGTTTTGTGTTACCTAATACAGCTTACTTAGGTATAAGTACAAATCTATACAAAAATTCCTCGCCGAATCCTCTCGATCGATAAACAATGAATGTAGATAGTGTCGAGACTTAAAAGTAGCGTGGCGTTTGTGTCGTTTAGTAATCAGTGAGATAGCCACTGTGGGCTGGAAGTGCCGTCGCACAATAGGTACTCTCATGTCAATTGTTTTGATAAAAACACGCGTGACGCTGCTATTTATCTCCTACTTATCAACAAAAATTAAGATGCATGTGTAAATTAAATGTCCAAATAAATAAGTGCGATATCAGTGTTCCCTTATCTGTCAAAATTTTAAAGACATTATGGTAAGATCATTATTTTGGGCCTTTTGTATTTAATTTGTTAAGTGTATTTGTTGTTATTGTATTGTATAACTGTGTCATAACGTTCTGACGCAGGCATTTTAATTGTTTATACTGTCATGTTATAATAACGTCTGTAAGAAATATTTTAGTGGCTAATAATTAAATGATATGACGACATTCACTTATACAACAGAGCAATGACTGGCATTAAAGAGTGTGTTTACGAAGTAAGTTAATAGGTTTAAAAGTGAACTGGGGTGTGATTCTGTAAGACCTCATTCTAAACTTTGAATCTGAATCCGGTGTGAGTTTCTTGATTGGCATTCTAAAAACTCGGTTGATAATTCGAATTTACACTAGCGCCACCCTTTCGAGCGTATCAGTGAGTTGAAGTTGAACTAAATTGACAGGGAGATTTTGACAGATAAAGTATGAGATGACATAAGAAGTGGCATTCTGTAAGGTAATTTCCCCGTCACTTCGCACTCGAACCCGATTCAAAGTCTCAAATATATCAAGATGACCGCTATATGGTTGAAGTTCTACGGTCTCGAACCAAGCGCTTTGATTCAACATATATTGTGCGAACTGCCAGACTGTGACTCGCTCGCGAATTCGCTGCCCGCCTCTCTGTTCCCTGATAAGTATAATCTTGATATTTTCAAGGCACGTGTGAACCGGTTCATCCTAGGCAAGCGTGTTCCAACTTAGGCCACACTATCACTTAAGATCAGGTGAATTGCAATCAAACGCAAGCCTATTTGATAATAAAAAAGGTCATTTTGAACCTTATACGAAGTGAGAGTGAATAGCGATGTGAGATGCGAGTTGTTGTTTGAATTTTACAGAATCGACCTATTGGTATCCTTTTCTGTAGGAAAAGAATGTAGTTCAAATTACCTACATATAAATCTTTAAAGAGCTTAATGAATAAATTAGTTAATTTACGCCGATTATATGTTACAATTCTTTCATAGTAACCTACCTATGTCAAATAAAAAAGCATTGTTTTTTCTATTTTCTTTAGACAAAACGTGTTTGCGTAATCGGCGCCGGGATAGCAGGTCTAACTTCGGCCAGATACTTAAAAGAAGAAGGGATTGACTTCACAGTTTTGGAAGCCACACGATATGTCGGCGGTACCTGGAGGTACGACCCTCGTATCGGTACAGATGAGAATGGTCTACCTCTACATACTAGTATGTACAAACATTTGAGGTATGTTTAAATATCTTTTAATAATTGCATTTTTTTTTTGGGCCCATCTACCGTTTCTGATTGAAGAATTAGATTTTTTAAATATGTATTTCTTCTGGTGCGTTTATGAAGATTGTTATATAAAATACTTACAATAGAACATTTACAATCGTATATCAATTTGAATCAGATATTCAATGCAAATATTTGCACTGCTGAATTCATAACAGTAGATAAAATACATATGTTAGTAATGTAAAATGTATCTTATTTTTACGTACTAACTTGTATTGCATTATTTTTATTTCTGAGTTACATAAAGCTTCAGGCATAAATAAACAGATGGCGCGAAAGCCAGTTTTTTTTCAGTTATTTATAAAATACACCAGCTTCTCGGAAGCGGCACGTTACAAACAACATAATATCAGTTTCAACCAAAATTATAACGTGGTTAAGCTGGTGGTGTGGATAATTTAAAGATTTCGAGAGTAGGTAATTTTGTAGAAACTCAGAATTAAACTTTTCAGTTTTTGGCTGGTGTTAAGCTTGGGGTCTTTCCATGCTTAACTCCAGTCAAAATCTCGTAGCCAAGCAGCACTAATTTTAATCCCCATCATTTTACTCATATTCTTTGTCTTAGAACAAATCTACCAAAGCCTACAATGGAACTCAGAGGGTTCCCGCTACCAGAATACCTACCTGCATACCCTAGTTGGCGTGATTTTTACCGCTATCTACAAGATTACGCGAAACACTTCGATGTATTGAAATACATTAAGGTAAGACTTTTGTTGAAGCATCCTTTTTTTATTTAAAAGATATTTTATGATAATTACGCTCTGTCTTCTACCAACCTGCTTGTCCATATTTATAAATATGTATTTCCTCAGTGAAAACTTTTGATTGGCCTCAATTTTGCTACTCACACAATCTCTGTGCTAATGCACAGACGCCAGCACATCAAGCTACTACAATCTGTCACATTATAGAAATGTCGAATCGATTTTCAACTTTATGGTTAAAGAATAAGGTTCAAGATTGATTGGAAAAATGTGACAGTTTCGGGTAGGTTGACCTGCTGGCGTCTGTACTTTAAAAAAAAAACAAGTTTTAATAAAATGAAAATAAGCAGGGTAGGGTCTTTGAGGAGCTGTATCTCAGTTATCTCGTGATATTAATCCTTGCTGATTTTTTTTAAGATTCCATATATTCTCAAGAAACGATCGATAAAAAAATAACTTCCTAAATATACAACTTAAAAAAAAAATGATGTTTTGTTTTTTTTTTTGTTAAAATCCCATAAAGTTGAACACTGAGCCCTAATTATGAACATTTTATACCCAATAGTTGAACTAACATTTGGAATGAATAGTATTAGAAATGAAACATGTGGTATGTTTTGATAAATACTTTTAATTATTGATCTATAAAAATCAGTCATGACAGAAAACATTTTTAATGTATTTTGCCTATACATTAACAATACTAATCCGTTCACGTGATTTAAATTAGACCTAGAATCTGAATTAAGTAATTCAATAATCAATTCGTTAAATATAATATGTGTAATCCATTACTTGAACAGTTAATTTCTCTAAAAATATAATTTATAATGCATTTGTGTATTTATAGAATCCAAGTCGAATCAAGATTTTATTACAATCAAAACCACTCAAATCTATGGCTAATTCTTTCTTTAAACTGACAAAATTCTTAAATTTGGGGGGGAGGTAAAACCGATTTTCGGCGAGATTGTAAGTCACAACAATCGCATTTTAGCTATGACTGTGAGTGTTGTTATGTAATCAGGAAGAAAAAATAGAGCCCTAGGCGGGAAAAAATATTGCACACATGTAATTAGCGGGGTATTTAATATTTTTCACTCAATCGTTCATCTATTGGGGGTTGTTCATCTTTTGGTGCCCCTACCCTATTTAAATATCTCTTGGTTTCTTCCTAGTCGTGAATTTTAATTAAAAAAACTGAATTGATCAATGGCTAACTTGATGAACCGTTCTCTACAGTTCCTACACAACGTAGTTCAAGTGAGAAGGGTAGGTGACGTGTGGAGAGTCAAACATGAGTATGTGTTAACGAATGAGACATTTGAAGAGGACTACGATTACATTATTGTGGCAACCGGACACTTCAGTAAACCTAACATGCCTAATATTCCTGGTGAAAATATTTTCAAAGGTAATATTTTCTTTTTATTACTTTTACGATATGGCTGCAGCTACTTCTCTTCTTCCTGATTTCAGTTTTAGAATTATTGCTTTGTCGTTAACGTTACGTTAGTGATACTATCGTTAAACCAGCCTCCTACTGTCTTCGTACCAGCCTATACATATTTAATTTTCAACCGACTTCAAAAAAAGAGCTAGGTGCTCATTTCCGACACGTATATATTTATTTTTTATTCTTCTTTTTTTAATTGATAGTGTATACCTCAAAGTTCCCATTTAAACTTCAAGAAAATATTCCACCCCTAAGGGTAGAAATTTAAGGGATGACTGAAAATGTTTGGTGTGACTATTTCGTAATTAATTTTTATGATAAGAAGTAGGCACTAAAAAGCGAAAATGAAAACTGTTTTCCGAAAAAGACCACTACCTTAAAAAAGTAAAAAATAACTTTTAATTCGCAAGGGGCTTTGGTTTTGTTTGTTGTTTTGTAGTGCCACCGACTTGCGAAGTAAAAGTTTTTCTTTTTGAAGGCGGTATTGATATAACAATTTCATTCTTAACTTTCCAGGCACAATAATTCATAGTCACGACTACAGAGAGCCAGACCCTTTCAGAAACCGTCGTGTCTTGGTAGTCGGTGCCGGACCCTCTGGCATGGATATCGGACTAGACGTGGCTGAAGTGGCCAGCACCCTCATTCACAGCCACCACTCCAGGATCAACTTCGACACCCCATTCCCCCCACATTACCACAAGAAGCCAGACATCCAAGAGTTTAATGAGACTGGAGTCATTTTCACGGATGGCACGTTTGAAGAGATTGATGATGTTATTTATTGCACAGGTCGGTTGTTATAACTATTTTTAAACAATCCCAAACGAATGCACGGTGGTCCAAGCGCCCTACAAGCGCGGTCATAAATACCTTACTTTAATAAATTTGTCAAATGGGTTTTTTTCTAAAGGGTAAATAATAATAAATACTTCACTAATGTACATTAATGCTTTATTTACATAATTTAATACATTATATACAATATACTGTACAATATGTACCTACTATTTAATATAAATTTAAATAGTCAATATTTTAGACTTTTTCTCCCTCGTTCGGAAATACATCTGAATATGGTATTAACGCTGTTCATGAAGGGGTTATCATTAAATATGTATTCTTTTATATATTATACATATTATGTACAACAAAAGGCAAGAAAACTGAAACTACAATTTATTTACAAACGTCATCATAACCACAACTGAGTTAAATAACTACAACAACCAACCTAATTTCAATTTAATAAATCTAAAACCTGCCTCGACATAAGCTCGCTCTTTTTCTTACGGGGAAGTTTCCGAAGACCAGTATTGAATGGATTTAAGCTCAATCAACCCAACTCAATTAAGACATTCAATTTCTTTTAACCAATCTAAGCACTTTATGCAAAAAATTTTATTTATTTCTAGAGACAATTTTCCAAAATCTATCAAGACTTTTACATAAATTGAGTATTTTACTATCTAAGTTCCTAATGTCAACATTTTCGACCTCATCCAGTGAAACTAGAATAGTTTCCAACACGTGTTGATGTTTCTGAGGAACAATTCCTTATTCCAGTTATGCCATACCAAATCTCAAAGAAATGCATCCTTGAGAAAGAACATTTCGTACCTGAAAAAGAAATTATTAATAATTTACGTATTTTTCGTAGACCGTGCTACGCCAGAGCCTACGCAGTCGTAGAGGCTATATAGCAACTAAATGCGCAAAAGGGCGCAAAAAAAAAAACCTTTTATATTTTCAAAATAGACAGTTCAATCTTTAATATAAGATATGTGAGAGTATTCGATTATGGTTGAAATTTTTTGTAGGTCTATATGAAGTCAACTATAAGATACATATTTGGTAGAAATACTGTGTGGCGTAGCACGTAAAAATACGTCATAATAAGTAAAATAAAACTTACTACTTACCAGATCATTGGCAATTAGTACATATTTAAAACAGTATGCTTCCGTGACTGGCTAAATCATTTTAATAACAAATCCATTGATAAAGGCATATGGTACAAGACCATACAGGGCGAGCTTCCTCGTGTACCATGGTTCAATGACACTAACTTAAGTAGAAATTATGTTAAACTAGCCCTAAGACTTAGATCCGGTCAGTTTCCGTCAGCAAAGTTTACATACTTGATGAAAAAAACGAATTCACCAAATTGTGTAATTTGCAATAAAATTGAAGATGTGCAACATTTGCTGATGGAATAATGTGACCGAAATAAAGACGCACGCGAGTCATTGATGACCGAACTCAATTTAAACAGACTTGATGTAGGTCTGATTCAAGTTATCTTGGCCAATCCAAAATCGGAGGCAGCTATAAAGCTATGTCGTCTAGCTGCGACCGATCAGCAATGAGTTGTACTATTTAGTTACCTATTTTAATGTCCAAGTGGTGGTATTCGTAAAAAGGTACGATGGGGTTGACATATCCTCATTTGGGATAAAAACCCCAAATTAAAAGTAGATAAAAAAAAAGTAAAATAAAACTTAAAAATATAACTAATTAGTAATAACATACCTTGATCGTAGAAATCCATGTTACAAACACCACTCAAAAACAATACAATTCTGAGAATTCACAGACTTTACACAAACAGTAGTGTTAATGAGTTACCGATAAGGCGAGCGCAACGTAATGATGTTCACTTCGGAGGTAGAAAAATAAGTGATAATTAGGTAAAATGGGTGACATATTTATACTTTAGGGTAGCTTGTTCATCGGTAAATCATTATAGATAATGAAATTGGGGGTAATTGATGATGAGATTTTTGCATTTATGACCTATGGCGGAACCACCGTGGAATGGAGAGAACTTTTGTCGCAGTAATCATAACCCTATGACCTGCACGGTCTAGAAGCTGGTCCTTGGTTAGTGCTAAGTGCAATACAAATAATACATCTGAGACGTTATCAAAAACATATATATATCAGGCATGAGTCAGTTTCTCATATTTTGCGTAATACATAGTTTTCGACTGTCGATCCAGTTACTGACTTCGTTCGACAAGCTTGTGATTCCAAGTAGTTTGCACAAATGTTCCAAAAAACACTAGACTCACTTTGAATATTAACGTGGTATCATATCTCTTCCCCAGGTTTCATGTACTACTATCCCTTCCTAGACGAGTCGTGTGGTCTGACCCTGCACCCTAAAAGCGTGGTGCCTCTGTATAGATACACAGTGAACATCAACCAGCCCTCCATGTTCGTCATGGGACTTGTTGTCAGAGCGTGTTTAGCAGTCGCTTTAGATGCTCAGGTAGGCATTACCAATCAATCAATCATTTATTTAATTGCAGGATTCTGGTACATAATAAAGATATTAGAAGTCACGGAGTTAGATAGTTTCTTAAACCATATTATTTTGACCATTTTAAGCGTGCAAATCTTCGATCAACAATAACAACGCGACGTTCGAATCTACTATAGATTATGCACTAAGGGAATAAAGTAGTGTCTTATGTAGCGGGCGCCCCGTATTGAGCGGAGCAAAACGAAGGATTCCAGCGTTAACTCCCGAGCGGAGCAAGGGAGTATAGAGTTAACTCCCGAGCAAAGCGAGGGAGTTAAGACAAGAATCCTGTGCAGCATGGCATTCAAGGTCGCCCAAGACGAAGGCACCTTTATCCCCGAGGAGCATCCCTTCTTTTCACACCATTTACCATGCAATAAAAAGCAATAGTACTAGAATCAAAGTACCTATTTTATTTAATTTGTGCTCTATTTTTCTTTTATTTATAGTCTACTCATGGTGGCCAGTTCGATTTTCAAACAATTTATTTTTTAGTGCATATCTGGTGAATGCATAGAATTAGTAAATACCTACTATAAGCCGGTGCAATAGAGAAAGGAATCTAAAATGGCGGCATGTACGTGCGTTGACAGATAGTACAGTCAGCATATAAAATTTCAAGTTAAAGTTTTTTTTCAAATTAAAGATAATAAAAACAAGGCTGGGTCACATTAATTTCAAACTAGCTTCTGCCAACGGCAAACATCAAATATTCAGGTTTGCTTACATTTTCATTCTACTAATTAGCGATTATCTCATAAACGCTTGGACCGATTTACATAATTTAAACAATTAAAATGGTTGTAGACCTATACCTTTCATTTGACACCAAAATCGTTAAGATATCTCATCAAACAAAAAAAAATTTTTCAGGTTCCATAACAATTTTTTTTTCTCGGTTGTTTTGTCTGACGGTACGCGCGAGAGTGAGTATAGACGGTACTAGTGTGCAAGCGAGAGAACATGATAAGCGCCGCCATTTAAGATTCCTTTCTTTAATGAACCAGGTTATACCTATTATCGTAAATGTTCATAATTATGCGATTTCTACTTTATGTTGCAAGTTCAAATCATATTAATGACCAGCGGGTCTTAATGAAATTCAGTACAATATTATTGCCCTGCTAGGTTTGCATGACATATAATTTGTCATTGTCGAGCAGGTGGTGTGAAAAAGTTATTGTTGATCGAAGGTGCAAATGATTACTGAGTATTTATATAATAATTACCTATATGAATTGTTTCCACTTTCTTGAAGGAGCTTATCTTGTTTTCTCGTTGTTTTGTCTTTTTATTTATGTATAGTTGTTTTTTTATTTAATTCTTGTTTTACCAAATCAATGCAATTAAAATTATAAATTCCATTAAGTATATGATTTTTTTCGCATTATTTATTTTAGTTTTTTTAATTGTTCCGAAATCTTATCTGCTATAGCTAAATCTACGGGTCTTTATCATCAACATAAGTGGATGAGTTCTACTTCTTACCGTAAAGGCGGCAAAAAGCATAAAAATTGAATGATCTCCATATATTATGCTACATTCGTAATTATTTTAATAAAACATATTCAATTTCAGTCAAGGTATGCTACAGCCCTCATCGAAGGAAACTTTACTCTCCCGTCTCGTGAGGAGATGATGCAAGAGTGGCAGAAGAGAGCGGACGCGATCCGTTCCAGAGGACAATCCATGTCCCAAATACATACACTTGGTGAAAAAGAGGTTGGTATTACTTTTATGGAGTTTTAGTTATCTGCAAGTAGCTACTTATTTCTATCGTATCGGCACAAATTATACATACCCACAAAATTTTTATTTCCTGGCCATTTTGAAGGGGGTGAATATAGGTAAGTACTCATGAATTGGGACCAATGGGAATGAAATATAAAAAAACCGATCATCCATAAGTTTTGATCGTGTTGTAGTGCTTTTTTGTAGAGAATAGTTCGTTTTTAATACATATTTCAAAGTTGGGACCTTAATAAACGTATTCCATATTTATGAGAACTTTTCCCCCATGTTGAAGACCAGAGAATTCAAACTCAGCCTATATAAATACTGTGCAAGCCGTGGTAAAATAATACCAAGCCAACAAGGTGAACTAGTACTAAAGAATATACATTTTCAGGACCAATTCTACGCCGAGCTCTCCCAAGAGTCAGGTATCGAACGAGTCCCGCCAGTAATGTTTAAGATCCGGACCCTGGACATAGAAGCCAAGCTCGAGAACTTGTACACGTTCAGGAACTACGAGTACACCATTATTGATGACCAAACTTTCACCAGGAAAGTGGAGGACCCGGCTATTAGAAAAGGCTTGAATCTGTAATGTTTAGACGCTATTTAAAGGTCATACCATATATGGTCACTGTTTGATTTTAGCATTTGTCTCGAATTTTTCCTGTTTATTATGTGATGAAATCTATTATAATTATTTGTTACCAGTTTTCTAAAAATAGGTATACAGCCTTGGTGGCAAATCCAACGAAATAAAATAGAATAACGACTGGTTGTGGGCGCGCTCCGTTGCAAAGTAAAGATGGAGGCGGGAAGCGTCGCGTAGTGATGCCCATGCGCTGCTCGGTGGTATAGTGATGTGTATGAGGTTCGGGCGTGGACATCCTCCCGCGCCTTGAAAACTTCTGTTTCAATATCTTCTTAGTCGTTTAATAGTGGGCAGATGCGGTTGACAGCTCTGCGCACGATTCCCTTACTCGTTCTAATGTCGGCCACTCGGCATGCGCCATCCGACCCAGGGAAAACAGCCTCAATCCGTCCCAGAGGCCAATTTAATGGAGGCGTAGTCTCCTGCTTAATAAGAACCAGCTGACCAGGTGACAAGTCCGGGTGGCGCTTCCGCCATTTTGTGCGCTGCTGTAGCTCGCAGACGTACTCGTGGCTCCATCGACGCCAGAAGTGCTGTCTGGCGTGTTCAATCCTAGCGTATCTGTGCAGGCAGCTGGCTTTGGCTTCCTGCAGATCCGGCGCTGGCAGCGATGTCATCGTCCTTCCAATAAGGAAGTGCCCTGGAGTAAGAGGGGACAGATCGTGAGGGTTGGAAGATAGAGGGGAAAGGGGCCGTGAGTTCAGTATAGCTTCTATTTGAGCGATCAGAGTTGTGAGCTCTTCAAAGGTGAAATGGGAATCACCCACGGCCCTTTTCAAGTGATACTTGGCAGACTTAACAGCTGCCTCATGCAGACCACCAAAGTTTGGAGAGTATGCAGGTAGAAATTTAAATTGTATGCCTTCCTCTACAAAAGGCTCTGACACGAAGTTGGAATTAGATTTAATAAATACTCCTAACTCGCGACTGGCACCGACAAAGTTTGTCCCATTGTCGCACCAGATTTCAAGGGGCTTACCCCGTCTACTTATAAAACGGCGTAAAGCCAGAATAAAAGCCTCAGTGCTGAGACCACTTACTACTTCTAAGTGTACAGCTTTGGTCTTAAAACATACAAAAACACAAAAATAACATTTAACTAGCTTAGAACCGCGGCCTTTTCTATCACTATATAAAAACGGCCCAGCAAAATCAGTGCCAGTGACTTCAAAGGGATAACCGGGCGTTAACCTAGGGGATGGTAAGTTACCCATGATTTGTTTGGCAACTACTCCTCTCATGCGAGTGCACAGAATGCATTTTCTAAAAACTTGCCGAGCTAGAGCTCTGCCCCTTAACGGCCAATACTTTTCGCGAATTAGTGAGAGGAGAAGTTGTGGCCCTGCATGCATATGTATTACGTGGTAGTAGTTGAACAACAAATATGCTAAGTGATGATTAGAATCGATGAGAGCAGGGTGCTTCTTATCATAGTTAAATTGCGAGTTTTCTAATCTGCCCCCGACCCTCACTAATCCATCATCATCTATGAATGGGCTTAAGCTTAAAAGAGGGGCTAGTTTACATTGCCTTTCGAAATTCGGGAAGCTTTCTTGTTGAGAAATATAAACCAACTTCTTCTCTGCCCATGCTAATTCTTCTACAGTTAACAATTGCTTGTTTTGATTTTTAATGTTCTTAATATTATTATAAAAACGAAACACATATGCAACAATGCGTCTCAACTTGCTGAAACTGGAATAATTCTTAGTGTCAATCACAACAATAGGAGATTGTGACGTGTTGACCTTCGTAGTATTTACCCGTACCTCAGGCAAGGTTGCATAAGTAAAATTAGTATTTTGACTTGGCCAATGCTCCTCCCCGTCATGAATGAATGTAGGTCCCTGCCACCACAATGACAATGATGGAACTTCGTGTGGGAAAACACCACGAGAGGCTATATCAGCCGGGTTCTGTGAAGTAGGGACATACATCCACTTACTGTCATGACAGAGTTCATTAACAGCTACTACACGGTTTGCTACAAAAGTTTGCAGTTTATGTGAAGGTGTGCACAACCAACCCAATACGATTTTGGAATCGGACCAAAATGATTTCCTAGAAATTTCACAACGTAGTGATTTACATATTTTGTCACATAAGCGTGCAACTAGAAGTGCACCACAAAGTTCTAATCTGGGTATGGTTGCAGTTTTCAGTGGTGCCACCTTAGCTCTTGCTGACAAAAGACGAACTGTACAGTTGCCTATAGCATCAGTTGACCTCACATAAACACACCCAGAATATGCCTTCATACTGGCATCCGAAAATGAATGTAACTCTATTGTTACAGGATTAGCACAACAAACATTACGAGGTATATCGATAGTCTGTAAGTTATGTACATTATCAATAAATTTTCTCCACAGTTTATTGATATCAGTAGGTATCTCATCATCCCAGCCTAGTTTCAGAGACCATAGCATTTGTAGAATAATTTTGCAGACAATTGTACAACAGCTGAGCAAACCCAAAGGATCAAACAGGCTAGAAGTCAGGGATAGAATGGAACGTTTAGAAAATGGAGTGTCATTGTTACAGTCATACAGTTTAGAAGATACCATTAAAATTTGATCAGTGTTAGGATTCCATTCTATTCCAAGGGCATGGCTTGGGGATGATATAATTTTGAAGTTTTCTTGCTCAGAGTCACTTGCACTTGAAATAGAGGTTAGAAATTGACTGGAATTACTTTTAACTTTCCTTAGGTTAAAACAAGCTGAATCAAGTTTTGCGACAATCCGGTGATATATCTCTGAGAGTGTGGACTCGTCATTACATCCAGTAATAAGGTCATCGACATAGAAATCATGTGACATTATTTCCTTTATTTCCGGGTCATCACACTCCTGACTCAGCTGCATCAAACATCGCGTACTAAGAAAGGGAGCTGACGAGGTACCGTAGGTTACAGTGTTGAGTTGTAAATACCTCAACGACTCCTCTTCATTCTCGCGCCACAGAATCATTTGCAAGTACCTCTGAGATTCTTCAACCAGAATTTGACGGTACATTTTCTCAATATCGCCAGTAACTATGTAAGTGTGTTCACGAAACCTGATCAATATTGAGAAAATATCGTCTTGAACAGTGGGCCCTACCATAAGCAAGTCATTTAAAGAGAGACCTGACTCGGTTTTAGATGAAGCATTAAATACTACACGACATTTGGTTGTCTCACTCTGTTCCTTAAGAACAGGATGATGTGGCAATAGATTTACCATGTCAGGTCGCTCTACTACAGATAAATGACCTAGACTAGCATACTCATTAATGAAGTTTACATACTGTTCCTTTATGTCAGGTTGCCTTTTAAATCTTTTTTCTAGTGAATGAAAACAATGCTTTGCTCTAGCATAAGAGTTACCTAATAGTTCTGGATTATCCCTCAAAGGCAACGTGACACAAAATCTACCGTCTTTTAGGCGGCGTGTATGATGCACGTAGTGTTCCTCGCAGGCACGTTCCTCCAACGTGAGCTTTGGTGTGTCTGGCAGCTCTTCCAGCTCCCAGAACTGCTTCAGTTGGTGTTGTATAGCTTGACTGAAATTACAGCGAATTTCCTTATTCGATACATAGTTAGGACACATAATAGGCCCTACTACTAACCAACCAAACTGGGAATTTTGTAGTACAGGTTTGTTAGCATCTCCCAATTTAATCTGGTTAGTAGGACAAATGACATCCCAAAAAATATCAGCTCCCAACAACAGATCTATTTGCGACGGGTTATAGAAAGTAGGATCTGCGAGTGTGATATTTTTGGGTATGTTTAATGTTGATACATCAACCTTAGAAGCAGGTAAACTACCAGTTATCTGTGGAATTACAAATGCTTTAATTTCCTTACTATAGGAATTAGTACGAGATTTAATAGATAGACTACAGCATTCTAGAGCTGCACATGTCATGTTATTGATGCCAGTTACAGATACAGAATTAATAGATTGGCCCTCAATACCTAACTTAGATTTTAGAGGTTCCGATATAAATGATGACTGGCTGCCGCAGTCCAATAGGCATCGGATCTCATGGCTTTGCTTATTGTTATATAATGTAACAATTGCCGTTGATAGTAGCACCTGGTTTTCTAAACAGGTGGATAGTGCGATTGGATTACTTACGCTATTAGTAATGTTAGAACTAGCTTTGCTCTCTACATTATTGGATGTAGACGAGTTAGCTTTGTGTAGTAATGAGTTATGCTTTCTTTTGCAGAATCTACATGGAGAAGAAGGACATTGATACGAAAAATGTCCACTACGTAGACAATTAGCACAAATCTTATGTTTAGAAACTTCTAAATTTCTATCATCAATTGACATACTATTGAATTTCTCACAATAATAGATTAAATGTTCCCCACCACAAATCAAACACGAGCGAAGCTTAGTTTTGTTTTGGTCTTGGTTACATGCAGCAGCAACAAACGTTTTTTGTGACTTCTCATTTGACCGAGATGGTTTACCATTAGACTTCACTGGCTTTTCATTTTTCTCTGTCTGTTTTTCACCGTGGCCTGCACCAACCATTTCCAAAACATCTGCTCTGCTTCTTAGAAACTCATAAAACTTATCTAGGGTGGGTTTTTCTGGCAGACTATTTCTATATTCCTCCCATTTGGTTGAAGTTACAACATCCAATTTTTGGCTAAATAGGAAAATAATCAATGTATCCCAATTGTCAGTTTTCTCATTTAAACTAGTTAACGCTCGCATGTGCTTTGATATGTGATCAATGAGAGCTCTGAGTGAAGTTTCAGATTTTTTCATAGTAGGTACATTCAACAGTGACACTAAATGATTGTGTATTAATTGCCGTGTATTGTTGTAACGATCACATATCAATTTCCATGCAACTGCATAATTACTGGATGAAATCTCTAGAGATTCTATAACTGCGGCCGCTTGACCTGTTAAGGACACCTTTAAATATTGAAATTTATTGATTTCATTTAAGCCTGTATTTTTATGGATCAATGAATTGAATGTATCATGGAACTCAAGCCATTGGTTGTAATTTCCATCAAACACAGGCAGCTTTATTATAGGCAATCTAACACTACTGAAATTGTTATCACAACACTGAATTACTGGGTCCTTACCATTTTGGGAATTTAAACTTTCAAAAGTGTCTTGATAATTTTGCGCTTGTTTTTCTATTAATTCTTGCGCTAAACTAATTTGACTGTAGAAAATGCTTTCAGTTAAATCCCTATCAGAATTTGCTTCTTCAACGGAATCACAAATCTCTATTTTAGTTTGTATTGTGTCATAGTCATTGAATAACGATTCAATTTTCTTAAGTCTAAGTTTTAATTCTAAAAATTGTTGTTTTGACAAAACATCTTCATTTTGAAATTCGATTAGATAATTTTTAAAATTTGTCAATCTTCCCTTTATTGATCCCCTTTGACGCCTTAATTCTTTGAACTCCGTGTCAGACATGATGCAGAATGGAAGTATTTATTTGAAATGGCTTACGCTCACCAAGAACAGAAGTTATTAATATGGTTAATAAATACCTGATCTCGACTCAAACCTGATGACCAGACATGAGCCACCTGCAGACCGGCGTCAATTCACTTGATAGTATTGCCCAGTTAGTCCGGTACAATTTTATTGTCACCAACGAGCCACGCCGTGCCCCGGGGGAGAGGCAAGTGCGCGGGCGGGGGGACGAACGGTTCGTGCGGTACAGGCGTCGCTCGCCTCGTGCGCCGGTGGCCCGGTGCGCTCGCTAGGTATATACCTATACCTAGGTATTAGGTCGTTTGCGCTGGAATTGGTTACAAGATGCGGTTTTATTTTTGCAAAGCAAAGCTAGCGTGCGATGTAACACCGAAAACAATGCCCGTTTTATTATGATAATATGATGTATGATTTCTTGGCGGGAATTTAATATGCACGTGCAAAAGGCATCAAGGAATGCAAAGTTTGAATAGCTTTAAATATCAGTAGTAATACGAAGTAGGTACTTCTTACGGATAGGTAATTTATAACTAGAAACAAATAGAACTGAATTAGGTTATATGCAGTCGAAGCCGTTACCGTACCTTGTAGTCGATAGCGGTAGCCTTTCCGAGGCGACTTTAGCGACTCACATATATATTGACCCCACAACAGATCGGTAGCTAGACACCCGCGCAACACAGCCCGTAATAGCAATACACACAATGATCACACAAACAAAAGAAAATACCGGAAAGAGGAATTTACAAGAAGTAGGTATTAAAGTAGGAGATAATTTAAGGAAAGGAACGGGCACACCTTATTGAAGACGTCCGCGTGCTGCCAGGCCCTGGATTCCCTTCAGATTAGCTTCCACTTCGATTGGTTTCTGGAGATTTTCTTATTCTATGCTTCCCGCATAGAATTTACAGTCGTGTCACGGTCGCCATATTGTTTGATTTTAGCATTTGTCTCGAATTTTTCCTGTTTATTATGTCTTTTGTGTGTTTCAGTAGGTAAGTATAATAATGGTGACTTCAATGATACACTGGACTTGATGAAATCTATTATAATTATTTGTTACCAGTTTTCTAAAAATAGGTATACAGCCTTGGTGGCAAATCCAACGAAATAAAATAGAATAACGACTGGTTGTGGGCGCGCTCCGTTGCAAAGTAAAGATGGAGGCGGGAAGCGTCGCGTAGTGATGCCCATGCGCTGCTCGGTGGTATAGTGATGTGTATGAGGTTCGGGCGTGGACAGTCACCTTCAGATCCGTCTGACCTCATCAAAATCTGTACCATATGTAGCTGCTATAGACCAGTATAAATATACGGGGTGTAAAAAGATACATCACATCTATTAGGTAACTACGCATACTGTAACTGTCCATCAATTATGCTGTGAAACTATGTAACATCTAGCAAAAGTTGCCTATGGTAAAGTCAGCAACAAAAGTAGATTAACACTATTACATTTTCATATCCTCTAAAACGGCACAAAAAACAAATACGATATACGTAATACTTTACAGTATTTCAAGTCATAGTCAAGAGTTTATTATATCTTGATTTTCCATCCTGTCCGTATTTCTTTCTGTTCAAGAATTATAATTTAAAAATCTGAATTGTTAATCGACTTTCGTTGCTGACCGTACCACGCCATGTATCGCATGCAAAACATTGTGCTTACGACTGCATGCAACAGTATAGGGATCGTAGAGATATTGAAAGTTAGGATAACATTTAAAATTAGTGGTCGTAAAAAACAGTTGGAACTTGAACATTCAATATCTTTAAGACCATAAGGTTCCCAGGTCTAGTCTCAACAAAAAATCATCGCAATGATGGGAAGAACAGTAACTTGTAGCGTGAAGTGTCTCGTTACACCCGTTATACATGGAAAATGGTACAATTAGTGATTTGATCAAAACCCTAAACTGTTTCAGTGAAATTATGAAATTTGTCAAAACTCGCATAGCTATTAGATTTGATCAAATCACTAATTTTCTTACAACATTCTAACATACTTATGACTTCAAGATTTAAGCGGTCAATGACGGCCACTGTTTGTTCGCGTATCCCGTTCATTATGACGAGCGTAGATTCGTCTGTTCTTCTATACATTACTGACCGGTAATAGTCAAAAATGGCGCTAACTATCGTCAAATAAAAAAAAATGGGTTGTTTCACAAAATCGTTCGTCAAAAAGTTTAATTACCTTATCCGACCAGTCAACGAAATTTTGTGTTGTCAAACAGCTACTTCAAACATCAAAATATTATGGAATCTCTTTTTGAAATAGTTTAACTGACGGATTTTTATGTCATGAAACAACCCGTTAAATTTAACGTACGTTAATCATCTCACATCATAGTAAATTTTTAACCGTCCGTATGTAACGTTAACCGACTGTTTGACACAACCCGCCCTTAGTAAAGTTATGTCAACTATAAATCTCGATAAATGTATGGTTCAACCGAAATTAATACTGATGTAACTTTACTTCCCGGTTAAAAATAGTTTGATATTGTACCTATAACCTTAACTTGTATTTTCTCAAGGCAACCATACTTAATGCCCGGTGTACCTACACTAGGTTAGTTTTGCGAAACCGGAATAGTAAACTATTAGCTTGCCTTCTTGTTTGGCTATAATGTCTTGACTTAGCACAAGTTTACTAGCTCAAAAATTAAGTTAGTTTTGTACATACTAAGTTAGTGCTAACTTGTCATGTTATTTTGTGTCTATGTCGACTTTTGTTGTTAACCGTACGAGCTTCGCAAAATTAGCCTCGTGTATACTGGGCTCTAAGAGATTGATCAGAACTCATTGTATGATTACCATAGAATTATGTTTACAAACAAATGTATTTTACTTATCTTTAGCAAATCACACAATAGTGTTAGAAAACAAGTGCCATATAATCGAATATAAAAAATCAATAGGTCGGTATCAAAGCGTTAAAATGGCACATGATCTCTTTCTAAAGAGAAAGAGAATGTCCTGATTCTAATAACTCTTTTCATTTGATATAACTTTGATATTTGGAAGGATAAGAATTAAAAGATAATCATGGCAATTCAAACTATTTAATTATTTTAAAATAAAAACATCAAAATGTGCCTTATATTTGTTAAAGATTGTTTTCACGAAATATAATTTAATATAGAATTATTTAATAGTTATTAGTATAATACACTTTATTTAAAACAAACAAATAATGTACAAAACTGGAATGAGTAGTTTATATGTACTTATTAATTAATCATAATTCTTACATTATTGTTATTATTGGTAACAGTCAAGTATACGAATCATCATCTACCTAGTTTTTCCCCACCTATGATAGGGACGGCTTCCAATCTAACCGGATGCACTAACTCCCAGTGTTTTACATGGAGTGAGAACAGTCTAACCTCCACAACTCAATTACAGCGTAACACAATACCCCTTAGTACTTAAGACTGGTTGTCAGACTTTCTGGCTTCTACCTGTCTCATCACTTCAACCGATAACGCTGTCAAAAGATTGTCGTTACATTATTTGAGAAATCATGTATTAAAAAACCACAGAAAATATATTATTTTAACAAACTTTAACCTAGTCAAGTAAACGCAAAAATATTACATTAATACTCGGTTTATTTAAATTAAATCTCTACTTCATATCAATACAGGCAAGATCACTTTTTATTCGTCAACAAAATTCACTCGTACATCAATCCACGAATTAACATTTCAGTTAATAATCTTATTACTTAGAAATTGATCTTACAATAAGATCGACACATTCATCCTTGATTCTTCCTCAGAGGACTTCAAATTAACGATACACTAAGTATTTGACTTTAAGTTCCAATTCAATAGGCATGCAAATAAATATCAATGTAGGATAACACTTGGTGCTAGAATGCCCACTTGCCCACATTACTTATAATTCGATAGGACATGGCTGTTCCTTCCTAGGATTATATTTTCTCTCGTAGTTCTGTGCATCTATTATTTTGTAGTCAAAATCTCGATAGTTCAGTAAATCGTCTAAACGGTTCTTTCCGTTGAATCGAGCGATTTTGGTCAAAACTGGCGGAGCCGGCGTGACTTCAGCTTCTGCAGTTAGGTTCCCAAAATAAGAATCCTGAAAAAAGAAAATGATTAAGGAATTAGTATAAATAGAGAGATAATATATTAACAGAAATTGAGACAAACCCGCTACACTGTTCCCAATCACTGCATCTCCTGAAAACCAGAATCAACAGTGATAGAAGCTAAAATTGAAGTGCTATTGGCAGAAGCTGGATGTCTTCGTAAGAGAATCAAAATAAAAAATCGGTATAGTTACCATGTCGCTAATAACATTGACGTCCACGATCCTCATGCCCATGTTCTGCTGGTTATACACATGCTCCAGCCAATTCCTCAGCATTTCCTCCCGTGACGGTAGCTCGAACCGGCCAGATACTAGAGCTGCAGCATACTGACCCTGTACAATAATTATACATTCGTAATTGATCCACAAAGCACGAAAACGGTGGAAACCGGTAAGTTATTTCGAGATGTAGGAATTTTCTGCCAGAAATGTTGCTTAGAACCAGAACATCCGCAAAAATACTAATACTATTAGGTACTCAAGACATCATCACTGCGAACACTTGCATCCACTTTATTATAGACAAGTTCGGGTTGAAATAGTTATTTCGGGACAGCAGCCCACATCTTAGTGTTTTCATCCACCCTATGGGCAATACCGGTTCGATGACAGCAGTGCGATTCTGTAAGAATTCACCCGCGAATTCGAATCCCATCTCATTTCCGATTTCACTTACCTGAAGTGAAAAGTATTTGGTATTCGCTAAAATAGTAACGTAATAATAGTTCGCTTCACCTAAGCTGGAACTCAGTGGCGCTAGCGTAGAAGTTAACGAATTACAGTATACCTAAAACAGTTTTCACCGCGGAATCAGACGTGAGAACTGGAGTGAGTTCTTACAGAATAACATAGCTGGTCTACTATAAAATATCAATGCGCTCACCTGTGCATCCATAACCCTATTGATAACTTTCTTGGAGACTCCAACAAATATCATGCTAGGATGTTTGATGTTCACTGTCTGCTGATATAAGGGCAGTACGAACTTCTGTGACGCTGTCACTCCTGAGCTACTGTCTAAGAATGGATGAGCGAAGTTGTATCCTGGAATTAAGAAAAAAATCTTAATAATATATATATCAATGAATTTTGATCTAGGTTTCAGTAATATAATCTTTATTGAACGAATTCCAACGACACATCATCGTTACAATGATTTTGCAAAACGGCAAACTTCTTTAGATAGTGCCACATACATAAATCTAGGCTAAAGTCGTCTTTAAAAGCTTTTTCGACTGCAGTTAGTCTGCAAGGATAATTCCCAAAAATTACCTGTACAAAATATAACGTCATCGAACTCTTCAGTGGAACCATCAACAAAGAAGGCGCCGGTCGAAGTAAAAGAGTCAATGTCAGTTTTTTTTACATAGTTCTTAGAGAACTCTGGCTGGTTGTAGTTCAGATGATGACTATGGAAGAGCTTCGCGGTAACGTTGGACAGCTGTATGGCAAGGTCTAAACCAGATGCGCCGGCGCCGACAAGAAGCACTCGCCGATTCCGGAAAGCTTCTGCATCTTTGTAATCGTGGCTGTGGATGACATTTCCTGTAAAACAATAAATCCAAATATTACCCCTAATTCCTATTCAATAACATTTGAATTGAAATCCAAGAAAAAAGCACTTAGTTTATTAATTTTAAGGTAACAGTCGACAGGTTGTCTGTTTTGAATTATAACC
This sequence comes from Charanyca ferruginea, assembly GCA_947361185.1. Lineage (NCBI taxonomy): Eukaryota > Metazoa > Arthropoda > Insecta > Lepidoptera > Noctuidae > Charanyca > Charanyca ferruginea. The sequence goes on from OX376076.1 coordinate 11,992,182, forward strand.
TGTCCACGAATGAACTATAATGATTGTAATGATGGTAATATGATAAGTGCCTATTCCATTGTGACATAACTATAACTCCAAAGTTATAGGACTTAAGGTATGCACAATAAGAAATCCTTGAAGTTGCCACAAAACGTGACTGACAACAAAACAAGCTTGCAAAGTACAGGAAAATAAATTATACACGAACACAAAAGAGACTACAATTATTTTAACATCCAACGTATATTAGATAGAGGTTATTATTATCTTAGGGAATATAAAAACTAAATAATAGTCGGCTCATTAAAAGAGGAACTACATAATCACAAAGTAACTTGATCATGATCCATAAAATAAAGAAAAATTTAAACGAGGTTGGAAATTCTTTATCAAAATCAAGTTTTATCATTTAAAATTATTCAAATAACAAGAAATTTCCTCCATCCTTCAAGATAATTATTCAAAAATTTCGATTGTGAGGTAAAACGTTTTAAGAGCTTTGTACAGTCATTGTCAGTTTCCTCGAACTTCTTCAAAGGTGTTAAATAAATAAGAAATAAATAAGTATGACAAACAAAGCTGCACACGTTACGTCACAAATAAAATAACAAAATAAATAAACTTATTTACTTTTTCTAAAATAACATCCTACCATTTTCTCAACAAACTGACAACCTGTATTGCAACAATGTAAACACTATTGCAATAGCGGAACAAGCAAAGCCGTCTTTGCAGCATATAGTACATGGAATCTTGCCAATTCGATAAGTAGAAAGAATGCGATGACCCATAGTTGTATTACCTATCTGGAACTAATATTTATCAAGGTATGAGCCGATGGAATACTTATGATAAACCTAGGCAGTAATTATGCTTTTAAAACTATACTGTCGTAGTTTGTTCGGTAACCTAATTAACATTTCGTCATAAAAACGTAATGCTGTTATGCACTTCACATGGCAGTAATGTGCAAATATTCACCTTATTTGGATAATACAAAATCGACTTTATTTCAATAAATGTAGGGTAAATTTTGTATTATCCAAATAAGGCGAATATTTGTACAAATCGCCATGTGAAGTGACTTTGCTCCGCGAAAAATATACAACAACTAATTACGTTAATAGAATTCCTAAATAATAATAATAATAATACGTGGGGACATTTCACACACGGCCATCTGACCCCAAACTAGGGAGACCCTGTGCTATGAGTGTCACACAGTCTTCAAGACAAAAGTTTTTAGGTAAAGCGCAGAAAGTTCCTTCAGTCAGTCATTTTTGATCACTAAGTACTTAGTTAATTAAAATCGATAAAAAATTTTAGATAGGAAAAAAGGCACTAATATATTATCTAAGCTTGTTGTATAGCCAGTTTTCCGAAAAATAACTTTATTTTAAATTGATTACTTTCAGAATAATTTATATTTAGGTGCTAATAATTCCATCGAGTTTAAATACTGACTAGCCCGGTTTGTATAGATCGCGATGTAGATATAGCCTCCATAAGGAGCCTTATTTTTTACCTTTGAATATATTCAGTTGGTCGATATCAGGTATCGCGGGGCTGCTGAACTCTCCACTTGCAATGACCATGAAGTCACACACCTCTGTCACTGCCTCTTTTGTGTCAGTCTTCGTGTATGTCAGCTCCCAGTGGTTATCTGCCCATTTGACTAGTGTCACAAAACTGCGCAACTGTAATGAAAAAGATTATTTTTTGTCTATGTAGTTACTACTGATACAGCTTCTTGTGGAAAGAAAAAGTATTTGTTTTTGGACAAGCCCGCCTCTCTATTTCTAGCCATTAGGAGTCCAGAAAGTCAGAATCAACTTTGGCGACAATCAGAAAAGCTTCGAACCAATAAAACTTGGCTAGTACCGGAATAAGTATTCAACTGTCTTGGATCCCAAAACGAAATTAAACAGAAAACAACAGCGGAGGAGTAAGAAAAGATATCATTTCCATATGGAGCAGAAGAGATAGAACGGAACTAGATCAATTGTCACAAAGGGTCGTTCACAATTATTAGGAGAAGCCCAGCACCACGGATTACAGTTACAAGAGAAAAATCTACTAGTCTTCTATGCATGGTCATTTACAGATATGACAGTGTAACTACGTGACTTTCTGTATATCTTTTAGGCAATATATAGGAACTAACCCTCTTACTTATTAAATTTAAAACAAGCTTAAACATGAAAAAATATCTATACAATAACAATGAATCGCTGTTCGTTAGTCTCGCTAAAACTCGAGAACGGCTGGACCGATTTGGCTTAATTTGGTCATGAAATATTTGTGGAAGTCCAGGGAAGGTTTAAACGGTAAAAAATTGAAAAAATTATTGACCGGACAACGTCTGTCGGGTCAGCTAGTATGAAATAAAATTAACAGATTTATTTCTGTGGTGCATTTTTGTAGCGTGCTGATTCTTCTTTTCCATATTTTAGATTTGGTGCCTTAACAAAAGTTTTCTCATATTCATGAGTAGTTAAACTGCTTGAAAACTAGCCAGTGAATTGAAAGTCAACAAGTAAAAGCCTGTATATATTGACTCTGAATGAACAAATAACAAACCAAACGATGCGTGTGAACATACATCTATAAGACAAAAAAATAGAATGTTAGCGACACTTGTCTCACGGGCTACCTATCCCACGTTCCCTTTACTATTCATCCCGGCATGCTCTACCATATGTATGAAAATCGATGAATTATTCATAAAATTATGGTGTGAACGATAAATAAACAACAAATAACAGGTTTCTCGTCACGTCATCCAGCGGCAATTGGCATTGAGCAATTCTTATAACCGTACATCCTGATTTTATTCCACGATTATTTATGGACACACGATTAACAGCATGTGTTTATTCGTTCGTCTTCCTAGTTTTATTGTTTACTAGCTGAACTTGCGGCATACGTTGTCCCCCATCCTTTTTTCTCGTAAATTTGGCTGATTTTCTCAACATTTAAAAAGCTTTCCCTGGACTTTCACAAATATTCAAAGACCAAAATTAGGCAAATTGGTATAGCTGTTCTTAAGTTTTAGCGATAGTAACGAACAGCAATTCATTTTTATTTGTATAGATAGAAGATTATCACAAAAGTATAAAGATTAGATTCAAGCAGCAAAAAACAATGACGCTTGTGGGAAACTTCCTCAATTTAATGCACGCTGTTTGCAAATCAGGTTCACTTAATGCTGCCACCTGACGCACAGCTAAACCTCAGTGGCCGCCACAAATTGTAAATTAAATTTTTCATACATTTTCTATTATTATATCGATCAGATGGTCGATGGCAGTCACTAAAAATAGCCGCCTAATGGCTCAGTATACAAACGGAAATAAGAATACCAAAATAAACTTGGGGCCAAGTATATTCATTTACATATTCCAAATCTATATATATATGGGTGCTATTTTTATAATTTCGTCATTCCAACACGATCCCATTGTCATTTTGCTTAAAGTTCGTAATCTGCTAAATTCATAATGGTCGATCATTGGTCGGTCGAATTAAAAGCAATGACTGCACAATGATGTTCTAATGGTAGATCACTGATCAAAGGAACTGTCAACATTTTAGCAGATTTAGTCGGTTATTCATTTGTCATTTTGTACGAGATTACCATTCTATATCATTTCTGTCAATGCCGTGTCAGTGGTTGACCAATGGAAAGTCATAATGACGCCATTATATTAGTAGATTACCAAACTTGTCAAAATCAACAATTATGAAATCAATGATAGACCATTCTGACACTATTGTAATAGCAGACTTGAGGCCCTGGGTTACTTGAATAAAATATCATGAAGTTTACGCATTATATTGTAAAAGTGATGTGGCGGTGGGTCCTCTTTTATGCTAATGTTACCTAAGTTAAAATACTTATTACAATTTACAATTTGTAGAAAATCTATTTAGGAAATCGGCAGGTGGAATCGCAGTTAGAACAGATTGGTTCCGATTTAGTGTAAATTGGTGGTTTACTAAATTTAATTTTTTATAAGTCTAATTAAGAATTCAATTTAGTGTAGTGTGATCACTAGCTAACAACTTTGGTTCCTAAATAGATTTTAATTGTGTAGTGTAATAAGCCATTGTTGGTATGATAATATTACAGAAGTTTTAATTGTATTATAAAATAAGAAAACTTGAAAAATTAATGAATCATCGTGATTAAAACTAATATATATAAAACTAAAAACAAAATAAATCGCAAAAATGTGTGTTTGTGTCAGCAGTACCTACAGCGCTGTAGTTCTTACGATTTTGAAAACCCTTGCTAAAGAGTCGGCGACGAACACCTCTAAGTGCGGGGTGAGGTGCGGTATCTGATATGAGCGCGGGGAAGGGAGTGTCCCGTCTGTACGTTGTACTATTAAGTATTCTGTGGTTAAAGTAAGAGTATAGCACACAGTCATAACTTTAGTTCCTTATGACCACTGCACGCTGGCTTCATTCACACGATTCAAGTTATGCAAGGCTTTGACATTAGTAAACCAACAAAAGATTTCTCTAAAATCTCACAACGTTGTTCAATTGTTCATCGTCGCTTTGGAGGTTCGTATTAACATTTTTGGCGGGTCAGCCTATTCCGTTCGGCATCCTCACTACAATTATAAAACACTAACACTTTGCCCGTGACTTCGTCAGCGTGAATATTCTTAAGGATCCCTAATTTTTTCAATTGATAAATATAGCCTATGTTACTCAGGGATAGTGTAGCATTCTAATGGTGAAATAATTATTGAAATGGGACCAGTAGTTTTTGATTTTATTCGTTAAAACATACAAAAATACAAATCTTTCCTCTTTATAATATTAGTGTAGAATAATGAAGGGTTATAATATTGAGAAGGGCGAACCGAATGTGTCGACCCGCTTATGTGTATAGCGACCCTAAGACCTTAATCTACTGGCGTTTTATGAGCGTTGGCGTTTCTCCAACGTCACTCGACGCGACGTTGAAGTCGTTGAGTCTCTAGTGTCAAGCGTTTGCACTGCGACTTCGCAACGGTAATGTCGCGTCGACGTTAACGTTGCGTTTTTGTTAACAGGTACAATCACGCTGTCCCGCTCTGTCATCTGTCCGCGACGTTAACATTGCGTTCAGCGGGTGTGCAACGTTAACGCTTGCCACTATAGAGACTCGCGACGTCAACGTTGCGTCTCCGCAGCGTTGTCACCGGGCTGAGGTTGGAGGAACGCCAACACTCGTAAAACGCCAGTAGGATAGCAGTCTTAGTGTTAAGCATGCCTAAGCTCTATTACTTATTCCGTCAAGAGTACCTATCGTTGTAACTATATTTCTTTTACCAATAAGGAATCGAATATTTTACTTATGTAAGCCATAGCGTTTTCTTAACAGACTCCACCTTTAGTAACGTTACTAGTAGCAAACATTCAAGGGGTCCAATTCTAACGTAACTTTTAGAAACGTTTGCAATCTAATTTCAACCTCTATCTGTCAAAAATGCCTCTTTATTTTACTACATTTTTTGGAAGTTTTTGGCATTCATCTTCGCTGAGATGAGATTGCGACAATTTTTTTTATGTTAGGGTGTTACCAGACCAATCGATCGATCGATCGATGGTAGAATGAATTAGTCAACGTTGATCCCAATCGATCGATTGACGATCGACGATCGGTCGATGGTAGAATGGATTAGTCGACGTCGATTGTCTGCTTGATTATTATTAGTAATGGATTATAGCCGGAGTTAATCGATCAACGTCGACCGATGCCATCGACCGGCAATAGATTAGTTAGGCGAACGGTATCCGTCGATCAGCCAAAGCTACCACACCAATCGATCAACGTCGATCGATGTCGATCGATAGGATCGATCGATTGGTGTAACACCCTTATATACAACAAGAACTGGCCTTCAGGTGTCCAATACCAAAAGCTGCTAATTGTTCCGCTTAGATAGATAAAATTATTTATTTTTTTATAAAAACCCCCGTATCCAATCAAAAATGTAAATTCAAATTCAGAAAAAAAATATTAGAATACTAACACATGTAGCAAAGGTTGAATTTCATAAGAACATCTCGAATCGATCTCGTATGCGAAACCTGTCTCAAGTCCTATGTGACCCTAATGCCAGCGGAATGGAAATTATTCCCAACATCACACCTTACAACATTCTCTCACAGAAATTACACAATATTATCAAACAAGAATTCATTTGTTAATCGTCTCGATCTGCAAAGGTGGTTTGATTTGACTTCTATTTGATATTAAAACACTACAAATTACTAGGTAAGTATATTTAAATGTCAAATTAATTCATTACTATCTCGTTTATTTCAGCTTAGGTACTAAAAAAAAGTTTTTTTGTAAACAAGTTAGAGAAAAACTTTTTTACCTATTTATATCTATTACAATAATATCATATTTCTTTAGTGTCACCAATATTATCCTAATCTTATTCGTATTGTTAACTCATACACATGCCAATGCTATTTTTTTAAAGTATTTCAAGGAAAGATTATGGTAGGGTACGCAGATTATCAAATATTGCGAAATATTAAAACGATGCTAGAATGCAATCGACTAGATTCTCGCCATAATTGATGGTCAAACGTTCAATTCAGGTCGGTATAGGGGCATTAAACGTTCTTAAACCACTTAATTGTAAACGACTTGCCTTGTAATTTCGATATCAACACACGACACGTCCATTTCCCAACAACCAGATAACATGTTACTGTTTTTTCCACTTTTTTGAAAAAAAATCACATGGCTTTGTAATAAAACTCTACGGTATGACACAACTACATTGAATAAGGAAAATGCACTTAGCATTACAAGCGTCATGGTTTTTGTCGGCATGCCTCCATTTTTCAAAACGAAAGACCTTCATGTCATCAGCCAAAAATCCATGAAATCAGTTTTCATCTCGAAGAACTTACTTGAATATTGTTCATCAATTCGAAATGCTTCGCGAAGTACTGCAAGTACTTGTAGAAGCAGGGTCCCGTAGGATACGAGGTCGTGTCCTCAGGGAACGGGAAGCCGGAGTACTCCATCGTCTGACGCGGAGTGTTTGTTCTGAAAACATATTATTCACTTACTTACATGTCAATAATCGAGTGTCTTCATAAAAGCTTTATGGAGTTATGGATAATCCGTTTCAAAGAGTCCGTTCATCCTTTGATTACGTAGGACAATGAATTTCGTAGCTACCTGCTGCCTTTGATTTGCGTCATCACACATTCTAAATTGATCTTAAAGTATCTATATGAAGAATAGCCATATTCATGCAGCTAACATTGCAGTCTAATTACGAAGAACGTGCTATTTCTTGTGTTACGTTACTTCGTTCCACATAACCTCTACCTTCTAACTCAATGGACTGAGAGGTCGTTAATTCGTTTTATCACTTTAAGTTACTTTATACGATTCTCATTAATGTCTAACACCTACGAATGCATTTACAAGCAAAAAACGACCTTGGTTTTAATTATATAATACCCTTGGTTTCAATTCTAATTTAGTATCGTAGGTACTGTTAATGTTACCTATTTATTTTATGTTTTTTTTGGGTATTTCCCGGTTGATTCTACGGGTTATTTAAAATTTCTTTAAATATTATCCTGAATTAATGAGTTCAACACAACGAATTTAATTTAAGTAAGTGTTTGCCCGACATGTGACGATCAATGAAGGTATTACGAAACTGATCCTCATACTGGTCACAGCGGTCTTATTTCATAATGGACCGGTTCTCTTAAAAAATACAATTATCTAATATCCGCGGTTTCTCTCGGCTTCGCAAACATAGAGCAAAAATGTTAGTTATTGTTGTGTACTTTAGCGCATTCATTGCAAAACTTCGAGACTTAAGTTATGATTTTGTACAGGCTACGCAGCTTCTTGCACTAACGATCTCGTGTTCTATGAGTACAAAGACGCTAACATAAGGATTCAGAAACAAAATATCTACCACTGGCTTTTGTCCGCGACTTCGTCCGCGTGAATGTCGGTTATCGCGGATGCAGACGAAGTCGCGAATTAAAAGGTAGCCTATGTCCTTCCCCAGGGTTCAAGCTATTTTCATACCAAATTTCATAAAAATCGGTTCAGTTGTTTCATCGTGAAAGCGTAACAAACAGAGTTACTTTCGCATTTATAAGTATGGATAACAATATAGAAACAACTTCAAGTACCTTTTCGTTTTGTGTAATCAAAGTGGAGTGGGCAGCTACCCAAACACAAAGAAAAGGTTTAGTAAACAAGGAATGACGCTAACTTAAATATTTACCTCATTTATTTAACAATTCTTGACCTTCTAAGATCACAGCTCGTTTAAGGATATCAGGATCAGGGTACACTTGCAAGTAATCTGACATTGACTGTCATTGGCAAAAAATGTTTAGTCACTGAGTAACCATGTCTGAATATGTTTTTATGCCTTTTATAGTAAACAAAAGTTGCACAACTTTATTTAGGCAAAAATTTGTGTTAAGTATCTAAAAATTTGTTGCTCCTGCATTGTTTCAGTCAAAAACATGTTTTAGCAAGGCTAGCAACACAAAAACATTTTACAAAACAAAATGTTACTTTAACTTAACAAAAAAGAGGAAAATTATGTGCAATAGGTACCTTAAGTTTTTATACATGCTCGTGAAGAGAGGCAATCCATCCTCGTCAACGCCGACGTGAGGGTCGAACCTCCAGGTGCCGCCAATGAAACGGGAGGCCTCAAACACGGTGAAGTTGAGGCCATACTCCTTCATGTACCGGGCAGTGCCCAGACCGGAGTAGCCAGCACCGATGATGCAGACACGAGGTGATGGCACAGACTGGAAATAATTTATATTTTAATTTCACTATTACACACACTTTCCATAAAAGTTTAAAAAAGTAGGAACTACTTGGTAGACTGAAGATGGAGAATCGGGCCGGTATTATGTATGGAACAAATTTTACGTCGTAGATTCCCTAATGTTAATTTTATTATTTTGATAGAAACATTGGAGAAATACAACCTTTAGGGCGCCTTCAAATTAGTCGCGTGACAGTAGCGCGACAGAAGCGCGATAGCAGCGCTGCTTTGTAAATCGTTTCTAATAATCGTCTCTAATTAGATTCTACAGTATTTAATACGTTATTACGTAACTTTAAGTTCTGTTATTAGTTATTTATTACGCTACATTTTCAGTCAATATGATGAATAATGACAGGCTAGGAAAATCAAAAAAGTTTGGCATCAGAAAAGAAGTTTGTTTAGTTTATCGTAAATGCAAAGCTACACTAAGTATCTAGGTAACATTAAATTGCCACTAAATAGAAAACCATTACAGACATTGCCATGGCCCCTATAGATATGATACGGTGAATAAATCGAAAACTAACGACACACAGTATTAGTGGACTCTATAATGAGAATGTAACGTTCGTTTGTGATTATTTCTTAAGATTATTCATGCTATTTCAAAGTACTAGTTACCTAGTACAAGTTTCATATCGGAATATAATTACCCGTTATGATTCTATAACTAGACGCCCGGGCCCGTCTTACCATTGATAATTAAATATTAAGATAACTATTTACATATATTATATTCTGACGATTCTAAAATATAAGCGGAAGCAAATCATGTTTAAAAATTAACATCTTTTAGGAAAATAGATAGGGGAGAGGTGTACGAGGCGATCCCCCTAAGGGAGAATGCTAATAATTTAAAGGATATTCAAATCACTCTAGACATAAAAACGTTTACTGATGGAAAATTTATTTATTTAGCTATTGGTATACTTAAAGTAGTAAAATTATTAATTCTTCATTACAATATTTTAACTTTTTTGAAACCAGGATCACCTAGCCCTCATTTAGGGAATGTTCTGGATTTTCGTGGGATTTGATGACAATGACAACTAGTTAGGGTTTCCAATTATATGTAGAGGTAATCTTAAGTTAAGCACTTATTGAAGTTCGAGATTAAAATAGTTTCTTTATTTTTCTTTTTTCTTACATATTTAGACCTAAACTAAACAAGTCTTCTAAATAGCCTTCTTCTTTTTCATGGTAATTACGCGGCATAGTATACTATAACAAAACATTTTGATTCTTTTTAAGTTTTCAGTCATGGGGTGGGTTGTGTAGGGGGTGTGGGGGTTTGCGTTGGTTTGTTTTTAGTACGTGAGAATATTCTGAATGGCATATACTTGTGTTAGAATGATTCAAGACATACTGTTAAGAAGGGTTTCAGTGTCGGTGTAGTTCAGAGTTATAAGCCATTTTGTCACCTTGTCTTTTACTTCCCTGTAGTTGAACGGGTAAATGCCTAATGTTTTTTGGACTTTGTTGTAAATGCGTGCACTTAAAGTGCAGTATTGGCGGCTTGCCGAAACAGTTCTATGCTATACAGCCTGACACACTGAATGGTTACTACATTTTCCCTTAAGAAATTGTGGTCTGTATATTAGTGATTTGTGTTTCCTCAATACCATTTGAAGAATACAACGCTGTCTTACTGAGAGTACTTGGCATTCACAGGTCTGTTGTTGGGTGTCTGAACGGTTTCGAGGTCATTACCTTCAGTACTGCTCTTTGTGCTCTTTCGAGTTCTAAGAAGGCAGTTTTCGATGCACCTCCCCACGCAACGACACTATTTACTATAATCAATTACTATTTTGTCCAAATGTTGAGCTATGTAGATATAAGCTTTTAATATAAATAAGTCAAGTAAGTTAATGAGGAGGCCTACGTTCAACAGTAGACGGCGGAAGTTAATTATAATCTACACAGACCGAATGTGTGTGTACAATACGATCCCCATGGATCATCTTGCCCCAAACCAAAGGTTCTAAATCTTTGTACGACAACCTATCCTATAAGCTTTCTACACTGACCACGCCATCAAAAACAAAATATGTTATTGCAGAAGTCCGCAACTACAAAAGTTATTACAATTGACTGCCTACAGTAAGAGTTACCTTAGCTTAAAGTCAACCTTATCTTAGATCAACACCACACAATTTATAAAACCGAAAATCACTCGCCACTCATTAGTTCATTGTGAACGAATTCCCCCGTATCGGTGGTAGGGTGTTGGGGGCTACATTTTAACGAAGAAAACCACTAGATGGGATTAGTAGTTTCGTCGTAATTGAACAGGATCATCTTACCTCAACGGATCATCTCGTTTCTTTGTTTATCGATCGAGAGGATTCAGCGAGGAATTTTTGAATAGATTTGTACTTTCTTACATGTACCTATCTAGGTAATTAGGCTTAAGATATTGTTTTAGGCCCCTTGACTAAATTAAGTCAACTAAATTCAGTCGCTACTGAATTCAGTTACTACTTACTACTACTACTTACTTACTGAATGCGATTACACTTTACTGAATTAAGTAGCGACTGAATTTAGTTGACTTTATTTAGCCAAATGTAATAAGGGCTTTAGGCACAAGGTTTACCACAAAGCACATTCACAAGGTATATAATCTATCTATCTTAAACTGTTTGATCTAGATAGTTCAAGCAGCACCGCCTGCTATCTGACCCTTCGGAGATGAACTTAAACTTCGTCTCACTCAACTAAAAAATATATTTAACTGTGTAGATTTATGAAAACCACAGATTTCAAATATATAATAAAATATTATTAATAATTAATCTTGCCCACCTTAAAACAATATAATGTGATTTAATACAATGAAGAATATAATCCCAAGAAAATCGCACTCTATCTATAGACACCTGTCTGCAATCTATATCATTCAAAGATACTTTTATTAAAACGTATTACTTAAAATCGTGTAGAATTCCTTAAATCGTGTTAACGTTAAAGTAACTAGAATCTGTACTTACCTTCACAGAAGCACTGTAACTCAAACATATTTGTAACAGCACTACTAAAATAACACAATATCTTCGAATCATTTCTATTTATTTTTAATTTAATTAAAATGCGCTAATGATTTGAATACTGGCTGACAGACCCGACACAAGTTCAATGCGTATCATTTAACCTTATTATAATAATACTTGATGACAAACATGAGTACTTATAGTACTTAACCAATAATTTTATCTAAAGCATGATTGTATTTTTTAATAACTAATGAATTGTTGCAATTCCGTTAACTCGTGATGTGGATTATGGGTTTTTATTTTACGAGATGTTTCACTAAACCATTTTTTTATGCTCGTCAATGATTTTTGAGGGCCGATGGCCGTGGCGTGGTAATGTGAGTTTTTATTTGAACTCGATCGTGTTCGCGATCGCTACTTTTGTAAACTATACCTACTGGAATTCAGCTTCATCCAGTTTGACTGGAAGTCGATCCCCACTTAGTTGGGAAAAGGCTAGGTTGACGAGGTATACGTACACGAGTGTGCCTAGTTTATACAAAAATACAGAACGTTTGGTAGATCGATGCAAAGCCGTAAAGCGGAGCTAGTATAGACTATTTATAACCATTTGAACCGAACTTGTCTTAGCCGAAGTGTGACTATTTTTTTTAGCACAATTTTAATGATTTTTGATGATAAAACTCAAAATATTGCAGTTAGTTGCAAATAATGGCAATTTGAAAGATAAGTCATTTATATTTTATTTTATTTGGTTAAAAGAATGCGTAAACAATCTAATAAAACCTAATTAGGGGATCTGTGTGATAAGACAATTTTTTAACAGATACTTAAAGTCAAAGACATTTTTAAAGATTTCAGAAACAGGTGTTTTTTTGTTCAAACATTTTTAAAAACATGCCTGGCTATTGTTCTTTCTTTCAAGGTATCAACGACGAATGGTTCCACGCGGTGTATCCCATCTTCGGCCAGCCGACGAAATGAGTTACCCTCACATTCGGTAGGTACTCTACGATTTGGATAGCGTTCTTGGTACATCCGTCAGCGTATTCCTCGTTCGAGAAATTCATCCAAATAAATTAAAAAAGAATAAATAAGTATACTATATACTTCTTTCACTTCTTATCGATTGGGCCCCATTTCTTATCGAAGCTTAAGGAACTAGTTAATACGAATGTGGAAATAAACAGGAAAAAAGAATAGATTGGGAGAATGAATTCAGCGTTTGAAACGATGAAATTGAAGATGAAGTTAAAAATAACAACAGAAGTGTTGAACATTTTGAACACGAATTATAAATTATTTCAATTAAAATTTTCTTTTAAATAATGCGCTTAAAAAATTAAATTATCTTCCTCAATTTGGTTTGTAGGTCCTAATTTCAATAACTGGTGAGCTATCCGCGTAGTTGATACCTCAAAAGATAAAACAATAACCACGCATGTTTTCAAACAGTTTGAAAAAAAAATTGTCTTATCACATAGATCCCCTAATTATGTTTTATTAGATTGTTTACGCATTCTTTTAACCAAATAAAATAAAAACTAAGTTACTTAATATCTTTCAAATTGACCATTATTTGCAACTAACTAGGTAGGGTAAATACGCCAAACGTCGGCCACCCCCCAATCTTCGGCCGTCTGCACATTTTTAACTTGCATTCGTTTACAAGGTAAATAAGTGGCAATTTTGCAACTCGAATTGCATCCTTAGTTCATATTCTATACGTACAAACCGTTACTATTCGATTTCGTCACTCGTTCTTTGCACACTGAGCGTCCGTAGCGATGCCGACGTTGAAGAGCGAAATTCGTAGTAAAAGTACCTTACTTGCTGTGAATACCCACGCTTCGGCGATTGGTATTACAACGATAAGACATTCTTTTTTTTTGTTTTATGCTTTGTTATCAATAATAAGTTAGTGTTATTATATTTTGAGATGGTTTTTTTAATGTTTTGCGTATTGGTTTAAGGGGAAAATAGGGGGCCGCCATTAGAATACCAGTTTCGGTTTAAACCGGATTCTCGGCCGGGGCCGACTTAAAGTAAATGTAGTCTGTTTTATAAACTGCAATACTATCAATTCCTTTGGTATAATAGGAGAATTTGCAAAACTTATCTGGTAAATAAACCTATTTCACGTTTAATCGCCAAATACCGGCCAGGGTAATATTAGTTGAATCTCAAGAAATAAGGTTCACAACACAGAGGCCGACTTTAGAAATATTAAAGATCGTAATGTCGGCCAGCCTCGAATTCGAGCGCCACTATAAAGGCTGATTACTTTTGTATTTTTTCACTGATTATGCGGGTAGTCATTTTTAATATATTTTTTAAACTTATTTTCTCAAGATTTAATATGTATTGTTATAATTTATAAATAAATTATGAAGAGGTTAAGTTTTTGTGTAGAGTTGATATTAATTATAAAATTAAGTTAAATTAATTACAAAATATTACAATATTGAAAACTTGTTTATGATAGTTAAATATGGTTTAGGATACAAATATAAATTGCTTTTTGGAACTTGCTACCTATTAAACCCATGTTTACTAGCTTCAAAAATCTTTAAATGATTTTTATTAACCTGCTTGGGACAAAAAGCTGCCTTTAGATAGTAAGCTCGTTTTACAATATACTAACTTTTAATTTACTACAATGACAGAGCAGGGACATGCAGGGCCTTCACGGGAAGAAGGAAAATTATGCAGTTACAATCACACTAAATTAAAATAAGCTTTTGAGGCAATAAGTAATGAAATAAATCATATTATTAATACATTTTTCATAGTCATATTTTAAAACACCCTATACCCGGCCGACATTTGGGGAAAACGCGACCGACAATGGGCCGTAAACGGCCGACTTTAGGGTTTTTTCGTTCTCGATGCATTTAAACCTTAATACTTTTTGCTTTTAATAGAAAAGACAATCCTATGCCTAAAAACATAAAATAGATTTATCAACCTATCTAAAACCTCATCACAAGGTATCCTTCGTTGCAAACTGATGGAGACAGAGCGATCCAAAGTTAGAAAATCCGTAAGGGCCCCCCTTACGGATTTTCTAACTTTACGACATTTAGCGTATTTACCCTACAATATTTTTGGTTTTGTCATCAAAAATCATTAGAATTTTGCAAAAAAAAAATAGTCACACTTCGGCTAAGACAAGTTCGGTTCAAATGATTGTAAATAGTTTATACTGTGCACTTTCTTACTTCTATAAATTGATAAGTAGGTATTCAAGTTTGAACAGCACTTGTAAGTGTGTGTATAATAAAGCTAAACTTAAAAGCTTAAAAGTCACATCATTGGGAATCCCGAACGTCAATATTTCAACAAAAATACATTACAGCTGCATAAGTACCTACTTAGTTATCTATTTATTTACCTAAACATGCGCAAAATGGTTCAATCTTTATCAGTAGTTCCAAGAAAAAAAGTTAGGGGTAGAATTTTTATCCCCGAAGTATTCAAATAGACCATGGTTCTAGCAATCTAATCAATCTAAACAACCTTTGTGGGCTCATTTGCTTCAAACACCCATTGCGGGGATTGTTGTTTCGTTACAGGATCGTAGCTGTAGAATGTAACTCCAAGATTCGTTTAGTTGTAAGGATGTAGGATATGTGCACAGTAAAGCTAAACTGGAAAGCTAAAAGTCACATCCATATCCCTATGATGTGGATGGGATTCCCATCTCGAACAACAACATTCCAACAAAAACATCACAGCTACATAAGTACCTACTTAGTTATCTATTTATTTACCTAAACTTCCGCAAAATAGTTCAATCTTTATCAGTAGTTCCAAGAAAAAAGTTAAAACATTATGTAAGTTACGTAAGTAGTGTAGATATTTATCTATAAGCGGTTATTTCAGAAAATTCCAGAATCATTCCGCATTCCGTCATTGCGCAATCCGTCTCTTTAATGGATGGCCTGATGAAAACTTTGCAAATAAATGCCAGAAAATTGAAAGTTGAACCTACGCTTATGCATTCGGGTGAACCATCTTTCGAAACATTTAAAAAATATATCTTGCGGGAAATAACTGCCGAAATGCTTCAACGACATCTCTGTGTATCAATGTCTGCATTGTTAAATTTGCATCCACGAAGCATTATTTTTCACAATGGGAAATAAAAAAAATCCCATGGAGCAAACCTGGGTTGTACGGAGGATGGGGTAACATAGAACATTGTCTATTTGAATACTTCGGAGGTACAAATGTAGGTACATGAGATCTTGCAACCGTGTGAGCGGGCGCGTTGTCTTGGCTCCGCAAACAACTTTTGTGGGCCACTCGTCTTCACCACCCAAACACCAATTGTTGGGATTGTTGTTTCCTGAGAGGATCGTAGCTGTAGATCCAAGATTCGTTTAGTTGTAAGGATATAGGATACATTTTGTGATATCTTCATAAAATGATATGTGATAGTCCTGCAAAGTTCGAACTTTTGAAGCATAAAGCACCAATCAACACGACGGGATTTTTGCTCTTCGGTGAGAGAAAAAAGTATCTGCCGCGAAGCAAGCTTTCGAACTTGAAGGTGTTCATGCAGGATAGTGGAAACTGCCTGTGATTCAATCTTCAGGTAAGCCAGAATCTCTAGACGTGTAATGTCTATTCTCCCGCAATAGCCGAACCCTGATGACATTTTCATGAGTAAGTGCAGGTCAGGTGGGGTCAACGGTTTGGTTCACTCGACCACATTTAAATTCAAGAAACCAATAAGTAACTGTTGCTAACGCAGAAGCTTACTCCCCAAATGCAGAAAGGAAATGGTATTCTGCCCTATACTAATTAATATATCCATGTCCATGACGTTTTTTGGAAAAAATATATGCTTAACAGAGAAAGAGTAGCGCTTTACCAGTCGTTACATCTGGCGTTCTTTGGGAGGGGCCTCTGTCCATCAGTGGAAGTCATAAAGCTAAAATGATGATGATGATAAAGGTAAAATATTGGCGGTCGGAGGAGGCATTTTTCAGACTTTGCCCGGCTCGAAAAAATCAGGATCCGGGGCTGATATAACCTTTAGGATAGGATTTGTTAGATTAGGTTAGATATCGAGGTGAGATAAATTAAAGGAATACGGTGTAACGTTTATAATAATCGTCTCTAATTAGATTCTAACGTAACATTAGGTTCTATTATTAGTTACTAGCTTTTGCCCGCGACTTCGTCCGCGTGAATGTCGGTTATCGCGGATGCAGACGAAGTCGCGGATTAAAAAGTAGCCTAATGTCCTTCCCCGGTATTCAAGCTATACTTATTCATACTAAAATTCATCAAAATCGGTTCAACCGTTTCATCGTGAAAGCGTAACAGAGTTACTTTCGCATTTATAATATTAAGTATGGATAGTATGGAAGTATGGATTACGCTACATTTTCAGCCATTATGTTGGATAATAACAAACTAGGAGAACAAAAAAGTTTGGCATCAGAAAAGAAGTTTGCGTAGTTCATCGTAAATGCAAAGCTACGATAATTATGTATTTAGATAACATTAAATGACCACTAAACAGAAAACCATTACAGACATGGACATTGCCATGGCCCCTATAGATTATGATAAGGTGAATAAATCGAAAACTAACGATATGCAACATTGGTGCACTCTATAATGAGAAAGTAACGTTCGTTCGTGATTATTTCATAAGATTATTCATGCTGTTTCAAAGTACTAATTACTTAGTACAAGCTTCATATCGGAATAATTACCCGTTATGATTCTATAACTAGACGCTCGACTTACTCACTGATCATTAAATAATAAGATGTCTATAAACAATAAGATATCTATACATCTTGTCTGACTGATAATAGCGGAAGCTAATCATGTTTTAAAAATAAACATCTTCTAGGAAAATAGGTACTGCAGTATAGATAAAAATAAAACCGAATTCTAGAAGACACTTCAGAAAGCGCGCGGAAGATACTCATCACCTGCATTGCAATTCTGTTACAGTCTCCCTCGGTGAACACCTAGGTGATGTGAGCTGTCATCCGATTGCAGTGCTTTGTAAATCAGGATAGATGGCAGCTCACTTCACCTAGGTGTTCACCGAAGGAGATTGTAACAGAATTGACATACTGGTCAAACGTTAAAAAATATCTACGATTAAATCGTAGATATTAATTGACGATAAAACACACAAACAACTAATAAAAAAATAAACGTTATGATGTTTGGGAAATTCAAAGTTTCATTTAAAAGTCAATTTAAATTATGCTAAAAGGAACTAACGTCATGAAAATATTTGTTGACGTACAGACGCCAGCACATCAAGCCATACCTAACTGTCAAATTTTCCCAATTAAATATGAACCTTATAATTTGTTGATAAAGTTGAAAATCTATCAAAGAAATTTGACAGATTGTAGTAGCTTGATGTGCTGGCCTCTGTACCTATCATTTAAAATCCAAAAAATATAACAAATTGATGACTTTACAAGACGAAGAGGAAAAATATGCAATACCAATACTATAGAGTGATGGTCATGATGACCTTATCTTTAGTTGAGGAAAGATTTTAGCAAATAATACTCATAACGTTATTCACCAGTAAAAGAACCCGAGGGTTAGCACAAACGCAGTATTCGATCAGACTCGATTTTTGAATCGAAAATTATCCGGTAAGCATGTTAAAATCGTAGAAGGTACCTACCAACTAAGGCAGATAGATCCTAATTTGTATATATAGGTATACTGTATTCTTTGATCCTAATTCTGTACAGATAGAAAGAGACCACACTCCACACTTATAGCCCGCATCCCAGGTAAAAATTTAGTAAAAGTATAAGACAATGAAACAAATTAATGCTTACGTCATAAAAAACATAGTTCACATCCTCTTCATGTTTCATCCACTTCACTATAATAAATATAAAGACCACCGAAGACACACAATATATACACACACGTTTATGTCTGATTCGTATCATTTTCTAAATTCCTATTGCTTGCTGTGTCAAAACAAATTTTGGAGTACAGTTCCCAAAAACGGGGAACTTAAGCAATGAAACTCCTACGGCAGATTGACTGATGGTGATCCTGATCTTAGACTGTGACGAAAGTGAACAGCGGAATGAATACACGCTGTTGCTGTGTGGTGTCACGAAGTGACAAGTCTATAATAGGTACCCAGCACCGTGAGAATACTTCAGATTTTGCTATGAATACACATGATAAATACGTTACATTAAACAACGTTATTTAATAAAACATAAATAGTATACCAACTCATATTTTTTTTTATTCGTTTGACTACTCGGTCTGACTTTGGCAGTTGAATGTTTGATTAGCCGCACCGCAGAATATAAAATAAATTAATCTCGTAGAACGAAAAAGGTTTTTGTAATTTCCATTCGTCTCGAATGTTTTTCAACCAATTTGTAGAAATGGAAATTGTTATTAAGTACACATTCATTATTATTACTTACATAAACCATACAAAGGTACAGCCATAATGTGCAATGAATTTAATATGAGATTTAAGAATCATCAAATTTTTCAGTAGTACCTATATGAGTAATATATAATAATAATAATAATATGTGGGGACATTTCACACACGGCCATCTGACCCCAAACTAGGGAGACCCTGTACTATGGGTGTCAGACAGCTGATATACATACACAAATATATTTTAAATACATACATATATAGATAAACAACACCCAGACACAAGGCAAACACAAGTGCTCATCACACAAATATTTACCCTGGGCGGGAATCGAACCCGCAACACGCTGCGCAGCAGTCGATCGCTCAACCACTGCGCCAACTGTGTCATCAGAGTAGAGTAGAATGAGCACATAGGATGCCAGAGTGTAGTAATTACGAACACACCCATGACCCTGCCATTGGCCACCATTAAACTACAACTTTAAATGGGTCAAACAAACAAACAAGGATCCCAAATAATTAAAAAACTAAAAATGTAAATAGTTTCAAAATATTTTAAGGAGTTTAAAATCAACCTTTACGGGAGTGAAATGGGGTGGGAACGGGCTAGCTAGGGTTAGGGCTTCAACAGGCTGTGGCAGTTGTGAGGTATACCAACTCACACTGGTCACAACTGCAACAGCCTGTTTGTTGAAGTTTTGAAACATGAACATCTAAACTCTACATAATTGGGCCTGAGCATCTCAATTCTGTTTTTTTTTTTAATCTAATGAATTCACGGCAAGAAGACTTTACTTCTACTTATCCCCATTCTAGCAAGAGACAAGTTTATTGACCAACAACAGTGAGCGGATTAGCCTTGTAGAATGAAGTACTTCAATTAAATTGAAGGTACTGGTACCTACTCGAGTCGTCAAGGACAAACAGGCTTAAATTATGTCCTGTCTATATGTCGCTAACAACTCTATCACATATAAATTCATATTTCTTAGAAATAACGAATGAAATGTGTTTATTAAAAGCTGGTTTGGATTGTGACTAAAACTAATTCATAGAAATAAGCTCGAAAAACTTGAGGAAATATAAAGCAAATAAATAAAGAACACAAATCTACCCACATATATTTATCTAAGTAGATTCTACTTCTGCAGTACTGTGCAGTCGACTATTTGGTTGGTTTTTCACTGATTTCTCGTACCGAAAATTATGTGGCAAACTGTCAAGCGCGTTAAAGTGGCAATAATTAGTGAATTTCACTGAATTATTCAGGGGCGGATCTATTTGAGGGCGTTTTTGGATTGCAGCCCGGGGCCCCATGAATGCATAGGGCTCCCAGCCCCTATTGAAAACAATGGACAATATTATGAATGTAAAAAAAGAAAACCATCGTGAACATCATTATCGAAAACAGTTTATTTTTTGACAAAATGGCAATTTAATTAAAGGTTTGGCAAGTAGTATTAACCCAGGGCCCCACAAACTCACGATCCGCCCCTGGAATTATCAACAATCACTTACTGCAGCTTACGCGCGATTGATAATAATTAGTCACAATATTTTATTGTACCAGACAAGGGAAGATTCGCCAGCTGATGGCCTAGGGGGGGGGGGGGGGGGGCAAGTTGATATATGGTGGATAGGAAAAGTATTAAATACAGTCAAAGGCACATGAACCTTTTGGAATCTCTAGGGGGGGGGGGGGGGCAGCTGCCCCTACCTACACCTTGGCGACGCCCGTGGTACCAGAAACCGTGACTGCTTTTAAAATCTAGGTCCTTGGGTTATAAACTCAGAAAAACAGACAAAATGCCAATAACGCGGGAATATAATAACTCGGGACCTAAGTAAAACTCCCTCTCGTACAAATGCAGTAGAGAGACTGCCACTCCAGAGATTGGTTCAAGCCATAGATATCCGAATTTAAGCTTACAATAATAATTTTATCGATGGATAACAGTATCGATGTCTTGCCCTACCTAAACATAAATTTAAAAAACTGGACAAGTGCGAGTCGGACTCGCGCACGAAGGGTTCCGTGCCAATATCTTTGCAACATTGGATATCGAGTAGAAATACGACACAAAAAATCACGTTTGTTGTATGGGAGCCTCTCTTGAATATTTAGTACTTGTTGTTATAGTGGCAGCAGAAATACATCATCTGTGAAAATTTCAACTGTCTAGCTATCACGGTTTATGAGCTACAGCCTGATGACAGACAGACAAACGGACAGTGGAGTCCTAGTAATAGGGTCCCTTTGGGTACGGAACCCTAAAAACAAATTATTAAGCGCCTTGCTCTAAATGTTTAATTAAGTATAATGTATTATTTAAGTATGTATTTTTTTTTTTTTTTTTCACCACTATCTCGCCTGATGGGAAGCGATGATGCGGTCTAAGATGGAGCACGCTTGCCTAGAAGTAACTTATTCACTCTTGACTTAAAGACTCCCAGGTTGTAGCTATCAGGAAACACAGACTCTGGCAGGGAATTCCACTCCTTAGCAGTCCGCACAATGAATGTATTCCCAAAACGTTTAGTGCGTGTACTATTCCATTTTGTATTGTTTTGATATGTTGATTTTATTTAACTTTACCAAATCTGTATTTAATACATACAAGCTAGTAGCATACTAACATGTGGAAACGTAGTGGATTGTACATTCAAGCTGGGTCAGAAACATACAATCGTAACGATTTTGATATTTTCATCATTGATTAAAAGACTTTTTTAATTTAATTACGCTAATTTAATCGTGGCTTAATTTAGAACTTAATCTGCCATTTCTGTTTGTTTAACTGTTTCTACAATAAAATCTACATTCAAGTTTTATAATTAACTAGCTTTTGCCCGCAACTTCGTCCGCGTGGATGTCGGTTTTTGCGGATTAAAAAGTAGCAAGTAATGTTTATCCGACGAATGGGTTCACTTCAATAGTTAACGGGGTTAGATTAGAACACGCGGCCACTTGATCCCCAGGCAACACTAACATATTTTGAGCTATTATCACTTGCGAATGATTGGAGAATGATTACATCGAGCATTGAAATAACACTTTTTGTAATTATAATAATACAAGCTTTTGCCTGTGACTTCGGCCTCGTGAATATCGGTTTTCGCAGGTACAGAAACAATGGCGAATTATAAAGTCATCTATGTCCTTCCCCAGGGTTCAAGATATTTTCATACCAAATTTCATCAAAATCGGTTCAGCCGTTTCATCGTGAAAGCGTAACAAACAGAGTTACTTTCACATTTATAATAAGTATTAAATATGGAAGTATGGATATTATCATCATCATTAGCCGAAAGACGTCCACTGTTAAACAAAGGCCTCCCCCATAGAACGCCGTTTTATAAAAATCTACATTTAATTATAACTACTTAGTAAATTAGCAAAACAGTTAACACCTCGTTGATAAAGACAAGAAATCACCCAAGATACTTTTTTTTTATTTATTCATCATACATTTATCAGCAGATGCCGTGCCTATAAGTATTCATCACACGAACATAATAGGTTTCGGAATTCAAAAGGTTAATGACAGATAGCGCAACCATGGTTAATTTACAGTTAATGCTTGTCCCTATTAATTATCTAAAAAGTGATTACGACTTGTACAGTTACTTATATCATAATTAATTATCTTGATTGCAATAGATAAGTTTTATCGAGATATGCAGCTCCGTTGTTGGTGATGGAGAGTCGTTCACGAAGGAACATGAAGACACAGGAAGTAGCTAAAATTAATAATACATTTTTAATTCCGGAACCTGACATATGCATATCTTTATTTTGTTGTCTATCTGTCGTATTTGCACATTTATTAAGATTCATATATTTTTATCAAGGCGATCTTCATTCACAAAAATAATTACAATTTGGCACACCACCTACCCATCCAAACTTAAATATGCATTGGAAACTCTGTCAAGGAACACCGGTGAATTCATCATACCCATAATATAAACTAACATCTTCCTTAACCATAATTTTGATTCACTGTTGGCTACAAACGGCTATAATTATTTCTGCCCATGACACGGCTGCCCACCGAAGCTTCAGATATACTCCATTGTTCGACGACAAACCATGCCTCTGTCATAAAGTACCAACGATAATGTACTGGTTTCGAAAGTGGTGGGCATTTTAATATTGTTAACGGAAAACAAAAGTGGAACTATTAAAAATATTTGCCGTAAGGTAGGTACCAACAACTTTCGCAGAGCGAGTTGGGATCGCTCTCATTAATTTGCGCATTATTTGCACCAAGTTTTTTTAAACCAATTTTATAGACAGCAAACATTTTAACTTCTTTTAAAACAAAAAGGTGTTTGAATTTCTGGAACAGAAACTGCTATAAATCTTATCAACTTTAGCTCAATACCCACGACATTATATAATCAAAGATACCCACTTATAAAAACACAAAATCTTATAATTGTAATTAATTTTAATTAACGGTTTCGTTTTATTCAATAACTTCACGGTTAACCATTAAAACCATTGTTCAAATCAATGCAGTATCAGAAAAGGCACGCGCTCAGATAGTGTCTACAAACATGGAGAGACATTATGTGGCCCAGCCGGTTGCGAAATGCTTCCCGTTTTGCCTTCGACAACATTTTCCGCACAATTCTGCGCGCACGCACGAAATGTGTCGGCAAACCATCACCACTGATACGATCACGAGGCGTAAGTAGATATAGTGAATACGACGGAAATGTAGGTAATTATAGGAAACTTTATAATTACTAGAGTTAATTAGATTTTTTTAGTTATCTGCATTGTTATAGTAAAACAAAACAAACTGGTTGATTTGTATTGTATCAGGGCAGGTAGGCCCCCATTGTGTAGACCCTAAACATTGGCCACCATAACCATAATGCTAATGGGATAAAGCGTAGGTCCACGAGATTCATGATTGAATTTAAATTTGGTAATTTTTCCAAATCATACTTAATTGCTACCCTTTGCCCTGTACCTCCGAATTTTTGCCTCCAGTTGACTAGGTAGCACTAGTGTCAGCTACTCAATCACACGATCACTAATTCGGTTCCAAAGAGAAGGGAAATCGGAACTTAGCTTGGCAACGTGTGTTTAGTGTTTGGTTCTAAGCACGGTTTTAAGTTAAAAATTATCAAAATATTGGCTATGCTTTTATTTGTATGTATTTCCAAAAGTATATACTGGTAAATATATATACTGGTAAGGGCAGTTAGAAACAAAATTTTAGAAGTCGTGTATCTAAAATTGGACTTCCGCGAGCTGACCTACGGATGCTGGATGCTGCTCATAGTTCAGATCCAATATCCTACTACTAATAATTTAATTTTTGTCATTTTCAACTATTTTAATTAATTTAATTCTTTTGACATTCACTTGCGTGAACTTATTTATTACTAATAATTGTGAGTGCGACCCTATTCTAGCATTTATGCGTTTTGGTTGTTAACTGTTAGCAATGTATCTGTTAAATAAATTAATTAATTAATCCGTGCTAATATTGTAAATGCGAAAGTAAATCGTCTGTCTGTTTGTTTGTTACGCTTTCACTGCTAAACCACCGAACCGATTATGATTGAATTTGGTAGGTACAAATTAAAGCTTGAACAACAAGAAAGGACATAGGCTACTACATATTTAATCTGTGACTTTGTCTGATAAAAATAGGTGCTATTGCCATAGTCTTCATCTGCATTTTTCGTGTTCTTCTTCAGGCTATGCGACAATTTCTTAAATTAAGATTTTAATTTCATCTTAAATACTATTATAGTCATACAATGTTTAATATTTTCTGTTCAAATGTGATACAATACCAATACGACCGATTTATGTAGGTGAAATTTAGTTGAATAGATTATTATTAAATTAGAATTATTATTTTAAAGTAGGAAAATATTGTTATTTTCAATTGTTTTATGTTTCTACTTTCAGCAATTCTTTACTCATAACTAAATTAAATTGCTGTACAACTTTTTTTTCAGCAACTTGTAATTATGATTGACTGAAATGGCGAAAATGCAGTGGCCAATTATTGCAACCGTTATTTTTAAAAAAGCATTACATTTATTTTAGATTTAGCTGTTATCTACCTATATGTATTCACACATATTAATTATTTATCAAAAAAAAACAAAATAAGCACCACCTACCAGAGTCAACACATCGGCAACTTCTAAGATCACATTTAACAAACATAATATTGTCACACACGATCTATACGCCATTATTAACAGCAGAACATCAATGGAACACTATAAAAAATCCTTGGATAATAGCTTGAAGATAATATAAAAAGTGTAATCGTTGCGCGTCCGCTGGCGTTCCGCGAAGAGACAACACAAGAGTGAGCTCTGGGTTGTGGGTGACTGAAGTAGGGGACCACTCGACGACCTTGACCGTCGAGGCTCACTGACTCACATACACAGATTCTGTCTTCTTATTACTTGTGAATCGATCACAACAAAAACTTAATGATAATTATGACGGTGTGAAGTCACTTAATGATGTTCCAATGATACAGCGATTGCGCCCTGCTACGCTCTGCAAGTCGGCGCGCTGCGATTCATGGTTATTTGCGGAGCCTCTTTATCATTCTTGTGGTTCATAAAAGGCTTTGGTTACCAAAAAGGGTAACGTTTATCATTATGTTACACCCACGTTAGCATACAGTGAACTTGACAAAGATACCTTAGTAAGGGTTTCTTTACGACACTTCGAAAATACAAAATTAAAATATTTGACAAAGTTATTTCTTCTTAGTACTCGCTGAAAATCTGCAGCTTTCCCTAAATATGTACCTAAGGCGTAAACAGGACTGCTTAATCCGATTATAATAAACTTGTCTCTACAATTATTCATCAAAATTAAAATCGGTACAATATAAGAGCAAAAATATAGTTTAATTAGTGTAGTGTATGTATTAGTAGTGTAGTGTGGTGTGTGTGTTTAGTAGTGTTAGTGTGTAGTTTAGTTTAATTTGTAACTAAATAAGTACTTTTTACAAACAGACAGACCAAAATACCTGCTTTACTAGACAACCTGCCCACGTATTTACCTGTTTAACATTCATAGATAAAACTATGGTTTTGTACTAATTTTTAACACATTAGGAGCATGAGTTAATGACTTACATTATGAGTTGATACCGCTTCTCTTATCAACTTACGGTTTCTAGAAAGGTATCAGTAGAATAGGGCTACTTATGATTTGGAACACCTATAAACCTCAAACTGAGCATATTATTGCATCAAGCAGGTACTTAGCTAGAGCTACCAACTTATCCTAAAGTCATTAAGCACTGCTACTGGATTTTCCACCGAATTATGACATCACCAACTTAGGTATTCTTCAACTGTTTTAGAAATAGGTAAGTACCTATTAGCTACTTGCTTAACTTCATACATAATTCAGAACTATTGAGTTAAGACACAAGGAAAAGCTTTCCCTTTCGATACCTAGTTAGTTACTCAAACTCAAATAATTTATTTCGAACTAGCTTTTGCCCGCGACTTCGTCCGCGTGAATGTCGGTTATCGCTGATGCAGACGAAATCGCAGATTAAAAACTAGCCCTTCATTCTAAATTTCATCAAAATCGGTTTAGCCGTTTCGTCGTGAAAACGTAACAGACAGAGTTACTTTCGCATTTATAATATTAGTATGGAAGTATACATAAGTAACCCATTTACAGGCATTTTTTAATTCTCAAGGAGTCAGTCAGTCAGAAAGTTGAGGCTGGTTTCCCATTCCAAACAGTAGGTTTCTATGGAGAAGAATGAGCAAGAAACTCCATGAACACTCTTTTAGGTACGATTCCGACCGATCGGCTCCGAACGGCGCTGTCAGCATCCAATCGACTGCCGTCGGGTCCGTTCGGAGTAGGGATGCAAAGTCTTTCGAAATATCGATATGAACATCGATATTTATATCGAAGGCAAAGAAATATCTTTATAATATTTTTATTATATTTAAAATATTTTTATAGCTCTGTAAAAATTTGGGAAATCAAAAGCAATTTACAATCAAAGTTATTTATTTTGTTACAAAGATAGATGAAAAAAGTAACAGCAAGTACACAGCGAAGATGATGATCACATAAATATTTTTCATGACAAACATGTTTTACTTATGGCGAGTCTCCTGCGACACTGTTTTGTGTTTTCTAACACCTAACATCAAAATATTCGCCCATGTTTTGTTGAATAGCATCTTCGCAATGTACAAACTTTTTCGTTTATCTTTGTAACAAAATAAATAACTTTGATTGTAAAATTGCTTTTGATTTTCCTTTTGATTTGCAGTTTTGATGCAATAGTTATTTATATTTGACTAGCTTTTGCCCGCAACTTCGTCCTCGTGAATGTCGGTTAACGTGGATGCATATCCTATGTCCTTTCCCAAGGTTCAAGCTATCTTCATACCAAATTTCATCAAAATCGGTTCAGCCGTTTCACCGTGAAAACGTAACAGACAGAGTTACTTGCGCATTTATAATACTAAAGTATGGATTAGATTTAGATAGTAATAGTAATAGCAGGTAAAATAAATATAAATAAATAATATATAAAAAAATTCCATAGTAAATAAATAAATAAATAAATAAATAAATAAATATATTTTGGGTTTTCCGATATGGATATTATCGATATCAATGATTTTAGCATATCGATATAAATATCGATATTTTGGTGTCGATATTATCGATATTATCAGTAACGCGATATATCGTTGCAACCCTAGTTCGGAGCCGGGCGGCCGAGCGTCGTGGAATACGAACAGAGATTACGGTGCAGCAACTAGCAAATCATTCAAGTTGTGTTCTTCAAGCGACAGTTTCAAAAATGGATACGGAAGAAAAACTAATTTCTTTCTATGCTTGGAGTGCGTACGGATTCCAGCGGACGCTGTCGGCTGCCGCGGCACGCGTACGGCTCCGTTCCGATGCAGCGCGATGCGAGCCGGTTGGTCTGAATCGTACCTTCGAAATCAATGGCATATTACAAATTTAGGTTACATCATTGCTTACAAGAAAATAACACAAAAATTACCCATGACCTACTTCTCAGTAAGTACCAACCTACTGGGTAAGTAAATATGTTTTGACCGCCACGACTACCTACATGTAACGTTACCATTTGTAAAAAAAATCAAAAACCCGGACTAACCCGACATAAAAGCCGGACTTTTGGGTCCCAAAGCCGGACATCAAGAATATTGAAATATTGAATAAAACACATATCTAAAAGCCGGACGCTAAAAAAGGGATTTTTGACAAAAAAATAAGAAAACACATAGGTAGGTAAGTACATAACTACTTTATAAGAAGCGTTTAGTTTTGCGAGTCAGCAAATCTCGTCTCGCTCGCTCGTTCGCTACTGACTGCAAGAGACAAGACTGAGACAAGAGATCAAAAAGCCTAACACTGTCCGGTTTTATGCGGACGGATGGCAACGCTACCTACATGACAGATTTCTATAGCTACGTAAATCGTAGCTTGACGCCGAGGCCCGAGGGCACGTATTTGCTTTTTTGACGTGGCGGTCAAAAAGTTAAGCACGTCCAGCTCACACTGGGTTGTCTACCCAGCATCTGGATACTAAACCTTAACAACCTTACCTACTGACTGACCAAGAAAACTCAACAGGTAATGCGTCCTTCGAAAAAATCTGTTGCCATATCTATCTCTATTTACATAAGGACACAGCGGTTCGCGTGGTAACGACGCTACAGACAAGCTCGCTAGAAGGTGGTCGAGTACAAGCGCGGTGGGTCCGGAACCCATAGTGCCACTCCCCTTTGGGCACCTACGCACCATGGTAAGAAAACGTACCAAGGATCTACACCAAAGACTGTGGAACGAACATGGTGAATGCAGGCAGGCCAAGAAGGCACTTTCTGTGATTGAGGGCCTCTTCACGACTGAGGCAAGCCATCCGACTGTCTAAACAATAGCTGCGTGTGGTCACAGCCGCCGTAACTGGCCATGGGTCTTTCAATAAACATCTTTTTGTCATAGGAGTAACAGACATCCCACTGTGCAGAGCCTGCATGGGGGCGGACGAGACAGCAGCCCATGTGCTTCTGAACTGCCCTGAGGTCACTTCGTACAGGGCAAAGTACTTCGGTAACCCAGGTAATCTACGGGAGATCGTCAGCGACGTCAAGGCGCTGCTAACCTTTCTTGGGAAGCTCGGATGGATCGAATGATGTACTTACCACCTGTACGCAAAATACGCGCTTGGACGTGGAGTTGCCGGTTGCGGCCACCAGCCCGTGATAATAATACTACTACTACTACTACTCTATTTCTATAAGTAGGTATAGGCAAAGCAAAAGATATTGGACATACCTACTATACAGTATAGTACAATATCCTTTGCCGGTCATTCCAAATGACCGGCTAATCGTTACCACATCGTATCAACAGCAGTACGTAATTTGATAAAGATTCAAAAACAAAAAATGATTAGCGCCATGAAGAGGACGCTGGACTCGGAGGAGTGCATTATTTTGGTAACTGTTCATTAAGGATAATGTAGGAAACATTGTCCTATTAATTCCATGGATTTTTTAAGAATATTAATTCATCTTCTATCTTCTTCTATATAATAAAAATGAATCGTTGTTCGTTAGTCTCGCTAAAACTCGAAAACGTCTGGACCGATTTGACTAATTTTGTTCTTTTAAATATTTGTGGAAGTCCAGGGAAGGTTTAAACGGTAAGAAAATTGAAAAATCAATAGGGGATAATACTGCAAAGTTGTGGCGTCAGAGTCCAGCACTAGCGTAAACAGTTTTTCGACGAGTCGTTCAAAGCATAATAAAAATTGTGTACTAGTCAAATGTACTAGTCCGTGTGGTGTCGGACGTAAAGAATAGCACTACCCCATATCTTCCCGTGGGTGTCGTAAGAGGCGACTAAGGGACTTACCTGAGGATGGGCAGCAGCGATCTCTGTGCCTTTGTAACAACCATTCGCCAACCCGCCTGCCAAGCGTGGCGATTATGGCAAAACCCCCCCTTGGGGAGGCCTATGTCCAGCAGTGGACGTCTTTCGGTTGAAATGATGAGTTCAAAATTGGGAAGTGTGTTATATTATACAATAATGCACCAGTGCTGCGTATTTGGATGTAGGAATGAAGGGAATTATTCGTTTCTAAAAGAAAAAAATGTTAAAAAAATACTGGAAGCAGCAACACGTAGTATAAAGACTTTCGAGCTAAAGACACTCTAAAATGTGTTCAGCACATATTAAATCCGAAGATTTCATTGAAATTGAAAAGTATTCAGGTGAGATAGTCGCTACAAAATAACGTTCACTTTTATCATATAAGACAACCAAATATGATTTTATTCTAAGTACAACCTAGAATCCACTTTCAAATGGCCGTACCATGCCATAATAAATATAGTAGTTAAGAGTATGAGTATAGTTAGAAAACTTTGATATATTTTCACAAAATACCTAAGTACCTAGTTATTACAATATTTAATAACATAATATAGGTAATAAGAATGCGGTTTGTGATATGAACTCCTTGCTATTTTAGAAGATTTTATGTTATATTGTCATAATGTATATTTGTCACATTTGTCACTACTGTCTGTATTTTTAATGTTGAATAAAACCAATGCTTCCTATGGTTTTGTCTTTAGCATGTATCAATTTATTCAACATTAATTTTGTGTTTCTCCGTGGCTAATATGCCTACTACCGAAAAAGAAAAATCTTCATCGATGTCGCGGTACTTACGGCCCGAACGTTTTGACGTTGAACCTTCCATGGCTGGCTCGGACTTGAAGTGGGCTCACTGGAAGTATTTGTTCGAGAACTTTATCGCGCTAGAAGCTTCCTCGGCAGACGATTACGATTATAAATTTCTTGTCAACCATATCGTCATCGATATTTAACTATATCCGCGCCTGCACTACGTACGATGGTGCAATTACTACTCTCAACAATGCCTACGAAAAGAGGCGAAATATTATTCTGACCCGCCACCGCCTGAATACCAGAAAACAACAGTCTGGCGAATCGTTGGCGGAGTACTCGAGAGATCTTACTATAATTGCTCGTGACTGCCTCTTTAAGGATGTGACTGCCAATGAACACCAAAATGAAACTGTGCGCGATGTTTTCATTGCCGGAATTTCGTCAAAAAAAATTAAAGAAAGACTTTTAGAAAAATCCACTATGACTCTCGAAGAAACCTTGGACTTTGCTATAGCTTTAGAAACTGCTGAAAATACCTCTAAACTATTAACAGCGCCTTGTCCTTGTATATAATTTGCTCCTGTCAATGCAGTCACTGAAACTCAAGAAACGTCAATGCGGCAAAATCTAGCAGCCTCCAACACTCGAAACAATTTTCAACATAGCCGCCCTATACTAAATAGCCGTCGATGCTTTTTCTGCGGCGGTAATATCCATCAAAGACTCAAATGTCCTGCTAGAAATGCTGATTGTCAGCTTTGCTCCAAAAAAGGACATTTCGCTAACGTATGTCGTAGCATCGGACAAAGCCAACGCACTGCAAACGCTATTAGTACGAACGACGATAACTCTCAATCTGAAGTCCTTGGCTCTCATCTATCAACTGTATCTGCTGCTGCTCCAACAAGCCTGCAAAAAGCGTCTATCAATATCACTTTAAATAACTTACGTGTGGATGCTCTACTCGATACCGGAAGCTCTCTCAGCTTTATCGATAAGAATCTTGCTCAAACTATGAAACTAAGACGCAAGCCCTGCAAACAAGCTATAACTCTAGCATCTCTAAGCAACATTTCATACGTAGAGGGGCTATGTTTCGCTAACATTCAAATTGGTGAGCACAAATATCAACGTCGACCTCTACTCATTATTGCTAATCTGTGTGCTGACATAATTATCGGGCATGATATACTGAAAACACACTCGTCGGTGGAACTCCAGTTCGGGGGAGATAAACAACCCTTGAAAATTTGCAATATAATGGAGGCATCTGTCCCGGCAGCATCAGTTTTTACTAACCTTGCGCCAAATATCAGGCCTATAGCTATCCGCTCGAGAAGGCATTCTCAAGAAGACCAAGAATTCATATCTAACGAGATTAAATATTTACTGAAAGATAAAGTCATTGAACCCAGTGTTTCACCTTGGCGAGCTCAAGTACTTGTTGCCGGAGGGGGCCATCATCGGAAGCGCCTTGTAATCGATTATTCACAAACAATAAACAGATTCACAGAGCTAGACGCATATCCTCTCCCGAGTATTGACTCCATCATAACGCAAGTAGCTAAATATAACGTCTTTAGCGAAATTGACCTCAAAAGCGCCTATCATCAAGTGCCCCTTCTCTCTAGAGAAAAAAGATACACTGCCTTTGAAGCATGCGGTAACCTCTATCAATTCACTCGAATACCGTTTGGGGTCACAAATGGTGTAGCGGCATTTCAGCGAACTCTGCAATATATTATTGATTCTGAAAATCTAAAAGGCACATATGCATATCTTGATGACGTAACCGTTTGTGGAAAAGATAAGGAAGATCACGATAGAAACCTTCAGAAATTCATGGAAGCCGCTAAGAGATACAAACTCACTTTGAATACTAACAAATGCACTTTTGAAACAGACTCGATCAATCTTCTTGGTTATACCATTCATCGTAACATCATTAAACCTGACAAATCTCGTTTGGAACCACTAATGAATCATCCAATCCCAAACGATACTGCTACTTTGAAAAGATCACTTGGACTATTTGCGCACTACTCAAAGTGGATCTACAACTTTTCTTCTAAAATAAGACCACTGATTGAAGGTACTCTACCGTTAACTGAAGACGCTATCAATTCATTCAATAATCTTAAAACTGATATTTGCGAGGCTACCTTGGCTGGAATAGACGATAACGAGACATTTTCCGTTGAACCGACGCTTCCGACTTCGCAATAGCAGCGACATTGTCACAGAAAGGACGTCCTGTAGCGTTCTTCTCGCGAACTCTTAACGATTCTGAAAAGCGACAACCCACA
The DNA here is from genome assembly GCA_947361185.1 of Charanyca ferruginea. Taxonomy (NCBI): domain Eukaryota; kingdom Metazoa; phylum Arthropoda; class Insecta; order Lepidoptera; family Noctuidae; genus Charanyca; species Charanyca ferruginea. Next base: position 12,025,451 of record OX376076.1, read on the forward strand.
ATTGAAAAGGAGGCAAGTGCAATTGTCGAAGCTTTACGCAAATGGAGACATTTCCTAATCGGAAGACACTTTCTACTAATTACTGACCAACAGTCAGTTGCGTTTATGTTTAACCAAACACATTCAAATAAAATTAAAAATGAAAAAATAGAAAGATGGCGCCTAGAATTGTCATGTTTTAGATACGATATTGTTTATCGACCTAGTAAACAAAACTTAATCGCTGACGCACTCTCGCGACTATGTATGCACATATACATTGCGACCTCTCACTCCAGACTCGTCGAGCTCCATCGTTCTCTCTGTCACCCAGGTATCACTCGTATGGTTCACTGGGTCAGATCGAAAAATTTGCCATACTCAATTGAAGAAGTAAAGAAAATTACGGCAGCATGCCCAATCTGTGCCGAAATTAAACCACGTTATGTTGGTCATCAAGGACACCTTATAAAAGCAACTGCACCGTTCGAAAGATTGAACTTAGACTTCAAGGGGCCAATTCCTTCTAACACTCAAAACCGATACATCCTTACGATTATCGATGAGTATAGCAGGTTCCCTTTTGCTTATGCCTGTAAAGATATGACCTCCGAAACAGTAATTAGATGTCTGAAAGACCTATTCTCCACGTTCGGCACTCCAGCTTACATTCATTCGGACAGAGGGACCTCATTCTTATCTGACGAATTAAGACAATTCTTAACCTCACTAGGTACATCTTGTAGTCGCACAACGCCCTATAATCCTCGAGGAAATAGCTTGGTAGAGCGCTTAAATGGTACACTATGGCGCACATCTCAGATCCAATAACGAGGCTATCGCAAACTGGGAGAAAGCCATACTACCGGCGCTACACTCCATTAGATCTCTTTTGTGTACAGGAACCAATGCGACCCCGCATGAGCGTATGTTCAACCATCCTCGCCGCTCTATAAATGGCCAATCTTTACCATCATGGCTTCATTCGCCTGGACCTGTTTATATGAAGAAAAACGTAAGGGCCTCTAAATATGATCCAGCTGTAGAAGAAGTTCAACTACTACAGAGCAATCCTGAATACTCCTTTATTCGTTTACCAGATGGTCGAGAAACGACGGTCTCTAACAGGTGTCTAGCACCACTGCCAAGTACCTTAAACGATGATTCGTCGGATGAAGAGGAGCCTGAGCAGCCTATTACGGGTACAGACCCGCCTGATAACCTAGAAACGAGTGGCTCTCAAGTGCGCCACTCTACACGCGAACGTAGACCTCCAGGCTACCTCCAGGACTACGTTTCTTCTTAGGGGGGGTGAATGATATGAACTCCTTGCTATTTTAGAAGATTTTATGTTATATTGTCATACTGTATATTTGTCACATTTGTCACTACTGTCTGTATTTTTAATGTTGAATAAAACCAATGTTTCCTATGGTTTTGTCTTTAGCATGTATCATGCATCATCTTTACTGTACGTGCTAGTGGCGCCCTCTGCGCCGAGTTTCGCGTAATGTCTATTGACAGGACAACGTCGTCGATATTGTACTCTTTGGTCGACTGTCGGCCCTGTCGGGTCAGCTAGTCTATACTTAATATTATAAAGCTGAAGAGTTTGTTTATTTGTTTGTTTGTTTGGTTGAACGCGCTAATCTCAGGATCTACTGGTCCGAATTGAATCATTATTTTTGTGTTGGATAGTCCATTTGTTGAGGAAGGCTCGAAGCTGGGTCGGGTCGCTAGTATCAAATAAATACCCAAATCTAAGCTATTTTACTTGTGACAATAGATAACTTAATGCTCGTTGACGGTCTCTCAATTTCGTCTCTCTCAGTTTTTCGTTCTTTTTCTGCCAACCAACATAATTTTCTAAATAACCATCCGTCGTATGCTGTCTAAGTGTATAAAGCATAAGATGGACGGTTATTTAGAAAATTATGTTGGTTGGCATAAAAAGAACGAAAAACTTTAGCGAAAATGCTAACACTGAACGCAGTATTCTATGCCCTACTGGGTAAATACCTGTCAATGTCAGTTATTATACTAGACATTGACATCTGGTTTCGTTCTGAAACGTTCATTCGTTTCATGCTTGGAGTAAAAACTAAGACAAACAAAAACTTGTAACATGACCTTACATCGAATAAATATTCGTTAATTGTAATAATCACCTTAAATTCATTTTATGAATTTACATTTAAATTGAATTTTGTGTATAATGTTATATGCAAATAAATAAATAAATATAAGAAAATTCTCTTTTGTCGGGAAATTACAGATTTGATTGTAAACTTTTGAAGTGGCCTTTGTCATTTCGCTGTCAAACTTGTCAATAATGTCATGTCAATACCTACTTACTTGCGACTTTGCGTTGCGACACTTGCGAGCAAAGCAAAAATAAACACGATAACATAGTAATACCTCGCGTTCGCGTTTTAATATTTAATAAAATGTCTCTAAATACTGAAAAGGATTTCCCTGACTTCAATGTATGTAGTGCTTGCCTGATGTACCATATTAATACAAAAATATTGTCATTTACATCGTGCAATCTGTTGTAGTTACCGCCTATCTTCGAAGATCTAAATGAAAGGGTAAAAGAATACCTTTTGAACCCTGAAAGACTTCCAATACATCAATGGGAACGGTCCCAATCCCACTGGCATCGAGAAACGAATGTCGATTCCTTATTTATCTACGATAACGACGATTTTGGGCCGGACACAACACTTGAGGTAATTTTATACACATCAATTAAAACCAGCCGGTTTTCATTATACAAAGTTATTATCAGTAGCGGCTCATTGTTCGTAGTTAGTAAAGTAGTTCTTTAACACATTCCCTGCCCACGGTTCCTTCTGGAGTCGCAAATATCTGATCATACGACACGTCCACGCATACCTATGGATTCGCACGACCTACGCAAGTGTACTAAGGGATATTTACTGTGAACTTGTGTAATTTAGACATCTGTACACGAATATACGAAAAAATTAAAAAAAATAAGACTGAGCTTGACCAGTCTGTATTTAAAACACTTGTATGACAGACAGGAAAAATGTTATGTACCCACAAGTATAAATTGTAAAACAAACAGTATTTTATTGACACTATAGTAGTACAATACGGTCAACGTAACTTGGCGCGTCTGAAGTTAGCTGTTTGGCTGCACAATGGAACTTTTAGGAACGAAATTGTCTACTGCGCAGCTAATCGGCTAACTTCAGATGCGCCAAGTTACGTTGACCGTACTGTAGTAGTAGTATGACGGTGGGGCGGATGAGGAATTCTAAAACAGTATTTGGTGGACCAAGGGCCATCCGCTGCTGAGAATGGTGATGTCCACATGAGTCTGGCCAAATAACTCTCAAACATGATTTAAGTATGGTAACCAAAAATTAACCAGAAATAGTAAGGCTGAATATGAACATGTTCAGTTTTTATACTGTTTACAAAATTGCCACTCATATTATACTGTTGTACTAATTTCAGCCTTCCTAGGTATTGTTCTTTTTTGGTAACCATAACTCGTCTTAAAGCCGGGACTCCTAGTCATTTGTCAAAGTCAAAGTCAAAGTCAAAGCATTTATTTCAATTAAACCATTTGCAGGCACTTTTGCATAGTCAAAGAGTCAGTTAGTTAGTCAGAAAGTTGAAGCTAGTTGCTCGTTCCAAAACGTAGGGTAGGTCTCTATGGAGAAGAACGAGCAAGAAACTCCACGGACACTCTTTTCAATCAAGCTTTTACAAAATCCAGGCTACATTATTCTTGTTGCTTCTATATGTGAAAACAATGTAAGTGAAGAGAAATCCAAAACATTCTAATTAAAAATAAATTAATATAAAAGCCATGGCAGTTAAGAGATGACCAATCTCAACTGACAGCGCCCGTTCACGAACATGACGGGCGGATCAGCACCACTTAGCTCAACCATTTTGAAGGGAACCGAATGATCTAACCCACACGCCACCATCAGTGAGACATTTGAGCGAGCATGACAATGCTCTCAACTGCCATGCTCATTTATGTCAAACACATTGAATAAATAAATGGCTCCATAGTTCTCACATTTACATAATAATTGAAATAGTGCTATTAATTTACACAAAGTCAAAATTTCCAATGTATGTAAGTATTTCATTCGACAGATAAAATATAATAAGTAAATAATAATAACGGTACACGTTATTCATGTCAATAATAAGGGGTGAGCAACATAATCTTCTTGCAATTAAGAAATTCCCTAAAGCGGCTGTGGAGCAGGACCAGCATTATGCCAAGCATTTTTATCATTGATATAATCTTCCAACTTATAATATGCTTGCCTACATAGTGTGCGTTTAATGCATGTTTTAAATTGTCTTTCATTTAATTGCAAAATATCGAGCGGTATTTTATTATAACATTTTACACAATACCCCATAAAAGAAGTATGTACTTTTGACAATCTGAAACTTGGTTGATATAATTTGTTCCTATTTCTAGTATTAAAGTTATGTCTGTCACTTATTTTACTAAACAGGTGAAGATTTTTCCGAACATGCATGATGTTTTCGTATATATATTGACAAGGTACCGTCATGATATTAATTTGTTTAAACAATTCTCTTAGAGACTCGCGTCTGCTGAGATTATAGATGGCTCTGACAGCCCTCTTTTGCAGAATAAAGATAGAATCTATATCTGCAGCCCGTCCCCAAAGCAAAATACCGTAAGACATGATACTATGAAAGTAACTAAAATAGACTAGTCTAGCGGTATCCACGTCTGTCAATTGCCTGATTTTTCTGACAGCGTAAGCGGCCGAACTTAGCCGCCCTGCAAGAGATGTTAAGTGAGGACCCCACTGCAGCTTTGAGTCAAGCGTAATCCCTAGGAAAACTGTCTTTTCGACGAATTCAAGTACGTCCTTATTCAATAAAACGTTACATTCACTACTTTTAACATTCGGTAAAGCGAATCTTATGCACTTGGTTTTCTTCTCATTTAACACTAAATTATTTGCAGTAAACCAATTATGAACTTTAATCATGGCGTCATTTACGTCGTCATAGTGCTGTGCCCGTCTATTTACTTTAAAAATCAATGAAGTATCATCAGCAAATAACACCATTTGAGGTTGATTTCTCAGTAAATGCGGTAAATCATTAATATAAACTAGAAATAGGAACAGACCCACTATTGAGCCCTGTGGTACTCCCATTTTTACTTTCAAGCACGATGAATTTACACCGTTTATTTGAACTTGCTGCAGCCTATCATCTAAATACGATTTTACTAATCTGAGCGCTAGTTTACCGAGTCCGTAGTGCTCAAGCTTTAAAAGCAGTGTTTCGTGATTTACGCAATCAAATGCTTTGGAGAGGTCACAGAAAATGCCAATGGCATCCTGTGACTCCTCCCATGCGTTAAAGATATGCTTAATCAAAGTGATACCGGCATCAGTAGTGCAACGCCCTCTGGTGAACCCATACTGTTGATCATGTAGGATTCTATTGCAATTAAAATGACTGAGCATTTGATTAAGCATTACTTTTTCAAACACTTTGCTGAATACCGGCAAAACCGAGCCCTTGTCTAGCCCCATGTGGACAGACTGTTGCCATTTCCACCAGAGGAGGACCCTACACCTACCAATTACTGTTTCAGCCTCCCTAGCTATAGTTACCAACTTTACAGCTACAGTTCGATTCAAACTTAATGGCTGCTGTGAAGTGCTCTGTTGGCTGTGCAGTTTACCGCTGACACGTGTAATTACTACTACGCCGCCGCTCGACTCGTGTTCAGAGCTGCTATAAAGTTTGAATTGTAGTGTATCTCTTGTAATAATAGAGATCAATCTTGATCAAAGACTATACATTACCTTATTTATTGTGCAGGTGGTCAGGGATTTAATCACAGGCGAGATTATAGGTTTGGAAGAAATAAGTATACCAGTAGCAGATGATGAAGACAGTCTCTCTATGTTGCGGGCTCCATTGCCCCCGAGCCTTGCTACCAGGGGCACAACCACCCAAAGTCCATTCCTGCCAGCGGGTTTTGAAGAAGATCAAATGCTGGATAAACTCCTGGCTGATGCTGCTAATGGAGATGTCAAAATTGACCTAGATAATGAAGAACCTGGAAAGTTCTTGGGTGAAGGTAAAGTTACATACAAAGTGACTTTTACTTCAGATGGCATGTTGCTATTAACAATTAGTTTTTTAGATATTTATTGCACACCTATGTTTTGATCTCTGCGTGCCTCGGAAAGCACGTAAAACTGTTGTTCCCGGCTATCATTCGAAGATCTTTGACAGTCGTTATAGGTAGTCAGAATTGGAACCGGAATTTCAACTTTGCCTTTGCATTCTTGTAGGTTATGGAATATAATAAATGAGATGAAGGGATGAGGTCAAGGAAAGACTTCTAATATTACTATTAGTTTATTCTTCTTTAAATTTAGTAGGTATGTAAATAAAATTTAAGTCTTTAGATCAGTGTGTTCACTGTTTTACTTCCATTCCAGTAAATAATTGTTTTTCCAGACATTCTGCACACAGTACCAGGGTCTAAATACACTGTATTATTCGCTGATGATGGGTTCACTCTCCTCGATGCTCCTAAGCAGGCTGATGCAACTGCTGAGGATAAAGAAAATGTTGACATACATGTGAAGATCAATTTAGAAGAAGTAGTGGATTATAATGCACATTTAGTAGGTAAGTATCGTGACATGAGCACTAACGCAAATATAACGATTTTATCCTATACTATTACCAGTGACTTCAGTCAGCCAATCACAGACTCCTTTTAATCGGCCCTGTAGCAAGAACTTGCCAAACTGCTTTATACGGAACTAATTTTATGTTATGTGGAGAAACAGTATGAGAGATATGAGGCACAACATCGGGAGAAATTAAGGGAAAGGGGGGAGGCCTTTGCCCAGGAGTGGGACAGAAATGGCTAGCAAGAAAAAAAACTTATCAATTTGAACTTCTGTTACCTTTAGCATTTTTTTTTTCGAACAGATCTTTGGAAAGATGAGGAGGTGCAGGAAAAGAAACCGCAGAGGCCTATTAAGAAACTTGAACTTCACAGTAACATGGATGATGACAATTTCCTTGAAGCCACTATCATCAATCCTCCGATAGAACTGCCAGAGATACCTGTTTTAAATATCACTAGCTCAGTAGCAAAAACTGGAGTTACATCCACCGATTGGGCTGAAATGATAGATGTGTCGCAGCCAGTGCCAGAGTTTACAGAAAAGATCAAAGATATGGCGCAGACTTATCCATTTGAATTGGATAACTTCCAGAAACAGGTAAGCTTTCCTTTAGGTTAATTCGCAATACCTAAAGTGGACGGTTTGCCAAAATGCCGAAAATTCGGGGTATTCCTCGAAGCGCACCCATTTTGAAACGCACCCAACGAAGCGCACCTAAAGTATTCCTCGAAACGCACCCACGATGAAATATAGTGAAGTGCACGAAGGATTCGTAAGAAATGATATTGATAGAAGACGTTATAAAATTCAACTGTTTATTAAAACTACCAGGAGAGCAGAAATGAACTGGAACTAAGTGCTTAAGCAACTCACCACTTAGCTCAATAATGGTAAAAATACAGGTTTCGAAATTGAATGATTTGTTTTTTTTTTAAAGTACCAGGGTAACAGAACTGAACAGAAAATAGGCGCCTAAACAATCTTACTAAGTTGTGCACTAACAATTAAACACAAAGAGGAATTTAAAGTAATCGTTATAATTCACTATAACAATAGAAGTCCTAAAAAACTGTCCTATCTTACCTATAACTGTCATGTCCTGTACCTATAACTATCAGCTCAACTGACTAATTAGCAGACACAATAGTAAAACAATTGACGCCGGCCTCATTGAGGCTTTTGTACAGATGAAGGGCAGGAAAACAGAAATGAACTGGAAGTAGTTGCTGTTAAAGTACACCTAACCCATCTAAGCTCAAGGAGTATATCATTTTAATGAACTCTTAAAAAATCGTGGATTATTTGCTATCGATATTTTCTGTTATAATAATACCCATCCCTATCCACACCTTGACCATTGGGTGCGTTTCGAGGAATACTTTAGGTGCGCTTCGTTGGGTGCGTTTGTCAAAATGTTGTGCGTTGCGTCAAAATGGGTGCGCTTTGAGGAATACCCCGAAAATTCACTACATATTATAAATTAAAGCTGTTTGTTTTCCTTAAGGGGCTATTAAACGACTTTTACAGATTTTAAACTGACAATCACGTCAAAATGTGCAGTGTAAATGATTTGAAAAAAATATATGCTAAACTAGAACGGTCTCTTAATCATATAGTAAGTGAATATTTTTGATTAAGTTCATATTAAATAGTTTAATTAACTCGTGAAGTTGTGTCTGACGCGGACAAAACATTGAGAATCACACAAAATCTACCAGGTATAATTAAACGAAACTTACACTATCTTACAATTTTATTATCTATCTTTTAGTATACGCCTTTTTTTTTAATTTTGAAAGAATACTACTTTTATTTAATTTTTTCGACTAAATTTTGAGAGTTTTGGACGCAGACTGCGTCCGTTCTGCATCAATTCTATTCTGCTAGTAATATTATAAAGCGAAATAATTTGTTTGTTTTTAGAGTTCCGTACCCAAAGGGTAAAAACGGGACCCTATTACTAAACCTCCACTGTTCGTCTGTCTGTCACCGGGCTGTATCTCATATACTGTGATAGCTAGACTGTTAAAATTTTCACAGATGATGTCTTTCTGTTGCTGCTACAACTAAAATAAATATTTAAGGGGGGCTTCCATACAATAAACAATAGTATTTATCTTTTTCAGGCCATTCTCAAACTGGAAGAAGGTCACCACGTATTTGTAGCGGCACACACATCGGCGGGTAAAACTGTTGTTGCTGAATATGCCATTGCTATGTCTAGAAGGAATTGCACTAGGTATGTTCAATTTTCCAGGAACTTTTGCCACAACGAACCAGCCGTCGTGGTACGCATCCAGATCCTCTCCACCTCTCTTTCTGGGCTATCCTCGTTCTCTTAGGGGAGGCCTTTGCCCAGCTGTGGGAAATGCATAGGCTAATAAAAAGTAATGTTCCATTTTATACAGTTCCAGAAATCGACGCGACCAAAAATGTTTGTTTCTTTTAAGTATTCATTTTTGTAGTTTAGAACAGCTATTTATTTTTATTACCGGCGAAAATATTCAACGCTGGTATACAGAACTGTATCTATGGTAAATGGTCTCATAAATGGTCATCTCACTGTGAATAGTAGGTATAAGCAGTGGAATCTTGATCAAATAAGCTACCCAAAATTCACGCATTGTCTTGAGAGTTTCTCAAATCCAGTGCCAATGTCATGTGCTGCTAAAGTAAACACTATTTATTTATTCAATGAATACGTCAACAGCAATACATACAAAACAGTAAAAAGTAAACAGTTATCAAATAAAAGTGCTAGTTTACATGACACACAACGAACCAAACAGCTGATTTGATTGGTTACCATTCTTGCAGAGCAATCTACACATCGCCTATCAAAGCGCTATCCAACCAGAAGTACAATGACTTCAACAAGATGTTCGGTGAGGTAGGCCTTCTGACGGGAGACCTACAGATCAACGCCACAGCCACCTGCCTCGTCATGACCACGGAGATTCTACGGTCCATGCTGTACTGTGGCTCTGACGTCACGAGGGATCTCGAGTTCGTCATATTTGATGAAGTTCACTACATTAATAATGCTGAGGTATGTATAAATATGTATTTAGAAAATCTGTCTATTTAATTGTCAGGAGTGTTCCCACCATTGTACTGCGAGCCGTGCTGAGTTGGTCTCAAAAAAATGTAAGCCAAATTGTACCGAGTCTGAACTCAGAATATCTGACTTGTTGCCGTAAAGTTGTATGTATCTTTCGGTGTTTAAAGCCGGACATTGTTCTGTTGCAATAAAGAGATGGTACACTAGGTATCCATCACTATACTCCATTTACAATAAGATTAGACATATACACAAACCTTTTTTACCATCCCTTCAACCCATTTTGACTTATATTGCATGGGTGGCATGACAAATGGCAGCTGCGGTAAATAGTTGTTATTGCAACCACTTTTTTGCCTCTAATGTCATCCTTAAGCCTATGGAATAGAAGTCAAAATCGGTTGAAGGGACTGTAAATAGGTTTGTTTTAAAGTTTAATCTTATTGTAAATGGAGTATACATATTATAGAGTCTCCCGCTGCGCTTAGAAAGGTTCATTCAGGCTTATTTCAGAAACTACTGTATGAATTTACATATGATTTTCAGCAATACAAATAGGAATTCTAATCTGGGAAAGTATATATTATCTAATATTTAAAATTCTAGTGTCACAGTGTTTGTAACAAAACTCCTCCGAAACGGCTTTACCGATTCTTATAAAATTTTGTGTGTATATTCAGTAGGTCTGAGAATAGGACGTAAACTACTTTTTTTACCTTTTTTTTTTATGTAGGGTAGGGAAGGTAGGTAGGTAGGGTGATATGATAGGGTAGGTAGGTAGATAGGGACAGGACAACGTTTGTCGAGTATGCTTGTTATTAATAAAAACATTGATGCAGATGAAGTTGAGTCTTGTATAATTCCATCTATCACATTCCTTCGCAAAACACTTTCAAAAACCACCTTCACTTATAATATAAATATAAAGAAGTTTTAAAACAATACTAAGGTGTGAAGAACCCATAATCATAATATTCCCACTCCACAGCGAGGTTACGTATGGGAGGAAGTGCTGATCCTCTTGCCAGCTCACGTGACTATAGTAATGTTGAGCGCAACTGTACCGAACACACTACAGTTCGCCGACTGGGTCGGACGCACTAAGAAGAGGAAGGTTTACGTCGTGTCCACGCCGAAGAGACCCGTGCCACTTTGTCATTATCTTTATACAGGTATGATATAAGGAACCCGTCTTTATGTTGTTACGAGCTAGGGTTCGGAATAAATAATCTATACCAATTTACACCAAAAACACTAACTAACTCGCCACCACCTGGCTGCTCACTATTTAAACGAGTTTAAGTTTCTAGATAGTTCCAGGACATATTCGAGAACATTCTAGCATATATAGGAATGGTCCAGAATGCACGACACTTTACCATCTAGAAAAATGTGGAAGGGTCTCGAATGTTCCGGAATATCTGTAGTCCTGCTACTCAATAATAGATGGCGCTAGCGTGGCGTTTTCAGTCGTATCGACCTACGTGACAATAACTACTTATGTTTGTATGTTTTGAAAACGAACTAAGTTTTGATTGGTTGACTTATTTAAAGGCCGAGTCTTCAACCGTTATTTACGGCTTAAGTACTTTTATATGGTGAACCTTCAAGTTGTTTATTGGTAATTTGTAATTTCAGGAACGGGAGGGAAATCAAAGAATGAAAGATTCATGGTAGTGGATCAAGAAGGAAATTTCCAATTACGTGGATACAATGAAGCAGTTGCCGCCAAGAAAACGAGAGAGAATGAGTACAAAAAGAACTTTGGACCCAAAGGTGATCAATCTATAATATTATGCCTGAATGTGTTTGCATGGTTGTGTCACGCTATAATGATGAATCGGAATGAACTGGATTTACGTACATGTATATAGATATTGATATAGCTTAAAACACAGGATTTGTATCCCGTTTTTGTGTTCCCGTGTAATAATTTAGATCATTTTTTATTATGTAATTTAAGTTTTTCATTCGATTTTCAACTCCACGATGAACGAACGATACTTTAATAAGATTCATGCTTCATAAATAGGTACATTTAATTTTTAGGTGGTAAAATGTATATGAATCCCAAGGCGGAACAGACTATGTGGGTGGCCTTTATCGACCATTTGAAACAGCAAGACAAACTACCCGTGGTTGCATTTACACTGTCACGTAACAGGTAACAAGCCATTCAATTGTTTTATAGTTCAAACAATATATTTTTAAACTGGCAACTATTGTATTAGTTGTTGTTGTTTAGTTGTAGTAGTTGTATCTTATATCTTCGTTGTTAATGTTTAATGAAAAATTCACCTCGCGTTTTTCCACACCCATTGGTCTTCTCCTCTGAGTGTTACCATAGTATAATTATTTTTACTGAACGCTACATATGAAAACATAAAAAGTTAATACAAAAGAATTTAATTCCAGATGTGACCAAAACGCTGAGAGTTTAATGTCAGTAGACTTGACTACTGCCAAGGAAAAAGGTCACATTCGATCTTTCTTCCAAAAGTGCCTTCAAAGACTAAAAGAACCTGACAGGAGATTACCACAGGTATTATTTTTTTAATATTTTAAAAATGTGTTTGAAGTTTTATTTATGGAAACCTGATAGTGATCCCAGTAAAGAGTATTAACATAATTCTGTATTGTCTTTGGTATTCAGGTGATAAGACTGCAAAGAGTCTTGGAGAACGGTATAGGAGTCCATCACAGTGGTATATTGCCACTTCTCAAAGAAATTGTTGAAATGCTATTCCAGTCTGGTTTTGTAAGTATACAATGTACAATAAGTCACATAATTTAAATCTTTCGTTCCCTTGCCTTCAATAATCAAGTAATTTTGTACGCGTTGCTAAATGGGTCGCACGCACCTTCTAAATTGGTTTGAAATGATAGTCAACAGCCAAAGAAGATCTAATGTATTTGGTAATCTTAAATACCAAGTAACTAATGCTATGTGAATGATCGCTAATGAGTACAGCTGACTATGAACGCTGATTGTGTACTGTCGCGTTACAATATGATTCGTGTAAGGTGACGAAAAAGTGCTGATATGTGCAAATCTGTAATGCGCGCGTGCCATGTACAGAGCCCAGCACATCAAGCTACAAAAATCTGTCAGATTACTTTGATAGTTTTAGTATGGTATGGTATATCCGGCTGGTGTCCGCAACTCCACGTCTCAGCACGTATTTTGCGATTTTCAACTTTATTACAAAAGGATAAGGTTCATGTTCAATTGGAAACATTTGACTCAAACATTGAAATGTTTGGCTTAATGTCTTGGCGTCTGCACGATACATGGCTCGTACAAACTCTACTATTAAAGCATGCGTTAACTACCCTAATTAATGATTGCAACTGTATGGGATTTTGCACTCTACTTTAGTCTTTTTACAGGTCAAAATCCTGTTCGCAACTGAAACGTTTGCGATGGGCGTGAACATGCCTGCACGTACTGTAGTGTTTGATGAGACTACCAAGTTCGACGGACAGCAGCGACGTACTCTAGCGCCCGCTGAATACATTCAAATGGCGGGCAGAGCGGGGAGGCGAGGTAGGCGTTTAAATAGATAGATATAACCTTATTTTACATTAAAGGAAAGAGAATGACTTACATATTTTGTTGTTTGAAATACATTAATGTATAAAGACTTATTAAAACATATATATGTACAGAATGTATACAGCTCCTGCACTAGTACACATTCTGTATAGAAATATTACGTTATAAGTAAAATATTACAATTGTAACGTAAGCGATGCAGTACTATTTAATTAAAATAGGGGCATGTTGATTAATTAAATAGGTACACTTTTTCGTATTAACGAGAAAGTGTAAAAAGGCGTTGTGAAATAAAGACAAAATTAATCTCAATTACTTTGCATTCAATGCTTAGATTTATCGATATATGACAAAATTTAAAGCTGGTCTTCTTTTCTTGACTATTTTTTTCTGAGAGAGATGGTACAGATGTTGCATCCTTATTATTCCTTTCTATCCAGGTCTCGATGATACGGGAACTGTGATAATACTATGCAAGGAAGCCGTACCTGACCTGGTGACACTGAAGGGCATGATGTTGGGAATACCACAGAAACTGTCCTCGCAGTTCAGGCTCACATACGCTATGATACTCAGCTTGTTACGGTAAGGTTTACTATAACAGCATTTTGTATTAACTGTTATTTTGTACTGAAATTACGGAAGAACAAGTACGGTCGAACAAACTATTTGGTTTACAGGCAAAAATATTCATGTTTCTATTACACTCACAATACCTATTTTATTTTATTTTTTTATTTAAATAAAATAATCCACGCATCCCGCACAAGCACACGTACCTATCCATAACATACCTAAATTACATTACAAACACCACTTACCTACATTACACACTCACACACCACAAACACTCCCCACCAAATACACAATATTATTCATTTTTTTTTTAATAGCATTTTGGTTTTATGTGTAATTTAGTTCAATTTCTTATTGCATAATACTGGCCTCATTTATTTGGGAGAAGACACTGGCTCCTGTAACACAGGTACTATATCTAGCTCAGGAGTCAGGGCCTCACTTATAGTAAGTTATTTATGTCAATAAAGAATTATTTTTATTATTATGAGCATGTAAGTATCCCTGGTATGTACACACGGCTACACATCAAGCTATAAATTTCCAGTGTAAGCTGACCTCGCATTGTATGTAACTGGAAATGTATAGCTTGATGTGTAGCCGTGTGTACCTACATCCGTGCTCAAGATAAAAAATAAAATTTAATATTTTTAGTGTAGTAGAAATATGTATATTATTACCTGTAAACCAAATAACTTGATCGACTGTACCTGCAATTGATGTAATTATAATCAATGTTCTAAATAACTCGCCTACGAAGTTCGGTATCATCATCTCCCTGCCTTTCTCTCATGTTTCTTAGGGTCAACACGTCATCTTCCATTCCGTCCTGTCAACCCTCATGTTATCACTGATTACTATCTCTTTTCTTCTTCTTCACGCAATCCATCACATCTTTTCTTTGGCCTAATTAATGCCAAAATTAAATACGACTTTCGGGCTTGCTGTTTGCGATTCGCAATTTTTTACGTATGTCAACAAAAGAGATAAGTGGCCAGGGTCGTCAGATATAGTTAAGACTTAAATTTACTTAGAAACCGATGGATGTTTTTGAATAAAATAGAGAATAAACAGTTCAATGATTTCATTAAATTTCAGTCGAAAAAATTTCAGACGACCTGGATACTTATCCCTTTTGATGACTTTTGATGTACATATAACTTTTACGTTTATTTTTCTTTATGACCTTAATTTTGTCAACACGACACGGTCTAAAACCATGAATTTCCATCACACACTTTAGGTTATGTGTGAGCTTCTTATTTCTTGATCTTTGTAAGAAACACCCACGTCATAACTCCTTTGGTTTACACAACAAAACAAATCCATTTACGCCAAATCGAAATTTTGGTGCGCTATATTTGTTTACAAAGAAATACAAGTAAAGAAAAATGTATTTCATAACATTTATAACCACTACTTAATCATTTTTTTTTTAATACCAATTCAGAGCAGCAACAGTATCAGTAGAAGGCATGATGCAGCGATCATTCCGGGAGTTCAACCAAATATGTCAAGCGGACAACTATAGGAAACAACTGGAAATCGCCGAGAAAGAGTATTCAGAGAAATGCAGTACACCGCTGGCTTCACACTTGGCGCCTTTAGCGTCGTTCTATGATACAGCAGCAGCGTACATCGACGTGTTGAATGAAATCATGCCAATATTGCTTAATACTGCGAAAGTGTCGAAGGAAATGGTACCGGGGAAAATACTGGTGGTATCGGCGGGCCCGTATATGAATCAGCTTGGTGTGCTATTGAATAATAATGGTAAGTAATTAATAAAAATTGTTTATAAAGATTAAGAGAGATAAGGGTGATTATATAATAATGTATGACACTTCTTACGGTGCAGAGGTGTCGTCTGAAACGACCTTCTCGGTTGATGTTAACTTTCCTACTGTTTACTAATCGAATATTGTGTAATTACATGCTTTTAGGTCCAAGACATACTCCATACAAGGTTCTTGTGTTAAACGCCAAAATACAAGACAATACTAAATACAACTTCGAGGTGGATGAGAGCTGGTACCGAATGCTCAGTTTCTCTGCTATGTATGATTCTATAGGTAAATATATCAACGTCTTTTAAATTTCTTAGGGCCGATTCTTCAATAACTTATAAATATATAAAAAAAGATATGTTAGAAACATTTTTTTTGTATAAAGATATGTCAAACCACCGTATTTATTTTATTATTCTTCAGATAGTAGTAGTCCTTGAAGGTTTGAGAAATCATAGTTGTCGCATAACACGCGATTTCATCATTATAATTTGAACCTTATGGTGATATGTATAACGGTCATACTTAATAAGCGTATTGTATTGCAGGCACCGAAGAAAGTACACTAGATCACACAATATTGTGTATTGCGCCAAAAAACATAATAGCCGTAACTAAAATGAACTTAAAAATTGACCAAAAAATCATTATAGAAGACTGGGAAAGAAGACAAATGCCCAGGTAGCTAGCTCGTATTAAAATAAAAAAATAAGTAAAAAAATTTGCTGATTTATGTCTTAATTATTTTGTTTATAATTTCACATATGTATTTTAAATGGTGGGCGTGTGGTGCTGGCCGCGAATAGCACCACCCCATTTCTACTCGTGGGTGTCGTAGAAGGCGACAGAGCTATATTGACCAGAAGACGGGCAGCAGCGTCCTTTTGAGTAGGTATATAGCGATTACGGCTGAATCTCCCCTGGAGGGAGACCTATGCCCAGCAGTGGGCGTCTAAAGGTTGAGATGGTGGAGTGTATTTTAAATTATGTTAAATGTCTTCTGTTCAATTCAATTGTTTTTTTTTTGTGGTCTTTGCTACCTGACAAGATTTTTTTATTCTGAGATCGCCTTTCGAACCAAAACTCTCTCGCAGGTTCAAAGATGCTCCAGTAGGATCAAGCTGCTCAAGCGCAGTGCAGGAACTATCGCGCATCTCCCACGCAGTGTGCTCTGGTGCGACCACGCTGGACCACATCAGCCTCACACAGTCGCTGTCCATCACCACCGGAGAAATACTCTCCTCTCTCGACAAGATGAATAAGTGCAAAGTAAGTTTTAACTTTCAAGGCTTTGGCTTTTTTTTGGTATTAGTAAATAGGCATTTCACTCATGCCAAAGTACATGTGGGTCCATGTGGGGGTTAATTAGCACCGACCACCGATAAAGCGGGGTTGAGGCCAGACCAAGCTTTGAAAGTCGCTTCAATGTACAGTCATCAAAAGAGATAAGTAACTAGGATCGTTAGATATAGTTGAAGTATGAACTGATTATATTATTACTAAATTATTTAATTAATAATAATTAAATATAATGTATACAAAGCATAAAAATAAATATAAACATAAAATATGTCATGTACAATGGAGGGCTCACAGGACATCAAAAATACTCATCTGCATAGCTCTCAATGGGACAAGTGCCCAAAAGGACAGCAGCATTACCACGTTGATGTTTTCTTAGAAACTGATGGACGTTTTTGGATAAAGTTAATTAAATTAATATTAATAGAAAATAAACAATTAATTAAATATATGAAATTTAATTCGAAAATTTCTGTTGTTTTCTAAGTAAACTTCAACTGTATCCGACCCTGGTAACTTATCTCTTTTGTTGATTGTACACAGGATAAATGGCCCCGCAGCGGCACCTACAATCGATCTAAATGAAAACTAGCCGCCTACAGCGTAAGCGTGAGTGGAGTAATACTAATTTCTCACTAATAAAACACTCCGCACGTTGGATATTTCTGCAATATTTGCGATATGCTCGCGTACATATTTTGTAGTTGCCTGATAAGCCAAAAAGCACTATCTCAATCAACTTTGTGTAATTTACAGAAAGTCGATTTTCTCGAAACTTACTCCGATTGACAAAGCGCTTTTTGGCTTATCAGGGCAGTTCAGTTATTATTGGCAAAAAGCGAACCTGGTTATGAGCCTACGCAGCTCGAGCGAAAACAAGTTATAACAAAAACTACGAAGACTTAACAAAATTTCAATTTCAGGATGAACTGAAAGATCACAGAAAATGCACCGATATTGCAAACTTTAAATCGGAGTTTGCAATAGTTTACGAACGAAAGCTGACCGAACGTAAGCGTGATAAATACAAACGGTTACTGTCATTTGAGAACCTGGCATTATACCCAGACTACCAAAGACGACTGATGGTGCTGCGCGAGCTTAACTATATCGACGAACATGACAGCGTAATACTTAAAGGTAGGAATACAAAGAAAGACTTAATCTAGACTCACGCTGAGGCGAGACCGCATGGGATACGAGACGCGCCAATACTCATAAGTTATGTAAATTAATCTTTCCGTCCCGCAACTTGCGCATGGTTTATCTCGAGTGTGTTATTAGCTTTCATTGTTTACAAACTGTACTACTAACTGTACTGTTATAAATAAATAAATAGAACTGTCAGCTGACACGGGAAATATACCTCTATTTATCAAAGAGCTGGTTTCAACGTTCGTCCAGATAAAATAAATTAAATTGAAGTGTCTGTTTGTAATGTCAAAGTAACAGCATTTTACAAAATGCTTAGAAAAGAATTAGTACTTATACAAAAAAAAAACATTTATAATTTTTGTCTGTCTGTCTGTTTGTTCCGGCTAATTTCTGAAACGGCTGGGCCGATTTTGACGGAACTTTTACTGCCAGATAGCTGATGTTATAAGTAGTAACTTGCAGGCTGCTTTTATTTTAGAAAAAAAAATAAGGGTTCCGCGAAAGAAGTTAAAACCCCACACAACCGACATCTACGCAGATGAAGTCGCGGGCATCAGCTAGTTTTTAAAAACATCTGATAAAAGCGTCTATTCATGGGTGTTAAAACAGACCCTTTCAATAAACCGTTTTTTTTTTTTCTAAAGGACGTGTAGCGTGCGGAATGGGTACGAACGAATTAATTATATCAGAGCTGGTGTTCAGAAATGTATTTACTGACAAGACTCCTGCTGAAATAGCAGCGCTACTTAGTTGCTTCGTATTCCAAGCGAGGACGCAAGTGGATAACCAACTGACGGAGAAACTGGCGGAAGGAGTTAAGGAGATAGAACAGATTGACGCAGAGTTGACTGCCATTGAGTCCAAGTATTTGGTAAGTGAAATGTGTTTGATCCTACATGCTTCTTTGTAATGTAAACGAGAAAACGAGTCACGATAAAATATACTTTGTAGAGAGCCTCTTAGCTATAAAACAGATTGACAAATACCTTTGGCCGTTTTTAAGCCTTTGGCTCTAGCCAAAAGCAAAAATAAAATCCTTACTCGTATAACGACTATTTTAAAAGAACTTTAATATACTCTGTGAATACTTATACACAGCCATGCCATTCCAATATGCATTGCCATTGCAATAGTACTTACTATTTAGCCCAAAGAATGGCATGTCTGGGATTGGACAGAAAAAAAACCGCCTCTAACAATATGTACTATCTCCACGGACTGCCTCGTTGGTCTCATGGTCGCAACCGCGACTGCTGAGCGTGGGGTCCTAGATTCGATTCCCAGATCGGGCAAAGTGTTATTGGATTTTTCTATTAAGAATTTCTCAGTAACAGCCCGGAGTTTGGAAGCTGGCGGTGTAACACCCTCGTGCCTCGTGTCACGTAAAGCCGTGGGTCCTGCGCCTGATCTCTCCCCGGTCGTGTCGGATTGCCGTCCCACCGGACTATGAGAGTGAGGGAAGAGGGTGTACACCTGTGTTAGCGCACACACTTGTGCACTATAATATCTTCTGCATACTTGGCTGATCTCCACTGAGACTGGCCGCCGTGACTGAAATTCAGTCGGAAGAAAAAAAAAATTATTATTATTATCTCCACAGACTTTTCGACCAAAGAGGACTTTACTATTTGTTTTTTTTGCTTATCGTTACTGTTTTTCAGGTGGGTCAATTCGAAGGTCAACCAGAAAGGCTAAACTTCGGCCTTGTAAGGGTAGTGTACGAATGGGCCCTGGAAAAGCCCTTCGCAGAAATAATGGATCTCACTGATGTGCAAGAGGGTATTATTGTCCGGTGCATTCAACAGTTGCACGAGGTAAGATAGACAAATAAAAAGAAGGTGCCTTCTTTGTATGAAAAGAGACCTTTGCTACTACTACTACTAAAAAAATCTCGAAAACTGCAATTTTTTTTTTTTACCATTTTCTTAACCCTAGAAAGCTAACGTTCGTCAAAATGACGAACATCTAATAAATATCTCCCTCTTCCTTTGTAATGGTTTTACTTACAAAATCGCTGTTTTGCGCCAACTTGGAGACCACTAGACTGCGTCGCGTGGTGGCCATGTTTGGCTGGTAAGTACTTTAGTTTTGGAGATACCTACTGCATGCTCGTCATTTTGACGAATGGTTAGCTTATGCGTAACTTTTAGACCTGCACTTTGTGTTGATTCTTGCTTTGTTTTTATTTATTTATTTATTTATAGTTAATTAAAACGGCACAGGTCCAATTACATTAATTAACATAGAATTATAAAAATTAAAATAAAATAAGCATTCAAATTACATACAATACAAAAATTAAATTCAAAGATATACAATTTGTGGATAAAATTATTAATAATTATTTGAGTAAATGGTTGAATAAATTAAACAATCACGAACTAACATTAATTAGCATGTAACAGTGGACACCCTCGCATATTGCCTCTCACAGAACACCAGACAAGCACGCATTATTTTCTTCCATTCATCAGCAAACATTTACAACGTTTGATAGTGAAATATGGCTGCGAGGTTGATCACAGATGACGACATGGTTCGGTAATTAAATAATGAAGATTATGTCAACACAAATGATGTTTTTTCTGATAGTGAGAATGAGGATGGTTTGTTGATTGATGTTTTGTTATTATGGGTCACTAACTCTTCTACCATTCAAACCGAGACCAAACAAAATGGTATATTAATTTGTTGTCCTCGTGTGACGACGAAGAAACTGTGAACTCAACTTCTAAAAAACCCAAAAATGATAAAGTTTTATAATGCCACAATAGGCGGCACATTTGACCAGATGTGTTCAAATATGTGCATGTTTTAGGATATGCTCATTATATCGAGTATCAACTTCAACGTCATCTGCCATAATCTCTTGGTTTCTGGAGAAAAAGCACTTTCACGCAGCCATGGCTAAAACGTTGGCATGAATTGCCAACAATGCTAACCATAAGACACGTGCTGTAGGTCAAGGTCTTATTCTTGAAACATCTAGTTCTGGAAGTCTTTTGATACCTGGACACGCTTCAACAAAGAAAAGGATAAGCTGCAGTTTGTGTGCCTATAGGAAAAGGCGCATGACAAAGAATCACTGCAGTAGTTGCAGAGTTTCCCTAGTGGCGAACATAAAGTAGACTTTTACCCAACTTGTGCCAAAAAAATCTAAGTAATTTAATACGTACGGTTAATTTTAAGGTTTTTTCTTTAAAATACAAATAAAAAAACACGAGATATCTAAACAATAGTTTCAAATTTTGGCTTTGTAACATTTAATGCCTTATTGATCTCAAAGTAACATGTGAAATTTAA
Organism: Charanyca ferruginea; assembly: GCA_947361185.1. NCBI lineage: Eukaryota > Metazoa > Arthropoda > Insecta > Lepidoptera > Noctuidae > Charanyca > Charanyca ferruginea. Next base: position 12,046,877 of record OX376076.1, read on the forward strand.
GATTTGTGATTTAGTACTTCAAAGTTTAATAAATAATCATTTTTGTAATAATTATCTTTAATTAATATGTCGAATGCTTATTATAGAAGTTTAGGAACGTTAGCTATGTAGGGTTTAACACTGTAATACAGAAATTAATTGATATCAGTACATCTAAAAAATTACATTACTGTAGTTCAGTCGCAACCACATACGACCGCATAAAGAAACCAGGAGTTTGCGTATTATGGTATTCAAAAACGACACAATCACTGGCCACCAAGTGCTAAATTACCAACCACTTAATCAAATGCATGAGCCACTGTTCAGATAGACTAGTAAGACCTCATTATCAAATCTCACATGAACGCAGCACACTCGATTTACATGAAGACTTCAAAATGTTTTATGTATATGTTTTATTATGTATTTAGTATTAAACATTTTGAAGTGTGTAGCAGTGTAGGAGAGTGACATATCGTACAGTAAAAGATTATATGGACGATGCACTCCTTCACCATATAAACAATAAAATAAAAACATTTTTATCATTAGTAAATATTTAATAATCGTTTATTTCCAATCCCACAGTTGTTAGTAGACGTGAAAGACGCCGCCGTGGCTGTCGGCGATCCGAAGCTACAAGCAAAAATGATGGAAGCCTCCACAGCTATCAAGAGAGACATCGTCTTTGCAGCCAGTCTATATACCACGCAAAAAGAAACGGTCACTACATGACAATAGAGTTTCAATAATTATAAAAGCCAGTGCCTTAAAAAAAGTTTTTGTTGCGTGTCCATTATGTAGTTATTCGAACAGTTTACCTGTCCAGTCTATCTGTACAAGTTTGTTTTGTGGTGGATCGGTTTAATCTATTGACCGCCACAGTCATGTATACATGACAAACCAAAATTTCCTCACCACATCACACTCACACATACACACACACATACAATACTACACACACACACACACACACACATTATTCTATGTCATTACGTACCTATAGAAACGTAATTTCATAGAGTAGTAATTCGTAGGTTGGCGCCGACGGCATGTTTTTGGTTTTTTGACGTGGCGGTCGATGGGTTAAACTTGTCGAATTGACTACTAGAAACTGGAAAGACTCGAGTTTGAGACATAACCACGAGTGCACGGCGCTTTTCAAATTTTATTTCTATTTATTCGTTACGTTTTATCGTCCACCACCTTCTTCAACGTGCTTGCCCATAAAACACGTATTTTATTTTACTTTACCGTAAGATTATTTTATTATGAATTCAGCTTAAATTGTACGTGTTTTTCTACAGTGTTTTTTTTTACAATGTATCCGTTATTTTTATGTACGAGTAATGCATGGTTTTATTATTTGCTCATATTTTTTGCCTGTGAAAATAAAATTTTCTATTTTATTTTGTGTTTTCACTATATTTATTTATTGTTTCGTAGATAGGTGTTGTTTATATATACATAGGTATGTGTATAATGTTGGGTCATAAAGAAGACGGATGAAAAAAAAATGGATGTAGCGAAGATAAGAATGTTGAGATGGATGTGTGGAGTGACCAGAATGGATAGTCAGAAATGAGTATATACAGGGAGTTTTAAAGTGGTGCCAGTAGCAGAAAAATTAAAAGTGAATCGTTTGTCTTGGGAGTACGCATGTGACCTTAAGAGCGCTCATCCCAATCGAGCGAACTTCAACGCTAGCGTGATTGAATTTTTTTTTGTTTTAACCAACTCGAAAACTAGTGAGAATCGCAGGAAAATTGGCGCGCGAAGATTTCACAAAACTTGTTCCAGGAAATACGTGTTTATGAAAAAGCCTTACAAGTTTTTAGTAATAATGTTTGTAACTTAGAATCTCCATTACATATTACACTTTTTTTATGAGGTGGTTATTATGTAAATTTAATTAATCGCAATGTTATTTTGTGTTTATATCTGTCCAAAAATTTTAGAATTTAAAATAGTTAATATTTTTTTAATTAATAATTTATGTTAAAAAAAAGGGACTGGAAGTATGTCTGAAACAAATAAATAAATAAAAATATGCAAGGTTTCTATGATGCTGTCTTTTTTTTTACTTTTCCAATTTTTTAAATTTCCTGCAAAAAAGCTGAGTTGCAGACGTGGTTACTGAATTTGTTTCTCAAAAAAGTTTCTTTTTGGCTTCACGAACCTAGATTTATACCACCAGATGCCTGTGTGTTAAAAATATTTAGAGAATAATTTGTTATACGAGCGTTTGTATCCCAAATATGAGGGGATGGGCGCTCTTAAGTGTTGTGTAATAATGAATACAAATGTGGATGGATGGAGGCGAAGAACGTCAAAGAAAAAATGGATTAATTGTATGAAGAATGATATGAAAGAGAAGGGAGTCTGTGATATCGTGACGGTCGATTCAATACGGTGGCTTATAGTTTGACGGTGTACGCTAAGACAGCATTTTACGGTTACTAGATTCGCAATATTGCGTTGAAAAGAATATCTATTTTGCTTTAGTACTTTCTTTTGAATAATATAAGTTTGAACCCACGTTTAACCCTTAACCACTGACGTACGAATGACATTCGTCACCAAAACAGTTATTTGTTCAAAACTTCTTTTTGTGCAGGGATACGAGTTTGTTGCTTTTGGTAGTTTCCTAGTAATAAGAGACGCGTGCCCAGCGGGGGAAAGTAGCCACGTGGCGCACGTCTACACAGGTAAGTTCGAAGACCTGACGAATCACATTCGTATGGTCAGTGTTAGTGTAACTTTTTCAATTTTTTTTATTTTTGTTTCTAATGATGAAATAAATTGTAAGTGGTGTAATACTTCGGAAATTCTTTGGAAGAGGAAACCAATTCACACCAACACCAAAGACTCTTTAAATCCCTCAGATGTCGACTTTCCATTGTCACATTTTGCCCGCCCAACGAACTCTGAGAGAATCTACCATCCAGAGTTGCCGATGATGGAATTTGGTACCTTGAAGAATTGCTACAAGTGTTTCAAGCAGAAACGACGTTAGAACCTACTATGGTGTGCACAATGTGCTGTCAACCGATCTGCTTGCAGTGTTCAGAATCAACCTGCAAGAACTGCCGTTAAAAAGTGCATAGATATATGTTTTGGTGATAATACAATTATGATCTCATAAGTATAATTCAATTTGCGTAATAAACCGATGAAAAAATGGTCCTAAGATTACCTAATAGTTTTTTTAAGTTGATTTTTTATTTATTTTTTTATTTATTTGGCTACCTTTAAGTATGTTAATAAAAAAAAAATGTTTTGTGAGTATTTTTAATATTTTATTAATCTTTACATCATAGGTATGAAATGCTTTAATAATAAACCAACAATAAATTCATTAAACAATATTTGATTTGATGCAACAGATGTCTTTAAAAATACAGACGAATGTCATTCGTACGTCAGTGGTAGTGTAACTTTACGACACGTCAGTGGTTAAGGGTTAATCTACACCATATTGAAACACTCAACCAGACCGCATGCTTTTTTAAAAGTAAAAGAACAAAATTCGATACAGTAATATTACATAACATATTATTATGTTATGTTATATTTGTTTCTACGTTGCGTCCAGTAGTAACATTTGTTATACATTATTTAACATTGCTATAAACTACTACTAATACAACAATGATTTAAGTATAACTAGTTGTGTTGTATATTAAGGACCCATAATGTGTACCTACCTACCTACCTAGCTGCTACTTCAATGATTGGTTTGGCTCCGCGCGAGTTGCTGGCTGTAACAGCTTGCAACCAACAAATTGGTTTGTTTGCTCGTTACCAAATCTGCACGTGCTATTTAAGAATTTTTGCTTTTGTGGTATAGATAGTGCAATCCACAAAGACGCGCCCCTCCAATTTTTGGTTTAGGGGGTTTTCGGATTTTCGTAACGCGCTGATTAGTCTATTCATTGTAGTGTGCGCGTGCACTCATAGGTAATTAGTGTGTACCGATAACACTCAAACATTGACGGAAGCTTGCACACATATACTATAAACGGTTAGGAGGAATAGTGGGGCGCGTCTTCGTGGATTGCACTATCTGTAGAGCTACACAAATTAAGTTTTGTAGTGTGTGATTGATTATGTAAGTGAATTTGTTATTTCTCATATTTTGCAATAATTCTGTAGACCATGTAGTCTTTGTTTCATGACATCATCATCATACTGCCGTCTACTGCAAAACTTTGGCCTCCCCATAGATCGGCAACCATCCCGGTCTTGGGCAGCTCGCACCCATCCGCTCAGGCCCCTCTTTCCCACTGGGCACACTGGGCACTTGCCCAGGGCCCCGCGATCGATAGGGGCCCCCAATTCCTGCCAGATCACAAAACGATAACCGATATCTAATTTAAACATATAATAAAAAAAGGTTGTACATTGTTTCATAGCTAATAGTTTTATAGAATTTCGTTTCACATAATTTTTTTCTAATAATTTCGTTTCATAGAATAATCAATACGCAGAATACACTTTCAAGATTTTTAAATCATTGATTTTCGTTTCACATAAAGTTTATTGTTAGAATAATCATATCATAGAATAACAAATCAAATATATTTATCCTTATATTTTTTATTTGATATAAAACTTATTCCCAATAATGGGAGTCTCAGTTCTAACCAAACCTACTGCACGTGCGTGCAAGCAAGCATGCAGCGTGCAAGCAAGCATGCAACATGCAGCAGGCATAGTTTCTGTCACGGCTCCGGCGTTGCGGGGTCCGGCGGTCCCACGCGAGCTTATCGTCGCAGATGGTATTCACGCTCACCACCGCAGCTTCGGCTTACTGTCCGGCCGTGCCGGCCAGCCTCAGCCGCGGCGGCGGGTACTCTTCAGCTCGCGGGCCGCCTCGCCCCTCCACGCCTACGCAGATTTAAATTACGCTCTGGGGTAGGGCAGACAAGACTACGTGGAGTCGGTTTCACAGCGATTCGTTTCTGTCATTAACTTTGGTAGCACAACATATTGACTTTTTCAGACAACATTTTTGTCATTGTCTATACATTTTCGTTGAAATAAATTCCATGGAAAAATACAACAAGCAAACAATATTCGTTAAAAAATAATTCTACTGTTTGATAAGTTTGTTAAACAAAAAAATGTCATTAAAAATTCATTGAATTGTGTAAAACAATTTAATGGGACACTAACTACCTACTTACACTATTTTTAAGACTAAATAATCAGTGAACTAATTTTTCATATAATAAAAATAAAGATCGTTTTCATGTAAATCCCTTCTAATGTAAATCTATGCTCTTTGAGTGGATTTAAAGATTGGAAGCACATTATTTTAACACATCAACAAAGCCCAGCAAAACTATGGTGACTTGTCTGGCACGAAGTAAAGCGGTTGATTGATTACACTATAGACTTGTCGACATCGAAAAGAAGTGGAGTCCTGGAGAAATGTAAACGGATTGTAGCTGTTGTAAATAAGTAGTAAATTTTTAGCATCGAGAGGGATTCAGTTTCGCGGTGACCATTAAATCCTCGGAACTTCCAACAATGAAAATTATTTGTGTGTGGACGTGTGGAGTTACTGAGTGAATTTAATAAAATATTTGGGAATCCTGGAAAAGATAACATTCCTAATTTTCTTATTTAGCTGCAAATGTATGCCTACCAACAGTTTAAAAAAAATATCTGTATTGAGTACCTATATTGACGAAATGGAATAACAGGTCCTAAAAAAATTATAAATGAAGTTGAATTAGCAGAAGTAAAATATTTTTCTATGAGCTTGACAGTACGCTCAATCTGTCTCATGTTGACCAGAACTTTTAAAATACGTGTTCTCGTTGAAAGGTTTCAGAAATGTATACGTAATGTAATAAGGAGCATAAATCAAAGTATTTAGCGGAAACCATATTTATTTTTAGAAAATCATGATACTCTCATAAAATATTGCAGAAGTCAAAGCCTCAAATATGACGGAGAAGTATCAGTAGGTACCATACTTCTTATTGGTAGACAAGTGTCTACAACCTATATACCTCAGAGGCAACCAAGTTTTTTGAAATGGTTCAGTAAATAAAAAACTATTTTTCGCCCTCCCCACCGATAGAATACATTGACAGAACATTTAAGTTGAAAAAATGTTTTCAAAAGTCATTTTATTGACCAGATGGTCAGTCCGAGCTGATGCAGTAAGCGGCTTGCATGAAAGTCATTATAATATTTATAGGAAATTTGGAGCTCTAACCAATATTTGAAAGAAAATATACAAACAACTAATTTGTTTACTTCACTTGATGATTTTATTATTAACCTCAGGGATAAATTTAATTACTTTGAATCGACGGCCAAGGAATAAAAACCCAGAATCTGATTACAAGGACCTATCTCAAAGAACAAGACGTAGAAACTCACGCCAGTTTTTCGATGGCTATGCACGGTTATTTCAACTGAATAGAAAAATAGAAATCAAAGTAGAAACCTTACCTCCCATAATTGATACGTAATACATACTTTATGTTATAATACTACGCGTTCATCTAAAACAGCGATTAAGTTCCTTTAAGAACATTAGACAGCTAATAACAGTCAGCTAGTCGTTGTAGAAAGAGTTGGAAATGGAATGTATATGTTACGGCTAAAACCCGAAGTGCGGCTACATCTAGTTTTAACCGGCTAGAACTAGGTGTAGCCGGTTTGAACTTAGGTGCAGCCTTTTTTTTTTAACTTGGGGAAACCCTCATGGACTGTCTCTCGTCCGGGGAAGACGGGGGGTGTGCCGGACTCTTACCGGCTAAAACCACCACGGTGTTTCTCGATTGACCTATGGGCGGGGGTACGGGATTCGCTCGCGCATACACCGCACCCCCGCCAGGCTATGACCCGCCAATGATGTAGGCGGGTCCCGTCGACCTCGGCGGTCTAAACGCCGCCGAATCCACTAAAGTGGCGCGCGCGGAACACGGCGCGCCACCTACATGGGCCTGCATCGGGTGGTGGACTGCCCCTGAGTCGACCACCCGCAGGCCGGCAACGCATGAAGGCTCGAGGTTATTAAGCACCCTCCGGCGCCCGGTGCGTCTTCTCCTGGAGGGAAGTGAGGCAGTTGCTTCCCTCACCCTCTCTGCCGCCTCTTTTGCGTGCATGACTTGCTCGCTAAACGAGGCGACAGCCTCTCACGCACTCTCGCTCTGGAGCATCGAAAGAACGATGTTTGGGAACGAGAGGTCACCTACTGCTGCGGAGAGTTCACTGCGCTGCTCTGCCTATGCTGGCCACTCTGCCAGCGCGTGCTGCGCTGTATCCTCCAAGCAATCTCCGCAGTGGTGACAACCGGGCAATTGTTCGCGACACAGTTACTTCCCAAAACAGCCATGTCCGGTCAGTATCTGCGTCAGCCGGAACGTGAGGGCTCCGTGTCGGCGCCCTAACCAATCCTCCATGACGGGTCTTACCGCCGAAATTACGGCGTGTCCTAAACTTAGGTGTAGCCTGCGAGCTCGGGATTTGGGGTACCCCGACTTGATTAATTTTTACCAAACCATTGAGCAGACGAAGACGGTCGACGTCAAGTCGACGAAGCCACGCTGCGCGGGGCTCCTCTTTCTGTCTTCTTCCGGTTCAATAGCACAAAAACAGACAATTTAACCACCGGAGTGTGGCTGCACCTAGTTCTAGCCTCTAACCGCTATGATGAAGGCTAAACTTGATTCTAACCGAGGATAAGTAGGATGTACATCTAACTTTAACCGCAAGTGGCCGGCTGCACCAAGTTGTAGCCGGCCTAAACTAGGTGTAGCCGCACTTCGGCTAATAGCCGTAACATGTACATTATACAGAATACTTGAAAATTGTTCATAGTGAAAATGAAGGAAGAAAGAATAGTCTATTGTGAACATATCATATTAAAAAAAAAAACAAAATTGAAGACACATTTCCAAATGAGAAATCGAAAAAAAAAACAGAAATCGTATTTCTGTTTATATTAAAAAGGTTATGTTAATGCATCAAGAGATTTTAACTATTTTGTCGCTAATGTCCATGTAGGTGAAGAAGTGGTTAAAGATTTTGCCCATCTCAAATCTAATAGGTACCTACCTCTTATTTATTTATTGTCACTGTAAATAAATAAACCTTTTGTTTGAACTAACAACTTAGTGCTCTGTTTAAGTCATAGGGGCCCCATTATCCTATTGTGCCCAGGGCCCCCAACAGGTTAAAGACGGCCCTGCATCCGCTGCCAGCCACCAAATCATGACATCCATAACTCAAATTAATCTTCAACGATTCCTAATTTCACTTTGAATTACACAGATTAATCTGCTGAGGTTAAATGAACGGGCAGGAGCAAACCGGTTGAAGTTAAATCGGCAATACAAACCAAACTCTTCAATGTATCTAGACATTGTCCTTGCTGCCAGCCAGACTTCCACTAAGCCACAAGCGAACAATGAAGAGACAATTGACGAGGAGCCTGTATCAACCCAAAGTGCGGAAGACACAATAAAACCGGAACTGAGTAAATCCAAACCTGAAGTTTCCGAAAAAGCAGAAGCAGAAGTACATGAGAAGATGAGTAGTGGTAGAAGTGGTCGGAAGACGACGAAAAATAGAATACCTGGAGTTCCTATGAAACCTAGCACTAGCACCAAGCTGCAGAAGAACAAAAAGCCCAAAACAGAGAAACGAGAAGAAGCTAAACCTACACAGAATGACATACTTAAGGGATAATTCGATGAATGGACAGAATACGCTCAGTAGGAAGGACGCAGTCAATAGAACAACTATAGCCTATGTGCAGAGTTCTAGAATCATCATTGTTTAATAAAAATGCTGCACGATCCATTATACTCCAATAGGCTGTATATGTATCAATTCTAGAAGTTCAAGATTCAGATGAAAAATTCAATGTTGCCAGTAGAAAAATTGGGCAATCAATTTATTGAATGCTAATATTAACAACGAACCAACAAATTAACAACGAATTTATTGAATGCGAATAAACAAATCTATTGGCTCTAATTTAAAGTTAAAACAGTTATTGTAACTTCATTTAATTAGTTTTCATCATTGTAATCCCTATTGATCATCATAGCAAAAGAAACGCTCATTCATAAAACAGTGACATCGGTAATGGCCAAGACCGCCTGAAATTAATGCTGGAATGAATTCGGATGCACCCATTATTTTGAACGTTTTGTTTTTACTGTTATGGTAACAGGAACATTACTCAGAGATTTTTTTCCAGTAGGTACCATTCAAATCTAATGATATTATATTGGAAAGTTCGTAATTGTAACTAAGTTGGTCATCACAAGTGGTACAGTTTCTGTTTCCTACATCGATGTTAATGGCCTCTTCTAAATTACCATTAAACTAATAAAACATAACCGTACTACGTTGTTTTCGTTTCTTCTAATACTATATTAAAAGAAGAATAATAGTACTGTCTACATTTTGTTTCATTGTGTGGTCACACTACTCTATCTATTTTCATAGGATTATGAAAATAATATTATCTCAGCGAAGAGGTAAGAAATAAAAAAAATTAGATACCTATTATTTAGTAGAAACTATTTGCTAAAAGTTAAGCACACTACACTTTCTGATAGTCCTCTCGTCTAGCAGCTAGGCCATGGACATATGTCAGTGGAGGTGAGGAAGTTGTAATAATCGCTATCTTCAAATTGCGTCGATATTGTTCTTCCATTTCTTTATACAAAATGTTTTAAGTCTCTTATGTAAACTTTACGTAGAAAAATAAAGATTTTACTCATTTGTTTCGGTAATATCCACGAAGTAAGTATAACAGAGGAGATGGCATTATCGAATTTTCCCATAGAAAGATGCGTGACACTTTTTGAAGCTAAACCCTGCCCACTTCAGGTCTAGCCCTGCCCACATCTAGTCAAACCCCGCCTATTTTCCTAGCGATGAATAGCAAAAGCTAAAAGCTGTCATTTGCTACGTGGTTTAGCTATATCATGCTAGATGTCTCTATGACAATATGTATTCGCTACACAGGGACAAACTTAGTACCTTTTTATTTTTTGCAAGGATTTTTCTTATAAACATGGGTTGTGAAAATAAAAGGGATGGTGTGTCCCGAGTGTTACTCAATTAAGGTGATGTATAATACACAGCGAATCTAGTTAATTGTTGCTACGACTTACTGGCTACATAAGTACATATGAATATTAAATGAACTTATGCAAAGAAGAAAGAATTAAATACAACAAGTTTTTAATTCTAATATTTATATTTTTTATGTATGTAAGCAAACTATATTATATACATGTATATGTGCCACCTTAATAATCGTCGCCGTCGTTATTAAATTATTGAATTCTAAGTACGGCCCTGCTATTATTTTGCTTGTCAATTCAGCAAAGTTGCAATTTTAGGGATATTCCCATTTTTAGGGGAAAAATAACATAACACACACTAGACAAAATAATTATGGATTACGACGATTTTTATTTTTATTCGGGGATTTAGAATAGGGTACTATACCCATTTTTGAAAAGTGTCTCAATGAAATTTTGTAGTGCTAATAGGCCACCAAAAACACAAAAAAAAATATTTAATCGATAAGTGCCATAAAAATGCATCGAAGTTTAAAATTTTCGAATTTCGCGCGTAGTTTAACGAAAACGCCTCTCACTGGACGCCATTTTGCTCAGCGGAAATGACGGCAGTACGTTTTGTCTCAAATGTGCTCATATTAAATACTAGCTGATACCCGCGACTTCGTCCCCGTGATTGTCGGTTATCTTTTGCGCGGAACCCCTTTTTTTCTAATTACTTATTTACTTTCATATACTTTTATTTAAAAGCTGTTATTTTGACATAACAAACAGACACTTCGATTATATTTATTATTATTTGCAGGGTTTTCATTCTTTTTTGTACAGAACTCTATTTTGCTTTCTAAAATAAAAGGCTGAACCTAAGTTACTCCTTATAACATCAGCTATCTGTCAGTAAAAATCCTGTCAAAATCGATCCAGCCGTTTCAGAGATTAGCCGGAACAAACAGACAGACAGACAAAAATTTTAAAAATTGTTTTTTTGGGATAGGTACCATACTTACTTTCAGCAATTAGTAAAAAGCTGTTATTTTGAAATTACAAACAGACATTTCAATTTTATTTATTTGTATAGATTTGTATAGGTAGATGACCATTAAAGTACAAAGTCTTTATACACCAATCGGTTGACTGACAGTTGACAATTTTTTGTTTACACTGCCGTACGGCGTAATAACATGGCCGCTACTATTTCATGGTGTTATAAAACAGATTAAAAAAACTGAAAACTTTGAATTTAATTTAAAAAAGTATTTTGTTATTTTATGAACTAAAACTTACATTTTTCGGTTGCTTTTTTGCTGCTGCTTTTGTTTATGCCTAAACTGTCTCAATAACACATTTATAGATTTCTCGTAGGTATTGAGTAAAATACCGTATTAAATATAGCTGTATCCCGAAAAAAATATATCTTGATAATTAACAATGTAACATGACGAAGTAAAGTATAGGTAAGTAGTGCTATCGGCGGCGCTTCAGCGTTTAATTTTGATTTAATATTATATGCTAGATATGCACCATGCTTTTATGTTATAAATGAGCGTGCAACTGGCGAGCGCATTATTCAGTGGTGGATCAATTAGTTTATTGTAATATAAAATGAATTATATAAAGCAAAACATCTTTTTCCTAAAACGAAATTGCTTGGGAAATCAAGGAACTTTTTGACCTCCATTTTATTTTAATAAGGGTAATTTAAAAAAAAAATAGGGAAAATTAAATTATAAATTTATAACCCTGGTTTGTTTGTTTCGCTACCTCACACTAGATGGCATACGGAACTAGAAATGGAAACTTTTAATTTAATAAACAATACGATACTTTTAGTTGACAAAAATGGATCAAGATAATCTAAAATGTGTTTACAAAAATACATAATAGTTTTAAACCTATTAATAATTATATGTTCACATAGTTTTTTACCGAAAAGGTGGCGACCTCTTGTATGGAGCAGTAGAATATCTGTGACAATGACTGTTTTTTCTAGAACTTTGCTGATGAACTACGCAAAAAAATGCCTACTGGTGCGATAAGAGGCCTTGTGTGGCATTAGAACGTTTATTGGTGTATGTTTAGCAATTAAGCACATACCATTTCATGTTTGAATTTTTATAAATAGAGTAATTAATAAAAAAAATATTAAAACCGGAATGTCCGAAATGTCTGGTGCACAAGACGGCATAGATCTAATGACCGAAGCCACGCCCACTTTGATGACGTTATTGCACCAGTGCGTGTCACGGTGCAGTCGGTGCACCGGTGCTATGGGCATCTCCTCTATAATACTTACTTCGTGGTAATATCCACTAAAATGTTTATCTTTCATGTCATGTGTGGACTGAGGGACCACATTATAGTCGTTATATATTTTTTATCTTTGATGTTAATTGGTCTGTTATTCCGTAAATATCTTTACAAATACTATACTAAATGTCTGTAGTCACAATATCTAAAATTTTCAGATACTTTCCGAGATCTGGCTGATGGTCTATGAGGATTGAGGGACCGCACTTTAAGGGCTGTAGTTTTTAATATATTTGCTTACAAATTCGCAGATTAGTTTTACAATTGTTTTAAGACTACTACTAAATCCTACGATTTTTATTTTGCGGAAAACCAGTGTGGTCCCTCTGTTCACACGCACATAATTATGTCGGTACTTAAATCACTCGCCCGTTGTGGCGCCAGTGGACATATTATTGTATGTGTACCTTCTCTTAACGATAATAATAAGACGTTTTCGAGCCTTTAATTTCTGAGATCATTTTGGAATACATTAGATATGCGTAAGTAATCGCTAGGCCAATCCATAGGTGGAGTGCATAGACACACATTGCCACCTACCTACCTACCTTGCCGTACCTATTTAAACTATTTGTATACCTTTACTGCAGACAGGTTACTACTACGAAAAATCAATACTTTATTACATACCTACCTATAATCTATATCTTCGACTGTTGCAACCAATGGTGATGCATCTACGCTTCCTGCAGTCTGAAACACACCCAATCATCTATCATAAATGCGTAGAATGAAACGAGTTTTACGACCATGAGGAGGAGAGTTGGTTCTTCAAATGACTTGAAATGACGCATGTCAAATTTTTGTGAATCGGAACGTATCTTTGGGACTGACTTGGCGATTCCGATTTTCTTTCAGTGATGATTATCTCGATGACTTGTGTAAATTCAATGTTAATTTGATTTGCTAAGTGACATTTTAATATTGTTGATTCGCGATCGTATTATCGAGTAAATTTACAGCTGTGCTCATGTGGCCGCCAGGCATAAAGAACATATCGCAGTGACTCCTTATATTTTTCTAACAACAAATAACATATATCAATCAAAATGATACAAGACGACGAGTTTGAGTTGTTGATAACAACCCCGGAGCGTTTAAAGGCTCTGGGGTTCAAACCGCAGAAGGAGATATTGACAAATCATATCCTACCATATGCCGCCGAGTTGGATGATGAGTCCACAAAATTTCTGCAACAAGTGAAGTTCAACCTGGCCAGGGCCGTCATGCTGCGCGAGATGAAACCGGCGTGTGGAGTCTGGTCCTCCAGGCTCATGAAGTAAGTATGACTTTTTTTTCATGAAAACAATCTGTTGGGCCAACTCTGTCATGTTTCAGGTGATATTGAACTGTTGGAAGCTGTCCAATATATTGCTAAAGGATTGTTGTACTTATTTATCAGGAATAATAAACATAACTGTTCTCTGGAATAGCTAAAGCTTCTGTATTTTAAGGCCGTAGACAGAAATAGATTCACTCGACTCTGCTTTCGAAGATAGTTTCAGTAACTATTAAGCCATTACTGAGTCATAAAGAGTTTGAATTGAATACCTACTGTACTCCCTTGTCATGAATACTTCTTAGTCATCTTCCTGCCTTTGTCCCAAGAACATGTATTGCTCCTACCGCAAGTAACACAGGACAAGGAAAATGACTTATAAGGCAAACCATGGTGTCCTGGGTTCAATTCCAAGCTTTAACAAAGTTTTATTGTGTTTTAAATTGGATACTTGTTAGTAGTCTAGTCAGTCTCGGAGTCTCGATTTATGTTTTGATAATAGCAATAAGCTTTGTACTCTTTCACTTGAAACTTAACTGATATTGGAAATAGTGGATATACTGAACACTTAACACCATTCAAAGAACATGGGCATGATGTAATTTTATAAAAAGTGAGGCTGTATTTTGATTGACATAAATTATATGGAGGCATCTTGGCGGGGTTGGCTTATCCATCAGTCTAGAAGAGAGATGTCTAAAAATCAGCTTAGTCTTAATAAGTGAGTTGTTAGAGATTCTTACTATTCATCCTTAAAAATTAATAACCATTACACATGTTCACCTATTCTTACTTACTTAACCTATTGACCGCCACATCAAAAAAACAAACACGTGCCCTCAGCATGACATGTCTGTCATGTAGTCGTTTGTCATCTATACATGACTGGCAGTCAAAAGGTTAATCAAATTAGAAAATGTTAACCAGAACCGCACCTCGGACACTTCATACAAAACTTGCAAAATAATTACCTATTACTACTACAAAACCAAATGACGTCTGTACACGTGCAAATGTGTGCGTGAATTTTAGTAGGGTTGAATCAGTTGGATGTCGTGACGTACAAAATGGCGCGAAAAGTGCAGCGCTTTGCGTCGGGTGAACCGAACGACGACCGAACTACCCGAACGTTTCGAGCATTATTATGAAGTGATCTTGTCCGAGCATTCAATTATTTATTTCTTAAAGAAATAAAATAAATGATATTTGATTTTGAATACTCGGATTTGTAATGACATAAAAGTAATATTATAATATTTATTATGTAAAGAGGTTTATTTATTCATCAATAATGGTAAATTAAGGTACCTACCTAATTACAAAATATGGAATTCACGATCGCCCCGTACCATTACGCGGCAACGCAATTTTTTTTTTTTATTCATTTATTTCGGAACCAGTCCATGTCCATACATGTTAAGTTCAAAAGTATTAAAAATAAAAATTAAGAATTAATTAAAATA
Source organism: Charanyca ferruginea (assembly GCA_947361185.1). Classification (NCBI taxonomy): domain Eukaryota; kingdom Metazoa; phylum Arthropoda; class Insecta; order Lepidoptera; family Noctuidae; genus Charanyca; species Charanyca ferruginea. Next base: position 12,061,978 of record OX376076.1, read on the forward strand.
TTACAATAATAATAATTACAATGGGGCGACGCGACAAGGTTAGTGCGTAGGGTACTACTTTTTAATTCCAAGAATGAATAGAACGTGAAAGAAAGGGACATAAGTACATAACTAAGACAATAAAGAGAGAGAGCAATATTAATAGCTGGTAATGTTGGTATGTTATTATTACGGAAGTTTTAATTGTATTATTATAAAACGACGAAAACTTGGAAAATAAATGAATCATCGAGATTAAAACTAATAAATAAAACTTAAAACCAAATAAATCGCAAAATTGTGTGTTTGTGTCAGCAGTACCTACAGCGCTGCAGTTCTTACAATTTTGAGCGCCCTGGCTAAAGAGTCGTCGGTTAGCCCCTCCAAGTGCGGGGTGAGGGTGCGGTATCTGATATAGCGCGGGGAAGGGAGTGTCCCTTCTGTATGTAGTACTATTAAGTATTCTGTGCTAATAGTTCCTTTGGAACTGATAGTTCACTCCATAGAAAAAGATAGATACCTAACGCTATAACTGCCTACAAAAATATTACAGCCGTTCGTGCGCGTTAAAATGTACCTTACGCACACGCTCGAGAGTATCTACTACGTTATCTGACGTGGTGTCGGGCGATCACCTGCGTCAAATTACGCAACGCTAGGGCTGTCTATGTTATGAAATGATTACACAAAAGAATAGGTGAATAAAAAACAGTTTTTACATTTTTGTTCTTTACAGTTGGCTGGTTATTGTGTGTATATTTTGAAAAATAATAAGTACCTAAGTAAAATATCTAACCAAATCAATAGGTAACCTATTTATATAATTACGTACTTACTATTATAAAACTTTCTTCTTAACATTATACAAAGAACTCTCTATTATAAAAAAAAAGAATCAACAAAGAAAAAATAAATACAAAATAATTACATTTCCTCCTCCTTAGGTAATGTAAAAAAGGATAAACTTTTGTTGGTTATTTTATTTCGACAGTCGTCTACACTGCAATTTGCACGACTACCCATTATTAAAGCTGCGGTCGCAGTATCATACTGAACTATTAATTAAACTGTATCAGAAAAAAAATATCTGTGGTGGCAACCCGACTGGATTTTGGACGTTCGAACGAAAGGGAGCCGTAGGTACTTAAGCGCGTGACCTTAAACGAGTGACAATCCTGTTAGATATCTTTACTGTGCCTACAGCGCTGCAGTTGTTACGATTTTGAGCGCCCTGGCTAAAGAGTCTGCGATTAGCACCTCTAAGTGCGGGGTGAGGTGCGGTATCTAATATAGCGCGGGGAAGGGAGTGTCCCTTCTATACGTAGTACTATTAAGTATTCTGTGTCCGAACACTACTAACACATGTCTTCATACATCGGTGCCGATTCCCTTGTTCACAAACTAAATTAAAATTAGGCATCTGGCATCTCTTACTACCAGGCAGCTGAAGAAAGGGACAGCTACAGACAAGGACTAACTTACAGATGTCAAATTAGTTTTTCCCTTGAACTTCGCAGTGTTTTTAATCAATATGTTCTGAAATGACAACTATAATTGTATGAACATTTTAGATCAACTTAAATTGACAGCTCTTATTAATATATGTCTCTTTCTTGTTTTATTGCAGAGAAAGAGTTATAAATAGCTTAAAATTAATTTAGTTTGTGCACAACAGGATTGGCACCATTACCATAAATTAAGAGGAACTACACAAGTTATTAGTGCCTGTGTAAATCAATAGTTATCATTCTATGGGAAATAAATAATTTTAATAAAACCAAAAGTGTGTAGGTCTATTTATACATAGTTTGGGTGTATTTACTTAGATAGCTGATAGCCAGCACCCATGTCCCAGGGTCGATATGATGACCAATTCAGATTGTAGCTTGTTGGTGCCCGTAGGTGCCAGATGTTTCCAGATGGTATAAAGTATGATCTTGATGTAGAGCTGACAACTGGCGCCAACATAAACTTACGCAACGTTACCGGCTACCAGCCAGCTACCAGCTACGTAAACACTTCCTTTTAAATAAATTCCATTAGTTACTTGTTCTACAAAAAAGACATGAATATTTTATTTAACTAAGTATTTAAGTAGGTACATGAATATTCATATGTTAAAAATATATTAAATAAAAGTTTTTTTTTCATACATTTTTTACCTATAAAATTATAATATTTTTACATATACCTACTTAAATAGGTACCTATTTTATTTTTATTAAAATGCACAGCATGCCATAATCCCAACTAAAAGATTTTGTTGTGTGTGTATATTACTTCTTTTACACTTTTATTTGCACTAATTGACAATACAAATTTTGAAATCATTTACACCCAAATCCTTTGCTATATTATTATGCTATAGGTGGGCAAAGGAAACAAATAAAACAGCTACAGTATTTTTTTTACTGTACCCATCTTGCTGTGTATAATGATGATTTTGTTTTTTAAGAATCAAATTGTGCAAAGTAATGATGACAAATAGAGAAACCAGTAATTATTTGTTTTTATGAACCAATCTTTTAAATTTTTACTTCAAACATGTAGCCTAACTAGACACTCTTTTAAGTAATAATAGGTGTGATAGGTATAAATGCTTTATGTATGAGTATCTGTATTATAAGTGTTCTGCATGCATAATCAATATAAAAAAAGAACCAAAGCTTTTTATTATATCCTTATAATAAAAAAATATAAAACAATAGCTCCAAAGGATAAAATAGATAATGTAGTATGTATATGTATTCTTCAACTGTGCAAAAATAATTTTATAACAAATTTCGGTTTAGTGTTAACCTTTGGCAAGTATTAGTGAAGTTTCAAATATGCTGGCTAGCACCCAGTTCTTCCTGCTAACTGCACCTGGCCTCACATAGCAGTCACTGATCATTATATTACTTCACCATTCCTATTATTATGCAGGTATATTTCACAATGAATGATTCATGAAAATGTATGATTTAGAATTATGGTAATCATTTAAATGGTCATAACCGCATGTATAATCTAGTTGCCAGGGCGTCGCCAATTGGGCAGAGAGAAGCAGTCTCCCCCCTAGAGACTTAAAAAATGTAATTTAAATAACTGAATAAAAAAAAAAGAATTTCATGCCATTCTTTGATATTAAAATCTTGTCTCAACTTCTTGTTTGTTCCAATATTCTTTTATCCTATATTTTTATTGTACAATTAAGAGCTTATTAAGCTTAACACATTGGACTTAGGTTCATATTACAATCACCATATGAATAAGAGTTGGACTACCAGCGTAAAGCTTCATCTGCATTTGATTCATCGTCATTGTATATTTTAGAAATCGCCTTATTTGTGAGAAATAACCCCCATTTGTTTCCTCGTATATCGGACCTTGTAATACGAAATCGCAGGGATAATAGTAAACTTCGTGTTTAGCCAGCTAAGACAGCACTACTGTATAAAAGCGTTGTATGTAGAGCACCAATAATTTATAACAATATCCCTATCTGTGTAAAAAAATTAAAGACTGGCCAGTTTAAGAAAACATTAAAAAAAATACTGACAGGAAAGGCCTATTATAATGTCAATGAATTTTTAAATGACAAATCGCTTGTAATGTAACTGACTGAAGATGAGACTAAAGATTGACATATTAATAAATGATAATATATTTTGACATGTTTAATAATAGTAATGAATGATAATATATTTTCACATGAGTAAGAATTAATTAATTATGAAGTATTTATGCATGAATAATAATAAATATTAATGGATACATTATAAATTATTCTTAAATATTGTACACCCTATGGGTATGTTACAGAGAACTATATGTATATTATTATGATAAGAGCTCCTTCTCCACCTGTGACAAACAATAAATGAATTTGAATTTGAAAAAAATTTGAATTTGAATTTGACTATATTTAAAATTCATACTTTCCCATCTATAGTAATATTATAAAGCTAAAGAGTTTGTTTGTTTGGTTGAACGCGCTAATCTCAGGATCTACTGGGTCGATTTGAAAAATTATTTTTGCGTTGGATAGTCCATTTATCGAGGAAGGCTATAGGCCCATGCGAAGCTGGGTCGGGTCTCTAGTCCCCCATATATCAACTAATCAACTAGCCCTCCCCCCCCCCCCCACTGGGCCATCGGCTGGCGACGCCCTTGTCTCTTTTCTTAACACGAAAACAATATAAATTCTAAGAATTAAATGACAATGTAAACTGGAACTTTACAGATCCGAAAATATAATGTAAAAAAAATCTTCTATAAAACCCAAAACGAATGTTATATAATTATGATAAGATCAAGTCCAAAGGGTCGGCGAATGTAGTTTACCGATATTTCGCCAGTTACTGTCATGAACACTCACATCAAGTGGTTCCGTGGTTCATACAACTTTACCAGTGAATTGACCAAAAAGAAAAATATTTTTTTTTTTGGAAATAAAATAAATGATACTACATACTACTACTATTATTTAAGCAAAAGTTTGAGGACAGTGTGGATGGATGTTGGTTATTCTTTTACGCTGAAACAGCTGAATGTTATTAGCTACATTTGGAATATTAGAGCATATTTTTTTAAATCCTATTTTTAGCTCAATTCTAAAGTATGCAGACAAAGTCACAGGCAGGAGCTAGTTACTTTATATATTTGTCATTGCAGATACATACGGATTCATGGACTAAAGTTCAGCAAAGAAGATCACATAAAGTTAATAAGACTGGCTTATGAACTTGTGCTCATACCTGACCTAGAACCAGGCAAGATACACAAGTTTGCTACTATGTTTCTAATGCTCACAAAGTAAGTATATGTCTTGAGTAAGAAATTTATTCATAAGGCTAGTTTAAAATTATTTCTAGCAGACATACCTACTCCTTGATTCCATACATCTAACTCATTTAAATTATTTGAAATGCCTCAAAACCTGGCTCTTTGAAATGATTTTGCTCCTAATTGAATCAATTAAATATAAAGTAGAACTGTTAATCTACCCAACTAAAGTTAATTAGGAATATTAACTATTTTTATTTTGCAATACTATGTATATCAGTCTTTTACATGTCAGTGTAAAAGCATTCAAGGAACCTAAACATAATGCGTAGTCTTGGCAGTAAATACTTCAAATAATTGGCACACTCCGCTTTGTTAATTGCTAACGATATAATTAATTTCTACAGGAAAAGACAATTGATTACACCCGATGAACTAACGCTGCATTGGCGTCCGCTCTACGATATCGGCAAAAGAATATTTGATAAGAGCTCCACTCATATTGGAATGTACCATTACTTGACGTAAGTATTCATTAAATCATCTAAATATTGGAATAAAAATCTATCATCACAAGTACCTATGATCACATAATCCAAAGAACTTGATTATGAAATGTCTGTGACCCACCTAGCGCCAACTTTTGTTTCGGCACTTCCTTTATGTGACGTCATGTAGCGTGGTTTGACGCAATCACAACGTTATTATTGATTTACATAAAAATAGAGGAAATTAAAACTACGATTACCGTATACCGGTTATCATTCAGAACACTATGACGTAATTTTTACGTGATAGGATCATTTAATATTAACTACCTATTTAAAAATATTGATTTTGTTATATTAAGAGACATCTGTGTAAGACGAAATATTTTCACTTAAAATCGTGATGTATGTTTAGGCCAAATCGTTTTATGAAACAAGGAGGTGATATGCTCGATATGATTCGCAAATTCCTGTCGGGAGACGGGCTGGGCGACGCCCTAGAGTTGTTCGGCCTCGCAGGAGCCGACGAGAATGAACTGCCCACGTAATAAATAGATAAACAATATACATTTTCGGGACACGCTTAATGTTCGCACATCGGGTGGCAGACGGGTTGGGCTCATGATTCATCGGACCCATGTCACTATTATCCTTGGTATTATGGACCCTAGAAATGATTTATTAAGTGTTCAACTTAAACATAGTTGAAAAATTAATAAGTTATTTTGATCAAGCAATCCTATTGTATAAATTGTAGTGTCTGTGTATCGAGGTGGCAGGCTGTGCATGTTTGAAACGTCTTTCCAATATGCACTTATTTTAATACACTCAATTTAATTTCAGCTCCCTAGAAGGATCGTACATATCGATGGTTAAATGCGCAAGACCGTAAGTAAATAAAATAGCTACTAACTTTACACCGTATTTTTTTCGTGATGCATCCATTATACCTTTTCGGTTTTTTTAGATATTTCCCTCTAGAAGCCACAAAAGAGATAATAGCTGAGTTGTTGCCTCAAATAAACCCGTGGTCCACGGACACACATGTGGTCTGTCAGCTAGCCACTTTTTTGCCAGTCGCGTTGCACCCCGAGCAAGCAAAGTTTGGCCATCACCTGTGGTTCGATGAGATCATGACTCTTTGGGATACATGTTACAATTCACAGTGTGGGATCGCGGTAAGATTTGGCGTATTCAGTTTTGCTTAAAATTCGATGGACGGTCTTATAAACGCTTTTGCTTTGTACAGGACCTAATGATGCTGTTCGCTGGGCTGGCTAAACGCAACCCTGGTTCCATTGACTGGACTCCTCATGTCCCCAAGATGTTCATGCGTTTCCTCCACGCGTTGAACTTGCCAGTCGCATATAAGGATATGCAGATCACTCGCTCTCATTCTCTTGGTAAGTTGGTATCAATATCTGTTCTATGTTACTTTAAACAGTGGTGTAGTAGATGCCAGTTGGTATTTTTTAAGCAACTTGTCAAAGTAGACATAACATTGTTTAATTTTTTATGCCTATTTTTGAGAACCCAATGTGTCAGATTTCTACAATGTAAAGTATAATCAAATTCTGACCATATTTACGGTTGTCTGAAGCGAAATGTGTCATGATGGTCTTGTAGCACCCATGACACATTTTTTTTGAATATTCTCACGTGTGAATACTCAGAAATAAATCAAATTCAGACGATTTACCTATGATGTTATAAAATAGGAACTAGAGATGTGCCGACTATCTGGCGACTTTCGTAGTCGGCGACTATTCGGCAAAGAGAGCCGGCTATCCGGATTCTTACTTTGTATGTATTTCTCAATAAAATGTACCTTGATTGTTTATTAATATTTTTATTTTATAATCAGTCTAACACATTTTGAAATGTAAAGAAAAGCAACCTTTCCTTTGGTAATCAGTTTCACTCCTCTATAAAACTACTTGCTTGTATTTCCCTAACACACGCTCGCAGGCGGCACGGCGGTTGCGACTTGGCCGACTGGTCGCCCTCTTTACAACCGACTAATCGGCTAGTCTGCTAGTCGACCAAAGTCATAAATCGGCACATCTCTAATAGGAACCTATCCAACAGCATACTTATTTATTTATTTGTGTACGCAGAGCCGTGAGTCCATGACCACAGTATAACAAATTAGTTTTGTGGCCTAGATATGAAACACGTGGCCTCCTGGATTGTGTGGAGTATCAGCCCCAACGGCGTGGTCCTGAAGCACTTGCGCAGCTTCCTGGCAGGAGTCGAGAGCTACCTGCACAGCGCCAACGCGGGCCGTTGGTCCTACAAGCTAAGAGATCTCCTTAGGAAACTAGCCAGAGAGTTTCTTAACAGGTAAACATTTTTAGCGATCAAGTAGGGCCCAACAAGATATAAGTCACATGGGAGATTCGATAAAATACATGATAGAACTATGTCTTGTCGCCTGGTCCATTGATCTATTGTAATATCGAAATCATCTCACATACATCACTCTCGTCACACCATTTTTGTTTAGGAGTATGTATGTCTTTACTTACGAGAAGAGGCCCCCGCGGCGCCGGAAGTACTCTTGATTAAGGGCTCTACTGCAAACCTATACTTGTGGGGCAGCTTCGCTACTAAGCATGTGAGTAAAGCCGTACATGCTGCTGTATCGTTCACTACAATTATTATATGAAAGAAATACTATTTGAACTCGACTCTTTTCTAACAGGGTGCGACGTGAACGTGAAAAAAAATTTAACGGAGATTGGGAGAACCAAACGCCACCGGAGTATCGACTCAGGGATGAAGACATCACCGAATTCGTTAACATTGTGCTCGAACCGACACTACAGGCGGTCTACAGCCGAAGCGGCTCGCTCGACATATCTATCGCGCTGCACAACTTAGCGACACTGCGTCCTGCTATAGTAGTCCCGCCATTACTAGAGAGACTGAAGACGTCTTTGACGTCACTGACTGAGCCTCACCGAGTGACAGCAGCCATGTCAGCTGTGGCCTCCGTCGCCAGGCCCATGCTGCGAGGAGCTGACGCAGACTACCCGGAGGGGCCAACTCATGTCGTACCATTCCTGTTAGCCGTCCTGCCAGGGCTTGATCCAAACGATATAAAAAAGACATTAGTCACACTCCACTTCATACTTATCTTTACCTGGATGGTGCCATTCATAGATTGTAGTTCGGCTCCCGAGCACTGGGATGATCTCACTGAGGAGGAGCTCCTGACTTGCGAATCTACTGCTCAATTCGAAGACTTCGTACTCGTCTTTATGGACAGATTGTTTGTCATTATTGAGTCCAGTGTGCTCGAACACGTAAGACTGGACACCAAAGAATCCGACGCCGTTCGCAGCAAGACTGATGCTGTAATGGAGACAGCGATCTCTTCGGCCGCGACAGCTGTGCTGATGCAGTGTTCGCCAAAGATATTCAAGGAGGCGTTGAGAAAGTTCAAGTCTTTCGCCACCGAGTCCACTTTTGAGACGAATGTGTCTGGAAGTATGGTCGGAGTGATGTTGCGCGTGTTTGCTCGAATTGATTCTGAAGCGACTTTAGCAGCTTTCATGCCTAAGCTGTGTGAGGATCTGACGGAGTTGCTGTCGACGGACGAGGCGCTGCGTGAAGAGAACCCGCCGCGCGACCTCATGTACAGACTAGTTTTATTCATGCACGCGGTGGAGTGTGACGGCATGGTGCTTCTGAAGTACATACCCGACATTCTGCCGATATTGGACCGAGCACTAAAGCTGCATGCTAACTACGCGCTATCCAGAGCGTGTGAGGTGCTGAGTCACATGCTCACGTCTCTGTGCTACATCGATTTGAAAGAGTGGAAGAGTTCGCCGAAAGATTATGGCCAGGCTCCAGAGAAGTGGTTGCCTATCAGGGAGTGGGGTTACGGATGTCTGTTGAAGGATGCTAATTTCAAGTGGCACGTGCCTTGTGCCGAGGAGGCGGCATGTGCTCAGATGTTGCTGGATAGGTACTTGAAGGCAGAGGTGGGGCGGCTACGGCAGTGGCTGAGTGGCGAGAGGCCCATGTGTCGCGAGCGTAGGCTCCGTAGCTTCTACATTATCAACGCTGTGCTGGCATGCAGCACATTCCTACCACCGCCTGATGAGGAACCTGTTGCACTGTAAGTATTTGTTACGTTGCGATCTTAGATTTTTTACCAGATACATTTTATGTAATAGGGAAAATGACACCACTAATCAATTGACATACTTTTTATAAGCTTTATAAACGCGGGTCCTCCATACATCTTGTATGGCATTAGTAAAACGTGACGTCACTTTTTTACCTCAATTGACCAACCATTTATTCATTTAAAAGCAACTAAAAATCGAATTTTACAGGTAATTGAAAGTTAATTGGGTTTTTAGGCTTAGTATGGAGTATGATTTTTTTTTAATTGTGTTTTGGAATTATTTGTTAATGGTGTCATCTACCCAATTATGACATACTCAAGTATAGGAAACCTGTCGAAAGAATAATTATACTAAATCCTTAACTTTCAGCATGGAATCTCAAGTGCCCGCGACGAGCATTCCCTTCACTTGCGGTGTGCGGTTCCGCGTCACCCTTGACGGAGAGAACGTTCGCGTGGCACTGACACGATTCCTGCTCGAAGTTCAGGCCAAACTTTTGGCTGAAAAGACTGATGATACTAGGGGCCTTGAAATGCTTATACAGGTGATTTCTCTACTTTTTTTTCAGGTTGTTAAATGATGATTCAGTTTGGACGTATAAAGAAGGGTGAAACAAAAGACCAGGCTATTAGCACTATCCATTGCGTTATTTATTTTGTCAAATATGCGAAGCAATGGACTTTGTTGGGTTGTCGTAACGCAAAAGAGTCTTTATCATACTCATATTTTTTACTGTCAGGTATGGGAGCGCGTAGTCGTAATGAAAGGCTTGCGCGGTGGACCTGGTCTGGAAGCTCGGCTCCGTTCATACGGAGCTTTAGAACGTGCATTAGACGGGCGCGGGGGTGCCCCGGACCGGAAAGGGGGGAAGCGCGGGGTGGGGTCGGCGCGACTACGCATGCTCGCTGCCGACGCGGCGAGGTTGCACGACGACTCGCGGTACGACCTCGTGTGTGAGGCTGGGATCACACCCTCCGCACTCAATGCGTTACATGCGTTAGCTGATTTATCTGTCAACACGTATAGCTCGGTGAGTATTGTGTTTTATGTATCTGTGATGTAGTTTTAACCCCTCGTTTACACCAAGGTATTCTACAAGTTTTATGCAATGTCTGTAATTGCATTCACACTCAAATACAAGTATAATACTTGTTTTAGACAAAACTTGTATCATACTTGTTGTCTTGTTTTAAACTTGTCTATTCTTGCTGTCAGTGTGTCTATTCTTCCGTAGACAAACTGACAGCAAGAATAGACAAGTCAGTACAGTTTGTCTATTCTTCCGTAGACATAGCGCGGTCATGCTACGCGTGCTGGTCAATAGATAAAAGATAACATATAGAAAAAAGTAGTATTATTTTACTTGTTTCTTGGTGTAAACAAGGGGGAAGGATTTGTTATGAGTACGACGTATAACGTATCTTTTTTACTGTAAAGAAAGTGACACCCAACTAAGTGTAGTATCACATCTGATCTGTTTATTCCAACCTACAGGTCCGCATCCTAGCTCAAATCCGTCTATACTGGATGTTGAGCCACTACCCGTATTCGTACCGCGCATTAGTTCCAAAACTGGCCGCAATACTAGCGGCAGGAGGTGAAGGCGATGAATGGCACGCGCGGCATAAAGGAGTCCTATTCATGATGTTGGGACCCCGCACTGGCCCACTGGTGGCTAAACAAGACTGGGATGTAGTACGTACACTGTGGCCCGCCATACTTAATGCACCGCTCAGTGAGAAACCCAGCATGGTTCGGTGAGTTCGACATTCAAATTTAAGTTTTTATACAAAACAAGAACTTTCAAGTTTGCGGATTGGTCATACATCAAAACAAACGATAAAATCTATTTCTTATGTTCAACATAATTACATTTTGTCAATAATTTTTGACGGTAAAACAAAGATACGTGTAAAGATTAAGTAAAGGTCAATACATAGGTATTGACCTTTTTTTAATCTTTACATGTTATAATATTAAATATTGACATTTCATTAATCATTTATAAAAATATACTCATAAAACTAGATAGTGAATTAAAAGTCACATATTTTTCTAAAATAACATAAATACAAATTAATATTAAGTGATCTTATAGAATTATAAACTTAATTTGCTGATAAGGAATTGGCTAATTAAGCTTTTAATGTTAAGATATTAATGTTAACTCAGAATAAGTTATTATATTCTTATCATCTAATTATATCAATGTTGAATCATCTTATCAGCCTATTGCCGTCCACTGCTGAACGTAGGCCTCCCCTAGAGATCGTCAACCAACCCGGTTTTGGACCACCCACATCCATTTGCTGCCTGCCACCATAAGTTAAATATAAATTATAGCTAATATTTCAGCTTAGAGCAAGCATTCAGCGACAGCCTCCACCGCCATTTCCCGACAGTGAACACTCGCCTAACGATGACCATAGGGGCAGTGGTCGCGGCCGGAGTCCTTATGACTGAAGAAGAACGCACTATGCCTGGCTATAAGCAACTGTTGAATGATTCTCTGGCGAAAGAACAGGAGATCTCTGATAGATGTGAGAGGCTATACAATGAACTTATTGCGGAGTTAATAAAAATTGTGGAGACGCCTAATATGTGAGTATTTATTATTATTTTTAAATATTATTACGAAAATAAAAACATTCAAAAATATAAAATATAGCCCACCGGTGTCATCGGGAACCGAGTCCAAAGTGGCAGGACTCTTGAGAATGAAAACTTAACAATACGCTCAATATTATTATTGTTAGAACGTCGTAAACTATCGGCAATTTAGTTTAAATATATTCTTCTTCTCATGTGCGTTCCGTTTGTGCAGAATAAAGTATTTTTATTTGCGTTAGTTCACGTTTGAACATACCCTATTCGAAAAATTCCGAACATTTGAAATCCCACAAATAAAAATTGCAAAAATTTCTTTATCTACTTTAATTATGTTTTTATTTCTTTAACTTGCTAATCCATAATTACTGTAGAGTTGCATCTTTCTGATCCTTCTTTGAATTTCTGTTTTAATGAACCTAAAAATGCAACATAGCATGCATTTGTTGTATGTTGCGGGTTCCATTCCCTCCCAGGGTAAATATTTGTGTGATGAGCACTTGTGTTTAGCTTGTATCTGGGTGTTGTTTATCTATATATGTATTTATTTAAAACGTATTTGTGTATATATATCAGCTGTCTGACAGCCATAGTCTCCCTAATTTGGGGTCTGATGGCCGTGTGTGAAATGTCCCCACATATTATATTATTATTAGGGAATAAATATACCACCAAAAAATACTTACTAAATACCAAATGTAGTAAATGATCACCAAATCTTAGTGGAGAAAATAACCAAAATCTTTTTGACCCACAAGTCTCCCCTGGGGCGGATCCGCCATGGTTGGGTTAGAACTGTAACCCCCCCCTAACCAGCCAGCCATAATCAAATCGCTTTTATTGCTACAATACTTTAGGAAACACAATTTTGGTGATCATTTACTATTTTTGGTTTTATTTTATTTACGATTTTTGGTGATTATTTACTAGATCTGGAGGTTCGTTAAACATAAGCCTTATTATTGTTATGATTTAGATTATTTTTAAAAACTAATTTATCCACCAGTCAATGGCGCCGCCTCGAGCTAGCCATGCAGATGCTAACATTCTGCCCGTCTCTCCAAACCCCATACCCGGGCTCCGCAGTCCCGGGAATGTTGCGCTCCCTCCTTCACGACGACATCGCCGTGCGTCGCACCGCGCAGCGACTCACGCATTACGTGCTGAAACAACGCAAGCACAAGATTATCAAGATGGGTGTGGATCCCTATGCAGTTGCTGGAGTTCAGCGTCCGTTGAAACGTATTCCTGGTAAGTTAAGAAGCTTTTTTGTTGCCTTACGATTCGATCAGTTTAGTAAAGTGATAATATGCCAGGTACAGACAGCATCATTAACTGCTTACCCCCTACTCATTAAAATTTCTTCGGATAGGGGGCAAGCAGTTGATGATGCTGTCTGTACAATTTAACGTGCGAGGAGAATTGACAATCCGTTGTGATCAATGCTCGTGCCTTCTGTGTTAGAGAAGAAACTTTTGCTTTGCAGTAACACAATAATAGGCTGGTATTATTGTAACTATAATATACTGCCCACTTTAAAGTCAGAAAAATATAGCCATAGAATCTGTCTTGGTCTTGGTTGGTAGTATCACTTTACCTTCTGGATGTTTTTAATATCCAATAGGGTATTACACCCATTTTTGAAAAGTGTCTCAATTAAATTCGGTAGTGCTAATATGCCACCAAAAAAAACTCAAAATTTTTATTCAATCGATAAGTGCCATAAAAATGCATCTAAATTTTAAAATTTCGCGCGCACTTTGACGAAAACGCCTCTTACTGGACGCCATATTGCTCAGCGTAAATGACGTCAGTTCGTTTTGTATCAAATGAGCTCATATTAAATATGATAATTGTATATAATTTAAAAATAATTAAAAGCATATTTTGTAATAGGTGTAATAATGAAAAAATTACGTTGGTTACGAAAATAATAAAAGTACAAAGCCTATATCACGCCAATCGGTTGACTGTTGTCAATTTTTTGTTTACACAGCCGTACGGCGTAATAACATGGCCGCTACTATTTCACGGTGTTTTATAACAGATTAAAAATACTGAAAACTTTGAACTGAATTAAAAAAATTGTTTTGTTATTTTATGACCTAAAACTTACATTTTCCGACTGCTTTATGCTTAAACTGTCTGAATAACATATTTATAGATTTTTTCTCGTATAGAGTAAAATACCCTATTGTACAAAGAAATAAATAAATAAATAAATAAATATCTTGGGACAACTCACACACGGTCATCTGGTCCCAAGCTAAGCAGAGCTTGTGTTATGGTAACCAGACAACTGATATACATACTTATATAATTTATAAATACATACATATTATAGATAAACACCCAGACACAGAACAAACAATCATGCTCATCACACAAAGTTTGTCCTGGGTGGGAATCGAACCCACGACCTCCGGCTTAGCAGTCAGTACAATCAGTCAGTCAGTACAGTCAGTAAATATTCTATCTTTAAACATATAAATCTTATTCAACTTCTTAGGGTACCGCTCGGATCTTGACTGGGCCATATGGTCAGAGGAGAGAGTGCATCAAACTGAAGAGGAATGGGAACGTCCGTGGTTGAGGAATCCGACTTACGGATTCTATGCTTGGCCTGATTTACTTGAGGTAAGTCGGACATTATTTTAGTGTCACTTGTATAATGTTTGTTACAGCATAATGATAAGGATGAAATTTTATCGAAACCAATTTGCACTACCAATAGCTTTGTACGCTAAGACAATTTTTCTTTTAAAAACAATTCATATAAATTCAAGACCATTGCATTATGTTGTTTATTCAACAATTAGGTAGTTGATAGGTAGGAATACCTTGTTAGAAACTCATTTAGTGCTGTTAACGGTTATTATGTAGTCAAGATTGGAACCTACCCACTGTCGGAGGAGGCCAAAATCTTATTTTAATTAGTTATTTATGTGTTAAGAAGGAGGCTTAAGATTACTGATTATGTTATTGTTTTAATAGTAATGGCATGATTGATCAAGTCTGCCTCATCCATACTATTTGGAAATGTGTGAAATGTCCCCACATATTATTATTATTCACATTTATTCATTTTTTTACATATTATAATATATTTTTAAATATTAGTAAAAAAAAATAAAAACATTTAAAAATATAAAAAATAGTAGCCCACCGGTATCGGGAACAGGGTCCAAGCTACCGGTGGTCAGGGCTCCTGAGAGAGGAATCTCCTGACTATACGCGCCGTGTCCAGGAGTACCGCTTTCTGTATCAAGCCCTTGATCCAGCTGCCCAACGAGAGCCTCCTTAGGTGTTGGTCGAGGCTCTTGGAAATGAGTCCATTGGCCGTAACGACTATCGGCACAATGACTGCTGTATTCACATCCCACATGTCGACAACCTCGCGAGCCAAGTCAAGATACTTGATTTGTTTATCTTTCTCGGTTTTCACGAGGTTCTCGTCATGCGGAACCGCTAAATCAACAATCATTGTGCGACGCTCTAATCGATCTATCACCACTATGTCAGGTTTATTGGCAACAATAGTCCTGTCAGTGATGATAGATCGATCCCAATACAATGTGATGTTGCCATTTTCGAGTACTGGGTCGGGCACATACCTGTAGTACGGTACTTCCGATTCCACAAGCCTGTATTTTAGAGCAAGTTGCTGGTGGATAATCCTAGCTACAAGGTTGTGTCTATGCAAGTAGTCTCCGTTAGCCAGACGAGAGCACCCAGAGATAATGTGTCGGATTGATTCTCCCGGTCGGTGGCATGCCCGACAAATGTCAACCGTGCCGTCCTTCACAATATACCTCCGGTAGTTGTTCGTCATCATAACTTCATCCATAATCGCACAGACAAAACCTTCGGTTTCCCCAAAGAGATCACCGAATCGCAGCCAGGATACGGACGCCAAGAAGTCTACATCAGGCCCATGTAGGGCCCGGTAGAAGCGCCCGTGAAGCTCCTTGCTCTGCCATACCTTCTTGCGGTCATTAGTATCTAGTACTACAGGTTTGCGCCAGTTCTCGTTCGCTAAGGAGAGCGGGGTGAGGCCCTTGTCCACTGAGACCACATCTCGATGCATACCCACGTCGGTTTTAAGGAAGTACTCCCTGAGACTGCATACCTCACGGTTGTGCAGGGACTTAGCATTAAGAAAGCCTCGGCCTCCGCACTTCCGTGGGATATACAGTCTCATTACCGATGACCGTGGGTGATGCATCCGATTTGCGGTCAGCAATGTACGGACCCTCCTATCCAGGGCGTCAAGTTCCGTCTGAGTCCACTTGAGTATGCCGAAAGAGTACATCAAAACCGGCATGACCCATCCGTTGAAGGCGCGCACCTTGTTTCCGCCTGATAAAAGACTATTTAACATTTTATTCAGGCGGCCAAAGAAGCGCTCCTTCAACGATTGTTTCATGTCGGCAGCATTGATGCCTAACGCTTCCGACATACCCAACTACTTGTAGGTTTCGGTTGAGGAGAGGGATCTAAGACGTATGGAATCCGAGAGTTGGGTTCCCACGGATTCCATAATCTCCCCTCGCTTCACATGCATGACTGCACATTTGTCCACACCAAATTCCATCCTAATGGCGCTACTGAAAGTTTCTGTAACTTTCAGTAGCTCCATCAGTCGCAAATTGTTGGGGGCAAAGAGTTTCAGATCATCCATGTAAAGGAGGTGAGATATGACCTGACCTCCTCTTCTCAACCGATACCCTAAACCCGAACCCTCCAGCAACGTGCTTAGAGGGTTCAAGGCTAAACAGAACCATAGTGGACTCAGACTATCACCCTGAAATATACCTCGCTCGATCCTTATCGGTTCGCTATTCTCCCGGATCTGCCGACATCCTGGATAGCGAAGGACCGTCCTCCATTGCCCCATACATGACATCAGGAAGGTGCGTAGAGTTGTATCTACCTTATACAACTCCAACACCCTCATGAGCCATGTATGTGGCACAGAATCATAGGCCTTCTTATAGTCTATCCAACATGTCGACAGATCCCTTCGGGAACGACGAACCTGCTGGTTTATGGCCATATCAATGAGGAGTAGCTCCTTAGTACCACGAGACCCATTTCTACATCCATTTTGAGAGGCAGACATGATTGAATATTATTATTATTATTATTATTTATAGATTTTATGTTAGTTTGTTACGCTTACACAGCTAAACTCCTAAACAAATTTTGATGAAATTTGGGTTTTGGGTATGGAATTTGGGTTGGGTTGGGTTTTTTTTTTTTTTTTTTAGTACTCATTAATCCGCGACTTCGTCAGCATCCTCGATAACCGATATGCACGGAGGCGAAATACGCGGGCAAAAGCTAGTTTTATAATAAAGATTTAAAAAAATATTTTGTGGTTTGAAAAATAATGTAGATGTTGCACTCCATCTGACAATCTGATGTTACGAAGTCTGGTTTTTATTTAAAAATCGATATTATCGTTCCTATAGGTGGCAGCCCCATCATCACAGCAGACATTCTCGTCGGACCTGTCTCCTGAAGACATGGAGGAAGGAGAACGTCACGTGTTCGAGTTCTTTAACGACGACGCCAACGTGGACCGCCTCGTCGCCTTCCTCACCGTCGAAGAGAAGAAAGGCAAGGACAAATTCAATGGAGTGCGGTTCTCGCTGTTCAGGGTGAGTTTTATTTCAATAAACGATAAGGTCCATTATCCGGTGACATGTCTAGCTTTAAATAGAAACACAACTATGAGTCACAGACAACGCTCTACGCTTTTATTAGCTTCTTAACTCAAAACCATTTATTTCAAACAACTCATTTACAAGCAATTTTGAATTGAAAAGGAGTCAGTCAGTTAGAAAATCAATTAAATACTCGTATCTCGTAAATGTTAGCTTAAAAGTACATAGTGCTCACATGTATGTGCTATGCAAAATTATATAATACTAAAATATTGAGTATATACAATGCAAAAATATGTAGATCTATATCTTCAAGCTGCTCCAACAACAGTTACAAACATTAAGTCATTAATCTATTCTATGCACCCTTGTGGTTGTGGAGCAGGATTAGCATCCAGCCAAGAATTTTTATCAGAGATGTAATCACCCAATTTATAATATTCTAATAATAAATAATATAATTGAATAAATAATAAATAATGATATGTCTTCTTTTTCTTTTCGAATCGATGGTTTTCCTTTTTTTGTTAGACTACTTGGACCCAGTAGGTTAGCCACATATATCGCAGCATTAGTGGCGTTTTTAATGTCCTCTAAGGTGCTGGTGTAGGGGCACTGAGGGCACTGTAATATGTGGGCCATTGTCTAATCAGGATCACCGCACTCACACTGGGTGTCGGTGGGATCTATTTAATAATAATATGTGGTGACATTTTACACACGGCCATCAGACTCCAAATTAGGGAGACCCTGTACTATGGGTGTCAGACAGCTGATATATATACACAAATACATTTAAAAATACATATGTATATAGATAAACAACAACCAGACATAAGGCAAACACAAGTGCTCATCACACAAATGTTTACCCTGGGCGGGACTCGAACTCGCAACACGCTGCGCAGCAGTCAATCGCTCAACCACTACACCAAGTCAATCTCTTCATTCAAAATTAATATGTATTTTTGTCAGGGATTCAGTATGAATTTCCACTTACAACTTTCCGTATCTTTAACGGTCGGTATAGCCGCCAATCAACCAGTCTGTCAGTCTTATTTTAAAACTAGTTTTGAGCGTTTTCTCAATAATGATTACATTTGTTCTCAATACTCTCTTATTTATTGCACTCCATACTGTACATACTTTGGTGGTAAGTAAACATTTGTAAAATAAACAATCGAGGACCGTGTCGGGACTGTCGGGCACGGCAAAGAAAACGAAAGGATAAAGAGGACTTTCATAAACTTACAATCTAATGATTTTAAGCATAATTTATTTTTTGGAACGAAGATATTTCCTTAACCCATTGAATGTCTAATTAGCAGACATAATAGATAAACAATAGCTTATGTCGAACTGTGTAACTTAAGGGGCTATTAAACGACTTTTACTGATTTTAAACTGACAATCACGTCAAAATGTGCAGTGTAAATGATTTGAAAAAAATATATGTTAAACTAGAACATTCTCTTAATCATAAAGAATTGTGTAAGTGAATATTTTTAGTAAATTAATATTTTTAATTATATTCATATTAATATAGTTTAATTAACACGTGAAGTTGTATCTGACGCGGACAAAACATTGACAATCACACAAAATATACCAGGTATAATTAAACGAAACTTACACCATCTTACAGACAATTTTATTATCTATCTTTTAGTATACGCCTTTTTTTTAATTTTGAAAGAATACTACTTTTATTTAATTTTTTCAACTAAACTTTGAGAGTTTTGGATGCAAAACTGATGCAGAACGGACGCAGTCTGCGTCCAAAACTTTCAAAATTTAGTCGAAAAAATTAAATAAAAGTAGTATTCTTTCAAAATTAAAAAAAAGGCGTGTACTAAAAGATAGATAATAAAATTGTCTGTAAGATAGTGTAAGTTTCGGATAATTATACCTGGTAGATTTTGTGTGATTGTCAATGTTTTGTCCGCGTCAGACACAACTCCACGAGTTAATTAAACTATTTAATATGAACTTAATCAAAAATATTCACTTTCTATATGATTAAGAGAATGTTCTAGTTTAACATATATTTTTTTCAAATCATTTACACTGCACATTTTGACGTGATTGTCAGTTTAAAATCTGTAAAAGTCGTTTAATAGCCCCTTAAGACACGCGAGAGGTTAACGCGGCTTACGGGAAGTGCGAATTAGTAGAAATCGTCACGTAACGAAATCTGTGTGTGTATGTGTGCGTGTATCGAGCCTACTACAAACAAATGAGCATACCAGCAGGCGAGTGCGCACTCGCCTGCTGGTTTTTTTTTGTACAGATACGTACGGCAGAAACTTCGTTCCTTACGGAGGTCCCCCGACCGCACGATTTATTTATTTAGTGGGATGTAGGGTTTTGTCAGTTAGATATTCATGATTGCTCATTACCGCAGACGTTGTTCTCTCAATTCGGCGATGCCGTGGCTGGCAAGTTCATGCGTCACGCGGAGCGCTGCGCGGCGGACCCGCAGGAGGCGCCGCAGCGCTTCGCCGCCGAGGTGTGCGCGGCTGCGTTGCGCGCGCCGCGCTACTGGCCGCGACGCCGCGCCGCAGACATGTACGATGCCGCCGTCAAGATACTCGAAGCTGGTATGCATATAATTTAATTTTAATCTACACTAATATAAAGAGGAAAGATTTGATTGTTCTTTGTTTGTTTGCATTGAATAGGCTCCAAAACTACTTGACCGATTTGAAAAATTTTTTCACTGTTGTGTATATTAAACTGTTGTGTTTTGTATATTAAATTTTCAAAAAAGTTAGGGATCTATACTAAAACTCCAATAATGTAACCCAAGGTGTGAAAAAATTACCAAAAAACTTTCTTACATCGCGTGCGCTGCGAATACTATTGATTATAGAACAAAATAATGTACTACGTCTTTGCAGAACATATAATTATCTACAAAAAATATCGCGACAGCATATGTCTAACTATTATAGTTATGTCACAATAAGTGTTTTTTCATTTTAAAAAATATGTATAAATGCCACCGCTATAAAAGCTCTTTTATTTATACTTTGGAATTAATCCTTATCAAAATAAATGAGATAAGTCTGCTTCAATACCATTATATGACTTTTTGAATTATTCAATTTGGACATTCCATTCGAAAGATATCACAAGTTTAAAAATGTAAGTTATTTGAAAAATGTCGCATGGTCGCCGCTCACGCCCCGCTCGGTTAGACGGCACCATAATAATAATAAGCGATGTAGGCATCACACTTTCATTGGTTGTGTTCTAGGGCAATAGTGTCACCCAGGAATGATAGTGTCAACGAAATAAACAATCTAATTATTCAAAAAGTTCCCGGACAAATAAAAAAATACAAATCGATAGACACCGTGACTAACCTGATACCGTGATGCCTATCGAAGACGCAGTCCATTATCCCCAGGAGTTTTTAAATTCATTAAACCTTTCTGGACTGCCACCACATGAATTGACTTTAAAAATTGGAATTCCAATAATTATGCTTTTGAGGAATTTAAGCCCTCCAAGCATGTGCAACGGGACGAGGTTGCTTATTAAGGAATTGAAGGACAATTTCATTGTAGCAACCATTATCACCGGCCCAGCAGCTGGTCAACTAGCTCATATACCGAGGATTCCGATGATCCCAAGTGATCTGCCAATCCCATTTAAACGGCTTCAATTTTCGGTGAAAACATCTTTCGCCCTAACTATCAACAAGTCCCAAGGCCAAACTTTCGAATTAGTAGGGATTGACCTATATGATGAAAATAATGTTTTACTCATGGCTAACTGTATGTTGGTCTATCGCGGGTCGGAGGTCCTGAAAATCAATTTATTTTGCTGGCACAAAATAAATTATCATCAAATATCGTTTACAGGGTAGCTCTGACTTAATAAATTGATTTTCAGGAGCAGAGAAAGTAAAGTATATATATATAAAGGCCTTTTTACAAAAAAAAGAAACAAAAAAATATAACTTCATATTCGAATTTTCTTCGTTTTACTCTTTTTAATGACACCACGCAAAAACGAGAAATTATGTATGTGTGTGTGTGTGTGTGTGTGTGTGTGTGTGTGTGTGTGTGTGTGTGTGTGTGTGTGTGTAAAAAATTATAACTTTTGAAATGTTTGTTTAATACCCGTGCGAAGCCGGGGCGGGCTGAAGGCTAGTGCTAGGGCTAGTGAAGTAATATTTTTATTTTATTTTAATTTAATGTGGGGGGGGGGGGTATTTTATTAAAATGTTAACTAGTTGATGTATGTAGGTACTAACATAGATCTTAAGCACTACTAACTAATATTGTGGACTGAAATTGTCTTTGATGAATAAATATAATATACTAGCGACCCGACTCAGCATCACATGGGCCTATAGGCTTCCTCGATAAATGGACTATCCAACACAAAAAAAATATATAAAATAATTTTTCAATTCGAACCAGTAGATGGGATTAGCGCGTTCAACCAAACAAACAAACTCTTCAGCTTTATAATATTAGTATAGATTTGCACTTTGCCCGCGTGTATATATTTTCTCAACGATCCCTAATTTTTTTCAATTGATAAATATAGCCTACTAGCTTCTGCCCGCGACTTCGTCCGCGTGAATCTCGGTTATAGCGGATGCATATGAAGTACCCTATGTCCTTCCCCAGGGGTCAAGGTATTTTCATACCAAATTTCATCAAAATCGGTTGAGCCGTTTCATCGTGAAAGCGTAACAGACAGAATTACTTTCGCATTTATAATATTAGTATGGATGTGACTCAGGGATAATGTAGCCTTCGATTGGTGAAAGAATTTTTGAAATCGGACTAGCTGTTGTTTTAGAGTTAAATCGTAACAAACAAATCTTTCCTTTTTCAACCGACTTCAAAAAGAAGGAGCTTCTCAATTCGTCTGTATGTTTTACGCGATTTCTCCGGCAAATGTAAAGCAACTGTACTTTCAATCTCTGTTTTGACTGTGTTGCCGTTTCTTAATGGATTTGGATGATAAGGAGGTACTAAAAAGCGAAAAATAAAAAGCAATTTTACAAAAAAGACAACCGACTTCAAAATCTAAAAAGTGATAAATAACTTTAGCACAGACACACATGACTTTAGTTTCGGAAGTGGCAATACAAAACATCAAACAGAACAAAGCCACCGACTCCCAAATCTAAAGCCATGTGTGTTAGCCAGGAAATACGTGTTTTTGAAAAAGCCTTACAAGTTTTTGGTAATTATGTTTGTAATTGAGAATCTCCATTACATGTGCAGGGTTTCTATGAAGCTGTTTTTTTTTTTACTTTTTCAATGTATGAGTGCATTATGAACGGCCAAAGTTCAGTTAAAAACTGTGCATAAAGCTGATTTTCAGACGTGGTTACAGAATTTGTTTTTCAAAACAGTTTATTTTTGGCTTCATACAAACCTAGATTTAAACCACAAGATACCTGTGTGTTAAAAATATTTGGAGAATCATTTGTTATAACGCCGTAATCACGTACGAGCGATTGTATGGGAAATGTGACGGGTTGGGCGCTCTTAAGGTGCCAATTATGATTATTCTATTTGTCTTGTACTCCTCGTGTTCAACACAGACAGAGCAGCAATACGCTCAAGCAGTTTTCATTCATTAATTGATAATGAACTAAAATGTAACAAAAATAGGGTTGAAAATGGTGTCCTTAAGCATGACTTTTTGTTTTAAAATATTGTGTCTTTATAAAAACTGATGAAGAGGCCATCACCTGTTTTCAATCGATTCTCAGACGTAGAATGTAATAACCACGGAATAATAAAAACAAGAGGAAGTGCCCTTAGTCTTACTTAATACTGGATCCAGTGTCGCCAAACTCACACATTTGCAAATTAAAATGTACTTGCAATACACCGAAAACGATGATATAATTGGCTACAAATTAGAAACGCAACTTTGGCGAAAAGTTTATTTATTGTTGTTTGAAATTAAACCGTATCACAACTGACGAACGTTGCTATTATTTTACATGTCAAAATCACTAAACAGATTTTTTCCATCTAACAATCCAATTCGAGCAATGTCCAACGAGTTCAGCTATTCGACGCTAGAGAGCGCTGTTACTAAATTACTTAACATGACATCTATTGTTACTACAAATAGATGTCATTTTCGCATGCAACTGTTATTTATTTTTCTATTCAATGAGAGATGTGGTCAAGTTGTCGATAATTTGTACAATTGAGAAATATAATTACCTACAGTGTTTAAATTGATCTTTTTAATGTACGTAATGGATCAAAAATGACGATTAATTAATTATGTATGCGTTTATTGACATATTTTTCTGTGATAATGTGAGTCCGTAATATGATTGTATGTAGAAAATTGATATACGTCCCAATGAAATGACGCATTATTTTAGACATGACAATATCTTTTTTAAATACGTGACAGTCTTTTAAAAACATAATTGACATCTGAATTTTTGTGAAAATAAACTATATACATGTAAGTATATAATAGAATATTTATAGGCCTACGTCTAACCGCGAATTAATGACTATTTGCCAGAATATAGGTATAAGGTTTTTAAAACTCATTCTTTCAAACTCGTACTTTTATTTATTAAAAAAAAAGTTTGGTACTAAACATACCTACATGTTATTGTTTTATCGACACGAACTATTTGCATTAATGTGTCGCATCCCTAAACGAGTAGCGTCGAAGTTTCTAGAATTTATGCCACGTAAATCGATTACAGTCAAGACAGCGAGCAAGCTAATTAAAAATTTGATGAATGGACATAAGGTAGTTTTTAGTTCGCATCAAAGTAAAAATATGGTATTGTCAATAAAAATCGATTATATTAAAATTTATGAAAGTTTTATACTTTTTGGTGATACGATATACCTCTGCAAGAAACATTCTTTGCCCTGCTATCATTTTTGCATGTAAAAATTGCACAATAAGGCAGGGTTGTATTTTTTTTCCTTACGTGCGACATTGTGCGATATGTCGCGTCGCTGCAAGTAGTTGATCTCGACTGGACCAATGTTGATCATTTCCACATAATTGTGCCACACGTTCGATGGCTGCGTGGCACTTCCCCTTGTTTTTATTATTCCGTGGTAATAACTGATGTTATCCTATCTATCATCAGGTCTAACATCAGTGACACCAGAAACACTAGAGGACTGGGGCACATGCGTGGCTACAGGCGTGGAGAAGCTGGACCCCACGCGTGGGCATCAAGTGCTGGCAGCTCTGGTGCAACTGTGTACTCCACAGCCACGGCACGGCGAAAACGAGCCCGGCGTCGACACCTCTTTCAGTATCTGTGCTAGGCTTTATGCACTACAAGTAAGTTCTAGAAAACTTTATTTGTTTGCTTCAGACAACAATTGACCCTTAGATTATTGATAGGTCTCCGCGCGCTAAGACTAGATATCGGCGACGTACCTGTCATATAGAACCACAAATCTTCTTCTTCTTTTTCCTGCCCTTAACCCATGTTACTTGGGGCCGGCGCAACATGTTTTCGACACATAGGACCACAAATACTAAGCCAAAATGTAAATTTTGCCTTAGTATTTTACCCGAGCCTGTCTCGTAGCAATCAACGTGTCAGATGGAAATTGTCAGTTAAAAATTTTTCACGCACACTAGCCTCCTTACAATTTGTTTTATACACACTTACAATATTGAGTTGTCCCATCGACGGAGCTATTGTTTTTATGTAGTGCGGTTTCTACTCGAAGCGCGCCTATCAATAATCTAAGAATTGCCCAAAGAAAAATATACATAAAAACAACTTAAAAAACTAATGCACATGAAGTAACGGTGAGGTGTAGCGTTGACTTTCGCGTAATCGTCCATATATAATAATATGTGAGGACATTTTCACACACGGCCATCTGACCCCAAACTAGGGAGACCCTGTACTATGGGTGTCAGACAGCTGATATACATATACAAATACATTTTATTTTTTTTGTAAATACATACATATATAGATAAACAACACCCAGACAAGGCAAACACAAGTGCTCATCACACAAATGTTTACCCTGGGCGGGAATCGAACCCGCAACACGCTGCGCAGCAGTCGATCGCTCAGCCACTGCGCCAACCGTGTCGTCTCGTATATATGACACCCTACTAACTCGCACCCACATATAATCCTTGCTAGATTCCTCTAGAAGTGTTCCAGCGGCGGTACTACCAGCCTTTGTCCTGTGGCTTTTCACTTGGTTATTTTAGGCATGCCTTACATTTAGAAATCGAACTATAGAAAGGGAATCTATTGATCATTAAGTTCTCACATCCGTGATCATGCGTAATGATGATCAGCCTTTGGCTACCGCTTTATTGTTTAAGTTAGGTGATCATGCCTTACATTTTAAAAATCCAGCAATAAGAACTTAAGATGGATTCCTCTATACCCAGAAATGAAATTCGAGACCAAAAATGTAAACAAAAAAAAGGACATTGTGACATTTCAGGGGTAGTTAACATTTCCATGAGTAATTCAAATGGTTTGTTTTTTTTTTCTTGCCTTTGGAAACACGCTTAAGCAGCGTGTCAAAATTAAAAATATAGCCTAAGGTTTAGGGTAAGGTAAACTAACTACACAATTTTTTTTTTTTTTTAAATGGCTACACGTTTGTTTACATTTTTGATCTCGCATTCCATTTCTAGGTATAGTAACATCAAGTACTGATCTGATGTCAGTCAGTCATACTCCTGCATTACGATCAGCCTTTGTCCCATTGTTATAATTTAGGTAATTTTAGGTGATCATACCTTACATTTTGTTCCCATTTCACCAAGGCGGAGCAACGAGAATTTTTGTAAGGCACACTCGCTGCGCGGTTTATCGACTGTCTTTTTTTTTCATGTTAGCTCTACAACCTTTACTTGCGTTCAGTTTGTCGACCAGATAGATGTGTTGACTTGCTACTAGTGCATCAAAGTTCCGCCTAACTAGTCAGCATCGGCGATCGCCCTTAGCGCTACAGATACACGCTTCATCACTAATATCGTGCTTCCGCACACTGCTGCTTCAAGACTGGTCGATCGTGTTGATAGGTTGGTGCGTTTAAGCAGTTTTAATAGCGAAATGTCTGTCTAGGTTAATGCGACGAAGTCATTGAATTAGGATAATGCAGTGTTACCAAGCAGTTGATGCAGGCAAGGCCGTGTGATGGACGTCTATGTAAATGTGTAACTTACAGAAACGTAGAAACCAGCGAGTACGTGTCATATCGCTGTAGCTTGTCTTATTAAACGAGTGACCGATCCAACAGACGGGCTGCATTCGCACCCGGCCGGAAAAGGCGCCGAAACGGCGTGAGAAACTCTCCTCGATGAGCAAGTGCACCGAGGCTCGGGGCAACACCCTGTTTCGTGTGTGTGCTAGGCTTTTTGCCCTCCAGGTGAGATATCGGCTCTCGTTGCGAACACAGCTTTAGGCATTTACGAATGTCTAAATGTTAAAGCACAAGTATAAGGTCTGCTTTGGATCGGCATCACCTCGCTTCATTCGACTGTCATCAACTCAACGTAATAGAAACGTAACACGATCGGCTCGTCATCTAAGGGGGGGGAGGTTGCGACAGCTAGCGAAGTACCGGTAAATTGGTGTAACATTGCCTACATGGTCAAGAAATGTTTTTTTTGCCATAGAAATTGCAGACTTGGTTTACTTACCAGGAGTAATACCACTCACAGCAAAAACATTTCTCAGCGTCAATAATTTAACTTTTTACGAGTGTAGGCAATGTTGAGCAAAGTGCCACACAGCATTGTAATTTAAACTGCTCTGCTCCGCCCAATAGCTATTAGTTAATTTTGGAGTTCCACCCTTATGCTGTAAACGACTCAAATTGAGATGATACCGGTCCATTGCAGAGCTGATACGTCGTGTGCGTTGACCTTCATGTTTATTAGTTTCGGATAGTGTATGTGCATGAATTACGTTTCATTTTATTATTTGCGTTCTTTTTCTTGAGCATTTTTGTAACAATCTTGTCCATAACAAGGCGATTTTCTTTATTATGAAGAAATACAGCGGGGGACGATACAGGTTCAAAATCAACCTTGACTATCTTGTAGAACTATGTCATAATTATGTTATCGTAGGCAATTGTTGCACCCTTCTTGCATTCCCTGCTTGTGTCTCGGCCTGAATGTTCGTGGTATATCCTGCGTTGTAGATGCTTTCTAAATTTCAATTATCTTATTTTTTTTTTGTTTCTGTCAGATTCTTTTCATATTGTTGAATATTATTTTATTTTTTTCTTTCAAGTAGGATGCCGGCAGATGTTGTTTATATTTGTTTACTCTTTTGTAAATATTTTCTTTATGGACTGAATAACTTTTCTGGAAATTATGTTCTAAGAACCATGCAACGATTTTTTTTTCGAAAAAATATGTAGAATGTTGTCGTGATGGCCTAATGGTTAAGGCGCCCGCTAATGGTTAAGGTTCGAAATTGGACAAATACCAGTGTGACTTTTTCAATTCATATGTACTTCCTAAATTTATCTTGGACATCATTGAAATCGGAGAAGGAAAACATCGTGAGAAAACCAGGACTTATAATTGATATAAGTCTGAAATCACCAATCCGCCTTGAGCGCACGTGGTGATCAGTGCTCGTGCCTTCTGTGTATGAGAAGAGGCCTTTGCCCTGCACAATGGGAAAATTATAGGCTGGTATTATTTATTTACTTATGTAGAATGTTAACGGTCAGTCGACTTATTTGTCTGCCAGTATATATTGGATAAACGTTTTGTATAAGCATGTTTGTATTGTACACGGTGCAAGTAACTTGAACATGGTCCTCTCCGCGACGTAATTATAATTAATTATAATGTAACTATAATTAATTATAATGTAATTATAATTTCCCCATACAAAAATGCGTGACACTTTCGAGACAAATTCTGCCCACTCCAGGCCTAGCTCTGGCCACTTCTATTCAACCCTTTTTTATAGCGGTGAATAGCAAAAGCTAAGCTGCGAATGTTTACTAATTTCTACGTGGTTTAGCTGTATAATTTTTGATCTATAAGAATATGTATTCGCAACACAGGTACATACTGAGTACCTACTTATTATTTTTACAAGCATTTATTTTCTTATTAAACAAAGTTTGTGAATTTAAAAAGGATTGTGTGGCCCGAGTGTTTTGTTACTTACTTAGCTGCTGTATAGTACTAATTGTCTGAAGTAAATCCATTTAATTGCTGCCATGACTTGAGTGTGGAACTATTACCTGGGCATGCTGTGTCCTGGTGATTTGGTGATTTTCTTTTAGCCTACATATACGGCTATAGATGAATGAACGAAGCCACGCCCACTGATGACGTCAGTGCACCAGTGCTATGGGCTTATCCTCTGCTATACTTCGTGGTCTTCTCCGATCTGCTGAACAAGCAACCTAAGTCACTTTCATGTTCAAGTATCGAGTTGCATATCTGAAGGCCAATTTCTAAAACTAACTCATTAAAAATCCATAATCTCATCTCGGCGACATAAACAAAATTTAAAGCATTTATTTAAATTAAACCATTTACCGGCCAGTTACCATTTACTTTTGAATTGTCAAAGAGTCAGTTAGTTAGTCAGAAAGTTGAAGCTTTTCTCGTTCCAAAACGTAGGTAACTTTTAAATCAAGTTTTTACAAAATACTGGTTACATTATTTATGTTACTTGTATATGTGAAAACAATGAAGGTAAATAATAACAATAACAAATCTTTATTTCAAGTCATAGGCTCATAATGGGTTAGTTACAGTATTTACTTAAAGCTATGTTAGTAGAATAAAACTAACTTACACTAATCCTAAAGCTACCCTTATCCAGTGATTCTGGTAAGGGCAGTCGACTCATGCAGCAATCACTTTAAGTATGCTGTTGCCACTGATATGCAAACGTTGCAGTAGGGAAACCGGTTTTTTGCGCATAACTGGTGACCTGAACCACAGGCCCTTAAAGCCTAGCTTAGGCACCAGTCTCCCACGGTAAACTAAACTATAACATGCAAGTACTGAAATTGTAACAATGTCTGCAACGTTCATTGTGGAGAGAAATAAAAAATACTTATACTTATTATTAATTGCTTGAAAGCCGTCAGTATGCGACTTCGCAAACATACCCGACGCACTGCAGCGCCACGGCTGTCCCAACAGCATCCTAAAAGCATTATTGTACTGGGTTCGCAGGGCTATGTAGGTTCGCTGCTGCTAAAGAGCAATACAAAACATTAATCAAAAAAGAAATAATCATCATTGATATAGACATCATTGAGACTGAGATTACAATGCGAACGTTAGTATAGTTGACCTCCAGAATACCGGACTTTGTACAAGTTACTTGCATCGTGTCGCCATGTTGCCATGTTCGTAGTTAACCTGTCAGTGTTACTGTGTAGGGTGCCCTAGGCTCGCTGCGCTGGCGGGCGGCCCCGCTCGCTGCGCTGCTGCTGAAGCGGTTGGAGGAAGCCAACTTTATACAACACCCGTACCAAAACGTACGCGAAACTGTTGGCAGGTAATGTAAATGTGTGATTGCTTTTTTCCTTACTCTATTTTAATCTACTTGTGGTGTAGGTATACAAACAAATGCTGATATTGTTGTTGCTGATGTTTTTAAGTCCTTTTAACTTTGAGCACACACTTACATCTTCGGTAGAGTTCTTTTTCTTTCGTGTTGCATTAGCAACAATTTATTATAAAATAGGATATAGGTATCTTTTTGTATGTAATAGAGTAACGCTAACGATCAATGTCAAGTAATGCTCTGAAACCGTTGGATGTAATAATAGCCGGTAAACAACTTGAGCTTGCGCAATAAACAATAATACGATGTCCTTTAAAGAACGTGAAGCTCGTTTTCATACATGTCAAAAACAAAACAAGTATGCACAGGCCCCTGGACAATTGTTCAAGATGTTTACTGTAACAGGAAAATCACGGCACTTTATTCAAAACAAAATGACATGACTATTTTGTTTTGCTGTAGCCTACTGATGACCATCTTCGACACGGAGCTGGTCTTCCCCGGCGGGAACAACGGTCCGGCGCCGCAGCTCACTCAGTTCCTGAAGTCAGTGCAGCCGCGTCTCGCCGCCTTGTACGACGAGAACGGAGATATAGGTCCGTATGGATTGATATAATTGTATTTTACAGATATATTTGTTGCTGCACATTTAGACGTCTTTATTTCGTACATTTTGTTCTTGTACGTTTTCTCATTTGAAACTTTATTGTCATTTTAGGATAGGATAGATAATTTGAAATCCCTGACCCCTGAGCTAGTGTAAACTGAATTACAGAGGCCAGCGCATTCCCTTAGGTATTAGACGTATAAAAAAAATTGTGCACAACATTCACATTAAAGAAAGGAGACAAAAATAACTAGAAACTAAAACTAATGTAACTATGCAAACAAAAAGAAAAGTAAAATAATAATGATAAAGACGGTCCTGCAAAATACTTATGGCTATCGATAGCAGGAACTTAATTCCTGGAATAAAATCAAAGACTATAAAATATTATCTTTGAATTAAATCAATTTGGCAACACTTGTAAAAGTCTCTTTTTGAAAACGAAAACAGGATTCGATATCGATAACGTTTCTAATTATACGAACACATTTCCAGTAGCCTAATCGCCACTAGACTACAAGCACTCACACTAAATGAAGTTTCTAATTCCAGTGATCAAGACCGCAGCATCAGCCGCAGCCGCCATGCAGTGCACCCCTCGCGACGACGCGGACTGTGGCGACACCAGCCGCGGCCTGCGCACGTTGGCGGGTAGGGCTGTGGCCGACGTGGCGGCTGTGGACGTGGCGCGGCTGTCGCCCGACCACGACCACCACACGCCCGCCAACGAGGACGCGCCGCAGGTAACTTAGGGTGTTACTACACCAATCTATCGATCATCGATCGATGCCGTCGGTCGAAGTCGATCGACGTTGATCGCAGTGTGGTAGCTTTATTTGATCGACGGATACCGGTTGACTAACATCCGTTCGACGTCGATCGATTAACTCCGGCTATATTCAATCACTTTCTTTCGAAATGTATTCACAAGAGGACGCGTTATTGTTGCCAGTACGATGTTGCTCGTACTATTATTACGGAGACGAAAACGCGCGCGGGGCGCGGGCGGGCAGCAGGTCGTAGTGAGGAGCGGACGGCGCGCGGCGCGGCTAATTAAGCTCGATCGACGTCGACTAATCCATTCTACCATCGATCGACGATCGATCGATGGGCCTGGTAGAAACTATCAGTCGACGTCGACTAATCGGTTCTGCCATCGATCGATGCCGTCGATCGACGATCAATCGATTGGTCTGGTAACACCCTTACAGTTTTATACAGACAGTAGTATGCTGATGTCGAAGGCAAAGATATAAAGAACTAGCTTTTGCCCGCGACTTCGTCCGCGTGAATGTCGGTTATCGCGGAGGGTGACGTAGTTGCGGATTAAAACGTAGCCTATTGTCTTCCCCACGGTTCAAACTATCTTCATACCAAATTTTATCAAAATTGGTTCAGCCATTTTATCGTGAAAGCGAAAGTTACTTTCGCATTTATAATATTACTATGCATCATGGTGAGATCTATACATTCATTTGTACGAAAAAAAGAGTTCGTTTAGAGGGTTTAAAATATTTTCCAATGTGGAGAATACATTACCAGGAGTAGATTGATAAACTTATCATATTTTTAAAATCCCGCAAAATTAACATATTTCGAAATGAAAACAACAGTTTTACGTTTCAACACGTTGCCCATTTAATATGAAAAAAAAATGTGACAAGTGACATTAGCGGATCTATCAAACTGATAAGCAAGTGATGTTAATCGTTGTTTACAGTGGCGAAGTTAAAAAAAACACATTGATTTGTGACAATATTTTCCATAAAACGATGCAATGTCAGTGTAAGACCTGCGAAATAGCGTCTGTCAGTGTCGCAGCCACTGACAGCCGCCGTTTCGTTCTGAAATATGAGCTTTTCGTTAAACTATTCACTTTTAACTTTATTTTTATTGTGGGGTTAAAAACATATTGTAAATGCCTGAAGATACTCTATAAGCACCCAAGAGTATAAGAATTAGAATTTCAACTTCTCTAAACATCTTAAATTTTTTGTACAAATTGTGCCATAATCTTGTCAGTGCTCGAATTGCGTAGCGGATATGTAAGATACTCCAAGATCAGTATCCGAGCCTTATTTCAAGTTGACGCATAGCGACAAATGATTGAGTCATGGAAATTGTCTTTTCAACCCAAAATACTTTTGTGAGATTTGGCGATCATAGATCAGAAGACACACACATTAATATGTAGTCTCAGATTATAAAACAAAATGCAGATAGACCGCGCGCAACACTGAGAGTGAAGCTACCAAAGCAAATACGAATTCAAAAGCGAATACAATCATGTGATTTTAGGCATTCGCTTTCGATTTGTATTTACTTTTTGTGTGGCTTCACTCTCAGTGTTGTTCCGCGTGGTCTATCTGCCTTTTGTGTCATAATCTGAGACGTATTACGACAAATTATTGGGTTATGTAAATTGTCTTTTTTTTTTTGTCTCAAAATACTTTTGTGTTTCATTCTTCTGATCTATGATCGCAAGAGCTTACATTAATTATGTAGTCTGAATTTTCAACCTTGATGTTTTTTCTCTGTTTTTTTAGTCTGCGGAAGGTGGCGAGTCATCGGACACAGAGTCGTGCGGCTCGCGCGTGGAGAGGCAGCTGGTGGCGCGGCTCGACAGCGCGCTGCAGCTCGCCGGCGACGTGGCCGCGCATGCGCCGCAAGACCACGCCAGAGCGCTCAACTTACTCACTACTGGTAATAACTAACACAGTTCTGTAAGCTCTCTTTCTTCTCATAGAAACCTACTGTTTGGAACGAGCAACTGGCTTCAACTTTCTGACTAACTGATTCTGACAATTCAAAAGTACCTGTAAATGGTTTAATTGAAATAAATGAGTTTGAGTTTGAAGCAAATTATGCGCATCCCAAATTATTGGTCTATTAAAAATTTAATTTACAATCCAATAAAGAATAGGGTATTTTACTCTATACGAGAAAAAACCTATAAATATGTTATTGAGACAGTTTAGGCATAAAGCAGTCGGAAAATGTAAGTTTTAGTTCATAAAATAACAAAACAATTTTTTAAATTCAATTCAAAGTTTTCAGTATTTTTAATCTGTTATAAAACACCGTGAAACAGTAGTGGCCATGTTATTACGTCGTACGGCTGTGTAACCAAAAAATTTACAACTGTCAGTCAACCGATTGGCGTAATATAGGCTTTGTACTTTTATTATTTTCGTAACCAACGTAATTTTTTCATTATTACACCTATTACAAAATATACTTTTAATTATTTTTAAATGATATACAATTATCATATTTAATATGAGGTCATTTGATACAAAACGAACTGACGTCATTTACGCTAAGCATTATGGCGTCCAGTAAGAGGCGTTGTCGTCAAACTACGCGCGATATTTGAAAATTTAAAATTTAGATGCATTTTTATGGCACTTATCGATTGAATAAAAATTTTGTGTTTTTTTTTGGTGGCATATTAGCACTTCAGAATTTCATTGAGACACTTAACAAAAATGGGTGTAATACCCTATTGCGTATTTGTTACAGATTGCGCTTATGTCCGTGATGCATAAACCCTTTAACCGCCTATGTCGCATTAATCCGATATTTTTGTGTCCATTACGCCAGCGTCGTACATTTCCGAGCAAATACCACAACTCGTTAAGTCTGTTTTTTAATTCAATTACGCTGTATTCTATCAAGAAGATGTTTATATTAGGTAAATCGGCTATTAAGTAATCATTTACAATTTAAAACACTTTAGTCTCTTAATTAGAAGTCCTAAAAATAATGTCTGAAGTTAGATGAATTACTAATATTATTCACTGTGCCGGGCGCTGGGGGCACGCCAACTGATTTGAAATCGGGCGGTTAAAATGTTAAGTCAATCGTCCAACGCCAGCTAAACTAATTAAAAACTAGGCTCAGTGAACTAAACTAGGGTAAACTGGGAAATAAGATGTCCATCCACCGAAAAATAAGCTAAAACTACGTTACTTATGATCAGTTTTTTGCTGGAGTGTAGACTTAATTGGACCTGATAGAAAAACAAGAGAAGAGCTATGAAGAGAGTTCTAAGGTTTTGATCTGTCAAAGGAAAAGGAAAAAAAAAAATTACCTTTTAACCGCCCGACTTCATATCAGTTGTCGCGCCCGGCACACTCAATAATATTAGTAATTCATCTAACTTCGTACATTATTTTTAGAACTTCTAATTAAGTAATCATTTACAATATAATCACTTTAGTATTACATTGTAAATGATTACTTAATTAACTATTTACTTAATATAAACAGCTCCTTGATAGATTACAGCGTAATTAAATAAAAAAACAGGCTAAACGAGCTGTATTTGATCGTAAATATATGACACTGGCGTAAATGGACACAAATATTTGTCGAATGAATCCAACATAAGCGGTTAAAAGGTGAATTTCATTTACAATTCGATAAGGAATTATGAAAACTATTGATTTTACAAATTGATACAGATTGCGTTCATCCGTATCCCGTGGCGCAATTAAGTCAAGCGTATTATATTTAAGCGTATGTAAATGCCACTCCCTCTTTTTTTTTCTAGTACTACGCGGCTGCATGGGCGTTATAGTCCGCGGCGTGAACGGCAACACGGTGACGCAGTACTCCATGGTAGCCACGGCCTGCGCCCTGGCCGCGCGCGGCCCGCCGCAGCCGCACGACGAGCTGCCGCGCGCGGCCGCCGGCCTGCTCGCCTCGCTTGCGCTTGCGCATCACTCCTGCGCAGCCTTCGATACAGCACTAACGCATCTAGAGACGCTCTCTAACGGTAGGACGGATATATTTTTTTTCCTTCTAAGTACCATAACACCTACTGTGATCGCCAACATGCATCGGCCAAGCATGGCGATTACGGCTGAACCCCCTCATAGGGGAGACGGGAGACCTATGCTCACCAGTGGGCGTCTAAAGGTTGACATGATGATACAATCGAAATCTTTTATAGTTTCAGAGCGTATTTAGCCCAGGCCCCTTATTCACAACCATTCGATACGTTTCCGTGTCGGTAAGGAACCGTATTCGACAATCTAATTTCCGACTTCAGTCTTTGTATCGTATTTGAACTGTCAAAATTATTCGGTTTCGGATTTGTGAATTGCATTTGAAGGACATCTTCGATATCTTTTGACTTTCGATTCGGTACGGAATCGAATCGAATGATTGTGAATAAGGGGCCAGATCAGCTTCTATGCGATTTTTTTCTGTACAACATGTAACAATAAGGCTGCGTTTCCACCAGAGAAGAGGATGCGTAGCGAGAAATGTTTGTTAAGAACCAATAGAATCACTTCATTTACCTAGCCTCGCTCAACGCAGCTCTGATGGAAACTGCTTAACAGAGCGAGGTTTTTATACGTACAAAACAAGCGAGGGATGTGTGCCAGGGAAAATATAGATCAGTGTACTCGCTCGCATCTGAGAAGAGCCCGCTAGAAATCCTCGCTCCGCTCATCTGCGCACCGTTTCACAGCGTCGCTACGCATCGTCGCACCGCTCATCTACCTCGCACATCTTTGGTGGAAACGCAGCATGAACGCATGTAAAACCTCTTAGACCGAAGCCACACTGCTCCGTTGCGTTGCGACGTCGCAGCGCAAGATTTGGATGCACTGCATGCCACATTGACAGAGCCGTTGTCTTGTTGCGCACGTGTTTTTCCAGCCAGTACAAAATTAACTACGTTGCCGCTCCGCATCACCTCCCCCCGCTTCGTCTTGGCGACGATGGAATACGTTCGACAACGCAGCGCAACAGAGCTGTTTTAAAATTTATATGTAAAATAAAATGACGGAGCGTCAACGCTCACGCAACGCAGCGCAACGGAGCAGTGTGGCTTCGCTTTTAAAGCTTCTCCTTAAGGGGCTATTTAACGACTTTTACAGATTTTAAACTGACAATCACGTCAAAATGTGCAGTGTAAATGATTTGAAAAAAATATATGTTAAACTAGAACATTCTCTTAATCATATAGTAAGTGAATATTTTTGATTAAGTTCATATTAAATAGTTTAATTAAAACGTGAAGTTGTGTCTGACGCGGACAAAACATTGACAATCACACAAAATCTTCCAGGTATAATTAAACGAAACTTACACCATCTTACAGACAATGTCGCTTAGTTCTTTAGCGCGTCTATTAAAACAAAAATTAATAATAAAATAACTGAGCGACATTTCGAAAATGTAAAAACTACAAATTGTAGTATGTATATTAAAGATTAATATGAATTCAAGTTTGTGAAAAAAAAATACAGTTTACTATCAAAACTCAACTAAATACGAGACTTTTTTAAAGATTTTGGTACAACTTTACGTATTTTTATTTTTTGCCAACTATAATCGGTTAACACATTCATTGGTTCATCATTCATGGTAAAAGTACATATTGATTATATCAGTTTAACAGTGACGACTGTTGTGAATTATTTTGCTCGGCGCAGTCTTAACATTACCCTACCATTATATCAGGTCGGTCCTGGTGGGCCCGCCTCGCCTGCATCGACTTTGCTCAACCGCTGCTGTTCTACGGCCTGCCGATGTTGTGCGACCGCGTCGACCGCGCCGTCGCCACCGAGAAGTTTGCACTGAAACTCATGAGAGATCCAAGACTGGAGGTGAGTCTCTGTGTTAGCTATTATTATTCATTTTAATGCGGTTTTTTCAACAATTACGGGGTTTTTGCGAAGATATAGTGTTTATAGGTAATATTTCATCCTGGAAAAAAATACGATTTCCGTGGTACGTCTATCACAGGGGCCAAGCCTTGAACAGTAATAATTATTGTTTATTTATTTATTAATCAAAGAAACTTAAAAAACTTACAAATAGAAGGATTCTCTCCCAAAACCGTATAGTCAGTTTGATTGGGGAATCAAACAGTCTCATTCTCCTTCCTCCACATAATATTATAGCAATATACATATAACTTTCATTTTTGGCAAAAAATTAAGTGTACTAAATGGTACACAGATGCTTTTTATTAAGCATTTTCTTAAACTTATTTTTTTGTCTAGCTCCTGTCCTCTCGTCATAACCTCGGGCAAACTATTAAGTAAATAGGGCCAATATAAGGCTGTGTTGTCCATTATATTTATAGTCGACAACTTTTTTTACAATTTTCAGGTACGTCAATCGGCAGCAAAACTTCTGACTGGATTGATGCACTGTCGCGCTCTGCCCGACGAGGACCGCACTCTGCGCGCTTTGATGCGCAGCTGCCGGTCCAAGGAGCTGGTGGAGCGTCACTGCGGCGTGTTGGGGCTGTGCGGCTACCTGGCGTCGCGGCCCTACAGCCTGGGCGCGCGCCTCGGCGACGTGTTGGCGGAGCTCGCGCGACACACGTCCGCGCCCGACCCCGTGCCCGCCGCCATCCGCGCCGCACTCGCCGACTTTCGCCGCACGCACCAGGACGACTGGCCCAAGCACCGCGACCAGCTCAGCGAGGAAGAACTCGACCTGCTTGCAGACCTCACCTCGCCCCCCTCTTACTGCGCGTGAATCGATCCTTGTCATCTTTACGATCATCTGCCTAGCTTTTTTTCCCAACTATATTGGGGTCTGCTTCCAGTCTAACCAGATGCAGATGAATACCTTTACATGGAGCGACTGCCTATCGGACCTCCACAACGCAGTTACTGGGTAACACGATACCCCCTGGGTGAGACTGGTCGGCAGACTTTCTGGCTTCTGACTACCTATAACGACTGCCATAGATCTACAAATGACAACCGGCGGCTTTACGTGCTTTCCAAGGCACGAAGGGAACTCGGTATGAAAGGGATGGTCACCCACCCACAGACCGACCGCGGCTAGCGTAGCTTAACCTTTGAGCGTTCGATCTGTACGACTTTAACTTAGCCACGACCTTTCATCTTTTACAAGCGTTTTATAAGCTTTTTAATTGTGATATTCAACAATAGCTTTACGTATGACACAAATTTTTGTTGTAAGCCCAAATGGGATCTTTGTTTCGTAGAACTTGCAAACTGTAATCGTCGATGCCGTGGAATATATTTATTAGACCAGCGGTAAATCAGTGTAATAGTAGCGCCATAAATGTTGTAGTGGCTTAGTTTGTAAGTTACGATGTAATCATCGCATCACTTGCACGTATATAATTACGTATTTGTATTGAATCTGTCATGGTGAAGGCTCTACATCTCATCATATTCTGTGCCCACAGTAGACGCCGGTGACGGATTTAGGTAATAAGATGCTCTTAGAACTATTTTGATATTTTATTTGTTTTGTAGTTTTATTGTATATCTCGTGATTTGGTTCGGAAAGAGGAATAAAAAACTCAAAAAGTTTGTATTTCTAATTGGTGGGCATCATTTTATCGTCAATTTTGTATGACAATGTTGTTGCATTGATCTTAAAGACATTTTGTTCCATAATAGATCTGTTTACATGGGTTAGGGATTTGTAAATACATGTATAAATATTGCGATATTTCTTTTTTAGGATGTTATATTAAATACTACTTCATAAATAATGTTTTTCTACAAATACCCAAGTCATCTGCCCAGCCTTTTTCTATGTTGAGATTGGTTACCAGTCCAACTGAATGCAACTGAATACTATTTATTGTTTTACATGGAGCAACTGCTTGTCTGAACTCTAGTGTGACTGACACAGGCTTGGCCACCATCAGCAGGCGTAGCATGACAATTCTATCTCTACTCTACGTAGAATAGACATAGTTCTTTCTATCCTACTTGACATCTCTATCTAACCGAGCATGAGCCGACTGGTAGACTCGCGTTTCTACGTAGAGAAAGACATATCTTTTCTTTCCATAGCAACGCCGGAGTGCTGTGTTGTAGATTGCGTTTCGTTGTCGACAAAAATGTGTCAATCGTTACGTTTTATCACATTTTGAACGTTTATTTATTTACTTAGAGACAACAAACAGTGTAATAATAAGTAGACATAGGTTAGAACATAATAATAAAGGTAACAAATAAATATTATGTACACTACTCTTATCCACATTGTAATGTTATTCAAAGCAACAACGAAACGTTATTTTTATTGTGACGGCTGTCGGATCGATCTAATAACAAAATATTTTAGAAAACAATATTAAAAATTTAATTGTCCAAATGTTTCGATTTTGGAAAATAAATAGACTTGGGACTACGGCAAAAAAAAGTAAGTACGAGTAAATCTAAGTGAAAGAAATTACTAAATAATTAGCATTGTGCATTGGTGTACATAATGTGTGTGATTAATTTAAGAGAATGTAGTCCTCGATTAGTTGAAAATCGCATTTGAGGATTGAAAGAAGATAGTCGCATCGTCTGATAAAAATTCTTGGTTTACAAAGGAAAATTCTTCACTTTTATCTTCAATCAAAGAAAAAGCATGCACCTATCATATATCATAGCAAGTGATAGGTATAAGATAAGTGCATGCTTTTTCTTTTCATTATTACTTATCGTCAGTGTTCTTACCTCATTCACATATGTACTAAAACTGATTAATTATTTATTTGCAGCGTGCAAAGTACCAACCCACAGATTGAGATGTTGTTGGTGGACTACAATTTCCAAAGGAACTATTAGTTAATCTGTGACAATAAGTTTATTTAAAACAAACTAACTGAAAGGAAAATGAGACAAAGCCATTTACAAAGGTACAATTTTTATTTAAGTACTTAAAATAAATTTCTTATTATACGAGTAATGTCAGTTGTTCCATGAGTTACAACTTGTAGAACCTCTACCTATGTGCCTCCATAAAGGGCTACCTCTGTGCTTCCGTGCTTCAGGGTGTACCATGATAAGCATTCAAATCATGAGCCGGTTCCAAAGTTTAGCCTGAACCTCCTGAAAATCAATAATAAATAATTAATTTTGTGTTTTGTTATTACAGATAACATAGTTCCTGAATGGTGAATCGATATATGAGGCCCAAAAATGAATTACCTAGTTGTACATACTACCTATAATTATATTAATAAATAAAACTATACACCTATTGACTGTTTATTATTTCAAATTATTAATAAGTCCGCTTTCAGACTGAAATAAATTAAATACAATATAGTATAAAGTTTCTTATATGAATATTTTCTACTTTTTTTACTTGTTTGCCAAGTACTGTGGCCTTGCATGCTTTCTTTGCCGTTTATTGTATTCTTGTGCTAGATATAAGAGAGCGCCTTGACTTCCATAGTACAAGTTTTACTTCGTTTGGAAGTCCAGTTTGAAAATAAGTACAACCCTATTATGTGCAATATACTTTTTTTTTATTTGGTAAGTACCTACAGTAAGAAATCTATCCAACTAAACGGCTATCTACTCACTTTCAGCAATCAAAGACCCAGCAAATGATAAGACATTGTTGGATCCACCGTACCCAGGTAATATTTCTGACCTATTTGTATTAGAAACAGTTGGAAGGCGTGGGTTCCTAATCTTCAAATAGGTTGAACTTACTTTAACAAGAATAGGCAGTTCCTGAGATTTTCTAGGAGACAGTTTCTTGCTCAGCTCCCGGCACAGATTCTGCATTTCTCTTTACTAACTTCATAATTTTCCAAAGCCTCGTTTTCGGGAAGAACGTGAGCACCGGTTTAATGCATTCTTCTTTGAAAAAAAAACTGAAAGGATGGTGACGGTAGTCCTCCAACAAGTTTATAAAAACAACTTCAACTCTGCTTTTGTGGAAGAGTCACCACAATTTTGCCAATATCACGGAAGTACTTATCATGATTGGCCATCAAATGAAGGAGATTCTTCAATAACAATAAGTTTAGATGGTAAAAAATATTGAATTGAGTTTTTAAAATCAATATAGATCCTTGTCTACATAGAAATATACTTGTCTAGGTCAATTGTGATGTAGACTATTTGACACTTGTTAGAAGAAAAGTTTCTACACCCAAATGTCAAAAGTAGAGAAAAAAATGGTCGTCATGCTCGGCATTGTAGACTCTTGTCTACTGTAGAGTAGAAACATTTCTTCTCTTCATCGCCATGCTCGCAACGATATAAATCTTTCTACGACGGTCATTTTGTCTATTCTTCCTGTCAGTCAGTATGTCTATTCTTCCGTAGACATAGCGGTGGTCATGCTACGCGTGCAGAGATTTTAATTTTGATAACACATTAAAATAATCGCTAATTAGTGGAATTTGTCGCCAAATATCAGAATTTGTCGGTCACTGGTTCAAAAGATTTAGGGTTTATAGGTGGCCGATCTGGGCCTATAGACAAATCCCTTTTCTGTTAGCGTTAACGCCAACGGAAAATTCAAATTGTATGCAGTTGACATATTTCCGTCACGTGACATCGCGTAAGCAAACGTCAACTCCATACAATTTCATTTTCCGTTGGCGTTAACGCTTACAGAAAAGGGATTTTGTCTACAGGCCCTGGAGTCTCCCCAGCTTGGCCACATGTATATCTCAAAAACTAGGCCACCTAGCGAAGATCTGTTTTCTCCCATATTGTGTCGCCAGTTAATCGGAATCAGTCGCCCAGTCACAGATTTAATCGCATCTTAGTTTAGAAGATATAATTAATGAGTTCAATTAGTAATATAGTTCAAGAGCTTGATCGAAGAGATTGTCGTGAACTCTTGACTAATTAGTGATTCAATTTGGAACAAAACAGATCTTCACTAGGTGCCCTAGTTTTTGAGATATAAATGTGGCCAAGCTGGGGAGACTCCAAATCGGCCACCTATAAACCCTTATATCTTTTGAACCAGTGACTGACAAATTTTGATTTTTGTGGCGACAAATTTCGACAAATTTTTAGTGTTAGCAAAATTAAAATCCCTAATAGTGGCCAAGCCAGTGTCAGTCACACTGACCTCCACATCCCAGTTACTGGGTAACACAAGTTGTCAGATTTTCTTGGTTCTGACCACGAAGTAAGCATAACAGGTTCCGACTACCCATATCAACTGTCAAGGATCTACGCATGACAGCCCGGACCAAAGGCTTTACGTGCTTTCTGAGGCACGGTCTCTGTTTAAATCCGTTTGAAATGGACCCATCCACGTACCGACCCGCAAGCGTAGCTCGTATGATCCGTAAGCTGTTACTAAGCCAGAGCGCCTCCTACAAATACCCAAATAAAAGAAATTATTTGCCACTTAAACAATTTAATTATAGGTACCCAATTTTATCAGAACAAAAAGGAAAGAAAAATAACAATACTAAGAAATTCTGAGCATCTATTACAAAAGATTATGTGTATTTAAATTAAACCTAAGATGAATTAGTCTCCTAAGGCTATCTTCGCTCTTCAACATCTGAAATTAAAAAAAAAAATAGGTTGGTACATTATTATAGAAGAAGGAATCTTCATTAGTAAAAAAAGATTGTCAGCGGCAAAAGGCAGGTCTGCCTATACATTTGAACATGTCCATGTGTCCGGCTATCTTTGGTGAAATTGGCTGTAATGATAAACACTGTAGTCTGACAAAATATGTTGACCAGCTGGAATCGGGAATTATAAATATATACAACTTCAAGAGTACAATAATACAACTTATATGAAAAGTTAAAAGGTTGCTCATCAGAAAAACAATAATAAATGCAAGTTACTATTAAGCCGGGTACTCACTAGCAAGCCGTAACCGTAACTGTTGCATGTACACACGGCTACACGTTAAGCTATACATTTTCAGTATAAGATTTCCTCACATTGTATGGAAATTCTATACAGTGCGAGACCAACTTATACTGGAAATGTATAGCTTGATATGTAGCCGTGTGTACCGTGGTTCGCAAACCTGCTGCAAGCGGCAGAAGCTATCTCTCCCCCCTTGCCTGCATGTCGTCGATTGCGGCTGTTTATTTTACGGCAGTAATTTACGTTACGGGTGATGAGTGAGTACGCGTACAAAAATGGTTACTACAAAACGAAAAAGTTTCTCAATTGAAAAAAAAAAAGGGTTATAATCATCTTTTAACGATCATCGACATTTGGTTTAATTATGAAACTACGTATGCTGATTTCTCAAATTAAACCATCAACTTTCTCTAGGTACCTACACTTTTA
The DNA here is from genome assembly GCA_947361185.1 of Charanyca ferruginea. Lineage (NCBI taxonomy): Eukaryota > Metazoa > Arthropoda > Insecta > Lepidoptera > Noctuidae > Charanyca > Charanyca ferruginea. The sequence continues at coordinate 12,105,791 of OX376076.1, forward strand.
ATATTCTAAAGATCTACTTATTTCTACATTTGATTGTACAAGGTAATCTCTGGAAGTACTGGTCTAATTACAAAAAATACCTAGAGAAAGCTACACGGGCTACACCACTGCTCAACATTAACTCTACTAAAGTTTCCAGCAGAAGCTAGTATTATATTCAGCATCATACCATTATGCTTACACAAGGCAATGGCATACTTCTTGAAAATTGCAGAATTATGAAACTACGTATGCTGATTTATTAAATTAAAATTACATTTATTTTCATTCTTACTGTGAAATAAATAAATATTTTGATTGAAATGTTTTTTTCTTCCTCTGATGGTCACAAAAATATTTATAAAAATGTAAAAACATTTTAGTAAAACTCTAAAATTAAAATTGGTAGTTCGTTAAGTACGACTTCTTGTTAGTACGCCGTAACATCACGAATCCCTTGGTTGTTGTTATAACCAGATTCTACTGTATGTATGCTGCACAAGCGACACTTCATCCGACATCATGGAGTTACAAAGCAAAACTGTGGATAGGTTCGGCCACAGTGACATATGGACTTCTCGTATATACTAGAACCTCGTTACTGTATCTGTTTAGTTACAGTTACAGCCCGCAAAATGAGTATGCTCGGTGAAAGCGTATGGGCTATGTCATGATCCTAAATAATATGCATACACATTAGAACCTCGTTACTGTATCACGCAAGTTACGGTTACGGTTTGCTAATGAGTACCCAGCTTTAGAGACTGACTGAAAATAAGTTCAATAAAACAAGAAATTGTGCAGTTTTGGCCAAAAACCGCAATGGAATTATTGCACTTGTCTGTATTAGTCATACTTGTTGATAACAACAATGAAAATATATTATTAACACTAGCAACCTGTCCCGGCTTCATGAGGGTAAAGGGTAAAATTTGCAATTTCTTGATTAAGATTTTCATACAAAAATACCATTTAAATTATCCAGACTTTTCATCCAGATGGTGCTGAATCATATGATTAAGCTTACACAAGGCAATGGCACAATTCTTGGAAATTGCAGGCTCAACAGCAATTTTTGGCAATAGCAGTATTCTAGTACTGTGAACAAATTGCCAAGATTAGGCTCACCTAAGCAACGGTGTTTTATGAGCCTAATCTTGGCAATTTATTGTATTGTATTGTAATAACAATTGTATGTTATGTGTTTCCACTGAATGATAAAATAATTTAGATTTTATCATTCAGTATTTTATATTATCTAGTTGAATTGTGGCCCAATGCCACTATGTTTAATAATTGTATTTATTAATGTCTAGAAAAACAAATTATACTCACTTTTGCCATCGCATGCTACAATTTTCACTTTGTCAACTTTTGCAACTTCTTGAACTTCACGAAATTCCACATCATTCAACATGAATGTCCACACATTATCACAAAACCTTAAAAAAATATTTTTTTCGATTAGCTCTTAACAAATACTTTACAAAACTAAACGAGTTTTATTATTACTCTGCAAATGTTTACCTATAAGTATTTAATTTTCCTGCTTTGAAGGTTAGTCTTGACTTCACCCTGTTAGATAGCGCCTGATTTATAGATTTATCAAATTGCAATAGAACTTTTACTGCTAGCGCCGGTGTTATCTGTCCATACTGAAAATTATCAAATAATTAGTAACAAACAGTAATGCATGTAATTAACAAAAACGATGTAAACAATACAAACTTGTATTAATTCGTCGAGGCTTTCTTGTAAAGTATTTCCGATCGTGGTGTTTCTATACAATTGATATGACATTACTAATGATTATAGTATAACTATAAATGTATAATTTCTAGCCAATGAACAAATAAATCGATGAAATGATGATAAATCTCTAAATGAAATTAAAAATAAATCCCTCACGTTCACAGATTTTTGATAATGAAATATAGTGATGTACCGTTTGATTATTTGATTTCCGATTAGAGATGTGCCGAGTCAGACTGAATCGAGTACTTAATGGCTTATTACACTATTCGTAGAAAATCTAATTAGGAAATCGGCAGATGTAATCGTAGTTAGAACAGAATAACAGATTGAATCCGATTTAGTGTAAATTAGAGGTTCCGACCGCCCTACTTCCTAATATAATTTGTCATGTTTTTTAATATTTATTTTCATTACTTATGTAATCTTCGAGCAAATCTCTTGAGTTGCCAAGGCAGCGAATCATCGAACAACTTTTTCGGAACCCACACAAAAATAAAAGCAAACACTAATAAAAAAACACACACACACACATTGATAAATTTGTACGTATCTACGCAAAATGACAATGCCAGATCCTGCCCCACCCATGTACAGAAGGAAATAATTTTATTGTAATGAATATAGAACCTTTCTATAATAAATTGTTTTTCTTTAGAACTTGCGGATTACGAAATACCTACCCACAAAATACAAAACAAACTCATTTTACCTAAAATATAATTTAACCTATACCTAATGAATGTCATTATTGTTTTTAGATATAAACGGAAATCGCAAGTCACTAAGACTAATGTTTAGTTATCAGCAATAAATAAACAGTAAGATGCTGTATAATGCACATGACTTTTATTGAGTGGGGCAAAGTTCTATAGAATTTCTGGCATTGTCCTCTATCCAATGAAATAAACAAAAAGTGCTAGTGATGCGACATAAACAATGAGCGGTATTTCATTCTTTGTGCATGAATGAATGAACAACATTTTCATGTTTTATTTTCTTCTATGTACGGTCGAACAAGCTAATTGGTTTACAGGCAAAAATATTCATCTTTCTAGTACACTAATATTATATTTTTTTATGTTTAGTACGTAGGTACCAGGGATACCTACGTGCTCGAGATAAGAAAATGGAATAAAATAAAATATTGTGAGTGTAGTAGAAACATGAATATTTTTGCCTGTAAACCAATTAGCTTGTTCGACTGTACACTTACCAATACAGTAGTACACGAAATATGATTAGTGACCTGTGAAACTGTGTGTGCACAAAACAGTTTATAGTACACTACGGAAAAAAAGAACGATTGTTTTCAACTTAAATGTTTTTAGAATATTATACAGCCCTGTTACTGGACCTGTGCCTTTCCTACAAGAAATACGCTACAAATGGGTGCATGCATGGTAGACGAACTGGGGATAGTCGTAAAATAGTGGCGTACACACGTCTTGCATCAATGTTCACTACATTCTTATGTACCCATAGATTTCATTTGGTAATTGCTTAAAACTGTCATTCTGTATTTAGAGTCAGGAATTCAGGATTCATACTTGAACCCCGTTCTTTAAGGTTAAAGCTCCTGGATAGCCCGCGAAATTCATATATTCTTACGTTTTTTGCAATTTGCAGCTCAGTATCAGGTTGTAATGTAATAAATTATTCGCGTCAGTAACAAAAATGCATTAACAGAGTTATAATAATTAAAATCATCAAAATAACTCTCCAAGTTAGAAAAGATCGTAAACGTGATATTTTCATTAAATAGGTACATTTAATGGACCTAATGTATAAGTGTGAAAAAGTAGAGGAGAAGGGTTGAGCATTACAATTAATCGGATAGATTTATTGGATCACTCATAACCACATTGATCAGTTTTTTTTGTATTTTAAAACTATTTGAGTTCGGTATTTCATAACAAAATTATGTGTCACCTATTATTACGAGCTCGGTTCGGGATAAATAATATTTACCAATTTAAACCAAAATCACTAACATTTTATTTAAACAGTCACGAATGTTATCCCATTTTTTTGGGACAATTCCGCGAAACTATTTCCAAATCACGGCAAATTCCGGCCAGAATCAGTAGTGGCGACCACCAAAGCCAAAGCGTACGTCTTTAATAAAGGTCAAACAAAATCTGAAAACCTCACAAACGAAACGAACAAACAGTTATATTTTATTAGCCTTAACCTTTATGAGAAAATAATATCTTAAATTCACATTTAATAACAATATTTTTCTTATTACAACCTGACTGATTCAGATACACAAAAAAACTAGTTACTGAACATTTACTGAGAAAATCATTTATTTTATTTATCATTCAATCACATCGTCCCAGAACTATGCAAATCCAACCCTGTACTACGTTTCCGCTGCCAATGCCAACGTGCCACTGTATTTTTCCATCGTTAAAGCGTAAATAATATTTTGACATTGTACCTACTTAAATAAAACCATTTTGGTGTATAATTTGTATTTACATGTCAACATGTGATAGATCGCTTTTTGCAGGGCGAAACTGTACAATTCACCATTCTTTAGGAACACTTACTTCCGACACAATACGAAATCGGTTCAGTCAAACGGAAGATAATCGCGAACAAACATACATACATACATACAAACAAACATACGGGTCGAACTGAGAACCTCAAAGAAGTCGGTTAAAAAAACAACAATAAACTAATAATAGCCAATTTCAAATACCACTTAGCACTTTCATGCCACTTTATCTTCATCATCATCTCTCGTTTGGTTGAACCGATTTTGATGCGGTTTTCAGAAAAGTGTTTGTTATATTTTGGAGAAGGTTTTAGTATACAACAATTAGAAATTTATTCAGCGCTTTTTGGACAAAATCAATAATAGCCAAAAAAATATTAATTGAAGACGCTTTCGTTTCTTTCATCTTCGGAGGACTTTCAATCTCGATTTTAACTGTGTTGCCGTTTCTTAATGGAGTATTATATCATCTGTGATTTGGGCGATAAGGAGGCACTGAAAAGTGGAAAATAAAAACGTTTTTATTAAAAAAAGCTTTTTAAAAAAAAAAGAAAACCGCCTTCGAAAACTAAAAAGTGATAAATAACTTTAGCACAGAACACACATTACTTTACTTTCGGAAGACGGTGGCGGTGGCTTTGAGTTTGTTGTTTTGTATTGCCACCGACTTCCGAATGTAAAGTAATGTGTGTTCTGTGCTAAAGTTATTTAACAGTTTTTGAAGGCGGTTTTCTTTTTTTTTTAAAAAGCTTTTCATTTTTCGCTTTTTAGTGTTGCCTTAACATCCAAATCCATTAAGAAACGGCGACTCACTTAAATGAGATTGTAAATCCTCCAAAGATTGAAAAAACTAAAACGTCGTCTAAGTCATGTTTTCGGCAATTTGTTGATTGTCTCAAAAAGGGCTAGATCAATTTCGGTAAAATTTATATGGGACCATTTCGGAATAAACCCCTTTCGAACAAAAAAAGAATTTTGCAAATCCATCTACATATGACAGAGTTATGCCCGAACATACATAAAAAAAAATACAAAAATTCGAATTGAAAAAAACAGAAAAAGATCTCGCTTATACTTACTTTTTCGATAGATAATTAAAACTTATTTCTACGCGATACCACACTACTGCTCCTGAAATATAAACTTAGGTATTTTTTGTATATTTTTTTCATTTTCGACAAATTCTTTAGGTATTACAAAAAACTTCTGCGATGCTTTTTCAGCGAGATATCAGCGATAACGTGTTTTCCACCGCTTCAATGGCGCGGACATCTGGTTTTAGTCTTACAGCTCCTAAAATATAAACCTAGGTATTTTTTGTATATTTTTTCCATTTTCGACAAATTCAAATCTAGATTTTACAATGAATTTCAGACGTCTGCGATGCATTTTCAGCGTGATATCGCCGCTAGAGTGTTATTCACCGTTTCAATGGCGCGGCCATGGGGTTTTTTGTCTTGCAGCTCCTAAAATGTAAACCTAGGATTTTTTTGTATATTTTTACATTTTTTTTTACAAATTCATGCTGTTATTTACCTGAATTTTAGGTCTCTGCTACGCTTAGTTTTAAAGATCTCCGTGGACGCGCGGTTCTCCGCGTTTCAATGGCACGGCCACGTTCAAACCCTTCTAACTTTTTAACCATAACTTGTATGTATAATGTATGGTTTTGGGAATCAGTTATTACAAAATACCTATTACATAATCTTGGAATAGTTTTTTTTTAAATATCGCCGTGGCCGCGCGGTCGAAACGCACACTCTCTATTACCTCTTATATCTAGAGTTCTAGATACTGTTACCACAGATGTTCCTTTGGAACAGATACTTCACTCCATAGAAAAAGATAGATACCTAACACTATAACTGCCTACAAAAATATTACAGCCGCTCGTGCGCGCTAAAACGTACCTTACGCACATGCTCGAGAGTATCTACTACGTCGTCTGCCGTGGTGTCGGGCGATCACTTGCATCAAATTACACAACGCTTTGGCCACAGTAAAGGATATCTTTACTGTGCTTTGGCTGTCTATGATTATGAAATGATTACACAAAAAGTTGTGAGTATGTTTTGAAAAATAATAAATAAAATGTCTAAACCAGGGATGCACAGACTTATTGAGAGCATGGGCCACTGGGCAAATGTTTGTTCACATATACATTTATGTAGAACCAAATAAGCTGGCGCATTTCAGGGTATTTGTGCGCAACTATTTGTACATGTTTAAATGCAGTGGTAAAAGTTCAGCAAGTGAAGCAGTTCAAGCAGATAGGGGTCATTGGCTCTGGTGCAGAGTATCTACGCATCATGCACCTCACAGCGAGCGCACTTAGTAACGCGCGCGATACAAAATATTAATTGTAAACCTCAGCACTATTTTTAACCGACTTCAAAAAGGAGGAGGTTCTCAATTCGGTTGTTTTTTTTTTATGTATTACATCGATTACTTTAGATTTATGATCCGATTTTAGCGATTCTTTTTTAGTTTGATGCGGAATTGTTGCCATTTGGTCCCATAGAAAGGAGTTGTTTCAAAATGTATGGGGCCTGGGCCCAGTCCTTGTACACCATACTTAATAATAGGGAAACACATTTTAAATAGTTCTCAACTGTCCAATTAATTTAAAATAGCTTTGTCAGCAGGTAAAACACAAGAAATTGCACTTGAAATTGCAACACACAACGAAAAGCTGTCATGGCGGTAAGCTGTCATTTTGATTGATTAATGACGTTTGGCATTTATAATTCTGATTTTCTGCGTCGATTTGTGGATAGCCAGGTAAACAGATGAAAAAGAAACGGTGTTAAATTCAAAAAAACGAATGGGAGGTTGTTATAAAGTACTATAGAAACTAGAAACAAAACGAGACGAAAGTGACTGAAGTGAGACTGTTGTGACACTGACAGCTGACAGTTCTCTTTCTATGATCAATGGTCGATCTATGGTTTATAGAATAGCTAAATCTGAGTGACGCCATGTTGAAAATCCATAAAAAATATTGTTAAATTACCTATTTACTACCACAACAGTAGGACATTTAAATGAATTATCTGTATTTTTCCCGGATTCTACGGATTTTTTTCTTTTTTTTGAAGTGGTGTACACTACATAGCCCAGTATGAAACATGTCCTTTAACATTGTTTGGCCCAGTAGTTTTCATTTTATGAACATTTTTTTTATTTTGTAAATATTTATTTTTATGTTTGACAACGCAAAACTTTTTTCAGTGTTGTCCGATCTCGATGATTCTTTTTTTAATTGATAGTGTAAACCTCAAATTTCAAGTACCAAGAAAATATTCCGTACTATTGACTGATTTCTGCAGTCAAAAGACTGTGACATATACATATAGAAGGAAGAGATAGAATATTTAATTTTAGAAATGGGGTTTGCAGCTGTCCGTTTGATTTAAATTAACTGAAATCCGAACCCGCTTTTTTGAATTGTGAACAGAGCCGGTGCGTCTGTGCTATCCCTTAAAATATGCTTATAATAATGTCCCAAAAATGAATCCGAATCAGTGACTTTACCTGGTGGTAAAGTCACTGATTCGGATTCATTTACATGACTTTACGAAAGTATATTTAGGTTTGACAGATTTGACTGTTTGGTATGGATTCCTTTGCTCCTCACTTAAGCCCCTAATACACTTGGCTAAATTAAGTCGACTAAATTCAGTCGCTACTGAATTCAGTAAAGTGTAATCAAGTAGCTTACAGATAAAAGTTGAGGCAACACTCTGAACACCTAAGTGAAAGCAACATAAGGGCAGAAACTCTCTTTCTGAATGCATACATAAGATAAAAAAATCACATCACTGTCTCGTTCTGCATTCAGAAAGGAAGCGTCTGCCCACAGTTGGTTTCACTTAGATATTTAGAGTGTTGCCTTCACTTTTATGTATAAGCTTCTTGAGTGTAATCGCATTCAGTAATTTACTGAATTCAGTAGGGACTGAATTTAGTCGACTAGGCTTTGGATTGGACGCACGTCAGTACTCATTTTATTGTGGCCTGTGAGTCTGATGAGTCTATTATGTGTCTGTATCTAAATCTACTCTGTGGTGGTATGTTGGGTCCAAGAAGCTTATAGATAAAAGTGGAGGCAACACTAAATACCTAAGTGAAGCCAACTGTGGGCAGATGCTCTCTTTCTGAATGCATACATAAGATAAAGAAAACACATATAACTGTCTCGTTCTTATGTATGCATTCAGAAAGAGAGCATCAGCCCACAGTTGGTTTCAAGCTTTTGTTCTAAGTGTTGGCTCCATTTATACCTATATCTTCATGGTTGGGTCTGAATTTGACAATAACATTTTACCGCCGTTTGGCGGTTTGGCGCGAGTTTCTTTCTACTTCTACTATTGTAGGCAAGGCAGTTATGCAGGCAGATTCTATTTTACTGAAGCTGAACTTTAGTGGAAAGCGCGCGGTGTCTATCTGAAAAATCTTTCATTATTGTGTGTTGATGAACAAAAAATATTTTCTAAAGGTAAGACTATTATTTAACAAATCACTTACTTACATAGGCTAAGTTCTTTAGCTCAGATCAAGATATGTGAAAAGTTTTGATAAAAAAATGGGAACACATGCAATAATGGTAGGTATGGGTGTATGCATGTATAGGTAGGTACCTAAGTAGTTACATTTTTTTGGAGTTTGGTTGATTTTGTTTTGGTGCATGCGGTTACTTATTCTAAATAGCACAGAATAATCATAGAGACGATGGCATCGAATTTTGGTTACGGCCGGCAGATATAAGATGTCGCTATTTGCGAGGACGATTTGGAGCCAGGTGGCGATGATCTTTATTTTATCTTACCCAACAAGATTTGTTACCTAAATGTTTTGGAAAATGATAGTGATAATAATCAGAACTATGAAATAACTTTCGATCCTCTTTTGGTTGTTGATGGTGCTCTTCCTTCAAGCAGCAATACTACATCAATCATTAGATATTCAGAGGTTGATATGGACAAATTAGTCTAAGACATTCAATGAACTGATAACTTCTATACTTTGTTACCCTTGATGTACTATTTCGTTAAGCAAGGGAAACAATCAGTAGGAACTGTTCTATGGAACCGCCTTGGCAAAAAATGCAAACTACCCTCAATGCAGGATGTTATGAAAAACAAGTGCCTAGAGGGTTGCATGTGGAATATACTACACATTTTGATGGGGTTGACATTTCCTCTGTTAGCTGTAAGGATAATAAGCAGTACATCTAATGGATTATTTTTTGGTCAGGTACAGAATTAAACTTAAGACCAGGAAGAGGTACATGAGAATTTTTACCACCTTTTAGACCTCTCCTTAATAAACTTGTGGGTCTTATATAAAATCAGTTGAGTCGAGAAAAGGAAAGGAACCGAAAAAGCTCAAGAATCTGGCAGAGTTCAGATCAGAGCTTGCTGAAATTTTTTGTACCTATCTCTATAAACCAGTCTAGGTGACCAAGTCACAGCAGCATCAATTTATGGAACCAGAAACAAAAGGAAAAAATAGGGTGCTAAGTTTAACCAGCTTCCAACATCCATGATGACAACCTTGGTCATAGCAAAACTAAATAAGTCATGTATATAAGGGTTAAATGCATAATTTACATAGGTAGTGTGTTTCTAATTTCCACTTAGATCTATCTATACTAATATAATAATGCTGAAGAGTTTGTTTGAATGCAATTGGAAGCTATGTTATCATTGAGTTCTATGCTATATAAGTTACTAGCGACCCGACCCAGCTTCGCATGGGCCTATAGCCTTCCTCGATAAATGGAACAACACAAAAATAATTATTCAATTCAGACCAGTCCTGAGATTAGCGCATTCAACCAAACAAACAAACTCTTTATAATATTAGTATAGATATTTTATTACCAAAAAATTAGAGATCCGTAAGAAAAATCACGAATGTTAGAACAAATCATTTTAAAACAATCAGAGAATTTTTTTTTAATAAAAACAATTGAATGTTATTATTTACTTTTTGAAGGTGGTTGTCTTTTTTTGAAAAAAAATTCTTTTTCGCTTTTTAGTGCCTACTTCTCATCATAGAAATTAACCTGTAATGTGTAACAATACTCACGTTTCGTTTAATGAAAAAATAGAAATTAATTACGAAACGGACACAACAAAAAAAATCTGCCATCCCTTAATTTTCAACCCTTAGGGGTGGAATATTTTCTTGAAATTTATATGGGACCAAATTTGAGGTATACACTATCAATAAAAAAAGAATCATCGAAATCGGACTACACTGAAAAAAGTTTGCATGGTCAAACATACAAATAAATATATAAAAAATAAAAAAGTGTTCATAAAATGAAAACTACTAGGCCAAACAATGTCAAATTTTTATGGGACCAAATGGCAACTATTCCGCATCAAATTAAGAATCACGTAAATCGGATCATAAATCTCGGAGTAATCGATGTACGTACATACATAAAAAATAAAAAAACAACCGAATTGAGAACCTCCTCCTTTTTGAAGTCGGTTAAAAATAGACACACTCAATCAACAAATAGGAACCTTAATGGTACTCCTAACGACAATGGTAGCCCAATATAACAAATGAAGTTCCTACGCATTGCCGCGTGGAACATAAACGGCCTTTCGCCCAATAAACAGGAAGTAGAACTGTTCGTCAACCACAATAAAATAGACATTCTTTTAATATCCGAGTCACACATGACGGACGAAAAGCTCATCAAAATCGAAGGGTACAATGTATATTGCACCAACCACCCAGATGGAACATCGCATGCTGGAGCAGCCATTGTAATAAGGGAAAATATTAAACACCATGTCCTCCCGGACTTAAAACAAATGTATCTGCAGGCTACCGTAGTTTCAATAGACGACTGGCAGGGGCCACTGAGGGTCGCGGCGAGCAGCGGTGTACTGCCCTCCTCGGCATCGAATTGATGAACAAATGTTCAGCGACTTCTTTCACTTGCTTGGCAATAGATATATCACAGGGGGAGATTGGAATGCCAAAAATACCTTCTGGGGCCCTAGGCTAACTACAACAAGGGGCAGAGAGTTGAAGAAAGCCTTAGACAGAAACTCACTCAATACAATTACTTCTGGGGAACCAACTTACTGGCCATCCAATCCTAATAAAACACCTTATTGATTTCTTCGTAACTAATGGGATGTCAGGGCTTTATACAAAAATAGAGTCATGTCTCGATGGTTCCTCTGACCACACACCGGTGATATGTATATTGAGCACCACAATCATCTGTCAAGAACCTCGTGATACCTTATACAATAGAAAAACTGACTGGGCATCATTCCAAGAATATATACAAGAAAATGCTAACTTGAATATACCCCTCAAGACAGAGGAAGATATAGAAAATGCTGCTTGGTATACAACCAACTTGATCCAATCCGCTGCCTGGATGTCTACGCCGTTCATTGAGTACAACCCACAAAATCAAGACTATACGCTAGTGATACCTGCTGAGTCTAACCTGCGGGATATTTATCGTTTACCCGGAAAACAAGGAAGCACATCTCGATCGATAGTGGCCGAATTTACAACAGTTGCCCAAAAAATAGATTTTTTAACACACGTGCGTCGTTTCAATAAGGAACGCTCCGTACCGGACAAGCTGAACACGGAAACAATAGGAATAGTTGGTGAAAAAAAACCCATCTATGCCGCGGAACATCTGACGCCGACTATGAGAAAACTTTTTTATGAATCGCGTCAAATCGCAAAGAGTCATAAATTGTCATGTTGGAGTTTAAATGGCAAAATTTTCATGAAGAAAAATCCTGAAGATAAACCAATTCAAATCATGTCTGAACGTTGTCTAGCGTCACTTTCCCGTAAGATGTGACTATCGGTATGTTTATTTTTGTATGTTTTAAACCGTAATCAAATGCATGTAATTGTCAATAATATAATTTTAAGTTTTAATAGTTTCATGTTATCCTGTTATTTACGAAATTTATTGTTCATCACATATAGTAACGCCGCTAAACAAATACCACACACACGTAACATCCATACATCTCGCACAATACTTAGTTTAATATCAAGTCGTCACATAACACACAAAACCTTTTTACAGCTACAACTCTCACTATTAGAACTATCGCAATCAGACATGAACATGCCTTTTGCAATCACTAACATTAACATTAACTTATATTTTATAATAACGACCCCCGACCGAATTCACGAGTGTAACAGATTACTATATCCCTCCCTAAATAAAATTCGATTCTAACATAATTCAAAATGACATTGATTTATATAATGTAGCGGAATCATCAATCTGCGATGTAGAGGATTGCCGGTCTCATATTCCTGAGTCTGGTCGAGGCCTTAAAATATTCCAGCAGAATATCCGAAGTCTAAAACGAAATCTACCCGGATTACTCCCCATCATCGTCAGAAGTAAAGTGGACTGGGACTGTATTGTGTTGACAGAGTGTTGGTTATTGTCCAACCATAATATACCTAGTATAGATGGATATAATTACGTTGTCACCAATAATAATCTAACACAGAACGAGGGCGTTGTTGTTTATTACAGGCAGAATTTGAGTTTATTGGTTGAGGAGCCGGACGTTAAAGATGCGAATTGTTTAACTATGAAACTTAATAACAATACAATAGCATTTGCCATCTATCGCCCGCCCGGATACAAAAACTTAACTAATTTTTTCCAATCATTGAACAATCTGCTTCATAAATACTCCACTGTTCAAAACATTATTATCTTGGGGGATATTAATATAAATATCGCCGAAGAAAGCGTTGACCCGAATGCATCCCAATATTTGGACATGATGGCTTTCCACGGCATACTCCCGGCCCATACTCTTTCAACTCACAGCAAAAGTTGCCTGGATCATGTGCTTTTAAGGACAAAACTACCCGCTTGCTGTCTCGTACTACACACCTCCTTAACAGACCATGATAGTGTGGTTCTGTATATTAACACAACTCCCAGCAGCAAGAACCCAACAAACATAAATCGGGTTGATACCGCAAGTTTGACTACTGACCTTAAAAACATTGATTTTAGCCCGATTTACACGATGAAGAACGCCGATGTCGCTGCTGATTTCCTTGTAGATCATTTGCGAGATGCAATTTCTAGCAACACACATACAAAACCAATACCTCGACGTAAAAGAATTTTGAAACCATGGATAACCCCGGGCATCCTGAAATGTCTGAGAAACAGAGATAATCTTCACAAAAAAGTTCAAAAAGACCCTAGTAATGAAATACTTAAAACTACATTCAAGCGATATAGAAACTTTTGCACTACTCTATTAAAAAAATTAAAAAGAAACCATGAAAAGTCACAATTGCAGACGGCAAGGGGAAACAACAAAGCACTTTGGAGAGCTATTAAAGAGATTACGTTCACAGCCAAATCAAAAGAAAACGCATTTGAACTTATTAATGATCAAAATCCTTCACAGGCGCTCAACAAGGTGAACCACTACTTTGCTAATATTGGGAAATGTCTTGCAGAACAAATTCCAAAGGGTTGCGGGCCAGCCACACCCAATGAAACTACACCAAGACTCCACTCCTTCGTTCTTCTTCCTACGGACGTCCAAGAAGTGGAGAATCTTATTAAAAACCTTAAAAGTGATTGTGCAGTTGGTTTAGACTTGATAACAGCTGATATCTTGAAAGCTAATGCTGACGTTCTAGCAAAACCAATCACCTACCTATGTAATCTGGCATTCTCGACAGGAGTGTTTCCGAAAGTCTTAAAAAAATCAAGAATACATCCTATACACAAAAATGGTGGCAGAGACTGTGTCAGTAAAACTATAGACCTATATCTATTCTCCCAACATTATCTAAAATATTAGAACGATTAATAAACAGCAGGTTAATTAAATATTTTGAGGAGAATAACCTGTTATCGCAAGCGCAATATGGTTTTAGAGCAAAAAAGTCAACATCAGATGCAGTACATGAATTAACGAACTTTGTAGCCAACAGTATAGATAATAAAAAGAAAACTGTAGGAATATTCCTGGACCTAGCCAAAGCGTTCGACACAGTCTCTGCCCAAATCCTACTAAAAAAACTGGAACACCTGGGAGTAAGGGACCTGCAGTTGAGATTGCTAGAAAGTTACCTAACGGATCGAAAGCAGTGCGTAAAAATCGGAAACTTCACCAGTGATGAGACTACTATGTGTTTCGGAGTGCCACAGGGAAGTATTCTTGGTCCGACCTTGTTTCTTGCGTACATAAATGACCTGTGTCAACTTGAACTACCCATTGCCAAAGTTATCACATTCGCCGATGATACGGTTCTGCTTTTTAGTGGGGATACGTGGGATGAAGTTTTTTCGGATGCTCAGAGTGGTTTTAATTAGGTGACGGGCTGGCTACGTGACAATGTTCTGACCCTTAATGTTGACAAGACCAAATTTATGAAATTCTCGTTAAAAGGCCCGGATAAGAGTGACGAGAGCCACACTATAACATCTCACTCATGTGCAAACTTTGACGATGACTCTTGCACGTGTCCTACGCTCCAAAGTACTACGTCACTAAAATACCTAGGCATAGTGGTCGATGACAAATTAAATTTCTATAGTCACATTGATCTACTATCAGCAAGAATTCGCAAATTAATAGTCATCTTCAAAAACCTACGTCACGTGGCGGACCTGAACCTGATCCAGATCTATATACTTTGCACTTTGTCAGTCTTTGCTTGGTTACTGCATTACCTCGTGGGGTGAACCTTCCAAGACACACTTTTTAAAAATAGAAAGAGCTCAAAGAGCGGTCTTAAAAGTCAGTCTCTTCCTTCCCTTCTTCCACTCAACTGCGGACCTATACAAGAAATGGGGGGTTCTAACAGTTCGTCAACTCTTTATACTTAACACCGTAGTAATGCAACATTCCTTGCTAGCATATGAACCAGAATAAATAAATAAACAACGTAGAAAGGACCGAGTCTGTAAAACTCAAGCCTTCAAAACAAAATTTTCTCACCGGTTCTTCTGCTACCAGGGTGGTAACCTATATAATAAAATAAACAGAATTCTTAATATATACGCGTTACCGAAAAATAAATGCAAGGTCGTGGTGAGGGATTGGTTGCAAAAGCTCGACTATAACGAAACGGAAAATCTACTCTAATGTTAGGGCAGGTCAAATTTCAAAGCAATTCATAAACAGACACGAAAATTCACGCACACGCAAAATAACCTTCACACATACGCACACACACTCACACCCTACACAAACCCACTCACTCCTCTTTCACTTAAACATACACATACACCCACATTAGGCGTTATTTTAAATTAAATTAAATTATAATATAGAATCAATAAAATAAGATCAATCTAATTCTAATTTTGTATAGTAAAATCAAAATCAATAAAATTGTAATGATGATAATTATTCAATATAATCAAACACGAATGAAAATAAGAATGTACATCTTTGAATTTACATGTGTATCTGTAACTGATACCGCGCGTTGAGGTCCTGGTGATCTGTACTACAGGTGTTCTGCACCAACTTCAGACACCAGCTCCTCACATAATCTAGAACGTGTTGTGACAATTATGTAAATTGTAACTGTTTTTAATGTATTCTCTAATCTTGTGAGGAGGAATAAATAAATTATTATTATATTATTATTGCAAGCAACAATATGCAAAACATATTTTTTATTCATAATACCAAGCCTTGCAATGTGTTTCGAATATTTCGATAGGGTGACCATGCCTTGTTGTTTACAGAAAACTTTCCACCTGTTGTAATAGAAATCATGTCCCAAGGATTCTAAATTGAATTAAAATGAAACGAAGAGATACAAAAACATAATAATATATCTTTATTTCTTTAAAAATCACAAATCACAGATTGTTTATGTTTGTTTATGTTTTGCATATTATCGGTAGTTCTACATATTAATAGGTGTTGTTTATAAAAAAAATCTCACTAATACTTACTTTCTTCGATAGATAATCAAAACTTATTTTTACACGATACCGCACTACTGCTCCTGAAATATAAACCTAGGTATTTTTTGTATACTTTTTCCATTTTCGACAAATTCAAATCTAGGTATTACAAAAAACTTCAGACCTCTGCGATGCTTTTTCAGCGAGATATCAGCGATAACGTGTTTTCCACCGTTTCAATGGCGCGGCCATGGGGTTTTAGTCTTACAGCTCCTAAAATCTAAACCTAGGTATTTTTTGTATTATTTCTTACATTTTCGACAAATTCAAATCTAGATTTTACAATGAATTTCAGACGTCTGCGATGCATTTTCAGCGTGATATCGGCGCTAGTGTTATTCACTGTTTCAATGGCGCGGCCATGGGGTTTTTTGTCTTGCAGCTCCTAAAATATAAAACTAGGATTTTTTTCTGTATTTTTACATTTTTTTTACAAATTCAATCTGTTTTTTTACCTGAATTTTAGGTCTATGCTACGCTTAGTTTTAAAGACCTCCGTGGCCGCGCGGTTCTCCGCGTTTCAATGGCGCGGCCACGTTCAAACCCTTATAACTTTTTAACCATAACTTCGACAAATTTATGGTTTTAGGAATCAACTTTTACAAAATTTTACATAATCTTGGAATGGTTTTTTTTTTCGAAATATCACCGTGGCCGCGCGGTCGAAACGCACACTAATGTTTTAACTATTTTTAACTAAACCTTCCTCGATTTTTGTGAAGTTTGAAGAGAGGATCACTCAATCCACATGCACATCCTTAAATCGATTGTAACTTTTGAATTTACAAACTAGAGGTTGAATTTACAATCGTTCAAGTACTGTCTTTTGCTAACGCTAGACCCTTCTCAGTTTTCGTGCGAAATACTATCCATTTTTGGAAATTTCAAATTCCATTGCGGTCTCCACTCAAGGTAAACTTATGGTGATCAGTTGAGGGACCATAGGCTAGTTCTTTTTTTCAGTGATCAGAAAGAGCTGATATTCAATAAATTAGTTTTACAAATCTTTTACTAAGAGTAGTCATTCATACCGATTGTAACTTTAGAGTGGCTACTTTTACAAACTAAAGGCTGAATTTACAATTATTGTTTGAGAACTTTTACTAAAGGCCGACTCATTCAAAACCTCAAAATCAAATGTGGTCCCACAATGGAAACGCAAACGCATTAGACAAAACATTAGACAAAAAAAAAACGCATACTTATTTAAATACATTTTTATTTTTTTATTGACATGATACAACAGAGTTATTTTATAACACTAATAACCTTGCAGAAACTACTACTAACATTAAAAAACAACTCTTGATCTGAAAACCTGAAAAGGCGAAAAAAAAATCTGCTCATCCATACATTAAAAGTATGGATGAGCAGATTTTTTTTTTATATTTGAGTAACTCTACAAAATATAAGTATGGATAGTTTTTTTTTCGCATTTTTTCGGTTTAGCCGCCGGGTTCTCCTTCATCTTCTTCGCCGTATGGTCTCTATCGTCTCCGTCGTCTGGTGTTTCTCGATCTTCTCCGTCGCCCCTGGTCCGCCATCTTCTCCGTCGCCTGGTCCGCCATCTTCTACGTCGCCTGGTCCGCCATCTTCTCCGTCGCCTGGTCCTTCATCCTGGTAAGTTTTCTCAGCCGCAACTGGTCCTCTGTCGTCACGTCCATTGCCTGCTTCTTCATTGATTGATCTAGAATTCAAAATTTAGACAAGGTTAATACGGTGCTAGTAGAAATGAGAGAATATGGTATTTTACTGTATACGAGAAAAAATCTATAAATATGTTATTGAGACAGTTTAGGCATAAAGCAGTCGGAAAATGTAAGTTTTAGTTCATAAAATAACAAAATAAATTTTTAAATTCAATTCAAGGTTTTCAGTATTTTTAATCTGTTATAAAACACCGTGAAATAGTAGCGGCCATGTTATTACGCCGTAAACAAAAAATTGACAACTGTCAGTCAACCGATTGGCGTAATATAGGCTATGTACTTTTATTGTTTTCGTAACCAACGTAATTTTTACATTATTACACCTATTACAAAATATGCTTTTAATTATTTTTAAATTATATACAATTATCATATTTAATATGAGCTCATTTGATACAAAACGAACTGACGTCATTTACGCTGAGCAATATGGCGTCCAGTAAGAGGCGTTTTCGTCAAACTACGCGCGAAATTTGAAAATTTACAATTTAGATGCATTTTTATGGCACTTATCGATTGAATAAAAAAAATTGAGTTTTTTTTTGGTGGCATATTAGCACTACAGAATTTCATTGAGACACTTTTCAAAAATGGGTGTAATACCCTATTGAACCACGCAAACTTATAAGGAATCTACATAGATTGATTAATATTTTTAATTTAGTTAATAAAAATATTGTCAAGCTACCTTGTATAGCTACCTTGTGTTGCCTTTTTTGTTACGTCAGCTAGTCTTCATATTTCCTGCCATTTACGCCACTTGCCGGTTGTACAATATTTCACCGCAAATTTCTCCTTCCAATCGTTTTTGTTTTGCTTCATGTTCATCTTTTACTTCTTGCCTAAAATCGTTAAAGGTAGTTGCGATTTAATACGTACAACAAATGTTTCCTCAGTTAAATATTATATAGTATGTTAATTTAATTACCTGCTCCACTTGCTCATCTGAACTTATTCCAGTTTCGCCGTGTCGTCTTCTCGTAGATCTTCTGCTCCTCGTCCGTGTCGTCTTCTCGCAGATCTTCTGCTCCTCGTCCGTGTCGTCTTCTCGTAGATCTTCTGCTCCTCGACCGTGTCGTCTTCTCGTAGATCTGCTGCTCCTCGCCCGTGTCGTCTTCTCGTAGATCTTCTGCTCCTCGTCCGTGTCGTATTCTCGTAGATCTGCTCCTCGTCCGTGTCGTCTTCTCGTAGATCTTTACTCCTCGTCCGTGTCGTCTTCTCGTGGATCATCTGTTCCTCGTCCGTGTCGTTTTCTCGTAGATCTTTACTTCTCGTCTGTGTCGTCTTCTCGTTGATCTTCTGCTCCTCGTCTGTGTCGTCTTCTCGTTGATATTCGGCTCCTCGTCTGTGTCGTCTTCTCGTTGATATTCGGCTCCTCGTCTGTGTCGTCTTCTCGTTGATCTTCTGCTCCTCATCTGTGTCGTCTTCTCGTTGATATTCGGCTCCTCGTCTGTGTCGTCTTCTCGTTGATCTTATGCTCCTCGTCTGTGTCGTCTTCTCGTTGATATTCGGCTCCTCGTCTGTGTCGTCTTCTCGTTGATCTTATGCTCCTCGTCTGTGTCGTCTTCTCGTTGATATTCGGCTCCTCGTCTGTGTCGTCTTCTCGTTGATCTTCTCGTTGATCTTCTGCTCCTCGTCTGTGTCGTCTTCTCGTTGATCTTCTGCTCCTCGTCTGTGTCGTCTTCTCGTTGATCTTCTGCTCCTCGTCTGTGTCATCTTCTCGTTGATCTTCTGCTCCTCGTCTGTGTCATCTTCTCGTTGATCTTCTGCTCCTCGTCTGCGTCGTCTTCTCGTTGATCTTCTGCTCCTCGTCTGTGTCGTCTTCTTGTTGATCTTCTGCTCCTCGTCTGTGTTGTATTCTCGTTTATCTTCTGCTCCTCGTCTGTGTCGTCTTCTCGTCGATCTTCAGCTCCTCGTCCGTGTATTGTCAAGCTAGCTTATTTTAACATTTTTCGCCTTGCAAATGTTAATAATTATTGTTACCTGCAGTCATTCCTTGCTTCTATTACCTTCCGCATTGTCTAATTCAATGTCAAAATTTCTGTAGTTGTGTAGGCTAGGCACCCATTTTTTTAAATGTTATTACCTCATACGCGTTTTTATCGATGTTTTGTTTCTATTTATCTACAGCTCGTCCCTGCCCATCGCCTCGTCTGTGTCGTATTGATCAAAACAAAAACCAAGGTTTGGCAAGCTCTTTCCGAAGTTTTGAGATCTGATCATTTTACTATTGTCTCCAGACGTAATTTGTCTTAGCTCAGGTTCGTCAGTCTTGAATATTTTTTAAATAACATACCTTTTCAACGCTTTTGATTGCGTACCCGATTGTTTGTTGAATTCATCTTGTTCAATAATGCGCTCTGCGAGTTTTTAAATAAAGTGACGTGTTTACCAATTACCTCATTTCGTTTTACGCCTCCTCCGTATGTAGCCTTCATTATATACTTCTTTATTCTCGTCGTCGTAGCCTCCTCAATTACTGCACCACGTCCGTGTTGGTTAGTTTCCTAAATGATTGATGAACTCATTATAACTGCGATTCTTTGTTTTTGTTTAAATATTGCTTCTGATGATAAGTTCGTGTTAATTACCAGATAAGTGACCTAGTCATCCAACCTCGTCTGTGTAGTCTTCCCGTTGATCTTCTGCTCCTCATCTGTGTGGTCTTCTCGTTGATCTTCTGCTCCTCGTCTGTGTGGTCTTCTCGTTGATCGTCTGCTCCTCATCTGTGTGGTCTTCTCGTTGATCTTCTGCTCCTCGTCTGTGTGGTCTTCTCGTTGATCGTCTGCTCCTCGTCTGTGTGGTCTTCTCGTTGATCTTCTGCTCCTCGTCTGTGTGGTCTTCTCGTTGATCTTCTGCTCCTCGTCTGTGTGGTCTTCTCGTTGATCTTCTGCTCCTCGTCTGTGTCGTCTTCTCGCTGATCTTCTGCCCCTCGTCTGTGTCGTCTTCTCGTTGATCTTCTGCTCCTCGTCTGTGTCGTCTTTTCGCTGATCTTCTGCTCCTCGTCTGTGTCGTCTTCTCGTTGATCTTCTGCTCCTCGTCTGTGTCGTCTTCTCGTTGATCTTCTCTTCTGCTCCTCGTCTGTGTCGTCTTCTCGTTGATCTTCTGCTCCTCGTCTGTGTCGTCTTCTCGTTGATCTTCTGCTCCTCGTCTGTGTCGTCTTCTCGTTGATCTTCTGCCCCTCGTCAGTGTCGTCTTCTCGTTGATCTTCTGCCCCTCGTCTGTGTCATCTTCTCGTTGATCTTCTGCACCTCGTCTGTGTTGTCTTCTCGTTGATCTTCTGCACCTCGTCTGTGTCGTTTTCTCGTTGATCTTCTGCCCCTCGTCTGCTTCTCGTTGATCTTCTGCACCTTATCTGCTTCTCGTTGATCTTCTGCCCCTCGTCTGGGTAGTCTTCTCGTTGATCTTCTGTCCCTCGTCTGTGTAGTCTTCTCGTTGATCTTCTGCCCCTCGTCTGTGTCGTCTTCTCGTTGATCTTCTACTCCTCGGCTGTGTCGTCTTCTCGTTGATCTTCTGCTCCTCGTCTGTGTCGTCTTCTCGTTGATCTTCTGCTCCTCGTCTGTGTCGTCGTCTCGTTGATCTTCTGCTCCTCGTCTGTCGTCGTCTCGTTGATCTTCTGCTCCTCGTCTGTGTCGTCTTCTCGTTGATCTTCTGCTCCTCGTCTGTGTCGTCTTCTCGTAGATCTCCTGCTCTTCGTCCGTGTCGTCTTCTCGTAGATCTTCTGTTCTTCGTCTGTGTCGTCTTCTCGTTGATCTTCTGCTCCTCGTCTGTGTCGTCTTCTCGTTGATCTTCTGCCCCTCGTCAGTGTCGTCTTCTCGTTGATCTTCTGCCCCTCGTCTGTGTCGTCTTCTCGTTGATCTTCTGCACCTCGTCTGTGTCGTCTTCTCGTTGATCTTCTGCACCTCGTCTGTGTCGTCTTCTCGTTGATCTTCTGCTCCTCGTCCGTGTCGTCTTCTCGTTGATCTTCTGCTCCTCGTCCGTGTCGTCTTCTTGTTGATCTTCTACTCCTCGTCCGTGTCGTCTTCTCGTTGATCTTCGCCCCCTCGTCTATGTCGACTTCTCGTTGATCTTCTGCCCCTCGTCTGTGTCGTATACTCGTTAGTCTTGTAGCCCTCGTTTGTGTCGTCTTCTTATTGATCTTCTGCCCCTCGTCCGTGCCGTTTTCTTGTTGATCTTCTGTTCCGCGTCCGTGTAGTCTTCTTGTTGATCTTTTGCCCCCTCGTCTGTGTCGTTTTCTTATTTATCTTCTGCTCCTCGTGTGTTATCTTCTTATTTATCTTCTCCTCTCATCTGTGTCTTGTTATTGTAGATCTTTTGCTCCTCGTCAGTGTAGTTTTCATGTTCACGATCTTGTTTTGTCTTTTCATCTTAGTTTATCGCCTTATCTTTATGAGATTTCTACTTTGCTACATATTTTGTCGTAATTTTCATTTTGAATCTTGTCTTTTTATGTTTTGTGATTTTGATACTTTTGTTTTCAGCTGTTTTGTATCTGAATTGTAGCACTTAATAGATTATGGGTGTAGGTTAAATTTGTCAACAACGCTTCATTACGTAAAAATACCAATATTTCTTCAAACCCAACCGCCGAACTTCCGTCTAGCTGATGGCACGCCTTGAATCATTCTAGTCTATTAACAATAGTTTATGACGGACCTTGCAAAGTATTTTACAGCAACTGTGTTCTTTTCCACGGGGTTATTGCCGAAACCGTCTATTTGAAGATCTGTCAACAATACTTAATTATGATCCTACCCAATTTCTTCGTTCCATTGTTTCCATTCTTGCAAGTCTTTGACTGCAGTAGTGCATTACAATTGTGATGTCCATGCGACCACACTATGAAGTTTGCGACGCTGTGCCCTCGTGGACTGTCAACAAACTTATTAAGACATTGCCCCCTAAATATTTTATACTATGTTATTCGTATCGTTACCTTTTTTATACTTTTTGTTTGAATTTATCGCTTAAACAGAATTTTGTTACGGTACCACTTGCACTCACGGTTGTCTTCACAACACAATCACTTTCCTCAATATCAATCTGTCAACAATATCGATTAAGATTCTATACTAGCAATTTTATAGATAATATTAAGAATAATCACTGATTACCTCTAAAATGAGTATCGATTTCTTGTCCTTCCTGATCTCGCTTATTTTTTACGTTCCCTTAAATCAGCCCAGGCACTATAACTGCTTTATATGATGCTGCAGAATTCACCCATTAACTATATTTATACAATCTGTCAACAACATTTTATTAGGCACCTACCGGACGTCAATTCATGAAGTACATTTTCATACATATATTTGCCGTCATTTATTGAGTCTGTTGCTCCCAAGATTTCAATATTGCAGGTTGTCCCACACGCAAGTCAATCTGATAACAATAGATATTACGGACACATGCTAGATACTAAAAAAAAAAATAAGAATTTATATCATATCTGTAATCCGATAAATCTGCTGACATTTACAATGCTTTTGTTAAAAAATATTTAGGACATCATGCCATACCATGTTGTTGCTGTCTCGAAACACGCAGTAATCAATAACAGTTAGCAATTCGTAATTAGTCTGGTGCCTACGCCAAAAAAAATGTCTAGTGGAAAGCTCTTACGCTTTGTTACCTCTCACATCACGCTTTCAAATGTTTAGCGACCATCTTGCCTTGTTAACCTGATGATTTTCATACTACTGCTCATGTTCTTTCTTCACACGGGGATGGTTGACACAAGTCATTATTCTTGACATCTGTTGACAACACTCATTACGAACCTAACCAAGCTTGTTTATAGCGATTGTTGGTACCTTTTTTACTTATAGCTGCTAAGGTCTAGAGCAGCTCGATGTCTAAAGTTTAGTATTAACGATGTTTAACGTAGTGCTCGCTCTTCCATCGTATGCTTCAATTCCGCTCAGATGTCTCGTTCACAACGATAATCTGACAACAAGACTTATTACGGACATTTCTTAGCCTATTTAGTTACCTTTGATAAACGCGCCGTGTCTTAAAACAAATTCCTGATGAACCTGTCAACAATACTTCGTTATAAACCTACCCGCTTCGGTGAAGCTGAAGTTGAGCAAACAAAGTTGACTGACTGATTGATTGCTACTATTGCCAGGAATAAGTTTGACTAATAGCACCATTATTTAACACAACGCAACGCACAACTCATTCATCAAGAAGCAAACAGGAACAGTCGTTATAATGCCAAACGTCGTGCGTCTGAGTTATAGGCATAAGCAGCTTACTCTTTATTAAAGCATGTATTGCGCAACATCATGTATAATACGAAGATCATTAAACATTACCGTTTTCACGCGCTGCCGCGTTGTTGCACTACCACATTGCTCCTTTACATTTAGGCTCTTTTCTCCATGAAGTTATTTGGGGCAGAAAGTTATCTTGGTTTTCTGTAGGCAACACTTATTAGGGAAGTTTCAAGCTAATTTCTAGCAAGTATTTTTCGAAATTACCAGATTGCGGTGTTCCCTCACACGTTGCTCGATTGACATCAGTCTGTCTTCTGTCAACAACACATCATTATGCACTTACCACGACTTTCTCCATCTGAAGTCTGGTTTATCAAGTAATATAAGTACAAAAATGTAAGTGAAGTTACATACTGCTGTTCCATCTTTCCATCCACCTGCTGTCTGGGGGACTCCCTGGCAGGCTAGGTACCTATTCACCAGGATTGTAGATTCTAGTTAAGTGTTTTATAGAAGTGCAAGTGTTACCTAATTTTGAAGTTACCATCCTGGTATTGTCTCCTATCGATGTCCATCTGTCAACAACATTTGATTATGCACTTACTTCATTCGTCCGCTTAGTCAGTTTGCACTTAGATATACTTAAAATATTTTACACACTGCTATTGGTTTAAAAACCACTGGCAGGCTAGGTATTCACCAGGATTGTAGATTCTAGTTAAGTGTTTTATAGAAGTGCAAGTGTTACCTAATTTTGAAGTTACCATCCTGGTATTGTCTCCTATCGATGTCAATCTGTCAACAACATTTGATTATGCACTTACTTCGTCCGTCCGCTTAGTCAGTTTGCACTGAGATATACTTAAAATATTTTACATACTGCTATTGGTTTAAAAACCACAGGTGTCTCCAAAGTGCCCAGGCACGTCGTTTTCGTAGTATTACCATTTGCCAGAGATATCAAATGAATAACCTGGTAACCATATTATGTTAAACATACACGTACCGATCGTCTATCCATAGATTAAGACTGCACGAGTTATGTATAATATTTCTGCTGGCATTTCAATTACCATTTTGTAAATACGCTGCTACAACCCCACGTTCGATCTCTGTCAACAAAACTAGTTACCCGCACTATCGTAGCTATAGTAGTAAAGTAATTAATAGCACTAGACAATAGTGTACGATCTGGCACTGTAGGTACGCAGCACCTACAGATTCCACTCAAGGTATTCTCAAACAGTTAGTTACAAAATAAATGAAATGGTGTTGTTTTACCTTTTATATTGCTTACTTTTCGGATTTTAAGCTATTATCTATACAGTGCTCTTTTACCAACCACGTAGCAAGCGATGAATCCAGTTATTAAATAAGTTTTCACTCTTTGTAAATTTGTCCAAGCATGCGTTCTACTCTTCATAGTCATCGTTTCATACATCAGCATTATATCTACCACGCCAAGCCAAGCTCGGTGAAAATCTGTTAAAAAGAAAGTGCTCCTACCCCACACATTTTCTTTTCTCCTCAAGAAATTCCAACGAATACACAAAGATATTGATAGGAATTGTACAGAACATGCTTCATAGGCGAGTGGTCTACCACGCATAGATAAAACACATTTTGATAAACCAGAAGAAGTTTAGAAAAAGTAGCTTTACCTTATCAGCTTTGTTTGAAGAGACAGAGCGCACGTACCAAAGATTTTTTAAGGTTTAGTTTAGTTTTTTGCCCATAGCCATTTTGATATGATGATTAGGTTGTTTTTTCGATTTATCCAAAATAATTTTATTGCAGGTATTATTTATAATGCTTAAAAGTTCGAGTTGCTCTGGGCGCATATCTTGTTGAAATCTGTTAAAAATATTTTGTTATGGACCTATTGAAGGCTGTATTATATCAATTGTAGTTTTTTACTCCTTTTTGACGAGTATCTGAAACAACGTTTATTTTTGCACGAACCTTCTTTGGAACTTCATCCACTGATGTTACTAGTTTTAACGGTAAATGTCCTTATAGTATATTTTGTATTGCTGTTGGCGCTGTAGCCAGCAACTTTACATTATGTGCCGTGCCACTACCAATGCAACAAAAATATAATACACACTACACGGTGCCATTTCTCCGGAACTGTTCGTTGTGTCTCGCTCATATCGCAAGCATATTTTTCATTATGTTATGCATTTAGTCCATGCACCATCCCCTTAAAAGGCCATAACTATTGCACTCATTTCGTATCTGTTGACAACATTCATTATGCACCTAACTTACTTCTACATATTTTAATTAAAAAATCAATAGAAAATTGCCATAGATATTAATTAGGATACTCTAAAGCACGTATGCCAAATAACTCCACACGTGATAAAGCATTTTATGACCTTAACCTACCTCAAATCAACGCTTTTTCATGCGAAGTGTGTTAACAACATTGAATGCGCCTACTGAACCCCATCCAATGAGTGATCTTGTTTTCTGTGTTGTTAATACAAGCGGCATTCGCGACAGTTTTCCTGAGTGTAACTTGCAAAGCCACAAGATGCGTGTGTTCAAGCAGATAATGCCATCGAAGTCTGTTAACAATACTAGTTATCCTATTTTATAGTATAGCAATAATTGTCACCTGCCTGTGCCGCTTCATGTCTCCTTTACGTCCGCATTTATATTGGCCACTGGTAATCCAATTTTGATAAAATTTCTAAAAGCCTTGCTGTTATGTCCAACACAACGACAACTGGCGACAATACTCATTACGGACCTATGCTAGTTATTCTAATAAATAATCATAATAACAATAATACATAGTAATTGTTACCTCTAACAGCATTCATTATCAACACTTAGTTATGCACTAACATGCCTAATATACTTATCGCATCTCAGCGGTCAAAGTATGATGTACGTTTGCCCAGCACGGCCCCCCAGAATTTGTAATGTTTTACGGTTGTTGCTCCAGAACCTTTACCCACGATGCATAGTTGTAACATTGTGGAGACGCAAACATCTGTTAACAATATGAATTACGAAACTAACCTAAATTATAGGATTAAAAAAAACAGTTGTTACCTACCTCCGGCATTATGGAAATATGTTAGCAACATTTTGTCGTGCACCAACATTAAATACAAATATTATTACACACCCCATTCTAGTCAATATATTCTAATACGTAATGACATGCGTTTTATTCTTCAGACTTCTCACTCATTCAAACTTAAACGCATGACAAAAGGAATCACCCAGGTTGAGTCAGGTACGCAAGTCTTCACCTGCCAACAATGAGTTACGAACCTATCATAGTTATGGAAAGAAAAATTGTTACCTCCCTGTATTATGGCTTTCATCTCACGCTCGGGTATCTGTTGAAAAGTCTTTGTTATGCAACAAGATAATAGCCTATATAGTTACTATTATATTATAATTAACGATCAGTAATCATTTGTAAGTTGTATTTTACATACACAAGCGTAGTCGCTCCAATTCTTTTTCCACGTGATTCAAGCTCTCGCTCTGCAATCAAGTACTTAAATGCTTCACACAAGTCGTCATCTGTTAACAAAATAAGTTACGGACCTATCCTAGTACGTTACCAAGAGTAATAAAATATTTTTACCTCTGTTGTTCTGTATCTGGCGTTCGATTAATATGATAATAGATTGTTAAATTGTTATTTTATAGCCAATATTGTTAATTAGATAGTTATAATTTTAGTCACATTATCAAAACATGTCATGTTTCATTTTTTGTATCTTTTGTGTATCTTACATACTGTGTGGCCGAGTGCTCCGCAAAAATTACCACGATGCCATGCTATCTAAATCGGGCATTCCAACGAAAAGTCACCAATAGTCACCATCTGTTAACAATATGGATTTTATGACCTATCCTAGTTAGGTATATAATTTAAACTAATTAACTTTTACATACCAGTCCGTAATTGGCGTTTGATAATCACACTCCACTCATCTGTTAAGTCATTACAATGCACTAATACAATATCGTCAGTATTTAAACATAAATTGGCTTATTATCACAAATCCTGATGATTTGTGTGTGTTATGTGTGTTTTACTTAATATTTTGCTCCACGATTTTACACAATTGGCTACTGGCCACTCATGTTTGCCCCCACATGTGAAAATTTGTTAATATGAATTTAGAATTCTACCTTAGTTACCATTGCAAGAAACAGAATTACTTACTTGCATTTTACGAACAGCGAACATGCATCTGAAATCAGAGTGCTTGTGATCCTACTCCTTACACACAAAGCAGATAGGCCACGCAACACTAAGTTCTACATCTGTTAACAATGTAATGCACACCTAATCCCAAGCTACATTTGTTAACTTACAGATATCAATGTAAAATACTCAATACCTGGGTTGACCTGTTACCTTTTTACAAATGATGGTTGAAGTTTTCTGACTATACGTTTTTAGGTGTCACATTCAGTTTTGCTTGTAAAGTTCGTAAGCATATAATGGTTGCCCAGTGATTATAATGAGTACATTTTCGGTTTGCAGCTTGTTTGTACATAGCATAAGCATATTAAGCATCAATCATCCAAATCTGTCAAAAAAAAATATTACCCACGAATTCAAGCTTTGCATACATTCGCCATATTGTAACTTTCCAGTCAGAACTACGTTGGTACCTGCAATCATATTTGTAGGTATTGACTGGTATTGCCTACCTTATCCAATAATTTGAGCAGAAAATATTATTTTATTCATATAATAGGCAATTGCATCTTTCAAAATATTCTGTTTTCAATATTGGCATACGATTTTGAGAATCCACGTACATTACATATTACTTTAAATTACTTTCTTGATCATTTAATATAGGCGAGATTAGGTCGGTCTTGCTGAAAATAAACTTTTATCACGGACTTACCTATTTTAAATAGAGGAGAATACGAAGTTATGCATTGATGCAGACCAAAATATCGATATTAGGTTAATAACATGATGTTTTCAATTTTCAATCCGGATAGAATATTGATTGATGTCGTTTCTCCACAGTTATCTAATTAAGTTACGATTTTGCTGATATTTTCCCAATACGAATCCTTAACATGATTATGAAATTTTAGTGCCTTGGATTTATCTGCAAATAATTAGTTAATTGACTACTAGGCGAATGAAACATACCGTACCAACAGTATGACGGCGGGCGGAGATGCTACCCAGTCAGCTGCCTACTGGTGCAATTACAGCGATGCGAAGTTAGCTGGCCAGGTAGACGTGGTGCACACAGCAGACTTGCGTAGGCGTGGCAGCAGCAAAACGCGTGAATGTGACAGGCGGACTGGCCGCGCCGTAGACTCAGGCGTAGAAACAGGCGGACTGGCCGCGCCGTCGAACCGGGTGAATAAGACAGGCGGACTGGCCGCGCCGTCGAACCGGGCGAATAAGACAGGCGGACTGGCCGCGCCGTCGAACCGGGCGAATTAGACAGGCGGACTGGCCGCGCCGTCGAACCGGGTGAATAAGACAGGCGAATAGACTGCCCTGATGCGGCGAACCGGCTGAATCGGACAGGTTGAGTCATCGACCCAAGCAGGGGCCACATGAGCTTCACAGGTTGGCCAGTGAAATCGCGCAGTTGATCAGCCACGGGGTGGCACAGGTGCACCTCCGGCCGGACGGAGTAGTCGCGCAGACGAGCCCAGCGCGATCCGTGCGCCACAGGCTGGCTGGAGAAGTCGCGCATTTTGCAACTACGACGCGACACGAGCGCAGGCAGGCCGGAGTAGTCGCGTGGTTAGCAAACCAGGAGGCGACACGAGCGCCACAGGCTGGCCGGAGTAGTCGCGTAGTCAGCGAGCCACGGGGCGACACGAGCGCCACAGGCTGGCCGGAGTAGTCGCGCAGTCAGTGAGCCACGGGGCGACACGAGCGCCACAGGATGGCCGGAGTAGTCGCGCAGTCAGCGAGCCACGGGGTGACACGAGCGCCACAGGATGGCCGGAGTAGTCGCGCAGTCAGCGAGCCACGGGGCGACACGAGCGCCACAGGATGGCCGGAGTAAGTCGCGCAGTCAGTGAGCCACGGGGCGACACGAGCGCCACAGGATGGCCGGAGTAGTCGCGCAGTCAGCGAGCCACGGGGTGACACGAGCGCCACAGGATGGCCGGAGTAGTCGCGCAGTCAGCGAGCCACGGGGCGACACGAGCGCCACAGGATGGCCGGAGTAGTCGCGCAGTCAGCGAGCCACGGGGTGACACGAGCGCCACAGGATGTCCGGAGTAGTCGCGCAGTCAGCGAGCCACGGGGCGACACGAGCGCTTGAGGTCGGCCCGAGTAGCCGCACAATCAGCGAGCCCAGGGGGCGACACGAGCGCCATATGCTGGCCGAAGAAAAGGCGCTATCAGCGAGGCACGGGGCGACACGAGCGATTCAGGTTGGCCCGGGTAGCCGCGCAATCAGCGAGCCCAGGGAGTGACACGAGCGCCATACGCGGGCTGGAGAAGACGCGCTGTCAGCGAGACACGGGGCGAAACGAGCGCCACAGGATGGCTGGAGTAGTCGCGTAGTTAGCAGACCAGGAGGCGACACGAGCGCCACAGGCTGGCCGGAGTAGTCGCGTAGTCAGCGAGCCCAGGGGGCGACACGAGCGCCTCAGGTTGACCCGAGTAGTCGCTCTGTCAGCGAGACACGGGGCAGCACGGGCGCCACTTGCTGGTCGGAGTAGTCGCGCAGTCGGCGATACGGGGCGACACGAGCGCCTCAGGCTGGCCCGAGTAGTCGTGCAATAAGCGAGCCCAGGTGGCGACACGGGCGGCCATATGCTGGGCGGCGAAGTCGCGCTGTCAGCGAGACACGGGGCGACACGAGCGCTTCATGCTGGTCCGAGTAGTCGCACAGCTAGCTAGCCTCGGGGCGACACGTGCGCGTCAGGCTGGTCCAAGTAGTCGCGCAAACAGCGAGACACGCCGTCTACGAGCTGCACCGCAACTAGGCGGCTGGTACCGCTTCAGATAACACCGCGCCGCCGACACGTTTACCTGAGGCTGGCTGACCGAAGAAGGCGCGCTGCCAGCGAGCCCGACGGAGGAGACACGATGTCTAGAGAGCGGCAGAAGAGCGCGTAGTAAATGAGCTCGGGTGAAGCGGCACAGGACACCCACGAAGACCAGGCGGCCAGGAATCACGCTGCTGATACGAGCACCTGCGGCTGAGCAGAGAGGGCGTGCAATCACGTAGCTCGTGACTGCGCGCCCTCTCTAGGGAGGAGATTCGAACTCCAAAGTCTGGCATAAGAAGGCCGCATAGTTTACGGGCCGTGTGCAGCACGAGCACCCACGACGACTAGGCGGCTGGCCGATGAGATGGCTCGGCGTACCGACGCGATGGCTGCCTGACCGGCCAAGGCGCGCAGGCTGCGAGCCACGCAGAAGCGTCACGACGACCAGACGGCTGGTTCCGTTTCATCAAGAGGAGGCCCGCAGTTTCCGGGCTGTACCAGGTGACACGAGCACCCACAATGACCATGTGGCTGGCGAAGGGAAAGCGGGCAAGCGGCGACCTGTGTATGGTGAGACGGCCGCACACGGTGACCAGGCGGTTGACCAATGGGATGACTCTGCTGATAAAAGCACCGGTGGCTGCCCGTCGAAGGTGCGCAGACGGCGACCTGAGTGAGGTGACGCGACCGCCCGCGGTGACCAGGCGGCTGGCCGATGAGATGCTTCTGCGGATACAAGCACTGGTGGCTGCCTGGCGAAGGCGCGCAGACGGCGAACGGTGTGAGGTGGTACGACCACCCACGATGACCAGGCGGCTGGCCGATGGGATGACTCTGCTGATACAAGTACACGACGCTGCCCGTCGAAGGCGCGCAGACGGCGAGCTGTGTGAGGTGGCACGACCACCCACGATGACTAGGCGGCTGGCCGATGGGATGACTCTGCTGATACAAGGACACGATGCTGCACGACGAATGCGCGCACACGACGCTGCCCGGCGAAGGCGCGCACACGACGCTGCCCGGCGAAGGCGCGCACACGACGCTGCCCGGCGAAGGCGCGCACACGACGCTGCCCGGCGAAGGCGCGCAGACGGCGAGCTGTGTGTGGTGTGGCACGACCACCCACGGTGACCAGGCGGCTGGCCGATGGGATGACTGCTAATACAAGCACACGACGCTGCCCGACGAATGCGCGCACACGAAGCTGCCCGGCGAAGGCGCGCAGACGGCGAGACTTGTGAGGTGGCACGACCACTCACGGTGACCAGGCGGCTGGCCGGTGAGATGACTCTGCTGATACAAGCACACGACGCTGCCCGACGAATGTGCGCACACGACGCTGCCCGACGAATGTGCGCACACGACGCTGCCCGACGAATGTGCGCACACGACGCTGCCTGGCGAAGGCGCGCACACGACGTTGCCTGGCGAAGGCGCGCAGACGGCGAGCTGTGTGTGGTGGCACGACCACCCACGGTGACCAGGCGGCTGGCCGATGGGGTGACTCTGCTGATACAAGCACACGACCACTCACGGTGACCAGGCGGCTGGCCGATGGGATGACTCTGCTGATACAAGCACAAGATCACTCACGGTGACCAGGCGGCTGGCCGATGGGATGACTCTGCTGATACAAGCACAAGATCACTCACGGTGACCAGGCGGCTGGCCGATGGGATGACTCTGCTGATACAAGCACACGACCACCCACGGTGACCAGGCGGCTGGCCGGTGAGATGACTGCTGATACAAGCACACGACGCTGCCCGACGAATGCGCGCACACGACGCGCACACGACGCTGCCCGGCGAAGGCGCGCACATGACGTTGCCTGGCGAAGGCGCGCAGACGGCGAGCCTTGTGAGGTGACACGGTCACCCATGGTGACCAGGCGGCTGGCTGATACGGACACCGGTGACTGTCCGGAGAAGGCGCGCAGACGGCGAGCTTTACGAGGTGACACGAGCACTCACAATAACCAGGCGGCTGGCTGATATGAACACCGGTGACTGCCCAGAGAAGGTGCGCGCGCAGACGGTGCCATGTAAGAGGTGACACGAGCACCCACGATGACCAGACCCGACGAAGACAGGCAGTCGGCGAGCCGGTGGATGTTCCGCGAACAGATAGGTTAGGGGGTTACACGTAGTCGCTGACCGGTGCACCTATGGCAAATAGAGTGGTTGTGTTGACGGAAGCCGCGTCACGCGGCTAGCGGCAAATGCACAATTAAATCTAAAAGAATGAAGCTAACATACCAGAAATGTGCGATGACTAGGTTTGCGCCAGTGGAGCCGGACGAGGGGATATGCGTGGTAGGTCGGTCGCAGCGAACCAAGTGCAGTCGATCCAGGCAGGAATCCAGCAGAGGGTTACTCTTACATCAGGCAGGCGAAGGGCAGTCTTCAGCCAGTTGACGGAAGATCAGACTAGAGAGCAGCCGCGCTAGCATTTAGAGAAGACCAACTGAAAATACAGCCTACGGACTTTGCGGAAATCTACTGGAGGAGATGATATGGGGCCAAATGGAAACAGTTTGGAACGGATTCGAAGCTTACGCCATGTATGGCCACTATTATTTTACTATAAGTTTCAATAAGTGCGCAGAGTGCGCATGGCACTCGGGAAGCAAAATAACGATGGAAGCTAGGTTGTGTGAAGAGGATTGGTAGTCAGCCACCAACAACGTAAGTTACGTATTCGTCACGTCAGTGAGCATTGACAACACACGAAGTCACTCTGTCAAGGAGCATTGGTAATAGGTCGCTACCGCGTCGCTAAGGCACGTGGTCAACGAGCATTGACGAGATTACGTCGTCAATGAGCATTGGGGGCACGGAGGTCAGTCTGCGATAATTGAGGATTCGTAAAGGTTATTTTGTCGACAAATATTAGCTATACGCGGAGAACACGTTGTCTGCGAGCATTGACGATTCACGAAGATCATTTCGACCGCGAGCATTGACGAAGCGCGCTGTTCACTTCGTTAGCGAGCATTGATGATACGCGATGATCACGTAGTCAACGAGCATTGACGATACGCGGAGAACACGGCGTCAGCGAGCATTGACGACACGAGGACACGCAGTCAACGAGCATTGACGACACGGAGACACGAAGTCAACGAGCATTGACGACACGAGGACACGTAGTCAACGAGCATTGACGACACGAGGACACGTAGTCAACGAGCATTGACGACACGAAGACACGTAGTCAACGAGCATTGACGACACGAAGACACGTAGTCAACGAGCATTGACGACACGAAGACACGTAGTCAACGAGCATTGACGACACGAGGACACGTAGTCAACGAGCATTGACGACACGAAGACACGTAGTCAAGGATCATTGACGACACGAAGACACGTCGTTAGCAAGGCTTGACTACCTAGGGAAGGA
Organism: Charanyca ferruginea; assembly: GCA_947361185.1. NCBI lineage: Eukaryota > Metazoa > Arthropoda > Insecta > Lepidoptera > Noctuidae > Charanyca > Charanyca ferruginea. Next base: position 12,140,333 of record OX376076.1, read on the forward strand.
CACAGTCCGCACGTGTGGACGATATTACGTGAAGAGCCCACGTAGTCATCGAGCATTGACGATACGCGAAGATGTCACGTAGTCACCGAGCATTGACGTTACGCGTAGAGGTCACGTAGTCACCGAGCATTGACGTTACGCGTAGAGGTCACGTAGTCATCGAGCATTCACGTTATGCGAAGAGCTTATGTAGTCGGCGTCTATTGACGATGCGTGGAGAGGCCACGCAGGGGAGCGCTGTCAACTAAGGGAGCAGAGTTAACACGACAGGCGACGATAAGTCGCGCAGTCAATAATTCACAAAAAATGGCTAGTTTAAGAGTACCTGCAGTGTTCGCACGACGGGTCTCACAAAACTGGACCTGAGAGGCATATAGGTTGCAGGTAGTAGGCCAGATGATAACTATCATGTCACAGTTGACACATACCCGTTTACTAGGAGCGATATCGCAATCCCGGAAGCCACGCCGGTCAAAGTAGTGTCCCGATAGACGTACCTACTTGCTATCAGTGTAGGCCGGACCGGACACGTGAGTATGACACGCGTCGAATTCGTTGCGTTGCTTCGTTTTCGCGACGTACGTGGAGTAGTTATAGGTGGTGTCGAATTGACAGCATCTTATCAGCGGCGCCTCTAGTTACTCGTGGAGTTTTACCTGACAAATTGACATGCCATAGTAACAAAAGGCACCCGCGGAGACAAAAAGCCAAAAAAATATTACAACGTACCAGATTTTAGTATTGAGACTGCAGAATGCAAATGCAACCGCTAATTATTACGCAGCGTAGTCACGAACGATCTCATGATATTATATGTATGACGATTAGTTCATTATGATAAGACTTGTCAGTAGGTACCTTTAGACTTGTGTGGAACAGCTATATCCATTAAGTTGTTAAGTAGACAATAGAATATTACCATCGTAATACTTAAGGTTATTGAATTTTTTTTTTTACTTTAAATTATCATTTAAGTCCTTTGATAACCTTACATAGGTGATTCATTGTTTAGTGCTGAAAAATGTTAAAAATATAACGTGGTGTATATTCTGTATTTACAGAATATATTCACTTGTTGTAATTGTAAATATTCATTAGGCAGGTAGATAAGTAGGTAGGTATATCTTGATGGGCACAGGTACAAACTCCTCTCAATGAGTAATTCTGATTCAATCGATAAGATCTCCATATCAGCCCATAAACGTTTAGATAATAAATATTGCTTTGAGACCCAGCATTACTTATAAGCATTGTAATATCCGCTTTTTGGTCAAAGCCACTGCAGTAGGTAAGTACGTATGTACGTAGATATTCCAATGTTTACATCCAAATCTAATCTTGCCAATTTTAATTCTTTCGGACTGAGAAGCTAACTATATTCGGTTTATAAATAGGCCTCCCTCAAGTCAGTTTATTGGGTCTGCTAAATCATGTCCAAAATAGCCTGCTCCTAAACAGATAAAGAAAAAAAATAGTTACAGAAGACTGCTTTCACAGTCCAAAAAATGCATAGAATAGTATGCGAAAAAGCTTTTAGAAATACAAATTAATAATAATCCACTTTCCTCAGGGATTTAAGAAGATAATGTAAGCAGAAAAATCTAATAGGTAGGTATACAAATACCATAATATAATATAAATGTAAAATTATAGATAATAATAAAAAAATCGTACCATTCGGCAGATGTAATCGTGGGTGGAGGTAGACTTGTAGTCTGACCTCATTTTTGGTTCCTTGTAAAGTCCATGACGGCATTACTAACAGTTTAGAGATAAATCTTGGAAAATGTATCTGATAAATTAATCATAACTTGGTTCCTATTGTATTATTTGTATATTTTGTTATTCTCTTCACTCCTCACCTTGGAGTAACTCTTGTTGACGTATATTTTAATTAAAGGAAGACCACATTTTATTTTACAAAATTCTAGTATTTCCTTTTTCGCAGGTACCTAGTAGATTTCGCCTGCGCAGGGAGGTGCAGCTTTTGGGAGTTTTTGATGATAGCAAATATTTAAGTTGCTTCATACTTGTGTTTTCTGAATGATACTGAAGTTTAGTTTGTGCGATGTTTATAGGACCTGTCAATCAAAATTTTCAGCACACAAAGTTCCTTTATGAGGAACACAATACGCAACCACTAGGCAGCAAATTAAATAATAATAATACTATGGAGTTATTATCTCTTCATTGCAGACAATTTAGGTACATACCTCAGAAGACTTTCTAAAATCTTTGGCAAACAAAACATACTTCCAACAAAATACTTATTATCTTTCAATCATTGGATTTTTGCGTTAACCTCATGTCACTCTCTGCACTTGGATGACAATATTTTTAGATTGTATAACTATAGTGTGGGTTTGTTGAGTTCGCATTAAATGTGTAGCTGTGATCTAAAATAGAACACTTTCGTTTTCATAGTTTGAGAAGCTAGTAGCTGAATAGCTAGTTGTAATCGCAGCTATGTCTGTCGCTGGGTAACAAAGTAATATATATGACACACATTATCTGAAATCAAAAGCTTTAGTTGGTTACAGGGCCCTACTTGCCAGAGTGGCAAAATGGTATGATTATACTGCTATGCAGGCAGAATGTTTAGCGTTCACATACTTTTGCGCAAAATTTCAGTTTAATTAGGTAAATAGGCAACTTACCTATAGGTAAATAGTAAATTCTTAATATGTGTATTAGATCATATTACGTACGATATCTACTGTAGCCTAGATAATGAAGTTCGCATCTGTGGAATATTACGCACGTATCATTTTGATTACGAGTTATTTTATGGTCGGTTAGACTTATCTGTGGATGGGGTGTGTCGATCCACTCGCTAATATCAACTGGAACCGGGTTAGCCTTCTTCACTAGGAAGGACTTCACCTTGCTTTTCATAAGATAGTCATAGATTGCGTGATACTTGCTCACGTCAGCCCCAGTCCAGTAGTTAGCTGTGAAGTTTGCACATAATCAGTAAATGTCGATACCAATAAACAATTAATTTGTCGCTATAAGCACATCAACTAAGATCTCAGAACATTTATTTATCACAAAAGATCAAAGAGGTCAGTACAGTTGCGACAACTCACCGGTCAATCTATCCTTTCACGTATTCACCCTCAGTTTGGTCATTCAGCTTATTTACTTAGGTTTCGATCAGGTTTCGCTATAGAGTATTGTCCCGGTTTAGTCATCAGCCCACGCGTTCTTTCTTGATAAGTTTTATGTCTAATAAAGTCTTACCCAGGCGTGGTTTCATGTAATGTATAACCTATCTCTATGGCGATCCAAAATAATCAGCATGTGATGGAAGCTATTTGTTCTCAAAGATGTTCCCTTTTGCAACAATGACAATAAAACAGCATGCCAATTCAGATTCGTAAATAAAAGAATAAATATCTAGTGATTACCTAAAAGTGAAAGTCGCCACGACCGCCAACCGCGTCGACGGCAGCAGGAGCCGAGGCATGTCAAGGCCTTACGATTTGCTTTGTAGGAAATAACAGTACAGGTACATTGCGGAGCTCTTCTAAATCAGACTCCTTCCATCCAGGTTTACATAGCGTCTTGAGGCTAATTCCATTGTCGGTATTTCGTTCCTGTTCATTGGATTATTATGGCACAACTATCCTAACGTATGTTTTCAAAAGACTTTATACAGATCAAAACAACAAGTATTGTCATAAGATTAAATACACAATGACCACTATGTTTTGAAAACAAGCGACTCACCAATGTTCATAACTTCTAGAAAAGATTCGAATTCCAAAGTAGGTAGAATTTCTGTGGCGATGTTTTAGATCGTCACGGCAGAGGTTAAGGTTGGAAGCCTTTCCTCGTCGCTCGTGGCAGCTGCTGGCCACGGTTGGCAGGACTCTGAGAGACTAAACACAATGTTACACGCAGTGGCCCGCGTACGGGCCATACAATAACACTAGCTAAATGTAGAATAAAGAACCTTCACGCCATCAACCTAACGGTTACCTAGTGGGCTGACAACCGGGACGGATTCGTGCGAGCGCGTCGTATAGTAGACAGGTAGCACGCCAGTGCGTGTGGTACGCAGATTGCAGGCAAGCCAGCGGCACCGCGGACAGCAGGCTCATACACTCGTTCACAGCGACTCGAACACGCCAACGCTGACGCAACTCTGCCATGTTCTCCACGCAGAGGCGATGATGACTCATGGAATAATACATTGTTGGTGTGGTGAATTTGTAAGTTAGTAAAATGAAAATTCATTGATACGACCTTTTTTTTTTCAAAAATTGTTTATTTCCATACTTAAACATATGTACAATTTTATTATTCAATATGAATAAAAATCAAACTTCCAATTTAATCGTTAGGCGAGAGAATAAATTGAAACACTTAAAAAAAACTAAATAAATGCATGATACCGTTACAAACCCATTTTGTAGCTAGCAGCGACCACGCCCCAGCGGCAACCAAGATGGCGGCCGACGGATGCAGGCCCACGCGAAACGCAATGGGACTGTAATTTAGAAAAACATCCTACATAATATCACAGATACAAATACACTTTACGTTACCTAAAATGGTCTACTTTATAGCTGGCTTGACATTGTCTAATTCTCTAAAAAAACTATCTAAGCCGCTGAGATCATTCTTCCATAGATTATCAATTTTCTCCTGGTGTTGCTTGGCGACCTCTTCTTCCTTATTGCACAATCCAAGATCAGCTTGCATTTGAGCCCACCTCCTGGCGCGTTCTCTTTGTTTCGTAACGAGTTCACTCTCCGCACGTGATAGAGAGTTACTCAAAATGGCGATTACTCTCAAATCACGCTTTCTTTTTGTCTTGGCATTTAAGGATTTGCTTTTAACTTGGCGAACCCAATTAGACAGAGATTCGGTTTTACTTTCACAAAAATCAACGATAGATTTTTCATTTGCTTTGTAGCCCATTTTTAAGGACGGGCCAGAAAGTACTGTTTTGAGACAATACTACACACCTGAATCCGTACAGGCACAATATCACTTCTTGAAATCTTCAGCACATCACACAACGTAGACACATCTGCACTTCACCACGACGATTTTAGAATGCGGGCATATGACGTCATGGCCGCCTTATATAGTCGACCTGAAGCGGGGGGCTTTACTGCGCAGTTGGACGCAAAATGGCGTCACTCGAACACTAACTTCATGTACGAATATTGCCGATGATAACCGAAGACACACGACGGTTTGGTTAATTCGGAAATGTTGTAGTAGCTATGTTTCAGATGGGGTAAGAGTAGGAAAAAAAAAATTTATTACGCAGTATTTTGAAATTCACTTCCAATTATGTTTAGAAAACAAAAAGTTAAATAACATGTGAATAGCTTCTATGTATAATGATATAGGTATGCATATTTATTTATTTGGTTCACCAACAATTATATAGGTACCTGGTACCTACTATAATTATATTACGTAGGTACATAATTTCATTGTCATTATAATGAGAAAAATAACAGTTTGTATGGAGAGTTAATAAATAAATTAAGTGCAGCAAGCTCTTAAATTTCTTCATACCCATAAAAAAGATAAATCAAAATTAGGTTGCAAACTTAACACACAATACAAATGTACTTATTTTGTTTGTAAATAAAAGACTTATGAATTATGTAGTTTGTAGATAATATAAAAACTATCTACTAGAGAAGCATTAATACAGGAGAAACGGTTTTTATCAATGAAAAACCATTAACACAGGCACATATAATTTAAAAATCTTCACAACAATTAAAAAAACTGAATTATTAATTATCTCTTACACTCAGCTAAACACAATAAAAATTACTAGGTAGGTACTTAGGTATAGTTACATCAAGATTGTAATAATGATATTAGAGTTAGGAGTACGCCTCTAAAATAGAGGCTTTAATTCCACGGTTCCTAACCTGGGGGTAATTACCCCTGCGGGGGTATAACTGGTATTCTGCGGGGGTAATAAGTGGTTATATACTGTAACGAAGATTAGACCAAATCTAGCTAGCCAGTGCAATACCAACAAAACAAACAGTACCAACCTTCACATTAAAAATATTGTATTTGCAAGTTTTTTAATATTAGGTTTAGTAAATAGCCTGTAAAGATTATATAAATAGATAATGTGATCTGTAAGAACTTACTCAATTTATATTTATGTGTGTTGTTTTGTTCTATGTTCATTGGTAACATGAGGGAGAGTGGGAGGGGTAAATCAGATTCTCTAGTTAAGTCATAGGGGCGACAAGACCGAAAAGGTTAGGAACCACTGCTCTAATTGCTGACAAACAGAAGAGATAAACTAGATAAAGTTAATAAGCTGTAAACTTCAACATAAAGTAAGCTTGATCTTGAAGAACATGTTTAACCGACTTCAAAAAACAAAGGAGGTTATCAGTTCGACCCATATGTTTTTGTATGTATGTATGTTTGTCCGCGATTATCTCCCGTTTGGCTAAACCGATTTTGATGCGGTTTTCAAAAAAGTGTTTATTACATTCTGATAAAGGTTTTAGTATAAATACGTTTTCGTTTCTTTCTTTGGAGGACTTTCAATCTCTGTTTTAACTGTGTTGCCGTTCTTTAAAGGATTTGGGTGATAAGGAGGTACTAAAAAGTGGAAAATAAAAACTTTTTTGAAAAAAGAGAACCTATAGAGACCTTAAAAAAAAAAAACTAAAAAGTGATAAATGACTTAGCACACAACACACATGGCTTTAGTTTCGGAAGTCAGTGGCAATACAAAACAGCAAACAGAACAAAGCCACTGACTTCCGAAACTAAAGTCATGTGTGTTCTGTGCTAAAGTTATTTATCACTTTTTAGTTTTTTTTTGAAGGCGGTTCTCTTTTTTCAAAAAAGTTTTAATCTTTAAATAGAAAACAAACGATTAGGTACCTATACTCCATTTATAATAGCATTAGAAAAAAGAGGCTCATAGAAGCAGGAATGCAAAACAATTTATTTTCAAAGATAAGTTAAAACAATTATAAACAAACTTATTTTAACATAATTTTGATAAATAGATCTAAGATAGTACTAAATATGGACGTATAATAATATAAACAGAATGAAAGTATTATAAACATTTTAAATTTGGTAGAATTACAGTGAAACGAATAACGTTCCGGGTATTGTTCACCCCTGCTTCTGTTAGGTTTTTAGCATTGACACTGTGTTTTAAATTGGAATTAATTGTAGGTACAACTAAATGAAAGCCGCATAATTTTAAAAGATAAATTGTTAAAACGGTTACAAATACGCGCGACAGCTACTGTAAAAATAGATTATAATAAATTCGATGTCTATCGTAACTTTAACATGTATAATGTAGTTTTGTTACAAAGTGTGCATTAAAAAGAACCTTTTTTTACTTCTGTCTAATGCTATTGTAAATGAAGTATAGATAAGAAAAAGAAAATCAATCGAAGTAAATGTAAGATTGACTATTGACCTACTAAAACCAATTCTTGGGGGCTGTATTTTTGATCACCTGCAATTTATTGGAGTCACCTGAAGGCCATTCGTAAATTTCAGTACCTAGGTATAAGTTACAGTTTCATCGGATTACTATATTCAGAGTATCTTTTATTTTATTCATATATCTATCTACAATATTTCCGAATGTACCCATAAACCGCATGCACCATGGAGAGAGACGGCATGATGGATAGAATGAGCAAATAGAGGATATTGATCCAACAAAGGGGCTCCATTTGGGAGACGGTGGGGGCGGTGGGGAAACTGGTACGGCGGGACATGTTCGAGATATTTCTAATCTAGGTATAATAATTATGACGTCGGAAATATTAATTTTATGTACAAAGGAGTACATACCTACTCCATAAAGCATTAAATTGGACAATAATAAGTAATTACTAGGTTACTTTGTAGAAATAGCTGCATTTTAGGACATTTTTATTTTATGCAACTAAGGCAATGATATTCTAATAAATTATTATACAATATCATTGAATTAAGGCAAATAATTTTAAACATGGCTTTAGTATTTAATAATTATGTATTAGTTTATTGTTATCTAGGTCTATTGAATGGAGTAACCAGGTATTTAGGTACCTATTGTATAAGAGTGCCTACCTAGAGTCACAGTGACTGAACCTATACATAAAGACCACGATTGAGACCACGATGTATTGTGATCATTTAGATTTGGTATAGGTACCTACCCACTTAGATAAAAGTAGATGAGGCAATCACACGTTTACACGACACGTGTGATTAAAATATTGTTTTAAAACGAATAATATAACTAGGGTAGGTACTTACATAAATAAAATTGGTGTCAGTGAACCTATAATAGGACAAAATAGATGGAGTACGTCTAAATAAATATTTAGGTACACTTTATACAGTACACTATTCAAAGAAATAGAACAATACAGAGAAGTTCTGGTTGGGACCGGAATAATTCGAACTTACGAGTTTCCTATAACCTAGGTCCAAGGAATACGCAGATATGTTACCTATGACTACATGTGTTTACCGTTAAAATACCATATTAGTCATCATGTTCAATAGAATAATGAATCACTATTAAACATTTTCATCTTTGAGTCACGAGATACCAACAACGTCTGCATTGTTTTTTTTTAATTTTTGTACCTTTAGCCTTCTGGCTGTAATCTTTAGGTTGATTTTTGTTTGCCTCATTATTTTAATGAGTTGGAAAGAAATAACACGGTTGGAAGTCGGCCATGTTGTGATTGTGACGTCACGCCAACGGTCTCACGCTCGGGCCACGGTCGATAAACAGGGAGGGGTGGCTGGCAGCAGCTGCATGCAACGGACTTTAGCAACCGACCTTGTTTTGCCTAGAAATATTATTAAAAAGAAAAAACATTGTTTCCTTTGTGTTTATCGAACAAAGCCGCCATGGGAACTTATTTAAGTCAAGCTTTATTCGAGAACATACAAATGATAGGTAGGTAGTTACACGGTTTCCAACCACGACCCTGATAGAAGTTACCTTGGTTGACGATCAGCAAAGCTGTTTTATCTACATGGTTGCCAATATGCTATTCTGTCGTGCGGCACGGCTATGGTCGTGCGTGATATGCGTGTAATAAAGAGGTCATGGCGAATTTATCAAATTCGGAAAGGGTAGGAGTGGCTTTTTGGTACTATTGTGCGCGAGCAAAGAAAAACAAAAGATAAAGAAAAGAAGACTAGGTATTGATGAAGCCTGTGTTATAGATTTCTATGGATGAAACGGTGGCTGAAAGAAAAAAAAATACTGAGCCACGTAAATCTAATACCTTTAAACGAGCAATTCTTGTATATACCTATAAGTATATAATCTGAATCTCGGAAACGGCTCCAACGATTTTCATGAAAGAATCATGGCGAGATCCATACATTCATTTGTATGAAAGATAAAAATAATTTAGAGTTCAAAATATTTTTCAATGTGGAGAATAGGTACATTATCAGGAGTAGATTGATATACTTACCATATTTTTAAACCCCCGCATAATTAAAATATTTCGAAATGAAAATAACATGTTTTTGTTCAATGATATTCTAATAAATCATTGTTTTTGTTTCATTTCGTTGCCCATTTTGTTAATAAAAAAAAATTGGTTGTCTGTAAAGTCGGTTTATGGAAGACAGTTTTACGTGATTAGGTACGTCATAAAGAAACATAATGGCTAACATAAATATAAAATAAGCAAATAATGGTTTCCGTCGAGGAGGGCGGAGCTAATTGCTTGGGCCGATCTTGCTTTTCCATCGCTTGTTCCGCGTTCTCGCTTGCACGCTCAGGCTCAGGCGGAACGTGACACTTTTTTCGTGCGTGCAGCTGGTGTCCATCGATTTATAAGACGTTATCACGTCAAAAAGCAAATGACATTGACGTACTTATCTATTAAATTGGAAGACAAGTGATGTGGTAAGTGAGTGGAAAAAAATAATCATTACTTGTGACTTTATTTCCCATAAAACGATGCAATTTCAGAGTAAGAACTGCGAAACGGCGCGGCGCTGTCAGTGTCACTGTTCAGCCTCAGTTTCGTTCTCAAATAATGAGCTTTTCGTAAATATTGACCTTTAACATCCATTTTTATTGCGGGGGTTTAAAAATATTGTAAATGCCTGAGGATACTCTTTAGGTACCCAAGAGTATAAGAATTAGAATTTCAACTTCTCTAAACATCTTTATTTTTTTTGTACAAATCCTGCCATAATCCTTTAGTATGTAGGGGGTTTCGGGGGCGATAGATCGATCTAGCTACATAGGGTTCATTACAAAAAAACATGAAAAAAGAAAATACCGAGCAATAGCTCGGTCGCCCAGGTACTATACTTAATGAATTTGGATCCACTTCCTAAAACCCTTATTATTACACTTGGCTAAATTAAGGGGCGTCACAATGGACTTGGAAACGTTTAATAATGAGTTATTATTATTAGAAATGGTGCGACTACATACAAGGATCTAAGAGTCAGTGCCATCAATTAATGGTAAAAATAATTCTAGAAACTTGTCGGGAAATATACCAGGTTTTAAAGAAAACAATAAAAGTGAGTATGTTTTTATTTAATTGTAAGAACGTTTTGTTGTACATCGTATTTTTACAAACAAACAAAACAAATAATACACCTAGATTACCTACAACTAGATTCAAATTTTCTAGACGTTCAAAAGTGCCTTATTATTGGTCTAACGGAAATAAATGATTGGACTTTGACTTGCAGTAAACCGAACTTTTAATTGTAGTAGGTACCTACGTAGATGAATCGTGGTTAACATAAGACATTTTACTTTTGCTGCCCCTTAAAAGTTAACAGCTCTTTTAAAAGCATACCAGCACCATCTTTTAAATTTTGAGAAATTTCTTCAGTTGGCTGAACTATGATTGGAGTTTCTGTAGTCTGTATTTGGTACGACGACTTTAATTGTATTGGAAGTGACTGGTATTGGGGCGAGGACGGTGATTCTATATCTTTTTGTTGTGTTTCGTGCTGCGATAGGGAACTGGACTGTATTGACTGAACTGTTGGTTGGTCTTGAATAGGTGAAGAGGATGGTGGTGAAAATTTAGTAGTAAATGTAGTTAGTGAAGCATATTTTGGTGTAAGCGTAATGCATTTAGGTTCAGAAGAAGGGGTACTGTGTTGTGGAGAGGGAGTGTGTTGTGGAGGAGTATTGTGCTGTGGAGCCGAAGTATTGTATTCAGGAGAATGAATATTGTACTGTGGAGAGGGTCTAATGTATGGAGGAGAGGAGGAAGTGTACTCAAGAGAGGGAGTAATGTATTGTGGTGATGGAAGTCGTGATGAGCCATGACTGTGAAAAGTCGAACAATGTCTATTATTATCGCTTTTTATCTTTGAATCAAAATTAAGATTTTTCGTTTTGCCCAGGAATAGTACTTCCGAAATTAATTTCTCAGCTATGTGGCGTTGATTTGTCGATAGACTATCCAATTGTTCCCCCACATAAACCGCAAACGAATTAGTTTTTGTTTTATTTTGTCGAAGTAGATCTTGTGCTGTTTCTTTAAGTTTATGTTTATTTCTTTCCAACAAACTCTGTCTTCTTTTTTTCCCAACCCGGATACCCTGTGATTCCTGAAATAAGTTAAATATTCGTTTATTTACGCCTTCAACGGAAGATGAATGGAGAACAACAGCGATATTATTTGAGAGTTCATGTATAAGTATTCATACTGGCTCTAATGGAAGCATGTCTAATGGAGGAATAATAAAAATTACGAGATTTTATGAAAAACTTGTAAATTAACTGCCTGAATCCTATTTGCTACCCTGCACAGAGGTATCAGTACCTTTCGTATTTTTGGGCGATAGTGCCCCTTGAAACGCATGTTACGAAACCCTTTCATGAAAGAGGCATTTCAAGACAAGAAAGGATCTACAGGTCTACAGGAAGAACTACATGCTAAATCGAGCTAGAACAGTAGTTGTAAACGCTTTTGGAATTCTAGCATCACGATTTAGAGTGTTCAAGAGACCGAGACCTATAAATCTTAAACTTGAAAACATAGACGCTATTGTTTTGGTCAGTTGTGCATTGCCCAATTTTTTAAGGAAGAAGTCAAAATCTTATTCAACACCTGAAAGTATTGACCATGAAGATATCACAAATGTAACATTACACTACACTAGGCGAGTGGTGTTACAGATGCTGAATTCCTAACGCCTCTCTAGAGGACAATTCAAAGGCCTTCCAACGATGGGAGGCGTATAAGGAATATTTTGACTGATTTTTTTTATGGTGCGGGTAGAGTATCATTTCAAGACGGAATGGTAAATGTTGTGCTCAATAATGACGCAGTCTGAGGACGTGCGCATTTTACCTAAAACGCCAATTAGAAAAAATCTAAAATTATGAATGATTGTTTTATTTCCTCAATCACACCAAAACGGCTGGACGTATTTGGATGGAATACTGATAAATTATACGTTTTCACGACGAAACCGTTGACGCGATTTAGATGAAATTTTGTGTGAAAATAGCATGAACCCTATGGAAGGACATATTACGCTACTTTTCAATCTGCGACTTGGTCAGCGTCATGCTTCGTCTTTGACCGCATCCGCGATACGCGACATTCACGCGGACGAATTTGCGGGCAAAAGCTAGTGAAATTGTAGGCTGCTTACGTCGTCACACTCGTCACTCGTCAGAGTATCGATTCCACTTCGCTGCGCATCTTTTTTATAATCTAAAAATGCCATTAAGTCAAAATACCACAGATTTGGTTTGTGGACTTCATTTGCAGCAGAACCAGTACGTTTTTTTGAATCTTTGACCTGTAAATTAAAAAAATCTTTTTAACAAAAAAAAAACACGAAAAAAGTAGGTAAGCCAAACGGCGAAATAAAATTAGTCTTAACCATCTCCCTGTCCCGTGAGTCACATACGATTCACGTTGATTGTGTCACTTTCACTGTCCGCGAAGTCTGCTTCGCGGACAGTGAAAGTGTTAAAATGACAAAGCTCTTAAACTACTCTGCGCCAAACAAACTAAATTAATTTAAGGGGGATGTTCCAGCCCTCCAGACAGGACCGGGCGCTGCCTGGCGCTTTCACCTTAACGTTATATACCTATGTAAGTATAAACAGCGCACACAGGTTTGCCGATGACCTTAGTTGACATTGTTAAATATACTAGGTATGTCTACACATAGGTAGATAATATAATATCAACTAAGGTCATCGGCACGTAATACCTACCTACGTACTTACGTCGATCGACGGTAGTATAGTGGTACAGTCATTGGCGAACCTTCTTTACGCGGCTTATAGGTATGTTGTACCGACTTATTTCGTTTTTCTTTGTGTCGTATTTCTGTATAGTTTACAGTAATTCAATGATCTTGGTATTTTGTTAGCTATTTAATAACCTAAATAAATAAAAAATAGTCATCATAAATACTTACTTTTTTTAACTCTCTTTTGTACGAGGCTTTTAAATTGTCAATTTTTTTTTTGACCGAAGCATCATTGGCGTTTGGATCAATTGTTTTCCATTTAGAAACCAAAACCTCCCAGGCTAGGCGTTTTTTATTGTTGTCTTTGTACTGTTCACTGTTGAGATTCCACAGACAGGGTAGGTCTCTGTATAGCTGGATCAACTCGGTAACAATTTCTTTTTCTTCCGCCATTTTGCACTTGCTAATAAAATATAATTATGTATGCAAGTAAGTAAACTTGTAAAACTTGCGCGCGTGGCACGTGTGCCCCACACGCCGATTGACAGCGAGCGACTGACGTTCTCGCGGTTGGCAACCGTCGTCTACTCGGTCGGCCACCGACCCAACCTCCTCTATGCGCCCTTGGTCACTAGCGCAGTTCTTTAAACCAAGGTCGTTGGAAGGTCAAACAAAATTTGGTCATAAACCACCATCTACACGGTTGTGTTGTAAACCAACAAGGTCACCCAGTCCCTCTGTCATGACGCGGTTGGCGACCGTGTAGCAGGCACTAATTGAACTGCGCTTATTGAAGCGAACATTCCGATTCACTTGCCCACTGTTCGGGAGGAATTTAAGAAAAAAAAACGACGTGGATAGAATAAAATATGACGAAAACCGCTTCATCAAGTTGAATAACATTGGTACCTACTACCTATGTAATCTAGGTGCGTAATGCCTATACAACAAAAGGCCCTCATTTAAAAGAAAGCTGGCTGACGCACATACGTACTTAGTTGAATCTTTACGTCAGCATTTCAGAACCAACGAGCACGTTTGTTTACGTCGTAAAATACATATAAGATAAGCTGTTAAGCTGCGTAGTAATTACTAAGTAAATACCTATATAGTAAGTATCTAAATTACTCAATAACAGTCGGCTCTTTGTTCCAGAAATGGGTTTATTTATTGTCATTTGTTCAAAGAAAAAAAAAATGGATCCCTTGCAGTTATCTCGTTGAAGGGAGAAGATTCTTTGAGTGTTCTTATTTCTAAATTTGTTAAGTACACTTTTTGTGGTTCATATTTCTTGGATAAAAAATACCAGAAACAAGAAGTTTTAACAAGAATCGTGTGCAATTAGAATAGAAGAATAACCTCTTTGTCTAAGCTAGAACGTCATATATAGGGTTGGCCACTATAGACTACCTAACAAAAAGGGTATAATTTGCTTTTAAATGTAAAAAAAGTCAAACAACAACCGTATATAACGTATTATTAATAGTGCATTTTTACCTAAAACAACGTACTTACAAGACTTTACTATAATAATAATAATAATAATCACAACGGGCTGCACAACTAAATGGTTCTAAAGATTGCACGTTCGCTTTGCGTCTCAGTTCCAGTCAGCCTTAGAGTCAGGATCGTTGCCCCAATTCTTAACAACGGGAATAACGCACCTGCTCCATAAATCCGGTAGTACCTACTACGGAACCCAAAAATGATAGACCGATTACTTGTCTACCAATGGTCTATAAAGTTCTTACATCCATTTTGAGAGCGAAAATTAACGATCATATTGATAAAAATTCTATCATGTCTGCCTCTCAAAAAGGATGTAGGAACGGGTCTCGTGGTACTAAGGAGCTCCTCCTCATTGATATGACCATTAACCAGCAGGTTCGTCGTTCCCTAAGGGATCTGTCGACATGTTGGATAGACTATAAGAAGGCCTATGATTCTGTGCCACATACATGGCTCATGAGGGTGTTAAGAATTGTATAAAGTTGATCTACGCACCTTCCTGATATGTATGGGGCAATGGAAGACCGTCCTTCGCTATCCAGGATGTCGGCAGATCCGGGAGAATAGCGAACCGATTAGGATCGAGCGAAGAGTCCACTGTGGTTTTGTTTAGCCTTGAACCCTCTAAGCACGTTGCTGGAGGGTTCAGGTCTGGGCTATCGGTTGAGAAGAGCAGGTCAGGTTATATCTCACCTCCTTTACATGGATGATCTGAAACTCTTTGCCACCAACAATTTGCGACTGATAGAGCTACTGAAAGTAACAGAAACATTCAGTAGCGCCATCAGGATGGAATTTGGTGTGGACAAATGTGCAGTCATGCACATGCATGACTCCACATCCCTCAACTGAAACCTACAAATACTTTGGTATGTCGGAAGCGTTAGTCATCAATCTGAATAAAGTTTTGAATAGTCTTTTATCAGGTGGAAACAAGGTGCGCGCCTTCAACGGATGGGTCATGCCGGTTTTTATGTACTCTTTCGGCATACTCAAGTGGACTCAGACGGAACTTGACGCCCTGGATAGTAGTGGATAGGAGGGTCCGTACAGTCAACAGCAAAAGTAGATGATCAAAATCAGAAATTCAATACTAATGAACGGAGTTCGCGTCAGAACTGTGTGGCGTCGAAGTGATTCAAAAGTATGTGTGTGACAATCACATACTTTAAATAAATAAACTAGTAAAAATTATATAAATTAGAGTTAGTAAATTAGTATTGAATTTCTGATTTTGATCATCTATTTTTGCTGTTGACTGTACATTGCTGACCGCAAATCGGATGCATCACCCACAGTCATCGGTAATGAGACTGTATATCCCACGGAAGTTCGGAGGTCGAGGCTTTCTTAATGCTAAGTCCCTACACAACCGTGAGGTATGCAGTCTCAGGGAGTACTTTCTTAAAGCCGACGTGGGGATGCACCGAGATGTGGTCTCAGTGGACAAGGGCCTCACCTCGCTCTCCTTAGCGAACGAGAACTGGCGCAAACCTACAGGTTTGCGACGCTCTTAACGATCTATCACCACTATGTCAGACTTATTGGCAACAATAGTCCTGTCAGTGATGATAGATCGATCCCAATACAACGTGATATTGCCATTTCCGAGAACTGGGTCGGGCACATTCCTGTAGTACGGTACTTCCGACTCCTTAAGCCTGTATTTTGGAGCAAGTTGCTGGTGGATAATCCTGGCTACAAGGTTAAACCTTGTACAACGTGATATTGCCATTTTCGAGAACTGGGTCGGGCACATATCTGTAGTACGGTACTTCCGACTCCTTAAGCCTGTATTTTGGAGCAAGTTGCTGGTGGATAATCCTGGCTACAAGGTTAAACCTTGTAGCCTTGTAGCCAGGATTATCCACCAGCAACTTGCTCCAAAATACAGTACGACCCAGTTCTCGAAAATTGCAATATCACGTTGTATTGTGATCGATCTATCATCAGATCACTGACAGGACTATTGTTGCCAATAAGCCTGACATAGTGGTGATAGATCGATAAGAGCGTCGCACAATGATTGTTGATATAGCGGTTCCGCATGACGAGAACCTCGTGAAAACTGAGAAAGATAAACAAATAAAGTATCTTGACTTGACTCGCGCGGTTGTCGACATGTGGGATGTCAATACAGCAGTCATTGTGCCGATAGTCGTTACGGCTAATGGTATAATTTCCAAAAGTCTCGACCAACATCGCAGGAGGCTCTCGTTGGGCAGCTGGATCAAAAGCTTGATTCAGAAAGCAGTACTCTTGGACACAGCGTGTATTGTTAGGAGATTCCTCTCCCAGGAGCCCTGCCCACCTGTAGCTTGGACCCTATTCCCGATACCGGCGGGGTACTATTTTTTATATTTTTAAATGATTTTATTTATTTTTTTACTAATATTTAAAAATATAATATAATATGTGAATAATGTGAATAACAATAATAACTTTATTATCGGGCAACTGTGGCCCATAGATAAAATACACAAAAATAATCTTAAACAATAACAAACTAATACATTAAAACCTTATCAACTATATTTAAATACATTATATCCTATTTGACACGTTAAGTTGGCGTCGTGTATCGCGCGGTGTCAGCAGGTAGCCGGCCTCGGAAGCGCCAGAACACAACATCTTTCGGCCAAAATTCCGCCTTCGTGAAGGTCGACAGATGTTCAGTTGGTACTCTCACCACAAAGTAGTTGAAGTTCACATTGTGGCTCGAGGCCAACCGCTCGACCCCCAGAGTAAAATTCGACTTAATTCGTATGTACTCTACAACCTCCTCAACCTTTGTAGAGTAGTGCAGTCGAGACACATACAGCAGCGTCACTGGAACAGCAGGACGCAGAAGGTGCAGGTACTATAAAGTAAGGGTGGCAACCCTAGCCTGTTCGCGAGATCATGAGCGTTTGCATGTTTTTATTTTTTATTTTGCGCCAATGCGCCGGAGTTCTGTTTTAGGTAGTATCAACTACTTTAAAAATTGAGCGCATATTATTTTGCGTGTTTGTAATATACCTACCTAGTAGCTTCCTAATTTGATAAGGTGCTAAATAAATATCTACATAATAGTATTGCGCACTTTAGTGAAATTATTGTGTGAGTTTCGACCGCGAGGCCACGGTGATATTTCGAAAAAAAAACTATTCCAAGATTATGTAAAATTTTGTAAAAGTTGATTCCCAAAACCATAAATTTGTCGAAGTTATGGTTAAAAAGTTATAAGGGTTTGAACGTGGCCGCGCCATTGAAACGCGGAAAACCGCGCGGCCACGGAGATCTTTAAAACTAAGCGTAGCAGAGACCTAAAATTCAGGTAAAAAACAGATTGAATTTGTAAATAAAATGTAAAAATACAGAAAAAAATCCTAGGTTTATATTTTAGGAGCTGCAAGACAAAAACCCCATGGCCGCGCCATTGAAACGGTGAATAACACGTTATCGCCGATATCACGCTGAAAATGCATCGCAGACGTCTGAAATTCATTGTAAAATCTAGATTTGAATTTGTCGAAAATGTAAAAAATATACAATAAATACCTAGGTTTATATTTTAGGAGCTGTAAGACTAAAACCCCATGGCCGCGCCATTGAAACGGTGGAAAACACGTTATCGCTGATATCTCGCTGAAAAAGCATCGCAGAGGTCTAAAGTTTTTTGTAATACCTAGATTTGAATTTGTCAAAAATGGAAAAAATATACAAAAAATACCTAGGTTTATATTTCAGGAGCAGTAGTGCGGTATTGTGTAAAAATAAGTTTTGATTATCCATCGAAGAAAGTAAGTATTAGTGAGATTTTTTTATAAACAACACCTATTAATATGTAGAATATTAATATGTAGAACTACCGATAATATGCAAAACATATTTTTTATTCATAATACAAAGCCTTGCAATGTGTTTTGAATATTTCGATAGGATGACCATGCCTTGTTGTTTACAGAAAACTTTCCACCTGTTGTAATAGAAATCATGTCCCAAGGATTCTAAATTGAATTAAAATGAAACGAAGAGATACAAAAAACATAATAATATATCTTTATTTCTTTAAAAATCACATAAATCACAGATTGTTTACTCACACTAAGATAAATATTTTTTATTAATACGACCTCATGGAGAGGACACAATTGTCGAAATCCTTGGGACATGATTTCTATTACAACAGGTGGAAAGTTTTTGTAAACAACAAGGCATGGTCACCCTATCGAAATATTCAAAACACATTGCAAGGCTTTGTATTATGAATAAAAAATATGTTTTGCATATTATCGGTAGTTCTACATATTAATATTCTACATATTAATATTCTACATATTAATAGGTGTTGTTTATAAAAAAAAATCTCACTAATACTTACTTTCTTCGATAGATAATCAAAACTTATTTTTACACGATACCGCACTACTGCTCCTGAAATATAAACCTAGGTACTTTTTGTATATTTTTTCCATTTTCGACAAATTCAAATCTGTATTACAAAAAACTTTAGACCTCTGCGATGCTTTTTCAGCGAGATATCAGCGATAACGTGTTTTCCACCGTTTCAATGGCGCGGCCATGGGGTTTTTGTCTTGCAGCTCCTAAAATATAAACCTAGGATTTTTTCTGTATTTTTAGTCTTACAGCTCCTAAAATCTAAACCTAGGTAGGTACTTTTTGTATATTTTTTACATTTTTGAAAAATTCAAATCTAGATTTTAAAATGAATTTCAGACGTCTGCGAAGCATTTTCAGCGTGATATCGGCGCTAGAGTGTTATTCACCGTTTCAATGGCGGTTTTTGTCTTGCAGCTCCTAAAATATAAACCTAGGATTTAATTATGTATTTTTACATTTTTTTTAGATATTTAATCTGCTTTTTACCTGAATTTTAGGTCTCTGCTACGCTTAGTTTTAAAGATCTCCGTGGTCGCGCGGTTCTCCGCGTTTCAATGGCGCGGCCACGTTCAAACCCTTATAAGTTTATAACTTTTTAACCATAACTTCGACAAATTTATGGTTTTGGGAATCAACTTTTACAAAATTTTACATAATCTTGGAATAGTTTTTTTTTCGAAATATCGCCGTGGCCGCGCGGTCGAAACGCACACAAATTATTGGCATTTCCAAACGTGAATATTGAAAGTTCTTGAAAGTCATAATCCCTTCATGCTAAGGACTCTATTTTTGCTTTTAATAAACAAAGGCATGTTAATCTGGTGATTAACTAGTTGACGAATCATTTACTTTCTCAGAACAACGGGCAGTTATTCACTAAGCTTTTTATGAGGCCCTATTACTTACCTAGTAGTCTAATTATTCGTGTAAGTTTGTGGATAATTAATAATTAGGTAATTATACTACAACAAAAATGTATCTAAAAATGTGTTAGTAATATAAAATATTGTTTTTTTTTTATGTGAAAACAGTGTGTTGTATTAAGATAGATAAATAAATAAACACCATGAATATGAATTAACGTTTTATTTAATAGGTACATTCATAATATTATATCCAACAGTTTTAGGTAGATACATGTCCTCGCCCCTGAGATTGCCGCATAAAAAAAAACCTTGATACCGCCACTCCAACATTACTAAACAGCTATGTCACTATCTTTACCGTGCCTATGTTAATCGCTTTATGTTGCTGCATGAGACATTATCATTTTCTGAAACAAACGAAGTTTACTTGACTTATTGTTACCTTAGTTAGATAACCTACCTTCTTTAATTATAATCTACAATACCTACTGAAAAAAAAATCGGACAAGTGCGAGTCGGACTCGCTCATCGAGGGTTCCGTACAAATTTGTAGGTACATCCATACTAATTTTATAAATGAGAAAGTAACTCTGTCTGTTACGCTTCCACGATAAAACGGCAGAACCGATTTTGATGAAAAAAGCTCGTTAGAAATTACAAATGTATAGTTTTCAGACTTTTCCCTGTTTTTTAGTATAAGACAATATTACTTGCCAAAGTTCATAGTTCTAGGTCAAAGGAAAGTACCCTATAATATATTTTTGGCGATTTTTTTAAATATATATTTGGCGACATAAACGGCCGTATCTTTCTTCACGTTAACTTAGAAGTTTGATTTTTTCACAGCTTCAAGGGACCGTAGACCTAGGTATATGGTTTTAATTTCAACTCGATACTACACGTTCCCGAGATAAAGGGTCTTGACTTAACAGACAGACGGGCGGAAAGACACAGACGGACAACAAAGTGATCCTATAAGGGTTCCATTTTTTCCTTTTTAGGTACGGGACCCTAAAACCAACCATATTCCAAAAGAGAGAGAAAAGCTTTTAAAAATATATTCGGTTCTATTCGGGTAGATGATACAATTAGCCGATAATTACAATTTCCAAGGCAGAACTTCTTTAAAAAAAAAACTATTGATTCTTGCCCTGAAAACCTGATTAATTTTCTATTTACTGAATCCTTTCTAATTTTATTAGATTTTAGTTACCTTGAAATCAATAAATAGACAACTAACTAGAAGTGCCGTCATAAGTATAAATTGCGATACAAAATATAGAGGAATCGCGTATTGACAGTATGTCAATTGATTGCGATAAATGTGGCTACTTACTGGGCCCAAGTAGTCTAGCATAAAGGAAAACCATCGATTTGAAAAGAATTATAAGAATTGATTGGTGGCGTCATCTACCCTGATCGGGTAGGTAACCTAGAGGTTTACTTTGACGTAGGATTCCACTATTGCTTGCAGTTAGTGCAAGGTCTATGGATACCTATTTTTGTTTTTTTTTAAGAGATCTGATATAATGGAAAGTCGACTGGGTTTAGCGTACTCCAGGGTGATTTTTGCAGTAATAGGTATTAGTATAACAAAGACAGAGTGCAAATCTATTTATGGAAAAAAGGGGATTTAATGAATTGAAAACCAATCAACATTAGCAATTATACAAGGAACCAGAGCTGGGCAAAATACACGCTTTGCTTTAATTAAAATACAAATACAAAATACTATCTCGCACGTATTTAAAATACTAATTACAAAATACTATCTCGCACGTATTGAAAATACGAATTACAAAATATTTGAAATATAAAATACAAAATACAGTGTTTTAACTATTTGTATTTTAAATACAAAATATATAATTATAAGCTGTACGGTGCAGTGTTGCCAACTTTAAAAATTGACATATTAGGCGGTAGCCAATTTGCTTACGCTATCGAGCGCTATTTTTTGCAGAACGAACCCATTAATAAAATCGCTTAATTTGTTTATGTTCAAATGTATTTTGAAGCCATAAGTATTTGAAATACTAACTACAAAATACATCAGCGTCAGGTATCATTTTTAGGAAGTAATTGAAGTACAAATACCAAATACGTATTTGTATTTCAATTACAAGTAGTTCAAATACTGCCCAACCCTGTAAGCCCATGCCCATGTCTATATTCTTTAGAGCCTAGAAATATCACGTCAACGAGGATTACGTGTGTTTTTGGTTTCATGAATATGGTTCGTAATCAATATTATGAAAGTGTTGATGTAATGTGAAACGATTGCTGTTTAAGCAAGACATGGTGTCATAACACACGCACATTTTGTAGCTACGTTATATAATAATAAAATCGCGTTTTTTTACGTCAAATCAAAAATAATTATTATTGTAATCGTAAAGTAGGGGACTTCCGTATTTCTTATCGCCCATCTGTGGAAGTGTCGAGTAAAAAGATAAAGAGATAGGTACATTGTATCCTGATAGCTGTAAATCATATTGAAATAACGTTTTGCAAGGCACTTAGACAAGACATAGGTACCTACATTCATTGGCGTATCTAGAGTTATTTTTCAGGGGGGGCCTGGCCCCTGAGAGTGAGATGCCATGGCCGATGCGATGAAGCAGAGTCGACCGACAACCAATGTTTTGTCAGCGAGTAGGTGCGATTCGATTAGTATCTATCATAATTCATAAATAACTTTACATTTATTATAAACTTTTATGTAGTGACAAAGTTCATAATAAGTGTTATAATTACCTAAGTATGTTACGTAACGTTATGTTTGTTGCACATGTTTCAAACTCAAACTCAAAATCATTTATTTCAAATAAACCATTTACAGGTACTTTTGAATTGTCAGAGTCAGTTAGTCAGAAAGTTGAAGCTAGTTGCTCATTCCAAACAGTAGGTTTCTATGGAGAAGAACGAGCAAGAAACTCCATGAACAACACTCTTTTCAAATCAATAATATGTTACAAATTTCGGTTACATCATTCATATTGAATCTGGGGTACCTACAATGTGAGAACAATGTAACAAGTCGTGTACGTTAAAAGAGGTTTAGATAAAAATATAATCATAATAAACAATTCAAAATAAATTTAGAATAACCGAGGCAGCTAAGAGATGACCAGTCCCAACTAACGGCGCCCGTTCACGACCATGACGCACGGATCGGTATCATTTGGCTCAACCATTTTGAAGGGAACCGAATGATCCAACACGCGCGCCACCGTCAGCGAGACATTCCAGTGAGCATGACATACTCCCAACCGCCAGGGCACATGCAAGTCAATGAAAGACATACCTCGTAAATGGTAGCTTTAAATAACATAGTGCTCACATGTATGTGCTATGCAAAATTATTTAATACTAACACATTGAGTTTATGCAATGCAAAGATAATGTAGATCTATATCTTCAGCAGCTCCAAAAATAATTAAAAATGCTAATAAATTAATCTATGAACCCTTATGGCTGCGGAGCTAGACCAGCATCCAGCCAAGCATTTTTATCAGTGATGTACTCACCCAATGAATAATATGCTCGGCTGCATAGTGTGCGTTTTATATAAGACTTAAATTTTGTCTCATTTAGTTGAACAATGTGGGGAGGTATTTTATTGTAACATTTTAAACAGTACCCCATGAAAGAAGTATCTACTTTAGCCAGTCTGAAACTCGGTTGAACTAGTTGGTCCCTATTTGTAGTGTTATAATATTATGTCTTTCACCCCTTTTACTAAAAAGATGCAGATTTTTTCTAGCGTACATTATGTTTTCATAGATGTATTGACAAGGTACCGTCATTATGTTATTTTTCCTTAAACAGTTCCCTTAGAGAATCGCGCATATGGAGATTGTAAATGGCTCTGATGGCTCTTTTCTGAAAATAGACTCGATGTCTGCAGCTCGTCCCCACAGTAAAATACCGTAAGACATTATACTATGAAAATAACTAAAGTAGACCAGTCTCGCGGTATCCACATCAGTAAATTGCCGGATTTTTCTGACAGCATATGCTGCCGAGCTTAGCCATCCAGCGAGGGATGTTAAATGAGGACCCCACTGTAGCCTTGAGTCGAGCGTGATCCCCAGGAAAACGGTTTTATCAACGAATTCCAGCTTCTCATTATTCAATACTATGTCACAGTCATTACTTTTGACATTTGGTAAAGTAAATCTGATGCACTTAGTTTTTTTTTCATTCAATACTAAATTATTCGCCGTGAACCAATTTTGGACTTTCAGTAAGGCGCTATTTACGTGGTCTAGATTCTGGGCTTGTCTGTCTATCTTAAATATTAAAGAAGTGTCATCAGCAAATAACACCATTTGTGGTTGGTTTTTCAACAAATTAAGAAGATATACACTAAGAAGAGAAAAGGACCCAAAATTGAGCCTTGTGGAACCCCCATTTCTACTTTTACACCATGTGAATTCACCCCATTTATTTGGACTTGCTGCTGCCTATTAATCAAATAACCTTTTAATAAACTAAGCGCAAGTCTACCTAGTCTGTAATGCTCAAGTTTCAAAAGTAGTGTGTCATGATCAGTGATAGGAATAGGTAGTGCTTATTAGCCTAAAGTTTGAAGAACAGAGACAAGAAACGGAGACTTCCTTAGTACTATATTTTTTCTCGGACATCTGCCCGGACAACACTTAAATACATTAAAAAATTATGTTATTTGGAATAAGTTCGTGTTGTTTACCTAAAGTTTGCGACTAGACATAACATAACACAGTCGTTACAACTATCAAATATTCTGAAAGTTTTCTTTTTGGAGAACATTTTGTAAATGACTTGTTGATCTTAAAACTATAAAACGCAGTCTTTGTTTAAAGAGCCGTACACGTTTCGAAGTAAATATCTGTTTTCTAGCTCGCTCTTGGCCATGTTTCTTGAGATTTCTAAAGTTCAAGTGTATAATTGAAAAAAAAAACTGACAATTGTTTTTATTAAAATAATAAAACGGTCCTTTTTATCATGTGAAAGTTTGTATGGATGTTTGTTACTCAATCATGCCGAAGTACAGGAGTGAGAATAACCTGAGCGGCGCGCCGTCACGCGGCGGTGGGGGAAGGTATGTTGAGCGTTCCCACGCCGCACGGGTATGCGACCACGCAGAGTTTAACAATAGATAACGAAATACGCTGCCGTAAAATTCCGCCCATTGTACTTTCGGTGCAATAAAGATTAAATGGTGTTTTTAAAGATTTTAAAGTTTAAGTGTGTTACTAAACAATGTGACCCAACATTATGCACATTTTGAAATATATTTTGGTAAGGTAAAAGACAAATACCTTTTGTTTTTGAAATGATAAATACTCTATCTCCATCCAAAATACGTATAGAGAATGCTAAAATGATAAAAATTACCGTTTTATTATTTTAAAAACAATTATCAGTTTTTTTTTTCAATTACACACTTGAACTTTAGAAATCTCAACAAACGTGGCCAAGAGCGAGCTAGAAAGCAGATATTTACTTCGAAACGTGTACGGCTCTTTAAACAAAGACTGCGTTTCATAGTTTTAAGATCAACAAGTCATTTACAAAATGTTCTCCAAAAAGAAAACTTTCGGAAAATTTGATAGTTGTAACGACTGTGTTATGTTAGGTCTAGTCGCAAACTTTAGGTAAACAACACGAACTTATTCCAAATAACATAATTTTTTAATGTATTTAAGTGTTGTCCGGGCAGATGTCCGGGAAAAAATATAGTAGTAAGGAAGTCTCCGTTTCTTGTCTCTGTTCTTCAAACTTTAGGCTAATAAGCACTACCTATTCCTATCACTGGTCATGATTTACGCAATCTCTCCAAGGCATTTGCCTTGGAGAGGTCACAAAAAAATCCTATGGCATCTTTCGCCTCTTCCCACGCAGTAAATATGTGTTATAATAAAGTGACACCAGCGTCAGTCGTACAACGTCCTTTGGTGAAACCATACTGTTGATCGTGTAAAATGCCATTAGTGTTAAAATGATTAAGCATCTGATTAAGCATAATCCTTTCAAAAACCTTGCTGAAAGCCGGCAGCACGGACACGGGTCTATAATTATTAGTGTCTTTACTGTCACCGGATTTGAAAAGAGGTATAACCTTACTAAACTTCATTAGATCCGGGAAAACTCCTTGGTCTACGCACATATTAAATATTAAAGCCAAATAAGGCGCTATTGTCTCAATTATAGATGTACAAACTTTAATAGACATACCCCACAGATCCTCAGTAAATTTTATCTTGATTTGCCGAAAAGCTTTTAAAACTGTCACGGGGTTAATATGTTTAAATAGAAATTCTACCGGGCAGCCTGGTACGTTCGCTTTTAAAAAGGCAATTGAAATGCCAGGTGAGGAATTTAAAGCTTCCGTGGTTTTAATTGGTATGTTGGTAAAGAAATTCACAAATTCATGCGCTACTTCTATGTTAGAGCTTAGGGGACCACGTGGTGTCTCTAATGTATACTCAGTGTTACGAACTTTTTTCCTGCTAGTCTCGTTATTAATAACTTTCCAAACTGTCTTTATTTTATCGTCTGCCGATTTGATTTTGTTGCTAGTGTATAGGGCCTTCGCTACCCTGCAAATATTTCTAAAAGTTTTAGAATTAGTAGCAACATACTTGTTGAAAGTATCCGTGTTAATATAAGGCTTAAGGCCATAAAGCTCAAACAGTCTTTCCCTACTTTTTCTAATACCTCTAGTTGCCCAGTCACTAAATACAAACTTAGGGCTAATATGTTTTGTCTTTTTTTCAAAAGTATTATCAAATTCAGGCTGCACGACAAAAAAGAAATCATCATACAATTTATTTGCATCGTTATTATGATGGTCTAGAGTACTTAACTTATCATTTAGGGTAACATTGAATCTATTTAATTTACCAGTTGTTATTGGTATAAATTTTATTTGCACTTTTGTTAAAGGCATTTTAAACATATAAGTTACCGTTTGACCGCTACGATCCGATGGCAGATAATTAACAATGGCTTTATCTAAATAATCACAATCACAAAAAATATTATCGATACAGGTTTGAACAATGAACTGTGAACTGACGACCGCTAGTCACCTAATCTAAAGTGATAATGTGGTCTAAGGTGGAACACGCTTGCCTAGGATAAACCGGTTCACTTGTGCCTTGAAGATACCCAGATTATACTTATCAGGGAACAAAGAGGCGGGCAGCACAATAAATTTGGTATCAAAGCGCTTGGTTCGAGACCGTCGAACTTCAACCATATAGCGGTCCGATGATAGAATAGGGATGGGGGAATTAATTTGTGCAATTCCAAAGCTCACTCTCCAAAATGTACCCGAAAAAAGACCGCGGCGATAGGCTAGCAACAGTGCGGCGATGTTCAAGGCTCTGGAGACTAGCCCTAACCTGAGAGTCGTTGTCAATGACCTTTTTGGCACGTCTATCAATAACTTTCAAGGCTTCCAGTTGGTATTTAGCTGATCCATCACAAAGGTCCGAACAGTACTCCATGCACGATTGAACTTGTGCTTGGTATAAGTTAAGCAGCTGTTCCGACGTAAAGTACTTTCGCACCTTTGCGAGGACTCCCAGCTATTTTGCAGCTAATTGGGCCTTGGATTCAATGAATGACCTAAAGTTAAGATTTGGCGTCAGAGTAACACCTAGAAGCTCAAGATGGTCAATGATCGGGACGGATACATGTCTGAAAGAAGGGGCCAGATGGAAAGGCCTCTTCTTGGCAGAGAAAAGACATGCCTGGGTCTTAGCGTCATTAAACTGTACCAGATTAGCATCACCCCAATGGGAGACTGCCTTGAGGGGCAAGTTCAAGCGTTCGACCATAGAAAGACTGGATTTCAGCCGCATAGGCACGTGTGCTGGATGTGTAACTCTTTACAACCGTGCTGTCATCTGTGTACCCAAAGGTACCGGGTTTCAGCATATCATTGATTTTTGATTTTTGATAGCAAAAAAGGGTTGCAGAGAGTACAGAGCCCTGAGGGACACCAGCATTTATAGCCGTCGATGACTACTCGAATTGAACGATCTCTCAGGAAATCCGATATCCATGTATAGAAACCAGACGGCAAGCCATTTGATGGAAGCTTGCTAATTGCCACCATGCCAAATATGTTCCGGGAAACGGCAAGTGTTTCCCCATATTTCTCGATGGCGTCACTCCAGGTGTGAGTGGCGTACGGGAGAAGATCCCTAGTGGACCGATTTCGGCAAAAGCCGTATTGACGATAACGGAGGAGATCATTAGCTTCAAGGTACGCCGGGAGCCAGTTATTGAGGACACGTTCCATTGTCTTGCAGATAAAGATGTGACCGAGATGGGCCTATAGTTGGTAGGATCGGCATGACTACCTTTTTTGGGCACGGGCTACAACGTTGGCGAGCTTCCATGACTTCGGCACTAATTCAGTCTCGAGAGAGAACCAAAAGAGGCGTATCAGTACAGGAGACAATTCAGGTGCACAGGTCCTCAGAACTATAGCTCGAAAACCATCTGGTCCACTGGCCTTGTACGAGTCGATCGAGATTTGCGTTACGTTTTTCGAACCTCTTTTTGGCGAAAGCGAGTATCAGACATTGAGGTCATGCCGCCAGCTAAAGTCGTGTAAGTTGCGTCTCCTGCATCAAGATGCGAAGATTCTGCAAATAGAGAAGCAAATAGGTTTGCTTTCTCTCAGTGTGAGCCAGAGAACCATCAGGCTTCAGCAATGGAGGCAGTGAGGGACGACAGAAGTTTGAGTCGACCAATTAAGCTAGGGTTCAAACAACTTTACTATCCGCAGGGTACGAGGCAAGTTTGTTTATGAATAAGGGGTTTTTATACCTAACAATAAATTTCTTGCCAGGTAAATAAAGTAATCGCGTAATAAATGTAAACAGATAATAATTATTGTCGAATAGTATGTAATATTATGTAAGTGTGTAGATTTCTCGGCCGTAAATGATTTTTGTGTGAAGTTTCATAGGTGTCCATCCTAGAATTTCGAATCGTTAACCCAACATCCTGGGGTGGGCACAAGACCATACTCAACGGCCCCCCCTCTATATACGCCTATGCCTACATTCAACACATGGATGCAAGTACGAGACTTCTGTGGGTGGAAGAAAAGATGTTATCTGTATTTATACAAATATTATAAAGAGAAGGATGTAGTAGGTAATCTCCGAAATTCAATAATTCTATCACCAATAGGAAGCTACGTTCAATGAGTGCTATATTTTATGATCAAAAAATTCTGGATCCAGAATGTAAGAAAATTCTGACGTTAGAAATTGTATAATTTGGTTATAGGTAGTTGCTTATAAACCAAACACAATTTCGCACGAATTAAAACCAGGCACGGGACAACTATCAATAGGTCACACAAATATTCCCGCAGAAGATAACCCAACGACTCGTAGGTTATCAGTTACTGCGATTGCGAGGGACTATTCAGCACGTTTTACGGTTTTTAATAATTGGGTAAAAGCAAAAGTTTGGGCTGTATCTACTATTAACAGTTAATGCTGGATAGTAATGTCACATTTGGTATTAATTAGTGACGTAATTAATGTTATCATTAAGAGTTGGTTTGGCTTGTCGGCGGCACTAAGCCCGGCCATACACGGGTAGTTCGAAGCAGTCAGGATTGACTGTTTCAAGCTGCGACTGCATATTGACCTATAGTCTTCTATTTACATAGGTACATACATAGAACCGCTCGGGCAGTTGCGACTGCTTCGTGCGGTCGAGCGAGATTTACCAGGCATACACTGACTTCTCGAGGTGTCGACTGCTCTCGCTCAGCAATCCCATCCACCCGTGTATTTTATCTCAACTCCGCGTCGCGTGCTTATTGCGAAAAATTGTGGCTGATCCAGCAGTTGAAACCGACGGCTGCAGCAGTTGTAAATGGTAGCTTCAAGCTGTTGATTATGACTGCTCGAGCGGTCCGTGTATTTTGATCAATGCCAGCAATGGCAGCTCGAGCAGTCAGCTCGAGCTGCCCGTGTATGCCCGCTCTAAGAGGAATTGTTGACCAGATAGGTATATATGTAAATATGTATGTCAAAAATGCTGGTTTACCTTTAAAGGTTGCAATGCGTTAGTGATCTGCAAGCCCACGCTTCGTGCCAGTACTACGGGCATCAAGTCTACGGTGTACAGTCGATGTAACATCTCAATCATAAGCTGAGTCGGTACGATATGTCTTTGACGAGTACTCTCATATTTTCCCAGCCAATCAGGATGAGCTAGAAAGATATCAAATAATATAAATATGTTATACTGTTATATTTTTAAGCTAGTCTAGTCATCTAACAATCAAGTGCGGCTTCTGAGGGAATTGACCTGGGTAGGTAGGGCCAAGTGTTTTTTTTTTTTCAAATGAATCAATGGTTATACTCGTGCCTTTGATCTCGCCTGATGGAAAGAGATGGATATAGGTACCGAATATTGAGAGAAAAACCAAGTGACTGACGATGCGACATCTGGTGTTGGATGAAGTGAGGCGTTCTTGCGGTTGGGTAGTTAAGATTTTTTTTTATTAGGTACTTTGTTACGTTATCCTTCCTATTACATACTTACTTATATCTAGACCACTGTACATAGCTTCTGATAATAAATGTGTGAGATCTTTGACGTCGCCGAACCCAAGATTTACTCCTTGTCCAGCCAATGGATGAACCCGGTGCGCTGCATCGCTGTAAATATCAATGACTTGTTAAAACACTTTTCTAGCGTCACTAGATATCTTAAAAGGTAGGTTTAGAATCTGGATCAGGCAATAGGCTCTCTCCTTATCCACAAGACTTATCGATACTATTCAATTTGAAATAGTATTGATAAAAAAAGACAACCACCTTCAAAAACTAAAAAGTGAAAAATAACTTTAGCACAGAACCGCACTTTAGTTTCGAAATTCAGTGGCTTTGTTCTGTTTGTTGTTTTGTATTGCCACCGACTTCCGAAACTAAAGTCAATGTGTGTTCTGTGCTAAAGTTATTTTTCACTTTTTAGTTTTTGAAGGTGGTTGTCTTTTATGTAAAAAGCTTTTTATTTTCCGCTTTTTAGTACCTCCTTCTCATCCAAATCTACTAAGAAGAGATTAAAAGTTAACTACTACAAAGATTGAGGAAACTAAAAGTCTATGTAAAATTTTTGGGTATTTGTTGATTTTTCAAAGTGCTGAATCAATTTCGATAAAATTTATATGGGACCACCCCTGAAGCATACCTTATCCATAAAAAAAATAATTTTCAATTTCGGTTTACGTTTGCCGGAGAAATCGCGTAACAAATCGCGCACATACTTAATGCAAAACTAAGACATAACGGTTTTCTCATAGATGCCATTGTCAGAACTGGACCAAATGGGACCACACGGGAAGCACTAGCTTTCAAATAAAAAAAGAATCGTCAAAATCGGTTCACCCAGTCCAAACAAATCAGGTCAGACGAATTGATAACCTCCTCTATTTTTGAAGTCGGTCGAAAAGTGCGCGTAGTGACATCTATACGGATCTATGTAGTACTACTGTACTACGTATGCGACTAGCAAACCATCAGTTGTAGGTGTAGAGTAGTAGATGGAGCTACTGCCTCATAAATTACAAAAACCTCATAAGTTATACAGGTCGTTGGAAGGAGTGATCCTGTTGGCTGATGCCATAAATTTAGTTACATGAAGTTACTGGCATTATCGTCGGTTCCATTTACGAATATAAGGACAGTAAAAAATGGTTGAATGTAGTGATTTCTATGTGGTTATAGGTAGGAACCAAGTCATGCTGCGCACGGAGGTATAAGTATCTAATTTAGTGACGTGGTTTTTTATGGATCTAGGATCCGCAAAAATGACATTTATAAGAGTCAAGTGTGAATCGGTTACCCAATTTAAGATCCGATTCAGCAGGGACGACCTAAGCCGAGGTCCGTACACCACAGGGGGTGCCCTTAGCGTGTAGTTACCTAGTCTATAAGCTTATTATGCCCTGCATGGCGGCCTTAATTTTTAAGGTTCAGGAAAGTTCGGTTTAGCAACCGACATTCTCCTAAGTTGCCTGCGAGATCAGAAGCGGATCTATGTAAAAGCTTTTTGGGCTGCAGCCCATGGCCCCCAGCCCCTATTGCAGACAATTATAAATATGAAAAAGTAAACTATCGTAAATATTATTATCGAAATCAGTTTTTTTTTTACAAAATGCCAATTACTTGCTAGTCGTTGTTGTTGTTTTACTGTACCTACATTTAGAGCAAATAAAATTCTGATTGATTCATTAAGCAGGGCCCCAAGTAGTATAATCCCAGGGTCGAACTCAGAGTCCGCCCCTGTGCGAGAAGCCATAGATAAAAAAAACTTAACCCAATGAGCGCGACTCCAGGTGCAACATATCGTGTGCTGTGTCCGAAGCCCAGCGGGAAGGCGGCGCGCGAGGCGGGCGCTACGCCCCGCACGCTGGGCGGCAGGACTCGCGAGCTGCCGTCCGGGAGCCCCGCGCGCCGCAGCCACGCGCTTGTCCACGACGTCACCGCCTCCACGCCGCTGCTGCGAGGGTACTGCTTCCACTGGAACGTACAGAGGCCAGCACATCAAGCTACAACAATCTGACAAATTTCTTTGATAGATTTTCAATTTTATTGCAAATATTTAAGGTTCATATTCAATTGAGAAATTTTACAGTTTGGTATAGGTTAATGTACTGGCGTATGTATATTACAGATCATGAGATTTTTTGCACAATACAAAGCATCCAAAAAGTATTTCTTTCCGATTTAAATCATACGCTGGTCCAGCAAAGATCGACATCTTTGCTGGACCAGCGTGCGGCATTCTCGGTACATCCTTTAATTAATCCCTTCTCGACCTCATTGCACGAAAATTGGCGCGCGGAGGTTTCACAAAATCTGTTCTAGCAAATACGTGTTTTTGATAAAGCTTTACAAGTTTTTGTTAAAAATGTTTGTAATTTAGAATCCATGTGCAAAGTTTCTTCAAAGCTCTTTTTTTACCTTTTCAATGTACGAGTATGAGCGCATTATGAACGGCCGAATTTCAGATTAAAATTTGTGCAAAAAACCTGATTTACAGACTTTGTGTGTTTACTGAATTTGTTTCGTTACCTAAGAACCAAAATATTAATCACAAGATACCTGTGTGTTAAAAAATATTTGGAAGAAAATTTGTTATAACACCGCAATCCACGTACGAGCGTTTGTTTGGGAACTATGACGGGTTGGCCGCCGTTACCACGATGTATTAAAAATGCCGAACCAAATGTGTAGACCATCTTGTGTTTAGCGATCCATAGACAACATTGATAAAGCACGAAATCCGTCTTTCCTGCAGAGACTATTCAATGGATAGCAATTTAATCATTAGCCTTTTTTATTACCAGAGCATCATTCAACGCATCCACGAACTGGTCTTCAGGTAGCTGCAGCAGCTGCTTAGCGTTGTCTTGCCACGTACACCAACATTGATAAAGCACGAAATCAGTCTTTCCTGCAGAGACTATTCAATGGATAGCAATTTAATCATTAGCCTTTTTTATTACCAGAGCATCATTCAACGCATCCACGAACTGGTCTTCA
Source organism: Charanyca ferruginea (assembly GCA_947361185.1). NCBI lineage: Eukaryota > Metazoa > Arthropoda > Insecta > Lepidoptera > Noctuidae > Charanyca > Charanyca ferruginea. The sequence continues at coordinate 12,173,865 of OX376076.1, forward strand.
GGTAGCTGCAGCAGCTGCTTAGCGTTGTCTTGCCACGTACACCAGACCAAGGAACTTTGCTTTGAATTTAGTGGAAGAATCGCGATGGGCCCCGTGGACAACCAGCGTTGCCATGCTGTTGTGTTTTCGGACTCCTGGAAAATGGAGGATAGGAAGGAATGTAAGTAGAACAAAGTTCTTCGACTATTATAATTACCGGCACGTAAGTTCGCAAGAGATTTTGTAGTGGGGGAAGTTCGCGCATGTACAAATGTATGAAATTGTGCGTGCGCGATCTTTCCCCATTACAAAATCTCTTGCCAACTTACCTACGTGCCCCAGACTTTGTACGCGTGAAAGTCGCTTATTGCGGATGTACCTACACGAAGTCGCGGACTAAAAAGCGGCCTATCGTCTTTGATAGTCCAATTCCGCGTAACTAAAATTGACAAACACTGCAAATTTCGACCTTAAATAAAATCAGCGAAAGCTGTATCGGCGGATTCGCGGTATTTAAAAATTATAGTTACGAGACATTGAACTATTAACGACCCTATGTCCTTTCTCGGGGTCGAACCTATCTTCATGCCAAATTTTATCAAAATCGGTTCAGCAGTTTAGTCGTGAAAACGTAAGAGAAAGTTACTTTTACATTTATAATAATTAAGTATGGATATAATCATACTGGGGTACTCTATAGCTACTTTATAGGTCGTAAACTGGTATCATATTATGAGGGTTTTATACTGGTACTTCACATGGCGTATTTGTGCAAATATTCCTTATCCTTATTTGGATAATACAAATTATACCTTATACTTATTGAAATGAAGTCGATTTTGTATTGTATTCAAATAAGGCGAATATTTGCACTAATACGCCAAGTGAAGTGCCAGAATTAGATCTATCATTAGCCCAGTGCAAAAAGGAGATGCGAGGTCAGAGCAGAAGAGTAGAGTGGTAGGAGCAAAACTAAGCTCAGTCAATATTTAATCGCGAATCGAACACTTTTAGAGAAATGAATGTGTTGGGTGGGTCGGGTTTCGGAAATGTAATTAGTCTATAACTGGTGATGTCGAATTATTTGTAATTTTAAGTACATTTTAGTATTGTTCTCAAGTAAGTCACATGTTATGTTTTTATTGAGAATAAATTTCTTTAAACCTAAGCACTATTTGGCGGGCCTGTTGGTCTAGTGGTCACTGACCCTGACTGCTAAGCCGGAGGTCGTGGGTTCGATTCCCACCCAGGACAAACTTTGTGTGATGAGCATGATTGTTTGTTCTGTGTCTGGGTGTTTATCTATAATATGTATGTATTTATAAATTATATAAGTATGTATATCAGTTGTCTGGTTACCATAACACAAGCTCTGCTTAGCTTGGGACCAGATGACCGTGTGTGAGTTGTCCCAAGATATTTATTATTTATTTATTATTAGTATTCTTTTTTCATTGGTCAATGTTAGCAACGACACTATCCGCGCGGGCACTGTTCTATGCGCATATCCTCTAAAATTCAATCTTTCCTACTTCACCTGTGCTACATTGCACAGGTGAAGCAAAAGAGCAACGGTTTCATTCACAAATAACAATGGATTTTTTAACTATTTTTATCTTGACAGGTTTCGTAATTTTCAAGTTAGAACAAGAATTACTTTAGGGAATCCGTTAACCGCGGCCATTATCGAGTACCTCGGGTCTTAATAACAAAGTTAATTAACTTATCTTGTACCTATACACGAGAATTAATTAACCTATTTCTATGAATTTGTGTACTACTTACAAGTACCTAACGTCCGCGAGCGAAGACTTCGCTTTCGCTAAGCGTAAAGTTAGCACAGTGCGAATAGTGGAATTTGCGAATATGTGAAAACGCCAGCACATCAAGCTACAACAATCTGTCAAATTTCTTTGATAGATTTCCAACTTTATTACAAAAGGATAAGGTTCATATTCAATTGGGAAAATTTGAGTTTGGTATGGCTTGATGTGCTGACGTTTGTACGTATGTGCAATTATGAACGTATGTGTGACTTTGACACGGGGTTCGCACTGCAGGGTAATTAATTAATTTCTCAACTTAATGTCACAATTTTTTTAACAATTAACGGTTGTCTTAATGTCTTTTTGATGCTAATGAGTTGGGTTTTATTTGGGGTTTAGGGATTTTTTATGAAAATTATCAATGACAACCCGATCTGTAAACTTAGATTATTTTTATAATATGTATAGCGAACTAGCCATTATAACCTGCAAGGCATATTTCCCATTCGAAGTATCCACCTTCAGAGATCATAAACAATTATATCTATGTTGTGTAAAGAATAGCAATTATATCTGCAGCCGATACGATAATCGTTATTAATAGTATACTTGTAGAGTTGTACATGTACTGGACAGCCTTGGTTGAAGACTTGTAATTATTTATAAAGCCTGTTAGTTTACCTTAACCGTATTAGCAAGAGTAGGTAAATTCAACTCGTTTCTATTTATCTATGGCTAATCGAGACCTATTCTAAAAAAAAATAACATGTTACAAAGACGCGGTCGTCGTTGTTGCCAATGTTGACCCTCGAATCAGTCGCCTCCCAACTATTACTAACCGGTTAGTAATAGTTAGCAAAGTCAATGGTTTTTACCAGGTAATTTTAGCCAAACCAAAATTTTGCCATTTTAGCCAAATTTATGGAAATTTGTTAAAGTGCTACCCTATACATGTAACAAGAATATTGGATACCTATACCTATAAGACTCACCAGACCTCGCAGTCAAACCATTACAACGGTTTTGTGGAGCTTAGTTTATAAGCTATGTAACTCTGAACTTATAATAAATAAATAATAATAAACAACAACACCAAATTTTTTTTAACATTTACCTCCTGCATAACATTTACCTCCTGCATAACATTTACCTCCTCATGTAGCTGAAAATGAAATGAATGAAAACTGCAAAAACATTGTTTAGATAGTATTTGAATACCTCTGCCAAATTTAACGTCGCTACGACACCCATTTGTTCGTAGCTCCACGACAGATACTGTACTCCCATTGCTTTTCGCACGGCCGAATTGGCGCCATCAGCACCGATCTGAAATAGAGAAAGAATATTTTGGATATTGTTGATCATGTTCAGAATTCTGGGCGGGTTGAGGAACTCGTGGCTATGTAAAAGCCGTATAGATCGAACGGTCAAAGGTAAAGCTATGCCTGCCGCGGTCAATTGTCGATGGGTGACCATCCATTTCATATAGAGTTCCTTCCGTGCCTCGGAAAGCACGTAAAGCCGTTGGTCACGGCTAGGAATGTTACATGTTACGGAGCTTCGACTCGGCTCAGACACTGAAGTCGGAGGTTTTAATCGGTAAGTATATAAAATCATAATAATAATAAATATCTTTATTTCCAACTAAAATTACAATTATATGGTTTTTTATATGGTAAACAACAATTAAACTCTGTCTCTTAAACTAGGCTATCCTGTATCTTAAGAGACAGTGTCACACAGACAGTGTCAGTGACAGTGTGACATATCGGCCGCGGTCAACATATACAATCAGTATGTCTGTTTTGTTACGATCTCCCTCGGTGAACACCTAGGTGAAGTGAGCTGTCATCCGTCCGTCTGCTTTGTAAATCCCTGGCATCGGGACGGATGTCAGCTCACTTCACCTAGGTGTTCACCGAGGGAGATTGTAACAGAATAGCTCTACAGGTGTATGCATGGAATCCCACTCCCCCACGTGCTTTCTTTTCTGTCGTCGATTACTCTTTCACTTTTATCCAATTTGTTTAGTAAGTGCGGCGTTTCAATTTAATATAATTTGCTATTTTTGGAGTCAATTAATTTGATTTAATTTGCTAACTGTTATAGAAATCATTATTATTTTTATTATCCACACCTATGTTATGTTGGTTTATTATTTTTTTAATAAAATTAAAGAGGCTAACTGTAAAATATTTACTATTTTATTTCATTAGGCCTGCCCTTCTTAGCACATCTCTCTTCTGCCATCATCTCTCTCCGACTCCGACAAACCAAATTTAAAAGCTCCGGCTCCGCCTCCGGTTCCGATAAAACCACCTCCGTAACATCCCTAGTCCCGGCTATCATTCATAGATCTTTGGCAGTCGTTAAGAGTAGTCAGAAGCTGAAAAGTCTAACAACCAGTCTTACCAAGGGATATCGTGTTACCCAGTAACTATGGTTTGTGGAGGTCCGATAGGCAGTCGCTCCATGTAAAACACTGGTATTCAGCTGCAACCGGTTAGACTGGAACCCGACCCCAAGATAGTAGGGAAAAGGCTAGGCGGATGATGGTGATGGTAATCAGAATTCTGGGCGGGTACGCAGGTATATATTAAAGGTGATAAAGGCCCCTCAGAGGTAGCACGGATGGTAGACTTCAACTTTGATACTACGATCCACACAGCATTTAATAACAGACGATTGGTATTCAAAGGACACTTCAAAAAGCTCATACATTTATTCATGTATTTTATACATGTTTGCACGTAATATTGTGGATGTTGAAGGAAAACTCTTTGTAAAACACAGGCGAGCAAAAAGAAACCCACCTTTTTACAAGTCTCTGTGCAGGTATACAGAAATATAGACAACAGTTACAAAACGAAAATTCCCCAAAGGAAAGCTATTATTTTGGTTTTCGATATTTTCTGATTCATGAATCAACCAAACTAAAGAAAATATCACTGAAACAGAATTTAAAGAAAATATCACTGAAATAGAATTTAAAGAAAAACAATTAAGTGAGGCTTGTTTTGAAGATGGTCAAATGTGATGCTCACAGGATCTACTAAGTACGAGTAGGACACAAGAATAGCAAATTTTTCTATAAAAATTTCATAGTAAACAGATGTTAGGATTGCGGTGTAATCATTAGTTGTGGTGGTTTATTTGTGTATGGCGAGTAAGCAGCTCGGCTGCCGGTGCAGTGGTATTACAGTGTTGCGCGCAGCACCGTGTAGGTACCTGCTTGCTCCTTAAATGACGAAGTGCACGTGTTCGCGAAAAGTGCCCACAAGTGATTATTTAAAAGTGCAGTGAAGGTGACGGTTTTGAGAAAAACAAGAAACAATAAATCAGTCTGGTCTTTGTTGCCTGTACAAAGTTAATGCAATGATTAGATAACACTATGGTTTAACGACTGGAAACTAAGTTATCTACTCGTTCAAAATTTTCAGTAGATAGGTACTTAAGTAATTACCTATTACAAATTTTTAGGTACATAATTTAACTATTTGATAATAAAATAATGGGTTTTCTAAATTAATCAATGTCGTAATTATTTAGCTACTTATTCGCTCGTCTCCTAGCAAAACACTAGGACGTAAAACTTCACTATTAGGTACTTCTAATGGTGAAGTTTTACACAATCATTCATGAAACTTTACCTAACGACGTAGGGAAATAGATTTGATCGAATGTTAATAATGTTAATTTATTTTAGGTTAGGCTAAGTTCATGCCTGTGAATGGTCAATGTGCATAATTACATATTGATAGTAACCATCAGATTTGGTTCTCGGTCATCTTTTCAGTACCTATAAGATTATTAAGGGTTGGTATATGGTATAGGGTTGGTATAGGGTTGCTATAATATGATTAAGGGTTGGTAGGTTGTGATATCTGCCTAAGTATCATGCTATCAGGCGGGCAATTTTTTACCCGACGACGACTTGAGCATTTCAGGGCCTGTAGACAAAATCCCTTTTCTGTTAGCGTTAACGCCAACGGAAAAACAAATTGTATGGAGTTGACGTTTGCTTACGCGATGTCACGTGATGCAAATATGTCAACTGCATACAATTTGACTTTTCCGTTGGCGTTAACGCTAACAGAAAAGGAATTTTGTCTACAGGCCCTACCAGGCCCAGGTCTACGAGAAAAGAAAAATAGGGTGGTAATTTCCCAATGGCAACTTGTGCTGTAAAAACTTTATACGTAATGTATTTGTAACTGTTATATTTTAAATTTTCCTAGATATACTATAGGTCTAAAGTTATAAGAGAGAAAAATCTCGATACATTAGTTCAATCTACGATTACTTTATCCAGTCGTTTAATTCTACTAGTAATTAGTTGGTATATCTACTTAGGTAACCTTAGGTACAAGAATTTTCCTGTTTATTAATTGCCTAGACAAGTGGTCATATAAAAAAGATGCAGATATTCTGAAGATACTTTATGATTTACCAGAGTTGTGTTTGTATTGTAGTTGCGACCCCAATATTGTTTTATTATTCTATCGTAATCTTTTTTACTGGGTAAATATATCTTCTAAATATGTGAGAATGTCTGATATCTACCAAAGGGTAAATATATTTTTTTTAATTGGGAAAATATCTGAAACTTAGACAATTGGTTAAAAAATCATAAATTAATTGTCTGTTTTGCACTAAAAAATGCGTACCTGATCAAAATGGTTAAAATGTTTCTTTTTGTAGTTAAGAGTAAATAATAATTAATACATTGGTTACATTAGGGGTCAGGTTACTGGTACATACATCAGCTCGCATCACAAACGAGCAAATAAAATTCATAATTTAATTCCAACAATAATGTCTAAATATTTATTTATCAACATACTTACATCTACCATTATAGCTAACCAATGCGGTAAATGCAGCTTAATTAATACTTGTCTTAATTTAATTGTTAATTATAACTAAAACCTATAACTAATTACAAACAAAGCATTCCTTGTGAATTCACCCAGAGAACAACAGAATAAGTCCGCCTCACTCGCTATGAGGTTGAACTGAAATAAATATGTGCACAGAATTCAAATCCAAATAACATGCAGACATGGAATTGGCATTCTTTGTTGTTTGTAAGTAGGCATTACTTTAATCTATATATATAAAAGGCAAAGGTGATTGACTGATGTATCAACGCACAGGCAAAACCCTTAAGGGGTGAAATAGGGGATAAAAGTATGTATGAAACTTTTTATATTCCTTGGATATATTTGCATTACCATTGGTAGGTAGAGTGGCCTACCAATACCCACTGGTAGGTAGGTAGGTAGATTGGTAGGGTAGGTAGGTAAGTTGGTAGGACAGAACAACGTCTGTAGGGTCAGCTAGTAGAATATAAAACATTGGATTGCATAGCATAGGTATATGTTAGGTAATACTAGTTTTCCTGGACCAAATTCAATTTGCTTACGACTGATATCCGTTTCTTTATAAATAAAGTCGGTTTTTACTTCGCTTTAAGTTTATTTACTTTTCAGTCAGTCTACTAAACGCATATGTTTGCATGTTTCATGTCGTCATGAGAAGAAATGTATACTTAACCCAGCACGTGAGTATAATTCTTAAAAAAATGTTATACAAGTAATTGTATGATGTAGACTTTTTTAGGTTCCATTTTCTTCTTTAATAAAACAAAGAAATAATGCGAAAACTCAAAGCTAAAAATGGATGAGTTAAGGTTAAGTGAGAATGAGGTGAGCTGTCAGAGGGTTAACTTGGAAAGTTATGTTGATGATTTTAATTATTATGTACAGAGGCCAGCACATCAAGCTACAACAATCTGTCAAATTCGTTTGATAGATTTTCAACTTTATTACAAAAAAATAAGGTTCTTATTTTACTGGGAAAATTTGACAGTATGGTATGGCTTGATGTGCTGTCTATATTACAATTCCGTAAATGAAAAGAAAAATTTGCTGGAGTAGAAAATATGTTTCTACTCTAGCGAATATTATTTTTATTACCATAAAACCAAGCTGCAAATTGCAAAAAAACGTAAGAAACATTTAATTGCGTGGGTTACCCTAGTAAAAGCGGCCTACAATAATATATATATATTTTTTTGCTTTTTATGCAGTTTTAAACTATTCTTCTATTATTGGATTATGTGTTAAAGTCTCAACAATAGACTCACGAAGCAATCTTTGGTTTTTAAGTAGTCTTTAGAGACATCAATATTTGTACGGGTATCTCATTTTGCTAAGTGAATGAACTTAAGAGAATGCACATTGCATATTACTAGACTAGGTACCTACCTACTTTGTATTTTCTGCAGGCACCAAAGCTTGACTATATGGAACAAAGGCACGACTTCGAAGAATACATTTTCCGTGGCTAACATCAAAGATATTTCTTTATAAATGCTAACATTGAAGTTGTGAGTTTGTTTCTTTGAAAAAAAAAATGCAGATATCTTAATTTCCAATAATATCCGGTCTTACTCAGAAATCGGGACGGACGTGGTTAAAAATCAATTAGGTCAGTGCGACCAAATTAGAACTAAAAAAGTATTGCATATGAAGAAATAATGTGGAGCTCCTCAATTGGAGTGTGCACCAGTAGATACCAGACTGTAGCATCATGCTACGCGAAACAATACAAGACAAAACCAAAACGGTAAGCTTCTTCTTTCTTTTTGTTTGTACGGTATGTATAGTCGACCTCATAAATTACTTTACCACTTTTGAAGAAATTTGCAGCTTGAAGGTTTGCGCAGGCGATTGACTGCAGCGCTGTGTCGCGGGTTCGATTCCCGCATGGAACAATTATTTGTATGGCCTACAGGTAGTTGTTCCGGGTCTGGCTGTTTGTATATGTGAGTTTATATGTATGCAAACGCACCCACGATACACGATAAGGCGAACATATTACATTCAACGATAGGGTGGTAAAGAATTTACAAGATCGATTTGTACAGTCAGTGTCATCAACTGGTTACCCCCCCCTCACGCATTAAAATTTCTATATAGATAGGGGGTAACCAGTTAATGACGCTGTCCGTACATACTATTTTATTGTAGCAAAATGTTTCAGCACTATATCTTGAGTTACACCTTTGACATGTTTTATATCGCATGAAGTGTTTTCTAACCAGCCCACTAAATACCCCAGAGCATAAATCTTTAATATTAATCCAACTTATAAGAATACGTGCGTGCGTAGCGGAAATCACAGCCGATATAAATTAATTCCAATGAATTACCCCAGAGATGCAAATATCCCAATTTACTCGATATTTATTATGTTAATAACATCCACCATGTTTCCAACGAAACAGTAGCAAGCTGGCTGATAGCCGAGTGGACATTATAAACAACAAATTAACATCGAGGTGACTTGAATAAACAAGCTCTCGCTTGCATATCTTTTTCAAGTTCAGAAACAAAGAAGATTGTTGGAACGTTAGGTAATGCATAAGTATTCAAAACTCAAGAACTTGTAAAGAAACGATTTACGCGAACCCCATCAGTCGGACGTGTGTCTAAACAAAGATTAAAATATAACGTAAACCTTGATGTTAACTATTACAAATATGTAAATTCAGTATTGTTGCGGAAAACGTTAGATACTTGGCCCCTTTCTTAAACAAATGAACAGGTGCCTACAAACCTATTAAATACGGTAATTAAAAGCTTAACGTGCTTCTTGTCTGTTGCCGTATCAGCGCAGCGCAGCGCCTGCGCCTCAGAGAATATCTTTTGATGTGACACCAAACGTTGTACCTATTCAAAATGACGATTAATTTTCTTCAAAATAAATTTCTTTACAGAAATGATTACAGTATTTCTGATAATGGAAAGTTTTGAGTTATATCTATGAATACAACATGAGATACACACATGAGTGTGTATTTTCTCTACAGCTACATAGAAAACGACGGAGTCTAGTATGCTGTAAGCCAGAATATAGTCAGAACCATGCGGTTATGACGTGCTAATATTGGATGTTTGATTTCATTGTTTGCATGTTTCACTCGCATAGCAGGTGGTTTCGGTCACTTTACGACACGATGAATTTAGCAAAGGCTAATACAAGATTACAGATTCCTTAGTGTTTTGAAGGATTTCATTCAATGTTAATAGAGTCTAATATTAAGGTCGATCTATCGATCACCATGCTAAAATGTTGTAGATCTAATTAGAAAACGATAACGGTACATTCTTGAGAGTTTAGTTTTTGCAGTCTGCTGGGTACTGGGTGTAGTAGATAAGTAGCAGAATAAATATTGTATTTTGTAAACTTATTTTACCGTGCTCTGTTGAGAGTAAAATAAAGCTGAGTAAAAAAATTACATGTTACAATTTAGCAAAACTAACAATCTGCTTCGAATTCATAGATTTATAATAGAGATTCATATTATATTGTAACATTTGTAATTTTTTCTGATCAAGAATTGGAAATCTGTTTAGAGTTTAATAAGAATCCGAGCGATAGTTGAGTAGTTCCTAAAATAATTGTGTAGGCCGGGCCTGTCGCGACACATGTGATTGGCGACGCTATCAAAACCGTGAACATGACACACTCTTAACAAACGTTTAAAATATTTCCCGAAATATATAAATGCGGTAAAATTAATAGACAGGTTTCCAGAAATGATTGATTTGCAAGATGCATTATCTGGAACAACGAATACGGGAATGACGAAATCTTAGTGGCAATAAATTTGATTATTTCTCGTGTTATGATTTTATCCATCGGCGGGGTCGACAAGCGCGGGAGTCGAGTAGCTTTCAGTTTTCAGTAAAGCGCGGGCGCGTGCTATGATACGCTCACACGCGCAACGGCCGCGGAACGCGGACATAAACGCACGCAGTCGCAACAAACATGAGAGAAAGAGGAAAAAGGTTATTAATATATTTATTGCTGTTTTAAACTATAAGTACTTCTTTATTGATTGTATGTTATATAATAGACCAAAATAACAAAGTAACTACACTTCATAACTTCAAAAAAATGTTGCTAAATGTTTGTGCCACACAATACGGTTATATCCTGTAACGAATTAGTTTTATGGTTCGCTCAGGATTCTAAAGATCAAAGGGTAGTGTTGGACGGTGATGCTAAATGTAGAAAGTTTTGGTGTTATTACAAGTCGTGAGTGTGTGGTTGCCAGGTGTACCGCGAGGACAGCGCGCGATGGTGCGGCAGCGGCATGAGCCAGGTGCCCGAGGATACGGATGATGACCTGGAGGCGGGATACATCTCCAGCGACGAGTCTGCGCACGGCGCTGACCTCGCGGAACGGCTAAGAGTCAAACCATCACCAGATATCTGGGAGCTAGGTTACACTTTCTTTAAATTTTATAGCTCCTCAAAAATTATGTCACACACATTTTTTTTTATTGAGAGATGAGTAGGTATATATTTGAAAACATAAATGCATAACCCTCCATTCAAAAACTTTGACATGTTATCAGTTGCAGCTATAAACATACCTAGATGTATTATATGTATAAAAATGTCGTGTCATTGTTATCGAAACTCTTCGAAACGGTTTGACAGATTTTTATGTTTTTTTTTTATTTTGTGTATATTTGGTAGGTCTGAAAACGGGTCCTAGACTCTTTTTTTTTTAATTTCTATGGTAACACAACGTCTGCCGGGTCAGCTAGTAGGCTCAGATATTTTGTTTTATAATCTGAGCTAGTAGGTATATATTTTTTTATGTTGTATTTTTTACAGATGAAATTGAATACAACTTAAGACATCTCCCACTAGCCGAAGAAATATCTAGTAATGTAGAAACAGGCCATTACGATGAGGCAATAGGAATTGCATCGGAAACAACGGATGGAATCCTAACAGCTGCACTGTGGGCATGTTGGCTCGGAAGGAGCTCATTGTTAGCCAGATTGTTGAAACTGGGGCTTGATCCAAATAGAACTGACGAAGCAGGAAGGTAAGAAAATCCACAGAAAAGGAAGCAAAACGACAATTTAACATTTCTGTACATTGAAGTACAAACAATATCTACTTACAGGACATGTCTACATTTGAGCTGTTTAGTAGGGAGCGAAGAATGTTCTAAACTGTTATTGGAGCACGGAGCAAACCCAAACATGTGGGACTCATCGACAGACAAAAAGGCCACACCGCTGCATTGCGCTGCGAGCGCGAAGAGTTTGGCGTGCGTCAAGGTAAACAGAATATTTTTAAAGATGAAAGATGACCCACTAAAGTATTGTTAGAATATTTAATTTATTTCGACAGGTGTTAATTGCTCATGGGGCTGACGTAAATGCTGGTCTCAGCGAGCGGTCTCCTTTACACTACGCGGTGCTCAGCGACGCACCGGTAGTCGTGAAAGAGTTATTGGAAGCGGGCGCTTGCCCTGATACACCGCAGGTGCGCTCTGGTTTTGATCATTTATCGAACACGAATAAGATTATAAATCATCATTCAATATAAACACAGTAACGGAAATGATCCAAAACAATATTACCTACTAAGCTAAGAGTCTGTTTAGGTATTCACTGAGACTCCTTTGCACGTGGCGGCGTCTCTTGGCTCGGCCATTTGCACGAAGTTATTATTGGATGCGGGAGCTGATGTGAGAGCAGCGCTGGGTGCTGGTAGAGCAACAGCATTACACCTGGCGGCGGAGGATGGGCATGCAGAGTGCGCTCGGTTACTCCTCGAACATGGAGCGCGTATTGACTTGCCGAATTTAAGAGGACAAACACCGTTACATCTAGGTAGGTAATCATATAAATGTCATCTACCGTACGGCCGACGTATTTTGGCTGTTCTGAAGTTAGCTGTTTGGCTGCTCAATGGATCTTTTAGGAACGAAATTGTCTACTGCGCAGCTAATCGGCTAACTTCAGGACCGCTAAGATACGTCGGCCGTACTGTGTTTTTCCTGAGATTTATCTCGGGAATATTGTAAGTTAACAGTTGGGTATTGTTACAGCATCATTAGCACAATCACTGGAGGTGGTTGAGCTGTTAGTGTGCAAGCGCGCGGATGTTCGAGCTCGTGATGGAGACGGTCGGACTCCCCTGCACGGCTCCATTGTGAGAGGCGCTCGCGCCTGTGACGTAGCACGAACGTTACTGTCCGCAGGAGCAGATCCCAATGACCCCGACAACTTCGGATACACGCCCTTACATATTGCTGCCTTGAACGAATTCTCCGCCTGTGTATTGTTATTGTTAGGTAATGTAAACGCTATGAAATATTATTTATACAGCTACTGGCAACAAACTAATTACTTGTTTCAAAATATAAAGTCGGCAATCTTGTTCCAATGATTCACACGTCGTACCATCACATAAATTCACCTTGTTTGTGTTAGGTCGATATCTCAAAAGTCAGATTCCTGTTATTCTTACTATCGGAGAGAAATATTCTAAACATAACACAAACTGTTTGCAGACTACGGCGGCGACGTGACTCTGCGTACGAATGGCGGTGTCTCAGCGCTGTCGTTCATAGTGCGTCGGGTGCCGGATGTGATCCCTCGCTACTTGTGCAAGTTAGACGACGCAGTGCATGTCAGCGAGCACGAGCTGGGCGACGTGGACTGTGAGCTCGTCATAGACTTCAGACCCTTAGTGCCGTGTCTGTCCAGAGGCGAGGCAGAGTTGTTACTGGCTTTCATTGAGGTATGAGATTCATTTTTAATATTTGATGCACTACTACTTTACAAAATAGAAGTTAATTTTAATAAAAGAATTGAAAACATTTCAGGTAGGCCGCAAAGATGTCCTGAAGCATCCAGTTGCGGAAACGTTTCTTTTCTTGAAATGGCGGAGAATAAGAAAGTTTTTCGTCTTAAGTTTCATCTATCACGCATTGTTTATAACGCTATACAGTCTTTATATTCTTCGTAAGTATTTTTATCTAAAATTTAAAATAAACTTTTTGGCTAAAAAGACAGCCGCCTCCAAAAATCAAAAAGTAAAAAATGACTTTAAATTCGCGGCGGCTTTGTTTTTTAGCGCATAAGTTTTTTTTGCTCGTGGAATATTTTCAGGTAATTTATAAGGGACCAACCCTAATAGTACGAGATCCGGCTGCAAATTAGTGCACTCATCGAGTATTTGCTAAAATCTAAATTTTTACGCATATTTATGATTAGGAGAATATATATCTACCTACCAGGTTACCTATCAAAATATGGCCGCAAATATTTTAAATTAAAATATTGTTAATTGATTTTTCGGAAAAAAAATCATTCACTTGTTTTTAATTAAAATATCGTCCACTTCACGGCAACATACCTAGAGACTCTGAAAAATCACGGTTGCCATTGCGCACTTGGCCGCACCTCTTCGCAGGCAGGTGTAAACAGGTATGGTTTTGATACATTAATACGTTCATTAATCATAACGTACTATCGCGGACTTTCCCGCCTGCTCAGATAAAAAGAAATTGCGAAGTCAACGGGACGGGGTAGAGAGCGCTTCCATCTTTTGAGTGCAAGCAAAAATGAACTTAGTGGTGGTCAGGCGGGGGTGACCACGATAACAATTTTTTTTTTCTGTTTATTATGATATGGTTGCTTAATTAAATCTGGCCACAAATAAGGGTTGCTGGCTTTTAAAAATGGTAAATATTTAAGGTAGAGTGAAAGAGAGCTAGCGTTTCAGACGAGGATAGCGATTGCCAGCTGTACGACGCTTTAAAAATTAATATTGATGAAAAATAAAACCAAGGTTACTTATGTAAAAGAAAATTTTATTGTCCAAGTACTGTTTGAAAAAATATTATGTTTTATTCAAGTATTCAATCGTCTGTTACCTATTAATTAAACATTTAAGCAAATTAACAATACGAAACGAATGGGAGGCCCATGTTGGTGCGCCAAACGTGCGCGTCGAGCGAGCGCGACCAGCGGAACCTTTAGTTCTGCCGGTCGGGTCATAATTCTGTCCGATCGGACTATGAGATTGAGGGTAGAAGGCGGGGGGGGGGGACCTGTTTTTGCACTCACACGGAAGAGATAGTATGTGTTCGCGCGTCTTGCGTATTAATCAAATCGTGTGGAATTTTCCGCGATGCAAAACATTTATACAGAGATTTTTCTCTGTCTCAACCTGCACTGTGGACACAGGTCTAGTAAGCGTGAAAATTATATTTTATGCAAAAAAAACTATATTCCCTTCTAGACACGAAAGTTATTTAGAAAAACTCATTTTTTTAGCCCGCGCAAAAATAATAGCAGTATAGGATGAAACCACGTATGCACGCAACCGCCTCAACGACGTTGCATACTAAGCGGCAAGGTGCAGCGTCTTCACTCTTCCCGCTCCCCGCAGTCACTCTAGTGTGGCCAACGCCTCAGACTAGTGAAGTTACACGCTAGCTCTCTTTCACTCTACCTTAAATATTTACCATCTTTAACAGCCAGCAACCCTTATTTGCGGCCAGATTTAATTAAGCAACCATATATCATAATAAACAGAAAAAAAATAGCTTTAATTTGATACATATAATACGGTCATTTAGTTGGTAAAAATGTTGCTCAATTGTAAAGATTTTCTCATCCGTAAACAAAATTTTTCTGTGACCTCCCTTTGCGTACCGCTTCAGTAGTTGTTTCGATTTTACCACCCTATTCTTTTTTAAAATTATCAGTTAAAAAATGACCAGTGCGTCTCTTATAGGCTGCAAGTCCTAAGTCATCTTTTAAAATACGGGACATGGTTCTGGGTGCTATCTTCATCTCCCGAGATAAAATCTTTTGCTTTCGGACAGGATTTCTTCGAATTCTTTTCCTTACTGCTTTGACCACCTTTTTCGAACGAACACTACGTGGACGGCCAGATCTTTTTCTGTCACAAACAGAGGAGGTCTCGTTGTACCTATTAATAGCCCGGTACACAAACATTTGACTAATACCAAGCGTATGGAGTTTTAAAAATTGCATTTGGCTCCATACCAACTTTGTGTAATGCAATCACAGCGATTCGGTTCTCTTTCTCACCCCACTCCATTTTAATATCGCAAAATATTGTACAATGTATTGGCGCCAAAATTAGAAAACTCAATGAACAATCGTATAAAAATGACAGATTCCAAACTCAAATGTAATATCTTTCTTATTTTTAATTGTAACAGTATTTATGGCCAGACTAAGTATATTCTCCTAATCTATACTAATATTATAAAGGTGAAGAGTTAGTTTGTTTGTTTGGTTGAACGCGCTAATCTCAGGATCTACTGGTTCGAGTTGAAAAATTCTTTTTGTGTTGGATAGTCCATTTATCGAGGAAGGCTATAGGCCCATGCGAAGCCGGGGTGGGTCGCTAGTCATAAATATGCGTAAAAAAAATAGGTTTTAGCAAATACTCGATGAGTGCACTAATTTGCAGCCGGATAAGACTTTATGGCGTACCGAAACTATTCAATGTTTTGTTCAAACATAAAACATTTATTTAGGTTTAAGTCGAATTGAGAATATTTGAGAATCTCCTCTTTTTTTTAAGTCAGTTTAAAAGATAGATAGTTGCTGGTAATCCTATTAATATTATATTGTATTTTTCAGAGATCTTTCTATGTGAATCAAGGACTTGTCACGTGCCGACATATCTTCGGCCAGTTCAATATCTCATACTCTTACTGAATTTCTGTTTCTTGTCCAAAGAGATATTTCAAGCATGCTTGGATTGGTCTGCTTACATTAGACAATGGGAAAATTGGTTGCAATGGTTAATCATAACCGGAGTATTTTTATGTACGGTAAGATTATTTCGAAATTAATTTTATATTTATCTTAAAAAGATGCAATAAGTAAATATGGCAATTTCTTTTTCAGATACCAAGTTGGGACAACGGTGAAATAGCGCATAATACATCAAATTGGCAGCACGATATCGCAGCTATTACGATTTTCTTTTGTTGGTTAGAGCTGATGATGATCATTGGACGATTTCCAACCTTTGGTTTATACGTCCAGATGTTCACTACAGGTGAAAGACATACAACATTGTTTTACTGCATAGTGAATAGTGAATACCTATTCAGCCGAAGTGAGCCAGGTCCTAAATCGTTGTTTTTATTTCCAGTCACGGTGAATTTCGCGACATTTCTACTGGCCTACAGCTGTTTGTTGATTGCTTTTGGACTCGCGTTTAGCGTGCTGTTCAGCAACTATCCTGCGTTCAAGCTACCGGCGAGTTTGGTGAAGACAGTGATGATGATGTCGGGCGAACTGGAGTACGAAGATATTTTCTACAGTGACAGTAACAGCACCAGTCCCACCGAGTCGCAATACCCAGTCACCGCGCATGGAATGTTCCTGATATTTGTGCTGCTCGTCACTGTTATTCTAACTAACCTATTGGTTGGATTGGCTGTTAGCGATATTCAGGTGAGGACTAATTAATTGGGTACTTGATACCACCAATCAATTGAGATACTTTTTATGAGCTGTCAAAATGAGATTCCTCCATAGATTTTGTATGACAATAGCGGCCTGTGACGTCACTTATTTACCAACTCAGTTGACTAACTATTAATTGATTTTAAAGCAACTTAAAATCGAATTTTACAGTTAATTGAAAATTAATCGGGTTTTTTTTGGGGCTAAAATAAAGTGTATTTTAAGATTAGTTGTATTTTGGAATTATTGGTTAATAATAATAATAATTCCTTATTTTCAGGCAACTAAGTCCCATAGATAAAATTACACAAATTAAATAAACAAAACAAAAAACTAATTAACCTATAATTATCTATTTGCTACGTCAACGCGCTATGGTGTCAACAACCGAATTGTCACAAATAAATAGATGTTAAAGATAGCTTTATGGCCAAATACTCAAACGCTACTCAATGTTAAGATTCCGTTAAGTCTCTTGCTGTCTCTATCACTTTATGTCAAAGTGACTGTGACAGTATGAGACTTAACGGATCTTAAAATTGAGCATTTTTGAGTACTTGGCCAGTAGTATGATAGATTTATCCCATGCATTTAATCTATGCCCGATTCATGCCTTTCTAGTCTAGATGCCTGTCTAGGTCAAATAAGAAGTTTTTAAATATGTAATACCTACAGCATGACCGTTAATTTTCAGAGTGAGGTTGTATTATTTTAAGACTGGTAGTCTGGTTATCAAGCCGCCCCATCTGATACCTTTAAACAAGCAATTCTTGTATATACATATAAATATAATCTGCATCTCGGATACGGCTCCAACGATTTTCATGAAATTTAGTATGCATGCAAAAATACCTTTGCTCGGTCGCCCAGGTACTATTACTTAAACTATACAAATGATATTTTAAACAAATATTTTAAAAAAATATTTCCAGGCTTTACAAGAGAGCGCTGGCTTGGACCGGCTAGTACGTCAGACGCAGCTAGTAGCGCATCTAGAGAGCATGCTGTTCAGCTCACTTCTGACCTGCGCGCCTAAGCAGCTACTCGGTGTGCTGCGGTGGGGCGCGTTGCTCACCGCCTCGCACTTGCGCACGCTTACTATACGACCGAATGACCCCAGGGAGAACAGGGTAAGACGTTCCTCCTACTAGTTAATTTTTGGATAAGTAGTCAGTAGACAGCTCTATGCCGCTTAATTGACAACCCAAGGAGGTTGGCTTCTTATCGAATCACAAATACAAATTCAAAACAAAACAATTTCTATATTCCATTTTCATATCTCATTGCAGATCCCCAAAGATTTAATAGCATCCGTCTATAAAATGGTGGCAAGTCGAAAAAATACACGAAAAAAAAGTATAAAACATAACAACAACTACGTGTTTCGAATACGAAAATGTAATGAAGAAGAGGATATCACAAAGCAAGACGTAGTCAAGAGGAGAAGTAATTTGTTTGACAGATATTCTGTAGAGAGTCAACAAGTTGAGCGCAGAAAGAGAACAACATCTGCATCAAATGCTGACAGAATCAGGCCAACATCACTTAATATCAATGGAATACAAGAAATATGCATGGTCGATATAAAAACACAGCTATTAGAGTTAACAAAGAGGGTAAACAAATTAATTGATAACACGGAATTAAGGCTAAGTCAAATTGAAAACAAACTTAATCAACCACCTTAAATTCTTTTTAGTTTAATACCTAATGGGCATACACTCATTATGGATATTTTTAATATGCTTATGATCTATAATGTGTATTTAAAGAGTCTAGACTAGACTTATAATAAAAACTGGTGTTGGTGTATGATATTATGTATACTTAGGATAGTAAGGTTATAGGTACTTTTGAAAACTATGTTTAACCATTTATATCTACTGTTGTTTATGAGAAGATTTACATTTGTTACACATAATTGTTACATCTACCTTTATATTAAATACAAAAATGAGTATTATCAACCGTTTTTATTTATCAGAATCTCTGTTACCTAGTAGTTTTGGAAAGGAAAATTACCACATCTCCATCCAAGGTATATGAGGATGGGGTGAGGATATTGACAAACACATCAATGATTGATTGCAGAATTCATTAAATTGATAGTGGTTTAGTGCACTGCTATGCATAGATATTGTAGGTAGTGATTATACTGGATTTGGAGTTCCTGTCTGGCTGATTGTACTTAATATATGTATAATTTAACCTTATAACCGCCCGACCATTATATCAGTTGGCGTGCCCCCAGCGCCCGGCACAGTGAATAATATTAGTAATTCATCTAACTTCGGACATTATTTTTAGGGTTTCTAATTAAGAGACTAAAGTGTTTTAAATTGTAAAACTATTTCCCTAATATGACTATATTCTTGATAGAAAACAGCATAGGTAATTAAATTAAAAAACAGACTTAACGAGCTGTGGTATTTGGTCGGAAAAATACAGGGTGTCTGGCGGCAGATTTATATTTTCAAAATTAAATTTAAAAAAATCTATTTGATATTTTGTTTTATTTGAAATATTAAACGACAGACTAATAATGCGGATTTTATTTTTTGAACACTATGTCATCCAAATGTCGTCCGTCAAGTTGTACGCATTGTTCAAAACGGAGCCTCGTGTTACGCGCCACATGCTGCAGTAAACTTGATTCAATTGCGCTGATTTCTCGACGAATGTTTTCTTTTAAGTTCACTAGAGTTCGGGGATTGTTGCTGTAAATTCTCTCTTTGAGGTAGCCCCATAAAAAAAAATCCATTGGGGTTAGGTCGGGAGACCTGGGTGGGCACGGGATGTCCCCAAAGCGACTGATAAGTTTTTGAGGGAAAGCTTCCCGAAGCAAATTCATCGAATCTCTAACCGTGTGTGCGGTCGCACCATCCTGTTGGAACCACGTGTGCGATGAAAACGATGGATGAGCTCGCAGGTTTGGCAAAAAGAAGTCCGTTATCATGCGTCGGTAATTGTCACTATTGACATTTGTCGCCTGGCCCCGAGCATTTTCGAAAAAAAATGGTCCAATTATCCCATGCGTGGATAAGGCGCACCAAACAGTTACCCTGGGGCAATGCAATGGCTTTTGGTGTTTCAGTCGAGGGTTATGAGTTCTTGGAGCCCAGTAACGGCAGTTTTGTTTATTAACGTGCCCGTTTAAATGAAAATGAGCCTCGTCACTCCAAAAAATGGGATTCACAGTAGGAAAACGCTCCAACATCGTCTCACAAAAATTTTTGCGTGAAACAAAATCACTTTCTTTGAGTTCTTGAACGATTTGAATTTTGAATGGATGGAACTTTAAATCCTTTTTTAAAATTTAATGAATAATCGCTCTTGGAAGTCCCAGTGAGGCTGCCCTTTTCCGTATCGAAAGTTGTGGATTTTCACGTAAACTCTCTTCAACCACTTCAATGTTTTCGGGAGTCCTTGAAGATCGACTGGGCCCTGGCCGTGGAGTGTTCATAGCCGAAGCAGTTGCGCGGAACCTCTGCACCCAGGAACGAATTAAATTCACACTCGGCCCATCACTTATTCGTCGTATACCGAAGTGCAAACAAAACTGTCGACGCGCAGTTACGTACGAATCGTTACTCTTGAAAAACGCGTCGATGGCGAACGCGCGATGCTCAGTCGACCAGTGCGACATCGTGACTGAGAAATCCGCACGATCACTGATTCCAATGGCACCACTCCTCCCCCGCACCGTTTATTACTTTTTGAAATAATCGTATTTAAAAACATAAATCTGTCACCAGACACCCTGTACAACGCTGGCGTAATGGACACAAAAATATTTGTCGGATTAATCCGACGTAGGCGGTTAAAGGGTTAACTGTACTTATGTATTAGGTTAGAGGAATGATCATTATCTGCCTAGCCTTTTTCCAACTATATTGGGGTCGAATACCAGTCTAACCGAATGCAGCTGAATACAAGTGCTTTACATGGAGCGACTGCCTATCTGACCTTCAAAACCCAGTTATTGAGCAACATGATACCCCTTAGTTTCTGAGACGTCAGAATACCTGGTACGACATCGGGAGATGGTCACTGTACAGGGCGACATCGGTCGGTGGCGATAACCATGGGACTTATCTAACCCTGGGTATCCCACCGGACGAAGTTGAAAAGGTCTTGGGGAGGGAGCGACGTATATCGTATCTGCTTGGATCGATATACGTGCGCTTCTACCCCAATACCCGACCCTCAGTAACCCAGACGGAGACCCCAAGTGCGACACCAACACAACCGACACAGACGGCATACGACTCGACAATGGCAGAACTGGAGGAGGAGATGGCCAGAGCGGCGATGGCTGACGCGAAAGCAGAAAGTGCCCCACCCACATCACCGGGGTGGACGGAGCATCTGCTCGCCTCGTCGCCGGGCGACGACCAGCATGGTTTGGAGGGCGGGGGGGAACTTTCCGATGGATCGGTCTCCTCCTAACTTCGCTCCACTGCCATTGTCGACCAAGTCCAGCCCCCTTAACATCATCCAGACCAATCTCCAGCATAGCCAGACTGCCACGGCTTGCTTACGCAGGGCGCTGGAGGTAAAACCCCGAACTATTGCACTGATCCAAGAGCCGTGGATCAGAAACAACAGAATATGCGGCCTCAGTAACATCGGAGGTAAGCTAATTCTTGATACACAGAGCACAGACAAACCACGAACCTGTGTCTACATACCCAAAGATTTACCTTCCACAACACTCACACAATTCTGTTCCAGAGATCTGACAGCAGTCAGGCTCAACACTGACGCCGATACACCAGACATTGTTTTAGCCTCGGTATATATGCCAGGCGAACATGAAGACTGCCCACCAAAGGAGATGACTGACCTGGTGCAGCACTGCGAAGATGCCAACCTGAGCCTGGTCATCTGCACGGACTCAAACGCTCATCACCCGCTTTGGGGCTGCAACAAAGCCAACTCCAGGGGCGAGGTATTGTGCACGTATCTATTCTCTACTAACCTTAACATCGTAAATCGCGGCTCGGAACCCACTTGGGTCACAGCCCGCGGACAAACCATTATTGACCTAACCCTAGCCTCAGAAAGCGCAGCCAATATTATCTCCAATTGGCATGTATCCAACGAACCTTCTTGCTCTGATCATAGAAGGATTCGCTTTTCACTATCAGCTAACACAAAAAAACCCGAACCAAGGCGCAATCCACGCCGAACAAACGTACCTGGCTACAAACGACTTTTGGCCTCCCTGCTAGCCAGGCACCAAACACCTCTAAACATAACGGATCCCAAACAACTTGAAGACACAGTAACGAAGCTCTCAGAATACATAATTGAAGCCTACCACACCTGCTGCAAACTAAAAGACCCGAACGCCAAGGGCCAGGGAAACTCTTGGTGGAATGCGGAACTAAGTAAGCTCAGGCTAGCGGTACGCAAACAATTCAACAGAGCCAAAAATTCCAGGCTACCTGAGGACTGGAAACTTTACAAAGAAACCCAATATACCTTCAAAAAACAAATCAGGGCTGCCAGTAGAGCAGCCTGGCGAAAATTCTGCGAGAATATTGAATCACACAGCGAGGCCGCGCGGGTGAGGAAAATCCTATCCACTGATCAAAACCGCACCCTCGGGTCGCTGAAAAACCCTGATAACACATATACGAAATCAGACTTTGAAACAAGCAAAGTTCTTTTGGAAACTCACTTTCCAGACTGCAGCCTCTCCGAGGACATGTCATGGACAAGTGAGCCAACATACACACCAAACAACCAGGATTGGTACAGAGCCTGTAGCATAGTAACAGAAGACCGAGTAAGGTGGGCAATTAAAACCTATAAACCCTACAAATCTGCAGGCCTAGACGGAATTTTCCCAGCTCTACTGCAATGGGGAGTTGATCTACTCACATCATGGCTGGTCGCGATCTATCGTGCCTGCCTAGCACACAACTACGTACCACGTGCATGGCGAGAAGTGAAAGTTATTTTCATCCCTAAACCAGGCAAAACAGACTACACACAACCCAAAGCGTACAGGCCAATAAGCCTGACATCTTTTCTACTGAAAACCCTTGAGAGACTTTGTGACCGATACATCCGGGACGGCCCCCTCCGGGAGCTGCCACTACACAAACAACAACACGCCTACTCCACAGGGAAATCAACAGAATCAGCACTGCACAGTGTGATTTCCAAGATTGAATGTGCGGTAGACTACAAAGGTTCCTCACTAGCGGCTTTTATTGACATAGAAGGTGCTTTTGACAAAACCATTTTCCATAGCATCAACGCAGCTCTCGAAGTGCACGGTGTGGACTCGACCCTGCGAGGATGGATCACCAACATGCTCAGACTGAGAGCCGTACAAGTCACGGTGAACGACACCACAAGAGCCATCGTGGCGAAAGGATGCCCGCAAGGAGGCGTACTCTCACCACTACTATGGAATCTCGTGGTAGATAGCCTCATAGGGCGCCTAAATGATAAAGGCTACTTTACGGTGGGCTACGCTGATGACATAACCATAATAATAAACGGCACACATGAAAACACACTATGCAACCTTATGCGTCAAGCCTTGAAGATAGTAGAGGACTGGTGCAAGGAACACAGATTAGCAGTGAACCCTACTAAAACCGAACTTGTCCTATTCACAAAGAAAAGGAAGTTGGCAACCCTACAGTTACCACACTTCTTTGGAACCACGCTAAGCCTATCGACTGAGTCCAAATACCTGGGCATCTATTTGGACAAACAGCTGAACTGGGCTAAACACACCGACTACATCACCACAAAAGCCAGCATAGCCTTATGGCAATGCAAAAGACTGCTTGGCAGAAATTGGGGAATAAGTCCCAAAATCACCTACTGGCTATACACCACAGTCATCCGACCAATTGTCACATACGGTTCTCTGGTTTGGTGGCCCAGGACCAATCTGAGCACAGCCCAGAAAGAGCTGGATAAACTACAAAGGTTAGCCTGCGTAGCGATTACCGGCAGTATGAGAACGTCACCCACAGCGGCTCTACAGGCGATGCTGGGACTGCCACCTCTAAACCTTGTCGTGAGAGAGGAGGCGACCCTAGCGGCTTTTAGACTGGATATATCCGGTACCCTAAGTAAAGATTCCAGAATCAAACATACACGGATAAAAGAGGATGCGATCAAACGACAGCCCATGATGGCATCACCCAACGACAGAACCTTGAAGATACACTGTTTCCAAAAACACTACAAAATAGAGCTCACAGCGGAGCTGTGTGACTACTCAGGCCCAAATGAGCTAAGGATCTACACCGATGGATCAAAGACCGACCTCGGTACTGGAATCGGAGTCTTCTCTGAAGACCTAAACATTAAAATATCCAGACCCCTAGGAATGCTTAACACTGTCTACCAAGCAGAATGTGTAGGCATCATCCAGGCAGCACATGCCATTGAGGCCAGGGAGGTTACGGATACACACATCCGTATACTCTCCGATAGTGCCTCAGTACTTCAATCCTTAGAGAAAAACCAGATCACGTCGAGACTAATACTAGAATGCCATAATGCACTAGAACGTATTACGGTAGAAAACCGCAATACGGTGACACTACAATGGATCAAGGGGCACAGTGGATCACTGGGCAACGATGCGGCTGACGAACTCGCCAGGAGGGGCTCCAGCTCAAAAGCCCTCGGACCCGAACCCATTGTGCCCATCCCGTTCAATCAGCTAAGAAGTTGGGTAAAAGACTACACACAAATACGAGCGGAGGAATGGTGGACCTCGACACCAGGGTGCAGGCAGTCCAAGGAGGCTATGCCATCCCTAGATATGAAGCTGACCAGGCGCCTTCTGCACCTGGACAGGGATAGCTTGCGACTGGTGTCGGGGACCATCACCGGACACTGCTCACTGAACAAACACTTTCACACCTTAGGCATCACTGATAGTCCTCTGTGCAGAGCCTGCATGGGGGCGGATGAAACGGTGGCACATGTACTCCTTGAGTGCACTGGCGTCACCCAGATCCGCAGGGAAACCCTTGGAACACCAAACTCCCTTGCGGATGCCCTGAGAAGACTGGGAAGATTGATCTGCTTCTGGAGGGAGGTGGGCTGGTTGGAGTAGTCGGCCGCCATGGCTCACGTACAATGGTCCATATTTACGGACTAAGTGCGGAAACCAAACCCCCCTAACATAGATACCCCTTAGTAAGACTGGTTGCCAGACTTTCTGGATTCTGACTGCTCTTAACAAAATTTCTTATTGTTTGCAAAAGTAAGGTCTCTGCTCCTTTGTTTACAGCGGAACAATAATAGGCTGGTATTATTTATTTTATAAACCAAATATTCACTTACCAATAGTTTACATGTGTATGAGTCTCCATTGGCCATCTCAATGCGACTCTCTTGTTGTGAGTCTTGTTGTGGTAGTTGATACCCAGAAATTTTTGCATCATAGACTATGTTGACATTCTTGTTACTGGGGTCAGAGAGTTCTATGTTGATAGCATGCAACATGACATCATTTTCTACAATATAGGCAACATCATCATCCAGCATTTCGGAACTGCTGAATCCTATCATGGCATCTGAGCTTGCATCCCACACCTAAAGGGAGTATATAAAAATTAAATAAGTATAAGACTAAATACATCATTATTAACTTAAACTAGCACCAAAATAAACTGTATTAATTAATAAAATGGGTATGTATATCAGCAGTAAAATGCAAAAAATAATGAAAAAAGAGAGTTGTGCAATTCAATATTGATTATAATATATCTTGATCTTTCTCATGAGTTTACCAGTGTGTGGAATATAGACTCGACAATTATTGTGCTGAATGTCATGTCAGTAAATGGCTGGATAACCTAGAGGAAGTATCGCTCAACTAGATGTGGAACGCATTATGATGCGGTTCCTCACACTGGATTTCTAACCACTGCCAGCTTGGGTCTTGCCAGCTTGCTGCAAGTGGAGCACTATTTGAAACATATTTAAAAAAAAACACAGTTCATAATTTTTTATTTTTAACATAAAAATCTTATAACAATCTATATATATAAAAGAAAGTCGTGTTTGTTACAACACTTATAACTCGAGAACGGCTGAACCGATTTGGATGAAAATTGGTGGGGAGGTAGCTTAAAACCAGGAGACGGACATAGGATACTTTTTTTTTTTTTTTTTTTTTAGGTTTAGGGCAGGTGTAGCGTAGGTTTAGGGTACGTGTAGGGTAGGTAAGTAGGTAGATAGCGACAGGACAACGTCTGTCGGGTCAGCTAGTAGTAGAATATTTGGAAGTAGTAAACAATGCTAAATTTAATGGAAGAAAAATCACTAGCCTACTTTGTTACTGTTTTCAAGCAGAGCAATGTCTTATTTTTACCCTTTCTTTACATAAGATTCTTCATAATTAAAACTAACTAGCTTTAGCCAGCAGCTTTACCTGTATATAAACACAATTATCCCACAGGAACACACTGTTCTATCATAATCCAAGGTCAGGTCTACACATTTCATACAAACTTTCACATTTGTAATATTTCTAGCAACCCACCCGCCCTGGCTTCGAATGGATGCAATGTATATAAAAATATATGTATAAACCTTCCTCTTGAATCACTTATCTATTGATATAAACTGCATTCAAATCTGTTTAAAAGATCTAAGCATACAGATTGCGGGTGCAATAGATTTTTGATCAGTAAACATTTGGTAAACTTACTTGCATATGTCTGACAGGCTGTAGCCTCATGTTTTCCACATGCCTCCAAATATTGAGTGAGTTCATTAGAGACTTGGTGTTCTGGTTCAGGGCCACTACTCTGTTACTGTATTCCTGGTTCAGTTTAAAATTCTTATTTGGACTTCCTTCTAGAAGCAATACTTTTAAGTTTGATAGTAATGAGTCTTTTGCTGGAAAATTAAGAAACCTACATTAATTTGTGTGTACTGTGGTTAAAATTGCTAGGTCCTAAAACTGAAAAGTCAAACAGATCAATCAATTTATCTGGACATTTGAGTAAAGAAACATCTTAACTTATTTTATTAGTATTAAAATGATTAACATTATTGTATTCAGCTTTTTTGATCTTTTATCTTTAAACCATCTTCATTTCTAATAATATAGGTTTAGATACCCTTAGATTTCGCAACTGCCTCCTAAGCATTTACTATAACTGCAACAGTATTAGCATATATCAGTGTTGACCAATTTATAAGCAAATTTTGACCAGATAATACTGATGGGGTGAATACCCACTTGATCGGTAACTAATAACATAAAAGAAAATAAAATTGTACCTAGAGCACAGGCTAGGCTGCATCCAACCATTCCACCACCCGCGATTATCACATCATAGTGGCCCTTGAAATTTAACTCTGGTCTTAAAATGAGAGAGTTGACGTCTTTTGCTGTGCTCAATGCACGAACACTTGCACTTCTGATATTGCATTTTATTTGTCGCCCAAAAAGTAGCTTTGAGGTGTTACTTAACATTATCGCAGCGGTATTGTTTTGTTTAATACGAAATACCTATAGAAATAAATAAATGTGTTTCTACTTTTACAGAAGAGTAAGTATTGTTGTTGCCTTATTTAAGCATATTTTAACACGTATTTATTATAATAAGATACACCGCTTACGCTAATTATTAAACTATTCGGTATTTGTCTATGTTAGAATCATGAGTTTTGTTTTGTACTGTCAATGTCAAACACAATTCACAAACAAAAATAATGTCAAAATAACAGCTGTCTGAGCACAGAATACTAATTTAATTTATTTTTCTTATTCTTTTCATTTTTTTTTTCATATTTATTGTATTTGTTGTGTATTTTACAACTAAAATAATTTACTCATCGATTATTCAAACCTGGTGAAAGTTTAAATTGTTAAAATTGAAATCGACAACACTGGGGTAGGTAGTTAAATACATTACTTCCATAGCGACTACTATGTCAACAAACACTGTTGAAACCTATAAAAACATGCTTTAGGAAAATGCGTTCTATAATTTCTTTAACTGTTTCATTGCGTAATTATAATCGGTATGACACATTACACTAGTGTGTTTAATAACTCTTGCCTAAGAGTTCCTGTGGATCCTGTTAGTAAAATGCCAAAATCTGCTTATGAACGAAAGGGGAAAATACATACGTACCAACAGCGTTCTATTGATTCCTCTTCAACGTGTTCTGTTGCTGCTGCTGATGTGGATGCAGATAAAATGAAGGATTTTTACCGTAGCATTCCAGACTATAATGATATCAATCATTTACCCACTGAAGAGTTTTATTCCACACTAAAATCTTTGAGAGATAAAAAAAAGGTCATGCTAGGTCTGGCTATTGAATTTAAAGATGATTTTCATGAACACGGTGACAAAGTATCAGAAAATTTATTAGATACAACAGAAGAAAACAGTAGATTACCAACCGCGATGATAAAAAGTAATAAATCTAAATCAAGTCGCATATTAAGGAGAAAACTATCTACTGGTTCGAAAGATACAAATGAAAATAAAATTAGTTATGAAACACCTAATCCAGCTGTGCCCTCGAAACCCGTACCAAAAAATATTTCAGAGAAATATCCAAAACGTTCTGCTGTAAGAAAAAACGTGGAACAGAACAAGAAAAATGGTCACGATGATTTAAAAATTGCTCCAATGAAAAATAACTTAGAAAAGAATAGAAACGAACAGCCGAAAAGGAACCATTCAGCCTGTTCTATATCATGGAACGATGCGAAGTTTGAAAGTAGAAATGAAGTCGATCAGAAGTTTGATGAGTTTTTTGATGGAAAGAAGTATGCAAGTCCTCTGAATAAAGTAGATTTAGACGATAGAGATGAGTTCAAAACGCAAAGTATGCCTTCAAGTCCTCTAAGGTCGAAACGTTCTGGATCACCTGTTCGACGTAGGAAGAGCATCACGATTCCGAAACCCTTTAAAATGACTGAGAGGTAAGTAGCGAAAATTGTGATAATAACAAACAATGAAACTGAAGGTAAGTTGGTACCCCATACTACTTGCTTAACTCTTTGGTTGGTACTACCTACGCTACGAGACCCTCAGGGAAGACGGTGACACAGTGGCTACTATAATACTTAGACCACATTGAGCGGAGGTCTAGAATTAGGTTGTTTTGTTCTAACTTTGTTCTTCGAAATCAACACTCTTTTTGTCTAATTTTTTTGTTGGACGAAGATTTTAATTTCATTTCTGCAACTTGACGCGATGGCGGTAACAGTTTACAAATGCGACAATTAACTACACACACACACACACACATGACGTTTTTTCAATATGAAATCATCTGAATGTAGGATCCATACTTTCAATTTTCCACAGGGACGAAGAAGAACGCATAGTCAACGAACTCCGATGTCTCCGCAAATCGTTTTCAGAAGACATGCTCGATCAGAAGCGTGAAAGAAGGAAGTTTAGAGCGAAGCCTGTTCCAATCGAGTCCCGCATCCCTCTCTACGACAAAATTCTAGAGGACCAAGCTATGAGGTTTCCATTCGACATGAAAGCTACCTGTATGCTTCTACACTTTTTACTACACTTTTTACACACTACTACTACACTTTTTACTTATTTTACTCCTTCCTTTTTTATTTTTTTTCGTGTGATATTCTTAGTAGGTTTTTATGTAGGTAGATTGGTTCTGGGAAGAAAAGAATCGGGAACTAATTATGTATAGGTACTTATATCTAAATTCAAATGCAACCTCGATTTCATTAAGTCAATATTTGTCTTCATTATCAGTTTCACGGTGCTGATTTCTGTTTTTAGTCATTGAAACTCGTGGTCTATAACATACCTATCTATTCGGCATGTTATAGGCATATCACATTTTATGTTCAGTGCAACAACAGAATACCAATACCTAGGTTCTGCCTATCTATCTACCTAGAACACCAAAAAACATTTATTTCATTTCAAATAGCATGTCGGTAACACCACAACCATACGTATTTCCCGATTCGCGAAATATGGCACATAATATTAGTTAATTTATGATTAATTTTCTTTGACCACAATCATTAGGCTATTTAATTTAAAACTGTTTTTTATTGTACCGAGGCTTCTTAGCTCATTAATAACTTTTTCATCAAAGCCTGGGGCTGTGCTGCTCATTCAAAAATCATGCTTAATAGTTTCATTTACATTTTGCAGACGAGCAATAACAAAGATAAATAGTGAGGCAGAGTTGAGGGCTCAAATGAAACCTTTTAGTTTCACAAAAAGAGAAGAAAAGGGGTTGGGTGGAATGTGTGAACGAGCTGTTCACGTTTTGCCTAAAACTAAAAAGAAGAAAAGATTTAGGGCTCGACCCGTGCCTAAAAACTTGTTTTCAAATTACTTTTACGACAAAATGAGAGAGGATGACTTTTTCAGGTAACTGACCGTTCTAAAAATTATATTACCTGAGTACTTACACAATTTCTTCCCAAGGATCAGCGGAACCACTTCAGTTAATGGCTGGAGCATCATATTGAAACGCAACTTACATAAATTTAGGCTAGGTTCTACCATAGTGGTTGATCTCCATGGAGACAAGTGCGCAGGAGTTATTATAGTGCGCTATTGTGCGAAAAACACAGACACACAGGTGCACAGGTGGTGGATTAAACACGGGTGTAGGTACTCCCACTTGTCTTCATAGTCCGATGGAACGGCAATCCGACACGACTAACGGCTTAACGTGCTCTCCGAAGCAGCTATTGAGAAATTCTTAATGGGAAAACATAATAACACTTTTTCCGACTTGAGAATCGAACCTAAAATCCCGACGCTTAGCGGTCGTGCTTTCAAAATGAGACAAATAATTTGACTGCCCTTAGTCAAATAAATACGAATCTAATATAATTCCGGAAAAGGTTCTCTATGGACTGTCGCCGTGAGTGTTGTTGTACTTAGGTGTGTCGTTATTCAAGATGTAATATTATCATTTTATTTACATTTCAGATCAATGAATAAACGTATTAGGGCTGACGAAATGTTACGAAGCGCAAATTATCCAGGAACCATGGCAGCTCGAGACCGCAGTCGCCTCTCGACCCCTGCGGCTCACAGCGACCTGCCCATAGACCCTTCTCCTGGTGTACCTTCCATTTCATCCTCCGACAGGCAGAGGTGTTCAAGTCCTATGAAAGATCGGAAGAAGCGAGACAAATATCACAAGCCAGACTTCATCACTACAAGTCCTCAGCCGTTCCGATTATACACTGCAGATAGAGCTGCTAAAAAAGTATGTTTTCTTTTACTGTATTTTCACTTCGTTTTCGGTTTTCTGTTACTGACTACACAAGTATTCGCTACTTCCCAAACGTTTGTCCCAAAGTACGTAACAAAGAAATAATTCAAAGATTTATTTAAAATATTTTCAATTTTAGATGCACGATGTTGCAATGAAAATTTATTCCGAAAACAAAAGCACCGAGAGTGGTGGTACTAGTGCGGTTGGGAATGGTCCAGGTGCACGTGCGTACTCTGCCCTCGATCTCCGAGCTTCTGCATCAGGAAGGTCTAACCTAGCAGCCTTATTAAGAGCCGAAGCGGTCAGAAGGAGGTTTGAAATGGAAGCAGCTTCAAGGTTGGCAGAACAACGTCGTCGCAACGAGATGAGGCTGAGAGATCGACAGCTCCGATCCAAACCTGCTTGGCATCTTGTAAAAAACAAGTTAGTTTACAATATTAAAACCAGATCGTAAGCAGAATGTTAACATCTGATGCCAATATATTATTCAAAATATCCTGTTTTATCGCACCTTTTTCTAGCATTTTTTTTATTTTTAATGCAATATTTAAACTACATACTTAGGTAAGTTTTCAATGCTGTGATGACCTCGTCTTTTTAACCGGCTTTTTCTGGTAATTGATTACCTACCACCTAAGGTTAGACTGCGTCTGACCATTTGTCTTTACCTACCGGTGAATGTCGCAAAATAACAAAAATCCGAGGTGTGGCTTGAAGTTTTAATAAATTAGATGATACATCATTCGGAGAATTCGTGACAATAATGAATTGTTTTAATAAAACAATTTATAACAGTAAAATTAGAGAGAGAGTTATGCAGTGAATTTTATTTTATAGTCATGAAGAGGATATTGCAATGAGACTGCAAACTCGGCGCGATGAGGAGAGAATGAGACGTGAGGAGTTCCTTCACGAGATGGAGTTGATGTACGGAAGGGTGCAGCAGCAGCCGATGCTTTTCGAGAGGTATTACGCACCACGATCACTCTCATCGCCACTAGACACCTTGCAACTATCACCGAGAAAGTCAACAAAGAAACGCAGTTCGAGGAACAAATCGTACCATTACAACAGTCCAACTCGATCTCGCAAAGTATCGATTAATGATACAGCTGAGACATACACCGGAGATGTGGCAGAGTTTCTGAACAGAATTGATATCGATGACAAATACTCGAATTCGGAAATAGCGACCGATAGGCCATAGGCCTTAGGTCATATTATCTTTTGAATTGCTTTAACTAGTGCACGGTACATTAACAGATTTTTATTTCATTAATAAATGTTCTACTAAATCACTTTCGGCGTCAAGTGTGTTTATTTTAGACCTTATCCCTGAAAATATTAGGTACCTACATAACATATTATTACTCATTTATTTGTTAGTATTTAAATATTTATGTACATATAAAACTACTATAGGAACTACTTTATAACTACAGAAAGTTTGAATTAGACTAGTTTATCTAGAATCCAAATGAGGAAGTGTGACACAGAGGCGTAGACTCCAGGCTTCTTGATGCCACAGATCGTAGGCCCGAAGGAAACTACTCCGACCAAGTAGTTCTTAGGCCCATCGGGAGTATCGAATACCTGAAAAATTACATTATATAATATACAAGGTGGGGACGACGATACGACAAAAAATTAAAATACTTACTGGTAATAGTTACTAGTTCATAAGAATATTTTGAAACTATCAAATAAATCATAAAAACGAAATAACAAAAAAATAAAACGCCATATAAAATATTGGTTTTCTAACTTGTGAGAAGAGCGGCAACTTGTGGCGTCATAATTTAATATTATTAATGCCTGATTAATGCTCAATAAAAACCATTACACCTAATTACCAAATCCTACCATGATCCTTTTTTTGTGCTATAATTGCCATCCCCATCCTGAATATGAAAATTACAAAGGTAATAATACCTGGTATAGGTAGGTAGTACTATGTCTATATTATTTAATTAGATTCTCGTTGCGTTAAAATGGCGGATCTGTCATAGTAATACACGGCGGTCACGCCCCGATTAAAACCCTCGGGTCGTGGGGTCCGAGTTCTCATCTTCTTTTCAAGGAAATGTCCAAACGGTCAGTTGACACTATCCGTGATCCAAAAGCAAAGTTTTACCTTGGTCAGAGGTTAAGCATCCATCGGGGCAATGCCGCCAGTCTCTTGGGTACCTACATTTCCAAATGATGGCGATGAAAAGGATTTGTTTGATGCCTTATTGAATTAGTCTTTTAGTTTAATATATTAAAGGTTTGCTTTTTTATTAACCTCATAGTTGTATCAACGTGACAAATTAATACCATAACCACATTGCCAAGGTTAGATTTAAGTACCTATATTTATTAAAATAAGTATGTTTTACAGTGATTTTTAAAATAATTGTCTAAAATAAATGAGCTTGTATAACGGACTGAAAAATATTCTGTATATTTAGCATAACATTTACTTTTATAAAATAAATATATCAGTTATGTTTTTATTCAAATACTGGTGAAAAAAAGTTGTCAAAGTGAACCGATTTTCTACTTTTTCAACATTGTTTTTTAATACATAATAGTAATATTTTCGTAATTTTGGCTCTGTTACTGACTTTATGACTGTATATACTGTTGGAAAAACGCATAAAACAAAATATTTTGGCATATTGTAATGGTTGTATTCGTCCTGAAAGTTAACTCTGACGTCTATTTTCGTAAAACGATATGAAAGAATAATTCTTTCATATCGTTTTACGAAAATAGACGTTGAGTGTCTTCGCTTTAAAAAACCATAATTAAAAATTATACTTTTACTCTGTAGCTGTCTAAATCAAGACTTAATCTTTCTAAAACTGTAAATTGTCTTTAAATAATCTGCTCACATAATTACGATATTGCTCTGGGCAAACCGCAAAAACATGAAGTTTTCGTCACGAATCGAATACGCGCTCTTAAGGTTTCATCATTCATCATTTCAGCCAAAAGTCGTCCACTGCTGGACATAGGCCTCCCCAAAGGGGGGATTTGCACTTAAGGTTTACTAGCAGATATTATTTTAATTTCAATGGTATCTATAGAGAATTATTTTGTTCACTAACTAGTTAGTACCTACCTACAGATCATGGCTATCGTGAATGTGCCTACTTCTTGTCATACAAATTAAATACGAAACGGTAACATCAAATGAATGCGGAATATTTTCATGAAATTTACACGGGACCAATTTTGACGTAGACACTATTAATTATTTATCAAAAAAAGAATCATCGAAAAAAGTTATGCTATAGGTATGTGTCAAATTGAAAATTTCCTTCTTTTTTGAAGTCAGTTTAAAAGAGAATTGATTGGATATAAAACTCTTTTCTATTTATACCACGATGAGAAAAGGTGATATCATTTTATTCATAGTAAGTAGTTAGGTAACCAGTCATAAATTCTGCATGTACCTAGCCAACATTATAGTCATCAATAAAGGTGTTATCTTCTGATTTCTATCATAAAAATATAAAGTACATACCTAATACTATTGCTAGAATAGAACACAACAAGGCTGCTGAATAATTAATGATTAGCATTGAATACATTTAATTACCTTCATAAGTGGACCTCCTGAATCACCCCCGCATGCATCCTTATTGTGTTCTGCGCCTGCGCAGATCTCGGATTCAGCCAGTTTGAACCCTTTCCCGAATGAGTCGCACAACGCGGGCGCCACTACTGGAATCTGTGAATAGTTTTTACAAAATAAGGTATGTTTACATTTAGAAATAGGTTTCTTGGGTTATCTAGACCTAATTTGACAATAACTGCACAATATTGCTGATAGCCGCCTCTTTTAAATAGCGTATTATTAAAAAATATTATTGGGCCAGTTTTATCTGATGATAGTGTCCGCTGGAACACTATCATCCACTTGTTAAATCTTTGTTTTTGTCAAACTGGAATATTCCAGAAATATAGATAAACTAGCGATCCGCCTCGGTTTCGTACAGTTGCGATGTAGATCAAACTACTTACTAAGTAATCTAAGTACGTAGGTATACACCTTCTTCTTGAATCACCTTATTTATTGCCGAAAATTGCATAAAATCCGTTACGTAGTTTAAAAGATATAAGGGTACAGGACAAGTGCAAACAGCGGGAGTGACATTGTCTTATACCATGTAAAGATTTGGCAAAAAAAAACCACTTGATCGTACTCACACCAACAACTTGGAG
This sequence comes from Charanyca ferruginea, assembly GCA_947361185.1. Taxonomy (NCBI): domain Eukaryota; kingdom Metazoa; phylum Arthropoda; class Insecta; order Lepidoptera; family Noctuidae; genus Charanyca; species Charanyca ferruginea. The sequence continues at coordinate 12,209,413 of OX376076.1, forward strand.
CACATTAGCGCGTTCCTCCGTGGTCATGTTCATCTTCCCCCAACCAGCAACCATCATAAGGTCTCCAATTTTGAAGTTCGCCAGTTGTTCAGTCGTACGAGGCAAGCAGATGGGCATCACATAGTCTTGAAACATTCATCAGAAATTAGACAAGATTTTAATTTTGATGGGTGTACCTACTGGAGTTGAAAGTCTCACTAAACGATTATAGTAGAAAGGATTCAGAGGTATCCTAACTCCAGTATGCAAAGCATCTCCTCTCCTCTCCACTTTGATGGGTGGTGGTCATAACGCCAGTCTGACATTATGACGCCCAAATTAGTTAAGGTTATCTATCAGTTTGTACAATAAATACAAAAATACGATTCAATTATAGTTATCATCCATTTATCAATTATAGTTCTATCCTCGAGCAACTACACATAAGGGATAGACTATCCACGATATGTAACCAAAGGATTCTCGGTTATTTTGGTCACATTGCCCCAAGATAACTTTGAAAAGTTGATGGTGATGAGCCAGGTAGACGATAAAAGACCTTGCGGTCGGTCCCCTAACTGCTGGTCAGACCAAGTAACCGCCCTCACAAAAAAAAAGTCTCTGTTACGACCACCCTGAGAGAAGTAGAAATTGCACGAAGTGGAAAAGCGTCATATTTAAAGCTACGAAGCACAGATTTGTTTTTTTTTAATTAATTACGCATAATATTAATCACAAAATGACTTACCGAGGGAAGAAAATGTTTACTTTATTTTTTTACTTACGATTTTTGTAGGTACGCAAGCTAGGCACAAAACGAAGAACGCGAAGTACTTAGTTGCTCTTGCGTTATCTAAGTCTATCTATATCTGTGCTACGAAGGCCTTTCAGAGACATGACCTTCAGTAACGAAGAACGTGGCTAATGAAATGAGATAGTTACCATTTAGGGTAACGGGCTTGTCTAACTCGATGATTGCCACGTCATTGTGAAATGCTGGCTTGTTGAAAAGGGGGTGACTGGTGATGTTCTTGATGGCTCGGTCTTGTACTGCAGGGGCACACACTTTCAGCTCACAGTCCGGATCCGTTCGAGTGTCGTGTTCACCCACTCGAATAGTAGTCCTGATAGGTAGGTAGTTAAAATTATTTATATTTGGGAAACAACAGCTTGTATTATTGGTATGTAAATCATTAGACTGTTCAAAACTTGAATTTTTAAAGAAAAACTGATTGAGGAAAAAAAATACTACCTACTGCTGGTAGAAACGGAAATTTTAAAAATTATGACCTTTTGGGGTTCTTACTTGTTCTCAAAAATCTAAATGAATGTATTATTTCTTACAAAACGTATCCATAGTCTGATTTCTGCACGCAATGCGCCGCTGTGAGCACGTGGCGGTCGGTGACCAGCGCACCCCCGCACATCCAGTCGATCTCATCGTCCTCTGTTATAACATTGCCATAATCGAATAACATAAAATCATTTTCAACACACTTGCTCATAAAATGGCTCTAATTTCACCGCAATTAGGCACATAATGACACCTGTAATCAAACTGTGACTTTTTCATTGCTATTATTCACAAGTGAGTTATAGGGTTTTTTTTTTTATTTTATTGGTTGAGTTGTTTTGTTCTTAAAAAAGTTTCGATACAAAAAAGATCGTGTTCAATAAGTACAAATAAATTAATGTACCTATTGCTTGCTCATTTCATGCAACTTCGTATTTAAATAGATAATTTCACTTATACGTTTTTAATAAATAAAACTTTCACTTTTGTTTTCTCTGTAATAAAGAAAACTTTGAATTCCCCATTTTGTACGTGGCTACGTAGAACGCTATCCGCGAAAAGACACAAAAAAGAAACCTCATTCTTTTAGTCTATGGCCGATCGCCATTGTTTGATGCGCGCGCATAGGAAAACTGATTAATAAATAAATAAATAAATAAAATAAATAAATATCTTGGGACAACTCACACACGGTCATCTGGTCCCAAGCTAAGCAGAGCTTGTGTTATGGTAACCAGACAACTGATATACATACTTATATAATTTATAAATACATACATATTATAGATAAACACCCAGACACAGAACAAACACTCATGCTCATCACACAAAGTTTGTCCTGGGTGGGAATCGAACCCACGACCTCCGGCTTAGCAGTCAGGGTCAGTGACCACTAGACCAACAGGCCCGTCAATACCCGCCCGGGCCCGGGGTTAATTTATCCCGCCATTGCGAAAAAAAATTCACAACTCGTTTTCACTGTTGAAAATGATTTTTTAGAATAATTTTCTTCATAAGTGTGTTGAAAAACGCCGTATGATACACGTGTGTATTGATGATTACCGTCCTCGGCTCTCTTAAGACCCTCACCTAACGGCTCGGGTCTCAATGGCGCCTCAGCGGTAATCACCAACATTACACACTTGTACCATAATGTACTATTTTAGACTTCCGTACAAAAAAAGAAACGAACCCTTATAGGATTTGCTCCGAATCTACTGGACCAAATCAGGAAATATATTTTTTAAATAAGGTCATTTTCGGCGGACAAATTAGGAAATTTAAAAAAGAAGTTTTATATATATTTCATATATATATCAAATGAAAGAGCTCGTTATGAGGATCTCAAATATATTTTTGTTATTATTGTAAAATAAATAGTTTTCATTTTATTCATGAAAGAAGACGAAAAATGTCCATTTTCCCTGATCTACGAAACTACTGAACCTTCAATTTTGAAAAAAAAAATACAAAATATAGTTCATTGCTTGTAGATTACAGGAAAACCTATAAGATTTCTATCAATTGGCATTGTACGGAACCCTCTCCACGCGAGTTCAACTCGCACTTGGCCGGTTTTGTGGCATGGGTATTTATTTGTTAATTTTGTAATAGTTTTGGAGATTCTTGCCCAGTTGAAAACCATCAATTATGGAAGATGGTGAAAACGATATATTTCTGAAAATACATATTGGATTAAACAGAAATATCCATCTTATTTTAAATAACCTGTCGTTAATTTATTACTGTCATATTATAATAGGTAGGTATCTACCTACTATGATCAATTGGCTAAAAAAGAAAATCATTATATTACGATTGTAGCATTTTAAGAAAGGCAGTTTAAGAAGGCAAGGCAGTTTAAGAAACTTCGATCAAAACATGTACTACTATGTAGGTAAGTAAATAATTCACCTCTGACTGTAATACTTGAGAACTTATGAAGTAATGTTGATAATGATTAATGATGTCAGATAAGAAACTGTTTGTCGCAAGATCTGTGTTCCCAATTTCTATGAATTAATTACTAATTATCAATCAATCTGTCGTATTAGGGTAAACCCTGTAATGATAGTATAAGCTGTTAAACAAAACATAAATAAATTCAGAGTAAATTTTATTTTATCAGTTATCCTGAATTACTCAGTTCACTGTTATGGACCGTAAGACATAGAATGAGATAAATAACACTAAGATTTATGTACAGTCACGAGTAAAAACATGTAAACAGTCTCATTCTAAACTGATATTGATTGAAATGTTATGGGGTTACGAATAGGGTGTTTTTGATCCCAAACTTCTATAAAATATGTTTTATCTTTAAGTTGAAATAGTTATTTCACGAGAAAATTGCTTTGGAATTTTGCAATGTGTATTTATATACATATTTATGCTCATGACTGTACATAGTCTGGCCTGTGTCATGCTAATTTGAAAAATATCAGAGCTATACTAGAACGACCTTCCTCGGTAAATTAAGATGTCACTAGAAAAAACGCTACTTAAACGTTTTGAGGAACCCAAGTATATTAGGGACTATAAAGTATTCAGTACTGACCAATCGTCCGTATGGTGTCGGGCGTAAAAAATAGCACCATCCCATATCTTCTCGTGGGTGTCGTAAGAGGCCACTAAGGGACTCACCAGAGAATGGGCAGCAGCGTTCTCTGTGCCTTTGTAACAACCATACTGCGATCGCCAACCCGCCTGCCAAGCATGGCGATTATGGCAAAACCCCCCCTTTTGGGGGAGGCCTATGTCCCGCAGTGGATGTCTTTCGGCTGAAATGATGATGAATGATGATGACTTACCAATGTATCCGAGTCGTGCTATCCAGGGAAACTGGCCTAGACCCGCGTTGACTCCACCGATGATGCGGTCGGCAGCGCTCTCTCCGCAATCGACGGCATCCAGCTTGGTCCATGCTGGGTGCTTGGATATCTCCTCCGAAGTTGTAGTTTTGTCCAGGTCCGTAGCTAGAGTTGAATTTAAAGTAGGGCAGCGGTGGTTACAAGTAGGGTTTAAGTAAAAAGTTTACTTGATCTGATCTGGTAAATCGAGTTTATGCTAAAAATATAGTAGATAAACTTTATTATTATTATTTCCCCAAAAAAGTATAATAATATTCCTACTTTTTTAGCTTCGATGCACGGAAATACATTCGTAGAAAATATTAATCAGATTCTGACCATTTTTATTGGCTTAAATTGACTTCAATTTAGCGAGCAGTTCAAGTTTCATCAAAATCGGTTCAGTAGATAGTTTTTAAGATATGGACTAATACATAAAGTGTTGAATTATAAATTATTATTTACTGTTACTACCGATTCTTGGTGGATTTTGATGATAAAAAATGGGTGCTAAAGAGCGGAAACCATAGAACAACAAACAGATCGAAAGCCTCCGACTTCCGAAAGTCTGCACTCAAGTTATAATATCACATTTTAGTTTTTGAAGGCGGTTGGTTTTATTTAGAATAAAATTCTTCAATTTTCTTTTTTTGCTAAAGTGTAAGTATAAAGCTATCATGAAAAATAAATGTATACAACTCAGCTTACTGAAATTTTGGACGTGAATAAAACGAAAATCGGAAATTTTTATGTCAACTCATGCAACTCAATCACCTGTCTTGCCATTTAAACATAAGTTCATAACACGATTGTACTAAATGTGTAGGTACTCAATTTGTACATAAGTACCAAAATAATAAGTAGGTACGTATTTGTATTGTTTTTTTTTTCATTTTGTGGGTCGTTGTGGGCGTAATGTATAGGTAGGTAGTGTAGGTACATGTCGCACGAATGTTAATCCTTTCTTCTTTCCTCCATGATAAATCAGAAATATATTTTTTTACCTCTTAATCACTGAATTCAGTTCTACTGAAACCATTTACGGCTTTTCTGTAAGTTACAATTGGAAACTGTTTCCAGTAAGTACCTGACTTCTAGTATATTCATAATATTGAATAGTTGTTAATAGTTTTGCGGGACAGTTACACCATCTAAGCAGCATAGGTAGGTAAACCACACGATTACACAAACCAAAAAACCATTTTACTAAAAATAACAAATTAAAATTGCATATACATATGCAATAAACATAAATATATTTAGAATTTCTGCAATTAGCGCAACGTGAAGAATCAATACACACATTCACACAAACAAATACACACATTCACACACACAGACACCCACACACACACATAAAAACTCACATCATCATCTCATCACATTTTCAAATTGTTATTCTGATTGTGAATGAGTTACGCTTATATGCATGGGTGAAGATGAAACTGATGAAAAGGTAATTCAGTGGGTTGTATAGAGCTTTGTCAACCGATCACGATTTTGAAAATAATTGGAACTGAGACAGTGAGAACAAATAAAAAGTCTGCAGTTTTAATGCAGGCCACATTTGCACCAGTATGCATTAACGTATACCTATGTGGAATGAATTAGTGCAAGTATCTGAGCTGCTTATTTGTGGGCACAATGGCTTCACGCTGACTTGTGCAAGTCTAAACTTGTGCAAACTCTAATCTCTATATCGTAACATGAATGGCTACCATAAGTACCAAAGTAATCTTAGTGTGACCTATCCCTGTTAGACTGTCTTCCGTTAGAACTAAGAAGATCCTAGAAGTGTAAACAATATTTCCCTACCGCTGCACTTCTCCGTTCCTGTCTGCCCAGGTATCTTAACGGGCTAGCATAAGTATTTTAAACCTGTCTGTTCTGTGCCTGCAGACAAAATCCCTTTCTGTTAGCGTTAATGACAATGGAAAAATTAAATTGTATGGAGTTGACGTTTGCTTACCAGATGTCACGTGATGCAAATATGTCAACTGCGTATGCAGTTGACATCTAGTATATTCATAATATTGAATAGTTGTTAATAGTTTTGCGGGACAGTTACACCATCTAAGCAGCATAGGTAGGTAAACCACACGATTACACAAACCAAAAAACCATTTTACTAAAAATAACAAATTAAAATTGCATAAACATATGCAATAAACATAAATATATTTAGAATTTCTGCAATTAGCGCAACGTGAAGAATCAATACACACATTCACACAAACAAATACACACATTCACACACACAGACACCCACACACACACATAAAAACTCACATCATCATCTCATCACATTTTCAAATTGTTATTCTGATTGTGAATGAGTTACGCTTATATGCATGGGTGAAGATGAAACTGATGAAAAGGTAATTCAGTGGGTTGTATAGAGCTTTGTCAACCGATCACGATTTTGAAAATAATTGGAACTGAGACAGTGAGAACAAATAAAAAGTCTGCAGTTTTAATGCAGGCCACATTTGCACCAGTATGCATTAACGTATACCTATGTGGAATGAATTAGTGCAAGTATCTGAGCTGCTTATTTGTGGGCACAATGGCTTCACGCTGACTTGTGCAAGTCTAAACTTGTGCAAACTCTAATCTCTATATCGTAACATGAATGGCTACCATAAGTACCAAAGTAATCTTAGTGTGACCTATCCCTGTTAGACTGTCTTCCGTTAGAACTAAGAAGATCCTAGAAGTGTAAACAATATTTCCCTACCGCTGCACTTCTCCGTTCCTGTCTGCCCAGGTACCTTAACGGGCTAGCATAAGTATTTAAAACCTGTCTGTTCTGTGCCTGCAGACAAAATCCCTTTCTGTTAGCGTTAATGACAATGGAAAAATTAAATTGTATGGAGTTGACGTTTGCTTACCAGATGTCACGTGATGCAAATATGTCAACTGCATACAATTTGATTTTTCCGTTGGCGTTAACGCTAACAGAAAAGGGATTTTGTCTACAGGCCATTATTATCATTATTTATCATTAGCTCTTTCCAATCATCATCCTATCTTTCATAGGTCGCTACAAAGCTCTATACAGGATGTATTTTTGTACCCAAGCAATTAGATTAAGGTTCTGAACGCCAAAGTTATGAATTCGGCTTATTTTGAGCCTAGAATATTGAAAATGGAGAGTTCGTTTTGGAAACAGCGCCTCAATCTTCTTTATTAACTGCTTGGGCAAAGAAATACATCCATTACCCACCTTTAATCGATCTGAGAGGAGTGAACCTCAAAAACAGATTGTTCCTAAGATTGTGCAACTGGAGCCATGTACCTGTGAATTCAGTTATGATTTGATTCATAATTTGTAATAAAATTATGTAAGAAATTAGGAAGGTACATATTAACAAGACTTACTTGTTACTAGGTACCTTCCAATTTCTTACATCATTTCAAAACAATTAACAAAAAGTACGTAACTATCTGCTTAGATTACAATTTATTCAAAGAATAATTAATTATTACAACATTTAGGTACTATTAACGCTTTTATAAAGAGTAGCCTTGTAATTATTTTTTACGAGTTATTTCAATTAGAATACACTTTAGATATTCTATGTGTACATAGTATTATAAATGACGTAAAATACCAAGAATTCAGGTATGACTTAGGTAAATAGCTGTTAATTATATATCATGACGAACATCGGGGACAAACCTGATCCCAAAGATATTAAACACAGTTCACCGAATATTTTGTTGAATGAGTAATCAGAGGAAGGAATCGGCACATGATGTTTTAAAATGGAATCGTTTATCGTATAAGCCAAAGGCATGTATATAACATGTAGGCTGTTATTGTTGAGGGTCCTGTAGCTATTGATTTCTGAACGAATAATAAAATCGTATCTACCTAGGTATATTATGTAAAAATTATAAATGATTTTTTTTTCTAAATAAAGCTGTCGCACAGCTATCTTAAAACCATTTTTTGCAACATGTAAATCAAAAATGAATTTACGTACTCTATGTTTAATACATTCAACAACATCGTGTAATAATAAAAACACCAGAATAATAATAATTGACTTTGTAAACTAAGTGCGAACAGCGTTAATGAATTAGAAATAAATCGATTAACTTACCCGTAACGCCGCCGTAATACAGCAGGATTGTAAACGTTAACGTGAACCGCCATTTAATCGAAAACATAATTGGTGTTATCCGTTTATTATTTTCAGACAAAAATATTTAGGAAGTTTGTTGTGCGAACTAACGTTCATGACTGCATGGTTTGCTTTTCCAGTGTTCAGTTCATACGTGCAACAAGTGCACTGCAGCGTACAAACGATATTAGTTACGCGCGTGTTCTGCACTGTTCTCACCTAACTTAGGATAGCAACCAAACCTTACCGTCGTGGTAAAATATCATTATAGTATTCGCTAATACCAAAGATTATAATGCTTTGCTTGCCAAACCAAAAAACAATCGGTTGGTTCTTTAAAGTCCTTCGTCCTCAGTAGGAACTCAAACGTGACGGTCATATGTATTAAGCAGTACGTGGCGATAATGATCAGTAGGCAATCTTGGTAGTGATTTTTTTTTGTCGATTAATATTTCCTAACATTTTCACACTGATATGGTTCATTTGGTATAATTTAATAAGAAAAATAAATATTGGTTTCGTATTAAATGAATCTGGTTACAGGTTAGTTCCTAACTTTTTTAAGACGATGAGAAATGCTAGTGAACGGAACCGTCTGTAAAGTCTGTTGTGGAAGGTATTACTTCTGATGGTCCTTTGATGGTGAGCTGTCATGAATATTCTACTTGTGGTGTTTTTTTGGAAAAAAAAGAAAGAAATGAAACTGTCTTAAATGATCACTTAATAAAATACTGCTTTCTCTTTTGATTTGTCTTTTCTTTAAACTTGACAGTAATGCATGGCATTTTCTTATAAACATCACGAGAAACACTGATCACTACATTCAGATATTCTGGAATCAGGCGTCACTAACTAAACCTACATCCTCTGTCCTGTATGTTCGCAGCCTGCATTCTTATGAACCTAAAACATTTTATACTTTAACGAAACCGGTGTTCGTCACTTTTAAATTTAACAACGTTCTTTTCCATTAGATACCTACGTAAAAAAATCAATAATTAGTTATCCTGTTTCTCGTGTTTTCTACCGATGGTGAAATAATGTTGAAATGGCTTTTATTCTATTGTCTACGAAGACTATTATATTTTATAATTTATTTAACATTTCCAATTAGGTTTCTCCCATTACCTAGTCTAGTCCCAGGAAAACAAACCGATAAAATAAGTACCTACCTACGTATTCAAGTTCTGATATTAAGTTGATGAAGCATCTCTTTTTTTTAATTGAACATTTGGTTTGACGTCCAGGCTTTTTCCTTTATTTGCACCTTACCTACGCAATTTCCTCACCTTTTCCTGATCTTTTGCATCCACCAAAAACTGGTTCAGTGTTATTTTTTTATAAAAGCACACGTCAATAAGTTTATTTGGAAAGTTGCAAGAGGATACTTAATACCGTTATTTGAACTTCCTTCCTTCTATTCGTCAGTAAAAATATATTATGTATAACTCAGTTAGCGTTTTATTGACGTCATTGCTTATGACGTACCTAAAGGATTGCGTGGACAAACGGTCAATAACTTAAGATTCTATTACCAACCATGCGCTCCATCGTCACATCAGCAAGTTCCTGGTTACAATTCTTTGAACTACTAAAATGCTTTCTGGGACTTCTAATTGCATCGTTTGTTTTTTATATAGGTACTTAAACCATAACCAATCATGACTCACTGACGATTACATAATATTTGGGTTTCATGCTAGTTAAAGTAAAATTCAAATAAATTATTGAAAGACCAATTTTCATATAAAATATCTTCATTTGCAATCTCTGTTTCTAACGTCTTCATCACCAGTGGCGAAGCAAGACTAAGCAGAATTATGAGTGTGCAACGACAGCTATGACGTCTACGAAGGCTTTATAATTTATCATTCCTCATGGTCTTATTCCAAGCTGCGAGGTGGCTTTGAAGCTATGCACACGTCTATCCATAACTATATAAAAGTTCTATATTATTTACCACAACACAAACACACCGGTTGACCGTAGTCATATTTATTTAGATATATTTATTGCAAGGCTGTGTTTCAAATTGAATTTGTTAAAGTTGTACCTTGAAAATTGATTACAAATTCACTATACTAGCACCTTTAACAATAAACCAACCAGCACCTAACAAATTATATATAATGCAGTATGATTTATTTACGTATTTATAAGTTAGCTGCTGCAATAAATTCAGATTACATAATAGGCAGTTGAAAAAAATATAAAATATAACTTTTATATAAAATAATAAAATAAAATAAACAAAGACAATCGGTATACGTGGTAATGATGATGACGTGTAATAAGATCAACTTGATAATGAGTGATTTTGTATCGATAAAAGGTTTCGTCAATTTCAAGTGTTCCTGAGTTACTCATACCAGCACGGGAGTCTATCTAAAAGTTAACGAAAGGCTTAATTTTCGTACTTATGTTATGTAACAAGTTTTATTATCATCTGAAACGATGCCATCAATTTATACAAGCATTTCCTTTTGCTGGGCATGTAAATGCACGTTTATTTATTATCATTTATCAATCCAATGAAAATCAGGCGACAGTCAACCGTTACCTACATACCGGCTGAAAAATGCAACCGAAATTATTTTAACACTAGCTTCTGCCCGCGACTTCGTACGCGGATCCTGTTGCTTATGCCAGCGACAACGGGGTCGGCAAAATCGAAGATCTGAAACGTCTGATGTCGAATTCGGTTCAATTTTGGCCAGTAGAGTCAAATTTTCAATGATATACCATCGTCATCAAAAATCAGTCCTAAACTGTTACCGCCTTCACCGCGTGGAGGTACTCCCAGCCCAGCTTATGTTATTTTATAAGATACAGTGAAATTAGTGATAGCTTTTATTTTAGTTATTAGCTTTGATTTTCACATCAGATGTTTCTGACTTTCGATTTTTATAAGTCAACAGGAAATGCCCATCAGACCGAACAACTTTTGCTAAGACGTCATTCCTATATGTGTCATGGTGTAGCTGAGCTCTTGGAGTTCCACATCAGGTGTTCCAGATCTTCAAATTTATTCTCTCAGCAGAGAATGCTCGTCACGTGGAACAATTTTTGCTATGGTACCATTTTTGTATCTCTTATAGTTTAGCTGGTCTGTTGCGGTTCTGCATCAGGTGTTCAAGTTTCCAAGATAAATTATAGCCTATGTGTTGCCCAGACTTAATACCTATACAACAAAAGAAAAATCATTCAAATCCGCCCAGTAGTTCCGAAGATAAGCGTGTACAAACAAACAGACAAACAGACAGAATTTTTTTTTTGGATTCGTGCTCTATTACTGTTCCTAAACCCCCCTCAATTATTTTTTTTTTAATATATTCAATGTACAGACACAGTTTTGTTACTGTTTTATTATATGTATAGATGTTTACTGGTAAACCGGTTAATGCCTGTCAAAAAAGTGACATTGTAAGATTTGATAGGACTTTTTGTACCAGTAGATACATTTATTATTTTTCTTCTCAGGCCAAACCGATCGAAATTTATGTCCGTTTTCGGTTTTTGAACCACCTACAAAAATAATGAGGTTCTGAATTCTACCTCTACTTTGTTTTTCTTTTTTGTTGAGAAGTGCAATGCATGATCAGACTATGCTAACGACGCGACGTGGAGTCATTACAACCCTATAATAATATTAATGTAAGTAGGTACCCGGCAAACGAGTGGTACCGACTGTAACCACGAAGGTAAGAAGGTAAGTAACATATAGAAAGTTACTACAAATAAACTAGTTACAGTGCCTAGTTAAACAAGTGCACCAGAGTGTACTGGTTTAAGACGCTGCCCGACGACTTTGGTGCCATCCCACAGGCTTTTAAGCGCACCTATTAAGCGAAAATCTTCAACGAGAAGCAGGTAGGAAGATCGCGGTGTCAAGGAGATAGGTGAGCATGTTTCCTCGCGAAACTAGTATGGTAATGACCGTTTCGTTTATCTAGTCGACGCGATGACCCTCTACGTCATTCTGTCCATCTCTTCAACTAAGCAGTCTCGCTAATACCTACCTTTTAAAACAAATTATTAGTTTGAAAAGAGATAAAAAACAACAACACAAGGAAAATGACACATGAGTGGCCGGAGTTTGTAAACTCGTATAAAACGAACCGGCGCTCATTCTGACGCGGGCTTTATCAGCGGATAACCAATCCACACAGACAATAATAATTAATTTTATTAATGGGACAACGACAGTTCGACGCTAAAAGTCTATCAAATAAATAAAGTGTTTCTCAACGATCGAAGATCAAGTTGTTTATTTATACAGTTGGTGTGTTTGCTATATAATTTAGTGTTTGACGTGAATAGTGTTATTTAAATTAGTAAAAGACTGTGATTTAAACAATTAATAATGTTCAAGCTAATGATAACCGTGACTGTGTTTCTGCAATTACTGCTGCACGCGGAATGCTGTAAGTGCAATTTGATTTTACACCTGACATTAAACTAGAGACGGCGATGGATCGGAACGTTGAAATGAATGTGCCTTTTATTACCATGTCTAAATGAGCTTAATTTGGATCCAATTAGATTTTCATCTAATCTAACATTAATTAGTACTAAATGTGCAGGTGTCAACCAAACGAAGGCACTTGACATGCGTGGTGCATTGCGTCCCACTGCCACCTGAGAGAAAGGAGGCTTGAGTCCCAGCTGTGGGAATAATGTGGGCTGATTATTTTTTGCTGTGGGCAATGTATGACGGTAGAGTAAAATAAATACAAAATGTTGGACACGTAGGTACACACATTCTGTACACATTAAACAAATAACACTTTAGTACAAGTGTCATGACCATAATGTAAAGTGGTGTTTACATCAATTTGCAATAAACTCTCATAAATGTGGGGAAAACACAGTTCACTCGATACTCATAATAATAATTAAGTATGTTTAACATATAATATTATGTGTAAACATAATAAGGATATAATAAGGTTATTAGGAGGAAATGAGTGTAAATTAAATTTCTAGAATAAATTATTTGAAACACAAACAACAACACCCAAATATTATTTACCTACAAAATATCACTTGATGAATAACTGAATACGTTAAAAAACATTAATCTTGTTTTTGGTTCTGTCTAGTTTAGTATAAAAGTCGATCGACATGAATAAGAATATTTAAAAAAAAACTTGAAGGGAAGTTTTTAGAGAATCAGTTTTCGCATGTATTCTAAAAGCATGTCTAGTCAAGTTGTCGTATGATAGGTACTATGTATCCGTCGGATTCGTGTAACGCAGCACAGCAAGCATAGCATGACCACGCTATGTCTACAGAAGAATATAGACATACTGACAGGAAGAATAGACAAACTGTACTGACTTGTCTATTCTTGCTGTCAGTATGTCTATTCTTCCGTGCTGGTCGTAGTGCCAAACCTTGAGAGCTGCCTATGTTCGCAGTAGACGTCTTTCAACTGAATTAATGATGATACACACGTCAAAAGAAGATCGTCCTTTTACAACGAGAACGACTTGCAGTGCAATTCTGTAAGAATTCACCCGCGAATTCGAATCGTATTCGCATTTCCGATTTCACTTACCTGAAGTGAAAAGTATTTGGTATTCGCTAAAATAGTAACGAAATAATGGTTTGCTTCACCTATGTTGTCACTTAGTGGCGCTAGAGTAGTTTTTATCGAGTTACAGACTACCTACAACAGTTTTCACCGCGGAAGCAGAAGTGAGAACTGCCCCCTTATTCACAACCATTCGATACGTTTCCGTGTCGGTAAGGAACCGTATTAGACAATGTCATTTCCGACTTCAGTCTTCGTATGTTCGTTGAACTGTCAAAATTATTCGGTTTCGGATTTGTGAATTGCGTTTGAAGGACATCTTCGATATCTTTTGACTTTCGATTCGGTACGGAATCGAATCGAATGATTGTGAATAAGGGGCCTGGAGTGAGTTCTTACAGAATAACATAGCTGTTGAGTTTAGGAAGAACCTTTGTCTGAGATTCAAACTGTAGGTCAAACATCGTCTTTTGCAGACGGTGTTATAATCTTCCGTTATGTGACCTAGTGCACCGGCCGTCAGTGACGACCGAAGCCAAGTTACTTGCCCCATTTTGTTTGAATAACGAGATATAATATTGAGTACTAGCTTTTGCTCGCGACTTCGTCCGCGTGAAAGTCGGTTATCGCGGATGCAGACGAAGTCGCGGATTAGTAAGTAGCCTATGTCCTTCCCCAGAGCTCAAGCTATCATCGTGTCAAATTTCATTAAAATCGGTTCAGCCGTTTTATGGTGAAAGCGTAACAGACAGAGTTACTTTCGCATTTATAATATTAGTATGGAAGTATGGATTATTAACTAAATTAATAAATTAAGTATATACGTATATTAATTACATTAAGTATATTAAGTAATTATCGAAGTATGGATTACTGGCCCAAATGTAACTAAATTAACAAGCTGAACTAAGGTTGTTTAATTTATTCAGGGAACTCTATGCGAGGATATCCGCATGTTCTAGAACGCATTAGGGCCGCGTGTGCGGTGGATATGTCCCACTCTCCATCAGAAAGGACCAGCATGTGCCTAATAAGTGGGAGCATTATTGTTAAAGATGTCATCTACCCTATTACCCCACTGTTTATAGAAACAACAAAAAACATAGTAGCCTATTATTTTTTCCCTGAAATACCTAGTTACTACATTTTTATTTTATTCTGTGTTTGCAAAACCTGTGTTACCAAAAAATTAACATAATACACAACGATAATTTTATCAAAATATGTTAGCAGCTTTGTCATGGTGATCGTAATTAAAAGACATATTTTTCATTTGTTGCGAATGACTTGCTATTTCTGCGTTAGTTGACCATGTTCTGATGGAATTTGTTAGTCCAATCGGTCGACACTAGTTATTTAAATAATAATGCGTACAAAAGTTTATTCATCATCAACATCATCAGCCGAAAGACGTCCACTGTTGGACAAAGGTCTCCCCCAAAAAGCGGGGGGGGGGGGGGGGGTTTGCCGCAAACCCACGCTTGGGAGGCGTCTTGGGTATCGCAGTGAGGCTGTTAAGTACACGGAAGCCGCTGCTACTCCGTCTTCCGAATTTTCCCTCAGTCGCCTTCTAAGACACCCTCGGGATGAAATGGGTGGGTGCTATTCTGACCCGGGAGATTTATTACATTATTTTTAAATATTAGTGCCTACAGTATTGAATAGTACAAATACCGGTCCATCGCCTATTGTTAATTTTAAAAATCCTTGCGTCACTGCTGAGTTTTACAACACAGAAGAATACTTTTCTGTGTAAATTATAATCACTCCACGGCATCGTTAGACTTCCAGAGTCGGGATTTGTGCCCAATTGATAACAACAGGCTTTCCCATTCTTAGATATGAAATATAATCATGGCTGATGAAACGTGGGTGTAGGTACTGTACACCAACCTTTCTGTAGGAAACCGGCGCGGCGGCGGCTTGATATTTATTTACATTGAAACAGTAAATGTTATTATCTGTTCTAGTATACGCTGGAGACATTTGCACCTGCGACAATGGGCCTGGCATCTGTGTTCCCTTGCGGCAATGTCAGCATATCTACGAGGAGGTTATAAGGGCAGGGAACCCCATACCGCTACAAATGAGGAAGAAGCTACAGAAATTAACTTGTGGTTACGAATTCAAGGACCCTATGGTGAGCTAGCATTTTATAGAGATTGTTGAGTTCAGTGGTATGCCGCAGATTTCTTTTAATTCGTATTTTCATTTATTAACGTGAAACTAATATAATTAACAAACTATAATAAATAGGCTTCATCATACATCTAATAAACGGCAATTTTGAAATGATTTTAACAACTCTAAATTATTATTGTGCCTAATATTAGTTAAATGATGCTCCAAAATACACTTAGTACCTACTATTATTACTGGTCGACAAAGTTTTTTTAAATTCTTTATCCTGAATGAGAATTTGTATTTAAAATATTTCTTGTCTAATGTTGATAATGAATCACAGCATGTGGTATTTGATTTGAGATGGTTGTTTACTCCTGTTTTGCTACGCGGATATTTCCTAAATGACTGATGTAGACGTAGTTTATTCACGTATGACTCAAACTGTACACGAAAGTAATTAATGTTATAAAAAAATCGTGATTAATGAAATTAGCTTCAATTTTGTACAACGTTGTCTATCTTCATATTTGTTTGTTAACCTGTGTTGGCCCAACGCTGGGCAACGGTCTCATACCTAATTTACACGCTTTTATTTTAAATAACGTAGTGAGAGCTTCAAGCAATATTCTAAAATAAATAATAACTTTGTTTTTCAGGTATGTTGCGGTGCTTCGGGAAATACAGCTATTGAAAAACCAGCAACTCATAATTTGGTCACAGGACCAGATGAAAATGTAGAACCTTTTACTAGGGCTACGCTAGATAATAAAAATGGGGAGCCAATAAGCGTCGAATCTCATCCGAACCTAGGCTTCTTGCCCCTGCATTGTGGGAATATTGACAGTGACAGAATAAATGGTGGCAACAGGACGCAGCTGTTTGAAATGCCTTGGATGGTGCTTATATCTTATGATTCGGGTAGGTCATATCTATAAGTTACCAATCTACGTAATCCCAAATTAAGTAATTACGTAGTTATGAAATCGATAATGAAAGTTTAGAAGTTCAATAACGAGTATTTTTTCAAAATCATTCAAATAAGATAAACCATATCTACCAACCATATCTTGTCTTGAACTTATTTCTGCTGGAAAATTACAGTCATAAATTTAAAAAACGGAAGATGCTTTATGATACCTACGTATGTTTTAAGAATATAGGTATATTTTTATGTTACGGCTTAAACACGATGTGCGGCTACACCTAGTTCTAACCGGCTAGAACTAGGTGTAACCGGTACCAGTTGGCTAAACTTGGGGCATCCGACTTGGTTATTTTTTACCAAATCATTGAGTAGAAGACGACGGTGTGCGACTGCACCTAGTTCTAGCCGCTATGATAAAGGCTAAACCCTGACCGAACATAAGTAGGATATACAGGATGAAATTGAATTCATTACCAAAATTTTAAGGAGTAATGTAGACCACAAACCTGAACAACTTGCATTATGGAGCCAACACAAACAGCGCGAAAAAGAAACAGCTGTTCCATACTGAAGTACAATAGGTACTCGGCGAAAATGTATGGAACAGCTGTTTTTTTTTCGCGCTGTTTGAGTTAGCTCCATTATGAAAGTTGTTCGGGTTCGTGGTCTGAGTCACTTCTTAAAAATATGCTAATGAATTCAATTTCATCCTGTATACATATCTAAGTTTAACCGCATGTGGCCGATAAAAACTAGGTGTAGCCGCACTTCGGCTATTAGCCGTAACATATACACTTTTATTCGACTATGACTGACGGCAAGATGGGCAGAAGACATGGTTGTCATTGCTGTTGGAACCTGAATAAGAATGAAAATGAGCTTGGAGGCCTATATTTAGTAGTGGGTGAAATCAGGCTTTGGACGATGATCATAAAGGGGCGGAGCTGTTTCACAATCTCCGAATAGTTACTTTCTCTAGCCAATACTTACTCAATGAAAAACCCTCTTTTATAATTTCTAGCTCGCGGAAAACAGTTGAGCTGCGGTGGTACACTTATCAGTGAATGGTATGTCCTGACGGCTGCTCACTGCGTGGCATTCCTGGGCAACAGGCTTCGAGTGGATGGAGTCATCCTAGGAGAGCATGACATCCGGCAGGACCCAGACTGCGAAATGTCAGATGATATAGAATACTGCGCACCAAGCATACGGGTAATGGTCGTCTTTTTGAGTCGATGGTTATAAATCTTATAAATCCTGGTCTAAAGTTGGTATTTGGGCCTAGTTAGTGGCCATGTTAACTGCGTCATCACTTGGATTTTTATCCTTCGAAGAAAATAGATGCGTGTTATTAGTTTATCGTGTGTATCTGTGTGCCTGTCTGTGGCATCGCAGCTCCCAAACGGATGGATCGATTTGTTTTTATGTACCATAAAGTGCTGGTGTATGACAATTTCTGCAGTCCAACCAATGGAATCTCGTCTGAGCACCGTAGTCACAGGTGTATATGAGGGCTCCCCCACTGGCTTTACTGTGTTGTGTGTGTAGTTGTGAATGTGAGAATATTATGATCTTTTTACAGTATTTCTACATCAGTAACAGATGTAGAAGTCCATAGGTTACTCCAATTGCACGCCCCTCAGCTTGATCCTTGACTCGTCTCAACCATCCATTATCAGTCGTTGTCATTCATCAGAATTAGTTTGCCTCTCTTTTTCAACGAGATGACGGTGACAGTTGTTCACCATCATCAAACTTACCACATATCACACCCTTGTTCGCCTAACGCAAATAATGGCCGATTTCATAATATTCATAACTTTGGCTGTACTGTAATTGTGTTATTTTATTCCACAGAACGTATCGATAGCTTCGATAGTAGCACACCCTGGATACACACCTCAGTCACGGCTCGACGACATAGCTTTAATACGACTGGCTGAACCAGCCAATTTTACAATTCGTAAGTATTTTGCGCCTTTTTTCCGTGCCTCGGAAAGGACGTATTGCCGTTGGTCCCGGCTGTCATTCGTAGATCTTTGGCAGTCGTTATGCGTAGTCAGAAGGTAGAAAGTCTGACAACTAATCTTACCAAGGAGTATCATGTTATCCAGTAACTGGGTTGTGGAGGTACGTTAGTCAGTCATTCCATGCAAAACACTGGTATTCAGCTGCATTCGGTTAGACTGGAAGTCGACCTCAACATAGTTGGCAAAAGACTAGGCAGATGATGAAGTATTTTGTGCCAGGTTATTAGACATAGGCGAATGGCTAAAGATACATTTAAAACCATTGTGCGCAAGTCTATAAACATTTAGTAATCTGAACAGATTGTCAAACTACCTAAATGAAAACTCTTAGCCTCATGCATAGAAACCAGTGTATCGGATAAAAAAAGATTATGATTATGAAATATAAACAGTGTTAATGAACTTTTGTTGTTGATTGTACATAGAGCCATCGTCATCGTCTATTAAAAGTCCCTGCTTGACGTTCGATTCGTTTTGACACCGCAAGATTTAATTAACTACAAAGCCATATTATGTACCTAACCTGTTAAATCCAGTTGAATCGAATTTGACTTCATACGGCACGGAATACAAAGCAAAAAAAAAAAGGAAAAGGTAGAAAAATATGAGTATTTTGGCGTGTCACGAGATGACATGCATGCAACTGACTTCAGCATCTAGGACGGACCTAACCTATAGAAAAGACTATGTTATTTTACTTACATTTCGTGGTATCGTAACCAACTGCATATTTTTTTTATTATTTTGTTTACAGCTAGTATGAAACCCTTGTGTTTACCCATTACTGAAACACTTCAAAAGGAGTCTCTTGTCGGGACTAATGCGAATGTAGCGGGCTGGGGAGTCACAGAGGACGGACTACAGTCCCCTGTGCTGCTCAGCGTCGAGCTTCCTGTCATCGGTACTGAGGATTGCACGGCGGCGTTCCGTGGGTTAGTTTCACTTTTTCTAACTCGTCATTTCTATGTAATGACTAAATAATTCACTGATTATGTGAATTTTTACAGTAAATGTTACCTATGGTGTCCCCCAACCAAGGCAGCACCATCAGATTAACTTCAATAGATTTAGAGCGTACCTACAGTATCTTATACAATTTTTTAAGTCCAAAATCTTAGAAATTGGGCTTTAAAGAAATATATACGTACTTATATACCTACCTACGCAAAAATATTAGACGTATGTCGTCTAATATTTTTGAAAAAGGTTTTAAAGCTCATTCAGATCGGTTTTAAATTTTCCATGGAAAAATTTAAATAAAATAGATATTGATCCTATTTTATTTAAACTTTTCAATAGATTATTATTAAGATTTTGATCTTAAAAGTTTGTATGAGATACCGTACCGTGTAAACGCTCATAAGTAGTAAGGATAAGTCTCTTTGCTTTTTTGTTCACATTTGACATAAAATATTATAACATTTTTATTATCTTTATTTATAGATCCCCAAAAATAAGAGATACTCAAATATGTGCTGGTGGCGTCAAAGGCAAAGATTCGTGTGGTGGAGACTCAGGAGGTCCTCTTATGTACCCTGGGACGTACGGAAAATACGGGGTCCGGTATGTGCAGCGAGGTATTGTCTCATTCGGCGCTGTAAGATGCGGCCTCGGAGGATACCCAGGAGTCTACACCAATGTAGCCTACTACATGAACTGGATCTTAGACAATATGCACAGTTGATAGTATGTGATGACTGAACTGACGTAACTAATACTGTTAATACTCGAAACGATCAGGGATAGCCGTGCAGCAAGTGTAACCCAACTCACGTGATCTAATTAAATGGAGTGGGGAAGGCTGCTGATGCAGAAACCTGCCAGGATAGATAATAAGTTATACTTTAAAGACTTTGTTAAATACATAGCAGTTGTAAATGGCGGCCCTGTTTCTATAGTGATGTCTGAAAATAATCTTCCAAACGTTTGAAAAGAATGCACTGAGATAAAAAATAGCGGAACTCGGCTTTGTGACCTTTATGTTAAGCTTAGATATTAGAACAAACACAAAATGAAATATGTCCACAGATTTTATATATTGTACAAGTGCCTTGTGCCAGATGCCTTTGGGGATGAACCCTAACCTAATGGTTGATCAATAAATATGTATTATAATGTTATAATAAATAATAGTAAAATCTTTATTATCCAAACTGAAATTCACAGTGTGAAATAGCAATAGTCTCCACAATAGGATTCCCTGTGTTGTGGAGACTAGTCTCCTTCGTCTTGCAGAAATACACATTATAGTAAGAAGGTATACTTACATTGAATAGATCGGTAAGACTTTTCGACAATAATAATACAACAAGTTACTTATTTAAACCGTGTGTAGCTATATAGTATAATGTATGAAGTGTTCATTACATTTCTGCGAGTTAGCATGAGTTTAGAGCAAACGATTAACATAAATTAGAGCAAGGCAAGGAGCATGATTTTTTTGACATCTCTAACAAATGAGGCAAAAAGTACATTTCTTGGTTTGTTCTAAATCGACCTTTATGTACAAGGAACTTTTCGTGCCAGCATAGTCCTTATCCGTAAGATATTTTGAAAGGTAATTATTTAATTTAGTCATAGGTATAATACACAAGGTGTAACGTTAAACACGCAAAACCTCAGACACCCCAAATGATTTTTAATTAAATTAACCTAACTCTGAAAGAAAAAAAAAATTAAAAAAAAAATTAAAGTTTATGTGCTGTTTTAGTTTTACCAAGACTCGTATTTGCATTGAAATAAGAACTATTATTATCACGCGTATGAGAAAATTTAAATTGGACAACCATTTGTGTTTTTTTACCTATTTTGGCAGGTTTGCGCACGTGATGGCTTAACTTATTAATAAATAGACAGGGCAACATGTATATAGAAGATTTTTTGACAAAATGTGACCTATATTAAAACGTGGTTCAATTGATTCTGCTCGTTATTCTAATCAAACTATTTTCAGGTTTTGCGCATTTGGCGTTACACCTTGTATAGGCATATACTGTTAGCATACCGTATATAAATGGCCCCATGTAAGCTACGCATGAAAGTTACAGCTAAGTCTACAACTGGGGTTGTAAAGTTTCTGAAGAGACCGCTGTATGTACATTTGGCGCACACGCAAAGCTCCAGTCTCCAGAAACAGACGTGTGTTCGTCAAGAAGCGTATTCGTTTTTTGAAAAATACGAAGAGGTCATTGTGCGATTTCCAGTTTCATTAGGTGGGTCTTGGTGCGCAATAATGCAACAATTAAGAACCGATTGGCAGAGTGAGTGACAGAGTATTTTCAAAATAGTGTTGCTAGCAAGCTGGCCCATTATATTGAAAATGTGTGGTAACTTTCTGACACGAGCGCTTATATGCTATTTTATTGTTTAGTCCAGAAGGCTAATTCACGTAATTTTATGACGCGCCGATGAAGTTGTAGTGCAGTTGCAGTTAAGTTCAAGTTTGAGTGATAAACGGTATTCTTGTAATCTTTGAACTGCGCGTAAGCTGCGAGTGATCTGCAAGTCAGCTGTACGACAACCAAACTCTACCAAAGTTACTTATGGTGATAGCCACATGAGAGAAAAAATATTACTCAATAAATAATTGAATAGAATCTGAATATGACGTTATTATAATATTCAAATAATACCCCAGTACAGATTTTAGTGCTTTTTAACTGTCATTTTGAGACGTCAAACGAATAGTAGAATACCGATCATGTTGCGTTCTGAAGTACGCACCAAAGACGCGCAACAGTAGAATGACGTTATTGCGCTCCCGTGACGCGAACTTGACGTGAGCGTGTCTGACAGCGGTAGAGAATACGAAAAGCATTGTTTTGATCGAAACTTAACTGCAACTGCACTGCAACAGCACTTCTTTAGTTACGTAAATTAGCCCACAGTTAAAGCTATGGTCTTTATAAACTCCAAGACTCCTTATGTATTAAACTTGCTCAACTCAAGGCTTTTACTGGAACATGTTGAAATGTTATAATGCAGATGATTTGAACACGATTGTGTTCACGCTGAAATTCACAACTTGGGTTTCATCCGCATTTAACTAGTAACCGCTTAATGCGGATAAATACAAAGCTTTGATTTTTATGGAGCTGTAGGTTAGTATCGGTGAGCCAACTTGCAACCAGACCAACACCCGCGTTAGCAACCTACCTTGGGGGGTCCAATAGGTTGCTAACGCGGGTGTAAGTTCCCAAGGTTTGTCTAAAACGACTACATGGCAGTATCTTCAGAGTAGGCAAATATACTGTCCAAGCCCAAAGTGCAGAGGCTGTTTATATATCGAATTATAGAATAAAGACCGTCGGCCCGAGCAACTACCCTGAGGAACTCTGTAGTTTCAGCCGGCACGACTACTGCATTTGTCACCCATACGGACCCTTTTCGTGCGGTCTGTTAGATAAGGCTGAAACCATTTGATAGCTGAACCTAGGACTCTAACCTACTCATCGTCTCTATCTTTTTAAGAAGATTACGTCTAGATACCGTATCGTCCGTATCATACACTGTTCCACTTTATTAACCACATAGTCAACTAGATAAGTGGTGCGTCCTCCATAGACCTGTACTTGCGAAAGCCATATTGATTTTCTGATATGAAGCCGTTATTTGCAAGCCAACTGCTAGAGTCTGGTCATTCATGATTTTCTCCTTAATTTTAGATAGGGATGAGAGTAAGGACGTTTTATGTTTTTATCCCAATCTAATAATAAAATAAAAGTCCTTACTCTATGCAAGACCGCCACTCTATGCCAAAACCACTGCAACTCCTGAAATACAGAATCAACAGTGACAACAATCGTAAAGCGCGGAGGCAATGAAGCTCCACAAGTCTCAGTGCCAGTGAGCACAAAGAGACGTTTACAACTAGGAGAAGGCGAGCTGCAAAGAACCACGGATTACGGGGCCTAAATTGTGAGCAAAATATGATTTCAATACCTAACAGGTATGGCAAAACGCTTGAACATACAGAAACTGGTTCTAGTTTCTACAAGGCCTGCATAGTAAAGACCTCCGGATATTTACATGTACACTATCTAAGATAATATTGCGCTCATTCTGCCAAGTAATACACTCACAAAAGAAGATATGTATGATGTGCAGATTGTTCGTATTAAGTCCGATGTAGAACATTGACACAAAGGCGACACAGAGACAACAAGCTTGAAAGAAAAAGATCTTAAAGTTGCCATGATCTGTGAGAAATTAGACAACACAGTGGTTTACCTCCAGCCAAGCTCTGGTCAGCCGTATATGTACGGATGGAAAGAACTGATGAAGGTATGGGCAGTTGATAGAATTATCCCACCTACATTGCCATTCGGATACAAGTTCTTCCCAGATGTTAGTCTGCGGTTTGAATAATCTAGAGATTTTGTTTAGCACGGTGAAGTTATGTTAAAACGTTAGTGGTCTCTCGAGCGGAATAGTACATTGCAGCACGTCGCTGCACCTCAAGACCGACTGGAAGTAGGTACATCTAAGGAAGAGTAATGATATCGGTGGTTCGGTCGGTCGATGGAACTGAATTGTCACCGAATTTTAAGATGAGGCATACATTTGCGGTTTTCGTTAACGTCGTACCCAGTCGAGATGCTTAAGTTGCACGGAAAGCTTATTGGCGTCGTAAGGTGATTTTTGCATAACTTAAGTAGGTACTTATTTCGTTAAGGTAACAGGATTTTTATAATCACACAATAGCAATTATCAGTGTGTATTTTCTTTAAAATACATACAGGGTGGGGATGGCAACAGCACAAAAATTTTCATGGTAGGACTTGGTAATTTGGTGTAATTGTTTTTATTGAGCATTAATAATATTAAATTATGAAGCCACAAGTTGCCGCTCTTCTCACAAGTTAGAAAACCAATATTTCATATGGTGTTTTACCTTGGTTACATTTATATGCCCTTTAGTATATCTGAACCGTTTTTTTGAATTTCGTTTTTAGGATTTATTTGATAGTTTCAAAATATTCCTATGAACCAGTATTTAAATTTTTTGTTGTATCGTCGTCCCCAGCCTGTATATATACTCTTCTCAGTTTGTCTTCACTAAACTAGTACAGTATTTTTTATATACTAATTTATCTAAATAAGGTTATATTTTTTCATTACCTAGTGTTTAGTTGTTCATTCATTCAACAGCTGAAGAAATACGGAATGTTAACTTAAGTTATTGACATTTATTAAAAATTAAGTTCATGATATTATTTTTTTTACTCGTGACAATGGAGTTGGTGGCATTTTACAGACAAAAGACATAAATTTAAAGTTATTATGTAAGTCAATATTGTCGTAGTTTTTATTTTTTCTCTAATCTTAATTGGTGAAAAATATACAATGTAAGTTTAAATAGGACATTTATGCATTGATCAATACGATCCTACTGCGATCGCCAACATGCATCGGCCATGCATGGCGATTACGGCTGAAACCCCCTTGGGGGAGACCTATGCCCAGTAGTGGGCGTCTAAAGGTTGACATGATGATGATGATGACGCATTAATATACTAGTTATGAAATGACGTTGCGATGATAATCTAAGTTGAAACATGCCAGGCCATTACGTACATCACAAATAGATACGTTCATATTTAACATAATTATGCACATTAGTCCAAGTTTAGATCTGTATTAGCAGAATTTGCCCGACGTAATTGAGAAAACAAGGTTCCTGGTCTAATAATACCTAAAATTAAAAAACGTTAGTCAGTCAGCCCCGCGAGAATTTGGCGTCTGCAGCTTCAAAGTAATTTTTTTTTCAAGTGCACCATTGGAATAATATAAATAGAACACTAAAATCTACACAAATATTTTGGTTAGCCGTAGCCGTTAGACCATAGAGCAACCCGGAACACAGCCCGCACGGGCTACGGACGCATGCGGCCGGTGTTCCGCGTAGCTTTAAGCGCTTACCACACTCACAAGCTTCACCACAGTTTTGGCTGCGCAGACCGGTTTGTACACCGTTTGTGAAGCTTGTGCGTGTGGTATAATGGGCCATTATGCCGTCAGACACAAAATGGGATAATAAAAAAAACCTACATAAAACAAACTCTTTATTCGAGGTTTGTTTTTGCAAACTGTCAAAATATTATTGACATGTCATAAAGGGCCATCAAGTAATAGTTATTTGTAAAATCTAAAATCTAAATACATGTAAATGCTGTAAATTTTGTGACCCAAACCTAAATGCAGAGTTAAATTATTAAGCGTATCATAATGAGTGCATGCTGTCGTCGCTCTTGCCCCAGTAACCAGTTTTACCATTATGATAGTGATGAAAACGATTGCGCCGGTGATCGGAGCCGCTGGGGCATTCCACTTGCTGAATGGACTCCATCGAAGTCGACGTCTTCAAGCGAGTATGATGCCGTCGTAAATGACGCCTTCGCGGTGCTAAGTGGCTATCAGCTACCCCGATTTTGTCCTATTTGCAACGTACAACATCCTTCTGTAAGTTAAGTGTAGCAGGGAGCATTTTAAATATCGTAGAAGATTTTTTCGTTAATTGGTGGTAATTTTTCTAGTTCCTTAGAGGAGATGTTAGAAATGCCATTAATGGTCAATAACCTGTAAGAAATAAAAACTAAACGTCCCACTTAAAAGTAAGTTAATGAGGTACCTGATAGCTGAAGAATTTAAGCTATAATGTAACTATACCCAGAAATAAAATTCGCATTCAAAAATGTAAACAAAGAAATGTCAATATAGTGATCTTAGATTATAAATAATCTGAGATAGTGACACTATAGGTGTAGCCAACATTTCCAATACTCGTAGTAATTCAAATTAGACCAAAATAAATGGCGACTACAATTTGCCATTTCGTTTTACGGGACGCCTAATTGAATCGATTATTAGGATAAGGCAATATATTTAGCGATTCTCTTATATGAAAAAAATCATTTATAAATCTTTATATCTATCTAAAATTTTCATTTATTTCATTAGTAAAAAGCACCCGTGCCAAGCGTGCCTTCTGCTAAACAGTCAAGCACGTCACAGACGTAGCTATAATATAAAGCCCATCACAGACGTAGCTATAATCAAGGCATGTTACGATCAGCTATAATATATATTTTTACTACGTCACCAAAATATGTGGACAGATATAGCAAGACATATCGCGGGTCTCAAACCATAGGGGCGTATCCACCAAACACCTTCTTTTCAGGAGAGACAAAAATCTTAATAACTTTTCTTGTAATTGACCTAGCTTGTCGTGTTTTTGCATGTAGCTATATATTTACACTACGATTACTATGGGAGGTTTGATTTTAAGGGATTCCCGCTATAACACTAGTTTTTAGTTGATACGTCTATTTGGTATGACGACTATACCGTAAAACTCCGTCGAAATTCTCCCAAAAATGCATGGATGTTATGTACGTAAAACCCGTCTCTTTAAAATATTAATATTTAAACAAATATTATTTTTTACCTAGTTGGTGACTTAAAATATTGCAATTTATAAATGAGAACCCATCAAAACTACAGTTATCTACGTGATTTTAAAAATGCATACGCCTATCTGGCTTGTCATTAATATTGAGAAGTGTTTGAATTCAAAGTAGAAGTATAAACCAGTTTTGTTCTACAATCTTATGGCCCGACACGTTTTTCTTGGTTTATAATAAAATTGAAAGTCGTACGTGCATAAGGCACGTCAAAACTGACTTAATAAGCAATAATATTGCTCTTACGTTTAATATACGGCTCTATGGTTTGAAAATAATTATAGACTGTCTATCTTACGGCCAACAATATTTTGCAATTTATACAAAAACTAATTAATATTAAATTAGAAGACAAACTGAGGTTATGTATTGTATATAGTAGAATCCAATGGCATTAAAAGCGGAAAATCGCATTTTAGCGTGTACGCCCCTATGGTTTGAGACCCGCGATATTAATATAAATTTTAAAAATGTGAAACAAACAACGATCGCAGACGTAATAAGGGCGAACATCTATTATTATACTATAACTACCGTGTGTGGTGTGGTGGCTAGCTATAATATATAATATAATAGCTACGTATGTGACGGGCTTTATACATTTATATAATTCATAGCAAGGCATATTACGATATATTTTTTATAGTAATCTTTGAGCGACCACAGACCCAGCTATAAAATATCTTTATTACGTCACCAAAATATGCAGTGGACAGATATAGCAAGGCATATTAATTTATATTTCAAAATGTGCAGCAAACGATGACCGCAGGCTTAATATAGGCGAAAATATATTATTATATTATAACTACCGTCTGTGGTGGCTAGCTATTATATAATAGGTATATAGGTCATTACATTATTATATATTATTGTTACGTATGTGACGGGCTTTATATTTTATTCTTGGATCGTATATAATAGTTTACGTCACTCTAAAAAGTTGAAAACTGTGTGCAATATAAATATTTGACCTGTTTGATATGCCTACATCTTTGGCAATATGTTACAATACTTTTCGGCAAACAACACAATCCCTGTATTTATAGTATACGACGATATTACTTGCCAAATTTCATAGTTCTGCGTCAACGGAAAGTACCCTATAAATTTTAATTCCCTTGAGAGTATTGAAATGTACGTTTTTTGCGACATAATCGGCCGTATCTTTTTTTCACGCTAACTTAGAAGTTCGATTTTTTCACAGCTTCAAGGAACCATGGACCTTAGTCTATGGTTTTTATGTCAACTCGATTTCTCTACGCGTTCCCGAGATAAAGGGTCTTGACAGACAGACCGACAGACAGACGGACTGACGGACAACAAAGTCATCCTATAAGGATTCCGTTTTTTCCTTTTGAGGTACGGAACCCTAAATAAGGAGAAGGATACATATTATTATTAAAACTTTTTGCACAAAATGTAATAAACACTAAAAAGGCGGACTTACAGCCTTTATATACATTTCGTTTGGTATGCATTTAAAAAAAAATATTAATTTCTTTCCAGTGTTCCGGTTGTTCTTCTTCGTGGCAAAAAACTTTTAAGAGGGCAATCGATTACATATACTCTTATTGCAAGAACCTCTGCAATGACCCGTTCATATGGGACATCTTCAAGAGTGCTATCTGGTTCACCATTGGGCTGAGACTGTTTGGTGTAATTAACACCCAGTCCGACATAATCTTTAAAAAGCCGAAATTTAAAAGTAGCCTCCCCGAAAATGACGATTAAAAAACTTCTTTATGAAATTAGTCTGTGGTTTGCGTTTATGGTTGTGTCCGTTGAAAAATATAATTATTAAAAACGACCGTTTCACTTTTAATAATTGCACAAGGACTTGGTACTAATATTGACCGTTTTGTTCTTTTAAAATCTAAATTATCCTCAGGAATACCTGGATAGTTCCAACAAATATTTACTTCGTGGTTAAGAATAACTCCAGTCAATTCCATCCAACATCTGAAAGAGTTAGAGCATTGTATTTCCACCGAATATTATTAGATTAATATGTAAGTAAGTCACTTACAACAAAATATGGAAATGGAAACAATGAAGATCCACTATTACATTACCAATATATGACGCAATCGAGTTAATAAAAATCTTAATCATACCTTGACAGACAATGCACAGGCAAAATTGGCAGGCAGACCCCAGGACAGGGTTTCTTAAACTTTTTGCAGTCATGGACCACTTTCACAATTTAACCAATTCCACAAAGCACGTACCCCTGTCAAAAAATATTGTCAGAAAAGAAATGAAGCCGTATTTCCAGATCGTGGCTTTCCCGAGAAATGCAGAGTTTACTGCACAATTTCCTAATAAATATATGTTGTGAGATAATTGACCCACTGCGGATCCCTGATACACATGCTACGGGCCCCTAAGGGGTCCGTGGACCTCACTTTAAGAAACCCACCTCGACACTTACAATTACAACCAACACGTGTAGAGAGTCAACAGTTAATTATTATTTTCTTTTATTATTTATTCGAAATCAAGTAACAAGACTCATCTTAATCAATACAATTCCATTAACAACACAAAACATACAATACATTCAATTGAATTCAAATTAAAACTATTCGTTCACATTTACATCACTGGTCATATTTATAAATAATAACATTAGCACAAAAATTACAAATTTTTAACCGGCATTGAAACAGCGACATGCCTGCCACAGCAATGCCGGACATAAGGGCAGTCCAACCTGTTGGCGATCATTGCCAGGATAGCAGTGGGGTTGGCCCGCACCCGGCGCACCAGGGACGCACACCGCTTACGCAAAGAAGCGTGAAAACAATCAGTGCGCGCCATTTCGAACTTCTCTGATGCGTTACAGAAACGGGGCAGCCCCAACACCGCCCGGAACGCGTTGTTGTACTGGACACGGAGGGCACTGTATGCCCTTTCAGTATAGTCAACCCACAGGCTGCACGCGTATAGAGATGTGCAGTACGCTCTAAAAAGCGTGACCTTCACACCAGTAGTACAACGTGAAAATCTGCGAACTATCATGTTGGCTAGCACCGACAGCGCCCTCCGCTCCCGGTCCATGTCAGCATGGTCTTTAAGGTCCTGGGTGAGTAGATGCCCTAGATATTTAAATTGGTCCACTCGGTCTATTGGAAACCCATCGAGAATAACATTCGGAATGTTCATAGAGCTCGACACACCGATGGCCTGAAAAACCATGTATTGTTAGTATTGTAAAATATTATGGGAAGAAAAGCCAATACATGGTTTTTCTTCCCATTATATTTTAACCCATGACCACGCGCGTATTCCGCCGTACACGTACCTACTGAGTACTCTCCTCAGCCTACAAACCGACGCGCTCAGCAGTACCATGTCGTCCGCATAACTCATATTGTTGACCCAAACTACGTCTATAAAGCATCCGACATGCTGACTGCTGAGCGAGACGATCAGCTCGTTCATATAGAGGTTGAACAATGTAGTCAGACCGCCGCGCCGGGGCCATAAGCCACATTTGTTAGTATATGGGTCCGACATCGCACCCGCCCACCGGACACTATTGACCGGTGTCTGTGTCTGTACCAGTACCGGAGCATGCTTTATTGCTAACTTATGTAAGTAGTACTTACATACAATATTTTGACTATAATAGATAATTTACCTACTTGGAAAGTGATTTCTTGACAATCGCGTTGGTTGCATTTTACAATAACGTGGACATTTTACATTACACTTATTAAATGGGTATGCCAGTTTTTATTTAAATTGTTGATAAAGCTTTTCTAATTCTTTTTCTATTACCTGCTAAGTTTGACCGCAAATCTTTAGTACCTACTTACCTATTTATTTGAATTTACCATCAAATCCTAATGGAAGAAATATACATAAAGTAAGTTCTAGTATAAATATTTTTTCATTTATTTTGCCTTTCACAACCTACCTATGGGCGTATACATAAAGGAAGCAGGTACTAGCGCCTATTGGTACTGGTCCGTGCAGGTAACCGCTACAATGCTACATAAAAGTAGCCGCTAGAAGCAGGGGCTGGCTGTCACACGACTACCTGTACGGACCAGCGCGTTAATGACAACAGAAAAATCAAATTGTATTGAGTTGACGTTTGCTAACCGTGTCACGTGATGCAAATATATATATTTTTTTGCTTTGTTAGTAAGAATGAAATTTTTAATAATTAATTACGATCTAGCCTAAAAGACTAATAAGCAATTTGACTCTAACTTAATATCTTACGTGATAGATTACAATATAACTAACAAGACATAGGTACAAAATAGTCAAGGTAAGCCGTGGTCGCATGCCTGTATCCCATATGAGTGCGATGAACATGAATTATAATGGCATGCAACCACGGCTTACCTTGACCATGTTGTACCTATGTCTTGATTTCTGTGTGAAATATTTTCTTGTTTCGTACTTTTTAGATCACTTTTTGTTGTAGTCGGGTTTTAGTTTTTAAACTTATTTTTTTTATTTAAACCATTTTGGAGTCACAGCTAAGTATTATATATTTAAAAGGTACTAGTGAACCCCTTTCTAATGATACTAAACACGGTATGCGTATCTTAATTTATTTGGTAATCTTTCCTTTTTTTAAATAATTTGTGACAAGTCACAACTAAATATTATATATTTGAATGGTACTAGTGAACCCCTTTCCAATGATATCAAACACGGTATGCTTGTCTTCATTTTTTTTTAAACTTGTTTTTTTTGTTCGCCAGAGGGCGCCACATTGGATTCGGTGACACGTCGTATAGTCTATAACCAGCGGACGATCAAGACGCTTCTAACGATACCTCATTTGTTCAGTTCTGATAAGTAGTTTAGGAGCTATGAGCGAACAGATGAACATACATACATACATACATACATACATAGCCTGTCAAAATCATAACCCTCCTTTGGCTTTGCCGTAGTCGGGTAAAAATAGTGTCCGTTAAGACTTTTACACAAGTCTGAAGCACTGTCTTAGAATTTGATATAATTTATAGAAACACTATGTTCATGTGTTAGACGTATAGCACAAGATTGTTACTATTCATTCACTTTGTACACTACACTAATTCAAAAGGTTTAGTTATTTTTAGCCTACGCACTAAGTCTGTATTGTCTAGCAGCTGGATTGCCTCAACATTCACGTGTCGGTGAAGTCTGTGTTCGTGGGCTTCAGCAAATTTTTGAATAATAGTGGTGACGGATTCCATTTTAAGGTCACGGTGAAGGTCGTCATTTCTTATGTACCAGGGTGCATTGACAGCATCCCTGAGTACTTTATTCTGGAATTGTTGGATTATTTTCACGTTGGTTTTTTTAGTACAGCCCCAAAGTTGGATACCATACTTCCAAATTGGCATCAGAATATGCTTGTATAGGGTTATTTTATTATGTATTGATAGACAGGATTTCCGAGTAACCAATACATGTTTTTATAAAGTATATCGAGTTCCTGTCTTTTCTTTTTCACGTGAGCTTTCCACCGCAACTTCGCGTCGAGAGTTATGCCAAAGTATTTGACTGTGTGAGCATAAGGCACCTGCATGCCATTTATATAAATTGGGTGATAGTCCAAGTGTTTGTTTGTGAAGTCAATGTGAATTGATTTTGACTCATTCAGTTTGATCTTCCATTTTTGTGTCCAGTCATAAACTTTGTTCACAGCTAGTTGAACTTTTTCTACTGCTTCTCTGTGGCTAGATCCGGTGGCCATAATTGCAGTATCATCTACAAAGGTCGCAATAGTGTTGTTTTCCAGTTCTGGGATGTCACAGGTGTACAACAAGTACAAAATTGGGCCTAGCACACTTCCTTGAGGTACACCAGCTTTTATAGCTTTCAGCTCTAAATATGCGTCCTCCTGCCGTATTCTAAACATTCTATTAGTTATATACGACTCTCTATTAGACCGTCATGCCAAACTTTGTCAAAAGCTTGCGCGACATCTAAAAACACGGTGGCGCAGACTTCCTTATTTTCAAGAGTTTTTTCAATGATGTTAGTTATTCTATGTACCTGGTCTATTGTTGAGTGTTTTTCCCTGAAGCCAAATTGATGATTTGGAAGAAGGTCTTTATCTTCAATTATTGGTTTTAACCGTTTCAATAACAGTTTTTCGAACAGTTTTGATAACACGGGCAACAGAGAAATAGGTCTATATGAGGATGCTTCATGGGGTGGTTTCCCAGGCTTCGCAATCAAAATGACTTCAGCAACCTTCTATGACTCAGGCACATGTTTTAAGATAAATGCAGCATTGATAAGCTTGGTCAGCTTTACTATGGCTTTGCGCGGGAGGTGCTTTAGAATTTCACCTGTACTGAGGTCGTAACCCGGAGACTTTTTCGAGTTTATATTATTTTGAATTTCTCTCATCACTTCTTTAGGAGTCACAAGCTTAATTCTTTGGTTTTGTGATAAATTTCTACTCTCAAGTGTTTCTAGTGTTTCTAAGCTTTCATTGGGTCGAAAAGTTTTTTCTAAGTGTTGAGCAAACCTTAACGCTTTTTGGTCATTGCTTATGGCCCATTTTCTGTCACTATCTCTGATGGGCGGTATTTGAATAATCGGCCTTTTTAGATTTCTTGTCGCTTTCCAGAGGGAGTAATTTGTTGATTTGTCACTGGTGAGCTGCAAGAGGTTGGAGATTCATCCTCAAATTGTAGAATTTTCCTCTTTAATCGTTTAGTTAGGTTATTCAGTAAAGTTTTATCTCGCGGGCACCTTGTTTGTTGCCACTGCTTCCTTTGTTTTCTTTTCTCAGATAGTAAATCCACAATTTCTTTAGGATAGATAAATCCCTTATATTTACGTTTTAATTGCGGTGTGTTGTTCCACGCACATTGTTGGATATTAACAATATATTTGTTTACTTCTGAGTCAAGCTGATCTTGCTTTTTTATCGGAGTTTTAAGGTCGATAATATGATCTAGATCAAGAGCAAAACTTTCCCAATCTGTGAACTTATTTACCAGTGATAAGTGGCTTTCTTTCAGTAGGATTTTTTGACTAAGCGTTATTATAATCGAGGAGTGGTTCGAGTTCATATGAAAACCTTCCTTCAAACTGACGTAATTGGTAGATACATTTTTGCATATAAAAAAATCAATAAGATCCGGTATTTTTTGGTGGTCAGTAGGTCAGTACGTTGGTTTACCCGTGCTCATAACTTCGGAATGTGTATCTTTAACTGCACTTCAGAGCTGTCTTCTCTTAGTTGTACTAAGTCTTGATCGGCTTGATCCCCAATGCGTATGCTTAGCATTAAAATCGCGGCCTAGGATAAATCTCTGTCCTAATAATTCAAAGAGATGTAAATATCGCTCTTTTCTTATCATGTGCCGTGGAGGATAGTACACGGCTGCATTGGACACGTGACAAAATTTGGTTTTAACAGATACTGCCACGGCTTGAATGTCTTGTTCATCATATTTACACTGAACGTAGTGACTTATGTTGTCTTTGATTATACCTGCACTACCTCCTCTGGCAGAGTTGTCAGCCATGTATCCTCTAAATTTGACAAAAGATTGCTTAGTGAAGTGCGTTTCGGAAACCAAACACACGTCTATATTTTCTGTGTCTAGGACCACCTGCAACTCATTTTTATGTTTGAGGAGCATTACAGTTCCACGCCATTATTTTAAGGGTGTTATTTATTTATGATTATTTAAAACAGCTGTTTTAGTGCTGGATTCGAGTTTCTCTAATCTCTTGTCAAATGAGGTAATACACTTTAAGATCTGATTAATCTTATCCTCTAGATTCGAATGCTGTGATCTTTGTTTTACAGCTTCCGCATAGGAACCAGTGTTGGTAACTTGCATGAGTTTTGTAGTTGACTGGGCCCTTGCTTTTAGTGTCTGCTTGTCAGAATTTCGTAAGAGCAAAGACTGTTGGGTAGTTGGTACCACAGGTTTCTTTTTAATGATTTTATTTTGTATAATTTGTATCTGCTTAGCTACTTCACACCCTCTATAGTTGGCAGGGGGGAGGTAGACCACAGTGTACACATTTTGGCTTCTCTTGTGAAGATTTGGTACAGTCGGCAGTAAGATGCTTGCCAGTGCATTTTACACACCTCGGCTCTTTTCTGCAGTATTTATGAGTATGCCCATATGCCTGGCATCTCTTGCATTGAGGAATGAGTTTGAGATTTTTAAGTGGCTGTATTTCTATTTCACACCCCAAAATGAACTTTATGCCATAGATCTTGTTGACATCTTCATCATTACTAAATGATAAAACGAACATGTTGAGTGGTTCTTTACTCTTCCAGCTCAACTTGTTGTCTACTTTTTCTATTTTCAGTCCTTGTGTTGTTAGATCGTCTTTGATTCGGTCAGGTTGGCAAGAAGAATGTAACTTCTTCACAACAACTCTAATAGGTCTAGCTTGCTTGTTTTCGTACGAATGCCAATGGTAGTCTTTTTCTGTTTAAAGCTTGGCAATTTCTCTATATGAGTCTTCTGTTTTGGCGTTAACCTTCACACAATCCCCATTCATCATTTTTGCTGTAAACGATTCAGCTGATATTGATTCTCTTAGCGAGTCGTAAAACGTTTGGTAGTTCTTAACTCCGTCTATTATGATTGGCGGTGGTGGCGGCACTTTTTTGACGGAAGTCTCTTTTGCTTTTTTTTGTTGATTATCTTGTTGGGCGCTTGTTCCGGGTTGTTGTTTTGGATGGAAATATGTCAACTGCATACAGTTTGATTTTCCTGTTGGCGTTAACGCTAACTAGAAAAGGGATTTTGTCTGCAGGCCCAGCACTGACAATAGCGCTGGTAGATCGCCGGCAACGCACGTCGTCTACGTGTATACGCACTATGCCAACAGGCTTAGCGTTTGGGTACCGTACAGCTAAACCTGGTGGCATAGGCAGGTACCCATTCAGTACACCAGTTCAAAAATGATGGTTACATAGGTATAATAATAATACAATAGGGTATTACACCCATTTTTGAAAAGTGTCTTAATGAAATTCTGTAGTGCTAATATGCCACCAAAAAAAACCGAAATTTTTTATTCAATCGATAAGTGCCACAAAAATGCATCTGAATTTTCAATTTTCAAATTTCGCGCGTAGTTTGACGAAAACGTCTCTTACTAGACGCCATATTGCTCAGCGTAAATGATGTCAGTTCGTTTTGTATCAAATGAGCTCATATTAAATATGATTATTGTACATTATTTAAAAATAATTAAAAACATATTTTGTAATAGGTGTAATAATGAAAAAATTACGTTGGTTACGAAAATAATAAAAGTACAAAGCCTATATTACGCCAATCGGTTGACTGACAGTTGACAATTTTTTGTTTACACAGCCGTATGGCGTAATAACATGGCCGCTACTATTTCATGGTGTTTTATAACAGATTAAAAATACTGAAAACTTTGAATTGAATTTAAAAATTTGTTTTGTTATTTTATGAACTAAAACTTACATTTTCCGACTGCTTTATGCCTAAACTGTCTCAATAACATATTTATAGATTTTTTCTCGTATAGAGTAAAATACCCTAATAAGGATACCTTGACAGAGAATGGCCAGGCACTGCTGCCGTGAATAATAAATTAAGTATAATAAGTAGGTTTAAGAGCTCAACTGTCGATTAAGAAACACACAGTTAAACAATGACAAGCGACCAATATTTGGCTTCTTAACAGACGAAGGGCTGTATACCTCCAGGTAGTTAATTAAGGGCGCGTATTCGGTTTAGCGTAACTCAAAATCCAAACGATTGCTAGAACGGCGTAGCAGCATTGACACACACTAGTGAACAAAAATACGCACGAAATAAGCACGAATCATTGAAATTGATCGGCAAACGACCGCGCGCGATGTTTTACAGTGCTTTTTAAAATAATTGTCTAAAATAAATGAGTTCGTATAACGGACTGAAAAATATTCTGTATATTAAGCATAACATTTCCTTTCATAAAATAAATATATCAGTTATGTTTTTATTCAAATACTGGTGAAAAAAAATTGTCAAAGTAAACCAATTTTTTTCTACTTTTTCAACATTGTTTTTTAATACATAATAGTAATATCTTCGTAATTTTGGCTCTGTAGTACACTTTAACAGCCAGTTTCTTTATCAACAACTAAAGTAATCAGTGACTTTTACTGATACTACGGCAAATGTGTTTCTTCATCCGAGTTACAGCTAAAGTAAAAGTCAAATGAGTTGCCATCACATAAACGTCGTAATTTCTTCAAAAAACCGTGGGGAGCTTCGTAATTTCCCCAAAAATTCTTGTGGAGCTTTTTTTATACATGGCAGCACCACAATTTAAAGATAATTTACAAAATTTTTAGATTAAAATAAAATAAATATGATATAAATACTTCTTAAATATTTAGATTATATTAGTTAATTAATAAACATAATACTAATAATAATAATTGTGCAAATAATAATAATAATAATCATTACTATTAAAATAAATATAATATAAGTATTTAGATTATATTATTAATTAATTAATAAAAATAATGTAATATTAATTGTGCAAATAATAATAACAAATATTATTATTAAAATAAATATAATACATCATAAAAATATTTAATTTTTTATTAATTAATTAAGTGTATTAATTGATTTATTTATTTTACTTTTATTTTGTTTATTTTTTTTATTTTTATTTATTGATTTATAATGAATTCATTTTATTTATTTTTTTTTATTTTTTTTAGTTTCCTTTGGTATTTTGTATCGGAGCAGAAAATCAGCCTCGTCTCATAAAAAAATATCTTTACGAATATTAAATCTCTTGCTGGTACTTCACATAGCGTATTTGTACAAAATTAACAAAATCTACCTATGGTTCAAACAAAATCTACAACATGACAATTACTTTAACTTTCACAGCAGCTTAAGGAGCAGTAACAGTTAGGGGTAAAAGTAAAAGCAACAGCTAAAATTGTGAAGAAACAAATTTAACCGTTACTTTGACTTTGTGACGTTACTTTGACTGTTACTTTTGATGAAGAAACTGGCCGTAAGACTGTATATCCTGTTGGAAAAACGCATAAAACATAATTTTTTGGCATATTGTAATGGTTGTATTCCTCTGACGTCTATTTTCGTAAATCGATATGATAGGATTGTCTTCGCTTCAAAAAACCATAATCAAAAATTATACTTTTACTCTGTAGCTCCCTAAATCAAGACTTAATCTTTTCGAAAACTGTAATTGTCTTTAAATAATCTGCTCATATCATTACGATATTGCTCTGAGCAAAACGCGAAAACATGAAGTTTTCGTCACGAATCGAATACACGCTCGCTCTGAACTACAGTTTAAGGCTATCACCGATATTGCCTATTTAGTTGGTGTAGCTAAGAATGTCAGTAGGTTGTGACGTGGGGGCTACGTGGAGATGAATAAAACCAAACGTAACCGGTCAACATAAAAATACATATTAGAGAAAGGTGTGGGTAGGTTTACGGTCACTAATTTCCCTTCAACCTCCCCTGGGAGTTGCACTGTACTCTCCTGGCTCAGCCTTGGGCACGACGATCACAGCGGTGTGCCACGCTGGAGACGCCAGGTGGCAGTCGGCAGGTGGTGTTGCCAGACTAAAATCCATCTGATAAATGAGAAAAGGGTTGTACGCTGTTTTATAGCTAATAGTTTTGTAGAATTTCTTTATTTCAGGTAAAACATTTCTTATAAATTAGTTTCATAGAATAATCAATACGCAGAATACTTACTTTGAAGATTTTTAAATCATTGATTTTTGTTTCACATAAAGTTTAATGTAGAATAATCATATCATAGAATAACAAATCAAATATTTTTTTATCTTTATATTGTTTATTTAATATAAAACTTATTACCAAGAATGGGGGTCTAAGTCCTAACAAAACCTACTGCGCGTGCGTGCAAGCAAGCATGCATTATGCAAGCAAGCATGCATTATGCAAGCAAGCATGCATCATGCAAGCAAGCATGCATCACGCAAACGAGCATGTAACATGCAGCAGGCATGGTTTCTGTCACGATTCCGAGGTTGGGGACTCTGGCGGTCCCACGCGAGCTTATCGTCGCAGATGGTATTCACGCTCCTCAGCTCGCGGGCCGCCTCGGCCCTCGCCCCTGCGCGCCTACGCGGATTTAAATTACACTCTAGGGCTAGGGCAGACAAGACTAAGTGAAGCTGGAAATTCAATTAAATGTAAAGAACGAAAAGACATCATTGCGTTATCGGTTGAACACACAATTGAATTGTCCTGTGTTGAGCTGGATAAGCATGTTATAGTATGCGTATACAGACCTCCAAGTTACCAGAATTTATCTTTATTTGATTCTGTGATGGAAGATGTGTTAAAAAAAATTAGTACTAACAGTAGTAAATCAATCATCATATGTGGTGACTTTAATATTAACTTGTTAGAAAATAAACCTAATAGTATCAGATTATTGATTCTTTTCAGGTCATTTAATTTGTCAAATATTTTTATGGAACCAATCCGAGTGACAGCTTCTTCTGCTACTTGTATTGATAACATATTTTGTAATTGTGATTACTTACATAAAGAAATTGTAAATAAGCTGGCATCTGATCATAGTGGACAAACCATTACGTTTTGCGCCTACATTCCTTTACAAAAAATTCAAATAAGGTTTAGGCCGATCACATCTAAAAATATTGAGAAATTTAATAATTCTTTACAAAATAAATTGAGTGCTCATAACTTTAATAATATATGTGACCCGAATGATACCTACGCCGAGTTTTTCTCACTATTAAACAAGCAATTTAGTGATAGTTTTCCACTAAAGACTAAAAGTGTTTCCGCAAAGTTCTTATTTAGTGATTGGGCAACTCCAGGTATTTGTAAAAGCAGGGAAAAACTATTTGAACTTTATGGCCTAAAGCAACACATAATTAATACTAGCTTTCACCAGTATGTTTCGAAATATTCAAAACGTTTTAAAAGTGTTTGCAAAATAGCCAAAGCTCTTTATATTGGTAATAAAATAAAATTAGCTGATGATAAAATAAAAACTACTTGGCAAATAATAAATAATGAAACAGGTAGGAAAAAACTACGTAATAATGAAATTAATTTAGAAACTGCACATGGCCTTATAAATTCGGACAAAGAAGTAGCTCAGGAATTCGAAACTTTTTTTTGCTAATATTCCTATTAAAACTACTGAGGCTTTAACTTCCTCCCCCGCGCTCTCTGCTGCCTTACTTAAGAAGAATGTAAAAAAAATACCCTTTGGAGTTTAAGTTTCAACATACAAACCCCCAGGCTGTTATAAAAGCCTTTAAAGATCTTAAAATTAAATCAACAGAAGATCTTTGGGGAATGTCTGTAAAAGTTTGTTGGTCTGCTATTGAAACTATCGCACCCTATTTAGCTTTCATATTTAACACCAGTGCCGACCAAAGAGTCTTTCTGGATTTAATGAAACACAGTAAAGTCGTACCATTGTACAAATCTGGTGATAGTAAAGAACCCAATAATTATAAGCCTGTGTCGATTCTGCCAGTTCTCAGTAAAGTGTTTGAAAGGTTAATGCTCAATTAAATGTTACGTCACTTTAACAAAAATTCCAGCTTTCACGAACATCAGTACGGTTTCACCAAAGGACGTTGTACAACTGACGCCGGAGTCACCCTAATAAAAAACATTTTTAATGCCTGGGAGGAATCACAAGATGCCATTGGCATTTTTTGCGACCTCTCAAAGGCGTTCGATTGCCTTGACCACGAGACCCTTTTGTTGAAACTGGAGCACTACGGGATTACTAATCCCTTGATTTACTTAGATCATATCTGAAGGACAGACAGGATAAAGTTCAGGTTAACGGCGTAAACTCATTGGGGTCTGAAATGACTATGGGCGTTCCTCAAGGCTCAATATTAGGTCCATTTCTATTTTTAGGTTATATAAATGATTTACCCCAATTACTACAAAACCAACCGAAGGTGGTGTTATTTTTTTGATGATACATCATAAATTTTTAAAATAGACAGGCGTTCTCAGAATCTTGACGAAGTGAATGACTCTATACTTCAGGTCCAAAATTGGTTCATAGTAAATAATTTGGTACTAAATGAAAAAAAAACAAATGTATTAGATTTACTTTACCAAATGTTAGAAGTAGTAAATGTGATCTTATATTGAATGGAGAAAAACTGGAATTTATTAATCACACGGTTTTCCTGGGAATCACGCTAGACGAGAAGTTACAATGAGGACCACAAATAACATCTCTTGCGGGGCGGTTAGGCTCAGCCGCTTACGCTGTTAGAAAGATAAGACAGTTAACAGACATCGAAACCGCTCGTTTGGTCTATTTTAGCTACTTTCATAGCATTATGTCGTATGGCATTTTACTGTGGGGTCGGGCTGCTGACATTGAATCCATTTTTATTTTACAAAAGAGAGCTGTCAGAGCCATTTATAATCTACGTCGCTGCGAATCTCTTAGAGAACTGTTTAAAACGATTAATATTATGACAGTACCCTGTCAATTCATTTATGAAAATATTATGTATGTAAGAAAAAATATACTCTTTTTAATAAATTAAGTGAGCGACATCATTTCAATACTAGAAATAAAGATAAAATAGCTCAACCATTTTTTAGATTATCTAAAGTACACACATCTTTTATGGGGTACTCTGTTAAATGTTATAATAAAATACCTTGTGATATATTAAAACTAAATGAAACAAAATTTAAAAGATACATTAAAGGTAGACTTTGTAAACAAGCATATTATAAGTTAGAGGATTATATCCAAGATAAGAATGCTTGGGATCATGCTGGTCCGGCTCCATAGGACAATCTACAGTCTAGACAAACTCATACTGATTGCTAATTAAAACTATACTTTATATATTTAAATATGTATTTGTACTTGTATTATATAATTATAATTG
Organism: Charanyca ferruginea; assembly: GCA_947361185.1. Lineage (NCBI taxonomy): Eukaryota > Metazoa > Arthropoda > Insecta > Lepidoptera > Noctuidae > Charanyca > Charanyca ferruginea. The sequence continues at coordinate 12,251,665 of OX376076.1, forward strand.
TATTCTTTAGTGTACTTAATACATTACTCTGGCTCACACACTATTCATTGTTTGTTGGATTAGGAGTGGTCGTCTACTGTATTATTAATTGTAATTATGTGAACACTATGTGTCTGTACATCATTTAGCTGTCATTTCTTAACTTGTAATGCTTTGTACATACTGTAATATATGATTTTTATATAAGGTATCGTATTCACGTAACAGAATTTATTATAATTCTTGTAAATGCAAATTGTAAACAATATTCTTTTTAAAAGAGTATGTATGGAGTTTCTTGCCCATTCTTCTCCATACGAAACTACCATTTGGAATGGGCAACTAGATTCAAATTTTACAATATGACGTTCAAAAGTGCCTTTAATGGTCTAATTGAAATAAATGATTTGACTTTGACTGGATTCGCAGCGATTCGTTTTTTTCATTAACTTTTGTAGCACAACTTATTGACTTTTTAAAACATAATTTTTGTTACTGCCTATTTATATACATTTTCGTTGCAACAAATTCAATGGAAAAATACATTGAACAAACAATATTCGTTAAAAGATAATTCTACTGTTTAATAAGTTAGTTGTTGTTAAAATATGATTAAAAATTCATTGAATTGTGTTTCTGTGAAATATGTTTTATTCAAGCTTAAATAGTCTTTGAAACATTAATAGTCGAAATAAAAATACAAAGTACCTACCAAATATTACATAAAACATTTTCTGGGAAACGAAATTCTATGAAATATCTGTCTGTGAAAAAAGCGGACACATATATGAAAAGATCTAAATAAATTTTATTTTACAAAAAGACACCCGCCTTCAAAAAGTAAAAATAACTTTCAAATCGCAATTCGGCGGCTTTGGTTTTGCTTGTTGTTTTGTATTGGCACCGACTTACGAATTGAAAGTTATTTTTTACTTTTTAAAGGCGGTTGTCTTGTTGTAAAAATTTTTTTTTTTCGCTTTTTACTTCCTAGTTACCTACTTCTCATCATAGAAATTAATTACGAAACGGCGACACCAAAAAAAATCTGTCATCCCTTTATTATCAACCCTTAGTGGTAGAATATTTTCTTGAATTTTTTATGGGACCAAATTTAAGGTACCTGTACACTATCAATTAAAAAAAGAATCATCGAAATCGGACGACACTGAAAAAAGTTATGCGTGGTCAAACATAAAAATAAATTGCATAAAAAAAAAATGTTCATAAAATGAAAACTACTGGGCCAAACAATGTTAAATTTTTATGGGACCCAATGGCAACTATGCCGCATCAAACTAAAGAAGAACCACGTAAATCAGATCATAAATCTCAGAGTAATCGATGTAATGTACAGACGCCAGCACATCAAGCCATACCTAACTGTCAAATTTTCCCAATTAACACTTTGAACGCCATGGGGGACACCGTGTGTCCGACGCTAGTGGAGGTTTTACCTTTAACGTTTTTGACCTGGCAGTTAACGTATTATATATGAACCTTTTATTTTTGTAATAAAGTTGAAAATCTATCAAAGAAATTTGACAGATTGTAGTAGCTTGATGTGCTGATGTGCTGGCATACATAAAAAAAAACCAACCGAATTGAGAACCTCCTCCTTTTTGAAGTCGGTTAAAAAAAAAGAAGTGGAAATTGAAATAAAAAAAACGACATGGTTTATGAACGTGAAATTCCGAAACCTCTTTGCTCACTCTTTGGTTTTTGACTCGGGTCAAAATATTGTCACACAACCAAAGAGTACAGTATTATAGAGAGACCTACTGTATTATATGTCTGTGAGAGAGACACACAACCTCCTATAAAGGTATATTCTATTACTCTGTGCACACAACGCCAAGACGCTGTCACGTCAATAGGTATGTTCCATAACATCTGGTCAACAAACCAAAATCGTAAGACATACAATATTTTAGTTTTTTTTTGTGTTATTATTAAACACATTATTATTATTTTAATGATCCTTTTATCATCAGGAACAGTGCAAAATTTAATGTTATGTGTCCATGCACTGTCCCCACATGCGACAGAAGCGAAAGTGACGAAAGTAGCAGAACTTCGGACGAGAAGGTCAAGAAGGTCAGCGAGGTCACGCCTGATCAAAGGACATTTAGCCACAACCGCAGTGTCCCCACATGCGACAGAAGCGAAAGTGACGAAAGTAGCAGAACTTCGGACGAGAAGGTCATCGAGGTCACGCCTAATGAAAGGACATTATGCCAAACAAGATGCCACAACCGCAGCGTCTTCGACCCTCCCCGCACTGTTAGTATATCTTCATAATTTCAGCAGATTAAGTACTTAGCACTGACATCAATACAGCTGTAGCGAATAAGCTTAGCCCCATGATATATACAAAATACTAAAGCGCCTCAAGATATGAAAGTTTTAAATTGCCTTCATTCAATATTCATCTAAAAACATAAACTTCCACCCTCATAAATAGTTTTCAACTTAAATTCTTCATTAATGGCTTTTTCGATAGAGACACGCAACAATCAGTTAGCAAGCTCGATCTCAAAATTTGGAAATTTCGATGTTCTGTCGCTCTTACTAATATTTTTAATATTAAAATAGTATGGCAGGCTAGTTGAGTATTTTGTGTTAAGTTTTAGATACCTGTCCCATCCCCGACCAGGAAGTGACTAGCTATTGACTGTTTTCTCGCCCACGAAACACCATACCCGTATCAATAAAAAGAGATACATATAATTAATAGTTGATCGCTTACTGTTCACACTGGACAACTCGTTCTTCACTAGTTTAATGTCGGAACGACACTAGGAAGCAATTATATAAGTGCTATCAAAGGAAAAATACACGCTCATTGACGCTCGCTGTGCAGTCACTTACCAAGAGATTCTCGCTACCAGCGGTGGTGGCGAGCAAGCAGCCCGAGAGGCTCTTACACACGAGCGGCATATTGCCAAGTCAGTGGCAGCCGGTGACGCGTCGTCGGCAGCCGTCGAAATGCCAACTTCAAAGATCAGCGGCGGACATCGCCGTCGTCGTGTCGACTGCTCGTGTGTAAGAGCCCTAATCGCCAGTCGCACTCGCGCTCTCGAATATACGTAGTGACAGAACTAAATCGGAACACAGCGAATACTCGCAGCGACTATTAACTGTATGTGACCGAAGCTTTAGGGTGATGATAGTGCGCGGTTGTTTAAACATTCACGGCGTCCGCCGGCAGATTTTGATCTAGCAGTTGCCGCTGTGTCCGAGATAATCTTACAATTCATACTATCCATACTTTAATATTATAAATGCGAAAGTAACTCTGTTACGATTTCACGAAGAAACAGGTCAAATTACATCAAAATCGGTCTGATTTTGATGAAATTTGGTATGCTGATAGCTTGAACCTTTGGGAAGGACATAGGTTACTTTCTAATCCGCAACTTTTTCTGCATTCGCGATAACCAACATTCACCCTTAATAGAGCACTAGCTCTATTTAGGTGAGCAGAGTATAATAGTCGTTAGTCGTGGCGCTTATATCTACGCTGCTCATACTTAAGACACGAACGCCTAGGCGCGCCGGATCAACTCTCAATGCAAAAACGCCCGAGAGCGAGTATGTATTAGCAAATTAAAAGGGTAAATCATAGCAAGCCCGTGTAGTTTTAAACATAATTTCTATTAACTCTTAAACCACCGTGATTGTAAATTGTTAAACGATTATGTACATTCAATTGCTTTGAATCATTATCCATAATTAATTACTCTGTAAATATTGTTCATAGTTTAACAGTCAAATTGGCTATGCCTGGATGAGAAGTGGCAATCACTCAATAGTTACCTAATAGTTAGATTTACCGATTCACAATTTTTTCAGCCGCTAGATTATAATTAAGCAGCGGCACTCCAAAAATCCATAAATAATTAATATATTTCATTAATTATTTCATTGCAGACTGCTGGCCGCTTTACTTTGATCCGTTATAAGGTTTGGAAGCTGCTCAATAGCCTAAGTACGTGTTGGAAGAAATGCCGCTCTGACCGGTACCAGTGCGAACTCTTCAAGAGTATCCTTTGGTTCGCTCTTGGGCTTAAGCTGTTCAAAGACATAGCTTGCCTAACCACGACACCCCTTTTTGCGGTACCTAAATACCCGACAAGCGAAGCCGAAATAACAAAATTATAACGATTTTAGTAAAAGATGTCCTATTTTAATATTAAATTGTGGTTTTCATTATGTCTTCTAAAATACAGATCCTATAGCTATTTATTAAAATTACAAACGCCTTCGCAGTTTTACATCTACTTTACAAGAACTGTACTTCGTGATCCTAATATTTTGTTAGTTGCTTAAACAGGGGTAGTACTTACTTTGCTATATACAAATCAGTTTATAGCCAGCCACGCTTTTTTAAAGGGGAACGGGGGCTAAAGGTACGCTATGGCAAGGTTCATAAACCGCATAGTGTACCTTTGTGTCCTCCAGTCACTTCCCCAACTTTAACACCTTTAGGACGAAACGCTTTGGAAAACATTATCAAAATTTAAAAATACTACTTCTGTGTTAACGAGAGTTCCCCGGGGCGCAAGACGGTCTGTTGCTTTGAGGCTGACGCGTTGTATCCGTCTCGTGACCCAGGAGAACTCGCGAAGTGCATGGGAGCAATTACTAACCTTCCCTTAAAGGATTCTACATGTTCAAATAAATTTGGCCGCTAAAACAACCTTAACAAAACAAATTAAAGATAATTGCAACAATTCGACCATTATTTTAGATCCTAAATTTTCTGTATTGCATAGTCGTACTCAAAAAGGCTTATGTACTTATGTAGAATCAAAGCTAAGCGAGGGTGACATTAGGGGAGCTGCTAGGTTACTATTTAGCAGCGATGTGGTGCCGCCTTACTCTCCAGATACACTTTCAACTCTGGAGAGTAAACACCCAGCTCCTGCGGATGGTCTCACCTTCCCTGATCCTCCCTCTCGACCCCATTGATCTTGATTCTTCTTTTTTAAATGTTTTAGCTCCCCAGTTGTTAGCAGCCGGTGGTTCCTTTCGAAGTGGTTCTGCTGGCGGCCTCGACGGCCTTACTCCGCAGCACTTAAAAAATCTGTTGAGTTTGGGCGCCGGGGAAGCTGGTGAGTCGCTTTTGAATGAACTTGCGGCTCTGATGAAACTTATACTCTGCGGCGGTGTGAATGATGCCGTCGTTGATGTCTTGTACGGGGCCAATTTATGTGCCCTTCGCGAGAAAGACGGCGGCATTCGTCCCATTGCCGTGAGGTGTACCTACAGGCGTATGGCAGCCAATTACGTCCACCAATTCTGCTGAGCGTGAACCCGTCTACTAGCTGTGAGTGAGTGGAAGTCGGGCCTTTGGCTTCAGACACTTCCATCACCCAACATCGGTACTATGTTGTGTGATACTACCTTCCTTCGCTACATGCCTGCGTCTGGGTGCTCCCAGCGGAGCTCCACATAGCTGTCAGTGTGGTGAAGCAGTCGACTGCCTTGGACATCATGGCCTATCCTGCAGTAGGAGCGCAGGCCGAATGGCACGGCACGCCAGCATTAATGACATCCTCCGTCGTGCTCTTACCACCGCCGGGGTGCGCGCTATTTTAGAACCCAGTGGCTTGGCACGCGACGATGGGAAGAGACCAGATGGGATGACCATAATGCCTTGGAAGTTGGGTAGGCCTTTGGTGTGGGACGCAACATGTGTCGACACCCTTGCGCCATCTTTTCTTCCTAACACGACGTGTTGTGCTGGGGCAGCTGCTGCAGATGCCGAAAACCTCAAACGGCGTAAATATAATAGCCTTCTTGGAAGCTATATATTTGAGCCGTTTGGGGTGGAAACTCTAGGACCATGGGGTTCGAGTGCCCATATTGTTTTTCGGGACATCGCCAAGCGGCTGATCGGCTCTTCATGTGATCCGAAGGCTGGTCTATTCTTGGGTCAAAAAATTAGCATGGCTATACAGCGTGGCAATGCTGCCAGCCTGTTGGGCACGTGTCCCGTTGACAGCGATGTGGACGAGTTTTTTGATGCCCTTTGAGCTCCTTTGAGTATCATGTTTTTATGCAAATAAATTTGTTATCCAATTTAAAGAACATGGGTAAGTACCTTTCTTCAGATTAGCGACTAGATATACCTGGATTATTCAGATTCTGTTTACTTCTTACTTGCATAGTGGCACGTCCTCAGCGGTATTCACAGGATATATTTTAGTTGTTCCTTATGATGATCACAAGAAGCTAGTGCGGTAGTAAGTAAAGTATATACGATTAAACCGATTTCATGGGTTTGCGGGGCTTTGCAGGTTTAGCATTGTACGATTAGCCGCAATGTGGAAACAAGTTATTACCAGATTATCGCCGAATGGAAAAACCTACCTACTTAGGTTTAGACAACTACAGAGGCGGATTATCCTTAAGGCAAACTAGGCATGTGCCCAAGAAGCTTATAGATAAAAGTGGAGGCAACACTCTAAATACCTAAGTGAAGCCAACTGTGGGCAGATGCTCTCTTTCTGAATGCATACATAAGATAAAGAAAACACATATAACTGTCTCGTTCTTATGTATGCATTCAGAAAGAGAGCATCAGCCCACAGTTGGTTTCAAGCTTTTGTTCTAAGTGTTGGCTCCATTTATACCTATATCTTCATGCATGTGCCTAGGGGCGCGAGGGTACGAAGGGGCGCGCGGGCGGAATTGTAAAATAAAGAAAAAATATATAATATAGCATAAAATTAATTGCGCCAGTAAGTAAGCCACCTACTTACACAATAAAAACTATTACAACAAAAGGTAAATTTAACGGATGGGACTAACTAAAACTTACGCCTAAAAACAACCTTGTCAATGGTACATGATCTCTGATTGAAGTTGGAAAGATACGACTGCAATGTTCAGGAAAGATACGAAAGCAAAAGAAAACTTTTATTTTTCATAATTATGTTTTTGTCTTCTAAACGCACTGAAGGTTTTATATTTTTTTGCCTACTGTGACTTTATTTACTTGTTTTTTTTTTCATGTATTTAATTTTAATTATTTTGTTTTATATAACACGTACAATAAAGAAACAAAAACCTATAACTATTAAACAAAAAAAAAACTAATATAATACTAACTGCTAACTGCTACTACTAACTAATAAATTGTCGTATTATTATTAAATACTAACCCTTAGTTCATAAGTTTTTTACTAACCACTGGACCTTTATTGTCAATTTAAATAAATAAATTATTATTATTATAATAAGGCATCAAAAAATTCCTCCACATCGCCTTCGTTTAGGAATGTAAAATATTACGAAATGAAAATAACACTTTTTCGTTCATCACAATGCCCATATTTTGTGTTTATACAAAATATGGGCATTGTGATGATTATAAAAAAGAAAGTGACAAGCGATGTTTACGGATCTATCAAATTGGCAGACAAGTGTGTGGAAAAAAATAATCATTATTTATGACATTATTTCCCATAAAACGATGCAATTTCAGTGTAAGGACTGCGAAACGGCGACTGTCAGTGTCTCTGTTACTGTCAGTCACCGTTTCGCTCCGAAATAATGAGCATTTCGTTAAAATATTCACTTTTTTTTTGCGGGGTTAAAAATATTGTAAATGCCGAAAAATACTCTACCCAAGAGTATAAGATTTCAACATCTCTAAACATCTTTATTTTTTTGTACAAATCCTGCCATGATTCTTTGTTAGCCTATTATCGATAGTTCTACATATTAATGTGTACAGAAAAAGATCTCGCTAATACTTATTTTTTTCGATAGATAATCAAAACTTATTTCTACGCGATACCGCTCCTGAAATTTAAACCTAGGTATTTTTTGTATATTTTTTACATTTTCGGCAAATTCAAATGTAGGTTTTACCAAAACTTCAGCCCTCTGCTGAGAGAGAATTTGCCGAAAATGTAAAAAATATACAAAAAATACCTAGGTTTAAATTTCAGGAGCAGTAGTGCGGTACTAACTACGCTGATAACGTGTTTTCCACAGTTTCAATGGCGCGGCCGGTTTTAGTCTTACAGCTCCTAAAAAATAAACCTAGGATACACTCTGTCCACTGGTTTAATCGTTTTTTGACAGCTGCAACTAGTGTACAATATTTATGTTTTTTATAAAAATTGATACGCATACCTATATTATAATGTCTGTAAGAGGTCATAAATAAGATAATCCAACAAGATTTAGGCAGTTTATATATTTATTTCATAACACATTTAAAAGTTAACTTAAGGTAATCGGGAATAATTACATTATAAGGCAGCTGTCAAAAAACCAATAACCCAATGGACAGGGTATAATTTGATGTATTTTTCCAAATTTCCACAAATTCCAATCTAGATTTTACAATAAATTTCAAACGTCTGCTATGCATTTTCAGCGTGATATCGGCGATAACGTGTTATTCACCGTTTCAATGACGCGGCTATAGGATTTTTGTCTTGCAGCTCCTAAAATATAAACCTAGGATTTTTTTCTGTATTTTTACATTTTTTTTTACAAATTCAATCTGTTATTCACCTGAATTGCGGAATTGCGGAGAAGATCTGATCTTCTCCGCGTTTCAATGGCGCGGCCACGTTCAAACCCTAACTTTTTAACCATAACTTCGACTATAGTTTTGGTTGTGTTGTGTGTTACATAATCTTGGAACAGATTTTTTTTTCGAAATATCGCCGTAGCCGCGCGGTCGAAACGCACACGTTTACAGCGGTTCGGTCAAACTATAGAACCTACGAGGTATTTTTTATATAGGGGCGCCGATGAGTTGCTTGCCTACGGCGCTCTCAACGTTTAATCCGCCTCTGGACAACTAGTAAAATAGGTACGGCATTTGTAACGTTAAGCTAACAAATAAAAAGGTAAGCGAAAGTGGAATAACATCACCGTCGTACGCTAAGATTACTTATAAAACAAAATAAAAGGTAGATAGACCGCGCGGAACACTGAGAGTGAGGTCAAAAAAGCAAATACAAATTCAAAATCGAATACCTACAACGCGCTTCGTGCTGTACTGACACAAGTCAGTATAGCACAAATATCCGCATTGTTAAATAAAACAAATAAAAATACAAACACAAATTCAAAAGCGAATACAATCACGAGATTGTTCCCCGCAGTCTATCTGCCTTTTGTTTCATAATCTATAAGAGAGTTAAAGAGTATTAAAGAGTTTAAAGAGTTAAAGAGTAAAGAGTTATAGAATTAAAGAGTTAACGTATTAAAGAGTTATAGAAACCGCTTGAGTGTAATATTTATTACAATTTCGCCATACATGAGCATTATTATTGTGCTATTACCAAATAATATGATTAAATCCCATAAACCTGTTAAGCAAACGTTGATTTATATAGGCAATGGTCAGTTAGCAAGTATCCTTGAAGTAAAAAATAAATAATAAACCCTACTAATACATACTAATATTATAAATGCGAAAGTAACTCTGTCTGTTACGATTTCACGATGAAACGGCTGAACCGATTTTGATGAAATTTGGTATGAAGATAGCTTGAACCCCAGGTAAGGACATACTTTTTAATCAGTGACTTCGTCTGCATCCGCTATAACCGACATTCACGCGGACGAAGTCGCGGGCAAAAGCTAGTATCATATAAACGGGGTAAAATTAAAACGTGGAGTGTGAGAGTGTCTAGGGATCAAGCTCGTTTCTAGTTGTTCAAAATCAGGTCTTTTAGTTATATATTTTATAACTTTTGTGGATAATTTTAGTACTTAAATCACGTTATTCAAAAAGGTTTTTTTTTAAATTTCAGTCAAAAGATAACATAGGATAAGCCTGCAACGGGTTTGATGCCAAATATGTACAAATTTCTTTCCCAAACTTCTAAGTGTAATCAACACAAAAGAACGTTATTATGGAGAGAGGACGTCATTTAAGCGGATAAATAATTATTAGAGCCCTGAGAATTTTGTAAGATGGTTTTTTTTTTTTAATTATCAAATAGGCTTGCGTTTGACCGCAATTCACCTGATCTTAAGTGATAATGCGGCCTAAGTTGGAACATGCTTGCCTAGGATGAACCGGTTCACTCGTGCCTTGAAGATACCCAGATTATACTTATAATCAGGGAACAGAGAGGCGGGCAGCGAATTCCACAGTCTGGGAGTTCGCACAATAAATGTGGAGTCAAGCGCTTGGTTCGAGACCGTGGAACTTCAACCATATAGCGGTGACGCTTCGCCGTATCTCTCTGCTCGTCCGATGATGGAATGGGGATGGGGGAAATAAATTGTGCAATCCCAAAGCACACTCTCCGAAATGTACCTGATAAAAGACCGATAGGCTTGCAATGGTGCGGCGATGTTCAAGGCTCTGGAGCTTAGCCCTAACCAGGGAGTCGTTGTTAATGAGCCTCTTGGCACGTGTATCAATGACTTCCAACGCCTCCAGTTGGTATTTTGCTGTTCCATCCCAAAGGTGCGAACAGTACTCCATGCACGATCGAACTTGTGCTTGGTACAAGTTGAGCAGCTGTTCCGACGTGAAGTACTTTCGCAGCTTTGCGAGGACTCCCAGCTTTTAGGCAGCTAGTTTGGCCTTGGATTCAATGAATGACCCAAAGTTAAGATTCGACGTCAAAGTTACGCCAAGAAGCTCAAGCTGGTCAGTGATCGGAACGGATACATGTCGGAAAGTAGGGGCCAGATGGAAAGGCCTCTTCTTGGCAGAGAAAAGACACGCCTGGCTCTTAGCTGCATTGAACCTGACCAGATTGGCATCACCCCAATCGGAGACTGCTTTGAGGGGCAAGTTCAAGCGCTCGACCATAGACTCTCTAGAAGACTGGATTTCAGCCGCACTGGCACGTGCGCTGGATGTGTAACTCTCTACAACCGTGCTGTCATCTGCGTACGTAGATGTAGAATACGTAGTGGACGCTGCGCCCATGCAACGAGTCACGGAGGTACGGGATTTGGGGGTTGCTGACTCCTGACCTGTCGTTTCGCAACCACATTGTTAAGATCTGTAAACGGGCGTTTAAGAATTTGGGATTTGTTCTGAGACAGACAAAGCACTTCACGAACATGACAGCAGTCAGGGTCCTGTATGACGATCTGATGATCTGGAACATAGTGCTGTCATCTGAGCTCCGCATGAGGCTAAGTACTCTATAATGCTAGAGCGCCTTCAGAACAAGTTCACGCACCACTTGTACAGGAAACTGTATGGGGTATACCCATTTTACCCGTTGATGTACGCCACTCTATTTGTGCTTAGTATGGTCGGGTACAATCAACTGAGGGTACGACGGGAACTTGCGCTAGTCGCATATCTTGTAAAATTACTCCGTGGAATTACCTAAGTATAACTCGGGGGTACTGCAGCGCCTGGATTTATGTATACCGGACCGCTATGTGTGGAGGCGACGGCAGCGTCGACCAACGGCAACGGCGATCAACCTTCTCGCCAAGGCACCACTAACCAGAGCAATTATTACTATTGACGATCTTCATATCAAAATTTACGTTTTTATATGTCCTTTGAGTGAATTAGCAAAACTTCTAAGCTTAATAGCTTAATAAATAGCTATTTATTTTATGTTATAATTAAGATAAGGGTAGGTTAGATGTTTGATTGTGTTACGATTGTGTTTAGTGTTTATGTAATTAAGGATTGATAATATTGTTCTTGTTAGTTTTTAGTTTACTTTTTAATTAAACCTGTACAGTTACCGGCACGTAACTTGGCCAGAGATTTTGTAGTGGGGGAAGTTCGCGCATGTAAAAATGTATGAAATTGTGCGTGCGCGAACTTCCCCCACTACAAAATCTGTGGCCAACTTACGTGCCGGTAATTATAAAGATAGTTGTAAGGGAGATGTTAATAATAAATAAATAATAATAAAATAGCCGCGCGGAGATTTCACATAACTTGTTTCGAGAAATACGTGTTTTTGAAAAAGCCTTACTAGTTTTTAGTAATATTGTAATTTGGAATCTCCATTACATGTGCAAGATTTCTATAAAGCTGTTTTTTACCTTATTAAAGTATGAGCGCATTATGAACAGTCAAAGTTCAGATAAAAATTGTGCAAAAAGCTGATTTTCGGACGTGTTTACTGAATTTGTTTCTCAAAAAAGTTGATTTTTCGTTTTTTTTTTTTTTTATTTGCTTTTTGCGGCTGTGATATCGCTGCGACCAGAGTTGGTCTATTGTGATCGCCGCTTGTGTTGGTTAGAGATCGCCGCCAAACCCTGCAGCTGTTATGAACTGCAGGATCTGCTTTGGGGCGATCTCCATTAGTTCATCCGGGCTTAACAGGTATTTGCCCAGATGATTGTTGCGCTTGTGCATTAGTGCTCCGCATTCCCCCAGAAGCAGACAGCGTCTGCAGGTTTGCGTAGCACTTAACCCCAGGTGGAACATGTGCTTGTTTAAGCAGCAATGTCCTGTAGTGGCTCTAGCTACAATGCGCAAGCCGTTCCTACTGAGTGCTAGGACTTGGTTACTAAGCCTTCTGTCATAGGCTTTGATAAGTGCTTTCGAGTGTAACATGCCCGGAGACTCCTTCCATAACTTTCTGGAAGCTTCGAGGCATGCTTTGGTCAGGGTGCTCTGAGCTAGGCTTTTCGGTATGCCACAGAAGGGCTCCGGACCCTGTTGCGTGATATGCGCCCCCGCCCTTGCAAGCTCATCGGCACGTTCATTGCCAATGATGCCTGCATGCCCAGGCACCCATCTTAATACTACTCTATTCTTATTGCCTAGAGAGTTGAGTTTAGCCATGCATTCCTCTACCAGTTTCGATGAGACTAAATTCGAGTCCAGCGCTAGTAGAGCAGCTTGGCTATCTGAATTAATGTGTATGGTTAGGTTGACGTATTGCCTTTGCAGATTTATTTCCGCACATTCTAGGATGGCGTACACCTCTGCTTGGAAAATGGAGGCGTACTGTCCCAGGTTTACACTTTTGCTGAACCTCGGTCGCACTCCATTTATCCCACAACCTACTTTGGATCCTATTTTGGAACCATCCGTGTACCAGATCATGCAGCCTGCCACCTGAGGAGGCTGACTTTTGGTCCAGTAGTCCCTTGAAGGGATTTCCACGGAATATCGCTTCTCAAATACATGCCGCACTAGCATGACATCAGTTGTCATGCCGAGAACTGGCATTTCCAATATTGAGTCCTGTAAGGTCCTCATTTTCTGCGAGAGCCAGCAACCACTGCCCCGGACCTTGGCCCTGTACATGCTTGCTTTCGCCTCTTTGTGTATATATAAATGTAGAGGCGGTAGTCCAAGCAGGGCGTTCAGTGCCATTCCCGGACTTGTTGACATAGCTCCTGCAGCCATTTTACTGACAGTTCTCTGAAGATAAAATGATTGAATGATTTTTCGTTACATAGAGGGTCCTAGATACCAGTGTGTTACGCCGTAATCATGTACGAGCGTTTGTGAACTATGGCAAGATGGGCGCTCTTAATAATGTCACGCGCCGTTATAGCCTTACTTAATTAAACATTTACAATGTTAAAATTAAATATTATATCTGTATTCATCAACACATAACGCCAGTTTACCTATGTTTAATTAACTCCAATTATTGCAAGCTTAGTGCCATTAACGGCATCAACCAGGTCTTACCAGGCACAAATATATAATGCTGGCAGGTTTCTTGACTGAAAAACTCAATTACAGTAATAGTAAAAAAAAAAACAAAAATATTGAGATCTGTCTGATCAATAATGAAAACCATGAAGCACAGCAGGAAAGATGAAGAGTTTCCAAAAAACCAATGCGTCGTAGACATGATTGATACGTTTTCATTAATACTTTTAAATAGCTACTTAAGTAAAATTTGACCCAATCAAAAAATCCGTCACATTATAAATTCCCAGGCAATAAAAAATACAAAACAACAAAAAATAAATCCTTACTTCGTTTTATATTACAGTGCGATGATACGAAAACTAGTTTTTGTATCGCCGTTTTCTACTCTGTCGGGGAATCCCTTCTGACTGGTCAATAGGTTTTATATTGTTTTAATTCTTAATACGTACCTACTTAATCAATATAAGTATGTATAGTGGCCGTAGGCCGTAGTCAATGAAAATAATTATAAATAAGACAATTTTTAGTGTTTTTGTATTTTTTTAGATTAACTTTAAGCTTAGCTGCATTTTCATCGGTACGTATTGTGCAACTAATATACTCTAACGAGTCTTGCACGTATATTTTCTTAAGTACCTATCGTCATTTTGTAAGTCAAATAATAATGAGGTTTTGCTATAGAATATTTGAAATAGTGTAGTCTTTTTATTTTTAGGGTTCCGTAGCCAAATGGCAAATAACGAAACACTTATGGATTCGTCATGTCTGTCTGTCTGTCCGTCCGTATGTCACAGCCACTTTTTTCCGAAACTATAAGAACTATACTGTTGAAACTTGGTAAGTAGATGTATTCTGTGAACCGCAGTAAGATTTTCACACAAAAATAGAAAAAAAAACAATAAATTTCGGGGGTTCCCCATACTTAGAAATGATACTTAAAATTTTTTTTTCATCAAACCCATACGTGGAGGGATCTATGGATAGGTCTTCAAAAATGATATTGAGTTTTTAATATATATTTTTTTTAAACTGAATAGTTTACGCGAGAGACACTTCCAAAGTGGTAAAATGTGTCCCCTCCCTCCCCCCCCTCCCCCATGTAGCTTCTAAAATAAGAGAATAAATAAAACTAAAAAAAATATATGATGTACATTACCATGTAAACTTCCACCGAAAATTGGTTTGAACGAGATCTAGTAAGTAGTTTTTTTTAATACGTCATAAATCGTAAATTGCAATTTACCTTACTTGCTGCTACGGAACCCTTCGAGTCCGACTCGCACTTGGCCGCTTTTTTTAATTTTTTTTCACATGTAATAGATTTTAATTTTATATACAATATTTACACGTACATTAAAAAAAGAAAAACGTAAAACTACTTATTAAACAAAAAAAAACTAATATAATAAGGCATCAAAAAATTCCTCCACATCGCCATCATTTGGGAATGTGCCCAAGAGACTATGTCCGTTACTCCAGCAAGAAAGTGTCTCCTAGAGTGATATGAGTGGAACGTATAAGGGCGTACACTATAATAATAATAATAATAATAGATGTGCGCCAAATAAAAAATGAGTGCGCTGTGTTGTTTTAGAAAACAAACGGAAAGAACGATTCCTGCTGGGGTAACGTTGATCCAGCAGGAAAATTCTAAACGAATGATCGGAGAGAGAAATATTGTGCATGGGCAGATAGCTTATATGTGTGCTTTAATGTGCGCCAAAAATATAATTAGTGCGTCTTCTGGTTTTCGAGATATTGCATTTCTTGCTGGAGTAACGTTTTGCAGAATCGTGTATCTCTAAAACCATTGCATGTGCGCCCGTAAAATAAACATATACGAGTAGCTCTTAATTTGAGCGTATTTGTGACAGGATCAGATTTAAGAAAATACTTATAATTTTGAAGTTATCACGCTTTTTTGAAATCTCGAAAAAATATCGCAGCTCCTAAACGAGAAAACGTATAAGAAAACTGTTTTCGGTCTTTGAAGCGTATAATATCCATAAAAGTTTCAAAAGTGATGCATGACACAATTTTGACACAATTTTTCAGAACAAAGAATGTACCAAATCATCAGCGTAATAAAGAGATAGGTTTTATTTTAACAATCTCTCTCTTCGCTGAAAGGACATTTCATTAAGTTTTATTGAATACAGCTTTTGACATTATTGTATTTTGAACATTTTAAGTACTTATGTGAAAAAAAACACAAGTCATCAACATCATTAACTAATTTTTCCGTCTACTGCAGGATAGGTATGTACAGGACTCTGCTCGTTTTAGTATGCATAGTTTAATCAATGGATGATTGAATAAGCTGTGCATAATGCTATTGCTAAAACTCCAGTATCTGTCAACATGTCACAGAGCTGTATCAATTGAACCTAAATAGGTAAACACTTGAAGTTTTCACAGAATGTCTTTAATTTTAATATAAAGATTTCCACATCAACAAACTCTTTCATTTGATATAGTCACAAGGTGCATTTAATATGTATATTTTTAATTGGCCCCCAAAATTAGGCCATACAATAGCCATAAAACCTTTGAACGCGATTGTACAGACAACAGCTTAGGTTTAATACGTCCAATAAAGACGGCCATTGATATTTATGAAACCGCCGCTTTTTTATAGTCATTCGAATTTGGTCGGAAAACCAGCTGTTATTTTCGTTTTTAGTTTTTTGTTTATATCTACTTAATGCGAAACATTCCAAGCTGAAGATTTCCATTGTATATTTTAGAATAAACGCGTTAATTATTTGTTTATGCTTACACATCTTGGGTTGAGCCGGATTCTTGTATTTTGCCGTCAAAGTTATGACACCGTCGTCTTAACTTTTAGCAATATTATTCAATAACGCATGCATGTACACTTTTGAAACTTTTTATGGTTATTATAAGCGTCAAGAAAGACCGAAAATAGTTTTTAGCGAGCTTATACGTTTTCTCGCGCGCGTTTTAGGCGCTGCGATATATTTTCGAGTTTTCAAAAAAGCGTGATTACTTGAAAATTATAAATATTTTCTCAAATCTAATCCTGTCACAAATACGCTCAAATTAAGAGCTACTCGTATATGTTTATTCTACAGGTGCACATGCAATGGTTTTAGATGAACACGATTCTGCAAAACGTTACTCCAGCAGGAAATGCAATATCTCAAAAACCTGAAGACACACTAATTATATTTTTGGCGCACATTAAAACACACACATATAAGCTATCTATCCACAATATTTCTCTCTCCGATCTGCCGTTTAGAATTTTCCCTGCTGGAACAATGTTACCCCAGCAGGAATCATTATTTCCGTTTTTTTCTAAAATGACACAGCGCACTTATTTTTTATTTGGCGCACATCTATAGCAGATACGCCCTTATTAAACCTTCCACTCATATCACTCTAGGAGGCACTTTCTTGCTGGGGTAACGTACACCAAGAGACTGGCTGCATTGCCACGTTGGATGGCAATGCAACCAGTCCTGTTAACCTCTGCCCTAAGTAAAAACCAGCTCTTGGATCACGGGAAGTGTCAACTAACCTTTTGGAAATTTCCTTAAAAAGGAGATGAGCACTCGGAACCCAGTCACAAGAAGGAAATTTTACAAATATGCATAAGTTGACGATTTTCGACCACTGTAGCGCAGAGTCAGACTTCCAGTTTTAAATTGGTACCTACTGGATAATATGTTAATACATACAATAATTAAATATAAATGTTATTTTACATATATTAGGGAAAATAACATTTATATTTAATTTTTGTATGTATTGACATAAACACATACACATATAAATCTTAAGATTCAAAATGATTGTGGCTTTTAAAAGCTTTTTTAGTTATGTATGTTACAATTGACTGATGTCATTGACTATATTGTCTATATTTCAAGTTTAACTCGCAGAAAAAATGAATTTATAGAATCAATATACATAAGTATATTCAATATTTCAAACGTTTGATAACTTGTGGTTAGTAAAATAGAATTCTTATTAAAGTTCAACCATTCAGCAGTCTTTAGAAGAATTTATAAGGCTTTATTTTGAGAAGATTAGCTGGAATGTTTTTAAAAGATAACTATGGAATAGTTATGTCTAGTTACTGTAAAGAAATGTTTTAATTTCGTAAAAAGTTAATTGTAAAACTTCTTTAATAGACCAATAAAGACGTTCCTACGAGCAAAACAACCAGAGACAGACACGACAAAACATACGTGCTCGCTCTTGGCTTGGTCCATGAACTTTACACGAAGTACAAGTGCTCGGTCGATAATGAAAAACTTATTGTGCCGTACTCAGATGAAGCTTGTTCTGACGGACCAGTCCAACCCGCCCGGGGATCGAACTTGGGACCGATGACTCACACCAACTCGACAAACCATTGTCGATTTACGTTACATCTCGTAATAAAATTTTACACAAGCTAGCGACTAATTGTATAAAATGAAAATGAAGTACCATGCAAACATTTCTAGTTGCACTTAAGTGGCATTACAACCGCCGACGAGGTAAGTAGGTATAATTACGTAAACATACACGTGCTAATGTCAATTATTTTTAGAATTTTATAGTTCCTTATTTTAGTTTAATTAAATATGTCATGTTTGACAAAATCATAGAAAAAACATAATGATTTTTGAAAGACAGTGTAAAATAAAGCCTGAACTTATAAGACAGGCCCCCAACATCGAATAAGTAATCAAACAACGATCCAAAACTAGTATCTTTATGATAAGGAAAATCCTAAGTTAAGACGAGTGTTGTCTATAATAATAAAATACGCGTCATCACAACATGATCGCAGCTATTCGCATTTTCAAAAAATATTTATTGTTGATAACCTTAAGTCTGCGGTGGCGGCTAGTGGCCGGTTAACTGAACTATCAGTCGCGCACCGGCCGTCCTCTGGACAACAATATTGTTGACAGACTCGTTTGAAAATTAATGTATAATAACTTGTTGTAATACTACAAGTGCCAAAAGATGAAGAGCCTGTGCGAGAGGACGGTTGTCATCGCGTGCATTCTCGTCGCCACATTGTCAAAAGCTGGAGGACGTGAGTATTATTCAATTCTTATGTTCGTAATTAAAGCTTAAGTGAGAAGTTAAAATGTGTTTTTAAACTCCAGTGACCTTACTGCATAAGTTAACCTCCGTAATCTGTAGAGTACGCCCGCTTACCCATCTATGATTGCGTACCTATGATATGAACATAACAACATCATACATTTATGTTTACTTAGCAACTTTGAGATGTTTTTTTAATCACCTTTTCACTAATTGACTTATTATAACGAACAACGTGATCTTTTAACGTTCCTATGTAGTGTTGAACAAAGGTGACAACGTTTTTTTAAGTTTCTTTTAGCCTATGATGTGTTTTTAGAAGTATGTACTTAATGTTACAAGTGGCCTTTTACGTATTCTTGTTAGTATAATATCCGCATCGAAATATGTACATGTTCCATTAGGTATTACTTAGTATGTAGGTAGTACAAACTTCGACTGCAATAATATCGAATCAAAACTGCTAAAAGCAAACAATAGTAAGTAGGTAGGTACTTATGGGTAACATTGGTAGGTACCTGTTAGTCAAGAAGCGGCACTGTCAAGGACTATTAACCGCAAAATAAACACTCCTATTAGCCTGTAACTTTTTCGTTACGTATCTTTGTAGATAGGTAGTTAATAGGTTTATCTCTGAAAATTCGTTTTAAAATATTATAATAATTACTCTCAATTAAGTAAATATCACTCAAACGTCATCTATCACATCCAAATTAACTTAACTGTATTTTAATGACAAGTGTCTTTGTAATTAGAATAGTGATTACCATGCATGATTAATAGAATCAATTTTGACCATTCAACTGATATTGTGCAGGTATCTGACTATGTACGACGATACAGGTACAAAGAAACACAATCTCATTCCCTCAGATTATGAAAGAAAAAGCAGATAGATCGCGCGGAACACTGAGAGTGACGCCAAAAAAGCAAATACAAATTCAGAAACGAATACCTATAATTCGAGATGCTTCGCTTCGCGCTGTACTGACTCGTGTCAATACAGCGCGAAGCGAGGCATCGGCATCGTTAGGAAGCATCGGAACCCACTCCGTTATTACAAGGTGATCATTACAGATCACTGATACCTACCAGACATGTTACCTAACGGTACTAAATAGCTAAGAATCGTGCAGAAACCCAACTTCCTTTCTTTTGTACATAGGTAGGTAGTTCCATTATTAAAAGCTGCCAAACACGAGCGCACACACTAGTTTCGTGTAGCCATGACTAATATCTCAATACAAAATTACCAATAACAAATCCGGTTTTTTGTATTGCAATTTGGTGAGAATAAGAATCTTTAGTACAAAACCGAAGACTTTATTAATTGACGATGTATGATACCTATCAAAAACCAGTTTCTGGCATCCAAAGTACAGTCAACAACAAAAGTAGATGATGAAAATCAGAAATTCAATACTAATGAACGGAGTTCGCGTCAGAACTGTGTGGCTTCGAAGTGATTCAAAAGAATGTGTGTGACAATCACATGCTTTTAATAAATAAACTAGTAATAAATTATATAAATTAGCATTAGTAAATTAGTATTGAATTTCTGATTTTGATCATCTACTTTTGCTGTTGACTGTACTAAGGTAGGCGATAAAGATAATAGCTAAAACTGGAAATCGTTAATTTGATATACGTATATGTACCTACCAATTTTTTTGTAAGTAATAGCAAATATTATGTGTTTTTATGTTTTTTATACCTAAATAATGTAGTTTAAAATGTTCAGAAACATGGCGAGGCAGTTTAAATGACTAATTGTATGAAATTATAATTAAATAAAAAACGACTTTGAACATAAAAGAACAGTATATCTTTAAAAAAAATACCAATTATAGTTATGTATCAATATTGCACTGCGTGATTATAATTATGCGCCGCGTAAACGTAGTATAGGCGTAGCCGTGGGCGTAGCACAGGTATAGCGTAGGTGTAACATCGCCATGGTGTCGGCAGCGGCGTAGCATTGTTATGGCACTAGCGTAGCACCGGCGTAGCACGAGCGTAGCACAGGCGTAGCACAGAAGTACCGCAGGTTTTGCATAGGCGTGATGTGACTACTCGCTGCTTTACGCCTTGATCTTTTTTTAAATAATCAAGGCAGTGCCGTCGTCGCTTATAGATTTAAATGAGGAAACATAAATGTTGAATTTGTTTGCTAAAATAACGTGAAAATAATGACGATAAAGTTATGGTGAGCTACTTTTATCACCATTCCAAAGATACGACGCAGATAGTAAAGTGTTTTTTATTTGTGATATGAAGGAGTCAATATCGTATACTTAGTACACGGAAGTCCAATGTGTCCAATGTTTGTACCAATGTGGTCATAATTTTTCAGCCTCTGATTCTCATTTTCCGCCTCAGAGCAAATAAAAAATTACTCAAAATCATTTAATCAATATTTAATTTCACTTTCTGTCAACTTATTTTATAAACATTTAAAAATATCTATAAAATAAAACTTTAATATTTGTTTTCATTATCAATTAACGATTTTACAAAGTTCAGGCAGAAAGTGTCTTCTTATTAAATTATGACTTATTCCGCCACTTCACGGTAATGCACGATTAATAATATGTTATGCATAATGCAGAAATATGTAAGTAGTTGCTAAGGACAACGCATGACTGGATTAATTACTAATTCGCGCGAAGACAGTGGTTCCTATGATACAGTTAACACTACTTTATGGGCCAAGGGATTCATATATTTTGTGATGTGGGTGGTTTTAAAATCAATAAAACAATTCATTCTTATTTTTAATAATTTCTTTCAATTAGACATGGAAGCTGACCCCAACAAAGTTGGAAAAGGTTAGGCAGATGATGATTTCTTATCGACGCATTATTTTGTAACATAAAACCAAGAAATCATTGTCTTACCGAGAAGGCAAACTCGGGTCTAGCTAGAGAAATTCTTCTTTTTTTTTTCAACCAATTTCTATCGGGTGTGATTTGCTCTGAGGTGTAATAGCAAAACTTCATGACATGTGGTGGAAGCTCTATTGTCAGAAACGGTGAGTTCTAGTTATATGATAACCGCTTGAAGAGGCGGAACATTTAGCATGGGAAGCATCTCCATACATAACTATAAACCCTCCAGTAATCCTATACTTTCTTGAATTCTGATTCATCTGTTCAATCTAATGAGACAGAAAGTGAATCCCAATAATATTGCATACATCGAAATAAAGAAGAAAAATCATGCGAAATTATTTTAGATGAATTAATAAATGCGGTTTCCGTTTTACGAGGCCACTATTTACATAATCAAGAAATCCAGCGCACGCGATTTGGCAAAAGCCTGCCAAAGGTCAATATCATTACGAATATGCTTTTGTATCGATACTGTAGGCAGAAAAAACTAAAAATAACCATACAAAATGATCATCTTATTTAAGATCATTTGTGGGTATACCATAACAAGAAAACCCAAGAGAAAGAGTTAAAGATAATAAATACAAAATTAATAGATAAGAAATCTTACATGTTTATTTTTATTTGACTGTTTTGTTCGCATAAAGGTCACTTGTAATAAATTTTCCTGAGGTCATATCTACTATCAGCGCATGTGGGCTTCAAGACGCTTCTCGAGAGTGCACTGATATGTGTAATTAATTTACTATGTCAAACAGGGAAATTCCGAAAGCGTTGCATCATAAATAATCAGTTGGTATTTACCCTACTTAATCCTTACCAATTTGCAGCAATAGTTGTAGGTTTCTTTAAAAAAATAGAGACTTTGTGAATGAATCAACACACTGTTCTGGATGTGGATATTACAATTTCACCATGCCATAAGACTTCTTTACATCCAACGTAATACTGAATCATTGATTCTTACTGTTCACTACGATTCATTATAATCTAGACTTAACTACCCACTGACCCTTTATTTATATCTTTGATGAGCGATCAATTTTCATTTCCTACGTTTCACGAACGTGATATTTGTTACAGTCAAAGCTTTTCATCGTCATCATTACACACATCACATCATCGGTTCAGCTGTAATCGCCATGCTTGGCCGATGCATGTTGGCATGTTGTCACAGCTTGTAACCGGTCTAAACTACTTTTGACTACAAAGCTCAGTCAATAATACTTTCGACCGGTTTTAATTTATCCTTACTACAACTCCATTGGATTGGTAGGTTTTTTCTGACCCTTTTAAAAACTTTTGTTAAGTATGTAGTGATTCTTAAAACTAGGGCGTTCCGTACATATTGTTTTTGTAGCAAATGCGTAGAATTTTCTTAATATTTAAGGATTTTGAAAAAAGCCAGTAAGTTTTGACCGGTTAAGAGTTTTGACTGCAACATCTTTACATAGTAAAAAACAAAGTCGCTCCCGCCTCCGCTACACGCTTAGATCTTCCAAACTACGCAATGGAAATGCGGTTTTCAACAATAGATATACTGATTCAAGAGGAAGGTTTAGACGTATAATTTGATATTGTTTTCTGCGATACCAGATTAGTATTTACATTGAACCCGTGCGAAGCCGGGGCGGATCGCTAGTATAGTATGTGTAAAACAATCTCTCGACGTGTTCTAGAGCGATGTAATGGCGGCGCGAACTGCATCCTTCTGAGTGAATGCACGGGCCTGTACGCTCAGCTGCAACAGGGCAACACGCCCCAACTAACGCAACTCCTGCGCAGCCTGCACTGTGGCTTTCAGGAGGGCAATTTGCCAATGGTAAGAAAATCAAGAATATACTTTCCAATGATGCTTTAAAAGCTGACATTACTCAAATTTCAACAGATATACTTACATATTTTTTTATTCTACCAATCAGGTGGACCGTCCAATGATTAGAGGAAACTTTCGGGTAAATTGAGATTACCACTTTTAATAACTATAATGTATTTATGGTCACTTCAAGTACCAACACCAAATAAAAATTGGAACTTACCAGTAACCACAATTGGGTCAAATCGAAGCAATCCACGTCCCATTGTCTTCCATTTTTAGGGTTTCGTAGTCAACAAGAAAACCTTATTCGAAGTCATTGTAACTAACTTTGACGTTTGACGCTAGTCATTTTTAAATCTTGATGTTCTAAACGTAAGCTTTTGATGTATGTATATTGAACTGTTATTGTTGGATATTAATGTAACACATTATGTCATATTCAATTAGTTTGACTTATTAATTAAATTATTGTGCGATTGTGGGTTGGCTCATTTTGATATTACTTAGCTCAATTGGGAGGGGATTATTTGGAGGATAACATAGTATAACATTTTGTTTTGATTCTCTAGATATGCTGTCCACCTCAGTTCTTAAATAATCAACAACATACTAGTACCCTTCAAACAAGGACTGCCGATCCCATGACTCTTCTGCCAAACTATCGAATCTGTGGGATCCAGAACAATGACAGAATAGTTGGAGGAACGCAGGCTGACATCGACGAGCACCCCTGGATGGCGCTGATCAGATACGACAAACGTAAGTGTGAGCCAGGTTTGACAGGGTTGTCTGAAAGCCAGCCAACTACAAACCCAGGTCGGAATCCCTTAATACACTATGATGATACTTTTGTGCTACATACAATGGAACACAAAGACAAAAAACCTAATCGGTTATTAATTCTATGTGATTTCAATATTTATTACAGTGACGACGACACAACGTTCAGGTCAGAACTTATAAACATTTTGTAACTGCTATAAGCTATTGCAGTGAACTTAATGCTTTCAGATGCCAACGTAGGTAGATAGTATTTTTTTTTAACCTGTGTTGTTCACTTGCTAGGCAAATGTCTCACTAGCCTTTACTAAACATTACAGGCAATAGATGGATACTTGCGCTTTTTTCATTTCCAAAAACTTTGAAGCATTTTTAAAGCGAGAACTTTGCCAGACAGCTTTTTGCTTCAATAAATAAATATACTTTTGTAGTTACTTGGGCCAATGCTGTGCAATATTTTCAATTTAGACACGGAATTTAGGTAGGTAGGTACAACCTGCTATTGTAAAGTACCTATTCATGGACTTTGTAGCGTGGTGGGTGTGTGCTATATATTTGCAGAGAGAGTATAATCTGTCAGTTTTATGTCCTATTGGGGTTATCTATGTGTATTTTTACTTCAATCAGCCTACCTTTAGATAATTTGGTAATGTTTGTCGTTCAGCTCCTAAAGTAATACTTACCAGCCAACTGTAAGGATAAAGTCCACTCAAATATATAATTATTACTTTAAGAGACCATAACACATATTTAGTTACTTAGGGCTCTCATTTACGATCAGAATATTATAAGAAATGGCTTAATTTAAAAAGACATCTTGACCTCTGCAGTCCTTTCGGTGTTTCTTTTCAATGGTAATCAGATAGGCACCACCGATCCTATTTAAATAAACGTCATGTACAGACGCACATCAAGTCATACCGAACTGCAATTTTTTTCCAATTGAATATGAACCTTATAATTTTGTAATAAAGTTGAAAATCTATCAAATAAATTTGACAGATTGTTGTAGCTTGATGTGCTGGCCTCTGTACCTAATCATTAATCTCTGTAAGTATTACAAAGATTTTTTTACGGATTGGCATCTCGCTGATCAACCTAGGAGGTTGTCGGCTGCTAAACCGGACTTACCTGTGGTGCCTTAAAAAAGATTATTTTTAGGGCCTCCAGGGCTATTTAACGACTTTTACAGATTTTAAACTGACAATCACGTCAAAATGTGCAATGTAAATGATTTGAAATAAATATATGTCAAACTAGAACATTCTCTTAATCACTTAGTAAGGGAATATTTTTAATTATATTCATATTATATAGTTTAATTAACACGTGAAGTTGTGTCTGACGCGGACAAAACATTGACAATCACAGAAAATCTACCAAGTATAATTAAAAGAAACTTACACCATCTTACAGACAATTTTATTATCTATCTTTTAGTATACGTCTTTTTTTTAATTTTGAAAGAATACTACTTTTATTTATTTTTTTCGACTAAACTTTGAGAGTTTTGGACGCAAAACTGATGCAGAACGGACGCAGTCTGCGTCCAAAACTTTCAAAATTCTCGGATAATTATACCTGGTAGATTTTGTGTGATTGTCAATGTTTTGTCCGCGTCAGACACAACTTCACGAGTTAATTAAACTATTTAATATGAACTTAATCAAAAATATTTACTTTCTATATGATTAAGAGAATGTTCTAGTTTAACATATATATTTTTTTCAAATCATTTACACTGCACATTTTGACGTGATGTCAGTTTAAAATCTGAAAAAGTCGTTTAATAGCCCCTTAAGAAGCTTTTAAGGCGTTGCTTTATTAGAAAGCAACTACGCGATCATCACAAGTTCGTGCGAATTTTAGTTGTACTAATACGCGATCAATATCGAATAGTAGTCGAATAGTATCGAGTAGTAGTACTCGAATAATGTCCTATTTGGCATACCCGCGATGGGGTCGTACTACTAAAATGTTTGTTATCTATTCGGGCGAATTAAGTTCGTAACGAATGCGCGATCAAATATAATATTGATTTCGAATAGGTGTCCTTATTGAATTCGCACAATAATTGCTTAGTGTCATCGGGGAGCGGGCGGAGGGGATCATCGCGTAGTCGCGTTCTATTAGGACGCCAGTTTTTGTTAACTCGCGGCAACGCGATGGTCGCATCGCTTACTCGCGCGATGATCGCGTAGTCGCGTTCTATAAGGACGCCAGTTTTAGTTAACTCCCGGCAACGCGATGATAGCATCGCTTACTGGCGCGATGATCTAATAGAATGCGACTGCGCACAGTCGCGTTCTATTAGGACAACGCTTAATAAACTGAACAGAACAAGTCAAAGAGTCGAGTGAAACCAGTTTTGGAGGCCTTAAATCGTGCCACTATTTCGCACCAGACTTCTCTCTCTTTCTATTAACCCTTACCAGCTTACCTTACCCTTATAAGCTTCTTGCTAAGTATGAAAGAAAAAGATAAATTGGGTTTTAATTCTTTGATCGTTATATTTCAGCGGTCGGCTGGGGTTTCTACTGCGGTGGTGTCCTCATATCTGCCAGATACGTGCTCACAGCTGCTCACTGCGTCAAAGGTTCAGACCTTCCGCCAAACTGGAGACTGTGAGTCTATTAAATTATTATACCATACTTAATTGAGGCTATTTTTGTAAAAACGAGCCAACACACAGTTTTTCAATAATTAGGTACCGAGATGATACTATTAACCAATAATTTTATTATAGGTACAACACTAAAAAATACACAATTTTTCTCCTGAAAAGCCGATTACTTTTCAAGTAACTGTTAAATTCCATTTTTAATTGTTAGGTACCTTAAAATCAGTAAAAAGTTAGTCAATTGATTTGGCAAATTATTGACGTCATATGGTACAGTTAACAGCAAAAGTAGATGATCAAAATCAGAAATTCAGTACTAATGAACGGAGTTCGCGTCAGAACTGTGTGGCGTCGAAGTGATTCAAAAGTATGTGTGTGACAATCACATACTTTTGAATCTGATTTTGATCATCTACTTTTGCAGTTGACTGTACTATTACCATACAAAATCTACGGGGTCGCGTTTTAACAGCTTATAAAAAGTATGTCAAATGATTGGTGTCATCTACCCTATTCAAATCAATTATTTTAATACGTCAAATGTGTGACATTATTTTCCAGTAATAACAGTTTAATGCTTACATCCAGAACGTATGCTTAGAATTGATTTAAAATTATTCACCGTTTAACCAGAATCATTACAATTACTTGGAAAATAGAAGAAATGACGTGAGTTTATTTGTTTTGTCAGAACTAAAGCCAATTATAAAGAATAAGTCGAATGCCTGGTGTGTAAACAATTACGATAGTACGAAAAAGCTGATAAATTATCACGTATTAATTAAGTGCTTGGGTAGGTACAAACAAAACTCGGTCTATGCCAAGCATGTCTCCAATTTCTGTTAATGCTGAGAGAATCACAATAGGGTATTTTACTCTAAGTGAAAAATCTATAAATATATTATTGAGATAGTTTAGGTAAAAGGCAGTCGGAAAATGTTAGTTTTAGTTCATAAAATAACAAAAGATATTTTTTTATTCAATTTTAAGTTTTCAGATTTTTTTAATCTGTTTTGTAACACCACGAAATAGTAGCCGCCATTTTATTACGCCTTAGGGCTGTGTAAACAAAAAATTGACAACTGTCAGTCAACCGATTGGCGTATATAGGCTTTATATTTTGATTATTTTCGTAACCAACGCATTTTTTTAATTATTACACCTATTACAAAATATTATTTTAATAATTTTAAAATTATATTCAATTATAATTTATAATATCAGCTCATTTGATAAACAGCGAACTGACGTCATTTCCGCAGAGCAATATGAAAGAAAGAAAGAAAATATGGCGTCTACTACGAGGCGTTTTCGTTAAAGTACGCGCGAAATTTGAAAATTTAAAATTTAGATGCATTTTTATGGCACCTAATGATTAAACACAAATTTTGTGATTTTTTTGGTGGTATATTAGCACTACAGAATTTAATTGAGACACTTTTCAAAAATGGTTGTAATAGCCTATTCACAAGCCATAATGAAATGGAGTAATACCCATTTAAGTACAGGACGACTTTTAATTTACTGTGCATCTTTTATGACTGAATAAATAGGTACCGAGCATTTTTTATTATGAGATCAACCCCAAAAAGTCAAAAAGAAAAACTGTTGGTCTAAACATTTTGATCGCCGTCTTGTATTTTGAGTTAGTCCTAAAGTAAAAACCGCTCAAGTGCGAGTCGGACTCGCTCACCGAGGGTTCCGTACAAATTTGTAGGTACCTAAATATCCATACTAATATTATAAATGAGAAAGTAACTCTGTCTGTTACGCTTCCATGATGAAACGGCTAAACCGATTTTAATGAAATTTGGTATGAAAATAGCTTGAACCCTAGGAAAACACTTTTTAATCCGGTACTTTGTCTGCATCCGCTATAACTGACATTCACACCATTTTATAAGTAGGTACTTAGTAGGTTTGTTCTGTAATTCTTCAATAATAACACGTAGCAGAGCGGTAACTCAAATTTTCCGCAACTTTATATGTACCTACATGTATAATTCGTAGTACCTATCATACAGTCATATGTGTGTCATACAAGTAACTATATTAAATGAGGTCAAATCAAGTTATTGACTACAATGTAGTGATTCAAGAAATCTCTCGGAATTTTTCAATAACTTTTAATATGTAGTTTCCCTGATTTCCATCGTGTCAGAAACGTGGACTTATTTATTCTTCATACACAAAGGTACAAAGGCAGACTTTTTATTTCCTAAGGCATTTACCTTGGGCATTCTCTACCGGTCAACCTAGGGTGGTAAAGAGATAACATGGCAGATGCATAATATAACAAACATTATACTAGCCTATTGCCAACCGAGCATTTTAAGAGTCCAGGTGCATGGTTTCCACATATCTATACATATAACAAAATTGTAGAAAAGTGGTGTCTGTACAATGGAAATATTTAAAAAAAAAAGTAGCAGGGGTTGTTATTAGATCGATGCCGAACCCGAGATTGTAATTAAGGCGGTACCCTGAGCAAATAACCTTGAGCATTCGTTCCCTCTTCGCCGCGCAAGAGATGCAGTAGCGAATACCCTCAGATTTTAGAATTAAATCTTTATAAAATCACATTTTGGGATTTTGAAAAAAAAAATTCTACCAGAATGTTAATTAATAAATTGCCTATCCATTAGTGTTAGTAAAAAATCGAATTAATGGTTACTTGCCGAGGAGATGCATGTTTTCAATAATTATTTCTCATTTCTGTGCTTTCGTTGTGAGGAGATTAGTTAAATACTATACTTCGTAAACAAAAATCAGATCTACCATTTTGAAGTCAAGATTATGTAGAAATTTAATCTATTTTTTATTTGTTGATATTTCTTTTGGATACAGAGTAGTTAGGTCCGAAAAATTGAACAAAAAACAGCTAGCGCTGCGTTTTGCTCAGGGACGCGCCTTAAATATTTTTTTGTCTGTTTATCTGTTTGTCGGTTTGTCTGTTTGTCTGTGTGTTTGTGCACGCTAATATCAGAGACGGCGATAGAGACGCTAATATCGATTTAGATGCGGCTTTCACTAATATATTGTAGTAAGCTTCACTTAACATTTAGTGTTTATTTCATGTCAATCGGTACATAAATAAAAAAGTTATGTCAATTTAAAGAATCACGGCGAACAACAGCTGTAGTAGGTGAACCAGGTATTTTCAAAGATCATGTCGTTGGTAGGGTTTATACGGTTCATCCAAATAACTCCGAGTGCTTTTACCTGCGCCTACTGCTGCACGTTGTCCGAGGGCCTACTTCTTTTGCCAATCTCCGAAAGGTTGACAATATCGTACACCCTACATACCAAGCCGCTTGCCGGGCACGTCACTTGCTGGATGGGGATCAACATTGGGATGATGCCTTGTCAGAAGCAAGTATAGCGAAAGTCCTCATCGGTTGCGACATTTGTTTGCAGTCATGCTGGTGTTTTGTGCACTTTCTGACGCTGCACAGTTGTGGTATAAGTATCAGAACAAATAGGCTGAGGATTTTTTTTAGGCACGTATAACTTAATGATAACAACCCAATTGAGACGAGATTACGTGAAAGTCAATTGAATCGTTGTTTGTTGGCTATACAAGATATAGTTACATCTATTGGGGGTAATCCTATTTCTCAATATGGCATGTCGGAGCCATCATTTGACGGTGAACGTATTAATAGAGATTACGCGATGGAAACCAACTATGATAATAATAATAATAATATGTGGGGACATAATCACACTGACCTGGCCGAAATTTTACAAACTGATGTCTCGAGGCTAACTGATGAACGGCGTTTGATATTAGATCGGGTGTGCCGCAGCGTTGATAGTACTTTGGGAGAAATGCCATTTGTAGATGCACCCGGTGGAACGGGTAAAACATTTCTTACGAAAGTTATTTTGGCGAAGGTACGAAGCCAAGGTAAAATCGCGCTTGCTGTCGTTTCATCAGGCATAGCAGCCACATTGTTGCCAGGTGGGAAAACTGCTCATACAATGTTCAAAATTCCGATCGATTTAGACCGCACAGAAAGCCCTGTTTGTAATATTTCAAGAAACAGCTATAAAGCTAAGGTTCTTCGTGATTGTAGCCTTACTATATGGGGTGAGTCCACAATGGCCAATCGAACAGCAATAGAAGAAAAGGACAGAAAGTTGCGTGATGTTTAGCAAAATGATCAATCCATGGGTGGCATTACTATGCTTTTTTGTGGCGATTTTCGTCAGACTCCCTGTAATATCACGTGGAACAAGGGCTGATGAAGTTAGAGCCTGCCTAAAGAGTTCTCGACTGTGGCATTACATTATCCCTTTGCATTTGACATTAAATATGCGTGCGCAAATTGGAGGCAACGAAAATGCTCGAGAATTTTCAGATTTGCTACTTGAGATTGGTAACACTGTGTATCAGGAACAAGGAAAAGTTGTTCTTAATGAAAACCTATGCAACATAGTTTCATCAATGCGAGACCTCATATCATCTGTGTATGGAAACGCAACGCAAATACCAACTTGCGAAAATTCCTGGCTTTGCGAAAGAGCTATTATGACGCCACGAAACGACCAAGCAGCAACAATAAACGTTGAAATTTTGAGCTATGTTCCGGGGGATTATGTTGAGTATATCTCCATTAACAGAGTCATGGAAGAAGGAGAATCTACAAGCTTCCCAGTAGATTTTTTAGAATCCCTCAATACTCCTGGACGACCAGCACATAAAATGAAATTAAAACTAGGCGTACCCATAATGCTTCTTAAAAATTTAAGCCCCCCAAAACTTTGACATGGCACCAGGTAAAAAGTCTATGCCTGCCTATCGGACCTCCACATCCCAGTTACTCGGTAACACGATACCCCTTGGTAAGACCGGTTGTCAGACTTTCCAGCTTCTGACTATACCCTTATATAACGATTACCAAAGATCTACAAATAACAGCCGGAGCCACCAGCTTTACGTGCTTGTCGAGGCACGGAGGGAACTCGGTATGAAAGGGATGGTCCATCCACAGACCGACCGCGACAAAGCTTAACCTTTGACCGATCGATCTGTACAGGAATCTTATTACAGGGAGACCATAATCGGTAGGTATCATTGTTATTATTAGGTTCCCTTGGAGTTCAGAAAAATATTCAAGTAGACGAGGGATAAAATATCTTGTGACAACGACTCTTTACCTAGGTAGGTAATTTTTCAAATATTGTCAAAATGATTTAAATACAAAATTATGCAATAATTATTATTAACTATTCATTATTGTAGGAGCAAAGAGAGTACTTAATTGATTTACATACTTAGTCGTACTTAGACGTGGTGGTATTTTCTTATCGTTATTTCAAAATAGCAATTAGGTAGGTACTCTAATATTAAGTAAGTAGGTACATCTGGACCTGCCTACCAATAAGAAATATGTACTTACAAGCTACATTATATTAACATCTACGAGAACGTGTAGAGTTGATTGTATTAGCATATTTTTTATTTGTTCACTCAACTGAAACAAATTTTCCATTACTTTTGTTTTACAGTTTAACTAAGTACTTAATAAAAACATGGCCATTGCTAACTACTGCCTTATAGAGCTGATAAAAACTGAAAAAGCGTCAATTAAGCATTGAATTTTTCATCGTATACAAGGTGTAACGTTAAACACGCAATACCTCAGACACCCAAAATGATTTTTAATTCAATTAACATAATTCTGAGAAAAAAAAATCATAAAAAAATTAACGGTTTTATGTGCTGTTTTAGTTTTACTAAGACTCGTATTTGCATTGAAATAAGAACTATTATTATCACGCGTATGAGAAAATTTAAATTGGACGACAACCATTTGTGTTTGTTTACCTATTTTAGCAGGTTTGCGCACGTGATGGCTTGACCTTTTATTAATATAGATAGGGCGACATGTTTAATGAAGATTTTTTTTTAAATGTGACCTATATTAAAAAGTGGTTCAATTGATTCTGCTGGTTATTCTAATCAAACTATTTTCAGGTTTTGCGTATTTGACGTTACACCTTGTATAGTGTAACTATGTGTCTACTTGGTATTGGTAATAAGTAATATGGCAAAAAAATTGCAATCATCTAATTTTTTTTTTTTTTTTAAGAATATTTTGTGAATATTGAACGCAACTGTCAACTTGACATTCCAGAATCGTTAAAAATAGGTATTGACGTTTTGTTTACGGTTAAACATTTTGAAACGAATATTTGCTAAGAGTTTGATGCCTTTAAAATATAGTAGTTTCGCCTACTATATCTTTATTTCAAAAATATAGTAGTCGGACCTCTAATGTAGTAGAATACTATAGGATATGTAGGGTTGGCAACCCTAGTAGTAAGATACCTACTTCCGTTATTAATAAATAAAAGAGTGTCCGTGGAGTTTCTTGCTCGTTTTTCTCCATAGAAAGTCTCTATGGAGAAGAACGAGCAAGAAACTCCAAGAACCGGTGGGTACCTAGGTAGGTACCTACCTTTTGGAACTAGCTTCAACTTTCTAACTGACCGATTCCTTGATAATTCAAAAGTGCCTGTAAATGGTTTATCGATTTTTTTTTTTTAATAATAATATGTGTCCCCACATATTATTATTAAAAAAAAAAACACACTAACATTTTCACACACGGCCATCTGACCCCAAACTAGGGAGACCCTGTACTATGGGTGTCAGACAGCTGATATACATACACAAATACATTTTTTTTGTAAATACATACATATATAGATAAACAACACCCAGACACAAGGCAAACACAAGTGCTCATCACACAAATGTTTACAATAAATGTTTTGACTTTGACTTTAAAGCAGAGAAAAAGACCGCTTTATCATGTACCTATCATGGCTTTAAGCAACTAACAAAGCACCGAAATCATTCCGTCATATAAATTTCAGTTCCCAAGTGCGTCTCGGTGAATGGAACACGTCGAGCGTGGCGGACTGCTTCCACGACGACTGCAGCGCGCCCGTACAGGACATACCGGTGGAGGAGATCATCCCACAGGAGGGGTACCACGCAGAGGACACCGACCAACATAATGACATCGCCCTACTGCGTCTTGCATTCAACGCGCAGTTCAACGGTAAGATTCTAAAGCATTCAGACCAAAAATATGCAGCTAATCTTGCTTCTGGGGCGACACGACACCTTTGGAAGTAGATCATTTCCCAGGAAGGGTATTTACTTTAAACGCGCTTTAAACGATCTACAGCATTGGTGTAACCCGTAGCACAGAATACTTAATAGTACTACGCCCGTAGCTCACAAGGTAACCGAGGTGGCAAGGTGCAGCACAGGATGACTGTAACTTAAAGTTTTCAACAGAGTATCACTAACGTCATCGACCATCGGTTTAAAGTAGTAAACAGACTAGCTTAAAATGCGCTAATCAACTATAAGATATCTGCAATCAGGCGTCAAGTCTAGCGAGTTACGGCAAGTCGCCATTACAAAGAAAGACCGTAATCCGTTAGACGGCCACCAGCACAACAACACTAACTTCGATACGCTTTTTATTCTTACGGATAATGCTCAGGAGAACCAAATAGGAACTAAGGGAGCAGTAAAATTTTTGCAGAACACTTCAAATCCATAGGTAAATAATGAGGGCACCAACAAATGAATTTTAGCATAACAACTGTTAAGTTTTTACCGAGAGAGGAGCTTCTGGGCCACTCAAGATAAACAGTTCTCCTACTTATTTGTTTGCGAGATTCCTAAAATGACAGTCATGTTGATTTTTATTTCAGACTTCGTTAAGCCTATATGTTTACCATTGAACAACGAACTCAAGAACAGCATGTATGAAGGTTATGACATGGAAGTAGCAGGGTGGGGAAAGACTGAAACACGTAAGTACCACAAGCTCTCAACAGCTAGATTTGTAAACCTGAACTAACCTTGCACAGTGTATGTACCCACCTACATTATGAACATTTAGCACTAGCACCAATCCATTTTGTAGTTTGGCTAAAAGTAGTTGCTTTCAGAAGAGGGCGCCAGTAGCACTTCCCAGCAGTTTACTACTGGACCTAGTTTGTCAGGTGGGCTGTTTTTTCCATGGAAATATGAAAATGGCTTACATTCCACCCCGCGTGCTTAATGATGCGTTTTGCCCACAGAGATGAACTAGGGCCATAGATAGAAATGAATGTATGAAATTAAAATCAGGTCAGTGTCGGGTAAAGAAAGCTCCAAGTTGGGCTGGAATTCATTACAGCTAAAAAAATATTGACCCAATTTTACTTAAATATTAAATATGTACTTATTTATTGTTAGAAATTATGCCTCAATTTACTAGGTATTGTAAGAGGCCCAACTGTACGGCCTCTTACAGGTACCGGGTTATAGCATGGTGTATGAGGTTTCTAATGATAATAATGTGTGCCCGTGAAGGGGTTTACAGTATGACGTGCTTAAAAGGCACTGGATGCTAATAGATAAAGAAAAACAGATCCTTCTAATGTCGACGAAAATATATTATGCTGAAGTTGAACTTCTTTGGCTTGGTTTTGTAGCTCTTTTTAGCATTATGTTCGTCTGGTCTTAATTTATCTCAAAGCTTTCGCCTTGAAGTAGCCTTTGTTTCTCTGATTGAACAATCCATTTACCTTTCAATCCATTGTTTTCATTTATAAATTCAATCCTACTTGCACTGTTCACGCACCAACATACTACATGCTTACTTTTTAAATACCTAGGTATTATTTTTGTATGGTTTATTATTTTTGTATTAAATGAAAAGTGGAAAGTGGTTGCCAGATTGTTTAGTCGCTGATATTTTGCGCTTACGCTTATAAATACTAACCCAGCCGTTACATTTAAATAGTGGCAAAAGATGGAAATTATGTAGCGACAGTATAATGTTGCTGATTCTAGAAATGTTCAGTGGTACCTATAAACGTACCAATAGACTAGGTATTCAAATAATACGGCCACTGATTAAATGAAAACCTGCTTCGTTCTGCTTGAATTAAAAGCTTAATCAGATTTATGTAAACATATTATTACTTCTATTAACAACATATTTCAGGTACCGAGTCAGACGTCAAGCTAAAGGTGCGCGTGCCTGTCGTGAACCTAAACAACTGCGCACGCGTCTATGAGCGCGTGTCCAGACGGATAGACAGCACGCAGATCTGTGCGGGCGGTGTAGCCGGCCAGGACTCTTGCCGGGGAGACTCCGGCGGCCCGCTCATGGGCCAAGCGCCCTCCGCGAACAACTGGATGGTACTCGGCGTCGTGTCGTACGGGCCTTCGCCCTGCGGCACCCAAGGCTGGCCCGGCGTCTACACGCGCGTTGGCGCATATGTTGACTGGATCCTATCAAAGTTGCGCCCCTAGGTAACTCATCGATATCATTTGTTTGACTGAGATGTAGCATGAAACATAATACATACAGCCAACCGCACGTCCATAGTAACAATTTGTAATCGAAAGCACCTTTATTCCGTAGCATTAAAGGCGGTTTTCTTAGTTTAATAAATTGGTACTACTGGTATGTCGTTGACCGTATTTAAGTACGTTACGTGTTAAGTAAGACACAGGCATTAACTTCGTGTTGTACTCGTAAAAAAGTGCAGTGAATCTTGAGATTAACTTAATTAATATGTGTTAATGCCTATAGAAGTTACTGTGAATTAAAGTATATTTCGATGTTAGTGTTACATTGTTTTGTAATATTTTAGTCACAAAAGAGTGCCATCCATGACAGTACATCTTGCCACTGTATTCTCTATGTTTATAAGGTTGTGTATCGTGTCCTAACAATAAAATAAGGTGAACTTTCTACGACATGGAATTAATAAAACAATGTTACAATTATAATAAAATTTGTATTAAGTGAATAAATTATTTATAATTAGATGTATAAATGACCTCCTTCTAGTCACGCCCCGGCCCCCGGCCCCGGCGAGCATCGCTCTATCACTAACACTACAGACCATCCCGAAAGAATACAACTACGGAAATATATTACTTTTGTGAACATATAGGAAAATATACTTCTCTAAACAATGAAATATACCTACTCATTAAATCTTGGCACATATTACGTTTGTACTTCCTCCCTTACGTTAAAGGAGCATTCATTTGGCGTTTATACAATTTCGCAAAAGTAAAACAGTAATAGAAAATCTAATTTAGTAATACAAATATCTAATCAAATTAGTATGCAAGTAGTACAGTAGCTAAGGCGTACCCATCGAAGCAAATGGTAGGACACGGTAGCGAGAGAGTGTTGTTTTAATACGTTTAGAAAACGCTGTGTGTCACACACTTAATTAACTTCGGTGAATACAAGTTACGTTAACATTTTAAATTGATGACCTTACCTATGTCAATGATGATTTACAATACGTATTTGTATATTACATAATAATATCAGACATTTTATACTTTGACACCCAATAACATAGCTTAGATTTTATAATCCATAAATACAAATATAGACAACTAAAAAATCTGACGCAGATATATGAGATAAATAGTCAAACGGCTATTTATATCATGGTAAGTACCTAAATACTTACACGAGATTCGACAGAAAGGGTAAAACACTCGAATAGAACCCTATAAAACAGCATAGTAATAGCAAAAGTTAGTAAAACTGAATATTAATAAATATTCTAGCATGGAATGAATTTAATGGAATGTTTGCAATGTTATTACAGTTGACATATACTCCAATATAATCTTAAAGGTACAATGAACTGTATATTAGTATTCAAGAATTTTTTAACATTTCATATACTTAGGTACATACTTCATCACTTCACTTAGTTTGTTTTGTTGGGGCTAATCTGCAGAACTACTGGTCCGATTATGGAAAATATTTCTCAAATAAAAAGCTACGTTATCCCTGAGTGCTAAAGGCTATATTTTATTATAAATAAAATCAGGGATCCGTAAAAACAATCTCACGGAAGAAGTCGCGGCGAAAAGCTAGTAGTTATATATAAAACTCTCTAATGCAATATGTACCTAATCCTGTTTTTATTACGACACATTAATTAAATATAAGTATATAGGTGGCGAAAATAATACTTAAGACAAAAATATCAAAATAAAACACCATCTTTTTATGATGCAGCTGCAATTTCAACAGGAATGTTCTCAGGGACTGATGGCTCAGCAGTTTCCTCAACCACTGGTTCTCCAATGTCTCCATTATTCCTAGTCTCATTTTCTTCAGTCTTAACTTCTTCTTCAGGAACCGGAGAATGTAGTTCATTGGTCCCATTCTGTTCACCGTTAACTTGTGGCCCATTTATCATAATGTCTTGCAACTTTTTGCCAAATTCAGGATCAGTTTCAGAAACATTTTTAATAAGCCTGTCTTGGTCTTCTTCAGCCCAGGTGGGAAACCATTCGTTGAATAATTTAATCTGAAACCATTGACTTGTTTGTTAGGTTCAAGTAAGGTGATAACAAATGACAGCATTTATTTTTAACCTACATAGGTAGTTTTTTTATCCTCATACAATTCATTGTTGATTGAAGTCATAAAATATACGTAGATTGTGGTAAACACAATGTCTATTCATCAGTTATTTTAGACTACAAGGAAAACGAAATAACAAATGATAAGAAAAGTGAAAAATTAAAGAACCAAGGATGATCTGTTGGCTCATAACCTGCTACAAAATTACTTTTCTTAGAAATATCACAAAGGCATTTCCCTCTGGAGATCTAAAAATTTTTCATTTATTAATTACCAATTAATCCATACTATCCATAGGTACTAATCACGGATATCTATGGTACTAATATTAGAAATGCAAAAGTAACTCTGTCTGTTACTCTTTCACGATAAAACGGCTGAACCAATCTTAATTAAATTTGGCATGAAGATAGCTGGAACCCTGAGGAAGGATATAGGCTGCTTTGTAATCCGCGACTTCATCTGTATCCACGATGACCGACATTCAAGCGGACGAAGTCACGGGCAAAAGCTAGTTATCTATTGGAAAGTTTTGGTTTTAACAATATTTCTTTAGTCTGGAAATACCAGCTTATTTAGTTTTGCTGTTAAATTTACAGTAAATACAATTATTGAAATTAAACACTATTAAACTAGCACAATTGGTACGAAATTAGATGATGAAGGCAATTATTTTGATTAGGTTTTAACTGTGTGATTTACGACTCCTCTTAAAAAATATTTTTCTAAGCATTAATAAAAGTAGGTTTTTCCTGGTTACTTTCCATAAGGATGACATTTCGAAATATTTTATGGGACCCATTTAATCTCTAGGTGATAATTCAGGCAGCCTACTATAAATATGGCTAAACTTTACACTGTTAACCCTTTCCCTGTGTATTGTCCCATGGGTGGGTCATTGCAATTGTTTAACTATTGTCTACTTGACGCACAGTCAACATGCTAATGTGTCCCAAAATACTACAGAAAAATAATCAAGTCTGTATTATGGTATTATTGAAATATTTCAAGTTTGAGTCATTTGTAATCTAGGTCCTTCTTTAGTTAGCACATATTCATATCATGAATCACCTGATATTAATTGTACCAAGGTTTCTATTTTGTGAAAGATAACAAAATAAATTAAAACAGCCTTAGGAAGTTGATAGAAGTTACTTTACTTACCCGACATTGGAAAAGGCTGACTGGTTTATCATCACATGAAATAGTGGCCATTGAAGCTGCAAGCTGATCAGGTTTGTCTCCACGTGCAGCTGCCAACACAGGTAGGAAGTCTTCTCGCTGCAGTTCACTGAACTCTCCGAACCACTGCAGCATATACCTCATCTGAGCTTCTGGAGTTAAACCGGGAGCTGACATCCTGCGTGCTAGCGGGCGATGTTCAACTGCTGCACAATAGACGGATCAACGGATAAGTGTGGCAGCATACAAATAAAACTTTATCATAAAACAGGCAATAATAGAAGGTATTACAATTTATTTTCCTCATTAAAAACCAGGTAAATGGCCATTGAACTCAGGAAACAGCTGATAATATTTAATTAATAAACTGAGTACGCAAAACTCAGGTGCACTTGCAAGTGAGTAAACTAGTTCAAAGAATATTAATTAAGACTTACAATCAGGCACAGATAAACAAACAGTAGAACCGAGTAACAAAGCCATTGCGACACACTTCGAGAATTGAAACAATAACTAATGAAGAACTAAAGAATCTATCAGTGGGAACGCGAACTGTAGGAACTGTTAGACACTTTCTATTAGCGCTCGTCTACTCGACTGCAACTGAGCAGCACGCAGAGCAAGGCCACATAACAATTTCACCTTTCAACTTGTTATATCATACGTAACATTTCACTTTCTAACTACTAATTAACATTTATGAAAATGATAAACATACCTATTATTATAATTTATAACTCCGAGAAGAGAAGTTGAATTTATGTAAAAATGTTGTTACTTACCTGTTTTTTAACAAATCCAGGTAAACCGCAGATGCTTTTTTAGAGTATCTACCTATACTGCGTAAAGTAAACTTTCTCGCTCGTGTTTTGTTTGATTTAGAAAAACTTGAAGCAGTAGACAGACATGTCAAAGAAAAAAAACACAAATAGGGTTTGTCACAAAAATGTTATTTCACTTGACCTTGACAAGTTTAGTTTGACAGCTACAGTGACAGCAGAATAGCAAGATGACTTTTGGCAAGTGAAAAAAGGACAGCCATAATCAATTCTATGACTAATTTGTCAAGGCGGTTTCAACTCAACTATCAACAAATTCAGCATTATCCAATGACAAAAGAACAGTAGGCAATAGTAGGCATTTATCAAACAACGGATACAAACTATTGAATTTTATTAACTGACCTGGCTCTTACAAGTAGCGATGCGCGATGGCGAGAGGTTTTATTCGATTGTTTCGATTGTTCGAACATCTCGATGGTTCTCGATTGTTTCGACCTGGACTCGAGTCCGACTCGGTCTGTTATTGCGACTAGCGCATGGCACGTTCATTCGCGAGTAGTTCATCGATGGATTAGAGTTTCGCGAGTTCTTGACTTGCGTTGTGATTGTGAATCCAAACTAATTCTTTCAGTTAGAGCAATCGAACCTAATCAATACGGCGACGGGAATAAAATGTAGGTAGCTAACTTACATTGTACCTACGAATACTTAGATAGAAGCAATCATGAAAATAACCAGAGCTCTGCTCTTCGGCTCGATGCA
This sequence comes from Charanyca ferruginea, assembly GCA_947361185.1. Classification (NCBI taxonomy): domain Eukaryota; kingdom Metazoa; phylum Arthropoda; class Insecta; order Lepidoptera; family Noctuidae; genus Charanyca; species Charanyca ferruginea. The sequence continues at coordinate 12,292,576 of OX376076.1, forward strand.
TGCAATCGACTCATCGACAGACCCCGGTGACCGAGACCCATTGACTCGAAACAATCGAAAAATATCTCGATAGTTTTGTAGAAAGGCGAGTCGATTGTTGACTCGATGGTTTATTTTAACGACTCCGATTCTTTCGATTGTTAAAACATCTCGGAATCGCCCATCGCTACTTACAAGCATAGATGAATATATATACTTACAAGCCGTTCATCGCATTTTTGTTAACTGGACCGCATATTTACGAAAGATATACCATTTTAGTCACCAGTCAAACTATGAGCCTTTGTCTATACAAATTCCTTTTATTGAATCTAATTTGGTATGAATGAGAATAGGCTTTGCTTTTTAATTTGAAAACAACATTACAATAGCAAATGCTAGTCTGCTTCGGTCAAAATGACAATGCCAGATTCTGCCCCACCCATTTATAGAAAATGTAAATGAATAAAATAATTGTAATGAATTAGAAGGAACCTCATTACCTATTAAGTATACTTACATTGTTTTTCTTTAGAACTTGCTGCGCTCTTGGCTTTTTTCCACGAGACAGTTACGAATGTGGAATTGTGTGGAGTTCATTAGCAAAATGCTTCCTTTTGAGTCATAAAATAGTTTTATGTTTGAGAACATAATAGATAATGTAGACTATAAGGAAATGTAAAGAACCGTGATATCCTCCAACTTGGCCACATTTTGTAGAAAATTTGTTGCTACAACAAAAATATATAAGAAAACGTGTTGATTTTATGACGTAAACACAAAGTAAACACCAATTCCTATAAGTTAAGCTTATAAAATCGTAAAGAAATAACTGACTAAGTATCTTAAAACTCACTTGAAAGACTGGCCAAAGTTAGCTCCACCTCCTGTCAACATTCTGCTTATATCGAATGAACTATCAGCCCTATTTGCATATCGTTATGAGCTATGGTATAAGAAGGCAACGAAATAAAGTAAAACTACTTACCCAGGCTTCATTATTTTTTTTATTTTGACGACACGGTTGGCGCAGTGGCTGAGCGATCGACTGCTGCGCAGCGTGTTGCGGGTTCGATTCCCGCCCAGGGTAAACATTGGTGTGATGAGCACTTGTGTTTGCTTTGTGTCTGGGTGTTGTTTATCTATATATGTATGTATTTACAAAAAAAAATGTATTTGTGTATGTATATCAGCTGTGTGACACCCATAGTACAGGGTCTCCCTAGTTTGGGGTCATATGGCCTTGTGTGAAAATGTCCCCACATATTATTATTATTATATATTATTATTATAAGAGGATGTCAATCAAAACTTTAAAAGTAGAAATTAGTCCACACTTCAATGGTGTCTCTTTGACCACGGCTGACAGACAACTGAATGATGTAAGCAAATAAACTTTCAATTAGAGTGACCAGAAATATAATGTATTTTCTATCACTGTTTCAAAAATGTGCCTATCTTACATCATTTCAGTGGTATGAGTTAATTTAGTTATTTTTTGGTTACGGCCAATGTTACCTCTAGAGTCCAAAGTTGGAGGATTTCACGGAACTCTTTTTGTTGGCAAATGAACAACGTTATTATTATTACTTGCGGATTACAAATCAATGCCTAACGGAATTCAAATAGATACCTACAGTTTTTTTATTTAAACAAAAACGGCAAGTTCTGCAGTCATTAAGACTAATGTTTAGTTTTTAGCAAGCAATAAGCAGTAAGATGCTACATATTGCAAGCTTGTACATGACTTTTATTGAGTGGGGCAAAGTTCTATAGAGTTTCTGGCATTGTCCTTTGTGCAGGAACGAGCTTGGAACTTGGGGCTGCCCGACTCTTTTTTTTTAACCGCCTAGAAATTGAAGCCCCGAATTTATAAGAACTATTCATATAATTATACGTAAATAAATTTATTATCTAAGTACTAACACTTTACCCGCGACGTCGTCCGCGTGAATTTTTTCAAGGATCCCTATTTTTTTCAATTGATAATTAAAGCAAAGGTTACTCAGGGATAATTAGGGGTTTAACTTTCCTTCAATCTTTGGCGAGAGGCACTTGGACGCGTGTCAGTGACCCATTATCCATACCCTGACTCCCTGTCCTGCCTGGTTTGTAGCCTCCCGTTTACCTATTATTCACATGATAACATCCTTTTATATTGCATAACATTCTTGCTCTTTCTTCTCCATAGAAACCTACTGTTTGGAACGAGCAACTAGCGTGTGCGTTACCCCAGCAAAATAATGTCGAAAATAGTAATTTAAATGTTACAGGTAAATAGTTCTCCAGCTTCTGTAAATGTTGCGCACATTTTTAAATTTGTTGCACATATAGATTTTGAGTTAATCCACAAAAACATTTCCTGCTGGGGTAACGTTACCGCAGCCAGACATTTTCTTTTATAATGGGAATATTCAAATAAATATTAGCCATATAATTAGTTGTCTAGACGAGGTAAATGTTGCAACATATTTTGTATTTGTTTTTCCTTCGACTGCGATGTTATTCAAGATTTTGCTGAAATAACGTTTGTGGTTTTGCTGGATCTCTGAAACGGGTAAGCAGATTCTTATCATCTTTTTTACATGACTTCTTAAGAATTAGTTTGAATTAGTTTGGTAATAACAAAACAAAAATAATGCACCATTCAAAGGTTATTTAATTAAATATAAAAACAGTTCAATAGGCCCTAACACTTTGAATAAGAGACCTAAAGACTTACTATAAACGTTATTTTGTAGCTTGTATCTGTCTTTAAATGTGTGTGAAGTTTCATTAGTATCCTGTTAGCAATAAACAAATTATGATGAAATTCAGTTCTCCACTTTGACGGTCAAAATGCGCGCGGAGTTATTTGGCCCCCGATAACCCTGTACGTGGATATATAAACTGAATGATACATCAATAGTTAGTTGCTTAGTTCAGTTATATTCCTGTAAAATTTCAGCGTAGTATATACCAATAATTAACGAGATAATAAAATAAAAGTCACAGGAAGCGTAAAACCGGGGTAACCCGACCATATTTAGGTGGTTACAAAAAAGCGACCGCATAGTACAATATGCTACCTTCTTAATTACGTAGGATAGGTTTACAAGTTTAGTACAGATGTGTACACAAGTGTTTTGAAATTTTATTTACAGGTAAAATAATAATTTCAATAAAACTTTCAAAATATTGATAAAACTTAAAAATAATCACAGGTAGCAATACTGTTTTTATGGCATTTTCAATTACTTTTTAAATTGTAGTTTACACTTTGTCTTTAATAATATAAATCTTCACTTTTTAAATATAAACTAAGATTTAAAACCATCGCAGAAAATATCAGGTATAGAATAAATGTTTAAGTTCACATTATACCTAGGTACCTATGCCTACTAATACCTACTTATACTGTTTAATATATCGTTTATCACAGAGTGATGGTATTATAAAATAACATCACAATGAGTAAAATGCTTACAGTAAGTTCCACTGTTTTATAGTTTAATTTTAAATACTTATCACAATATTTTTTCCAAGCTACATAGAGATAGTTGTATTCTAAAAATTACTCAAATTATTTAAAAATCACGTCTAATATTGAACAGTGTACGCGTCTGTACCGAACTTGTAAGGTGTATTATACTAAACATTTTAGAAGGTAGTATAATGTACTGCGCTGTCGCTTTTTGTAACCATCTTAATATGGTCGGGTTACCACGGTCTTGTGCTTCCTAATGGCTTTTATTTTATTATCTCGTTAATTATTGTACGAACTACGCTTTAATTTTACAGGAAGAAAACTGAACTAAGGAACTAATTATTGATATATCATTCAGTTTATATATCCACATACAGGGTTATCGGGGGCCAAATAACTCCGCGCGCATTTTGACCGTCAAAGTGGAGAACTGAATTTCATCATAATTTGTTTATAGCTAACAGGATACTAATGAAACTTCACATACATTTGAAGACAGATACAAGCTACAAAATAACGTTTAAAGTAAGTCTTTAGGTCTCTTATTCAAAGTGTTAGGACCTATTGAAGTGTTTTTATATTTAATTAAATAACCTTTGAATGGTGCATTAATTTTGTTTTTTTATTACCCAACTAATTCAAACTAATTCTTAAGAAGTCATGTAAAAAAGATGATAAGAATCTAGTTACCCGTTTCAGAGATCCAGCAAAACCACAAACGTTACTCCAGCAAAATCTTGAATAACATCGCAGTCGAAGAAAGAACAAATACAAAATAAGTTGCAACATTTACCTCGTTTAGACAACTAATTATATGGCTAATATTTATTTCAATATTCCCATTATAAAAGAAAATGTCTGGCTGCGGTAACGTTACCCCAGCAGGAAATGTTTTTGTGGAATAACTCAAAATCTATATGTGCAACAAATTTAAAAATATGCGCAACATTTACAGAAGCTGGAGAACTAATTGCCTGTAACATTTAAATTACTATTTTCGACATTATTTTGCTGGGGTAACGAGCACGCAACTAGCTTCAACTTTCTGACTGACTCACTCTGACAATTAAAAAGTACCTACCTACCTACCTGTCAAAAAAAGATACCTGTAAGTAAATGATTTATTTAAAATAAATGATTTTGAGTTTAATAAAATAGGTCATCCCTTTGTCACTCTTGTTGTACCGATTTTGGAATCACAATCACAAGGGACCACACGCCACGAAATAACATTAGTAAGGGACAGGTCTAAGCTTTTCTTCGCTAAGTAAATAGGTAATTAAATATTATGTAGGTAAGTACCGTTATAATAGTCGCACAGAGTACTTTTGTATACATGGATTAGTCGTAACCATAATATTATAAGATGGACGCGTTTGTAGGTAAGTACTAAGTACTCGTAGGAAATCCGTAATCTGCTGAGCTGTCTGCCTCTCGCCAAATTAATGTAGGTAGGTAGGTACATATTCATCGATACACGTGGCTAGTGAATGAGCAACAATGAGTCTCACTTAAGTCCTTAACAGTCACGGGAGGAATTGTACTACGTTCTTGCTAGGTACCTATGAAGAATCTGAAGCAAATAGGGGAGAATGTAGACACTAGGTAGAGCAATCAAACAATTTTAAAAATTATTTAGGTATGGTTTTATAATACAAACTTTTATAAAATTGTATCACATTAAATTAAAGATAATAATTTAATTAAGTACACAGAACGCCTTTTCATACCCCAGCAAAATTTTATTGGTCTAATAACATTTTGTAAAATGCATATAAACAGTAATTAAACTGTTGCATGAAGAGTACCTAAAATATTAGAAAATTTGACTGTAGTATTTGTCCCAGGTGAGGATAATTTACAGAATACCACCATAACTAATTACCAAAGTAGGTAATTCACGAATCAAGGAGGTTTAACCTTATTTATTTATTTATTTATTTACACTTCATGCACAAAGGTACAAAGGCGGACTTAATGCCGCGTAGGCGGGCTTAACCTTCGATGGTGTTTAACATATAATGCATTTACTTAGAAAATAATAACTATCTTTTATGATATGGCCCATCCTCTATACTGCTTCCTGCATGTCAATATCACAGACCGACAACAACACACATCTAACGACCTACCTACTTGCCGACTTATTGAACTAAAACATAAATAATTATTTTTTCTTAGAATAATTATTTTAAGTTAAGAACTTCAATTTACTATTTTTAATTTATATTTCAATGGTTTAACACAATTTTATTATTTATTAGTTAGTACTTTAATTATTTTTAAAATGGTAAGTAGGTACTTAGGTATGTCAAGACTTGATGCTTTTTTAAAGAATCATGGCGAGATTCATACAATCATTTGTATGAAAAAAATAATAATTTAAAGAGCTTAAAATACTTTCCAATGTGAAGAATACATTATCAGTAGTAGATTGATATACTTACCATATTTTTAAACCCCCGCATAGTTAAAATATTACGGAATGCAAATAACACTTTTTAATTTCATATCAATGCCCATTTTGTGTTTATAAAAAAAGAATATGACAAGCGACGTTAACGAATCTATCAAATTGGCAGACAAATGTGACAAGTGTGTGGAAAAAAGTAATCATTATTTATGACATTATTTCCCATAAACCGATGCAATTTCAGTGTAAGAACTGCGAAACGGCGACTGCCAGTGTCACTGTTGCTGTCAGTCACCGTTTCGTTCTGAAATAATGAGCTTTTCGTAAAACTATTCACTTTTTTTGCGGGGTTTTAAAAATATTGTAAATACCTGAAGATACTCTTTAGGTACTCAAGAGTATAAGAATTAGAATTTCAACTTCTCTGAACATCTTAATTTTTTTTGTACAAATCCTGCCATGATTCTGTTTAATTAACACACCTTATGTTTTAATTTAAAAAGCACTTCATTAAGCGTATTTGACAACATGTTCGCAATAATATAAAATTTACCCTGAGATAATTCATACAGTTGATTTTGAAATATCAAATATTTCCACCAATACACCAAGTAAATATTTCTAACAAATAAGTTTATAAAGTACTAGGTACTACTAGTAGGTGAAAATATTGTACAATGAAAGAGAATAAAACTAAGTAGGTACAGCCAGGTACGCACTTTATAAGTAAGTACACTAAGTACCTACCTAGTACAAGCGGCTACACACACATCAAGCTATTACATTTCCAATATCTGACCTCTCATTGTATGGAAATTCTATACAATACGAGATCAGCTTACACTAGAAATTAATAACTTGATGTGTAGCCGTGTGTAGGTACTACTATTCCATAATATTAATAATTTTAACTGTATTAGCTGTCCAACCTACATCAAATATAATATACCTGCATAGATAACATTTAATAAACATGTCTACATAGGTACCTACGATTGTAATTTTGAATGCGTAGCATTTTGTTACAAGCAATTCATAGAATCAATATCTATAGTGTACTGCTGCGATACTGCTAGACTCTGCTAATAGGTAACAGTAAGGGCCAAAGCACACACGCTACTTTTAGCATCGGCAATCAGCGATTTTGCGACTGTACCTATCGTTTTGGCGACTTTGCATTCGGACGCAGTATCGGAATCGCACGTTTACATAATCGTAAGTCATTTACCTTCTAAAAAGCGGCTAAATCGTCGATCGCAGATGCTAGAAGTTGCTAGTCTACAGTGGCCCTAAGGTATCAACAAGAAGCTTATAATTAAAAGTGCACGGCCGTTTAGGCGTGTCATGTCTCTCTTTCTCTGTCATCAGAAAGAGACGGCAATCCCTGGGACGTAAGATAGGCACGCTTCAAGTTCTTCAAAGCGCTAGATTCTATTTAAACGTGTCTCTACTTTCATTCTAAGCTTCATGGGTACCAAGAAGGTTTGATTGATATTGAAACAAAAGTAAATAATGTAAAACGTAATATGTACCTAGCTGATGACTAGAAAGTTCGTTTGTTTCGGAATCTCGCTATTGCTCGTCTCGTATTTCTAATAGGTAGGTACTAACCACTAATTTTTTCCGGAGCCTTCCATGTGAGGAGATAGTAGCACAATAATAGCAACTAATGGCAACACTAATTTCTTAAAATAAAGCGAGTATCCGAAATTAATAACATTATATTTACTGAGCTCCTGTAAACTGCATCTTTTTTCTTACGCTAAAATTGTCTTATTCTAGTTATTAAGAACAGACACATCAAGCCATACCAAACTATCAAATCGCAATTGTATAATATAAGATTGACAAAAAGGCTGTGACTGTTTCACTAACCGCTGAATCTAACACTTTTGTAATAAAGTTGAAAGAAAATCTATCAAAGAAATTTGACAGATTGTTGTAGCTTGATGTGCTGGCCTCTATACCTACATATGGGGTATTTAAAGACACTTCACCTGGCCATTAATTACACATTCTACTCATCAAATTATGTACAATATGCGCCACGACAGATGAGACTTGACACAGACTTGATTTGACCAGTACTCGATTTATAGGTAGTCAAATCAAGTCTGTTACCTTTAAATCGAGTACTGCGCAAGTCAAATCAAGTCTGTGTCAAGTCTCATCTTTCGTGGCGCATACTATAACATTGAGTAAGAATCATTATTGTTGGGACACTTCTACTTTTCAAACGACTTCAAAAAAAGAAGGAGGTTCTCAATTCGACACGTCTATATTTTTTTTAGGATGTCTGACCACGCCTACGTTTTTCAGTGTAGTCCGATTTCGATGATTCTTTTTTTAATTGATAGTGTACCTATACCTCAAAGTAGGTCTCAGATAAATTTAAAAGGTCATGAAAATATTAGGGATTACTGATATTTTTTGGTGTCACCGTTTCGTAATTAATTTGTATGATAAAAAGTAAGCACTAAAAAGCGTAAAAAAAAACTATTTTACAAAACTTTTCTTGGTGTTAAACATTACCATATTACACATTTTATCAAAGTAGACATTTTGCTTTCGGGTCTAAGCAACAGTACATGAAGTTTAGTTATAATATTTGAAACTAGAACATGCAACTTTTGGCTTCGTTAAGTGTCTTTTTTCCCGTTATAGTTTAAATTATCTTAATACTACATTTTTATCCACATCATATATGTATATTATCACATACAAAAATATCGTCATTTCGACACTTCTTATCAGCAAGCCTGATTCACATTATCCTCTGTTTTGAGTCAACCTATTTCCTGTCATGCGAATGTCCGTGGTCGTCGTCACCGTGTGAGTGTGAGTGTGAGTGACCAGCTGAAAACAGAAAAGGAAAAATTATATTGTTTGTAAATAGATCTACATTTTAAGGAACGCAACCTACCTACGTAGCCAACCAAACGATAACGAGAAAATAACAAAGTATCTTTGCCATGCCAATGATTAGATAATGCTATATTCAGGACTTTAATTAAATTAAACATCCGTAGATACTTACTCAACAACTGCAGACCGAACATGATGAAGAATCCGACAACAGATGCGATGAATTGGAAGATACCCGTTCTATCGCCTTTCCAAATTTCAAAGAAGATAACGTAGAGCAGTGTTCCTGAAGCAAGTCCCTGAAGCACCACGGATGAGATACCCGCAGCGGAAGCACCTTGTCCTCCCACCAACAGGAGACCGATACCAATACCCAAGGGGGATACAATGGCGAAAGTAGTGATGTAGACGATCGTCAGCCACGTCTTAGTTCGTGTAGCGATGAGCTCCACACCAATACAGAAGGCAATGACAAGCTTGTGGGCTGAAACAGCTCCTAACATATACCTGTAAAATAATACAAATGTAATTAAAATTTAGTACCGGAAAACTCAATAATAGATAATATTCGTTGCCGGAAATGAGTAAGTCCATGGTCAAAACAAAACAAGTAATACATTTTAAACGTTATTCTATAGAACGCCATCTATGATCGAGTAGCATCACTAAATATTTTAATGTCAACTTACATTTCATAATTTTATGTATTTTTCTTTGTCTTGCTACTCGATTATAGATGGCGCAAGTAGTCGTTTTAACCAATATAAGGCGATTCTTACCAGACGTGCGAAGTGCTGGATTCCAAACCAACAGCCAAACCCTCGAACAGCTCGTGGATAGAAAGGGCGAGTACAATGAGCAATCCTCTTAGGGCAGAAGTGACGTCATCGCCGACATTCATTGGCATGTGACTGTGGTGTTGGGAATGTCCATTGTGGTGGTGGTGGTGGTAGTGATTATTCTCAGGATCCTAGAAAAAAAAAATAGGTACCTCAATTAAAATCTAACAAATACCTCTTCATCTTCATAAATGTGTATGTCCTTTAGTCACGATATTAGGGTATTGGCCACTATAATAATAATAAAAAATAATATATACCTATATATTTATACCTACCTACTCAGATTATGAAACAAAAGGCAGATAGATCGTGCGGGAACACTGAGAGTGAAGCCAAAAAAGCAAACACAAGTTCAAAAGCGAATATCCACAATCTCGTGATTGTATTCGCTTTTGAATTTGTATTTTGGATTTTTACTTGTGTTTTTAACGATGCGGCGTTTCTAGCTATACTGACTCGTGTAAGTACAGCACGAAGCGCGTTGTAGGTATTCGGTTTTGAATTTGTATTTGCTTTTTTGGCTTCACTCTCAGTGTTCCGCCCGGTCTATCTGCCTTATGTTTCATAATCTGAGTATTTATATTTAAAAATGTAATGTATATGTACCTATATAGAATTAATAACTGGAATAATAATAATAATACACCTACTTTATTTCAGGCCATTGGCGTCCAATTTGTTAGTAACAATGTTCTTACAGGCTAGTGTTAGTAAATACTTAAAGCTACCCAGAATAACACATAAAAAAAGAAATACACAATAATCAATACTGCTCCTTTCCATGCCTAATGGCGCAGCAATGACTGACGTAATGCAATCCAGCCGACTAGCGATCACGTTAAGGATGCTGTTGGCGCTGCCACATACTCTACGCACCAGGGATGAGCATCTTTTAAACGTATCGTAGCGTAAAAGCAATCAACGCGATGTCTAGCAAACATCCCTGATGCACTACAGAATCGCCGACTATGACTTCGGACCATGGTTTTATAATAAAAGATAAAATATGCAAAAACATAAAAAGAGGCTATATTTTTTATGATTTATTTACAAATGTATAGTTTTCAGACTTTTCCCTGTACTTGTAGCATAAGAAGATATGAATTAAGTCAACGGGAAGTACCTACCCTATAAATTTTGATTCCCTTGAGAGTGTCTAAATATACGTTTTTTGCGGCATAAACGGCCGTATCTTTTTTTCACGTTAACTGACGTTGCTGACTGTAGACTTGAGTAACCTTTATATGTTTTTTAATTTCAACTCGATACCTCCATGCGTTCCCGATATAAATTTTCTTAACAGACAGACGGACAACAAAGTGATCCTATAAGGGTTCCGTTCTTTCCTTTTGAGGTACGGAACGCTAAACAAGAAAAAAAAACCAGATAAATACCTTTTTTGGTTCAACAAGATCGGCAGTAGAGTTGTTAACACTCTTCTCACCGTCCGTGACTCCCCTTCGGCTCTGGCGCACACTGAGGTTCCTCACGAGAGGAGCCACTTGACCATTCTTCCTCTCCCTGTAGTGAATGTACATGTGCACCAGTTCCTCCACCAAGTACATGATGAAGAAACCACAGCATGTCAGAAGAGGGGTCAGGGAGAAATCGAAATCATTTAAAGAGCCAATGCCTGCAACAAAACAAGTGATGGGGTTATAGAAAAATAATGCCAAATAAAATGTAGGTAGGTACAGTCAGCAACAAAAGTCGATTAACGCTTCGGATTTTTAAATCATAATTATTGAGCAGAGTTTAAATGAAAGACGGAAATGATGGAAAATCTATTCATACTAATATTATAAATGCGAAAGTATCTCTGTCTTTTACGCTTTTACAATGAAATGGCTGAACCGATTTTGATGATTTTTTTAATGAAAGTAGCTTGAACCCTAGGGAAGGACATAGGCTATATTAGTTCTACATCCGCGATAACCGACATTCACGCGGACGAAGACGAATAAAATAAACTTTTAGCTAGGTCCTGAAATACTAAAAACTATGGCATCGTATTATTTTGTGTCATTTAGATATAATGTAAATGTAACAGTGTTAATCGACTTTTCTTGCTGACCGTACCTACCTAAGTGAAGTTAAAAGGTAAACGGGTTTTTTATTATTTAAGAAGTTAGGTAATAGTTTCCGTTTAGTGAAGACAACAGCTGTGGCAGCTGGAGTCTTCAAGGCTCGAATGACACTTGGATGGATACCCACAAATGTTCATTGTTTATGTTAACATTGTTACTTCTGAATTCAATAAATATTTTTATTATTATAAATCATTACAAAAAATGGATCTTAACTTTATAAAATACAAGGTTTTCCCGCGAGTTCGTACGCGTACTACGCGTTGGTTCCTACCTATAAACTATAGGTCGACAAGTAGTTTTTTATTTCGTGTTTAGTTTTAGTCAGTGATTGAATAACTGTACAATTAAACTAAAATAATCAAGGCAAAAGTCATCAAGAAATCCTCCGTATCGCCGTCCACTGCAAACATGCCCAAGAGACTGGAAGCAGCAGCCACGTTCGATGGCAATGCTTAGCCTCTGGCCGAGGTAAAAACAAGCCCCAAAATTTGTATGTAGGTAAACACCCAAAAGGCAGCTGATGAATTATAAATATAGTTATCCTGCTTTATACATATAAGAATATACTTATTTTATTCGCAGCTTGACCAATATTTGGTAGAACTTAAACAACACGCGGAAGAAATCGCGGCCAAAATTAAAAACTACTCTGCCAACTATTACAATTTGGGACACTAGCACTGTGACAGAATGCCTTGCCAAAAGTGATAGGTGATTAATTCATTTGGCAATTGAATAAGAGATGCGTATTACATGATATCATTAGATGATTTAGTGGTCGTGGTGGCTCAGTGATGAGGAGGAGCTCGTGGAGTCATTCATCATTTCAGCCGAAAGACGTCCACTGCTGAACATAGGCCTCCCCCAAGGGGGGGTTTTGCCATAATCGCCACGCTTGGCAGGCGGGTTGGCGATCGCAGTATGGTTGTTACTTGACAAATGCACAGAGAACGCTGCTGCCCATTCTCTGGTACGTCCCTTAGTCGCCTCTTACGACACCCACGGGAAGATATGGGATGGTGCTATTCTTTACGTCCGACACCATACGGACAACGCTCGTGGAGTCGTGGCTAAGTTAAAGCCGTACAGATCGATCGGTCGCCACGGTCGGTCTGTGGATGGGTGACTATCCTTTTCATTCCGAATTCCCTCCGTGCCTCGGAAAGCACGTAAAGCCGTTGGTCCCGGTTGTCATTTGTAGATCTTTGGCAGTCGTTATGGGTAGTCAGAAGCGTCTGACAACCAGTCTTACCAAGGAGTATCGTGCCCCAGTAATTGGGTTGTGGAGGTCCGATAGGCAGTCGCTCCATGTAAAACACTGATATTCAGCTGCATCCGATTAGACTGGAAGCTGACCCCAATATAGGCAACAAAGGCTAGGCAGATGATGATGGTGACTCAGTGATGAAGAAGTCGATACGGGCCAAGTATCAATGTGACTTCTGAAATCGTCAATGCGCCTTGAGCAAGCGTGGTGCTCAATGGTTGTGCCTTCTTTGTGTGAGAAGTGGCCTTGCCTTGCAGTAGGACAATAATGGGCGGGTATCTGTGGCGGCCTTAGGGCCACGTCCCAGATTTGGTAGCTCCGAGCTTTTAAATTACTTATCATATTAAAATGAAGTTACCTATTTGATGGAAAACTGACTAATGGCATGCCTAGACATAAGTGCCCTCATTTCAGCCGAAAGACGTCCACTGCTGGACATAGGCCTCCCCAAGGGGGGGTTTTGCCATAATCGCCACGCTTGGCAGGCGGGTTGGCGATCGCAGTATGGTTGTTACAAAGACACAGAGAACGCTGCTGCCCCATTCTCTGGTGAGTCCCTTAGTCGCCTCTTACGACACCCACGGGAAGATATGGTGATGGTGCTATTCTTTACGTCCGACACCACATGGACAATAGGACACATAAGTGCCCTAATCCTACAAAATTTCATCAATTACCTAGGTACTTATTGCATAAAGGTATACAGAATATATTAAGAATTTCAGCATCCAATTTCGTAGGCGCTACGGACGAAGACGAAATACTGTAATTTTGCAAGAAATTGTATAACAAAGATATTATGATGTGTGTCGATACATTACATTGCATGCAGTATTTACATAAACCCATTCAGCTATGTACCGTGTCGGTGTAACATACTCGCCCACGCGAAAATAAATCTTGCAGTAGCCATTTCTCTTCTATTATCATAAAATTTTGCCTGCGAAGGAGATACCTAGTGCCGCATTTATGATTTTGTGAAATGTCTCTTCGATGCATTTTCCGAGGAACATCTACTACCTATTCTGTTTACTTTCAAGATGGCAGATATGAATACGTTCTCTGCAAAGTTTTGGGTAAACGAACTCGCATTTTGGATGGTAAAACGAACTAGTGAATTTTCTATTTTAGATGAAATCGTCAGATAAAATGATACCTACCTTTTTTGTGATTTTGTTATTTTACCGTAACATTTATGACTTATATATAAGTAATGATAGCGAATAACTTTTTACCACTGTAACATGGGCGTTTAAAAGTACTCAACATTTTTAAAATCTTTATTACAAATTGGTTATGGGACGCCTGCGTTGAAACCGTTATGAACGTTAATAATAGCTTTCCAAAATCTATAATGTCACAATTTGCCACCTAACTTATCACAACCTCGGTCATATCGAAGGCTGATTAACTATAAACAGATGATGCAAATTCATACCGCACCGTTGAGCCTACCCGACGATCTGACGAAACCGCAACAATTATGATAGTTGTATGCAAGTTAGTATTATCTTCTGCAATGCTAGCAGACGCAATGGCGAATGTCAAAATATTATGACGTCACGCACTGTAATAAATTTCAACTCACATCGCTAAATTTGAATCTCTTCAAAGGTTTTGTCAATGGTCATGCTTGTAAGGATGTTTTTATATTTAAAGAACGTTGTCCCGCTAAGAAATTGTCCTGTGTCGTGGGTGCGTTTACAAACGCTACAAATCACATACATACACAAATGCCCAGACCCGGAACAAGTACCTATATGCCGCCATACAAAAATTTATTCCGTGCGGAAATCGTACCCGCATCACGCAGCCCATCGCCAATCACTCAGCCACTGCGCCAATAGTATCGTCAGCGCCGTCGTCACTTTTGGTTGTCTTATTTTTATGACAATCATTTAGGGTCCATTAAAGACTCGTAATATTTTTGCGTAATCTCATAGCATCACCGTTACGCCTATCCTATAATTCTAATATATAACTCACGGTACACTGATTTTTACATTATTCGTAATAACGATACGTGATCACCTAACAAGTAACTATCCTCCTATGTAATAACTAAGTACGTACTACTTAGGTACATCCATACACGCCAAAATTAACAAAATTACGACTTTTTCAAAAGATTCAATCAAACTTTTGGATGAAAGTTTATTTGAAAAACAAAATCCAACCATTGAATTATTTATTAAGTTGCATTATTATGATGACATTGGTGCCGATTCCCTTGTTCACAAACTATCTAAACTAAAATTAGGTATTCGGCATCTCTTACTACCAGGCAGCTGAAGAAAAGGACGGCGACAGACAAGGACTAAGTTAGAAATGTCTAATTATTCCTTTGAACTACGCAGTGTTTTTAATCAATACGTTCTGAAATGACAACTATAATTGTATGAACATTTTAGATCATCTTAAATTGACAGCTCTCATTAATATGTGTCTCTTTCTTGTTTTATTGGAGAGAAAGAGATCTAAATAGCTTAAAATTTGTTAATATTATACCCTGTTCACAATAAGATTAGACATTTACTCAAACCTTTTTTGCAGTCCGTTCAACCGATTTTGACTTATATTGCGTTGGTAGCATGACAAATGGCAACTGCAGTAAACAGTAGTTATTGTAACCACTTTTTTGCCTCTAATGTCATCCTTAAGCCTACGGAATAGAAGTCAAAATCGGTTAAAGGGACTGTAAAAAAGGTTTGTGTTTATGTCTCAGAATATAGTTTGTGCACAACAGAATTGGCACCAATGTCTAGTAATGTAATAAATGTACTTAAGGTAATAAATCACTCGAATAATTTAAATTACGCTGTCAATATAATAACTTGCAAAATTGCAGGTTGTATTGTGTAGATAGATATTTTATCTTATTTATTGGTGAGTTAATCGAAGTATCGCTTTAGAAAGCTTATAAGAATTTGTAACATGCTATCATCATCGTCTTTTATACTCCGTGTCTTGACATTGTCACAGATTATGCTTGGTCATCGGCAAGCGTAGCTATATTTTTTACTTATATTTTTGTAACCTTTTTAAGGCACCTATTACGCAACTTTCTGAAAATTCAATGTCATTGCTACGATATTTAAAGCGTACGAAGTTGTTACCATCTTTGATGGACATAATACAAGGGGGACACCGGTGTCCGACGCTAGTGGAGGTTTTACCCTTAACATTTTTGGCCCGGCAATCAATGACTATTAGGTAAAGCTGGTGTAAAAGTTTATGCAGTTTTATGTCATTATTTTAACATATATGTTAATAAAAAATACGTTTTCTTCTTTAGCGGTAATAGGAACCACATAGATAATAGTGAAGGATATGATAATGTTATATGATATGATAATGGTGAAGGTAATAGGAACCTACCAAGTTTGCAATTTTAATGTACCAGAGGCCTGAAAAAGGAGTTTAGGGTACCAAATAGGCGAAACAAAAACGAATGTGGGGAAATCCTCATGGACTGTCTCCCGTCTGGGGAAGACGGGAGGGTGTGCCGGACTCCTACCGGCTAAAACCACCACGGTGTTCCTCGACTGATCTATGGGCGGGGGTACGGGATTCGCTCGCGCATGCACCGCGCCCCCGCCAGGAACATTGACATACCTACCTATTTACAAAATAAGCAACTTCAAGTTCTCAATATGCCTAAGTATATAGTCTGCAGTCTGACTGTCTGTCTCATCGGCGCCGGAGTGTCCTGGCTGTTTTTTTTCTCCTTTATTGTCAATTCGTTAAGGCCAAGACGATTTCAATTTCACACGTTAGTGCGTACAACCATAACGATAAAACAACAGGAGGAATAAAAACTGGTTGATTGTTTACAATGACAACAAAAGCAAAAAAACAAAAAAATAACAATCAAATGTTTCAGTGAATTAAACAAAATAAAATATTGCGTGTCTGAATTTACATACTTGCATAATGTCAATAAAAAAAAAAACAAAACAATAAAATGAAATCTCTGTTACAAAAAGTATCCTAATGGGCTAAAAATAGAGCTTTTACTATTTTTATTAAAAATGATCTATACTTTATAATGTTGTAGAGTTAAAATTAAGAAATATAAAAATAGAACGAGCTACGCCGCATGCATAATTGCATAGATCCACGTATTCGAGGAAGAAGGAAAACATAAGGAAAATGCCAGTTCATTCACACTTCTCGAAAATTAATTGAATATGTATGTCAGAATAGCTGATAACGTGTTATTTACCACTTTCCGCATACCAGAGAATGCATAAGAAAACCAGGACAAAAAAACAAAAACTGGTAGACCATGCAAATACTAATTAAGTACTTAGCATATAACCTGAAAAATACAAGACTGTACAAATTGTCGGTGGATATACATCACACACACATGGCTTAAAAAAATAAACCAGGCTCAAGAAGATTAACCTACTGATACCACACTCCTTGCAAAAGAGATTATTAATTTTCCCTCTTTGTTATGACAGGAAATGGCCACTATAATAAGTATCTAGGTTTGTGATTAGTCGATTTTCTACATATTGATTTTATTCTATCTACAAAATTAATCGAGTTGAATGACTTCATCATCTGCCTAGCCTTTTCACAACTATGTTGGGGTCGGCTTCCAGTCTAAACGGATGCAACTGGATTACAATGGAGCAACTGCCTATCTGACCAGATATTGTGTTCTGGGCAACACAATATCTGGACCCCGTTCCATCATCGGACGAGCAGAGATACGGCGAAGCGTCACCGCTATATGGTTGAAGTTCCACGGTCTCGAACCAAGCGCTTTAACTCCACATTTATTGTGCGAACTGCCAGACTGTGGAATTCCCTGCCCGCCTCTCTGTTCCCTGATAAGTATAATCTGGGTATCTTTAAGGCACGAGTGAACCGGTTCATCTTAGGCAAGCGTGTTCCAACTTAGGCCGCATTATCACTTACGATCAGGTGAATTGCGGTCAAACGCAAGCCTATTTAATAGAAAAAAAAAAAAAAAAAAAAAACAATACCTCTAGGTAACACTGGTCTGTCAGATTTTCGAGCTTCTGTCTACCTACAACGACTGTCAAAGACCTACGAATGACAGCCGGGAACAATGGCTTAACATGCTTTTCATGGCACGAAGGGGTGGTTTACGCTCCGTTCGCCCGTTGGATCTTGCCCCTTACGATTAAAATGTTCCACTCGCCCCGTTTTTATTTATTTTGGTGTAGTGATTCGCCCCTTGCGGCATTTCCTTGGAAATATTACCAAAAAAGGTATAGTTATACAGAAAAATGCAAACATTAAAAGCAACGCCATGTTTAATTTAAGTCTGTTTAGAAAATCTGTGTGCGTAGGTACATATGACTCCTATAATCTACATTGTTGTATTTTTGACATTTTATTCCACAATTTTTATAATTTTAATTTTGTTGATAACAAATCTTAGTAAACTACCAGGAAAGCAGAAATGAACTGGAACTAGGTGTATGTATTTTTCTGTCTAACTATATCTTTTTTGGTTTAAACAAGGAAATGCCGCAAAGGGCGAATCACTACACCAAAATAAAAAAAACGGGGCCAAGTGGAACATTTTAATCGTAAGGGGCAAGATCCAAGGGGCGAACGGAGCGTAAACCGAAGGGGTCTCGGTATGAAATGAATGGTCACTCATACACAAGCGTAGCTTAGCCATAATGACCGGTCGATACGTACGGCTTTTACTTACCTATGAGCTCTTCATCGAGGATAATTACTTTGTCTAAAATATGACTCTACTACTTGTACGAAACGCAATGTAAGTAAAGTCTCCTTCCCCTTAATAGTTATAAGACAGAGGCAAAAGCGGCTGACCTCGACATGCGTTCTGCGCAGCCCCGACAGTCACCGCTTTCCATCGATCGGCAGCGATTTGCTGGTCGAGACAGATTCGTTTGTCTCGAAAGAAATGCATCAATCACGACTGGTCATGTTCGGATTACGAAACCTATAGCTACAAAGTAAGAAGTGATTTGAGGAACGTTTGGTGGGGTTTCGCTTTCTGATGTTCTTAAAGAAAATGATGTATATTAGAGCTACGTTCAGTCGAACTGAGTCAAGACACAATCTCTTAATAATCTTTGAGTGAAAAGAAAACTATGTGACCCTTTTTAAGAACGTAACACGCATCTAGGACTCTGAGAATCTCTAAGAAAATCTGGCATAGTTAAAGTATAAACAGAAGAAAAGTGCAGTACTTAACTAAAGTTAATTTAAAAAAAAACAGTCGCGTTTTGACCACTAGTTACCTACCTACATTAATTATTACGTCGAACTAATTGAGTACGCCGTAATGTGTGACATTAATCCACTATGTCCAGCAATAACAGTACAATGTAGTCCAAAACTTATGTTTAGAAAAGATTTAATGTTGATCAGCGTTAAATTTCTAAAACCATTACAATTTCTTCCAAAAATGGGAGAAAATTTAAAAACAAAAATAGTTTTTCGTTAATAACGTCGTTTTATTTTCTATGTCAATAAGCAATTAGGATTAGGTACCTACAAACCGTAATGCATCGGATAATGTATGAGAAAATTATATTGCAGAGATTAGAAGATGTGAGGCAGAGTTACAACGATGAGAGATAATTTACTGAAATGATGAAGATAATCTAACAGGATGTATTTTGACAGCACTAAACCAATATTTGTATGGCCTACAGGTTAATTTTCCAGATCTGGTTGTGTATGTGAATTTATATATTTGTAATCCCAACCACGATTAGTCACGCACGATACAGGAGAAATTTCTAGTGTCGGGCAAAGCTAACTAAAGTAAATAAACTGAACTGAGGAGCTCGTGGCTAAGTTAAAGCCGTACAGATCGATCGGTCAAAGCTTAAGCTACGCTAGCCGCGGTCGGTCTGTGGATGGGTGACCATCCCTTTCATACCGAGTTCCTTCGAATCCGTGCCTCGAAAAGCACGTAAAGCCGTAGGTCCCGACTATAATTCATAGATCTTTGGCAACCGTTATGGGAAGTCAGAAGCCAGAAAGTCTGACAACCAGTCGTACCAAAGGGTATCGTGTTACTCAGTAACTGGGTTGTGGAGGTCCGATAGGCAGTTGCTCTATGTAAACACTGATATTCAGCTGCATCCGGTTGAATTGGAAGCCGACCCCAATATAGTTGGGAAAAGGCTAGGCAGATGATGATGATGAAATAAACTGAACTGAACTTTAGAGATAACTAGAGATCAAGTGTAAGAAAAATACAAATTGAACTTGTCCGTTAGATTGCCTATAAAACACCCTTCGTTAGTAGGTATAAAACATGCTATATAGTCATCTTTCCTGACCGCAAGCTTGCGTTACCAGTGGGAACATAAATTGTTAGTAGGTAGCGCTGCGCACTCGCCGACCACTTTTCGTATTCGTGCACAAATTGCGCCACCGCCGCCCGACTCTAACCTTGAAATACATAAAAGTATAGTATATAGTCAACTATTCCGTGTAGCTTATGTTGACCTTCAATGATACACGGGATCTAATGACTGATTTCGAACAAAGAACGGTACTACGGTAAGCTTAGGGAATTGTATTGTGCGATTGTATTTTAAAGCACCATATACATAGATATAGATTCACAACTGATGCTAATAGATCAACTATAATAAAACATGAAATAAATAAAGAACTTTTTGTCGCATTCAAGAACAATGTTGACCTAACAATTGACTGACGTTTTATTGCCCTGTGACAAATGACAAACAAGCCTGCAATAAATAGGTGAATTACCAGTTACGTGGTGCTCACGCGCACAAAAGCCGACTACAGACTAATAAATATTCAAAACTGCTCGGGGACAATACTTAAAGGAACCAAAACGAATTAAAGTTATGTGTTTACACACTTCGAGTTAAATAAGTGAATCGGAGTGATGCGCAGACGACAGTGACATGTCTATCGACTTCATTTAGTCACATAAATTACACACGTTTTGTTCATAGACAGTTCAATGAAATAGTGGCAACCACACTATTTGACAAGCGATTCACGGTATATAAGTACTATATGAACAACAGCCGTATTATTTCTCTGATGGCGTTAATATAACATGGATACTGGAAATGTTTTTGGAGAATGAAGCTGAACCGATAGCCGATGGAGGAAACAAAAACTCAGTCAGATAGATTAGTTATGGAAGACTTGAGTATCGATAGCTTGGCAGCTTGACATGATAAGCAGTATAGGTTCAGATCACGGGCTGAAAAATATACGCATAGGCAAAAGAAAGATCATTGTGAAACATTCAACTACACACTTTATTGTGAAGCAGATGTTTTTTTAAGCCTTTCTGTTACTTAGAATCTGGGATGTCCGCAAAGAATACGTAATGGCCTCATCATCACCTTAGCTCGCCGATCACGTCGGCACTTCATTTACCTAAGCATCACATCACCGTTTCGTAACATCTTTCTTCCAGCATGCCATTAGCACAGATATCCGTCACCCGTAAAATATGTGAATGAAAATAAGTGTCAACGTGATTCGCAATGCAACACAATTGCGACATTCTAATTTGTTTTATATTTCGGTGAACAGCATTTTTTGTTTCTTTTTGACTAAGTACATCACTATCTATCTTTGCAAGATGGCCAGGGGAGAACAGGAAAACCGGTGATGATTTGTGTGAGGGCTTTAATATGCTATGCCACCCCCAATCAGCAAGAGCAGTATCAATCCATAAAAACAATTAAAGATTGCATAAGGCAATGCAAGGTACCTAACTACCTATTTTTGGGTCAATCAAGCCCTCGTTTTATTTCGGATAAATATATATTAAACATTTAGCGCTTCTAAGTACGTACCAACCCTATAACAACAAACAATTTGTATTGTTTATTTATTTTATTTAGTCTAGCGAGGAGAGTGTGTCGCGTAATACTAAAAGCATTTGCTAAGAACTAGTTCAACAAGTGTGAGAGGCAATCCGGAACTGGGACAGTTATCTAATCGGAAATAGCCAAATATTGATCGGAGCGACGCCACATTAATTTAAGTTTTAACTCCATTTCGTGCTGCTAACCTTGTCAAGTAGTTGGTGGAACATTCCATTGCTCTTCATCCATTTTGGTAAACCTGTCTCTATGTGACATTTTTTAGGAATATTACTTGTTTTGTGATGAGTGAGATGTCAATTTGTTCATCTACACTAATTTATAAAGAGGAAAGATTTGTATGTTTGTAACGAATAAACTCAAAAACTACTGATTTCAAACATTCTTTCACCATTACTGCTTCATTATTCCTGAGTAACATATGCTATACTTATCAATTGAAAAATTCCTTGTGTAAATTCAGTGAAGAAGTCGGTGGCAAAGTGCTAGCAAAAGTAATTAAATAAATTAATAAGAAAAACAAAAAAGTTTGAGAAGGAAATGAATAATTTAAAGTCTGTAACTCAATGAAAATTGTATGATGATGATTTGTTATAGAAGTAGTGATACTATGTAGATGTCAGTGATGTCATGTTTTTTGATGATAATGGGTTTGTCCATGCATTGGAAATGCAAGTGTGTCAATGTCATAATAGTTTATACTTACAAATATTTTAACTGTATAAAACATTAAGATGTGGTTTTAAAGGAAGTTTAAAACCATTTCTATAAAAAAAAATTTTTTTCGCATTCATATATCGCAGTTTTAAAAGTCCATTGTAAATTACGATCTGACCCCTAAGATACAGACAAACGTCTAGTTTGGGGATCACCGTTAAATCAACATATGAAATGTACTTGATTTTAAAAAAATACTTAGAATCATTTGAATTTGAATTATTTGAAAATTACGATACTTGGTGCTGTGTGTATCATTTCTGATGACGAACTTAGCAATTAGCTTTAGAAAAAACTTTAAGGTTACTTTTTGTGAGTATTTATTTCTAAACAGATTACACGTGCAAGGGAAACCACCTTCGTAGGTACTAAACTTTTAATCGTTTTTAGAAACAATCTGATTTTGACTAGGTAGGTACTTAATCATGCAATGCATACCCTTTACGGTACTAACAATGTTGACCTAATACAATTCGTTACATGCCCGTTTTAGGATATGTTTACGATAATTCTAACAAAACATTAAACGAATATTACGTTGGTAATTTATATAATACTCTGATAACAATTTAATAAAAGATAAAAGTAGGTACTGTTGTTTCATGCCTTGCTTTAGATTTCATTTTATCGATTGATTTGTTCTTTCAACAAATTACTCTGCTAGGTACCATGTTTCGTAACGTTCAATATATTATTAATGTCAATTCCTTTCATTTTATTAATAAAGAAATATTTAGGTACCTACTTAATACGTTATTTACGTTGTCGAGGAAACGAACTTCTGAAATTAAAGACCCAATTTCTTTCGTCAAACCCGAAAGAAGTTGAAAACAAAGTGTACGAAACAAATGAATGGTAGGTAAGGTACCTACGCCAGTTGCTTGCTTATGCCCTAGAGCTAGATGCAATTTATATCTGACCGAATGTCAGATAATGTAATAAAAGTTTTTCCTTCTTAATGAAGAAAGTGGATTCACAGAGTTGTGAGATTTGTGGAAATACTGATGACGTGCAACATCTATTAATGGAATGTGTCCGTATTGCAAATAAAAGAGACCAAATGAATAGGCAATTTAATAGTATTCCTTGCCTTTAATAGAGCCTTTAATAGCATTTCAACTGAACCGAACTCAAAATACTATCCTCTTTTAAATTTAGTTAAGGTTGAGGGTTAGTATTTTATAATTTAATTAGCTGACCCGGAAAGCGTTGTTATGCCACATAGGTAAACTAAAAAAATAGCCTATTACCTACTGAACGTACACGAAAAAAACATAAAAATCGGTCGTTAGCCGTTTCGGAGGAGTCCGATACAAACACACGAGATTTTTATATATTACAGGGGATAACGAAGCTTTAGGATAAAGATCACGATAGGATTTTCATCATCATTTTACATACAAAAATCCCTTGATCTACAATAAAGAATTAAAAAAAGAAAATGTATCATATCAATTCCCATCCCATCTTAACCTATGGAGCACAGACTTGGTCTTTGACTAACATCCAAAAGTCCAAACTTAAGGTTTGCCAACGTGCTATGGAGCGCAGTATACTTGGTGTTAAATTAACCGATCGCATTCGTAATACCATACTGCGCTCCAAAACACAAATCGTTGACGTAGCTCAAAAGGCTGCCCAGCTTAAATGGGACTGGGCTGGACATGTCTGCCGCATGCCGAACGACCTATGGGCCCGTAAATCCCAAAATTGGTGCCCTGAAATGACGAGACGGGGCCGCGGTAGACCACGTAAGAGATGGCGGGATGACTTGGATAGCTTGGATAGCAAGACATAGCTAAAAGTCGAAACCCATGGGAGGAATGGATAGAAGCCTTTTCCCTGCAGTGGGAAATATAATAATATAATAAATCATATCAATGAGACAATTCGTTACATTTCAGTTTCAGGAAAACATTTCAAATACTTAATAATTTAAGTCAAGGACTCTCCCCGTCGCGCCGTGTCATTAGATCGTATAAGGCGACAATATACGCCAGCGACCTTGAACGATCAGAGAATCGTATGCGCTGCGTTCAAAACTCAAAGTTTATTCGTAAAAAATAAATAAAGGATAGTATTCTTTAAATTAAAAAAAATGCGTATACTAAAAGATAGATAATAAAATTGTCTGTAAGATAGTAAAAGTTTCGTTTAAATATTCCGGGTAGATTTTGTGTGATTATCAATGTTTTGTCCGCATCAGACACAACTTCACGATTTAATTAAACAATTTAATATGAACTTAATCAAAAATATTCACATACTAAATGATTAAGTGAATGTTCTAGTTTAACATATGTTTTTTTTCAAATCATTTACACTAGATACACATTTTGATGTGATTGTCAGTTTAAAAGTCGCTTGTTAGCGCCATAATAAAGTATCTATAATACACTTGAGTTAGTTGAATGTCATTGTCAATGTTATATATTATCACTACAACTTCTATTGTCATTTGTATATTTATCGCCATTTTATCAAGTGTTTGTTTTATCTGAATCACAGCTGTGTCTTGCAGAACATTATTTTAATCAACGTTTTAAATTACACGTTCTACTACTGTCCGTATGAATAATTATAAACATTATACTTCTCTTTATTATAGCTAAATTCATAATTACCTAAATTAGTATATTATGTTACAGTCAAAACTCTTAATCAGTCAAAACTACTTTTGACTGGTTTCAGTCAAAACCCTTATTAAGATAAAACGCGTTTGCGTTACAAAAACAAAAATACAGAACGCCCTAGTTATAAGAATCACTACAAAACAAAAGTTTTAAAAGGGTCACAAAAAAAAACCATCGAACCTATTTAGGATAAATTTAAACCGTTCAAAAGTAGTTTCGACTGATTTTTTTAGACAAAAGTAGTTTTGACTGGTTAAGAGTTTTGACTGGGACATTTACAAAGTTTTTAACTAATATTAAAAAATAAATTAATATGTAAAAAATTAAGGGGACCTCCTTTCATAGAGAATCAAAAATCTCGTCAGCATGATCCAATAATTACATATGAATGTTTAGTTTTATAGTTTTTTTTAATTATTTGCTATAATTAGTGTAAATGATTATGCTTAGACATACGTTAATGACTAAAAAACTAGTTACCTATTAACCTAGTGTCCATTGACGTTATATAAGGGCTATAAATTAACGAAATAAGGGCTTCTTGAATTCGTATGTGGCATTATCTTTTAAGGAAAGACATGTATTTAGCTATAGAAATTAGATTATGTTATCTTTTAACATGGGAGATTACAATATCTTAATCTTTTTAACGGCCTGGTATGTGCGTAGGTTGGTATTTATCTGTACTTGTGTATCTAATGCACAGTTTATAACAAACAAACACACTCATTAAGATAGCAAAAAAATATACATTAACTACACCAAAATATACACAAACTTTTACCATGAAGTCAAATCTAGAAGTAGACCAGTTGAACGAATCATGGCGAGATCCATACATTCATTTGTATGAAAAAAAAGAATAATTTAAAGGGTTTAAAATATTTTTCTATGTGAAGAATACATTACCAGGAGTAGATTGATATACTTACTATATTTTTAAACCCCCGCATAATTAAAATATTATGAAATGAAAATAACACTTTTTCGTTACATTTCGATGCACTTTTTGTGTTTATAAAAAAAGGAAATTACAAGCGACATTAACGGATCTAGCAAACTGGCAGACAAATGTGTGGAAAACAAGTGTGTGGAAAAAATAATCATTAATTATGATATTATTTCCCACTAAACAATGCAATTTCAGTGTAAGAACTGCGAAACTTTTTTTTTGCGGGGTTTTAAAAATATTGTAAATGCCTGAAGATACTCTTTAAGTACCCAAGAATATAAGAATTAGAATTTCAACTTCTCTAAACATCTTTATTTTTTTTGTACAAATCCTGCCATGATTCTTTTTCGTCCGTCCTAAAAAAAAGATCCGAAAAAATGTGCAACCTTCGTGATCAACATAGATTTGCAGATGAAACTTGAGCTTGGTGCTTATTAAAAGCTACTCATAATGATGAGTACAATGACTCCTTTTTAGCTTGCAGTCTGATTACTCAGACCAATAAAAAAGTTTTTTATTGGTCTGAGTCTGATTATTACAAAAAAGTAAAATAGGTACGTATGTATAAATATTAACCTGTATTTTAATTTAATAATACGTTTTGTTTTGTGTCTAGTTGTTTATTTAAGTGGTGAGAATTCTTAACAAAGCATGTGGCCACCTCAACCAGAAATGTCTACTATTTATTGTGATATTTATTCAGTTTTCGCTTTCAATAGCACGACAAGTGCAGTTATACTGCGCGTTACAACTGTTGTTACCTAGATATTATTTTTTTATATATTAGAACTAGTATTCGTTTGCATTAATTTTTAAAGAACCCTATTTTTTTTATAATAAAAGATAAGTCCACTCACTCAGGGGTACAGTAGCTTCCTAATGGTGAAAGAATTTTTGAAATCGAAGGAGCAGTTTCAGAGATCACTTGGTACATTCAAACTTGGTTTTTATAACATGAATATATATCAGTTCATCATAAGGTCATTAACATTAGGAAGCATTCGTGTTTAAAGTTTATTTCATTATATAAATTGTAGGTGTGCTATATAAATAATTACATTAATTATCAACATTAACATTAACTAATTCAATATTATGCCGAATGTAAGTATTAAGAGGAAACACAAGGGCCGTTTTTCCATACAAACTTAGTCCCCTGTTTCCTCCCTGGATAATGCCAGTAGATCAATAATTTTTTTTTTTAAGATCCATGGCTACTATTGGCATGTCCCTATGTTTTCCTTTTTCTCATAAATTTATTATTAAAAGAGATATGAATATTCAAAAACCTAAAAAATTGGCATGATTTTCCGCTGTGTTCAAACATTCAGAAAACAAATTTGACTTGATTATATAAAAAATAGAAAACATAGGAACACGGCAAAAGCCTTTCTTTATTATTTAATGAAAAAAGCAGTTAAATCGGTTAAGTTTTGGAGAAGAAATCAGGGGACTATGAATCATTGATTTTGTGTACTTTTAATAGGTATTTTCGGTCAAAGCTGCAGTTGTCTCTATCGCGCTCTGCGGTTCGTGTTCGGGCATCGCGCGACAGCAATAGATTTTACGAATACCTAATTTTCAATTCTCTAGCCCGTGGAATTTCCTCTTAAGAATGAATTGAATTGAATTGTGAATTATTAAGTAGAAATATGCTACAGAACAGATTAAAAAAGAAAATATCTGCGGTTGATATGCAAAATCGAATCAATTACTTTGAGAATTATTTAACAATGCACCAAATGCAGCGCTTGTTAAAATAATATTTAAATATGATTATTTTGTGAAGAGTTATTTTGTTATTATATTCGCATGCCAATTTGTGGCGAAATGTCGCTGCACTAGCAACAATTTATTTACCTACCTACCATCCTATATATAACCGCATTTTAGCAAATAAGTACTTATGTGTTTTCACTTTGACTTTGAGAAATGGGAGAAATTTCGACATGTTCATTTTAGCAGAATTATACCCAGTTAGTAACATAGCAATCAATCATATCAATACTACGAATTAGTAACTACTTCTTTTAGCTATGTTATTCTGTAAGAACTCACTTCAGATCTCACTTCTGATTCCGCGGTGAAAACTGTTTTAGGTAGTCTGTAACTCGATGAAAACTACGCTAGCGCTACTAAGTGCTGGCATAGGTGAAGCGAACTATTATTTCGTTACTATTTAAACGAAAACCAAATACTTTTCACTTCTAGTAACTGAAATCGGAAATGAGATAGGATTCGAATTCACGAGTGAATTCTTACAGAATTGCACTGCTGTAATGTAATTCCATATGTTATTGTCACCGAATACAATTACTGTCATGGCCCGATTGCCGAAACAAGAGCAAGTATAGCTTGAAATTCTTCTTGCTTCTGTAGTAGTTTCACGTCCTAATTCATTGTATGTTTATGAAGATATGTATGATATACAGACACATCAAAGCGGTTCCCTAATGCAAAAATACGTTATTTTCGGCGGATTCTCACAAAGAACTGCCAATTTGAGTGTATAATTAACTTGCACGAATTGCTTACATTATTTTGTTGACGTTTCTGGGGGGGTTTCCAAGACCCGCGACTTGTTTGCATACCAACTTTAATCCCTCGTTTGAGTTGCACGTGAGTAGACTTTCGAATAGCCTTTCTTATTTCACTTGTATATCAGGAAACATACTCGTATGTTCCAAATTCATATTAGTATTCTGTGCTGAACATGCTTTGTTTTGTCTGTCAGTCACGAAACTGTAAACATTATGTACGTCAGAAAAAACCTACATCTATTTAATAAAGTTAGTGATAGACATAATATTAATACTAGAAACAAAGACAAAATAGCTCAACCATATTTTAGATTGTCTAAAGTTCATAAATCTTTTATGGGGTTCTGTGTTAGGTGTTATAACAAAATTCCTAGTGATATATTGCAACTAAATGAAAGAAAATTTAAAACAAATATTAAAAGTACACTCTGTTAACAAGCATATTACAGTTTAGAGGATTATATCCATGATAAGAATGCTTGGAAACATGCTGGTCCGGGCTCCATAGGACAATCTACGGTCTAGACAAAATCAAACTGATTGCTAATTAAAACTACTTAATTTATACTTAGTATATACATTATATTTAATTCTTGCTTTGGTTCACACACTGGTTCATAGTTTGTTGAAATGTATGGAGTGGTTGTCTACTTTTACAATAATTGTAAATAATAGTATGTGAACACTATGTATCTATGTATACAACTTAGCTGTCATTCTTTATCTTGTAATACTTTGTACATACTTCAATATAGTGATTTTATGCAAGGTCCATCGTATTCACGTATAGTTATATAACTGTAAACTGTAAATGCAAAATATTGTACACATTTATTTTTAAAAGAGTAACTAAGTGGAGTTTCTTGCCCATTCTTCTCCATACGAAACTACCTTTTGGAATAGGCAACTAGAATCAACTTTATATTTTTTTATTATGACGTTCAAAAGTGCCTTTTTAATGGTCTAATTGAAATAAATGATTTGACTTTGACTTTGACATTGTTTTATATGCATATAATATTAAGTATCTAATACTTGATCAACATTAACTTCATGAAGGAAGAAAAGTATCTTATGGAATTCATAATGTAATCTTCTTATGTTGTAGACTTAAGTACATTTTTTTTTAATTTATTAACTAAACCTCCACATTTCGCGATATTGTTATTAAGTATTCCAAATGTGTTATGGCCGTGAGCAATTCTGCTTTCAACAATTATCTATTTATAAATGCGAACGTTTGTGGGGGTTTCATTTGGCATGAATTGATGGATGAATGTTTGTTACTCTTAAACGTCTAAACGGCTGAACGAAATAAGCTTAAATTTGGTACACGTATACATTATATTGATCTAGCTTCACATGTATGATGTTGTTTTTGTGTTCCTTTGGGATAACTTACTTAGACCCAGACGATGCGGGCAGAAGCTGGTTGAATATACATAATTGTATCTTATTTATTCAACCTTATATTTTAGAATTCAATCATTTTACAACATGAATTAAATGAAGTTATACGTAACGCCTATGGTATCTTTTACGATCTGATGTTCCCTAATCGATAGTTAGCGTTGCTGTTAATCGGATCGGACATATTTAACTATTCATCAGATAAAATTGAATCGAATAACCCAGTAATAGACGTTGAGTTGTGGGCTCGCTTTATCTTTCGAAAATATATCTTAAACTTTGGCAGATGTAGGTTTTATATACTATTTTTTGCATCTAACATTGATAAAGTAGAGAAATTTTAAAATGTAGATGTGAATGATGATGATTATGATGAGATCACGATGAATATGATGATGTTTTTAAACTCTAGAGAATGTGATCTCAATTCCATTTTACTAAACATTTTACCAAAGACACTCGTTATCATACATTTAACCTAGATTCTATGATAATAGTTATTAAAAATGTGCAGTACGTCAGTAAAAATATAATAAAAACACCTTTATATACATTATTATGTTTATGTACGACACGTGTTTGTGAATTCATTGTCCATGTGATTTGTTTCAGTTATTGTTATAAATACAATAGACGTGAAATATAGGAAATGAAAGTATGTAACTACGATGTTATCGGTGCATAATTGCAATAGTTATAGAGAAGATAGTCAGCTAATGCGTTCGATATTGTTGTTTTGATTTTCTTATAAACATTTTATAAAAAAAATGCAGATTAACTTTTATTCTATAATACGAATTAGGTTACATAAAATAACAGCATGCCTTTTTATATATTTTATTCATTATCTGCTCTCTAAGAGTATATTATTACTAGGTGTTCCACAGGGGTCTATTTTGAGTCCTTAAAGCGCTGTTTTATAACGTATTGATACTTTACAATTAGTAAGCGGGTATGAATTTATTTGAACAAAGAGATATATATACTTACTTTGGTTCTAACATTACAATTTATCAATTATCTCTTCTACTACTCTATCAATTTGAAAATTAATGTTCAACTGTTTTCTCTTTGACGACAAAGTACGTAGGTACTTGGAGTTTATTAAACTTCGTTTAAAGCCTTATTAGTGCTGATGCACTGTTGGAAGTTAGAAACCACGAAAGTGAAATGTTTATGATCTGTGTAATGGCTAGATGCAGTCTCATTGCTCTTCGCCACAATAAATATCCCATTCGTTCGTAAATATTTTACGATTTATAGTAAATATGTAAACTGCCATATTACTGAGGACAATAACAATAAAAATAAAGGTTTTTTTTTTCAGGAAAAGTAATACAATGTATGCTTTCGAAATCATAATAAAATCTGAATTATAATTTATTTTTAATTTCTTACCAAATGCTCAGGTAAGTAATTGAATTTCGTTCTACATTTCTAATCCCTGCCGCAAGTCATGACTGTTGAGTCACTTCGTGTCCTACCGTGAGTCTCGCCACGAAAGCTTTTTGTCTCAATTTCTATCTGGCTAGACATAATCAAAGTGTGTCGTCACGTTGTCAGCCTTGCTCTGAGGTTTCTCCATCGCCTAATAGTTTCTCTGAGGTGGGCCATTAATATAAAGCATGGCATGAATCAGTCTCTACATAACTACTTAAGCAAAGCAGGGACTGTACCGCAGCTTACGAGTTTACAAGGATGTACCTAATATGGTATTCAAAGACAGTGTATATAAGGCAACTTTAATCTTTACACCAAGGAAATTTCATGTCGCAATGTTGAGGACAGATGATTATGAAAACGATTTGGGTAAACAACAAATATAGTGTTGTAAAAGGAGAGATTTTAAAATTTATGTACACAGTATGTCATGCAGAATAATAAATTCTTTGATAGAAACTTAGAAAATTATGGCAAATGTTATTCGAGTGGATGGTAAATAACAAATAAGGCAGAGTTCTTGCTACAAAATGATCTACTAGTGTTTTTCGTTAATATTCTGCCTTCCCAAGATAAAATTATCCAGAATGTTGGTACCTCTAATTAAAATACGTGTTTATTCATATTTGCAACTTTGGCAAATTAAATTTCTGTAATCCGTGAAGTTATAATTAGTTACTTAGGATTACATCTGCTTTGGATACATTTAAAGCAGATGTAAAATATCAAATAATAGGTAATTTGTAACCGTGAAACATAATAATAGCAGACTCAGACTTAATTGTTTAGGTAGGTAAGTAGGTACGTTGAGCAAAACGCAAACTACTTACTTAATTCGTTTTTGTGAAACATGAATTCTGATCAGCAAGGAAATACCGAGAATTTAAGACTTTATGTTAATCATTTTTAGTACCTAATTTAAAATGTTTATGTATGTACCTGTAATACAGTTGCTAATCTAATAGATGGAACCGGTTTCAACATCATAGCAACAAAAGTTCTTATTTTATACTGAATGAATCCGGTTTTAGCGACTTTTGTTTATAATTTAAAAGATGTATGAATTTAAAAATTTATTGTTTTGTTTGTATGAGTAATTATTTTTTTATTTATGTGGCAAACCTGTGTCAGACCTACCAAATATAGACAGAAAAAATCATATATAAATCGATCAAGCACGGGATTTTTATAGGTAACTATTTATAGACTTATTAATTATCTAATATAATTACTGTATAATATGCACTACTTCCTGTAATTATTTATTATGTCTTGAGTAATTTATAATTCTAACGTTATATTTTCACAATCCTGAACGTAACAGAACAATGACAGATTTATACAATGCAATCCAAGTGCCAATTACTTTGTAGATAGATATGCAGTTATCAGTCAAGATGAACTTCTTCATCTTAGATTATTGATAGGCCTATCCATAACCTAAGCTCTTCATATTCAAATCAAAGAACTAGGAATCCTTAAGCACTTGAAAAATAAAACCACTAATGAATAATATTACTAGCGGAAGGGAATTTCCAGTATACCTACGTTGGTAGAGTTTTGAAACTTAAGGTGTGTAAACACTTAAAAGTAGATATGTAGGAACCGCTCTTAGTAAGAATGTGCATAAAACTTCTCTATTAAAACTTCGGTAACTAAACTTTTCAGAGCGAAAAGAGTCCTGATAGGTAAGTACTCGCAAATATAGAGGTTTTGTGTTTGTTTGTATGGAGTAATCTCTCAAAGTACTTATCCGATTACAAAAATCTTTTACTGACAGATGGATAGGTACCTACATTTTGACGAGTGGCAAAGGTTTTATGTTGTGGTGTGAGGGAAGAACACCGTTTAATACGTAAAAGGTGTGAGGATGTTGCGGGCATAAGCTATTAATATGTAATAAACTGATATTGAGCTGATGATACATTTATAATGTATTGTCGAACATAAGATTCCTAATTGTATCTATAGACATTCAAACAAATATGCGGATAGAGTAGATAGGTGTGTGCGGGACCAATTTATAAAACACACAAGATTGTCATTACTTCCCACATAAAGAACAATGCATAGTTAAGAAGAAAGTTATGTTTTGTATTAAATATCTTTGTTTAAAGAATCAATCATGCATAAAATTTAAAGGTTAAAATTATGAATAGTACGTAAACTGTTGAGTTTAGCACCTAAGTAAAGTAATTATGTGTCCGCGAAGAATAGCAATTGTCTTCAAGTAGTAATTAATTACCTTTACGTCAGCAGAACCACGTCTGAGACTTAGGTTTAAGGCACAATGATAAATAAGAATTTTAAATACGTTTTGGTTTTACTAGCCTCATTTGCGCCCAGAAATTAACTCAGACATACCTAGTTGCTAACACGAGTTGAATTTCCAAAATATCATAATGGGTCCATGTTTGCAGCTAACTCAGACTACAAAAATAACCTTGGCTAGTGCAATCGGACCTAAGACTATGAAACCATCGCCAGCATCAAATAAAGTTAATTGAATTTCCTTCGCAGTCAGTAATAGGAGATTCTACGCCAATTTACGCACGTATGGATTCGTAATTACCTTTCTGCACCCTTTGTCAATTAATAAACATGCGTAAACTAATGGCAATACAGCACTTAAGAGCCATTAAAACGATTGCAACTAGTATTGTTTACGATTATTGCGGTTTGACGACAAGAAAGTGCAGTGCCGTTAAACGTCCTAATAATGTAGTAACGTGCGACACATATCGGCTAAAATAAGCGCACGTGATTCTCATTATAAATATCTATTGTAGTGAATCAGCCGAACCTTTGGGGCTGACACCTCCGCGAATGTGGGCGACATTCTGCCAGCGAATATTTTGCACAGCAGTCACGAACTGGGGTGCGATTCTGTAAGACCTCATTCTAAACTTCGAATCTAAATCCGCTGTGAGTTTCTTGATTGGCATTCTAAAAACTCGGTTGATAATTCGATTTTACACTAGCGCCACCCTTGCGAGCGTGTCAGCGAGTTGAACTAAATTGACAGGGAGATTTTGACAGATAAAGTATGAGATGACGTAAGAAGTGGATTTCTGTAAAGTAATTTCCCCGTCACTTCGACGCTCACTTCGCACTCGAACCCGATTCAAAGTGTCAAATATATCATGATCATTTTGAACCTTATGCGAAGTGCGAGTGAATAGCGATGTGAGATGCGAGTTGTTGTTTGAATTTTACAGAATCGACCTACTGATATCAACGCTCAACTCGATAATGTTCGGACTGTGGCATGTGCAAAGTGGTTTTGGAAAACACCATGAAACTGTCCCCTTAAAATCCTAAATGTATCTTGACCGCATTGCGAAATGGCTAATTTGTCCATATACTGGAGAGTAAAAACCTTTAATAACTGTCTTTAAACGGCGGTGTGTTTTTATTACAAATTGCGAATACTCAAACATCGGGAATAATCGGTTGCATGTAGCATTGCTCCAAATTGGGTCCGTCCGGAAATGGACAACATAAAATAAATCACATTTTTCTTCTTTAAACAAGGACAGGCATTCGCTACGGGTATGTTAATGCGCATTTATTATACAACCATCATTCTTTTTGGTCGTGCCTCTACAATAAAGCTTTGTACATTTAAGATGAGACGACGTTACTCGTAACTTGTCTGAAAATACAATGGAAGATAATAAAAATGAGACGATCCGTTTGCATTTTTATCTTAAGATATTTTATGTGTAAATCACAGATTATTTATTTATTTATTATTATTTATTTATTTATTATAAGCACACCAACAGCACTGTCACTTACAGTTCAAATAAAAATAGCATTTAAAAATCTGCATTTCAGTAACCATGCAAATAACAGGTATGCATGACATTGACAAAATGAAAAATTTGAGACAAGAAGAAAAACTAAAAAAAAAGTGCGTCTAGTGAGTAGACTTAAATCTAAAAGCACTACAAAAAAAAAACCAAACAATTTGAGCTATACAGACGTGCATTTTTCGCACTGTTTATGTAGGGAGCGTCTGTATGAAGCGAAACTCATAAGTAGGGAATACTTCGGAAGGGTTTATGTAACAAAAGGCAGATAGACCGCGCGGAACACTGAGAGTGAAGCCAAAAAAGCAAATACAAATTCAAAAGCGAATTCCTACAACGCGCTACATATTGTACTGACACGAGTCAGTACATTACGAAACGCCGCATCGTTAAAAAACAAATAAAAGTACAAATACAAATTCAAAAGCGAAAACAATCACGAGATTGTACGTATTCGCTTCTGAATTTGTATTTGCTTTTTTTGCTTCACTCGCAGTGCTCCGTGGAGCCAATCTGCCTTTTGTTTAATAATCTGAGGTGTAAATATAAACATAACGTTTGAAGTTGATGAAGTAAATGGCGAAATATTTCAAGTGTCCGTAACACATAAAATTGCAAGCTGCGCGTGGTATAGTACGGCCATATTAGCATTTTATAGTGGTCCAATATGCTGTGATAGGGTTCATTTACATAGAGTGCACATAACCAGCGCAACTCGTCTACTATTAACCTTCCAGTTTACTATGTTTTGATCTACATAGTTGCAACAGCTCTACGGCTTAACGGCCGTGATCTCCACTGGTGCAGGTACCTTGTCGAAGCTAAACTTTAACGACGCGACGTCAAGGTGATAAAGTAATTAGTAATTCTTAACTATTGGGACATTACTTTTGATGCTGTTTTTTTCTGTATTCATTATTGTGATGAACAATGCTGCGAATCACGTACGAACGCCTACGAATATGAATGAATCAGTCGATTCTATTTATTTACTTCACGTGTCATTTTATAAATAAATAAAAATGCCTGACCGTAAACGTGTTCAACGTTTTATTTTCCTTGTTACTTTCTTTTCACTAATTCCATACACAAGTAGGTGTTAACGGTGAAGCAACCGGTACCAGGAAATATCCTTTCTTTACAAATTATGCATAACTTGCACATTTTCCTTATAGAAGAGTCGAGCCTTTACACGTTTCGACATAAACTGCACGGTTACGCATTATTAACAGGTTTGTCTCAATATATGTATGTAATCTTGTCCAGGGGCCGGTTTACGCCCAGGAGATTCGAATCTAGTTGAAATTTTTATGAAACGAAATTTTCAAAGGTTTAATATCTATTCTTTGTTTCAACTATCAATCACCTCGAAAATAGATGAGCTTTTTCTGATCTCAGTGTCAAAAAAATACAATTCTATTTTCAAAGTGATTGATAGTTGAAATAGAGAATAGATTTTGTAAGTAACTATATAGCACTATTCACGCTACTTCGTTCGCGTGATTTCACGGATCTCTATTTTCTTTTATAATAAAATATAGCTTAAATCACTCTACTACACTACTAGCACTCAGTTATAACGTAGCTTCCAATTGGCGAAGAAATTTCAGAAATGGACCAGTAATTCCAGAGATTAACGCAATCAAACAAACAAACTCTTTAGCTTTATTATAATAATCTATACTAATATAATAAAGAGGTAAAATCTCTTTGTAAGTTTGTATGTAGGGGGTAATCTCCGAAACTACTCATCCGATTTCAAAAATTCTTTCACCAATGGGAAGCTACGTTATCCCTGAATACTATAGGATATATTGCATTATCAAAAAAAATAGGGATCCTTGAGAAAATACACGTGGATGTAGTCGCGGGCAATCTGGTCTCCTGGTACGCACGGCTACTCATCAAGTTATACATTTCCAGTTTAAGCTGACCTCTCATTGTAAGAAAATTCTATACAAGGCGAGATCAGCTTAGACTGGAAATGTATAGCTTAATGAGTAGCCGTGTGTACATAGGTGGCCGACCAGGAGACCAGAAAATAAGAGGTAAAATTTGTTTGTAAGTTCGTAAAAATTCACGAAGTCGCGGGCAAAGTGCTAGTATAAAATATAAATATAAATAAATAAATAAAGTATAGATATGATAGGTACCTAACATTGAAACTAGATTTTGAACACGAGAATTGGCCTCTGCAAACAAAAGTAAATTTTGGTTTAACTATCTATTTATGCAATCGATAAAACTGTTTTTGTGGACTATTATTTTGTCCAACAATTTCTATAACAGATTGCAAACCGGTTATGGAAGACGGCAGTCATCGCAGAACGTTGCAGATGGCGGAAAATGTCTGAAAGTGGGCTGTGGTAAAACCCAGGGTTAATGTCGCTAGAATGCTGAGAATGGTTGCTGTTAACATCATCATGCATGATATAATCAACTAAAATTAATTTGTGTTAATAAGTACTGTAGAGATTCTGGCAAGTTTAGCCATTTTCAATCTTACCTAATAGGTACTTTATTAATACCTAGTTCGTAGATATTTGAGATAAATGCGGTCCCAATATGTTTACCTTATTTTAGGTTTAATAGAAATCTTAAAAGGGGTTATTGTACTCATCAAATGTATAGATCAGCTAATTTTTTTGCTGTTAAAGTTGTTCATAATGATTAAAACAATGACCCCAGTCGAGGTCTCTGATAAACAAAGTATTTAAGCTTGTTGGATAAGAACTTGACAGGCAGTTGCGAGGACTGGCAGACGGATTTAGAGGCGTTAATATGACAGTGTATATATAGAGGATAATAGAGGACATTAAATAATTAAATACTCTAAAGATATAATATTATAAAGTAAAAAGCCAGTTGGTGATTCAGTTGTATGTCGTATTGTCGTTTGAACTCAAATTGGTACTGTGACCTCGTCGGGGTCACAACAATCCATACTTCCATACTAATATTATAGATGCGAAAGTAACTCTGTCTGTAAACGCTTTTACGATGAAACGACTGAACCGATTTTAATGAAATTTGGCATGAATATAGCTTGTACCCTGGGGAAGGACATAGCCTACTTTTTAGTTCGCGACTTTGTCTCAAGTTTTATTCCCTTTGCTTTGTCTGTACCCGCGATAACCGACATTCACGCGAACGAAGTTGCGGGAAGATGCTAGTAATATATGTAGGTACCTAGTACTATATATAGTCCGGAGCTGGGCAAAATACATGCTTTGCTTTAATTAAAATACAAATTACAAAATACTATCTCGCACGTATTTAAAATACGAATTACAAAATATTTTTAAGTCGTATATTTCAAATATAAAATACAAAACACAGTATTTTAACACAGTATTATTTTTATAAATACAAAATACAAATTACAAAATACATAAAGGCCGTACAGGACTGTACAGGCCGGATTGACATAGGTATTTAGCTTTCGCCATTTTGCTTACGAAAACTATGGAGCGCTATTTTCGGCAGAATGCATCCATTAATAAGATCGCTAAATGTATTTATGTTTAAATGTATTTTGAAGCCATAAGTATTTGAAATACTAACTACAAAATACCTCAGCTTGAGGTACTTATTTGAAATACCTATTACAAATTAAATTTTTAAGAAGTAATTGTAATACAAATACCAAATACGTATTTGTATTTCGATTACGTATTTTAATTACAAGTAATTCAAATAAGTATTGCCCAACCCTGTATAGTACCTACACCTACTAGCTTTTGCCCGCGACTGAACGAGGGCTGGACGCGGAAGAAAGACAAGTCAAGTATCGAGATTTATTAGGTACCATCTCGGTTCTTTACTGTGTGTGTGTGGGTATTTACCAGCCTTGACTGTGGTTGATGACGTCATTAATATACGAGTTTATAATTGCCTCAATTTGAAATCGGATTGTATGTTCGTGATTATTTGTTTGTATGGTAGAGGATTATTCGATGAGTCTAATGATGGTCTCAATTGAGATTATATTAAGGAAAAGCAATATTACTACGAGTACCTACCTATTATCTTTACATAGTATAAAACAAAGTCGCTCCCACTGCCGCTGTCTGTACGCTAGATCTTCTAAACTCCGCAACGGATTTTAATGCAGTTTTAAACAATAGATAGAGTGATTAAACAAATGGATGCGCATTTTAATTGGTTTAATGTAGATGTTGACCTGATCTTTTAATTAATTTGATTTAATTTTTGATTTAACTGATGATTACTTTAATTTAATTGAATAGATGATTATTTTAATTTAATTATGCTTTTTGATTGAATTTGATTTTTATATTTACTAACATAGCAAACATTGAATTTGTATTTGCTTTTTTGGCTTCACCGTCAGTGTTCCGCGCGGTCTATCTGCGGTTTGTTTCATAATTTGAGGTCTGAATGAACAAGAGTGACTATGAAGTTAGTCTTTTGCCCACCACTTCGTCTGCGTAAATGTTCGCAAGACGGGACGCAGACAAAGATGCGGATTCTTCTTCTTGGTACCGCTAGCACAAAAGTCTTAAATTTGTTTGGCCCAGAACTTAGCCACCTCCACTGCGTCGTTGGTGGCAGCGCATAATTCACTCCGGTCGCATGATTTGGGGCAAAGAGGACATGACAGGAGGTGGGGCATGGTTTGCAACTCGGCACCACATGCACACTCTGCTGCTGCTCTGTCGAGGTAGCCCCATTTTACGAGGTTGGCGTTACACCTTCCTACTTGGGTTCTGAGGCGGTTCAGGGACTTCCAGATAGGCCACGGAAGGTTAGACCCTGCGGGTAGATGCTCGCTTGATGATAAATACTGGGTGGGTGGGGGAAAAATGTCTTGCCACAGTTTGCAGCGAGCACCGACCGGGTCACCTGACATGGGAACTACCGGATTAAAAGTACACTAACCTATGTCCTTATCCAAATCCCAATATACCTCTTTGCCACATTTATTGGCGATCAAGTCAATGATCTTGCTGTGAGAAAGCTGTGGTAAAGTGTCTTTCTGTTTTGTAACTGATTGAAAATAGATTTTGAAAACAGTCAGCCACCTAGTTCCGAAATTAAAGTCATGTGTCTGTGCTCTTATTTAGCACTTTTTAGTTTTTGTAAAGTTTTTTATTTCTCGCTTTTTAGGACCCACTTGCTTCATCCAATTCCATTATGGTAACACTAAAAAAATTAAGTCTTCCAAAAATGTTCACCCTTAAAAGAGTAATATTTCCATAAAATTATGAGAGACCAACACTGAGGCCGTTTACATTAAAAAAAAATCAAAATCAATTCACAGTAGCTGGAGAAATCACGCAACATACAAAAAAAAAGAAATACAAACAGTCAAATTGAGAACATTCTCTTTTATTTAAAGTCGGTTAAAAACCAATTGACGCCATAAAAGATCATGACAACGAGAGGACCAACTTGACTAATTATTGTTTTATTTTGTTCGTAAGTAATTGTCAGTCCTACAAGGTTTGAATGTAAAAAAAACATTATTGGAAAATCCACCGGAAAAGTCGTAAATTAGGATGACATTTTTGTATGAAATATCAATAAAGTGTGATGTTTGGACCCGTGCGGAACCGCGGCGGGTCACTAGTTTATAATATTAGTGTGGATGAGAATATCTAATAGATATGGTTAAGAGGAAAAACCTAGTCTGTAAAGTCAAGGCGATCGTTAATAGTTATCTATCTTAGTTCTTAAGAAATATGTTAAAATGAAGTATACGGATCTTAGCACTTTAGAAACAAATAAACAATAATTTGTATATTGAAAGAATTATAAGGTAAGTCCTACTTAAGTATTGTAATGAACATGTTTATGGGCATTATAAATTTAAATACTTTTGAAACCATCCAACAGATCCACACGTAAGTTTTTCCCGTATAATGAGCTATTAAAATCGTAGTGCCACCACCTAATTATTACTTATGAAGTAATAATTAAGTTATTAGTGTTTAAACTTATTAAGGGTTTTCTCATCATTATTTAAAAAGATATTATATAAGGTGCAAGATAAACTTGAAAAATGACATTCTAAATCTGCGTTCTTGACATTTTTCCTAATATGTGCAGTTATTTATGAGTTGTGTGTTAACAATGAAACATAAACGCACTTAGCGCTGCGGAAACTACTAACAAGTAACAAGGTATTTTTTTTATGACCAAGCTCATTAGGAATAAAAAAGATCCCTATTATGTGATTCATTCGTTACAATAACCGCAGACACGAGTTCCGAGTTTCCGTTAGATTTGAACACTCGATAAGTTACGTGTAATACGCACCACACGAAAGCTAAGCTATTCAGTTAAAACAATTCCTTGTGTTCACTGTTTATCTGTTGTTCATTTAATGGTCGGTGGAAGAAACATCTTAACGATGTGGTGACAGCCGTTAAACAACTTGTATTAACGATTTTAATAACGCACGTGCCGTGTGTACAAGAATAGATACGACACTTTCTCTGTTCTTGTACACAATTGCATAGAATCGGTTCCGAGAGACATTGTTTTATACTAACGTATGCGAGAAATGGTTTCCCACGGCCGTCAAGCATTTCCTCATGTGTAAGGTAAGTCGTGGTATTTATTAGGTAGACCACTAAGTGTTAGGCACCTACAGGGTATAAAATACATATCATATTTTATATAACCGCTAACCACGCATAGGTACTGCTCCTCAACATAAGTAACATTTAGCAAAAATGATTGCTCGGAAATAACTTTTATTTTCGGTGTGAAAAATCTGTTTATAACAGAGGATTGGTAATGCACGCAAAACATTGTGCTTGAGGGTGCATCCCGCAGCATAGGAGTCGTGGAGGTACCTATCTAAAGTTTATTTAGAACTTTAAAAGTCGATTTCGTAAAAAACGTAATAAAATGATGAAACGTCTTCAATATCACCGTATCCAGAATCCCAGGCCATAACCCAAAGCAAACCATATCGCAATGATGGGAAGGACATGTGAGTTTCGGCATCATTAAGTGTCTTTTTACACTCTTATTATTGAGACCACGGAACAGATATATTTGTCTGTTCCGTGATTGAGACTGTCTAAATATTTTGTCTATTTTACACCCGTAATATTGAAACCGTCTAAATATATTGTTTATTTTACACCCGTAATTATGAAACCAGCTAAATATATTGTCTATTTCACACCCGTTATTTGAAACCGTTTAAATATATTGTCTATTTTACACCCGTTATATTGAAACCGTCTAAATATATTGTCTATTTTACACCCGTTATATTGAAACCGTCTAAATATTTGGTCTATTTTACACCCAAAAATAAAAATAATGAAAACATTAGTTACCTAATCAGTAATCAATACCGTTCGATAATTGCACTTGATTTGTCATAGCTACATGGAAATATTCTATGTATTGCAAATTAATTCATTAACTGCCTGTTGCGATGCAACATTAACATTACTATGCAAAAATGTTACAGCCACAGTATAATAACTAAATTCCTATTCCATGTGTAGGTATACATATTCCACACAATACAATAAGCCGAAAACAATTGTAAATATAATGTATATTAATGTCTGAAGCAGGGGAATACGCTAATGTTATGATGCGATCCGCGTGCGATGTTCTGCTTCTGTTTCCCTTCATTGAATTGGTAATAAGTTAATTGTTTTAGCTGACGTCCGGTGCAGCGCGCACGTTGTGGTGAGCCTTCTGACGAACTTACTTACGTCCAAGCACAAACTTAGATAGGTACTTATAACTTGAATCCTTAGGAAAACCCGGAATAGTATGGAGAGTTTATAATAAATGTAGGGACAATAAAATTAGAAAGTTACAAACGACAACAAATAAAGCCAGCACTGGCCAGCAGTAGTAAACCGGCTGCTAGGTCTCTACAGTCATATCTACTTGCATTTTGCGAACTCTTTAAACTACATATGAGTCTGGAATGTAAAATTGCACAATTGCTGGCAATTTCTATACAATACTAAAATTGCCTTTGATTGCTTCGTATCGAGAGTCATAGTTAACCAAATTTCCAAAAAGAGTTGTCCGTGTAAGCGCAGCAATAAATATCACTTTAGAGTAATGTACTTAGCTCTTTTAAAACCGTCTAACTAATTTGACATTGGAATTTTAAATCACAATAGCTGATCTCCTTGATTGCATCAGCGTTCTAGCAGTAAGCAATTACGGCTATTTATAGCTTTAAAGCTAGAAAAAAGACCCCAAGACGTTATGAGTGTTTATGTCTGTAAACAGTGGCACACATATTGGCAGCGCTTGCGCAACCATTAGATAATGTCCTCTCGACATCGCACATTCTTATATGATAGTACTTCGAACTAAAACAATTAAGCTTTGAAACGTACGTGAAAAATAAAACGCCTGAAAATATTTTAAGAGGTGACAAAAACTAGAATAGCAGCTACCTTTCAATTACGCGCAACAGCTGATTTTAAAAATTATAGTTCACTGTTCGGACTTCTCGTACATACCTTTTCGTAGCAAAAAGGTTTTAAATCATGAAACCTCTTTTGGACTATTTATACACTATTCAGACGTTCTAAAAATAGTCGTGCTACTCATGACTTCTTGTAATCATCAAACTGGAACCTTCGTAGTTCAAGAACTTGCGTTACGCAATGTCTATGGCAATGGCAAGCGTGACTGTGGTGTGATGCGAACTTAGGAAGTAAACAAACAATTCCTTTTGTACGAATATTCACTTAAAATTGCATGTAATTAAGTTAACTCTTAGCCTGTTTGCTTGATTTATTTATACTTCATGCAGAAAGGTACAAAGGCGGACTTAATGCCTTAGGCATTCTCTATCAGTCAACCAAGCCTAACCGTTTTTAGAAAACAGAATCCAAACAAAATAGAACTACGTTTTTAACTCAAAATTAAGAAAATAGATTGATTAATTCCAATAAAGTCTAAGTACAGTTTGAGGACCATTTCAGACCTAAATAATAAATCAATCATTCAGTGTCAAACGAGCAACTAACTTAAATTTTTCTGACTAAGTGACCGACTCTTTACCAATTCAAAAGTGCCTGTAAATAGTTTAATAGTAGGTAATAAATGTTTTGAATTGACTTTGGGTTTAATTTTTTTTTTGTTTATTAAATTATAGTCTAATTTGACGACGCTAAAATAACGTCTATATATTATATTAAATACTCTAGATAACAATTATGTATAATTAAAGTACTTCACTAAAATCTAATCAACTGAAGTAATTTTCCAGGATTTTATACGTGTTGGTTAAATAGTTTCACGTATTTGTACGTTACTAATTAGGTTTAGCCTTTGACGATAAGAGATAATAATTTGGTTATTAGTAGCTGACATTTTGTCACATATTAAATCACTAACTTTTACACAAAGTTAACTAATTGACGTCCAAAAGTATCCAAGTAAGATGACATCCTTTAGATATGAAAATTAAACAACTGTTTATATGACTTTTAAAATTACAATAAATAGCGGTACTCACTCTGAAGGTATTCCACATTATGCTGGACTTCAGGCACT
The DNA here is from genome assembly GCA_947361185.1 of Charanyca ferruginea. Lineage (NCBI taxonomy): Eukaryota > Metazoa > Arthropoda > Insecta > Lepidoptera > Noctuidae > Charanyca > Charanyca ferruginea. Next base: position 12,337,382 of record OX376076.1, read on the forward strand.
AAATGCATGAAGGTTGTGGACAGCAGAACACCGCCACCGAATGACAGCAAGGTCATCACGATCCTGTTTGTGCTCTTCAGATTCCCTGCATCTTCAGCCGACAGCCAATGGAACTTCTTAGCCAGCAGTAGTGGTGCCAGACCACAAATCATGGAGGCACAAAAGAGGACGACCATAGACACCCCCTTGGCCACAACGACTCCCTCGGTGTCATCCGCCTCTTCAGCATGTCGTAAAAGCACATCTACATGTTGCGTCGACATTTTGGCACAATTGTTGGTAGCAACTGACACCACCAAAGATCCTTCTACTTGAAGAACAAACGTAAAAGTGGATTGCAGCAAGGGCGCCTACCCTTTTATAGCGTGGTGTGGTGTGGTATCAGCGATATGCGCGTGCGCTGTCGAAGAGCGACGCGCTTGTACTATGCGCACTGCCGGCCGGCGTCGCAGTTCGTTCCACTCCCGCGCAGACTCCGGCACTCGCTGCACAACCTTAAAACCCATGCGCGCCGTTCAGGTGTAATTGTTGCCTGCACGCGTGTCAAATGTTTCTTTTATTATTACTATGACATTTCCCGCATTCCGGTAACAATTTTATTACCACATTTAATGGCGTAAGTAATGTGTTAAACAGACCATAATAACAATAAAACAGAATGTGCCAACTGAAAGCATAGAATTTATTCAGTTATTAAAATTAAATCATTAAAATTACGGGCATACAAACAAATATACTTTATTTCCTTAGACTGACTCCAATAAACAAGTAAAAAAAATCTTTCAATTTCTTACCATTACATATCTCGTGATAATTGTGGCACAACCTTGTCACGAGCAGATATCATACGTACCTCTTACTTACTTACCTATATGCTTTATAAACAATGTAACAACATTGTATGCCTCGAGGATCTTTTAACAAACACAAAGTACAAAAAAAATATCCTTATTGTCAAGGGTAAACGATACAAACACTTTGTCCGAAATTGACATTGGGATCATATGAATACAATATATTTAATTTTATTGGTAATCGGTCTTGTCGGTAACAAAGAAAAACAAATTTTATTAAAAAACAATCTTCTTCAAAAACATTCTGGTTGGTCCTTTGAATATTTCTAACTTTATCTTATAACATAGATAATAATCATTCATTCAATTGTTTATTTCCTCATTAATAGAAATCGTAGCCATTCGTAGCAGGAGACCTTGACAAGTGATACAAACGGCTTGTTTATATAAATACCATGTCTGTATTCACATGATTTACTAACAAATTGAAAGTTGCTAGTTTAAATAGTAAAAACAAAAAACAGTGGTGAAAGTAAGTAAAAATCTACTATGTAGGCCTCGTAGAGCTCTCGTAGCAATGTCTACGCGCATAATTACGAAGAACTTTTTGTAAAACACAACCTTTTATGAAGTTGTTTAAATATAGAGGAAACATGTTTAGGTTAAAAAACGACACTTTTCAACCGACTTCAAAAAAGAAGGAGATTCTCAATTCGACACGTAGGTATATAACGCATAACTTTTTTCAGTGTAGTCCGATATCTATGATTCCTTTTTAAATTGATAGTGTATAACTCAAATTTCGTATAAGTTATTTTTTACTTTCTAATGGCGGTTGTATTTTTTGTAAAAACGTTTTTTTTACGGACAAATCTTTACGGACTCTGGCTTGCGTAGTAGCAACTTCAATAATTTGAAGTAGATAGGCTCTGCGTATGTATTTCCTTCTCAGAAGCACAAACATAATGCACTTGTACTATCCAACACGCATGTTCTAATCAAAGTAAATAAGTTAAACGCATACTTGACACAGTTACGTTACAGAGTCATTCCGAGCGACAGTAGGAACATTAGACTTATTACCCGACTGATGTGGACATACTTACAAGAAAATCTACTCGTAAAATTCACGTTTAAAATTCAACATAATATGTTTAGCACTTTTACAACTCTAATGCCCGTTTTCACCAACTACCCCTAAATTTTAAGTAAATTTTAAGCATTAAACGTTCAAGCGGTCTTGACGCGGAACGTCACTTTAGCAAAATGTTATCTTGAAAAAGAGAAGAAAATGGGGTGAATGACATTTTGCGAAAATGACGTTTTGCGAAAGTGACAGTGTGAGAAAATGACGTCTTGCGAAAGTGAACTAATTTTGCAAGAAGACATTTCCCGAAAGTGACGTTCTGCGTCAGGACCGTTCAAGTGGAATATTCCGTCCTCATTATTCTTTTGCGTTTTTACGCTTAAGCTGTAAAATTACATATTTATTTTCAGTTAATTTACTATTATACATAGTAATATTATGATCAAAGCGTCGCCGTATACGTACCCAAAAGATTTATGAACTACTAGCGACCAACCCCGGCTACGCACGGGTGCAATGCTTGGTTTCATCCGACATATTGAATAATTATCGACATAAATTAACACGTAAAACCATATCAAACTATACGTCTTCCTCTTGAATCACTCTGTCTATTGATGAAAACCGCATTATAATGTGTTGCATTGTTTAAAAGATCTAAGCGTGCCTACTTACAGAGGGAAAGATGGCGGGATGGAACTTTTGGTCGCAACTCACCTGCAGTGCTATTCTGTTACCATCTCCCTCGGTGAACACCTAGGTGAAGTGAGCTGTCATCCGATTGTAGTGCTTTGTAAATTCCTAGTATCGGGACAGATGACAGCTCACTTCACCTAGGTTTTCACCGAGGGAGATTGTAACAGAATAGACATACAGATCTAGTAGAATTACTCACTATTTAGTCTATGTAGAATTGTAGAGATACCCACCAACAATACTGAAAATATTTCTTTAGCGGTCCAAAGTAAAAAGTCAACAAGCACATTTTATTTTTTACTTTTTAGAGATATTTTTAATAGCGTCGAGGGTTTTTAAAATTCTTTCCTTTAAGTAATATCTTTTTGCAGTTTGAAGTTTTGTTAATTGCTACTGAGTATTCCTTTTTCTGTAAGGTTGACACTGCCCTTAATTTAATTACGTAAGGAATGCAAGTTCTTGAGGCACAACACGAGTTAGGTACGAAGATATAAGATAAAATATTGAAGTTAGAAATTGAAAGTTGACAACTTCTTGCATTTGTGTGAGAATAGGAGACCACAGGCATAGGCCCATGATTTCATAATACTAAAACATTTTGCATTAGCTAATTTATTTTTGCTTAAAGCAAAATGTTTATATAAAAGGGAATAAAACTCGCACTTTACTCTTCGTTGAAGCAGTAAGTCACATCTCCAACTAACTTGTTTAATTATTGATGAACATCGTAATCGTACCTACATACGTCGATTTATGTACTCGTAGACTTAGGGTCGGCTATTTATAATTACAAAGGTAAAGTACATTTAACATATACGTACCTAGGTACCTAAAACCACACCTTGTTAAAGCCGAATACGGAGAAGTTTTGTTAAAATCACATAGGTAACTATAGGTACCTCGGTTTCCTGAAAGTCCAAGAACTTAACAAGTCTTTCCCCTGAAAATAATACATACTTTCATACTAATATTATAAATGCGAAAGTAGCTCTGTCTGTTACGCTTTCACGATGAAACGGCTGAACCGATTTTGATGAAATTTGGCAAGAAGATAGATTAAACCCCGGGGAAGGACATGGGCTACATTATTACCGCGACTTCGTCTGCATCCACTATAACCGACATTCACGCGGACGAAGTCGCGGGCAAAAGCTAAGTATATTATAATGTATTCTCCACATTGGAAAATATTTTAAAACCTCTTAAATGATTTTATTTTTTTATAATACTAGCGACCCGACCAGGCTTCGCATGGGCCTATAGCCTTCCACGCTAAATGGACTATCCAACACAAAAATAATTATGCAATTCGAACCAGTAGATCCTAAGATTAGCGCGTTCAACCAAACAAACACTTCAGCTTTATAACATTAGTTTATAGTTACATTAATGAAAAGTCCTAGAGCTTTTATTTTGCTACATAAGGCACATTGCCTTAACGAATTTGTTAGATACCTCTGGTCTGAGTTAGATACATCAGCTTTTAATAATCAAAATATTTAAAACATAAGCTTCTGAAGACAGTTTTTCATAAGCCTATTTGCCGTGCTTTGTGGTCAGAATTAAACGTAATAGGCTGGTGAAAACCCTATAATGGTGAAACATTTAAGCGTGGATGGGCATCATTGCGTAATTGCAAACTGGTTTCAAGTCAGTAGTAATACTGTGGGGGTTTTCCTAGAAGTTAAAATTACCAATCAAATAACACTAAGTTATTTCATGTAGGTATCATTCTCATAGCTACTACTAAGATTACCAAGAATGTCTATTGTAGATAATAGGTACGTACTTTACGTTTTCCTGTAGTCGTAAACATTTTACCTTTAAAAACCAATTACCTACATACAATAAAAAAAAAACTAATTATAAATTCGAAAGTGAATTTGTTTATTTCGTACGCTTAATTTCATCAAAATTGGTTCAATTCAGTTCAAAGCTTCAGTGGTTAGGTACTGAACCGATTTTGTTGCAATTAATTGGTACAGAGGAAGTTTGAACCCCAAGAAAGGATATAGGCTACTTATTAATCCGCGACTTTGTCTGCATTCGCGATAACTGATATTTACGCGAACAAAGTCGCGGGCAATTGTTTTGTAGACAGCGATACACCGGCTTACGCTAAAAACCAGCGCCCGTGGTTCGTGCCTTCCTGCGCGGACCAAGGCGTTTATGCTGAGCGTTGCCGCGTCGTTGGCCGTTTCGCGCGATAGTGATGCACTGTTTCCGACCCGGACATTTTTTTTTTTTTTTTAATCCATTTGTTTTAGTTTTAGGCTTTGTAACAATGTGTGTAATATGTGCTTTCGCGTGAATTTAATTATTTATAAAAGGTTTTTCTTTCTTACTATATCGAAGTACTTAGGTATGTATATACTTGTACATTATGTAATGTAATGCCCTATGAGCCTTCGCCCTCTTCTATCTTTTATGACTTCAACATAACAATTTTATTCTTTTTTATAAGTTTTGTACATAACTGTATTTAATTATGGATTTAGAATTAAGTCATAAAATAAATATAAATTCAAAAAAACGAAGGTCAAAAAAGTACGCTCTGTGTGTGTCTTCAAAGGTAAGTATGGTATGTTATGTTACTATTTATAATAATAATAATAATAAACACACACATACGATACACATACTACACACTACTATACTACTATATATACACATACTGCGGTTCTTACGTAATTACTTAGTAAGAATTACTTAAAATAACCAGCATAATAATATAAACAAACTATGATTCACGCTCCGCGACACACATACGAGACAGAAGTTGTCAACACACTCATGATTTCTTGGTATAAATCATTGATCCAAAAATATTCTTAGATCTATTCATAGAAGCAAAACAAATATAGGTACAAATCGGTCCGTAGTCGGTATGCATTTAAGCGGAAACTACAAAATTTTCTAGCCCAAATAAGGGACCATCCATAAAGTACGTCATACATTGAGCTGGGGGGGAGGGGGTCGACGAAGTGTGAAATGGTGTGACAAGGGGTGGGACGGGTCCTAAGTTACGTGACGTCACATTTCACAAAGATTCGTCATCAAAGAATTGCTGCTAGTCGTGCCAGAGAAATTCTTTGTTTGGATGGTGACGATAATGGTATATGGTTGGATGAAAAAGATGTTGACACATTGAATGTTCCTGTCTGCTAAATAACATTAACATTTCGGAAATGGTGTTTTAACTTAATAATTTCTAGATGTAAAATTGCAAAATATGTGATGTCACACTAGGCGGGGAGGTCTCACAAATGTGACCAACAGTGTCAAGGACGGGGGAGGGATAAAAAAATCAGGAAATTAGTGTGACGTACTTTATGGATGACCCCCAAGCAGTGTCATCTCATGAATCTCTTTTCTTTTATTTCTAGCTGACCGGGCAAACGTTGCCTTACCATATAAATAAAAAATAATACCCTACTATCTATTTTCAGACCTACCAAATATATACAAAATATTTCATAAAAATCGGTCAAGCCGTTTCGGAGGAGTTCGATAACAAACACTGTGACACGAGATTTTTATATAATAAAAGATTTATCTAGGTATATGATATACTTACCAGATATAAAATTATGTCTGTGTAGTTTAAATCTTTTTAAATTATTTGGTTTTTGTTATTCACCTGCTATTATTTCTTCACTACCCTAGGTTCACTGGTAGAGAAAGTCTAAGGCATTAAGCCCGCCTTTGTACCTTTGTGCATGATGTATAAAAACAAATAAATCTACTTTAAAACTACTACGTGTGATCCTACCTGGTTCAAAACTCAGAAGTAAGGACTTTGGATACAAGAAACACTTTATTAACTTTAAAATCAGCTTTATTACTGTGATTACAGCAGTACAGTATTATAGTTTAGTTTGGCGATATAGTACGAGTGACTGACTAGCACCGATGTTAAAGCACGAATGGCCAGGTAATGCTGGGCATCTCCCTAAAAGCCCGCTGACTATTGTTGTTATTACCCGCCATTTTACTTGCTTGTGATTGGTCGTCAGTAACTATCAGTCTCGACCAATCACATGAAGTTGATACAACTACTTTTGATCATACAATTTCTTCTAAATTATTGTAATTAGTCAACAAACATAAATAAATAAAGGTATCATTTAAATATTTATAACATACGTTTACGTTTCGCACGAACAGGAAACATTATTTTTTTAAACCGCCAAATGTGTCCACCAAAATTACATTTCTGCACTTTAAAAGTGAAAATCGCAAGGTCTTACAAATAAGAATGTTGACCTTATAAATAAAACATAAGAAAAACTAGTTAATTGGTTCAATTTCTAGTGCCATACGGGTAAAAAATATAGAATTCGGCAATTTATTTCAAGTAGACGCATTACTCAAGGTGCGGGCGCATTGAAGGTCGTCTGAGATTTGAGAGTGTGGCAGATTGCCGAGGAAAATTAATGTCACTGTCGTGCTCACCGGGCCCTAAATTATAGTGCACCTTAAATACATACTTAACTATTCACATACAGTTTTATTCGATCGTGTAAAATTATCCAGTAAAATTGAAGGCTTTAGATTCGTCCTTAACAATCAATATTTATTTGGTAACTCTAGCGCCTCGAGTTTAGTCCATATCGCACACTTCAAGTGTCAACATGTCTCTTCGACTGAGGAAAATGTACAACAGACGCAAAACATTATACCTAATATCCACCACCATACCTAACTGTCAAATTATCCCAATTAAATATGAACCTTATCATTTTGTAATAAAGTTGAGAATCTATCAAAGAAATTTGACAGATTGTACTAGCTTGATGTGCTGGCCTCTGTACCTAGCAAATCTCGCGGTAATTGATTACAGAAATAAAAATACGCAACAGAAAAATAAATTATGAAACACAATAAAATAGTTATTTTTTTGGTAGTTCATCCCTACTTGTCACTTGTCAGTGGTTTGGATAAACGAGACTTACATTATGCTCCAAAACTTTCAACAACAGCATGTTGCCAACTAACATAAACAATGAGGAAAGGCTCAAAAGTTTTTGTTGCTCTGTCTATAAGCTACATTGTTCATTTTCATGCAGAATAATACAGCGCAGTCTCCCGCAGTTAAAACAGAGCGCTTTCTGCAATCATTTTTGTTTCTTTTCTTATTTTTTTTATTCTATTTTTTTTAATTTTCTTCGCCTCCACTTTTTTCTGTTTGCCTGAACTTTGTTACATTTTTGAAAAAGTCAAGGGAATGATTATGCATTTTGAATGTTGAATGTTTTAAAACGAACTTCACATAACTATTTATTTTAGTCAAATGCTGTAACATTGCCTACATGCTCAACATTGCCTACATTCTAAAAAGTTAAATTATTGCCGCTGAGAAATGTTTTTTGCCATATAGGTAGCCAACTTGCTTTTAGTGACACCATACACAGCAAAAACATTTCTCAGCGGCAATAATTAAAATTTTTAGAATGTAGGCAATGTTGAGCATGTAGGCAATGTTATAGCATTTGACCGGAAAAGTGAAGAATATATCTTTTATTTTGTGACAATGTACAATATTTACAAATAATAAATAATAAAAATTTATAACAATTAAACTAAAAAGCTAATATAATAGGCACTAAAAAATTACAGCACATCATGCACACATGCATGGCAATGAAAAAAACTCGGACTGAGGAAAACGGGAAATATTAACAAATCTTTTGAAAATGTATCGTTAATTTATATTATGGTATCGTTTTCACTTCAAATTCTGTAGTTAGTCGTTGTAAGTTGACAAGCTTTAATTTGTTTATTTCTTATAAAAGTGTTATCACGCACTTGGCGAGGTTCCAATCAGGCCACGATAGGCTGTGCTTCAGAGGCTTCTAGAAACTTTGATTAAAATGATAATGAAAATGCCACACTACTATTTTTATTCACATAACTTTCTTGAGAAAAATTAAATGAGCGACAATATTAGTTTTCCCAGTTACAAATGCGCATTGTAATATATTGAACTGTAGAAACCTACTCAGTTGTCAATTTAATCTATACTAATATTATACGTTGAAGAGTTTGTTTGTTTGTTTGAACGCGCTAATCTCGGAATTTATGCTCCGGAACTACCTACTGGTTAGATTTATTTATTTATTTATACTTCATGCACAAAAAGCTGCCTTAGGCATTTTCTACTAACCTGTCAACCAAGGGTGGTGAAGAGATAACATAGAGACAACAAGTGCATATATATTTTTATAGTTAAAAACATATAAGCTACAACATTAGGTTAACTACACTTACATATCGTGTATTATGTATATTCAAAATAAAAGAAAAGAGGTTTATGAGATGACTCTACTTACTTGTGCTGAAAACAAATTAGTAATTTCCGCATGCATACCGACTGGTAGCCGTCCTGATATCGAAAGGAAGCGCATTCCAGAGAAGAATGGGCTGAATATAAAAGGAATTGGTAGTGAACAAAATCAGAAGTACGAGAAGGGCAAATTAAGAGACGATTGTTAACAGACCGAAAGATTGAAGAAGATTCGTAGCGTGTGAAGAACATAGATATTAAAAAATCTTCTTCGAATATTATTTCCTTAATAGGAAGCTTTTTATCCTTGAGTATACTATATCATTATCAAAAAAATATTAATTATTAAAAACATGACATATTTACAGTCTTTTACAAATATTATTGATTGAGAGTCAGGAAACTTAAATGGTGTAAAAAGTTTTTTCAAAAAAAAGAAAACCGCCTTCAAAAACTAAAAACTTTAGCACAGAACACACATTACTTTACTTTCGGAAGTCGGTGGCGGTGGCTTTGTGTTTGTTATTTTGTATTGCCACCGACTTCCGAAAGTAAAGTAATGTGTGTTCTGTGCTAAAGTTATTTATCACTTTTTAGTTTTTGAAGGCGGTTTTCTTTTTTTTGAAAAAACTTTTTATTTTTCGCTTTTTAGTGTTGCCTTAACATCCAAATCCATTAAGAAACAGCAACACACTTAAAAAAGATTGTAAGTCCGTATTTAAACTGGAACAGCGCCGTCTAGTGGCAACATTAGGAATCACAATGTTGCTACACACACAACTTGACTTGCAAACGTTTACAATGCGATCGAATAGGATGCAAAAACTTAAACTAGGCCATTATTTTTCGGGTTAGAAAATTTATAAGTTTTCAGCGGAAGTGTCGCTTTACTTTTCACTACCTACATACCATTACACTACTTCCTACTACTACTAAGTACGTACTCTACTATCTATATATGTACTTATGTATTTAAAAAAAAATGTATTTGTGTATTATATCAGCTGTCTGACACCCATAGTACAGGGTCAGATGGCCATGTGTGAAATGTCCCCACATTATTACCTATTATTATTATTACCTACTCCTTGAATTGATGGATTCAGTTAATAGAAAATAATATACACATTGACGTAAGAAATTAAGGCTCCATATCTATTGAAATCTGCTTCAACGCACAATAATAACTATTTCTTGATAGACTGATTAATTCGACGATCGTTACATTATCAATATTTTTTATTTAGCCTTACTGATATACGAAAAATGTTAATTACTGTTTGTTCGTTTCTTTGTCCTCGGAAGATTAAACGTCAAGGTTTGTGATATCTTTTGTAACAAAAGATGAATTCATACCTACAAGGACAATTTTTATATTTGTATTATATTATTGGATACCACTCCATACATGATACACCTGCAGATGGGCTGCAGTGCTATTCTGTAAAAATCTTCCTCGGTACAGAGGCCAGGGGTGTGATTCTGTAAGACCTCATTCTAAACTTCGAATCTGAATCCGCTGTGAGTTTCTTGACTGGCATTCTAAAAACTCGGTTGTTAATTCGAATCTACACTAGCGCCACCCTTGCGAGCGTGTCAGCGAGTTGAACTAAATTGACAGGGAGATTTTTGACGTAAGAAGTGGCATTCTGTAAGGTAATTTTCCCGTCACTTCGACGCTCACTTCGCACACCAACGATTCAGTGTCAAATATATCAAGGTAATTTTTATAATGCGAAGTGAGAGTGAACAACGATGTGAGATGCGAGTTGTTGTTTGAATTTTACAGAATCGACCTACTGCACATCAAGCTACAACAATCTGTAAATTTTCTTTGATACATTTTTAACTTTATTACCGAAAATGAAGGTTCATATTCAATTGGGAAAATTTGACAGTTTGGTATGGCTTGATGTGCATCTGTACATATGAAATTCAAAAAGTCACATTGGTACTTGCTCGCGTCCGGATGCGAACCCACAACCTTGTGCATGAGAGGTAGGCGCCTTAACCACTGGGCCATCACGACAGGTATTACACACGGCTACACATCAAGCTATTAATTTCCTGTATAAGCTGATCTCGCATATTATTTCCATACAATGAGAGGTCACCTTATACTGGAAATGTATAGCTTGATGTGTAAACGAGTACTTTAGCCGCTACGTGCAAATTCACGATACCTACAGGTAAAACCCTGTATCGTTAAAGTGGCATTCTCGTAAAATCGTTATCGCGTAACGCCGTCGTTACTGATAATAATTCGATGATAACGACTATTTATTGGAGCAGACAAGCAGGTGGAACGCGCGTGATATCATTTTTATTTTTTCTTCTATACTAATATTGTAAAGAGGTAATGTTTGTTTGTAAGATTTAAAACTCTAGAAGGTCTGACTACAAAAAAGAAATCACTCTTAGAAAGTACTGGGGTGTGATTCTGTAAGACCTCATTCTAAACTTCGAATCTGAATCCGCTGTGAGTTTCTTGATTGGTATTCTAAAAACTCGGTTGATAATTCGAATTGACGTATGAGATGACGTAAGAAGTGGATTTCTGTAAGGTAATTTCCTTGTCACTTCGACGCTCACTTCACACTCGAACCCGATTCAAAGTGTCAAATATATCAAGGTCATTTTGAACCTTATGCGAAGTGAGAGTGAATAGCGATGTGAGATGCGAGTTGTTATTTGAATTTTACACAATCGACATACTGTTATTGACTACGAGCCTGTTATGTTTTATAATAGGCATACCGAAATTCCACGCGTACAAAGTCGCGGACAGTAGCTAGTTTTTCATCTATTTAGGTCTTCAAAAATATCAAGCCCTTATCTTGCAAAAAAAAAAAACAGGTCAGCCATTGAAAATATGTAAAGAAAAAAGTCATTTTATTTTCTCTCATTTAAATTGACAAACTGATTAACACGTACAGCTTATAAGCTAGGTCCTAAAAATATAAAAAACCGGTAAACTTGAGACAAAGGCTAATATATAACTATTAAAATATCAGCGTCAGGTATATTTGCCTGACATGCTGAGCGACTCCCATTTGGTGCAACCTTGAGACGCACACCGTACTTTGTATAATTAAACCTTATTTGATTTGTTTTTTTTTTTTGTGTTGTGATGTGTCTTTTGTGTGCACTAAAATATTTTAAAATGTTTTATCTATCTATCTACGTGAGACCTCATTTCAGAATCTATAGAATAAGGCCACTCCAGCATAAAGTTCCTACTTCAAAATTCAGTAACTTTCCGTAACAATCTCAAGGGGCATTCAATCATTATTAATCTTAATATTGTCAACTATCCCTGTGACATTTGATCTTAGAATCAAAATACAACTCAACTTCGTGGTAATCAGTCGAAAAGGAATAAAATCATGCACTGCACGCAAATCATTTCCAATTACAGTCGAAAGCGAATCAAATAACTATCGCCGATAATTATCGACCATTATTTTATTTCAGGGGCAGAATAAATTTCGAAATTCGTCTGGAACACGAAGTAAATGTCTGGACCAATGAGATTTATGTTTTATTTTAGGTATAATCTTTATTTTCTCGGACAAGTGGACTCACCTCTACCTATTTCGTGGTTTGGACCTACCGTTGTTTTCGTTTTAGTTATCGATATACTACATAGATATACACATAATAATATTATGTAATGTATAGTTTATTTCAACTTTTTTATTTATTTTTTCTGTTCTCTACCCTTGGTTGACTGGTAGAGAAGGCCTAAGTTCGCCTTTATATCTTGGCGCATAAAGTATATGTAAATAAATAAAAAATAATAGTTTATCCTCCAGCATTGTCACTTCACTCGAAGCTATTTTAACCTGGAAAAACAGGAAAAATCTTTGCAAGATTAGCCTTTGATGCCCCTAAAGGCAGAAATAACGTTGGTAAGATTCGATAAAGATTACGTAAGTGTTATTTATTTCAAGAGACTGCAATTTTAGCGCCCGAAACAAAATAAGATAGACAGGTATTACTTGTGAGAGGAGCTTGTCCGGGCAGTTACCGCACCATCATTAAGATTCGTTCTGGTAGCTACGAATCGACCAAACAGTTTAGGTACCTTTTAAATCAAATCGGCAAGCTCTCTCACAGTGAATTTGCGATTTGTTAACCGTTAAAGAATCGTTAAATCTACGATTAACTCCGATCAAGTAATTTTATTGTATTTATTCGTTAATTAAATGTTTCCTAGAACAGCGATTTGATTAACTTTTCAGTGCCCTATCACTATAGATTTTAAATGATTATTAAAAGAGATAAAATTTGGACCATGTACCGCTTAATCTTCGTTATTATCGACTGGATTATACTATTCAGACGCCAAATAAGTACAATTTCAGTTCGAAATTATTGCACAATAAACTTATGTAACTATAATCATAAAGTTTTACTATTCATTCAATCGCATTATAGTATTGCTGTAATGTAATGTAAAAAGCACGTGTGCATAATACGCTATATTATGACCGTAAAAGCAGTGCAATAAGAGCCACTTTACGAGCAAGTGTGTTAAAAATACATGATAGTAGGTATTAAACCTCTGCCCAACCCTTTGGGGAAAACAATCGTGATTTTACGTTACGTAACACTTCTAAACAGGCTTTTCCAAAAAATTAACTAAATAAGTACTTAATTAGTTTGTCACCAATGCTTTTAACCTGCAAGGTAAAAACCACAGCTCTCGGATCACGGGAAGTGTCAACTAACCGTGTGGACATGCTTTAAAAAAGATAAGCATGGTGCATGATTACGGTTTTTCTGATCATAAAGCAATAATAGTGAACCTAAAAAAACTAGACGCTAACACTATCAAATGCAAAGACTAGAAAACTAAAAAAACGCATTTTTAATAACAAAAACATGGAAAAATTTAAATTAGCATTAAAACAAATAAATTGGAATTTAATTATAAGCACAGGAAAAACGATGAACGAAAATTACAACTCATTCGAAAAGGTTTTACTCAAAATATTAAATGATTGCATACCCATAAAAACAATAAAATTAAGTCGACACAAAAGAAAAGATTGGCTGACAAAAGGCATTAAAATATCATGTAAAAATAAACGTTTGTTAAGAATTCTGACTTCCTACTCTAAAGATCCTTTTTAACTAAACAATATAAAATATATGAAAAAACATTAAAACGGATAGTCAGTAAATCAAAAAAATTACAATATATAGGGAAATTAGAAAATCAACTAATAAAACTAAATCGATGTGGAAAATAATTAAGGAGCGTACTAATAAAAATCTGTCTAAGACACAACGAAATATAACGTTGACGATCCACGATAAACTTACGTCTGACCCTAAACAAGTTTCTAACTCATTCAATGAATTTTTTGCATCAGTTGGACAAACAAGGCGGAGTGGGGACTCGGAACCACGCGGACGGCCTGTACTTCGACCAACCAAGAACACAATGTTTTTAGATCCACCTACACCAGAAGAAATAAAAAATATAATAAAAAACCTTAAAGGCAAATAATTATAGTCACGGATTAGACGAACTACCCCCTATCTATTTATGTATGTATTTAAAATGTATTTGTGTATGTATATCAGCTGTCTGACACCCATAGTACAGGGTCTCCCTAGTTTGGGGTCAGATGGCCGTGTGTGAAATGTCCCCACGTATTATTATTATTATTATATTTTATATACTTTATGTATCTCGGGACCCAGAGGTCCCGGGCCTTTGTAAGGCGTACGAGGAGCCGAAGCCAACTCGCAGAGGCCCCTTAGGTAGTTTTATATGAAATAAGACATCAACCGACGATTATCCCTGTATGCACTATGCAAGTGCACCCAAGGACAACCCCCGGTTGGTGCAGGACTATTACAGGACATGGAAACTAACAGTACTGGACTATGGGTATGGGTTGCTAAAGTGACTTGGTTACCTGGAACTATGAAGTGACTATGGCCCCTGCCGAATCAATGTTTGTATACATGGATAAAATAGCAGGGGGTGACTTGCACACTCACTAAATGGGCCCCCTGAAACAGTCGCTAGCACGAAGTGACGTAGCGACAAGGGGGCAACATATCTTGAGGTGCTAGAGGAGTGGAGAGGTATTCCACGGCTATCAGGACAATCCCGGAAGTACGGTCAAGATCCCTACCAGCGTCTTACTGGAATACTTCCTTACCCCGAGCACGAATGCTCTCGCGAGTTTCCACTCTAACCGGCCAATTAAGGCAAGATAGAGGTGGGAGCTCCGTTCCTCATTATTATTAATAAAAACGTGTGCTGATGAACTGACATTACCATTCTATTTATTAATTTTTCAATCATTTTCTGAAGGAATATTCCCAGACGCGTTAAAAAAATCTATAATAAAACCCATCCACAAGAAAAACTCGAAGTCTGATCTAAACAATTACCGTCCAATTGCACTTTTACCGACATCATCAAAAATCTTCGAAAAAGCTATGTGCAAGCGCGTTTATAACTTTTGCGAAAAGTTTAATGTTTTTGATGAATGTCAAAATGGTTTTAGGAAAAAAAGATCCACGATTTTAGCAACATATAAATTTACTCAAGAAATTCTTAATGTGTTAAATAATAAAAAATACGCAATCGGAATTTTACTTGATATGACCAAGGCATATGATAAGGTGCTATTTAAGATATTACTAGACAAACTACACGGTATCGGCGTTAGGGGAGTAGCTCACGAGTGGTTTACATCCTACCTACAAAACCGAGAACAATTTGTGGAAATTGAATATTGGGATCATGACACTGGAGATTTCAACTTAATACGCTCGAATAGGATTTGCATTCATAATTCCATTCCACAAGGAAGTGTTGTCGGGTGTTTACTATTTTTAATTTATATTAATGACCTGCCTAAAATCATGACGGAGTCGTGCGTACTGTTCGCCGATGATATATCATTAATAACTTCCTGTAATAACTCTCAACACCTACACGAAAATCTAAATGAAATAATTTTAAATATACAAAATTGGATGAAAGACCACAATTTAGAAATTAACTTTACGAAATCCAAAATTATGTTATTTAGGCCTTATCAAAAAAAACCCTTGACTATTAATTGTACGTTTGACGGTATCAGATTGGAATGCGTAGATACTTTTACTTTGTTGGGTCTAGACTTAGATATCCACATGACCTGGAAAGCGCACATACAAAAAATTAAATCAAAATTATCTAGTTTTATATATGCACTACGTGAGCTGAAAAAAACGACAGACTTAAAAACTGCCCTATCCGCTTACTATGCTTATGCATATTCATGGCTTAGGTACGGTATAATTCTTTGGGCAAATAGTGTAGATAGCAACGACCTATTTATCCTACAGAAAAAATGTATTAGGATAATGGTTTATATCGACAATGACGTAAGTTGTAGACCGTATTTTAGGGAACTAGACATTCTAACTTTGACATCAATCTTTATTCTGGAAACGTGTAAATTCGTCAGACAATATCCACACTTCTACCTTAAAGTCACAGACCAACCTCGCCGATACGCACCGCGTTCACGGTTTGTAAACATGCTCGTTATACCACCATCTAAGCTAAAATTACACAGCACGAGTCCTCACATAACATCAATTAAAATATATAATTAAATACCAAATGACATAAAAGAGGAACAAAATGACAAAATATTTAATAAACGGCTTAGAAAACTATTGGTGGATAAATGTTATTACTCACTAAATGATTTTTTTAATGACAACATCGAATTGGGATGATCATGATTTTAATATTATTTATTTATATGATTATATTTAATTGAGCTTGTAATTGAATTTAGATGACATTAATTTTAATTTGTGACATTATTTATTTTAATTGAATTGAATTTTTAATGATTTTTAATTATATTTTTTTATTTGTTTTTTTTTTTAATGTGCTACTACTCATATTTTATTATATTGTTGTGCCCGACAGGGTCCATGTGAACTATAATATTATAATTATTAAGACCTTTTATACACATGTGATATGCAATAAAGATTTGAATTGAATTTGAATTTAAGCACTTGGACCCCACGACACGAGGGTTTCAAGCCCAAACAAAACCGTCGGGTTGTGGGGTCTGCTAAGCATCCAACATGGCAATGCCGCCGATCTCTTGGGTAAATTCCCAGATGGCGGCTATGTTGAGGAATTTTTTAAGGCCTAATTATATTAGTTTCTTAACTTAATAGTTGTAAGTTTTTTTTTAATCCTTCGTGTAAATATTGTTCATTATAAATAAATTATACGTGTTTGTCAGTTCTGTTATTTAATTGTTGGGTATAAAGTTTTAGATGATAGCTACAGAGCGATTCTGTAAAAATCTCGTGATCTCGCTTGAAGTGGGCTGCCATCCACGGCCAACATGATGCTTAGGATTTCTTTCGTTTTTTCTTTATTATTTATTTATTTAAAGAATTGACTAGATGAGGGAATGACAGCTCATTAAAAGCTGAATAGACCAACTGCTCATCGTTAAGTCGGTCTTAGGACACACCTCTGCTTACAGATTGCTCAGCATCGGGGTAGTTTTATCAAAATATTTTCCTCATATGACTCGACTACTGCAACGAATTACCTATTAGGTATTTCAATAATAGTAAAACGTTAGCTATCGACGTATTAATTACTAAACTAGGGGCACAGTATAGATCTACTGAGATATTGAAAAAAAAAAACCGGGCAAGTGCGAGTCGGACTCGCCCACCGAGGGTTCCGTAGAAATTTGTAGTAACATATATAAGTAGTATGGACTTCCATACTAATCCATTCCTACTATCCATACTTTAATATTATAAATGTGAAACTAACTCTGTCTGTTACGCTTTCACGATAAAACGGCTGAACCGATTTTGATGTTTGAAAATAGCTTAACCCTAGGGAAAAATATAGCTCTACTTTTTAATCCGCGATTTCGTCTTGTCGTTGATTTTTTTTACAGCTTCAAGGGACCGTAGACTTGAGTATATTATTATGGTTTTAATTTTAACTCGATAACTCCACGCGTTCCCGATATAAAGGGTCTTGACAGAAAGACGGACAACAAAATTATCTTATAAGGGTTCCATTTTTTCCTTTTGAGGTACGCAACCCTAAAAATAACTCTAATTAGTCAGTATAAAAAATTAGCTTCCAAAGTTTGTGTCCGCCTAACTCGGAAAGTACCTAGTGTACCTAGTCTATGTGTCGGCGACGAGATCCACGAACAACAATAATGTAAAATAATTTGATAGTTGTAAAGTAAAGTTTGATCTCAAGTAACTATGTCCAAATAATTACGTAACTTGAAAAAGTGATTTTTTGTTTGTGTACATAGCGGTTTGATTTTAGTCTTAAAAGTTAGATCTTGATTTAAAAACATATATACAAAAGGTTTCATAAGGATAGAACTTACCAATTTAAAGTTATAGCGAAAAATGTAAAGTGAAAATTGCGAATCACACATTTTTACGAGTTTTTGTTCTAGGATTTTTTTATTAAGTTATTAAATAGTTAAGATTTGTGTTTTATTTTATTAATTAGGTTCATAATTAGTTAATAAGATAAAAATTGTAAGGATTTATTAAAATAAATAAGTAAAATAAGGGGTCCAAAGTAAGAAAATTGACGAGCAAAACAGGCCCAAATTACGCGGACCTCTGTTCGGTAAGGCAGGCCGGTATATAAGGCGAGCCATTGTTCGGTTCAAGTCTTGCCGAGGCCCGCCGCGACGACCCCGTACGTCCCCTCCCCGACCCTTGCTCGTGCCAGCCCGCGCCGCTGAGCCTGTAGTTTTAAATTCGTCCCTAAATAATGGAAATCCGATCCAGCCTGTCCCTTTGCTGTCCTCTCCCAGCGACGCCCTAAGCCGAGGCTCGTACCCCACAGGGGGTGCCCTTAGCGTGTAGTTGCTTAGTTTGTAAGCTATTTTGCCCTGGCTGGAGGCCCTAAAAATAATATTTTTTAAGGCATCACAGGAAAGTCCGGTTAAGCAGCCGACAACCTCCTAGGTTGACCTGCGAGAGGCCAATCCGAAAAAAAAAAAAAAAAAAAACGGTTCAAGTCAGTCGCAGCTCAGCCGTTGAAGAGGCAACAACAAGAAAAGGGAAGCAAGCCGAAAACTGCGGACAAGAAAGGTTCAGGAATATCTGCGTTTTATTTGCCTGCGCCGCCTCTTCATCTCCCCGTCTCTCCCGTGGTCCTAGTGGGTGGTGCCCACGAACACATACGCATTCAGGGGTGCGTGGTGACGTACGTCAACAGCAAACAGTCAGTCAAAAAAGGTACGTCAAACAAACGTTCGGGAGATTGTCCCAGGGTGCCTGCGGGTACTGACCATACCCCAGCCGCCCGAAACACTATGGTTTTACTTGTTCGACTTGAGGTTTGATTTTTTATACAACACTAGCGACCCGCCCCTGCTACAATATAGAACAAACTATACGTATAAACCTTCCTGTTGAATCACTCCCTTTATTGCTGAAAACTGTATTAAAATCCGTTGCAGAGTTTAAAATAATAAAAGATCCAAGCGAACAGACAACGGCAGCAACTTAGTTTTATACTATGTAAAGATTACATTTTATCACCAGAGTGTTTCTATTTTATGTACTTTTTGTTCCGAAATTCCAACCTAAACGGGAAATTCGCGTTTTAATTGACCGAAAAAATTAATCAGACTTAGCCTCAGCGAACCGTTTCCGGGCTTGGCTAGTTTATCATATTTATATTTTTTTATTTTAGTTATAGTATATTAGTGTTAACATTATCAGAGATAGTATGTCTAATAAAATAATATAAGTCTGCAAAAACATGCAGCTCAGCTCACTTTGACATAATTTCCTTAATTAAACTTTGACTTTTACCAGTTTCAGGAAATTGCTTGAACTATGTATATTCATATCCCTAACCTGTCAGAAAAATAATCAAGAATACAAAGAAGGAAGGAGTAACGAAGGAAGCCAAACAAATCAGATTCGAAAATCACCTAAGTATCCCAAAACCGAACTTGTTTTCAACGCACTCCAAAATCTCGGACAGGTTCTATTACCCCTATAAAACTTCAACACATAAGTTAAAAGGAAGTTTCGCGAACCAGAACTGAATACAAAGTATCGGTCGGTTCAGAGAAGTCCTTATAAACCTTGATGGCCGTAAAACTGTCGTCCATCGTAGCCCATCGCTCCTCGTTACAGTGATAAGATTTACACACTTCGGCTGCAATACTGGGCCAGTTTCTTTAGAGCTTTCTTACAATATAGTGAAAAATATAGCTGGAATGACGTTGTTGTATGGCGCAGATTATCTATAGGTATTTTATTTCATCAGAAAACTTACAATTATACAGATAGAAAAAGCATTAATGAAAGAAGGTTTCACAGATAAATTACGAGGATAAACAGTAGACCTATTCCGTGCAGTGACAGATAAGAAAAAATGAAAGTAACCTGTTACTTACAAAGTCGGAAATTGTTACCTACAGTTAGTTAGATAATATTACACTTCTTAGCTTCTGAAAATATTCTTATACATTATTTAAGGAGATAGTAGATCCAATAAGTAGCTTAAAGATTGTTTTAAGTTTAATGATCTAATGCCACATAGTTCAGTCTGTTACAATCACTTAACAAAAGCAGCAAATAACTGCTTATCTCTTCTAATCAAATCGTCGTCATTCAATAATATATATAATATATCCTTCAACGCATTGATATACAATAGACCGTAGATTTCCTACATTTGAAAAATGATTTTATTCAAAAGAGATATGGCCGACATTATTTTTAATTTATTAAGATTTGAGTTCATTAGTTATGTTGTTTTTTTTTAATTTGTTCCGCCAAAGACACTTTGTGTTGTGATTTATGGAACTGTGCGTCTACATTTTTAGTACCGATATTATGCGTCATGAAACTCAATAAAACTTATCAAACAGGACCTCAATCTCCATACTGTCTATACTACCATCTGTCCTACAAACGACAAGCCATGAAAGACACATGGCCATAAATCTCATTATTTAAACGGTAAATAAATATCTGTAAGTGGAGTAGAAACATTTGTCTTCTACCCCAGCTGAGGATATATGGCCGGATTCAGAACGAGCGCAACTACACACTACTTAGGTCGAAGCCACACAGCTAGGTTCTTCTATACTTACTTCATTTGCAACAGCATTAGACAGAAGTTGAAAAAGGTTATTTTTAATGCACACAAGTAACATGTTACAGTTACGATGAACGCCGAATTCATTAAAATCTATTTTTACAGCATCTGTCGTACTTAATTATAACCATTTTAATAATTTATCTTATGAAATTATGTGACTTTCATTTCAAAAGTTGTATTATTTCATTCCTATTTAAAATTACAGTGTCAATGCTAAAAACCTAAGCAGGAATGACGTTCCTGGTATTGTTCATACCGGGAACGTCATTCGTTTCACTATATCTCTACCAAAGAAATGTTACGTAGTTAAATTAAAGACTTTTATTTGTTTTAAATATTATTAAACGTATGTACCTAAACAAAATAGATCTTAGATCTACATATCAAACATTATGTTAAAACAATTTTATTAAAAATGGTTTTACCTTATCTTTGACATAAAATGTCTTGCATTCCTGCTTCTCGTAGCCTCTTTTTCCTAATGCTACATATTATAAATGCAGTATAGTACTTACTACGCTTTGTGCTTGGGGGCATGTTCTAGCAAACCATCACCTATGGTTTTATTAATGCACTAGCTCCTGCACGTGACTTCGACCGCGTGGAAGTCGAGTACACCACAACTCATCCAATTTCTACTAGTAAAAGATTTTTATAATTGATTCTACTTTCAGGAATTACCTCTTAGGACGGATTTTACCGAACTTGCTTAATGTCTTATGGGAACGTATTATGTCTGGGATTAAAATTACTTCTTACTCTAGAGTTTGAGATCTTTTCGTTTTACTTGTTCTACCAAACTTTTATTCCAGAAAAACTTTTTATTAGATTTACTCTCGGATAGCGAGAGTAAATATCGCTATACCGCTAAAATGCATCAAGTAAACAAGTTACCGAGATTAATATTATGGCGGCCACGACATTACCAGCAGACAACTGTGATTGTGTAATTTTATATGTAAATTCAGATACAAATTATTAATTCTTTATGAATAAATGACTATTACTATGACTAAGCCTAGAATCTTACGCCTAGAACCTTACGCCTAGCACCTAGGCGTGCCATAGTGCTTGGTTCGAGCTACACTACTCACCAACCGTTGGGTGGCACATTGCGAACCTCCTAGCTGTGTGACTTCGGCCTTAGAGACCCAAATCTTAAATCTATCCTGCAACATACTTTCCAACATACCTGCATCTTTAACATCGTCTGTCTAGCCTCTTCCCAGCTATGTTGGAGTCGGCTTTCAGGCTAACGGGATGCAGCTGAATACCAGGGAGCTTGTCTGACCTCCACAATCCAGTTACTAGGTAACACGATACCCCTTGGTAAAACAGGTTGTCAAACTTTCTGGCTTCTGACTACTCATAACGACTGCGAAAGATCTACAAATGAACGCCGGAACTATGGCCAACGCTGTGAAAAACGGGTTAACGTGCTTCCGAGGCACGGAGGGAACTCGGGGTCATCCATCCACAGACTTTTACAGTTACTTAGCCATGAACTCCTCCTACATCTTCATCAATGTTTCTGTATTGATTAGGTTTAGAACTAGTTCCAAATATATTTTACATGGCCCAGTAGCCTGATTGCGTAACACGCAATAAAATTAATGTAAATGGCTATAACTTTGACAATGAGCTTCGTTCTAGCAAAAACGAGCCTACTTATACACAATACACACACAGTGTTCAATAATATTACATCAAAGTAATACGCCAAATGTGTTATATAACAATCCAGAGTATCCAGCAGTGCAATTCTGTAAGAAATCAAACGCGAATTCGAATCCAATCTCATTTTCAATTACCTGTAGTGAAAAGTAATTTGGTACTTATTCGCTAAAATAGTTCGCTTTACCGATGATCGTACGTCAAGAGCATCGCCAAGGAGGGGTAGGTAGGGGCAGTTGCCTCCCCCCCTAGAGATTCCAAAAGCTTCATGCTTTGCTTTTTGATGATGTCTGTATTTAAAATTCACACTTTTCCTATCCGCCATAAATCAACTTGTCCCCCCCCCCCCTCTAGGCCATCAGCTGGCGAGTCCTGGCGACGCTCTTGTCTCACGTAGTGGCGCGTACCTTAATTTTCGTCGAGTTACAGCATACCTAGTTCAGTTGTCTACTCTGTTACAATCTCCCTCGGTTAACACTTAGGTGAAGTGAGCTGTCATCCGTCCCGATGCCAAAGCAAAGCACTACAATCGGATGACCGAGGAATGTTGTAACAGAATGGCACTGCAATTTTCACTACGGAATCAGAAGTGAGCACTGAATGAGTTCTTACAAAATTGCATTGCAGCAATCAGTTCAATGTACAGGCAGCGGCATCTGCTCTGCTGCATCAACTGGTTACCTCGATCAGTCTTTAAAATTCCTTTGAAAAGAGAATAACCAGTTGAGGACGTTGTCCGTACATGATGCTGGCACTTTCCTTGGCGTATTTGTACAAATAATTGCGTTATTTGGTTAATACAAAACATATCCTGTGCTTATTGAAATGAAGTCGATTTTGTATTATCCAAATAAGGCCAATATTTCCACAAATACGCCAAGTAAAGTGCTAGCATAACATCCCAAACGTATGTTTAGAATAAATTTAAAATTGGGAATAAAATAATGACCATCAAAAATACTTTAGAATACCAAATGTAGTAAAGGATCGCCAAATCTTAGTGTAGGTACAAAATAACCAAAATCTTCTTGACCCTTCTAGTCCCCTCTGGGGCGGATCCGATATGGTTAGGTTAGAACTGTGACTCACGTTTTTTTTTTTTTTTAACGTGGGGAAGCCTCATGGACTGTGACCCCCTGCCAGAACCAAATCGCTTTTTGGTGATTTAGGTGATCATTTTCTTTTTTTTTGGTGATTATTTACTATTTTTGGTTTTATTTTATTTACTATTTTTGGTGATCATTTACTAGATCTTGAGGGTTCGTTAAACATAAGCCTTTAAAGTTTATCAGAGTTAATATCGTTACGTTACTTGGAAAAATAAGAGGGAGACATTTTCTTTGCGGAAAGAGCGTTATTTCCCTTTCAAACTGTTTTATTATATCAATTGCTAAATAGGTACATTGTTACATAAATATCAATGAGCATTAATATCATCAATTGTAAATCGTTATCAATATCATTAACATATTCATACAAATACCGTCTCTAACGCATTAAATATGTTAGCGTAACGAATTTATTTCGGACGACAAACTCCGTTGAACGACGATAACGGAGATATCGTTACTGCGGAATTTGTACTGCCTGCTATCATGAGTTATCTGATAACGACAGTGGTAAGATATCGTAAAACAATATGCCAAATGGTATTAGATATATTACGGTGATATTGAGATAACACGTGTCGGCGAAATCCAACACAGAACATTGAAGAAGTTGGACAATGATATTTATATGGAAAATAACTGAAGTTCGGGTTTACATGTAAATTTTGGTGAAGTGAGCTGTCAATCCCCAGCATCAAGTGGGATGACATCTCACCCAAAGCTCACTTCATCTAAATTCATCAAGAGATTTTTTACTATGATAACAAGAAAAATAAATTGATGGCCGAAAATTGTTGGACCCGTTAATGATTTATAACCACGAGTTTACGGAAAGTTAAGAAGAAGTTGCAACTAGTTTTCTGCGTCTAGACGCAGAATGTCTAACAACCGGTCGACAGCGCTCCGCTTAACGCGACTCCTATTTCTGGTTGGTTTAAAAAAGAACCACGAAAGAGATGGCGGGATCTTTCAGACTCCACCATCCCCTTCTAACCTGACCTGTCAGAGTCAAGTCAGAACTCTTAGGGCTGATTTTTCAATAGTCAGATAACTTTTATCTGAGGAATATAAATGGCGATTTGACAGCTGTTGTATAGAAAATATTATGTCAAACCGCTATTTTTATTCCTCAGGTAAAAGTTTCCTGACTATTGAAAAATCAGCCCTTAATCAGACAAAACTCTGATAAAAACAGTCAAAAGTACCGATAAAGTTGGGTTGGTTAAAAGTAGATTCGCGGCACGCTCAGCAGAATTTGTGGACGTAGGTACTAATTAGATTATACCGACACAACAATACTATAAAGAGGGTAAAAGCCGATTGTACTTTTTAATTTTAATCTTCAATAAACAGTGAACAACGTTGTTCCAAAAAAATACGGGAACTGCGATAAATTTCTCTAAGGTCGATTGTCTATTAATAATTATAAAATCTCATAACTCAGATAATATGTAGAGGCATAGCTACTACCGTACCATTCGTATAAATTACATTGGCCTGGGCAAAGACTATAAAACCGCTTTGGCCCTGGGACCTATTAGTTAATCTGTGCCCAGGGCTACTGGGGCCCCCTTATCGAAGGTAAGCAAAATATCGTAACATGTTACCCACAATCTAACTAAAACATTTATGCCGTACGCTACGAGCATTAATTATAAGGAATTCTAATTGTGTTTTTTTATGGATCTTGTATGGTCTGAAATAAAGATTTTTATTTATTTATTTATTTATTATTATATTGGTATAAGTACTAATTTATTTTATACAAAAAAGGAATTTCAGTTTTATTTTGTGAATTTTTTTTACGCTCCATTTGGGCTTCGCCGTAGTCGGTTAGATGACCCCAACCGACAAAATTTGAAACAGGGTCCTTTTAGAGCAAGCTACGTTACTGAAAATATGCATACGACAACCATGTTTTAATTATTAGCTCATCAGGTACTTTTGTAAATAAAAAACAACGTAATTCTCATCCTAACCGACATGCGTCAGCACCAACATCGAGAGAGACTACGACATTAATAATTTAACAGAATGGCGGGTCGGTGCTCCTGAAGTACGAGAATTATGTTACTAGTAAGTGGCTACAAGCAGGATTGAAAATATAAGGAAAATAATTTCCGCACTAACTACCTACTTAAGTAAGTACCTAATAAATATCGTCTCATAGTTAACTATACCGTGCAACTCGTAATATCTATGAAAACGCCCCGTCTCTAAGATTGACAAATTAATAAATACACTCGAAAAATATTATTCTCACGAGGAAGTCAGGTAAAGACATAAAAGAGATTTTTTTATATATTGTGTTCGGTATACAGTTCGTATCTGATGGATAAAAGGTGTTTCTTTAGCCAACAGATATGAAAATATCTGTGTGAATACCAAACCGACTGTTAAAATCTTCGAATATATAAAAATCTCGTGATACAGTGTTTGTTATAAAACTCCTCCAAAACGGCTAGTCCTATTTTTATGTTTTTTTTTGTGCATATTTGGTAGGTCTGAGAATAGGTCGTAAGCATTTTTATATAAGTATGTCAAATTTACCTACGTTTTCTGGTTCAGCTAGTAATTGTTTAAAAATAAAAAACTCATTTCATTAAAAACGCTCAACTCATGACAAAGCTTCATATTGTCCGTTAACTTACATCGTACGTGATCTGGGAGCTACATCAGGTCCACAGGTGTGAGGTACATGCACATTGTGATGCACCCACGGTACGTCACAGACAGGTATCGCACGCAATGGGAATTCCCTCCTCGAGCGTGTGAAACTCGCACGAATCTCCCCAGCTACCTACCTGCATAATTTTAAGTGCGACGCATGCTAAACAGAATCAGTTTTCTCTTTCTATAACCATGTGGTCAGACAATAGGGTGCATTTTTGAGACGGTAAAGTAAGAGCTTTTTTTATTTTATTTCAGCCAGTCTTCTTTAAAGCGGCTCTATCGAGAACAAAAGTTTGCAGGTCAATCTCTTTACCGAAATGTATGGGAAAAGTTTTGGCGATTTCTGTAATTTCTAGTAGGTACTCATACCTTACTGGTCCCATAGTATTTTGATCCCTACATGAAATAGGATCGATACGCAAAAAATAAAAAAATAAAAATAAAAAAATTATAAAAAAAAAAAAAAAAAAAAAAAAAAATATTTTTGGTATTTTAGAAATTTTAGAAATTTTTCGCTGATTGTTATTTTTTTGCAAAATCGGGGAATGCAGTTCAGAATATCTTACAAAGTTATGGATGGTCTCCTAGGACCGTTTACCTGTAACTGTAACGGTTAAGGTACCCCTATACTTTCTCGTTTAAAAATTCACCCTGCTGTACCATCAAACTAATCTCCGAATTCTCGAACGAAAAATTAATGTAACGAATTGTGTGCTCACGTTTGGTGCCCTGATAATTCGGTCAACCAATCACAACAGTAATGCTATTCTCTAAGTAAGTAACATTACAACATAAAGCTCGACGCTGTAGCAGCGGCAAGTTACATTTACGCATTCATTAAACATTGCTGACGCAGTTTTAACGCCACGTGAATTAACAGCTTTTGGTAGAACTACTCAAGGTTAAATAATTTGATACTTTTTACAGTTTATATAAAAAAGCGGCCAAGTGCGAGACTCGTCCATGAAGGGTTCCGTAGCAGCAAGTAACATAATATAAAAGATTTTTATTTTTATATTTGAGTTGATTGAAAGAAAGGTAAATTGCGGTTTACGATTTATGACGTATTAAAAAAAACTACTTGCTAGATCTTGTTCAAACCAATTTTCGGTGGAAGTTTACATACATCATATATTTTTTTTTAGTTTTATCATTGTCTAAGTATGGGGAACCCACAAAATTTACTGTTTTTTTTTCTATTTTTGTGTGAAAATCTTAATGCGGTTCACAGGATACATCTACTTACCAAGTTTCGGAAAAAAGTGGCTGTGACATACGGACGAACAGAGAGACAGACAGACATGACGAATCCATAAGGGTTCCGTTTTTTGCCATTTGGCTACGGAACCCTAAAAACGATATTCGCTAAGCAAAACCAGCCGCTGAGCTCGACGACGATTTCAATGCTGACACAATGTCGAGTTCGCCGTCGAGCACACCCCCAAATGGTAACGTTAAAGCAGTTAAAGAATGGCATAGCAGTTTACGCGCCCGTGATAATTTATCACATTATTTTTTCTCGAGAAACCGGAGGTGACAGGTTTTGTGAAACATTGAACCAATCAAAGTAAATAAAATGACGACTGTTGTTTAAAACCGCAAGTATTGTGAAATTACGCAGCGTCATCTTGTATATGAAAAAGTACAATGTGCAGGTAACAATGACGGAAATAATGGGTACCTCAAGCAAGATCTGTTTTTATATAAAGTACATCAGTGACTGTTTATCTCGGTTTGACGCGATTCAGTGACGTATTAATTACTCACCTAAAGAAAACACATGATGTTAATCCTGAGTCGGAGCTCGGAGGTGTACCTATAAGAAAGTGCTCTGCTTTACGTGCCTACAATTAATTCACATAAATAATGTTTGAAGACATGGTTTTTGTGAAGGTTTTAATCTTACGTTAAATAATCTAAGGTTTTAATATTATATCATCGCGTCATCCATAATGTGATTGGCAGTAATTGTTTCTGTAAACAATGTCACTGACAGCAAACTAGATAATACAGCAAATCATAGAACTATTCGCTGCCTAATCAAAAAGCTATTACATAGGTACTATTTATAGCTTCCGAAAATGTCGGGTTTTTGGAAATCCCCTATTGTATATATTGTTGTGTGCACAGATTTTGTCGAAGCCGTGCACAAAAGCATTGAAGCAAGCATTTTAATTGTATTTCACTGCTTATTATAAGAAAACGTTTCGGTTTTATAAATCTAAACTTAAGTAGATTCCTACATCGTCATTTTCCTGACCTCGTCCCATGTTAGGTACTCGGAGGAAGCGCAACATTCTTCCTTCATTCCTGTCAAGAGTCATGATCACTGAATGACTGACTCTTTCATATCTTTCTTCACACAATCTTGGATAGTTTGTGTTTCATTATTATTAGGTTTTATTATTATTCATTTATTTAATAATCGAAGAAACTTACAAATAGAAAATTATCTCCCAAAACCGTCTAGACCTAGTTACAGTACTTATATAGTACTTACTTCGTTGTCTAGACGGTTTGACTGGGGGATTAGACACTCTCATTCTCTTATATAATAATGTTATAGCAATAAATAACTTTAGAACATTCAACTTTATATTATGTAACTAACTTTTGGCATAAGTGTAGATACTAAATATTTTGTAAGAGATGTTTTGGCATCTTCTTAAACTTATTTTTGACTAGCTCCTGTGATAACCTCGGGCAAACTGTTAAATATGTAGGGTAGGCGTTTCTTAAAGGTTCTGTCCCCATTATACCTAATTGGATCCTTTTCTTCAGCCTTCCTCTTTATCCATCCACAATTCCACATTAATATTAATAACTCTTTTGGCCACCTGCATTTCATTTCAGATTCAGATAGTAAGTAGCTACCTAATTACTTATGACGACACAGTTTTATCGTGTCACCTAAATACTTTAATGACATGACGAGGGTTACAAACATTGGGCAATCAGAGAGGAAACATGGTAATGACATCCGTTCACTCAACGTGGGCCCTCGACCTTGTGAAGGGACGCGGTCCGGAACATTTCGAGTACTACTCCACATGGTTCCGAGCCAGTAATTAACATTAAACAAGCTATAATAATATAAGCACAGTGAATGGCTTTTACCAAGGCATTTTGAGCTTAAGTTACATTAATATACGTTCCTATTTCCCGGTTAGTGAAACCCTACACCGGTCCAGGCTATGATCACAATGTTGAACTGGAATCTCATGTGAGCTGTTGTGATTGATCGACAAATGACCTATCATATCAGTTGTCATTATAAGATTTCACAACATGTATGGTTTCTATAAGGCAAGTAATCCAAACAAAAATTGCTGACAGATTATCAATCTTTATTTAACAACAGGTAATCAAATCCTTTCAGAAACCAGAGCCTCACAGAAGATTTATATATCTCCTCTTTTCAGTTTACAAACCTATGTGTCTAAGAGGAGACACAGTCCCGCGTCTAATGTTTGAATAAGTTATAGTTTGATTGATTACTATGAATTTGAAATTGCAATAGATGAAATCGAACTTATAAGTCATGGATACGATGCAAATGACATTGGATCATCATCCACCGACTTGACCCGCTGCTGGGTACACCCGGTCTCACTTTATTTGGGCCAATCTTCACGTTCGTCTGCCAGTCTCATCGGTTCTACCCACGATAGCAACAATGTCAACTGCCAATCTCGCCACCAGACGGACGGTTCAACGCATAACTCCTCCTAATTACCGCGCATTCACCTTGACAGGTATCAATGTTGCTTAGCCGAACTTCCAATACTAATATTAAAAATGCGAAGGTAACTCTGTCTGTTACGCTTTCACGTAATCTGCGACTTCGTCTGCATCCACGACACACGCGGACGAAGTCGCGGGCAAAAGCTAGTAAGGAACAAATTCTTCTTCGTGCAAGTTTCATAAAACATATTATCAATAGGTATTAGCTTAGCTTTATGAAAAATATGCCCAATAACATAATTAGCTTAAATCTTATGACGCTAGTTGATAAAACAAGTGCAATGCAGTATTGCAAAGCTAAATAAATTTGTGCTCTTATCTTTATTTAGTCCAATATCGCTATAAATCCACAGATTATCAATACATTGTATTGATATCTATACGGCAGGCTTTGGCAGTCGATGATAACACCGACGTTGCGAGATCAATTACGATTAACGGATAGCGATAACGTCGTTAACACCTTAACGACTGCCGTGTTGTGTAGCGGCCGTTACCTTCACACTGCTTACGTTACGGCGCGATAATGTTATCGGTCATCGGCGATACACGAATTTACACGAGGCAGGCACTCAGGCACCTTCATGCACTGTTCTGATTTGCGTATTATTTCTTTGTGTTCACGTTGAATGCTGATAAAAATATCATTTTTATTTGTGTTGATCTTAAGCTCAGATTAAGAAACAAAAGGCAGATAGACCGCGCGGAACATTGAGAGTGAAGCCAAAAAAGTAAATACAAATTAAAAAGCGAATACCCATAATCTCCTGATTGTATTCGCTTTTGAATTTGTGTTTGTCTTTTTATTTGTTTTTTATAATGATGCGTCTTTTCGTTTCAATCAAAAGCGAATACAATGTCGAGATTATGGGAAATTCGCTTTTGAATTTGTATTTGCTTTTTTGGCTTCACTCCCAATGTTCCGCGCGGTCATCTGCCTTTTGTTTTATAATCTGAGATCTTAAGGATGTTTAACTGAGCAAATGATTAGGGGCTGTATGCACGTACAGCGTCATCAACAGGTTACCCCCTATCCAAAGAAATGTTAATGCGTGAGGGGTAACCAGTTGATAACGCTGTCTGTACGAGTCATCATAATCATGTCAACCTTTAGACGCCCACTGCTAGTCAGAGGTCTCCCCCAAGGGGGATTCAGCCGTAATCGCCATGCTTGGCTGATGCAAGTTGGCTATCGCAGTAGGTGTTCTGGTTCTCAGAAGGAACTGCCCATCCT
The DNA here is from genome assembly GCA_947361185.1 of Charanyca ferruginea. Lineage (NCBI taxonomy): Eukaryota > Metazoa > Arthropoda > Insecta > Lepidoptera > Noctuidae > Charanyca > Charanyca ferruginea. Next base: position 12,368,854 of record OX376076.1, read on the forward strand.
CTGGTCAATATCCCTCTGTCGCCTTCTACGACACCCGCGGGTAGAAATGGGGTGGTGCTATTCGCGACCGGCACCACACGGCTACACGCTGTACGAGTAACCACTACTGAAATGGAGCATCAGGATCGGAACATGCAGGCTAGCGTGCTTAACCATAACTCATGCTATTGCCCTGATGTTGACTCAACTTGGTATTTGGACCTCGACAGTAGGCCCGTGTTCACCAACATTTAATCAACCGGTTACATAATTATTTAAACAGATGTTGAAGTATTTTTTTAAGATTTTAGTAAATCTATTTACATTAGGCAATCGTATGTTTACATTTTGGTGAACACAGGCCTTGGACCTACTACTGTGATAGTTAGACGCCTCGATAATGAATTCTGATTTTGCTGAACTTTCTTGAGCCAAGTTTGTTTTCTCTAAACTGAATCGGGAATTTTGTAGTGTAAACAAACAGAATTATCTATGTAGAAATCAAATAGAAAGTTCCTACCAACCTATGATGAGTAGGTAAGACAATTATTAAGTTCATTATTTTGACAGTTGTAACGTTTCTCCAGGACTCGTCGAACTTCATTGCCTCAGCGCTCTTCTGGTGGTCGCCACTGATGATTCTGAATTTCAGGAGTGGCAGTGGTTTCGGGATAGTGTAGCGGGCATTTCCCGAAAAAAAAGTACAATATTCGTTTCGGCCAACGAATAGTTATTACAGAAATCCTTTAGTATTTAGATAGTTTCGTAAACATTAAATGTTTTTTTTTTGTAAAATAGATCTACCTATGTATGTGTTGTAACAACCTGATTCGTTAATTACATATTATCATTTTCCTATCAATCCTATATAATATCGTAATTATTAGTAGATAAGTAGATATTATCGGATTACGGCGTTACGAAAATCTATCAAGCTAAAGGCTCTTGTCGTTTGATAGCCCTCTACCCTGTATATCAATCAAAGAGGCTTATGTTTATTTAATTACCTGTTCATATAATAGAATACATAATAATTAGTAAAGATTCTAGAATCATCCATCCATACTTATACTTATATGTATATTAACTAATTATTATTTAATATTATAAAGCTGAAGAGTTTGTTTGTTTGGTTGAACGCGCTAATCTCAGGACCTACTGGTTCGAATTGAAAAATTCATTTTGTGTTGGATGGTCCATTTATCGAGAAAGGCTATAGGCCGATGCGAAGCCGGGTCGGGTCGCTAGTTTTTTTATAATTTCTAGTATCAATTACTTTCAACGAAAACGCGTGATTTAAAATTGAGGGCAAAAGATTTACATTGCCATGGGCGCCGCGCGTCGGCAGTGGGGTACAAGGGGGTGCGCGTGCGCTTGTACTCCCCTGTCAGGAAAGAAAATACACAGAAAAAGATTAGATTTCAGTTTTTGAATTCCCCGTTTGAATTAACTTGAGGCGAAACCTCTGTAAAGGTACTGTATAATAGCATTTGTAATAGCATTTGTCTAGCAGCGCAGCTTGTAACCCCTGATGGTCAGCAGTTAGTGGAATAAAACAGCTACTAGCGAAGGTAGATAATATAACACACACACACACACACACACTTGTTTCCGACACTTCCAGTAGGAGCCAAATTACGAATGGGGAGCACTGGCCTAACGTAGATACGGCATTAGACCGCCGCAGCTGACGTGGTGAGTTCCAGAGGTTCCCCAACTCGCGCGCTGTATTCGCAGCTGCTGCGTGAGCCTGGCGGTCTATGACTGGTGCACATCTCAGATCACTCCTTAGGTACATCGAGATTCTGGAACCTGGAAGGATGGGTTTAAGCGCAGCGAGCGAGCAGCGTCATAACCGTAAATGCTTTTTATTTGATAAGAAAATGCAGGGACAGGAGGTGCCTTTTGGAAGCGGTAAATTCTTATGCGAATCCCGCACCCATAGGCAGTAGTGGTGGAACACCGTGGTAGTTTTAGCCGGTGAGTCCGGCATGCTCTTTGGTGACCCCCACGATGGGGGAAGTTCATGAGGATTTCCAACAGGCACCAAAAAAAAGGGATGCACTTCCCTGAAGGTTTCTCAGGCGGTGCCAATCTACATTACAAAAGTAGAACTAATCTAAATAACAAAGGTGTAACTTGATTCTTCTTCTTTAGGATGCGAAGATGTCTGATCTCTGTTCGATTTGTTGGTTTACATGTACAGAGACGCCATCACATCAAGCCATACCAAACTGTCAAATTTTCCCTAATTGAATATGAACATTAACGTTTGTAATAAAGTTGAAAGTCTATCAAAGAAATTTGACAGATTTTTGTAGCTTGCATGATGTGCTGGTCTCTGTACAATCTCTGAAAGTCTCTCTCTCTCTCTGTTGTATGGTATACCTAGGTACTTGAGTTCAACGCGGACGGAGTTGCGGGCAAAAGCTAGTTGAATAAATAGCTGCTTTTGACGGCAGGTTTGGGGCCTTTACGTAGTTAAAAAGAATAAAAAGGCCCCAAATCTGCCGTACACACACAGTAGATTTTTTTGACTTTGTAAGTAAGTAGTTACATAAGTGGTAATTTTAATGATTAGTGGAAGCAGCGATGGAGATCGAAGTGCATGCCAACCTTCTGCATCACTACATATCCTGGAGAGATGCCCCCTATGCACCCAGGTCCGGTATTTTAAAGGTAAGCGGGGTCTGAATGTGCATATTGGAAAGGTCCACAAACTGACAAGTGCTGTCTCTTCAGACCCTGTTATTACTCCTACTACTTCTACACAAGATACATCCAGTTTTGATCCGTTTTGGAAAACCCTTTCCAAATTCAAAAACTCTTTTCCTGTCTTGAAGCGAGTTCCCCGTGGCGCTAGGCCACTAGTTGCACAGAATTTAGCCGGTTGCATCCGCCTTGCCGCCCGGGAGAACTCGCAACGTGCCTGGGAACAACTACTCACCTTCCCTTACAGAATTCTCCATGTGCAAAAGAATTTGGCAACTAAAAAGACATTAACTGCACAAATTAAAGAAAATTGTAATGATTCGGCTCAACTTTTGGATCCAAATTTTAGGTCACAGGGATATTCCTCCTCTAGAGGTATATCCCATCTGGTAGAAACTAAGTTAGGGGAAGGTGACATTAGTGGAGCGGCTAGGATCCTTTTTAGTAGTGATGTGGTGGCTCCGTGTTCTCCAGAAACGCTCTCCGTTCTGGAGAGTAAACACCCTGCCCCAGCAGATGGCCTTTCTTTTCCCGACCCTCCCGACTCGGTTGGTCGCAGCCGTTTGCTCCTTTCGAAGCGATTCCGCCGGCGGCCTCGACGGCTTGACTCCTCAACACCTAAAGGACCTTATTTGTTCAGGCGCCGGGGTAGCTGGTGAGTTGCTCTTGAAGGAGCTTACGGCTCTGATTAATCTTATGCTCTCAGGCAAGGTGAACGAGGCCGTCATCGATGTTTTGTACGGGGCTAACCTATGTGCCCTGCGTAAAAAGGATGGCGGCATTCGTCCCATTGCCGTGGGTACTACATACCGTCGTATGGCAGCCAAGATTTGCTGTAAATTTTACGGTGAGATTGTTTCGAAAAAATTTCAGCCCCTTCAGCTAGGTTACGGCTCTAAAGGGGGCTGTGAGGCTGCCGTACATGCCTTGTCGACCTACCTAAATTCTGGCAAAGGAGAGGTCATCTTGAAGGTTGACATAAAGAATGCCTTTAACTCAGTAAATAGGGACACCTTGCTGGCAGAATCCAAAAAAGAAATACCCCAAATCTATAGTTTCCTTTGGCAATGTTACAGACATCCTTCGAAATTCCTGTATCGTGACAAGCTTTTAGAATCCGCTGTTGGTTGTCAACAAGGTGACCCTCTTGGACCAGTGATTTTCAGTTTAGCCATTCATCCAATAATCCAACAACTAAATTCCAAATTTAACGTTTGGTATCTCGATGATGGGACCCTGGGAGGCGATGTAGACTACGTTTTAAAGGATTTGATTATCCTAAAAAATGAACTAAATTCAATAGGCCAAGAACTCAATCTTTCGAAATGCGAATTGTATTTAGCGGACCATACTGACAGACAATCGACACTTGCAAAATTTAACGCAATAGCCCCAGAAATCAAAATTATAGAAAAAAGTACTCTTCGTCTTCTTGGGTCTCCAATCTACGAGAATTCGTTTTCCAGTTTCATTGAGGAAAAAATACAACATTTTAATGACATTTCGGAAAGATTGCTTCAAACTAATATGCATTCGGCCATCACCATAATTCGGAACTGCTGTTTCGGCCCAAAATTAAATTACTTCCTGCGCGCTTCCCATTTGTGGAAGCACAGTCACCTTTTAGAGAAAATGGACCAAATTATTCGTCAAACATTAACCTCTATTTTAAATTTGGCAATGGACGACCGTGTGTGGGCCCAAGCTACTCTACCTATTCGTATGGGGGGTCTCGGCGTCCGCAAAATCTCAAGTATCGGTTTGTACAGAATAATTTACTTACCACTTCTGCTAATTCTTCTTGAGCGAGCGCGCCTACTGGCTGTGGGAAAGTGGGAGTCGGGTCTATGGCTTCTGGCACTTCCGTCGTCAAACCTAGGAACTATGTTTGACGACACTACTTTTCGCCTCGCTGCTTCCTTACGTTTAGGAGCATCTTGTTGCTCCCCTCATCGCTGTCGCTGTGGGGAAGCTGTCAACTGCCTTGGACACCACGGCCTGTCGTGCAGCCGGAGTGCGGGTCGCATAGCGCGGCACGCGAATATTAATGACATTATCCGTCGTGCTCTCGTCGCCGTCGGCGTTCCGGCTGTTTTGGAACCCAACGGCTTGGCACGCGACGATGGCAAGAGACCGGACGGCATGTCATTATTTCCATGGAAGTTGGGTAGGCCCTTAGTGTGGGACGCTACGTGTGTCGATACTCTTGCGCCATCCCATCTTCCTAGTACGGCGTGCTGTGCTGGTGCTGCTGCTGCGGCTGCAGAAAACCTCAAACGGCGAAAGTATAGTATCCTAAGCGATAACTTTATTTTCGAGCCGTTTGGGGTTGAAACCCTCGGGTCCAAGTCCAAGTGCTCATCTACTTTTTAAAGAAATTTCCAAAAGGTTGGTTGACACTTCCCGTGATCCAAGGGCTGGTTTTTACCTCGGACAGAGGTTAAGCATTGCCATCCAACGTGGCAATGCCGCCAGTCTCTTGGGCACATTCCCAGTTGACGACGATGTTGGGGATTTTTTTGATGCCTTATTGTCTTAGCTTTTCTTTTTGTTTTTAATAGTTATAGGTTTTCCTTTTTTATTTTTAAATGTAAATATTGTATTTTGTGTTTGATTAGGAATTCCAAATTCAAAATTATTTCAAAATAAAGACTAAAGAATATTGGAGTAAGTAGTTACTTACAAAGTCAAAAAAATCTACAGTGTGTGTTAGGACCATTGGATTGACTCAGACATAATAATATACAGGACAGATGCGGATATTGGATGACGTGTGTGACGCGGGCCTATCCTATCATTCAATTCAATGGCCATATGGTATACTAATCCTTATGTAGACCCAGAGAATAATACACCTGGTAGACTGGTAGGTAAGATTTACATAATAATAATAATTAATAATAATAATTATTTATTTATTTCAAAAACACAGATTGTAGATTTACACGCAATTGTTTTCTTAAATAATAGGTAACACAGAAATTTAGTCTACAATATGGTGGGTGAAGCTCTGTCCTCCTAGCTAGGCTACAAAGTAGCCTGTGTTAAGGAGACACAGTTTCGATCCCCTAAAGTTAAAATGATTCTGGTAGGTACGTGTTACATGTGCAGATTGGTAAAAAAAATTAACAGATGACATCAATGCAAAGAAAATCTACATTTTATAAATACTTAAGAATAAAAGAAATAGGAACAACTATTGCATGCTTATTTGTGAGTGTGTGTGTGTGTATGTGTGTGTGCCTGCGATTGTGTGTGTGTGTATGTGTGTGTGTATGTGTGTGTATGTATGTATGTAAGTGTGTGTGTGTGTGTAATTGTAGGTGTAATTAGTGAATGTTGTTATTCGTTAGATAAACTTCGGTTTCGTCATAGTTTAGGTTTGAAAGGAAAGAACGGACAGACCTCTTACAATGGAAAAGAGACGATCCGTAGACTGGTAGACGTGAGTTAATTTTGTTATATAACGATGGACCAAGGTAGATGTTAAATTTTTTTATAAAAGCGGTATGTGCCGGTGGAATTGGACAGATATTATCTTTACGACGTTTAGTCATTTTTACAAATGGAGTAGTACGATGTTGAAGTAAGACAGTGTGTAGAATAAATTGTTGCCGTACATTAAGTACATTGCAGGCTTTGTATAATTCAGTGGTTGGAAAGAGGATCGGCCGAAAGGTAGCCACTTTCAATATAGCTCTATGAGCAATTTCAAGGGGTTTCAGAATGGTCCTAGCAGCGCCTCCCCAGCAGGAGATGCAATAGGTGAGGATTGTCTGACACAGTGCAAAGTAAACATTACGGATGATTGTAGGGTTAGCTACGTGTCGTAAGGTCTTAAAAATATAAATCAGCTTTCGGACACGTCCTGAAAGAGCGCTGATGTGTGATTTAAATTTGAGATTTTTATCTAATACTATTCCTAGATATTTAATCTGATCAACTGATGTAAGGGAAGGACATTGACAATTAATTTGGTCCTGCATGGAACACGAGTGCGCTTTTATAGTGAAGGCAGTACTAGGTTGAGAAGCAGAGCTTATGGAGAAGTGAATGAAACTTGTTTTTGCCGTGTTGAGAGTTAAGGAGTGTGAATCGAGCCAGTTTAGAGCACAGTTAAAACCAAGTTGTGTCCTTATTTGTAGGTCCGACCACGAGTCCGCAGTGAATGTTATTGCAGTATCATCTGCAAAACATACAATTTTGGAGTTCGGAATGTCGAGGTTGCAAAGATCATTAATAAATACCAGGAATAGGAGTGGCCCCAAGACGCTGCCCTGAGGGACGCCATACTCAATGGGAAGTTCGTCGCTTTTATAATTACCTATAACGACAAGCTGTTTGCGATCAGTGAGGTAACTCTTGAAAAGTTCAAGTGGAAGCCCTCTGACACCAAGATTTTCCAGTTTGCTTAGAAGGGCGGGGATGGGAACGGTATCAAAGGCCTTTTTAAGGTCTAGGAAAATTGTTAGCACCCTTTTATTGTTGTTTAAATTACTAACTATACGATTGACTAAACTGTTAACTGCGTCACAAGTAGATTTACTTGAACGAAAGCCGAATTGCTGTGGTGATAACAATTTAAAATGTTCGAGATAGCGTACGAGTCTCTTATTCAGCAAACGTTCAAGCACCTTGGACAGTGCTGTTAAAACAGCTATAGGTCGGTAGTTACTAGGCACGCCCCCATCTCCGCCCTTAAAGATAGGATGAATTATTGCTGTTTTAAAAGAATTGGGAAAAATAGCTGACTGGAAGCAAAGGTTATACAAATAACAAAGTACAGGGGCAAGAGTCAGCGCATATCTTTTCAAAAAGGAAGAAGATATTCCGTCACATCCAGTAGCTGCAGAGGCTCTCAGTGAGGTTATAGTAGATATGACTTCGTCCGGATCTGTTTGTTCAAGCACAAATGACTTGTCACAAGTAAGTGGGGGATTTACATGACTGACGGCTCTACTAAGAGCGAAGGTCGTGTAAATCTTACCTCTCGCTAATGATATTAATATAGTCTTCTGAAAGTCACTAATACGTTTCATTTAACGTAGCCTAGATCCGGTACTGTAACGAGTACGTTACAAAGTGTAGCCTAGTCGCTACAGTACTTACCTATCTTATGTTTCGACTTCAGCTTATTGGTATCCTCCTATGTAACTAGATATCAATTATGTCCTATATCAATCGATAATACACCTAGGCGGAAATTAGAGGCGTTTGTAATAAAACATGTGGCAACGAACAAGTTACGCGTGTACCTATGAGGTTTTCATAATAGAGAACAAAGACAATAATTGAACGACAAGCTAAGCACTTAACAAAGATGATGGTTTAGCACGTACATATAGTTACTTAGTACTAAGACAATTACGCAGGCGCTACAACAGACTTTCATACTGCAAACTAAGCATATTTAAAAAAAAATTGTTTATTGAAGTAAACATCAAAACCGCATGACTTCAAAAGGAAAAGCTTTTTGTAGGTACCTACTTAATTATTAACTTACTTACCTAGTTACTTACTTTTATTTTTTATTTTATTTTTTATTATCCCGTTTTGTCCTACTGCTGGGCAAAGGTATCCCCCGAGTCTTTCCAGTTATTTTTTTCTTGCGCTGCCTCGACCCAGCCCTCGCAGTACGCGTCTAGGCCGTCTCGCCACCTCTTCCTGGGCCGGAATCGACACCCATGGAGACCTTTGCGCAGCGGTCACTGTGCATGCGGCTGACGTGACCCGCCCAATCCCATTTGAGCCGGGCAGCCTTTTTGCTCACGTCTAAGATCCCTGTTTTGGAGCGTCTGCGTAGCGTGGTGTTTCGTATTTTGTCTGTTATTTTTACACCCAAAATACTGCGCTCCATTGCTCTTTGGCACACTCCAAGACGGAATTTTTGACACTTTTATTGAGTACCTACGTAAATATTACCAGACGACTTTTGGACCCTAAGACTACCCACTGACCGAATTAAGCATTAATCTCCTTATTTGAACCTAGGAATAGGAATAACCACAAAAGATACTTTTAGATGACCTTGAATAATACGCAGCTTGGTAGTATGTACTGTACAGACAGCGTCATCAACTACTTACCCCCACGCATTCAAATTTCTTCGGATGGGGGTAAGCAGTTGATGACGCTGTGTGTACCTACCTACTCTACCTACTATAAACAGGTCAATCATAATATTTTCAAGCTTCGGCGTACCTAATGAACCTTAGTGGCGTGATAGGCGAGACCGTAGTCACGAATTAAAAATTCATGGGGATTGATAAAATGATTTTTTCCACTACCTACTTACAACATAGGTAGGTAAGTACTGTGATCATTGGTACTGCGTGTGGTACCGGGAATAATATATGTATACTGTGTGTACAGGATTCCAAATTAAACATTATATACATATACAGGAAAGGCCGAAAGCATTGACTGAAACACATTTTATTTTCATTGACGTACCATCGTACGTAGTGCCATCTTGTTATGCAACTTGAATTAATCTGCTATTTCTACTCCACAATAGATAGCGCTCTCCTAAACAAAACTGTTATCGCTACTTCACAACAGATGGCGCAAAGTAACAACAAAGACAGTTGTTTATTTATTTATATTTTTGTTGTTCATCATCATCAAAAGCTTCCAGGAAGTAAACTAAAATTTATTTAATGATATTTCAGATCATTAAAAGAAAACGCGCATGACATTTTACAGTGGGGGTCAATGCGCATAGTCAAAGCATTGCGCATTTCGTGGCTAACCTCACCGAGTCGATCGACCAGCAGCGAGCGAGCTGTCAGTGCGAAAACCTTTTCATTTCGTCTTGTGCTGTATTTTGGTGCCTAGTGGGTGTGCTAAGTGGCTTCGAGCGCATTTGTTATATTTAGGTGCTAATAAACATTAAACTTACAGGTAAGTGCATAGAATAATAAGTAAATTTCTATTTTTCTAATGTTGCGTTTTCTAAAATCATAAGGTAACTGTTTAATTACTGGTCAGCACATTACCTATATCCCTTTTAAGAAATGATAATGAACTCGTATCTTAACGTATTTTTATAATATCACGCCGGTTTTATTGTTTTTACAAAGCTGTTTATAAAATGAAGCCCTAAATTCCCTGCTAACTTGTTTGATGATGTCATGGGCGGAAATCTCTGACGTTACCATACTTCCAATTGTTATAATATCAATTTCGTAAAAGTATTATTTGTCTGCGTCATCAGATAAAGCAATGGTCAAACAAATACCATATTAACACAATAATAACAGAGAAATTCCAGTGAGTGTAGGTGTTCTTTTCTTCTGGTTTATGATTTGCTGATTATCATGCATTATCAACGCGGCCTATCAGGACACTCAATGCAATGAGAAACATCAATATTAGTGTAAAAAGTATGTAATTTGGTGCTCTATGTGAAAATTATTAGCTCTCTCATTTAGTACAAAGTGCATCAAAGAGAAAATTACTTTCTAATTGGTTAAGAGACATGGTTTTACCCATGTTAGCTCAAACATATGAAACCTGTTCACGTTGGCAATAAAGTCCAGTTTCCAGTAAAGAATATAAATATTTTGAATACCTGGCTAAATTTTAAACTCATTTACAATATTATTGTAAACAATAACAGAGTTAAAAATAAATTGATGATTCAAATGGGGGATAAAAACTATTAGGCAAGAATGAGTATTTAGTACCTAACCCTACCTTACATGTGATTTGCTCCTATTAATTTTTTTGCATATTTGTATATTACCTACTAATAATAGTTATTCCTATTTCTGCAATTTCCTCCTGAATGCTGATAATAAACCCCATTGTAAAACCTTATCGCTGTGATGACCAGTGATCATGACTCACCAAGTCAGTGTTTATGCCTTCCCTGACATGATGGATGTTAAAATAATGATCCCCGTCAATGTTGTATGGTATAAAAACAGTCTACAGATAGCTTAAGATTTCTTTAGCCAGAGGGGGCATCGTCAGATTTAAAAAAAAATAAATAAATAGGTAATGAAAATCCTTTAATTCAGACTATTATTGTCCATATTTTGTTAGCAACATTATCTTAAAATTAATGTTAGTCAAAATAATATCACAATAAATTATCGAATATAAAAAAGTGTAAAGTCATTTGTTAAAGGTTTGTTGGTTGATCTTAACGATGATGAATGATAACCTCTAACTGAACGAGGTTTTAGGAAGTTAGTCACCAGTGCCAACTCCATACTCTTACTAGCTTTTATGGGGAAGCCTCTAATTTGATTTTTCTGAGGAATTAAAGTTACTAATTGACATTGACCTTTTTTTCATGGGGGAATGTATGACCTGAGTTTTTTGTCAGCAGATTGATTTATTTTTGGGGTTCCGTACCTCAAAAGGAAAAAACGGAATATATATTTGTTTTTGAATTTTTATTTGTTTTTATTAACGATGCGGTGTTTCGTGCTATAGTGACTCGTGTCAGTACAGCACGAAGCGCGTTGTAGGTATTCGCATTTGAATTTGTATTTGCTTTTTTGGCTTCACTCTCAGTGCTCCGCGCGGTCTATCTGCCTTTTGTTTCATAATCTGAGAGACTAGTAGGTATTGATATTAATTTCTGCTTGATACCTCGAACCATCCCAGAGAAAAAGGGTCTTGACGGACGGACAGACAGACTGTCCACACGTTCCGTTTTTCCTCTTGAAGTAGAGAACCCTAAAAAAATATGTTAACTACCCTCAGGTTGCGATTTTGAGGCCCGTCGTAAAGGTACCTACGTCCCAATAAGCGTAGATACTCGGCACACGTCACCGGCTTCTTGTAGTGTTTTATCTAAACTAATAAGGGACCAAGAGGGAGACATAGTGATTTTGATGACAGTTAGGGGTGGCGTATGGTAAAACTTTGGGAACCCCTGTATTAGTTCTTCCTTGGTGAGACCTTAACAATCAGCTTTTGACCACAGCTTTGTTTGCATCGTATCGCCGTCTCTTTGACAAAGGCTTTCCAAGTCTCGATTTCGTTCCAAAATTCACGAAGATCACATGTGTATCATTACAAAAGAAAACACTCTCTCATTCATAATAATAGGGTGATATAGTAGGTAGTAAATAGTTATTACTAAGAACTAATATCACATCAATATCATATCATATCATCAATATCATATCATATCATCAATATAGACTCGACGCTAACACGCTATCGTTTATTGAAACCGTCATGAATATGTCATGTAATATTATACCTTCGGCGATGGACTGAAACAGCCGGGCCGTGCAACCTAAATGGATTTATGTGGGGATTAACTTCTCCGTCGTTGCTTTCGCTTTGTACATATTCAGTTGACTGCCTAACTGAAACTGGCTGTGAAATGTTACGTCAGAAACCTGCATGTAGTAACGCTCAGTAATGTGGTGGCAGGTCTAAGATACACATTCCATCGCTATTGTTAACAATTCTACACGATCTTTCGTTATTTTCTTTACATAATATAAAACAAAGTCGCTCCCACTTACGCTTAGATCTTTTAAATTATTTATTTATTTATGAAAATTTATAATATATTATATCGTAATTTATTATTTATATTTATAATATATCATAATTTATTTATTTAATTATGCAACGGATATTACAGTTTTCAGCAATAGGTACCTATAACCTTCTTCTTGAATCACTAAGAAGAAGGTTATAGGTACCTACGTATAGTGTTGATACTGTTTTATGTGACATCACATTATTATCTACATTGCACCCATTTGAAGCCGGGGCGGGTCTCTAGTCTATACTAATCTATACTTCTATACTAATATTATAAATAGGAAAGATTTGCTTGTTTGTTTGTTACGAGCAAACTCAAAAGCTACTGGTCTGATTTCAAAAATTCATTCACCATTAGAATGCTACTTTATCCCTGAGTAAATATAGCCTATGTTTTGAGCAAAGTGGTATAAGAAATAAAAAGGAATAGATATACGTCTACATCATCATCATTTCTGCCGAAACACGTCCACTGCTGGACATAAGCCTCCCCCAAGTGTCGCCACATTGACCGGTCCCGTGCGACTCGCATCCAGCGGATCCCCCAACCTTTACCAGGTCATCGGTCCACCTAGTGGGAGGCCTTCCAACGCAACGTCTTCCGGTTCGCGGTCGCCAGTCCAGAACTTTTCGGCCCCATCGGCCATCCGTTCTGCGAGCAATGTGCCCTGCCCATTGCCACTTAAGTTTGGCAATTGAATTGCATATACCTATACCCTGTTCACAATAAGATTAGACATTTACAAAAACCTTTTTTACAGTCCGTTCAACCGATTTTGACTTATATTGCGTTGGTAGCATGACAAATGGCAACTGCAGTAAACATTGTTATTGTAACCACTTTTTTGCCTCTAACGTCATCCTTAAGCCTACGGAATAGAAGTCAAAATCGGTTGAAGGGACTGTAAAAAAGGTTTGTGTTTATGTCTAATCTTATTGTGAACATTATACAATACATACTGAGTGTAAAAATAACCGTCATCAACGCATTCGTGATAGATAATGACTTGATTTTTTTGTGAGTAATCACAGACACTTAAGACAGTGAGTAATCACTGCAAACAAGATATTAGTGTTGTCTGAATATAAATAAGTGCATGTCTGTCTTACAAGCTGTTCAATGACATGTTTAAGATTACTAGTCCCATTAACAGTGACTTAAGAAAGAACTCGACGGATTCAAGACGTAGGAAGGAAATCTGAGGAGTTCTACATTATATAAATAGCATTCATTTAAGCAATCTTAGATGGTATTTGTTTATTATTTTAATTATTCTCTACACTTACCACCGACACCGACACGTGTAGACAATCAATCCATACTAATATTATAAATGCGAAAGTAACTCTATCTGTTACGCTTTCACGATGAAACGGCTGAACCGATTTTGATGAAATTTGGTATGAAAATAGCTTGAACCTGGGGGACGGACATACACTACTTTTTATTTAGGGACTTCGTTTGCATCCACTATAACCGACATTCACGCGGACGAAGTCGCGGACAAAAGCTAGTAGTTAATAATATTAAAAACGTTCAATTAAATTCAGTTAATAATAATAATAATATTTCACTTTCAATTAATGAAAATAATTACAATACAAACATGAACATCATCTGGCTCGCCTTTTTCCAACTATTTAGGGGTCGGCTTCCAGTCTAACCGGCTGCATCCGGTTAGACTGGTACTGGGACTGGTATTCAGAGCAGTGTATTACATGGAGCGACTGCCTATCTGACCTCCACATCCAGTTACTGGGTAACACGATACCCCTTGGTAAGACTGGTTGTCAGACTTTCTGGCTTCTGACTACCCTTAACGACTGCCAAAGATCTACAAATGACAGCCGGGACCAACGGCTTTACGGGCTTTCCGAGGCACGGAGGTAACTCGGTATGATAGGGATGGTCACCCATCCACAGACCAACCACGGCAATCGTTGCCACCCGTCCCAATTTAACATAAAACTTGTCGCACATTTAAATGAGAGTTGAGAATATCAAGTATTATTGCGTCGTTGAACTCCAACATCAGACTCGATCCAATGACAAAGCAGAAGCATCCTATTCTATATTTAGATTTTTATTTATGCAAGACAGGAGATCTATAGAAAACTATATTACACAAATACAGTCGCGGTAAAGACGAGGAAAAGAAAGAGGTAAAATTGTTTGTGGTAAATAACTACTGGTCCCATTGCAAAAAATATTTACTGATATAAACACACACTATTACCCGAGTATCATACGCTAAAAGTAGAACTTGCGCCTAAATTAAATATAATATCACGGGATTAAATGTCACCGTTAAACAAACACCGACGCCCCGCCCACAGGCCTAACTCAACATTGTAGAATAATGAAACTTGGTGAAACTAACGTAAGATAAACTTTCCGCAAGCACCTTTGTTTTCAGTAGAGCAACAGCCCAAAATTTTAAAGAGTTCAGGCTTGCAATTGATCTCGTTCTAGAATTTGGAACCATAATTAAACTGCATCTTGCCCGTGCGGCGTGCACACCCACGGTGCTCAAAGCTAGTCACTTACGGACCAACAGAAGTCCAAACTCAAGATTTGCCAACGGACAATGGAGCGTAGCATAATAGTTGTCAAGCGAATGGATCGCGTGACAAACACCACCCTGCGCTCCATAACTCAAGTGACAGATGTTGAAGAAAAAACAGCCAGGCTGAAGTAGGAGTGGGCAGGCAGGCCACGTTGCGCGAATGCATCCGGAGAGATAGGCAAAGATGGTCACTCACTGGACACCTGAAGGAGGACATCGCCGCCAAGGTCGACCGAAACCAAGGTGGTGTGACGATCTGAACATATTTGCGGGGCAAACGTGGGCAGAGATCGCACAAGATCGGGAAGTTTGGAAAGAGAAAGGGGAGGCCTTTGCCCAGCAGTGGAAAACAAAAACTATTACGTTTCCGTCAAAGTGCTACCGACTCGCTTTGTGTGCATCAACGGAGACCAAGCGGTACAACAGTACTTATAATCTATTCTCAACAGCTTTGCGACAGACGCGACAGGCGGAAATTAAAAACCTTGACGGCGTGAAATTGCTGTAAAGTAATAAACGATATGTATGATACGTCGAGGCCTTTATAATGAACATTATATTAATAGGAATCTGTTGGGAATAGTCCTTAAACAGGATTTACGAAGACCGTTGATCAAATTAGGAACGTACAACCTGCGGGCACCTTGGTAAATAATTTTACGATACCTGGCCGCTAGCATTTCCTCCAATCTTTCCTCTAATACATAGTGGCCTCTTGGGGATGAAAACGAAGCAAAATTGACCCAACAATTACAGGCGAGGGCGTACCCGGGACCCGGGAAGTTAATTTGTACATTCGCTGAAACTATCCTATTATTGGAAACAGCTGAGGTTACTTACGAACTAGAAATAAAATGTTAAGTTATTAACAATTCATGTACTATGGGGCAAAACCGCAATGAATAAGTGACCTAATTGGCGTGAGAAGAACATTTATGGCGTGCACACGTACAAGTTCACTGACAACATGACCTACTGCCTCGTTTCTACAGTCTAATTTATGTAACGACGACCTTTGATGGCGGTATTGAGTCTAAGAATAGCCGCACAAATAAATAGCAAATAGCGTGATTGACATACTTTTGTGCTAATGGAATGTCAAAAGATCAGGAGAGAGACAGAGTTAGTTGATGCAGGAGTTAAAAGTTAATATTTATGATTTTGGGGCTTTCATTAGAAGATTATCTATACCTACCTAGTGCGGGAGAAGCGAAACTGGTATACGAAATGGTTGCTGCATCACTATCCCCCTCGCTTACGCAATAATGTACAAATGAATAATATTATAAGCGTAATAGTTAATTAGATTAGTGTATGACGAGGCTGACATACCTTTGTAAGGTAAAAGCCTCTAAATAAATAAAGAATAAAAAAAGACACCATACCAAGAAAATTAACATAACAACAATTAATTGACATTCTTAGGGGTTCAGCTGATCTTCCGTAATGCCAACAGATAAAGGTTTATATTCCGAATCGAAATTTGCAATGTAACTAATTCTAACTTTACGATGGCATAAAAAACTCATAATCTTGAAGAGCCGAAAAACGAAGCTCATTATTGGTTCTCGAAATATTGGAATAAAATAATAATCTGTTCATTTTATATTGACACTGGGAGTGTCTAAATGTCTGTAAATCAAAACACTTAACAGCATCATCACCCTCAGCCCTCAGCTACATCCGAATTTTTCAACCCATGACCCATGACTAACTATAATAATAATATTTGCGTCAGCAGATTGGAATGGACCGCAGCATCATCACCTGAACTCAGACCAAATTAAATCTCAAAGTCTCCTACTAACCGATCCGTGTATGACGTCACCGAGACGCCATCTTAGTTATAACGAGGGTTAATATTTTTGTAATGAGCCCGAGCTCGCCTCGAGCGAGGTCGTGGTTAAATGTAATGTTCGTGAAATATACGGTGTTGTTCTAAATGTCAAAAGGTTAAAAGAAAACTAACAGACTTAATGAAAGTATGATAGAACAGCAGTGCTATTCTGTTACAATCTCTCTCGGTGAACACCTAGGTGAAGTGAGCTGTCATCAGTAGTGCTATTCTGTTACAATCTCCCTCGGTGAACACCTAGGTGAAGTGAGCTGTCATCGGTCCGTCTGCTTTGTCAATCCCTTGCATCGGGACAGCTGACAGCTCACTTCACCTAGGTGTTCACCGAGGGAGATTGTAACAGAATAAATATACTGATTGTAGTGCTTTGTAAATCCCTAGCATGGGGACAGATGACAGTTCACTTCACCTAGGTGTTCACTGAGGGAGATTGTAACAGAATAGACAGGCTGGATGGAATTGTATAGGATGGAATTAACAATAAGAAACAAGCGAAGAAAATCTGATAATAAATCACCGTCTTTCTCGAGGGTCGTTAAAACGATTAGGGATTTAATGTACCTACATATATATTTTATAGCAGTCTCAGCGCAACAAGAATATACTACTAATACTAATCCGTTTGCCGATCTTGGTAAATATGGCAATATTCCCACAAGACCGTTTGTTCTAGCGGAAATGTGTTTAGCGGCGCCAGATTGTTGGTTGATCATGAGTTTATGTGATAAAATAAACTTGACGGCAGATTGCGGCTTGATCTTTCTCGTCATAAGCACCCTTATCCCAATTTACGTTGGGGTCGGCGAAGTACGTCTTTTCCTTCGATACATCTCTATCAGCCGTTAGTATTCACCCCTTTTCTAACCATATCATCTTTTACACAAAACATCCATCGTTGGAATTTTCCTATTTTTATAGCCATCCACAAACATACTTAACAAATTCCTTTGTTCTTTCTTGTTCGTCTAGAAAATTTCATTTATCCATTTTTTTATCGGTTAAACAACGTCCGTCTATTTAAACAGCTAAGTATTATGATTAAGGTCTAGTAATTTAATATTGTACAACGCATGTTTTATGTATGCGTTATAATCTTGTTAGTTATACTAACCAGTAAACCACATACCCAATTAAGAATTTATCGTCCCTTGTAAACCCTTCGCCAGAAGTTGAGGATTAAGCAAATTGCTGCAGTTAGTTTATTTAACATAATTTTACAATTGAAAAGGAACTCCAAGGAAACAGATTATAATGTATTTTTAGATTTTAATTATTTTTAAAGTGGGTACTTTTGTGGTTGCTTTTTTTTTAAACCACCCAGAAATAAAAGCCCCGCGAAGCGGTGGTCCGTCTACCAGGCGTCATTTTTGAAGAATTTTTGATATCATTATGCGTAAATAAATTCATGCTTTAGAATGACTAGAGAAATAATGTGTAATTAATGGTCAAAACATAATGATGGTTAAGCATTTACTGACGTCGAGTTATGTTGGCAAACGTTCGTTGGTGAAAAGTTAACGGTTTAAAGATAATGTTGACATAAAGTTCTATGTCTTGTGTTATTCAAATAAAAGTGACTGCAAAAAGTCACAGCCACCACTAGAAGATATTTCCCCCATGGATTTTTTCGTAACTTTCCAACTTGCCAGAAGTAGTGATCCCCATTTTTATCTATTTTGTTTAGCTGATCCCGCCATCGACTTTCACAGTTTCTTATTATAAGTTTCATTATGCGTAAACAAGTAAAAAGTTGCAATAAAGCGTGGTGGCGGCGGCGGGAGGGGTTGGCAGCGGTACCGCGCGGGGGTTGCGCGCGTTTATTGATTTTCAGCGCGAGTCCGCGGACATGCTCTATCGTCGGCTCATATCTCCGCAAATACTAAGATTACTACTACCCGCACTTTTGAGACCCGACGACTGCAGCAGGAACACACCTGAGCCACAAATCCTTCCATAAATTATTTTCAGAAATGATATTTGTTTAACGTTAAAGATTCATGAACTTCATGCGTAATAAAGTAATTTGTGTGCTGGCGTGATAGAATGGGGGGTTGGGGTGGGGTGGAGTCTGTTCTGGCTGATAGCCGATACTGACATAAAGCAGATGAGATGTATGAATCACTCGCCCTGACCTCTGCACCAAGGACAAGCTCCGCAAAACACATTTTTTTTTATAAATACATTAAACTATGTACCTACCTATAAATGGGCAAAAAATAAAATATCAGATTTTTTTTGCAAAAAGTAAGGTCATAAATGTCCCAATTCGCCTCTGCATTTTGCACTATTTTCGGAACTTCCTAATACCTACATATAATCTTCAGCAAATAATCAAATATATCACGTAACATGATTAATTGCCAACTAGACTTAACTATATGTATCCTAGCTACGCTTTAACACATTTCATTGATAAATCTGAAGTAAGCCCTTATGCAGGTGCACAGACAGTACGTGTCGAAATGCAGCGTTTACCGTCATGTTTTATAAATATCGCTCATTATTTAAACATGGGCTGAATTGAGTAGGGGCTACGGAAATAGCTCTGATATCAGAAATAGTGTTTACAAAGCTAATTGCACTGATTCATCTAAGTCTGCAGAAAATCGTAATTCGTAATTAACCATATTATGACCATGTTAATTTCTTAAGTGTGCTGGAATGATGTTGAAGTGCTCAATCACAATGCCTATCAAGGTTAATCAACCATTATTGTAATTAATTAATTAAGTTAATTTTGTGGTTGAAGTGCTGTTGCTTGAAATGATTTATTATCACTTGCTTTATCTTCAGCAGGCTCTGGTAACAGGTTTCTAGTTTGCCTAAATAATCTTAGAGGGTATCGTCAATATCATATGCTGTCTATTCTTTCATTATTCTTAACATTTGCATTGATATTCTGTTCACACTTCTTTTTATCACATTTATTTCAATTAGACCATAAAACGGAGCTTTTTTACGTAACTTAGTAAAAATAATTCAATCTAGTATCCCTATCCCAAAACGGTGGTTTCGTATATAAAAGGACAAGAAACTGAAGAATAAAAATTTTTTTAGCCTTTCACTGAATAGTTAAATAGGTATATGGGAACGAACTTTTTATGGTGTTATTGAACTTGTCGAAATACAAGACCAAAACATAGCTTTCCCACCCCCTTCTAACAAATGTGTTGAAGCACAATATCACTTCAGAAAATTACCATTAAGATAAGAATATGAAGCGGGCAGGTACCAGGCGGAGACAGTTTAATGAATAAACAGGCAACAATGGTCCCGCAGGCAACATCTGCAGGGTTAACTACAGGCTATCATTAAAATTCAAAGGTCGGTACCACTCCGCACGCTATGCTCACGCAAACGCTCACTACGGTATTCTATTGCTTTGTTCATGAGAATACTCTAGGTAGGAAAAAGTTTATTTATTGAAGGTTCTATAAAAATGTTTGCAGAGAGGTACAGCAGTTATGTTCTATAAAATTCAAGGACTTCGGTGAACTGATGTGAAGTGAGTGTGAGGTGAACTGTCAATCTCTAGGGATGACATAGCTGTCATCCCTAGCTCACTTATAGATTTTTGCAAAATAAACATATCGAAGTCAAACTATCCCACATTATCGACACCTCGGTATTTTTAGACGTTGTTGCTTCGACTTGTTAATAGCCTTTGTTCTGAAGGTTTGGGGCTGCTCTGAAAACGAGTTTAGTGACCAGCTATTATATTTAATAGTCCAATTCTGAATGTATATTCTCTGTACACAAACACTCCCTAACGATAAACCGCGGTAATTATAACTAACAACAAGTCCAACGAAGCGAGGCTTGGAATTATAACGATGACGACACGGTTGGCGCAGTGGCTGAGCGATCGACTGCTGCGCGGCGTGTTGCGGGTTCGATTCCCGCCCAGGGTAAACATTGGTGTGATGAGCACTTGTGTTTGCTTTGTGTCTGGGTGTTGTTTATCTATATATGTATGTATTTACAAAAAAAAATGTATTTGTGTATGTATATCAGCTGTCTGACACCCATAGTACAGGGTCTCCCTAGTTTGGGGTCAGATGGCCGTGTGTGAAAATGTCCCCACATATTATTATTATTATATTATTATTATAACGAACCATGCTATACTTTTGGATATTCTCGATATGTGTGTGTATTTAGTTAGAATTGGCTGTTAATATATGGACGCCTGAAAATATTTCAAGTATCTTTCAACTTCCAAAGGTCGATAATTTTCGAACTGTGCATTGGCATCATCATATAAAAGTATTTTCTAATCAAAACCAAATATTAGTTCTATAAATCGAGACTAGCAGTTAAATGCTAGGCAAAGTCTGTCCTAGAAACGATCTAGTTTCATATGGCGTTGAATTGTTTTTTAAATTATTAATTTAAAAAAATAGCTGAAAAGATTCTGGAGAGGCCTTTTGACCAGCAGTACCAACAGGCTAGCTAAAAAAATCATCTATCTATCATCTCGATCTATCATCGATCAGTGACTCATGTTATTAGGGTCTTTAATCAGGAGGATAACAGGAATACCATTAAATAATATCTATCAAGTCACTTGCCAGCCTACAATCGTCATTGTCACGACAGAAGTAGGTCGTTCTGCTTCCTCCGGGCACATTGCCAAGTTGCCGTAACTTGAACATTGTCCAAGTTCAGCCATTGCAATGTGTCGTTATTTATTAACTAAGTACGAAATGTAAGTTTCGAAAACTATTTGAAAGTTCAGACCAACCTATTCAACCATCTGGTAAAAAATATTGAATTCAATTCAGCAGAGCTAGCTTAAGAACGGCTTTTGTGTCGTGCCACGAAAACCAAAAATAGCTCAAACAAGAGCATTTTCAAGTTACTTATTAACAATGCATCATTCAGCGGTTTTGGGAGCATTGACTCTACCAGACTACACACTTCAAAGAAACAATTTTCTCGTCGGAAAGTGTGATGTGTTATTCCAGTTTCAACAGTCAACAGTCTAATTACATACTTACCTCATATACGTGTATCTCTGTTCTCCAAGCTCATTAAAAGTTAAAACGGGTACGTCAATGTTGAAGTTGAGAACTAAAGGGCGAAATTAAAGTTAAAAAAAAATAGAACTAAATGGACCAGAATATAAATGTTTAACTTTACGAGGAGGTTGAAAAACAAGCCTATTTTTTCTAAATGACTGCTGTCCCAAATCCCTGTCTACAAACAATCCTGGCTTAGATGAGGCGGTACGTGTGAGATTGGCTGTCCCCGCCCTTTGTTCGCCGCGTCAAGGCCGTGCCACCCGTAGGGTGTCCTGCGTTTATATCTACACTTTATACGACATTTGCCAACTGTCGATGTCGTGTCGTAGCCGTGTATAAACCCCGTTTATAAATAACTTATAACGTAATGCTCTGCAGTCCAATATCTCCTAAACTTTCATTAGCGTCATGTTAAATCAAAAGGCCTTGTGTGTAATTCACCATTTGAAACATGCAAATTTTGTGCTTAAAATGAAGGAATTTTGAATGACTTTCCTTCCTTAATTTTGAATGACTTTCCTTCCTTGAATTGCAAATTCAGTGACTAAACAGGGCATTGAACTATAGCAAAATGCAGAAATACTTAGGCAAAATAATTTCGACAAAGCTCTTTGAGCTGAAGATATCTTCTATGTTAATAAGAGCTTACGTCGCTCTCATGAATTTTACAGCTTTCAGAAGTATTGAAGTTGTTTAATGAATTTTTGTACCTCGAGGTTGTTAAAGAGAGGCAAATTATGAGCGGTCCCGTAGAGCCTGCCGGTGCTACACATTACCATATAAAGGTTGGGGGTGAGGACCGCGCTGATGTTTTTATGTAACGATAAAACACGCTAGGAATTAACGCCTTAATCTTCTCTAATTAACGTCTGTGGGTGGTACACTGACACCCAAGTGTCGTAAATGTCGTAAACTCGTTTATTGTTCACGGATAGGTTCATTATCGATAAATCGGCCTTCTCTACATAAAGTTTTTCGTGGTCATTCGTCACCTGTATCTCAAATTGCATCTTAATTAGGCTCTTCTGGAAATGTACAAGATTCGTCGGCCCTCACTCACCTCACTCACTCCGGTGTGTGTGTGTGTGTGTGCAAGTGAGTCATGAAATGTTATTTGGTAATGTTACGTAAGCAAGAACAAAGGATAATCCTATTTGCGAACATAGAGCACATCATTTTTTATGCTTAAGCTATCATCTCGACTGATTTATTAATAAAAATGAAAAAGATAATTGTATCGTTATTTCTGCTATAAAAGGGGTTGGCGTTTGAAGTTCAAAGCTATGTAATAATGTCGATGTGAGGGTAGAAAGGTCACAGCCTCTCACTGACATTTTAACTACCTCGCATCCTTTCCGCTTAGGTATTTTAATTAAATAAAAGTTCAAGTACACTGACGTCCTATACTTAGATAAAATATTGATTGAAATGGATGGGATATACGGATTTGAAATATACGTTTTAATTAAAAGTTGGATAATGCATCGCAGTACTTAAATCAGGTAACACAGTATGGTTAACTGCGGACGTGAGGTTATGTATGTGTAGTGTGTACCTAAGGTTACTGCAAGGCCAGACTTAATACTTGCTACTTGCTACTTGCTATTTTCGTTAGCAAGTTTAATCGCGTCTATCTGTGGTGTTTAAGTCTATAGTAAAAAACATAAATGGCATACATTAAGTATTTCAAGTACCACAAAGGTACTTGAAATACTCGGGTCGTAATTGTAGTAATGGTCGTAAATTTTTCGGTTCAGAAAATAAATTAAACCTATTGTTTTAATCGTAAAAGGCTACCAAAGGCGTCAAATTGGTCGTATCGCGTCCACAGCTGGACGCGCCATCTCTCAATCTGGGATCTTTGCCACCTGCGCTATACCTAAGCCCTCCGTCATCTCTGCATCAATATTTTGTGAGAGGAATTAATTACTGTGGTATTTATGCACCTAATATTAAGTCTAAACAGGACTTTACACTTTAGTGTAGGAACACTAAATAATAATAAACATGTTCAGTGCGTACCTATTTGTAATGTTGTTTTCTTCTATTTTTAAATATTGCAGGGTTCCGGCCGTTGTATTTAAATAAATAAATAATAGCAGCATGCATGTATCTCTAGTACCTAGCGTCTTCAGTTTATGAACCTTGTGAGAACCTTTACACGCGTCGCCATTCTCCAACAGATTTCCGAACAATATGGACCCGATTCCATCCATTGCCACTTCGAATTGCTAATTCAGTTTCGGAATTTCTCGAATACTTTGATTCATCTGCGGACTTCCTAATTCAGAGTATTGCCACGTAGAGTAACTTTAAACATGGCTCTTTACATAGCCCGGCTTTATGTGTCAACAGAGTAACTTTAAATTAAATTACCGCTGCTAAGCTTGATGGTTTTTTAGCATTATCTTTGAGTAAAAGTGTGCATATTTGAATGCTAATTTTTGGAGCTTGGCTGTAGGACGAGCAGCGTTGTTTGTGCCACAGCAGTACTGTGTAACCCAACTCCATCACGCCCATGGGTTATCTATGATCCTAAGAGTAGCCTTCAGTTCCTACTATTTATAATACAAAACATTCGGGGATTCCATCCATTCATTACGTAATTTCTGTTTCATTGGACGTCAAAAGTTCTATTTCGTTTTTTTTATACTAATACAGTCATTGATATTGTTTCAGGATGCCTTCAGCAGCGCCACCCGCCGAAAATGGCGCGCCACGCAGCGAGCTCGAGCAGCTGCAATTGCGCGCCGGAGAAGTTACCGATGATGTCAGTATCTGTTATTTTTTTTTATATATTCCGATGTTTCGGCCACTCCACCTTCTAGAAGAGCACCAGAGTTTAATACTACAGATACAGCTAGCTTACCGTGACATAAGATTTCGCTTATGCTGGGGCTACATTAGCGGGCTACTGCGAATATTCGTGTTAACGCGATGAGTGTGGCCGGGTAGATCGTTGCAACGCTGGCGAAGACGATGTTCTATCAGGGCACTGTCGGTACTGTGGCGCGCATCAAAAGGATCTGTCGCGACAATATTCGCGTGGGTGGCTACTCCTACGTTACTTCCTCCATTTTTTTAATTACAGCCTACGTCTCAGCTGCATAACAGAAAACAACACAATCTGGCACGATGAATCTTGCCCGTCTTATGTAGGCAAGAACATTGCGTATGCCCATACACAATGTTTTAGCGCGCCAACGCGACACGAATCTTCGCCCGCTAATGTAGTCCCAGCATTAGAGTTGAACACTGATGTCCCATACAATTTGTACCCATTCCACAATATATCTACATAATCTGTTTTGAGAACCCAATATTTCCAACTATGTTTGATACTAATTTAGACTGTGCTTCTTTGCTTTATGAATTCAGAAGAGGCACAAGTTTCTACCAAATCAGCAAAGAAAATAAAAAACGTTGCTAAACGAGGAAGACAGTCTGAAAAATACTCTCCGCGTAAAACTTTTCAAAGTTCTATTTGCTGCAAACAAGTTTTCTTTGTTCAAACTTGCACAATTGAAAGAAAATAAGAGCCTTTTAAAGTTTTCTATCTTATTCGGACTAGTAAATAATTGTATTTGTTGTAACATTTCAGTCATTGGAGTCCACGCGGCGTATGATGCAGCTATGCGAGGAGGTAAGTTATCACCACGCTTATTTAAATTATAAGCATAATATGATTTAATTTAAAATAAGGGAAAAATATTACCATCTACTACAATTCATTATCAAGAATGAATTTAACTGATAAAATCATATTGTTTATATGAAGTGATCTGTGTATTTTAATCCTACTAATACTTTAATAACCAAATATTTAAACGCTACTCAACTTTAAGATGCTTTTAAATCTCGTACTGTCACGGTTACTTTGACATAAAGTGATAGAGACAGCACGAGACTTAACGGCGTCTTAAAATTGAGTAACGTTTGAGTATTTGGCCATATATCTTTGGAGTTATCATAATGCGTTGGGAGAGTTTCTGCGTGTTATTTCGAGAATACCTCCCAAAAATTAACTTTAATCATATTATTTCTTGTTTTCCCCCTTGATACTAGTCCAAATTTCTATGAATTTGATATAAAAACTTGAATCATAGTTTTTATTAATTTATTTATTTTTATTAAGTAAATAATAAAAATGAATCGTTGTTCGTTAGTCTCGCTAAAACTCGAGAACGGCTGGACTGACTTGGCCAATTTTGGCCTTGAAATATTTGTGGAAGTCCAGGAAAGGTATATACAGTAAAAAAAAAAAAAACAATTGACAGGACAACATCTGTCGGGTCAGCTAGTTTAACAATAAAAGAGTTTGTTTTTATATCAACTTCATCCATGATGAACTTACCTTAATGTGATCTAATAACATGTGTGTTTAATATTGAATGATCTATTAATTTTCCAAGCGTACGATAATACTGGAAGCTCTGTAATCTATTACTAAATAGACATAAAATGAGCCAATAGAACTGTGCGGTCTTGTATATCCGTAGACGCGTTTCAGTAAAATGAAATTAGTTTCCCCTCATAGTTTACTTATGTTGAGTTCTGTTGTCGATTATGTGAATTATTTGTGATCATCTGTGAGAGAGGTGTTCTCGATGCGAGGGAGTGAGGGGTATAGCGGAAGTGTCTGGATAGCCCCAAGCTCGGTTTGGTCTCTGACGCCCGTCCCACCCCCCTAGGGCGCAGCCTCTGCTAACCCTGGCTGTTGTGTTTCGATGTCGCTAAATATTATTTTGTATTCTTTTTCTAAATGTGTGTATGTATATCTATTGTAGTTATCCAGCCATATTTTATATCTTTATTTTTTTTATGTTTAACCCTACATTTGAGTATAATATATAATATGTAATCAGTATTATATGTTATTATAACCATACATATATGGGTGTTGCATGATCCGTGCCTTTACTGTGTCCGAAAATGTTAGACTTCTATAGCCCTTTGTGTTGTTCGTAGTGAACTGTACATTTTATGTGATTGTAACCTTCCCGGGCGAACTGGCCCTCGGCGCTGACAGTTAATTAACAAATTGTTATTCTTAGAACGTTGCCTCCTTTAGTTTTTGTCAAAGAAGCAAAATATTTAACTCAAAACCGAGTGTTTAACCGTCAGCTCCTGTAATTTCGCCCGAATGCTGTTTTAGGTTTCAAAGCATGAAGCCCATCATTGTCCACAATAGAATCCAAGTCCCATATTTAGTTTAAATACTTCTCTAAAGTTAGTACCCCTTTTAGTACGTAATTTGAACGAAATACGTGCGCTTTTGAGTCTGAAAAAAAATAGTCAATCCATTGTGCTTGGGCTTGCTTTCTACTGAGACCCTTGTGTACCACTCGGATCCTAACTGAAGGAATCCGCGTCCGAGGCTGACTCACTGTTTCAACGCATTTTCTATTTCTATTTAATTTCCTGTCTGGTAACGATACTTCTACTCTTCATAGATGACGATAATGTTCTCTGTGTTTCTTTATGATTTCTGTAAGTAAACGTTCCAACACCAACTGATCTCGCGAGCCTTGCTGTTGAATATATCGTGATCAGTGTATGTTGATGTTCGTACTATCCTGTTTTAGTTGATCTGTATGTAGGTCTCTGTTGTAGTGGCTGCTCTCTGTTGTTGACTGTACATCTATTATGTTGTATGATTTTCATGCCTTCTTGAACATTCACATTACTGTCAATATGTGGGCGTGAACACACCCCGTACCTACCACTGAACTCCAACAAATATATCGAGCTACACCTATTGCCGACTCTCACACAATATACTACATGAACCTAACCAAAATTATCAGTATTACCTACATTACTGTTTCATTTATATTTTTTTCTTTTGATTTTACAAATATTTTTAGTATTTTATTTTTATTAAATGTCTGATTAAAAAGTACCTGATTTTTAACGTTATGTTTTGCTAATATTATTTTGATACTTTTAATTTTATATGCCCAAATGTATGCGCAGAATATAACATGATATACGACACTGTACAGACTCAGCATAACTCTCAACAACACAGTTCTACACCGGGGAGGTCGTCGTCCGCCACTGGCCCACCAGTCTGCTGACACTTGTACATAACCAGCTCGCTGGAAGGTGCTCGGCGGACGGGGTCCTCCGCGTGACACAACTGCTACATCTGACTGTACAAGTGCCGCGACACGCTCGCCGCGTGCCCCCGCCGGGCTCGAACCCACTGTCCACTCACTCTACTGTACCCCTCACAACTAACATGCTCTGTGACTTTTTGTTTCTGCGGCGTAGAGCAAGGAGGCCGGCATTCGTACTCTGGTCGCTCTAGACGACCAGGGAGGTGAGTGATCTGCAAAATTTGCAACACTACATTATTTACAATTTTATCTATTTTATCCTTTTTCGCTAACTTTGTTGAGCATCGTAGGGTTTTCAGCCGACCCGAAGATGGGCTCACCGATGTAGAAGAGTTAAGGGGGTATCGCATTGATTATGTATTTAAAATTACGTCACTGCTATTACAATGCAAAGGTGCGGGCATCCTCTGAGAGATTACCGTTTACATTGTAAGACTCACACACGGAGATGATCACGGAAAACCCACATCTTTGTATATTTATTCGTTATGTAGATAATATACACCACTTTGCACAACTTAACAACGAGCTCTATCTTCTACGACGTCAGGCAGGCCGAACGATTCGACATAACAAACCGTATATATTCGGGCGTACCGATACCTTATACATTCTGCATTTCAGATATATTATTCGTACTCGACTCTAAATTAACAACTTTACTGAATTCACATAAAACTAATCTAAATGAACGAGCAAAGTAAATTCGAAACGCTTCTCCTCAACGCACGACTCTTAACATCACACAAAAAATCATAAATCATATGAAACTGAGCACAGATGAAACTAAATCTGGTTTTACTTGCAAGCTTCACTGCATGCATGTCGTTGTGGATCGAGTAGTGTGTGTTAGCGGCTCGCGCGGGCGGCGCGTCACGCGGCTGGCGCGTGGCGCGAGTGGCGCGCCGCCCGCGCCGCCGGCACTTGCACGCACGCGCCGTCGCCTCCGCCACGCCGTAGCGTCACGCGTCACGCCGCCGCTGCACGCCACGCTCACGCGCGCCCGTGCGACCGACTCCGGCGCACCGCACCCACCCCACCCACACACCCCGATACTCTCTCCTACGATATATTATTTTGATTTGTATTTTATGTATAGAGCGAGGACGCCGGGGGGCAAGCGCTTCATATGTTGAGTCACCAGGGCGGTAAGAGTTAAACTGACACATGGGTAGTCGAAACGTGAGAACGTCTGTGTTTGAATGTGCAGTTAATAACATTAATCTCTTTGTTTTTCTTTGACGTTTCTCTTAACTAACGACTTATCTGAGATCGATGTTGCGTGTGTATCTATGTTTCGATGGGGATGACCTTGACATATAGTGTAAATAGATAAGCCCGATGGCCGTTCGTTGCTAATTGTCGCAAAAGACTGTTACTCTATCTTTTGCTGAAGATTTAATTTGAATGAGCTGCGCAATCTGTTTAGTTCTTCCGTTGGTATTTGATCGAAACGCTTTTTATAGGTATATTTATTTATCTTTCCGAATCTACTGTTCTCTTCCGTAATGTGCGGTACTGATATGAATGCGCGTTGACGATGTCTGTTCGACGTATAGTATGGTATCGCCTTCATCTCCATGGCTGGCAGCGTACTGTTCATGTTAGCTGTAGGTCTGTAACTGTTAGCTCGAGCGTCTGTGTCTGTCGGCGAGGCCGCCCCTCGCCGCACTACATACTAGTTTGTTCATTTTTCTTCTTCAATAAATCAATACTTTGCTATTTTCACGTTTCATTTAGGAATGGCTTAATGGATACGCTCATTTGCTAAGTTGATTTATTTTGTCCCATGATCACCCGGCGGCGGACCAGTGTGGCCCGCCGCGCTCATGTCCATGTTTTATTTCTGTTTAGTTATCAGTTTGTTTGTGTTGGTTTGAGTTTGCGACGCCCGCGCGGCTTGTGCGTCACGCCTCGCGGCCTGCGCGCGCGCCGCTCCCGACTCCTCACCGCATTCGTTTGGCGAGCTATAGTGACATCATTATTGTGTTGTAGAGTCACGAGGTGGGCATGAAAACCCTGGTCATGCTGGATGAACAGGGCGGTAAGCATCCAGTAGAACATACTATTTTGCATCACTCATAATTTAGTAAAGCTTTTGTCTGAAATGCCACTTCAGATAATTTATAAAAGTTCGTGAATGGCAATGACTTTATGACAATAAATATGTTATCGATTGAAAATTTGCTAACAGTTTATTTATAACGGATTAAAACTGAAGGTAAAACTTGTTTGTCATGATCATAACTAAACCTAGTGAATAAAGTGCATCAAACGATCTCTGTGCTCCGCAGTGCGTCACTGCTGTGAGCACTCACAGCCATCTGAGCTGGGACCATGAGATTATCTGATTCAGTTAAACCGTATTATTTTATTTAGTTTTTGTCACGCATCCAGCTATGCACGTCTTCTTCAATATTGCTGTTTATTGCATGATTTAGATCTTTATAAGTGATATATAGATACTGTTTTCTAATTGTTAGTCACTACGAGTACGGTAATGTAATCACTTAGTGTCAGCACATACATCATTTAATTCAAAGGTAAATTAAAATTTCTTGAATTAGTTTTAACCAGATCAAGTGTAAGACATACAACACAAGCACCACAAGAAACTGTTCAGATAATTATTAGATGCTTAAATATTAGCGTTAAAATGTCATGACATAGTAATTGCTGTAGTTTGACAGCTTGCATGGACATAAATAGTTGAATAAAACTCAGCTACTGTTACCAAATACATGTCTTACACTTAGCGCTGGTTATTGTCGAGAGCGTTGAGAATTTACAATCAAAATTTAAATTTAAAGATAAAAAAAAAATCAAAGTTTTGAATTCGCGTAATTGGAAAGAGCTAGGAGCTTGAACACATAAATGCAGGTAAACTTACAAGGATGGATCTAAAGCGTTTGTTGATGTGTGTGAACAGAGCAATTGGACAGAGTCGAGGAAGGCATGGACCAGATCAACGCGGACATGCGCGAAGCAGAGAAGAATCTGTCGGGGATGGAGAAATGTTGCGGCATCTGTGTGCTGCCGTGCAACAAGTGCGTACTCAACAGATTGATTAACACGCCAACATTTCGCTTCTGCGCTCGCACATTTGTAACCACAAAACGGTTTTGTAAACCGTTAACCATATTCTGATTTTGTTTTTCTTTGCTAATCACTGTGATAAATAACTTTTTATACTTCAAATTCTTGAAACTTAAAGCACTGCGCCGAATCATTACCTGGGTTGGATGTGTTGTAGTTGCGTTATCATTTTAATTCTGCGTCGTTTTGTGTGATGTTCTTACATGTACTGGGTTCGGGTCTCCTTCCAGATGTGGCAGCATATCATTGAACTTTCTAAAAGGTATAAAGTAACAAATGCTGCACTGTTTCCAGGAGTGCATCGTTCAAGGAGGATGACGGCACGTGGAAGGGCAACGACGACGGCAAGGTGGTCAACAACCAGCCGCAGAGGGTCATGGACGAGCGCAACGGTATAGGACCACAAGCCGGATACATAGGAAGGTGAGCTGATGTCGTTTACTTCTGTTACTCATTTGCATCTACTACGGAACTCTTTTCAAGGGCTTCTATCCCATCGTTTAAGGCAGGGCCAGACTGTTAAACCCCGGCCAGACTGTTGTAAACAAACCCACATCGGTCTCCACCGGCGGTTTACAACAGTGTAAACACTTGTTTGCAACAAAAAATCGTTTGACCTTCAACAACCTCTATGGACGGACGCGCGTTGTAAAACGCGTGTGAGTACCACCGTTGTAAACAAAGAGTCGACAACACACTGAGGTGGGAGCCTTGTTGTAAACCAGTGTGGACGCAAACGCCAACCGTGGGCTACACAAGCCTCCCACCAAGGTGATACCTGTTGTTGCTGGTGAAGCTTGTTTATAACAGTCTGGCGGGTAACCTACACCTACTCCAAAAAAAAATAGGGAGGAGGACGCAAACACCAACCACCACACCAGACTGTTATAAACAAGCTTCCAACAGGGGTCACCTTGGTGGGAGGCTTGTGTAGCCCACGGTTGGCGTTTGCGTCCTCCTCCCTATTTTTTTTTTGGAGTAGTTGTAGGTTAGGTAACTGTTATAAACAAGCTTCCAACAGGGGTCACCTTGGTGGGAGGCTTGTGTAGCCCACGGTTGGTGTTTGCGTCCTCCTCCCTATTTTTTTTTGGAGTAGGTGTAGGTTAGGTAACTGTTATAAACAAGCTTCCAACAGGGGTCACATTGGTGGGAGGCTTGTGTAGCCCACGGTTGGTGTTTGCGTCCTCCTCCCTATTTTTTTTTGGAGTAGGTGTAGGTTAGGTAACTGTTACGGACGCCGACCTAAACTGTAATAGACGCTAACTGTAAATAATAAAATCATATTATAAACATGTTTGAATAAGAACAAGATGTAGCGTTAAGTTTGATAGGTTTAGTGTAAGCATTATAGGTACAAACCATGTTGTATTATATAATTAAGTAGGATAGATAAATAGGTAATAATAATAATTACGAATTGTACATAGTTTCAAGGCCATTTGGGCGCAAAGTGAGCGATCGAGTGGTCGGTCGAGATTTTCATTGTTTATCCCCGCCACTACTTGCACCCAGGTAGCCGTCTATATAAAAGGGCACTAGGCCCGCTTGAATTCCGACTCTTGCTCGACGAGCCAGCCCGCGCCGCTGAGCCTGTAGCTTTAAATTCCCCTAAATAATTTCGACCCAGCCTGACCATTGCTGTCCCCTTAATGACGCACTAAGCCTAGGTTCGAACCCCGCAGGGGGTGCCCTTAGTGTCTGTTCATTTAATAAATATCCTTAGTTTGTAAGCCCTGGCTGGGGGCCTTAAAGTAATTTTCGGCCACCACAGGATTGTCCGGTTAAGCAGCATCAACCTCAGAGAGTTGTTGCGCTGCGAGTGGTCATATCAAAAAAAAAAAAAAAAAAAAAAAAAAAAAATAAAAAAAAAAAAAAAAACGCTTGAATTCAGATCGAAAATAGCAACTGACTAATACTGAGCTAAGAAGAATAAATGGGAAAATAATCAAGCCTGAAGAATTGTTTTATTTTCAAAATATATACAGTCCACACTGAACAGTTTGGTCCTTCCGAAGCCGGATAGAAGAACGAAGATCCTGCGGCAACCTGGCCTACTGAACTCCAGACGAAGTTCGAAGCTCTGAAGAACGAACAGGGCCATCAAGCAAGACTTGTTTCGACCTGAACGACTCACCGAACCGAGCCGACGGGTTTCAACAGGGATATCAAGCCAAGGGGATTATTCACCGTGCCGAAGAAATACCGATCAGAAGAGGTACCAACCTGAACGCGCCGTTGAACACAGCAAACTGAATGTGCTGTCCGGTGCGCGTCGAACGCTGCATACTGAACGTGCGGCCTGGTACGCGACGACACGAACAAGAAGATGGTTGTCACTCGAAGCCAAGGGGACGTAGCGGAGATTGAGGAACAGCGACGCATCCAAGAACAAGAGGCGCGGCGTGCCCAGGAACAAGAGATGCGCCGCAGGGAAACTGAACAAATCGAACGCGAGAGAACACGAAGATTCTCACTCGACCCACCGGCGTCGCCATTTTCAAAGATAGCGGACACCAGTACGGCGGCGGGGCCTTCTGGACTTCAAGCAACGACAACCAATGTGACCCGACGAAGAATGGGATCACCGGCCAGGTCAATGCGATCGACAACGAGCGTCACAACTAGACTACGGATGGCGGAACTGGAAGCAGCCGAGAAGTTGGCAGCCATTCAAAGAAAAGAGTTGGAACTGGAACAAGAGTTGATCAAGAAGAGGCTGGCAGTTGAAGTGTCAGTGATTAACGACGAAGAAAGCGTACACGATTATCAAGAACCTGGCCCTACCCGTGAAGAACCCCATCGAAAGGTGGACGAGTGGTTGAGAACCAACCCCCTCAATCCACGGGGGGAGGAGGGGCCCAGGGAAGAACCGAAGCAAATACGATTCGAAGCATCGGGGGCGAGATCGCCAACCCCGACACGAGCAAGAAACAGCATCGAACATTTGGCGGCAACCCTCGAGAAGATGGCCAGACCCAGGCATATCGACTTACCTACGTTTTCCGGCGCAGCCAACGAGTGGCTGCCATTCAAGGCAGCGGTACGAGACACAACAAGCATGTACCAGATCTCAGCGGCCGAGAACATACAAAGACTGAGAAGCTGCCTCAAAGGGGAAGCAAGGGACGCCGTGGCCGCTCTTCTGCACACAGCCACCGAACCTGATGTGATTATGAAGACTCTGGAGCAATGTTTTGGAAGACCAGAAGTCATCATTGATCGGGCGCTGGAAGATCTAAAGAAGCTGCCGAAGCCGGGTACGTCAGCAACAGAGCTTAATAGCTTCGCTATCAAACTACAGAACATCATCTGTGTCCTGAAAACCATCGATCGAAGGGGATACCTATTCAATCCATTGATGACACGAGAAGTACTAGGCAAGCTCAGCCCGCATCTACGATCTCGCTGGTGTGACTACGCATATGAACACGAAGGGACGGCAGACCCAGAAATCGTCGTGATGTCACGGTTCCTGATGAGAGAAGCTGACCGGGCGCTGAGATACACATACGCCCCGGCCACAGGCGCTGCGACTACGAAGAAAGAAACCCGACCCGCCGTGATACTAAAGAAAAAGGCGAGCGTTTTCACTACGACCGGGGGAGCGGAGGAAGAAATTGAAAAATGCCCCAAGTGTGGACAAGCCCACGCACTAACACAGTGCCCAAAATACAAGGCACTCGCCGTGAATGAACGATGGAGTTTCCTGAAAGAAAAGAAGATTTGCTTCAAATGCGCTCATAAACAACATAGGCGCATGAACTGTAAAGCAAAGCCGTGCGGCGTGAATCAATGCCGCCGCCCGCATCACGAGACTTTACATCAAGAACACGACGAGAAGACTGAAGTCGCGAAGGAAGCCGAACAACCTAAAGAGGAAGCAGTCCTGTCCGTGGCTGCCCGTCCAGCCGCCGGCCCGCGAACAGTCATGTTGAAGATGTGTCCTGTCATCGTGTCCGGACCACGGGGGGAGGTGTCGACCTACGCACTCCTAGACGAGGGTGCAACCATTACACTCGTGGACCAGGAGTTAGCATCCAGCATCGGGGCGGAGGGACCATCACAGACACTGCGCTTAAACGGTGTCAACATGTCGCAAGATGAAACAGAGAGCCAGCTTGTGACAATCAAGGTCAGGGGGGCCAAAGAAAAGGAAGCTTACAAGGTCAGAGCGAGGACCATGAAGAACCTTCAACTTTACCAGCAAGCCATCCCTGAAAACCTGCTAGAATATGAGCACCTGAAAGACCTACCTAGGAACGAGGTGTGCTACGAACGCGCGCGCCCCGGGCTCCTAGTAGGAACCGATCATTGGGAGTGCATCGTCTCCCGTGAACTACGAATCGGCGGCCCGAACGAGCCGGCCGCTTCAAGAACTCAATTAGGATGGGTGGTGCATGGAACCGCACCGCGCAGCACCATCATGCAAGAAGGCAAGGTGCTACATCTCTACGAGCCCGACCGATCATCGAACGTGAGCAACCAGGAGCTCCACAACTTGGTCGAGGCTCACTTCAAAATAGAAGCACTCAGCATCCACGGCAAGCCGCGAGTGAACGAAGCGGACCAACGCGCCATCAAGATCGTCGAGACAACAGCGAAGAGAACCAATGCAGGCTACGAGGTGGGCCTACCGTGGCGACAAGATAACATTATCATGCCACCAAGCTACAGCCAAGCACTCTGCCGTCTCAAGAAGATAGAACAGAAGATGGACGCCGATCCAGAGTTCGCTGAGGAATACTCCAGGCAGATCAACAACCTGCTTGAGAAAGGGTACGCGACACTGTGCGGCGGCTCGGAACAAACAAGTCCGGTCTGCTGGTACTTGCCACACTTTGCCGTGAAGAATCCTAACAAACCCGGCAAGTGTAGGCTAGTATTCGACGCAGCCGCACGAAGCAACGGGGTGTGCCTCAACGACGCGCTGCTGGAAGGCCCGGACATGCTGCTGGCGCTACCTGATTTACTCTTCAGATTCCGGGAAAGAGCGATCCCGATAACGGCCGACATACAAGAGATGTTTCTCCGCATAAAAATAAGACCAGAAGATCAACCAGCCCAGCAGTTTCTATGGCGAGGCAACGAAAGAGAAGCGCCTCCTGCAAAATATAAAATGACGAGCATGATTTTCGGCGCAGCAAGCTCTCCGTTTATGGCCCACTACGTCCGGAACCTCAACGCGGACGTACATGGGCAAGAGTTCCCGCGAGCCCTAGAAGCGATCAAGGAAAACCATTACATGGATGACCTAGTAGCCAGCTACGATAACCCAGAAGAAGCACGAAAGGTGATAGAAGAAACAAGAGTGGTGCACGCGCACGCGGGGTTCACGCTACGAGGATGGAGCTCGAACGAACGAACAGTGCTACGAGACGTACCCACCGAACTACATGCCACCTCTCCCACGCAACTGGGGGGAGAACAGCCCGAGAGTAAAATACTCGGGCTATATTGGAACGCAGAACGAGATGAGTTGGGGTTCAACACGTCCATGAACAGAGTGCCAACCGAAGTGCGAACCAGAGCCCGCGCACCGACCAAACGAGAAGCCCTTAGTGCAGTCATGTCCATCTATGACCCGTTAGGACTGCTGAGCCACTACACGATACGATCCAAGATAATACTACAAAGTTTATGGCGCCTCCAGACCGCATGGGACGAACAGATTCCAGCAGAAGAAAACGAGCTCTTTGCGTCCTGGCTCGCGCACCTGACCGGACTGGCTCAGCTACGATTGCCGCGATGTTACCTAACACAGAAGTATGAACGTGTCGATCTACACATATTATGCAACGCCAGCGAACAAGCCTACGCGACCGTGGCCTACTGGCGAATCATAAACAACGACGGAAGTATCGGCGTGGTGTTGGTGGCCGCCAAGGCCAAGGTAGCACCGAGACGAGCACAGACAATACCGCGACTAGAACTCCAGGCGGCCGTCATCGGAGCAAGACTCGCCGACACTATAAAAAGGGAACATCGAGTCAAGATCAACCAAACGACCTACTGGACCGACTCATCCACTGTAATACATTGGATACGTCACGACATGCGACGCTTCACACCGTTCGTCGCACACAGGCTGGGTGAGATCGCCGAGCTAACCCAGAAGGAAGAATGGCGATGGCTGCCCACGGAAGTGAATGTGGCCGACGACGCGACGAGGCTCACCGACACTCCACTGAGCACAGCGGACCGATGGTTCCAGGGGCCTAGCTTCTTACATCTGCCAGAAGAACAATGGCCCATGATGTCGACAACGGAAGAAGAAGACGAGGAGGAGGTCCTACACGTGACGCAAGAACCAGGACGAGATAGCTGGCTACCAGACCCGGCCCGCTTCTCGAAATATGAAGTCCTGGTGAGGGCCACTGCACGAGCGCTCGCCTTCATAGACATCTGCCGACGTAAGGCCGTGAGCATGGAGCATCGACACATCCAGCGCGCCGAGACAGAACTTATCTGACGCGCGCAAGAAGAAAGTTTCAAAGAAGAAATAGAGAAGATCAAGTCAGCTCGCCCCCTAACTAAGACGAGCAGGCTATACACACTGGTACCCCGCGGCGAGCCGAAGAACGACGCGCGGCCGCTGCAAGTAGGCGACGTGGTCGTCGTGGTCGACAGCACACTGCCCCGGAACACCTGGCCTATGGGGGTCGTCGAGCGCACGCATCCGGGAACCGACGGCAGCATTCGAGTCGTCGAGGTGC
This sequence comes from Charanyca ferruginea, assembly GCA_947361185.1. Lineage (NCBI taxonomy): Eukaryota > Metazoa > Arthropoda > Insecta > Lepidoptera > Noctuidae > Charanyca > Charanyca ferruginea. The sequence continues at coordinate 12,406,441 of OX376076.1, forward strand.
GGACCAGAACCGGCATCTTCCGACGCCCAGTGAGCAAGCTCGTCGTCCTGACGAAGAAAGAAGAGGCTGCGCAGACTTCGCCGGGGGGAGAACTGTTACGGACGCCGACCTAAACTGTAATAGACGCTAACTGTAAATAATAAAATCATATTATAAACATGTTTGAATAAGAATAAGATGTAGCGTTAAGTTTGATAGGTTTAGTGTAAGCATTATAGGTACAAACCATGTTGTATTATATAATTAAGTAGGATAGATAAATAGGTAATAATAATAATTACGAATTGTACATAGTTTCAAGGCCATTTGGGCGCAAAGTGAGCGATCGAGTGGTCGGTCGAGATTTTCATTGTTTACCCCCGCCACTACTTGCACCCAGGTAGCCGTCTATATAAAAGGGCACTAGGCCCGCTTGAATTCAGATCGAAAATAGCAACTGACTAATACTGAGCTAAGAAGAATAAATGGGAAAATAATCAAGCCTGAAGAATTGTTTTATTTTCAAAATATATACAGTCCACACTGAACAGTAACTGTTATAAACAAGCTTCCAACAGGGGTCACCTTGGTGGGAGGCTTGTGTAGCCCACGGTTGGCGTTTGCGTCCTCCTCCCTATTTTTTTTTTGGAGTAGGTGTAGGTTAGGTAACTGTTATAAACAAGCTTCCAACAGGGGTCACATTGGTGGGAGGCTTGTGTAGCCCACGGTTGGTGTTTGCGTCCTCCTCCCTATTTTTTTTTAGAGTAGGTGTAGGTTAGGTAACTGTTATAAACAAGCTTCCAACAGGGGTCACCTTGGTGGGAGGCTTGTGTAGCCCACGGTTGGCGTTTGCGTCCTCCTCCCTATTTTTTTTTGGAGTAGGTGTAGGTTAGGTAACTGTTATAAACAAGCTTCCAACAGGGGTCACATTGGTGGGAGGCTTGTGTAGCCCACGGTTGGTGTTTGCGTCCTCCTCCCTATTTTTTTTTGGAGTAGGTGTAGGTTAGGTAACTGTTATAAACAAGCTTCCAACAGGGGTCACATTGGTGGGAGGCTTGTGTAGTCCACGGTTGGCGTTTGCGTCCTCCTCCCTATTTTTTTTTGGAGTAGGTGTAGGTTAGGTAACTGTTATAAACAAGCTTCCAACAGGGGTCACATTGGTGGGAGGCTTGTGTAGCCCACGGTTGGCGTTTGCGTCCTCCTCCCTATTTTTTTTTGGAGTAGGTGTAGGTTAGGTAACTGTTATAAACAAGCTTCCAACAGGGGTCACATTGGTGGGAGGCTTGTGTAGCCCACGGTTGGCGTTTGCGTCCTCCTCCCTATTTTTTTTTGGAGTAGGTGTAGTTAGGTAAATAGGGACAGAACCACGTCTGTCGGGTCAGCTAGTATAATAATAATTAAATACGCGCTGAGACGTGGAGTTGCGGACACCGCCTGTTATACTATACCATACTAAGGTGACAGTGCCAGTTACTACACCAGCACCCATATCTTTCAACTGGAATACAGCAACCCTGCTTAGGAGCAAAAACAGTTATATTGTTAGTTACCTACTAACAATATAACTGTTTTCTAATCTGGACAAACTCTTTAAAAATAAAAAAATATTAAGTATACAAATGAATTTTCACAGGATTTCAAATAATTTTATGACAGTGGCCTATGATCACAGATATAGATAGACCTAGATAACGCAAGAGCAACTACTTCGCGTGCCTAGTTTTGTGCCTAGCTTACGATAAAAAATCGTAAGTAAAAAAATAAAGTAAACGTTTCCTTCCATCGGTAAGTCATTTTGTGATTAATATTATGCGTAATTAATTAAAAAAAACAATTATTTTTAATCTAATACCCTCAGAAATACCTGGTTATACCAAATTTAAGAAAAACAAAACATTCGTATTACATTGTGACGTCTAAAAATGGCACGCTTGGTTTTCATACAGATCGTGATACTTGCGTTATCTAGGTCTATCTATATCTGTGCCTATGATTGTATTGGAATATCTAATTTAGCTTAATTAAATTTCTAAGCCAGTGACGGTACATGTTGGTACATCATGTTTCTATTTAAAACAACTTATTTTACACATGATTCACAAAATAAACACATATTTATCTTCAAAGAGCTCGGCACATGTTAATTCCCTAAATAAAGACTAACAAATACACAAACGGTCACTATCTAACCTTACCGACTTCTTCAAACCAGGATAACGAACGACGCTCGCGAGGATGAGATGGAAGAGAACATGGGTCAAGTAAACACGATGATCGGTAACCTGCGCAATATGGCTCTGGACATGGGCTCCGAGCTCGAGAACCAGAACCGCCAGATCGACCGCATCAACCGCAAGGTAAGGCGTCGAGCCTGATTGGCCGACACTTGTTGGATTGTATCCAATGAGGTGCACGCGAATTCGTCTGAACCTACTGGTTCTCCCTCACCGGGACCTTTCACCTGTAACGTAACAATTGGGTACTTGACACCACCAATCAATTGACATACTTTTTATGAGCTGTCAAAACGAGATTCCTCCATAGATTTTGTATGACAATAGCGGCCTGTGACGTCATTTATTTACCAACTCAATTGACTAACTAATAATTGATTTTAAAGCAACTTAAAATCGAATTTTACAGTTAATTAAAAATTAATCGGGTTTTCGGGGCTAAAATAAAGTGTATTTTAAGATAAGTTGTATTTTGGGATTATTGGTTAATGGTGTCAACAACCCAATTCAGATTCTAGCTTAAAATCGAATTTTGAATTGTTATGTCACAGGCCAATGTTCGACAATCAGTGCAACAGATTCGATTTTAAAACTTACGTTACAACGTAATCCTCAAAATCGAATCTTACATTGTTGCATTACAGACGAATGCTCCAGATAAGGGAGCGCCTTTAGTGGTTCAAAATTTGAGTGAACACACTGAGTTTTTCTGTCTTTTCTAACTAAAAACAATCTAGTCCAAAGCGGAACGCAACTGTATACGCATACAAATCTGTATAGTTCACTAGACTTCTAGTAGTGGGGTGGAAAAGCCCGTGGATTACATTAAATCTACGAGTCAGCACTACTATCTTTAGCAGCACTTATTATGGGCTCATCCTAATCTCCTTTTATTGTTATTTGAACCTGACTCCACGATAATATCACCATAAGAAGTCAAATAAAAAGCAAAGTTTCAAGTAAACAAAAGGTGCATACATCTTGACCAATTTCGCTTATGAAGCTAATAAAGTAATACAACGATCAATTACCGCCAAATAAACGCTAAACACGCAGCGTTTAATACCATAACCGCTCGGCTGTCAAATGAAAACAAACAAAAGAGTAAATAGGTATATTCATATATTATGGGAACTGCACTAATAGTAGAAATTAATATTAGGTACTGCTCGCGACAGTCCGAGAGGGAGGCATACTTCCATCTCAAGAAAGCCGTGTCAAATTGAACCTTATTCCATTCAAATACAAGTCATTTTGCATTACACGATTCACTCAGTTGATACAAATTGTACGAGCCACAAAAATCTATGCTATAGCCACTGTCTAAATGTAATAATATTTTTCTTCTATCCTCCTCTCTCACACTGTCGTGTACCATAACTATATAAAAGACGAATTCGCGTGCACTCTTTTTTACTTTTCTTCTCAATAGATTTCTCTACAATCTCTATTCTTCAAGACTAATACATATAATATTTGAATTTCTTATATCTTCAAATATTTTTTACTTTTAAGAAGATCTATTGATGTTGTCGTTTTGATTCATAGTGTAAAGTTTTACCCAATACTTTGCTATTTTGTTTATTTCTCTTTTAGGATCAATTAAACTGGTGAGGCACCACTAACCAATAATTTCGAGACACAACTCACTCTAAAAAACACTTAATTTTGCTCTGAAAATGCAATTTAACTTTAACCATTAGATATTTTAATTGCTTTAAAATTAATAAATAGTAAGTCTATTTGGTTAGCAAATAAGTGACGTCACAGAAGCATATTGCCATACAAAATCTAAGGGAAACGGAGTTTTAATAGGTCATAAAAAAGTGTCAATTGATTGGTGGTTCTACACCCGTATTTTTATTGCTAACGCCTTTAGTACACCGACGCGTTCGCATGCGGCAGCGAGTCACTGCGGAACTACTGCGTAACGAAATATCTGCAGAATGTTAGTACACTGCAGTTTTTTCGCAAAAAAATGTCATTGCAATTTTCCCGTCTTTTCTTAAACTGTCCTCCATGCCACCTCTTTTTTGTGTCATTTTTATAATCTGCGTGACAAACTGCATATAATTCTGGATAATTTCTAATTGTATTCAAAAATATTTCAATATTTTCGGCTTCCATGGTGCGAAATTCTGTCCTCACCGACTGAACACGTACGGACGCCTTGCGAAGCGAAACACCACTAGCGAAACGTCTGCGTCTGTGTAACGACGATTACCGCAGTTCCTTGCGAAACAATATCGACAAGAACGCAACTATTTCATGTAGCTAGTGCTAGAGTGAGACATAGCGTATGCGAAATTCTGCCATACTACTGACAGTTTTTTCGTTGTTTCGCTGCCGCATACGGACGCGTCGGTGTACTAAAGGCGTAAGGGGTCCACAAAAATACATGATAACTAATGAAAAACACAAGAATGGTGCCAATTCTGTTGTGCACGAACTAAATTAATTTTAAGCTATTCATATCTCTTTCTCTCCAATAAAACAACAAAGAGACATATATTAATAAGAGCTGTCAATTTTGAAGTTGATCTAAAATGTTCATACAATTATAGTTGTCATTTCAGAACATATTGATTAAAAACACTGCGAAGTTCAAGAGAAAAACTAATTTGTCATCTCTAACTTATCCTTCTCTGTCGCCGTCCTTTTCTTCAGCTGCCTGGTAGTAAGAGATGCCAAATGCCTAATTTTAATTTAGTTTGTGAACAAGGGAATTGGCACCATTATATTGGGTAAATTTTACATTGTGAGACGCAGTACAATTTGATATGAAACAAATTCCACTGCGCCTCATTCACTCATCAACATTTTCACCATCTAAATGTTTGTGCCTGTCACGTTAGCAGTGGAAGTGCGACTAGTTGTCTTCTGTATCTGAACTATCTTCTGGCTTATTGGCATCCAAAGTTCCGGTCACTCGCTTACCTAGCAATCGAATCACTTCCTTCTAACTTCACTCGACGCATGTACTTTCATACTTCGTAGAGTATGTGATTAGTAATTGGTTGTTGTGAAATTTTTCTTTGTGTCTTCCGAATGATGTTCAAGACATGCTACGACTACAACACATCCCACACAACCATTGTGTAAATGTTAACTAGTTGTCACATCCATCCAAACCGACATACCCAGAGACTTAGACTTCATAACTAACACTTCATTGACATCAAATGCTAACGAAACATTGTTTTATTTTCAAAAGACAGCGACTAAAGGCCCTCGCACACACTTGAATGTTTTACTGTTACAATTTAAAGATTGCAATTTTACTTCGATGTAAAGAAGAATGGGTTAACTTGTTCGCCAACAGTTTAACAATCTGGCTGAACCACTACTAATAAACATTCCCCGAAACAGATTAATAAAGAGTTGAATAGAAACTCATTTTTAGAAAAAAAAATGTAAAATATACTTTGATCACAATTAATCAAATCTAAACAGTGAGTAAAGAAACCGGATAAGAGATTTGTCTGTGTACTCTAATATCAAATATTACTTTTATATTCTTGTTCCTGATAAATTTCTCTACCGATAAATACATGAAAGTTTACCATTCTTTTTTAATCGAATCTCTTGTGTTACTGGGACTTGAGTCACATAAATACAAACAAAAAGTCGCTGTGAATTGAACAACTAGCAGAAACAAACCGCGTGTTCTAATCTTAGGGCGAATCGAACGAAACGAGGATAACTCTGGCGAACCAGCGCGCGCACGAGCTCCTCAAGTAAAGGACGGCGGATACACCGACACCACACACACACATACACGGTCTCGTGGTCTGCGCGGGCGCATGCTACACGCCCATAACACCGGTTGCAGATACACAATCCTATCTATACTTCTGTAAAATTCCAATATCATTTTGTATGATTATTTTTAAAACTGCTATGGTGACTCCCGGTTTCTAAAAGTTCGATAATAATCTATGTCAGCTGTGGTGATTGGCTGTCCAAAATATCAACAGCCAATCGCATTACTTAGTATGTGATTTATTTATTTTAATTAATAATAAATAAAAAAATTGCACTAAAGTCTAATTGGTCAAACATTTAAAAATTGGGGGTTATTGAGTTGTCCGTGTACCTATGAATCTATAGTTGCGACTATATTTCAATTAGAACATTATTTGGAATGATTACTCCTTATTATTAATGATTATTTATTATTACGTTACTTCAATTAATTATAAGTTGAAAATGGATCTGCAACCGGCAAATAAATTAACTTAAAAATCAAATATTTTGCTTAGTGTCTCAATTCTATCTCGAGATACATTTATCCAAGTGTAATAATATTAATATTTAACATGTAATCCTAGCATGCTACTGTATCAAGTGAACACTCATTTTTTGACTCTTCTCTATCTTACTGCTTTTTCTTGACGCTCAAGTTTTATTACGAGTTGTTAAATTTTGAGAATTAAGTACAAGATGAAGTTCTGTTTGGGGTAACATATCTTGCAGATTGGAAAGCCCACTCTAAAAATGCCGCCACTTTACTTGGTCCATTTGTCTAAATATTTGCGTTACTAGGGTAATACAAAATAGATCCGATTGTCATCGGAATAAAATTTATTTTGTATTAGCGAAATAACGCAAAACTTTGCACAAATGCACCAAGTGTAATGTCAGCATACGAGCATGGAATTAGTTGTGTCGGTGCTATTCAACAACAGTGCATTCTGAATGAAAAAGACGCCACTATGCTTAAAAAGAATTGACTTCATCAACTGAGTAGGTACTAGAAATTTAATTCTACATAATTGCCACAGGGCACAGCTCACAAAAACTACACAATTTAAATAATAGTTTTTGGTGCTCATTTCATGCAGTAGAACATGTTGAATTTATAAAATTATACTTAATCGTATTTACGCCATTGTCTCGTATACTTAATATTATAAATCTACTACACACTATAAACAGTTAGGAGTTAAACCATGAGATTTATTATTTTGTGAAAATGCATTTACCCCTTGTTAATATGTAGTGTTACTGTTAATGCTAGGATCGTTATAATGTTGCTTTCACAGACTTAAAATAAACATTCATACTTACATAATTAATTGATCTTGCGATATACCACAAAAGGTATAATGGAATATATTCAAAAGATATTGTTATGTACTCCTATGACATGGGATCAAATCTTTCACAGAGCTAATTCATTGGCTATCTTACCTTTCAAAATTTCACGTTTATCCACGTACTTCCCACTCACAATTATATTGTTACTCACCAGTTGGAGGCAAACTATAGTTTATAATATAATTTCACTATACTTCCTTACATATTAGTCAAAAATGCATCAAGAACAGTTAAAACATGTGCTGTTCTCCTGAGTAGGCTATCTCGTAAGAGGGGATGAATAAATGGATATTATGAATGGGATGAGTTGATATGTGATAATAGTTTCAATTTAAGTGATTAGAGTTTAGCCGGTCACATGTCTTCGAGCAAACTTAACTGTATCTGAAGTGCATCAGATCTCAGCTTTGATTTCTAATACATTTCATAGGAGCATTTGTGTATTTGTTATAAAACATTCAATTTAATACCTTAAAATAATATCCCAACGGCTCAAATATTTAGTAAATCAATTTAGATAAAATCTACTTATGTCTTGACGTTGTCTTTTTAAATCGGTAAACTTAAAAGTAAAACATTTCAAGTACAATAGCTTTTACATATCTGTACAATAACATACATATCTGCTTCTATGAAATAGTATGAAAGGACGCTACCTAAATAATGTTACTTAGTATTACAATGTAGCTATCTTAACTTAGCGATAAACTATCATAATTTATTAATTAGTACTTTTTATTTATTTTATGAGAAAATAAATCATTTCATTTACAAAGTGAATTTAAGTTATTTATTTATTTTCCCTTTTGTTTTTGATGTTACGTTGAACATTTTATTCTTTAGCTAAAGTTTGGTGTTACAAATAATATTAATGCAAATAGGACATAATCAAAAACCTACATTATTTGAAGAGTTCAATAAAGGTGAATAAAGATTGAGGAATTATAGATTGCCGCAGTATACTTTAAGTAATGAAACTACATATAATATTTATCATATTTAAAATAAATATATGTAAGTAAGTACTATTAATTAATAATAATAATATAATTACATATATATCATTAATACTAAAATAATTTTAAATATAAATATTTACTTGAGATTGCAAACTGAAGGAAGGTAACGTGTATCAAAGTCTAGAGTTTATAATAAAAGATAACAGAACTGTAAATGCATAACTCCACGAGACTGCACACACACACAAACGAACTAAACACACAACACGTCGCTGAAGATCGTGAGTATACTTTTGTAATAAAAAAGCACTTTTATAAAGCGAAGCACAGCTTGCACTTAAAGCGATTGAGCAGTACAAATTGGCTTTTGTGTCACTTAACAATTTAAGACGCTATGGCGTTGCCGCTTCAAGCCAAAAATCGCTGGAAGATAAAAAAGGCAGGATTATAATCGTGTCGTATGTAGTAGCACATTTGATTCGTAAACAAATAAATTGTTAAAGTATTATACGGCTTTGCTTTCGCTTTACTATAAATTATGTTGTGAGAATAAGAATATCTAGAACTATATTACACGCCATTTGAAAAAAAAATACAATGAAGTTTTATCAATAAAACTTACGAACTTGTGCCATTACATGTGATCACGACTGTCGACAGTTGCCTTGGTGCAAATGTCTTACACATTGTATATTTGTAAACATAACTTGTTTTTTTGTAGTTTTCCTCTGGTTAAAACCATGACCATCCATGCTCCTTTAGGTTTTATTTTTTACATCCTGTGTATTTTTTTAAATTGTATTTGGATTTGTGACGTTATGTCGCAGTTCTTCTGATTTTGTTTGTTTGTTTTTTGTGATCGTCCCGCTTTAGTTTTACCCATTTATCCACTTCCTATTATACTGACATTGATTTATCCTATACTTACTCGTACCTTTATAATTTAAACCTAACAAAATAAAGTATATATTTATGTGACAGTAAATAATAATTGTACTTACTATGTATTTGTATGTAAGAATACAATGAGATTTGTTTATAGGGTGAGAGCAACGAGACACGCATAGCGGTGGCCAATCAGCGCGCGAACAAACTCCTCAAGTCTTAAGCACCCACGCACTTGACTATTGCCACTAAAATGACGCTTGCCAAAACATACAGATTTAATTTTGTTCTACATACATTATTTTATAAACAGTACTTCCACATGAAATATATTATATAGAATGTTATTTTATTTACAATGCAATATTTATACTTCCAACCCGAAGTGGTTAACAGAACGTTGGAAAGCGTCATTTTAAGAGTTCCTAAGCGTTATGTGGTAAGTACAGTTATATTATGCGCGTTTAGAATAAAAATTGCAATAATTTGATTTATGTCGTTATTGTATGAGGCTTGTGGACAAACTGACTGACACGTTCCTAGTCAAGTTGTCAAATATTTTTCTAAATGTTATCGTATTCTAATCAATAAATATATCGTTAACTGTACTTACCTGACTATGTTCATTTGAACGTTAAGATTGCAATTAACTATTTATTTATTCTTGCCTTATTTTTAATTTAATTTGCAATAAAGTCTGCATTCAGTTAAGATTGTGTCTACATACGGCAACACTACAAGTCAAACGTCGTAGAATTCAATTATCTTATAAATAATGCTTCAAATAATATCTTATTCCTAAAAATAATATAGTTCTATAATCAACTGCTTTGTGTAAATACAATCTCACACAAACTATAATTTGCATAAAAATAAAACACGCAATTGAATTAACTGAAAACCTGAAAAGGGGTACTCATCACTACTTGAACTCGTCATTATGAACAATTTTTACTATGGCAACACACATGACATAATGGAGAAAATGTTGCTGCTCCGTACCTACCTATATTTTGCTGAGCTACGTGATCTGCAGATTTCTCTTTCATGATTTTAGGGTTGTTCCCACGAAATAGAATAAAAAAGTAGCATCCTTCGTCAGTCATCATCATAAGTATTAACTTTGTATGAACAACAAATTCAATTTTTTTAACCATTGCGGAAATTCTAGCAACTGATTCTGGTGATCAAAACCAACAACTGTTTCTATGGGACCAACATCGAAATGTCAAAAACAAATTTCACTTCCACATAGAAAAAGGCAACAAATTATTGATCACTTAGTAAGAAAGCGTTAATTTTTTTTTTTGAGATTTCGATATTTGTCAATAGAAAAAGTTATTGTATTTGAGGACCAAAATCAGTCCCTAGAATTTACGCACTGGTTAAAAATTTATCCTGTATAGCAGCTTGGACATTTCCACTTGTTTTTCCTATTCCGTGGTTGTTCCCATTGTACATAAAAGTGGTTCGTAATGATGAGTACAATTACATACCTGTTTTCGGGTTTTCAGTTTCAATTACACCTTGTTTACGTATATAAGGTGTAATTGAATACATAATTTAAGCAATGTGCCAAATTTTGTTCACTAATTACTCATATCACATGATAAGACACTATATTTATGCGTTTCAAACAATTTACACACCCATTGTTACCATGTTGACTGTTCTAATTTATAATCCAATACAAGTCCTCGACGCAACGCCTACACCTCGCCTGTAGAGAATTTCAAAAGAAGTCAATAATTACGTACTATTTATTTTTACTATTAATTACAAAGCAAACTAGATAAAAATATTTTCAGATGACTTTCAACGGCTAAAAAGCCAAAAAGATGCTCTTTCATGAATTTAACTATCATAATGAAATTGCACAGATCGAATGCACACAAATATCTTTTTATAAAATAATATTTTCATATTCATTTGCACTTATCATAAATTGACTTAGGATGTGCAATGTGGATAGCAAGATGGCGACGTAGTTAGACCTCGAAGCTCAAACATTACGATTATTTTGTCGTCATAAAATGGCGCTGTGACTTATTTACAATCATCAACACCTGTGTATTTCAGAATTCCTTTCTTCTTTAATAAGTAAACAAACAATACTTACCTATCAGCAAGTCTTCGTCTTAAATTAAACATTAGTGAGATTTTAAAAATTAAATATTATGTAGTGTTATTAAATTTGTTGAGATTTTAGTATCTCTCATTTTATGTAATGGAGTGATACATTAGTTTAACGTTAATGCATTTAAATTATAAAAGCCAATGTAATGTTTCTATTAATTTATTAGATTAAGATAACGGTGCCTGTATTCGTAGTTTACGTTAGTATTCTTATTTAGTTAGTTACGTGTTACTTTTATTAAGTACAATATTAAATAAATTACAGATGATTACAGTTGAAGCTTTAGATTCTTTTGATTATTTTTGTTTGTATTGTAATTGCGTAGAGACATTGGTTAAGCCAGTTTGTAAGCGCTTATTACTCGGTACTGTTGGAACCGTGGATGTTGCGCTAATAGATAGGTAGGTAATGGGAAGTTTATCAAATGACCCAGCGCAGCGTGTAAGCGACCCCAGTTTCTGAAAACCCGATCATATGAAGGCCAATGCCAAAAAAAAATCTAATCGCTCTCAGTGACAATCAATGTCAGGAATGTAGGCAAATTAGAGGTATTTTTGACAGATTAAGATAAGAATGTGAGAGTACGAAAATCGCCCCTCTGATCAGTACATCAATTGTTATGCTGGCACTTCACATGGCGTACTTGTGCAAATATTCGCCTTATTTGGATAATACAAAATCAACTTTATTTTAATAACGATAGGGTTAATTTTGTATTATCCAAATAAGACGAATATTTGTACAAATACGCCATGTGAAGTGCCAGCATTAAATGTGCAGCTGTTTTGATTGGTCGGCCACAATAATAACAGCCAATCAAATTATATGACATTTGATTTCAGAACGAATCTAATTGAATTTCAGAAACGGGGGTTCAATTAAAATTCTAATTAAATTATTATGAATAGCGTTGTAATGTCATTACAGAATATAATGCAATAGTCTATGAAAACGATATCGTCTCGTTGAGTTGATATTTAAAACTTTATTATTACTTAAAGTGTATTGTTGTAAGTATGACGAATAAAATGTACCGGCCTTAGGAGTAATGAGTAGGAATGTTAAAGGCAGCGGCTTGACAATTAATTATTATATTCGTGTACCAGTTAGTGTTAAGAGTTTTCGAAAATTTCTCAATGTCTTTTTCTCTCAATCGTATTAGTTTCTAAGGATATACGTGTACCAAAGGTATGCGGACGTTTATCTAAGTACATCATATTTTAATTATGAAATATTTGAACAGTGTTGTCTTGTAACTTTTGAGCTGTGAGCCTTTCGGATGTCGGGTTGTGTCGCCGGCGACTAGCGCCTCTGCAACTCGCCAGGCGACTCAGATAGCAGTGTCGATGACACAAACCGACGGCGTGTGCGCAGCCTCGTAGATTGTTTTGTAACAGCTATTCAAATTTAACCAATAGATGTATAAATTTACCGCCTGCATAATCTATATAATGATTTTAATCAGCCTAAAATATTAACTATTTAGGATAAAATAATTATATCTATTTTCTTTAAGAATAGATAAAGAATAGTATAAACTGTTAATTTCTAATTACATTATTGATTTGTTAAATTACAAATAATTTGTTTTATTTATTAATTCTCCTTTTCGTAGAAAAGAACGAGACAAACGAAATAAAAACGCACATATTTTTATAACATTTATTACTATAGATATTTATTTACAATACTTACATTAACCAAGTAACTAACTGGACCGTATCATTTAAACAAACCTTTTAGCCAATTGACTATTATTGAATACTTCACATTGACTAGTTATCAAACTTCCACACAGAAATTGGCCACGTATAACTTAGTTATCTAGTAAATAAGTCACAGATAAGCTACGGCTATGAGATCAGCGTGTGAACTGCAGTCGAAACGTTCTGCCCAGACTGAAAGGTGCGTAACTAACATTGTTTAGCAATTTAGTTTTCCTTTTTAAAGCTACACGTGCCATTTCTTGGTAGAAGATATAATTATTATTTATTCATTGTACAGACGCCAGCACGTAAAGCCATAACAAACTGTCAAATTTCCCCAATTGAATAGGAACCTTATTAATTTGTCATAAAGTTGAAAATTTTTCAAAGAAATTTGACAGATTCTTGTAGCTTGATATGCTGACCTCTGTACTTTACAATTACGGCAAAATGCGGTGTCTCCATGTCGTTCCAGTCACTCTAGTTGCGTTGTCATCTTCACGCCGCTGTAAAAATAAAGAAATGGCTTGAGTCTATAGCAAATATTTTGATTGTCATATTATTGGACCATTGTGGGGCACAAATAGCTTTTTACAAACGACCGACTCACGATCCTCTTCACTTTGAAGAAAATTCATAATCCATCTCGTTTGAATTTTTATTCTGTTCGATACCGCAATGAATATTGTTGAATTGTCCAACTAATAATCTACTTTGAAAAATTGCCAAATTTTAAATTCAGTAGCAAGGAACCTAGTAGACTTATAGAATTTAGCACCCATTTAGACATAAAGAGTCATTTATCGGCTAAGTCAACAATCCTATACTTCCTTTGCACAGAATTTGGCCCTTTTGTACATTTATGTTTCTGTAGGAATATTTAAGAAGTAGGTAACATGTCACACGTAGGAAAGATTAAAACTATACCTAAGTAATCATGTTTATCAGCAACAGAATAAATTACAGAATAACAAGATAAATAGACCATAAAAAAAACAGAAGGAACTAAAGTGTAAGTATATTTTCATGGCGTCTAAAATAGTAAATAGTCCGCCATATAAGCGTATCTATTTATGTATTTGTGTATGTATATCAATCAACTGTCTGACACCCATAGTACAAGTCAACAGTACAATACAAGGTCTGCCTAGTTTGGGGACAGATGGCCGTGTGGGAAATGTTCCCACATATATTATTATTATATTAATTTTCCTGTGACGTGTTAAGGCATGAACAAGACCAAATGGCTACAATTTCCAACTAAGTTATTTTGGATATGAGTGGCGGCGTTGTTGGTCAACAAACTTAAAAGTTTAAACAAAAAGCCGATCGTAGGTATGTCTTTTACAGAGATAAGTTAGTATCTCTGTAGAGTCAACATTATTTTTACTTTGTCTCGTAGTTAATGAAATACAGGGTGGGGACGACAATACGACAAAAAATTTAAATACTGGTAATACTAGTTCATAACAATATTTTGAAACTATCAAATAAATCCTAAAAACGAAATAATAAAAAAAGTTTAGATATACTAAAGAGCATATAAATGTAACCAAAATAAAACACCATATGAAATATTGGTTTTCTAACTTTTGAGAAGAGCGGCAACTTGTGGCGTCATAATTTAACATTATTAATGCTCAATAAAAACAATTACACCAAATTACCAAATCCTACCATGATCGTTTTTTGTACTATTGCCATCCCCAGCCTGTGCAAAAGGTACCCACGTACGGCCAGCACATCAGACTACAATAATAATCTGTCAAATTTCTTTGGTAGATTTTTAACTTCATTGCAAAAGAATAAGGTTCATATTCAATTGGGAAAATTTTCCAGTTTGGTAGGGTTGATGTGCTGGCGTCTGTACAAAGCAACATCCTCGCCACCTTAAATGTTTAGGGTAGTTAGGCTCGATTCACACCAGCCGTGGAATTCTACAGAATAGAATTTTGTGCTCATTGCTTTATGTTCACACAAAAAAACTGATGCTCGTCTTCAGACGAATTCTACTAACTCGCGCGTGAATTGTGCCTTCGATAAGACTTCTTCTCTTCGGAGACTAGAGGCGTGACATAAGTAGCTACCTAATATATCTGTTATGTTGGTTTAACTTACCAAGTTCAACAATCAGCTCAAGTACGACCATGACGGCGAATCCGAGCAATGCACACGTGAACTGCAGCAGACCACTGCTGCCCTTCCACACCTCGAAGAACACCACATACACCAGGGTACCACACGCCAGACCCTGGAAATGTTAATATTGAAGATTGAACTGCCAGTCATTTTATATCTGTGGTCGAATGTGGATTAAGGACATTATGGTTATTGGCAATAGAGTCGCCCACCATTACATGTGACTTGGATAAAACTGGTGTTTGTGTGCCTATACTGCCCTCATAAGCCAAAAAGCGTCATCTCAAAAAAGTGAGACTCGAGAAAATTCATGTTTTAGTTTTTTTGATTTCGCGTCAACTTAGTAAAGTAGTTTTAAAATTATTAATTTATAATATTAGATACTCATACCCATATTTCTTATTGATGTTTTTAAAAAATGGAAAAATATGTTTTTTTTACCTCATTTTTGAGATACCGCTATTGGGCTTCGAATAATATGTTTATTAATTTGAGTTACCCCTTTTAGTTATAGTGTGTTCATAGAAATTTTCATACAAATGTTTTTCTATACATTTTTGCTAAAAATCCATGTAAAAGAAAATAAAACACGAAAAAAGTGCATTTGGAAATAATTTTAATAAACTTAAGATTAACATAATCAGAAAATTTTAAATTTTGAAAATCGGCATCTATGTTTTAAATCAGTCAGAAGTAGGGAGCTCCCTCCAGAAGGACAGTCTATTGCCTGGTATTATATTTTGAAGGGATTTCAAAATATTGTTTGACTTGCGAAATTCCGTTAAGCATGGTTTTCTTCTTTGGAGGTGGAAGAACATTCGTTTTTAAAATCTTGTTTCCAATAATACTAGCAGTTATATATTCACTATCAAAGGATGCCTTGTAATAGAAATCGAAACTACCTCTCGTAGCTTCCACTTGCACTATATCGCAGATATAAGGACGTGGATTAAGGCGAGACAGTTTGTATTGCGTTGTGTAATCTTGCCATTCATAAAAGTCATTGTGGTCCATTTTTTTTGGAATCACATTTTTCCCAGCACTAATCACAGCGGTATAAAAATCTTCAAAGTCATAAATCTTATTCTTCATCCGCTTCATAGACAATTCAACTCTGTGATGAAATGAGTCGGCAGACATAAAAGTGTGGCCGGCTTCAAAAAACTTTATAACAATTTTGTCAGCATTGATTTCACCCGAGTTAACTATATAAATTAGAAAAGAAAAGATTGTCCAGTTTTTATTTTGCGCTGAACAGTTATCAACCCTTATAATTATATTTTTGGCATCTCGGTGGAACAGTAAAAAATGGTAATATTGATTGATAGATTTGCATTTAAATATCGCCCTTATTGTTCATCACCTAGCGTTTATTTTTGTGCAACAAACTCTGCGAGTGCAGCGGCATCTCACATTTTGCGAACTATTTTCGCCTAATTTTTTTTGGCATCTCGGTGGAACAGTAAAAAATGGTAATATTGATTGATAGATTTGCATTTAAATATCGCCCTTATTGTTCATCCCCTAGCGTTTATTTTTGTGCAACAAACTCTGCGAGTGCAGCGGCATCTCACATTTTGCGAACTATTTTCGCCTAATTTTACTAAGCGCAAGAGCCGTATCAATAGTTCGCTACGCATTCAACAGATACCGCCAATGTTCTTAGAAATTTTGGCCAGCAATTATAAGAACTTTTCTAAGCGATTCCACCGTAAGTAAATATACGGCCATTGTGTTTAAAAATAATGATATACCTCTCAGCTCCTTAGTAATATCGTAAAAATTTGAGATATGCAATATTTTCTTAGTAGGTTTTAGGTGGTTTCTGGTTGAGATAGCGCCATGTAACTTCATTTAACCTGTAGGGAATTTGTTAAGCTATCAGATGCAACAAAAATCAGAAATTTGTATTTTTTTGAGATACCGCTTTTTGGCTTATGAGGGCAGTATAGTTACATTTGTGTGATGTAAAGAATATACCTGTGTGGACAACAATGGATAACAATAACATGACATGACCTATCCGATGGCCGATAATACATATCTAATAGGGATAAAGTATGTAAGTACCTAATATTGATAATTAAATTATGACGATATGATTAATTGCATTTTAATTGATTTTGTCGCAGAAATAGGTCGTCTACCTTTCAAAAATGGCAGGCGTGATGTAAAGAATATACCTACCTGGGTGGATAACAATGGCATGACCTATCCGATGCCCGATAATACCTTAGTAATAGGGATAATAACCTACCTAATTAATAATTATTGCAAATTAAATTATGACAGCATGATTAATTGTGTTTTAATTGCTTTTGTCGCAGAAATAGCTCGTGTACCTATACTTGCCTAATTAACGTACCTCTACGTAAAAATATTTCTTAAACACCTAAATATTTCGTTACTGTTATGCAATTAGTGCGTTTAGCCATATTTGCATGTACTGTAAGGGCCACTTTGTTAAAACTCTTCGAAAATGTGCTTAGGATTTAGTGATCATTCCCAAAGAATTGTGAAAGTCAAATAGACTGTAAGGTTGGGTCCTCAGTTCTCACGTAGATGATTGAGAGCCCACCTGTACCTGATAAACTATAGACACTACAGAAAAGTCTTTATACCAAAAGCTTTGTGTGTTCTGTGCTATGATAGTTAACACTTTTTAGATTTTGAAAGCGGTTGTATTTTTTGTAAAATAGCTTTTTATTGATCACTTTTTAGTACCTTCTTATCATCCAAATCCATTAAGAACCGGCAACTCATTTAAAACAGAGGTACCTAGTCCAAAGATTGAAGAAAGTAAAACGTCGTCTATGTAGATTTTTTTGGGACTTAGTTGATTTTTCAAAAAGTGCAGAATCAATTTCGATTAAATTTATATGGACCACCTCTGAGGCATACCCTATCCATAAGAAAAAGAATTTAAAAAATCGATTCACATTTGCCGGAGAAACAAATATAAATACAAAAAAAAAACAACATAGGTACAGACGAATTGAGAACCTCCTTCTTTTTTGAAGTCTGTTGAAAATCTGAGCTAATGCTAAACATAATTTGGGAAATCGAGATATTATCGCAAAACACTGTCCTACTTTGTATAACTTCGTTCAAAATGGGCCTTCAATTGTCATTAGGGTTGCCAACTTTTTTTGCAAGAAAAACAGTATATTCAGGTTGGATAAAGAAAATCAACAGTATTTCAATAAAATAAACAGTAAGTAGGTATTTTATTTTTTCCATGTTTTAAAAACACTTCTCGGTGCTTCGCGCTGAATTTAGTGTCATTTCTGAAGTCTTCATGAGGAGCTCATTTTTTGTTAAATATAAGGAAGATCTATTTCTGTTAGCCCGCTACTTTGCATTCATGACAGAAAAAACTCTTTCTGTGACGGGAACAGAAAGTAGTAACAATTTTGTAATATTTTAAATTCTTCTGAAGCGTTTACTATCAATTAATGTTTCAGCTTTTCGCCAGTACTCATTTGGATACATTTTTTGTCTTCTTCTGATACTCTTTCATAAATTACTTTGAACTATTCTAATTCTGAATTAAATCATCCATGCCAATACAATAGTAGGTCATTTACATTTGCATTAGAGTCTATGTAAATGTAAATGACCTACAATTTTTTCAAAATGCGTTTTCGTTCTGAAACGAGGGAGGCATGCACTGCATGCACTAAAAAACAGTATTTTTTATACTGTTTTTTTGTCCGACAGTAAAAAGTATAATTTAGTGAAAAACAGTATAATACTGTTTTTAACAGTATGGTTGGCAACCCTAATTGTCATACACGTTTTAAAGTTTATTACACAAATAAAATGAAACGTAAAAAATTTGAAAAGTAGAGAATTTCAAACAGTAAATGACAATGCCAGATCCTGCCCCACCCATGTTCAGAAAAAGTAACACATGTACAGAAAGAGTAAATTAATGAAAATAATTGTAATGAATATAGAACCTATCTATACTAAATTGTTTTTCTTTAGACCTTGCGGAATACGAAATACCTACCCACAAAATACAAACTCATTTTACCTTAAATACAATATAACCTATAATCAATGTCATTATTGTTTTTAGATTTAAACGGAAACCGCAAGTTCTACAGTCACTAAGACTAATGTTTAGTTATCAGCAATAAATAAGATGCTACATATTACATATTGCACAAGACTTTAATTGAGTGGGGCAGAGTTCTATAGAGTTTCTGGCATTGTCCTTTGATTTGAACATTTGACGTGCGCGGTACTCGATTTAAAGAAATTTACCTTTAAATGTAGTACTGCGCAAGTCAAATCACGTCTGTGTCAAGTCTCATCTTTCCTGGCACGCACTATAGGTACCTACATAGCTACTGTTTGAAATCCACTACGCTACTACTCAAATTAATTGAAAAATAAATGTGAAAGCAACTATAGGTCACCACTTCCTGTTGTTAGAAAGTTATGACCTTGATTAAATTGGGGTCCTTCGCCATTTCTTTTGTTTTCGATTTATTACGCTTAGGTAACGTACGAATACAAAATTCCAATACAAAATTCTTAATTCTCTCTTTAAGAGAAAACCTCAAAGTCACCAATTAAAATGAATAGCTTATAAATAAAAATATTCTAGAAATAGCTAGGTGTAGTTCAATTGTTTTGCTGGTAAAATAATATCGTTGGAATATCGTTACCATTGGTTCGATGGAATGCATTATGCCAGCTACACACGTAACGATCATCGCAGCGATTAAAGGCCTACGCAGACCGGGACGGCATGGCAAGGGATTTAAATTTTTACTAATGGACATTCAAACGTATCGATATAGAAAATCGATATAAATTGCTATGCTTTAAAATGCAAAAAAAAAATGCTTGCATTGGCAAGGCGCTGGAATGCCGCGGTATCTAAACGGCTAGTGTGCGCTGACTGACGGCAAACCGCAAAATCCCTTGCCATGCCGTCCCGGTCTGCGTAGGCCATAAAAAGCCTACGCACACCAGAATTATACAAACAACAAGAGCTATTGTACTATAAATCCATTAAGTAATTCTCATCTTGTCTTTTTAATGGCCAATATCAATAAGTTCTTCCCTATTACCCACATGAACCTTGAACATAATATGAAATTAACAACATAGGTAGGTACCTACGCCTCTGGCTGGGTTTGTTCCTTCAAGGAATATATTTAGAGAAAGGTAACGTTACCCTTACCTACATTTGCAGTTTCTACGTTCGTGGAATTATTATCGTGGACGACATAACCTGCAGTTTCAATACACACCTGTAAGATGACAGAATAAACGCCAGCATCAGCGGCGCCTGCGCCGCCCACCAGCAGGATACCGATACCAATACCGAGCGCCGACATGAAGGAGAACGTGAAAATGTACACGATGGACACCCATCGCTTGGTACCAGAGGCCAGCAGCTCCACACCAATGCAGAACGCGATTATGTACTTGTGGGCTGATACGGCACCGAACATGTACCTGAGGGAAAAAAATTATAGGTTTTCAATGCCGATCACATAACTGGCTTTTGCTCACGATTTCTTCCGTGTGAATTTCTTATTTACACCTAGCCTTTTCCCAAATATGCTGGAATCGGCTTCTAGTCTAACAGGATGCAGCTGAATACCAGTGTTTAACATGGAGCGACTGCTTATCGGACCTCCATAACCGTTTTACTGGGTAGCACGTTAGGTACCTTGGTAAGACTGGTTATCAGACTTTCAGGCTTTTGACTACCTATAACGACTGCCAAAAATCTACGGATGACAGCCGGGCCCAAAGGCTTTCTTGTTTTTAGAGGCACGAAGGGAACTCGGTATGAAATGGATGGTTACCCATCCACAGACCGACCGCAGCAAGCGTAGTTTTAACCTTTGACCGATCGATCTGTACGGCTTTAACTAACGAGCTTACTTACAGATACCATTTTTATAATAAAATATAGCCTATAGCACTCAGGATGTCGTAGCTTCTAGCGAAAGAAGTCCAGCACA
Source organism: Charanyca ferruginea (assembly GCA_947361185.1). NCBI lineage: Eukaryota > Metazoa > Arthropoda > Insecta > Lepidoptera > Noctuidae > Charanyca > Charanyca ferruginea. The sequence continues at coordinate 12,427,573 of OX376076.1, forward strand.
GACTTTAAACACAAGGAAACAAATAAACAAACTCGTCAGCTTTATTATAATAAGCTTAGATTTATATTATTCAGGGATAGGTATGTCTTAGTCCGTGTGGTGCCACGAATAGCACCACTTAATGACCAGATGATGGGCAGCAGCGTCCTTCTTATGCCCAGCAGTGGGCAGTCTTAAGGTTGAGATGATGATGATGATGAGGTATGTCATATGCAGCAGGTTGAAATCGAGCTCAAGGCGGAGCGCTGCCGGCGTACGCTGCGCTGGCACGATTTAACAGACACGGTCAAGTAGGGTGTCGCCATGGGCGGAGGCAAAATTAACGTGTATCATAGTCAATGGTAGGTACAACGATAGAGTATGTTGACGAACACGTTTCATGGTCAAATAATATCTCCGACAGACCTCGCAACAAAAGAGATTAACAACAAAATTAATGTAGGATTTGGATAATTAAGACGCGAAAATAACACTTCACTGAATTTATTTCTTGGTAAGAACAGTCTCTCACACGCAGCGCACCCACTCGCTCGATCGCCATCCCTCTTTCTTCCCGCTCACACATTCTTCACCTCTCACTCGCTCACTTTACGTTCCATTCCACATTAATCTGGCTTGAAAAAGATACTGGTCTGATGGTCTCTAAAGGAAATAGTGAAAAACCCCCATGTACCACTTAAATCCAAGTAACGAGCGGCTAGTGGTCTATAAATACCATTGATACTTCGGAAGCCCGCATACCTTGGAATTATCTTTATCGTGTAATTAATTACTTAATTTCTTTTTTCTAGCTGAAAAACTACCTTCCTGTTGGGTATCTCGTATTTAATGGTATGTTCAATGCCAAACTCCGCTTTTGATAAGCGGGCTTCCTACCAGTAGTAAGTGGGTATTAATGAAGATAGGTAGGTACGCGTTTCACCCGAGCTAATAGAGTAGTTACTAGTTAAGTACCTATTGATGGAGAAGTTAATACATGCTGTGCCGGCCGGATATTAGATGCACATCAGACCCTAAAATCTAATACCTTTAAACGAGCAATTCTTGTAACTATATATATATATACCATCCATCCATACCAATACCATCACCACCATCTTCCTCCAACCTCTGCTTCCTACTCATCAACATTTATTTCGGGTATATTATCAAAATCAAGTCTGGCTTGGTCATAAACTAGACCTGGAAGACGGGTTGGAGTTAATTGACAATACATTGAACCAGTTCAGACTTTACTCCCATCTGCATAGAAAAATCTCCTCAATACAATTTTTTGCTATTGCAAAATGGGTGTAACTAATAAATGCGGCTGCAAAAAAGTTTGATTGTTTTGTTCATTAGTAGGTGTTAGTAGGTATGTAGCGGTTGCCGAGGCCAATCATGCTCCTATGTTGAATCGCCTCGCATTGCTCTTTGAACAATTTACTCTCTACTCTCTTTGAGCAGGAAGAAGAAGAGGTGAAGACAGTATACTTGAAATACTTAGATGAATGATGCATGATGATGCACTTGACGATTATCAATAAGACGAGTAATTTTCCCAAATTACTCGTAACTTACACCGCTTTCATAATTTCCAATAGTACCTACCTACTACTTTTTTTATTTATCGTGAAATAGGCCAACCGCGGACCCCACGTTAAAAAAAAAATATAGACGAATTGCTAACCTCCTCCTTTTTGAAGTCGGCTGAAAAAATGCACGAAGTAGGTACACTACCTCACGGTTGGGTGGAAAATTCTATAAAACTTAGGTTGAGTGGAAACGTGCATATTATAAAGATCATATCTTTTCAACTTTTTGCATCGCTATATCTCTGAAATGGTGATTCAGGGAAAAAGTGTAAGATCAATTTTTGTAGATAATTGCATGATAAACAATTTTGTATCACCAATTTTTATGATACAATTTACCGTTTAGCTAAAGAATGCAAAAAACCGAGTTTTGACTCATTTGACCTTGAATATTTTTTTTTGCACACCTCGGATCTGTGGGGACTTTTGACAATTTATTTGTAATGGTGTTCCCATCTGTTCCGTGGGTGTTCCGAACATTCGTACCAATTTCAGCTTGTTGTGAGTTTATGCAAGGGTAGGCACAGGTAGGTACCCCTATTTTTTGGGCTAATTTGACCGGGCTATATCTATAGATAGGTAGGTACCTAGACATACTTTATTTAATAGCTAACCTGTACATTATCGTTCTAAAAAAGAAGATACGTACCTACCTACCTATACTTTATCATTGCATTAGTATGTGCGTGACACCATATACATCTATCTACATGCTTATTTATATTGGTATTATGTCGGTTGTTATTGTTACACTAAATTGACAATAAAAATAACCAATTTATTTTAGGTGTGCATTAATCCCGGTTATTGCCAAATAACCGTAAACAAAAATGATATTTTGCGACACTGTGGCTTAATGCCTAATTAATCAGCAAGGAAGTAGGTGGGTAGGTTACCCAAAATTGTATCAACATTTTAGATAACATGATTTAAGTAGGTACTTACCTACTTACTTAAAAAGAATCGATTTAATGCGTATAATTAATTTCGTTCTATTACTTAAATGGCGCTTGAAGATATTTAGGTAGGTACTTAAGTTCAGAAAATACCAATTTAAAAGATCATACTTAGTACCAACCTACCTACATATGCGAAAAATCTATATATCCATCACATTGAATGTTCCTCCCCAGGTATCTCCCAAGTCAACCCTTATCAACATATCGGTGACATTTTAAATCAAGTAGGTACCTACTTACCTACCTACTTATAAAACTAATAGATACTAACTACTGATGCCCGCTAGTTCGTCCGCGTGATTGTCGGATAACAGCGGGGTTTTAATGTTTTTTTTCAGAGATTAGCCGGAATAAACAGGCAGACAGACAGACAAAACCTTTATATTTTTTTTGAGTTTACAAACAGACTTACATTAATTTTTATTTGTACCTATAAAAACCACTACCTACCTATTTGAAAATATTTTTTAAATCACTGTGAAAGAAGTAGGTCCTACATATTTTAATAAAAATTTGCATTCCTACCTAGGTTTTCATAATTTGACTATCATGAAAGTGGTAATAGTAGGTATCTACCTACCTTTAATTATGTACCAGTATTCCGTATCAAATCAGCAATCAGTCCAATATTGGGCAATACTTATATAGGCAACACTATGAAGATTTAGATAAGCTTATCAAACAACATTTATTTTATGTAGATAATATACCTAATCGTTTAATCTGTTACTTTCGCTCGCATATGTAGGTACGTACATATATATAGTTATTGGGGTATTGGTTATTGACGTAAAATTTTAGATTAGGTCATAATAGCAAAGAAAATAAAAGTGATAGGTAAATATTTAGTCGGTATTAGCACAGAGATATTAAATTCACCTAAAATAATACCCCATTCAGGATTACCGGTACTACGCAGTAAAATATTTTAAAAGTTTTCCATTAGTCGGTACCTATTCGGACCCATTTAATATTTTTTCGGGTACCCAAAACCATCAAACCATTGGCAAAATGCTGTAAGAAATAACAGATCTCCCAAGTATCTACTTAAGTACGAAAAAGTACCTACTTGAGCAAGTAGGTAGGTACCTACTTCATGGAAGGAACTTCAAACTTACAACAGCCTTTATTAGGTCCTGAAGACATTTTAAATTAAGAGTAATCTTCAAGACCTACTTAGGCACGTAATACACAACTTATTATCACGTATTTGTTATCTAATAAGTACCAAGTACTTACTCGTATTGATCATACTTATTCTGAAGCACTTCCTTAAAAGGTCTACAAATAAAATGTTACCTATATGTTCGTACGTTAAGGGGCCATACAGAAAACTTAGGTTATTCCCAAAAAAAGAAAATTTCTTTGTACTGATACAATAATACATTATGTATCATACAACAACGATCGGCCCAATTTTTTGTTTACCATTAAACCAGGGGTCATTTATTCATCATTATGGACAACTGTTGCTTTGAACCCAAGTAGGTACCCAACCGTAAAATCGTATAAAAAAAAAATCAGGCGATCCATATATTTTGTCGAGCTATGCGAACATAAATGTGTTGATTAGCTGATTTACCATTAAGTAAGTTTATTTATATAATTAATGACACATCGTTCTGGCACTCTAGTAGACATTTGGAAATGTTTAGCTGATAAGCAGAAGCCGCTAAATCCATCGTGTTACATAGTAACATCCAGTTGATAAGCTATCTATTTTCCCAACAGTTGTAATATTTAAATAAGATGTTTCTAATCAAACCCTTCAAATTCGATCGCTATAGCATACTTTGTATCTACTAGTATGTATGTCTGTGGCTATACCGCTATCGTGGGTGAATAGATATGACAGGTGTCGTAATTTTCCTGTAGGTATACCTACCTACTACAAAGTCATAAGATAAAGTTTACGTGACTGCCTGCACTACGAGACGAGTATGTATCTACCAATTATTGTCTTTTTGCTATCGATTTATTGCATATTTACAATTATTGCTATGTCGAATCACCTATTGTCCCCGTCACCTCTAGACCATCAACTAATGCTAATAAATATTTCAGTAAACACAAAATGTCACACTATTTCAGTAATCATTTGCGAGTATTTTCCCACAAAAATGAACAGGAAAATTGTATTTGTTTGTATTTTTTATTTGCACCTGCCTTATCGGTTAGCGCTGCTGATACTATCTTAATATCCGTGTCGTTAGAGCATAATGAGTTTCTAAGTGAAAGATAACAATTCATTTATTAACACTAATACCGTGGTTTTTAGGAAGACAAGGCTCGACGCCTGTCTAGCAGGTAGGTAATTAATCATGTTCTTCATAAAACGAGCTAAAGAATTCCAATATTAGTAACTAGCCATTATTAGATTTAAAAACGTGAACAAACCTTGGCACTAAAAGTCATACAATATGACATTCTGACCGAAATATCAGTATTTTTTAGACTGAAGATAAGTAGATCTCAACGTGAAACTAAAAATGTAGACGGTTCTTTAACGATTAAGTAAAAGGATAATTAAATGACGCAGCGATAGTGGCTCGTGGTTAAGTAAACACCATACCATACTGGTCGATCAGTCAAGGATAAGCTACCCTAGCCGCTGGATAGGTGACCATTTCATACCCTCGGCGCCTCGGAAAGCACGTAAAGCCGTTTCTCCCGGCTGTCATTCATAGATCTTTGACAGGCGCTATGGGTAGTCAAAAGCCAGAAAATCTGACAACCAGTCTTACCAAGGGGTTGGGTGATACCCAGTAACTGGGTGGTGGAGGTCAGCTGCATCATGCCAGACTGGAAACCGATCCCAACTTAGTTGGAAAAGGCTAGGCAGATTTTTTTTATGGGACATGCCCGTCACACTTTTCTCAAAACTATGCGACTCCTGAAAACCATAATCAACAGTGGCGACCACTAGAAAAGCGTCGAGGCAATGAAGCTCGACGAGTCCCGGAGAAAATATTACAACTACCACCACTTCACTTACACAAGGCTAGGCAGATGATACTAATTAAATAACAAAACTTATAGTAGTACAAAAATATTAGTCCAGATAACATACCATACGTTTCCAACCGAAGACTCCAACCCTACAGCAAGGCCCTCAAACAGTTCATGAACAGACAACGCCAACACTATGAGCAAGCCTCTCAGAGCCGACGCCACAGAGTCCTCTTCCAACACTAGATGACTATGACCTGCGTGATGCATGTCATGTTCCTCTTTCTCCGGGACCGGTTCAACGGGTGCTTCAACGGAACCTCCAGCCAAGGAGCTCTTCCTCAGCCTAAAAGGTTTAGTAAACGAGTTGTTCCTCTTCTTGCTCTGACGGCTGTTGATGTACAGGTGCACCAGCTCCTCTATTATGTATATCATGAAGAATCCGCCGCACATGATGAGTCCGGCCATGAATAGTGGGAACTCGCCAAGCTCGCCAGTCTCTGGAAGCAAGGGAGACAGAATTGATTAAGGTGTGATATGACGGGATAATACGCTCTAGAATGGAGACCGCGTTTGGGCAAGCGTAGTGTGGGACGCCCACGGCCCAGGGGCACGATGGACCAACGAATTAAAACAGGTGGCTGGCAGCGGATAGATGCGGTTGCCCAAGACTGGGTATAGATAGAAGGTGACAAAATTACACCTGAGTTCCAAAATAAAATATTTTGGAACTCAGGTGTAATTTTGTCACAATTCGTATTTAAATGTAAGGGATTAAAATCCTGGCGTGCATGTTTTCTCAGAATGAAAAGCTGCTGCAGAGTTACACAGAATGCTACACTGTCTGTGGTAGTATCACGTAGTGTCCCTAGTATACCTACCACCTACACATCATTTTATAATCCTAGCATAACATTTTATCAACGATCATAAGTCATAATTATACTTAAAACTATTTTAATATTTAGATATATGGTTTAATTTTAATTTTTGTACAAAGTTTAAATGTGGAATAATTACAAAGATTAGAACAGAACCGATTAGTCAAAATTATCGATTAATGGTGATTGCGTGGCTTCGAGATAAAAGGCACCTATTTCCTAGGTAGGTATCTCTTAAAAAAATGTTAGAAGCTTTTTATAGTTACCACCTACCTACTTATCTTCGACACTATTATCTGTATTTCCTATAGAGACAATCATACAATCAATAAGCCTAGTATATGGTACTTGATAACATAGTTTTTGTCTGAAGATTACCATATCCATTACAAAGATCGATTTAAGGGCGCGTATTTGATTTAGCGCTACGCAACGCAATCACGACTGCTTTAAATGATTGCTAGCATCGTAGCAGCATGGAAGCACACTACACTAGTACAGTACAATGTTCTGTTTTTGTGCGTGAACGTGGAAGTATGAGCACGAATCATTGAAATTGAACGACAAAGGATTGCGTGCGAGGTTTTATAGCTATTTTCAGTTTGGCTACTCATCCTAAATACAAAAACTAAATTCCAAATTTAACGTATGGTATTTGGATGACGGAACTCTAGGAGGTGATATAGACACCGTTTTGAAAGATTTTCAACTCCTGAAACAGCAATTTGAATCTATTGGCCTAGACCTGAACCACTACAAATGTGAAATTTCTCTTTGTGACAATACCGACAGACAAACGACTTTAGATAAATTTAATGCAATAGCTCCACAGATCAAAATTTTAAAAAAAAGCTCACTGTATCTCCTCGGTTCCCCAATTTTAGATGATAGTTTTGCACCTTTCATTGACGAAAAAATCAGACATTTTGACGATATTTCGGATAGACTCTCCAAAATTAATCTACATTCGGCATTTACCCTCATCAGATGTTGTTGTTTTGGCCCAAATTTTATGTATTACCTTCGCTCTTCACCTTTTGGACAAAATTGATCAAATTATTAAAGATACACTAACTACAATTCTTAATGTGACCCTGGACGACCGAGCGTGGCTCCAAGCCACACTGCCCATTCGTTTTACGGTCTCGGGGTCCGCAAAATTTCCAGTGTTAGTTTGCCGGCGTTCCTGTCCTCCGTCCACAGCAGCGAAAAGTTAACTACAAAAATCTTATCCTCGTCACTGGTTGACTTTGAAGTGCCATGCTTGACTGATGCGGTGAACGCCTGGAAAGTGGCTTACTCAAGTACGGTTCGGCCCGTGAACTCTCTCTGGGAAGATCCAGAGACAATGGGATGAGCCGCTCTGCAGGTTGGTACGGAATAAACTTATTAATACGTCCACCAATTCTGCTGAGCGTGCCCGCTTGCTGGCTGTGGGTCAGTGGGAGTCGGGCCTCTGGCTTCAGGCACTGCCGTCACCTAACAATAGGTACTATGCTCAGTGACTCTACATTCCGGCTCGCTACATGCCTACGACTGGGCGCTTCTTGCGGGGCCCCGCATCGCTGTCAATGTGGTGAAGTGGTCGACTGCCTCGGTCACCATGGCCTTTCCTGCTGTAAAAGCGCAGGCCGGATAGCACGGCACGCCAGCATTAATGACATCATCCGTCGTGCTCTTGCCTCCGCCGGCGTGCCTGCTGTGTTAGAACCTAATGGCTTGGCACGTGACGATGGTAAGAGACCAGATGGAATGATCATAATGCCGTGGAATTTGGGTAGACCTTTGGTGTGGGATGCAACTTATGTCGACACCCTTGCGCCATCCCATCTTCGTAGCACGTCGTGTTGTGCTGGGGCGGCTGCTGCAGGTGCCGAAAACCTCAAACGGCGTAAATATAACAACCTTCTTGGAAGTTATATGTTTGAGCCGTTTGGGGTTGAAACACTAGGGCCATGGGGTTCGAGTGCTCACCTTGTTTTTAGAGACATTTCTAAGCGGCTGGTCGACTCTTCACGTGACCAGAGGGCTGGCCTTTTCTTGGGCCAAAGAATTAGCATTGCCATTCAACGTGGTAATACTGCTAGCCTTTTGGGCATTTGTCCCATTGTGAGCGATGCGGACGAGTTTTTTGATGCCCTGTGAGCCCTCCATTGTATATAATATATATATTTTATAATTTATTTTTAAGCTTTGTACATAATTAAATTTTTTAAAATGTTGTTATCAAATGAATAAATTACCCTTATAAATAATTGTCTAAAATAAATGAGTTCGTATGGCGGATTAAAAAAAAATCTGTATAGTATTAAGCATAACCTTTATTTTCATAAAATAAGTATGTATATTAGTTATGTTTTTATTATTTAAATACTGGTGAAAAACAATTGTCAAAGTGAACCGATTTTGTACTTTTTTCAACATTGCTTTTTAATGCATAATAGTAATATTTTCGTAATTTTGGCTCTGTAGTAGACTTTAAGTGACTTTAACTGACATATCGTGTTGGAAAAACGTAATAGGTATTTTGGCATACAGTAATGGCTGTATACGTCCTGAAAGTTAACTCTGACGTCTATTTTCGTAAAACGCTATGAAGGGATTGTCTTCGCTTTAAAAAACCGTCGTTAAAAATTATACTTTTACTCTGTAGCAGTCTAAATCAAGACTACTAATTTTCTTCCAATAATCTGCGTACAACATTACGATATTAATCTGGGAAAAACGCAAAAACATGAAGTTTTCGTCACGTATCGAATACAATATGTTTTTTACTTTTTTATTGGTCTGAGGTTTTTAACTACAAAACTATTTATCGGCTTATTCATTTTTACTGTTAGACCAACGGAGACTATTTAAAAAAGAAAATACATACCTAAGTGTAGTTCCTTTTAAGATATCAAAAACGAAGATCTGCCTCCTACCTTTGATGAGACAGGCTCATTGATATTTAGTGTACTTAGCTAAAATTATAACAATTATATTCTGTAAAACATTTCAGTAAACCAGTTGAATGTAAATGAACCATATGGTATCTACCTGACAACGTCGCCTTCGACGTCAAGCCTAGCCACGAATGGTAACATTAGAGAATCATAGCCTGGAATGAAAAAGGCCCTGCATATTATGCTAGTAAGCTAAGGCATTGCATTTGGCGTATACGTGCAAATATTCGCCTTATTTGGGTAATACAAAATCGACTTCATTTCAATAAGTTAGGGTATATTTTATATTATCCAAATACATTGCCATTTCTAAAAATCAAAAAGCCGGATTAAGTCGTCACAAAACCGGGCTTTTGGGTCCCAAAGCCGGACATTAAGAATATGGGAATATTTAATAAAATACATTATTTAAAAGCTGGACTTTTGAATTCCAAGGCCGGACGCTAAAACAAGGGATTTTTAACAAAAAAAATAACACAACACATAGGGGTACCTACTTTATAAGAAGCGTTAAGTTGCGAGTCAGCAAATCTCGTCACGTTCGCTCGTTCGCTACTGACTGAAGTGATTGAAAATGAAACGAAAAATTGTATAAAAAGCCTAACAAAAGCCGGACGGGCCGGACGCACCTAAATTTGGTCGGACAAGAGCCAAATGAAGTGCCAGCATTAATTAATTTAAGAGCACTATGAGACTGCAAATTTTCATACAAACAGCGATAACGTTTTACACCCGTAAACTTAGTCCAATTTTCATAATTTTTGGAAATGTATAATGAAAAACTTGGTCTGCACGTTTTCATTTTAAAAATATTGCGTACGATAGAAGTAATTATCATTTAAATATCTAAATTTTTGACTTAAAAACTTCCACGAAGGTTTATATATTTAAAAAATAAACTATACTGAATTACTTAAAAAGCAAAACATGGTCTATACGTTTTGCTTGTTTAAGTAATTCAGTATAGTTTAAGGGCGCGTATTCGATTTAGCGCAACTCAAAATCTAAACGATTGCTAGAACGGCGTAGCAGCATTGACACACACTAGTACTTAATACAATGGTCTGTTTGTGTGCATCAGAAAAAAGAATATGCACGAAATAAGCACGAATCATTTAAATTGATCGGCAAACGACAGCGCGCGATGTTTTACAGTGCTTTTTAAAATAATAGGGTATTTTACTCTATACGAGAAAAAATCTATAAATATGTTATTGAGACAGTTTGGGCATAAAGCAGTCGGAAAATGTAAGTTTTAGTTCATAAAATTACAAAACAATTTTTTAAATTAAATTCAAAGTTTTCAGTATTTTTAATCTGTTATAAAACACCGTGAAATAGTAGCGGCCATGTGATTACGCCGTACGGCTGTGTAAACAAAAAATTGTCAACTGTCAGTCAATCGATTGGCGTAATATAGGCTTTGTACTTTTATTATTTTCGTAACCAACGTAATTGTTTCATTATTACACCTATTACAAAATATGCTTTTAATTATTTTTAAATGATATACAATTATCATATTTAATATGAGCTCATTTGATACAAAACGAACTGACGTCATTCACGCTGAGCAATATGTCGTCCATTAAGAGGCGTTTTCGTCAAACTACGCGCGAAATTTGAAAATTTAAAATATGGGTGCATTTATATGGCACTTATCGATTGAATAAAAAAAATGTGTTTTTTTGGTGGCATATTAGCACTACAGAATTTCATTGAGACACTTTTCAAAAATGGGTGTAATACTCTATTGTCTAAAATAAATGAGCTCGTATAACGGACTGAAAAATATTCTGTATATTAAGCATACCATTTACTTTCATAAAATAAATATATCAGTTATGTTTTTATTCAAATACTGGTGAAAAAAAATTGTCAAAGTGAACCGATTTTCTACTTTTTCAACATTGTTTTTTAATATATTATAGTAATATTTTCGTAATTTTGGCTCTGTAGCTGTCTTTATGACTGTATATACTGTTGGAAAAACGCATAAAACAAAATATTTTGGCATATTGTAATGGTTGTATTCGTCCTGAAAGTTAACTCTGACGTCTATTTTCGTAAAACGATATGAAAGAATTGTCTTCGCTTTAAAAAACCATAATAAAAATTATACTTTTACTCTGTAGCTGTCTAAATCAAGACTTAATCTTTCTAAAACTGTAAATTGTCTTTAAATAATCTGCTCACATAATTACGATATTGTTCTGCGCAAAACGCAAAAAAAATAAGTTTTCGTCACGAATCGAATACGCGCTCTTAAGGTTTACTAAATCTAATGAAACCAATTTTTTTTTATTTCGTGAAGGTTTTGGGGGAGAAAAACGTCATCGGCCAAAACCATATTTCAAAAAGGAAATGTAGGTAATTGCCTCCTAGACTTGCAACTCTCTCTATCGCACGATACGGGTCGGGGGGCAGGGCCATAATATTGTATCTGTATTATTCACCCGGAGGGAGGCAGAGCGAGCGGTATTAAACAGATAGCATTTTTGAAAAAACCTACTCTTTCCGCGTATCGGTACCCTACAATCCTCTTAACTACAAGTTCAATATCTATTTTGACAGCCATAATACGATCTAAGTCAACACAATAAGTCGTCTAACCTCCTATTCCTTAGTCATAATACAAGTTACACGGTAAAAGGAAATTAAGTCAATGCATGCAACTACAACAATAGTAATTAAACTTTTCGTAAATATCAAATTATAAGGGCCAATATCCAAACTGGTAATTTGAAACAGGTTTTCTAGAAGATCTTGGTGTCCTTAGGTTAAAGATAGACGCGACCTTGCCATAAAATTATGTACCAACCTTCGTAGTACAACTATAAAATCATTAACTGGGATTATTGTATGCAATGGCAAATCTATACCTAGATCACATAATTATGCGAAAGGTGACACCACATGTAGGTAATAGTAATAATAAAATCTGGTTATTTCTGAAAAAATAACATACAAGTTACGTTTTAAATCCACTTAAACTTAACTATAATCTTACGTGGAATTAAAGATTTTACAGTCAAAAATCAGTTGCTAGTGTTGCTACCTTGCTTAGGAAATGTTTTTTAGTACATATTTTACAGTTTTTTTCAATTTGACATACTATGGATTTTGGCAACCTATTAAGTATTAGGGGCAGACTGCATTTCCACACCCTCTCACCATACCTACTCTTACATTTGTTTATTCCAAAGGTTGGAAGATATGACAGATTAGGTACGTAAGTTGTTAGCCAAATGGTGACAATACTGAGTTACAATGGCTAAATATCGTTTATCGAATTTGCTCATAACTTTACAATACTGAAATAAATTATGGTAGTTATTAAATCTTTATTATTGAACTTAATTTTTAATGGAACGATTGCGATTTGTTGTCTATGCCACTACTTGACTTCATCATCTTCCCATATTTCTTGGGGTGGGTGCAACACGTTTCCTTCCTCCATCCCGTTCTATCAACTGCCACGATATCACTGACTCTCTTCTCTATCATATCATTCTTCTCACAATCCATCTATCTTTTCTCCGGCCTTCCTCTCCCTCCACCCATCCGCAATTAAATTCATCTCTTTTTGTCACATGTGTTTTATTCCTTTTCTCCATCAACTTGAACTATTTAGAGAACTGGTTTACTTAAGTATAAGTAGAAGACTTTGGCTGCTTCGGCTAAGAATCAATTTCACATTGACTTTCGCACGAACTAAAACTAATATGTAGGTAATGTAAGAGGTCCAACTGTAAGGCCTCTTACATATTTGGTGGATAAGGATTCTAATACGATTACTTATTGAATCAAACGCACTTCATTTAGTATTTGCTTTGTAATAATAATAATCAAACGTATGCCCGTGAGGGGGTCCGGCTAAGAACTTTGACGACATGGTTGGCGCAGTGGTTGAGCGATCGACTACTGCGCTGCGTATCGCGGGTTCGATTCCCGCACGGAACAAATATTTGTATCGCCTACAGATAGTTTTCCGGGTCTGGGTTTGTGTATGTGAGTTTAAATGTTTGTAAACGCACGACACAGGAGTAATATTCCCAGTGTGGGGAAAAGATAAAATAAAAAAAATTACGCTTCTGTTAAATAAAACAATACCTACAATTCTACAATTTGAACCTATTCTAATTATTCTAGAAGGATGCAGAGTGTTTAGGCATAAAGTTAAAGGTACCAGAATGCTAAATGCATGCAACCTTTACCTACAGTACTTTCATAAAATGCGTCTCAATCAATCAAATCACTGCCTGTGCCTAGGTACGGTCAGCAACGAAAGTCGATTAACACTTCAGATTTTTAAATAATAATTCTTGAGCAGAAGGAAATACGGACAGGATAGGAAATCAAGATAAAATAAACTCTTGACTATGACCTGAAATGCTGTAAAGTGTTACCTACTTACATAATGTGACCATACGTCCCGCTTTGGGCGGGATCGTAACTCTTTTAGGATCTCTGTCCCGCTGTCCCCACTTAGAGGAAAAATGTCCTGCTTTGTCAAAAATGCTATTAATGATTTAGAATTTTGGTGATTATGTATTATTTTGACACTCACAACACATTTTTTGTTTCGCGACAAATACGAAACGACTGCCTCTGCCTAGCTAGACAGTAGAAAGTCATGTCACTATTAGGTCTTAGTTACTCTTGTAATCTAGTCTACATAAGAATCCTGTTCTTCGTCTATGAAATATTTTTTTTACATAATATTTCCATAGAAGGCGTCCCGCTTGGATGAATAAAATAAATGGTCACGTTACACTTACATCATGTCTTTTTAGAGGATATGAAAATATAATAGTGTTAATCTACTTTTGTTGCTGACTGTACTATCCGAAGAAGTAGACAATAAAGGTGTAAGTACCTATTTATGTACTTATATCACTCGTTACTATTGTGTTAGTAATGCTCAGACAGACCAATTTATTGATCTGAGGTGTTGCTAATCCTGGGGGTTGGGGGCCCTAAAAATCACTTTTTAAGGGACCACACGGCACACGGTTAAGCAGTCAACAACCTCTAGGCTAAACTGCGAGACGCCATACAGAAAAAAAAAAGCAAATCCTGGGTTACTTTAGATTGTTTTATCGGAACAACTGAATAACAATAGACGTATCGACTAGAGCATTGTGCAGATAGCTTACGTTAATCAGTTATAATTAAAATATAATACCTATTTATCTTTTTCTTATTGATATTATTATAGATATGCATCAGAATGAGATAAACATACCTACTGAGAGAATATACCTACTACCTTAATCTATACGCAGAATACCACGATCACCTTATCTTAGAGAAGTTGATATAATAATACAACTAATTCATTCATTTACAGGTTTTATTACGGGTAAATATTTATTATTTATTTATACTTCATGCACAAAGGTACAAAGGCTAATGCCTTAGGTATTCTGTACCAGTCAACGAAGGGTAGTGAACAGATAACGTTGCAGGTGCATATCAAAAAAGTAATAATTAAATAGTTGAAAAGATATAAACTTCACAAACATAATTATATATCGTAAACCATATTAACTACTATATAAGTACAATATTATAATATAATAATATTGTCCATTCCTGCCTATGTATTTAAATTCCCAGGAAACCGGATCTTAAGATACTGGTTTTTCAAATCTACACTACACTACGTAAATTAGAAATATTAAAAAAAATCTGGGTTAACGTTTGTTAAATCCTCGCATTTCCCGTAGTGTCAGAAACTTAATTTTGTCCCATAATTCCTATTAGTTATTGAATATAGCATTAGCTGTAACAATTGACCTCACAATCCCAGGGTATACTTCACGCCGTCAGTCCTCATTGTGCTCCCATCACGCCGACGACAGCAGTTATGTTACATGACCACCATGACCTTTCACGTCGGACATGGCTACCGGCTGCCTGTCACGGCTGTCACCCTTCACTGCGTGCAATCACATACCTACTTACTTTTTAAAATGCTGCTGAATTACCGTATTCAGCAGCATTTTAAAAAGTAAGTAAGTAAGTCGACTCGATAAAAAAAAAGTTAGTTAATATTTCCTCAACTAGGTCTTTCTGTGGCACCGATATTCTCAGCAAATAAGATAGTTCCTACACTATGGTGAAGATCCCGAATATGGTAATAATTTTAAACAGCAGACGTTTCGCGTAGGTTTAGCATTCTAAACGAGGAGCAACGTAGGCCTCGCTCGGAGGCACAGATACGCGTAGGCCTCGTTAGTAGGCAGTGCACTGGAGCGCGTAGGGATAGCGTAGATAATTATATCGCGCTTAAGGGCAGCGTAGGCCTTAATCGCAGGCACTGCAGCGCGTAGGGGTAACGTAGAAATATTATGTCACGCGTAAGGGCAGCGCGTAGGCGTCACTTGTTGGCATGGTGCGTAGACGTCAACGTCACACGTAGAAGTCGCGCGTAGGCGCTGCGTAGGCCAGCGAGGCCTACGCGGTGCAGTGCAGTACAGTCGAACAAGCTATTTGGTATACAGGCAAAAATATTCATCTTTCTACTACACACACAATATTTTATTTTATTTTATTTTTTTAACTCGAGTACGTAGGTATCCCTTGTATCTACCTACATGCTCAATATAAAGCAAATAAATTAAATATTGTTATTGTAGTAGAAAGATGAATATTTTTGCCTGTATACCAAATAGCTTGTTCGACTGTACCTACGCCTGACAATTTATTGCATCTATACTATGTAGGTACTATTAGCGTAGTTAGATGTAATCGAAGTATCGCAGAGAACTGCGCGTTACTTTTTGGAAAGAAATCGATATCGGGTAAAACATGGTTGTTTTTATTATCAGATGTCTAGCTACCTGCACGTACACACGCGACTTAATAACTAATTAGACAATTGCACGATTAAAGAATGACCGATTACAATTTCATTGTTCGTTGACCGCTCTTAATTTGTACATAATCTGTTTATGATTAGGTTTTCAATTAGGTTGTAGGTACAAGACAAAAACAACAACAATTTTGCATATTTTTCGGTGCATAATTATAACGCGTTAATTTACGCGAAAAACTTTTATAAAGCGAGATTTTGCTGAAATTGCTTCTTAGTACGGCCAACAAAAAACAGTAACCGAGGACATGGATAGCCTTTTAAAAAAACCTCATCTACAAAATAATACACGAAACATAAATTATCAACACATTGCTGAGAAACAGCACGGCTAATCGGCGCTAAGTTAGGGTAATTTTCAATGCTTGATGAAAAATCAGTGCATAAAGAAAAATCGGTAAATCGGTTGTACAGAACGGCCGGACGTACTCGTAAATAGATATCATATTTTTTATACAGCTTGTTATCTCTTTTGTTAATTGTATGTACGCAATGATATTCCTTTATTCTTTTGTTAGGGTCGCCGAATATTAGAAAGTTTGGTACCCATTACATACGCAATGCAATTAAAATCCAATTACCTATATGTACGAATGCCAATTGCCAACATTATCTAATTGAAAGTTATGCAAGAACTTTAGAATGCAGTAAAAAGAAGTACCTACAAAAGAAATTGTACTCATAATAGGGTAGGTACCTATATTACAACCAATTTTAAAAAGTGTCTCAATTAAATTCTGTAGTGCTAATATGCCACAAAAAAATAACAAAATTTTATTCAACCGAAAAGTGCCATAAAAATGCATTTAAATTGTACATTTTCAAACGCGTGTCTTTTGACGAAAACGCTCTAAGCAGTGGACGCCATGTTGCTCTGTGGTCATGACATCAGTTGGCTGTGTAAACAAATGCGCTGATATTTTGTATGATAATTGTACATTATCTAAAAATAATTAAAATAATATTTCGTAATTTTAAAATTACGTTGGTTACGAAAATAATAAAAGTACAAAACCTATATACGCAGTTGACTGACAGTGACACTTTTTTGTTTACACAGCCGTACGAGGTAATAACATGATGTCTACTATTTCATGGTGTTTTAAAAGAGATTAAAAAAATGAAAACTTTCAATTAAATTTTTAAATTTATTTTGTTATCTTATGAACTAAAACGAGTGGCGGCGTTAGGCGACGGCCATGTCGGCGACCGCCGACGGCCTCGCGCCTATGGGGGCCCCGCAAAAAAGTTTTTCTATTTGTTAAAATTAGTCATTCCTATTTATTCCCGTATTTTCTATAGTATTCATTATCTACAGTTGTCTGCCAATATTATGAAAGTAAAATAATTACGCGCGCGATATTCGGGGAATCCCCGAATCCTTAATTTGATTGAACTAGAAATAATCTCTTTCTAGGGGCCTCGCAAAGAATTTCTCGCCTACGTCAACTTTTCGGCTAGCGCCGCCACTGACTAAAACTAACATTTTCCGACTGCTTTTTGCCTAAACTACCTATATCTCAATAATATATTTATAGATTTTTTCTCAGAGTAAAATACCCTATTGTATTATAATAAAACAATTTCTTAAAAATAATACATGACTCAATTTATATTTAAAAATATGTAAGTAGGTAAGTTTTTTCCTTAGTGACTAGTATGTAAGTAGTTATATGTATAAGATAAATACTAGATACACATTAGCCACTTATGTATGTATATTTAGCACGTAACTGTGAAAACTATGTAAATCTATTTTTAGTAGTTCTATAAGTACTTGTGACAAATTATCACGAGTTTTTGTTTGTGAACAACCAAATGCACTTTACTATAGGTCGATTCTGTAAAATTCAAACAACAACTCGCATCTCACATCACTATTCACTCTCACTTCGCATTAGGTTCAAAATGACCTTGATATATTTGACACTTTGAATCGGGTTCGAGTCCGAAGTGAGCGTCGAAGTGATGGGGAAATTACCTTACAGAATGCCACTAATTACGTCATCTCATACTTTATCTGTCAAAATCTCCCTGTCAATTTAGTTCAACTCGCTGTCACGCTCGCAAGGGTGGCGCTAGTGTAAATTCAAATTATCAATCGAGATTTTAGAATGCCAATCAAGAAACTCACAACGGATTCAGATTCGAAGTTTAGAATGAGGTCTTACAGAATCACACCCCTGGTCTATGACTGACAAATGCTGGCAAGTTGCACTGTTTTGGTCCAGGTTCGCTCAAATCTGTGTGATTCTTTCTTCAAAAGACCACCTCAAACATTAATCTACATGGTTCCCACATTATAATTCGACCATTACAAGATATTGTATGGTGTAATTAAAAAAGATTTGACCTCTGAGTTTAGTTTTGTGCCAGTCAGAGTAGTCGACTACGAAGCAAATAGAAATACTTACATTAAAAAAAACCCGAGAAAGTGCGAGTCGGACTCGCCCACCGACGGTTCCGTACAATTTTTTAGGTAAGTAGACGGCGAGACTCGGTTCCTGACTGAACTACATATTTATAATGTATCGAACATTATAAATATGTAGTTCAGTCAGAAACTGAATACATTATAAATATGTAGTTCAGTCAGGAACCGAGTCTCGCCGTTTTTCCCAAAATTCAATTTCCAAAATATTTATGACCGCACATAGATTGATTTACGTACTTTAGATAAAGACTATATTTTTTATGATTTAATTACAAACATACCTATAGTTTTCAGACTTTTCCCTGTATGTAGTATAAGACGATTTTAACTACTTAGACGATATTACTTGCCAAATGTCATAGTTTTAGGTCAACGGTATATACCTATCCTATAAATTTTGATTCCCTTGAGAGTGTCAAAATATACGTTTTGTGCGGCATAAACGACCGTATCTTTTTTCACGTTAACTTAGAAGTTTGGTTTTTTTTTACAGGTTCAAGACTTTGTAGACCTGAGTATAACTGACCGTGTTCCCGAGATAAAGGGTCTTGGCAGACAGACGGATGGACGGACAGAGAGACGGACAACAAAGTGATCCTATCAGGGTTTCGTTTTTCCTTTTGAGGTACGAAACCCTAAAAATGAATGTAATGTTACTGTTATTTTTTATCTACTTATTTACAAAATATATAATAGTAACTACGTGATTGGTAACAAAGTTTATGAAACAGTTTGTAGATAATAAAGTTTTTTTTATTATTAGGTACCTATTATTAAATTTATTTGCAAAGAATCTAAGTAGGTAAACAAGGTGAGTTGTAGCTCATGTTACAAATGACTGTTTGGTTCCAATTTCTACCTTGTGGCACTTGTAACTAACACTGTTATTTGGAACTAATTAGATAATTCACTCCTTTGAGCCAGTTAAATAAACTTTATGCCGACAACTCAGACCAATAAAAACTGAGGCCGACAATAATATAGTTCGTAATACAAAAATTATCAAAATTGACAAGTTAGCGTCAGCGAAAACAGAGCTCCGTTAAATGCAGCAGCACTTTTCATTTATGATGTAAAATACAATAGAAATAAAGTAGAAAATTGCTTATTTTAGTCCATTATCAATTAGTAAGTGCTTGAGCATATTATTGCTGCCGTTAAAATTAGCGTTGAATTGAATAGCAGAAACCTAGAAGATGACTCGTGATGACGCAGAGAGTCGCAGTCTTGGAGTAAAGCAAAGACTCTTTGGAGTAAAGTAATCTACATTCGCAAATGTAGATTACTTTACTCCAATAAATGAAATAATATCCTATCTGCGCACCTACATCATGGTCATAGTCGCTACGATACCCACACAATGCAACACAGAATGTAGCAGTTAACCTAAGCTAATACTTATACTGTGACCTAAGTATTGTTTTCCTACAATGCTATTTCAATTTATGTACCAATACCTACGACAGCCGGAAATATGTTTAATGTTTTTTAACGTTGCTTAATTTATCGATAAATTCGGCATTACCCTAGAACTATACAACACTATGCACTTATTTGACGAGAGGTTCATTTATTCACTAGCGGCCCGCCCCGGTTTCGCACGGGTTCAATGTAGATCTAACTAAACGACTAGACCTTCCTCTTAAATCACTCAATCTATTGATGAAAACCGCATTAAAATCCCTTGCGAAGTTTAAAAGATCTTAGCTATACAACGGGTGCGATTTTGTTTTATACATAGGTAGGGTACTATGTAAAGATTCTTACACATGCAGGTCGTCGTCTAGGGAAATATAAAATAAAATGTAAATATACGCAACTAGCATCAGTCTGCGACTTCATTCGTATCAAAGTTGATATTCTAAAACTTATGACACTATGGGCTATCACTGAAATAAGTTTTACAAGATATTATCTCTTACAAAGAAAAAAAACTGGCCAAGTGCGAGTCGGATTCGCACACAAAAGGTTTCGTACCGATCTACAGTCTACACAACATTAAACATCGAGCAAAAAAACGGCAAAGAACCACGTTTGTTGTATGGGAGCCCTCCTTAAATATTTATTTTATTCTGTTTTTAGTATTTGTTGTTAAAGCGGCAACAGAAATACATCATCTGTGAAAATTTTGACTGTCTTGCTATCACAGTTCATGAGATACAGCCTGGTTACAGACAGACAGACGGACAGTGGAGCCTTAGTAATAGGATCCCGTTTTTACCCTTTGGGTACGGAACCCTAAAAACAAACAAACTTTACCTCGTATGTAATGATAAAATAAAGACGCAAGCGCATGTGGTAACTAGGTATCTACTCATAAATTGATGTCAACAATAGCATCCTACCTTCTTGATAATGGTGTTGCATCTGCACAAATAAAAACCTAGCCGTGATGTGTTTTATTAACACAAAATGTAGTAAGTATTAATTAATTAATTGCATAATGATTTACAACGTGTTTTTTTTTAAATCTAGGTACTCACCTTGCAGTTCTTCAATGTTTTCATCTACTTCGGGTAACAAATGCATGAAGGTGGTCGCGAACAGGATTCCCCCTCCGAACGCGAGTAAACCCATTACCAGCTTATTGGAGGAACGCATGGTGGAGTCACTGGTCTTGAACCAATCATACTTTAAGGATATGAGCAACGGCAGGCACCCAGTCACCATGGATATGCCGAAGAGGCACACCATTGTGATTACTTTTGCCGTAAGGGTATCTTCTATTTCTTCCTCCATTCTTAAAGTCATGTTGGCTGTTATATTTCTGTCACGAATTTAAATTAATTTTGTTCCGCAGTAAACGGTCGGTTGTAGCCGCACGGTATGTTGCGCACGCGTCGCTGTCTGATCAACGATCGGTCGACTGAGCTTCCTGCGCTCCTGCGCTTGTAGGCGGGCTCTTGATAACGACTCATTATAAATGATAAAAATGACAGTAGTTTGTTCGCTGTCGCATCAATAAGCTGCTGTTTGTTGTAATCAACCGTGACAATAATCTAACGTCAATATCTGATTCGTAAACATTTAATTGTTCTTTATACGTGGGTTGTAAAGAGTATATCTAATAAAACTAAATATTAAAAAGATTATGAAGATAATCGGTAATACGTGACCAAGACGTGACCCTATTAGGGTCACCCCTAAGTAGGTAAATGACCGCGTAGGCTTATAGTATGTACCTACCTATAGAAATAGTAAATTAACAATCTTAGGTATTTTGCAATTTTCAGCTCAGTTGAGTAGATATTAGAATAATCCGATACATGACGGCCTAAGCACACCGCGTTTTTTAAAGGAGCCGTCGACGCGCGTTTTATGAATGCCCTTGTTAATTTATTAAAATAAAGAGATGTACCCCTCTACCACTGGTATTTTACGAGCGTTGGTGTTTATATAACGTCTGTCGCGACGTTGGCGTCGCGAATCTGTCTCTTTGCAAGCGTCGCGTCAACACGACGTTAACGTTGCATTTTTTGACAACACACAAATAAGTACGCGACGCGACGCGTTCATCGAGTGCGCAATGTTACCGCTTGCCACGCGCAACGTCAACGTCGCGTCTGTGCAACTTTGTTGCTGCGCAGACGTAGAAGGAACGCCAAAGCTCGTAAAACGCCAATGGCATAGCATTAGAATATCATTGTATAGCAGCCTTAGTCTTAGATTCATAGACGAGGCTTAACGTAATGTTACGATTCGAACTGTCAAAAATACTCCAAGACTACTGTTTTCACAGATCGAAGAGTAAGTTTACGCTAAGTTTCACCTTGGCATCTTACTTCTAGACATTGTATTGCTACATGTCTAGAAGTAAGATGCAAAGAACAATCTTGCAGATTCAGATACCTAGGTAATACAAAATGAACGCACGTTACTTTCATCCTCATCATGATTTTTAGATCAGATCGGCGGGCCATTAACTGGTGGATATAGTGTGCTAGTTGATAAACTATTAGAGAGATGTGCCGAGTCAGGTTGAATCGAGTACCTAGGTACTTATTCGAGTACCTTGCAATACCTACCTACTCATGAACTCGAGTACTCAATTTAAAGTAGGCTGGATACACAAAACTCGAGTAAGAGTCTCGAGTATTCATAGTACTTCGTACTGAGTTGTAGGTACCTACTGTCCAAAAAATACAGGTTTCTACTTTTCTTGTGCGTGAAGTCAAAAGTTGGTTTATTTGTTCTTTGTATTGTTGTCGTTGGGACTTTGTGAGTTTTTATTGAATGTTTACAGTGTTTAAAAGAAGTAAGACCATAATTATAGTTACCTACAGATTACAGAGAAACTAAATATACCTACAGTGCGTGCGTACATTTATTTCAGTGTAGGTATCTACCTATATTGTTTTTATGAATTAGGTAGGTAGGTATGGCCCA
The DNA here is from genome assembly GCA_947361185.1 of Charanyca ferruginea. Classification (NCBI taxonomy): domain Eukaryota; kingdom Metazoa; phylum Arthropoda; class Insecta; order Lepidoptera; family Noctuidae; genus Charanyca; species Charanyca ferruginea. Next base: position 12,450,581 of record OX376076.1, read on the forward strand.
AGCAAACAAAATACAATAAAATTTGGAACTTTTTCATTAAACTCAACAATAAAAAGGTGGTGTTTGTTGTTAGCGTTAGAATTTGTGTTTTACGTCTCATTGTTTTTATTTAATATTCTGCTAGTGCTTTTTTTGTAAGTGAGAAACATTTGAGTACCTAGGTACTCGAGTCCAATGAAGTAGGTAGGTACTCGAGTATCTGACCATAGATGAATATACTCTAATGTATGTATGTATGTATGTCATGTATCTGACCAACTACTTACTCGAGTACTGGATTCGAGATTCTCCGAGTCCGACTCGATTCTTTTTATAGCGAGTACTAAAATACTCGAGTACCTACCAAAAATGGCCGGCTCGGCACATCACAGCGAATAGCGTCATGATAGCTGATCTACTTCATTTATGAGAGTAGGATAGATCTGTAGAAGTCAATCTCCGAGCGAGTAGATACAGACAGCGTCATCAACGCTTACCCCCTATACGAAGTTTCAATGCGTGGGGGGTAAGCAGTTGATGACGCTGTAGTTTAACCAACGGAACTGGAATTTAAAATAGATACCTACCTAGTTTACAATGTGAAACAACAGCTAGTGCTATTAAATTGCCCTTACGAGAGCGTAAGGCATTTCAGCATAATAGAGATTAGTTTATGGACCACTGTTTGTAAGCTCTATTAGATATAAACGCGGAATTTAAACGCGTGTTCTTTTAAACTGGTTGACAACAAGTTTAAATTAATTAGATATTAGTGTTACTCTCTGTTTCAATTAGGGCACAAAAATGAATCACATTCATCCTTAGGAATTCATATTCTTAAGGATGAATGTGGTTAATTTTTGTGGATTATTGGAATACAACTTTGATGACATGGTTTTTTATAGAGAATGCAACATAGTTAGAAGAAAGATTTTATATTTCTGTGGACTGCAGATATCACCCTTCTTGTGATTGGATTTAGACAATAGTCGAAACTCGCTACACATTTTTACATTGGTTTTTCACATTTCCTAACAGTTTCTTATACTCATCTTGCCTACACCTTGCCTTGCTTTGATCGTTTTAATTTAATTGTACGTTGTTTTCTTTAATCTCTTATTTAGTACCTACATTATTCTCTTTTTTGATAAGCCGAAAGAGCTTATCAAAAAAGAGAATAATGTAGGTGTTCTCTTTATCTGTTCCTTGCTTTTTTTGCAGCATCTTGTTTTTTTAATTGCTTTGATCTTAAGAACATATTGGTCGGATATCAACGCAAATGGAAAGTCTGTTTGGCGCTTTCCTTGTCGTTTGTATTTTGGATTGGAATATTGAATACCTACCTCTTCTGGGTACCTACGCCTAATGAATGGAAAAATATTGACTTTTTTCAATCAATTTATTAGCCTATTTTATTGCCTCTAATGGCGACATGGCGTTTTATTAACGACATTTTGGAAAATCTGTGCTACCAAAAATATCCGTCAGTAACTGGCCATGCAATAATATTACTATTGGCCACCCATGCCAGTTACTGATAAATTAATGTGCATAGGTATTTTTATTTGATATTTTTTTAGGAGAAAATATGCAAAAATTACAATCAATTACAAGCCACCCGCTTAATCGTGGTTCTTAAAAGATGCTGACCGAATGGACCTTTTAAAAAGGATCACTTACCATCAGTACAATACTCCAAACACAAAAAAAAGATAAGTTTACTACACAAAATAGGTACCACAAAATTAAATTTTAAGATTAACCGTTACGTTACGCTAATTTCAAAACATGCACGCCGGTTGTCACAGAAATGGTCGACATTTTTGGCGCTAATATCCATAATAGAAAAAAATGTTATAGATGGCGTACATACTGTGAGGCTAACTCTTTATTTATGCAGTTGAAGTTGATAGCGGCCAATTATTGAAAGTGGTCAGTTACACCTTGGTTTTAAAATTTTAAAAGGTCTATGTAGTAATGTTAGGACACTTAGGTAATTAAATTAAATTGTTAGATTTATAATGCTTTGTCAATTTGTCTCCTAGCATCGGGTTGAATGATAGCTCACTTTATCAAGAGTTCACCGAGGGAGATTGTAGTAGAACCTTAAAATAAAGGATATATCCGCTAAGTGTAGAACAGCATAAGTTAACTGAGCTCAAATGCATAAGAATATTTGAATTTCGCGGGCCAACATCCTACTGAATGGCAGAATGGCTTGACATGACAGCAACTGTTATCAACTTTTATCAGGGATGTTAAAAAATAATCGATTTTTATTTAAATCGATTATTATTTTATATTAATCGATTTTTTATAATCGATTTTGATAGTAACATTAATCGATTTATAATAAATCGATTATATAAATTACGCATTTAAATCGATTTTCATAAACAGCGTCATCTATGCGAAGAATGAAAAAAACTTGAAGTAGTAAGTTTCAATTCTATAAACAGCGCCATCGGCAACATTTTGTGACAATACGTTAACATTGTCGTTTAGCTTTTTGACTTATCGTTTCATTTAATTTAAATTGTTTTATATTTTAGTTTTTGAGACCATAACGTTGTCGTTTAATTTTTTAAATTATCGTTTTAAATATTTTACTTTAATACTAGTCAAATGTAAAATAGGACTGGACATTTGTGACAATAATTATTTTAAATTTTTTTATTGTTTCAACTTGAAGCTTAATTAACAAAAGATTTGTTTTATATTTTAGTTTTTGAGACCACAACTTAGTCGTTTAGTTTTTTAATTATCGTTTTAAATATTTTTTTTAATCTAGTCATATGTGAAGTAGTACTAGTACTATTAAGAATTCTGTGGTAGTACTGAACATTTATGGCATTTTTTTTATTTGTATATTTTAGTTTTTGATACAATAAGGTTGTCGGTTGTTGGGATCCTCATCATTTAATTTTTATTATAATAAAATGTTTAATGGTACTGAAAATTTGTACCAATAATGATATTTGGTTTCTTTATTCCTTACCTTGAAAGTACAGGAACATTCGCTTTGATTTTTAGTTTTTAATTGGTTATTTTTTTTTTATTCATGAATATCATTTCATTTCAATATGAAATCAATACAATCTGGTGATTGTATTCGCTTTTGAATTTGTATTTCGATTTGTTTCTTTTAACGATGCGGCGCGGGAGTATCGTGCTATACTGACTCGTGCCAGTACAGCACGAAGCGCCTTATAGGTATTCGCTTTTGAATTTGTGTTTGCTTTTTTGGCTTCACTTTCAGTGTTCCGCGCGGTCTATCTGCCTTTTGTTACATAATCTGAGCTCTTAGGATTATTATTGGAATATAAAAAGCATGTAGATTTTTAAATAATAGAAAAAATCGATTTTTCCGCAGAAATCGATTTTTTTTTATTAAAATCGATTTTTGACAAATCGATTAATTTTTAATTAAGAAAAATCGATTTTTATTTAATCGATTATTTTCCATTAACCTCACATCCCTAACTTTTATTAGTGTTACTGTTGGCAGCAGTTCTGCAGTTGGCAACAATGGCAACTTTTATCAATGGGGTGGGGGAGGGAAGCTTGTTGAAGTGCTGTCAAAGTCAGAGAGACTAGATTATTAAAAAATTAAAAAGTCAAAACAAATCACTGTCATCAAGCTTATGCAAGTTAACTATTGAATCTTATTTTACCTGCTCTACCTCTATTTCAGTATTTTATTATAAGATGTATTTCATTTGTTAAACACTAGCTAAATTAAATCTATTACTAAACGAACAATTACTAAAACTGTGTAGAACTTTGTTCGATATTATGCTAAACAGTACCTATATATAATGCGTAGAAAGTTTGTTTACAGCGCTTTACTCGTTGGAATAGCGCTCACCAGCTGGATTTATTGGAAGTCTAATGCGGAATTCAACGAAACTCTTGTTATTCTTAGGCGAAAAAATTATACAATAAAAGATTTGGCACTTCAGCCATTTCCAACAACATGTAAAAGTGAAGTATTATTACCTACTTATGTTATTTTCGAAACTTAAGTGAAGCTTTATTTTATTAAAACAACACAATTCGATCTCGCTTGTAAAATTTGTAGAAAACACCAAATTGTACTTACCAACTAATCATGGCTAATTATTTTAAATACCTACATAAACAAAAAAGTATACCATTTAAAGTAGGTATTTATTATTTATTTATTTATTATTAGGGGTTTGCCAACAGCTTCTGTATACATTGGATCTTAGGTATAATATATAGAAAGTAATGGACTTATACAATCGCCAATTACAGGCCAACCAGCATTTAGATAACTAATAAAAACAATAATATTTCTGAAACTAAAACCAAAACTATTCTACAACTTAACTAAAGTTAAAACATAAATCAAGATAGTAACTGAATACTTTTAAAAGTTAAAATAACAGTATACTTTTGTTTTTATAGTATCTCAAGATTTTTTTTTCATATAATTTCAGGCCATCCATTTATAGTTATAATAGTGACTTCATATGTGGGGCATGTTGAGTTAAGAAGTGCTCACAGAAGAGCTATGCCTGCAGAAGAATTAAGTAAAATAAATGCAACTCGAGTGTTCTTACTTGGCCAAATACCTGATAAAGATAAGTATGTACCTCCTCAATAATACCAAAAAGAAACATACAACCTACTTTCCTAGATTTAGAATGATTCAGAAAATAAGTAGTAGATACTTTTGTATTTTATAATTACTATATACCTAATACAAAAGTATTACTGATTAAATGGTGTCCTACTTGGTTTTGGAAATAAATATTTACTCTTTTTTCAGATATATAACTCAATCTGCAATCAATGATGAGAGTAAAACTTTTGGTGATATTTTACAAGGAAAATTTATAGAAAACTACAGAAACCTAACTTACAAACACCTTATGGGCTTGAAATGGACTTCAACAACATGCCAGGAAGCATCATTTATACTCAAAGTGGATGATGACACAGTGTACAACTTGGAAAAAACTAATGAACTTCTTAAAGCAGTTAACTATTCAACACCTCTTTTAATGGGCTACATCCTTAACAACACAAAGCCACGAAGGAATGAAGAAAACAAGTGGTATGTTACGTGGGACGAGTACCCAAGACAAGAGTATCCTCCATACCTCTCTGGGTGGTATTATATTACAACTCCTAAAGTAGCCGCTGCACTTTGTGATGAAGCAATCTATCATCCATACTTTTGGATAGATGACATCTTCGTCACTGGTCTACTCACAGAGTCACTTGGTATTAAATTAAAGCAACTACCAGACTCTTTCTGGTTAGCATATTATGAATTACTGGAATGTTGCTTAAATGACATGATAAAGAAATCAATTAAATGTGATTATGTAGTGGGGCCTAATGGTGGAAGAAATAATTTGATTGTAGAATTCAATAACGCCATTAGAGATTGCAATAATTGGGGAAACTGTACAAAGAGAACTACCAAATTAAATAAAGTTTGCGTCGCACACAAAGAACGCCAAATATTTGGTGATGGTGGACAAGTAGAAGTGAAATATGTAAAACTATAGTAATTAAGAATTACAATCTAGAGTATGGAAAACAGTACAAACAATGTAATTAAAACAAGTTAGGTAGCCAATTAAGAACCTATTCAGAGGGAAAGTTATAGACAAAAAATTAAAGGGGGTAGTTACCATACAAAAAATGAAAGTGGCAGCAGGTCACTATATGTGAGAGAAAAGTAGGCGTCGCCGCGTCGTGAGACCGCATGTCACACGGCTGTCTGTGCTACTCTTAATTCTAGCTTATTTAGAAAATGTAATGACATGACACATGACATGATCTCCCGACACGGAATCCTAGTGTGTATATAGTACCTACTATAACTATGTATATAGTATTTTTTGAGACAATGAATATTATAAAATAGGCAAATTAAACTATATTACACATTGACTTAAGAAAAAGTGCTACAATAATGATGACAAAACCTACATAATTATACTAATATTATAAATCTGAAGAGTTTGTTTTTTATTTAAAAGCGCTAATCTCCGGAACTACTAAGTCGATTGTGATATTGTTTATTTTTTTTATGGAAGCTACATTATCCCTGTGTGCTATCCATACTTTCCATATTTATTACTAATTTCTTTGATCAATAATAGACTAATTTACTTTTTTTTTTAATATTAAGCATGCGAAAGTAACTGTCTGTTACGCTTTCATGTGGAATCAGCTGAACCGATTTTGATGAAATTTGGCATGATGATAGCTTTAATCCTGGGGAAGGACATAGGCTACTTTTTAATCCGCGACTTTATTATTGATCGAAGATTAATTTACTTTTTTTTTGTAATATTAAACATGCGAAAGTAACTGTCTGTTACGCTTTCATGTGGAAACAGCTGAACCGATTTCGATGAAATTTGGCATGATGATAGCTTTAATCCTGGGGAAGGACATAGGCTACTTTTTAATCCGCGACTTTATCTACATCCGCGATAACTGACATTTAAGCGGACTAAGTCGCGGGCAAAACCTAGTTGGCTTATGTATATGTATTTAAATATTACTAGCGACCCGCCCTGCCTTCGCACGGGAGCAATGTAGATACTAATATGATGTGTAGAGTGATTCATTTCTTCCAACATCTTGAACAATTATAGTCATATTTCAACATATTGACACAATACAATATCAAACTGTACGTAAACCTTCCTTTTGAATCACTCTGTATACTTATTTATGAAAAGCGCATTAAAATCCATGGCGTAGGTTCAGAGATCTAAACGTACAGAGGGACACACGGCAAGAAGCGACTGTGTTTTACACTATAAAGAGTTTATCAACAATAATTGGTAGGTATAGTAAGAAAAAGCTTTTTCACAAAAAAGACAACCACCTTCAAAATAAAAAAAAAGTGATAAATAATTAGCTTCGACTATGGTAGCGGTCGAGGTAACGGCGTGGCAAGGGGTGCGAAGAATCTCCGGAAGTAAAGGTTGCGGGGATACGCTGGATGCGAGTCGCACGGGACCGGTCAATGTGGCGTCACTTGGGGGAGGCTTATGTCCAGCAGTGGATGTTTTTCGGCTGAAATGATGACAGAACACACATGACTTTAGATTTGGAAGTCGGTGGCTTTGTTTCGTTTGTTGCTTTTTTGTGAAAAAGCTTTTTATTGATTACTTTTTAGTATCTTCATAACATTAAAATCCATTAAGAACGGTACTCCAAAGATTGAAGAAACTAAAACGTCGTCTATGTTTTTTTGACGACACGGTTGGCGCAGTGGCTGAGCGATCGACTGCTGTGCAGCGTGTTGCGGGTTCGATTCCCGCCCAGGGTAAACATTTGTGTGATGAGCACTTGTGTTTACCTTGTGTCTGGGTGTTGTTTATCTATATATGTATGTATTTACAAAAAAAAATGTATTTGTGTATGTATATCAGCTGTCTGACACCCATAGTACAGGGTCTCCCTAGTTTGGGGTCAGATGGCCGTGTGTGAAAAAAAAATGTCCCCACATTTTATTATTATTTTGGGATTTTGTTGACTTTTCAAGAAATGCTGAATCAATTTCGATAAGAAAAAGAAGAGCCCTATCCATAAGAAAAAGAATTTTCAAAATCGATTCACATTTGCCGTGAAAATGCACGTGGACGAAGTAGCGTGCAAAAGTTAGTATGGAATGGTGTGGTATAAAGGACTAGGGCTAGTACCTCCACGTCTCACCGCGTATTTTCCGTACAGGTCGGAATTAAGTTATTCGATCCACCTCAGCTCCCCCAAGAAAGGCCAGCAGCGCCTTGACGTCGCTGGCGATCTCCCGTAGGTTACCCACACGCAGCCGTTTGGACGGTGAAGCGGTCCTCAATCACAGGAAGTGTCTCCTATGGCCTGCCTGCACTCGCCAAGTTCGGTCCACAGTCTTTGGTGTAGATCCTTGGTACGTTTTCTTACCATGGTGTTCCGGACCTAACGCGCCTATCCCCTTCTAGCGAGCTCGTCAGCAGCATCATTACCACGCGACCCGCTGTGTCCTTTGATGGTTATATAATTGAGAATACCCACCTTGTTCGTTTTTGGTAACATTCGTATATCAGTCCGGAGTTGACCGTGTAGCTGTTAAGATCTTGTAGTACAGCCATGCTGTCCGACAGTGAATTGGTTGTCCTACTACCTGCCTGTTTAGTATAGCTGAGGCTGCCAGGGAAATGTTCCTGCACTCGGCCTGGAACACTGTGTTGTAAGCACCCAGTGGTGTTGCTATTTGTATGTTAAGGTCTTATACCGCCAATCCTCATACAGTTGGATTTTGTATATTTTATCAAAGATAAATTGCTTAGATATCCTGTCGTTAATAGCCTTAATAATTATCGGAAACCCCTCACTGAGTTCCTTTAGTAGCACGGTGTGTTGAGTGCTACTCTTGCTCCAGAGATTTAGTGTCTTTAAGCGTAATGCTGCCGTTGTTGCTTCCTGTTGGATGAACAGGTGAAGCGGCGGCAATCCTAACATGGCCTCCAGTGCTGCCGTCGGAGTGGTCCTCATGCAACCCGCGACGCCATGTAGGTCGGGCGAGTGTTTACGGCCCATAAGCAACCATGGGGCGGATAACCGCGCTATACAGCCATAGTATTATCTTAGGGGATAGGCCCCACTTCTTACCTATCATTTTCCTACATTGCCAAAAGGTGATGCGGGCCCTGTTTATTTTAGGTACTTGTGTGGAGATCAGACAGGCAGTCGCAGCCGACCCCTAACAAACTTGGGGAAAGGCTAGGCAGATAAGGCAGATGATGAGTTTTAATAAAATATGGGGGCGGCGAATTTTTGGTCGGCCCCGAGCGGCAAAAACGCCGCTATGCCATTGAGACGAAGACCTTATTTTGTCCAGAAAATAGGAAACCTAGAATTTATTATACTAACGATAATTTAGAGCTCTATATTGGAAAGAATAGGCAAAACCAATAATTATCTTCAGAAAGAAACAATAACGGGGACGTTGCAACTAATTTGTTTAGGTACCTACTTCACTTGATGATTTTAATATTAACCTCAGGGATAAATTTGATTAGGTAAGTACTTCGAATCGTCTGCCAAGGAAGGAAACCCGGAATCTGTCCGACTATAAGGACCTATCTCAAAGAACAAGACGTCCCTAGAATCAATATAGCTCTGTTCCGTCAGTTCAACTGAATAGAAAAGAGAAATTCAATGTAAGTAGTAGAAACCTTTCTTCCCATAATTGATATCAGAGCTTTCATCTAAAACAGCTCTTATAAGAACATTATGCAACTTTTTGGTTTATTTTATCGCTTGAAGACTGTGAATTCTGAAGAGTTAAAAAAAGTGAATAAAATTCTAAATGAAATCTGAAATCTATGATGAAGACGTTAGCGAGAAAGAGATGGAAAGGAATGTCTACATTTAACAGAATACATAGGTAACTACTTACTTGAAAATTGTTCATAGTGAAAATGAAGGCAATAATAGTAAATCATATTTGAAAAGAAAACAAAATTGAAAACACATTTACAAATGTAGAAATCGTAGGAATCTTTTTAAGCATGATGGTAACTATAGGTAACTGCAGTGGGGAACGCTCCTTCTTCAAATTGAAAAGTCATTGATAGACGTGCCAAGAGGCTCAACGACTCCCTGGTTAGGGCTAAGCTCCAGAGCCTTGAACATCGCCGCACCGTTGCTACCCTATCGGTCTTATCGGGTACATTTCGGAGTGTGCTTTGGAATTCCACAATTTAATTCCCCCATCCCCATTCCATCATCGGACGAGCAGAGATACGGCGAAGCGTCACCGCTATATATGGTTGAAGTTCCACGGTCTCGAACCAAGCGCTTTGATTCCACATTTATTGTGTGAACTGCCAGACTGTGGAATTCGCTGCCCGCCTCTCTGTTCTCAGATAAGTAGGTATAATCTGGGTATCTTCAAGGCACGAGTGAACCGGTTCATCCTAGGCAAGCGTGTTCCAAATTAGGCCGTATCACTTAAGATCAGGTGAATTGCGGTCAATCGCAAGCCTATTTGATAATATTTTTTTTTCTTTTTTAAATGGCTTATAAATGGCTAATAAAAGAAGAATTAAAATTGCTTAGTTTAATTAGAGAGATTAACTAATATGATAATAATATGAAAAAAAAAAAAACATTGATGACTTTGAAGAAGTGTTTAGCGATTTTGTCTAGATCTCAAATCTAGAAGGTTACCTCTTCAATCAACTAACTAATTTCAAACCTGTGTATAATTAAAAGAGTTACTTTTGTAGATTGTATTAATTGCTATTTTCTCAGACCAATCAAATAATTATTATTATCTATTCATTTAATGTGACTGTAAAGTAATGAAAATAAATTTAGAACGTTGCTTATCTACTTTATTTGTCTATTTTAACAAATAGTGCTCTGTCATGGTCATAGGGGCTCCATTTACCTAATCTGTCCAGGACCTCCAATAAGTTAAAGACGGCCCTGATCACTACATATTAAAAAACAAAGTCCCCCGCCGCGTCTGTCTGTCTGTCTGCTCGCGATAAACTCAAAAACTTCTGGACGAATTTTCATGCGGTTTTAATCGGGTCCTTCCCCGTAGTCAAACTATTTTGTCAAACTGATTTGACCACGAGGAAAAATTGACCATGGATCGTTCCCCGTAGTCAAACTACTCAAATGGTCCTCCCTGTATAAAGTTTGACTACTATAATGTAGGTACAGTTATGATTAAAATGAATACCTACCGTAATATAATTTGTTCGAAGTTATCTAATAATATTACGAGCTGGTGATGGTAAAAAAAACAACGGACGCACCGTTGCCAAGACGAGCCCAGAATCTCGACCACGTAAATAGCGCCTTACTGCAGGTCCAAAATTAGTTCACGGCTAATAATTTATTATCAGATTAACTTTACCAAATGTCAAAAGTAGTGACTGTGACATAGTATTCAATAATGAGAAGCTGGAATTCGTTGATTAAACTGTTTTCCTGGGGATCACGCTCGACTCAAGGCTACAATGGAATCTCTCGCAGTACGGCTTAAGTTCGGCAGCAAATACGCTGTCAGATAAATCCAGCGATATACTGATATGGATATCGGGAGACTGATCTACTTTAGTAACTTTCATTCATTCTGTCAAGAAAGTACCGGGAATCAGAATGAATCATTTAAGAAGCTCATTTAAAGGGATTGTCTAAATTCTTTTTGACGCTTAGTTGGCACAACAGCTGTCCTCTTTACTAAAGCGGAGCGGAGTTCGATCGTCACTGGTCATTCTGCTTGTTCACAGTGCGCCATTTTGTCGATTCATGATGGCAAGCACTGTAAATGTTATGGCTTTCAGTGAATCGACTTTATCAAAAACACGTGCGTATAATGCATATAAATGTGGTCGAGATGTGGTGTAAGATTTGCCCCGTTCTGGTCGGCCATCAACGTCTTTCACTGAACTAACTAACATCGCTATAATAAAAGAAATGGTGACAGAAAATAGTCGTTTTTGTTTGGGAGAGATAGCTGCTGAAATTTCTGTATCAATTCGTACCGTTTTAAACGATTGTTTAATAAACAATAATGAGCCAACGTACACAGCCACCGATGGCCAGCGACAAGCAGCTCTCACGATTCTGCTTGTAGACTCGCCGTGCGCCGCACACGTGTGGCCGCTGGCAGGCACACGATACAGCAGTGTCTGCGACTCATTACCCCTGTCGCGCCCCTCCCACCCTCTCTTGAGTCGTTACCATTTGTTCTATAGTTTGGTCTACTTATACCAGTAGAACACCTGGAAAAAATTCTGTCTCAAACTAGGCTTTCGAACACTAGTGGCTGTCGCCATCGCCACATTTGCAGCAGCGGCAGTAATAGGTGGCTCGTTTGCGCCGAGCCTTATAGTACGTTCATGAGGAAACGGCGCTAATAATTTAGTAGGTATAATATCGGACCAATAGTAACAGACCGTCGACACCATTTTTGTGGGTACGCCATCTGTAATGACTGTAATACTGCCGTCCATCGTGGAGTAGCACTATACCACGTTTCGTTTACGTTTTAGATATTTCATCATATCCATATTTCTATCTCGTGGGGTGTCCGGGCTAGAATAGCACCCCCCCCATTTCATCCCGAGGGTGTCGCCGAAGGCGACTAAGGGAAAATCCGAAAGTCGGGCAACTGGACAACTTCACTGCGATCCCCAAGACGCCTGCTAAGCGTGGGGATTATGGCAACCTCCCCCCCCCCCCCCCCCCCGGGAGGCCTCTGGTCAACAGTGGACGTCTTCCGGCTGATAGATATGTAGATATCCAGTTTTGATTTTGAATAATTTTCAATTTAACATGAAAAACAATTAGGTATGAACAACGCGACGCTTGACATAAATTTCATTTTATCTTTGACTGTACATACCTACTTAAACTGCATACATACAGCGTGCTAAAAAGTTGCAATAGAAAATTAATTCTTGTAGTCAAATCAGAAGGCTAATTCACGTAACTTTATGACGCGCCGATGAAGTTGTAGTGCAGTCGAAGTCAAAGTCAAAGCATTTATTTCAATTAAACCATTTACAGGCACTTTTGAATTGTCAAGGAGTCGGTCAGTTAGTCAGAGAGTTGAAGCTAGTTGCTCGTTCCAAAACGTAGGTAGGTCTCTATGGAGAAGAACGAGCAAGAAACTCCACGGACACTCTTTTAAATCAAGTTTTTTACAAAGTCTGGTTACATGATTCTTGTTGCTTCTCTAAGTGAAAACTATGAAGGCAATCTAACAATACAAAACACAAAAAAGAAGCAAGATAAAGTCCATGGCAGATAAGAGCTGACCAATCTCTACGGACAGCGCCCGTTCACGAACATGACGCGTGAATCAGCACCATTCAGCTCAACCATTTTGAAGGGAGCCGAATGGAGCAGTTGCAGTTAAGTTCAAGTTTGAGTGATAAACGGTATTCTTGTAATCATTGAACTGCGCGTAAGCTACGCGTGAATTGCACGTCAACTGTACGACAACCAAACTATACCAAACTTACCACATGAGAGAAAAAATATTACTCACTAAATAATTGAACAGAATCGATTACATTTCAATGAATAAGAAGTTATTATCATATTGAAATAATACCCCAGTACAGATTTTAGTGCTTTTTAACTGTAATTTTGAGACGTCAAATGAATAGTAGAATACCGATCATGTTGCGCGTCTTTGGTGCGTGTGGGTGCGTGCTTTCGGAAGCACGCACCAAAGACGCGCAACAGTAGAATGCCGTTATTGCGCTCGCGTGACGCGAACTTGAAGTGAGCGTGTCTGACAGCGGTAGAGAATACGAAAAGCGTTGTTTTGATCGAAACTTAACTGCAACTAAACTTCTTTAGTTACGTGAATTAGCCCACAGTTTGACAAAATAGTTTGACCACGGGAAAGGACCCACCATTTTCCTACATTTCCGAAAGGTGCTGCAGGCCCTGTTCATTTTGTTGTCTAGGTGGTTGCATAGTTTAAGTTACTGTCTGATGATAAAAATGACCCCGAGGTATTATAGGTACTTCGTTGGCCAGCTGGATCTCGGTATTGAACAGTTTTGGTAGGTAGGCGGTAGGGTCCTAGTGCAAGACGTATATGTGTTAACATAACATCACTAGTTCGGTTTTAGTGGGAGCAGGAAATGTTTTAGTGAAACATTATTTTGCTGGGGTAAAGCACATATTTCAATATTTGTAAATATTACGTGAACAGTAATGTATCTATGTACCTACCTACATAACTTAACTGTCATTCCTTAACTTGTAATACTTTGTACTAGTTTGTACATAGGGAGGTACAATACGGTCAACGTATCTTGGCGCGTCTGAAGTTAGCTGTTTGGCTGCGCAACGAAATTGTCTACTGCGCAGCTAATCGGCTAACTTCAGACGCGCCAAGATACATTGACCGTACTGTAGGTACTTTAATATTGTGATTTTTATGCAAGGTACACATCGCATATTCCTATAAATGCAAAATACCTATTGTAAACATTTTTTTTAAAAGAGTACCTGCTGAAAACTACCTTTTGAAAGAGGACATAAGCTAAAACTAAAGCTAGTTTAAAATATAAAAACATTTATTGTCCAATTCAAATTAATATCAATATAACACCATTGCAAAATACCTAAAGAAAATAATATAATTAAAAACATGAAAATTGTATGGCACAAAATGAATCTGTAACATGATTAAATGTACCTACAAAATATATTGTAATATAAAAAATATTTAACTAATTTATACCATGTAGAGAAATAATAAAAATTACTCATATCTAATTGTCAGTCAATAATATAAAATTGCTACATTACACAAAGTACATACATGTCATAGATACCATCCTAAACTCCTAAATAAAGCCACCCTGCATTTTTTTATCGAGGTCTATGGATTCAATGATAACATAATTACATACACCAAAATCAAAATAGGAGTTAGGAGTGTACAGCTGTTCGATTCAAACTTAATGGCGACTGTGAAGTGAGCGGTTGGCTGCGCAGTACCCCGCCCCTCACCCCCGCCGTCACGTAAAATTATTACTGCGCACCCACTCGCCTCGTGTTCAGAGCCGCCATTAAGTTTGAACCGTACTGTACCTCTAACCGTAAGAAAGCTTGTAAAAAAAATACTAAATTGAACTATGTTGTTCTCAGTCAAGAATTGAGCCAGGCATTCGTAATGGAACTGCCATTAACAATACAGTCTTTAAATCCCTTCATTACATATGATGACTGATACCACTTTATACTATCAGTGGATTCAATCTCATTGTATTCATCTACTCTATCATCTAAATCTTCTAATTGCAAGTTTTGGAAATTTTGATTAACAATATCTCCAAAAACTTGAAATTCATTGCAACAAGCAAGATTATCAAACGTTTTACTTCTTAAATCTAATACAATAATTTTAGAGTTTCTAGGTATTCTACAGCCACTAGATAACAAAAAGTTATTATTGTCAATTATGTTGTCTTGATTGTTCACCAGCTTTTTCTTGATAAAGACATACAAATTTGTTGGTGGAAGCTGATTAAAGATAACTTGGCTTAATTTTTCTGATGTTACTAAAGTCCTGAAATCAAACAAGAAAAATATTACTGTTATTATTAACTACTAGCTGACTCGACAGACAATATCCTGTCAATAGATTTTTCAATTTTCTTACGGTTTAAACCTTCCCTGGACTGTCACAAATATTTCAAGAAATTAGCTAAATCGACTCAGCCGTTTTGACTAATAAACAACAATTCATTTTTATAATATAGATTCTTTTACCCACTTCTATTTAAACTGGGTGGAGCTGATATTCAGATAGTAGTAAAAAATACAAGAAACTCAACTCCGCCTCTAAGGCGATCCACTGACCCAACTCGTCATCTCATAGTCTTAGCTTTAGAAGACTAGATTAGACTTCTACACTTTAGAATCGCAGTTAAACTATAGAATCTAAAGTCTAACCGCATCTCAATGACTTATATACAATCACACAAAACTTTCAAGCCTTTTCATAATAGGTACCTTACCTAAACACATTTCTTTGTATTTTCTGATCATTGGCTATAAGTGTAGAATGGCACTGTGGACGATGGCATGCTACTGGCAGCAGTATTCTGTACACCTCTTTACAGGTTACTGGGGTAGCACCAAGTGCTATGCACACTTCATCAGGAATTGATGGACCACTGATCTCTTTCTGAAGACCCTGAAGTAACAATAAATGAATTAGCATGAAAACTGAGACAATATTATTGGTCCGCAACTCCACCCGGCCACCCCAAACACGACCCTGTGTTCGGACAGTCGAAATTTAAAATATAGGTCCTAACCTCAGATCAACTAAAAAAAAAAAGGTCCTCACGAAATTGTCATTAAAAGCCCGCAATTATATACCTTTAATATGAAATCTAAATTTTCCAAAGCAGTCGAAGCTGCTCGAAAGTGTCTTTCAGATTGAAAACTATCCTTCACTGCTCCATCTTCACAAGATTTCTTTTTAGTAACAACTTGTTTCAACCACTGATATGAGTAAGGTATTTGCAGTCTTTGATAGGCAATGAACTTAATTATCTCCACCATAACATGACCACAAGATATTGTAGTTAATTGATCACCAATTTCTAAGTTTAAAATGATGGGTTTGTTTAATGAATTCATCATTTTTTGTTAAAATAATACAACAATGAACTAACAACAAACAAAACTTTGCCCATCCATAGGCTAATAGTACAAGTCAACTACAAATTGCCTTGCCTATGCCTGCCCCGGCCGGCCGTTACTTTTACTATTTCAAATTTAATGTTGCCAATGAAAATTTTTTTAGGCGGCCGTTTATGTTCGGGAGGACGTATTCTGTATAAACGAAAAAAGAAAAATATTGACGGCCGAAGCATGGGACTAGCTGCAAAAAAATAATACCTAATTGGTAGCGTTTTTTTTTTTATTTAATTAAACTGCCTCATTGGACTGATGGTCGCAAGCGGTCAAACAAACTGTTATGCTGGGGCCACACTAACGGGAAATGCCATTAATTATCGCGATAATGGACGTTGACCATAGGTGTAGCCACAACTTAACGGGATAATTTGACAATGGCATTAACAATGCCGGTCGGCGTTAGGCGATAGCTCAAGTGGCGGTACATCAAAGAAATTAACGCGATAATTGATGCGATGAAGTGGCCACACTACGTATTGTCAGTGTGCGTCGAGAGCGCAACGGGAGCGGACGTGTTTGTTTTTTGTACGACGGATTTGCCTCCGACGGATTTCCTGTACGATTCCTGTGCATTTGTATCATCCACCATCTTCTTTTTCTTTGTTTCCGTTTTCTCTTTATTCGGTAATGATTCAATAAAGTCAAATAATATAAATTTACACTCATGAAATATAGAGCTCTGTCGACGTACATCTTGCTTGAATTGAAGTAAATTCAACGCCGTTTTTATCGCCAATAATGAGCATTCATGTTGACCGTTGAAGTGTAGCCACCCACTTTAATGCGGTAAAAAATATTGCAATAACTATCGCGATAATGGGCATTGACGTTAAACGCTAGTGTGGCCCCAGCATTATAGATTTTTTCCATTAGGAATTTCTCAGTAGGTTTTACACTCCTCAGTCCTATGCCTAGGGGAGCACGTAAAGCCGTTGGTACGTTCGTTCTAAGGTATCATTCTAGCTCTTTGACAGTCTTTACGGGTAGGGTCGTCAAAAGTCCTAACGCTTGACATTTTCAGAACTATGCCGAATTAGATATAAGGAGCGTCGGTAATAAAATTGGATTAATAATTATAAACTATTTAAAATAAGAATAAGAAAATTTATTAGATCAAACATGTACAGTATGCATAATAGTAACACAAAAAGACCGGCCAAGTGTGAATCGGACTCACACATGAAGGGTTCCATGCCAAAATGGTACCTGAAGATCGAAAAATACATGTTTCTTGAATGGTGGTCCCCATACAAGAAACATGTATTTTCGGTTATTTGAAATACATACTCTGTGAAGTGTCATCTATGGTTCAAAAGATACAGCCCGCTGATAAATA
Source organism: Charanyca ferruginea (assembly GCA_947361185.1). Lineage (NCBI taxonomy): Eukaryota > Metazoa > Arthropoda > Insecta > Lepidoptera > Noctuidae > Charanyca > Charanyca ferruginea. The sequence continues at coordinate 12,468,135 of OX376076.1, forward strand.
GACGGATGGACAGCAAAGGCTTAGTAATGTCAAGTCCTCCTGGTACGGAATCCTAATTAACAGATACATAGTGTAGATCAGTCACTGTAAAAAAAACTCAAACTGTTCTGTTTATTACATACTAACAAGGCTGAATCTTTTTCTCTGTAAAAATCACTTTATTATAATTTCTCACCATACAGATCAATGATATTCTAATGTTATGTATTGGTCCACATGAGTAAGTATTGGCCGCAAACATACATAACATTTTTCAATCAACATGACTTTTAATTTTTTTAAGTTTACTAAATCAAACGTGATCCACCTAAAATATAACATATTAATTATCCTCTTTTATATGTAATTACGTTGCAGAAATATTTCAAGTTTTATTGTTTTTTAGATAAAATACTTTTTTTGTGTTACGGATTTCGCCTCCTACTTACAACTTAATTCTTACAACTTCTTACAACTAAACAATAGCTTTTTCCGCGTACGGGTCTATTGTTCGGATGGATAATAGGTAACAGGGGAGGTTTCCTGAGACAACATTGATTATGTCGCCACTGGAATTCCTTTATCACCGGGTTACGGGGATACGAAACTTTCTAATACGTCGGTGAAATCAGCGACGTTCTCTATGGAGTCACGGCATGCAAAAAGGTTTTGCTGTGAGGCAGCAAACCTTGTAATCGAGCCGGTAGAGGCAAGATCCTTTTGGAAGATCACCTTAGCGAATCCAAGGATTGTAGCGTCCGACAAAATGGGGGAGAGAAAACTAAGTATAAAAGGGAAGGGCGAGAGACAATCTCGCGGGGAAGCCTACTTTTGTACCTAACGCCTAACTCATCGGGTGGAGTGGCCTGAGCATTGTGTGAGTCTACCTGCCGGGTTTAGACAGGAAGCTAAGTACTTACTGTTGAACCTTAAGCTTGTAAACTCGTCTCCAGTCGTATTGTGCAAACCGGGCCCTAGCTAGTCTAGTGTGACCCGACGAATACTAGGTAAAAGGAAAGGAAGCTGTGAAAGGAAAGGAAGCTGTGAAAAGAAACCACAGACTAAGTTCGACTAGGAGACCCCTCAAGGCTGAAACTGTAGCTGTCGACTCCAATTGACTGCCTCTCCCTGAAGAAGTTTGGCGGGCGTGATTGGAGCAACCCTCGGCTTCGTTGGCACCTTAAGGTATCCACCGAGGACTACGAAACTGGTTTTCACTGAAGCTAAGTTGGGCCAAGTAAAGCTACACAACAAACGCGGGTGACAAGGAATAGGCGATGCAGCCACAGCCTTGAAAAGGCAGTAGTCGGCTGACTACAGGAATCGTTGTGGCGGGCGCAACGAGTAGGTGATGAGCGAAGCCGCTGAGCGTGGAGTGGAATGAGACAGGTCCGTGCGCGGCGAGCATCGAGCTAAGAGTGTTACTCGTCCAATAATACGTAAACGAAATACATATTTGTATTTTTCACTTTATTTGTATTTAAACGAAATACATATTTGTATTTCGTTAGATACTATGAGAACCCAATGCATTTGGGCAACGTCCCCATAGTAAAAAATTATCATCTTGCCAAGATCTGTCAATTGAGCTACATTTCATTTCTGGTGGGTGGGGACGATTCCGCCCATGGTCCAACTGAATTATAACCGAAACAGTTGAAAAAAATAGCTTTTGTGTTGCATTTTCCTTGTTTTGAGTAATTGCCTATTGTATGAACAGAGGCCAGCACATCAAGCTACTACAATCTGTCAAATTTCTTTGATAGATTTTCAACTTTATTATAAAAGCATAAGGTTCATATTTAATTGGGAAAATTTGACAGTTAGGTATGGCTTGATGTGCTGGCGTTTGTACCTATAAGGCACTTAAAAAAATTACTTGTATGTTGATGCTTACGACACATTGAGTATCAATATTGATGGCAGTATTTACGGTTATTATAAATTCTCCCGAATTAAACACATTTTAGAGAAGAAAATAAAAATTGAGCCGTCGCGGTACGCCTGGCATGTCAGGATGGTCCGAAGTGAAGAACTGACGAGCACGTGACTCGTCAACAGCAGCCACATCACTTCAAAATATACAAGAATAGTGTTCTGATGGTCTAATGGTTAAGGCCCGCCTCTCATGCATGAGGTTGGAGGTTCAAAACCAGGCAAGTACCCATGTGGATTTTTCAATTCATGTGTACTTTCTAAACTTATCTTGAACATCATTGACATCTGTGAAGGAAAACATCGTGAGGAAACCTGGACTTATAATTAATATAAGTCTGAAATCGCCAATCCGCCTTCAGCAAGCGTGGTGATCAGTGCTCGTGCCTTCTCTGTTTGAGAAGAGGCCTTTGCCCTGCAGTGGGAAAATTATAGGCTGGTATTATTTTTACTATAGTAGTCAGTTACGAGACCTAAGCATTAATTGTGTTCCCAAAAAATAAGGCTAACTAACCATGTGTACATTTTTATAATCCCCATTATTTATTTTTGTCTATAAAAATGTAGATAAAATTAAATAATGGGAAAAAATTATCATAATAGTATGTACCATTGAAATAAGCTTTACAAAACAATTGTGTTACTTTTGTCTTATATTTGTGTTATCGTAACATATTAGTTTGTGTTACATTTGTGTTATAAGTGGGAATTTTGACGGCCTCACCATTAATGTTTTAAAAGGTATTGATATTGGTACTTTTTTTACCTTTTCGTGGGCATTCAGCCGAATTACGAATTTTTAACGCGTCTGTTTTCGGAAGCAGAATGCATTATCATCATCATCAAGGTCGAAAAAAAAAAATCAAGTGACGACTCGTGAGTGAGGCCACAGAATACTTAATAGTACTACGTAGTGAGGCTGCGGCTGCGAGCGGCAACGTACTTACGTAAGTGAATAAAGTTACCTACCCAGCATTCAAAGTATTTAGCAAGTAGGTATCTACCAAGAACCTTATAGGTAAAAGTGGAGGCAACACTCTCAAACACATATTACTGTTTCGTTCTTATGTATGCATTCAGAAAGAGAGCGTCTGCCCACAGTTGTCTTCACTTAAGTATTTAGAATGTTGCCTCCACTTTTATCTATAAGCTTCTTGGTATCTACCCATAAGGGTCATCGCAAACAGAGTAGCAACTTATTTTTATTTAAGTATATAATATTTACATAGACTGGTATACATTTATTTTCAAACCACCACACGGCGATGAGACGAATGCGCCGCCCATCTTAATAGAGCATATTCATCTATGATCTTGCGTAGGGCGCATAGGAGCATTTCTCTTTTTTTTGCCAGTACACATTTGTGGAATGTCCCATGATTTTGAAGATGAATAACTATGGTGTAATCCACAAATTATTGATACGAATTTGCTTAGGAGCATAATTGTTATTCAAATTTACAGAAAATATTATACCAGATCATAAATACATAGTATTTAAATAAAAAATCAACTAAATCTATGCTGTCGAAAATTACAATGTATGAAAATTCCTATGTCCCAGTCTACCACTCGCAATTTCAAACTCAATTATTTTGATAAAGTTCAAAGAAACTATACTGAGATTTTGATTTTAAATCTTATTACATAGTAAAAAGGTTCACGTCGTATTTCCTTTTTGGTAATTTGGTTAAAATTTTACGATCATAAATGAATTTTAAACTTGTCCCAGAAAAAGTTCCTAGAATGGATTTTAGTTTTTGTTACCCATTTTTAAATGTGAAATATTAAAAAAACTTCCATTTACCTATGTTTTTTTGAACTAGCATCACCGTAGATGCCATAAATGCCGCTATCTTGATGTACTGTGTCAGTTGCCGTTCCGAAGTATGCAGTATCCGCACGTACTTATTTTAGAGTGAATCTCTTTCCGGCTTTTGTTATTGCTGTTTAAAGGTAAATTGACAATATTTACTACTCTTTCTATCAAGGGTACAATAGTTATTAACTTCCATTGAAATTAAGTGTGTAATAGTAGACGTATTTGCAATGTTAACACCACAATAATATTTTGAAAAAATCGATCACTTGTTTCGTTACTTTTTTTTTGTTACTTTGGGGTAGTAACGTATAAGCGGAAAATTCAAATAACAAAAACGGAATTATTAAGCTATGTTTACAATTCAACAGCACAAGAAAATGCCACTAGCTCCGACATAAAAGATGAGGTAAATTAAAGCAAAACCCGGATATGTTTTATGTAAGTAAAGTTAACAAGCTTTATGTTTTTATTTTGTAACCTTTCTATTCCTTTTTTGTTACTGTCCCAAAAATCTCCCGTCTTTAAACTCACTTTAACGTATTTATTTGTATAATATAAATCAAGATAACTTGTAAAGTAAATCAATTTCAATTTAATTGTACGTGTAAATATTGTATATTTGTAAAGATGTTTGAAACGAAATTAATAAAGAAATTTTTATATTTCGCTTAACATTTTTATGAGAAGTAAGCAAAGTCTTTCAATTCTGTTTATTTTTCATATAATCAAAACTTTAAATTGACTTTAAGTTAAAAGTAACAAAAAAAAATATCCAAGTACCTACATTGGAATTAGTTTCACTTTTCGTAGTATTTCTTGCGATGATTTTACTAAATTTATCATGAAGTTTATGAAACGTAAAATTTTTGCCACAGAATTTGCGACTTTCAAGTGTTTTTTTAACAATTAAGGAGTAACAAAATGGGAACGTCTAAGCCTACCTTCATTTAGTTTTTTATATTATTTTTACAAAAATCCTAAATCAAATAGAATTCCATGTAAAAAATCCAAATATTCATGAATTAAACTATCTGATTACAAGACAAAAAACGCGATTTACTAATATTTTTATTTTTGGCGACTTTTTAAAAATATGGCAAAAAAAAAGAGAAATGCTCATAGATTGGTCCCATACAAGACATCGACGACGCCGAAGCTTTAACCAGAGCCGCAAGCTCCTTCAAAAGTGACTCACCAGTATCCACAGCGGCCAAGTTCGACAGGTCCTTTAAGCGCTGTGAAGTCATGCCTTCGAGGCCGCCATCGCCAGCGGAACCACTCCGGAAAGAACTCACGCCTGTTAAAAACTGGATTGTAATTTTTGTTATTCCATGAAAACTGTAAAGTGCATAATATTGCTGCTCTGTGTGCGCTGATCGTAAATGTATTCTCACAGCCACTATAAAATGGCGTAAGCACAAAATATCGCAGCCTTACGTACTTTGTGGTGTAAGTCTGGCAACTCTGGAATCTTGAACCATTATTATTTCCTCAAACGAATTCGGCATTCAAATGTTTCGCGCACTGTCACTAGCTTCTGTTTTATTTCATGGCCGTTTACGTCAGTATATTTTTTATGATTTGTTAAGTAGTCAATAATAACAATGTTTCGTGTATGGCATATTACTCAAAATGCATTCAAGTACGAGAAAGTACTAACTGTTTACAATCCATGTCGTTATTACGCGAAAGAAGTAAGGTTCGGCCCTGATGTTCGGTCCCTTATGTTGCAAGGAGTTGATATTTTAGCGGATGCTGTTGCGGTTACTATGGGTCCCAAAGGACGTACCGTAATTTTGGAACAACGTATAGGACCACCTAAAATAACAAAAGATGGTGTAACTGTAGCCAAAGGTATAGAATTACAAGATAAATTTCAAAATATTGGTGCCAAGCTTGTTCAGAACGTTGCAAATAAAACAAATGAAGAAGCTGGAGATGGCACAACAACAGCTACAGTTTTAGCTAGGGCTATTGCAAAAGAAGGATTTGAAAATATATCGAGAGGAGCTAATCCGATTGAAATAAGAAAAGGAGTCATGCTAGCTGTTGAAGCCGTAATAAAAAGCTTAAAGCATATGTCTAAAGAAGTAAGCACTTCAGAAGAAATACTACAAGTAGCTACAATATCTGCCAATGGAGATAAAACTATTGGAAAACTAATAGCTAGAGCTATGAATACAGTTGGCAAAAATGGCGTTATCACAGTAAAAGATGGTAAAACAATGGAAGATGAATTAGAAGTAATAGAAGGAATGAAGTTTGATCGCGGTTATGTTTCGCCTTATTTCATTAATTCAAATAAAGGCCCAAGAGTCGAATACAACGATGCGTTCATTCTGTACTCTGAAAAGAAAATTTTTTTTACCGCTCAATTGATACCTGCGTTAGAGATAGCAAATGAAAAAAAGAAACCACTTGTTATAATCGCAGAAGATTTTGATGGGGAACCTTTATCCGTGTTAGTAGTAAACAAATTAAAAGCTGGATTACCGGTAGTCGCAGTAAAAGCTCCTGGGTTTGGTGAACATAGAAAAAATTCCCTGTTTGATATGGCTGCTGCTACAGGAGGAGTAGTATTTGAAGATGATTCAAATCTAGTAAGGCTCGAGGACTGTCAACTTGAGAGCTTTGGTCACGTTGGCGAGGTAATCATTACAAAAGATTCAACTCTTCTACTAAAAGGGAAAGGTGATCCTATTGAAATAGAACAGCGTATCGCACAAATAAAAGAAGATTTGGAAGTAACCAAAAGTAATCATGATCGTAAAAGGCTAATCGATAGATTAGGTCGACTACAAGCTGGTATAGCCGTTTTATTAATTGGAGGCTGCAGCGAGGTTGAAGTAAATGAAAAGAAGGATCGAATTAATGATGCACTAAATGCTACTCGCGCAGCAATTGAAGAAGGAATTGTACCTGGTGGTGGAGCAGCACTTTTACGATGTATACCGACTTTAGACAAACTGAAGACAGCTAACGGCGACCAAGCGATTGGTGTATCCATTGTTAAGAAAGCTTTACGTACACCTTGCTTAACAATTGCTAATAATGCTGGCTTTGATGGTTCTGTTGTTGTATCTAAAGTTGAAGATATGGCTCCCGAATACGGATATGACGCATTAAATAATGAATACGTAAATATGCTTGAAAGAGGTATTATAGATCCCACTAAAGTCGTAAGAAGAGCAATAACAGACGCTAGCGGCGTTGCGTCATTACTTACTACTGCCGAAGCAGTTATTTGTGAATTGCCAAAACCAAAAGAAAAGCCACCAGTATACACTCCGATACAATTTGGTTAATTTTATTTATCATTTAAAAAAAAAATAACAGTCAATATACTATAATGTTATAATAATCCCCTATCTGTAAAAAGAAATAAAATGTGAAAAGTCAAGATTTCTTTTAATACGGCTGCAGGCTAGCAGGATCGAACTCGATATTTGACTTCGTCTTTAAAGTTTAGCGTACCTAGTTATGCTAGCTAGAGGGCCATATACCTTTTTTAAACACGCAATAAACAGACGCCTATAGCTTACACTAAGCTACTAGCATATTTTTGTGGAAGAATTGCGCTTCTCTATCAGATCCTCCGGATCGCATCACATATTGCTTTTACAAAGATACTTTTTAAGAGGCGTCCAGACTCGAAGCTAGGCACCGGAGCCGAGCGATGGTGGAATCAGGAGTGGTGCTGTGAACTGTGCGGAGTGAGGCCAAGTTCAAGTGACGAGTAATTTTAACGGGCGGCGGCGGGAAATCAGTTCAGTTTTTTCGGTTCGCCACTCCGCCACCTCGTTCCGATTCTCAGTTTTGCATAATAAATAATGAAAGCTAACTCGCAAATCTCTGTTCACCGTAGCGAAGCGGAGTTGTTATGTGATTTCATCACTGAATATTGGCACAGCTCCACTCCGCGCCTCTCCTCTAGCTCTAAAAGCATTGTCATGCTCACTTAAATGTCTCGGTGATTAGTTCATTCGGTTCTCTTCAAAATAGTTGAGCTAAATGGTGCTGGATCCGCGTGTCACGTTCGTGAACGGGCGCTGTCAGTGGAGACTGATCACCTCCTGCCATGGCTTTTATATTTTTCTTTGTATTACATGTTTTGGATTCCTCTTCACGTCCATTGTTTTCATATATACAAGCAACAAAAAGAATGTACCCAGGATGTTGTAAAAACTTGATTAATAAGAGTGTCGGTGGAACGAGCAAGAAATTTCTTGATTGTTCTACTCCATATAGAAGTTGTTGATCCACAATCGCACAGACGAAACCTTCAGTTTCCTTGAAGAGGTCACCGATGTGCAGCCAGCATAAGGACGCCACGAAGTATACATCTGGCCTGTGTAGGACCCGGTAGAAGCGTCTGTGAAGTTCGATGCTCTGCTATACTTCACCGCGGTCGTTAGGATCTTGGCGCCAGTTCTTGTTCGCTAAAGAGAGCGGTGTCCACTGAGACCACATGTTCGTGCATCCCAACGTTGGCTCAAAGAGTACAATATCGTTGGCTTAAAGGAGGTACTCCCTGAGACTGTATATATCTGACGGTTGTGCAGGGACTTATAATTAAGGAAGCGTCGGCCTCCGTGAACTTCCGTGGGGTTCAGTCTCATCTCCGATGACCGGGGGTGATGCATCCGAATTACGGTCAGCAATGCACGCTCCTATCAAAGGCCTTAAGTTCCGTTTGCCTGAGTCTATAAAAGAGTACATCAAAACCGGCATGACCCATCCGATTAATCATCGAATTAATAGGTCATGCTAACATTTGACTTGGCGCAAAAAATAAAAATTCCAGGCTTCTTGATCAGTAAATTAAAAATAAAACGCTTGTCAAATATCATAGGGAATCTGCATGAAGATATAGGTATAAATGGAGCCAACACTTAGAATGCATACATAAGAACGAGACAGTGATATGTGTTTTCTTTATCTTATGTATGCATTCAGAAAGAGAGCATCTGCCCACAGTTGGCTTCACTTAGGTATTTAGAGTGTTGCCTCCACTTTTATCTATAAGCTTCTTGGGAATCTGGCATCTTTGGCCACTGACAACAAGTTGACAACAAACAACAATATTGACATTATTGACATTTTTGACATTTGACAAGACAATTTGACAAATAGACAAATTTGGCGCGAACTCGCGTAGACTTCTTTGAGATATTGAACTTCACGTTCATATTTCTTCTTTTCTATAAAAATATTTATATAGTAGCTTTTTCAACCCAGTTAATTCATCATAAATTGGCTGTAGTAGGGTGAGACCGGTCTATTTAAATTTTGAAGTGGGGGATCGAACACAAAACTTGGTTATGTTAATGCAATCGCGGCGTGATTCCAATGAAATGTCTACCACAGTACAAGACACTAATGATGTGCAAAATACACAAAATTCCAGTGATGATGAAAGTGGGCCCGTGCAAAGAACTAAAAAACGAGTGCAACAGTTTTATGATAGTGATACCGAAAACGAAAATGTACAATTTAAAGAGAGTAAGACTGTTCAAGATGAAAAGCTACAACATGACAGTGATAGAGAAACAGAGAGCAGTATTGTACCTTTCAAAAGTGGAAAAGCTAAGTTGAGAATACAGATGGATGAAAGTAGCTCCGACTCGAGTACTTCAAGGGAAAAGGCAACTATGAAAAACAAACAACAACAAATGAGAATGAAAAACAAAAGATACAAGCTGAAAGATAAGTTTAAAGATCTATTGAGTTCTCGAGGGAAGCATACAATGCAACAAAGTGACAGTGATAAACAATCTTCAGAAGGAAATCATGCTGAGATCTCAGATCCTTCTGAAAATGAATTGTCATCTGTAGCCAAAATAAAACAGGTAACCTTTAATTATAGTTGATAAGGTTTTAATATGTATTAGTTTGTTATAGTTTAAGATTATTTTGTGTATTTTATCTATGGGCTACAGTTGCCTGATAATAAAGTTATTATTATTATTTAATATTATGTCAATTAAAATGTGTTAAACTTATCAGGTATTTTGTGCATGCTTGTATATCTTTAGACCAGATAATTAAATCCATCAATGAATACCACCATTGACTGATTAGACACTCCTCTCACCTCGTTTGTATCTGTGGTATCTTTGGTGAGCACAAGTGTCTTCGGGTTACCAGACTGGTCAGCATCTGATAACTCAGTTGCTATTTACAGAAAATCAAAAACAGCATGGCATCAATGTCATCTATTTGTGATCCTGATACATCGGATGAAGAGGATCAAATGAATAAAAAGCACTTACCTAAACAGAGGCCAAGGAAACAACAGAAATCTACTAAACTTATTGAAGCTAAACCAGCAAAGGTAGGTACTTTGTGAAATCAGAGAAAGTCTTTGACTTTATAATTTTTAAGATTTAATTTATCAAACAATAAATTGTTGGACAGTCAAACACTTACAAACTACACCATGTGTATACAATATTAGCATATTACAGTTATGTAACCATTAGACTGTAATACTTTAGTTTTACATTTCCATTCATGCAATTTAGTCATAAAACAATAAGGAGTTCAAGAATTAGACTATTTCTAGTACCTTTTATGTACTAGAAATAGTAAGTTATTATGACAACTTACTATTTCACGTACATTACATTCAGAAAGCCACCTTGTCTATTTTTTTTATATATTATAGAGTGTAGAGATGGTGTGGTGCCGGTCGTGAACAGCACCACCCAATTTCTACCTGTAAGTGTTGTAGAAGGCGACATTGGGATATTGACCATAGGATAGGCAGCGGCGTCTTTCTGAGTACCATAACACCTACTGCAATCACCAACATGCATCAACCAAGCATGGCGATTACAGCTGAATCCCCCCCCTTGGCCTCCGCCAAGCTGCTGACGCTGCTGCTGGGCATAGGTCTCCACCTATGCCCAGCAGTGGGCGTCTTAAGGTTGACATGATGATGATGATGAGTGTTTTAACTTCTTTTACAGATGTCAGCGAAACAGGCAATGGAAAACAGGCAGTTAATTAAAAGTGAATCAAATCGCATGCTGAGGGAGAAAGCAGTATCATTGCCATATCACAGACCTAAAGCTCTGTCTCTCAAAGACATTATGTCTAGAAGGAAACCTGCTGTTGCATTCGATGGAAAAGCTCTGCCTATCAAAATGAATGAAGAGCAATTAAAACATTATGTGTGAGTATTTTTTTAAGATTCAGTATAAAATACTCCTTTGTTGTAGAGTGTATGGAGTTGATGAGTTAGATTGCAATTAAATATTGTAACAAATCATGCAATCAAGTATATAGCTTTAACCAACGGTTCCAGCCACATTTTCAACATCCCAGCTAGGTAGTATGTTCCGTGTATGATTGGCCTAATCCATGTGCCTCTGTGCTAAATTTCATACAAATTCATTCAGCTGTCAAGGTGTGATGATGAATAAATGTCAAAACACTCATATTATAATAATAGAGGGATTTAATAGACTTTCGAACAATAATTGAAACATTTTATTTTATTATTATCTTTTATTTTTGTATGTCAGTCTGTCTGTTTGTTCCGACTCATCTCTGGAATGGCTGGACTGATTTTGATGGGGCGTTCTAGGGACGTGAGGTTACTTTTAATTTTGAAAAAAAGAGTGTTTTTGCGAGGACTGATACAATGACTGATAATCACCCGGACGAAGTCGTAAGCATCAGCTAGTTATACTATAATACATTATTTTTTCAACTATTTTTGTTTTATCTCATTTTCAGGCTGTTACTAGAACAGAGACAAAAAGAAATGATGGAATTATGCAGAAGTGAATCAGATGAAGAAGGTGATGAAAAAAGTGACATAATACAGCAAGAAACAGAACAAATATCTGACGTTACAAAAAATGAGAGTGAAATGACCACTGAAAAATCCAACAACACTGCTGAATGTACAAAAAATGAATTGATTACCAATGCAGACATTGTAAATGATCTTGCATATACTCAATTGATAGAAAATGAATTAACAGGAACAGCTTCAACAGAAAGGTCCATCTTAAATAGTGAAGAAGTCAATAATGATAAACCTGATAGTCCTAGTATTGCTGTAATTGATCAACAAGAAGACACTGCAAGAGATGATTCTAACACAGTTGTTAAATTAGTTTACAATGATTCTGTAGAAGAAGACCATTCAGCAACAAATAATACTGAAAATGTTCTCAAGGAAGATACAATTCAACAGGACTCAACTATACATAAGGATGAGCTAGTTAGTCATTCAGAGAAACAGATTACAGATGTGTGCACTGAACCTGAGAGTCAATTGATATCTTTACATTACGCTGAACACAATACAGAAGAAACAGACAAAACTGATACATCTGAAGAGACTTTCAATGAAATTACTGAAATAGTTGACATTGCTACTGAAGACAAGCAAGATGACTTATTCTCTGACGATGATGTAAATATGGAAGATATTGATAGAATAATCGAAAATGCAGAAATATTGATAGGTAGATTGAATCACTTTGTTCCAATGTAGTTGTAATTTTATAATGGTCAATATTTTTTTCTTAATCAGAGATAATCACTGATATATTGTTATTGTGTACAAGTACTTTTTTTTTTGGTTTTAGATGATGACAATATTAGCTCTCCCATGCTGATAAGGGATCCCCTGCCTTTAAATCAAAAACCTACACTAATGGGGGGCCCTGGTATGGTTATTGACCTAGATGGAGGTTCTTTTGTAACCAAAAAGACTGGTGTTGAACTACTAAAAGAGAGATTTACATACTTTGCAAGATTAAAGACACCTGAGGAACTTGAAAGAGAGAGGGAAAAAAAGTAAATATATATTTTAATTATATTATTATTATTTTTGAAGTGAAAACTTCTTTAGCGGCGTTGAGCACTTTTTCTGTAATGGGTATAAAATCTTAAACTCGCGTCAGGACACGTGACCTGATCGAAAAAGCGTAAGACGGATGGAGAGTAGACAGCTATCCCCTCTCTACGGCGCGGCGAAAATGTATGCCTGGGCCTACTGTTTTCACTTCTGCCGGCACTCCCGGAGTGCAACCCGTCTTTTTTTTTTTTTTTTAATTAGGTCTCATGCAAAAGAAATGTGCTTTAAAGACTTGGTGATCTAATAAAAATTATCATGAGTTACAGGTTAAAACCAGGAGCTCAACATTTGAAATTAAAACATGACCTTGAGGAAAAAATTGCGGAGCAGCGATCTATTGAATGGGCAAAACGTCTTGAAGAGGAGAAACAACAACACATGGAAATGGAAACTATCTTAGATAATGCTGAAGATAGTTTTGAGAAAATTGAAGGAAAGTTAGTAGAAGATACAGCAAACAACGAGTGTAGTTCAGAGAGTGAAGAAGAGGAGTTGGAAGAAGATGATATTGACATTAAAGATAAACCAAGGAAACATAATCCAATGGTGGATGATGAAGCTGAGGAATCTGATTGTGAACAAAACGAAGGTGAAATACCCAATGATATTGAAGCCAATGAGAACACTGACGACAGTGATGACAATGTGGAACAAGATGATGAAGAAGGCGAATCTAGTGACGACGAATCTTCTGAGTCCGAACCAGAGGAAGCAACTAAACCTAAAAAAGGCAGAATTTTGAAAGCATTTGAGGATTCTGATGATGAAGGTGCTACAATTAAACAAGTTGAAACTGAGACCTCGGTGGCAGACAACACCAAAGCAAATGACACAGTTACAGAAGTCATTCCAAGTGAAGTTCAGGTGTCTTCACAAGGTAATTATTAGTATCTAAAACATGACTTTTTTACATTGAAATAATCTGTAACTTCATCTTTATTAGTAAGCAATTCTTTTTAAACGCAAATGAAGTACTCTCACCACCAACAAGGGATCCACACAGAGTTGTAATAACTGATAACTCTAAATCAGCCTAGTATGTTAAAAGCTGCCTGCTAGTGATATGTGTATGCATCTATAACAAAATTCTAAAAGAATTAAAAAATATAAATAATGCAAGTTTATTTAAAAAGAAGCTGCATAAATGGCTGAAAAGACTGCCGTGTGGTGCCGGCCGCGCATAGCACCACCCCATTTCTACCCGTGGGTGTCGTAGAAAGCGACAGATTGATATTGATCAGAGGATGGGCAGCAGCGTCCTTCTGAGTACCATAACACCTACTGCGATCGCCAACATGCATCAGCCAAGTATGGCGATTGTGACTGGACCCCCTCTTGAGGAGACCTATGCCCATCAGTGGGCGTCTAAAGGTTGAAATGATGATGATGATAATGTTTTTTAGTTAATATTTTCAGATGACGTTATACAACTAGCGCAGAGACATGAGTCTGTATCAGATGACCTTTTCACAAGCCAAGAAAGTTCCATACCAGTGGAAAGAACCAAAGACAGGAACAGTGCAAGTGATGAAGTGATGACACAAACCTTTTCCATTTTAGATTCTACATCTGGGGTGACTATGGACATGGAATTAAAATCTCCTAGTAAATTAAATGTTTTATGTATGTCGCAGCCCTATCGTGATGTAAGTATTAAGCGCTGCGCAAACGTAGACACTTTTCGTTACCGACGCAAGACACAACGCGGTTGCTGTGTCCAGGGTTGTTATAATACTGGACACTTTTAGTGCTTGTTTTATGAACATTCCGTCAGTGTCCTGTGTGTGTTTTACTCATATAATTTGTATAGAAACTTATTATTGTTGCTTGTGTGTTCCACTAGAAACTTTGCAGTGTCTAGTTGATAATACAGAACACTTGTGTTCGGCGATCAGTGTGTCAAGTGGAAGCAACCGGTACAGTTCGGTTCAAACTTAATGGCGGCTGTGAAGTGCGCTACTGTCTGCGTAGTACCCCGCCCCTCACCCCCGCTGACACGACATTGTTACTGCGCAGCCATTCGACTCGTTCGTGTTCATCATGTCATCTTTTGGACACCCACTGCTGCGCATAGGCCTCCAAGCGTAAGCATGGCGATTACGGGTAAACCCCCTCTTGGGGTTTACCCGTAATCGCCATGCTTGGCCAATGGATGTTGGCGATCGCAGGAGGTGTTATGGTACTCAGAAGGATGCTGCTGCTCATCCTCCGGTCAATATCCCTCTGTCACCTTCTACGACACCCACGGGTAGAAACGGGGTGGTGCTATTGGCGGCCGGCACCACACGGGAGTGTTGGTGGACTCGTTTTCAGAGCCGCTATTAAGTTTGAGTCGTACTGTAACCACAGTGGTTGCGTCTGCAGGGTGAGTATCAGAGTAAAGTGTCTACGTCTGCGCAATGCCTAAAGGTCAAATGCATAATTACGCACTTCAAGTCATATTTAGTTCTTCAGTTCTACTTCAGTTCATATTTTGTTATTATTTTCTGTTTTATTTTATTTTGTATAGCCAAGTTTAAACGGCATTATGGGGGAATCACAGCTACGAATAACACAGTCTTCCCAGTCACAACCTATTGGAGAAGATCTACTTGCCCTTTGTACTGGCAACTTTTATGATAATGAGTTTGTGTCACCTACTGAAGGAAAGCAATATGTTGATGACATGTCTCAAGACTTAGTGAACAACGATTTCCACGACACACAGACAGCTGAAACTGCAATAAATGACGATATCAGTAAAGAAGGTAAAAGCGTTATATCTGAAAAACATAATGTTAGTATTGAAGAAAATAAACAAGTAGACGAAAACTGTAAAAAGACATGTGCAGATGGAAACCTTCTAAAAGATATACTTGATGAGTTGGTTGACCCTGAGTTCGACAAACCGAAAGCAAATAAATTCTTTACTGGAGGTAATTCACAAAAGAAAGAAACTGAACAAATACTCGAAAGTACTCAAATGAAAAAGAAGTTTACTATAGACTCGGATGATGATGAGCCAAACGAAATTAACGTTGAAACTGAACAAAGAAAAATGAAAAAACTTAAGAGGAAGCCTAAAAAGAGAGCATTACAAATTTCAGGTAAATAGTTCTACATTCTTATGTAAATAGTGCAATAACAAAACGGATGCCTTTAATAGCCTTTTTTATGATTTCTAGATGATGAAGATGAGGAAGAAGAAGAAGTTATAACTGATTATGAGACAGACTTGGAAGATGAATCTGAAAGATTAGTAGAGTATGATTCAGAAGAAAATGAGGTGAGCACTGCCCAAAGTTGTGCTAAAACTAAAGTGTCATTAAATCCATAACCTAATTTCCAAAAAAAAAATATTTCCAGATTGAATTGAAGCCCGATAAACCGAAGAAAAAACGCAAGGTGGCTGATTTCTTTGAGCAAGAGGCTGAACTAACTAGCGAGGACGAATGGGTGGGGTCTGGAGACGAAGACGAGAAGGGCCTGGACCGGATGGAGCGCGAGGAAGGAGATGACGAGGTTTTCCATCAGGGACAACTCAGGAAGGAACTGGGACAGATACATATGTACGTTTAATTTTTGGAATAAGTAAAAGGAGTCGGTAGCAAGTGTGATATTCTTTATTAAAACTATGGCAAAGGTATCGTGACTTTTCTAATTCGATTTATATGAATTTCGGAGAAAATGCATATAAGGATATTGAAACTGATCAAAATATTAGCCTGATATGTACTTCCGAAAGCTAAGGCGGCAACAGGTGTGCGTGTGTGTATGTCATTATCAAAATGGTATCAGTTCCCGAGAAGAATTTTGCGCCTGTTACGTTCTTAAAATAATTAATCTTAATATGTTTTCTAATCTCCTCTTTCTTGATTCTAGGCGAGATGTGCTGGATCAGGATAAGCGAGAAGTTAGAATAATACAAGAACTATTATTTGAAGACGGTGACCTCGGTGACGGACATCGGCAGCGTAAATTCCGATGGAAGAACGCAGGTATTTAAAATTCAACACAACAGATTTTATCAAAATGAAGTGTTCAGCGGTTTGTAATGTACCTATACCTCGATGGAGACCTCTCAATAGAAAATCACTATCTGTCAACATGTTCCATTCCATTAAAACAACTTTATTTATTTATACAGGAGAAGAGGATGAAACTGGTACAGTACCAGAGTTTGCTGACACACAGGAAGAAGAGTTTGAGTCTGAAGAGCAATGGAGGAAACAGAGGCATGAACGAGAAATATTTTTGAGGACTATGGTTAGTATTAATACTATAAGAACCATTATTTAATCGAACTGACCGTCCTTGTATGGGCAACCTCTTGGTACTGAGACCTATAAGTTCTTCAGAAAGCACGGTAGTTGTAAGCCTGAAAATCTGACAACATGCCTCAAGGGGTATACAGAGATACAAAGAGTTAGTGGGTTGTGAAGATCAGACAGGCAGTCGTCCCATGTAAAATACTGATATTTAGTTGCATCAGGTGAGCCAACTAAGGGTGTTACCAGACCAATCGATCGATCGTCGATCGACGGCATCGATCGATGGCAGAATGGATTAGTCGACGTCGATCGATAGTTTCTACCAGACCAATCGATCGATCGTCGTCCGATGGCAGAATGGATTAGTCGACGTCGATCGAGCTGCTTGATTAGCCGCACCGTGCGTCGTCCGCTCCCCATTATATGCCCGGCTGCGCCCCGCGTGCTAATTAACTACCTGGCCTGCTTGTGTTTATGTGACTTCTGCGTTTGCGTCTCCATAATAATGTGACGACACGGTTGGCGCAGTGGCTGAGCGATCGACTGCTGCGCAGCGTGTTGCGGGTTCGATTCCCGCCCAGGGTAAACATTTGTGTGATGAGCACTTGTGTTTGCCTTGTGTCTGGGTGTCGTTTATCTATATAATATGTATGTATTTACAAAAAAAAAAATGTATTTGTGTATGTATATCAGCTGTCTGACACCCATAGTACAGGGTCTCCCTAGTTTGGGGTCAGATGGCCGTGTGTGAAAATGTCCCCACATATTATTATTATTATTATTATATTATTATTATTATTAATAGTACGAGCAATATCGAACTGGCCAACGCATCCACTTGTGAATCCATTTCGAAAGAAACTGATGGAATATAGCCGGGGTTAATCGATCGACGTCGACCGGCAATCGATCGATGTTAGTCGACCGGTATCCGTCGATCAATGAAAGCTACCACACCAATCGATCAACGTCGATCGACGTCGACTGATGGCATCGATCGATGATCGATCGATTGGTGTAGTAACACCCTTACACAGTTGAGAAAAAGCTAGGTGTTGATGCCAAAATAATAAAGGCTTATTTCTAAACCGATCACCGATCACTTCGATCACTTTGTGTAAGTCAAATAAAGAAATTTATTGTTATTTATTTTTTTATTTCAGCATCAAGAGGAAGACGAAGGCAACCAGAACATTAGTGTTAACCGAACAACAATAATAAAGGCTAATCTCTCTTCGAAATCAATGTCCACATTGCTTCAAGAAGTAAATCAATCAAAAATGGACAATACCGAGAGTCCTGCTGTCCAAGAAAAAAAGACAGCTAAAGATATACCTAGCCCCAAAAAGTCGTTTTCGATCTTTCAGGTAATTTTTCATCACAAGGGTTTTTAGTAGTATTTTTTATAGTAAAATGTCGTAATCAAGTGTATTTTGAATGACAAATACCACTAACCCCACTTCGTGTTCCTAACTCCGTATTCATTCATTTGATAAAGAAAAATGTCACATCTCATTATAATATTATTATTTCAGCAAAATTACCACGGGTCTTTGCTAACGCGCGGACGTGGTGCACTCGCGCGGTTGGCAGCGCTGGCAACACCGTTAGCAGTTGATGATGATGCTCCAAAAATTGGCTCACTGGCAACACATAAACGAAACTTTGTGTTTACTGCCCTATCACAAAATGAAAGCGATGTACCAAAGGTGTATAATCTATTTTTATAATAAATACTTTACATAGATCTGCTATTAGACAAAACTACATTCTTCTAGACAAAAGCCACCTTTCTCTTTCCAAATCTCTCTACTGCGCTCAATTTCCAGCAATCTTGCCCAGATCGCCACGTCCGTGCCTCATTGGCCAGGCGACTTGTACGTGAGATTTTCTCACAGAAAGTTGACAGTTCCCGTGACCCAAAAGCTGTCTTTTACCTCAGACAGAGGTTAAGCATTGCCATCCAACGTGACAATGCCGCCAGTCTCTTGGGCACATTCCCAGACTGTTGACGGCGATGTGGGGGAATTTTTTGATGCCTTATTGTATAGTTTTTTTTTTAGTTTAGTTATAGGTTTTCCATTTTTATTCGTGCAAATATTGTACATAGTCCCAAAAAGTAGTTCTAATGAAAATAATAATATAATATAAGATAAAACACTAAAAAAAGGAAGTCAGGCAATATCATTATACTTATGTTATTATATTTTCAGGTCACAATAAAACGCAAAGCAGACATTCAATTAGGAACACCTAAACTAATGAAGAAAATGAAAATTGAAGAGAAACTGGTTCGTCCTAAGAGCAGTTTATTAGATCATTTAAATCTATAGATTCAAATAATCTTATACCCCGACTCTTACGGATGCTCCTCAAATTACGATGTATTTGCTGCGTTTACAAATATATTGTAATATACTTACTGATACTTTAAAATATTGTTCAAGACTGTAAGGGGCGTTTGTATTACGTCGATCCTATAGCAAGCATAGATCTCTCAATAAAGCCGAATATTTTATACTTTGTGACTATTCAAGCATCTGAAAGTATGGATCCAAAAATGTAATATAAATAGCTTTTTTAAGAATAAATAGGATGTTTGTAATTTTATAAGATAACGTAAAATAAATTATTTAATTATCTTTGTGTGCTTATTTTTATTAAAACCTCAAGTATCAATGGTCAGACACCGCGAAACACTCAATATTTTTGCAAAGTTCCGAAAATGAACCAAAACCCATAGTAGAAACGTACGTAAGACAGTTTCGTTAAATAACGTCGGCATTGGCAGTTATTGTAATTATTATTTTTTCCACAGATTCTTTGGTTCGTGTATAGTGCGTGCCACGAAAGATGAGACTTGACACAGACTTGATTTGACTTGCGCAGTACTCGATTTCAATAATGCGAAAGTCTGTGTCAAGTCTCATCTTTCGTGGCACGCACTATACGGACGGTGTTCTTACCTATTCTATGATGTGGTTCATAAAATAACTGCTACCTTGCGCAAGTATTAACCGATTTTTTTGATTGCCCTCATAATGTTCATACATACTTTAGCCGTGTCATGGGCCTACGTCAAAAATGACGCACCTAGAGCGTCATTGGCCCCCTGTGATGTTTTATGCATATTTCACCATTACCTTGCATCGATCTTCTAATGCTGGCAGTTCACATGGCGTATTTGTGCAAATATTCGCCTTATTTGGATAATACAAAATCGACTTTATTTCAATAAAAATGGGGTACATTTTGTATAATCCAAACCCTGTCCGATCCAGATGACGCTATTACCCTCCTTCAGGAAAGAAATAGGGCCACTAGCACATTAGTCAAACACAGACACAAAATACCGTCATTCCGACCTCGCCGCCGAGGTCCCTCGCGACGACCCCGTAAAGCCCCCCCCCCGACCCTTGCTAGCGCCAGCCCGCGTCGCTGAGCCCTTAGCTTTAAAATAACCCCTAATTAATGGAGACCCGATCCAGCCTGTCCCTTTGCTGCCCTCTCTCAGTGGCGACCTAAGCCGAGGCTCGTACCCCGCAGGGGGTGCCCTTAGCGTAGTCACTTAGTTTATAAGTTTTTGCCCTGGCTGGAGGCCCTAAAAGTCACTTTTAAGGCACCACAGGATTGTCCGGTTAAGCAGTAACCAACCCTCAGGTTTAACTGCGAGATGCCATTCAGAAAAAAAAAAAAAAAAAAGTATAATCCAAATACGGCGAATAATTTCACAAGTACGCCATGTGAAGTGCCAGCATAAGAGAAAAAGATTTTTGAGTTCTTCGATTCGTATTCATTGATATTCAAAGAAAATAATACATATCTTATAGAAACATAAAACATATCTTTTCTCTCTTTTAAATTAGTTTATTATGTCAGTTTATACTATGCAGTTTAAAGCATTAAGGCCAATAATAAGTTTGCCAACTATTACCAAAGGTTTGCTACCCCAGACTTATCTTTACATAGTATAAAACATATATTCAATGTACTCTTTGGTATAAAACAAAGTCGCTTAGTCATGGACCTCTTGAGATATGACGCGCCTGGGGCGTTATTGGGCATGAATCGGTTAGGAAAATAAAAAAATAAACGAAAACATTTTTTATGATATTCTTCAACGTCGCAATCGCAACCCCCAACTCAAAACCTAAGCCAGGCCGCACACGGCATACTTGCGTAAATTCGGACTTGCACAAGTATGCAATATTGCATACTTGTTATTCATTCACACACGTTATTTAACGTGTGTGAATAAATTAACTCAATTAACTGAGGCATTTGTATATATTTTATTTAATAATGATTGTTCGCAAAGAAAAATCGCTAGGTAATCTTTCTCTTCATAGCTGTCCTCAAAGTCTCAAAGAGTAATAAAATAATACACTACACTGTCCTGTTATTGGACTGCCCCCTGGTGGAAAAGCAATAAAGAACCATAGTAAGAAAGTAAAGAAATATGCCTCACGAAGTCTTGACAATTTAATAAATTACTTAGATGAATAACATTTATTTGTATATAAAAATATTATTTATTTCTTTATTACCATTTCTTTTTTACTTAGATTTTTGGAAATATTTTTTTGTTCTTGCAAAACTGATAAAATCTGGTATCTAAAGCGATGTTTTAGAATGTTGGATGCATTGTTACAAAAGCATATCCTTCCGTTTCACATCTCGCTTCCTCTCTTGTGTAGTGAATTTGTCTTTGTCACTCTTCAACCAATCAGCGGCCTCAATACGCAGCTATCTCTGTCAGCTGGTCGCGTTTTCGCCGGTTTTATACGGCGTTTCGTTTTCTCACGGACGGCTCAATCAATGCTTTTTTTCTGTGGCGGTGTGGTGTAGTAGTGTAGCAGCAAGAATTCTAGTCAAATAAATCAGAAAAATATAAGTGCTCCTATTAAAAATATAATTAACGTAGAAATGGCGAATGAGAATAATGATATCAGCGACATCGTTAAGAAATGCAAAATTCTTTTGTTGGATATTGAAGGGACCACAACATCGATCAGCTTTGTTAAGGTAGGTCTAACGATTGACCGGCCGGTGTTTTGTCTCAACATGTGTTTTTGTTTAACCGTTACTTGTATCGTATATTTTTTTGTGAATCTTTCTCCTGCCGACTAAACACTTGATTCAACATGCAAAATGGTCGCGTTTTCAGATTCGCAACATGGAGGACGAAATCAAAATGGTACCCCTTTTCATGTTCCTCTCATTGTTTGATTTATCCACGTGTTACTAATCGTTTTTATTGCAGTTAGTGCAGCTTTTTCAAGCGTATTAAGAGCAGTTTTTGCTTTTTTTTTCCGGTACCGAATTGTGTAGTACCTACCTACATAATTATGTTCACATTAATATTATTGATTTATTTTAGCAAAATTATCATAGTGGGTCCTCGAGTTTAGATTGAGGTTCCTAAGGAAGGAGATCTTAATATCATGTCCACTGAAATAAAAAATGTCAGTACAATTTCATCCTACTATTGCCTAGCTGCATGCTATCTACCGGCTCGCATGAACAGCTGTTCGGAGCAGCTGGTTGGTAAAAAAATGTGGCACAATTAACTGTCCTCTTTCTTTCAATAGCGTTGAGCCCACCTATGCTAACCTTGTCGCACTCGCAGTCATGTCAGGAATATAAAATTTCGTTTGTCAGCATTGTCGCGAGTCGGTCGCATTGTGTGTGTTGAATAGTGTTGATGATTACGCGTTTGAAAGTCTGGGTCTGGAATATTGGTCTTGGTATGTTTAAAACATCCTATGTTTATTAGGAAGCAGTTACTGTAGTTACTAGTTTCTTTCAGACTTACCTACTAGACCCACGTATTTTTACACAGGTAGTCTATGACAAAAACATTTTATGCTCAGTATTTTTTACGAAATATTGTAGGTTATTCGTATTAACGTGGGTAGCTTATGGGAGATTGGTTCATAAAATAATAAAATTTTATCTTGTAGGTAGGTAATCCTATCTCGCTCCTTTTTTCCCTACTGCATCACGTTAACTCTTGCGTTGTCGTGATGTTTTAATTAAAATTAGGGTTGTAAGAAAAAATGCTTAGTACTTATTCAGACACAGATCAACTACCAATATAATAATAATAATATAATGTACCTACATTCACAATCAGTGGTTCATTAAAACATGACATTTATTCCTCCATCACGCCAGATAAAGCACGGCATCCGCCGGTCGTGTTACCCGACTCGTCAGCTGTTTACTGCTGAATCATATTTTTTTTTCAGAGCACCTACGTACCTGCCTGGTTATTCATTTGTAAAACCTTATGTTTGTATCCATCTACAATTTGCTTATCTTTGCCCTTATTGATGATCAAATAGCACTAGGTATATTATGTCAGTGGGGGTCGCCTTGAAAACAACACTAGCTCTATTACTGGGTAGGTAGGCATCGCGTATCGAGCCAACGTACCTAGTCTAGTAATTGGTAATTCCTAAATGGTGCCATAGATGCTCAAATAGCACTATATTAGGTCAGAGGTGGTCGCCTTGAAAACAACACTAACTCTATTACAGGGTAGGTAGGTAGGCATCGCGTATTGAGCCAACGTAGCCTAGTAATTAGCAATTCCTAAATGGTGCCATAGACGCTAATAACAAAACTAGTAAGACCTTTGTGCCAGGAGGCGCTTACGCGAGAGAACTTTCATCAGACTTAAAGTAGTGATTGAACTTGGCTGCAAAAGTCTGTCGCCTCTGCCTAGTGGAATAATTAGAGCATGTTTGAGTATAACAATGTTGGGTATTATCTGTGGTGCGTCCCTACCGCGGGTGCCGCGGGCCGGGTCGCTCTGCTAGGTAGGCTCGCTATCCGGTTTGGACACCGGCGGCAAGTCGCGCAGTTCGTTCACCCACGGACTTGCCGCATCGTAGACGATGCAGTTTCTCCAGGGCATCATGTTATGCTAAATTCAAGGCATAGTGGTTACTTTTTAGAGGCAAGAGTTTTAAATTACAATCGGGAATAACTAATCTTATGTCAGCGTGGAGTTGAATGACCACGGCTTGAAAATAATGGATGACGTTGGGAAATTGAAACTTCATTGTTGTTTTTGGCGTGCGAGCCCTAGTGGGAATTGTAGGTACCTACCTACTTGAATGACCGAGAATAATCGATTGGCTCACTTTTTTCTCAAAAACGATAAGTACAGTATCCCAATTAGTTATTTCATTACAAAACCTACCGCAAAATAGTAATTAATTATTATCAAAGTTTTTTTTGTATTCTTGTTACTTCTATATGTGAAAACAATGGAGGTAATCTAGCAATACAAAATATATAAAAAGCCCGTTCACGAACATGATGCGTGGATCAGCACCATTTAGCTCAACCATTTTGGAGGGAGCCGAATGATCCAACTCACGCACCACCATCAGCGAGACATTCAATAATACTTCTTGGGAAAATTTTTAGCTGCATACATATTACCTATTTTGTCAGATGTCAGAGAGGCATCCAAAACACGAGCATTCGCGCGCGTTAGTAGTGTTCGGCGACGAGCATTTGAGCAGCTAGAACATGTCTAACTTTATCAAACTGTGTGTTGTACATTTTGCCCAAAGCCATCGCCACGTTTGCAAACGAATTATTAGCTTGTAAGTTGCAATAGAATTTTCACAATCACATAAACATTGATAGCTGTCTGTCGAGTTGTGGAATCTTCTAAATACGAAGCTGACAATTCTATGATGCGCTCTGTCGGAAATACAAAATGTTATAAATAACTAGCTGACTCGACAGACGTTGTCCTGTCCCTAACTAATACACTACCAAACTACCTACCTACCCTACCCTAGCTACCTACCCCGAACCCTACCCTACCTACACTTACTCTACACCAACCCACACTTACCCTATCTAAAATTTTCTTATATACAAACCTGCTCCTGACAGAACAAAAAACTGTTTTGAAACACATGACTTTAGTTTCGGAATTCGGTGGCTTTGTTCCGTTTGTTGTTTTGTATTGCCACCGACTTCCGAAACTAAAGTCAATGTGTGTTCTGTGCTAAAGTTATTTTTCACTTTTTAGTTTTTTGTAAAAAGCTTTTCTCTCTTCTCCAAGGTTCTCTTTTTTGTAAAAAGCTTTTTATTTTCCGCTTTTTGGTACCTCCTTCTCATCCAAATCTACTAAGAACAGATTGCAAGTTAACTTCCAAAGATTGAAGAAACTAAAACGTCGTCTATGTAAATTTTTTGGGTATTTGTAGATTTTTTGAAAAAGTGTAATTTATATGGGAGCACCCCTGAAGCATCCATAAAAAAAAGAATTTTCAAATTCGGGTTACGTTTGCCGGAGAAATTGCGTAACAAATCGCGCACATACTTCTCCTGACAAGAACAAAAAACTGTTTTGAAACACATGACTTTAGTTTCGGAAGTCGGTAGCTTTGTTCTGTTTGTTGTTTTGTATTGCCACCGACTTCCGGAACTAAAGTCATGTGTGTTCTGTGTTAAAGTTATTTATCACATTTTAGTTTTTTTTTAAGGCGGTTCTCTTTTTTTTCATAAAAGTTATTATTTTCCACTTTTTAGTGATCACCCAAATCCATTAAGAAAAGGCAACACAGTTAAAACAGAGATTGAAAGTCCTCCAAAGATGGAAAGATGGAAGAAACGAAAACGTCTTCTCTGATTTTGTTGTTTTTATCAAAAAGCGC
Source organism: Charanyca ferruginea (assembly GCA_947361185.1). Classification (NCBI taxonomy): domain Eukaryota; kingdom Metazoa; phylum Arthropoda; class Insecta; order Lepidoptera; family Noctuidae; genus Charanyca; species Charanyca ferruginea. The sequence continues at coordinate 12,493,686 of OX376076.1, forward strand.
TGAATAAATTTCTGTTTGTTGTATACTAAAACCTTCTCCAGAATGTAACAAACACTTTTCTGAAAACCGCATCAAAATCGGTTCAGCCCAACGGGAGATAATCGCGGATGAACATACATACATACAAACATACGGGTCGAACTGAGACCCCCTTTTTTTATGTCGGTTATACAAACAAAAAAATTATCCAATTTGGTCCAGCCGTTCGAAAGCTTAGCAACACATTTAGCGATTCATTTTTATATATATACTAGCGACCCGGACCGGTTTCGCGTGGGCCTATATAGCCTTCCTTGATAGATGGACTATCCAACACAAAAATAATTGTTCAATTCGAACCAGTCGATCCTGAGATTGAGAGCGCGTTCGACCAAACAAACAAACTCTTCAGCTTTATAATATTAGTATAGACTAGCATTTTCCCCACGACTTCGTCCGCGTGAATTTTCTCAAGGACCCCTAATTTTTAACCGACTTCAAAAAAAGGAGGTTATCAGTTCGACCCGTATTATCTCCCGTTTGGCAGAACCGATTTTGATGCGGTTTTCAGAAAAGTGTTTGTAACATTCTGGAGAAGGTTTTAGTATACAACAAACCGAAATTAATTGAGCGCTTTTTGAAAAAAACGACAAAAACCGAGAAGACGTTTTCAACCGACTTCAAAAAAGGAGGAGGTTATCAATTCGTCTGTATTTTTTTTTTTTTTTTTATGTTTGTTACCTGAGAACTTTGGACTGGGTGAACCGATTTCGATGATTCTTTTTTTATTTGAAAGCTGGTGCTTCCCGTGTGGTCCCATTTTTTTGGTCCACTTCTGACAATGGCATCCATGAGAAAACCGTATAAGTCTTAAATTTGCATTAAGTATGTGCGCGATTTGTTACGCAATTTCTCCGGCAAACGTAACCCGATTTTGAAAATTCCTTTTTTTATGGATATCGTATGCTTCAGGGGTGCTCCCATATAAATTTTATCGACATTAATTCAGCACTTTTTGAAAAAATCTACAAATACCCATAAAATTTACATAGACGACGTTTTAGTTTCTTCAATCTTTGGAGTAGTTAACTTGCAATCTCTTCTTAGTAGATTTGGATGAGAAGGAGGTACTAAAAAGCGGAAAATAAAAAGCTTTTTACAAAAAAGACAACCGCCTTCAAAATCTAAAAAGTGAAAAATAACTTTAGCAGAGAACACACATTGACTTTAGTTTCGGAAGTCGGTGGCAATACAAAACAACAAACGGAACAAGCCACCGAATTTTTTTGTAAAAAGCTTTGTCGTTTCCTCCATCTTTCCATCTTTGGAGAACTTTCAATCTCTGTTTTAACTGTGTTGCCGTTCCTTAATGGATTTGGGTGATGATGAGGCACTGAAAAGTGGAAAATAAACTGTTAAAACAAAGCAACCGACATCCGAAACTAAAGTAATGTGTGTTCTGTGCTAAAGTTATTTACAACTTTTTAGTTTTTTCCGAAGGCGGTTCTCTTTTTTCAAAAAAGTTTTTTTTAATAATAATTGCATATGTTAGTCAGAGATAAAGTAGCTTTCGATTGGTGAAAGAATTTTTGAAATCGGACCACTCCGGACCAGTAGTTTTTGAGTTTATTCGTTACATACAAGAATACAAATCTTTCCTCTATATAATATTAGTATAGATAGATATATTACCTAAGTTGCGACGTTTTCACGGTATTTTTTACCTGCGGCACTCTTTCTTAATTTGTTTTTTGGAAACAAAAATAGCACGTTGAATCTTGACAAACAACATTTTATTTGCTTAGTACTGCTACTGTACCGCTATTCAGAAATAACAAAGACCAAACTTCAAAGGTTTTCTGTGTAGGTTAGGTACCTACCTAGGTATAATTGTAGGTTGTGGGAGGGAGCGGGGTATAACACTTTATAAATAAATATGCACATAACAATCTCTATTATATACCTACCTACTCACCATTTCTTAGGCGAGATTGATTATTTTGGATAGAAGAAGCTAATTCGAATAACACAGACTTATCGACCCCATCGCTTACAACAATTTGGTGAGATAGTGGTAAACGCGAATCTATCAAATTAATTTATAAAGCCAAATCATTTATACCAGCATGACAAAGAATCGACTTACTAAAAAATAAAATACAATAGACTTTATATTAGCACTATAACTTACCTACATCTTAATAACGCTGGTGTGATCACGGTACCAGTCGCATCTGCGTGTGTGGTTTGGAATAAAAGAGGCAAACAATTTGAATATTCTTATATATTTGCTTATAAATGTATTGTGCTCGCTCTATAAGCCTCGGAGCAGACAATGGGTCCCTAAATACAAAACTGGCCAAGTGCGAGTCGGACTCGCGCACAAAGGGTTCCGTAACATTATACAACATTAGACATCGAGCAAAAAAAATGGCAAAAAATCACGTTTGTTGTAATTTATTTTATTTTGTTTTTACACATCTGTGAAAATTTCAACTGTTTAGCTATCACAGTTCATGAGATAGGTACAACCTGGTGACAAACAGCCCGACGGACAGTGGGCTTTTGGCCTATGGGTACGGGGAACCCTAAAAAACACTAAGCTCTTCTTATTTTTAAATTCAAATTATTTTTTGGAATCCGCCAGTGGTAAAATTTTCAAAAAAAAACGACGGTGTCATTTTGCATTACAACCTTTACTGTACCTACCAACGTACCTATACCTCGTAAGTGGTGGATAAGAGAATGTTCACAAGGTACCTAGTTAACACAGAAACAAGTGTCTTGTCTATTTATACTACAGTAATGTACTATAGCGGACGTTTCCGCCTGCTCAGTTAAAAAGAATTTCCCTCGGCGCCTACGAAGTCAACGGGGCGGGCTAGAGAGCGCTTCCATCTTTTGAGTGCAAGCAAAAATTAACTTAGTGGTGGTCAGGCGGGTATGTCCACGATAGTACATATAGAGCTATACCGGCTTCGTTACCGTAAACTAGCCGATCTATTCTACATCATGTAGAATACTTGACTACATGGCTTATTTGGTTTACTAATGTTTGCCATAATTTTATATACCATACTTGTATTTGCATAATTTCATTAGAAATAAATCTTCAATTGCCATAATCGTAAAATTACATAAAATCATTTTCACTATTTTTAACCCCCGACGAAAAAGAGGGGTGTTATAAGTTTGACGTGTCTGTGTGTCTGTGTGTCTGTCTGTGGCACTGTAGCTCTTTAACGGGTGAACCGATTTGAATGCGGTTTTTTTTATTTAAAAGTAGATTCTCTAGCGATGGTTCTTAGACATGTTTCATCAAAATCGGTTCAGCAGTTTTAAAGTTATCAGCTCTTTTGTTTGCTGCGGTAGGGATCTTAGACGCATACCGGATGTTTACTTTGCTTTCAAACATATTATTATAGGTGACCACACTAACCACACAAAACCAAACTAAATTACATTTAAAAAATTTAAAATAAAAATTAAATTAAAAATTTAAAAAAACCCCCAACGCAAAACATAAAAGCGATTATGTAAAAAGTAAAAAATAATACTTTTGTTGAGCCATCAAATGTTTGTTCGTTGAAATGGCGCTATAATGTCGCGGCGGGGTACCGCTAAGTTTAAAGCAATAACTAAATATCTAAAATAGCGAACTGATGGTAACTAGATTTGCAACAAGATTAACAACTAGATTAGCAACAAAAATTTGATAATATCGAAGCAAATTGGTCGGAAATGCTGGTAAATTAATAGACAGTGAATGAAATTGAGGGACTGACTTACTTAAGCGGTACCCCGCCGCGACATTATAGCGCCATTTCAACGAACAAACATTTGATGGCTCAACAAAAGTATTATTTTTTACTTTTTACATAATCGCTTTTATGTTTTGCGTTGGGGGTTTTTTTAAATTTTTAATTTAATTTTTTTATTGGTCACTAGCTGACCCGACAGACGTCCTGTCCCTATCTACCGGCTACTTACCTGCCTATTTCCCTACTTTACTCCTACGCTACAAAAGTTTTTTTTGTCATTTTTCTCTCCGTAAGAACCATCCTCGTACTTCAAGGAATATTATAAAAAAAGAATTATCCAATTTGGTCCAGCCGCTCGCAAGTTATGCGCTTACCAACACATTTAGCGATTCATTTTTATATATAAGAATATATTGTAAGAAGATAATAATCGATCAAGTGTCAACAATTTTAGTCCATAAATTTATTTGCTATATTTTTCATTTTCAATAATGTCGTTTTCGATAATATTTATTCACCATAATATTCATTTGCCTATACTAGCACAACAATGCTAGTTCAGGACAACCGCCTGCAATTTTGATGTTATGATCATGTTAACAGATACCGACTTTTTACTCACAAGGAAACCTAAAAATATACCTTACCTATCCATTTGCATACAATTTTAAGACCTAATACAACTTAGCATACTTTTGTTTCTCCTAATTATATTTTCGCATTACATTATTTACTCATAACAGCTACTCATAATTTTTTTAAGCATATTTTTTCTAATCCTTATAATAATTAAGCATAACATTCTAAAGCTAGGACATTGCCAGAAACTATAGAACTTTGCCCCACTCAATAAAAGTCATGTGCAATATATAGCATCTTACTGTTTATTTATTGCGATAACTAAACATTAGTCTTAATGACTGTAGAACTTGCGGTTTCCGTTTAAATCTAAAAACAATAAGGACATTGATTATAGGTTAAATTGTATTTTAGGTAAAATGAGTTTGTATTTTGTGGGTAGGTATTTCGTAATCCGCAAGTTCTAAAGAAAAACAATTTAAAGAATGGTTCTATATTCATTACAATTATTTTTATTAATTTACTTTTCTGTACATGGGTGGGGCAGAATCTGGCATTGTCTTTTGTAGCTATATTTATTTACGCATTATGATATTAAAACATTTTTACCATGCATGCAGCAAACATGTAAACAAGCATACACCATGCATGTCGCAAGCATGCAGCTTGCAATCAAGCATGCAGCATGCAAGCAAGTATGCAGCATATAACCAATAATGCGGCATGCAAGCAAGCATGCAACATGCAGCAGGCATGGTTTCTGTCACGGCCCCGGCGCTGCAGGGCTCCGGCGATCCCACGCGAGCTTATCTTCGCAGATGTGTTTTACGCTCACCACCGCAGCTTTGGCTTGCTGGCCGGCGCCGGCCAGCTTCAGCCACGGCAGCGAGCGTTAAAACCAATTGCTTCTCAGCGCGCGGGCCGCCTCGCCCCTCCGTGCCTACGCGGGCTTAGATTACACTCTAGGCGTAGGGAAGACTACGTGGAGTCGGTTTTGAAGCGATTCGTTTCTGTCACAAACTTTGTAGCACAACTGGTCTGTAATAAGGTATTGTCTTAAAAAAAAAACAATATTTAAATTAAATAAATATTCGTTTGATTACAGACCAAATGCCTTAATGGCATTATTTTATGTATAAAACAATAAACGTTTCTAAATTATATTAAATGTTGCTTATGTCAAGTATTGATTAGGTATGTAATGTGTTACATATAAAAACTAATGATTATAACACTTGTTATTATGGAAACTTATTTTATGGCAAATAAAAGTTATGACTAATAAGTTGATATGACAACCGTTATTAGTATAAATGATAATAGTGCAAGTAAATATTATGAGGGGGGACGATTATGGAAAACAATAATAAGTACTTGGTAGGTACTTAGTACAAATTATTTTGTGGAAAACAAGACAATACCGGTTTGTTTGTGCCATTCCCATAAATGAAACTAAAGACCGTGTTTAAATATTCACTCGTATTAGGTACACAATTAGGTACATATTTAGCAAAACTAGCTAAATCGTCCCGAGTTCACGACCTATGACGCAATTACTCTACGTTAGCCCGCATTCGGGTATCCTAATATTCCCAACGAATTTACCATAAATCCGAAGACAAAACACGTTAGTTTGTACAAGCTACATTCCAAAACCTTTGCAAATTTGAAACGTCATACACAACTAACATAACTTTTAGTCTAAGGCTTCGTTTCCACCAGAGATGTGCGATGTGTGTGATAAAATGGCCAATGATACCGCTTCATTGTCATAACTTGTAATAAGCTAGCGCTGTAATTGGCTAGTTTAATTAACACACATTTCTCGCTACACATCTTCTCACGTCTTTAGTGGGTGGAATCGCAGTCTTACTGCCCTTTCAAACATGGGACGACGGAAAATGTTAAGGTGCGTACGGATTAGAGGCAGCCTCGCCACGCACGGCTCGTGAAGGCACGCCTCGGGCTGAGGCGCGTACGCACTTGAGGCAACAGGGCGAGCCGTGCGTGCCTCAGGCGAGGCTCCCTCTAATCCGTACGCACCTTTACGTTACGTCTGAACTTGGAGAACTTAACCGAGAGCGCGCTCCACACAACAGTAGTGTAGTCATATTTAACAAGTCATTCAACTTTCAACCATTTTAACAACAACTATACCCTGTTCACAATAAGATTAGACATAAACACAAACCTTTTTACAGTCCCTTCAACCGATTTTGACTTCTATTCCGTAGGTTTAAGGATGACATTAGAGGCAAAAAAGTGGTTACAATAACAACTGTTTACTGCAGTTGCCATTTGTCATGCTACCAACGCAATATAAGTCAAAATCGGTTGCACGGACAGTAAAAAAGGTTTTTGTATATGTCTAATCTTATTGTGAACTGGGTATAGGCTTGTGTTTAGTCAGTTTCTTGTCAAATAACCTTATTTCAAAATGAGGGTTTTTAAACCTCGTACGAGAGGATTACCTTCTTCTTCTTTCTGCCCTTATCCCATGTTACTTGGGGTCGGCGCAGCATGTTTTCTTCTTCCATTCCGTCCTGTCCAACGTCATGCTTCTAACTTCCTTTTCATTCATATCATTCTTCACACAATCCATCTATCCATCTTTTCTTTGGCTATCCTCTCACTCTCCATAGTCTCTATCCATCCAAATTAATATTAACTCACTCAACTTTACTCTTTTAGACGTATCATTTTATAAATTAAGTGCTTGTACAAAATTTCATCAAGTTAATTTACTTTGATTGAATTGACCAGTATATTAATATAATTACTTTTGTATGGTGTGTGCTGTCGGAAATTCGGAATAGTCCCAGATGCTCATGTAAATAACCGCGCGGACTAGTGATGTGCCGAGTCGGCTATTTTTGGTATTCGAGTATTTTGGTACTCGTTGAAAAAGGAATCGAATCAGGATTCGAGTCACGGAACTCGGATAGGTACTCGAGTACCAACATGAGTATTCGAGTACTTTGGTAGACTCGAGTACTTTTTTATTTGTTCTCGAAAGCTTGTTTTCGGTTCATAAGTATTATATGACGATAGGACAGCATTCATTTTCATTTTGCTTACCGGTTTTTTCTAAGGACACTGTATATATCAATGGATGTATCTTTTTCAAATGTTTCAATAAATTTGTAGTGTTCCCAAAGTCCACAAACGTTTTTTTGCATTCTTTACACTCCACTTTTTTATCTTCTAGAATAGTGAAAAAGTTCCACACTTCCGATTTCTTTTTCGGTGCCATCTTACACACACAATTATTCACAAGTCCCGGAAGGAAAACAATGCAGCACAATTCAATAACTAATAAACTAAGTAGAAATATGAAAACAATATAATAACTTTCTGATACCGGCCAGCTGTTAAGAAACGTAAACATTAAACAGGTTCATACTTGATTGCTGTGAACGTCGAGTCACGCGCGACACTCGTGACTAGCTTCACTCAGTAAGCTACGCGAATCGTAAGCATGCAAAGTTCGACTTTATGCGTGGAGGTACAAGATTGCGATTAAAATACGCGACTTGGTATTCGAATACTGTAAGTACTCGAGTCCTGTATCCGAGTACTGTGGATTTGAATCCTATATTTTGAGTACTCGAGTATGTGAGTACTTACTAGGTACTCGAGTCAGTATTCGAGTCAGCCTGACTCGGCACATCTCTAGCGCGGACTCGAACACTGCACACGGTTTATCGTCATGACTGGCGAAGTACTGGTCGGTAAACATCACGAAATCTTATTTTGGTTATCCAGTTTGAATGATTATTCGACTGCAACCTGTTTATTTTTTTTATAATTTATTGACAGAGGAAGATATTGCTATTTTATGAGAGCTCTCACAATCAAAGTTTATATTATGTGTCACAGTGTTTTTGAACTACTACTAGCCACTACTAGGTACTCCTACCTGCGCGCTATTGCTATCGCAAATTGCGAAACATTTATTTCTCATTTATGTCAAATCCATCATCAGCCAGTGTTTACAGTGACAGATTTTTAGTATAAACTTCTTTGTTATAGGACAAGCTGTTTCCGTACGCCGAAGAAAATGTAAAGGATTTCTTGACTAGCCAATGGGACGCCGAAAATGTAAAGGAGGTTGTCGCAGCGCTCAGGAAACTAGCGCTCGAGGACAAGGAAAACAGCGTCGATGGAGTTGTCACTATTCCAGGAGAGGTCTGTTAATTTCAACTTTATTTATCAACACTTCTTCTGTTCATTCTCTAATCTTCGTTGTAGGGTACCAAATTGAAAAGGACTTGTATGTTTAAGTGCGTAGCCAGTATTAATAGGCATGCAATCAGAACTATCTTAGCATACGAAGTAATTTAGGTATTTGATGGTGCCCCAAATACATCCAACAATGAAAAACACGTCAATCGGGTCGCCAGTGTCATGCATTTTCAATTTGTCTTTCTTCAATTACCATATTAGCACAAGAATTCATTAGACCAGTAATATGTATTATTTATTTATTCGTCATATTTTACAATACGGAAACGTGGTTGTTTTGGAGTGGCATTGACATTATTTCTTATCAGCGTTAGGTCAAGAAACTTTGATAATAATACGTTTGTTTTATACAATTTTTATCATATTTTTGAATAATATTACGTTATAATAAGAGTTTTCATTCAGTCTAGGGATGGAGGCATCTCTGCCATTTAGGGCGTGGTGCGTGATTCGCTAGCGTCTAGCGTTTCTAGACTAAATATGAAACTTGAATATATTTGAAACATCCTACTACATACAATGCGTTTATTATAAGAGTAGCAGCCACAACAGGCTTACTTGTTTATTAATTGGCAAACAATTTCGTGGAAAACCTTTTCACCTCCGAAATGTAGCTTTAAAGGAATTCCGCGTGGGATATGTTGTACTGAAAGAACATGAAGCGAATAGCATGTTGCTTGATGAAGAAATGTATGTATTAATTATTTTGTTATTCAGAATTAAATACTGTAGCTCGTAAAAAAACCCAGTTATGTTCGATACTACAATTAACATATAATGATAACTAGAACTTTGCAAGCCACGTCGACGGCTTTGACTCGAACTTTTCCCTACAAACCTTAACACACCATCCAACGCTATAAAGGATAGTTTTGGAAACTGAATTACATGATCTTTATGATAAATAAGATATTCTATAAGAACGTGCTTTTTCACACCTTCGCTCGAATAAAAAAAAAACCGTCGGTGGTCGCTTACTTTAAACTTTGCGCAAAATTTGCGCGTTTTATGATCATGTAAAGTCAGTCCTTGTCAGTCAGTTTCTTCGTTAGATAAGTTTATTAAACAAAACTATGAAAATAGCTGTTCGATTAATCACACAGAAAAAATAAAATAAAATCAAACTTGTGAAAATGTAATCCCGCCATTAATGCACCTAGCACGCATGTCGAAATGGAATACTAATTCGGCTCAATAGGGTGTTTTACTCTATACGAGAAAAAATCTATAAATATGTTATTGAGACAGTTTAGGCATAAAGCAGTCGGGAAATGTAAGTTTTAGTTCATAAAATAACAAAACAAATTTTTAAATTCCATTTAAAGTTTTTAGTATTTTTAATCTGTTATAAAACACCGTGAAATAGTAGCGGCCATGTTATTACGCCGTACGGCTGTGTAAACAAAAAATTGTCAACTGTCAGTCAACCGATTGGCGTAATATAAGGCTTTGTACTTTTATTATTTTCTTAACCAACGTATTTTTTTCATTATTACACCTATTACAAAATATGCTTTTAATTATTTTTAAATGATATACAATTATCATATTTAATATGAGCTCATTTGATACAAAACGAACTGACGTCATTTACGCTGAGCAGTAAGAGGCGTTTCTGTCGAATTACGCGCGAAATTTGAAAATTTAAAATTTAGATGCATTTTTATGCCACTTATCGATTGAATAAAAATGTTGTGTTTTTTTGGTGGCATATTAGCACTACAGAATTTCATTGAGACACTTTTCAAAAATGGGTGTAATACCCTATTGTTGTTTGCGCTGGACTAATACCATTGCGAACATGACTATGTTTGCTCAGGACATGGTTCATATTTTTTTATTTGAACCATTCCCCGGTCAAGTTATTTTTTGTCGAATAGGGCAATATGTCCTTCCGAAATAGCCATGGTTTTATGGAAATTCGTATTGTGTATGTTATAAAATAACCTGACTGGAGCACTGGCGAGTGGCGATCGACACTAATCGGTCAAACAAGTTTGCAAAAGTATATCATAGTTATTTTAACACAGCAAACTTTCCAGAATAAGTGAGTCTACAAAAATCGGAGCTAATTTATTTATTATTTATTTATTTATTTATTATAAAAAATAAATAAATAAAAGCAGGCAAACACATGGCAGCAAGAGCGTCACCGGCTGATGGCCTAGGGGGGGCAAAGTTGATATATGGAAAATAAAAGTGTGAATTTTAAATACAGTCAAAGGCACTTGAAGCTCTTGGAATTCTAGGGGGAGGCAACTGCCCCTCCCTGCCTCCCCTCCCCTTAGCGACGCCCTTGCATGGTAGTGAAAATAATAATTTGTTAACCAAAACCATGCAGTGGCAGCCTTAGGAGGTGGAGAGCAGGGCTTCGCACTGGCAGGGACCTCGCACAAAAATAAATATAATTAAGGCATTTATGTACCACATTTACCATCATCAATAATGTGCCGTCTTTATGTTACTATTATTATTATTTTTTTCCAAAAATCGGATAACAGAAATCCATAGTGTTAGTAACTTGCCTTATATCTAGTGTTAGTAGGTACATAAAATTAAAAAAACATTTAAGTTTGAGAACCATTTTGCACAGAAGATGATGAGTATCTTACTCGGTCATCCTCTCCACAAAATGCCTCAGAAAAGGGGACAACACAATCTCGGCCACTGTTTCGACTTCAAAAAAAAAAGGAGGTTATCAGTTCGACCCATTTGTTTGTATGTATGTATGTTTGGCCGCGATTATCTCCCGTTTGGCTGAACCGATTTTGATGCGGTTTTCACAAAAGTGTTTCTTACATTCTGGAGAGGTTTTAGTATACAACAACTAGAAATTTTGAAAGCGCTTTTTGAAAATAACAACAAAAACCGTGAACTGTATTGCCATTATTGTGCTAAAGTTATTTATCACTTTTTAGTTTTTTTTTGAAGGCGTTTCTCTTTTATCAAAAAAGTTTTTTAGAATGCTGTTGTTACTGGCCCGGGTTCTAGCTACCAGAGACGCTAATTTCTTCCGCAGGATTGAGCGCGCATTTTGGATTGGCGTGGAAGCCATTTCTACGATTGTGTGCAAACATCTCTGACGCACTCCAGAATCGGGGCAGTCTCTAGAGCATTCTAAAAATATTGTTATACTGGATGCGCAGGACATCTAGCGTCCTTTTGGTGTAGCTGATCCATAGACCCCCCCGCGTTTAGACCCTGACAGTACGCCTTGAAGTGTTATTTTTACCTGGTCTGCACAGCGGGAGAATATACGAGCCAACATATTAAAATGCATACATTTACTAAAGTAACACTATTCACATACATGAGCAAAAGTGACAAACATCTGCCGCCCGGAACCTCGCAACATTTTCGGCCGCCACTGCAAACATGCCATCGGCTGGTCATATCTCTTATCAACATTGTTGTATTTCAGGATGCGTCTAAGGAGGACCAGATTGAGGGTCTGGTGAAAAGCGTCAAGTGGCAGATGTCATCTGACCGCAAGGTGGGCCCGCTCAAGCAGCTTCAAGGCCTCATCTGGAAGCAAGGATACGACAAGGGAGACATCAAGGGACAGTGAGTTGTATTATCATAGTTATTTTTACTTCACAGAGAGTGTAGTATCTACTCTCTTCTTTGGATATTACTCACTTTACCGTACTAATCGCAGTCATGGTATTCCTAGTCTGTTTTTAGCCTATCTAAAGCAGTACAGTTTTGGTTCACCACCATTCAACCTTCTGTCGTGTTGATTACAAACGCAATAAGGAAGGGATTTTGAGAAATTTAGATTTTTAGAATTTCGGAATCCTCGATGACGAGGATTTTTGAAATAATAAGTAACTTAATTTTCCAAATTGATCCGCATTCTAATTAGCACGGCAGCCTTGAGGTCCAGTGTTTACCAAAAATGTAAAAGCAAACCGTCCAACAGGTTATGAATTTCTTAGTACTTAATTTTGATTGGGATCCAAAATGGCGCGTTTCGTGTTAATTCGTTCGCACGAACTTAAATATCAATACAAATATTGGCGTATATCTATTTCCGAATAACGATTCTCCGAATCGTTATTAATTATATTTCTTACAAGTTTTCCTTGACTACAAGACGTTAACGATCTGTGGAGATAGTCATAATTTTGTTGTTTTTTCTGCTCCTTTATTTGTTTGCGCCTTACTTCCTGCTAAGTCGATCTTTTCTTGAGTTTCAGCATTGTTCTATGGGTTCGGGTGGTATGGTACTTATCTTTATCAACCGACTTCAAAAAAGGAGGAGGTTATCAATTCGTCTGTTTATGTTTGTTACCTGATTTCTTGGGACTGGGTGAACCGATTTTGATGATTTTTTGATTTGAAAGCTAGTGCTTCCCGTGTGGTCCCACTTTAATTTGGTCCAGTTCTGACAATGGCATCCATGAGAAAACCGTATAAGTCTTAAATTTGCATTAAGTATGTGCGCGATTTGTTACGCGATTTCTCCGGCAAACGTAAACCGATTTTGAAAATTCTTTTTTTTTATGGATAGGGTATGCTTCAGGGGTGGTCCCATGTAAATTTTATCGAAATTGATTCAGCACTTTTTGAAAAATCAACAAATACCCAAAAATTTTACATAGGACGTTTTAGTTTCATCAATCTTTGTAGTAGTTAACTTTCAATCTCTTCTTAATAGATTTGGATGAGAAGGAGGTAGGTACTAAAAAGCGGAAAATAAAAAGCTTTTTACAAAAAAGACAACTGCCTTCAAAAAGTGAAAAATTACTTTAGCACAGAACACACATTGACTTTAGTTTCGGAAGTCGGTGGCAATACAAAACAACAAACAGAACAAAGCCACTGAATTTCGAAACTAAAGTCAATGTGTGTTCGGTGCTAAAGTTATTCTTCACTTTTTGAAGGCGGTTGTCTTTTTGTAAAAAGCTTTTTTGTCTTGTCATGAATTTTCCCTTCTTTTTTGTTTTTAAAGAACTTTAGAGAGAATCATTTTGAGAGTTCAGCCGCAAAATTCCATAATTATTTTGAAAAGTTTTGCTCCTTCAGGACTACAATGTTGAATTCGCAAAATGATGAATCCCAAAATGCTGAATTTGCAAAAAATTGAATTTTCCGGTCTCACAATGTTGAACCCCTAAAATAAATAAATTGAATTCAAGCATCGTATCAAATTATTAATCACCTAGCTACTGCTCGAGACTTCGTTCCCGGTGTTTTCTTTTTTCCTTCGCAGGCTTAGCAAGGCTACCTCGCTGAGTTACACAAAAGTTTTGCGACAAGGAAAGCATAGAGGACAAACATATAAACATTACTTTTTATTATTATGGAAATTACTAAATACTAAGTTATGCACTCCTAGTATATGGATGTAAAAGAGCTTGGAGACTGAAGATATTTGGAATCTGGTTGGTGCCTCCAACTGAGTCGACTCATGAGTCGTGTCATTCGGTTCTCTATGTGTACTGATGAATTAACTCGCCACTTTTTTTCTCTAAATTTTCAATTAATAATTATCTCTTCAATTTCCAAGTTATTTTACATCCATGTACTATAGTGTAACTCAGAGAGGTAGAGCCCTGAGTAAGCTCGCGAAGGAAAAAAAAACACTGGTAACGAAATCGAAGCTAGTGATTCATAATTTGATACGATAATCGATATTTTAGGAATTCAACATTTCGAGATTCAACATTTTGTGAATTCAACATTTTGCAAATTCAACATTGTAGTCCCTGAAGAGTTTTGCTATGCTGATGCAGGGTTTGAAAGTGAACCTTGTAGTTTCATTTTTAGGCAAAACTTTGCCATAAGTCCCTTCAAGTGTAATACAGGATCGTGCGGGAACCAATACCAACCCTATAGGTACCTGTAACCCTGGTAGGTGTATACAAGAAAACGATTGTGCTTCCTGAGAAACATTTTACTAATGTACTCATCATCCAAATTCTAATGCTAACAAGGCACTGAAACAAATTATGTATTGGTTAACAAATAACTTGCTCACCCTAAATGTCCAAAAAACGGTATAATATGTTCCCTTTACCATTAGGTCAAATCTTTCACCACCACTATCGTTTGTAGTCAAAGCACACACCTGTACTAATGTATCTCCTCTTGAATGTGACTGCCTCACCATATCCAGGTCGTGTGGTGTAAAATATCTCGGTGTTCACATAGATCAAAACCTTAACTGGCATAAGCATATAGATATACTGTCAGGCAGAATCCGCAAACTGATCTATGTATTTAAAAAACTGCGTAGATCTGCGGATAGGAGTACCCTTAAACTTGTTTATTTTGCATTGTGCCAGTCGGTTTTATCCTATTGTATTCCAGTTTGGGGTGGGACAACTGTACATGTGTTTATTAGGCTGGAGCGGGCACAACGAGCGGTCATTAAAGTTATGCTGTCTCGCCCACGCAGGTACCCCACTTTACAGCTATATGCTGAGTGTGACTTGTTGACTGTCAGGCAACTTTACGTGCAGCAAATGATAATACGAAAACACTCTTCCCGCCCCCTTGTGGAACTAGCTGGTAGAACATTACACAGTCATAAGATTTTTCCACTAGAACCCCACAGAACATCTTTTGCCAGGCACCAGTATTACATATTACATCAACAGCATAAAAGTGTATAATTATTTAAACAAGGAATTAAAACTATTCATGAAATCAAAATATGAATGCAAACATACCTTAAACAAATACTTGTCTAAATTGAGCCATCAAAATACTGAGGATCTTCGTTTAAGCCATCTACCTTAAAATTAAATCTCACACACACACACACACATACATACACATCTATACACACTCGCACGCACGCACACACACACAAACACACACACACTAAATTGTAAACGAGAATAATAATTTTATTTTATTTAGTTTTAAATAATGTACTATTATAATATAAACTACTACTTTTACTTTTGATTTTATTCATTGGAAATATAAAGATATTGTTTGTAAATTTTGTAATATGTCACAAAGATTGGCTTGTGCCATTGCTGCAGAGGGACACTGATCCCTAAGATACAGGGACCCCCCTAGTTTGTAGATCAGGGTTTCAATGTATTGTGTACAAGCATAAGCCTTTTATAACATAACATTGTATTTATAGTATGGAGGCTTTTTTTTTCAATAAACATTATTATTATTATTATTTATTTAATAAATTAATTAAGAAATGGTAACACCAAACAAATTAAGTCATTCCTTAATTTCCCACCCAGAGGTGGAATATTTTTATATGGGAGCAACCTTGAGGCATACCCGACCCCTTAAAAAATAATTTTTAAAATGGACTACACAGTAATAAAAAGAAAAGTCGTTAAAAAAAACGTGTCGAATTGAGAACCTGCTCCTTTTTAGGGTTCCGAACCCAAAGGGTAAAAACGGGACCCTATTACTAGGACTCCACTGTCCGTCTGTCTGTCTGGCTGTCTGTCACCAGGCTTTATCTCATGAACCGTGTGATAACTATACTCCATTTACATTAGACAGATTTTTTTTTTTTTTTTTTTAATTTAAACAGCATTAGACAGAAGTTAAAAAAGGTTCTTTTTAATGCACACTTTGTAACAAAAGTACAATAAACAATGTTAAAGTTACGATAGACACCGAATTTTTTATAATCTATTTTTACAGTAGCTGTCGCGCGTATTTGTAACCATTTTAATAATTTATCTCCTCAAATTATGTGGTTTTCATGTAGTTGTATATTTAATTCCAATTTAAAATTACAGTGTCAATGGTAAAAACCTAACAGAAGCAGGGATGAACAATACCCGGAACGTTATTCGTTTCACTGTAATTCTACCAAATTTAAAATGTTACCTTATCTTTATAAGACTTTTATTCTGTTTATATTATTATACGTCCATATTTAGTACTATCTTGGATCGATTTATCAAAATTATATTAAAATAAATTTAATTTAAATTGTTTTAACTTATCTTTGAAATAAAATGTTTTGCATTCCTGCTTCTATGAGCCTCTTTTTTCTAATGCTATTATAAATAGAGTATAGACAGTTGAAATTCACAGATAATGTATTTCTGTTGCCGCTGTAACAACAAATACTAAAAACAGAATAAAATTAATATTAAAGGGGGGCTCCCATACAACAAACGTGATTATTTGCCTTTTTTTTGCTCGATGTGTAATGTTGTATAGATAATGGTACGGAACCTTTCGTGCGCTAGTCCGACTCGCACTTGGTCAGTATTTTTGAAGTCTTACATACAAAAAAAGTCAACTGCCTTTAAAACTAAAAAGTGACAGCGGCACAGTGAAGGCCGTTGACTTTTTCCGAACTTTTCCGCTAGAGGCGCCACCGAAATATAACGTTAACAAAGAAAGTGACATAACACAATAATAATTTTTATCTGTGCATCAAAATTATATTCTTTCTATACTGAAAATAGTAAATATTATATATTATGCATAAGTGTTCGGAGTTTCTCTGGTGGATAGAATTCGCAATGAAGTCATTCGCCAGAGTACTAAAGTCACCGACGTTGCGCATCGAATTAGTACGCTGAAGTGGAAGTGGGCCGGCCACGTCTGCAGACGGACAGACGGTAGATGGAGCAGACACGTTCTAGAGTGGAGACCGCGTTTAGGCAAGCGTAGTGTGGGACGCCCTGCGGCACGATGGACTGTCGATTTAAAAAAGGTGGCTGGCAGCGGTTGGATGCGGGTTGCCCAAGACCGGGTTGGTTGGCGATCTCTGGGGGAGGCCTACGTTCAGCAGTGGACGGCAATAGGCTGATATATATATATATATATATATATAAATCTATCATAAGTAGTACCTAAGATTAAGTATAAAAAAAATAAAAATTTGCCTTATTTTACTTTATTGCACTACGACTAGAAATGATTTTTTTTTTCGTATTTTTTTTTTTCCTATTTTTTTCTGAATGGCCATAAGTTCTACTATAAGCCATTTCAAGGTTATCCATTAATTACCGGACACCCTGTATATATATATATATGCGTAAGTGTTGTGCATTTTTGATAATAATATTAATTATATAATTAAGTATTTTGAGTTTGAGTTTATATAATTAAATTAATTATATTTCAACAAAACACTCATACCGCAACTTCTGAATTTTACCGCGCTTATAGTGTTTACCATAGAGTATAAGTGTTTATACGTTATTGTTTGGTGGCGCCCTTTGAGATTAGCTTTGCGTAAGCAACCTTATACGAAACAACAAACAGAACAAAACCCGCCGCGGTTTTCCAAAACGGTACTAAAGTTATTTATCAATTAATTTTTTGTAATTTAACCTCGTGTTAGCAACTCTGAGAAAAGTTTATGTAGATAAAATAAATAATGGCAAAACACATAAAAATAAAAATATAAGTAGAAGTAGTATATAACTAAATGTAAGTATAAATGTAGCATATAAATGTAAGTAGGTTACATTTAATTAATAGCAAAACACAGTTATGATTATAATTGAGAATAGGGTATTTTACTCTATACGAGAAAAAATCTACAAATATTTTATTGAGACAGTTTAGGCATAAAGCAGTCGGAAAATGTAAGTTCTAGTTCATAAAATAACAAAACAAATTTTTAAATTCAATTCAAAGTTTTCAGTATTTTTAATCTGTTATAAAACACCGTGAAATAGTAGCGGCCATGTTATTACGCCATACGGCTGTGTAAACAAAAAATTGTCAACTGTCAGTCAACCGATTAGCGTAATATAGGCTTTGTAGTTTTATTATTTTCGTAACCAACGTAATTTTTTAATCATTCCACCTATTACAAAATATGCTTTTAATTATTTTTAAATGATATACAATAATCATATTTAATATGAGCTCATTTCATACAAAACGAACTGACGTCATTTACGCTGAGCAATATGGCGTCGTTTTCGTCAAACAACGCGCGAAATTTGAAAATTTAAAATTTAGGTGCATTTTTATGGCACTTATCGATTGAATAAAAATTTTGTGTTTTTTTTGGTGGCATATTAGCACTACAGAATTTCATTGAGACACTTTTCAAAAATGGGTGTAATACCCTATTATGTACCAATTCATCACTCTTCAGTAAAACATTGTGTTAATTAAACAGACATTAGTGCCAATTCTGTTGTGGACGAACTAAACTTATTTTAGGATATCTCTTTCTCTCCAATGAAACAAGAAAGAGATAGATCATGCACAAGCCTATCTCTTTCTCTCCAATAAAACAAGAAAGAGATAGATCATGCACAAGCCTATCTCTTTCTCTTCAATAAAACAAGAAAGAGACAGATCACTCTTCAGTAAAACATTGTGTTAGTTAAACAGACATTAATTCTGGAATAAATTTCGTTTAATGAAAAAAAAAAACGGATATTAGTGCCAATTCTGTTGTGCACGAGCTAAACTTATTTTAGGCTATCTCTTTTTCTCCATTAAAACAAGAAAGAGGTAGATCATGCACAAGCTAAACTTATTTTAGGCTATCTCTTTCTCTCTAATAAAACAAGAAAGAGACTGATCATGCACAAGCTAAACTTATTTTAGGCTATCTCCTTCTCTCCAATAAAATAAAAAAGAGACATATTTATTAGAACAGTCTGTTTAAGTTGATCTATAATGTTCATCCAATTATAGTTACCATTTCAGAACGTATTGATTAAAAACTCTGCGAAGTTCATGAAAAAACTAATTTGACATCTCTAACTTAGTTCTTATCTGTCACCATCCTTTTCTTCAGCTGCCTGGAAGTATGCCTATTGTCTAAGTTTAGTTTTGTATGTGAATGTCAGCCATTCATAACTGTGTAATGTCTCAGGTCTGTGAATATTTCTCTTCAACATTTCAGTGTGTACGACGATGTGTCGCCCGCCCTGGATCTGTGGCGCTCTGTGGAAGGTCAGAAGGTGTACATCTACTCTTCTGGGTCCGTCCAGGCGCAGAAGCTTCTGTTCGGCCAGTCTCTGGTCGGAGACATGTTGAAGCTTATCGACGGACATTTTGACACCGCCGTCGGTGCCAAGCAGGAGGCTGCCAGCTACACTGCTATTGCTGAGAACATAGGCTGCAAGCCTGAAGAGATCCTTTTTTTAACTGACATTGTTAAAGGTATGTTTTTTTTTAATAACCCAGAGATATATTTTCTGTTTACCAGTGATCCTTTCTAAACAAGCAATACCTGACTTAACTGTGCATCAATTTTATTCAGTAAAGCTTACTGCAATCACCGCTACTGATTTACTTACTGCTACTGATTAGTGCATCATCGCCCAAAAATGAATTGACATTTAAAAGCAAACAGACATTTCGTTCGAGATTGATTTGAACATAGTTTACTCAAAGATACTGTAAACATTGAAGCGACGTGTTGATCATCAGAAGCGGAAGCCGCGCGCGCATCAGGCGTCCACACCGCGTTGGTGAGCCGCGAGGGCAACGCGCCACTGCCAGATGACGCGACATCTTCGTTCCCCGTGCTCTACAGCCTGGCGACCCTCGCCAACCCCAACAAGCGCAAGCCCGACGCCCAGGTGCCCCTCCGCTGATACCTGATACCCGCCATAGCACGCCTAATGCATGCACTTGTAGTTATATCTATGTAGACGAATAGACTGGCTGACGTACCTGCAGGTGAGTACGTGTGTAGATGGTTATGGTTCTTGTAAAGGTTTCTGTATGCAGTGGATACGATAGTTTGTTTTACTTTTCGCTATGAAAATCACCTATTTCTCAGTGTTGCCGCTCGGGTTGCGCTACTTACAAAACCTGGATAGAGATGGTAGCCATTGTTAACAGGAACCATTACGCTTTAGTATGCTTGAGGCAAAGGCTGTGATGAATGTTAAACAGTTAATGTTGTTGGATACTTAACGTTAATGTTAAAAATAAAGCATTTAGACAAATTATGTAGTTTGAAATTATTTACATTCAAAATAGTGTTCCCTAAAACAGATTCCAAAATTTTAATTGACTGAGTATGAATTATTAACACAAAGTGTTACATACATAAAGTTACAAACTTACCTTTAGATGGCACAAACTATGATGGTAAATAAAGCCAATACATAGGTATTTAGATAAGTGATTTAAATCAATATTTTAGAAGATGCATAAATATGTTTATTATTGTTGTTTTATAATATTTTTTGTATGATATTTCGATTTTTTGGTGGAGGTTTATTATATTTTTGTGCGGCTTATTTTATTTGCGTAAATTATTTATGTATACCTTAGCTGAAAGCTTGGTTAATTAATTATATTATTGTTAAATTTATGAATAGGTATATGTTGAGTAAAAAAGTGTTGTCATAGTTGCATCGTGCGGCAATTTTATTTAAGGCATTAGTCTTCTTATACATCATTTTCCTTAGTTTGTTGTGTTACTATTTGATAAAGGTGGCAGTATGTATCACAGTGGATAATACCAGAAGTAGATTGTAACATTAACCCGCCTAATATAAACAAACTACCAAAACTAATCTCTAAGCGCATCATGGTGTTTAATGTTGTATTCTGTCATATTAAATAAATGCATTAAACAAATAGATGAAACTGAAAGAAGAAAGTAAATGAAAAATGCTAAGGCAAATTCTAGTTCTGTTAATAGTTAATTAATTGCTAAATTTGTTGGTTAATATTAATTTTATTTATTTATGTAATTTCAGGACGAACAACCTGCCAAAGTTCTGAAAACTGATGTGGATGCAGATGTTAAAACTGCTTCTGAAACAGAAGCTAAAGCGCAATCTGACGCGAAAGCTACTTCTGAAGCGAAAGCTCCTGAAGTTAAATCGCCAGCTGAAACGAAAACGCCTGCTGATGATGCTGCTGAGACTGTTGCGCCTATCAAAGCCGAAGCTACGCCTGTGGCAAAAGAGAGCCCTGAAGCGAAAGCTATACCTGAAACGATTGTCGCTGAAGCTGAAAAACCCGCTCCAAAAGCATCTGACGAGCCTGAAAAAATGGATGTGGAAGAGCAAGCGGCACCTGTTACTAAAGAGGATAAAGCTGTCCAAGCTAAGATGGATGTAGTTTCTGAAAAAGTAGAAACAATAGTCGAAGAAGTTACAGACTCGAATGAAATAGCCGATACCCCTATCTGCGACGTAGAACCTATCATTGAGGAGAGTAGTGATAAGACTGAAAAACCAGAGACTGAAAAAATGGAGACTGAGTCTTCAGAAACTGTTCCTGAGCCAAAAGAGAGTGTCGAACTTAAAAATAGTGACAAAGATGCACCTGTTCCCGAAGAAACTCCTTCTGTTTCTGTAATCACAGAAATTAAGGATGTTACTAATGACAAAGAGGAGCTGAACGAAGTAGCGGAAATAATCGAAGATCTCGAACCTGTAGTCGAGGAACCCGCCGGTAATCAAGATATGGAAGAACTGCAGAATGTAGGCGAGGTGCTGGAAAAGGAATGTGACGAGATATTGTCCAAAGTACAGGATGTCACTAACTTGGATAACATACCACTCAAACCTTTACTGAACACTATTGCAGAAGAAACCATGGAGACTGAAAATTTGGATTCTAATGATATTGTTGAAAGAATATTAGATTCGGAAATGGAAATGGAAATGAAGCAGAGTGAGGAAAAAGAAAAAGCTTTAAAAGCTGCAGAAGAAGCTTCAGAGGGCAGCATTGCAGCTGAAGGGGATAAAGTTGAAAAGAAGGAGGTTGCCAATAACGATACGACGAAAGTTGCACCAGAGGAAAAACCCACAGAAACAGTTTTAGAAGTTAAAGCAACAGAGGCAAATGTTAACAGCAGTAGTCTAAAGACTACAGATGGAGAAGAAAATAAAGTGACCTCTGGTGAGGAAGAAACAAAACCGGAAGCAGATAAAATTGAAAAGAAAATGGAAACAGTAGCAAGCACACCTGAAATAGATGGCAGTATTACTAAAGTGCCGGAAGTTAACACAGACAAGGTTGTAGCAGATAAAAAGTCAGACACAGAAGAAAACAAAGTCGAAGACGTTAATCCAGAAAAAAAAGAGATGCCTGCCGAACAAAATAAAGAAAAAACTGATACTCCTGTTGAAGCTAAGGAGAGTCAAAAAGTTCCTGAAGAAGCTAAGCCTGAGAGTGAGCCAAAAGAAAAAGAAGCACAAGTAAACGGAAAAGCTACTAACGGCAATGCTGAAATCGTGAATCAAAACGGAGATACCAGCAAAGAGGAAGAATTAAGTTCCCGACTGTCAATAGAAAATGGAAAGGAAGTCGTAAATGGAGCAAACGGGGACTCTGCTAAGGAGGACCAAGGCAAGACCGAAAATAGCCCCGAAGTAGATGTAGCTGATATTAAAGTGAAGACGGTCGTCGTTGACGAGCCGCGCAACGATCCGATAGAGCAGCCCACGGAAGCATAAGATAGTACGGTGAGTGTCATGTGACCTATACGTATATTGTAAGATGCGGTGTGAGCATCTCCCTCTTAATTCTTAAGCCGCGTTGACACTGTCAGTCTGCTCGGACCGAATGGACTCGTAGCAGTAATATCCATACGAGTGCACTAGTATAGCTGTCAATATTAACATTGATCACTTGGATGATTTTCTTCATTCTTACAATTATTTTTCAGTCAACATCGAAAAATGACTGACTTTGTGCGAATTAGTATCGGAATTGTCGCAGACCTCTTCTGCTTCGTATAGTTCTAAAAATCTAGTTGTGTCAAGCTCAGACCACTACTTTTACGTACGAGACGCTTTTTTTTATACGCCATTTTTGTCCCCTACTCGCATACGAGCCAGCTCGGGAAAGTAGAACGCGGTCCGAGCCTACACAGATCGGACGCCGTCGTCCGAGTGCGCTCGGATTATGGGTTGCCACAACCAATAATCCGAGTAGTTTCCACTCGGTCCGAGCATACTCTGACTGTGTCAACGCGTCTTTAGCCTTGCAGGGTTAACTATATGTAATTTTAAAAACCATGTGTGCGGAGGCACTGGTGTAGAGGTAAGGTAAGGTTATCGCCATACGCGAACAGTCGTGTAGCAGCCAGCCAGCAAGCAAAATAGCTGAACCCGTGACTAAGCTAATTTCAAGTTATTGTGTTACGACAGTGCTGCAAGAAACGCTAGTTAAATAGCGTGTTTGTTCAGAACGCTCAGGTTGTTCGCCTAGCAACACTGACTCCTTTTTCGGAATCGAACATAAATGGTCACATAAAGTACAGATAGTGCAATCCACGAAGACGCGCCCTACTATTTTTTGGGCAAAAAGGCCGTGGGGTGTGGGGAGTTTTCTCGAGGCGTATATGTCATCGTAGTGTGCGTGCGCACTTATAGACAATTCATACGTATCGACAGCACTACAACACTAGCAAAAGGATGCAACTTGCACTACAAGCGATTAGGAAAAAGAGTGGGGCGCATCTTCGTGGATTGCACTATCTGTACTAGTTCTCAACTTCACCAAACTAGTTATTTCTATATTCTTGTTTAATCTATTGACCGCCACGTCAGAAAACAAAACTTGCCCTCGGCTCCAAGCTACCAATAAAAGAAAGTTTCTAAACGTAATACCATAGAGTAGTAGTATTCGTCTGTCATGCCTGTCATGTAGTCGTGACCGTATCGTGCTGGGCACATTTTGGTTTGTCATCTATACATGACTGTGGCGGTCAAAAGGTTAATTAATAAATATATCTTTTATGTGATAGAAATGTTATAGATATTAATATACTTTTCTGTAGGCTAAAATTACTTAAACAGTAAATACTGCATTTGGACATTGTTTCCAGGATCGGACGAGTGGAACTGCAGGGCGTCGTAGCGTTGTTGGTTCACATCAGAAGATTGACAAGACTGAGGTTGCTTCCACGCTAATTGACATCACTTCCTAGTTTATATGTGTATTAAAATTTCACTGTGTACCGTGCGGTGACGGTCGGTATACACTGCTGACGCGAAGCAATACTTTACTAACGAATACCACGAGTTCTAATGAGAACCATAATCAACATCTATGTATATCCTTATTGTACTTAGAGAACTTAGTATCAATACTTTTAACAAGTGCCCCAAGGTTCAACTATTTATCTACTCTACAATATTGTCCGTGATAAGTCTCTTAATGTGTAGATTTTTATTAATATACACCATTGCCACTGCGTCTCACTGTATCAGGTCTATAACTTTATACGACGAAATAAAATCGATAGGGGGGTCTTTTGTAAAATGGATTCAGTGTGAGTGGCAATGTGTTTATGTAAGTTTAATTTTGCTATAAGTAAAGTTATTGAATGTAAGTCACATAGATATAAGAGTGAAAAATTTTATTATAAGACATTCCTGTAAGTGTACAACATAATATGTGGTAGTATTTTATTGAACTTGCATAATTTCTTTGTTTTGGTACTCACGGGCCAAACCATGGTGCTTTATACGAGTTGCCAGACCGCGCACGTTATATGCTATTCCATGATTTCTATATCATCTATTCGATTTGGTAGGGATTTAGGGACTTAGTAAGGTCGTAATAACTTTAGGCTTTCATCGAGGTGCGCTCTTTTTACCCTGCGTACGTATGAAGTTTGATACAGGTAATGCGCGGCCGTTTTAGATGTAAACTTTAGTAAGCTGCGCCACGCCTTTAATTGTAGGAGCATTTTGTATAATCTGTGTCGTAAGAGAGACTAAAGTTCGCGTCGTGTTATCATTACCGCTGCGATAAGCCCCACCACCGGCCTAGCAGTGCGCACCGTCCGTCACCGCTTATCATATTTGACTTAAGTAAGCTCTATTCATAAGTATTAACTGTATTGTGATTCTTAATTATCGTATAATATGTATTACTCAATTTTTCGTAATCCCACTGCCAAACCTGTGCAGCCGTGTTTGTCGTTGGTCCATGAGCTACTGGCGTTATTGTGATAATGAACATGACAAGAAGACTGTATAGATTTTTCGATGGGCTGTGTTAAGTATTTATTCATTATTGGGTCTGGTGCGTAACAAACGTTTATGTACAGTTGGTTCTATTATTTATTTAGGCATTTTAAACTGCTGTATATAAAGTATGTATATGTATTAATGAACGTAATGTATTCACAATATTTATGATTGTCTTGGATTTTGTTTAAATACATCAGGCGCTTATTTTTTTGCTTCATGGCTTCTGAAAAGTCTGACTAGAACAAAGATATGTGCATTTGCTTTTTGGTTATTATTTGTGGTCTTTGATGGTGCGGATATCGTAAGGTTGTGTTTGTTTGTCTTTGCTTTACTGCGACGATCTATCATTTCGAATAAACTTTTAATAGCCAGTTTTAAGGGAAAATGCCAAACGAAATTGACTGAGACACTA
Organism: Charanyca ferruginea; assembly: GCA_947361185.1. Taxonomy (NCBI): domain Eukaryota; kingdom Metazoa; phylum Arthropoda; class Insecta; order Lepidoptera; family Noctuidae; genus Charanyca; species Charanyca ferruginea. The sequence goes on from OX376076.1 coordinate 12,519,542, forward strand.
TACAGAACTAGTCTTATTTGGAATCTCTGTATGGGTTTGGCTAATTTTACGAATTTGACTGAATTTATTAAACATCGGTAGGTACTATTCTTTATTTATAAGTTATATTTTTGTTCCTGTGTTAGTTATATAAGGCCGAAACTGATGATAGTACAGTATTGTAGTTGCCTGTGGACCAACGGCAAACGATTGTGCAGGCATCTTCGTTTAGACTGATTTTTTACTATTCAAACTTCGATGTTCCATCATTATCTGTGTGATTGGAAGCCGAACAACAATAGCTTCATATAATATTTGAGATAATGTATGTGCATAGAATGTCTTAAAAAATACGAAAACATACATTTGAGTTCGTACGTTTTAATGTAAAAAAAGTAAACAAGAAATCTCAAACGCAACTGAAATGTATTAATTTTAATTGTCACCACTAATGACATTAAAATATAATGGATGTAGAATTTTTTATTGGTTTTTTATTTAAGTTAACACAGAGAAATATTCCTTCACTGACTGGAGCTTTGGGGTTGTGTACCTACATTTCGCAAGGGATGTAATGTATCTAATTTTATACGAGGTTTCTTTCAACATGCAGTACTGTGCCGAGCACGTATACGGTCAACACCACGTCGGTAGTAAACTAGGAACTACGTCAATTCAAAGTTTCGCCACTGCTGCGAATTAAAGGTGCTATCTAATTGCTACCAGATTTATGTGCTGTTGACTGTAACGCAACTAAGGGTCAGTTCATACTAGAGCAGAGTCGAAGTGCATCAAAGCGTTAATCTGAAACTTAACATAGCAAGTTCACCCTAATCTCAACGACATAATATACAAATTTCTTCTAAGAAAAAAAGACTCGCGCATTCGATAATTCTCTTTTTTTTTTTTTAGTTTCAGATTGACGCTTTGATGCACTTCGACTGTGCTCTAGTGTGAACTGACAGTTTCGCATTGCTGCTGAGGTATTGAATTTATAACATGATATCTTTACAGATTTTTTCAATAAAGTACATTTTGTCTAAGAATTCAGATTTAGTTTTCCTGGTTCTTACATATACATTCGGTGGTGTAGCTATCGGCGGGCTAGGCGGTGCAGTGTACCGGGGCCCCTAAGCTTAGGAGCCCCTCGGCCCCTGAATAGCAAATCTCGAGCTGACCTAGCAAAAAAAAACATGTTCTCATTTTGCAACCTACTCATTTTAAGATCTCAGGGGGTGACACGTGGCTCGACTTAGTTCTAACGGCTTCTCGCTTTCTTGTGTTCACTCATGGTCAGTGTTCTGCACCTGGCTTTTTCCACTATGACCTCATTTTCCTCTCGGTATGTCCTAAAACTCCTAAAACGGTGCCTAAAGTTCTGCATACGCGTTGTTTAGCGCGCATGCATGTGGCCCATCATGACCTATGCCTGTGTCGTATTCGCACACGCAAAACCATACCGTCTCCATAGGATGCAGACCCTCCAAAACCGTTTCTTGCGAAGAATCACAGAAGCCCCTTTTTACCTTCGCAACGAGAACCTCTCCATCTCGATTTAAAAGTCCCCACCATTCAGCAGTTCATGAAATGCTCCGCCAAGCGCTTCTTCGACTGCTGACAAACACTCGAACCCGTTGATCGTATCGGCCACCCGGTACAATCCCTCCCGTATTAGTAAGACTACGACCGAGACATACTCTGACCGACCCTGACGATGCTATTACTCTCCTCCAGGAGAGCAATAAGGCCACCAGTACAGTACAGAATCTAGACACTGACCGCCGTCATTCCGTCCTCGCCGCCGAGGCCCGCCGACCCCGCCTCGGGGTACGACCCCGTACGTACCCCGACCCTTGCTCGTGCCAGCCCGCGCCGCTGAGCCTCGTCCCTAAATAATGGAAATCCGATCCAGCCTGTCCCTTTGCTGTCCTCCCCCAGCGACGCCCTAAGCCGAGGCTCTAACCCCGCAGGGGGTGCCCTTAGCGTGTAGTCGCTTAGTTTGTAAGTTATTTTGCCCTGGCTGGAGGCCCTAAAAATAATATTTTTTAAGGCACCACAAGAAAGTCCGGTTAAGCAGCCGACAACCTTCCTAGGTTGACCTGCGAGATGCCATTCCGAAGAAAAAGAAAAAGCATGGATGTTGAGAAGCTACATCAGCATGCGTCTGAACTCTACCCGACATATTGCATTTGCAGCGACAACAACCGTAGACGACAAACTACATTATTTTTAATCGATCGGTCATTGTTCTTTACGACAGACACGCTTCTGTAAAGAGTTAAGCTTAGGCGTCTTCCTTCTCCTTGGAGTACGACAGGGGTTCTTATGGCGATGAGTATGAGTGGGGATCGGGTCTTCCAGAAGTTAAAAAAAGGATCGCAGTGAACAAAATAGGAACCTCTTCAAAGCTGTAAAATTTCGGTGTAATCAGATGATACGTGACGCCAAACGGCGCCATATTCTAGAAAATATTTTATATTCTGCTGATATCTGGAAATTCCCCGATACATATAATTTGGGTATCTTCAAGGCACGTGTGGACCGGTTTATTCTAGGCAAGCGTGCTCCACCTTAGGCCGCATCATCACTTAAGATCAGGTGAGTTGCGGTCAAACGCAAGCCTATAACAATATAAAAAAAAAGGCCACGTCATGGGGAGTTCCCGAAGACATGATATCAACCGTTCATTCATTTGGATGCCCCACGGTGGGTTTCATTTCTGGCCTGTTATTTTGGATAAAATTAAAAAGACCATCCGATTTATCTAAAGCGGTAGGGAATTACATCAGTCGTTATATCGTCAATTTGCCCCTTGACTTTCTTTTTCCATCAATTATTCACATTGTCAACATTTTCCATTCTTAAACCTCCATTCTTTCCTTTTATACATACCTACATAATAAGTATTAATGTTTTTACTTGATAAAATAAAACCACTTTTTAGTTTCTGAAGGCGGTTTTCGTTTTTTTGAAAAAACTTTTTTATAGGCTATGTTTCAATTTCAATATAGATTACTAGCTTTTGCCCGCGACTTCGTCCGCGTATATGTCGGTTATCGCGGACGCAGACGAAGTCGAAGTCGAATAAAAAGTAGCCTATGTCCTTTGTTGGGGTTCACACTTACCCTGTACCAAATTTCACACAAATCGGTTCAGTAGTTTAGGCGTGAAGAAAAGACAGACAGACAGACAGACAGAGTTACTTTCGCATTTATAATATTAGTTAGGATTAGGATGACGACAACCCACCAGTTGTTATAATCTATTTTGAAACATAGCCTATCCGAAAAAAGTTGCAATAAATAACTAAACTCCCGTATGGGTCTTCGCCCACGTGAGACAATCGGTGACCGATGTTTGGTCGGAGAGAAATGGAACATATGAACTCCATATATAGATCTCCATATGCAGATGTCCCACAAAAAGTCGGTCTCACGAAACTATGAAATAATCGACCGATCCGATAATAATCGATCCTACAACAAGAAGTCTGACGTGGGCGGGCAGCCTAATATTTTTTTTAATGTAATTTACAGTGGCATTATTGGCACTGTAAATTCAAAAGGTTCAAAAAGAAATCAACTGTACTATTTTCTTTACCGACTGTAACAATGTAACAATATTTTCTTTAGACCAAACAGAAAATTCGCCAGTCAAAGTATAACGGAAGGTCGTAATCAGTGAAGCAAATTCGGCACAAGCGAGTAGAGGAGGCGAGCCGGCGGGCGAGGTGATGTGGAGGTTATGAATACAAAAGGTATAGAAATGCGCAGCATTGCGGTCGAGGAACGGAACGCGACGGACAAACCGAACACCGGGGTCCTATTCTTATAGCCTTCCTAAATACTGGAGTCTTCTTGTTATATACTCTGGTGATCTATTCGAAACGTGGAAATTTGAAACTAGTCATATCGACGACAGTGTTTCTTAGATCAAATTCCTGTAATAGTTAAGATTTGGTCCCTAATGACTTCATTGGTCTAAGATGCCCATATTAACATTATGAGATATTATAACAATAACACTAATAGTTCTACGAACTATTAGTTAATCTGTGGTTCTACTAAATATTTTCTTGTTTGTCAAAGGTAAGGCTATATTTTAATAGAAAGGCGCTTTATAATTCGTTATTGTATACTTATTAAATCTTTCATATTGAATTAGCCAGAGGCGGATTCACATAAGGGCTTATTGGGCTACAGCCCAGGGCCCCAAGCCAAGATGAAGACAATGGACAATATTATGAATATAAAAAAGAAAACTGTCGAAAACATCAAATCGAAAAGTTTTTTTAAATAATTAGTTGATGTATTATTAATCCCTAGGGCTTGGGATCCTGGCCCACAAACTCGCGGTTCACCCGCCCCTGGCGTTAGCGGTATTCGCCTACTGTAAAATTACATAAAGGTACACATCATGTATAAACATGTATTACCTACCGAGCCGTTGCATATACTGTGTAAGATATTAAAAATGCGAGGTAGATAGGTATACTAAATAAAAAATAGATGCGTAAATCAAAGAATAAGACTGGCCTTGATTGAGGCCGCACATAAACTTCCGTTTCGTAGTGTCATCAGCAAATAATTTTCGAATCTTACATCGAGAATCAACTGAATTTAGTTCAACACTTGTCTAGTTTACCTAAAATTATCAAAGGTGAAAAGTTAAATCCAACTCTCATAACAATGCGCGATATTTTTCCACATAGTGTTGATAATAGCCGCCGCCGGACGCGCGCTGACGTCAGGGATTCTTGTGCACGCGCAGTCCGGTGGCTCTGAATCACGCGCCGATGTGTCACCGCCGACGCCCACCACACTGCCACCAAGCTCACAACGTCCATACAACATTATAATATGAATTTACTTAAATCTAATTTACTCTGTGGACTAGGAGTCTAGGACGCTATTATCAAACGTCAAACGAATGCGTATAGGCTAATAAATAAACATACCTAAAGGTTAGTGCGCTCTGCTGCGTGAAGAAGGTTTATAATATACCTACCTACCTACTATGTTAATCTATTTTTGGGTGGGTAGGTAGTTAGTACGTACCTACCTACTATAAGATTATTACGATACGGTTGGCGCAGTGGCTGAGCGATTGGCTGCTGCGCTACGCGTGTCGCGGGTTCGATTGCAGGACGGAACACATATTTGTAAGGCCTATAGGTAGTTGTCCTGGATCTGGCTGTTTGTGTGTATGCGAGTTTATAATGTTTGTGACAATACCTACAGGAAAAAAACCAAGTGTAGCAACGTTTTTAAAAAAATGTTTCCCAAAACTTCTACATAGGTACCTATCTAGTAAATTGGCTCGAGTAAGTACTTACAGAAAATAGGGGTAATTGTACATTTGATAAACAACCCGACCTTGTATTATAACACCTTGTTTTGATTGTAATGCTTCGAGCGCACAAAAAATCTAACTTCAAGGAAACTGACTGGTTTAACTTGCTTTTGGCAAGACAGTCTATCAGTAATATGAGTTGGTACCTATATAACTTCTTGCATTCATATGAGTCCAAGCCATTAAGGTTATTTACTTTTGACACGAGTTGAATCGTACAACATAACACAACAATGGCATTTACTATGACTATAGAGTTCTGTAAATAAAATTATAAAGCGTCTTGTGAATAAAAATGAGTGGACAGCCCAGCAAGTAGTGTGTCAGTGTGGAGCAACCGGTACGAAGCCGTGGTTTGTCGGGCGACCGTCGGGCCCGCTCGGTCGACCGGCTGACTTGTATTTTTATGTAACTTGTTGTTAGGTAGCACGCAGTGGTGGTTGCGCCACGCTCCACTCACCGCTCGCTGCGAATGCAAGTCGCCAGCAGGCCGACTCGCTGCTGTGGCGAATGAATTTGAGGAAAACTGGGCTGCCATAGAGAACGTTGCCGATCACATCGCCAACACTCTCTGCTTTATTATAACTCCAAGTTGATAATATTGCGATGCGCTTAGCAAAACACGGAATTTTGTACCACGATAGCTGCGTCAATAGGATACCGTATGCTATTCAAGTAAGTAGGTATTGCTGTGCTATTGCACAACGGGTCGCGCGTCGGGTGGTGGGGCTTTCGGGACCGGGACCACGGTTCCGGTTTCCGTGATTGTATTTATAGATGGAATCCGGGACCGCAGTTCAGGCCCCAAAAGCCAAATGACGCCGTTCGGCTCTCGTCCTTAGGTACCTTAGGTACAGGATCTATATTTGGATTATACTTAGTTTCGAGTAAAAGTGTAAGATTTGCATCTTTTTGAGGCTGAATTGGAATCATTTCTAATAAAGAACAATGATAATAAAAGAACGAAGTCTGGAAAGCTCACCTAGATTCAAAGTTTATGTAACCAGTTTAAATTTAAATTGTCTATTTCGTAATCTAATTCCAACGTTATATCAGTACCAAAAGCTTTAATATATAAAAGAGTTAGCAAGACAAAGTTAAGTATTCTGTTGTAAATAAATAAAAAGTGTAATGTTTTCGATTGGCTGCCTGGGAAACAAATTCCCGTGCTCGGGTAGAGAACTCGATTGCTACGCGTAAACATGTTTATGAGCCCACAGTCCACTCTTTGACATCCTCTGGAGCGTTTATTGAAATACTTAATCTATTTATACACTCGTATATATATATTTGTCTACTGCATTAAACAAGCAATGCGAATGCTTTTAAAGTTTTATTTGTACGTTGTTGCATCTATGATGGTAATGTTTGATGTATACTTTTTGTTGTAATTATTCGACATTCGATGTTTTTTTAAATAATAATATATATATTCTTCCGACCAGATTTTGGTCACGCCATCCTAAGTTTATGGAGACTAACCAAGTTCGCAGTAGATATAGTGGCATAGTGAGTGTAACCTCTTCCCTCACTCTCATAGTCCAATGGGACGGCAATCCGCCATGACCCCCGAGATAAGGCGTAGGACCATGGGCTTTACTCTCTTTTGAGGCACGGTCGCGACTCACTAACTACCAAATTGAAGGCTGGTACTAAGAAACTCGTAATAGAAAAACCCAATGACAATTTGACCGACCCGGGAATCAACGACACGACTCGACACCCGGCATTCGACCTTGTGACCATGAGACCAACGAAGCAGTCTAGTTTCTTATATTTGTTTGGCAAACAGACTGACGCCGACGATAAAGAATTAAGACACCTACACAGCATTGTAAAACCTCAATGTCCAAAAGTAATCTTTACTCAACTTGGTGATTGAACCTTAGACTCTACGTTGTACATTCCTACTGGCGGCCAACGCACTAGCGAGGACCGAAACTGTACTTTTATAAGTAGTTGCCGCATCTATGAGTTCCTAGACTTACAAGTTTTCAGTTTCAACGAAATACAGCGACTACATAAAACTATCAAATACATACATTTATGTATTATAACTAAGTATACGAAAAGCATACCCCGTGGCTATTCTAAAAACATGCCAAAAATACAAACAAGAAACTGTATTGCACTATTAAGTAATGTTTTATAAATAAACACTGAATTACACGTAAAAAGGAATCAATTACAGTAAAAGTAGGTAGGAGACATTTTCTCACGGCACGTTAAACTTAGCAGTAAACGGCGCACTTTACCCACATTTCAGCAAGTTTTCGGTCTCTCTATATCTCATAAAAAGTGCCGAGGTGTTGCGCGATAATATTTGTGATACAAACAGATAACTTCATCAGTTACATGAGGTTCACTTGTAAATGTTCCAAAATCCAGAGACAATTTTTGTACATCGTGAATGTAAATAATGTAACGCCAAGAGTTTTAAAGTATCATAACGGGGGTAGCATAATAAGCAGTACAAATGCAATGCCTTTTAACGGCTTAGGGCCCGATGCGGCGTATGTCCTCGGTACCCTTGGCCGTCCGTGGCCCTTCGCCCTCGACGCACGACCCCGCGCCCTCGGGTGCCCTCGCGTCCTTGCACACCCTCTATGCGTTGATCTAGCTAGCTCGCGATGCTGCTATCGCTCACAATTACTCTTGCAGATCCAACATTTTCTTTTACCTAACGAAAATTTTGTATTTAGGCAACTGGCAATTTATCATGTAAACAGAGAATGCAAGTCTTAGGTTTCTTTCTAGTTTTGTTGCACGTAAACTATTCGTGTTAGGAACTTTACGTCGTATCTTGTCAATGAATGTTCCGCTCTGAAATTGAAATAATAACTGTAGGTAACGGAAGACTGGGATCAATTTGGTAGCTGTCCACCGTGGGTACTCGACAGCGTGTAGTCAGAAGGTCGACATAGAAAGTGAGGTTTAATTTTGGCCCAAATACACATGTAAGTACAAAAAGTTACATAAATTCTGAGTTCGTTGGCTTCTGTAGAGGACGGATGGACACGAAGTACACAATACAACTAAAAAATATGCAGAAAGTTATGATCGAAGACAATGCAATGTGAAAAGATTTGACTAGGAAATCTGAGAATGAAAATGATATGAGAAAAAATAAAACTATTTGGTAAATTAGGTCTCGGATCTGAATTAACCGAAAAAAAATCATTGGGAACTTTTTTGTGTGTAGGTAAGTACTAGTTAGGTATAGTTTTAAAAAGTAATAATCTTTTCCAGTGCGTAACTCATTATTAACATAATATGCTCATAACTTTATTGAATGAGGGGTAGGAATTAAATTCCATGCTTCCTGCCCGCTTTGATCATTAGATAGACTACGTGCTATCAGCGTATAGTTTGCATATATAGAGATTTTCAGTTATGCACTTAGTGCTTTTTGTGCGAAAGTTCAATTCGATATATCGTGTAAATTTTTGAAACTTACAATAGATAGCCCGGGTTTTTGTCCTGCCCTGAAAATTAAAAGACTCATACAATTCGACTGCAGCTCCACTTACCGGGTTCAATTGTGAATCTAAAGTCTAAACTAATGTCGAATCCACTGGAACAAGATTAAATAAAATTCGATAATAGTGCAAGTGGCGTAGCACAGGTGAACTAGCTGCATCGTGCTCCTCGTATGAGTTTGTTGGACACTCCGTCCAGACTCTGTTTTTATACTGACTCTCTGAGGACAGTCAAGTCAACTTGTGATTTTAGTCATGGAACAAGATTAATTAAATTCGAAGATAGTGCAAGTGGCGTAGCACAGGTGAAGTGTGAACTAGCTGCATCGTGCTCCCCGTAAGAGTTTGTTGGACACTCCGTCCAGCTATGTTATTCTGTAAGAACTCACTCCAGTTCTCACTTGTGATTCCGCGGTGAAAACTGTTTTCAACCGACTTCAAAAAAGGAGGAGGTTTTGTTGGTTGTTTGTGAGAAAGCTAATTCGACTTCGGTTTTGTTTAATTTACGAAGAGTGGCGTCGGCTAGCTCGCTACCAATGATTGTAAAGTACGTATAATTCGTCTGTATTTTTTTTTTTTTTATTATTTTTTTTAGGTAGTCTGTAACTCGATGAAAACTACGCTAGCGCTACTAAGTGCTGGCTTAGGTGAAGCGAATTATTTCGTTACTATTTAAGCGAATACCAAATCCTTTTCACTTCAAGTAAGTGAAATCGGAAAAGAGATAGGATTCGAATTCACGAGTGAATTCTTACAGAATTGCACCGCAGACTCTGTTTCTATACTGACTCTCTGAGGACAGTCAAGTCAACTTGTGATTTTAGTCAATGGGAATCTTGCATATTATAGGCACTCCAACAATACTTAACTCAGGCGGAGAGTATCAATCTATGAGAATATCTAACCAGTAAATGGGTTAATAAATTAATTATTATACGTATTTATTTCTATATTTGTGAATGTATATCAGCTGTCTGACACCTATAGTACAGGGTATGTCTAGTTTGAAGTTAGATGGCCGTGTGTGTGATCTCCTCTTTAAGGTATAATATTAAATATTAATAATAATTATGCCTCTTAATGCTACAGGAGTTAAATTCTATAATATTTGACTCAACATAACAATAATATGATATTTAAAGTAAAAGAAACGTTATCAATAAATTTATCGATGAAAATTGTTATCAGTTTTCGCACCGCTCCGGAAAATGCAAATCACTATGAGTTGATTGTTGTTAAAATTTGATATCTATCAGTCGGTCAGTGTTTGACGCGATTATTAAATGGTGATGCGTAACAATGTTTACGAATTAATTTCATTCGCACTCCGAAAGATACACGCTTGTTTGGTTTACCAATAGCGTTCAACTTGGTTACATAGATAATTTATTTACTAGCTGCTGCCCGCGATTTCGGTCCCGGTGTTCACTTGCGGTAGTCAATAGACCTCTTTAATCCGGCCCTGTCGCAAAATCCGTTATTACCGGACGTCTACTAACCTATAAACTATCTCCCTGCCAAATTTCATCTTTTTACGTCAAGCGGTTTTCATATTTCGTGATGAGTGAGTGAGTGACCTTTCACTTTTATATATTTAGATTTTCCTTTCAGTACTATTCTTACGTTTCTATCTTGTTTTTGTCAAAAAGCGGAAAATAGAGGCTATGTATCATACTGTATTGCTTTGATGCTAAGTGGTGAGATGTAAAAATAACGCAAGCCGATTGGTTTATACAAAATATAAATACCTTATCGTCATCCTAGGGGTAATACTTAGGTCCACTACCTTCTATTGCCTACCCCTTCGCGGATTTCGAGTTTGACGTACAAAACGAGAGTCGAATCCAGTTTTGTCATTGCAACGCAATATAATTGTTACATGTAGGACTAGTGCCCATTTGCACCAACTGCCCCTGAATTTTAAGTACCCCGAGACTTTAGGTGACGGAATCCTTTGCAATTCCGTCACCTAAAATGTCTTAGGGGTTACTTAAAATTTAGGGGCAGTTGGTGAAAACGGGCATAGGTATGGTATATGTATTGGATTACCTATTGTCAAAATAAGTTTAAAAAAGTGTACCTACCTACCTACCCATTAAATTTAAACATACGAACAGATTATGGGCTTTGGATCTGTTTTTCGCTGATGTTTTATTTGTCAGATGCACTTTCGATATTGTACAGACGCCAGCACATCAAGCCAGCCACACCTAACTGTCAAATTTTCCCAATTAAATATGAACCTTATGCTTTTATAATAAAGTTGAAAATCTATCAAAGGACAGATTGTAGTAGCTTGATGTGCTGGCCTCTGTACGTTGATAATAGATTTATCAGTCTTGTTTGTACTTGTTGTTTTTTTTTAAATACTTTACCAGTTTGCCACACACTAGGAATTTCTTTTGGATCGCGGATACGTTTACAAACATTTAAACTCACATACACAAATAACCAGAGACCCGAAACAACGACCTGTAGGCCGTACAAATATTTGTTCGTGCGGGAATAGGGTATTACACCCATTTTTGAAAAGTGTCTCAATTAAATTCTGTAGTGCTATTAAGCCATCAAAAAAAAAAACACAAAATTTTTATTCAATCGATAAGTGCCATTAAAATGCATTTCAATTTTAAATTTTCAAATTTCGTGCGTAATTTGATGAAAACGCCTCTTACTGGACGCCATATTGCTCAGCGTAAATGACGTCAGTTCGTTTTGTATCAAATGAGCTCATATTAAATATGATAATTGTTAATCATTTAAAAATTAATTTAAAGCATATTTTGTAATAGGTGCAATAATGAAAAAATTACGTTGGTTACGAAAATAATAAAAGTACAAAGCCTATATTACGCCAATCGGTTGACTGACAGTTGACAATTTTTTGTTTACACAGGCGTACGGTGTAATAACATGGCCGCTTTGATTATATAATGTCTAGATGGAGCGTCGCCCTACCATCGTATCAAAGAAAACGAGTCAACAATTTCAAGTATGTGTGCGTGCAGGCGTCGTTTTACACTGTGCATCTACGTCTCTGTGTGCGTAAATAATGATTATATAAGCAATTATGTATATAATTATACATAAATTAATATTATTATACATATGTTAATCATTTATTATTATTATTACGCATTTGGGCTTTGATTATATAGGGTGACTGGTAATTAGTGTACGATACTTAAACACGTGATTGTGTTCATGATAACAAACAACTTTCCCGAAGAAAAAAATGTTTTTTGAACTGGTTCACTTTAGGTCACAGGCGTGCGCGTGCATTTCATACGGATGTTGTGTTATTGTGATAAAAGTGAACCAGTACAAAAAACATCTTTTCTTCGGGAAAGTTGTTTGTTATCATGAACACAATCACGTGTTTAAGTATCGTACACTAATAGGGTATTTTACTCTATACGAGAAAAAATCTATAAATATGTTATTGAGACAGTTTAGGCTTAAAGCAGTCGGAAAATGTAAGTTTTAGTTCATAAAATAACAAAACAAATTTTTAAATCCAATTCAAAGTTTTCAGTATTTTTAATCTGTTATAAAACACCGTGAAATAGTAGCGGCCATGTTATTACGCCATACGGCTGTGTAAACAAAAAATTGTCAACTGTCAGTCAACCGATTGGCGTAATATAGGCTTTGTACTTTTATTATTTTCGTAACTAACGTAATTTTTTCATTATTACACCTATTACAAAATATACTTTTATTTATTTTTAAATGATATACAATTATCATATTTAATATGATCATTTGATACAAAACGAACTGACCTCATTTACGCTGAGCAATATGGCGTCCAGTAAGAGGCGTTTTCGTCAACCAACGCGCGAAATTTGAAAATTAAAAATTTAGATGCATTTTTATGGCACTTATCGATTAAATAAAAATTTTGTGTTTTTTTTGGTGGCATATTAGCACTACAGAATTTCATTGAGACACTTTTCAAAAATGGGTGTAATACCCTATTACCAGTCACCCTATATAAGCACTTGTCAGCCAATAGTTGGCTGACACTTTTTGACACGTTTGCGTGCACTTGACGCTCCATCTAGACATTATATATACCTAATTAAAGCATGGCCGCTACTATTTCACGGAGTTTTATAACAGATTAAAAATACTGAAAACTTTGAATTGAATTTAAAAATTTGTTTTGTTATTTTATGAACTAAAACTTACATTTTCCGACTGCTTTATGCCTAAACTGTCTCAATAACATATTTATAGATTTTTTCTCGTATAGAATAAAATACCCCGGGCTGTGTAAACAAAAAATGGTCAACTGTCAGTCAACCGATTGGCGTAATATGGGCTTTGTACTTTTATTATTTTCGTAACCAACGTAATTTTTTCAATATTACACCTATTACAAAATATTTTTTTATTTTTTTATATTTTTTTTATATTGATATAGGCTTGCGTTTGACCGCAACTCACCTGATCTTAAGTGATGATGCGGCCTAAGGTGGAGCACGCTTGCCTAGAATAAACCGGTTCACTCGTGCCTTGAAGATACCCAGATTATATGTATCGGGGAATAGAGAGGCGGGCAGTGAATTCCACAGTCTGGCAGTTCGCACAATAAATGTGGAGTCAAAGCGCTTGGTTCGAGACCGTGGAACTTCAACCGTATAGCGGTGACGCTTCGCCGTATCCCTGCTCGTCCGGTGATGGAATGGGGATGCAAAAATATGCTTTTAATTATTTTTAAATGATATACAATTATCATATTTAATATGAGCTCATTTGATACAAAACGAACTGACGTCATTTACGCTGAGCAATATGGCGTCCAGTAAGAGGCGTTTTCGTCGAACAACGCGCGAAATTTGAAAATTTAAAATTTAGATGCATTTTTATGGCATTTATCGATTGAATAAAAATTTTGTGTTTTATTTGGTAGCATATTAGCACTACAGAATTTCATTGAGACACTTTTCAAAAATGGGTGTAATACCCTATTGGGAAAATTTTACAGTTTGGTATTGCTCTCGATGTGCTGACGTCTGGACATAAAAACAAGAGCCCTCAACAGACCATTAACCTAAATTAAAGTCCCTTGGACGCGTTTTAGGGTTTATGACACCCAGGAGAAGAATGCGGTTTAAATAATTTTCCGAAGAACGTGTAGTTTTTCTAAATTAGCTTGTTTTTGATTTTATTTTCACAATAAGTCTGAAATCTATTTTAAAATGTTTATTTTTCGTTGTAATTGAAAGCAATAGTCAATTTATTTATTCAGCAAAATCTACTGAATTCCAGGAAATTTATTCAATACTAAATTATCACACAATACTAAAATAATACCTACTCATTGTAGAACCAATGTCTACCTACTTTATAAGTCACATTTAAGTGGTACACCACCACACAAAAAGAAAATTCACACGTGAATTTTCTTTTATTTTGTAAACACGGCTAAACATCAAGCTATACATTTCAAGTTAATGCTGATCTCGCATTGTATAAGATTTCCGTACACTGCGAGGTCAGTTTATACTGAAAATGTATACCTTGATGTGTAGCCGTGTGTACTAGTGACCCGCCCCGGCTTCGCACGGGTGCAATAAAGATCAAACTATACGTATACACCTTGCTCTTGAATGACTCTATCTATTGTTGAAAACTGCATTCAAATCTGTTGCGTAGTTTAAAATATCTACGCGTACAAACATCGGGAGCGACTTTGTTTTATACTATACTCCGTTCACAATAAGATTAGACATATACACAAACCTTTTTTACAGTCCGTTCAACCGATTTTGACTTATATTGCGTTGGTGGCACGACAAATGGCAGCTGCAAAAAACAGTTGTTATTGTAACCACTTTTTTGCCTCTAATGTCATCCTTATGCCTACGGAATAGAAGTCAAAATCGGTTGAAGGGACTGTAAAAAAGGTTTGTGTATATGTCTAATCTTATTGTGAACGGAGTACATGTATATAAATATATGTAAAGATAGAGAAGATAAAGAAGATCTACGAACTTTTAAGAACGCTTTATAGAATAAGTCAACCTATAGGACTGCCTTTAGGTGTATCAAACATAGAGCAATGCGGAACTATGGCCGCACGGGCGGCCGGTGTTGCGCGTTGCTGTATGGTGTCAAATAATCATCATATCAACCTATAGACGCCTACTGCTGAGCATAAGTCTCCCACAAGAGGGGGTTCAGCTGTAATCGACATGCTTGGCCGATGCATGTTGGCGATCGCAGTAGGTGTTATGGTACTCAGAAGGACGCTGCTGCCCATCCTGGTCAATATCCCTCAAATAATCATAATCGTCAATAAATAATTAATGATGATACAAAAAATATCTTATAAAACACTGCTGTTAATCTATGGCGACACGGTTGGCGTAGTGGTTGAGCGATTGGCTGCTGTTCCGGGTGTTGCGGGTTCGATTCCCGCACGGAACAAATATTTGTTTGGGCTACTGATAGTTGTTTCGAGTCAGACTATTTTTGTAAGTATGTTTATGTTTGTAAACGCATTCACGATACAGGAGAAAATACCAAATGTGGGGTAAGGTTAAATAAAAAAAAAAAGCAAAAGAAATATATATTTGATTAGGTACTTAAAAATAACCTCAGATTATGAAACAAAAGGCAGATAGACCGCGCGGAACACTGAGGGTGAAGCCAAAAAAGCAAATACAAATTCAAAAGCGAATACCTACAATCTCGTGATTGAATTCGCTTTTAAATTTGTGTGTATTTTTGTGTTTTTTAACGATGCAGCGTTTTATGTTATACTGACTCGTGTCAGTACAGTACTAAGCGCGTTGTAGGTATTCGCTTTTGAATTTGTATTTGCTTTTTAGGCTTCACGCTCAGTGTACCGCGCAGTCTATCTGCCTTTTGTTTCATAATCTAAGGTTATTTTTAAGTAATCAAATATATATTTCTTTCGTCAGACACCTTTGAATAGCCCTCATGCTCCAAAAGCTTGGTAGGAAACAAGAGATAATATAGGATAATATAAGGAGGAATCTGATTTTCCTTAACATATAACGTAGGTATGCTAGATACCTTCAACCTAATTTAGGTAAACTCGAAAGAAAGGATAAACACTAAGAAATAAAAGAAATCTAAAAAAGAATAAAACAATACGCGTCAGTGCCTTATATACCTACCTACTTCCGCAGTGCGCAAAATATTGGTGTCTATTTTATTTAATTATTTACATTGAGTTTTGGCTTGTGAACAGTTCAACTTTAAGGATTAATTTGCAGCAAATGGATAAGCTGTCGCACAGGAGAATTTTGTTGTATTCCGTAACGTTCACTTATTAGGATAGAAACAGGAAAGAAGAAAGGGGACCTATGTTTTGCCTAGATTTATAGTACCTAGTGATAGTGACGTGATACTTTTAAACACAAATACTTATGATCAGTGGGCTAATTCACGTAACTAAAGAAGTGCTGTTGCTGTGCAGTTGCAGTTAAGTTTTGATAAAAACAACGCTTTTCGTATTCTCTACCGCTGTCAGACACGCTCGCGTCAAGTTCGCGTCACGTGAACTGCAATAACGGCATTCTACTGTGGCGCGTCTTTGGTGCATGCTTCAGAACGCAACATGATCGGTATTCTACTATTCGTTTGACGTCTCTTAATGACGGTTAAAAAGCACTTAAATCTGTACTGGGGTATTATTTTAATAATTTAATATTATAACAACGTCATATTCATTAAAATGTAATCGATCGTTAGTTTTTCTCTCATGTGGCTACACCATAAGTAAGTTTGGTAGAGTTTGGTTGTCGTACAGTTGACGTGCAGTTCACGTGCAACTTACGCGCAGTTCAAAGATTACAAGAATACCGTTTATCACTAAAACTTGAACTTAACTACAACTGCAATACAACTTCATCGGCGCGTCATAAAATCCTCAGAAAAGTATGGGATTTTTTTGAGAAAATCTAGGTTATCCGGTACCTATCCAGGACATATGAACAACTCTTACTAATTACTATGGTATCAACCCTATAATACCAGCGTATTATTGCTACTGCAAAGAAAAGGCCTCTTCTCATAGAGAGAAGGCACGAACTGTGATTACTACACTTGCTCGGGGCGGATTATCTATTTCAGACTTATATTCATTACTAGATTTCGCAGTTCAGTGCAGCTAGATGCTGACGAAGTCGCGGATTAAAAAGTAGCCTATCGTCGTTGATTAACTAAAATTGTGAAATACCCCAAATTTCGACCTTAAGGGGCTATTAAACGACTTTTACAGATTTTAAACTGACAATCACGTCAAAATGTGCAGTGTAAATGATTTGAAAAAAATATATGTTAAACTAGAACATTCTCTTAATCACTTAGTAAGTGAATATTTTTAATTATATTCATATTATATAGTTTAATTAATACGTGAAGTTGTGTCTGACGCGGACAAAACATTGACAATCACACAAAATCTACCAGGTATAATTAAACGAAACTTACACCATCTTACAGACAATTTTGTTATCTATCTTTTAGTATACGCCTTTTTTTAATTTTGAAAGAATACTACTTTTATTTAATTTTTTCGACTAAACTTTGAGAGTTTTGGACGTAAAACTGATGCAGAACGGACGCAGTCTGCGTCCAAAACTTTCAAAATTTAGTCGAAAAAATTAAATAAAAGTAGTCGTTTAATAGCCCCTTAAGACAAATTCGACTAAAAAACGTGTTATTTAACATGTTATTAATATTTACTACAATGTTATATAACTTATGCAATAGTGAACAGCACTGCAGAACGACAAACGACAAAGTCATATAACATTGTTATATTGCATTGGATTTCTAATGTGTACAGTATTGATACTTATATGTTGCAATGTTGAAAAACAATGTTATATAATGTACGTGTTATAAAATACAAGTTACACAACATAATACTTAATCTGTACGCACCTTAACAGACAGAATAGTAAAATAAGAATAGAATTAAATAAGGCTTATGTTTATCGAACCTCCAGATCTACTAAATGATCACCAATTATAGTAAATAAAATAAAACCAAAAATAGTAAATGGTCACCAAAATGGTGTTTCCTAAAGTATTGTAGAAATGTATGAGTTTGACTGTAAAAGCCATTTGATTCTGGCGTAGGGGGTCACAGTTCTAACCTGACCTAACCATGTCAGATCCGCCCCAGGGGGGTCAAAAGGATTTTGGTTATTTTGCACACTAAGATTTGGTGACCATTTAGTACATTTGGTATACCTAATTTAGTATATTTTTTTGGTAAGGGAGCTTAAGATCCTAAAGTATTTTTTGGTGATCATTATATATATTTATGCCCATTAAATAATAAGTAAAATAAGTACCTAATAAGCATAGGTATAATACATATGGAACTAGTACCTATGGTATTACTATGGACAGATAAGTCCAAGTTTCCTAACGATATTTTTCTTCACCGATGTTAGTAATATCCAAAATAAACATAGAAAGTACTGAATTTAAAAAGTCACATTAGTACAGTCAACAGCAAAATCAGAAATTCAATACTAATTTAATAATAATAATAATAATACTTGGCTCGCGAGGTTGTCGACATGTGGGATGTGAATACAGCAGTCATTGTGCCGATAGTCGTTACGGCCTATGGACTCATTTCCAAGAGCCTTGACCAGCACCTAAGGAGGCTCTCGTTGGGCAACTGGATTCTGATTTTGATCATCTACTTTTGCTGTTGGCTGTACCTGCTCGGTATTAAACCCGCAACCACAGGTATGCAAGGCGGGTGCCCTAGTCATATGACATTATCATCATATTCAGCCGGAGATGTCCACTGTTTAACAAGGGCCTCCCCCATAAAGGGAGGGGCGTTGTCATAATCCCCACGCTTGGCAGGCGTCTTGGGGATCGCAGTGAAGTAATAGGTACACGGAAGTCGCTGCTTACTTCCGGATTTTCCCATAGTCGAACTAGTCTTCTACGAAACCCTCAGGATGATATGGATGGGTGCTATTCTGGCCCGAACACGCCACGTGACGTCATTTGGCACCCACACATAATTTGAAAAGAAAACACCTGCTGCACTATTCTGTAAAAATCTCTGTAGGTGTGTTTAGGTAAAGTGAGCTTGAGGTAAGATTTCGAACCGTGTGGTGCCAGCCGCGAATAGCACCACCCCATTTGTACCCGTGGGAGTCGTATAAGGCGACAGAGGGATGTTGACCAGAGGATGGGCAGCAGCGTCCTTCTTTCGAGAAGGAGGCGAACAGTAGGATAGGCTTGGGCTGGGCGGCATTCGGGAAGCTATGGTACGCCATATCTTTAAATCGTCGATCCCACAATCCCTTAAGACCAGGGTCTTTAACCAGTGCGTCCTACCCGTAATGACTTACGGAGCTGAAACGTGGACCTGGTCCACAAATTCAAGGTTGCTCAGAGTGCTATGGAGAGAGCGATGCTCGGGGTTTCTCTAGTGCAGTGGTTCCTAACCTTTTCGATCTTGTCACCCCTATGTCTTAGCTAGGGAAACTGATTTACCCCCCCCCCCCCTCTGCACATACATATAGGTAAATAAACAGTTAATGATATACACAGCCAGGCCATGAAATACACTGGCGAGCTAGATTCGGTGGTATGATCTAATCTTCGTCATACATATGTATATTACCCGCTTATTACCCCCCACAGAATACCAGTTTTACCCACGCAGGGGTAATTACCCCCAGGTTAGGAACCGTGGCTCTAGTGGATAGAATTCGTAAAGAAGTCATTCGCCGAAAAACTAAAGTCACCGACATTGCGCGTCGAATCAGCACGCTGAAGTGGAAGTGGGCCGGCCACGTCTGCAGAAGGACAGACGGTAGATGGAGCAGACATGCTTTACAGTGGAGACCGCGTTTCGGCAAGTATAGTGTGGGACGCCCTACGGGTTGCGGCACGATGGACCGACGATTTGTAGAAGGTGGCTGGCAGCGGTTGGATGCGGTTTGCCCAAGACCGGGTTGGTTGGCGATCTCTGGGGGAGGCCTACGTTCAGCAGTGGACGGCAATAGGCTGATATGATATGATGATGGGGGAAATGGGTTTTGACAGATCCAAAAAAAGTATGTCAATTTGTGGGTACTATTTAGATTAAGTGAGCGTCTGGAGATTTAATGATTTGTTTTTTTATTGGGACAAGCCCGCCACTCCTTTCCCAAAACACTGCAACTTCTGAAAGCCAGAATCAACCAGGCGACCACCAGAAAAGCGTCGAGGCAACGAAGCTCTACGAGTCTCGGAGAAACGTTACAACTGTCTTGAATCCGGCAACGAAATTAATCAGAAAAGAACAGCGGAGGAATCAGAAATACATATTTTCCACTACTAGACTAGGGAATATGGATTTACAACTCACCTCCTCAACTCATCTCATCATGTCAACCTTTCGACGCCCATTGCTGGGCATGTCTCCCCCAAGGGGTTCAGCCGTAATCGCCATGCTTGGCCGATGCATGTTGGCGATTGCAGTAGGTGTTACTTCACCTATATTTACCAAGAGAGTTACTGAATAGCACTGCTGTTTCATGCATTTTCACTCACCTGCCTGCAGAATTGGCTTCAGAGGCAGTGGTGACTATTATTTTCCTTATCTAGGTAAGCAAAGGGCATAATATTATTATTTAGAATCCCTAGTTACCCTATGGTAACTAATAATAAAATTATAATAATAATATTATGCCCTTAATAATTAATTCGATTCTCATTCAAAGACAGACAAATCAAAACGAATTCAATATTAAAATGTTATTAATCAAATTATTATATGCAGCTTATATTATTCGGTTTGTCTAACACTCTCAGAGTATAATCATTAAATCTGAAAATAATCTGAATTTACACTACCTATTCATTTATTTTAACTCTGTTCCTCTAAGAATATCATTGGTAAGGAGATAGGTACCTATTTATACTGATATGGATGCATTTGACACAGTTTTTAAGTAAAAATTACGAATGATATAATTATCGTTCCTACAGCGAACAGCGAACCCAGTAAGTGCATTTTGCTAAAGTAGGTACACAGTTGATTGACTTTTCTTTTTCTTTATTGTAATTAAATTACCTACGTACCTATAGATTTGCTTGCTTTCGAAAATGTTTCATAAATTTAGTTTTAGGACAGTTTTGCTGTGATTTTAGTTATCTCTTATTAAACCTGTTTTATTTTTTTTCTGTACGAACTCTGATTATGAAACAAAAGGGAGATAGACCGCGCGGAACACTGAGAGTGAAGCCACCAAAGCAAATACAATATGAATTTATATAGATAGGTAGTGTACGAATATGAATTTATGCTGCTTGCTGCTTCTGTTCCTTCCTAATTTTAGCAAGCAAAGCAAGGCATTATATTTTATTTCTAAATGCAAATGACCTGCCACCTAAGTATAATTGCCAAAAAAGAAATATATCTAGGTACTTAGAGCTTGGAAATTGCAATTCCATTACCTTTATGTATGTAGCCGACTAGACTAGAAGACTATGGAGGTATTAGGTACCTATAATAAGGATGATGCCGAGGAGGAAAATGTTAATGATCATACTCTGAACGAACGATAAACATCGAACTTTTGCACCTATCATTACATTGCGTCCTGGCTAACTACCTACTGTCAGCTCGTTGTGCCATACCGTAGAACGAACGCGTTTTAAATTCGCAGCGTTATATAAATTTTTGACACCGAATTTGTGGCGCTCTCCACGATCGCGCATATCGGCCACCCTCTACCACGAGAGGCTTATCATCCTTTTAATTTCGACATTAACCGTTCACCAATTCCATCGTATCGCTGGTTTGAAGAGTATCGTGGTAGCGGGGTAGCTGTTTTTCTGATGCGATCACAAACCGGTTGACCGTCGGCGTAATGACGAGCGGCCGTGGTCGAGCGGCTAACAGAATCGGTGTAGGTAAATATCGAATCACTACCTACCTACTTTGCATTATTAGAAATAGTTATTATAGAGAATTTTATATTTACAGGTTTGTTGTATCCTGGTTAGAACCTGAACATTTAAACTCAAATTATTCTGAAATTATTACCGCATACTTACCGCTATTTAACAAAGTATAGAAGTATTCAAGATCCTTTGAAATAATGCAAGTGAATTCGACCAACAGTATCCTGACTGTGGTAAAATCAGTCCTTAGCAATATAATAATGCGTTTACGCATATTATCATTCAGCTATTTATTTTGATGAGTGCTCCCAGAAGCCGCAGAACTGGTTATTTAGTTTACGCTTGTGATAATGGTCTAATAGCACCTATCATTATAGACGCTGGCACAGAGAATCTGCAATAGGTACCTACTTAGGTTAGATTTAGATACCTACCTACATAGTTATAAAAGTTTGTTCGAATTCACCTTTAGCTTTATTATTTAATAAGCTCTAAATTCGACAACTACTTTGTAATGAAGCCCCCCCCCCCCCCTTTGTACCTACATATATATACTTGCTCAATGAAATATTTTTGACCAGGATACAACAAATCTGTTAAGAAAAATGGATAATGCTTCTTTAAGCATTTCTAATCTTACACTGATTCTGTTGATAAGTTTGGTGGTATTCGAAGACTCGTTCCTGTTTTATTTCATCTTCAGTAATGGTAGTATTTTTTTTAGATTAACACCATGACTGATGATATTAATGAAATAGACGAAGATGTCACAAATGCTTGACGCTTCCATACCAAGACATTACGTCGACGTCTTGTCTATGATGGTGTTTTGCTATTGGGTCCTCTGTGTTCTGGGACGTCAAATTTTATCGGTCACAATTTGAACTCCAAACTAGAACTGAGGAAAGCTATTCTCCGATGCGGATGGTTTTCTGGAATTGCTTTGTTAACACACACAAGAGCTATATCTAGAGTTATAGTAGGAATTACTAAAGTCTTCTCTTAAATATATTCGCAGACAAACACTATTTTAAACTATACCGTTATCTATGTCCCAGAATGGTTTTTTTTATCGTTCTTCTATGCACCGTCCTTCATGTTCAACTCCCAGAAATCTAATAGTTCAATAATAAAATAATGTAAACAAATGGTTTTTATTTACCTTTACAATTTGTAATTAGTTGACATTTCGCTACAATTGGGATATTATTAACCGTAACTGATCTCGTATCAATCATCATCATGACAACTTTTAGACGCCCAATGCTGGGCTTAGGTCTCCCTCAAGGAGGGATTCAGCCTTAATCACCATGCTTGGCCGATGCATGTTTGCGATCGCAGTAGGTGTTATGGTACTCAGAAGGACGCTGCTGTCTATTCCCTGGTCAATATATTCCTCTGTCGCCACGAGTAAAAATAGGGTGGTGCTATTCGCGGCGGCACGACACGGTTTAAGGTCCACATCAATATATTTATGTTGGGTATCAAAAATTTCAGCGCAGACTGCTAAGTTTGTGGTGTAATCTACCAGACTTTCAGAGTTAACACCAATCTGTTTTAACTGCTAAGATTTGCAGTATAAAAATTAATGTACAATAATTTGCAATTTTATCTGTATTATTCCATGCAGAATCTCATTATCATAGGCCTTGATATCTCTGAGTGTGTTGTAGCTGGTTTAGGCAGCATTTAAAAATAATATTATCACCTCTCGGTGGCCGTGGTCTAATGTCTTATTTTAATTTATTTCTGGATAAAACTCAGCTACAACATAGTACCTACATAAATGTTGCAGCCGACTATTTATTTAATACGTAGATTAAACATAATATAATTAGTGGGTGCCAATGAGTAAGGCATTAAAATTCTTAGGTTAGATCTCAGATTATGAAACAAAAGGCAGATAGACCGCGCTGAAAACTGAGAGTGAAGCCAAAAAAAGCGAATACAAATGCAAAAGCGAATTTGTATTTTTTTTTGTTTTTTTTAACGATGCAGCGTTTCGTGCTATACCTACTGACTCAAAGCAAGAAGCGCCCTGTAGGTATTCGCTTTTGAATTTGTATTCTCTTTTTTGGCTTCACTCTCAGTGTTCCGCGCGGTCTATCTGCCTTTTGTTTCATAATCTGAGGGTTAGGTTAGGTTAGAATTTTAAAAGATCCACCCAGAAGTGGTTTTATCTATTCGTGTGAAGGTGTGAGAATGTTTGACATACAGGGTGTGCTTCAAGTATACGTCAGCTAAGTTAGATTTAAGCCTTAGTCAGTAGGTGTATCATAACAAGAACTTGGTTTGAATTTATAACAATCTATCTTACAATCTACAGTACAGCAGACGCGAAATTTTTAAATCTAAGCCAATCCAAAGTTCCTTTGTTTATCACTGCCGTAATCAGTTGCCTACATAATTGCTCAGACCTATAAATAATTGTATATTTGTTGGTGTCTAAAGACAACAAGATGTTACGTAAGCGTGTTTAATAAATCAATCAAAATACATTAATAAAATAAAAACTTCTCGGATAATTGGAGAAAACCCTACGAATCTAAAGCATCAAACTTGCGAATGAATCTTCATTATGAAGCATCAAAATTCTCATAAAACAAGCTAAATGCTAGAAACTGCTTTACTTTTAATTAAAATTATAATGTTGACTGTTGCGTCAACATAATAAACGTCAGTGAAAAGAGCGGGAAAGTTCCCCAGCGGCGGCCATATTGGATGTGAATTGCGTTCCATTGTGCGCAACGCTCGGCCGACGGCTGGCCACGTGCAGAGCACATCTGCCGCGCGGGTGACACGACCACCCTCCTGCCTACGTCTCTAAACACAGTTTGCAGCTCGCTTCACCATCTCATTCACTCTTTAATTTATAGAAAATTATTAATGTAACTTTATTTACTAAATGCCAAGTTATTTTTCAGTATTCAATAGGCATCTTCCTTTGTTCTTTGCCATGAGACTTCAAAAGATGCCGTTAGAGTTAGAAAATACTGGATCCTACATTCATTGTAGTCTCTAAAAATGAATCTGAAATACTGCAATTTTGTAGAATAATTAAGAATCTTTCGTCTTTATATTATTATAGTACCTACTGATATTAAGTTCGCAATTAATTTCACAAAATAAAATTAACACGAGAAGAACAACAAAACCGTTGTAATAAAACCGATATTAGTGCGGTAGGTGTGTGCGCGCATGCGCGGGCCGAGGGTCGCCCTCCAGGCCTCCCCTTCCTATTACGCACTCTATTTAGGGGCTGCTACAAAGAACAACTCCGGTCTATCTATTTTGGTCTTACTCCGGAATATTGTCATAGACGAAGTTATTGGATTCGGAACGTTCCAGTCTTTCAGGCCCGTGATAAAATATGGGGATATTAAGCCGGGAAATAAAATTGGCGGAATAATGTAGTAAATAAATGACTTTTTGAAGTTTCCAGAGCTGTTGGTTGGTAACTGGCGGTCCCCGCAGTGAGCGATCAACCCTGTTACTGAAAACAGTGACGCCTAATGCATAAGCTTTTTGTTTGTTTTCCATGCTATTATGTATTTGATATAAAACAGTATTCAAACCTGAAATCCATCCAACCATTGTAATTACAAGATTCTACCTCATTTCTTCAACCAATTACTTACTGAAAACTAATTTCCTAATACTAAATCCTAGATACTACCATGAAAAAAAGTGTACGTAAATTGAAATGGAAATCAATGTCATAGAAGATAGTTAATTTATTTTGTATCAATAATGATTTGGAGGCTTGAGTGAAGTCGGGCGGAAGCGGGTAGGCCGGCGGCCGGCTGTGCTCCGGCACAGGAAGCCGGCGCCTCCGGTCCAGGGGGCGCCCCGAAAGGTCACAGGCCACTCGCAATGCTGATGGACCAAATCTTAAATTAAATACGCCGCCGAGAGCTTGACGCATAACTGATTTCAGGGTATTGCCTGGCCGAATGATGTTGGTAATACTGAAATTGGTTTTCTTTTAGAGATGTATCTCTAAAATTACCTACTGATTAAATCGATAAAAATACTTGTAACATGTTTACACACAGAATTAAAAATGAACTTTCCGACCTAGATCTTAATTACTTACTCCTGGAGTTGAATGTGGGAATCGAACCCGTTACAATGAAAGCGAAAAGTCAAATTATCGTTGCTGGGCCAGTAGCACTGTCTACCTTAAAATACGTATATACTTACTAACTTTTTAAATCCTGAAATTGAGGACTTCTTTTAATCTAGACTATTCTCGGATTTTCCATCGAACTCTGTGAAACACGGAATACTGCTGGTAATAATATATTTATAATTTCCACCCTATAACCTACAAAATAAAGTTCGATATTGTACATTTTATAAACACATCTACAATCTTTTACAATTGGCGTAGTTTAAAGACCGCTGCATCGACCGATTCTAAAGGGTCAAAATCAAAGACTTTCAAATTCCTTTTGGTCAAAATACTATACCTACTTTTGCAGGTGGGTACTACTTTGAATGTGATTCATCACAACAATAGCACCAAAATGTTTATAGCAGTTTGAAGATATCGTAATCACACCAATTTATGATATCTATAGGTGATAAGAGCATAATATCTACATTTACACTTTCATACGATGAGTCAGGTGCCTAAACTTTGAGTCCAACTCGTAACTTCAACAATCGAGAGAATATCTCAATAATTATTTCGAAAACAAATAAATTGCACTTGGAAAGATACGTGATAGAAGAGGCACTAATCACCAGATACATTAAAAAATGAAACATAATTTAAATAAAATGATCTGCCAAATAATTTAATCGAAACTTATTCGCAGTCTACCCTAGCAAAGGGAGCAAAAATTGGCAGATCTTGTCACTTTGCGTAGTGATGTCGTTCATGCAAATTAAATTAATAGTATCAAGTTACTTTTCTCACTTAAAATAATTAAACCCTATCCTGTTGTTTTAAAAATATCATTAGATGGCATGCAAGCCGAGGGTCAATGTGATGTTTAGCGACCAACGCCGCCTAAAGATATCGGTTTTACCAGATGCCTCGCAGATGCGTTGCCAAATATTGGTCGTTTGTCATTGTTTAACTATAATTGTTAACTATAATTAACAGTTGAGCTCATAATATAAGTATCATCATCATCAGTCGAAAGAAGTCCACTGTCGAACAAAGACCTTTCCCATTGAACGCCACAACGAGCGGCAACCTGCCGCTTGCATCCACCGGCTACCCGCGACCTTGACGATGTCGTCGGTCCATCTGGTGCGAGACCTACCAACGCTGCGTCTTCCAGTTCGTGTTCACCACTCGAGAGCCTATCTTCAACATCGGTTATCAGTTCTTCGAACGACGTGGCCTGCCCATTGTCTCTTAAGAGGAAATACCACGAGCTAGAGAATTGAAAATTAGGTATTTGTAAAATCTATTGCTGTCGCGCGATGCCCGAACACGAACCGCAGAGCGCGATAGAGACAACTGCAGCTTTGACCGAAAATACCTATTAAAAGTACACAAAATCAATGATTCGTAGTTCCCTGATTTCTTCTCCAAAACTTAACCGATTTAACTGCTTTTTTCATTAAAAAACAAAGAAAGGCTTTTTCCGTGTTCCTATGTTTTCTATTTTTTATATAATCAAGTCCAATTGGTTTTCTGAATGTTTGAACACAGCGGAAAATCATGCCAATTTTTTAGGTTTTTGAATATTCATATCTAATAATAAATTTATGAGAAAAAAGAAAACATAGGGACATGCCAATAGTAGCCATGGATATTTAAAAAAAAAAATTGATCTACTGGCATTATCCAGGGAGGAAACAGGGGACTAAGTTTGTATGGAAAACGGCCCTTGTGTTTCCTCTTAAGTATATAAGTTTAAGGGGTCCTAAAAAATACAATCAGTGTATTAATTGTAGCCCTGTATTAACTGTAGTGCACGTAAATGATTGTGTTCTAGCACTATAATGTTGCATGCACCCATAAGACATGCAACAGTAGGGGTCATGGGCTATTTAAAGTTTAGTTGTAACATTTCTTAGCCTGTCGATGGCAAATACGGATATGTATCATGTATGTGAGTGGGTATGCGTGTGTTGTGTCGTTCTAGTCTGACTTCTTTATTGGCCAGTATTCAGCCTCGGCAACGCTATACGCTGATGCAGTTATTAGGCCCGCACATGAGCAGGCAACAGGGCATGCGGCGCCAAATAGAAGGACCAGCATGGACCAGCATGGTCTGCGGAGAGACGCCGCATGGGCACTGAAAAGAAGATTGGCATAATCTGAGAACCCCCACCCATGAAGATTTAAAACTTGTTTTAGTAAAAAACACTAACAAGAAGTTGAAACTCTGATCTTTGATCTCCGTTACCACAAGGTTTCAATGTATGATCCAGAATAAAACAAAATTCGAAATCATGGGTACATATAACTTTTGGGGTCGTTGGTTTCATACACGTTTTCAGTATAATTTCATTGGTTGATAGTCCAATTAACATGAGTAGTAATTCATAAAAAATACGTTTTCTGTATCAGCAAATAACCCTGTAAAAGATATGTACTAGAGTCCACGATGTAAAAGCCATTTCCTAGAATTGGAGGCATCGCCACGCAAGGCTGCAGCATGATTTTTTTTCAGAATAAAAGTCCTTACATAACATTGCTGTGAGAGCTACGAAAGAAGAACGTAGTAAAGAAGAACTTGCTAGAAATAAATTATTTTCTAAGGAACCTGACCGTTCAACGTCACCTTTTTCATGTTATTCGGGTCAAAATGATTAAAAAGTTATTCTACAGTTGGGTAATAATTCCAAAACAGAACTCCTCTAAAAAAACACTTGATTATAAAGTCCTGAAAATCAGATTAATTCTCAATATACTGTAAAACTGCTGATACTGTAAAATAAACTGGTCAATAGAGTTGGCACATGACAAATGACCGTATAAATTGCCATACAATATCTATGGGGCAATCGCGGCTTGACAGTTCATAAAAAGTATATCAATTGTTTTATTTTTTTAATCTTAGTTCTGTTTATTCAATTAAATTTTAAATACAATATTTACATGTATTATAAAAAAAACCTATAAAAAAACAAAAAGAAAACTAATATAATAAGGTAACAAAAAAATCCTCCATATCGCTGTCATCTGGGAATGTGCCCAAGAGATTGGCTGCATTGCCACGTTGGATGGCAATGTTCAACCTGTACACGAGGTAAAAACCTCTTGGAATTATTGGTGGTGTCATCTTCCCAATTTTATCTATTATATGGATACTCGAAAGCATAGGTAGGTACGCCGCATTGCAACAGTAGCATGGCGGTACTGTGATGGTACTTACTTTTACAAAACAAACCAAGTGCGAGCCAGACTTACCCACTAAGGGTCCCGTACCGACTACCGCATGCTATTTTAGTTTATTTATGACTGACTACGGCAAGAAAAAAACCTTGTGGCCAGGGGCAGATTTATATAAGAGCTTTTTTTGCTGCAGACTAGGATCACGTAAATATATAGGTCCCCCAGCCTTTATTGAAGACAATATTATGATATGATAGCATTAGCCTAGGGCCCTACATATTCACGGCCCGACCCTGAGTTGTGATTCTGTAAGACTTCATTCTAAACTTCGAATCTGAATCTGCTGTGAGTTTCTTGATTGGGATTCTAAAAACTCGGTTGATAATTTGGATTTACACTAGCGCCACCCTTGCGACCGTGTCAGCCAGTTGAACTAAATTGACAAGGAGATTTTGACAGATAAAGTAAGAGATGACGTAAGAAGTGGCATTCTGTAAGGTAACTTCCGCGTCACTTCGACGCTCACTACGCACTCGAACCCGATGCAAAGTGTCAACTATATCAAGGTCATTTTGAACCTTATGCGAAATGAGAGTGAACAGCGATGTGAGATGCGAGTTGTTGATTGAATTTTACAGGTTCGACCTACTGTTTGTGGTTACATAATACGGTTAGAAAGACACAGTCTGACTGACAGACGATTTAATAGTGGGTACTGGGGTCCTTCTTACACTCTCTAGATACGGAACACTGGAAAACGCTTTAAACTGAGTGCACCGGTGTGTTACTACGGGCACCGCGACGGGATGATGCCGATGCATGATGACACGGTTTGGAGTTCTGCTCATTGTGCAAGCCAATAAGAGCGTGAAGTTTATAGTTTCAATCATTACCTACACCTAGATAAGTGACGTCGTCAGAGCGATCATGAACTTTTTATTCCGCCAATGATTTATAATCGATGATAATTATTGAAAGATTTCGTGCTTCTCCGATGTTCTTTTCTGATTAGTTAATTTCGTTCATCATCATCTGCCTAACCTTTTCCCAACTATTTTGGGATGGCTTCCAGTTTACTGCAACTGGAACGACTGCCTATCGGACCTCCACAACCCAGTCACCATAGTGGGTAACACGAATACCCCTTGGTAAGATTGGTTGTCAGACTTTCTGGCTTCTGACTACCTATAACGACTGCCAAAGATCTACAAATGACAGCTGGGACCAATGACTTAACGTGCTTTCCGAGGCACGGAGGGAGCTCGTATGAAGTGAATGGTCACCCATCCACAGGCAGACCTCGGCAGCCGTGGCTTAACCTTTGACCGATCGATCTGTACGGCTTTTATTTAGATACGAGCTCCTCGGAGCTTCGATGAGTTAATTTCGTTGCGGGATGCAAAACAGTTGAATCGTTTCTCTGGGACTCGTCGAGCTTCACTACCTTAGCACTTTTCTGGTGGTTGCCACTGTCGATTCCGGCTTTTAGGAGTCTCAGTGGTTTGTGAATAGTGTGGCGGGCTTGTTCCAAACATATTGTCTTCTCATAGAACCGAGAACCCCATTGCTTAACTGTTGCGCTTGCAATCCGTAAACTAAAGATTGGAAATCCAACTCGGATCATCCAAGTTGGATTTTCTGATGGATTTTAGTTTCCCTTATTTGTCACTAGCTTTTGCCCGCAACTTCGCCCGCGTGAATGTCCGTTATTGCGGATGCAAATGAAATTAAAAAGTAGCCTATGTCCTTCCTCAGGGTTCAAGCTATCTTCATGCCAAATTTCATTTAAATCTGTTCAGCCGTTTCATCGTTAAAGCGTAACACGTAACAGACAGAGTTACTTTCGCATAATTTATAATATTAAGTATGGATTTTAAGTATGGCCGGTATTTCATGGGGTAGAATGTTCCTTAACAACGTGTCACTCGTGTATTAAAATGTGTCTAACCAAATTTTGGGGCACTCAAAATAAAATGTTTAGATTTTTCGACACTTATATTTTCTAGTTGGATTTAGCAGCACTCTGACAAATTCCATTGAAATCGTTTCAGCTATTTCGCCTTCAAGTCATGACAAACAGACAGACAGATAAATAAACACACTACCTGTCAAATGTTCTTGAAATTGACATTTCATTATGAAAGTCTCGTTCGTTCTAAATGTACAGTTTGAAGCCAGCCCCTCTCGTAGTCAGTAAGTAGTCTGCCGGTGACTCATAGTGGAGTAAGGAAAACGCTCAGTAGGTAGTACAAACACTTAGTCATATCCACACAACACTATCTAGATACATATACTCGAATCTACTCTCTATAGCCCAGCAAATAAGAGTCATTTGACAAAATATTTGCCCTTTGTCCAATGATCGGGCTACAGTAGACTGTAATTATTTTTACTACAAAAGGAAGTCTATATAGATATATTTATTTAATCAAAGTTCGAAAGCCTTGGTAGTTTTTATCGAAGGCTGAATTAAGTCAAAAATATATTCTAGTATTTTTACTATCGGGTTATTGAATTTTACCCCAATAATGTCACAGATTTTGTTAGAAAATGTGTTTGTATTATTTTTGGCAATTTTTCTCGTACATTAGTGTTTTTGAATCGTAAGAACAGATTCTTTTACAACATTACAAACAAATACAAATGTTCTTATTTATAATTTGTTTGGTGTGCGTGTAAAATTAAGAGTACCTTTATATTCTGTTTTGCTCCAAATACAATTTATTAAAGTATACAATTCAAATAAAAAAATATCTCTACCTGACCCTTCAGAGGAAAATAGGCGTGATGTTATTCCAATAGATTCCGTAATGAAATCCACTGCTGGACATAGGCCTTCCCCAAAATGGGGGGTTTTGCCATAATCGCCACGCTTGGCAGGCGGGTTGGCGATCGCAGTATGGTTGTTACAAAGTAAGGCACAGAGAACGCTACTGCCCATTCTCTGGTAAGTCCCTTAGTGGCCTCTTACGACACCCACGGGAAGATTGTGCTATTCTTTACGTCCGCATTTTAATTTAAAAATTTAATTTTAGAAATTTTGCCCTCCTTCTTAAAAATGTTAATGTCCACTGTACATTTAAATAAGCAATAACCAATTCTCAGGAAAGGTATAAGTAAAAATAAATAAGTCAATGTACATAATTTTGTCTATTTACAGGAACTCTCTCTGCTGTTGAATGTTTTAATTGGACTGCACAACTCTGATTCCAGGAATAGATTTTTCCGCTACTCGTCCATTTGCTCCAGAGAATATCCAGGATAACGGGAGAGAAATAGCTGGTATTGGAAATGTGTATTTCAGTAAAATATTTACGTTCTTTTTAATGTTTTTATTGTTGTTTTTATTAGAAGAGTAAAGCTAAAATGTTAGTAACAGCCTGTTATACTACTGAGTATGTCGGGCTGGTGTCCGCGACTCCACGTCTCAGCGCGTATTTTGCGTACAGTAAAATAAGCTAAAATGTTGTTTAAATAATTGGAGTTGTTAACATTCGGAATATAAATAATGATGCAAGTGAATAGGTAGGTAAAATAAAGTGGTTTCTGAGGGCCGGTTTTGGTTACTTACAGTTTTAACGTAATTAGACCACATACTTTGAAAAAAAAATGGAGATCCTGATCGAAGATGGCAAACAATCTAAAGGTCCATCTGATGTTAAAAGGTAACCGCCGCCTGTAGACATCATGAATAAATACCACAGGCCTCGTAGATGCGTGGTCATCCCAGAGACAAAGATAAAATGTCTCATGTGCCTTTACACCAGCACTCACGCCCTTCAAATCCTGCTTCATCGCAATGCAAACGGACGCAAAGTGGATGCTGCGGCAGAAGCAGGTACGAAGTACATGGTGAGGGTTAGATGGCAAATCATAATGTCCATTTTGTTTACCTCGTTTTGTAATCAATGCACCTCATGCTACCATTCAACAACGATTTAGTTCCTGCCAACTTTCAGGATATGTAGAAGATGTGAATGAAAATGGGATCGAAAGAAGAAAGAAAGAAAAAAATGTTTATTTGACACAGACCATGTGCGTGCACACAAAAATAATAATAAAAAGGTTTTTCAATATAAAAACAGAAATAAATAAAAAATATTATTTGTGTGCCCCACGGCTGCGCCAAACAGGCCCAGTTCAGCATAAATGCCAGACCACTTGTGCCTAACGCTGGTTTTCAACTGATCGGTCGGATCGGTTGAACATTATAGATTCTGTGATCATTCTCGAATTCGAATATCTACGGGAATAGATGAGATGGACTATGCTCATGATACACTGCAGCCTGGGTTACATCACCAATAAGTACGATTCGACTACCATAAGCTGGTCTCTAGACCAACGAAGAATATACCATACCATATACCAAATACCGAATAAATCAGTAAACAATACTTTCGAATCTGTTTGAAATCACATTGGCTTGTGATGAGCACGAAATTATCAACAATTTTCAATGGGCGCGGTGTTTTCCATTGCGAGCAACTCACGTGCTAGGAAATTGTATTAATCCGTCGATAAACTAGGACACGCAAAATGGCGCTCGATTCTTTCTCAAAATAGACGAGAGCTTTTTCAGTTCGTCTTATTTATTTTATATTAAGTAGTGGTTTGGACGGCTTTCTACGAAGAGCGAAAATTTTAACCGAGTTATGCAGTGTTGTAAAAAGTAATGTAGCTCTTTAATAATTTTGATATTATAGCTTTCGTTGAAACCATTGACGACAAGCGTGCTAGCGTCGTATATTTTGTTATTAAAACAACTAATTTGTCGGAGTATTTTAGACCTTTCGATAGCGAAAGAATTTATCATAAGAATTCATTAGCTCTAAGATTGCTCGACGGAAGTCATTGCTACAGAATTCTATTATGATGTTAGAGTCGGTTGATGTTGAAATTATGGCCTGTTTTGAAAGACGTAGGGAAACTTATGACAAATTATTTACAACACATTTAATTTTTCAACCGACTTCAAAAAGAAGGAGGTTCTCAATTCGTCTGTATGTTTCTTCTTTTTTTTTGCATATTTGTTACGCGATCTCTCCGGCAAATATAAAGCTATTTTGAAAATTCATTTTTTGATGGATCCCTATCCATCAAAAAATGAATTTTCAAAATACCTCATGGGTGGTCCCATATAAATTTTATGGAAAATGATTCATCACTTTTTTAAAAAATCGACAGACAGCAAAAAAAATTTTTTTTTTGTTTTATCATTTGATAGGCATACGTTTAACCACTATCTCACCTGATGGGAAGCGATGATGCGGTCTAAGATGGAGCAATATACATATGGATGATGTTGTAATGTTCTCACCTTGTACTTTCAATCTCTGTTTTGACTGTGTTGACATTTTTTAATGGATTTGGATGATGAGGAAGTGCTAAAAGCGAAAAATAAAAAAGCTTTTTTACAAAAAAGACAACCAGAACACACATGACTTTAGTTTCGGAAGTCGGTGGCAATACAAAACTACAAATAGAACAGCCAAGCCACCGACTTCCGAAACTAAAGTCATGTGTGTTCTGTTTTATTTAAAGTTGTTTTCCACTTTTTGGTTTTTGAAGGTGGTTGTCTTTTTTGTAAAAAAGCTTTTTTTTAAAACACATGTAGACAGCGATCAGTGATACACCCTCGAGCATGGTAGTAAGCCGGTTTTACATGAAATTTATGGATTTTGAAAACCTACATTTGGTTCGATAGTGGTGGAAAGCTTTTTACCTAATCATGAAAATAAACTGTCTATGTATTTATTGTGTAAGTAAATGTACTCTTATAAATCCTGGAAAAAAAAAAATAATGGAAATAAAAGGAAAGTGGTTCCAGCAGTGATGTTTTATCTTGGGAGAGCCGGAGAATGGCAGCGGCGGCGGCGACGACGACGGCGCCATCGATCCGACAGAGCTGGCACTTACCTACCGCCACATTAATTCCAACCTCTATTTATTTACAACTAGCTTTTGCCCGCGACTCCGTCCACGTGAATGTTGCTAATCGCGGATGCAGGTAAAGTAGCGGATTAAATAGTAGCCTATGTATTTTGCAGATTTTAAACTGACAATCACGTCAAAATGTGTAGTGTAAATGATTTGAAAAAAATATATGTTAAACTAGAACATTTTCTTAATCATTTAGTATGTGAATATTTTTTGTGAAGTTTATATTATATAGTTTAATTAAATCGTGAAGTTGTGTCTGAAGCGGACAAAACATTGATAATCACACAAAATCTACCAGGAATATTTAATCGCATACGATTCTCTGATCGCTCAAGGTCGCCGGCGCTATCTTCATGCCAAGTTTCATCAAAATCGGTTCAGCCGTTTCACCGTGAAAGCGTAACAGACAGAGTTACTGTCGAATTTATAATATTAAGTAAGTAAAGTAAGTAGGTAATGTTTGTAAGTGTTAGTATGGAGTATGGATTTATGTGTCTGTGGCAATAAGGTATTTTACTCTATACGAGAAAAAATCTATAAATATGTTATTGAGACAGTTTAGGCATAAAGCAGTCGGAAAATGTAAGTTTTAGTTCATAAAATAACAAAACAAATTTTTAAATTCAATTCAAAGTTTTCAGTATTTTTAATCTGCTGTAAAACACCGTGAAATAGTAGCGGCCATGTAATTATGCCATACGGCTTTGTAAATAAAAAATTGTCAACTGTCAGTCAACCGATTGGCGTAATATAGGCTTTGTACTTTTATTATTTTCGTAACCAACGTAATTTTTTCATGATGACACCTTTTACAAAATATGCTTTTAATTATTTTTAAATGATATACAATTATCATATTTATTATGAGCTCATTTGATACAAAACGAACTAACGTCATTTACGCTGAGCAATATGGCGTCCAGTAAGAGGCGTTTTTGTCAAATTACGCGCGAAATTTGAAAATTTAAAATTTAGGTGCATTTTTATGGCACTTATCGATTGAATAAAATTTTTGTGTTTTTT
The DNA here is from genome assembly GCA_947361185.1 of Charanyca ferruginea. Lineage (NCBI taxonomy): Eukaryota > Metazoa > Arthropoda > Insecta > Lepidoptera > Noctuidae > Charanyca > Charanyca ferruginea. Next base: position 12,555,536 of record OX376076.1, read on the forward strand.
TTAGTGGCATATTAGCACTACAGAATTTGTTGACAACGATGTGCTCTCCCTTTTTCTTGGAATTGTACAGAACATTATTATTTTAATTTTAACATTTGTACATAATTAACTCAAAGCAACTAAAACATGTGTAAGTAGTCGCTAATTACATTATATAAATGTGGAAGCTTGTAATTAGCAAATGTTTGTAGAAAATATTGTTATTTAAATATTTTATTAGTCTGTATAAAATAAAAAAATAAAATAATTAATTAGGTAGGTACACGTACACAGTAACCACTACATAACCGACAGTTAGAGGACAAATTCCTACATCTGTCAGATATATTGTCCGGTGATCGCACTTTATTGCAAAGCAAGAGAAAATGCTACTCTTAACACTATGTGATCTTCTGGTTTCAAGAAGAAAGCGAGGCGAGATTACCATTCTATATCATTTCTTTCAATGGCGTGTCAGTGGTTGACCATTGGAAAGTCATAATGACGCCATTATATTAGTAGATTACCAAACTCGTCAAAATCGAAATCAATGATAGACCATTCTGACACTATTGTAATAGCAGACTTGAGTCCCTGGTTTGGAGATGTATCAAGGCAGCAGTGAACACTTTACATTAGATGGGCCGCTATAAAAACAAATTGTAACAAATCTTTGTACTTTTTGGCTGAACTTTATCAATAGCATCACACACCACATACCTGCATTACACACTCACACACCATACACACTACACACGATATACGCTACACCAAATACTCTTATAAATTATTCCATGGAAGAAATGTTTTTCATAATTTTATAACTTACTTTTTTATTTTCATTTCCATTTCTTTTTTTTGCATGTGCTCGTTGCGTTGGAAGGCCTCCCACTAGCTGGACCGATGACCTGGTAAAGGTTGCGGGGATCCGCTTAATGCGAGTCGCACGGGACCGGTCAATGTGGCGACACTTGGGGGAGGCCTATGACCAGCAGTGGACGTCTTTCGGCTGAAATCATGATGATGATATTGTGCTCTAGTGTAATTCTTATTGCATAAAACTCGTATTATGTAATTGGGAGAAGACACTGGCTTCTGTAACACAGGTACTATATATAGCGCAGGAGTCAGGGTCGTACTTCGTTTGTTAAACAATATTTATGTCAATAAAGAATTTATAATTATTACTTTATATAACCAAATCTAGAATGCTAGACCACGTGGTACTGGAGGTGGGCTTGTATGTACGTCATTCGTCATTAGGACCGAGCTGATGGCTTTTGTAAAAGTTACAATGCGGAAACAGTTGTATTTAGCAACCTTATATGTAAAATATATAAAAAAATATATTTCAGGCAAGCTCAACCCGTATACAGAAACAATAACATTTAACATTGATCATAAAATTTATATGGTCTCGTGGTCCGAAGAAGGTGCGAGTTCAAATCCTGTGTCGAGGATATTGTTTTCTTTACTTTCCCACTGCTCAACTAGATTGCTCAACTAGTTGAGCAATTGAGCAATAGGACATAGTTGGGGATGTTTTATTTATAAGTAACAAGTATACAATATTTACACGTACAATAAAAAAATAAAAACCTATAACTATTAAACAAAAAATAAACTAATTTATTAAGGCATCAAAGAATTCCTCCACATCGCCGTCATCTGGGAATGTGCCCAAGAGACTGACTGCATTGCCACGTTGGATGGCCATGCTTAACTTTTGCCCAAAGTAAAAACCAGCTCTTGGATCACGGGAAGTGTCAACTAATCTTTTGGAAATTTCCTTAAAATGGAGATGAGCACTCGTACCCCACGACCCGAGGGTTTCAACCCCAAACGGCTCGAAAATAAAGTTATCACCAAGGATACTATCCTTTCGCCGCTTGAGGTTTTCTGCAGACGCAGCAGCAGCACCAGCGCAGCAAGCTGAGCTTGGAAGATGGGATGGCGCAAGAGTATTGACGCACGTAGCGTCCCACACTAAAGGCCTACCCAAAACGAATATGAATTTAAACTAATTAAAATAAAAACACAGAGTAAAATAAATCATACAATAAAATAATATATTATGTTAAAAAAATGCTAGGTTTATTATTTTTCAGAAAACACCTGGAGCAAGGTGTTTTCTGAAGAATTACTTTACAAGAATTTCTCTGTTTCTGATCTCATATACACACACTATTTGTAAAACATTTGTCTTCGGTCATACAACCGCTTTTTTGTGCGGGAACCTGTGTCGCATCTGGTTGTAGTGGTTGTATTTGCCCATTTATTTTTATTCTTGACTTCATTTAGTCAAGAAAAATTGTCAATCACCAAACTTTTTACACAACCTTTTTTCGGGACACCGCCAAGCGGCTGGTCGACTCTTCTTCTTCTTCTCTCACAGAATCAGTGTTGCCATACAACGTGTCAATGCTGCCAGCCTGTTGGGCACATGTCCCGTTGACAGCGATGTGGACGAGTATTTTCATACTCTATCCCCTCTTTCTTTGTTTTTTTTTTAGTTGATCAAACTTTTTACATTTAAAAAAAATGTCCATGGAGTATTTTTTTTAATTTCTTCGTTTTAACAGGTCACTACTGTTTGGAACGAGCTCAACTAGCTAGCTAGCTAGCTTCAACTTTCTGACTGACCGACTCCTATATAGTCAATATTCAAATTTGCCTGTAAGTGCCATCTATACTTTAACTTTTTAAAGAGGTAAAATATGTTTGGTTGTATGTAGGGGGTAAGCTCCGGAACTACTCATCCGATTTCGAAGTTGCGGGCAAAAGCTAGTTTGAAATAAATGGTTTGAGGTGACATGGTTTTTTTAACCGACTTCAAAAAGGAGTAGGTTATCAATTCGAATGTTAATATTTTTTTTTTTTTACTTTTATTATTCTAGAGTTCAACATGGGAGTGAATGATGCTTTTTTTTTTCTTTTTCTCTTAGTAAATTTTGGCGAAATTGTCACCGAGGGCAAAGGTCTATTTTACGCTAGAAACAACATGTAAAAGAATTTAACATAACATTAATTTTGTCTCTAAATTAGTAACAATATTTTAATGGTCACGTAACAAAGGACCGCTTGAATTTGAAGACATAAAATGCGGCAAGTAAGTACCTACAGCAGCAGATACTGCGAAACTTCGGATGGGTGACCATTCACCGAGACTTCGAGACCGTCGGATCCAGCTGACATTTACACTGTCTGTCTGATTGTGAAAAAGCACTGAATCGGTTATGAATTTCGACAAATAAGTAGTTTGGGTTCTAGACAAAGACGGACTACTTTGTAATCTGCTACTTCATGCGGACGAAGTCGCAGACAAAAGCTATAGTACGAAATATTTACCTATATCAACCAGCAGAGTAAATGTCTGACAACGGTCTAACCGTCTGATATCAGTAATGCTCAGTAATTGGGTTGCGAAGGTGAAAGGTCAGATAGCGAGCCGTTACGTTTTAATATTTATTTTCAGCCAGACATTGAAGCAAACCACAATATTTTTGTCAAAAATATGGTAAACTGATGATTCTCTACTAGTTACCATTGCAAAGTTCTTGTAATCAATGTCAACTGTTATTACTTACCTATTGCACGTAGAGCATTAAGTATTCTGTGCTATTGTTAAAGAAAATATCTTTATGTGAAAAGTCTTTGTCTTCATGATATTTGCAAAAACACAATCAACGGTACTAAGCTATCCCTGTGGCGACTGACGTAAAACGATCTGGAAACTCCACTGCTTACTAAACGGCTCTATTCTCTGATATTTAACCAACAAAACGCGCGTTGTATATAGCTTCAAGCGATAGTACAAAAACCCTTAACCGGTGATTTCTACGCGTCGTACATTGCTGTTATCAGCCTGATAGTGTAATGATAACCTCTGTTTTTCCATTATGTTCTGGAATTTCGGCGAACATGATATGATAGTAATTATTAAGATTAACAATCTTATGTTCTGCAGTGTTTTTTACTAAGTTTCGGGAGCGTACTTAAGTTACAATGGATTTCTCGGAACAATGCAGCAGAATAACGAGTGACGCCTCGTTATCTATCGTGTACTGCCTGCCTGCCTATAACGCCTGCAACCATCGGTTTTTTGGAATGCTTTAATTTTATTGATTCTAGGAAACAGTCTGATTTTCCTAGAATCGGAAATTTTCGAAATGGTTCGCGATTTTGTTATGGGAGACCTGCCTAGAGAGTATTTATAATAATAATAATATGTGGGGACATTTTTTACACACGGCTATCTGACTCCAAACTAGGAAGACCCTGTACTATGGGTGTCAGACAGCTGATATACATACACAAATACATTTTTTTTGTAAATACATACATATATAGATCTGATAAACAACACCCAGACACAAGGCCACAAGTGCTCATCACACAAATGTTTACCCTGGGCGGGAATCGAACCCGCAACACACTGCGCAGCAGTCGATCGCTCAGCCACTGCGCCAACCGTGTCGTCATGTTACTATGCTGGTATCAGTTGGGCATGGATCCATAGTAGGTATAGTCTATATCAATGATATAATATAATATCATTGGTTTATATACTAAACTTCTGTACTAATTTTAGAAAGAGATGAACTGTCTATAATTTTTACTTTTTGGCCCTCGCAATTCGTGTCTAGGTCATCTCGCCACCTCTTCTTGGTACTGCGAGGACTGGTTTGAAGCGGCGCAAGTAAAGAATTCCTGGAAAGACTCGGGGAAGGCCTTTGCCCAGCAGTGGGCTAACACAAAAAAACAGGTAATCTTCGGAACTACAGGACCGATAGCAAAAAATCTTCACTGATAGAAAACTATATTATTGCCGAGAGTCCTAAGCATTGTTTGTGTTATGATATATTTAACTTCCACGAGGATGAACTCACGTGCAGAACTTAGTACACACGCCAGCACGTCAAGCCACACCAAACTGTACGATTTTCCCAGTTGAATATGAACCTTATAATTTTGTGATAAAGTTGAAAATGTATTAAAGAAATTTGACAGATTGTAGCAGCTTGATTTACTGGCCTCTGTACTGTTGGTAACTTTTTTCATGCAGAAATATTGAATTAGTTTTTGCACGGGATTACTCTATTGGTCTAAACATGTGCCCGGCAGTGGGATTGACTTTAGTCAATCCTTCTAAGCAATGAATAATAATAACGAATAGTCGAAGGAACTACACTATTTGGTTTAGAGACAAAAATATTCATCTTGTCACCATAATGCCAATATTATTTCAGACGATCATTGGGCCAAATGCACGAGCCAATGAGTCCCTCTACATGGCAATCGACATCGCGGCAGGCCCCGGCGGAGATGGTGGGATGATCGGGGGTGTGATTCTGTAAGACCTTATTCTAAACTTCGAATCTGAATCCGCTGTGAGTTTCTTGATTGGCATTCTAAAAACTCGATTGATAATTCGAATTTAAACTAGCGCCACCCTTACGAGCGTGTCAGCGAGTTGCACTAAATTGACAGGGAGATTTTGACAGATAAAGTATGAGATGACGTAAGAAGTGGCATTCTGTAAGGTAATTTCCCCGTCACTTCGACGCTCACTTCGCACTCGAACCCGATTCAAAGTGTCAAATATATCAAGGTCATTTTGAACCTTATGCGAAGTGAGAGTGAATAGCGATGTGAGATGCGAGTTGTTGTTTGAATTTTACAGAATCGACCTACTGGACCTAAATAGCCCCTATTAGAGAGAAGAAGTGGCAACACTGCCCGACTGACTTGTCAAATTTCGCTCCGTATTTTAGAATTAGTTTTAATTAGGATATAAGTGAAATTAATGTGTAATTATTAGTTTATTAGTAATATAACGGCACAAAATCCCAGTATTATTGTTTTCACGTAAATATATAAAGGAAAACTCGGTATAGAGTTGACACCAATACCGGTAACCTACCAGAAACAGCTGTTTTCTCACTACGGATTAATACGGGAAGTATTGTTTACTTTTAATGTATTATTAGCACACAATTGTCTCATAAAAGACACGTACTAGTTAAAATTTAACTTAACTAGTCCTATTGCCTTTTTCTTGCATAATCACTTTGTCTTCATTAACTTTGTAAACTGTAAATAAAACTCAATAAAGTGAAGTAAATTTGCATGTTTTATGCTCGTATACAACCACAATAAGGTTCATGACCGTGATTTTGTATTTTACATAATTATAATGTTAATAAATAAGTACTTAAACTTAAATTTCGTCTAGGCATCCTACCCACATAAAATAGAAAAAAAATATTGAAGGCAATAGAAGTAGATTTTATTGTTTGATTAATTTAATAAATGCCTTTAAAGTAAATTCGTTAGCCTACCTGCTTCATATTTCCATATAACTACGCTAACTTCTCCAATTTCTCTTTTATTTTATTTCCCATATTTATCTAAGTTTTTGTCTATCCTATTGTTTCTCACACCGTTTCTTTAATTCTACTTTCAGTAACCATATCTGAAACCATGCCTGTGATGACCCGTAAGGCTACTGCTCAGGATATGGAGCTTAAATTAAGAACGGCCCTCCAAGAATTAAAAGCATCTAATATTCAATGTCAACAGCTGTTGCAAGAGAGAGATGAAAGTGAGGAGGAAGTCAAGAAGATAGTTGACAGAAACTCTAGCTTGAAGCGGGAGCTAGTAGACTTACATCAGCAATACTTGGAGGTTGTTGATGAACGGGATAAATTAAGGATGGTCACAGATGGTTTCAACAACTGTAGTAATTTGTATGAGGAGGCTTTGAGCAAAGTTAGGGACTTAGAGGATGAATTAATCCAGGCGAATGTACAAATTTCTAAATTACAAAAGGAAAAGGAACATACTCAGGTCAAAGAAACCAACCATTTATATTATGAATTATTAAATACAAACTGTAACCCATGTTCGTTAATAACCATAGACCTTACTGAAGATTCTTTACTAAAAGATAAGTCTAGCTATAAACTTAGTCAAAATAAATTAAAAAAATATGCTAGACTGAATAAAATTATTAAGAAATGTCATAAATTCAAAAGTCAACAAAAAAGCTATTCCAAAAATATTCAACTTAGGAAAGAACGTGTTGCTCTTATAAATAAATTGAAAAACTACCAGATAAAATTGGAAGATAGTAAGAACATTTATGAAATAGACACTCAGCGTTTGCAATCAGAAATACAGGTTCTGGATGACTCACTAAAGTCCCTTTATGGTAAATATATAATATCTGAAAACCAAATAAAGGAACATATACTAGCTGCAAATGAGTTAGTGGATTTGTGTAATTACAACGCAGACAGAGTGGACTCACTGACTCTCAGCAACACGCAGTGTACTTGTCAGAGGGAGTCTGACCTTGTGGCCGTTCAGCCTGAGGCAACGGAGTCCCAAGCTGTGACTGCCCAAGGTTGTATCCCCAACCATAACCATGACATTGTACAAGAAGTGCCACAGGCAGTATCTAGTACTTGTTCCTCTGGTAGCAGTCAAGCAAGTCTTTCAGTAATGTTTTCTGATAGTATAGGCAGAGGTATAGGGAAATTAATTAATAATAACCTAAGATATAACATTCAGAACCATTGTACACCAGGGTTATCCTACAAACATGTAATGTCATCAATAACAAAGTTTCAATATAATCCATCAACCAATATTTCTGTATTTATAGGTAATAGTTTAAAGGTCACAAAGGAAGATATTACTGACTGTGTTACAGACATTCTAAACATTAATTGTAACAAAATAATTTTGTGTGCTTTTCCATATTTTAAACACTTAACATACAGACAAAATAATTATATACATATGTTAAATAAACATGTGCATCTTCTAGTAAGTCACTATAGTGACAAGCTTATGTTTTTTGACACCAACAGTTTTGTTGGAAAATTAAAATCGACTAGGGATACTGTGTATCTGCCCTTTAGGTTTAGACATCAAATAGCGCGGCTATTAGCTTATAGTATTAACTCAGACATAAGTAGTATGTCGAAGTCTTGTGTTATTAGCTCCACATCAATTAGTAATAATACTAATAATAAGGTGGTGACCCAGAATGATTGTAGCACTTATGCTATACATAATTATACAAACTGTACGAAGGAGGATCCATGTGTCATTATGGACCAGCCATCTATTGATGCGAGTTGCACAAGTGGTAGGAACTCACTACCTGATATCATTGAAGTCCGTGGTCAAACTCCGAATAATAATTTAAACTAGTTTGTAAGACAACAGAAGGTACCAATAACAATATAGTTAAACCTACAAACAACAAGGTACCTTCTTGCTCTCAAAAAGTTAAGTTGCAGAAACAGCAGAATACCTTGAAATTATTTCATCAAAATATTCAAGGTATTTCATCCAAATTATTAGAAATTGAAATGTTTTTAGAAAAAACCATGTTTGACATTGTTTGTTTTACTGAACATTGGTTAAAGGATTACCAAATGCTAATTAACTATGAAAACTATAGTGTGGGCAGTTGTTTTAATCGCAAAGCTATGTCGCGTGGAGGCTCATTGATCTTATTAAAAGATTGTTTAAAATATAAAGAAAGAAATGACATAGTTGGCCTATCGGTTGAACATTGCATCGAACTTTCCTGTGTCGAGCTGGATGAGCATATCATAGTGTGCGTGTACAGACCCCCAAGCTACCAAAACTATTCTTTATTTGAGTCTGTAATGGAAGATGTATTAGCGAAACTTGCAACGTGTAGCAAACCCGCAATTATTTGTGGTGATTTTAATATTAATGTTTTAGAAAATAATTTGAATAGTAGTCGATTATTAAGCCTTTTTAAATCATTTAATTTGTCGAATGTTTTCATGGAGCCTACTAGGGTAACTCCAACTACTGCTACCTGCATCGATAACATTTTCTGCGATTGCGACTATGTAGATAAAGCTATTGTTAATTATTTACCATCGGATCATAGCGGTCAAACGGTAACATTTATGTTCAAAATGCCTACGACAAAAGTACAAATACAATTTAGACCTATAACAACTGGTAAATTAAATAAATTTAATAAAACTCTAAATAATAAGTTAAATACTCTGGACCACTATAACAACGATGCAAATAAATTGTATAATGATTTATTTTCTGTGGTCGAAACTGAATTCAATAAAAATTTTGAAAAAAAGGCGAAATATATTAGCCCTAAGTTTATATTTAGTGACTGGGCAACTAAGGGTATTAGAAAAAGTAGAGAAAGACTGTTTGAGCTGTATGGCCTTAAGCCTTACATTAACACGGAAACTTTCAACAAGTATGTTGCTACTTATTCTAAAACTTTTAGAAATACTTGCAAGGTAGCGAAAGCGCTATACATTAGTAACAAGATCAAATCGGCAGACGATAAAATAAAGACAGTTTGGAAAGTTATAAATAACGAAACTAGCAAAGTTTGTACATCTATAATAGAAACAATAGCACCTTATTTGGCTTTAATATTTAATATGTGCGTAGACCAAGGTGTTTTCCCAGATTTAATGAAATTTAGTAAGGTCATACCTCTTTTCAAATCCGGGGATAGTAAAGATACTAACAATTATAGACCCGTGTCCGTGTTGCCGGCTTTCAGCAAGGTTTTTGAAAAGATTATGCTTAATCAGATGCTTGCTCATTTTAACACAAATGGCATATTACACGATCAACAGTATGGTTTCACCAAAGGGCGTTGTACGACTGACGCCGGTGTCACTTTATTAAAACACATATTTACTGCGTGGGAAGAGGCACAAGATGCCATAGGAATCTTTTGTGACCTCTCCAAGGCATTTGATTGCGTAAATCACGAGACATTAATTCTGAAACTTGAGCATTACGGACTAGGTAAACTTGCGCTTAGTTTAGTGAAATCTTATTTAAATGATAGACAGCAGCAAGTTCAAATAAACGGGGTGAATTCACATGGTTTAAAAGTACAAATGGGAGTACCACAAGGCTCAATTTTAGGTCCTTTCCTCTTTTTAGTTTATATTAATGATCTTCCCCGGTTATTCAAAAACCATCCACAAATGGTGTTATTTGCCGATGACACGTCATTAATTTTTAAAATAAATAGACGGGCTCAAAATCTTGACATCGTAAATAACGCCTTACTGGAGGTACAAAAGTGGTTCACGGCTAACAATTTAGTATTAAATGGAAATAAAACTAAGTGCATCAGATTTGCTTTGCCAAATGTCAAAAATAGTGAGTGTGACATAGTATTGAATAAAGAGAAACTGGAATTCGTCGATAAAACCGTTTTTCTGGGATTGACGCTCGACTCAAGGCTACAATGGGGTCCTCATTTAACATCTCTCGCAGGACGGCTAAGTTCGGCAGCATATGCTGTCAGAAAGATTCGGCAATTTACTGATGTGGATACCGCGAGACTGGTCTATTTTAGTTACTTTCATAGTATTATGTCTTACGGTATTTTATTGTGGGGAAGAGCTGCAGACATCGATTCTATTTTTATTCTGCAGAAAAGAGCCATCAGAGCCATTTACAATCTGCGTATGCGCGATTCTCTAAGGGAACTGTTTAAGGAAATTAACATAATGACGGTGCCTTGTCAATACATCTATGAAAACATCATGTACGCTAGAAAAAATCTGCATCTTTTTGATAAAAGAGGTGACAGACATAATTATAATACTAGAAATAGGGACCAACTAGTTCAACCAGGTTTCAGACTGGCTAAAGTAGATTCGTCTTTCATGGGGTACTGTTTAAAGTGTTACAATAAAATACCTCCCCACATTGTTCAACTAAATGAGACAAAATTTAAGTCTTGTATTAAACGCACACTATGCAACCGAGCATATTATAAGTTGAGTGATTACATCACTGATAAAAATGCTTGGCTGGATGCTGGTCTAGCTCCACAGCCATAAGGGTTCATAGATTAATTGATTAGCATTTGTAACAATTTTTGGAGCTGCTGAAGATGTAGATCTATATTATCTTTGCATTGTATAAACTCAATGTGTTAGTATTATATAATTTTTCGTAGCACATACATGTGAGCACTATGTTCTTTAAAGCTACCATTTACGAGGTATACCTCTCATTGACTTGAATATGCCCTGGCGGTTGGGAGAGTCATGCTCACTTGAATGTCTCGCTGCCGGTGGCGCATGTGTTGGATCATTCGGTTCCCTTCAAAATGGTTGAGCTAAATGGTGCCGATCCATGCGTCATGTTCGTGAACGGACGCCGTCGGTTGGGACTGGTCATCTCTTAGCTGCCTCGGTTATTTTAAATTTTGGTTTGAATTGTTATTATAACTATATTTTTCTCTAGACCTCTTTTAACATGCAAGACGTGTTACATTGTTCTCACATTGTACCCTTAGATTCAACATGAATGATGTAACCTAAATTTGTAAAATTTAACTGATTTTAAAAGAGTGTTCATGGAGTTTCTTGCTCGTTCTTCTCCATAGAAACCTACTGTTTGGAACGAGCAACTAGCTTCAACTTTCTGACTGACTGACTCTGACAATTCAAAAGTACCTGTAAATGGTTTAATTGAAATAAATGATTTTGAGTTTGAGTTTGAGTTTGAGTTTGAGAGAGATGGAAGAAGAGTGGAGAGGACTTTGCTCTGTAGTGGGAAAATTCAGGCTGAAAAGAAAAAAAAATGAGTGCGATAACTAATCATGCGGAGAGTGATGTAAAAGAATTGAATACTTAGCACACTCGCAACATTGTTCAAAGTTAGTTGCAAGTTAACTACGTGTACGTACCAAATAGCAGTCTGTTCGACTGTACTTATAATAGTTGCTATATTGTAACACGATAGATACGCATCAATAATGCAATTCAGTCATTTGTAGTCCTACTATTGGGAAAAGCATCATCACTCAGTCTGCAGTCTATCTTCCGTGTCCTACTTTAATGGAAAATGTATCTCAAATGTCTGTCCTTCGTACTAATACTGCAAATTGGCTTGCGACTTTTAGTGGTTGGAATTCAATTAAAATTTTTGCTACGAACATAGGCGACTAAAGTTAACTTTCAGAAATTAATCATTAACGCAATTTTAAAACTAAAAACATCCTATTTGGTTGGCACATTGGCTGAGCGATTGGCTGCTAAGCTGCGTGTCGCAGGTTCGATTCTCGCAGAGAACAAATATATGTATGACCAACAGTAGGTCGATTCTGTAAAATTCAAACAACAACTCGCATCTCACTCTCACTTCGCATAAGGTTCAAAATTACCTTGATATATTTGACACTTTGAATCGGGTTCGAGTGCGAAGTGAGTGTCGAAGTGATGGGGAAAAACCTTACAGAATGTCACTTCTTACGTCATTTCACTTTAGCTGTCAAAATCTTCCTGTCAATTTAGTTCAACTCGCTGACACGCTCGCAAGGGTGGCGCTAGTGTAAATTCGAATTATCAACCGAGTTTTTAGAATGCCAATCAATAACCTCACAGCGCATTCAGATTCGAAGTTTAGAATGAGGTCTTACAGAATCACACCCCAGGTAATAGGCTCGGGTCTGGTTCTTTGTATAATGTGAGTTCATATGTTTGTCATGTAAACGCATGACCTGTACGGAAAATTTGCAAGAGTGAGTGCTAATAAATAAAAATGTAGGGTATATCTGCCAGTCTATGCTTCGAATAGAATGTCCCATCTCTTTATGTATGTCCCATCTCTTTATGTTGATCATTAGCGGATTCTGCGGGTTAGCGTCATTACGCCTCCAGCATTCAAGAGGAGAAGCAGCGGTATCAGCTGCCCCATATTGAGATCAGTATACAATAATTATGTTCAGACAATGATTGTAGTGATTTTGTCTATGTCAGTATTGGGTTTAGTCACTCCTAAGGTATAGTCCTATAGAAATTATTTTGGACTGTTATTACTGGATCATATTGTTATACATTTGACACATTGAAGTACTTTAACGCAATAATTGAGAGATTATGGGTTGGTTTGTTTTGGTAAGGCAGACGACACTTACTCTACTATTGGTAGAGGGGGTATCGAGATTTCAGGTGTAAAGTATTATTTCAGAGCACGTCTCAGAGCCTCTTCGAGCGAGCTTTTGTATTTTAATTCAAGTATGTGTGTGCTAAAACTCGAAGTGCGGCTATACCTAGTTCTAACCTTAGACCTTAGTTAAACTTAGATGAAGCCTGCGAGCTGGGGACTTGGGGCACCAAACCATTGAGCAGAAGAAGACGGTCGACGTCAGATCGACGGAGCCCCGCTGCGAGGCTCCTATTTTTGTCTGTAGGGTTTAAAGGAACCTAACCAAAACGAATCTCGGGGTGCCCCTGACGTCGCTTTGCGCCTGCACCTAGTTCTAACCGGAGATAAGTAGGATACATCTAAGGATGTATCCTACTTATCTCCGGTTAACTACATGTGGCCGGCTGCATCTAGTTGTAGCCGACTAAAAGTAGTGTAGCCGCACTTCGGCTATTAGCCGTAACATATGTACTAAATTGCTCATTATATTTTTGGCGAAAATAAGATGAGCAATTTAGTACATTTTTCGGAACATCGCCAAGCGGATGGTCGACTCTTCATGTGACCTGAGGGCTGGCCTATTTGTGGGCCAAAGATTGACATTGATACCATACAACGTGTCAATGCTGCCAGTCTGTTGGGCACATGTCCCATTGACAGCGATGTGGACGAGTTTGTTGATACCCTGTGAGCTACTCCTCTGTCTTTTTTAGTCGTACAGTTTTGTAAAAATAATTATTCGTGTAGAGTACTAAATCACATTAAAAAAAGAGAAATGGATGCTCATAACTTAAGTATATATTTTTTGACAATTTAAATACTACAAAACCAACCACATATAATAATAATATTTTGGTTTTAAATTAATATATCACAGGATATTTAACATTCTTTCAATCCTCTAAATGTAGGATCTTATTTATTTATTTATACTTCATGCACAAAGGTACAAAGGCGGACTAATGCCTTAGGCATTCTCTACCAGTCAACCAAGGGTGGTGAAGAGATAACATGGCAGGTTAGGAGTATTGTTGTACCGGAGATAAGTAGGATACATCTAAGGATGTATCCTACTTATCTCCGGTTAACTACATGTGGCCGGCTGCATCTAGTTGTAGCCGACTAAAAGTAGTGTAGCCGCACTTCGGCTATTAGCCGTAACATATGTACTAAATTGCTCATTATATTTTTGGCGAAAATAAGATGAGCAATTTAGTACATTTTTCGGAACATCGCCAAGCGGATGGTCGACTCTTCATGTGACCTGAGGGCTGGCCTATTTGTGGGCCAAAGATTGACATTGATACCATACAACGTGTCAATGCTGCCAGTCTGTTGGGCACATGTCCCATTGACAGCGATGTGGACGAGTTTGTTGATACCCTGTGAGCTACTCCTCTGTCTTTTTTAGTCGTACAGTTTTGTAAAAATAATTATTCGTGTAGAGTACTAAATCACATTAAAAAAAGAGAAATGGATGCTCATAACTTAAGTATATATTTTTTGACAATTTAAATACTACAAAACCAACCACATATAATAATAATATTTTGGTTTTAAATTAATATATCACAGGATATTTAACATTCTTTCAATCCTCTAAATGTAGGATCTTATTTATTTATTTATACTTCATGCACAAAGGTACAAAGGCGGACTAATGCCTTAGGCATTCTCTACCAGTCAACCAAGGGTGGTGAAGAGATAACATGGCAGGTTAGGAGTATTGTTGTAATCTTTTTCGGTCGAAAACATACTCACAAACAAATAAAAATGCATGTCCGACTCGCTTAAAGTCACATTATGCAGTGACGTACCCCCACGTAAACAAGTTTGACACTAAAGAAAAATCAGACTTATTAAAACTGTATTTCTGCCACAGACAAAACATATAAACACTATGTTTAGTTATTTTTCTGTGTATCGATAACAACGGTGTTCGAAACGGACTCAATCTAGGCGATGACATCATCTTGCCTATTCCTCTAAGCGTTTGAGCATAAACACTGAAAACTAGTGTATTGGTGTAGTTGGATTTTGGAAGTGGCTTGGTTGTATTAATAGCGGCCTATTGTTAATAATAATTATACAGGGAAATTGAAAAAATACCCAAAACCTCTTAATCTGGACTTCGTATCATAATATTTGTTCTACGACTTTGACCTCAACTAAATAACGTAGCCAAAAACAATTTATTTTCGTTTATTTGAAGTCTATAAAATGTACAGGTACTATACGCGCGCGCGCACCCATATTATTATGATGGCGAATATGATGTAGGTAGGCTAATGTATAGTGCGTGCAACGAAAGATGAGACTTGACACAGACTTGATTTGACTTGCGCAGTACTCGATTTAAAGGTAAATTTCTTTAAATCGAGTACTGCGCAAGTCAAATCCATTCTGTGTCATGTCTCATCTTCCGTGGCACGCACTATACAGGCACAGCAGCTGATTGTAGGCCTTTCGTCGGCCGTGCCAGAAAAAATATAGTATGCAAAATTGAAAGTGTGTTTATATTTTTTGTATGGAAAAAGAATGTTTCGAATTTTGAAAAGTCGTAGAAAAATGTTGTTCAGGGTGATGATACGAAGTGAGGATTAAGTGGTTTTGGGTATTTTTTTAATTATCCTGTATATGGGGACATTTCACACAAGGCCACCTGACCCCAAACTAGGCAGACCCTGTAGTCAGACAGCTGGTATACGTACACAAATACGTAAATACATATGTATATAGATAACAAACGACCAGACACAAGGCTAACACAAGTGCTCATCACACAAATGTTTACCCTGGGCGGTATTCGAACCCGCACGCTGCGCAGCAGTCAATCGTTCAACCACTGCGCTAACCGTGTCTTCATTGCTGGACAAAGGCCTTTCCCACGGAGAAAGGGCATAAACATTCTTCACCAAGCTTGCTCAAGGCGGATTAGCGATTTCGGACTTAAATACTTATTATCCAAGGTTTCCTTGACCAATGACAGTGATATCTAAGATAAACTTAGACAGTGATGCCAATTCTGTTATGCACGAGCTAAACTTATTTTAAGCTATGTATATCTCTTTCTCTCCAATAAAACTATTAAAAATATTAACAAGGACTGTCAATTTAACTTGATCTAAAATGTTCATACAATTTCAATCGTCATGATGACAGAACGTATTGATTAAAAACACGGGGAAGTTCAAAGGAAAAACTAATTTGACATCTTTAACTTAGTCCTTGTCTGTCGCTGTCCTTTTCTTCAGCTGCCTGGTAGTATGAGATGCCAATTGTCTAATTTTAGTTTAGTTTGCCGTGCGGCCGTGTGGTGCCGGTCGCGAATAGCACCACTCCATCTCTACCCGTGGGTGTCGTAGAAGGCGACAGAGGGATAATGACCAGAGGAGGATGGGCAGCAGCGTCCTTCTGAGTACCATAACACCTACTGCCATCGCCAACATGCATCGGCCAAGCATGGCGATTACGGCTGAACCCCCCTTGGGGGAGACCTATGCCCAGCAGTGGGCGTCTAAAGGTTGACATGATGATGATGATGATGATGAGTTTAATTTGTGAACAAGGGAGTCAGCGCCACTACCTACATACCACATATAGATAGACCCTAGATAACGCACGCTTGGCGCAAGTACCACGATCTGTATAAAAACCAAGCGTGCCATTTCTTGACTACCTAATCATAGTAATCATGAGATCACAATGTTTTGTTTTTCTTAAATTTGGTATTACCAGGTATTACTGAGGGTATTAGATTAAAAATAATTGTTTTTAAATTAATTACGCATAATATTAATCACAAAATGACTTACCGATGGAAGGAAACGTTTACTTTATTTTTTTACTTACGATTTTTGTACGTAAGCTAGGCACGAAACTAGGCACGCGAAGTAGTTGCTCTTGCGTTATCTAGGTCTATCTATATCTGTGCTAAATACGAATTGAAAAAGTCACATAATACATGTAATTGTCGAGTATCGAACCCACAACCTCAAGCACGAGAAGCTGGTAGGCGCCTTGACCACTGGGCCATCACGATATTTAGTTGGCGTATTTGGTTGAGAAATTCACGCACATTTTGTTTCATATTTAAACTAGTCTTCATATCGTGTCGATGGCAAACACGGATATGTCATGTGTATGTATGCATACAGGATGAAATTGAATTAATTGACGACACGGTTGGCGTAGTGGCTGAGCGATCGACTGCTGCGCAGCGTGTTGCGGGTTCGATTCCCGCCCAGGGTAAATAATATTTGTGTGATGAGCACTTGTGTTTGCCTTGTGTCTGGGTGTTGTTTATCTATATATGTGTGTATTTAAAAATGTATTTGTGTATGTATATCAGCTGCCTGACACCCATAGTACAGGGTCTCCCTAGTTTGGGGTCAGATGGCCATGTGTGAAATATCCCCACATATAAAAAAAAATATTTTTTTTTTTAAGAAGTGACTCAGACTCCTGAACAACTTTCATTATAGAGCCAACTCAAGCAGCGCGAAAAAAAAACAGCTGTTCCATATATTTTGGCCGAGTACCTATTGCACTTCTGTATGGAACAGCTGCTTTTTCTTTCGCGCTGTTTGAGTTGGCTCCATAATGAAAGTTGTTCAGGTTCGTGGTCCGAGTCACTCCTTAAAAATTTGCTAATGAATTCAATTTCATCCTGTATATGTTGGCGTGTATATGTGCGAGTGTGTATGTGTGTGTTGAGTTTGATCTTGTTCTTGCCAGATTCCATGTTTGGGGCAGTATTTAGCCCATTTGCTGATGCAGTCACAGGCAGTAGGTGACAGGGCATGCGGCGCATGATAGAAGGTGGACCATGGTCTGCTGGAAGACTGACAGGCACTGAAGATTAGCATCATTTGAGACCTTTGAAGATTCTCTTTCCTGCGGCCGACCTGGGTGCGTAGTCGGTTTAAGTTTGAAAGAGGGCATGAAAGGAGGAGGACGGCTTCGAGGAAGCCGAGCGACATACTTTCCGACTTTTGTCACGTTACCCTGGTCAATCGACTTCTGTCTATTGACTAATCCTTTCAACACGATAGCAAATAAAAAGAAATATCTAGTAGTAACTAGTAGGGTAATGTTTATCCGTGGACTGTCGAAAAGTGCATAAGACATTTTTTTTTTGCGAATTGGCCCACTTTCCGTGTATATGTTAGTTATACTGCAGCAGGACGGGACGAGTAAGCTAGTGCAGTAAAGGACATCTAGTCATGAGCTGTTGGAGAGTTCAGGACCCTTAGAGAACAAGTTGTCGATTTGTCGTAAATGCACTTACAATACTTATAGGATTTTTTTTACTACTTGATCAGTACACGGTACAGTTATTACTTGATTCTCGCATTTTGATTCATACGTATACGTATTATACTACAAATAAATAAAATTGCGCCGAATAAAATTGGGCGTCCGTGTGGTGTCGGACGTAAAGAATAGCACCATTCCATATCTTCCCGTGGGTGTCGTAAGAGGCGACTAAGGGACTTACCAGAGAATGGGCAGCAGCGTTCTCTGTGTCTTTGTAACAACCATACTGCGATCGCCAATCCGCCTGCCAAGCGTGGCGATTATGGTAAAATCCCCCCTTGGGGGAGGCCTATGTCCAGCAGTGGACGTCTTTGGGCTGAAATGATGATGATGATGAAATAAAATTGAAGTGTCTGTTAATGATGTTAAAATAACAACTTTTACTGAATGCATTTGAATGTTTTCCCGTTCATAATAACAAAAAAAAAATCTTATTTCAGACATCATTCTAGTTCATATTTTCCATTTACTTTAAATTATAAAACTATTTTAAATTTCGAACAGATAAAAACCCAAATAAAAAATTGTGATTAATAATAATTTTATGTCGGTCTGTTTGCCTGTTTGTTCTTTTATTTTGTATTGCCACCGACTTCCGGAACTAAAGTCATATATTATATGTGTGCTGTAGGTATTAAAGATATTTATCACTTTTTAGTTTTTGCAGGCGATTGTCTTTTCTTGCGCGGTTTCTCTAGCTATATAGAACTACCCACAAAGTAGGATACTTCGTGGAACTACCTACTTATAAAGTACGACTATGACACATTTTATCAACTTCGCACCGTGTTGTCACTAGGTGCACACTCATGCCTTTCCCGTACATATCATCAGTAGTGACTAAGCGATAGAAACGCATTATTGGCACAAACATTCACTTCGGTACTTATGACGTTTTAGCTTGTGACGTCATCGGCGTCAGCTACTGAAGTCGCTCGCTATCACCAATCGCGTATCTGTAGACAAAACCCCTTTCTGTTACGCCAACGGAAAAATCAAATTGTATGGATCGTCTTTAGGTCGTGTTACTTAGAGAATCATCACAGACAGGCAGTCGTTCCATGGAAAACGGAACCACCACCTATGTTTTACATAGTTTTACATGTAAAACACTGATATCCAGCTGCATCTAGATGGACTGGAAGCCGACCCCAACATGGTGGCGAAGAGGCTAGGCAGATGATAATGGATGGCAAATAAAAATGTACACAAGCCTGTGGTTGAAGTTCCACGGTCTCGAACCAAGCGCTCCGCTTCCACATTTATTGTGCTGTCAGACTGTGGAATACACTGGCCGCCTCTCTGTTCCCCGATAAAAATAATCTGGGTACCTTCAAGGCACGAGTAAACCGGTTTATCGTAGGCAAGCATGCTCTACCTTAGGCCGCATCATCACTTAAGATCAGGTGAGTTGCGGCATAACGCAACCCTATTAGAACATAAAAAAAGCATAATATGTCATAACCACGGACTAGAAAAAAAAGAAGGACTCCGCGCCACGCATATCGAAAGTGAAGCACCCTAAGTAAGCCAGACCGTCTGTACAAACATGCCTCACGCACACATTTGCATCATAGTCACGGACTAGAAAAAAAAGGATTCCGCGCCGAAAGTACCGACTACCGATCTATGTGTGCGTCTCGGTCCGGCGTACTTTAGGTGCTTCACTTTTGATATGCGGGGCGTGGAGCCCACCTTTTTTTTTAGTCCGTGGTCAAGTTCATAACAGAGGCTTCCAAGAGCCTAAGTTGAAATGACTTAAGTACCTGCATTTACACCGGCATCAAAAATCCTTCAAACCGGAACAACTACGTTGCTTTGCTGCCGACATAAGGATGGAATATTATTTTGTAGCAATCAAAATAATTAGGCTAAGGGTAAATAATGACAACTAAACTTGCAGACCATCATGAACATACACCGACTAATGTAACTTTTTGAATTCTTAGGTACTTTTGGAAAACCATTGTGAGGAAAGCTTAAATCTATATCTATACTAGTAGTATTATAAAGAGGAAAGATTTCTATTTTTGTATGTAACGAATAAACTCAAAAACTACTGGTCCGATTTCAAAAATTCTTCCACCATTAGAATGCTACATTAAGGTGCAGCGCAGGCGGCACACTTTTTGTGCGATCGAGTCTGCGACGCACAAAAAGTCTGCATGTCGCGCAAAAAGTCGGTCGCGGATTTTTCACAGACTCAACGCACACGACGCATATCTTCGATCATTCTGTCGGCAGAGCTAGACGCTATGGAAATCGTGCAGAGATCGCGAAGTATTATTTTGTACATGAAGTACAGAAAAAGAAGAAGAAATAGAGATTTTTTTGTGCGCCGGACTTTTTGCGCGTCGTGTGCGTTACTGCATATAATTGCATAGGTTCTATTTTCACAGACTAAAAAGTGCGTCACGAATAGTCTGTCGTCTGCGCTGCACCTATCCCTGAGTAACATAGACTATATTTATCAATTGAAAAAATTAGGGATCCTTGAGAAAATTCACGCGGACGAAGTCGCGAGCAAAGTGCTAGTAATTAATATGAGTCTGAATTTTCCACGCCTTGAGCAAATGTCGTGATCAATGCTCGTGACTTCTCTGAATGTCGGTTATCGTGGATGCAGACCAAGTAGTGGATTAAAAAGCCTATGCCATTCCCCAGGGTTCAAGCTATCTTCATACCAAATTTCATCAAAATCAGTTCAGCCATTTCAACGTGAAAGCGTAACAGACAGAAGTATATATTATTAAAATAACAGACTGCGATTTCGTACACACATTGCAAAGAATGTTGCGCCTTGTACCGAGCAAATGTTTATGAAACATTTTCCTTGTTCCATTCACCGAACTTGTTGGCACATCGGATCTCCAAACATACTTATGCCGAAACCATGCGCTCTCTTGCGGACATGACCCAACGTTTTGGTGACAGTTCTTTGTCTTTGGAGGAGCCATAGATTCGATCCATGGTCCTTAGATGCCCACAGCGTTAAATCTTTCGTCAATTATTAAAAACACAATAACGACTGATTTTGTCTTTCAAAAACTAACAAATTTTTTTAAAGCTGGATTGTCTAGTATTATGTAATAAATCTATGACAAAAGTTTATTAAGGCAACAACCTTGGGGGAGGCCTTTGTTCAACAGTGGACTTCTTCCGACTGTTGATGATAATGAAAAGTTTTATTTTATTTTTATCTATTGCGGTCTAAGATGGAGCACGCTTGCCTAGAAGTAAAAAGTAAAGTTTTTTAGTCCTAAAACACCCAATCACAGGTCTCTTTGTCTCACACTCACATAATATCTAGTCAGCATAACGGCAATTAGGTCAAATGACAATTAATTAAGATTTCCATGGAAAGTCTGGACTCGTGTTAAGAGAATCGATAGTGTGATACGCCCCTGGAGCGTAGAGATTTCTGTTACGTACGTCGATTAGACGTCACGTGTAAGTACATCGTATTACAGAAGAGGCCGGATGAGCGTAATGAGGTATAATTGGCGTAGCTTACAGTGAGTAGAGTTTGTGACTCTTTAATTGGAAACGACTCATTTTGCGTCATCTGACGCAAACTACGTAAACCGCAATTATTTTTAAAACCAAATGGAATGCAAAGTCAAGGTTTTATTTCAATTAATTAAATCATTACAGGTACTTTTGAATAGTCAAGTAGTCGGTCAGTTAGGTAAGAGAGTCGAAGCTAAGAATCCCTCCCAAAACATAGATTTGGTTTTAATCAGTTTTAATGGAAAAGAAAGGGAAAGAATTACACCGACACTCTTTTCAATAAAGTTGTTACAAAATTCAGTTTTCATTATTTTTGTTACCTCTATGTATAATATAATAATAAATAAAATATATAAAAATATAATAATAATATGTGAGGACATTTTCACACACGGCCATCTGACCCCAAACTAGGGAGACCCTGTACTATGGGTGTCAGATAGCTGATATACATACACAAATACATTTTTAAATACATACATTTAGAGATAAACAACACCCAGACACAAGGCAAACACAAGTGCTCATCACACAAATATTTACCCTGGGCGGGAATCGAACCCGCAACACGCTGCGCAGCAGTCGATCGCTCAACCACTGCGCCAACCGTGTCGTCACCTTATCTGTGATAACAATTTTTTTTATGCTTTATTTTATATACTTTCGGTACTAATTATTAGTGATCGATGACTTTCGGTGACTCAATTTGAGCAGCGTAAACATACGCTGGGTTACCTTTGTCTGGGCCCATCCTTACTGATTCATTGCTAATCACTCATTTACCACAACAGGACACCTCAGGACCCATTCGGGCGGGAATTGGGACGGTAGCGCTAACTGCTAATGTTCCTGATTCGGGCTCGATTTGTATGTATGTAATTGTCGCGTGGAATTGCTGATGTTCGTAACGTTTCACATTCATTGATAAGAGATATATACAATGTGGAGGGCATCAAAATGTGTGACGCAAGTCTTTAGACATTTTGATTCTTCGAGATTTTAGTAAAAGGATATATATAATATGTAGGATTGTAGGCAGATACCATCCGCTGTGCTGGGCTGCTTTGTTGAAGTGCAAGCGATTGTGTGTTTGGCCCAAGGTCAGAATGGTTGAAAGGGGTGGAATTAGTAGGCAAGAAATTGAGTATTACGGAATCATCATCTGTCCAGCCTTTTTTTATTTATTTATTTATAGTTAATTAACACGGTACAATAGGTCGATTCTGTAAAATTCAAACAACTCGCATTTCACATCGCTATTCACTCTCACTTCGCTTTAGGTTCATAATGACCTTGATATGACACTTTGAATCGGGTTCGAGTGCGAAGTGAGCGTCGAAATGACGGGGAAATTACCTTACAGAATGCCACTTCTTACGTCATTTTATACTTTATCTGTCAAAATTTCCCCTGTCAATTTAGTTCAACTCGCTGACACGCTCGCAAGGGTGGTGCTAGTGTAAATTCGAATTATCAACCGAGTTTTAAGAATGCCAATCAAGAAACTCACAGCGGATTCAGATTCGAAGTTTAGAATGAGGTCTTACAGCTCACACCCCAGTACCACTTACATTAATTAACATAGAAACACTCAATTTAATAAAACTATACAATGCAGACACTTGTGTCTAAAACAATTATTCGCTACTTATCAACATGGAACAGTGGACAACCCTGGCATACTCTCACAGAACATCAGACATATTATGCGTTTAACTTTACTCCATTCGTCCGCAAACACATCCCATTGAGGGTTGGCCGTGAGGAGGGCATTAGACATCTTTAAGGTACGACACACAAGGCGATTCAGCTCTGGCGACTGTTCTGCAAGGCAGTTACGCGAACAGACTATCCCAACAGTGTAGGGTTCGCCTACCAGTCTAACCGGATGCAGTTGAATACCAGTGTTTTACATAGAGTGCCTATCTGACCTCCCAAGCCCAGTTACTGGGTAACACGATATACCTTAGTAAGACTGGTTGTAGGATTGTCTGGCTTCTAAGTACCTATAAAAGCTCAACTGTCAATTAGAAGACACAATAGTTAAACAATGACAAGCTACCAATATTTGGCTTCTGGACAGACGAAGGGATGACTGTCAAAGATCTAAGAATGACAGTTGGGACTCTGGTTTCGGTATGAAATGGATGGACCCATACACAGACCGACCGCAGCAAGCGTAGCTCAACCGTCATGACAGGTAGATCTGCACGCAAATTGTGAATCAATCACACTACCGAAACGACTTTTTAAACACTAAATTGAAAAAAAACTTTAAGACAACCGCCTTCAAAAAGTAAAAAATAACTTTCAATTCGCAAGTCGGCGGCTTTGGTTTTGCTCGTGGTTTTGTATTGCCATCGACTTGCGAATGGAAAGTTATTTTTTTAATTTTTGAAGGCGGTTGTCTTTTTTGTTACAAAGTTTTTTTTTGCTATTTAGTGCCTACTTCTTATCATACTTGACAAATTAATTACGAAACGGTGACACCAAAAAATTAAGTCATCCTTTAATATTCTGTGCCTTACTGCCACACTCAGAGACATCACTTAATAATAATGAATCATTAACTTTAATTGACTATTATAAACTGGAACGCTGTCAGTCAAAAATTAGTGGTTGACATGTGCCAAGTTATGTTGGCCAATTAAAGTTAATGTTTCATTATTATTAAGCGATGTCTCTGAGTGTGGCAGTTAGGGGTGGAATATTTTCTTGAAATTTATATGGGACCAAATGGCAACTAGGTATTCCGCATCAAACTAAAGAAGAATCACGTAAATCGGATCATAAATCTCAGCGTAATCGGTGTACATACTTACAAAAATAAAATTTCCACCCAAATTGAGAACCTCCTCCTTTTTGAAGTCGGTTAATAAAAAATAGTTGCATACGTACGAAAAGTGTATTAATTACCGTTGTGAAAAACTAAAAAGTATTAATTGGGCACCAGGTATTTTAGTAAAGGTAAAATGGAGCATTAGATCTACAATGGTACGCTATAAATGCTGACAAGCGCCCTCTGGCGGTGCGGAACCTAATACTGCGACGAGTAACGGGTAGCGGGGTAGCTGTACCTACGCATTATGTCTGCCTACCCTTTTACGGATTACTGGCGTGGCGAATGGCGATGTGTATGTTAAAATATATTATAAATAGACCCTTTGCACAGATAGCACTGAAAACATACTTAGTTAATCTCCTATCGCTTTTCAAAAGGGTGAGAGATAAAGGTGCTTAACGAAAATTAATTTCTAAAACTTAAAATTAATTACTTAAAAGTAAGTAATTTGAGACCACATAAGATAATACCAAAATGTTGTCTATGCTTTCTATTATAAAAATAAAACATGTACTGTCAGAGGACCCCTTCAGGAACGAAGTCCGCACTCATTTTTTAACTCCGAATGTAATCTATCTACCTACATGTATATATAAAAATGAATCCCAATTTTCCTTGGTCACGGCATCACGCGTGATCGGCTGGACCAATTTCGTTAATTCTTTTTTTGTTGTGTTTGTTATTGGAAGGAGAAGAAGAATATGTGAAAAAAAAACAAAGGTTGCGCGGAACATTAAAAAAAACAAGAAAAACAAAAATAATGTACGGTATTAGGGTATGTAGGGTATGTTAAAAAAAATATAATAATAAATAAAAAGGTGAAAAATTACATAATACTAACACATTGAGTTTACACAGGAATGTAGGGTATGTAGGGTATATCGGCTATGTAGGGTATGTAGGGTATGTAGAGTAGGTTGGGTAGGTAGGGTTGGTAGGCTAGGAAGGGCATGTAGGGTAGGTAGGGTAGTTAGGGTAGGTAGATAGGCAGGTAAGTAGGTAGATAGGAACAGGGCAACGTCTGTTGGGTCAGCTAGTTCGAAATAAAATCTGTATCTATAAGGGTCAATTCATACTAGTGCAGTGTCGGAGCGTCGAATCCATACTTCCATACTAATATTATAAATGCGAAAGTAACTCTTATCTGTTACGCTTTCACGATGAAACGGCTAAACCGATTTTAATGAAATTTGGCAAGAAGATAGCTTGAACCCTAGGGAAGGACATAGGCATAGGGAGAATTCGCGCGTATTCGCACGGTCCACTCCGACTCAGAACAGTTTCCAATGCCGACTGACGAGAGAGTTCATTCGCGTAGTAGACAGCTTCGTTCGCGCGAAGGCGCGCGCTCTAACCAGCGTTGGTTACACTCCGACACGCGAATTCTTTTCTGTCTTTTTTATCTTAGAAGAAATATGTGCATTATGTTGTGGAGATAAGGGTGAATTTGTTATGTTAAGTTTCAGATAGACGCTTCGATGCGTTTCGACTCTGCTCTAGTATGAATTGACCCTAATTATAGCTATGCTTGCTTCTTGATATTCGCACGCACACACACAGACACACTAGAAAGAGGAACAGAGAGATAGCACGTTTGAGAGAAAGACATAGACGTAGGGAGGGGCCATACCACAAAAATCTTATGTGACGTTATATTTTCCACCGAATCACATTTAACGGATGCCGCAATACATACAATAACTACAGTTCAAAAAAATATAACAATATTAAAGAATCATGGCGAGATTCATACATTTTCATTTGTATGAAAAATAAAAATAATTTAGAGGCTTTAAAATATTTTCCAATGCAAAGAATACATTACCACGAGTAGATTGATATACTTACCATATTTTTAAACCCCCGCATAATTAAAATATCACGAAATGAAAATAACATTTTGTGTTTTCTAAAAAAAAAGAAAGTGACAAGCGATGTTAACGGATCTAAGTTATGTGACAAGTGTGTGGAAAAAAAGAATCATTATTTGGGACAATATTATTTCCCTTAAAACGATGCAATTTCAGTGTAAGATCTGCGAAACGGTGGCTGTCAGTGTCACTGTCGCCGTTTCGTTCTGAAATAATAAGCTTTTCGTTATACTATTTACTTACTTTTTTTTTTGCGGGGTTTTAAAAATATTATAAATGCCTGAAAATACTCTTTAGGTACCCAAGAGTATAAGAATTAGAATTTCAACTTCTCTAAACATCTTTATTTTTATTGTACAAATCCTGCCATGATTCTTTCTGACAACAATAAAATTCATCTTGTTAGCAAAAATACTTTAATAGGGCGTTTGTGCACTACAAGGAATTTTACTGTCCGGCAGTCCGATTTTGGAATTTAACCTAATCTGAATCTACGAGACTCTGTATCAGACCGTAAAAAATCGGACTGGCGGACAGTAAAATTCCTTGTAGTGCACAAACGCCCATAGAGTTTTTTTTTGCAATACAAAACAACAATATGATTATTATTTTTATTTTAGTCCCATATCATAGTTATTATGGCAAGAAATCTATTCTATTCTATCAACTTGTAGCAGTCTTTACACCGCTGCACCTTAGTAATCAGATGTCAGTGATGTTACAGAGATTTCCCATGAATAGGATATCAATGTAAGTGTGGTACGTCAGTGGCGACTGACACCATTGAGACAAAGGAGCGGCTTTGACTAGTTCCAGGAATCCTTTGAACTTCACAATCTATTTGCTACTGTACCATGCTGCTGTGTATGACTGATAGTGATAGAAGCGGTTTACTGGCCGAATGTGGGCTGACCGATTTATTATTACCAAAACATAAACAGTGGGATATGGACATCACGGTTGGCGCAATATACTGCTGGGGTGTGATTCTGTAAGACCTCATTCTAAACTTCGTATCTGAATACGCTGTGAGTTTTTTGATTGGCATTCTAAAAACTCGGTTGATAACTCGAATTTACAATAGCGTCACCCTTGCGAGTGTGTCAGCGAGTTGAACTAAATTGACGTGTTGTGACGACGACGTTGAAGTGGCATTCTGTAAGGTAATTTCCCCGTCACTTCGACGCTCACTTCGCACTCGAACCCGATTCAAAGTTTCAAATAAGTTAACGTGAATAAAAAGATACGGCCGTTTATGTCGCAAAATGTAAATTTGAAAATTTGGCAAGTAATATCGTCTTATACTATAAATACTGGGAAAAGTCTGAAAACATTATATTTATTATTATTATTATACATTTGTAATTAAAACATAAAAAATATATTGTTTATTTAAAGTACGTAAGTAATCAATTATCGAGGTATGCGCGGTCATAATTATATGGGTGACCAAACCACGGAATTTGAACGGAACCCTCGGTGGGCGAGTTCGACTTGCACTTGTCAGGTTTTTTAATTTCTTAAATATCCGACGAAAAATTGTTTAGCCATAGTAGGTATACTTCATCATCAGGCGGAAGGCGTCCACTGTTGAACAAGGCCTTCCCATAGAACGCCACAACGTGCCGTAACCTGCTGCTTGCGTCATTATTGGGGGGGGGGGGGGGGGGGGGGGCGGGTTGTCATAATCCCCACGCTTGGCAGGCATCTTGGTTATCGTTTGTAGAGTACTTTCAGATTTTCCCTTAGTCGCCTTCTACGACACCCTCGTAATGAAATTGGTGGGTGCTTTTCTAGCCCTGACACCCTACGGAGCGAGGTATACTTGTAGTCTTGTACTCTAGGTATACTTGTAACTTTGCAAAAACCCTTTAAAACGTTTGTGACTATGTCCAAACGGTTGTTACGAGATCAATCAACTAGTTAGAGACTCAAAAGGCCACTGTTCATGATTACTAGAGCTCGACTACGTTCGAAATTCAAAATTAGTCGGACTGTCTCGTAGTTAGCTTCATATTTATTATTACATAGGTGAACTAGGGCCTGTTTTACCACCTGTGAATGGACATTATTTACCAGACATATTCAAAAAAAGAACGGGTTTTACATGAAATTATTTACCTAGTAACAAGGGCAGTGGACACCATTATACTACGCTCTGCTGTGGTCTAGCAGGTGTGCCGAGTCGCTTTTTAGTCAGAGGTGAAGGCGTGGAAGGTCCTCGTCGCCGAGGAAACTATTTGCCGTGCCCCCGAGAGTGCACAATCGTCGGGATACGGCTGCACCCACAACCCGAACTGTCACACTCCTGAACTCTTTATTCACTAAGCTCGTTGATCTAGATATCTTCCATGACAAGCCGTATTATTTGTGTAAATATTAAATAATATAGTGCGTTTGACCTTTTTGGAGGCACGTCTGAACCTGCAGGTAATCATATTCTCACACACAGCGCCGTCTGCTCCTTTTACATCCTTCATGCTCTTCGTTTATCAAAAACTCAAGCAAAAATATTCCTTTGCTCAGCAAAAAGGTCTCGCTTTGTCTTTCAGGTTCTAGGGACCTTTTCCAAACTCCATGTATAACATATTTAGGACATTTACACGTACTACTTCGACTTGCACTTTCTTATCTTGGCCATTGTTACTGCCCGTGACCGAAGTGAATACAATCAGGTATCTGCCGATAGTTGCTTCTTCTGACTTATGTATAACTACTAATATTACACAGCTGAAAGTTTGTTTGTTTGTGACCCGACTGTTTTTCTGTTTGTATATATTGATAGTCTGATTCTGAAAAATCTTTTGCTAATAGGAATCATCCTTTAGTGCTATAGGCTTAAGGCTATATTTTATTATAATAAATGGCCATGGCCCGAGTGCTCATCTGGTTTTTCCCGACATCGCCAAGCGGCTGGTCGACCTTTCACGTGCCCTATTCTTCGCCCAAAGAATCAGCATTACCATACAACTTGGCAATGCTCCCAGCCTGTTGGGCCCATGTCCCGTTGACAGCGATGTGGACGAGTTTGGTGATGCCCTGTGAGCTCCCCCTCTTTTTTTAGTTGTACATAATTTAGTTTATATTTTTAAATTTTGTACTTTAGACTTTTAAGTAGTTCTTGAAGATTATCCGGTATTCAATAAAGTAATAATAATAATAATATGTGGGGTCATTTCACACACGGCCGTCTAACCCCAAACTAGGGAGACCCTGTACTATGGGTATCAGACAGCTGATATACATACACAAATACATTTTAAATACATACATATATAGATAAACAACACCCAGACACAACGCAAACACAAGTGCTCATCACACAAATATTCGAACTCGTTTATCAAAGATATTAGAAATCCTAAGGAAAATTCACGCGGGCAAAATCTAGTGTTACAATAGAACAGGAATATTTTGCAGGCGCTTTAAAAGTCTAAACCTATCAGCGCGGGGGATGATATTTTAGATTTTGACTCACAGAGTATTTGGATATTTTTCTGTGTACCTCTGATTACGAAATCCAAGACAGTTCAATCGTTTTCTCGGGACTCGTCGACCTTCATTGCTTGTGCGATTTTCAACAGTGGCGCTGTTGATTCTGGCTTACAGGCGTTGCTTGGTGTGGGTGTGGTTCGGGAATAGTGTGGCGGGCTTAAAATTGATGTGACAAATTTTTGTTAAGTATTGAAAGTTTTGTCAAGAAGTCACAATTTTTCGTTTAAGGCCACGAATTCGATCTAGCGCAACTCAAAATCCGGCGTAGCAGCATTGACACACACTAGTACAATACATTTTTTTTTCTGATGCTTACAAACAGACGTTTGTAAGCATCAGAAAAAAAAATACGCACGAAATAAGTACGAATCATTGGAATTGATCGGCAAACGATAGCGCGCGATGTTTTACAGTGCTTTTTAAAATAATTCTCTAAAATAAATGAGCTCGTATAACGGACTGAAAAATATTCTGTATACTAAGCAAAAACTTTTTTTTTTAATAAAAAAATATATCATATGTTTTTATTCAAATATTAGTGAAAACAATTTGTCAAATTGAACCGATTTTGTACTTTTTCAACTTTGTTTTTTGATACATAATAGTAATATTTTTGTAATTTTAGCTCTGTAGTAGACTTTAAGTCTGTATATCCTGTTGGAATAACGCATAAAACATAATATTTTGACATACTGTAATGGTGGTATTCGTCCTGAAAGTTAACTCTGACGTCTATTTTCGTAAAACGCTATGAAAGGATTCTCTTCGATTTAAAAAAACCATAATTAAAAATTATACTTTTACTCTGTGGTTCCCAAAAACTTAATCTTTAAATCAAGACTTAATCTTTCTAAAACTGTAATTGTCTTTAAATAATCTGCTCACATCATTGAAGAAATCAAGAAATTGGGGGTTAGTCTTATTTATGTAGTGAGTTTTTTGGATTCATATGATTATTGTAACTATTGTGTCTGCTAATTGGACAGTTGAGCTCTTATGTAGGTCGACTCTATAAATTCGAATAACAACTCGCATCTCACATCGCTATTCACTCGCACTTCGCATAAGGTTCATATAATGACCTTGATCTTTTTGACACTTGTAATCGGGTTCGAGTGCGAAGTGACCGTCGAAGTGACGGGGAAATTACCTAACAGAATGCCACTTCTTACTTCATCTCATACTTTATCTGTCAAAATCTCCGTCAATTTAGTTCAACTCGCTGACACGCTCGCAAGGGTGGCGCTAGAAGAGCGTAAATTCGAATTATCAACCGAGTTTTTAGAATTTTTAGAAACTCACAGCGTATTCAGATTCGAAGTTTAGAATGAGGTCTTACAGAATAACACCCCTGACTCTGTAGTAATGATAGTGGTGGTTTTAAACCACTTATAATCTGTCTTATTTTTTGATCGCCAACACTAGTAGATTTATCGCAATATGCAAAATTTTAAAGATTTTTTGTTATGTAAATTTTTTTTTGCATTTTTTGAGTGAACATTATTTTAGTGTTAGAAAGTGAACCGACGCGTTTATTTCGTTGCAACTTTTTTTTTAACCACTTTCTACCTTATTTTACATATAAATATTTTTTTTCTTTTTTTTATTTCATTAGCCCGTTGTGTCCCCCTGCTGGGCAAAGGTCTCCCCCGAGTCTTCCCAGGTAATCTTTTCATTCGCCGTCCTTTTTATCTTATCTACTAAAAATTAATTCCAAAATGATAAAAATAACAATTTATTAGTGTCACTTATTAAAAATTTGTATCTACCTACCTATATATTTTTTTAAATTCGAATGTATGAATCACCTACAGAATCGTCATCAATGGACCACAGATAACGAACCCGCAGCCTGTGAACCCTCCACTTCGAGTGTAATGACTTCTACTCGATAGGGAGACAGAACGTTAGTACAGTCATCCAACCACACGTACACTTGAACTACGAAAGTCACCCTTAACACTACAAAATAAAGGTGCTGTCAGTGTCAATGTTAAACAGTGTTACCATGAGCCGATATGCGTACGGTTAACTGTACTCATTCCGCTGGGGAAGGGAGACAGACGGTAATAATAGAAGTTTAGAACGGAGGGTACGTCAGTTGGATCACGGGGCTCTATTTTTACGATCATCGTCATCATCGACATGTGAGCTTTGATTGAGTAAGTAATCAGTTAAAATGACTAATGACTGGCATCGTGTAAACAACGCTAGCATTCCAATTCATTATACCAATCCCTCAGATTAGGAAACAAAAGGCAGATAGACCACACGGAACACTGAGAGTGAAGCCCCAAAGCAAATACAAATTGAAAAGCTAATACTTACCTATATCGCGCTTCGTGCTGTAATGACAGGAGTCAGTACAAAAAAACAAATATAAAATACAAAATCAAAAGCGAATACAATCACGAGATTGTAGGTATTAGCTTTGGTGACTTCACTCTCAGTGTTCCGCGCGGTAGGTATATCTGCCTTTTGTTTCATAATCTGAAACTAATCCAATTATAACCACCACCACCACCAGCATATCTTCTACAACAAATCTATCTTAATTAATATTGTAAAGAGGTAAATTTATTTGTTTGTTTATTTAGAAGTACTAATGTGATTAAAAAAATCTTACTCTGATGGTACAGTATACAGCTATATAGTACTGTCGAGTGTATTGTTATATTTTTTGTTGTAACCCTACTAAATATGTCAACTTTGACGCGGACGAAACCGCGGGATGAAACTATAGTTCATTATAAAGCTCTAAATATCTAATGCTACAGTGACGTTACTTTCATACATTTAATTATCTACACATTTTAAGCCACAACTTCGATAAAAAACCCAATTTAGTTTAGCTCTGAAAACCCGAATTATTGATGCCAATTCAGTTGCGCACAAGCGAAACTTAGCCATATTTATATCCCTTTCTCTTCAATAAAACAAGAAAGAGGCAGAGATATGAATAAGAACTGTCAATTTAAGTTGATCTAAAATATTCATACAATTATAGTTGTCATGTCAGAACGTGTAGATTAAAACATGACGAATTTCAGGAATAAACTAATTTGACATCTCTAACTTAGTTCTTATTTGTCGCCGTCCTTGTCTTCAGCTGCCCGGCAGTAAGTGATGCCAATTGTCTAATTTTAATTTAGTTTGTGAACAAGGTAATGCGCGCCATTGAAAATTAACTGTAAAATTAGAATTTTAGTTGATTTGAAATCAATAAATAAGCTATTGAGTTGGTTGCCATACCAAAATGTAAGGAAGAATCACGTTATGACATTTCATAAACTGACTGTATTGATTGTTTGTGTTCACCCGTATCGCTTCTGTCTGAGACTTTCAGTGTCGATCTGACTTTCCAAAATTCAAACGGTCAAATTCTATTTATCTGTTGCAACCTCGGTTTCTTTCAGATTAAACTACACAATCAAAGTAGGTATAGGTACAAGTTTTATTTTTCTATTGAAGTTTGTAAGCTTAACTAAAAACCTTAAAATTAATACACACTTAAATGCTCACATTAAAAGTAGTTGACGTTGTTTAGTCCTGCGAAGCTTAGATCCTAAACTTAAGACAGTGTGGTGCATTTTGCATCAGTACCTAATAAATATAAGGTAAGTAGTCTATTAAATAACAATAAATTACATGAAAATATTTTATTGCTGAAAAAGAAAAAAGAAGGTACTAACTGATAAAAAAGAATTATCAGAAAAAATATTAAAATAACAATTTGTATCAATTTTTGTGTTAATAAGATTGAATTTGTATTTTAATTTACAATACCTATATTTTAAATTCAAAGTCAAAGCATTCATTTCAATCAAACCATTTACAGGCACTTTTGAATAGTCAAACTTAAAGAGTCAGTTAGTTAATCAGAAAAATATAAGCTAGTTGCTCGTTCCAAAGCGTAGGGTAATCTGTAAGTTAATAAAATATTTGCTACGACCCAAATATTTGGTAAGTTCGTAGTGCGTTCTCTATTGCAGCGTTTGTTCGGTGTCACAGATTCTATACGTGTGAAAGTTGTTGCGTTTCCCGCGCTTCAAGTTTTGGCGGGAACCATCGTCTCCGGTCATAGAGACGACCACTCACAATGACGCATCGCGACGCCGGCGCCACCTACTGACGATGTGATACACCATACACTCTTTGTTTTGAAGTTATTGTGTAGATATAATATCATGTATACCTAAACTTAGTTTGACAAAACTTTTGTTTTGAACAGATATAAAGTTGTGATGAAAATAATTTTAAAATAGCCTCAAGTTCTTTTGAGAATATCTCCTCTACCTGCTAAATATTTAATTTTTGATATTACTAACATAGTTTAAAAGTACCTATCGAATACCGGTTATATGCTCTAAACCAATACCAGAATGTATTTTTTATAATTGGAACTTATTGTCAAATAAGCTTGAAACTCAGCAAAAAGTAGAAATAATTAAACAGATAGGCATCGACGCATTACTATGTAAATGCTACGGTTAAAGTACGTTCGGAGCTCTAGGTAAGAGTCGCAAGCGCAACGACTCCTCTTTATTCATTAAGCTTCGCACATCACGTCGTTATGATCGCGTAATGGCAAGTCGGACGCGGAAAACTTAATTCGCACTAAGCTACGAACCGATAGGAAGGAAGCGCGACATCTATGAGCCACCAGGCAAACTTCAGCGAACTGAAATGCTTTTACGATCTTTATTATCGGCAGCC
This sequence comes from Charanyca ferruginea, assembly GCA_947361185.1. Taxonomy (NCBI): domain Eukaryota; kingdom Metazoa; phylum Arthropoda; class Insecta; order Lepidoptera; family Noctuidae; genus Charanyca; species Charanyca ferruginea. Next base: position 12,590,258 of record OX376076.1, read on the forward strand.
GTAATACTACAAATTTAGTTCTTGCCCTACAAAAAGCGTTTCTCCTTTCATAATAATAAGAATACGTCGAGTCGGTCGGTTGGCGCGCTCGCTCGTTCGATACACACGGACGCGGCGCTGCGTGGCTGTGTGTGTGCGCGCGCCAGTGTGCGGCGTGGCCCCCCCCTCCTTCACCCGCGCGCCCCCGCCTCCCCCCCGCAGCCCCGGCCAGCCGCGCGGCGTGCGCCCACCGAACGTAGCTTTCTGTTCACTTATATAACGACATACATATATAAACGCGGTAAATAATATACGCTGTGAATAGCGAGCTATGTGCTGCCACCTAGCGGCCCGGACCGACAGCGCCACCACAGACTATATTGCTCTGTTTTCAGATTTTCTTTTCGTTTGACACCATGTTTGTGGACCATAACTGTGAAATTATTATTTTATATGAATTGTTGATGATGTCGGAGGAAGGGTTTTAAGAATAACTTGTGTTACGGTTTAAGGCTGGAGCGTGTCGTAGCGTGGGATCGCGATCGGTCTCTATGCGACACTTTGACGTTTAGGACGGGAGTTGCGTCGACTTTTCAATAACAATTCAAATGGCCTAGGGTTCGTAGCGGCGGCGTAGCACGCAGTCGTTGATGTCTTTTGCAAAATAAGAGCAATTAAGACATTGCGGGGTTACGAGTGCTACGAAGTTCACGAAACGCGCTTTACGAGTAATGGAAATATGTTTTTGTTGTTAATATTGTTTGTTTATATAATACCTACAGAAAAATACGCAAATTGAGAAATTATTAAAATAAAGTTTTCGTTACGTGATTAAATATTGATTATTATTTTCATGAAACATTTGAAAAAAAAAACGAGACAAGAAAGTTCGAATAGGTACTTATATTTCTAGAAAAGTGTCTTAAATAAATAATTAACTTTTATCTCTTTCACCGAGTTTTGCCTGTGGTACCAGAGTAGCCTTGTTCTTGATCTGTGTCGACCATCTTGGTCTGGGATGGTTTTTTTCATAGCTCGAGTTGACTTGGCTCGAAGTCGAATGAAACTCGAGTGATTATTTTGAGACATGTTGCTTGTTGCGAGCGACAGAGCAACAAACACGCATTCAAACGCAACATAACTCCGCCATCTTTTATTTAATGTCATTTAGCATCATGAATTGTTTTGTAGTTTCATTTTTTCTTGTAGAATTTGGTAAATGCCTGCGTGTTAGCGTGATAATAATAATTGTATGTGAGATAATAAATTATTTATTGATGTTGTCATAATTGTACTTGTTGTAAGTACGGAAAAGTCATAGGCCAGCACATCAAGCTATAACAATCTGTCAAATTTCTTTGATAGATTTTCAACTTTATTGCAAATAGATAAGGTTCATATTTATTTGGGAAAATTTGACAGTTTGGTATAATTTGATGTGCAGGCGTCTATACATAATGACGGGCAAAAGTTAGGTTAACATTTCTGCGAAAATGAAATGAGTGTTAATGAGGTAGGTACAAATAAATTGTTAGTGATAGTAACTTTAACTAAAGATTTCAAAATGGATTGTTATGAGCATTTAAGTGATCTGATAACTAACAATTTGTAATGATATCCTAATGTGAAATACCTAAGTCAAATATTGTAGCTGCAATATTTAGAATCGCTTCATCATTTGGACAAAAGAACTAAATGTTAAATTCTCAAAATTCGTGTACAAGTGTATTTTAATACCTATTTTTAATGAGCGCACAATTATTTTAGTGCTGAGTCTGTTATGTTCAGTTTTCAGCCAGCCTAACCTTTGCCATTAACACGCGAACTCGAATCGTTTCCACTCGCCGTGACTCAACTATAAGAGAATAACTCACGAAACTTCGAAACTTCGTTCCAATGGCCTCTTAAGGTTACTTTAGCAGTCACGTTGCAGAAACAACGCGATGAACTGTAAAAAGTCTTGAAACTCGTGTTTCGTTCGTCGTGGTAGAATTTGTGGGTTTAATGATTACTATGGTGCTTAAAGTCGTACGTTTATCGTTTTATGTGAGATATGCTTTAGGATAGGTGAAAGTGAGTGAGTATGCGAGTGAGTTTGGGTACAATAGTTGTGTGTTTTGTTTGAGTGTTCGAATAGAGGCCGCAGCAGAGCGTCGACTCTGAATGATAGTCGAAGACGGACCGAATGAAGGGGAATGACATCTTTTGCGGACTTTGCCGCATGTTGGTGCCAGATGACAGGCTAAAAACGGTTTGCATATACACTGCTGGCTAACCAACCCCAGGGCTGGCGTCCTGTTGATATGGAACACGCGATGTATAGTGTTGTAAACAGTTCAGCTAGTGTTGTTGTTGTGCTGAATGTATTTTCGAGTAGGTATCAGTCGCTCTATTAAATTAATTTCTTGTGTTGTTTATGCCAGTATGTAGCGAATTGGTGACAAACAGTTGGTATTTGTAGCTTCATGCCTAACAGTTTCAATTGGTTTATTTACTTATAGTTTTTATGTAGTTTCAAAAGTTTGTAAAGTAAACAAATAAGTTAAGATTTCTACTTCTGAAGAACTCTACCTCCGTCATCGAAAATAAAATACAAGAGAAAGATAGAACTATGACCCCCTAGAACATAGTCAACAAGTCTCCTAACTTTTTCAAAGTTTTTCTAAGTTATTGCACCGAGTCATCTGCACCAATGCCGTGACCTGGAGACCCCTCCGTGGTCAGTCAATTTGCTAACCATGGACTTGTTTTGCGATTGGCAATACGTTTGTCTACGACGATCAATTCTAAACCTTAACCGCAGGGCACAAGGCCGCATTCACATCGTTATCACGCGCAGTGATAACACGCCGACTCGACGCACTCATAAATGAAAACATATGTTTACAATCGCACGGGCCGCTCTATCGAGACAGCGACGACGCCGACGGTTCGAGATCAACTCGTGCAAAAATAGGTTAACAACGATACGCGGTGTGCCGGTGTAGCGTCGCCGTCTCGTTGACGAAAAAGAGGCGTTATTTCAAAATACCTATTTCGGAATTTCAGGACCGAAATCAACTTCATAACAATTAACGATACGACCCCCGCCTCTAAATTCCTCGCCCCGAGCGTGCCCGCTATACGTGGCGGTACGACGCCTTCGCATAGATAGAATAGAGAGCGGTTTCGGAACGCACCCGTACAGGCGCGCGGTAGTGTGCGCGCGCAGCGGTGTGCGGCGTGTCCGTGCACACGCACACACGCTCGCCGCCGGTGAGCGCTGTTCACCGCACTCTGTGAGCGCAAACAACCATCTATAAGGCCACGCTATAGCTGACGGAGGGACGAGCCACGCCACGAGCCGGTTACATATTTGGGTTTTTCTTTGTTCGTATTTATTTCTAGGTAGCGACAGAAATGTTGGAGAAATTACTGTGTACACGCTCTATGAGAGTAGAAAACTTCAGCATAAAGTTTTACACCTACCCAGTCATAGGGCTGCTTCGGGGTTTTTTACATTTCTATACCTGTTTAGTAAAAATTCTTAAATTAACCTTAATTCGTAGAGCTATTTTATTTACCCTTCTGATAGTATTTTTTTTGCGTTTGATATACGTAATTATTTTAACTACATATATATGATTTGTATCGGTATTCAGCATTCGAAGAATCCTTGGTTTACTTAAATTATTTAAGAACTCGATTTATTTGACTCTTGAAAGTCAGTGCATCTATGACTATAATTTATCTTTTTAATGTTTGGCAATTACAAATATACACATTTCTTAGTGCTCGGTAGGTAGTTGTTTTATAACATTCTGCCTTAATATTTTAAAGCTACTCTTGGTTTTTGCCACTGCTAAGGTTATCGTATTCTAGAAACAGCGATTTAACAAAACACATTATTGTTTTTTTTTGTGACTAAAAAGCTCCAAATTTGGTTTACCAAATACTTATCCAGCTTTCTATTTCTACTTAAATTCATATTAATGTTTAAATATGTGTGGGCAAAAATTCAGCTGCGCTAATTAACAACCCAAAACTATGTAATGAAATGCTTTTAATTTGAGAATTTGGTTTGTTTTCTGACCAATATTAATAAATCAAAATGACTAACCTATAAATACATACATGAACAAGTTGATTTTATAAATAAATTATTCCAATTATCAAAACCATCGATAACTCGAGAGCAGAGAAATATTAGTATTGTAGTACTCTGTGTTATTTGAAAAATTTATTAATAAACGTCCGATACTATCTATCAATTCGAGAAAAAGAAAACATGTTTTATTATTAAACTCTCAGGAGCACGTTTCATAGTAACTTTTACACATGATAATGGATTTTAATACATTCTCAAACTTCTCGTCAAAATTATTAAAAAATAATTGTGGATAAATTTTTACGGATAATAAAATATCACGGATTTTTGTGGAATTTTTAAATAATTTGAAATTGTATTCAATAAAGTACGTTAGAAAGGGTCAGAAAATGGTGATAATTCACAATTTTAAGAAATATTTTTGTTAGTTTTATTTTATTATTTCTAAAAATATTACTGGTAAATAAAATGTGTTATTACTGGATCCAAATGGGTATTCTAAATTAAATTAACGTATGTAACAATGTTATTAAAAATCTGTCATTATACAATTTTCTAAAAAAATTGAGACACAAGACATACCCCATATAGCTTCAAGGAAAGCTTACCCTATACTTTATATTTTAACAAAAGAACTGAATCCATAACTCTTTCCACCAGATTAAAAAATCAAAAATAAGCTTCCCATACAAACTAAATAGCAAAACCGTATACCGGCTTGAGGCACGGCGCGGCCGGTATATTTCCGACATAATACCGCTGCGTCGAGCGATTACTACTATATATTCTATATACATTTAATAGCTATACAGGCGCGCATAGAACTGGCCGTACTTATGTGAGCGCTACGTGGCGCGCTCTTGTGGCGCTGTAGCGCTGCACGACTTGTGATCGTCTAACGATACTTTGTAGGGTAGCGCTGCAGCGCAACGCTTTCTAGGTAGCCGGCTTATTATTATCGTAGATTGGCGTCGGCGCAACTACACGGCGTTAGAAGGACGTTCCGTTTTAAATATCAGGTTTTATTATTATGAAGAGCGGCGCAGCGGAGTGCGGACGGCGCGGCGGACGGTTGCGTGCGATAACATTTGACATTCGTAATTACTCGAGCGCGGACGGCGGTGCGGCTCAGGCGAGGCCGGCTCCGCGGACATTCCGCTGGAGTCCGTGGGGCCGGACAAAGAGGTCGCGCGTTGCGTCAGCGACCGCCCGAGCACCAACAGCCGCTTGACAATCGCGACGCGCCGTCCACGCCGCGCCACCGCGCCGCCGCCGCCGGCTCGCACATTTCACATACACTGCCGAAATATACACTAGCCTTGACTAGCATTGTCGAGTATTTCTAAACGCACAACGCTAGTCATATTTCCGCATGTCGTAGCAAATGTTGTAGATGTCGTCAGTTTGGTATGATAGCAAACCTAATTTAGAGACTTCAATTTTCGTAGAGCCCTAATTAAACATAAAAGCACTAATTTTCATTAACCGATTTTAATCAGAGAGAGAAATTAAAACTTGTTTTGTTTTGTATTTCTCATTTCGTTCTCTAAAATTTTGTTTACTAAATCCAAAATTTCCGAATGACGCTTAATGAGTCTGAAAATTCAAGAAAGGGCGTTTGGGGAGATTTCAGTCTTAGGTGTTAGGCATAAGGTCTATAATGAGAAGAGTCGAGGTTGTATACGTCAGCCGATGTCAAAGAGCAGAGAGGCAGAGAGAGATAAAACGTTGGAGGAAAACATTGCGAGCGCTACGCCGACACCGGGACTCGTCTCGACTCGATAAAAACACGAAATTATAACGAGAAAACGTCGTCTTCGGCATCGTCGTAGGGGGCTATTTTGGACGTCGCTGTAGCTTGCTCGTTCTTTGTTTACGAATGTGGCGTCGCTCCTTCGAGCGGAGCAGTGAATTGGGCTTTGTTTGTGCCAAAAAAAGGTTACCAATCTTCTTTATATCGCTCTGTAATGTTGTAGAGGTAAAGCTTTTCTACTAATTCGTTGTCAATTGCTTGATCTTGAATTGTCGAGGATCCTCTCAGAGTAGCCTCGTCGTTGTTCTATTGGTTCTAATGCCTTTGAGTCTGATGCCAAAGACAGAGAGTTTATGAACCTTAGACGGTTTAATTGGAAGTGTAGGGTTTGGCTCGCTGTGGCATAGTGATGTCTGTAGATACACCTCTGCTCTACATTTCTCTGGAATGTTTCTTTGTAAGTTATGGAGTTTTTTAAATCAATGAACATCTAGTATGTTCTTTTCCAAATATAGAATGTCAGGTCAGATTGCGGATAGTTTGTGCCTAGGTGTTTAGCTCTTGACTACCATCTCTGTCTAGCTAGAGTCTGAATCTGACAAGGTTTTAAGAAGTAGTAGTATGACGGACTGGTGCCCGCAACTCCACGTCTCAGCGCGTATTTTGAAAGTATGTATTTGTCGTAGGTGGTCACTTCGGAAAGTCAGAAATTTTCTTAAAAAAGTGCATATATTAAGTTAAAGAACCACAGACGTTCTAATTTAGCATAATCTGTGGAGTCGATCTCGTGGGTCCCTGCGAATGGGGACGGCTCTCGTCTGTGGGTGAATTTGGTCGGTATTCCCGTTATCTAAGGCCGTTGCCAACCGGTGTTGTGGGTAATCGTCCTACAGGTTGGGCACAGTTTGGTCGTCTGTTACTCTGTTATGGGACAAGCAGTGGTACAGTAGTACCTGTGTAGGACAATGACCTTATGCCATGTGATTAATACCGTATTATAAATGGCTAAAACTAACCTATCCTCACAAACTACTTAGTAACAATATATTCATAATTTATATGTTTTTTTGTATTAAAATACCAGTAGTATGTCCGTTGTTTTTTTATCGTATCAATAGGTATAGAAGTACCTATAAAAACATTTAGTATTCACACAAACTTTTCAGGTTAATTCTGTATTTTTGTTTTACTGGAAAATATTTGTACATAGTATAATGTTATCTGGTAGAATTGATTTCATATGGGTTTTTAATTGTGTTCATCTTGGCCTGTAATATTTTTTTTAATTTATGTTATTTAAATATTAGGTGGAACTGTGTAATAAAATTTTATCATTTCTCAATTCTGCTTTTTTTTATATACTTACAAGACATTTCTTAACATAAGTTACTTACATAAGTCTAGTATCTACTCTAAAAAATATACCTACAAATGAAACTTTGGTAGGTACTTAATATTTTCTCAGGCCTCCCTTTTTTACATAAAAAATATTCTTTGAAACCCCATCGATGTCCTTTTGTACAGAAACGAATAGACACTGTTTGTTGCTACGCCGAATTGACCTTTGACCTTTTCCCTATAAAAAGTAAGAAATCAATAAGAAAAAAAAAACGGCGGACATCTACGCAGCTGATTCTCTACCAAGTTATAACAAAAACCATCTCTACGTATAAGAATATAATTGCAATCAGAAATTCCACCTCAATCTCAAGGATAAGCAACGTGGCGCAACACGAGAATCAAACCCAGAACCTCGACGTCAGAAGAGGCACCTTCTACTAGACAAACGAGGCGACCCAAACCTGTTTATTCTACCTAAATCCTCCATTGCTGGCTAGGCGGTAACTGTCAAAATATTCGTCATCCAAAAATAAATTGTATGTCACTTCAGATAGAGTTCATATTTCATTGTAATGTAAGTCATTAACATACAGTCAAAATTGTTATCGTCACTGAGCTGTAGACGATAGAAATATTATTTTAGATAGGTACCAACGATGCAGTGGACTTGAGTCGATGAGCTGAAAAGTTCAGGGTTCAAAACTTTACTGGTTCACTTATAGAAGCATATCAAAGTTAATGGGACTTAATGGGATCGATGACTTGAAGTAAGAGATAAAATATGATGACGTCATTAATCCATGTATATTGTCTAGGTATAATGTTTGGTTTGTGGTATTCAGTTACTTAAATAATATTCTAGTCAGACAGGTCAATCATCATTTATTATATCTAGAATTTATAAAAATACTTGCTGACGCGGCAAACGTTGTATTGCCATGTAAATAAATAAAAAAATAGCCTAGAACCTATTCTCCGACCTACCAAATATACATTTTTTTTTTAAATCGGTCTAGCTGTTTTGTAGGAGTTTGATAGCAAACACCATGACACGAGATTTTTATAAATTAGATGTAGTACCTAAAGACGACCCTCTCTCCTTATGATAGAGTCCAATATTCAATACTTTACAACCCATAGACAAGAACTGAACTGTCTAAAGACAATACCAACTTCTACAAAAATACTTCATATTGAGGATTCCGAACTAACGTCAGGTAGTTACTAATTAACTATGCTAAAACATGTACTTATAATATTTTCAGTGAATACATCTTTAAAACTCAAATGTCACTTACCCATCACTTCTGACGTCACGTCGTTGGTTGGTTACAAAGGTAAGGTAAAAATAGTACAAACTCTTTACACATCTGCTGTCTCGCTCTCCCTGAGAACTACAGAACAATCTCTCTTTCGAGTCGAACGCGGGAACTTACCTAAGCAACTAATGAGTTTTTATATTTTACGTAACGCTATCGTTACGCCTCTAATCTTTGGTAGAGTAAGCAGAGGTCATGAGTGAACTTGTAGCAAACAGAGGGGAGCTGGACGCAGAGAAATGGTTCTGGGTTTTTGGCAATCAGGCAAAAGACAGCAAGGATTCAAAATTTACAAAAATGACTCAATGTTCTTCTTAAAACTGAAGAGAAAAAAAACCGATAATTTCGTAGGTTCCAATATTAAAAAACCGGAAGTGCGAGTCGGACTCGCCCACCGAGGGTTCCGTTCAAATTCCATGATTTGGTTACCCATACGATTATGACCGCGCATACCTCGATGATTGATACGTACTTTAAATAAAGACTATATTTTTTATGATTTAATTACAAATGTATAATTTTCAGACTTTTTACATGTACTTGTAGTATAGACTACATTACATGCCAAATTTCATAATAATTCTAGGTCAACGGGAAATACCCTATATATTTTAATTCCTTTGAGTGTGTAAAGTTAGATTTTTTCACTGCTTCAAGGGACCGTAGACTTGAGTACCTATATGGTTTTAATTTCAACTCGATACCTCCACGCTTTCCCGAGATAAAGGGTCTTGACAGACAGACAGACGGACAACAAAGTGATCCTATAAGGGTTCCGTTTTTTCCTTTTGAGGTTCAGAACCCTAAAAAGGGTTTCCATAACACACTATTGACCCGACCTGGCTTCGCACGGGGGCAATGGAGACGAAACTATACGTACCTACCTTCCTTTTGAAGCACTCTATCTATTACTGAAAACTACATTATAATCCGTTACGTAGTTTAACAGATCTCCAAGCGTACAGACAGCGGGAGCTACTTTGTTTTTGTAAAGTTTTTTTTTTTATTGATTTAAGATTTTTCTCCGAAAATAATAGAGAAAAAACTTATCGCCGTCTTATCATCGACTCAATTCTAGTCCAAACCCATGAACTTTTGTAGTTCCAAACATATCGACCAATATGTTCTCTTACTAACGTTTCAAACTCACTAAATTAGAATCATGAACTATCCCAAAAGCCCTGTTACTAAGCCAATGAAGAGACATTATATTGTTCGCTTATCCTTCGAACAGTAACAAAACTTTTTGCTGAGAAGTAACTCCGGCATTAGCAATTCATGGTATTATCGAAAAATCCTTGAAAACTCCGACTAGATGCCGCTCAGCTCGGTTCAATAGTTAACACTTCATTTTGAACTCATGGTAATCAGTTAACAATAGTTAAACTTGAAGTTTGGCAGTTAAGGAGTTAAGTTAGTTTCATACCAGTCTGTTAGGAAATAAACTTTTAGAAGGTGCAGGTCGTTGACAGATTGTTGAAAATTGTGGTGTTATGTGATCATCATAATCACCACATCCCGTACCAATACGTTCATTCCGCCTCTCTATTCCCCGATACATATAATCTGGGTATCATCTATAAGGCACAAGTGAACCAGTTTATCCTAGGTACGCGTGCTCCACCTTACCCTTAGGCCGCATCATCACTAGTTGCTTGCGACTATACAAAAAAATTACGCGTAAAGCCATTGATCCCGGCTGTCATACGTAGACCTTTCACAATTGTTATGGGTAGTCAGAAGCCCGAAAGTCTGACAACCATTCTTACTAAGGGGTATCGTGTTACCCAGTTTGGTTGTGGACTTGTGGAGGTCCGATAGGCAGTCGCTCCATTCAGCTGCATTTGGTTAGACTGGAAGCTGACCTGACCCCAAGATAGTTGGGAAAAGATTGGGCAGATAATTATCACCACATGCTTGGATAACTGATTGCTGCTGATTCGTGCTGTAGCTGATGAGTGACTACGTTGTGATTAACTCATAAAAGGGTCATGCTGCTGCATTCTCTTGCATCTTAATCAACTTCACAATTTGACAACGAACAATACTTATAATTGGTACACCACAGTAATATACAAAAAAGATTTTTTTAAAAAAAGAAAACCGCCTTCAAAAACTGAGAAGTGATGAATAACTTTATGAATGAATGATACCTTTATTTGCTAGAATATAGGATGTACATTAGGTGTTATACAATTTGTTTGTTACGCTATATTCGACCTTTCGGTCGTGCAAATGTTCAGTCAAAAAATAAAATAATAATTTAGAACATTGACATTTTAGAATTATAATAAGTATACATGCAATTTAAAACTTCTTTAACAATATCTAAGTTTATTAAATCTAGGTCATGTAATTACACGTCGAGTCCTCACGTAAGATCAAGTCAATACCTAATAATTTATAATTGCAATAGTTACTTCAATATTTCAAATTTATTTATAATAATTGTAATAGTTTATAGGTAATAATTGTAATAATAATTGTAATTGTAAATTCATAACATTTAAAATTGTACATATTATGTCTATATAATGACAGAGTTATGCCCGAACATACATTAAAAAAAAAACAAAAAAAAGCCTCCTTTTTGAAGTCGGTTAAAAACAATGAAAATGTTTTGTGAATATTTAATTATGGATTTAAGTTGTATAAATCAAAGCTGAAAAGGGAGGAAAATTTATCCAAGAAAAAGGGAGGGGGAGCTCAAAGGGCATCCAAAACTCGTCCACATCGCTGTCAACGGGACACGTGCCCAACAGGCTGGCAGCATTGCCACGTTGTATTGCAATGCTGATTCTTTAGCCCAAGAATAGGCCTCCAGGAAGAGTTGAAAATAAAAAAAATAATAAATAAATATTTGTAACATAAAAGATTCTTTTGATAAACGAAAAAAGAAAAATAGAAATGAAACTGTACTATGTACCTATTATGTAGTCTGTTGAATCCTAGCCCCGTAACCATATTATTGACAGACTGATATGTTTACTACAGCATGGTCTATTTTCATGTCGTCCATCTACATATAGAAGATCGTCTTCGCCATTATAACTAAGTAGTATTTTACAATACCTGTTTTTTTTTGTAGACCACGGACACCCGACTTCTTCCATTCAAGTCAAGACTGCACCACAATTGTAATGGTGGTTGGCTGAGTTGACAAACTAAGTGTTGTGATTTGTATTGCTTGCAATAGTGATTTATGGTGCTTAGCACTAATCACGCAACTTGATGGTACTTGACTGGTTTTTGTTCCATCTCCTGACAGTTTCAAGTGGTAGGGTTTCTAAATTTCATGGCGTTTAAGTAGTTTCAAGGAGAATTTTGATAACTTAACTTGACTAATTTATTTATGGCGAAAGTTATTTGGGTGACAAAAACAAACTGGATTTGATTTTGGGACTATAAGTTGTTCCAAACTTTTTAGGATTCTTTGTTAAGATAACGACACATGTTTTCGCTTTGCAACAATCGAATTCATATTACGTAGCACAGCACATGCGTCATTTGGTATCAAAAAAGGGAAGGGGGAATAAAAAATCATCAAAAGCAAGTTGGAACAAAATTAAATAACAACAATAAGTGTAATATTGCTGTAAAAATAAAACTAAGTCGCAGCCAATCTGCCAGATTCCGCATTCAGGTCAGGGACAACAGAACCGAGCCAAGGAAGGATTTATCAGAGCCTGTGAGTGCTCCCGGGGACTTTTAGCTATGAGATAGTCGGAGAATCTAAACTGATTCCATTCTGGTCCATGTTTTAATGATGGTAGAAAATGTGTGTAATTCTTAGCTTCCAACAAAAATAAAAAAAACATAAATGGCAGTTTGCTCCAACTGCTCTTTATGATTTTTTTTATTTTTGTTGACATTGTCCATTTACCAGTTTTAATCGAAAAAGAAAAGAATTTGAAGGAAGAGAATTTGGTATTTCATTAATAATAACTCAAGTTTTAATCTTAGTTTTAGTAAATTGGGACTAACTCCAGACAAAGCTCGATGCTGAAAGTTGCTGTGGTGGGCTGGATTCCAAACATGTAAAATTAACTATTGTTATTTAGAATACTTTGGCTTATGTCAAGCAGTAGACAGTATTCCCTCTAAACCTGATCGCTCATAATCTAAATGTTTATTTTATCCGAGGTACTTCGGTACCTCAAAAGTACTTAGGTAAACAGTTTCCTTATGAACAACTTAGCATTTTCCTGATCCATTGCTAGTACTTACAGGTTGCTCAATGGTTTGTACTTTAGTTCAGCATTTTGTTTCTTTATCTGTACTATGGCCTATCTGAGCTCTGTATCACACCAGGAAAACCTGGGTTTAAAGATGACGTCATCACTATACGCCTTGTCCCATATATCCTTAAATTATCCTGCTCTGTCGTGACTCGTAGCTGTGCGGCAGCTAAACTTCAATTTGATTCGATAAAATTTTTTCAAATTAAAGAAAACAAACGTTGGTAATACGGTAATGTGTTAAATCGTAATTTTCCAAGCTACAACAACAGATTGGCAGCGCAATATCGCAACCTGTAGGTAGTTTGCTCCATACAAAATTATACCTATTTAATTTTTGTACGGAATTCTTCGAACAAATTGTTCTCGTGCGGTACACGTAGTGGAAATTGAAACTAAGTGTGTGTTGTAGATAAGAGTGGCAGAACTGTGTAGAGACTAATCAACTCTAATAAACGCTGATGGTGACGACTGACGACGCGGGAATTAACCTTCGGAGAATTACACACACTTGACTTGGCCGAGTGGCAAGTGGCGAGAACCGAGTGGCGACACCGATATGTACACCTCTTTGACAACTATAGGGCCTGGCTGTCTGGCCGTCTGAAACTTACATAGAATAACACTTTGACAGGCAAAAGAATAAAGAATACATCAAAGTGTATAAATTAGCAAACCACCGAATAATACTTTGCGACAGAGCATTTTAACCGTGGAATTTTCCACACAAATTATCCTTGTTTCTCTTGTCTTCGGTTTTACCAAAAGCGACATTCTATTTTTAAATTTAATTAGCTGTATGAACTAAATTCTATAATTAGATAATTTCACTTTGTATATTTACATTTTTCATTGAAAACTTGACACAAGGTAAAGGTTACTCATTCATGTTATTAAGCGGTCAATAATAAAGTGTTATTTTTAGCGAGTGTTACGTCACACACATCTTTATCACGGCTACGTAACAACAGCTGATAAGGACCGCAAGCTTCTGAAATATTACGTATGTAAGTTTGAACTTGTGCCACCTCTATGTGGTGGGGTACTAATTAATAGTATCGGTTGAGTGTGCGTTCTTCCTTAGAAAATTTATTGAATTTCTCAGTATTAGAAAAATGTAGGAGAATACGAGAATAGGCATTCGCGACTTCGTGTTGTATTGTGATAAAGGCTACGTTTTCTCTAATCATCACAAACGATGTTATACCTAAGTATAATATTATTAACATTCAACGGGAAAGTAGCGTAAAGGCACAGAATACTTAATAGTAGTACTGTAAAGGTCGTGAATTTTCTCAAGGATCCCTAATTTTGTGATAATGCAATATAGCCTATAGCACTCAGGGATAACGTAGATTCCTATAGGTGAAACAATTTTTAAATCGGAATAGCCGTTCCGGAGATAAGCCCCTACATACAGACAAATGTTATCTTTATAAATCATATTCGTATGGATATTGTCACCAGCGAACAACTCATCTCATGGTAGGCAACACAGGCACTAACCGGACTGATTTTTAGTGAAAAAACAAAATATCAAATATGTAACTATATCAATCAATATCAATAACCAGTTTCTTCACTTGCAAGTTGGGATGCTACTTATATTAATAGAAAAAATTATATGAGTAAGTTCCCTACTTATATTAATTTTCACTTAATTCTTTTTACTTTAGTGTGGAGCCGCGTTTGCGTAAGTGAGGGGCGCCCTGCGGCACGATGCCGATGATCTGACGATTTAAAGAAGGTGGCTGGCAGTCGATGGTTGCGGCCTGCCCAAGACCAAGTTGGTTGGCGATGTGGGAAGACCTACGTTCAGCTGTGAACGGCAATAGATTGAAATGTATGACGATATTTATCAATTTTCCATCATGAAAATATTTTTATGTAATATCGCTGTAGGAAAAACTTAAAACTATGTATACTATACAGGGTGGGGACGACGATACGACAAAAAATTAAAATACTAGTTCATAAGAATATTTTGAAACTATCAAATAAATCCTAAAAGCGAAATTAAAAAAAAAGTTCAGGTAAAACTAAGGAGCATATAAATGTAACCAAAATAAAACACCATATGAAACATTGGTTTTCTAACTTGTGAGAAGAGCGGCAACTTGTGGCGTCATAATTTAATGTTATTAATTCTCAATAAAAACCTTACACCAAATTACCAAATCCTACCATGATTCCTTTTTGTGCTATTGCCACCCCCACCCTGTATAAGAAAATAAGAAAAAACATTTGTTGGCCCGCAAAACACACAAATAATATCAAGGTTGAATTATTATTGTAAAATAGAAAAGAAAAAAAAGAAACGAAATTGGTCCTGTACATCATGTGTTGATATCATGTAACAACTGTTGCTATAGTAACATGATAGAATACCAGTCCTTATTCGTAATGTTATACAAAGTAACAAAGTATGATACATATATCAACATCGAATAGGCACCAGTCCTCTAAAGGAGGCTTTAATGGCATTGTCCTCTTCGATCTAAAAGTGGCGCCACCTATTTATTTATTAACCTTCTTCGATCCTAGTGACAGTAAGCCAACAGATTCTAACCAAAGGGTCTAGTTTACTGAAATTAATAATCAGGCATTGATAAAGAATTTTCAGCTGAAAATATAGGTTTGTAGTTTGCAGAAGGTCCCAGCTGAATTTTTTATCGTAAAGTATTTGGACGATAGTCCGCTAATGACAGGCTTTTAATGCCTTATTCTGCTAAAACAAACCAATCCACGTCAAAATGTACTTACCTATCTCATTTTTCTTATTACATAATTGTAATTATTTTGTTACTAGCTTTTGCCCGCGACTTCGCCCGCGTGAATGTCGGTTATCATGGATGGAGAAAAAGCCTTTGTCCCTTCCAAGAGTTCAAGCTGTTATGCTGCATAACTAATTTCATAAAAGTCGGTTCAGCCGCTTCATCGTCAAGGCGTATCAGATAGAGTTACTTTCACATGTTTAATATTAGTATGAATGGAAGGATAGTATGAACTTAACGCTGATTAATTTTAAATCTATTCTAAGCATAACTTTTGATTGCACATTGAACATGTTATTGCTGAATAGTAATATAACACATTTGGCATAATCGGTTAGTTAGATTAAGCCATTGTGAATTGGCTCGTTTTAGTAAAACTACACTCAAATGACTGCTTAGCAACTATCGTAAACGCAAGAACAAAAGGAAAATTGGCCAAATTCCGTAACTTTTGAGAAAATAAATGTCTAAAACCGTAACTTTGTACGTCTAGCAAACAAACTGATGAATCATCATGAATCATCTATTGCCGTCCACTGCTGAATGTAACCCTTCCCCAAAGATCGCCAACCAACCCGGTCTTGGGCAGTCCGCATCCATCCGCTGCCAGCCAGCTTCTTCAAATCGTCGGTCCATCGCGAACGCGGTCTCCATTCCAAAACTTGTCTACTCCATCTGCCGTCTGGTGTCTGTAGCATCTGCAATGAAGCTATTCGCCAGAGAAATAAAGTGCATTAAGCATAGAATCAGCACGCTGAAGTGGAAGTGGACCGGCCATGTCTGCCGATGAACTGTATGTCTATTCTGTTACAATCTCCCTCGGTGAACACCTAGGTGAAGTGAGCTGTCATCTGTCCCGATGCTAGGGATTTACAAAGCACTACAATCGGATGACAGCTCATTTCACCTATACTCCGTTCACAATAAAATTAGACATAAACACAAACCTTTTTTACAGTCCCTTCAACCAATTTTGACTTCTATTCCGTAGGCTTAAGGATGACATTAGAGGCAAAAAAGTGGTTACAATAACAACTGTTTACTGCAGCTGCCATTTGTCATACCACCAACGCAATATAAGTCAAAATCGGTTGAACGGACTGTAAAAAAGGTTTGTGTATATGTCTAATCTTATTGTGAACAGGGTATAGGTGTTCACCGAGGGAGATTGTAACAGAATAGCAACTGCCGATGAATAATGCCCATCAAATCAAATTATCCCTTAATTAACTACCTCTTACAACACTTATGAGTGTGGAAAACCTGCCTATCTGGGTTCATCTATGGAACATCTCTTTATCTAAGTCAAAGTCAAAGTCAAAACGTTTATTGCGAACTAAGTGTATAATGTTAGTGTTATGTTATGTTAGTTAGTTCCTGATAGCTACAACCTGGGAGTCTTTAAGTCAAGAGTGAATAGGTTACTTCTAGGCAAGCGCTTAGACCGCATCATCGCTTCCCATCAGGTGAGATCGTGGTCAAACGTATGCTTATCAATAGAAAAAAAAAGTACCGATGTCTTTAGCCTTCGACAAGCATTGCAATTATCATTCGCCTACCCTTTTCATCGCATGCATTAAACATTTTTTTAACTTAATTATTTTATTTTAATCTTCATTTCAACCTTTAAACGCCCACTGCTGGGGCATAGGTCTCCCCCAAGGGGGGAATCAGCCGTAAACGCCATGCTTCACCAATGCATGTTGGCAATTGCAGTAGGTGTTATGGTACTCAGAAGGACGCTGCTCAGCTGCTGCCATCCCCTGGTCAATATCCCGCTGTCGCCTTCTAATGCACCCACGGGTAGAAATAAACTAATACAATAAAATTAAGAAATTATAGTAATGTCAAAATTAAATAGGTCTTTCCCTAACACTATCATGAAAATGTAGTGACAATAAGTCATTTACATTTGCTTCACATTAATTTTCATACGATTTGAATAAACGCTAGACGACTTTTTGCCTGAAAGCGCTGACCTCAACGCTGTCATTGTTTTTAGGGATCCGCAACTCAAAAGGGAAATGGAAGGTCTATTACTGTATTTTCCTTATAAAAGTTATTCTTAAAATATAAATAGGTATTACGGAATTCCATTTCCCTAAATATACCCTTTCGTCTTATGAGGGACCATGATTCCGTACGATGTATAATACCGTTATGGAATTCAATGGCACCCATGTCCTATTTGGGGACATGTGGTTGATTTATTGGTCTTTCAATTGGTTATAGTACCTATTGTAATTAATTTTACCACTAATTAATTACAAAACTATTCAAACACATGATTACCAAAGTTGTTATCACTGGGTTCATTTATTGATAAGTGTTTATGATGATTTTACACTTAGGACTATGTATTTATTTATGTTTTATGTAGCAAAAAGGTATAAAAGCGGACTTAATGCCTCAGGCATCTCTACCAGTCAACCAAAGGGACTGAAAAGAGAAACAAGGACTAATGTTTTGCTCTTTTTTATTTAATTACTGCTTAGGTTCGTAGGTTTAAGGGTTATTTTTGCAAAAACAGTTAACCTCTATAAGTACCTAAACTCAACAAGCATAATTTCCCCAATACTTCTATGGGTACCAGGATCGTAAGCAACGTTAATTACAATGGATGTACTTCGAACTTAGGACCTCTCGATCATCAGACCACATTAGTTATTGCGATACGATGACTCTATATCTAGAGCCATCATATTATTATTAATTTGCAACACCCTAGTGCCTTGGGAAGCACGTAAAGCCGTTGGTCCTGCGCTTGATCTCTCTCCGGTCACACCCACGACACTCCATAGAAACGAAACGATATTATTGCCTACACTGCTACCAAAATAACAGACTGTACCTACCTACCCTACCCTACCTTACTACCTACCTACCCTACCCTACCTTACTACCTACCTACCCTACCCTACACTACCTACCTACCCTACCTTATCTACCCTACCTACCTACCCTACCCTACTCTACCTACCTACCCTACCCTACCCTACACTACCTACTACCTACCTACCCTACCCTACACTACCTACCTACCCTACCCTATCTACCCTACCTACCTACCCTACCCTACCTACCTACCTACCCTACCCTACTCTACCTACCTACCCTACACTACCCTACACTACCTACGCTACCTACCTACCCTACCTACCTAAAATTTTCTCCTGACAATAACGAACACAATAAAAAAATAATTATACAATTTGGTCCAAACGTTCGCAAGTAATGCGTTTACATATATTTCGGTGTTTCTTTTTTATATATCGTCGTCTTAGTTAGAGTGAAAAGCTCGGGAGTGCAATTTTGGTCAGATTTACTTTAATACATTTTTTGAAAGAAAATAACCTTTATATAAATAAAACCTTTAAATAAATAAAAAAATTAATTTTATGCATTTGAATAAATATCAGAATAGTACACTAAAACATAAAATTAAAAAACCTGCGGTAATAAAATTTTACAGGTCGCTGTTTTTTCATACTCCTGTAAAATTGACTCTTTCATTCTTTCGAGGTTTTCACTCTAAGGCGACGATATATAGACTAGCTCACCCGACAGACATTGTCCTGTTCCTATCTATCTACCCTACCTACCCTACCCTACTTACCTACCTGCCTACTACCCTACCTATCCTACCTACTTACCTACCTACCTACCCTACCTACCTACCTACCTACCCTACCTCTAAAATTTTCTTTTTATCCAATTTGGTCCAGCCGTTCGCAAGTTATGCGCTTACATACATTTCTGCGATTAATTTTTTTGTATATAGAAGATAAGCTGGGGAGGAGTTCGTGGCGTGGCTAAGTAAAACCAGTACGTATCGACCGGCCATGATGATTAGGTAAGCTACGCTTGCCGGGGTTAGTCTGTGGATAAGTGACTTCATACGGAGATCCCTCTGTGTCTCAAAAAGCAAATAAAACCTTGACTTTCAAACTCAAAATCATTTATTTCAAATAAACCATTTACAGGTACTTTTGAATTGTCAGAGTCAGTCAGTCAGAAAGTTGAAGCTAGTTGCTCGTTCCAAACAGTAGGTTTCTATGGAGAAGAACGAGCAAGAAACTCCATGAACAACACTCTTTTAAAATCAATAATAAGTATGTTACAAATTTCGGTTACATCATTCATATTGAATCTAGGGTACAAGTCGTGTACGTTAAAAGAGGTTTAGATAAAAATATAATCATAATAAACAATTCAAAATAAAATTAGAATAACCCAGGCAGCTAAGAGATGACCAGTCCCAACTAACGGCGCCCGTTCACGAACATGACGCACGGATCGGCATCATTTGACTCAACCATTTTGAAGGGAACCGAATGATCCAACACGCGCGCCACCGTCAGCGAGACATTCCAGTGAGCATGACATACTCCCAACCGCCAGGGCACATTCAAGTCAATGAAAGACATACCTCGTAAATGGTAGCTTTAAATAACATAGTGCTCACATGTATGTGCTTTGAAAAATTATATAATACTAACTACTACTTCAATTCGTAGATATTTGACAGTAGTTATGGATATTCAAAAGCTAAAAGCCTGAAAACCAGTCTTACTAAGGGGTATCGTGTTACCCAGTAACTGGGTTGTGGAGACAGACAGGCAGTCGCTACATGTAAAAGACTTGTGTTCAGCTGCATCGGCTTAGACTTGAAGACGACCCCAACATAGTTTTTTGGTCGATTCTGTAAAATTCAAACAACAACTCGCATGTCACAAGGTTCAAAATGACCTTGATATATTTGACACTTTGAATCGGGTTCGAGTGCGAAGTGAGCGTCGAAGTGATGGGAAATTACCTTACAGAATACCACTTATACTATTTTTGGAGGACATTCACTATATCTGGAGGTTCGTTAAACATTAAAATGGGGTTAAATGTTGATGATCATTTACTATTTTTAGAGGTCATTTACTATATCTGGAGGTTCGTTAAACATAAGCCATTTATAGTTAGTGACAGTGAAGTGAATGAAGCATTGGGTTATTTACTTCTATCAAATTCTTCGGTTTGAGAGACAAGTACGTTACGCAATTAACGCACCGATCTGGTGAAACAAAGTTGAGGTCAAAGAACGAAAAAGGAAAAAGAAGGTAAAAAAAGAACAAAAAAAGTAATTAATCTTTCTAAGACCGAAGAATCAAATGAAGGACTCAACAATCAGCGGCCACCTTGGCAACCACTACACATTATGACAGCTCTAAACAAAACAACAAACGTTAAATCGTTCCCCGTAAAATATTACTAGTGATAGTTCAATCGATGATGAGTAAGTACATAATGCGTATGTACATAACACACACGCATGTGTGTGTAAAGCCAATGTAATCCAAGTATTGCCCACTACACAAGCGCTTGTTGATTAATAATTTTAGCAGGACAAGCCTCCACATGAAAAATCGTGCATTGAAAATGTTTAAATTTTGCACACTGAAATGAAATATAACAACGCTGTGAAACTATATCGTCGTAGATTAACAATTTCTCTATGCAATTATGAGCTTTGCTGTCATGATAATACAGAACATTCATCATCACATTGATTAGGTTTATCCTAGTACTAGCACTTTTCCTGTGACTTCGTTCGCGTGAGTTATCTTACGGATCCCTATTTTTTTTAATAATAAAATTTAGCCTATATTACTTAGGGATAATGTAGCATTCTAATGGAGAAATATTTTTTGAAATCGGACCAGTAATTTTTGAGTTACATCAAACAAACAAATCTTTCCTCTTTATAATATTATTTGGATATAGAAGAAAGTATCCGTCCTCTATTAGATCATCCAAGAGTGGACCCTCAATGATACATAGTCGCAGCCAAAGACGGAGGAGGGGGGGAGGGATCAACTTGGCTTAATCTCAAGAATTGGGGAGGTATATAAGTGTATAATTTGGATGATTTTGGGGAAACCCCTGTAACCTAGGATCACGCCTATAATGATACCTAACTAGGGCACGGCCGACGCAGTCTAGTCTCGGTACCTTAGAACTGCAAGAAGATCGTCTACCTGAAGAGTATCTTCTACGAATGGTAACTATGAACACATTGAATGGTCAAGTTTTTTCAAATTCGGTCACTCGCCATTGGTTACATGCCTTTGGTTGACTCTAGTGTAGACAGGGTTATAAGACGACAAATATTGCTTACTTGCTTAGCTAAAATATACCCAAACAAGGAAATAATAAGGAAATACAAATGCACAAAAAATAAATTAAACATACCATTTTTGCAAAAGTAAATATTTTCAGTATATTTCGGCGTGCCATCAGTTCAGATATGCTATCAGGTTTTTATCTAAGTCTGATTCAACCATTCAGGTCGACAACCTAGCGACTGATTTGGATTTCTTTGCAACTATTATGCCTGATTGTCGTGTGTTGGTACAGGTACCAAATTTGTGAATTCACAAATTTACTTAGTCTTAGAATGATTAGGAATATTGATAACTCTCTTTAATGCTATGGAGCAAATTATTATTACCTATGATGTGGCTTTTAACCATCTTTGGATAATTTGATCTCGGATTTCGGTACCATTTAATATCATCTCATCATATCATCAATAGATGGTGTTATCAAAATCACCGCAGTGGTCATTTAACTGAAGTGTGTAGAACATTCTCATTTATTTCTTTATAATAAAGATAAATAGTTTTTTTTTTTCAAAAATAAATATAATTGAAACCTACATAAAAAAAACTAAATTTAAAATTTTTGTCGGTCTCTTTTTCTGTTTATTCGGGCGAATCTCTGAAACGGCTGGACCGAATTTGATGGGACTTTCACTGGCAGATAACTGATATTATAGGGAGTAACTTAGGCGAACGAAGTCGCGGACATCATCTAGTAATCAATATGATTAATTATTGCATTTTAGGAAAGTTTTATCACAGATTTTTCTGTCCGAGATCATACGAGAGAAGAAGAATGTCCCTATCGACTTATAATACCGTCATCAGCAAAATATAGCAACACAACAATCACCTACTCCTCTGCTTACCTTTCTATGAATAGGCAACACGTACTGATATGTATAAACAAACATACCTCGTCCCTATTGCCATCTACCGTCTTTACCGCAAAATAAAGCAGCATTGATCATCACGACGATAGAGAGTCGTATTTACTGAGCCAACTCGAACGAAAACAAACGAGCAGTGAGTCAAAGGCGTCCTAAAGGTGACTTTAAAATAATTATTTCGTGCTAAAAGTAAAGGATTCACACTGCAATCTCGTTCAGTCATATTTCGACTTGTTATTTTGTGTTGTTCATGAATTCATGCGTTTTCTTTGAGAATTTAACTAAATTTCGTTGATGAATTTAATAATGAGAGCAGTTGTTGGTTTAAAAATTGTTGCTCTAAGAAGGGTAGTTAATAAAGTAAGCCTGTGTTAGTCATAAAACGCAGCCATGATCCATGTCTTCCGCAGGATGAAGTATATGTTGTCTTCCCACTGTCCTAATTCTACTTATCTATACTATATATATATATATATGTCACAGTCAAAACTCTTAACCAGTCAAAACTACTTTTGAACAGTTTAAATTTATCCCTAATATTTAGAAACCCATTAGTGGTAGGTTTTTTTTATGACTCTTGAAACTTTGGTTTTATAGTGATTCTTATAACTAAGGCGTTCCGTATTTTTGATTATGTAACGCAAACGCGTTTTATATTAATAAGGGTTTTTACTGAACCCAGTCAAAAGTAGTTTTGACTGGTTAAGTGTTTTGACTGTAACATATATATCTATACTAATATTATAAAGCTAAAGAGTTTGTTTGGTTGAACGCGCTAATATCAGGATCTACTGGTCCGAATTGAAAAATTCGTTTTGTGTTGGATAGTCCATCGAGGAAGCCTATAGGCCCATGCGAAGCCGGGCCGGGTCGCTAGTCGTTTATAAACGATGGTGGAATGATGAAAAGTTCTAGGTTGGTCGCTAAAAGATTCATAACAATTGATCATCTTTTTTATATAAATATATTTGTGTATGTACATTTATATAGCTGCATAGCGTGTACGCAAAATACACGCTCTGAGACGTGGAGTTGCGGACACCAACCCGTTATTAGGTATCATACCATGCGTGATGCGATACCATGTATATCAGCTGTCTGACACCCATAGTACAGAGTCTGTCTAGTTTGGGGTCAGGTGGCCGTGTGTCTGATGTCCTCATATACCTATATATCTTCTAATGTATAATAATCTCGTGTCATAATTATTGTTTATTATCGAACTTCTCCCAAACGGCTTGACGGATTTTTATGAATTTTTTTGTATATATTTGATAGGTCTGAGAATAGGTCGTAGGCCATTTTTTTATATTTATTTATTTTTTAAATTCCTTAAAACCATCCTTACTTAACCTAAGGCAATAGCCAAGCCAATATTAATATGGCAAAACAACTTTTGCGGGGTCAGCTATTTATTATTATAACTGTAACGTTACGTTATGTCGTTCGAGGTGGCGCTGAATAAAAGTTCCTGGAAGAACTTGGGACACGTTTGCCCAGCAGTGGGACAGCGTAGGCTAATTAAAATTAAAAAAAAAACTGTAATGTTTTCTTCATTCGAATATTTTATTTAAGGGTGGATTGGTTAGAAATTTATCAAAACTCTTACAAAAAAGACAACTTTAAAACCTTCATCCTCGGGATAATAAATTTATCCAGAAATATCCTGAATTATTAAATAGTTCGGGTTCAGTTTTGCACAGCCTTTTTATAATAAAATTCGTCGAATAAATTCTGTGATAGCTGTTTGCAGCTCACTACAATACCCAGTATTATGGCTGTCATCAGTGTCTCAACACTGCATCCCTGCTAAAAATGGAATTGTAAAAATATGATAAGTATATATATAATTATACATAGGTGTATATAAATTTATAATTACTTATGAAGTTAAGTACGATTTAATACTGAGAACAGATATTTTAGTAAACTACACAAAATGCATGATGAAAACATACCTAACCTGTATTTTGATTGAATGTACGTCTGTACAACGAAGTGAACGACAAACAATAGTGTTGACATAAAGAAATATGAAGAGAAATAGGTATCGCTCAAATGAAGATTTAATTCTATTGAATTGTAGGTTTCTTTTTGAGATTACCTACCTCGATGAATTTTACATTGTGCTTGAATTTCCAAATCAATGTTAGAGTTGGTATTAACACAACAATATAATCTGGTATCTTTTATTACACATACCTAATGTCAATGCTTCACAAAGAAGTCGTTAAATAACTAACTCAGTATAGGCAGGCCGCTGGCCGTTCGTTTACCTAGCACTTTTTATTGCTCCTCATTTACATAATTCCAAGACGTAAACTAGTATCTTTGGTATAAGAAAACTGTTTTTTGGAGGAAAACATTCACGGCAGACTGACAGTGCCATCCTTATGTCGTACTTGCAAAAATAGCACACGCAATAAATGCAAAACTCGAAAGTTTTAACTTGAATAAATTTTATAAGGTCGGTTAATAATGTATGAAAATTGAATTAAACTAAAAACAAACTTCAGTGTCATTCTAAACCGCACACAGTCATACTTTGCTCTCTGAAACCTATCGTTTCAGAAGAATCTAAGTACATAAGATGAAGGAAATAGATACCTACTGAAAATATCTTCTTTCTGGCCTTAAAAATCGCATAATCACACTACGTTATTCTAATCTATAGTCTTGACTGCTGAGTACCATAAACCGCTGTCATTACCCTTGACGTACTGAAAACACAGAATTCCTATAACAATGGTGATGACGCACCATGCGCAAGCGATGACAGGAAAATAACGCTTATTTATATGTGGTATAATGATTAAAACTGTGTGGTATGACAAATATAGTTGTAATCACCCGACTACGGCGAACCAAAGGAAAGGTTGAGTTTACCGTCTGGCTATAGAATATTTCTGTACGTAGTTATTCCTTGTGATGATCAATAATGTGGTGAGCAGAAAATGAGGTGGCTGTAATAGTTACTGACTAAGTTCGGCCTAAATACGGTTTCATAAAATTACTCATTTGACGTACGTATTTATAGCTGAACAAGTTAAGGCTGCTCTCTTATAAAAAAGGTTGAAAGAAGCATGTAGATGAAGGAACTTTTCATCGGCATTTACACAGAAATTACATCTGAAAAAAATTGACAGTAATCTACATGATATGATACGTAATTTGGTTTAGCCACAATTTTTCTATCGGTATCACATAATAACAAAAAAAATGACAAATCACCTCCAAATCATTGAGATGAAACCATTTAACTCCTTAATTTCTTTTCAAAAGAGTATAAAAAATATCTACTGTTTTGCAATACAAAGGAAAATTATTTGGTTTTGTTACTTTTTACAAATATGTAAGTATTATTATTATTACAATAAATTAAAAATGCGTCCGATTAAAGACTGCGTCTACATCACCCCCGCACTCGTCCACAAATTCAATACGGGCCAAATGCTCAAGGTTATTGACATGTATACAAGCCTAGCCCATTGCTGGGCAGTCAATTCCCTCTTTCAGAAATATTATACAATAACAGGTACATGAGAGGAGCTCGTGGCTAAATAAAAGCCGTACAGATCGATCGTTCAAAGGTTAAGCTACGCTTGACGCGGTCGGTCTGTGGATGGGTGACTATCCATTTCATAGCGAGTTCCTTCCGTGCCTCGGAAAGCACGTAAAGCCGTAAATTTGTAGATCTTTGGCAGTCGTTATGGGTAGTCAGAAGCCAGAAAGTCTACCAAGGGGTATCGTGTTACCCAGGGACTGGGTTGTGGAGGTCCGATAGGCAGTCGCTCTATGTAAAGGTATTGAACTGCATTCGGTTAAACTGGAAGCCGACCCCGAAATAGTTGGTAAAAGGCTAGGCAGATGATGATGAACAAGTACATACATGAGAAATTTCAACTTTGTTTCTGAGATGGCAACGCATGTGCAAGTTTTCTGGTACTGCAGATGTCTAAAGGCAGTTGTGACTATTGGCACAGTATAAATGTTAGTAAGTACTACAGTACAATAGCGACACGCTCCGCCTCCCTCCGAAACTGTTCCTCACCTCTTTCCGCGTCGAACGACTGGTACAGTACGATTCAAACTTAATGGCGGCTCTGAACACGAGGCGAGTGGCTGCGCAGTAACAATTTCACGTGACGGCGGTGGTGAGGGACGGGGCACTGCGCAGCCAACAGCGCGTTTCACAGCCGCCATTAAGTTTGAATCGAACTATACTGGGAACTGCTTTTAGTTCGAGCGACGCGTAGACACGCACACACATGCACGTATTTGTACAGTCTGTTATTGTGGTAGTAGTGTAGGCAATTATATCGTTACGTTTTTATGGAGTGTCGTGGGTGTGCTACTGGTGACCACTTGAATGAAAATAATGGTGTCGCTGGCTCTGGTGCCGTCTTTGACTTCATCCTTTAGTTGCCTTTCCAACAGACGTGGAGGAGATGGAATGGTCCATTCTTTCCCAGGATGACATGAACATATGGTTTTAGATTAATGAGGAAAGATGTTCGATTTAAATATTATGCTAATTATAAATACACATATTTAAATTTTTCCTTCTATTACATGAAACGTAAAACGATAAACATTTTGATTTGATATAGTAATTGAAACAGGCTTATGAATGATTTGTTTAATAAATACTATTAAGGAAACAGGTGTTTAGAGATAAAACTTGCATATAAATACATACAAACATTTTGGTAATAATGAATAATAAACCTTTTCGAAAAGGTTCGGGAAATCTCATCCCTCTTCAAAATGTGACGGGTAACATAATTAAATACTTGTTATATTACGTACGTTTCTTTTCACAAGTTTTATAAGTACAGGGTAAGCAAAAATTACATATTATGGTTACCACGTTTGCTTCTAAGTATCACAGTGAATTCTAAGCTATATAAATATAGTAACATAACATATCTAGAGGTCTAGAAGAGTTAGGATACACCCACCGATATGGCTTTGGAAAGAACAAGGTCTTTTATAATTACTGCTACTGGTGTCATAGACCTTGCTTTACCTAGCTGTTTTGTCCAATCAGAAAATTGAACCTAATGGTCAACGCAATTAGAGCATTAATATAAACATTGATTATTTGATAATGAACCAAAAGCAATAAACATAGAGTTGAAAATTGTACGAAAGATGAACACGAAATTGTGTCTTGTAGACAGTTTTCAAATCAATTAATAAATGAGATTTTTTCTACATTGCTGCTTTGTATGTTTCAGAACTAAGACCATGCATTAACAAAGAAATTGTAAACAATCATTTCACTGATGGCATTATGTGACTATAGTTAATATTGTTTGTGTAATTATATAATATAACAACTATTAACTACGCAAAATGAAAGTTTTATATACATACTCTATATAGGTACATACATACAAATAAATAATATTTAAGTGTATGTTTGTAATGTCAAAATAGTAGCTTTTAAAAAATGCATACGAAAGTATTTATGGTACTTAGGGCAGGAAGAAGATATAAAAAAAACCATTTTTATTTTTTTTTGTCTATCTCTCTGTCTGCCTGTTTGTTTCGGCTAATCTCTGAAATGGCTGGACCGATTTTGACGGGACTTTCACTGGTACATAGATGATGTTATAGGCTAGGCTACTTTCAATTCAGAAACACACACGCTCGTATTTGTACAGTCTGTTATTTTGGTTGTAGTGTAGGTAATTAAATCGCTTCGCGTGTATGGAGTGTCGTTCGTTTGTATGGAGTGTCGTAGGTGTGCTAGGGGAATGAGGCTCTTAGTGGGTCGACATAAACTGAACATGATGACGACTTTAGTAAAAAGTTAATCAAAGAGTAAAATCTACATATAATTAACAGAGAATGTTTGTTAGTTTTTTACAATTCATCAGTTGAACAGAATGTACCGAAATCTGGCACATTTATAGATATTGATTTAGCATAACAAAGGGTATTTCTTATTCTGTTTTTGTGTTCTCGTAGATTACTAATTTCAGCTGAATTTGAAAGCCTTTTTTTTTTTTTTTTTTTATCGTTTGATAGGCGTACCTTTGACCACTATCTCACCTGATGGAAAGCGATGATGCGGTCTAAGATAGAGCACGCTTGCCTAGAAGTAACCTATTCACTCTTGACTTAAAGACTCCCGGGTTGTAGCTATCAGGAAACACAGACTCAGGCAGGGAATTCCACTCCTTAGCAGTACGCACAATGAATGTGTTCCCAAAACGTTTTGTGCGTGTGGGTGGGATGTCCACCATGTACCGGTGGCGCATCGCCGTACGTCTTGTGGTCCGATGATGGAACGGGCTCGGCGGAATTAAATTATGCAATTCTGTCGCACACTCCCCAAAATGCAACCGATAGAAAACCGACAGGCCAGCAACTCGGCGTCGATGCTCAAGACTTTGAAGCTTTGACTCGACATTGCCAAGTCATTTGAGAGAAAGACGAAGTCGCGAACAGAAGCTACTAGTGAAAACTTTTGTCATTGGATTGAGAAATGTGTACCTTATCTCCTACAATACTAAATCCAATTTGTCTTTGAGATCTTTTCTATACTCATCCCCTACCTAGCCTTTTCTCAACTATGTTGGGGTCGGCTTCCAGTCTAATTAGACAAAGCTGAATAGCACTATTTTACATAGAGCGACTACTGTCTGACCTCCACAACCCAGTTACTGGGTAACACGATACCCCTGGGTAGGACTGGTTGTCAAACTTTCTGGCTTCTGACTACCCATAACGACTGCTAAAGATCTACGAATGACAGCTGATCAACGAAGGACTTTCCGAGGCATGGAGGGGTTTGAAATGGTCACCCATCCAAGGAAGGACCGTGGCAAGTGTAGCTTAACCCTGACCGATCTATATGGCCAAATACTCAAACAAACAAATTCTACTCAATTTTAAGCTGCCTTTAGTCTCGTACTGTCACAGTCACTTTGACATAAAGTAAAAGAGACAGCACGAGACTTAACGACATCTTAACATTGAGTAATTGGCCTTAAGAATGTTAAAACAAAGGCCGTACAATAAATAAATAACGTTACAATATCGTAACATAATACAACATGTCTTAAAACTAAACAGGAATTGCACACTCCTTATTTTATAAGTACGAGTCGTACCTACACAATATTTTTCAAGTGCAGCAGTAAAACGATACTAGCAAGGAGTCAGTTTCGCGCATGCGTCGTGGCTAAATTGCCGGGTTGGCGACTCGCGCGCACCGTGCAACGCGCATGTCACTGGCAGGTTGACGCATGCGCAGTTTGCACACCTTGCGTTTATACCACAGGCTTTCTTGCTGGCTGCTTGAAATCGAATCTATTAATACATTTATAGTTATATAGTAGTCTTTTTATTTGTAATTTAAAATGTAGGTTATTTGTTATTGTCTTCAATTAGTTTATCGTTGTGTACTTAGAGGTATTGGTCATTTAGATACGACTATACGACATACTATTTTTTTTTTTAATCTTTATTTATTTAGAGGCTTTTGGTTATCACACATAACCATGTCAGCCCCATTATGACTCATAACAGAAAAACACAACTAAAAAATAAAAAACCAAACCCCAACCCCCCAACCAACCTACCTCCCACCTACCAACCACTGCCAATCAAATTCTTTTTTTTTTCAAATTATTTGTGTACTTCGTCATTGACGTAACGTTTAATTGTATAATTATGTTACACTTACATGTCAGCTGTGAAGTCACCTTGTATAAATAAATAATAAATAAATAAATAATACAACTAAGGGATCAGAGATACACGACATACTTAATATTATGTCATAGTACCTTTTGTCCGCAACTTCGTTATCGTGGATTTTCATACGGATTCATAATTTTTTGACAGTTAAATACAGCCCTCAATAATAACATAGCTGCCATCTGCTGGGATGTGATTCTGTAAGACCTCATTCTAAACTTCGAATCTGAATCAGCTGTGAGTTTCTTGATTGGCATTCTAAACACTCGGTTGATAATAGGGTATTACACCCAGTTTTAAAAAGTGTCTCAATGAAATTCTGTAGTGCTAATATGCCACCAAAAAAAACACAACATTTTTATTCAATCGATAAGTGCCATAAAAATGCATCTAAATTTTAAATTTTCAAATTTCGCGCGTAGTTTGACGAAAACGCCTCTTACTGGACGCCATATTGCTCAGCGTAAATTACGTCAGTTGTTTTTGTATCAAATGAGCTCATATTAAATATGATAATTGTATATCATTTAAAAATAATTAAAAGCATATTTTGTAATAGGTGTAATAATGAAAAAATTACGTTGGTTACGAAAATAATAAAAGTACAAAGCCTATATTACGCCAACCGGTTGACTGACAGTTGACAATTTTTTGTTTACACAGCCGTGCGGCGTAATAACATGGCCGCTACTATTTCACGATGTTTTATAACAGATTAAAAATACTGAAAACTTTGAAGTGAATTTAAAAATTTGTTTTGTTATTTTATTAACTAAAACTTACATTTTCCGACTGCTTTATGCCTAAACTGTCTCAATAACATATTTACAGATTTTTTCTCGTATAGACTAAAATACCCTATTCCAATTTACACTAGCGCCACCCTTGCGAGCGTGTCAGCGAGTTAAACTAAATTGACAGGGAGATTTTGACAGATAAAGTATGAGATGACGTAAGAAGTGGCATTCTGTAAGGTAATTTCCCCGTCACTTCGACGCTCACTTCGCACTCGAACCCGATTCAAAGTGTCAAATATATCAAGGTCATTTTGAACCTTATGCGAAGTGAGAGTGAATAGCGATATGAGATGCGAGTTGTTGTTTTGAAATCGGATGCTAAGTTTCCGAGATTACCTGCTACATCTAAACTTACAAACTTTTCTTTAAGTGTTAACTTAGTATAATAATCAATTACGGTTATTTCCGGTTTTAAGTTATAATATTGTATTTTCCCTGTAAGTGATTGTGTCAATCTTTTAAGAAAATAAATGAATGTTATAATATAATTGCTTATTTTTTTACACGCAAACAAGGACTTAATAATCCATCCATTAATACTAATCCGTATCCATACTAATATTATAAATGCGAAAGTGACTCTGTTTGTTACGCTTTCACGATGAAACGGCTGAACCGATTTTGATGCAATTTGGTACCAATATAACCGACATTCAAGCCGAGGAACTTGCGGGCAAAAGCTAGTAATATTATAATTTTAACCTATTTTATTTGTATTATCTATCTTGCACTCTCAGATTATGAAACAAAAGGCAGATAGACCGCGCGGAACACTGAGAGTGAAGCCACAAAAGCAAATACAAATTCAAAAGCGAATATAATCACGCGATTGTAGGCATTCCTTTTTGAATTTGTATTTGCTTTGGTGGCTTCACTCTCAGGGTGGTCTATCTGTCTTTTGCCTTCATAATCTGAGCTTGCACTTAACATCATTTAATTGTATCAAAATGTTAATTCTATAAAATGAACCCTGTACATGTATCTTCGACAACTGTATTGTCAACCTTTCCTCGTTCGTATTCAGGATAAAGAAACGTTACTTCGCAATAAGCGCACACGCAGACCACTCGGTAACTTTATTTCGCCACGAACGCGTTCACTTGTTAACTGTCAAAAATGCTCCGTCATCGTGACCCTGGATCACTACACTAAGTCCGATGCACAATATAACAATATTTTTACTTGACAAACTAATATAAATAAGGCACTTTAATTATATCGAGCGACCTAAATATTTATAATAGAAACGAGTACTCGAAATTGCCGCCGAATGATTTTTCTCTTCGGCGCGTATCTGTAGCAACCGTATCGATCGGCACACGCCCCATTGCCGGCGAGCTATCCAAGTCGCGCCGCGCCACCTTAACTGCACGCGGAATGGAACGCGACAAACTGAAGGTTCTTTTGTCATGTGGTGATTTGCAAAACGTACCTAAACACGGTAAGGGCGTAGTCGGTCGACAGCCAAGTGGCGCACTCTCGTGAGAGATGAACGAACAGATAAATCTGAGAGCAATGTTATGTTACGACCACGAACTATGTAGCACATACATTGCGCGGTAACCACGCGTTAGCCGAGTTCTGCAGAGTGGCTACGCAGCGTTGTACCTCGTACAAAGGCGCATGCTCAATAGTGTTCTGGTTCGTCGGTGGTCGATGGTAAGGGGTGCAGGGTCGCAGAGCTAGTGCGGCCTCGCGGCCCTCTTCGCCGCAACGCAAATCGTTGAAATCAAAACTTTCACGCTACGAGAGCGCTACGAAGTTTTACTGCTACGAACTTCCTGCTACGCCGGCCGTAGCGCGGCGCACTCAAAACTTTGTTCAGAAAGCTTTTTTATTTGTCACTTTCTGTTATCAGTTGACTGAAAACTTGAGCTCTTTATGTTTGAGCGTTAGGATTCAGATTTCAATACTGTGCGTTGTTATGAAGCGGGTGAATAAGATATTGTGTCTCATATTCTGCGTGCCTGACGACCCGTTTTGTGTTGAGGTCTATTCGTTAATGATTCTTATGATATAAAAAGACTCGTTCTTTGTTCAAAGAAATTCGAAACTTTAACTCAGCAAATGAATATACCTACCGATTGCACCATCCTGATCACATAATGCGAACAAAGTCGTCTGTTTGTAGTGAAACTCGGTTATTACCAGTGGCCAGGCGGGCGGCGGTCGAAGGCATTGTGGTGTCCAGGCAGCAGGCACTCAGGCAGGTCTCGGTTCAGTTTTGTTGTTCGAGTCGCAGGTGGGCGCTGCGGGCCGACCCGCGCCGAGTCGCGCCGAGCGCGCCCGAGCTCCGCGACAGAACGACGTAAGTGCCGGCGGCCGCGCGAGCCGCGAGCTCCAGTCTGCGCTCGGCCACCACCCTGTTCGCTTGTGACTGTGACGCCGTGCTGTGACACATTTGACAGTTGTTATCGTGAATCGTGTGATGTTTTCGTATCGGAACTATGGTGTATCCCAATGAAAATGTGGAGTGATTTCCAGGTAAGTCCTCCTAGTTATAAGTGTTAGTAAGAGCTGTGTAGCGGCTGTGAAGGTTTCGCATTTATTTCGAATTCGACTTGTGTTCCCAGTCATAGTTCTGGTGTTGAATACAGTTTTGTTACAAGTTTATAATACTGTTGTAACTCGAAGTCTAGTCAATGTATGGATTGAGCTATTGGGATGAACTTATTTTTACTAAGCGTAACTAAAAGTTTGAAAAATATTTTTCATAACTTAGAGATTTTTTACCAAGTGGGTAGAATCGTTTAAGTCTTTTTGAGGATGATAGTCGCTAAGTGATTATTAGGCATTTAACCGTTTCTTCTTAGAAAATTGTTATAGAACTAACTAAAAATATACGTTTTAGATACTATTGTTATGTAGGAAAATAGATTTGGATTAGAATATTTTTCATTATTCTCATACTTTTTCTTTGTGTTTCTTATACGGTTTACCTCTATCATTACTAAGTCTGCAGTAACTTCTTGAAACTTTTCATTGTAATTCTGACCAACAAATATAATATTGCGCAACTACGAAAATGTTCCTTTCATCATACATATTGTTATTGTCTTATTCTAGGGTTTATTACTATTCTGTAATGGCCCTTAAAATATTCATAAAGTTTACAAGACGCGCGCCTTTTTTTCGAACTGACAGCTCGGCGCGTTTCCGGCGACCTGTCAAACGCCATGTGATAGATAGAAGGGCGCATTCGGTGGAGTTTTAAATCAAAGCGCGGTATTCGGCTCGAATCTCGATAACTGCGCGACGCTCGAGGCGAGCGAGAACTCGTCACAGAAATACGTAGTTGTTGTTGTCTCGTTCTGTAGCGTTGCGTTGTCTCGTTCTGGCGGCGGGTGTTTTTGTGTCGGAGCTGGTTTTTTGTGCGCTCGCCGAGGCTGGCGCGGCGGCGCCCGTTCGCTCGACTCCACTGACTCCACATTAATTATCGCCGACTTGGCTCGCCATCGCCAGCCAGCGCTAACGCACTTTACTTTCTATATTGCTACCATATTACTGGACTCTTTTACAATGCGCCGTGGTTTTTATTCGAATGTAATGAATAAATACATGTCCACTGCGATTCGTTAAGCTGAATGATACTAACACGGGTCTGACATTGGTTTAGAATTAGACAATTTGTAAGACCTTCAATTAGACATGATGAAGAAAAGATATTTAAAGTTGGTTTGAGATGAAACAGTCTATGTTTTGGTTTTGTTTTGAAAACCTCCTCTGTAAGCGAATAGGAGTGTGATCCGAGGTTGGTGGGTTTTCCTGGTAGCGGCTAGGGGCGCGTTACCATGGCGACGGCTGGGGCGCCCCGCCCAGCACAGGCCTAGAGCGCCTCCTCCATTCCACTTATTGAGATTTACTCCTCGACTGGAGTCGCCATTGGCGAGTCCACTTCGATACCTTTTGCTGTTCATTCTTTAGACGTTGTAAACGGAAAACAGCCTGTAGACCAAACATTCACTAATATCGTGGTTTAGGTACTTTGTATTCTTCTGGCTGCGATTGAAGTCTAGACTTACATGACAATTAGTAAGAAAATATATCCAACACTCTACCCAGGGGAGGGTCCAACGTTTCCAAATCTTCGACTACCAAATAAACAGTATCCGTATGTTTTACTTAGATACCTATATGTTTCACGACACTTACAAACTTTTGTTTGGGAGCTCCAATCCTTCCAAAATACATTATTCATATGCACAGTAAAAGGAAAAAAAGCTTTGTTGGGACTACCTACATAATGTTGAATCTATAGAAATACACTGATGACCACTTCAATGATATTGAGTATAAAAGTATATTTAAGACATCTTAAAGAAGATCCGTTAATTTTTTCGGGTACAAGGGTTGATCCAACTTATGCTTGACCCGAATCCGTTCCAAGAATTTGATCACCAATAGTTAGAAGCCGATACCTAAATATAAAAGCCTATATAGCCTAAATAAACTTGAATCACAAAAATTATAACAATTCCGGTCTATTTTTATCATGCATACATTTAAAGATTCAACGTTATGTATGAGCCGTCAAAATAAATGTATAAGTTGTGTAGTTGTATCAGGGTTGTTTGTAGGCCTATGTATGGGGGTGGGTGGGGTGGAATGCGACTTGTTGCAGTCACGTGTGGTAAGAAACTATGCACAAACTACCCTTATGCACTTATATAGTTCTACAAACGCTCCCCAAACGATTTAAAACTCTCGCTGCCATGAAATAGAGTCAACATTCATTCTTATATAGGTAGGTAGATAGTTTTATAGTAACTAGTTTGGCCACCCAATGTAATAAACTAGATGCGGTACCCGGTTTTGTTCGATCGTTGATTGCTGCCTTACCGTCGCGAGTATCTTCATTTTTAATGAGAAACGCTATAACGAAACAAGTTTCAACAAAACATTTATTTAGTATATCATCTTGTGCGTTCATTATAACATTCTAAGAAACAAATCTACAATTGTTTGACTGTTGACGCTCGGAACCAGCAAATTAGCAAAGATACGTCATAAAAATACGAATTTGTTACTTAAAGAAATCAAATAATATCGTTGTCTGCCGTTTCACTTGTTTTTCTATACGTTAGGTAATGTTTACAAAATCTGAGACATGACTAAGAGTCATAAAAAGTTTATTACTCGAAATTACATAAGTTATTGTAGTAAGTAATATATTAGCATTGTTATGAAGAAAGATGTTACCGGCAACTCTTATAAAAAAACGTTGACAGACGGTACACAAAACATAACATATTACCATAATAAATAGTTCGTTTCAATGGTGTTATTAACCTCTGAGCGAACGATCTGTTCATATACTTAACTGTTTCATAAAAACTTTAGATGATTAAAAGGCAGAAAAACCGCGCGTCACCATGACGGGGCTAGTCTGGTCCAACGATAGTGAAATAGGGTGTGAAGGAGCTCCCGTCGGTCAAGACCAAGTGTACAACGACGGCTGATAAGATTGGCATCTTGAAGGCAAAAACTGCGATCAACAAGTGCTTATTGTATTGGATTATAGTTGAAGATAGAACAGTAGTTCTGGCTCTCGCAATTTCAACTTCAAATTTGATTGAACCTGTTGTATTCATGTTTTCAATTGACGGGTTTGTTTATTTCCCAATATAATGTAGATTTCAAAAGCTAATTGGCTTTCAAATGATCAAAAGACACTTAACATTCAGAAGTTCTTAAATGCCTTTCTGTCGCTACAATATACTTTAGAGTGACAAGAACAACACGAGACCTAACCGAGACCAAATTGAGTTGGTTTTGAGTATTTGGCTATTATTCTCACTTATCCTTATGCATAAATCATCATCATCTGCCTAGCCTATTCCCAACTATCTATGTTGGAGTCGGCATACAGTCTAACCGGGTACAGCTGAATACCAGTGTTTTAGATGGAGCGACTGCCTATCAGACTTCCACAACCCAGTTACTAGGTAACACGATTCACTTTGGTAAGACTGGTTGTCAGACTTTCGTCTTGCTTCTGACCACCCTAAACGACTGCCATAGATCTACAAATGACAGCAGGGACCAACGGCTTTACGTGCTTTCCGAGGCACGGACGGAACTCGGTATGAAATGGATGGTCACCCATCCACGGACCGACCGCGGCAAGCGTAGCTTAAATTTTGACCGATTTATCTGTACGGCTTTTTCTTAGCCACGAGTTCCATCCTCCGTTAGCATCCTTATGCATGAATACAATCCTCAACTAAGTTTAGCCGTGTACTAAACATTGGTTTGAGAGGTACCTACCTAGTCTTGAAAGTCAAAATAAGTAGCCGGGAAGTGGGATCTCTGTCTATGCTATCGACGGAAACGGCGGAAGACAAAGTACAAGAACAATCCGGTTTCTTAAAAAAATATACAGTTACCCACATGCGATCTGACGCAGTTGGGAGTCTTCCGTCACACTGTAGAGAAGAACGTCTTAATTATGAAGTGGTTCTTTATCAATAGCACTAAATAAGATGTTATTTTATTCAGTATCGTAGGTACTAGCATTCTTGAGCGCATTGCTGTGTACGTCATCGGCGCGGCGCGGACGATGTGAATATAATTATTTGTAACTGTACTGTTTCTTCGAAAATATTGTACTGATATTCAAATTAGACTATATCAGTGAAATGTAAGGTTTTTATTACGATTTTGTAGACGATAGTGTCGTAGTAATAGGGTCTATTTTCGCTAGTGAGCAGTTTGCTGCGCGCATGTACGGGCTACGAAATATTTTACAATTTGATTACGATTTTTCATGAGGCCTATCTTTGACAAATCATTTACCAGAACCGCTCATTGTAGTTACTATCTTTTTTAATAACTGGAATGAAATTCCTTTGATGATGTCAGAAGATTCTTGAAAATGGCAGTGATAGCCTTACGGTCACTTGCATTGAAAGCACGTTTAAACGTCTTCATTTCTCACCTTCTATTACACCACCGTAATAATGTAAATACCATACCATACATGGCAGAGATTCTAACCTCACTCCACGCACGTTAAATAAACATGTATGTAAACAAACAGTCTATCAGGCCGCATTATGAATCAACGTCACAATGAGCCGCTCCTCCTTAAGCACATCGCGTAATAATAACAACTTTTATTACACATTTGCCGTTAAATTCACGCTCGCATTGTAAACAATCGACCACGTGGAGTAAAAGTAATAGTAAACTCATAAACAAATGAATGAATTAGCCATAGCGGTGCCGACGTCATCGGCGAAGACACGCATAATAATCGCTTATGCAAACGAGCCTAATTATGTAAAGCATTATGAACCGCGCCGACGTGTTTTGACATACACTAACGACCAATTATATGGCTATTGTGTGACTCAATGAACTTGAAAGACATACAATAATATAGGGCATCGACACGCGCGCTGACTGACGCCGCCGGCACCTGTTTAGAAAAAAATATGCGAATGTCAGGTGCACCGAATTCAATGGTCGCCAGTATATTTTATTATTATTACTGTTTGGGCCGCCGAACACAGTTTGTTTACCATTTTTTGTCGATAGCTTATTGTCATGTTTGAGATGCATTCACAAACTCGTGCTGGCTTTCTCAATTGCTTTAAATACTTACATCATATTATAATACGGTTAGTTTTGTACAGTTCTTTATTTGCGCAAGTGTACCTAATCAGCGAACAAAATATCAGATTACGGTACTTTCAGTATCGCAATCTTATCTTTGCTAAATGTTTCGGCGTGATATAAATTGGGGAATTTTGGTTTGTTGATATTTTTCGCTAATTGCATATATTTAGCTGTATTTATCAGTATTCGCCAGCTCATTGGGCGCAGAATCGAGAACAGAGGGATAATAATATCTTTGGCATTCGCAGAGTGTCTCTTCCACGCTCTAAATATATTTCCCATGGCCTCAATGCCGCACCGCGACCCAATTACGTCTGGCAATAAAACAATATGTGAGTCGTTGAACCCTCCAGTTTGGTGTGATGGCTATGTAAACATTGCATCTGGGTAAACAAGCGAGCGCGGCGTGTCCGCGACGGACGCGAGACGAGACGTGCCACCGCCAATAATTTATGTAAATTCACGTCATTGTATAAGAGTGATGTTTTTATTGCAATCTTGTTTTGACGGTCAAGTTCGGCACGCGGCGAAAGTTAAACAAGTACAATAACTCTTAAAAGTTTGCACCGCGCATCTGAAACGATCGCCATGTGTCGTAAACGAACATGAAGGTTGAGCGCGAGTACCGTGACACACGTTGAACTTACAGCACTCGGTGCTTTACTATGTTTTATTTTATTAGTATTCAGAGCAGTGAGTTCACTCCTTCAGCTGATTTTACTACGAAAACAAATCTATCACCACTTGTGTCTATGTAATCTAACAATCCTCCTCTACGATCAATTACTTTGAATAAACTTGTGAATAGAGAGTTGTAAAAAGTTAATAGATAGTTTCGCTTAATAAAGGAATGTTATACCTAGTCGTAAAATTTTGCTTGTAGGACCATCAAAAATATCGGTAACCACAGCAACAAAACTTTATGCTTCAACGAAAACGTAAAAGTAAAACGAAGGTGTAATTTAGATTTTGTTTCAAATGTTTGTAAATAATGTTTTACTACAACCAGCAAGTAACGTAAAATCTTGTTTATAATTATGATAATAGCTTTATTATATACTACTACAAATCTATTTCGTAGGTAGTAACCATTAATCACTTATGAATGAATGAATGTTATTATTATACGGCAACCGGTCAACGATATCAGAATATTGTAAACGTCATTTTATAATCATAAGCTCATAAATAAACATGATGACGTATCGCGGGTGATCACCGATGGGCCGGACTCGGAAGTGGGCACTCTGCGCTCCGCACTCCGGGACGTAGGCGCGCGCGCATGGCGCACACCTCACGCATACGCGGATAATTATGTAACAATGTTTTGACATTCAACAACGACACATTTAGCGCGGACATTAAGTGGATCAATGAACTTGAGCCGTTTGTTGTGCTCGTTGTTACGCAACGATCGGCGTTTGAGTGAGATTAATGCGCGCGGATTATGGCACGCGATACATTTCAATTTACGTTCTGTTTCATTCATGACTCGAGATAATGACGACGTACTCGTTCCGCTTGTTTATTTGCTTTTGCTTGTCGCCGCCGGTGTCCGCTCACGTCTCGCGAACACTTTACATACTCGATCGGGCGCTGATCGACCGCGATTTATGTGCACTCGTCGCGATGCAACGCACACGTCACACCTTTGTAATCAGCCGACACGCTCAACTTCTTCAGTAAATCGAGCAATAATTTAATAAGCGTCGCCACTTCGCCAGGTCGCCACTCGTTTGCGTGCTTCAGGAGAAACTTTCAACATAAACAATGTTTATGTGAACACTAACATGTGTGCGGGGCGACCGACACTAGGAAGATCGTACTATTAGCTACAAGTTTGAGCACAAGACGGCGGGGTGAAGGGAGTAAAGTCTTCACCCATTGACGGTTGAAGCGCCCCGCGACACTTTCACTGCTCCGTTATTGCAGTTACTACGCGCCTACTGTGCACCGGGGGGTAACGGGCCGAGGGAGCTCCGCCACCCTACTGCATTCACCCTCGTTCTCACCCCGCTTAGGGCACGACTTACAACAAGGGTGCATGCCTTCTAAATTTAAGAATACTATCTCTAGCGTCATGCATCTCGTAGTCACTTACGACTTGAGGTATCGAATGATAGTGATAGAGAACTGCGATCGCTCTGAGACAGTTACGAATGCAAAATGTGAGCAACGAGCGTATCGACGGTGATCGTATCTCAAGTCTAGACGGGCGGGCAGTCGCTCAAAGTGGGACAATGTCAACTGTGAGGGCTCGCTATTATTTGCGTAGACACGTGTGCGTCGGCCGAGGAGCGGCGGCGCGAGTGACAAGTGCTCGTGAGTCGTGACGGAAGTTTGTAAACAGTGCCGGCCTTGCTCCCGGTGCGGCCCGCTGCACCGCATCGCACCGCATCGCGCCGCACTCACCCGGTCACGCACAATCTACATCGACGTGTTCCGATATCCAATTACACACTTCTATCAATCCATGAATGAAAATGATAATGTACCACCCGACCGACCGTGACAATCGATTCGATTCATATCTGCGAATCTAAGACAGGTGGGTTACTATTACTACGGCTATAACAACAAACTATTATCACGCGCACCGGCGCGATGTTATCGCTGCATGGAGAGTGGTGTAATCAGAGAGGCATCTTTTTGCAGCGATCTGTTTGGAGGATGAGTTCGAGTCGAGTGCGGGCGAGGAAAAGTGTAGATCGCGGCCGCGTCCTTTGGTAGCGGGTGTTCGAGCGGCAAGCGGTGATTGATGGCCGATAGATAGTCGCGACTCGACATTGAACCCGGCGGCTGCGGTGCACGCCTACAGTAAATATATCTAGTGCGGACTTCCGCTCGTGACGTCGCCTGTGACGTACGCCCTGACGTAGCCGGCTACGTAACATTTATTATACTTTTTGTTTACACTATAAAACGGTATTTACATTGTTATTGTTTTGTGGGGTCGTCGTCTTATCACTTTATTGCTTTACGTCTCGGTTTTCTTTATTGGCTACCTGTCTCTCGATTTGGTGACACTGATGTCAACGTTAAGTTGAATGTGTTTGCCGACTACATGAGATACAATACATCGCGTACGTAGGTAACCATGTTTCTGTGCTCTCGCCTACACCTTTTCGTAGAGGGTGTCCTAAAGATCATGAAAAAACAACGCGTTACAAAACATTGAAAGTATTCATTCCTCCATCTGTAGATATTGTTTTTATCCGATATACTGTTGGTTGTTACTTGTTAGCAAGTTAACTGGAACGCTCTCGGGACTAATCTCCTAAGTGCGTACTGTTCGGAAGAGGCTGGCGTCGGGGGGTGGGTACTCATTAAAAATTCATTCTTATTTGGTAGCTCACTCGTAATCAGCCGCAAAGGGGAGTACTACTCTACGTGCTGTGTGTTCTTCTTTGTCTACTGATTTATTAGTTTTGATTTTAGGATAGAACTTTATGTTATTTATTTTTGGTTATTTCGGAGTTTTCTGTAGCAGACACAAAGTCTGTAGTTAAAATTATACACAGTACTAATACTAGTCGTCCGAAGTATCGCTATTTAGTTCGATGACAAGAATTAACAAACTTCAGTATGTTGAAAGGAACGACAGACAAATATCCTTCAGAATAGAGGCCCTTAGCAACTAGCGTAGCAAGAGCTACGGAGGCGAAAATTCCTAGATAGCCTTATAAGTTTGATAGAAGAAATTGATTATTTCTAACGTAGAAGAAAAAAGAGCGAAACCTCCAATCATTCAAATAGCACTTCATTCCTTAGCCAATTATGTTGTTGCTACGCGTCGTAGCACTCCAGCTACGAGTCGTAGCTGGAGTGCTACGAAAAAGGATCAGGACCTCCGAGTTTTCATTCCGAACTTTACTCAGCACAAAGCGCCTAACATTCCTTTTCCATTAACAGTAATGACTTCCTTAACAGGTATACAAATAACATTATCTTACGGGTGTCACTAACCCAATAGCTGGTAATTAAATGCATAGTCATACATTTTTTAATAATTGGATAATTACAGTAATGTAGTCGCCTATGTGTGCGTTCACCATATTCCCCCATCGGGTGGGGGAGGTGGCCCCCGACTCACACCAACTCGTCTCTTTGATGTGCCGTACCATTTGGAACTCGATTGTTAACTCGAACTAGAAGATGAGAAAGTGGAAAGCCTAAATCAGTTTTCGTGCTAACCAAAGGACAAAAATTCAACAAATGTTTCTCCTATTCTATGTTTGTTTATTCTATGTTTGGTAACTACTTTTAAACAATCTACGAATATGCGATGTGGCAAAAGCAACTGCACTGGAAGTTGTGTCAAATAAACAATGGACTCTCTCATTAAAATTAAAGTGGGGCTTTCAGTTTCAGTTTGCTTATTTGGTAGTGCACTTACAATTAGTTCTTTTGGACATTATTAGATCGAGTCGAGTCTCGTTGGTAGGGGCAGAGCGGCGAGGGTTGGCCTCCCCACGCCTCCCCCTTCCCCCGCCGTCCTAATCCTCTACCCCTCCCGACCAGTGACGTCACCACTTACAGCTCTTTTTTGGCAATGAAAAAAGTGATGAAGTTATATTTATTACACATTTTCTTTCACTTTTTAAGTCTTCGAGGTCGTTGCTTTGTTTATTTGCTGTTCTAATAACATCGGATGTTTGTCATTTTATTGATTTTAACTGTGAAACAAATGGTCTGTGAATTGTTTGCCCTTTGTGATAAGATCTAGTCAAAAGTAGCGGCAGTTTTGTGGAACGACGACCTGATGAGTGACTCCCAAAGTTTCAAGCATGCGAACCTTAAGTGATACGCGATATAATCAGCGTCGAATCGTAAATAAACAAGGTTGTTTTTTAATAATAACGGTCATAAACCGGTTGTGGTGTAAGCTGCGTGCAGTAGGGTGCGATGATGTACGCATCAATCACAGATCAGCTGATCGGCGGCGGTCGTTTTCCTTTTCATCTTGCACTTTATTTAATTAATTATTGTTCGCCGCGGGCGGCGCGGGCGCCC
The DNA here is from genome assembly GCA_947361185.1 of Charanyca ferruginea. Taxonomy (NCBI): domain Eukaryota; kingdom Metazoa; phylum Arthropoda; class Insecta; order Lepidoptera; family Noctuidae; genus Charanyca; species Charanyca ferruginea. The sequence goes on from OX376076.1 coordinate 12,633,934, forward strand.
TCGGGTCTCGGTTAAGCCGACTAACCGCTGAACTAAAGCCTCTATAAACTTACTACGTTTACCGACGCTGTGATCAGATTATGAATGAACCACGTTTGATCTCAATTTAATCTAGTTCCTAGTGTAGTACACACCGGTGGGCACCGGGTGGCTCGCGACTCACGTTCCTTTGTTTTACATTTCGTCTCCCGTATCGATGGTCATTACTCTTTCTTTATTTGTTTTCACACTATTATGCTTTGTGATGTTGTGATAGCGTGGGCACGAGCGAGTTATGTCATGTACCGCTAACAATGGCGATTTTCGCTCGTAACCAATCGACAATGACAACTGCAATGGACCGCAATAAAGAATCGTGTTTGTGAGACGGCCGGTCCTTTGTTCGGTTATGCACGCGTTCCTACCGAAACAGGTGCTCGTTTTATGGGGCATTATTTCGCATTTAGTGGATGTCAAAGTCGAACAAACTCGCAACACTATAACTTCAACACGAATGATAGTTGCCCGCATGAAGTAATGAAGCGCAAGCGCCCCTATAAGCACCAATTATCACAAGATTGGGGAACGCCCATTATCCTTCGACTTGGTAAGTCTGGCGGTTATCAAGAGTACTACCAAGTGTAGCGACGAAGTGTGCTGGTAGCTGACGTATATTTAAAAGCATTTCAGTTGAGCAAGTGAACGTGTCGAGAGGGGGCACCTCGTATCGGCTGCGTCGTATTTCTCATTCGGAGCGCGGTGTTGCAACGTCGACGTGTAGCAAGACAGCGTTGTATCAAGCACAGAGAGCGGCTGTCACGTTGTCTTCAGGCTCGGCGTATGGCACGCGTGTGGTGCGCGTGTGTGGGTGACGTCAACGCGCCACTTTCTCCATACTTTCGTCGTTGCTGGTGCGCTAAAAAACCGCGCTCGCCTAGACGGCGACTATTAATACATACGATGCGACGTCGCACGCTCTGTCGCGCGAAACTATACGGAATTATTGTTCTGCGTGCACCAGGCGTGCGTGAGTTGTCTGCTGTCGACTCTCCCCGGTGCACCGAGCACCGCTACATCTACTCCACGAATAGCTGTAGCTTGCACTTTTTCCAGCTGAGTCTTGTTTACTTAAACATTCTAGTCTTCCAGTTGCTCAGTAGTCTGGTTTGTTGACGAATTACACATTACTCCGTCGCGACTACGAGTGCTCGCTAATGCGTCGTACAAACAAACTCCGCCAACTGAACGCTCACGCTCGAACCGAAGGCTACAGTTCTCTGGTCCACTAATTTTAAAAGTGCTTTATTTTAGTCCTAACAATTCGTGCTTTAATTCGCGCTGAAATATCGAACAAGTAAAATCCATTCGGTGCCATCGCACGCCTGTCTAATTAAGCTCTGTCATAGACTCTTCGAAGGCTCTATTACGAGCCGCCTCCAAACTTAGAGCGGACTATAACGCATTTGGTATTCAATCAGTAATTCTTGCCGACGGAGAGTGGGTTTTATGCGGGGGTAGTAAGGTCGATAACGCGAGGGTGGAGTGAAATTCAGCTCGCTCAGTGTGACAATTACGGCGATGCGGCCCGCCCCGCGCCGCCGCAATCGATAGGCCTACGGGGGGCTGGAGAGGGGTAGTGGGGCGGCGGCGGCGACGGTCATTACTTATGCAAAACAGCATCGGCACTGCGAGCGGCGTGCTGCGGCCTGCGGCGGCTGAGCCTGCCCGCACGCACCACCGCCGCCGGCGACCCTGCTGTGCCCATCGCTGTTGACCTTAGTCTGACATCGATTTATCGACCCACCTCACGAAATGAAACTGACGCAGCTGTAATACTCTGCTACTGTTTCAATTACCTGATGAAGCCGAATAGAGTCCTTTGTTAGATCGCATCGGGCACCGAAGTTTCGGCCCCTCATCTGAGTTGGCGACGAGCTAGTGGACACGGGGCCGGGGCCCGGGACTCGTTACTGAATTGGGAGTCAGTCTTTGTGCTCTCCCTCGACGCGGGAGAACCGGAGGGTCGCCCCTGACTTTTGTTTTGTACTGTATTCAACTGTTTGGATGCAATGTATTTAAAGTACGACATCAAAGCCGGAGTCTTAATTAAAATCCTGAAAAAAGGATGCCACTGTCCGATTAATGATAGAGTAACTTTGGTAGTAAACGCGGAATAAAGTTAATACAGCATTAGAAGAGATGAAAAATATGGTTAAGCTAACGTGTACAGTCACCAAAAGAGATAAGTATCCATGTCGCCGGGAATAGTTTACCTACTTAGAAACCGATGGGTGTTTATGAATAAAATAAAATACAATTAATAGAGAATAAACAGTTCAATGAAATAATTAAATTACATTCGAAAGCCTCCATTGGTTTCTAAGTAAACTTCAACTATTCCCGACGACATGGATACTTATCTCTTTTGGTGACCGTACATGTCTTGTCATAGTCCTTGTTGGGTTGAGTTATAGTTTTTATAAACACAATAAGGCAATGTATAAATTATTTGAATCCATGTAGGAAAAAATCGAATCGTTAAATTAATCCTAAGCGTCGACGCCGTCGAACTAGGCTAAGCTTGTGAAAAAGCTTCGCTCAGCGCAAGAGCTTTTGCGATAAAGTTTTCGCGCGAAAACTCATTCCCGCGCTTTATAACCTGTGAGTTTCCAAGGCTTGGAGGGGGAGGGCTTTATATAAGGCTCCCTCCGCTCCTCGCCCTCCTGTACATAATGTAATTGGCAACAGCGGCCGATCTTCAGGACGAGCATTGTGGGCGCTCGCTCGAGCGATGCTACACGGCGGCGAACGAACAACGTGCCGTCAAGACGTAGCTGAAAACTTCTCGAAAAGAACTTCTTTCTGTTTCTATTCTAGAAGTTGATAATGATTTGGATATTAAGTACCTATCTATTATATCCAACTTTCTATGTAGACTTCACTTGGTGTGGATAAATCTGCTGTCATTTGAAAATGAGAAAATATCAAAAGCAATATTGTTGCTAAAGCATGTTTTGTTTCCAATAATGATACTTAGTTTATTTGTTGTTGTTTTATTTTCATATAGGCACTGGATGATGACAATAAAGATAACGAATGTAAACTTACAATGTTTTGTTTTACGGATTTAGAATTAATTAGTAAATGTTATCAAATTCAGATAATGATTACATAACAAAACGATCGTTCATGGCTTCGTAAAGCTTATGAGATATAGCTTTACGAAATCAAAGTTGTCCAATGTCACTACGATGATGTTTAAGCATAAGATTATGTGCGGCGCGTTGGTTCGGTCGGCGGTATCGGCTCTTATCACACTACAGCCACGTTATCAGGCCTCAAGGTGACGGGCCGATGTGAGCCGATTGCACGACTAAAGATACGGCTGACAATTATTATGTGTTCAGTCCAATCCTGCGTTTCACAATTATATGATAACGAGATCGATTGAAGCGACTCTGACAGGAAAATGGATAAAGAACTCAATGCTGAAGACTTCAGGGGAAAGAAATTCTGATGACCAAAAGCAACATATCGTTTTCAGTAGATATCGTCGATGCATGATCTAGCACAAGTTCAATAACACGGATATTACACAGCAACAGCACGCCGTAATGAGTCACGATCACGAATCACTATAATCAAACGCACTATCAACTTTAACTCAACGACTGTTTACTTCAGCACCACTGAAAGCCACACTAACATATGCGATCATCTACTCGTACTTTTTATTCGAACAAAGTGTGAAAGTAAGTTGTCGCTAAGTTGTCACATGTTGAGCGGGAACTCGTGCAGCAATTATGTATAATATCGGCAAGGCCACGTGCTCCGTTGACGTTAACAAAGTTTCCCGATGCGGAGAAAACTTTGTGACATGTGAGTGGTAGATACTTACAATATGTTCTGTGGCACGTCTCCCGCACCCCGCGCCCTACCCCGCCGACGCCGGCACCGCCGCCGTCGTGACTCAGCGGCGCCCTCGCGCGACGTCGCCCCGTCTGCCCCCATGGAAAATTTATACCCACCCTCTTCCCAAGATCATTACGACACCACTCCACTAAATTCAACCTTCCCTCATAGAAATAAAGAACATTTTCGCTCGCTCCAACGGAGCAAGACAAAGGAGCACCAGCAATTTCGTCGAAAACAAACCTTAACTCCTGTGGGATATAGTTTGTAATTTATGTGACGAAGTAGCTCACGTGCTTTGAAAACGCAGCAGTGACGTCATGGACCTCGCAGGTGACTATGAGGGCGGCGCATCATGTTCTATGTTTTTTTTTTGTATTTTGCGCTAAGGGAGTTCAATATAATAACATTTCTGAAGAAATATAGTCAATAGTATCGTGCATTTATAAATAAGATACGATTCTGAAAGTTTCAAAGACACACAAATTTCTCCGTGATAAAAAGCGAACCTAAAATAATAGCTAGCGGTAGCATGTCGCAGTGACACCGTAGGCTGTGCGCTCTCCCTTAATTCCCTGCTGGTGCGAGGTGGCGCGTCTAGAGAGCGTGTGCTCTCTCATCTCCTTAATTCGTCCTTCGCCGCAGCCCCCTTAATTCTCCCTTCTAGCATTGCTGCGAGGGAGGGCACTCACTCTCTTGTTAACCCGAGTTCGCCCCCCTTATTTATGCCCGGCGCGTGGGGGCGGCGGGCGGGCGGTGGGCGGCGCAGGGGGTGCTATCGACGTCCGTACGCCGTGTCTATGTGCTGGTGAATTAAGAGCGAGTCGGCTTTCATTTTGCTAAAGCTACCACGCTCGTGTGCTCGCCTTTCAGGCGATACTTGCTGGTGTGCACAGGGCAGCTCGTGCCGAACTCGACTCTAATGTGGGGGGATAAGATCGCAAACCGCTCGCCTCTCCTAACTCGCCTTTAGCGTTTTATAACTTCAGAGGGCGAGGAGGCAGCAGAGTTTTTGTGAGTGGAAGGACTTTTTTGAGTAACGTTTTTTATGTTTTACTCGGTTAGGGTACGCTAAGATAACGACATCTCACCGAGGGTGGAGAACGCTCTCATAGAAGATACATGTTCGACAGCAGTGCTGTTTAATAAAAAATAGTATGGGTCTTTCATGAAATATCACATTGACATGGTTGTGAAACATGTAGGTATCTATGCAGAAAGCTGAAAGATGACAGTAGACTTAAGTTTTAAGAAGAATAGGTACTTAGTAATGTCGAAACTATTTAGTAAAGTTAGCGAGAGGACGGGGACGTGGTGGGAGGCAAAGTCTACGCACAACGTCTTCAGAGAAAGTGAAATTTAGCACAAGTTCGGAGAAATACAACTGTGTTCGGCGTCCCCTCGCCCTCACGACTTGTGGGGGTGGCATTCGGCAAACGCGGCTTATAACAATTAAGTTTATTCGCTCGCAGGTTTTTCTATTCGACTCCAACAAAAAACACTCCAAGTTAAGAGTTAAAGAAAATAATTTCATTTAGTTTGTTCGCTGGTGTCGTCGCGGCCGGCCTGCCCAAGTCCACTCGCTATCCTCATCGCATTCAGCTTTATTGCGAATATTTCGATTACGAACAGTTCTGCCGAGTTTCGTGAATTTCTCAATCCTAATTAAGCAAGCTTAGCGACCTGTAGATTCAGAATAAAAGTGATCCAGCTGAAGACTGACGATTTAATTATAAAACACGACGTATTAAATTCAAAACATATTTACATTGGTAAGGATTCTTAAAATGTATAACCATAAAATCGGTGGACGGTATGACATCGAGCGCAAAACATAAAATAGGTTTACCACTAATTAAAGCCCGCAGTGGTCTCTACAATTTCCAGTACAAAAAAATATCCGAAATATACGAAAACGATGGCTAATTACTGTCGGATTTTCCAGAATTTTCATTTACTGATGAAAATCAGTTCGCTTGTATTGATTTTTTTTAAACAATTTTTTCGGGAGGTGCAGGGTAGTCATCGAGGGATGTGATGCATGCATGTCGGGTAAAAAATGGCGAGAGCAACTGCCTCTGTGACGGTTGAACGACCTTTGCTAAGGTGTCGGTTTCGGGCAGGTTATTTAGTGCGGGGGAGGGGGTGGCAGGTGCCGCGGGGCGGGGGGCAACCCCGGGTCGCCAGGCAACGGCAACTGGGTCACTCCGGGCCTGCCCCGGCCGCCCACCAATTATGTACACGCTCGTTACCGGACACGCGTTTTTCAATCACATCCATATTTAATTGGGCATCACGAAGCTGGAAAATGTGTTTGAACCGCCATGTTTTACGAGAACTTTATTTGAATTGGCTTACATTATAATGGTGCTGATTTTACCAATTATTGCAAAACGTTTTGTATCAAATGTTAGGTCTACGGTGCTACGGTTTTTCGTAGACGTACTTTGTAGGCTACGAGTGTTTGCTACGATAAACCCTTTTAGAGTTAATTGACAGTATTGCCGCATATTGAGATTGGGTATTAGATGCAACTAAGCATAGAGGCTAGAAAGCATTGCATGTCTGATAGGAGGCTGTTACTCGGCTCGGGCTCGCGTCCGCGGCTTGTCTCGTCTTCCGGGCTCCTTACAAGACAAACCTGTGCCCTAACTTGTTGCATGGATGCACCGCGGAGGGTGCGGGGGTGGAGGGGTGCGGTGCGCGGGCGCGGGTGTCGGGGGGGGGGCTCGCGGAGGGCCGCGGGGGCGTCTTCATAGTGAATGGGCGCGAGATGTCGTGGCCGGTCGCCACGTGCGCGTATGGAGATGTCTCCATTGATAGCCGTGACCTCGCCCTTATCGCCGCCTGTCGATGACACCCGCATACATCACACTAGATGTACAAATAGTCCTTTGCACCCTTACCGTACCAGTTTGTTAGGAAATTCCCTACTTAGGTTTCGTGTTTATCAAGGCAGCTGATTTGTGAGGTGACTCCATTAACGCCTAGTAATACCTCAGACATTAATTTCAGTATAAAAGGAACATTATGGTAAATGTAAAGTAGTTGAAACTGAACCTTTTCAAAGTAACCGTAGTTTGGAATGCCTTATTCTATGAGTATTGTACCTACTCATAGAACGATTGCTTACGTTGATCATCATCATCATCATCATTTTAGCCGAAAGACGTCCACTGCTGGACATAGACCTCCCCAAGGGGGGGTTTTGCCATAATCGGCACGCTTGGCAGGCGGATTGGCGATAGCAGTATGGTTGTTTCAAAGGCACAGAGAACGCTGCTGCCCATTCTCTGGTAAGTCCCTTAGTCGCCTCTTACGACACCCACGGGAAGATATGGGATGGTACTATTCTTTACGTCCGACACCACACGGACTAACGTTACGCTTACGTTGATGACACTAAAAAAAGATCATGCATAACCCATTGTAGATACGGTCTAAGCAGTGTTTGTTCAGAGTATGACTCGTACTTGGGAACCTATGTTCCGAACAGCGGACACCACTGCACAGCCGTGTACACAAACCTACTTACAATAATTCTGTTCAGTAAATTGGCATAACGGGGTCGAGTGAACTCGAAGACAATTAGCATTGAGTACGGCCAGTCGGGCGGGCGCATAGCAAGTGCAGCCTTGACATTGGCCGTCGCCCTAATGTCGTCGCATCGATTGTTGGAATGCGAACAAAACCATCTCCGACCGGCAAATAATAATAGTGTCGAACCGATGAATGAGCATATTAGCGAGCGGCGCGGGCGCGGGCGGCCGGCGCCGAGTCATTACGCGCCCCCATTAATCACTGCAACAATCGGCCGATATCTCGCTATTTACAAACGAGGGAGCACGTGTTCACCGCTCGTACTACGCAGAGTGTATTGACCCATTTAGATAGCTCGACCTTCGCGCGGCCATTGTGAGCGAAAAACATAAAAATAAGTTTTATTGCGGCGTCGTTATGCGTATCGCTGCGGCTCGGGCCCGCCGCCGCCGTCACGCTCGCACCGCCCAACAGCTGATCGCGACGTGACATTTTTATTTTATTCGCTCTCTTCCGGGGATTCTCCGAGATACGTGCCAGTGACGTCATTATCTGCCCGCGTACGCCGCCACCTGATTTATTATCTCGACAGAGCGCGATATGAACTCCACCCCTGTGGATGGTATACGGACGTATGGAGTGCACCAAGCAAGCACCAAATCTTACAAGTCAGTCTTCAGTGCCATATGAACCGGTCCCGTATGTCACTTCACGCATTTATATTACTTCATGTCAGATGCACTTTTCATTTGCTCATTGATAATGGCAGCGCGTTTTAATCCCATCAATCCGACGCGTTTAATCCTATAAAGAGAATGGATTTCGACTAAAATGTTTTCGGAGGACTGTCCGACTATATTAGTGGAACAAACCCAACTGTAGGTCCAATTACAGTGAGTGAGTAAAACCAACAAGCGTATGAGGCGAGAACTACCTATTTTACACTAATTTGTTGTGTGCTTAAAAGTTAGGATAAGTTTGATTGCGTAGAGCATGCAGTGGTGGCTGGTCGCAAAAGGCAACACCGCCGGTGGAGCCGACAGTACCGACATTCCGATCATTGAGCGGGCGCCGGGTGGCTGTGTTCGGGGAAGCGTGCGTCATCTCGCGCTCTACCGACAAAAACTACAAATTTTCCCTTTCATTGCATCGAGTGGTCGCAGCTCGCAGCTCGGTGGACCACGCTCATCATAATAAACGCATAACGCGTCGACTCGCACGCGCTCACTGTAAACAATGCGTTTCGGGAATTCCCTCTCTTTTTATGCGGGATCACATTCCTGAGGGATTCCTTTTGTTTGCTTTCCAACTGTTCATTTTTTTTTCCTCGTCACCTTGAAATTATTTGACTCTATTGACACTTGTATAACGGTACGCATAAACGATGAGCTTTTTTGTTAAGCTCATTCACTTGATCTATCGTCTTACAATGCGGCTTTATTATGTTGCGATGCGAGTTAGCTGTTAATGCATCTTTCTTTCTAAATATTGGGTTGAAAAACGAAAGACGAATCTTTTGATTTTGTTGATTTGCATTTTTAGATTGATGACTATGAGACACCTACATTACGCCCAGTTTTTATTTGCTCCCATCAAATTGTGCCTTTGAATATTGTTATATTTAGATAGAACATAGGGGAGCAGTCACTGTTTTTCTACATACATTACCTATATTTAATGCGTAAACACACATTGTTGTCAATAAATCCTAATTCATACTTGACATAAAAGCCGCAATTTGTTACGGTTAGGTGTTGGCAAAAAATTGGATTACACAACACAACTACTGTTAAAATCAATCTTGTACATGCAGTAGCCAGAGGCGTGAAATAAAAAGCTCGACAGAAGCGAGTCGGCGAAGCTGCGCGAGCGCGGCCCACGAAGGCACGAAACAGGATGTGGGACTGGTTGGTGCACACACACAGAAGCGCGCGTGCGCATGGCACTCACACATGCGCGCACGGCCTCGCCGCTCGCCGCTCTCCGCTCACGGAAATGTGCGTGCCAGCCAGGGCTGCGACCATACCGACTACATATTTTATTTTTATCATTCCTTCCACTCACGCTGCCGCCGAAATTTGCAAGTTTTATCGGCTCGTAAAAAAACAGTATGTTCTTGTGATTATTGTCTTTTGAATGTTCTGGATTAGGGGTAAAAGGTAAAGGCTGGGGTGGTGTTGTTCCGTATTACTCTTGGACCGTACCACCCGTTTAGGAATGAAGTCGTTCCAAAGATTATTCGTTTACCCTTCTAGAACACGTATCATCTATTAAGGTTAACCCTTCTATACCCCATGAAGCGGTAACCCAGTTATAACGATTTTACTGTGTATACTCGTAGTACAGCTATATCATTGTATAATAATAATAACAATCGTTCAGGTAACCGATTGAACGGCAAACCCATTGAAATCCAAAAACCCTTTAAAACCTCGTTGTACCTTTCCTTTAAGAAAATTGCCAACCCGTTAGCAGTATAAGGGTTTTCAGATGGGTTTTTACTCCTTCATTGGATATCTAAGGGTTACCCTTATACGATTGGTTTCTCGATGATTTTTTACCCATGCATTGAATAACCTCCCTTTTAGAATAACTGTTTGGTTTTAAAGGGTAACCGGTTCATATACGACAAGCCGTTAACATTGTAACATATAGGTAATGTAAAGGTATCATAAAAGGCCTATCGGAAACCCTTATAAAGCTAACCAAAATGGTCCCTGGTTATAAAATTTTGTTCACATCGTGGGTAGCTCATCTGGCCGTGTGGCACAGCCCTGGTGTCTGCGACAGGCGAGGCTACCTTCGTGCCGGCCGCGTACCGACCGTGCACATGCCACGCCACGATAGCCTCCGACTTTTTTGACAATTCATTGTCTCCGAGCAGGTTGTTTGACAATATTGCAATGCTCTAAATCTCCGAATCTGGTCAAAATTTGTTAGTCTCATTTATTTTTCGATAAAATATACACTCTAAAGATGTTGAAAAAAGAGTTTAGTTAGCAAAAAAAACATAATTTGTATCCGACAATGGTGAACGCCACAACAATTCCCAGCACACACAAAACATTCGCAACAAAATGCAAACATTGGAACAAAGTGAAGTGTTTACGATCTCTAATCTCGATAGCACGAAACAGGTCCACAACAAACCGCCCTTCGAGATGAATGAAATTACCACCGCCGGTCACGTGGTCTATTGTACTGAAAAGGAGCGTTAATGGCTTAATCGGTCATTGAATCGGCTCGATACTGCATAGCGCAGCCTCTTCACACCGTTGTTTCATGAATGGACGAAAAAAAATGAAATAAAAATCTACTACGATGTTATGACCGTGGCGTCGTAAACAATCGTTATTTATACAGGCATCGATGTATTTTACACACAAACACGAAAGTTGCGTTTAACACGTGGGTGGGGAAATGTCACCGAGACTCGCCACTGAAACTAAACAACACTGAAATATAACAACAATTGATTTGTTTTCATATCCACCTTATAACAAACTGCCTACCTGACCATCCTTCACCATTACTAACTTTTAATTTGATTAATAACCTAGAAATTCATAGTTGAACTTGGAAGATGCTCAATCTTCTTTGATAAAAGTAAACTAAAAAGAAAAATATGTAGGTACCTACCTACAATAGAAAGAAATTCCATCTCTTATAATTCCCATAACATCTGACTCATAGCGGCGGCATCGTAATTTCTCATATGGGTAGCGCGACCCCATAACGTGGCACAGTACACCCCATGCTATCTACCCCGCTTTTTAGTTTGCTATATTACAACGTTGTCGAGGCGCGCTCGGCCGGGCGTAGGTAGCTGTAGCGCTAGATACCGCGCGCCGCTACGACGACGCTGTTACGTGCGCCTGTGTGCTGCACGTGCACACAGACACGCGCCCCCGCCGCCCGCGGCCCCCTCACTCCCCGTCGACCCGCGCGCCGCTCGACATGGCTGTGGCGCTGTGAGGCAATGCCGTTGCCGTGCCGCCGTCTATTTGGTCTCCACAATGCCATAGAAAGTCTCCGTTCGACTCGCCTCGCCGACCGAACTTTTCCTACCTCCTCGAGCGCGAGAGGCGCTATAACAACGTCGCCGCTCCGACGACTCGTCGACTATGACTTTTCAACGCATACAGTAGAATTATTTATGGTTGTTATTTTGAATAAGCACTAACTCCTCGCCTCAGCGCTATAGCGAGCGGTACGGTTATAAAATGCCGCATATCCGAGACTAGCGATAAAATAAACGTCTGACGTTTCCAAGTTTCGAGCGGAGAGAACGAGCGACGCGCTGCGCATCAGAAAAAGAACTTTACGACAAGATTAGAAAGAGCGAGCGGAGCGGCAACGTCGCGCAGCCGCGTTCCAGAGGCACGGAGTGGCAACGCCGAGCGCCAACGTCATTTACTAAATTTATTTTCATGAGCGCCAGCGCTGGCGACGACACTGCTTGCTACATACATATAGCGCTCGCGGGCGCCGCGTGATACAACCTCACGCTAGATATTATCTAGCTATTTCTGCATATTGAAAACTCGTCCCGCTCGCTTATAATTTTCCTATAATGAACAGTAGTAGGTGTAGAACTGTATAGGCGTACAGTAATCGCGCTGTACAGTGAGGCGGCACGTTTTCCGCGGAGCGATAAAGGGGTGACGCAAAGTGATTATTTGCAGCGTTGCGATGAGTGGCCGCTGAGTCAACGCAACGGCAGGCGGTGGTCGCAACACTGACAGCGCTCGCAACCTAACCTACTAACCGATCATGCGTTGTTAGCTTTTATTATAAATTCGTTCAGCACTCTACAATACAGCTAGCAACTTACTGCTATAAAAATATCGGTATTAAGTAGATCTATTACCCGTAGCCAATAAAAACAATTATTATTGGCGCTTGTATAACTCATTATAATTTTAATAACATAGATTCTTGATTGTACTGAGGTATAGCCAAGTAATTTTTCTGTATACTAATGGGCAGTATATAAAGGCTAGAGTATCTAGGCAGGTTCTTCGAAACGCGTGTGCCTCCTAATTGTAGTGGCATGGCAGGTGCGGAGGCATCTGCCGCCTGCTGGACTTGCCACTTACTAGTTTATTTTTTCCACAACGTGTGTATCGCCACGCACGGTGTTCGCTGGCTCGATGCATTGCAAAATTTCGCGATGACCACTAACGAAAGTGGCAATGTATATGAAGGTAATTCGATAAATATGCGTTACTGCGGTAAAAGTCAACGCCTGCACGTTCGTCACTTAGTACCCACTGCGACGCTGCAGCTGCTAACATGATAGCTTATTATTCGAGTTTAAAATAAAGATAAGGATGCAATTACAAGTGTACTAAGTTCAGCTTGGTACCGTTTGACAGTTTGAGAGATTCGAGGAGTTGAAATCGGTGTTTTTATTGTGCGTAGTATTCTGTAGGGCCTAAAGAATGTGCCCCGGTGGAAGGGTCCGATGATCCCGACGGGTGCGTGGAGCCCTACCTGAGCTAGGGGCTGCTCCCCGGCACATTGTCGCTAAAAAAACTGAGTAGGGTCGGCGCACAATAGAGCTTAGACCACCCTACTACCAGGTACCATTGTACGCCGTCTGTTACTCTAGCGAGCGGGCTCGGCTAGTGATGGGAATATTCCATGCATTTTATAATTATTTGGCATTCATTATGAAGTAGGCATTGTAATTTAATGTGGCAAGTTTACTAGTCATTAGGCAGTTCTGACTTATCATGCAGGTACTAAGTTTGAACTTATCAGGGTTTTGTATGCAGCCTAATATTTTTTTAAACTATTCTACTTCGTGAAATGGCTCTACATTTTACTGTTCCTATTGCAATGAAGATAGATATTGCAGAGAATATCAGCAGTACCTATTGCAATGAAGTTTTAAATATCATCGTTATCTGAACAAAATAACTTCTGATTTTTCAATAAAAGATTTCTGTTTCAAATAAAAGAAAGCAGTAGATATAGTAGACTTCTTCATAAGAGTTGTGTTCCAAAGGTTCTCTCGGTTATCCTAATAGAGCGTGTAATATCATGTATGGCTTAACCCATTGAATGCCCATGAAGCGGGAACCTAATTATAATGTTAACATTTTGTATGGATTTGCCATAGGTACTTATTGTTTTTAGGAGGTTTTTAAAGGAACTAGGGCACATGGTTTTAAACTCGTTCTTGAGATAAGGGTTACCCATAGATAATAACTGTATGGGTTGGAGGAATCCCTGAAAGAAATAACAAAACTTTTATTGCTCTACGGATAGTAAGATTCATAACGAGTTATTACAATTATTAGTTTTTATTAATATAATAACGTTTTCCATTACTTTGCCGTAGAGTGCATAAACCGTCTCAGCTTACGGTACTTGTGGTAGTTAGAGAGCGGCGCCGCGCGACTCCGCCTGTCTACTGCGCCCACGCACCATTGTGTACCGAGTCTCTCCACCATTCGCTTCACATCCGCGTCTACACACCTACCTCGCTATGTTCATCCATGCATTACATTCTGACTAGAATTCGAGTTCTAATCCTCAATTTGTATCCACGAACATCTCTAGGTAATATTATTATTTAACTTTGTTCAACATGAGAACTTAAACTAAAGTCTTTTTCATAAAAATAGAGACGAATTATAAAATGTCACTGTCAGGTGTCATTGCGAACGATTCGAATGTTTTTAATGGTATTTATTAAAATTGATTTGATTATATAACAATTGTAACATAAAATGTCATCGGTAGGGTTTGCAGTGCACATGTCATCAGTTGGAATGCAGTGAGTAACCCTGTTGTTTTTGTATTTGCAGGGCTCGGGCGGCGGGTGCGGCGCCAAGCGGCGCGCCGGCTCCCCGTGTGAGGGCGGCGGCAAAGTCGCGCGCTGGGAAGACTCGATCGCGCGGCTCGAGGCCGTGGCCGCCGGCGCGGGCGGCGGAGACTGCTGGCGCTCCGAGGAGGAGGAGCGGCGCGCGTGCCGCCGGCGCTGGTGCGGCGGCTGGTGCGGCGCGCACGACACCATCCGCGCCGAGAACGGCAAGTCCTACCTGGAGCTGGGCGGAGCCGCCGCGCGCGCCTGCTGCGACGGCCGCGCGGCCGGCCGCTGCGCCTCGCGCCGCTGCTACCGCGAGAGGCGGTTCAAGATGATGAACCTCTGTGCGTTGAAACTGGCGCGCCTGCGCCAGACGGCCGATCCGTCGCTGAGGCGCTCGGTGCTCGTCTGCAACACCCTGCGCGGCATCGAGCGCGAGATGGAGCGCGAGAGCGCCGAGGAGGCGCCCTTCGAGCCGGCGTGCGTGGCCGGCGGCGTGGCGCGCTGCGAGCTGCTGAGCGCGCGCGACCCGGCCGCCGGCCGCGCCACCCCCTTCCCCGCGCCGCCGCCCCCGGACCGCGACTCCGGCTATGGCGACGAGGAACAGCGCACCATCGACTGGGGCTCCGTGCTGAGCCTGTCGTCGAGGTCGGCGCTCGACCCCCCCGAGGACGCGTGGCCCGACGACTGGGGCTGGAGCGAGGACAGCTTCGTGCGGCTGCTGGTGCCGACGAGTTAGTGCACGGCGCGCGGGCAGGACTCGCCCGCGCCCCACTGAGCGCCTGTGATAGCGCGAGCCGCGCCGCGCGGTGAGGCGGGCCGCGCGGCCGGCTCGCGCGTGCGGCCGCGCGGAACTCTAGTCGGACGCGCCGCGCCGCGCGGCGACTCGCGCGCCGACGCGACGCGACGCATACACGCAGTCAGTAGTTAGTATTATGTAATTGCAAAAGGGAAGGTGCTAGCTTCGGACGTGACGCAGGACTTAAATGCGAGCCGAGTTATTTTTGATAGTTTTATTTTCTTTAAGTGAATTCCAAACCGAATGAAGAAGTGACTTAGCTAATGACGTTATTATCGTTTAATTTAAAACTCAGGTGTTTGAAATTTTGTTGAAATTATTATGTAATTAATTAGGTAAAATGACTATATTTATTTCGTTGACCAGAAGAAGAAAAGTGACAATTTGAAATTATTTCTGTCTTGATATTTTCATTGATAAATGTTTCTGAACAACGAGTATGACTTATTTTTATTATGGGTTATGTTGACTTGACAGAGATCTGTTGGATGGAGTGCGCTCTCAGTCGTTGGTTCGAGACTGTCCTGATTTCAGTTTAGTTAATAGCGAGTCGTAAAGCTTGGAGCGCACTTCTACCGAAAGAGATGTCTACGTTTGTCGTATTAATAGTAATGTGTGGACATGTGCCGTTTCGATAACGCGTCAACACTGTGTTGTGCTCCTGCAGTACGATGGTAGTGCGAACAATGATGAACAAATTGTAATAGCTAGTACCTTAGTACTTATCGTAACTGATGAGCTTTCATTAGTTCCACATCCACCACACGGCAGTGTGGCTCCACTCGTAACTGGATGTCAATTAAACAAGCCTTACCAGCTGTGACTATGAAAGTTTCATGATTACAGGAATCGTGCATTTGAATAATTGGAATTTGTAATACATGACTGAACCGTGGCTGTAGGTACTTAAAAACACTCATATTTCGGAATTGAGATATCTGTCCATTGATTCGGATGCCTTCTAACGATCAGTTTAAACTCTAATAGCCGTTAAGATCTTTTATTTAGACATAATCAAAATAAGTGTAAAACATCTCATCGAATAGTTTATTTACTCTACTAACAGTGAACTGCAGTTCCTAATACGTAATTAAAACTAATTAGAACAATCTTTTATTTATTCGAAGCATTACCTTCTAGTTTTGTACTAAAATATTATTGTTAGGAGGCACCCGAACATATCAGTTTAGGTTTTCGATTGAGAACAGCTGTATAGTTCGTTGATGGACTCTGTATGCATTGAGATTTGAAAAAGTGTAACAAACCATTTGAATTATTGTAAAAATAGTCTGAAAGTTGAACAACCCGTCGTTTCTAAACAGAGACTGGTAACGAACAATGTCTTTGAAACCGATTGACTGGAAGATACTTGACTTGATGATACGTTCTCTCATTGGTAACATCGGGTTGTGTGACGCCCTCGGCCGGCTGGCGGCAGGCAGGACTGGTGGTCGATCTCTGTGGAGCCGTGTAGCATTGGATGTACCCCTTGTAATTGTTACCTGTGTCTTGAATTATGATCATTTTGTACTTAATCAATTGGTGTATTGTGTAATTTTGAAGTCACTTTTAATGACCACCCTCCGCCTGCCAGCGAGCTCTGCGCGACCACGGAATTGTGACTGCATGGACCAAACATACCTAGCACAACTTTATTAGAGCAAAGTACAAATTTCAATAATAAGATGCATTAGTGCTCCGGCGCATGTTTGTCCACCGTTGTCAATTACTCAAATATTTGAATTGTGATTCGGTAGCTAATGAGAGAAAACTCTATGTTCTTAAATTTAGTGTACATATTATATACGGAGATGGGCATTATGGCGTGGTGATCGCGCCCGTTGTAAATATATTATGTAAAGTAATAATTTTATTGATATCGATGTCGATTGTCGGGTAGCTCGTCACCGCTCGGCCCGGGAACCCGTGCCGCCGCCCTGTTGTATATTACGACCTCTATTCTGTCCAATACACTCAACAAGTACAGATTTACAAGTTACATAATTATGCATTATTAATATAATAAGATGTCACAAAATTTTATCGCCAGTACAGACCAATAATATACATGAACAACGTTTAGTTATAATTTTGGGTTCTAAACTCATAAGTGATGCACTGAGTAACTGAATGATCAGCTCAATCTATTTTATTTTATGGGTTATTTCGCGTTACATATTTTGTTGATGATGTCCGTATGGTTGGTTGTGATGGTTTACTTAAGTAAGTTAGCGACTCTCCGGCAAATTGCCCTGTTTCACTTGTACCTACTATTACATTTTACTCTATATTTGTACTAACGTTTTTGGGACTGTCTTGTATTCCTGACTCACAAGTGTACCTATGGCTTAATTTTTGAAAGTACTTAAACTTAATTAGTCGAAACTTTCAGTCAGTCAACTTCCTTAAATATTTCAATTAGTGTTATATTTGTTTACACTCTTGCGTCAGGAATACAAAACATTAAATGCTTGCAATATAATGTAGGTACAGAAACTTCTTTATCCTGTCATTTTCATAAAATAGCCGACTAATTCTTCCAAGTCGGGATGTATGTGAACGATTATGATTCAATGTATTACTTGATTGCAAAATTTTGTACAAAACTAAGTGGTGGGCCCTACCTTAAATTGTATTTAATACTCCTTGACTGTTATCGTTTGTGTTGTGACGGCTCGCTCGCTGCGCCGGCGCTCCCGGTGCGGTGGCGAGCTCGTCGCGCGGTCGCAGTGGTCGCACGTTCGAGCGACCGGCGGCCGCGCGCCCAGGCCGCGCACTGTGTTGTGACCTCCAGCAATAATTATGATGACAGGTAGACTCCTTGTCGCATCCGTCTTTACTCTGTTGCGAATGTTTCAAAGAGACTTTCGCAACGTTTTCATACGTAACTTTACGACTACATTGTATAAGTGTATTTTCCTTAGTGTTTTTCATTGCCATTGGTTACCAAAAATGACAGGATTTTTATTAAAAACTATTGTGAATATATTTTAGAAAGAATACTCTCGTTAGAAAATTGAGAAAACCATTTTGAAGGGGCTCATATTGCACATCGAATTGTTAAATCGTTCCTCATGTTGAGAGTGTCTCAAAGTCGTTTCTCGATTTGTCTAATGTAAGATATATAATTGTAATATATTATTGTTTAAGCCGTTGTATCGAAAATAACAAGAACAGGAATAATTTTGTGAAACAATGGCACAAAGAATGAACATAAATATTATATATATTATAGAAACAGAAATGTGGCTATAAAAGCAATTTTTATAATAAATATTTACTGTTGAAGAACCTCCGACTTTTATTTCGAGCTTCTACTACCTACCCCTCAACAGGCACAATGACACTGACTATACGTCTACCATATCTAGAGTACTGTCTTATACAAACTATACGTTTTTGTTGATTTTATCAAAGACAATAATCATTACATCATACACGAGACAACGACTGTATTAATTTCATGAAAAGAATTATTATACAATCCAATACAGCGCTAATTTGGAAGATGCGTCCTACTCATCTAAGTACATAATGAAAAAGACAAGCGGTGTTTACAAACGTTGCACGTAAGACTACGCAGGTCTGCCTGGAGTTTACGCATGTCTACGAGGAGACCAGCATGGCGGCTACGACACGTTAATTCTTCGACAGTGAAACACATACTTCTGAAAGTTTCCTGCAAAATGTTAAGTACCCAGATTTTACAGCTTTTAATATCATCGTCATTATCATCATCATCATTTCAGACGAAAGACGTCCACTGCTGGGCATGGGCCTCCCCCAAGTCTCGCCACATTGACCACTACCGTGCGATTCGCATCAAGCGGATCCCCACAACCTTTACCAGGTCATCGGTCCACCTAGTGGGAGGCCTTCCAACGCAACGTCTTCCGGTTCGCGGTCGCCACTCCAGAACTTTTCGGCCCCATCGGCCATCCGTTCTACGAGCAATGTGCCCTGCCCACTGCCACTTAAGTTTGGCAATTCTTCGGGCTACGTTGGTAACCTTGGTTCTCTTGCGGATGGATGTCCTGATTTCTGATTTTATCACGCAAGGAAACTCCGAGCATAGCCCTCTCCATTGCCCTTTGGATGACTTTAAGCCTTCTGATGAGGCTCATTGTGAGCGATTTTAATATACTTACATATAATTGAGAACAGGATCTCTAACTCATGAAAAAGCTAGCCTTTGCCCACGACTTCGCGTGAATGTCGATTATGGCAGCTGCAGAAGTTTGGGATGACCTAATTAGAAGGTAAGTAGCCTTTTGTCCTTCCCCAGGACTCAAGCTATCTTCATACCAAATTGGCTCAGCCGTTTCGTCGTGAAAAAAAAAACAGATAGAGTTACTTTCGCATTTATAATATTATTATGGAAGTAAGTATGGATAAGTATTTATCTAGGTAATCAAGATAGGTTATTAAAGAACTTAGCTTGCTGAAGTATAAAAAGGAACAATAAAACTCCACAGTATACGTACTGTCTTGTGATTTTTGTTGGTAAGTTGAAACAAGACTCACCTACTTCTTAAGCCGTGGGAATGTAGAACAGCTGTTATTCTTCAAATATTCAAAGCTATCCATACGCGTGTAAGCTCAAATGTTTCAGGTCAGTACGACTGCGGTCAGGAAAGTTGGACTTAACCTGAAATCACTAACACGGGATCTTCCTCGCTCCCTTTCTGTTAAAAAGAGAGTTTTGCTCAGTACAGTTAGGTTTATTAGTACTATTACAAAACGATACTCAAGCACAGATCTCGTCTTGATCGTAGATTAAAAGCCATTTGATTGGTTGAATCGAGTTTAGAGTAGAGTTTAAGTTTGAGGTCTTTTAGTCAATTTTAAAACTACTCTAAACGGACCTACTTAGAGTGTCGAAACAACAGGGTAAAATTTACGAAATCCTACAATCGAAACGCTTCTATTGATGTCATTATTATTCTTATTATTATTCGGCCTGTGTTTTCCCACTGCAGGGCAAAGGCCTCTCTACTCTCCTTCCACTTCTCTCTGTCAAGGGCTATTTCAGACCAGTCTTTGTCAAAAGAGTCTAGATCACATCATCATTGATGTCATTACAAAAAATAAAAACTCTTCAGAGCTTACTGCCAATCATTCTACACGTGCAGTCTGTGAGTTAGGTATACGCAAAGGACATACCAACGCCCTGCGGGTGCAGTACAACAACGCGTTCAGGATGCTGGCAGCCGCGGTTTTGATGTTTGCTGAGGCCAGAATTGATGGCTTTCAGGCCATCATCCGAAAGCGGTATGCCTCGATCCTGAAGCCAAGGCGTGCCAGATCCAACGGCCTCCTGAGCGCGTTGTGCGGTAGGTGGGATTGCCCGATTCTGCGTCACTGGGTCGGACTTCATACATTTACGAGTATGTACTACATACTATGTGGGTACTGGGTAGTGTGAGGTTCGATCCAAGGCGTTGGGTTATAATTGTTATTATTTATATTTTTAGGGTTATTAACATTAGTCTTTAAGGCGACGATATACGCCGGCGACCTTGAGCGACCAGAGAATCGGTGCGTCCAAAACTCAAAGTTTAGTCGAAAAAATTAAATAAAAGGTAGTATTCTTTAACTTAAAAAAAAAACGTATACTGAAAGATAGATAATAAAATTGTCTGTAAGATGGTGTAAGTTTCGTTTAATTATACCTGGTAGATTTGGTGTGATTGTCAATGTTTTGTCCGCTTCAGACACAACTTCACGAGTTAATTAAACTATGTAATATGAATATAATCAAAAATGTTCACATACTATATGATTAAGAGAATGTTCTAGTTTAACATATTATTATATTTTTTTCAAATCATTTACACTACACATTTTGACGTGATTGTCAGTTTAAAATCTGTAAAAGTCGGTCTTTACTAACACTTAATATGGATTCGCTGTGGTCTGGAGTAAATGTTTATTATTTATTTAATTAATATTGTTACATTATTATGAAAGCTCCGTAGCCTATGTGTAATGTGGTAGTGTACATGCCGCCAACGCACAGGGTCGCGGGTTCGAATCCCACCCAGGGCAAACATTTGTGTGATAAGCACACTTGGCCTTGTGCTGTGTTTGGTTGTTGTTTATCTATCGTCTCTATGTATATCTTGTGTATGTTTATCAGCTGTCTGACACCCATAGTACCGGGTCTGCCTAGGCTGGGGTCAGGTGGCCGAGTGTGTGAAGTCCTTCTTTTTATTTATAATCGTCAACCCTCAAAAATGTCTTTAGGAAGTTTCGCGCAGAAAGTCGTCTAAATAATTATCCCAGGAATAAGACTTAAAAGCCAATTTACCTTTCTGCCTACCAGTGCAGTTGAGAAACAGGCACTTATGTACTAAACGGTAACAAATAATATTAAGCAAAATGAGAAACAGCATTGTGTAAATGCACCATGAAACCAATGTTTAGATTGAAAACTCAAAATCACAACTTATCACTATCCCAATAAAATGTGACGAAAGTATTTTGATTAAAATATTTATACTACGAGTACTTCAGAATCGACTAGTTCTTTCAGGAATAATATACTGAAAATTATTTTTGTTATTAAAACGAAAAAGGTTATCTATCGGAGCTATGTGGGGTTATTCTAACGAATGACTATAACAGTTATTATGTACAGACGCCAGCACATCAAGTCTTATAAAACTGTCAAATTTACCCAAATGAATATGAACCTAACGTTTTTGAATTAAAGTTGAAAATTTATCAAAGAAATTTGATAGATTGTTGTAGCTTGATAGCACATCAAGGCTCTGTACATTGTTTCGATAGTTATGCATCTATCAAACAGAGAGATGTCCATTATCCATGCACAAGGATTAAGTACGAAGTCACCATTAGCCGAGTTAATTAAGCCTCTTCATTAAATCGGGATTTTATTTATCGAGAAAATGTTTTCAGCTGCAATTTTCAGCATCAAGTACAAAGGAATCGATTATCAACAGTAGAACCAATAGCTACTTGTACGAGGTTTAAATCGAATAAGTAGCTAGTACCGCATTCACGTGATGTGTTAAAATGAAATAATGTTTTCTTTTAAGATATGTTCGTCGTATCTCTCTATTCTTACCCTGAAATCTCCATAATGTGTGATGCCTTAAATCTCAAGGCTAGCAAGTCAAGTAGGTATTATTTGAGGACTTCTGCTACAGAATTTAGATTCTTAAGTTGGGTGCTGGATTTCTGTTCCGAACCCTACATCCATGTCAACGAACATCTTATTTAGAACCTTTTTTGTTTTCATTTATTTATTTTTTTCAGTCAGCCCTATTTTTTTTTAAATAAAATATAGCGTTGTTTCTGAATGCTAATAAATTAACGAAAGACATATAAACGACTCGCACTTTGCCCGCGACTTCGTCCGCGTGAATTTTCTCAAGGATCCCAAAATTTTAGAAAATGCAATATAGTCTAAGCACTTACGGATAACGTAGCTTCCTATTGGTGAAAGAATTTTTAAAATCGTATGAGTCGTTCCGGAGATTACCCCCTACATACAAACTTACAAACTAACAAACAAATACCTCTTTATAATATTAGTAATAGACTATAGACTTCGTTCGGTAAAAATGACGGAGTTTCATACAAACTTTCATCCCCAATTTCACACCCTTAGCACAGAATACGTAATAGTACTACGTACCCTTAGTTAAATTTCCAAAATTCCTTTCTTAGTGCTCCCTTACCTACATCATAAAAGAAATCCATGTGACATAGTTCCAGTAGTTTCGGCTGTGGGCTGATACGTCAGTGTCAGCCAGTCAGTCTGGTTCACCTTTTAATATATAGATAACTGAATAATAAACACCAGCTTCTACTTTTCGAGAGAAAAGATTTTTGTAAAGCTTCCCTTCACTTCACGTCATTCACATACAAGTGAATGATGGTTTATTATCGGGTTTTATGGAGTAGATCAAGTTCTGTTATTCTGGGGCTTCTACGTGATGATGATGATTTTAAGCTGAATTTTAACTCCATTTGGCCTTCAGAGTACCTACTGTATATAGTAGTTAGGTTAGTCTTGCTCGTTCTTCTCAATGGAGACCTACTTACTCTACGTTTTGGAACGAGCAACTAGCTTGAACTGTCTGACTAACTAATTGACTTCTTGATAATTTAAAAGCGCTTACATGGTTTAATTAAATCAATGCTTTGACTTTGACTTCAACAGAATATCATAATGACTAAATCGACTAGGCAGAGGCAGCAGAGTATCAAGTAAAATGATTCAGTGATCGTCTTAGGCTGTTGAGATGATGATGATTGATGAGATAACTAATATAGATCTAGGATAAGATTATAAGGTAACTACAAATTCGTAAAGAGTCTGAACCTACCACCCTGTCACTCTCCTTGATTCGTCATTAAACTCTGAATAATCTCGGAAGAAAACAGGCCTTTACCAATACCGGATTTGGTTTATCGTAATGCAAATTAATTTAGAGATAAATAACATTGCTAAAAGGCGTGACTATTTTTATAAATATACAAAAACAAAGCCATTCTTTATATTACTATATGTTTATTGTTTTATATAAAATAGTTATTTAAATTATACATGCATGGCTCTGCGCACGAGTGAACACTGTGTTATGCCCTAGGTTGAACCAACTAGCGCCATCTATTATCTACATTTGGAAGTAGTGTACAATGAGGTAGGACATTCAACTTTTTTTATTGTTTCATTTCTTCGTTTCTGTGTCAGGCACGGGCACTGCTTGGACGCCATGAAGAGTTCGCTTGTGCTTCCACATATCTCCTGACCGTCTGTGAACAATAAAAATGATCTAAGGTGGTTTTTCATTTTAAAATGTTGCACAACTGTAGGATGTCTGTCTGTATTTATACGTACCTAGTGTGTTTGTGTATTTACAGACAAGTATCCCACATGCATAAAGATAAAGACCTAGTACAATAATAATGAAATATTAACTATATAACGAATATTAGTTCCGTTTCTGGATTCAGGGATTGAACCCACGATCCGTAGCCGAAATTCAAGCATTATGATGCCGTGCTACTGCACCATCCCGTGCTTTCCAATGCGTGTTTGAATTGCAAGATAAGCAGGGGTAGACTCTTTTTCTTATTTATAATTTTTATAAGTCAGGGCTCGTTCACACCGAGTCGGAGTTTGCTGGGTCGCTGCGTAGCGTATTCGAATTCTGTCATGGAAAGTGTAAGTAACTTTTGCGAAGTAGTTACATTGAGTTCTATAAATACTGACCCTTAATCTTTGTTTTATTGAGAACTTTGACACTTGGTGATATTTCTGTCACGTATAATGAGCACAGAGACTTCTATAATCTGTATTAACTATTTTTGTAATACTTAGTGATAGTGATTTTGGGCAGCAGTAGGCATAAATAGTTAAAGACAATCTCAGGATGAGCCGTGTTTTTTACATAGCACGCGAATTGTTAAAGTCATTCAATAAGAATATTGTTGTTTTTTAGCGAATGAATTTCGTTTATTCAGTAATATGTATATGATTGATAATATAGTTTGGGGTCAGATGGTGTGTGTAATGTCCCCACATATTTTTATTATTTTTTTTTATTTTTTTGACGTCTTATAAATCGATAAACACCGGCTGAACGCGCGAAAAAGTGTCACGTTCCGCCTGAGCCTGAGCCACAGATAAACTAATAGTTCCTATGCCTGAGCGAGCAATCGAGAGTGCGGAACAAGCGATAGAGAGGCACGATCGGCCCAAGCAATAAGCTCCTCCTACCTCGACGGAATCCATTATTTGCTTATGTTATATTATGTTTCTTTATGACGTTATCACGTAAAACTATCGTCCGTAAACCGGCTTTACAGACAACCAATTTTTTATTTACTTTGTGCGGCTTGTGGTATGCGACCAGAGCTGATCTATTGTGATCACCGCTTGTTTTGGTTAAAGATCGCCACCAAACCCTGCAGCTGTGATGAACTGCAGGATCTGCTTTTGGGCAATCTCCATTAATTAATCCGGGCTTAACAGGTATTTGCCCAGATGATTGTTGCGCTTGTGCATTTGTGCGCCGCATTCCCCCAGAAGGTGAAGTGGCGTTTTATCAGCCTTCTCACAGAGTCTGCAGGTTCGCGTGTCACTTAGCCCCAGGTTGAACATGTGCTTGTTTAAGCAGCAATGTCCTGTAAGCCAACCTAAGCCTTCTGTCATAGGCTTTGATAAGTGCTTTCGAGGGTAACATCCCCGGAGACTCCTTCCGGAAGTTTCGAGGCATGCTTTAGTCGGGGTGCTTCGAGCTAGGCTTTTCGGTATGCCACAGAAGGGCTTCGGACCCTGCTGCGTGATATGCGCCCCCGCCATTGCAAGCTCATCGGCACGTTCATTGCCAGTGATACCTGCATGCCTGGGCACCCATCTTAATATTACTCTATTCTTACTATTTATTATTAGTATTATTATTATTATATAGGTACACTTATAAATAATTTTTCATAAAAAAAAAAACAAAATCAAAATCGTAGGTTTTATTCTCTTTGCGTCCAAGCTACCGACACGGTCGGGGCTACAGAGAGCGAAACCTCTTAACAATGCGGGCATTATTATTATCACCATTTATTAATCGTATGTACCCATAAATTACATTTTTAAATATTAATAAAAAAAAGCTTTTTTACAAAAAAGACAACCGCCTTCAAAAACCAAAAAGTGAAAAATAACTTTAAAACAGAACACACATGACTTTAGTTTCGGAAGTCGGTGGCTTTGCTGTTCTTTTTGTTGTTTTGTATTGCCACCGACTTCCGAAACTAGTCATGTGTGTTCTGTTTTAAAGTTATTTTTCACTTTTTGGTTTTTGAAGGCGGTTGTCTTTTTTGATTTTTTGTAAAAAAGCTTTTTTATTTTTCGCTTTTTAGTACTTCTTGATTATTCAAATCCATTAAGAAATGGCAACACAGTCAAAACAAAGATTGAAATGAAAGTACAAGGTGAGAACATTACAACATCATCATGTATATTTTTTTGCTTTCTGTCGATTTTTTTCAAAAAGTGCTAAATCAATTTCGATAAAATTTATTAAATATGGGACTACCCTTGAGGCATACCCTATCCATCAAAAAAAGAATTTTCAAAATCGGTTTACATTTGCCGGAGAAATTGCGTAACAAATTTACAAAAAAAAAAAAACAAAAAAAACAGACGAATTGGGAACCTTTTTGAAGTCGGTTGAAAATCAAAAACATTTAAAAATATATAAAAAATAGTAGCAATAATCATCTTAAGCCGTGTGGTGCCGGCCGCGAATATCACCACCCACATACAATCTGTGGCACCACCCCATTTCTACCCATGGGTGTCGTAGAAGACGACAGAGGGATATTAAACATGCATCGGCCAAGCATGGCGATTACGGCCATTTACGGCTTAACCCTTGGGGGAGACCTATGCCCAGCAGTGGGCGTCAAAAGGTTGACATGATGATGATGAATCATCTTAAAATAAAAATAGTATGTAAATATAACATTTCATTGTAGGTACTCCTGTTTTATATCCCGAAAAAAAAAAAAAAAAAAAAAACAAATATCAAAAATAATATTATAATTAAAATAGGTACTGAATCTAAAAATCTGTAAATTTTGTGTACATAAAGATGAAATATAAAATTCAAAAAAAAAACAAATGTATTCTGTACACTGACTGTTAAACTGAATATGAGTAAAGTTGCAGTAGTGTAACTATATTACTTTTTGTGCAGTATCTTATTCGTTAAAGTAATTGAATAGTTCCATTTTTCCCTTACATTGCACCAAACGCTTGCAAACGCTGGGTAGGTGCGCTTTTAAGGATAAAAGACCAACTTTTTTGTAAGCGCACCGAATGCAGGTAGAGAGTCCTCTATGCATGGAGGTAGGTAGGGGCCGTTTCTGGGCATTCTTTGCTTACCCTGCAATAGCTTTAGCGTGAAGCATATGAGACGGGGTAGTTGTAATTGTGATGTTAATGACGTAATAGGTATATACTACTACTTATTTCCACTACTTATTACTACTTCTACTACTGTTTCTACTACTTATTATTAAATGAGAGTTTATGCAGAGTAGGTAGGTAGGTACCTACCTAGGTACCTACTGTACGATTTTTTATTCAAAGACATTTCGTCTAAAATCGAAGGGCGACACCAGCTGGAGCTCGTGGTTAAGTAAATACGGTACGGATCGATCGGTCAAGGTTAAGCTAAGCTTGCCGCGGTCGGTCTGTGGATGGGTGACCATCTATTTCATACCGAGTTCCCTCCGTGCCTCGAATAGCACATAACACCGTTGTTCCCCGCTGTGCTTCGTAGATTTTGGCAGTCGTTATGGGAGTCAGAAGCCAGTAAGTCTGACAACCAGTATTACCAATGGGTATCGAGTTACCGACTAGTAGTAGTAACTGGGTTGTGGAGTTTAGATAGGCAGTCGCTCCATGTATAACGTTGGTATTCAGCTGCATCCGGTTAGACTGGAAGCCGACCCCATTATTGTTGGGAAAAGGCTATAGTCTATATTCTATTCTATGTTGTCCTTAGATTCATCTATCAGATGAATCTAAGGACAACACCAAACTTTTAATACCTACCTTAAAAATGTCTTTTAACCGTGAAATAAAAATATAGGTACTACTGTTAAAATTCAATATCTATACGGCGATTATGATTTACCTATAGGTTAACAGTTCATCATACAACATCAACAACTCAAAAAATAATGAATTGTAGCTCATTGTTACCTTATCCTAGAAATATCTCATTCATGAAAATGATGAACCTTACCTGAAGGCAGTTCCGCAGATATCACACTCATGAGGTTTCTCTCCGGTATGAATGAGGGTGTGGACGGTGCGAGCATATGGTCTTCTGAAGGCTGCTCCACATATGTCGCAGCGGTACGGTCTGAAAGTATTCGAGAAGTTGGAGACGATATACCAACTTAGAAAGAAAAAGCAGAGGGTGTCCTACGAGGGAAATAGTGGAAGTAGGTTTGACTTTGGGTGTTGAAAAACAGTCCAATAGTGAGCCCAATAAGCACGTGAGTGTTTGACTAATATTGGACCCATGTTAGCCAGTAACTCGGAGTTAAAAGAAAACCGCCACCCAAGGTTTTCTGCAAGTGAGCCTATGCAAATATAATAGGACAATAGATTACAGAGTAACGAAATTAATGACTAATGAGTATTCATTCAAGAAAACCATATACTTAATGGTCATCGAAATATTTTTGTATATTATAAGGTATTTCAATGTACCAGAAATTGTAAAATGAAAAGCACTAATTGGTTTGTTTACAGAAATATTGAAATTTTCTATTGTAATTGCAACCGACTGATTACTCCCAGTATTCCGGTACCACACGTTCCGAGAATTCATCCCGGCCAAATTAACGTTTCGCTGCAGATATCAATTAGGAGATGATATTGACAACAAAAATAATATTGGAGCTGCAGAGTTACTGGAAATAGTTATTGGATGAAATATTTGTCACAAATAGTCCAATTGAGCAATTATAATAAATTGAGTAAAGTCCTCTTTGAAATAAAATGAAATGAATTTATGTGCTAGGATGTTTTTAAACGAGAAGAAAAAATAACTCATTTGTTTAAATTCACATTTTGTAAACATTTTCGAATATGACATCGTTAGCGCCATCTCTCGTAAACTTTGGCACCTACATACTTAATACTGAAAATAGTCATTTTAAGTTTAGATGGATTCGGAAAGTCCGAGCATTATCAAAACCAAAAAGCGTAAGAGTTTTGATATTTTTTTAACTTACATTAATTCTAATTTATTGTGATCGAATTATTACGTAAGTAATTCTTATAATGACACAAAAACTCTTTAGATACGGTAATTGAAATGAAAACTAGCCTAAACTGAGTAAAAGTTAATAAACCAATGTCTGGATGCAAAACAAAAGGATTGTATGTAACCTTTGGTCTGTGTGAATGCGTGCGTGTTCACGCAAGCGTGCTGCGGCAGTGAACGTCTTAGGGCAGGCCGTGCACGCGAAGGGTTTTTCGCCAGTGTGGGTTCTCCGATGATCGTCGCGCTCCACCTGCCACCGACACCATTCCACATACATTATCATACAGAAAAAATACTGGGAACTATCTCCGTCCATCCTATAGTAAATAGCGCGTGCAATGAGCGTTTTTGCCCTCACACAGTATATTTGTGTAGTTTTAATAACACTTGGCATTGTTTTTAATTAAAATTTTGTAGCTTATATGTAAGTAAGTACCTACATCTGAAAGTAGAAAGTAGGGACCTATCTAATTTTTATAAGATTCTTACATGTATTGAGAAAGTGTATACCTAGACAAGAATGTACCTACACTTTCATAAGCACTATTAGGCTCGGACTTCACCGAAGCGGAGAAGAGAGGAGATGACTAGTAAACAACCAATGGGACACTGTATTGCATTGAAGCTAAGCGGAGATATGTGAAAATAACGCAAGCTGGTTGGTTGTTCGAGACATCTCCTCTTCTCTCCGCTTTGGTGGAGTTTGGGCCTGAGGCTTATTCTAGTTATCAGACCAAGAGTTCTATGAAATTTAGTTGCATCGAATCGTCTTTCATTAATAGGGTATTTTACTAAAATCAAAATCTAATTAGTCCGTCAGTTAGATTATCGAAAAATATTGGATACGTATTTTTTGTTTTATCAAATCAATAAAAACTGACGAAGATAAAACGTATCAAAGATCATAAGAGGGGGTTTGTGACGGCACTTCGCCAGTAAAAGTGTACTGACCACGGAATAATAAAAACAAGTTATTCCGCGGTACTGACATAGTGATGTCACACGAGTTTTCGACGCACTGTATCGTCTTCATTTTTTGTTTACGTGAAAAAAGAAAAAACACGTATCCAATATTTTTTGGAAATCTATCTGACGGACTAATTAGATTTTTTTTTGTAAAATACCCTATTCATTAACTGAACTTAGCTTAATTAAATTAGGCTAGGCTAGAAGTTAGATTTTCTTTGAAATGACGTGTCCCAAGTTCAGGAAACACGACAGCTTTTCACAATAAAAACTAATCTATCTTTATACCTTTACTTTGAAGGCCTTGGGACACAGATCGCAGGGGTAAGGCCGTTCCCCCGTGTGCATACGCATGTGGATGGCCAGGTGACCCGATTGGTTGAAACGACGCCCACACACGCGGCATGGGTAACCCTGGAACAAAGGAACTTGAGTAACTGGTGAAGTATTTCGGTGCATATCTTAGTAAGAAGTAGCTAGTCACTACAGCATCTCGAACAAAAAAAATTAACTTCGTGAATATGACCAATTTATTGTCAAGTGAAATTAAATTGACGACACGGTTAGTGCAGTGGCTGAGCGATTAGCTGCAGCGCTACATGTCGCGGGTTCGATTCCCGCACGGAACAAATATTTCTATGGCCTACAGTGTCCATGTCTGGTTGTTTGTGTATATTTGTGAGTTTATATATTTGTATATGAAATCTGTCAATCTGTCACATACATTTTATTTTTCGATCGAATGTTTGTTCCAACACTAACTTAAATTTTACGAAATTTTTTTTTTACTTTATTCATTTCACTTTATTTTATTGATTGACTAGCTTACCCGCCAGGCGCTGTCCTGTGCCTATCTACCTACTTATCTGCCTGCGTACCCTACATACCCTACCTACCCTACCTACGGACCGGCGCAATTAATGAACACTAATTGCACCGATCCCACAAAAATTTTAAAAACTAATACGTCATTATACGTGATTTATTCAATATTTTTCATGTTTTTGTTGATGTTTAGGGTTCCGTACCTCAAAAGGAAAAACGGAACCCCTATAGGATCACGTTGTTGTCCGTCTGTCTGTCAAGACCCTTTATCTTGGGAACGCGTGGAGGTACCGGGTTGAAATTAAAACCATGTAAGTACTCAAGTCTACAGTCCCTTGAAACTGTGAAAAAATAAATCTTCTAAGTTAATGTGAAAAAGAGATACGGCCGTTTATACCGCAAAAATCGTATATTTCGACACTCTCAAGGGAATCAAAATTTATAGGGTACTTCCCGTTGACCTAGAACTATAAAATTTAGCAAGTAATATCGTATTATACATACTTCATACTTATACAAGTACAGGGAAAAGTCTGAAAACTTATACATTAAATCATAAAAATATAGTCTTTAGTTAAACTACGTAAGTACTTAATCAATCATCAAGGTATGCGCGGTCACATTTGTATGGGTGACCAAATCACGGAATTTGGACGGAACCCTTGGTGGGCGAGTCCGACTCGCACTTGTCCGGTTTTTTAATGTTCCGCGCAACTTTCTTAGCTTTTCTTTCATATTCTTCTTCAGTTCTCCTTATAATAACAAACACAGCAAAAAAAGAATTAGTAAAATTGGTTCAGCCGTTCACGCGTGATGCGACCAAGCGAAATAGGGGTTCATTTTTATTTAAATTGATTTGTTAGTGGTCAGCGCCGCCAATTAATAATAGGCGAAAGGTTATTCTAAAATCACGTTTCTACTGTGCTGTGTGTGTAAGTAATATAGACCTTTGCAGGGCCAAAGCAGAAGGGTTACATGTTTGCAATTTTTCCAATACGTAACGATACCTTTGAAACCACAAACAGCAAAGCATCTTGGCGTCAGAATTGGATAATTATAGTGGCATTTCTCGGACAATTGATTCTTCACAAATTAGGTCTACTACTAGGTATTAATTAAAACGTATCTGAATACGTATAGTGAACTATATTACCTTTATAGAGGAAGGATTTGTGTGTTACGATTTACCTCACAAACTACTAGACCGAATTTAAAATTTATTTAAATGAAAGCTACAATATCTTGAGTGACATAGGCTATAGATTAAAAAAGACCACCGCCTTCAAAAAGTAAAAAATAACTTTCAATTCGCAAGTCGGCGGCTTTGGTTTTGCTTGTTGTTTTGAATTGCCACTGACTTGCGAATTGAAAGTTATTTTTTACTTTTTGAAGGCGGTTGTCTTTTTTATTAAAAGTTTTTTTTTTCGCTTTTTAGTGCCTACTTCTCATCATAGAAATGAATTACGAAACGGCGACACCAAAAAAAATCTGACATCCCTTAATTTTCAACCCTTAGGGGTGGAATATTTTCTGGAAAATATGGGACCAAATTTGAGGTATACACTATCAATTAAAAAAAGAATCATCGAAATCGGACTACACTGAAAAAAGTTATGCGCGGTCAAACATAAAAACAAATAGATAAAAAATGATAAAATGTTCATAAAATGAAAACTACTGGGCCAAACAATGTTGATTTTTTATGGGACCAAATGGTAACTATTCCGCATCAAACTAAAGAAGAATCGAGTAAATCGGATCATAAATCTCAGAGTAATCGATGTACATACATTAAAAAAAAAAACAACCGAATTGAGAACCTCCTCCTTTTTGAAGTCGGTTAAAAATTATTGGTCCTTAAGTTTAAGCAGATGATGACGCGGGCAAAGTGCTTGTCAGTTATAAAGCTATTTGCCAATTTGAGGTGAAAAGCTTGTTGCGTAGAACGAATAGCAATGTTCAACACACCATCTCATCTTACAAATAAAAACAAAGAAGAATCAGTTTTCACAATATTCTGCGAAAATAGACGTTATTATGTCGAAAATAGACGATGCTCGTAAAATAGAAACACTCGGTTCAGGGGACCCCTTTCCAAGAAAACCTAAGGGCGTGACGATAATGCTCTGTCCCCTAACAGAATAGTCAAGGAGACAGAACCACAGAACTTAAACTAAGGTTCATAAATGCACTTTATATGTTCTCTCCTCCACTGTATTTACAAATACCTAAACCTACGACTTCTAAATACGACCATTTATACTTATTGGTTCTCATTATTTGTATGACATCGCTCTAGCTCCTCGCCTACACGTCCTACGGTACGTAGTATGTAGGCAGATGCACAAAACACCGTCTAATCACATTAGTGACATTCACTACCACAATTTGCGTGGGCATTCTGATTAAATGCTATTGAATTGATCTATTCTTGATACGAGATATAGGGAGCTGTGTTGTATGAGCCTCGGCCTTTCGAATTTAGAATACAAGTTGTGAAAAAGTAGTGAATGATCAGCAAAAGTTTAAGGTGAAAGCGTCAGGGTAGCACGCGAAATTCAAATATTCTAAGGATTTTTGCAATTTTCAGCCCAGTATCTACTTGTATGGTCATCATCATCTGCCTTGCCTTTTCCCAACTACATATGTTGGGGTCGGCTTCCAGTCTAACCGGGTGCAGCTGAATACCAATGTTATACATGGAGCGACGGCCTAACTCAACTCCACAACCCAGTTACTGGGTACACGATAGGTCGATAGCCCTTGGTAAGACTGGTTGTCAGATTATCTGGCTTCTGACTACCCCTAACGCCTGCCAAAGATTTACGAATGATAGCCGGGACCAACGGCTTTACGTGCTTTCCGAGGCACAGAGGGAACTCGATATGAAAACGGATGGTCCTCCATCCACAGACCGACCGCGGTGGGCGTAGCTTAACCTTTGACCGATCGATCTATAATATAATAATATGTGGGGACATTTTCACACACGGCCATCTGACCCCAAACTAGGGAGACCCTGTACTATGGGTGTCAGACAGCTGATATACATACACAAATACTTTTCTTTTTTGTAAATACATACATATATAGATAAACAACACCCAGACATAAGGCAAACACAAGTGCTCATCACACAAATGTTTACCCTGGGCGGGAATCTAACCCGCAACACGCTGCGCAGCAGTCGATCGCTCAGCCAATGCGCCAACCGTGTCGTCGATCTGCATGGCTTTTTAACCCCCGACGTAAAAACGACGGGGTGTTATAAGTTTGACGTGTCTGTGTGTGTGTGTGTGTGTGTGTGTGTGTGTGTGTGTGTCTGTCTGTGGCATCGTAGCTCCCGAACGGATGAACCGATTTTGTTTTTGTTTTTTTTATTTGAAAGGTGAATTAGTCGGGAGTGTTCTTAGCTATGTTTGATGAAAATCGGTCCAAGATGGCCGCCGCTACAAAATAGCTAATCACATATTTTTTCACAACTCCATCAATATGGGTATCAAATGAAAGGGCTTCACTAGTAGAATACTTTACACTATGATAAATTTCAAGGCCAAGATGACCGGCACCACAAAATGGCGAATTATATATACCAAATGCATTCTCAGGGTGATATCTTTAATATCAAAAAAGATCCATGTGACGAAATACAACTTTAGACGTATCTACAACTTCTCAAAACCAGACTAAATTACATTTAAAAACTTTCAAATAAAAATTAAATTAAAAATTTAAAAAACCCCCAACGCAAAACATAAAAGCAATTATTTAAAAAGTAAAAAATAATATCTTTTGTTGAGCCATCAAATGTTTGTTCGTTGAAATGGCGCTATAATGTCGCGGCGGGGTACCGCGTAAGTCAAATCTCATTGCAAATCCATGAGTTCGCTATTTTACCTATTTAGCTATTGCTGACTTAGCGGTACCCCGCCGCGACATTATAGCGCCATTTCAACGAACAAACATTTGATGGCTCAACAAAAGATATTATTTTTTACTTTTTAAATAATTGCTTTTATGTTTTGCGTTGGGGGTTTTTTAAATTTTTAATTTAATTTTTTACTTAGTCACGAGCTCCTCATATGGTAACAAAAAAAAAATCGGCAGGAGTAACAAATATGCATTTACAGCAGTAATCTCAAATAAGTAGAATCGCTATAATACCCAACAGTATGAGCGGGGTAAAATTGCCACATTTTTGGCAACTTTACCTAGCCTACAGTTTGCACAGAATGTGTGTCCCAGAGTGTACAGTAATCGTGTAATCGTAAAGTTAGCTATGGCTATGGCGCTAAAAAGTGACGTATTTATTTTTGAAGCTCCCATCTTCGTTCAAGTAACCGCTACTAATATATAGGTAAAGTTGCCTTTATGCGATGATGCTGCGGACACAAATGATCACATAGAATTAATATATACATTATAATGACAATTATCGTAGTTGCGAGCTTGAAAATCTTCTTGAGATACCACAATTTATTATCTACCAATAGGTCTAAAATGGAGCCAACTGCCGCAGATAAAAAATAAATTTAGTGAAAACTTGTATAGGGCAAGTATGCTTAGGTAAAGATGCCCACAGAAAGTAAAGATGCCACAG
This sequence comes from Charanyca ferruginea, assembly GCA_947361185.1. Classification (NCBI taxonomy): domain Eukaryota; kingdom Metazoa; phylum Arthropoda; class Insecta; order Lepidoptera; family Noctuidae; genus Charanyca; species Charanyca ferruginea. The sequence goes on from OX376076.1 coordinate 12,669,192, forward strand.
TTGACCGGTACTTGCTCCTGCCGGGTTGCGAACCCACTACCTCGGGCATAACCACTGGGCCATCACGACATTTAAGTACTTCAAAAATGCTGAATGCTGAATGCTTCATAGACTGAAGATGAAGAAACTGATGTCCTTGGACATCAGTTAGAAAGAACTTGGATAAATCAAAACAGCAGAAGGGGATGGAATGTGTCAAAAGCACTTTAATAATTTGGTAAGCAACAGGTTAAGATAAGCCAATATATTATTGTCTACAGGCATAGCAATATGCTGAAATTTTTTATACTATACTTATAAAAAGCTACGCCATTACTGACTGAGTGTAATATAGGGTACTATTATACTTCCACGATGACAAAGACGCGGCCAGAAGCTAGTATCAATATGAATACAACAGTCATTGTCTACAACAACTATGAAGTAAAATAAAGCAAGCTGGTTGGTTGTGTAACGTACAGGTTTAGTGACTTTGTGCATTTTCTTGTGCGTGTGCAGTGCGCACATGCTGCCAAGCACTTTGTCGCATTCCTCACATACGTAGGCCATCAGCGGAGCGCCTGGGGGTCTGTCCTCACCCCGTTTGTGGCGGTACAGTTCCCTATAAAAACCACATTTTGTTATTGTAATTAATCTTTTGTTGATTGATCTACATGGTATAACAGTGACCGCAGTACGTAACCGGTAACGAAGGGGGTTAAACAAGTCAAATTAAAGCTTTTTACTTTAATTTATTGAATTTGAAAAATTTAAATATTTTCGAAAACAAATATTCAACATGAGAATTTTGTTACATATGCGCCAACTAGCGCCATCTACCGAATTAAAATAAAGTTAAAAAGGACGTCCTTTGTTACAAATTCGAACCTTCAGTGCGACTGAAGTCTTTGGATTAAACTTTCTTCTCATTACTAACCTTTAACTTACTTTATTACTTTACATTATTAATTACCTGGCTGTAGTGAAAAGTTGATTGCAAGAGCCACAGTTCCACATTTTGTTGTTACCGCTGTTTGTGTAACTCCGCCGCGTGTTCCTAGGCGGCGCAGGCCTATGGCACTCCAAGGAATGTGACTTCAACTCCTCAGTGGATGAATATTGCTTGCTACAGATGTCACAAGCATAACAGACTTCTGGCCCTTGAGATATAATCGTATCTGAGATGCAGCTATCCTATGAAAAACGGTAGGTGCTTAGTAGTATGACAGTTAAGCATTTAACTTAACGGTAACTCGGATTTGTACTTCTGAGTAAAAATACGAGCGGCTAGTAAAACAAAAGAGAGCTAGTAGGTAAAGGAAATTGCTTATTGAATTAAAGTAGCATTTTGTTCTAATATTTTCACACGCCAATTTGTGCCAAAATATGTAATTGCACTAACAATGTATGTAGGCACCTACTAGGTTAATACTTAGGCTATACTGTGACTAGGTATCTTGTCTACTTTCCGAATCTAAAGCAAATGTCTTGATTTTGACAAACAATATTATAATGTGTCTAAACTTCATTCAATTGTGTGCATACCACGAAGTAAGTATAACAGTATTTTATACTTACCTTGTGGTGCATACTAAGTAATAAAAACTAAGGGAGATTAATATTATTTCAGTTCGGCATACATTTTGATCATCATAATAATTAGTTTGGTCTTCAATGAAGCAGGTCAACCGGTGTTTGTCCAGCGCATCTCCATCAGCAAACAGTCCACTACAGAAGTCGCAGACGTACATAGTGTACAGTTTGCGAGAGATAATACTGCCCTTGCCATCAGAAGCGATGCAACACAGTTGTTCTGGAAAAATCGAAAGAGTTGTATAATAGAAACCCTTAGAACAATAAAATATAGTCGCCGTCATCATCAACATAACCCTGAAGGGATAGAGGTGCTTAGAAGTCGGCCTCAGTTGTGCAAGCATACCTTCCGTTTGTCACTATAAAAACACGAAACTTTACATATGTTCAGTATATAATAATTTTTAAGGCACCACAGGAAAATCCGGTTAAGCAGCCGACAACCTCCTAGGTTGACCTGCGAGATGCCAACCCGAAAAAAAAAAATATAAGTATATGTTCATTTGCCGCTTCACGAGGTAGGCCCTTCGACTGTCTATACAATACCTGTGTGTCATGTGGTCACACACAGCCCGCCATAACTGGCCATGTGTCTTTCATTAGACATCTTTTTGTCATAGGAGTTACAGACAGCCCACTAGCCACTAGTAGCCACTGTGCTTTTAAACTGCCCTGAGAACGTTATATACAGGGCAAAGTACTTCGGTAACTCAGGTTAAGACGTTAAGACGCTGCTGGCCTTTCTTAGGGAGCTGGGGTGGACCAAATGACTTTACTTCCCACCTGTACGCAAATACGCGCTGAGACGTGGAGTTGCGGACTCCAGCCCGTTATACCATACCATATTATCCATCAAGCAGTTACATAGGTAATGCAGTCTGCCTATGTACCTACTTTTGGTGCGTAAAGTCAAGTCATAATTCACCTCATCCGAGGTGAACCCATCCTGAATGTAGAGCGCTATTTCTGCGGGTCCTATTGCAATAAAGACAAGTACGAGAACAATGACCTTCTATTTTTAGAAACGTACGTAAATCCTTTATTATTAAAATAAAACAATACGTAATATAATCCCTGTTGACTTTACCCGTGGGTTCAACTTCCAGAGCGGTCGATAGCACACGCTCACACATTCGGCACACGAGCCACTCGGTCTCGAAGTTTTCATTACTGTGGGCTGGTTCTGGAAAAGAAGGGTTTCTTTAAGGCTGTATCGTTGTCACAATATAGCCATGCTTTTTTATTAGTTCACTACTTGGTGCTACTCGCCAAACCAGAGTCCCAAGAATGTCGGCACCGGCACCACATGCAGAACAAGCAGGTGAGATCAGATTTGCAGAATACTGCTGTTTGCGACTCCCGTATAGTTTTCTCATTATCTAAGTAAGACGCTATGTAGGTATAGGATGTTATCTGATTATAGACAAACCTGGTACATTCCTCGTTTCGACTTTGTCATTACTAGAGACAGATAGTAATGTGCCGTGAGGCTGGTCTATCGAACTATCTGAAGTGTGCAGTGATATAGTGTGGTCAAGAAGATCAGCTTCGGTGGTAAATATCTCATGACAGATAACACAAGAATGCAATGCCAGCAAGTCTGGGCCGGTGCTATCACTAGTCTGGAAACAGAGAAATAAAGCTTTGATTGAAATTCAACCCTTATAGATCTACTGATTTGCTTTGTGTACAGTCAGCAAAAGAGATAGGTATGCAGGTCATCGGAAATGGTTGACGTTTACTTAGAAACCGCTGCATGTTTTCGAATGAAATTTAATTAAATCAATGAAATGTTTATTCTCAATTAATTTGATTTTATTTTATTCAAAAACATCCATCGGTTTCTAAGTAAACTTTAACTATATCTGACGACCCTGCATACCTATGTCTTCTGCTGACTGTACATAGGTAAGTACATCTACCAAGTTTAAAATCTAGGATGTCTAGCTACATCAACATGATCTACAAATAGGTATGGCTTGTTTGAACAAAACCTTAGGTTTTTCTGAGGAGTCCTGAAGAGGTAATAAGAATTGATTGACAGTATTTTCATCGAGGAGAGTTGGTTCATAGTTAAATAAATTATCCGACTGTATAATGTACAGTTCCGTGTTTTGTTCCATATTTGCATTTTCTTGAAAGAAAGAAGAATTTTCAACATTGAAAAATCTTCCGGAATCGTTTGAATGGAAGCTTAGTTGACTTTCAACAGTATTAATTATCGCAGTAACGTCTGGTGGATTTTTATTAACATTTGTTAGGGTCCCACTGGACTCTGTATCGTTGGCAAAGAGTAAGTCGTCTGGATCATAAGTTTCTGATAATTCTTTGTAAGGGTAATCGGGTGGATCAAACATCATTTTATGGTCTGAAACAATTTATTTGTAAAATAAATAAACGATCATCAATACGGATTTGGTATTCGAATAGAAAAAGATAGATTAGATATAAATTTACCCCTAACTGCAGTCAATATAGGATCCTTGATAAAATAGTATATTATTGAATTCAACACAGAAATACCGGAACCTCTGGTTTTCAGAATGTATTGGGTATTTTTTCATAGAACGGAACGTGGAGAATAAAATTAAATTTTAGCCATGGCAGCACTGATAATTTCTCCGCCACGCCCCGCGCCCGCACTACCCGGCCGGCTGTCATTTCTTGTTTGTTTGTCAGAATTTTGTCAAGTTTTGTTTACAGTCGTATGTGAATACATACAATATATTTCGGTAAAATTTGTGAAGGATAATACGGTGATCAAGATGAAAGCTGACGCCGCGCCACTTTCTGATAAACCCAAAATACCGTTGCCGACCCTTTCTCAAATCAATGCTGACAGAATAACTCAGGTAAGTTAGGTTATCCATTTCATAACATTGGATAATACAATAAGAAAAGCACCCGGTAAATGCTCTATATGTGTATTAAACTTCGTGTCCGTGCCTATAGGCAGGAAATAATAATGACACAGAAACTGTTTATCTAAAAATAAATGATGTTTTAAAAAAACATGATCCAAGTTCACAAAACTACAGATGATATTTTGAACTCAATAGAATTATATGAAAGATTATGAATCTACATCATTTTATCAGTATTATTATTTCGGCCTAGCGTCTATTAATATTTATAACCTCTAAAATAAGTTCGGAATTTTACAACCAACAAACAACCACACATTACTGAGTTTAGGTTGAGTTGCTTTCTCATTTCCCCCCACAAAAAATAAAACTTATTTGAACTAAAAAATAAGGCTCTGTGTTAGTAGCCCAATAAACAAAAAAAAAAAACATAGAATGCAAAATTAAAAGTGGACTATCTCTGTACCTACTTATATATTTTACTTGTTTTGTTTTTTATGATAGCTCTAAAGCTATCATGATAAAATTAAGATGGTCTCAAAATGCTCACTGACACAAAACTAAGTAGAACATTAGTTCAGAAAAGCCTCAGAATTTTTAGGTTGACCATCTCTGACTTTCCCAATTGTTCTAGTTGGCTCAAATTAATGTTTTTTTTTTTCAAAAGTAACATATCATTGATATAACTATACAAGTTTCCTTTCCACATTTGTATTATAAAAATAAACAGAATTATTTGAAACTAGTTAAACGAACCTGGCTACATTCATAGTGAGTTAACCCTTTTTTCTCAGTCTATAATAATAATTACTGTATCACTTCTGAGAAGAAACTTAAAAAGTGAGTTGATTATCACTAACAAGATTTGTAGGTATTCATCAGTAGCTATTTTATAATATTAATTAATAGAACTTGTAGAGAGAGGTAGAGATAGATTGATCTGCACATACAGGCCAACTGTTTAAAAGTTAATTTATAAAAATGACTTCACATTCACAACAACATAATACAAGCATGAATTAAGCCAAGGTTTAACTTTTTGTACCTTCCAGCACACATGTTACATTCAAATGCAAATCATTTATTTCAAATAAATGATTTACAGCCATTTTAATTGTCAGAGAGCCAGTCAGTTAAAAACTTGAACCTAGTTGCTTGTTCCAAACAGTAGGTTTCTTTTTACATTATCTAATAGATTCCTACTTGGGATTTCATTCAGACTCAATTACAACTATTATGAAGATTATAGTGTGGTGGTTTTTTTTACAGAAAATTCCATCTATTCTCTACAGTTCCACAATTAAATTGCTTGCGGTATGTAGGAGCCGCATTAGATTCAAATACTTCCATGCATTCGGTTCGAATCCCAAGTAAAAGAACTTGGTATATTGTGTACTTTTGATGTGTGAAATCTTTAATATTGCTAAAATGTGTAATAGGGGAATATCATTGTTGGTAAGGGGGTATAAAATAACAAATTTTATGGAACGCATTGTAAAAAGTAGTACTACAATGGTAGACCCCCTCTAAAAGCTAAATTAAAGCTGTATTTGCCATTTGCCTCATAAAAACATAGGTCAATTAGTCTAAATTCTGAACCTGAATGAACTTGTAATAAGTATCATTAGACACAGCTAGTCTAGTGCAAATCCAACATGCAACTCATATGTATTCTTCGTTACATCTAGGCAGTCATGTTTCAACATAATTTTAATTTACAATAAGCCTACTGGTATTACATTATGAATAAAACCCATAAAACAAATCTATGCAACTATCCACATGGAATTGTTTAACAAATCAACATGGTTGCATTGTTCACAGCTTGCAAATCAGTACTGGTCGCCACAAACTAAGGAGAGTCACCTACCTTATGATGCTTCTATAGTGGAGTCAATCTACCAAGCAGAAATACTTGGATCCCAGTAAGTAATAACTTAAAATACTTGGAATTACACAGTAACTATAAGTTGTACAAGCATAAGTTGCTTCCTAAGCCTCACTGATTTAAACAAATGAACAATTTAGGGGTCAACAGCCTTATAGAGTGAGGGCAGTGACCTATTTATTTTTTTGTAAATACACCAGCATTTTTTGGGAATGGGGCAGTGTTTCCATTATTGACTGTGAAATAAGTTAAAAAAATATGAATATTAACATATTCAATTAATACATTTTTTTCTTACTAGTTACAAAATATGTATTAATAAATTTAAAATTAATTATTTATAAAGTTTTGTGTTTTAAGAAGTTTTATAGTGATTTTGAATTACAATGGTTAGTGCAAGTAGTTTAGTACCAAAACAGAAATTGCAGAAACTGAAATATTTTTTATAGAATAAACTTTTTTAATCTAAAGTAAAAAATAGTTTTTAAAGTAAGAAAGTATTTCTGCCTACTTAATGGAACAAGAGAGTTGTGATGTCTCTGTTTTGTATTAAAACATGTACATATTATAAAGATAAAAAAGAAAGACTAGAAGCCTAGCATTGGGTGAAGTGGAATATCTAGATGACGATGATGTTTTTTGGAAAGATATTTTTTATTTCTTTGTGATTTCTTGAACATACACATTAGGACTCAGTATTGATATTATCTTTTTATCGTTTCCAGTTTCTCAGTACGTCGGATCATGATGCTAGAGTTCTCTCAGTACCTCGAAAACTACCTGTGGCCGCACTATAAGGCGGGCGAAGCGTCGCAGGCGCACATGATGTCTATCATCGTCATGATTAACGAGAAGTTCCGCGAACGTGTGCCAGCTTGGCAGGTAAGAGTCGAAGGCGAAAATTAAAACCGGAAAATCATGAATTGACATATCTGACATACATAGGTCAGTGTGCTACTGACTCCTGATCTAGATAGGGTTGCGCCTGCGCTAGTAGTATAGCATAACGGGCGGGCTGGTGTCCGCAACTCCACGTCTCAGTGCGTATTTTGCCTACGGGTGGATGGTAAATCATTCAATCCACTAGTAGTAATGTGATACTGATAACATATTTAAACATTTGCTGCGGGGGCCATATCGACTTATCTACTGCATTAAGAAGATTTTTAAGTGCCGATTCGTGGCGCGAGTAGGTATTTTCAAAAATGCTGTTTCATACCACTCGCTCTGCCCCCGACCCGTATCGCGCGATAGAGAGTTGCAAGTCTTGGAGGCAATTACCTACATTTCTTTTTTGAAATATTGTTTTCGGCGATAACGTTTTTGCCCCTAACCTTTACGAAAAGAGACAATTTTTTTCTCTTTAGATTCAGTACACCTTAATCTAGGTCTGTACATTCTTTTTAAGTAATTCAGTATTGTCTAATTAAAAAAAAAACGCTCGAGGAATTTTTTAAGTCAAAAATGTAGATATTTAGATGCTAATGACTTAACTATACCGTACGCAGTATTTCATTAAAATAAAAATGTACAGACCTAGTTTTTCATTATATCTACAACATTTCCAAAAACTATCATAATTTAAATAAGTTTATGGGGGGTAAAACGTTATCTCTTTTTGTATGACAATTTACAGCTTCTCAATTCTCTTAATTTTACATTTACAAAGACCTTATAAATATTCACGAAATCGATAGTTCCTCTTGAGCGCAGTTCAATAACACACTCCTCTTCTCGTGTAGGCTTTCCTGCAGAAACCGGATCACTTCCCAGCGTTTTTCGAGCAAGTTCTGCGCGCGAGTGTAGACGATGACCGCACGAGTAGCAACATGCGTGAACAGACGGCGTTGCTGCTGTTCCTGAACCATTGCTTCGGCAGTATGGAGGTACAGCTGTGCAGAGATCAGGTCAAGCGCCTAGTGTCGCTTAGTATGTGGATCAGCTTGCAGGAAGGTATGTAAGAGATTAGAGTACCTAAGCATGAAATAGTTTATGGGAAAAAGGGGTTAACGGATGATTTCCACCAAACGGCTCGCATCGCATCGGATCGGTAAGGATAGCAGAGGATCCGATCGGACATGGCGACAGACGAACGGGACTGTTCGCGCGTCGTAGCGTACCTACTTTCGGCTCGCTCGCGTGTCGCGTAAGACGGCCGCGTTCAAACTGCTGTGCGAAGCTTGATAACATAGTCTTTAAATACTGTGTACACGATTTAATATCGTTTAAAGATTGTAAAATCCGTTCCTATCCGATGCGATACTGAAAATCTCGTATGCCAGAAAAATCATCTTAAGGATTAGAGCTAGTGTCCTTCTGATTCATTTATTGTGCTTTCACCATAAGTAGATTTGCAGTGACTAATTGCGGGCAATATTTTAAAGAATGCTCGTTATTGAAAACCTCTTATTTTCACAACAATTGACATAAATCTTTATACTTAACTAGCTTCTGCCCGTGATCTCGTCCATACCATGAACATAGCCTTAACTTTCTATCACTGAAGAATGTTTGCAACAGTTTGTTTGACTTTGGACCAGTACTTTCCGTGATTACCTCTATAGCTGACACTTCACTTAGCCTATTTGTACAATTATTCGCCTTATTTGGATAATACAAAATTACCCTAGGTTTATTGAAATATAGTTGATTTTGTTACTTTGTATTATCCAATTATGGCGAATATTTGCACAAATACGCCATGTGAAGTTCCCGACATTAGACACAAACTTTACCTAGATCTTAATAATATTAGTATAATTAAAAGTATTGTTGAAATTAAATTATTAGCTTATACTATTACTTACTTATTCTTCTTAGGTCGGAGAAACCAAGAATTCAAAATGGTACCAAAATGGCGCAAGTACTGGCGTGCTATTCAGAAGAAGGATAAACCTGAGCTATTAGAAAAACTGAGTTGGGAGCGACTGTACCTGCAGAGATTGATGATCAAGTTCATGCGCATTTTAGAAAGTATACCGGAGATCGGGGATGTAGATTCACATGCTGTGAGGTAAGTACCTACTGTTTATTTAATGCAGCAGACCTATCTTTATCATTTCATGGCGGCTGTACACTCTCGCCGAGACAGTCCGAGGCAGGGCGAGCGCGAGAGTGTAAATGATAGCGCTCGCCCGCCTCGGCCTGCCTCGGTGTTCCTCGCTAGCTCTACGTCCCGAGTCGGTTTTTTTGCGCCCGAGTCAAAGGGCCTAGCGCCGCCTCGCGCGAATTGAGAGTGCCTCGGAACCGTGCGGACGTACTTTTCGCTCCATATTTAGCCGTACATGATGTCGTGGAGTAACCAGATGGAACTAAATTTTCAACTAAACGACAATTAAAAATGACGTGTGATCCCTCGGCGAGAGTGTACATGGTCACTTGTCTCGACCGAGGCCTCTCGGGCGAGACATAGCGAGTGCTTTCGAGCGAGAGTGTACAGCCGCCATTATATTTCATCCATCGGTCTATGAGAATGAGGGAAGTGTGAGTGCACCTGTGTTTATGCACACTTGAACACTATATTTGCTTAGCCATGACTAGCCAAGTAGTCTCTGTTGAGTTTCGTCGCCGTAACCGAAATTTCGTCGGGTATTTTTTATGAAACATTTTGTTGTCAGAGGTAAACATTAAAATTTTATAATTTTTTGAGAAGATACAAACGATAATCAATTGTTGCGTGTGTGTGGGTATTGCTGTTGCTGTGTGTGTGTTGTTTGTTGTTATTGTTATTGTTGTATCGCATGCTCATCCCACGTTACATTATGGTACCGACGTCTTTAACCTTTTGGCCGCCACAGTCATGTATAGATGACAAACTAAAATATGCCTAGCACGCCACGGTCACGACTACATGACAGACTTCTATACGTAATTCGTAGGTTGGCGCAGAGGGCACGTTTTTGCTTTTTTTAGCGGTCAAAAGGTTAAAAGCGTACTTCATAGTAAACATATCTGGTTGTATTTAAAAAGGTTTTATATACTAGCAAAAAAAAAACAAAGACGTGTGCCATCCTCCAACCCGCACTGGGTCCGCCTGGTGGATTACGGTCGGCTCTTTCTCAGTGCTGGTGTTTTATTTACATGTTTTGGATGGCAAACAAGTCGATGGCCCATCTGACGCTAAGTATATACATAATTACGAGCGAGTCCGGCAAACGTTGTCCCGCTCTTAAAATAAAAAAGGCCTACAACTCGACTGCAGCGCCACTTACCGGGGCCGATTGTGAATCTAAACCATTCACCAATTTACAAAAAAAAATCATCAAAATCGGTCCAGCCATTGGAGGAGTTCACTTTCATACACAGGCACAGAAGATTTTTATATATAAAGATAGACATCTGCAATACTAGAGAAAACCTCATCCCAGAAACAAAGTTGACATGTCTATTACACCTGCACCACCCTTCAAACCGGACCAGTAATGTTGCCATGCGGCAGAAATAACTCTGATGGTAGAATTTCCCTGCACGGACTCCTTGAAAAACCCACGTTACCCAATAGTATATTTTATTGCAGGTACTGCGAGCGGTTCCTGGAACTAATGATCGACTTGGAGGCTCTACTGCCCACGCGGCGGTTCTTCAACACGGTAATGGACGACTGTCACCTGGTCGTACGCAGCCAGATGGCAGCACTCACGCGCAGGCCCGAGGGACAGCTGTTTTCACAGGTAAGTTGTAGATTTAGCGAAACGTCGCGGTTATACAAGGAATACCAATATTGTATATAATACGGCAATGTAAGCTATAAGATATCAGGGCTAATATTTATATTCTTAAATACGATTCATAGGTTCGTGTCGATTTTTATTTGGGCACATAAAATTAATTCTTGCATTTAGCCCAGTTTCATAGGACATACCATAACACGAATTTTCGACATCGGTAGGCGATATTTATTTGCTTACATAACGCATGTCGACATGTGCGGAATATCGAAACTCCGTGTCACTGAGACTGTGTCGTCCGACATTATTTTTGTAGCAAGAATGAGGACCCACCCGTATCGCTGTGTTCCGTAACTTTTGTTTTTATTTTTTTATCTATTGATAGGCATACGTTTGACCACTATCTCACCTGATGGAATGCGATGATGCGGTCTAAGATGGAGCACGCTTGCCTAGAAGTAACCTATTCACCCTTGACTTAAAGACTCCCAGGGACCCAGGTTGTAGCTATCAGGAAACACAGACTCAGGCAGGGAATTCCACTCCTTAGCAGTACGCACAATGAATGTATTCCCAAAACGTTTCGTGCGTGTGGGTGGGATGTCCACCATGTACCGGTGGCGCATCGCCGTACGTCTTGTGGTCCGCGGTCCGCGTGATACGGTCGTTATACGTCGGTGTACGGTCCGCGTCCGTCGCACACTCCCCAAAATGCAACCGATAGAAAACCGTCAGGCCAGCAACTCGGCGTCGATGCTCAAGACTTTGGAGCTTTGATTCGACTAGCCTATCATTGCCAATGATCCTTTTGGCTCGTTTCTCAATTGACTCTAGGGCATCAAGCTGGTATCTGGCAGATCCGTCCCAAAGATGAGAGCAGTACTCCATACACGATCGAACTTGCGCTTGATAAAGTTTAAGCAGCTGTTCCGGCGTGAAGTACCGTCTCACTTTTAGGATCCCCAGCTTTTTTGCAGCCACTTGACCCTTGCCTCTATGAAAGGGCCAAACTTTCGTAAAACGACAGCAGTTCGTGCTCTAGCTCCTTGGGTCGATCACAATGTGTTGTGTAGACGGGAAAAATGTCAGTGGGCTTTGTCCCCAGCTAGCGAATACACGGCTTTAGCAGCCAAATAAACAAACCATTCTTATGTTCTTAGCTGCGTTTATTAAAATAAATTCGAAATTAATTAAAAAATAATCATAAATGCGTTTCTTCATTAAAGTTTCGACATAAAGAAAGTCAAAGTAAAAAAATAACCATAAAATGACAGTGTTGTTCTTATATTTGTTAGTGCAAGAGAGCAGTGTATACAATATATGTATATGTTTATATAAATTCACTAACCACATAAGCTGCTAATATGGAAAAAGGACGGATATAATGCTGTTTTTTGATAAAATAGATAGCATACATTAAAGCCTCGCATTCATATTCATAGTACCTACATTGTTTTAATGTTCATGGCAATTTATAGTCTCTCTCATATTACAATCTTAACAGTTGTTATTGTTAGTATGTACCTCTTGTTAAACATTAATTTAGTAATTTTTGTTAATCTCTATAATAATTTTAAGTATCTTTTGTGAGCAATCAATTCCTAACGACAAGAGATCAACTCAAATATTGTTTAGAAACAATTTTATTTAACGTCTTATTAATAGTAATATTTGTATTACGCCTTTAAATGTTTTGTACAATATCATTCTTAATTCCAATAAGGCTTTGCAGTATTTTACTACTTTAATATAACTTGTAAAATACTGATATAGTACAATGTAATAAGACACTCAGTTTCTAAAATATATTAATACATAAATCACAGTTAGGCAAACTATTATAACATTCAGAGTGGCATTAGAAGTCTAGTAGAGAAAAAACTTATGTACTAAGTAGGTGTTTCTAATTCTTAATTTGAGGCACATTTACAAGGCACACGCATTTGTACACAGAATATGTTTAACTGTGATACTTACTTGAGTATAATAGTTAACAATAAATGTTATCATTACAAACTATTCATATATCAACCTTCATTTTCATCACGTTTAAATATGTCACCTTCGTACATCTATACTTCTAATTGTGTGGAAGCTAGTGTATAAAACAACTATTCATTATCATGATAATCTCATGAGATTCTGCATAATATTCGATGATATGTCAGTAATTCCCTCCATTCATATGAGTCATCTCGTCACCCCACTCCCCTGTAGGCACAGGCTCTGCATAACAACAACTCTTGCGTAACAAAAATGTCACATGCGATTGTCGTACAATGCATACATAGAATATTAAAATCGCCTGGAATAGATTAACGAATATGTGTGCGTAAAGTAATTCATCTATGTTGAGCCATGACAGCAAAAGAAATAGCCAAGCTGTTGTCATTATCAGAAATAGTTGAAGGAACAAATTAAAGCTGAAACAAATAAAAGTTGTAATTAATCAATTGACGGCATGGTGTGATATAATAGAACAATGAAACTATTTGGTTTTTGTACATACCATCCTTTGAGTTTGTGATGAATTCTGCCGTATATATTAATCCTCTTAATGATTTTTAATGTTGTGACATAAAAGAACACATTGAAAATTATGGTGAACGCAACTGGGGTGAAGAATATAGCAATTCCAAGCAATCCTGAAATGAACAGAAAAACTTGCTTAGTTTAACTGGTTAGACTGGACGAGAGAGCTTTACTGTCACTATGCAAACTATTTTTTTTTTGAAGCCACTGCTTAATTGAAATCAACTGCTAAAACCTAATTTTTTACCCACAGCATGTGTGTGAGATTATTCTTAATCTGATATAATTTTGATCCTAATTAATAATAATCATTCAACTTACCAATAGTCTCCTGTTCAACATCATCAACGATGATTGACGAAGAAAACTGGATCCTAGTCTTTCTGTTAGGATTAGTGCCAGTATCGAGAAGAAAATGGGCACATATTGCCATACCGGCCATAATTAGGACGCTGAACCATACCACGCTTGAGTAATAGCAGTACTTGCGCACGTCTGTCACGCGTAGGAACACGTTACGGGATCTGAAAATACGATTTGTTCATAAGACTACCACAGTTATGTTTACTGAATGTCTAGCAGTGCCCACGCAAAAGCGTTTTAATTTTCTAGTTTTACTATTTTCTGAATCTGACATGCATACAGTGTAATAAATATTCTTACACCTACTCCTTATTTCATATTTTGTTTTTGGTTTAAAATGATACTTGTAAAATATTATAGCTTTATGATGAAAAGCTGCCATTAAATGCTTTAATAAATGTTGCGTTTTAGAACAGTATTCTACTAAAAAGTAATCAAAAACCCGTACTTGTAAAATACATACTTGAATGTTTTCCATATATAAAACCCGAAACTGTTTAGCCAGAAAAAGGCTGCCAGTAGACTGATATACAAGATAATATCTGAAAACAAAACAAAAGTTAACCCTAATACAAAGATCAGTACATAACACTATGTATATTATGTCATGCATTTATTGTTCGACTTACCAGTAACCATGAAGCTGACATGGTTACTGAACTCGGTGAATATTCTCACCAAGTCTGCAGCCTGGGCCACTATCAGACACAGGTTTATAGTTGTGATAATATTGCCAGCTAAGTCTCGGAGGGTAGGCAATACAAAGTATATCACGGCCACCAGTAAAAACAAGATCATTGCAATACCATGAAATACTGGATTAAGGATTTTCTTCATAAGAAAACTAGTATCTTTCCAATTAATTTTGACCTCTGGTATACATACTAATGCATATGCGCCTGTTATATTTGCGGATTTTTTTGTTTGTGTGTCTTTTTGAGTAACTAATATCTGAAAGTAAATATTATATTACATGAATGTGAGAAAATTTAACACAAATATGATTACATGGGATTACTGAGAATACTCTATTTCCACTATTTTATGACTTACACATACAACCATCTTTGTATGAACTATATTTATTTTCGTATATTTCTTAGTTAAATAACATTTAAATTTTATTTAAATGAACAATGGCATCAAACCTGAATGCTGTTATGTAAATAAAACTATACAGTTAAAGGAAGTCCCATTCAAACACTTTTTTGACATAATATTAGCATGACTCATCTAATGACTCAGATAAGCTCAAACAAGTGAAAGGTTGTATTTTTTTAATATTATTCACTGAATGAATAATAAAATTGGAAGTGAAGTGTCTAGATTAGGTTAACATGTCAGGATAACATACAAGGTTTAAAATAAACCCACAGTCTATAAAAAAATAGTTTTTATAAAATCCAATAAGTTTGATGATTTTTAAATATGGTTTGAATTTTTAAATACCATAATTGATTTGGTACAGTAACCACCATCATAGATCAGTCAATATTATGAGACACTACTTGTATTTAATTCCAGCAGTAAGTGACCAACCTTATCCATGCAGTATTTAGCTTGATTATGTATGTATGATGAAGGCTCCTTCTCTTCCGGTATTGATATACTGTCATGTAAACTGAATGTGCTAATCACTGGTTCATCTTTGACATCTGAGCTGGGTTGGTGATTAATAATGTGGCGTAAGCGACCATCTGCTAATAAATTAAGCCTGAAAATTAAATTCAGTTTGTTGACAAAGATTTTCTAAAGATCATGTTATTTTGTTTTTCGAGTTCAGTCAATTCATGAAGTTCTGTATTGATATGTAATCTTCTCTCAACCATAACATGCATTTGCCACCTTTTCCTTGAACATAGGTTTTATAATATACTAAGTAGCAACTTCCCCGCACCTTTGTATGTGCGATTTTTCTTACGGATCCCAATTTTTTTGGTAATAAAATATTGCCCGCACTTAGTGATAACGTAGCTTCCAATTGGCGAAAGATTTTCAGAATCAGACTAGAAATTCCAGATATTAGCGCATTCAAGCAAACAAACTCTTCTTTTTATTAAATTCATATAGATTGCTCATTTCATGACACAATAAATTTATATAATTATGAAGGTGTTATGGGTTACTTACGTATCTTCAGATTTTCCTAAATCAAATATAGCTCTCTGCTGTGTGGTGGCACAATCCGGTACACCATACACATAGTTATAGTATTTTACTTTGGCGTCGTTACCATCCTCAGTCTTAAATTGTGGTGTCCACAAACCTGTAAATTAGAAGTTACCTAATAAATTAGGATCAGTTGCAAGGTAAGGTTTATTAAAATTAATTATAATAATATTCACTCAAAAGTTTCCTGTTAGGTAGATTAGGGTGAAATTCTAAGTAGGTAAAAATAAAACTAAAAGTACCGATTATATGTTAACTGTAACTTGTTTAGGTAGATAGGAAGGTACCTAACATGGTTATTTGTGTAGTGGTCTCCAAACTTGGCAGTGCCTGATCTTGGAGGCCAGTAGGTTCTAACAAGGACACCTTTGCACCCAATAATTCGTATTCATTATTAACTTGTACTTACTCTGGTTGTATTTATCGGCTAGTCTACATATGCCGTCCACAACAATCTCGTCATGTTCGCAACATTTATTTATTTTGACTCCATTCAATTTGTCCGATACCTCATTGAGATCAGTCTCCCCGACTTCCGCGTGCAGTTCATGTGTCGCACACACTATTAACAATGTTAACAGTACTACAAACATGTTGTTAATTTAATGAATCTCTATTACTTTCATCACAAAGTACTTGTCGCTTTTATCGATACTTTGTTTGTCAGACAATAAGGCACTTTACACTTAATTCTATGAACACGAGCACAAAACATGTTAAAACCATGTAATTTGGTGTCAAAACACGCTTATGTTGTTTTAAAACTTTGATTCTTTGGATTTAATTCGGAGATTCTGAAGTCGGTTGCTTCACTTCCTTCGTTTCGTTTGCGTTTCCGTTCCGCTCGCTACAGTACGGTCAACGTAACTTGGCGCGTCTGAAGTTAGCCGATTAGCTGCGCAGTAGACAATTTCGTTCCTAAAAGTTCCATTGCGCAGCCAAACAGCTAACTTCAGACGCGCCAAGTTACGTTGACCGTATTGTACATGAACATGACACTCGCGAAGATTGACGTTTTTAAAACTTGACTTTTTCGAAACGCTAAGTTATTGCATGACTTTGGCAACTGATCTTTTGAGCCACAGTACTACCAACATAATAACTTAAAGAAAAGTTTTAGATCGCTTTACATTCAGTAACTTTTAGACATAAAAGTATTTTAAATTCTAGATATCCTGTGCATACATGTTTAGATGTTACAGACTCATTAATTAATTTGTCGAAGGTGTAGGTGCATTACAATGTTAATTGATAACCATAATAAAATTAAAAACATGTTGTTGATCAATGATGACAGAGCTATGATGACCTTACCCAGACCTAGTGATAATCATGCAGCGCCTCAGGATTATTTTTTTCACCTACCTACGAAATAATATTTTACTACGAACGATAAGTACTGTATAAATTAGGTAGGTACATACCACGAAACTTACTTCGTGGTGCGTACTTATCTAAATCTAATAGGTGGTTAACCTTTTAACCACCCGACTTCATATTAGTTGTCGTGCCTCCAGCGCAGCGCCCGGCCGGCACAGTGAATAATATTAGTAATTCATCTAACTTCGGACATTATTTTTAGGACTTCTATTCTTCTATTATAAGAGACTAAAGTGTATTTAAATTGTAAATGATTACTTAATGAATTATTTACCTAATAATTATTAACATCTTCCAAATACATACAGCGTAATTCAATTAAAAAAACCGGACAAGTGCGAGTCGGACTCACTCACCGAGGGTTCCGTACAAATTTGTAGGTACATACATCCATACTAATATTATAAATGAGAAAGGAACTCTGTCTGTTACGCTTCCACGATGAAACGGCTGAACCGATTTTGATGAAAATTGGTATAAAAATAGCTTGAACCATGGGAAAGCACATAGGGTACTTTTAAATCCGGGACTTCGTCTGCATCCGCGATAACCGACATTCACACGGACCAAATCGCGGACAAAAACTCGTTATATAAAGAATATATTTTTTATGATTTAATTACAAATCTATAGTTTTCAGACTTTTCCCAGTATTTATTATACGGAAAGTACCCTATAAATTTTGATTCCCTTGAGAGTCAGTGTCGAAGTGTACGTTTTTTGCGACATAAGCGGCCGTATCTTTTTTTCACGTTAACTAAGAAGGTTAGACAACAAAGTGATCCTATAAGGGTTCCGTTTTTTCCTTTTGAGGTACGGAACCCTAAAAACAGTCTTAAGGAGCTGTGGTATTTCGTCGGAAATATACGACGATTAATCGTCGGATTAATCCGATGTAAGCGAAAATTACGATGACGATTATTGTGTTGGGAAAAAACGGAACCCTTATAGGAAGGACCACTTTGTTGTCCGTCTGTCTGTCTGTCTGTCAAGACCCTTTATCTCAAGAACGCGTAGAGTTATCAAGTGAAGCTGTGATAAAATCAAACTTCTGAGTACTTAATAGTACAAATGTTTAGACATGCTCCCGTTTCATCAACTTCTACGCCAGTTGGAATTTTAGCGTGGTCGTGCTGGGATAAAATCTTTCCAGCACTATCAGTTTATCTGCGATAATTGAGAGGTATAAAATTTCTAATTAGTGGTTTATAATAGTAGAAATTAAAAAAAAAATATTACCATCTAAAGTTATAATGAATGCGTTCTATTACCATCTTAAGTTATAATGAATGCGTTCATGGTCGTGCTACGAAGTACAACACAAAAAAAGAATTTTCAAAATCGGTTTACATTTGTTGTTTTCGTAAAACCTACAACCTACCTATACACCACATTTACAGTTTTATTTTCAGACTGCAGATACAGAGATGGCATTTGTGATTATGATACAGTGGTCTTCTTCGTTTCGAATCGATGGTTGTGTGGTTTACGCTCCGTTCGCCCCTTGGATCTTGCCCCTTTCGATTAAAATGTTCCACTCGCCCCGTTTTAATTTATTTTGGTGTAGTGATTCGCCCCTTGCGGCATTTCCTTGTAAATTTTACCAAAAAACGTATAGTTAGACAGAAAAATACATACACCTAGTTCCAGTTTATTTCTGCTTTCCTGGTAGTTTACTAAGATGTGTTATCAACAAAATTAAAATTATAAAAATTGTGGAATAAAATATCAAAAACACAACAATGTAGATTATTCATAATCTATAAAGCAGTCCTAAGTACCTACGCACACAGTTTTTATAAACATAGACTTAAATTAAACATGGCATTGCTTATAATCAGTGATAGGAATAGGTAGTGCTTATTAGCCTAAAGTTTGAAGAACAGAGACAAGAAACGGAGACTTCCTTAGTACTATATTTTTTCTCGGACATCTGCCCGGACAACACTTAAATACATTTAAAAATTATGTTATTTGGAATAAGTTCGTGTTGTTTACCTAAAGTTTGCGACTAGACATAACATAACACAGTCGTTACAACTATCAAATATTCTGAAAGTTTTCTTTTTGGAGAACATTTTGTAAATGACTTGTTGATCTTAAAACTATGAAACGCAGTCTTTGTTTAAAGAGCCGTACACGTTTCGAAGTAAATATCTGTTTTCTAGCTCGCTCTTGGCCATGTTTCTTGAGATTTCTAAAGTTCAAGTGTATAATTGAAAAAAAAACTGACAATTGTTTTTATTAAAATAATAAAACGGTCCTTTTTATCATATGAAAGTTTGTATGGATGTTAAATACGGTTAAAAATATGAACACGCGTAGCCACGTGATTGTTATTGAATTTGTTGTTACAAGAAATAAAATAAATAACTTTAGTCAAAACATTCAAAAGTAATTAAAGGTTGACTTACCGTATTATTTGATGTAGACAGACAGGAACAATCTTATTGCAGAAAATCGCAATCCATAAATTCAAGCCAAGGTAGTCGTATTAGGAAGATCCAATAAATAAACCAAAAAACATGCGAGGGTCAAAAACAATATTCACAGAAACAATATACGTGATACAGGAGATGCGCACTCAACAGACCGAAGTACAGGAGTGAGAATAACCTGAGCGGCGCGCCGTCACGCGGCGGTGGGGGAAGGTATGTAGAGCGTTCCCACGCCGCACGGGTATGCGACCACGCCGAGTTTAACAATAGATAACGAAATGCGCTGCCGTAAAAGTCCGCCCATTGTACTTTCGGTGCAATAAAGATTAAATGTTGTGTTTTTAAAGATTTTAAAGTTTAAGTGTGTTACTAAACAATGTGACCCAACATTATGCACATTTTGAAATATATTTTAGTAAGGTAAAAGACAAATACCTTTTGTTTTTGAAATGATAAATACTCTATCTCCATCCAAAATACGTATAGAGAATGCTAAAATGATAA
Organism: Charanyca ferruginea; assembly: GCA_947361185.1. Classification (NCBI taxonomy): domain Eukaryota; kingdom Metazoa; phylum Arthropoda; class Insecta; order Lepidoptera; family Noctuidae; genus Charanyca; species Charanyca ferruginea. The sequence goes on from OX376076.1 coordinate 12,689,569, forward strand.
AAATTACCGTTTTATTATTTTAAAAACAATTATCAGTTTTTTTTTTCAATTACACACTTGAACTTTAGAAATCTCAACAAACGTGGCCAAGAGCGAGCTAGAAAGCAGATATTTACTTCGAAACGTGTACGGCTCTTTAAACAAAGACTGCGTTTCATAGTTTTAAGATCAACAAGTCATTTACAAAATGTTCTCCAAAAAGAAAACTTTCGGAAAATTTGATAGTTGTAACGACTGTGTTATGTTATGTCTAGTCGCAAACTTTAGGTAAACAACACGAACTTATTCCAAATAACATATTTTTTTAATGTATTTAAGTGTTGTCCGGGCAGATGTCCGGGAAAAATATAGTAGTAAGGAAGTCTCCGTTTCTTAGACTTTAGGCTAATAACCACTACCTATTCCTATCACTGCTTATAATGTATGCATTTTTCTGTCAAACTATACCTTTTTTGGTAAAATTTCCAAGGAAATGCCGCAAGGGGCGAATCACTACACCAAAATAAATCAAAACAGGGTGAGTGGAACATTTTAATCGAAAGGGGCAAGATCTAAGGGGCGAACGGAGCGTAAACCGGTTGTGTTCTATTTTTTTGTGTTAGACTCATATTCGTGGTTACACTGCTTGGGCCCAGTAGAAGCTGCATTAATCACAGCATTAGTGGCGTTTTAATGTCCTCTAAGGTGCAAGTGGCGGGTCACTTTGGGAACTGTAGTAAGTGGGCCATTGTCTGGTCAGGAGCACCTCACTCACACTGGGTATCAGTGGGATCTTAGGTTAGGTATTGTGTTTGCAGCGGCCTACTTGGGAGCACACTCTTTTGAGCGCTTACCATTTAGGCTACTGCAAATCACTTCCGAGCGCCAAGTGTTCTTGGGTTGAAAGAAGTTCAGTGGCGGTGGGTGATGGTCCCACAACATTTGTCTGACCGTACGTGGTCGGACCTGGATGGTCGGATCTGTGTGCTGCGGAGAAAACTTTTCCGACTCTTAAGTCTACTCGAAACTGTTGTATGTTTGTAGAGGGGATGGATAGTATACATTTTAAATGTGAACATTCTAAAATTTAATCTATAGTTTTACAGAAAACGATGGTGGGATAAACAAAGATGTATAAAATATTGTCTGGAATTTGATAATCAATATGGTGATAGGTATGTGAATACCAGGTTCTACGTACTATAAAATACTTTTAACCACAAAAAACCGTCACAGTAGTACCCAGGGGAAAATACAAAGAAATATTTGAGCTATAACTTTATGAATCTAATAACTAAAAAATATTAAGACCTCGATTCGTTTGAATTTCATTAAGTTGTATTTTCTATTTGTTGTATTATAAGTCATCAATAAATGTTTGTTGACCACATAGAGTTAGGTTATATTCCCTTGAACTGGCCCTGTCGTAAAATCTGTTTCTACGTGTCACTTAACTATATTCTATCTCTCCACTAATTTACAGGTACAAAAAGCCAAGGATTTATATAATATATAAACTTGCGAGAGCAAGTCCAGGCTGTCACAAAATTCTTTCTTAGATGTCTCCTACTCATAAACTCTAGACTTGCTAAATTTAAGGTCGGTAGTTCAAAAATAAATCAAAACTTTCATACAACCCTATGAGAGCCATTAGACCTGTTTAATACGGCCCTGTCACAAAAGCCGTTCTTAGCGGTCGTCTACTAACTATTAACTACCTCCCTGCCAAATTTCAAGTTTGAAGCACATAAAATCAAGGACTTTCTTGCAAATTTGCGAGAACCATTAGATTTCCTTAATCCGGCCCTGTCGCAAAATCCGTTCTTAGCGGACGTCTACTACTTATTAACTACTTCTCTGCCGAATTTCATTTTTGTAGCGCAAGAAATGAAGGACTTTCGTACAAACTTGCAAGAGCCATTAGACCTCCTTAATCCGGCCCTGTCCCAAGTCTGTTCTTAGCGGATGTCTGTTAACTAAAAATTACCTCCCTGCCAAATTGCAAGTTTGTAGCACAAAAAATGAAGCACTTTCATACAAACTTGCGAGAGCCTTTAAACCTCCTTAATCCGGCCCTGTCCCAAATCCGTTCTTAGCGGACGACTACTACTTATAACCTACCTTTCTGCCGAATTTCAAGTTTGTAGCGCAAAAAATGAAGGACTTTCATACAAACTTGCGAGACCCATTATACCTCCTTAATCCTGCCCTGTCGAAAAATCCGTTCTTAGCGGGCGTCTACAAACTATGTACTACCTCCCTGCCAAATTTCATCTTAATATGTCAAGCGGTTTTCGATATTTCGTGATGAGTGAGTGAGTGAATGATCTTTCGCTTTTATAGATAGATAGATGTAATGAAATCATTTTAAAATACCTATGTATAATATTGGGATTCAGACATAATAGATAATGTTAAATAAAACACGACAGTAGTATTTAAAATAGATTTATTAGATACTTAGTATTACCAACATGCATTCTTGAAAAAATAAACAATTATATTTAATTTAGGAACTTATTATAAATCTTACTTTGTAGTATTTACATCGAGTAAATTCTAGTAAAATTATAAAAATTTAATTATTTTTAAAATAAACATTATGTAGATGTGTATTGGGTTTCCTTTTTAAAATTAGTACTTAAGTACCTACCTACACTTTAATTATGGCACATAAAAAGGTGATACTCCTTAAAAGTTATTATATTTATTATAATAATAATTATTACATTCAATAGTGATATCAGATCATTTCGCTTCTTTTGAGGCATATAAAAAATGGCATATGATAAATATTAACCTACGGGCAACAGATAATTACGTAGATTTCACCTAAAATGTTTTGAAAAATAATATTTTATCTTAAATGTTAAACGGATATCTCTTTATAATAACTCAATTTGTTCATTTTCAGAATTGTTATGACTAATTTACTTTTGTAATAACATTTCTTTTACACAGTTCAGTCAGTTCAAATGCCATTTGCACTAACAATTGCTCCATTAATTTACTCATTACATCAACAAGCTTCGTATTGACAATAAATATTATCTCAATACAATCTATTATGTATCTATAGGTAAATTGATCGGATTTTGTTGTTGACTAGTTACCTAAGTTATAATTTAATGTGACATGGAAATAAGATCAAAACGATTTTGGATGAGAATGAAGAAGGATCCACTTCAATTTAACCTAACCTCCACTGTATCATCTGCCAGTATCTGCTGGTCATCCGAATCGTCGTGCGGACTGAGTTTCTCGGCCAGAGGGCGGCTGAACCATAAACAAACGTTCTCACTAGCCATACCCCTCATGGCACGCCTTCTCAGGAGCACGAGTAATACGAAAATTATAACTCCTTGAAGGCAGTTAAACGTGTCCATGATTTTCCTGAAACATAAAATTTGTTGGTTAGAACGGAACTCATTGCACTTCATTAGTTTATTGTGGACAGATTCGTTGTATTTTGGAAAAAAATGCGACTACCGGTGGAGAGGTACGGAATCGCGGTTTTTATAGTTGTATATTAGTAAACTGACAAGAAATTAGAGTAAGAGAGAGACTGCTTACCAAATAATGTGGGCTGAACCATGAGCGAAACTAGCGATCTCGAATATCCAGGAAATACCCATGACAAGGAACAGTTTCAAAGATAGAAGGAATCTGAAAATGTACAACGTTTATGGTTTGATTTGATCTACAATCACATCAAAATATACAATTGATGCTATAGGTAACTTACTTGTGTTTTAGGACGTTTAGAGTATTGACTTCGTATTTCCTAGTTTGCCTCCATAAATTGAACGATGTCATGGCGAATAGAGCTACGTTAGCGGCAATGAGAACGGCAACCGGGCCATAGAAGAAAATCCAAGTTTCAGTACGACCTTAAAAAAACAAAATTAGTAAGTAAGTACCTACAGTATCTCTCATGCCAAAACACTCAAAAACTTTTTGACAGTTTTCATTAAAAAATATTTACCATTGAACCAGCAACTGCCGTCTCCGAAACCTGGCTTCCAGTGCTCACCCTCAGCAAAATTAGCAATAAGGGTGACGGTCAGGAATAAAAGGGTGCTTCCCCAAGCGTAGCAGCTGTAGAGGAAATATTGTTTCCTCTCCGTCTTTTTTAAATAACCGGAATCCCTGAAAGACAAAGACAAAAAATAAGATAATAAGTTAAGGAGGACACCCAAGGGTTTAGTTAAACCCTGTCCATTGGGTTATTGGTTTTTTGACAGCTGCTTTATAATGTAATAATTATTCCAGATTAACATTAAAATGTGTTATAAAATAAAAATATAAACTGCCTAATCTTGTTGGATTATCTTATTTATGACCTCTTACAGACATTATAATACAGGTATGCGTATCAGTTATTACAAAATACATAAATATTGTTCACTAGTTGCAGCTGTCAAAAAACGATTAAACCAGTGGACAGAGTGTAGATATGTTTACACTTACAGCACTGTCCGATATACGTTGATAGATATGACATTCATCCAAAAGAATGTGGCCATCATCCAGGTATAAACGAGAAAACCTGAAAAGTAACAAAACACTTTTCAGAGACGATCTACAGCAGCAGTATTCCTGCATTGATAAACCACACAAAAAAAAATCGTATAGACATAATGTATGTAATGTATAATGGTCATTTACCTGTCACTGTGCAAAATTCGCCTCTGAAGCCAGGGCTCAGTTGCAATATTCCTAAAGACAGGAATCCTAAGGCCATGCTGACGCACATGCACATGTAACATAGTCCTTGTAGATCTCTGAAAATTAACATAATAAATTTCAATATGAGGCAAAATTTGATTAGTTTGAAGCAAGTGAGGGTTTATGTTCCACAATGATATAAAAATATGGGCGTATCATAATGATATGATATTGGAATTAGAATTTCACTACTTTATGAGTTGTATTTAAATTAAATCGAATCTGTGGAAGTTTCGAGCATAGGTATCTGCTGAAAAGATTGGCGGTTTTAATTACTTGAGATTAAACAAGATGAACGCTGCAGGCTTTGGTAGACAAATTGAAAACATACTGGGTCTTCTTGAAATCTCGATTGAGGATATTCTATCATCATTATAAATATCTCTGCTGAAAGACCACACCAAACCTCTTTTTGCATCCAACGGATTCTCGCGACCTACACGAGTCCGCGAAAAGCTACTGACAATGCTGACAAATAATGTTTTGACTTAAAATATCAAGCTATAAGACCTTAACTGTCCGTTAAGCAGACAATAGTTAAACAATGGCAAGTAATCTTATAAAGATCATTGAACAGTTGGGGGTTAAGGATTGATTTTCATTCTTACCTCAGTTGTGGCAAGAAAGTGTAAACGGCGATAGTACCAACGAGGAAAAACACGGAGATGAGTGTCAAGATTCCGCTGGTTTCTATGTCACTGGTCCTGGATATCTCTTCGAAGCAGACCACGGCCACGGGGACAGTGCCCTTTGAGTGGTCACTGTTGTTTCGGTACATGGTGGCCACACAGTATCTGCAAAAATGTACCAAAACGAATTATGGACTAATAAAAACATAATTTGACGTGAAAACCACATCCTCTACTAAAAATAACTCTTTATTTTGTGAACACGAATCACTTCGCATAATGAAAATAGAGGTGCTGATTCGTGTTTTTTTAATGTGTCACGCATGCTACCACAGGAACGCTTCAAGCGTTCTAATCTCAGTTTCAATCTGTCAAAAATTCCTTCATTTTATTTTACCTAAAGAATCATGGCAGGATTTGTACAAAAAAATAAAGATGTTTAGAGAAGTTCAAATTCTAATTTTTATACTCTTGAGTACCTACCTAAAGAGTATCTTCAGGCATTTAAAATATTTTTAAAACCCAGCAAAAAAAAATCAATTTTAAAAGTGAAAACTTTAACGAAAAGCTCATTATTCCAGAACGAAACGGCAGCTAATTTTTATGGGAAATCATGTCACAAATAATGATTAATCAATGTACTTGTTCAACTCCGTCATTATTAAACATACGATTCACGTTACTTGTCTGCTTATTTGATAGATCCGTTAATGTCACTTGTCACTTTCTTTTTTTATAAACATAAAATGGGCGCCGACATAAATCGAAAAACTGATATTTTTATTTTAATTATGCTGTGGTTTAAAAATATGGTTAGTATATCAATCTACTCCTGGTAGTGTATTCTCCGCATTGGACAATATTTTAAACCCTCTGAATAAATCTTTTTTTTTCATACAAATGAATGGATAGCGCCATGATTCTTTTTGACAAGATATTGACATTGATGGTCGCTGAGATGGGATTGAGAACACATTCACACACATTTTGAACGTTTTTAATTGGGTAAACTATAAAACGTTCAAAATGTGTGTGAATGTGTGAAAATGACACCACAACTCAATTGACATACTTTTTATGAGCTGTCAAAACGCGATTCCCTCATAGATTTTGTATTGCAATTTATACTTGTACGCTGTCATTGGCCAACTCAATTGAGTAGGTACATAAAAAATCGGATTTTCAGGATTATAATAAAGTGGTTTAGTTTTATTTGTTACTAGCGACCCGACCCGGCTTCGCATGCCTTCCCCGATAAATGGACTATCCAACACAAAATAAATTTTTCAATTCGAACCAGTAGATCCTGAGATTAGCGCGTTCAACCAAACAAACAAACAAACTCTTCAGCTTTATAATATTATATATATATAATATATATAGTATAGATTAGGTTCATCTACCCAATTAAGAGTTCTCTGGGTATAGAGATATGTACGAGTTCGATTTCAATAGGTTAATATACTCACTGGTCAGGGTCTTCGACGAACACAAAGCTAGGAGAATCCTGCGTGGACACTTTGGTGCCGTCAAGTATGATGTCTCTGAGAACCATGCGGCCATGCGTGCAGTTGAGGACAGTCATCCTCTCCGTACCGCAGAAACCCTTCGGCATTAAAGTTTCGTTGTGCGGGCAGCATGGCATCGCGGACAGTGCTCCACCACACACAGCCAATAATAATATAATTTCCTGAAAATAACCAGTATTCATTCATTATATTATTAATTAATATTGAAACTTGTATATGCTATGTATTTGAGCTTCACATTATCAGCGTCTTCTTTATCATTGAACTTTGAACCATTAAAACAAATTACTAACAGCTACGAATTGCTTAAAAAAGTGCTTTATTTTTTACTTAGAATTAAGGTTATGATCTTGGACTATGATTAATTTTTATTAAAGTGATTTAAACTTTGGCTTTACGAGTTTATCGCTGATGAATGAGCTATTGCAATCAATCGTGGACATGTTGAAGATGGTAATTTCTAAAGTTAATGATACGTGCGATTAGTATAATTATGTCTGTGTGAGAGTAAATATTGACTATCTACTTGCTTTGCCTACCTACGCTAGGGTCATAGAGTAATTTTAGTCCGATGCATTTGTTATAACAACACGATAACGCTTCATGTAATATTTGACATCGAGCAGAAGCAATCATTGTTTACAGAGTGCGGGACAACCTTTGTGTTGGGATAGTTTGTTGACCTCGTTTGTTAATGATAATAATATAATAATCTACGTTATCTAATTATTTTTTCTAGATTTTATGAAGCTACCTACTTCGTAGTGTTAATAAAAACACCCGACTACGCCAAAAACGTTCACCATAAAGCTATTTATGCGGTATAATTTCACAAACTATAGACTATTCCGGTTTTTAAACCGCAGTCGCAAGTCTTGTAAGTCGGTAGATCATATATCAGTGATATTAGTGTGGACGTAAATGGCTACCATAGATATAAGTATTTCTATGATGACTACCATTTGACACCAAAATACACACGCATTCTATATGTGTAGTGTATTTAGGTAATAGTCTATCTATTGCCAATTGCCATTAACTAAATCCCGACTGTAAGTTCTACTGAAAATTATTGATGAGAACCATCGATACGTTGCCTGGGTCGAGCCCGAGACCTCAGGAGTCACCGTGAACTTGCAATAAATCGGTGACTTATTGAAGCTGATCAAAGAACTGGGTCAATCAACAATCAGATGGGTAATGATATGTAAGTAGGGTAATTTAGTTAGGTTTGCGGCTAAGGTCACAGTCGCGCCTACTACCTACCTAGTTACCCACATAATTTTTAAATTATATGTGGCACAGGACATATTATAAAAGGTTACGAAGCTAGTATTTCTTTCGCGATTTAAGTGATAGTAAATATTAAAAAAAAACGAATTATTTTATTACAATAACTAGCGAACCGACCCGGCTTCGCATGGGCCTATATATAGCCTTCCTCGGTAAATGGACTATCTAACACAAAAATATTTTTTCAATTCGAACCAGTAGGTCCTGAGATTAGCGCGTTCAACCAAACACCTTCCTAATACAGTAAATATTCCGACTGGGTGCCACTTATCGAGTGGGTGAATTGATGAAAGTACTTATTTAAAATATTTAGTGTGAATTCATACAAACACTGACAAACACGCAATCATTTTGAATATTGCATTTCATGTGATAATAATATCATAATAATATTATCGTAATATGAACGTTTATTTACGTTTATTTTGTCTATTAATATCGATATGAAGTACCGTATAAATAGCTATACAATAGTTTATAATCGGATTGTTTTTCTGCGGTACCAACAGGCTATCAGCAATAGCATTTGTAAAGTACATAGGTACAATACATTACTATGAATAGAATTAAGTATGACAATTTACGAATTACCCACAATAGTGTTTATTTCTATGTTATTACTTATTTCTACACGTAGACAGTCGATTCCAAACTTATTTAGCTTATCCCAAAATAGGGCATAACAAAAAAAAATGTATTTGTGTATGTATATCAGCATACATACACAAATACATTTTTTTTTGTAAATATGTACATACATATATAGATAAAGGTATAGTTCTTAAACTTTAACAATAGGATTCCATAATAAGCCAGAAGGCGTACAAATATCGCATGCGAGAAAAGGACTACCTACCAAGTAAGAAAAAACTTACTGTATTTAAAATAAATGATAAATAATATTGTCACAAGTGTGATTATTGTATATCACATGTTAGTAACTAAGTATATTGACGACACGGTTGGCGCAGTGGCTGAGCGATCGACTGCTGCGTAGCGTGTTGCGGGTTCGATTCCCGCCCAGGGTAAACATTTGTGTGATGAGCACTTGTGTTTGCCTTGTGTCTGGGTGTTGTTTATCTATATAAGTATGTATTTACAAAAAAAATATATTTGTGTATGTATATCAGCTGTCTGACACCCATAGTACAGGGTCTCCCTAGTTTGGGGTCAGATGGCCGTGTGTAAAATGTCCCCACATATTATATTATCTACTTGTAATCCATCTAATCTAAGTCTACACATTTCACTATTAACATGGACGCAGGTCTCCGAAATCATTTCAATTATCTTTAACCTACCTATTATTTTAATTTCATTCGTTTACTTAGATATATTTGCGTAAACATTTAATGAAACAGTCATTAACAAACAATACATATATTTATCAATGAACTCGCCGGGTGATGAACAGTAACTGATGCCAAGTAAGGGCGTCGATGTTTATTCATACGATGAAAAACAGTTCGACGAATTTTCTCTACTGTTTGTTTGTATATCGTGGGGAAGTACGTTTTACATTCTGCGTGATTACTACGGAATAAACATCAAACTAATAAGGTACTTAACGATAACAGACCTTATAAAAAATAATAGAAAATTATGGGGTTATTCCCTGAGTACCCCGATCCCCGAGGCCCCCGTCCCGAAGGACCCCGAATATGATAAATATGGTTACATTTCTTTTTTCTATTATTTTGGTTCAAACTATACGGTCGACATAAAAAGTGGTTTAAAATACATGTGTTTGAAATACATAAGACGTAAGTAGTTTATTTGAAATTTTGTACAATGTAGAAAATAGTTTTAATCGAGGCAATTAGGTACATTTAGAATAAAATGTATCAAAAATATAAAATAAATGTTACAATAGGTCTTGTATCAATGTCAAAATATTTTACAATTTATGACAACAATAATTATTTCAAATTTGAAATTTTAAAGTTAGTAATCAATTTTAAAAGCATGTTTGATTTCCTGTATTGTAAAAAAAAATAATGACTGTGAAACTGATTTTGCATGTTAAAAGATTACTTTAAAGTAAACTATTTACTATGCTAGTTTGTAAAATTTTGCGTATTTTTAAGTTACGTTAGGAAAATGTTTCATGTAGATATTTTGATTTTATGTATTGAAAAAGGAACTATTGTGATAAAAACTAAAACCTGTGACTACTCTAGGAGACCTTTTGTATTCTTTATATATAATATTTACCATAACCAAGCAAGATTTTTTCCTAAACCTTGAAGTTAAGTAGGTGTTATAGTTTTGATAAGTATTAATATTTTTTTGATATACCATCTGCTGACGGTACTTTTAAGCTAAACTGACTTTTAATTGAGTTTATCAAGATAAAATCAAATCGGGGTCCTCCGGGACGGGGGCCTCGGGGATCGGGGTACTCAGGGAATAACCCAAATTATGTAGGTTTGATTAGGTATTTTTTTGCAGGAGGTGAAAATACTCATGAATAGACGTATAAATCAACTGTTACATACATTTTGGTGTTGTAGTGCATTTTTGTAGCGAACTTAATCTTTTTTTTTCACCCTGAATGTCCCCACTGCAGGGCAAAGGCCTGTCTACTCTTCTTCCATTTCTCTCTATCAAGGGCTATATGGAATGAGTATTTGTCGAAGGAGTCTAGATCATAGTTGCTCTCTTAATAAAATTTGTTCACACCATAGAAATATAAATCTATGGTTCACACTCCTATGTACTTTCACTTTAACCTAGAATGGCCAGTGAATTATAAAAGATTATCCGTCGCCTTATATCTAAATTCTGTTCTTTCAAATAGGGCCAGGTTCTTAGGATTATTATTATTATTTTATAACGTCCCACACAATTTTACCTGTATAGCGTTTACAAACATATAAACTCACACATACACAAACAGCCAGACCCGGAACAACTATCAGTAGGCCATACAGATATTTGTTCCGGGCGGGAATCGAGCACGCAGCGCAGCAGCCAATCGCTCAACAACTGCGCCAACCGTGCCGTCAAGGCGTCAATTTATTTTATGTAAGTACCGTGTATAAAAATTCGGTACACATTAAATGATTTATGTATGTGATCGTGTTCTGTTTTGTGAACTTAAGGCGCTTCCCTGACCAAATAACCTTGACCATACATTTCCTCTTTGCCGCAGAATCAAAATTCGCACAATTTTAGTTTTTTTTTTGTTATAAAAAAGAGAAACGATCTTTTGAAATAAAATAAAACGGGAATTATAAAGATTTTTAAGTTACTCTATTAGTGTAATCCTCAAATTAATAGCATGTCAACTTTAGCAAAAGATACCTACATGTTTTCAATTATTTTAGTCATTTTTTTTACAGGGATATTTAGGTGTGTATAGAGTACATAAAAAAAATAAGAACGTGGAATGTGATGATAGGATATAGAACATTAATAATATGCTTTTAGATGTAGTTTGTTTCGTGAATAGCCCCTGCATAACGAAGAAAAACGCATTTTGGTCGGGGTAGCGCCTTTAGTTTTTTCGCGTACCCCGGTACCCTCTAGTACCTGAATTATTATGATTACGTTAAAGTTAATAAACAAAAAAATCTTAAGTACCGACTGCTGCGTTTTGCCCGATAAGTTCAATAGTGTCAACTAGGGTTGCTGACTGAATTAATGTTATTTTATTTGCTATCAACAGTGCGTTATCAATGCATGTTGTATATACTTATGTTCACAGGACCTTTAATAAGAGCTGATATAATGATGTTAATAATACATTATGTAAATAGGAGTATTATCTAGGTATTAGTAATGCCTAGACAGTACTTCTATATACATAATTTAGCTTAATCTGTATTTATACGATACAAATAACATATTACGCCAGTATTCCTTGAAGGGTAGCAGTGGGTAATTACATCCTAATTTCCCCAGAGCTTGATATATTTATAAAAGTACCAATGTTCTACTAACACTTTCAGAGGAGCTCGTGGCTAGGTAAAAGCCGTACAGATCGCAAAGGTTAAGCTACGCTTGCCGCGGTCAGTCTGTAGATGGGTGACCATCCATTTCATACTGAGTTCCCTCCGTGGCTCGGAAAGCACGTAAAGCCGTTGGTCCCAGCTGTCATTCGTAGATCTTTGGCTGTCGTTAGGGCCAGGGGAAGTCAGAAGCCAGAAAGTCTGACAACCAGTCTTACCAAGGGATATCGTGTTACCCAGTAACTGGGTTGTGGAGGTCCGATAGGCAGTCGCTCCATGTAAAACCCCAGCTGTTTTCGGTTAGACTGGAGGCCGACCCCAACATAATTGGGAAAAGGCTAGGCAGATGCTAATGTACACACTTAAAAAATTATGTTTATTAAATAAAATATATGATTATGTGCGAATTATAGACATACAGGCTAATTGACACGACATGAGGTCGGGTGTTATCGCTTCTGCAAAACAGACACGTCGATACAAGCGCCATGATGAATATCACGGAAAATATACATGCCTACCTAAATATTGATGATACTTTTAACCGGGTCGGCTTTCTATAGAAGTTTCTGGTGAAATAGAGAAAAAAAACGAGAATTTTGATGTTTCAGACACCTAACCTATAATTTTTGATACCACAGTCACAATCAAACATTGTGGTCATTTATTAACTTGATATTGATACTTTTAACCGGGTCGGCTTTCTAAAGAAGTTTTTGGTGAAATAGAGAAAAAAAAAACGAGAGTTTTGATGTTTCAGACACCTAACCTATAATTTTTGATACCACAGTCACAATCAAACGTTGTTTTTGGTCTTAACTTTTTATTATATACTTTACTTTATTTACTTTACTTTATTAGGGTTATTAACTTGATATTATTCATTGCAAAAGTTTCATTAAAGTTATGTCATTATTTTAATGTCCCCATCCTATTGAACTGCGGTCAAAGCTATAAATACAATAATGTTAATTGATGATTGTATTAAAATTATCGCAAAAAAGAGGAAGTGCGCCGTAGTCGCTTTCTATCAGTCGATCATTATGATGTACAGACAGTTCCACTATGACCTTTGGCCCAGTGGCGGCGGCGCTGGCACTGCCCATGAATAAAAAAAATAGCCAAGTGCGAGTCGGACTCCCGCACAAAGGGTTCCGTACTATACAACATTAGACATCGAGCAAAAAAAGGGCAAACAATCACGTTTGTTGTATGGGAGCCCCCCTTAAATAATTATATTCTGTTTTTAGTATTTGTTGTTATAGCGGCAAACATAAATACATCATCTGTGAACATTTCAACTGTCTAGCTATCACGGTTCATGAGATACAGCCTGGTGACAGACAGAGAGACGAACAGAGGAGTCTTAGTAATAGGATCCCGTTTTTACCCTTTGGGTACGGAACCCTAAAAATTACAGTTTTGTTACTTTTCATCAAACATTGGTATCGCTTTTCGTGCTAATGCTTTCGTTCGTGCGTTCGTACCTAGTTAGTTAGTGGCCATTTTCAGTCACCAAGTTTGTGGCCTCTACTGCTCTAGGTATAGATACTTGTGTCAAGTGTCACAATTTAACAAAATATCTACACATGGGAGGTATTAGATGACACTAACATTTTGATGACGCGACGTTATCGCTCCATAAACATTTTAGTCAACTAATACGAGTAGTTGCACATTCTAATGCGTCAACTAATTTGTTTTCTTTGCCTTTCTAACAATGAGATATGACTTAGTTTAATGTTAGAATTTTTCAACGTCTGTCATACACTACTCGTCATACCGATATAATGTGGAAATATTAGTGATAACTGATAACATTTTATCATCAGCTCGTCCCACAACTAGATTTCCGGTTTCAATAGTAAAATTAAATTAAGTTGACACATTATTTAGTTGATATGTCTATCTTTAAATAGAGCAAAAGGCGTTTTATAAATATGATGGATTTAATTTATAATACATAACTCGATGACTCGATATGTGCACGGTCTATGGTCATAATCATAACGCCCTTATTAAAGAACAATGGCGAAATCGTAGTTGACTTAAATTTGAGCGTCTAAAAGCGACTTACATACGTAAGAAATTACATTATTTTTCTACGATTTTTGAAAGTATCACATTAACCAGTTAGGGCCGGATAAAAAAATTATGTTAAATGAAAACTTATTTGACTTTTCATTAACTTTTAGTGTTGCCATTTTATATTTATTCTGCCAAGTGACAGTAAGTACTTAAAGCATTTAAAGTATTGTAATCAGTTTTAGTTTGTTATTACAATTAAACGGAGTAAGTAAATGAATACAGTTTATTTCCAAGTGTAGGTTTCTTGCAGGTATGTAAAAATACTGTGGTATAAAAATAAATCAATAAGTTGCGATTAATGACTAGCAAAAAGACTTGTAACCCAAATCTAAAAATAATTGCTTGGTAATTGACACAGAGTCATAGACAGATCTGTCTATGCACAGAGTAAAAACGATATGATCGATGTATACATGTAGTAGATACCTATTGTATACATAAGGTAAGGCCAAAGAGTATTTATAACCATTGGATTACCAACCTTAAACAATATTTTTACAAGACATTTTATTCTGAATTATAAAGGTAAAGAAAAAGGTAAAGAAAATACTAATGCGATATTGCCTTTTTACTTCCTCAATTTGGAATATAAAAGTTATCACAGACATAACCTACAAAAGTTCATGACTGAATATCTATTATTCTCGGCCTTCTTGAACAAAAAATCTCGCACAAACTAATTCAGAAGGTGACGCTGAATTAAATAAGATATTTTTCATTTAAAGACGTAGGAATTTAATCTCAACTAAAACAATGTATGGGTGGCTGCCATTGTTCTTTAGGTTTACTTGTAAAATAGAACCGTAGATTGCTTTTTGTTGCTCTAACTAATCTCCTGACAACGCGACAACGTAAGAAGTCCCATTTGACGTTTCTTTTTTAGAACTAGTAAATTGAAAAATAAAACTCATAATCCTAATTAATTACTATGTTACCCATACAATACAACGAGTATCATTCGTAAGCGTCACGTTTAACTTTATATTGAAAAAAAAAATGCACTCCTTATCACGAATGAATCGTTGATTCATATTCACATATGATATGTCAAATGGGGCTTCTTAGATTGTCAGGAATTTAACCTATCCATAACAGACTTTCGTTATAATTATAATTTAATTGATAATTCTTACAGAAGGCTGAGTGCAGGTCTTACATAAATGGCTTTAGAGTGGGTACCTAGACAAAGGTACCCACTATAATATTAATAAAAGTAATGATGAGTCGCTAGCGCCGCGCCACACACTCTCACAAAAAAGCAGCAGTCAAATTGGTCAAAATATTACCTGCTGGTGACTGTTTTGATCCATGAATAACAGGCAAAAACTTCTGTGTGCACACTATCTTTGCTCCATAAAACGTGTCACAGTTCAATTAAAACGAGGAATCCTAGACTTGTTTTCCTAGTAATTATTAATTAGGTAGGTACACTACCTGTACAATCCATAGTAGTATGGCATGACAAACACTGAATCAAAGTTCTTTTGAAAAACTGTGAGTTTCTGTTTGACGTATGTTGTGACGTATTCGTATTATACGCTATTCATATTCAAATATTAAATATTTACTCAGAAACAACAATTTTATAAGTAGGTAGGCTATTAGTTACCCACCTGTTCGGGTAAATATACCTATTATTATATTTTTTTGTCTGTTTGTGGAATATGATCTCGTAATTTTAAATCATGATTTTACAAAGTAGTATTTACTAATTATCTTGCTAAAATGTATAATGTTATTTAAATAGGGGTTTTACAAAAGCAGTTAAAGTCGTTTACTTATATGATTATGCGTAGGAGGCTACATGTCTTTCCATAATAATATATCCTCAATGTAGGTTTACTTAAAATTTTTTAAATGAATATTATAATATGTCTCAGGCATGATCGTTCAGTTCGCATAGGGCAAGTTATTTTTGCTTCAAGTACTCGCTTATATTTAGTTACAAGTGCATCGCCTTGAAGATTCCTTTAACAGGCTGGTTATGGTGATAAAAGCAACGTGCTCTTTAGGAAATTATTTTGCTTGTAATATGTAGAAACAATGGCCACATAAGTAGCTCGTTATTTTTTAGATGTAGGTACCTACTATAAAGGTTGTATGCAAAATGCAACCTGGTCGAAAAGTTTTTTCACCAAATGCTCTGACGGATCCTAAAAGGAATTCAAATAAAAATAAGATCTAATCGTTTGCCGTTAATTTTTATTGTTTTGGCTATTGTCTGTCGGGTGCCCTTAGGCTAGTACAGACAGCATCATCAACTGCTGACCCCCCACGTATTAAAATTTCTTCAATTGGGGGGTAAGCAGTTGATAACGCTGTCTGTACATAAATATTTTTTTTTCTAGGATTTCCCTCTTTTAATCAAGTCCATCCGTAAGCCCTCAACACACAAGCACAGACATAGTTGAGACTAGTATCTTGAACCCGTCTAAAGGTTTCACAGTACCCACCTGGTTATGATAAAGAGCAGGTAAATAATACATCACAAATCTGGCAAAAAAACATGTTGATGAGAAAAGATGCGCACAAATCTTCATTCATACAATAATGAACCGGTTTAAGAGATAGGTCAAGCTAGTCCAATATTAGAATAAAATAAATATTCATACTAGGTAGCTACATTTTACAATAATTTGCTTGATTATAGTTAATTTTGCAGATTTAAGATGTAGGTAGGGTGTTCGTACCGGTTCTAAAGCCAATTGATTTGAATGCCATTTTTTATAGATAAGTATTAGTAATAGATATAACAGAACTAGGAAGGTAGAAACTTATTTTTTTTTATAGTTTCGAAGTTTTAGGATTATTGTTCTCAGACACTTTAATTCCTCCTGTGCAAACCTAAATGCCATTTATTTTATGTATGGACTGAAATACATACGCCTCCAAAATTATCATTAGGTACAGAAAAGAATGGGAAAATATACGAAGCTTCATATCAGAATACCCCCAAAATTATCTTGCGTTGAAAAAAATATTGTCTTAGACTTACTAATTAAGTAATTACAAACAACTTGTTTTTCGAGATTATTGAAACAGAACATCAGATCAACTCACCTTCATATTAACTCTTTCCTTAAAAACTATTTTTTAATCACTAACACAACATACACTGGATTCTCTCGACCGCGTGCGATTGTCGAATGAATGCTGTTAATTACTGTCGCATCATAGTGGTTCGTAATCGATTCTCGGTTTGAAATATCCCAGTTTTTTATATCGATATTACTTGCGTTGCGAATGACGAGTGTGGACGACACTGCCCCTAGAGGTATTAATATTCACTGAACGAGTGTAGGATTCGATTTCTTATTACTTGTTTAGTTTCTGGGGTTCCGTTCTGTTACGGTGAAAACGAAATAGGGTGAAACGATGAAAATCTTACAACGTTTAAAAATCGTGATTTGTTGAGTGAAATAACGCTAAGTTAAATAACTGCAGTAGTGTTAGAATTAATACTATCTCCCGCCCATTCCAACCCTATTATATTTATAACGGTGGTTGGGTACGCCTAACCATAAAAGTATCTACAAATCTTTTCTAGGGATCAGTAGTCGCTTAAAATATTTTGGACCCTAGAACATAATAATATTTTATAGTACATACGTTGATGCTTCCATGCTATTAGCTACTCGACCTCGTAGTTGCTGTTTCACTTTTGACACAATAATTTTTCTTTCTTTAATTTTAACCCGTATTGTCCCACTGTAGAGCAAACGCCTCCCTTTCTACTTTCGAAACCTCTCTGTCTAGTGCTCAAGTGTCAAGCTCTTCTCGCCATCTTCGCCTGGGTCTGCCACTATGTCTCTGGACGTTTTCCGGGACCCACATTGTGGTTGTTTTAATCCATAATCACTTTAGCATAATATGGCAGATTAGTCACAAACTCCCAGTAAATTAAAACTTCACATTTATTTGTGTAAACAATAATGAATTCCGCGATAAAATAAAACATCAGAATAATCCATACCTGATATTATAAATGCGAAAGTAACTCTGTCTGTTACGCTTTCACGATGAAACGGCTGAACCGATTTTGATGAAATTTGGTATGAATATAGTTTGAACCCCGGGGAAGGGCATAGGGCACATGGGCTACTTTTAAATCAGCGACTTCGTCTGCATCCGCTATAACCGACATTCACGCGGACGAAGTCGCGGGAAAAAGCTAGTATTTTATAAACCTGCAGCCTCAGAAGATGCTTGGAGGCCCGGACTCCACCGAAGCGGAGAGGAGAGGAGACGAGATGTAAACAACGAATGGGACTCTGTATTGCGTTGAAGCTAAGCGGTGAGATGTGAAAATAACGTAAGCCGATTGGTTGTTCGAGACAATATCTCCTCTCCGCTTTGGTGGAGTCTGGGCCTAATTAATTAGTTTTATTATCACTGTAAGTTTAGTTGCAAGGTTGCAGCAGTTTTTAATTGCATCCTTTATTTTAATTACTTAATTCTATTTATAATCGCGATTAATATCAGTATAAGTTTTCTATTTTATAGTTATGTCTATAGTATATGGTCTAGATATCTATCTAGACCATATATACTATCTAAGCCGCAGTCAGCTTTATGGGTTTAGAATATTCAATGGATATTATGATACCGCTATAAAAGTAGATATCGAGAACATGTTATGAATATCAGTTTGTTCAGCTTCACAGTGTGCAGACAGAAAAAAATTATCAGGTCGAAGTCAAGGGGTATAGAGAAGATAAATAAAATAATTAACGAACAATAAACCAAATTTTAGTTTCTCTTTTAAGCCTCATTCAGTTATTGGTTATTTATGTATTTATCACTTACGCACCTACAGAAAGTTAAAAGCAAACTGTTTCTTCAAATCAACTAAAGTTTATGTTTAAGTAGGCATCTCGGAGTTATAACAGTAATATTAAAATAGTTCCATTTACAGCTTGGTTTTTTAAACAAAAGTGTGATTATGTGGTTTGACCTAAACTGTGTTTTTTGATTTATGTTACTTATCTTACATTATAAAACAGTAGTTGCAATGGAAGGCAATGTGGTCAATAAGGGAGACATGACCAACTTAATGGAATATCCTGACAATAAAACTAAGTGTATATCATACTAAGAACCTTGTGACTTCCCGTGACTTCGTCTGCGTAGACTTTAGAGTTAAAAAAGTCCAAAATTATCCTACAGTAACACAAATACGGGATAAAAATTATCGTATGTGTTAAGGTAGATTAATAATATCTATTATGTGTGGCAAATTTCAGTTCATTCCGTTCAGCACTTTAAACGTGAAATAGTATCAAATATCCATCCATTAGACATTCGCATTTTTAATGTAGAATTATTTTCGTTCTTTAACGCCATCTAGTGGCGAGTTCAGTGTTTAATACAAATACAACACAAACACACCAAACAACCACGGCCATGTTGTTAACTTTTGTTGCGCTGTTACCCCATCTACTAGTGAGCAATGTAACGTGTTCAGGGTGTATGTTTATTTATGCGATAGATGGCGCTAAGAGTAGGTACTTGTACATTTTCTCCCCAAATGTTATACGCGTTAAGGCAAGTGTGATTAATTGAAAATTATTAATATTTTTCCATCATTATTAATAATTACCTCTTGATTTGGTAAATATGAATATAAAATTTAAATTTATCACTTTTAGCAGTTATTATTAATAATTCACTACACTCGTCGGTAAAAGCATGGGGTCTCAACTCGAACAAAATATAATTAGTCATGAAAAAAAAATCATAGATGGCAGCATACGTAACCAGTCTGATATTAACAATCGCTCAAAAGTGTTTAATGGCAGATTTTGGCTGAAGTAAGAATAAGTAAAAATCAAAACTTCATTGTTTAATGTTAGTTTATCTATTTACACTCAGAAAACACGTATTTTCAACAAAAAAGTTAAATGAAGCATTTTACCTCAATTCGATCCTACAGAATGATAAAAGTAGCTATCAGTAGCCATCTGATAGTAAATTTGTTTAGAACTGTTTGCAACAGATGGCGTTTTACTCAATTAGTCCCGTAGTCCCTCCACAATCGGTAGGTACTAGGTACTAATTTACGTTTAGTGGTTTCAAGAATTTTTTTTTAACCTTTTATACGCCACGTGCCAAACTGCCAAACTGGCCAAGTGCGAGTCGGACTCGCGCACGATGGGTTCCGTACTATTGTCTATAAAAACTTTAGACACTAGTACCTATATTAAAACATTTATTTTGTTGTATGGGATACCTACATACCCCCTTAAATATTTATTTTATTCTGTTTTTGTAGTTTGCTGTTGTATCTTTGTTAATATAGCGGCAACAGAAATACATCATCATCTGTGAAAATTTCAACAGTCCAGCTATCACGGTTCATGAGATACAACCTGGTGACAGACAGCCAGACGGACAGTGGAGTTTTAGTAATAGGGTTCTGTTTTTACCTTTTGGGTATGGAACCCTAATTAGTACCTAATAGGGCCCCGTTTTACCCTTTCGGCACGGAACCCATACCACCCAAACCAAATCCATACCCAAAGGGTAAAACCGGAACCCTAATTAGTACCTACCTAATAGGGCCCCGTTTTACCCTTTCGGCACGGAACCGTAAAAAAAGCAAAAGCGTGCCGTTCGGAGCCAAGCTAAGAATTCATCCTTTAATACCTACTAAATAATTATGACTTTATTCTAAGCACCAATACAACAATAAGTACAGAGACCACATCAAAGTACTTACATCAATCTGTGAAAATTCATTGATAATATTGTTTAACTTTATTGCAAAACATATTTCATATCATTAAACTAATATTAAATAATAATAACTCAGTGGTTCATATCCAATTGGAAAATTTTTAGACAGTTGGTATGGCTTGATGTGCTGGCGTCTGTACCTACTATAAGCCAAAGGAACTATTAGTTAATCTGTGCTATAAGGCTGTCATAATATTAAGAATCTAGCAAAACCATTCATTTTTCTGAGTTATACCGTTATACGCACGCACACATTGAAACCATTGTCCACTCGATTTTTATAATTATACTTCTCTAATCTTGGTACCTATTAGAATAATTTTTTTTTCTAGTACCTACTGATTGAGTAAAACTTTGTGCATTTACTACCTATATAAAAATAGTGTCAATGATTACATACAGTAAGTAATATTACCAGACTAGCTGATGCCCGTGGCTTTGTCCGCGTCATTGTCGGTCATCATCAGCTAAGTTTTAATTTTTTTAGCGCGTTTTTCTAACATAGAAGTTACTCTTTATAACATCAGCTAACTGCCAGTGAAAGTCACATCAAAATCGGTCCAGCCGTTTCAAAGATTAGCCGGAACAAACCGACAGACAGAGAGATCGACAGACAGGCAGACAAATATTTTATAAATTGTGTTTTTGATATCTTACGCATTTAATAAAAAGCTATTACTTTGACATTACACACAGACACACAATTTTATTCATTTGTTTAGATTTAGTATACATCTATGCAAATAAATAAAATTGAAGCGTCTGTTTGTAATGTCAAAATAAAAGCTTTTTACTAAACGCAGAAAGTATACGGGTACTTATTAAAAAACCAACATTTTCATTTTTTTTTTGTGTTTGTCTGTTTAATCCGGCTAATCTCTGAAACGGCTGGACCGAATTATGACGGGACTTTCACTGGCAGACACCTGATGTTTTATGGAGTAATTAAAGGTAGGGACATTTATTTTTACAAAAAAATGGGTTCCACGCAAAAATATTAAAACCCTGATATTAACTGACATACACGCGGATGAAGTCGCGGACATCAGCTAGTTTCCTAATAAGTACCTAATGGTAATTATGTCAGCAATAAAAACTTTCCTTCATACTTTTACTTACAGGCAGGACTGTCAGCTTTTGCAAAATCATTGTTTCAAGTCAAAATACAATTATTAATTCAAAGAAACTAGCGTATTTAACTTTAAAAATCATTTTAATCTTTCATCATTCAAGCGGGCTGCGACGTCGAAACTTCGAAATACTCGATAAGTATTTTGCATAACATTCAAAATAAAGTCTTGACAGTTGAATCATACGGTCTATTTTCGATTGGCGTCGGCATTCAACTCACGCACACATCGACAGACAACGGCTAAAGAAGTTTTCGTTTCAAAAACTATTTCGCCAACTCGAGATAACTTTTGTTACTACCTATTGTTATTACTTGTCCTTGAACGCACAGTGCGTTGTAGAGAATCTATCATAATTAAACGCCATCTACATAGTAGTATCGATGTCGCCTAGTATCTAGGCCGACTCGAAAGATGGCGTTGTAAAAATACAGTCTCTGGCAATTAGTGAGTCGCTGATGCTGCCATCTGTTGAAGCAATGAAGGAAAGAAAATAGCCAGAGCAATTGCCAGAGTTAGGGAGGTCTCATTTCTTTGTATGGGATTGGGTATCTGTACTTTAGTATTATATCATCTGTGGTAAAAGTAATGTTGTGCTACCAAAGTTAATGACAGAAACGAATCGCTGCGAAACCGACTCCACGTAGTCTTGTCTGCCCTACCCTACCCTTAGAGTGTAATTTAAATCTGCGTAGGCGTGGAGGGCCGAGGCGGCCCGCGAGCTGAGGAGCAGGTGGTTTTAACGCCCGCCGCTGCGGCTGAGGCTGGCCGGCTAAGCCGGCCAGTAAGCCGAAGCTGCGGTGGTGAACGTGAATACCATCTGCGACGATAAGCTCGCGTGGGACCGCCGGAGCCCCGCAACGCCGGAGCCGTGACAGAAACTATGCCTGCTGCAATTTGATTGTTGAGCAGCAGAACAGATAAAGAGGATTAGTAGTAGGTATTTAGTCGTATAATAATCCCGAACACGAAGTTTTACGAAGATAGCCGCGCCGCTGCCGCTGCCTTCTGTTTGACGAAGCATTAGATTTCTTAGACATTTTAACATAGTAGACGTAATGCTGCTAAGGCAATTTTCATTTTAGACTTTTTGTTTCTTAAACTTTTTACAACTAATACATTGATTTAGACATTTTCCTTTAAAGATGTTCTGAAGGTAAGGCTTTCTGATCAAAAAGGGTATTTGTTATTCAATCTGGTATTTTTGTAAATATTTGCATTAAATACTGTATAATGAACTACGTGGTGGACGATAGCGCTATGTAGCTATAGTAAAACGTGACTAACACAAAATTTTAGCAGTTTAAGTTTTTGACCGCCACGTGAAAAAAGTGGTATGTTATCTATACATGACTGTGGCGGCCAAGAGCTTAATAAGTACCTACTTAGTCATTTGAAAGACCCTTGGGTTATCTTGGTCGTCGTGCGAGAAAATTCCCCACACGATATGAATAATGTTGGACCTAGGATTCGAACCCAGCGCACCCCTTTGCACTTATAATAAACGTACAGGAACAGGATGCTTATGTCGGTAGTTATGATAAATCTTCCTGTTTATGTACGGACAGCGTCATTAACTGGTTGCCCCCTATCCGAAGAAATTTTAATGCGTGAGGGGTAACTAGTTGATGACTCTGTCTGTACATCTGGGTTGGGTTTATAAATAATGATTCTGTTAAATTTGTATTTTGTATTTTTACAATTGATCATAGTATACAATTTCTGGGTTGGGTTTATAAATAATGATACTGTTAAATTTGTATTTTGTATTTTACAATTGATTAGACATCTATACAATTTACACATCACAAACTAAACGGAGTTTAAATTTTTAAATGTTTATTAGGACTTAAAAAATGTTTACCATTATCTACTTATGTACATTTCTTAAACATACTTTTTTACAAAAGCCAAGGTAAACTGGTTGACTGGCTCGTGCGTTTCGACTCGAAAGTTCGATTCCCAGGTCAAGTAAAGTGTAATCGGGTTTATCCATTAGGTATATGTTATAGTAAACAGGTTAGGTAAGTACAATTCTGTTTAGCTATGGGGAATGTTATGATTTAGATTTCTTTTTAATGAAACTTTGTAAATAATATTACTAATACATATGAATTAACGCCATTAGTTTTTTAACAATGTTATGTACAGATTATTTACAAGAAGGTATCTATAAAAATATAAAAAACTGTACAAAAATAAACTCTGATAATATTTAAATTATCTTATTATATTTTAGACCAACATCAAAACCCTAACAAAAACAAAAGCACAAACAGAAACTCTTAATTTTACAATAGAGTAAGTTAATTCACTATTTTATAACATAAAGACTATTCACCTATTTTATCTCTATACATCTATACCTAACCATAATAAAAAGTACCATAATATTTTTTTTCATATCTATTAAAATGCAACACTTTAAATATTGTTTTGTGTGGTCCTGTAAGCGTTCTAAGAGCAAAATAATACTTAGAACTTAAATGATCTTTAGTCTTATAGAAACAAAACGATCTGTCAAAAACGTTTATAGTACAAACAGTCACAATGGTTACCGTCATAGGCCTACTTTATCACTGTTTGTTATTAAAACGACATGGTTATAGAAGACTTTGTTACTTGGGTCCAGTTACTTATAATAATTTCACTTTATAAAGGACACTATATAAAAGACTTTACTATACTCAAGCAAGACTACTCAACTTGAGTATCTCAAGCGTATAAAATATTAAGTACACATTAAAAAATTGATACTGCCAGTAAAGTGAAAAGACAAATATTTTTGCATTATACCAAACTCTTTCTTCAACGAACTGTACCTAAGAATATTAAATTTGATCATTTCCGAATAAGGTTATTGCAAAATTCCCTTGTTCGGAAACGATTACACGGTTTTTCTATTGACTATTCTTATCTTAGTAAATAACAATACTTCAATGATTTGAGAACAAATTTGACCGAGGTGGTTAGACTAGAATTTTACTACGTAACACCGTACGTACACACGGTTACTTAACAAGCTATATATTCCCAGTATAAGCTGACCTCTTATTGTGGGGAAATTTTATACAATGCGAGCTTATACTGGAAATGTATAGCTTGATATGTAGCCGTGTGTACCATCGTGCCTTTCTTCTCACTTATTAAATTAACGTCCCAATTCGCTAACGACATCAACAATAGCAGCAGAAGGTGCTTAAGCCTTACATTTTTTAAGTAGATAACTATATATTGCTTTATGTTCTTCTTTTTGTTTTTGGGTCATTAATTACAAACAAAATAGTTTTGCTGGTTTGCTCACATTCCAAATTCTATAACGGTTCTAAACGCGAAGACTTGTAATTGGCTTTCTGTCGACTATTGTTTCCTTTTTTGTTGTTAAGTTTTTGTAGCTGTAAGTCTTCCATGCATAGATAAATAAATAAATAAATACAAAATACATTCTCCCTATAATACCTGCGCTTGGCTTTCCTTGTTCATCTAACATTAAAAACGTCATCATCTCCTTGCCTTTTCCCCCATGTTACTTGTGGTAGGTGTAACACGTTTTCTTCTTCCATTCCGTCCAGTCACTCGTCATGCTATCACTGATTGCATTTTTTTTTCATATCATTCTTCACAATCCATCTATCTTTTCTTTGGCTTTTATCACTCTCCATCCATCCACATTTATATTCATAACTCTTTTAGTGACGTGTTTAATCGCTCCTTTTCATATGCCCAGACCAAGATAAACGATTCCCTTTTAACGTCTCTGGTGCCGTTTAGGCGCAAAATGTCCAATTCGCAGAAAGTCCAATTCGCAAAATGTCCAGTTCGCAAAAAGTCCAATTCTCAGTATCTCCAATTCGCAAAAGATCCAGTGGTCGCACAATGTCCAATTCGCAAAATGTCCAGCGGTCGCAAAATGTCCAAATCGCAATCTTCTATACGTTGTCACCCCACTAATTGAGTCAGTGTCAGTTAGTTTTTAACGAGTAGTCAAGTTAATCGTTAAAATCAGTTTTATTTTTGTCACATTTCTTGTAATAAAAAAAAAATATGTATGTAAAATATAAAATCTACATAAAAAAATCAAGATCATTCGATTCTGCGGATTGGACATTCTGCGAGCACTGGTCATTTTGCGAATTGGACATTGTGCGACCACTGGACATTTTGCAAATAGAACATTTTGCGAAATGGACATTCGCGAATTGGACATTTTGCAACCGCTGGACATTTTGCGAATTGGACATTATGCGCTTAAACGTTTGGTGCTACTATCAAACTTTCTTTCATATACTCATTCCTCACCTTATCCATCTGGTCACTCCACACATCAATCTAAACTATCTTATCTACGTTACGTGCAAACTTTTCTCATCCGTCTTCTTCATGGCCACTTCAGTACAGACTTTATCACATGTATACATTGTATATTTTGTTTGTATGTATGTATATATGTATGTATTATTTTATTGAAGTAAATTTTAATTATCTTGGCACCTACCATGTTTTGCCTCTGCATCACCCCAAGGTATGGTAGAAAATGCCTATATAAGGCATTAAGTCTACCTTTGTACAGTGTTTTATTACATTTTGTGTATAAAGCTTAATAAATAAATAAAGTAACAAAAATAACTTAAATACTGCAATACATCTGAATGAAATGAATTATACAAAAATATGGAGATTATTTTAAATGCTTACAATTATTTTTACAATGGTGTAAGTACCTTTAGTTACGGCACTGATGATAGTGACGGATCACATCGTCAAAGTCAGACATCATCAAAGTTAGAAACTGTTAATAAAGGCCGACCGAAGATTCGTTTCCGCTAGTTTCGACCACAGTTTGGTTTCAGCCAAAAACCAGCCGAAACTTCGAATATACCGAATTGTATTGCAACAGCGTTTTAAACCTCCCTCCCTTAAAACCATATTTATTAAGTAATACTGTTAAGGCGAGCACTTTCTGTTTCTGCAAATTAAATCAAGGTATTATAGAACTGTCCTATCGTTCATTGGTACATCAGTATGTTGGACTACGTTTTCCTCGTCATCTTCTGTCGCTAGATATTTCTCTATGAAGCCTGATATGCAGTTCAACCAGCCATGCTTGTACATCATTTTTATTACACGTTTGCGAAACACCACCAGTAATAAGAAAATCAATATCCCTTGTAGCGTGTTGAATATATCCAGTATGGTCCTGTAAATAAATGAAGAGTAATAAAATTAAATGAAGATTTTTATTGTAATATGAAAATTAAATAATGTATTCAAACCACGTAAAAATCGACAAAATAATTGTTGATATCTGAGATAAAAACCAGCAATGATTCTAGTAGAACACACAGCACATTCTACCAACTCAACGTCGACTCCATTCCAACTCATAGTATGGTATTGAAATGTTAATTTTATCTCGTGTTACATACGAGTGAATTTTTCAACACATCAATAGGTGAACAACGCGTGGACCACGCGTCGTAGACTTTCAACTTATGTGTTGCAAAAATAAATGGTGTAATGTGCTATGACCTGTAAGCGATATAGTTTCGCCATCGAACGCTAGATGGCCTTACTAAACTTAAACTAAACTTAACTTACATAAACAAACCGTAACGGTTTGTTTCTTTTTCATGAATTTATTGTAACAGCTATAGTAATCACAATCATTATGAGTGTGCCTTGTTATTAATCATTTAAACAGCTGCTACTTGAATTTTCTCTCTCTGAGTCTGAGACAAAGTCTACATACTGTAAAATACTATAGCCTGAAGCTATACCGCAATAGGTATTAATGTAAAAACATTTTAAAATAATCATGAGCTCACTGCAGTATCACTTGCATTTTCGATAACAGTACAAGTCTATTAACTATTAGGAGTGAGATTTTTCACCTACATTTTTGACTTTGATTGAAACTGACACAATTTTGATGATACGGTATCTTATTTGTGTATTTCAATGTAGATTCTATACTCGTCTAGTCAGCCAAATATTTCCTCTTTTATCTTAGCTCATAGCGCATTTTTGGTACTATCATTATGTCATTAATTACTTAGTTGCAAAACAAGTAGATATAACTGTATGTGCTTGTTGCCCTCCTTATCATTTTTTTTAGAAACAACTCGGTTTCCGTTACCCCGACTTGCTAATCATTGCAGCGCTGTAAATTTACACACTTGCGCTGGTTTCTTTGTGAATTATAAGTACTTAATATAGGTACTTTCCATGCGTCATTGCCGCAAAAAAATATCTGATCAAAATGTGAACAGCAAACGATTATGTTTGAATTTATCATATTCAGCAAATATTTATCTTTACCAAGCATGTGTGTGTTATCTAATGACCTCTATGAAAAATTCATGTCGTTATTTTCATAACTCCATAAAAATCCATAATTCTACCTATATACTCTCATGTTTCATAATCTGAGTACGGACAGCGTCATCAAGTGGTTACCCTCTTTTAGAAGGAATTTTAATGTGTAGGGGGTAACCAATTAATGACGCTGTCTGTACATACTGTTATTAGAAATGCGTGAGTTTATTTGTTCACGGCTAAATTACTGAACTGATTTTGATGAAATTTGATACAGACTAAGCTTGAACCCCAAAAAGGCCATAGGCTACTTTTTAATCCGCGACTTCGTCTGCATCCGCAACAACCGACATTCACGTGGGCAAAAGTTAGTAATAAAGAAAAGAAAAAGTAAAACAAAGTTACAAACCAAATTATATG
The DNA here is from genome assembly GCA_947361185.1 of Charanyca ferruginea. Lineage (NCBI taxonomy): Eukaryota > Metazoa > Arthropoda > Insecta > Lepidoptera > Noctuidae > Charanyca > Charanyca ferruginea. Next base: position 12,718,368 of record OX376076.1, read on the forward strand.
CTTCTCTACTAATGAGCCGATCATTTCGAAAACCCATGGTAGTCCCATCAAAATGATAAGTCGCACGGTCATCACAAACCTGGAAAAAAATAAATCATTACTAGCATCCCAATTTTTCTCATTAAAACACGCATAATGAGAACATTTAATTAAAAATATCCGATTGATTAATAATGATCTAACTTTAGATTGTGTTATTGGTGCTTAGTAGGTAATTATTTAATCATCATCATCATCATCATCATCATCATCACTTCAGCCGAAAGACGTCCACTGCTGGACATGGCCTTCTCCAAAAGGGGGGTTTTTGCCATAATCGCCACGCCATATTAAATAACGCCATTAATTTCCACGTAGTGCTGAAATATACTGATTATTGATTTATATTTGGTATTTGTCGTATTTTCCCATTTTGCTATGCGGTTTCCACTCTTGTCAAATGATTTTGTTTTAGGCCTAATTAGTCCTTAAATAAAACCACTTTATGTATTCAAAGTTCAAACATGCAGGTGTGTCATGAAAAATCCAGTAATTCTAAATAAATAGGTGTTTAATATTTACTTGAACTTCAGTGCTCTTATATGGCTGGACGAAAAAGACAGCCGCCATATCAGCAAGGAAGTGTAGATAAATATGCAAATGTTGGCAGCCAGAAGTAGTGACATGATGCTGTACATGTAGTACCATTGTTGATGCTTATCTGAAATTGTAAATATTTAATTTTTAACCTATATAAAGCGGTAGGTACCTACTAGGTTGGCGGATTTACTCACTAACTAAACAGATACAACAAATTTGGGAGATGGGTAATTTATAGGTCGCATCGCAATAGATATGGACGGATTCGGCGACGAGGCCGAATTTAAGGTGCCTTAACTTGGAACACGGACGCAGTCGTTGGCAATATCTATCTTCTAAAAATGAATGGCTGTTCGTTAGTCTCGCTAAAACTAGAGAACGGCTGGACCGATTTGGTTAATTTAGGTTTTGAAATATTTGTGGAAGCCCAGAGAAAGTTTAAATGGTGAGTAAATCGGAAAATGACAGGAAAAATAAGGGTAGGTAGGTAGGTCAGTAGGTAGATAGAAGCAGGACCAAGTTTGTAGGGTCAGCTAGCTTTATTGCGCATTTTTTCTTGTGCAAGTGTGCTTAGCTTCAAAACTTACTAAAAAACCAGCAGTGATTGAGTCCGATCCCCGGTTTTTGATGTTTACCCGGGTGAAAGTTTACTATTGCCATACATATGGTGAGGACAGTCGGGCATCCCCACGCGTATATCATATACCACTTAAACTCTCTCCAGCTATAGTCTAAAGTAGCAGGTCGCCTGAAATTTAAAATGATAAAACACACTTATCAGAGGCAAAAGCATTGGCAGGAAAAAGAACTGCTTAACACTTTGACTATCAACTTGATTTGTCAATAAATTCAAACCATGCATGACTGTCATTCTTCGACATTTTTTTTAAATGCAATGTATGTCATGCAAATGTTTGGGTCTATCTACTGTCCTAGCTGTAGATTGGGTTTAAGATGCCTCTTACCTTGTGTTTAAAAGGACATGTATTGCTATTGCGTTTGTCCAGAAAAAAGCAGTTATCAAAAAGTAATACGCCAGAAAACCTGAAACAAGTAAATTTAATATTTTATTTTTTCATAGATAATCAAACATGAATAAAAACATGTTTTGCTCATAAAAAAGTACTCGTATAAAAATAATATAGCCTGTATTGTCCTATTCACCTGTAGACGTCTGGTACATAACACAAATCTCATCTGGTCATAATACTGTATGTACACTCAGCAGAAAAACAAGGTGACCACTTCGGTATTTTAATATTTATTTTTGAATTACACAGAGCCTTTTCATATAATAGTGCTCTGTCGTAGTAAATATATCTTTAAAATATTCCCAACTCATATATAATTTGTTACAGACAAGTAAAAAGCAAGTTTTATTCCTAAACACCTTATATGGGTTAACAAACTTTTGGAGTCATGTTCCAGTAGTACAAAATTATTATAATTTCATTCGCGCTGATAATAATAATAACAATAACGTAGGACCCTGTTCCTGATACCGGTGGGCTACTATTTTTATATTTGTAAATGTTTTTATTTTTTTACCAATATTTAAAAATAAAATATAATAACTATGTAGTTATATCAAATGAATAAATGTGAAAAAAAACAATAATAATATGTGGGGACATGTCACACACGGCCATCTGACATCAAACTAGGCAGACCCTGTACTCTGGGTGTCAGACAGACGAATATTTAAATATATACTTACGTATATATAGATAAACAACAACCAGACACACGGCAAACACAAGTGCTCATCACATAAATGTTTACCCTGGGCGGGATTCGAACTCGCAACACGCTGCGCAGCTGTTAATCGCTCAGCTACTGCGCCAACCGTGTCGTCGAAATGCATGATTTAAATTATTTTTCAGCCTACCCTTGTAAGTTGTTTATATGGTTTTTACTATTAAGTAAGTATACTAAATTGTATTGCTTACCTCTAACTGCACACCACCCCATGTCATAGTATGTCATAAGTTTCATAATAACAAGTATTAAGAGACCAATTCCGAGACTCACGCAGAAGTTTATAATACTCTTTCCTTGAACATCTCTGTAATAAAAAAAAACATTTTACAAGTTAGAATTGGTTTTGTCAATTGGGATAGATCGATGACAATCAAATGAATACATCTCATCTATATCTATACTCTATAGAGATAAATAAAATTGAAGTGTCTGTTTGTAATGTCAAAATAACAGCTTTTTAATAAATGCATATACTTATATGATGAAAGAATACCAAAAAAACATTTTTTAATTTTTTTGTTTGTTTGTTTCGGCTAATCTCTGAAACGGCTAGGCCAATTTTGACGGGACTGTCACTGGCAGATAGCTGATGTTATAAGGAGTAACTTTATTTTAGAATTAACAAAAAAGACAACCGCCTTCAAAAAGTAAAAAATAACTATCAATTCGCAAGTCGGTGGCAAAGCAACAAGCAAAACCAAAGCCGCCGACTTGCGAATTGAAAGTTATTTTTTACTTTTTGAAGGCGGTTGTCTTTTTTGTTAATTCTAAAATAAAGTTACTCCGGTTGTCGGTTGTCTTTTTGTTAAAAATTTTTTTTTTCGCTTTTTAGTGCTTTCTTCTCATCATAGAAATTAATTACGAAACGGTGGCACCAAAAAAATCTGTCATCCCTTAATTTTCAACCCTTAGGGGTGGAATATTTGCATGAAATTTATATGGGACCAAATTTGACGTATACATTATCAATTAAAAAAAGAATCATTGAAATCGGACTACACTGAAAAAAGTTATGCATGGTCAAACATAAAAATAAATATACTTACAAAAAATAAAAAAATGTTCATAAAATGAAAACTACTGTGCCAACCAAACAAAGTTAAATTTTGATGGGACCAAATGGCAACTATTCCGCATTAAACTAAAGAAGAATCACGTAAATCGGATCATAAATCCCAGAGTAATCGATGTACATACATAAAAAAAAACCAACCGAATTAAGAACCTCCTCCTTTTTGAAGTCGGTAAAAAAAAATAAAAGACGCTAATAACCGACAACCACGCGGACGAAGTCGCGGGCATCAGTATCAAGATAAATTTAAGTATTATTACATCTACACTGATAAAAATATAATAACGACGACTAAAATAAGAAATGGACGAGGAGGAATAAGATAAGTATTTTATTCTTTAGAATATGTAAGAAACCGTTCCATGAGCAAAGGTGCGATAAGTATGCACATGAAAACGTTTTTTGAAGAAAAAAAACGGTAACACGATATCACAAATGGTTTTCGCGACACTTGAAAGACATGTTTAAAAGTTGTTGACTTGTTTTGAATATCCAAACAGTGAGCTTGAAAATAATTGAATTTATTTATTACTAACTCATGACCGCGACTTTTCCACGTGTTTTTTTTTTAACGGATCCCTTTAGTAAAAAATATACACTACATCACTGACGCATAACGTAGCTTCCTATTAGCGAAAGAATTTACATAACCTGTGCAGGAGTTCAGGAGATTAGCCTGAACGAACACAAACTCAACTCTATTTTTTATTTACTTATACTCCATTTACAATAAGATTAGACTTAAAAACAAACCTTTTTTACAGTCCCTTCAACCGATTTTGACTTCTATTCCGTAGGCTTAAGTATGACATTAGAGGCAAAATTATTTACAATAACAACTGTTTACTGCAGCTGCCATTTGTCATGCCACCAACGCAATATAAGTCAAAATCGGTTTAACGGACTGTAAAAAAGGTTTGTGTATATGTCTAATCTTATTGTAAACGGAGTATAGGGACAACAAACAGCTTTAATTTATAATACATATTGTTACGTACGTCGGTATGAGCAAAAACGTCATGCTAGCGCCACCTATTACCCAGTAGCAGAACTACGCTAGATAAACAAACAAATTATTTTAGCTTTATATTACTAGCTTTTGCCTACGGCTTTGACGGAGTGTGCAAAACACACTCCGTCCGCCAATCCGGGAGGGTCCGGGGATCCGGGGGGGTTCCGGGATCCGTAAAAAAATTACGGATCCCTAATATTTTAATAGTAAAATATAGACTATAGCAATCACGAAATTAGCGAAAGAATTTACAGAATCGGTGCAGTAGTTTAGGGGATTAGCCTTAACGAACACAAACTGTAATCTATACTAATATTATAAATTGGTAAAATTGGTTTGTTAGTTTAGGGGGTAATCTCCGAAACTACTCATCCGATTTTAAACATTCTTTTACCAACAGCGTAGTACTATTAAGTATTCTGTGCCAACAGGAAGCTACTGTACTCGGACCAATAAAAAAGTATAGACGGATCATTGCGCTCATAAAAGTGTGGCAAGTAATATGAAGACGATTCGGTGATATGAATTATGAACCGTGTCATCCGAACTGTGTCATAAACCGCTGCAAAAACGATTCACGTTTTTAAAACAAGTCTTATGGGATTACTTTTCACAAGTAGGTAACGGATTTTCTGCATAGCAAAATCGCAAATTTTTTTACGTAATTTCTTGGAATATGAATTCGAGACGATATTGTACTATGAGTGTTGCAAGTTATGATTTTTGTTCGGACCCGTTAAAACTGTGTTTTTAATAAGATCACATTTAACATTAAGTTATACCCTGTTCACAATAAGATTAGACATTTACAAAAACCTTTTTTACAGTCCGTTCAACCGATTCTGACTCATATTGCGTTGGTAGCATGACAATGGCCTCTAATGTCATCTTTAAGCCTACGGAATAGAAGTCAAAATCGGTTGAAGGGACTGTAAAAAAGGTTTGTGTTTATGTCTAATCTTATTGTGAGCAGGGTATAGTTATTCTAAAATATGAAAGCTTTGTGCGTTTTGTTATATTAATAATTGTTCATAATGTTACGAGCTGGGGTTCGGGATAAATAATGAACACCAATTTACATCAAACAAAACACAAATACTTTCTTTAAAAAAATCACAAACTCAATAATCAATCACCTAAAAGAATCACTTGTTTGTTAATCACTTAGATCGCAGTATTTGCAATAGTCGCAGTTTTCCGTTTCGCTTCCAAAAACTAACTCACTCCACCGCATCGCAGTCCGCTACTTATTTATGGCTTAGGACACACACGCGAATATTCCAGCAAAAAGTAGAATAAAGGACTGATCGAGAATGTTGCAACACGAAACTTAAACATCTCGAAGATTCCAGAACTGTAGATCTGCTACTCGATAATAGATGGCGCCAGCGTGTGACGTAATTCTGCAATTCGATAATAGGTGGCGCTAGCATGGCGACCTACGTTACAATAATATAAAAATAAATGCCTCATTAAACTAAATTACCATTCATTACATACAACCAAGACAAATAAAATACTACGAGGCATGCCTTTTATGTTTTGTCGTTTCAATATATACCGGCAATTTTGGATTAGGAACTGTCTACGATTAATGCTATTGTTTAGTCACAGCGACGATTTGAATCTGTCAGGTCACCTGCCTATCACAGTTTTAGTGTATCGAAGAGCTAACATCTGTGTTCCATAATTACACCCCGTGTCTGCAGACTGTCGAACGCTGGTATTTATAATTCCAGCGTGGATATACTAGTCTTAGTGACAAATCTCGTGAAGAACGCCCAAAATCCGCCTTCATTGAAGATAAAATCGTTGCTGTGAGACAACTATTTCACTAATATCGTCATGTGTCATATCGAAGGATAGAGCACATTATTAGGCATCTCAGGGACAACCATTCAAAAGATCTTGCATGGGGCGCTTGGTGTGAGAAAGCTAGTTGACCATTGGATCCCGCATTTGCTTTCCGACGATCATAAATCGGCCCGCGTCAGACTGTATAAGAAAACTCTTCAAAGGTTTAACCGAGGAGAGTCAAATCACATCTACGACATCGACACCGAATTACGAAAATGTTACCCAAAGCGACGCATCATCCAAAAGCATGATAACGTAAGCTCACGCAGTGCTCATTGAACGATTGGTTATTTGAAGCAGGAAAACGTAAAAATCCTTGACCATCCTCCATACAGTTCAGACCTGAGCCCTAACGATTCCTATACATTTCTTAAAATTAAGAATAGTCTTCGTGGTCAAAGTTTCCACTCCGGTGAAGAAGCAGTCGATACTTTCAAGTCAGCCATATTAAACACCCCCACTTTGGAGTGGCAAAAATGTTTTAATAACAAGTTCGAGCGAATGGAAAAGTGTATTTAACTACGTGGTGAATACTCTAAAAACCAATAAAAACAAGTTCTAGCGAATGGAAAAGTGTATTTAACTACGTGGTGAATACTCTAAAAACCAATAAAAAATACTGTAAGGTTTACTTTCTTCAAACGACAAAACTTAAAAGGCATGCTCGTACTACCAAATAAAACAAACAAAACTAACTACATAATAATTAAACTTTTTACCAAAGTATATCTCTCGCACTTGGGAGACGCAGCACAGCGCTTGCAACATTATTTAGAGAATAATGTACACAAGCGCAAATCTACGTATCGTATACCGAGTTACGTATACATAGCCGACTTTAGTCCTCACTTTTTTCGTCGCGTTTGTTTACGACGGCTCCGTCTTTACTCTTTTATTGATCTAAGAGGCTATTTTGTAAAACTTAGGAGTCCTTGAGAAAATTCACGCGAACGAAGTCGTGGGCAGGACCTAGTTAATAATATTTATTATTTTATGACTTTGATTTTATTTTATATAATTGTATAAAACTCTCGTATTTTTACTTGTTTGATATTGTTTTTTATTATTATTATTCATTCACTTTCAATATTTACATCTAAATGATTCTTAATTGTTCATTTTTTTATTCGTTATGCACATGTAGTACAAAGGCGATCTTAATGAATCACTTTTTTCTATCAGCTGACTGATAGAAAAAAGTTGCTGCAATACTGCTGAGATAATGTGGTGTCCGTGGTGTGCTAATAAGTATTTATGAATAAGAAATATGACATAAACTTTATTCTACTTTTTGAATTTTAAAATCTCCTATAATTGATCATATCGGCAAGTTTGAAAGGAGAAAGGGGAGGCACAAAAAATAAGCTACAAAAAATACTGACCTGAGTTCTGGTAGCAAACTATAAATCAGAGCAGTAGCCGCAAGAAATATAATTGAAACTATCATAGTGTATCCCATTATTCTATCATCTATAATTTCTTCTTCTTCGGCGCCGCATACTATCGCCAACGGCCTGACGTAAGTTAGATTGATATCTTTATTTATAGTATAGTTTCCCAAACAGTACCTTAAAATAATAAAAAGTAATACTTAATTAGCTTTTCGTTTGATATCTTCAAGTTATTTTTGAAAATCGTAATACTTTTTCAACAAAAGTTGTGACGTCCTGGATCATCATAGAACAGTTCTTGTAATTTGTCTGATTCCTTGCATTTTTATGTTGATAACGTCACAGTAGTGTACACTAATTACACGTACAGTGTTATAATGTACTGTCGTGGAATTAAATGTCAATATAGTTGAGTGTGGCGGAGTGTAATAAATATATAAGGTTTTGACCATACTTAGGGCATTTTTAAAATTTCAACATGGTGTTTGAACTTTTATATGTATACAAAACAATGAACAAGAGCCTTGACAAGAGCACAATGTCAATAAAATTCACGGAAACTGCCCTTGCCTGAATAGAAAGTAGACAATAGCGCACGTGGTACACGTCTTTTTATGAAAGACATCAACGCGCGCTACTGCACCTTCTTGCGTTTCGTAAAGTTTCGTTTAGGTTGGTACTACTCCAAACGCGACGGCCGGCATACCGACAGATGGTAGCAGTGTGGTGATTGATAATAACCGCAGACGATATCCTCGTCGTGTAGGGGCTAGAGGTTGCAATCGAATATTCGAATTACTCGAATTTTCTTTTCTTTATATTCGAATTGTAAATAAATATATATTCGAATACTACCAAAAAGGGTATTTACTTCTACGAAGTATATCTGTATGTCATTACAGATGTAAATTAAACTATGATTCCATAGACACCTAAAAGTATTATAATTATTATGCGCTGTGGTGATTTAAATTTAAAATGATGCCTCAAAACCTTACCTATTTGTTACTTATTTTAATATTGTTTTAATTTTATGTGTCCAGTTTTATTATGTTTTGATTTTCATTTTCTAATTGCTGCTAGGACATTGTTAATTTTATTTACTTATATTTTTTTTTTTTTCCAATTTTGTTACCAAATGTGTTTTGAGTAGAATTTTTATTTTCGTTTTTGTTTGCATAGATTCTGTCCATTGGGTTATTAATTTTTGACAGCTGCCTTAGAACGTAACTATTCCCGATTACCTAACAGTTAACTTTAAAATTAGTTATAAAATAAAAATATAAACTGCCTTGCATTAATGGATTATCTTATTTATGACTCCTTACAGACATTTATAATACAGTATACGCACAGATTATGAGTATACGTATCAGTTTTTACAAAAAACATAAAAATTGTTATGCGCATGAAATATGGTTACAGTCAAACAACAGACAATAAAAATGTATTATTATTATTATTTAGTCTATCGTCTTTAGTGATAGGATCAAATGTATTCGCTTCAAATGAATAAATTGAAAATAATAATTTTGTATTTATGTAATACTAAAAACCTATATATTTTGAAAATAATCAAATGGATTTATTTATATTAACATCGAAAATTAAACAAGCAAATTAATATTTTAAAGTTAATTTTACATTGTTATTATAAATAAATCAATAAATTATTCGTCGTCTTCCGACATGGAACTTACGTCTGATGACGAGTATTCGCCCAAATTTATCACGATTGTTTCTTGCTTGCTTCAAATAATCATTAATATATACAAATTAAAGTGTAAATAATCGAAACGTTACGTAGCTGCAATCACTAGTTGTCAAAACCACCGCCTGTCAAAAACCCAATAACCTAATGAACAGAGAGTAGTTATACATTTTATATGTATGCTGTGGTCTTCTGTCAGTGAAGGAGTACACTTACGCGATACTTTTGTCGTTGATTATTTATTTCGTGTATATCCTTTGTTAGAGATCCTAAATAAATAAAAAGCTGATATTTTAAGTAGGTACTTTTTTATATTTTGAAAATATTCGAATATTCTAATAGATAATATTCGAACAGCACTGAAAAAATATTCGAATATTCGAACAGCACTGAAAAAATATTCGAATATTCGAACAGCACTGAAAAAATATTCGAATATTCGAACAGCACTGAAAAAATATTCGAATATTCGAAAATCAAAACTATCAAACTTTTGCAACCTCTAGTAGGGGCTCGTTGGATTACTCTTGATAAGTATTACAGCTGTAAGTGCCAGAACAGGAACTCCCCAGTCGTGTTATTGAATTTGTGTTTTTTTTTGTCTGGTTTGTATGAAGCTAAGTGTTATAGGTATCTTTATATTTTGTGTGTGTGTATGTGAGTGAAGTCCTCCTAAGCGGCTCGACCGATTTTGATGAAATGTTTTGTATGTGTTCCAGTGATTTCAAGAAATGTCGAGAATGGTTTAGATTCACTATAGGACCCGGTAGGTGGCGCTGTAGTGGGGTTCTAAGACTTTTTTTATTTTCAGTACAGGACAACATTTGCCGGGCCCGCTAATAGAATATCAAAATAAAAGTCATATTAATACTTACGTACTATTTTCAAATGTTCCATTAAAGTCGTCACCTAGGTCTAATTTTAACTCGTCAGCCTCATTAACATAATAATTCTTTAAAAATCTAAGTTTCATTTTACATTTCAAAGATATCGAATCTGTGACATTTGCTTTTGGTTCCCAACAAACGTCTTTTCTGAGGAGAAGGGCTTGCCCATCTGGGCAGCACTTAGCGCTGGCTGATACATAATTAACTGGTATCACCAGAAAACTTATGAATATACCAAAACCCATTCTAGAAGAAAACATTCTAGAAACCGCAGTTAAATCACTTAACTTGTGCTGTTTTGCTCACGTGAAAACTGTAACACTTTTTTGAACATGAACACACTGAAAATTGGATATCTAATAAAAATTATAAAATTGCGATTATAATGCTTATTGTTATATTTTAAATGACAAACCGACTTTTAAAGAAATGCTTTCAAGCCTTCAATGCGTGTGATACGATTTACGTATATTAATATTTTCGACGACTATTCACGATCAAACTAAATAAAAATAAAAACTTAATATCAACTTGTTTGCACGCGTCCGCGCGTGTCTACCGTCGGCAGAATACTGCAATGCAAAGAGTATATTACGTCCTATAATCACTACGTTTTAGCGCTTCCAAATCGAGCACACCACATCACGATGCCATGCTCCGCAGCAGAACCACTTTGACTACATTCTGTAAAAATTACAGGATAAAATGTAGATAATGTCTATATTTTTGTACCTTAATATCAAAAATTGTATATTATTAGTTTCTTGGAAAATATCAATTCAAACTGATCATGCTACAGAGCATACTCTCCAGCAGAACCACTTTAAAATAACGGTTATTTCACGCTGATTATGCACAGGTCATAATATAAACAAATGGGCACCTAGAATCAATTTTTTTTTCTCATTTGACGTTCAAAAGTACCTTATAATGGTCTAATTGAAATCAATGATTTGACTTTGACTTTGAAATGTATATTTATTGTTTATCAAGATAACATCTACAATTTTAGATAAATACTGACTGATTTTTAGTAACATGTAAAGGTGTTATCGGAATGCGCCTGCCATGAATTTCTTAGCTTCTTCTTGTAATATTATTTCCCATAAAACGATGCAATTTCAATATATGAACTGCGAAACGGTGACTGTCAATGTCACTGTTACTGTCAGTCACAGTTTCGTTCTGAAATAATGAGCTTTTCGTTAAACTATTAACTTTTTTTTCCGGGGTTTTAAAAATATTGTAAATGCCTGAAGATACTCTTTAGGTACTCAAGAATATAAAAATTAGAATTTCAACTTCTCTCTAAAAATTCTGCCATGATTCTTGGTTTCAAACACTAAATTGTCATGATAGGTGGACGTATTCATCTAAAGTCAAGGCAATTTAGTAGTTAAGTACATTACTTATTACGACTAATTTTAAAAATAGTGTTAACGTCGCGTCGTCGACTGATAACAGTAGTAGTGAAGATGAATATTTGGTGGAAACTGTACGAATTTAATAAGGTTCACTAATTTTGCCGAATAAAACGTCTCTATTATAGATAAAGCCTAAATTCGTTATTTTGGCGTCTATTTCAAATAACAAACAAAAACGAAGTTCAAGTTAAAACAGACATAAAATTGTTTTATTTTTTAATTTTACCCATAAGCTCTCGGATCTCCTATGCATGCCTCGATAGTGTAATTAGACAAATATGTCACAAAAAGACTTTGTCGTTTACTATGAGAATTAAGTCAGAATATTTTCTTAGAGACTGGACAGGTAAAATCTGTCAATTGTTGCCTTTATTAAACGGGTTTTTAATTTGTCTTTGTCAGTATTTACCTGTCGCATTTGGACATAATTGTCATCTTAATTAAAGGGCACTTGTCGCGATAATTCGACGTATTTGTCAAAAACTGACATAATTGTCAGATTGTCACGTTTATTAATAAATAGGCCCCAGCCCGTCACACCATACCATACCAAATATAAAGTACCTAGGTGTACAGTCTATAAAATTGGATTGACAGCGTTCCTATCAATTCGAAAACACGTGTAATAGACGACTCGGTTGGCGCAGTGGATGACCGATCGACTGCTGCGCTGCGTGTCGCGGATTCGATTCTCGCAACGGAACTAATATTACTGATACGACTTACATATCTTTGACGACACGGTTTGCGCAGTGGCTGAGCGATCGACTGCTGCGCAGCGTGTTGCGGGTTCGATTCCCGCCCAGGGTAAACATTTATGTGATGAGCACTTGTGTTTGCCTTGTGTTTGGGTGTTGTTTATCTATATATGTATGTATTTACAAAAAAAAAAAAATGTATTTGTGTATGTATATCAGCTGTCTGACACCCATAGTACAGGGTCTCCCTAGTTTGGGGTCAAATGGCCATGTGTGAAAATGTCCCCACATATTATTTATTATTTTATTTATATATATAGTTGTTCCGGGTCTGGCTGTTTGTGTATGTGAGTTTATATGTTTGTAAACGCACCCACGACGCAGAAAAATTTCCTAGTGTGGGACAACGTTTTATATAACAAAAAATATAATAAAATAATGATTAATTCGTTTTAATTAACCATTCTGATTACCCATTTAGGTGCTTCCCGCGTCATAATCATTTGGACGACACTTTTCGCATCATAATTTTAATCCACTAAATCTTCATTACTGTGTAGAGTTCTCCTTCTCAGTAGAGTTGGTGTTAAAAAGATGTCACTTTGTTTCAGCTCCTGAATATGTTGAAGTTTTACGCAAGGTTCGAAATCAGTGACGAAACAGGGGATCCCATGACTGACCGAGATATGACTTTACAACACTATTCTAGAATTACTTCGCTGCAGGTAAGACATAATATTGAAACATGAACAAGTAAATTAATTAAAATATTTTTTGAAACCTTTAGAAACGTAAATAAATGAATATAAATATATTTATTACTTAATCAAGATAGATAAAATACTATAATAATGTACTCTCGTTTTTAGAAAGCAGCTTTTTCTAAATTCCCTGACCTACGTCTATTTGCTCTAGCAAATGTTGCCAGTGTGGACACAAGAGAATCCTTGCAAAAACATTTTGGGAATCTAAGGTAACTCTCATCTATACTATATATACTATACACTATAATATTATAAAGCTGAAGAGTTTGTTTGTTTGGTTGAACGCGCTAATCTCAGGATCTGCTGGTTCGAATTGAAAAAATATTTTTGTGTTGTATAGTCCATTTATCGAGGAAGGCTATAGAACCATGCGAAGCCGGGACGGGTCACTAGTCAAAAAATAAAAACAATAAAAAATCTTCACAATCAAATCAATAGGTAATTAATCATTTCAAACCATAATTTCTTTAAAAAAAGATAATAACATGACATAATTAATTTAAAATTCATAATGTCTAAAAATATAACAGCCAGTTTGTAATTTGTATATTTTAATTTATTTATGAATTTTAGTTACTTCTTTACATAAAGCAAATAATAAATACTTGATATTATGCATACCTATGTTTTTTTTTATATATTTTAGTGAAAATGCTTTACGTGCAATTGCTACATATTTAAATCTGGTGCCACCAGAGGGAAAAGAAATAGACGCACCTTGGCATCGAGTGGATAAAGAGTTTCTTAAGGAATTACTGGTAAGACGCATGTTTTATCAATAAAAAAGAGATTTCATTTCATTTGTAAGTTTCAGACTAAATGAAAAATTGAACTACTATTACTACACCATAAATGACTACTATCGGTAATTTTATCGTAATTCTGTATCTCAGCCTTTCACTTGATTTACACACTTTCTTCTGTTTACTAGATTTCACGTCATGAGCGTCGCATATCACAGCTAGAAGAACTGAACTCCATGCCTCTCTACCCTACAGAAGAAGTCATATGGGACGAGAACGTGGTCCCAACAGAAATCTATAGCGGAGAGAATTGCCTCGCGTTGCCCAAATTGAATCTACAGTTTCTTACATTACACGATTATTTACTAAGAAATTTTAATTTGTTTCGGTTGGAAAGCACGTGTGAGTAGTGTTCTTGTTAATACTTACCAAGTAATTAGCCGGGTCCACACCGGACGATCTAACCCCTGGCCACAGCCAAGATCAGCGCGTATTACGGCGCGGCGTGAGGCGCGGTAAGCGGTGAGCGGCGAAAACAAATGGTAGGGACAACTTAAGGGGCTATTAAACGACTTTTACAGATTTTAAACTGACAATCACGTCAAAATGTGCAGTGTAAATGATTTGAAAAAAATATATGTTAAACTAGAACATTCTCTTAATCATATAGAAAGTGAATATTTTTGATTAAGTTCATATTAAATAGTTTAATTAACTCGTGAAGTTGTGTCTGACGCGGACAAAACATTGACAATCACACAAAATCTACCAGGTATAATTATCCGAAACTTACACTATCTTACAGACAATTTTATTGTCTATCTTTTAGTATACGCCGTGATTCGCGCGATCCAGCCAACATAAATATCTCGCAGTCGCCGATGATATCCCAATACAAGGAATATAAATGTTTATGGGACCCAAACGATGACTGTTACACTAATAGGGTGTAAGAGACGATGCTTGTCGTCAGATCTCTCGTAATTTGGACAACAAACTAATTGAAGACCTGAAGACCTGACCTGAAAAAAATGCGGTCTCTGGTTGGGAGGATAGACCACAACGCACAGAGGAAATCCTTCACAGTAATGGCATTTCGACAATTTGTATCATTCTTTTTTATCTTGTTATTCACTAATGAACACAATATCTATCTCAAATTGATTATTATTCATTCTTGCAAAATCGTTTTCAACTTCATTGCCAATTAACTCTGTGTCAAGCCGAGCCTTGTATCCCAAGCGATTTTTGTGTATCGTTCTCACCCAGAACCGTCTTTTTTGTTTTTGTGATCTTTTGCGCAAATATTTAAGCAAAATAAAGGTTGCGCTGCCACGGCAATTCGACGCCGCCGCTGTACATGTGACTACATCTCCAGCAAGAGTTCGACTGAATAACGGGTCGCTTATGGATCGCTTGGAGCGTAGGTAGTTCGAAGGATCGCAGTTTTAACAAACTGGATCGGCCTAGTACGTGTACGATCCACGCTCCACGCATCACGATCTTGGATCGCGAATCGCGGGATCGCTGATCCAATTTGGATCATCGGGTGTGGACCAGGCTATTGAGAATGATGATGTGCCCACAAACGTCATTTACGGAGACGCTGAGCTAAGGCGCAAGTCACACAGATGAGACGTAAGACCGAGGCGAAACGTAGACATGACGTTTGGTCGTCTGCGTTGACAACAACAAAATACGCGGGAAGCTATAGGGATGCGGGCGGGACTTTGAGCATTTTCCCAGGCATGCCAGTTCCTTGCTAGCGGTGGCCGTGTCACGAGTAGACGTTCGTCCGCACCCATTTCATCTGTGTAGTTTAGGATTTTAGGATGTACAGACGCCAAGCCAGCACATGAACCTTATTCTTTTGGTAATAAAGTTGAAAAATCTATCAAAGAAATTTAACACATTGTTGTAGCTTGATGTGCTGGCCTCTTTACATAGACAATACGATTAGCGCGATGCAGATTTAGAACTTGAACGCACGTTGTGCATCATGGCTGTATTGAATGTCGAGACTCAATCGTCTGACGGCTTTAGTATGTAACAACAGGACTGACTATATAAGTACATACGTGGTAACATCGGTAGGGTGGAGTACAACTAGGTTTATAAAGTCGCAACCGCATCTCTGCTTCCCGTCCTCGCCTAACATCTCTCCGCCTGGCTTGCGCCCGCGTCGTGTATTCTGAGACTTGAACTGTCCGGTGCTTGAAGTAACGAATAACACAAGCATTACATTTTTAGTTTATTTAATAAAATGTTTATGATTAATAAAATCAATGAAAAATACAAATATTTACTCTGTTACAGACGAAATTCGTCAAGACATCGAAGATGCCGTTTATCGATTAGCACCATGGTACGTTTTTATTTACTGATTTGTCTAGTGATTGCAGCGCGACAGAGACAACGCCATTCACCTCCAATCCAGTCATAGTTCCGATAGCTCTGTCGCATGTGCATGCACTTGTGTTTGCGTACACACTGGTGTACATTAGTATCTCTTGCGTATTATCTTGTCTCCGTTGATATTGGTCACCGTGGCCGAAATTCAGTCGGGAGGATAGGTTTCTTTAATACAATACTACTACTGTTCTTTATTAAAGAAAGCGTGTTTTCACAGGCGCGCGGAAGATGCTACTGTTTATTTCGGAGGCTGGGCTCGCATGGCTCACCCTATATCCAGCTTCGCGGTTGTGGAGGTGGCCAAGCCAAATATTGGAGAGAAAGCACCCTCGTGTGTGCGGGCCGACGTCACAGTCACACTCAGTGTCAGAAACGAGATCAAACATGAATGGGAGAGCTTGAGGAAGCATGACGTTTGCTTCTTGATCACTGTGAGACCAACACAGGGCATAGGTAATTTGTTACTATTCCGATACTCATAATTTTGTGCAATTTTTCTGAGTCTACCAGTCTTAGCTTCCGAATTTTCTTATTTGCCAGGTACTAAATATGATTATCGAAAAAGCATGGTTGAGCAGGCAGGCATAGTGTATGTTAGAGGGTGCGAGGTGGAAGGTATGCTGGATGCCTCGGGCAGGGTGATTGAGGAGGGACCGGAACCGAGACCAGAGCTGGACGGAGATGCGAGAACATTCCGCCTTCTACTCGACCCTAATCAGTACAGACTTGACCTTGACCACGCTAGCAAGGGGAATGAGGTATGTTCTTACCCCTACCACATACATTTCAAGCTATAATTTTTTACCGTATGTTATTCAGCCGGAGAACTGTGCACGTCATTGTTTAGGTAACCTGAAATAGAAACTAAATATTTTGCAAGCATTGATTCCGGTATTTGTTAGTAGTAAAGTCACGTACACCTGCACGAATTTTCAATAAATACTTGATCTATCAGGCAGACTTACTTCAAGTGTTAACTTACATACTAGGAACGAATAGCTCTTAAACATATGTGTGGGTTCGTGATGCGTCACTACTATATAAAAATTGCCACGTTTTACAATGATCGTAACCGGAACCAAATATTTGCGGTACATTAAAATTTCAAAACTGTGCATATGAGTTGACTAAAACTCAACGCCCGCACAGTCACACATATTGGATCAGCGGCGCCTAAACTGGTAACGTTCAGCATTGTTTCTACTATATGAAACTTAGTACCACCAGCCACGGACAGCTTCGTAACGGTATCGCTTCGTTTCGGGATCAGCTAGTCATGGAGTTTACTTTGGCAGCTCGTCGCGGCACTTGCATCTCTCCGTAGCCACAGAATACTTAATAGTACTACGTACAGAAGGGACACTCCCTTCCCCGCGCTATATCAGATACCGCACCCTCGACCCCGCACCGGAGGGGCTAACCGCCGACTCTTTAGCCAGGGCGCTCAAAATCGTAAGAACTGCAGCGCTGTAGGTACTGCTGACACAAACACACAATTTTGCGATTTATTTTGTTTTAAGTTTTATTTATTAGTTTTAATCACGATGATTCATTTATTTTCCAAGTTTTCGTCGTTTTATAATAATACAATTAAAACTTCCGTAATAATAACATACTAACATTACCAGCTATTAATATTGCTCTCTCTCTTTATTGTCTTAGTTATGTACTTATGTCCCTTTCTTTCACGTTCTATTCATTCTTGGAATTGAAAAGTAGTACCCTACGCACTACTAACCTTGTCGCGTCGCCCCATTGTAATTATTATTATTGTAATATTTTAATTAATTCTTAATTTTTATTTTTAATACTTTTGAACTTAACATGTATGGACATGGACTGGTTCCGAAATAAATGAAAAAAAAAATTGCGTTGCCGCGTAATGGTACGGGGCGATCGTGAATTCCATATTTTGTAATTAGGTAGGTACCTTAATTTACCATTATTGATGAATAAATAAATCTCTTTACATAATAAATATTATAATATTACTTTTATGTCATTACAAATCCGAGTATTCAAAATCAAATATCATTTATTTTATTTCTTTATGAAATAAATAATTGAACGCTCGGACAAGATCACTTCATAATAATGCTCGAAACGTTCGGGTAGTTCCGTCGTCGTTCGGTTCACCCGACGCAAAGCGCTGCACTTTTCGCGCCATTTTGTACGCCACGACATCCAACTGATTCAACCCTACTAAAATTCACGCACACATTTGCACGTGTACAGACGTCATTTGGTTTTGTAGTAGTAATAGGTAATTATTTTGCAAGTTTTGTATGAAGTGTCCGAGGTGTGCCGTAGCCATGCTTGCGCAGAGGTGCCGAGCTGATCCGATTACTTTGCTAAATTAGGTTGAAAACATGCCGATTCTCTCTCTTACTTAAATTATTATGCTCACAAATAGCCTCATCATAGAGACAAAAAATATAGATGGATGATTAATTATGATGATACTTATATTACAATATTATCGTGTACAGGACGTATACGAAACGTTCAACATTGTAATGAGGCGCAAACCGAAAGAGAATAACTTCAAGGCTGTGCTGGAGACAATCCGCGAGCTGATGAACACAGAATGCGTTGTTCCCGAATGGCTCCATGATATTGTGCTCGGGTACGGAGATCCTGGCCAGGCCCACTACACCAGGTAAACTTATCTTGTTTTACAACACTAAAACGCTCTTCTGGAAATCTTTTGTACATATTTTCCGTAAATTCCTCTACTCTTTGGGCATTTGTCACACCGACGAGGAATCGACTAGCAATCCACTATCTTCTCGCTCAAAAAATATACAGAGGCCAGCACATCAAGGTACAACAGTCTGTCAAATTTCTTTGATAGATTTTCAACTTTATCGCAAATCTATAAGGTTCTTATTCAATTGGGAAAATTTGACAGTTTGGTATGACTTGATGTGGTGGCGTCTGTACAATAGATGGAAGATCCCGTGTCGATAATACAGACATATAATATGAATAGTTAAACTATTACTGTCCAAGCTACCGGCGAGAACTGTCTCTCCATTCGTTTGTCGCAGCGACAAAAGCTATCAAAGAGAAAACTCGCTCAGCTTTACTCGCTTGACGGTCAGAAAACTTGCCAAAAGACTCTCGCTTGGTATATACGTATGCCAGCGGTGGTGGCCGACTAGTGGTGTGAGTAATCGTCAATCGCACTAACTCGCCAACTCGTTTCTAGTTTCTAGCTCTACTCGCTTCTCGCTAACCGCCGTCGGTGGGACAGATGCATTAATCGCTAAGTCATCATCATCTGCCTAGCCTTTTCCCAACTATATTGGGGCCAACTTCCTATCTAACCGGATACAGCTGAATACCAGTGTTTCACATGAAGCGACTGCCTATCGGACCTCCACAACCCAGTTACTGGGTAACACGATACCCCTTGACAAGACTGGTTGTCAGACTTTCTGGCTTCTGACTACCCATAAAGACTGCTAAAGATCAACAAATGACAGCCGGGACCAACGGCTTTACGTGCCTTCGGAGGCACGGGGAACTTGGTATGAAAGGAATGGTTACCTATCCACAGACCGACCGAGGCTAGCGTAGCTTAACCTTTGACCGATCGATCTGTACGGCTTTAACTTAGCCACGAGCTGTTCTTGCCTCAATCGCTAAGTACTCGTTTGAATACTCGTGACAAATTCTCAATTGTTTTAGAATGCCAAATGAGATCCCTACACTGGATTTCAATGATACTTTCTTGGACATGGAACATCTTCGAAACAGTTTCCCTGGATACGAAATCAAGGTGCAAACTGACGACCCTAGAAAACTGGTCAGACCTTTCAAGTAAGTTCTTAATGAAATACTAGTTCTAAAGTTATACATAGTAATAAATCGACTGTTTGCGTCATGTTGTGACTTTTGGCCGGTCTTAATGAAGCAATTATTTGTATGATTTAGCAACTTTTAGCTCCTGTTATGATTTATTTGATATAGGGTTCAAATGTACCAAGACATCAAATATGCCCATTCAAAACTTAATTCGTTTTTGATCGACTCACCATTTTTGTTTGTTCTTGTTGAATCTATTATAGTTTTGAAATCGAAAGTGGTTATTCACTCTTTAGTTTTTAGCTTTAAAAAGCGTTGAATAAACGTAATGTCTAGTGACGTCTTGGGTTTTGCTGTGAGGTTAACATTATCAAATATGAACTTTAGCTATTGATACCTATGAAAATAATATTTCGTCAACCATTCCGTTCGTAATAAGTACCAACTGTTTATTTTTCCTAAGTAAATTACAAAATGAAATTGGAAATTTCTTTTATTTTGATTTTTTTTTCTTTTTGGAAAGTTAAATATAATTAATAGTTTTAGCCCTCGACTTCGTTTTCGTAGAAAAAAAGTCAAAACATCCTATGACACTACTAAAGCTTTTTAACTCGTATTTTGTAATCGTACTAGTCATCATCATCATCATGTCAACCTTTAGACGCCCACTGCTGGGCATAGGTATCCCCCAAGGGGGAGAGTACATCGTACTAGTACTTCAAGAGATTGCCTCTTAAAAACAAAAAGACAAACTAACTTTGCCTTTTTAACCGACTTCAAAAAGGAGGAGTTTATCAATCCGAATGTTTATATAAGGTGACTGGTAATTAGTGTACGATATTTAAACACGTGATTGTGTTCATGATAACAAACAACTTTCACGAAGAAAAAATGTTTCTTGTACTGGTTCACTTTTATCACAATAACATAACAGCCGTATGAAATTCACGCGCGCGCACGCCTGTGACCTAAAGTGAACCAGTACAAAAAACATTTTTTCTTCGGGACCGTTGTTTGTTATCATGAACACAATCACGTGTTTAAGTATCGTACACTAATCACCCCATATATATTTTTTTTATGTATGTTCGGGCATAACTTTGGCATATATAGACGGATTTGCAAAATTCTTTTTTTTGTTCGAAAGGGGTTTATTCCGAAAAGGTTCCATATAAATTATCAAAATTGGTACAGCCCTTATTGAGAAAATCAACAAATTCCCAAAAAAATTACTTAGACGACGTTTTCGTTTCTTCAATCACTAGAGGACTTACAATCTCTTTTAAGTGTGTTACCGTTTCTTAATGGATTTGGATGTTAAGGCAACACTAAAAAGCGAAAAAAAAAGTTTTTTCCAAAAAAGAAAACCGCCTTCAAAAACTTAAAAGTGTAAAAAACTAAGTAATGTGTGTTTTGTGCTTTAGTTATTTATCACTTTTTAGTTTTTGAAGGTGGTTTTCTTTTTTATATTATTGGAGTATATGGAGGACAGACAGCATGCAGTTTTAAAGTAACATTTGTAATAAGAGTCGTCTGTCATGACTGTCATGAGTCACGGTCCAGACTTGTCTGATTTATTAATAAATTATTGTACGTACATTGATAATAATAAATGTTGCATTACTTATTTTAAATTATTGTATTGTTCTGACATCTTCTTATTAATGTTCGTCAGTTCCTTGCGTCACTGATTGATGAACACTAAATACGATACAATTATTTATACTTGACATTATTTATAATAGACATCACAAGTTCCAAAGGCTGCAAAGGTCTTTATCAGATAAAGCCTCTAATGTTATATATAAATTAAGTTTCTTTTAACTTTTTGAGCCATATAAATCACTAAAATCTTCAAAAAAAAAGGTTCATAATGCGCTCGAAAGTTATGACTAATCTGCTAAAGACAATTTTATTCACGGTGGAAAGGAGATCGTGATGAAAACTTTTACCGTAGATTCCGTGACCTTAGACCGTAAAAAGTGCGGGTATTGCACTTTGTTACGGAAGAACTGACGTTTTTAATAACCATGTTAAGAATCATGAACAGAGCTTCTAGTCTGCTATTACAATAGTGTCAGAATGGTCTATCATTGATTTCATAATTGTTGATTTTGACAAGTTTGGTAATCTAATAATATAGTGGCGTCATTATGACTTTCCAATGGTCAACCACTGACACGCCATTGAAAGAAATGATATAGAATGGTAATCTCGTACAAAATGACAACTAAATGACTGACTGAGGCGGTAATCTGCTAAAATTTTAACAGTCCCTTTGGTCATTGCTTATAATTCGACCGACCAATGATCGACCATTATGAATTTAGCAGATTACGAACTTTTAGCAAAATCACATGGGATCGTGTTGGAATGACGAAATTATAAAAATAGCAAACTTGGCTCCCAGAATCCATGTCAAAGTTTTCGTTACAACGTCCACCTTTTATAAAGGTTTAATTTCTATATATCATCAGCATTTTACCTGATAGGCCCTATTTCTCCCAGCAATGTTGAATCTTATTCTAATTAACGTCCGTCCAACCTAAAAACTATTTTATGACACAGGGTAACATTCGAAAATGTTCTCCAAAAGCAAAATAATGGTGAAGACGCAATGGACGAAGACGAGCCGCGTAAGGTGATCCTTGTGGAACCACATGTTCAGCCCAAAAGAGGACCTTACTTATGCAACGAACCCAAAAAGTAAGTAAACCAATGTCCAATAATTGATATGATGACGTCGAACTGAGATTATTTTGAGAATCCGTGTGAATAAAATTTATATCTGAATTTTTTATACGCACACTTTTCTAGCAAAGCCGTTTATAGCTATTTCTTTTTTCAAATAATAAAACTCATACAATGTTAGTAACAATTTATTGATAAACTATGTTAGTAAAACACTCAATAAACAAAAACAGAACCAGTTTATGCCATTACTACTGCAAGGTCACAGGCTCAGGATAAAATAACCGTTATCTTGTTTTGGAATTCGATAATTTGTCCATAAGAATGTGAACTATACGCATGGAATTAGAATTCTCAGTTGCCACCAAAACGACGGAGCTAACTAGTACATTAAAATATTCTTACAAAGACGCATTTTCGATGAAACCACTTAGTGTTCTGTATCAATTTGCGACTCGTAAAAAGCTTTCGACCTACTTGATAATACGCAACAGAGGAAATACTACTCAAAACATGATGAGTTCCAGACAAGTTTCATATTTTGTATTACTATTTTTAACAAACGAATTAGAATAATGATGCACTAGGTAAAAAGTCTCTATTATCTATGGTAATTTGGTACAGGTTTACCGCAAGGTTCAAATCTAGGTTCGACATTTGCCAGTTAACACGAATGATCTTGATCTACAAGTACCATAGCCCGATTTAAATGTATGTAATAATACGTAATTGTGAGAAGATGCCTTTGCCCTGTGCCCTCTGCCCTGCCCAGTGGGACAATAATAGACTGATATTATTATTATTATTGATATCGCGTTATTTGCTAAAAATATGTTAGATGTAGATTTTTCAAAATAAATATGAGTGACGCAATATTTTTCTCTAAATCAAACAAGAAATCAATTCAAATAAGATTCAAATCATCATTCAAAAGTCAAACAAACAATTTTAATTAGGCAACTTGAAACTTGAGAATATATGGGATAAATATCGTATGTAAGAATTATTTTATACTGATATAATGCGATGGCGGTTATAAAAACAAATGTAACCAACATCAAAGCAAAAGAGTCGCATAAAGTTTCCATATGGCCAATGGTATTTATACGTATACTGCATTCGAAGCTTAATTAACGAATTGAGGTTTCATATCTACGAAAACGTGTTTTTGTAATTATGTAATCTTTAAAATGAAAAAATAGCACCGTTTTCCACCCCTAAGGGAAGAAAACGATTATTTCAGGTCTTGCCAAGGCTTGACCTTTCAGAGATATACCTACCTTACCTAGAATACGCGCATGCCTGATACTTACTACCTTTCGTCTTCGTGTGAGCTGCGGGCGTGACCTCGACTCGACCGTCGCGCCCTCGTCAGTACCTATCTCCGAAAGCCGGCAAGAACTTGCTCAGGTCAAGCCTCGGCAAGACCTAAAATAATCGTTTTCTTTCCTTTGGGATGGAAAACGGTGCTATTTCAGTTCTGTGCCTTAGGCTTGACCTTTCGGAGAAGTGCCGGCACCCTAAAGCGTACTGTGATAATGATAAAGAAGAATGTTCATTTTTGACCTGACTATGTATAGAAATGTAATAAATCTTAAAATTTAGCTAATTTTATTCTATATTAATTACGCTTATCACAATGTTAAAAGAAACGCAGGAAAAAAAGATTTTTAAGTTTATTTATGCTTATTCTACGTCAAAGGTAAACGTATTACCATGTTTCGAACGCACCTCAACTACTCTTTTTACGACGTTCCATTTTACACATTGCAACTTTAACTTTATTCAACTCTGTTTCTGAGTTTTATTCATTATTTTACGTTTTATTTAATCAGTAAGTATTTATTATTATGTTATTTTTTATTAGATACACCTTTATTACATATTCATTACAAATAACATAATAATTAAATAAATTAATCACGCAGTATTCTATATTGAATTCGCACGACTGAAACGGATTTTCTTGACATTTGACATGTTTATGTTATGAAAACTCATCTTTTAGATTATATTGTCAAGAAAATGATGTGATTATGTTGGATAGGGGTTTCCAAGATTCTATAAGAATGCTAGAACGTTATTGTTGTTGTTGAAACAGCAGTTAATGCTCGACACTCTATTTATAGTGGCATTATTGCGAGCCTAAGCAGTGACTTAGAGGCAGCTGATTTCGAGGAATACGCAAAGTAAAAAAGTTGTTTTAGACTATAGATCGGTAGGTAAGTATTCCTATTTTTAACCAAAAAAAACTTCCAAGCGTTAATAATTAGTTCTAGCACATTTATTTCTTTACTACTTTTTTGGTAACGGCAAAACCTAACCTAAAAAGTAATATTTGTATTTTTTTGGACTTCGTGGCGTTTAAATCGTAAAAATGACTATCTGGCATTATTTTCTAAACTCACAGGTAGTCTTTCTACTATACTTTATTACTATACATACATTTTTGTAATCAGGTTTTTACATGTATGGGAAGTGGGCATTGTTCTTTAATAATTCCATAAATTAAACACTTGGTTTTAGTAGTAAAAATCAAATTGTTTTATTGTAATCATCACTATAATATTTAGATATTACAGGAAAAAAGGCACAACATCAGTCTTAGATAACCACAGCCGAATTCTAAAAAGTAACAAGTATAACCTAATACTGAGATCAATTATGAGATCACAAATTCAAATCAATCACCATAATCATTAAAAATCTGACTTAGATTACGTTGAAGGAATCATTAAGGGTATTGACATTTGTACCTCTTGGCTGTTCCACCGATTTGCAATAATGTCTGAAAAAGTTAGTTGCACCTCTCCAGTTTCCTCGTTTAAGAGCGCCCATCCCCATCGAACGAACTTCAACGCGAGCGTGATTGAAAAATTTTTTGTTTCAACCAACGCAGAGCTCGAAATCAAACGAGTGAGTGAGAACGCGATAACATCACAGGAAAAAGGGCGCGCGGAAATTTCACAAAACTTGTTCCGGTGTTTTTGAAAAAGCCTTACAAGTTTTTGGTAAAAATGTTTGTAATTCAGAATCTCCATTACATGTGCAAGGTTCCTATGAAGCTTTTTTTTTACTTTTTCAATGTATGAGTGCATTATGAACGGCCAAAGTTCAGATA
Organism: Charanyca ferruginea; assembly: GCA_947361185.1. NCBI lineage: Eukaryota > Metazoa > Arthropoda > Insecta > Lepidoptera > Noctuidae > Charanyca > Charanyca ferruginea. The sequence goes on from OX376076.1 coordinate 12,744,301, forward strand.
AAACTGTGCAAAAAGGTTGATTTTCGGACGTGTTTACTGAATTTGTTTCTGAAAAAAGTTTATTTTTGTCATCATACAAACCTAGATTTAAACAACAGGATACCTTTGTGTTCAAAATATTTCGAAAATAAATTGTTATAACGTCGTAATCGCGTACGAGCGTTTGTATGGGAAATATGAGGGCTTGAACTTTCCGGCGGGCGATAGTTTGAGGTCCGGGTTGATGAAGCGTGTGTCGGCGCTGAGGGACGAGTGCGCCAAGCGGGCTGTCTACCTTTGGGGGCTTCAGTGGGCATTGACGGCTTACGAAAAGTTTTTCTTGTCAATTTCCTTTCCGAATAGTTGTTTGAGATAAAGATTTGCGCCGACCCTCCATTGTCCTTTACGAAGTTTCCCAATAACTTCTCATCAAAAAGGTGAGTTGACGAAGGAGGTATGGCTTGAACCATAGCAGCCAATGCCTCACTTTTGCATTTAAAGGCTTTGCGTCTTATATCAATTGTCTCCGCCAGATGAGCACATACATACTGCAGAAGTTGATCTGACAACATCTTAAATGGAGATTCCTCTGATAGTATTTTCCTCAACTCGTCCCCAGCTTCAGGGCACTTCTTTCTTACAGCGTTTAACTCCTCCGCGAGTGACCTTTGCAAAAGAAGGCCATGACAGATGGTGCCCAACATACCCTCCTGTTTGAAGAGCCAGGGGGATGGTTGTGTAGCCGGATCCGAACCTCTGGCATTCAACCCCCTCTTTCTTAATTTGTGGAGATGGCTCTGGTATCAGGGGATCAGCTTCCTTTATCTGCGGTCTGAACTCTATATCACCATGGTCCTCATACCGCGGATCGTCCTTATAGGGGTCCAAGATCGTAGCCCTCCATGATGTAGCACCCAGTGATTCCGAGAGCGATTCAGCATCCGATTCCGAAATAAGGTCTTCCTGTTCCGGTTCTGAGTCTGTAAGAGGCCGCTGCTGAGCCTCTATTTTTTCAAGGAGGAGAGAAAACATGCTCTCCATTTTCCCCTCTAATAAGTCGATGCGCTTATCTTGAGAGGTGGAGCGAGTCCGGGAGGCATTTCGGAGTTTCTTACCAGACGACTCCTGGTTACTGGATGCGATGGAAGTGCTGCGACGCTTTCGCTTAGTTTCTTCGACTTCTGGAGGAATGCCAGCCAAGATTTTATCGGCCTCGGCTCGAGTATGCAATAATGGGCTTTTTGCCCTCACTGACTCCTTGAACAGTTCCGTTCGCGCAGCCGAACCTGTTATCCTATTGGCGATAGCCGGTGGCCCGAGAATAAGTGCCCGAGAAAAAGCCCAATCTAAGAATTTGCGTCGCACTTCTCGGTACCCTTTATCCGAAAGATGGTCAGCATCTGGGTTGAAAGCGCGTGCTAAGCCTACCGTCGGCAGGCCAAGTACAAGCTTGTTAAGAACACTTGCCTCAATTCGTTCTCCAAAAATCTCTTCTCTGGAGGCTCGGCAAACCTGCCAACGTGTCCAGCCATCAGGTAGATGCTCCTGAGCTAGGCCCTTGATGCGACCTAGGATCTCTTCATCCTGCTCTGTCTCGCCGCGTTCGTCCAACAGGTCTGCCAATGTGATGTAGTCTTGTTCCAGCGCCATCTGGAGACAAATATAAGCTGTTACCACCCAAAGCCAAGCTAGCTAAAGCTTATATAACGATATGCGGATAACGGTTTGAATGAATTTGAGTTAGAAAGAAGCCGTATCACGAGCAAAAACTTGAGCATACACTGGACAACTTGATTTTGGCCGTGCCGCTCAAAGAAATTAAGCCGTACGGCTCGCAGAATTGAGTCGCGGCGCTCAACAAATCGGGCCGTGCCGCTCGTAACAAGTGAGCCGCGCCGCTCAATCATCGAGCCGTGCCGCTCAAGTATTGAGCCGCGCCGCTCAAGTATTCAGACGCGCCGCTCCAGTATTGAGCCGTGCAGCTCAAGTATCAAGCCGCGCAGGTGAAGATTTAAGAGTACTTTTGACCCGTCGACAGTGATCGACTGAGCAACGTGTCGCGTCGTGCATGCATAACTCAGTTTGTGGATGGTATGTCCGACAAACATGATTGGCACTAGTTGCGGTAGCGAACTGAGCAATAAGAGTTTTTCTTTACATCCTACATAGATCCGCAACCTAAAACACACAACTCACACAAAAGACAGTTATAAAATAAATAACTTACCCCAGCATTCAGTTCTCGTTCATTTATTATTACTTTTATTTTGACACTGACGTTACAACAATGTTAACTGTGTTATTTATCATAGAACTGGCACTAGGTATACGATAACATGTACCGTGTAGTAAAATAACAAGACTTGCGCACGCTAGCGTAATAATAGCGTACTGACGAGAGCGCGACCGAGCTGCGCTCGCGCGCGCCTGCCGCAGCTTCACCCCCGCGCGGTCGAGTCGAGGTCACGCCCACAGCTCACACGGAGACGAAAGGTAGTAAGTATCAGACATGTGCGTATTCTAGGTAAGGTAGGTAATCTCTGAAAGGTCAAGCCGAATGCACAGAACTGTAATAGACGTATATTAAAAAGCAGCAGGCCACATATGGTATTGGTTACGTTAACCGCAAGCTTTACGGTTGCTGACCAATAGCCTCCACACAGCCGGTGTCTGACGATTGATAGCTCCGCGGAGTCCGGTCTTGAAACAGCAAAAGGACCTGGAATCGCACCGCGCTTTCATGGCGGGACATTAAAAGAGCATTTCTAAGAAACTGAGGGAGAACTTTAGCTATTACATTTTACGGCATGATATTTTAATTAACATTTTGGTATATTCATTTTGATATATTATATTTGGTATATTTTGGTATTTAGACGGGCCTGTTGGTCTAGTGGTCACTGACCCTGACTGCTAAGCCGGAGGTCGTGGGTTCGATTCCCACCCAGGACAAACTTTGTGTGATGAGCATGATTGTTTGTTCTGTGTCTGGGTGTTTATCTATAATATGTATGTATTTATAAATTATATAAGTATGTATATCAGTTGTCTGGTTACCATAACACAAGCTCTGCTTAGCTTGGGACCAGATGACCGTGTTTGAGTTGTCCCAAGATATTTATTTATTTATTATTTATTTATTCATTATTTGTTATCGTATGACAAATATTCTGATAACAAGTCACGAGCAACCGAATTGTTGGTAAACCCAGACATATGTAGTAATAATAAAATTAATATCTCTCCAATTGAACAATTACAGATCATGAGACAGAACATGTTTGTTCTTTTTTTTGTATGTTATGAGATCTGTTGACCCCAAGAAACTCACAATACCTGACATACAAACGATCTTAAATAAACTGATGATTTCAAGCAGTTGGAAATAGTAATAAATAATACCTAGTAATGCGATAAGCCTTTGTCAAAATACTGGTAAAACCCACCGTAGATGAGCCGTTTATCTGTGATATAGTTTATAATCACGGACTAGAAAAAAAAGATGATGTAAATGTGTGCGTGAGGCATGTTTGTACAAACGTTTGGCTTACTTAGGATGCTTCACTTTCGATATGCGTGGCGCGGAGTCCTTCTTTATTTTCTAATCCGTGTTTATAATATGTTTTTTTTTTTTCACAGAAACACTATACCATTCACCCCGACGCAAGTAGAGGCTATTCGATCTGGGATGCAACCGGGATTGACGCTGGTAGTAGGACCACCGGGGACAGGTTAGTTGAAAAAAAATCTACGTTGACAACTTTAATTGGACGCTCGCTCCGCACTCCTTTTTCGGCTTTAAAATGCGCTATGAAATACGCGAACCAATAAACGATGTATCTACCTGCGTCAGTTCTTAAAAACGTCACTGCCTTCGGCCCCTCGCACACAGAATATGTTTTCAATTTTCAGACAACATGTAGTTATGTATGTAACTTCATTGTAATTGCATTTATATGACAGGTAAAACCGACGTGGCTGTTCAGATAATATCAAATCTGTACCACAACTTCCCGTGGCAACGAAACCTGGTAGTGACTCACAGTAACCAAGCATTAAATCAGCTGTTCGAAAAGGTAGCGGAGTTGGATGTAGACGAACGGCACTTGCTGCGTCTCGGACATGGCGAGGAGGCCCTGCAAACTGACAAGGATTTCTCCAGGTTCGTAAACAAACAAGTGGTTACCATACAAAGGTTCCATCGGCATTACCAGTCAACACGATCATTCCTCAACTAGTGCGACTTGAGGTCAAACAAACTCAGGTATAAATCAACAGGGTCAATAATGTTTAGTAAAAGTGATCATCATCATCATGTCAACCTTTAGACGCCCACTGCTGAGCATAGGTCTCCCCCATGGGGGCGGTGGGTTCAGCCGTAATCGCCATGCTTGCCCGATGCATGTTGGCGATCGCAGTAGGTGTTATGGTACTCAGAAGGACGCTACTGCCCATCCTCTGGTCAATATCTCAAAACTCCCAATAAAAATGATTGTACAATCGTTCTTATCCTGTTATTAGCATAAAGATCCATTGTTTGGCATGGCTGGTTTATCATTCTGTGACGTCACTTATTTCATAACTAGAATTCACATCGCATAACTGATAAGGTATGTGTATGCGTGCCTAGGCAAACTAACGAACATGCATTTTCCGCAAATGCGATAAAAATGTTGACCTAAATTATGACCAAGTCAAGAATGATATAGCTTTATGGTACTTCCATGAAATTCGCTGTGGTTCGCTGGGTGTGAAACGGTTTTGTCTGTTTTAGTTTAAAATTTAATAAATAATAAAAACGTAAGTTATACAACAATACGTATTTATTATATGGTAGGGTTTGTTGAGATACGTATTGGGAAAGCTGAAAGTCAAGAATTCAAGGCACTTGATTTTCTATTCATGCGTTAATAATGTACTTTAAAAGTACTTAGCTTATCAATTCTGATAAACTAAAAACGGAAAGGAAGCACAATTCTGTCTGACTTACTGGGGTTTGACACGATTGTCTTCTTTAAATGAACCGATTACCCTGGGATTTTGCTATGTTTTATGCATACTCTACAAATACCTACAATATCTCACAATTAGTATTCGTTATTGATAAGCAAAATAAAAAAAGCCAAGCTAAAATAACAAACTGTCGAAATTCTTTTTTGAATTCCGGCAATAGTAAACAGTAGATTTTGTTCAATCGACGTCAACCAAGCATACGATACTGTTAACTAAGGTTTAGACAACGCTTTACTTAACATTAGGTTAAACAAAATAAGGCGTATGTCTCGTATATTCAGTAATGATACTTTTTCAATAGGAGCTGTTGTTTTATGTTTGAATATCTTAACCATTAACCATATGTCGAGGTGTTTACCAAGGTAGCATATTGGTACCTAAACTGTTTGTCTACTTTTTGTTACTCGTAAAGAAAATCTTCTTCAGCAATCACTAACAGGTTATTCCAACTGCTTGAGCAGTAATTCAGATCTTCATAATATCAGAATTTAATTTTATAATATTAAGTTTAGTGAATTACTTTGTTGTTTTCGTCAGGAAACTTCTTTTGCTTCATTTTGGTACAGTTTTAAAAATATTTATCACAAACCAGTACATGTTACCTTACCTTGTAAGGGTGTGTCCTAAAAATTATTAAGTTTTTCCTCTTGTATACCAAATGCAAATTATACAAGTTATGCTTATATGAAAAAAGAACATGATTGAAAACGGAGCTTTTTACGGTGAAACGGGTACGGGTAAAATATTTTCGCCAGACATTTATTGGACGATAAATTTATGGAATTTTTACCTGACATGGAGTGAAGCCTAGTCATCCTAACTCTACAAAACGAATTTGGTAATCATATTTAATTTTTAAGTATACTTTTGTGGTCATATTTTTAATTTAAACTCCGACACAGATTGTTGTTTCTTCATTCTAAGTGATTGTAAGAGAAAATTCAAAATCACTCATTATATGTCATTCATTATTTCTTATTATTCTGTTTTTAACTCTAAAGTTACCAGGACTGATATATGTTTGCCTAGTTCAGGTGGTGTTGTTGACTATGAACTAGGTACCGAAACGGATGGAGTCCATTAGTCTTGCTTAACGAACTGTTATTACCATTAAATGGAATGAAGCGCATAAAAAGACAATGATTGTACTTGTAGTCTTGTCATCAAAAGATTGCTAACAAACTGTACAAGGTATAGAATATATAACCGGTATATGCATATCTTATGGTATGGTATGGTCAGTCGTAAATCTGCAGTAACAATTTAATTAAAAAAATCGCTCTTACTGCTATGAAATAAAACGCTGTCAATGTTAAACACAAAACCATTTATTTTTGCTAGCATATGCTGCCCACTGCACCGACATGAAAAGAAAAGTGCACCGGCTCCAACGGTCGTCGCATTCTCGAGTTCTGAACACCAAAAAATAAAAAGCTAAAGCCATAGTTGCCATACTAAATAAAATGCGGTATTTTTTGGCTGTTGTGGCTAGCCTTAGCAAATCTTCGATTGAATTCCCCAAGGTTGTTTTATTTTTAGCCGTTTGATAAGTATTACGTAAGCGCATAACGAACACCGTCAATATGTAAAAATTGATATGGTAGGCGCATAATTATGGCTAGTATAACAAGAAAAAAAAAATTAAAAGCCCACAACTCAAACAGTACTGGGTCAGACTTGTGGAAGATGCTCATATACATTAAGGCGACGACATACGCCGGCGACCTTGAACGACCAGAGAATCGTATGCGTTGCGGCGAAAACTCTTCAAAGTTTAGCCGAAAAACTTAAATAAGAGATACTTTAACTTAAAAAAAAGACGTACCTATACTAAAAGATAGATAATAAAATTGTCTGTAAGATAGTGAAAGTTTTGTTTAAATAAACCTGGTAGATTTTGTGTGATTATCAATGTTTTCTCCGCGTCAGACACAACTTCACGAGTTAATTAAACTATTTAATATGAATTCAATCAAAAAAAAATCACATACTAAATGATTAAGAGAATGTTCTAGTTTAACATATATTTTTTTCAAATCATTTACACTACATATTTTGACGTGATTGTCAGTTTAAAATCTGTAAAAGTTGCTTGTTAGCGCCTTAATGAACTAGAAATGACCTGATAATCTTTAAACGGCTTGTAGATTTTCTTGGTTAAGAATACTCGCTGCTCGAACAAACCATTTTGGTTTAGTTTTTTTTCGGTTCAGCCGTTTGAGAGTTACAATGTCACATACAGACACATATCTATACACAGATACAAACGAAAAACTACGGATAAAAAGTTAAACGCCTTTGTTTTCATTGGGGGTTAAAAGATACTTAAATAAGCCGAAAGTTAGAGTAAAACTAAACAAAAACCCGATCGCAATTACGGGAACAATTATGTAATTGTTCCCGTAATTGCGATCGGGTTTTTGTTTAGGATCATACCTAGAAACCTGGGTTACGTAGATATTATAACCTTTTTACTGCCACCGTCATGTATAGATGACAAACCAAAACGTGCCCAGCACGCCACGGTCACCACTATAAATATAGCTCACCTACACTACATGGCAGATTTTATACGTAAATAAAGCTCATAAAACAACATTGTTTGTTTATTTTCTTTGCTAATTAGTTATGTTCCTTGACTCATTCTAATTCATATTAGTTGCACTTCTTTCTTTACATTTCATCTATATTAACATAAAAAGATTAAAGCTAAAACTAATTATAGGAATAGGTATTAAATGGTGAATTCGTAACATGACCGCGCCGCCGCGCCGAGGGTACGTTTTCGCTTTATTGACGTGGCGGTCAAAAGGTTAATAAAGGTCTAAGTTTTTACCAAAACAAGTTTTGAACGTTCTAACTAAACTTACCCTCACGATCCCGCAGGTACACACAACATATATATATATATATATATTTTTATATCGGTGGCACGAAATCATTTGTGCGCAAATCCGACTTGGTCAGTTAATTGATTTTGACACAGAATACTTCTTACCCAACCCAATATAATGTTCGGTTCGACTGTACATGTCATGTTCTGTAACGTTACGTAGGTACTTATCAAGGCGGATCCACATTACGAACTCGGCCGGCGGTTAATCCGTTTTTCTCAATCTATAATGAATAACTGAGATTTCCATTAAAAGTTATAACAACGAACAATTGGGCGAGCAATATTATTGTTTATTTTAACGCCCTCTAGTGGCTGGCGTGTAAGTTTATTCTAAAAGTTAATCAAGTGTTTGCAGGTGGCGCTGTTCCTAATGCAAGCGATTATAATCATTATAAATAAAGAATTGTAATTGAAACTTGCCTGGCAAAAAAAAAATGTTTAACGAATCTTATTCATAGAATTGTAAGTCTTATGCCTAGGAAATAGTATTTGTTTTTGGTTAAAAACTTAAAATAACTCCTAACGTATGATTATCAACATAACTTTTAATACAAGATGGCGTGGTTCCTAATGTAAGTGATTATGGCCATTATAATTTATTTAGTGTTGTTCGTTCTTCTCCATAGAAACCTACTGTTTGGAACGAGCAACTAGCTGCAACTTTTTGACTGACTGAGTCCTTGACAATCCAAAAGTGCCTGTAAATAGTTTATTTGAAATAAATGATTTGAGTTTGATAAAGTCTTGATTGTTTGAATTGTAATTGAAAGTTGCCTGGCAAAAATAATATAACACGCTTTAAAAGTTATTCATAGGATAAGTCTTATGCTATGGAAATACTTAGTATTAGTTTTTGGTTGAAAACTTAAAATAACTTTTAATGTTTGATTGTTTATGTCAATTTATAACTTTTAATGCATTTCCTGCCAATTTCGGATTGTTCCCACTAGTTCTACTAAACAGTTCTACGGTTGAACTAGTGGCACTTTTTTTTCCCAGTAGTCCTACAATGTTAGGTGCTACAAAATAGTAGAACTAATGGGACTTTTTATTCCCACTAGTTCTACTAGTTTTTGCGCAGTTCCACGGTAGAACTAATGGGACTTTTTATTCCCACTTGTTTTACTAGTTCTTTCACAGTTCTACGGTGACAAATGTCCCATTATGTCCCATTGTGTAGTACTAGTGATAACCAAATGGTTACCACTAATACTACTTTGTGATTTATTCCCAAATAGCAGAACTAGTGAAACTTTTACTTCCAAGTAGCTCTACTTTGCGAAATGTATTACCAAACATAGTTTTGCCTCACATTAGGTTTAAAGTAAACTTAAATATTATTGGACACCCTAATAGGTGCTGAAATCCTAGTTCAAATTCGAGAGAGATTATTGACAAGGACCTCAGGACTTAAGCAAACAAGGTGCCACATTCCTAGTCCAAATTCGGAAGAGACGATTGACTAGGACCACAAGACTTAACCAAACTAGGTTCTGAAATCCTAGTTCAAATTCGTAAGAGACTATGAACTAGGACCACAGGACTTAACCAAACTAGGTGCTACAATCCTAGTCAAAGTTCGGAAGAGCCTATGGACTAGGACCTCAGGACTTAACCAAACTACGTGCTGAAATCCTAGTTCAATTTGGGAAGAGACTATAGACTAGGACTTCAGGACTTAACCAAACTAGGTGCTACAATCCTAGTCAAATTCCGAAATAAACTATGGACTAGGACCTCAGGACTTGTTATATTAGGGTGTCCAATAAATAATATTTAAGTTTACTTTAAACCTGATGAGAGGCAATACTATATTGGCAATACATTTCTTAAAGTAGAGTTACTGGTATTTGGGAAAAAAAGTAGTACTAGTGGTAACCAAAAGGCCCATTAGTTCTACCATAGAACTGTGAAAGAACTAGTAGAACAAGTGGGAATAAAAAGTCCCATTAGTTCTACCGTGGAACTGCACAGAACTACACTCGGCGTCACAAAAATCGCACCTCTTTAAGAATTCCCTTCAAAGTCATTTTAACCCTATTAATCAATGGTATACATATGACTATAAGGTATAATTGGAAAGGCAATTTATTTAAATTTCAGAATAAATCAATGGATTTGGTTTTTTGTTTACCAGGGAATAAAAAAAAAGCAAGCTAATGCAAATGATTAAAAAGTTAAATTTTATTTTATCAGCAAAAATTACAACAAAGTCCTTAAAACTAACTTAAAACCTAGTGTTACCCCCCCTAGCCCTGATGACTGCTTCCATGCGTTCTCTCATGGACCTTATTAATGTGACAACAGTCTCTTGTGGAATGTTGTCCCATTCTGCAACGACGGCATCTTGAAGGTCTTGGAGAGTGGTAGGGGCAGGATTTCGTGCCCGTACTCGCCGTTTCAGTTCATCCCAAAGGTGCTCAATAGGGTTCAGGTCTGGACTTCGCGCCGGCCAGCGCATAACAGGGATGCCAACTTCTTGCAGGTAGTCTCTTACAATTAAAGCGGTGTGACAACGGGCGTTATCGTGCATTAACGTGAACCCACTGCCAACAAAACCGGCATAAGGGACAACCTGCTCCTCTAAGATCTCTGTTATGTATCGAGCAGCAGTCAGCGACCCTTGCCCGCGAGCACTTCCAGTCCGAGAAACACACACAAGGTTCGTTTTACCGTCGATTGACATGCCGCCCCAGAACATGCACGAGCCATCCCCGTATTCCACTGTCTCTTGAATACAGGCTTGTGCGAATCGTTCCCCTTGCCTCCTATACACCCTTCGACGCCTGTCGTTGCAGAAAAGACACACCCTCGTCTCATCCGAGAAGAGCACAGCCCTCCATTGGTCTATTGTCCAATCCACATGGTCACGGGCAAATTGCAACCGGTCTCTCCTATGCTGTGCGGTCAATTTGGGCCCTGTAGCAGCCCTATGAGCTGCAATTTTCTTCTCCCGCATTCTTCTTCTAATCGTGGAGACGCTTACAGAAGTTCTGCGAGCTGATCGCAGTTGTTGTTGCAGCTCAACAGCATTGGAGAACCGATTACGTAAAGACGTCGAAACAATGAAGCGATCGTCTCTTTCGGATGTGCACCGTTGTCTTCCAGATCCACGTCTTCGGATATAGCCACCAGTCTCTTGGAAACGTTGGAACACTCGTCGAACGGCAAAACGACTCAAGTTCAGTTGCCGAGCAACATCACATTGCCGCATCCCTGATTGCAGTAGTGCAATGACTTGAGCGGCTTCATCTGCAGTGGTATCCATCTTCTGGGGTATTTTTCTTGCTGTAGCTGTTCACGTGTGTTCACTTCAAAGGTTGAATAGCGAATGACCCACATTTAACCCGGGTCGCCCGTTTTATACCCTTGTAGGGAGGTGCAATTAGTGGCCGTTGTAATGCGTATTTTGACAACATTTTTTTTAACGTTACGTGCTAATGAGATCTGTTGTGTTTAGGAATTCTAACTGTTGTTAATTTAAAGGTCGTTAAACATACTTTTAATTGATACCAATATTAATTGGGTTTAATGTATTCGTTACTGGCGGGACATGTTTTAAACTTATTTTCGAAAAGGTGCGATTTTTGTGACGCCGAGTGTAGTAGAACTAGTGGGAATAAAAAATCTCATTAGTTCTACTATTTTGTAACACCTAAAATCGTAGGACTACTGGTAAAAAAAGTTCCACTATTTCTACCGTAGAACTAGTGGGAACAATCCCAAATTTCATTCTGAGATTCGTTGATTCATGATTTCGTTGTTCATATCGTAGTGATAGTGAGAGACCTGTGTTATCATGACTTCAAGAAGTATTAATGCCGTAATTTGGAACTCGTACCACCAATAACCAACGGAACACGATTAAACATTTAGGATTTCATAAAAAATAATGAACTTCTTAACAGTTATATTTTGAACTTTTAATTTAACATGCTATTTTTATTTAACTTTTAACCATTAATATTTTTTAACGTTTAATCACATCACTGATCTACACCCGTCCAGTGGGCTAATTTACGTAACTAAAGAAGTGCAGTTGCAGTTAAGTTTCGATCAAAACAACGCTTTTCGTATTCTCTACCGCTGTCAGACACGCTCGCATCAAGTTCGCGTCACGCGAGCGCACTAACGGCATTCTACTGTTGCGCGTCTTTGGTGCGTGCTTCGGAACGTAACATGATCGGTATTCTACTATTCGTTTGATGTCTCAAAATGACAGTCATAAAGCACTAAAATCTGTACTGGGGTAATATTATAATAATGTCATTATTCAGATTCTATTCAGTTATTTCATGAGTACCTAATATTTTTTCTCTAATGTGGCTACACCATAACTAAGTTTGGTTGTCGGACAGCTGACGTGTAGTTCACGCGCAGCTTACGCGCAGTGCAAAGATTACAAGAATACCGTTTATCACTCAAACTTGAACTTAACTGCAACTGCACTACAACTTCATCGGTGCGTCATAAAATTACGTGAATTAGCCGTCGGGTAGGCGATCATGTTACGCGCTGGCGATACGGTGTTTGGATCGGGCAAAGTTCATATGTGGATCCGCCTTTAGTAGATATAGATACAAAATCTGGATTGAAGCACTCGCATTTGCCCCACTTAATCTAATTGAACTGAAAATAGATCTGAGGCAGTCGTTAAGATTATATGCACATTGCACATACACTGCCTTCCAAGTATGAAACCCTTTTAAGACCGGCACACATCAAAACGTTGCGATGTCGCAAAGCAAAAAATTCGGGTGTTTAATTAATATGCGAAGGTCAGACCGTCGATTTGTAACTGACAACAAAATCTATCGTTTCGTTTGTTAGAAAAAATCGTCTGATCTCAGCAACAATTCTATAGCATTGAAATTGTCGAATAGTCAAAATTAATTGTCAAGATTGTTATTGCAAGTGCAAAATTTGGTTAGGTACCTAGGTATTGTATTTTCTATGCGTCTCAAATTATTGTGGTTGGCTGTAACTTTACTTTTCATTTAAGTTTTGTAATCTCACTATTTCAAATGTACTAAAATGAATAGTACAGGTAAAGTAGTTATAATGTGTCTTCATGATTATTCCTTTTCTGGGGAAAACGGCATACTGTCCTCGTTAAAAGGATTTCTAGAACAAGGTTGACAGGCACCGCGATACTTAAGGAATCATTATAATTATTTTTCACCGCAACTGTTCTTAACTTATTTTTTTGTAAACTACAAGTAAGTAGGTTAAAAAGTGCACTCGTATGGATAAGCGTGATCTTTGAAAGTGCACCTCGAACTTAATATTGTCTCTTGAACCTAGCCAAAATTCGGATTAGTAAACATCTAGCCTTGTTCAATACTATGCGCGAATAACACCACCCCATTTCACCCTGTGGGTGTCTTAGAAGGCGACAGAGGATATTGACCAGAGGATGGGCAGCAGCGTCTTTCGTCCTTCTGAGTACCATATAACACCTACTGCGACCGCCAACATGCATCGGCCAAGCATGGCGATTACGGCTAAACCCCCCTTGGAGGAGACCTATGCCCAGAGGTCTAAAGATTGGCATGATGATACATCTTGACGTGTTCAAATAGATATCTTAATAATTGAACAGATATGGTCGCGTGAACTACGTTCTGGCAAAGCGTCTAGAGCTCTTGGAGCGCGTGGGTCGACTGCAGGGTACCTTGGAGGCGGGCGAGGATGCTGGCGCGACCTGCGAGCTGGCGCATCATTTCCACGTCTACCACGTGAGACCACGCTGGGAGGCCTTCCTCACCAAATGCGCGCAGGATCAGGTAACATAGTACAATATGCTTATCACTTTATACAATATACTCACCAAGGGCGTCAGGTGGGGCAGTGAGAGGCAGTTCCCCCCCTCCCTCGCTAGACTAGACTATATTTAAATTTCATGCTTTTTCTATTCTCTATATAACAAGACACAACCCCCTAGCTAGACCATCAGCTGGCGACACTCTTGTCACCCACCCTTTCCTAAATTAATTGGTACGGATTGTATCAATTTAGCTCGTGTTATAATACTTTTTTCAAAGAATTTTATTACCTATTCAGTAGAAAATATTCCATAATGCTTTAGGAGAATAGATTAAATATTTTACATTGAGCTGACTTTCGCTTCTATTTTCGGTACCTACACTTTAAATCTTTACATCTTATGATGATCTTCGTTTGACCTGCGTCGGTTGTCGCATCGGTTGCAGCGTCATATTCTCCCGCGCAATCAAGAAGTCGTCTCCCTTTAACCTACGCAGAACGGCTTAAGAACAAAATATTCACATTGAATAGTTTATTTTTATATTCGCCAGCTTGATCATTTACCTATACCGGTTTTAAATTCTGGTTTAGAATCTTCGAAAGCTCTCAGTTTTAAATTATTTAATGTTTTTATTTTTAGTTTTGAAAGTAAATATTTATAACAGTGGTACCTATAAGTTTATTGGAAAGCTATTGATAGGTACAGACGCCAGCACATCAAGCTATACCAAACTGTCAAATTTTCCCAATTGAATATGAACCTTACTTTTTTGTAATTAAGTTGAAAATCTATCAAAAAATTTAACATATTGTTGTAGCTTGATGTGCTGGCGTCTGTACCTAATAAATAGCAGAAGAGAAGTTTGTAAGGAGAAAGGGAAGGCGTTTGCCTAGTACTGGGACACCAATTAGGCTAATAATAAAAAAACAACAACAGTTTGTCTATTCTGTTACAATCTCCCTCGGTAAATACTTATACTCCGTTCACAATAAGATTAGACGTATACACAAACCTTTTTTACAGTCTGTTCAACCGATTTTGACTTATATTGCGTTAGTGGCATGGCAGCTGCAAAAATCAGTTGTTATTGTAACCACTTTTTTGCCTCTAGTCAAAATCGGTTGAAGGGACTGTAAAAAAGTTTTGTGTAAATGTCTAATCTTATTGTAAACGGAGTATAGGTGAAGTGAACTGTCATCCGTCCGTCTGCTCTGTCCCTAGCACCGGGACGAATGACAGCTCACTTCACCTAGGTGTTCACCGAGAGAGCACTGCAGATCACTATTTTGAATTTACCATTTCAGACGAAGTCTATAGAAACAATAAGCAATGAGTTTCCTTTCCACGAGTTCTTCGACGATGCACCTAAACCACTGTTTCCAGGGAAGTCTTATGAAGAAGACATGGAGGTAGCGCAGAGTTGCTACAGGTAATTTCTTAAATTTATTTTCTGTTACTTCAGAAAAATTGTAAATGAACAAGAAAGGGACAGGTATTAATATAAGAGCTGTCAATTTAAGTTTATATAAAATGTTCATACAATAATAGTTGTTATTTCAGAACGTATTGATTAAAAAAATGCGAAATTTAAGAAAAAACTAATTTGACATCTCTAACTTAGTTCGGCTTACCTATCTGTCGCCGTCCTTTTCCTTAGCTGCCTGGCAGTTAGAGATGTTAATTGTCTAATTTTAGTTTAGTTTGTGAACATGGGAATCGGCGCCAATATCTTTTATTTTAAGATTTAGGTAAAATATTATCAAACAAATCAGCCAATCGCAGTACAAATTTTGACATAGGGCTCTCACAATTGGCGCCACAGCACCCGTATCTCCGCCTTCCGTATCCAGTCTGTTGCATCCACTTAAGGCGATTCTCACACGACGCCGAGCCGCCTACCGGCACGGAGGGCGGTTTTTTTTTTCGGATTGGCTTTTCGCAGGTTAAATCTAGGTGGTTGTCGGCTGCTTAACCGGACTTTCTTGTGGTGCCTTAATATTATTTTTAGGGCCTCCAGCCAGGGCAAAATAACTTACAAACTAAGCGACTAAACGCTAAGGGCACCCCCTGTGGGGTACGGGCCTCGGCTTAGGGCGTCGCTGGGAGAGGACAGCAAAGGGACAGGCTGGATCGGATTTCCATTATTTAGGGACGAATTTAAAACTACAGGCTCACACGGCGCGGGCTAGCACGAGCAAGGGTCGGAGAGGGACGGAGGCGGCGAGGCGGATTTTATATCGGTGCGCCGCCACCGCGCCGAGAGGCAGTGAGGACGCATGTCCCCGCGGATCATGGGTTTTCGAAATAAACTTTTCGAAATCAAAGACCATTTTAAAAAAGTGTAACACAACCTTATTCCTCAGTGATCCGTGCGGTAATGCGCCTGCGGTCGTCTACTCGTCTCGTGTGCCAAGCGCCGCCCCTCCCCTCCCTCGGGCGGTGGCGGCGTGAGCGCCGGTGATCCGTACAGTCAGGCGGTGTACGTGTGTAGGCATCAACGGTTTCTATACAAGCCAATGCGACGGACGTGAGATCCGCTTCACCGCCTGCCGCGTCGGTGCGCGGCGTCGTGTGTTAATCGCTTTAATGATCGTCGGTCTTTTTATGTAGTTGGGAGTGTTCTAACGCACGCTACGTTCGGGCAACATTTTTTTTATTATATACTAGCTTCTGCCCGCGACTTCGTACGCGGATCCTGTTGCTTATGCCAGCGACAACGGGGTCGGCAAAATCGAAGATCTGAAACGCCTGATGTCGAATTCTAAGAGCCCGGGGACGGGAAACCAACGGGATGCGCGAGACGATTCGAGACGTTCAAAAAGTACAATTTTGAATCATACCTCCGATGGCGGAATATGTGGCGTAGTCAATCTTAAGAGTATACGTAAATGCACGCCGTTCCTTATCAACCCAAGGAAGGTCGCGGTACGGCTATATCTGAGACACATCCGATTCTTCAGATGATATCGACATTCTGTTCAGAGAATGTCGAAGTCGATCAGAATTCAAACGTTCGTTGCGCTCTTCTTCTGTCTCTTCATGCCGTACTTCAGCTATTCTTTCGCTCTCACTTTCTAACTGATTATGAATATTTTGTTGTGTGCGTGTTCGGGACAATGTATGATAATCTCGATCAGCAGTTAGTCGTGCATCACGTTCATCACTCGTTTCAAAAGACCTGTTAGTAGATGTGCGAATACGCTGAGAACTCAAGCGTGATTCTCTATCCGTGAACGTCTCCGACTCGCGAGACAATGCGTGACGTTCATGATCAGCGGTCAGTCGCGCATCACGTTCCCCACTTGTCTCTAGAGACCTAGAAGTCGATGCGTAGATACGCTTGGAACTTAAGCGCAATTCTTTATCCGTGAACGTCTCCGACTCGCGAGACAATGCGTGACGTACACGATCAGCGGTCAGTCGCGCATCACGTTCCCCACTTGTCTCTAGAGACCTGAATGTAGATGCGCAAATACGCTGGGAACGCAGACGTGCTTCGCGATCTGAAGAGGTTTCCACAGAGCGATTTGCAGCCTGATGTTCTAGAACAGCATCAAGTCTCTCCTGACGCTCTTCGGTAGATTCTTGGGATCTTATGATCCTCAATCTTTTAGCTCCGTTGGAACATTGAGAAACATTTGACCTCTTTCTAGGCATGGTTATAGTTTTATTGTGAAGAGATACCTGATCAATTAAAAACTAAGTGACTGCTCCCCTGCGTTACCGGGTAGGCTACCGTGTAAAGGAAATTAAACACTCAAATAACATAAGCAGGAAGTCATATTTAACCAATAAAAAAAAGGGAGTTTTGACCAGTAGAGTCAAATTTTCAATGATATACCAGCGTCATCAAAAATCAGTCCTAAACTGTTACCGCCTTCACCGCGTGGAGGTACTCCCAGCTTATTTTATTTTATAATATACAGTGAAATTAGTGACAGCTTTACAGTAAAATTAGTGATAGCTTTGATTTCCACATCAGATGTTTCTGATCTTCGATTTTTATAATTCAACAGGAAATGCTCATCAGACCGAACAACTTTTGCTAAGACGTGTTCCTATATGTGTTATGGTGTAGCTGGGCTCTTGGAGTTCCACATCAGGTGTTCCAGATCTTCAAATTTATTCTCTTAGCAGAAAATGCTCATCACGTGGAACAATTTTTGCTATGGTACCATTTTTGTATTTCTTATAGTTTAGCTGGTCTGTTGCGGTTCTGCATCAGGAGTTCAAGTTTCCAAGATAAATTATAGCCTATATGTTGCCCAGACTTAATACCTATACAACAAAAAAAAAACATTCAAATCCGTCCAGCAGTTCCGAAGATTAGCGTGTACAAACAAACAGACAAACAGACAAAAATTTTTTTTCGGATTCGTGCTCTATTACTGTTTCTAAATCCCCCTCAATTATTACTTTTTTAATATATA
Source organism: Charanyca ferruginea (assembly GCA_947361185.1). Lineage (NCBI taxonomy): Eukaryota > Metazoa > Arthropoda > Insecta > Lepidoptera > Noctuidae > Charanyca > Charanyca ferruginea. The sequence continues at coordinate 12,762,386 of OX376076.1, forward strand.
CAATGTACAGACACAGTTTTTTTACTGTTTTATTATATGTATAGATTTTTTTTAAAACACCGATCTAAATTATTTTATTTACTAAATATACATTAAGTAATATGTATATACACACACACGGCATATATATATATATCTGTTTTTACAACGCCCGCGACCTACGCGCGACTTACAAATGAGATTGCCCAAAAATCTTTAGTAAATTAATTGAAAGTAATTTGCCTAGGTAGGTACGTCTTCTGGGGTTTTCGAACGAACCTCGTGATCTTATACATTTCCTATTATTTTCCTGGCAAGGTAATTTATTTATTTATTACTTACAATTGTTATACTGTTAACTGAAGAGCAACAAATATCTATAAGTTCATCAAGGCATCAGGCAAAGTTTTTGAAATATTATTAGCACAAGCATTTTGTTCTAAAGTATTTAAGCGGCTTGACATGTCCTTGATAAATGATAACACATTGTCCTAACGTTATGAATTGGGAATATCCAACTCTGTTTAAAACAGATGGCCCTACCATATGTTGAGTGGATCCAGATGTTGAGTGTCCTTTTACACAAAAATAAATATTATGATACAAATCTGAATAAAGATGATAAATTGTTGTCTATGATTTAAAAAAAAACATGCATCTCTTATTTTGTAATTCAGATACAACAGATGTAGCATTGAATAATCTCTTTTATTTATAAAAAGACACCGAATTCTGAAACCAAAGTCATTTATATGTTCTGTGCTAAAGTTCAGTCGTATCAGTTTTTTAGTTTTTGAAGGCGGTGGTCTTTACTTAAAAACTACCTTTTTTTTCGCTTTTTATTACCCAGTTGTTATCATCCAAATCCATTAAGAAACGATAAAACTAAACAAATCAAGTCATCCCCTAATTTTCACCCTAACAAGAGGTTTATTTCCATGAAATTTAAAATAAATATTGGAACACCCCTGAGGCGTATACGCTATCCATTAAAAAAAGAATTTTCAAAATCGATCTACAATTGCAGGAGAAATCGCGTAACAAACATGCAACAAAAAATACAGTCGAATTGAGAACCTCCTCCCTATTTTAAAATTAGTTTTAGAGAATGTGTACGAACCTTGACCGAAATTCCGGCAGAGTATGTCGTTCACTAAAATGTAAGTATTTTCTTAGGGTGTTACGAGACCAATCGATCGACGGCATCGATCGATGGTAGAAAGGATTTAGTGGACGTCGATCGACAGTTTCGACCAGACCAATCGATCATCGTCGGCCGATGCCATCGACCGGCAATCGATCGATTGGTTAGTCGAACGGTATCTGTCGATCAACCAAAGCTACCACACCAGTCGATCAACGTCGATCGATGTCGATCGATTGTATCGATTGACGATCGATCGATTGGTGTAGTAACAACCTTAGAGTTCTATTTTGGTCCCGCAGTTCTAACACCCACACTAACCTTAAATAAAATAAATTATGCCATTATCTAAGTCAAGGTAAGGATGGATCTATTCAATGTCAAGGTCGAACTGCAACGTCAGCTGGCAGGTCGTTGACACTGTTACGCAAATACTACACCGGCGTGAGTTTGATGACCATTATTCGTTTATGTAATAAGGTCGTGCTCTGCGATTCCCTTCAGTTTACCGTGTTAAACTTCGTAATTTTGTATGAATAATTTAAACTGTTTACTCGTAGTTTTAGTTACGTAGTATATTTGCCCCGTTTGTCGGCCTCGTGCCGAGCGCGATCGCTGAACGTGGGGTCCTGAGGTCGAATCTCAGGTCGGGCAATGTTTGACACGGTTGGCGCAGTGGTTGAGCGATTCACTGCTGCGCTGTGTGTGGCTTTGATCTCACGATGCGGTTTTCACCTGCGTCCGCCTGCGGTTGCGGGCCCACAGATTCTGTAAAATGCAGATATATATTTTAAGTAAAAAACAAAAAACACATTTCACGACGCGGTTTACGCCCGCGGTGTGCGCGGTTCTTTGCGGCTCCCGCTGCGGGCGCGGGCGAAAACCGCATCGTGAGTTCTTAGCCTGTCGTGGGTTCGATTCCCGCACGGAACAAATACTTTCGTGTCTACAGATAGTAGTTCCGGGTCTGGCTGTTTGTGTATGTTAGTAAACGCACCCACGATACAGGAAAAAATACTAGTGAGACGCAAAGATTAAAAAAAAAATGTTATTTCGTTTCTCGATTAGGAATTTTTCAATAGCTGCCAGGAGCTTGAAAGATTGTGGTGTGACACCCTCGTGCCTCGTAAAGCACGTAAACGCGTTGGTCCAGCGCTTGATCTTCTCCGGTCGTGTCGAATTGCCGTCCCATTGGATTGTGAGAAGGTGTGCACTTGTGTACTGTCAAGCACTCGGGAACTATATACTTGGAATTAAACGTATTATACTTGAAATAAACTCTACATTGTAGATAGCCTAACAATCAATACTACGTCTGTCTCTGACAGAGGCGGGTCTGTCAGTCGTTGTGTCATATAATAAAAACTACTGATCTGTATTTGAATACAGATCAGTAGTTTTGCATGCAGCATGAGATATAGCACTGTAAAATATAAGTGTAGTTTGTACACTTATATTTTACAGTGCTATATCTCATGCGTGCCTAAGTACTTAGTTAGTCTCCATTGAGCTTGATCGGAATTCGGTTGAGATAATATTATTATTATATTTTACACCTTTACGCCTTTACGCCTTTAGTACACCGACGCGTTCGTATGCGGCAGCGAAACAACGAAAAAACTGTCAGTAGTATGGCAGAATTTCGCATACGCTATATCTCACTCTAGCACTAGATACATGAAAAAGTTGCGTCCTTGTCGGTATTGTTTCGCAAGGAACTGCGGAAATCGTCCTTACACAGACGTAGACGTTTCGCTAGTGGCGTCTCGCATCGCAAGGCGTCCCGCACATGGTCTGTCGGTGAGGACAGAATTTCGCACCATAGAAGCCGAAAATATTGAGATAATATATATTTTAATACAATTAGAAATTATCCCGAATTATATGCAGTTGGTCACGCAGATTATAAAAATGCGTACAAAAAAGAGGTGGCATGGAGGAAAGTTCAAGAAAAGACGGGAAAATTACAATGACATTTCTTTGCGAAAAAACTGCAGTGTACTAACATTCCACAGGTCTTTCGTTACGCAGTAGTTCCGCAGTGACTCGCTGCCGCCGCATATGAACGCGTCGGTGTACTAAAGGCGTTACTGCGCATTTGTTCTCCTAGGATATTTTGTGAATCGCATTGATGACATTAGTTTTATTTCCCACAGATACATCGACCACATATTTGAGGAGCTTGAAGAATTCCGTGCTTTCGAACTTCTGCGGTCAGGATTAGATAGATCTAAATATTTGCTGGTGAAAGAAGCGAAGATTATTGCCATGACCTGTACCCATGCAGCACTAAAGAGATCTGAACTAGTCCAAATGGGTATGATTATTCGACGTCTATTTGTCCCACACCAGCTATGCGAGAAAACATGCTGTACTAAAAAGACATATTGAATTCTATTCACTACAGACAATATTTATTGGGAATTTCCGCCGGTGGCGGTTTTCATTAGCCATACGTGTTTACAGTTTGATTCAAACATAATGGCGGCTGACGCCTGTGAAGTGCGCTACTGGCTGCACAGTACCTCGCTCCTCACCCCCGTTGACTCGCCTCGTGTTCAGAGCCGCCATTAAGTTTGAATCGTACTGTACCCACACGTGCGAATTTTAAACATCGAACATTGATGCGCTTGTGTGCACGTGGGTACTACTATAGCTCGTACGCTTAACTGTGCGGTGCGGGAGGGCTGACAGTTGTAACAAGATGACGTATCAGTGCGCTCTCGCGTCACGTCACCACACCCCTTTCGGACTCAGTTGAGCGGTAGGGAACTTTAATAAACGTTAGGTAACAAATTGTACTTCACTGTTGAACTATTCCAACGGCGGAGACGTGGCTACCAAGTCAGAGTAAGTAGGTACTGTCAGCGACGAAAGTCGATTAATACTGTTACTTTTACACATCATCTAAATAGACACAAAATAATACGATGCATTGCACATCAACATTTTAGGTAATATCTAAACATTTATTTTATCTTGATTTTATAATAAGGATTTACAGTGTTAAGGAACTTTTGTCGTTGACCGTAATGGCAGTTAGGCGCGAATTATGTTCGTGTCCGATTTTCCGTCGTATGTACGAAATGTTTGTGTTTGATGTTGGCGTTCGGACGTGCGAAACCGGCTTTTGATGTTCGGCACGCCTCACTATATTTTCAATGTTTGCCGATGGACTATTTGTGTATGTACCGTCACTATCGAGTAGTGGATTATATTTTAGTACGGACTGCGTCATCAAATGGATACCCCCTTTTCAAAGGAATTTTAAAGTGTGAGGGGTAACCAGTCGATGACGCTTTCTGTGAGTACATGAGGATCATAATTGCTCCCAAGTCTTTTTAGAATCATCATACAGCTTAATATGTAGGTACACGAATTCTTATTGATACTGACAGGACAATGATAGATATGCACTATCAAGTCAATCGATCTTGATTCATAGAATCGCCATTCATTAACGTTGTGCTGAATTAGTCATTTTCATAACCAGAAAGATTCATTAGACAACCTATGATCAAAAAATACCGATGATTTTATGTTTTGTAATAACAGTAATGAATGAAATGAATCATTGAGACCTTGATCATTATACAGTACAGTACTCAATGTAGGTATATCTTATACAACATTCGAGGCTTTAAAAAAAAAGAGAAATTTACATTTGACCTTCCGTTTTAAACGGTTTTCCTTTTATTAACATTCATTTTCCGTAATTATTGATCATGCGCTGTACTGAGTCTGAACCCCGAATTAAATGCTTCCCTGTTCTACGTGCCACCAGTCACATATATGTGAAGAAGTTGAAGTACACACACTCTGAAGTGAATTCGGCCTCCAAACTAGAGTAACCAATCTCAGTGGCTCAGTTACGTAGGCGGCACAAAATAAAACATGTAGAATTACTACAAGACAACTTCGGTGTCTATAAGTGAATATAAATCTGAAATCGCCAATCCGCTTTGAGCGCACGTCATTATCAATGCTCGTGCCTTCTCTGTATGAGAAGAGGCCTTTGCCCTGCAGTGGGACAGTAATAGGCTGGTATTATTATTATATTATAAGTTCGGTATTGCCAATCTAAGATGACCACACTCACGTAAAGATGTTGTTGAGGTTAGACACATTCGGTTCTGTCACTCTCAATTCTACGTGTAACAAAAACATCATTATAATTTTCATTTTATTTAATAGCCTATCTCTCCCGCTGCTGGGCATAGACCTGGGACCAAGTCCTTCCAGGAAATATTGTCTATCACCACCTCGGACCAGCCCAGTACGAGTCCAGGTCATCTCGCCACCTCTTTCTGGGCCGTCCTCGGCGACGCCCCGCCCATCTTCAGGCAACTATTGCTTGGAGACTCGCCCAAGTTATTATTTATTGTAACATTTTACCGCCCCCATAATGTGCTACCTGGATTGGGCCCTCCCTACCGCGAACCTTGTGTATCATACAATCAGGAAGTTACAAACTTTAACTTCATTTTAGGTTTTAAGTACGACAACATACTTATGGAGGAGTCTGCTCAAATTCTGGAGATTGAAACCTTCATACCACTGCTCTTGCAAAACCCACAAGATGGTCGCTCACGCCTCAAGAGATGGATCATGATTGGGGACCACCACCAGCTGCCGCCCGTCGTGAAGAACATGGCCTTCCAGAAGTACTGCAACATGGAACAGAGTCTGTTCACCAGGATGGTCCGGCTAGGAGTACCATATGTTGAACTGGATGCTCAAGGACGAGCCAGACCAAGGTCAGCAATTTTTTTATCATTTTACAAAATTCATACTTTTCCTATCTCTGGCGACGCTCTAGTTTTCGCCCACTATTAAACTTTAAAAGAAACTTTAAAAGAACTGTGTGTGTGTGTGTACTATTGGTACACCTCTGTAGAATTCTTCGGGCAAAACGGGTATGAGGTTATGCAATTTCCATCTTCAAGTGCAGATCTTGGTCCCAATTATTGGGTCCTAGCAAATTACGAGTGCGTTCATGTAATGTTTATATCATTGAAATTAGTTTTGAACTGCTGTGATTGACGCACGCTGTGAAATATATACCACGCAAAGATTAAACAGGAAGACGTGGTTTTCTTTACTTTGATTTCGTTTGTTTTCGTTTCTTCGTTTAGGAAATCGGTACTTAAAACTAGAAGGAAAAGTATACGTGAGCATTCTTAGAAATGTTTCACAAATTACCTTAGTTACTTGGAATAATTACATTTCTGTCGGCGAGGTTATAAGAAAAACGTTTGTATGTTTTGTATCGTTCACCACATCACCACCTATTTCTACTCACCACACACGCGTACTCACGTAGTACATCCATAGAATAAGAAAACCATAGAGAAACGGTACTCATATTAATTAATAAGCTACCGCACCCCACCATCCTGCTTTTCGACCTCGAGTCTGTGGTCAATATTGTCATGGAGTAGGTACTTTTTTCACTGAAAACGACATTTTGATTTTATTACAGTACCGACTGCGTTAATCGCATATTACGCCGTGATACTAATAATGAATAATGGAATCGATGTCCATAAGTAGTAATCAATTAAATTCAAAAAAATATTTCAGACTTTTCGGTGCATAGAGTGTTAGTAGTACATCGAGATGACCAAAAGCTATGTTAGTAAATTATGCCTACAATATATGCATCCTTATCCAATGCCTCTAACTCTACTCTGCAACTACACCAAATGCAAAATTGACATGCGCTGAGTCGTTCGCTGCGTGGTGCTCCTTGGATTTTTCATCCCACACGCAGATCATCCGTCGCGGACGACAAATATGTACCCACATAGTACAAGCACGGGCGCTTGTCCTACAATGTGTATAGAGTCTCTCGTCTGTGCGTTATGTTCTATGCTGCCTGGCGCCTAGCTCAATGCTAAATCTATTCGCGCAGAGTTGATGTCATAGTTCCATAAAACAGCGTAAAGCCGAGTTCAGGAGGCTGATACGCGAAATATTGTGTTAACAACTATTTACACAGCCTCTGCTTTCCAGATTAGTGATACCTGAAAAACTTTTCTTATCTAAAGATAAGATTTTTCATGAGACACCACTTTGTTTGTTTTCTGCAGAAACACAATATCTTTCCGGTCCATTTTATTTTGGGTTTTCCGTTCTAACGCATTCTTGTGCGTTATCATTTCCTACCATTTGATAAAAATTGTGTTTTCCTCTTTTTGAACGATTTTTTGGATGAAGTACCTCGAAAGTACTTTATTTAATTTAGCACACATACGTGATTTATAAAATTCATAGTCACGTTATGTCCATCTGACAGAGGCAGTGGTTTCTGTCATATTTTTAGTAACGTCCAAAACTCTCAAAGTTTTGTCGAAAAAATTCAATAAAAGATAATATTCTTTAACTTAATAAAAAGCGTACACTGAAATTGAAATTGCCTGTAAGATAGTAAAAGTTTCGTTTAAATATTCCTGGTAGATTTTGTGTGATTATCAATGTTTTGTCCGCGTCAGACACAACTTTACGATTTAATTAAACTATTTAATATGAACGTAATCAAAAATATTCACATACTAAATGTTTAAGAGAATGTTCTAGTTTAACATATATTTTTTACACATTTTGACGTGATTGTCAGTTTAAAATCTGCAAAAGTCGCTTGTGAAGCGCCTTAAGACATGTCAATCAAACAACTGCGACCTTCATACTTAACTCAAATCGGTCTGTCATTTTATTGTTTGATTGTTAATTGTATATTGTTTTTATTAGATAATATCTTGACGATTGGTCGCTAGGTTGTCACTTTTCAATATGTTCGACAAACTGTAATGGGACTGTTTGTAACTCTGTCACGCTTAAACGACTGAAAAGAATTTGCTGAAATTTGGCGCACATAAAGATAAGTATTGATCTAGCTGACACACAGAATTTTCTTTATCCCGCTTTTGCTTAATTCTGAAATCTACGCAGATGGGAGTCGCAGGCATAAGCTAATAATTATAATATAAACAAACTGACTCGACCAAAATAATACCTGCTGATCGATCTTAAAATATTGTACCAATCGTCACTGAGAAAACTTAGGATGACATACGATTTCGTGTTCACGCATCACCGCGCATTATAGTTCTATCGGAGATTGTCTATTACAACATGACATCATGCTCGTATTCCCCGAGAAATAATGCAGAGGTGTAGGTATAGGGCACCCACAGTTCGCCAGATAGGTTTAGGTGCTGAATTCGCGGAAACTTAAGGAACACAACATACTTAGTTGCTGCAACATGTCCTTGTGTTGCAGGAAAGATATGACATATACAATTATTTTAGCAACATGTTTACAAAAACACAAAACATGTTGTTGCAATGCAAAATTGTTGCAATGCAACATTGTTGCAATGCAAACTATAGTTTACGATAGCTATTAATTGCGCGCAACTCCTGCAAACTGTTACTGAAAATTGCCTATCATGTTATCATAATCCCATATAATCTACGTGTCTCTCTTAACATGTATACAGCATCTGCAACCTGTACCGCTGGCGGTACCTGGCTCTGGGCGACCTTGGCCACGTGACCCGGTTACCAGAGTACCGCGCCGCCAACGCCGGCCTGCGCTACGACTTCCAGCTCATCAACGTGGATGACTTCAATGGAGCAGGGGAGACCGAACCCAGCCCGTACTTCTATCAGGTAAATACATAACTTCTCTTTCTCTGTATCATCTCTTACCTGTTTGGTGTCCGGGCTAGAATAGCACCCACCCCCATCCCCATTCCATCATCGGACGAGCAGAGATACGGCGAAGCGTCACCGCTATATGGTTGAAGTTCCACGGTCTCGAACCAAGCGCTTTGACTCCACATTTATTGTGCGAACTGCCAGACTGTGGAATTCGCTGCCTGCCTGATAAGTATAATCTGGGTATTTTCAAGGCACGAGTGAACCGGTTCATCCTAGGCAAGCGTGTTCCAACTTAGGCCGCATTATCACTTAAGATCAGGTGAATTGCGGTCAAACGCAAGCCTATTTGATAATTAAAAAAAAAAAAAACATTTCATACCGTCATAGAAGACGACTAAGTGAAAATCCGGAAGTCGGGCATTTTATTATTATTTCGGCATAATTAACAGCTTCACTGCGATCCCTAAGACGCCTGCCAGGCAGGAGGATTATGACACCCCCTCCCCCGTCTCTTCGAGGGAGGTCTTTGTTTCACAGTTTACGTCTTCCAGCTGATGATGTGTTTCTCTTCTCCCACATTTAGGGTCGGCCCAAAATATTGTTAACTCTTGTCTGTCAGCTGTCACGTTGTCATTCACTTCTTTTTCAATAATATCATCCCACATACAAGTCATCAAATATACTGAGGTCTCCCGTCCTCTCCATTATTTACCTTTTTTTTAAACACCACTCACCACCACCACCTCTCAACGCCCCGTGCCACCACCAATACCACTCTTTTAGGGCTGGTTGTTTCAAACGGTTGGTTAACGTTACATACGGACGGTTAAAAAATACTAGGACGTCAGATGTTTAACGTTCGGTAAATGTAACGGGCTGTTTCATGACATAAAAAACCGTCAGTTAAAATTATTCGGGCTGCCAGTTTGACAACTAAAATTACGTGGATGAGGCATCGGTTATGGTAATAGTAATTTTTAACGTACGTTAAGTCCACCATTTTGTGAAACACACATTTTTTGGTTTAACGATAATTAACGCCATTTTTGACTATTACTTGTCGGTAAAGTAAAGTTGAAGCAACCCGCCCTTAGTCGCATGCGTTTCTTCTCTCCCTCATCACATCACGCACGTGCCCATTTGCAGAGGTGCGTTAAAATAGCAAATGGGTAATGAAGCTTGAACGTGGGTTAGGTTACGACCGGCACTCCTTGGTGTGGCCTCTATGCTCAGTGAGACGTAGCTATACACTAGGCAACCCAGCTATCAACTTATATTTTTAAGTAGGTATTTGAAGTAAAATGTTTTTTTTATTTATTACAATATTTATCGATACTCAATTACACAGACACAAAAATACCTACTTCTAGAAATTTTGGTATGATAATAATTTATTCCCTCGTAAGTATTTACTGATGTATATACATTGGTTTAGTTTTAGGTAGAAACTTAATGTACTAAACTGCCTTTTCTCGTATTTGTTAATAGATTATTTTATTTCGGTTTAACTGCCAACTTCAGTCTCAATATAATTTAAATGTAAAGTGATGGTCTGAAACACAGGTTTGAATTAACGTACACACATCAAAAATGTTTGCGATCATTTTGAAAAATCGATATCTTTTTTGTTACGGTAGATTAAGTATATTATGATTTCTTCTTCTTTTTAGATTCGTTATTCAAAATATAAAACAATAAAACAGTTCAATTCTTTTTCCATATAAAAAGGCTTTCAGTCCTAGGTTACTCATTCAGAAATCTGATTTAGTAAATTTTAACGGATTTAAAATACTTTTTCTCGGAAAGGTAGAATAGTAAGTTTGAGGAAAGAAGGATACACCTCGAGAGAAATAGCACGCACAGTTGCTATATCCCAATCCTGTGTCGTGACCACGTTCCAGAGGTACCACGAGATGGGTAATTTAGCTGATCGATCCTGCAGTGGTCGCCCAACTGTTTTGACTGCTGCCCAAAAGCGCTATATTAGATTGCTGGCAGCCCGTGACCCAACAATCACCGCTACTAACATAAAAGCAGAAGTTCGGTCCGCCTCTGGGCTTGCCTCTGGGCATTCGGAATTACTTGCACCAGGCTGGATTACGAGCACGGAGGTCTTGGCGAGCTCTTCTGATTTCCCGGCAACGTCAACAACGGAGATTGCAGTGGGCTAGGCTATGGCAAAATGAAGAAGAAAACATTTGGCAAAACTGTCTCTTCGTTGACGAATCGCGAATCAGTACTCATCCAGATAACCGACGTGTCCGTGTCTGGAGAAGACCAGGAGACCGTGAAAGGCAAAGAACTGCCACTGGAACAGTTCAGCAAGACGGGAAATCGGTGTCCTTTTGGGGTGGTATTATGATCGTAGCTAGAACGCCTTTGAACCCGTATCGAGGCTTCATGACAGCAGACATGTTAGAGCAGTTGCTATTGATGGAATTGTCAGACCATTCCGAGTAAACCATGGGCACCAATTTGTACTGGTCGATGATAATGCGCCCGCTCATCGAGCTCAACGAGTCAATGCTGCTCTCCGAGAATACGACATCACAAGGTTTGACTGGCCTGCCGGCTCGCCTGACTTAAACCCAATAGAGCACGCGTGGGATGCTCTTAAACGAGCTGTTTGGAACCGTTAGCCACGTCCCCAGACAGTGCCAAAGCTCAGGGAAGCCGCTATTCAAGAATGGGACAGGTTACACCAAGAAATGCCGGATAACTTGATTCTCAGCATGCCCAGGAGGATCTTCATATATTATATTGCATATAAACCTTTTATTAATAAATTGTTGTTTAAGTTTGGTTAAACAGTCTTTTTCTTTCTATCAAATCAATCAATCTGTTGCAATTACATTATGATTAATTACTCATTTTTTTTTTATAAATAAAATAGTTTTATTTTCAAACAGGGTATTTCTATTTAAAGAAAACACACAACAAAGATATTTCTTGATAAAGTTCAATTTAAAAAATTATATCAGCCTATGCTAGTGATCACAAACTTTTTTTATGTGTGTAGTTCGGGCGGGTCGTTACCTAACATTGTTATTCCGATCCATCATAACTTGCACCAGTGATGTAAATATTTTAGTTTTAGTTTATTTTTAGGCAATATATTTGTATGAGAAATATTCCTACTACTGACTAATGTTCCTACGCTTTTTTTATTACTGCGTTATTTAATTTATAAGTTGTTCTCATATGACTCGTCGTTTCGGAAGTTAACTTAGCGGATGTGTTGAACACATCCGCTAAGTCCGCTAGGTCTGGTTTTTATTTATACTTAATAATCTTTTACTGCTGTTTCAGTCTGAAATGCGTTGCGTAATATACGTGTCAGTGTGCTTTATCTATACGCAATTTTTAACCCCCGACGTAAAAACGACGGGGTGTTATAAGTTTGACGTGTCTGTGTGTGTGTGTGTGTGTGTGTGTGTGTGTGTGTCTGTCTGTGGCATCGTAGCTCCCGAACGGATGAACCGATTTTGTTTTTGTTTTTTTTATTTGAAAGGTGAATTAGTCGGGAGTGTTCTTAGCTATGTTTGATGAAAATCGGTCCAAGATGGCCGCCGCTACAAAATAGCTAATCACATATTTTTTCACAACTCCATCAATATGGGTATCAGATGAAAGGGCTTCACTAGTAGAATACTTTACACTATGATAAATTTCAAGGCCAAGATGACCGGCACCACAAAATGGCGAATTTTATATACCAAACGCATTCTCAGGGTGATATCTTTAATATAATAAAAAAATATCCATGTGACGAAATACAACTTTAGACGTATCTACAACTTCTCAAAACCATACTAAATTACATTTAAAAACTTTCAAATAAAAATTAAATTAAAAATTTAAAAAACCCCCAACGCAAAACATAAAAGCAATTATTTAAAAAGTAAAAAATAATGTCTTTTGTTGAGCCATCAAATGTTTGTTCGTTGAAATGGCGCTATAATGTCGCGGCGGGGTTCCGCTAAGTCAGCAATAGCTAAATAGGTAAAATACTAACTTACGCGGTACCCCACCGCGACATTATAGCGCCATTTCAACGAACAAACATTTGATGGCTCAACAAAAGACATTATTTTTTACTTTTTAAATAATTGCTTTTATGTTTTGCGTTGGGGGTTTTTTAAATTTTTAATTTAATTTTTTTGTTCTTTAGATGCGTCATGTTCACGACTCTCGCAATGCCCTAGTTTTTGACGGCTGTGCACCAAAATCTTTGTTTAAAGTAGTAGGTCGTTCACCTTTAGCCCTCCGCCAAGGAGAAAACGGTTACAAAAGTACTTCTGTCTTGCTTACCCGTTCTCTCTCACTCTTGCAACCGATAACCTACATTTCAACCAAAGAGGTTTTGCTGAGTACATAGATTTTAGAAGATGCAATCATGACGCCACATCTTCATTATGCTAACTCATGATAGTGTCGGTGACTATAAAGTGTATGACTCGATCCCTTCACCTATAAGGCAACACGATTTAAAACTTATATGGGATGAGACCATAAAATATGACCGAGGGTACCAGCTGCCATACGAGTATTTTTTGTAACTTTTGTTTTATTTTTGCCTGAAGTTTATTTTGAATGGTAAGTTTTTTTGGACTCATTCGCACACACAGTCGCCACATTCAGAAATTTTAAAATCGTGCTTAACAACACGTACGTCGTACACTCACCCACGTGTTATTTTCACAGACTTTAATATCATGTGCCATAGGGGTGTCTCACAATTTCATATATCCCTCGTCACTCTAGGTGCAACTCCAATTTTAAGGGGTAAAGGATTGGATTGTTCGATCTATCTACTTTGGTCTGTGACTTCTTTTATGATCCATACTTCGAACCGGCGCGTGTAACCCGTATTCAGTTGAAGTTAAGGTCGTGGAAATGGTCTGTTTTCAAAAAATCGCGCCCAGAAGTGACCCTATATTTAGGCAATATTACCTGTTGTCTGTGACTTCTTTTAAGATCGATACTTTGTACTGTCGTGTAACCCGCACACGAAGTATATAATAAATAACGCGCGTTACCTATTATTTGTTTTGGCATACCTAAATCCATGGTCGTTGTACTTTGTATATTATTTAGAGGTCATGTATGTAGGGGTACGTACACACCGTAGAAAGGGTATTTTAATAATCAACAAAAAAAATTTAACTGACTTATACATATGTATATTTTTTTATTTGACTTATCATAGCTTATTACAGTGTAGTCCGATTTCGATTATTAATTTTTTAATGGATTGTGTATGCCTCAAACTTGCACCCATATAATTTCATGAAAATATTCCACCGCTAAGGGAAAATTAAGCGATGACTTAATTTGTAAGCACTAAAAAGCGACCGACATCAAAAAGGAGGAGGTTCTCAATTCGATTGGTTTTTTTTTATGTATGTGCATTGATTACTCTGAGATTTATGATCCGATTTACGTGATTCTGATGCGGAATAGTTGCCATTTGGTCCCATAAAAATTTAACATAGTTTGGCCCAGTAGTTTTTATTTTATGATTTCTTTTTTTATATTTTATATATTTATTTTTATGTTTGACCACGCATAACTTTGTCCAGTGTAGTCCGATTTCGATGTTTTTTTTTTATTGATAGCGTATACCTCAAATTTGGTCCCATATAAATTTCAAGAAAATATTCCACCCCTAAAGGTTGAAATTTAAGGGATGACAAATTTTTTTTGGTGTCACCGTTTCGCAATTAATTTCTATAATGAGAAGTAGGCACTAAAACCCGAAAAAAAAACTTTTTAACAAAAAAGACAACCGCCTTCAAAAAGTATAAAATAACTTTCAATTCGCAAGTCGGTGGCAATACAAAACAACGAGCAAAACCAAAGCCGCCGACTTGCGAATTGAAAGTTATTTTATACTTTTTGCAGGCGGTTGTCTTTTTTGTTAAAAAGTTTCTATGGGCTATTATTTATCATGAACTGAATCCATGGTAAAAGATTGCCTCAGGATGCCCCTTCCATCGTATATATTTATAAATTCGCACAACCAAGGCCTGGACAGGGAGCAATGACACTTTACCGCTCGCGAATTCAGGACAAACAAGTTTTTGTGAGACAACCACGTGTCTTACCATTTATGTACTCTTCTCCACTTACTGGCTCTAATAATAATACGTACGACGTAAGATTCTTGATGAGTTTTTTAGAGTTCCTGAATTAAAAGCCCTGTTGACACGTGTTTGCTCATAATCTAAAGTTAAGATTCTTTGAATTGAGCATTAGTGATCTGATGATATGTAAATATATTTAATACTGTCAAATGTATCACGTCACGCACCCTGCAATAGCTGTCTTAGTCAACTGTATAAGAATATTCATAATTTATTATTATTATACTAGTTTCTGCAGGCTGAACATGTGTAAAGCTTACGTCGCGCCCCTGATACTTTATACCTACTTACACTTAGGTACCTACTACATGGGCACCGACCTGTCCGTACACGTTTTGTGTGTGTTTGTGTGGGGGTATTAATTGTCAGGGCTGCGTTGTGTATAACCAATCACGGCACGGCAATACCAGGGCCGCGCCTACTGCTGCGTTTTGGGAAACTATATTTTGGCGGGGCTCGCTTATGAGATAATAGTTAATATTGTTTCGTCAGACCTTAATTAACAGACTTCAAAAGAAAAGGAGGTTCTCAGTTCGACCCGTATGTTTGTATGTATGTATGATTGTCCGCGATTATCTCCCGTTTGGCTGAACCAATTTTGATGCGGTTTTCAGAAAAGTGTTTGTTACATTCTGGAGACAGTTTTAGTATACAACAAACAGAAATTAATTCGCGCTTTTTGAAAAAACAACAAAAACCGAGAAGACGTTATCGTTTCTTCCAACTTTACATCTTTGGAAGACTTTCAATCTCTGTTTTAACTGCAGTGTTGCCGTTTCTTAATGGATTTGGTTGATAAGGAGGCACCAAAAAGTGGAAAATAAAAACTTTTTTGAATAAAGAGAACCGCCTTCAAAAACTAAAAAGTGATAAATAACTTTAGCACAGAACACACATGACTTTAGTTTCGGAAGTCGGTGGCAATACAAAGCAACAAACAGAACAAAGCCACCGCGAAGCGTGTGTTCTGTGCTAAAGTTATATTTATCCGGTGACAGTGCTAATGCAGAATGGTGTATCAGGTAATCCTGATACACCCAAAAACAACTAGGACCGTTCCATTAGACATGTAGGTTAGTGTTTAATGAGGGAAAAACCGCAATAATTTAATTCATCAAAATGGTTCTTTGAATTCATGGCAGACTGGCTATGCAAATGGGAAAGAAAACCTCATCGAATAATTTTGTCATTTTACGATTATTTATATTATTTTGTTAAATTTATACCTATTCAGAGTCCTTTATTACATTTTATCTGATCTATTTAGATCAGAAAAAAATAAAATAATAATATTATGTATTATCTTGTTAGGTATGAACTAGGTAGGTAAGTTTGCTGCCCACATAATATACTGACTATGACTGGATCCTGACATCATTATTATGAGTTAATTAATCTACAGGCTGGGGATGGCAATAGCACAAAGAAGGATCATGGTAGAATTTTGTAATTTGGTGTAATTGTTTTTATTGAGCATTCATAATATTAAATAATGTCGCCACAAGTTGCTGCTCTTCTCACAAGTTAGAAAACCAATATTTCATGGTGTTTTATTTTGGTTACATTTATATGCTCTTTATTATATGTGTTTTTTTTTTCGTTTTTAGGATTTATTTGATAGTTTCAAAATATTCTTATGAACTAGTATTTTAATTTTTTGTCGTATCGTCGTCTCCACCCTGTATACCGACGTCTAATCAGCGATTAGTTACACAATGGAAACGGCAACTGTTCTCTGTTATTATAGGATCTGAGTCAAGCGCCTCGAACCATATGGGCACTATTAATAACAGGCTATTTTAACTTAACCACTATTCTTGACCCAAGACCCTTCGGCATCGAGTCATCGTCAAGGCGGCAAATATCAATCGAGACTGCCTCAACTATGCAAGAAAAAAGACCTATATATTTAATGTAATGACCTGGTAAAGGATGCGGAGATCCGCTGGATGCGAGTTGCACGGGACCGGTCAATGTGGCGACACTTGGGGGAGGCCTATGTCCAACAGTGGACGTCTTTCGGCTGAAATGATGATGATGATGATAATTCCGTTACTTGGTTAATACTAATTACACTATATACTTATACCCTACATTTATTGAAATGAAGTCCATTTTGTATTATCCAATAAGGCGAATATTTGCACAAATACGCCAAATTTGGATATAGTGCACAAGTTTGTCGCAGACCCAGATGCACTCCTTGTGCAGTGCAATTCTTTTTTGTCATATGTTGCAGCTACAAGCAACTTTTTCCACACGGTTTTTTAATATCACAGCGTCATGCAGTATGTACGAATGCAGTAAAAATAACTTAGTACGAAAATATCAATTTTCAGGTCTTAATATTAGTCCTTTTAGTTTTTTTTGTTGCACGTCTCAGACTTCGGTTGACAATAGGGTCATCCCGTGCTAGCGCCTGTCAATCCAGGCCAACGAACCGGATTCGCAATTGATACGAACAGGTTCGTTGACACTTACGGGCATTGTTCACAAACCGTTCAGTCGCTTCAACCAAGGCTAACAACATACCCTTTCCGACATTGTTCGAAGACTTGGTTGCCTAGATTTTAGCTTCTGATACCGTATGCAATTTTGATAATCGATAATTTGTGGAAGCCTTTTTAATGGAAAATGCTAACGCCTATTGTAAATTAGTTACTTTATAGATCTTAGAGATGTAAACTTTTTAAATAATAAATAAATATTAACAATAATTCCATTTGCCATATGTTATTAGAATTCTAAGAGTAACAACGAATTTAGACCGATTCCATGACATCCTAACCCCGAGTCAAAACGACAATACAATCCCAGCATAACTCGACTGTCTTGTAGTCTCGGGGTCGAGTGGTCATGATACAGTTGGACCGCTTTTTTTGATTCATGCATTAGATCTCATTTTGCTAAATTCCTCCAAATTCTACTGAATTGAAATGTACGAGTATGCGAGAATTCAGGTCCAACCAACAACTGTTTGTACCGACTCTGACTTTTATATGCACATTTCCTTTTTTTTATCATTGCTAATATATAATCACAATTTATGCATTCTTGATTTGCAATTAAAATTAACGATGTGTAAGTGTGCTTTTGTTGTTTATGTTGTCAACATTCCACTTATTCTATTGCTAAGTAGTAAGAATTTATGTTGATTTCCATTTTGTGTATTTTAAATATTGGCAAAGATTGCTATGCATTTGAATATACCGCCGCCATATAAATTAACAATGTGCTTGCAGATAGCATTCAATTAGACAAGTATTCTTTTATTGTTCCCAATACATAATTATAACTCAACTGCAACTCTTCATTAATGTTATACATAATGTACAAACCAATTGTTGTCAATAATCTCCTGATAAAGAATAAGTGGGTAGATTGCATCATCATCATCAGCGAGAAGACGTCCACTATTGAACAAGGGGTGGGAGGGGTTGCCATAATCCTGGCATCATGGGGATCGCAATGAGGTTGTTAAATACACGGAAGCCACTGCTGACTTTCAAATTTTCCCTTAGTCGGGGAAAAAACAACCCTACACTAAACAAACAGGCTGGAACAGTAGCCCGGAATAGGCTTAAAAAAAACAAATAGTTTATTTCTCACCAGCTAGCAACAAGGATTACATATTAAATAATTTAGTAGGTACCTATTCCTAATACGGTAACATTAGCAGCACCCACTAGTTTTGGAAACCACAAAAACGTAAATCGCCAAAGGTGTAAAAACACAAAGGCACAAACATTTCGTCTATTGTTCTTTGTTTTATTTTTTTTTCGAGAGAAATTGAGACCATAAATAGGTATTTTTCTGGTATAGGTAAAGAGCTTGCAGAGGCTATCACTCAAAACCGAAGATCCCAACCCGCCACATATAAATTAAATTCACCGCCAGCACTTAACTCGATTGTTCTACTATCCCCTGACGAGGCTGAAGTCGAATCTGTAGTTAACAATCTAAAAACAGACTGCGCTACAGGGTGGGACTCTATCTCAGCTAAACTACTTAAAACGGGCAAAGCAATTTTGATACCCCAGATCACAAAACTCATTAGGCTTTGCTTTGAGCAGGGAGTCTTCCCTAAAGTCTTCAAAAAATCTCTTATCACGCCAGTTCACAAGGGTGGGAACCGTGACGAAGTTAAGAACTACAGACCCATATCAGTTTTACCGACACTGTCAAAAATCCTAGAAAAGATATTGAATACTAGAATCGTTAGTTTTTTAGATAAAAACAATATATTATCAGAAGGTCAGTTCGGTTTCAGGTCTGGCAAAAGCACAGAAGAGGCGGTTGGTCAACTAGTTGATCATGTCGCTGAGAAGGTCGATGCTAAACAAAAATGCATAGGAGTTTTCCTCGACCTGGCAAAGGCCTTTGACACCGTCTCTATTCCCACTCTTGTGACGAAACTAGACCACATAGGAATCCGGGGAGAAGCTCTCAGTATATTTACGGAGTTTTTGAGTGATAGGACACAAAGGGTAAAGATAGGTGGAATCGTCAGTAGTGAAGCAAACGTTACATGTGGTGTACCGCAAGGCAGTGCCCTCTCCCCGAGTCTCTTCCTGGTATATGTAAACGATCTGTGTCAGCAACAACTGCTTAAGGGTAGAATATTTAGTTACGCTGATGACACCGCGCTCATATTCCACGGAGAGACTTGGGAGGAGGCGCAGCGTGTGGCTGAGCTGGGACTTTGTAAAGTCAGTAACTGGCTGGAAGAAAACCTGCTTACCCTTAACATTGCCAAAACTTCATTCTTGCAGTTCAGGTTTGCCAATACCAAGCCAGTAGCAGTAACCCTTAAGGTACATTCTTGCAACTCTCCTGGAAATAGGCTCCAGTGCTCATGTCTTACAATATCACAAACAACAAACATAAAATACCTAGGTGTAGTACTGGACGAAAAATTAAGTTGGCGGCCCCAAGTCGAATTAACTGCCTCTAGAGTGAGGAAACTTATTTGGGCCTTTAAGAAACTTCGACTCGTGGCTGATTTTGATCTTCTTCGCACTTTATACTTCTCTTTAGCCCAATCGATAATTGGTTACTGTATTACGGTGTGGGGAGGAGCCTGTAAAACTATTATGATCCACCTTGAAAGAGCTCAAAGATCATTGCTCAAAGTCATGACCTTCAAACCATACCGCTTCCCGACCGTAACATTGTACCAAAACTGCACAGTACTCACAGTGAGACAGCTATATGTTCTCAATATCACATTGAAGCAACACCTAATCACACCTTTGAACAACAGCTACAAAAGTAAACGTACAGTCGCTAATGTCTGTAAATACGTCAAATGCAAGACTGCCTCAGCCAGAAGGCAACATCTTTTTCTTGCTACGCGTATCTATAATAAGATAAACAAGACCCTAGATATTCACCCATTTCCTAAAAAGAAAATTAAAAATAAAATAAACACCTTTCTACAAACACTAGATTACATACAGACAGAAAACTTAATAACATAAACCCGGCAATTAGCGCTTCCCATTATAAACATGCACGATAATCATATAAATACCCCGATACACACCACACACACACGCAAACATACACGCACACACCCCCTCTCACACACACACACACACATTCATTCATACACTCCCCACCCATACGCCTTAAGCAGATATTGTATAATGTAAAATTGTTTAAATCTTATTGCATAAATTCTGTGTAAACTACTGGGAGAAGACACTGATTCCTGTAACACAGGTTACTACCTAGCGCAGGAGTCAGGGTTTCCATATAA
The DNA here is from genome assembly GCA_947361185.1 of Charanyca ferruginea. Classification (NCBI taxonomy): domain Eukaryota; kingdom Metazoa; phylum Arthropoda; class Insecta; order Lepidoptera; family Noctuidae; genus Charanyca; species Charanyca ferruginea. The sequence continues at coordinate 12,783,081 of OX376076.1, forward strand.
TAATGTAACATACTTTTATGTCAATAAAGATTATTATTATTATTATTATTTTATGTAGTCACTGAAATATAAGTCATGTCACCTTGGTATGGTATGGTATAACGGGCTGTTGTCCGCAATCCGCAACACCACGTCTCAGCGCGTATTTTGCGTAACTAAAAGATGGTTTTCGACGTATACAATACAGCTTGGATTGTCTATCAATCTTTTTGGCACTTACAAAACAGGATAGTTTAACTTATTTCATGGTTTTTATCAAACTTTCGTCATCAGCATCTTCCTGCCCTTATACCATATCTATCAGGTCGTCGCGATTCCTCTTCTCATCCATCTTAGTATTCACCTCCTTTCCAGTCTTATCGCTATTTTAGTCCATTTACTGTTTCTTTGGTCTGTCTTCTGTCAAGGTGACAAGATCACTCTTACTCTCGGAAGGATCAGAGAAAGAGATTTGAACAAAAACTATATTATTTTTCGAATACGGTGCTCTATTGTGTACTAAGTACTATATGCTAATTGGCACCGCAGTTAAGACGAATGACGTAACCAAACTAAATATGTACATAACTAGACAGGTATGTACATATTTAGTTGGGTGAACATTCAAATTGTGAGACCACTATTTGAATATTTTACGTCAAATTCTTTTAAAACTAACAATGTCAAATTTTAGACAAAAAATCCCAAATATTAACTATTTCAACGGACCAAATAATGTCAATGGTTGTCCTTCCTATTTAGTTGGGTTAACATTCAAATACTGAGACCACTATTTAAATTTTTTTTCGTCAAATTCTTATTAAAACAAACAATGTCAAATTTTGGATAAAAGATCCCAAATGTTTAAAAAACTATTTCAACGGACCAGATAATTATCAATTGTTGTCCTTCCTATTGAGACACTTTTAATTTGGTAACCCACGTACATATTTAGGGCCTTAAGACCTTGCTGACTTGACAAGAGCTATAAACCATATAGCCTTTAAAAACACAAAAGCAATCAGAGGGTATCAGTCAGTAAATCAATCAGACCTTCTTGAGTGGGCATGGCAGGTTGATTTATAATGGACCACCATGACCAACACGTAGTCACAAGGAAAACTTGAGTCTCTGAATTACAGAGTCTAATAAAAAGAAAACAAAACAACGGCAAAAAGTTCACTATTTATACAACTTTTTTACTCCAGACCGAATTGAGATTCTCGTTTATCCACTAGTCTTCGAACACTTTAGGCAAAAAAAGTTAATACATAGCTAGAAAATTTCCCGCTTAATTGAACCAGAACTAAAGAGATATGTAGAAGAACCACGATCAATGACGAAGAATTGCTAAACTTTAGTACCTAGCAGTGGACGGGGTACATTACTTGCACTCTTGCAGTAGAAAGCCCTTCCTTTTAAATGAAGGCTCGACTTTTTGTGTAAAAATTGCTGAAATCTGCTGTATGCGGGCAGTGTAGAATGGATCGTTTTGGAGATCATTGGGGGAGCCCTAGTAGTTGACGGGTGTGTAACGTTTGAAATAATGACAAAAGTTCTAATGATTACATGACCTAATTTCATTTAATATACTTTTTTTTTTATATAACGATGAAATGAAATAATGAATATAGATATAATCTTATTTTACCTAATTTTATACGGTATAATGAACATTTTCTATAATGCACATTTGAATTATTTTTCAATTAGTTATAATATTTAGTTACTATAATACTGAAAATCTATATGTAATGTTTAATATAATTTAGAAACCTCTACATTGTTTTGTATATTTTTGCAATAACTGATTAGATTTCGAACGCCTGTCATTGTCATTAGCCGTGCTGGTGGCAGAATAAATAAATACGCATTACGTACGCCAGATATCATCCACTGTTATTAAATCATTTGGGTTAGGTTAGGTTAGAACAGTGACCATTAACGCGCGAAGGCGAGCGAACGAAGCGAGCGTGCCGTAGCAGCGGCCGCCGAGCCCCAGATCCCCTCTACTATTGGTGAATCATTTGGGTTAGATGATGTTATAATAGTATGATGTTTCCTGATTTTTACTTATTCATTACAGAATTTTGGCGGAAAATATGTAAATATGAAAATTAGGTCAACTGAACGTTAAGTACATAAAAAGTGCATTATACAAATTTAAAATTATATGAAATGAACGTTATAGTAAATGTTATTAGAGCAAAAGAAGTATATATATGAAATATAACATTAGATTACTTGAAATTAGTTTATTTGTTTTTATAGCATATGAAAATTATATCATGTGAACGTTATTTCAAGTGATATTATATTATCTGTCAATATGTCATACATTACACACCCAGTAGCTGACACCTTTTTTGAGGTGAAAAGATGATATTATCTTACTGCTAGAAGGTAATACCAGACGTATGTACTTTCAAGTGCCGCTTCTCTTATGTTAGAGAAGTGAGATAATTTTCCTATAATTCAGAAATAATATATCTAAACATTTTCTTTTTCAGAATCTGGCTGAAGCTGAGTACGTGGTGGCAGTGTTCATGTTCATGCGACTAGTTGGGTGGCCAGCTGAACGCATTTCGATTCTCACAACATATAACGGTCAGAAGCATCTAATCCGAGACGTCATTGACAAACGATGCGCTGAGAACCCGCTCATTGGACGACCGCATAAGGTACTGATAGATCTTACTTTTTTCCACAATGCCGTTTTTGCTTAAAATAATGATGTAGCCACCATTAACTAATAATTCCAAGTAACAATGTATAAAAAAACACTTAATTTTGGCAATGAAAACCGATTAATTCACAGTTAACTAATAATGATAACTACTTGGCTTACTTGGCTCTGGCCCGTATATGCCAGCCAAAGAGCTGAAAAAATGACATTATCCGAAAATAATAATAATAAATCGTGTAAATGGTATAATAAGTCTCGTATAGCATGCAAAATTTTAAGGTCACAGGATAATGGCTTATTTGCATAAGTTATAGGAATATGGACTCAAATTTCTTATCCATTTTCATTTAACCACTTGTACAATTTAATCTTTAACAATCTAGTATATGTATATTGTTTTAAAGTGGTTAGGTAACTTATTATAAATACGCACACATTGGTAGGCAGTTTTTATTTGGCAATTCTTAGCATATCATCTAATACTAATTTACGTGGGTCTCGTCTGTACCGAGGACATAAATGTCTAGTAGCTTCGAAGATTGAGTTGGCAAATAAGTGACGTCATGGCAGCATATTCCCATTCAAAATGTATGGGGAAATAACGTTTTGACAGTTCAAAGAAACGATGTCAATTGGTTTGCGGTGTCTACCGTATTTGCTAAGTTAAAACCGCACTGATTGCTAGGAGCATTAACTTACTCACATCCCTATGTCACTATATTCAATTCAATATATTTATTTCGGACAAGGTACATCCATATTTTGGTTAGTTAAAATACAGGCACTTATAAAACTATGTTAGTAAAATGTAAAATATAATATACAAAAATAATATTGGGCAAAACTGCGAACACGACTCACCCACACTCTTGTCACTATCTGACCGACCGCACGGAACCACTGGCGCTAACAAGCGACTTTTGCAGATTTTAAACTGACAATCACATCAAATGTGTAGTGTAAATGATTTGAAAAAAATATATGTTAAACTAGAACATTTTCCTGATCATTTAGTATGTGAACATTTTTGATTAAGTTCATATTAAATAGTTTAATTAAATCGTAAAGTTGTGTATGACGCGGATAAAACATTGATAAGTACACAAAGTCTACCAGGAATATTTACACGAAACTTTTACTATCTTAAGACAATTTTATTATCTATCTTTTATTTAGTATACGCCTTTTTTAAGTTAAAGAATACTATCTTTTATTTAATTTTTTCGACTAAACTTAGAGTTTTGGACGCAGCGCATGCGATTCTCTGGTCGCTCAAGGTCGCCGGCGTATATCGTCACCTTAAATTTAATAACGTCACGTACCTACGTTGACTTTGCTACGTGAAGCAAAGCGCTTACGATGCAGATGAAACGACGCGCCTGAGCTCTTATAGAATTAAAGTACTTAATAAAATAAAATAATAATAATCTATAAAAATACTATTAAATGATGTAACTAAATAATCATTAATATAATAAAGACTCATTAAGGGCGGGTTGTTTCAAACAGTCGGTTAACGTTACATACGGACGGTTAAAAGTTACTATGACGTGAGATCACAGATTTAGAGGGATATGGCATCGGGGCATGGCACATGTCGCCTGCGTTTGTTCAAAGTGGCCAAAAGTAAGCGATGCATGAGTGGTGTGCAACGTTGACATATGAATATCGATAATAATTGTTAGATTTTAAGTAGGGGTGGAATATTTTCATGAAATTTATACAGGACTAACTTTTGAGGTATACGGTCAACTGCTGTAACATTGCCTACACTCCAAAAAGCTCAATTATTGCCGCTGAGAAATATTTTTTGAACTTGCTTTTAGTAATACCATACACAGCAAAAACATTTCTCAGCGGCAATAATTGAGCTTTTTGGAGTGTAGGCAATGTTGGGCGTGTAGCCAATGTTACAGCAGTTGACGGTACGCTATCAATTTATTAAAAAAGAGGAGAATGATCGAAATTGGACTACACTGAAAAAAGTTATGCGTGGTCAACCATTAAAAAAAAGGAAAAAAATACTTGTGCGGTAACTTATATAAAATAATAATATACTGAACTGAACTTCGTTCCAAAATGCGTGTCGAATAATTGAGAGCCTTCTTCTTATTTAAAGTCGATTGAAAAGTAAAAGACTACTTTACCCCAAATTAGAATTCCCTGTACATTTTAAATTTTTTGACAAAGTACCATTTACAAATTTTGGTCTTTGGTTAGCCTTTCGTAGCGTATCTATAGGTATAGCGATATTATAATAAACATTACAAAATACGCCCAACATACACTTCTCTTTTTCTTCACTCGACTTTCATCGATATTTTATCAGTGAAATATTTATACCAACCCCTCTTCCCTATTTCAGACTAGTGTTGCGTACTTGCGTGTCAGCATTCAGTGCCTGTATCTTTACTTTCTAGTAGTCCGCCCCTTTCCAGCATGTGTGCAAAAAGATAGCACAGATGTGTTAACCATATTTTATTGAGTGCGTCCAAAAAAGTAAGTCATGTGTGCCGTATCCATTTTTTTTGTTTTTGTGTGAGTAAAAACAATTGACAAAAAAACCCGACAGATCTTTTAGAACATAGATAGAATGAAGGCATATCTCTCGGATATCTATGCGTGAGATGTTTAACATTAGTTAAATGTAACGGGTTGTTTCATGACATAAAAATCCGTCAGTTAAAGTTATTCAAAAAGAGATTCCATAATATTTTGACGTTTGACGTAGCTGTTTGACACAAAATTACGTCGACTGGTCGGTTATGGTAATAGTAACTTTTGACGTACGTGAAGGGGGGGGGGGGTTGTGAAACAACCCTTTTTTTGGTTGGACGAAAGTTAGCGCCCCAAAGTAACCCGCCCTAAGTAAAGTAAGTTGTTTTATTGTAGGCGTGAATTTTGAAACTCAATATTTTTATTAAATTTTGATTTGTCTGGACTTCGAAACCCTCTTAAAGGTACCTACGCATCAGATGAATCACATAATAGGGTATTTTACTCTATACGAGAAAAAATCTATAAATATGTTATTGAGACAGTTTAGGCATTAAGCAGTCGGAAAATGTAAGTTTAGTTCATAAAATAACAAAACAAATTTTTAAATTCAATTCAACGTTTTCAGTATTTTTAATCTGTTAAAAAACACCGTGAAATAGTAGCGGCCATGTTATTACGCCATACGGCTGTGTAAACAAAAAATTGTCAACTGTCAGTCAACCGATTGGCGTAATATAGGCTTTGTACTTTTATTATTTTCGTAACGTAATTTTTTCATTATTACACCTATTACAAAATATGCTTTTAATTATTTTTAAATGATATACAATTATCATATTTAATATGAGCTCATTTGATACAAAACGAACTGACGTCATTTACGCTGAGCAATATGGCGTCCAGTAAGAGGCGTTTTCGTCAAACTACGCGCGAAATTTGAAAATTGAAAATTTAGATGCATTTTTATGGCACTTATCGATTGAATAAAAATTTTGTGTTTTTTTGGTGGCATATTAGCACTACAGAATTTCATTGAGTCACTTTTCAAAAATGTGTGTAATACCCTATTATTTCTTCGCGGTAACCGGCAAAGCAGATGTAATTAGTGAGTAACAGTATTTTTTTAAAGATAACTTCTGTTACAGTTTCTGGGAATTTGATAGTTAAATTTTTTCGGATCGGTTAGTCATCCAAACGTCTATTTCGAATCCCATTTCCGTTTTATTTTCACATCCTTAGTTCGGGGTTTTGTCATTTACTACTATAGAAATGGTAGTTGCATTATTTACTTCCTTTTTTCCTTCCTTTAGTCATAATATTTCGGTTTCATAGAAATTGTAGTTACTAAAACAAAATCTGGTCTTTATTTCACACAGGTTCAAGTACAGAACACAGGTTCTTTGCATAATGTATTACTAGCACTTTTCCCGTGATTTCGCCTGAGTAGATTTCGTACTACAAACACAACAGCCGTCTAGGCCCCATTTGTGGGCTTCTGATCCGCCTGTGATTTGCAATAGGTCGTGTATGGTATATTCTACAAAAACAAGTTCACATTCAGGTATGTAACCTTTAACCTTTGCAAAAAACGCTGAAACACGTATTTTATCAAAATAACTTACCTATGCCAGGATTCATATCTACAAAATACAAACTGTAACTACAAAAATTACGGAGTTTCATATAAACTTTAATTCTAAATTTTACACCCTTAGGGCTTGAATTTTCAAAAATTCGTAAGGCTAGCATTACGAATTTTACAAACAAGATAAAAGGTGCAAAATTTCACGTTCATACATTCAGTAGTTTCGGCTATGCGCTGATAAGTAATCAGTTAGTCAGGTTCTCCTTTTATTTTATACTAGCTTTTGCGGGCGACTTCGTCCGCGTGAATGTCGGTTATCGTGGATACAGACGAAGTCGCAGATTAAAAAGTAGCCTATGTCCTTCCCTAGGGTTAAAGCAATCTTCATGCCAAATTTCATCAAAATTGGTTCAGCCGTTTCATCGTGAAAGCGTAACAGACAGAGTTACTTTCGCATATATAATGGGTGCGCCAAAGTTCACCTAAATTTGTAACTCCGATAATTGGAAATCCGAAAATGTTCTTCCTAACATTTTTCATCCTAACAATCACAATTCCTAACTACTCTGTCTCTAATGTTCATAATCCGAAGCATTCAACTTCATAATGTCAGTAGCAATAAACATCTATTATACTTTTATTTGTTTTCCTATATTTTCTCAACATAACCATCTTTTACACTATTATTCAAAGTCATATCTTTTTTGTTTAGATTTCTTTTTATCCATAATAATCAGTACTAAATACATTAATTTTGCGTTACTTTATTTTCACATAACATGTATAACGGTGTCCCCCTTGTTTCGCAGACAGAAATTTCATAGAATTTCGTTTTCCAGAAAATGTTTCATATCATATTTGGTTCTTGTAATTTTATTTCGACTATTATTGTTTCAAAGACTATTTACTTTAATGAAACATATTTCACAGAAACACAATTCAATGATTTTTTATTCACATTTTTTTGTTTAACAAACTTATCAAACAGTAGAATAATTTTTTAACGAATATTGTTTGTTCAGTGTATTTTTCCATGGAATTTATTTCAACGAAAATATATATAAATAGACAATAACTAAAATATTGTCTTAAAAAGTGAATATGTTGTGCTACAAAAGTTAATGGCAGAAACGAATCGCTGCGAAACCGACTCCACGTAGTCTTGTCTGCCCTACGCCTAGAGTGTAATTTAAATTCGCGTAGGCGCGGAGGGGCGCGGCGGCCCGCGAGCTGAGGAGCAGTGTGGTTTTAACGCCCGCCGCCGCGGCTGAGGCTGGCCGGCCAAGCCGGCCAGCAAGCCGAAGCTGCGGTGGTGAGCGTGAACACCATCTGCGACGATAAGCTCGCGTGGGACCGCCGGAGCCCCGCAACGCCGGAGCCGTGACAGAAATCATGCCTGCTGCATGTTGCATGCTCGCTTGCATGTTGCATGCTTGCTTGCATGATGCATGCTTGTTTGCACGCTGCATGCTTGCTTGCACACTGCATGCTTGCTTGCACGCTGCATGCTTGCTTGCACGCTGCATGCTTGCTTGCACGCTGCATGCTTGCTTGCATGCTGCATGCTTGCTTGCACGCTGCATGCTTGCTTGCTTGCATGCTGCATGGTTGCTTGCGCGCTGCATGCTTGCTTGTATGCTTCGTGCTTGCTTGTATGCTGCATGTTTGCTTGCCTGCTGCATGCTTGCTTGCACGCACGCGCAGTAGGTTTGAACTTAGCAATAGACACAACTCAGTACGTTATGTAAAGCATACCCCCAAATAATAATCATACCCTCAAATTAAAACTATATATATCATCTTCTACCCACATATATCTTTTATTACACTTGGTAAATGTTTCTTTCCGAGTATGAGTGAAAATATTATGGTAATTATGTTTAGGGACAGAAGCGTTATGATAAAAAACAGTAGGAGTTTAAATATATTTGCATTAATGATATTATTAATAACAATTTTCGGAAACATGAGTGTTATGAACATCGCCGGTAGCACTACAAATAGTATGAATAAAAACTTTAGGATGAAAAATTTTAGGAAGAGTGAGGATTTGTAATCCGAATGGATTACAAATCCTTAGGAAGTACAATTTCGGGTAAAGAACTTTAGGTGAGCCAATATGGACCCGTTCTAGCAGCTAGAGCAGGCGCGTATCTTGGTGAAAAATAATGCCACGGACAATGCTCCTTGGTCGCTCGCTATTCAAAAATATTTAAAGAAAGAACTTCACATAGGTGGCTAATGATTTTCACTACGGAGGTTTGTATTGAAATTAGACATCAATTCAAAATAATTTCAAGAAAAAAGTGATTGTATTTATTCTGTGGTTGTCAATTTTCGGAACAATACCTAGGTATCTACGGGGCCGACTGACATTATTCATGCGATCACATTTTGTATTCAGTGGTGACAGCTGTGACAACAATCGAAGATCCATATCGACCACACACGTTTCATCGCAACCCCACATGTATTCCATACATATCCACGGTTTAACAAACCACAATAACGACTACTTATAGAGTAGTAATGGTTTTATGTATGAATAAAATTGTGATATTAACACATAATTTAATATAACATAGAAGGCTCAATTCACATTGGTGCAGAGTCGAAGCGAAGTGTCACGAAATGTATTTACACGTTGTAGTATACTTACTAAACTCTATCTAGATTTAGTAACGTATAAATTGCATTACAATAGGGTATTTTCCTCTATATGAGAAAAAATCTATAAACATGTTATTGAGATAGTTTAGTCAAAAAGCAGTCGGAAAATGTTAGTTTTAGTTCATAAAATCACAAAATATTTTTTTTAAATTCAATTCAATGTTTTCAGTTTTTTTAATCTGTATTATAACACCATGAAATAGTAGCCGCCATTTTATTACGCCGTACGGCTGTGTAAACAAAAAAATGTTAACTGTCAGTCAACCGTTTGGCGTTATTATAGGCTTTGTACTTTTATTATTTTCGTAACCAACGTATTTTTTTAAATTATTACACCTATTATAAAATATTATGATATATTTTTTTATATTATATACAATTATTATCATATAATTATAATATCAGCACATTTGTTACTCAGCGAACTGACGTCATTTCCGCAGAGCAATACGCGTCCACTACGAGGCGTTTTCGTCAAACTAAGCACGAAATTTGAAAATTTAAAATTTAGATGCATTGTTAAGGCATCGCATTATAGATTGAATAAAAATGTTGTGTTTTTTTTTGGTAGCATATTAGCACTACAGAACTGAATTGCGTATGTTAAAGACGAGTGGCGACGCTCGCATTCACGCACGTTTTACCCAGCGGTACTCGAGCGCAGTGAAGTCTGGTGCTTTGTGTCGCTTCCACGCCAATGTGAATGGACCCTTAACATCACGCCTTTATAGTACCCGAATGGCTAGGCGGGAAGAAGTACTGTGTACACGACTATACATACAGGCATGTCATGAGTTAGAATGTCTAAGTACATGAATATGACCAACGGTGAAGTCACATTTACATTCACATACCAGTATTTTACTGTATCTCCATCGTTTTTTGTCGCGTAGAGCGTCAAAAGAAGAAGAAGTCCGCTCGCAAATATCCGCACTCACTCGCACTTAGATTATTGATAGGTCGCTCCGACTAGATACCGCACTACCTAAAACAATAGCTCCGTAATAGGGGATATTACTGCAATGTCCTGGCACCAGAGTGCAGCACTAGCATAAACCGTAAACAGTTTATCGACAAGTTGTTCAAAGCGTGAAATTCTGCCTTTACTTGAGTTCAAAATTGGAAAGTGTGTTATATTATACCGTAATGTATCAGTGCTGTGTATTTCGATGAAGAAATGAAGGTAATTATTCATTTCCAAAAGAAGAAAATGTTCGAAAACTTTGGGAAGCAGCTAAAAATCACTCTAATTCAGGTGAGATAGTCGCATTTACTGAATAACGCTCACATTTATAATGTAAGACAACCAAATATGATTTTATTCTGAGCATAACCTAGAATCCACTTTCAAATGGCCGTAGGACGCCATAATATGCTTAAAGTATAATTAGGTAAGTAAGATTAATTAAAACTTTGATATATTTTCACAAAATACCTAGTTATTACAATTAATAACATAAAATAACAAGAATACGAGGTTATGATTTACGGATTGTGCTAGTGGCGCCCTCTGCGCCGAGTTTCGCGTAATGTTCCCTATTGAAGCAACTCAATACGAGTATTGTAGAGTGTGTTAAACAAATTGCAAGGAGGCTAGTGTGCATGACAAATTTTGTATGAAAAATACTTTGTACCTCCCACCTCACACACCCACTGATGTTCGCTAGGTATTTGACGTATTTGTTGCTTCATTTGACAAGTACGTCGGCGGTAATAGACAGATAGATTTCGAAGTAAGGGAATGGGATTCAATAAATTCTCATCTGTGCGTGTATAAGTGTGATTTCAGTCTAACATGCTGTAAATTCAGATTCCGCGCTGATACCGAAACTCAAAACGTAATTTGACTCAATAACTAACACTTTGAACAAACATAACCTTTGTTCCTATTAACTACAAAGCTTTAACAATAGCCACTGACACAATTGCTCGAAATAGCAATGATATTGTAGTAAGGAGTGCCCCTCTGACATCATGTAGGTATGTGGTTCTTTAAAAAACATAGAACAGAATGCGGCTGATTAGTTTATGTTAAGACTATCTTTACCTCGGAGAACGTCATGCAGATATACAACAAAAAATAAACAACAATAATAATAATAATATGTGGGGACATTTTCACACACGGCCATCTGACCCCAAACTAGGGAGACCCTGTACTATGGGTGTCAGACAGCTGATATACATACACAATACATACACATATTTTTTTTTGTTGTAAATACATACATATATAGATAAACAACACCCCAGACACCAGACACACAGACACAACAATGGAACTAAAAAGTATGAAACAAAATATTCATACCGTGGTTGCATGCCGTCCTGTAGGACCAGCATAACAGTCTAACACGGTGGGCGACCATGGTAGGAATATTTCTTGTTTATAACTACTGCTAGTCGATATAGGCAGTTAGAAGCCAGAAAGTCTGACAACCTGTCTTGCCAAGGGTTACTGGGTGACAAGATACTGTTACCCAGTAACTGGGTTGCGGGCGTCAGATAGGCAGTCGCTCCGTATAAAAGACTAGTATTCAGCTGCATCCGGTTAGAATGGAAAGCGATCCCAACATAGGGAAAGGCTAAGCAGATGTCAATTCATGATTCTAGTCCTTGAAATATTTTATCGGTTATAAAGAAAAACTCGGATAAAATTCAGAATCAGGAAATTCCCCAAAGAACTATGGTCACCGACATAGCTTTCAGAATATGCAAGTTGAAGTGGCAATGGACAGGACGATGTAGAAGCGTTGGTAGGCCTCTTGCCAGATGAACCGACGACATCGTCATAGTCACCGGCGGATACAAGCAGCAGGTCGCCGCTTGTTGTGGCGTTCTATGGAGTAGGCCTTTGTTCAACAGTGGAAGTCTTCCGGCTGATGATGATGATGATGACTACTTATACTTAACTGTTTATTACTTTTTATGGTTAATGTCAATGAACTCAGAATGTTTCCTCTTTCATCTGATATTCCATACAAATCCAATTTCCAGACCCGCAATTTTTCGGATGTAGCATCCGCCATATTGAGTCTATTCATATTAAATGTATCTAACGTGCATATGTTTCCCGCCATAATGACGAACCTATTGACATCTCATTAATTCGAACCGGTTGTGCGCTACATAATAATTAAACGATGTGGCGATGACAATTATATAGCACAATAAAGGATGATGGTAGGATTTGGTAATTCGGTGTAATTGTTTTTATTGAGCATTAATAATATTAAATTATGGCGCCAAAAGTTGCCGCTTATTAGAATATTATGAGACTAGGACATCGTAGAAGACGGTTCTTCTACGATGTCCTCACCGCTCTGGTTTTCTCAAATCTTCTTGTCTTGTCCAGGCGGGTTTCCTTTGGAATGCGCTTCCTCAGAATATCAGGACAGCCACCAGTCGGTTCACATTTAAGATAAAAGCTCGTAATCTGCTGCAAATGTGCGTGTGTGTTTCAGCGCACATTTTTGCACAAATATAAGCTCTCTGTCCATGCACACTATTTCTCTCTCCGATCATTCGTTTCGAATTTTCCTGCTGGAACAACGTTACTCCAGCAGGAATCGTATTTTTGATTGTTTCTTTTTTGTTTTCAAAACGACAGAACGCACATTTTTTTTATTTGGCTCACATTTACAGCAGATTACGCACTAATTATGCGTTACACTTATATCACTCTAGGAGCCACTTTCTGGTTGGAGTAACGTACAACAGATTATCGTTACGTAGCATTTCTAGGAAAGTGGCACCAGTCAAGTTTCCTGTCACGAAATGCGGGCGAGTTTTCCATGAATTATGCCACAGGTTATAAAACACTAAAACGTATTGATGCGCACACTCGAGAATGTAGGTTACCTTGGGCCAAAATGTTCGTTGTGCTGGTTGAACAGTCCCAACTCGCGTAAACGTTGCTTCATATATCCACAAAATGTTCTGATTCTGATTTTCAATCAACCACTGACAAAAAAACAACTCTGGCCGCGCGTCGTTTTCGTGGAGTGCATGAACTCTACGAAAATGATATGGATTCCTTACAGCTAAGCACGTCAAACGTAATATTGGCTTATTTAATCCTAGCCGCAACCGCAACCAACGGCCGATCGACCTCTGCCCTGTGCATGCGCTGGTGTCCCGAATTTCCCATGATCGAGTAGCCGCTGTGTCGCCGCTACTATCGAACGGGTCTTTTTTTTTTAATACGTTACCCCACACTAGTAATTTCTCCTGTGTTGTTCTATAAACTCACATACTTATAAATACAAACGAACAGACCCGAATCAAGTACCTGTAGGTCGTACAAATATTTGTTCCGTGCGGGTATCAAACTAGCGACATGCAGCGCTGCAGCTAATCGCTCAGCCACTGCTAACCGTGTCGCCAAAATATTGAAAGTATGCTTTTGGCTCCAGTCTCCATGAAGTGTTTATGAGCTCAACTGTCCAATTAGCAGACACAACAGTGTTAATCATTGGCCTATAGTTCTCATCTTCTTTATCTTTCTTATCAGGTGACAACAGTAGACAAGTACCAAGGACAGCAGAATGACATAGCTCTAGTTTCTCTGGTCCGTACCCGCGCTGTGGGCCATGTTCGAGACCTCCGCCGTCTCATCGTAGCCGCATCCAGAGCCCGTCTGGGGCTGTACATCTTCGCCAGAGCCAACCTCTTCAGGAACTGCTTTGAGCTGCAACCCACCTTTAATCAGGTATGTAATTAGTCAGCTTTGTAATTGTTGTAGATGTCTTTGCATATAAGCATTTTAGGAAAAGTTACTGCTACGGTACCGGTTTTTTTTGCTGCCAGGCAGCGTGGCTGTGTAAGAACACAGTCGGGTAAACAATGTTGATATGTCTTTTTATTGACATGTCCATGTTAAAATTTTCAAACATATATAGTATGTATTGCTTGTATATTACAAATGCAAAACTTTAGTACCTATGTTTGTAATAAATATCTGAATTTTAACAAGCACATTACAATAAAAAGGCGTCCCAAGATTGTTTCCCTTTATTTAACTCCCTAAACCTTTCTAGTATATATAGTTACCAGTGTAATTACAGCCATATTATGAGACATGACAATTTTAACGCTTCTGCATCTAGTATTGCAGATAATCCACCCATAAGCGTCGATGACTGATCGTGATCACCATCACACAAGCCACACAGACGTCAGCATATCAAAATTCCTATAAAGTCAAATACCTGTAGTTCTTTATTTATGGAACCAACTATACCACGATACATTTCTTTTGCTGAATGAAAAGGTCCAAAAAGTCCGTACTTTCTCCCCACAGAATGATACCATAATTTAGCCAGGAGAGTGGTTAAACGAACATAACTTAGAAATAAACCTATCTAAAACTAAAATATGCCAATTCAGAACTTATCAAAGAACACCACTAAACCTAAATATATTAACACAGCGAATAAAATAAGAAGAAATAAACGAATTTACACTTTTAGGCCTAACATTAGACACAAACCTAAATTGGAAGAAACACATAGAAAGTACGAAAAGCACGCCTTGCCTATTATGCGTACGCAGGCGTACGCATAATAGGCTAGGCGGTAAGGCGGTTTTATAGTTGGTGTTGCATTTCAATATTCTTAGCGCATAAATAAATTTGGACAATTTTGCTCTTGTACTTTCTATGTGTTTCTTACAATTTAGGTGTGTGTCTAATGTTAGGCCTAAAAGTGTAAATTCGTTTATTTCTTCTAATTTTATTCGCTGTGTTAATATATTTAGGTTTAGTGGTGTTCTTTGATAAGTTCTGAATTGGCATATTTTAGTTTTAGATAGGTTTATTTCTAAGTTATGTTCGTTTAACCACTGCTCAGTTTCTGTGAAAGTTTTAATAATAGCTAAATGGTCAACATTCGCAGGCGTTTTAAATAATAAAGAAACATCGTCCGCGAATAAAATACACGACGAACTTATCTTTTTTGGCAAGTCATTTATGCACATAATAAATAAGGGACATCCCAACACACTCCCTTGGGGTATTGAAGTATTAATGGTAGCCATGTCTGATCTTATGCTGTACATTTCCTGATGAACGCTATCGAAATATTCTACTTCTCCGAATTGTACTCTGTCTCGTAAATATGATTTAAACCAATTAAAAGCTTGCCCTCTAATACCCGATCCGTAAAGTTTCTGTAATAAAATTC
Organism: Charanyca ferruginea; assembly: GCA_947361185.1. NCBI lineage: Eukaryota > Metazoa > Arthropoda > Insecta > Lepidoptera > Noctuidae > Charanyca > Charanyca ferruginea. The sequence continues at coordinate 12,798,682 of OX376076.1, forward strand.
TATGTGAGACCTTGTCATACGCCTTCGTCATATCTAGGAACAGTCCAATAGCGTACTTTCGGTCGTTAATGCAACTGTAAATTTCCTGTACGTAGTTGTATACCGCTAAAGTAGTCAATTAAATATCGGTTTATGGGCCATGAAAGAACACGTCCAAACGTAAAAGAGATATGAATATCATCACATTACGCATATTTACGACGTTTGCACAGAAATTCTTGGAACTATCAATTTTTGTTTTTCTTTCCCAGAGAGGAGAAAAATTACAAATTTATAAATATTCAGAGATTTATTTTTCTGTATTTCTCAATATGATTTGGAATCGTGCCCGGTAAGAGGCAATACATTAACTTGTCTCAACAGCGTATTCGTCCTTAATACGTATACTTTGACACGATAGATTGAAGGTGGCTGGCAGCGGTTGATGCGAACTGCTCAAGATTGGATTGGTTGGCGATCTCGATCTCGATTGATTGGTTAGAGATATAGCATATGATGATAGCTTGAACGTATAAATTATGACATGTTGACATCGTTTCTGGGAAACTAGGCTTATCATGGTGTGTGTAAGAGGCGGAGGTGGACTTAGAGAAAGAAAAAAACTGAAGTGGTTTAGGTTATTATTACCGTGGGCTAAACAACTGGCAATTGCTCCGTGTTGAATCGATTTCGAAAATTGATAACGCTTGCTTTTCTACAGGGTCTAAGCGTTCGCTAAATTGTCGAGCGACTGGTTCGATATCTCAGCGATTTCGATTGTCAAGAGCGGCACTTGCCGGGGAATATCGATCGAGTCATACGATTTCGTAATCTCATCGTTTCGTTTCGCGATTTGAATTTGTCTAGCACGTAGCGTTCGAACGTGACACTTCGAAAGCTTATATTAATTCCATACATTTTGAAATTACTTAATTTCGTTATCGATTATGATAATGTTAGTTTGTCTAAGCCCCCAGGATCTATTATTCCCGCTTCGAAAAGCTGAAATGAAATGTCATTGGCAACCCTTTACATGGCTGTCGAATGCACCAAGTCAGTTGGGTCTTGACCATGACGCCGTGAATGTCTGTAGACCGGTTAATCGAGAGCGTGACGACTTGGATTCATTTTGGTTGACGTTTTGGCTAGAGTAGGTAGCCGAGAGAGAAGTAGAGAGAGAGAGTAGAGTAGTGGAGTTTATCCGATCGTAAAAAATATTATAATGTTCAAAGTCAAAATCAAATGATTTATATCAATTAAACCATTAAAACGCACTTGTGATTTGTGATCGCCATAATAATAAAAAAAACTAGTTGCCCTTCCAAATGGTAGTTTCGTATGGAGAAGAATGGGCAACAAACTACATACAACTACAGTTTAGTCTAAAAAAAAATGGTTAACAATATTTTGCATTTACAGGAATTAAATAATTATACGCGAATAGGTACGATGTAACTTGCATAAAAACCACTATATTAAAGTATGTACAAAGTTATACAATATGTACAATGTTATCAAAGTTAACTTATTACAAGTTTAGAAATGACAGGTAATGTTGATACGTATGTTTAAAATAGTATCTCGGACGTTCCACGCCCGATTACAAAGCCGTTCGAGTTGGTGGAGGAGCACCTTAAGAGCGCCCTTCCCCATCGAACGAACTTCAACGCAAGCGTGATTTTTTTTTTTTTGTTTCAACCAACGCAACGCTCGAAAACAAACGAGTGAGTGAGAACGCGATAACATCACAGGAAAATTGGCGCGCGGAAATTTCACAAAACTTGTTCTAGGACATACGTGTTTTTGAAAAAGTCTTACAGGTTTTTGGTAATAATGTTTGTAATTCAGAATCACTATTACATGTGCAAGGTTTGTATGAAGCTGTTTTTTTACTTTTTCAATGTATGAGTGCATTATGAACGGCCAAAGTGCAGATCAAATTGTGCAAAAAAGCTGATTTTCGGACGTGTTTACTGAATTAGTTTCTCAAAAAAGTTTATTTTTGGCTTCATACAAACCTAGATTTTAACCACTAGATACCTAGGTGTTACAAATATTCAGGAAATAATTTGTTATAACACCGTAATTGCGTACGAGCGTTTGTATGGGAAATATGACGGGATGGGCGCTCTTAAGGCTTTTGCGAAACAGTGAATCAATAAATGGTCCAAAAAAATTGCTATAAAGCCACAACATTTGTTCCCATAGCTGGTGGAGCGACCTCTCGAACTAGAACTGGTGCCGGGCGAGCGCTGGCCGGCTCAGCGCGGCGCGGTGGCTGTGGTGCCCGACGCCATGACACTACGCATCCGAGACATGCCGCATATGGCGCAGTACGTCTACGACATGTACCTGGAACGCGTACGACAGTGCAAGGACCAGTATGAGGTAAGATAACATAAAGGTGATGTTTTATATATTTACTATACCCTGTTCACAATAAGATTAGACATAAACACAAACCTTTTTTAACAGTCCCTTCAACCGATTTTGACTTCTATTCCGTAGGCTTAAAGATGACATTAGAGGCAAAAAAGTGGTTACTATAACAACTGTTTACTGCAGTTGCCATTTGTCATGCTACCAACGCAATATAAGTCAAAATCGGTTGAACGGACTGTAAAAAGGGTTGTGTAAATGTCTAATCTTATTGTGAACAGGGTATAGTTGATGCCCGCGACTCCGTCCGCGTGACTGTCGATTATCAGCGGGGTTTTAATTTTATTTGCACGGAGCCCCAATTATTTTCTAAAATAAAAGTAACCTACGTTACTCCTTATAGCATCAGCTATCTGTCAGTGAAAGACCTGCCGAAATCAGTCCAGCCGATTCAGAGATTAGTCGGAACAAACATACAGTAAGACAGACAGACAAAAATTTTAAAAATTATTTATTTATTTATTATTTATTCATTTATTTATTTATTACCCAACTTAAATTAACAGTCAAAGACTATACAGACAAGTTATCGGTCCGTAAAAAGTTAAAGTAAATCATATCAAACACATAAACAAAATCTGAAAAATACACGGAAATTAACAATAATGAGACATTAGAATTATAAGGAAATTATCAATAAATTATCAAAATAAACAATTACATTAAATCAAAAGTAGAACAAAAATAAACAATTATATAAAACCAAATAGATAAATTAGGAATTTACAATTACTCAAAAGAGATAGTACTAGAGGCAGCAATGGACTCCAGGTAACGAGTAGCAGTGTTCAGGAATCTCGGCTCCGAAGTCGCAAACATATGTAATGTATCGTCAAAGAGTAATATGCGGTTTATAAGGGAGAGGGCTACGTATAGTGGACTGGTCTTAAGTGATTTGGAACTGCTTTGAGGAACTGAAAATAGAGGACGTTGCCGAGGGCGAAGTGTATGACGGATAGGAAGAGGGATACTAAAAGAAATATACTGTAAAAGCGAAGAATTAAAGTGGGAACCACGAATAAGGCGGATGAAATATTTAACCGTAGCAAGATTTCTCCTGACTTCTAAACTTTGGTAGGTTACCATACCTAGCACAAATTGATTATTGATGTATGTACTGTGTATTCTTCCTGAGCATTTAGTAAAAAAGCTTTTATTTTGACATTACAAACAGAGATTACATTTTTATTTATTTATATAGATTTATTAATACTTCACGCACATGCACAAAGGTACGGCGAACTTAATGCCTTAGGCATTCTCAACCAAGGGTGGTGAAGAGACAGAGTAGTAAGAACTCGAATGGAGGAGTAATAACTACCGTACTTACTCGTATTCTGCTGCAAAGCTGCGTATTCTAATTTCGAGGGTGTTGTATACAGGCGTATAAGAGACTAGATAGGCTTTTGCCCGCGTACATTTTCTGATGGCTACCAAATTTTTTTAATTACAAAGTTTAGCACTCAGGGATAACACTAACGAAACGTTAAAGAATTTTCTGAATTGGACCAGAGTTCCCAGTAGTTTTTTCATGTTCAAACGAAAAAATAAAATCTTCACTAAATAATACTAAGAATATGAGAGATTTCAGCTTTATCTCTAGGTTATAAATGCATCGATAGTACCACTACTTTTGTTTTAATATATATCAAGCAAAACTAGTAGTATGAACTTAGTGCCTTGTTCAGCCATTGCGAAAAACCCGCCTCACGATTATGGCTATCTATAAATATGTGTGAACAGTATAATTTAGTACGTAAGGCACACGCCATGCATTCAATTAATTGTCCTAAAGAAGCTAGAAACGTGATTATGCGACGCGATAGCATTGTTTCCTTGACTATATTTTTTTACTACCGTTTTTTTTGTCACGTTCATTAAATCATCCTGTCTTGGTTTAGGTATCAATTCGATGTGACGTGTTACGACTTATAATGTGTCAATCTCAAATTATGAAACAAAAGGCAGATAGACCGCGCGGAACATTTGAGAGTGAAGCCAAAAAACCAAATACAAATTCAAAAGTGAACACCTACAACGCGCTTCGTGCTGTACTGACACGAGCCACTATAGCACGAAACGCCATATCGTTAATAAATATAAATAAAATACAAATTCAAAAGCGAATACAATCACGAGATTGTAGGTATTCGCTTTTGAATTTGTATTTGCTTTTCTGGCTTCACTCTCAACGTAGCGCGCGGTCTATCTGCCTTTTGTTTCATAATCTGAAGTGTCAATAAAAATAATTATTGTGACAGCGTTCTCAAGCTGTGTGGTCTGCGCCGGGCACAGCGCGCGCGGCGCGACCTGCACATGCGCCGCCTGCACAACACGCACATCCGGGCGCTAACGACAGCGACGACGATGAGCCCCCCGCACCCGCGACCCCCTCCGCGCCCGAGCCCTCCACCTTCCAGCCCACCGAGATCGTCAATGAAATCGACGACACGCCCGCTGATACTTCTTAAATGTTATTATAATTATTAAGCAAAGTTTCAATAAATAACTTTAAGCAAATAAATGTTGTTTTATTTCGTAAAGAAGCATTATAGTGAGCACTGAACAGGCTGAAAACCATTTACAGACACTTTTTAATTGTCATGAAGTCGGTAAGTTAGTCAAAGTTGAAGCTAGTTGCTCGTTCCAAAACGTAGGTAGGTCTTTATGGAGACCGTGGTAATTGAGAGTTAATCTCTAGTGAGTGTAGTCCGTTTACGAAAATGACGCGTGGGTCAGCACCATTCGTCTCAACCATTTTGAAGCGAGCCGACATTATAACTATACAGGGTTAATTTTTTCCAAGGGCTGCACGAATTAAACCGGCCACGTGCGGGTCGAACTCACGCTCTGAAGTGTTCAGTACAATATTTAACATAACGTAAAAACACGTTTCTTGAATGGGATACATATTTTTAACTGTATTATGTATTCTTCTTTCTTTTGGGTCGATGTTATAAGTGTTTTTTATTTATTATTTTATAGACCCAGTGGTTAGCCACATTATCGCCGCATCAGTGGCATTTTTTATGTAATCTAAAGTGCAGGTGATACTTTGGACACTGTAGTAAGTGTGCCATCGTTTGGTCAGGAGCACCGCACTCACACTGATAGTCAAAGTCAAAGTCAAATCATTTATTTCAATTAGACCATTATAGGCACTTTTGAACGTCATATTGTAAAATTTGAATCTAGTTGCCCATTCCAAATAGTAGTTTCGTATGGAGAAGAATGGGCAAGAAACTCCATACATACTCTTTTAAAAAGAATATTGTTTACAATTTGCATTTACAAGAATTATAATATATTCTGTTACGTGAATACGATGTACCTTATATAAAAATCATATATTATAGTATGTACAAAGCATTACAAGTTAAGAAATGACAGCTAAATGATGTACAGACACATAGTGTTCACATAATTACAATTAATAATACAGTAGACGACCACTCCTAATCCAATAAACAATGAATAGTGTGTGAGCCAGAGTAATCTATTAAGTACACTGAAGAATACAATTATAAATTATATAATACAAGTACAAATACATATTTAAATATATCTAGACTGTAGATTGTCCTATGGAGCCGGACCAGCATGTTCCCAAGCATTCTTATCTTGGATATAATCCTCTAACTTATAATATTTGCTTGTTTACAAAGTCTACCTTTAATGTATCTTTTAAATTTTGTTTAATTTAGTTTTAATATATCACAAGGTATTTTATTATATTGTTGTGCGTGTTATGTTGTTGGCGAGATAAATAAAGAATCGGACTCCGAGGAAACAAATGTCTTTAATTCAAGTTCCACAATACTTCGTTATAGCTAACTACGTACAATGTATGCGACGAGGCAGGGCGGTGGTATGTAGGCGACTGGCGAGCCGATTGCCCGCTGCCACGTACTTCGTCAATAATGCAACTCAGCATATTCCGATTACTAAGCCGCCACATCACACCCCCCCTTTCCCAAAATTTTACACAATAAAATTTTATTCTTAACGTAAAGTACATGCTTACATCACTATTATCGTGCTAAGAAGTCTCCGAAGTTACATTGTTGCTTACGATAACATTCTATCCTGTCAGCATTCCAACAGTTGAATGCTGCCTATTGTTTTATTCCTATCGCTAAATATAGCTTCTATGAACCTTATTTTCTAAAAAATTTTGCGGTCTCGTCCTCGCCTGGGCTCTGAGCCGACTTGACATTATACATATTAATATACAATAATTATTAAGGGTAGTTACCATGACCTCCGCTCTGCAATAATTAACTAACACCTCGCGGGTCGGCAGCTTTGGTCATGGTAACGCCGTTCACAAAATAAACTACAATAAAAATATGAAAAACAACTTATTCTTACTCACTATCGTTTTCTTGCACATTTCACAACATCGATTAGCTATACGTATCCCGTGGCGGTGGCCGTCGGTGCCGGGTTTCCCCCTGTACCGGGTTGTCTTGCCAGTATTCCCGGCACTTCTTTTCTTAACCATTCCCTCGCTTGGCCCGCGCAACCTCTCTTGATAGCGTAACATAGTAATATACCCATTATAGCGGCGATAATGATTAACATTATCCCGAAATAGTTTAGTTTGTTCTCTAACTGCTGTCCTGCTACTACTTGGGCCTGCGCTATGGCTACGTTTTCTTTGTTCTGGAAATTTCCCATTTTAGAATTCTAACTGTTTTTAATTAGTACTACAAGTTGGTATAATTGGTCAAATAACGAAAGTGAAATGTACATGAAATTCTTGTCAGCCTTCGGTGTACCTACATTCTTGTCATGTGAGCAAAAATCGCACCGGTTGCTTAATTACTCGACCACAGCGCGTGGTTTTAACCATGGGCGGTAGCGATTTCTGCTCGCTTGGTTCTACATTTGGTTTACATTCATTTTCGGTACGTTTGTTTTCTGGCGGTTTTTCCTCGTCGTACGTATACGCTGGTTTTAATCTGTCTATGGAAATGGTTGCTTGACGGTCGCCTATTTGTATCTTAAAGGTTTTCTTATCCCTACTGATTACTTTGTGTGGGCCGTTATATGATGGGGTTAGTGGGCTCTTTACCATATCGTTCCTTATGAAAACATGAGAGCACGTATTTAAGTCTTTATGAATAAATATTTTCCGCGAATCGCTGCTCTCCCTTGCCTGTGGCCGCATACTGCTTATTATGCTTCGGAGTTTGCTTACGTACGTAGGTAAATGTTCTACTTGTGTCGAGTTGTTTTCGCAATAAAAATCGCCTGGTAACCGTAATGTCTGTCCTAATACTAATTCTGCTGAGCTTACGTTTCCGTCATTCTTACAGGCCGCACGAAGTCCCAACAACGCTGTCGGTAATTCCTCGACCCATGACCTATTGTCTTGTAGCCTAGCCTTAATCGCGACCTTAAGTGAGCGATGCATTCTTTCGACCATACCGTTCGCCTGCGGGTGATACGCTGTTGTACGGGTCTTTTTAATGCCTAACAGGTTTAGCAGGCTCTTGTATAGTTCGCTCTCAAACTGTCTACCCTGATCGCTAGTTATTGTAAGTGGGCACCCAAATCTGCATACCCAACCTTCGTAAACGGCTTTAGCTACTGTGTCCGCGGTGATATTGGTAACTGGGATTGCTTCTGGCCATCTCGTGAACCTATCTATCATAGTGACGCAGTATCTATAACCTTCTTGTGACGTTGGCAGTGCTCCGATTATGTCTACATGTAAATGTTCAAATCTATCTACTACCGGAAAACTACTTAATTTGGATACCGTGTGTCGCTGTACTTTTACTTTCTGACAGTGAATGCATGCCCTGGCCCACCTGGTGACGTCCTTGTTCATGTCTGGCCAAAAGTAACGTTTCGTTATCATTTTCCGTGTGGCCCTAATTCCAGGGTGGCTTATGTTATGTACTGCATCGAATGCTATTTTACGAAATTTGTGTGGGAGGTATGGCCTTACCTGGTTCTCTGAAATGTTACAATGAATTGCTTTGTTGCACAATGGTGAATGAATTAGTTTTAATACAGTGTTACCTTGCGATTCTGCTAACATACGCGCCATTTGTTCGTCTGTTTCCTGTGCCCGTGCGACTTCGTCGAAATCGACTTGCGTCGGGCAAAACACGGACTCGACCCGTGACAGCGCGTCAGCAACTTGGTTCTCGTTTCCGTTGACGTATTGTATGTCGCTCGTGAATTCGCTGATATACAATAGCTGCCTTGTGCGCCGTGGCGTCTCTCGGTCGGTACCTATTTTAGAAAAAGCATACGTTAACGGTTTGTGGTCTGTTAAAATAGTAATCTCTCGACCTTCAATCATGTTTCTAAAATGTGTTATGGCTAAATAGACCGCCAGCAGTTCCCGATCGTATGTGCTGTATTTTTGCTGGGCCTCTGATAGTCTCTTAGAAAAATAACCTAAGGGCCTCGCTTTTCCGGCGACTCCTTGCTGTAGCACTGCCCCCACGCATGTATTTGATGCGTCACACATTAGGGACAATCTACCTGTGGCCTCTGGGTGAGCCAGTGTGATGGCGCTTTGTAGGCTTACCTTACACTGCTCGAAAGCCGCCGTGGCCTTATCATCCCATGTTATTTTTGACTTATCCTTTTTCTTGGCCCCATGCAAAAACTTGTTTAACTCTGCCTGGTGCTCAGCCGCTTGCTGTATGTGTAACCTATAAAAATTTACCATTCCAAGAAATCGTCGTAGCTGTTCGACGGTTTCTGGCCGCGGGTAACCTTGTATCGCCTCGACTTTATCTTTCAAGGGTTTTATTCCCTCTGGGCTGACGTTGTAACCTAAAAACTCTATTTCCGGCTTACCGAAACAACATTTTGACAGATTAATAGTAATTCCGAACTGTTCGAATCTGCTGAAAACGAGGCTCAAGTGTTTTCGGAGTATTTCGGCGTTAGTACTTGCGATGATTACGTCATCTATATAACAGGATAGGTATGAACATTCCCCTTTCCGCTCGCCGCTTACGTATTCTAGTCCCTGTAACACTGTGTTGTTCATGAACCTCTGGAATGTTTGCGCTGCATTACGCAAACCGAATGACATTCTCGGAAATTCGAACAGTCCGAATGGTGTAATAATTGCTGTTTTTTCTATGTCCTGCGGTGCTACGCGAATATTATGATAGGCCCTATTTATGTCTAGGCGTGCAAAAATTTTCTTACCTGCTAGTCCATAGGTGAAGTCCTGTAGTCTTGGGATCGGGTATCTGTCCGGCTTCGTGATCGCGTTGAGTGCACGATAGTCGCCACAGGGTCTGATCTGCCCATCCTTCTTAGGCACGACGTGTAGCGCGCTTGCCCATGGACTCTTTGATGGCCTACATATACCTAAATCTTGCATTAACCTAAATTCTTCTTGTACCATTTTATATCTATGCGGTGGCAACGGCCTAGCACGGGAAAACACGGGTGGGCCTGTAGTTTCTATGTGATGGTATGTATTATGGGTAGGGGGTTCTTTGTACGAAATTGGTTTAGTTATTTCTGAGAACTTTTCGAGCAGATCTTTGTACGGGTTGTCATGCTGAATGCTAGATATGGTAAATTGGGAACATTTCACTATACCTGCTTCCCTACTTATATTAGTGAGACCGTCAATCAACCTTTTGTTATGTAAATCTACGACTAATTGGTGCGCTCTTAAAAAATCTGCCCCTATGATTGGCTGTTTCACTTCGCAAACTATAAATGACCATTTGTAATTTCTATTTAGTCCTAAGTTTAATTCTATAGTCACTACACCGTAGGTTTTTATTTCTGTGTTGTTTGCTGCGTAAAGTTTATACGTACACTCTTGTTTTTGTTTTGTTTTCACTTTACTCACTGGTATCACTGACACATTCGCACCCGTGTCCACTAAATACACAATTCCCGTTTTGTAGTCTTTCACGCAAAGACGGTGGTTTCCCGCGGCACAATCGTCCACCGACGCTGACTGCACCGCGTCTAGTTTTCCTGCTTCTGCTGCTTCTTGGTCCAGCTACACGGTGCTTCACACGTCCGCGCGTTGTTCCTGTAGCGGAAATGGTGTCTGCATAGCCAGTCGGGAGATTCTGGTGTGCGCCGCGCCCTGCTTTTGGATCTAGGGCCTTGTTGCCATCGTCTGCCGCCCGAGTTGTCTTTTCGCCTCCTGATCTCATTTATTTCACCGCGTAGTTCCTTCATTTCCAATGTTAGTTCCTTTAAATGGCTGGCTATACCGTCACCTGTCGATGTGCTGGGTGTGATGGATGCGACCTCGCCGTTTCCCAAGGTTTCCAGTATTTTATCTGCTTTCCTAGCCAGATCCTCCAACTTGGTGTCTTCGCTCATTGCTAACATTGCGCGTACGTTAGGCGTTAGCTTGCCCAGCCACAGCCTCTTCAATGGTTCCTCCGTCAAACTGCATTTCTTGGCCAAGGCCGACATTTCTCTGAGTAATTGGGACGGTTTTTGTGTCCCCAGTTCTGTGTCATGCATTAATCTGCGAAATTGTGTATCTGTACTCTCTTCATACACTGACAACAAACGCCTTTTAATTGTTTCGTATCTCGCTGTATCCGGCGGAGCTTCGATGATGTCGGTTACCTGGCGTACAACGTCCGTTGGTAATTTTGCGAGCACCATTTCGTACTTCTGGGTGTCGCTTTGCTTCTGCGGTGCCATCATTGCCTCGAACTGGATGAACCATGATCTTGGTATTTCTCTCCAAAATTCCGGAACTCTCATCTGCACTGTTACTATTGATACGACCCCCACGGCAGCTGCCCCGGGGTGGCTGATTAACGCTTGCGGGTTCATCTTGAAAACGGCACACACGTCGCTTTACTTTGCTAAAGCACGTTACGTTTCACTTTGCACCACGCGGTCTAAACGCCTCTGCCCCGTAAGCTGTTTTGAGTCGCCTACCCTGTTGCTATCTGAATAACAACGCGGAATCCTAAAATCGTCGTAAGGTCACCAGTGTTGTGCGTGTTATGTTGTTGGCGAGATAAATAAAGAATCGGACTCCGAGGAAACAAATGTCTTTAATTCAAGTTCCACAATACTTCGTTATAGCTAACTACGTACAATGTATGCGACGAGGCAGGGCGGTGGTATGTAGGCGACTGGCGAGCCGATTGCCCGCTGCCACGTACTTCGTCAATAATGCAACTCAGCATATTCCGATTACTAAGCCGCCACAATATCATTTAACAGAGTACCCCATAAAAGATGTGTGTACTTTAGATAATCTAAAAAATGGTTGAGCTATTTTATCTTTATTTCTAGTATTGAAATCATGTCGATCACTTAATTTATTAAAAGATGTATATTTTTTCTTACATACCCGTTTATCTGAACTGGCTATAAAAGTATCCATACAATTTTTAAGATTAATCTGAATTGGCTACTTTTATGCCCCGACGCCATTTTTTTTTAGTTATTTTAATTATGTCCAATCTCCCATCTCTCCAAGGCATTTGATTGCGTAAATCATGACACACTACTTTTGAAACTTGAGCATCGCTTAGTTTAGTAAAATCTTATTTGATTAATAGGCAGCAGCAAGTCCAAATAAATGGGGTGAATTCACATGGTTTAAAGGTAGAAATGGGGGTTCCACAAGGCTCAATTTTGGGTCCTTTCCTCTTTTTAGTGTATATTAATGATCTTCTTCATCTGTTGAAAAACACTTAACAAATGGTGTTATTTGCTGATGACACTTCTTTAATATTTAATGTGCCCTGGCGGTTGGGAGTATGTTCCAGTGCGCGCTCACTGGAATGTCTCGCTGACGGTGGCGCGCGTGTTGGATCATTCGGTTCCCTTCAAAATGGTTGAGTCAAATGATGCCGATCCGTACGTCATGACGTACGTAACGTAAGGGGGAGAAGGGGGAGAAGTTCGCCGGGGAGAAGGGGGAGAAGTTCGCCGGGGAGAAGGGGGAGAAGTTCGCCGGGGAGAAGGGGGAGAAGTTCGGCGGGGAGAAGTTCGGCGGGGAGAAGTTCGGCGGGGAGAAGCGCGGCGGGGAGAAGCGCGGCGGGGAGAAGTTCGGCGGGGAGAAGCGCGGCGGGGAGAAGCGCGGCGGGGAGAAGTTCGGCGGGGAGAAGCGCGGCTGGGAGAAGTTCGGCGGGGAGAAGCGCGGCGGGGAGAAGCGCGGCGGGGAGAAGTTCGGCGGGGAGAAGCGCGGTGGGTAGAAGGTCGGCGGGGAGAAGCGCGGCGGGGAGAAGCGCGGCGGGGAGAAGCGCGGCGGGGAGAAGTTCGGCGGGGCGAAGTTCGGCGGGGAGAAGCGCGGCGGGGAGAAGTTCGGCGGGGAGAATCGCGGCGGGGAGAAGTTCGGCGGGGAGAAGCGCGGCTGGTAGAAGTTCGGCGGGGAGAAGCGCGGCGGGGAGAAGCGCAGCGGGGAGAAGTTCGGCGGGGAGAAGCGCGGCGGGTAGAAGTTCGGCGGGGAGAAGCGCGGCGGGGAGAAGTTCGGCGGGGAGAAGTTCGGCGGGGAGAAGCGCGGCGGGGAGAAGTTCGGCGGGGAGAAGCGCGGCGGGGAGATGCGCGGCGGGGAGAAGCGCGGCGGGGAGAAGTTCGGCGGGGAGAAGCGCGGCGGGGAGAAGTTCGGCGGGGAGAAGCGCGGCGGGGAGAAGTTCGGCGGGGAAAAGCGCGGCGGGGAGAAGTTCGGCGGGGAGAAGCGCGGCGAGGAGAAGTTCGGCGGGGAGAAGCGCGGCGGGGAGAAGCGCGGCGGGGAGAAGTTCGGCGGGGAGAAGTTCGGCGGGGGGGCTAAGTTCGGCAGGGGGGCTAAGTTCGGCAGGGGGGCTAAGTTCGGCCGGGGGGCTCAGGGGGCTAAGTTCGGCAGGGGGCTAAGTTCGGCAGGGGGGCTAAGTTCGGCAGGGGGGCTAAGTTCGGCAGGGGGGCTAAGTTCGGCAGGGGGCTAAGTTCGGCAGGGGGGCGATCTTAGCGATCAGGGGGTGGAAAACCGGTACTTAAGGCAAGGGCCTTAAGGGCCTTGGAAAACCGGTACTTAAGGGCCTTTAGTTCCGTCATAATCGAGGGTAAAACGCCACAGGCATGGTGCAGAGGTCCAAACTCTCCAAAAAGGGCGACAATGCCCGGCTGCAAGTTGTTTTCAAAAGTCATCACGAATCGTCTCGCGCGCATGTTTGACGACTTCCAGCCTCCCGAACAAGCCGGTTTCCGAACAAGCCGGTTTCCGAACAAGCCGGTTTCCGAACAAGCCGGTTTCCGAACAAGAACATAAAAATTCTGAAGGTTATTAGCACAGAATACTTAATAGTACTACGTACAGAAGGGACACTCCCTTCCCCGCTCTATATCAGATACGACACTTGGAGGGGGGCGCTCAAAATCGTAAGAACTGTAGCGCTGTAGGGACTGCTGACACAAACAAACACACAATTTTGCGATTTATTTTGTTTTAAGTTTTACTTATTAGTTTTAATCTCGATGATTCATTTATTTTCCAAGTTTTCGTCGTTTTATAATAATACAATTAAAACTTCCACATTACCAGCTATTAATATTGCTTTATTGTCTTATGAACGACATGATTGATTGACAGAAAAAGGATACAGATAAATAAATGTTCCTGATATTCTCGTCTAGTATTGTCATATACCACAGTGAGCGGAATTTCAAGACCCCACAGATTATTGCATGGAAGTATAATGTGTTACGTAAAAAAATTAAGTAAATTGGACTTATGTCCAATTTACTTAATTTTTTTAAACTAAAAAAAAATGGCGTCGGGGCATAAAAGTAGCCAATTCAGATTAATCTTAAAAATTTTATGGATACTTTTATAGCCCGTTCAGATAAACGGATAAATAATATTTTCATAAATGAATTGACAGGGCACTGTCATAATATTAATCGTTTTAAACAGTTCTCTATTATCGCAGCGACGTAGATTATAATTGGCTCTGACAGCTCTTTTGTAAAATAAAAATGGATTAAATGTCAGCAGCCCGACCCCACAGTAAAATGCCATACGACATAATGCTGTGAAAGTAGCTAAACCAAACGAGCGGTTTCGACGTCTGTTAGTTATCTTTCTAACAGAGTAAGCGGCTGAGCCTAACCGCCCCGCACGAGATGTTATATGTGGTCCCCATTGTAACTTCTCGTCTAGCGTGATTCCCAGGAAAACCGTGTGATTAATAAATTCCAGTTTTTCTCCATTCAATATAAGATCACATTTACTACTTCTAATATTTGGTAAAGTAAATCTAATACATTTGGTTTTTTTTTTCATTTATTACAAAATTATTTACCATGAACCAATTTTGGACCTGAAGTATAGAGTTATTCACTTCGTCAAGATTCTGATCGCCTGTCAATTTTAAAAATTAATGATGTATCATCTGCAAATAACACCATTTTCGGTTGGTTTTGTAGTCATTGGGGTAAATCATTTATATAAACTAAAAATAGAAACGGACCTAATATCGAGCCTTGAGGAACGCCCATAGTCATTTCAGGACCCAATAAGTTTACGCCGTTAACCTGAACTTTAACCTGTCTGTCTTTCAGATATGATCTAAGTAAATCAAGGGATGTTTTTGTAATCCCGTAGTGCTCCAGTTTCAACAAAAGGGTCTCGTGATCAACGCAATCGAACGCCTTTGAGAGGTCGCAAAAAATACCAATGGCATCTTGTGATTCCAGGCGTTAA
Organism: Charanyca ferruginea; assembly: GCA_947361185.1. Lineage (NCBI taxonomy): Eukaryota > Metazoa > Arthropoda > Insecta > Lepidoptera > Noctuidae > Charanyca > Charanyca ferruginea. Next base: position 12,813,764 of record OX376076.1, read on the forward strand.
AAATGTTTTTGATGTGAAACAGTCATCGTTATCTGGAAAAAAAATCGTAATATTTTATTTTATCATTATGACATATTTAGTTCCTATCACAATCTGTTCTTTTCTGCATGCCAGGCGTCCCGTGACGGCTCATTTTTTCTTCTATTTATTAGGGTGACACCGACGTCCTTTGGTGAAACCGTACTGATGTTCGTGAAAGATGGAATTTTTGTTAAAGTGACGTAACATTTGATTGAGCATTAAGCTTTCAAAAAATTCAGACACTTTACTGAGAACTGGCAGAATCGACACAGGCCTATAATTATTGGGTTCTTTACTATCACCGGATTTAGATAATCTAAAAAATGGTTGAGCTATTTTATCTTTATTTCTAGTATTGAAATCATGTCGATCACTTAATTTATTAAAAGATGTATATTTTTTCTTACATACCCGTTTATCTGAACTGGCTATAAAAGTATCCATACAATTTTTAAGATTAATCTGAATTGGCTACTTTTATGCCCCGACGCCATTTTTTTTTAGTTATTTTAATTATGTCCAATTTACTTAATTTTTTTACGTAACACATTATACTTCCATGCAATAATCTGTGGGGTCTTGAAATTCCGCTCACTGTGGTATATGACAATACTAGAAGGAACATTTATTTATCTGTATCCTTTTTCTGTCAATCAATCATGTCGTTCATAAGACAACTGCGAACTTCTCCCCGCCGAACTTCTCCCCCTTCTCCCCGGCGAACTTCGCCCCCTTCTCCCCGGCGTTCATAAAAAAAAAAAAAGATCGCCGGGGAGAAGGGGGAGACCCCTTCTCCCCGGCGATCTTTTTTTTTTTTTATTTTTTTTGGCGATCAACAGTATGGTTTGGTTTGGTTTGGTTTGGTTTGGGTATGGTTTGGTTATCAGTCGTACAACGTCCTTTGGTGAAACCATACTGTCAGCCAGCGCTGGTGTCACGAGCCGCAAGATGCCATAGGAATTTTTTGTGACCTCTCCAAGGCATTTGATTGCGTAAATCATGACACACTACTTTTGAAACTTGAGCATCGCTTAGTTTAGTAAAATCTTATTTGATTAATAGGCAGCAGCAAGTCCAAATAAATGGGGTGAATTCACATGGTTTAAAGGTAGAAATGGGGGTTCCACAAGGCTCAATTTTGGGTCCTTTCCTCTTTTTAGTGTATATTAATGATCTTCTTCATCTGTTGAAAAACACTTAACAAATGGTGTTATTTGCTGATGACACTTCTTTAATATTTAATGTGCCCTGGCGGTTGGGAGTATGTTCCAGTGCGCGCTCACTGGAATGTCTCGCTGACGGTGGCGCGCGTGTTGGATCAATCGGTTCCCTTCAAAATGGTTGAGTCAAATGATGCCGATCCGTACGTCATGACGTACGTAACGTAAGGGGGAGAAGTTCGCCGGGGAGAAGGGGGAGAAGTTCGCCGGGGAGAAGGGGGAGAAGCGCGGCGGGGAGAAGTTCGGCGGGGAGAAGCGCGGCTGGTAGAAGTTCGGCGGGGAGAAGCGCGGCGGGGAGAAGCGCCGCGGGGAGAAGCGCGGTTGGGAGAAGTTCGGCGGGGAGAAGCGCGGCGGAGAGAAGTTCGGCGGGGAGAAGAGCGGCGGGGAGAAGTTCGGCGGGGAGAAGCGCGGCTGGGAGAAGCGCGGCGGGGAGAAGCGCGGCGGGGAGAAGCGCGGCGGGGAGAAGTTCGGCGGGGAGAAGCGCGGCGGGGAGAAGTTCGGCGGGGAGAAGCGCGGCGTGGAGAAGTTCGGCGGGGAGAAGTTCGCCGGGGAGAAGCGCGGCGGGGAGAAGTTCGGCGGGGAGAAGTTCGGCGGGGAGAAGCGCGGCGGGGAGAAGTTCGGCAGGGAGAAGCGCGGCGGGGAGAAGTTCGGCGGGGAGAAGTTCGGCGGGGAGAAGCGCGGCGGGGAGAAGTTCGGCGGGGAGAAGCGCGGCGGGGAGAAGTTCGGCGGGTAGAAGCGCGGCGGGGAGAAGTTCGGCGGGGAGAAGCGCGGCTGGGAGAAGTTCGGCGGGGAGAAGCGCGGCGGGGAGAAGCGCAGCGGGGAGAAGTTCGGCGGGGAGAAGCGCGGCGGGTAGAAGTTCGGCGGGGAGAAGTTCGCCGGGGAGAAGCGCGGCGGGGAGAAGTTCGGCGGGGAGAAGTTCGGCGGGGAGAAGCGCGGCGGGGAGAAGTTCGGCAGGGAGAAGCGCGGCGGGGAGAAGTTCGGCGGGGAGAAGTTCGGCGGGGAGAAGCGCGGCGGGGAGAAGTTCGGCGGGGAGAAGCGCGGCGGGGAGAAGTTCGGCGGGTAGAAGCGCGGCGGGGAGAAGTTCGGCGGGGAGAAGCGCGGCTGGGAGAAGTTCGGCGGGGAGAAGCGCGGCGGGGAGAAGCGCAGCGGGGAGAAGTTCGGCGGGGAGAAGCGCGGCGGGTAGAAGTTCGGCGGGGAGACGCGCGGCGGGGAGAAGCGCGGCGGGGAGAAGTTCGGCGGGGAGAAGCGCGGCGGGGAGAAGTTCGGCGGGGAGAAGCGCGGCGGGGAGAAGTTCGGCGGGGAGAAGCGCGGCGGGGAGAAGTTCGGCGGGGAGAAGCGCGGCGGGGAGAAGTTCGGCGGGGAGAAGCGCGGCGAGGAGAAGTTCGGCGGGGAGAAGCGCGGCGAGGAGAAGTTCGGCGGGGAGAAGCGCGGCGAGGAGAAGTTCGGCGGGGAGAAGCGCGACGGGGAGAAGTTCGGCGGGGAGAAGCGCGGCGAGGAGAAGTTCGGCGGGGAGAAGCGCGGCGGGGAGAAGCGCGGCGGGGAGAAGTTCGGCGGGGAGAAGTTCGGCGGGGGGCTAAGTTCGGCAGGGGGGCTAAGTTCGGCAGGGGGCTAAGTTCGGCAGGGGGGCTAAGTTCGGCCGGGGGGCTCAGGGGGCTAAGTTCGGCAGGGGGCTAAGTTCGGCAGGGGGGCTAAGTTCGGCAGGGGGGCTAAGTTCGGCAGGGGGCTAAGTTCGGCAGGGGGGCGATCTTAGCGATCAGGGGGTGGAAAACCGGTACTTAAGGCAAGGGCCTTAAGGGCCTTGGAAAACCGGTACTTAAGGGCCTTTAGTTCCGTCATAATCGAGGGTAAAACGCCACAGGCATGGTGCAGAGGTCCAAACTCTCCAAAAAGGGCGACAATGCCCGGCTGCAAGTTGTTTTCAAAAGTCATCACGAATCGTCTCGCGCGCATGTTTGACGACTTCCAGCCTCCCGAACAAGCCGGTTTCCGAACAAGCCGGTTTCCGAACAAGCCGGTTTCCGAACAAGCCGGTTTCCGAACAAGAACATAAAAATTCTGAAGGTTATTAGCACAGAATACTTAATAGTACTACGTACAGAAGGGACACTCCCTTCCCCGCTCTATATCAGATACGACACTTGGAGGGGGGCGCTCAAAATCGTAAGAACTGTAGCGCTGTAGGGACTGCTGACACAAACAAACACACAATTTTGCGATTTATTTTGTTTTAAGTTTTACTTATTAGTTTTAATCTCGATGATTCATTTATTTTCCAAGTTTTCGTCGTTTTATAATAATACAATTAAAACTTCCACATTACCAGCTATTAATATTGCTTTATTGTCTTATGAACGACATGATTGATTGACAGAAAAAGGATACAGATAAATAAATGTTCCTGATATTCTCGTCTAGTATTGTCATATACCACAGTGAGCGGAATTTCAAGACCCCACAGATTATTGCATGGAAGTATAATGTGTTACGTAAAAAAATTAAACTAAAAAACTAAAACAAAACTAAAAAAAAATGGCGTCGGGGCATAAAAGTAGCCAATTCAGATTAATCTTAAAAATTTTATGGATACTTTTATAGCCCGTTCAGATAAACGGATAAATAATATTTTCATAAATGAATTGACAGGGCACTGTCATAATATTAATCGTTTTAAACAGTTCTATAGAGAACTGTTTCAAACAGTTGTGTGTTGTGTGTTGTGTGTGTGTTTGTGTTTCTGTTTCTGTGTAACTGTGAATCTACGTCGCTGCGATAATAGTATCGCAGCGACGTAGATTATAATTGGCTCTGACAGCTCTTTTGTAAAATAAAAATGGATCAAATGTCAGCAGCCCGACCCCACAGTAAAATGCCATACGACATAATGCTGTGAAAGTAGCTAAACCAAACGAGCGGTTTCGACGTCTGTTAACTGTCTTATCTTTCTAACAGAGTAAGCGGCTGAGCCTAACCGCCCCGCACGAGATGTTATATGTGGTCCCCATTGTAACTTCTCGTCTAGCGTGATTCCCAGGAAAACCGTGTGATTAATAAATTCCAGTTTTTCTCCATTCAATATAAGATCACATTTACTACTTCTAATATTTGGTAAAGTAAATCTAATACATTTGGTTTTTTTTTTTCATTTATTACAAAATTATTTACCATGAACCAATTTTGGACCTGAAGTATAGAGTTATTCACTTCGTCAAGATTCTGATCGCCTGTCAATTTTAAAAATTAATTATGTATCATCTGCAAATAACACCATTTTCGGTTGGTTTTGTAGTCATTGGGGTAAATCATTTATATAAACTAAAAATAGAAACGGACCTAATATCGAGCCTTGAGGAACGCCCATAGTCATTTCAGGACCCAATAAGTTTACGCCGTTAACCTGAACTTTAACCTGTCTGTCCTTCAGATATGATCTAAGTAAATCAAGGGATGTTTTTGTAATCCCGTAGTGCTCCAGTTTCAACAAAAGGGTCTCGTGATCAACGCAATCGAACGCCTTTGAGAGGTCGCAAAAAATACCAATGGCATCTTGTGATTCCAGGCGTTAAAAATGTTTTTGATGTGAAACAGTCATCGTTATCTGGAAAAAAAATCGTAATATTTTATTTTATCATTATGACATATTTAGTTCCTATCACAATCTGTTCTTTTCTGCATGCCAGGCGTCCCGTGACGGCTCATTTTTTCTTCTATTTATTAGGGTGACACCGACGTCCTTTGGTGAAACCGTACTGATGTTCGTGAAAGATGGAATTTTTGTTAAAGTGACGTAACATTTGATTGAGCATTAAGCTTTCAAAAAATTCAGACACTTTACTGAGAACTGGCAGAATCGACACAGGCCTATAATTATTGGGTTCTTTACTATCACCGGATTTGTACAATGTGCTTTAGTGGGTTTCATTAAATCCGGAAAGACTCCTTGGTCCACACTGGTGTTAAATATGGAAGCTAAATAGGGTGCGCTAGATTCAATAGTAGACCTACAAACTTTTACAGACATTCCCCAAAGATCTTCTGTTGATTTAATAATCTATAATCCCGCTTTTTGCTAGGTTGTGTTTGCAACCACCTACCTAGCGACTACCTACCTATTGAGCACTTTCCGTATAGGCCACTTCAAATCATATTCGAGTTGCAGTTATTCTTGGGATTGGTGATATACCTTCAACAACTTGCGTCTCACTTTATATGTTCGGTCCTGGATGGCCTGTGTACTACGAAGAAAATTATTCCGACACTACCCGGAACTGTTGTGTATTTGTCGGGAATCGAATTCTTGATTTTGTTTCACAAGTGAGCAGGTGACATCCCTACGAACGAGTGGTGCAATACCAGCCAACGGGTAGATCTTGAGCGAATCGGTTTCAGGCAACTCGATATAATTCGACACGTCCCTTTCAGGGCGAAGTGGATTTGCTTTGCATGAGTACCTACATCGGTGCCAAACATGGATAGAGAGGCATAAGGACATTTCTACTTATTAGGTACCTACGGTTCAAAAGATACACTAACAGATAGCGGAGCCTTAGTAATATAGTCCCGTTTGCACTTTAGGGTTCGAAATCCAAAAAAAGCAAATACTTACTAAAGTTCGGTTTTGAATAATTTGAAGAAGAACCTAGGGATTCCATTCCTGCAAGTTTTGGAGAAAAAAAAAACACTGTATAATTGCAACGTCTGACAATGTCGCTAGTCCTGTATCAAAAGCAAGGAAACAATGACATTCCTACTGCAAAGTAAAGGAAACTATTTGAATATGAAACAACACATCAATACAAAATAACACATTTTATTAACATCGGTTACACAGAAATAAATCTTAACGTTATAGACATAGGGGTGTTCTTGTTGAAAAGTATACAAAATTAGAAGAGTCCTTCTATTTCTCCTGTTTTGGTGTTCAGGTCAATGTCGTAGATGCTAGGGCGGGTGGGTAGGCCAGGCATCTTAGATATTTCTCCCACCATCGGGACCACGAAACCAGCGCCGACGGAAGCGAAGATTCCATTAACTTTGAGCGTGAAGCCTGTAGGGGCGCCCTTCACGGCCGGGTCGCCGGTCAGCGAGTTCGATGTCTTTGCCATACAGATTGCTAACTTGTCGTAACCCTGCAAAATAGTTATTAGGTTAACTGTAGATAGGAATAGAATTTTATTTTGTATTATGGGTAGATTTTAAACAGATGCAGATAGGCCATGTACATAGTACGGTCAGCAACAAAAGTCGATTAACACTGCTACATTTACATATCATCTAAATGACACAAAATAATATGATGCAATACTTTTCAGTATTTAAGATAATAGTCAAAAAATATTTTATATTGATTTTCCATCATTTCCGTTATGGAAAATCAATATAAAATATTTAATGAATTATTGCAGAATATTAAATGAAATATTTAATATTCTGCTCAATAATTATGATTTAAAAATCCGAAGTGTTAATCGACTTTTGTTGCTGACTGTACCATAATAGGGTATTATACAAAAAAAAATCGAATTAGTCCGTCAGTTAGATTATCGAAAAATATTGGATATGTACGTATTTTTTGTTTTATCAAATCAATAAAAACTGACGAAGATAAAACGCATCAAAGATCATAAGCGGGCTTGTGACGTCACTTCGCCAGAAGTGTACTGACATAGTGATGTCACACGAGTTTTTTCATATCATTTTTTGTTTACGTGAAAAAACAAAAACTTGAAACGTGTCCAATATTTTTTGGCAATCTATCTGACGGACTATTATCCCTATTATCTATTATTTTTACTGAGACGTCTTTATACCTATATATTAATACTAGCTTCTGCCAACGTCTCCGTGTGCGTAGACTTCAGAATAAAGCCACTCCTAAATTATCAAACCCTTTTGGTGACAATTGGGTAGATGACACCATAAACCAATAATTCAAAGAGAGAACTTCTTTAAAAAAAAATTGGTTGTCTGTAAAGTCGGTTTACGGACGATAGTTTTACGTGATAACGTCATAAAGAAACATAATGGCTAACATATATAACAAAAGCAAATAATGGCTTCCGTCGAGGTGGGCGGAGCTTATTGCTTGGGCCGATCGTGCTTCTCTATTACTTGTTCCGCGCTCTGGCTTGCACGCTCAGGCTCAGGCGAAACGTGACACTTTTTCGTGCGTGCAGCCGGTGTTCATCTATTTATAAGACGTTATCACGTCAAAACACATAGTTGCAACCCTGAAAACCCGAATAATTTTCAATTTACTGTAAAATTGGATTTTTTGTAGCTTTGAAATCAATAAATTGTTTATCAATTGAGTTGGTAAAAGATTACAAAATCTACGGGGGAATCGCGATTTGACAGCTCACAAAAAGCATATCAATTAACTGGTTGTGTCATCTATCCAATTAGTAAAGTGCACGTTAACCGCTGCGATTGGTTGTTTGTAATTGACCCATGACTTTTTGCCACATTAATTTCATCATCATCATCATGATGTCAACCTTTGGACGCCCACTGCTTAGGCATAGATCTCCCCCAAGGGGGTGTTCCGCCGTAATCGCCATGCTTGGCCGATGCATGTTGGCGATCACAGCAGGTGTTCTGGCTTCTGTTACACAGAACGACGCTGCTGCCCATCCTCTGGTCTATATCCTTCTACGACACCCACGGGTAGATATGGGGTGGTGTTATTCGCGACCGGCACCGCACAACATTAATTTAGCATGAGAGAAACCGCAGGGGGGGGTGTGTATTAAAACAAACGATTCTATTGGTTAAATTGACTTCATATACACCCATCACCGCTTAGCGCATCTCTTGTTGGAAATGCAGGCTCAATCAAAGCGAGCTACTTTTTTCTAAAAACTCAAAATTACTTCCCGAGAGCTGTAGGTACTACCAATTCCTACGCTAATTCGACACTACGTAGCAATTACTTCATTATCTGCGATTGACCGTGAACCGTCAACATCAAATTACGCAATTGTAATATGTAGGACCTACCATATATCTGTGGGTAATAGAATAGGTCAATACTCCATACCTCGTGACTATACTCCCACTTCATAAACTTGGCACAACAACGTCGGTTTTCCAAATAAAATGAGTGTGCCAAAATTGGTTAATGGATTTTTTTTTGAAAAAGTAATTAATTTCAAAGTTTTGACATGCCATGTCATGTCACATTAATAAATTACACCCGTACGAACCATGGGCGAGTCGCTAGTTCAAGGAAAAATGCATGTAAACACATCATGCTGTATATTTTATCCAGATGCCAAACTTTCGGTTTTTACGCGCCTGAAATGCGCACATGAAAATATTTTTCATGACTTTGTTTACGGTTGCTGAAATGACCGGGTTTTGCCCACTTTAAAATACTCCGATGAGATCAACTAGCATCAATTTAGTACATGGTTTTTTCGAAGAGTTAGGCTTCGTTTACATGATAATAAAAAAAAAATGGACGGCAAAACAAGGGAATACAATACTCGCCCATTCATTAGTTACAAGCAAAGATCGATCTCAAGATTAGGAATAATGAGATAGGTACATTATTTATTTTGATTATGTTTTAAGTTAAGATTTTTTGTAAACTTTGTTTATAATAAATAAATAAATAATGTAGATCAAACTATACATATAAACCTTCCTCTTGAATCACTCTATCAATTGATGAAACCGCATTTAAAATCCATTGCGTAGTTTAAAAGATCTACGCGTACAGACGGCGGGAGCGGCTTTGTTTTTACCCGACTACGGCAAAGCCAAAGGAGGGTTATTTTTGACAGGCTATGTATGTATGTATGTATGTACATATGTTCATCTGTTTGCTCATAGCTCCTAAACTACTTATCAGAACTGAACAAATGAGGTATCGTTAGAAGCGTCTTGATCGTCCGCTGGTTATAGGCTATATGACGTGTCACCGAATCCAATGTGGCGCCCTCCGGCGGACAAAAAAACCAAGATAAAAAAAAATTATGAAGACAAGCATACCGTGTTTGGTATCATTGGAAAGGGGTTCACTAGTACCTTTCAAATATATAATATTTAGTTGTGACTTATCACAAATAATTAAAAAAAGGAAAGATAAAAAAAAAATTAAGATACGCATACCGTGTTTGGTATCATTGGAAAGGGGTTCACTAGTACCTTTTAAATATATAATACTTAGCTGTGACTTGTCACAAATGATTAAAAAAAAAACTACTACTGGTATTTAAACTCCAAAATGGTTTAAATAAAAAAATGAAGTTTAAAAACTAAAACCCGACCACAACAAAAAGTGATCTAAAAAGTACGAATCAAGAAAATATTTCACACAGAAATCAAGACATAGGTACAAAATGGTCAAGGTAAAGCCGTGGTTGCATGCCATTATAATTCATGTTCATCGCACCCATATGGGACACAGGCATGCAACCACGGCTTTACCTTGACCATTTTGTACCTATGTCTTGATTTCTGTGTGAAATATTTTCTTGTTTCGTACTTTTAGATCACTTTTGGTTGTGGTCGGGTTTTAGTTTTTTATACTATGTAATATGTAAAGAAAATGATGCAATGTAATTCGAGGAATATATCAAGTAATATTATATTAGCTCATAATCAGATTAGATTGATCAAATGATCGGAATGAGGAAAAAGGAAACAAAAATAAAACTAATTTTGCAGTCTGGAATTGTAATATGTAGGACCTACCATATATCTGTGGGTAATAGAATAGGTCAATACTCCATACCTCGTGACTATACTCCCACTTCATAAACTTGGCACAACAACGTCGGTTTTCCAAATAAAATGAGTGTGGCAAAATTGGTTAATGGATTTTTTTTTGAAAAAGTAATTAATTTCAAAGTTTTGACATGCCATGTCATGTCACATTAATAAATTACACCCGTACGAACCATGGGCGAGTCGCTAGTTCAAGGAAAAATGCATGTAAACACATCATGCTGTATATTTTATCCAGATGCCAAACTTTCGGTTTTTACGCGCCTGAAATGCGCACATGAAAATATTTTTCATGACTTTGTTTACGGTTGCTGAAATGACCGGGTTTTGCCCACTTTAAAATACTCCGATGAGATCAACTAGCATCAATTTAGTACATGGTTTTTTCGAAGAGTTAGGCTTCGTTTACATGATAATAAAAAAAAAATGGACGGCAAAACAAGGGAATACAATACTCGCCCATTCATTAGTTACAAGCAAAGATCGATCTCAAGATTAGGAATAATGAGATAGGTACATTATTTATTTTGATTATGTTTTAAGTTAAGATTTTTTGTAAACTTTGTTTATAATAAATAAATAAATAATGTAGATCAAACTATACATATAAACCTTCCTCTTGAATCACTCTATCAATTGATGAAACCGCATTTAAAATCCATTGCGTAGTTTAAAAGATCTACGCGTACAGACGGCGGGAGCGGCTTTGTTTTTACCCGACTACGGCAAAGCCAAAGGAGGGTTATTTTTGACAGGCTATGTATGTATGTATGTATGTACATATGTTCATCTGTTTGCTCATAGCTCCTAAACTACTTATCAGAACTGAACAAATGAGGTATCGTTAGAAGCGTCTTGATCGTCCGCTGGTTATAGGCTATATGACGTGTCACCGAATCCAATGTGGCGCCCTCCGGCGGACAAAAAAACCAAGATAAAAAAAAATTATGAAGACAAGCATACCGTGTTTGGTATCATTGGAAAGGGGTTCACTAGTACCTTTCAAATATATAATATTTAGTTGTGACTTATCACAAATAATTAAAAAAAGGAAAGATAAAAAAAAAATTAAGATACGCATACCGTGTTTGGTATCATTGGAAAGGGGTTCACTAGTACCTTTTAAATATATAATACTTAGCTGTGACTTGTCACAAATGATTAAAAAAAAAACTACTACTGGTATTTAAACTCCAAAATGGTTTAAATAAAAAAATGAAGTTTAAAAACTAAAACCCGACCACAACAAAAAGTGATCTAAAAAGTACGAATCAAGAAAATATTTCACACAGAAATCAAGACATAGGTACAAAATGGTCAAGGTAAAGCCGTGGTTGCATGCCATTATAATTCATGTTCATCGCACCCATATGGGACACAGGCATGCAACCACGGCTTTACCTTGACCATTTTGTACCTATGTCTTGATTTCTGTGTGAAATATTTTCTTGTTTCGTACTTTTAGATCACTTTTGGTTGTGGTCGGGTTTTAGTTTTTTATACTATGTAATATGTAAAGAAAATGATGCAATGTAATTCGAGGAATATATCAAGTAATATTATATTAGCTCATAATCAGATTAGATTGATCAAATGATCGGAATGAGGAAAAAGGAAACAAAAATAAAACTAATTTTGCAGTCTGGAATTGACTTAATGGGCGTGTGTACTACATTACACTCAAACATAACAAGCGGTAAGTGGGCATACGCTTCCAGACTCTGGGGAATTACGTTATGTATGAGGAAAATGGATGAAATCATAGTGGCAATTCCACACACCACTCCGCGCACCTCTAGGTTGTGTCGTGTATCGCCCTGGTCCACTACTAGCTCCGGTGTATTCACTATTATGAGCGACACCCCGTCCAAACATAGCAGCAGCCATAACCTGCGCACGCGCTCCGTACCCACGCACTCCTACGCTTCTAAGTTCTATGATCGTTACCTATAAGCTATCTATCGTTTTATGTAGAAGCCGCGTTACCGTGCTACCGTGTTGGTGTTAGACAAATATCGTCTCAATAAACAGTTTACACCAAAGTTCGGAGTTTCTTTGAAGTAAGAGTAACCCACTCAGAGGATGGGCAACAGCATCCTTCTAAGTACACCTTCTACGATGGCCAACATGCATCGGCCAAGCATAGCGATTACTCGGATATCTATGGCGATTACCTATCGCTAAACCTCCCCCCACCCCCCTTAGGAGATACCTATGTCCAGCAGTAGGTGTCTAAAGGTTGACATGATAATGATGATAAAGAGTAACCCAACTAAATACCTTCTCAGTGAAAGCCTTGATCTTCTCGAGTACTTCGTCGGTGTACTCGACTTGTCCGGCGCCGTACATCTCCTTGGCAATGATCTGGATCTTGTCTTGGATGGACAGCTGGAGTGGATACAGAAACTGGAACTTGGAGTTGGAGTCGCAGGCTTCGATGACGGCGTCTGCGAGCTCCAAGGCTCCGAGGCCGCCCTTCGCCCAGTGGTCACACAACACAGCCCTGAATGCGCCATTCTTGAGAGCGTAGTCTTTCACCATGTTTAGTTCAGCGAGTGAGTCGTTGCTGTTAATGAAAATGAAATATTCAATACACAATATAATAAAAATAATATGTGGGGACATTTCACACACGGCCATCTGCCCCTATACTAGGCAGACCCTGTACTATGAGGCAAACACAAGTGCTCATCACACAAATATTTACTCTGGGCGGGATTCGAACCCGCAACACACTGCGCAGCAGTCAATCGCTCAGCCTCTGAGCCAACCGTGACGCCAATATAATAGTATTACCAGCCTATTACTGTCCAACTGCAGAGCAAAGGCCTCATGCTTATAAAAAAGACACAAAAATTGTTTGCTTCGCTCGTTTAAGGTGGATTGGCGATTTCAGAATTATATTTATATTATAAGTTTAGGTTTTCTCACGACGTTTTCCTTTACAGACGTCAGTGATTTTCAAAATAAACTTAGAAAGTACATATGAATGAAAAGGCCACTTAAGTACTAGTCATGCATTAGAGGTTCATCATGATCAAAGTACTTATAAAGAGTTTTATGAAATAGTGCAATTTAGGTGTACTGATTTAACTATGGATACTTATTCTTAGGTAGAATTTTATTAGTTAAAACTGACCCATGTTTGTTGATGGCCACTACGACTGGTACTCCGAATTTGTTACCGTTGCTGATGTGTTTGCCCAAGTTGCACAGACCTTTGCTCAAAAGCTCCAGATTTTCCTGAAAACCAAATCATTTTCTACCATTAGCCTGATTTAGAATTGTATTGTAGTGCCGGCTTGCTCATAAATCTATATAAGACCTGACTGACTGACTGACTGACTGGCTGACTGGCTGACTGACTGACTGACTCATCAACGCCCAGCCCAAACCCATGGACCTAGTTGAAATTTTGCACAGAGGTTCCCTTTATAATGTAGACAAGAAATAAGAAAGGATTTTTCAAAATTCAACCTCTAAGGGAGTTAAATAGGGGATGAAAGTTTGTATGGAAAATCGTCATTTTTGTAGTTTAAACTATGAAAATTGGTGTTTATAATCCTGTAAAACCCCACACTGTATCGATATTCACGCGGATCAAGTCGCGGGCGAAAGCTAGTATACTATAAAATTAGTCGGTCGGAATGCCAGATACCCTCAAATTACGTCAGATCGTCAATGTTCAGGTTTGTGTGTCATAAAACCAGAACTGTTTCTTGATAAAAATAGACGAATGGTAGTCGATCGGTAGGTAAAGGCAGCATAGAAAACTAAATAATACTTCGGTCGTATTATATGCCCGCGCGGTCTTGTTTAAGCTGTAGATCATTAGCGGCATTCTGAACATGAAGGAATAGCAATCCTGGTGGTATTTTGATTTCGTTTGTCGGAGTGGGAATTTTGCATGCTAACTTCTATAAAATGTACTATTTGTTCTGTGTAAAAGAGCGCCATGACCGTTGAAGTCAAAACTCAAATAATTTCTTTAATTAGGCATAATTATAAGGCACTTTTGAACGTTAAATGCGAAAAAAATGATTTTAAATAGTTGCCCAGTTGAATCGCCGATAGTCGTTGAAGTATAGTTAAACAATCAACGGCTCCAGGAGGCGGCGTTCACATTGGAGTGGATACAGTAAATAATTTGCCATGCAAATTCGGGCTTTAAATCGTGTGTGTTCAGATATTTTTTTAATGGCAAAAAGGTGACGCCTCGCGGGAGGCAAGCTGGCAACTAACTTATGGGTTTTTCGAGGCGATTCTGTTAAAATGAGCGATGACTATTATCCTCGAGTGGAGTGGACAAACGTAGCCCTGCAGCTAACTAGGTGGACCTATGACGTATAACCACCGACTGTGGGACGGCAAACTATAAATGGGACTTTTTTTTGCGCGGTGGAAATCCTCATGGACTTCCTCCATCGTGGGGGTGACGGAGGGGCATGTCCGGACTCTTAAGCCCGGTTTCCACCGCGAGCGGAGCGGACCCATTAAGGACTCCGTTTAACTAGCAAGAGTAAACTGCATACATGTGTTTCCACCAACAAAGAGTCGAGCGGAAATGACTCGCGGGCAAAAAGAGTAGAAATGAGCTCGCTTCATCATTTCTCTTTTGCAGTTGGAATCGGACGACTCAACTCTTCCTTGGTGGAAACGCAAACCTATTTCATGACGAAGTTCGCTCCGCTTAGCCATTTTCGGCTCATTACTCTTTCGCGGTGGAAACCGGGCTTTACCGAATAAAGCCACCGCGGTGTTCCACCTCTGCCTATGGCCTAGGGTGCGGGATTCGCATAAGGTTTCAACGCTCCCAAAACTATAAATGTTACCTGCACGTAGACATCGTGTAACGGTGCACCGGGGGAGACGGGTGGACCGCCGCCATGCATTTTGAGTGCGCGAACTGTCGACACTATGACCGCGCAGTGAGGTGTGTCGCCACTCGCACGGCACTTTATGTCGAAAAATTTCTCCATGCCTACACAGATAAAACAACTTAACACACATACTTTGGAAATAACTGAAGAAACTTCACAGACGTTATAAAAATCGGTATGAAATGGCAGTAAAACAGCATAAAATCCTAATTTATGTGAACATCTGGTTACTAGATCCGCGTGGTCCACGTGTCACGCACAGTTATGGGAAATTGTGATTAATATGATAATAGAATAGTCCTAAAAAAGTCAGATGTACAGCAGAGTAAGCCTCACCAATATCAGAACCGAAGCCAGCTTCGGTGGCAACGTATCCGTTCTCTCCAGCCAGTTTCATGGCGATCTTGTCGGCCAGTATGGACGAGCAGCCGTGGGCAATGTTGGCGAATGGGCCAGTGTGGACCAGCACTGGCGTGCCCTCTAGAGACTGCATCAGCGTTGGCTCAAACGCGTCACGTAAGAGCACTAGCAGTGCACCGGTCATGCCCTGTGGAGAAGGAGGCTCTATGAGTAAGTGTAGGGTAGGTATGAGCAGTTTAGTGCCGGCCGCGAATAGCACCACCCCTGTACCTGTGGGTGTCGTAGAAGACGACAGAGGGATATTGACTAGAGGATGGGCAGCAGCGTCCTTCTGAGTACCATAACACCTACTGCGATCGCCCTCATATATGCATCGGCCAAGCATGGCGATTACGGCTGAACCCCCTCTTGGGAGAGACCTATGCCCAGCAGTGCTGGGCGTCTAATGGTTGACGATACGACTCGATTCCTAAACGCTTCCCTTCAGAAGTTCGGAACAACGGCTATCGGTAAATCGGCACAACGAGCAGTGTCTATTTACCAAAAAAATACATATCGTCACGCTGCCGGTATTTTATTTTTGCTTCAACTTCTCTCTTTGGGCAATAGACCCTTCACCTCTGGTATGTATCATAACCCTTTAGTAATGAACTGGTGAAACCCCACAGAGTGATCGATATCAGAAAATTGCAGGATAAAATTATCCTAAAAATGACCCCATCTATTTACGTATAATTTTGATTTCGGTTTTTCTTTTCGTTTAAAGATACCAGTACCCGTCTGAATAAAAAGGCCTTGTAGTTTCATAATGAGCGATGTTCCTCTTGTGAGTACCTATATGCATCACATGTGTTCATTGAGTTGACGTCACCCGCGACTGAGACGTCAGAGGCGTGCGCACTTGCTGCTGTGATCTTACGTTAGTGCCTCTCGCTCGCGCTTAAACTGCTGTCTCTGTCGTCCCGCTAGTTTCATCGAGCGCGGCTGAGCGCACGGAGCGCGTTTCTGATTGGTGGTTTTAAATTGATAATAAGGCACACTATCGCGTATTATGCCGGCACTTTACATGACGTATTTGTACAAATATTCCAAATGAGGCGAATATTTGGTGAAGTGCCAACATAAAACTATTAATTTTGTAATATAAGAAGATCAATAAACATTATAAATATTCCTAAGTAATACCAACCCTGGACTTTCATTTCTACATAACCTTGAGAGTGTAGTACTCTCAACATAGAAATACGTTGCCGTAACATTTCTTTACCATAATAATACATAGCTTTACATGTTTACATACCAAATCATCAGCAGTAACAGGACTGCCGGACTTATCGAGCGCGACCACCATGCTTGCCAGCCTCTCCTTGATGTCCTCGACATCTCTGCCCAGAGCTAAGATAGCCATAATTTCGGAAGCCACGGAGATATCGAACGCTGTCTCACGGGTAAATCCCTTCTCTGTAGGCGATTGACCGATAGTGATCTTACGAAGGTACCTGTCGTTGAGGTCCACAACTGAAAATGATAATAGAACGATTAATTTTTCTGTCCGTAGTTGACACAATAGTTAAACAACCGCAATATAACTCCAAGAGTCATTTCAACAGTCAAGCGGATTAGGAACAGATGCGCCGATTACAGTGGCGGCGTAAGGGGGGGGCGGAGGGGGCGGTCCGCCCCGGGTGCCAAGCACCAAGGGGTGACAACGAAAACTTACTTGAACAGCCAAAGCATGCACACAAAATCTCGCTCTATTAAGACATATCAATAAATAAGTACCTACGCTTGTCAACTTCCTTACTAATATCATATTTTGAAACGCATCGAAACCATATTATTTTCATATCTTTTTCGAATATAATTATTGAGAGCGAGTGTACTCATTTGGGAGCATTACTTCAAGGTTTAATGTTTTTCAGAACTGTAGAAAAAGTTTACACGTTCTTTTCATCATCCACACATCGGTGGAAGATATAAATGTAGTGGTGTCCGTTATATGATTTATCAGAGACAAAAAATGGAGTGCTCATCACGACGCTTTTAAACCACTATTAACACCCCAAAGAAAACGTCGAAACAAGAGAAGCAGCATCAATTCTGTGACTTCAGTTTTCTATGCTATCTTTCCTTTTGGTGTGAAATCCTAGAAGTTAATCAGACAGAAAAGTATATACAAACATCTGGGCTATCGTTAGAAAAGCGTGTGATAAAAATTAAAGCCCTTAAAAAATGTTCTTCGAAGTCAACGCAATCAAATAGTGGAAGGGGCTATTTGCTACGCAACAATATTAAAGAGGATTTAGACATTCGGATTGAAGGAAAAAGAGGAAAGAGGAGATTTCGAACGCATATGCCTGGAGAAATGGCCCGAGATGCTGAACTTGCATTACCAAAGGAGTTGCAGAAAGCAATGTTAGAATGTCACGACAGATTTTACGAAGAACTAGACCATCATTACAGGGCAATGGATTTTATTCTGGTAACATTTAATGTAATTCAGCATAAAATGTTGGTAACATCACCAGAAGAAGATTTTCGTGGAATCGTGGTATGGTTCTAATTCTGTTAAAAAAATACATCGTATTGGAGATTTTACAATTGAGGCGCCATTTGGAAACCGCCAACATTTCTGCCCAAGAAGCGGTTCATTGGAGTTTCTCAGATTCAATGCAAAATGACGGCAGAACAGTCACCTCTAAACCAGAGATCTCGGTGGAAGTTCAAAAGTTCTATGGACAGCTGTACAAATCTCAAGCGGTGAGACCTGTTTCCCATGGTACCGAAGATCCAAGGGCCTAACTGACGAGGATATCCCGGACGTTGACCAAAGCGATATTAGTGCGGCTCTGGAACAGCTTAAAAACAGCAAAGCTACGTACATTACGACTGAGCTTTTAAAAGCAGGTGGGGCTACAATGACCGTTCAAGTAAAAAACCAAAAGACGAAAGCAATCCAGCTGCGCAGAGAGATGAAACAAGATGATGTTATATCTCCGAAACTTTTCACTAACGCGCTGGAGGACGTCTTCAAAACATTGGACTGGACTGGGCGGGGCATTAACATAAACGGTAAGTAGATCACATATCTCCGGTTTGCCGACGACATCGTTATTATGGCAGATCCTCAAGACGAGGGGGCCTCAGCATGGACTTGGACAAAACGAAGGTTATGTTCAATCAACACGTCGTGCCAAGGCTGATCGCCGTTGATGGCAATTTGCTCGAAGTGGTCCAGGAATACGTCTACCTTGGACAGACGATCCAACTTCGAGAAGTCGATAGGAGGGTGCATTTGGGGTGGGCAGCATTTGGTAAGCTTCGTCGAGTCTTCTCGTCGCCTATACCGCAGAGTCTGAAGACGAAATTCTTTGACCAGTGCGTCCTGCCTGTTATGACTTATGCTGTCGAGACGTGGACACTTATAGCGGGGCTAGTTCACAAGTTCAGAGTTGCTCAGCGGGCAATGAACCGAGCAATGCTTGGAGTTTCTCTAAGGCCTAAGCGATAGCTAGAATTCCCAACGAGGACATACGGAGGAGAACTAAAGTCACCGACACCGACACCGCAGAATCAGTAAGCTGAAGTGGCGCGACGGCTGATGGAGCAGACTTGTTCTAGAGTAGAGTAGAGAGTACCGCGAATCGGTAGACGCAGCGTGGGACGCCCTCCAGCCCAATGGGCCGATGACCTGAAGAAGGTGGTGGTGGCTGGATGCGGAAGGCAGAGGACCGGGAAAACTGGCGCGCCTTGGAGGAGGCTTATGTCCAACAGTGGACCTAAACTACACTGAAGTGATGATGATGAATGTAAACTTGGGGCTATTTTGAGTCTGTTTCAAAGTTTGCGCTACGACTTAAATTTTTATAACAATTTGGTTAGATACTTCATGTGAAACAAGCTTTTGAAAGTTTAAATTAATAAAATCATACTGACTTGGTCTACAATGAGCCAGCCAAGCGCGACTAACCAATCTTTCGATGTTATCAATTAATAGAGACAGGAAATTCAATTTTGAATATGTTTATGTATTTTAGTAAAATATTTGGTCTCGTATGCATTTTTAGTATAATTTGGTGTTTTATTTTGAGTGGGGTGCTCTATATACATCCGCCCGGGGTGCCAATCTACCCTACGCCGCCACTGGCGCCGAACACCATTCGTGGAGGCTTTTCTAGTGCACCCTAACAATTTTAAGCTTTTTTTAAAACTTTTGACATTTACTTTTTACAATTTATTTTACATTTACATTAATTGGTTTTAAAACGATGTGTCAAATTGTGAAGAGCGTGTAAGCTGCTGTAATTGGCTGTTACTGACACCGATCAATCACAGCAGCTTACGCGCGCATCACAATGTCACAAAAATTTCGTTCGAGATACCAAGAGGCAAATTACCTGCCAATCTTTTAGTTTAAGGCCTTATTATATATATATAGGTACAACGAGAGGAAGAGTGAATATATGCTCATCAGAGGGAAGAATAAAAATTCAGAGCATATACCACCTGTATTTCTTAACGGGGTACCCTTGGAACGTGTATCTCAGCTCAGGTATTTGGGCCACATTGTGACCGAGACACTAAACGATGACAAGGATACTGAGAGGGAGCGAAGAGCTTTGTCGGTGCGGGCTAACATGTTGGTACATAGGTTTTCAGGGTGCACAATAGAAGTTAAGCTAACACTTTTCAGAGCTTACTGTCAAAGCTTTTACACCAGCGCTTTATGGACCAACTATAAGCAGAGAGCTTACAAAGCTCTTCGAATACAATACAATAACGCCTTCAGGATCTTGATGAGGCTGCCTCGATTTTGCAGCGCCTCGGGCATGTTTGCCGACGCGAGGGTCGATGATTTCTATGCTATCATGCGCAAAAAATCATGCTCATTGGTACGCCGTATTCGAGGCAGCAGCAACGGGATCATAAGGATGATTGCGGGCAAACCAGAGTCGTGTAGTGTACTCAATAAATATATTAAACTACATGTACCTCATCTAATGAAATGTTATTAATGTTATTAAAATGTGAATTGTTTGATTTTAAATTTATTTGATGTCTAATTTAGTTGATTATTAATTTATTTGATTGTTAATTTATTTGATTATTCATATGGCACTAACATAGTTATTAAGACCTTTGTTACTAACAAAATATGGACAAAAATAGTCTGCAATAAATGTATTTTATTTTTTATTTTTTATATATGTCGCAGGCAAATGGTACAATAGGGATTTGGTCAAATCCATAAACTGCTTTAGTTGGTTATTTCACAATTTCACTAACTAGTTTAGTGATTTGATCAAATCACTACCTTTCTTCAGGGAAATAATGCAACGGAGTTGTTATTGTGTGACGCGCTACAAGCGGCTGCGTTTCGCTTCTCCGCACTTCCTCGAGCCTGCACCCCGCGAGAAACTATAAGCTCTGCGCACCGGAATTCCGCCTTCTTTCCAGCTGACAGCTGACAAAGTGTCTCACCGGACTTGAGACCACACTTCTGAGTACCACGCCCTTCTATAGACTGAGCCTACCCACAATCTTGTGTAGTGTGCCCAATCCGAATATTGTGGAAACCTTGATTAAAAGTGCACTGCTATTTATGATCTTCAGTGTGTAATTTATCTTCAATAATTAGTACCCCTGGTCGACTCTGTGCCTAATACGAGGTTACCACGTGATATCTAGCGCCCAACGTGGGGCCATGCAACATCTGCCATGATTGTAGGTACCATTTCCCTGCGACATTTACATATAGAAAAGATTATCGGTCATCACGCTTGCGCAAAGGTATTAGGAAAATCAATACTATCCGTTTACCATTATCGTAACTCAGTAGGTAACGGTAATGTGCACACTGGACGCACATACAACTTGTGATTACCACTTGTGGCTCTGTTGCAGCCGTTGCAGGTAATACAAGTAATGAACGATTTTTTTTAATACATTTCCTATAGTATCGATCACTAGACCACCGATCGCAGCCATTATAGTGGCACGGAGTGGCCCGGTATGTGGCAACACTTTAGTGTTGCCATTCTTTTAAGAATAGGATACATTAACATTCTAAACATGTCCCGGTTATAAAACCGTAACCGAGTCGGTCCCACATTTTGGGACATAATAGTGTAGTCTCGCCTATGCACTACAAAATTATACCAGAACGTCACGTCATGATGACTGTCCGATAATATACTCTATGGACATGACTTATCACCAATTTACAGTCATTAGAATACTTAGATGAGTCTCTGAGAAATACCAATTGGGTTTTTCTGAGTTTTTGTTATCATAGGAATAAACACTAATTCAGTTCAATAAAATCGACCTTACATATTCACTAGCGGTTGCCCGCGACTTCTTCCGTGAGTTTTATTTAGGCTTGAGTTTAAACACCTACCAGAAATGCACTTGTTTTACTACCGTTATTCGAAATACCTGCCAGAATGGATATGCTCAATTGTGTTACATGAAGTATTATAGTAATGAAGCTATTTTCCTTTTTATTCTATGCCATACAAACATATAAACGCCTTTTAAATTAATTTCAGGCTAAATGTATTAGATTATCGCTAAATAAATGTTGCCAATATTTTATTTTACGACCTTTTTTTAACCCGTTGTGTCACACAGCTGGGCAAAGGGTTCCCCCAAGTCTTTCCAGGTATGCTTTTCTTGCGCCGCGCGCCGCCTCGAACCACGACTTTTAATTTAGTAATTTTTGCTGATTCCCATGAGGCCCGATGAAGGGAACTCCGCTTTGCGGAGCTCCTATTTCTGGGTAAGTAGTTTAGAAAAATAAACCAAGAAGGGGATGACGGTGGTCTTTTGGCGGGGTCTTTCAAACCCCGCCATCTCCTTCTAACCTAACCTGTCCGAGTCGGAGTGCCCAAGTTCTGAGCTCACCCAATATTTGGTGAGCATTTATCCATTTTGGTAAGCAAAAGAATATAAGGGTAACTTAAATAAAGGATCTAAAAATTATTTTGGTGAGACGGATCCCAATATTTTGTTTGATAATCATCATTATCATTATCATCATCAGCCGAAAGATGTCCACTGTTGAACAAAGGCCTTCCCCATAAGGCGGGGGGGTGCCATAATCCCCACGCTTGGCAGGCGTTTTGGGGATCGCAGTGAACTTGTCGAGTACACGGAAATCCGAATTTGATTTTGTTTGATAATAAAATATAGCAATCAGGGATAACGTAGCTATTTGTGAAATAATTATGAGTATCGGAATAATAGTTCCATTGATTAGCGCGTTCAAACCAACTCTTCATATTTATAATTTATTTGTTTCAATAGGTTTTTCCCACAGATATAGATAGACCTAGATAACGCAAGAGCAACTACTTCGCGTGCCTATTTTCGTGCCTAACTTACGATAAAAAATCGTAAGTAAAAAAAATAAAGTTAACGTTTCCTTCCACCGGTAAGTCATTTTGTGATTCATATTATGCGTAAGTAATTTAAAAAACAATTATCTTTAATCTAATACCCTCAGTAATACCTGGTAATAAGGAAATAAGGAATAATAAGGAAAAACAAAACATTCGTAAGTATTACATTGTGACGTCCAAAAAATGGCACGCTTGGTTTTCATACAAATCGTGATACTTGCGTTATCTAGGTCTTTCTATATTATGTGGTTTATCCTGATAGCGTGTTCTTTTAGACATCTATGAAGCAGGTCTAACAAGCGAGCCAAATGTTTTAGTTCATTATCTCGTTCACCCTCTTTTCAGGGTCCCGTAGACAACGTGTCTGTCCGTCTTTCTGTCACAACTGCATCTTTTTAACAGTAATAGTTATAATTTTCAAAGGATCGCGTCACTGTGCAAATATAGACTGAAATTGTTATTGGTGTTGCGGAACATTTCGAGCGCCATTCCGACTGGAATTTGGCCGGTTGTGTTATGGGGTTAGGTTTATTTTTGCACTGAGTTGGAAAATCTTCATTGATGTCCTTCGCCCTAGGGGAGGCGGACTAGGGGTCTGTCTCACTCTTACTGACTAAAATCCTCGCCGGGGATCGCGGGAAGTAGTAAGCAAGTAGGTGGAAGGTGCTCTAACTACCTTTTGCGGAGTGGAGTCGCTTGTGTAGTCGCAAAGGCGTATACCTTCACCCTAAAGCTGCAGTTCCACCTGAGAGGCGCGTGTAGGCCATATATTCTAAATAATACAAAAAAAAACATAATCTACCTCTGTTCCACATAATCTTCGAGGTATCAATGTTGAGTCTCGCGAATTTAGACTTCTCTCCTTCTGTCAGCGTGTCAGGGTCGGTCTTGGTGATACCCAGTCTCTTCAGCCTCCTCAACTGGATGGGGGAGAACTTCCTCACGCCCTTGACCTTCGGGACTAGTCTGTCGTACAATGGCCCGTCCTTCTGGGTCAATTCGTGGAAGATTCTGGCGTCCATCTGAGCAGCTAGCAGGTTGTTTGCAGCAGTCACTGCGTGGATGTCGCCTGTTAAGTGGAGGTTGAATTCCTCCATTGGGATAACCTAAGAAGAGGGCAGATTAGGGGTTTTAAAATGATGCGAAAAATTGACAAATCATGATAAAAAAGCTTTTTTACAAAAAAGAAACAACCGCCTTCAAAAAGTGAAAAATAACTTTAACACAGGACACACATGACTTTAGTTTCGGAAGTCGATGACTTTGTTCCGTTTGTTGTTTTGTATTTATTTTTGGGTTTTGTTGTTTTTTTCAAAAGGCGCTGAATCAATTTCGATGAAATGTATATGGGACCATTTCGGAATAAACCCCTTTCAATCATAAAAAAGATTTTTTCAAATCTATATATGACGAAGTTATGGCCGAACATACATAAAAAAAAATACAAACATCCGAATTGATAACCTCCTCCTTTTTGAAGTCGGTTAATAAAATTATCAGACAAGTCGTTGCGAATTAATGAAACTATCAGTTGGTGGTAGTGATGGTGGTGATCAATATCTGTAAGAGGGAAACCGAAGCAAAAAAGCGGTCCCAGGTTCGAATCCCAAGTCAAGCGAAAAGTGTTAGGGGGTTTTTCCGTCAGGAATTTCTCAGTTGCCGCACGGAGTTTGGAAATAAGTGGTATGAAACCACCAGTGCCTCGGAAGCATGTAAATCCGTTGGTCCTGCGCCTGATCCCTTTCCAGTCGTGTCGGATTGCCGTCCCACCGGATTATGAGAGTGGGGCAAGAGGAAGTGCACCTGTATTAGCACACACACTTGTGCAATGGAATGTATCAATATTATATCTCGATAATATAATGTATATCAATTGAAACTGACCGACATTCTGTCGGAAGAAAATGATATAATTAATTAGTAGGTATCATTTTTAAATGACGGTAGAGTAAGTCCTGACTTTCGAAAAGAAGCCGGTAGAAATCGAGTTAAATTGAGTCCTCGCCACTGGAAACTGTTGTTCATTTATTGCGTACTAGCTTTTGCCCGCGACTGCGTCCGCGTGAATGTCGGTTATCGCGGATCCAGACAAAATCGTGAATTAAAAAGTAGCCTATGTCCTTCCCCAGGTTTCATGCTAGTTTCATACTAAGTTTCATCTAGATCGGTCCAGCCGTTTCATCGTGAAAGCGTAACAGACAGAGTTACTTTCGCATTTAATTAGTATGGATTATTACAATAGCCTAATGCTAATGTATAATCGCAAATTATTATGATTATCGCATCAGTAGGGAGCAATTAAAGTATTGTGCAATCATAAGATATGGAGGTTAGGCGGGCAGGGTGATTTACGATTACGATTTATTATTACGATAAAATTATAATTAGTATTTTGTTTGATAATTATAACTTAGTCGTGGACCACCAACAACTAAGTAAGTATATCCGCGCGTGATACACTTGCTCACGCTCAGTACAGACGGAGCAAGAATATGTTCGAGTAGTGTACATTGATTAATTGATAATGAATTAAAATGCAATGGACGTAGAGTACAAAATAGCTTCATTGCGGATTCATATTTTTTGACGACACGGTTGGCGCAGTGGCTGAGCGATCGACTGCTGCGCAGCGTGTTGCGGGTTCGATTCCCGCCCAGGGTAAACATTTGTGTGATGAGCACTTGTGTTTGCCTTGTGTCTGGGTGTTGTTTATCTATATAGGGTGACTGGCAATTAGTGTACGATACTTAAACACCTGATTGTGTTCGTGATAACAAACAAATTTACCGAAGAAAAAATGTTTTTTGTACTGGTTCACTTTTATCACAATAACACAACAGGCGTATGAAATTCACGCGCGCTCACGCCTGTGACCTAAAGTGAACCAGTACAAAAAAAAACATTTTTCTTGGGGAAAGTTGTTTGTTATCATGAACACAATCACTTGTTTAAGTATCGTACACTAATTACCAGTCACCCTATATATGTATGTATTTACAAAAAAAAAAAGAAAGTATTTGTGTATGTATATCAGCTGTCTGACA
Organism: Charanyca ferruginea; assembly: GCA_947361185.1. Taxonomy (NCBI): domain Eukaryota; kingdom Metazoa; phylum Arthropoda; class Insecta; order Lepidoptera; family Noctuidae; genus Charanyca; species Charanyca ferruginea. The sequence goes on from OX376076.1 coordinate 12,839,422, forward strand.
CCCATAGTACAGGGTCTCCCTAGTTTGGGGTCAGATAGCCGTGTGTGAAAAATGTCCCCACACATTATTATGTCCCCACATATTATATAATTTTTTGCTTCGTACGTAATATTACAATTCAATATATTATGTAAGACGGGAGTTTACGCTGGTGGTCTACTTGGTGAAGGTACTTCGTGGAGTGGAGAGTAACCCGGGAGTATTGCAGCGCTTGAGTCTGTGTGTGCCGGACCGCTACGTGTGGAGGCGGCGTCGCCGGCCACTGCTACTGGTACCTACAGCCAGGACTAACTTGCTCGCCAAGGCACCCCTTACCAGAGCTTTCCGTATACGACCTCCAAACTCAGATTGATGTGTTTACATATAGTTGGAGTGAATTCGCAAAGGTATTGCTATTTATGTTATGCTACGAGCAAAATGATAAGTAATTATTATAAAAATGTCAGTAGGTATGTAAATTATGTTAGAGATTAGTGTGGACTACGTATAATACTGTTATAAATACTGTTATAAAGACTGTTACTATTGAATAATTACTTATACGATAAGTAATTATTTAATAGTAATAGTTATTATGTTATTTTGTATATGCTATGTTTTGGTGTTATAGTGGTGTAATGAGTTGATAATGTTGTTATTTTAATTGTTGATATTGTAAGTAAATGTATAGTTTTATTAGTCTAAGGTCTTAACTGTCGCATTAGGGAAACCCCTGTAATGATAGTATAAGCTGTTATAAATAAATAAATAAATTATTATATCATATTAATAAACAGTAAGTTAAATAACAGAATTAAACTTAAACTCGTTAATCTACAATTCTACATCATATAGCTCAGCATAAAAAGGAAGTATTGAAAAAATCCAAAAATGTAGTATGTCTTTTACGTACTTATCCGATTTTGTATGATATTTAAAAAATAAAAACATTTTTATTTTTGGTAGGAATATTTTTTAAAATTTTCTATGGATGATGTAGTATTACCGATTAAAGGGAACACCTTTCGTTAATAAACATACTATATATTAATCATATTTATTATTTTGCACACGATTTACAATTCTTTTTTGTGGTATTAATTCTGATTACAGTCAAGTTTAACAAATAGGTACTGCTGTCTATAATAGCTGATCTGAAGATGACGGCAACGGATGCTTATTGAATGCAAGACTTCCAGGGAAACTAAACACTTGTAAATTTTTTGTTGAACCTAAAACATGCAGCACTGTTGCCAGAATTTGGCCAGTCAGCATGTTTTAGGTTAGGTTAGGTTAGGTTATCAGGTACACCTGATATAGTTGCGGCGTTTTATCGTGGCAATAGTGGTTCTTGCCCTGTTCCAAACCATTTATAGCTTTTATTATTAGTGAAACATGTTGACGGAAACTGAAACAAAGATATCGATATCTATCTATTGTCTATTGTATTGTATTGTATTGTTTAATAGATAGATATCAATATCTTTGTTTCCGTTTTTCAACCGACTTCAAAAAAGAAGGAGGTTCTCTATTATCCTTTTTTTATGTTTGACCACGTATAACTTTTTTCAGTGTCTAGTCCGATTTCGATGATTCTTTTTTTAATTTGATAGTGTATACCTCAAAGTTGGTCTCATATAAATTTCATGAAAATATACCACCCCAAAGGGTGGAAAATTAAGGGACGGCTGAAATTTTTGTTGTCACCGTTTCGTAATTAATGTGTATGATAAGAAGTTTTTTACAATAAGACTTTTTTACAAAAAAGACAACCGCCTTCAAAAACTAAAAAGTAAAAACTAACTTTAAATTCGCCAGTAGGTGGCAATAATACTTTTTAGTTTATAAAGGCGGTTATCTTCTTTGTAAAAATGTTTTGAAAGAAATAATGCTACAAAATGTAGTAGATGATAACTATTGCCATGCTCAAACGCTTTAGCTATTCACAACTGCTATTGGATTAAAAAACATGCATACTACCTATATGCACATACCTGCGAGTAGCCACCACCGGCCGCACCACCCTTAACCCCGAAGGTAGGTCCCTGACTGGGCTGACGCATCACCGCGAACGAGTTGCGACCACGGTGCGCTGACAACGCTTGCACCAGACCCAGTAGTGTGGTACTCTTACCCTCGCCCAGGGGAGTTGGGGTAATGCTGCAGACGATATAAAATCGGTTAATACTTGCCTTTCAAAATCTATAGGTACTAATATTATAGGTAAAGATTGTAAGTTTGGGTTTAGGAGGTAATCTGTCCAACTACAAAAAAAATATTTTAGTTTTTCAGTTTCGTGTTCAGTACCGTCAAACGGGGTGACTTTCAAAATAAGAGGTAACTTTGATAATTACCTAAAATTCTAATATTTTACAAATTTTTACCCGTAAAATTAAACACAGCCGATTATTTAATCTTATATTAAGAATTCAAGTCATTACGCCATGTTTTGTAAACGGTGTAACACACTAAAGATAGTTGGAAGTGGAAAAAATTACGTTCAAAGTTAACCCAGCATATTGGTCAAAAATACGTTCTACGTCGGGGTGAATTTAAAGCAGCAATGCAAATTGTGGGTGTTATCAAAGCAGCCCCATTTTCAATATCAATAAAATGGACAGGTTATCATTTTTTTCTCCTTGTTGGACGTGCAACGCCATCTAGCGGTTAGAAGCGGCGGTCGATCGTCGCGTCGCGAATGAATGGCAGCAGCGCCGCGAAGACTATCGATCGCTGTGCGCCGGCGCACAGACAAACAATCGCCGTGCGCAGCGCGAAGACAACCAATCGCTGTGCACGGCGCCAAGACGACCAATCGCTGTGCGCCTGCGCAGAGACGACTGACTACCGTGCGCCTGCGCGGAAACTACCAATCGCAATGCGCGGGCGCGAATACGGCCAATCGCCGTGCGTGGAGCGGCTCGCGTATCGGTCTTCGGGTCTGTTGCTCACTCTGCGTTCAGTGTTCGCGTTCATTAAAACTTCATTCAGTGTTTCCGTAAAAACTTGACTATACTATAAAATCCAGTGCTCTGTAGCGACCAACACTCCCTGTCCGATCCAGATGACGCTATTACCCTCCTTCAAGAACGAAATAGGGCCACTAGCACATTAGTTAAACACAGATACAGATTACAGTCATTCCGACCTCGCCGCCGAGGTCCCTCGCGACGACCCCGTAACGCCCCCCCCCCCCCCCCCCCGACCCTTGCTAGCGCCAGCCCGCGTCGCTAAGCCCTTAGCTTTAAAATAGCCCCTAATTAATGGAGACCCGATCCAGCCTGTCCCTTTGCTGCCCTCTCTCAGTGGCGACCTAAGCCGAGGCTCGTCCCCACAGGGGGTGCCCTTAGCGTAGTCACTTAGTTTATAAGTTTTTGCCCTGGCTGGAGGCCCTAAAAGTCACTTTTAAGGCACCAAAGGATTGTCCGGTTAAGCAGTAACCAACCATCAGGTTGAACTGCGAGATGCCATACAGAAAAAAAAAAAAAAAAAAAAAGCGACCAACACTAGAGGTAGGACCTTGTTCCACCTGTGTTCCTCCCTTAACTTCGATGTCATCGCCCCGATGACTCCCACTCATTTCCCCCATGACCCCAACCATCGTCCCGACATCCTCAATATAGCGCTGCTCAAGAATGTAAACCTCCGTTTGCAATCCATTGAGACGCTACACGAGCTCACCTCCGATCACCGGCCTGTGGTCATGGAATTAAATTCTCGTACCGGCCCCGCTGACCCCAGTCAGCCCCCACCAACTCAAGTTATAACCGACTGGAGGAAAGTAAGCGAAAGCCTACAATCCACCACGTCGCCCGACTTGGACGCCATACCCGACCACTTGGTGACAGTCGCAGACACGACGGCCGCGATCGACTCGTTCACAAGTCACGTACAATCTGTCTTGAACGATTGTTCTAGGGAGGTTCCGGCGATGAGTGATCATCGCTAGAAACTACCAGATGATGTGCGTGAATTGTTGACCGAGAAGAACGCTGCTGTCCGTGCATATAGCGCCTTCCCCTGCGATACGAACAAAGCCCACATGCGTTCCTTACAGCGTGCTGTAAAGGAACGCATTGCGGAGTGGCGTTCAAACCGTTGGGACAAGACGCTTAGCGAACTCGAGCCCACGCACCAAGCCTTCTGGCAGTTGCAGGGGTCACTTCGTTCCTCTAATGAGGCCTCCATGCCCCCCCCTAGTTCGACCCGACAAAACCGTCGCCTTCGATAGCCTAGCCGACAGCCTTGAGTCACAATGCTCTCCTAGTTCCCTACCAGTAGACCAAGCGCACCTCTCCAAGGTCGATGCTGAAGTCGAACGTAGAGCCTCCCTTCCCCCGTCGAAGACCCTGATTATCCTCTGCCTCCCGTCACCCCAGACGAAGTGCAGGATATTATCAAGAGGCTCAAACTCCGCAAAGCCCCTGGCTCTAATCGCATCACCAATAAGGTGTTTAAACTCCTACCCGCCGCCCTGATAATGCTAATGACTGCCATCTTCAACGGCGCTCTAAGCAACAACATTTTTCCTCAGGCATGGAAAGAAGCCACTGTTATCGGCATTCCGAAACCAGACAAACCCAAGTCTGACCCCTCCAGTTATCGCCCCATCAGTTTACTCAACACTCTCGGCAAAATCTACGAGAGACTTATTTATAAGCGTCTCAACGATTATGTCGAAGCTAAGAGTCTCATTCCCGACGAGCAATTCGGCTTTCGTACCGAACACAGCTGCGTCCAACAGGTCCACCGCATCGTCGAGCATGTAAGCGTTGAGTTCCAACGCGGCTTGAAGACCGGTGCGCTCTTCTTCGATATAGCGAAGGCATTCGATAAAGTCTGGCACAACGGCTTAATATACAAGCTTTACCTACTGGGTGTGCCGGATCGTCTCGTACTGATCTTACGAGACTTTCTGTCGAATCGCACCTTTCGTTATCGCGTCGAGGGGGTACTCTCGTCTCTACGTCCCACATTCCAAAGAACAGACAGGCTCATTTGGCTTTATTCGCCGATGACACGGCCATTTATTGCACTGGTCCAACCCAGTCCGCATAGCCCGCATCCTCCAAGACTCCGCAAACGCACTAGGCGCTTGGTTCCGGAGATGGAGAATCACAGTCAACCCCGCCAAGAGTCAGGCAGTGCTGTTTTCCAAACCGCGCATCAACCCCTCCTTTCCCAGTCCGATATCCATGTTCGGCGAGTCTATCCCTTGGGAGAAGCAAGCCAAATACCTAGGAGTGATTCTCGACCGCCACCTAACCTTCGCTGAGCACATAAAGCAGGTGCGTTCGCGCGCCGCTTTCGCTCAAGGTAGACTTCACTGTATGTTGAATGCACGTAGCAAATTGTCACTCAAGTGCAAATTGCGTACCTACACCGCGTGCATTCGTCCCATCATGACCTACGCCTGTGCTGTATTCGCACACGTAAAGGCATACCGTCTTTACAGAATGCAAACCCTACAAAACCGCTTCTTGCGAAAAATAACGGGCGCCCCGTTCTATGTTCGCAACGAGAACCTGCATCTCGATCTCAAACTCCCGACCATCCGTCAATTCATGAAGCGCGCTTGCAAGCGCTTCTTCGATCAAGCGGAGAAATACCGCAACCCGCTCGTCGTAGCGGCCGCCCGATACACCCCTTCCCGTATTAGCAGGACCCGTCGTCCACGTCATACCCTATCCGATCCAGATGACGCTATTACCCTCCTTCAGGAAAGAAATAGGGCCACTAGCACATTAGTTAAACACAGACACAGAGTACCGTCATTCCGACCTCGCCGTGTAGGTCCCTCGCGACGACCCCGTAACGCCCCCCCCCCCTTGCTAGCGCCAGCCCGCGTCGCTGAGCCCTTAGCTTTAAAATAGCCAATAATTAATGGAAACCCGATCCAGCCTGTCCCTTTGCTGCCCTCTCTCAGTGACGACCTAAGCCGAGGCCCATACCCCACAGGGGGTGCCCTTAGCGTAGTCACTTAGTTTATAAGTTTTTGCCCTGGCTGGAGGCCCTAAAAATCACTTTTTAAGGCACCACAGGATTGTCCGGTTAAGCAGTAACCAACCCTCAGGTTGAACTGCGAGATGCCATACAGAAAAACAAAAAAAAAAAAAAGATTAAACTTTATTACTACAAAATTATACGTTACTGTGAACAGCATTGTAAACCAACCATTCGTTATAATAAAACTATATTTCAAACCGGAGTAAGAGTCTCATTGAAGCAGTACCGGGGAATCACAGGGGGCACTCAACCCAACACTCCTATATGATTAATAAATTTTAAGTAAACAAGGTTATTTGTGTTTTCATTCAAAAAGTAGTCATTAATTTTATTTCTTTCAGATTTTTAATTCTAATATTGTAAAAGCTATGTAGGTTTTTATTTCAAAACTAACCAATCTCACCCCTTTTGAGCGGTATCTAAGTTGTAGGTAAAAAAACCTTTTAACACCACCTGCTCGACATAATTATGTCATGCAAACCTAACCTAAAGTAAGCCATTTAAGACCTGAGGTCTAACAGGGCATTCATCATACTTACTATACTCTTTGAGGGCATTAATATTGTACTAAATTTCATTATGACTCGCTGGTCATTAATGTGATTTGAATTTGGAACATAAAGTACAAATCGCTGTAATCGCATACGAACATTTACGATAGGTAGTAGGTACATACTAATTCCATGCATTCACCATTAAGATCCGCACTAAAAAATACATTGTTGGAAAATTGAACTGGCCACCACGAGTAGAATAAAAATAAAAGAAAAATAGTACACAAATTAAAATACTTTGATCCTAGTACTATTGCTTTTTATTGTCTCGTAGATAGTGTGAAAAGTAGAGTATGCTCCTCGGGGATAAAGGTGTCTTCGTCTTGGGCGACCTTGAATCTCACGCTGCACTCAGGATTCTTGTCTTAACTCCCTCGCTTTGCTCGGGCTTCAATACAGCGCCCGCTACATAAGACACTACTTTATCCCCTTAGTGCATAATCTACTATTTAGACGGTCCTAAGCTCGTAAAAATATGAACGGAAAATTGGTATACAATAAGTAGGTAAGTAAGATTAGAGGAACTCGTGTCTAAGTAAACCCCGTCGCCGTACGGACCGACCGGTCAATATGTTTAAGTTACGCTTGCTGCGGTCGGTCCGTAGATGGGTGACCATCCATTTTAATACTGAGACCACTCGGAAAGCACGTTAAGCGATTGGACAATGCTGTCACTCGTAGATTTTCGACAGTCGTTATAGGTAGTGAGAAGCTAGAAAATCTGACTATACTACACTAGTAAGTCAAGGGGTATCGTGTTACCCAGCCACTGGGTTGTGAAGGTCAGATATACAGTCGCTCTATGTAAAACACTGGTATTCAGCTGCATCCGGTTAGACTGGAAGACGGCGCCAACATAATTGGGAAAAGGCTAGGCTAGGGTTGCCAACCCTACTATATAATATAGTATCCTACTATATAATATAGTATCCTACTATATAATATAGTATCCTACTATATTAGAGGCCCGACTACTATATTTTTGACACAAAACAAAACGTCAATACCTATTTTTAACGAATCTGGAATGTCAAATTCACAGATGCGTTCGATAATTCACAAAATATTCTTCAAAAAAATAAAGTACCTACCAAATTTTTGGAACCTACTATTTTTTTTTTTCATTTTTCGTTATCAACTATATTTTTATGGGTAAACATTATAGAACTACTATTTTTGACCGACAAAGAGTTGGCAACCCTAGGCTAGGCAGACGATGAGTGATAGAAAGTTATTACAGAGTACACTATTGCAGAGTGTATCACAGAATATTTTTTATGATATACCTAGTTATTTGACTTTCGCGCAGACGAAAACACGAGCAGAAGCCAGTATATAATATAAACTTTGTTTGTTTTAAATGTGTCTTTTTGTTTTCCCTTTTCTCTCGTATACTTATTTCAAACATTGAGTCTTCAATTATGGTTTAGGGTTACTTTATTTTACTTAAATTACAACGATGAACGTTTTCATTCTAGTAAATTAAACAAATAATAATATCAAGCCTATGTCCTCAGGAGGATAGGCAGAAGTGAACACTACACGGTTTTTAACAATCCCTGATGCAAAAGCTTGCGAGTTTGCCTCGCCATTAATCGTGCAAAAGGAGGCGAGTTTAATGGCAGGAGCCGGGTTTAGGGTAAACAAACATTCACATTTTATTTTTGCAACTTGTTATTTGGAGAACAATACGGCGTCGTTTGACGACAACTCATTGTCTTGTTTCCCCATTGAGCTTTTCGACTCCATTAAGGTTTTTAAAGCTACCCTTTTCATTTTATGTATTGCATTAATAGTCTAAACTATAGTTATTCATTTATATTCCCTGTAAGGTCAAGACGGAAACTATATGGTAAGACTTTCTTTCCCCAATTCAAAAATAATAATAAAATGTAGGTACCAAAGGAGATAAGATAACCCAGTCGGATATAGTTGAAGTTTATTTAGAAACCAAACCAAATTAATACAGAATAAAGAGTTAATCAATTAAATTAAATTTCATTCGAAAACAGCCGTCGGTTTCTAAGTAAACGTCAACTGAATCCGACGACCTGGGCCTCAAGTCTGCTATTTCAATAGTGTCAGAATGGTCTATCATTGATTTCATAATTGTTGATTTTGACAAGTTTGATAATCTACTAACATAATGGCGTCATTATGATTTTCCAATGGTCAACCACTGACACACCATTGAAAGAAATGATATAGAATGGTAATCTCGTACAAAATGACAACTGAATGACTGACTTAAGGCGACGATATACGACTTTTACAGATTTTAAACTGACAATCACGTCAAAATGTGCAGTGTAAATGATTTGAAAAAAATATATGTTAAACTAGAACATTCTCTTAATCATATAGAAAGTGAATATTTTTGATTAAGTTCATATTAAATAGTTTAATTAACTCGTGAAGTTGTGTCTGACGCGGACAAAACATTGACAATCACACAAAATCTACCAGGTATAATTAAACGAAACTTACACCATCTTACAGACAATTTTATTATCTATCTTTTAGTATACGCCTTTTTATTAATTTTGAAAGAATACTACTTTTATTTAATTTTTTCGACTAAACTTTGAGAGTTTTGGACGCAAAACTGATGCAGAACTGACGCAGTCTGCGTCCAAAACTTTCAAAATTTAGTCGAAAAAATGAAATAAAAGTAGTATTCTTTCAAAATTAAAAAAAAAGGCGTATACTAAAAGATAAATAATAAAATTGTTTGTAAGATAGTGTAAGTTTCGGATAATTATACCTGGTAGATTTTGTGCGATTGTCAATGTTTTGTCCGCGTCAGACACAACTTCACGAGTTAATTAAACTATTTAATATGAACTTAATCAAAAATATTCACTTTCTATATGATTAAGAGAATGTTCTAGTTTAACATATATTTTTTTCAAATCATTTACACTGCACATTTTGACGTGATTGTCAGTTTAAAATCTGTAAAAGTCGTATATCGTCGCCTTAAGCGGTAATCTGCTAAAATTTTGACAGTTGCTTTGATCAGTGACCTACCATTAGAACGTCAATGTGCAGTCATTGTTTTTAATTCGACCGACCAATGATCGACCATTATAAATTTAGCAGATTACGAACTTTTAGCAAAATGACAATTGGATCGTGTTGGAATGATGAAATTATAAAAATCGCAGACTTGGCCCCCTGGTTACTTATCTCTTTTGGTGACTGTACATTTACGTATAGAGCGTACTTAGAAACTCACCCAGCAACTACGATGTACTTGCCGCCCTGTTGGTTCCTCAGTCTATCTAGCACCGACAGAGATATCTTGGCCTTGGTGCGTCCGTACTGCGACACTTCATTGGAAAAGAGTCCAATTTCGTGCGCCAACTCACTAATGTCCTTAGGCTTCTGAGAGCGGGCGATCACAATGTCGCTGGAAAGAAAATAATATCAAAGTTTTATTAATCTATACTTAATATTAAAAATACGTTAGTAACTCTTGTCTGCTAAGCTTTCACGATGAAACGGCTGAACACATTTTGATGATGGTATGAAAATAGCTTGAACCCTGGGGAAGGACAGTGACTACTGTTTAATCCGCGACTTCGTCTGCATCCACGATAACCGATATTCACGCAGACGAAGTAGCAGGTACTAGTAACATATAATCAAAATAATAGGTATGACTAAAATCGTTGAAGAAGGCGATTAAGGGACAATCAGGAAATCGAATAGCAGCGGCTTTCGTGTACTCAACAACTTCACTGCGATCCCCAAGACGTCTGCCAAGGGCAGGTATTATGGCACCCCCCCCCCCCCTCCCTTAGGTGGTAGGCCTTTATTCAAAAGTAGACGTCTTCCGGTTGATGATGATGATGCAACTAGATTCAAATTTTCTAATATGACGTTCAAAAGTGCCTTTTAACACGTTGGCGGACAGTAACGGCCACAGGCGTCTAGGTAGCTAAAAGTGATACGACAGTACGTCTGTCGACGTCTGAGTTTTTACTTGCATAAAATCAGTACGCCACACGACGACCGATTTTCCATACTATCATAAAGAACGGCATGTTGTACTATCACCACAGGTATAATTAAGGCTTTCGTACTGTCACTACACAATTTTTAAAAATTCGTCAAAGTTGGTACCTCCACGCACACATTTATGGTCCCCTCCCTACGCACACTACGCCCGTGGGCGTCGTAGTTACATACGATAAGTAGAGTAGTGTGCCGCTGCGGTCGCTACATCTTTTTTTCTGATGATGGGGAGTACGGATCGCAGAACGCCTTACGACGTACTTACGCCTAGATCCGTTCTGGTTCCGTCATAACAAATATTTTTTCAAAACCATGCGTTGAGACACTACGCCCTTGGGCAATGTATGAAAATAAGTAGTGTCTCAGTAGCCGCAACCAGTGAGATAGTACTGTCCACCAATGTGTTAATAGCCTAATTTAAATAAATGATCCGACATTGACTTTGACCTTGACATTGACTTCGAATTTGATGATAATGGTCGTTTCCCGGACAAGCTACTACTACTGACCTGGGCGGCGGCGACAGCGGCGTGACGCGCAGGGGCCGGAGCGGCCAGGCGCGCCAGCAGGCTGTCCAGACAAGCGCTACTACTACTACTACTGGTGTAGCACTGACCTGACTACTACTACTGGCGTAGCACTGACCTGACTACTACTACTGGCGTAGCACTGACCTGACTACTACTACTGGTGTAGCACTGACCTGACTACTACTACTGGTGTAGCACTGACCTGACTACTACTACTGGTGTAGCACTGACCTGACTACTACTACTGGTGTAGCACTGACCTGACTACTACTACTGGTGTAGCACTGACCTGACTACTACTACTGGCGTAGCACTGACCTGACTACTACTACTGGTGTAGCACTGACCTGACTACTACTACTGGTGTAGCACAGACCTGACTACTACTACTGGTGTAGCACTGACCTGACTACTACTACTGGCGTAGCACTGACCTGACTACTACTACTGGTGTAGCACTGACCTGACTACTACTACTGGCGTAGCACTGACCTGACTACTACTACTGGTGTAGCACTGACCTGACTACTACTACTGGCGTAGCACTGACCTGACTACTACTACTGGTGTAGCACTGACCTGACTACTACTACTGGCGTAGCACTGACCTGACTACTACTACTGGTGTAGCACTTACCTGACTACTACTACTGGTGTAGCACTGACCTGATTACAACTACTGGTGTAGCACTGACCTGACTACTACTACTGGTGGTGTAGCACTGACCTGACTACTACTACTGGTGGTGTAGCACTGACCTGACTACTACTACTGGTGGTGTAGCACTGACCTGACTACTACTACTGGTGTAGCACTGACCTGACTACTACTACTGGTGGTGTAGCACTGACCTGACTACTACTACTGGTGGTGTAGCACTGACCTGACTACTACTACTGGCGTAGCACTGACCTGACTACTACTACTGGTGTAGCACTGACCTGACTACTACTACTGGTGTAGCACTGACCTGACTACTACTACTGGTGTAGCACTGACCTGACTACTACTACTGGTGCAGCACTGACCTGACTACTACTACTGGTGCAGCACTGACCTGACTACTACTACTGGCGTAGCACTGACCTGACTGCTACTACTGGTGTAGCACTGACCTGACTACTACTACTGATGTAGCACTGACCTGACTACAACTACTGGTGGTGTAGCACTGACCTGACTACTACTACTGGTGTAGCACTGACCTGACTACTACTACTGTTGTAGCACTGACCTGACTACTACTACTGGTGGTGTAGCACTGACCTGACTACTACTACTGGTGTAGCACTGACCTGACTACTACTACTGGTGTAGCACTGACCTGACTACTACTACTGGTGTAGCACTGACCTGACTACTACTACTGGTGGTGTAGCACTGACCTGACTACTACTACTGGTGTAGCACTGACCTGACTACTACTACTGGTGGTGTAGCACTGACCTGACTACTACTACTGGTGTAGCACTGACCTGACTACTACTACTGGTGTAGCACTGACCTGACTACTACTACTGGTGGTGTAGCACTGACCTGACTACTACTACTGGTGTAGCACTGACCTGACTACTACTACTGGTGGTGTAGCACTGACCTGACTACTACTACTGGTGTAGCACTGACCTGACTACTACTACTGGTGTAGCACTGACCTGACTACTACTACTGGTGGTGTAGCACTGACCTGACTACTACTACTGGTGTAGCACTGACCTGACTACTACTACTGGTGTAGCACTGACCTGACTACTACTACTGGTGTAGCACTGACCTGACTACTACTACTGGTGGTGTAGCACTGACCTGACTACTACTACTGGTGTAGCACTGACCTGACTACTACTACTGGTGGTGTAGCACTGACCTGATCACTACTACTGGTGTAGCACTGACCTGACTACTACTACTGGCGTAGCACTGACCTGACTACTACTACTGGTGTAGCACTGACCTGACTACTACTACTGGTGTAGCACTGACCTGACTACTACTACTGGTGTAGCACTGACCTGACTACTACTACTGGTGTAGCACTGACCTGACTACTACTACTGGTGGTGTAGCACTGACCTGACTACTACTACTGGTGTAGCACTGACCTGACTACTACTACTGGTGTAGCACTGACCTGACTACTACTACTGGTGGTGTAGCACTGACCTGACTACTACTACTGGTGTAGCACTGACCTGACTACTACTACTGGTGGTGTAGCACTGACCTGACTACTACTACTGGTGTAGCACTGACCTGACTACTACTACTGGTGTAGCACTGACCTGACTACTACTACTGGTGGTGTAGCACTGACCTGACTACTACTACTGGTGTAGCACTGACCTGACTACTACTACTGGTGGTGTAGCACTGACCTGACTACTACTACTGGTGTAGCACTGACCTGACTACTACTACTGGTGTAGCACTGACCTGACTACTACTACTGGTGGTGTAGCACTGACCTGACTACTACTACTGGTGTAGCACTGACCTGACTACTACTACTGGTGTAGCACTGACCTGACTACTACTACTGGTGTAGCACTGACCTGACTACTACTACTGGTGGTGTAGCACTGACCTGACTACTACTACTGGTGTAGCACTGACCTGACTACTACTACTGGTGGTGTAGCACTGACCTGATCACTACTACTGGTGTAGCACTGACCTGACTACTACTACTGGCGTAGCACTGACCTGACTACTACTACTGGTGTAGCACTGACCTGACTACTACTACTGGTGTAGCACTGACCTGACTACTACTACTGGTGTAGCACTGACCTGACTACTACTACTGGTGTAGCACTGACCTGACTACTACTACTGGTGGTGTAGCACTGACCTGACTACTACTACTGGTGTAGCACTGACCTGACTACTACTACTGGTGGTGTAGCACTGACCTGACTACTACTACTGGTGTAGCACTGACCTGGGCGGCGGCGACAGCGGCGTCACGCGCAGGGGGCGGAGCGGCCAGGCGGGCGCCAGCAGGCGGTCCAGCTGGCGCCGCGCGGCCTGCACAGTGTTGCGCATGAGCATGGCCACGGTCATGGGCCCCACGCCGCCCGGCACCGGCGTCACGTGCGACGCCACGGACACGGCCTCCGCATACGCCACGTCACCCACCAAACGCTGGCCAGACTTCTTTGTAGGATCTGCGAAGGTTACCATTATGATTATTACTAGCTTTTGCCCGCGACTTCGTCCGCGTGAATGTCGGTTATAGTGGATGCAGACAAAGTTGCGAATTAAAAAGTAGCCTATGTCCTTCCCCAGGGTTCAAGCTATTTAACTTCCAAATTTCATCAAAATCGATTCAGTCGTTTCATCGTGAAAGCGTAACAGACAGAGTTACTTTCACATTTATAATATTAGTATGGATTTATTCATTTTTCCCTCCGTGCCTCGGAAAGCACGTAAAGCCGTTGTTTCCGGCTGTCATTTGTAGATCTTTAGCAGTCGTTATGGGTAGTCAGAAGCCAGAAACTCTGACAACCAGTCTTATCAAGGAGTATCGTGTTACCCAGTAATTGGGTTGTGGAGGTCCGATAGGCAGTCGCTCCATGTAAAACTCAGCTGCATCCGGTTAGAATGGAAGCCGACCCCAATATAGTTGGGAAAAGGCTAGGCAGATGATGATGATTCATTTATCAGACTACAAAGAGGTCCACTGTGTTGGTAACAATATAACTTAATAGCCTATGTTAGTACTTGATAACTAGAACAGATCGGTTACGATTATATTAGCGCCCACACTAGCGGGCTACCTGCCCGGGCGGCTATCGATTGCAGGATAGTATTAGGACTGCCACGCAGCCTGTGGAGTAACAAGGCAAATTTCTTACGCCACAACATATCGAAACTGTCAGTAAACATTGTTGAGGCACTACAGAAGCGTAGCAGTCGCAACAATACCCTGAACGAATCTCGACTCTTATGAAACAGAGAATTATTTGACAAAAGTGCTAAAAAGTTCAATTTTAATCCATAGGTAAGCAGGGCAACTATTGCTGCTACCTGCGGTAGTTGCTTTTCGTAAACTTAATACTTACCGGATCTGAACACAAAATCGCCGATCGCCGCAGTTAAAATAACCAGTCTCCTTTGGCCCAAACACTTTAAATTTGTTTCATACTAACTTTTAAAAACATCACTAAACGTCACAGAATAAAGAAAGTATTATACCTAAATTGAAACAGGTCCTAAAGCACTGCAATTTTCTGGTCATTGATTATTATGATTACAACCGAACAATTAATAATTTCTGCAAAATGGTTTGAATTGCACGTTCGAGCTTGCACTGCAGACGATCGGACACCGCCGCCAAATGTTTTGTTTAAACCACCTATTGTCACGTCGTTATACATTTACAATAACCATCAATATTTTTGTTCTTAGCCGGGAAGCCATTGTTCGTACGCACCAGCAATGGCATTGATGCCACAGTCGATGACTACCGCGCCAGGCTTGATCCAAGAGCCGCGGACCATCTCACCTCTACCGATGGCTACCACCAGAATGTCAGCTGTCTTTGTCTGTGGAAAATGGAACAGATTTCATCTAAATGGGCCTCAAAAAGAAATAAATTGAAATAGGTATTTCTATGAGAACTCAAAAGACTTCTGGCCCAAGATAGACACAGTCTCACCTTTAGTGTGAGAGAGTAGTTTCTATAGTGTACGAGTACTTACGTGTGTGAGTGTAGTGTGTGTGTATGTGTGCGTGAGTGTGTGTGTGTGTGGGTGTGGGAGTAGGTGTGTGTGTGTGTGATCACTGTAGCTAGGACGATAGTCTATTAAGTTCTTCATACATAGGTCGTTCCGCGGTCCCTAGGACTATATAGTAATCTACCTGAGGAGCTAAAATTACATAATCTACTAGAAAAACTGATACAAGTAGACAAGCAACTCACAATCTCACTCAAGTCCTTAGTCTTGGAGTGGCAGACGGTGACGGTAGCGTGTTCCCACTTCAGGAGCTCAGAGACTGGGGTGCCGACAATACGGCTGCGGCCCAGCACGACCACATTCTTGCCAGCAATAGACACGCCCGTGCGCTTGATCAGCTCGATGCAGCCCGCCGGAGTACACGGAACGAAACCGGAGAGGTCACCCACTGCCACGCGACCCTCGTTTATTGTGTTCAATCTGATGAAAGAGACAGAAATATACATTATAACTAGCCTACCCGACAGACGTTGTCCTGTCCCTATCTACTTTACCCACCTACCAACGTATCTACCTACCCACCAATGTATCCACCTACCTACCTACCCTACCCTACCTACCTACCACAAATTTATCACCGTTTAAAGCTCGAATGCTCGTTGCGAACATTATACATGAACTCGCACGTCACGGCGTCGCCGCGTCGTCGGCCCGGGCACTGTAGCTCCGTCGCCGCGCGCCGAGTTCGTATAAAATGTTCAAAACTATACCTCTTCACGGACACGGACCGTCCCCGTCCTGGGCACAGCCCGGACATGTGTGTATAGAGCTATAACCTTCTCTGGACTTACACAAATATTTCAAGACCAAAATTAGCCAAATCAGTCCAGCCGTTCTCGAGTTTTAGCGAACAACGATTCATTTTTATTATATAGATAGATAGAAGATGAATAATAATAACAATACCAGCCTATAATTGTCCCACTGCAGGGCAAAGGCTTCTTCTCATACAGAGAAGGCACCAGCATTGATCACACGCTGGCTCAAGGAAAATATATAGATATGAAAAAAAAAAATCTTGAAGATCATTTTACGTTGCTAACCGAGCGATTCTGGGTTTTATCTCTAACGTAGGAAGAGCGTAAATCAATTTAAAACATGTCTATTTAAGTTGGTTAAAACTGAATTTGTGTTTTGGTGCAATATTTGGATTGACCTTGATTTACCTTGATCTATTATTTCGCAATTAAACAAAACAGGGCGCATCACCATCCAAAATAAAAACAAGTCATTTTTGAGAAACCTTTCCCTGTTTTAGACGCAGAAAAACAAGTTTTTTTTTATAAAATGTAATAAGAATTACCCGTCAACATCCTTGTCTGCTGACACGGCATCGGTGATTTTGTTAGCGTCGATGGGGTGTGAGGAGTCTAGGGGCATCTGCACGATGATGCCGTGAACGTATGGGGAGTCATTCAGACTCGTGATCTTTGCCAACAACTGCAACAACAAAAATATAACTGTATTTAAGTACTCCATTCATTATAATTTTAAACAAATATCATCATAACGCTATCATAATTTCACGATAAATACAAAGCAAAGTAAACAATATGCCATTAAGCAAATATAACAATCATCATCATATCAGTATATTGCTGAATGTAGGCCTCCCCCAGAGATCGGCAACCAACCCGGTCTTGGGCAGCCCGCATCCGTCCGCTGCCAGCCACCTTCTTTAAATCGTCGGTCCATCGTGCCGCAGGGCGTCTACGCTTGCTTAAAAGTGGTCTCCACTCTAGAGCGTGTCTGCTCCATCTACCGTCTGTCCGTCTGCAGACGTTGCCGGCCCACTTTCACTTCAGCGTGCTAATTCGACGCGCAATGTCAGTGACTTTAGTTCTCTGGCGAATAACTTCATTGCGAATTCTATCCACCAGAGAAACCCCGAGCATCGCTCTGAGGCCCACGGTGACTGTCCACGTTTCGGCTTCGTAAGTCATTACGGGTAGGACGCACTGGTTAAAGTCCCTGGTCTTAAGGGATTGTGGAATCGACGATTTAAAGATAATAATATCACGTAACTTCCTGAATACAGCCCACCCAGGCGTATCCTTCTGTTCGCCTCCTTCTCGTAGTTGTGCCGCCCCAGTTGTATATTTTGGCCAAGATATATGTACTCTTGCACAACCTCGAGAATAGCGCCATTTACGTCTACGGGTCTTTGGAAGACATGACCATTGTACATGATTTTGGGCTTATCTAGTATTATAACATAGGTATGCTAATAATTATCGTTATTCACTTGACTATTGACATGACTCCTGGAGTCACGTTATCATTGTTTAACTATTGTGTCCGCTAATTGGACAGTTGAGCTCATATTTGGCTGCTTTTTATATATCTAATAATTTAATGGAGTACCTATAGTCCGGTTTTTGTAGAAGGTACTGCATAACCGAAGTATATCTATACAATAGTACCAAATTAATGATTAAATATCTTGACTTATTGCGTTAATGGACACTCATTTCAGGTAACTCAGGCTAAGAACTCACGAAGCGGTTTTTACCCGCGCCTGCCGCGGTGGAGTAACAGCCCAACTCACCGACAGACCGGAGTTCTGTGCGGTTACACAGCGGTCGCGGTTGCAGTTGGCGGTCGATTATCGCAAGACGGGCGGCCCCCTCACAACGTTGCGAGGGGGCGCAACCCGAAGAGGCTGTGGGAGACCGCGGCCCGCGTGATTCTACTAGTTGCCTGCCGGTGCAGCGGGATTGGCAAAACCACTGTGCACATCACGGGCGTAAAACGCGTCGTGAAATGTATGCATTCTTCAGAAGCTGCGGGCCCGCAACTGCGGCGGACGCGGGTGAAAACCGCTTCGTGAGTTCTTAGCCTAAGCAGGTCGAATCGATAGCTATTTGGACGTTTATCAGTATTTTTGAAAGCCAGCCAAGATCGGACTCGTTGGTTTTGAAAAATAGAACACTGCTTGTATTATTGCACCATCCGCAGATTCTGGGAAGTAATGACACATGGCAAACTAAAATAACTGCTTTTGTACCTTTGTGCGTGAAGTTTAAAAAAATAATTGAATAATAAAGGAAAGTGTTTAATTAACTGGTTCATATTATCAAATATTCATAAGTACCCACGTCACCTGCTGTAGCCGTACCTAAGTAGCGAATGAAAATTTTTGAAAACCTAATAATTCCACTTGATTTTGTCGAAATCGGGTCTACCAAATTAACTAATTATTTGAGTATTTCTTGCACTATTTTGTTTTTTTTTTAGTTTCGAAATAGGACATCCACGTAGACTTGGAAATGTAGGTTTGATTTGTAGGTATGCTAGTGAAGTATGAACACTTGTGCCCAACTTGTGCCTTAGTGCCTAGCCCGGAATACAGGCTGTAATTTTTTTTTACGCAACTTAATATTTTAAGGTTTAAAAGAAAACAGCGTGTAGACCATATGAATCGATCCTGAGTCAAACCACAATCTTTCAATGGAATACAATCTTAAAACCTGACACGGAGAAAGTGGAGTATTGAATCATGACCTATGGCTTCCATCATTGTTTCGACATAAAGCACCCTAAATTATCAAAACATAACACCCCGATTCACGCCCTTCCTCCGAAATTTAAAGTAAATAGGTACCAGGTGCTTGAAAATAAACCATGTAACTCGACAACAGCCACTTTACCGCCATTGAAAAATGGCACAGCAAGTAAGTAATTTACTATACCCAAATAATATAAACACAGATATTTTAAATACATGGTGTATTCATAACATCTGCAGTGTGAATTCATAAAATCATTGTAAACACGCCTATGCTTTTGTCATAGCCTTAAATTCCAACAACAAAACTGATTCCGCTAAAATAACCCAGGCGCAATGGTCCGTCCGTATGGTGTCGGACGTAAAGAATAGCACCATCCCATATCTTCCCGTGGATGTCGAAAGGGACGTACCAGAGAATGGGCAGTAGCGTTCTCTGTGCATTTGTAACAACCATACTGCGATCGCCAACCCGCCAAGCGTGGCGATTATGGCAAAATCCCCCCTTGGAGGAGGCCTATGTCCAGCACTGGACGTCTTTCGGCTAATGATGTCATCATCATTTCAGCCGAAAGACGTCCAGGCGCAAATAAAAATTAAACAATATTTGCTTCTACTTGATCTTACAAATATTAATCGGTTGCTCTGGTACCTACCTACATACATCATCTTCTATACAAGTGAAGTTGGTAAGTCGTTACCTACGGTATGTAATCTGCGCAAGTATTATTAAATGAAAGTGTAATTATGTAAGTATAACAACATCCATGTAGGTAGTACCTACTTATAGATATAGTAGGTATATTTTCTTTAACATAACATTTCGAGAATAGTCTCGTATCGTGCGATTGAATGTCTTTGTTACATCATTCGAACACAACAGTAAACAGTTTATTATGAGCTGAATGATATGTCTTATCACGATGTCAATAGTTCAAGTTGTGTCGGTGGATAAAATGTTCTTACGTTTTTATGGGATTCGGTAATAGGAATAGGTAATCGATAACTATTGGTGCAATGGAATAATCTCTTTATTTTCAATGGCGGTAATGGAATGTTTTAGAACACTCTGGTGTGTGATATCTAAAACTCCTGTTTTTAACCACAAACTAATCAAAACTTCTATGCCCGTCTTAAGAAATAAATTGAAAGACTCAATCAACATTTATTGAGACCTCAATCAACATTTTTTGAGACCTCTAGCACGAACTCCGGCAGAATTATCCTGTCAATTTTATAATTAAAATCTCCCTAATACCATTTGTTGCAGCAATTCATGTAAAAGGCGCTTATGATTAACGGACAAAATGGTTTGGTCTTAGGAGAATTATATACTTAATATCTTTGATAAAATATTACAATACAATGGCAGTCTACTAATAGACAGTAAGGTTTAAAAAAAAATGTAATAATAATCGCATACTTACATGTAAATAGGAATTATGTACAAGAACAGAAGAACATTCATAGAGTCCTATTGTTGGAGTTAGAGAAATAAAATAATTGAGTTGTTACGTATAACGTATTTTGCTCTATGAGCATTATTAGCTCGTACACCTAATATAGTAATATTGTGGTAAAACAAAATAAGTATATAAAAATAGTTTCCATGCACTGCACTAATCGAGCTGTCGTCACGACGTCGATGTCGAGTGACATACTACCTAATAGTACGTGATCCCTTACCTCACTCTCCGTGATATCCCTGGGCAGCTGTAGATGTTCAACAGCAATGCCGATGTTCTCAGCAGCGCGGTGCTTCATCCGGATGTACACGTTGGAATCTTCCCGGCCGCCCACCTGCACGATGGCCAGGCGGGCTTCGAACTCAGGCCAGCGCGAGCGAGCCTCCAACACTTGCTGACGGAGGTCATTTTCGATGGATCTGATGATGTAGAGTATAAGTTACAATCTTTCGTATTGTAGAATTTTAAGATGTAAAAAATAAAAGTAAAAAGGCTAAAGATTCGGTACTATGGAGCTTTCATTATAGATATGTAGTCCATAATATCATAGGAAGATGCGAAAGTGATGTGTTTGTTTGTTTGATTGATACGCTTTCACTGCTAAAGTACTGAACCTATTTTGAGACATTTGATACAGGGTAAGCTTGAACCGCAATAATTAGACCACTTTCATGAAATGTAAAATTGATTTGTCATCGCTGACATGTCTTTACCAAAACTAAAATAAAAATTACAACGAAAGTCCCTAATAACTTCACTATTGATGAAATCCAAACTGTTCACCATGAATCGGTATGAAAGAGTGAAAGCATGCAAAGTTATGATCAACTTCTTAGTGTGAGTTGAATATCGAATGGAGTTGGTTGGCGAAAATCTTGAATAGATAAATACTTAGCCACTTCAGTGCCCGAAATTGGTAGTGCAACCATCTTTTGAGTTTATAGACCGTATCTTACTTCGGTCCCAAGTCGACTGACTCCCGGACAGAGAGACAAACATCGTATCATGCATCTGACCCCAGAGATAACCCTGACAACACGGCATGGGCATCATATTCCACAAAACAAAATCTGGTTTGTGCTCAAATTTTTCAACAAACTAAAGCGGTTGGGTGCGGTTATTAGACTAGGACCTTAGGTTAATAAAATTTTATTGAAATACATTTGAAATGGTTATTTACAAGGTTATTTCGCCTAAAGTACTTATCTACTTGTTGTTTTCAAAATAATAGGTACTTAAGCAAAAACATTATCACATCCATATTATTGATGATGAGCCGTAATCATATAGGTATATGAAAGGTAGCTACCGTTACCGACTATAGTAGTCTTTGCCGACTAGTAAGAAACTAATTAGAACTCAGTAGGGTACAAACCTACATAATCAAATTAAAATGAAGGACTAAGTACCGTACCATTGCATTGCGGCAAACTAAACGTGACATGCAATTTGATTGTAAGCATAATTAAAATGGAATCTCATACCTTAAACACGCTTCGGAAAATTGTCGAACAACTTGTTTGAACGGCCACCGTTTTAACAAAAACATAATTATCTAAATAAAGGGCTTATTTCTAACACACACTCTTAACGAACGGAAATCTATCAAATGCTCTGACTTTACAGAATCTCTTTGTGTATCCTATCATAAAGGTCAATTTTAGAAGAAAAATAACCTGTTGTGCTTGTTTGTACCATGAGCGCGTCAAGTAGCAGGCGAACCAGCGATGACGTGACCTTTCCCGGGAGTAACTACGTCACAGCATTTCAGCAGCTGACCTGCAGGTCAACCTATCCTTGCGATCTTGCCATCAGTCTTTTTAACCTTTAAACTTTCGACACTTGAACTGCCTGCCGTCATAAATTGTTGCCTTGTGAAACTAATTTTTATTGGTTAAATCTAAATACGAAAAAGTAAGTCATTGTAAAAATGTGCATCTTTACATAGTAAGCATAAAACAAAGTCGCTCCCGGTGTCTGTACTTTTAGATCTTTTAAACTACGCAACGGATTTTAATGCAATTTTTTAGGAATAGATAGTTTTTTGAGGAAGATAGCCATATCATGAAGAACGTTTTTACTGAAGAAACAATATCCTTCTTTAAATGCGCAAGTGGTATGTATCTTTATTATGTTATTACTTACATTGTAATTATATTTTAATTAAACGCACAGTAAACCAAAAAAAAGCTCAATCATCATTTTTTTTTTTGTTTTCTGTGTGTGTGGGTTGCAGCCTATTTAAACAAAAATGATTCATGTTTTTATTTTAGCACTGATGGCCAATATTAATGTTTTCTCTCACAACTATCAGAATTGATGGCTCCACACATCTTGAGCAGCACTTGATGTTGATGACAGAACGAAATATTATTTAAATCAAAATTATGTGACTATTATGTACCTAACAAGGTACATAATAATCACAAAATGTTGGTTTGATTACCAAGGTATTTTTTTAAGTTATACAGTAGAGTAAATTAAATATTAGGTATAAATATTCTATTTATAATTATTGTACGAGTATTGCACGTTAATTATGTTGATTAAGATAGGCAGGTTTTAGTTATTACTTTTAATTCTAAATCTAATTACTTACGGTATTATTGTTAATTCTCTAAAATATTGACGTATCAGAGGTATCAGAACAAATAGTTCAATCTCACACTTGCTTTCTATATTACCTTTCACGCGAGCAAGTGGTGGCCGATAGATTAGACCTTTTCACGTGTTCACGGGGCGAGTTCGCAAGAGTGACGTAGCACGTTTTGTGTAATGTGGCGTAACAGTACATTATGATATTAGTGCGGTAGGTTGAAAATTACAGCCGAGGCGATATTGCTAGCCCGAGCCGCAGGCGAGGGCTACAAGAAAGCAGAGGCTGTAATTATCAAAGCGCACGCAAGCCATACGACGTTTTATAACATATTTGCGAGGAAATAATTCAAATATTATAACATACTAGCGCGCCCGGCAGACGTTATCTTGCCCTGAAAATTGGTACAAAAATCCTGGTCTACCCTACCCTACCCCACCTACCTACCTACCCTACCCTACCCTACCAAACTGTACCTCCTATCTATCTACTTACTTACCTACCTATCCATAACATATTTGCGAGGAAATAATTCAAATAAAAACAATACAGCGAAAAGAAAAAGCGCGCGGAATAATTTTTACTTGTTCACAAATTAGCGATGCGCGATGATGCGTGATGATTTTTAAGGCTAAGGCACAAAAACAGCCAGTATTACTAATAAAGTAAATTTATATCTTTTTGTTTTTGCTACAGATCAAAATTAAATAAATTAAAGAATTAAATGTTTATTTTTTTTATATTTTATCTCCCAAAGTTAATTTTATTCATAAAATGTTGACCACTTTTCTGACATAAAAACTCTTTGCTAATTTTTAAAAAAGTACCGATCGTTTTGTACGGAGCATCTTGATAAACTGTACGTTTTACGAAACTCGTGCGTTTTACATTACAATAACGCACAAGTACGTAATGACATACATTACGAACGATATTGAAATTGGTGTAGTAAGAGAGACTTTACGAGCAAATGTGTTCTAAAATAATTATTTTTTAGAATAAGCTTAGTACTTATTACCTATATTAGTATAGTAAGAATAGACTTGTATAAATATAAGGAAATTGAAATTGTTAGGGATAACTGCACTACCGCATTGGGAAACTGTAATAGTAGATGTAAGGATGGAAATAAATAAATAAATAAATAAATAAGTAAGTAAATAATATTAAGGTTGAATATTTTGATTAAGGGTGAAGTGGTTTTTATTTTATGTATGTGACATTGTTTATTACTTCGATCAACAATAACTTATTACATCTATTAATAACTTAATTAATAACAAATTGGAGTACCTACTGACACTATTGCTACCTACTTAAAGTTCAAAATTGTAATCTATCCAATACTGTAAATATAACAAAAAAATCCTATTTAAATTTATCCTAGTTAGGTTAATATGCTAATCAATAACATAAATAATTAATGTAAGTAATTACGTTTACCTATAATTTATTAAGATAATTACAAAACTTACAGCTGCGCAAGTTTACCAATATGTAGGTACTTGGATGAACTATGTAGTTACAGTTTCTTACGTCGTGTTTGACCGTCGCATCATGAACAAGTGAACATTGACAACATTGACAAGTGGTAATAATAAAATATCGACAGCATTTCAAAAAGTTTAGTAAGTTTAGTTTGTAAACGAACGCGGAACGATAAGGATGACGACGCGACGAAAGTGATAGTTGAGTGAATAAGGCGTTTTCAACTGTATTTTAATATTAATTTAATATATAATAAAAACAAAAATCGCATCAAGTAATTCGAAGAATTGGCCCAGGACGTAAAACGGTTTAATTATCGCAGAACATAAAACGAAACGGTTCGTCGTCGCGACGCCCATTCGCTAAGTACTGACCAAAGACTATATGTATTGTATTTTATTTTATTAATTTTAAGAAAATTTCTTCTTTTTCCTGCCCTTATCCCATGTTACTTAGGGTCGGCGCAACATGTTTTCTTCTTCCATTCCGTCCTGTCCAACGTCATGCTTTCATTGACTCCCTTTTCATTCATATCATTCTTCACACAATCCATCCTTCTTTTCTTTGGCCTTCCTCTCCCTCTCCATCCATCCAAACTAATCTTCATAGCTCTTTTGGTCACATGAGTTTCGTCTCTTCTTTTCACATGCCCATACCAAGACAAACGATTCCCTTTCAAATTTTAAGAAAACTTACAGCTGGTATTCTAGTAGTAAGAGTACCTAATGCATAGAAGAAAGCCAATTACAAGTTTCCACTTATACAAACTTATGTATAACATTGTCGAAATGGTACACACAGCGTGAGAGATTAAACATACACAGAAACAACTGAAGAGAATAAACAAAATACATAACACAATAAAGTTACACGGTTACAGTTCAAAGAAAAAGTTGCTTAATATTTTTTTTAATTTCTGGACACTTTTTGTGAATAAATCAAGCTCAACATCTCGGCACACACTGTTGAACATTCGACATGCTCTTAAAATATATGTATTTTGCCTATAGTTCGTTTTCACAATAGGTACATGAAGGAAATGAGGTCTCCGAAGAAACAAAGACGGTACACATAGTCCAATCTTGGCCACCAGCTCAGGGACGTCAGAAGACCTGTTCATTATATTAAATAAGAAAGCAAGATCTGCAATTTTCCTTCGCTCGTGTAAGGGAAGACTATGAAATTTCTTACACCGACTAGTATAGTTAGGAAGATACGTATTTGAACGGTATTGAGTGTACCTTAAAAATCGCCTTTGTACACTTCTGGACACATCTATTGGCCCACCTTGTATTTTCAGTTTCGTTTGGTCCTAGCTAAAATTTTATATTAGGTTGAGCAAAAAGTTTTTATGCAGTTTTGAACCTGGCACATTCACAATTTCATTCAATAGTCTTTTTTTGAATTTCGAACACAGAATTTAAAGAAACAAAAGACAATTTGGAGCCTGTTTGTTGATATCAAACAATCGAATACTAAGAAAACTTGGTTTTATTGGTTTACTTGGATTTAATTCTTAAAAAAGTGATTGATATCTTTGGTTTTGCAACAAACATTACTTATTCTTAACATTAAGGTGAGGTTCTATCAATAATCTATGGATACTTTACCTGAAGTCGCCGCCCAAGCAGTGGCACTTATTCAGACCGGACACAGCCAAAGAAACGTGAGTGCTCAACTTAATTTAAGTCGATCTGCGGTCCAAAATGTTTATCGGAGGTACCTAGAGACTGGCGGCTTTGTTCGTCGCCAAGGAAGGCCACGATCTCGGGTCACAACTGAAAGGCAGGATCGATTCATCGTAACGACCAGCTTGAGAAATCGTCACCTTACCTCCATTGAGATACAAAACCAACTTCGCGACTTCCACGGAGTATCTGTGAGCGCTCGAACTGTTCGGAGAAGGTTAAAAGAACGCGATATGGTACCACACAAGCCAGCTAATGGGCCCAAACTAACGCGAGCCCACCGAACAGCGCGCCTTCATTTCGCACGCAGTCATTTAAATTGGACACAGCAAGATTGGAGCCGTGTACTCTTTTCTGATGAGTCTAAAATTGTGTTACATGGCAATGATGAAAGGAAGAAGGTCTACCGACGTAAGGGAGATCGTTTCGCACAATGCTGCTTTGAAGAGAGGGTTGCTTATGGCAGTGGCTCATGGACTTTCTGGGGCGGTATATCCGCGAGCGGCAAAACTCAACTTGAGGTTGTTACAGGACCACGGCTGCCAACATTAAATGCTGAAAGGTACATTCGTGAGTGCTTAGAACCTCACGTGATACCATACGCGGACTATGTGGGCCCAAATTTCCTTTTTATGCATGATAATGCAAGAGCCCATGCGGCCGGCATCGTCAGGGAATATCTTCGGGATGTGAACATCACAGTTATGGACTGGCCAGCCAGAAGCCCAGACATGAACCCCATTGAGCACATGTAGGGACGAGCTAAAAAGACGTGTTAGGGCTCGTCAGCCAGTTGCCCAGACGATGCAGGAGTTGAAAACTGCCATAGAACAGGAATGGGAGATGATCCCTCAAAATTTCATAGAGCGGTTGATAAACTCTATGCCTAATCGTATGAGAGCTGTGGTAGATGCCCATGGAGGCAACACGCGTTATTAAATTAAACCTTTATTTGATAAAACATGTTTTTTATTCAAAAATCAATTGCCTTTAACAAGGCGCATATCCGACTTGTTAGGCGTAGCTCCATGTCGTATGGTATTCTGAATTCAAATTTAAAACAATACGATCGAAAAAGATTGTAAAATGTATCAGGTTTAAAACTGCATTAACAGTTTTTGTTCAATCTAGCAATCATATTTCGGTAGGGGCCATCGAAACCTAAACTCTAAGGTGGGCCAATAGATGTGTCCAGAAGTGTATATTTTCAGGACGATTAACATAAATATTGTAATTTGGATTCCAAAGGAGATGGCCAATTTACTTATAAGACTAAGCCTAGCATCTAAAAAATATTGTACATTAACGAATTTTGTTTTATTTAGAGTTTAGTATGCTCTAAAATTAACTGTAAAAGTTACATAATCCACTAACTTCAGATTTCTTAGAAATTAACAAAAACATGTCATGTTCAAGAACTAAGTTTAATCTAAACCCTGTGAGCGTAATGGAACAGTACCTAACGCAATGAATAAGTACCTAGGACTCGTACACGTATAATGCAATGGAATCAGTCCGTGTAGAACAGCAAAGGTCGATAAGGATGGAGAAAAGATAATCGCACAGTTTACAAACAAAAAACAAACGCACCCGCTAGTTGAAGTCTGTTGAAGACTTTGCGAGTACAAATGTCAAACGAAAAAAAAATGGCGGGACGGCTGGTGTCAAATCTGTCAGGCATGTAGTTTCGTTTCGTGTTACAAGAAAAAGTTAGTTATAACAACAATGTTTCATAGCATTCGAGTAATTTACAAAATAAATATTTTTTTATTATGATTACGCGCTATCTCGCGCTATGCGCTATCTCGATACGCCGGAAACGCAGAGCTACTATTTATGTTTAAATATTTATTCTGAACTTGTACGAAAATATAAATAGTTTTATAATTTTTATTTCTATTTTATTTATGTATAATTAGACGTCTATTAATGTACATACCACTGAGTAACTAGGCAGAAACTGGCCATGTCATTTGGGAAGCATATTCGAGATGGCTGCGGACAAAAGCACAGTACAGAATTTTCATTGTTTTGACATTCTTAAACTCAGAGGAGACCCTAAAAATGAAACCCTTTAGAAGCCTTTTTAACAATATTTTCAATATGTGCATCAAACAAGAGCTTTGAGTCAAAAATTACCCCAAGATCCTTAATGACGTTGACTCTGGCAATTGAGGTATTCGATAATTTGTAATCGTACCTTATAGGGTTTGGTTTACGAGTAAATGTACACACATAATATTTTAAAATATTTAAATCTAACCTATTTCGATCGCAGTAATTATGGAACCGGACCAGATCCTCCTGTAATAGATGTGCATCCTCAACGGTTGACACTTGAATCAAAATTTTCATATCATCCGCGTATAGTAAAATTTTAGAATTAAGGAAACAAGAGGCGATCATTGATAAAAATGTTAAACAAAAGAGGTCCTAATAAGGATCCTTGGGGAACTCCCGACGGAATGTACATCGCTCTCGAGGTATAACCATTGAGGAAAGACCTAAGGTAGCACCTTAGGTCAAAGGTTGACATGCTGCAGGTCAGTGGGAAATACTCATGGTACCTACAAACACAAAACCAAACCTAAACTTGGCAAATCTCAGACCAATAAAAAAGTATAAACGGAACATTGCGCTACGGACGAAACGTAATAATATCAAGAAGATTCGGTCATAAGAAGACGTAGTGTTGTTTATTCTTTACATTTTGAAGAAATTGATCTCTATACAACACCAAAGGTGGTTACCGCCGAATCATGACGTGATTTCCAAAAATAAAAAACTGTGCGTGGAGTCCCTCCGCGGAAGAAGTGAAACTTCATAATGTGGAAATGAAAATATGAAGGGGTAGAAATAGATTTTTAGTGAACTCATATTGTTTCTTTAAGACAAACTTTATTAACATTGCTGGCCTGTAACAGGTATACTACGCATGCGTATGGTAGCGTTAAACGTTTAACGCAACCTTGTTGGAAGTCGCATAACGAGTTTCACTTCAATAAAACTTTTTTTCATAAAAAATATATTCTAAAACTAGTAACATTGAGATATTTTTAGTCATTTTTACATTCATATAATTATAACATACATTTTACGCAGGGCCGGATTATCCTTAAGACCGATTAGGCAACTGCCTAGGGGCCCCTCAGAGACAAGGGGCACCGCGCAACGAGAAAACAGTTGAACTTGGTGAAAACGAAAACGTGATGTAGTAAAAATATAAAATATTGTGGTAGAAAATATGTATTTTAGGAAGTTAGAAAAGGGTAAAGGGGGCCCTGAGAATTAAATTGGCTAGAGGCCCCGACATGGTTGATCCGGCCCTGGTTGTACGTGTGAGTTGGTGGTAAGGAAAATAGAGAAGGAATAACTGTTACTTCAATACCAGCGCAATTATGCATGTATGGCGTAGAACACCAAACAAGTAAAATAAGATATGTAATGAATAAAGACAAATATAAGATTCCACCAAATTGCAAAACAAAAAAACTTTGACTTAAAACGCCAGACATTTAAAAAACTGACACAACTTATGGATCATTAGGGCATTAGTTATTCTAATATAAGTAAGCTTTGTTTTGTTAAATTAAGAATAATTATGTGGGGACCTTTCACACACTGTCATCTGTCCCCAAACTAGGCAGACCCTGTACTATGGGTGTCAGACAGCTGATATACATACACAAATAGATAGGTACGTATTATAGATAAACAACAACCAGACACAAGGCAAACACAAGTGCTCATCACACAAATATTTACTCTGGGCGAGTTTCGAACCCGCAACACGCTGCGCAGCAGTCAATCGCTCAGCCGCTGCGTCAACCGTTTCGTCATAATATAAAAATAAACGACTCTCATTTACTAAATTACCTTTCGTTTCATACAACCAAGACAAATAAAACAACACTACCCTAATTTTAAAATTTCACTAAAATAAGTATATCTCTTGCACTTGGGAAACGCAGCACAACACTTACAATTGCAACATGATTCGCTAGCACACAAGCGCAAATATATGATCTCTTACACAGAGTTACGCACACAAAGCTGACAAAGCCCACACTAGTCCAAAGGAACTATTAGTTAATCTGTGACACTAGTCGTCACAGATTTCGTCACGAATTGGTGATTTACGGAGGCTCCGTCTTTACTTTTTTATTGGTCTGAGTAGAAAATATTTTAAAAGATTATGGTAGGTCCCTATAGATCCTATTATTTCTAACAGAACTACGGCCTACTTTAAACTATAGTAATTTAGGTAAGTTATTTCAGTGCTACATATATGTACCAAATAGTTTTAAATAAATGACAACTATCAAAGAACAATATAAGATAAATTGTTTACCATTAGTTAATTGGACAAACACATTGTTTTTGTTTTAATGAGTGATGGCGTAATGGCACGTCACGTTCTCGTTTACGATAAGAAGTATTACAAACGATATGTTTTGCAAGAACAACAAATTGTTATGTTAGAATATGGCTATGCTATGCGTTGCCATCTCAGAAACAAAAATAGGAGAAAAGAAACTGTGTGCAGTGTACACTGTGTACAGTTTTTAACGTGTGATTCACGTAATGTAGTTCACCTGGTATTTATTTCTTTCCGTAGTCACAGATCATATAATACCCATAGTCCACCTCTGCAATCCAGATTTTTTTTAGTTAATATCCATATTTTAGTTGCAGAATTGTAAATTCTGCAACTAAAATATGAGTTTATTTTTAAAAAGAAGGTTGCCTCACACTAGGACCTTCTCATGTATCGTGAGTACGTTTACAAACAAACTCACATACACAACTAGCCAGCCCTGGAAAAAATACCTGTTAGCCATACAAATATTTGCTACGTGCGGGAATCGAACTCGCGACACGCAACGCAGCAAACAATCGCTCAGCCACTGCGCCAACCGTGTCGTCTGTCGCTGTTTATAAGGTTCAATGACGGATCGCTCAGTCTACTAACTATATAATTACCGGTACGTAAGTTGGCCACAGATTTTGTAGTGGGGGAAGTTCGCGCATGTAAAAATGTATGAAATTGTGCGTGCGCGAACTTCCCCCACTACAAAATCTGTTCAATCAGTGTTCTGATTTTGTTTTTGTTCTGTTTAATTCAGAATCATAAATTCATTCATTCTATAAATTCTACTGATACTCTTTCAATCATTATAATATAATTATCATAATGATTGTAATCTCAACGGGATTAGTTGCAATTTTACGATAACAGCAGATACAGTCAACAGCAAAAGTAGATGATCAAAATCAGAAATTCAATACTAATGAACGGAGTTCGCGTCAGAACTGTGGCGTCGAAGTGATTCAAAAGTATGTGATTGTCACACACATACTTTTGAATCACTTCGACGCTGCACTTCGAGCATCACATGACTGTACATTACTACTTCAATGAAGGTAATGGTACCGTTATCATGAAAATGTATCATACAACGTAACGTAGTACATAACAAATAATAATTAGTTGCCAAATGACGGCCAATTAAACGTAAATGACCTAGGTACTTAAGTATATGGCCAAATACTCAAACGCTCAATTTTAAGATGTCATTAACTCTCGTACTGCCACAGTCACTTTGACATAAAGTGATAGAGACAGCACGCGTCTTAACGGTGTCTTAATATTAAGTAGCGTTTGAGTATTTGGCCATTAGAGTATTAGATAAATAAGTAGGTACCTACTTTATTATACGGATCAATAGGTAGTTTCAGACGCCAGCACATCAAGTCATACCTAACTGTCAAATTTTCCCAATTAAATATGAACCTTATGATTTTATGATAAAGTTGAAAATCTATCAAAGAAATTTGACAGATTGTAGTAGCTTGATGTGCTGGCCTCTGTACTTAAGCGGTAAATAGGTATGCTATTCTGTAGTAATTACAAGACCACATAGGATTTTTTGAAAAGCATTTAACAACATTTCTTATCGTTATAGCAGAACAATAACTTCACAAATTTTGTTCTAGTGTTTTGTCAATGAAAATTAAATGACAAGACAATTTATACATAGGGTTACCATTCGTCCCGATATTTCGGGACTCACCGTCATTGAGACGTCCCGAAAAAGCACTATTTCGTCCCGTTTTTTCGCGCGGTCACGGCAATTCAAATACGCATGCCAAATTCTACTCGGCCGATCTATTTTAACGCTGTAGAAAGACCACAAAATAATTAGATTTTTTTATAAGCTCGAGCAGGGAAATTTATTTCCTATAAGTATCTGCAATCAAACCTGAATTTGTTTCACAAAAATTTTAGGAGATTTAATGGAGATATACTAGTTCCGCTTTACGGCTTTGCATCTATCTACCAAACACCCTATATATATTTTTCTTTTGCGTCCCGTCACGAGGCAGACTACTTTACTAAAATAAACTTTATGTTTGAAATCGCTAGGGCTATTTATTTTCCTGCAGTAGGTTGACGATTTTAGGTACAGTTTAAGTATGTACCTACTTATCGCACCATTACACCGTGCAAACTAACCGTAAACATAATTTGATATACCTCTACTGATCTACATAGGTTAGATCATAAAAAAAATTAAAGGTTCCTCTAAAAGACAATGAGAAAATTTCTATGGGATCCGTGCCTAAAAAAGAAATTTGACTGTAAAATTATCAACAACGTTAGTCTATGTTGCCCAATGAATGTTGCCCTTATAAAGTACTTTAATAAAATTAATCTAAAGACAGAATACTTACCTAAATACACTTAGAGAAAAGATATAGGTACCTACATATTTTCTGAATGAACTGATTTTCATAATATTAATTAATTTTTCCTATGAAGAAATAAAGAATAAGTTTATTTGTCACAGTCTTTGTGGTACAACCAAAACTATAATATTCTGTGCCACAGCTGTGCTAAATAGTCCATAAGTAATCTATATTCGATGAAATCGGTGTGTATCAGATCAAAAATAACTCTACAAACAAACAAACATCCACATTCGCATAAATTCAACGTGGTATTTTAGTGTACTGTAACTTTGTTTGGTTATAACATTTACAATTAGGTAACTATTTAAATTACTATTAATAACCAAGGACATCACTAAAAACTAGTAAAAAAGTGCAATAAAAAAATCGTTCTTTCAAATAAACATACAACTAGAAATATCGATATAACATAAACGATGATATGTAAAACAAATATTTGTACTTACTCAAATACCGGTTCCAAACCACCCTGCGGCTGCCACATGATTGATTACTAAATTGTTTTAGTAAATAAACAATAAAACATTGTAATACGATTAAAACCACCTTTTGTGCCGCCGGTGTCCTGTGTCGACGACAGATTTCAACTGACTATGCATGATAAGCACTGAATCAAGTTAGTTACCTGTCGGGCAGGTTTTCACAACTTGTACCTTGTAACTTGTAATTACCGCTATAATTTTAGGCCTGGGTTTACAACGCGGCAATGGAAGAAAGTTTGCAATATACTTTTATTTTTAAACTGACTTCTGTATATATAAAACAGGTAATACAAGGTGCTGTGACCTTGAATGTGATTATACCGCGTATTGTTACCGGCTGTTTAATATGTATGTGACATAAGTACTAGTTAGCATTCATTATTTTGAACGTTTGCATGTAGTGCGTTTTTTTTTTGTGTAGTGTGACTGTGTAATTGTATCAGATATAGTATCTGATAAACATATGACTGATAATACTTGTTATACGGAATTCGTTTTAATTACTTTGAGGTTTTTAACAAGGTGGGAGAACAAGTTACATAGAATGTAAAAAAAATTAAAACCATTTTTAATGAAAATAAAACACATTATTATAAATCTATTATGTCATATATTACACTAATAATTCTGATGACATAACAGCCTTGTCTCACACTGATAACGTGATTATTTTTTAATTTACTTACCTATTTAAATATACTTTAGTTGACAACTATGTAAAACAATATGTTTATAGGAGCTCTTAGGTATCAGGAAGAATAACAGAATAAACAACAACTTAAAGTCTCTTAAGTAGTACTTAGTCCCAATATCACATTTTTTTAATATAACAAAACTAAAAATAATCTTCTAAAATGTCATTAATCATGGCCTAGGGCGTATCAATAAGACTATGGAAGCAACATGCATTAGAACTACATAGCTATGTTGGCCACCAGTTTAACGTTAATTATTTATTAAAGACATTGTAGTGTAGTCTTCTTAGATCTTGATTTTTTATAAGCCCTAGAGCCGAAATAATAATCAGAATGGCGTTGACTTATAATAATACTTATGTGTTACTTAAATATAGAAACTAATTTCTACAGTATAGTATGAGTTACATCTTTTTCCGTTTAGTTTTAAGATGAAAGCTACGGTGGCCGCGAAATTCAAATTTTTACGGTTTTTGTACTTTTCAGTTAAGTATCTCATTGAATCGTAATAAAAAAACTGTCGACTGGCAACAGTAACGTAAGTATGTATTTAGACAATTATAATAATTATAATTATCAACATAAATCTTCAAGTTAGAATAATCCGTAGATATGTCCATTTAATGAAAACAACGTTTACGGAAATAACATAATTTCTCCAAGTTAGAATAATTCTAGCATGTTGATGATTTTAATTCCATATTATAATGGTCTTAATAAATTTTCCTTACTATTGCATCGTATTTTTTTTATTATCATCCAACCAGATACTAATATAAGATTTCGCGGGCCACACTAGCGCATTCACATTAAAAACCACAAATTGATTTAGGTACACGGAAAATGTTATATATTCTTCTTTCGGAATAAACAGTCCTTTTATTGTCTTATTTTTCTAGAAAATAACTTCAGAATTCGCTCGTGAGCAAATTCAATAAACAGTAACAAAATTTGACACACCGCAATATTTATGCAGGCCTATTGAGGTACCTGGATGATAAAAAATCAACTCTAAAGTTCTCTAATTTAAAAAAGAACACGAGCTTATAGCTAATACAGCAGTCGTGAATCGACAACGAATTTTCTTAAAAGTACACATATAATTTCAAAAATAATTCGCCGCACGTCAGATCAACCAACTAAACGCTAAAAATAATAATAATAAAATGAGAAACACTTATGACCGTAGAGTGCGGAAATCCTCCTCCTTCTCACGATGCGCGTTGGAGTACAGATGTATGCGCATCGCGTGTAAAGGCATTGGCTTCGTGTTGCATAGCTTGCAGGTCAACTCCATGGTACTAGATAGCGGCGACCTACAGGAATACACAATGTTTTTATAAAAGTTACGTAAAGTGTATTCTTTCTTACATGTCTTATTTGATAAACAAATACTGAACGAAAATCAAGAGTTTTATAATCACTCAACATACGATATGAATTTTAACTCGGGATGACATGGATACCCATCCATTTCATCCCGAGTTTCATCCCTAATCTGGCCCGGACACCCCACGGGCAATCGACCGCCATAAACATCTTAAATTTCGGTAAATTCTTCTCCACACTAAAGACAAATCTAAAGATTTTTTCTTAAGTTAAAAATCTGTGTGCAATTTTTTTATTTACCGTTATGACTGGTATAGTTGTAGTAGTTATTCTTATTTTCTAAAAATCAAGTACCTATTTGCAATAAACCTATGATTTTTTCAATAATCCCATTAACTCTATTATTCTATGACAAGTCTTTTTTACGTAACTTTGCGCCAGCTAAAAACACAATTGACATAGTCATATCAATACATTTGTGTGCATCCATGCAATACATTTGTCCATCAAAAAGTATCTACCTACAACAGGCTATTATTATGCGGTTACATAATTCCTAAGTAGTTTAAATTTTTTTCAAAGGAAAATGTGTTTTATGACACTAACAAGTAGGTGCTAACACAGCATAAAAGATTCTTGCTATATCATCATAGCATGTTATACTATATTACCGATCGCGTGACATTAGGTATTCAAAAGAAAAAATAAATAAGTGGCGCTATTAGGTAATGACATCCCAACTCGTATCATAATTAGTCAT
Source organism: Charanyca ferruginea (assembly GCA_947361185.1). Taxonomy (NCBI): domain Eukaryota; kingdom Metazoa; phylum Arthropoda; class Insecta; order Lepidoptera; family Noctuidae; genus Charanyca; species Charanyca ferruginea. The sequence goes on from OX376076.1 coordinate 12,876,016, forward strand.
TATGTATAATGAGTACCAAATTACTCTTATTATATATTGTTAAAGGTCAACTAAACTGGTGTCGTATTTTTGTTTCTATAATGTTTTATTTATTTATTACTTAATCCATATTTTAATTTATTTGTGTTGTAAATTATTAGAATAAATATAAACCAAGCGTAAGTTTCTACACTTTTTTATAAGATTTTATTCTGGACGCCTTTTGAATTTTAGAGTCTATAATAAATCGATGTAACAAAAGTCAAGGAAATTATCGAAATTAATTAAATCTGTGTAAATACAAGACTCATTGTTACGACGCATTTTTTTCAGTACAGTCCAAATAGTCTTACATAACTGTAGAACCAGATGGAATATTTTCTACCAATTAGTCATAACTTCGAGTCGAGTGTCTTAACTACTTGAAATAAGCCTTTTTTTATATAGAGACAAGGAAGAACATGCTACCAAAAACAACAGACATAACTCTGATTCCTTTTTTATGTTTTAAAACAATGAAGGTATACTAGATTACCTTCATTGTTTTCGATTATAGCAACAAGAATAATGCAATCACTATATTGTAAAGATTTAAAAGAGTGTCCGTGGAACGTCTTGCTCGTTCTTCTTCATAGAGACCTATACGTTTTAGAACAAGCAACTAACTTTAACTTTCTGACTTACTGACCGACTCATTGAAAATTCAAAAGTACCTAAGAGTATCTGTGGAGTTTCTTGTTCATTCTTCTCCAACCTACCTACGTTTTGTTGGAACAAGGAACTAGCTTCAACTTTCTGACAACTGACAGACTCATTGACAATTCAAAAGTGCCTGTAAATGGTTTAATTAAAATAAATGCTTTAACTTGACTTTAACTTTGAGTCAAACGCTTTTTATTGACGACCTAGTCGAAAAAAGCTTTGTTTTGCATTCGACGCGATCGCAGACACGACAACAGTCTCCTTATTACCTGCCAACAAGCAACTTGACTTTCTGACTAACTGACCAACTCATTGACAATACAAAAGTGCCTGTAAATTATTTGAACTAAATGATTTGACTTGGAGTCAACCGCTTTTTACTGACGACCATTGCTAGTCGAAAAAGCTTTGTTCACACACGATAACAGTCTCCTTACCTGCCAACAAGCAACTTGAGCTGGTCGTTCTCCTTCTTAAGCTCAAGCAGCACGTCTCGGCACATAGGATAGAGTTCCTGTGGCGCGTGCAGTGGGTATATGACGGCGCGCTCCACCATGTCGGGCACGGAGATCTCGAGCAGTTCGTGCTCGGGCACGGAGCGCCACTCCCACGCGCGCTGCACGAACTCTGGCTGACGATGCGTGCGACGCTTCGTCAGGAGGCTTTAATAATGAAAATATGATAATGGTGTCGTTTAAAAACTGCCTTCTGTCCTTCTAGTCAAATATACCATAAAACATAGCCTATGGCACTCAGAAATAAAGTAGCTTTCTATTATTTATTTATTTATTTACACTTCATGCACAAAGGTACAAAGGCGGACTTAATGCCTTAGGCATTCTCTACCAGTCAACCCAGGGTGGTGAAGAGATGACACGGTAGGTGCATATAAAAAATATAACAAAATAGGTAAAGTACTTAAACAAAAACATATAAGTAATAAAATATATACCTATAAAAATATATTAGTGAAAAATAAATTGTAATCAGACCAATATTTCCAGAGACTATCTCGGACAAGCCCAGCACTCCATGTCCAAACCATTGCAACTTCTGAAAGCCAGAATGAACAGTGGCGACCACTAGAAAAGCGTCGAGCCAATGAAGCTGGACGAGTCCCAGAGAAACATTACAACAGTCTTGGATCCCGCAACGAAATTAATGAGAAAAGAACAGCGAAGAAGTAAGAAAAACATATTTTCCACTTCCCTTCAGATCATTCAGGAGACAGAACAGAACTAAGCCAATAGGCCCAAAGGGACGTTTACAACTGGGGGAGGTCCAGTTACCAAGCACCACGGATTACAATTAACATTATTTAATGGATCTTAAATGTGAGCTGTTACATTTCATTGCAATAACAGGTATGTAAACAGCTCCGGATGTAGCCTGGTACACTATTTAACATAATATTGCGTTAATTCTGTCTAAGAATACACAAACAGTAATATTACAAACATTATAAAATTTGTATAGAAGAGAACTATGTTGTGGTCGACTTCCAGAGATATTCCGCCTAACCAGAGATGCAGGATGCAGAGAATACCAGTGTTTTACATGGAGCGACTGCCTTTCTGACGTCCACAACCCAGCTACTGGGTAACCCAATACCCCTTGGTAAGACTGGTCGACTTTTTGGCTACCCATTACGACTGTCAAAGATCTACGAATGACAACCGGGACCAAGGCACAGAGGTTTCCGCGGCACAGAGGTGTCTCGGTTTGAAAGGATGGTCACTCATCCACGGACCGACCTTGCCAAGCGTAGCTTAACCAAGACCGATAAGATCTATATGGCTTTCTTATGGCCAAATACTGAAACGTTACTCATTTTTAAGAAGCTGTTAAGTCTCGTGCGATCATAGTCACTTCGACAAAAAGTTATAGAGACAGCACGAGATTTATTTATTCACATGGAAAACCAACAGCTATACAAAGATTGGAATACAGAAGTTGAGTAAGTTACATAAAGCGTTTAGTAAACATGCGATCGGGGTGAATTGAACGCTGCCACCGACGACGCCGTGGAAATGGCTAAGTTTTGAGCCAAACAAAGAATCATGGCAGGATTTATACGAAAAAATAAAGATGTTCAGAGAAGTTGAAATTCTAATTTTTATATTCTTGGGTACATAAAGAGTATCTTCAAGCATTTGCAATATTTTAAAACCCCGCAAAAAAAAAGTAAACAGTTAAACGAAAAACTCATTCATTTCAGAACGAAACGGCGACTGACAGTAACAGTGACACTGGCAGCCGGCGTTTCGCAGTTCTTACAATGAAATTGCATTGTTTTATGGGAAATAATATCACAAATAATGATTATTTTTTTCCATACACTTGTCACATCATTTGTCTGCCAATTTGATAGATCCGTTAACGTCGCTTGTAACACTCTCATTTTTTATAAACACATAATGGTAATCGAGATGCTTTATTTCTGGTTACATTACCAGAAATAATGCATCTCGATTACCATTTTGTTTATTTCTGGTAATGTATTCTTCACATTGAAAAATATTTTAAACCCTCTAAATTATTTATCTTTTTCATACAAATGAATGTGTGGATCTCGCCATGATTCTTTAAAAGACGTGCCAGCGACACGAAGAAGAAGTAGCGTTTGAGTATTTGACCACTAGCCACGAGCACCTCCTCCATCCGTCTTCTTAAAAAAAATAAGGGTGAAGAAAATAAATATACGTACGCCATAAGATCCTTGCGTATGAGTGCCGGCACTTGCACGCGGAACTCATCGTCGGCGGTGGGCTGGTCTTGTCCGTCGCCGCAGTACATCATATAGTCCATCAGATGGCGGATATGGTTGATCTAGTGAATGAAAAATATCACTCTTAACACTCTACACATTCGTGACTTCATGTTGGAGGGTTTACATACAACCTAATCAGTAACCTACTGATTAGGTTGTGTCATAGCTGGCTGGTAATAATAATAAGTTGTGAGCTGCCATTTGTTAAGGACAAAATTGAGTTGGATTTCAACCAGACTTTTCCTATACTTAGGTATATTACACGTCATGGTTTGGGCATAAATCTTTAGATGGCTTTGATAGGTCATGTAAGCAAGAGCGGAGGGCCAAGCCGTAACAGAAATTCGACAAATTTTAAAAATGAAAACCGACTTTTTTGTAATAATATTTTTAATAATAATACTTTTAAGATTCTAATAATACTAATGGGTATTCCCACGGAATATAAAAAAACTAGCAACCCGACCCGGCTTCGCATGGGCCTATAGCTTTCCTCGAAAAATTGACTATCCAACACAAAAAGATTTATTCAATTCAAACTCGTAGATCCTGAGATTAGCGCGTTTAACCAAACAAACAAACTCTTCAGCTTTATAATATTAGTATAGATAAGTGGAAGTGCCTTATTATAACTGATGAAGGTTGTTATTTTTTACATATTTTCCGCATAATAATTGGACCACACGCGGGATAGCTGCGTCGGCACTTCCACTTGTTTTATCTATTCCGTGGGTATAACTTATTGCGCTTATTGCAAAAAGTAACTAAAACTGACATTGGCAGTTAGTACGTAGCTATCGGGTAGTCATATTTTTCAATTCAAAAATCGAACCTAAAACCTTCACATAACTCTTCTATCTTACAACTGAGGGAGGAGACAGCGGAGATGAGGAATTCTCTAAACTTTATGTCTAGCAAGTATGATGAAGTATTGGAGGACCTTGCTAAAATCCAGAAGGAAAATACTAACTATAAGGTGCGAATTGAATTACTTGAACAAAAAGTTGATTTTCTGGAAAGGAAATCCAGGTCCTCAACCATTGAGTTAAGGAATGTACCTCAAGCGCCTACGGAGACCAAGGAACATATCTCACAATTGATTACGAAAGTCGGTGAAGTGGTTCAGTACCCTGTTCAAATCTCTGACGTTCGAGATGCCTATCGAATGAAAACCAAGAATAAAGGTTCCTCCCCCATAATAGTTGAATTTACCTCGATAACCACCAAAGAAAATATAATTCAAAAAGTAAAGCTGTTTAATAAGGGCAACAAGAATAATATGCTCAACAGTTCACATTTAATGATTGGCGGCCCTACCCAACCAGTTTATATCTCTGAGTCTCTAACTCCATTTGCCAAGAAACTGTTTTATTTGGCGCGACAGCATGCTAAAAAACATTCGTTTGTGGGTTGCTGGCACTCTTTCGGGAAAATATATATGAAAAAGAGTGATGAACACCCGATCCTGCGAATCGACAGTGAAGATGATTTTCAAAAACTTGTACAAGCATGACTGTCTGCGTTAAGTTTGCAAATCATAATAATATTTTTATTTTATCTTAAGCATATTTCCCAAGAAAGTTTTTCATACTTTGTTAATTATACTACGAGTAATTTTACTTTTTGCCATATTTATAAAGCTTTGACGACTACACTACACATATTACCAACACTCTTACATGCCCTCACCTTAATTATTAGCGTAATATGCCTTGTCCGGTATGTTTTTACTGTCATAACCGATTTTTCTCCCGTATGCACCCTTAGACTTATGGATACTGTTACCCAATCTTCGATAGTATAAATAAAGAAAATATCTCTACAGATATCGATTCAATATCCGTGGCTAATACTTCTACATGTACTATAGACCAATGCTCAACACTTATACCAACAACTGGAAAATCAATTAGGGTAATTGTCCAGAATATCAGGAGCTTAAATTGCAATATGGATGGAATGCTTGCCCTCTTGGCACAATCCAACGTTGACTGGGACCTGATAATATTGACGGAGTGCTGGCTGCTTAGTGTTTCCAATCCTCCTGTACTGGACGGTTTTGATTATCACTGTACAACTAGAAACCATACACAAAATGAAGGTGTAGCTATTTTTATTAGAAAAGGTATGTGTTTGTGTGTGCAGGAACCAGTAATTATGGATTGTAATAGTCTACTAATAACCCTCGATAAAAACACTGCAGTTCTTGCTATATATCGATCACCCAGTGTCAGGAATGTTGACATGTTTTTAGAGAGCTTGAATGATTTGCTAGTAGAGGTTGCTCCTAAACATAAAAACTTTATTTTGACTGGTGATGTAAATATTGATATTGCCGATAACACACTGGACGCACGAAAACAGCCTTATTTAAATCTTGTGGCATCACATGGTATGCTACCAGCCTACCAAACTCCCACACGTGCAAATTCCTGCATTGACCATGTCATACTCAAATCCGAATTCTCAGCTTCATGTTTGATCGCAGAAACATCTCTCACTGATCATTACAGTATAATTATTTCTATTAATGTATCTATCCCATCTAAACAGTTCCCCAAGACTATCAAGCGAGTAGACTATACTGCCCTTGACTCGGCTATACCCAAAATAGATTTTATGCCCCTCTATTTAATTACTGACGTTAATGAAGCTGTAGGAAATTTCACTGGCTCTCTTAATACTGCTATTGAGTCATGTACTAAAACAATTACCATATCAAGACGTAAACGTATACTGAAGCCATGGATCACTCCAGGACTCTTGAGATGTTTAAGGAATAGAGATAGTCTTCATCTTGAATCGAAAAAATTTCCTAATAGCGCAACTCTTAAATTAACCTATACAAGGTACAGGAATTTTTGTAATGAATTGCTGCACAGGGTAAGACGAGAATATGAAAGGAATGAATTTGCTAAGGCGGGTAACAATTCTAAAAAAATATGGGACGTAGTTAAAACTGTAACTAATACTAAACGGCAGAATGAGATTGCTTCTAAATTAATATGTCCTAACAATCCCCAACTCTCCGTTAATAATATAAATGAATTCTTTGCAAATGTAGGAAAATCACTGGCAGAAAAGCAGTTATCCCATGGACCAAGGTCTGACCCTTTATCACCTATGAATTCTACCTGCAATAACTCTTTTGCTCTACTGCCAACTGATGAAAGTGAGATTAATAACATTATTCTTAATCTAAAATCTAGCTCCACTGCTGGAAGCGATAACTTAACCTCAAATTTCCTTTTACGTTATCGACCCCTACTGGTTTCCCCATTGACCTATATTTGTAATTTAGCGCTCTCATCTGGATCCTTCCCACAAGCCTTTAAAACTGCCCAAATAATACCTATATTCAAGTCTGGTGACAGGGACTGTGTCAATAATTATAGACCCATCTCAATATTGCCTACTGTGTCTAAAATTCTCGAGAAAATTATTAATAAGAGATTAATTAATCACTTAGAAAAAAACAAGCTTTTATCTAATGCTCAATTCGGTTTCAGATCCAACAAAGCTACTAGTGATGCAGTTCATGAAGTTATTGATTATGTAGTAGATAGCATTGATAAGAAAGAAAAAGTTCTAGCTATATTTCTCGATTTAGCCAAGGCATTTGACACAGTCTCTGTCCCTAGACTGTTGGATAAAATGGAGAGAATGGGGATCAGAGGTTTACCATATAAATTATTCAAGGACTACCTTAGTAATCGTTTTCAGTGTGTTAAGGTGGCCGACTGGGTAAGTGACAAGCTTCCCGTAACTTACGGAGTGCCGCAAGGTAGTGTCCTTGGACCAACCTTATTCTTGATCTATATCAATGACCTCTGTGAACTTGAACTCCAAAATGGGAAAATTATAACCTTCGCGGATGACACTGCCCTTGTTTTTAGGGACGCGTCGTGGATTAAAACTTTTCAACATGCTCAATGCGGCTTTGATGTTGTTAATGACTGGCTTAGGTGTAATCTTTTAACGTTAAATGTCGAAAAAACCAAATTTGTAAAGTTCTCGCTCCGTAATGAATCCTATCTCTCTCTAAATTCTCATAAAATAATTGCACACTCTCGGATATGTCATAAAACTATAAGTTGCAATTGTCCTGCGCTTGAACAAACTAAATTAATAAAGTACCTTGGAGTAGTGATCGACGAGAGACTTAGTTTTGCTCCTCACGTAGACCTTGTATCTTCTAGAGTTCGGAAATTAATATATATTTTTAAAAATCTCAGACGCACTGCCACCCCGAAGGTCTTAAAGATGATTTATTCTGCTCTATGCCAGTCACTGTTGGTGTATTGTATAACTAGTTGGGGTGGCGCGTGTAAGACAGTCTTAATTAAACTCGAGCGTGCTCAAAGAGCACTCCTTAAAGTAAGTCTGTTTTTACCTTTCTTCCATTCCACAACCAGCCTTTATCAAACCTGTGAGGTATTGACGGTGAGGCAACTTTTTATACTACAAACAGTCCTCAGAATGCATAGTTCCTTAAAGTACAACCCCTTAGAATTTCTGCAGAAGCGCAGGAAATATACAGTTGGTGTATCTAGAGCGTGCCGCACTAAATTTGCTCAAAGATTCTTCCCTTTTCTTGGTGCCCATCTTTACAATAAAATTAATCTAATCCTTAACACGTATCCCCTTACCAAACACAAATGTAAAACATCTGTTACAAATTGGCTCATTGACCTGGACTATACTAATACCGAAGAGTTACTACTTGTCCAGAAATAACATAATTTCTTCCGTTACACATTATACACTACACTACACTTCACAATACTCTTACATCTTACACAACATAACACTTATCATATCTCTCAAAATCGTCAAGCTGTAACCCCACTAACGCAATAATCTGTTGGTATGTTTTTTTTTTTTTTTTTTCTCTTTTTCACATGACTGAATTGTCGGGCCTAAGTTTTTCAGTACTGATGTATCTTAGTTACTCCTTATTTAAGTAAGAGTCCGTGTTATGTTCATTGGAAGAGCACTGATTTCCAAGATACAGGTTTTTACCTAGTTTGGAAATCAGGAGTTCATTTAGGTTAGAAGCCTCTTATGTGTTATGTTTTTAGTGTTGAAACTGTAGTAGGCTAAGTTATGATTTTGTCCAATAAACGTTATTATTATTATTATTATTATTACATTAACGCGCCCGTGCTAAGCGAGGTGATGTCACTGGCTAATTAGAAAAACACAGATAACTTACCAGTCCTACATCTTCGACGGTGAGGTCGGCGTCTATGTCGATGAGTACATCGTGTTCGGGCAGGTAGGGCCGGCCGGTCTCTGTGCTGCCCAGCCCGCACAGGGCACTCACGTACCGCGAGCCCGCAGCGTTACGGCGAAGCTCCGCACTGTTAAAGTCAAAAAATCATTTACTTCTCCAACAATATTACTAGAGCCGCATTATGCCCAGTTTCTGAGGTGATTTAACTGGACTATATCTATTCGATAATGCTATTGGTTCGATATTGCGTTTCCGAGCACTTGGTTAAGGAAGAAAATCACTCAAATAGATAACTATGTCGAATGAATAGCTATCGAAAGTTTATCCGAAGACCTCAGAAACTGGGCGTTAGTGATTGGAGCCCATCTTTAAGCAAATAATGCCTGTGTTGGGAGACTCCGCTTTTCCTTACCAATATTATTAGATACACATACAAAATTTGTGTAATTGTGTGAGCACATGTGTTTGTGTTTGTTTGTGAGTGCGTGCGTGAGTATGTTTGTGTGTGTGTGTATAATATGTGATGCGAGGTGAGGACATGCCATTGCACATCCACTATCCTTTCAACACGCAAACTGTTGCACTCCATTGCGTGCAGCAGTTGAAGTGGACAGATCCATGCATTATGATACATGTGTTAACAGTGCAATGTTACAACTTATAAGAGGTTGTGTCTCCCTATTAACTCTATATACATCTGGCATCAACGTGACCGATACAGTTGAGATCCAGCCTATCCCTTTGCTGCCCTCTCCCAGTGACGCCCTAAGCCGAGGCCCGTACCTCACAGGGAAGTGCCCTTAGCGTGTAGTCGCTTAGTTTGTAAGATTTTTGCCTTGGATGTAGGCTTTAAGGTGACACTAGTCGACATTTTTTCCATAGAAACTTCGAGGGGGTATTATTCCACTGTTTGACTCTGCACATCCAAAGTAAAACATGATATCGTATTGTCTCATTATTAATTTTGTCTGTACGGAAACAGAATAGTAAAATAAAAAGCCATTAAAAAGTTACGAGCTATCAAAGATTCGTTTTTATTGTAAATTTTAACGCAACTTTGGGCGTAAATTAGTACTAAAAGACGTGTCAAATTTCCAAAACAAAGTCGGTACCGACACAGCATAATTATAAAAGAATTTAATAAATTTTATTTGTAATTGATTTAAGCAGTGGTTTTTTCATAAAACACCATTTTCCAAAGGCTTTTTTGTCTTTTTTTACGCGCGCCTTTTGTTATGAATTATCGTGCATCTCACTGAATAATGTTTCCCCCGGCCCGGTGCGGGAGGGCGACGTTCACGCACACAATCACAAACACTAACACACGCGCTCGCGGGTGCCGCGCGCGCGTGTGTTTGTGATTGTGTACGCATATTCTATCTAATTTCTACTTCTAGTTTTATTCGTCTCAGCGGCCTGTCGTTCGTATGAGGTGTATCTGCGTGACCTATACCTGTGCTCTAAATTACTACCTACACTACATTGACCCCTGGCTTGAACTTTGGATTTCGATATTACCTACCTACCTACTTTATCTGTTTGACTTCGCATTCGCACTGTTTGGACTCCGAATTTTTGTTACAAATTGGAGTTGTTGGTTTGAGTGGACGCTGTGCCAGTGATATTATTATAAAAGACACATAATTATTATTACCAAGTTCAAGGCCAATTAATGATAACAAAACGAAAGTTTTGCTATTTTGTTATTTGTACGCCAGATGGCATAGAAATTGATCTAATTGAAAGAGATGATGTGTTTTGGACGACAGACAAAATTTTAAAATTAGATATATTTTATCAGAAATGTGTTTTGCCGGAGCTGATAGATCCCCGTTACCCTCGCAAACTACCATTTAGAGATCGAATGTAAATTAAATTGCATAAGTAGGTACACAAAATTAGCGGAATATAAATAGAACTAAGATTTTTTTTTCGGTCTCTTTGTCAATTTGATTTATATTTGATTATACCTACATAGGTAATTACAGATTGTGATCACAGACAAAAACTTAAAAAAAAATAAGCAGCTGTTGACCTCCTAGGTACAAAACAGCCCAGATGTTTTTCTGGGCTGTTTTAGCTTTCCAAATGATCTAAAAATAAAAAGTTTGTTTCATTACCTATAATCAACATATCGTACAGTTTCTCGTAATGTGTTGAAAAACTTGCTTTACACACGTGCGTAAATTAGGATTAGGTACATTCGTCTATTCGTTTGTAAAAATCAACTTTCCACACTAGTATCATAAAAACGTAACTATTTTTCTGTTCATTAGGAATAATTTATTTTGAGCTATAGTGGCGGTAATTACAAACCGCAGATGTAAAAAGAAACAATGTTAGAAATTGTGATACTTAATTTAAAAGTTTTTTTGTTTTTATAAAACTATTTAAAAATGTGATTACTATGTATGAAAATGATATAAAGGAAATAAATAATCAATAAAGATTTACAAAACAGTTGAATTTTATTTGTTTTATTCGATAAATAAAAATAAGTAATGCAAGCACCTTTATAATAATTGAGTAAGCAACTTACAACCCTTGTAGCAATCTGCCGTTACCTACTCGCTCTACGTTTCATTAAAAAATCATGCTGTGTGTTACCTAATTTTTTGTTGGTAGGTAGGTATCTATTTGATGTATGGAGTTGACAACTTTGGCGGCGGACAAAGTAGGTAGGTATTTGTGGGATTATCATAGGTACACACGGGCCGCCGTGTGTACAGTGTAATACACGTTACGCTGCTACCACGTTACACTGGAAGTAAAAGCTTGATGTGCCGACATCAAGCTTTTTACTTCCAGTATAATGTGGCCTCGCTTTGTCTATATTTTCTATACAGTGAGAGATTCGCATAAACTGGTTTTGTATAGCTTGATCAGCCGTCGTGCGTATAAAATGCGTTGCGTGCGGTGCGTTGTAGGTACCTACCTACTGTTATAATTACTTAGGTTAAAAAAGGGTAAAAAAGGTAGGGTAAAAAATTGGTTGTCTGTAAAGTCGGTTTACTGATGATAGATGAACGTGACAACGCGAAAGAATCATGCCGATTGTGCTTCTTTGTCGCTCATTCCGCGCTCTCGCTTGCACTTCAAGCCTTACATGGAACGCCTCAGAGCGGCGTTATGGTAACGCCGCATGAGTCATGTTTTTTGTCCTACGTGCGCACGAACCGCCCGCCGCGGCGCCGCTCGCCTTCGTACAGTGAGCTCTGTACCTACATGTTATGATACGATAATAACCGGTTGTGATAATTTTTGTTTATTAAATAAATAAAATTTTCCACTTCCGACATTATTAAAAAAGCGCACCGCATACAGTTCGCGCGGAAATATCAAGCCATGATCGCGTTCGCTTCGCTTCGCGCCGCGCCGCAGCGCAGCCCGCGTGTATTTCGTCACTATGCCACTTCAATAAGTTTCGACTGTTTGTTGTTATCGCGCCGCGTCGCGCCGATTCGCGTTCGCTTTGAATCGCCCACGTAAGACGCCGCGTAAGAAAACAAACTTGATGTGTCACTTGTTTTGATAAAAACAAACATTTAGTGATATTGAGTATTGATATTACCTAAAAAAATTAAGAAGACAGGTAGGTAAGTATATATTAGGTAAGTAAGTAATTTAGAAAAAAAATATGTAGGCAAAACTAATTACAATTATTAGGTAGGTATCCACTCTGACATAAGACCAACCCGCACTGGGTCCGCCTGGTGGATTACAGAGTACAGACCATTCCCTCTCACAGATAGGAGGCAAGTAAACAAGCGTCGGCGTGGCGCGACGGCGTCGTGAACTCTTGAACGATCGCTGCATGACAACCCGGGGAAAACTAAACATATTTAATAAAATAAGCAATTTATATTAGGTACCTATACTGTCATTCAGGTATAAAACGATAACGTAGTTTAGTATGAGTTTGTCTGTACTACTTGCTGATTTCTCTCGGGAGTTACGAGCGGCGCCGGCGTCGAGTGGCTTATGTATGGGTCGTGTAACTTCGTTTCTGTTCGGAACGGTTCGGAACGCTGTGTGTGTGCGTACGAACTCGACGCGCGTGAAGACTAGCGTCTAACTGCTCATCACTGATACTATCTCTGTCGGGCACGATACCAGGAGAGACAGCGTGCTTTTTGGCCACGCCCACCAGTGAGTTCGAGCCCGCGACTTGTGCAACCTTAAATTCACTTTTAAGACAGCACAAGAAGTTCAAGCTGCCAACAACCTGTCGGCCTGCTGTCGGGTCAATATGCAAAATGCCGTTTCGAAAACAAATAAACGACACAGTATTCTTTTAAGCTGCAGTGAGCGTTTCAATAGTCTATGTATGTGTAGTAATATCTATATCTAATAGTCATTGCTTTCAGTAACAACGATTTTGATGCAAAAAGTAAGCCTGTGATTAGAATGCATTCGCATCTTGCGTTACTGGACGCTAACGTCGCGTTTTTAACGCGTGCCTCCACTATGTGCTAAGGCATTAATATTCGTTAGAGCGCATGATATGACATGTTAACCGATAGAAAATATTTTGTGATCTTTATCTAAATTTTTAAGGGTCTGTATAAACTTAACAATTTAATTCTTTTCGGCATTTTGAATAGCGACGCATATAGCTCTGAGCTTCGTTGAAATGTAGTGTTCAAGTCTACACCGTATGACAACGTTTACGTTATGTGATTATACTATGGAGAGAAGAGGTAAGAAGCAAGATCTCTGTGTATAGAAGTGTCCGTTAAAATGTGCCACATAAGGGTGGCGCTACAATCGCGACCGGGTAAAAATTTTCTAACTCTGCATACTTCAATCCGTCAACAACAGCTGCATTCACGGATCTATGGCTACATTCATACCATACCCTGTGCCTACGCCAGCGCCATTATGGCAGGTTTTGGAACTGTATTTGCTGCATAAGCTGGACACTTTTTCAACTTTCCCTCCATATGCCCCAGTGCTCCTTATCTCTACCCTCAACTTTCCTCCTATATGAGATAGTGCTGTTACCACAAATATAGATAGACCTAGATAACCCAAGAGCAATTACTTCGCGTGCCTATTTTCGTGCCTAACTTACGATAAAAAATCGTAAGTCAAAAAATAAAGTAAACATTTCCTTCCATCGGTACGTCATTTTGTGATTAATATTACGCGTAATTAATTTAAAAAACAATTATTTTTAATCTAATACTCTCAGTAATACCTGGTAATACCAAATTTAGGAAAAACAAAACATTCGTATTACATTGTGACGTCCAAAAAATGGCACGCTTGGTTTTCATACAGATCGTGATACTTGCGTTACCTAGGTCTATCTATATCTGTGCTGTTACCCTCTAGAGATTAACGGTACTCACCTTGGACAGAACAGCAGTGCAATGATAGCCGGCAGCCCAGGAATGTTGGGCATCAGTGTGGTGTGACGCAGGGTGAGCTGTGTCAGGCCTTCATTGGTGCCCACGTCGGCAGCGACTAACATTCTGAAGAGAAATTATTGTCATTAAACCTTTTGAGCGTCAAATGAAAACTTGTCAACGCCACCGACGGCTATATATATATATTACTATCGGGCCCAGCAGACGTTGTCCTGCCCTTAAAACAATAAAGTCCTACAACTCGACTGTAGCGCCACCTACCGGGTCAAATTGTAAATCTAAACCATTCTCGAATCCACTGGAACACACACTCACAAATTCAGCTAAATCGATCCAGCCGTTTAGGAGGAGTTCAGTTTCCTACACACGCACAGAAGATTTGTATATATAAGATATCCGATATATATATAGCCGATAAGAAAAAGTTGCATGGATCATTATGAAGTACAAAATAAATAAACTCTTTCACGTTTAGTAATGACAAAAAAAAACTGTAATCCCAAGGTCTAAACTTTTCACTTCTGTCAGCAGTCCCCATGACAGCCAATTTTTTTTAAATTATTTTCTAGAAGTCAACCCAGAACTTACCTCGCATTTAAATTGTACGTGGTCTGTTGCAAAGAAAAAAAGTTGAGGCTATTCGTCCATTCCCTTTTTACACAGAAAAGACTACATAAAGAGCTTACCGTTCATATTTCTCTTGAGGCTCAGTATCCAGTAGTACAGAGTTCACGGAGTTCCATTCAATGATCACCGGTTTCTCGCGGCTGCCGTACATCAGGTTGTGTAATGTCGTCTCCAAGGGACTGTGAGAAAATGACATTATATTTATTTTATTTACTTACTTCCATAGACAAAAATAATAATATAAACAACACCTATTTGTCTGTTTCTTTTATACATATTTTCATACATATAAACAAAAAATGTAAACTTAAAAAATAAACAAAAAAAACTACTGCACTGTTAACCTTTTCACCGCCACGGTCACAAAACGCGATGCCTCGTCCAGCGCCAAGCTATACATGTATAACGACATATAAAAGTAGTGGTGAGGGTATCGTCCTATCGATAAATTAAATTTTTACGCGTTAGGTATAATTTTATTCATAAATTTACGAATATAAATATAAAAAGGTTCAATATTTCTATACTTGCATTATTTCACAGTATTGTTAGTAAAAAATAAATTGTAAGTATCAAAGAAATAAATTAATGATTCAATTAAGCTATAAGAAATATGGTACATCTCTATTTGTTTCATGACGTCATCCGTTGACTTCATATCAAGCTCTTGGCGCTCAGAGCACGGTTAATTCAACTCTGATTAGGGATGTCGCCTATGATCTTTATTTCTTTATTTTTTTATCTTTGTGTTTTTTTACCTAAATACTTCAGCCAACGTTTATTATCGTATCTAAAGGGAATTTTGTGTGTTAGTGTTTTCTACGTGTTTTCTGGAAATGGAAAGTAGGTAATTATGTAGGTATTTAACTATTTAAAAAGCAGTGGTGAGTTGTCCAAAAGTGATCCATAAAAAAGTTAAACATTCAAAGCTCAGCTGTTTATAAACAAAAAGAGTTATTTTATACAGTATCTAGTTATTTTAATTGTAAACGAAACGAAAGATGTTTTTAATATATAACTTATATAACACAGCAAAACTATGCCCGCAAAAAAAGAATGACCTTATTTTTTGTTATTCCGAATCAGATTCCATACCTTGCAAACTTTTAAAAGCTCATCAGCAGTGATAGGAATAGGTAGTGCTTATTAGCCTAAAGTTTGAAGAACAGAGACAAGAAACGGAGACTTCCTTAGTACTATATTTTTTCTCGGACATCTGCCCGGACAACACTTAAATACATTAAAATATTATGTTATTTGGAATAAGTTCGTGTTGTTTACCTAAAGTTTGCGACTAGACATAACATAACACAGTCGTTACAACTATCAAATATTCTGAAAGTTTTCTTTTTGGAGAACATTTTGTAAATGACTTGTTGATCTTAAAACTATGAAACGCAGTCTTTGTTTAAAGAGCCGTACACGTTTCGAAGTAAATATCTGTTTTCTAGCTCGCTCTTGGCCATGTTTCTTGAGATTTCTAAAGTTCAAGTGTATAATTGAAAAAAAAACTGACAATTGTTTTTTAAAATAATAAAACGGTCCTTTTTATCATATGAAAGTTTGTATGGATGTTAAATACGGTTAAAAATATAAACACGCGTAGCCACGTGATTGTTATTGAATTTGATGTTACAAGAAATAAAATAAATAACTTTAGTCAAAACATTCAAAACTAATTAAAGGTTGACTTACCGTATTATTTGATGTAGACAGACAGGAACAATCTTATTGCAGAAAATCGCAATCCATAAATTCAAGCCAAGGTAGTCGTATTAGGAAGATCCAATAAATAAACCAAAAAACATGCGAGGGTCAAAAACAATATTCACAGAAACAATATACGTGATACAGGAGATGCGCACTCAACAGACCGAAGTACAGGAGTGAGAATAACCTGAGCGGCGCGCCGTCACGCGGCGGTGGGGGAAGGTATGTAGAGCGTTCCCACGCCGCACGGGTATGCGACCACGCCGAGTTTAACAATAGATAACGAAATGCGCTGCCGTAAAAGTCCGCCCATTGTACTTTCGGTGCAATAAAGATTAAATGGTGTTTTTAAAGATTTTAAAGTTTAAGTGTGTTACTAAACAATGTGACCCAACATTATGCACATTTTGAAATATATTTTAGTAAGGTAAAAGACAAATACCTTTTGTTTTTGAAATGATAAATACTCTATCTCCATCCAAAATACGTATAGAGAATGCTAAAATGATAAAAATTACCGTTTTATTATTTTAAAAACAATTATCAGTTTTTTTTTTCAATTACACACTTGAACTTTAGAAATCTCAACAAACGTGGCCAAGAGCGAGCTAGAAAGCAGATATTTACTTCGAAACGTGTACGGCTCTTTAAACAAAGACTGCGTTTCATAGTTTTAAGATCAACAAGTAATTTACAAAATGTTCTCCAAAAAGAAAACTTTCGGAAAATTTGATAGTTGTAACGACTGTGTTATGTTATGTCTAGTCGCAAACTTTAGGTAAACAACACGAACTTATTCCAAATAACATAATTTTTTAATTTATTTAAGTGTTGTCCGGGCAGATGTCCGGGAAAAAATATAGTAGTAAGGAAGTCTCAGTTTCTTGTCTCTGTTCTTCAAACTTTAGGCTAATAAGCACTACCTATTCCTATCACTGCTCATCAGAGTCTAATTCTTTATTCATTTTGCATTTGTTTATTTATTTGGTCAATATTATTGTTGTCACAAGCAATACGAGGAAAGAAAGATGCGTGCGCCCTCATCCGTTTAGTACTGCACTATATTAAAATGACCTTGACACCCATACGCATATGACGACACAGGACAACTTCTATAGAAGTTCGTGGCGCTCGGGGCACTAACAACTAACTGATTTGTAGAGATGGGAATATAATTATCGACAAGGATTGGTAAACAAAAATAACAACTATTTCATTTCGGATCAGCACCAATCTGAAGGTCGAAATTGGTCAATTTTCTTATGTTATAAAGTCGTTAACTAAATTCATGTTTTACTGACCTTAAATTGTTTTCGATATTAGTATTTATAAAAAATTCTAAAGGCGAAATGAAACGGTGATAAATTTCGAGTCACATCACTGGCCGACTTGATATGAAGTCCTTGGCGTGCAGGGCACATACTTTATTTTTGGAGTTTTTGTTTTTGCTGATTTTAAGACAAATCAGGGATTCTTTTGTGTTTAAAAATACAAAAACGGGGCTTTAGACAGTGCTTAATTAAATAATAACAAAAAACAAAGTCTATAAATAAAGTAAATTGATTTTTTAAGACTGAAAAAATGAAGTACTTCTAATGAAGTCGTGGCGCTGGTGGCACGGAAATCCGAAACTTCTATACATGTCCGTGGCGGTGAAAAGGTTAAGGAACATATAAGAACATAGATGTATTACCGCATTATATGACACATGCATGGCACAAAAATTAAAAAATATAACTGTTGAGAAAATATTCGTCGCATCCACTTAAAACGGACAGCACTGATAGAAATACATAGCAAGTTAATTAGCAAGTCTTCCGAGCGTATTAAGACTAAAGAAAGAGATTTCAATAAAAATTTAGCCAAGATCCATCTCAAAAATTGTAAGGACCCCATTATTATTTGTTTTTTTAGAGAAGTTTTGCCGACTTCGACCAATCGGGGGTTAGTTACCTGTATGGTCCCTTGAGGCAAACATCAGAGTCGCAATCTTTTACATTGGAAGCTTCAATTTCGTTTAATTGGTAGTACGCCAACTCCTTCTGCTCTTTATTAAATGCTCGTTTCTGCGCCAAATTTAAATCTGTCGCGGTTTCTCTTATGTCGTGGTTTAACTGTAAACAATATTAAACATTTTAACTACACTGTGTGGACCAAACCAGACATTGTACTCAATCTGATTTAGCATTCAGGGAAAGACAGTAGGTTCTCATGAACCGCTAGTCATGTATAGATGACAAACCAAAATGTGCCTAGCACGCCTGTCACGGTCACGACTACATGACAGACTTTTATACGTAATAGGGTATTTTACCAAAAAAATCTAATTAGTCCGTCAGTTAGATTAGCGAAAAATTTTGGATACGTTTTTTTTGTTTTATCGAATCTATAAAAACTGACGAAGATAAAACGCATCAAAGATCATGAGTGGGGGTTTGTGACGTCACTTCGCCAGTAAAAGCGTACTACAATATTTTTTGGAAATCTATCTAATGGACTAATTATAGTTTTTTGTTAAAATACCCTATTCCAAAGAGTATGTAACTCAGCTTGGCGCCGAGGCCATGACTTTACTTGTTTGACGTAGCGGTCAAAAGGTTAAAAATGGAGAAACAAATTATCGGTTACATAATATTGATCGAGTTGTATATTTTTTATGAAGAGTAGATGTGTGCAAGTCCTTCAGTGACACTACAGCCCCCCTAGCCAAGTTCAATCGTTTCGTATAGTTTCTCTTTCTAAAATAATTAACGCTTCATCGTAATACATTTTTGTTTTTCGATCACGTGACTTATCGTTGAGATGACGTCATTCCCATACATTTGAATAGTTTTCTATTAGCGTTATCGATTGTAGATTGTCAATTTGGGTAATATGGCTAGGGGGGCTGGTTAGAGAGAGATAGATAGCATACATGACATATTACAATACGCACTTTAGACTCGTAGCTCTCCTCGCAGGGAATAGCATAGCCACGCTTGACAAGCTCTTCGTTCACGTTCAACCGCCCTCCTTCCGCCAACAAGTCGATGGCTACCTCGCCTTGCACCACCGAATATACCTACAATCATTAGAAGTCAGAGTCGATAAACACATTCGGTCGATTCGGCATTTTAAATACAAGGGACACCGGCGAAATTAGACCCAGGAGCGGACACAAATTAAACAAATATTTAAAAAATTCTAAAATAAACTGTTATTTTGATGACTTATTAATTATAAATTATTTATGAAAATGAATAAAAAATAGTTTTACTCTAATATAAAGTGTTTCTTTTTTCTTATCTTTAAAGTTGTTCAGGTGGTTTGTGTGTACAGAACATTTTTAATGATACGTTTTCAAAACTATCTTTTAGTAATAAAAAAATATTGATCGCCAAAGGCCGTTCTACCCCAGATTTGCAGTTAATACAAACTAAAGGTAAAGTCAATCGTAAATTCAATATAAAACAATATGATTCTTATTACTGGCTCGCGGGTTGTATTCATGACAATCGATTATATTGTTTTTCTTGCCTACTTTTTTCGAACAATAAGACCGTCTGGAACGAGACTGGTTACACCGATATTCATAATTTTGCTGCGGCTGCAAAAATTGATTTAATAAAAAACGTTGTATTAATATACAAATAAAAAAAAATCTTGTTACTTTTTCCGTGTACTCAAATTCGCCGTGTGTGTCTTATTCTGCCACAATCTCCCTCGGTGAACACCTAGGTGAAATGAGCTGTCATCCGATTGTAGTGCTTTGTAAATCCCTAGCATCGGGACAGATGACACGCTCACTCCACCTAGGTGTTCACCGAGGGAGATTGTAGCAGAACAAGACACACACGGCGAATTTGAAGAAAAAAATTGGTTGTCTGTAAAGTCGGTTTACTGACGATAGTTGAACGTGACAACGCGAAAGAATCATTACCTTTATCGCTGTAATTATCGTTGCTATAAACAATTGACACCACATTCACTTTTCACTTGGAACGCCTCAGAGCGAGGTAACGCCGCAGAGCGACGTAACACCGCATGACGTCATGTAACGCCGTAACGCCGCATGACGTCATGTTTTTTCGTGCGTGCAGCCGGCTCTATCGAATTATAAGACGTTGTCACGTCAAAAATAATTTGACATCTCTAACTTGGTTCTTATCTATTGCCGTCCTTTTCTTCAGCTGCCTTGTATTGTCTAATTTTAGTTTAGTTTGTGAACAAGGGAATCGGCGCCATTCTTAGGCTAAGAACTCAGGACACGATGCGGTTTTCGCCCGCGCCCGCAGCGGGAGCCGCAAACTACCGCGCACACCGCAGGCGTAAACCGCGTCGTGAAATGTGTTTTTGTTTTTTTTTTTACATATATCTGCATTCTACAGAAGCTGCGGGCCCGAAACCGCAGACTGACGTGGGTGAAAATCGCATCGTGAATTCTTAGCCTTAATCTTTTTGTTAAAGTACGACTGTTACCTTTCCCAGCAGGCCACCGCGACTGGCGAACTGCGTGAAGCAGTGGAGTGCGGCGGGTGTGTAGTTGCCATGTGGGTCCAGTAGCGGGGACGGAGCCAGCCCCGCCAGCCGGCAGCGCATGGCCAGCGGGGGCGTGGCGCGACACGCCGTGCACGTGGGGAGCGTGCGCAGGTTACACGCGTGCACGCGACCCGCACTACCGTAGTCGATGTACAGCACCTGCGTCACAATATAATGTAGAGTAATATTTCGGACCGCCGTCGTCGTTGCCGTGTGGTGCCGGCTGCGAATAGCACTACCCTATTTCTACCCGTGGGTGTCGTAGAAGGCGATAATTCTTGTAAATGCAAATTGTAAACATTATTTTTTATACACTACTGTTACTGGATAAGTGCCACCATGCGATCCAGCCACTTTATCAGTGTTTGCAAACAACCTTCATCTTGTCGTGATCTGTAGATAGTCCATTTTCACTCTTGTCGGAAACAAGAGTGAAAATGGACTATCTAAAACAAGTCCAACTAAATAAGTACATATATCATCATCATCTTCTTCCAATAAAAGCTGTATAGCTCTTTTCCTAGTTGCAGATAAATTGTTCGACATAATTATACTGAGCACAAGAAGACAACCGTTTACAATAAAAACTGTAGGAAGACTGGCGGTTGGTCACAGTTGCTGACATCGGAATGCCATTGGTTGTCAGGCGACAGGCGACCTGGTTCGCGGTAGCCAGTTACGGTCGCCGGTTGCCCTGGTCGCCAACATCGGAATGTTACCTTAAGGCGGGACTTTAGCGACTTGGTGAGCGAGCAGGGCCTATAGACAAAATCCCTTTTCTGTTAGCGTTAACGCCAACGGAAAGATCAAATTGTATGGACATATTTGCATCACGTAACATCTGGTAAGCAAACGTCAACTGCATACAGTTTGACTTTTCCGTTAGCGTTAACGCTAACAGAAAGAGATTTTGTCTATAAGCCCAGGTGTGAGTAGGTACACAATGACTTACTTCAAGCATGTCCTTGGGCAGCACAGCCAACACGCGCACGCGACAGACGTCGGTCCCGCCGGCCCCGGTGTAGGGCGCGGCGAGTAGCGCGCCGGGCACCAGGGGCCCCGTGTACGCGATGAGGGGCCCCTGGTTGAGCGCCGTTTGGATCGCACGCAGCTCCGCCGCTGTGCTCGTGTCGTTGTATTGCACCCAGAACTTGTTGATACCGGTTAACTGATGACAAAGATTTCTCATGTAGCAATCATGGATGCGACGTAATACCTGTCTATTGTGTATGTTATTGTAGATGTATGATCCCATATACCATATGTCGTTATTAGGCCAATTACAAACACCTGATGGCAAGAGGCATTGCAATGGCGTTGTCGTCACAGACACATCAGAGAATACAAATATACTAATATTATAAAGGATCTTGGCAGGATTTGTACAATAATAAAATATTTAGAGAAGTTGAAATAGAGTATTTTACTCTATACGAGAAAAAATCTATAAATATGTTATTGAGACAGTTTAGGCATAAAGCAGGAAAATGTAAGTTTTAGTTCATAAAATAACAAAACAAATTTTTAAATTCAATTCGAAGTTTTCAGTATTTTTAATCTGTTATAATACACCGTGAAATAGTAGCGGCCATGTTATTACGCCGTAACGCTGTGTAAACAAAAATTTGTCAACTGTCAGTCAACCGATTGGCGTAATATAGCCTATATTACGCCAATCGGTTGACTGACAGTTGACAATTTTTTTGTACTTTTATTATTTTCGTAACCAACGTAATTTTTACATTATTACACCTAGTACAAAATGTGTTTTTAATTATTTTTAAATGATATACAATTATCATATTTAATATGAGCTCATTTGATACAAAACGAACTGACGTCATTTGCGCTGAGCAATATGGCGCCCAGTAAGAGGCGTTTACTTCAAATTACGCGCGAAATTTGAAAATTTAAAATTTAGATGCATTTTATGGCACATATCGACTGAATAAAAATTGTGGTTTTTTTTGGTATCATAAATTAGCACTACAGAATTTCATTGAGAATCTAAGTAAGGTGGCACTGCACTCGAGTTTTAGGTTTTTTTTATTCTAAGGGCAGAACAACGTCTGCCAGGCCCGCTAGTTATAGTATTTAAATATACTGTATGGAGGGGTTTTTCTGTATACTAAGGTATCGTAGCTTGTAGCAGTTCATGCCACTGAAAATGAAATTTAACAGAATTAAAAAAGAGAAAAGTAATTTTCATTTCTATGACTACAACTTACTTGTGATATATTGAGAGGAAAATGTGAATCATCGATTTCAGGCAGCCGAGGAACCATTCTATCCAAATCTAACGCCATTTTATCTTCCGCGAACGACTCGGCCAGCTTAAGCGCTTTTGGTAATCTGAGCAATTTGAAATACAAAAAAAAAGTTTATTTTTAGGTAAATAAATATTATTGATATGAATATAAAGATCGACGCGACTCTTTGCTGACCGAACTGAAATTAAATAGACTGGATGTAGGTCCGAGCCAAGGTATTTTGGTCAATCCGAAATCGGAGGCAGCTATAAAGTTACGTTTAGTTGCGGTCGATCAGCAGAGTCATACTATTAAAAGTTACCTACTGTTTTGTCACAAGGTACAGTTCGATTCAAACTTAATAGCGGCTCTGAACACGAGTCAAGTGGCTGCGCAGTAACAATTTTACGTGTCAGCGGGGGTGAGGGACGGGGTACTGCGCAGATAGTAGCTCACTTCACAGCCGCCATTAAGTTTGAATCGAACTGTACTGGTGTTATTTGTAAAAAGGTACTATTGGGTCGACATTTATCCTCATTTATATATAGGGATAAAAAGTAAAGATAAAAAAATGGAAAATACTCACGGTAAGATTGGTATTCTTATGTCTATGCGCAGTTGTCTAGCTTTGACAGCCTTGTACACTGGTAAAACCACTTGACCGGGTATCGTGGGGTCCTACAAGTACACACAAAATTATAAATGCGTCTCCCTCTGTCTGTTTGCGCATCACAGCAAATCCACTATCCATCGGAGGTAGCTCAGGAAAAGACATAGGCTACTTTGCGTCCACGATACAGGGATAGCA
This sequence comes from Charanyca ferruginea, assembly GCA_947361185.1. Classification (NCBI taxonomy): domain Eukaryota; kingdom Metazoa; phylum Arthropoda; class Insecta; order Lepidoptera; family Noctuidae; genus Charanyca; species Charanyca ferruginea. Next base: position 12,899,987 of record OX376076.1, read on the forward strand.
CGTGGACGAAATCTCGGGCAAAGGCAAGTAAACATATAAAAGTAGTGCATAATATAAATTCATGATAATAATAATAATATGTAGGGACATTTCACACACGGCCATCTGACCCCAAACTAGGGAGACCCTGTACTATGGGTGTCAGACAGCTGATATACATACACAAATACATTTTTTTTTTTTTTTTTTGTTTTTTTTTTATGTTATATATATATATACATACATATATAGATAAAAAAAACACCCAGACACAAGGCAAACACAAGTGCTCATCACACAAATGTTTACCCTGGGCGGGAATCGAACCCGCAACACGCTGCGCAGCAGTCAATCACTCAACCACTGCGCCAACCGTGTCGTCAAATATATTATAGATACAAAGCTTAATAAGTTGGAAAACTTACTCCACTACTTTGTTTGCCATTTTTTGCATCCAGACCATCGTTGAACGTCAAAAAGACTTTCCTGAATGGAGAAAATAAAACTGAATTTAATCCGTAATATAAAAACCCAAATAATTTCTTTGCGCCACCAACCCTTTTTTCCCCTGTTCAGAGTCCGGGGTGTATGCGTATGTGAATTTATATGTTTGTAAACGTGCCCATGATACAGGAGAAAATAGTGTGGGGCAATGTTTTTCTTGAAAAAGGAGAAAAGAAGAAAGATGACGGCTAACGCCTGCAGTAGATCGAGACTGTAACTTAGGATGTTAGCTCTTTCGCAGATAACATCTACAGACAAGGGCGTCGCCAAGAGGGGGTAGGTAGGGGCAGCTGCCCCCCCCCCCCCCCCTATAGATTCCAAAAGGTTCATGTGCCTTTGACTGTATTTAAAATTCATACTTTTCCTATGCACCGTATATCAACTTGCCCCCCCCCTAGGCCATCAGCTGGCGAGTCCTGGCGACGCCCTTGTCTACACACGTAGACAACTATACACTAATAACACAACTACAAGAAGAGATCAATAGTTTTATATTTAGATCTTTGTAGTATTCACGTCTGCCTAGGGTACGAATACATACCTGCTGTTCTTATCGAAGGTGACGCGCGGCTCGTCGGCAATGTGTTTGAACACCGCCTTCCTGATGGCCGCGGCGTACACTTCGCCAGGCTGATTTTCCGGGAAGTTCTTCAAGTATACCTACAAAATATTTGTTGTTAGTCTCAAGTCTGTTGTAAGATTACAATAGTGTCGTGATATTGTGGTAAAATCTGGCAACACGGTTGGATAGTATTTCCATCACAATGAATAAAGGCTCTCCCCCACAGGTGCGTTATTATCCGTCGATAATATCGGTTGCGTTATTGCTATATTTGTTTTCAGTACTAAGACGGCTACGAAGTTACACATGCTGCGATTATAACGACGCAATAGAAGTAGGAGGAATCGGGACGCATTAAATTATCGCAAAAACGCATCCGGTACATAGGCTCCACAAAGGTGCGTTATTACCGCCGATAACATCGCATTGCGTTTTTGCGATTGCCGATTCCTCGTACTTCTATTTCGTCGTTATTATCGTTGCAGTGTATAACTTCGTAGCAGTCCTAGTACAAAATGTACTGAAAACAAATGTCGCAAAAACGCATGCGATATTATCGGCGGTAATAACGCACCCGCGTGGGGGAGCTTTTATCGACCAATAATAACGCGCCTGTGTGGGAGAGCCTTAAACGTCTGAATTTTGAAATTGGTGTATTAATTAATTACAATGGACGGATGGATGTTTGTAACTCTTTTAATCATGTCAATTTTACAATTATCAAAATAAAATTAATTCTTGAATGTACCAGTACCATTGAGAAGGTCACTTTTCCAAAATCATTTAAATTTTAGAAACCAAATTTTAATACTTACTGTAGTTCTGGGGTTAAGTCCTCCAAGAGCGCGCACCGCGTCACGTTCCCGGCCTTCGTCTTGCGACATTTGCACGAAGTATTGCGGATAGAACGCGCCCGCTATTATTACCTGTGGACAAATAAAGAATGAGGCGGAAAGGCAGACATCTTAAACAGCTTTAAGGGGCTTACAAGAGCCAACTAGCGCCACCCATCAATACCAATAATTGCCAGAGTTGGGTAACAATACAAAACAAGTTATTTCGTGTTCAGCGGTAAGTGAGCGAGAATGCTGAATGTAAACACTCACTCGCGCTCGCACTGCCCAGGCCTTTGCCTTCCGAGCGAAAAACCGACAATCGAGGGAGCGTCGGGCAATGGCAGCGGCGTGAGCAGTGACAGCGCGAGTGACCTGTTTACATACTCGCGCTGCCCACTTCCCTACCCAACGGGGCAGCGTGTAAATGTGGCTTCACCTCTACCCTCCATAGTTGCAACTTCACACACACGTCACACTTACCTTGTAAAGCAGCGCAAGTTCGTGCTTGTTCCAGGGCGACTTCCCGTGGGGCGGGTCGATGCCGAGCGCGGCCAGGCGCCTGCGCACGTCGCGCACCAGCTCGTCCAGCTCGCGCAGGGAGCGCGCCTGCACGTAGAAGCGCCGCGCCCACTGCGTCTCCGACTGCCCGGCCGTGCGGAAGTATTGCTGCTGACGGAGGTGGCTCCATACCTGCGTGGAAATAGTAGATTGTATCAAAGGCGTCGCCAAGGGGGGGTAGGTAGGGGCAGTTGCCCCCCTCTAGAGATTAAGAAAACCGCCTTCAAAAACTAAAAAGTGATAAATAACTTTAGCACAGAACACACATTACTTTACTTTCGGAAGTCGGTGGCGGTGGCTTTGAGTTTGTTGTTTTGTATTACCACCGACTTCCGAAAGTAAAGTAATGAGTGTTCTGTGCTAAACTTCCGTATGGTCCGTATGGTGGCGGACATAAAGAATAGCACCATCCCATATCTTCCCGTGGGTGTCGTAAGAGGCGACTAAGGGACTCACCATAGAATGGGCAGCAGCGTTCTCTGTGCCTTGGTAACAACCATACTGCGATCGCCAACCCGCCTGCCAAGCGTGGCGATTATGAAACCCCCCCTTTGGGGGAGGCCTATGTCCAGCAGTGGACGTCTTTCGGCTGTAATGATGAATGATGTGCTAAACTTATTTATCACTTTTTAGTTTTTGAAGGCAGTTTTCTTTTTTTTTTGAAAAAACTTTTTATTTTTCGCTTTTTAGTGTTGCCTTAACATCCAAATCCATTAAGAAACGGCGACACACTTAAAAGAGATTGTAAATCCTCCAAAGATTGAAGAAACTAATACGTCGTCTAAATATTTTTTTAGGAAATTATTAATTTTCTCAAAAAGGGCTAAATCAATTTTGGAAAAATTTATATAGGACCATTTCGGAATAAACCCCTTTCGAACAAAAAAAGAATATTCATAAAAAAAAAGTATAAACATTCGAATTGATAACCTCCTCCTTTTTGAACTCGGGTAAAAAGCTTCATGTCCTTTGACCACAGTAAAGATATCTATACAGTATTCTATCTTCATTCAAACGGTCGGAACGCGAGTCGTACCTACACTTTTTAAGTTAGTAGGGAAATTAGTATACCGACAGTATCGAATGCGCCTCAGTGCGAATATATTGTGTTGTTTTTGGTTGCTTGAAAACTTAATAGACTATAAAAATAATGACTTCCAGACTATAGGTACCTACTTACTAGACTATCAAAAAAATAATATACCTACTATAGTACGTAATTTGTTTCTTTTTTTAAAAGGTAAGTATTTCGCTTTTTCTACCGAGTAAAGTAGGTACTTGGATTAATAAACAAATAAGTGGATAGGGTGAAAAAGCGACCTACCTACGCTCGCGTTAAAACGAACTGGTAAGTACCTACCTAGGTAGTTTCTTAGGCTAGGCTATCTATCTACCTACTTATGTACTAGCTACTTACATATATTATTGAATTAAACAAAATATCATTAAAAAATGATTATGAGAGTAAATGATAGGTACAGACCCGCACACCAGGCCATTAAAAATTGTCAAATTTCCCAATTGAATATGGGTAAAATATGAAAAATAAGGGTGTTTTTTTTTATTAAACTTCTAATCAAAAACATAACATGCATTTTTATTGAACACTTCCCATTTCATTTACGTATTTTTTTTGCAATTAAATGAAAAATATTTAGGTACCTTTATTTACAATCACAAAACTAAAAGAAAATTAAAACACTACAAATTTATAATCACAAAACTAGAAAGAAAATAAAACACACACTAGGAATAATAATAATAATAATAATAATAATATGTGGGGACATTTTCACACACGGCCATCTGACCCCAAACTAGGGAGACCCTGTACTATGGGTGTCAGACAGCTGATAAATTAATAATATAATAATTTATTTATTAAAATAACGTTTACAAATGTGTACATTTAGTCAACAAAAAGAATAACTCCCATACAAGTATAATGCCTTAAAATAAAATAAAACTAAGATATTTATATAACCGGTGCAAGTAATGATGGTTCGGAAAACAATATTAGGTAGCGACCCGCCCGATCTAGGTTAATTCAAACCTGTGTTTCAGGCCATCACTTTGTACATAATTTAATTGGGCAGTGAAGTTTAAAGTATAACTAATATATAATAATCCATTAACAATTATGAGAAAAAGCATAGTACATTATTATCTAATAGTAAACCTATATAAATCTTATGTAAATATACAAGAATAAGTACTTTATCATTATGCCAAAACTTCTAAAAGTATTTCTGTGTCTGTGTAATTGAGAATCGCTAAATATTCAGATAATATTTTACTACATTCTTTATAACATAAACCATAGTAGCCTAGTGACATGTTAAGCCTATTATAAAGGAAAGGTCCTAAAAAAACATAAAATCGCTTAGCAAATGCATGTCTAGTTTGAGGCTTTGTGCAGACCGGGTCCTTCCTTCTCTTGTCGGAAGGTAATGGGTTAAAAGGAAGTGCAGTGTGCTGGTGTAGTACTATGCTTAAGATAAATAATTGCCGTACTGTAAGTACTTTACATGCTATGTAAAGCTGGTGCGTAGGAAATCTAAAAGGGCGAAAGGTGGCAACCTTTAGAATTGCTCTTTGAGCACGCTCTAATGGAAGTAAAATGGTTTTAGCAGCACCACCCCACGAAGTTATGCAATAGGTAAGAATGGATTGACACAAAGCTAAATATACCTGTTTAATTAATTTATAATCGGCTATGTTCCGTAAATTCTTAAAAACATATATTAATTTGCGCACTCTAGTACATAGCAAATCTATATGTTTACGGAAATTTAAATTGGGGTCAATAGTGACACCTAGATATTTCAGATAGTCAGCGTTCGTTAAAGTGATACAAGAGCATGCATTGTCAGCGTACGTGCTACAATTATGTGCGTAAATGTTCAGATTAGTAAGCGGTATATTAGTATGCCTCATTGTAAATAAAATGTATTTAGTTTTATCTGCATTTAATGTTAGAAGATTTTTATGAAGCCAATTAGACACAATGTTAAAACCAGTCTGATCATGTTTATAGACCTCAACTCTTGATTTAGCTGAGAACAATAGGACAGTGTCATCCGCGTAAGATATTATGACACCATTTTGGAGTAACAGGCTACATAGTTCATTTATATAGATTAAAAATAACGTAGGGCCTAAAATACTGCCTTGTGGAATGCCAAAAGTACTATTTTTCAATTCAGAACTTGTATACTGATCAATTTTGACACATTGATGACGATCGCTGAGATAATCCGAAAATAATAGAAGTTGTGTTCCTCTTATCCCAAGTGTTTCAAGCTTGTGCAGAAGTGAAGTACAACAAATTGTGTCGAAGGCCCTGGCAAGGTCTAGAAAGATCCCAATTGTGTGCATACCATTATCTAAATTTGTAGAAATATAATTAGTCAATTTGTGTACTGCTTGGCTAGTTGATCTTTTGGGCCTAAAACCAAATTGATTATCTGAAAGTAGTCTGTTATGTTCCAGATATTTTATCAATCTACTATTAATGATTTTTTCTAAAATTTTTGAGAGTCCTGTTAACACTGAAATGGGTCTGTAGTTATTCACACAGTTTTTGTCTCCAGACTTGAATACAGGTGTGACCACAGCTTTTTTAAGCAATTTAGGGAATTTTCCGTTAGATAAACATAGCTGAAAAATGTGTGTTAGCGGAGGCGCTAATAGGTATTTAAATCTTTTAAGTATATTATTAGGTATATCATCCCACCCTGTAGCACAAACATCCTTTAACCCGTTTATTATACTTACTACTTCGTAAACGTCAGTATCTAATAAAACAAAAGAATTTAGTGTAGAGGATGTCGTTGCCGAATGTGGACGGGAAAAATTACTAGAATTTAAAGATTTTTCAGCCAAATTTTTACCGACGTTGGCAAAATAATTGTTTATTTTGTTCATTGCTTCGGACGGGTTTGTTTCTGTCATTAGTAAATCAAACGGTGGTTCGGTATTTTTCGATCTAAATGTATGAGTTTTTATGAATTTCCACACAAGTTTACTATTTTTCCCCGCCTTTTGTAATTCATTTTTATCATACTGATTTTTTAATTTTTTCAAAAGCTTATTGCAGAAGTTTCGATACCTTTTATAGGTAACTGTAAGTAGTTCGTTATCAGGTGCGAGTTTCGATTTTAGGTAAAGTTTGTCTCTATGTCTTATACAGCGCACGAGACCGGGTGTGATCCATGGTTTAATACAACTATACTTTCTAGGCATAATCTTAGTGAATGTGTTTTTCTTAATAGCATGTTGTAGTGAAATTATAAAATACTCTAAAGAAATATTTGCATCGTTTGAATTATAAACAGGGTCAAAATTAATACCGCGTACGTCATTTTCAAGGTTAGTCATATTAACTTTAGTGCAGCTACGCATGCAGTTTTTTCTAGGTGAACTTATTTCTAATGTTAGTAAAACAGCTTGATGATCGGTAAGCGAAGAATTAGTAACCAATGTTTTGGATGGTTTATTTGCTTTTAGGATGATGTGGTCTAAGCACGAACCGCTCTGATGCGTGGGGTAATGGTGAGCTGGTAATAATCCATGAAATGAGCAAATATTCAGATAATTATGTACATAGGTATCTGGTTTCCCGGAAGCAATGTTGATGTTAATATCACCCAAAAGTATTATGTTTTTAAAAGACGATAGGTTTTTTAAGTTTGTGTCAAGTGATTCTAAAAATCTGTCCATATTTTGAGAAGGAGGCCTATATATAGCCATGACTACCGTATCGGGAATAATTTTGATTAATAAGCAATTACTATCTTGAAATTCAGGTTCTTCTTTGATCGTACGTAAATTATTTTTAACATATACTACTAATCCATCGTTTTGGTTTATGTTTCTATCGGATTTATAAGAATAATAGCCGTCAAGGGATGGTAAATTGACTGTCTGTTTTGACAGCCAACATTCTGTTAGGACAATAATATCACAGCTTATGTCTAGATTCTGTAGTAATACTTCAAAGCCGTTCATGTTTCGATTTATGCTGCGAATATTCTGTGTAAGCAGGGTCAAAGTTTTGATACCAGAAGGAAGAAGTTGCTTACAGTCCTCAACATTACAGACTAAAGATTCAGACACAGAAAAACTATCTAGATCACAAATTAGCTGATTTGTCATGCTAGTTACAAACTAAGTATAAATATAAAATAAACTACCTTTTATGTGCTAACTAAACAAAGTATTCGGTGGCGCTCTTAGGCGCCTTCATAGTCTATTGAGTTTATATAGTTTAACTCTGCATATTTGCGCGCCGGGCAACTTTCATCACCAGTAGGATGGTCACATTTTCTCTTGAAACGTTTACACGTCGCACATTGAGAGGGAGAAGATTTGCTAGTACATTCCTTGAAGGAGTGTCCAGTCTCACCACAGTGGTTGCAGGTAGGACTAGTTTCCCGGCAAAACTTGGCAGCATGTCCGAACTGTTGGCAATTGAAGCACCTGGTGACTATCGTGAAGTCCCTCACAGGGCATGATGTCCAATTTATAAAAATTCGGCCTTGGTTTACAATTATTTTCCTTATGCTAGCGGGTAGTTCAAATTAAATTAAAACAATGTACGCGGGACAACCCTATCGCACGTTAAGGTACTGCGCGTATGTAGGTAATTATTTCAAGGACAGGGCCGAGTCACAATACTGTTAGATATCTTTACTGTGCTTTGACTGTATTTAAAATTCATACTTTTTGTCCACAATATTAAATCGTGTGTCGTGATGGCCTAATGGTTAAGGCGCCCGCCTCTCATGCATGAAGTTGTGGGTTCGAAACCGGGCAAGTACCAATGTGGCATTTTCAATTCATATGTACTTTCTAAGTTTATCTTGGACATCATTGACATCAGTGAAGGAAAACATCGTGAGGAAACCTAGACTTATAATTGATATAAGTCTGAAATCACCAATCCGCCTTCAGCGCACGTGGTGATCAATGCTCGTGCCTTCTGTGTATGAGAAGGGACTTTTGCCCTGCAGTGGGACAATTATAGGCTGGTATTATTATTATATTATATCAACTTGCCCCCCCCCCCCCCCCCCACTCCTAGGCCATCAGCTGGCGAGTCCTGGCGACGCTCTTGGATTGTGTGACAAGGAGCAAAATAATATTTTTACGGCGAGGGCGCTATTTTGAATCCTGAACGCGGCGCGAACATTTCTACCCGTGGGTGTCGTAGAAGGCGACAGAGGGATATTGACCAGAGGATCGGCAGCGGCGTCGTTTTGAGTACCATAACACCTACTGCGATCGCCAACATGCATCGGCCAAGCACGACGATTACGGCTGAACCCCCTCCCCTTGGGGAGGCCTATGCCCAGCAGTGGGCGAGTTAAGGTAGACATGATGATGATGAATAGCTTACCTTGTAAACATTAAGGAAGGCAATGCAATCGCTGGTGGAGCCGTCAGCCCAGGTCAGCTTAGAGTTGTACGCGTTCAACCGCTCGCGGAAAGGACTGCTGAATAGGTTCTTCACTGACATTGCACATGCTATGAGGACAGTTACAACAATATTATTAATTAGTTTTTACTTTGTTGATTTTAACTTCATTGAAATCTCTCTTTCAAATACTCTAGATATTTGGCATTTTCAGACACAAAAGCCCGTGGTTCTGTATAGACATACATACATAAAACTTATTATATTTTACAATAAAACAGTTTTTGTTTTAAAATGATTCACTGTTTAAATCTATCATCATCATCATTTCAGCCGAAAGACATCCACTGCTGGACATAGGCCTCCCCAACGGTGGGTTTTGCCATAATCGCCACGCTTGGCAGGCGGGTTGGCGATCGCAGTATGGTGGTATGGTGGTGGTGGTATGGTGTAAATCTATACTAATATTATAAAGCTGACGAGTTTATTAGTGTGTTTGGTTGAACGCGCTAATCTCAGGATCTACTGGTTCGAATTGAAAAATTCTTTTTGTGTTGGATAGTCCATTTATCGAGGATGGCTATAGGCCCATGCGAAGCCGGGCCGGGTTGCTATAAAAAATAAAACACTCTCAATTTTGGGAACAAACTATGGGAAATCTGCTAACATTTAAAAAATCACAAACACGTTTCTTATTATTTTTTTTAATTTTTACTTGGCATATTTTTCAGTTCATAACTACACAAATACACAAAATCTACTTCTCCTCATTGGACAATTATTAAAGTTAACTACGTGCAATTCTCACCCATAACGATGGCTTCCTCCAAGCATCCGTATATGTATCCTAACATAACCAGTTTAGACACATGGACGTTAACGGGTAGCTTCGCGGCCACAAGGCCAAGGTACGTGAGGTCACCGTCTGTAGCGCACCACTCGTCATCCACAGTCCTCTTTAGAGCACCGATCTGAACGAGAAATGATCAATTACAGTACTCGGCGATGAAGAACGTTTATGGTCGGGTATCGGCATAAACTGAATGTTTATGAACCCAACCACCTTTCTCAAAGAGTTAGTTCCACAGGATGACATACCGCCTATCGGTTCCTGTGGCCGTATGCCATCGAAACTAGTCGGACGAACCCGACAACACATTGAGATTTTTCTCAATCTATAATACATAATACTTCTACCATTATATATTTTTTACGCGATTATTGCGGCTACTTATTGGGCCCAAGTAGTCAAACAAAAAAATTACCAATCGGTTTGAAAAGAGGAAGAAGAAGAAATGCCAATTTATCTTTTTATATCAGCTGTCTGACATACATAGTACAGGGCCTCGCCTAGTTTGGGGTCAGATGGCCATGTGTAAAATGTCCCCACATATTACTATTATTATATGCATCTATTTCTGTGACACTTCAAATAATTTTCTTTTAAAAACTACCACTAAAACATATTTTTTATTAACTCGAAGGGCCATATACTAAGCCTTTGTCGATTGAAATTTTTAAAGTACTTAAGACCCGCAGTACTTCGCCGTTAAACAAAGCATCAGCGGTGTTCGTGGACCATATTAACAATCTAGTATAACTGAAATTGGGTAGATAACACCATTAACCAATATTTCCAAGACAGAACTTCTCTAAAAAAACACTTTATTTTAACCTTGAAAACTGAATTCATTTTCAATTTGCTGTAAAATTCGATTTTTAGTTGCTTTGAAATAAATAAATAGTTAACCAATTGATTTGGCAAATGACTACCTACAAGTGACGTCATAAGTATACATTGCCATACAAAATCTATGGGGTATCGCGTTTTGACAGCTTATAAAAAGTATGTCAACTGATTGACCCAATTGATTTCGAGAAGAAGGTATTAAAGTTTACCTCTTTGAGCACAAGTATAGTGCGCTGTATGTTGCTGATGTCGGGCGGGTCCATAGCCAGAGCTAGCACGTCGCTGGGCGGGCCCATGTCCAACATCTTGGCTAGAAGCACCAGTCTCTCTAGGGGACACCGGATTATCTCCGGTGGGCATTCTTGTCGTAGTCCTTCCTGTAGTATAGACAAAACGCTTGTTAGTTAATATTTATTGGGCCTTTGTATTACAACGGCGATTCAGTGAGTCAGTCGGTTGTGTTTTTTTAAATGTGAAACGTTTAATGCAGCGGTCAGACCTGCTGTTAATAACCCATGCGTCTAACTCGATATTTAATTACCTACTATTTTATTATTTTTACTATGGGATTAAATTAATATGTGCTTTAATTGTTTTAATAAAAAGATAATATTTTGTTTTTGATTACGTCATATTTATTCCCTTTAATAAACCATCCTTTCATGCTTATTTTCTATACAAAATAGTTTCGATGTTTCACATTAGCCAGGCGCCTCGCGATTGCACATTTTATTAGGAATTTAATAAAGTTTTATTCCGAATTAATAGAAATATAACACTGTAATAAACACGAAAGAAAATAATTTGATTTAATATCGACTTATTCCAATATAAATGGTTGACAAAACAAAATGCAATAAATAGAAAAATAATAACTCAGGTTGTGTTAAAGTGTTAGAGTAAGTAACTATTTCTTCTAATTAACGCAATACATGGAGGGACCTAAAAACATACAGCAGTCTGTGTGTTTTTGGGTTCTTTTATATTAAGAGGTTCGAGAACTTACATAAAACCTTTCATCAACGAGCCGGTAAACTCTTCCGTCTCGCACTCTGCCGGCGCGGCCCGCTCGTTGCTCACAGTTGGTCTTGGATGCCCAAACAAGTCGCAGCGAGGTGAAGCTCGTCTCAGCGTCCGCTACCATCACTTTCATCAGGCAGTAGTCGACCACTATCAGTAAAAAAAAGTCAGTGTTTTTAAGGGGCATTTTACCGACATCCGACACCCAATTTAGGTGTGGCGTCCACTTGCTGACGTACCCCAACTTGAAAGAATGAATGTAGGTACGGCACTAATACTGCTATCACCTACTGGGTTCAATTAATTTACAATGTTCAATCAACTCGAAAAGAAGAATGTACGTTTTAGAGACACATGTAATATGGTAACATAATTTTATACGTCATTTCTGCAACTTGCAACATTTCCGGCCACTATAATTGGGCGGAAGTATTGTAGGTTGACTTTGTAAATAAACGTATAACTATACAAATTAATAAATACAGTCGCAGATTCCAAACTTGAGGCACCGTACATTTCAATGTTAAGTATAAAAGCCAAAAACAACGAAATAATAATGAGTCAAAACAATGTGTAGCTTTGAAGCCAACACACTGGCCATCAATTTAATGTAATTTCGTTGTTTAGGCAGTTGAGGTAGACGAACAATAGAAACAACAGTTTTCTAAGCTAGTGATCTCTCTTTGTATTAAATATTGTCCCTACTAATGTACTAATTATCATCATCAGCCTGAAGACGTCCACTGTTGAACAAAGGCCTCCCCCATAAAGGGGGGAGGGGGGGTGCTATAATCCCCACGCTCGGCAGGCGTCTTGGGGATAGCAGTGAAGTTGTTAAGCACGCGGAAGCCGCTGCTGCCCGACTTCCGGATTTTCCCTTAGTCGCCTTTGACGACACCCTCGGGATGAAATGGGGGGTTGGTATTCTACCCCGGACACCCCACGGGGCTTTACTAATTATCAATGTGGAATTAGCACTGGGTTTGCAATCATAGCAGAATTTATCCACCAATATCGGTGAAGCACAAAATGCGATCTATTTAGCACCGAGGCTATAAATATAGGTGGCATGCAGCGGGGACGCCAAGCGCCACCCTGACCGCCCTTGACACCGCTACAACCCTCCTCCAGGAGAGTAGTAGCGCTACTAGCACGCTCGGAAACCACAAAAACACACCGCCGTTTTTCCGTCCTCGCCGCCGAGGCCAGCTGCGGGCCCGTATTACCCTACTGGTGCCAACCCGCGCGGCCGCGCCGCTGAGCCTGAACTTTAAATTTGTCCCTAAATAATCGAGAATCGATCCAGCCTGTCCCTTTGCTGCCCTCCACCAGCGACAACCTAAGCTGAGGCCCGTACCCCACAGGGTTGGCCTTGCCGTGTAGTGGCTTAGTTTAAAAGTTTATTGCCCTGGCTGGAGGCCTTAAATTCACTTTAAGGCACCACATAAAAGTCCGGTTAAGCAGCTGACCACCTCCTAGGTAGACGTGCGAAATGCCAATCGGAAAAAAAGTTGGGACTAAAGTGTGATGATATGCTACCAGATCATCATTGTTCCTAGTTTTATAGTATTTTCTTGTCTACTTACCATACTTGATGTCAGGCACCGTGATGGAGCTTTCAGCGATGTTGGTAGCCAGTATAATCTTCCTGTGTCCCGGCTGAACCCGTTGGAACACGCGCGCCTGCTCGTCCGCTGTGATCGTCGAGTGGAGAGGCAGCACGAACCATTTGTAAGACCGGCTTTCTGAGTCTGTTAGTTTTTCACTACAATCATCAAATTACGCAACATCAGGCCTATATTCTTCAGAGTGGTTTAGTAAATACACCTACCATCCCATATTGAATAAAAATAACAAATAAAAGACTTATATGGGTCAACTCAATAATTATGGGTGAGTTCTCACCAAGATGTCACATGTCACGTTTTACAGTAGCAATACAACGAAGACTTTATTAACTTGCAAAAGAGAAGACAATAAGCCTACATATGTGTTCAAAATAAGCCGCGATACGCCGCAGCGGTGCTGAACGCCCCATATTTCGCCAGAAGTATTTACTAACAGCAGTGCAAGTGAACTGACCCTCAGCATACAAATTCAATACTTGCCGCAAGTCAAGGTCTGTGAGATATGCATACAAGTCCTCAATCTCATGTATTCCTGGCAGGAATATGAGCACGGAAGGCAGGTCTGCTTCATTGCGGTTCGTGATGTGGTCCTCTTGCTTGTCAATGTGCTCAAACGCATTCAATAGCCTTATCACCAGGTGGTGCATTTCAGGGGTTATGGTTGGGTCTTCGCCTCTCGGAGAACAACTAATCTTGTTCTAAAACACAATAATCCATGAATGGCTGTAATTAATTTAGTTCACATTCAGTTTGTTATAGTTAAAGGTATTGGTTACAATGAAACCATTTACAGGCATTTTTATTTAATTGTTAAGGAGTCAGTCCGTTAATCATAATATCGAAGTTAGTTGCCCGTTCCCAACAGGTCTCTAAGGAGTAGTAAAATGACCTAGAAACTCCATAGACAATCTATTCAATCTACTTTTTCCAAAATCCTGGTTACATATGGTTCTGTGGTGTAAGTCGGACCAAATAATTAGATGCACTTGTATTTATTAAGACTTTAAATAAGATTTTTTACATTTCAATATCAGAGTGCATAGTTAACAAATATGAATTACTTAATTATATTATAGGTAATAATAAAAGTCTTACAGATCCAAATTTGTTCAGATGATTCAAATAAAACTTTTTCACAGTAAACATGGGGTCTTTCTTCTCGACATTGATACAAGAAGACATCTGCAGTCCCCGGGGTGTCGGTATCATGAAATAATCCGCAAATGTTTTTCTGTTAAATGTGGCTGACATGAGCACCACTTTGACACCCGTCGATACTGTGTACAACAGCCTTTTGACGATTAGAAGTAAGAAGTCCATCTCCTGACCTCGTTCGTGTACCTCGTCGAGAATCACGTGTGTGTATTCGTTCATCGTTTTTGAACCAACTATAAAAAAAATATATTTTGTTAGTGACATTTTTGGGAGAATCTGTTTAATATAGTGAATCCTAGTGTAATGCATGTGACCAAAAGAGTTATGAACATAAGTGTGGATGGATGGAGAGGGAAAGGAAGGCCAAAGAAAAGATGGATGAATTGTGTGAAGAATGATATGAATGAAAAGGAAGTCAGTGAAAGCATGACAGTTAACAGGATGGAATGGAAGAAGAAAACATGTTGCGGCGACCCTAAATAACACGGGACAAGGGCAGGAAGACGATGATGATAGTGAATCCTACTGTTTACCTGTTTAGTTCTGGCTGATCAACCTACACAACGAATGTATTTAGATGGATGATAGAGGAATGCACATCCCACCTATGTGAATACAGCAGTCATTGTGCCGATAGTCGTTACGGCCAATGGAATAATTTCCAAGAGCCTCTACCAACATCTGAGGAGGCTCTCGTTGGGCGGCAGTAAGTTCAGTGGCAGGGGTTTGATACTGAAAGCGGTACTCCGGGACACGGCGCGTATTGTTAGGAGATTCCTCTCTCAGGAGCCCTGACCACCGGTAGCTTGAACCCTGTTCCCGATACCGGTGGGCTACTATTTTATATATTTTTAAATGTTTTATTTTTTTATCAATATTCAAAAATATAATATAATATGTTATGTCAATGAATAAATGAAAATAATAATAATACACACACAGGGCAAAGGCTTCTTCTAATACAGAGAAAAGAGGATTGATTATCAAAACTTGCTCAAGGCGGATTGGAAATCTCAGACTTAATTATAAATCCAGGTTTCCCCACAATGATTTCCTTCACCTATCTCTCTTCTTCTCTTCCTAACAATTAAAAAAGTCATATTGGTACTTGGTTGTGACCAATTGCGAACCCACAACCTCGAGCGTGAGGCGCCTTAACGACTAGGCCACCACGACCTTTACGACATATTTTTTTAAATTAAATATATATGAAGTAAAGTTAAAAATTGGAGCAATATATCTAATAAAAGTAATAACACCGCGTTTTCGGGGTCAAGTCTGTTATGTCGCAAATAGATACGGAAGCTCCGCAATTACAGATGCGGATGCGAAAGTAGTAGTGCTGATATGTAAAGTAGTATAATACATTCAATCAAAAACAAATACATACCTAGTTTTTGCAGTAATATTCCAGTTGTAACATAAGTAATGCGTGTATCAGGAGATGTGTGAGCATCAAGTCCAACCTGCAAATATGACATTGATTTTATAAGGACCCATCATCTGCCTAGCCTTTTCCCAACTATATTGGGGTCGGCTTCCAGTCTAACCGGATGCAGCTGAATATCAGAGTTTTACATGGAGCGACTGCCTATCAGACCTCCACAACCCAGTTACTGGGTAACACAATACCCTTGATAAGACTGGTTGTCAGACTTTCTGGCTTCTTACTACTCATAACGCAGTTGTTGCCAGCCAACAGCTTTACATGCTTTCCAAGGCACGGAAGGAAGGACCCAATAATGATAATAAGAAATTAGCCATTTTCTCACATTCTCTCAAAAGGCTTTTCACATACAAACTGTGCAGGTTCATAATAAAAGTTTTTTTTTAACTCTGAGCAATGAGGGAAGTGGAAGGAGAGTAGAAAGGCCTTTGCCTTGCAGTGGGAAAATAAAGGCTGAAAAAAATAAATAAAAACAAAATGGGGGAATAAAGAAGATCTAATCAAACAATAAGTATACTTTACCTGATAACCAACTACTCCACCGACATCCCAACCTCTTTCCTGAGCAACTCTTCTAGCAATAGATATGGCAGCAATTCTTCTTGGTTGTGTCACAACTATCCTGCATGTTTTACGAGACTGGTAGCACTCATCGAGGATCCATTGAGGGACCTGAGTTGTTTTACCGCATCCAGTGGGCCCTTCCACTATCACCACGGGGTAACACTTGATTCTATCCAAAATCTAGTGCGCAAAAAAATTTGAAACATTTATAATTTAACAATAATGTCATTATTTCTTTATGGAAAAACAGTTGCATAGCTTTTTGAACACACTTCTTTATAGATTTAGTCATTAGTCTGTGAATTTGCAGGGCATTTTAACCTTTTGACCTCCCCATCAAGAGCAAGAACATGTCCTCGGCCCCAAGCTATGAATGACTACTCTATGAAATTACAAATAGAAGTCTGTCATATAGTTGTGACTGGCATGCTAGGCACATTTTGGTTTATCATCTATTCATAACTGGACGTAGTTTAGCAGAAAGGACTCAACCCAATGATCAAAAAAGAATTGTTTTTATACCAAAGAGGTTTTAACGGTTGGTTCTTTCACTTGTATTCTAGTCAGTCTTATTTATTTATTTATTTATAAAGCTTAATTTATTCCATTACAAAGTATGTTATATCTATTGGTTATGTTAATGTTGTTTTCTGCTTTTGGATAAAAGCCTCCTCCATCTTCTTCCAGTCCTCTCTATCTACGCCGAGACTCCACAAGTTTCTGCCTGCAACTTCGATTAAATCATCTGCCCACCGTTTCTTTGGTCTACCAACTCTTCTTTTCCCCAGTGGGCCAGACCACTTCGTCGACTGTAAGGTCAACCTTTTGTCTGTGTATCTTGTTACGTGGCCTACCCATTGCCATTTTAGCTTCAAGGCCTGTTTAAGAGCATCTGTCAGCTTTGTCTTTTTTTGTATCTATTCAGTTTTTACTTTCTCTATTTTTCTGTTTCAAGATGCTCCTTTCCATAGCTTGTTGGGTTGTAATTATTTTATTTTTTATTCTAGTCAGTCATAAAAATATTAATATATTTGCTCATGTGTCAATTTTTCATAATATTCCTAATACAACATCATTACAAAAAATTATCATCTAAACTTCAAATATTAATTACTCAAAAAAATTTTTTTTTGTGGGTTAGGTCATTTCTGCTAAACTCCATCTAACTGTGTCTGTCAAAACGTTAAACTTCATAACGAAAAGTACTACAAAAATACAGACAAAAAAGTTTTAGAAAAATGTAGGTAAGTAAAGAATGCTAGTTCACCAGATTCTTATATTCATTGATGGCCAAGTTATTAGTGTCTTCCTTCATTTGAAATGAGTACTTATTGTACACTTCTATCATAGCTTCTTCTGTGAGCTCCCCAATATTCTGGATGGATGTGCCAAAAGAAGACAGTTGCTCCAGAGACTCTAGGCCTCCTGGCATACTCTCATACTGTTTCTGGTTCCGATCCAATTCATTCTGTAAAACAACTTATGTTTATTGTTTAGGTAAGAAAAAGACTGCATTTTAAAGAAACCATGTTAAAATTATTTAAGACAATGCAATTTTGATTTTAGTGGTAGGTTATGGACATAATTCAATGAACACAGTTGAACTAGACCAACAAACGGCTATTTATTACTGTATGCCTTTACATTTCTAAGCAAATAATTTTTACCCGCAAATACAGTTCAATTTCTCTCTCCTTGACTTGGCGCGCATATTCGGTGCCGCCAGTCAGCATCTCTGAATGGCGGTGCTCCTCCTTCTTGTTCGAATCACTGGTTTCATCCTCTTTAACAATTCGATGGCCTCCTGTAAGCGGGCCCCGAAGTTTGGTCCTCTGCGAACTTGATGGATGAGGATTCATATAAAATCCTCGTAATTCATCCATGTTCGGAAAACGTTGGAAGAACTTAAATGCTGACTATTGAAGATGGAAACAAAGGCTTCAGTGTTGATTTCTGCTGTTCTTGAAATTCAATTCGGAGAAATATAATAAAACTCTTGTTGCAAACAATTTTTATCGCAACGTTTTTTCCTTCCACACCTACAGTACAATACAGACAAACAAACCAACTAAAATCAAATGTGTGTTTATGTGCAGCTCAGTGCTGCCAATAAAAAAATCTGATTCCCCGCGTCAGTATTGTCAATTCCCCGAAATTCCCCGCTTCTTTTATTTATTTTCATTCCCAAATTATATTTTTGGAATAAAAGCACTGTTTTATACAAAACCCGCTACACTAATACTTACTACTAATACTTTATAAAATATCTTATGGCAAAATTACCTCTTGTATCCACAGACTATATCCATATTATTCAAGGTAGGTCTAAGGCTGCGTTTCCACCAAAGATGTGCGAGGTAGATGAACGGATCGAGGATG
Organism: Charanyca ferruginea; assembly: GCA_947361185.1. Classification (NCBI taxonomy): domain Eukaryota; kingdom Metazoa; phylum Arthropoda; class Insecta; order Lepidoptera; family Noctuidae; genus Charanyca; species Charanyca ferruginea. Next base: position 12,918,727 of record OX376076.1, read on the forward strand.
CGTAGCGAGGCTGTGGAACGATATGAGTGTTTCCAGCAGAGATGTTCTAGGCAGCTGAGTGGGGCGAAGTTGCGTAGCAACGCTGTGAAACGGTGCGCATTTGAGCGGTGCGAGGATGTGTAGCGGGAACTTTTCAGATGCGAGCGAGTCCACTAATCCATATATTCCGCACAATACACATCTACCTCTAACAAACTCCGTCTAGTGACGTGTCCGTGTAGTTTCTCGCTCGCATCCGTCCTTTGCACAAATCCTTTGCACACATCCTTCGCGCACATCTCTCGCACACATCCCTCGGTAGTATTGTACGTATAAAAACCTCGCTCTGTTAACCGTTTCCACAAATCTACGAGAGGCTTATTTATAAGCGGCTCAAAGACTTTGCCGAAACAAAGAGTCTCATTCCCGACGAGCAGTTTGGCTTTCGAACCGAACACAGCTGCGTCCAACAAGTCCACCGCATCGTCGAGCATATAAGCGCTGGTTTCCAACGTGGCTTGATGACGGGTGCGCTCTTCTGTGACATACCGAAAACATTCGACAAAGTCTGGCACAACGGCTACTATACAAGCTTTATCAACTCGAAGTGCCAGATCGTCTCGTGCTCATCTTGCGTGACTTTTTGTCAAATTGCACCTTTCGCTATCGCATCGAGGGTGCGCTTTCTTCACCCCACCCGATACGCGCTGGCGTCCATCAGGGCTCTGTAGTATCCCCCCTCATTTTCACGCTGTTCACCAGCGACATCCCCAAAGATAAAAAGGCCCAGCTGACTCTATTCGCTAACGACACGGCCATCTATTACTCGGGTCGCAACCCAGACTGCATAGCTCGTACCCTCCAATCCGCGGCAAAAGCCTTAGGCTCTTATTTCCGGAAATGGAGAATCGAGGTAAACCCCATCCATCAAGAGTCAGGCAGTACTCTTTTCCAAACCGCGTTCGTCCCCCTCTCTGCCCAGTCCGATAACCATGTTCGGTAAGCCTATCCCTTGGGAGAAGCAAGCCAAATACCTAAGTGTGATTCTGGACCACCATCTTACTTTCGGAGAGCACATAAAGACGGTGCGTTCGCGCACCGCTTTCACTCTCGGTAGGCTCTACTTCATGTTGAATGCACGCAGCAAATTGTCACTCAAGTTCAAATTGCGCATTTACCCGGCGTGCATTCATCCCATCATGACTTACGCCTGTGCTGTATTCGCACACGCAGAACCATACCGTCTCCATAGGATGCAAACCCTCCAAAACCGTTTCTTTCTTGCGAATAATCAAAGGAGCCCTTAATAACCTTCGCAACGAGAACCTCCATCTCGATTTAAAAATCCCCACCATCCAGCAGTTTATGAAACGCTCCGCCAAGCGCTTCTTCGACTCTGCTGACAAGCACTCGAACCTGTTGATCGTATCGGCCGCCCGATACACTCCCTTCCGTATTAGTAAGACTCGACGACCGAGATATACTCCGACCGACCCAGACGATGCTATAACTCTCCTCCAGGAGAGCAATAAGGCTACCAGTGCAGTAAACAAACAAAGACACAGACCGCCGTCATTCCGTCCTCGCCGCGGAGGCCTGCCGCGACGACCCCGTACGTCCCCTCCCCGTCCTTTGCTCGTGCCCGCGCCGCTGAGCCTGTAGCTTTAAATTCGTCCCTAAATAATGGAAATCCGATCCAGCCTGTCCCTTTGCTGTCCTCTCCCAGCGACGCCCTAAGCCGAGGCTCGTACCCCACAGGGGGTGTCCTTAGCGTGTAGTCGCTAAGTTTGTAAGTTATTTTGCCCTGGCTGGAGGACCTAAAAATAATAATTTTTAAGGCACCACAGGAAAGTCCGGTTAAACAGCCGACAACCTCCTAGGTTGACCTGCGAGATTCCAACCCGAAAAAAAAAAAAAAAAATACCGTTTCCACCAGAGCTGCGCTGAGCGAGGCTAGGTAAATGAAGTGATTCTATTGGTTCTCAACAAACACATCCTTCGCTATGCATCTGCTCTGGTGGAAACGCAGCCTTAAGGTAGGTAGGGTCAGGGTATTTTTTTAAAAAAAAAAAGGGTGTTTGTTGAGAACCAATAGAATCACTTCATTTACCTAGTCTCGCTCAGCGCAGCTCTTAGCACGACATTTTAGGGAATCAAAATATCTAAATTATATCTGATTATGCTTTTTAGACATAAAATGAGACTAGGAAAAAAAACCTCATTAGGGCGTACTTTGAGATAATTAATCTATATTATACTATACATTGCTTCCGACACTAGTAAATTAACTGTATATGGGACGGATAGTATGCTATACAAAAATGTACTTTGGCACGCCGCGCCGTGATCAAAATAAAAAAAGTTTTTTCGAAAAAAAGAAAACCGCCGTCAGACACACATGCCTTTACTTTCGGAAGTCGGTGGCAATACAAAACAACAATCACAAAGCCACCGCCACCGACTTCCGAAAGTAAAGGAATGTGTGTTCTGTGCTAAAGTTATTTATCACTTTTTAGTTTTTGAAGGCGGTTTTCTTTTTTTTGAAAAAACTTTTCATTTTTTGCTTTTTAGTGTTACCTTAACATCCAAATCCATTACGAAATGGCGACACAGTTAAAAGAGATTGAAAATCCTCCAAAGATTGAAGAAACTAAAACGTCGTCTGAGTATTTTTTTTGGGAATTTGTTGATTTGCTCAAAAAGGGCTGTGTCAATTTTGGTAAAATTTATATGGGACCATTTCGGAATAAACCCCTTTCGAACAAAAAAGAATATGGCAAATCCGTCTATATTTAACAGAGTTATGCCCGAACATACATAAAAAAAATAAAAACAAGAAAAAAATATATAAACAGTCGAATTGATAACCTCCTCCTTTTTGAAGTCGGTTAAAAAACCATAAAGTATGCTTCAAAATATAATAAAAAATATTACCGAATTATATTATCATTAACCAATTTATAAAGTAAGCTACATAACAATTTCTCTTAGCCACATAACACAATGAACATTATAATTGGTACAATTCGTGCTTGGCTGGCCCTTGCTGCAATATTTGCACCTGTGATACTTGGTTTGTTCCTGCCAGTGATCTACAGTGTTGTATCTGATAGCATCTATGGGCCTTTCAGTTGCTGGTGTTCTTTTATTTTGTTTTCTTCAGCTACCTAATCCCGAACTGAATTGGTCGACATTTGTCACTTTTTTTTTACAAGAGCTGATACAGTTCATAATGATCATCTTATATCTTCTTTGGTTGCCTTTATTGCCTTCCCATTTGCTTAAACGCTATATAAATTAGCTGTTACCTATATCAGCAGTGAGGTCTTCAGGGAAAAATCGACAGAAGTCGTCTATCGCCAACCAATTTGCGAAATAGCTTCGTCGAAACATTGATCAAATGTTGCATGTTCAAATTTTCTCTTGGTCCATTCAAATGAAAGGGCTATTTTTTGAATATTGTGTTACTTTGCTCTGCTTGCAACTATGGGATTCCTTCTGTTTCTTTGCCTGCCAGATGAGAGGAGAGATGTCAGCGTTAATGGCGACGGTTGAACCTATGGCAAGATGGGTCGCGGTGCTATTTAGGGCATTGCAATATAGTTGTATTGCTTACCCAAGGGCGTCGCCAGGGGGGGGCAGGTAGGGGCAGCTGCCCCCCCCTAGAGACCCGATATTATTTTTTTTAACAGACTTAAAAAAAAGAAGGAGGCTTTCGATTAAGAGCTCTTGACTGTACAATTAATAAAATACTCGAACTACCAGTGTAAAGCTTCATGTGTTTTTAACTGTATTAAAAATTATATTCTTCCCATCTATACCTATAAATAAAAGGAGAAACTGACTGACTGACTGTCTGACTGTTGGATCAGGGCACAGCCGAAACTACTTTGCACACGCGTTCTTTTAATCATGTAGGCGAGCAGCGAGCACTAAAAAGGGATTTCGGGATTCAACCGCTAAGGGTTTATAATTGGAAATAAAAGACAATGCCAGAAACTCTATAGAACTTTGCCCCACTCAATAAAAGTCATTTTTTTTTTAATGGGACAAGCCCGCCACACTATTCCCTAACCACTGTAACTCCTGTAAGCCAGAATCAACAGCGGCGACCACCAGAAAAGCGCCAGAGCAATGAAGCTTGACGAGTCCCAGAGAAACGATTCAACTGTCTTGGATCCCGCAACGAAATTAATCAGAAAAGAACAGCGGAGGAGTAAGAAAAACATATTTTCCACTTCTTTCACACCACGGAAAGTTCTAGTTTCCACAAGGTCCGCATAATAAACCGCTCCGGATTTAGCCTGTACACTATCCAACATAATATTGCGTTCTTTCTGCCAAAGAATACACTCCCATAAGATATGATGTGCAGATTGTTCGTATTCACAGTCAGATGTAGAACATTGGCACAAAGGCGAAGCAACAAACTTGAAAGAAAATAATTTACTTTTAAAGTTGCCATGACCTGTTAGAAATTGGGCAACACAGTGGTCCACCTCCAGCCATGTCCTGGCCAGCCGCTCACGAACGGATGGAAAGAACTGATGAAGGTGACGGCCCTTGCTAGAATCATTCCACCTACACTGCCACTCGGATAAAAGTTCCTCTCAGACGTCAGTCTGTGGTTTAAATAATCTAGAGATCTTAGCGCGGTCACGTTGAGTTAAAAAGTTTGCGTCCATGGTCTCTCGCGCAGAATAGTACATTGCAGCACGTCGTTGCACCTCAAGATCGACTGGAAGCACGCCTGCTAGAACCGGAAGGGCTTCAGTACTAACGGTCCTATATGCTTTACATAAAAATATTAAAGCCAAACGTTGACTTTGAAGCAATTTACGTCGTACCGCCCCTATAGTGGCCCTATCAGCCCAAACAGGTGCTCCGTAGCACATACATCCCAAATAGGTAGCCCCATAAATAGTTTTTAAAGTTAAAAATGATAGTCCCCAAAAGTCATGTCCAATATGTAGCATCTTACTGTTTATTTATTTATTTATTTACTAAGATAAATATTCTTTATTAATTAAGGGGACAATTGTCGAAATCATGCAAAAAAAAAAAAAACTCACTAATACTTACTTTCTTCGATAGATAATCAAAACTTATTTTTAAACGATACCGCACTACTGCTCCTGTAATATAAACCTAGGTATTTTTTGTATATTTTTTACATTTTCGACAAATTCAAATTTCAATTAAAAAAAACTTCAGACCTCTGCGATGCTTTTTCAGCGAGATATCAGCGATAACGTGTTTTCCACCGTTTCAATGGCGCGGCCATGGGGTTTTAGTCTTACAGCTCCTAAAATCTAAACCTGGGTATTTTTTGTATATTTTTTACATTTTCGACAAATTCAAATCTAGATTTTACAATGAATTTCAGACGTCTGCGATGCATTTTCAGCGTGATATCGGCGCTAGAGTGTTATTCACCGTTTCAATGGCGCGGCCATGGGGTTTTTGTCTTGCAGCTCCTAAAATATAAACCTAGGATTTTTTTCTGTATTTTTACATTTTTTTACAAATTCAATCTGTTATTTACCTGAATTTTAGGTCTCTGCTACGCTTAGTCTTAAAGATCTCCGTGGCCGCGCGGTTCTCCGCGTTTCAATGGCGCGGCCACGTTCAAACCCTTATAACTTTTTAACCATATCTTCGTCAAATTTATGGTTTTGGGAATCAACTTTTACAAAATTTTACATAATCTTGGAAAAGTTTTTTTTTCGAAATATCGCCGTGGACGCGCGGTCGAAACGCACACAAAAAAAATTGACGTTAATATTTTTTTTTCTTACCCCTCAAAGGGGACTTAACGGGGACTTGCGTTTGTGGGACGTACGAAATCTACGCAGACGAAGTCGCGGGAAAAGTGCTAGTCCTTCTATTATATATCAACTTGCCCCCCCCTGGGCCATCGGCTGGCGACGCCCTTGTGCTTACCAGAAGTTAGTTAGTTTCATAGCAAGGAGAATCTGTGGATGCTTGCTTCGAGCCTGAATGGAAAATCAATAAAACATCTTCGTCTGAATTTTTATGTAGGAATTACTAGATGAAACTGGGCTATCGATATAAAGTTTTTCTAATTATGAATGTATACATGTAGCAGAGGAAGAGTAGAAACTGTTAACTTCGATTTCATAGCTTATACCGCCACTAACATCTGAAAAATGACTTCAGGGATGAGTGCAAGTGTACACCGATCGCATTGCCCAGGATAAAACAAAGTTGTTAAAAGCAAGCATGCAAGCATGTAAGAAAAAGGAAATCAAATATTGTCAAAATGTTAAAAAATACAAACATACGAGTATTTTGATCTGAATCAAATTATAATACTAAAAACACCGTCACCCCTTAGTTGGCGGTGTGTAGATATAATCTACATCATAAATAAAACGTTACTTTCGCAGACCTTAGCAATGTATGGTATAATATACATCCAAGTTAATGTTTGTAAAAGCGATTAAAAATTTGTGTATAAATCTATTATTTTAGCATTAGCATGAGCTTGATATATTATTATTCTAAATTCATAACACCTATTTTAGATTTATACAGAAAATAAGTGTTTTTTATATATTTGACCTTGATGTGCGCAAGAGTCTTCTGTATGGTTTCACACTAACATCATAACTGCCAAACTTACTTTAGTTAAAACTTCCGTTTAAATGTTATTTTAAAGAGGAGTAGGTAATCAGAAATCACTTTTTGTTAAGAAAGTTAAAAAAAAAAGGATTTAAAAATAAGTTTGAGTATACTTAGGTACCTAACATATTTTAATGCTGAATATGCAATTTTTCTGTTTTTTCGCAGTAGCCGCACTTTTTAACCTTATAAATAAGTAATATTGGAACGCCGCGACGTCTCCCCTCTCGGAGGTGGGTGCTAAAGGCTACGACACAGTTCTAAACTAATGTAGCTGTCAACGAACACTTATATTTGTAAACATGTTTTTTGTTCCAAATAAATAATTTGATTTTATTTAAACCGTATGCACTAATTAAAATCAATGAATTAATGATGTAGAAATTGCTTTCAGGTAGAAATAAATGCGTTCAGAAATAAAAAAAACGTGTTCAAATGGCAGTTGAGCAGGCATTTGAGTGGTGCTGCCATTCAAAAGTATGTTAATAGTGACAAGCTGTATCTGCCAAGTGCAAACTTAGTTTTGATTATAAGTATTACCTCACATTAAATAGTTTTAGCCCCATCGAAAAATTGGTTTGAATTCCCCGAAATTCCCCGATTTTTGTCATTCCCGCGCTCTCCCAGTGCAAAGCCTCAATTTCCCGCAAATCGGGGAAAATCCCCGCAATTGGCAGCACTGAACTAGCTAAGCCGGAAGACCACAGACTCACAAACACGTCAAAACAAAATAACGCCCACAGGCAGACATACACAACACACACCACAGCCATACAAAAAGTTTAATAATGACTAGAGCTGTAGCAAACCGTATGTATTCGTTACCGAGTAACGGGTACGCCGTCTAGTACCGAGTACCGAAACGTTACTCACGAATCCATTTCGTTACTCGCATTTTTCGTATTTTCGTACTGATGTTAGTTTGATTGATTCTTTTTACAAAGAAATACAACTGTTTCAGTTCGCACAAGTACCGTTGATGCGTGAATTAGGAATTACAGTTTATTTGTAGTTATAACCAATTTTCGTTTAAAATCAAACTAAATTTAGATTTAACTAAACACAAGTTTGGTTCAAATTATGGTAAAATTCAAAAATTCACCTTACGCAGCTAGGTTCCTAAATGACGTATTAGTATGTTTTCTATAAAGTACGAATGACGCGACGTCAACGTCATACCGTACGCAATACGACTCGATGCGATGATGTGTTATTAGGTATCAAAAGTAACGAGTAACGTAACGATACGATAGTAACGAGTACTGATTGTTATAGTAACGAATACATACGGGTACGCTTCTTTTCGTTACTTTTACACCTCTAATAATGACAGTTCTACAGTTTTATGAAGGAGGAAGGAAGGAGAAAGATTCGTTCGGAAATCATCATCATCGTCATCATTTCAATTTAACCTTTAAACGCCCACTGCTGCTAAACTATCTCAATAACATATTTATAGATTTTTTCTCGTGACAGTCGTTACGTGACAGTCGGAAAATGTAAGTTTTAGTTCATAAAATAACAAAACAAAATTTTTAATTCAATTCAAAGTTTTCAGTATTTTTAATCTGTTATATAACACCGTGAAATAGTAGCGGCCATGTTACTACGCCGTACGGCTGTGTAAACAAAAACTTGACAACTGTCAGTTAACCGATTGGCGTAATATAGGCTTTGTACTTTTATTATTTTCGTAACCAACGTAATTTTTTCATTATTACACCTATTACAAAATATGCTTTTAATTATTTTTAATTGGTATACAATTATCATATTTAACATGAGCTCATTTGATACAAAACGAACTGACGTCATTAATGCTGAGCAATATGGCGTCCAGTAAGAGGCGTTTTCGTCAAACTACGCGCGAAATTTGAAAATTTAAAATTTAGATGCATTTTTATGGCACTTATCGATTGAATAAAATTTTTGTGTTTTTTCTGGTGTCATATTAGTACTACAGAGACACTTTTCAAAATGGGTGTAATACCCTATTGCGAAAGTATCACTTCTGTCTGTCTGCCTACGTTTTTACGACGTATGGCTTCCGTATTACTAAAGTACTCTTTGACGTATGGTATAATAGGGTATTTTACTCTACACGAGAAAAAACCTATAAGTATGTTATTGAGACAGTTTAGGCATAAAGCAGTCGGAAAATGTAAGTTTTAGTTCATAAAATAACAAAACAAATTTTTAAATTCAATTCAAAGTTTTTAGTATTTTTAATCTGTTATAAAACACCGTGAAATAGTAGCGGCCATGTTATTACGTCATACGGCTGTGTAAACAAAAAAATTTCAACTGTCAGTCAACCGATTGGCGTAATATAGGCTTTGTACTTTTTTTATTTTCGTAACCAACGTAATTTTTTCATTATTACACCTATTACAAAATATGCTTTTAATTATTTTTAAATGTTATACAGTTGTCATATTTAATATGAGCTCATTTGATACAAAACGAACTGACGTCATTTACGCTGAGCAATATGGCGTCCAGTAAGAGGCGTTTTCGTCAAACTACGCGCGAAATTTGAAAATTTAAAATTTAGATGCATTTTTATGACACTTATCGATTGAATAAAAATTTTGTGATTTTTTTGGTGGTATATTAGCACTACAGAATTTCATTGCGACACTTTTCAAAAATGGGTGTAATACCCTATTGTGTAATTTGCACGCTTGAACCGATTTTGATGAAAGGTATGAAGATAGCCTGAACCTTGGGGCTGTCTGTCCGGAGTAATATGTTGGCTCGCAGGTTTACGCGATTTAGGTAGGTACTAGACCTGTGAAGAAAACTATAAGGTGGCATATTGTCAGTCGTTTCACACGTGCAGCCTGTGAACCAACTTTACGCAGCGGGCATACAGCGCACTGAGCGTGTAACACAACAATGCTTCCAGGATACTTTTAAGGCTGCCGGGGTACTTCCTTAACCGCAGGATCAATCAAACTTCATCTTAAAAACCCTATTGCAGTTATATCAATCATTGTCCCTGCCATGCCCTTGTTAAGACTGTTTATATTTATTATCTTAGCTTCCAGCAACACATTGAAACCATAGATGCCCATCATCACGGTCAATCACCCGTAACAACACTAGTTCTTTCTTTTTGTTTATACCTCAGTTAATAATAAAATATCTATCCACACTACACTCAAACGAAAGCAATTTGTAAAAGAAAAGTATGCGTTGGGTTGGCCTACTAGTATTGGACTACATAACCACAGAAAAACTAAGACCTGTCCCATAATATTCTTACATGGCCGGCCATACACGGACAGCTCCCGCCGCCACGCGCGCCTCTCGCCCGCCTGCGACTGATCTAGCAGTATAGCAGTTGAAAACTTGAAAGGTTGAAACCGTCGGCTGCACTGCAGCAGTTATCACTGGTAGCTTCAAGCTGTTGTCTATGAATGCTCGAGCCCGTCAGGGTAAGGACTATATATGTTCTGTGGCCGCCCTTACACATGTACACCTACACACACACACACCATTTTCATTTCATATTGTCACTTTTTTTTTTTTTTTTTGTTTTCTTTTTTTTTATATTCTGTAATTATTCAGTTTGTAAATTGCTCTGAAAAAGAGCAATTTCTTTTTCAGTAATTATCTATTATAATCAATAAACGTACAAATAAGGCTCATCGCATACCGAGAGCAGAGCACAGAACATTTTGCGACAACTGAAAAAATTACTTTGATACTACAGCATAGGTACATTGCAAAATTAAATACATATCCAAACTTGATGCTCGACCTTGCAGGACAGCAGGATGCGTGTTCGAGAATGTGTAATTGTGTATGCGTTCTACATGCGCGAGCGCGAGTCGCCGACGACGCCGCGCCGCCACCGCCCGCGCTCGGATTCAGTATTGCCGCAGCGAGAAAATAATATTCGCCTAAGGTACATCTTTCCCACCACGTTTCTTCTCCCCATACTGTTCTCATTTTATGACGTCTTATTTTATTTACATATTCGTCATGTTCCTTTTACTCTGCCAAAAGGGCGGCAATTACGAAGTCCCAGTCAACCATATTGAACGTCTGCCAACGTCGGATTATGGCATCAAACTGGTCATGCACACCCGCCTGGCAACCCAGAGCATTTTCAACGAAGCTTGCTCAGGGAGGGGCGAGCATGCCGCCTGCATGGTCGAGCAGTCAAAATTTTGCTCGACCATGCGAGAGCATTTTACAGTTTGGTTTGCGCTGACCTTTATGTTCTTTTTTTCTTTGAAATTATGTAACTTGTTTTTTACCTACTTGTAATTTTAGTCGTATGTTTGTGAACATGATTAATAATAATTATGTCCTATCTAAGAGACCCGGGTGATCTGTAATTCAGGACTATCCTACCTCAGACACCTTTCTCTATAGTTCAACTTATTATCCAGTGCCTGTAGTATGAAGTTGAGATAAATACCGATTTATGATTATTAGTTGTTTGTGTCTGTGGAGAAGATTATAGCTAGAAACTCCAGGAAGACCAATGCTTGTTGAAAGAGATTTATTGCATAAATCCGACTCTCGAAAGGTCATAGTGTACTAATACTCTTCCACATCATCATCATCATATCAGCCTATTGCCGACCACTGCACTTTGACGACACGGTTGGCGCAGTGGCCGAGCCATTGACTGCTGCGCAGCGTGTAGCGGGTTCGATTCCCGCCCAAGGTAAATATTTGTGTGATGAGCACTTGTGTTTGCCTTGTGTCTGGGCTCTGGGTGTTGTTTATCTATATATGTATGTATTTAAAATATGTGTATATGTATATCAGCTGACACCCATTGTATAGGGTCTCCCTAGTTTGGGGTCAGATGGCCATGTGTGAAATGTCCCCCACATATTATTATTATTATTATTGCTGAACGTAGGTCTTCCCAGAGATCGCCAACCAACTCAACAATTCTCTTAGGTACTAATTATTCTACTCAGTATTAGTAAATATTTGGCCACAATATTAACAACACATTTAGGAAAATCAAATGATCAAGAAGAAAAAGGTCTGGGTTTCTCTCAGAAGGGGTGTTCGCAAACATAAAAAATATGATTAATTATATATTATTTATTTCATACCATATTTGGCATAACAAAAATATTCAGATCATTTATTGAAGATATTTAACAACTGATAACTCCATAATTATTAATAATACTCATATTATGCATTTTGATTTATACATACATAGAACATGAATACAGACAGACATCACAATACTATATTATAGTAATATTGTATTAGACACACAAAATTTCACCAAGTTATATACGAATTAACGTAGTGTGATTCGACTAGAAGTAAGCTACAAAATTGTTACCTATTTGCTGAGATTTAAAATGAAAATGTACTGGTTATTTACCTATTTTCGAATTATCATTGCCTGCACCTCCCTGATCTGATAGAAGATTTTAGCACAACTACAATTATATAATACATAGGTACATACCAATAACAAAGAAATATACCTGTGAAATCAGGGACGCAACTTAAAAACATATATTTTTGCTTTTTTTTTATTATTTTTTTTATTATTTATTAACGATTGCAGAATACATTTTCTGTGCCAAGCAGCTCATATGCAGCTCCATTATAGTAAAATATTGATAACTTTTAATATGTTTTTTAAGTAACGTCCCCGAGTGCGCCCGTCTAGCTAGATAGTCACATAAGTCAATAAAATTGGAAAAATAATTTAAATATTACAGTTTTTATTTACATTTCTGGCCATTCACTACTTGATATGGACTTTTTAAATTGTGAAAGACACCTTTACAATAATATCCTGTAGCTTGAAGTAATTTTAATTTATGTACAGGTATTGTCATGTTACATTTAGCGATACACGATAAGCATGACACACTGATGACTACTTATTTTTACAAAGCGATTAGGGTGTAATACCATAATTATACAAGGTGTAACGTCAAATACGCATAACCTGAAAATAGTTTGATTAGAATAACGAGCAGAATCAATTGAACCACTTTTTAGTATAGGTCACATTTTTCAAAAAATCTTCATTAAACATGTTGCCCTGTCTATTTATTAATAAGTCAAGCCATCACGTGCGCAAACCTGCCAAAATAGGTAAACAAACACAAATGGTTGTCGTCCAATTTAAATTTTCTCATACGCGTGATAATAATAGTTCTTATTTCAATGCATAATTATAAGAGTTTTGGTAAAACTAAAACAGCACTTAAAACCTTTAAATTTTTTTATGATTTTTTTCTCTCAGAATTAGGTTAATTGAATTAAAAATCATTTGGGGTGTCTGAGGTTTTGCGTGTTTAACGTTACACCTTGTAAATTATAATTATACTGATATTATTTATCGATAAATCAAGTAGGTACTTAGGTGTAAGTTTCACATACCTAATTATTATATAACAATTTTGCAACGACGATTTCTGTGACGTAGGTACTGGTTGCTACATATATAAAATGTTCATTAGTTACTTTTTTAAATAATACAAACATAAACAAGACAACATTAATAGATCGTAATGTTTGATATGTGCGTCGTAACATAAGGTAGGGGTCGTTTAAAAAAATTCCCTCCCGTCTACAAAATGTTTCATCACAAACAATTAAAATGTGTTACTACGTAACAAGCAACGGAGGGGCGCTCAATTTTAATTATATTAAATAAAACAAACATTTGATATTCCTGAAGCATCAGGCAATTTTGGACGCGGATATTGACGAGCGTTTTATCACAATTTCACGTGAAATATATACAAGTTACAGAATCTTACAATTCTTGAAATAATGGCAGTATATGCATAATTTAACAATGATCACACCATCGATATATATGTACTACGCACATCACACACATAGGATAAATAGTTACCTATAACTACCAGTACTTGCCTAAGTTTTAGCTGTTATTCCAGATTCCGTACATAAGAAGTCAGAGAATGCCTGAGTGCCTATTACTAAGCGCCATCTATCTGTCGTCTCACAGAGCTAAACTTGATCAAACATAATGGCAGACAGTTGAAATTCTCCCAAAATAAGTGTTACTGTGGCCTCTAAAGCAAGTAAAGGCTAAAAAAGAAAGATTCATAGTTTTAGTAGTACGGAACCCTTATGCCCAATTTCTGAGGTGATTTAACTGGACTATATCTATTCCATAGTGCTATTGGTTCGATTATTGCGTTTCCGAGCACTCAGTTAAGGAAGCAAAACACTCAACAAATAGATAACTTTGTCGAATGATTAGATATCCAAAGTTTATCCGAAGAACTCAGAAACCGGGCATTAGTACGTGAATACTTGGTCGCTAGGCCGGTTTTATTAAATGAATGAGCCTTTTATCGCAACTAGAACGCGGATATCATTTGTCCGTTCGTCTTTAGTTCGGCTTGTGATTTTGTTGTTGTCCGTCTATCTAATGAGTGGGTCTTTCTGACGTTAGCACAGTATACATAACGATATGTCGCATTACCTTTTAAATTCACTATCACTTTTTAAATTCAACGCTAAGGTAGGGCTCAGCTTATTTACAGTAAGTAAATAATTTTAAAACAAACACAGAATTTGCTGCACATTAATGCATAAACTTTAAAAAGTTCATTTTATATAAGTTTCCCTTGAAGCCGTATTATTCGTAAGCTTCGTTTAGTCATACATAATTAAGTTATTAAAAAGAATACAGATTTCGTGCGAAATCATTTAGTTCACACTTTAAAAATGAAAGGTAGGTTTTTACTTTTAGATATTTAAATATAAGTGCCTGTTTCACCACCTTCACCGCAAAAAGTACCTGATATCAGTGTAGCAGATATTTTAATACAAATTATGTTACTTTTTAATACATTTTTGTCAATAACGACTAATAAGATTTGTTCCGTTTTGTATTTTACATTAACATGTTTACTTGTTTAATAATAATTAATAATATCTTTATTCCTTTATCCCTTTTCACAAATTAAAGGTAGTGTCGCTTAGCATAATCTTGAATGTTTTTCAACTATACCCTGTTCACAATAAGATTAGACATTTACTCAAACCTTTTTTACAGTCCGTTCAACCGATTTTGACTTCTATTGCGTTGGAAGCATGACAAATGGCAACTGCAGTAAACAGTTGTTATTGTAACCACTTTTTTGCCTCTAATGTCATCCTTAAGCCTACGGAATAGACGTCAAAATCGGTTGAAGGGACTGTAAAAAAGGTTTGTGTTTATGTCTAATCTTATTGTGAACAGGGTATAGTTCCCTAACAAACACGGATATGTAGGTACCGAGATTTAGCCCCGATTTCTTGAGCGAAAAATGTATGTAACAGATTAATAAGCACGCGTGATTGGTTGACTGAAAAATGTATGTAACAGATTTATAAGCACGCGTGATTGGTTGACTGAAAAATGTATGTAACAGATTTATAAGCACGCGTGATTGGTTGATTGAAAAGTGTATGTAACAGATTTATAAGCACGCGTGATTGGTTGACTGAAAAATGTATGTAACAGATTTATAAGCACGCGTGATTGGTTGACTGAAAAATGTAATGTAACAGATTTATAAGCACGCGTGATTGGTTGACTGAAAAATGTATGTAACAGATTTATAAGCACGCGTGATTGGTTGACTGAAAAATGTATGTAACAGATTTATAAGCACGCGTGATTGGTTGACTGAAAAATGTATGTAACAGATTTATAAGCACGCGTGATTGGTTGACTGAAAAATGTAATGTAACAGATTTATAAGCACGCGTGATTGGTTGACTGAAAAATGTATGTAACAGATTTATAAGCACGCGTGATTGGTTGACTGAAAAATCACCAACTAACCAGCGCTTACGAGCGTTTGATAATTTGCCACGTTCATTTTCAGTTGAGAAAACGGAGGTATTATTAATTTATCGGGGAAAAGCTATGGGTATTGATAGTATATCTAATGACAATACAACTAAAAACATTAAACTAATATTTTCCCGTAAGTACTGATTACATACGGGAAAATATTTATTTGTGTGGCCACCATTAGATATTAATTCAATATCCATTAAATCAAACCTGTGAATTTACGCCAGTTAATTTAATTTCCCACTACATAAAAAAAAAAATAAACAACCTAATTCCTTATTGCCCATTATTAAAATTTATTATGGTCACAGTACACCAACAACCCTTGAACAGTATGCGGCTGAAAATATTTACGAGTTTTATTGTATTTATTTATTTTTTTAACTTTTAGAAAATTTCAGCTTTGTAGAGCATCGTCTCCCTCACTTAATACTTGTGTCTCTTTCTAAAAACTCGAAGTGTCATAATCAAGTCCGGTACTGTAATTAATTATTTACTGGACGAACGTGAAGTATGACGTACTCCACTTCTTCTTTTCGAATCAATGGTTTTTTTTTGTTAGACTACTTAAACCCCAAGTACTGCACTAAAAATCAACAATTATAGCAGTTGCAATATCCATATACTTATTTCTAATATTTGTGCTATTCAGTGTTTGACAAAAGTTTTGGAACTCACAATGAAACAGCCAATCAAATTATACCTCAGACTATGGACCATAATATCTAGTTACATTACAGCCTAATTGGAAACAAATTGCAACAGTACTCAATCAAGATTAGGGTACAACATAGTGAAAGAAGTGAACACAGCCAATTATCATAAAATACATTGTTTCATGATAATGTACAAGGAAACATTAAACATTTGCAAGCATACATACATAGAGTTACACATTATGGACTAAGAGCCCAGAGTCGCTATAACCCGTGGCCTTAACCAGTAGCGTGCCTAGGGGTCAAAGTTAGCAAGCCCGACAGATGTCGATGTCAGATGAATACCTACTCAGAGATGTTTAATTTTTGTGTTTTCTATGTTTTTTTTTATTGTCTCGTATTTTTGATTGCAAGCCTGGCTTTTGGGCTTTAATGGAAGGCACGCCACTGGTCTTAACTGAGACCGTTCCTGAGGTGGCTGCGCGGTGCAGGAGGGGTGTGGTGACGTGATGCGAGAGCTCACTGATACGTCAATATGTGACAACTTGTCACCCCTCCCGCACCGCGCAGCTACCTCAGGATCGGTCTCAGTTAAGCGGTCGAGCTATAGACCTACGTCGTTTTAGCATGGCTAAAATATTGCTACTTGTTGAACCAGATGCTTGAATAAGGGCAGCACTGAAGTAAACAAGTACCCACACATACTTAACAACATATTCCTCGAAGAACGTGTCCTAGATAACCACTATCTACAACATATTTATAATATCTATATTTAACATTAATAGGAGAAATGGAAAAAAAAATATCACACTAGGGTGTTTTAACAACAGTTCGGAAAAAATTCTCCCCCTGGGGTGTTTTAAGAGTTACATGTTATTTATTCTCATAAATTCAGGCATGCTAAAATTACGTAGGACTCTTGGCCCCTTACAGTATTTTTATCAGATTGGTAATTTCGCATGAAACACTCAATTTTTTGTTTTTAAAGTTTAAAACGCGTTTGCATCATGACTTTCTAAACATATTTAAAATATCACTGCATCTCTGCTAAATTGTTTGAAATGACAGAGAGAAAATGATGTTTTAAATATGTTTCGTGATTTGGGGTGCAAGTGGGCCTCTAAACTAAGGACCTATTCATATACAAACCTTGTTTTCTTTTTTTTTGTTATAATATACAAGACAGTCATAAAGCAAAAGTACAACATTTTCTGCTATTATTTTTTATCGCAAACAAGTTTTAAGTCTTATGTAGTATGTAACATATAAATTATCATCACAACATTTATAATTTTGATTGTGCAACAATGCAATCGTTGACATCTACACACAATTTTATTCTCTATTTCTAGGTGAATTTAAAGACCATAACTGTGTGTAGAATGTAGTTTTCAACTGTATATAATATAATAACTATTTGATATTGTATCCTGCTAGATACATTAGAGAACAATGAACGGACATATACCTGTGAAGTCTTAGTATTTAGTTCTCCTTGGAGGGCTGGATGGACCAGCCCAGGATACGCCGGTCGAAGCCGCAACTGAAGAAGTTTATGTTGGACAATATGTCGTCGGCCCAGGCGACTGATGTTACCATGCGACGATGACCCTGTCGTAATAATATTAGTATATTATTATTCTACTTCTAAAATAAAAGAAGTTGTGATGGCCCAGTGTTACTCACCCGCCTCTCATGTATGAGATTTCAAAAGTCACATTGATACTTGTCTTAGTTGCAAAACATGTCTTGTTTTTGTCTCTTTCTCATAATGACGTTTTCGCAGAATGACTCTTTTATAGAAATTACTGTACGCAAAATACGCGCTGAGACGTGGAGTTGCGGACACCGGCGCGTCATACTACTACTTTATAGAAATTGGAAAAAAAATTACCGTTTTTTTTTATACCTTGCAAAATTTTATTTTTTGTTAAAGTTATTACATTTTGCGAAAGAGGCATTGTGAGAAAGGGTCATTCTGTAAAAGTGACATTCTGCAAAAGACACATTTTACGACCAGCACGCGTAGCATAACCACGCTATGTCTCCGGAAGAATAGACATACTGACAGGAAGAATAGACAAACTGTACTGACTTGTCTATTCTTTGTTACTAAGCCTGATACTTACTTGGTATCTAACCCAACGATACCAAGCAAGTATCAATGTGACTTTTTCAATTCATATATGGTTTCTAAGTTTATCTTGGATATCACTTATAACGGTGAAGGTTTCCTCACGATGTTTTCCAGATCGTGAGGAAGCCTAGACTTATAATTAATACAAGTCTGAAATCGCTAAACCTCCCAAGTGTGGTGATCAATGTTTGTGCTTTCTCTGTATGAAAACCTCTTTGATCGAAGTGGGATAATAATAGGCTAGTATTTCTATACTTAGAAGAATCACTGAGAAGATCCCACTCAAGGCTAGGCAATATCAAAGCAGACCAAGACTTAGTGTAAATGACAAGTGCTAAGAACTAGTTACTATACTCCATTATAATAGCATTAGAAAAATGATGCACATAGAAGCAGGAATGCAAAACATTTTATTTCAAAAGATAAGTTAAAATTATTTTTAATTTAAATTATTTTAATATAACTTCGATAGATAGATCTAAAGTAGTACTTAATTTAGACTTTAATTAATATAAACATAATACAATTTGATAGAATTATAGTGAAACAGGGATATAGGGAAAAAGGGGCTTCCTTTAGGTTTTTAGCATTGACACAGTAATTTTAAATTGAAATTAAATTATAAAACTTTACGAAAGCCACATAATTTCATAAGATAAATTATTAAAATGGTTTTTACAGTAGCTGTTGTAAAAATAGATTATAATAAATTCGGCGTCTATCGTAACTGTAGCATGTTTGTTGTACTTTTGTTACAAAGTGTGCATTAAAAATAACCTTTTTCGACTTCTGTCTAATGCTATTGTAAATGGAGTATATACCCTGTCCATTGGGTTATTGGTTTTTTGACAGCTGCTTTATATTATAATTATTCCCGATTACCTTAAGTTAACTTTAAAATGTGTTATAAAATAAATATATAAACTGCCTACTCTTGTTGGATTATCTTATTTATGACCTCTTACAGACATTATAATACAGGTATGCGTATCAGTTTTTACAAAAAACATAAATATTGTTAACTAGTTGCAGCTGTCAAAAAACGATTAAACCAGTGGACAGAGTGTAGGTAATAAACTATGCACTAAATTACCTGTCGACTGGAGCGAGGCAGTCGGGCAAGCCTCTGGCCCTGGAGGTCGAACAGGCGCACCTGCCGGTTGTCGTGCGGGATCGCGATCAGACCGTTACCGCTCACTCCCACGCGGTTTACCGACGAGTCTGACCGGATCGTAGCCAGTGCCGACCGCATGTTGCGGACGTCCCATACCTAATGTTAATCAATCGTTTCACATACAAATTTATTTATTTATTTATACTTCATGCACAAACGTACAAAGGCGGACTTAATGCCTTAGGCATTCTCTACCAGTCAACCAAGGGTGGTGAAGAGATAACAAGGCAGGTGCATTACAAAAAGTAATATTTAAAAAGTGAAAAAAGATATATTTATATATATAAAAACTACACATACATAATAACATTATGGAATATATATACCCCGAAATACAAATATAATTATACAATTTTAAAGGCTATTTTGCCATCAAGTTTGCAGAATCTGCCTGCCTAGCCTTTTCCTAACTATATTGGGGTCGGCTTCCAGTCTAACCGGATGCAGCTGAATACCAGTGTTTTACATGGACCGACTGCCTATCGGACCTCCACAACCCAGTTTTTTTTTTTTTATTATTAATTAATAGGCTTGCGTTTGACCGCAATTCACCTGGGTAACACGATACCCCTTGGTAAGACTGGTTGTCAGACTTTCTGGCTTCTGACTACCCATAACGACTGCCAAAGATCTACAAATAACAGTCGGGACCAACGGCTTTACGTGCTTTCCGAGGCACGGAGGAAACTCGGTATGAAAGGGATGGTCACCTATCCACAGACCGACCGCGGCTAGCGTAGCTTAACCTTCGACCGATCGATCTGTACGGCTTTAACTTAGCCACGAGCTCCACCAAGTTTGCAGAATGTCTACATTAAATTAATAAAGAGGAGATTTATAATTTATTTTTAACTGTTCCTCAGTATTTTTTTTTCTTCTAATTTATATGAACCTGTATGGTGGGACGACTTGGATGGCTTCCTTAAGGATTGGCAAGACATAGCGAAAAGTTGAGAACATGTGAAGTGCCAGCATCACTCACATTGCCAATGAGGACATAGTTTTCTTATAAAGCCACTAAGCGACCCGACCCGGCTTCGCATGGGCCTATAGCCTTCCTCGATAAATGGACTATCCAACACAAAAAGATTTTTTCAATTCGAACCAGTAGATCCTGAAATTAGCGCGTTCAAGTATAGATTTAACGGCTTAACGGCCATTTGCATCTGGGATTGAAAGTCAAGAGAGACATCAAACTCCTTAGCCGCATAGTAGTCTACAAATAAAAAAAAAATATGTTAATGCTCTCGTACCTTTACGGAACGGTCGTCAGACCCGGAGACAACTTTATCTTCTCGTGTAAACACCGCTGATGTGACACTCCTGGATAAAAACTAATTTATTAGTATTCAGTCTGTACAAGATCGAGTAAAATATACCGGTAGCGATAAGTTTTACGAATACCTTAATATAAAATGTTTGACGCTAACTTACTCTGTATGTCCTTGGAAGACGGAGACAGAGTGTATCGGCTCGCGAAAGTCCCACAGGCGGAAGGTAGTGTCTCGGGACGCCGTCACCACAAGACGCGACGCGTGGTGCGCAGACGCATGTGTTAGCTCGTGGTCGTGACCTGGCACATGACATTATTATAGACAGAAGATATCGTGACGCACAGGTTGATCTGTTGAGATGGATCAGTATGAAAAAATCAGGAAAAATAAGCCGTGGTCCCATTAACGGCTAATAACTATAAAACTAGTAAACTATTATATTGCATCAAATTGCAGTTACCCCTTATGAATTTGAAAAATAGCTCATAGCTACTAGTTAATAGCTATCAATGACACCGCGCCCTTAGAAAAATAAAGAAGTTGCAAAAATACTTGACACAAATTATTGACATTACATACCTGTGAGAACTTGCAAACAGTCTCCTGTTTCCACGTCATAAAGATTGGCGGTTCGGTCCCAGGATGCGGTGATGACGTGGTCGCCGCCAGTGAGCCAATCAGCGGCCACCACTACGCCTTGATGGCCGCCCAGCTCTGTCAACGGAGTACGTAGAACTTCCGGCCTATCTCCACCTTCACCTAGACTCTCTTCGCCTCCTCCTTCTAATTCTTCTTCAGAGGATTGGCCGCGCTAAACGTTTGAAAAAAAAAACAGTATTACGCGTTAGTTGTTGGCCGAGACTTGAAATGCGGCAAGGAAAACCTTCTTTTTCAAGGAAAATTACTTCGTTCTACATGAATGATGGAACCTAAAGTAATATTTAATTGAATTTAAAAGAGTGTTCATGAAGTTTGTTGCGGAGGTTAGTACCGGAGCAATGACCACCGCAGAATCACCAGTTATTCTCCGGTAAAAACACTGGATAAAAAACGATTGATAACCGGTTTTATTGAAGGAATATTTTTAATAATGTTCTAAAATAAAAGGAAGGGTTGTTATTCAATAATTGGTGCCAATTCTGTTGTACATGAGCTAAAGTTATTTTAAGCTATTTACATCTCTTTCTCTCCAATTAAACAAGAAAGAGACAGATGTTAATAAGAGCTGACAATTTAAGCTGATCTAAAATGTTCATTTATTTATAGTTGTCAAGTCAGAACATAATATTGATTAAAAAAACACGAAGTTAAAAAAAACTTATTTGACATCTATAACTTAGTTCTTTTAAGTCGCCCTCCTTTTCTTCCGCTGCCAAGCAGTATTTTAGTTTAGTTTGTGAACGGGGGAATCGCCACTGTTCTTTATTTTATAATAATTAGTTATTATTTCTTATTTGATTCTTTTGAATACGACTTATTATTTCGGACATTAAATTAAAGTGTGTCCATTTATGATGCGCACGAATTATGTTCCGCAATGACGCTGTCGAGATTATATGTTTTTTTAAAATCAATATCATAATCTATACTTAATTACTTAATATGACTTAATCTACTAATAATATAAATGCGAAAGTAACTGTTTGTTACGCTTTCACGATGAAAGGGCTGAACTAATTTTGATGAAATTTGTTATGCAGATACCCTATATACCCTAAGAACATAGGCTACTTTTTAATCCGCACCTTCGTCTGCATCCGAGATAACCGACATTCACAAAGTCATGGGTAAAAGCTAGTTTGTAATAATTTACTGGAGTAAACTTTTGATTTTTATATTTGAATAGGTACCATTTTTAACTGATTAAAAATTAATAAAAACTGTATTTAGCAAACCAAGGCTCATAATTCCAACGCAGTAACCAGAGATCACCGGTAAATCACCAGAGATCGCCCAATAACCGGTGAATTTAACCGGTGCTCAAATTTCCGCACCGAAAAACCATCAACAAACTAGAGGTTTGCACCTCTAGTTTGTTGATGGTTTTTCTCTATGAAAGATTCAACTTCCTGACTGACTGACTACTTAAAAATGTAAGAGTGCCTGTAAATGGTTTATTTGAAATGATTTGATTTTGATTTGATCAAAACTTGTCATGTAGTTTCGCCAGTTAATTCTATTCAATTCTGTAAATATTTACATTTATTATTCTACTAGCGACCCGACCCAGCTTCGCATGGGCCTGTAGCCTTCCTCGATAAATGGGACTATCCAACGCAAAAAGAATTTTACAATTCAAACCAGTAGATCCTGAGATTAGCGCGTTCAACCAAAGAAACAAACAAACAAACTCTTCAGCTTTATAATATTAGTATAGATTATTTATTTGACCTTCAGTTTTTTGAATGTGCAAATAATTATATCTACTAGGATAGACATGCAAATCGCACCTTACGATTTATCAAGTAGGTATAAATAAAATAAAATATAATAACCGGTAGGTCCCAGTTGACGGCAGCCTGCCACACATGCGCGGTGTTGTCCCCACTGCTCGTGAGCGCGATGTCCCTGCTGGGATGGAACCGGATCGAGTTGACGGAGCCTGAATGTCCCGTGTACTGCAGGAGACACTTACCCCACTCCACGCTCCACACGCATGCCGTGTGATCTACAAGCAATTATTGTATTGGTAACCAATTATTGCAAGACTAATTTAAAACTGCACACCCCGTGACTGAAAAACTTTTGCATGTGTGCTTAAATGCAGTACAGGGTTGTGCAGTTTTCAATTAGACAATACATGATCATCATTAGCCGGAAGACATTCACTGTTGAACAAGGGCCTCTCCCATAAGTGGTGGTGGGGGTTGCCATAATCCCCACGCTTGGTAGGCGTCTTGGGATATTGGGCGTATTAGACGATACATGCAAAAGAAGCCCAGGGTATGTGAACTCAGACACTTAATATTGGAAATGACACCATTAAATAATAGCCCAAGTCAAAACTTCTCTAAAAGAACACTTGATTTAGCCCTGAAAATTCGATTAATTTTTAATTTACAGTAAAATTAGATTTTGAGAAGCTTTGTAATCAATTGAGTTGGCCAATGTTTAATGATAGATGTGACACTGCCACACAGAATGAATGGGGAATCATGTTTGGACAGCTCAGAAAATGGACATCAATTGATTGGTGGTGTCCTCTTTCCTCTTGAGCCTCTGGTCCATTTTATGATATTACTTTCTATAAAAAGGAAAATAATTTACGGTTGTTGTTGCTACTTTCGGGTTAAGGTTTCTAGTTTCAGGAATTGAATTCTTTATTTCAATTACACCTCTATATTTGTCACAAGGTACTGAACATTGTATACTATACTAGCTGACCCGACAGACGTTGTCCTGTCCTTATCTACCTACTTACCTGCCTATTTACCTACCGTACACCTACCCTACAAAAGTTTTTTTTTTTTTTTTTTCTCTCCTTAAGAACCATTTTCGTACTTCAAGGAATATTATAAAAAAAGAATTATCCAATTTGGTCAAGCGGTTCGCAAGTTATGCGCTTACCAACACATTTAGCGATTCATTTTTATATATAAGATGTGTATTGACTGTCTGACCAAAGTAAACAGTGTGTGTGTCATGTTTCTATGGTACTATGATTATTTATTATACCTAAGATTAAATGTATACATAAACTGTTGGCAAACCTTAATAATAAATAAATAGTGTAGCACTACCACAAGTTTGGTAGCATAAAAGTATTATTTGTGTTGGGTCAACTTTCGAATTTGTAATATTATGACTATCTGTTAGCATATTGGTTTAATTTTATATGACTAGTAGAATACGTATCACACATTGATTTAAATGATTGACTATTCTTGTTTTTTTTATTTTCTGAGTTTTTTTTTTACAGGGTCTCCCTAGTTTGGGGTCAGATGGCCGTGTGTGAAAATGTATACATTATTATTATTATATAAAGATTTCAAATTATTAAACAAATATCATGTGCAAAATGCATCATACCAACATAATAAAATAATGCAAATAAATACCTGCTGATGCTGTGCCAATGAGTGCTTGTCCAGGGCGAGCTGATGACACATCCCAGATGCCATCCTTGTGTCCAGTGAATTCCCTCACTAACTGGCAGTTATAAGTTGGGGCCTTAAAGCTTGACACTATCTTGCTGGTCTGAACCCTCAGCTTGTGAGTTGCTTTCACTTTCTGGGAGTTGGTTTGAGTTACTGTAGATGTTTAATAACAGAATTAACTGAATATAATGATTAGACTTTCTTTATTATATTATAAATATTAAGGGCTAGAAAAAAAAAAAGGAGAATGAATAATATATTTCATTATCTTTTTTTTTTCTTTATATGGGATTTTAGTTATGTAGACCTTATGCATGGAAATTCTTTAAAATGTTATACCAGCATTGCATAATGTTTTAGTAACAAATTGGAGTTAAATACATAAGTAATTGGGTACATACATTTCACTTTTGAGTTTTTTCCTGCAACATCAAACTCAATGTAGTCTAAATTTGGTTTATCACCCACATAGCTTTCTCGTTCCAATTTTTCACTCAGGATATCTATTTTCTCTTGAACTACAAACAAGTAAAAAACAAAAACTTTATTAATGAAAGCAATCAATATTGCTTCGTATCCTTTCAATTCCAACATATACTTAATTGCTCCACTACCAGCAATTGTTGAAAAAAATACTCATGTAAGCATAATTTTAGTTTTTAAACGGATTATACACAATGTCAGAACATTTATTGAAAGGGACAATCAAACGGTGATATTGTCCTGAAAACTGTCCAGGCTTAACATTTTCAGCAGAGTATTGACACCGAAATCCTCTTTGTGCAAACTGATAAACCCAAAGTGATATAAAGAATTTGTACAAAATAAACAGAATATCTCTACTAAGGTTTATCCAGCTTTTTATACAAATTCTTGGTCTACTATATTGTTTGTGCAACATGGTTAACAATGTTTTACAAATATTGTTAGGCAATCTAAGGAGTAAGTACATGTCTAATAAGCAGTACAGAGATAATGTTTTTTTAGAAAAGCTGACAATAATAATGAAACCTTTCAAATTATTCTGTTTGGTTTGTTTACATAAGATCAAAAAAAGGAAATACAATGCTCTATCTAGTTAAGAACAAATTAATGTCAGTACAAAAGTAAAAATTACCTGCATATCATTTCTATGACAAAGATAAAATACGATTATCTTACATCTACTAGTATTCACTATTTAAACAATCTAATCTTACTAGCATTGTTTAGATAATTTCCTATAATGTTGTTGAACGTTATATGTTTGTAAATAAATGTGGTACACTTAGCAGTATATAGTACAAAGAGAAACATGAATCAATTGATCAAAATAACATAATTTTCATAGGTACTATGCTTAGTGACTCGACATTCCGGCTTGCTACATGCCTACTTCTGGGCGCTCCTTGCGGGGCCCCGCATCGCTGTCAATGTGGTGAAGTTGTCGACTGCCTCAGTCACCATGGCCTTTCCTGTTGTAAAAGCGCAGGCCGGATAGCACGGCACGCCAGCATTAATGACATCATCCGTCGAGCTCTTGCCTCCGCCGGCGTGCCAGCTGTGTTAGAACCTAATGGCTTGGCACGTGACGATGGTAAGAGACCAGATGGAATGACCATAATGCCGTGGAAGTTGGGTAGACCTTTGGTGTGGGATGCAACTTGTGTCGACACCCTTGCGCCATCCCATCTTCCTAGCACGTCGTGTTGTGCTGGGGCGGCTGCTGTAGGTGCCGAAAACCTCAAACGGCGTAAATATAATAACCATCTTGGAAGTTATATGTTTGAGCCGTTTGGGGTTGAAACACTAGGGCCATGGAGTTCGAGTGCTCACCTTGTTTTTAAAGACATTTCTAAGTGGCTGGTCGACTCTTCACGTGACCAGAGGGCTGGCCTTTTCTTGGGTCAAAGAATTAGTATTGCTATTCAACGTGGTAATGCTGCTAGCCTTCTGGGCACTTGTCCCATTGTGAGCGATGCGGACGAGTTTTTTGATGCCCTGTGAGCCCTCCATTGTACATAATATAATAGTTTTTTTAATTTATTTTTAAGCTTTGTACATATTTAATTCTTTTGAATGTAGTAAATTGCTAATAGATATATACATAATTTTCTGATTATTACTTACGGTTCAAATTTTCAGTGTATAGAAGGTCAAATTCTTTTTCTATTTGAGAAAACAACTCGTGTAACCGAGACCTAAATACTGGCGGAATCGATGATTCTGAATCTTCCATTTTTAGGTAATTAGGCATCCCATCGGATCCTTCCGTGAGGGCTTGGAGCCTTCTTTTGCTGGATTTCATGGTCCAAGGCGGATTGCACACCAAAGTTCTAATCACATCACAATATGCAACACTTTATACTCAAACCATGAAGTCTCTAACAAGTTAACACATTATTCTGGTATCTCACTCACGTTACTATAACATAGGCTGATAAATTCAAACGAAATATAAATAATCAAAATATCGACGATTGTATTGTTCTTAGTTCTACTCAATATTGTACTCAATCTCAATCGTATAGCTTTGACTTGACATTTTTGCTGAAAAAAAAAGACCACAGACGCAATTCATCTATGCACAGACGGATGCATGCTGCAGAAGTAAACACCTTATTCACCATTCATCTTGATTCTTGCTGTACGTCCCGCCAAGGTCATACACGATGCACGATGCGAAAGTACCGTGAAAAAAACAATTAATAATAGGTAATTATTGACGTACAGCAAGCTTATTCACGGACGGTGCATGACCTTGGCGGGACGTACAGCAAGATGGATGGTGAATAAGGCGCATTAGATTGACGGATGATATCTTGAGACGGTGTCATGAAGATCACGAAGTAAGTATAACAGTTACTTGGTGATGAAGATAGGGACGGAGTACAGAAGGTTTTATGCTCGAAGAGTACAGATAGTGCGTGCCACGAAAGATGAGACTTGACACGGACTTGATTTGACTTGCGCAGTACTCGATCTACGGACTGTACACCATGGTACACTCACATACAGACAGTTAAGACAGTTGACTCATTTTATGAATCAATCGACTAAATTAATTACGTAGTCGTAAAATCTAAATCAAATGTAGGTAGTTTGATTCACTACAGATTGATCGTCTAAAATCTCCCTTGAAACTAGATCAGATCGAGCAGATCGAGTACTGCGCAAGTCAAATCAAGTCCGTGTCAAGTCTCATCTTTCGTGGCACGGACTGTACACCATGGTACACTCACATACAGACAGTTAAGACAGTTGACTCATTTTATGAATCAGTTGACTAAATTAATTACGTAGTCGTAAAATCTAAATCAAATGTAGGTACTTTGATTCACTACAGATTGATCGTCTAAAATCTCCCTTGAAACTAGGTTCGAAGTTGCATGCTTTTTTGCACAAAGGTGTTAGAGTATTTTCATCTATGCACGAAGGTTATTTTTGCTCTAGCCGACAGCTCCACTGGTATTTTATAATCATTTTTTGGGTAGTGTAGTCCGAATTAGTAGAAATCGTCACGTAACTTAATGCGTGTTTGTATGTGTGCGTGTATCGAGCCTGCTGGCTACAAACAAATGAGCGCACGGCACTCGCGCACTCGCCTGCTGGTGTATAAATATTATTATTTTTAAATACATATATATACTAGCAGGCTCGGCAGACGTTGTCCTGCCCTGAAAATTAAAAATCTGACTACAGCGCTACCTACCGGGTCCAATTATGAATCTAAATCAAACATATTATCAAACCTACTGTAATACACATTAAAAAATTCATCAAAATCGGTCCAGCCGTTTAGGAGGAGTTCACTTTCATACACACGCACAGAAGATTTTTATAAATAAGATATCTTTTTGTTTTATATATTTATATACATACACACTTCTTTTTGTATACATGTATGAAATGATAGGATGCCGAACAGGAAAAGGGCCCTAATGTAACATTGAGTAGGGGGTGTGTCAGGAATAGGGAATCAAAAATGACAGACCTCGCTTATTACAGTGATACCAATGAGTGATACCAACTTATCTATGAAATGGCCGATTTTGGGATTAATACTTTGCGACAATTTAGTTTGAACTTGGTATGGTGTAAAGGGTGGTGTCCGCAACTCCACGTCTTAGCGTGAATTTTGCGTGTTTGGTTTGAAGTTTTAAGTTTATTAACAAACAGCGCAACTGCTTATTTCACACATAATTTTGTTGAACTATACGAGTATACTTTCTCGCTCGTCTGTGTTGGTTTGCTGGTAACTATGAAAATAATACAAAATGAGCTCTTTTTTTCCTGGTTACACTGGGAACTTTATGTCAAAGATTTTGAAAATCTATGGATTGTATAGTACTGTCCTTGTCATTCATTTGTCAAAAATAAAACTAAAAAATGGCTGGTGAGTAGCAAACTAGCCCTGCCAACGTTCAACTTAAGTTGTTTGTTTTATTGTATTTATTATCATGTCATTTTCAGATTTATACGCAAAATATAATTGTACTTATTGTCAAGAAGAAATAAATGGTGTACGCGTCAAATGCGCGGAATGTATCGACTTTGATATTTGTTTGCAGGTAAAGTAGCTTCGCTGCCATTTTTGTTTGTAGTTTTGGCGCAATTTTTAAATTGTCAGGACATAGTTTTAAGGTTTTTTTTTTGTATTTCAGTGTTTTTCTCTTGGCGCTGAAATTGGATCACACAAAAATGACCACTCCTATCAGTATATGGTAAGTCATCTCAACATCTATGTTACATTTAGATTCATGTTACAAACATTTTTTGTGTGTGAAATAACTACGTTGTATTTTTAATTTTATTTATCTATTTCTTTTTTGTATTCCAGGACTCGGGAGCATTTGGAATATTTTTAGGCCGAAGTAGTTGGTCTGCAAACGAAGAAGTTAGATTACTAGATGCTATAGAACAATTTGGCTTTGGAAACTGGGAAGATATAGCTAAACACATAGAAACACGGACACCTGAAGGTATTGAATAGGAAATTTGCTTGATGAAGTTATAAAAAGATACTTAGGTGTAAAAAACTCCCTTGTGTGTACTGTTAAAATTCTTACAAAAGAATAATAAATATTCCATGAAAAGTGATACCTACTCAATGTCTCGTCACCAATCTATCATGCTCTTTTTTCACTGGCAGCATAGCAGTATGCATGCCAGCTATTCTGCTGAGGCTGTGTCTCCCACCATATGCATGTGATTCACATACATAATTAACTGTTTACCAATGCAATCTATGCCGAGTTAATGTAATAATAATTCAATTAGGTTCATTATTGTTCAAAGAATGGATGCTTAAAAAATACAAATATTAAAAAGAATTAGAATTTTTGTGGAAAATACACCACAATTTTTCCAATATCAGTTGTGCATACCTATGCATGATTAAGATACTTGATCTTCAAATTCAGAATCATAAATTTTGACCCAGCTCGGCCCTACTACAATAACCCACACACACAAACATGCATACAGACACATGCGGTTGTAGTAGTAGTAGGTAATTACAAATGAGGTTTGTATACAGTGTCACTTGTCAGTAGTTCTCATGTGTGTCCCTTTATTGTTAGTTAGGTAACATGTGTCCCTACCAAGTTATTAAAATTAAATCAAATTTATGTTTTCAGAGGCCAAAGATGAGTATATCACAAGGTACTTGGAAGGTAGTATTGGGCGAGCAACATGGGGCAACATGGACAGTTCGAGCCGCCCTACATTGAATTCGGCAGATAAAGATGAAGGGCCATTAGGTCCCAGTGCTGTATCCCGCCTACCACATCTTGCAGTAACCTCAGATGAAGCCGCACAGCTTGGTTATATGCCAAACAGAGATGATTTTGAAAGGGTAAATCTATTATATCTAATTTATTATTCACTGCAATTTAGGTTTATTAACACTACTATTGTGTCTAATAATAAGCAAATATTAAGAATTTAATTACTGTTAAGAATTAAGTGGGATTATATTTATTTTGGTACTTGAAGATTTCAAAGAAGTAGCCATACTTCAAAACCAAAACAATGTATAAAGGGGTAAAATAAGTGTAATGAGTCTTGGTACTATCTCCAGATTTCATGGAACAAAAAGCTAAACCCCTAACCCCTAGCCCTGTTTGTTACTAAATATAAAGTCCACATTTCTTTAGTTGTTTCTGTGGTGGATTCCAATGTTAAATATATTTTCAAAAGGTTTTGATTCCAATCGTCATCTGCCTTTCCTCAACTATATTGGGGTTGGCTACCAGTCTAACCGGATACAGCTGAATTCCAGTGTTTTGCATGGAGCGACTGCCTATCTGACCTCCATGATCCAGTTACTGAGTAACATAATACCCAAATGGTGTTAATTAAATTCAATTCAATACGCAAAATTCGCGCTGAGATGTGGAGTTGCGGACACCAGCCCGTCATACTACTACTACTAAACTATACTGTTTCCAGGAACATGACCATGAAGCAGAGCAGTTGATATCAACACTATCTCTGAACCCTGAAGACGATGAGTTGGATGTTGGTAAGCAAACACTAACTTTTCCTAAGTCTCACACTAGAATTTCTATGCTGTATAAATATGTTTATAGTACGCGTCATGGACCTTTATGTTGGTAAAGTACACGGAACAGATAAATAGAGTTGGAAAGACCCTCGCTTCAATTTTGTTTTAAAACCAGTGTCGCCGTTTACTCCCACTATTTTAATTTCTAATACATACGCAATACTATGTATATTAATATTTCGCACACTACCAAATCACACTCACATAAATCGCAGGGCAGCTATTCGTTTACACACTAGCACAAGTTCCCGTAGGCATTGGACACTCACACACGCAAAAAACAATAAAATTTGTCATTTACGCTAGTGCTTGATAAAGTCAATATTTTTTTTCTATAAATTCTAAGTTCGTTTACTTGCTGTGTATTTAAAAAAATGGAGTTTAATGAATTTATGGGAAAATATGAAACATGAAATAAAAATCAATAAATCATTTTATTTTGCGTTCATAAATGACAAATAATCACCAAAAAATCAACCATGTTCCAGGCTGGCTAATGTAGATAAATCTTTCAGGGGGTTCTATTTAAAATGTTACAATAAAATTCCTCCCCACATTATTCAACTGAATGAGACAAAATTGAAGTCTTATATAAAACGCACACTATGCAGCCGAGTATATTCCTACCTACATACATATATGTACCTATAGCCTAATGTTTAAATGATGAAATCATTTTAAGGAAAATGATTAGAGCAAATAGTACTTGTATTTGTAGGCATCCAGTTTCCTCTACCTGTCACGTCTATCCATTGTTCCATCCCTGACGTATGGTACTTTAGGAAACCTAAAATTTATAATTGAATATATTATAAGTCAAATAGGATTTTATTTAAATTGTAATTCTAAATACAATACAATATAGTAAATACTAGTAGGTGACAGGTCTACATGTCCCTTTTATATCATTCTGTCACATTCATTCAATGATTATTATAATAATTAACCGGTCAAACGCCGATAATGAGACACAATTTATTTTCCTACGGTTATAGTGCGATTACTATGCGAAATATACGTCTAACTAATAACTAAAAATATACTATAATTATTTAAATATATGATTTCAAAAATAATCTTTGTCAAATGTACATATAGTCGAGTTTTCTATCGATGATTTTATTTCACCACATTGTCACCTCACTATCGATACACAAGGCTGACCAATCATGGCAAACCTTATAATCTCCATGGTTGACTGACGTGTAGAGAATGCAATGCATGCAGTACATTGCAAGCGGACTCGGTCATTGCGTTGATTAAGCAAGTAAACATCGGGCAATGTATGCTTTTTCTAACTTAATGCAATAAAGTGGTCTATATTTGAAATTTCATAATGACCATTATATTTTAAGCTTTTTACGAAAAATATTTTAATTAAATATATTTTCGACCTACCGATGGAAAGATATACCTGCTCCCTCTATACTTGAGGTTTGACTTTTTGTTTTGCAAGTTATTATGGCACAATATAGCATTTTAATGCAAAGATTTCTTCTCCGAAGTGGACCGAAGCACATTAAACGCGGTGTACGAATGAATCGGTCGAGTTATGATTGTCAAGTCATAATTGTGGCGCGCTTGCCACGCCCACATTACCATTTCAACTCTATTTATCTGTTCCGTGGTAAAGTAACACCTGATATTCATTAAAAATGCGAAAGTGTGTTTGTTACGCTTTTATGTCAAATCTACTTAACCGATTTTGATGAAATTTCGTACAGAGCTTGAACCCCAAGAAAGGATATAGGCTACTTCTTAATCCGCGTCTTTGTCTGCAACCACGATAACCGACATTCACGTGAACTGAGTAGCAGGCACGCACTAGCATTGTATATTGCAATTTCCAATCTTGATCTAAGGTCATTGATTGTGCTGCTTTTGATTGACCCTCTTAAGGTACAGACGGCAAAGAAAGATCAGGATCAAGGTTGGGCATGAGATACATTATTAATTTCCGGCGTAAATCTCCTTTCAACAGAGTTTAAATCTGAAGTTAAAGGCAATGCGTCTCTTTTCCAGCCTTAAAGTTATCACAAGTGGACATCTACACGCGGCGACTTAGAGAGAGAACACGGAGAAAGCGATTGGTGAGAGATTATCAACTCGTGTCTGTGTTCTTTAATAACCAGAGGAATAAGCAGAAGACGCTTGGGAAACTTGCCAAAGAGAAAAAGTGAGTGTTTCTGGTATTTTGTATGCAATTTATTTTCATGGTGATGTCAACAGAAAGTGTCTTCAATGTTGCTAAAACAATCATTCATTTGATATAAAAATGTATACCTTAAATCATTGAGCATTCATTTTAATTGATTGCATTCTTTTTAGGCGAACGTTTTGGAGTTGTACATTAAATCTATACTAATATTATAAATTTGAATTTTGAATATTTGCATTATGAATTTCTGAATTTGAATTTTGAAATTAACTCTGTCTGTTACGTTTTCACGACGAACGGACTGAACCGATTTTGTTGGAATTTGGCATGAGCATAGCTTTAACTCTGAGTAAACAGTAGCTTATGTCCTTACATAGGCTACTTTTTGGTCCGCGACTTCGTCTGCATCCGCGATAATCGACATTCACGCGGACGAAGTCGCGGGCGAAAGCTAGTAATAATAATAATATGTGGGGACATTTTACACAGGGCCATCTGACCCCCAAACTAGGGAGACCATTTTTTTTAACAGGTTCACTGTCCAGGCTCCAGAGTGGGAATGGTCCATAAGTCCAGTTATGTTTTTATTTAAAGTTTATGTCCTGCCAAGTCCGCATTAAATATGAGACTTTCTCCTTAAGTCCACAATATCAGATGGCTTAGAAACTGTACGGGCGAACATACCACATACGGTCTGTGGACTGATATGGAAGTCTCTCTACAGACCGTAGGTGGTCTGTGGACAGTGATGTAGAAATCGTCATGGACTATCTCCCGTCCGGGGTAGGACGGGGGGGTGTACCGGACTCCTACCGGCTAAAACCACCACGGTGTTCCTCGCACGTTTCGCACGCGCATGCACCGCGCCCCCGCCATGCTATGACTTGCCAATGAAGTAGACCCTGTACTATGGGTGTCAGACAGCTGATATACATACACAAATACATTTTAAATACATATATATGAGCTCAACAATAGTTAAACAATGACAAGCGACCAATATTTGCCTTCTGGATAGACGAAGGGATATATAGATAAACAAAATCCAGACACAAGGCAAACACAAGTGCTCATCACACAAATGTTTACTCTGGGCGGGAATCGAACCCGCACACGTCCGAAAATCAGTTTTTTTGCACAATTTTATCTGAACTTTGGCCGTTCATAATGCACGCATATATTGAAAAAGTAAAAAAAACAGCTTAAAAAAAACCTTGCACATGTAATGGAGATTCTAAATTACAAACATTTTTACCAAAAACTTGTAAGGCTTTTTTAAAAACACATATGTCCTGGAACAAGTTTTGTGAAATTTCCGCGCACCAATTTTCCTGTGAAGTTATCGCGTTCTCATTCACTCGTGTTTCCGAGCTTTGCGTTGGTTGAAATAAAAAAAAAATCAGTCACGCTCGCGTTGAAGTTCGATGGGGATGGACGCTCTTAAGAGCGCGTATTCGATTCGTGACGAAAACTTCATGTTTTTGCGTTTTGCCCAGAGCAATATCGTAATTATGTGAACAGATTATTTAAAGACAATTTACAGTTTTAGAAAGATTAAGTCTTGATTTAGACAGCTACAGAGTAAAAGTATAATTTTTAATTATGGTTTTTTAAAGCGAAGACAATTCTTTCATATCGTTTTACGAAAATAGACGTCAGAGTTAACTTTCAGGACGAATACAACCATTTCAATATGCCAAAATATTTTGTTTTATGCGTTTTTCCAACAGTATATACAGTCATAAAGACAGTAACAGAGCCAAAATTACGAAAATATTACTACTATGTATTAAAAAACAATGTTGAAAAAGTAGAAAATCGGTTCACTTTGAACATTTTTTTTCACCAGTATTTGAATAAAAACATAACTGATATATTTATTTTATGAAAGTAAATGTTATGCTTAATATACAGAATATTTTTCAGTCCGTTATACGAGCTCATTTATTTTAGACAATTATTTTAAAAAGCACTGTAAAACATCGCGCGCTGTCGTTTGCCGATCAATTTAAATGATTCGTGCTCATTTCGTGCGTATTTTTTTTTCTGATGCACACAAACAGACCATTGTATTGTACTAGTGTGTGTCAATGCTGCTACGCCGTTCTAGCAATCGTTTAGATTTTGAGTTGCACTAAATCGAAAACGCGCCCTTAAGGAACTTCGTTCTAATAATTAGATGTGTTCGTACAGGGAGTTCACCGACCGCGTACGCTGGACGGCTCAGTTCTACGGGCGCGGCGAGCAGGCGGGCGCGGTGGCGGGGCTGTGGCGCGAGCGCGAGCTGCGCGTGCGCCTGGCGGAGCTGCACCGCTACCGCCTGGCCGGCGTCACGCGCGCCGAGGAGTGCGCGCACCACGACCAGCACGCCGCGCTGCGCCGCCAGCCGCACGCGCCGCACGCGCAGCACGACGTGAGAGCCCGCCTCCTGGTACTGCCTGACGCTCTAGTGCTCTAGTGCTTCCCACCGTTACATATTATACGTAATTCAGTACTATACTCACAGATATAGATAGACCCTAGATAACGCAAGCAGTGGCGTGCCTTCCATTAAAGCCCAAAAGCCAGGCTTGCAATCAAAGACGCGAGACGCGAAACAAAATAAAAAATCATAGTAAGCACGAAAATATCTCTTAAGTAGATATTGAATCATTATCTCATCTGTCGGGCTTGCCCTAACTTTGACCCCTAGGCACGCCACTGAACTAGAGATGATCATTAAAAGTTATAACGCTTAATTTACAGAATATTTTTTTTAACATTTAACTTCATTAATAGTGACTGATATTTCCGTTAAAAGTTATAACAACGAACCTCTTCGAATTGGGCGAGCAATATCATTGTTTATTTTAACACCCTCTAGTGGCTCGCGTGTAGGTTTATTCTAAAAGTTTAAATAACAAGTATTTGCAAATGGCGTTGTTCTTAATGCAAGCGATTATGATCGATATAAAGCCAAGATTCTTTGAATTGCAATTGAAAATTGCCTGGCAAAAAAAATAACTTTTAACACACGTTAAAAGTTATTCATAGAATTGTAAGTCTTATGCTATGGAAATAGTATTCCTTTTTGGTTGAAAACTGAAAATAACGCTTAACGTATGTTGTCAATATAACTTTAATTACAAGATGGCGTGGTTCCTAATGTAAGCGATTATGGTCATTATAAAGTCTTGATTGTTTGAATTGTAATTGAAAGTTGCCTGGCAAAAAAAATAACTTTTAACACACGTTAAAAGTTATGCATAGAATTGTAAGTCTTATGCTATGGTAATAGTATCAGTTTTTGGTTGAAAACTTAAAACAACTTTTAATGTTTGATCGTCAATGTCAATTTATTTCCTGCAAATTTTATTCTGGGATTCGTTGATT
Organism: Charanyca ferruginea; assembly: GCA_947361185.1. Classification (NCBI taxonomy): domain Eukaryota; kingdom Metazoa; phylum Arthropoda; class Insecta; order Lepidoptera; family Noctuidae; genus Charanyca; species Charanyca ferruginea. The sequence goes on from OX376076.1 coordinate 12,955,599, forward strand.
GTGTTCATGAGTGTATAGTGAGATACCTGTGTTATTATTATGACTTCAAGACGTATTAATGCCGTAATTTGGAACTCGTACCACCAATAACCAACGGAACATGTTTAAACATTTAGGATTTCATAAAAAATAACGAGACACAGGTCGTGTTAAAAATAATGAACTTCGTAACAGTTAATATTTTTAACTTTTAATTTAACATGTTATTTTTATTTAACTTTTAACCATTAATATTTTTTAACGTTTAATCACATCACTGCACTGAACGCAAGTATCACGATCTGTATGAAAACCAAGCGTGCCATTTTTTGACTACTTATTATGACGTCACAATGTTTTGTTTTTCTTAAGTTTGGTATTACCAGATATTACTGAGTTTATTAGATTAAAAATAATTGTTTTTAGGATTCCGTACTTCAAAAGGAAAAAACGGAACCCTTATAGGATCACTTTGTTGTCCATCTGTCTGTCTGTCAAGACCCTTTATCTCGGGAACGCCTGGACGGTCCCTTGATGCTGTAAAAAAATCAATCCTCTATGTTAACGTGAAAAAAAGATACGGCCGTTTATGTCGCAAAAACGCATTTATAATATTAAAATGATTAAAGTATGGATAGTAAGTATGGATTAGTATAGAAGTATGGATATGTACCTACAAATTTGTACGGAACCCTCGGTGGTTGTACGGTTTTTCTAATTAATTACGTATAATATTAATCACAAAATAACTTACCGATGGAAGGAAACGTTTACTTTATTTTTTTACTTACGTGTTTTGTACGTAAGCTAGGCACGCGAAGTAGTTGCTCTTGCGTTATCTAGGTCTATCTGTATCTGTGACTACACTCCATTTACAATAAGATTAGACTTTAAAACAAACCTTTTTTACAGCCCCTTCAACCGATTTTGACTTCTATTCTGTAGGCTTAAGGATGACATTAGAGGCAAGAAAGTGGTTACAATAACAACTGTTTACTGCAGCTGCCATCTGTCATTCTACCAACGCAATATAAGTCAAAATCGGTTGAATGGACTGTAAAATAGGTTTGTGTATAATTGTCTAATCTTATTGTAAATGGAGTATATATGACTTGAGATTCCATCCACTAACTCTATCGTACGCGGCTGAGATGAATGCGTTAAGGTAACCAGCAAAATTCTAATTTAAATAGTCTTCTATCTTTTTTTCTTCACCCTGTTTAACCTTTTTAACGTCAGAGCTACAGTACGGTCAACGTAACTTGGCGCGTCTGAAGTTAGCCGATTAGCTGCGCAGTAGACAATTTCGTTCCTAAAAGTTCCATTGCGCAGCCAAATAGCTAACTTCAGACGCGCCAAGTTACGTTGACCGTATTGTACATTCTTCCCAAATACCTACAAATAAAAATAGGGTAATAACAAATAACGAATGGATATATCTTTGTGCTTTTTACAATATTTCATTAATGTAATTTTGAATAATAGGAAAATGAAACAAAAAACTTAATTTTGCATATATTTATTTTGTACTTAAAATGTTCCTTGGAACATTGTCTTGTGCTCTTTTAACCAACGGTGGCGTTCTATGGGGGAGGCCTATGTTCAACAGAGGAGGCCTATGATCCGGCCGTGGCGCTCTAAAGGTTAACAAATATATTTTAAAATTAACACATATGTTTGTATATTGTTCATGTTCTTAGAATCGTACAGCCAGTCGCACAACCATGGTAACAATTTAACATTGTTAGCTCCTTTTACATTTGATCGTACCCAAAGTCGGTTTTCTTAGTTCAAGGGTTGCCAGAGCGCGGTCGCAGACTATTATTTTTGATGGGAGGTAGCTTTTCATGTGTCAGCTTTTTTTAAATTCTTAAATTTTATAAGGAGGATTTTATCCATAGTGGCATGTCAGCCTCATCATATCTTTAAACCATTTTATCTCTACATACATTATTATTCCTAAACAAATGAGACAGGAAGTTTGCGGTCTATGTGTCAATTTGGCTATCCAAGGTCTCAAGTTGCCAGTAAAATAAATAAATCTATACGATTTGTACTTGACTGACTCGCCATTATTCCAATAATTTGGGCCAAAAATGACCCCCGTGACCCATAGGAGCCTGGAGTTACCACAAACTGACGGTTGGCTGTGCCGTTGTTCTGCATAGCATACACATTAATGCTTATGCCTCGTGCTTAGAGCGTTTTTTTTTAATATTGTAGTGTGTACTTGTTTGCATGATTTGTGTAGACTGTGTAATGTGTTAATTATTTTATATCGTCCTTTAGTAGTTTAGTAATCGGTGGTCGTCTAAATAGTTGCGGCGTTTTAGCGTGGCAATCGCTGACATTGACGTACCTACATTTTCAGGCATTCTTTATTTTTAAAATGGAAACAAAGATATGTAGTTACATTCCTGAATAGATGTCTATCTATATTCTATCGTATCCATCATCTTTACTAATGAAAAACGATAAGTTTAGTTTTATGTTCAAATGACAATGCCAGATCCTGCCCCACCCATGTACAGAAAAGTAAATTAATGAAAATAATTGTAATGCATATAGAACCTTTCTATAGTAAATTCTTTTTCTTTAGAACTTGCGGATTACGAAATACCTACCCACAAAATACAAACTCGTTTTACCTAAAATACAATTTAACCTGTAATCAATGTCATTATTGTTTTTAGATTTAAACGGAAACCGCAAGTTCTACTGTCACTAAGACTAATGTTTAGTTATCAGCAATAAATAAACAGTAAGATGCTACATATTGCACATGACTTTTATTGAGTGGGGCAAAGTTCTATAGAGTTTCTAGCATTGTCCTTTCTTCAAAAAGATATGTATAAGGGAAAGAGTAATGATCGCGATTGCCTAAGTTGAAATTCCTCAACTATAGACGATTAATATGTACGCATGAAGGCTGATTATAGGTCATAGCACATTACACCAACTCAACGTCGACTCCACTCCAACTCAACTCACAGTATGGCATTGAAATGTAAGCTTCATTTCATGTTCCATACGAGTGAATTTTTCAACCCATCAATAGCGGAAAAACGCGTGGACCACGCGTCGTAGACTTTCAGTTTATGTGTTGAAAAATTTGCTCGTATGTTAATTCAATGCCACACTGTGAGTTGAGTAGGAGTGGAGTCGACGTTGAGTTGGTGTAATGTGCTACGTCCTTGGCCTGTAGACAAAAATCGCTTATCTGTTAGCGTTAACGCCAACGGAAAAATCAAATTGTATGCAGTTGACAGTTGGTATTTGCATCACGTGCCATCTGTTAAGCAAACGTCAACTCCATACAATTTGACGTTAACAGAAAGGAATTTTATCTACAGGCCCTTATTTCCCATTAAAACCTGGTCGAAAGACCCAGAACAGCACTTACGCAATAAGTGTGCCGGTTTTCTGACCGTCGCACAGTGTGGGAATCTCGCCATCTAGGGGAACTTAATTCCAAATTGAATTAAATAAGAGATACAAGTTAAAAATGATATCGATTGGTATTCAAATAAATAAAAAGACTAAAATACTGATAGATAATAAAGTTGTATTAAAAATTGATTTAATTATTTAATATTTTTTAAATTATTAATTATATATTAATAATTCATCCAACCAAGTTATAGAAGCGGTAGACATCGTGAACGCTTTAAGCAAGTTAAAGCGTTCACGATGTCTACCGCTTCCTGTCTATTTTTCGTTAAATTTGTTACATAACCTCCTCAAAAAGAACTTAATTTTATTTATAGCACCTTCCGAAAATTGTACTTGAGAGTAATTACCTATTCTAAAAGCAAAACTAACATCAATTCGCTCCTTTATCGCATTGAGGTCAAAATATCAAAAATTTTGTAATTTCGGCAGTCATTCTGAAAACCGAAAAAAAATGTATGACGGTCGCAAAAAATCGCAAGTTTTATCAATTGTTCTCAAAAGTTAAGACTCTAATCTATAAATTAAAAAAATAAAAACACCGGGATATTCAGGTCATTTTTTTTATACAACTTTTGATTTGCAAATCATTAAAAAAAAATGTTTAATTTAACTGTGCTTTCAAATGATGTTATTAGATCAATGTTTAACTATTACTAAAATAAAATACACTCTATCTTACCAAGAAGTAAATACACAATACAATAAAAAACCAATAAACAATACGTTAATTTGATCAGTAATCTCAAGTGAAGATGACACTGTAATGTTGTTGTTCGTATTGTAAGGGTACAACGATTATTATCTACTCACTTCAACATTTTTTATTTATTTATTTAAGCTCCCCACAAGAATTTCTAATATGTAGCTGTGACAAATAGGGTCTTAGGTATAAATAAGTTATAACTGTATTATCAATTATTAAAATTTATATTTCGATTTAAATCCCCCTAGATTGCGAGATTCCCTCACTGTGCGTCGCAAAGAGTAAGATATGAATGACTGTAATGACTGTGCCGTGTGGTTTTGGGTTTGATCCCGTATAACTATTGTATTCGCCAGGGCAGCAGTGGGTGCCTGGAGGCCAACCAGATAAAAGAACTAACGCAGAACAGCTCGCAGCTGCCAAGAAAAAGGTTAGTTAATCAGTATTTATAAGAAATAAAAAAATTGTTTTCTTTCTTTACAGCCTACATCTGGCAGGCATCATGGCAGGATTTGGTAATTTGGTGTAATTGTTTTTATTGAGCATTCATAATATTAAATTATGGCGCCACAAGTTGCCGCTCTTCTCACAAGTTAGTAAACCAATATTTCAAATGGTGTTCTATTTTGGTTACATTTATAATATGCTCTTTAGTATATTTGTTTTTTTTTTATTTCGGTGATACGTTTTGTTTGATAGTTTCAAAATATTCGTATGATCTAGTATTACCAGTATTTTATTTTTTTGTCGTATCGTCATCCCCACACACCGTGGCATTCTAATGATCTTTCAACGATTGTGACGATAACCCACTCAATGTTACCAATACCAATGACTACTATCATTCATATATAAAAAAAGCTAAATGAAATCGTTTCCAAAAAGGCAGACGTGTCTGTCTGTTTCTACGTTTAGTTTTTGAAAACTACACAATGACTTGTTATGTGGCTTTCACCACCATTTAGAGTTTATTCCAGAAGGTTTATATGTATAATACACGAGCTTCCCGCGACTTCGTCTGCATATACAGAATAGGGTATTTTACCAAAAAAATCTAATTAGTCCGTCAGTTAGATTATCGAAAAATATTGGATACGTTTTTTTGTTTTATCAAATCAATAAAAACTGACGAAGATAAAACGCATCAAAGATCATGAGTGGGGGTTTGTGACGTCAATTCGCCAGTAAAAATGTACTGACATAGTGATGTCACACGAGTTTTCGACGCACTGTACCGTCTTCATTTTTTGTTTACGTGAAAAAAAAATAACACTTGTCCAATATTTTTTGGAAATCTATCTGACGGACTAATTAGTTTTTTTTTGGTAAAATACCCTATTAGGCTGCGTTTCCATCAAACATGTGCGGGGATGTCTCGCACGTCTTTGGTCGAAACGCAACCTTAAGCCGAAGTCTTACTATCCCACGGGACCACAAAAACGGATTAATGTATGCCACATTATTCCGATTTTATTTTCAACTAATTTCGTTCAGTCGTAAATTTCATTTATGCGTGAAAGGGTAGCAAAAAGACATACATATATTCTCACAAACTTTTGAGTTTACGATATTAGGTAGGATTGTTGATCATTAACTTGTTTGATTATGCTTTTGGGACAAGCCAACTACACTATTCACAACCACTACAACTCCAGAAAGCAAGCATTAATACTGGCAATCACCCAAAAATCCCTACGCTCGTCGACACTAGAAAAAAATTGTAGGACTCTTAAAGAAATGACAATTAATGAAACTTGTTGATGTGCGACAGAGACGGCGAAAGCGGCTCAAGTTCCACCAGCCCAAGGTGCACACGGGACGGAAGTACCGCATGTGGATGCTCCAAAAAGAGCTCATGCAGCAACAGCAGCGGCGGCTGCTCGAGGCATCTGCTGACCAATAACGAGATACAGGTAACTATTCTTTTATTTATTTACGCAAATCTTACCTACAACTACTATTACAGGTAGGTTGTCACCGCCGCACATCTGGAATAACACCCCCCCCCATTACCTCCTGTAATTACACCATACAGGTGAAATACAGCAGTGTTACTTGGCGGTTGATATCGTAACTGTTATTACCAAATAAAAACAGTTTCCGCAGCAACTCACCAGTGCATAAGCATAAAACCGCGCAACTGCAACCGCTGTATAGCCTAGTGCTAACCTATCGCAGTAACTTTACTTAACCGTCACACGCGAAATTCAAATACTCTTACGTTTTTTGAAGTAACAAAAATAAAAAAAAATATGAATTTCGCGGACCACTTTAGCACTTTTACCGTAATGCGAGCTCAACTGTTAATTAGGAGACGCAATACTTAAACAATGACAAACGACCAATATTTGGCTTCGGTTATTGCGTTACAGTACTCGGTTGTTCAAGACATCTATGCTCTCAATAATAATAATACCTTTGCGGATTGGTGATTTTGGAGTTATCCTACTATCCTACTAATATTATAAATGTGAAAGTTTGTGAAGATGTTTGGATACTCAATCACGCGTAAAACGTTGAACAGATTTGAATGAAAATTGGCACATAGGTAGACCATTTCCTGGATTAACACATAGGTTACTTTTTATCCCGGTAATATGTTCCCTTGGGATAATCGTTCTTTTCACGCGGGCGAAGCCGCGGGCAGAAGCTAGTATTAAATAAATAAGTCCAAGTTTCCTCACGATGTTTTCCTTATAATATGTCGTGATGATGATTTCAAACTTATTATTCAAGTACTCGATAGTGTCAACAATGAGTAATATTTGTTATTACTGTTTTTAATTATGTGTGTTTGTCTAAGGAGAATTTATAGACGCCGTTGAAGGTTAAATGACATAACACTCGGCTACAAACACAGACGTACGTATGTAATTAATTGTAGAGTTGCATCATAGCAGGCAACGTAATGTTGTATTATACAGGGTGGGGATGGCAATAGCACAAAAAAGGATTATGGTAGGATTTGATAATTTGGTGTAATAGGGTATTACACCCATTTTTGAAAAGTGTCTCAATGAAATTCTGTAGTGCTAATATGCCACCAAAAAAAACACAACATTTTTATTCAATCGATTAGTGCCATAAAAATGCATCTAAATTTTAAATTGTCAAATTTCGCGCGTAATTTGACGAAAACGCCTCTTACTGGACGCCATATTGCTCAGCGTAAATGACGTCAGTTGGTTTAGTATCAAATGAGCTCATATTAAATATGATAATTGTATATAATTTAAAAATAATTAAAAGCATATTTTGTAATAGGTATACTAATGAAAAAATTACGTTGGTTACGAAAATAATAAAAGTACAAAGTAAAATACCCTATTGTTTTTATTGAGCATTAATAATATTAAATTATAACGCCACAAGTTGCCGCTCTTCTCACAAGTTAGAAAAGCAATATTTCTTAAGGTGTTTTATTTTAGTTATATTTATATGCTCTTTACTATAACTGAATATTTTTTTTTTAATTTCGTTTTTAGGATTTGTTTGATAGTTTCAAAATATTCTTATGAACTAGTATTACCAGTATTTTAATTTTTTGTCGTATCGTCGTCCCCTCCCTGTATTATAGCCATTTACTATGTATGCATTTGATTGGACTGCCCATTCGTGTACTGATCGCAACCTCTACTCCCTGAGCCACGAAGTTCTACTCCCTGAGCCACGAAGTTCTATTCCCAGGACGATAAAGTGTTATTGCGTTTGGTAAAATTGTCATCATCTGCCTAGCCTTTTTGAACCATGTTGGGGTCGGCTTCCAGTCTAGCCGGATTCAGCTGAATACCAGTGCTTTACATGGAGTGACTATCTGACCTCCATAACTCAGTTACTGGATAACACGATACCTCTTGGTAAAGGTGGTTGGTAAAACTGTAATATATAAAAAATGCCGGTTGGAATCTAAGTAGTTTAATGACATTAACAAAAGACAGTTGACAACTTAACGAACTAGTCAGCTAGCCAGCTACTTAACTAACTTCTTTATTGTAACTAGCCAGTTATGACAACCTACCAAATAATTTCTTATCTAAATATTCTAAGAAACGAAAGGACAATGCCAGAAACTCTATAGAATTTTGCCCCACTCAATAAAAGTCATGTGCAATATGTAGCATCTTACTGTTTATTTATTGCTGATAACTAAACATTAGTCTTAGTGACTGTAGAATTTGCGGTTTCCGTTTAAATCTAAAAACAATAATGACATTGATTATAGGTTAAATTGTATTTTAGGTAAAATGAGTTTGTATATTGTGGGTAGGTATTTCGTAATCCGCAAGTTCTAAAGAAAAACAATTTAGTCTAGAAAGGTTCTATATTCATTACAATTATTTTCATTAATTTACTTTTCTGTACATGGGTTACTTTTTCTGTACATGGGTGGGGCAGGATCTGGCATTGTCATTTATGTGTAAGCAAATTAATTTGCCATACACAAAGGTAAGTTGTACATTGAAATACAATTTTAATGGATGATCCATTTCATACCGAAACCCTTACGTGCCTCAGAAAGCACGTACAGCCTTTGGTCCCGGCTCTCATTCGTAGGTCTTTGACAGTCGTTATAGGTAGTCAGAAGCTAGAAGTCTGACAACCAGTTTTACCAAGGGGTATCGTGTTACCTAGTAACTGGGTTGTGGAGGTCAGATAGGCAGTCGCTCCATGTAAAACACTGGTATTCAGCTGCGTGCGGTTAGACTAGACGCCGACCCCAACATAGTTGGGAATAGGCTAGGCAGATGATGATAGGTGTAGGGAGTGTATTCTTTGGCAGAATGAACGCAATATTATGTTAGACTAGCGACCCGACCCGGCTTCGCATGGGCCTATAGCCTTCCTCGATAAATGGACTATCCAACACAAAAATATTTTTTCAATTCGAATCAGTAGATCCTGAGATTAGCGCGTTCAACCAAACAAACAAACTCTTCAGCTTTATAATAATAAGTATAGATAGTATACAGACTACATCCGGAGCTGTTTACTATTCGTACCTTGTAGAAACTAATGCAAATTTCCGTGCGTTCAAACGTTTTTGCCATACCTGTTGGGACAAGCCCACCACACTATTCCCAAACCACTGTAACTCCTGTAAGCCAGAATCAACAGTGGCGACCACCAGAAAAGCGCCAGAGCAATGAAGCTCGACGAGTCCCAGAGAAACGATTCAACTGTCTTGGATCCCGCAACGAAATTAATCAGAAAAGAAAAGCGGAGGAGTTAGAAAAACATATTTTCCACTTCCCTCCAAATCAAGCAGGAGACAGAACAGAACTAGGCCAATAGGCACAAAAGGACGTTTACAACTGGGAGAAGCCCAGTTGCTAAGCACCACGGATTGTAAATGACATAATTAATGAGTCCTACAAAGTGAGCTGTTACATTAAATTTGATTCCAATAATAGGTTACATGGCAAAATCGCTTGAACGCACGGAAATTAGTTCTAGTATCTACAAGGTCCGCATAATAAACTGCTCTGGATGTAGCCTGTACACTATCCAACAAAATATTGCGTTCTATCTGCCAAAGAATACACTCCCGTAAGATATGATGTGCAGATTGTTCGTATCCATACCTGTTATTGGAATCAAATGTAACAGCTTAAATTTTAAGACCCATTAAATAATGTTAGTCGTAATCCGTGGTGCTTGGCAACTGGGCCTCCCCTAGTTGTAAACGTCCCTTTGGTCCTATTGGCCTAGTTCTGTCTCCTGCTTGATTTGGAGGGAAGTGGAAAATATGTTTTTCTTACTTCTCCGCTGTTCTTTTCTCATTAATTTCGTTGCGGGGACAGTTGTAATGTTTCTCCGGGACTCGTCGAGCTTCTGTGTCTCGACGCTTTTCTAGTGGTCGCCACTGTTGATTTTGGCTTTCAGGAGTTACAGTGGTTTGGGAATAGTGAGCCGGGTATGTCCCATTAATAAAAAAAAACCGGACAAGTGCGAGTGCGCCCACCGAGGGTTCCGTACATATTTGTAGGTACATATCCATACTTCTATACTAATCCATACTTTATCTGTTATTATATTATATTTTATGATATATTATATTATATCATATTTTATCTGCTTAATATTATAAATGCGTTTTTTGCGACATAAACGGCTGTATCTTTTTTTCACGTTAACATATAGGGTTGATTTTTTTCAGCATCAAGGGACCGTAGACTTAAGTATATGGTTTCAACTCGATACCTCCACGCGTTCCCGAGATAAAGGGTCTTGACAGACAGACAGACGAACAATAAAGTGATCCTATAAGGGTGCCGTTTTTTCCTTTTGAGGTACGGAACCCTAAAAAGATGATGATAGGTATATTGTAACCTAAATTGTTATTGCAGTTTTAATCATTGTGAAATTAACTCTATTTACACAATAGGGTATTTTACTTTATACGAGAAAAAATATATAAATATGTTATTGAGACAGTTTAGGCATAAAGCAGTCGGAAAATGTAAGTTTAAGTCGTAGTGTAAGTCGGAAAGTGTTAGTTTTTAAATAAAGAGAAAAAAAAGGTATATTGTAATCTAAATTGTTATTGCAGTTTTAATCATTGTGAAATTAACTCTATTTACACAATTCTTAGATTGATATTTGTTTAACATGCGTCGTTGTTTGTGCAGCTGTGTTCAGCGCTAAGCCTGCCCCCGGCACAGTACGTGACGATGAAGGGCGTGCTCCTACGCCGGGCGGCGGTACCCGACGCAGACGTCGATATGGCCGTGCGACACTACCTACACTCCGCCGGTTGGATACATAACTAAATCCTGTTTCTCAACTGTACAATGACAAAAAATAAAAGGAATCAACTTATAGATAAAACCTAATTTATAGTAGTTTGGGATCAAAAATACTCTATTTGTAACCCCATAACATTTCAATCAATCATTTAGGAAAAAAACAGTTTAGAATGAGACCAACTGTTCACATGTTTTTGCTCGTGACTGTACACCCTATTATAGTATTTTCCTCAAATTATGAAACAAAAGGCTGATAGACCGCGCGGAACACTGAGGGTGAAGCCAAAAAAGCAAATACAAATTCAAAAACGAATACCTACAATGCGCTTCGTGCTGTACTGACACGCGTCAGTATAGTATACGAAACGCCGCATCGTTACAAGAAACGAATAAAAATACAAGTACGAATTCAAAAGCCAAAACAATCACGAGATTGTAGGTATTCGGTTTTGAATTTGTATTTGCTTTTATGGCTTCACTATCAGTGTTCCGCGCGGTCTATCTGCCTTTTGTTTCATAATCTGAGGAAAATACTATAATAGGGTGTACAGTCACAAGCAAAAACGTGTAACCAGTTGGTCTTATTTTAAACTGTTTTTTTCCTAAACGATTGATTGAAATGTTATGGGGTTAAGAATAGGGTATTTTTGATCCCAAACGACTGTAAATTAGGTTTTATTTAAAAGTTGAAATAGTTGTAACACGAGAAAATTCCTCTTGAATTTTGCAATCTGTATACCGTCAAGCGGGGTGAATAGGGATGCAGGGGTGAATCGGGACGAAACTTTAAAGGGGATTTTAACTTTGACTTTACAGATGATGACTCTAATGAATGACTCAATAATAAATATTTTTTCCTAATGTCCTTGTTGGCAACAAGCTATGTTATTTCAATGTTAAAAACCATTTTAAAGTTTCGTCCCGATTCACCCCTGCATCCCTAAGCTATTCACCCCGTTATATCGTACATATTTATGCTCGTGACTGTCCACACCTCCAATAAATTGGGTAGAAGACACCATTAACCTTTTGACCGCGACGTCAAAAAAAGAAAAAGCGAGCCCTCTGCGCCAAGCTAAGTTACATACTCTATGGAATTACGTATAGAAGTCTGTCATGTAGTCGTGACGGTGGCACATTTTGGTTTGACATCTCTATACATGACGTTAAGGCGGTACCCTGAGCAAATAACCTTGAGCATTCGTTTCCTCTTCGCCGCGCAAGAGATACAGTAGCGAATACGCTCAGATTTTAGAATTAAATCTTTATAAAATCACTTTTGGGATTTTGAATAAAAAAATTCTACCAAAATGTTCATTACTAAATTGCCTATCCATTAGTGTTAGTAAAAATCGAATTAATGGTTACTTGCCGAGGAGATGCATGTTTTCAATAATTATATCTCATTTCTGTCGTTTCGTTGTGAGGAGATTAGTTAAATACTATACTTCGTAAACAAAAGTCAGATCTACCATTTTGGAGTGATATTTCTTTTGGATATAGAGTATTTAGGTCCGAAAAACTCAACAAAGAACGGCTAGAGCTGCGTTTTGCATAGGGACGCGCCTTAACAGTTGAACGCCTTGGCGGACACCATGTGTCCGACGCTAGTAGAGGTTTTACCTTCAACGTGCTTTTAAATCAATAAAAGTTTGTCAATTGGCAAATGATTACCTACAAGTGACGTCGTCGAGTCGAAATTTCCGTCAAAAGTCAAAAGTATAAATTTCCGTACATAGTCCCATAGTCTCTGGGAAATCGCGTTTACACAGCTCAATAAAAAGTATGTCAATTGATTGGTGCTGTCATCTACCCAATTGGGGTACTTGAATTGGGTACCTTAAACAATACGGTCGACGTATCTTGGCGGTCTGAAGTTAGCCGATTAGCTGCGCAGTAGACAATTTTGTTGCTAAAAGTTCCATTGCGCAGCCAAACAGCTAACTTGAGGACCGTTAAGATACGTTGACCGTACTGTACATCGACTGTTGCCGACTCACTTCTAACGGTGAGCGCATATTAAATCGATTGACGGTTGTGAAACAGGACTTTCAAGGCCATTGCTCACTATAACAGCACCACTTGCCATTCAATTTAGGGCTTTAAAAGGTGTGTATTAAAGTAAATATTACAACGACAAGATAACACAGTAGAAAGTTGTAGTAATTATCTATGTCGGAGTTGTTAAAGTGAGGAATGGCGTTCAGTCGTATTTAAAAGCTATACCTATTGTTTCAAACTTATAAATCTAAGTACTTGTTATCAGTTTCGTAGAAGAATCTTAGTAATGTTGTGTATATTCTGAGTTGTCATTCTTTAGGTGCTTGTTATGTTTCCTTATGCACGATGGTCTTTAGCAAGATTTGTTTCAGATATTGACGTAGGCACGCTATCGATTTACATTCGTAGGGCAGTCGACTTTCTGTAAATTATTCTAACGCCCCAAATATGCATTGCTTCTCCTGTTCAATGTACATTTTGATAGTTTTACTGCTGTATATCGTTCGATCGATTTCTTATCCATCTATATGAGTAGGTCATTAGAACACTTCGTCCAAAAAATGGAAGGAAGAATCAATAACTTATCAAAAAAATAATCTTAGTTGTGCTGGCTATTCGAACGTTTCTATTGTTGCCTTCATTACCCATCCCCTCCGACTGGTCACGTCTTGTGACCAGTAAGTCAAATCTTTACCCCTGAATTTTGGGATCGGGTCCGCCATATTGAAATTTATTGGGTACATAATTTGGAATTTGATCTTTCATCCTACTAATTGGAAGGGGAAGTGGAAAATATGTTTTTCTTACATCTCCGCTGTTCTTTTCTGATTAATTTTGTTTCGGGGTCCAAGACAGTTCTCCGGGACTCGTCGAGCTTCATTGCCTCGACGCTTTTCTAGTGGTCGCCATTGTTGATTCTGGCTTTCAAGAGCTGCAGTGTTTTGGTAAAAGTACATATTAATCCTGACCCAATTTTTGACACAAGATTGAATTTTCATTATATTTATTGGGTGAACCGCGCTAATAACCACCATAGTTCAAGCAAGATAAAAGATCAATCGAACGATATGTAGCAATCTAAAGATCGGAATAGAGAATGTCGGGAGGTACAACTGTTAACTGTCAAAAAGACTTTTTGCAGATTAACAAATTGTTAAATAAAACTTGCTAGTGGACATAATGCTTTATCGATGATTCTTCTTTAGTTATTAATAAATTGACAAATACGTCAATGTATGTTTTTGCACGAAGTTAACCTCATGTTGTAAGACTGCTCTTATAGAGCATTGTAAATATTGTACGCCAATGTAAATATGTATTGCGTTTTATTTATAAGGCCCGACTGTGCTGCAGTACCGTACAGTACTAGAATAATTTATTAAAAAATCTAGCTATTTGTGAACTCTCTTCTGAAATGATTGAACTTATAAATGCAACAACTTATTTATGTCACATTGTGCACCTACAAAGTAGGTACGTAGGTATATAGGTAGAGACGACCGTTTTGTCATTATCAATACCAAATAGGTAAACTAATGCTGGCACTTCACATGGCGTATTTGTACAAATATTTGCCTTATTTGGATAATACAAAATTAACTATTATTATATCTGTATTGAAATAACGTCGATTTTGTATTATCCAAATAAGGCAATAATTTATAATAATAATTTTGGATACGTAAAGGAACACTATCCATATTTTTATGCTGGTATATTTTTTCTTTGTCTATTATTGATGCAGATAACTGTATCATAATTTTCGCTTTACCATTTTATTTAAAATCTTTAAAATAACTGAACTGTTATTTCTGGATAGTATTACAATACATATTAAATTATTTTGACATAATTCATTTAAGATACTATGGAGATACTGTGGGCGTTCTGGCAAAACTGAACTCTAGTGTCCTATGTGTTTTGTTTAAACCTTCTTAAGTAGCACAATGCACAGTCGGGTATATTTTAATACATGTTACTTTTTAGTGTTCGATGCCTTTAAATCATTACAGCAATAAGGAGCATCTAGGTGTTTTGATAGCCAAAATTATATTTTTAAGGCATATTCAAAAGAATAACACGGTACAAATTATGCTGAAAGTATATTATGCAATCTCGTGTATAAATTGTTCTCGCATGTTGTTGGACAGTTCAAAGATTTCGTACGTTTAAGTCAAGAAACTTAAAAATATGTATTAGTTTCAAAAATGGAATGCGTGTCATTAATCGCAATAATTTTGGTCTTGTTTTATTATCTAAAATGTACGTAATCTTTGAGATATTGTCGCAAAGAGAAATTGGAACTTCGCATCGTCGTGTATACGCGTTTTAGTAACGTTGCATCGCAACTGTTATTTGTTCGTATGGGTCCGAAGGGTCCATACTGTTAGCTAATTCCTAGATATACTAGCAAAATAACTACATTTATATTATACAGCACAATACGAATTAGTATTCTTTTACGGTACAGGTGTAAACTAATAATGGAAGTACTTGAAGACTTCCTTATGACACTAAACCAAAGTAGTGATAAGGTTAAAAATAATTCTAGCAAATATCTGTCAGCTGGAGTGAAATAAAGCCAAAGCACACAGTATACTGCCACTGAATAATGACCATTATGTAAATGTTTTTGCTTTATAAAAGTAAAGGCTTGTAAATGTTAGATCGTTGTTCGATAATTACTCTAGTTGCGTGTTATAGTGGTAGTTGCTATGTAGTGTGTTTTGACTCTTATATCGTTACAATAAGCGCTATGACATGTAGTTCATATTGGTGTAACGCCAGAGCATATTTTCAGCGCGTTACTATTCATGGTGAGCCATCAGGTTCTTGGTTGTACCGACAGCGCTCGCTTTACAAAAGACTAGTTATATTTTGGTAAATTAGTAACTAAGCACGATAATATTTTGTAGGTCGGTTTCCCTTTAGATTTATTTCAAAATGAGATATTATTCAAAATCTCGTCCGAGATTTTAAAATCTAATTATTTTGTAATGCTTTTGATATTTACTCATTTCAAAAAATATGTCCATCTAGCGACCCGACCCGGCTTCGCATGGGCCTATAGCCTTCCTCGATAAATAGACTATCCAACACAAAAATAATGTTTCAATTCGAACCAGTATATCCTGAGATTAGCGCGTTCAACCAAACAAACAAACAAACTCTTCAGCTTTATAATATTAGTATAGATATTTACACGCACAATAAATAAGCATTACTACTAAACGAATGGCGGAAAACCGCATGGCGCCATTGTCACGTTGGATGACAATGCTTGGCCTTAGATAACAGCCAGCCTTTGGGTCATGGGAAGTGTCAACCAACCGTTTGGACAATTCGTTGAAAAGGAGATGGATTTTATAATTAAGTTATTTTCCTGTCTATGAAATTTAATTGAAATTAATTATTGATCAAAATATGTTATGTTTGTAGGGAGCTGGTTGTCGGTACAGTCCTCTTATGACGAAACGTGTCTGATAATAGCTTAATAAAAAGTTCTACAAGTCCAATGTTACTTAACTTTTTTATTATAGTAGCAATGGCTGTGGTAGATTATGTTTGTCTCAGATTTTATGGAGCGATCTTCCACCGAGCGCCCGCATGCGGGAGCCATAAACAACTTTGGTATAAATCGTGTCTTTAAATTTACTACTACCCTTTATTGGGCTCTGACCCCGCTACCTCTAAGGCGGGGGTAAATATCGCTCCATGAGTTCTTTGCTTAATATTTTGCAGTGAATAAGGTTACACTTTTCCCTCGTAGATTATTACGGTAATAAAGACAATATTGTGAAGGTAGCATAGAAAATTCCGGTGTTTTAAAGTTGAATGGATAGAACGATTTATAATTTGATCTCTCTTAATGTAAATGTTTATCTGCATTTTATTATGATTATTATTTAAAATAGAGTTTATTTATTAACGGAACTAGGTTTCTCCGAATGATTCCAAAAAGTAAGGTAGTTTTAAAGATTAACATTTCCGATTCTAGAGTGTTTTGAGAGTCAGTTTATGGCTGCAAGTAAGTATACAATGAAGGTAGGTAAAGTATTTTGTTGATAAGACTTCAATTTTCGCAATAAAAATATCCAAGTTAGGTGATTGTGGACGATTTTACCATTTTGTCATATTTAATGGGTAGTTTTAACATTGTGTGGAAATGCATGGTATAGACGGGAAAGTATGAGATCAGTAATTGTGAATTTTGTCTACCTGTCGCCTTCTCTAGGATATTTTATCTAGCAGTTATATTAGGGTATATCTGTGCATTCACTGTTTGGCTCAAATGTACATAAGATTTAAAGTACAACTTGATATTGTAATTATTACTGATTTATAATTTAATTAATATTAAATGATAAATTACATTTTAAATTATATGTTTCATTTATTATCCTCTACAATAATTTATTTTACTTTGTTCATCTGTGGTTTTGGCATGTCTTCTAAGGAAGCGGGCTGGGGTCTGTTGTTAAACCATTGATGTTTCAATGCCTGAAAAAAAGAAGAATTATTTTTACATCTTACTTCAATCGATGATTTGTTGGGTTATACCGACGAATAACAGTGAAACTGAAAGTACCGGCTATCCACTGGTTTTGGATTAAACGGGGTAAACAAATGCACAGTAACACGTGATAATTATAAAAAAAAATCGTCATCGTCGTCATGTCAACCTTTAGACGCCCACTGCTGGGCATAGGTCTCCCCCAAGGGGGGAGTTCTGCCGTAATCGCCATGCTTGGCCGATGCATGTCTGCAATAAATTAAAAACATCATCATCAATAACAAAAAATAACTTTTTTTTGCGCGGTGGAAATCCTCATGGACTTCCTCCGTCGTGGGGGTAACGGAGGGGTATGCCGAACTCTTACCGGCTAATACCACCGCGGTGTTCCACCTCTGCCAATGGCCGGGGGTGCGGGATTCGCATGAGCATTCACCACTCCCCCGACAGGCCATGACCTGCTGTTCTTCAAAAAAATAACCTATACAAATTACAATAAGAGAACTTACTTCCTTAGCCGATATCCTCTTATTCGTATCATACATAATGAATGACTTGATGAGATGTACTGCGTCTGGCTCGACTCCGGGCAGGAGTTCGGGCCAGGGCGTGGGAGCGGACTCCGGAAACGTGATCTTGTGGAAGTCGGGCAAGTCTGAATGACCTGGCCAGGTCTCTTCGGTCGGCGTACCTAGATTTTGCAGTACTATGGCGAGCTGTTCGATGTCTGACTCTCCCTGGAAACCGTCCAAGATTCTAAGGTTAGTGACAGTTATGGTACGAGGTGGTACTAACCGTTTTTGGTGGAATTAACATTATCAGACATCTTGAAAATTGATTAAATTTATTGTATGAAGCCCGTAAATATCCACTATATCAAAATAGACACTAGAAAGATAAAAATGAACCTACCTACCGAAAGATTGGAACTTCGGTACCGATATTTTAGTACTTACTTAATTATTTTCTATGCTGTATATAACCAAAGCAATAACTAACAGAAAAAAGTGGTTTCTTTGTAACCAACTCCGCTAAAATACAACCAACGGCCCACAGGTCCACTTTCTCGGTGTAGAATCTAGCACCATACAGTAGTTCGGGAGCTCTGTACCATCTGAAAATAACAAAAGTTCTAATAATCGAAGTAGGTATCTCTGTCATAGGTAGTAAAAACTGAATTGTTTACAGACTTTCTTTGCCGACTGTATTTCGTCCATTGATGGGCCTATGAAATAGGTAATTAAATTTACTCCACTAGATTGATATTGCCCCGTTGATGATTACAAACTGGCTAAAAAAATCTTAAAGAACTGAGAACATCCTCCTTTTTTAGAAGACGGTTAAAAACACGGTGGAAATTCGCGTAGCGATTCCGCAAAGCAATCGCGTGTTTTTTCGCTCAGATATGACCGACGATTTTAGCACATTTTCACCCTATATTTATGGTTTTTCCACTCAGATTTGTTCTTCTTCTTCTTCGTATCGCTGGCACGACAGTCTTAAATTTGTTTGGCCCAGAACTTAGCCACCTGCACTACATCGTCGGTAGCAGCGCATAATTCACTCCAGTCGCATGTTTTGGGGCAAAGAGGACATGACAGGAGGTGGGGCATGGTTTGAAACTCGCCGCCACATGCACACCCTGCTGCTGCTTTGTCGAGGTAGCCCCATTTTACGAGGTTGGCGTTACACCTTCCTACTTCCTACCGTCTTGATTTGTCCTAGTAGGTATTTACGTATTTTATTACTAAGGTTAGCGTACCGTGTAGCCACCTGGTGTGAATAAGGTCTGCCACCATCAGGCCAATAAAGACGCGCAAGACCCAAGTCGGCGATCTTCAATATTCCTTCGTGATTTATAAGCAGATTCGCCGGTTTCAAATCCTGAAGAGAATACGGAAAATTAATAAATAACGGAGAAGATATCGGGTTGTCATTCATAATCAGTTCTGAAATCTACTGTGGTGGTGCCCTACGGAATAATTTAGTTAAAAACTCAATAGAAAGACTTTTTAATTTAAATTAAATTAAAATCCAAAGCTAAGATCCAAAGTTAATTTATTTACCAAAGTACACAATATGAATAAAACACACATCAACATCTTAGCACAACTACTCGAGACACGACACGTTACAGTTTCTTCTAATGTTTCGAACTACGTGTTCTTCAACTGATCAAGCTCCAGTCCAAAGAGTATAATAATAATCTCCAGTCGAACGTTAGGTTGGCAGCCCAATCATACTCAATTAAAACAATTTATTTTCGACATACTATTTGTACGTATGTAAGTATCCCAAATCTTAAGGGGGTACCGAAGGAACGATACGTAATTGCTA
Organism: Charanyca ferruginea; assembly: GCA_947361185.1. Lineage (NCBI taxonomy): Eukaryota > Metazoa > Arthropoda > Insecta > Lepidoptera > Noctuidae > Charanyca > Charanyca ferruginea. Next base: position 12,975,331 of record OX376076.1, read on the forward strand.
AATAATTGCGTTCGTTTGATTCCTTGTTACATCGTTATTACTTATCCTTTTGTCATGCAATTCATATATAAGATATTCGAGGATTCACTCTATACTTCACAGGCGTTAGAAACACGATCACTTGAAGTTTTCTCGATAGAAAAAAAATCCAAAGTAATCTCTTAAAAACAAAATAAACCCTTACTACGTCGTAAATACTTCACGAAAAGTCATCTGTTTTTAAATAATAACAAAACTACATGTTCTCTATCGCATAATTGTTTTACTTTTTCAAAATGTGTATTTGTTTTAATAATACGAAGGAAATACCTAAATTAACTCGTGTTCTACCCATTCTAACTAGAGCCGCCACGCTTCCCCCCTGTCCGCTTTAGTCTTGCTTCGGCCATCAGACGGGGAGCTTGTGTCGCTTACGCTTACGCACGGTTATAAAAATATAACGAAGAATTTTATGTTAATTCAATTTATTTTAAATGGAGAACAAAGTAAACAAAGAAAAGAATTGGTTGGCGAAAACAGAATTCTATTCGCTTACAATGAAAAAATAATTTAAGTAAAACTCGTATCTGATTGCGTTACAGGGTGGTACGTTATTTTTTTAATGGGATGGATGTATTATAAACAATTTAAAAATAATAATAATAATATGTAGGGTCATTTCACACATGGCCATCTGACCCCAAACCTGAGAGAGACCCTGTAGTATGGGTGTCAGCCAGCTGATATAAATACACAAATTTTTTTTCAAAAGCATGCTTATATAGATAAACAACACCCAAACACAAGGAAAACACAAATGACCATCACACAAATATTTACCCTGGGCGGGAATCGAACCCGCAACACGTTGCGCAGCAGTCAATCGCTCAGCCAAAATCATCGATTCATCGATCACTAGCCAAAATGTATCTTTCTAGAGCAAGACGTCTACAGGCTGAGAATTTTGAACTCAAAGAGAATACTCCTGTTGTTTCGTACCTAAGTACTCGGTTAGGTACTGAGGTCAGCACTGAGCACATCAAGCCACAACAATCTGTCAAACTTTAATAGATTTTGAACTTGATTACAAAAGAATAAGGTTCATATTCATATCATAATATATTAGGAAAATTTGTCAATTAGGTACGGCTTGATGGGCTGGTGTCTGTACCTACGTACTAACAATATAACTAAGTACTATTTACGATATTTCAACAATACACCACGGGTGGGCAAAATCGCTAAATTGAATCGTTCTCTGTATCTTTTTTCTAATTATAGGGTAAATGTACCAGTTGTTGGCATTTCACTGTCGGCTAGTATAGAAAGAGAAACAGAGCATTTTGAAGACAATAATAATAGGTTCACCCTTGTTTGGTCGAACAATGTTTCGTCGAAAATCACTTCGGCGAATTTTAGTTGCAATAAAGTCATTTCGTAGAATTATTCATTTGACAGAATAATTCATTGGTAAATTTTTATTTAGCATAATTATTTACCTATTTGAATTAATTTCATTTGAACAAATTTCATTTCACCGAATTTTCAAATGCACTTATTTTATTTAAACTAATGTTTCACTAGACTAATAATGATTTAGTCGAAAGATCGTATCGAATATTTAGTTCATTAATAATTACTATTAGCCTAATCATATTTTCGCAATAACATTATTTACGTATAACAGTTTACGCATAATTTTTCTAATCATAATAATGATTAAGGTTAACATTCTAAAGCATAAATGATTTACGCATAATGATATTAAAACATATTTTTACCATGCATGCAGTAACCACGCAAACATGTAAACAAGCATACACCATGCATGCAGCAAGCAAGCTTGCAGAATGTAAGCAAGCATGCGGCAAGCATGCAGCATGCAAGCAAGCATGCAGCATGCAAGCAAACATGCAGCAGGCATGGTTTCTGTCACGGCTCCGGCGCTGCGGGGCTCCGGCGGTCCCACGCGAGCTTATCGTCGCAGATGTGTTTTACGCTCACCACCGAAGCTTCGGCTTGCTGGCCGGCTGCGCCGGCCAGCCTCAGCCACGGTGGCGAGCGTTAAAACCACCTGCTCCTCAGCCCGCGGGCCGCCTTGCCCCTCCGCGCCTACGCGGGCTTAGATTACACTCTAGGAGTAGGGCAGACAAGACTACGTGGAGTCGGGTTTGCAACGATTCGTTTCTGTCACTAACTTTTGTACCACATCTTATTGTTTTTTGAAGACATTGATTTAGCGTGGCACAATAGATTTGCACATTATGCCTAGTAACATTATGTGAATTTAATTTATGCCAAAACAAATGTCTAAATATAATTTGCTACGCAATTGAGGACATCTGGCGCTAGGCAGCCGCTGGCGCGGCACGCTCGCTGCGCTCGCTCGCCTTCGCGCGTTGTGTCGTCACCACCTAACCTAATCTACCCGTTTCGATTTATAGTTATATATTTTTTTCTGCATTACTTTACACCAATTGAATATTCGATAAAATACATGTTATACCATCTGAACATTACATGAAATGAACATTATACCTTTTGATCATTAGCACAAATGTTGTTATAGCAAATAAATATTCGACGAACTGAAAATTCTGTCAAACGATATTATACTAAGTGATGATTTTCTTAAACGTTGTTCGATTTAGTAATATTGTATCAAACATTGTTCGACCAAACAAGGGTGAACCATAATAATACTGTGACTTTGTAAGTGGTGTGCGGTTCGACAGCGCGGCCACGGCGATATTTCGAAAAAAAAACTATTCCAAGATTATGTAAAATTTTGTAAAAGCTAATTCCCAAAACTCGCTAACCCTTACTTTTTTCGATAGATAATCATTACTTAGTTCCATTTTCGACAAATTCAAATGTAGGTTTTACAAAAAACTTCAGACCTCTGCGAGGCTTTTTCAGCGAGATATCGGCGATAACGTGTTTTCCACCGTTTCAATGGCGCGGCCATGGGGTTTTTTAGTCTTACAGGTCCGAAAATATAAACCTAGGATATTTTGATGTATTTTTTCAAATTTCGACAAATTCAAATCTAGATTTTACAATGAATTTCAGACGTCTGCGATGCATTTTCAGCGTAATATCGGCGATAACGTGTTATTCACCGTTTCAATGGCGCGGCCATGGGGGTTTTGTCTTGCAGCTCCTAAAGTATAAAACCTAAGATTTTTTTCTGTATTTTTACATTTTTTTTACAAATTCTATCTGTTATTTACCTGAATTTCAGGTATCTGCTACGCTTAGTTTTAAAGATCTCCGTGGCCGCGCGGTTCTCTGCGTTTCAATGGCGCGGCCACGTTCAAACCCTTATAACTTTGTAACCATAACTTTGACAAATTTATGGTTTTGGGAATCAGCTTCCACAAAATTGTACATAATCTTGGAATAGTTCTTTTTTCGAAATATCGCCGTGGCCGCACGGTCGAAACGCACACCGTAAGTGTACCTAATGATATATTTTTCGACGACACGGTTGGCGCAGTGGTTGGATACTATTCCCGCACTGAACAAATATTTGTATGGCCTACAGATAGTTGTTCCGGGTCTGGCTGTTTGTGTATGTGAGTTTATATGTTTGTAAACGACACAGGAGTAATTCCTAAAGTGGAGAAATGTTTTTTTTAAATAAAATAAATATTTAAATACCTACTTTTGCGATTTTGTTTAAAGTATGCAGAAAATCCGTTACCTACTTGTGAAAAGTAATCCCTTTATACTTATTTAGAAAACGTGAATTTTTTTGCAGCGGTTTATGACTGGCACTCGACGGCATAATTTCGCAATTTTCATTTTACCAAAACTACGTCATGCGCTCTCAATCACTCGCGGCGCGGCAGACTACCGAGCCACAGAAAAGATTACTGTGACCGAGCGGCCGTCTTCATAATAATATCACCGAATCGTCTTCATATTACTTGCCACACTTTTATGAGCGCTATGTTCCGTCTATACTTTTAATTGGTCTGAGCCTACATACCCTACCTACACTAATTGCGCCAATCCTCCAAAATTAAGAAACTAATACGTCATCTGTGTATAATTTTTGGTGAAGAAATTAAATTAATTTTTAGTTATATTAGATAAATTACTTTTGGTGAAGAAATTAAATTAAAATTTGAATTAATTACGTCATCTATGTAAACTTTTTTTAAGTTCTGGTTTGACATTTAAAAAGTATTGAAATTATATTATAGAATAAATATTTTTTAATTTGAAAATAAAGGGTCGACTACTGAGATGTTTACCCTATTTACTTAGCTGTTCTATTATTTTACATTATTGAGTTCACTTTTAGAGTTTCTATTGTACTTAGAATATACCTATAGGTACTATCATAAAATGTAATTAGGTAAGTATTATTCGATTACTATATGGGTACTTACCTAGAAAGTACCTAGGATAGGTGCCTACTTACTTACCCACAGTAAATTATTAAAATAATAAGTAGTAAGATAAATAGTAATTATTAAACTAGTATTTAAATGTTTAAATATATTTTTTTTATTGGTATTTTATTTCGTTATTGGTGTTATGCCGGCACTTTACATGACGTATTTGTGCAAATATTCGCCTTATTTGGATAATACAAAATGTACCCTATGCGCATTGAAATATAGTCGATTTTGTATTATCCAAATAAGGCGAATATTTGCCCAAATACGCCATGTGAAGTGCCAGCATTATAATTCGTAAATACTGTAGCACCCTCGCTAGTCGATCGACGCACGGAGTGTCGCGTGCGGCGCGGCGGCGCGCGGCGCGCGATTGTGTGCCTTACGCACACATACACGGAGCGCATAGAATACCTAAAATCGATTAGCGCCAGAAGCTCGGTGCGCCCTTAACATTAAGCTAAGAGGAGAAATTTTGAGAGACCCTATGTTTATAATTTTATTTTGACTGAGTGCGCACGTGAACTTAGCTCGTAGTATAAAACAAGTGCGAGTCGGACTCGCCCATGAAGGGTTCCGTAGCAGCAAGTAACATAATATAATTTATATTTTTATATTTGAGTTGATTGAATGAAAGGTAAATAGCGGTTTACGATTTACGACGTTTAAAAAAAAACTACTCACTAGATCTCGTTAAAACCAATTTTCTGTGGAAGTTTACATGGTAATGTACATCATTTATATATTTTTTAGTTTTACCATTCTCTTATTTTAGAAGTTACAGGGAGTCAGACACACACACACACACACACACACACACACACACACACACACACGCACGCACACACACACACACACACATTTTACCACTTTGGAAGTGTCTCTTACTTAAACTATTCAGTTTAGAAAAAAAATGATACTAGAAACCTCAATATCATTTTTGAAGACCCATCCATAGATACCCCACACCACACGTATGGGATTGATGATAAAAAAAAATTGAGTTTCAGTTTTAAGTATGGGAACCCCCAATTTTTTTTTTTTTATTCTGTTTTTGTGTGAAAATCTTAATGCGGTTCACAGAATACATCTACTTACCAAGTTTAACCAGTATAGTTCTTATAGTTTCGGAAAAAAAGTGGCTGTGACATACGGACGGACAGACAGACAGACATGACGAATCTATAAGGGTTCCGTTTTTTGCTATTTGGCTACGGAACCCTAAAAAGTACCAAATTGTTGGAAAACTCACCCTATGCATTACATAATGCGCATGCATATACCGCGTGCCTTTCAGCAGCATCTGTGCATAAGTCTTGACCCTGGGCAGAGTCAGCTCCTGCTGTGAGTGGTGCAGCATATCCCACAGGCCTGAGCACATGTACTCCAAGACTAACACCAGGCTCATACCGCGGGGGAACATGTCATACAGTTTTATTATCTGTTGGATAAGATGAAACTCGTCTTGATACATAATGATAAGTTTTACAAAACATTTTTTATTTAAACTTTTGACCGCCACAGTAATGTATGGATGACAAACCATAATGGGCCCAGCACGCCACGGTCACGACTACATGACAGACTTCTATACGTAATTCCAGTAAGTACTTATGTAACTTAGCTTGGCGCCGCGGACTCGCTTTTGCTTTTTTGACGTGGCAGTCAAAAGGTTAAGTGTTAGGGCCCTTTTCCTGTCATGCGGATTATCCCCTGCGCGCGGATCTGGTCCGCATGCGGGTGATAGTCATACTTAGTATAAATATGTACATAATTATATATATTTGACTCTTTTTTATACACTGCTCAGGCTCACATACTGATTCATTGTTTGTTAAAATATTAGGAGTGGTCGTCTACTGTTTCAACATTTGTAATATGTGAACACTATGTATCTATGTAGATTTAACTTAGTCTGTCATTCCTTAATCTGTGATACTTTGTAAGTACACACTTTCAAATACCTAGTGTTTTTATGCAAGGTACATCGTATTCACGTATAATTATATAATTCCTGTAAATGCAAATATTGTTAACATCGTTTTTAAAAGAGTAAGTATGGAGTTTCTTGCCCATTCTTCTCCATACAAAACTACCTTTTGGAATGGGCACCTAGAATCATTTTTTTTTCTCATTTGACGTTCAAAAGTGCCTTATGATGGTCTAATTGAAATAAATGATTTGACTTTGATTTTGACTTTGAATTTTAGCACGCTCCTGGCCTCATGCGTGCTGCCCGTATGATAGGAAAAAACATGAATTAAATAATAGGATGCGGATGCGGATGCGGACGAGATCCGCGTGCGGACGAAAACACGCATGACAGGAAAAGGGCCCTTAGTAGCTTCTGCCCGCGACTTCATCCGCATGGAAATCCAGTATAGGTATCATAAAACACTCAGCAATAGTATAGCTCTGCCAGTGAAAATATTTTTGTAATTGGACCAGTAGTTTCAGAGATTACCGCTTACCAACAAACAACCTTTACCTACTTCTTTATGATATTGGTATAGATTGTATATAATTCGACATACGACTGAAAACGAGATTTAACCAGACTTATAGTTTATCTCGCTGCGTTTATTAGCGTCTGTATATATTAGACCTTGTGTATAATACATAAACAGCCTAGGAGTTAGGACTTATACACTCGGCAATTACAGACCAACCAGCATGTTTAGAAGCTAGAGAACACAGAAATGTACTTATGTAGGGTAGAAATGTAAAAGAACTATTGACCATAGAGTAAAAATAAAATTGGAAAAAAACTGTAATTATAATATTTGTATAACCCGGTTCATTAAAGAAAGGAATCTTAAATGGCGGCGCTTATCATGTTCTCTCGCTCGCACGCTAGTGCCGTCTATACTCACTCTCGCGCGTACTGTCAGACGAAACAACCGAGAAAAAAAAATAGTTATGGAACTTGAAAATGTGTTTTTTTGTTTGTAAGTGCTTTTTCTTTTTTCTTCTTTCTTTGTTGAGATATCTTAACGATTTTGATGCCAAATGAATGGTATAGGTCTACAACCGTTTAAATTATGTAAATCGGTCCAAGTGTTTATGAGATAATCGCTAATTAGTAGAATGAAAATGTAAGCAAACCTGAATATTTGATGTTTGCCGTTGGCAGAAGCTAGTTTGAAATTAATGTGACCCAGTCTTGTTTTTATTATCTTTAATTTGAAAAAAACTTTAACTTGAAATTTTATATGGTGATTGTACTATCTGTCAACGCAAGTACATGCCGCCATTTTAGATTCATTTCTCTATTGCACCGGCTTAAAGACATTACAATTTAAATTGTCACAAAAAACTGAAAAAAAATGGTAGAGCAAAAAGTAACAGCTTATCTGGGGGCCAAGTCTGCTATTTTTATAATTTCGTCATTCCAACACGCCCATTGTCATTTTGCTAAAAGTTCGTAATCTGCTAAATTCATAATGGTCGGTCATTGGCCGGTCGAATTAAAAGCAATGACTGCACAATGACATTCTAATGGTAAGTCACTGATCAAACGAACTGTCAAATTTTTAGCAGATTACCGCCTCATTCAGTTGTCATATTTCTATGGTTATCATTTTGTACGAGATTACCATTCTATATCATTACTTTCAATGGCGTGTCAGTGGTTGACCTTTGGAAAGTCATAATGACGCCATTATATTAGTAGATTACCAAACTTGTCAAAATCAACAATTATGAAATCAATGATAGACTATTCTGACACTATTGTAATAGCAGACTTGAGGCCCAGGTACCTACCTATATGTCTTTCGGGACTCTAGTATTTTAGTTTTAAAGACTTATATGAATCAATAAGGAATCATGGCATTGGAATATCGATATCAGCACGCGTAGCATGACCACGCTATGTCTACAAGGCGGTTGAGAGCATTGTCATGCTCACTCAAATATCTTGGTGATGGTGGCGCGTGTATTGGATTATTCGGCTCCCTTCAAAATGGTTGAGTTTAGTGGTGCTGATCCACGCGTCATGTTCGAGAACGGGCGCTGTCAGTAGAGATTGGTCAACTCTTAAGTGCTATGGCTTTTATTTTCATTCTTTTTTTATGTTTTGTATTGTTCTTTACTGCATTGTTTTCACATATAGAAGCAACGAGGATAATGTAACCAATATTTTGTAAAAACTTGATTTAAAAGAGTGTCCGTGGAGTTTCTTGCTCGTTCTTCTCCATAGAGACCTACCTACGTTTTGGAACGAGCAACTAGATTCAACTTTCTGACTCACTGACCGACTCCTTGACAATTCAAAAGTTCCTGTAAATGGTTTAATTGAAATAAATGCTTTGACTTTGACTTTGACTACGGAAGAATAGACAAGTCAGTACAGTTTGTCTATTCTTCCTGTCAGTATGTCTATTCTTCCGTAGACATAGTGTGGTCATGCTACGCGTGCTGGTATTATAGATTTTATTATGCAGAGTTGAGGGTTGAGATAAGGACTGGAGCACTTCTCTGTGCCTTGAAAGTCTCTGTGTATGAAAAAGTGTAGGTACGTTAAAATGTGCCACATAGGAGTGGCGCTACAATCGCGACCAGTTAAAAATTTTAAAACTCGGCATAGGTATTTTAATCGTTAACAACTGGCAGCACTAGCGGTCAAGCCTCGCGCCGCCAAGTGAGCAGATTCATTCCATATTAATTTTGGTTTTGGAACTTGCTACTTAGCACTGGACACTTTCAACTTTCCCCCCATAAGAGATATGTGCACCTTCTTGCTTCCTTCTTGCTTCCTTCTTTCCCTGTAGGTATACATTTTATGGAAGGAACACATCACACACACATGCTCAAAAAAAAGTCATTTGTTGGTACAGACAGCGTCATCAACTGCTTATGCATTAAAATTTCTTCGGATAGGGGTAAGCAGTTGATGATGCTGTCTGTACAACTCACATATTTACACCGTAGCAACTGCAAAGCCTTTATCTCTCTCATCACGTTAACTGGTATACCATCCTCGAGGTTTTTTATTAAAATCTTCTTCAATGCCACCTCCCGTCCGGTAGGATTGTGCTTTGCTTTGAACACCAAGCCATGGGCACCCTCCCCGATTCGACCTATCACAGAATAGTTCGTAACATCGTTGTCCATTGTGAATTTTTAAAACATGATAATCATTTAATAACCCTTGTAGTTTTAATTGGTTACAAAAACGAAATGTTTTCGGACACAACTAGACACTGTTTCGTTTCGATTTTCGTTGCTATGGTTACAGGCAAAGAGTACAATATTTATACAGAGAGTTAGATTGACGCCGTGCTACATATCTTCACATTATTCTACAGTAAAATTCTACACAAACGACAATTAAAGAATACCTAGTATCGTTTGTCTCTAGCCAATAAATTGAAATGCTCTCTGCTGCAACCTAAAGGTGTGTACGGATTAGAGGCAGCCTCGCCACGCACGGCTCGTGAAGGCACGCTTTGGGCTGGTCGCGTACGCACTTGAGGCAACAGGGCGAGCCGTGCGTGCCTCAGGCGAGGCTGCCTCTAATCCGTACGCACCTTTAGAGCATACTACTGCAACTTAGCAACTTAGCACCTGACGGGTGCTACGGTGGACACGGTTGGCGCAGTGGTTGAGCGATTGACTGCTGCGCTGTGTGTCGCGGGTTCGATTCCCGCACAGAACAAATATTTGAATGGCCTACACTTGCCTACAGACACCCAGATAGTTGTTCCAGGTCTAGCTGTTTGTGTATGTGGGTTTATATGTTTGTTCTCACCCACGACACAGGAGTAAATTCAAGTGTGGGGTAATGTCATATGTAACCTCTATTACTACTTTATGTATCCTCTAACTATGCGCCCCAAAAACGTAATTATAACCATAGTTTAATTACCTGTCTACCTTTGAGAGTTTGAATTAAACAGTAGACTGCGAGTTGTTTTGAAGTATTACAACTTGCCGTGCAACTAACATATCAGAATGGTTAGGTTAGCAGGTACCGAACTTGCAGCTACTGCTGCAATCTATACTAATATTATAAAGCTGAAGAGTTTGTTTGTTTGTTTGGTTGAACGCGTTAATCTCAGGATCTGCTGGTTCGAATTGAAAACATATTTTTGTGTTGAATAGTCCATTTATCGAGGAAGGCTATAGGCCCATGCGAAGCCGGGTCGGGTCGCTAGTCAGAAATATAAATCAAGCATGCAAGTAGGTATTAACCTAAACCTATTGGTCCCTGGAATTTGCCCTATAGGAGGTATTCCAGGACGATTTTTAAGAAGACATTGTGCCCCTTTATGACCTGATAGCCGATGGCGACTACTGAGGTGATTGTAGTGAAGTTAAAATTCCACACTACCTGCTTTTATATCCGTTAAGGCTCCGATTTGAACAATCCGCTTGAAATAGGTACTGTTCATTCTTCTTAGCGTGGAGGACTGGAGTGAATTATGCGCTGCCATCGACGATGCAGTGGAGGTGGCTAAGTTCTGGGCCAAACAAATTTAAGACTGTCGTGCCAGCGATACGAAGAAGAAGAAGAAGCGTCCTCACGTGTGCACTGCAGGTCAAGATGGGCATGGTCTGCGGAGAGACGCCGCATATTACCTATAAGTTCTGTGTAGGTAGGTACCTACCTAATAATTTTGCGGTGAGTCGATGCCCACTAACCGGGCTATAAATCTATATTGCAGACTGATACAAAAAAAAATCGCATGAAATATCCCTACCACTTTGCACGTCCTGGGAATCAAACCAAGAACCCCATGTTCTACAAATAGGTTTCCATAATTATAATACCTCTATCCTTGCCAAGTTGAACAACTTATTCAACAAGGTTAAATTATGTACAATACCTATATAATGTAAGGTATTTATCGGTTATGTCGCTATAACAATGTGGTTTGTACTTATAAACTTACATCGACAGTGTTTGCACAGCTGTTGGATCGTTTCATTATATCCATTGTATTTTCTTTGCATTTTTATTTTATTAATCTACATTATCTGTCAGTGAACGGTCATTTATTGTGCGCATCGCTGTAATCTAGGCACAAAGATATGCAGGGGCTGAAAATGTTTTATATAGTGTTTATATTGGTATTTCTCTGCCATGCTGTGGACAGTGCATCAATCCTTGCCCTCTTTTCGTCACTATCATACTCCGACCACTTGGTTTTCAGAGGATATCTGTCACGGCTCGCTCAAAGAGGACATACTGTCGTTCTCATGACGCCGTATCCTGGACACTTTCAATTTCCCGCTGTAGATAAAATTGTGGAGCTCGATGTCAGTCAAGATTCGGCACCGTACTGGGATGAGTTTAAAAAGTTGATGACGAATACTGATGATTACCATCCCAGACAGAGGGTTCTGAATGAATTCGCGATCAAACTAGCAATATCGCAGTTAAAGTCGAAACAGATGACAGCTCTCCTCATCAATCCGACTATAAACTTTGACCTGGTTATCACAGAAGCTGACGTACCACTTCTTTACGCGGTGGCAGAAAAATATAAAGCTCCTCATATTGCTATCACAACCACGAGCGGCAGGATCCATCAATACGAATCAAAAGGGAATCCCATTCATCCTATCTTGTACCCTGATGTCAACACTCTGAACTACAGGAATTTGGGTCGCTGGGAAAGAATCGCAGAGATCTATCGTCACATCCAAACAAGAAACGAATACTACAATAATTATCTTCCACTTTGTGAATTGGCTGCCAAGAAATTACTAGGATTACAGCGAAGTCTTCTAGAAGTCGAGTATGATATTGATTTGTTGTTCGTGGCCAGTAATCCGGCTTTGATAGGCAGCAGACCGAGTGTCCCAGCTGTTATATACGTCGATGGTATGCACATCACGCCAGGTCTTAGTTTGCCGCAGGTAAGATATCTAGCAGCTGGAGGCATGGATTTATTTCTGATTATTTTATAACCTTATTGAATTATTTTGCAGGAAATGTTAACTCTCTTAGACTCTTCCACAAAAGGAGTCGTGTACTTCAGTTTAGGAGCTGTTCAAGAGACTGAGCAGCTCTCTACGTCTATTCTCCAAACGTTAGCAGACTCTTTCGGAGAGCTTCCGTTCACAGTTCTCTGGAAGATTGGTAACACTACGATGATAAAGAAGCCTGAAAATGTTGTTACTCATTCTTGGTTCCCACAGCAACAGGTTTTGGGTAAGTAGGCAATTGTAAGGGTCTTCCTTTTCATTACAACGACCCGAAGTGCAAAAAAGAATTTAACACAAGGGCCTCGAGAGTCGCACATCAGATAGTAGACTGGCGAGATAGCTACTTACGTTTCCTCAAAAAATATTGAAATGTTTCCTTCTTTCAGCTCATCCAAATCTTAAAGCCTTCATAACGCATGGAGGTGCCCGGTCCTTAGAAGAAGCAGTGTTCTACACTGTACCAATCATTGGCTTGCCGCTCGTGAAGTCAAGAAAAGTTTTTATTAATGAGATCACGAGATACGGAGCTGGCGAGATTTTGGATCCTTATAGCTTGGATAAGGAATCTGTGAAGGCTACCATTAATGTTGTAGCTACGAATGGGAAGTGAGTAGTTAATACAAGTAGTTTAGTACCTACCTTTGATAGATATTCATACTTACCTTCAAAATGGCAAGATATTATAACGCCCTTTTTTTTTTCAGGTACAAAAGAGCTATGTCAAATTTAAAGAGTGCGGTTTTCGATCCCGTTATTTCCGGTCCTGATGACGCTGTGTGGTGGACTGAATATCTACTGCGCCATGGCGAGGCTCGTCATCTGCGCTCTCCTGTAGTTGGCATGTCTTTCTTTAAGTACTACTTACTAGACATTGCCTGTTTTGTGCTTATAGTACTTTTAGTAGCTCTTTATTTAGCGTATGCGATGATACGAGCCATTGTAAGACGTTTGCGTATACGATTCTGGCGCAGTCATGGAATAGATGCGACAGGAAAGTTTAAGGCACTTTAATTAGAATTTAATCTTATCAATTTGTAATAATTTTATAGCCATTGCAATTAAAACTATTTATTTCTTGTCACGAGTAGTTTTTATTCAAAAAGTCGTTAGGGGATGAACCTAGATACAAACCTATACCTAAGTTAAGTGTTGGGTACTATATTACTGACGTGCGATTACCGCACCTCATACACACAATACATAAGCTACCCTGGTTACAAAAATAACTAAGAAAGTTCATAAACTATTTTACGAATTTGAACTTTATTTCACCATCTTTGAATAAGTTTATGTAAGTAGGAATATTATGATTGGGCTATATCAGAATTATACTGAGGGTTACGCATCCATGAAACTCGCACATACTGGTCAACGATTATGGATATATTGCCTTTATAGAAAAGTCATACACAAGGAAACCCATTTTGATCAGTGAGATTTGTGCATTGACATATAATAATGTTACTGCAAGGTTACTGCGTAAGGACCAGGCCAACCGCACGACCAAATGGCACCAGCGCGTTGGCCCTAAAATGACAGTTTAGGGCCAACGGGCAACGCGACTCAGTCGACATTGTATGAATTTTGACAGATGTCGCTACTTTTGCTTGTCCCATGAACGTTTGTTTAAAATGTTTGGGCGTAGGTATCCTTTCTTTTGAAATCATTGGATTTGTGTAGTTTATTTGTGGGGTTGATTTGTGTGGTTTTTTTGTGGTTTGTTTGTTTGTGTTGTTTGTTAATTTAAAGCGAATACAATCACTATTATTATAGTTATTCGCTTTCGAATTTGTATTTGTTTGGTGGCTTCACTCTCAGTGTTCCGCGCGGTCTATTTGCGTTTTGTTTCATAATCCGAAACCAAACCAAAAAGATTATTATTCGCATTTCCAACTTTCCAAGAAGCCTAAAACAAAAGTGGAGAGACCACTTCAAGACGTGTATATTATAGTGAAACCTGTTTTGGAAGCTTCTTGGGTAATTCGAATGCCTTCATTATAATTATTTCTGAACTGAAAACAAGACGTCAAACTAAATCGACATTTATTTTCAATCGGTGCCAAGTTTGACATTTTTGACAATGACAATTATTAATCAAACGTCAGAAACTGTTTTGTTCTCAATGTTTATTGCCTTCAATTTTAAAGTTCAAATTATCCATAAAAGTTCTTTATTGGATATGATAATGTGAATTCGTTTAGCCTTTGCTGCAGCGCAATGACGGCTGTAAGAACATGTCCTGGTATGTACTGCGGGCGCACAGAGCTCGATGATGGGTCTTGGAGTGAATGTGGCGCATGTCCTCGAGGGTTTCGTACCAATACTACTAGTTACTGCGTCCCGTGCACAGACGAACCTACGCTATATGACGGCTTATACCTTGGGTTCATGGTGCTGCTGCCTATGGTATTGCACTGGTTTTTCATTGATATGGTCGCTATTGGCAAAGGGTAAGTGTATTCATCCTATTCATTGTTTTTAAATAAAGTTGCTAGCTTGGGTCTGCCTTCGGGAGACCTTTGATAAATAACTTTCTGAGTGTTCTACATACATTCATAAACTTGACCAAAACTATGAAACAACACTTACATATAAATCAATACTTCATTTGTTTTGCCCATATTCATACATCTGGTGAATATTACCAGTGTGACGCCATTTCTTCTATTGTAAGTCATGCAAAATATTACTATAAAGTATCTTTCTATGCGAGGCTTTATACTTACGAAACAATTATTGTTTCCAGCACAAAAAACATTGTGGTCCAACACATATGTGCATTCGTAGAAGTGGCATCAGGCACTCTAGCTGCACTGCTAGTGTTACCACCAACGGGCACCATTGCGCTACATGTCTGCACTCCAAAGGCATTGTCTGACTGGTATACATTGCTTCACAACCCTCAACCTGATTACAAGGAGACTCTGCATTGTACACAAGAGGCTGTGTACCCATTGTAAGTTTTTGTAATTTGAAGTCAGCCTGTGACTGAAGAATTTGAATTTGAAGTCAGCCTGTGACTGAAGAATTTGAATTTGAAGTCAGCCTGTGACTGAAGAATTTGAATTTGAAGTCAGTCTGTGACTGGAGAATATTCTTCTAATGACCTTACAAAACTTGATCTCAGCTATAATAATTGTGACCCCTGGTAGAAAGATTGTGTAAAAGCATGTTTAAAACACACTAAACACAACAACTTTAAGAAATAAATTATTAAGAAAGAAATAATATTATTTGATTTCATACATCAGTTGGTTTATTTATTTATTTATTTATTTATACTTCATGCACAAAGGTACAAAGGCGGACTTAATGCCTTAGGCATTCTCTACCAGTCAACCAAGGGTGATGAAGAGATAATATGGCAGGTGCATAACAAAAGTAATAATTAAAAAGTTAAAAAGATGTAAACTCATATACATAATTATATATCTGGATACCATATACCTACATAAACATATACATACATACATACCTACATATATATAATATGTAAAAGAAAAGGGGGTTTTGAGATGACTCTGCTTACTTGTTCTGAAAATAAAATCTCAATTTCCACTTAAATGCATACCGAGTGGTGGCCATCCTGATATCGAGAGGAAGTGCATTCCAGAGAAGAATGGCTTGAATATGAAAGGAAGAATGAACGAAATCAGAAGTATGAGAAGGGCAAAGTAAAAGAAGATTGTTAGAAGACCGCAAATTCCTAGTGTGCAAAGAACATAGATATTGAAAGTGGGATATTAAATAAGAAGGAGGAGAGAGAGAGTTGAGCAGGGAGAATAAAGTTGTCAAAGCACGCAAACTTCTTCTTTGGCGAATGGGCAACCATTTTAACTCGGACCTGTAGCTAGACACATGATCATATTTCCTCAAGTTGAAGATACTGTTTATGCTTTGTTTAAATAAATTTTTTGAACAATTATTAATGTTGTAAATCTATAATAAATTACTCATTTAAAAATTTTCTTTTTCAGATATACAGTGGTTCTTTTAATTTACGCATTCAGTTTGCTGATGACTATAACTCTGAGGCCGTGGCTACTGACGTGGGACTCTGCCAACCCAGGCAAGAAGGCAATATACTGCGCACTGTACTTCTATCCCATACTTGTGCTCATCCATACTGTTGCTGCTGGCTTGATTTGTAAGTATTGTCATTTTTTATTAATCAGGAAAATCTACGCCAGGATGGTGTGCTTACATATAGTTTCAATTTTCACACAATTCAGTTTGTACCTAAACAACACTAATCCTCCAAGAAAAACGACAATGTAGCTAACAACGTGCCTGCATACACAATTTATTAGAATATTTTTATTTTATGTTTAAGTAAACAGAAAACTGCGAACTTAAATTGGCGTCGCGACCTCCCAGCGGGTCGCGGCCCACGCATTGAAAGACACTGGTTTTCTTTACATAGTATAAAACGAGTTGCTCGCTGTCTGTACGCGGTTATATCGTAGGTTTATACGTGTAGTTTGATTCTGTTTTGTGTGATACCACATTAGTACATTACACCCGTGCGAAACCAGGACGGGTCGCTAGTATTCTTATAAACTTTAAGCTTAAATACTAGTGCTGTACAAGGTTTCAGGTATGTGAATGATAAACATATATAAGTATATGTTTATCATTCACATACCTGAAAGTATAACCAGTACAAAAAACATTTTTTCCTTGGGAACGTTGTTTGTTATCATGAACACAATCACGTGTTTTAAATATCGTAGACTAATTACCAGTCGCCCTATATAATTCAAGCTCAAAAATGGTTGCATGCAAAAGTGTCCCCAACGCGACCGATTGCGCCCGAGCATTGATGTTGAAAGAGACTGTTTTGTTAGGATAGCTGTCAGTTGTGTGAGTAAATCGGATCAAGATTGAAGTTGTATCTCTCTGTGAGTGATGTTTCGGCGCATTATTATTCAAGTTGACTATTTTGCCCCTAATCAATAAATAAAATAAGTTATCTCTAATAAATAATGGTATGTTTCTCCTTTTCAGATTGTTCTTTCCCATACATAATCATAATAATATCTATGATGACATCAGCGTCTCACTTCTCTATAAAGCTCGAGCAGTCAGCACCAGCATTACTCATATCTTCAATGACAAATCCAAGGAACTTGGTGATACTGCTTGGACATTGGCTGATACACGCGTATGGGATCATTTCCTTGACTGGGTTCAAGGAACTGTGGTACCTTTCCCTGGTACCTGCACCAGCTTTGTTTTACATCTTGACTGCGCAGTTCACTGACCCCATGAAGATTCATAGTGATTGACAGAAACGCAAATCATCGTCATTGGGCAACATGGTTGATTGACTTTTGACAGATAAAGCGGGGACGCACTGGAATGTGGCGTGTGAGCGAGACGGCAATGTTATTTCGTATGTGTTTAGTGATAGGTCAGTGTAAAAACCCGTGTTTGTTGCACGACCCCACTTTAAAAGCCCGTCACATACGTAGCTATAATATATATTATAGCTAGCCACCACACACGGTAGCTATAATATAATAATATATTTTCGCCCTTATTACATCTGCAGACGTTGTTTGTTTCACATTTTTGAAATATATATTAATATGCTTTGCTATATCTGTCCACATATTTTAGTGACGTAATAAAGATATATATTATAGGTGCGTCTGTGGTCACTCAAAGATTACTATAGAAAATATATCGTAATATGCCTTGCCATCGTAATATGAATTATATTAATATATAATAAAGCTACGTCTGTGACGGGCTAAAGGTGTGTTTTTATAGATTTGTTATTAAGATTAAATTGTGTAAAAAATATAGAAATCTATTAAGTTATTATAAATAAAGAATCGTGTTAGCACTAATTCAATGTTTTAATCAAATAACAAACATTTATTTGCTAAAATATGATAAGTATGTTATATGTACAATAGATGTTATATTCAGACAGATGGATTCAGTGGCGTGCAAATGTCAACTAGATACAATTAATTAATTTGTAATTATTATGTCAATTAATATAATAATACTCTTTACCCCCAACAATTTGCGACTGATGGAGCTGCTGAAAGGAACTAACTTTCAGTAGTTCCATCAGGATGGTGTGACTGACACTGGCTTGGCCACCATCCTGATGGAACTTTAATTGGGATTTTAATTTTGATAACACAAAAAAATTGTCGCTAATTATTCGAAATTTGTCGCTAAATATCAGATTTTGTCGGTCACTGGTTCAAAAGATTTAAGGGTTTATAGGTGGCCGCAAAAAGTAGGGCACTTAGCCGTAGATCTGTTTTCTCCCATATTTTGTCGCCATTTAGTCGGAATCAGTCGACAAGTCACAGTCCAAGAGCTAGATTGAAGAGTTCACGAGAAATTGTCGTAAACTCTTCGATCTAGCTCTTGGACTATACGTAATATACGTTACTAATTGAAGTCGTTAAGTCTTCTAAACTAAGACCCGATTGAATCTGTGACTTGGCGACAAATTGCGATTAACCGAAACCTACAAGTATTTGGGTACCTACCTATGTCGGAAGCGTTAGACATCAATGCTGCCGACATGAAACAAACGGTGAAGAAGCGCTTATTTAGCCGCCTAAATAAACTCAAACTCAAAACCATTTATTTCAATTAAACCATTTATAGGTACTTTTGAGTTGTCAAAAAGTTAAAGCTGGTTGCTCGTTCCAAACATTACCTAGGTTTCTATGGAGAAGAACGAGTAATAAACTTCATGAACACTCTTAAAATCAATAATATATTACAAATTTAGGTTACATTCATGTTAAATCTAGAGGTACAATGAGAACAATGTAACATCATGTCTTGCATGTTACAATAAAAGGTCTAGAGAAAAATATAGTTATAATAATAATTCAAACTAAAATTTAAAATAACCGAGGCAGCTACGGCAGCAGCGGCGTTCGTTCACGAACATGACGCACGGATCGGCACCATTTAGCACAACCATTTTGAAGGGAACCGAATGATCCAACTGGTTAAGTTCATGTTTAAAGTGAAAAAGAACATGAACAAAGGTAAGATAAATAAAGAGAACATAAATAATGAATGATAATCAATTCAGAGTACATAGTCAGATATTTTACAATAGGAACAGTCAGCAAAAGAGATAGGTATGCAGGGTCGTAAGGTAAAGTGTACTTAGAAACCGATGGATGTTTTTGAATAAAATAAAATTCAATTAATAGAGGTTCGCGTTGGGGACACTTTTGCATGCAACCATTTTTGAGCTTGAATTATATAGGGCGACTGGTAATTAGTCTACGATATTTAAACACGTGATTGTGTTCATGATAGATTTGTGAATTACGTACCTACATACAAAACATGCAAACACTCCAAATCTATTCAATCCAAGTTCGCATACTTACCGGTCTAAATTTACCATCCGTCATAATTGAATGTTACCCTTAATTAATTAATTCGAAAACCTAATTGCCCATCGCAATCAATTTAGCGTAGCAGGGCTTCCAATCAAACCGTAACGAGGTAGTATCAATCATCAACTGTATTAATAACGAGAAATAAAACCGAAAAGGTTTCCAAATTGGTGTGTTCGCTTCACTAGACCGGCACTATAAAATGCTAGACAACTTTAACTTAGTAGATTGTTTAAATAAAGATCTTTTTTTCTGCTTACACAAAAAGACGACTAGCCTATAAGACCCCAAGAAAATGAAGCCTAATTCTTTAATAATAATAATAATAAGTATCTTGACTTGGCCCGCGAGGTTGTCGACATGTGGGATGTGGACTCAGCGATCATTGTGCCGATAGTTGTAACAGCCAATGGCTTAATTGCCAAGAGCCTCGACCAACATCTATGGAGGCTTTCGTTCGGCGGCTGGATCAAGGGCTTGATTCAGAAGGCAGTACTTCTGGACATGGCCCGCATTGTCAGGAGGTTTCTCTCTCTGGAGCCTTAACCGCCGGTAGCTAGGTCCCTGTTCCCGATACCGGTGGGCTACTATTTTTTTATATTTTTAAATGTTTTTATTTTTTTATTAATATTTAAAAATGTAAATTATGTGTATTTAAGATAAATAAATGAGAATAATAATAATAATCGTTTATTTCAGGTAATAAACCCATAAAAATATAACAAAAATTACAATACATTGTTAAATTAAAATATCCCAATAGGTACATAAAATTAAATTATTAAGATTAGAAAAATCAAAATCAATTACATAAAATTAAATTAAAAAATTAAATCACTTCAGCATAATTATTATCGTCATATCAGGTATACACAGCGAAATACTACAGATACTAATTGATTTTTGCATGCACATAATCGTGTCAGAAATGGTGCCTTGAGTCTCCTCGTGAGCCCGTAAAAATCAGTAACTGTTCTATGTTCTCAATGAACATGCCAGTCGCACTACACCGCCAGGGCATCTTTAATATAGCTCTAAAGGCGTTATTATATTGTACACGAAGAGTGTTATAAGCACTCTTCGTGTATCTCTACCAAAGTTGACTGGTGTAGAACGACTGGCAGTAGGCCTTGAACAGAGTTATTTTAACTTGATTGGAGCAGTGAGAAAAGCGCCTAGCTAACATGTTGCTTCGACATGCAATACTACGCCTCTGTCGTTCCAGATCGGCATCATCTGCTAAATCATCCTTAATTACGTGACCAAGATATTTGAACTTACTAACAATGTTTAGGGCAGTTCCACACAAATAGATCGGTAAAATATGATCGGGACCTTTACTGTATTAAATATCATAATCTCCGATTTCTTAACATTATAGGTGAGATAATGTTCAGCTGCATATCTTTGAAACAAACTAGAGACCGATCTACAAAAATACACGCAAATAAGAAGTCAAGTTTTAGCTCAGCCGCAGTTGGTAGTTTAGTAAGTCGAACCAGCTTACTAAATCATAAACATACCACAATGCCTCTTTTAAATTCGACTCCGACGTCAAAACTTCAATAGTTTATGAAGTCGGTTAAAAATCAGGCCGGTTTCCAAACCAAGAAGTTTGAAATACGCCAGTACTTGCATATCTATTGCATCAAGTATTAAGTTGGAAAAACTTGTAAGTTAACGACGTGTCGGACTTTCTACTAGTAGAAAACCCGATTGTATGCACATTTACCTAGTCGCCATGTGACGGAAAACTTTTGCAACCTTTGGGACGGAATTGTAAAGCGAACACGGTTTTACACTTGCACTTGTCGCTCGATGTTATTTTTTCAAGCGTAATACTTTTATGAAAGAGTAAGTTTCGTGTAAAGAAATTTGTGTTGCGACTTGCGATAAGGCCCAAGAAATATAGAAGTTTCCGCAGATAAGAAGTTAGACTTTATATTCGGAGCTGTAATTCGAGTCACAAAAGTTTTCATTCGCCACAGAATTCAGTGCTATCTATACTTAGTCTTCCAAAAGTGCCCGACACACACTCAGATACATGAATTATTCGCGCCAAGTTACCGCCATGTTTGGAGATCTTTGGTTTACAGCACCGAATGAATAGCTTAGATTGATTGATGTATTTTTGGTTATTCCAGAAACTGACTAAGGTTCTATTGACATCTACAAGTTTTATTTCTCATTAGGTTTCGTTAGTCATTTGATTTAAGGCCGGGGCTTGTATGATATTACTATAATTTTATTTATAGTACTGAATACTATCGATAATCATATATCCTGTTACAACATACGGCATATTTCCGGCGTGAAGTAGGTCGTTCAAATGACCTTTTTATTTTGGTTGGTTTGGAAGTCGGTGGCGACATAAAACAACAAACAGAACAAAAGCCGCTGACTTCCGAAACTGAAGTCATATTATGACATGTGTTCACTTCTGTGCTAAAGTTATTTATAATTTTTTAGTTTTAGAAAGCTTTTTTCTTTTTATTAGGGTTCCGTACCTCAAAAGGAAAAAAACGGAATACTTATAGGATCACTTTGTTGTACGTCTGTCTGTCTGTCTGTCAAGACCCTTTATGTCGGGAACGCGTGGAGTTATCGAGTTGAAATTAAAACCATATAAGTACTCAAATCTATTGTCCCTTGAAGAAAAATTAACCTTCTATGTTAACGTGAAAAAAAGATACGGCCGTTTATGCCGCATATACGTAAAAACACACAAAAACAATGTATATTTCGACACTATTAAGGGAATCCTAATGTATAGGGTAGGTACTTCCCGTTGTTCCCTAATACAATAAACATATTCCTAGTTCCTAGTTCCAATAATACTTATTACTATTACATACATACTTATCGAATTGTAAACCTAAGTATTCTTTAAGCCGGTTAAAAATACTGAAATGTAGACAGCAGATACCCTCTTCACAATACCAGGTTGAATAGATTTTCAAATCGGGTTACATGCGTGCAACCATCATGCGCAAACTTTATTCGTAGGGTGTTGGCCTCGCGCGCCGTACCTCACAGCCATCTGGTGCCCACTCCGTTATTTCTCTTATTCAATGCCCCAGAATATTCACAGGTTTCCACTCCACAATATTGCTTTCAATGCGCTGCAGTCTCATTTTATGCAACGTTTTTACTGCAGTGCCATGCTGCGTAGCATTTTTATTATAGAAATATTCCAATACACCTGTTACTGTGAACTAGAGTGAATTTTCAAAACAATTTTTGTACCGACGCGGACGTTTGTTGTTCGTAAAATATTTTTTCACTTCTCTTGCTCAAAAAGGCTGTCATTGTAGCATACCAGAGCGGGGATAAAATAGCATTTCATCCTGATTTCATCCCCTAGGCGAAAAAGTTTTGATTTTTTTTTTTTAATTTTTGTGTGTCAAATATGACAATCAGCCTACAAAAACGAAAAAGTCTTTAGTCATATAGTAGAATAATCATGAATAAAGACTCGACTTATTACTGTTTCATAAAAAAAGAACCTCATTTTAATTTTGAAAATGGAACTAAAATCGGCGATCTCTGGTGGACTGCATGCAATGTGTTGCGGCTACAGAAGAAACAAAAAAAAAAAGACATTGGCGCGAAATCTTTATTTTCTCTAATTGCAAATTGAATTGGTAGTGACCGTAATTAATTTTACAATAGTGAAAATGTTATCATCTAGTGAGAATGGAGACCCTAATTTACAAATAGAAGAGAAAGGAAATGAAATAATTTTCAATCTGTTGCCGTCAAGGTCACAAAGCATTTATTTAAATACTTACGAAAAGTTTATGAAGTGGAGGACAGAAAAGACAACCGCCTTCAAAAAGTAAAAAATAACTTTAGCACATAACACACATTGACTTTAGTTTCGAAATTCAGTGGCTTTGTTCTGTTTGTTGTTTTGTATTGCCACCGATTTCCGAAACTAAAGTCAATGTGTGTTATGTGCTAAAGTTATTTTTCACTTTTTGAAGGCGGTTGTCTTTTTTGTAAAAAGCTTTTTATTTTCCGCTTTTTAGTACCTCCTTCTCATCCAAATCTATTAAGAAGAGATTGAAAGTTAACTACTACAAAGATTGATGAAACTAAAACGTCGTCTATGTAAAATTTTTGGGATTTGTCGATTTTTCAAAAAGTGCTGAATCAATTTCGATAAAATTTATATGGGACCACCCCTGAAGCATACCCTATCCAATAAAAAAAGAATTTTCAAAATCGGTTTACGTTTGCCGGAGAAATCGCGTAACAAATCGCACATATACTTAATGCAAATTTAAGACTTATACGGTGTTCTCATGGATGCCATTGTCAGAACTGGACCAAATTGGACCACACGGGAAGCACTAGCTTTCAAATAAAAAAAGAATCATCAAAATCGGTTCACCCAGTCCCAAGAAATCAGGTAACAAACATAAAAAAAATTAAACAAATACAGACGAATTGATAACCTCCTCCTTTTTTGAAGTCGGTTGAAAAACGAGTGGATTCTCTTACGGAAGGAGTTTTTCTTACGTATTTCGATGAACTTTCCAAAAAATATCAAAGTTCAACGCTTTGGAGCACATATTTAATGTTACGAACAACCATACAGATAAGACATAGGTAATGTAAATATAAAGAAATATGTAAATTTGACTGCTTTTCTCAAGAAATTATCCACCGGCTACAAGGCCAAGAAATCCAAAGTTTTCACGAGGACAGATATCGAGAATTTCATAAATAGGCACCAAATGAAAAATACTTCGCAACAAAGGTAGGTTATAATTGCATTTGTTTTCTATTATTTTCATCAAACTAAATTCTAGTTAGAGGTACCAACCAAAATACAGTTCTAACACACTTATTTTTTGTTTTACAGGTTGCTTTAATTTTTGGGATTAGCGGTGCCTGCAGAGGGATAGAACTGACTAACATAACAGTGGAAGATGTCGAAACTGATACCCATCTTCAAGCCATAAATCTGCCCAATACAAAGACAAATAAGGAGAGGAAATTCGTTATAAGTGGAGAATTTCTAAACATTGTCAAAGCCTACCAAGACTTACGGCCAGGTGGAGTGGGCACGCCGAGATTTTTTCTCAACTATCAAAACGGAAAATGCACAAGGCAAGTTATAGGCAAAAATAAATTAAGCAACATGCCAAAAGAGATCGCCCCTTATCTAAATTTGCCTAATCCGGAACAGTACACTGGCCACTGTTTCCGAAGAACATCCGCCACTCTCTTGGCGGATTCTGGTGCAAATATAACAACGTTAAAACGCCACGGTGGATGGAGATCCGATCAAGTGGCGGAAGGCTATATCGAGAACTCCATTCAAAACAAATTCGATATCACCCAGCGTATCACAGAACGCATCAATATTCTCCCAACTAGCCCACGACCATCGACATCAAGAGATGAGTCAACTGAGCTGATTCTCTATCCAGAATGAGGGACCCTCCAACCTGGAACTACGTGTATCTCCCACGTTTACCCCACAGACAACTCAACATTCATCTTCACAGAGGACTGAAATTAAGTTACCGGGAAAAAACATCTCGTTAAATATCCAGAATTGTACAAATTGTACATTTAATTTTTAATAAAATAAACTACCTACATATTTCATATTGTATTGGATTGTTTTATTTTCTCGCAATCGTAGTGAAAAGTATAGTGTAACACACGGCGCTAAAACCCATTAAAACTCGGTTTCTATTTACTCCCTCGCTAAAGCTCGGGAGTAAAACTACCTCGTATATAATGGGTCATTTTAGCTCCTTGTATAACAATCTACTATTTCGTATCTACCTACGTTCGTGAAATACGCCAAAATAAATGTATGCAGTTGGTATTCCTAATATTGAAAGGTAACATATAAATATTGTTATCCTTTCGAAATCGAGCGGTGTATTTTTTGGAAAATACCTATACCCATGCCGTACGTACATAGTCTATATAGGTACAACGTTTGCATCGGTAAAAGAATAATAGATGATCAAACGAACTTACCTATGTGAAGTTCGATCATTATTATACGAAGTGCTTCGTTCGAAGATATATTTATAACAATGCAGCAGCATCTCCGTGTTACTCGGCAACTAAACGCAATTTTCAGAGCTAAAACTAAACGTAAGTATTAGTGTGCGTTATCTGTGTCCTAAATGGGAAATGTCATTAATTTTAGATTCTTGTAAGGTCATCTCAATTTTACCTGGGGTGGGGTGGGTAGGGAACATATATCTTCGAACGAAGCACTTCGTATAATAATGATCGAACTTCACATAGGTAAGTTCGTTTGATCATCTATTATACTGCGTGCTTCGTTCTCGATATACACTCGGCGTCACAAAAATCGCACCTCTTTAAGAATTCCCTTCAAAGTCATTTTAACCCTATTAATCAATGGTATACATATGACTATAAGGTATAATTGGAAAGGCAATTTATTTAAATTTCAGAATAAATCAATGGATTTGGTTTTTTGTTTACCAGGGAATAAAAAAAAGCAAGCTAATGCAAATGATTAAAAAGTTAAATTTTATTTTATCAGCAAAAATTACAACAAAGTCCTTAAAATAACTTAAAACCTAGTGTTACCCCCCCCTAGCCCTGATGACTGCTTCCATGCGTTCTCTCATGGACCTTATTAATGTGACAACAGTCTCTTGTGGAATGTTGTCCCATTCTGCAACGACGGCATCTTGAAGGTCTTGGAGAGTGGTAGGGGCAGGATTTCGTGCCCGTACTCGCCGTTTCAGTTCATCCCAAAGGTGCTCAATAGGGTTCAGGTCTGGACTTCGCGCCGGCCAGCGCATAACAGGGATGGCAACTTCTTGCAGGTAGTCTCTTACAATTAAAGCGGTGTGACAACGGGCGTTATCGTGCATTAACGTGAACCCACTGCCAACAAAACCCGCATAAGGGACAACCTGCTCCTCTAAGATCTCTGTTATGTACCGAGCAGCAGTCAGCGACCCTTGCCCGCGAGCACTTCCAGTCCGAGAAACACACACAAGGTTCGTTTTACCGTCGATTGACATGCCGCCCCAGAACATGCACGAGCCACCCCCGTATTCCACTGTCTCTTGAATACAGGCTTGTGCGAATCGTTCCCCTTGCCTCCTATACACTCTTCGACGCCTGTCGTTGCAGAAAAGACACACCCTCGTCTCATCCGAGAAGAGCACAGCCCTCCATTGGTCTATTGTCCAATCCACATGGTCACGGGCAAATTGCAACCGGTCTCTCCTATGCTGTGCAGTCAATTTGGGCCCTGTAGCAGCCCTATGAGCTGCAATTTTCTTCTCCCGCATTCTTCTTCTAATCGTGGAGACGCTTACAGAAGTTCTGCGAGCTGATCGCAGTTGTTGTTGCAGCTCAACAGCATTGGAGAACCGATTACGTAAAGACGTCGAAACAATGAAGCGATCGTCTCTTTCGGATGTGCACCGTTGTCTTCCAGATCCACGTCTTCGGATATAGCCACCAGTCTCTTGGAAACGTTGGAACACTCGTCGAACGGCAAAACGACTCAAGTTCAGTTGCCGAGCAACATCACATTGCCGCATCCCTGATTGCAGTAGTGCAATGACTTGAGCGGCTTCATCTGCAGTGGTATCCATCTTCTGGGGTATTTTTCTTGCTGTAGCTGTTCACGTGTGTTCACTTCAAAGGTTGAATAGCGAATGACCCACATTTAACCCGGGTCGCCCGTTTTATACCCTTGTAGGGAGGTGCAATTAGTGGCCGTTGTAATGCGTATTTTGACAACATTTTTTTTAACGTTACGTGCTAATGAGATCTGTTGTGTTTAGGAATTCTAACTGTTGTTAATTTAAAGGTCGTTAAACATACTTTTAATTGATACCAATATTAATTGGGTTTAATGTATTCGTTACTGGCGGGACATGTTTTAAACTTATTTTCGAAAAGGTGCGATTTTTGTGACGCCGAGTGTATTTATAACAATGCAGATGTTTAGAGAAATAGTAGGTAAACTTGAGATGACCCTGACCCAAATGTCCTTCAAAACAGATGTTTAAAAAATAATAATAAACATAGTTTTATAATAAAACATTTTCATTTTTTTTTTTTCTAATATTAAACTTAATTACCGGCAGGCATCATATTAGTAATAATCAATTACCTATTCAGCCTTATTCAGTAAAATAACCATCTTATCATACCATGCTTTGTCTTGATCACCCATTATTCTTGATGGCCCAGTGGTTAAGGCAGTTCTTATGCACGAGGTTGCAGGGTCGCAACCGGGCACAAGCAAGTACCAATGTGAGTTTCTCAATTCCACATGTACTTTCTAAGTTTATCTTGGACATCACTGACATTGATGAAGGAAAGACATCCGTGAGTAAACCTGGACTTACAGTAGGTAAATATAAGTTTAAAATCACCAATCTACCTTGAGCAAGCGTGGTAATCACAGCTCGTACCTTCTCTGTATGAGAAGAGGCCTTTGCCCTGCAGTGGGACAACTATAGGCGGGCATTATTTATTAATATTAACAGTTAGTAATTTATCATATTAATAATAAGTATTCAATTAATCAGCCTCATTTGGTACATAACCTCAGGTTTTGACCAACTTACAAAGTCATTTATGAGGTTACGTTTTAAATCACAATACCAGTGACAATAGTGTAAACTGTAAACGAAAATATTTATAAATTTACTATTATTCAGCATTAAGCACAGCATAGGCAACCTTTCCTGAATTAAGAATTGGTTGGCTCTAAAATTTTGCAAATGCTCATATTTGTCCAATCAGCCATCTGTCTGATGATCAATACCGCAGCCTGAGAGAATATTTTTAATCCAACTACCAGTAGTAGAAGCCGGTATATGGGGTTTTCAAGTGACAAAAAACAACATTATGACCTTATATATCTCTAATAAATCTCATGTTATCACATAATATCCAAGCTGGACAAATCTCAGAATTTGTTTTATTTGATTAGGCCGAAATGATTAGTAGTAGTAGACAATATTAACAAAACTTCCACTCGATGTTATAATAGATATTTAACACGTTGACTGTGTGTCAAGTAGGCACAATAATTAAACAATCACAATGACCCACCCCTGGGTCATTGCACAGGGAAAGGGTTAAATAAATTATGACTATTACAAGGTTTGTGCTCATTGTGCTGTGCTTAGTGCAAACAAAATCATTAGTTTCTTTGAAATTTTAGTCCAAACTTAATGTCATATTGGGAGTTCACTTAGAACATTATTTGGATAACGTGTTTTTAGAAATTTTAGTAATGGTGGTTTCAACTTATAGAATCCTTTATAGAGCCTCTTAATACGATCATCCCCCCCCAATTTTAGAGCCTATTATTGGAGATAGAGCTGACTTAAAGAGATTCAGGGTTCAATAGGCAGCTCCAGAGTCAAATAATTTAGTTAGGAAATACATAACAATTGGTATAGATGTAGTGAATGTGTTTAAAATATGTTCCTAACAGAAGGTTCACCAAATTTTATGTCACATTATGTTGCTTTACTGTATTACCTAATGTGATAGGGGGTGCCAAGTGCCAACATGGCATCCATTGATGTGAGGGAAATAGCCCTTTTTTGGCCAAGCTTGCCTGATAATAATCCTGCAATCAAAGTTAATTGAAGGTAAGAGGGTGATGGTCCCTCAAAGGAAAATGGTAAAGATATTTTGAGGTTTAAAATATATCAGCTTCAGGCAAGCATAGTATGCATTATAGGATACCAAGTTTGTAAAGGCCAGTGGGACATGACTATGATACCTGTTGCCTTCTCATTTGAAATATTTTTATTTTTATATTAACTGAATGGAGGAAAAGCATGAAAGAAATTTTCTGTCCAGGACAAATTAGAAGCATCAAAACTGATTGCCTTTGGATTTTCTTATTTGGTTTCCAGGAGGTATAGGAAATATGTTTAGAATTAGTGTGGGATGAAAATAAATCTATTTCAGGTGCAACCTGTTCAGATACAATTTGTAGAAATGCAATGTTTAATTCCCATTCTGTGTCTGAAATGATTTTAAGGGACATTTTTATCAACCTATTTATTTTTACTAGACTTAATGTAGGAGGCAAAGAGTTAACTAAGTCTCTCTTTGCACCACTGCCGTTTGAATCTGGCAAAGTTATTTAATTGTGGGTACTGAATTCCACCCATTCTGTTTATATAAGATATTGCTGTATTATTATCTGCAGAAAACAGGATGTTAAGGTATTGCTTATAGTTTACAAAATACCTTTAATGCCATAAATATTGCAAGCAATAAATAGTTTATATGGCGTTTTTTCTCATATTTGCTCCAGAAGCCATAGGCTCTTTTCTTTCATTCTGTAAACATCACCCCATCCAGTCATGGAGGCGTCAGTCAACTGTTCACTATCATGTTTATGGTAAGCAGTACTTAGACATACCTACTGTACTAATAATAATTATTAGCCCACCGTAGCAGATCTGAACATGTTATAATTATTGATATTACATATACTTATGATGCTCTAAAAGTTTGGTGTAAAGCCAGCCATAATATGTGGTAGCTGGGCAGGCTGAAATTTATAGTACAATTAATTTTGCCAGATGTCTTGTAAAACCACTATTTAGATGTAATTACCTTGAAATGATGTTTTAATATTTGATACTTTATCTTTGAAGAGATGGTCATTTCTTTTTTTTTTTTTTTTTTGTGTCAATTGCAAAGCAGGGCTGTGATAGTACTATTATATTTTTATCAAAATTTATAATGAATCTCCAGAACTTAAAGAGAACTATTGTTTCTTGAACATTCTGCAAACATGATTCATACTGGATCCTATACATAATAGGTCCTCTAGGATTGAACAGACTTGTTACCTTTTCCTCTTGGATATGTTACTACAAACTTATAATATTTGTGAAAATATTAGATGCAGAGCACAGGCCACAAGGCAGGGCATTAAAATCGTACAATTCACCATATTGAAAATGTAGGTATTTTCTATACTGTGGATTTATATCTATTAATAAGTATGATTCTTAAATATTTTTTTTTTTTTTTTTTTTTTGTTTTCTTTTTCTATAAACACCTGGAAAAGTACAGCCATTGCTGTCCTTTAGTTCTCCATTTTTTAAATGAAAGTTTTCTACATACTTAATCAATGACTTTAAGTTTAATAAGAGTCTTTACATGGCTTGCGAGGGAATATAGCTCCCAATTTTAATAAATTGCTAATAGCAGTATGCATGTCAGTATTATCCTCAGCTGATATTACTGAAGGAGGGTGTGGCACCTAATTCTGGTGCGGTTTCGATACAAAGGTATCTTGTGATTAATTAAGTATGGATCTTATATCTAAGTACATTTTGTTCCATCAAGATTAAGAATGTGTCAGCCTTCCAGCATGACTTACCTCTATGTGCAAGCAGGATCCTCTGAGGCTTTGGATTTGTTGGCAGTGGACTGATAATAGTGGCTATAATATTTCCATGCCTGATTAGAGCATTGGGTCTTCTTGTGTCCGTACCTTGCTGTTGTCCTCGGGTTGTAGCGAGGAGAACCTTGTGAGTTTCCTTTAGGTTTTTGATGGACAGGCCACTTTGTTGTCAAGTTTTCAATAATTTGATCTTCTCACTAAGATTAACTTCATATATATATACTTCACTATAGCACTTCACTATATTTGCTTCACTTAAAACTTTTAAGTATCCATAACCAGGAAGATTAAGT
The DNA here is from genome assembly GCA_947361185.1 of Charanyca ferruginea. Taxonomy (NCBI): domain Eukaryota; kingdom Metazoa; phylum Arthropoda; class Insecta; order Lepidoptera; family Noctuidae; genus Charanyca; species Charanyca ferruginea. The sequence goes on from OX376076.1 coordinate 13,006,763, forward strand.
TTCTCCTTGGTTTTGTTATAGACAGTCCAATGCCTAGCTGGTTGTTTTCCAACTATCTTTTTGTCTTTGTTGACAATAATATAGCTAACCAAAGCAAAAATCCCAGGATTAAGCTTCGGTGCATTCATTAAAGGGTCATTTTCTGGAATCAATTGTTCCATAAATTTTTTGTTTGTCTCTTTAAGAAGACCATTATCGCTCCAAATATGAGCCAAGTCACTGTTTTTAGTGGAATCGTAATTATGCAGGCTTATCTGGTATGAGATCGCCTAGTGCTAAAAGTACCACCGAACTTATAGTTGGTGTTATTATAATTTTTCCAGGTTCTTTTGGAATCGTATCTGTCATAGGTCCTGGTGACATATATATCTTGTGGTAGGTACCATTGCAATGAAATCGACTTTCTTTCGAATTGTTATCAGTAGGTACTGTAATCTGAAAAGCTATACTTACCACTGGAAGATGTGTACAAGTGATTGGTAAAAACTGCTTATTGGGGCCTCGCAGGCTTCACATAAGAGTAAAGATATCGTCCGTACATCACGTGTACGACCCGAGTCTAAGGATCTCGTCCGTACATCACGTGTACGACCCGAGTCCAGTGAGCACGTCGATGTATCTCGTACACCACCCGTCTCAGCCGGTACAAAGGTTATTAAAACCTTGCGGCTTTAACTGCTATGAAAGTCAGTAGCCGTACCGGTAAAATACCAATCACATCACAAGACATTTTATTACCTGGAACCTGGAATACTAGAAAGTGGTCGGTATCACTTTTTCTCTATGTAGGTATGTAATACTGTAAATATTTTTCTTCATAACGCCTTTTAGGCACACTTGTGATTGAAATATCCACAATTTAACTTTCAAACAATAAAATTTACTCAAATAACTACAGAACACAGTGTTAGTTGCCGCGCAAACGAAAACAATGACATTTCCCATTTAGGACACAGATAACGCACACTAATACTTACGTTTAGTTTTAGCTCTGAAAATTGCGTTTAGTTGCCGAGTAACACGGAGATGCTGCTGCATTGTTATAAATATATCGAGAACGAAGCACGCAGTATAATAGTGGATCATCAATTCCCGCGAGTGCCGTAAAGGAAAATAAGGGCTTCCGTTATGAAGATGGACAGAGATACCTACCTACCTTCCTACGAGGTAACGATAGTTTTTTGATTTACTCAATCCATGTGGCGTAATAAAACGCAAACATTCACGCATCATTCTTGGACTTACCTACACGGTTTTCATTTTATTCAAACTTTATTAAAGTGAAGACAAGTAATGCAGGCCGCCTCAAAAGGTTTCAAGAGATTTCCTTATGCAATTACCGCGAGTAATATAGTGATATAAAACGTATGTAAACAAGTAGATATTTTACACAGCGGGCACAGTGTGCTGCACGGGACTCATGGGAGTTTTAATAACAGGTGTGGCCACAAAGGCCGGACGGCGTTCATTGTCTGTGCCTCATCCGAACGAAGCACTCATTTTCTGCATCCGCAAGTCGCGGCACACCCCGAAAATACTCGCAACAAGTTTGTTAGCGAGCCCGTAACGAACCACGGACGCAACCTAGCGTTTTAAAAGTTGATAGCATACGAGAACGAGTACTACGTCCCTTTTCGTGCTGTGCTTATGATAATAAATTCTGACAAAGGATGTGGTAGCACGTGAAATGTTTGTATTCTGTTGTTTATTTAAAGCTTTTTTTACCTACTTACTTATGTAGTCAACTCCCGACCTTAACAGATGCGGCTTTAGGATGTGATAATTGTCACTACAATCGTTAGTCTATACTAAACGAACGATAATAGATAGGTAGAATATAAACCTAACTATAGCATAACATTTAGTAGGTAGGTATAATACCTTATGACCATTCTAAACATTAGCTAAGTTCATGTTTTAAGTGAAAAAGAACTTGAACAAGGGTAAGATAAATAAAGAGAACTCTGTAGCAGAGCACTCTGTAGTAGCTGTCATTGCTCTGATTTTACAATTGTTGATATTTAGTATATAAGTGCCATTAATAAGACTTGCACAAGCAACTATCTTTCCATATTGGTTGTATATTGAACATCCAGTCTTATTAAACTCCACTTTACAGCCACTTTTTACTATTTTACTAACTGCGAATAAATTTGTCGATAATTCTGTATAAGTAATACATTTCTAACCTGTATTGCACTGCTACTACCACCCTTATTTGGAACCCATAGTGTTACATTGCCGCACCCTGAACATGTAGTTCTTTGTTGTCAGCAATCCTTATGCTGTGAACAGGCGGAGTTGTCTCATTTTCCAACCATTCCTTGTGCATGGTCATGTGAGTAGATGCACCAGAATCCACATACCAATTCATCGAATCATTCAAATGCATGGCTGAAAAAGCAGCTATAAAACCATTATTATTATTATTGTTTTTATTTTCAGACTTTTTTTGTGCCAACAATTTTTGCTCAAATGTCCGTACAATAAAAACAACGGGGGCCTTTTGACATTGATTGTTTGGTTTTTGGGCTAGTACCACAAAATATGCAGCCTTACGTACTTTGTGCTATTACTTTTGGAGTTTGTGTAATGCGGTAGTGTCAGATATATTAACTTCTTATATGAGTTTAGTTTTGATGAGGTCTGCACTTACTTTTACACCCGAACTCTCGATTGCCATAATCATGGGCTTATAAAAATCTGGTAAACTCGCCAACATCAACGTCCCTAACCACTCATCATTCACATTAAATGAAATATTTCTCAATTTATATGCTGAAGACATTATCATAATACCATAATCTTCTACATTATTAGAAGTTTCTAGTGTCGTATTGATTAAATCCTTTAATAATCCAACCTTACGGAGAAGACCTGAGTCTTGGAATGCACGTGATAAGTTAGTCCATACCTCTTTTGCCGAATTAGCACCCTGGATATGAACATATATTATAGGATCCACCCATAGAAATTAGTACATATATATCTATGGATCCACCAATAATATTAATTTGGACTTAGCCTTTAAATATTTCTTTGATTCAGAAGGTCCATCTTCCACGCACTCCCATAATTCCTCATGTTGTAAGTATGCTTTTACGGCGAAACTCCAACTCGACCAGTTATCACAGTCAGTAAGCTTTTGAACAGACGGCAACGAATTGTTTGTTGACATTTTTAACAATGGCTGAAAAACAGCAACGGCGGCGTGACACTTCTTGAGGTTACTACGTCTTCTTTGATCAATTTATTAATTTATTCACATGTTATTTTTACTGAATAACTTTACACAGGCCGCCTGGGCCCATCACCTGTTGAAATAAATATAAACACTAGATAATAAGCGACTTATCATTTAATGTGGTATACAAATATGTAGAGCACATATTGTCAGTACTGCTATATATGTTGACAGAGAGAAGACAGAAGGCCTAGCCATAATATATTATTATAAACTATTAGGAGCGTGTGTGGTTGCTGATAATAGTTAGACAGGCGTTTGCGTTCCAACTCATATTCCAACAGACTTGCATACCCTATCTCTTTTGCTGACTGTACATGGATCACGCTCGACTCAAGGCTACAATGGGGTCCTCATTTAACATCTCTCGCTGGACGGTTAAGCTCGTTAGCATATGCTGTTAGAAAAATCCGGCAATTTACTGATGTGGATACCGCGACTGGTCTACTTTAGTTACTTTCATAGTATAATGTCTTACGGTATTTTACTGTGGGGACGAGCTGCAGAGATCGAGTCTATTTTTATTCTGCAAAAAAGAGCCATCAGAGCCATTTACAATCTCCGTATGCGCGATTCTCTAAGGGAACTGTTTAAGGAAATTAACATAATGACGGTACCTTGTCAATACATCAATGAAAACATAATGTACGCTAGAAAAATCTGCATCTTTTTAGTAAAGTCAAAGTCAAAGCATTTATTTCAATTAAACCATTTACAGGCACTTTTGAATTGTCAAGGAGTCGGTCAGTTAGTCAGAAAGTTGAAGCTAGTTGCTCGTTCCAAAACGTAGGTAGGTCTCTATGGAGAAGAACGAGCAAGAAACCCCACGGACACTCTTTTAGAATCAAGTTTTTTCTTGTTGCTTCTATATGTGAAAACAATGAAGGTACTCTAGAAATACAAAATATAAAAAATAATCAAGATAAAACGCATGGCAGTTAAGAGTTGACCAATCTCTACTGACAGCGCCCGTTTACGAACATGACGCGTGAATCAGCACCATTCAGCTCAACCATTTTGGAGGGAGCTGAATGATCCAACACACGCGCCACCATCAGCGAGACATTTGAGTGAGCATGACAATTCTCTCAACCCGTGTGTCATGTTCGTGAACGGGCGCCGTTAGTTGGGACTGGTCATCTCTTAGCTGCCACGGTTATTCTAAATTTATTTTGAATTGTTTATTATGATTATATTTTTATCTAAACCTCTTTTAACGTACACGACTTCTTACATTGTGCTCACATTGTACCCTAGATTCAATATGAATGATGTAACCGAAATTTGTAACATATTATTGATTTTAAAAGAGTGTTGTTCATGGAGTTTCTTGCCCGTTCTTCTCCATAGAAACCTACTGTTTGGAACGAGCAACTAGCTTCAACTTTCTGACTGACTGACTCTGACAATTCAAAAGTACTTGTAAATGGTTTATTTGAAACTAGCTTCTGCCCGCAACTGTTATCGTAATCGTACGCGGATCCTGTTGCTTTTGCCAGCGACAACGGGGTCGGCAAAATCGAAGATCTGAAACTGTTACCGCCCTCACCGCGTGGAGGTACTCCCAGCTTATGTTATTTTATAAGATACAGTGAAATTAGTGATAGCTTTGATTTTGACATCAGATGTTTCTGATCTTCGATTTTTAGAAGTCAACAGGAAATGCCCATCAGACCGAACACCTTTTGCTAAGACGTCATTCCTATATGTGTCATGGTGTAGCTGGGCTCTTGGAGTTCCACATCAGGTGTTCCAGATCTTCAAATTTATTCTCTCAGCAGAAAATGCTCATCACGTGGAACAATTTTTGCTATGGTACCATTTTTGTATCTCTTATAGTTTAGCTGGTCTGTTGCGGTTCTGCATCTGGTGTTCAAGTTTCCAAGATAAATTATAGCCTATATGTTGCCCAGATTTAATACTTATACAACAAAAGAAAAATCATTCAAATCCGCCCAGTAGTTCCGAAGATTAGCGTGTACAAACAAACAGACAAACAGACAGAATTTTTTTTTGGATTCGTGCTCTATTACTGTTTCTAAACCCCCCTCAAGTATTATTTTTTTAATATATTCAATGTACAGACACAGTTTTTTTACTGTTTTATTATATGTATAGATAAATGATTTTGAGTTTGAGTTTGATGGCCCCGTGGATAAGACGCCCGCCTCTTATGCACGAGGTTGTGGGTTCGAAACCGGGCACGAGCAAGTACCAATGTGACTTTTTAAATTTCATAATTATGTACTTTCTCACTTTCTTTTGGACATCACTGTCATCGGTGCTGCAATGCTCGTACCTTCTCTGTATGAGAAGAGGCCTTTGCCCAGCAGTGGGATAATATAAGTTGGTATTAAATTATTATTATTAATGCATATATAAAGATGTTTTATTTTCACGAATCCAAAAAAAAATGTCTGTCTGTTTGTTTGTACACGTTAATCTTCGGAACTGCTGGACGGATTTAAATGATTTTTTTGTTGTTGTATAGGTATTAAATCTGGGCAACATATAGGCTATAATTTATCTTGGAAACTTGAACACCTGATGCAGAACCGCAACAGACCAGCTAAACTATAAGAGATACAAAAATGGTACCGTAGCAAAAATTGTTCCACGTGATGAGCATTTTCTGCTGAGAGAATAAATTTGAAGATCTGGAACACCTGATGTGGAACTCCAAGAACCCAGCTACACCATAACACATATGTTAATGACGTCTTAGCAAAAGTTGTTCGGTCTGATGGGCATTTCCTATTGACTTATAAAAATCGAAGATCAGAAACATCTGATGTGGAAATCAAAGCTGTAATTTTAAAAATTTCACTGTAAAGCTATCACTAATTTCACTGTATATTATAATAAGGTGGGAGTACCTCCACGCGGTGAAGGCGGTAACAGTTTAGGACTGATTTTTGATGACGATGGTAAATCATTGAAAATTTGACTCTACTGGCCAAAACTCCTATTTATTTTTTATTTTATTGAATAAATATGCCTTTGGGCTTATGTTATTTGAGTGTTTAATTTCCTTTTTGATTTATCTTCGTGACACGGTAGCCTACCCGGTAACGCAGGGGAGCAGTCACTTAGATTTTAATTGATCAGGTATCTTCACAATAAAACTATAACCATGCCTAGAAAGAGGTCAAATCTTTCCCAATGTTCCAAAGGAGCTAAAAGATTGAGGATCATAAGTTCCCAAGAACCTACCGAAGAGCGTCAGGAGAGACTTGATGTTGTTCGAGAACATCAGACTGCAACTCGCTCCGTGAAAACCTCTTCAAATCGTGAAGAGCGTCTGCGTTCTCAGCGTATTTAGGCATATACATCCAGGTCTCTAGAGACCAGTGAAGAATATGATGCACGACTGCACGGATAAAGAATTGCGCTTGAGTTCTCAGCGTATCTACGCATCTGCTTCTAGGTCTCTAGAGACAAGTGCGGAACGTGATGCGCGACTGTCCGCTGATCGTGAGCGACATGCATTTACCGATACAGAATCACGCTTGAGTTCTCAGCGTATTCGCACATCTACTGACAGGTCTTTTGAAACGAGTGATGAACGTGATGCGCAACTAACTGCTGATCGAGATTATCATACATTGTCGCGAACACGCACACAACAAAATATTCATAATCAGTTAGAAAGTGAAAGAGAAAGAATTGCTGGAGTACGGCATGAAGAGACAGAAGAAGAGCGCAACGAACGTTTGAGTTCTGATCGACTTCGACATTCTCTGAACAGAATGTCGATGTCATCTGAAGAATCGGATGTATCTCAAGATATAGCCGTAGGGCATGGCGACCTTTCTTGGGTTGATAAGGAACGGAGTGCATTTACGTATACTCCTATGATTGACTACGCCTCATATTCCGCCATCGGAGGTATGATTCAAAATTGTACTTTTTGAATGTCTCGAATCGTCTTGAGCATCCCGTTGTTTTCCCGTCCCCGGGCTCTTAGAATTCGACATCAGACGTTTCAGATCTTCGATTTTGCCGACCCCGTTGTCGCTGGCATAAGCAACAGGTTCCGCGTACGAAGTCGCGGGCAGAAGCTAGTTTGAAATAAATGATTTCGAGTTTGAGTTCTATCGAGTTGTAAAATCTATCAAATGAGTTCGCAACATGATTCTAAAGGACAGCACCACTATGAGAAAATATTTTGCTCAGTTTTATTAATGGCAATTGCAAGAATATCGTAGACTAAACTGTGAGTGGTCACTAATATCTGTATCCGTATATCCTTTTTTTATGTTTTGTATTGTTCTTTACCTGCATTGTTTTCACATATAGAAGCAACAAGGATAATGTAATCAAACTTTTGAAAAAACTTGATTTAAAAGAAAGTCCATGGAGATTTTTGCTCGTTCTTCTTCATAGAGACCCACCTACGTTTTGGAACGAGCTAGTTGCTCGTTCGGTCAGTTAGAAAGTTCGCTTCAACTTTCTAACTGACCGACTCCTTGACGATTCAAAAGTGCCTGTACATGGTTTAATTGAAATAAATAATAATAATAAATAATAATATGTGGGGACATTTCACACATGGCCATCTATCTGACCCCAAACTAGAAAGACCCTGTACTATGGGTGTCAGACAGCTGATATACATACACAAATACATTTTTAAATACATACATATATAGATAAACAGACACAAGGCAAACACAAGTGCTCATCACACAAATATTTACCCTGGGCGGGGATCGAACCCGCAACACGCTGCGCAGCAGTCGATCGCTCAACCACTGCGCCAATCCTGTCGCCAGCTTTGACTTTGTAAGTGCGGATTCTTTAGTTTATTCGTTTTTCTTATAAAAAATCCATCGTAAAGCTTTTAAGTTTTAGTGTTCAAAGAAATAAATGAAGCAATATTTTACCGCCATGTCGTTAGAACAATAACACTATTTATTAATACGACTTGATCAATAAATAGAGAAAATCCACATGTATAAATGTGTATTTTCATGTGTAAATATGAACTACTTAAATTCCAAAATACCCTCCAATAATAATGATCAATTTTGAAAATATTATTAACCAAATATTTCAATTAACAATATTTGCGTTATTGTTATTTATTTTTACGCTTCTTAACAAGGAGTACTTACACTCAGTCACTTTATAATTATTATTTATTAATCATTATTTAATTACGTTCCTGTTTTTTGGGGGGTTTCACAAATTTTATGGGGCCCTTTTGTAGACTACCTTATGATGGAATTAGTTCAATTTGTAAGCGTATCTTGTGGAACCCGAGAAATCTAGATTAAAACAAAAAAAAGGTGAAAAAAAATGCAGTATTATGAATGTAATAATAATAATAAAGCGTTTATTTGCGTAATCGTGTCAAGTACAATCGTGCAAATTTTTATATTTTGGGAAATATGCATGTTTTTAAATGATCCTGTAAGACATTTGCATCCATACATGACATATATACAGGATTGTCATACAAAATAAGTAGTATACTTAAATCTTTTTGTGTACAAAATCAAACTTGAACACATGACGTGTTATAGGGTAACATAAAATTCGTCTCTATGAATTTTTAAATTACATTGTTCATCCTTCACTTGAGACACCGAATAATCCAAAATCATTGCCGTTTTAGCAAGATCAGTATACACCATTACTCGATTCGAAGGCTTAATTTCTTTGTCAAATTGCTCCCAGCATCCAATCTCTTCTTTGTTGTCCAATGTCAGTGTAACATGTGTCTGTTCGTCCACGTGTCCCATAGCAACATATATGCTGGCAATTTTACCACTCACACGTTTTGACGATGAAAAATGCGTCAATGACGCTATCAACACTATTAAAAGAAATACTCTCATTTTGTTTCACGCACACGATACAAGATCAAGTATCAACAACGCCCTAGTAGCTTGTTTATATAGGTGAACCTACAACAGAAATAAAGACGAGAGGAAGGGGAGATATGACATTAAGTACTTGGTTTAATTAAATTACATTTTTATCACGGGTCGTTAGGGTATCAGAGCCTGTCTCAAATGCAGCTATCCTACTTTATAAAATAGTATATAAGGTTTTGAAATCTGATTAGTGTAAAGCTTTTATTGGGTTACCTATCATAAGGTCGAAAAATATTTGACCGAATTTCATTACACCTAAAACTTTTCAACTATTATCGTTTCGTTTTTTTTTACTTCATCGAAGTCACGTCTGCCACTGTATCAGTTGACCTATTATCAATTCGATTTTTTTCGTTATTCCGACGTTTCATTTGGTCGACAAACTTTTTATCGAAGTTAGACTTTGCCGAATAACATTTGTTCGAAGTATTATGATTCCAAACATTCATTATGCCACTGTTTTAATTACCATATTTTCATTTCATCAAACGCCTAGAAAGTTTGTGCACACTATTTCATATCTGCTTTATTCTGCTATCTGCTTGCTTGCATGCAGCATGCAAGCAAGCATGCAGCGTGCAAACAAGCATGAAACATGCAAGCGTGCATGCAACATGCACAAGCACTGTTTCTGTCACGGCTCCGGCGCTGCGGGGTCTGAGCGACCCCACGCGAGCTTATCGTCGCAGATGGTTTTAATGCGCACCACCGCAGCATCGTCTTGCTGGCCGGCTCCGCCGGCCAGCCTCAGCCGCGGCGGCGAGCCTTCAAACCGCCTGCTCCTCAGCTCGCGGGCCGCCCAACCCCTCCGCGCCTACGCGGGCTTAAATTACACTCTAGGGGTAGGGCAGACAAGACTGCGTGAAGTCGGTTTTGCAGCGATTCGTTTCTGTCACTAAAATTTTGTAGCCTATTGATTTTTTATGACACTGTTTTATTTTATATTGATAAGGCTACCAGGTAATCTTATATATAAAAATCTTCTGTGCGTGTGTATGAAAGTGAACTCCTCCTAAACGGCTGGACCGAATTTGATGAAATGTTTTGTGTGTGTGTGAATGGTTTAGATTCACAATTGGACCCGATAGGTGGCGTTGTAGTTCTAGGACTTGTTTTTATTTTCAGGCAGGACAATGTCTGCCGGGCCCGCTAGTATTCTGTAAAATGTTGTTGCGGTGTGGTGAAAATATGGCAAATAAATCATTTGGCAAATGAAAAAAGTTCAAAAGAGGCTTCGGCCAATAGCAAAAAGTTAATTTGTAAATCGACGAAAAATAGTTCGGTAAAATAATACTTATGACACATGATACTTCGATGTTATAAAAATATGTCAAATAATGCATATAGCAAAAAAGACATCGGTCAATAGATTTCGGTAAAATGAAATTCGGAAAAAAACATTTCGGAAAAGTGATCGGTTCCCCTTTTATTGAATTAGGTTATGATGGGGCTGGCATGGTCGGGTTGTGACCAAAAGCCCCTAAATTTATAATAGATAATAAAAAAAAGGGTCGTTAGGGAATCCCAATCGTCGTAAGTTTAACAATAGGAACACACGTCCGAACATGGAAAGAATAATATCCATTTTTGTGTACTTTTAGTGTTTCTTATAAAGAAAAGTTTCGCTTACGATGATATGGGGTGTAAAATACCGGCTATCATTGAACGAGTAGGATCAGTGTATCATTTCTTAATACCCGAAGATCGTAGTGACCACCCTAGAGCAAATATACCCAGTTCAGTACTGCGAATAAGTTATCGCAATAGTGATGGATATTTGGTTCACGCAAATGGTAATCGTCATCATATTATTCCTTATAATGTATTAAGAAATTGTTACAATACAGTAATTCAACGATCCCGAAATTCCCCTGATGAATTTCGATCATTTGGAACTTTACTTGGAAATATAGTCGATCCTGCAGTTGAAACTAATCGAGCTGATGGAAATCAACACATTTCTACAAGCACAAGGGAATTGATGTATGCATCCACACTAGCTCGGCACATTCGTTTAGGCGATACCACAATTGATTGCACCTAACTTGGGTCGATGAAGGAGCAATATAAAGAATAAAAAGCTTTTTTCTTACAACATGACTTTTCTAGTTTTGGAAGTCGGTGGCAATACAAAACAACAAACAGAGCAAAACAAAAGACATGTGTGTTCTGTGCAAAAGTTATTTTTCACTTTTCAGTTTTTGAAGGCGGTTGTCTTTTTTGGAAAAAAAGCTTTTTATTTCCCGCTTTTCAGTACCTCCATCTCATTCAAATCCATAAAGAAACGGCAAAACAGTTAAAACAGAGATTGAAAGTAACTACTCCAAAGATTCTTCGTAGAGAAGAAACTAAAACGTCGTCTAAGTAAAATTTTTGGGTATTTGTTAATTTTTTCAAAAAGTGCTGGTTCAATTTCGATAGAACTTTTATGGGACCACCCCTCCTTATACCCTATCCATCAAAGAATTTCCAAAACCGCCACGTACATTCGCCGAAGAAATCGCGTAACAAATATACAACAAAAAACACCATACAGTCGAATTGAAAACCTCCTTCTTTTTGAAGTCGGTTGAAAACTATGTACGTATATACATCATTTATTTTTATTTATATTTATTAAAGTATTGTGTAAGCAATGTATTAACACATGATTAAGGCATTTGTGTCATGGGACAATAAAAAAAAATATTTATCTTTCAAACTGGCCATCATTTGCAACTAACTGTTATATTTTAGCTCCGTTATCATAAATCCTGGCGATGTAGTGCGACTGGCATGTTCGTTATGAACAGAGTTACTGATTTTTACCGGCTCATGAGGAGACTCAAGGCATCATTCCTGACACAATTATGTGCATGCAAAAATCAATTAGTATCTGTAGTATTTAGCTGTGTGTACCTGATAAGACGATAATAATTATGCTGAAGTGATTTAATTTTCAACCGACTTCAAAAAAGGAGGAGGTTATCAATTCGTCTTTATTTTTTTTAATAATAATATTTGAATACATATATTAATGTTTGTTACCTGAGAACTTTGGACTGGGTGAACCGATTTTGATGATCCTTTTTTTATTTGAAAGCTGATGCTTCCCGTGTGGTCCCATTTCGTAATTTCGTCCAGTTCTGACAGTGACATCCATGAGAAAACCGTATAAGTCTTAAATTTGCATTAAGTATGTTCGCGATTTGTTACGCGATTTCTCCGGCAAATGTAAACCGATTTTGAAAAATCTTTTTATGGATAGGCTATGCTTCAGGGGTGGTCCCAAAAATTTTACATAGACGACGTTTTATTTTCTTTAATCTTTGGAGTAGTTAACTTTCAATCTCTTCTTAATAGATTTGGATGAGAAGGAGATACTAAAAAGCGGAAAATAAAAAGCTTTTTACAAAAAAGACAACCGCCTGTTGTACATACTAGCTCCGCTTTACGGCTTTGTATCGATCTACCAAACACTCTGTATATGCATATATGTTTCCATACAATAGTTTTTCTTTTTAAAGTATACTACAGTGAATCCTTCTCCTTATAATTGCCATTTATAATAATAAGTAGAAAGAGACTCAACATTTAAAAAGCGAGCTGGGTTTTACCCTTGTTGTAGGAATTGTCCGTAATAAAATATAATTGAAATTAACTGAATGATAAAGTTAACGGGCAAATAGTGCTGACATTAATGTAAATAAACATTTATTATTGATAAAATGGTGGTTAATGTACTCTTGACATTGTTAGTGATAATTAGATGTTGTTAATGGAACTAATAATAACTTACCCTAAAAATACAAAAACAAAGCAATCGATAAAAATATTCAATTAATTTTTCCTACCTATGAGTTTGTGAAAATAGTATTTCGTGCTCATGAAAAAAGGTTGTGCTTTTGTTATTCATACTGAAGCACATTTTTCGTCAGCTTCGTAGAAGCGCACTACACCGCTTTACCACTTTCTTGGATACCAGTCTCGATATTTTCTTACTTTTTTCGGAAAAACTAACCGTCTACACCGTAGACGGTGAGTTTTTCCGAAAAAAGTACTGTAGACTCCACAGTGAATTTTACTGAACAGCCACTGCACAGCACACTACAAGTACAGCTAGGTAATTCAGATTTCAGGATTTTTCGTTTAGATTTTGGGTTGATGACAAACAAAAATATGCATGCTGGGCACATTTTGGTTTTTTCGTCAAACCAAAGTATGCCCACCATTACGCCACGGTCACTACTCAGTGACAGGCTTGTACCCTATGTAATTCGTAACTTAGCATCGAAGGCACGTATTTTATTTTTTGACGTGGCGGTCCATAATATATTCAATCTTTAGCTAATTGTTAGTTTACAAAAATAAACTATTAATAAAAGGCAATTAATTAAATTATTCTAGTTACGATTTTTCGTGGCCTTGTTATGATTTTTGTTCAATGATTATCTGTGTACACGCTTGAAGGCTGCTATTCATTGCATGAGAACTAAATTCACTGCAACCTGTTTACTATTCAATAGTTCTATAAAATAATAATCATTATGTTCACGTTTCCATACATACTTTCCTATTTATAAAACTAGAAGTTATTATGAATGAAAAGAATAACTTCATCGTCATTTATAGCCCACCCATTCATAGGTAATGTAGGGTTAAATATACGTTATAATGTAAAACCATATCACTCACGTACAGCCAATTAGTTTGTGAATTACGTACATACAAAACATGCAAACACTCCAAATCTATTCAAACCAAGTTCGCCTGCTTACCAGCCTTAATTTACCACCCGTTATAATTGAATGTTACCCTTAATTAATTAATTCGAAAACCTAATTGCCCATCGGAATCAATTTAGCGTAGCAGGACGTCCAATTAAACCGTAACGAGGTAGTATCAATCATCAACTGTGATATTAATATACGAGAAATAAAACCGAAAATATTCCCAAATTGGTGTGTTCGCTTCGCTAGACCGGGACTATAAAATGTTAGACAACTTTAACTTAGTAGATTGTATAAATAAAGATCTTTTTTTCTGCTTACACAAAAAGACGACTAGCCTATAAGACCCCAAGTAAATGAAGCCTAAAGTCGAAAGATAAAATACAGCCCTCACGACCTTGACTTAACCAATGCCTTCTTTGAGACAAACTAGAGACCGATCTACAAAAATACACGCAAATAAGAAGTTTAACAAGTTTTAGCTCAGCCGTAGTTGATAGTTTAGTAAGCCAACCAGCTCACTAAATCACAAACATACCGCAATGCCTCTTTTAAATTCGACTCCGACGTCAAAACTTCAATAGTTTAAAAGTAGGTTAAAAATCAGGCAGGCTTGTAAACCAAGAAGTTTGAAATACGCCAGTACTTGCATATCTATCGCATCAAGTATTCTGTTGGAACAACTTGAAAGTTAACGACGTGTCGGACTTTCTACTGGTAGAAAACCTGTGCGATTGTATGCACATTTACCTAGTCGCCATGTGACGGAAAACTTTTGCAATCTTTGGGACGGAATTGTAAAGCGAACACGGTTTTACACTTGCACTTGTCGCTCGATGTTATTTTTTCAAGCGTAATATTTTTATGAAAGAGTAAGTTTCGTGTAAAGAAATTTGTGTTGCGACTTGCGATAAGGCCCAAGAAATATAAAAGTTTCTGCAGATAAGAAGTTGACTTTATATTCGGAGCTAAAATTCGGGTCACAAAAGTTTTCATTCGCCACAGAATTCAGTGCTATCTATAGTCTTCCAAAAGTGCCCGACACACACTCAGATACATGAATTATTCGCGCCAAGTTACCGCCATGTTTGCAGATCTTTGGTTTACAGCACCGAATTAACAGTTTAGATCGATTGATATATTTTTGGTTATCCAGAAACTGACTAAGGTTCTATTGACATCTACAAGTTTTATTTCTCATTACGTTTCGTTAGTCATTTGATTTAAGGCCGGGGCTTGTACGATATTACTATAATTTTATTTATAGTACTGAATACTACCGATAATCATATATCCTGTTACAACATAAGGCATATTTCCGGCGTGAAGTAGGTCGTTAAAATGACCTTTTTATAAAAAGTTTTGGAAGACGGTGGCAATACAAAACAACAAACAGAACAACTCAGAACTGGAGTCATATGACATGTGTTCACTTCTGTGCTAAAATAATTTATAATTTTTTAGTTTTAGAAAGCTTTTCTCTTTTTAGGGTTCCGTACCTCAAAAGGAAAAAACGGAACACTTATAGGATCACTTTGTTGTCCGTCTGTCTGTCTGTCTGTCAAGACCCTTTATGTCGGGAACGCGTGGAGTTATCGAGTTGAAAAAAACATATACTCAAATCTATTGTCCCTTGAAGCTGTAAAAAAATCAACCTTCAATGTTAACGTGAAGAAAGATACGGCCGTTTATGCCGCATATACGTAAAAACACACAAAAAACATAAAAACGCATATTTCGACACTATCAAGGGAATCCTAGTTTACCTATAGAGTACTCCCCGTTGACTTAGACTTAGAATATCGTCTTATACTACAAGTACAAAGAAAAGTCTGAAAACTTTACATTTGTAATTTAATTATGAAAAAATATAAGTACTCTTTGTTTATAACTAGATTTTGCCCGCGGTAACGTCCGCGTGAATGTCGGTTATCGCGAATGCAGACGAAATCGCGAATTAAAAAGTAGAGTTATATTTATCCCTAGGGTTTAACCTATTTTCATACCAAAGAAGAATGTTCATTTTTGACCTGACTATGTATAGAAATGTAATAAATCTTAAAATTTAGCTAATTTTATTCTATATTAATTACGCTTATCACAATGTTAAAAGAAACGCAGGAAAAAAAGATTTTTAAGTTTATTTATGCTTATTCTACGTCAAAGGTAAACGTATTACCATGTTTCGAACGCACCTCAACTACTCTTTTTACGACGTTCCATTTTACACATTGCAACTTTAACTTTATTCAACTTTGTTTCTGAGTTTTATTCATTATTTTACATTTTATTTCATCAGTAAGTATTTATTATTATGTTATTTTTTATTACATACACCTTTATTACATATTCATTACAAATAACATAATAATTAAATAAATTAATCATGCAGTATGCTATATTGAATTCGCACGACTGAAACGGATTTTTGACATTTGACATGTTTATATTATGAAAACTCATCTTTTAGATTATATTGTCAAGAAAATGATGTGATTATGTTGGATAGGGGTTTCCAAGATTCTTTATAAATGCTAGAACGTTATTGTTGTTGTTGAAACAGCAGTTAATGCTCGAAACTCTATTTATAGTGGCATTATTGAGAGCCTAAGCAGTGACTTAGTGGCAGCTAATTTCAAGGAATACGCAAAGTAAAAAAGTTGTTTTAGACTATAGATAGGTAGGTAAATATTCCTATTGTAAACCAAAAAAAAACTTCCAAGCGTTAATAATTAGTTCTAGCAGATTTATTTCTTTACTACTTTTTTGGTAACGGCAAAACCTAACCTAAAAAGTAATATTTGTATTTTTTTTGGATTTCGTGGCGTTTAGATCGTAAAAATGACTATCTGGCATTATTTTCTAAACTTACACGTAGTCTTTCTACTATACTTTATAACTACACTATACATACACTTTTGTTATCAGGTTTTTAAATGTATGGGAAGTGGGCATTGTTCTTTCATCAAAATCGATTCTGCCGTTTCATCGTTAAAGCGTAACCGACAGCGTTAGTTTCACATTTATACTATTAAAGAATGGTTAGTAGGTATGGATTAGTATGGAAGTATGGATATGTACCTACAAATTTGTACGGAACTCTCGGTGGGCGAGTCCGACTCGCACTTGTCCGGTTTTTATAAAAAAGTTTTATCGTCCGCTTTTCAGTATGTACCTACTTGTTATCATTCAGATCTATGATCACTCACTGTCCGCGAAGCAGACACAATTGTTAAACAATAAACCAAAACCGTACGTAGCTCATGGAACAGGGAATGGGCAATGGCAAGACACGGTAACACTAAAATAACCTACCACTTACACCCGTATTGGTCCATATCTTAAAAACCGATTTTGATGAAACTTGCACTGTTAACTAAGTTGAAGTACTTAAATGTAAGTCAATACGAAAGGATAGCCAGAATCCGATGAATAGTTTCGGAAAAATACGTGGACAAACATACATACATACACCCATAATATTTTGTATACTTAGTCTGGCCATAAATACTATTACAATTAAAAATAAGAAAGATATTACATTTGAATTTGGAATCTGTCATTTTGATACGATTGTTCGTTGTGTTTTTTAATTTTGGCGCCAATACATTGTACAATATTTTGCGATATTAAAATGGAGTGGGGTGAGAAAGAGAACCGAATCGCTGTGATTGCATTACACAAAGTTGGTATGGAGCCAAACGCAATTATTAAAACTCTCCTTAGGTACGCTTGGTATTAGTCAAATGTTTGTGTACCGGGCTATTAATAGGTACAATGAGACCTCCTCTGTTTGTGACAGAAAAAGATCTGGCCGTCCACGTAGTGTTCGTACGAAAAAGGTGGTCAAAGCAGTAAGGGAAAGAATTCGAAGAAATTCTGTCCGAAAGCAAAAGATTTTATCTCGGGAGATGAAGATAGCACCCAGAACCATGTCGCGTATTTTAAAAGATGACTTAGGACTTGCAGCCTATAAGAGACGCACTGGTCATTAGAATAGGGTGGTAAAATCGAAACAACTACTGAAGCGGTAGGCAAAGGGAGGTCACAGAAAAAAATTGTTTACGGATGAGAAAAACTTTACAATTGAGCAACATTTTAACAAACAAAATGACCGTATTTATGCTCAAAGCTATAAGGAAGCTTCCCAATTAGTCGACAGAGTGCAACGTGGGCATTATCCGACTTCAGTGATGGTTTGGTGGGGTGTTAGCTATGAAGGAGTGACTGAGCCATATTTTTGTGAAAAAGGTATCAAAACATCGGCACAAGTGTATCAAGATACCATTCTTGAGAAGGTAGTTAAGCCCCTTAACAACACCATGTTCAATAACCAAGTATGGTCCTTCCAACAAGACTCGGCGCCGGGTCATAATGCTCGGTCCACGCAGTCTTGGTTGAAAGTGCACGTTTCGGACTTCATCAGAGCTGAAGACTGGCCGTCGTCTAGTCCCGATCTTAATCCGCTGGATTATGATTTATGGTCAGTTTTAGAGAGTACGGCTTGCTCTAAACGCCATGATAATTTGGAGTCCCTAAAACAATCCATACGATTGACAGTGAAGAATTTTCCCTGGAAAGAGTGCGTGCTTCTATTGATAACTGGCCTCAACGTTTAAAGGACTGTATGCAGCCAATGGAGACCATTTAAATTGATTTATATTTATGTATTAAACTAACACACTGTAAAAGTAATAAATATTATATGCATTAAAAAAAATTTTTTTTTTCTTCGTGACAATGTTTATGGCAAGACTAAGTATATATTTGTTTGGAAGCCCTAATACATTAAACATATTTCTAGTAGTTCCAATAATACTAATTATAACATACTTATCGAATTTAAAACCTAAGTATTCTTTAAGCCGGTTAAAAATACTCAAATGTAGACAGCAGATGATATTCTCTTCACAATACCAGGTTGAATAGATTTTCAAATCGGGTTACATGCGTGCAACCATCATGCGCAAACTGTATTCGGAGGGTGTTGGCCTCGCCGTGCCTCACAGCCATCTGGTGCCCACTCCGTTATTTCTCTTATTCAATGCCCCAGAATATTCACAGGTTTCCACTCCACAATGTTGCTTTCAATGCGCTGCACCGTCTCATTTTATGCAACGCTTTTACTGCAGTGCTGTGCTGCGTAGCATTTTTATTATAGAAATATTCCAATACACCTGTTACTGTGAACTAGAGTGAATTTTCAGAACAATTTTTTGTACCGACGCGCGACGCGGACGTTTGTTGTTCGTACGTTCGTAGTACCTACCTACAATATACGTTCGTGGAATAGGTACGCCAAAATAAATGTATGCAGTTAGTATTCCTAATATTGAAAGGTAAAATGTAAAAAATATTAAAAAAAAACAAAAAACCCAACTGCGTGAAAAATTTTTAATATAATAAATTAGGTAACTCAAAAGATAGAAATAAGTGAAAATTAATATTTTTTTTTTTTGAATCATCGTGGTTGACAGTGTTCACAAAGGCAGTCGGAGGCATCAAAAATACATGTACAAATATGTATTTTGTTTTGTTGTTGTTTTGTTTTGTTTTGTTATGTGTTTTGTTGTGTTTTTGTTTTGTTTTTGTTTTGTTTTGTTTTGTTTTGTTATTGTGTGTTTGGTTTTGTTTTGTTATCAAATCCGTTGAAAGTGTCTAAACTTTACCTTGATGCCTCCGACTGCCTTTGTGAACACTGTGAACCACGATGATTGAAAACCAAAAAAGTATTTAAATTTTCACTTATTTCTATCTTTTGAGTTACCTAATTTATTATATTAACAATTTTTCACGCAGTCGGGTTTTTTGTTTTTTTTTTAATATTTTTTTTATTTTAATCTTTTTAGTTTTCGCAGTGAATTAATTTAGAATTTATAAAACCCCCTTTACGACGAGCCGAGAACCTTGCCTCGTTTCTATTATCCCTACGTCGAGTCTACGATTTCTGTCCCGTTTTTACTCCCATAACGTCGAGTTTCTGTACCCCGCTTTTCAGTGGCGTAGCTATCGGAGGCGGTGCAGTGCACCAAGCTTAGGGGGCCCCTCGGCCCCAAACCTTGAACTAACCTAAACCTTGAACTGACTGAACTTTTCATTATTTATTTATATTTTTTCTCTGCCATGTGTTGCATTGTCTTACTAGTGTTGTTGGTGGGTGGTGCACAGGTATTGGTGTAGCACCAAAAGGTTTAATTATAGCTTAGTCGTATTTTTGCTTCCATTGCTTCCTTTAATTCTTCCGCTGATGCAACTTTTAGTTCAATAACCGACACCCTTGGTGACTTTGTGCGTCGGAGCTTCAGTCAACAGAAAGATCATTTGTTTAACGTCTGCCATAACAATGCTCAATGTGCGCCAGTTACTATAGTGATCTGTAAGACACCTTTTCTAATGCCAACGTTCACGTCGTTCTGATTTGTAAGAGTTGGTACAAACCTCAATCTTCCTTCTACCAGCTACCCCACTTCCCGGTTTCGTTTTTATCCGTAACGATAGAATTGGAAAGGAAGAAGGTTGTGTTGCTATTTAATTATCGTCGTAGAGATTTTCCTTTAAAAACATTGCCTCTTCTTCTTCACTTTACAGTGCCTCCCCTGAGTACCTATTTCCAACACAATAGAGGGACAGGTTGTTAGGACTAAGTCGAGCCACGTGTCATACTCTGAGATATTAAAATGAGTAGGTTGCAGAGGAAGAACATAAGAGTCTAACAGACTCGATGACATGTAAGAGTTTACGGGAACGACAGGTTGGCTGCGCAAGGTCTGTGTTGAAATGGGTGTGTAATATATGGCATAATAACAGATAGTATAATATCACTTGAAATAACGTTCACATGATATAATTTTCAGATGCTATAAAAACAAATAACCTAATTTCATGTGATTGTATGTTATATTTCATATAATCTTCTTTCGCTCTAATAACATTTAGTATAACGTTCATTTCATATAATTTTCATTTTATATAATGCTCTTTTTATATAACGTTAAGTTGACCTAATTTGCCTTTGACCTAATTTTGATATTAACTCAATTTCAGTCTAAATTCTGTAATGAATAAGTAAATATCAGGAAACATACTGTTATAACCGTATATAAAAATGTACGTTGTTTTATAGCTAATAGTTAAAGCAAGCATGCAACATGCAAGCAAGCAAGCATGCATCATGCAAGCAAGCATGCATCATGCAAGCAAGCATGCATCATGCAAGCAAGCATGCATCATGCAAGCGAGCATGCAACATGCAGCAGGCATGGTTTCTGTCACGGCTCCGGCGTTGCGGGGCTCCGGCGGTCCCACGCGATCTTTTCGTCGCAGATGGTATTCACGCCCACCACCTGCTCCTCAGCTCGCGGGCCACCTCGCCCCTCCGAGCCTACGCAGATTTAAATTACACTCTAGGCGTAGGGCAGACAAGACTACATGGATTCAGTTTCGCAGCGATTCGTTTCTGTCATTAACTTTTGTAGAACAACATATTGACTTTTAGACAATATTTTTGTTATTGTCTATTTATATACATTTTCTTTGAAATAATTTCCATGGAAAAATGCACTGACCTAACAATATTCGTTAAAAAAGAATTCTACTGTTTGATAAATTCGTTAAACAAAAAAAATGTGATTAAAAATTCATTGGATTGTGTTCCTGTGAAATATGTTTCATTCAAGTACCTAAATAGTCTTTGAAACAATAATAGCCAAAATAAAAATACAATAACGAAACATTATAATTATGAAACATTTTCTGGGAAACGAAATTCTATGAAATTTCTGTCTGCGAAACAAGGGGAATCTGGTTAATGGTCACTGTTCTAACCTAACCTTTTTTTTTTTTTTTTTTTGGTACGGGGTGGAAAATCCTCATGCATGTCCTTCGCCCTGGGGCGGGCGGAGGGGTCTGTCAGACTCTTACTGACTAAAAACCACCCCGGTGTTCCATCTCACACCTACGTCGGGGGTCGCGGGAACTGGAGATACTTCCGCAACCCCCGGCTGGTGCCGGAACCCAACCCAAATTATTCAATAACTAAATTATGCCAAACGTTACTAATAGATTTCAAATATTATAGTAACTGATTATTATACTATATGAATATTAGTTCAAATGTGCATTATAGAGAATGTTCATTTTACCATATAAAATTAGGTAAAATGAAATTATATCAATAATTCATTATATCATTTGATCGTTATATTAAAAAAAGTATGTTAAATGAAATCTATACATATAATAAAACAGTAAAAAAACTGTGTCTGTACATTGAATATATTAAAAAAGTAATAATTGAGGGGGGTTTAGAAACAGTAATAGAGCACGAATCCACAAAAAAAAATCTGTCTGTTTGTTTGTACACGCTGATCTTCGGAACTGCTGGACGGATTTGAATGTTTTTTTTTTGTTGTATAGGTATTAAGTCTGGGCAACATATAGGCTATAATTTATCTTGGAAACTTGAACTCCTGATGCAGAACCGCAACAGACCAGCTAAACTATAAGAGATACAAAAATGGTACCATAGCAAAAATTGTTCCACGTGACGAGCATTCTCTGCTGAGAGAATAAATTTGAAGATCTGGAACACCGGATGTGGAAATCCAAGAGCCCAGCTACACCATGACACATATAGGAATGACGTCTTAGCAAAAGTTGTTCAGTCTGATGAGCATTTCCTGTTGACTTATAAAAATCGAAGATCAGAAACATCTGATGTGGAAATCAAAGCTATCATTAATTTTACTGTAAAGCTGTCACTAATTTCACTGTATATTATAAAATAAAATAAGCTGGGAGTACCTCCACGCGGTGAAGGCGGTAACAGTATAGGACTGATTTTTGATGACGCTGGTATATCATTGAAAATTTTACTCTACTGGTCAAAACTCCCTTTTTTTATTGGTTAAATATGACTTCCTGCTTATGTTATTTGAGTGTTTAATTACCTTTACACGGTAGCCTACCCGGAAACGCTGGGGAGCAGTCACTTAGTTTTTAATTGATCAGGTATCTCTTCACAATAAAACTATAACCATATGCCTAGAAAGAGGTCAAATCTTTCTCAATGTTCCAAAGGAGCTAAAAGATTGAGGATCATAAGATCCCAAGAATCTACCGAAGAGCGTCAGGAGAGACTTGATGCTGTTCGAGAACATCAGGCTGCAAATCGCTCCGTGGAACCCTCTTCAGATCGCGAAGCACGTCTGCGTTCCCAGCGTATTTGCGCATCTACATTCAGGTCTCTAGAGACAAGTGGGGAACGCGATGCGCGACTGACCGCTGATCGTGAACGTCACGCATTGTCTCGCGAGTCAGAGACGTTCACGAATAGAGAATTGCGCTTAAGTTCCAAGCGTATCTACGCATCGACTTCTAGGTCTCTAGAAACAAGTGGGGAACGTGATGCGCGACTGACCGCTGATCATGAACGTCACGCATTGTCTCGCGAGTCGGAGACGTTCATGGATAGAGAATCACGCTTGAGTTCTCAGCGTATTCGCACATGTACTAACAGGTCTTTTGAACCGAGTGATGAACGTGATGCACGACTAACTGCTGATCGAGATTATCATACATTGTCCCGAACACGCACACAACAAAATATTCATAATCAGTTAGAAAGTGAGAGCGAAAGAATAGCTGAAGTACGGCATAAAGAGACAGAAGAAGAGCGCAACGAACGTTTGAATTCTGATCGACTTCGACATTCTCTGAACAGAATGTCGATATCATCTGAAGAATCGGATGTGTCTCAGATATAGCCGTGGGGCATAGCGACCTTCCTTGGGTTGATAAGGAACGGAATGCATTTACGTATACTCTTAAGATTGACTACGCCACATATTCCGCCATCGGAGGTATGATTCAAAATTGTACTTTTTGAACGTCTCGAATCGTCTCGCGCATCCCGTCCCCGGGCTCTTAGAATTCGACATCAGACGTTTCAGATCTTCGATTTTGCCGACCCCGTTGTCGCTGGCATAAGCAACAGGATCCGCGTACGAAGTCGCGGGCAGAAGCTAGTTAGATCATATGATCTTTAGAGATTTTGTTATTATTTCAAACGTTACACACCCGTGTTGAAATCGCCCATGATGACGCAATGTGCATACACTGACCCTACTGATACTCAAGCGTGTTCCAACTTAGGCCGCATCATCACTTAAGATCAGGTGAATTGCGGGCAAACGCAAGCCTAATAATTAATAAAAAAAAAAGTTTGCAAAAGTAGTCAATGGCGGGCGGACATGTCAATAGACAACACCAAGTATGGTTTTAACACCTTTGATATGGATAATATCATCTTAACAAAGAATATGAAAAACCAACCTCTCGTTCCCGTAAACTCTTACATATCATCGAGTCTTTTAGTCGCTTATGTTCTTCCTATGCAACCTACTTGTTTTAATATCTCAGGGTATGACACGTGGCTCGACTTAGTCCCAACACCCTGTCCCTCTCTTGAGTCCACTCATAATCAGTATTCTACACCTGGCTTTTCCCATGACCTCATTTTTCGCTCGTATGTCCTAAATGGCGTCAGGGGTTTACATGGCGAAGAGCCGCAAGTATCGAAAGTTAAAAAAGGATCATAGTGAAGATAATACTTCTGAACCTCTCGGAACCTCTTCAAATTCTCAAAAACATTTCATCTTTTTCTCCTACTGATATCATCATAGTAAGTAAATTATAGTGTAGAGAACCGTTAAAAAACAAATAATAAAACAATATTTTAATGATCTGACTTTTAATTTATATTCCTACTGTACTTATTATATAAACTCGACGTACCAGAATTAGATAGCGTAAAATAGCAATATTTTGCAAGAGCAAAATATTGCTATTTTACTCTCAGACTCTGACTCGACGTAAAGGAACTCAACTTAAAGGGAACCAACCTTAATTTATTTGTTGTTTTTTAGCATTTCTCATTCAATATTAAATTGAAACATATTGTTGAGTATATATTTGTAAGCTACTTATAAAACCCTTTGTTTTAATACCCCACTCGATAGGTTATGAGGAAAAATGTTTTTTTTTTAAAACACTTATATCTCGCCAAAATCGGCCAGTTAAATTTTTATAATTTTGATGTACCCAGTGTCACTCACACAATTAAGATGATTGAAACGACACCTTTCAAGCCAAAAACTCTCAGACTCAACGTAAAAGAACTCTCAACTTAAGGGGCCGTGCACAAAATTCACTCGCTCGAGTTTAGGCACATTTATTGCTATGCTATGTTTGTGTGCACCCTTCGCGCACACACGCGTAAAGATCGAGCGTAGTGACATTATAAACAGTTTTGATCACGGAATAATAAAAACATATTATTCCGTGGTTTTGATCCTGTAGGTAGACGATACTTTTTTATGTAAGTACGGTTAAAAAACAAAAGTCTCGAATGTTTGTGTATATTCGTTTAGTATACTTTCACAATCAACATAAAAATGGTAAAAATTGGTGTTAGATTAATTTAGGTACATTAAGAAATAACATTGACTTACGCGTTTTACATACATTACGAGTAATTAGTATGCATATTTAGGTAGGTAATTAAATGGTTTTTCTTCACTGATGTCAATGATGGCTAAGACATACTTAAATGTCTAAATAAATTGAAATTTTTTTATTGGAGCTGGACCCATATTGTAATCCTGTATTGTATAAAAAAAATCGGCCAAGTGCGAGTCGGACTCGCCCACCGAGGGTTCCGTATAAATTTGTAGGTAGTTACATAGGTATCCATACTTCCATACCTACTATCCATACTTTAATAGGTATTAAAAATGTGAAAATAACTCTGTCTGTTACGCTTTCACGATAAAATTTGGTATAAAAAGCTTTTTTACAAAAAGACAATCGCCTTCAAAATCTAAAAAGTGATTAATAAGCTGTTTAGCACAGAACACATGACTTTAGTTTCGGAAGTCGGTGGCAATACAAAACATCTAACAGAACAAAGCCACCGGCTTCCGAAATTAAAGTCTTTTTTGTCTTTTTTGTAAAAAAGCTTTTTATTTTTCGCTTTTTAGTACCCAAAATCCTTATCGTCCCCAAATCCATTAAAAACGGCAACACAGTCAAAACTAAGATTTGACTGTGTTTTTGCTTGCTGTCGATTTCTTCAAAAAGTGCTGATCAATTTCGATAAAATGTATCTGGGACCACCCCTGAGGCATATCCTATCCTATGAATTTTCAAATACATAATATGACATAGGAAGGTTTGCAAAACTTTTTTAAAATTTCCTAATTGGTCGCCCGAAAATGACCATAATTAAAAAAAAATATATTTACTTTGCCATCTGTGTTTGCATCATAAGATTACACCATCCTACCAAATTTCACCGGATTTGGTCCAGTAAATTCGGACAAAATTGACTCCAAGCATGAATCCAAGATGGCGGCTACAAACATTTTCAAATTTTTAGTCATGGGTATCGTTTTCATAGTATTAGTGGGTGCCGAAACCGATAGTGAGGTCAACATCTGAATCCAAGATGGCTGCTGTGAAATTTTTCCTTTTTTTGTCACTAGTGTCGTTTTCATAGTTTTCAAGCCTAAAGCGAGGCTAAAATGTAAATCCAAGATGGAGGCTGCGAATTTTTTTAAATTTTTCGACATGGGTGTCGTTTTCATAGTTTTCGTGGGTGCTAAAGCCGATAGTGGGGTCAAAATGTAAATCCAAGATGGCGACGACGAAAATTTTAAATTTTTTCGTCATGGTAGTCATTTCATTAATTTCGAGGGAAGCCGCCATCTTGGATTTACATTTTGACCTCACTATTGGCTTTAGCACCCTCGAAAACTACAAAAATGACACCTATGACAAATAAATTAAAACCAAATTACAGCCACCATCTTGGATTCAAATTTGGACTTCACTATCGGTTTTGGCACCCACGAAAACTATGAAAACGATACCCATGACTAAAAATTTGAACATTTTTAAGACGCCATCTTGGATTTACATTTTGACCTCACTATTGGCTTTAGCACTCTCGAAAACTACGAAAATGACACCCATGACAGATAAATTAAAAAAAAATTACAGCTGCCATCTTGGATTCAGATTTTGACCTCACTATCTGTTTTGGCACCCACGAAAACTATGAAAACGATAGCCATGACCAAAAATTTGAAAATTTTTGAAGATGCCATCTTGGATTTACATTTTGACCTCACTATTGGCGTTAGCACCCTCAAAAACTACGAAAATGACACCCATGATAAATAAATAAAAAAAATGACAGCCGCCACCTTGGATTTACATTTTGACCGGAAGGAGGGAAAGATAACCAGCCAAATCTTAACCGCTAAACGCGTGAAAAAAGTTCGTTCCAATAAAACACATCAATTTTACAGACATTAAGAGTGACAACCCTAACGCTCCAATGGAGCGTAGGTAATTATTTCAACAAATAGGCCTAGTTTCCATACTGTTTATATCTTTATACTGTGCCCATGGCGAAAAATTTTAAAACTTTCGGAACCACCATCTTGGATTCTTATTATGACCAATTTCGCACAAATATAGACCAAATGCCAAATTTTCATGTTATACATAAAGAAGCAAAGTACTTGAAAATATTTTTTTTAGTATTATATCAAAATGTGGTAGTCTGGGTACAATTTCTGGAATATGTTTACGTAGAAAATGTGCTCGCCTGCGATGCAAAGTGATACGTCCTCACGCTGGCAAGACACGGTAGCGACTGACGATCGGTTTTGCGCAGTCGATAATATAGCTCACTTTGAGTTTTATTTACGAAATGAAGGTATTGCTTTTTAATGAAATAAATTCAGATTGTATTAAATGGTTAACTTAAGTTTAATACGTAATTTTTAAAAATTCTTAAAAGTGTTTCTATGTATTAGAAAAAAATACGTATTTGTCAAGAACTTGCCAAAAAATTACGTTACTTCAACATTTTTTTTCTACTATATTTTGTGCAGAAATTAAAAAAGTGGTGCAGCTATCTGCAAGTAGACCATTCAATGGTGTTGTTTATATTTTTTTGAGTTTACAATCATAAGCAGTTTCTGGTAACAAAATGATCAAACGTCGGTCTCGAGTCATATTTTGTAAAACTTGTCGCGAATATTAGTGATTTTCCATGAATCCTTAATTTAATTGAAAATACCCTTCTAGCCACATGCAAAACAAGGAACTCGACTTTCCAAATCATAAATAATTTAGTTTAAATTATTTTTCTATTTCTCACAAACGATGAACAAAATTGCTCAAAATCAACCGATTTCGTGCACGGCCACTTAAAGGGAACTTAAACTTAACCTTAATTTATTTGTTGTCTTTTAGCATTTCTCATTCCAAATGACATTTAAACATATAAGTTGTTTATATATTTGTAAGCTATTTATAAAACCCTTTATTTTGATACCCCACTCGATAGGTTTTGAGGAAAAGATTTTATTTAAAAACACTAATATGTCGCCAACAATCGGCCAGTGTTGTTTTTCTAATTTTGATGTACCCAGTGTCACTCACACAATTAAGACGAATGAAACGGCACCTCTCAAGTCAAAATCCATTAAGCCGTTTGGGCTATAGAGCGTGCCAAAGTTTACATACATACATACACCCGAAAAACATAACCCTCCTTCTGGCGCAGTCGGGTAACAATAGTGGATCATCAATTCCCGCGAGTGCCGCAAAGGGAAATAAGGGCTTCCGTTATGAAGATGGACAGAGATAACTACCTACCTACCTTCCTACCTGTGAGATAACGATAGTTTTTGGATTTACTCAATCCATGTGGCGTAATAAAACGCACACATTCACGCATCATTCTTGGACTTACCTACACGGTTTTCATTTTTATTCAAACTTTATTAAAGTGAAGACAAGTAATGCAGGCCGCCTCAATAGGTTTCAAGAGATTTCCTTATGCAATTACCGCGAGTAATATATTGAGAAACAGCTCTAAATCACGGGGTTACTGGTTATTGTATGTAAAACGTATTAAACAAGAAGATATTTCACACAGCGGGCACAGTGTGCTGCACGAGACTCATGAAAGTTTTAAGAACAGGTATGGCCACAAAGACCGGACGGCGTTCATTGTCTGTGCCTCATCCGAACGAAGCACTCATTTTCTGCGGCGCAAGCGCGGCTTGCGGCCGCAGAAAAGACTTTTTTGACAAAAGAGAACCGCCTTCAAAAAAAACTAAAATGTGATAAATAACTTTAGCACAGAACACACATGACTTTAGTTTCGGAAGTCGGTGGCAATACAAAACAACAAACAGAACAAAGCCACCGACTTCCGAAACTAAAGTCATGTGTGTTCTGTGCTAAAGTTATTTATCACATTTTAGTTTTTTTTGAAGGCGGTTCTCTTTCGTCAAAAAAGTTTTTTTTATCATATAGGCGAGCACTAAGAAGGGATTTCGGGATTCAACCCCTAAGGGTCTATAATTGGAAATGAAATTTGTATGAAACTCGCTCGATTCCGCACAGTCTATCTGTGTGTGTGTTTCATAATTTGAGGGCAAGGGTTAAAAATTATCAAGAGTCGTTAGGGAATCCCAATCGTCGTAATTTTTACACTAAGAACACACGTTCGAACACCCGCGGATATGGAAAGAATAATATCCATTTTTTGTAGACTTTTAGTGTTTTTTATAGACAAAAGTTTCGCTACGATGATATGGGGGGATATGGGTGATCAGTGGATCAGTTCTTAAGACCCGAAGATCGTAGTAGACCCTAGAGCAAATATACCCAGTTCGGTACTGCGAATAAGTTATCGCAATAGTGATGGATATTTGGTTCACTCAAATGGTAATCGTCATCATATTATTCCTTATAATGTATTAAGAAATTGTTACAATACAGTAATTCAACGATCCCGATCATCATCAAAACCATATTTCGAGTACCTATATCATTAATCAATCGATTTGAATCGATTTATAAACAAACACAATAACCTCAACGGCAAACCCACGAGACTTTACTGGTATTACAATCAAAATCCCACTAAAAGAAAACATTAAAAGAATTGAATTGAATATGTATATAAAACTAATGATGAAAATAAAAAAAGTAAAAAAGAATAACAAAAATAAATAAATTATCGGTTATTATTTACATTGTGTGGTTTTAATCTGACCGGGATTCAAAATCATACCTAAATATACATATAATATGGAACCCGAAGAAATAAGCGTGATACAGCAGTGGGCACAGCAAGTAAATATTCAAACCATAAAATAATTATATTATTGCCTACATCATACAATTATTTACCTAAAAGAATATTGTTTTAGGTGTCAACAGATAATCTTGTTTCTTGTAACGTTACGATTCTAAAATAGTGGCGTCAATTTGAATATATTTTTTAGATGTCTAATACTATTAAGTGAAGGCTTTATTCGATATTCAATAATACAACGTAGCATTAATCTGCTTTTATCACATTTATTCGCACTTTTTTGAAATAATGTTTTCTTTTCGCCAATTCGTAATAATAATCTGCTTGTCTCTGTCGAAGTCACCGAATCATCTCATGTGTCAATGTCAACAACGTCAGCTGTCACTTCGGCATAGACATAACAGTTAACAAAGTTGCCACACATAATAATCTAAAGTTAATAACAAAATATGTAATTTAAATACATTAGGTTGTTGATTCTTACAGCTCGGCCATCCTTTTTTTTTAGGGTGGGTCCTCACACCTAGTTAATCATCAATCATATTTATGTTAATTACAATGTACAATCGAAGACCACTTAAAACTGAATTGAGTTACAAGTTCTGGTTCTGATCTGCCTTATTTATTATAGTAATTTCTAAACAATATTCACACATATCATATCATAATCTAGTCATAATCGAAATCATTTAGTTCTATGCATGTAGCAGTGACGCTTGCAACCTATGACAACGATATCTGTGGTAATCTGCATCATCTGTGCGCTAAGCACTAACGCTTACGACTTATGCCGTCATAGTCTGTTGCAATCTGCGTCATCTGTGCAGGAGTGCTGACACTTGCAACCCATATGGTTATGGTCTGTCACGATCTGCGTCATCTGTGTCACTGTGACAATGACGCTCGTAACCCATACCAATACAGTCTGTCACAATCTGTGTCAATTGCGCTTGTGTCCTATCATCGCGACCTATGCCAGTATGGTCTGTCGTGATCTGCGTCATTTGTATGGAAAACACTGGCACTCACAACCTATACCGACATAGTCTGTCACGATCTGCGTCATTAAACATAAACGCTCGTAACCTACATCAGTACAGTCTGTCGTGATCTGTGTCATCTGTGCAACCAATATTGACGCTCACAACCCATGCTAGTATAGTCTGTTGCCCTATCTACACCAATGTACGTTAAGAACTACACCATGCCATATAACGTGATAGAATCTAATCACAATCAAATTCTTTCTAATAAACTATAATAATTAATAAACTTAGTCTAGTAATAAACTATATATATTATATACTTATTAATAAACTATTCAATCTCAGAAATAAATCATCATATCATCATCATAATAAGATTAATCACAGTATGACTACTATAACAATCCTCTACATCTTTCTTATTAACTTACAAATCATTTTTCATTTTTATCACTGCCGTCACTACTGTCGCTGTCGTTTTCGCTTTCGCTTTCTAGTCCCCTAAAATTTAACCATGGGTGTATTTTGTCAATGGACACTACATTTTCATACTTCTTGCCTCCTTTCCTTGTGAGAGGGGTATCTTGGATTAAGTATCTATCATTGGGTAAGATTTTAACAATCCTATAAGGACCATGAAATTTAGCTACGAGTTTCTTAGACTTACCTACCCTATCCTTATCAAAAGTTGTTCTCTCTAATCTAATTAAATCGCCCTCATTGTATTTTGTTGTCAATTTTCTATGTTTGTCGTAACGATCTTTTGCCTTTTTTTGTTCCTTTTCAATATTACGTATTGACTCCTGTCTCAGATTCATTAATTTATTATCGGTAATGCGATCAATCGTCGGATCTATTACATCACTCAATATGTTTTCCGAAACACTTTTAACGTTATAACCGAACAAAAGCTCTGAAGGGCTCTTACCAGTCGTTTTATTAACTGATGTATTTAACCCTAACTGTACATCATTTATATATTCATCCCAGGTGTTATCATTTTTATTGTGACATTTAGTGCTAAGGGCATCTGAGATCGTTCGGTTGAAGCGTTCAACCTGTCCGTTCGCTCGCGGAGTTGCTACCGCGTTTAAAATATGTTTAATACCAGTATTTTCGGTAAAATCTTTAAACTTTGAACTGGTAAAACATGAACCTCTATCTGTTATTAACCGTCTTGGAGCTCCAAAATAGGCAAAATAATCCTTGAACACTCTAACAGCAGTAGTAGTTTTTGTGTCTCGAACGGGTTTGATACTGATAAATTTGGTAAACGCGTCTATAATCACTAAAAGGTACATATTACCTCTCCGCGAACGAACAAACGGGCCTAAATGGTCAGCATGTAACGTATGAAATGGCATGTCTGGTTTTGGGATAGGATGGAGCAATCCTTCCTTGGGCCCACCAGGCATTTTATGATACGCGCATTCCAAACATGCCTCAACATACTTTTTTGTGAACCTTCTCATTTTCGGAAACCAAAACGTATCTCTAAGTCTCTTTAAAGTCTTGTCGAAACCGAAATGACCAACATCATCATGGTTCATCCTCAGTAGTTGCCATCTGACTGATCTAGGGACTACCCACCGCGATCCACCGTCAACTATCCTATACACGTGGTCACCTTTCAATTGGTAGTGTTTATAAATATCTACAATGGATGCTTTATCTTTGCTCAATAATATTTCCTTTATCCGTTTAATTTCATCATCGGCGCTTTGTACAGTCGCGATCCAGTCCTGTGTATTTACCGTAAGTACATCTATGACGTGTGTAGCGTCTGAAGTAGTGGGTTCATCAACAGGAGCACGACTGAGTGCATCTACGTGCGACATTTTCGAACTTGCTCTATATTCTATGTCACAGTCATACTCCTGTAGCTGCACCCACCACCTACCTATCCTTGGCACCAAGTCTCGTTTTGTCATAGTTGTCCGTAGCGCATTGCAATCGGTTATTATTTTGAACTTTAGGCCTAATAAATAGACACGGAATCTACTCAACGATGCTATGACAGCGAGAGTTTCTAAGTCATACGAATGAAATCTTTGTTCGTCAGGCGTTGTTTTGCGACTGTAATATGCTACTGGTCTCCTAAGTCCGTCTTGACTACGCTGCATAAGGATGCCAGCAACACCTATCTTCGATGCATCCGTATGCAACTCAGTAAATAATTTGGGATCATACAGAGCGAGTAAAGGTCTATCTATAAGCTTACGTTTCAAGGTTTCGAATGCTAACATATGCTCATCGGTCCATTTCCAAGTAAAATGTTTCTTTAGCAGGTCAGTTAATGGGCTTGCAATTACGGAGAAGTCTTTTACAAAGCGTCTAAAAAAACTAGTCAATCCTATAAAGCGTCTAACATCGTGAACATTACCAGGTACTGGGAAGTTTGACACAGCCGTTATTTTGCGGTTACCGGGTCGGATACCCGTACCACTAATTTCAAATCCTAAAAAGTCAATCTTTGTGTAAAAGAAAAAACACTTCTCTAATTTGAGGGTGAGATTTGTGCTACGAAAAATACTCAAAACTTCATCTAACCGTCTCAAACCTTCCTCAAACGTACGCGCTGGAATTAAAATGTCATCCATATACACTAATGTATAATCTAGGTGGGATAGAATTTTATTCATCGTTCTTTGGAACATCGATGGAGCATTTGCCAAACCAAACGGCATTCTTTTAAAGTGATATTGGCCGTCTGGTGTTACGAATGCTGTTTTGTCTTGAGATCCCTCTCCAATGGCTAATTGGTAGTAGCCTGACGCTAAATCTAAACTTATAAACAACGAATGACCAGCTAGTCTATCCAATTGATCGTCAATCAATGGTAGAGGAAAGTGCTCCTTTTTAGTTTTTCTATTCAAAGCTCTAAAATCAATACAAAGACGTTTATCTCCGGTTTTCTTTTTAACTAAAATAACTGGGCTGGCGTACGCAGAATTGGATTCGCATATTATGTCGGCATCAATCATTTCCTTTACCATTGATTTAACTAATTCTCTTTCTGGATATGATAATCTATAAGGTCTATAAACCACAGGTGTTGTATCAGTCAGTTCAATTTCCATCTTATAAATATTGGTATAACCTAAGTCCATCATATTACGTGAAAAACAATCATTATACTTCTGAAGAATATCCTTTAATTGTAAAACTTCGCTATCGGATAAATTTTCATCGTAATTTATACATTTACTTACGCTTGGATCATTGAAATCTAAAACATTGATATTCAAAGATGTAGTCGTGCACAAAGCTCGTGTTATTAATAATCCCTGTTCTAAATTGATTATGTTATCCGATATGTTTTGGACTAATACCGCACTTGTACCATTTTTGATATCGTATTCACCGGGCATTAAATAATATTCAGTCCCGTAACTTCCTCGTAAAGATCCGTTAACATGTATTGTACCTGAATAATCAATGTCACTAGCTACTTTAATTACAGAAGTATCACGGGGTCTTATAAAGGTGTCATCAAGAAGTACAAGACGTAGTTTCGTAGGTGAAGTTCGCTCGAAAATCAAGGCATCAGTAGTTTTTGTAATTGTTATACCAGGTAGTTCAGTAAAGCTATGTCCTATTAGCACATCATATTTTATTACACTATCCTCTACAACGTAAACGTCGATGGATTCCGATATTCCCTGAATTTCAATCTTAACTACAGATTTACCCAATGGTAACACAATGTTGTTTCCAATGCCGCGCATTGTCGGTAGTTGCCGTGTCGACCACTGAATGCCTAGCTTTTTCGCTACGCTATGACGCACCAATGTACACTGACTACCCAAATCAACATAACCGTGCAAAGATTGATCATTTATTTTAATAGCAATTAAGTATTTATCATTATCTACCACAAAACTATTCAGTGCCATAACTGTCTTCTCTTTACCTAGTTCTGACTTTGATGAATCGTTATTAGGTAATTTTGAGCAATTAGTAGACAAATGCCCTAGTTTATGACAGATACCGCACTTCAAGATTTTCTTAGAACATTGAAAGCTGTAATGACCGCTTTCGTTACAGTTAAAACAAGTAATAGATCTCGTATTGTCAACAGATCTTGTTGATTTAATAGCTGCTTGTTTAGAGGAATTGTTATCATTATTGTTTGTCCGTTTGTCATTGTTTCCCTTTAACCTATTTTCAGACTCTCGTGGTTGTTGTTTAATAGACTGAAAATACTTCAGTACTTGTTCCGGTTCTTCGCATTTTGTCGCTTTTGCACCTAACCTTAAACTACGATCCTCTATCCCGTATAACAAACAGTCAACTGCACGTTTGCCCTGAATCTCACATCGATTCAGTAAGTTAATCTTTTCATAATAATATAGCTCCAAAGAATCATTATATTTAACCTTTTTAGATAGCATTTCTGTTAACAATTCTGCATAGTCATCACTAGAGGGGAAAGATTCATTTAACTTGATTTTCCATTCGGGCCACGAAAACGACATTGACGGCAGAGTTTGATACCATGTCTTTGCCACTCCGCTTAGCTTAGGTAATGCGTAATGTATTATTTGGTCTTCGCCCCATTTATATAATTGAGCACATTCCTCTACTTTACTAAGCCATGTACTAATATTTTGACCTTTATTCATGGGATCAAACTCTGGTATAACATTGCCCAACATGGGGAACTTATTCCCTTCCGGGCGATTGTGATAAATTGTTTTTATCAACTCACTTAACAATGATTGAGTACCATCATCAAAATTGGAACGACTCACATGTCTGTGACTCCGTCGCATCGATCTCGAACGACTCGACCGTTTTGATAATCTAGAACGACTACGCCGCGTCGATCTCGAACGACACCGTCGCGCTGATCTCGAACGACTCTGCCGCGTTGATCTCGAACGACACCGTTGCGCTGATCTCGAACGACTCCGCCGCGTTGATCTCGAACGATGTTTGCGTCTCGAACGTGAACCATTTCCCGTATTTTTTTCAGTCCGTGCACCTTCGTTTCTTTTCTTCAGCATACTTTCCTCGCGTTCGTGAGGACTTGAATGTCGTCCTGGTGGTGTACTGCAATCTTTTTCATGACGACGTCGTTTACGTAGTGATTTTTCACGCGTATGGTGCGTATGCTCACTATTACCGTCCATATTTCAGCACAATTAAGAAAAAGTTCAAGGATGCACTGAGCGTGGAAATAGCTAATGGGTTTTCTTTATGCCACTTCTGAACTGAAGGCTTTATTCGATATTCAATAATACAACGTAGCATTAATCTGCTTTTATCACATTTATTCGCACTTTTTTGAAATAATGTTTTCTTTTCGCCAATTCGTAATAATAATCTGCTTGTCTCTGTCGAAGTCACCGAATCATCTCATGTGTCAATGTCAACAACGTCAGCTGTCACTTCGGCATAGACATAACAGTTAACAAAGTTGCCACACATAATAATCTAAAGTTAATAACAAAATATGTAATTTAAATACATTAGGTTGTTGATTCTTACATAAGATTTTGGAACACTCCATTTTTATAGTAATATTTGATGTCCAATCTTGGGCCTAGGACAGTATGGAGATTAGGCAATCCCCTTTAAGACTTATTATGCTTTTCTCATGGATTCCATTTTCAGAACTGGACTAAATTGAAATGGGACCACACGGGAAGCACCAGCTTTCAAATAAAAAAGAATTTTCAAAATCGGTTCACCCAGTCGAAAGTTCTGAGGTAACAAACATAAAAAAAAATACAGACGAATTGATAACCTCCTCCTTTTTTAAAGTCGGTTCAAAAAGAAAATAAACAATGACGTACCCACATAATTTTACGAGCTGGTTTAGGTACACCAGTAAACTAAAGTCACGTGCGATAGTGCACTTATCTTCTAGGTATGTAGATAAGTATATAAAATACTTTGCCCTGAATGACTGACTAACGGATCAACGCACAGCCTAAACCACTAATCTTAGAGACCTGGAACTTGGAGGGTGTGTTCTTTGTATAACGTAGGCAGCCGGTAAGAAAGGATTTTCCGAAATTCTACCCGTAAGGGGGTGAAAAACGAGGGCAAAGTTTGTATGGGGCAACGTGATTCCTTGGTCCAATCTACTTCTTTGCTTATTTATTTATTTATACTTCATGCACAAAGATACAAAGGCGGACTTACATTCTTTAACAGAATTGATGGAAGACGTATTTCGTATTTTATTGAAACTCATCGCCTAATGGGGTTAAATAGGGTAGAAAGTTATTTTGGGAGTGATTGGCATCGAAATTGATATCAATACTTTTTTGTCCTTTTGACACATGTTTGAAAACTCAATCCGAATTTATTCAAAAAACCGGACAAGTGCGAGTCGAACTCGCCCACCGAGGGTTCTGTTCAAATTCCGTGATTTGGTCACCCATATACCACACCCGCGACACTCCATAGAACTAGGGTTGCCATCACCTAATTTGAGATTTTTCCGAAAAAAATATTTTTATAATAAAAATACAAACCCAATATAAATTTTCATTTTTACATTTAAACAGCTTAACAATTTAACATTGTTTGACAAAATCGACTAATAAAATAGTTAAAAATGTGCACTCTTTATTTCTGAGGTAACTAAAATAATTATAGACACTCCTTTCTGGCATGTTTTGTTAAATAATCAAATAAACTACACACTTTGCGTCAATAAATTATAAGTCATATAGTTCCGATGAGTAGATTGAATATCCAAAATCCAAAAACCGTGGAGGTCAGACAGGCAGTCGCTCCATGTACAACACTGGTATTCAGCTACATCCGGTTATTTATCTATTTATGAAAAAAATAACGAGAGAAAGTTATTTTTACTTATTTTGGTATTTTTCTGACTTTCCAATTTTTGTTAAAATGTCTTTCTTTTCCAACAGGAATTTGTAAAAGTCGGAGCAACTTTATTATTTAGCAATTATTCTTAATTTTGATCAGAGAAGAAACCGTGTGTGTTTAGCTATAGTTTCTCTCCTTCGTCCATTGCTGCGAGACTACCGAAAACCTCTCTCTACGTTCGCATTGTGAGCTGGTATCAAAAAATAATACTATGCAATTTTAAGTAGTTGAGAATATAAATGGGCAATAGGCGTTTTAAAAAAAATCAGCCATAGCTGGTTTGTGCTTAACAGTTTATCTCCGTCACTAAGGCTCAAGCTAAAAATTTTTAAATTTGCCCATTCGTCGCCGGTGCGCCCGGACACTTTTTGACAACCCCTTCCGGAAGTCCCCCGGTCGCTATGACGATAAACAAGTCTCAGGGGAAGATACTAAAGGCTGCGGGTGTCGACCTCAGGACCAGCAGTTTTCCCCAAGGTCAACACTTGCTCTCGCGTCACCAGTCCTGACTCTCTATACAATTTGATTGACTGCACAACTGCAAACGTAGTTTACGAAGAGGTTTTATAAATAGGTATATATAGCTACGTTCTTAATGTTTTGTCTTCTTTACAAACATTTTCGGGTTTGGAATTTCAAGATTTGTTGTGTACCTACGTATGTAGTCTTACCATAAATATTGTCACGAAGAAAATATGTTTTTTTTATTGCAAATAATATTTATTACTTTTACAGTGTGTTAGTTTAATACATAAATATAAAACAATTTAAAATATAAAAAGCTTATTCGAAGTGGTCTCCATTGGCTGTAATACAGTCCTTTAAACGTTGAGGCCAGTTATAGTTAATAGAAGCACGCATTCCTTCCATGGGAAAATTCTTCAGTGCTAATCGTATGGATTGTTTTAGGGACTCCAAATTATCATGGCGTTTAGAGCAAGCCGTACTCTCTAAAACTGACCATAAATCATAATCCAGCGGATTAAGATCGGGACTAGACGACGGCCAGTCTTCAGCTCTGATGAAGTCCAAAACGTTCACTTCCAACCAAGACTGCGTGGACCGAGCTTTATGACCCGGCGCCGAGTCTTGTTGGAAGGACCATACTTGGTTATTGAACATGGTTTTGTTAGGGGCTTAACTACCTTCTCAAGAATGGTATCTTGATACACTTGTGCCGATGTTTGATACCTTTTTCATAAAAATATGGCTCAGTCACTCCTTCATAGCTAACACCCCACCAAACCATCACTGAAGTCGGGTAATGCCTACGTTGCACTCTGTCGACTAATTGGGAAGCTTCCTTAGAGCTCTGAGCATGAAAACGGTCATTTTGTTTGTTAAAATGTTGCTCAATTGTAAAGATTTTCTCATCCGTAAACAAAATTTTTCTGTGACCTCCCTTTGCGAACCGCTTCAGTAGTTGTTTCGATTTTACCACCCTATTCTTTTTTTAATTATCAGTTAAAAAATGACCAGTGCGTCTCTTATAAGCTGCAGGTCCTAAGTCATCTTTTAAAATACGCGACATGGTTCTGGGTGCTATCTTCATCTCCCGAGATAAAATCTTTTGCATTCGGACAGGATTTCTTCGAATTCTTTCCCTTACTGCTTTGACCACGTTTTTCGTACGAACGCTACGTGGACGGCCAGATCTTTTCACAAACAGAGGAGGTCTCATTGTACCTATTAATAGCCCGGTACACTAAACATTTGGCTAATACCAAGCGTATGGAGAGTTAAAAATTGCATTTTGCTCCATACCAACTTTGTGTAATGCAATCCTGTGATTGCATTACACAAAGTAGAAAGAGAACCGAATCGCTGTCGATTCGGTTCTCTTTCTCACCCCACTCCATTTTAATATCGCAAAATATTGTACAGACGCCAGCACATCAAGATACCCGAAACTGTAAAATTTTCCCAATCAACTTTGAACCTAATTCTTAAGCGATAAAGTTGAAAATCTATTAAAGAAATTTGACAGATTGTAGTAGCTTGATGTGCTGGCGTCTGTACAATGTATTGGCGCCAAAGTAGAAAACTCAATGAACAATCGTATAAAAATGACAGATTCCAAATTCAAATGTAATATTTTTCTTATTTTTAATTTAATATTTTTTTTTTTAATAATATATGGGGACATTTCACACACGTCCATCTGACCCCAAACTAGGGAGACCCTGTACTATGGGTGTCAGACAGCTGATATACATACACAAATACATTTTTTTTGTAAATACATACATATATAGATAAACAACACCCAAACACAAGACAAACACAAGTGCTCATCACACAAATATTTACCCTGGGCGGGAATCGAACCCGCAACACGCTGCGCAGCAGTCGATCGCTCAGCCACTGCGCCAACCGTGTCGTCAAAAATTGTAACAGTATTTATGGCCAGACTAAGTATATTTAAAAGTATTTTTGCAAACAGTAGGTACCTACCTATATTTAAAATAAAAAGGACAACGAGCCAATCGTTTTTAAATTGCGCAATATAGTACATACAAGTCAACTTCAAAAAAATTGTGCTTACATTTGAAAAAAAAACCTGTCCTCGGTTTTTTTGTCGTTGTCCCATTATTTGCTACTTTGTGTAACGACGCGCGATGAACTTAATATGGACATTTTGAACGCACTCGTAATTTTCTTAAATCTGGCAACATTTGATCTACCACCAACATATCAAGAAAATGTGGCAGCCATCTTATTTTACTGTCAGTCACAATGAGAGTCTCGTAACACAGATTTCGTAGTTGCAAATTCCCAACCGAGTGACGCAAATAATTCTGGCAAGCTTAGTGTTTTGCTTTATTATATTTCTTTCTGTAGTAGATAATTTAAATCTCGAAGATTTACTATAGTTTAATTTGTAAAATTCATTATACTTTTTCTCGTAGAATTTTTTGTTGGTTTTGTCACAAATCTTTTTGGTACTTTTGGGTGATTATGTTATGTTACACAAAAAATGACCTTAAGGTCTGTACATATTGTTTCTATTTTCCTATATAAAAATAATGTCTGTATGTTTGTTCCGGTATGCTTTCCTCCTATAACATGCATCCGGCTGCGTAAAAAATTTGGTGACATGTTGTGCGCACGCCCGTAAAAGTATTGAATTAGTAAAAAAAACTTATGTATTTGGTTCAATTTAATTGTATTAGCGGAATGCATCAAAACAAAAGTTTATGATTCGTAAGACGAATTCGACGTTGACGACAATGAGTAGGTATATTTTATAATCCCGAAAAGTATTTTAAAATAAAAAGAAAAGATTTGGGAAAAACCCAACACCAATATTAAAAGTATATAATAAATGAATAAATTCTGAAATTTCTTTCAATCAATTTAAAGTCACGAATTTATTCATTTTTGTTTTTTAACATAATATTACTACTTAATCATTACCTAATTTCGTTGATTTTATCTGCATAAAAATATTGTAAAAATATGTGTTTTTATTTTCTAAGTACATTTCCCATATAAATACTGCTTTATAAATTCCGTTATGTAACATTATCGTCTATTGTGTAACAAATTCCATTGTGTTTATTTTGCGTTACGTACATTTTTTTGAAATTGACTCAACCATGCATAAAACAGTTCTAATGTAAGTAGGTACAGTACGCAAAAGAGATAAGTATCCATGTCGTCGGGAATAGTTGAAGATTTCTTTGAAATCAATGGGGGCTTTCAAATGAAATTTTATTAAATCATTGAACTGTTTATTCTCTATAAATTGTATTTTATTTTATTCATAAAAACCTATCGGTTTATAAGTAAACTTCAACTGTTTCCGGCGACATGGATACTTATCTCCTTTGGTGACCGTACCTGAAGCAGTTTTCTTACGAAAATAGCAATTTCTAATTATTAATTTATTCTGGAGATGAACACCAACTAACCTTGGATAGGTAAAAGAAAAACCCAGTAAACACCGTTTTCTCGAGATCGTAGTCTACTTGTCATAATTCATACCCAGCAAAGCAAATATCGATGACAATGAAGAAATTATTCCAATTACACTAATAGGTAGGTACTAAACACACAAGTACCTATGCTTAGGTACAAAGACATTCCACAAAACATTGCTTACAAACGAACCGGTGATGAGATCTAATAACGAAATACATGCAAAGATAAGTAAACAAATAAGCGAATAATACGGCACATTGTCGGTTTTTTCGCGAGCCGAGGGAAGAAAACGTTTAATAATGAGACTGCCTATAAACGGGGCCGTTTCTTTTTATTTTGCCTCTTTGGCCTTTGTCTATCTTTGCATTTAACATGACCCGTACCTCTACAATCTTTCGTATCAACGATTCCACTTTTTATATCTTTGTTTCACCGCGAACCAGTTTTGGGCAGGAAATAGAATGTCCTCTTTATCTGACACAAAGTTGGCAACACTTAGCATTTACGGTCCAGATGCCAAGTATGGTTTGACGACGGTTTTGGCTCTATTACAATATTTTTAGAGAGATAGCAATGAGTAGTACTCGTAGACAGTCAGTTAAATATCATCGATATATAAGTACTACTTCTTTTGTGTATATGTTGTTGTCTTATGTTCTTTTTATGGCTATAGGTAGCGGTAATTTTGTAGCCGGTTTAGGTTACTGCGTGAAACTACTACCTAATGGTCTACACTTAAATTACGTTACTATTAGAAACCAGAAGGGGAAAACATTAAAAAAAAGACAATTATAAACAACCTAAGACTAATTTATTCCAAAATAGACTTAGTTCTAACAATATTTCAATAACTCGAGCGAACACAAATATCCGTTAGCATTTATATCAAGAAATACACAAGTACACAATATATGGAACGAACTCACTGTAAAGTAGTGTAGGTACCAAACCCTTACTGTCCGACGACTCAGCAACAAGCCAACATGAATATTTTTTTTTTTTTTTTTTTTTCTGAATGGCATCTCGCAGTTCAACCTGAGGGTTGGTTACTGCTTAACCGGACAATCCTGTGGTGCCTTAAAAGTGACTTTTAGGGCCTCCAGCCAGGGCAAAAACTTATAAACTAAGTG
The DNA here is from genome assembly GCA_947361185.1 of Charanyca ferruginea. Lineage (NCBI taxonomy): Eukaryota > Metazoa > Arthropoda > Insecta > Lepidoptera > Noctuidae > Charanyca > Charanyca ferruginea. Next base: position 13,049,670 of record OX376076.1, read on the forward strand.
ACTACGCTAAGGGCACCCCCTGTAGGGTACGAGCCTCGGCTTAGGTCGCCACTGAGAGAGGGCAGCAAAGGGACAGGCTGGATCGGGTCTCCATTAATTAGGGGCTATTTTAAAGCTAAGGGCACAGCGACGCGGGCTGGCGCTAGCAAGGGTCGGGGGGGGGGGGGGGGGGCGTTACGGGGTCGTCGCGAGGGACCTCGGCGGCGAGGTCGGAATGACGGTAATTTGTGTCTGTGTTTAACTAATGTGCTAGTGGCCCTATTTCTTTCTTGAAGGAGGGTAATAGCGTCATCTGGATCGGACAGGGTATGACGTGGACGACGGGTCCTGCTAATACGGGAAGGGGTATATCGGGCGGCCGCTACGACGAGCGGGTTGCGGTGTTTCTCCGCTTGATCGAAGAAGCGCTTGCAAGCGCGCTTCATGAACTGACGGATGGTCGGGAGTTTGAGATCGAGATGAAGGTTCTCGTTGCGAACATAGAACGGGGCGCCCGTTATTTTTCGCAAGAAACGGTTTTGTAAGGTTTGCATTCTGTGGAGACGGTATGCCTTTACGTGTGCGAATACAGCACAGGCGTAGGTCATGATGGGAACCTGAATCTCATCGAGCACGCGCTTTTATAGTACTCAGGTACCTTCACTACCAAAAAATATTAAAATGCCTAACATTACTACCATTGAAATAATATTAATAATAACTCAGTGGTTACTACTTATCTTCTGTAATTTTTGGAGTGTACTACGCCAGCTCGACAAATGGATGTGCGATTAACGCAAGAAGCTTATAGGTAAAGATGGAGCCAACACTTCGAACAAAAAGTTGAGTCAAATACCTACGTATCTCCATCTCACTCTCTGTGGGCCACCCCTCTCTTTTTAGTGTGGCCTGCTACCTTCTTATTTGAATCTCCTACTAAATTCTTCGAAATAGTCGTCACACTAACCAAATCAGAAGTTAAACTCTGTCAAATAATGTTATTATGGATCAGTAGTTGTACTATGATTAGTTAAGTTATAAAACATAAAATTTTAGGTCACACTCACGCGTCACGCATGCTATACTGGGTTGACGATCAGTGAATTACAATGCCATTTCCTAAGGAATCGGTACTGTGGCAACATTGACACTATGTGTCAACATAAAAATGGTCAATATGGCGGTTGTTTACTTTGCAGTTCACAGCTTCGTCTGGTATTTTTCGAGGTAATCATGGTTCTAATAAAATTAAAGAAATGTTGCAAAAATGAGTAGTGCGTGGTTGTGGTAATACGTAGTGTCCAGGAGGTGATATAAAATTTCACCCATATGTGTTAAAATCGTGATTTCTGACATTGAATCATTGTAAACATATTTCGTTGTTTTTTCATTTAATTTCTTCTTAAAACGTTTTACCAGTGTTTTTAACATATTAGTAAATGATAACTATATCAAGATCAAATACTTTTATATTGAATTTCATTGATTTTGTGCAATCTATTTGATTTTATTTAAAAGAAGTCGTACTGAAGTAGTGTGACCATATTGAGGATATATTTAGGACTTTGCGTGAGAACTTAACTAATTATACTAATACTAAGAAACGTGTGTATATTTAGTGACTGATATACACATACACTTACGGCAGTCAATTTTTATTTAATTTTAGTTGCTCATTATTCGGGTATTTTAATAACATTATTTTTTTAGGTTTCCTAAAAATAGTACTCAAAGAAAATTGTGGTTATCCATTGAGCCGTTGAAAATGAAGTTCTATGAAAGTGCAAGGATTTGCAATTTGCATTTCAAGAATCAGGTATGATTCAAGAACAAGGTGCTTAAAACAAACAGCAGTTCCTCCTATAATAAAACAGTAGGAAAGGTAAAAAGATATATAATGAGAGAAGAAATATAATGTTTCAAATATATAATAAAAAGCAACATTTTATAAAATTTATTATAATTTTCAGACAACAAGTTCACTACATGAAGAATCTATGGTGCAAATAGCTGCTCTGCCAAGTACTAGTTCTGTGCGTTTATAGTAATTCTCCACTTACGGAAATGGGAGTGAAACATGCTGGCTGCAATGTAGTTAAAAACAGTGTCGAAATATTCTTGAAAATATAAGCAATCTTAACAAGTTACCTGGTGTCCCTTTCCATTAATAAATATTAAATACATACCTTTTATGTCTATTTATTATCTTCTTCTTATCCCTGCCCTTATCCCATGTTATTACATAATAATGTTATTACGTAAAGTTTCAATTACATACTATATATTTTAACAAGTGAGTCATGCGCTCTGTTTAAGAGACATACGGAAAATATCTCGGTGATTTACGTGGTAAGAGACAGAAACTACATAGAGTAATGATATATAATCACGTATGCTAGAAAAGTTACAATAAATGATTTTAATTTGGGTGGTGTTTTTATTTTCTTTTTGAGGTTCTTACATAAATAAGCGTTCTTATTAGGGCCGGCGCTGTCTGACGTCGCGGCACGGCAAAGGATTTTATATTTGATCAAGTTATTTTTATTCTTAGTTCATCGAGTTTAGAATTCATATTACTTTATTTCTTTTCTAAATTGGAAGAAAAGGATGTTTCCTACCCCTTTTTCTATTGACAGGAGTAACGAGTATCGTTATTATTATACATAGATATTTTTAAAATATTTACTTATTACACTTCATATGATACAATAATATACATTGGAAACCTTAGTTTTGTATAATTTAGCAGCATTATTTAAATTTTGTAAATGTAAATACCATGGAGCCATTTACTAAGTATATTAATACCTATATGTTTGACAAAAATTAACATGGCGGTTGGGAGTATTGTCATGCTCGCTCAAATGTCTCGCTGATGGTGGCGCGTGTGTTGGATCATTCAGCTCCCTTCAAAATAGTTGAGCTGAATGGTGCTGATTCACGCGTCATGTTCGTGAACGGGCGCTGTCAGTAGAGATTGGTCAGCTCTTATCTGCCATGGACTTTATCTTGCTTCTTTTTTTGTGTTTTGAATTGTTAGATTGCCTTCGTTGTTTTCACATATAGAAGCAACAAGAATCATGTAACCAGACTTTGTAAAAAAATTGATTTAAAAGAGTGTCCGTGGAGTTTCTTGCTCGTTCTTCTCCATAGAGACCTACCTACGTTTTGGAACGAGCAACTAGCTTCAATCAACTCTCTGACTAACTGACCGACACCTTGACAATTCAAAAGTGCCTGTAAATGGTTTTAATTGAAATAAATGCTTTGACTTTGACTTACCTAATGCAATGTATACGCATACATTACGTAGGTATCATGATGTAAAGAAACTTAGACGAGATATTTGTTTATCTTAGGCCTTAATGGTAAACAGAATGTAGATATTTATAAATGAATACTTAAAGCGATGTCCTGGGTAAAATAAAATAAAGGTTACCTTACTTAGAAAGAGAGGGTTGGCCCACAGAGCGCGAGATGATAGATAGGTATGGCTTCAAGTAGGTATTCGAAGTGTTGACTCCATTTTAATCTACAGCTTCATGGATTAACGCTAGTGCGACAAAACTTTACTGCGACTTACTATAGTTCGAATGCACGCTAGTTTTGAGAATTGAAGCTCGACATCACTTTAGTGCGACATCAACATGAAGAATTAACATTTGTATTCTTCATATTATGTCTATTTGATGACCTCGATAACTCAGTTAGTAACAAATTCTTATCATATTACTTTACCGCTTTACGATTATAATTCGAAACAATGATAATTCTATTTAGAATAACAGTGTTATTGTTATAGCCTAGTACAGTTTTTTTTTGAAGTGTTTAAATTTAATGTTTGAAAGTTCAAACGAAAAATACACTGTTCGATTACTTTTTTTTTGTAAGCCTATTCTGTCCCACTCCTAGGCAAAGGCCTCCCTCCATGTCTTCCATCTTTCCCAATTCTGGACTTCATTCCACCAGTTTTGAAGGAATCCGTCCAATACGTCTCGCCATCTCCTTCGTGGCATGCCGCGGCCCCGTCTTACTGTCTCAGGGCTCCAGTTCTGTTTCATCGGAGCCCACAGTTTGTCCGACATGCGGCAGACATGTTCTGCTCAGTACCATTTAAGTTGGGCAGCCTTATGAGCCACGTCTGCTATCCCTGTTTTGGAGCGCAGTATAGTGTTTCGAACTGGATTCGTTAATTTAACACATAGTATACTGCGGTCCATTGCTCGTCGCAAACCTTGAGTTTGGACTTCTGGGAATGTCAAAGACCAAGTCTTTACCTATGGCAATAACTTAAGTAAATACAGCAACACAACACACAAACTAAATACCCGCAAATACCGGCTCTGTCAAACATGACATTTTTTCTACAGACCCTAACATGGTTCTAATTTGACATTATTTTTATCGACTTTTGCCACTTTAACATGAGATTATCTCGATTTCATCTATCATCTACTCGTCCTTTTTGAGCTCGAGATAAATTCGCAGTATAAAATACGTATTATTAGTAAACGAAACTTAAAAAATAACATGCCAGGCTGTACGGAGGAGAGAAGGAATTTATTCTATACTAGCTTCTGCCCGCGACTTCGTACGCGGATCCTGTTGCTTATGCCAGCGACAACGGGGTCGGCAAAATCGAAGATCTGAAACGTCTGATGTCGAATTCTAAGAGCCCGGGGACGGGAAACCAACGGGATGCGCGAGACGATTCGAGACGTTCAAAAAGTACAATTTTGAATCATATATACCTCCGATGGCGGAATATGTGGCGTAGTCAATCTTAGGAGTATACGTAAATGCACTCCGTTCCTTATCAACCCAAGGAAGGTCGCCATGCCCTACGGCTATATCTGAGACACATCCTATTCTTCAGATGATATCGACATTCTGTTCAGAGAATGTCGAAGTCGATCAGAATTCAAACGTTCGTTGCGCTCTTCTTCTGTCTCTTCCTGCCGTACTCTAGCAATTCTTTCTCTCTCACTTTCTAACTGATTATGGATATTTTGTTGTGTGCGTGTTCGGGACAATGTATGATAATCTCGATCAGCAGTTAGTCGTGCATCACGTTCATCACTCGTTTCAAAAGACCTGTTAGTAGATGTGCGAATACGCTGAGAACTCAAGCGTGATTCTGTATCGGTAAACGTTTCCGATTCGCGAGACAATGCATGTCGCTCACGATCAGCGGACAGTCGCGCTTCGTTCCGCACTTGTCTCTAGAAACCTAGAAGCAGATGCGTAAATACGCTGAGAACTCTAGCGCAATTCTCTATCCGTGAACGTCTCCGACTCGCGAGACAATGCATGACGTTCACGATCAGCGGTCAGTCGCGCATCACGTTCCCCACTTGTCTCTAGAGACCTAGAAGTCGATGCGTAAATACGCTGAGAACGCAGACGTGCTTCGCGATCTGAAGAGGTTTCCACGGAGCGATTTGCAGCCTGATGTTCTCGAACAGCATCAAGTCTCTCCTGACGCTCTTCAGTAGATTCTTGGGATCTTATGATCCTCAATCTTTTAGCTCCTTTGGAACATTGGGAAAAATTTGACCTCTTTCTAGGCATGGTTATAGTTTTATTGTGAAGAGATACCTGATCAATTAAAATCTAAGTGACTGCTCCCCTGCGTTACCGGGTATGCTACAGTGTAAAGGAAATGAAACACCAAAATAACATTAGCCCGAAGGCATATTTATTCGATAAAATAAAAAAATAAATGGGAATTTTGGCCAGTAGAGTCAAATTTTCAATGATATACCATCGTCATCAAAAATCAGCCCTAAACTGTTACCGCCTTCACCGCGTGGAGGTACTCCCAGCTTATATTATTTTATAAGATACAGTGAAATTAGTGATAGCTTTGATTTTCACATCAGATGTTTCTGATCTTCGATTTTTATAAGTCAACAGGAAATGCCCATCAGACCGAACAGCTTTTGCTAAGACGTCATTCCTATATGTGTCATGGTGTAGCTGGGCTCTTGGAGTTCCACATCAGGTGTTCCAGATCTTCAAATTTATTCTCTCAGCAGATAATGCTTATTACGTGGAGCAATTTTTGCTATGGTACCATTTTTGTATCTCTTATAGTTTAGCTGGTCTGTTGCGGTTCTGCATCAGGTGTTCAAGTTTCCAAGATAAATTATAGCCTATATGTTGGCCAGACTTAATACCTATACAACAAAAGAAAAATCATTCAAATCCGTCCAGCAGTTCCGAAGATTAGCGTGTACAAACAAACAGACAAACGGACAAACAGACAAACAGACAAACAGACAGAATTTTTTTTTGGTTTCGTGCTCTATTACTGTTTCTAAACCCCCCTCAATAATAATTTTTTTAATATATTCAATGTACAGACACAGTTTTTACTGTTTTATTATATGTATAGATTGCTACCTAAAATTATTGGGTGGTTACAAGTTAACTGTAACTGTGAACAGTACCCGTTGCCAAGTACGTGATTAATTAAAGGAGCTGTTATGGCTCTGAAAATATGGGCAATATAAACAGAAACTTATTACGATCGCTAGTTTTTTTTTCAAGGGAGTTTATTAACAACGTTGATGAACTCCCTTTTCTGATTATAGTAGAACTTCCTTTCTTATAGTAGTAAATTCAAGGCCAGCTGTATGCATTGGTGTATCTAGAGTTATTTTTCAGGGGGGGGCCTGGCCCCTGAGATGCCATGGCCGATGCGACGAAGCAGAGTCGACACCCAATGTTCTGTCAGCGAGTAGGTGCGATTCGATTAGTATCATAATTCATACCCTTTACAATTATTATAAACTTTTTTGTAGTGACAAAGTTCATAATAAATGTTAAGTTATTTTGAATTACATACCTATGTTACGTAACGTTTTGTTTGTTCCACATGTTTGAACAATGAACTGTGAACTGACGTTTTGAACTTAGTGCTTTTTCATATTCTAAAAAGTTTGCGTTTGACCGCAACTCCTCTAATCTTAAGTGATAATGTGGTCTAAGGTGGAACACGCTTGCCTAGGATAAACCGGTTCACTCGTAAGATACCCAGATTATACTTATCAGAGAACAGAGAAGCGGGCAGTGAATTCCATAGTCTGGCAGTTCGCACAATAAATATGGTATCAAAGCACTTGGTTCGAGACCATCGAACTTCAACCTTAAAGCGGTTACGTTTCGCCGTATCTCTGCTCGTCCGATGACGGAATAGGAATCGGGGAATTAAATTGTGCAATTCCAAAGCTCACTCTCCAAAATGTACCCGACAAAAGTCCGCGGCGATAGGCTAGCAACAGTGCGGCGATGTTCAAGGCTCTGGAGCCTAGCCTTAATCTGAGAGTCGTTGTCAATGAGCTTCTTGGCACGTCTATCAATAACTTCCAACGCTTCCAGTTGATATTTAGCTGATCCATCACAAAGGTGCAAACAGCACTCTATGCACGATCGAACTTGTGCTTGGTATAAGTTGAGCAGCTGTTCCGACGATAAGTACTTTCGCACCGTTGCGAGAACTCCCAGCTATTTGGCAGCTAATTGGGCCTTGGATTCAATGATTGACCCAAAGTTAAGATTTGGAGTCAGAGTAACGCCTAGAAGCTCAAGATCGGGACGGATACATGTCGGAAAGAAGGGGCCAGATGGAAAGGCCTCTTCTCCTCTCTGGTCCACTGGCCTTGTATACATCAAGATTTGCGTTGCGCTTTTTGAACCTCCTTTTGGCGAAAGCGAGTAGCTGGCAGCACGACCTTAATGGTCGTGCGGCCAGCTAAAGTTGGGAAGTTGCGTCTCCTGCATCAGGATGCGAAGATTCTGCAAATAGAGAAGCAAATAGGTTTGCTTTCTCTCCTGCAGTGTGAGCCAGAGAACCATCAGGTTTCAGCAATGGAGGCAGTGAGGGACGATAGAAGTTTGACTCGACCGATTTAGCTAGGGACCAAAAAGCTTTACTACCCGCAGGGTACGAGGCAAGTTTGTTTATGAATAAAGGGTTAAATTTATACCTAACAATAAATTTCTTACCAGGTATCTAAATAAAATAATAGCGTAATAAGTGTAAACAGACAACAATTATTGTCGAATAGTATGTAATATTATGTAAATATGTAGATAAATAGGCCGTAAATGATTTTTGTGTGAAGTTTCTTAGGAGTCCATCGTAGAATTTCGAATCGTTAACCGAACATCCTGGGGTGGGCACAAGACCATACTGGGGTGGGCACGGCCCACCCGGCCCCCCCTCTATATACGCCTATGGCTGTATGTCGTGATCGTCAGTCCTTTTGATAAGTGTACATCATTTAAATATCATAGGTTTTACTGATGATGATTATTGCAATATCAACCTTTGCTTTATCAATTGAGATGTGTGGTGATTAGTTATTTTATAAAATCTCACACATTTTTGTAATAATTTTTAACATATAATGATACAATTTTACATGATTGGTTACCATTAGATACCTAAGACTTAATATGACCCAATCTTCCATATTCCTATGATGTCTCTAGCTTGTCATGCTAATCATAGATAATACACTATAATACCCCAAGAATAAAATTTTAATAAAGTCAGTTTCATAAAAATAGAAAGAGTACTTATATTTTTTCATAATTAAATTACAAATGTAAAGTTTTGAGACTTTTCTTTGTACTTGTAGTATAAGTCGATATTACTTGCTAAAGGACACATGACTTTTATTGAGTGGGGACTCAATAAAAGTCATGTGCAATATGTAGAATCTTACTGTTTATTTATTGCTGATAACTAAATATTAGTCTTAGTGACTGTAGAACTTGCGGTTTCCGTTTAAATCTAAAGATAAAGATAAAGATATGTTTATTGCATAACTGTGTACATTAAGTTCTTATTAATATAATAAACATTACATTATTAGTTTCAACAGTCTACCCAAGTCGGATATGCAAAAGAATTTTTATAAATTAGAAAGTTAATAAATATTATTTATTATCAAAAAATTCATGCAGATTATAATATACATTTTCAATTAACATTTTTTTCAATTTATTTTTAAATATATTTCCATTTAATTGTTTAATTGCTTGCGGTAACTGATTGTACACACGAATAGCAGTAAGTGTAAAAACAATAATGACATTGATTATAGGTTAAATTGTATTTTAGGTAAAATGAGTTTGTATTTTGTGGGTAGGTATTTCGTAATCCGCAAATTCTAAAGAAAAACTATTTACTACAGAAAGGAATATTCATTACAATTATTTTCATTAATTTACTTTTCTGTACATGGGTTAATTTTTCTGTACATAAGTGGGGCAGAATCTGGCATTGTCATTTCATAGGTCTAAGTCAACGGGAAGTACCCTATAAATTAGGATTCCCTTGATAGTATCGAAATATACGTTTTTATGTTTTTTGTGTGTTTTTACGTATATGCGGTATAAACGGCCGTATCTTTTTTTCACGTTAACATAGAAGGTTGATTTTTTTACAGCTTCTAGGGACAATAGATTTCAGTATATGGTTTTAATTTCAACTCGATAACTCCACGCGTTCCCGACATAAAGGGTCTTGACAGACAGACAGACCACGTACAACAAAGTGATCCTATAAGTGTTCCGTTTTTTTCCTTTTGAGGTACGGAACCATAAAAAGAGAAAAGCTTTCTAAAACTAAAAAATTATAAATAACTTTAGCACAGAAGTGAACACATGTCATAATATCATAATATGACTTCAGTTTCGGAAGTCAGCGGCTTTTGTTCTGTTTGTCGTTTTGTATTGCCACCGACTTCCAAAACTTTTTATAAAAAGGTCATTTGAAGGACCTACTTCACGCCGGAAATATGCCTTATGTTGTAACAGGATATATGATCATCGGTAGTATTCAGTACTATAAATAAAATTATAGTAATATCATACAAGCCCCGGCCTCAAATCAAACGACTAACGAAACCTAACGAGAAATAAAACTTGTAGATGTCAATAGAACCTTAGTCAGTTTCTGGAATATCCAAAAATACATCAATCGATCTAAGCTGTTAATAAAGTGCTGTAAACCAAAGATCTCCAAACATGGCGGTAACTTGGCGCGAATAATTCATGTATCTGGGTGTGTGGTGGGCACTTTTGGAAGCCTATAGATAGCACTGAACTCTGTGGCCGATGAAAACTTTTGTGACCCGAATTTCAGCTCCCAATATAAAGTCTAACTTCTTATCTGCGGAAACTTCTTTCTTTCTTTCTCTAGTCTCAACACAAATTTCTTTACACGAAACTTACTCTTTCATAAAAATATTACGCTTGAAAAAATAACATCGAGCGACAAGTGCAAGTGTAAAACCGTGTTCGCTTTACAATTCCGCCCCAAAGGTGGCTAAAGTTTTCCGTCACATGGCGACTAGGTAAATGTGCATAGAATCGCACGGGTTTTCTACTAGTAGAAAGTCCGACACGTCGTTAACTTGCAAGTTGTTCCAACAGATTACTTGATGCGATAGATATGCAAGTACTGGCGTATTTCAAACTTCTTGGTTTACAAGCCTGCCTGATTTTTAACCTACTTTTAATCTATTGAAGTTTTGACGTCGGAGTCGAATTTAAAAGAGGCATTGCGGTATGTTTGTGATTTAGTGAGCTGGTTGGCTTACTAAACTACCAACTGCGGCTGAGCTAAAACTTGTTTAAACTTCTTATTTGCGTGTATTTTTGTAGATCAGTCTCTAGTTTGTCTCAAAGAAGGCATTGGTTAAGTCAAGGTCGTGAGGGCTGTATTTTATCTTTCGAATTTAGGCTTCATTTACTTGGGGTCTTATAGGCTAGTCGTCTTTTTGTGTAAGCAGAAAAAAAGATCTTTATTTATACAATCTACTACGTTAAAGTTGTCTAGCATTTTATAGTCCCGGTCTAGCGAAGCGAACACACCAATTTGGGAACATTTTCGGTTTTATTTCTCGTATATTAATATCACAGTTGATGATTGATACTACCTCGTTACGGTTTAATTGGACGTCCTGCTACGCTAAATTGATTGCGATGGGCAATTAGGTTTTCGAATTAATTAATTAAGGGTAACATTCAATTATAACGGGTGGTAAATTAAGGCTGGTAAGCAGGCGAACTTGGTTTGAATAGATTTGGAGTGTTTGCATGTTTTGTATGTACGTAATTCACAAACTAATTGGCTGTACGTGAGTGATATGGTTTTACATTATAACTCGCGTATATTTAACCCTACATTACCTATGAATGGGTGGGCTATAAATGACGATGAAGTTATTCTTTTCATTCGTAATAACTTCTTCTAGTTTTATAAATAGGAAAGTATGTATGGAAACGTGAACATAATGATTATTTATACTTAACTATTGAATAGTAAACAGGTTGCAGTGAATTTAGTTCTCATGCAATGAATAGCAGTGCCTTCAAGCGTGTACACAAATAATCATTGAACAGATATCATAACAAGGCCACGAAAAATCGTAACTAGAATAATTTAACTAATTGGCTTTTATTAATAGTTTATTTTTGTAAACTAACAATTAGCTAATTAAGATTTAATACACTCGGCGTCACAAAAATCGCACCTCTTTAAGAATTCCCTTCAAAGTCATTTTAACCCTATTAATCAATGGTATACATATGACTATAAGGTATAATTGGAAAGGCAATTTATTTAAATTTCAGAATAAATCAATGGATTTGGTTTTTTGTTTACCAGGGAATAAAAAAAAGCAAGCTAATGCAAATGATTAAAAAGTTAAATTTTATTTTATCAGCAAAAATTACAACAAAGTCCTTAAAACTAACTTAAAACCTAGTGTTACCCCCCCTAGCCCTGATGACTGCTTCCATGCGTTCTCTCATGGACCTTATTAATGTGACAACAGTCTCTTGTGGAATGTTGTCCCATTCTGCAACGACGGCATCTTGAAGGTCTTGGAGAGTGGTAGGGCCGGATTTCGTGCCCGTACGTTTCAGTTCATCCCAAAGGTGCTCAATAGGGTTCAGGTCTGGACTTCGCGCCGGCCAGCGCATAACAGGGATGCCAACTTCTTGCAGGTAGTCTCTTACAATTAAAGCGGTGTGACAACGGGCGTTATCGTGCATTAACGTGAACCCACTGCCAACAAAACCCGCATAAGGGACAACCTGCTCCTCTAAGATCTCTGTTATGTACCGAGCAGCAGTCAGCGACCCTTGCCCGCGAGCACTTCCAGTCCGAGAAACACACACAAGGTTCGTTTTACCGTCGATTGACATGCCGCCCCAGAACATGCACGAGCCACCCCCGTATTCCACTGTCTCTTGAATACAGGCTTGTGCGAATCGTTCCCCTTGCCTCCTATACACTCTTCGACGCCTGTCGTTGCAGAAAAGACACACCCTCGTCTCATCCGAGAAGAGCACAGCCCTCCATTGGTCTATTGTCCAATCCACATAGTCACGGGCAAATTGCAACCGGTCTCTCCTATGCTGTGCAGTCAATTTGGGCCCTGTAGCAGCCCTATGAGCTGCAATTTTCTTCTCCCGCATTCTTCTTCTAATCGTGGAGACGCTTACAGAAGTTCTGCGAGCTGATCGCAGTTGTTGTTGCAGCTCAACAGCATTGGAGAACCGATTACGTAAAGACGTCGAAACAATGAAGCGATCGTCTCTTTCGGATGTGCACCGTTGTCTTCCAGATCCACGTCTTCGGATATAGCCACCAGTCTCTTGGAAACGTTGGAACACTCGTTGAACGGCAAAACGACTCAAGTTCAGTTGCCGAGCAACATCACATTGCCGCATCCCTGATTGCAGTAGTGCAATGACTTGAGCGGCTTCATCTGCAGTGGTATCCATCTTCTGGGGTATTTTTCTTGCTGTAGCTGTTCACGTGTGTTCACTTCAAAGGTTGAATAGCGAATGACCCACATTTAACCCGGGTCGCCCGTTTTATACCCTTGTAGGGAGGTGCAATTAGTGGCCGTTGTAATGCGTATTTTGACAACATTTTTTTTAACGTTACGTGCTAATGAGATCTGTTGTGTTTAGGAATTCTAACTGTTGTTAATTTAAAGGTCGTTAAACATACTTTTAATTGATACCAATATTAATTGGGTTTAATGTATTCGTTACTGGCGGGACATGTTTTAAACTTATTTTCGAAAAGGTGCGATTTTTGTGACGCCGAGTGTATATTAAGGACCGCCACGTCAAAAAAGAAATAACGTGCCTTCGGTGCTAAGCTACGAATTACGTAGGGTACAAGTCTGTCACTGAGTAGTGACCGTGGCGTAATGGTGGGCATACTTTGGTTTGATGGTAATGAATAACAAGGTAAAGTAAGTAAAAGGTACAGTAACAATACAGTTAATCAAATAGACCATTAAGGAACCACAGTTCGTATAGTGGCCAAGCCACCCAATGATTATGCGTGATAATCGAACAAACCCTTAAGGTTACAGTTCGTACAGCAGCGATAGCCACCCAATGATAATCGGACAAACCCATATGGCTACAGTTCGTATAGTAGCATAAGCCACCCAAATACAAAGTACTGCAGTATCGCTCGCTAGCAGCAAGCCAATACTTACAGCTAAGTGAATATACAGCTGTGCTGTACCAGATAAATCGACAATAAGTATGGTCGGGAGCAAGTGCTCTTTATCGAGTCGAATCCGAGGATCGACTGCCTAGCATTTTTTTTTTTCGGAATTACATCTCGCAGGTCAACCTATGAGGTTGTCGGCTGCTTAACCGGACTTTCCTGTGGTGCCTTAAAAAATATTATTTTAGGGCCTCCAGCCAGAACAAAATAACTTACAAACTAAGCGACTAAACGCTAAGGGCACCCCCTGTGGGGTACGGGCCTCGGCTTAGGGCGTCGCTGGGAGAGGACAGCAAAGGGACAGGCTGGATCGGATTTCCATTATTAAGGGACGAATTTAAAGCTACAGGCTTAGCGGCGCGGGCTGGCACGAGCAAGGGTCGGGGAGGGGACGTACGGGGTCGTCGCGGCGGCCTCGGCGGCGAGGACGGAATGACGGCGGTCTGTGTCTGTGTTTGTTTACTGTACTGGTGGCCTTATTGCTATCCTGGAGGAGAGTTATAGCATCGTCAGGGTCGGTCAGAGTATGTCTCGGTTGTCGAGTCTTACTAATACGGGAGGGAGTGTACCGGGCGGCCGATACGATCAACGGGTTCGAGTGCTTGTCAGCAGAGTCGAAGAAGCTTGGCGGAGCGTTTCTTGAACTGCTGGATGGTGGGGATTTTTAAATCGAGATGGAGATTCTCGTTGCGAAGGTAAAAAGGGGCTCCTGTGATTCTTCGCAAGTAACGGTTTTGGAGGGCTTGCATCCTATGGAGACGGTATACGGCACAGGCATAGGTCATACGACGAATGCATGCCATGTAAATGCCCAATTTGCACTTGAGTGGCAATTTGCTGCGTGCATTCAACATGAAGTAGAGCCTACCGAAAGCAAAAGCACCGTCTTTATGTGCACTCCGAAAGTAAGATGGTGGTCGAGAATCACACCTAGAACACTAAAATGTGCTAAACAAAATTTCAAGTAATCAAATAACAGAAGATTAATTGTCATAAATAAACAATGGTAATTTCATAAAGTAAATCGCTTTACATTCAAAATAACGTGTTATCAATTGTTTTGAATAAAACCATCGGTTACAATAATCGAAATAAATTACCAAAATGAATGTGTGCATACACTGAGTACTCAATAAATCATGTTTCGAATTAATAGACTGCAATGTTCTGGCACCAGAGTGCAGCACTAGCATAGTCCGTAAACAGTTTATCGACGAGTCGTTCAAAGCGTGAAATTCTGCCTTTAATTGAGTTCAAAATTGGGAAGTGTGTTATATTTTACAATAATGTATCAATGCTGTGTATTTAGATGAAGAAATGAAGGGAATTATTCATTTCCAAAAGAAGAAAATGTTCGAAAACTTTGGGAAGCAGCTAAAAATCACTTTAAAATATGTTCAGGTTAAGTATTCAGGTGAGATAGTCGCATTTACAGAATAACGTTCACATTTATCATGTAAGACAACCAAATATTATTTTATTCTGAGCATAACCTAGAAACCACTTTCAAATGGTCGTAGGACTCTATAATATGGTTAAAGTACAGTTAGGTAAGTAAGATGAATTAAAACTTTGATATATTTTCACAAAATATCTAGTTATTACAATTAATAACATATTATAACAAGAATACGAGGTTATGATTTACGGAATGTGCTAGCGGCGCCCTCTGCGCCGAGTTTCGCGTAATGTTCCCTATTGATAGTAAAATCAATTCAAGAGAAATAAATCAACAAATTCTGTTGACTCCCCACAATAGTAGGTAATTAAAAACTGTCTCCGACATACATTTATGTAAACACTATTAACCTTATCATTCCGATAATTCCAATTATATTTTATTATGGGTAATACCCAAAGACTATAGTTTTGATAATACCTACAACAAGGGTTATACCCAACTTGCTGTTATGATGAGTCACTTTCTACATAAAATTATAAACGGCCATTATAAGGAGAACTGTGGTACTTTATTTTTTATTTTATTTTATTTATTAGGGACAAAAAACAGTTACACGTTACAATATTAACATTAAGTTAAGCATAATAGTTAAAAAAACGCATAACCCACACCATTGTCCACGGGATAACATACAATTTAAAGAAATAAGGAAACGGACGCATACAGAGAGGGCGAGAAAGAAAACATAAATTAACCCGAAAGGTCACACCAGCCCGGATAGCGCTCGCCGTCCAAAGTAGGTCTGTTATCACCAATCGGATTACAACATGACATTAACCTCAGCAAGAAGCAGTCATCGTTAAAGATGACTAGCACTAGCAAGTAATTCAATAGCCATTTTTCTAAATTTGCTCTGATGGTGCGCGAAAATATCCAAATCTATAAAATGAGAGTTGTATGTTTCTAATAATCGACGGAGAGGTGCTCGCTCCCCAGCATTATTTCTACATTTCTCTGTGTAGAACAAGCGGGGTGCTCGCATCTCCCGCCTATTAACAGTTCTAGGTACTACATAACATTCATAATCTATTTGAAATTTCCATGCAATTAAACCTATTGTTGCAAATGCCATACAACATCATAACTATCAGCAGTTTACGCCTGTGCTCCAAGCTTAATATTTTATACTTTTTCCATCAGATCTGCATAAGAAATCTTGGTGTGGTAACACTTATAGTGAGTTGCGCGAAGAAATTTTTTCTGTACCATTTCTAGTCTGTGCTTATATTTACCGTAAAAAGGGCTCCAAATAGGCACCGCGTATTCCAATTGGGAACGAACTTAAGTTTTATATAAGAAGAGAAAAGTAGAAGTCTTTTTAAATTCTTTACATGACCGCATTATGAAACCATACATTTGAAAGGCTCTATTAATAATGTTGTCAATATGGATATCAAAATGTAATTTACTGTCAAGTAGTACGCCAAGATCACGCGTGTGTTAGATTTATACCGATGTAATTAATATATAACAACGTAATTCGTGTTGTAATATAAAGTAATAGGTAATTAATTTTTGATTAAATGCAGTAGAAGTATAGTAAATAACATCGTTTTAAATAGAATAAAGTGTGTTTAAACTTTGGATAGCAAATAAGTATGAATCACATTTGCTTGTCATCGTTCATGAATCATACTTGTTTGTCGCCGCTTATAAAAGCGAGTGTTCCGACTTCATTGAATGACTTTTGATCGAAACGTTGATCGGTACGGAGCTCCCGAAGAAAATAACAGATAAGTATAATTATGATGATAACTATGAAAGGCTATGTATATGTATAATTTAATATTAAATTATATGTACCTAGTTGTTATGACATGAATGATGTAACCTAAATTTGTAAAATATTACTGATTTTAAAATAGTGTTCATGGAGTTTCTTGCTCGTTCTTCTCCATAGAAATCTACCGTTTGGAACGAGCAACTAGATTCAACTTTCTGACTGACTCTGACAATTCAAAAGTACCTGTAAAAGGTTGAATTGAAATAAATGATTTTGAGTCTGAAATATTACAATAAAATATATGTTTCCTAAACAAAGTATTTTCATTTCACTATTCTGTTCTAAAATAATAATATTCTTTGAGTATATAAGTATGTGTATTTAATTGAGAGCTATTAATTGCTTTTTGGTGTTGCTTTTATTTCCCTTTTATTCTAACACGTGCAATTTGTTTTATTCAAGTTTATATCATTTATCGAGTAAGGATAATTAATACTTGCCTTATTTTTTGTAAAGGATATGTAATGACATTTTGGTAAACTGAGATGAAGTTTATTGTCAAAACAGTATTGCGAAAGTCTGCGTAGATCATCTTGTAATAGCAAGCAATCCTGCATACTCATGCAGGATTTAAAAAATTTGATGTCATCGGCGTACATGAGGAATTTAGAGTTAACTATACAGGATTTTATGTCATTTGTGAATAATATAAATAATAAAGGACCCAAGACTGAACCTTGGGGCACACCGGAATCGACAACTGTGTAATCAGATTCGTATCCATTGATGACAACTTTCTGTGTTCTATTGAATATGTACGACACAAACCATCTGAACAGATTCCCTCTAATGCCGTTGAAAGCAATTTTGTCTAACAGCAGTTTGTGGTCCACCTTGTCGAAAGCCTTCCGAAAATCAGTATACACAGCATCAACCTTTATCCATATTTTGAAATAAAAATTGCGTAAAAATCATTAGGTTTGTACTGGTTGATCGCGATTTAACAAAGCCATGCTGTTCGGGAATAATGAGATGTCTCAGATGAGGAAACAAATAACTGTGCACTAGATTCTCGAAAAGCTTAGACAAGGTGGACAGAATGGAAATAGGTCGATCATTTTCAATGTTGGCTTTGTCTCCACTTTTGTAAATGGGAGTAATAAAGGCTTTTCCATATGCACGGAAATACCCCCTCACTTAAACATTTATCAAACAGTAGATGTAGCGGAATACAGATTTGTTGTGCCGTATGCTTAAAGAATGTAGGTGGGAGACCATCTGGACCAGGCCCTTTATTTAGATCCAAGGACAACAATGACTTAAGCACGTCACACTTTTTGATAAAAATTTGGGAAATACAGGCCGATTTCTCTACAAGGATATCGGGAGGTACCCAGCTCATAGGGTCGAAGGTTGAAGGCTCGTACACCGAGTTAAAGAACGTGGAAAACAATAAACATATCTCGCCAGGGCAATTAGATGATTTGTTTTTCTAGTACATATTTGCTGGAAGACCGGAGCTTCTCCTGTGAGAGGTTTTTCTGTTTTTTCCACCTGATCCAAGCTCGTTCCTAATTTTTGAAGATTTTAATAAGTGGAGCGTTAAACCAAGCAGGAAAGCTAGATGCCTTAGGTCGTTTGAGTGGGACATGTGCGCGTATAATCCCATATAAGTACTCATAAAAGACATCCACTGCTTGTTCACTGGAGAAATTAAAAAAAAGTTCATCCCAGTTCATCTTATTTAGTTCAGTATTTATTTCTTGATAGTTAGCTTTATAATAATTATATCTCTTAGTGGACTGACGTCTCATAGGTGAATAATTTGCCTCAAGTAAAGTCAATGCAGAAAATGGCGGATGGTGATTATCAGGCGGGAGCAGTGTGATGCCAGCCTGTATTTGACATTCTGTATTGGAAATGAATAAGTCTAGGCCACGACCTAAGTTATTTTTAATATTATATTGAGAAGCATTCGTGATAGAAATAAAATCGAATAGACACCGGGCAACGTTATTTTGCGGACGAGTAGACAAATATTCACCGGCAATAGGCCATTCAATTTCGGGTAGATTATAATCACCCGCTAGGTAAAATGATTCAGTGCATAGCTCAGTGAAAATATTTTCTAAAACACATAAATAAGACAAGTATGCGTCATCATGCGTGCGAGGAGGTATATAGGCAGCGCTAATTACGTGGTGTTTATCGGAGTGCGGCGCAGGCAGTTTTATAACAACATGTTCGATGCCAGTGAGAGGACGTGTCAACATTCGTATAGGCTGGAGCTCACGCAGTACGGCTATCAGAACACCTCAGCCCTCGCGCTTGTTTGAAGTGGCCCGGTCCCGGTCGTCTCTACACGAAGTAGCGGTCGTCTATGAATTCACTGTCCATTATATTGGGCGTTAGCCATTTATTTATTTATTTATTTATTTATTTTTACTTTAATTACCACGGTTTACACCACTTACAATAATTAAAGACAGATAATATTAGTTATAGAAGAGAAAAGAAAAAGGAAAACACAAAGACAGATACAAAAACAATAAAAATAAACATCTTAATTAAGTTTAGGTTCCACATACACATTCATCCATTCCTCTCACAGTACTTCTGACACACCAATAAAATCTTCGTCCACTCATCCGCCATGTCTCAGTTAATATAATTACGTCAAACGACAAGGATAGAATATTAGTATAAAGAGTGTGTAATTTAGTAGGAATTCCTCGAACGTGGAATAATACAATTCCACGGACCCCTGTCAAAGAATAAAGGCTTGGAGGGGGTTTGGAATTATGATTTTTAGGTAAAGAAAACAAGCCTTATTTCGAGTTCGTAGCTTGACCGAGAAATGCAGAGTCACGAACTAGAAAAAAAAGAAGGACTCCGCGCCAAGCATATTAAAAGTGAAGCACCTAAAGTACGCCGGACCGAGACGCACACATAGATCAGTACGGTCGGTAGTCGGTACTTTCGGCGCGGAATCCATTTTTTCTGGTCCGTGACTATGATGTAAATGTGTGCGTGAGGCATGTTGGTACAAACGGTCTGGCTTACTTAGGGTGCTTCTCTTTCGATATGCGTGGCGCGGAGTACTTCTTTTTTTTCTAGTTAGTGTGTAGAGTTTACCACACAATTTCATAATAAATATGTTGTGAGATGGTTAACTGACCTGCTCACGAACCCCTAAGGGGTCCGTGGACCCCACTTTAAGAAACCCTGATATATACAGGGTGTATGGTAGATCGATGCAAAGCCGTACCTAAAGTGGAGCTAGTATAGACTATTTATAACCATTTGAACCGAACTTGTCTTAGACGAAGAGTGACTATTATTTTTTTGCAAAATTTTAATGATGATGATGGACCTAAAATATAACAGTTAGTTGCAAATGATGGCCAGTTTGAAAGATAAATCATTGTTCTTTATTGTCGCATGAAACAAATGCTTTAATCATGTCTTTATAAATTGCTTACACAATAAGTTCTTTGTTTACCTTAAATAAAAATAAATTATGTATTTAATCCATACGTTGTACAGTACGCAAAAGAGATAAGTATTCATATCGTCGGGAATAGTTGAAGATTTCTTAGAAACCAATGGGGGTTTTCACAGGGTTTTCAAATGAAATTTTATTAAATCATTGAACTGTTTATTCTCTATAAATTGTATTTTATTTTATTCATAAAAACCTATCGGTTTCTAAGTAAACTACAACTGTTTCCGGCGACATGGATACTTATCTCCTTTGGTGACCGTACATAGTTTTCAAGATTTCTATTGCCCGTTAATCGACCCAAGTTAGGCGTGAATCGATTGTGGTATGCCGCCCAGACGAATGTGTCGAGCGAGTGTGGATGCATGCATCAATTCCCTTGTGCTTGTAGAAATGTGTTGATTTCCATCAGCTCGATTAGTTTCAACTGCAGGATCGACTATATTTCCAAGTAAAGTTCCTAATGATCGAAATTCATCAGGGGAATTTCGGGATCGTTGAATTACTGTATTGTAACAATTTCTTAATACATTATAAGGAATAAAATGATGACGATAACCGTTTGCGTGAACCAAATATCCATCACTATTGCGATAGCTTATTCGCAGTACCGAACAGGGTATATTTGCTCTAGGGTCTCCTACGATCTTCGGGTGTTAAGAAATGATCCACTGATCCCACTCGTTCAATGATATATATATATATCACCGGTATATATCACCATATCCCCCGATATCATCGTAGCGAAACTTTTGTCTAAGTATAAAAAACACTAAAAGTCTACAAAAAATGGATATTATTCTTTCCATATTAACGCGGGTGTTCGAACGTGTGTTCTTAGTGTAAAAATTACGACGATTGGGATTCCCTAACGAGTCTTGATAATTTTTAACCCTTGACCCTCAAATTATAAAACAAAAGGCAGATAGGCCGTGCGGAATACTGAGAGTGTGGCCATCAAAGCAAATACAAATTAAAAAACGAAACCCTACAATTCGCTTCGCGCTGTACTGACACGAGTCAGTAAGTACAGCACGAAGCGAAGCATTGTTAAAAAAAACAAATACTAATACAAACAAAAATGCAAAAGCGCATACAATCACGAGATTGTAGGTATTCGTTGTTGAATTTGTATTTGCTTTTGTGGCTTCACTCGCAGTGTTCCGCACGGTCTATCTGCCTTTTGTTTGATAATCTGAGCCTTGACACGCGATATTTGTTTGATAAAATGTAATTTACGTACTATATAAACGAGCTACTAAGGCATTGTTGATGCTTGAGCTTGTATCGTGTGCGTGGAGCAAAATGAGAGTATTTCTTCTATTAGTGTTGATAGCGTCTTTGACGCATTTTTCATCGTCAAAACTTGTCAGTGGTAAAATTGCCAGCTTATATGTTTCCATGGGAAGCGTAGACGAACAGACATATGTTAAAGTGACAATGGACAGCAATGATGAGATTGGATGCTGGGAGCAAAATAATGATGACAAATTTAAGCCCTCGAATCGAGTAATGGTGTATATCGACCTTGCTAAAACGGCAATGATTTTGGATTATTCGGTGTCTCAAGAGAAGGATGAACAGTGTAATTTAAAAATACATAAAGCATAATTTTAAGTGACCCGTAACATGTCATGTGTGTGTCAGTTTGATTTAGTATGTATGACAATCCTGTATAATGTCATGTATGTATGCAAATGTCTTAGAAGATCATACGATTGATACATGATCAGTTTGTATTTTTTCACCTTTTTGTTTTTGCAATTACCTAGTAACTGAGTGTAAGCCTAAAAATAAATAAATATATAATAATAACTAAAATATTGTCAATTGAAATATTTGGTTAAGTAATAATATTTTCAAATTTGATCATTATTATTAGAGGATATTTTGGAATTTAAGTACATAGTTCATATTTACATGTATAATATGTGATTTTACATGTACCTATAATATGTGATTTTCTCTTTTTTTTCACCAAGTCGTATTAATAAATAGTGATATAGTTCTTACGACATGGCGGTGAAATATTGCTTCAGTTATTGGTGTCTCAAGAGAAGGATGAACAACGTAATTTAAAAATAAGTGCATAGAGCATGCATGCAAGTTTGATTTTGTACACAAAGAGATTTATACTACTTATTATGTATGACAATCCTGTAAATGTCATGTATGGATGCAAATATCTAAGATCATTTAATAACATGCATATTTACCAAAATAAAAAAATATGCACGATTGTACATTACACGATTACACATTCATAATCATGTATTTTGTTTTTTTTTCACCTTTTTGTTTTTGAAATTCGAACCTATATTTCTGGGGTTCCACGAGATACGCTCTTACAAATTGAATAAATTCCATCATAAGCTAGTCTACCAAAGAGCTCCATAAAATTTGTGAAAAACGGGAACGTAATTAAATAATGATTATTATTGACAACTATCTTCTGCCCGTGACTTCGTCCACGTGAATGTCGGTTATCATGGATGCAGGTGAAGTTGCGAAATAAAAAGTAGCCTATGTCTTTCCCCAGGGTTCAAACTATTTTTCCTTTAGGTTCTAAACGACCACTTCCCAAAACGTTCACTTTCCCAAAACGTCCACTTCCCAGAATGTTAATTCCCTAAATGTCTATTTCCCACTTCGTCTACTTTCCCAAAACGACCACAAATCTACATTGCCCAAAAAGTCCACTTCCCATAATGTCAACTCTCAAAACGTCCACTTTCCAAATAGCATACCAAATTTCAACAAAATCGGTTCAGCTGTTTCATCTTGAAAGCGTAACTTTCGCATTTATAATATTAAGTATGGAAGTATGGATTTTATAGTAACTGACTGTACTCCTTGTTAAAAAGCCTAAAAATATATAAATAAATAGTAATAACTCTAATATTGTCAATTAAATATATTAACTAATTTATTATTAATTTATTATTTGGTTAATAATATTTTCAAAATTGATATTTCTATTAGAGGATATTTTGGAATTTAAGTAGTTTATATTTACATGACATATAATATGTGAAATTGTAAAAGTCACATTGGTACTTGCTCGTGCCCAGTTGTGAACCCACAACCTCGTGCATGAGGGGCAGGC
Organism: Charanyca ferruginea; assembly: GCA_947361185.1. NCBI lineage: Eukaryota > Metazoa > Arthropoda > Insecta > Lepidoptera > Noctuidae > Charanyca > Charanyca ferruginea. The sequence continues at coordinate 13,073,000 of OX376076.1, forward strand.
TCCTTAACCACGGAACCATCACGATATCTTTCATGTGACTGTTCATTGTACAGTCACGAGTATAAATATATATACAGATTGAAAAATTCAAAAGCAATTTTCTCGTGAAATAACTATTTCAACTTATAGATGAAACCTATTGTATAGTACTTTGAGATCAAAAATACCATAATAATATATAGTTATTTTTTAACAAAATTATTTTTTGTTGACAAATACATATTGTAGTTCGTTTTTCTAGTGCATTACGATTTTATTTACGTATTTATATCGAGCTTTTCCGATCACTTTCGCACTCTTACGAAGCTTATGTCATGAGCTACTCACGCAGAGGCCGACTCGCTTGTCGCAAAATTATATTTAAGTCTCATGAGAGTTATACCACAGAGTATCAACTAACAGTGGTTCAGTAGGAGCGATTACGCTAGGGAATCGTGGAAAGTCGGGGTGAAGCTTTTGCCCCGGACTGATTCTGTTCTGTTTTTATGTTCGGTGACTGACCATGATATAAATATCTAGAATGAAAAGACTAAACCTGCGGCTTGAGTCGTGTGGTGCGGCCGCCCCATTTCTAGCCCATGGGTGTCGTAGAAGGCGACAGAAGGATATTTACCAGAGAACGGGCAACATAGCGTCCTCTTGAGTATCATAACAACTACTGCGAGAGCCAACATGCTTCGGCCAAGCATGGCTATTATGGCTGAACCCCCCTTTTGGTGAGTCCTATGGCCAGCAGTGGGCATCTAAAAGTTGACATGGTGGTGGTGGCGAGACAATATTTCCTTACGAGGTGGAACGAATAGCGTTCGTTCTACCTTCTGAAAAATAGTTGCCTTGGATAGAAGTCTAACAGACTCCGGACACAAGTTGTTCGAAGCAGGAAAAACCTGCCTAAGTGGAGATAAATAGATAATTCCAGCCGGGAGTGCAAATATGGTACTGTTCGTATAATAATGGGATACATGCTAGGTTCTAATGCATGTCCTGATGCCTGCATGCTTCAGGAATTTATGGACGCTACTGACGGTACCAAACTCGTGGTTTCAGCTCTGGACCGACACCATTTATGTTAATTGCCATATATTATGAAGAAGAAAAGAAGGGCGAATATACTCAAGTAGTGGATTAGTTAGTTCAGAAGTGATTTGAGATTTATTAGATCTTGTTACATGTATATGGGAGATGAACCACTGTAACTAGTTGCACTGTGGTTATGATATGAATTACTCTGAATGTTTCAGATAAACCCCGATTTCTGAAAACCTTTTCCATTAAATCTTTCGTCAAATATTGTCTTCTGTCACCTTAAGTAATAGGATTGGCATAGTCTTTTCAGTTCACGATCGCGCGTTATGTGACATAATGTCATTGTTATAAGGTGACATCTCAAATGTAACATCTACATATCCTCTCATACGTACGGCTGCATAAAAGAGGCGCCGCGAAAAACAGGATAACGGTACGCCGCCTCATATTGGTCGCTTGGCTCGGGTTGGATTTAATGCCAATTATTGCCACTGTAAAGTATGCCTTTCTTACTCTAACTTACACAGACTGTAGCAAAAAGAATAGGAAAGCCATATAACATCACATGGTAAACATTGAACAACAAAATATGACGACTTTTGTACGAAAAACTGGGAAAAAGTAGCTCACCCTACTTTCAACTTCGAATCAACAATAGATTCCACTATAAAACTGTACTAAACTATAGATAATCAGATAGCTTATTCCATACCAATTTTAATGACACAGGGTTTGTCGAGCTGCGATGCGTAATTTGAGAGATATCGTAGTTTTAGTGAACGCGGAGAAATCGCACGATTTCGCCGGGCGCGCCGTGTACATACCAGCGGCTTAGACTCAATAGAGGCTGCGCGGTTAATATATCTTTGTTTTTTTTTGTTTCAACTTTGGCCTACACTTGTTTTCCTGTATCGTGCATTCGTTTACTAACATGCACATTCACATACACAAACAGCCAGACCCGAAGCAACCTTCTGTAAGCCATACAAATAATATTTGTTCCGTGCGGGAATTGAAGCCGCGACACTCACCGCTGCAGCTAATCATTCAACCACTGCGCTAACCATAGAGCGCTAATCGTGTCGTCAAATGTAACGACTACATAATATTTGTATATTATATATATTTACTTTAAGTATTGGCCTAGGAATGTCTTCTGTATCGTGGGTACTTTCTTTTGTGTCTCACTTAGATTGAACATTATACGAAGTAGTAGAAATTAAAAAACGGTCTATATGTTACTGTAAAAGGCCGGACTACGGTAAATCTCAAGATTTTTTAGTATAACCTAAGATTTACGAACTCATAATGGTAAAAGTCCAAACCGTTCTATGATCATCGTTTATTTCGAACTTATACCACCATTCACTTGGTAAATCTTAGGATTTGCCTCAAAGATACGGTAAATGTTGAAATAAACATGTCAGAAATCAGAGTTTTGGTCAGATTCCGCTTTCGTCAGATTAATAACAAAATCATAAAGAGTCGAAACCAAATAGTAAGAAGCTGCATTAAGGGGAAAAAAAGAATTTACGACTGTCTGAATTGGAAGAATTTACGGTAACGAAAATTGGAACAAAGACGGTCGACGTCAGGTCGATGGGGCTCCTATATCTGTTTGCAGGGTTTAAAGGAATCTACCCAAACCGAACTTCGGGGTACCCCTGATGTCGTCGTCGGAAATAAAAAATTAAGAAATAGTCATTGTTTTATTCCCAAATCCAACATTTATCAACTGCCACTGGTAAAACCTAGCATGTACTAAATTCTATTGGTAAAAGCCCGATAAAATCGACCCTTTTTTATATATTCTTACATTTACCGACTCGTGTTGGTAAAGTCTAAGATTTACTGGTAAAACCTAAGATTAACCAATATTCGGGCTTTTACAGTAACAATGTCAAACGCTACGTTTGATGTTTAGACCGTTTTTTAATTCCATCCACTCAAACATACAAGACATTTCATTTCAGGCAACGGCTTTAAGTAAATCTTTTTTGACAAATAAACAGCAATCTCAATACGAAATATGATGTTCTATACTGTATTATAATAACAAGATATTCTACGTTATAAGTAGGCTGGCGGGGTATCTGTCCCAGACACGTTCACTCCATCCCGGGGACATATTTTGCAATTTCATTTCCCCTGAGAGGCAGACACGGTTTACGCGACACCTTATTCTTTACCAACTTTAATATTTCTCCTTGTAATCTTTGGACCTGTCCGCTGAAGGCAATAAACGATGACTTTTAAAATAAATATAAGATACGAAAGTACGTGGGGACTGAAAATAGCGAAACAGGTTGAATTTCGTTACATATGTATATTTAGACATGTCTCGGAGGATTCATCATTTACATTAAAACAAAGCCAAATTCCTAAATTTTCCCACAGGACCACAAACAACGAGATGAAAATATAGTTTGTGTTAAAATCCATACTTATTACTTATCCATACTTTTTTTTTACAATATAAATGTGAAAGTAACTCTGTCTGTTACGCTTTCACGATGAAACAACTCAACCGTTTTTGATGAAATTTAGTATAAAAATAGCTTGAACCCTGGGGAAGGACATAGGACATAGGCTACTTACTTTTTAATGCGCGACTTCATCTGCGTCCGCGATAATCGACATTCACGTGGACGAAGTCGCGGGCAAAAGCTAGTAAAAATGCGAAAGTTACGCTTTCACGATGAAACGGGTCAGCCGATTTAGAAAAAAATTGGTATGAAAGTAGCTTGAACCCTGAGGAAGGACATAGGCTACTTTATAACCGACTTCAAAAAGCAGGAGGTTCTCAATTCGATTGGTATTTTTTTAATTTAAGTAAACATGGGTGCAACACGCAACACGCTGAGATTTATGATCTGATTTACGTGATTCTTCTTTAGTTTGATGCGGAAAAGTTGCCATTTGGTCCCATAAAAATGTAACATGGTTTGGCCCAGTAGTTTTCATTTTATGAATTTATTTTAATTTTTTTAACATATTTTTTTTCATTTGGTCCGATTTCGATGATTCTTTTTTTAAATGATAGCGTATACCTCAAATTTGGTCCCATATAAATTTCAATGCTGCCACCCCTTTAGGGTAGAAAATTAAGGGATGACTAAAAATTTTTGGTGTCACCGTTTCATAATTAATTGGTGTGATAAGCGAAATAAAAATTTTTTTAACAAAAAGGCAACCGCCTTCAGAAAGTAAAAAATAACTTTCAATTCGAAGTCGGTGGCAATATAAAACAACAAGCAAAACCAAAGCCACCGACTTGCGAATTGAAAGTTATTGTTTACTTTTTGAAGGTGGTTGTCTTTTTTAATCCGTGAATTCGTCTGCATCCGCGATAAACGAAATTCACGCAAACGAAGTCGCGAGCAAAAGCTAGTAGATTCATATTTATATGAGTGTCAAGTTTCAGCTAATTCAGTTCAATCGTTTAAGCGCTCTATGATAATAATATCCATTCATTCAGAACGTTTTACGCTTAAAATAGTAGTAAGAACTTTTACGTTATGGAAACTTTTTACGTCAGTTTTGACTTTAGACAGTCAGCCTCGTCAGGGCCGTCTTAAACATATCGGACGCCAGGGTGCGAAAATCAGCTTGCGGCCACCCTTACGAATAAAAAAAAACTATTTAAATTGTATGTTCCATTTTTTTATTTAATAATCGGCACATTCGCCTCGCTCAATTGTGACTTAAGTATCAAACGCGCTGCAGCCTTCGCTTTGTGGTAAAAGCGTAAGTAGTATTGTGAGTAAAGTATATTGCAAAACAAATGGATTAAAAGACAGAAATTGGGATTTCGCTATTTAAAAATCTACCTAACTTTATTACTCTACAATAAAGTTAGTGCCGAAAGCTGCATGAGACGTATTTGTGCCTATATTTTTATAGATTAATGAATACTGAAACTTGCTAAATAATTTTAAAAACTAGCAGATATAAGAAGCTAAGCTAAGCTTATGTGAAGATATAAGGCGATTTTATTGCGTCCCCAGAACGCAGCGCGCGGGCCCCATACACCCCTTGCACCCTCGGGTAAGGACGGCCCTGAGCCTCATTATCACCGTACTGACTCACCGAATATTTTTACTTACTGAATCAATGAAGAATACGAACGAATATTTCATAATCTTTTCATATGGTCGCTCATTGGTCGGTCAATGGTCTTATAATAGAATTGTGTTATAATGACATTTTCGTATTGCCATTATTATGAAACCCGTTAGTAGAAATAATTTTCGAAAAACTACTACTACACTTGAACATTTATTCATGCCTGATTTCATTTATATGTATATACTTTTACACATTATAATATAAGTGTTATAAGCAATCTGAAGTAGTAAGAAGTTCTTAAACTAAGTCAGTCATTCATTTGTCATTTTGGACGAGATTACCATTCTTTATCATTTCTTTCAATGGAGTATAACTTTCCAATGGTTGACCATTGGAAAGTCATAATGACGCCATTATATTAGTAGATTACCAAACTAGTCAAAATCAACAATTATGAAATCAATGATAGACCATTCCATAGACGACACGGTTGGCGCAGTGGCTGAGCGATCGACTGCTGCGCAGCGTGTTGCGGGTTCGATTCCCGCCCAGGGTAAACATTTGTGTGATGAGCACTTGTGTTTGGCTTGTGTCTGGGTGTTGTTTATCTATATATGTAAGTATTTACAAAAAAAAAAGTATTTGTGTATGTATATCAGCTGTCTGACACCCATAGTACAGGGTCTCCCTAGTTTGGGGTCATATGGCCGTGTGTGAAAATGTCCCCACATATATATATATATATATATGTCGGAGATGGTTTTTAATCTCAATTAATATTGTGGGTAGTTAACTAAATTTGTTATGATTTATTTCTCTTATTATCAATTTAAGTGATTTTAGTATCAATTATTGTCTATTAATTCGAAACATGATTTATTGAGTACTCACTGTATGCACACTGATTTGTGGTTACTTTATTTCGATAATTGTTATCGATGGTTTTATTCAAAACAATTGTTGACACGTTACTTTGAATGTAAAACGAATTACTTTATGAAATCACTATTGTTTATTCATGACAATTATTAGTGTGGTATTTGATTGCTTTATAATTAAATCTTATTAGATTTAGTACATTGTAGTGTTTTGTATCAAGTAGACGCGTGACGCACTTCCGTGCGCCAATGGATAGACTTGTATGGAGAGGTTGTAAGGTGGGGGGCATCGCCTTATAAAAGAGCGTGCACTCCGTAAGTATGGCAGTCGATCCTCGGATTCGACTCAGTAAAGAGTTCCTGCTCCCGACAATACTGTCGGTTTACCTGGTACAGCGCTGCTGTATATTCACATAGCTGTATAGGCTTGCTGCTAGCGAGCGATACACTTTGTATTTGGGTGGCTTATGCTACTGTACGAACTATGAACCTTAAGGGTTTGTTCGTTTATCATTGGGTGGCTTATGCTACTGTACGAACTATGAACCTTAAGGGTTTGTTCGTTTATCATTGGGTGGCTTAGGCTGCTGTACGAACTATGAACCTTAAGGGTTTGTTCGTTTATCATTGGGTGGCTTAGGCTGCTGTACGAACTGTAAACCTTAAGGGTTTGTTCGTTTATCATTGGGTGGCTTGGCCACTGTACGAACTGTGGGACCTTAATGGTCTGTTCGATTAACTGTATTGTTGCTGTACCTTTAACTTACTTTATTCCTGTTACTGATTACCATTTGTATTGTGTGTTTCTGTACTAATAGTGTGTAATTGTTTTTACAGGTCTTGTTTATCCCTAATAGGATAATGGGAACGCCTATAGTCCTGACGATGTACTATACCGCTCGGCACTCCTCCTCGATCGCTCACTGACGATCCGACATCAGAAGTGGGATTGCCTCTTAATGCTTCCGCATGGCTTCCCTAGTTATCGTATGTCTTTTCCACTCTTGTTATGACAGCTTCCTCTCTTGGGATTACCTAGCGCCGAGCTAAGGCTGTTTTAATGGCATTCATAAATCACCTACCCACATTAATTTCATTGTTTACATACTCCAACAGTTACCGCTACCCTTATTTACCTACCTAAGTGTCAAACAAATTGCTGTTTGTACTGTACTGGCCCATGTTTCCAAATTTCATTTTCCGTGCTCATCTACTAGCATTCACTACCGAAGTACATGAAGTTTAAACTTTAACAAGAACTGAGTGTCTTGTTCCATCTTAAGAGAAAGTCTCATTTTCCTCTGACCTACACATTTCTTCTCAACCCTCTTCGGTTCAAACCAGGTACAATAGTATGTCACTTTAGTGACTACCGGACCACAGCCGGGAGGTTCGAGTGAGTACTACTACTGTGAGTCAGCCTTCGAGACTTCGAGACAACCATCCGTGATGGGTTAAGTCTGTGATGTACTTACCAATGATGTTCTACAACTATCTGGTGAGACGCTTCCATTTTGTTATGACTCTGGGTTTGAATGTACCTACTTTCATTACTGATACATGTGTGGCAAACTTACTTGTATGGCCAATATATAGTGAAGTTTCATGTAATACCGAATGCTTATTCAAATCAAAGTATCATATTATGCCGTGAGGTATTAAATTTAGATTTTGGGGTTATTATAACCGAAAGTATTGTTACCATTACGAAAGTTGAGATTGTAACAGCTATGCTCTATTCCTGAAACTCCGAATAAAATTGATACTGATATTCCATCTGAATATAAATCAGTGATAATACAACTATGTCAAATAGTTGGCTTTTAGCTAAACAAATAGCGTGATTCTGAGGTTTGAGGAATAGTTTATCTGAAAAGTAACTGTGTACCCCCTGATTGTTGACATGTGTTGTGAGGTAAGGTAATGACATGTGTTGTGAGGTAAGGTAATGACATGTGTTGTGAGGTAAGGTAATGACATGTGTTGTGAGGTAAGGTAATGACATGTGTTGTGAGGTAAGGTAATGACATGTGTTGTGAGGTAAGGTAATGACATGTGTGGTAATGAGGTAATGACATTTGTGGTAATGAGGTAATTACATGTGTGGTAATGAGGTAATTACATGTGTGGTAATGAGGTAATTACATGTGTGGTAATGAGGTAATTACATGTGTGGTAATGAGGTAATTACATGTGTGGTAATAAAGTAATTACATGTGTGGTAAGATACTAAACTTGTTTTGTGATAACGGGTCTGTAGTGTTTGATTTAAATTGGTCAGAATGACCGAACGTTAAGCTGTTTACTTGAGCTCTTTTCTGATTGTTTACAGATGATGCGATAAACTGTTCACCCAAGGACGTGTGAAGATGCAGGACGACCGTAACGGCGCGTGGCGTGATTTATGTGGAGATAGAAGTAAATCGGTCCCGTGCAAGAAAACAAGCAGCCCTGGGTGCCGAAGGTTAAAGTTGGAGACTTCGTTAGAAACTTCGTACTTCTTGCAGATCCAATATGATATTGGTTGAAATCTTTGAGTGCCAGAAAATTTAGTCTTGATCATGTATGAAAAATGCCTGAATGACCATTCAATTTTAATGATGTCAATGTTGACACTGATAATAATCATCTGCTGCTGACATACCATAGCTTAATTGACAAGATGTCTATGTTGACTCTTGTTTGGATGTCTATGTTGACTCCTGGGTTTGGTTGTTGAACTTGACGCCTATGTTGGTTGTCTATTCGACTTCAAGCTACTTGTCGATTCCCATGGTGTGAATTCGGCTGGGAGACTATGTCTCTACTTTTATTTGGATGTCTATGTTGACTCCTGGGTTTGTTTGTTGAATTTGACGCCTATGTTGGTTGTCTATTCGACTTCAAGCTACTTGTCGATTCCCATGGTGTGAATTCGGCTGGGAGACTATGTCTCTACTTTTATTTGGATGTCTATGTTGACTCCTGGGTTTGTTTGTTGAACTTGACGCCTATGTTGGTTGTCTATTCGACTTCAAGCTACTTGTCGATTCCCATGGTGTGAATTCGGCTGGGAGACTATGTCTCTACTTTTATTCGGATGTCTATGTTGACTCCTGGATTTGAATGTTGATCTTGACGCTTATGCGGGTTGTCTATGTTGACGCCTATGCGGGTTGTCTATTCGACTTCAAGTTACTTGTCGAATCCCATGGTGTGATTTCGGCTGATTTGTTGAGCTATGTATTGTCTGTAACAGTATGGTTATTTTGACTGGTTATGATGCAAATTTTGCTAATGATATTACTTCAGGACTAATTCAGGATTTTTCTTTGCAACATACCTTTTGCTAATTAAAGCTTTTTGTCAGAAAGGCCGATCGATATTTACCAAGAACTTTATAACTACACGAGGACGTGTAGAATGTCAGTTCTGGCCGTGTCGGAGATGGTTTTTAATCTCAATTAATATTGTGGGTAGTTAACTAAATTTGTTATGATTTATTTCTCTTATTATCAATTTAAGTGATTTTAGTATCAATTATTGTCTATTAATTCGAAACATGATTTATTGAGTACTCACTGTATGCACACTGATTTGTGGTTACTTTATTTCGATAATTGTTATCGATGGTTTTATTCAAAACAATTGTTGACACGTTACTTTGAATGTAAAACGAATTACTTTATGAAATCACTATTGTTTATTCATGACAATTATTAGTGTGGTATTTGATTGCTTTATAATTAAATCTTATTAGATTTAGTACATTGTAGTGTTTTGTATCAAGTAGACGCGTGACGCACTTCCGTGCGCCAATGGATAGACTTGTATGGAGAGGTTGTAAGGTGGGGGGCATCGCCTTATAAAAGAGCGTGCACTCCGTAAGTATGGCAGTCGATCCTCGGATTCGACTCAGTAAAGAGTTCCTGCTCCCGACAATACTGTCGGTTTACCTGGTACAGCGCTGCTGTATATTCACATAGCTGTATAGGCTTGCTGCTAGCGAGCGATACACTTTGTATTTGGGTGGCTTATGCTACTGTACGAACTATGAACCTTAAGGGTTTGTTCGTTTATCATTGGGTGGCTTATGCTACTGTACGAACTATGAACCTTAAGGGTTTGTTCGTTTATCATTGGGTGGCTTAGGCTGCTGTACGAACTATGAACCTTAAGGGTTTGTTCGTTTATCATTGGGTGGCTTAGGCTGCTGTACGAACTGTAAACCTTAAGGGTTTGTTCGTTTATCATTGGGTGGCTTGGCCACTGTACGAACTGTGGGACCTTAATGGTCTGTTCGATTAACTGTATTGTTGCTGTACCTTTAACTTACTTTATTCCTGTTACTGATTACCATTTGTATTGTGTGTTTCTGTACTAATAGTGTGTAATTGTTTTTACAGGTCTTGTTTATCCCTAATAGGATAATGGGAACGCCTATAGTCCTGACGATGTACTATACCGCTCGGCACTCCTCCTCGATCGCTCAGTGACGATCCTACATATATATATATTCTGACAATATTGTAATAGCAGACTTGAGGCCCTTGATATGCATATCTTTTTGTCCTTTGACCATCTGAATGAAGGTTATCTTGTAATAGATAGTTGAAAAGGTTTCATTACCGATAAGCCGCTTTGGCAAACTGAAATATAAAATGTAAGTACTTTGTGTTATCTGGTATTACAAAAGTCTTCGTCGGAAAGCTTAAAAATCTTGTCAACAGAATGGCTAGAGATATTTTTGGAAAAATGTCTTGTCTTGTCAAAAAACTGACAACTTAGATACAATGTTATACAAAATACCTACCTACTTAAACTTCTTTTGAACTGTTTGCTCAATTTTTTATCTTGCAAATACTATATTTTTGGTAACTTCTAGTATTAAAATTGTGTTAATTGTATGTAAGTCGAATATGATACCTACTGTACATTCAATTCTTTGTCCACACAGTATTCTTTGTTCGAAAGATCACAAAGGAAACCTGACTTTTACGAGTAAGTTCTGGAGTTTTATTGTTAATTTCTTAAGGTAGACTTATATCTGACGGAAGTGGGGTTGCGCATCGTCGGTCGCGTCACGCCAGAACAGTCAAATATAAACAATTCAATAAAATTGAAGTGCCTATTGGTAATGTCAAAGTAAAAATTATATTAAATAATAATAATACCAGCCTATTACTGTCCCACTGCAGGGCAAAGGCCTCTTCTCATACAGAGAAGGCACGAGCATTGATCACCACGTGCGCTCAAAGCGGAGGGACTTATATATCACAAAATCATATGTGGGGAGATTTCACACACGGCCATCTGACCCCAAACTAGGGATACCCTGTACTATGGGTGTCAGACAGCTGATATACACACAGAAATACATTTTTTTTAAATACATACATATATATCGATAAACAACAACCAGACACAAGGCCAACGCAAGTGCTCCTCACACAAATATTTGCCCTGGCGGGAATCGAACCCACAACACGCTCCGCAGCAGTCAATCGTTCAGCCACTGCGCCAACCGTGTCGTCAAAAAAAATCATCAATCAAAATAATTTTCATTTTTTTTTGTCTTTCTGTCTGTCCGTTTGTTCCAGCTATCTTTGAAGCGGCTGGACCGATTTTGACTTTTACTGGCAGATAGCTGATGTTATAACGAGTAACGTAGGCTACTTTTAATTTAGGGTTCCGCGCAAAACAAAAAACGCCGCTGATACTTAAGCGACAATGACGCGGTCGAAGTCACGGGCATCAGCTAGCATCAGCCAGCAGCTAGCTAGTGGGTAGTAAAACATTCAACCTAACACGTGTAACGCACATAACCGACTATACGTCTGACGCATCTTCCGTCATATGTGCGCCCACCCTTAAACTTAGCTTGACTATAACTCCATTTACAATAGCATTAAGCCCGTCACAGACGTAGCTATAATATATATTAATATACGTCAAACGTAGCTATACTATATATTAATATACGTCAGACGTAGCTATAATCAAGGCATATTACGATCAGTTATAATATATATTTTTAGTACGTCACCAAAATATGTGGCCAGATATAGCAAGGCATATTAATATAAATTTCAAACATGTGAAACAAACAACGATCACAGACGTAATAAGGGCGAAAATATATTATTATAATATTATAGCCACGTGTGTAATATTATAACCGTGTGTGGTGTGGTGGCTAGCTATAATATATATTATAGCTACGTATGTGACGGGCTTCAGACAGAAGTTAAAAAAGGTTCTTTTGATGAAGATGAACACTTTGTAACAAAAGTACAATAAACATGTTAAAGTTACGATAGATACCGAATTTATTAACCTATTAATAATTAATCTATTTTTACAGTAGCTGTCGCGCGTATTTGTAACCATTAAAGTAAGTATTTTTATTTTCTAAAATTATGTGGCTTTCATTTAGTTGTACATTTAATTACAGTGTCAATGCTAAAAACCTAACAGAAGCAGGGATGAACAGTACCCGGAACGTATTTCGTTTCACTGTAATTCTAGTGTTCCCTAATCTTTAAAAGACTTTTATTGTATTTATATTATTATACGTCCATATTTATTACTATCTTAGATGTATTCATCAAAATTATGTTAAAATAAGTTTAATTAAAATTGTTTTAACTTAGCTTTGAAATAAAATGTTTTGAATTCCTGCTTCTATGAGCTTCTTTCTTCTAATGCTATTATTAATGGAGTATAGTTTCATTGACTCTTTTCTCAACGATATAGATGCTAATATTTTTCATAATAAATAAATAATAATAATGAATAATAATATGTGGGGACATTTTCACACACGGCCATCTGCCCCAAACTAGGGAGACCCTGTACTATGGGTATCAGACAGCTGATAAAAACACACACAACACATAACAACACGTAACAATACATTTTTTATTTAATACATACTTATATATAGATAAACAACACAATGTAATATTTATGCCAGCAATTACCATCAAACCCTTATAATATCGCCGGTACATCCACACCTTTATTTACGGCAACGAAACTGAACTCAAAACTAATTCCAGTTTTAAATTGTGCTAAAAAGAATAGCACAAACTGTACTGACAAGAGTTTCTCCGAATTGAAAAATCTAATACCGGCTGGACCATTCCCATTTACCGGTCAGACGCATTCTTTGTCCGTCCCAAAACAAAGAGGAAACGTAAATAAAAGTTCGCATTTAAAATTCTCTAAGGCAATTTACATCTATATGTCCCGGACATTAATTCTGTCTATAAGGGATTAAGTCAGATGCAGCGAGCACTCTTGGCCGGCCGTCGCGATTTTTACAAGAGCACCCATTACCACATTTAATTAAATCCTCACTGTTTTAATTTGACTTGGTAACGCGGCGAAATTACTACAGCGCATTGCAATCCCAGAAAATGAGTAAAAAAATGAATTAATGACTCGCCAATTGTTTCGAAAGTGTTTTGTGTTTGATACTTGCATTACTGTGAATTGGATGTTCTTAATGTAGGTTATTAATTTTTAAAACAATAGCATTTGTTGTATTTAAGTGTGTGCACTCGTAGTTAAATTATTAAGCTATTTTCTATCTTTCATTGTAGCTACCTACGTCATAACATTAAATAAGATAAAAAAAAATCGTGTAACAATGTTTTGCCTGAAATTCTTTGTTTCATGCTTCAATAAGTACATTATGTAGTCACAACAAGTACAATCCCTTCAGCCGTCCTAGCGTAGCTGCTACGGTCGTAGCTACCGCTACGCGTGCTACGCTGATTGAAGCCATACCATCGAAATTTCGTAACCACATGGCTACGCGCTTTACAAAACTTGCATAGTTGAAAATGTGAGAAACATTTTTGGACAGCACACATCAAAGCTGTCAGCAAATTTTCGCTGACAGCATACACGCTATCAAAAAATGATTTTATTTTTCAATCGGTAAATGTTAAAAATGTTATAAAAAGAAATCTGTAGCTTTTCTGAAATGTTTGAAATTATAAAAGGTTTTTATTTGATGAAATAGATAAAGCCTCATATTGCAGTTTGTTTGTTCACGTTATATTTACTTTATAAACGACAGTCGCATTTACTGCATGTGTGTGACAAGCCGCGCCGACGTGCTCCAACGAACACATTTTTCACAAAAAGCTCTCGAACAAACTGACGCAACTTTTTAAAACCAAATAAAACAAAATGACCTTTATGTACCCTGAAAACAATTTAGTTAATTCGTTGTTTTTATTGGGTTCTTTTTCTGACCTAAAGGATCTACTTTTACTTCATAATTAAAAATTCTCCGTAGCTGGCTATAGACGGACATTCGCAGCGTTTTTCTTTTCATAAAATATTAAATTAGGCTTGCCCGCGGACTTTCACGTTTTATTCCGCAAACGAACGCGAAGTATTTTGAAAACTAATTTCGAGTAGTAGCTATCAAAAGGTACGGCTATTGAGAGTCATGAAAACATGGTAAATTCAGAAACGCAATGGAAATCCAACTTTTCGACGAGCGTTTTTTTTAGTAGGATATGAAAATGCCGTGTGTGGTATACGCCATAACTGTACTATCTCCACTAGTTCGGTTTTCAGAAGAATAATTTTTAGGGAGTGTATTTTTTGCTGTGGCCAGTGGCCGACGGTACCGTTTTATTGCACACTATTCCGGCGAATAAACGCGCCGGAGGGGGGGTAATGGACCGGTTGAGGGGGCAACACCCCCTCCCTCGCCTGCTCGCTGTATTGGCTGCGAATATTGAATATTTTTGCCGTGTTGTGAAGCTAGGTTATGCGCGGGTAACCACTAATCAGTGGCCCGTGATGTACGACTGTTTATTACCGCACACTTTGCATAATATGGCTGTATTCGTCGATTTCAAAAGCTTGTAAAGAAATGGTGATTTGAACAAGAAATTAAATCATGAAGAAAATTTTGAGTTGCATAAAAACATCAGTAATTAAGTAATGTTATTGAAGTAATAACTGAGTAAAGATTCTGCTTATATAGACAAACAAACCGAACTTACTTAATATAGTTAGCTTGTGCTCGCCTCTTTATTCGTGTGATTTTTCTTGCACTCAGTGATTACGTAGCTCCCAACAGGGTATTTTACCAAAAAGATCTAATTTAGTAGTCCGTCAGATAGATTTCCAAAAAATATTGAACACGTGTTTTTTTCTTTTTTCACGTAAACAAAAAATGAAGACGATACAGTGCGTCGAAAACTCGTGTGACATCACTATGTCAGTACACTTTTACCGGCGAAGTGACGTCACAAACCTCCACTCATGATCTTTGATGCATTTTATGTTCGTTAGTTTTTATTGATTTGATAAATCAAAAAATACGTATTCAATATTTTTTGATAATCTAACTGACGGAGTAATTCGATTTTTTTAGTAAAATAGAAAGAATTTTCATTATCAGACCAGTAGTTCTGAAGATTAGCACGTTCAAACAAACACACAAACAGAAAAACATTTTCTTTAGCTTTATTATATTATGTTGATAAAATATTTGAAACTAGCTTTTGCCCGCGACTTCATCCGCGTGAATGTCGGTTATCGCGGATAAAGACGAAGTCGCAAATTGAAAAGTAGCCTATGTCCTCTCCAGGATTGAAGCTATTTTCATACAAAACTTCATCAACATCGGGTCAGCCGTTCCATGGGAAAGCGTACGAGATAGTTACTTTTTCATTTATAATATTAGTATGGATAGTATATATTATGCATAGTATAAATTAGTATGGATATAGCCTACAACATGAAGGGATAACGTAGGTAAGTAGCTTATAAGCGAAAGAAGCGTTTTCAAACTAAAAAACCAACAAACAAACTCCATAGCTTTATAAAAATAACATAGATAAAAGTGTAAATAAGTCCAAAACTCTCAATAAGAGGACTTTAAGTAAACACACACAACTGAAACAGGCAAACATTCCCGCCATTTGCAATACGCCTACATGACAGGGTTTTTAGCAATTTCCTCTTGAACCATAACAACCCCATCTTAGGGTGGTGTAGGGCAGGGTTAAGTAAACGTAGCACCATTATGAAGTCCTTACAGCTGTAACAATAACAGTTCCTTTCAGTTTCGGGAAATAACCTGAAAGTGTTATGTAGTGTACAAGTTTTGTATGGATGTTTAGTTTTGAACACTTTTTACTGACTTGGGTGTTGGGCTTATCCATACTATTCTGTCTTCTTTATTACTTTAAGTTTTGTAATGTTTGCAACTTAAACTGATTTTCGAACGTAATCTTATGCACGTAAACTAACATGCATAAGCAAAAGAAATTAATTGTGTCTACACAGTACAGTGACAAAAGGGTTTTTACACAGCATAATTGGGCAACCACAAAATAGTACTGGTTTTCAATGATCACCTAAAAATTACGAATAATCTTTGAGGACATGACGTCTTATCTTATGTTTGCCAAAGTGTTAAAACAGCAAAACGTTAAAAAGCCAATCGTCGTTATTTTTAACCGACTTCTAAAAGGAGGAGGTTCTCAATTCGATTAGTATTTTTTTTCTCATCATCATCATGTCAACCTTTAGACGCCCACAGCTGGGCATAGGTTTCCCCCCAAGGGGGTTCAGCCGTAATCGCCATGCTTGGCCGATGCATTTTGGCGATCGCAGTAGGTGTTATGGTACTCAGAAGGACGCTACTGCCCATCCTCAGGTCAATATCCCTCTGTCGACTTCTACGACACCCACGGGTAGAAATGGGGTGATGCTATTCGCGACCGGCACCACACGGCTTTTTTTAGTATTAGGTATTGGTAAAGTTTAGTGCAGGCGGACAAAATACATTAAGCTATTACCTATGTATGTGTATTTTGCTTATTTGTGTAATTTTGTAAGTTTTTGCACTTACGTCATTTTAATACTTTTTACTTTTTAACAAGGCCTCTGCTATGTTACCACTACTCCTCTTGGTAAAAGTACGTTAGGCTGCGGCGTGCCCGAGCAGAAAGACCACTCAGAACAAACTGCCATTTTTCACACGATATTTTGATATTACGTTATAGGCATTCTGAGGTGGTTTTAAACAGATTTCAGTCTCGACTGTCACCTGTTGTCAAAATAAATAAATAATATAATTGACATTTGGACAAACAGGAAAATTATGTTATAAAAAAAATGCAAAAAGTTCCAACCAGTGTCAATACAATTTCATATTGTCACAAATAAAACCTACGCAGCCAATACAGTAGCAGCCCTAGTGAGTCTGGCAGGTTTAGGTACTCGTAATTATTTTTGAGGATGGCGGGAGCGGTCCTTCTGTAACTTTTATTTTTTGTGTTAAAACAAAGGTACAAAGGCGTTCTTAATGACCTAGGCATTCTGTACTAGTCCACCAAGAGAAGTGAAGTGGTAACATATGTCATGTGCATGAAGTTTTAAAACATAAATTAATGTCAATTTTATCAAAAAATATTTACTAAATAGAGCAGCCATCTACCTCCTACACACTGTCTGAGTCGGTAACACAGAGTATATTTTTTCAGGTGACGGCCGAGGTGATCCGTCGCGTCGGCTCACGTACTGAATTTATTGGCCTCTCTAATAAAACAGAACACATTTTCTGCATTCTGGCGTAACGTGCTCCGCCCGAGGCGTCCGTGGCGTGGCGTCCGGGGCGCGCGGGCGTCCGGGGCGTCCGGGGTGTACGGATCTCCTCGTCTACGTAATCACGGACGGCTTAAGGTGTTTACTCTGAGACACAATCATGACTCTTCCAATCAGTTATTGCAGATTAAGTACCGTATTGTGTTCGTTTAGTTTAATTAAACTTCATTCTCCAAGCTACGTTGGTTTGAACAGTTATTTATATCTAGAAAGCGTTAGTCTTAGGGTAAGGCTTCACAAAATAAATAAAGAAGTATTTAGCAAAACTTTATTTTAATGAATCTGGGTATAGTTAGTTAGACCGTAACACAAACTCAATGATTAATTAAAATCTTAGTGTTTTCGTTTCGACTGTGAAAATAGAACCTCCAATTTGTAATGAGTAGATATATAAAAAATCGACGGTGGTTAATTTACATTTGGTTATCATAAAGACCCTGTTTTTTCTGTGACTGGAATCTTTCTCTACCTATTTGTGTAAAAGCGAAAGGTCAGCTATTCATTCTGACTGGCTAAACACGAAATGTCAAAAACTGATTGACCCTTGAAATTGAAATAAGGCGGGTAAGTAGTTTATAATGTATGTGACAAAATTGTAACAGGTTCGAATTAAGAGGCTCTTTGGCTTCCACGCGGACGAAATCGCGGGAAGTACCTAGATTTACACAATATCATTTACAGTTTCAATTTCTTCAATTACCTACTGTTATTTTCAATCGCTTTTATGTCCATATTCGAAGTAATAATTTCAACTACAAATGACTACAACCGTTATACTCGTACTCTCTTATGGGCAATTTATTTGATTTATCGGTTCATTTGAAATACACTCGGTAAGTACATGAAATAAAAAGTTTAAGCGTGCTGCAGATATACAGATTTATATAGAATCTAACCATGATACTGCGGATAAGTAGAAATTCGATTTGGAGTGTTCGGTAAACGATTTATCTCAATAAGTCATTTCAGTTACCGCCACGAGTCACAAGATACGGTGTGGATTATTTTCTCTGGTTTTCTTCCACCGTATTTATCGCTTTTCAAATAATTTTTGTATTTTATTTTTCTACTTGTGACCCGCCTCGGCTTCGCACGAGTGCAATTCAATAAACGTTACATTTTTTATTGGAATTTTTATTCAAAATTCCTCCATACAAATCTTTTTCGGACAATTATAAACACAACAAAAATTCAGCCTAATCGGGGGATCCGTTCTCAATTGATAAGATTTTTATTTTTAAAAAAGATTGTCTGTATATATTTTTACTGACACAGAATATACAGAAGATTGTCTCTATGGTTTTGTATTTATACAGAGGATTGTTCATTCATTCAATGACAATGATAGTGTAAGTCCATAACTGGTGTATTTTTAAAGTTTCTGTTCAATTAAGCTACTTGCAAATATGTTTTTGTGTTCATAGAAGCAGTTTTTTCATAAATTATTAGTTTATTTGCACGATTAAAAGTTAAGTATCCTATTTGATATGGAATAAGCTTAGGTAGGTATATATTCTTCTGAGAAAAATAACACGACACTCTCTACTATGTCGATCGCTCTCGAAGGTCGCATGAAAGCTCTCAAATGTAGTTTCGTTTCGATCGTGGTATTGGCAGGTTTTCTACCGAAATCGAAACACTAATTTAGAACCGAAACTTGCCTGGAACCGTAACCAAAAGTTCGATCGAACACTGTTAATAAATATGGCATGCTGGTTGAAACCATTTGACTAAGTGTTCCGTCTAAACACTCTGGATTTGATTAAATG
Organism: Charanyca ferruginea; assembly: GCA_947361185.1. Taxonomy (NCBI): domain Eukaryota; kingdom Metazoa; phylum Arthropoda; class Insecta; order Lepidoptera; family Noctuidae; genus Charanyca; species Charanyca ferruginea. Next base: position 13,092,366 of record OX376076.1, read on the forward strand.
AAACGTGAGTATTGTTACACATTATAGATTGAGGATTAACTCGCTGTTTTGCCGGGTTCGTCCGACTAGTTTCGATGGCATACGGCTACCTTTCTCAAGGAGTTCCACAGGATGACACACCCGGAACACAGTGAGTTAATCCGTTGTTCTCAATCTATACTCTAGATTTGTTCTAGAAAGTATTTTGAATTTAGAAACGTTAGTTCTATTTTTATATCAAGGCATTGTTTAGCCTGGCGATGGCGCCGTCAGAGACGGACGTGCTGTTGGACAGCGTCATAAACTGCTTACCCCCCACACATTAAAAATATTGCCGGATAGGGGGGATGACGCTGTTTATACAGTCAGAAACAAAAGCAGATTAATACTAAGCATTTGCATATCCTCTAAAAAGACACAAAAACAAATACGATGTAAGTAATACTTCACAGTGTTTCCGGTCATAGTCAAGAGTTTATTTTGTCTTGATTTTCTATTCTGTCCGTATTTACTTCTGCTCAAGAATTATGATTTAAAAATCTGAAGTGTTAATCGAGTTCGTTCGTTCGGTCGTTTTCTCCTCTTAAATTTAGAAGAACCTCCGACTCCTATTATACATCTCTCATACTTACCACAACACAAGAACATACTACGATCCGGTACTGTAAGAGCTCAATCTCGTGATTGTATTCGCTTTTGAATTTGTTTTTTTTTAACGATGCAGCATTTTGTGCTATAGATACTGACTCGTGTCAGTAGGTACAGCACGAAGCGCGTTGTAGGTTTTGCTTTTGAATTTGTATTTGCTTATTTGGCTTCACTCTCAGTGTTGCGCGCGGTCTATCTGTCTTATTTTTATAATCTGAGGAGTACCTATACAAAAAGCAAAAACTATATCCGAGGTAATAAAAAATGAAGAAAAGTTCCTGGTTCAAGAAGACAATAATACCTACATATTTTGTTGCAATCATGTTAATGGAGTTCTTGCCATCTCTTTCCCTCACGTCTTGAATGTTGAATTATTCAGAGAAAGGAGTACGAGAAATGTAATGGAAATGTTTCGAAGTTTACCCAAAAAATGTAATAACGCCAGATTTTGTTTGTCATGTCACGGTTAAAATATTTGTGATATACTTTTCGAAGGGAAATACGCTCTGCGGTGGATGTGCGGTCTGGCCAACAGATAGAGCCACTTGGCAATATTCCAAACAATATGGCATTATAATAAAAAGTGACGGCTTTTTTCGACATTCGCTTTATATTTGGCCATTACGGCATAATTATTCCCCTTTATTGGGAATTAAAAGCAAGTAAAATGATTGCGGTTTATCAATCATTTAACTGGAATAATAAACCAATTTTCCTGGGTGAAAATAATTGTTTGTTTGGAACGAATGGTTCGTTACCATTTTCCAACGGGCGTAAAACGAGCGCGCAGAGAAAACGTGATTTGATTGATTTTTACATTGGACGGAAACGTATAACGTTTGGCGCATAATATTTACTTACTTTGAACTCTTAATTAATAGCAGCTTAATATGCTCATCGTATTAATTTAAACCCAAATGCTATAGGATTATCGTATTTCCAATTTTAAAATCGACTTGAGTCGAATAGTTTTAGGGTACCGCGCTCATGCAATGCTCACAGTATATTAAAGTTCCAATGTAACATATTCAAACACCGTAGGTACAGAGATCTTAATTACAATTAAGCTACTGATTAAGTTTCAACAATCTGTTAAAATTCTTTGATAGATTTTTAACTTTATAACAAAAGCCTAAGGTTCGTATTCAATTGGGAAATTTTTCGCATTTTGGTATGGTTTGATGTGCTGGCGTTTATACATACTATGTTACAGTAACAGGTACAGGCGACGACACGGTTGGCGCAGTGGTTGAGTCATTGGCTGCTGCACTGCGTGTCGTGAGTTCGATTCCCGCGCGGAACAAATATCTGGATGGTCTACAGGTAGTTGTTCCAGGTCTGGCTGTTTGTGTGAGTTTATGTTATGTTTGTTAACGTATCCGTGATTCTCTATACAGGAGAAATTCCTAGCGTGGGGCAATCTTAAAAAAAATGAGATAAATGGATGTTTGCGAATGAAAATTAATTAAAAAAAATGAAATTTTTATTCTCTATTTATTTCTATCCATCGGTTTCTAAGTAAACTTTAACTATAACCGACGACTTGTTTTGAGGTTTTATAGAGTACAGCTTCTGCTCACGACTTCGCCTACGCAAACTTCAGAATTTGGCCATATTTTCCAAAATATTCCACGTGAACACAAAAACGGGATCGAAGTTTCCCCTACGTGTTAAGCTAAATCAATGTCTACGAGTCTAAGCCAAAGAATCGTGGCGAAATCCATACATTCATTTATATGAAAAATAAAAATCATTTAGAGAGTTCAAAATATTTTTCAATGTGGAGAATACGTTACCAGGAGTAGATTGATATACTTACCATATTTTTAATCCCCCGCATAATTAAAATATTTCAAAATTAAAACATCACTTTTTTGTTTCATTTCGTTGCATAATTTGTGTTTATAAAAAAAAGTGACAAGTGTGTGGTAAAAAGAAACATTATTTGTTACTTTATTTGCTATAAAACGATGCAATTTTAGAGTAAGAACTGCGAAACGGCGCTGTTAATGTCACTGTTACTGTCAGTCGCCGTTTCGTTCTGAAATAATGAGCTTTTCGATAAACTATTCACCTTTACCATCCATATTTATTGCGGGGGTTTAAAAATATTGTAAATGCCTGAGGATACTCTTTAGGTACCCAAGAGTATAAGAATTAGAATTTCAACTTCTCTAAACATCTTTATTTTTTTTTGTACAGACGCCAGCACATCAAGCCGGGAACACCCAAATATTCCGAAATATTTTATTTCGAATTTCGATATTCCGATTTTCAAAAGTCCGAATTTCATAATACCTAAAAATTATAATCTCTATTATTTAAAATCACGAAAGTTATTTTACCGAATGTCGTAAATCCGATTTGTTTGTTTTCCGATTTTCATATGTTCGAAGAATCAAATGCTCGATGAGTTCTCGGTCCGAAAAACGAAATTCCGAATTTCAATATTTCGAATAAACTGTTAAAATTAGGATTGTGATTCAATTCAGCTACGCATATATATTCAAAATGGTGTCCCCTTGTTTTGCAGACAGAAATTTCATAGAATTTCGTTTCCCAGAAAATGTTTCATATAATATTTGGTTCTTGTATTTTTATTTCGACTATTATTGTTTCAAAGACTATTTACTTGAATGAAACATATTTCACAGAAACACAATTCAAAGAATTTTTAATTAAATTTTTTTGTTTAACTAACTTATCAAATAGTAGAATTACTTTTTAACAAATATTGTTTATTCGGTGTATTTTTCTATGGAATTTATTTCAACAAAAATATACTTAAAAAGTCAATATGTTGTGCTACAAAAGTTAATGACAGAAACGAATTGCTGTGAAACCGACTCCACGTAGTCTTGTCTGCCCTACACTTAGAGTGTAATTTAAATTCGCGTAGGCGCGGAGGGGCGAGGCGGCCAGCGAGCTGAGGAGCAGGTGGTGAGCGTGAATACCATCTGCGACGATAAGCTCGCGTGGTACCGCCGGAGCCCCGCAACGCCGTAGCCGTGACAGAAACCATGCCTGCTGCATGTTGCATGTTCGCTTGCATGCTCGCTTGCATGATGCATGCTTGCTTGCTTGCATGCTGCATGCTTGCTTGCACGCTGCATGCTTGCTTGCATGCTGCATGCTTGCTTGCACGATAAACGATTGCACGATAACGATAAAGATAATCGGAATTTTAATAATCGGTATTCGTATTTTTGATGTTCGGAATTTTCATTATGTCGGACTTTTTGTTATTCGATCTTTTGAAACTCGGTATTTTGAGAATAGTAATTATAAACGTTCGGAATTTTGAAATTTTAGTATTATAAAAATAGGATGAATGACAAATCGGAGTTGCTATATTAGGAATTTTGAACTATTCGGAATTATGAAAATCGGTATTTTGAAATTCGTATTTCTGACTTTCGGAATAAAGTTTTTCGTATTTATGTAGTGTACCCCATCAAGCCATACCTAACTGTCAAATTTTCCCAATTATATATGAACCTTATATGCTTTTGTAATAAAGTTGAAAATCTATCAAAGAAATTTGACAGATTGTAGTAGCTTGATGTGCTGGCCTCTGTACAAACCTTGCCATGATCCTTTCAGCTCCATTCCATTCAGCCGATTAAGCTACTAGCCGCAAGCTACTTTTTATGTTCTGTCGCCTTCTTGATAATGAGGGAAGTAGTCCACTGTTCCAAGACAGTTGAATCATTTCTCCGGGACTCGTCTAGCTTCATTGCTTCGACACTTTCCTGGTAGTCGCCACTGTTCCTTCTGGCTTACAGGGGTTGCAGATGGTTTGGGAAAAGTGTGCTGGCTTGTCCCATGAAAAGTCGATTAAGCGTAAACGAGCATTAAACATACATCCATGCATCGTAGTGGGAACACCACCGTCACACCAGCTGTGTGACAGTGTCGTTCTATATAAAACTCGATAATTGTGTATTATGTGCCAGAGGTCAGGGCTTCAACTATGTTATTCTGTAAGAACTCACTTCAGATCTCACTCCTGGTTCCGCGGTGAAAACTGTTTTAGGTAGTCTGTAACTCGATGAAAACTACGCTAGCGCTACTAAGTGCTGGCATAGGTAAAGCGAACTATTATTTCGTTACTATTTAATCGAAAACCAAATACTTTTCACTTCTAGTAAGTGAAATCGGAAATGAGATAGGATTCGAATTCGTGAGTGAATTCTTACAGAATTGGACTGCAGGACTTTCCAATGGTCAACCACTGACACGCCATTGAAAGAAATGATATCAAATGGTAATCTCGTACAAAATGACAACTGAATGACTGACTTGGGCGGTAATCTGCTAAAATTTTGATAGTTCCTTTGATCAGTGACCTACCATTAGAACGACATTGTGCAGTCAATGATCGAACATTATAAATTTAGCAGATTATGAACACAATGGGATCGTGTTGGAATGACGAAATTATAAAAATAGCAGACTTGGCCCCCAGGGGTACTGTTTGAAAATTCCTTGCCATAATAGTAGTAGGTAGTAGTAGTATCACGGGCAGGTGTCCGCAACTCCACGCCTCAGAGCGTATTTTGCGTACGCGCTGAGATGCAAAAATAATAAAAATCACTTATTTCCAGCAACAAGGCTCATAGTGTTAGTAACAATATACATACTTACAAACTACGTTAGTAACACTTACATAAAAACAGAAACAGAAGCAGTTTATGACATCATTGCTGCAAGGTGACAGCAATGGTTCACAAACGCACAATCAAGCCTGCTCGCTGTCATAGACATTTTTTTTATTTTTTTTTATTTTTTTTTATTTATTTCCCACCAAACAACCATCTATACAGGTTTAACACCTAATGCGATAACGTAGTTAACCATTATTACAAACTACCGCTACACAGTTACAAAGTAATAACTTTGATCATGTAGGTATTTGGTTTGTCACATGATGCTCTTGGTGCTGCCCGCACCCTACGGACCAAGGATGCCCACCGCTTCCGCATCACCGAGTAATATAGTCCACACGAGTTTCAGCGAACATCCCCGAAAACCTCGAATACTTCTAAAATTATACTATGTTTATACTATCTTTTGCCCGCGACTTCGTCCGTGTGAATGTCGGTTATCACGGATGCGGACAAAGTCGGTTATTAAAAAGTAGCCTATGTCCTTCCCCAGGGTTTAAGCTATCTTCATACCAAATGTTATCAAAATCGGTTCTGTCATTTCATCGTGAAAACGTTACAAACAGATTTTCTTTCGCACTTATAGTACTAGGGATTAGTATGGATATGAAACGAATGGCAAGAGACATGATTCTAGAAAACCTCAGTAAGAATAGACACGGCTAGAAGAACGTATAAAGTGAAGCAGATAACAGCTCTAGTGCATTACATAATATTATTTAAGGAAGGGAATCACATTACATTCCCATTCCGGTATTGCTTTATGTTGATAAGTTCAACAAAGAAGGCGGTGAAATACGAATAAATTTATTCAGCGTCGCAAAATTGAAATCTCAGGTGGTCGCCTGCTCGCCTGGTGTGCGGCCAGCATTACTAGACCTTCCCTGACCCCTCGTCTTAATGTTATTGGGATTGTAAGAGGGTGTTTTTAAAAGACACGAGGGGTCTTACTTTTTTGGTTAGGTATCACCTTGGATTTGTATTCTGCAGACAAGCCTCCAGCCAACCTGCGATCCAGTGTGATTTCGTAAAATCCACGCTGTGTTTCATGGATTTTAGTGTTCTTCGAAATGTTTACAATTTTAAATTCGTTGTTACCTGTAAAATGGACACTGCTATGAGATTCTTTAAAAATAAATACCCTCTCTTGGTAGTTCAAGGTGAGCTGTCAGCTGTCACTCCCTAGTATCGGCATGACAGCTCACTTCATGCTAACTTCGCCTTAAATCACGGATGGAGTTTTTTGACAGCTGGTGGTTTTGACAACTAGTGATTGCAGCTACGTAACGTTTTGATTATCATTTTTTTCAAGCAAGCAAGACACAATCGTGATAAATTTAGGCGAAGACTCGTCATCAGACGTAAGCTCCATGTCGGAAGACGACGAATTATATTTATTGATTTATTTATAATAACAACGTAAAATTAACTTTAAAATATTAATTTGGTTGTTTAATTTTCGATATTTAAACCCGCTATATAAATCCATTGGAATAATTTTAAAACATATAAGTTTTTAAGATTACATAATATACAAAATTATTATTTTCGATTTATTCATTTGCAGCGAATACATTCGATCCCATCACTTTGTGCGATAGAATGTAACTACATATATATTTCATGCGCAAATAGTAGATTGTTATACAAGGAGCTAAAATGACCCATTATATACGAGGTAGTTTTACTCCCGAGCTTTAGCGAGGGAGTAAATAGAAACCGAGTTTTAATGGGTTTTAGCGCCGTGTGTTACACTATACTTTTCACTACGATTGCGAGAAATTAATTACGGTCACTACCAATTCAATTTGAAATTAGAGAAAAATTATAAAGATTTCGCGCCAATGTCTTTTTTTTGTTTCTTTTGTAGCCGCAACACATTGCATGCATTCTACCAGAGATCGCCGATTTTAGTTCCATTTTCAAAATTAAAATGAGGTTCTTTTTTTATGAAACAGTAATAAGTCGAGTCTTTATTCATGATTATTCTACTTATGACTAAAGACTTTTTCGTTTTTGTAGGCTCATTGTCATATTTGAACACAAAAATTAAAAAAATAAAACTTTTTCCCCTAGAGGATGAAATGCTATTTTATCCCCGCTCTGGTATGCTACAATGACGGCCTTTTTGAGCAAGAGAAGTGAAAACAATCTTTATGTTTTTCTTAAAAACTGACACTGTATGTCTGTAAGAAGTCATAAATAAGATAATCTATTAAGGTAAAGCAGTTTATATATTTATTTTGTAACGCATTTTAAAATTAACTTTTAGGTAATCGGGAATAGTTACGTTCTAAGGCAGCTATCAAAAAACTTATAACCCAATGGACAAAGGTGTAGGTTTCTGTATGTCTATCACTAAGTACAGAGGCCAGCAAATGAAACTGCAACAATCTGTCAATTTTTTTTGATAGATTTTCAACTTTAATTTAAAAGAATTAGGTTCATATTGACGTTTTGGTATGGCTTGATGGGCTAGTCTGTATCCTACATCTGCAAGTGTATGTGTACTTTATTGTATCGCCATACTTTCCACGCTTAGTGAAATATTCATGATCACTGTCAGTTTATTACTAACGGAAAAATGTCGCTCATTTTCACTACATTTATAAATATGTTTTGGGTATCACATATCTTATAGTATCTATTTATTAATGTCACACTTTGGGGCATTTTATAACAAGTGATTTTCGTGGCATAATTATTGAATGCGGCGACATGCGGCACGAGAAATTGGTATTTTCAATTTAAATGAATTTACGTTACGTTTACTTCGCACCCGTTCTAGATGCTCTGGAGCTTCTATATTTAAACATGTTTCTCGCCAAAAGGAAACGTTTTTCATTTGATCAGCGTAACCATCCGCTTTCGAAACAAGAGACAATATATTTTGTACCGGTTTAATTTAACCTGCGACATGCTAAGATCGAGAGATTCGGTGGAATATCCAGACAAATACAGTGTTGCCTATTTCTGTCTGACTAGTCGGTTGTAGATAGCAAAGCAATAAAAGTAGCAATGGTGACACGAGACGAATTTCGTTCGAAACGAGCACAAATAAGATTTGTAAGCGCGGGTAAGTGCGAAGGTAGCTCAGATTTTCTTACATATGTTGCGTCGTCAAGATTTACGAAATGAAGGATTTTGATACGATGCGAAGAGGGTCTAACTCAATTTTGCGTTAGATATTTACCTGTACAGAATGCTGGGGAGATACAAGCTTTTATATTTTACTTGCACGGATTGGATTTTAGTGTACCTACCTCTTTACGATAATGATAGTGAAGTGTTTGCTGTAAAAACATATTGGCAAATTCTTTATTTTTATTGCTTTAATTTTAAGTATTAAATTGATGGAGCGGTGAATGCTTATGCGGATCCCGCACCCCGGCCGTACTCAGAGGTGGAATACCGCGGTAGTTTTAGCTGGTAAGCGTCCGGCATGCTTCTCCGTCACCCCCCTGATGAAGGCAGTCCATGAGGATTACCACTGCACACCAAAAACAAAAAATAAAAAATAAATTGTTCGGATATGATTTTGAATAATCCAAAAGTTTAAAGATTAGGTAGCATTTTGTGTAAGTTGTGTTTTATAACACGTGCTCATTATAAAACATTGTTTTTTAACATAGCAACATATAACAATACCTTACACATTAGAATAAAATTACAATGCAACATAACAATGTTATATGACTTTGTCGTTTGTCGTTCTGCAGTGCTTTTCACTATTGCATAAGTTATAGTATAACATTGTTGTAAATATTAATAACATGTTAAACAACACGTTTTATAACATTCAGCTTCCACATTACTGAAACGTGTTACATTACATCGTTTTATAACATGTTATGTAATATGTATGCACCTTAACCCAGCAACTGGGTTGTGGACGTCAGACAGGCAGTCGTTCTATGGAAAACACTTGTATTCAGCTGTTAAATAACTGTTATTATAACACGTTTTATAACATTTGGGTACTGAAACAAGTTACATTACAATGTTATATGATATTATGTTATGTTATATAATATGTACGCACTTTAACAATGAGGATAATGGCTATCATTGTAAAGATTGTTCCGAATAGTCAAGTAAATACCTACCACTACACTCTTAAAATAGTAGCGTGTGTTGCTATCCAAACATCGGTTATAAATTAAAAGATATCTACAACTTTTCAAAGCAAAGCAATGTTTCATAGCTCCTGGTGTCTGGCAGTATATTTTATGACTGCAGCATGTATCCGTAGTGTGATATACACGGCGCAGCGTTTCGCCGGATATTGGGATATTGGGAATAACTTGTGGATTTGACGCCGCGCCCTCGCCCACCTACCTTCTTTACAACCTACTTATACGGACCTACTTTTACGGAAGGGTTTGTATCTTTACTTATGAGTTTTGGTTGGAATGGATATTGGGGTATTGGTATCACGGTAATAGTTATTAGCTGTTAGCCTTTTTAAAAAAGAAAATCTCGAGAGGTTTATTGCATTTCTTAGTGTGCCTTAAAAGCTCGCAGGTATTATTGGATGAGTCGGTTTTCTTTTACCTAGTAGATACGTACTTTAAATCTATTGGACAGAAAGAAAAAATAAAGAAAGAGAAAGAAACATAATATTATAGACATGACATGGAAATTTTATTGTATTGAATGAATTGACTTGACATTAATTTTTAAATATTTCTTTTTTGTTATTATGTATTGTTCTGATTTTAATTTTTATTTCGATCATTGTAATTATTCAAAAATGGATTGCATGCATGATGGTTCTTATAATATTATTTAGTTATAGTAATTCAGACACGATGTAAAGATCGTTATTGAATAAATGAATTGAATTGAATTGAATTGATTTATTCATTTTCTACTACTACTACTACTACTACTTTTTTGCCATTGTGTATGATGCCTTGCAAACGCACGTTGTAACCACTTGAAACTCTAAATTTAAAGTACTTTATAGGTAGTCACGAGTCTAAATAATTATGTATACAGAATTAACTATTTCAACTTATAGATAAAACCTATTTTATAGTAGTTTGGGATCAAAAATACCCTACTCGTAACCTCATCACATTTCAATCAATAATTTAGGAAAAAATCAGTTTAGAATGAGAGCAAATCGTTACATGTTTTTGCTCGTGACTGTACTTCTGCTGAGTATTCAACTTTTGCTGTTGTAATATTTCGCAATATTCAACGTTCATTTTCGCGTTGAATATCAATATCGGGAATCAGCGTTATTTCATCTATCTGGTTCCGTCAATCGATTTATATCGTGCAATTTATCAAATGAAGAGTCAATGGGAAAGGCTGGGGATAAGCGATATTATATTAATAGGATATTACTTATTGATACTCAGAGATACAAGTATGTAGTAACAGAACATACTAACATACTATTTTCATGCTTAAGATAAGCTTAAAGAACGAAGTTTTAGCTTACAGCGGATGTTTTTAATAAATAAAAGATAAAACATATCTTATATATAAAACATGAATATTCTTACACAGGTTTATAGAGCAAGGTGTTGGATTAAGTATAACTTGGTCTACAAGTTTTGCCATAGATTATACCAATACATAAGCAACTTTTTACTTAGTAAGATACGTACATAAGTAGATTTTAGTCACGGTCTGCCCACCGTACTTAACTAGAATATACTTATGTAGGTATCTTAAATTAGATATGAAAAAGGTATATAAAAATAGTAGTAAGGTACTTAAGTACGTATACCATACCTAATTGAATTAGATAACCAACACCTTAAAATAAAAAATCTATCTGTGACAAAATATAACATCCATATCAATACTATATTACTATATTTACTATATATATTTTATATTTTTTATATATCCATACTAATATTATAAATGCGAAAGTAACTCTGTCTGTTACGCTTTCACGATAAAACGGCTGAACTGATTTTGATGGAATTTGGTATAAAGGTAGCTGGAACCCTGGGGAAGGACATAGGGTACTTTTTATTCCGCGATAACCGACATTCACGCGGACGAACTCGCGGGCAGAAGCTAGTAAAAATAAAACCATTCGAACCGCCAGAAAAAACGAGCATATTATCTACATTATTAAATTAAGTTCCTCTCTGTCATAACCACAGATATAGATAGACCTAGATAACGCAATTATCACGATCTGTATGAAAACCAAGCGTGCCATTTTTTGGACGCCACAATGTAATAATACGAATGTTTTGTTCTTCCTAAATTTGGTATTACCAGGTATTACAAGGAGTATTAGATTAAAAATAATTATTTTTTTTTATTAATTTACGCATAGTATTAATCACAAAACGACTTACCGATGGAAGGAAACGTTTACTTTATTTTTTTAGTTACGATTTTTTATCGTAAGTTAGGCACGAAAATAGGCACGCGAAGTAGTTGCTCTTGCGTTATCTAGGTCTATCTATATCTGTGGTCATAACATACATCAATGGATAAGTTTGTTTTGGAAGCTAGTTGCATCGATATTGTTGACACAAGTTTCCTTCAAAACATCAGTGTTCACACTGTTCACTCGACATCTAGTTCATGTCAACGGAAACTTAATACGTACATTTGTATACGGGTCAATATACAGATGCTTTATAATATACAACTGAATATTTATAAAAATGTCACTTGGAATTTCGAATGTGAAAATATCTACATCACAAATGTGCATGAAGGCATTTTAAAATATCCTTACACAAAGGAAGATAAACTACAAATAACGAGCGAAATAAATTGCATTTCAATGGATACTATCTGACAACAATAAAAAATGCGTTAATTAAAGTCCTTATTAAACTTTATAAATGAAAGCTTCGTCTGCAATTTAATATCTTGCATAGTACTAATATTTTTTCCCGGCATTTTTTAATATCAACATAAACAGAAAGTCGTAAGCCCCGCTCGCTACTGGCCACACTGCAAAAGCGATCGCTATAATTGCAAATGGCGCGGACAACATTTTCAGTTGAACACACAGAGAAACTAATTCATTTTCAGCAATTGGATCCCGCCGCAGTTTGAGGCGAGCCCGCAACGAGATAAAATTAACCGCTTACCGACGCACGAACAAACTATTCCATATTTAACTGCGGTTAGCTGTACTTTAACTAGCGTTATATGGTTTGTGACAACGCAGAGGCGAGCGGTAACCCGCGCCCGCGCCGCCCGCCACACAGCGCCGCCTTGTATAAAATGATAATAATGGAAGTTTCCGCTTACTCGCAGAGGGCAGTGAAAGATTTATTTACGCTTAGAAACTCATTTGCCGCGAACCCCAAAATAAAAAGCAACTCAACAGCTTGAAAAATATTATTTCAGTAAACGTGGGAGTGGGAGGCGTATCGCGTAATGTCCCCTAATGTGCGCACATAAAAAATCCCGCGCCGGCCGCGAATTCTCTTCGAATGGACTAAATTTTATGCAAATTTTCTTTATGATCTTTCGGCGTTTGACGGGGATTAACGCGACGAGGACATTCGACAGTTTTATCTTTTTGACGAGCGCCAGCGTAAAAGGGTTCAGTTTATATGCCTCTTCGCACAGATAATATTTGGAACGATGTTACTTCATATACGCGGCCTGTTACAAATTATTAAATTATGTTAATTAGATCGTTACATGAGATTTAGTCTACATCGAAACGAAAAATCATCTTATTACATTCAAAAGAATTAAATATGTACAAAGCTTAAAAATAAATTAAAAAATATATTTATATTATGTACAATGGAGGGCTCACAGGGCATCAAAAAATTCGTCCGCATCGCTCACAATGGGACAAGTGCCCAGAAGGCTAGCAGTGTTACCACGTTGAATAGCAATGCTAATTCTTTGGCCCAAGAAAAGGCCAGCCCTCTGGTCACGTGAAGAGTCGACCAGCCGCTTAGAAATATCCCTAAAAACAAGGTGAGCACTCGGACCCCATGGCCCTAGTGTTTCAACCCCAAACGGCTCAAACATATAACTTCCAAGAAGGTTATTATATTTACGCCGTTTGAGGTTTTCGGCACCTGCAGCAGCCGCCCCAGCACAACACGACGTGCTAGGAAGATGGGATGGCGCAAGGGTGTCGACACAAGTTGCATCCCACACCAAAGGTCTACCCAACTTCCACGGCATTATGGTCATTCCATCTGGTCTCTTACCATCGTCACGTGCCAAGCCATTAGGTTCTAACACAGCTGGCACGCCGGCGGAGGCAAGAGCACGACGGATGATGTCATTAATGCTGGCGTGCCGTGCTATCCGGCCTGCGCTTTTACAGCAGGAAAGGCCATGGTGACCGAGGCAGTCGACAACTTCACCACATTGACAGCGATGCGGGGCCCCGCAAGGAGCGCCCAGACGTAGGCATGTAGCGAGCCGGAATGTAGAGTCACTAAGCATAGTACCTATGTTAGGTGACGGCAGTGCCTGAAGCCAGAGGCCCGACTCCCACTCACCCACAGCCAGCAAGCGGGCACGCTCAGCAGGATTGGTGGACGTATTAATAAGTTTATTCCGTACCAACCTGCAGAGCGGCTTATCCCACTGTCTCTGGGAAGATGGGTTCACGGGCCGAACCGTACTTGGGCAAGCCACTTTCCAGGCGTTCACCGCATCAGTCAAGCACGGCACTTCAAAGTCAACCAGTGACGAGGATAAGATTTTAGTGGTTAACTTTTCGGTGCTGTGGACGGAGGACAGGAACGCCGGCAAACTAACACTGGAAATTTTGCGGATCCCGAGACCACCAAAACGAATAGGCAGTGTGGCTTGGAGCCACGCTCGGTCATCCAGGGCCACATTAAGAATTTTAGTTAGTGTATCTTTAATAAGTAGATCAATTTTGTCCAAAAGGTGTGGCGGCTGCCATAAAGGCGAAGAGCGAAGGTAATACATAAAATTTGGACCAAAACAACAATATCTGATGAGGGTAAATGCCGAATGTAAATTAATTTTGGAGAGTCTATCCGAAATATCGTCAATACGTCTGATTTTTTCGTCAACGAAAGGTGCAAAACTATCTTCCAAAATTGGGGAACCCAGGAGGAGCAGTGAGCTTTTTTCTAAAATTTTGATCTGTGGAGCTACTGCATTAAATTTATCTAAAGTCGTTTGTCTGTCGGTATTGTCACAAAGAAAAATTTCACATTTGGAGCGATTCAGGTCTAGGCCAATAGATTCAAATTGCTGTTTCAGGAGTTGAAAATCTTTCAAAACAGTGTCTATATCACCTCCTAGAGTTCCGTCGTCCAAATACCATACGTTAAATTTGGAATTTAGTTTTTGTATTATAGGATGAATTGCCAAACTGAAAATAACTGGCCCAAGAGGATCACCTTGTTGGCATCCGACTGCAGATTCCAAAACATTGTCCTTATAAAGTAATTTTGAAGGGTGCCTGTAACACTGCCACAAAAAACCATAAATTTCGGGTAATTCTTTTTTTACTTCGGCCAACAAAGTGTCTCTATTGACGGAGTTGAAGGCGTTCTTAACGTCAACCTTAAGAATGACCTCACCTTTGTTGGATTTTAAAAAAGTGGAAAGGGCATGTACGGCAGCCTCGCAGCCCCCTCTGGAACCAAAGCCAAGCTGCAGGGGCTGAAACTGTCTACATCGTGTCATTTAATTTTAAGCCTGTTTGGTCGATAGGGAATGCATGAATGCATGGTGTGTTGTTGTATAAGTAAATAGCTTAGATTGTTTTTCGATAGTCTTGTTAATTACTAAGTACAATCAGAGATTTATTAAATTAGCTTTGTATAATGTAAGATTCTTAGAATCATCTGTTTAGCTTTTTCGACCTATGTTGTGGTTGGCTTTCGTCTAATCGAATGAAGCTGAATTTCAGTATTTTATATGGAGCGCAGAGGGTTCTAATGTCTAAAAGACGTTAGATCTTGAACCCTTTATACTTAAGCCATATTCTCAGCTGCCAAAACCAACACACGTAAAACGTTGTTCTATTTTTCGATGCAAGTGGCTAATTTATATGTTTTTGGATATTTTAACAGTGATTAATTTTTAACCTATTCTAAGCATAAGGTTTGGATGTACCTACAGTGATCTTTTTTTGGGGAGTAAAGTAACATTTGTCATATTGAAATAATTTACGGTAATTAATGAAGCAAGAGGCTCGATTTGGCAGAAATAAGTTCAATAATATCTTGTTCTACAAGTATATTCCGAAAGAAGCACCTTTATTTATTCCGTTTATCAGTCTTTATAATCCGCCCGACAAAACATAACACTTTCGGTCACCGTCACACAAGAACCCATCTGGGTTCGCCATCATAATGTTGTAAGTACTGTGAGGTAGCAACTACTCTCACCGTCATATACGCGGAAGGAATCCATTTAAAAACTCATTTCTCAGAGTCACGTAAGTAACGTTATTATAAGCTGTCGATCCTGCAACGTCGCACTAGCTCATGTAGTATAAATAAAGCTACCTTTACTTGGTAATCTCGTATTGTGGTGTCTGCTATGCTTTACAATGAAGTTGGGAAAATGCAGGGATGAAATAAATTAGATCTTTTTAAAATTAGAATTTACTTTTCTTTTTTTCTCGTTTGAATGGTTTTTATTTATTCAAATGGAACAACAAATGGCTACTATATTCAGTTTAGACAAATAAATACACATAACATTTGAACAATATTGTAGCCCACACCGCTGTTACTGTGGAATACGTACAGTATAAAATTAATTAAACGCTAGAGTAATAAATAATACATACTTAATAATATTAAAAGCTAAACTTAACTATCATGTCCATCCAAAATTTTCACATAGATCAAGAGAACTCCTAAAAAGTAAGTAAAAAGTAAGTAGTAAGTAAAAAGTAAAAGACTTTTGAACTTACTGAGAGAACATGCAAAGAAATGGTTGTATGTTTTGTTTTGATATTCATAGATATTACCATATACTTATATCGGATACTAATTGGCATTTTAATAAATTATTGCAATCATGACAACATTTAGATACAGTCATTAAAAAACTTTTTATTTGTGAGTAAGTACACACTAATCTCAAAAACTGGGTTGTGCATTTTAATGAGGTTTGTTACCACAGTCGTAGTTTTTGTTCACTATTTCTGTGGAAGCGAAGCCAGTGGCCGACTGCTATTTTATTTACAGAATAAATACAGCTGGAAGCCACACAAAGTCTATGTAAAACATTGCATCGGTGCATAAATATCCAGTTTTCTTCAGTTGACGTATGTGTGTAAATATTCCATGATATTCTTACGGTTTTATAAACTTCACTAGAGGAGAGCTACATAAAATGTGCAAGTTGGTTTGCGCGAAAAACAGAGGTATCGTAAATCGGCATTAACCTAAGAGTAAATAGTTACTGGAGTGCTGATGGTAAAATCAAACATGTGAGGTTAAATTACTTAGGACATTGACAGGTTTATTAACCTGTTTTTGCAACTAACTCAGAGTTAGAAGATAACTCTACCTGGCGTAAGCAGGCCAAATGGCATAAACCCAATTTTAAATGCCGAGTATCGATTTTAAAAGTTGAGTATCTATCATTGGTCTATCAACACTGAGTGGTGTTTAACAAAACCTCACTCTAAAGTCGAGCATTATATACACTAAATCACAAATTTTCAAACCAATTACCAACCATTTAACCAGGCCTAGATAGCTGGCAACGTATGTGCAACCGTTTTTTGCTGCTGATGAAAACTTAAAATTTAACGTTAAATACCTAATAAAAGTTAGTAATAGCATGGACACACGCTGCGACACACGCCCTATTACTAAAAATACAATCTGCTTATGGCATTTTAATCTCTCCATTCGTTCACTCCTCCATGGTGTAAAAAGGGGGGAGAGTAGCTCACCTACTTTGTTCTGGAAG
This sequence comes from Charanyca ferruginea, assembly GCA_947361185.1. NCBI lineage: Eukaryota > Metazoa > Arthropoda > Insecta > Lepidoptera > Noctuidae > Charanyca > Charanyca ferruginea. The sequence continues at coordinate 13,109,546 of OX376076.1, forward strand.
TACACTAACTTTGTACCTATTTCACGTATTACAACCTTAAACTTGGCCGCGTTAGCACTACGACGAATTATGTATTTAGTTGGCGTACTGTTTGAAATAAACGGTATTTATTTCTGTTCACTTTTGTTTGTTCGTTGAAAGCAGCAAAATAAATTTACTGTTTTATATTATGTGAAACGTGTTCTTTATTAATTTATGCAATGTTTATTTATAGATTTATTTTATAGCTACGTTTGAGCTATGCTGTGCGAGTGCATTTTCATCAGCATCCTTTATTGGATTCAAATTAAAATTACGTAATATTTTCGTAACATTTTTTTTAAATACGTCTCACTTCAGAAAGTTGCTAAGCGGTTTTGTCTTTTTGATGAACAGTTTCATTCCAGAAGCTTCGGCTTGTTGGAAACATTTAGAAATATTTAGTTCGAAACTCTTTAAGCAACATTTGGGAAATCTATATCGCAAAAACAACACACTTTCTTCAAATCAAATTCAAATCTGATAGACTAATTACAGTAGGAAACTAGGAATTGGTTGCTTGCAGCCGGTGAGCGTTGTCAGTGCGAAATGAAGCGCGACTTGAAGGTGGCTGATCAATTTCCGGTAGGTGGCGCGCCTTCCGAGGACGGAGGTAAATCCTCGCTCCTAGTAATTGGAGAAAAGTATCGCTGATATTATCGCGATTCAACTTAGAGATTTTTGGAGTTATTGGCAAGGAAACTGGAAGGATTTCTTAATGAATTTGGTCTGAATTGTTTTATGGATTCGAATTCAGTTTCTGAATGAGGGCGAATAGATTGAGACTTTTTTGAATGTTCGAGTAAGAACTATGTTGTTAGGAAAAAAAAAGTAAAAAAAAGCGTTGTATTTTTTAATTTGCTCGTCGATTTTAATAGATAAAATCTCTCTTCGTTTAAAATAATCCATAAAATTGCGTTTGAGAACTAAACGTGGATTATCAGCCACATAGTTTAAAGTATCCAGCTCAGCGTGTATGTACTGCAAGCACAAACCATGATTATATCCCGTCCTACTGGGATTATCGACCTGTCAGTAAGTGGGACTCATGGAGCTTCCAAAGCATATACTAGCAGGGATACCACCGTATTTAATGCACACATCGAAACCCTTATGTCGTGGACATATAGTTTAAATTGATTTGACTAAGTTCACAGTGTTATGGGATCACTGTAAGCCTGTTTAATCAACCGTCCGTTGGCCGATACAAAACAAAGCAAAAGTTGTGTATTGACGTAAAAATTTGATGCCGCTGGACTGCAGCGTCGAAGTTCACTGACATTTGTTATCGGAGGTTTTAATTGACTCGAGGATTGCTTGAATAGAACCATCAATATACTAGATTGCTTGATTACAATGTCTCTAGCTAAGCATGGACTTTCGGAGTGCTAGGATGGCCCAAAGGCATGTTTAGCGGACGGATTTGTTAACGCAGAATAGTTATTATCTGATCAAAACGATGCCGATGTCGGTAAAGACTGATCCAGCTTTACTTGGAAGCATTTTTATCTCATGTAAATTGATACACGGAGATTGCTTTTGTCCGTTTCGTTGCAAACAAATGTGTACCTTATTACATTTTAATATTCCTAAATAAGGAAATACATCACACATAAGGAGAACAGTCACCGACGTAGAAAAAATAATGTCCAAGTTCAAGTGGTAATAGGCTGGGCTTATTGCCCGTATAGCCGATGACCGGATAGGGCACAAAGGTCTTTGAATGGTGGCCTCACACCGGGACACGCAGTATGGGCAAGCCCCCCACAAGGTGGACCGATGACATGGTCCAAGCCGCGGAAAACCGCTGGATGAACGCGGCGCGTAAACAACACAGGCGGAGGTCTTTGTGGGAGACATACGAGTATATTCAACAATGGGCGTCTAAGGGTTGATAATTATAAGGAAATACATCTTTATAATATAAGCGAAAGGTAACTGATTCACTCACTGTTTTCGCATAACAGCTTACGCATATTTATTTAAAGCATAATTTCTCTAATCATATTTTAAAGATTAAGCATAACATTCTAAAACATAAATATATTTACGTATAATGATATTAAAACATATTTTTACCATGCATGCAGCTAGCATGCAGCAAGCATGCAGCGTGCAAGCAAGTATTCAGCAAGCATGCAGCATACAACATGCAGCAGGCAAGGTTTCTGTCACGGCTTCGGCGCTGCGGGGCTCCGGTGGTTCCACGCGAGCTTATGTATTGATGTGTTTTACGTTCACCACCGTAGCTTCGGCTTCGGCCTCAGCCACGGCGGTTACTCAGGTCGCGGGCCGCCTCGTTCCTCCGCGTCTACGCGTGCTTAGAGTACACTCTAGGAGTAGGGCAGAGAAGACTACGTGGAGTCGGTTTTGCAGCGACTCGTTTATGTCACTAACTTTTGTAGCACAATAACATATTAAATTATTAAGACAATACGCGCAATAGATTTGCACATTATGCCTAGTAACATTATGCGAATTCAATTTATGCCAAAAAAATATATGGCAAAATATTATTATTTCAAAACAAATTATGCCAAATTAGTCAACTAGCAAACTAGCCAAAGTAATTGGTACTTTGGCTAGTTTGCTAGTTGACTAATTAAAATTAAAATTAGGAAAAAGAACATTATGCGAAAAGAAGGAATCCCGGAAATATTAGCTAAGATTTTGTGACTTCAAAAATCTCTCATGACGTTCTTGACGATAAAATCGAAGAAGACTGGCTACTTTATCTAGTCAAAATAATATAAAACTTACAACTTTTTTAAGAAATGAATCCAGTATTCGCAACAGATAGTTCCAACAACCTAATTAGGTCTGTACCACACACTCCGGGTGTATTCAAACCCACTGACAGCTTATTGAGCGCGTTGTGTGTTTATCCGGGCACGTGTGCATTCGTACAATTGTCTTGCAGTCAGCCAGTGCGGGATGGCATTGCATTCATCGCAGTGATTGTAATCCACAAATTGAAACTGAGCCGGTTTGGTTGTTACGGAAATGAAAGAGGGTTTATGTGTTGTGATGTTGATAACTTGTTTGGTCTTTTGTTTATAACGAGGTTTTACTTTAGCCCAAATTGGTCTTAAGACAAACTGTAGCCGTTTTAAATGATAATTATATTAAGTATTGGCTTCTGCCCCCGTCTTTGTCCGCGTGAAAGTCAAATGCTTATACCACAAAAAATTTGGAATGCAATAGTGTAGCATTCTATCAGTGAATTTTTTTTCGAAATCAAATATGTGGTTTCGGAGATTACTTCCACATCCAAACTTAAAAACTTTATTTCGTTGTTATATTATTCATCATCAGCCTGAAGACGTCCACTGTTGAACAAAGGCCTCCCCCATAAGGGGGGGGGGGTGTAGCCATAATCCCCACGGTTGGCAGGCGCCCTTAGTCGCCTTCGACGACACTTTGACAATTTTTTTTTACCAGTATTGGAATAAAAAATTGGTTGTCTGTAAAGTCGGTTTACTGACGATAGTTGAACGTGACAACGCGAAAGAATCATTACCTTTATCGCTGTAATTATCGTTGCTATAAACAATTGACACCACATTCACTTTTCACTTGGAACGCCTCAGAGCGAGGTAACGCCGCAGAGCGAGGTAACGCCGCATGACGTCATGTAACGCCGTAACGCCGCATGACGTCATGTTTTTTCGTGCGTGCAGCCGGCTCTATCGAATTATAAGACGTTATCACGTCAAAACATAACTGATATATTTAATATTTATTTTATGAAAATAAAGGTTACCTATATGCTTAATATACAGAATATTTTTCAGTCCGTTAGGTATACGAACTCATTTATTTTAGACAATTATTTTAAAAAGCATTGTAAAACATCGCTCACTGTCGTTTGCCGATCAATTTCGATGATACGTGCTTATTTCGTGCGTATTTTTTTTCTGATGCACACAAACAGACCATTGTATTGTACTAGTGTGTGTCAATGCTGCTACGCCGTTCTAGCATTCGATTAGATTTTGAGTTACGCTAAATTGAATACGCGCCCTTAAATGTTTCTTAACAAACCCATAAGTTGAATATGTAAAAAGTAGCGAGATCGTTGTCTATTATTTATTTATTTATTTATTAATACTTCATGCACAAAGGTACAAAGGCGAACTTAATGCCTTAGGCATTAAGGCCTTAGGCCTCTCTACCAGTCAACCAAGGGTGGTGAAGAGATAACGTGGCAGGTGCATATGAAAAAAATATATATTAAAAAATAGTTAAAAAGAGGTAAACTTACGAATATATAAACTGCACATACATAATTTAATATTTGGTATATACCATACCTATATAAAATATATTTAAACATATTATATATATTATATATATAAATATAAATAAAGGAACAAAGTATTATGAGACACCAATAAGCTTAATAAATCTACATAGAACATTTTGGCATATCTATAGTATGAGCAGTTTGCTTCACATTTACACAATAAAAGCGACTACATCACAAGATAGAAAGTTCCCGGATACCGTTTACCATTTTCCCCCATTCTCGTACACATGATTGTAATGGTGTATGACGCATTTCCCTGAAGCTAATGGACTATTCTCATTATCAGCTACAGGATAATCGTAGCATTCTGCACCACGCGTCACTTAAGTCGTAACTATTTTTCTATTCTACATTTACTGTGGTCTTGTGTTCTGAATCTATTTCAATGAATAAATAGATATTATGGAGAGCAATTACAATATCCAGAAGATTAATTATTGTTCATTCTTTAAGAGCAGATAGTGTTGTAAAAATGCAAAAAAAAATCGTTGTCACACAAACAATTATTTATTTATTTCATTTAGGTAATGAAGTTACGCAGAAAAAAATATTTGGAATCAACAATTACGACCCGACAATTTTTTATAAGACTTTCAATGTTAAAAAGATCCAGACATTATAATACCCTGCTATACAAATATTCCATTGAAAGTCTGAAAACCCTTTTTATAAAACCCATGGCATAAGAAGTTGATGCAGACCCTTGATTCAGTAAAAAATACACTTGAACTAGCTGAAGTTTAATTAAAACCGGGGAAAATGCAGTATTATAAAATACGCAGGCTGTAAAAGGAGTGGGAAAGCCGGATATTTCTTTAAGTGGTGCGCCTAGACTGCGCACTACGAGATACTTTTGAACGACTGCGTCTTAGGATATATTTGGTGTTTGCGATTGGGTAATGAAGTCGCAATGTGTAGTCATGAATTTGTACACAAGGCATTGCATTAATTTATGTATGAGTGCTGTCTAAAATCTGAAAGCACAAATCACGGACTTTAACTATTTCATACCTATGTCTGAAAATAAAGTCTATATCCATACTAATATTACAAATGCGAAAGTAACTCTATCTGTTGCGTTTTCACGACGAAACGGCTGACCCGATTTTTATAAATTTGGTATGAAGATTGCTTGAACCCTGGGAAAGGACATATACTTTTTATAGCCATCCACGTGGACGAAGTCGCGGGCATAAGCTAGTTATTTACAATAAAATAGGTCCCCACTTTTGTATAATAAATGTAGAGACACTAGCTAGGGGTCTCGTATCGTTTACAGACACATAAAGTCACATGTAGTTATAAACAAACAGACTCGGCCTGAGGTGTGATTCTGTAAGACCTCATTCTAAACTTCGAATCTGAATCCGCTGTGAGTTTCTTAATTGGCATTCTAAAAACACGGTTGATAATTCGAATTTAAACTAGCTCCACCCTTGCGAGCGTGTCAGTGAGTTGAACTAAATTGATAGGGAGATTTTGACAGATAAAGTATGAGATGACGTAAGAAGTGGCATACTGTTAGGTAATTTCCTCTTCACTTCGACGTTCACTTCGCACTCGAACTCGATTCAAAGTGTCAAATATATCAAAGTCATTTTTAACCATATGCGAAGTGAGAGTGAATAGCGATGTGAGATGCGAGTTGTTGTTTGAATTTTACAGAATCCACCTCTTGTACCATACAATAACTGGTTCCATGCGAAATTTCGCATCAGGCAGCGCAGCACATTTACTGTAAGTATATAATAATAATAATACCAGCCTATAGTTGTCCCACTGCAGGGCAAAGGCCTCTTCTCATACAGAGAAGGCACGAGTATTGATTGTTTGCGTGCAAAGTACTGCACCACAAAATTGACTGCCCTGAAATATTGCGTACCTTTAATTTTCGCCTTACCTTGTATTTGCCCTCAAGAATTCCCCGCAGTGCAATAATACCACTCTGTCCGCCTCAGAGAAGAACGGCTCTAGGCGCCAATTCGCCCTATGCAAGGTTAAGCAAGGTTGTAAATAGCTACAGTGATCAAATTGATTTGCATATCGATGGTTTGGGCAAATTGAAAGGCAATCTTCTTAAGTATCTTCCTATTTTTTTTTTTAATCGGAGTTTTTGAAATCGTAGGAGTAGTTTCGGAGATTACCCCCCTACATACAAACTTACAAGTCCAGGTTTCCTCACGATGGTTTTCTGTCACCGATGTCCAAGATAAACTTAGAAAGTACAAATGAAATGAATAAGCCACATCGGTACTTGACCGGTATTGAACCCGCCACCTCATACAACAGAGGGCGCTTTAACCACTAGGCTATCACGACATTAGTATATAGCTATACTCTATTTACAATAGCATTAGACAGAAGTTAAAAAAGGTTCTTTTTAATGCACACTTTGTAACAAAAGTACAATAAACAATGTTAAAGTTACGATAGACACCGAATTTATTATAATCTATTTTTACAGTAGCTGTCGCGCGTATTTGTAACCATTTTAATCATTTATCTTCTCAAATTATGTGGTTTTCGTTTCGTTGTATATTTAATTCCAATTTAAAAGTACAGTGTCAATGGTAAAAACCTAACAGAAGCAGGGATGAACAATACCCGTAACGTTATTTGTTTCACTGTAATTCTACCAAATTTAAAATTTTACCTTACCTTTTAAAGACTTTTATTCTGTTTATATTATTTTACGTCCATATTTAGTACTATCTTAGATCTATTTATCAAAATTATATTAAAATAAGTTTAATTTAAATTGTTTTAACTAATCTTTGAAATATAATGTTTTGCATTCCTGCTTCTATGGGCCTCTTTTTTCTAATGCTATTATAAATGGAGTATAGTTAGCGTTAAAACACGGAACAGTTACATGTAGCACTAAATTAATAAAACATTGAGTTCGTTTTTGGTCACAGCTAACTGTTTTTGTTTGCGATTATTTTGCCTTAGATCTGTACCAAAAATCTGGCGTGTGCGATTCCTAAAATTGCATGAATTGCATCCGCAGGTTGTAAATTATTTCTTTAGCTTCACCCTACACCAAGTTCAGTATGAATTACACGGAACCAAGTAATTAGGATCTGCGAATTAATACCGTTGACGAATAGTTAGGTAAAATAAGGGTTAGCGCAAACACAGCATCAACATTTAATTTTACCTATTTTAAGAAAACAGGTTTTGAATGTTATAACTAAACCGACATACGTAATGTTGAATGCAAAAAAGGGTCAACGTAAACATGACATTAACATATTTATTTTGCCTTTCTTTACGAAAACTAATTTTAAATGTTATTTAAACTTAATAAGCGGTCTCCGTAATGTTGGATGCAAATTAGGGTCAGTAATAATTTTTACTAAAAGTTACTTAGTTTGATGGACATTATTAGCAGTTAAAAGCTATGATGTGTCTTTTTACACGTCGTTTTTATAAAAATATATATGGCAGACTGTTTCTATCAATGTGTGTCTGAGTCAACTGAACTATTTCGAGCTAGGCATGCTTCCGTGAACATTAGATTTAGTTGCGATTGTCGAAATCGGGTCAGATATTTGATAGTGATGGATTTAAACTGTTGTTAATTGCTCCAATGGTTTCAATTCTGTTGAGAAATTTTCGTACGTCAAATTCGAACCCTATTATCTATCTATTTCTTATAATAGCATATTGTACACTAGCTGATGCCTGCGACTTCGTCCGCGTGATAGTTATCAGCGGGGTTTGAAATATTTGTCGCGGAACCAAATTTTTTTCAAAAATAAAAGTAGCATATTATGTTACTCCATATAACATCAGCTATCTGCAGTTTCAGAGATTACAAAAAATAGATGATAGACAAAAAATAAAAAAATATTTTTTATATAAGTACCTACCGTTTATACTTTCAGATGCATTTAGTAAAAGGCTGTTATTTTGACATCACAAACAGTCACGCCAATTATATTTATTATTTTTTTTTTATTTCCAAAACACTTTTTTTACATTTACAATGCTTTTTGCCATACACGCAAACCTCTCAGGGTTTATCTACTTATTTACATACTGCTTTTTTCATCATCATCATCATCATTTCAGCCGAAAGATGTCCACTGCTGGTCGTAGACCTCCCCCAAGTGTCGCCACATTGACCGGTCCCGTGCCATTCGCATCCAGCGGATCCCCGTAACCTTTACCAGGTCATCGGTCCACTGCTTTTTTGCTACATTTGAATTGTTATTAAAACTAAACGCATAATGAATGAAGAAAATAGATGTAACTTTGGACTTACACATACAGTCACCAAAAGAGATAAGTATCCATGTCGCCGGGAATAGTTGAAGATTACTTAGAAACCAATGGAGGCTTTCAAATGAAATTTAATTAAATCATTGAACAGTTTATTCTCTATTAATTGTACTTTATTTTATTCATAATCACCCATCGGTTTCTAAGTAAACTTCAACTATTCCCGGCGACATGGATACTTATCTCTTTTGGTGACCGTACCTGTAAGTTCATCGTTAATAAAAAGGCGTTAATATTTTATGACTAATTCAATATTTCTTGTATACGTATGTATAAAATATTGATCCACTCGTAAATAATTAAGTTGCTATTTCTTTTAACTTAACCTGCCAATAAAACATGTATAACAAACTTTTAACTTCAGCATAAAAGAAAGCAACTTCATGTACTTTTAAAACTTTGTATACAAGTAGCAACAGTGAACTATTTGCGTGAGCAACTATGTTTTTAACAGGAGCGTTTTTTCTCGAACAAAAACTTGATGCTTGAGACAAAAGGTTTTTGCCGCCATTGTTGTAACCGTCGCATGAAATTATGGTACAAATGGCTCTCGGTACTTCACTCTCTACCATTCACACCCCTATAATGGAAACAAGGAAAAATGGGACTACAGACTTGACTTATTTTCGAAATAAATCTATTGCGTCTGAGGTTATTTTGTAGTATATTGTATGGTGGATAATAAAAGTAATTGATTTTAAGGCCATAATTGAGCTGTATATATGTTACGGTACTCGTAAGTGTGATTAATTGAAAATTATTAATAATTTTCCATCTTTGTTCAATTCATCAATTACCTCATGATTTGGTAAATGTGATATGAAATTGAAATTCATCGCTTTTAGCAGTTGTTATTAATAATTCACTACACTCGTCGGTAAAAGTAACAAAAATGTATATTAATAGACAATAACAAAAATGTTGTCCTAAAAAATCAATATGTTGTGCTACCTAAGTTAATGACAGAATCGAATCGCTGCGAAACCGACTCCACTTAGTCTTGTCTGCCCTACACCTAGAGTGTAATTTAAAATCTCGCGTGGGACCGCCGGAGCCCCGCAACGCCGGAGCCATGACAGAAACTGTGCCTGCTGCATGTTGCATGCTCGCTTGCATGATGCATGATGATGAGATGCAGGATCAATGTGTTGTTATGTTGGTTTCTAACCACGTGGCTAATATTTTTTAATGTCTTGAAAGACGCTTCGCATGTTATTTTTGAAAGTGTAATACATATTCAATAATATTAAGTAATCACCGATAAATATGATTAATTTCTTACTTTTACCTAGACTTTCGGTAATTATTAATAATGATAGACAATTATTAATAATTTTCAAATTATCAAACTTACCGTAACAGATATTCTAAATAGTTAGCATATGATACGGGTGGTCCAAATAAAGACTTCAATAAAAAATAGATTCGTCGTACCTATTATAGGGGTATCCGAAACAACCTCATGAATGTTCTACGATTTTTGATAGTTTGGGAGATATGAATATTTTTTGGAGAAATTCTTCGGGGACATCTTAAAAAATGTATAACTTCTCTTCTACATGCTTTTTTGTGATTTCTTTTTTGCGATGGGACTATCATGAAGTACCCTTTCATGCATCAAAAACTGTCTTCCTAACATTAGTGCAAGATACATTATTTTTATCAAAAGTGAGAAATTTACATTTTTACTTATTCTTACTGTTCTTCTTGATAGCTGAAGAAGCTAGTGATTCATGTGTATCATAGATATCATATCTTAGCACTCAGCTCTCAAGTACCTATCGAGAGATGTTTTTGACCACGCAAACCGTGGTAGAGCAAACCTATCGCTAAGCCGATTCATCGATTTCGTTTTGCATTTTAAAACAAAAGCGATATTGTCTCATTTTGAAGAATTGTTAAAATATCTCGCCAGTCAGATTGTTACTCGATGTGGCATGCAGTGCAAAACAGCGTAAGTACTTACACCAATACTGGTGTTTGTTTCTTAATAAATTTTATTTTTCGTTGCTGATTTTATTATCTATTATCATTTAATATTTTATTTATCTGTGTTCTACTAGTTCCTTCACAGTTCTACGGTAGAACTAATGGAATTTTTGTTTGCCACTAGCACGTGTCGGATTGTAACCTCTATTTTTTTAAGTCGGTCGGTTAAAATACATTGCGCTAAGTAAATGTCCGATTTATACATTCACAAGCTAAGCTCAGCCAAGAATTCGCACATTCTATGCAATGCCTGCCTCGTTTACAGCGAGTGGTAGTTAAACAGTAACGTTAATGACCTCGCCTGCTCTCCTAGCCATGTTTAGAAAATTCTAGAATAGGAAACTGTGCTGGGTTTTCTGAAACAGCGTTTTCAATTACATGTGGGTTATGGATCACTGGTTGTTAGGAGTTTAAGTGCGAATGAGAATGAATGGAACGCTTTTAGTGAATTCATTTGTGATACCTATTCTGTAAGGCATGTGTGCAGGTTTATCGGTAGTAACGTTGCGTAAGGAAATGTTGCTGTGTGTCATAAAGGAATCCGTGCTAATTATATTATTAACTGGCTGACCCGATAGACGTTGTCCTGTTCACATTTCAATAATTTATACAAAAATATGGGTTTAGCCTTTTTTTTTATCCTATCTAGGTAGATAGGATAAAAAAAAAAGGCTAAACCTACCTACCTACCTACCTAGCTACCCTACCAACCTACTTACTTACCTACCTTAGCTACCTACCCTACCTACCTGATTACCTTTTCATTTGTTTTTTTTTTCGATTTTTTAATAGTTATTCTGCTATTTAAGACATAGATAAATCCAACAAATCAAAATCTCACCATTTATACTTTCCCTGGACTTCCACAAATATTTCAAAACCAAAATTAGTCAAATTGATCGGCCGTTCTCGAGTATTAGCGAGACTAACGAACAACGATTCATTTTTATTATACTGATACGTATAGAAGATAAATTATGATTTGATTTGTCTAGAAAATATAATTCTTGGTAAATATTCTTTTCTTCTCTAAAAGAATTTAAGTGTAGGTATCCAAATACCCATGAAACGATCAAATTATTAATGAGTTTTCAAATAAATGATAGAAACTGCCCAATAATTAACGAGAACATCCTTGGCTACTGCTCAGAAAACCCAGCCTTAAGTTAATTTAAAGCAAGATTGAGAAATATGAATAGTATAAATTATACATAGCAACACAGGTTTTTAGTCCTTCCTAAGAAATGATAAGGTAGCGCACGATTGAGTAAAATTGGATCAGCCTAGGGATTTACGTTGTTTTTTGAGGCGCACACCAGCTCAGTCATTCTCTCCCAGACCTGCTTTCTACCCCTGGACTTAGGATTTAGCGAATAAGGACGAGCTTTATGTAAATAGTATGTAGGTACGTATGTAAAAAAAGAACTTATTAATCACGAGTATATAGATGATATTTTAATTTAAGTTTTTTTAGGTGTGCACACTCACCAAAAGAGATAAGTATCCATGTCGTCGGGAATAGTTGAAGTTTACTTAGAAACAAATGGAGGCTTTCAAATGAAATTTAATTAAATCATTGAACTGTTTAAATTCTCTAATAATTGTATTTTATTTTATTCATAAACACCCATCGGTTTCTAAGTAAACCTCAACTATTCCCGACGACATGGATACTTCTCTTTTGGTGACTACATCGATTCACATTTTTTGACGGGAAAATCGTTCCCGCAGGACTCCTTTAGTCCGCAGCATTCCTTAGTATATACAACATGTAACATCATTAACGCACATCCTGAAAGCAGTGGCGGCGTAGGGTAGTTTGGCACCCCGGGCGGATGTGTATTGAGCACCCCTAGTTACTTAAAATAAAACACCAAATCATACTAAACATGCATACGAGACTTTACTAAAATATGTAAACATAGGTACTATCAAAATTGAATTTCCTGTCTCTTTTAATTGATAAAATCGAAAGATTGGTTAGTCGCGCTCTTGGCTGGCTCATTGTAAATCTTAAGTCAGTATGATTTTATTAATTTTAACTTTCAAAAGCTTGTTTCGCATGAAGCCATCTAACCAACGCTAAACTTGGAACAAACTCGAAATAGCCCCCATTTTACATTCATCATCATCACTTCAGCGTAGTTTTGGTCCACTATTGGACATAAGCCTCCTCCATGGCGCGCCATTTTTCCCGGTTCTCTGCCTTCCGCATCCAGCCAGAACCGGCTACCTTCTTCAGGTCATCGGTCCATAGGGCTGGAGGGCGTCCCACGCTGCGTCTACCGATTTGCGGTCTCCACTCTAGGACAAGTCTGCTCCATCGGCCGTCGATCCTGCGACAGACGTGATCAGCCCACTGCCACTTCAGCTTGCTGATTCTGCGAGCAATGTCGGTGACTTTAGTTCTCCTCCGGATTTCCTCGTTGGGGATTCTATCCCTTAGAGAAACTCCAAGCATTGCTCGCTCCATTGCCCGCTGAGCAACTCAGAACTTGTGAGTTCACAAGTTCGCAAGCGGGGCTAGTTAGCCCCGCTGTAAGTGTTCACGTCTCGGCAGCATAAGTCATAACAGCCAGGACGCACTGGTCAAAGACATTCGTCTGCAGACTCTGCGGTATAGGCGACGAGAAGTCTCGACGAAGCTTACCAAATGCTGCCCACCCCAAATGCACCCTCCTATCGGCTTCCTTCTCGAAGTTGTTTCGGCCAAGTTGGATCGTCTGATCCAACTTGGCCGAAACAACTTCGACAGTCCAAGTTAGACGTATTCCTGGACCACTTCGAGCAAGTGGACATCAACGGTGATCGGCCTTGGCACGACGTGTTGGTTGAACATAACCTTCGTTTTGTCCAAGTTCATGCCTAGACTCACTCGTCTTGAGGATTCATTTAGGGAATGCAGCTTTTCGCTCACTTCTTCCAGAGATCTGCCACAATAACGATGTCGTCGGCAAACCGGAGATGTATGATGTACCTACTTACGGTTTATGTTAATGTCCCGCCTAGTCCAGTCCAATGTTTTGAAGACGTCCTCCAGCGCGTTGGTGAAAAGTTTCGGAGATATAACATCACCTTGTTTCACCCCTCTGCGCAGCGGAATTGCTTTCGACTTTTACTTGGACGGTCATTGTTGCGGCGTTGTAAAGACACCGCAGCACCTCGATATATCGCCATCGCAGCAGAGAGTCTAGTGGGGCCCAGGTTTTGATGGAGTCGAAGGCTTTTTCGTAGACGAATGCCATAGGTACACAGCGGCTGATTATACTCATGGGTTTTTTGTACAATCTACCGTACAGCATGGATGTGGTCCACGGTGAGGAAGCTTTTACTAAACCCAGCCTGCTCTGGCGGCTGGAACAGTTCGAGTCTACCTGCGAGACGATTCGCGATGACTCTTGAAAACAGCTTGTTTACGTGGCTCAGAAGTGATATCGGCCGGTAGTTCTTAAGAAGAGTTTTATCTCCTTTTTTAAAGAACAATGCCACCACACATCCGCTCCACGCCTCCGGTGTATTACCGCTGTGGATGACGGCATTAAATAGCTTTACTAGCTCTCTAAGGACAGGAGCCCGACCTGCTTTTAAAAGCTGAGTTGTAATGCCGTCATCGCCCGAAGCTTTGCTGTTTTTAAGCTGTTCCAGAGCCGCACTAATCTCGCTTTGGTCAACGTCCGGGATATCCTTGGTGAAATGACGCGTCAATTGGGCCCTTGGATCTTTGGTACCATGGGAAAAGGCCTCACCGCCTGAGATTTGTACAGCTGTCCATAGAACTTTTCAACTTCCACCGAGATCTCTGGTTTGGAGGTGACTGTTCTGCCGTTATGTTACATTGAATCTGAGAAACTCTAATGTAGTCCATTGAACCGCTTCTTGGGCAGAAATGTTGGCGGTTTCCAAATGGCGCCTCAATTGTATCTCCAACAGGATGTATTTTTTTTTACAGATTTAAAACCATTCCACGATTCCACGAAAATCTTCTTCTGGTGGTGTTACCAACATTTTGTGCTGAATAACACTAAATGTTACAAGAATAAAATCCAGTGCCCTGTAATGATGATGTAGTTCTTAGTAAAATCTGTCGTGACATTCTAACATTGCTCTCTGCAACTCCTCTGGCAATGCAAGTTCAGTATCTCGGGCCATTTCTCCAGGCATATGCTTTCGAAATCTCCTCTTTCCTCTTTTTCCTTGAATCGGAATGTTTAAATCCTCTTTAATATTGTTACGTAGCAAATAGCCCTTTCCACTATTTGGTTGCGTTGACTTCGAAGAACATTTTTTAAGAGCTTTAATTTTTATCACACGCTTTTCTAACGATAGCCCAGATGTTTGTAGGTATATACTTTTCTGTCTCATTAACTTCTAGGATTACACACCAAAAGAAAAGATAGCATAGAAAACTGAAGTCATAGAATTGATGCTACTTCTCTTGTTCCAACGTTTTCTTTGGGGTGCTGGGATCACAAATATCTCTTGGAAAAGAATAGTGGTTTAACAGCGTTGTGATGGGCCATCTTGTCTCTGATAAATCATATAACGGACACGACTACATTTATATTTCCCACCGATGTGTGAATGATGAAAAGAACGTGTTAACTCTTTCTACAGTTCTGAAAAACATTAAACCTTGAAGTAACGCTCCCAAATGAGTACACTCGCTCTCAATTATATTCGATAAAAGATATGAAAATAATATGGTTTCGATGCGTTTCAAAATATGATATTAGTAAGGAAGTAGACAAGCGTAGGTTAGTTATTTATTGATATGTCTTAATAGAGCGAGATTTCGTGTGCATACTTTGGCTGTTCAAGTATGTTTTCGTTGTCACCCCTTGGTGCTTGGCACCCGGGGCGGACCGCCCCCTCCGCCCCCCCCTTACGCCGCCACTGCCTGAAAGTAGTTTGTTCAGAATCATTTACTGAAACGATTTCTATAATTTTTAATGTATGTAATATTTTACCCCAAAAATAATTAAAACTACGTAAATAACAGTCACACTACCGCTGTACAGTCAAAACAAACTGAAATGGAACGTAAATCAAGACATTAAGAATTTTTGACTTCTACCTACATGTATGACTGTGTGTGTACGTAGCTTTGTACTGTGACCACAACCTTCTTCCAGAATTAAAGAAAGAAAGAAAGAAAAAGCATTTATTAGCCCGCACAGGACGAAACACACAAATAACAACAAGGTTTAAAATTATTACAAAATAAAAAACGAATCGGTCCTGTACGATGCCAAAAGGCCCCTATCTCAGCATTGTGCTGTAACATTTAAAAATGTCACAGCGATGTGTCAGCAGTGTTTATTGAATTAGTACAACTAATTCAATAAATAAACAATGCCTATAAATTTTAAACAAAAAATTTAGTGTATGTATTATGATTAAAACATCATATACTAGTTGGGGTGTCTGAAGGTGTGTGTTAATTACGTTACATGTTGTACATAAACTAATATTATAAAAAAAACTGAAGGGTTGGTTTATTTGCTTTTGGTCAGATTCAGAAAATTCTTATGCAAATAGGAAGCTACGTTATTCTTGAGTACAATAAGCTATACTTTATTATATGTAAAACAATTATCCGTATAAAGAATCATGGCGATATCCATACATTCATTTGTATGAAAAAAAAATTTTGAGGGTTTATAATATTTTTCAATGTGAATAATACATTAACAGGAGTAGATTGATATACTTACCATATTGTTAAACCCCCGCAATTAAAATATTACGAAAATATTACGAAATGAAAATAGCACTTTTTCGTTTCAATTCGATGCCTATTTTGCGTTTATTAAAAAAAGAAAGTGACAAGCGACGTTAACGGATCTATCAAATTGGCAGACAAGTGATGTGACAAGTGTGTGGACACTTTTTTTTTAATATTGTAAATGCCTGAAGATACTCTTTAGGTACCCAAGAGTATAAGAATTAGAATTTCAACTTCTCTAAACATCTTTATTTTTTATGTACAAATCCTGCCATGATACTTTATAAAAATCCACGCAGATTAAATTGCAAGCAAAAACTACTCTCATGATGAAATCCGTGTAATTAGAACTCCATAATTTTATATTGCAATGGTTTAACTAAAGGAAAAACTCAAGGACCTCTACTAATCTACGTCTTCAATTTTCAAGTTTCACTAAATCAACGCACTGAAATCTTATGGTAGTATACTTACGGATCTAAAACTTTAGAACATTATTTCGCCCTATGTGTACCTATCATATAGTGCACTTCTGTACCAAACATACTTCGTTCTGTACTTCCAACTTTTATCGCCAGCACATAAGAAACTGGGCAACGTTTTTATTGCCCCGTGTTTCTTGCCCGCAGTTGGCAACTTATCACCTTCAGTTAATTTGTCTAGCTCTTACTGCTAATGCGAGTTCGTTTGCGGGCAGGTCGCTTTTTGAGAGGGTATCCATGTTAAGAGTCGGGCTTATAAGTTATTTGACACGTTGTTCGTTTTTGTTAGCAAGCTTGTTACAGAGACATCATTTGGGATTATTTGCTTTACGTCTCTGAAGTTGAAACAGTAGAATTAAAGGTTGAGATATAATTATTAAGTTTTCAAATCAAAATCAAATTAAATCATCATTTATTTGCGTGGAAGAAGTTACATGCGTGTAAGAAAAGGTGATGTCTTTGTCTTCTCTCTAGCCGCTTTTTTGGTCATTCATGGAGAGATTTACGACAAAATGTATCCTTTAAAAGAAACGAACTAAGTAGTGGTTGTACTTTCGTACAGTGTACGATATTTATCTGTGGGCAGCATTCACAGAAATAAACGTAAAAGATTGCGCAAAACATAAGAGATCGTCGCCTCTGCAGGACCACGTAAACATAACTAACTATACTAGATTAGTGCGAGAGCATTGAAAAATTTAGTCCCTGCCGAGCGTCTCGTACCGCAGGAAATTGCGAAAAATGTGCTCAACTCGCGACTAATGGACATGTTTGTGCTTCTCCGCGAGCACGTACCTTCACCACACAAGCTCTGAAATATTTATGGAACTACTGTAGCTACTGCTACTGCAAAAGTTCTAACCATGCAATCACAAAGAACCGATTTATACCTACGTACGTCTCTTTACCAACTTTTTGACAATTTTAGAATCAAAATCGAGGAGTTCAACCATAAAATCAGAAACATTGTCTTGAAGAGCTCTGAGAAAGTTGGCAACATTAAACAAATGAGAGCTCAAGTTGCCAAATTGTATATGTTGGCCAAAGTTTGCGAGTTGCCTTCTGTTTCATTTTGATTCAGTTCATGTATCGGTTAATATCAAGTTATGCGGAATAATACGATTAAATTTTGATTGCGCCCATTGAATGTTTTGAAGTTCACTTCACTATGTGTAGATATTTTTGTGGGATTGTATTCTGACGTTTGTTGTGAGTCAAAATGTCATAATACAGTATAGGTACCTATTTTGTAGATAACATGCTCAGAAACCTTCAGGGGCTCGCGCTCAATAACTCAGGTTCATCTCAATGAATAGTATGGGAACGCATACTTAAAGTACAAAGAATATTTTTTTATACCCACAATCTAAAACTCTTTCTTTGCAAAACATGGTAAACCTAAATTATTGGCTGAGTGAATCATTTACCTATGCAGTGAAAAACTTGATACTATAAATTATTGTCTTTTTTCTTTTAGTATACCCAAAACCCAAACCCAAATCTTAGGTTTATATATTCCTGTTCCCGGTATCCTTTCATTGCAAACGTTACTAACCATTATTACTTTTCAACCTTACAGTTCTGCTCACCCTACAGTCGAAACAACCATTGTTCCCAACTCTCTCTCAGAAATCGAAATGCAAAGATTAATTACGGGGACGATCATCGAATCGTTTCCATTCCAACATTTTTGTTAGAAATGAAATTTCGTATAATTTTCCGCGTCGCTTCGCATGGATTATTCACTTCATTACTGTTTAATCCTGACCCTTTAAAAGGTCGGACGTATACATGAAGGTATTTATAGGTATACAGGTACTGGGGACTCATTTTGTTTTTAATTACTTGTACGGTACTTGTCCGTCCGTGGTGCCTGAATTGATGGAATGATCGATATCACGATGGCTCTATCAAGTGTACTTGATGTTTTAATTAACTGCAGGATGTATTTTGCTATTATTAGTATCACAATGGGGTGCATTACATGGGGATGGGGCTCTTCGCTAAGTAAAAACCGTGCGGATTGATCGGTTATGTTTATGCATCAGTGGCGTGCCTAGGGGTAAAAGGTAGACTGGTAGAGAATGCCTAAGGCATTAAGTCCGCCTTTGTACCTTTGTGCATGAAGTATAAATAAATAAATAAATTAGGGCAAGCCCAACAGATTTAAGAATGAAAACCCGATCAATTTTCAATACTTATTTAGAGGTATTTTTTGTATCTTTTCGCGTTACTCATAGCAAGCCAGGCTTTTCGGCTTTAATGGAAAGCACGCCACTGAATGAATGAATGAATGAATGAATGATACCTTTATTTGCTAGAACATAGGATGTACACTAGATGTTATACAATTTGTTTGTTACACTATATTCAACCTTTCGGTCGTAAAAATAAAATTCGCTTTTCACTGGTTATGCTATGGTGACCATCTATATAATACCGAGACTGTCATTCGTAGATTTTGACAGACGTTATGGGCAATCAGAAGCCATAAAGTCTGACAACTAGTCTTACCAGGGGTATCATATTACCCAGTAACTGAATTGTAGAGGTCAAACAGGCAGTACCTCCATGTAGAACACTGGTATTCAGTTGTATCCGGTTGGACTGGAAGCCGATTCCAATACAAAGTTGGGAAAAGACTAACCACGAAAGGCCATGAAACCTAGGTCCACGAAATGAGTTGTAGAATTTAACCTGCAATAGTATAACCACAACAAAAAAAAACTAAAATATAAAAGTACGGTGATATACCTATATACCATAAATAATTACAGAAATATAGGTTACAAGGAACATGTCTTTATTTGTCAAGTCTTCACTCTTCTTCACAATATTATCTACATTTACGCTAAATTATACATGCGCAAGTAACTGCCTGTCTTTGTCTAAGTTACATCATCACGGTCAACTTTAAGCCGAACGTTATTAAGGACAAAGTGGTAGCTTGAGATTTGGATAAGAACTTAAGTACTATCGTGGACACACCCGCCTGACTACCACTAAGTTCATTTGTGCTTGCACTCAAAAGATGGAAGCGCTCTCTACCCCGCCCCGTTGACTTCGCAGGCGCCAAGGGATTTTTTTTAAACTGAGCAGGCGGAAAAGGTCCGCGATAGTACCTAACTTTAAATTCTGCAACTCCGTCTGCATCCACGAAAACTGTCATTCGCGAAATGAATTCGTGGGTACGTAATAACTAGTCAGAAATGTTTTCTTAGTGGTACAGTTCCATTTTTGGGGTTCCGTAGCCAAATGCCAAAAAACGGAACACTTATGTATTCGTCATGTCTGTCTGTCTGTCCGTCCGTATGTCTCAGCCACTTTTTTCCGAAACTATAAGAACTATACTGTTGAAACTTGGTAAGTAGATGTATTCTGTGAACCCCATTAAGATTTTCACACAAAAATAGAAAAAAAAAAACCAATAAATTTTAGGGGTCCCCCATATTTAAAACTGATACTCAAATTTATTTTTCATCAAACCCATACGTGTGGGGGATCTAACTATGGATAGGTCTTCAAAAATGATATTGAGGTTTTTTAATATCATTTCTTTCTAAACTGAATAGTTTGCGAGAGAGACACTTCCAAAGTGGTAAAATGTGTCCCCCCTGTAACTTCTAAAATATGAGAATGATAAAACTAATAAAATATATATATATATATGATGTACATTACCATGTAAACTTCCACCGAAAATTGGTTTGAACGAGATCTAGTAAGAAGTTTGTTTTTAATACGTCATAAATCGTAAACCGCAATTTACCTTTCATTCAATCAACTCAAATATAAAAATAAAATAAAATTATATTATGTTACTTGCTGCTACGGAACCCTTCATGGGCGAGTCGAACTAGCACTTGGCCGCTTTTTTACATCTACTTTTAATGTAAATAATGTACCTAACTGTTTCCTTAAAATTATTTATGAAATAATAAATCAATTCAATGAAAAACGTAATTTTGTGGAATCTTGGAGAGTTTTCCACGGAACCCGTTTTAGGAATTGCTGCTAAAGTTTTTTCTTTTTCTCCTGATTTTCTAAATATTGTTATTGTAAACAAAAAAATCAGGTGTTTTTTTGAATAGTTTCCGAAGGGATGATAGTAGGGATACATTGTACAGGTCCACACGGAAGACCTTTTTTTGTCAGACATTGTCTAGGGAGCTCTATTGAAGTAGGTACGACAGGTAAACCCTGTGAGGAGCTTTCATTACCTACGGGCAGTAGAAAAATCAAGATTTTATTTTTCACTTTCAATGCAGCAATTTTCTATTCCGTGCCTTTCATCTCGTTGACGTGGTCTCGGTTACTCCAACGTGCGATAGATAAGACCGGCCATCTTCAATTTCAATTTAGCTTTCGTTTTACGGTTCGTACGAATGAAGTAAAAGAAGAAGTTTCTTTACGTGCCATCAGATTTTATATCTTTTGTTTATTGTGTTATGGTTGCAAGTTACTATATCTAGGCTACATTGGTTACCAAGAACAAATCGTCTAAAGAAACATTTTTAAATTCAAAATCAACGATCTTATATGTAGTAAAATAAATATGAACACCTTTCTCCTTATATACTAAAGCGGTTTGGTATAACAAATGAATTCAATACTCATACCTGAACGTTATCCTAGTAACCAGAAAATCACGTAGCAATATCAAAGCTATTTCCATCGACGGTAAAAATGCCGGGTGTATCGCTTGTCTACAATCTATAAAGAAAATGAAAAACATAGTCGATACAGCTGCTCATTCTTTCTCAACTTGTAGGAATCAATTGAACGGAAGTAAGTTGGCGCACGGTGAGCGATGAATTAGTGGTGTGTTGCTAAACCCACTACTTGCACACCGCGGCCATCTTTTAATTTTAAACGTTCTTATTATAGTCTGTGCTGTGAAAGTCTAGATTTTAGTGTTTATAGAAATGTATGTTTTGTTGACAAATGAACCGTGTAAGGTTTGCTTGTTGTGAGTATTTATTTTTCTCTGATATTAACCTGTGTGTGTAATTACACATTTGTGTGGATCCAACAATTAATGTTATCCCAAAGCGATTATCACGACGTGGAAAGGATCTGACAATATTCCTTAAATGAAAGCATCCATATTGAACACCCTCATTTGTACATAATGGACAGTACACCACAGGTTCATGGCCGCTGACCTTAGGTCATTTGCTATTTATGAAGAAAAACTGAATCAATTAATTAGCACGTCATTTTCTTACTAAGATGTCGTGATGTATATGTCCCCATCCCCAACACCACCCATCCCTTAATTCGTGCTACCGTATACTAAATTTTAACCCACTATTTTATTACCAATGACGCACTTTAAAGTAAATTTAATCAAAAAAAATATCAACACAGTGCTATCTGTGCGTGCTGTTGGACGCCATATTTGTTTTGGTGACTACTAGAGCCGCAGTGGGAAAAAAATTAACTAAATTTCAATCACCTGACTGATTTTACGTCCGCTCTGTTTAAAGGGCTATGTTACAATCCGCCAACTAGTTGGACGTTGAGTAACGCTTGTTCAATCAACGTTCGGCCTAGTCATTCAATGAACGCGCTAGTCATTCAATCAAATAGCAGATTCAACCAGATAACGGCGACATATATGTGTCGTGATGGCCTAATAGTTAAGGCGCCCGCCTCTCATACAAGAGGTTGTGGGTTCGAACCGAGCAAGTACCAATGTGACTTTTTCAATTCATATGTACTTTCTAAAATTTATTTTAGACATCACTGACATCGGTGAAGGAAAACATCGTGAGGAAACCTGAACTTATAATTGATATAAGTCTGAAATCGCCAATCCGCCTTGAGCGCACGTGGTGATCAATGCTCGTGCCTTCTCTGTATGAGAAGAGGTCTTTGCCCTGCAGTGGGACAATTATAAGCTGGTATTATTATAATTTTTTCTTCCTAAGCTTCGTTTTTCTTCCAAAACGTCCAGAGATACAAAACTCTTAGGTCCCAGAGTTAAAGGCGCTCACTCCAGGGGCTATAAACCCAGGTTACTTCCCGTTTTTACAGCAGTGATAAAGTTTACTCCTCTGGTCTTGTTTGCCCGACTAATAAATATCTGCCGCCCTGCCGGGACGCGCGTGAATCTTATTTTATTTCTAACCTAACCAACATATATGGAAATTTGAGATAAGCTACTTTACGTAATGAAGGTTTTAATGGCTTCTATAGGAAGGTGATTATTTAGGAGGTGATAATGTTTGTTTGGTAGCATTTTAAGGTGGTTTGTGTTTCCGAAGGTTATGTCGCTCTGGAAAATTAAGGAATATTTTTTTATTATGTGTGTGTGTATATGTTTAATTATTTTTGACGACACCGTTGGTGTAGTGGTTGAGCGACTGGTTGCTCGATTTGAAATATTTTTCTACTGGTATTATGTGCTTGTAAACGCACCCACGATACATGAGAAAAACCTAGTGAGGAGAAATGATTTTTGAAAGAAAAAAATAACTGGTATTTTATTCCAGCTTTCCATAACTTGTTAATGATCATTAGCTGGGAGGTACCTTCTAGCAATACCTGAAGTGTGTTTCACATCTAAAGAGTCTTTGATCACATCCAATCCGGGATCTTACAATAAAGCCGAGCTTGCAACAGTCACCAAATGGGAGGTAAAATTGCAGTTGTACAAACATATAAACTCCCATACACAAACAATCAGACCCTGAACAAAAAAACCATGCCATACAAATATTTGTTCTGTTATATGTATATATTAAAAATGTTGTCAAAAGTATGGCGGTAAATGCATGTTTACTTGAGCTGTGAACACCACCATGTATTAGAGTTGCAGTATCTTGGGTAACTCCCAGTTGCCCGCAGTGTGGAGGATTTTTTTGATGCCTTATTGTATTAGTTTAATAGTTATGCGTTTTCTTTTTTCTATTATTCGTGTAAATATTGTGCAGACGCCAGCTCATTAAGCCATATCAAACTCTCAATTTTTCAAAATTGAATGTGAATCTTATTACTTTGGCCATAAAGTTGAAAATCTATCAAATAAATTTGACAGATTATTGTAGCTTCATGTGCTGGCCACTGTACCTACATTGTTCCAAAGAAATAAATAATTATGTTGCATTGATAATAAAATGTTAGTAAATACATATTGTTTTGTAAAAACAATATGTATTTACTAACTGTTACTGTAGGACGGCCTCTTTCCGCGGCTGATTTTATTCGGGGAGCACTTTAGGTCAAATTGAAACCATTACAGGAAAACGTGTTAGTTGGGGGAGGCTGATCGACTCGGCTGATGGACTTGGCCTTAAGATATTGACAGGTTTTGGTGTAAATAATATCTTATCAAAGTTTTGTGCGCTGTATACGAATGAAATGAAAAGATACATTAGAAAATATGAATACACTTTGAAGTCAATACATTTTTTTTATTTACACTATTGAAACTTTGAACATCATTTTTATGAAAAAAGAATGGAATCGAGTTAGTCCTAAATTAAAATCATTTAAAAATAAATGTTTTAGATTTTTTGTATATCACACACACATCAATTATATAATACAAAATAAATATTAGCACACAGTATTTGGAAGAACTGTGTTACACCATAAACTTCCCTATGTAGTAACTTGTCAGCAACATCCTTACTAAATTAGAGTTACTTATTACTGTATGAAATGCTCACGTGCAATAACAAAATATTAAAAAAAAAATCTTTTTATACCAGTTAGGTGGCAAACAGCAATACGGTCCACCTGACGTCAAGAATTCACCGTAGTCTTCGGATGCTTTTAACACCTGCAGAGGCATTAAACGGGCGTCGCCGACCCTGCAAAAATTTTTGTCAACCTTTTAAAAGACCCTATACCATCAGAAAAAAAAAATATTGGTGCCTCACCTCGTGATTGTATTCGCTTTTGAATTTCTATTTTTATTTGTTATTTTTAACGATGCTTCGCCTTGTGCTGTACTGAATCGTGTCTGTATAGCACGAAGCGCGATTGTAGGTATTCGCTTTTGAATTTGTATTTGTTTTGGTGGCTTCACTCTCAGTATTCCGCGCGGTCTATCTGCCTTTTGTTTCATAATCTGAGTATGTTGGTATTCAGGGGCGTGCACAGGGTTTTGAGACAGGGTAGGCAGAAATTTTTAAAAGCTTACTTACCAAACAAAAACACCTACCTACTGTTTGTTTGTTTTGGTTCGTCGCTATTTTTATCACTAAAAGAGTTTTGAATACGCATCATTTAAAATTAACTGTACACACACACCTATTATCACCCATCTTTCACCTATTATCAACGTTAAAATCGTCAATATAGATACAAGAATAAAATTATATCACAAAACCACACAAACCATATCAACAATGGCCACTCATCATAACTCACGTAAAAATAAAAAAAATAATACTATAAAAACTAATAGTGCTTCATTTAGCGCTAATATAACCAAAAGATGCTACTTTTTAAAATAGTCGCAGATCCTTGTGTAGCCAACTTCGGTTTTAAGACCCCGCAATTGGCTATTTGAAACCACCAATCAATTGACCACCAATCAAAACGAGATTCCTCCATAGATTTTTTTATGACGCGGCCTGTGACGTCACTTTTTTACCAATTCAATTGACTAACTATTCAATGATTTCAAAGCAACTTAAAATCGAATTTTACAGTGAATTGAAAATTAATCGGGTTTTCCGGGCTAAAATAAAGTGTAATAAAAGATATGTTGTATTTTGGAATTATTGGTTAGGGTGTCAACAACCCAATTCTCGAAAGTGTAAGTAAAAGTTTAAAAAGGCAATGTCTACTTTCGACGTTTGTGTGCGTTATTTGTCTCAATGTGTGCCAAGTATTTATAGAAAAATCACACCATTGTAGTCCACGTAAATACGTGTCTGTCACGACGCACACATATAATCATCCAGAGACTTTGATTTTGTGCCTTTCCGTTGGCGGGTGCGGCGCTGGTGCAGCGCGAAGCGATTATGGTCGAAATGCGCGAAGGTATCAATGAGACTTCATGATTCCACCGTTACTCGATAGGTGGAGCTGATTTAAGATTTTCTATTTTTCGTTTTTGGTATATTGATGGTAATTACTCGTGCATAAAATATTTGTTATCAAAATAAAATAGTAGTAGTATTTTATTTCGATAGTAGTAAGTATTTTGTAAGGTAGGCAATGACTATTTGCCTGTATGAACCGCACGCCACTGTTGGTATTAAACTTTAGGGTATACACGGACATAATAAAGACTAACGTTGTACAAGATTGATTTACCAACGTCATAGTAAAATTATATTTGTAACCATAGGCATACAAATAATAACATTGTTCTATGCACTTACCGACGCGCACACCGAAGTAGGTATTTTACTTTTGAAGCAAACTGTAATTTATAGAAAATATTTTCTATCAAGTCCTGTTGCAACTTACCTATGCTTCAGTAACATTTTATTGCACCCTTTCAAAGACTCGGTACTGGGTACTGTAAAAAGCTTAGTACCTTTTGAATGCGGAAGCATTCCCTCGTCTATTTGTAAAAGAAAATTCAATGTAATCTTAAAGCAAGTAAATATGGGTGGGAGTATTTACATTCGATGTTAACTTGTTCAATTTTATGCTATTACTAGCTCATGCCCGCGATTTCGTCTGCTTGATTGTCGGTTATTAGCGGGGTTCTTTTTTTCGCGGAACCCTAATCGATTTTTGAAATAAAAGTAAAAGTCTAAGTAACTCGTTATAACATCGACTACCTCTCAGTGAAAATCAGCCGTTTCCGGGATTAGGCGGAACAAAGAAACAGACAGACAGATATTTAAAATTTATTGAATAGAAAATTGTAATATTGATTTTTTTATATATGTACCTATACTTTCAAATGCATTTAGTAAAAATCTGTTCTGTTATTTTGACATTACTAACAGACACTTTAATTTTATTTATTTATTGTATGTAGTATTTATAGATTTGTATAGATGTATAGATTTATTGAGTTTGGTTGAGTTTGGATGGTATATATTTAGGATCTCATTCGAAAGTAAAAATAATATTTTTCGACGTAAAATCTATGGATGGATAGCCAAGTAAGTACGTAGAAGATATTATAGTGCACAAACTGTGTGGGCAAACACATGTGCACTCCCTTTTTCCTCACTCTCATAGTGCGATGGAACCACAATTGGATACGACCGGAGAGAGATCAGGCGCAGGACCAACGGCTTTACGTGCTTTCCTAGGCGCTTGGGGGTGTTCCACCACCAACATCCAAACTCTAGGGTGCTACTGAGAAAATACTAATGGGAAAACCGATTAACACTTTTGCCTGACCTAGGAATCGAACTCTCAAACCCCAGCTCTGCAGTCACTGTGGCGACCACGTGCCTAACAGGTCAAAAAGTGATAACACAGCAAGACAATCAGAGGCTAAATTTGAAAAGAAGTTATCCCGGAAAGCACTTTTGTAATAAATATACAAAATCCTTGAAATAGATACAACCGTAAAATAAAAAAACACAGTATAATTTGAATCAGAAATGAGAAGAATAGGAGGTTTAGTATTTTATCTCGTAAACACGATAACAGAGACAAAAGTACACAGTGTGTTTACATGCGGGCTTCATTACAGAATTTGTAGCATATTTACAATGAACATGTATAACATAAGAAATATTTTATAAATCTGCAGGCAAAGGTACATAATATATGTAGCAAATACATAAATATATGTAGCACCAAACTGTTTCGAGTTCACTCAGCCATAGCATGTTCTAGCTCCGTAGCCACTGTAGCGGCGTAGCACCGTAGCAGCGTAGAGGCTGGAACGTAGCACACGCTACGAAGTATAGAAACTAAAATTAATATTGCAACATTTAAAGTTTTCTTGTGAAATAAATACTCGGTTCACAAGAGGAAAAACACTTGTTTGCACATAACAAAAGTTAAAGAAATTTACATAATAAAATCGTGGAAAAATAAGATTTCGTGCAGACTCACAGAAACTTTCACGCAATGTTTGAACTTTTGGAAAAAACAAATCAGGCGCGAGTTGCTTCTTTTATCATATCTTTAACATATTTTAGCTTTTACAAATAACTTTGAACAAGTTCCGAATCATTATTGTGTTTGTTTGCTTACGTGTGAAGTTCGTTTTTCGTTCGCTTGAACTTTGACAATTCCAGTTTTCTTTTTTTAAATATTATTTATGACTCTGGGAAGGCTTCTCTTCCTAAAATGAATAGGCACTAACTAGCCTACTTTGCTTTTGTAGTTATTTTTGAAAAGTACTCGATCATTGTTAAGTCTCATATTTAATGTTCATAATTATTATTTTTAGATCATGCTTTTAATTGACAGGTTGAAAGTATGCTTTAGTCTGATATTTTATGTATGACTTGAAAAAAAAATGCCTTAACATTTAACACAGGTTTATCTACCTGCGTTAAATGTTATAAATGAACCCTTTTCAAATTATTTTGACTACTACGTATTCTTTACATAAAAACGGCCCTCTCCGTAAAGTATCACCACAAATATTTTTTTATCTATGTACGTTACATCTATACTAATTTTATCAGGAGGTAAAATTTGTTTGTACGTAGGGGGTAATCTCCAGAACTACTCATCCATTTCAAAAAAAAATTCACCAATAGAAAGCTATTTTATCCTTGAGTGCTATAAGCTTCATTGTATATAGCTATATAATATAGCTATATTTTAAAATACATTGGCGCGGACGAAGTCGTTGGGAAAGTACTAGTATATCATAAATATGTTATGTGATCCGAAGGCCCGTCTATTCTTGGGCAAAAGAATCGGTATTTCTATACAATGTGGCAATGCTGTCAGCCTGTTGGGCACATGTCCCGTTGACAGCGACGTGGACGAGTTTTATGATGCCCTATGAGCTCTCCACTCCTTTTTTTGAATTATCACGTTTATATACGTTTTAAATAAAATAATATTAAACTATATGTTCAAAAAGCATTACAATTGACTTCGACAATGACACAACTTAAAAGAATAGCGAGCTGTTGCCAAGTTAACTTTGAAGCGATTTATACAGTACGACAAGAACGAAAGACACATATAATATGTTTATTAATTATCAAATAAATGATAAGTCATGCATGTGAAATTGTATACATGAATTGTCATATGCTATTGGATTGCTATGCTATGGGTACTACCCATACCTATAAACAGTATACGAAAATAATAGTTATTGTGTTAGTATTAAGGATGTTCATTAATATTAACATCTTTTGATAATAATTTGAGCGGGTTTGTATAGCATTTTTGTTTAAACCTGTAGTTTTTGTAAAGAAAACGGCGTGCACGCATGGAATAGCGGGAGTTGTGTTATGAAATTAGAACTAGAGTATACAAACACGTGGCGCATAGCCACAAGATAATATAGGCTCTTCGTATACACCTTCAGTTGCTATATAGTTACCACAAACATTTATTGATTTAGTATTTATTCGATAATTTAGTCAAATATATATTTATATTTGACTAAATATATATATTTGACTAAATTAGTCCAAAGTCCTTAACTGTATGAAAAAATGTCCCTTGTTTACACCTGTCACCCTGTATGTGGCAAAAGTTCACTGAAACACACACTTAAATAAAGTTATGTAATAAATAACAAAGTGACATGAACTTAAGCTGTAAGAGGCTACAATAAGTATGTTTGCTTGCGTGAGTCAGGGCTGTCAACAAGCTGAAAGTGGTATAATTGTAAAGGAACTCTTGCGCAAAAACTTAACTCACCTAAAAACGAAAAAAAAAAGCTTTTTTTACAAAATGACAACCGGATTTAAAAAGTAAAAAATAACTTTGATTTCGCAAGTGCGCGGCTTTTGTTTTTTTTTGTATTGCCACCGACTTCCGTCTTTTTAGTAAAATAGATTTTCCTTTTTGTGCTTTATTGCCTACTTCTTATCATTCAAATTATTTGAGAAACGGTAACACCAAACAAATTAAATCATCCCACAATTTTTCCAAACTAAGGGCCAAATACTCAAACGCTAGTCAATGTTAAGATGCTTAAAGTCTCGTGCTGTCTCTATCACTTTATGTCAAAATGACTGTGACAGTACGAGACTTAACGACATCTTAAATTTTTTTTAACAAAAAAGACAACCGCCTTCAAAAAGTATAAAATAACTTTCAATTCGCAAGTCGGCGGCTTTGGTTTTGCTTGCTGTTTTGTATTGCCACCGACTTGCGAATTGAAAGTTATTTTATACTTTTTGAAGGCGGTTGTCTTTTTTGTTAAAATTTTTTTTTTCGCATTTTAGTGCCTAATTCTCATCATAGAAATTAATTACGAAACGGCGACACTAAAAAAATCTGTCATCCCTTAATTTTCAACCCTTAGGGGTTAAATATTTTCTTGATTTTTATGGGACCAAATTTGAGGTATACCTACACTATCAATTAAAAAAAGAATCATCGAAATCGGACTACACTGAAAAAAGTTATGCATGGTCAAACATAAAAATAAATATATAAAAAATTAAAAAATGTTCATAAAATGAAAACTACTAGGCTAAATAATGTTAATTTTTTTTTGGACCAAATGGCAACAATTCCGCATCAAACTAAATAAGAATCACCTTAATCGGGTCATAAATCTCGGAATAATCGATGTACATACATAAAAAAAACCAACCGAATTGAGAGCCTCCTCCTTTTTGAAGTCGGTTAAAAATTGAGTAGCGTTTTAGTATTTGGCCATTAGAGGTGGAATATTTTCATTAACTTTATATGGGAGCAACTTTGTTTGAGGCATCCATTAAAAAATAACTTTCGTATCGGGCTACACAGTAACTATTAATATCTCTTTCTCTCCAATGAAACAAGAAAGAGACAGATATTATAAAGAGCTGTCAATTTAAGATGATCTAAGAAAGAATGAGTTACAGATATAGTGTTACCATTAGGCAGCCTGTCAGCTTTGGGTATGAAGCTATTAACTTTTCTCTAAATATTCGCGACACACAATTCGGAGATTGTGGAACTACATAGTGAATATAGAAGATATCTCAGACTAAGCTCTTCGTATAATTACAACAGAACTTCACTTCAGGTGCCCCCCCCTCCCCCCCCCCTTACCTGTGTAGTGTGTGGTAGTGGTGGTGCTGTGTGTAGTGATGTAATTATAGTTGATTTAAGAATGTATTGAGCGACGTTCAAGGAAAAAACTAATTTGACATCTCTTAACTTATTTTTTATCAGTCGCCATCCTTTTCTTCATCTGCCTGATAGTAAGAGATGCTAATTGTCTAATATTAGTTTGTGAACAAGTGAATCGGCGCCAACGGCATAAATACATGGTAGAAAGCACATCGTAACACAAACTTTTATCATGGATTCGGTAGAAGATAAAAAGAAGAAAAAAAAGAAGGTAAATATTATTTTGATACATTAGTTATTGTTGTTTCGTATTTGTGATTCGTATTATATTGTGTTTCGTGTATATTATGTAATTGTAAATATTATTTTGATTCATTAGTTATTGTTGTTTCGTTTTATATTGTGTTTCGTGCATGTAATTGTAAATATTATTTTGATACATTAATTATTGTTGTTTCGTATTTGTGATTCGTATTATATTGTGTATTGTGCATATTATGTAATTATAAATATTATCTTGATACATTAGTTATTGTTGTTTCGTATTTGTGATTCGTATTATACTGTGTTTCGTGCATATTATGTAATTGTAAATATTATTTTGATACATTAGTCATTGTTGTTTCATTTTATATTGTGTTTCGTGCATGTAATTGTAAATATTATTTTGATACATTAATTATTGTTGTTTCGTATTTGTGATTCGTATTATATTGTGTATTGTGCATATTATGTAATTATAAATATTATCTTGATCCATTAGTTATTGTTGTTTCGTATTTGTGATTCGTATTATATTGTGTATTGTGCATAATACGTAATTATAAATATTATCTTGATCCATTAGTTATTGTTGTTTTGTATTTGTGATTCGTATCATATTGTGGTTTGTAATTGTAAATATTATTTTGGTACATTAGTTATTGTTGTTTCGTATTTGTGATTCGTGTATTTGTGTTATGTACATAGTACATATTATGTAATTGTAATTATGTAATTGTAAGAAAATACAACATGTATGTTCATATTAAATATAACATGTAATAACAACACAACACACATGTGCATATACATAACACACACATACATGCACATATATATGTGCATACATGTGTAATATGTCTTATTTAAACTAATTTAGTTTATTATTCTTGCAAAATAAGAACAACTTTGTACGATTTCACGAGGTGTGGAACCCCAAGACGAAAGGCCATGTTGATTCGACATCAACATGACAACACGAATCAACATGGCCTTCCCTTTCAGCCGGAAAAGTAATTGACCTACCAGAAATGAAATCGTTGCCCGCTTTGGTGGCGGAGCCGCTTCCGCTTCCGCTACCGCTGCCGCTTCCGCCTCCGCTGCCGCTGCCGCTACCGCTGCCGCTACCGCTGCCGCTACCGCTGCCGCTACCGCTGCCGCTAACGCTGTCGCTACCGCTGCCGCTACCGCTGCCGCTACCGCTGCCGCTACCGCTGTCGCTACCGCTGCCGCTACCGCTGCCGCTACCGCTGCCGCTACCGCTGCCGCTACCGCTGCCGCTACCGCTGCCGCTACCGCTGCCGCTACCGCTGCCGCTACCGCTGCCGCTACCGCTGCCGCTACCGCTGCCGCTAACGCTGTCGCTACCGCTGCCGCTACCGCTGCCGCTACCGCTGCCGCTACCGCTGTCGCTACCGCTGCCGCTACCGCTGCCGCTACCGCTGCGGCTACCGCTGCCGCTACCGCTGCCGCTTCCGCTGCCGCAACCGCTGCCGCAAACGCTTCCGCTTCCACCTCCGCTGCCGCTTCCACTTGCGCTTTCCGCTACCGCTTTCCGCTTCAGCCTCCGCTTCCGCCTCTGCTTCCGCCTCCGCTTCCGCCTCCGCTGCCGCTGCCGCTACCGCTGCCTCTACCGCTGCCGCTACCGCTGCCGCTACCGCTGCCGCTACCGCTGCCGCTTCCGCTTTCGCTGACGCTTTCGGCTTTCGGCTTTCCGCCTCTTACGCTGCCGCTTCCGCTTCCGTTTCCGCTGCCGCTTCCGCTGCCGTTTCCGCTGCCGCTTCCGCTGCCGATTTCGCTACCGATGCCGCTTCCGCTTCCGCTGCCGCTTCCGCTTCCGCTGCCGCTACCGCTTCCGCTTCCGCCTCCGCTACCGCTGCCGCTGCCGCTACCGCTGCCGCTACCGCTGCCGCTACCGCTGCCGCTACCGCTGCCGCTACCGCTGCCGCTACCGCTGCCGCTACCGCTGCCGCTACCGCTGCCGCTACCGCTGCCGCTACCGCTACCGCTTCCACTTCCGCCTCCGCTACCGCTGCCGCCTCCGCTTCCGCTTTCGCTGACGCTTTCGGCTTTCGGCTTTCCGCCTCTTACGCCGCTTCCGCTTCCGTTTCCGCTGCCGCTTCCGCTGCCGTTTCCGCTGCCGCTTCCGCTGCCGATTTCGCTACCGATGCCGCTTCCGCTTCCGCTGCCGCTTCCGCTTCCGCTGCCGCTACCGCTTCCGCTTCCGCCTCCGCTACCGCTGCCGCTGCCGCTACCGCTGCCGCTACCGCTGCCGCTACCGCTGCCGCTACCGCTGCCGCTACCGCTGCCGCTACCGCTGCCGCTACCGCTACCGCTTCCACTTCCGCCTCCGCTACCGCTGCCGCCTCCGCTTCCGCCTCCGCTTCCGCTTCCGTTCCCGCTGCCGCTTCCGCTTCCGCTACCGCTGCCGCTTCCGCTTCCGCTACCGCTGCCGCTTCCGCTTCCGTTTCCGCTGCCGCTACCGCTGCCGCTTCCGCTGCCGCTTCCGCTTCCGCTAAGTAATTTCACAGATTGTTGTATAGCTTGATGTGCTGGCCTCTGTACTGCTCTGTTGTCAAGTATGCAATAAATTTAATAACAGAGGGCGTTCTCATTAATCTACATTGTTCACAGATTAAAAAAATAATATAAAAAATATCCAAGCGTGTATAGAGCGTTTCTTTTACGTGTTCGATTTTGTGTGATATTAAAAAAAAACTTCTTTATTTTGCATGGGAATATTTTTTTAGTATGTATGGACGATGGCCTCAAATCTGCTATTACAATAGTGTCAGAATGGTCTATAATTGATTTCATAATTGTTGATTTTGACAAGTTTGGTAATCTACTGATATAATGGCGTCATTATGAAAATCAATGATAGACCATTCTGACACTATTGTAATAGCAGACTAGAGGCCCTGGGGTGTGATTCTGTAAGACCTCATTCCAAACTTCGAATCTGAATCCGCTGTGAGTTTCTTGATTGGCATTCTAAAAATTCGATTGATAATTCGAATTTACACTACTATCACCCTTGCGAGCGAGTTAACTAAATTGACAGGGAGATTTTGACAGATAAAGTATGAGATGACGTAAGAAGTGGCATTCTGTAAGGTAATTTCCCCGTCAATTCAACGCTCACTTCACACTCGAACCCGATTCAAAATGTCAAAATGTCATTTTGAACCTTATGCGAAGTAAGAGCGAATAGCGATGTGAGAATGCGAGTTGTAGTTTGAATTTTACCGAATCGACCTACTGGTTTAAGGCCGCTATCCCACGGGCGTTTTACGAACGTTGGCGTTGCTCAAACGTTCGCACAGCGCCAAGGTCCGTCAGGGGGTAAGTCCGTCAGGGGGTAAGTGCGTCAGGGGTAAGTCCGGCAGGGGGTAAGTCCGGCACGGGGGGGTAAGTGCGTCTGGGAGTAAGTGCGTCAGGGGGTAAGTCCGTCAGGGGGTAAATTCGGCAGGGGGTAAGTGCGTCAGGGGTAAGTCCAGCAGGGGGTAAGTCCGGCAGGGGGGGTAAGTGCGTCTGGGGGTAAGTGCGTCAGGGGGTAAGTCCGTCAGGGGGTAAGTCCGGCAGGGGTAAGTCCGTCAGGGGGTTAGTGCGTCAGGGGGTAAGACTGCCACCTGCGGCTAACACCGCCACCTGTTGCTAATATCGCCCGCCACCTGCGGCTAACACCGCCACCTGTTGCAAATATCGCCACCTGTTGCTAATATCGCCACCTGCGGTTAACACCGCCAC
Source organism: Charanyca ferruginea (assembly GCA_947361185.1). Taxonomy (NCBI): domain Eukaryota; kingdom Metazoa; phylum Arthropoda; class Insecta; order Lepidoptera; family Noctuidae; genus Charanyca; species Charanyca ferruginea. Next base: position 13,144,509 of record OX376076.1, read on the forward strand.
CTGCGGCTAACACCGCCACCTGTTGCTAATATCGCCACCTGTTGCTAATATCGCCACCTGTTGCTAATATCGCCACCTGCGGCTAACACCGCCACCTGCGGCTAACACCGCCACCTGCGGCTAACACCGCCACTTGCGGCTAACACCGCCACCTGCGGCTAACTCCGCCACCTGCGGCTAACACCGCCACCTGCGGCTAACACCGCCACATGTTGCTAATATCGCCACCTATTGCTAATATCGCCACCTGCGGCTAACACAGCCACCTGCGGCTAACACCGCCACCTGTTGCTAATATTGCCACATGTTGCTAATATCGCCACCTGTTGCTAATATCGCCACTTGTTGCTAATATCGCCACATGTTGTTAATATCGCCAACTGCGGCTAACACCGCCACCTGTTGCTGATATCGAAGTCCGTCAGGGGGTAAGTCCGTCAGGGGCTAAGTCCGTCAGGGGGTAAGTCCGTCAGGGGCTAAGTGCGTCAGGGGTAAGTCCGGCAGGGTGTAAGTCCGGCAGGGGGGGTAAGTGCGTCTGGGGGTAAGTGCGTCAGGGGGTAAGTCCGTCAGGGGGTAAGTCCGGCAGGCGGTAAGTCCGGCAGGGGGTAAGTCTGGCAGGGGGTAAGTCCGGCAGGGAGTAAGTCCGTCAGGGGGTTAGTGCGTCAGGGGGTAAGACCGCCACCGTGACTTCTAATGGATTTTAGGCTCTAAACTAGCACGTTCACCGATTTTTATAGGTAAAATTGTACCACTATGCGTCCTATATTTGTTATTACTAGATGGTTTGAATCAAACAGAGTCTGACAAAGTTTGGGATGGTTTCGTACAACGAGAAATCGAAATAGACCTAGAAAATGGCGAACAAAACTCATCTGAATGTTGCTGAATAAGAAGAACAGATCACATTTAGTCATAACTCAGCTTTCAGTGATTATAAATAAAATAAAATAATATGGATATTTTAGAGATGCGGTTCTATCTGTAATATTTTTGTAAAGGAACCCTAAAAATTTAATATGGTGAATGTGGTATGTCCTGTAATAGTTTTACTTAGACTAAATAGTCCTATATAGCTCCTGAGAAACTCCATATTGTGGCGTGATGATGGCGGCTAAGTATTTTGTTTATTTTTATTGAAAATACAAATAATATATAAGTTTAAATTTAAAGGGGCATAAAAATATGTTAATTATCATCGATAAGTTTATCAATAAAATTATTTTCGCAAGTTCTGTAAGCATTCAAAACGACAGTCAAGAAACCAAATTTAATTGTATGCTAATAGATTCATGTGGACTACTTTCATTTTTTTTTTGTTTGAAATATACCCACTAAATACGCACTGTACTAACCAGAAAAAAAAAATCACATTTGTTTTGTCAATTACTCCGGTAGCAGCAGGTACCAGATTATTTCAGGACTTATAACACCAGTAATGGCACGCGCTAGATCTTTGCAGGAGTAATCAAGCGGATCCAGTGCGTTTACCGGATCTTTATAAAACCGAATTGCATTTTACCCGATAGTAACAAAACTACTATAGGGCGAAATACTCCTATTAACTGCGCCCAAATGCGGCACTATTAACGTTTGTAGGATTTTTATAGGAGTAAAAAATTAATGCTTCTAAGATAATGTACAGGACTACATTTTGTTGCTTGGGCAGCAGGTAGGTAGATAGCCAGGGTCCGTAAATAAAAGCGTTGATAGTTTAGTACACTATTATTTATTGCCTAAATTCCGTGGCCATCACACGTCTTGACTACTGAGGGTAGGTAATGGGTTGGAACACTGGCCTGAACCGTCTCTGAAGGTGATGCTGGTTCCGTCTTCAGCCCCCACCAGGCTTCTAGTTCCAGAATCTTCGGCGGTATATTATTAGCGAAGGGTAGGTGTGAACCTCCTTGCAGCAGGGAATCTCCGCTAAATGTATTCTTCAACGCCGGAACCACGATGCGGCGGAAGCGTGATTGGTAGATTAATAAATCCCTAGAGGGATTTCACGAAGTATTCATTTAAATGATTTAGATATATGGCCGGAGCGAGCGACACAGCTGTCACCTCCAGTGCTTTTCATCGTACTTTCCGAAACCACAGTAAAGATGAAACCAACCGAATCAACAGTCCGTGGCGACGATCGGCAAGGATCGTTTTAGCGATGCGCGGGCGCGTAGAAGCGAGGACCTTTTAAGTTATTGCGTAGGTTCCGTATAATATTATTTAGTTTTAATGATTTATTTTAGTGTTAGGTAATAATCAAAAGGATTATAATAGGCTAGTTAGGTGTTAATTTATAAGGTTGTATATAAATAATATGGTTTTAAGTGTACTTAGGTTATTTTTACTAGTGATTATTATACTAAACTTCTATACTTGTAAAGTGCAACGTTACAAAATAAATGAATAATGACTAATCATTTTTTGGCGACACTGCTGGCGCAGTGGTTGAGCGATTAGCTGCTGCGCTCCGTGACACGGGTTCGATTCCCGCACGGAACAAATATTTGTATAACCTACAGATCTTTGTGCAGCGGTCTGGCTGTTTGTGTATGTGAGTTTATATGTTTGCACCCACGATCCCAGAGAAATAACTAGTGTACCTAACGTATTTTATGGAAAAAAAAAATCAACACGACGGGATTTTTGATCTTCGGCCAGAGAATGAGATTCATCGCGAAGCAAGCTTCTTAGGGTCAAGACACACCGGAATGGCAGCGCAGCGGCCGGCAGTTTTGATGGCAAACCATTTTCAACTTTATCTTTAAACGTCAAGACATAGTATCGCCTAAAGATTTGCGTGCGTCGAGCGGCAGCTCGTGGCGCGCCGGGCGGCTCTGCGAGCCGATGACCGCCGAAGCGATACTATGCTTTGAGGTTTAGAGATAAAGTTGAAAATGGTTTGGCAGCAAAACTGCCAGCCGCTGCGCTACCATTCCGGTGTGTTTTGACCCTTGGGGTGTTCATGCATCACATGCATGATATGGGTAACTGCCTTTGATCAGTAATAATCATCACAACAAGATCATACGATCTTGTAAATTTTACGAAAGCACTGATGCCGAAAATGAGTTCGAAATAAAATCCAAGATGGCGGTTATAATAGTTTACGAAATATACTATATGGGGGTCGTTTCCATGGTTTTCGGGGGCGCTGATGCCGAAAATGAAGTCGAATTCAAAATCCAAGATGGCGACTATACATTTTATGAAATGGGAGTCAAGGGTGTCGTTTCGTTAACTGTAACCAAAAAGAAAACTTGTAAGTACTGTCTGAAAACCAAACATAATTACTGGATAGTTAAATACCTATCCATGGTCAACTAACCATATGGACTCCTCATAGAAATACATTTGCTGGTTAGGTTATTTACTTTCACCATTTCTTAGCGGATTTGGATGAACGGAAGTAGGTGCTAAAAAGATATCCGCCTTCAAAATCTAGAAAGTGATAGGTAATATACCTTTAGCACATAACGCATGACTTTAGTTTCGAAAGTCGGTGGCAATACAAAACAACAAACAGAACCAAAGCCGTCGACTTCCAAGATTGAAGTCATACTTACCTATGTTTTCTGAAGTTATTTATCACTTTTTAGTTTTTTTAAAGCGGTTGTATTTTTTTTTGCAAAAAAAGTTCATTTGTCCTAAGAATTTGTGATTACCTAGTGGAATAATCAATAATTAACTCATATAATGCTGGCACTTCACATGGCGTATTTGTGCAAATATTCAGCATATTTGGATAATACAAAATCGACTTTATTTCAATAAGCCTAGGGCACATTTTGTATTATCCAAATAAGGCGAATATTTGCAAAAATATGCTATGTGAAGTGCCAGCATAACAAAAGTCCAACTATAGCAAGATTTTAGGGTTTTTTTTTACTTTAATTTCGTAGTTTCGTACTCAAAATAGCAATTTATTCTGAATATATATTGGTCATTTTATTACTCAATTCCTGTTTATTTTGAAATATACAAGTATCTACTTCCGTATTGTTTCATTATTACCTACAGTGAAACTATCCATTTCTAAATAAATGAATTATTTATTTTCCAAACGTAGGCAGCAACGTACGTAAGGTCGGGCGTGCGTGTCTGTTGTCCGCATATTATTCTGTGATCGGAGACAGGGATGCGTACTATTGCGTACGTAGCAAGCGCTGGTGTGTGTGTAAACCGCGCTAGAACTCCAAGGCTATTGACGAGTCTAATCGCCTTAAGTTAAGTTGTAAACAAAGTAATATTAAACTGCATGTTAAAAATACAATACAATAATACAACTTGAAAGAATAGCGAGCTGTTGCCAAGTTAACTACACTCGGCGTCACAAAAATCGCACCTTTTCGAAAATAAGTTTAAAACATGTCCCGCCAGTAACGAATACATTAAACCCAATTAATATTGGTATCAATTAAAAGTATGTTTAACGACCTTTAAATTAACAACAGTTAGAATTCCTAAACACAACAGATCTCATTAGCACGTAACGTTAAAAAAAATGTTGTCAAAATACGCATTACAACGGCCACTAATTGCACCTCCCTACAAGGGTATAAAACGGGCGACCCGGGTTAAATGTGGGTCATTCGCTATTCAACCTTTGAAGTGAACACACGTGAACAGCTACAGCAAGAAAAATACCCCAGAAGATGGATACCACTGCAGATGAAGCCGCTCAAGTCATTGCACTACTGCAATCAGGGATGCGGCAATGTGATGTTGCTCGGCAACTGAACTTGAGTCGTTTTGCCGTTCGACGAGTGTTCCAACGTTTCCAAGAGACTGGTGGCTATATCCGAAGACGTGGATCTGGAAGACAACGGTGCACATCCGAAAGAGACGATCGCTTCATTGTTTCGACGTCTTTACGTAATCGGTTCTCCAATGCTGTTGAGCTGCAACAACAACTGCGATCAGCTCGCAGAACTTCTGTAAGCGTCTCCACGATTAGAAGAAGAATGCGGGAGAAGAAAATTGCAGCTCATAGGGCTGCTACAGGGCCCAAATTGACTGCACAGCATAGGAGAGACCGGTTGCAATTTGCCCGTGACCATGTGGATTGGACAATAGACCAATGGAGGGCTGTGCTCTTCTCGGATGAGACGAGGGTGTGTCTTTTCTGCAACGACAGGCGTCGAAGAGTGTATAGGAGGCAAGGGGAACGATTCGCACAAGCCTGTATTCAAGAGACAGTGGAATACGGGGGTGGCTCGTGCATGTTCTGGGGCGGCATGTCAATCGACGGTAAAACGAACCTTGTGTGTGTTTCTCGGACTGGAAGTGCTCGCGGGCAAGGGTCGCTGACTGCTGCTCGGTACATAACAGAGATCTTAGAGGAGCAGGTTGTCCCTTATGCGGGTTTTGTTGGCATTGGGTTCACGTTAATGCACGATAACGCCCGTTGTCACACCGCTTTAATTGTAAGAGACTACCTGCAAGAAGTTGGCATCCCTGTTATGCGCTGGCCGGCGCGAAGTCCAGACCTGAACCCTATTGAGCACCTTTGGGATGAACTGAAACGGCGAGTACGGGCACGAAATCCTGCCCCTACCACTCTCCAAGACCTTCAAGATGCCGTCGTTGCAGAATGGGACAACATTCCACAAGAGACTGTTGTCACATTAATAAGGTCCATGAGAGAACGCATGGAAGCAGTCATCAGGGCTAGGGGGGGTAACACTAGGTTTTAAGTTAGTTTTAAGGACTTTGTTGTAATTTTTGCTGATAAAATAAAATTTAACTTTTTAATCATTTGCATTAGCTTGCTTTTTTTTATTCCCTGGTAAACAAAAAACCAAATCCATTGATTTATTCTGAAATTTAAATAAATTGCCTTTCCAATTATACCTTATAGTCATATGTATACCATTGATTAATAGGGTTAAAATGACTTTGAAGGGAATTCTTAAAGAGGTGCGATTTTTGTGACGCCGAGTGTATACAGTGATTTATACAGTACGAATAAAATGATGGACACATATGGACACTATCAAAGACATGATAAATTAATTAAAAGCCAACGATAATTCATGTAAACATAACATGAATTATCGTTGGCTTTTATTTATATCTATAAACTAACGAAACAAATAAAAAAGTAACGTATGAAAATAGTTATACTTATTTGTATAGAGGGGAGTATTTAATTAATGAGTATTAAGAAGTATTGATAAGGAGCCGGTTTAGAATATTGAAGAACGAAACAGCTGTTTCATACATTTTGATCGGGTTCGTATTGCACTTATGTCAAAACCTGTAGTTTTTGCAAACAAACGGCTCGCATGGAATAGCTGTACTTGTGTGTGCAATCCGGAATGAGGAAATTTGCCGAAGAACTAAGTTCACCGAAATAGCTCTGAATATGCAAATTGAAGTGGCGATAGGCAGGCCACATCGCTCGAAGCACCGATAACTGATGGGACGAAAGGTTCTCGAGTGGCGACAACGAACCGAAAGACGCAGAGTTCGTAGACCTCCCACCAGATGGACAGACAGCATCAAGGTCGCGGGTAACCGGTGGATGCAAGCGGCAGGTTACCGCTCGTTGTGGCGTTCTATGGGGGGTTCTATTTGTACAACAGTGGACGACTTTCAGCTGATGATGATGTGTGTGCTGGATACTAGAATTAGAGTATATAAAAGTTCCAGTTATGACAATAATTTATTGATTTAGTATTTATTGGATATTGTAGTCAAATATGAATAAAGTTGACTTGTATGAAAAAAATGTGCCTTGTTACACCTGTCACACTGTATATGACAAAAGTTCACTGAAATACACACTTACGTAAGGTTATGTAATAAATAACAAAGTGACTCGAACTTAAGTTGTAAGAGGCTGCAATAAGTATGTTTTCTTGCGTGAGTCAGGGCTGACAACAAGCTGACAGTGGTATAATTACTAATTAGGCACTCTTGCGCAAAAACTTAACTCACTGAAAAACTAAAAAAAAACATTATCTTTTTACAAAATGACAACCGTATTCAAATAGTAAAACATAACTTTGATTACGCAAGTGCGTATTACGCAAGGCTTTTGTGTTTTTGTATTGCCACCGACTACCGTCTTTTTGGAAAAAAGCTTTTCTCCGCTTTTTAGTGCCTACTTCTTATCATCCAAATTAATTAATAAAGGGTAACACGAAACAAATTAAGGTGGAATATTTTCATGAAATTTGTACGACACCAACTGTAAAAAAACTTATTCCATAAAAAAAAATGAGATCAGACAACACAGTTAAAAGTTACGCGTTGTAGGTACATCTCCGTCTTATAAAGTCGGTCTTTTTTTACATGGTGGAAAGCACATTGTTATCGCCACTAGTAGCATTTACAGGCATTTTTGAATTGTCAAAGAGTCAGTTAGTTAGTCACAAAGGTGAAGCTAGTTGCGCGTCCCAAAACGTAGGATAGGTCTGAAGAAGATCGAGTAAAAAACTCCATGAACACTCTTGCCCGTGTTAGTAAGTAACCCCAAGCTAAAAGATAACCCTGACATACGCAAGCGGGCCTCACTAAACTAAAATTAAGGTAATTGATACGTCTGTCAGTATAATACTCGTTCACTGTCAGCATTATATCACTGTAGTTATAACCAACGGGTTGTTAGTGATGTGCTATCGTAATCGTATCTGGTTTCAAGTGATGGGACGAGTCTACTGCCATTTGTCAGATATCCATTGTTTCAAAAATCTGCCTGTAACGTAAGATAGGTACATAAACATTTGAACTCGTGTCTCGGTTTGGTAAATAAGCCACCTAATCTTTATCTATCTATATATACAAAAATGAATCGCTCAAATGTATGTAAGCGCATAACTTCCGAACGGCTGGACCAAATTGGATAATTCTTTTTTACTGTGTTCGTTATTGTCAGGAGAAGGAAGGATTGTTTGATATAAAATTTTAGGTAGGTAGGGTAAGGTAGTTAATTAGGGTAGGTAGGTTGGTTGGGTTGGTAGGGTAGGTAGGTAGGCTAGATAGGTAGGGTAAAAAAAGGTATGTAGGTAGGTAGTGTAGTGTAGGGTAGGTAGGTAGGTAGGTAGGGTAGGGTAGGGTAGCGGGTAGGTAGGTAGGTAGGTAGTTTGGAAGGGTAGATAGTTAGGGACAGTACAAAGTCTGTCAGCTAGTCTTATATATTAAAATCTTCAGTGCGTGTGTATGAAAGTGATCTCCTTCAATTTTTTTTTGTGATTAGATTGACAATTGGACCAGATAGGTGGCGCTGCAGTCAGGTTGCAGGACAACGTCTGCCGGCTCCGCTAGTACTAAGTAAATAATTATTATTTTAATTTCCCCGCGACTTCGTTCGCGTGATTCTTACGGGTCCCCAATTTTTTTTAATATTAAAATATAGCTTATAGAGCTCAGTGATGATGTAGCTTCCAATTGGTGAAAGAATTTTCAGAATCGGACCAGTAATTCCAAAGATTAGCGCGTTCAAAAAAACAAACAAACTCTTAGATAAATTATTATCATATTTACCCTGTACTGCAAATGCCTCCTAAACTCGCTACTATTAATAAAAAATATATTATTACTAGCGGGCCTGGCAGACGTTCTCCTGCCCATAAAACAAAAAAGTCGTACAACTCGACTGCAGCGCCACCTACCGGATCCAATTGTGAATCTAAACCATTCTCGAATCCACTGGAACACACACAAAAAATTCATCAAAATCGGTACAGCCATTTAGGAGGAGTTTTAGGCGCACAGAAGTTATTTTTAAATATCTATGATTATTATTTTAATATCTAATTTCTTGTACGTGCTACGAATAAATCAAAACTACTTAAGTTGTAGTATATCTCGTTAGACTTCTATTAGCAGAAACATGATTAGTTTTGAAACTTAAATTGACGATTCATATTAAATTAAACCTTGTTATAAAGTGAAATACTTGATTGAGCCTTTTTTTTCAGACTTTGTTTTCCCAATGTAGGGCAATGGTCTCTACTCTTCTTTCACTTCTCTCTAACAAGAGCTATTGGGTTTTGAATAAAAATGAAAAAAGAATTGATTACAAAATCGTAATTAAGTCATCATCAACATCAACCTAGTCTTTTCCCAACTATGTTGGGATCGGCTTTCAATCTAACCAGATGCAGCTGAATACCAGAGTACTTTACATAGACCGACTGCCTATCGGACCAGTACAACCCAGTTACTGTCAAAGTCAAAGTCAAATCATTTATTTCAATTAGACCATTATAAAGGCACTTTTGAACGTCATAATAAAAAAATATAAAGTTGATTCTAGTTGCCCATTCCAAAAGGTAGTTTCGTATGGAGAAGAATGGGCAAGCAACTCCATACTTACTCTTTTAAAAATAAATGTGTACAATATTTTGCATTTACAGTTTACAGTTATATAACTATACGTGAATACGATGGACCTTGCATAAAAACACTATATTGAAGTATGTACAAAGTATTACAAGATAAAGAATGACAGCTAAGTTGTATATATAGATACATAGTGTTCACATATTATTATTTACAACTATTGTAAAAGTAGACAACCACTCCATACATTTCAACAAACTATGAACCTATGACACGGTTGGCGCAGTGGCTGAGCGATCGACTGCTGCGCAGCGTGTTGCGGGTTCGATTCCCGCCCAGGGTAAACATTGGTGTGATGAGCACTTGTGTTTGCTTTGTGTCTGGGTGTTGTTTATCTATATATGTATGTATTTACAAAAAAAAAATGTATTTGTGTATGTATATCAGCTGTTAGACACCCATAGTACAGGGTCTCCCTAGTTTGGGGTCAGAAGGCCGTGTGTGAAAAATGTCCCCTCATATTATATTATTATTATTATTATGAACCAGTGTGTGAACCAAAGCAAGAATTAAATATAATGTATATACTAAGTATAAATTAAGTAGTTTTAATTAGCAATCAGTTTGATTTTGTCTAGACTGTAGATTGTCCTATGGAGCCCGGACCAGCATGTTTCCAAGCATTCTTATCATGGATATAATCCTCTAAACTGTAATATGCTTATTTACAGAGTGTACTTTTAATATATGTTTTAAATATTCTTTCATTTAGTTGCAATATATCACTAGGAATTTTGTTATAACACTTAACACAGAACCCCATTTTTTGAACTTTAGACAATCTAAAATATGGTTGAGCTATTTTGTCTTTGTTTCTAGTACTAATATTATGTCTATCACTAACTTTATTAAATAAATGTAGGTTTTTTCTTACGTACATAATATTTCCATAGATAAATTGGCAAAGCACTGTCATTATATTAATATTTTAAAATAGTTCCCTAAGAGAATCGCGGCGACGTAGATTATAAATGGCTCTAACAGCTCTTTTTTTTTGGGTAACACGATACCCCTTGGTTAGACTGGTTGTCAAACTTTCTGGCTTCAGCCTACTCTATATATCGACTGCCAAAGATCTACGAATGACAGCCGGGACCAACGGCTTTACGTGCTTTCTGAGGCACGGAGGGAACTCGGTATGTAATGGATGGTCACCCATCCACAGACCACCGCTGCAAGCGTAGCTTAACCTTTGACCGATCGATCTGTACGGCTTTTACTAAGTCACAAGCTCACACTAAGTAATACTAAGTATTGATTTAAAATGCCTTATAGTTAGTTATTTTAAATGAATCAACCCTACGTGTTTCTAAGCGAGTGGCGCAAAGAGAGACGGTTGGCAAAACCGCGACACAACCGGTGTGTCTGGGGATTAAACATTTTGAAACGATAGCTTTTCTATTGTATGATCTGTGGTGTGTTAGCGATCATTCACGTTTTCAGGAATGGGGAACATAGTTCAGACATAGGTATTATATGTTTTTTATTGTCTACCAAATGAAGTACACCAGCACATCAAGCCATACCGAACTGTCAAACTGTCTAAATTGAATATGAACTTTATCGTTTTGTAATACAATTTAAAATCTATCATAGTAATTTCACAGATTGTTGTATAGCTTGATGTGCTGGCCTCTGTACTGCTCTGTTGTCAAGTACGCAGTAAGTTCAATAACAGAGGGCGTTCCCTTAAACTCATTAATCTACATTGTACACAGATAAAAAAAAATAGCTTAAAAATATCCAAGCATGAGTGTTTCTTTTACGTGTCCGTTTTTGTGAGATATTAAAAAAAAACTTCTTTATTTTGCATGGGAATATTTTTTTAGTATGTATGGACGATGTAGTAGTTCTGGGGTGTGATTCTGTAAGACCTTATTCCAAACTTCGAAGTTGACAAGTTTGGTAATCTACTGATATAATGGCGTCATTATGAAAATCAATGATAGACCATTCTGACACTATTGTAATGGGGTCTGGGGTGTGATTCTGTAAGACCTCATTCCAAACTTCGAATCTGAATCCGCTGTGAGTTTCTTGATTGGCATTCTAAAAATTCGATTGATAATTCGAATTTACACTACTATCACCCTTGCGAGCGTGTCAGCGAGTTAACTAAATTGACAGGGAGATTTTGACAGATAAAGTATGAGATGACGTAAGAAGTGGCATTCTGTAAGGTAATTTCCCCGTCAATTCAACGCTCACTTCACACTCGAACCCGATTCAAAATGTCAAATATATCAAGGTCATTTTGAACCTTATGCGAAGTAAGAGTGAATAGCGATGTGAGATGCGAGTTGTAGGTTGAATTTTACCGAATCGACCTACTGGTTTAAGGCCGCTATCCCACGGGCGTTTTACGAACGTTGGCGTTGCTCAAACGTTCGCACAGCGCCAAGGCTGCTTTGGGGTCGCACTCACGCGCCCATTCGGACAGGACCATTGTACCTGTTACCAAAAAGCAACGTTAACGTCGCGCCAACGCGACGTTAACACTTAAATTAAGTTGGCTGGCTAATTTAACCAAATGGCTGCAACACATACCTAAACAACAAGAAACGTCGAACAAGGAGACACAAACCGCCACTTTCATTCCCGCTCCAGAAAATAAATTAAATCAGAAAAATACATCGACATCCTGCAGCAGTAAACTAAATATTGAAAAAACATCTAAACAAAAACAAAAAAATAAATTATGTATTTTCAGTACCTATAAAACAAAAACCACTCTAGCCAACATTGAAGATGCGTTCTCAGACCATTTTAATTATTGTCACTATGTAAAACCCTACGGTACCAGTAATGAACTACTAGGCGATATACAGCAAAAAGTCAAGGATTTAACTCTTAATGATTACTGCATACTTTTCATAGGAGAAAACGACCTTAGAGGGGATAGAAATCACATAGACATCATAAAATCGATAAGGGAATCCATGGAAAAAATTACGAATACCAACAAAATTATATGTACCCCTACGTATATAAAGGGTGCCCTAATTTACAACTTTAAAGTCGAGATGTTCAATAATCTCCTATGTTTGGACTTACAAAATAACGACTACGCATATTTCTTTGACAGTAATCAGACACTTTCTCTTGAGATGTTTACGTATAGAACAGGTAAAATTAATAACAACGGAATGAGACATATATACAACCAGATTATGGAAAATATAATGATTGATCTATGTATGTTTGATGGCAAATTCATGAACACAAAGGAAGTTTGCAACTCTGACTCTGACGGCTTTAAACAAGACACTAGTCCTATGCCGAATACAGACTTTTTTCGTATATAATAACATATATATATTACACCAAAACATTGCTGGCCTCTTAAATAAGTCTGATTCATTGACTGTTCATCTGCAAGAGTTATCTGATAAACGAAACGACGTATATATAATCTGTATAACGGAGCACTTCATAATGCTTGGTCAAGAAAAACTCTTAAATATACCTAACTACAAGCTGGCCGCCTGTTATTCGAGGAAAGGAAAGAAACGTGGTGGAGCCTGTATTATTATTAAAAGTGATTTAGAATATAAAGAATTATTAGATATTTCACGCAATTCTGTAACCAACACTATAGAATGTTGTGCTGTAGAACTTGTCAATCAACAATTAATTATTGTATGTATATATAGGCCACCGAAATTAAATAACCTGAGTGTATTTTATGAAAAACTAGACCATATTTTGAAAAAACTATGTTCTAAGTCTAATAAGAAAATAATTATTTGTGGGGACTTTAACATAGACACCTTAAAAAGAAACAATATTTCTCTTGATTTTGAGTACTTTCTTTTAACCTATAATCTCAAACTAGAACTACACCAGCCAACCAGATTATGTAGTAATAGCTGTCTAGATAATTTTGCTCATAGTCCTGAGCTTAAATGTAAATGTGAAGTGGTTGATTTAGCGCTGTCCGACCACACTGCACAGATATTAGAAGTCAAGGTAAATAAAACTTGTAGAATAGGATCATGGCGTATTAGGAGACGAGATATATCAAAGGACAATTTATTAAAGTTCAACAATTACCTTCAATGCCTCTCGTTTTCGGACATATATGATACAGACGATGCTAACAAGGCGTACGACTATTTTCTCGAACACTTCCGTTTATTATATGATCTTTGCTTTCCCTACAAGCTAGTCACAATAAAAGTAAATAGAAAAATTAAATGGGCATCACGTGGTATACGTGTATGTAGCAGGAAACAGAGACATTTGTTATGGAAATATAGGCTTAACCGATCAAATGAAAACAAATTGACATTTAAAAACTACTCTCGACGATTCCGCAAAATTATTTCGCTAACCCAGAAAGCACAAAATAGTTATTTCATCAACACTGCTAGCAATAAATCGAAAGCATCTTGGCAGATAATTAACAACAAAGCTCGATATGCCAAACCCATTACTCATATCAATTTAGGAAACAAAATCATTAGTAACCCAAAAGAAATGGCAAATGCTTTCAACAATTTCTATGTAGACAAGATAAAAAATAATACTACTGCAGCAAATGAATCTTTTAATTTGACGGAAAACTCTAACTCAATGTTCATGTCTCCAGTTTTGCCTCAAGATGTATTGAAAGCCATTAAATCATTAAAGAATAAAAATAGCTTTGGCTACGATGGTATCACTACTAAAGTTATAAAATTCGTAGCAAATAATATTGCAAGTCATATTAGTCATATAATAAATTTATGTATATGTTCTGGAGTATACCCAAAGGCACTAAAGACAGTTATTCTTAAACCTCTTCATAAAAAAGGTAATAAGGAGGAATTAACTAACTATAGACCAATAGCCTTGATCCCTGTGTTTTCCAAGGTCATAGAAAAGATAATCTATGAGTCAATTGAAAGGTTTTTGATTAAATATAACATCTTGTGTGATGAACAGGTGGGTTTCAGAAAAAATAAAGGTATAAATACAGCAATCTACACTTTACTTAAAACTGTTACAGAAAATGTAGATAAAAAAAATCCAATTTGCGCAATTTATACCGATATGACGAATGCATTCGATTGTGTCCATTATGAAACTCTTCTTCACAAGCTTAGCGCTTACGGCATAAGAGGAACCGTGTTAAACCTCATAAAATCATACCTCGGTGATCGATTACAATATACAGAAATAACTCGAATTTGTACTAAGACTAAACGCGAAACCAAGTATCTATCTGAAGGTAGAGTTATTAGATTTGGTGTACCACAGGGCAGTGTGCTGGGCCCGCTTTTATTTCTTCTGTACATAAATGAATTGCCACGTTACATTCAGCACCCGATGGTTCTATTTGCTGATGACAGCACAGCGTTAATACAATGCAGAGATAAAAAAAGATATGAAAATGACATAAATCAAACACTCACAGACATAGTACATTGGCTTGAAAGTAATAATTTATTAATAAATCTAGCAAAGACAAATGTCATGCATTTTCATCAACGATTAGCAGTACAAAACTTGACCATAGAGTACAATAAACAACAAATAGATCAAGTAACAGTTGCAAAATTCTTAGGAATACTAATAGATAGTCGGTTAACTTGGAAACCTCAAGCGGAAGAGGTATGTAAAAAGCTGAGTACTTCTGCTTACGTGTTATTTAACCTGTCCAAGAAAGTAAATATAGCAACAACACTAATGGCCTACCATGGCTTAGTAGCATCAATCTTGCGATTTGGAATTGTATTCTGGGGTAATTGTAGTTTGAGAGAACAGGTATTTAAAGCTCAAAAGCGCTGTATAAGAGCTATGTGTAGTCTGAAGATGACAGACAGCTGTGCACCCATATTTAAGTCACTAAAATTACTTACATTTCCTGCATTGTATATTTTTGAAGTGGCTGTTTTTGTAAAATTAAACAAGCATAATTTTACAACAGTATCAGAAACGAGAAAAAGACCTATGAGAAGCCAGTATAAGAATCTGTTACAAGTTGGTGGCCATAATACTGCGTTACTAAAAAAAAGTGTTTTTGGTATGGGTCCCATTATATAAAATAATATAATTATAAAATTAAATAATAATAGAAAAATAATAATAAAATTCCCGATTCAATAAAAAACTATCCAATTGCAATGTTCAAAAAGAAACTAACAGCACTACTAGTAGAAAAAGGTTATTATTCCGTCAATGACTTTCTAAATGACAGCAATCTTTAATATTTATAAAAACTATATTTTTATTTGTACTGAATACCTACATTTAATAACAATTTGTAAACTTATTTTATTACGTAGTTATTGATCTCAAACTCTCAACATTTGCATGCCTAATTTTAAGGTAGATTGTACAAGGGACGAAAATTCTGTGAACATCTATATTTTGTACACCTACTTTCTAAGCAAATAAAGATATTATTATTATTATTATTATTATTAACAACTTTTTACTTTGTACGCCATATTCTATGGCAAAACATGTAGGCCAAGTTATACCCCAACATTTTACACTATAAATATATTTTGTTTCTCTTTATCTTTAAATTTCTAGTGATCATGTTTCTAGCAAATAAAGCGTAAAAATGCTGGGGGTAACGTAAGTATGTAAGCAGGGGGTTGTTTTCAAAAAGTGGAGATGAGAGGTCGTCTGTTGTCATTACACGGTCCATATAAATAAACGGCTCTCATTTGGAAGGACCCTTTGGAGTGCCGATTAAAAAAAAGATGGAAGTTGTGAAATGTTTGATGACGTTATTACGAAAGATATTTTAGCTCTCAAGTTTTATGTGGATATGTCCCAAAAACGTAGTCATGCAAGAAACACCTTTCTATTAGTTGGTTGAACTTTCGTACTTCTGAAAGTTTATATCAAGATTTTAAAACCCTACCTTAGCAATAAGCAAAAAAGGAAACCTATAAGGAGTAAATTGTAATGGCCTATTATTGTCACATTTCTCTTCTGCTACACAGAAGGTATCAACATTGAGTACCACGTTTGTTTAAGGAGGTCTGAGGTCTCATATTTTACTGTCCATGTAGAAATTGTAATCAGTAAATAATACCTGAGTATCACTGCAGAGCAAAGGTTTTATTTCATGCGGAGAAGGCCTTGGTCACTACGTTTGAACTTCAGACATATATTTTATATGTCTTATTTTCCGTCTACATTATTAAAAGGAACTACGTAGATTTCCTCTCGATGTTTTCCTTCACCAATGTCGGAACAGTAAATACCGATTTAAAAAATAACCTTGCCCTAAATGTGGTTAGCGCCGCCTTTTGGGAACACCTTTAAAGGATCGTTAATTGATCCCAAATTAATCTGTGCAAATTGGGTTTCTAATGAGAACTACGTAATATCAAAAGCGGTTAAACGCTTGCGGTAATTCGAACGATTGTATAATAACCTGCGTTTGCCAAAGAGCTCTCCCACGCAAAGTCAACAAAATATTGTACTCATTATGGAACTAGAGCAGTAATTATGAGTTCTCAAATATTGGGGATTTGGAGTACTTGGTACATGAATTGCAGTGTTGGTTTTTCCTTTGATCATGATTTCATGGGGATAATAGTGTGCATAGTGTTGACTTTTTTGTTTAGGTTAGAAGTTTAAATATTCTGGTCGGAGTTCTGCCTTAGGCAACAGACTTTTGTGTACGTATGTATTGGTTTTTTCGTGAAAAAAATAAAAACAGTTTGTTTTTGTCGGCATTGTCAAAGCTAATCTTCAAGGCGTGTGATCTTCAAAGTGTGAACCAGTTTATCCTAGGCAAGCGTACTTCACCCTACTAGGCCGCATTAACACTTTAGATCAGCGGTACTATTCTGTTACAATCTCCCTCGGTGAACATCTAGGTGAAGTGAGCCGTCATCCGTCCGTTTGCTTTATCAATCCCTAGCATCGGGACGGATGACAGCTCACTTCACCTAGGTGTTCGCCGAGGGAGACTATAACAGAATAGGCATACAGTATGTCTATTCTGTTACAATCTCCCTCGGTGAACACCTAGGTGAAGTTCTTCAGAAGTCTAAGATTGTAACAGAATAGCACTGCAGGTGAGTTGATGCCAAACGTAAGCCTTAAAATAAAAAATGACATAGGTACCTGCTTCAAAAGTCGAGATCTAAGTCAACCAAAAAACTTATTAGTTGCAGTAACATAAAAACAACACCCACAAAAATACGCTGCATTGTCCAAACCAGACCATCAAAACAGAACTGAACGAACAAAATAAAGTTTCGGCCAATAAATAGAAAATGTAAAATTAATAAAAAAGCCAACATGCAATCGATTACCGACAGTATGTTGGAGAGCGACGGTAGATAGTAATAAAGAGTGATCGATGCGTTTGGCCGCGTCGCATGCTCGCCCTGCACTCGCCCCGCACTCATCCCGCACTCGCCCCGCACTCGTCCCGCACTCGCCACAGAGTACCAGAGCACCACAACTGTCGTAAATTTGAAATGACGTCGACGCCGACAGCATGGGTTGCGGACGCTAAACATAAATTTCTTTATCTGATGCCACTTTATCAGCTGTTCCTGGGTTTTGCAATTAGTAAATACAAATAATTTATGCGAAGTTACTGTAATCTTGCTAGAAAAGAGACATGAATGTGAAACAATGAGAAGATAGTGTGTGGAAGTTTTAGAAAGTCACACATAATGAATGATTTGTGTTTTCCAAATATCCTGCACACGAAAAAGAAAATAACGAAAGAGTTTCACCTTCGGCCATATCCCATACAAAATCGCAACAGATAGAAATTGATAAAACCATTTCAAGCGAAAAAACATAACTCATAAGAATGAAACTCATAAATCGAAACGAAATATTTCGTGGGTCGGCATTCAGAGCATTGCGCTCAACTACAGAGCGAAATAGTAGAAAGGAAAGGTATAAAAGCTTTACCCTTTCTAAAAACACGTAAATAGGAGCGCGGGGCGTTCGTATGGTTCGGCTTCGGCGGCGCACACACGCGCGCTACCTACACTGGCCGCGAGCCTTACATACGGGGAATAAACGACGTGAAATGGGAAAAAAGTTAAATATGTATGAGTGCGGGTAAATATATAAATCGGTATATAAAGGCGTTTATATAAAATAGATGGGAGCGTGCGGGTTGCGTTGCGCTCGGCTCAGTCGCGCGCGGACCTCACAGCCGCACGCTGCGGACCGAATTTCATCTCTCGCCGCTCTCACTCCCGATACACGTCGTTTTCGCGCCAGTTTCCTCAAACCTCATAAACAATTCAAAACAAACTTTTAATGATGAACAAAGTATTTCATGACTAATTTTCGGGAAAGACAGTGTTTTTGTGTTATGACTTAAGTTTTTCCAACTTCACGTGGTCGGCCGGCGAAAGTTTCCCGAAGTCGGTAAGTGTTTATAAAAGTTGGGGCAAGACTGTTTTCTTAGCATGAATAATTGGGTACTCTTGTGCTCTATATGCCACGAGTTTTAAATGGCATTTTAAGTAATAGTGAATTATTTCCTTATTGGATGAATTAACATTTTAAAACTTCCATTAGGAGTCGTAAATCACTTTTTGACAAGTTCTAATATGTATGTAATCCAATTTGTTAAATCCAGAAC
This sequence comes from Charanyca ferruginea, assembly GCA_947361185.1. Lineage (NCBI taxonomy): Eukaryota > Metazoa > Arthropoda > Insecta > Lepidoptera > Noctuidae > Charanyca > Charanyca ferruginea. The sequence continues at coordinate 13,163,425 of OX376076.1, forward strand.
CTATTAAAAAGTATACCATTGTCAAACGAATTTGTGTTATGTTAAATTAAACATTCATTGATTCTAGATTTCAGTATATCCTACTGAAATCTAGAATCAATGAATGTTTATAAATGTTTATTAATACCTACCTAAAAATATTATAAAAATATCAAAAAAAATCTCTGCGTTTTAGTTAATTTTCACTGTCATTCAACCATCTACCCTTTGACTGTAACCCTTTGTTTGATTTTCAATATTAATAAACTGGTTTTGTTTTTAACTATGAACTGATTACTAACTAAACCAAACCATAACCAAATGGTACAGGGTATACTATAAATACATATATCTATATACTATTTTGTTTAGAAATTTGAAAAAATAAGCAAGTAAGTAATAAGTAATAGTAATTCTCTATCGCATCTCAATTTGAATATGCTGCATGCACTCACTTGTTACTCTAAAGTTTATTATTGCGACAGAATCTGGAAAATTGTCTTAAATCGTTGACAAATTAAAAGTAAAGAAGTATAGGAAAGTGAAATAAAATTCTTCTCAAACATTATTATTAATAAAATCATTTTCTCATACGAAAACAAATATCAACGACTTACTTTCAAATCAATCACAAAACACCACAAACAACAAGAATATTTATTTAATTAAACAAAGATTTGTTTCCATTTTCCACAAAAACACATCCATCACCAAAATTGAATAAGAAGAAATATTTTTCCGCAATTTAGCAGAACAATCAGTTGCGACGAATATTAATAGCGAGCAACCATGGTTACAATTTGTTTTGCCGGAGCAAATAGCAGACAGTTAAATTAGTCCGCCCCAAATGAATGTCGACGCCGAGGCCTAAACACACGCTTATTAAACGTAGTAGGCCTCCAAAATTGACTATATTAATTTCCTTTTACATCATTAAACACAGATTGAATAAACTTTGTAATGAACGGAGTTAAACCGCTTTGAAACTTCCGCCGGAATGATTTTCAAAAATGTCCATTTGTATTTTTAATAATAGAACTAAGAGAAAGTTGCGGATCGTTCTTGGATATTAGCTGTTGGTACATTTTTTTAAATTAAGGCGTTTGGTACCAATTCGAGAAATTGCGCTCTGTGTGAAATTCGAGCGTGGAGGTTGGTGAAACTTGAAAATGTTGCTGTGAGAACCAGAAATCTTATTATTTTAAACATTTGCTACTGCCGTTACTATTATACTATAGTGCTTGCTACAAACGATCGCATTTAGGAAATTATTTCTCTTATATTCGACGAATATCATATACTTATCTAGTACGTTTTTCGCTTTTTAGTGCCTACTTCTTATCATCCAAATGAATTAAGAAACAATAACAACAAACAGATTGAGTAAGCGCTTAATTTTCGACTCTTAGAGGTTGAATATTTATATGAAATTTATATGGTGCCAACTTTGAGATATAAACTATCCGCTAAAAAAAGAATCATCAAAATCGTACTACTTACACTGTAAAAAGTTATACGTGATCAAAAATTAAAAAAAAAATACGTCACGAATTGCTTATATGCGCCTTTTTTGAAGTCTGTTAAAAAGTGTAGGTAGTAAAAGAAAACACAATTTTATTATTTCTTGAATCACGTTTATTTTTAGTCACTTTCATGTCCTTCAGTTTTTGTTTGAATATTTTCATAATTTTCGGTTCGACTGACGCGAGACGTCTTCATCAATTACAATTTAGACAACGTTTAGCTAACCGTTATTATTAAAAAATCTTAGATTATCGCGATAAATGAGAGATAGTAAGTACACGATTTAATGGACTAATGCAGAGAAAGCAAGTTTATGTCACCTGTGAACATAAATTATGGCATAAAATTGTAGAGTCTGGGTCGTACAAAGTTTTTTTTGGTTACCATTTCCATTCATTAATTATAATGCAGTGTTACATTATTCAATATTTGACTTGTGTAAGAATCATCATCAGCTGAATATCAGTGTTTTACATGGAGCGACTGCCTATATCTGACCTACACAATCCACTTACTCGGTAACACGATACCCCTTGGGACTGATTGTCTGACTTTCTGTCTTCTGACTACACATAACGACTGTCAAAAATCTACGAATGACTTTTCGAGGCACGGAGAGGTCTCAGTATGAAATGGATGGTCACCCATCCACAGACCGACCGCGGCAAGCAGCTTAACCATCATGACCTAATCCGTACAGATTTTACTTACCCACGAGCTTCTCAATTAAAAAAGAAGAATATGAATTGAATACTACGCTGCACTTCTACATACATATACTCCAAAAAAAATAACATGCCTATGTGAAAAATTTGGGTCCAACCCTGGACTAAGGTTATCTACAGTGAAATGAAAAAACTGGCCAAGTGCTAGTGGGACTCGCGCACGAAGGGTTCCGTACCATCATCACTACATATTATGAAACAAAGTCCCCCGCCGCATCTATTTTGTATGCTTAGATCTTTAAAACTAAGCAATGGATTTTGATGCGGGTTTTTTTAATAGATAGAGTGATTCAAGAAGTTCTAGTACCTATTCAATTTGTCAAGCGGGCAAAGCTGCGGCCATCAGCTAGTTATTTATACAAAACTAGCTACCCGACCCGGCTTCGCATGGGCCTATAGCCTTCCTCGATAAATGGACTATCCAACACAAAAATATTTTTTCAATTCCAACCAGTAGATCCTGAGATTAGCACGTTCAGCCAAACAAACAAACAAACTCTTCAGCTTTATAATGTTAAGTATAGATTAGACATCGAGCTTAAAACGGCAATAAAATCACGGTTGCTTAAATATTAATTTTATTCTGCTTCAAATTCAAATTCATTTATTCACATTTAAATAGAGTAAGAACAGTAGGTGGTTTAACCGTGGTGCTTTTAGTATTGTTGTTCTAGCGGCAACAGAAACACATCATCTGTGAAAATTTCAACTGTCTAACTATCACGGTCGGTCGGTTTTGACGACACGGTTGGCGCAGTGGCTGAGCGATCGACTGCTGCGCAGCGAGTTGCGGGTTCGATACCCGCCCAGGGTAATCATTTGTGTGATGAGCACTTGTGTTTGCCTTGTGTCTGGGTGTTGTTTATCTATATATGTATGTATTTACAAAAAAAAAATGTATTTGGGTATGTATATCAGTTGTCTGACACCCATAGTACAGGGTCTCCATAGTTTGGGGTCAGATGGCCGTGTGTGAAATGTCCCAACATATTATTATTGTATTATTATTATTACGGTTCATGAGACACAGCTTGGTGACAGACAGCCAGATAGACAGATAGACGGACAGAGGAGTCTTAGTAGTAGGGTCCCGTTTTTACCCTTTGGGTATGGAACCCTAAAAAAGGAACGCCGACTGACGGGCGTTCATTACCGCGTAGTCCGAACCGTTGAAGTTAAAACTTTTTCAAGCCGAAATAGATAAAAGGGTTTTGCTAAACTAAGAGGTTTTTCGTTTTTAGGATATTCGCATCTTGACGTATTTCAATTGTTTTTAGTCTAATCCATTGAGTGTTGAGTCGTCCTTTTTTGCTTCAAGTAGATTAAGTCCCCAAGGAGTTGGTGTCTTTTATTTAGTGAAACTGTATACGGTTTCGTTTTGCCTAACAATTTTATTTTACCTTCTTTGGATAGTAACCTTTATGTGGGTTAATTAAACCGAAGTGTGCTGAATCTATGAACCATTCACTCGAATATTTATTTTGCTCCTAGAAACGTAACACAATACTACCTAATTATTTAGAAATAAAGGTATAATGACAAAGGACCAGTATAGTCTTAGATACTGCCTATTGAAAACCCTTTTCCTTCATTCAATCCATTTCCTTCATTGCCGAATGAATGAAATGAATTCCTTTTTCACTGTATAATTCCAGACATTTTTAAATCTCACACCAGCCCGTTAAATAATAAATCGATATTCTATCGACCTATATTCAATAGCATTACACTTAGGTATTGAAAATAGATAAGCACTGAGTGCCTACGCATTCCCAAAAGATTTCTTATCGTCAATATTCAATTTCGTTTGAATTACGTTAAAATATTCAGTATTGGATATTCAATTTTCGCGAATGAATGATATTCAAATTGTCGATAGCTATTTGTATAATAACGCCGTTACAGGAATTATAGAGATAATTGTGTTAAAAGTCATCATTCATGTAATTACGTGTCCGAATTGAATAATTGAATTACCAACGCATTAAGTGCCTTCGTTTTATAATAGGATTATTTAACCAAGCAATTATTTAAAATTGAATCCAAATCTGTAAAGAGTTTTAATATTTTTATAAAGAGAGAACTGTTTCGGAGAATTAATTGTCTACCTAAAAAGATTTATGATGTTTTAAACGGCCCACATTTTTAGACTTAAAAAAGAAGTCGAAACATAATCTGTATAGGTACTTGAAGACTCTTAATTTAAGGCCCGAACGCACCTTCCTTTTGGCAGGACGACAGTTTCATTAATTCAACTACGTACCTAGTTAAAAATGTACGACTTCCATTAGTAATGTACACGATGGAATCAACTGAGACGCGTCCGTCGCTTACAAATGACACTTTATAGTCACCGTAATATTTCGGCCGATCGAAGTTTGGACCTTAAATGTTTAGGTTTATTACAATAATAACTAATGACTTTGTTAGAAAGATATTTGGCACCGATCCCTTGTTCACAAACTTAGCTAAAATTATATAATTGGCATCTCTTACTGCCAGGCAGCCGAAGAAAAGGACGGCGATAGATTAGAACTAAGTTAGAGATGTCAAATTAGTTTTCTCTTGAACTTCGCCGTGTTTGTAATAAGTACGTTCTGACATGACAACTATAGGCCTACGTTCAGCAGTGGACGGCAATAGGCTGATATGATGATGATGATGACAACTTTGTATGAACATTTTAGATCAAATTAAATTGAAAGCTCTTATTAATATCTTTCTCTTTCTGGTTTATTGGAGAGACAGAGATATAAATAGCTTAAAATAAGTTATGCGCAAAGCAATAGACAACATGTCTGTTTTGCGCTTTAACGCGTGTAAAGAAAGATGCGCTGTGTTTGATGATATAATGACTTTGACAATCTTCGGAGGAAATAATTCATGCAGAATAAATAACAACCATACCCTGTTCACAATAAGATTAGACATTTACACAAACCTTTTTTACAGTCCGTTCAACCGATTTTGACTTATATTGCGTTGGTAGCATGACAATTGGCAACTGCAGTAAACAGTTGTTATTGTAACCACTTTTTTGCCTCTAATGTCATCCTTAAGCCTACGAAATAGAAGTCAAAATCGGTTGGAGGGACTGTAAAAAAAGTTTGTGTTTATATCTAATCTTATTGTGAACAGGGTATAGGTAAATACATAGATACATGTAATACAACTTAAAAATAAAAATATGTACAACCAAAAACAATGAAACAGAGGGAGCCCATCGCTTTTCTTGATTTGAAAATCGTATTGTATAAAATAAATATTATCTAATTATGGTACGAATCGAATCAGACTAGATTGATGCCGAAACATTCAACCATTTTATCTCAGATATCGAATTTAATTCAATCAAATGTAAAGAGAGTTTCTCGAAAGGTATTCTGAGCATGATTTCTTTGTTTCACCGAACTGTTCTTAATTTGAAAGAAAAATATCGATGTTACTGTTGTTTTTTACGGACTTCAAAAAAAGAGGAGATTTTCAACTCGACTGTAGGTATGTATTTTTTTTTGTTTGTGACGCCTCCTGGCAATTTATAGATTGATTTAAAAAAATATTGGTGTACTACGTGACGTGACGTAGACATAAAGAATGTGCGATTAACGCTAGTGCGACTAAACTGTTCTGCGACTCTCCATAGTTCGAATTTCGAATGCATGCTTGTGCACACACTGAAGTTCGACATCACGCTCAACAGAACAATTAGGCCGCCGATTTCCAAAACTCAAAGTCAAAGTCAATACATTTAATTCAATTAGACCATTAAAAGGCACTTCTAGTTGCCCCTTCCAAAAGGTAGTTTCGCATGGAGAAGAATGGGGAAGAAACTCTATACTTACTCTATAAAACAACCAATATTTTGCATTTACAATTTATAGTTATACAAGGTGTAACGTTAAACACGCAAAACCTCAGACACCCCAAATGATTTTTAATTAAATTACCCTATTTCTGAGAAAAAAAAACATAAAAAAAAAATTAAAGGTTTTATGTGCTGTTTTAGTTTTACTAAGACTCGTATTTGCATTGAAATAAGAACTATTATTATCACGCGTATGAGAAAATTTAAATTGGACGACAACCATTTGTGTTTGTTTACCTATTTTGGCAGGTTTGCGCACGTGATGGCTTGACCTTTTAATAAATAGACAGGGCAACATGTTTAATGAAGATTTTTTTTAAAAATGTGACCTATATTAAAAAGTGGTTCAATTGATTCTGCTCGTTATTCTAATCAAACTATTTTTAGGTTTTGCGTATTTGACGTTACACCTTGTATAACTATACGTGAATACCATGGACCTTGCGTAAAAACACTATATTGAAGTATGTACAAAGTATTACAAGATAAACTCAGACCAATAAAAAAGTAAAGACGGAGCCGTCATAAACAATCGCGACGAAAAAAGTGAGGACTAAAGTCGGCAATGTGTGCGTAACTCGGTGTACGATATCGTACTCCCAAGTGCGCTAAAGTCATATGTGTTCTCTGTTGAAGGTATTAATCACTTTTTAGTTTTTGTAAAAATGTTTTATTTTTGTATCTCTATGGTTTATAAGCAAATAAATATTTTTTTAATTGTAACCTTAATTATCTACTGACATTTAATAATGGTAGATCATTAAGTGTACCTACTTGTGTACTTATAAAACATTTCGAAAACTAATTTATTATCATATTATTTAACTTTACCTGAATTTAAAAAAATACTTTCACAGACTTATGTAGCGCCTATAGGTACCTACATTTCTAGAAGATGCAAATGGCAAATAAGATGGCCCTTATTCCAAACAAAGCTAGCTTTTCTCAGTATATTCCTAAAGGCTTACTTCCTATTGAAACACTGTAGATTCTGAGTCTTAGATACTCGATCGTACCTACTTATAGAATATCGAGAGACCCCTGTATAGACGAGCAGAATTTTCGATAGTTTACATTTACATAATATTACATGTATATTTTGTCACTATCTTTGGAACATATTGTAATATACATACGCATACATGCTGTCCTAGTAGATTGTCTTTGCTCCAATATTTGGGTTCGAAAAATTCGTGAGATTTTATCACGACTTGAAGTTTTTTTATTGAAAGAGTATTTTATTCGGTTAATTTATTTACCACGTATAACATAAACCCTACATGTAGACATGTGCAGTTCATACAGTGACATGTTATTTTTTGTCCTATGTAAAATGTGGTATTGTTTTTTTTCTATGGGAACATCGCCTGAAGTAATTTAAAAACAATAAAATAAATAATTCTTTTTTTAAGAACTCACTAGGAATTTCCACTATATCGTGGGAGGGTTTAAAATCATATTATAAACTCACATACACAAACAACCAGTACCAGAATAACTATCTCAGTGGGTCAATCAAATATTTGTTCCGTACAGGAATCCAACCCACGACACGCAGCAGCCAATATGTATATAACGACGGCATAGGCAAATCATCATTGTTATCCTCGTTCGAATGTTCGCCTGACATGAGTATAGGCTTGAAATCACACTAGGTTATTGTCCGGAACACTGATCTTTATCGATACACTAACTTTGATTACAAAATAACACGGGATGATCACAATATTTCACGATTAAAACCACTAAACATAATCACATGAATTAATTAATTAAATTAATTAAATTAATTAAATTAATTAAATTAATTAAATTAATTAAATTAATTAAATTAATTAAATTAATTAAATTAATTAAATTAATTAAATTAATTAAATTAATTAATTAATTAATTAGTTGTGTCGTTCTTACCTCGTCAATCCTGCCAATAGAGTGACACGCAGTCACGTTTGTCCTCCGTCATCGACTAACTGTCAACTATCAGCTGTCAACTGTCAGCTGATGCCGTCATATGATCGCATCACAAATAAACACACTCAAGCAATAATTCAAAATGATTCAACTAAAAATAATCAAGGTTTTCATAAAAATTGCTTGACATTCCATCTTCATTTATCTGCCACCCTCTGCGACATAGATAATATAATAATAATGTATTATCTAATACAATAGTGTAGCAAAATACCAAACAATAACAGTGTCATTTTAACAATAGTTTCAAATGAAGAAAGTATTTTAAAATTTTATGGTCATCATGTTGAACACAGAGGACTCCCCATAGAACGCCACAACGATCGGCAACCCACCGGCTTGCATTCTCCGGTTACCCGCGACCTTGACGATGTCGTTGGTTCATCTGGTGGGAGGTCTACCAACGCTGCGTCTTCCGGTTCGTGGTCGTCACTCGAGTACCTTTCTTCCCCATAGGTTATTCAAGCCATGTGGCCTGCCCATTGCCACTTCAACTTGCATATTCTGAGAGCTATGTCGGTCACCTTAGTTCATTTTAATGTAAACATGTTGATTTTCCGACCAAATTCTCACGCTAACTAACTAACTCACGTTACTGTGATAGATAATATAATATAATAATTAATAATATATTTTATGTTATCTTTTCAGATTCCATGAAAATGATGCCTATATTGTTGCTAGTGATACTCGGTAAGTTACCTTCGTTATTTTATTTTATATTAAACAGTTATTCATTATAGTTACATAACAATGCAATAATTTACGGGCAATTAGGTTCGCGGTGTTTATGAAAACCACTTATTTTCCGGCACGCCAAGCAGCAGAGTTCGTTAAAATATATTTTCCTGCTAAAGAATTGAACATTTCTTTTTCGTTAAACAAAGTATTCATAATTTGACAAAACCCACTTAAGTTTTTAAAATCCTGGCCTCTCGTTTTTGAAAGACTTTTGTCAAATCTCAGAAGACCAAATTCAAAGTAAGTCCATTAGTAAAAAACATTCAAAATCTAGTCGTAATAATCACAGCGACTATAAATGTCAAAAAGTAGGTTAAAATGTAGGTAAAGACATCAAGTAGTATCATACCTAACTGTCAAAGGATGATGGCAGGATTTGTACAAAAATATAAAATAAAATAAAGATGTTTACAGAAGTTGAAATTCTAATTTTTATACTCTTGGGTACCTAAAGAGTGTGTTCAGGCATTTACAATATTTTTAAAACTCCGCAATAAAAATGGATGAATGGAATAAAGGTGAATAGTTTAGCGAAAAGCTCATTATTTCAGAACGAAAAGGCGTTTCGCTGGTCTTACACTGAAATTACTTCATTTTATGGGAAATAATGTCACAAATAATGATTAATCAATGTACAGACGCCAGCACATCAAGCCATACCTAACTGTCAAATTTTCCCTATTAAATATGAACCTTATGCTTTTGTAATAAAGTTGAAAATCTATCAAAGAAATTTGACAGATTGTAGTAGCTTGATGTGCTGGCCTCTGTACTTTTTCAACTCCGCCATTGTAAACAACATTCACGTCACTTGTCTGTCAGTTTGATAAATCCGTTAATGTCACTTGTCACTTTATTTTTTTATAAATACAAAAAGGGCAACAAGGTGAAATGAAAAAGTGTAATTTTCATTTCGAAATATTTTAATTATGCGGGGGTTTTAAAATATGGTTAGTATATCAATCTACTCCTGGTTTTTTTTTTCACCACATTGGAAAATATTTTAAACCCTCTCAATGTTTTTTTTTCCTACAAATGAATGTCTCTCTCGCCATGATCATCTCACCATGATTCTTTTCCCAATTGAATATGAACCTTATTCTGTTTTTTTTTCTCCAACCAATCCCAGCAGTCGACATAAGATATGAAACTGTATACACCTAGTCATAGTAGCTAAAATATTAAATCAACATAAGACTTCAACTAATTCGACTCTCAGAAACAAAATGCCTGGAAGCTATACAAATATTTTTCCGTATTGAGAATCCTTTCCGAGCCCCGCCGATCGTTATATCTTGTTTTATTCATACTCACAACCGGTAAAAATAAATACACCATCATGAATTTCCTGAATACAAAAGTAAGTAGTATGTTTCCGTATTTTATCAGCATAATGACTGACATTTCATATATTCTAAGGGCATCTATAGGCAGCAATATGTTTTGCTGTACCGTCTTGGTTTCTTTAATATCTACGGAAACTTCGGCGGAACAAATATTAAGATTTATGAATTTTGTTTGGAGCCTAATGTATGAACAAGGCCGTATATCTTAGTATTTAATAGGCCATAAAATATCGTTAAGTATTATATTGTTATGTCGGAAAACGATTTTATGAGCTGAAATTTAGCAAAGTTTTGCACGAATAATTTATTAATACCATAATATGTATTGTGTGATAATTATAATTTATAGTTATTTCAAGAGCCTGCTTTCAGACATTAAAATACAATTGCGTTTTTCATCCCCATTTTATCAGTCGTAGGACGTTCACTGTTTAAAATAGGCCTTCTGTAAAGATTTCCAAAAGGACCAGTTTCAATAGGTTTGCATCCAACTTGTTGGTGCGGTCTTGGGTGGACGTCGCCGCGTCGTACGCTGCGCTTGCCGGCGCTATTGTGCTGTTATAACTTATAACCACAATTATGACTATGCGTTTGTTTATATAATAAATATACCTATACCAAAATGTAAACAAGCATAAATACAGTAATCTAGACAGTCTCTTACTTGCCTTGTTTATTTTAAATATATTTTGAACTAGCTTTTGCCCGCGACTTTGCGTGAATGTCGCTTCTTCAAACCTTTCTAGGGATTCCAAGGCTTGTGACCGTCGGAATAAGGCTTTTGGATCTTCTGGAACAATTCTTAAGGCTTCATCGCAATCTTTTATAACTTTATCGTAATCCTTCTTCTTCAAATATGCGGCAGCGCGATTCTTTAGGTAAGTAGATAAGTCGCGACTGTCTTTTTCAGCGAGGTCGATTGCCTTGCTGTAAAGGGATATAGCTTCTTCATAATTTTTACTTTTAAAGGCCTCGTTTCCTTTATTCTTATAGGTTTCTGCTTCGTCGCTATCGTCGTCGTCGTCGGTTATCGCGGACGCAGACGAAGTCGCGAATTAAAAAGTAGCCTATGTCCTTCCCCAAGGTTCAAGCTATTTTCATATCAAATTTCATCAAAATCGGTTCAGCCGTTATATTGTGAAAGCGCTTTCGCATTTATAATATTAAGTATGGATTAAGTAAGTATGGATGAATTGTGACTGACTCCTACTTTTGGATGTCATAGTAATAATTTTATTATTTAACGCTGATTAATTTAATCTAGGGGCTCGTGGCTAAGTTAAAGCCGTACAGATCGATCGGTCACAGGTTACGGTTGGCAGGGACGCTAGCCGCGGTCAGTCTGTGAATGGGGTGACCATCCCTTTTATATCGAGTTCCCTTCGTGCTTCGGAAAGCACGTAAAGCTGTTGGTCCCGGCTGTCATTTGTAGATCTTTGGCAGTCGTAATGGGTAGTCAGAAGCCAGAAAGTTTGACAACCAGTCTTACCCAGGGCTATGGTGTTACCCAGTTATTCAGCTGCATCCGGTTAGACTGGAAGCCGACCCCAATATAGTTGAGAAAAGGCTAGGCAGATGATGATTAATTTAATCTATTCTATGCATAAATAGCGTCGTAGGGATGATAGGCGAGGAACCGATACTGTTCTGCTCATTATGTTCACTGAACTCCATGTGTTGCGAGGCCGAGTACTGTGCAGTGGTAGACGGTGTCTAGTTTTCTCCTTTTTACTTTTGAATGACCAACATTAGTTTTAAGAAAAAATCTTCTTACTAACAACCTTGCCTTGCCTATTTGTCTGAAATAAATAATTGTTGTTTAATTTATTTTTGGGACGTAAGTACATTGAATTGTTAGACTAGGAACGCACTCGGCAGCCATGTCGCGACGGCCAGGTCGCGGCGGCCAGTGAGATCTAGCTCTTTGTTCATTTAAATACGGCGCGCATTTACCGACAAGCGGCTGATAGGCATATAGGTATATCTTACTGGCTGTCGCGACCTGGCCGCCGAGTGCGCTCGTAGCCTAAGGTAGCGAGCGCACTCAGCGGCCAAGTCGCGGCGGCCAGTGAGATCAAGCCAAAGAGAATGATCTAGCTATTTATGCATTAGCCGCTTGTCGCTAAATGCGCTACGAGCGCACTCGGCGGCCAGGTCGCGGCAGCCAGGTCGCGGCGGCTAGTGAGATCTAGCTATTTGTTCGTAACTTTAAATACGGCGCGCATTTAGCGAGAAGCGGCTGATGGGCAAATAGCTAGATCTCACTGGCAGTGCGCTCGTAGGCTTATTGCTGAAAATTAACGTAACATATTTGTCGTAGGTATCGAATTAGTTTCACGTAATTAATTAATTATTGAGAAATTGGTTCGTTTAAGCAAAACCAAGCTCATTTAATATATATAATTTCCAACTTTTCCGAAAAGCGGGCAATAAAGGAAAAAACATGGTCCTTCGTCAGTTTGTCGAGGGTAATGTTGAAAGAGGCCCTTTTGCCGCCGAGCTCGCCTAATTGTTTACTATCCCTTCATTCAGCACCTTTATTAGATAAAAAGTAATATTAACAGTACATTTATGATGTGTCTGCAAACATAATTAACTGTTTTGTAATTTATTATGGCATTTTAGTGTTTTTATTATTAATTAGTAGGTAGTCATTATCAACATGGTAGGTAATGGAATCGTTAAGTTTTTTTTATATATTGTTGTAGGCTTGCGTTTGGCCGCAACTCACCTGATGAGTGGTGATGATGCGGCCTGTGGTGAAGCACGCTTGCCTAGGATATACCGGTTTACTCGTGCCTTGAAGTTTCCCATATTATATGTATCGGGGAATAGAGAGGCGGGCAGTGAATTCCACAGTCTGGCAGTTCGCACAATAAATGTGGTAGCAAAGCGCTTGGTTCGAGACCGTGGAACTTCAGCCGTATAGTGGTGATGCTTCGCCGTATCCCTGCTCGTCCGGTGATGGAATGGGGATGGGAGAATTAAGTTGTGCAATTCCAAAGCACACTCTTCGAAATGTACCCGATAAAAGTTGTGTCAATACCTAAACCGTGGAATTCACTGCCCGCCTCTCTGTTCCCCAATTAGTATACTTAATCTGGATATCTTCAAGGCCCGAGTGAACCGGTTCATCCTAGGCAAGCGTGCTCCACCTTAGGCTATCATCATTTAAGATCAGGTGAGTTGCGGTCAAACGTAAGCCTAATCTATCTACCTTCTATATAATAAAAAAATGAACCGCTATTCGTTAGTTTTGCTAAAACTCAAAAACGGCTGAACCGATATGGCTAATTTTGGTCTTGAAATATTTGGTAAGGTCCAGCGAAGGTTAACAGTAAGAAAATTCAAAAATAAATTGACAGGACGGACAACGTCTGTCTGGTCAGCCAGTAGAATATAAAAAAAAACCTATTTGAGTTCCTAGTTGTGTTGTGTTTAGTTCACTCATGTCTTTCGATTTGAATGAAAGAACCAAATTGCATCTGATTCTAATAACACCTACATGGTTGAAGGACCCAAAACACGACGTGCTAAATAAAAAAGAAATAGATTGAAATTTTTGCCATGGATTCAGTACAGACAGCACATCAAGCCATATAAACTGTCAAATTTTCCCAATTGAATATGAACCTTATAATTTTGCAATAAAGTTGAAAATCTATCAAAGATATTTGACAGATTTTTGTAGTTTGATGTGCTGGCATAATTCTCACTCTGTACATAATTATGCAACACACAGGTTAAAAATATTAAGATGCTTATTAAAAAAAAAAACAGCCGTTGCATATAACGTCATAATCTATGGAGCAGTTCAAAGACAGCAATGTATATTTTCCAAATCTCGTCCATGCCTGTCATCGTATCAGAAATTGTTGTTTTAAAATACAACTGCAGTAGACGATAAAGGATGTATTGTAAAGCATAACATGGAAACAATGCACGGACCGAAATTTATAACAACTGATGCGCCGGCACGTCCACGAGTACCTTACGTTAGCTTTTATGAAACAAGTGCCGAATATGTAAGAGTATAGGCAACAAAATATGTGGAAAATACAGTAGGTACCGGGGTACCGTATACCGTACAAAAAAAAGAAAATTGAAAAGAACAGTTGGTTTGTTTTTAATATGTGGAAAATACATTAGGTACGGGGGAACCGTATACCGTACAAAGAAAAGAAAATTGAAAAGTACAGTTGGTTGTTTGTAATATGTGGAAAATACAGTATGTACCGGGGTACCGTATACCGTACAAAGAAAAGGAAACTGAAGAGAACAGTTGGTTTATTTGTAATATGTGGAAAATACAGTAGGTACCGGGGTACCGTATACCGTACAAAGAAAAGAAAACTGAAGAGAACAGTTGATGTGTTTGTAATATGTGGAAATACAATAGGTACTGGGGCACCGTATACCGTACAAAGAAAATAAAACTGAAAAGAACAATTGATTGGTTTAAAATAAGTGACAGTAACCTCCGATCCGATTTTGAAATTTATTTCGCCAATAGGAAGCTAGCTTATGCTTGAGTGTTATAGGCTATATTTTACTATCAAAACAATTAAATGTTTGTATGAAAATTGACGCCAAAGAAATTAGAAGCAAAATATAGTTTATGTTTTTTTTTGGGACAAGCCCGCCACACTGTTCCCAAACCACTGCAACTCCTGTAAGCCAGAATCAACAGTGGCGACCACCAGAAAAGCGCCAAAGCAATGAAGCTCGACGGGTCCCAAAGAAACGATTCAACAGTCTTGGATACCGCAACGAAATTAATCAGAAAAGAAAAGCGAAGGAGTAAGAAAAACATATTTTCCACTTCTCTCCAAATCAAGCAGGAGACAGAACAGAACTGGGCCAATAGGCACAAAGGGACGTTTACAACTGGGAGAAGCCCAGTTGCAGTTTATGTTTAGAAAATTACGACTTTCGGGTAAAGTTACAAAAAAAGTAAGCAAAAAGTTATGCATATAGGCGCTATCATGCAAGCTACGACACTTCTTACCCTCTCAACCGAGACTAACGGCAAATAGGCTTAGGTAATAAAAAAAAACCTACCTCGTAGAGGTTCTTTAGTTAGTTTAACGAGACTGATTAAATACCAACAGCAGCGAGCAGAGATACGGCGATCCGTAACCAAAATTTTTCTGTGACCTCCCTTTGCATACCGCTTCAGTAGTTGTTTCGATTTAACCACCCTATTCTTTTTTAAATTATCAGTTAAAAAATGACCAGTGCGTCTCTTATAGGCTGCAAGTCCTAAGTCATCTTTTGAAATACGCGACATGGTTCTGGGTGCTATCTTCATCTCCCGAGATAAAATCTTTTGCTTTCGGACAGGATTTCTTCGAATTCTTTCCCTTACTGCTTTGACCACCTTTTTTGTACGAACACTACGTGGACGGCCAGATCTTTTTCTGTCACAAACAGAGGAGGTCTCATTGTACCTATTAATAGCCCGGTACACAAACATTTGACTAATACCAAGTGTATGGAGAGTTTTAAAAATTGCATTTGGCTCGATACCAACTTTGTGTAATGCAATCACAGCGATTCGGTTCTCTTTCTTACCCCACTCCATTTTAATATCGCAAAATATTGTACAATGTATTGGTGCCAAAATTAGAAAACTCAATGAACAATCGTATAAAAATTACAGATTCCAAATTCAAATGTAATATCTTTCTTATTTTTTATTGTAACAGTATTTATGGCCAGCCTTGGTATATTACCATAGCCGCCGCAACAACAAAACCTATATCTATAGATCGATACAAATAAATTCAATTGAAGTGTCTGTTTGTAATGTTAAATTAGCTTTTTACTAAATGCATTTGAATGTTTACATGGTAGTAATAACAAAAAATATATTTTTCATTTTTTGTTCCGACTTATCTCCGAAACGGCTGGACCAGTATTGACGGGACTTGCACTGGCAAATAGCTGATATTATCAGGAGTAACATAGGCTACTTTTATTTTAGAAAAACTATTAGGGATCTGTGCTAAAAAATTAGAACCCCACAGATAACCGAAATTCACGCGGACGATATCGCGGGCGAAGGACGAAAAAGATATAAGTAGTTAAAAATTAGACATGTTTTTTTCGGAGTTTCTTTGCTCGATCTTAATGTTGATATTGATCGCACACGATGGTATGGCACCCTTCATGTGCTCGTACTTAGGCGGTTTTTTGTATTTCGAACTTTATTCGAACTATAGTAAAGCTTTTTATATAAAATTGAAAATGAGACTCTTATCTAAAGTCAGTTTTATTATTATTCCGTGGATTTTATATTAAGAATTTAACTAAGTAAAGTTCGAAATAGAAAAAAAATGCTTGGAATTTTGGAGTTTTGAGGTCGTTTTGTAATGAGATGGCAAAGGTGGAAGTCTTTTTACGATTCAATCAGGGCCAGCTTCCAGATCCACTCTAGTATTTTTTGTTAATCTTGTAGACACGCGAGCAGACGTCTAGCGTGCTAATGAAATGACTGAAAAAAAACATTCTGTTTTCTCATTCCTGGTGGAAATTGCGTTTGAATGACGAAATTTAAATTAGAAAACGTTAAAGTAGTTACATTTAAAGTGGACTAGAATTAATTTTGTGTTGTTTTAGTATAATTTTACACCTGTATCCCGAGAGTTGAAGGTATGGGTAATAAAATGTTAGCCCCGAAACAGGGGACGTGTCTGCTGAAAATGAGGATACCTCTGGACACGACTATTGATTTTTCTTTAAGTGTATTCGACTGTAGTTGATTTTAGTTTATTTTAGCGATAGCGAAGCGATATCAACCATTTCTTTTTAGAGAGTATATTTTTTCTTAAAAAATCTTTTCAAACTTTTTTTCCTACTAATACTTAAAAACCAGCAAAGTTATTTTAGGATTGGGTTCGATTTATTTGTTTCAACAAGTTATACAAAATACTGTTGTATGGGACTAAATTAAATAGGAGACCTTAGGGTTATAGTTATTTACTTGGTAGACGAATTGCTAACCATTTAAGTATAGACATCCGAGTATAAGTGTTGTTTTAGTATAGAGCTACAAAGAAGACACTCCTTCTAGCTCTTGACATACTTACTCACTTTCTAAGGCACCCTTAGGGAGCGATGGACCTTTCCCGGTACCGGATCCACTCACCCAAAGTGCGTGTATCCAATACAAAATTTTCCCTGAATTTTTTCGCCAAAATCCTACACACATCGGTAGTTTTATCCCCTTTTTAATACAATTAAAGGATTAATTGAAACGCTAGGCCCTTCAGCCGGTCGTCGAGTCAAGCAGGGTAAGTACGAACGATCACTGGCGACAAATTGCCTCTCTACAGAGCGCCGTTTCATATTTCTGAACAAGGAAACAATTTAGCAACGAGAACGTTTTCGTGTCAATTTTTTTATATTTCGCCCGAGGATGAGCGGAATAATAATGGAAATTGACAAGCGCAAAACTGTCGGGATTTGACCTTAGCTTTTGATGAAAACAAGTTTGGTATATGTATTGGTTTATTAGACTTGAAGTTTATCTATATTATAGTAGTATTATACAAAGGTTAAGATTGTAAGTTTGTATGTAGCAGGTTTCGTCCATATCTATACCTACTCTTCCGATTTCAAAAAATCTTTCAGCAATAAATAGGAAACTACGTTATCCCTGTGTGCTTTAACATAAAAAAATTGGGTTCTTAAGAAAAGCTTGAAAGCTTGTTTATTAATTAGTTTAATATACTTAATCGCAATATAACATCACGCCTATAGCGGGTGTTCTTTCCACCAGTGCGAGTATTTTTTAATAATACTCGCAATGGTGGAAAAAAGACCATACCGCAGAACCTACATAGTATTGGATCTATTCAAGGTCAAAATTATTTAGTTACGTTTGAGGGGCTAACCCATTGTCATCGACCAGGCATAGATTCAAGATTCTGGACTGCTACTGAAAAAATCCTTAAGACTGCGCCGAGCAAAATAATTCAAAACAGTCGTCACTGTTAAAGTGATATAATCAATACTTTTACCATAATTACCATACAAAATATGTAATGAATACCATAATGAATGTGGTTGACCGATTATGGTTGGCAAAAAATAAGAATACTGTTTAATTTAATAAACAAAAATACGTAAAGTTGTACAAAAATCTTTAAAAAAATCTCGTATTTAGTTGAGTTTTGATAGAAAACTGAATTTTTTTTCACTAACTTGAATTCATATTAATCTTTAATATTCACACTACAATTTGTAGTTTTTACATTTTCGAAATGCCGCTTAGTTATTTTATTATTAATTTTTGTTTTAATTGACTCGCTGTTTTGAATCATACATACATACGTTGCGTATGATTCAAAACAGCGCGATAAATTAAGATTTCAGAAAACATATTTTTTATCACTATAAAAAAACGGCTGTGTGTACCTATGACAAAGAGCATAAAAAAGGAGTTACAAAGATAGCACGAGGCATTTCGTAATAACTGTTCAATTACCACCCTTTATACCAGTTTTTTGTTGTTAATGTTCCAGGCCATGTATTTATAGTTTACAATGAGACTAGATATTTAATACACTTCGAAAATCACAGAAAGGATAGATGTTTTCCTGTTTTCTGAATGAGTTCACAAAAATTACGTTACATGAGCTATGTTAAAAGTTAAGTTGTAAATAATACTGTTGATGACCACGCTGCAGCTATCGATTAGCTACCTTGGTCTGTAGACAAAATCCTTTTTCTGTTAGCGTTAACGCCAACTGAAAATGAAATTGTATGGAGTTGACGTTTGCTTACGCGATGTCACGGGAAATATGTCAACTGCATACAATTCGATTTTTCCGTTGGCGTTAACGCTGACAGATAAAAAGCTTTTTACAAAAAAGACAACCGCCTTCAAAAAGTGAAAAATAACTTTAGCACAGAACACACATTGACTTTAGTTTCGAAATTCAGTGGCTTTGTTCTGTTTGTTGTTTTGTATTGCTTCCGAAACTAAAGTCATGTGTGTTCTGTGCTAAAGTTATTTTTCACTTTTTGAAGGCGGTTGTCTTTTTTGTAAAAAGCTTTTTATTTTCCGCTTTTTAGTACCTCCTTCTCATCCAAATCTATTAAGAAGAGATTGAAAGTTAACTACTACAAACATTGATGAAACTAAAACGTCGTCTATGTAAAATTTTTGGGTATTTGTTGATTTTTCAAAAAGTGCGGAATCAATTTCGATAAAATTTATATGGAACCACCCCTGAAGCATACCCTATCCATAAAAAAAAGAATTTTCAAAATCGGTTTACGTTTGCCGGAGAAATCGCGTAACAAA
Source organism: Charanyca ferruginea (assembly GCA_947361185.1). Classification (NCBI taxonomy): domain Eukaryota; kingdom Metazoa; phylum Arthropoda; class Insecta; order Lepidoptera; family Noctuidae; genus Charanyca; species Charanyca ferruginea. Next base: position 13,182,889 of record OX376076.1, read on the forward strand.
TCGCGCACATACTTAATGCAAATTTAAGACTTATACGGTTTTCTCATGGATGCACTTGTCTGAACTGGACCAAATTAAAATGGGACCACACGGGAAGCACCAGCTTTCAAATAAAAAAAGTATCATCAAAATCGGTTCACCCAGTCCAAATAAATCAGGTAACAAACATTAAAAAAAAAAATACAGATGAATTGATAACTTTCTCCTTTTTTGAAGTCGGTTGAAAAGGGGTTTTTTTTTACTATCAAATAGGCTTGCGTTTGACCGCAATTCACCTGATCTTAAGTGATAATGCGGCCTAAGTTGGAACACGCTTGCCTAGGATGAACCGGTACTCTCGTGCCTTGAAGATACCCAGATTATACTTATCAGGGAACAGATACCTAGTTGTTGTGAAAAATAATCTTTCTACTAACCTGTTAAAATGATCAATTATCATTTAAATTTTAATTTTTTTCGGAACTATTTAGGTTCATTACTATATAGTTGCAAATTAGCTGTTCCTATACCAAAACACTTGTTCCACTGTACCATCTGTGTAATTTTCTTGGGATAAATATAAGACAAAATAATGTTTTACGTAAATATTGTTGTAAATATACCATAATTTAAAACAATGAAATCACCCCCAAAAAAAGTTGTTACCAAATATTATTGTTGTTTCCTAAGGCGACCCTTATTACCCGCCGTAGGGATTTGGTCCTATTTTAACCCTTTACGTAATGTAGCTACTTTAAATGAACATTCTTGCTTTGGTTTAGTCTTGGGAATGAAGTAATCTCTATATTCATTTGACAATAAGTATTGTTGGTGTGTTTATTAAAGATGAGTCCCAATTCTGATTTACTTCAGAATAAGTATTGCACTCTGGAGGTACCTATTTGTTTCAATAAGTTTCTTGTTTTCAAATTATGACTAGAAAAAAGACATATCATTTCCTCATTTTTTTCAGATCGTAATACAAAAGGAATAATAATTATGTTATGTGTGTATATTATCATCTGCCGGTCGGCTTCCAGTCTAACCGGATGCAGCTGAATACCAGTGTTTTACAAAGAGTGACCTATCTGACCTCCACAACCCAGTTATCGGTTAACACGATTCTCCTTGGTAAGGCTGGTTGTCAGACTTTCTGGCATCTAACTACCCATGACGAGTGTCTAAGGATCTACGACTGACACCCGGGACCAACGACTTTACGTGTTTTTTGACGAGCCTCCGAGGGATCTCAGTAAGGAAAGAATGGTCACCCATCTACGGAAATATCACGGCAAGCGTAGCTTATCCATGACTGATGACTTGACAATGACACACTCCTCATGACCGAGCTGCTCCCGACCGAGCTTTAACTTAGCCATGAGCTCACATGTTGTAAAATTATGTGTATAATAATAGGTATTGTCATTATAAAAAAATAAAAAATAATGTGAAACACAGTTATTCGTAGGTCTTCACATTGAGTAGAATACGTGACATTAAGGGCGAATTTCATCAAACTTTTATGCCTTGTATAAGTTTTGACCTGGTAATATATTTTAAATTCTTAGCAGTCTTTTCGTACAAAAACACACGTCGTCGTTAACCGACGACATGACGTATCATCTCTCCAAGAGATTGAACTTGGCTGGTCGGAACACGGCTCAATGCAGCATTGGTCTGCTAAGTTCAGCTTCACTCCGCCCCGCTTTGCTTCAATGCACACACTTACCACTTTTCACTGCTCTTCACCTCTTCACTCTGCCCTGCTCCGCTTCAGTGGAAACACACCCACGTTCACTACAATTGGTATGGAATGGAAATAGCGCCATCTAGTGGCAATAATAGAAAACACCATTATTCCAAAAAAATAGTCCAAATTATAATAGTTCTATACAAATTAGAAAAATTCGCACTAGGCACCCAAGTGATTTAAATAACTACACGGACCTAAAGCAATATATGCTGTTATGAAGAACATACAACATAGTAGAGCGAAGCATATTTCGGTACAATTCGTCTACATCAAAAGTTTTTATCATTTCCAAGTAGCGCTGTGGGGGTTTTTGTTTTATTCCTTTTAAAGGAACACCTACTTTTTCAGGGAGACATGATGTTGGAGGATGTTACATTTTGCTAACATTTGAGAGAACATTAATGTCTGTTCTAAGTTTATTCCTTTTATCATAAGCGGAAGAAGTAGAAAACTGATCTTGATTAATTTTTAACTTTTCTAATGTTCTTTGGAGAGTGGTTGATGATGTGTTTCATAACCTGATGGGGTGTGTTCGGAATCAAATTAAATCTTATGTACCTATTGGTATTTGTAACACAATGCTAAATGCGTTATTCTTAAGATTGAACAATTTTGTATTTATTCTGTACTAGGCGATGTGGACTGTGTTCGATATGAGTCTGGGAGAAATTACCTGTTTAGGGTCTTGAGGTTGAACAGATTTTTAAGTTCGCAGCGATCATCAGTGCCAATTCAACGGATAAAGGCAATGATATATTATATACTTAGTAGATTCGTTACCCACGCTCAGTATTGGCAATTGCCCAGTTTCACTTACATGTCACCCAGTCTCGCAGCTATACGTCAGTATCATGTCATGTTTGTATTTTTAAAGAAAATGTAATAATTAGAGAGAGCCCTGGCACCCATAACACAAGTTTAATCTTAGCTTGGGTGCCAGAGGTACATATTAATCTATACTAATATTATAAAGCTGAAAAGTTTGTTTGATTGTTTGGTTGAACGCGCTAATCTCAGGATCTACGGGTTCGAATTGAACAATTCTTTTTGTGTTGGATAGTCCATTTATCGAGGAAGGCTATAGGCCCATGCGAAGCCGGGTCGGGTTGCTAGTGTAGATATAAAAGTTTACGCCGTTTAAAGTGCACTAATGTTCGTGTATGACGCGTCTATTTATAATACGTCATTGGATAAAGGAACAAAAATCGTCAATGAACAGGTCAAAATAACTTAAAATGAATAACAATCTTAACACCGACAGCAACTGAACAATCATGTAACAAACAAGAATAAAAAGTTCCCCTATCCGTACGTTACCAACAGTAATAAGTCACCTATCAACTTACTAAACAATCCATCTTGGCTTGGTCTTGGCCGATGACAAAGTAGCCCCGGTCTCAGTTATGTCACATTCCACAAAAATGCTCAGCCATTACTTGTTCATTTGTTGTTCCGAGGAGACGGCTGGCTTCAGTAGATATAACGAGTTTCTGAGTTAGTACACATGGCAAAATTGTTTGGTGTGCAGGCTGTAAGGTTTATGTAATACGATGATAATACGAGTATTCGTAAGTTATTGTTGCGTGCATTTGTTTTTCATTTATTTAGTTGGGGCGATGTTTTCAAATTAAATGAATGCTTATTAATAATGACTAATGTTTTGACTACTCAGTTCAATAAAAATAAACAGTCGATGCATTTGCTTTTCATTGTAACCGCAAAATTTATTTTCCTGTTCGAAAGTATGTTTTGAAAGAAATAATGGTCTTAACCTCCAGAAACACTCTGGTTCACTAATGTGGTAGATAGCTACTTCTACCTTAATTATCCTGAACCGATTGATGTGCCTATGTGTAGGTATTTGTAAAATGGGCCTTTACTCGTAGCTTGCATACTTATATATTTTGTTGACTGTACTTAATAGCTAAGATTATGTTACACGCTTCAGTTTATCAAGAATTTTGGCACCTTTTCGAACGAACGGCATGACGGCTAATTAAATATAATTGGGGTGCTATAATGTGCCACGTTTGACAGCCATTTTGATATTTAAACGGTTGATGATGCAATGTAGTGTTTTTTTTCGTGATACCTAAGTATAATTATAACAAAACCTACAAAAATATATGTCTTAATTGAAGACAGTTTCAAAATAAATTAGACATTTAACTTTTTCAGTTGACTAGAACTCACAAAATGGAGCTCTTAAAATAATTAATTAGAAAAATGATCAAAATTCATTCTAATATTAGTATCATTACCATTATTTACCATTCATAAGACGTTGTTTAAGATAAAACTGTCTGTCCTAAAATATGAATTTTCAAGTGATATTCTTTAAGAGTGGATGAATAAGAAGACAGGTTCGTTTGAATCCGACAGAGCTATTATTATAATATCAGATATATTGTTCAAGCACTTTGTAATGAATATAAATGAAATCGTCTTTTAACCATTAAAATAAGCAAAAGATATTATGTTATACACATCTGAAAATGAAAGAAAAAATAAGGAAAAAGAAATGAATACTATGTCATTTTAATGATGGTTGCCTTTAGATGGATGGCGTCACCAAAGATGGCCTACAAAGAGGTTGAAAAAAGATTTGGGTATGTACCACGGGCGCTGGTAAAGGTGGCGCAGAAAATCCGGAAGGACAAGAGAAAATATGATAGCGGCTTTTTTGGACTACTTAATTATTATCTAACCGAACTACTGTTGTATTGATTCAACAGTTATTTGTACTTAATTTTCTTTTCTTACCGTCATTGTCATATTAGTAAGCCATAAGTAATTATATTGTGCCATATTGCTATATACTGCCCTGTTCGTGTTTTTCACGATGTCACTCATCGGATCTGCGCATAACATGTCTATATTACCTTAGCCTGTACCTTTAATCTGATAGTTATTATGCTTGACGTGTATAATGTAACAAACTAATGCGCGGGCACCTTAGAGGTTAAATAAGAACCTAGGGGTTAGTCGTATTTCTAATTCGAAATTAGAATCGAATCGAATTATACTAATAATACATTGGCGCGCTAGTGTTACGACTACTGTTACGCAGGGCCGGATAATCCCTAAGGCAGATTAGGCAACTGCCTAGGGCCAGGGCCAGGGGCCCGGCGTACGGAGCATAAATGTACAAAGATAGCAACCTATCTGTGAAATACCAGTTTTTAGAACGAACCCTTTGTAAAAGACATAAGGTCGCCACAACGTCACAACGAGCGCCAACCTGCCGCTTGCACCCACCGGCGATTTATTCCCTTTACGTCGAGTCGCACCACGTCGAGTCCCCGCCACGTCGAGTCGCCGTTACGTCTACTTGTTCTTTTGATATTTCTTTAGACTTTTTATTAGGCGTTGGACTGTACCTTTAGTGACATTCGACGTGGCGGCACCAGGCAGATTTTTTTTTAAATAAAATTCCTAAGGAAATATCAAAAGTACAAGTAGACGTGACGGGGACTCGACATGGCGGCGATTCGACGTTGTGGCGATTCGACGTAGCGGCGACTCGACGTGGCGGCGACTCGACGTGGTGCGACTCCACTTCAAGGGTATAAATCCACCGGCCACCCGCGACCTTAACGATGTCATCAGTCCTTAAGGAAGGCCTACCAACGTTGCATCTTACGGTTCGTGGTCGCCACTCGAGAACCTTTCAACATTATCGGTTATCGGTTCTTCAAGAAAGGTATGCTAGGAGTTTCCTTGCGCGATTAAATCCAGAACGAGTAAATTCGCCGAAGAACTAATGTCACTTAAAATATACAACAAAAATATTTTTTCCTTTTTTAACACAATCTTGTTGGTATAAATAACAAAATCTCGTTAAAACCCCAACAGTTATAGTCATTCAAATATTTTGCCGGTTCATTCAATATGGGACGAAATATAATAATATTTGACGTTTGCCCCGACTTAAATAATTGAGTCTTACAATGGAACTGAGAGAAGGTCTGATATTGTGTTTCCGTTTCTCGGAACAAAAGTAATCAGTTATGATTACTTTATTTACTAGGTACATAATGTACAAAAGTATTATTTTATGGCAACCTAAAAGTCCGTAACTTGTATTCGTTTTTTTTTCTTTCCTTTCAATTATTTTGAAGAATATTTGACGTGAATGTACTGAGACCTGATGCGATGACAAACTGCCCTTTTTAATTCCTTGGTTTAACTGACTAGATTGAATATGGATTGTAAAAATTGTCATTGTTATTGTGATTATGTTGTATTTTTTTTTTAATATATAACCACTTGTTTTAGTTTTAGGCTATGTACAACAATGTTTGTAGTATAATATATGCGTCACTTTGCTGCAAATAGAAGTTTTTTTTTCTTTCTTTCAACAGTAAATATAAAATATATTTTCATTTACGTAAACCGAAATTACAGCTGCCTTAAATTAAAATACTTAGATATCAGAACACGACCATGTTTCAATTAAAAACCATCTACACACACACATCTCCATGCATCATCTTTCTATCCTTGTACCACCCAGGTTCGGCGCAACATGATATTTTCTTCTTAAATTCCGTCCTGCCTCTCATCTAGCTATCACCGTCTCCCTTTCCTTGATGTAACTTTTATCTCTATTACATCTGAATAATTTCATCAATATTCATAATTCAAGATTGGTAGCCGTTCATGAATTTACAATTATTACCACTTCCAGTTACTTTGTGACATCCGTGTCAGACGTGCACTCGTCTGTCTTAAATAAGAGGTTGCTTCAATTATACTTTACTTACGGGTAATAGTCAAAACTATCGTGAAACCAAAAAATGGGTTGTTTCACAAAATGGTGGCCTTAACGTACATTAAAATGGTACTATTACCATAACCGATGCTTCATCTACTAGTCAACGTAATTTTGTGTTGTCAAACAGCTACGTCAAACATCAAAATATTGTGAACTCTCTTTTTGAATAACTTTGACAGACGGATTTTTATGTCATGTAACACCTTTAACCATAACAGATCCCAAACAACTTGAGGACACAGTAACGAAGCTCTCAGAATATATAATTGAAGCCTACCACACCTGTTGCAAACTAAAAGACCCGGACGCCAAGGGTAAGGGAATCTCCTGGTGGAATGCGGAACTATTTCACGGTAGGCTACGCTGATGATATAACCATAATAATAAACGGCACACATGAAAACACACTATGCAACCTTATGCGTCAAGCCTTGAAGATAGTAGAGGACTGGTGCAAGGAATATAAATTAGCAGTGAATCCTACTAAAACCGAACTTGTCCTTTTCACAAAGAAAAGGAAGTTAGCAACACTATAGTTACCGCACTTCTTTGGAACCACGCTAAGCCTATCGACTGAGTCCAAGTACCTGGGCATATATTTGGACAAACAGCTGAACTGGGCAAAACACACCGACTACATCACCACAAAAGCCAGCATAGCCCTATGGCAATGCAAAAGACTGCTTGGCAGGAATTGGGGAATAAGCCCAAAAATCACCTACTGGCTATACACCACAGTCATCCGACCAATTGTCACATACGGTTCTCTAGTTTGGTGGCCTAGGACCAACCTGAGCACAGCCCAGAAAGAGCTTGAGAAACTGCAAAGACTAGCCTGCGTAGTGATCACCGGCAGTATGAGAACGTCACCTACTGCGGCTCTACAGGCGATGCTGGGACTACCACCTCTAAACCTCTTCGTGAGAGAGGACAGACCCTAGCGGCTTTCAGGCTTGATACATCCGGCACCCTAAGTAGAGATTCCAGAATCAAACATACACGGATAAAAGAGGATGCAATCAAACGACAGCCCATGATGGCATCACCCAACGACAGAACCTTGAAAATACACTGTTTCCAGAAAGACTACAACATAGAGCTCACAGCGGAACTGTGTGACTACTCAGGTCTAAATGAGCTAAGGATCTACACCGATGGTTCGAAATCCGACCTCGGTACGTCGGTACGTACGGTAGTCGGAGTCTTCTCTGAAGACCTAAACATCAAAATATCCAGACCCCTAGGAATGCTTAGCACTGTCTACCAAGCAGAATGCGTCGGCGTCATCCAGGCAGCACACGCCATAGAGGCCAGGGAGGTCACGGATGCGCGGATCCGTATACTCTCCGATAGTGCCTCAGTCCTTCAATCCTTAGAGAAAAACCAGATCACGTCGAGACTAATACTAGAATGTCATAATACACTAGAACTACTAGAACTACTACTAGAACTAGTACTAAACCGCAACACGTTGACACTACAATGGATTAAGGGGCACAGTGGATGGCTAGGAAACGATGCAGCTGACGAACTCGCCAGGAGGGGTACCAGCACAAAGGCCTTCGGACCCGAACCCATTATGCCCATTCCGTTTAATCAGTTACGAAGTTGGGTAAAAGACTACACACAAACACAGGCGGCACCAAGCGCCTTCTGCACCTGGACAGAGACAGCTTGCGACTGGTGGCGGGGACCATCACCGGACACTGCTAACTGAACAAACACTTTCATACCCTAGGCATCACCGATAGTCCTCTGTGCAGAGCCTGCATGGAAGCGGAAGAAACGGTGGCGCATGTACTCCTTGAGTGCACTGGCGTCACCCAGATCCGCAGGGAAACCCTTGGAACACCAAACTCACTTGCGGACGCCCTGAGAAGACTGGGAGACTGATCTGCTTCTGGAGGGAGGTGGGCTGGTTGGAGTTATCGGCCGCCATGGCTCACGTACAATGGTCCACATTTAAGGACTAAGTGCGGAAACCAAACCCCCCTAACGTAGAACGTATGTCATGAAACAACCCGTTACATTTAATGAACGTTAAACATCTTACGTCATAGTAATTTTTAAACAAACAACCCACTCTAAGTAGATGGCTAGTGACGAGCGCCTCTCTAATGGCAATATTACGGTAGACAGTACAACATAAAATAATACACGGTGGAAGAAACATCGTAGCCATGAATTCAGTTCATGATTCTAAGGGGCTCATGGGTAAGTACAAGCCGTACGAATCCATCGGTAAAGCTATTCGTGTCGCGGTCGGTAACCATCCATTTTATGTCGAGCCTCCCCTAGGAAAGCACGTAAAGGTTGGTCCCTGCTGTCATTCGTAGATCTTTGACAGTCGTTATCTTCGGTAGTCAGAAGCTATACAATCTGATGAGTTGCAATTTGGTTGTTTCATAATAATTGAAAGATATAAGTGAACCTTGTATGCCAGTGTACCTTATGGTACTCAAATAGGTTTTGACGCCACTTAATTACCATGTTGACCATGATTACATAATAGCGGGCGCTGTCAGTGGAGATTGGTCAACTCTTAACTGCCATGGCTTTTATCTTTTTATCTTGATTATTTTTTAAATGTATTGTATTGGTCTTTACCTGCATTGTTTTCACATATAGAAGCAACGTGACTAATGTAATCAGTATTTAGTAAAAACTTGATTTAAAAGAGTGTCCGTGGAGTTTCTTGGTCGTTCTTCTCCATAGAGACCTACGCTACGTTTTGGAATGAGCAACTAGCTTCAATTTTCTAACTAACTGACTCTTTGACAATTCAAAAGTAAGTACCTGTAAATGTTTTAATTGAAATAAATACTTTGACTTTGACTTTAATTAATCATAAAAGTCCTGCCTCCCCGTCAGAAACCAGAAGTTTGACAACTAGTCTTACCAAGGTAGAGGTTAGATATTCAGTCGCTCCATGTAAAACACTGGTATTTAGCTCCATCTGGTTGGAGTGGAAGGCGACCAAAACATAGTTGGAAAAGGCTAGGCAGATGTCAGTTTATAATTCTAGACAACTCAGCCTTGAAATATCTCATTGGGTATACAAAAAAAAATGACGTATTGCTTGCCACTGCCCAACCCTTTCCGGGAACACCTTCGTGAGGTTATACACGGTGGACGGACATTCTGACAGGAATTTTTACTTTCAATTCTGTAAATGATTTTAGAGTCCCGAGAGTTAATTTATTATTCTTCGGTTATTATAAAAGAAAATAAGCTGTTCTATAATATTACACAGGTGAAATTGAATTCTTTAGCAAATTTTTAAGGAGTTACTCAGACCACGAACCTGAACAACTTTCATTATGGAACCAACTCAAACAGCGCGAAAAATAAAACAGCTGTTTCATACAGAAGTGCAATAGGTACTCGGCCAAAATGTATGTTACGTTTTTTTTTTTTCGCGCGTTTAGAGTTGGCTCCATAATGAAAGTTAATAGTTATATAGTAAGTTAATAGTGGAGTGACTATTAACACTTTGCTAATGAATTCAATTTTATCCTGTGTAATATTATAGAACAGCTTATTTTTTCGCGTCCATCGTGTATAACCTCACGAAGGGGTTCCCCGAAAGGGTTGGGCAAGCAATACGCCAAATTTTGCCAGTTTTGTTCAATTCCATGCTGTAAACTGGGTATAAATCCACGGTTTCGAACCGCCTTTCTGTTCCACGATAAGTATTATCTGGGTATCCTCACGGCACGAGTAATGCGGTTCTTTCTAGGCAAGCGTGCTTCAGCTTTGGCAGCATCATCACTTACGATGTTACTGCACAATGCTGAGATAGGGGCCTTTTGGCATCGTACAGGACCGATTCGTTTCTTATTTTTTATTTTGTAATAATATTAAACCTTGTTGTTATTTGTGTGTTTCGTCCTGTGCGGGCTAATAAATGCTTTTTCTTTCTTTCTTTCTTTCTTTACGACTAAGATCTGGTAAGTTGCGGTCAAACACAAACCTAAGCATATTAAAAAGTAACAAAAAAGAAATCTGGTCTGCGATCGATAAATTTCTGAACGGAAAACTCAATGATTGTTTATTGAACTGAGGGTATAACCGAGAACCCAAAGCTTAATAAATAAAGAAAAAACGTTTATTTTCAGACAACTACATAGTCCATAGAAGAATTAGTATCACAAAACTTATAAACTATGTTAGTTATTAAAAATTATAACGGAAATATCTTTACACAAATAATACTTCACTAACCTGCAGATTAATGAATCGACGTATGACTGCCGAGTCCATTCTGTCCGCTATCATTTTCAGGATACTGTTCCGGCTCCCCCTCATATTGTGCACCACCGACATGGTTTTCTTAACCATAATTACATATAAATCATCTATGTAGTAGTAGTAGTATGACGGGCCGGTGTCCGCAACTCCACGTCTCAGCGCATATTTTGCGTCCAGGTGGGAAGTAGATCATTCGATCCACCCGAGCTCCTCAAGGAAGGCCAGCAGCGCCTTGACGTCGCTGGCGATGTCCCGCAGGTTCCCTGGCTGACCGAAGTATTGACTGCCCCGTTGGTCTCGTGGTCGCAAGCGCGACTGCTGAGCGTGGGGCCCTGGGTTCGATTCTCAGGTCGGGCAAAGTGTTATTGGGTTTTTCTATTAAGAATTTCTCAGTTAAACAGCCCGGAGTTTGGAAGTTGGCGGTGTAACACCCCCGTGCCTGCCGTGCGGAAAGCACGTAAAGCCGTTGGTCCTGCGCCTGATCTCTCTCCGGTCGTGACGGATGGTCGTCCCACCGGACTATGAGAGTGAGGGAAGAGGGAGTGTGCATCTGTGTATGCGCACACATTTGTGCACTATAATATCTTTTGCGTACTTGGCTGATCTCCATTAAGATTGGCCGCCGTGACCGAAATCCGGTCGGAAGATTACATAAGCGTCAAACAACTCCTACGCTGTCATCTGAAAACGTGTTCCTAAAGTTACGATAATGTAAAGTCTTAACAAAATAAACCATTGATTTTTACTGGTTAACATTAGGAGAACTGCTTAGTTAATTAAAAGAAGATAATCGACACTTCAGTTGAAATTAAGAAATTATTTTGCTTATAAAAGCTAATTTGCTTTTTCTCTGAAAATTATTGAGTAAACTGTTTTCGCTTTCACCGTTTAAGCGGAGTAGCCGGCACATTTTATGGAAGCCATTTCAATCTACAGATGGAAAATAAAAAGTTGAAAAAGTCGGGGTTTCTTTTCAATGAACCGATAATCAGGGTCGCCTTTTTCAATATACAGAGTTATCAAAACATCGGCCAAGTGTGAGTTTGACGAGGGTTCTAACGTCAATATGTATAAAAAACTATTTTCTTTGGCTTTTTCATTAAAATTAAAAACCACTTCATTTTTTCTATAAAACTTGGAGCGTGCGAGCTGTTAGATGTGAAATTTTCTTCGAGTAACTATAGAAATAGAGTACCTATATTAAACTAGCGACCCGACCCGGCTTCGCATGGGCCCTATAGCCTTCCTCGATAAATGGACTATCTAACACGAAAATATTTTTTCAATTCGAACCAGTAGATCCTGAGATTAGCGCGTTCAACCAAACAAACAAACAAACAAACTCTTCAGCTTTATAATATTAAGTATAGATATAAAAAATAACGCTTTTGTTGCTATTAATTATACTTGGAATCAAATTATAAATTTCAACAGAAATCACTTTATTAAAAAAAATATTCACACAAATTTTCGCGTTCAACTGAGGAACTCTAAACAAATGAATCTTCTTCGGCAAATAAGATGTCAATTCAAGGACAAATAAAATTATTTTCCCCCGAACGAAAACATTTCCTGCGATGAAAGTCGAATAACAGCGGCTATTACGCTCATCAGCACTTCGATAGCAAAAAGTATAGTGCAGTATTATTGCAGTACGGAATGGTAAGAGAAACAATTTCAATATTCCGTGAGTGTGCAAACGTGCAGCAACTTGACATCTGAGCGACAAAAATGCGCCACTTGAGAGCGTGGTGCGCAGCTCGGCCATTGTTTCAGCATTCACCTACTGCGGAATGCTCACAAGTACCCCTTTTTCCCCCCATAATGGTGTCGGTAAAGTTCAATGAGTATTTGCTACAAATGACGTCGTTCTGCCATAAAAGAGAACATAAAATGCATGTAAAGGAAATGTTACATGAATTAAAGTTAATTAATATTAGAGGAACAAAGACAAATAAAAAAAACATCTTGCTGGATTAAATACGGATTTTCTTTGTAATTGCTTTCAGACAAATAGTGAACAGAAAGTGACTGTGACCTATATAGGATAGTAGTAATGTAATTGTGAGTTATACCTAGAACAAGACTAAATTGGACTTGAATAAAATATGTAGGTATACATATTTTATTATCATTGATATTATTAATTCAACTAGTATTTTTATGACGTCACAATAATAACGATAAGGTTACACGTGTTACATGGTCAGAAAATTACAAGAAGTAAAAGGGAACAACCTAAAGAAAGCGACATCAATACCAACGAATGTGTGATGTACTGCAGTGGCTTTAAAGTTGAATCGACGTGTAAGTATCGCCTGCGCCAAGCACTAGTGAAATGTGGCGAAGTAAATCTTTAGGATTTCCTTTCAGCCCCACTTCTATTTGAAAACCTCTGACAGACAGACGGAAGAGGGTAAAGATACAAGAACATTGCAACGTAACATTGTATACTTTATATTTTTGGCACGAAACTCAAATCATGGACGGATATTATCAGATTTGGATGTCAAACGCGAGTGGCAAGCGCAAAATTGTGAACAATGGAAAAACGTAACTGAGTTAGCGGGCTTCGATTGGTTCGTTCGGCTAAATCGAAGATTTACGAGTATCAGTCAGTACTGTTCGCTACGTTTTCATATTTACGCAACAGAGGTAATAAATAATGGAGGGCGAAATGTTTTTGTATTCTCGCGAAGTGTAAAAAAGGTGTGCATAGTATGGTTTATTGGTTCAAAGAGAGAGCAGGGTGGCGTGGTAACCGAACAACGTTTTTGTTGATTCGAATTCTTTGCGTTGCTTAGACAGGTGATGGGCTGGCATTCTGACACAATATTTTCTTCTGCAATATTTTTTTACGGCATAAATAATCTTGAGGAGTGCTTCTACTGTAATCTTGTTTATGCTCTCAGGATTGTAGTTGTGGATTCATAACACGTAAATAGCGGCGCTACGGGTCGTTGGTTTGGTTCTTAATCGTTAAAAGCACAATGCAGTGTAAAAACTTCGTGAGTTGTTGTATATATAATTAGGTATTACTGTTGTTAACGATGAGTTTTGACCAACAACTAGAGAAACTATCCCTCAATAGAGGTTGCTCATTATAGATCCCTAACCACCGTGAGCTTGGATTTTATCATGTCGCTGTATTAGGTACATACATATTTAAAAAACAGTTTAATATTTCCTTTTTTGAAACGTGTTAAAATAAAGGCCAGCTGTATTATTAATCCATACAAATCCATATCCATACTTTCATAGCATATTTTGATGAAACTCAACTCAACCTGACTGAACCGATTTTGATGACATTTGGTATGAATATAGCTTGAACCCCAGGGAAGGACATAGGCTACTATTAATTCCGTGACTCCGTCCGCATCCGCGACCGACATTCACGAGGACGAAGTCGCGGGAAAAATATGTCGTAGCTAGCGATAATATAACGTTAAAGAGGATTCAATTTGATTATTGTAGCACCTACAGAAGAAATGGTAAACGCCATGACGTCAGTTATCAGTTACAATAGCGGCACGTGGGCAGAGTCGTGTTGAAGAGTGGGAAACATGGCAAGCTCACTTTTGTTCGAGACACCAACCAGGACACTCATCTAGTACGAAATTGTATTGTACGATCACATTTAATAAAGTAAGGTTACTTAGTACTGCATTGAATATGCATTCTACAATGAACCCGATACCACCGAACCCAAACGATGTCGGCGCTACCGCTCAGCTCAGTAGAGATTTGAACTCTTGCTGCAGGGCAAAGAAAGGCCTTCCCTTTTCGGTATTCGTATTAATATAATGATAACAAAAACTAGGATCGCTCTCTTTGCATTTTCAGTTACTACGTTGCAATACTGACAGCTTGAATTGCAAAAAAGAATGCTAAAAATATTCTTTCGTAAATTAAAGTTACCGGGCGGCGGCGTCGACCCACATATAGCTTTGTAAAAGCATTTTCAGCTCGCTTGTTTAACACGTACACAGAAACGGCGCTTTAATCGCCATGCAGCTAACTTGTATGAGTCTAAAATGTGCGCTCGGTGTTTGTGTAAATGGTATAAAAAGCAAACTGCCCCGGTTGCAAGTGCTATCGTGGGGGACCTAGGTTCAATTCTCATGTTGGACGAAGTGTATTGCGTTTTTCCATTAGGATTTTTTTAGGTGCAGCCTGGAGTTTGAAAGTTAGTGTTGTGATACATTCGTGTCTGAGAAAGTAAATAAAACCGTTGATCCACCACACGTATTTATTTTTTTACATATTTTTATAGGCTTGCGTTTGACCGCAACTCACCTGATCTTAAGTGATGATGCGGCCTAAGGTGGAACACGTTTGCCTAGGGTAAACTGGTTCAGAAGTAGTGCAGGAATTTCACCTGTAACGTGGGTGCGTTTACAAACTTATAAACTTACATACACAAACAGTCAGACCTGGAACAACTATCTGTGGCCATACAAATATTTATTTCGTGCGGGAATCGAACTGCGAATCGCCCTACCACTGTGTCAACCGTGTAGTCTATATATTTTATATTGTTTGCGTAGTTGGCTAGTCTCCCTTTAGCAGCCGCGGACAATGTACTCGTATTGTTGTAAAATGAAGAGTTTTTTGATGCCCTTTGCGCTCCCCTGCCTTTTTCTTGGAATTGTTCGTAATATTATTATTTAGATTTTTAAGACTTGTATATCTCTTAGGACAATGTATGGTAGGATCATTTGCCTTAAAAAGTTTTAAGCGAATTATTCACACAAATATAAGATATTTTTATATTGACCCACCTTGTTTTATGCCTGACTAAGCTCGGACAGTTTTCACTGACAACATATTAGAACAAAATATAAAGATTACGCACCGCAGCCTTACGTACTTTGTGATATTAGCATGAAATCAGTAAAGGTTTCAAATAAAAAAGGAAGGAAGAAAAGAAGGAAGGAAGTAAGGTTTAAAATTCAATTTCAAATCATGGATAAAAAATGCAGGCAGGTAGGTACTTTATTTATTTTCTATGGTCTTTTTCCAAATCATGGTTGAACATTCCACCCATTCTAATAGCAAACACAACATGAAAGCTAGTTAGTAAAAAATATCAAAGACATAAAAAGAAAACAAAATAAAAAATAAACATCCAATCTCGTTACATACGTATAGAAAATTTTGAAAAATCAACATTTTATACGAAGCATCTTTACTCTGCTAGTATGAAATGTGTTTAGTGGTTGGCATACACCGGGTGGACTGTATTTCCGTAGATTCCCCCTTCTCCTACCACCTCCACCCCCCGTGATTTCCGATGGATCTCGTCGTTCGTTTTTTGCCTCTTGTCCTCACTCACGCGGAACACATTATATACGAGTACGTACTTATTATACAATTTATTTTATAAATACGTTTCCAGACCATTGGGCTTCGAAATTGGTAAATAATTAATTTGGGAACATCGATTTTAACGTAATACTACTAATAACACTTTACCAATGAACGTTAAGTTTACTCGTCAATTTAAAAATCAGGTTCGATAATTACGAATTTTGATTGGTTATGTTCTGAATATTTAAAAGGAATATTTATTCAGTAAATATTTGATTAAGTCTCCTTCAAATTCTCTCTGTATTTGATCGAGACTAATATTAAATATTTACAGTACTTTAATGGTTCTAAAATTGGCTTTTATCGAATATGGAGAAAAATATTTATTGATCATCAAAAGTCAGAAGAGACTATTTGAAATTTTATTGATTTGGGCTGTATTTGACTTTATTTGTGCGCTTTGAAGTTGCTTCATTATATACTTCCATAATTAATATTATAAAGAGGTAAAATTTGTTTGTATGTCCCTACATACAAACAAATTTTTGAAATCGCATGAGGAGTTTCCAAGATCACCCCCTGGTAATCTTGGAAACTTATCATGCGATTTATTTCAAAGATTATTCCATCAATAGGAAGCTATATTATCCCTGAGTGCTATAGGCTATATTGTATTGTCCAAAAATGAGGGATGGTTGAGAAAATTCACGCGAAAGAAGTTGCGGGAAAAGTGCTAGTAATTAACACGACCTTACTTACCTTACTAGTACCGAAGCATTTACGGAGAAGACGGTTTAATTAATACTGAATTAAATATTAAAAAACAAGATTCATTCAAAAGGTTCCATGATTACCCACAAAATACACTGAAATTAAACTAAAAAGAACAATTTATTTTGTTTTTTAACTCTACTTTTTAGGGTTCCGTACCCAGAGGGTAAAAATGGGAACCTATTACTAAGACTTCGCTGTCTGTCCGTCCGTCTGTATGTCACCAGGCTGTATCTCAAGGACTGCGGTAGCTAGACAGTTGAAATTTTCACAAATTATGTATTTCTGTTGCCGCTATAACAACAAATACTAAAACCTAAATAAAAATAAATATATAACAAACGTGATTTTTTGCTGTTTTTTTGCTCGATGTGATGTGTGTGCTGTGTAATATGTGTGTGTGTGCGTGTGATGCGATCGGTGTTGTAGATATTGGTACGGAACTCTTCGTGCGCGAGTCCGACTCGCACTTGGCCAGTTTTTTACTCTCATGCTAATCATCATCTGCCTAGCCTATTCCCAACTATGTTGGGGTCGGCGTCCAGTCTAACCGCATGCAGCTGAATACCAGTGTTTTACATGGAGCGACTGTCTGTCTGACCTCCATAACCCTGTTACAGGATAACAAAATACCTCTATACCCTGTTCACAATAAGATTAGACATTAACAAAAAGTCCCTTCAACCGATTTTGACTTCTATTCCGTAAGCTTAAGGATGACATTAGAGGCAAAAAAGTGGTTACAATCATCATTTCAGCCGAAAGACGTCCACTGCTGGACATAGGCCTCCCTAAGGGGGGGGGGGGGTTTGCCATAAGCGCCACGCTTGGCAGGCGGGTTGGGCGATCGCAGTATGGTTGTTACAAATGCACAGAGGACACTGCTGCCCATTCTCTGGTAAGTCCCTTAGTCGCCTTTTACGACACCCACGGGAAGATATGGGATGGTGCTATTCTTTACGTCCGACACCACACCGACAACGGTTACAATAACAACTGTTTACTGCAGTTGCCATTTGTCATACTACCAACGCAATATGAGTCAAAATCGGTTGAACGGACTGTAATAAAGGTTTTTGTAAATGTCTAATCTTATTGTGAACAGGGTATAGGTAAGACTGGTTATCAGACTTTTTGGCTTCTGACTATCTATAACGAACCTCATAAGAATAAAATTATTTTTTTTTCTTATGAGGTTTATTTGGAGGATTTATAAAATAGTTTAAATATTTTCCAATCAGCTTAATAAATTTAAAAATAAATAATATGTCGACACATTTTACTTAAGTGCGGTTTCCGGCGTCGGGGTATCAGAAGCGAGAGTTCGTCGAAAGATGAGACGCGTAATTGAATGACATGTGCTTAACTCCTGATAAAAGCTCTTAATGCGAAGCTCTGCCTCGATAAGGACGACATTTTTATTTTTTCACCCATAACCTGAAGACTTATAAACACGCATGCCATTTCATATCGGGACCACTTCGTGCCTCAGAAAGCATGTAAAGCCGTTGGTCCCATCTGTCATTCGTAGATCTTTGACAGAAATTATCTATCTATCTATCTATCTAGTTGCCATGAGCAGTCAGAAGTCAGATAGTCTGACAACCAGTCTTACCAAGGGGTGTCGTACCGTGTTACCCAGAAACTGGGTGGTATGTCACGAATTAAAAGAAAAACAAATGAGTGCCGAAGTACTCACGAGAATTGATATGGAAACATGTGAGCTCGTATCTTTACCACGAGCACACATGAACAATAAGTCTTACTGTGACGTCATCTGACGTTTACGCATCTTACGCTCGATGTCTCAAATAGCCTCTACCGTGTACCGAGTGCTAAGATGTTTACACATATATTTTAACACGAACAGCACAACTAGCACCGATATCCCATTGGCAAAATTTCGTTTACGTTATTGCGGCAGCTTATACCGGTGATTTACATGCAGGTGCGACTGCCACCTCATGCTTACTTCACCTAAATTCACACCGCTCAGTATTCTCTAATACTGAGCGGTAAGGCTGTTACTTCACCAATCGATCGATCATCGATCGATGCCATCGGTCGACATCGATCGACGTTGATCGATTGGTGTGGTAGCTTTGGCTGATCGACGGATACCGTTCGAGTAATAAATCGATCAATTGCCGGTCGATGGCATCGGTGGACGTTGATCGATTAACTCCGCCTATAATTATTATTGGAACGAAGTTCCTTATCGCGCGTTGTGAAAGGGGGCTAGACGGAAAAAATTCTTACGAAAAGTTGTCACGACACTTTTTTGCTATTTTTATTACTTCACAAACGCAGACAATTCGAACAGAAAAATTGAATCGTTGGAACTGTCAAATAGAGTTCATTATTAGTTGAATCGCGGCTTTTCTATGAAAATATTGGAGCGAATTAAAACCTTATTTTTACACATTAACCGTGAAATTCGGTTGCACATAGCTCCTATTGTCCGGTCGGGCACCAGCCTATACGTTTCTCAGAATAATTTTATCATACCTAGTTTGGTAAAATTTCAATTTTTAACCGTTTACGTTTACAAAATAAAGTCCGAATTCGCTTTTCGTAGAATATGTTTATGTATTTAAAGGCGGCGCGGCGAACTCTTTGAACTAGGTACCTACGGCGATATGTTTAGTACCTAAGTTTATTCGCTCAAATAGTGGCGGTACCTACCTCAATGACATCGGAATTATCATTGCGTGATAATTCCGATGATAACGACCTACGAGATAAGTCCACCTTTCACTGTGAGACTGAGTGGATTGTGAAAACGAGTGTAAATTTTAAGTCGATAATTAAGCCATAGAATACGTAGGTTAGGTAGGTAGGTAGTTACTGTACCTACTTCTATGTTTTGTTTAGTAGGTACCTATTGAAAGTTTGGGTTTGATAATCATGAGCTTTCTATCGGTCGCGGTCGTCAGTAGGTAACCACTGCACCTTATCGCTCTAGGTCACAGAGTACTTTTCTCTAGGTTTTACTAGCGACAATAATATTTTTTTTGATTTGATTAAAATGTTTTGGTTTAAATTAAGCCAGTGGGAGCTTAGGTGGGTACCTAGGTAGGTAGTGGTACTTACTTTTATCATTGGCGAATTATTTGTAGTTGTAAGTAGGTAAGTGAGTAGGTACTCTTTTGCTAGAAAAAGAAAGGCAGGCAGGCGTAGTACGTATAGGTGCTATAGGTAACCTATTTAAATAAATTAGAACTATTCACAAACACAGTTAAAATTTTAATCAACTTTGGCTTAATTAAAAAACTTACCTATTAGGTATAAAATGTACACTTCCCTGTATCGAAGCAACTGCTCAATATGGAGTCCATTTCGCTCGATACATAAACGGGCACGTTTAATTAAATTGTCTTTTAATTACATTATATTTGTTAATAATAAAAAAAAATATTATTATAACTTAAAAAAAATAAAATTTTATTACAATTCCTTCACTAATTAATCGAAAGGAACTTCGTTCCATCCGGGTGTCCCTTGTTATATTATATTTATCCTGTACTGTCCCACTGCAGGGCAAAAGTCTCCCTCGGCTATAATTAATCACTAATAATAATCAAGTAGCTCGATCGACATCGACTAATCCATTCTACCATCGATGGATCGTCGGTCGACAATCGATCGATTGGTCTGGTAGAAACTATCGATCAACGTCGACTAATCCATTCTACCATCGATCGATGCCGTCGATCGACGATCGATCGTTTGGTGTGGTAACACCCTAAGACAGATTGGCAGATGTCTATCTGCCCTTTAGTCATATTTAAAAAAGTCAACTAGTTATATTTTATTCCTTTGTGTTCTCTGACGATTAAAAAGTCGACCGTTGAACAAATAAATTACTGCTTTCACAATTCTTCGAAGATGTATTAATATACTTAACGAATCTTAACAATAGCTATAGCAATAGCTAAGATCAATCAATCTTTATCAAATCTCGAATTATAAGGAGAACTAAATACAAAACTTGATGGTAATAATTCATGTGAAATATCGTGCCGAGTCTTTGCATTTCCGACGGAAATCGATTCGCGAGGTACATTCCTCGTGTTATGATCTATTATGGAGGATTCGCGCTGAATCAGCTTCTAACTAGATTTCGTGTGTATGAAAATATTTGCCAAGTACGAGAATATGTTTTGTATGTAGTAAGTATATAGATATGTTTTGTTAATATGACTGAACTCCTTATCAAATTGTTTTTTCTGAAAACATTTATTTACTTTAATGTCTATGTAAGACTTTTTAATCTATGATGGTTGGATTCTAATTGAATCTTAAAAGATTTTAAAAATAGAATATACGCATGTATTTTACCTTAGTTGAAAAAGTAAAAAAAAAACACCACTTTCAGTCTAGTCCTGCAGTTTAGTTTTATTAGTATTTTCAGTACAAACAAATAGATTTTATGTTAGTAAAAAATAAAAAGCAATAAAATAAGATACTCATATACATATACTTTTTTTCTTGTACTCATATTTTATAATGTTTTTTTTTCCTGTGTTGTCTACTGTGTGTACATAAATAGTAAAATAAATAAATAAAAAAGAAATGCTAATACTCCTTTGTGATAAAATTAATCCACATCTTACTTCCACTTGCACTGTGTTCACAATGTTAGATATAATAATATTGCTTATTCATTTATGTATCAGTAAATAGTGAAGTATATAAAGTAGTTGAAAAATTAAACAAGATAACAAAGCATACAGTAAAGGTTTACCTTTTGCAATACACTTTGTACAGCAAACAACTGTTGCTACGACGTAGCTCGTAGCAGGTTACACCGGCTACGCTGCCGTAGAAGATAATCTAACCGCTACGCTGCTGAACTGGGCTACGCGTAGAATACATTTTGGGAAAAAATATCAAATTAACTACACAATTTTGTATAAATTTAAACGCGGTCTAAAATATGTAGGTATATGCCTACATATTTTAGACCGCGTTTGGGCAAACTTAGTGTTTACGCTCTGCGGGATGATAGACCAACGATTTAAAGAAGGTGGCTAGCAGCGGATTGATGTGAGCCCAACACCGGGTTGGTTGGCAATCTCTGGGGGAGGCCTACGTTCAGCAGTCAGTGGACGTCGATAGGCTGATACAATGATGATGATAAACTAATATTAGCAAATTTGTTACAATCTGAGTTGATTACCAATATGCTTGACCAGTTCCACTGTAATACGTCACAAATAGAGTTGAAAATTGATTGCACGAAATAATTCCGCGACATTGTAATTTTCAACTCTAATTCTGTTGTATTTTAACAAACAATGAATCTTGCCTGCATTGACTGTAATTGAGTAAAAGGTTACGTTTTGAAAAATCTAGTAACTGCTAATGTAGAAAGAATTATCGTGTGTGTGTGTGAAGCACACTAGAAGTTAAAACTGTAACGTTAGTAATAAAGTACTATAATAAACTCGAGATAGTTTCAAAACCGCCTCAACAATCATCTATTTATACACACGCAATTGTTTACAAACTCCACATTTATTTCCAGCAACAGTCGGCCCACAGTTGCGCAACTTCCGCCTCTGAACAATAAGCATAACACGTAAAAGTTAGAAGCGGGAGCATGTAGCTAGGGATTCTCATCCTATGCCCACGTCAATAATTGGAGCGGTTGTTCATGTGTTTTTTTTTATTTGTGCAGCCGTGGTCTGGCCGGGCCCCCATTGTTCGAGCGCGGCCACCGAGCCTGTGGCCCCCACGACCCCCGTAACCCGCGCAGCTCCCACCGCCCCACCCAACGTAAAACGGTTCGTATTTTTCATTGTTGCTTTAAAGCCTTATAGGTTTTGCTTTATTTATGCCCTTTATAACTCTCCGTAGAAGATAAATGCTCAGGGATGATGTTGTGTTTTTGTCACTATTTAATGGTTTTGCGATGGAGTTCATAGTCGTGGGGCTACAGGAAATGAAGTATTGTGTTGTTGGGGCAGGTCCAGTTCCAATCAAAGCCCTTTTCTTTAGAAATAACTTTACTAATTATAAGGAAAACTATTTTTGAAAAAGTTTTTTTTTATTGCATTAAAAAGTATATTAGTTAATAGTTACATCTATGTATCACAGTTTTGGATTAATTAAAATATGATTAGCATAAAGTAGCACGTTCTAATTTGAATAATTGAAATCTGTATCCAGTATCAGTATTGGCATTTAATCATGGAAACTGTAATAGCTCACATTTGGACAGCTCGACAATATTCATTGCGTTGACCTAGTTATTGAGAGACAGATTTTTAAAACATACGGCGCAGTAAACTGTACATTGTTTTTTAAACGAAATATGATACATAGTTAGAATACTATGTATGTATTAGTGTACTTTGGTTATTAGTGTATAATGATTTTGATATTTCTACAAGTAGTAGATGGTACCCACGGTCAGCAACGAAAGTCTATTAAAGCTTCAGTTCAATTATTTCATATTCTTTTTAAATCGTCAAAGATATATACCTAACGCAATTTTATAACAATAACATAATTATATTTGTTTTATATTTTTTTACTCAAAAATACTAATACTACTAATACAAAATAACATCAAAAATACTCCACATCGCCATCATCTGGAAATGTGCCCAAGACACCGAAATGTTGGATACCAGGCTGCACTAAAAGTATCGGGAATGGAATATTTCCACTGTTCCTGTCATATTAAAATCTTTTTAATTGAAAACTCCTTGGTTTTAAAAATCGAATACCATTTATTTATTTAAAAAAAGATTCTCGGTCTTGTCACAAGGTTTTGTCAAACTTTCAAGAGCGATGATTTATTATGACTTTCGAAGTGGTTTATCACAAAAACAGTGTGTTGACCTGATGATTTCTGCATTTGGTGATGAAGCCCCATCCAAAACCACAATTTATCGCTGGTTTGCTGAATTTCAACGTGGACGTGTCAAGCTCAGTGATGATCCCCGTCAAGGTCGTCCAAAAACTGCAGTCACCCAAGAAAATGTTGATGCTGTGCGTAAGCTGATTGAGGAAGATCGACATGTGACATACCGCGAAATTCAGGCAACTTTAGACATTGGCATGAGTCAAATACAAATAATCTTGCATGAACAATTAGGTGTAATAAAGTTGTTTTCCCGATGGATACCGCATTCGCTCTGTGAAAAGCAAAAAGCGGCTCGCGTTACTTGGTGCGTCAGAACTCTCGAAAGATTCCACGCAGGATCCTCAAATGCTGTATACAACATCGTATCAGGTGACGAAATAAAAGACCAGTCACGAGTTTGGGTGTTCGAAAATGAGTTAAAGCCAACAAAAATAGTTTGTTCACGGAGTGTTGCAAAAAAATGGTGGCCACGTTTGCCTCCAAAACCGGCCATGTTGCGAGTATTCCTCTTGAGGGACAAAGAACGGTTAATGCAGAATGGTATGCTAGCATTTGTTTGCCACAGGTCGCTTCTGAACTCCGTAAAGAGAACTGCAACCGCCGCATCATCCTCCATCACGACAATGCGAGTTCTCACTCCGCGCACAGAACAAAAGAGTTTTTAGAGCAAGAAAACATAGAATTATTAGACCATCCGCCGTACAGCCCTGACCTAAGCCCTAATGAGTTCTAAACTTTCCCTAAAATAAAGAATAAATTGCGTGGTCAGAGATTTTCATCACCTGAAGAAGCTGTGGACGCCTACAAAAGGGCCATTTTGGAAACCCCCAACTTCCGAATGGAATAGTTGCTTCAATGATTATAATAATAATAATAATATTCAATTGAGGAGTGCTTTGGAGGATGCGTTCCGAGAGTATCGCTCTACACCGCCTGAATTAAGACCACGATTACCCCGTTTGCCCATGCACAAGAAAAACCAGGCGCTGCCCAAGCAGCAAAATGTAGTCTAGTAATGGTTCTGGAACCAACATTTTATTAGGATTATAACGGAATAGTAAGCAATTATAACCACGGAAAAGGGCCCAATTTATAGGCGTATTTTGCCTGATTAAATATCTTTAGTAGACTTGGTGAACACCGCTTTGCCCAATAACGACCTTATAGTTGGATTACGTAAAACTATTTGCTCCCGCAATGCTAACTATCAGCGCTTAATGGAACCAAACACGACAATAACAAATCTCTTACAAGATCATATAAAGTGTTGTGAATTGGTGAATGTTGCTGCTCACATTTGTAAAAATGAATAGTGATAAAGGTAAGTTATTCATCCATTTCTTATTATAAATATTATCTAGAATATTAATTATGAATAGAGTGTTAACAATAAGTCAAGATGTATAATATGTTTGAATCTGCATGGCGCACGTATATTTTCTGTGAAGTATAATAAGTTTTTTATCAAAATTTTTACGCGCCCCTTGAAATTAGCGTTTTCATTAAGTTGAATTTTAAAATAATGTTGGTTTCAGTAAGACATACAACGAAAAGTCTCCATCTTGACAAAGTTGTTTTTCCCAAATACATTAACAAACCGCTATAGGCGTACTTTGATTTAAAATAGTAAATAATAGAACCATTGCTTCGCCATATTGTCTGTAATTAGAGTTCCGTAAATATTTCTGTAACTGGACTGTTATTTTATATTGCTATTAGGTACCTATGTCTTATTTTAATGTTTTTTGTTTAGGTTAGGTCAGCATTGAAAATGTAATATTTCTGGACGTCGATCTCCTTACGACCAAAAGGGATTTTCGAGCTTTTAAAACCTTAAGGTGGCCTTGGAACGAAACTCTTCGTGAAAATTTCTTGTTGTCTCACAAATGTCGTGTATGTAACTATAAAGTTTCAAAAAGTCTTGCAAGACGGCCACGACACTTCTCCACACGACATATATTTTGATTGATCCCACTCTAATTGGAAGACTAAGTATTCAAAACTATTCATGTTCCTGTATACATGACCGCCGTACTGTTGGAAACTGCGCGCATGTCGCGAGCGTGGTGTACTTTTTATCGTGGGCAAGACATCAGGAAGAAATAGATGCACCAGCAAGGTTTTAAGATGATGTTACGATTATATTCAATAAAATGTGAAAATAAAGTGTTCTATTCCTGGTTATCCTACTTAACAATATAACATTAATGTAGATAGGTAACCATTTTCAGGAAGATCATTGTGCATTTTTGTAAGCGTTTTATATATTTAAAAGGATGTGGATATACGAAAATTCGTTCTATTTATATTAATTCTTGTTAGATAAAAAAATCCCATCGTTTTGAGGAATGCAACTCATCTCATTGGGTAGTTAGTATTCATGGTCTTTAACAATCGGAAGTGGGAACTCGTTTCGTTAGTGATCGCTAGTGGGTCACAGGTCCGAACAAAATGCCCGTTTATCTTTTCACAGTAGGCAACTATTTTGTACGGAACCTTCCTATTTCTACGATTCGTTCTTCGCCAGATACAAAGATAGAACCCGACGTTTTATCTGAACCTTTCGTTTGTAATAACCACTTCTTTTTAGCCGTTTCCATTTATATAGACCCATTTTTTAAAGAAAAGTAAATAGAATACCACGTCGGCAACGAATACGACACAACAATCAAAATGTCCGTACCGAGACTATGCAAGACCAATGTATTCTTGTACACCACGGATATAATTTTGGATACTAAGTAAATTATATTAAACCTTTATAATCTTGTTAAGATTATAATAATATTGGATTATACCACTATAAAACCGCTCCGTTTTACTTATAATTGTTCTGAAAAGTGAATTTATAAACCCTTATATAACCAAGTAATAAATACAAATAGTTTCCAGTATATTTAGTTCTGTTTATCACTTTTATTGGCGTACTTATAGTAGTTCTATAATGCTTCTTGTTAGCAGTTATAAGTATAGCTTACCAGTTTATTTATTCTTGAGTGCATTTACAACCTCGCGATACTTTTATAGGTCACCCAAGCTTATGATGCATCCTTAATTTGGACCTATAAGTAGTTATAAGCTAATGTATAAGATTAGTTATACTATAAGGCCCAACTCACTCCATGCTTGCTATTATAAGCGTGGCAGCCAATACTAGAACCGTTAAGAGAATATTATAAGTGTTGGAGGCCTATAACATCTGCACTATAGGATAATTTTGCTGCTTGGGTGGTGTGTGCTTTAGATTCGCAGCTGTCAAACTGTTTTGACAACAGCGAAGACCTCGCCGATACCCACTCGATCTTGTACTGCGCGGCTGTAGCGGAATGTCGTGTAGCTCATGTCAAATTTCCCAACTGTGACAGAGCTGCACGACCAACGCCAGCTGTACCAGCATGGCAGTGCAGGATTGAGCGTCGTATTGGTGAGGCTAGAGCACTCATCGGCAAACTAATCTGCTTCAGGGAGGGCAATACTCGCCCTAGAGTGATGCGCTTTGTGAGGCGGGCATTCTCGGGGACTGATATTAGTCCTCGAGATTATTTATCCTGCATCACAGAGCGTATCGACTTCCTGAAGCAGAAGATCTGTGCATGGGCAAACCGTATTCGACGGTACAAGCGGCGGGTGGAGCGGTACACTCAGAATCGCATATTCCAGAGTGATGAGAGGTGGGTGTACAGGACTTGGGAACGACCGGACCAAGGTGTGGCTGATGCGCGCCTGCCGGATGATGATGCCATGTGTTCATTTTGGCGCAGCATCTGGTCAGTGCCTGTCATTCACACTGAGGGCGATTGGACTCGCGAGGTTGAGCGAGCGTGTGATCCAATACAAGAAATGGGGGCAATTACCATCAGCCCCCAAGATGTAGCTCGTGCAGTCCGTCCGTTACCTAACTGGAAATCTCCAGGGCCGGACGGGCTGCACAACTTTTGGATAAAATGGTTTAAAAGATCGCACACTCGCTTGGCGTCTCAGTTCCAGTCAGCCTTAGAGTCAGGATCGTTGCCCCAATTCTTAACAACTGGAATAACCCACCTGCTCCATAAATCCGGTGGTACTACGGAACCCAAAAATTATAGACCGATTACTTGTCTACCAACGGTCTATAAAGTTCTTACATCCATTTTGAGAGCAAAAATTAACGAACATATTGACAAAAATTCTATCATGTCTGCCTCTCAAAATGGATGTAGGAACGGGTCTCGTGGTACTAAGGAGCTCCTCCTCATTGATATGGCCATTAACCAGCAGGTTCGTCGTTCCCGAAGGGATCTGTCGACATGCTGGATAGACTACAAGAAGGCCTATGATGCTGTGCCACATACATGGCTCATGAGAGTGTTAGAGTTGTATAAAATTGATACAACTCTGCGCACCTTCTTGATGTCATGTATGGGGCAATGGAAGACGGTCCTTCGCTATCCAGGATGTCGGCAGATCCGGGAGAATAGCGAACCGATAAGGATCGAGCGAGGTATATTTCAGGGCGATAGTCTGAGTCCACTGTGGTTTTGTTTAGCCTTGAACCCTCTAAGCGCGTTGCTGGAGGGTTCAGGTCTGGGCTATCGGCTGAGAAGAGGAGGTCAGGTTATATCTCACCTCCTTTACATGGATGATCTGAAACTCTTTGCCCCCAACAATTTGCGACTGATGGAGCTACTGAAAGTAACAGAAACGTTCAGTAGCGCCATCAGGATGGAATTTGGTGTGGACAAATGTGCAGTCATGCATGTGAAACGAGGGGAGATTGTGGAATCCGTGGGCACACAACTCTCGGATTCCATGCACCTTAGATCCCTCTCTTCAGCCGAAACCTACAAATACTTGGGTATGTCGGAAGCGTTAGGCATCAATGCTACCGACATGAAACAATCGCTGAAGGAGCGCTTCTTTGGCCGCCTGAATAAAGTGTTGAATAGTCTTTTATCAGGCGGAAACAAGGTGCGCGCCATCAACGGATGGGTCATGCCGGTTTTGATGTACTCTTTTGGCATACTCAAGTGGACTCAGACGGAACTTGACGCCCTGGATAGGAGGGTCCGTACATTGCTGACCGCAAATCGGATGCATCACCCACGGTCATCGGTAATGAGACTGTATATCCCACGGAAGTGCGGAGGTCGAGGCTTTCTTAATGCTAAGTCCCTGCACAACCGTGAGGTATGCAGTCTCAGGGAGTACTTCTTTAAAGCCGACGTGGGGATGCATCGAGATGTGGTCTCAGTGGACAAGGGCCTCACCCCGCTCTCCTTAGCGAACGAGAACTGGCGCAAACCTGTAGTACTAGATACTAATGACCGTAAGAAGGTATGGCAGAGCAAGGAGCTTCACGGGCGCTTCTACCGGGCTCTATATGGGCCTGATGTAGATTTCTTGGCGTCCGTATCCTGGCTGCGATTCGGTGACCTCTTTGGGGAAACCGAAGGTTATGTCTGTGCGATTATGGACGAAGTTATGATGACGAACAACTACCGGAAGTATATTGTGAAGGACGGCACGGTTGACATTTGTCGGGCATGCCACCGACCGGGAGAATCAATCCGACACATTATCTCTGGGTGCTCTCGTCTGGCTAACGGAGACTACTTGCATAGACACAACCTTGTAGCTAGGATTATCCACCAGCAACTTGCTCTAAAATACAGGCTTGTGGAATCGGAAGTACCGTACTACAGGTATGTGCCCGACCCAGTTCTCGAAAATGGCAACATCACATTGTATTGGGATCGATCTATCATCACTGACAGGACTATTGTTGCCAATAAGCCTGACATAGTGGTGATAGATCGATGAGAGCGTCGCGCAATGATTGTTGATATAGCGGTTCCGCATGACGAGAACCTCGTGAAAACCGAGAAAGATAAACAAATTAAGTATCTTGACTTGGCTCGCGAGGTTGGCGACATGTGGGATGTGAATACAGCAGTCATTGTGCCGATAGTCGTTACGGCCAATGGACTCATTTCCAAGAGCCTCGACCAACACCTAAGGAGGCTCTCGTTGGGCAGCTGGATCAAGGGCTTGATACAGAAAGCGATTCTCCTGGACACGGCGCGTATAGTCAGGAGATTCCTCTCTCAGGAGCCCTGACCACCGGTAGCTTGGACCCTATTCCCGATACCGGTGGGCTACTATTTTTTATATTTTTAAATGTTTTTATGTTTTTTTTTTACTAATATTTAAAAATATAATACAATATGTAAATAAAATAAATAAATGAGAATAATAATAATAATATGTGGGGACATTTTCACACACGGCCATCTGACCCCAAACTAGGGAGACCCTGTACTATGGGTGTCAGACAGCTGATATACATACACAAATACATTTTTTTTTTTGTAAATACATACATATATAGATAAACAACACCCAGACACAAAGCAAACACAAGTGCTCATCACACCAATGTTTACCCTGGGCGGGAATCGAACCCGCAACACGCTGCGCAGCAGTCGATCGCTCAGCCACTGCGCCAACCGTGTCGTCAGAATTATTTTACAGATTGGTTCCATCGTATGGAAAAATGTGTCAAATTTCGCGGAGAATACTTCGAAAAGCAATAAATACATTTTTAAATAGTAATGTCGTGTCACTTTTTGATTCCCGAAATTTTCAGTGCCGCCCTCGTACTGCATTGCCACGATGGATAGCAATGTTGAGCCTCTGGGCAGAGTAAAATCCAGCCCTTGGGTCACGGGAAGTGTCAACCGACCGTTCGGACATTACCTTAAGGGGCTATTAAACGACTTTTAATGATTTTAAACTGACAATCACGTCAAAATGTGCAGTGTAAATGATTTGAAAAAAATATATGTTAAACTAGAACATTTTCTTAATCACTTAGTAAGAGAATATTTTTAATTATATTCATACTATATAGTTTAATTAATACGTGAAGTTGTGTCTGACGCGGACAAAACATTGACAATCACACAAAATCTACCAGGTATAATTAAACGAAACTTACACCATCTTACAGACAATTGTATTATCTATCTTTTAGTATACGCCTTTTTTTTTTAATTTTGAAAGAATACTACTTTTATTTAATTTTTTCGACTAAACTTTGAGAGTTTTGGACGCAAAACTGATGCAGAACGGACGCAGTCTGCGTCCAAAACTTTCAAAATTTAATCGAAAAATTCACTTTCTATATGATTAGGAGAATGTTCTAGTTTAACATATATTTTTTTCAAATCATTTACACTGCACATTTTGACGTGATTGTCAGTTTAAAATCTGTAAAAGTCGTTTAATAGCCCCTTAATAAGGAATCATTTCTTAACAACAGTGTTGAAAAGCAGTGTTTTGTATTTTAAGTCAAAATTGAAGGGATTATATTTAAAAGTATCAGTGTTCATTGACCTTCGTTGTTGACCGTACTAAAAATTAAATCATCTCGTTTTTAATTAAACACCAATGATACCGTTTGTTTTAAATTAGATTAACTTAATGGCTCTAAAGACCTCAACGACGATCAACCCTTACAAAGCATCATTATAAAAAAGTTTAATAAAAAAAACAAAAGGGTATCGCTGTACCATTTGTTTTGTTTGGGGTGTATTATGAAACCCTTTCCTCGGGGTTAGGAAGACAAGGTTGTAGGAATAATGAGGAAAATATGAAAAAATATTTCGTTTTTTTTAGAAAGTTGTTTTTATTGGCATAAGTAATGATTTTACAATTATGTACTACTTCTTGCTGATAGAACTAATAATTAAAATAAAATCTTGTTATCTTTTTGTGATGGCTCAGTGATTAATTTACTTTCATGCATGAGGTTGTGGGTATGCAACCTGGTACGGACAAGTACCTACGAATATGATGTTTTAGATTTCATAATGTACAGTCAGCAATAGAGATAGGTATGCAGGTCATCGGAAATGGTTGAATTTTACTTAGGAACCGATGGATGTTTTCGAATGAAATTTAATTATATCATTGAAATGTTTATTCTCTATTAAATTTATTTTATTTATTCCAAAACAGCTATCGGTTTCTAAGTAAATTTTAACTTTACAGGGTGTCCGGCAATTAATGGATAACCTTCAAATGGCTTATAGTAGAACTTATGGCCATTCTGAAAAAAATGATAATGATGATAATGATTTATGACGACCCTACATACCTATCTGCTTTGCTGATTGTACTTACAATTTTATCTTAGACATCATTGATATCGCTGACTACAAATATAGTGAGGACTTCTATAATAAACGTTATTTTGAAATCACTTGTCCGCCTTGAGCAAGCGCGGTGATATATACAGGGTGTCCCACGGATATGCCACATGGAGGGAAAGAACCTTGATTATTGTAGATGGAACATTTTACTGAAAGAAGACTTTATTTGAATTAAAAAAATAATTTAAACTGCATTCATAGATATTTAATGGACCATAAATTTTAACATTTTAATACAATATTAATCAATAATGTCAGTTTTTAGTTTTTCTGAACAAAATTTCACATCAAATGTTAAAATTCATGCTCTTCCTTTTATTTCTGACACTATGTTATTTAACAAAAAATAATCTATATGATGAAGTCTTTTGATCGGTATGATAAAGCTACAGGGTGATTATTTTTCTCGTATAACGGGTTCGATTCCCGGTTCAACCATGTCATTATTTAAATATCTATGAATGCAGTTTAAATTGTTTTTTAAATTCAAATAAAGTCTTCTTTCAGTAAAATGTTCCATCTACAATATTCAAGGTACTTTCCCTCCATGTGGCATATCCGTGGGACGCCCTGTATACTAAATAAACTACCTAATACTAAATATACTTTATAAACAATCAAACAAAACGAAAGTAGTTATAAGTAGGTATTACTTTTTTAATTCATTTACAGTACTTTCTAAGTCTGAAATCGCCTTGAGTAAGACTGACGATCTATGCTCGTGTTTTGGCTTTATGAGGCGAGGCATTTGGCCTGCAGTGGGACGTTTTTTTACCCCGACTGCAAGGAAAGGGTTATGTTTATTTTGAGGATTTGTTTTGTGACCTTCTTAATAACAAACATTTATCAAAAACACCATCAACACACAAACAAACACCATCAAACAACAAAACAAACACAACAAACAAACACCAAATATCACCAAACAAAAACATAAAACAAACAAAACACCATCAAACAAAACAAAACAAAAAACACACAAAACAAAAAAACAACAACATCAGCACAAAACAGACAAACAAAAAAAAACATCAAACAAACAAACAAACAAACATCATCATCAGACGGAAGACGTCCACTGTAGAACAAAGACCTCCCCTAAAGGGGGAGAGTTTGCTATAATCGCCACGCTTGGCAAGCGTCTTGGGGATCGCAGTGAAGTTGTTGAGTACACGGAAGTCGCTGCTGTCTGACTTCCGGATCTTCTCTTAGTCGCCTTTTACGACACCCTCGGTAGAAATGGGTGGGTGCTATTCTAGCCCGGACACCCCACGAGTGAAACATATTTATTAATCTTCTTCGAAGTGACAGTTCCGTTTTTCCCACTACTCACACTTGCGAACATTTAGCGCGGATAATACCGAAGTTAATCCAGTGATTCACAAAGCACCGTACATTCATATTCCGTGCAGCTGCATGTGTCCAGCACGTGTCCGGTCCGCGTACGGCCCGCGTCCGGCACATGTCCGGCTTATCTCGTATCCGATACAGTTCTAGGCGCGATCGGACCGATACTTACGGCTTCATGAATATGTGAGAGTACTCGTGTGATGTGTGATTGTGTTTTGTTTTAAAGAGTCTAGATATCAGGTCTTCCAGTCCTTGAATCAGGAAGTGTCATTGAGATTTCTTCAGAAATTCTGATTCATTTCCACATAGTCTCTATTTAGGTTTAACTAGTTGAGCCTACGACTTTGCTCACGTGGACAAATGGAAATAAATAAGTATTGAATACTATGTTATCACAATCTTTCTAGTGAACCTAATCGTGTAAGTCTTAAAGCAAACCTGTGGTAAACAATAGACAAAAACATACAAAATGCAACATTGCTCGTCCCCCATAAAAGCAGATAGTGTGATAGTGCCTAGCCTATAGACTGGTCAGACCAGTACAGAATATTCATGCAAAATTTGAACAGGATCTATTCAGTAGTAATTGCGTGATGCTTCACTTACATTACTTTGATACGATTTTATTATGTGTGTATAGATGGTAGTAGACCCACTCTCGAATTTGGGACGTAAATGGGGTGAACTATAACCATGCACTTAAACATTTCCGTTCAATAAAGTGAAACTTAGAATCCATATCCATACTTTTTTAATATTATAAATGCGAAAGTAGCTCTGTCTGTTACGCTTTCACGGCGAAACGGCTGAACCGATTTTGATGAAATTTGGTTTGAAGATAGCTTGAACCTTGGGGAGGGACATATGCTACTTTTTAATACCCGACTTTGTCTGCATCCGCGATAACCGACATTCACGCGGACAAAGTCGCGGGCAAAAGCTAGTAAATAATAAATATAGAATCCTTGAAATTACTTACGCATTATAAATCAAAGTATTTATACGTATGCTTATTATAAGAAATATAATGAAATGATAATTTATACTATGTGGAATAATAAATATAGATTGATTTATGTAAATAGACACAAATATACTTACATATAGATTGTTGAGACGAAAGATTACATTAAAATTTACATTAGATCATTATTTTTTCCTTTTTTATACAGACATAAAAGAGCCGAGCAAAATCTTCTTTCTAAAAAAATATATAGGTATAAGCCAAACCCAGACGCGTAGCAGATTGCCACATTTTTAAAATTCCCAGATTTCTACAGGATAGAAGTAAAATATAGTTGGGTTTCGCTTCCAATCTGTATGCCGCATAGCAATGAGATTCGTGGGATTCATTGCTGGAAGGATCGCACGTCTTCAGAAGCTATTTCTGCGGGTAAATAAGTTTGGTGGATTTCGTAGTTACCTACTGAGTACTATGTTACGAATACAAACAATCTATCTTGTACGAAAATTTTAGAAACAAAAATATCGTGTGTCAACCCTTTTAGAGTGCATGTTGTGAAAGGGTAAAGAAAAACAAGTGCTACCGTAATCTATATGTAAAAACAAAAGGTGACAGACTAATCTCGAAAAATACTTGATTTATGAAAGTGGATTTTGGCAGAAAGGTAGTTAGTAGCTTAATTTTTTTCAAATTCAAATTGTTTATTGTGGTACACAGGTAAAAATATGATGTTACAGTTTATAAAGCGAAGTACATCTATGACCTGCCTTTTGACATACAATAATTTAAAGACTTTTGCAACATTATAGCAGTAGTCAATAATTTAGTAATAATTAATATAGCGAATACAAACAGCTATTCAACAAAAAAAAAAGACATAATAAAAAGGAAAACACTGGAACTAATGAAAATTATTGAATAAATTGAATTTGTTAAAATCTGTCATCTAGGTACTCATTAACAGAGTAATATTCCCTATATAATAGTTTTGTAATAAAACTTTTTTGAAATCCAGAATTTCATTCAATTCTTTAATTTCAATAGAAAGCTAATTATTATAGATTTTAGGTGTTTTGCAACAAGGCCAAATTAAAAGGGGCCTCTATCTATCATGCTGACAAAATCACGGTCAAAAGCTAGTCATGTATGAATGGATAAGTAAGAATAGGCAGATAGTAGGCCCTTTATCTGTTATGCATCGTTCAGACCGAAGGGTTTGTGTGTGTGCAATAATTGTACAATCTCACATTTAAGTCAGATCAGTGCAATCATGTTAACTGACAAGTGACCGCTACCGCCACTGTCTGATGGATGGTGGTGCTTTATACCTACATACTCATCAAGTCAATGTATAGCTAATTAATTCTGTGCATGCACAGGGGAGAGCATGGTTTAGTCACTTAACATTTGCGAATCATGTCTTCCATTAAGTATCTGTTTTTTGAGCGCATCATAATCATGCGTGGAAAATATGAAAGAGATATGCCAGTGATATCATGACAGTTAACAGAACGGAATGGAAGTAGAAAACGTGTTGCGCCTACCCCATTATTTATTTATTTATTTTCAGCCTGTACTGTCCCACTGCAGGGCAAAGCCTCCCTTTCTTCTTTCCAAACCTCTCTGTCCAAAGCTAGTGTAGACCAATCCCTCCTGGCGTCAAGCTCATCCCGCCATCTTCGCTTAGGTCTACCTCGATGTCGCTGGACGTTTTCCGGGACCCACATTGTGATTGCTTTTGCCCATGCAACATTTTTTTTTGTACTCTATCTTACATCTATCATTACAAGTTTTTTCACCCAATGCGATAAATACGCCTATGTAAAATAATAGTTCATTCATTACACCTATAACTTATTGTTAACAATACATTTCTTGTGAATTGACTCAGAGTACAAAAGAATAGATCAGTCTCACTAGCAATGAGGTAGAGAGGCTTCAGGCTCACATGTCCTAAAGTAACTGCATTTTGTACCTTCCCTTCAACATGGGATAAAGGCAGGAAGATGATAATGAATAATCATGCGATAATTCTACATATGAGTATTACAACTCCTTATCCTCATGAACAAACAAAACAGGAAAATATTCTACAGATAAATTGTAAACACGCCGAATGATATAAAGTGTGATCAAAATTAAAGTGGAAATTGCATTTCAATTGCGGAGCCATTACGAACTACAAATACGCATACGTTTGAGCGGGGTTGGCTTTCAGAGCAAACGCGAGCTACCGCGGTGTTCGGCGGGTACAAGAGTAGATATTACTACAGAGTCACAACAGAGACCGGACTTTATAAAATTGCGCCACGATATTTTCACTTCATCATGTACGTGGACAAATGGAAATAAATAAGTATTGAATACTATGTTATCACAATCTTTCTAGTGAACCTAATCGTGTAAGTCTTAAAGCAAACCTGTGGTAAACAATAGACAAAAACATACAAAATACAACATTGCTCGTCCCCCATAAAAGCAGATAGTGTGATAGTGCCTAGCCTATAGACTTAGAGCGAATTTCAGCCAACGTTTACTAACTTGAATTTTTTGACAGAGTTTAAATGAAAAAGTCATTTTTATTCCACAGATAAAAGGCACTAAGTATGAAAGTTTGGTGAAATTCGCCCTTTGTCCTGGAACTGTTGCTAACCGCCAATTTTTATTAAACGGAGGAGAACTTTGGTGAAATTCACCCTTAGTTTGGCTTAAAGAGCTGCACATACTGTGCCAATCGTTGGCGGCATGACCAGCCTAGACTAGGCTCCTGCTTTCATTAGGTACCTGAGTACCTCTTACTGATCACGCATGGGCTTATAAAAGGTTTAATCAATGCTTTGTTTGACATACAAACAGAAAATAAACTCGCAATGTTTTGAAGTTTGATCTCTGTAGGCTATCGACTCCTGTACTACTGCTGGCTGCCGATAGAGCTATGCTATAAACAGATATACTTACGTATATGGAGTAAATGCGATCACTCAAACATTACTGTGAGAAAAAGTATTTGCTTGCTGATGCCATGACGGCTTGGTAATGAAAAATAAATATTTATTGAGTCTCCTGATGTGAAACTGCTACGTAAAGTATGTTTTTAACATTTTGTGAGTATAGGTTGTGTATAGACATGGTAGGAAAAGTTTTAATAATAATGCCATAGAAAAAGTGAATTTGTATTGAATAGTGGTTTTACTGTTACCTCATCATTTGTACATAGGCCGACTTTTGTCATAGTTTCTATTAATATTGATCGTCAGCGATAAGATCTAAAAACAGAGCACCTCTGTTTATCCCTTAAATTTAATCGTGATAACGTAAGCAAGTAGCAAAAAAACATAAAATAATATTGAAGCAAAATGTATTAAATCTGGCCTGTCATCTGTAATAAATGCTGATGTTTATCCCCTGACACTAAGGCCAAAATCTATCAAATGTACTCGGAGTGCACTTAGGAGATAAGTCACGCGCCGTATTAACGTCTGCGATCGACTTATAGTTGGATCACCTTCGGGTGGTTTATTAGATAAGTACACAAAACAGAACAAAATAAATACAACTTTTACTTATGTCACATGGATGGTCTTTTTCGTATGTTTGTTTAGGGGACCACAGAATTATCTTCTCCTGTAGTTTTGCAGTGCTTGTAAAATATGATTAGTGTCAAAAATTATAATTTTTAGTGTTTATTACAAAATATTTGTCGTAAGTAATTTTTATTCAAATCAATAATTACAATTTTGAGATCTTGCGTTAATTCCGGTACTCCTTGTATATAAGTTTAAAAAAAATACTATGGATTTAGATATAATAAAGACAGTCTACAAAGCATAATTATAATTATTTGTTAATTATTAATATTTATTGCCTTGTACGTTAAGACCATTGTACACTAGTGTTATATTTATAACACTAGCTACTGCCCGCGACTTCGTACGCGGATCCTGTTGCTTATGCCAGCAACAACGGGGTCGGCAAAAAACGAACGGGATGCGCGAGACGATTCGAGACGTTCAAAAAGTACAATTTTGAATCATACCTCCGATGGCGGAATATGTGGCGTAGTCAATCTTAAGAGTATACGTAAATGCACTCCGTTCCTTATCAACCCAAGGAAGGTCGCTATGCCCTACGGCTATATCTGAGACACATCCGATTCTTCAGATGATATCGACATTCTGTTCAGAGAATTTCGAAGTCGATCTGAATTCTAACGGTCGTTGCGCTCTTCTTCTGTATCTTCATGCCGTACTTCAGCTATTCTTTCGCTCTCACTTTCTAACTGATTATGAATATTTTGTTGTGTGCGTGTTCGGGACAATGTATGATAATCTCGATCAGCAGTTAGTCGTGCATCACGTTCATCACTCGTTTCAAAAGACCTGTTAGTAGATGTGCGAATACGCTGAGAACTCAAGCGTGATTCTCTATCCGTGAACGTCTCCGACTCGCGAGACAATGTGTGACGTTCATGATCAGCGGTCAGTCGCGCATCACGTTCCCCACTTGTCTCTAGAGACCTAGAAGTCGATGCGTAGATACGCTTGGAACTTAAGCGCAATTCTCTATCCGTGAACGTCTCCGACTCGCGAGACAATGCGTGACGTTCACGATCAGCGGTCAGTCGCGCATCACGTTCCCCACTTGTCTCTAGAGACCTGAATGTAGATGCGCAAATACGCTGGGAACGCAAACGTGCTTCGCGATCTGAAGTGGTTTCCACGGAGCGATTTGCAGCCTGATGTTCTCGAACAGCATCAAGTCTCTCCTGACGCTCTTCGGTAGATTCTTGGGATCTTATGATCCTCAATCTTTTAGCTCCTTTGGAACATTGAGAAAGATTTGACCTCTTTCTAGGCATGGTTATAGTTTTATTGTGAAGAGATACCTGATCAATTAAAAACTAAGTGACTGCTCCCCTGCGTTACCTGGTAGGCTACCGTGTAAAGGAAATGAAACACTCAAATAACATAAGCAGGAAGTCATATTTAACCAATAAAAAAAGGGAGTTTTGACCAGTAGAGTCAAATTTTCAATGATATACCAGCGTCATCAAAAATCAGTCCTAAACTGTTACCGCCTTCACCGCGTGGAGGTACTCCCAGCTTATTTTATTTTATAATATACAGTGAAATTAGTGACAGCTTTACAGTAAAATTAGTGATAGCTTTGATTTCCACATCAGATGTTTCTGATCTTCAATTTTTATAAGTCAACAGGAAATGCTCATCAGACCGAACAACTTTTGCTAAGTCGTCATTCCTATATGTGTTATGGTGTAGCTGGGCTCTTGGAGTTCCACATCAGGTGTTCCAGATCTTAAAATTTATTCTCTTAGCAGAAAATGCTCATCACGTGGAACAATTTTTGCTATGGTACCATTTTTGTATCTCTTATAGTTTTGCTGGTCTGTTGCGGTTCTCCATCAGGAGTTCAAGTTTCCAAGATAAATTATAGCCTATATGTTGCCCAGACTTAATACCTATACAGCAAAATAAAAAATCATTCAAATCCGTCCAGCAGTTCCGAAGATTAGCGTGTACAAACAAACAGACAAACAGACAGAATTTTTTTTTTGGATTGGTGCTCTATTACTGTTTCTAAACCCCCCTCAATTATTACTTTTTTAATATATGTACAGACACAGTTTTGTTACTGTTTTATTATATGTATAGATTAGTGTACACATAGTAAATAAATACTCCACATACTCGTAGTAAACACAGGTCATACAATTGTATGACCTGTGTTTACTATGGTGGAGTACAATAAAGTATTAAAAAATATTCAATTTAAACAATTGTGGGACTAAAGTAATGAAGTAAATATGGCATGTGTGCAGAGAACCTATGCATCACATGAACAAAGGTACACAAATCATAATAATATTATTAATAATCGTAAATTAAGTTGCTTAGAGCAAAGTAAACCACTGGCACTAGTCCAGGAAACGTTTGGATTAAACGAATAATTTTGGTTTTAATGTTTCTAAAAGTTCTATGTTCTACACTGGTGTTTGACCACTTCATGCGGTATTTTATATAGCATGACTTCTGGTGGTTTTTTTTTTATTAATTCAGTATATTATCGCATTCATCTGTTAGATGTGATCCAAGAGCTTTTTTACATCGGTCAGAGGTTAAGCATTGCCATCCAACGAGGCAATGGCACCAGTCTCTAGGACGTAATATTCCCAGATTACGGCGATTTTTTGATGTCTTATTAGGTTTTTTTAATTTAATAGTAATAAATAATAATAAAAAAAAATTATTGCATGAAAATTACACAGGATTTAACATAGGCCCAGAGCCTGTATCTTGGGTACCAATACAGAGGGTTCACTGCTAACCACTTTAAAACACAGGTGTTCGTGTGTTAATTACATTACGTACCTAAAGCAACAAAAATAACGAATCGGAAAGTAGTAAAAGTAAAAATAAATAAAACAAACTAGACATGGACGCTATATTGAAAAGTGTGACTGTGTGTATGGTAAGGGAGTGTCTAGGTTTAGTGTTTTGGTTGTGTGTGTGAGTGTGAGGTGTGGGTGGGTAAGAGCGTTCGGGTAACTTGAAAAAAGCAGATATATTAAACATTTATTTTACCACGCTAATTACTTTTTCTGCGTCGTCGTATGATAGATTTAATAACCAGGATGTTAGTGTATTCTTAATTTGTTTCCTAGTAAAGTTTCTTATATTGCACTGTTTAATTACAGTATTATAGGCGTGAAGATGCAGGAAATGTGGATGTCTTTGTGCATAAGTGGATTTATCTGCGGGAATTGGAACTCTGAAAATACGTTTAGCCTGCAAACTATTTAAACCACTCCTTTTCGAAATTTCGATGTGGGTCTTTATTGTTACGTTCAGAATATATAATTTTCTTACGCTCAGCACAGAGGCCTCTGCGTACAGGATGTCTGAAGGAAAACGGTACGACTTGTGTAACAGGGTTTTAAGGACTGTGCGTTGGGCTCTTGACTAGGTGAAATTTGGCCACTCGTCCCCAAACCACATTGCAATATTGTATCAACGACTAACATAGGGCTATATAGACAAGCTTTTTTACGTCCACAGGTGAACTATCACGTATCAGTTTCATAATGTAGATTTGCTTCCGAACGCGTTTAGCAAGTTCCCTGATTTGTGGTTTGAAAGATAGGTGTTGGTCGATAATAAATCCTAAGTATCTTACTTCATCTACTCTGTCAATAGGCTTTTCGTTTTTTTGTAATTTAGTAAATTTAAAGAAATTAACATTTCATTAGATGTTAATCGTATCAAAATACGAAAAAGTACGCCAAGAAATATCAGCGCTAACAGTTTAAATTTATTAATTGATAATAAACTAAAACTAATCGCGAATAGAGTCGAAAATTGAGTACAAGTTATGATTTCGCGCGGCATGATTAACACTTGCCTTTTTTTTTTTTTTTTTTTTTTTTTATATTGTTATAGGCTTGCGTTTGACCGCAACTCACCTGATCTTAAGTGATGATGCGGCCTAAGGTGGAGCACGCTTGCCTAGAATAAACCGGTTCACTCGTGCCTTGAAGATACCCAGATTATATGTATCGGGGAATAGAGAGGCGGGCAGTGAATTCCACAGTCTGGCAGTTCGCACAATAAATGTGGAGTCAAAGCGCTTGGTTCGAGACCGTGGAACTTCAACCGTATAGCGGTGACGCTTCGCCGTATCCCTGCTCGTCCGGTGATGGAATGGGGATGGGGGAATTAAGTTGTGCAATTCCAAAGCACACTCTCCGAAATGTACCCGATAAAAGACCGATAGGCTGGCAACGGCGCGGCGGTGTTCAAGGCTTTGGAGCTTAGCCTTAACCAGGAAGTCGTTGTCTATGAGCCTCTTGGCACGGCCGGTATCAAAGCCCGCAACCTCATGGGTATGTAGATGGTATGTAGGTATATGAGCCTTTAGTTTAGTTGGAATAAGTACCTACTTATAACTACTTTCCTTTTTATTGTTATTAAGTATATTTGTTGTGCTTTGTAGAAAACAAGTTAATTAAACAATATCGCCACATTATTTAATTTTAGACGATTGACTTTACAAACGGTTCGTTATTACGCGGTCGGTATATTGGCTGCTGTGGTTCATCAGACTATGCAAACAGTGAAAGGCTCACTGAACGTGTTAGCTTGCTCGTTATGCATATTGGCTGAATTTGAGGCTTGCTTTTTAAAGATTAATGGAAGCCGTCTATGCAGTAACGGTACGACCGTTACTGCATAGACGGCTTCACCAGCTACAGTCTGAAATATGGGGGACAAAAGAGTAAGATATTGTCATTATGTGGTGTATTTAAATAGTGCCATGATGACGATACTTGCTTCCACACTCGGGGCAGTCACCAGTTTGCTGATTGGATTATTGACCCATTCAATCATTTTAATTGTAATGTGGTGTGGCCACTGAGCTTCCCCCAGTTATAAACGTCCCTTTGTGCCTATTGACTTAGTTCTGTTCTGTCTCCTGCTTGGTTTGGAGGGAAGTGGAAAATATGTTTTTCTTACTCCTCTGCTGTTCTTTTCTGATTATAATTTCGTTGCGGGATCCAAGACAGTTGTAATGTTCGTCCGGGACTCGTAGAGCTTCATTGCCTTGATGCTTTTCTAGTGATCGCCAAAGTTGATGCTGACTTTCAGAAGTTGCATTGGTTTGGGAATGTAAGTAAGTGTGTCGGGTATGTCCCATAAAAAAAATACTGGTTTCTTTACTACTCTTCTTCTTCTCGTCGTTCCTCTCCAATTACTGAACTTGGACATCATCAGCCTTGAAAATGTTTCCGTATCCCTAGAGAGGTCGAACAACTCAGCGCTCGTGACTCCAGTCCACTTCCGAAGATTTCGTAGCTAAAATTTTGCGACGGCCAACTCAACGTTTGCCCCCAATTTTTCCCATCATTATCTATTGCAATATATCGTATCTCCCGTGTCTAAAGATATGACCGAGGTAGGCAACAATTTTTGTTTTAATGGTCTGCATTAACTAAAAACTATTTCTCCACTATAAAAACTATACTCAAAGAAGTTTATAAAAGTGGAGACACGTCAAAGAGTCTACTTTTTACTGTCTCGTTCTGGTTACTCTACCAGAAAGAGACAACATTCCATCTCGCAAAAGAGTAAAATAATTTCAAGGTCTTGAGAACAGGTAGACTTTTTGAAGTATTATCTCCACTTTTATTATAAGCTGCTTCTTCTTCATCATCATCATCATCAGTCGGAAGACGTCCACTGTTGAAAAAAGGCCTCCCCGATAGAACAAAACAAAGAGCGGCAACCTGCCGCTAACATCCACCGGCTACCCGCGACCTTGACGATGTCGTCGGTCTATCTGGTACGAGGCCTACCAACGTGTCTTCCGGTTCGTGGTCGCCACTCGAGAACCTTTCTTGCTCATCAGTTATCGGATTTTCGAGCAATGTGACCTGCCCATTGCCACAAAGCTTCTTATAAACTTCTTGCTATACCTAATATGTACAGACTAATACGAATACTAAATAGTTTTAAAAATGTTAACGTGAGAAGCAAAATGTGTAATTTACAGGTTGTAAAACGATAGTTACATCACATAGTTGTTAACTACGCCTACATATTGCCATCAAACTAAGTAGATAATATTGAACAGAAATGATTGTTGGGAAACTACTTTTTGTTTTCGTCACTTTTTGTGGTAGGACGCAATGTAACGCACGCAAAACATTGCGATTATGGGTGCATACAGCAGCTCAGGCGTTGTCCTAGGTGAGCGACCGAACGCGACATGACGCGACACGACGCGACGCGATGCGACGTAACGCGATCAGTACTTCACGCGACGTGTGTCAACGTAGGACTTATTTCTTCCTAAATAAGTATATTAAGAAAGATATAAGTTTAGAGAGTTTCATCATTTATATCCGAAACTAAATCCACGTTTGTTTACAGAGTATTGTGACTTATTACCAAGCACTTTCGATTATATTATTTCAGTTTTTAAACCTATTATTTAACTATCAATATCCAAATTTCAAAAACCTATAATTGAGGAGAGATTGTTATTGACTTTACTTTAAGGTAAGAAAAAACAC
Source organism: Charanyca ferruginea (assembly GCA_947361185.1). NCBI lineage: Eukaryota > Metazoa > Arthropoda > Insecta > Lepidoptera > Noctuidae > Charanyca > Charanyca ferruginea. Next base: position 13,227,206 of record OX376076.1, read on the forward strand.
TGGTACTTATAATAGTAAATATTTAATTATTAATAAACTATTGTGCGCCTCTCGTCGCACAAAAAACAAATCCGCATTTGTCGCGTTGGGTCGCACATTGAATATGGCGACTACGTAGGCCACAAGTACATACAACGACTGTTTGACATTTACGCGTCGCATCGTATTATCGCGTTTGTCGTTCACCTAAGCCAAGGGGTCAGAGAGGCTGGGCATGAGAGTATTTAAACTTCAGTTTTAACATTTTGAACTAGTTTTTGGAAAATAACGTATATAGTTGGAACTTTCACCTTCGTTATCTGCGTAACCAGAATATTCCCGCTTGGATCCAAAGTCACTTCCGCTGTCTGTACGTTTGGAATTTTTAAACTACGCAACGGATTTTAATGTAGTTTTCAGCAATAGATAGTGATTCAAGAAGAATGTTTAAACGTATAGTTTGATCTACATTGCACCCGTGCGAAGCCGGGGCGGGTCGCTAGTTTTTAAATAAATGAATAAATATAATAAAATAATTTAAGTTTATTTCGAGCAACAGAACTCCTAGAGGTTTCATGCAAAAATTTGTTTTAACACCTGTTACTTTTGCCTCGCCTTTCGGGACATACAAGCGTAATGTTATTAAGAATATTGTTTTTATGTTGCAAAAAAAAAAATGTATTTTTGCATGAAATTTACAAGGACGGTTCATGTTTCCCTGGTATTATGTGTACGTAAAACTACTGCTAACGTTCATTCACCCATTTCTCTGTATTGTGGGGTAGGCTGAACCCCGAGGGGTGAGCACTGGAGCGAAAGTTTCCATTTGTGAAAGAGTTTCTCTTAATGCAATCGTACCCATGAGGAGTACCTGTTGGAGTACTTTTTCTGAATGGTTCTATGGACAGAATAAAACAGAACAACTAGTTTTTTTTTCATTTTTTCGGTCCAGCTGATACACGATCACAGACATAAGTTGCAGCATTCATCCAGGGTGACTATTAATAGTCTTCACTAAAAGTCAGAATATCTTACACACCAGTATTCCTCAACGGTCGCGGTAGGTGGACATGGTGTAGTACACTCACATTTCGTAATTTGAGTCCCAGGGGTGGGATGTAATGGTGGCTAAGTGAAAATCGTATGGATCGACCGGTCATGATGGGCTAAGCTACGCTTGCCGTGGTCGGTCTGTGGATGGGTGACCATCCATTTCATACCGAGACTGGCGAGACTACTCCGTCCCTCGGAAAGCACGTAAAGCAGATTGTCCCGGCCGTCATTCGTAGACCGTTGACAGTCATTACAGGTAGTCAGAAGCAGGTCAGAAGCTAGAAAATCTAACAACCAGTCTTACTAAAGGTATCGTGTTAACCAGCAACTGGGTTGTGGAGGTCAGATATGCAGTCGCTCCACGTAAAACACTGGTATTCAGCTGATTCCGGTTAGACTGTAAGCAGACTCCAACATAATTGGGTAAAGATGATGATGGGGAGCCTCATTGCATCCCGCAATGAGGCTCAGAGCAATAAGCATAAATAGGTAACAAAAAAATTAAATTAAAAATTTAAAAAACCCCCAACGAAATAAGTACATAAAAGCAATTATTTAAAAAGTAAAAAATAATATCTTTTGTTGAGCCATCAAATGTTTGTTCGTTGAAATGGCGCTATAATGTCTCGGCGGGGTACCGCGTAAGTCAAATCTCATTGCAAATCCATGAGTTCGCTATTTTACCTATTTAGCTATTGCTGACTTAGCGGTACCCCGCCGCGACATTATAGCGCCATTTCAACGAACAAACATTTGATGGCTCAACAAAAGATATTATTTTTTACTTTTTAAATAATTGCTTTTATGTACTTATTTCGTTGGGGGTTTTTTAAATTTTTAATTTAATTTTTATTTGAAAGTTTTTAAATGTAATTTAGTCTGGTTTTGAGAAGTTGTAGATACGTCTAAAGTTGTATTTCGTCACATGGATCTTTTTTGATATTAAAGATATCACCCTGAGAATGCGTTTGGTATATATAATTCGCCATTTTGTGGTGCCGGTCATCTTGGCCTTGAAATTTATCATAGTGTAAAGTATTCTACTGGTGAAGCCCTTTCATTTGATACCCATATTGATGGAATTGTGAAAAAATATGTGATTAGCTATTTTGTAGCGGCGGCCATCTTGGACCGATTTTCATCAAACATAGCTAAGAACACTCCCGACTAATTCACCTTTCAAATAAAAAAAACAAAAACAAAATCGGTTCATCCGTTCGGGAGCTACGATGCCACAGACAGACACACACACACACACACACACACACACACACACAGACACGTCAAACTTATAACACCCCGTCGTTTTTACGTCGGGGGTTAAAAAAGACCTTGACCGATATCATGTAAATGACAAGTGTCGACCAGGGGCAAAGAGGGGCTCAATAATTTGATTGTTTTGGGATCGCTGTGTTTTCAGGTCAAATTGTATCGCCCGGAAGGAATTTCATCAATGTGATATTTGGAATCAGTCGATTGTAACCATTGATAATAAGCATTAATCTGAAAAAAACTTCAATAATATCTGGGAATGCCATGTGTTTTATGATTGATTATAGAAAATGATTATGACCCTAAATATTATGTTCAATAAGTGGTTGTTATAAACAGTCGGGGGGTTTATATCTAGGTTTCTATGTAATAATAAATAAACTTTTTTGAGAAACGAGTTCAGTAAAGACGTCTGTCAATCAGTTTTTTTTTACTATCTGAACTTTGGCCGTTCATAATGTACTCATTCATAGTAAAAGTAAAAAAAAAAATCGTTATAGAAACCTTGCACATCTAATGGAGATTCCAAATTATAAACATTTTCACCAAAACCTTGTAAAGCCTTTTCAAAAACACGTATTTCCTGGTACAAGATATGTGAAATCTCCGGGCGCCAATTTTCGTGCGATGTTATCGCTTTCTCACTCCGAGTGAGTGAGAAAGCTTTGTTTGTTTTTTTTTTAACTGTGGTCTCTTCTTTATCTCTCGAATTGGTTCCAACATCAGAATAGAAACATTAAATTATTATAAGCCAGTCGTCAAGGTAGTATGTCTGACTGGTTGCACCTGAAGTAGGCACATATAAGTATTACTACTCGTGAAATTTACTTGAGTGCATACATCCTCACACATACCTCGCTCAATGGTCATTCCAGAGAGTGCCCATATAAGCTGTTTCGCAATAAAAATGAACTCTAACTTCAACCAGCAAATAGTTGTGATTATGCTTCGTCCTCGTTTTGCACATTTTTAGAGGTTTTTTTTGTATTTCAATTGGTCACTTTTTACTGTGATATTTTTTGAGCTAGACCTATCCTGAAAAAAGGAAAAAACTACAAAGAATTACCTGATTTTGTTTCATAAAACACTTTTGAAACTGTATCAATTCATCATTCAGTTTCCTTGGAACCAAGGAACCATCTTTTTCCCAAAGAAAATAATAAGTGTGAAATACAACATCTGTTTATAACTCCGCACAGATACTGAGAAGTGAGGGAAATGAATACGGCGCTATTGCCCAGGGCGATGGGCAAGCAATCTGCCACTACTTATCTACGATTTATGGTGTAGATAGCGCCCCATCGCGGTATCTATGGGGCATTCAATAAGTGTTACGGTTGTGTGGTTGATTGTCTCTGACTGAAAGTGAGGGGAAAGAGCAGTAGGTCAATTCTGTAAAATTTAAACAACAACACTCGCATCTCACATCGCTATTCACTCTCACTTCGCATAAGGTTCAAAATGACCTTCATATATTTGACACTTTGAATCGGGTTCGAGTGCGAAGTGGGCGTCGAAGTGACGGGGAAATTATCTTACAGAATACCACTTCCTACGTCATCTCATACTTTATCTGTCAAAATCTCCCTGTCAATTTAGTTCAACTCGCTGATACGCTCGCAAGGGTGGCGCTAGTGTAAATTCGAATTATCAACCGAGTTTTTAGAATGCCAATCAAGAAACTCACAGCGGATTCAGATTCGATGTTTAGAATGAGGTCTTACACACCCCAGTACTCTTGTTCTAGGGTAGTTGAGTAACTGGTCAAAACAAAATAAAATAATTTTACTATTTCTGCTGCAAATTTTAAAAAATATAGGTCAACATCATCGTGTTAACCTTAACACTTTAAGCCGTAATCGGCATCGCTGGGCCGTAATCGGCCTGGCCGATGCATGTTGGCGATTGCAGTAGGTGTGAGTAATCAAAAGGACGCTGCTGCCCATCCTGTGGTCAATATCCATATACCCACGGGTAGAAATGGGGTGGTGCTATTCGCGGCCACATGGCCTATTATATGGCCTATGTATCTAATGTGTGTTATACCTGTGATTTTATTGCCAAAATACATAGTAGTAGTATCAGTAATATAGGTACTTATTACTAGAGCTCTTTGTGAGGGACCTCGTCCGGGGAACTGCTACCAATATACCTATTTCTGTCCCAAAGCTGCGTTACTGTGTCCCAGTTTGCAACGTATGGGTGCCGGTATAATTAAAGGTACCTCCATGAATATCTGGGACGTCAATGCACCTGCAAGGTCACTGACATTGCAAATGTTTGCAATGTCTGAAATTGCAAACGCAATGTCTGAAATTGCAAGTGGGTCGTCAGCTGTTTTACTATCCAATGACATATTATTATATTATTATTATATTTAGCCTGTACTGTCCCACTGCAGGGCAAAGGCCTCCCCCTCCAAAGACATCAAAATAATATTATTTAACTCAACGACTGCCGCGCAAAAGATGTGAAAGTCAAACCTCCGCTACTTCATTCGACATTCGATTTTTCATGATTACTTTTTTCATTTTTCATGGTATTTACGCACTTGCGGAACGTCGTATTCAGGCTAACCGTATCGTCTTAGTTATAATGCGTTTTTTCATTGTTCATGGTATTTACGCACTTGCGGAACGCCATGTTCAGGCTTACCGTCTTGGTTACATTGCGGTACGCCGCATGTCCTTCTCAATTACAAGCATTTCTTTTCCGTTATTGATGACTATACACGACAGCAATTACAAAATCAAGACAACCGGGCCGGTTGACGGCTGGCCGTAAAGCCGGATCCAGACGGGTGTAACGTGTAATGTAATCCACCGTGCAATGTAACACGAATTCTACGTGTGGAGCGTTACATGTAATGCTCGTAGTGCCGTCCACACGTAGAATTCGTGTTATATTACACGGTGGATTACATTACACGTTACACCCGTCTGGATCCGGCTTTAGACAGTGCGTTGACAGTGCAATTTCTTAAATAAATTAAAATGCGGCTAACCGCAACAGCACGCCACGGCCAGCCGCAAGTACGTTGAAGGTCTTGTTTGATACTTTCTAACTATCTTTTTTTTATTTCAGTACATAGATACTTATGTCATCGTATCTACAAAATGCACAAAAACATGTATCTTCAGTGTCGGTTTAAGATAAATTGTAATAAATAGGCCATTATTCCGCGGCGTCCATCTATCATCTGTCCCTGTCAGGATCCATACAATAGCTGGCAACACACATTTTTATACGATACCACAATAAATCTCACGTATACAACGAAAATCAATTAGAAACAGCGATGAGTTAAATTATCATAATTCTTTATATGATTTTGATGCATATATTTTTGTTTGTGTTAAGTTTTGGAATATATAGGTAGGTTAAAAACGTTTTCTTAACCATTTTTTATAAATGGATGACATTTGGTTAAGGGGCTTAAAAAAATTAAAATAGCTTAATATATTTTTTATAACATAAGTATAGATAGATGGTTGCATTAATTGATTGCCCCTGTTGTAAAGTATTAAATCCGTGAAACTGGTTTTTGCTCCCGAGAAAATCAAAAGATACCACTTATGTCATCTGTTCACAAATGATACCTATCATTTGCCGCTCTGCAGTGTCCAAGTCCATGGTCCCATTCATGTGCAAAAGTTTCATCAATCATCGACCATTGTGTGCACGAGTTGTAAGAGAAATGGCTCCCCATTTCGACCATTTGCAAAAACCAGCATTTAGATTTTAACGTTCCTATATACTTAAAAAAATAGTTGCTTTACAATCAATGCTCTAGGTTACATATTTACTAAACAGAAGTTAGCTATTCAGCGTCAAAACACAGTAATAACAAACAACCAGTTTTACATCAATGTCATAGCCATAATTTGGATGATAAATACTCCAACATATCATTGCTACGTAAACAGTAACCGTACAATTTCGCGGGATTGAAATCGCGAATAATCAGAGTGTGATAAATTGATATGTCGCCGCCATTAGATATTCAGGCATTCCATGGGAACTCCCATGAGATCATCCATCAAAACTGTCGATATGTTTGACGTGGCTTTAACAATATCGTGTACATTTAGGGTTAACTACACTGCGGTTTAAACGGGTTATGTAAATGTAAAAATGGAGTTTAAAATAAATAAATTGTTGATAATTAGTGAGTAATCTAAAGTATTTGTTGGTTTGTTATAATTATTCAATCTATGTAAGAACAATAAAATTATGTACAACAAAAAAAAAAGCAACGAAAGAGGGTGAGCTCATTTTGCATCTAAAAACTCGTCCACATCGCTGTCAACGGGAAGACACATCTGTATTAGTAAAAATCAATTGAAAGATATATATTGAGATTCGGCAGATTTTTTTCTTGTGTTTGTAATTGACAGGGCAAGATGTGTATGAAACAAATCTTTGGAAAACCCACCGGAAATGTCAGAAATTTGGTGGGTTTTCCAAAGATTTGTTTTTGCAAAATGAGCTCACCCTCTTTCGTTGCTTTTTTTTTGTTGTACATAATTTTATTGTTCTTACATAGATTGAATAATTATCGATAGATATATACGGTTAGATATATACGGATATATCTTCATTATATTGCACCCGGGCAAAGCCGGAGCAAGTCGCTACTCGTTAGTTTAAAATAAAATATGTAGAAAATACTGTATTGACTCTTTGAATCCTTTTCTTGATAACAGATATTTTAATGTATCGGTGGTAAAAATTTGAGGAGGAAGCAGATATATTTTGTCCTTGGCGAGATTTGCTACCATTGATTGGTACCTTGCAAATCTTAGAACTGTATTAGGCGCCTAGATTGCCCCCAGTCGGTTCGTAGACGGTGGATGTCTGCATTCCCACCAAATGTGTCAGTGTCAGATAGACAAGACGTGCCTATGTCAGAGTAGGTCTGATTGGAAGCCGCAGATGTTTGGTCGCTTCGTGCAATACCTATCAAGATTTCTACAAGCCTTAAGGTAACGATATAAGCCGGCGACCTTCAGCGACCAGAGAATCGTATGCGCTGCGTTCAAAACTCTCAAAGTTTAGTCGAAAAAATTAAATATAAGATAGTATATTTTAACTTAAAAAGAAAGGCGTATACTAAAAGATAGATAATACAATTGTCTGTAAGATAGTGAAAGTTTTGTTTAAATATAAATGGTAGATTTTATGTGATTATCAATGTTTTGTCCGCGTCAGACACAAATTTCACGAGTTAATTAAACTGTTTAATATGAACTTAATCAAAAATATTCAGATACTAAATGATTAAGCAAATGTTCTAGTTTAAAATATATTTTTTTCTAATCATTTACACCACACATTTTGACGTGATTGTCAGTTTAAAATGTGTAAAAGTCGCTTGTTAGCGCCTTAATATCATAACTACTCAATAATATCGGTTTCGTTTTTAGGCAGATTAGACACCTATAATACCTACCAGCTTAAATAATTGTTCCACTGCAGCGCAAAGGACTGAATTGTCGATTTCAGACTTATTAGTTACTAGCTTTTGCCCGCGCGTGAATGTCCATTATCTCAGATGCGGACGAAGTCGCGAATAAAAACGCTTATGTCCATCCGCAGGGTTCTTCAAAAGCTGACAATATCAATGCTTCAAAAGCTTGAGGCATTGATATTGTGTAGTACACCTGTATAAGTGTATAACGGACAGCGTACATCCATCTTTTTAGTTCGTGTTATATATAATTTTAAAAATGTTTTGTTTTTTATTTTTATTTAATTTTTTACTTTTTTAGTCTTAAATATGTAATACCAGATCTAACCTAACCTAACAACTTTTTGCTGACCTTTTTTTCAACAGGTTTGAAAAAAAAATCCGCTATCTTGGAGCGGCGGCCATATTAAATTTATTACAATATTGAGTATTGGCCATTGTATTGTCACCAGAACTAAACACAGGTCCGGTCAGGTGCTTGCGAAAATTCAGCTGAATTGGATACCTAGAAATGGCCGAAAAATGGTTTGAAGCGACAACTTACACACGAACAGTGCAAGTTAAATAAAGGCTTGTAAAAAGAAATAACAAACGTGGGTTGTAAAAATATTTTTTTGGAAATGTACGCAAAAAAATATTTATTTTGTTAGACAAGGATTTGTTGGATATATTTTATGACTCTATTAGTAAAATTAGGTATACAAGAAAAGGGATGGACACTATAGCATATAATTTTTGGCATTCGACTTTGGCCACAGTCTACCGAAGTATCGACTACACAGTACCCCAACGCTATTCAAAAGCCTTTTAGGTCAGTTTCAAGGTAGGTATACCATGCACTAAAAGAGTGACAAGCATTTCGAAAGTCCTCAGGACAACAATGTCTTTTTATAACGAACAGTAAGTTGTGCGAAGGTACTTCAACCTGATGTAAGAGCATGTTAAAGTACCCTCATTGTGTGACGAGGTGACAACGTATTGTGTTCGAAAGGACGCTTCCGGGAATATCTGGATACATGTACACCGAATAACGATGTAGGTACTTACATTAGCTGTGTTTGTAATGGGATAGTTCTGAGGTAAAAGCATTGCGGGTTTGTTTTCATGTTGGTGTGGTTTAGATGTTATGTTTTATGTTGTTTAAACTGAATTTAGGTTATTAAGGGGTGACATGCCTTATAAGGACAAAAGTCCTTAAAAAATTAAGAAAAATTTAAAAAATATAAGATGATTATGTTAAAAAAATAACAAAGCTATGGATACTGAATGGAGAAACATTATAAATTCATTATAAAGTTCATGAAATCTATAAGTACTCATTATTTATGTTATTCTCAGATTTCTGAGAAAATCATCATCATCACTAATTTATAAACTAGATCTTACAAGTTACGTCGCAGTTATTTATTACAAGCTTAATAAGACATCTATAACCGAAAAAATAAACCAATTTAAGTAAGATATCACTTACTAAAATTGGATCCTTCTTATCGTAGCAACTTCATTAAGAAACCAAATCTCTTTGAAATTAAATTCAGTGACCGAGTCTGCCAGATAGTTGTGACTTAACAATTTATTCCTTGGTTAAACAAGCTTTGTTCTGTATAAGATAGTGGTGAAGATTCATACTTATTATTTCCTGCAGATGTCGGCGTCTTCCGACGAATGAAACCAGAGGAAACTTCCCCGAAGCCAGCAAGCTACGTGAGTATCTGTGATTTATTATGTCTAAGAAAAATACAGGAAATATCTTTATGGAATGGGATAGTAATTATTATCTGTGGTTCTGCACAAAAATACGTTTTTCTTTTTTTCTACGTAAACAGGAGTTTATTACCTACCTACATAGATTTACAGGATATTAAAAATATAAATATTTAATTATTTATCCACGGAAGTTACTTACTTAGTATTCTCTTTTTAATTACTTAATACTTTAATATTTACACACAAAATAAGGCCAACATTTCAAAAGCGAATTCTAGGCGTAACGTCAAAGAAACAAAATTCAACGGTTACGTTAAAAAGAGAACCGTAATGCGAGATTGACAGTTGACAGCAGCGCGGGAAAACGCGGGAAAATAAAAAAAATACGTTAAAAAAGTAATTTTCTCGTGCAAATTGTGAAATCGTTTCTAGAGAGGTGTAGCGTTATAGTGGAGTGTTCTCAGCGATCACTGTATTACGTAACAACACGAAAATTAAAGACCGTTTTATTTGAACCGTATTCGTTGGGAAACGTATCTCATTATGTGCGATGGAAATAAATTGGGACAGACTATTTGTCGAACACTTGGTTGCCGCTGCCGATTCGCTTCGATTCAATTTGCCCCAAATTTAATTGCAATCGAAACGGTTGAGTGAAACGAAATCCGCTGTTGGAGATTATCCTTTACGTATAGCGATGAAAAAGGTCAGGTAATTAATTTTAATAAGTGTTTAAAGCTCTAAAGTAGCTGAAAATGTTAAGGATTATTTTATTTTGTTGTTAGTACTGTACTGTAGTGGAAAGAAACGTAATATGTAAATGGAGGATAGTCTATGAACATCCTCTATGCTCTATGATCGGATGATCTATGACGAAGGTCGAACTAAGACACTTGCTTATAAGTAAAGGTGAAAAGTAAAATATAAAATATTGAAGAACATTTACGGTATTTTTATTAAGAAATACATAAACATTACATGGCGCAGCCGTTATACGAACCAAAATTAAGAAAAGAAACGTTCAGCGGAGGTAAGATTGCAAATCTGGGAAAAGGTTGGTAACCGGAGGGCATCAAAACCATATGGCTGAGGAGAATAAAGAAATATTGGAAGCAATGGCTCATATCGAGTATAGAATGCCGGCGGCACTATCGCTAGATACCATAGAAGATCTGCTACCTAGGTGGAAAAAATTTAAACAGCAATTCCATATTTTTCTCACGGCGGCTGGTTTCGAAAGATTATCAGAGACGAGGAAGGCGGCCATATTCTTAAACTGTATTGGAGTGGAAGCACAAGAACTTTATTTCAACATACTTAAGAAGATGAAGAAACCTTATCCTAGACAAGGTGGTAAACATTACAAGTACTACTAGTTTTTGGGCGACAAGACTGATATAATGCTTAGTAGTAACTCAATGACAGTCGTGGTATTCTACATCAATATACAATACCCATTAACAGAATAATTTAAGGTGTCAACTGACGAATCAGTACGTAAGGTCAAAATTCGTTCGACATTTATGTCACAAATATTCTAGAGGCACGATGACAGCAGCTGTCAATAGTGACGAAGGTGCAGCGAATATTGGAACAGAGTAATATAGGGTCCGATAATAGGTTAAAGTTGAGCGCCACATTACCAGCCAGGCATTGTGACGACCGTTCTCAGAGGATAACACCATCTATGTCAACGCACTGAATTAGATTTAAAAATCGAATGTCAACGTCTTTTTGTTGTTCCATTGTTTTGTTTATTTGTTTTTTTTTTGTATTCAGATTATAGAAAGCCTTTTATTGAATTTTGATTTATAAACTTAGTTTTATTTTTGAATCATCTAATAGGAAAGGATAACAAAATTAAAGAGTGGCACGTACCCATTTTATAAGAAAAGGTTTTGGTACTTTTTTTCACAATACAAATAAAAATAACATATTAAGATAAATACTTAACATGTACAAAAGCGGAGCGTGTACAGGAAAAATCGTTACACGTATCTCACATCAAGGCTCATATAGAATGGGAAGCCAAAAAAGGAAAGAATAAAACCTTTTTGTACAATTCCTTACGTACGCACCCTCGTTTCGGAGATACCTGACTTCATTCCACTCGTTCAATTTGATCGCTCTAGGTAGGTCAAGATATAAATTGTCTAATTTTTTCTACTCAGGTTCTGTGCTTCATTGGGCTTGTGGCCGCTATCGTGACTGTTGTGCGTTTAGTCCAAAATTCGATACTTCAGTCAGGAAATGTACCAGTGACTTTTTTCAGTAGAGACGCCATTATTATAACATAAGATTTAAGACAGAGGAGTTACTCGTTAATATGACATATCGCGGTTTAGAAACAGATTCAGTCAGATAACTTAAAGGTATGAGTGTCAGAGATGACGCTCTGCAACTGTCAGAGAATTTTCATTGAAAAAATTGAAAATGAACTTAACCTCATCACAAATAGAGTTGATAATTGTGTGCAGTATATAATTCACCGGCATTTACAATTTTGCACGCAATTTTTAACTCTATTTCTGTTATTATTAACTTTATTATTCACTAGCTGACCCGACAGACGTTGTCCTGTCCTTATCTACCTACTTACCTGCCTATTTACCTACCCTACACCTACCCTACACCTACCCTACACCTACCCTACACCTACCCTACACCTACCCTACACCTACCCTACACCTACCCTACACCTACCCTACACCTACCCTACACCTACCCTACACCTACCCTACACCTACCCTACACCTACCCTACACCTACCCTACACCTACCCTACACCTACCCTACACCTACCCTACACCTACCCTACACCTACCCTACACCTACCCTACACCTACCCTACACCTACCCTACACCTACCCTACACCTACCCTACACCTACCCTACACCTACCCTACACCTACCCTACACCTACCCTACACCTACCCTACACCTACCCTACACCTACCCTACACCTACCCTACACCTACCCTACACCTACCCTACACCTACCCTACACCTACCCTACACCTACCCTACACCTACCCTACACCTACCCTACACCTACCCTACACCTACCCTACACCTACCCTACACCTACCCTACACCTACCCTACACCTACCCTACACCTACCCTACACCTACCCTACACCTACCCTACACCTACCCTACACCTACCCTACACCTACCCTACACCTACCCTACACCTACCCTACACCTACCCTACACCTACCCTACACCTACCCTACAAAAGTTTTTTTTTTTTTTTTTTTCTCTTTTTAAGAACCATCTTCGTTCTTCAAGGAATATTATAAAAAAAGAATTATCCAATTTGGGAAAGCGGTTCGCAATTTATGCGGTTACCAACACATTTAGCGATTCATTTTTATATATAAGAAGATAAATACTGCTGCATATTGCGTCTCTATCTGATGGTTAGGCTAAACTTTTTCTTAAACTGGATGTGTCATTTTTACGGCCACGTACTAGTGATATACTATTATTGTTATAATTTTTTGTACAGGTCTGATGAACAAAGATGATGCCGTGTGGTTGATGTTCCGGGGTGACAAAAAACTTCTCATCCACTGTTTGTTTCGCAACAACACTCGAACGACGAAGAACCCTAACAGGTATATTTCTTTTTTAATATAGCACGTGTATTTTAATATTCAACATCATTTAAATATTCTGTAAAACAAATCTTAAATACTTAGGCATAGCTTTAGATTTTTATGTTAATTTTCGAAGTTCAAAGAAACTGTTTACATAAAATAAAGCTATGAAAGTACCAAATATTATATTTATACATTAGAATAAAGTGAAGCCTAGACAATGACTTCTCTTTTGTCATTTTGAAAACGAATAAATAATAACACTTGGCGAAACCTTTAAATAATCATTCAAAGATGAAATCATAAACAAATGTATTGTGGAAATAAAATGTTAGCCAAACTCACAATTGAAAATGTAGGCAGATTAGAACCTATACTTACCTACATTTTTCATTTGAATAGAACAAGGCTACCAAATTATAGTTCATTAGTACCCTTTCTGTCAAACCGAAGCCTTACATACTTGTCACTATTTTACTTGAGCCTATTTTATTAAGACGAACTTTGTCGTTCACAGCGCAACTTTGGCCATTAACGTCACCAAAATCCTATCAGCGGAGACTCAAAATATTGGTAAGTTAACGTTTTGATACAAACTTGGCTGAAATATCGCTGTATCATCATCGTGCGGCCTTAACTAGAGTTCCAACATCGAAAACATCTTTTAACTTTATTTCCTCCAAGTTTCAGTAAAGTGAAAATTCTGATTTACCGTTTATCTGCTCGGTCTGCGCTTTCGTGGCGAAACTCGCAAACATTGACTGCCAATTTATTTATAGGGTGATTTAGTTTTTATGTAGAATAAATTTCAATTACAGCCGACGGGCGAAGTAATAAGCTCCGTCTGAGTCGGCAGCTTTTTCAATGCGGTCACAACCACAATACGATAAATTACCGGCCTAATTCGATCCGCTGCTCGTAATGTGGGTTCATCAAACATCTTGTTTGTGCGACATAAAGTACAATAGAGGGGCAACCTCGACCCGCCCGTGGCATTAGCGACATCCCGCAATTTCGCTCTACTTTGTCTCCATTGCTTGCTGTCTCCACGGTCACGGAACAAATGAGAGATGAAAACGGTACGGCGACGTTTCTTTTCAGACTTAGGACGGTCGCCAGTATCATTAGTTACACGATACGATACAACAGGCTTTGGAAGGCAGAATCCTTATAGGGGTCCGAGCAATCGTTGATTAAACGAGTTATTTCTACGTAGATCTAATAAAATGTTCAATACAAGAGATCTTTGATAAGGTTTTAATTAGAAGTAGGGGGCCATAATGACGTCGTGTTTCCCAGCTGCTTATTCATAATAATTAAAGAGGTTGCAAAAAAAATTCTCACATTGCACGCAAAAAGAGAAACGCAAACGTAACATTCAAGCCGTATGTTTATGAGTTTCCCTAGTTTTCAAAGGGAAAGATATTGCGCTCCGTGCTCGTATTTGAGGAACAAGAGTGTAATTCCCCGAGGTTTTGTCTTGCGGCAACACATCCTACAAATGAAAAGATGCCGACATTCAAAGCGAGCTGGTGCATTTTTAAATTCTCACTGTGGCCGGTTTGGGGCAAAAAACTCATGTGGTTTCGCAACTAATGGACTTTTTAAACGTGTTTCGTTTCTTTCATTCGTTCTTACATTTGCATTTGAAGCTGAATCGTGCCCTGAGTATTCCGATCACGCGGCGCTACTTACCAGTGTTGCGTCGCGTAGATTCAGTTACGATTAGTTTTAATTTCGCTCCCGGGACACTGAAACTATTCCGTGCTCGACTGAGTCGTTGTTCTCTTGTGAGATTTATTGCTAAAGTTTACTGCACAGAAGCGTGTTTTAAAATGGTATGTACTCATTGCATTACTCGGACTTCAAAGGGTGGTATAACTTCTTGTGTTTCTTTGTTCGGGAGTTAACAACTAGTACTTAATTATTTTACTATAATAGTCGCGAAGCTTATTATTTATTTAATATCATCAACAGACTATTTGAAAAGATACAATCACAGCTTGTGTATTCAGAATAGCGTAGACATAGCGCAGTTTTCACAAGCTCGTAAAGCTTTGAGGGGATAAGACATTGCGATTCATTCTCGCATTTAAAAGCAAGACTGTAATTTCACAGGCCTTTGTCTCGGGCCCGCGCGGGACGTCGGCTTGCAGGAAAATATGCGCATTCAAAATGGATTTTTATCGCTTTTCAAGTGGTAGGCTTTAGCTGTGTAGTCTGTTCGGAATACTTTAACGATGTATAATGTTCTGTTCTGGGAAATGGGTCGTATTTGTTTCCACATTGACGTATTTTTGTATTAGTATTCGTGATTTTCTGGAATACTAGACAAACAGATATATAAGTACTTAGAGGTTTTCAATTTTTTTTTTATATTTAAGACAAAAAGTAAACAGAAACGTCACAAAGCTTATTCCACCGGCTATAGCAAAAAAATGTAGTTCGGTTTTTCAAAGATTTGTCAGATGCAACTAAATACCAGTATTTTACATAAAGATACTGCATATCTAACTTCCACAACCCATTTACTGATAACACGATACGCCTTGGTAAGACTGGTTGTCAAACTTTCGGGTTTCTGACTGCCAACGATCTACGAATGATACCTATTATGTTAAATATCGGAATCTACAAGGTACATTTTGTAACTGGGCTATTTTAGCCATAATGGTCTAAATAATACTCGATGGGACAAGAACAAGAACCTGATAACTTCGACAAAACCTTCCTTAACTCAAAGGTTCATTAGCTGAGTTCGCAGGGCACATCTCATAAAGTTTTCAAATAATATGGCAACCTCCTGCCGAACTGTGATGGTCAGTTCTACCTCCATGCTCTGATCTCTCAGTTGTTAGTTTAGGACGACACATTTTATGTAGGTAGATATGTAGGTAAGTGTGTACTACAAAACCTCGTAAGACAGGGAGTTGTTTAGAGTAATTACAGTCGAGAAGGAGGAGAGAAGGGGTCTTATTTACCATGTAGTACCTGCGATATTCAAATGAGACGAGCTTTAACGCCGTCCCCGACAAACGCTTACCAGCACTAATTGGGCGGTACTTACACGACACGCTTGTATATTATTTTACGTCACAAATACTTTATGCAACGTGTGGCCTTATTCAGATGGAGCGCATGACTAGGTCACTGTACTCTTGCAAAGTTCACAGTATTGATTTTATTGCGCACGCCCGAAAATATAAATGGAATCTGGTGGCGTACGGAACCGGCCATTGATTTAATAGCCGTGAATAGGTACGGCGCGGACACGTATCTACATCCGCACATCAATTATTCAGACGATGTGCAATACTATCCTATGTACACAGGAGTAAAGTAATCCGCCCTAACCAAATTGAATTAACTTGATGAAATACTCGACGTGTGTCAACTCAGCGATGTTTGATGTTTTTAATGTAATTGCTTTACGATTCTGCGAAATTTAACACGTAGATAGATAGATTACTTTCCATTTAATTGAACATCTTTCTTTTTACAGGTTTTGTGGAGTTAGTGGAGACAAAGAAAGGTCTCGAGTGTGAAACTTTGCTAAAATGCAGATTCATTGACTCCAGTCAGCCGTAAGTCAATCACAAATACTAGTAAAATAAATATTATTTAAGTGCTCTCACATAAAACTGCGAACTGTCTGACATTTGTTTTGTGAAAGGATGAAGTTTATCCTTCCGACGCAGCTTTACATTTCGAAGAAAACTTGCAGACAGTAATAATGTGAAATTTATCAAGATGTCGGAGCCACGTGGCGAGAAAGTTTGAACCTAATTCTGTGTGGTATAGACCCCAGAATATAGTAGCGCGGAGTCGCGACGTCGTCGTTACGTAATTATTAGACGCTCGACGCCGCGCGGGACATCGACCCCGGCTCGACTTTGACCCACTTCTTACTCTAATTTTCGCGTCTCAACCCCGTAGACAACTTTGTCTATATATCTATAACTTGTAATAACTACAGGAAAACCGCGCGCAGAGAGGGAGTTTATTAATATTCTGAAAGCGGCGCATTTTAATGTATGAAATAATTTTGTACTTGTGCCTTTGACACTTTAGTTACTTTAAAATGTATCGACACGCGCACATTTAACGACTACCCACATCCTGCACAAATATTTTGCCAACAGCAGCCTCTACTAAAAGTTTATATCCAATGTAATGTTTTCTTTCCATTACCTATGATTCGGAAGGTTTTCCAGGAGGGCTGAATAAAACAACATTATGCGGCCGACGGAAAGGTTTTATTTTCATATTTTCTTCAAAACGAATCGGTACGCTTTATCTTTTAAGTAGACAGACAGTAAATATTTGATTTTACTTGTTTGTTAGGCACTTTTACTTGAGGCCTAATAACATGCGCGCATATTAGCATTTTACCATGTATTACGTAGGGGTGTATAATTTATTTTGCCCTTTCTAAGGTTTTTCTAGACGTCAACTTTACAAAGATGTGTTTTTTAGCAAATTCTGTTGTTTTTAAAGCAGCCCATTATGCAAGAAAAGAAATCAGTCGTTTGCTAGACCAAACAATTTAAATATTTGTACACTAATAGATCCAATTACTTTAACAAATGAACGTTACACATTCTAATAAATAAAAAGCAAAAAAAATACAAATACAACAAGACACTTTAACTTCGCACCTAAGTTGGTGTAAAACACGTATTTCCTATAGCTCTTCATTCTTCCTAATAAAATCACAATGAAACTTCGTCGTCAAGTAACGGGGCCGGGCCGTCGCCTTCAAACTTTGTCATATTCAAATGTTCATCTGAAACTCGCCTTATTTACATGTTCGCACTCACAACAGTCTATTACAAGTAAATAGAGTTGGTTCCTTCTTTACATGGGATTGTTTTACGTGAAATACTGTTTTAGACTCTCTGGATTTATTTTGCTTTTGCTGAGAATATTTCAAAAGTACATTGTTATTATTCTATGACACGGTTGGCGCATTAGCTGAGCGATCGACTGCTGCGCAGCGTGTTGCGGGTTCGATCCCCGCCCAGGATAAATATATGTGTGATGTGATGAGCACTTGTGTTCGCGTCGCTGAGCCCTTAGCTTTAAAATAGCCCCTAATTAATGGTGACCCGATCCAGCCTGTCCCTTTGCTGCCCTCTCTCAGTGACGACCTAAGCAGAGGCTCGTACCCCGCAGGGGGTGTCCTTAGCGTAGTCACTTACTTACTGGCCTCTAGCCAGGGCAAAAACTTATAAACATAAGTTTTTGCCCTGGCTGGAGGCCCTAAAAATCACTTTTTAAGGCTCCACAGGATTGTCCGGTTAAGCAGTAACCAACCCTCAGGTAGAACTGCGAGATGCCATACAGAAAAAAACATAAATTAAAAAAAACACTTGTGTTTGCCTTGTGTCTGGGTGTTGTTTATCTATATATGTATGTATTTGTGTATGTATATCAGCTATCTAACACCCATAGTACAGGGTCTCCCTAGTTTGGGGAGGTAAGGGCTATTTGGGACCAGTCTACAATGTTATTAATTAATATTTGTTGTAATATTTCAAATTAGATTTTTTTTTATGTATTAAAACATTTCATTAAAAGAATGCGATCGAAAATATTTCGCATAAGTTGAGCTCCTATTTTAATTAACAAGAAATACCAATAATATCAAGTATTTTGCCGATAAATATTTTATTAAAACGGAATTTAATATTGCAAAGGTAGCAGTTGAGTTCAGATCATACAAACAAATTGCACCGTCATTCCATTCTCTAAAAAAATTGATCGAATCCAAATTACATTTTGATTTACGGTACATTGTACCTGCGTGCGATATATGCATTTACCGGTGAAATTGATGGAAAAATGCGGGATGAAAAATTGCTACCATATTTTGTAACTTTCCAGATATTTGCTCCGATTATGTAGTTGTGATGGGTGGGAGAGACACACATAACTACGTTATACTATTGTGTTGAATGTTGATAATATAATAAGAAGATGGCGAATATTTTTTTTTGTCTAATGATTGGTTATTAAAATAAAATATTTTTGTAGATACTTACTAAAACCGAAAAAAACAATACCCACAAAATATATTACATAACATTAAATCATTTCCCAAAAAAAAAAAGAAAATATTCATTTACTTTTATAGGTATCTATCTCAGAACCATATACAGAAATTAATTAAGACCGTGCGAACATTTTTCCGTACATTTTACCATACATATGTAGGTAAGCAATTAGTAGAGGTTTCGAGTAAAAGGCGAGCTCGAGGAAAATAATTTCAGTTCGTTATTCAGTCCCCAGTGGGTGTAATTGGTAGGCTCTTGTGTCCCACCCGGTGGGGCGATGTGGTTGTACATCAAACAAAACGGTCTAAATTACAGCCTTTTAATTTTCGACAATTAATAAATTGAATGGCTTTTCTTTGTGCGACAGCCGGCTGTATGTCGCCGGTGGGGGATACAATTTATACCGATGTAGACATGTTCCTCGTATTGTTTGTTCAAAGGTTCAGTTACAACCTTGGGACGTTGGGTTGTGTGTGTTTCTGTCATTACGTTTTATTGTTTTGATTATGTGAGAGTTTGTTTTATTTTGAAGGTTGAGATAATAATATGTCATGATGATGTTTACATTTAACTTAAGTGTAATGGTACAAATTTATTGTTTAATAGTTATTTACTGGCGTCACATTGATAGTTTTATGACCAAATACTCAAACGCTACTCAATTTTAAGTTACCGTTAAGTCAGAGTCAGCACGAGACTTAACATTTTAACATTGAGTAGTATTTTAGTATTTGGCCATTAATCAAGTCGGTACTAATAAATTTAAAAAAATCGAAATCTTTCGTCTGTAATTTAATCTTATTCTACTTTATTTAGCCTAAAACAATGTTTTTTCTTAGCATTCTAAATCAAAAACCAATTTATAAACGTGACGATGGAAAGAGACCAGATGGAATGACCATAATGCCGTGGAAGTTGGGTAGGCCTTTGGTGTGGGATGCAACTTGTGTCGACACCCTTGCGCCATCCCATCTTCCTAGCACGTCGTGTTGTGCTGGGGCGGCTGCTGCAGGTGCGGAAAACCTCAAACGGCGTAAATATAACAACCTTCTTGAAAGTTATATGTTTGAGCCGTTTGGGGTCGAAACATTAGGGCCATGGGGCCCGAGTGTTCACCTTGTTTTTAGGGACATTGCAAAGCGGCTGATCGACTCTTCACGTGACCAAAGGGCTGGCCTTTTCTTGGGCCAAAGAATTAGCATTGCCATTCAACGTGGTAATGCTGCTAGCCTTTTGGGCACTTGTCCCATTGAGAGCGATGCGGACGAGTTTTTTGATGCCCTGTGAGCATTGTACATATTATGTGTTTATATTTATTTCTAAGCTTTGTATATAATAAATACTTAATTTCTCTTATACAAATTACAACAATTTATAAACTTGTAATTAAGTGATACATTAATTTAACTTTTGCTTGCATTCCCCTCAAAGAATGTAAACAGAGCTCTTAACTAATCTGTATTTAAAACTAATTTAAACCGCATTGTTTGTCCACAGATACAGTAACTCTATCCGGTTGTACATTACTAAATCAAGTCGTGGCAAGTTGGCATGTGATGCGCTGAAGTTACACCCACCAGGCGTCCGTCAAGATGCTGGTATGTATTCACCCTGTACTCTACTGTAATTAGTAAAAATAATAATAGTAATAGTTATTTATTTGTCCATACTTTTTACACACACTAACATTGTATAAGCAAATAACAGGTATAATTGTACAAACGGTGGACAATAGAAAATATAAATTAACAAGTTGACTCCTAAACTAGGTAAATAATTACGTACATCTCAGAAGCCATATAATTCCTCCTCTGAGATGGACATTACAACAGGAACAAATACAAAAATAGCTTATATACGGAAACGAATAACAGTTTATAGGATAAAATGTATAATAGTTTTAGCAAAATAGAGCAAAATAAGTTAAAAAAAAAAGACAAGGAATGAAAATGACGGTTGATTATAATTTTTATTACGCAATTGAAAAATACAAAAATAACGAACTTCTAATTATTACAAAATTAAATTAATAAAGGCAGAATTGGCTATCCAAACGGGCAGAGGTTTCCCTTAGCAAGTGCACTCCACGATAAAAGTTGTTCCAAATTTTTTTTTTTTTTTTTTTTTCGGATTGGCATCTCGCAGGTCAACCTAGGAGGTTGTCGGCTGCTTAACCGGACTTTCCTGTGGTGCCTTAAAAATTATTATTTTTAGGGCCTCCAGCCAGGGCATAAAAGCTTACAAACTAAGCGACTACACGCTAAGGGCACCCCCTGTGGGGTACGAGCCTCGGCTTAGGGCGTCGCTGGGAGAGGACAGCAAAGGGACAGGCTGGATCGGATTTCCATTATTTAGGGACGAATTTAAAACTACAGGCTCAGCGGCGCGGGCTGGCACGAGCAAGGGTCGGGGAGGGGACGTACGGGGTCGTCGCGGCGGGCCTCGGCGGCGAGGACGGAATGACGGCGGTCTGTGTCTGTGTTTCTTAACTGTACTGGTGGCCTTATTGCTCTCCTGGAGGAGAGTAATAGCATCGTCAGGGTCGGTCAGAGTATGTCTCGGTCGTCGAGTCTTACTAATACGGGAGGGAGTGTACCGGGCGGCCGATACGATTAACGGGTTAGAGTGCTTCTCAGCAGTGTCGAAGAAGCGCTTGGCGGAGCGTTTCATGAACTGCTGGATGGTAGGTATTTTTAGATCGAGATGGAGGTTCTCGTTGCGAAGGTAAAAAGGGGCTCCTGTGATTCTTCGCAAGAAACGGTTTTGGAGGGTCTGCATCCTATGGAGACGGTATGGTTTCGCGTGTGCGAATACAGCACAGGCGTACGTCATGATGGGACGAATGCACGCCGTGTAGATGCGCAATTTGCACTTGAGTGACAATTTGCTGCATGCATTCAACATGAAGTAGAGCCTACCGAGAGCGAAAGCGGCGCGCGAACGTACCGTCTTTATGTGCTCTCCGAAAGTAAGATGGTGGTCCAGAATCACACCTAGGTATTTGGCTTGCTTCTCCCAAGGGATAGGCTTACCGAACATGGTTATCGGACTGGGCAGAGAGGGGGACGAACGCGGTTTGGAAAAGAGTACTGCCTGACTCTTGATGGGGTTTACCTCGATTCTCCATTTCCGGAAATAAGCGCCTAAGGCTTTTGCCGCGGATTGGAGGGTACGAGCTATGCAGTCTGGGTTACGACCCGAGTAATAGATGGCCGTGTCGTCAGCGAATAGAGCCAACTGAGCCTTTTTATCTTTGGGGATGTCGCTGGTGAACAGCGTGAAAATGAGGGGGGATACTACGGAGCCCTGAGGGACGCCAGCGCGTATCGGGTGGGGTGAAGAGAGCGCACCCTCGATGCGATAGCGAAAGGTGCGATTCGACAAAAAGTCACGCAAGATGAGCACGAGACGATCTGGCACTCCGAGTTGGTAAAGCTTGTATAGTAAGCCGTTGTGCCAGACTTTGTCGAATGCTTTCGCTATGTCAAAGAAGAGTGCACCCGTCATCAAGCCACGCTGAAAACCAGCGCTTATGTGCTCGACGATGCGGTGGACTTGTTGGACGCAGCTGTGTTCGGTTCGATAGCCAAACTGCTCGTCGGGAATGAGACTCTTTGCTTCGGCAAAGTCTTTGAGTCGCTTATAAATAAGCCTCTCGTAGATTTTGCCTAGAACATTGAGTAGACTAATGGGACGGTAACTGGTGGGATCAGACTTGGGTTTGCCTGGTTTCGGAATGCCGATAACGGTGGCCTCTTTCCATGCCTGAGGAAAAATGTTGTTGCTTAGAGCGCCATTGAAGATGGCGGTCATTAGCATTATGAGATGGGCGGGGAGGAGTTTGGACACCTTATTGGTGATACCGTCAGAGCCGGGGGCTTTCCGGGGTTTGAGCCTCTTGATAATATCGTGCACTTCGTCGGGAGTGACAGGAGGCAGAGGATAATCAGGGTCTTCAACGGGTGGGAGAGAGGCTCTACGTTCGACTTCGGCGTCGACCTCAGAAAGGTGAGCTTCGTCTACTGGTTGAGAGCTGGGGGTGCATTGAGACTCTAGGCTGTCGGCTAGACATTCAGCCTTTTCATCGTTGTCGAAGGCGACGCTACTGTCGGAACGAATGAGAGGGGGCATGGAGGCCTCGTTAGAAGAACGGAGCTTCCTCTGGAGTTCCCAGAAGGCTAGGTGGGTGGGCTCGAGTTCGCTAAGTGTCTTGTCCCAGCGGCTGGAGCGCAACTCCTCGATGCGTTTCTTTACAGCACGCTGTAAAGAGCGCATGTGAGCCTTGTTCGCATCGCAGGGGAAGGCACTGTACGCACGGACGGCCGCGTTCTTCTCGGTCAACAGATCACGCACATCGTCAGGCAGTTTCCAGCGATGATCGCTCATCGCCGGAACCTCCCTTGAACAATCGTTCAAGACGGATTGTACATGATTTGTGAACGAGTCGATCGCGCCCGTCGTGTCCGCGACTGTCACCAAGTGGTCGGGGATAGCGTCCAAGTGAGGCGACGTGGTGGATTGTAGGCTTTCGCTTACTTTCCTCCAGTCGGTAATAATTTGGGTCGGAGGGGGCTGGCTAGGGTCAGAGGGACCTGAACGGGGAGCTAGTTCTAATATCACTGGACGATGGTCGGAATTAAGCTCGTGTAGCGTCTCTATAGATTGCAAACGGAGGTTCACATTCTTGAGCAGCGCTATATCGAGGATGTCGGGAAGATGGTTGGGATCGTGGGGGAAATGAGTGGGAGTCATCGGGGCGATGACGTCGAAGTTCAGTTGAGAACAGAGGTTAAACACGATCCTACCTCTGGAAGAGGTCCTGTTACTATTCCAGGAGGGATGTTTGGCATTGAGATCGCCCGCCTGTAAGACGGAGTCACCCAGGCCAAGAAGAGCAGAAAGGTCATCCTTGAGGAGGATAGGATCATCCTCCGATGGTGATGGAGGGACGTATGCTGATATAATAGTTAACGGCTGATGACCGGTCATGCCGAGCCGACAGACAGAGACCTCGAGGCGAGCGAGGGGAGGAGGGTCCATAGGAATGCAGTACAGAGCCTTTCTATAGTATATTAGGGTACCGCCCTTGTGACAACGAGACCTATCATTGCGAACTATACGGTAGTTGGCAATATTCGGGTCACGATGATGGGGCTTAAGAAAGGTCTCCTGTATGAGAAGGATATCAAGTTGATGGTCGCGGAGGAAATTGGCGATCTCATCACGTTGGTTAGTAATGCCATTGGCGTTAAAGAATCCTAACTTAAGGGATCGGGGTTTATTAGTACACGGCCTTTCCTTATCCATTGGATTAGCAAGGGTAAAGTTTATCTAGGGCTTGCGTAATCTCCGGATACGCTTTGAACACCTTAAGGATGTCGCTAATATTTGCTTTACACGCGAGTATATCCCTAGCCATAGCTTCAGCAGCGGGGTTGCGGTAAATTTGGTAGGCGAGGTTGATGACTTCGCCTATCCTCTCGGTAGGGAGAGATGCAGGTACGCGGGAGGCTGAGGGCGCGGTTGAAACGGCGGGGGCGACCTTAGATGGGGCGAGGGCGGCCTTAGGAGCGCCGGTGGCGGCTTTAGGAGCGGCGGGGGCGACCTTAGGTAGGGGGGGCGTGGTCGCGGAGGCTAGGTTCGGCGCGGGGACTGGCGAATCCATCAGCGCTGGCATGGGCAGAGATTGGGAGGGCCTCAATGCAGGGAACGCTCTCTGATGATTCAGCGAGTTCCATGGGGAGGGCCTCTGAGGGCTGAGACGCTCGGGCATCTCTGAGGAGGGGATCTTAACAGAGGGGCTTTCCCTTTGTTGACGAGCGTTCGCACGCTTGGTCAACTTGGGAGAAGAGGATTTTGGGGCTTTGGGGCAGCCGCGGTAATTGGCGGGGTGACCTGATTGGCCGCATAGCACACAGCTGGGAGGTTCTGTGCACAGATTGCGGTCTTTCGGACGGGGGCAGTCAGCAGTTGCGTGCTCACCCAGACACTTGACGCATCTAGGGGTCGCGTAGCAATTGCGTTGGGCGTGACCGTAAAGTTGGCAGCGGTGACACTGTCCAACCGTATCGGATTTATAAGGCCTCTCGATAGAGATGCCCGACAAGTGACATACCGACTTTACTTTAAAGATCGGATGGTGGCCGTCGGTGTGATCGCACACGACAAGAACCGAGTCGTATGCAATCGCACCCCTAGCTTTGTGCAGACGATGCACAGCGGATGCTGGGACATTTTGCGACTGAAGGTCGGCGAGAATCTCTTCCGTTGAGATTTCTTTGGGGACGCGTCGGATTACCACACGGGTGGGTTTATCATCGGGCAGGGAATAAGTGTGGAACGAAATGTTCCTCACTTTTAACAGGGATGTAAGTTCCCTGTGGTCGTTCACCGTGGGAACTTGAACTTTGATACCCTGTTGGGTCGAGCGCGCGTTTGTGTATTTGATCTTACGATCGTTACACAATTTGGACACGTCGGTCCACTTCGCCTTGTCCTGGATGAACAAGGGAGGCGGGGCGGGGAGTTTCTTATTTGAAACCGAAGGATTGGGGGCAGCAGTGAACATGGGACTAGCGGGACGGCTGCCCTCTGGACGAGAGGTAGCTGAGACTGAGGGGGCCGAAACCGAGGGGGTGGAGGAGGGGGTGGGCGCGGCTACGGCTTTCTTGGCCTTGGTGGCCTGAGAGGGACTCTTACCCTTCTTTCTCTTGCCTCCCGGACCGACAAGATGGTAGTCGTCGTCCGAGGACGCGGAGGCAGAGTGGGCTTCCTCAGAGTCGGAGTGAGATGGCTCAGAGACAGGGACAGAGGTATCCATTGTTTCTGAGAAACATGGCGACGCAGAGCGCAGCTGCGTGGGAACAATGGTCGCGGGAACAATGGTCGCGGGAACAATGGGCTTGGAAACAATGGGTTCGGAAACAATAGGTGTTTCCGCGTACGGGCTTGTTGTCTTAATTGACAATAGGGACGGGATTTGCGGTGGCATAGAGGATGCCGCCACAGGTGTGCCTTCGTTGGCGTTATCGGGGGAAAAGGGGCTATCTAATATGTCACTGAAGTCAGCGACGCTAGCTTCGGCTGCTTTTCGGGACGCGGACGAGTTCTCTAGCCATGTGTCCAGATCGGCATGGAACTTGGCGCTTTGCCATAAGCGTGCCTTGACGTACGCTAATATATCAGCGTCCGACATGGTCGGAGGGAGAGTTAAGTTGGGGAGGGAATTTTGGGAGATTTAACTCTCCGGGAAGCCTAAATTATACCTAACACCTAACTCTAACTCCCCGGGTGGAGTGGCCCGGGGATGTGTAACCCTCCCTGTCGGGTGTAGACAGGGAGGTGAGTACCTATTGGTGAGCCCTAAGCTTGTAAACCCGTCGCCAGTCTTATTGTGCGAACGGGGCCCTAGCCAGTCTAGTGCGAAGGGTGTAGACACGCCCAACCGACACTAGGTGTGTAGCTGTGGAAGGAAACCAGAGACTAGGTTCGACTAGGAGACCCCCCAAGGCCGAAACACTAGCTCCCGACTCCAATTGACTGCCTCGCCCTGAAGGGGTTTGGCGGGTGTGATTGGGGCAACACCCACTCGGCTTCGTTGGCACCGCAAGGTATCCACCGAGTACCACGAAACTGTGGTTTTGCCCTGAAGGGGCCAAGTGAAGCTACACGACTGACTCTGTTTAAAGGAATATGAATTTCAGCCGTCGCCTTGAAAAAGGCAACTTTTGAACAGTTGGTTGCAGTCGGCTGACTACAGGAATCGTTGCGGCGGGCGCAGCGAGAGCAGGTGACGAGCGTAGCGGCAGAGCGTGGAGCGAAGCGGCGACACGTCCGTGCGCGGCGAGCGTCGAGCGAAGAGTCTGTTGTTCCAAATGACCGTGCAGCGACTTATATAGGCGTGCGGCGGCAACTATCTGCCATCCCTTCCTTTCGACGGGTGTGACATCACTCTTCTGCTAACACGGCCTCTCCTGACTGGAGGACGTCCTCGTGCTCCTGTGTCTGAGCCTGTGCTGAACTGGAAGTGCTTGGTACGGGTTCTGGCATCATCACACTAGAAGGCATGTTGTTGTCAGCTCGATCAGGCATGGACTCCCATGTCGTCATCATTACAGTCTGCACCTGAGAATAATTTAGAAACAGCTTGTTTATTTTAATTGTCAAAAATTACACGTAATTTCCGGAAAATACTTTTGTAGAAATTACGTTCACTGTAATAACGCAACTGAACCGCTGCAGACACCTCAATCGCGCCATCACAGTTAGTCATCTAGTTTTACAGTAAGATCGGGACTCCGGCTCACACCGGAGACACATCGACCCACTGAACCACGTTCACACATAATCACCGTAAGAAACATAGGCACGACGTTAGCATATTTCTTACAACCCCATATGGCATAGGCACGACGTTAGCATACCACATTCACACAAAATAACCGTAAGAAACATAGGCACGACGTTAGCATATTTCTTACAACCCCATATGGCATAGGCACGACGTTAGCATACCACATTCACACAAAATAACCGTAAGAAACATAGGCACGACGTTAGCATATTTCTTACAACCCCATATGGCATAGGCACGACGTTAGCATACCACATTCACACAAAATAACCGTAAGAAACATAGGCACGACGTTAGCATATTTCTTACAACCCCATATGGCATAGGCACGACGTTAGCATACCACATGGTCTCTACACTTGCATGACATAGGCACGACGTTAGCTTGTCAGCAAGTGTAACAAATTACCTTCGAAAAAAAGTCGCACACGTGTCAGGAGTCCACTCCCCTCGCCACGGCACCATAAACTCTGCCGCAGCCTGGGTCGATTTTCCATAAGAGCCCGCCAGCAGTTGCAGTTCATATCGACCATGGGGAAGCGCCTTGATCACACGGTATGGCCCGCGCATGCCCGAGTCGAGCTTGCCAGTGGTTTGTGCCTGTTTTATAACAAAAACAAATGAATTAATTTCAAATAAGCGAGGACTTCTGCGATCAGAGTTAGCAGTTGCGTCTTGCTGTTGCTGATTAGCATTTAAACGCTCGGAAGCTCTGTCTCTGCATCTCTCTCAACGCTTCGCGGTTGGGATGAGAGTTCTCCAGGGCGACATCTTTGACTAGGTGTCGTATGAGCGGTGTAGCCGCTTCAATACCCACTATAAGATTCAAGGGAGACAACTTGGTAGTTTTTTGTTTTGTTATGTTCAAAACCAGTTGCAGTCGCCACATAACATCTGACCATTCGTTTTTCTTATGAATGCATTCTATACGAACCATGTTTAATAACGTTCGACAATAACGTTCGACTTGCCCGTTGGAATGATGCATCTCAGCATCTCAGGAGTGATGAGGTGCATGTCAATGCCTAAATCTGTAACAAGCTTCGTGAACTCGGAGCTCTGGAACATGCGGCCACGATCTGCTACAATTAATCTTGGACTACCAAACAGAGAAATTACATTGGTAAATAGTCTTTTTAATTCGTTAGCATCTTGACCAAACATAGGGTACAACAGGCAATATTTAGAAAAAACGTCTACAACAATTAAAACGTACTTGTAACCATTAGACTGAGGCAATGGACCTATGGAATAATTTTGTAATGGAAGCCGTCTTGGTTGCAAAACTAGCTAGGTAGCGACGAAAATAGCTTGCGTGGAATTGGTTCCTCAACCAAATCTCGGACCTTTCCATCGCTCGGCTATACCTGACCTTGACTTATAGTACGTCGTAGGTATTCTATCTTTGTCGATAAGAAAGAGCACTTTAATAATTCACTGAAATCCGAATAATTGAAACAGATAGCCAAATAACTTTAAAGTAAGTAAAATGAAAATAAAAAGCAATCAAGCAAGTTACAAAGTCAAAATCGCCTTCTACAGTAAACAAATCGGAACGTACTCACCAGAGTTTACCAATGTATACTTTACCACATAAAATTACCACTTACACAACAGCAGTACTTATAATTAAACCGTTACAAAGAAACCGTTACTTTTATTTTTTCAAGTTGAATAGCCAAACTGCCTCAATTCAGAAACCGGAACGGATCAGGGCACGTGAGAACCGTATCCCACTTCTGATTTTAGCAAAATAGAGCAAAATAAGTTAAAAAAAAAGACAAGGAATGAAAATGACGGTTGATTGTAATTTTTATTACGCAATTGAAAAATACAAAAATAACGAACTTCTAATTATTACAAAATTAAATTAATAAAGGCAGAATTGGCTATCCAAACGGGCAGAGGTTTCCCTTAGCAAGTGCACTCCACGATAAAAGTTGTTCCAAATGACCGTGCAGCGACTTATATAGGCGTGCGGCGGCAACTATCTGCCATCCCTTCCTTTCGACGGGTGTGACATCACTCTTCTGCTAACAATAGATATTATGCAGCGATTGTGACAAGTTTTTGGTGTTGTCATATGGCAGATTTTGCAATTAATGAAATAATTTCGTTTTATGAGTGAATTTGTTTAATGTATTTACACATTAAACAAATTCACTGCTGATCAGACGACCTTATGGCTTATTGTAATTTTGAGAATTTAAGAATTGTATTCTTACTTTCCTTCTTCTATTATAAACGCGGAAGCTTGTGAGGATTTTTGTTAGGTACTCTTTCACACATATACCACTGAACGGAAATAAGTTGGGATTTGTCACTCATTTAAATATTGGTCTAGCTTAAGGTGAAAGCGCCAGGGTACCCCGCGCAAAATTCAAATATTCTTACGTTATTTTTTAAATTTTTCAGCCCTGTATTTAATTGTATGGTAATCAAAAATGAAAACCGGGAGTAACAACACACATAACAACACGAACACGTACACGTAACATAACTCTCCAAGTTAGCATTATCCGTAAATGGGTCTATTTAATGAAATATGACATTTACTTACGGGTTATTAATTAGATGATTTCAATTATTATAATGCTGTAAATGCATATTTGTTACTCACGCGTTTTATTAAAACAAATTAGACGCGCAAACAACCTGATAATCACTTCAGCTTATTATTGGTCCACTGTTGGACATAAACCTCTTCCGCATCCAGCCACCACCGCGGCGGCTACCTTCTTCAGGTCATCGGTCCATCGGGCTGGAGGACGTCTCATGCTGCGTCTACCAATTCGCGGTCTCCACTCCAGGACAAGTCTGCTCCATCGGCCGTCGGTCCTGCGACAGATGTAACTAGCCCACTGCCACTTCAGCCTTCCTCGTTAGGAAAATTTCTACAACCTGATACTAAGCTGCAAATTGCAAAAAAAACGTAAGAAAATTTGAATTTCGCGGGCTACATTGGCGCACCCCCCTTTACACATAGTATTATTTTTATACCATGTGTTCCCTTGGCATAATTAAGTACTTTGGCTTGATTTCCAAGTCTACGCAGACGATGTCGCGGGAGAAACTAGTAATTACTAAACCTTAAACAAGATTTAAATTGGATTTGTCTTTTGTTAATTACGAAGTGAGCAGATTAGTTTTCTTTCGTGAGAGCTCTCCAATCTATAGTAAAATTAAGGCCGTGGCAAATGATTACTTATACTCTTTCTGACTCCTGACGACATCTTAATTTAATGCCTATAATACTAATTAGTTTCGCACAAAACATTTCTCACATCATTAGGCATTGCTTAAAATTACGACCGATATTGGCCGATGCATAATATTCGAGGTTTCCTTAGTGTGTTATTACACCAATCGATCGATGCCATCGATCGACGTTGATCGATTGGTGTGGTAGCTTTGGCTGATCGACGGATACCGTTCGACTAACTAATCGATCGATTGCCAGTCGATGGCATCGGTCGTCGTTGATCGAATAACTCCGGCTATAATCCATTACTAATAATAATCAGCAGCTCGATCGACGTCGACTAATCCATTCTACCATTGATCGATCGTCGCTCGATAATCGATCAATTGGTATGGTAACACCCTTATATTCGTAATGTCAACCTTTAAACGCCTACTGCTGGGCACAAGTCTCCCCCAAGGGGGGATTCAACCGTAATCACCATGCTTGACCGGTGCTTGTTGGCGATCGCAGTAGGTGTTATGGTACTCAGAAGGACGCTGCTGCCTATTCCCTGGTCAATATATTCCTCTGTCGCCTTCTACGACACCCACGAGTAGAAATGGGATTCGCAAATTAGGCATTACCTAACTAGACGTTGCTTAATTTCACTCAGTGAAAATGAAAATGATGCTGGCTTTTTTCTTTGAGACTAGAATTCAGAATGTCTAAAAAATAAAATTATTATTTTATAAATACATAATAGAAAGTAGAGTACTAACTTGATTAAGGATTTAAAACCGAACCTTTCCAGGATAAACAAAGTTTTTCTTAGATTTTTTTAGAAAACGTTTTATTGGTTTAACCTTTAAATATTTCTGTTGGATAAAGTTATTTGTATTAAACTCGGTTTGGTTCTATTTGACTAGTTTGGTTTCAGTTTCAGAACGTATGTAGGAAGCAGTAAGTTCAACAAACAACATCTTTGTTAACTCACGTCTTTGAGATTAACGGCCAAATACTTAAACAATACTCAATTTTAAAATGCTGTTTCGTACTGTCACCGTGACTTTGACATAAAGTAATAGAGACAGCACGAGTCTTAACGGCGTCTTAACATTTCAGCGTTTGAGTATTTGGCTATTAGTTCTGTACCAGAAAATTATGCGTCGAATTTCGATCAAGCCACGTACGCTGCAGATATTAAAGTGCAAAAGGTTCTCATAGTCCGATCGGACGGCAATCAGACAGGATCGGAGGAAGAGTTCAGGCGCAGGACCAACTGCTTTAAGGTGCGTCCAGACCTGGCTAATGCACCGCTCACGAGCCACTTGCGAACTGCGTGCGTGAATTTTATGTTCGTACGCAGCCCCTGCGATGTCCGCGCGCCGCTCGCGCGCAATCTGCGCTCCGTACTCGAGCGGCGCAGGAGGTGCGCGCGTGCCGCTTGCGATGCACCTCCCTCGCCTCGTCCGGGTCTCCAGCGTTGATTTGTCCGTAGATCTACGTACTTTAGGTTTTGTCTACGGACACACGAATTTTAGTCGCAAATCTACGGATTTTTGGTCGATTTCATCCACCCGACCCAAATATTAGTATAAATACTCAAATTAAATAAAATTTTAGGTAAAATGAGACGTTAATCCAAAAAAAGGTAGTCTTGCGACCTGCGTTTCGTTCTTTGTTAATTTGTCTGTAATACAACATCATACCATAAGTCCAACCAAAGACTATTTAGTTTGATTAGCGAGTAACGTAAAACAGAATAAACTATTCGTGATATTTCGTGATTCGTTGACGGTTGTAAAATTATTTTAGGTTGCTGAGAATGTTACTGAGAAAACCAGAATCGTGAGAGTGACACCGACAGTAACAACGATTGATCAATACAAATTAAAAAAAAATGGTCTTTTGCTTTGTCTTGGAGATTTTCCCGCAGATTTTATTATGTAACAATTTCTTTACCGGCACGGAATCAGGTTTAAGGTCAGTCCATCTTTAAATACATAGTCAGATTTAGCTTTAAAAAATGTCCGTAGATCTAAGGATTTTTGTAGAGGCAATCTACGGACTTCTACGGGTTTTGAAAAAAATGGATTTGGCAACACTGCGCGTCTCGTTACAAACATACCCGCTCAGTTCGTTTTTAAATGCCAGAGACTATATACGTGTTGTCATGGAGTGGACAATCGAAAATTGATTACGGTTAAGGGGCTGTTAAACGACTTTTACAGATTTTAAACTGACAATCACGTCAAAACGTGCAGTGTAAATGATTTGAAAGAAATATATGTTAAACTAGAACATTCTCTTAATCACTTAGTAAGTGAATATTTTTAATTATATTCATATTATATAGTTTAATTAATACGTGAAGTTGTGTCTCACGCGGACAAAACATTGACAATCACACAAAATCTACCAGGTATAATTAAACGAAACTTACACCATCTTACAGACAATTTTATTATCTATCTTTTAGTATACGCCTTTTTTTAATTTTGAAAGAATACTACTTTTATTTAATTTTTTCGACTGAGAGTTTTGGACGCAAAACTGACGCAGAACGGACGCAGTCTGCGTCTAAAACTTTCAAAATTTAGTCAAATAAATTAAATAAATGTAGTATTCTTTCAAAATTTAAAAAAAGGCATACTAAAAGATAGATAATAAAATTTTCTGTAAGATAGTGTAAGTTTCGGATAATTATACCTGGTAGATTTTGTGTGATTGTCAATGTTTTGTCCGCGTCAGACACAACTTCACGAGTTAATTAAACTATTTAATATGAACTTAATCAAAAATATTCACTTTCTATATGATTAAGAGAATGTTCTAGTTTAACATATATTTTTTTCAAATCATTTACACTGCACATTTTGACGTGATTGTCAGTTTAAAATCTGTAAAAGTCGTTTAATAGCCCCTTAGGAGCGCGTATTCGATTCGTGACGAAAACTTCATGTTTTCGCGTTTTGTCCAGAGCAATATCGTAATGATGTGAGCAGATTATTTAAAGACAATTATCAGTTTTAGAAAGTCTTGATTTAGACAGCTACAGAGTAAAAGTATAATTTTTAATTATGGTTTTTTAAAGCGAAGACAATCCTTTCATAGCGTTTTACGAAAATAGACGTCAGCGTTAACTTTCTGGACCAATACAACCATTACAGTATGCCAAAATATTATGTTTTATGCGTTTAAAAAAAAAAATACAGTCTTAAAGTGTACTACAGAGCCAAAATTACGAAAATATTACTATTATGTATTAAAAAACAATGTTGAAAAAGTACAAAATCGGTTCACTTTGTCAATTTTTTTTCACCAGTATTTGAATAAAAACATAACCGATATATTTATTTTATGAAAATAAAGGTTGTGTTTAATATACAGAATATTTTTCAGTCCGTTATACGAACTCATTTATTTTAGATAATTGTTTTAAAAAGCCCTGTAAAACATCGCGCGCTGCTGTTTGCCGATCAATTTCAATGATTCGTGCTTATTTCGTGCGTATTTTTTTTCTGATGTAAGTACACAAACAGACCATTGTATTGTACATATGATTGTCAATGCTGCTACGCCGTTCTAGCAATCGTTTGAGCAGATTTTGAGTTACACTAAATCGAATACGCGCCCTTAATTGAAACATATAGCAAATTAACAACTGAGGTTCTTAGTTCAAACGCGAAAGAAGCTATGTGTGCACGAGTTGCTCGCTCGCTGCACGCGCACCCCACTCGAGCCTTGCTAGAGTTGCACTAGACCGGCGCACCAAACGTAGGTAACCGCACGCGAGCAACACGCGCGCAGTGCACAAGCGGCTCGCGAGCGGCGCATTCGCCAGGTCTGGACGGACCTTTACGTTTCCCGAGGCACGGGGTTGTCACACCGGCGACTTCCTAAATTCGGGCTGCCACTAAGTAATTTCTAATGGAATAACCGACCAAGTGCGTGTCATACCTCGCGTAATGTAGGGTTCTGTGGTTGCCATACTTACTATTATGTACACAGACTATTACTCGTAACCTTGTAAAGCTTACTTCGCTGTGATAGTTTTTTTTTCGAACTTCGTCATATATACTACCTACTACAGTGAATTTATTCACATCTCCAAAAGCATAACTAAAACGAGTAGGTACACAAACGGATCCCATATGCAAAACAAATGTTTTTACAAATTCTTAATATTTTTGAAGGACCCATCGACATATCGACACACCAGATAAAGCTTAAAAAAACATCCCCACTTCACATGTAAAGGATTTGACTATAGAACTCCCAAAACCTAATAAAACTTTGCCTGACTCAACAGTCTTGCTTGCAGCAACGGGACAGTTCCAAAACCCCTGTATAAAAAATAGTGTTCGTGAAAAAAGGGACAAATAAAGCTAAGAAGATCACAATCATACTATTAGTGTCTAAACACACTATGCCGAAGTTATGCGACCTAAGTTTGGCGGCTGATTTTACGTTCCGACGTATTCGGCTGATATGACACATCATAAGTGCTGAACTTACGCGGCAGAAATTCAGTTCCGCAACTTAGTGTGTATTTAGTGTCTCGAGCGCTGTCTTGACGTCGTGTCGTGTTATCTACACAGTTGGACAGACAGACGCAAAACAAAGTGATCTTGTTATTAATGTGTGCTCACAGATTAAGTTGCCGCTGAACTTACGCCCGACCGAAGTAAGGCTGTACGCTATGACGCGACGTAATTTCGGCATAGTGTGTCGTCAGTAATTCAAATAGCATTGGAGGCGTAATTGTGCTGAACTTCGGTCGCGTAACTTCGGCATAGTGTGTTTAGACACTTATAGCATGACCCACGGGTTACCATCAGACCTCTAAATTACTAAACAAAAACAAAGTTTTCTACGCGATAATACATATATTCCCGTTTACATACGTAAAGTGTCGTGGAAGAATACTTAAATATATTTTATGTAAGACTCCACACATAAATGAAGGTGATACATCTACATATAAAAAGCAGAGTGCGAGGTCGACTGAGATAAAGGTATCCTCACACAAAAGAACTTATTTACTTTTACGAGAGCACCTTTAATATTATTTTCTTGAATCATTTTCGCTTTCATGTCTGAGGAAAATACTTGGTAATTTATATACCTGTTATATTATTTTGTGTGGTAGCCCTAATTTGGCCCACCTGGTACCTATCTTTATAATAAGTAATCATATCATAGAGGTATTATCATTCATAGTTATGATTTGGGTCGTAATAGGCCGGGATCACGAAAAGTACTTAGGTAATGATTGAGGCAGATTTTACCCAAAATGGGACAGCTTAATCTTGCGGGTCAACAGAAAGGGATTTGTTTGATATGAAATTCTTCTCAAATAACTAATCACATAAGTGGGTGCTTTTAAACCACATTTAAATTAAATACGTACACTGTCCGCGTATCTGTACTGTCCCAGCAATAAGAAAACCCAGATTATTTTAATAAAAACCATTCCGACCAGCTTTTATGGCGCGCTATAAAACAAACATAAATCCCTATGTAATAAAATTCAATTTGAGCGCTACGCATTAACGAGAGATATAAAGAAAACTAGGGTATAAAATCAAACTTTAAAAGGAATATTATTCCGTACATTTGTACGGTTTTCTTTTCTCATATCGGCAAAAGATGCACGTGATTAACAATAGTCTAAGAGCCGTGGAAGATCGACCTTCACCCATTAGATAACTTGATGAGACATATTTTTTGATAAGGCATATTCTGTGTTAACACCCAGAAACAAAACAAAACTATCAGTTGAGATGAAATTAATTCGGTTATGAAAAGAGTGAAGGTAATGAAATAAAATTGATTAAAATTAATTCAATTAAAAATAGCTATGTAAACTTTTTGATAGGCAAATTATCATAGGCATGTTTGTTAATAAAGTATGGGTATTTGATAAAAAATATGTCTCATCAAGTTATCTGATGGGTGAAGGTCGATCTTCCGCGTCTCCTCTACTACCAGTGTTGTTTTGATATAGCCAGTCAGAAGGCTGGCAGCGGGTTTAACTGTCAAGAGAGCGCCTGTTGTACCTATTAAAGTCATCGTCATTCATAGAGGCTCTTCAGGTGTTGTGTAAGTATAAAGAACAGGGGTGTGATTCTGTAAGACCTCATTCTAAACTTCGAATCTGAATCCGCTGTGAGTTTCTTGATTGCCATTCTAAAAACTCGGTTGATAATTCGAATTTACACGAGCGCCACCCTTGTGAGCATGTCAGCGAGTTGAAATAAATTGACAGGGAGATTTTGACAGATAAAGTTTGAGATGACGTAAGAAGAGGCATTCTGTAAGGAAATTTCCCCGTCACTTCGACGCTCACTTCGCACTCAAACCCGATTCAAAGTGTCAAATATATCAAGGTCATTTTGAACCTTATGCGAAGTGAGAGTGAACAGCGATGTGAGATACGAGAATCGTCCTACATTATACGCTGGTGATTAGGTCGTGGGAAAGTAAAAAAATTGTTCGGATCAACCGGTCACTATGGTTCTATTCAATTTCATACTTAGACTCCTCCGTGTCTTGGGAAGCCTGTTAAGCCATTGGTCCCGGCTGCCATTCGTAGATCTTTGACAGTCGTTATAGGTGGTTAGAAGCCCGAATATCAGACAAGCAGTCTTATCAAGGGGTATCGTTTTACCCAGTTGTGGAAATCAAACAGGCAGTCGCTCCATGTAAAACATTGGTATTCAGCTGCATCAGGTTAGACTGGAACCGACCCCAACATGGCTGGGAATATCCTAGGCAGATGATGATCCGCTAGCAATTATCACACTCGTCACACTGCAGTACAAATGCTCCTTCTTTTTCAGAAAAAATGGCCACGCTACGGCATGCTGGCAATATCAGAACCTTGAACCAATAACCACCATAAAAAAGTATGATACCGTAACGGACGTAATAACACATTTATCGAAGGCTCGAAGCCGAAACTTACATGATATTCCATCAAAGCGATATTGTATTTTTTGTTCTGGATAAAAAATGAGATTTAAATGTTATAACTTTCTTATATCTATGGTTATAACTAAAGCTTCAATACCCACACGACCCCAGTACAGTTATATGTACTGTACAGTCGCCAAAGGAGATAAGTTATAGCCAGGGTCGTCTAGTTGATGTTTACTTAGAAAATGATAGATGTTTTCTATTTAGTCTCTATTAATTTTATTTTATAACTATATTCTACGATCCTGGTTACTTATCTCTTTTGATGACCGTACCCATAGATATCCGTGACCGTGTCTGTAACCGCTAGCATTTCAGTGATTATATTCCCATCAAAAATAATAGTAATTTTTCAGCAATAACTTTTGCTGTAAGTTACATCGTTTGATGGGTAGTTATCAGTTATGTGATCTGACTTTTTAAGCCCCGTATACGACCAGTTCAGATTGATATCTCTAGATAATAATTTATTATACTATCAACATTTTAAACTCAGTAAAGAACATGACTGAGTTGGAAAATGTTGCAACACCAACATAAAAATGCTAGACGGACTCTAAAAACTATTATGAACCGTACTGCAAGCCGACAGCCAGGAAATATAGCCGTGGCCTCATAATAAGACAGGCTATAAATATGAATGTTAGCCGCGGCAGGGTAGAGACCGAGTCCGCGGGACCGCAGATGATAACAGGGTAGAGGTAACTTAGTGCATTTGTTACTCCACTACTACGGTTTATAACTAGATATTGCAGCTGACTTAATATTTTTAAATAAAGACTTACATTTCGTAGATCTGCCAGTTTAAAGTAATGAAAAAAAAAGTAAAAAAAAAAAGAATATTGTGTACCTAATGGTTTTTGTAATGGTTTTGCACGCCATTGCGTGAAAAACCATTACACATAATAAATAATATATAAAATATATACCTCATTAGGTATATATTATAACGACACAATGACATGTTAATAGGTACTTAGAAATATATATACTGTATTTCAGTTAAATGCAATGCAATAGGTACATAAAAACCGTCAGGATCAATTTCTTTAAATTACAAGAAAATCGCATCAAGATCCATTGTTTCGTTTAGAAGAACTATGACTTGGTTTTAATTTTGGAGGAGCAGGCTAATGGGATTAAAGCTGGTCATTTTGGCAATAGGGGTAAAATATAGGTTGGTTAAAACTGAAAAATAGATAGGGAAACAAATGTTTTGTGTTACATTAGTAGTTCTTATAATCTTTTCCTAGATACTAATTAATAAACTGTCATGAATAGGTCGCTTTTTGACCGTATATTCATGTTTATGACCACAAGGCTTTTAACATACATACATAGGTACTACCCTACTTATATTATACATAATAAAAATAAACGTCCTTCTCACCATAACTATTTAACGAAATTGTTTACCAATATAATTTGATTGCTATCATAAATGAATAGGATAGTACTGCAACGAACAAAATATTATGAGCGACTAAATGTTGTTTAATTTATGCAAATAATCCAATTATGGTCACGCAATTAACTTCTTCTATGTGTATGTAGTGTTTATGCATTGAAGCAGCTGCAATCTAACCGTTTTAATTTAATAGTAGTCCATGCATCAGATTAAATAAATATGTATCAAATTGACAATACATTAAAATAACCTCCAGTGGAGAGTAGTAGATATTTACAGATCTAACAGATATAGTACATGTACTTCGGTCATCGTTTTCTTAAAAAAAGTGAAAAGTACCATCATCATCATCACCACTTCAGGTCCACTGTTGGACATAAGCCTCCTCCATGGCGCGCCATTTTTTCCGGTCCTCTGCCTCCGTATCCAGCCACCACCGGCTACCTTCTTCAGGTCATCGGTCCATCGGGCTGGAGGGCGTCCTGGCCTATCGATTCGCGGTCTCCACTCCTGGACAAGTCTGCTTCATCGGCCGTCGGTCATGCGAAAGACGTGACCAAAAAGTAGCATAAAAGTGATAATTTTTAAGAAGCTTTGTCTCTGTGGGGTTACTCTGTGGCGCTAAAAATCGTAAAATT
Source organism: Charanyca ferruginea (assembly GCA_947361185.1). Lineage (NCBI taxonomy): Eukaryota > Metazoa > Arthropoda > Insecta > Lepidoptera > Noctuidae > Charanyca > Charanyca ferruginea. Next base: position 13,266,909 of record OX376076.1, read on the forward strand.
TAAAAAACATGAAAAGATTTCCATCCCGCATACTTTTCTGGTGTAGGTGTAAACGTTACGTTCGGTGTAGGTACCCTGGGCAATTAGCCCTTTTACGGCCTTTCTGATTGGCTAATATTTTTACTATATAATGAGATAGTTATTCTTTTTTTTTTGATGATACAACAGTTTTGTATATATAGGTTAAATTGTTACAAGGTCTTTAAACGTTGAATATCGCCCTCTGTCATCGCCTTCTCTCAACTATGTTGGGCAGTGGCGGGGTCTTCACACAAGCCAAAAAGCCAAGCTTGCACTAATAAGATCAAAACATGAGCTAATCAATAATTGAACAAGTTGCTGGTGTTTTCTTTCGTTTAAAAATTGTCGGGCTTGCCCTAAACTTGACCCCTAGGCACGACTGATTTTGGGGTAGGTTTCCAGTCTTACCGGATGCAGCTGAATACCAGTGTTTTACAAGGAGCGATTGCCTTTCGGACTTCCACAAGCCAGTCACTGGGTAACACGATACCCCTAGGTATGGATGGCTGGTTGTCAGACTTTTTAGCTTCTGACTACCCATTATCACTGTCATAGATCTACGAATTACACATGATTTCGGAGGCACAGAGGGGTCTCGATGCTCACCCATCCAAAGACCGAACGCGGCAAGCGTAGCTTAACCATGACCGATTGATCCGTACGGTTTTAACCTGTTGTTATATAAGCCTGATAAAAAACCATGATTATGATAATAATTACTGTTATCACCACGCTAGAAACGAATCGCTGATCTGCTTAGGAAAAAACAGATCTGCACCTTCGAGAGATAATCATAAATTCACGGCTTCAAAAGCTGTTGATTATGTAAAACAATAAACAGACGAACAAATACAATCGTGGGCTTAGCATAGACAAATAATTTATCATCTCTCAAAGGAAGGACAGACCTGCCTGCTGTGATAATAAAACATTCAAGGTTTGAGAGTGTACCGGTGTATATATGTGTATATAAATGTCTATATAAGTACGGTCGAACAAGGTATTTGGTTTTGCAGACAAAAATATTCATCTTTCTACTTACTACACTTGCAATATTTTATTTTATTTCATTTTTTTTTCGAACTTTAAACGAGCAATTCTTGTATATGTCGTATCCGGTCAATAGTATGAACGTGAAACGCAAAGACAATAAATAGTCTATGGCGAAACAACGGATCGCAAGCGCCACCACCATTTTGGCGCGCTTCTACAGAGTCGTGATGTTTTCAGCCCACAGCGAGCAGGACATTCAGAGTTCAGTGTCTGATCGCAACGGAGCTAATACGTCCCGAAACTGTACTTACGATTCGTTGTTGAAGTGAAGTGCCTATGTCTATGTCTAAGTGAACCTATGTCAATGTTAATTATAGTGTCTGAGTTTATTTTAAATTAATTGTGGTTTTAATAAACGCCGTGTCCTGTATCCTATACCCAGTGTGTTTTCATTGCACGAAACCCATATTCTGCCCACATGATGACTGAATCTAAGGGACTAAATCCTGACTGATCCGACACATATAATAATCTGAATCTCGGAAACAGCTCCAACGATTTTCATGAAATTTAGTATGCAGGGGGTTTTGGAGGCGATAAATCGATCTAGCTGTTTCATTTATTTTTTAAATTAAATACCGGGTAAAGCTCGGTCGCCCAGATATTTAAATATTGTTAGTGTAGTAGAAAGATGAATATTTTCTCCTGTAAACCAAATAAGTTGTTGGACTTTACTATAACGTAAAGTGTAACTTTTTTGCCTTGTCTTATTTGTACAGTCAGCAAAAGAGATACGTATGCAGGGTGGTCAGATATATAGTTAAAGTTTACTTAGAAACCGATGAATGTTTTTAAATAAAAAAATAATAATAATAGAGAATAAACATTTCAATGATTTAATTAAATTTCAATCGAAAGCATTAATTGGTTTCTAAGTAATCTTCAACCATTTACGATGACCTGCATGCCTATCTCTTTTGCTGACTGTACCAGAAGTCTTTTCTTCTTTTCGAAAGGATGGTACCTATTTCATGTTTTTTTTTTGTTAGAGTAGGCCCAGTAGGTAGCTACATTTATAGCAGAATTAGTGGCGTTTTTAAAGTCCTATAAATAGTGCAGCTATTACGAAATATTGTATCTGGTAAAGAAATAACATTTTGATTGAACCGAATATGTATTTAAATGGTTATGGCGAAGTAGTTTGGGATGTATTCATAATATACCTATCGTTCTTATACAGATTAAGATTTTCTAGCCGATATAAATAGAATGTGATTGTTACGTACATTGTGCGTACATTCGTAAGTTCCGTAACGTGTATGTTTACCAAATAAGATACATACCAAGTAATAAGAAATACACTATAGGTACTTGTTGCTTGAATAAATAATAAGTCAAATCAAATCCTTAACGATGATGTTCCAGTAACAAGGTAATTTTTTTTTATACGATTGTTAGTACCTAATGATATCTATTCTCTCGACGTTTCCTCGGGATCGTAACTAATGAGCTTTCTTTTAATATTCGAGGTAGAAAGGTGGTCCCGGTAGATCAGGGGTAACTTCGTCTTGAATCACAAGCAGTTTACATGTAGATCTTGTTTCGTCTCCGATATTTTAGTACCATACTAGCAGTTTGTTTTTGTTTAATTTTAGGGTATTTATTTATTTATAACAATAAGCTTACAGTTTGCACCAAAACGCTTATGTCGTGTCAGTTTTATAGTTTTTTTTTGTCAGGTATATCTAGATTCTAGAAGTAGGTACCTATTGTAGGAACTAAATTATAATAATAATTACTCATCATCATCATCACTTCAGTGTAGGTACTATAGATAGGTCAACTGTTGGACATAAGCCACTTCCATGGTGCACCATTTTTTTATTTTTTAAATTTATTATTCAGCAAGCTACACTACACTACAGACTAAGATCTTTATTAAACAATGTATAATGGGCGCTATCATTTGCCATTTAAAAGCTTCCACATATAAGATGATTTATTATTATTTTATTTTATTATTGATACTGTAAGAATCGCGCATTCTTCTATTTTGAAACAGTGTTTATCTAGTTAACCTGTAGAGAATATAGGTTAATCCTCTATAGTACCTACCTACAAATATTATGGTTGTATAATAAAAATATTTTATTCAAAACCATGTCAAAATATTATAAAGAACTGAAAACAATATAAATAAGAATAACTCATTTCAAAAGTATTCGTTGGATAAAAAGAAACGAATGGACTTCATAAGCTGTAGAACATTCCCATAAAGTACGTTTTCCCCGCAGATGGCTAAAACGGTCTCCCTCTAGCCACCAAGAAACAAATATATTGCGATTTGCTCCTTCATTTTCTCGCAAGGTATTTTATTGCGTTGGGCAAGCTCATAAATTTCGTAGTCACTCACAGAGAAAAATAAGGTCTAACCGAGGCTCAGAAGAAATTGGTGCGAAAATTTCTTATTAGTTTATTTTTATTACATAAGCCGATGGGTCATTTTGACTTGTTACTGCTTGTATGAAGAATATTATTTTTGGATAGGAATCTCTCCTAATATTTCTTTATTAGAATCTACAGTTTTGTAGACACAGTTCCGATAAAGATTACTTTTATGAGGAAAATGTAGAATAAAATGAAATAAAGTATGAAACTGCTTTCGTATTAATAAAAGTTTTAACACTTTCACATGCAAAGCTTAAAGAAGCTTTTGTCTGGAAGAACAAATCTCGTACATTGTTGTACGAGTAATACATACTTTAGAAGTCTAGATTAAAAATAGGCATGAGTAAGTAAGTATAGTACTTTAAAACGATCCTAAGTTAACGACATTCCAAAATAGAAGTAATCAAAATGGCTTCAAGTGAATACCTAGGAGGGCAAGACGCGCGACGGTCGCTTCCGACAAACTTTTGAAACGAAACGGCATTTCTAATTAAAACATCCCATGTCTAGTTCCACAAATAGATACCAGCGCTAGCCGAATATAGGTACTATACGTATATGTAATAAGGCTTATCTATAAACAGCATCAGCCAAGTGGTATTCTTAATTTATTTATTTATACTTCATGTACAAAGGTACAAAGGCGGACTTAATGCCTTAAGCATTCTCTACCAGACAACCAAGGATGGTGAAGAGATAACATGGCAGGTGCATTACAAAAAGTAATATTATATAGACTTCAATTTGAACAGCAATCCGCTCACAGTTAAATACGAATAAAAAAATTATGAATAAAATAAAGGCTTTTGAACAAAATTCTTTATTTTAAAAGGTTCAAAAGCCTTTATTTTATTCATAATAAACATTTCAGAAATTACAGTTTATTTTTGCGTTGTTACCACTCGTGTTCGATACTTTATGCTACCACAGTTCGTTTGTTATTTTAGAATGTTGTTATTCGAGATAAATACAATGCAGAACAAAGGTTTTGTTACCATCGAGTAATTGGTCCAATATAGTTAAAAAACATCTTTATCAGAAAATCTGATATCACATATTGGAGCGGTGTGCGAATGCAAAGCACAGATTGATTGCAAAGATATAAAATAGCTAAATTGGACAGTGATAAACTGGTTGGTACGCTGTGCAATATCAAACAAATTGGTTAATAGGAAAAGCTTAAACGATTTATCGAAACAACATGTACTCGTATCATTAAACGAAACGTGAGTATTGTTACACATTATAGATTGAGAACAACGGTTTAACTCACTGTGTTACCGGGTTCATCCGGCTAGTGTCGATGGCATACGGCCACATTTCTCCAGGAGTTCCACAGGATGACACACCGCCCGTCGCGTTCCTGCGGAGAAAGGTGGCCGTATGCCATCGAAACTAGTCGGACGAACCCGGCAACACAGTGAGTTAATCCGTTTTTCTCAATCTATAATATGTACCTACTCGAATCGCTGCACACATCTAGTTTTGTGATGTTTACATAGAGAAGTAGGTACCAGCAGCAATGACGGTGGCATATGGCAGATCAATACAAATACAAATATCAGGGATCCGAGGTTACCGAAATTCGTGTGATTTGTGTACGAGTACGTTGGCGCTCCCGTTCTGTGACCTACAAACGGGACGCGCGGAATTTTTTATATGCAGACAGACTGCCGTTTGTGCTCAACATTCGTTTGAGCCTGCACCCAACCTAAATATATATGACTTTTATGCCAATTGGAGTCAGGTACTTTGATGACGTCTTTTGAAGTTGTTTTATGTCTGAGCAAAGGAAAGCTGGCTTTACACCATACACCCATGGTCATTGGCCCGAAGCTAGCTATTTCATGTTATTTTTTAGGAGAACCCAAGTTAAATTCAATTGCTAGTTGAACAATAATAAATAACTAGGTATATATTTTGTTATAATTGCGCTAACGCAACAAGTAGATGTTGAAAATGCAACAACATTACCGAATCACTCAACAAGGTAGTAAAAAGTTCTTTAAAAGTTGTTCGTACACACAAACCTTTTTGCAAAAATAAATAAGAGCTATGTGAGGTTTCGTAAAAGTTGTCGCTCTTGTGTTCCGATCGATTCAAACGAATTGCGCCGTCATAAATATTTTACGCTTGCCTGCATTTGTATACGTCGACAAATTTATATAAGACACGAGAAAACGTCTACACGAGACACATTCAAATATTCCCGTAGTTGGCAAAACTCTTTGAAAAAATATTTTACACAGCCAACACAATCATGTTATTTTATCCTGCCTTTTATATTACGTTGGTTTTATTTACGTAGCAATACGTTACGGATGAGATACGTTATACATTTCTATGACAACGGGGTGCGTATATCATTGCTAAAGTTACAGTGTGATCAGACAATAGTAATAAACAAAACTTTACAAACAAAGGGAGCATTCCCCTCTATAGGGAGGATGATTAGCTGGCCGCACAATTTGCACATTGTTGTAGTACTATTTTGGGCCCAATTTTTTCGTGTTCATTTCGCGCCAACCAAGTGCGGTTGCTTTACCAAAAGGAAACTTTTCAAATTGGAATAGTTCGCCGGATATTTCCCGCGTTGGCATCCATCTTTGTGGGAGTGGGTGTCACTGGCCAGTGGTATGAGACAGGAGGGAAACTATGAGGCTAGTTGGTTTTTTCGCCAATACCCGTTCGCTTTGTGAATAACCTATTTGTATTTCAGCTTTGATCGAATACTTCAGCTGGATTTCAACGCGTTAACAATCAGTTATGTAAAGTAATTGTGTTAGAACAGGGTATTATAAGGTAGCAAGTATCCATGTTACTTTGCTTTGAGTTTTTCGTCGACAAGGGAACAATGTAAAGAACTTATTTAAACTAAAGCGTATTTTCTGAATATCCGTTGCAAGCTGTTATGCAACGAGGTAATTTCAGTAGTAAATGTCGTAAGAGTATAGCGTTACATGAACACGATACAGTTTTAGTTTAACTGCTCGAAGAGTCTCACATTAATTATTTTAATCCTAATTATGTGTACACTTAAAGTCGTTATCTAAATATACCTAAACTTTGTTGACTATTTATGCGTAGAAAGATAAGCAGGAGGTATCGAGCTTCGGTTTATCTCAACGATTCAGTATTCTACACGGCTGTAAATTTTTTGCCCGCTTTTACGATTTACGGTGTTATAAATTCTGAACGAATGCGGATAGTAAAACGCGGAGCTGAGTGAATTTTTCAACAAGGCGTGTAGTGTGTGCCTATTCTACCCGGCTACTGTTAGCATAACTATCACATATGCCTACGAATTATGTATCATGAAATACGTGATTCTATTTTGATCTTGTTTATCGAGAATATATACAGTGTCGCCTACAAAGGCTGGGGAAATTCCATTACAGAGAAGAATAGCCAACTATAAAAAATGAAAAGCGTGTAACCTACTTACTTTTTATACAATATTTTTCTAATATTGAGAAAATAATTTTCCTCAAAATGTTGTACAAATATTTTCCGGGACGATTTTATTTGTGAAGGGAATGCTGACAAATACAAAGAGGTTTTGTATTGTAGGTAGGTATCCTGAATATTTTTTCTTATTACCGCATTAACTAAACTAATATGATAAATTCACAGAAGATAATAGATATAATAAAATAAATAAAACACTACACTTTAATGGTGTTCATTTAAATTCAGGCTGTCAAAACGAAGTATAACAAAACAAAGAGAGTATAAGATTGATAAGGCAATTAGCAAATTAAATCTACTACATCTGCTCACTCCGTGTAGTAACAAGCGTGACGATCCAGGGCTACATGCGGGTTCTGTAGCCGTTACCACTAACCTCAGGGGACTAACAAAGCACTGTCTATGCAATTATGCCATTATTTGTACGCTCTTGCTCACAAATGTTGCCCCAGTATTCGCGTGGCAATGACTATTATCCTTTATTGTAATGTGGATTTAATAGTTTTGAAAAAAATTGTTAAAGTACAAAGAAATATGAAAGCAAAGAAAGCATACGTTTTTATCGTAAAAATGTGTTTAATATATGTTTTTAAAATATTTCACACTTAATTAGTTAGGTATACACTTCACAATGTTGACACAATGTAAATGATGTATGGTCTACTAAACAAACAGTCACAACATTAAAACCTCCGCTTCCACATAAACCGATGTACTTTTTGCTTGCATTCATCTAGTTATATTTATTTCAGTTACACGATGCTCGTTAGTGCGAGAAGCAGACACGGTACGCTCGTTCAAACGAAAACGGTTAAAACGCTCTCCAGGTACGTTCCATACGTTTTTTTTGTATTTGTTCACTGCGACTTCCTCTCATTCGAACAATTTATGTAGATTCCCGGCCCGAGTTGGTTTATACGTTCATCGAGCAAGCGGTACAGCCGGGAGCACAGGTTGCGTTGAAATGCTCCGCGGTTGGCGAACCACCGCCTCGGTTCCGATGGTCGATAGATGGGCAACCTATTCCCACACATCATGGGTAAGTTTAGTTAAAAGAGTATTAGTAGTAAGGCTCTATGTCAGTGGCTCGTGGCTGTATGTCACGGACCTCTTTCACACTTTAAACAATTCCACTGGCCCCTGTCAAAGAATATTTTAGGAAAAAGAATAGAAATCAAGCTTTATTTTTATATTACATTACTTTTATTATCGCGGCGAGTTTGTGGCTTGTCCGAGAAATGCTGAGTTTACTACACGATACCTAAAAAATAATGTGTGAGTTAACCCCCCTACTGCGGACCGCTGATACACATGCTACGAACCCCTAACAACTTTAAAAAATGTGATGGTGCTATTTGGGGAAATACTACCACCTATTTCACCCACAAACCAGCGGTACCCTGTACCAGGTTGGAAGGGTATAAGTGTCGGTATGTCATTTATTTCTTTGTCTCTGTCTCTTGTTTGACATCAAATGATACAAAAAAATAACCAAAAAAAGTCTTCTAAATATATAAACCAAATTTCTTTCAAGATTTTTCTTATCACGATACGTAAATAGAAAAAACGGACGCCTCAAAACAAGTTATAAGAACATCATTATATTTTATGACGAACTAAAATCTGATATCTAACGCTTCCTTTTTTCTGAAGCCTTATGTTTAGATTACAGTGTGGAGATTGTATTCGGCCTTATATTAGGATTATAACTTCTCTATATTTGGTCGGTTATCGCAGGGCTGTAATAACGGAGGGCCGGGAGAATGGTCCCGCAGGGCTGGGCTCCGGGACCAACTACGTATTGTCAACCCTGTCGCTGAGTAGCGCGAGGGTTGAGCACGGAGGTCGGTATGAGTGCAGGGCTACCAACACACACGGCAGTGTTGCGCATGCTGCTCGACTCAATGTTTATGGTAATATTTTTAACCTACTTAAATTGGATACTTGACACCAATAATCAATTGACATACTTTTAATAAGCTGTCAAAACACTATTCCCTCATAGATTTTGTATGGCAATAGTAAAATGTGACGTCACTTTTTTTACCCACTCAATTAACTTACCATTAATTCAATTCAAAGCAACCAAAAATTTAATTTTACTTTTAATTAATAATAATAATAAAATTTGGCGACATTTCGCACATGGCTACCTGATCCCAAACTAGAGAGACGCTGTACTATGGGTTTTAGACAGCTGATATACATACACAAATACATTTTAAATACATACATATATAGATCAATAACACTCAGACACAAGGCAAACACAAGGTGCTCATCACACAAATAAAGTTGATAGTTAATTGGGTTTTCAGGGTTTGTATGAAGTGTTTTTTTTTTTGTGTTGTGTCTTTAAATTACCTATTGGTTAATTGTGTCAACTACCCAATTATAAATAAGCCTTATTAGAAAGAACTGTAATTATAAAATAAACAACGGAGGTGTCTACACATTATAATACTTTGACAAAGGTCGGAAAGTCTGAATCTGTAATTAGAGATGTGTTTAAAAAGATATTCGTTTCGTGTTAATTTTGCAGACCATTACTTTAGGTTTTGTATGTGCTTTCAGTCTAGAATATCAAGATCATGTAAAATGTAGATATTTCTATAAAAGCCGAAAACATCGTAAACCAACATGACATAAAGAAAACAATATCTGAATTTCTATGCATCATCAGATTCATCAAATTTATTCTTACGATAAATCACAAGATATCGGCGTCTACGAATGGAAATGCTTGGCTTACCGCTGCTGTACAAAATACTGACAGATTGTCAGCCTATCAGATATAAATGTTCCAATATCAATTTATTTTAGTGGAGCTATAAAATATGTTACACAAGAGCTGTAAGAGAGAGCTAGAGCTAGAGCTGTAAGTCTTCCAAAATAAATAAATAAATAAATAAATAAATAAATAAGAGTTGTACGGAGGCTTTGTTTTATTTACGATAATTTCTAGAAGTAGGCATGCAGTATAATAAAGAAATACACAAACAAAACACCACTCAAATCTTATTATGTTCAGCTCTCTGCCATAAATTGTAATTTTTGCTTACCACAGTGTTGTTACTTACACATTTCATGTTTGTGTTGCCATCCTAAATAAATAAAGATAAGTATTACTTTAGCGTTGCGTATACATATATGAATTGCTCAGCAAATGTTATTATCGGATTTACATAGGTCCACCGTACATCAGGGCTATGAGTCCTGTGAAAGCTGTTGCGGGCTCTGAAGTGACGATTTGGTGCCCTTACTATGGATTCCCTATAGAGTAAGTAAACACATTATTTTTCAGCAATAGATAGAGTGAGTCAAGAGCTTTTAGTAAATAAGTAGGTACGAATGATGTGAATGATGACGATAATGTTTTCTTTTCTGCACGTAAACGATTTGTGGCCAGTTCTTGAGTTTATTTATTCAGAGTTTATCTATTCAATAGTACAGCTAATAGTTCGATATCGCGTTTTCTTAGTACTCTGAACGAAATTTGCTTAAATAGAGAACGTTTTCAAGTTATTAGCTATTGAGATTCTTTCTAAGGAGCTTGTATTATCATTTTCAGCTGTTTTCATGTCACTGGTAATTTAACTTATTACAGCTTACGAGAACGGATATATTGAGGATGTTGCCATTCATCTTGAACTTTATCTTAAGAAGGTCATTGAACTTCATGTTTAATTCAGCTAGGTACCTCAAAATATTTACGACTAGCTTCTGCCGCCGACTTCATGCATTTGGAAGTGAAGTACACCAAAAAACATATCTATGAGACTCAAGTCAGCCATAGTGTAGCTTTTTATAAGTGAAAGTTCTTTTTTCAGAGACTCTTACAAACAAAAAGAAACAAACTTCACCTTTTTCTATAGTATAACTAGATATAGATTATTATCATTATTTATTTTCAATTTATTCACCATAATTAAACAATTATACTCATAACTAGCGCTATGCCCGCAATTTCAAACGCGTGATGTTTTTTATGGACGACTTTTTTAAAATAAAGCACTCAGAAATAACGTAGTTCTTTTTGGTAAAAGAATTGTTAAAATCACTTAAGTATTTTTTTGAGTTTATTCATTACTATAAACGCACAAAATATCAAAACTTAAATACAACAAAGGTCCAAACATTCTAATTAGGTCACATTTTATTCATACGGCAAATATTTAATTTTCTTTTATGACTTTATTTTAAAATATACAGAGCCTGTTGCGTATAATTAAAACAGAGTGTGTCCACGTACCTACCAAACCTTCTAAAGACGGTTCTATTAAAGGCTAACTGCAATCAATAGTAAAAATATTTTTACGAATGGACCAAAATTTCACTTACAACATTTGTCTTCGTACAATATGTATAGCAACATTGAGAAACCGGGCACGGAATAACATTGGCTGAATCACTCGAGCCGTGGCGTTATTATTATGATTACCTACAGAACATCTTGGTAGCTGTATTATTGTTTTATAGTCTGATTTTACTGCTAAGGCAAAAGGAAAAGGAAAAGGAAAAGCATTTGACTTCACATAAAAAGAGTTGATTCGACAAAAGCGTAATATTTTATACATATTTTAACTAGCTCCGGTTTGTATTCATGACGGTTTTTCAACAGTAAAATTTTCCATTGTAATAAGAATCATTTTTAAGAAACAATAATCTGTACACCAGGAAGAGTCGCTTTATGTTCCCTGAAAAATATGTAAATCAGAATAACCACGAAGAGTCGCTTTATTTCCCTGAAGAATTTTTAAGGTACACAAAAACAGTTTTCTACTAAAATGAACATAACAGAAAGAAGTGTATCGTTGGTGCCTGTACTAATGAATGAAAATCATTGTATCACAGACACCAGCGCCTTCCAAGATAGGTTACATAATAAATTAAGATTCGAACGTGCGATATAGTGAACTCGTAAAAAACATATGGTAATACAATAAACAGTAAAAAGTAATTTAAAAATAATAAAATCAATTATTATTATAAACTAAAATTAAAATAAAATTAAGCTACTTGTATATGTACTTAAGTTAATATTAGTTCGTGTGCGTGCAAGAGAGTGCACAGGTGAGTGATTCTGCATGCATGTATCATTGTATGTGAGAGTGTATGTGTGAGTGTTTGTGAGAGTGTACGTGTGAGAGTATGTATGTGTGAGTGTGTGAGTGAGTGTATGTATGCGTCTGCTTTTGAGATACATGATCTATTGAATTGGTTTGAGAAGATCTTCAGTCTCCCGGTACGTTAACTTTAGTAAGAGGATTTGTAATTCTTTTTTGCACTTGTTTTTTGGTAGGTTATGTACGTATACTATTTTGTTAATACGGTTGTAAAGACGAGAACTATTTACATAAAAATTTCTACTGGCGAGAGCAGTTCTATGCGGCGGAATTTCGCACACTATGTCCTTCCTGCGCTTGTTGTTTGGAATATATGGGATAGTAGCATGCTTACGCAGAACGGTCTGAAGCACATAGAGCTGTCTTACTGTGAGTACAGAGCATTGTTGGTACAAATTTACAGTCGGATACCTAATAGGCTTCTTTAAAAGCACTTTTAGGACCGCTCTTTGCGCTCTCTCTACTCTCAGCATACCAGTAGCAAACGTGCCTCCCCACGCCGGTATGCAGTACATTAGTATCGACTGTGCTAGGGAAAAATACACCAATTTTAATGTGTCTAGGTCAGCAGAAGATCTTAATTTTTTGAAAATGTATAGAAGTTTTCTTGTACGGGAAACTATATTTCCTATATGCTTGTCCCAGCTCAGACGGGAGTCGATTTGCACTCCCAGATACCTCATGTCGGTTGTGCGTATGAGAGGCAGGCAGTCACAATCAGGACTAGAGTGACGACAAGTGTGAGCAATAATTTTTAGTGAGTCCGATGGTTGAGACGCGGAAGAACCAGAAAAAGTTATAAATTTTGTTTTGGGTATGTTAAGGGTTGACAGGTCAGTCAGTCAGTCAGTGTCATCTGCATATGTAATAAATCTGCAGTTGTTAATTGCCAGTTGACACAGGTCGTTGATGTATACCAAAAATAAGGTGGGACCAAGCACACTGCCTTGTGGGACTCCATATGTGAGAAATTCTTAATTGCTGGTGTAATTTCCAATCCTGACATACTGACTACGTTCAGTGAGGTAACTCCGAAACATTTCTAGGACCGTGCCCCTAACGCCTACTGCTTCCAACTTCTTTAGAAGGATGGGAATTGAGACCGTGTCGAAAGCTTTCGACAGGTCCAAAAATACTGCTATGGTTTTTAGTTTATTGTCTAAAGACTTAATGACAGTTGTTGTCAAATCTATTACAGCGTCTTCAGTTGACTTACCCTTAATAAACCCGTATTGGTTTTGAGAAATTACGTTATGTTTAGTTAGATAATTGGTTAATTGTTTATTTAAGAGTTTTTCAAAGACCTTAGAAATGGTGGTGAGAACTGAAATTGGTCTATAATTTCCGACACAGTCTCTATCGCCACCCTTAAAAATTGGGTAAACAATAGCCTTCTTAAAAACTTTAGGATATGTCCCAGTAGTTATTGCAAGGTTAAATATGTGTTTTATACCTGGTATTAACACGTGGCGGGCCGATTTTAGAAAGGATGCAGATATGCCATCCCAACCGACCGCACAATTGCTTTTTAGGCCTAGTATAACAGTTTCCAGCTCCTGTTCAGACACCTCAAAAATACCCATTGCCCAAAATACCCACACGGGATATTTACGTTTTGTGACGTGGGAGACGCTGATTTTGGGATTTGGTCTGCTAGTATTTTCCCTATGCTTGCGAAGTACTTATTGACTATATCGACTGAGTCTTTAGGGTTTTCACTCAAACTCAGTAAGTCGTTTGGTAAGGTATTTTGTTGCTTCGTATCCGTGATAGTTTTGATGGCATCCCAAGTTGCCTTGGAGTTACCCTTGGCCTCCTGAAGTATGCTTCGATCATAAATTATTCTTAGTTTTTTCAATAAGTTATTGAGAAAATTACGATAGCGTTTGTAGGTTGTACTGAGTATTATATTATCAGGATCTTTTTGAGCTTTAAGGTGCATTATGTCTTTGTTTTTTATACATTTTAGAAGGCCAGGGGTAACCCAAGGTTTTATGATCCTTTTTTTGTGCGAAATTAGAACCTCTTTAGTATGTAATTCAACTGTGGATGAAATTTTATGAATTAGACTCAGCGGCTTCATTAGCATCGTTAATATTAAATAAATAAGACAGGTCTGTTTTCCTCAAGTCATCTAACACAGCTTGTTGATCGGTACGCCTAATGTAATAGTTTGGTTTTGGTTAGAATATACAAACCAGAATAACCAGGAAAAGTCGCTTTATTTTCCCTGAAGAATATACAAACCACAATAACCAGTAAGAGTCTCTTTATTTTACCTGAAGAATATACAAACCACAATAACCAGGAAAAGTCGCTTTATTTCCCTGAAGCACACACAATCCACAACATTGACCGCAAGGCGACGTGTCGTTGCGGCAGGCCGCAGTAAATGCTGCACGCCGTATTCTAGTTAACCCGTATCGTCTCGGTTCTATTGTGGTCCGCCGCATGTCGTCGTCAATTACAAGCATTTCTTTTCCATTTCATTGATGCGCGACAGCAATTACAAATTCATCACAAAAGATGTGCTGCCCGCCCCTGCTCCAAGACAACCGCAGCGGTTGACAATTGGCCGCATGTCAGTGCGTTGAATTCATGCGGTTTCATAAAAAAAGTTTTTTCAAAAAATAGTAAACCGCCTTTCGAAGTCGGTGGCAATACAAAACAACAAACTCAAAGCCACCGCCATCGACTTCCGAAAGTAAAGTAACGTGTGTTCTATGCTAAAGTTATTTATCACTTTATAGTTTTTGAAGGCGGTTTACTATTTTTTGAAAAAACTTTTTATTTTTTGATTTTTAGTGTTGCCTTAACATCCTAATCCATTAAGAAACGGCGACACACTTAAAAGAGATTGTAAATCCTCCAAAGATTGAAGAAACTAATACGTCGTCTAAGTAATTGTTTTGGGAATTTGTTGATTTTCTCAAAAAGGGCTAGATCAATTTTGGTAAAATTTATATGGGACCATTTCGGAATGAACCTCTTTCGAACAAAAATAGTATTTTGCAAATCCGTCTATATATGACAGAGTTATGCCCGAACATACATAAAAAAAAAAAAAAATACAAACATTCGAATTGATAACCTCCTCCTTTTTGTTGTCGGTTAAAAAAAAAATGCGACCTGCCGCAACGGCACTTCGCATTGCGTTCACCCGCAAGTGCGTTGTAGGTCTTAGGCCATCCTTCCTTGATGTTGCAGGGATACAAAGTATAGCTAATATTATCAATCCACATCAAAGTTGCTCCCATTTTTCGAAGCTGCAGTGCAATTCTGTAAGAATCCACTCGTGAATTCGAATCCTATCTCACTTCCGAATTCACTTACCTGATGTGAAAAGTATTTGGTATTCGCTTAAATAGGAATGAAATAATAGTTCGCTTCACCTATGTTGTCACTTCGTGGTGCTAGCATAGTTTTTATCGAGTTACAGACTACCTAAAACAGCTTTCACTGCGGAATCAGAAGTGAGAACTGAAGTGAGTTCTTACAGAATAACATAGCTGGTAATGATTTATGTTGAACTAGCTTCTGCCCGCGACTTCGTACGCGGATCCTGTTGCTTATGCCAGCGACAACGGGGTCGGCAAATTCGAAGATCTGAAACATCTGATGTCGAATTCTAAGAGCCCGGGGACGGGAAAACAACGGGAAGCGCGAGACGATTCGAGACGTTCAAAAAGTACAATTTTGAATCATACCTCCGATGGCGGAATATGTGGCGTAGTCAATCATAGGAGTATACGTAAATGCGCTCAGTTCCTTATCAACCCAAGGAAGGTCGCCATGCCCTACGGCTATATCTTGAGACACATCCGATTCTTCAGATGACATCGACATTCTGTTCAGAGAATGTCGAAGTCGATAAGAATTCAAACGTTCGTTGCACTCTTCTTCTGTCTCTTCATGCCGTACTCCAGCAATTCTTTCTCTCTAACTTTCGAACTGATTATGAATATTTTGTTGTGTGCGTGTTCGGGACAATGTATGGTAATCTCGATCAGCAGTTAGTCGCGCATCACGTTCATCACTCGTTTCAAAAGACCTGTTAGTAGATGTGCGAATACGCTGAGAACTTAAGCGTGATTCTGTATCAGTAAACGTTTCCGATTCGCGAGACAATGCATGTCGCTCATGATCAGCGGACCGTCGCGCATCACGTTCCGCAATTATCTCTAGAGACCTAGAAGCAGATGCGTAGATTCGCTGAGAACTCAAGCGCAATTCTCTATCCGTGAACGTCTCCGACTCGCGAGACAATGCGTGACGTTCACGATCAGCGGTCAGTCGCGCATCACGTTCCCCACTTGTCTCTAGAGACCTAGCAGTCGATGCGTAGATACGCTTGGAACTCAAGAGCAATTCCCTATCCGTGAACGTCTCCGTGAACGAAGGCGTGCTTCGCGATTTGATGAGGTTTCCACGGAGCAAGTTGCAGCCTGATGTTCTCGAACAGCATCAAGTCTCTCCTGACGCTCTTCGGTAGATTCTTGGGAACTTATGATCCTCAATCTTTTAGTTCCTTTGGAACATTGGGAAAGATTCGACCTCTTTCTAGGCATGGTTATAGTTTTATTGTGAAGATACCTGATCAATTCAAATCTAAGTGACTGCTCCCCTGCGTTACCGGGTAGGCTACCGTGTCACGAAGATAAATGGAAAAGGAAATTAAACACTCAAATAACATATTTGAGTGTTTAATTTCCCAAAGGTATATTTATTCGATAAAATAAAAAAATAAATGGGAGTTTTGGCCAGTAGGGTCAAATTATCAATGATATGCCATCGTCATCAAAAATCAGTCCTAAACTGTTACCGCCTTCACCGCGTGGAGGTACTCCCAGCTTATTTTAATATACAGTGAAATTAGTGATAACTTAACAGTGAAATTTTAAAAATTACAGCTTTGATTTCCACATCAGATGTTTCTGATCTTCGATTTTTATAAGTCAACAGGAAATGCCCATCAGACCGAACAACTTTTGCTAAGACGTCATTAATATATGTGTTATGGTGTAGCTGGGCTCTTAGAGTTCCACATCAGGTGTTCCAGATCTTCAAATTTATTCCCACAGCAGAAAATGCTCATCACGTGGAACAGTTTTTGCTACGGTACCATTTTTGTATCTCTTATAGTTTAGCTGGTCTGTTGCGGTTCTGCATCAGGTGTTCAAGTTTCCAAGATAAATTATAGCCTATATGTTGCCCAGACTTAATACCTATACAACAACAAAAAAATCATTCAAATCCGTCCAGCAGTTCCAAAGATTAGCGTGTACAAACAAACAGACAAACAGACAGAATTTTTATTTTGGATTCGTGCTCTATTACTGTTTCTAAACCCCCCTCAATTATTATTTTTTTAATATATTCAATGTACAGACTGAGTTTTTTTTACTGTTTTATTATATGTATACATTAATTTTAAATCTTTTATATCTATGATTCTGGCTGTAAGTTTAGGGTATACATTAAATTTTAATTGTTGTTGCTTGATTGTAATGACTTAATCATGTTAAAGTCACCACCTTTTCCCAACTATGTTGGGGTCGGCTTTCATGCAGCTGAACACCAGATCGATTACATGGAGCGACTGCCTGTCTAACCTCTAGAACCCAGTTACTAGGTAACACGATACCACTTGGTAAAACTGGTTGTCAGACTTTATGACCCCTGACTACCCATAAAGGCTGTCAAAAATCTACAAATGACAGCAGCGACCAACGGCTGTACGTGCTTTCCGAGGCATATCCATGCTTCGGAAAGCACGTACAGCCAAATTAATGGTCACCCATCCACCGACCGACCGCTGCCAGCGTAGCTTAACCGTGACCAGTCGATCTGCACGGCTTATACTTAGCCTTATACGAGCTTATCAAAGTATGAAATTTGTAGAATGTATATTATTATGAGACAGTATGTCTGTTTATTTTTTAACCGACTTCAAAAAGGAGGAGGTTCTCAATTTGAGATCGGTATTATTTTCATGTACTATTTACGTGATTCTTCTTTAGTTTGATGCGGAATAGTTGAAATTTGGTCCCATATTTAACATAGTTTGGACCTAGTTTTCATTTTATGAAAATTTTACCGCGCATATCTTTTTTCAGTGTAGTCCGATTTCGATGATTCTTTTTTAATTGATAGTGAGTACCTCAAAGAATCATGGCAGGATTTGTACAAAAAAAAATAAGATGTTTAGAGAAGTTGAAATTCTAATTCTTATATTCTTGGGTACCTAAATAGTATCTTCAGGTATATACAATATTTTTAAAACCCCGCAAAAAAAAGTTATTAGTTTAACGAAAAGCTCATTATTTCAGAACAAAACGGTGACTGACAGTAACAGTGACACTGACAACCGCCGTTTCGCAGTTCTTAAATTGAATTGAATTTAAATTTAATTGATTGCTTTAATTTTATTTTATTTTAATTTAATTTAATTGAATTTAATTGATTGCTTCGTTTTATGGGAAATAATATCACAAATAATGATTAAATTTGTTTCCACACACTTGTCACATCACTTGTCTGCCATTTTACAGATCCGTTAACATCGCTTGTCACTTTCTTTTTTTTATAAACACAGAATGGGCATCGATATGAAACGAAAAAGTGTTATTTTCATTTCGTAATATTTTAATTATGCGGGGGTTTAAAAATATGCCAAGCATATCAATCTACTCCTGGTAATGTACTCTTCACATTGGTAAATATTTTAAACCCTCTAAATTACTTTTTTTTTCATACAAATGAATGTATGAATCTCGCCATGATTCTTTGGTCCCATATAAATTTGAAGAAAATATTCCACCCTTAAGGGTAGATAATTAAGGGATGACTGAATTTTTATGGTGTCACCGTTTCGTAATTAATTTGTATGATAAGAAGTAGGCCCTAAAAAGCGAAATAAAAGCTTTTTAACTAAAAAGACAACCGCAAACAATTGAAAGTAATTTTTTACTTTTCGAAGGCGGTTGGGTTTTTTGTTAAAATTTTCTTTTTTTGGGCATTCAATACGTATAATTTTGGTAGGTATAGAGAGCCTTTTTCCAAGAAAAGACCAAAATAAAGGTTTCGTTAACATCAAATTCTTAGAATTACTTTACTTTTTGTAACACAAACGTCGCAAGGGTATGCTCGTAACTTTATATTAAAGTTTAAAACTTGAAGCTGGATGTGAAAAATAAATAAGCAGTACTTATTTACTTACCGACTTTTTCATTTTTCTGTCTCATTTTCGATGTAGATTCTGACTATATACAATTTAATTTTAAAATCTACGAAAACAATTGCTTAATGGTCAGCGTCGCCCCAGCAGCAATAATTATGTTGGAGGAGTTTTCAAACAATAAAAGCAGAAAGATAAGGAAGTAAGTAAATAAGTACCGCTTCTGTATTTTTCTCATCCAGCTTTAAATCTTCACGCTGAACTTTATTAATTAATAATTAAATAATTAAAAATCAAAATTAATAATTTATAAATGAACTGAAAAGATAAAACAGGTTCAATTTTTTTTCGGTTTGAATTTGGTAATGTTCACAAACGCAGTCGGAGGCATCAAACACATTAATTATTATTTCTATTCTGTTATCAGATCAAAAAAGGCGTCTAAGCTCTGATTTGACTTCCACTGCGTGCAACTGCGTCACTCTCAAAATTAAGACGAATCTAACGACACCTGTTAAGCTAAAATCCATCAAGTCTTTTAAACTACAGAGGGTGCCAAAAAAATATACATACTTACTCACAAAACTGCTTATACATATTGCCTGTAACTGCTCAGTTTCCGTTGCTCTATATACGCTAATCTTAGTTGCTAGTATTCATACTTTAAAGTACCGCCTACATACTGCAGTGCAATTCTGTAAGAAGTCACCCCGGGAATTCGAATCCTATCTCATTTCCGATTTCACTTAACTGAAGTGAAAAGTATTTGGTATTCGCTAAAATAGTAACGTAATAACAGTTACTTTCACTTATGTCGTCACTCAGTGGCACTAGCGTAGTTTTTATCGAGTTACAGAATACCTAAAACTGTTTTCACCGCGGAATCAGAAGTGAGGAGTGAGTTGTTACAGAATTACATAGCTGTAACAAAACCAGAACGCACTTAAATAATACTATGTAAGTAGATGAAAAACCCCTACAGGCATGAAATAAATGTAAATGGATAGAAATTAATTGGATAAGTTAAACAAGTTATATTATTCTTAATCAACTACACTTCATTCAATATAACATTAGAATAGTATTGTTATAACTCTTATCTTTATCTCAATTTTAGCATGTAGGTTTAAACTATTAGCCATTTAACTTATAACAAATAATTCAGTTATTTCTGTTTGAAGAACTCATGGCCAAATACTTAAGCGCTACTTAATTTTAAGATGCCGTTAAGTATCGTACTGTCACGGTCACTTTGACACAGGTAAAGTGATAGAGAGACTTAACGGCATCTTAGAATTAAGTAGCGTTTGAGTATTTGGCCATTTATTTCAATAATACAACTGAATAACTGTCATTATTTGGTCACTTTTTGTCTAATGTTATAGTAATACAGTTTCCAGGCACCATTGTTTCGCTGAAAAGCTTTTCGATTATACTCAAGTTTCAAACAGTTCAGACGGTGATTCGATAAAACTGCAATTTACTTTGTAGGGTGATTTACTCACTCTTTCCGTCAAGTTGAATTTTTAGGAGAATTTTCTCTTTAAAATTGTACTATATAGGAAAACATATACCTATTATCCCGCGGCAGACCAAAAGCCTCTTCACATACAAAGAACACACGAGCATTGAACACAACGCTTTCTCAAGGCGGATTGATAATTCCAGACTATTATATCATTACATAGTATAAAACAACGTCGCTCCCGCCGTCTGTACACTTAGACCTTCTAAACTGCTTACCAAACGGATTTTAATGCGGTTTTCATCAAAAGATAGAGTGATTCAAGAGGAAGTTTTATACGAATAGTTATATCACATTGCACTCGTGCGAAACCGGAGTCGCTAGTTAATAATAAGTTCAAGTTTCTTGAAGATATTCTCTTCACCGATGTCAGTGTTGACATCTTGAAAAAAACTACTATTTATTTACTAAAATCTTTTTCATCAGTTCAGTGAAATGGGAAGGCGGTGCTGGCACGGATCCTCGATACCACCAGATAGATGGTCAGCTCACCATCACGAACGTCGACCGTAACCGGGACAAGGGAGGATGGACTTGTTCAGTTCTCACACCAGGAGGGGAACTCGCCAGAAGAGAGGTAAAACTATACTAGAGGATGTTAAGGCGAGGTCGCATTGACAACTACTCACCTTTTTAAGAACTTTTTAAGGTTCCGTACCTCAAAAGGAAAAAAGCGAAAGTTTTTTATAATACTCAATATTTACGGGACGGAATTGTACGTTTTTTATTTTCCCTGTATTATTCGAAAATATTAATAGGTTCTTGAAGTCTTAGAATATCATCTGCTGCTGGTATAAGAAATACCACGACGCCGATTCTGAGGCATTTTGTGGAGAGGATGGTCAAGACCCAGCTTCCTAGGAGACCTACCTAGGTAGCTGGTCTCTTGGTTGATCGTTCTCTGCACTATCTGCTCCGGACACTTAATTCGTTATGTGTTGCAGATATTGATTTTGTGTTTTGTATTACTAACATTAGTTATAAGGTATTTTTTCACTATCAAAATGGATTATGTTGTTGCCCGAAAATGAATAACTAAATATAAGTAATGTTTACGCATTGCGACGTTTTACCCTCAAGTTTCTTTAAAACTTAAGTAACGTAACATCTAAACTATAAAGGATGTAGAGAGCAGCTATAAAATAAATATTCCCCCATTCGCTCCTGACATAGTGCTAGTGTATTTTATAACGCTTGCTATTTCATGTAAATTTTACTCTAAAATATGCTGTATCATAAAATATTCATTTTTCACTTCCAATCATTTCCTGTTACTTTGTTTAAGATACGACCCACTTATCTAGAAAATAGGGGGATAAACGAACTACGCCTCATTTTACGCTTCACTTGTTTTATCACTGACAGTGAGCTTACTTATAGTCCAAGGTCCCAGAGACTCCAGACGTACGTCATTTTTAGCATGACTGAAACTTTTGAGGATAGCTATAGTTTGGCAAAATTGTACGTGACGCTCCCATGGTCTGGGGAGGACGGGGGATGTAAGGCAGCAGGGGTGGCAAAACATGCGGGCGTGACAAAGGTCGGCGGACGGAAGCGTCAGACGCGCGTCGTCGCTGTAGAAGTAACGTAAAGATAGCGTCATCAACTATTTACCTCCGTTGATGACGCTGTCTGTACCCCGCCACCCACGTGGATCATAGGAGTGTCACGAACGAATTTGCCAACTTTGGAGCGTGAATGAAAAACATGTATAAAAGCCAGCCACAAAGTTTCAATTCTACATTTTATATCTGACACCTGAAAAGGGGCCTATCATTAAAATAGCAATTATGCATACCTTCATAACGACATATTTCTTTATCTATTTGGTAATATGACGTAGGACTGGTGACTCTGGGATCTCGGTCCATTAATATAATATAAATAATAAAAGGACTTTGGATGAGTTATATTTTATGCTTCATTTATTTTGAAATACTAACTAACTTTTTTTACTGCATTTGGGTCAATTTGGTTCTATTACAAAGAGCAACCTTTGCTACGTAACTAGAATGTGACAAAGAACGTAGATTCGTCAGTTATCCCTTAGAGCCTATTCAGAATTTTCATGTGTAAAGATTATATTCATTAACATCATATTATTAAACTGCTGATAATTATCTATTGTTACCATGATTGGTCTACGGGGTGGCATGTATGTACAGTTACCTAAAGAGATAATTAACCAGGGTCGTCAGATATAGTAAAACTAATTTTAAACCGATAAATGATTTTGAATAAAATATAATTAATAGAGAATAAACAGTTGAACACTGATTACAACAATGTTTTTTTTTTGGGACTGTAGGTACATAGTGTAAATTGTTTTGCAATGTTACAGGAAGTAGAATAAAATAAAAATATTAATACAATTCCTATTACCGATAGTAGTAGTAGGGCGCTCCATTCAAAAGAAGGGTACCTAATCTTTTTTTGGTTTCGAAGAATTTTTGTAGGTTAGATATGGACACAAAGTTTGCGGTTACTCAGTTTCCTGTCAAATAACTTAATTTCAAAACGATATATGTAACTCATAAAGTCTAACAAGATTTAGAGTGAAAAAGCCTAGACTAGTTCCTCTATCTTATTTACAAAATTTCATCGACTTCAACTACCTACTATTTATTTATTTATTTGGGACAAACAGACAGTTACACATTAAATCTTATGAACTAATTAACATAATAAATATGTGATACAAATGTGCAACTCACACCGTTCCACAATATACAAAAAACACCAAAATAAGGAAATACTACTTATGTATCGAGCGCTCTGTCGGAAAAGTGCCCTAAAATCTCTTTGTTCAACAGTACAATGAAATCTTTCTCAAAGAACTTTTTGAAATCTCGACCTTTTATCGCAGGTACAAATGACAGTAGTATCACCGCCAGTTCTTTCACCAATCGTGTTCCCACCCGGATTGAGAGCTGGAGACCGTTCACAACTGACGTGTACAGTGACGTCAGGGGACATGCCTGTCTATTTCTCATGGCTTAAGGACCAAATGCCTATCTCAAGTATTCTCCAGGTATGTCTAGTTTTGTAGTACCTTTACAAAGGGCGGGTTGCTTCAACTATACTTTACTGACGGGTAATACTCAAAAATGGCGCTTATAGCACACTCTAAAATGTTTTAGAACTTTATAGAACCAAATTTGGTTACTTGGGTAACTATCGTCAAACAAAAAAATGGGTTGTTTTATAAAATGGTGGCCTTAGCGTACGTTAAAAATTACTATTACCATAACCATAATGTTTCATCCCCAGTCAACGTAATTTTGTGTTTTCAAACAGTTGTTTGACATCAAAATATTATGGACTCTCTTTTTGAATAGCTTTGACTGACGGATTTTTATGTCATGAAACAACCCGTTACATTTAACTATAAAGCAAGGCTACAAAGCGCTCCGTTCACGTGCGGTCGGTGTTCCGCGTTGCTCTATGCATTAAACGAACGTTAAACATCTCACGTCATAGTAATTTCAACCGTCCGTATGTAACGTTAACCAACGGTATGTCTATTCTGTTATGCTAGGGATTGACAAAACTGACGGACGGGTGACAGCTCACTTCACCTAGGTGTTCACCGAGGGAGATTGTAACGGAATAGATATACTGCTTGAAACAACCCGCCCTTATTACATGCTAAGAAATTACGGTTCCGGCTAGTTAACGATTTCTAAATGTCGTGTTAGAGTTACGTTCGGTTAAGGCCTGTAATGTACCAAATTGTGGGTTCTCAACCGGGCACAAGCAAGTATCAAGGTGATTTTTCCAATAACATAATATGTACTTTCTAAGTTTATCTTGGACATAACTAACAACGGGGAAGGAAAACATTGTGAGGAAACCTGGGTTTATACAACTAATGCAAGCCTGCAATCGCCAATCCGCCTTGAGCGCACGTGGTGATCAATGCTCGTGACTTCTCTGTATGAGAAAAGGTCTTTGTCTTGCCGTGGGACAATAATAGGCTGGTATTATTATTATTATCATCATCATCATCAGCATCATATCAACCTTTAGACGCCTACTGCTGGACATTGGTCTCCCTCAAGGGATGCATGTTGGCGATCGCAGTTGGTGTATTGTACTCAAAAGGACGCTGCTGCTCATCCTCTGGTCAATATTATATCCCTCTGTCGCCTTCTACGACACCCACGGGTAAAAATGGGGTGGTGCTATTTGCGGCCGGCACCCATTATTATTATATTAATTACGAGTTCTAAACTTGCAGGTGGATGAAAGAGGAGCCGAATTTTATAGTATGCTCCTATTCAAGAGTTTGACTGCAGCACACAGTGGCATTTATACATGTGTCGTCACAAATACAGCTGGGAAGGCGAATATGTCTGCTGAACTGGCTATTAAAGGTTAATATTTTATCTTATTCGTATGTTTTTCTTTTGTTGTTCGGTCGAATAAACGCCTATTATGTTTCTAATCTTTTGAGTATTCCTGACCTTGTATGGGCGGTCTAATAAAGCGGGGAAGCCCTTTATTGGCCTTTGTGACGTGAAGATAATTACATTTTTGTTTCAGTTCCACCTTACTGGCAACTCGAGCCTTCAGATACGGCTGTACTTCTTAACGGATCGCTAACAGTTAGTTGTGAAGCTCGAGGTCATCCTCCACCTTCGATATATTGGACCAAGTTATCTGGTAAGGATTCCTAAAAATCTTCATCATATCCTTATTAATTTATTTTTGGTGTCACTTCCATTTTAACAATATAATTATGTTTTTAATTTAATATAATTATGTTTAAATAATTATGTTTAATTTAGTATTGCTGACCCGACAGACGTTGTCCTGTCCCTTGTGTTTTTTTTTGCCGATTTTTTCTCACCTTTTAAACCTTCCCTGGACTTCCACAAATATTTCAAAACCAAAATTAGCCAAATCGGTCTTATTACTCACGATGATAATATGCATCAGAAGTCATCAGACTGTTTATATCCTTCTTAGCCATATAATCGTCAGGACTTAACAAATAAAATGATTAATTATATCTTGTATTGTATAATGATGTTTTCTTTTAAAGGTAGCACAGAAACAGCTTTAGGTGGAGTATCAGATCCAGTAGTACTCACAAATGGTTCATTAAGACTAGAATCAGCGCGAGCAGAACATTCTGGAAAATATCATTGTAGAGCTGATAATGGCGTATCACCACCTTTATCTAAAACACTCACCATACATATCAACGGTACGTTTACTAACTACTGAATACATTGTAGATTTTTCTGAGGAAGATAGAAATTTATTTTTAAAATTGTATTTAGAGCCAGCGCGATTTGAGACGCAATCAGCGAACGTGACTGCGAAGCTGGGGGATACTGTGAGATTGGCTTGTGTTGCTCGCGGCGACTCCCCGCTCGCGACCTCCTGGAGTCACTCGGGACGAGCGCTACCTAACTCGGACTACAGGTACTATAACCACCGTATTTATAACTAGCTCTTTGCCCGCGACTTCGTCCGCGTGAGTTTTCTCAAGAGTCCCTTATTTTTCGTTATTGCAATATAGCCTATAGCATTCAGGGATAACGTAGCTTCCTATTGGTGAAAGAATTTTTGAAATCGGATGTTTCGGAGATTACCCCCTACATACAAACTTACAAATATACAAATATACAAACTTACAAACAAAGGAGATGGCTAAATAGAAGTCTGGACGACTGCCCCAGCCTGTATGAACATGATACCTAGCAATAAATAATAATTTAAAAAAAAATCCTATAAAAATGTAGCCACCCTAGCTTGCAATATTTGACATTGTCATGTCAAAAAAAGCTTCAAATACAATTATTAAGATACTTTTTTATGTTTACCAATTCACGAAAGTTCCATGAAATTATTAAACATTAAATAATTCATGAATGAATATTTAAATATTCCTCTATACCTATACCTCGTATATATACAAATAAAGATTGATTGATTGATTGATTGATTGATATAATAAATTACCAGATGGCATAAAACATTGACATTTTTTTGTCCCCAAAATAAAGAATACGCAGAAAGAACCTAAGTTCTTTTATGAGGTCAAAAGAGACTACAATAAAAGCAATATAAAAAAGTTTCTTGACTGTATGTCAGCATTAAGTTTTAATGAAACATATGAGGAGACAGACTGTGACAAAGCATCTACTATATTTCATAACTTGTTTATTTTATTTTACAAACTATGTTTTCCCGAAATAATAATTAAAAAATATAATAAAACAATAAAAAATAAATGGATTAGTAAAGGAATAAAATTATCGTGTTTGCGAAAGAGAATTTTATACTATAATTACCAACATGATGCCTTAAGTAAAAAATATCATAGGAAAAAATATATGACCTATTCTAAAATCCTAAAAAAATGTATATCCAATTCACAATTAATAAATAACAAAAAATATATATGTAATTCTAAAAATTAATGTAAAGCGACATGGTCACTTATAAAAAACACTGTAGGCAATGACAATAACAATAAAAATGACATCAAAGAGTTAATAGTAAACGGTAAAATAATTAGTAATCCTACTGACATATGTAATCAATTTAATAACTATTTTATCGAACTAGCTCATAAATATCCTAGCACAAATGACAACAATAATGACATTGGAATAACCACTCATCCTAACAGTATATTTCTAACACCAGTAACTGAGAGTGATGTTATAAAAATTATTAATTCATTAAATGACACTAATGCAACCGGATATGACGAAATTACTACAAAAATTATTAAGTTAAGCAGTAAAAGTATAGCAGCACCGTTGAGTTTCATCATTAATCTGTCGTTTGAATCGGGAATATTTCCTACTAGACTAAAGGAATCCATAATAAAACCACTATTCAAAAAAGGTAATTGCATGGATATTTCCAATTTTAGGCCAATTACATTGATACCTATTATGGCAAAGATTTTTGAGAAGGCAATGAATGAAAAACTTATGCATTACTTAAATAAAAACAATCTGCTAACGGAGAATCAATTTGGTTTCAGAAAGAATAGTTCGACTTCACTTGCTTGCTTTACTTTGGTCAAACTAATAACTGAAGCCCTTAATGATAAAATGACTGTTCAATCAATATTCTTAGATATGAGCAAAGCATTCGATTTTGTACCGCATGCTCGCCTACTTTGCAAAATGGAAAAATACGGCATAAGAGGTAAAGCGCATGACTGGTTTAGAAGTTATTTATCGGGTTGCCAACAAAGGGTGGTAATATCAATAATTGATAATAACAGGAAAAACGCATACACTTCGGAATTAAAATTAAATAGCTGTGGCGTTCCCCAAGGAAGCGTGTTAGGACCTCCATTATTTATTATTTATACAAATGATCTTTGCGACATACTAAAACATAATTGTGTATTATTTGCTGATGACACCACTTTGACCATTAAATCATTAAACAAGAATGACTTGGAGACTGACACGAATAAAGAATTACATAACGCAATTAAATGGCTGGAAAGTAATAATTTGCATGTAAACATGGACAAAACAAAATTAATACAATTCCAAACATACAATTCGATAGTAAAACAATCTACAATACAATATAATCAAACAGTATTACAAGCAGTGCCATCAACCGTATTTTTAGGTATAGTTATTGACGAAAATTTAAACTGGAAGGAACATGTAAGAAAAGTATGTACACGACTTGACAAATTTGTGTTTGCTCTACGAAGACTAAGACTCATAGCTAGTAAAGAAACAGCCCTTAATGCGTATCATGGCTACGTTTGTTCAGTACTGCGTTACGGTCTTGTAATATGGGGTAATTCTGTGGATCTGGACAGAGCATTCATTGCCCAAAAGAAATGTGTCAGAGCAGTATATGGGGCTGAATACTTAGAACATTGTAAGCCATTATTTAAATCACTAAACATACTTCCACTTCCATGTCTTTATATCTTTGAAATATGTTTATTCATAAAAAGGTATCCAAAACTGTTCCCTGTGTATGAACGTTACTCAAAAAGAGTCGAAAGCCAAAATCCAGAGCAATTACTTATACCTAGACAGAGACTACATTTATATAGCAGAAATTCTCATTGTATGGCAACCAAAATATTTAATAAATTACCGCCACAAATAAGAGTATTGCCCATTAATAAATTTAGGAAAACAATATTTGCTTGCTTGTTAGACAATTGTTTCTACTCAGTTACTGAATTTTTTAACCATAAATTTTGACATTTGATTACATAGCAAAAATTTTGAAATTTTATTACATAACAAAAAATTTTTTACATTTTATTTGAATGCACTCAGTAATATTAAACAAATGAAAATTATGTATGCATATTGACTGTATTCGTGGTATTAACACATATTTTATTAATAATTACAATCTTATTGACATTTCATGTAAAATTGTATGTATTAAATATTTTTTTTTTTGTTAAATTCAATTTTATATTTCTACACCGGCAACGGTAGTATATGTGAAGCTAAATATATTAATTTTAAGATCTCAATGTACCTACCATATACTCAGAAATAAATGATATTCTATTCTATTCTATTCTATAAAAAATGTAATCCCCTACTTTACTTATTAAAAAAAATATATTATAATTGAAAAATGTTATTATTCGACTGGTCAATTCCTAAATGATAAATTAATGTAGACTTATTTATTTATTTGACTGGAGACACAATGTTCAATTGAAAAAAAAACGAGTTAATGTGAAACTCGACTACAGCAAAACTCGAATATGGGGCAGTCATTTAGCCATCTCCTTTTACCTCTTTATAATATTAGTATAGATAATAATATGTGGGGACATTTCACACACGGCCATCTAACCCCAAACTAGGCAGACCCCTGTACTATGGGTGTTAGACAGCTGATACACATACACAAATACAGAAATAGATACATAATATAGACAAACAACTACCAGACACAAGGCAAACACAAGTGCTAATCACACAAATGTTTACCCTGAGCGGGATTCGAACCCACAATACGCTGCGCAGCAGTCAGTCGCTCAGCCACTGGGCCAGACGTGTCGTTAAATTTATATCCCTCTATTGCTAATTTCTGTCAGAAAATCAGAATAAATGTGTCACATTTTCTAAATTAACCCTGCTTCTTCCATAGACATATACGTACCAGCTTCTTTGTGTGATTTTCTTAATGTGATTTTATTTTAGAATGAGCATATCAGAAACAAGAAGTGCAGAAGGTTTGAGAAGTGAATTGGTAATAGAAAGAGCTGACAGAAGAGATTCAGGGGTATATCGATGTCAGGCTTCTAATCCATATGGAAGATCTGACCATTTCGTGCATCTGGCTGTTCAAGGTACAACGATTTCACTAAGCCTTTATTTCCTTACAAGCTGAAGACACAACGTGATAATCTCTCTCTCTTCTTTTTAGAGCCTCCAGAACCACCAGCAAACTTCAGGGTTTTAGAGACCACGTCACGGTCTGTTCGTCTTCAGTGGCGTAGACCGTACGATGGAAACTCTCCAGTTCTGGGCTATGTGGTCCAATATCGTAAACATGACTCTACTAGTTCCGATTCTTGGAGAGATGCTGATACCCATAATGTTTCGGTATCTGCTCATACTCTGGACTCATATTCTGAGTAAGTTCTTGTAGTTTACTTAAAAAAACCGACACAATCAAACGTTTGACTTTTCTCTATAACATTTTTTTTTTGTTACTTTTCAAAAGAACAGAACAATGTGATCAGTTGAGTTCTTCCACAGCCTTCAATCATGATTTAAGTACTTTTTTTTCCGAAACAGGACAGAGAGTGCGACAATAACCGGATTAGAACCGGCTACAGCGTATCTAGTGCGGGCTCGGACGGTGACGGCCCAATTTGCGTCAGCTCACACGAGGGCTTTGCTGGCGTTGACTTTACATGAACCACCTTCGAGAGCACCAATCAGTTTAAGAGCATCGGCCCCGAGGTCCTCAACTATAGAACTAGCTTGGCAGGTATGAAGAAATATGTCAAAATCCGATTATTGGAACATCAGGGAACTTTGTTTACAAGCTAATCGTCTATTCAGCTCCAAGTCCTCTGTATTTATTTTAAGTTTTTGCAACAAAAGGTACAAATGTGAACTTAATGCCTTAAGGTATACTCTACCAGTCAACCTAAGATGGTAAATTCTATTTAAGTTCGAAATATCTCGCGACGCTTTAAATGGTCGTATAGTGTGTCAATGTGATTAACGATGAAGATTCTTGATTGCACATCTTAAATATAATATAAATAATTATTTCTCTCAAGGCACCTCCATCATCATCCTGGAATGGAGAACTGCTAGGTTACACAGTGTGGTGGTGGCCATCTGCTGATGGGACATTGGCAGGAGGAGCTAACGTAGGCATGGAATTTGCCACTGTGAGAGGACAAATAACGAAGTACATTATCGAAGGTCTGGAACATTATACACGGTGAGAAAGTGACACAATTCGGGAAGAATTGTATGTTTGAGCGATGAGGATTAACCAAATTTCATTTCCAGATATTCTGTGAGCGTCAGAGCCTTCAACAGTGCGGGTGCTGGGCCTGCCACCGCTCCAGTTAATACTTTAACCCAAGAAAGCGGCAAGTATATTTCCGATAACGTTGTTATTTCCGTTCCGTCGAAAAAAAACAGCATTGTAAATATAATGGTCTTTAACAGTACCGTCAGAGGGTCCTCGCGCCGTCAGATGCCGTGCCGTGTCACCACAGAGTATAAAAGTTGAATGGTCCCCGCCACCCGCGCATTCTCATCACGGCGCTTTACTTGGTTACAAATTGCTTTACCGTCCGGAACATAGTGAGTACATATTGACAATGTTCTATTCAATTACAACGCTGTAACGCCCAATAATCCGATTTGTTTTTAAATCCAAGCTGAGTGATGGCAGTTGTTTGTCGGCAGCGACTGAGTGGTTGGAGTGGGAGGTGCGAGGGGACGGAGGGTCCATTGTGGGAGCGGGCGCGGAGGTGAAGCGGGTAGCGGGCGTGGAAACGCTTCTGCTTGCATTGAGGCCTCATACTAACTACACTGTTCAGGCGCTTGCGTATACCGCTGCTGGCGATGGCGTACCCGCGCATCCTATACATTGCACCACGCAGCAAGATGGTAAGTTTTATGTTTATAATATGGATATAACAAAAACGCAAGTAACCTTTTCTTTATTTATTTATTGGATTCCTGTTGTTAAAATATGTAACATAAGTTTCAAAAATTAATCCTGACAGATGACGGCTACAAATACACATTTGTACATATTTTCATATACATATTTGTACAAATATTTTTACAACTGCAAGCATTATTACGTTATTATTAAAATAAAATTATTACATTGAATCAGATACATTACATAAGTCATTTTATCTTTACATTGCATTACATTTGTGTATCTTTAACCGTCACGTATTGATCGTGTTTCAATCGAATAATTTTCGTATGCTACGAAAGCGTAGCGGGCACAGCAGTGTTTCAGCTACGCCGTAGCAAGCCCTAATCATTGACTTTTATTTTTTCTACTTAGTTCCGGGATCTCCAGCAGCAGTGAAGGTAGTACCAACTTCAGTAACATCTTTAGCTGTCAGTTGGCTGCCACCAAGTCGACCGAATGGACCTCTTTTGTACTACACCGTCTTTTATCGAGAACTTGGCAGGTCGGTGAGAAAATATATAAAAACCAATACTGGTTTCAGTTGCGACTGCTGACTGATTTCTGGTTTTTTTTTAGGGACAGGCCACCTATAACTACAACCGTCCAAGTAGAGGAAGGTGACCCATTTGTTGGTCTGGGAGGATCTACAGAGTTGAGGTCATTGTCTGAAGGAGCTACTTATGAAGCGTGGGTTGCCGCGCATTCGGTGGCTGGTGAGGGAGAACCTTCGCCGCCGCAACCTGCTACCACTACATCAAGGGGTATGTAGATCAAAGATTATTTTTATTTATTTATTTAAACTTCATGCGCATGTAGTAAAGCGGTTTTAATGCCTTTAGCATTCTCTACCAATCGATCAAGGGTGGTGAAGGGATAACATGGCAGGAGCATAACTTATAAAATACAAAAACATGTAAAATAAGTATACACAAATAATAAATCAAATAAGAATAAGAATAATATTTATTGTTCATTGTTACAGAAAATGACATATAACAGAATGTTAACCTTAATAATTAGAGCTTATTATAGTGATAGGTTTTGCTGTAACTATTTTCCTACATATTTCAAAAATTGTGGTGGTCCACAAGGCAAACAAGGCAGCGCCTGTATCTTTGGGGTCAGAGTTGTGCTTGCTTATTTTGTCTAGACATTCTAAAATGGACAATAATTTTATTAATAATAAAAGTAACTGAACAAAATAAAAAAGAAAACCGCCTTCAAAGAATAAAAAGTGATAAATAACTTTAGCACAGAACACACATTACTTTAGTTTCGGAAGTCGGTGGCGGTGGTTTTGTGTTTGTTGTTTTGTGTTGTTAAGTTAAGTTATTTATCACTTTTAGTTTTTGAAGGCGGTTTTCTTTTTTTTTGAAAAGGCTTTTTATTTTTCGCTTTTTAGTGTTGCCTTAACATCCAAATCCATTAAGAAACGGCGACACACTTAATAGAGATTGTAAGTCCTCCAAAGATTGAAGAAACTAAAACGTCGTCTAAGTAATTTTTTTGGGAATTTGTTGATTTTCTCAAAAAGGGCTTGATCAATTTTGGTAAAATTTATATGGCACCATTTCGGAATAAACCCCTTTCGAACAAAAGAAGAATTTTGCAAATACGTCTATATATGACAGAGTTATGCCCGAACATACAAAAAAAAATATAATTACATTCGAATTGATAACCTACTCCTTTATGAAGTCGGTTAAAAAACGAAATTATTAAAAATAATTGTTACGAACAATTTTTACAAAGTGTCAAAGTGTGTCATGGTGTAATGGTGATAAGATGTGAGAATGTGACAGTGAATTGGTGTGTGAGTGTCAGTGTTGTGGTTAAGAACTTATGTGTGAGGAGAAAATTATAGCATGTGAATATTATTATTATCAAGTTAGTATTTCCTCGGATCCGTTGTATGATAGAGAAAGGAGCCAGCGTTTTGTGACTCTTTTGCATAAATGTTTGGTGAGATCTTTGATTTCACAGTGCTAGTTGGTTTTGTTGTACATATGTATGTGTGAGTAAGAGGGGCACCGTCTGGCCAGAAGACTGTAAACGTTAGGGAGAGGGATATGTAGAATACGTTTCGAAAATAGGCTTTGGTAATCAGGTCTGCGTTTTAAGGATTTGTGAGCATGTAGTGTGGCATTGAGGATGAATAGCTGACGTACGCGAATGACTGGAAAATCTTCGTATAGCAGATCAATCGTGAACCTGAAAGGCTTTTTAAGCATAATTTAATAACGGCTCTCTGAGCTCTTTCGATTTCGATAAAAGAGCTTTTCCCGGCCCCACCCCAGACAGAGATTCCATACTAGAGTACCGATTGACACAGATCTAGGTATATTTTTCGGGGAATTAGATTTGGTATGCAGTCGCGTAATTTTTTCATAACGTAGATTAGTTTCCTGACACGGTCCGCAAACAGGTGAGTGTGAGGTTTAAATGATAATTTTTCGTCTGTAGAGTAATAAATTCTAGATATCTTAAGGAGGGAGTCCGGTCTATGGGAGTACATGCACAATTTGTGATTGGTGATTTGTGATTGTTGTAACATGTATGGAACTTGAGAGTCAAGTGATGAGGAGGACTGGAAGCTGAGGTTTTAAAGAAAGTAATGAGCTTTGTCTTTTTCAAGTTATGGGTAAGTAGGTTCTTACTGAGAGTCTCTGAAATTTTAAGTAGAGCAGTAGTTAATAATATTGCCGTGTCGTCTGCATAAGATATAATTTCTGAATTATGGAGTGGTGTATTAAGTATATCGTTCATGTAGAAAGCAAAGAGAGTCGGAACAAGAGTGGCATACCAAAGTTGATTGGCAGGAGACCGTAAGAGCAGTGACCTACTTTTACTAGTTACTGACGATTTGATAAATAGCTTTGGAACCAATCAAGCGCGATTCCTCGTATTCCTATCCCCTCTAACTTAGACAGTAGCAGATCTATCGAAATTGTGTCAAATGCCTTGGCTAGGTCTAAAGATATTACCATGACATGTTCACCCTTTTCAACGCAAGAAGTTACGTAGTTGGTTAGTAGTATAACGGCGTCCTCAGTCTTTTCTTTTTTACATATTGTTATAGGCTTGCGTTTGGCTGCAACTCACCTGATCTTAAGTGATGATGCGGCCTAAGGTAGAGCACGCTTGCCTAGGATAAACCAGTTCACTCGTGCCTTGATATCAGCCCACAAGTCGATGACCTATTCAGTCAATTGACTCTTTCAACTCGCACGGTTCACGACGAGCCGATACACTCATGTTTCTGTTTGTACGTGTGTTTGATCATTGGATGCAGGCGCCCTAAGCTGAGTTCCGTACTCCAAAGGGACGGGAGGGGGGGGAGGGGGGGGGGGGCTTTCGCGTGCAGTCACCTAATTAATAAGTTTTTGCCTTGGCTGGAGGTCTTAAATTCTTTAAGGCACCACAGGATAGCCCGGTTCGAACACCTCTTAGCTTGACCTGCGATATATGTAATACCGAAAAAAAACCGTCTGTAAATCTTCATTCACTCGTTCGGAAGTAACTAGCAAACTGCGGTTAGCTATAGCAAACTAGCGGAAATTTATAGCGATATAACCATACGATCTCTCAACAAATGGAAAACCTCCATCTTACGCGTAGGTACTATTCAAACAGTGTCCACAAAACACTTTTGTGTTGATTGACTTTTTCACACTGCCTACTGATATTTGTGGAAATCACTGTAAAAAAGTCCAGTCCGATTTTCTATTCACTTATGGTTGAATATTTGCTACTCTTTACATTTAAACAGCTGAACGGAATTCGCAAAAATTTGGCACACATGTAGGTAATCTAGCTTAATAAATAGGATAATTTTATTACCCTGTTATTGCATTTCGGGGGAATAATTTGGGCCTTTGACTTAATTCTGTCTACCTAGACGAAGTCGCGAACAGAAGCTTGAAATAGTTTTTTCCTTGAACTTCGCCGTGTTTTTAATCAATACGTTCTGAAATGACAACTATAATTGTATGAACATTTTAGGTCTATAACTACATGAAAATGTTCATTTTATGCTCTTATCTGTGTCTTTCTTGTTATATTGGAGAGAAAGAGACATAAATAGCTTAAAATAGTTTAGCTCGTGCACTTCAGATTCGGCACCATAGGCTATTTTTATTTGTTTTTGTTCTTTTGACATATCATTATGTTTCCTTTCACACTAGCGAGAGCGCGACTCCTATCATTCGGCGTGTGGGCTCGCGTGCAGTGCGGCCACTCCCTGCGACTGGCGTGCTCGTGGAGGGGGGAGCCGGCGCCGCGCGCGCGCTGGCTGCGCGGGGACCGCCCCGTCACACACGACCCGCGAACGCATCTCACGCCACACGGACACCTGGCTATACATGGTAAGTGTGGCTGAGCGATTGACTGCTGCGCAGCGTGTTACGAGTTTGAATCCCGCCCAGAGTAAATATTTGTGTGATGAGCATTTGTATAATGCCTTGTGTCTGGTTGTTATTTGTCTATATATTATGTACGAATTTAAATGTATTTGTACCTATATGTTTATCAGCTGTCTGATACCCATAATACAGGGTCTCTATGTCCTCTCACATATTACTATTATTTATTTTACATTTCTAATCTTTTAAATTCAATCTTATTATATTTATAGACATTTAAATCCAATATTAATCAATACACATTACAGGGGATGCGCCAGGGCAAACAGCGAAATTCAATCAAAATCATTCTTACGTTTGTTGTAATTTGCAGCTCAGTATCAGTTTGTATTTTAATTAAAAAATAAATCGCAGGAGTAATAAATAAGCATTTACAGAATTATAATAACTAAAATCATCAACATAACTCTCCAAGTTAGAAAAGCTCGTAAACGTCATATTTCATTAAATAGACACATTTACGAGATTTTTTAGACCATATTTAGACCACCACTAAACCTCTAGAAAATCGCTGTCGCTTATGATTCTGTACCACTCATACAAATTAGGTGATGTCTTGTAAGAATATTTGAACTTTGAGGGTGACCCTGGCGCTTTCATCTTAAAACAGCACGTCGGCCGCGGTAGGGTAAATACGCCAAACGTCGGCCACCCCCCAATCTTCGGCCGTCTGCACATTTTTAACTTGCATTCATTTACAAGGTAATTAAGTGGCAATTTTGTCACTCGAATTGCATCCTTAGTTCATATTCTATACGTACGAACCGTTACTATTCGATTTCGTCACTCGTTCTTTGCACACTGAGCATCCGTAGCGATGCCGACGTTGAAGTATCAAATTCGTAGTAAAAGTAGGTAGGGGGATTGGTGTTACATCGATAAGACATTCTTTTTTATGGTTTTAAGCTTTGTTATTTATAATAAGTTAGTTTTATTATATTTTGAGATGGTTTTTTTAATGTTTTGCGTATTGGTTTAAGGGAAAAATAGGGGGCCGCCATTAGAATACCAGTTTCGGTTTAAACCGGATTCTCGGCCGGGGCCGACTTAAAGTAAATGTAGTCTGTTTTAAAGACTGCAATACTATCAATTCCTTTGGAATAATAGGAGAATTTGCAAAGCTTATCTGGTAAATAAGCCTATTTTACGTTTAATCGCCAAATACCGGCCGGGGTGATATTAGTTGAATCTCGAAAAATAAAGTTCACAAAACAGAGGCCGACTTGAGAAATATTAAAGATCGTAATGTCGGCCAGCCTCGAATTCGAGCGCCACTATACAGGCTGATTACTTTTGTATTTTTTCACTGATTGTGCGGGTAGTCATTTTTAATATATTTATCAAACTTATTTTCTCAAAATATAATATGTATTGTTATAATTTATAAATAAACTTATGAAGAGGTTAAGTTTTGGTGTAGAGTTGATATTAATTATAAAATTGAGTTAAATTAATTAATTATAAAGTATTACAAAATTAAAACATGTTTATGATAGCTAAATATGGTTTGGGATACAAATATAAATTGCTTTTTGGAACTTGCTACCTATTAAACCCATGTGTACTAGCTTAAAAAAATATTTAAATGATTTTTATAAACCTGCTTGGGACAAAAAGCTGCCTTTAGATAGTAAGCTCGTTTTTACTTAATATTTTTAATTTAAAGTACTACAATGACAGAGCAGGGACATGCAGGGCCTTCAGTGAAAGAAGGATAATTATGGGGTTACAATCACACGAAAATAAAATAAGCTCTTGAGGCAATAAGAAATGGAATAAATCATATTATTAAAACATTTTTCATTGACATATTTTAAAACACCCTATACCCGGCCGACATTTGGGAAAAACGCGACCGACAATGGGCCGTAAACGGCCGACTTTAGGGTTGTTTCATTCTCGATGCATTTAAAGCTTAATACTCTTTATTTTTAATAGAAAAGACAATCCTATGCCTAAAAACATAAAATAGATTTATCAACCTATCTAAAACCGCATCACAAGGTATCCTTCGTTGCAAACTGACGGAGCCAGAGCGATCCAAAGTTAGAAAATCGGTAAGGGGGCCGACGTTTAGCGTATTTACCCTAACTTGACTCATGGCCATACATTTTTGCTACTACTTTCCTAATCAGCTCTTAGCCATGTTTCAGAACCTGATCTAAAGCCTTTGCACCACACCTCACTCACACACGTTTAGCTCTAAATGTATTCCATTTAGCGCTAAACGTATTTAGAACATCAATGCACCGCTGTTAAATTATTTGTAGTGAACAGAGACAGAATGATGTTTTGAATACGTTTGGCGCTTAATGAGTTTAGTAATTAGTGGTGCAAGTGGACTTAAACATCTTTTCTTAATACTAATTAAATCTTAATTCTAAATCTTAATTAAATAAGAATCAAATCAAATCACTTCCTGCCACTCGGAAGTGATTTGCACTGGCCTATGTAACACAACCTAGGGAAATGGGGGATTATAGATCCCACCGACACCCAGTGTGAGTGTTGTGATCCTGACCAGACATTAGCCCAATTACTACAGTGCCCAAAGTGCCCCTACACCTGCTCCTTAGAGGATATTAAAAACGCCAATAATGCTGCGATAAACGTGTCTACCTACTAGGCCCAAGTAGTCTAACCAAAAAAAAAAAGACAAATACATCGACTCGAAACGAAGAAGAATGAAATCAAAAATACAGACTAACCTTTTGTAAACAGAAGTGGATGCATCAACAAGTGGCAACTACACGTGTTCTGCGCGCAACACTTTCGGTTCAGAAGAAGTGACGTATCGCGTGGAGTGCGCGGCGCCGCCCGCCGCTCCCGCCCTTAGCTTGGACCACGCCGCTCATACTGACGCGAGACTAACTTGGCGGACTACGCATCACCCTGCGGCACCGCCACATGGTAAGTCAAATAAAATCACAAAAATCGTTACAAATAAAAGGAAGTACTTCACTAAAATGTGTTTCTAGGTTTTTTACTGAACCGTTGACCATAACTTTTCTCACACGATGGCGCTTACCGCCGGGGAGGGCGGAGGTTGTGACGACGTGAGCGCTGCTGGTCCGTACGGTCAGGCGGTGTACGTGTGTTAGGCATCAGCGGTTTCCATACAAGCCAATGCGACGTAAGATCCGCTTCACCGCCTGCCACTTCGGTACGCGGCGTCGTGTAATAATCGCCTAAATCTTGCTACTTTCTAGTCTTCAAAACTTACTCTGTATGAGAACTAACTACTGTAATTAAGAACCCCGAAAAAAAAGTCCATTTAAAATTCTGAAGGCTAAAACAAGTGGCAATCGCCAGTGATATATTCTGATTAGGTTTTCTTGAATTGACAGCGCACCATTCTGACCCAAACTCTTTGTTTTCTACCATGACATCGTATTTTTTTTTTCTGGTTGTTCACCTTTTTATTAAATAAGTACTTTTACACTAAATATAGTTTTCTTTCAACTTCGACGACTATCCATCCTAGCAAATCAAGCAAGATTTGCTAGTTTTATGTACATGAGTTACCGTATTGTACGAAGCTCCTAACATTGGGTTCAATGTACATAAAAACTCTCCCTTTGAAATTATTACTACTGACCCACATCGTTTTCTTTTAAACCATTCAGCTTACCACGATAATCTTATTTGATTCGAAATACGTTTACTAAGGGAGCGGCCTTGCTTAATCACGTTACATTTGTATCCCAGGCCGTATAGAAACGTGAATAATTTAGATTTTTATTGAAACCTGAAGACAATAGTCTTCCTAATCCAAAGTTTGATAATTCAAATTATACTAATTATAACATTCATTTAATGCAAATGTTCAGGTGTTTAAGAGCAATCAAAACGTTTAAATTATTTCTTACAAAAATAGCAAGAGATATGAAAGAACTTTTGAAAATGACAAGAGATATTTGTATTCCCTACACGATCCAGATTTGTGAGCATAGGAAACAATCGCCGAAGTTTGTAACTTTGTGATATCTACTGAAAACAATTTAATAGAGTACTCTGGCGGAAAACAAGTGTAGCAGTATTTTTCAAGCTTATTAATTGTTCATACTATTTATAAATGTATGTAAATAAAAAGAAATCCGAATTTTTGTGTGAAATTGAGGATATATAAATTCATACTTAACAGAATTTTGTATTCCGAAGTTAAAACGATGTCAATTTTGTTCGTGATTAGAAAAACACTAATTTGAATAAACTGTTAGGCTTTTTTTTATAAATCAAAGCTATTATATAAACATGAGTCTTTTCATCTTCGTAAACATATTATATCGTGAAAGTGTCGCAGCAAAACTTTGCTGAACCACTTTTCGCTCACCTTGAGTAATAATTTATAATCAATCTAAAATCGAATATCAGTACCAGTACGGCAGTTCGAGTTTTAAATAAATTTTGGTTTTGTAAGCTTCATCTCTGGCACTCATATCTGACGATCTCTTTTTAAATAACGATATGTCAAAATCAATATCGCAGTATTGTTTTTTTTTTCAAACAGGTTTCACAATTTTATGGGTCCGGGTCCGTGATGATACGGGCGACGGTTTGGAGCCAATCAGCACTCGTTCTGAGGAGGAAAGGAGGGTAGAAACAGGAGGAGAAGCAGCTAGTGTGGTGCTGAGGGCTCTGTCATGTGGTGCCACGTACTCTGTGAGAGCTGTGGCACATTCAAGAGCGGGGTCATCCCCGCCTTCTGTGTCACTCTTGGTGAAAACGAAACCGCCAGGTAAGGAATATTAAGATGTAATAACTAAGTTATTGTGTTTCTTTTCAGAGTAACTAGTCGGGTAGAAAACACCGACACGTATGTTAATTCTGTTACAATCTCCCTCGGTGAACACCCAGGTGGAGTGAGCTGTCATCCCGATGCTAGGGATTGACAAAGCAGACGGACGGATGACAGCTCACTTCACCTAGATGTTCACCGAGGAAGATTGTAACAGAATAGCTCTACTGAACATGTTTTTAAACAAGTTGACGCTTAAAAGTGTTATTTTTAACCTACAAAATAATATAATTTAATTCTTTTACTTAGGTACAAAGGCCAGCACATCAAGTTATCTCAACTTGTAAATTTTTTTTGATAGATTTGTAACTTTATTACAAAGTAATATGGTTCATATTCAATTAATTTTGCAACTAGCTGCACCTTTTCGACTGACTGACTCCTTGACAATTCAAAAGTGCCTGTAAATAGTTTATTTGAAATACTACTATGAAATACATAATACTAACTAAAACACTGTAAAATTTTCCCAATGAAACTCAAATAGTTTGAGTTTGATTGGGAAAATTTTACAGTGTTTTATGGCTTGATGTGCTGGCAAGAGACATTATGACCTACTGTATATCAGTAGGTCATAATGTCTCTTGTCTCTGGTCTTTTTTAATTTACTTGTTGTGCAAGCTGGGGTTATTTTAATTTTATTTTGAATTGTCTAATTTGATTGTCACTATACCTCTTTTAACGTGCACAACTTGTTACATTGTTCTCACATTGTACCCCTAGATTCAACATGAATGATATAATAAATTTGTAATATTCTATTGATTTTTAGAGAGTGTTCATGGAGTTTCTTGCTCGTTCTTCTCCATAGAAACCGACTGTTTGCAACGAGCAACAAGCTGCAACTTTTTTAATGACTGGCTCCTTGACAATTCAAAAATGCCTGTTTATTTGAAATAAATGATTTGAGTTTGAGTTTGAGTGCTTTGAACCTTCAATAAAGCAGTTTCTTATCATCAAGCACAGTATCTATGTCGTCAACACGATATCTGCTTTGTTTTTTATTTTTTGTATTATGGGTGATATCATATTAATTAATTCTGAAAATTGAAATGATAATGCATTATAGAATTCTGTCTTCGCTAACGTTTTCTTAATTATAATATTTGAACGTGGCAAAGTTCCTGTTTGCAGAGTTTGTGCACCAGACAAACCATTTATTTTATGCAGATTGAAATAACTGGGTTACTTCGATTTGCATAATTGAAAATATTGAAAAATACTCAGATTCTAATTGAATCTTTTGAAGTGGAAAAACCACAATAAAGTCCTTCGTTGTTGGAACAGTTGCAAAGGATAAAAAAAAACTGAAAGTTATTATTCCGTGAAAGGAAGATTTATATTTCGATAAACAAAGAAACTGTTGCAGGTAATGCAAGGTTTCGTGAAATGGGCCAAAGTGCAGCTGATTTACGTAACACTACTTGTACTTGCTATACTTAAAAGTTTTGCGTTTTTACCAAATAACATCTTAAAACAGGTGCTTAAAGTTCAAAGGAGTTTGTAGAAAAATTCAAAGTTGGCTAGCACCCTTTTTAAACTCTAAACGATGGTAG
Source organism: Charanyca ferruginea (assembly GCA_947361185.1). Taxonomy (NCBI): domain Eukaryota; kingdom Metazoa; phylum Arthropoda; class Insecta; order Lepidoptera; family Noctuidae; genus Charanyca; species Charanyca ferruginea. The sequence continues at coordinate 13,309,605 of OX376076.1, forward strand.
TTTACACGAATGTGTGGATTGCAGACCCTGCATGTCGTATTAAGTTTTATACGACCATATATTATGCTAGAAATACCAACGAACGGACGGCATTTTAATTTCCTCCTGTCACATTACCATTTTATGTTTTGTAAAAACGATGATTTCTGATTTACATGGAAATGTTTTACATTGGAATGAAACTATTTGCGACGGTCCCTCGCGAACTACTCTGGAAATTGAATCGGATATATAAAAAGTTGTAAAACCGGAATTATTCGCTATATTATATCTAAGTATATACAATTCGTTTAAAAGTCACACAAACGCTTATAACCAAGTTAGGTACATGAGCTATTATAATTATATGAAGTGATCTGAAATATACCAAGTAGTACATATATAATAATAATAATATGTGGGGACATTTCACACACGGCCACCTGACCCCAATCTAGGAAGACCTTGTACTATGGGTGTCAGACAGCTGATATACATACACAAATACAATATAGTATACCTAGCATAAATATTTTCGTTGTCTTTATGCTTTTCGGTTAGCTAGCCGTTCTAAACAAGATTGTTTTACTTAATAATCATTTACAAAATATTACGTCACTAAAATCATTTACATTAACTGGTGCTTGAAAATTGTAAACGCTGTTGGGAACAAAAGACTTCTGCTGAGCATAGTAATGAAGTATACTTCGATAATTTATTAATGCACGTTTTAGTAACCAATCAGGGTCGATAGGGTCTTGTTATCCGTCTAACCGTATGCAGCTGAACACCAATATTTTAAATGGAGCGACAGCCTATCAGATCTCCACAACCCAGTTACTGGGTAACAAGATACCCCGACGTAAAGCTACCATAACGACTGACAAAAAGATTTATGAATGACAGCCGGCATTGGCCATAACTACAATCAATTTGATAAATATTATACGAATTGTCCCGATTGCTAATAAGATAAATATCTTTTGTTCGCTAAAATTCATAGCGTAATGAAACGTTCATACAGGCAATTTCTAGTTGTTTTAAAATTAACTGTTTAGTAATCCTTCTCTCATCACTGCTTGCGTGTAATCCCCAAGAGGATGGGCAAAGGGAATAGGACACTAATATACAAGTTGACATGAGGCACAAATTCTGGTATCAAACCCGAACCAGACCACACTTATCAGTCGTGTGACCAATTCGATGGACTATCTGATTTTTGACTTTACTTCTCTACCAGTACTAGTTTGGGAAGGCGGGGGGGAAGACAGGCTAGAAGAGGGGGCTGAGGCTGCAGTCTGGAGTAACAGCAGCGCTCTCGCGTTAGACGCAAGGAGGGCTGTACGTTGCGGAGCCAGGCTCGTGCGTCTGCAGTGGCGGAGGGCTGACGTAGCCGGTGCTGCCGCCTGGAGGGACGCTGACCTAACCTCGCTGCATCATCATCGTGAGGTATGTAACAATATTTAATATATTATTTATATTTTTTTAAACGATGCGGACACTATGTATTTCCCCTGTATCGTGGATGTGTTTAAACATATTATAACCTTACATACACATACAGGCAGACCCGGAACAACTATCCGTAGGCCATACAAATATTTGTTCCGTGCGGGAATCGAACCCGCGACTCGCAGCGCAGCAGCCAATCGCTCAACCGTCTCATCTTTATATTATTCTTTATAATATTACATTTTGAGTTTGAAGTGGAGTGGGTAATAAAAAAAAACATTTTTACGAGAAATTTGAAATTACTTAATCGTGTAAATATTGCCTTGAAAATTTACTGATATGGTTGTTCATATACAGACCACAGCAATGATGATAGGTATACATAGTCAACGTTGTAGGTTTTTATAATAATTGAAATTGAGAACAAAATGTTGTGCACAAAAGATCAGAGATCCCGCAATTTACGCCTTTTTGTGTTTCATGGTAACAAGAGCCAATTGAAACCGGGCAAATTGAGACTCGGGCTTCATACAAATTTGTAGGTTATGATCCGCCGGGACGGATAAAATACCTTTTTTGTGCAAATATCAACAACTTTATTGTGCGTACGAGAAAATTTTCCTTCAGGTACGCGTTGATTAAGGAGTGAGGGAAACAGGCGTGGAATTACGAGCGTTTCACTCGCATTTCTGAGGAAATAAGTTTAGAAAATGGGTGTACCAAGATTGAGATAAAAGGATGATAACAGCAAGAACCTGAGATTGGATGGAAAGGAGCCTGAGCGCACTTTATTTATGTAAACGTGTTCGTTATTAATAAAAGTTGGAAAATTACCCTGACATCAGTTTATACAGCCACTTGTGAAAGTTTAATGAAGCTGCTGCCTTTTGAATTTTATTTTCCTTGAACAGTTGCTTTGCTTTAAAAAACAGCACAGCTGTAAAGTTACACTATTCGATATGTTTAAAGATTTTAAACTTCTTCAAAAAAGGTGCATTTAAATACTTATAATATTTGTTAAATGAAATACAGGATTCGTTTTTTTTTACTCAAAAATAAAGTTATCGGAACGTAAATTATTGGTAGAGGTTTATTTGAGGACTTCGGCAATTACTGCGTGATTGGTTTACTTTTGTAGATCAGCTGGTACCTAATCACTGGAGTATTTCGCTTCATCTTCTGATTACAAATCGATATCATCTTAAATTCATGTCTGTACAGTACCTACACGCAATTTATTTTTTTAAGTAAGCTCAGAAATGTTTCTTATGCATAATTCAAACAGAACAGTTGCAGTAGGTAGTTATTTAAGCATGTAAATGTAAAAACAGGATTTTAAGTATTTAATGCTTTAATTTCATTTGTTTTTATTTACTGTAAGGTTTTCTTTCCTGTACATAGGTTGTAATCGGAGGGTTGACGGCCGGCGCGTGGTATGCGCTGCGCTTGTGGACCGCGACGGAATCCGCGCGACACCAGGCTGTTATTTATGCTGCTACCACCACGCATTCTGGAGGTAACACTACATTTATATACCCCCATTGTACTTGCAAAACATGAAAGAAAGATAAAAAAGAAAGAGAAATGGTTTTTATTATGCAGTAACAAAACTGTATTATGTTTATTCTACATGTATGTTTGGGAGAAAATTCATCAAAGGTCTAAGGTTATACCTATTTGAGGAGATATCATTAAATCACAAAAAATATGGTAAACTTGAAGGATTATTTTGACTTATGATTGAATTCACACAAAAACTTAGATCGCCTAAGCAAAGCCTTTCATTCGTATAACAGTGGTGACAGCAGTTTCCACCTAAAATACATTTCAATGTCCATTTGTCAGTGAAAAAGTTTGCAGACAATTATTCAGTTGGAATTTTTTAAACGTGACTAAAAATAATAGCCAGGCTGTCTCGTAGCGTAGCAGGCTTCAATTTTAACTCATTGTTGCAGGCTAAAGTAACAGAGCATATTTATTTGTATATAATTAAAACATGCATCGGCCTGGGCCAAGCATGGCGATTAAAGCTGGACCCCCCTTGGGGGAGACCTATGCATTGCAGTGGGCGTTTAAAGGTTGACATGATGAAGATGAATTAAAAGTGACTTTTATTGCGTAACTGTGTACAATGAGATCTTATAATAATACATAACAGTTTTAGGATCAACAGTCGGATGTCCAATATTTCAACTACGCCACAAACCTAGGTATTTATTTTATCCTAGTATTTAATTAGTTTTTAACCAAAATATAACTAGACTAGATATGAGCACATTATCGGTAAAGTCCCCTGAAAATAAGTCTTTATAGCACGGACAGAACAAACAGATTTATAACCAACTAGCTTTTGCCCGTGACTTCGTCCTCGTGAATGTCGGTTATCGTGAATGCAGATAAAGTCACGGATTAAAAAGTAGCCTATGTCCTTCCCCAGGGTTCAAGCTATTTTTAAACTTTTAAAATTTTTCATCAAAATGCGGCTCAGTCGTTTTGTCGTGAAAGCGTAACAGACAGAGTTACTTTCGCATTTATAATATTAAAAGTATGTAAGTATGGATTAGTATGGATTCCAGTTTCTTATCTTACTTACGATTTTGGCGCTTTTGTCAGCAAGATTTTTTAGAAAAACATTTGAACATGAATTTCATTTGTACCAGGCAACCACGAACGCCACGCAGGTTTCTCAAAGCCAACTCCCCTCCCCCCTGCCATCTATCACTACTTGTTTACTATTAGCGATCTTTTATGTTATTACCCTTGTAAGTTATTGCCACAGAGGAAACAAACTGCTTTAGAACTGTTTCAAACTCTCGTCTACCCCGAATGTCAGATTATATTTAGGTAATGGAATTCTGTAAATAGTTGGGACAAAACTGATTAATAATAACGACACTCACGTTTGTATACCTGACAGGTACAATAGTAACTTAGTAAGCAATGGTTCAACGTTACGTTAAACTCCCTGGTAGGTTTTAACGTAACGTTGAACCATTTCTTAATACAAGTTCTTCATAGCACAGTTAGCGACCAAAAACGTTTAAAATTTCAAATTTGTAAAACATAACTGAGCACAATATTGAAGGGAATAGCTACAGAATGGGTGTGAAATCAAGAAAAAAGCTTTCACTATGTATTACCTAAAATGCTGAAAAGCAGTGCTAATCCACTTTTGTGTCTGACCGTACATACCTACTTCAACATAAAGTTACTTAGTACACTCGCGATCTGTCATTCAACCTTAAACTTCGGAAATTATTGATTTTGACTCTTTTAGTTTTGTTTATCCTACTCGTTTCTTAAATATAAAAAGTTATAAAGATAAAGATCAATTTATTTTCTGTAACGTGAGTAGATTACGTACGTACAGCGTCATCAACTGGTTACCCCATTTTCGAAGGAATTTTAATGCATGAGGAGTAACCAGTTGATTATGAGGCAATGGTAAGTATTATACAAGGAGGGGATGCCGAAACGACAAAAATTAAAATACTGGTAATACTAGTTCATAAGAATAAACTTAGCGTCAAAAATAATTTAGACGATCCCTTTAAATGAGCTTTTTAAATGATTCATTCCCGGTACTTTCTTAACAGAATGTATATCATGGAAATCAGTTATGCTATATATAGATTCAAAGTTTTTATTTCAATTCCATAAATATAGTTGTGCAGTTTTAGTCATATCAGCGAGTATTACCCACTGCTCAACTATTTATAGTTGAGCAATTACCAGTTGAGCTGTTGGTATTACCCACTGCTCAACTTTGTGCAGTTGAGCAATCTAGTTGAGCAGTGGGGAAGTAGCGATAATAACATTACATATTTTTCCATTACCCAAATAGAGCGTCTACGCCGTCCAGTGGCCTTCCACTCCGAGGGTGGGCAGATAACAACGTCCAGCGGGAATGCTGAAACGGAGCGAGTACTCGGCGCTGTGTCCCTGGCATTTGCTGCACTCGCCGCTCTCGCTGTCACCGCCTTGATACTTGTGTTACTGGCTAAGCGAAGGTAGGTTGTACCAACCTTTGGGTTCTTGTCATCAATCCCATGACAATACTAATCTTAATTTGTCCTTACACGGGTATCAAAAATTACACATTTGCAATGCGGTAATTTCTTGACAATCTTGAAATTGCTATAAAATGTTCAGTGTTGCCAAGACATCATAGATTAACAAGAATTGCGCAATCGAGTCGTCTGTGTAAACCAGTGTAAACTGCGCACTATGGTTTTGTACTCGACGATCATGTAAAAAAAATTAAAAGTTGTTTTTGTACCCGACGATCATGTGTTCATTTCAGACAAAACATATTTCCGGTTTCGTGATGATACTATCGATGTAGCAGTATTTTGAATAAATTTATCTGCCGGTTTAAATAACCGGTACTTATCTGAAGGTATTGTTAATATTAACAGCACAACATTATGTTAATAATTAACATAATGTTTGTAGTCCGTGATGCTTCGCAACTGGGCTTCTCCCAGTTGTAAACGTCCCTTAGGGCCTATTGGCCTAGTTCTGTTCTGTATCCTGCTTGTTATAGTGGGAAGTGGAAATATGTTTTTCTTACTCCTCCGCTGTTCTTTTCTTATTAATTTTGTTACGGGATCCAAGACGGTTGAATCGTTTCTCTGGGACTCGTCGAGCTTCATGGCTTCGGGCGCTTTTCTGGTGGTCGCCACTGTTGATTCTGGCTTACAAGAACTGATGCGGTTTTGGAACAGCTTGGCGGACTTGTCCCCATTAAACAAAATAATAATAACATTAAAAGCCTGCTTAGTTAACTGAATATTGTTCATTTACTGTATACCGTTGCGCATTGATAATTTAGCTCAGTCATTTAGAAACACAAAGAGTTATATAAAGCCAATAGTGTAAATTAATGTTTTAGTATCATTTTCTGCATTGGTATTAACGATAACAAACCATATTGATATCGAAAATCAACCTTTGATAAATATTAAATAATTATTTCCCTTACTTTGATAGATCGAAGTTATTAAACATTATACATGTACCTATTACTAGGTTGTGAAACGTGTAAAGGAATAACATTATTACTTTATTTTCTACATCAATGAATAAATTCACCTGTAGAAAACCTGAAAACCGACATGTGAGGGATATCGTAAATGTTTTATCTGAAACGTAATGGTCATGACGTCAATATATTTGATGTACGCAACGCCAATATGAAAGAGCCCCCCTCTCTCTCCGCCCTCTTGACCCTTTGAATCCAATTTCTGGCCCACGATTTTCACGAGTTGCGGTTTACCTGCGGCTGCAAAAGTATTATATTACCAACATATCATTTTTCGATTTGATGTTCTTATTATATTGCTTATAACTTTCGCTTTTCTTAAGTACTGAACAGAGGACCTAGCGCGGAGTTAACGAAACGTAAATTGTATACTTTTTTTAGTTTGATATGTCTTCATACTAAATAATTAATATGTGCGAAACATATTTCATAGTCATTGTGTTTGTCGTATAAAATTAAACCAAAATACTTCATCATAGTCGTTTTTCCAATTTACTTTTACGACAAAGCGCTCGTGTTACTTAAATTAGAACGTGCTAACATTGTCCCTGTCACTGTCTCGCAACTGTCAAACTTCAAGATCAAGATAGGGACGTGAATATATCAAAGCCAAAGCACGTGATAAGTGACGTTAAGTATTTTTGAACTAGGTCTGTCCTTCTTGCTTCGCGGATCAGCAAAACAGTAGCTAATTTCAATAAATGAACTTTCTGTTAATGAAATTATGTTTTATTCGAAAATATCTATTATTATACTTAACTGTCTTGCTGGCATTACGTGCTATGAACAAATTTCATTCGAAAACATTCATCGGTTTCTAAGTAAACTTCAACTATATCCTACCCTGGTTACTTTTCTTTTGTTGACTGTACATAAGGCTCATTTTTCCAACGTTTATGACCTTTTGCCTTTTATCCCATTTTTTTTAAACGTCTATTATTACCAATTCTTTTTACAGTGAATATACTTTTATTACAAACGTCTTTCTCTTTAGTAAAAGGGCGACAAAAATACCTTTATTGTTAAAAATATGTTCGGTTTCCCTTTGTTTTGTCCAAATAATTGAAAATATTCGTTACCTTTTTACAATATTCCAATACAGGCGTCGAAATCCCCATTTCTCAAGGAAGCCTGTATAAATACATAATAATAAATAAGATAAATGTAGACGTATTGAGAACACGATGCCTCTGTAAATCACTCACTGCGACCTACTTACAATTCGAGTCTGTTCTGTTTGGGCACTATAAGCACGGACTGTTGAAATAATTTTAGTATTTCTTGGGAATTACCTACCTACTTACATTTTAATGCGTAGGGACCTGTTTACTCTGTAGCTCTGTAGAAAGCTGTTTTTCCCTGGCCTTTTTTCCTATCCTTTTTTCTGTACGTTGAGCAAGTTCTAAGATTAATCGGGTTATCATTATAAATGCAGCAAAGCAGTGTATCAACACAATTAGTTAGATATCAAGATTTAGGCACACCACTGAAATTAAGATATTTTCAACCGACTTCAAAAAGAAGGAGGTTCTTAATTCGACTGTATGTTGTATTTTTTTTGTATATTTGTTACGCGATTCTCCGGCAAATGTGAATCGATTTTGAAAATTATTTTTCTTATGGATAGGGTATGCCTCAGGGGAGTCCCATATAAGTCCCCCGAAATTGATTCAGCACTTCTTGAAAAATCAACTAAATCCCAAAAAAAATCTACATAGACGATGTTTGTTTTACCTGTGTTGCCGGTTCTTTATGGATTTGGATGATAAGAAGGTACTAAAAAGTGATAAATAAAAAGCTTTTTTACAAAAAAGACAACCGCCTTTGTGTAGCTTTGTTGTGGTGGCTTTGTTCTGTTTGTTGTCTTTAATTTTATTGCCACCGACTTCCAAATCTAAAGTCATGTGTGTACTGTGCTAAAGTTATTTATCACTTTTCAGATTTTGAAGGAGGTTGTCTGTTTTGTAAAATAGCTTTTATTTTATTTATTTAGGTATCCTTTATTTCAGGAACTAAGATAAAACACATGTATAAGTTTAAAAACAAAAACTATGAACTATACATAAACTATTTAAGAGACAATAAAATAGATATAATGTTCTCTTCCTTTGCATATTCCTACGTCCATGCCCAAAATAATCTTTTCTCTTAGAGTAGCAGAAGTCCACCTTTGATAATGCACACACTTGAGCACTATAGGTCACACTTCCTCTTGGCTAGACTCCATTAAAATTTGCTGTCATGACCGGATCAAAAGAACATTATTATCGATCTCTTAACAATTTTCCTAGCACACTGTGGCCATGCGGTGGTACGGTAGATGAGGAGACCCGACGCTGCAGCCATTCGGTGGCCAGCACCGACAAGTCCGTCTGTCCCGAACAACAGAACATCAGGAACTGTCAACATGACTACAAGCATGACAAACTGTCACCTGCCTCTGGTAAGCGAGACATGAGCTGTAGATATTTTAACCTGTTTTTTTTCCTGAACAAATTCCAATATTTAAGGGCGTTACACACGGCGAAGATACTTTAATATTTTATGTTAAGATAAAATATCGCGCACTATACAGTTTGGCTTAAGATGTGTAATATGAAAATATTATACTATCTGAGCCGTTTGTGATAGTTCATACAAACTGTATAGTGAGCGATATTTTATCTTAACATAAAATATTAAAGTATCTTCGCCGTGTGTGACGCCCTTTAATGGTCTATCATAGTCGGGTATTTGCAAATTGCGGTGGATTTTCCTCTGAACAAGAATGGAAGTCGAATATTGGTTTTATAGCTTACGTTGAGTGGTGAGGCAGTTGTGCTTATAGGTACACATCGGCTATATAGTAAAGTTTGCCTAGATCCTGATTTACTTTAATCTTGTAGCTCTTAAGTTTTTTATATAATCTAATTTATTTACCTTCTATATACCGGTCTTAATTTTTAAGGACCCTATTTGTGCACAGTTAAATGAAAGAAACGAATGACAATAAAGCTAAATTACCATTCAGCTATTAAGGACCTTTAAATTTACTTAAGAAATGAAAATAAAAAGCCTTTGATATAATCCGTTTACCATTTTCTGCGCATTATTCGCGTTGCTTGGCATTCCTATTTTGGCTGTACCTACAGTCCAAGTAAATTATCTTTGAAATGAGTGGTGGCGTTGTTTGTCAATAAACTTAAAAGTTCAAACAAAAGACGATCGTATCTCTTTTACAAAGTATTAGTTCCTAAAACTGCCGTTTCACAAATAAGTTGATATCTCTGTACTTTCGAATTGGTAATTTGTGAGCAAAGTAATGCTCAGTGGGAATACCTACTCCAGAGGGTCGACACGATCGGGTCTGCGCCCACTCGACCGGTTTTGACTCGACCCGAAGAATAATATCACTACATCACTACACACCACATTATTTAAATTTTACACTCTTTGTGCAAGCGTTAAATCGACACTTTTCTGTCTGACTATACATCGATGTTTTTAAATCTATCAAAAACAGAAATATCCAGATATTATTCTTGGGGTCGACTCTAAGCGGGCCAAGCGGGCGGGGACCAGCACGAACGCACGAAGCGTAAAGTAAATAGGATCGATATTGTATAAAATTAAAAAAACTTGTTCGACAAATAGTAGTTTGAAGGCCTTATTCATACCAATGTGTGATACTAATTGTACTTGTTGTATAAAGTTAATCGAAAATGCAGGGTATAAGAGCTTTGGAAACAACAACATTTTCCCAAAGTCATCCACAATTTCTGTTTTTTTTTCATCATGCAAGCTATAACAGGCCCGTCCGTCCTGTCTTATAATCATGATAAAATGTAATCCACCGCAATAATATAACGCTTGGGATTTGATCGCGTGTAATAGAGTAATTAGGGTCAGAGAAAGACCACCCAAATAACATGAGTTTCACGAGATGGAAAGATGGGTGTGATGTAGTTTACAATCAAATCAAAAAATATCAATAAAAAATAACTTATTTCTCCAACAATATTTACAAGAACAGCTTATTGCTTGGAGCCTCCCTTTAAGCAAGTAACTCCTGTGTTGCGAGACTGCTTTTTCATACCGATATTATATATACATACAATACTTGTGTGAGTGTGTGAGTATATGTGTGTATGTATGTTTGTGAGTGCGTGATTACGTTTGTGTGTGTGTATGTACCATTGCACATCCACTATCCTTATAACTCTTAAACTGTTGCATACGCATATAAAATATTTGTAATATGATTATGTAAGACGTGTACGAGATAAGTCCTTACGCGACGTTCGCTGTGGGCGGGGAGGCGGCGGCTGCTGCAACTCTGGACCATACGCTACAGTTCCGAACCTTCGGCCACCGCGACAACGATGCGCCTCCGCACCGACCCTGCAGGAAGCACCCACAACGACACCGGGAGAGAGCTGAGGGTAAGGTTCAAGATTACCCTATTACTATTTTATATCAAAGTCATAATCAAAGTATTTATTCCAATTAGACCATTAGCGCACTCACACACGCACTCTCTCTCTCTCTCTCTCTCTCTCACTCTTTCTATCATTTACAAGACAAAAGAATTGAATCTATTACCCGACCACTTAACTGAGACCGTTCCTGAAGTAGCTGCGCGAGGCGGGATACTCATACGGGAGGTCACTAATACGTCAACTTGTGACAACTGTCACCCTCCCGCACCGTGCAGTTACCTTAGGAACAGTCTCAGTTTAATAGGTCGCGCTATAGTTGCAGCATGCGTAGTACCTATATATAGAACTATGAATGATAAAACTCATCTGGAGACCGAGTAGGTACGCAATTTTGAGCGAAAAGCATCTGCGTCGCTGTGCATAGTAAGCCTTTTGAATGATCTATGCTAGTTAGCCATCTAAAAGCGGCTTGGGCCATTTACCAAAACACCTTCACTTTGGCCCACCAAAGGAAACAAAGGAATTCGTATTTCTCTCCTGTATGTAATTTTGTTACAACATTTTGAAGAAGATATTGAGTTTCTTATAATAAACAAAATATTTTGTATCAACAAACGAAAGAATTCCTAAAACCCTGTGGCACACAAAATACTTACAAAAACCTTTGTGTAAATACAGTGATACATTTAACATTTTTTGTCCGTTAAGTTGCTTGTATAGGGCGAGTATTTCAAATGAGACTTAAAGGTCAATATAAACAACGAGAATACAGAAAAGTATGTTGGTTTCAGCCCTAAGGCTTGTTTCACACGTACCACAACCACACCACATCGCAACGCCAAAAGGTGGTCGAGCAGTGGTTACATGTGAATAGTGACGCTGTGGCTTTTTTATAGCTGCGTTGTCGTACCGAGTAGTCAGTGTGAATTAAACTATTCATTTTTATAAAAAATTGTGTTAGACTGCGTGTTTTCGTTGTGGTTGTGGTGTGGTTGTGGTACGTCAGAATAGACCCTAAAGTACCATCTCAAATACACATTTGTATCTAGGTACATTGTATATATTTCGAATAAGGGGCTGACCACATTCATCGTAGCGGAATCGGCTTGAGCCGGTCAGAAAGAGTTGTGCGTCTATATAATAATAATAATAATAATAATAATAATTCTTGCTCGGACGATGTGACTCACGGCGACATGCGGACGACTCCGATCGCGTTCAGACAGTAACGACAGCATACGATAACAATGCAAGCAAACTACTCCGAAACGTCGTCGACGGCCGTCGCCAGAGATGATGGCTGATCGGCAGAAATGACGGTCAGTCGGTGGCGACTACGGCGACAAGTGATAGACAGCGATTGATCGGTGTAAGGGCGACCGATTGCGGGTCGATAAGTGTGGTCATTCCCTCAAACATACAACAACTTTAGTACCTAATAAAATTGTTAGATGCCCAAAAATATTCATCATACCATTAACGTACCTTTTCCAGATCACGCGTCAGCTTCATCAGTGTTTGTGTCTATTAACTAGTGTGATGTAGATAATAATAAAATGACAATGTATAAATATTGTTTGTTGAATAGTATGGTATGTGTAACAGTGGAGAAGCACCACTCGGAGTGCGAGCTGCAGCAGCTGAGCCGCTACGAGAAGGTGCGTCCGCGGCACTGCGCGCCCACCTCCTACTGCGTGCCGCTAGCTCACCACGGTACTTGTAGCACACGCATTCATAACACACACTCACCTACTTGACAAGAACGGAGTACTTACTAACATTATCTAACAATTAATTATTCAAAATACGCGCTGAGTCGTGGAGTTGCGGACACCAGCCCGTCATACTACTACTACTACTAATGATTCATAATTATGGATGAATAATAATTAATGATAATGATAAACGAAAGCTCCTAAAATGAAAAATTATGGCATATTGGTTTTTATATTGCAAAGCAGCCTAGCACTGTAGCCCGGGAAACTTCTATAGATGGCTTATTTTGAAATGGTGTCTCACTATGTGCCCATGCGCCGTCAGAATTTGAAGCATTTTTGTCTAATGTCGACCAGGAATAAATGGCGTTGATATCACATACTTACATTGGACTTGAAATCCGATCCAGCCTGTCCCTTTGCTGCCGTCCCCCAGCGACGCCCTATGCCGAGGCCCGTACCCCACAGGGTGGGCCTTAGCGTGTAGTCTGTTAGTTTATAAGTTATTTGCCTTGGCTGGAGGCCTTAAATTCACTTTAAGGCACCACAGGAAAGTCTGATCCATCTACAAGAAGCCATACTAAAAAAAAAAAAATGCATTGGACACTGACACTCTCTTAGATTATATTATAGGTCTCCGCGCGCTACGACAAGATACCGCCGACATACTTGTCGTACTTGACAAATGGGATCACAAATACCCAAACCCAAGCCTGTCTCGTAGCAACCAATGTGTCAGGTGGAAATTGTCAATTGTTAACAATTTTTTCACGCATACTAGCCTCCTTACAATTTGTTTTATACACACTACAATATTGAGTTGTCCCATTCACGGTGCTATTGTTTTTAGGTCGCGCGGTATCCAGTTGTAGCGCGCGGAGACCTATCAATCATTAATCTAAGGGCGCCTTCAAATTAGTCCCGCGCCAGTAGCGCGACGGCACGGCAGCGCGATAGCAGCGCGATAACAGCGCTGCTTTGTAAATCCGTACAAATAAATTCGCGCCACTGCAGCGCGACTGATAGCGTCGTGGTCGCACTCCAGTCGCGCGACTAATTTGAAGGCGCCAGGACATTATGTGCTCTTATGCCCGATTCTGACAGTAACTATTTAAATGTTAGCCAAAGCCGCGCTGTCAGCCAGCATGCTCGGCGCAGGCGGCAGTGTTGGCGGGAGCGGGAGTGGTGGTGGTTGCAGCAGCGGCGGCGGCCTGTCCGAGGTGTACGCGGGCGACTCTAGCGCGGAGTCGGGCCCCGGCTCGCTGTCTCCCCGCACGCATCACGAACACAGCTAGCGCACCGCCTAACCTGCTGCCGAGCTCGGCGACACCAACCATATCGTAAGCCTCACTGATACATAGGTACACTGTAGGCCCAATTCACATCTGTACCGTACGTCTTCACACCTGATAAGTAACTTTTTGATTGGCTTTTGATGCAAGTTTTTAAGTCTGAATAATTACGCTCATTATTTTAAGTTTTATATAAAATAAAATTTGTTCATTAAGTAGCGTCAAATATCATGTCACATGATGTATCACGCCTAAGTATTGTGCCAAACTGCAATAATATACTCCATCGATTAACTGAACTTTTACCATCGATTTGTAAGCCTAATTTTACAACGAATGATTTTGTACTTTGATGTTTTTGTAACAGGGTGTATTTTTTCATTTTTGAAAGAAGGCTCGCTTAAATTAGCGATTATTGCCAAATTATGTATCTACTCAACTTGTCACCATCACCCTGTAATCATTTTATTGAATAATACTTAACATTGTGAAATTAGCTTTTTTTATTTATGATGTGAATGGAAACTTTTACACGTTCACATAAAAGGTTTAGTATTTATTTCACCTAGTTTACACGCAATAAAACTCGGAACTGGCCTGTTTGGAATTATAACTTTTTATTTACGACTTTCCGAAGTTTCTCAATGTTTTTATTTCAATATTGGCTTCGTATGTCAGGCTAAAGAATGATTGATTATGATGCCAATACCATGGTACATAATAAGCCTAGGTGCGTTAGTACGACTCGACACAACCGACTGCCATTTATATACTGGATATACTGGAATAATAATAATATATACGGGAATAATTTTACATAATATACGAATACGCATAATATCAAACCTAACTAATATTAATAAACAGTTCATAATAACATAATATTTATACCTACCTACCAGTAATTAACATTTTCGTCGTTTTCAATCAATAAGATTCATCGGAAAGAGTCGTGTATTCATTAGGGGTCCGGGTCTAAAATTAAGTTTCGATTATGTACGTAAAATGGGAGGTTATTTTCTTTATTACTGTTTCCAAATCCTTAATTTACCTTTTATTTTTGCTAAATGAATTGGTTGGACACCTACTCATCTATTAGGACATCCACGGCAACATGTCACGTTTCTAATTTTGCATGAAACTTGTTATACTAACCTTTTGACCTCCACGTCAAAAAATCAAAAAATCAAAAACATACCCAGTATAAAATATTACTACCGTACAGTAGAGGCACGCCCCCCGCCTCCCTCCGAAACACTGTCCCTTACCTCTTTCCGCGTCGAACGTGCTCTCGAAACTGCTTTTAGTTGTCACGGCGATTAGACACGACCACACACGCACGTATTTGTACAGTCCGTTATTTTGGTAGTAGTGTAGGTAATTAAATCGTTTCGTTTGTATGGAGTGTCGTAGGTGTGCCCTCGTCGCCAAGCTACGAATTACTACTCTATGGAATTATGTAGAGTCTGTCACGTAGTCGTGACCGTGGCGTGCTGGGCATATTTTGGTTTGTCATCTATACATGACTGTGGCGTTTAAGAGGTTAACACGATGAGTGTCATTTCGGACACCGTCTGTCCAACGCTAATGTAAATTTTACCATCAACATTTTTGGCTCGGCAGGAGGAGCTCGTGGCTAAGTTAAAGCCGTACAGATCGATCGGTCAAACGTTAAGCTACACTAGCCTAGGTCGGTCTGTGGATGGGTGACCATCTCTTTCATACCGAGTTCCCTCCGTGCCTCGGAAAGCACGTAAAGCCCCGGCTGTCATTTGTAGATCTTTGGAAGTCGTTGTGGGTAGTCAGAAGTCAGAAAGTCTGACAAACAGTCTTACCAAGGGGTATCGTGTTACCCAGTAACTGGGTTGTGGAGGTCCGATAGGCAGTCGCTCCATGTAAAACACTGGTATTCAGCTGCATCCGGTTTGACTGGAAGCCGATCCCAATATAGTTGGGAAACGGCTAGGCAGATGATGATGATTTTTGGCGGGGCAGTCAATGACTTAATTCTACTATTGAAAAAGTAGTTTTACGTTGACGAGCATTCAATATTTAGTATCCATTTTTGCACTTAGCTCGTGTTCTGGGTACGTAAATACCCCATTATTCCCATATAATATTTCAGACCGTCACATAACACAATTCGTTTTAATGCGAACACATCTTTGTGACCACACAATGTTTTGGCCTGTTCCGATTATTGCCTAATTGCTGACACAGTTAGCCCCTAATGAATACACAAGTCGTTATATAGCTGTTAACAGTAGCTAGCTAACTATGTGGAAGATAATTTAGTTCATAATACCTGTAAATACTTATCTATAGTCAGACTGATGTGTAATATCTACGTTAATTCGGAGCTTACATTTGTAAATACATTTTGTAGATAAATTACGAACTCTAGTCAATTTTTATTAAATGTTTTTATGACAATATAATTGTATTGTGTAAATAACGAAATACTTAAGTATTCTATATGTGAAGATCTGTTTAATGTATAATAAATCTATTTATCGCGTTCAATTGTTTCATTGAAATCCCATTACAGATGATTGCAACGTTTTGTTTTATTACTGAATGAGTGCAGGAAGATTCGTTAATTTCGCGGTTATTATGTGTTTCCAATTTCTTCCTCGATTTGTAATAAAACAATTCAGTATACAATTACGTCCAATCAGCACCATTACATAATTATTATTAAATTCCTCACGTTCATCATAAAGGAGCTAAGCTGAGTTATTTGAGCAAGACTTTAATATTATTAGACAAAGGCGCTATGGAGAAAAACGCAACATTGTAGCATCGAGTCCCGGACGGATTCCAATATGAGACATTCCGGGAACGCGGTCCCGGCCCGGGATCCCGGCGTCCTCTTTCAATATTACCTCCGACTTACAAGATACGGTGCACTTGATATTGTGGGCGGATTCCTTTGACAAGAACACATAATAGGATTAAATAGGTACATCAAAGTGTATCCTGGGATGTAATCTGATTTCCTTACGGGTGAAGAACAATTCAAAGAGGAATGTAGGTACGTATGTATAAATACAAAACCCTTAAAAACTTAAACTAATTTGGCGCTTCTTATGTTTGCAATAGACTTACGTACCTACTACGAATAATATTAATATTAAGTTTATGTCAGTACCTATGTACCGACCTACATATCCACTTCGTGACGTAGGATTGTGGGTTCAAAATACATTCTGTCAAGAAAGTACCGGGAATGAATGATTTAAAAAGCTCATTTAAAGGGATTATCCAAATTCTTATTGACGCTAAGTTGGCACAAACTCAGCGTGAGTAAAGACGTCAGCGTCTTTATGAGTTCGATCGTCACGGGTCATTCTGTTTATTCACAGTGCGCCATTTTGTCGGTTCAAGTCAACTGTGTTTTGCGATTTTTACTATAGTTAAATATATCGAAAAAAAAATCCTCTTAAATATTGCATTGCAAAAAGAATTTCGTGTGCAGAAGCGCTGAAAATAATACATAAAACTTTATCAAAAACACGTGCGTATGAGTGCTTTAGTGCATTCAAATGTGACCGAGATGTACTTAGTGTAAGATTTGCCTCGTTCTGGTCGGCCATCAACGTCTTTCACTAAACTAACATCGCTATAATAAATGACATGGTGACTGAAAATCGTCGTTTTAATCTAGGAGAGATAGCTGCTGAAATTTCTGTATCTCATGAATCAATTCGTACCTACCGCTTTAAACGATTGTTTCGGCTTGAAATGCGTTGCCGCTTGACTAGTAGGTACCGAAATATTTGAATCGTCTGCAAAATCTCAAACGCGTAAACGTTGCTGAAGACGTGTAATTAGAAAGAGTCAATAATTCATAAAACGCATTGTTACTGGTGACGAGACAT
This sequence comes from Charanyca ferruginea, assembly GCA_947361185.1. NCBI lineage: Eukaryota > Metazoa > Arthropoda > Insecta > Lepidoptera > Noctuidae > Charanyca > Charanyca ferruginea. Next base: position 13,327,386 of record OX376076.1, read on the forward strand.
GGGTTTACGAGTTTGACATGCAAACCAGTCAACAAGCAAGAATCGGAATGGCGCCTTCTAACTGAAAAAGATGACGCAAAAGTAAATTCGCGGCAACTAATGAAGTCGATTCCAAAAAATACGTCTAAAAAATGTTTTGATTATTGGATTATTCGTTGGCGTTCGTGTATTATTACGGAACATACCTACTTTGAAGGCGATACAATAAAATATAGATATTTAATACATACTTTGTTATTTATTAAATAATTCCCGGTACTTTCTTGACATAGTAGTACATATGGAACAGTCGCAACATACATATTTAGTGCATATCTTTACATAGTAAAACAATTTCGCTCCCGCTGTCTGTACGCTTAGATCTTTTAAACTACGCAACGGGTTTTAATGCAGTTTTCACCAATAGATAGTGATTCAAGAAGAAGATTTACGTATAGTTTGATCTACACTGCACCCGTGTGAAACCGGGACGGGTCGCCAGTTTGATAATAAATAGAACAAAAGTGTTTTATTGGAATGAAAGACAGAAATGGCTACGTCATCAATGCTTTAATCTTAAAGTCGTGTTCGCGACCACAAGTTGTCTCAGTATCTGACGGTCACATACTGCATTAGTATTTGTATGGATGGGTTTACACCACGGATATCTATGGTTTACACCAACGCGGATAGCGACACTTATGCAGTATCTTACGACTGTCCTCTCCGGTGTGGCCGGACCTTTATTATATCACTAAAAACGTTACAGGGGGTAAGTACCAAAAAACTACCCAGTAATAAAAGTTTTTCTTTTCTCACAACATCTCAACATCATCAAGGCACGAGTAAACCGTTCATCCTAGCCAAGCGTGCTCCTCCTTAGGCCATCATCTCATACGATCAGGTGACCTGCGGCCAAACGCAAGTCTATTGAAATATGAAAAAAATACACTAAAAAACTTGGCTAAAACGCAGCTACGTCATTTTATTTGACCAAGGTCCATCGATCGGTGTATTAAACCTTATTTTAATGAACATAGGAGTCGCATAAATTGCTCGTGATATCACTAAAATCACATTGTCACATAGCTACTTACCTATAGGTACAACATGTAGTACCTACGTACGTCTCTTGACCACAATAATTTATTAATTTTAAAGTCCACTTCATTTAATTTACTTTTTTAATCTGGCGAGCGTTGATAAGCAGCTTATGCTCTCAATGTGCGGATTAAATGTTGAACTGTATTTACTGTAGTGGATATAAATTTAACAATATCTGAATAAAACCATGCTTAAAGTGCGAGCTACAAAGTTTATTTTATAGTCAATCAATACAACTCTTCCGAACAAAGGCTTTTAAATTGCTTGCAATTTACGTTGCATATGACTACCTACTTAGTAAGTATTCCTATTCCAGGTAACCCAAAGAAAAAAGCTAGTTTCATAGAATTTGTTAACCGTCGGAGCCATAATATTAGGTGATTTAGTAACTGCAGAGCTAACTCATTTCTCAACAGGCTACGACGTAGCTACGTCGTAGAACCTCGTCGACTATTACTATACTAATACAATGTGAGGAAAACGAAGGATTGTGTATAGGTATATTTACTATTTAACCTATTGCTGTGCCCAACAGGGTCCATAATGATCCGAACTAAATACTTACCACCTAAGCATATTTTTACTCATGGAAATTTTGGAAAAGCAATAAAGATATTGAGTATGTAGTTAAACTGTTAAGTACCTTTTTAAGGCACGCCATGTACCTAAGGTTATTGCCCCAAGGATAGATTAAAACTAACTTTAAACATATTATGATATTTTACCGAAAAAATCTAATTAGTCCGTCAGTTAGATTATCGAAAAATATTGGATACGTATTTTTTGTTTCATCAAATCAATAAAAAACTGACGAAGATAAAACGCATCAAAGATCATGAAGTTTGTGACGTCACTTTGCCAGTAAAAGTGTACTGACATAGTGATGTCACACGAGTTTTCGACGCACTGTATCGTCTTAATTTATTGTTTACGCGAAAAAAGAAAAAACACGTGTCCAATATTTTTTGGAAGTCTATCTGACGGACTAATTAGATTTTTTTGGTAATATACCCTATTTTAGAGGAAAAAATACACTACTTACTTTAAAAAAATGGTTGTTCACACTACTAATTTCTTCGGTGTCGTGAGTGCGTTTACAACAAACATATAATTATTATAAACTCACATACACATGCAACCAGGCCAAGAACCACTACAAATATTTGTTCCGTGCGGGAACCGAAACCACAAAACGCAGCGCAGTGGACCAATGGCTCAGTCACCAGTTCACCACGCCAACCTTGCTGTGTAATTGCAATCTTTATCAAAGTTACTTACATAAACTAAAATATTCTTTGTTATCTCTCCACATATAAAATTGCGCAGAATAACAGCGATAAACAAAGGAATTCAACTTTGCTTCACGAATAGTTTCAAAGTATGCACAGGAGAAGTATAAAATGTTCATTGTTCAGCTCTGGTATTAATCAAGTTATCCACAGAGTAGATAATTTCAAGTTATAACTAGCTCCCCTGAAGAATACGCTCTCAGACGCCGGCGGTAATATTTTTTCAGTTTATTTTTCCGATGAAATATTTCATAATCCGTTCATCCAGTGGTCAGTGAAAGGGGGGAAATGGGGTACCCCTCACTCTCTCACACCGCGAGTCCATTTAACTAGCCGGACCCCCGCCTTCCCCATACCACTTTACTCCCCCATGGGGTGGGCAACGTCCACGTTTGTTCAGGAAAAAAAAACGGAAAAATGCTCTCAAACAAAAACACGAATGGAGCGTTCAGCGCGAATCGAAAATTAATTACAGCTTCGGACTGTTTTTTGTATCGGTCCCGTTATACAAAGCTTTGGATATGAAGTCTTTGAAAGCCACTTTGAACATTAACAGTTAAAAATATTTACACGTCGCTTTGATTTTGTACTAAACTGTTTCGGTTTAAAGAATGAAAACGCGGTAGTGTAACTATGTCCCGGTGGAGACTTTAATCCAAAGATTTTTTTAAAAAAGTAGTGGTTTTTAAGACTTTTATTCTGTCTTATAAGCGCTACTGCGACCGAAAATGTCGTATCTTTATTTTTATTTTTCTTATTTAAGTACCTATTTAAGGAAAAACAAACAGTAGCACAATAAGAAATAGTCTTAATATCTAAATATTACATATTAACAATTATGCTACCCACTACGTTCTCCACAGATTACAATTAAAAGTAATTAAGAAACTAGCTAGCAAAGCAACAAGATACAATTTATTTAACCTATACATCAGTCATTGACCCAAGACTTATAATTATAATGGACTTTAAAATAAAAAGTATTTTTGTGTGCGTTATTATAATTTTATATTTGCTGATCCTTTAGGGCTGCTTGGATTTGCTTTTTAAATGCATTTTTAGTAAGAAAAAGAATGTCGATTGAATTAAACTCATTATTGTAAGTTTCAACCAAACGATGAAGTGATGAACGCGCTTTAAAGTATATTTTCGTCAAATATGATGAATTCAATCCTGACCGAATACAGTACTTTCTTATTAATATCACTATAACCAGAAGATATGGCCCAGAATAAAAAACAATTTATTAACTTTCGATGTCGTAAGTTTTTACACATGTGTTACAAAAAAAAAAACATTATTTCAGAAAAGGACCACCTTTTAAATGTTTTTTTTCTGTCAAACTCACGTTTTTTACACTCGCATAAGTTACGCTAATCTGAAACGATGCAGACATTCGCTGAAAATTTCATTAAAGACAGATACAAAGTACTTGTTAAATAACCTCCGTAGTTTGAACCTATTAATATAGGAAATACAATTTGGAGTCTACAAAAAAAACAGTTATCTCCACAAATGCGCGTTTCAGAAATGCGCTTCGTTAATTTATTAAAATAATAGAGATATACCTGCTTAATAATAATAACAACACCATAATATTGTCCCACTTCCGTTATTATTATTATTATTATGTAGGTATATCTCTATTTTTTTTTTTTTTTTTAGTAGCCCGTTGTGTCCCACTGCTGGGCAAAGGCCTCCCCCGAGTCTTTCCAGTTATTTTTGTCTTGCGCTGCCTCGACCCTATAGTATTTCGGTTTAACCCGATAACTATATTTACTTTTTATAAGCATTAAATCATTCATCGCATGTTATGTTTCATCATCATCATCATCATTTCAGCCGAAAGACGTCCACTGCTGGACATAGGCCTCCCCCAAGTGGCGCCACATGTATGTTATATTATGTTTACATTTTATAATATTTGTTTTTATAGATTCTTGGAATCTTTTGAATAGAATATGTATTATGTACTTACAGTTTTTTATGCTGGTCTTGTCTGTGTTTCGTTACATAATAATCCTGTATCATCATCATTTCATATCATCTTTTATATCTGGAAAATAAATAAAGTTTTGCTTTGACATGTTTGTCAATGACAGTCGTCAAACTTGATGACCGTCAATATTACTTCTAAAAGTTTACGGCTAACTAACGTAAATCCTCTATGCTGTTGATTTTGTAAGCATATTGTATGGTTGTATTATATATTAAACGGCTGAACACTCGCTGATGTATTGCGTTCCTTTAGATCCTATTCGCACTAATATATAAAAATAACTGGCAGTCTGCAATTATTGAGTCTGGCCGGTACTATAATACCCCGCTTTAGAAAAGCGATTTGACCGTTCTAGAAAGAGGATTCATAATTGGATTTTTTACGAATTTCGGAAGAGCGGTCAGAAAACAAAACCTGTCAAAGAGTCAGTCTAGATCTCGCTGTCGCTTGGGTAACACGCTGATTACCCATACGCTTACGTTGCTGAAGTCTACCAGTCTACTTACTGCAAGTCTACCAGTCTACAACCGAGAGTCGGTTAAGCGGGTTAAGTCGAGCTGTCGCGTGCCTCCTGCTGCCCAGGGCGGGTCCTACTGACCGCCTGGGGGACCTCCGTCCCAGAGCCGACCGCGCCAGTTTTCTCTTCGGCCGATCCAGTTTGCCGGCCAGGCTGTGGATCATAATCCTCCCTGGAAATCTGTGCCTAACTCTAGTGCGTTTAGGTCAGTCCTTATTTTAATACTTACTTGTTTTTGATACTCATCACATTTTAATCTTTCTTGTGAGAGCTATTAAATTCAATTCGTACAGTTCTACATAGCCTTTTATTTCCTAAAATATCAGAACTGTTACAACCCAGCCCCCGCAGTAGGCGTCTAGGTCATCTCGCCACCTCTTCCTGGGCCGGCCTCGGCGACGCCGACCATCTTCAGGCACCCATTGCGTGGAGACCTTTGCCCAATCCCATTTGAGCCGGGCAGCCTTTTTGCTCACGTCTAAGATCCCTGTTTTAGAGCGTAGCTTGGTGTTTCGTATTTTGCCTGTTCTTTTTACACCCAAAATGCTGCGCTCCATTGCTCTTTGGCACACTCCAAGGCGGGATTTTTGAGACTCTGTGAGCGACCAGGTCTGAGCACCGTAGGTTAGGATGGGCAGGATACACATATCGATGAGCTTTTGCTTCAGGGAGATTGGTAAATAGCCCTTCATTAGCGTCTTCATGGACCAGTAGCTTTTCCAGGCGTTTTCGATTCGGCGATCGATTTCCTTTTCCTGCCTGTTTTCGAATATCTCTATTATTTTAATAAATTAACGAAGCGGATTCCTGAAACGCGCGTCGACGGCGCGTTTAAAAGACGCAGTGTGCTTTGGCCCTTAGGTAGTACGAATGCTGAATTCTAGTAGATAAGGCTTCGATTCCCGAGTCGAATATATGTATATGAGTTCGTCTATTACATTTTTTTTAGTACCATACCATACAGTAGATTAATAGCAGTTTTAGGACTGTTAGGCTCATCCTCTATTATATAGAACATAATACATGTGTTGCGAAATGTAGTTATATATTAAATACACCTCTGCTGGCGATTTGAACACGATAAGTATAATATTAATTATTAATTATTACCCACTCTAATGTCTCCGACAGTTTTAATTTATTCAATCAATTAATTACTTCGTAAAATTAGTAACTAACAACTAGTAAAACATCATTCAGAGCGTGTATTCGATTCGTGACGAGTACCTACTTCATGTTTTCGCGTTTTGCCCAGAGCAATATCGTAATGATGTAAGTAGACTATTTAAAGACAATTACAGTTTTTTTTTTTTTTTTTTATTCTGCTTTTATTTTAGCGACTTTTACGCACAGCGTATGCCAGTCCCATCGTACCCTTATCCAAATACTTCACTACAAGATTAATTACAGTTTTAAAAAGATTAAGTCTTGATTTAGGGAACTACGAGTAAAATTATAATTTTTAATTATGGTTTTTTATAGCGAAAAGAATCCCCTTTCAATTTTCATAGCGTTTTACGAAAATAGACGTCAGAGTTAACTTTCAGGACGAATACAACCATTACAATATGCCAAAATGTTATGTTTTATGCATTTTTCCAACAGGATATACAGTCTTAATGTCTACTACAGAGCCATATATACTATTATGTATACTACTATTATGCATATACTACTATTATGTATTAAAACAATGATGAAAAAGTACAAAATCGGTTCATTTTGCCATTTTTTTCACCAGTATTTGAATAAAAACATATCTGATATATTTATTTTATGAAAATAAAGATTATGCTTACTATACATAATATTTTTCAGTCCGTTATACGAGCTCATTTATTTTAGACAACTATTTTAAAAAGCACCGTTAGCACAACCTTGCGCGCTGTCGTTTGCCGATTAATTTGAATGATTTGTGCTTATTTCGTGCGTATTTTTTTTCTGATGCGCACAAACAGACCATTGTATGTACTAGTATGTGTCAATGCTGCTACGCCGTTCTAGCAATCGTTTAGATTTTGAGTTGCGCTAAATCGAATACACGCCCTTAAAAACAAAGTTCGTGTTTATTTCCAATAACTTACGAAGCCCGGTGGTAGCTAGCGCCACCTGTTGGCTCCCGTCGGTACTTTTTACTAAAAGTTTGCACAACCAAACAACTATGTAGAAAGTAGTAACTAGGACAGCGTAAAGAATGTTCATGTAAAATCATGTTGTTGCTAGACCAACGGAGAATAACAAGAATTTAAATAACTTGTCTCGACTCGTGACTTTGTCTGAAGTAAAATCCTACTAATAATTATTAATGTGATAGTTTGGATGGAAGAATGGATGTTCGTTACGCTTTGCAAGAACTTTGTTACAGATTTTGATTGAAACTTTACATTAATATAGCTTATATACATCAGAATAACACATAGACTACAAAATATAAAGATTTTGTGTAAAATAAAGGAAAAAGAAAAACAGTAGTTGTTAATTCAGTATGATATAACCATTGACGAATGACATGACTACAGTACCAGGGAATCATGACTCAGTTGAAGTCACCACAGTTTCCAAAATCTTCCGTTTTCAAGCTCTTTTATATTCAAGTACTAGGAGCGCATAATTAGTAACTTAGTAGTATATAAAAATCGATGCTTATTACGATATATTTTCTATAGTAATCTTCGAGTGACCATAGACCCAGCGATAATATTATATTATCTTTATTACGTCAAAAAAAAAATTGATATATAAAATTAATAAGGTATATCATCTTCCGAAGAACTATCAATTAAATCCAATAGTAGTGTATTTGTCGAATCCATATTACAGTGCCAATTTAAAAATTAGAGCATCCTTTATCTTAAGTATGCTTCCAAAACGTGCATCAAACAACGACCGCAGACTTAAGGGCGAAAATATATTATTATTCTAGCAGGCCTGGCAGACGTTGTCCTGCCCTTAAAATAAAAAAGTCCTAGAACCCGACTACAACGCCACCTCCCGGGTCCAATTGTAAATCTAAACCATTCTCGGATCCACTGGAACACACACGAAACATTTCATCAAAATCGGTCCAGCCGTTTAGGAGGAGTTCACTTTCATACACACGCACAGAAGATTTTTATATATAAGATTACCTATAACTACCGTGTGTGTATTGGCTTGCTATAATATAATATATAGCATAGTATATTAATATATATTGTAGCTACGTATGTTAGTGTAACTTAGCGGGGTTGTCTTGCGTAAGCCCGCGAAGGCAAAAAAAAACCGGGAATGAAGTCGCGGGCATCAGTTAGTATACCAATAAAACCTACCGTATAATGGTACCCGACAATAGTGTTGCTTTCGGCCATAACAAAATTTCTTACATTTCTTCCAGAAACAAATAACTCTATGAGGACAAAGACGGACAACGACCTTGCTCATCAGTAAGAAATTTCAATTTTCCTCCTCCTAGAAGGCACTGCACACACAATTGTTAAAGTTTCCGTAAGAAGTAATTATCACAAGACGTTCTCTGAGAGACAAAGACCACATCTAGTCCTCAAACTTATGAGCTTTACATAAGTAACGACTTGGTTGTACCACAAACTTTCATTTTATAATAATAGAATTCATATCATATTAAGTTGGAATCTCATTGTTATTCTATTGGATATTCATGAGACAGCTCTTTTGAGACCATTATTTTATCCCATCTTTATTTTTGTCCTCAATTCGAAAGTATTTTTCGGTTCCATTATGCTGATTTGCGATGATTGCTGTTTACTCTATTTGTGTGGAGAGAAACATTGTAAATGACTTTGTAGGTATTGTAGAGATTCTAGCTGGTTTGGCCAAATCCAACCTTATTGTAGTAGTTATATAATTATATGTAAGTAGTTCCTATGAGAAAAACACTGCTCGGATAAATAATTCTTCTTTTAATGCATTAAATATTATTAGTATTCCATTTATAATTTCTCTTTACATATTAATAACATTTTTAAACATTAATATAAAACGAAAATAAAAATAAATAAAAGAATAAAGACTAGCGTCCACGACGAAGGCTGACAGGCAGTTTTTAAACAAAATATAATAAAAAATTCTGTATACCAAGACAAAGACCCCCCAACACAAGAAATCCCTCAATACCACCAAGACAAGAAATATGCATTCAAATCGTATTTCTATTGTGTAGATTGAACCTCCAGTAAATACCGTGATCATATAATAGTGAACATAGTACCAACTTTTCATCTAATACAGTGTCAAAAGGAACATCACATTACCATGAACTACGTTATCTACCTATGAGCAAAAATACAGACGAATTGAGAACCTCCTCCTTTTTTGAAATCGGTTGAAAATGCTGGGAAATGAACTTTATTTTCAGGTTGAAAAAACACTGTTGAGCACACACAAACATTGTGGTTAAGGATGCATGCAGCAGTACAGCAGTCGTGGGGTATTTCAAGTAGAGTTTGGACATTAAAAGAATCCAGTTGGGGCCGGCTGTTTTTGAGTTCTTCTTCCCAACTAGGTACAGGTCTACCTCTCCGTCTTTTGTCAAGTAGCCCAAACTAGAGAGGACAGGCAATCTTTGGCAATCTTTGGAGGAGGCCTTTACCTACAGAGGGATTCTTCGGATAACTAAATACTTAATACATTATATATTCTACAAGTTTCGGCCGACGCTGAAAACCAGCGCCGTGGTTCGTGCCTTGCTGTTCGGGCCAGGGCATTATGCTGAGCGTTGACAGTTTCGCGCGGGGGTGACGCATGTTTCCGACTCGGACTTATTTATAATTTTTTTACTTTTTTTTAGAATGTATTTGTTTAGTTATAAGTTAATATTGTGGTATATTGTGCGTAGCTTTTCGCGTGAATAAAAGGCTTTTCTTTTCTTTCAAGTAAAATCTAAATTAACAACTTATTTATGAACTAAACTTCAGTAGGTACGAGTACTAACAAAAATTGATAATACTAACATAGATTTATTTTTCTTCTTTTTGTAGTTTGCAATAAAACATTAGGCTTTTTTATTTATTTATTTTGAAAAACGTAAAAATTAAATGGAATTTGAATATCTATGACCTTCAATATCTCCATAACCAGAAAGTTCCCAAGGTTCCCGAAATTAAAAAAAAACCGGACCAGTGCGAGTCTGACTCGCTCACTGAGGGTTCAGTACAAATTTGTAGGTATATTATCCATACTAATATTATAAATGAGAAAGTAACTCTGTCTGTAACGCTTCCACGACGAAACGGCTGAACCGATTTTGATTAAATTTGGTATGAAAATATCTTGAACCCTGGGAAAGCACATAGGGTACTTTTTAATCCGAGACGTCGTCTGCATCTGGGATAACTGACATTCACATGACCAAATCGCGGACAAAGGCTCGTTATAAATAAAGAATATATTTTTTATGATTTAATTACAAATGGCATACGAGTTACGAGTACGAGTTTTGTCGTTTAAAGCAAAAAACACAACTAGAACCTTATAGTGCTTTTTGTTGTTTTTCAAAGTACCACCACGTAGACACCACGTACCTTAATACACTTTTCCATTCGCTCAAACCAGTTATTATAACATTTATTCCACTCTAAAGTGGGGGTGTTCAAAATGGCTGACTTGAAAGCGTCGACTGCTTCTTCACCGGAATGGAACCTTTGACCACGAAGACTTTTCTTAATTTTAGGAAATGTAAAGAAATCGTTAGGGCTTAGGTCAAGACTGTATGGAGGATGGTCAAGAATTTCTACTTTGTCCTGCTTCAAATACTCAATCGTTTGACGAGCGCTGTGTGAGCTTGCGTTGTCGTGGTGTAAGATGATGCGTCGCTTTGAGTTAGATTTTCGAAGTTTGGCGATGACTTGTGGTAAACAAACTGTGGTATATCACTCTGCGTTAACCGTTCTACGATCTTCAAGTGCAATAGACGCAACATGGCCGGTTTTTCCAACGAACGTGGCCACCATCTTCTTTGAAGTGCTTCGAGAACGAACAACTTTAGTCGGCTTTGGCTCGTCTTGAAAAACCCAGATTGTAGATTGTTGTTTGGAATCAGGATCGTAGGCCTATGCCTACGATCTTGATTCCAACATTACGAATCTTGGATCTATATCCAAGATTCGTCACGTTGTCCCTGAGATGCCTAATAGAGCCTCTATCTCTCGATACGTCACATGACGATCTTCAAGAATTAGTTGTCTCACAGCGATGATGTTATCTTCAGTGAAGGCGGATTTTGAGCGTCCTTCGCGAGATTTGTCACTAACACTAGTATGTTCACGCTGGAATTCTAAATACCAGCGTTCGACAGTCCGCAGACATGGGGCTTCATCACTGAACACAGATGTTAGCTCTTCAAAACACTGAAGCCGTGTCAGGCCTCTTCTTAAATTTTAGAAAATTATTGCACGAACATTTTCATTTCAACAAGATTCATTTTCGTACGTAACCTGACAGATGTCAATCGACGCTGTGACTAAACAATAGCATTAATCCTAATACTTTCAACTGTTTTGAGATTCAAAATTTAAACACATTCGAATATAGAATAGTTCCAAATTCAAAATTGCCGGGAAATATGGAAACGGCAGTTTCATAGTTATAGTACCTTATAAATTTTGATTCCCTTGAGAGTGTCGAAATGTACGTTTTTTGCGACATAATCGACCGTACCTTTTTTACGTTAACTTAGAAGTTTGTTTTTTTCACAGCTTCAAGTGACCGTGGACCCTGGTATATGGTTTAATTTCAACTCGATACCTCTACGCGTTCCCGAGATAAAGGGTCTTGACAGACAGACGGACAGACAGACAGACGGACAACAAAGTGATTCTATAAGGGTTCCGTTTTTTCCTTTTGAAGTACGGAACCCTAAAAATGAACACTACGATTAGAAAAACAAGTAACTTTCGGTTTCGTTATGTGGTTTTTTACACTCGTCATACCTACACTGCTCAACTTTGTCTAGGGATATTTGAAGAATTTTAGGGATATTATGAGATGGCACAGATTACGGGAATTATGATTTATGTTTGAAAAATGATAGTTGGGCTTCATCGGAACTGTAGCTGGGAACTTTTTTGTAGAACATACTCATAAAGCAATCTTCATTCTCGCTATCCGTACCGTTTTCAAAAATAACATTTGGTAAGTACTCACATCATTTTCATTTTCATCTCGATTGCACAAATTAACACATTTACGTAAGTCGTCTATGTGAACAGAAAGAGTAAAGACAGTGCTTGCCAGCCTTGAAACTTTCCATCATATATGTACAAGTCATGAATATTTATTTATACATTTTCAAAAATTCATGTTTTCTAGAAAAAATCTGTAAATATTCCTAGAGAATGTTAATGTGTGTATTTGAAGATAAAGACCGATTTTGAACCATACATTGCGTTGCACAAAACCATCATTAGTTTAATGAAGACTTTAAATTGATGCTGTCACTTTCTTTTTGATACAAAATGTAAGGGATGGCATGAATTTAAAGTCTCCGTTAAACTAATGTTGGTTTCGTGCAACTCAACGTTAGCTTCGTTATTTCCTTAGGAGGGCCCTTCCTGATCCGTCTATTGTCGAGAACGAGATAATCGAAGATAACATCGCACGAAAATTGGAGCTCGGAGATTTCACAAATTTTGTTTCAGAAAATGCTTGTTTTTGGAAAAGCCTTACAAGTTTTTGGTGAAGATGTTTGTAATTTTGATGTTTTCTTTACTTTTTCAACTTATCAGTTCATTATAAACGGACAAAGTTCAGATAAAATTGGTGCGGAAAAACTGATTTTCAGACGACGTTACTGAATTCGTTTATCAAAAAAGTTTATTTTTTATTACTTATACTTTAAGATATAAACCACAAGATACCTGTGTGTTCGAAATTTCTGGAGGAACATTCATTATAACGAATTATGACGGGTTGACCGCACTTAAGTGTGTCTGTCGGCCATATTCGGTTCAGCCCCAGATTACGAAACAAAAGACAGATAGACCGTGCGGAGCACTGAGATTGAAGTCATAAAAGCAAATACAAATTCAAAAGCGAATACCAACAACGCGCTTTGTGCTGTACTGACACGAGTCAGTACAGCACGAAACGCCGCAACGTTAAAAAAAAAACAAATACAAATACAAAATTAAACGTAACGTTGCATTGAAAAAGCCGAATGGACCAACCCGCTTAGGTGTAAAGCGATCATTAAGGGCGCGTATTCGATTTAGCGCAACTCAAAATCTAAGCGATTACTAGAACGGCGTAGCAGCATTGACACACACTACTACAATACAATGGTCTGTTTGTGTGCATCAGAAAAAAAATACGCACGAAATAAGCACGACGGCGAGCGACGTTTTAGTCCTTTTTAAAATAATTGACTAAAATAAATGAGTTCGTACAAGGAACTGAAAAAAATTATGTATATTGAGCATAACCTTTATTTTCGAATAATAAATATATCAGTTATGTTTTTATTCAAATACTAGTGTAAAAAAATTCTTAAAGTGAACCGATTTTGTACTTTTTTAATACTGTTTTTTTAATATCAAAGAGTAATATTTTCGTAATTTTGGCTCTGTTATGTACTTTTAGACTGTATATCCTATTGGAAAAACGCATAAAACATAATATTTTGGCATACTGTAATGGTAGTACTGGTCCTGAAAGTTAACTCTGACGTCTATTTTCGTAAAACGCTATGAAAGAATTGTTTTCGCTTTAAAAAACCATAATAAAAAATTATACTTTTACTCTGTTGTTCCTTAAAGCAAGACTTAATCTTTCTAGAACTGTAATTGTCTTTAAATAATCTGCTCACATCATTACGATATTGCTCTGGGCAAAACGCTAAAACTTGAAGTTTTTGTGACGAATCGAATACACTCTCTTAATAACTCAAGCGATGATAAATCGGACAAAACTATTTATTCTCATGTGCCTCCCGGGAGTCTTGCATAATCTATAATATCTATATCCCTATATAATAACGCTGAAGAGTTTGTTTGTTGGTTTGACCGCGCTAAGTAATCTCCGGAACTCCGAAAATTCTGAATGAAAGCTACTTTATCACTGCTATAGGCATTTATTAGCTATTATTTAAATATCACGCGAACGAACTCGCGGAGAAAGAGCTAGTGTAATATATCTTAGTACAATTTATAGGTATAAATTGTACTAAGATATATTACACTAGCTCTTTCAGAAAGGAGGAGGTTATCAATTCGAATGTTTGTATTTTTTTTTTATGTATGTTCGGGCATAACTCTGTCATATATAGACGGATTTGCAAAATTCTTCTTTTGTTGGAAAGGGGTTTATTCCGAAATGGTCCCATATAAATTTTACCACAATTGATCTAGCCATTTTTGCGAAAATCAACAAATTCCCAAAAAAATTACTTAGACGACGTTTTAGTTTCTTCAATCTTTGGAGGATTTACAATCTCTTTTAAGTGTGTCGCCGTTTTTTAATGGATTTGGATGTTAAGGCAACACTAAAAAGCGAAAATTAAAAAGTTTTTCAAAAAAAAGAAAACCGCCTTCAAAAACTAAAAAGTGATAAATAACTTTAGCACAGAACACACATTACTTTACTTTCGGAAGTCGGTGGCGGTGGCTTTGAGTTTGTTGTTTTGTATTGCCACCGACTTCCCTTTTTCCCTTTATCACTTTTTACATTTTGAAGGCGGTTTTCTTTTTTTTGAAAAAACTTTTTATTAATGTTGAATACCATTTCCTGACCGGAGCAGTGTTATTAATTTTTTCTTTAATTAATTGTTGGTGTGTTATTGTGGGGCCGTGCATGGTGGCGTGTTTGGTGTTGTATAAGTATTTTTCTTATTACCATTTAACGGTTTAGTACCCTATGCCCGTTCCTTCTCGTCAGAAAAAGAATCTTTCAACTGCATAAACTATGGCACTTAAAAACCTTGAAGTCATGCATTTGTATCTGCATCTTACTTATTATGTAGGTAGGTACTGTAAATACTGCAGCTGGAGCGATGAATCTGCAACCTGCTAAGTGATGATATACTTACATTAAATGAGAGACACCATTTGATATTATATTTACAAATAAATAAGTTTTTCCTAAGTTATCATATTTCTGCTTATGTACCTACGTATTTATACTCCGTTCACAATAAGATTAGACATAAACACAAACCTTTTTTACAGTCCCTTCAACCAATTTTGACTTCTATTCCGTAGGCTTAAGGATGACATTAGAGGCAAAAAAGTGGTTACAATAACAACTGTTTACTGCAGCTGCCATTTGTCATAATCTTATGTGAACGGAGTATAGACATTATTTGGTTGACACACATGACACACGTCTAGTAAACACGTAGGTACAGTACATAACCTTCATAAGTTATGTATAGTTATCAATTTTCATACCTCATGACAATAAAGGAAAATCAAAAACAGTTTCATCAAAATGAAAATATAATTGAGTTTTCTTTTACTTTCTATAAAAGAAAGAAAACATAAATTACCTGTAGTAGGTACCTATTTCATAAAAATATAAACCAGCTAACGTAAGCTTCCTCAGCTTTTATAATAAGGGAGAAAGTTACTTTTTGTAAGTCCCATTCCTCTTGAACTGATTACGATCTAAAATGAAGAGAGAACATTTTATCAACCCACAAAATGTCACTAATTGAAAACGGCTCATAATTTTACGCTCTCTTAATTTCATTAGGATTATGCGGCTGTCTTTAAATTTAATTTAATTTGAGAATCATTGAAAATCTTCAAATATTTTAATCAAGAATTTTATGCAGATTACACAATTGAAACAATCATTCAAATATTACAATTATTTTATCTGTATTCTGGTTTAGTTATAATATAAAACAAAGTATGCAAGTGCCAATACTTAAACAAGACTTTATAAAACTGTCGTGCTTGTAATATTAGAAATAACTACTACTCATTCTCGTGAAAATGTTAATAAATTATTTACAAAGGTGTAGAAAAAGCCTGATTAAGCCACAAAATAAATTTATTTCCATAAACATCTAAAAACAAGGAACAACATCTTTTTCGTCTACATTGTCAACGTGTCTACAACAGTGTTTAAAGCTCGCGTGAAAGCATCGAGTGCACTCTAAGTTAGCAGCGCAGCGTTCGTTCAGCATGGTGTCGGCAACGCGACTACCTGCAATAACCCTCGCCCTGCAGGAATAACCTGAACGCTTCTGCTATCTTACTCGGCTGCTCCTCCAATACCATGCCACAGTCGGAAATGCTCAACCACGACGTCTTAGACGGATCCAGCCGACCATTAAACGTCACCGTGTCATCGACATGCGGAGACAAAGCACCTGTCACGTTCAGAACAGGCACTTTAATAGAATGCGTGTCCCTTGAAATACTCAGGTCCGTCCTACGCAAATATGTGTCAATAAACATCGCTAAATTGATCGGATTTACGTGCGAGAAACTCTCTTTGTAAACCTGCGCTAAGTCATGATTGCGGTCGTCCGTGCTGCGCCCGAAGTGATGCCACATTAGATAATCCAGCGCTCCCTGTGTCATGCCGCTCGACCGCAACTGTCTTGTGTTTATTTTCTGGTATAACCATTCGGTCCATCCAGCTTGAGTGGATGTACAATTAATCAACACCAACGCGTCTACTTTTTGAGGACTAACAACAGCATAGCGCGCTAAAATGTTTGCTCCTGCACCTACTCCAAATCCGATGAAAGATCGTATACCAAAATGTCCCAAAATAAAATCTATTTGGGAAGCCAATGCATCCATGCTTGGGTAAGTGTAATCTTCCGGTAGTGTGGGGGCGCCCTCCTCCTGTCCCGGCGCGGTTACATGATAAATACAAAATTTGTCCAATATCGCTCTCATGTCAATGTAATTGAAGAACGCCTGGAAGTTGGCGGCATAGTTGAGTCCAAGGTCATGGTACGTGATGATGGCGCGCTTGCTGCGGTCCCCACGGACAGCGACGAGTAGGTCCCCGCGGGAAGTCCTCACCCTCTCCTCCACGCATGCGCCGTCGTTGTGCAATCGTCTGTTTGATGGGAAATGTAATTGAACACTTTTCAACTCGTCTTCGAAATTGTCTGAAGACATCATGTTGAGTAGAGCAATATTCTCATGTACGTGTGTTGGCATCTTTCTGTTGAAATCGAAGAGTACTTTCATCGACTTGAATCCCTTTGTTTACTTGTTACGTATCGACCACCAGCCGGTGACACACTAGGTGTCAGGTTTTCTTCACTTCTCTTAATTAACGCTTTCTATTAGTCACTGTTAACGATCTTATGCTTATTAGGTACGTACATACTAATAACACAATGTCTACCGTACCTACGTCAACTAAATGTTTATTTTGTCACTAAGTCACAGCATAATCACTATTTATGTTATAATTCTTAAACTATCTGGCAGTATTTATGAACAGACTATGTTATTTTGTTGGAATTATCGCAGGAAATGGTCAATAATCCGATGACCGGGCGAGCGTGAGTTCCAGCGCGAGGTTGATTCGGTACTACTCGGCTGTTTCCGTCGGCGTCAGTGTTGCCATCTTGGATTTTATTAAGGCGCTAGATCAAGAGTAAAATGTCGCCAAATTTTCAGAAATTCGGATCCTAAGAAACCACCAAATACCGCTAAATTTATTGTATTTAAATATCAGACTAAAAAACGAACGAATATGTTTGAGATGCTTAAAAATAGTTGTATCCGGCGGTAGTTCTTCGTAATAATAATTATACAACTTTACGTATTTATAAAATGTTGTGCATTTTTACCAGAGTTTTACTAGGTAACTTACAATTTACAAAACATAAACATTATATTCGATATAACTTGATAAAATGTTTAGTATTCTACAGGAAGTGAAATAAAACCACATAAATGTGTCGTGTTTTTTGTTTCAGCATGTCTTCTCAAGTCTACTAATTTTGCAAATAATTCTGCTTTACAAAATGAGCAAAACGCCTTCGTATCATTGGTTTGGAATTCATCTAGTGATTCTCACTCTTTTCTATACTTTTGTGCGTAATTCTTTTTCTAGTGTGGAACTTCCATAATTGGATATTATTTACAGCTTCTAGAGTTCACACAGTTCACAGAGTGTTGAAAAACACGACTCTATAAAATTTTAAGACATTTTAACAACACGAACCAAATTCCGAACATAGAATGAGAGATAAAAAGAAAATTAAATACTAAACCACTACATTTCTCTCCATTTCCATAAAAAAAAATGTTTTGCCGATTCCATATTGAAAAACCGCTAAAAACCACTAAAAAAAATAAAAACGCTAAATTATGAAAAAATACCGCTAGAAGCCTTGAAAAAGCACCAGTTCTGGTGGGAAAACCACCAAAGTGGCAACACTGGTCGGCGTTCGAGCAACTCGAGACTACCTGCTGGCTCGACCGCAGCTCACTTCATTCTAGAAAAAGGCGCGCCGCACATGCGCTGTGGGCATATCGAATTTTTCCAAGCTGTTTTATGTTTATTACTTTGCCTATCTACTTGTATATCTATGACAATCGATCATTTAAATAGAGGTTCGTGTAACTTAATTAATTCGAGTGCAAAGTTTTCTGTTTACTTGGTCAGTTGGGAATTTTGTCGTCACCACGAATGGGTGGAAACATGTTTACAAGCTAACGATATTATTATTTGTAGACCTTGACATATTTCGAATACAGGTCGAAGTTAAGTTGATGAATAGGCTTCGAGGCAATTTAGTGAGCAAAAAGAAACAATATACTTAGTTAAATAGGAAAATCTGAAACAAACTAACACAGTTTGAATTTTCCCGCCAAACAAATAAAATTTAACTAAAACATCATGTTAGAGTCATGTCCATTAATTTCAAGCAATTTGTTAACTCAATACGTAATTTTTATCTGCGTTAAAAGACCCATAATATTATAATATGATCTTATAATATTATGCAAGTCACAATAACACTTAATAGGTACAGACAGAGACCACAAAACACAAGTAACATTTCTATAATTCCTTATTTTTATTAAAGCACAAAATATTTTTTTCATCCCACCATCTCGGAAAGAGTATTTTTAATCTTCAATATCTGAGTGGAAAAGCCGTTTTTATTCTCTAGAGGATAAAGTAAATTGAATTTAGAACATCGTGTGCACTAAGTTTGTGAATTAAAAAAAAACATTAAACCTATTTACTGCTACCTCTATGGTGCCGAATATATCATACAACTTTTTTTTAATTTGTTAAAAACTCAGACTTTGTAAACGTTTTTTTTTTGCATTTAGTCATTTCCTCGCTGAGGTGGAATGAAAAGTTACGTGTTGCACTCGAGTGCAAAGATTTTTCACCTCGTGCTCTTTTGATTCCCTCGCTAACGCTCAGGATTCTAATTTTGAATCACTCGCTGCGCTCGTGATCCAATTTTAGAATCCTTCGCTTGCTCGGTCATCAAAATTGAACACGCGGTTAAAAAGCAACTTTGCACTCTTGTATAACAAATAACTATTTTTAAATGAGGAATTCTTAGTGTGGGCAATGGCCCACACTAAGAATTCCTTCTGTATCGTGGGTGCGTTTACAAACATATAAACACACATACGCAAACAGTCTGACCCCAGAACAAATACCCGTAGGCCATAAAAGTATTTGATCCGTGCGGGAATCGAACCCGCGACACGCAGGACAGCAGACAATCGATCAACCACTACGCCAACCGTGTCGTCCTATCGTGTTTAGGTTTGACCTCCGACTCCAAGACCTATAGGTATCTATTAATAGATTAAGGTGCTTCTATGTATAGAAGTAAGTCATAGCCGTATCGATTACCTGTCTTACCAATAGCATCGACATGCTATCTACTACAGGATATTGTTCCAAGCTATTGTTATGTTCTTGGAAAGGAAAATAGAGCGTTGACTTACGTATGTGGTTGACTTCATACACAGAGCTTGCCAAAGCTTTCTATGAGATTATTTGCAATTATTAAGGTACCTACTAACTGCTTAGTGACTTCGTTCCGGGAGTTTTCTTTTTGCTTTCCCCAGGACCCCTCCTGGCATCGATCACTAAGTGATCGATGCCAGGAGCGCAGGAACAATCGGATCAACAGTTTACGAACGCATAGAGGACAAACATAGGAATATTATTTAGTTTTATGACCCGGCAATCGTTGTTTTCAAATAAATAAAATTTACTATACCCTGTTCACAATAAGATTAGACATAAACACAAACCTTTTTTATAGGCCCTAGTCCGAATAGAAGTCAAAATCGGTTGAACGGACTGTAATAAAAAGTTTTTTCAAAAAAAAGAAAACCGCCTTCAAAAACTAAAAAGTGATAAATAACTTTAGCACAGAACACACATTACTTTACTTTCGGAAGTCGGTGGCGGTGGCTTTGAGTTTGTTGCTTTGTATTGCCACCGACTTCCGAAAGTTAAGTAATGTGTGTTCTGTGCTAAAGTTATTTATCACTTTTTAGTTTATGAAGGCGGTTTTCTTTTTTTTTTACTTTTTATTTTTCGCTTTTTAGTGTTGCCTTAACATCCAAATGCATTAAGAAACGGCGACACACTTAAAAGAGATTGTAAATCCTCCAAAGATTGAAGAAACTAATACGATGTCTAAGTAATTTATTTGGGAATTTGTTGATTTTCACAAAAAGGGCTAAATCAATTTTGGTAAAATTTATATGGGACCATTTCGGAATAAACCCCTTTCGAACAAAAATAGAATTTTGCAAATCCGTCTATATATGACAGAGTTATGCCCGAACATACATAAAAAAAAATACAAACATTCGAATTGATAACCTCCTCCTTTTTGAAGTCGGTTAAAAAGGTTTTTGTAAATGTCTAATCTTATGGTAAACAGGGTATAAGTACGTACGGCCTATTCTCAGACCTACCAAATTCGGTCAAGCCGTTTCGGAGGAGTTCGGAGACACGAGATTTTATTTGTATACTAGCTGACCCAACAGACGTTGTCCTGACAATTGATTTTTCAATTTTCTTATCGTTTAAACCTTCCCTGGATTTCCACAAATATTTCAAGACTAAAATTAGCCAAATCAATCCCGCCGTTCTGAGTTTTAGCGAGACCAACGAACAACGATTCATTTTCAACCGACTTCAAAAAGAAGGAGGTTCTCAATTCGTATGTCTGTTTTTTTTTTGTATATTTGACACGCGATTTCTCTGTCAAATGTAAAGCGATTTTGAAAATTCTTTTTTTTTTTATAGCTAGGGTGGCATACCCTAGCTATAAAAAAAAAAGAATTTTATTTCAACGGTGGTCCCATATAAATTTTATCGAAATTGATTCAGCGCTTTTTGAAAAAATCGACAGAAAGCAAAAAATATACATGGATGATGTTGTAATGTTCTCACCTTGTACTTTCAATCTCTGTTTTGACTGTTTTGCCATTTCTTAATGGATTTGGATGATAAGGAAGTACTAAAAAGCGAAAAATAAAAAAATCGTTTTTTTATAAAAAAAGACAACCGCCTTCAAAAACCAAAAAGTGCTTGGCTTGGCTGTTCTATTTGTTGTTTTGTATTGCCACTGACTTCCAAAAATAAAGTCACGTGTGTTCTGTTTTAAAGTTATTTTTCACTTTTTGGTTTTTGAAGACGTTTTTCTTTTTTGTAAAATAGCTTTTTATTCTATAGATTCAATTGTATGGACGCTGTATGTAGTGTATCTATGTAAGTAGTTATTGCATTGTCTTATGTACACAGTGGTGGTACGGTGGCTGTCATCTGACACAGAGATGAAAGGCGGGAAGTTGTCGTAAAGTAAAGCCGGGACACGAACTGGAATATATTGTTAGTCAGTGTTACTAAACACCTACTATTCAGTGAACAAAAAGATTAACAACAACAATAAAGAAAGAAACATATATTTTTTTATAAATACATACCTTCACTTTGTATTTGTCGTATCGACATTATAATCCGCCCGTGTCATGCCAAACACGCATAAGCTGTTGAGTTTAGTAAACTAAATTATCAGCAATCGATCACAGCAGCAAATTAATCATTGGTAGAGCTACCCCCAATTGTGGTTATCATTGTGTACTCAATCCACAACACAGTTACCCAAAAACATACACAAAAGATAAAAGTAACAAAAGTTCACGAGACTGCTCTCAAAAGCGGCGCACTCAAGACAAACACTCTCTAAGATAACGAGCCTGACATTCGCACGGGTCTCGTATTTACACAAAAGAATAGGTACGTTATGCGGTTATCTACGTACGCACTCGTCACCTCTAATATTACTTAACTGGTACCTATGTTTTGTAGATCACTCTGTGTATAAACTATATTCCAAAAAAAAACAAGTTCAGAGATACTAAAATTACCTACCTTCTCTTTCCAAAATTAAAACAGTAGCTAAAGCTATGCTATTCTCTAATGTTACCATTCGTGGGTGTGCACGACGGAGGCGAATTCGACATAGTGTCAGCCGTGAAATCGACGATCTGTTTTTGCTTAGCGAATATAGTTTCTCATATTATGAACTGTCAAAAATGTCAAATCATTCAACCTTGAGTAGTTTCATCAAATACCGTTAATTCAAACGTTAATAAATACGAAAATCTACCTCGCCGCTGCTGCAGCGTCTAGCCTTGAACGTGTTACTTAGAGAAAGCACCACCACAGGGTGTAAATAATTCATATAGGTACAGAGTGCAACATATACAACGCACTTATAATCAGTGCGTTGTGTATGATTCACTCTGTACCTATATGAATTATTTGTAGTACTGTTATGAATATAATAATATCTTTGAGCATGGCAGTTATAGGTTGGCGCTGCTAAACCGGTAACCGGTTTAGCAGCATCGCTAGGGAGGAGGGCATTGACCTGCTATCCACAGTGGTGGCTGAATAATGCAAGTACCACGAAAGAGTTGTCCGTGTATCTTTGTTTCTGCACCTTTTAGGTTTCATACGCGTACATGTTTTATTTATATAAGAAAATTAAAGGCATTATTATGACATAATGACTGTATTTCCTGTACGGGTGAGCAGATACTTTCAGTACACCAACAGTGGTGTTTTTAAATCCGAGGTAATATAAATGACTTGCTTAAAAAGAGACTAAAGGGACCAATGATAAAGGAACTACATATTATATAAAGTTAACATAAAGTATTATTATTATTAGTAGTAGTAGATAGTAGTGTTTCAAAATGGCAACCAATCAGTAGTATAAGTCTTCCTTTTTATTAAATCATTTTAAAGCCGTTTCTTTGTCCTGGGAGGTGGACAGACAGTTAAAGGTGGAAAGTCAAAATTAACTATTACCAATTATTATTGAAGATTCTGGTTCTAACTAATCTCTTGAGGTATATATATTTGAGATCTCAATATTTTTTAAGCAGTAATTGATTAAACCAGCCTGTTATTATCCCACTGCAGGGCAAAGGCCTCTTCTCATACAGAAAAGGCACGAGCATTGATCACCACGTGCGCTCAAGGCGGATTGGCGATTTCAGACTTATATTAATACTAGCATTTGCCCGCGACTTAACCGCGTGAATGTCGGATAAAGTAGATGCAGACGGAGTCGCGGATTAAAAAGTAGTCTATGTCCTTCCCTAGGCTTCAAGCTATTTTCATGCAAAATTTCATTAGAATCGGTTCAGCCGTTTCATCGTGAAAGCGTACCTAACAGACGGAGTTACTTTCACATTTATAATATTAGTATGGATAATTATAATAATTATATAATAATATAATAATTAGTATGTATTATAATTATAAGTCCAGGTCTCCTCATGGTGTTTTCCTTCACAGATGTCAGAATATATGTAGGTAGGTAATTAATCGAATTTGTAAAAAAAAACCGAAACAACAAAAGGTTGTATCTACAAATCTTTTCAGGGTACACCCAATGGGAATCTAATAACGTGCTTGTTTAGTATAAATGCTGCAATAAACAGAAAATCTCTGTGTGAGTGTGAATGAGTTCGTTAGTGTTTGGAGGCGGCTCACGTACCGTATCAATCGACCTCACAATTTATTTGCTCGCCTACAAATATTTTCTTAACGCTTTCTTTTATTCAGCGCAGGTAGGTATCCGACTTTTTTTTGTAGCATTATAGAGGAAGATGTAGAAATAAATTGTTTGATCGATCATTTAGGGACCTTTTTTGCTGTTTTTCGTAGTATCTATCTTCTATAATCTATATACTAGGTGATTTTTTATTCACGTTCCAAATTTCTCAGGGTGATAGTACCCATGAAATTGAATAACTTTCTCAAAAAAACATGGGTCGAAATATTAAAAAAAAAATCGGACTTCCCATACAAAATCGATCAGCTGACTATTGATTTTGTATGGGAAGTCCGATTTTTTTTTTAATATTTCGACCCATGTTTTTTGGAGAAAGTTATTCAATTTCATGGGTGTCGTACTATCACCCTGAGAAATTTGGAACGTGAATAAAAAATCACCCAGTATATAAAAGGCAAAAGTGACTGACTGATGTATCAACGCACAGGTCAAACCCTTAATTAATATTTCGTACACGTGTTCCTCATATGACGAAGGCCTCCACTAAGGAAGGATTTTTCAAAATTCAACCCCCAAGCGGGTGAAATAGGGGATAATGAAACTTTTTATATTCCTTGGATATATTTGCATTACCTACCTACCTACCAGGTAGGTCACCTACCAGGTAGGTAGGTATAGGTAGGGTAGGGTAGGTAGGTAGGTAGGTAGATTGGTAGGGTAGGTAGGTAGGTAGATAGGGACAGGACAACGTCTGTAGGGTCCGCTAGTTTATTATATTTATTTATAACAACTCTCTGCTCACGACTTCATCTACACAGACTTCAGAAATCAGCCAATGTCTTAAAATTATCCCACGAGATCCCAAAAACGGGATAAATTCTGTATGTTAAACTAGGCCATAGTGTGATAGTTTTTCAAAATTCAGCTAATTTGACGACACGATTGGCGCAGTGGTTGAGCGATTGACTGCTGTGCAGCGTGTCGCGGGTTCGATTCCCGCCCAGGGTAAATATTTGTGTGATGAGCACTTGTGTTTGCCTTGTGTCTGGGTGTTGTTTATCTATATATGTATGTATTTAAAATGTATTTGTGTATGTATATCAGCTGTCTGACACCCATAGTACAGGGTCTCCCTAGTTTGGGGTCAGGTGGCCATGTGTGAAATGTCCCCACAAATTATTATTATTATTATTCTTGAAATAGGAAAATTCTCAATCCATATAATCAAGAGTAACTATAACGTATCTAACAATTGCTGCGTAGGTACTTGACTAGCCTACATTGAGATTAGCCAGAGAGAATAATATATGATAGAGCAACAGACAATAAACTAAGTACGCAGACATTATCTACACATAAAGTATTTTTTGAGGCTACATAAATAAAATTAATCATCACTTATCAACAACCACAATTTTCACAATACTCCAAAACATATGTTACCTAATTTAATTGCGTAAATAATGCCCGCGGTAACATAAAACAAGATAATCATACGTTAGATGGGATAATGACCCGTTAAATTGCTAATAACAACGAAAATCCTTTACAAGCGAGCCGTGAGCATCCCGTACACTTTACGCTGAGTTTATTAGGTTTTAAAGCAATTTATGAGCTTAATTGCGCTGTAGGACAACCCGTTTAATGACTAGTATCGCAGTATCGACGACACTGAAGAGAATTGTGTTTGAGTTTCTGTAATCATTGAAACTATTGTTGAAAGTTTCTCTGTTGAAATTCCAACTTTAAAATTCACTGGGTAAAAGTGAAAATTAAGGATCGCTGGGTATGAATTATATGACAATTCCGAGTGTCGAAACTATGGGTCTCGTTCTGCCGGTCTATTCTGTAAAACCATACCTCGGTAAATTTAGGTCCCTCTCCGACCCTTGCTCGTGCCAGCCCGCGCCGCTAATAATAGAAATCCGATCCAGCCTGTCCCTTTGCTGCCCTCCTCCAGCGACGCCCTAAGCCGTGGCTCGCACCCCTCAGGGGGTGCTCTTAGTCGCTTAGTTTATAAGTTTTTTGCCCTGACTATAGGCCTTAAATTCACTTTAAGGCACCACAGGAAGGGAAATACTGAAAAAAAGGTGTATTTAAGTGGAGCAAACTTGAGGTGAACTATACTAATAATATATATAACTCTCGGATGATGCTAAGAATTGATGACAGCCCATCACACCTCACGCTCACGATCTTAGCAGCTATCGAACTTCATCTACTCAACTCTATCAACATATTATTATTGTTTCATGAATTATTTTAGCAAACGAGAATTTTTTTATGCCTGGTTTAATAATTTTAGGTTTTCTTTTTTATTATTCGTGTAAATAATATATCTTATATATAAAAATCTTCCGTGCGTGTGTATGAAAGTGAACTCCTCCTAAACGGCAGAACCGATTTTGATGTATTTTTTTGTGTATGTTTCAGTGAATTCGAGAATGGTTTACATTCATAATTGGACCCGGTAGGTGGCGCTGTAGTTGGTTTATTTTTTTCAGGGCAGGACAACGTCTGCCGGGCCCGCTAGTATAATTATAAATCAATTATTTAATTCCAAAACCAATCATGTTATTACCTACTTCAAAACTGAACCGAAAGTAGTGAGTCATACATTCAAATGTAATACAATTGGCTAAATTAATTGTGAACAACGCTCCAATTAAAACGAGCTATTTCTCAGTTTGTAATATCGTGACTAACATAACATGACATTACGTGAAACACCAACAAAATAACTTAATTATGTATGACAAATGACTAACCAGTGTGTATGTTGTGACGGATATTCTCAGCGGTCACCTCGACCTTGAAAGTTCGTTATTAAATTAGTTTGTGTACAACTTTTACCATTGAATCAATTCTAAATAAACAATAATTTTACTTCGTTCTAATTACAATTTTGGGTACTTTAAACATTACATTTGAATGTGGTACATTTTTTATAGATAATGTGTATGGTAGGTACTATCTATACACAAAAACTTAATTCATTGTATTAGTAGCATTTCAAAAAGTAATTAATTAAATTATTGAAGTTATGTATCATCATTTGCCTAGTCTTATCCCGAGTATGTTGGGATCGGTTTCCAGTTTAACCGGATGCAACTGAATACCAGTGTTTTACATGGAGCGACTGCCAATCTGTCCTACACAACCCAGTTACTGGGTTACACAGTACTCCTTGACTGGTACTTGTTAGACTTTCTAGCTTCTGAGTACCCGTGACGACTGGCAAAGATCTATGAATGACAGGCAGGACCAACGGTAATGATGGAAAAACACACCAAAACAGCAGTCAGGTACCATCATGTGTTCTTAGATTAATTCTTATTCTGTTCACTCGATTCTATTCCCGATTTGTTTATTTATTATTTGTTTATTTATTATTATATTTATTTATTAAAGTACACCAACAGCCGGTTACAGTAACTTAAAGTAGTGCATTACTTCTAATGTATACACCAATTAAAGGTTTACATAACATTATCTATTACGTATACATATGGGTAGCAAAAATAATAGGTTGGCAGCTACAGTGAAGTAGCATTTTAAGAATAAAGTAGCAGATTTATATTGCGCTTTGTTTAAA
This sequence comes from Charanyca ferruginea, assembly GCA_947361185.1. Lineage (NCBI taxonomy): Eukaryota > Metazoa > Arthropoda > Insecta > Lepidoptera > Noctuidae > Charanyca > Charanyca ferruginea. The sequence goes on from OX376076.1 coordinate 13,354,884, forward strand.
ATGAAATTTGCTGTAAATAGCGATTTAGTTCTGGCGTAGGGGGTCACAGTTCTAACCTAACCTAACCATGTCGGATCCGCCCCAGGGGACTTAAGGGTCAAAAAGATTTGGTGACCATTTATCCATTTTGACGTCAGTTCGTCGGAGCCTCTGCGAGGCTCCTATTTCTGTCTGCAGAGTTTAAAAGAACCTAACTAAACCGAATCTCGGGGTGCTGGACCGTTTTCTTCTGGTTTTAGTCGCCAAGTCATGATTTATAGCTCCTCAAGTTATTTTATTAGTTGCAAATACTTAGTCGCCTTTTAATTTATTAGTCACCTGGAAAATAATAAGCCATTGTGAACATGTCAGGAGCAATGAGAAAACTGAGTATATACTTAATATCTCAGATTATCAAACAAAAGTCAGATAGACAAAGCAACAACAAGAGCAAATACAAATTTAGTAACGAATACCTACAATCTCGTAATTGTATTCGCTTTTAAATTTTTATTTTTGTTAGTAAGTATTTGTTTTTTTTACAATGCTTTGCTTCGTGCTGTACTGACTCGTATCTGTACAGCGCGAAGCGAATTGTAGGTATTCGTTTATGAATTTGTATTTGCTTTGGTGGCTTCACTCTCAGTGTTCCGCACGGTCTACCTGCCTTTTGTTTCATAATCTGAGCTTAATATTATAACTGAAATTATGTAACTGAGATATTACAACCGTCATAATTTTTTTTCTGTATACCATCCAAAGTGTTATCAAATGTGTCGGTCTAAACTTGTTTTTTTTTTTGTCAAGGATTCAGTATCAAAACAACAATTCAACGTTATTGCTTTCATTTAACCTGCATCTAACCTCTATATAGTCCATAATTACCAATAAAACGCCCGTTCAATTATGTATTGTATATCGATTGCTTTGACCCGCGGGCTGTAATTCACGCCGCATAGCGAACCGGGCCGTCCATTGCACTTCAGTTTGTGTAAAAGCCGGTGGTGTCATAGGGCGTGCATTAGCCATTACTTAAATTAAACCATGATTTTGATTAACATACTACTGGTTTGTGTTTCAACGTTTATAGTTCGAAATGTGGTGAGTTCTTTTGTTTTTTTTGTATTAATAATTATAACGTGAGCTCAAAAGTTGTCGAGTTTAATTTTCGAGTGTATTTTAATAAAATTTACGTCAATTATGCGGTTTTTTTAACTTTACCGTTTATTTTCTTACTAAGGGCTGATTTTTCAATAGTCAGATAACTTTTATCTGAGGAATAAAAATAGCGGTTTGACATATTTTCTTTACATAAGCTGTCAAACCGCCATTTTTATTCCTCAGATAAAAGTTATCTGAGTATTGAAAAATCAGCCCTAAGTTTTTTTAAGACTTTTTAAGTCCATAAATTAATTGATACAAATTATGTACAAATGGTGGGTGGGGGGGGGAACTAGCGGTTATTTAAGTGATTGATTTCAATTCTGGTTTTGTGTTTGATTACAATGGAATGTCTAAGTTTTTGACTATTTGAAAACAAATATTTTTTTTTCGTTTACAATATTTTATTATACATGCATTTTAAAATAATGAGCGAGTGTTTATTAGTTTTTATATGGTTGTGATGATACTTTTAATAGAATTAGTGCCTGTATTTATTGCTTCTGAAACGATATGAATAATTTATTACAACACCTGCGTTGTTTCATCATCGAGTTTTCCACGAAACGAGCTTTCAAACTAATAATAGACCCACACACGCACACAACGGTATTACGTATTAGATTACCTTAATACATTTGCGTTAATACTGCGTTGCCCCTAGAGGAATATTATCGGTAATTATTTGCTAACACCTTGTTTACTGATGCAAGCGAAGCCTACTGTTTGCAAAATGATAATAACACGGAATATTTCACGTGCATCGCGCCTAGAGGTGTAAGCAGAGATGCAGTATCATTCACATTCCAAGTATGGTTTAGTAAGGTAGTTCTATAAGGGCAAATATATTTTTTAATTTATATTTTCTTAATTCAAATGGGTACCCACCCCCATTTGAATTAAGACAATTTCAGTCTGCTTGTAACAATTGGACAACAACTGACAACAACACAACGACGCAGTAGAATTGGTAGTAGGTATAAAAAATTAAGTAAATAATGTCAATTTTGTAGCAAATATATATTATTATTATCACTCTTGATAGCAGTAGGTTTGCCCCTTTTAACATAGGACTTCAAAAACAAAACACCTCTGCTTACCCCGAAAAACAGGCGCGATATTCTGTTGTTCTATCTATACAGATACAGTACGTAAACTACAATTTACACGGCTTCAATAGATACGCGTAGATGTCTACGAACTTTGCTACGATCGTAACGGTTTGCTACGACGTTCTACGAGATTCCGTACAACTGCGTGTCGTAGCAGAAAGCACTCCTACGTTTTCTATGCCCACACCACGGTTATAGGATTGCGTGCCCTTTGTCCACAGAAATAGTACATTTTAAGAAGTCCGTAGTAATTTACTGTAATAATAGTAGACTAATTTACTACTGCGATAGTTATAAGCACTTTTACAATGCAACACTAACACGCCTTTGGGGAAATTACACCTGACTACGAGTTAGGCGTAAATTCCATGAAGGCATGTTTACATACAAATGTTATGCTATAGCCTTTTCCCCCTGAGAGTAAGTAGACCTGCAGCAATAACAAGAGACCATGTGTTTTGTTAAATCCAAAACAAAGTCCATACATCTTATTATGTGCAGAGGGCCTATCACGGACGCGGACTTAAAGTCTATTGACTTTTTAACTGTAAATACCTGTGTTGCACCTAATATTTGGTTAATTTGATGGCATTAACAAATTACTCCACGTCGCCATCAACTGGGAATGTGCCTAAGAGACTGGCGGCATTGTCTCGTTGGATGGTAAAGACCAGTTCTTGGATCATGGGAATTGTCAACAAACCTTTTGGAAATTTCCATAAAAAGAATATGAGCATTTTTTGATGTCTTATTGTATTAGTTGAAGGTTTTCTTTTTTATTGTTCGTGTAAATATTGTGTATAAATAACCTAATAAAAATATGACCAAGTTTGAAATCTACACCTAAACCAATAAGTGATACTTATTATGTGCTTATGGTGTAAAATTAAACCAAATAGTCATATGCATTTATTCAAATACAATAAATTTTGACTTTTGTTACATGGTATAAATATACCTAAAATCAAATCAAATTACATAGGAGAAAAACACGTTAAATATCACACCAATACATAAATACAACGTAATATAGGAATTTCGTTACGTAATATAGGAATTTCCTTAAGTGGATTTTTAAAGAAGCTTCATGGCGCTTCTAAAATTCAGTGGCAACATATTAAATAATCTAAGCGGTTGATTGCTGGGACTGTGCTTCACAATATTTAAATTAGACTGTACTAACAATAATCTAGCTATAATAATGGATTGTCGTATTTGCTATTAGAAAATCGACTCTTATTAGAGTCGATTTTCTAATGGCCCCATAATAGTACCGTGTTTGCTAGGCCTACAAGCTATTTTCAAATGTGAATAAAATGTGGTTACACACATTTTCGTGTATTTAGGTAGCAGAGCCACCAGATTTCCGAATCATGGCGCCTCCCTTCGTCTGCCCTAAAGACAAAGACACCGTCTTAGACAAACCGGACAATACTATAATCATGTAAGTACTCTCTCTATTTTTCTTCCGTATCTGTACATATTATAATACGTACCTTTGTCCGTCCGTAAGTGCAAACAGCTTTACCCATTTATGTGCTTTTATTAAATCAATTAATATGTAGGTCTATAACCTGGCTAGGTATTAGAAAATTCTTTTTCAAACTTACGCCAATATTTTTAAAGCGGTAATTTGACTAATAAAAGATTTTTAAACTATTTATTTTAGACAGAAACATACGTGTGTGGTACAAATACTTATGTGTGATGTCCTAAGCCGTAAATTCTAAGCAGCACACGGCGTTCAACAGGACTTAAATGTCAATATAAAGCAAACGAACTTATAAGAAGCATTCTGTTTTCGATTTTCTAATACGGAACAGCGAAAGAATACTCCTTCTCTATTGACTCAAAGAGAATTTGACTGAGTGGAAACCGAATAAGCATTTCCTTATTTGGTCTAAAACCATTCCTATTGGCTGCTGTGCCGTGAGTCGCGGGTTCAATTTACATATATTTGTATGGCCTAAAGGTAGTTAATATATAATATTCGGTTAATATGTTTGTAACACACCCATGATGCAGGACTTTTTTGTGTGGAAATAAGAAAGACAATCGCGGGCAACAACAGCTAGTCTTATAATAAATAACATAATAACCTCTTTTATTAAATAATATCACGAACTAGTTGCGTGACAGCGCGTTATTAACAAGCAATCTGACAAACACAGGATATAATAAGCACATCTTATTAGTTTCTGTGATTGCTATAGTCTTTGGTGATGTACGCCTAATTATATTGGGTTCAATCTCTTTACAATCAACAAAAACACTTTTGTTTGGAGCTGGTAAATATAGGGTAGCTATTTATGTATTGAATAACAATTAATATTAGCTAGAATATGAGTGAATACCAATAAATATCACAATGTACTTTTACCAGGAGGTCTATTCTGTAGAAAAACCTTCTTAGTGTATTTAGCTGAAGTAAGTTTTTTTTTAGTTAGTTTAGTTTTAGTTTGAAGTTAGCCTTAGATGGCTTCCTCAGGAATTGGCGAGATGACCCACAGCATCGATAGAAATGGAGGCAATGCGGGGAGGCCTTTGCCCAGTAGTGGAACAGAAAAATCTCGCAAAAATAAAGTTAAGCAAAAAACGTACGACCATAGATAGCATCGGTAAGATGAGTGGTCACTTCAAGCTTATGAAACAAGGGAGATTTTCACAGATTGGCACCTGCAGTGCTATTCTGTTACAATCTCCCTCGATAAACTAGATGAAGTGAGCTGTCATCCGTCCCGATGCTAGGGATTGACAAATCAGACGGACGGATGACAGCTCACTGCACATAGGTGTTCACTGAGGGAGATTGTAACAGAATAGACATACTGCAGTGAGGTGAGCTGTCATCCGCCCGTTTGCTTTGTCAATCCCTAGCATCCGGGACGGATGACACCTCACTTCACCTAGGTGTTCACCGAGGGAGATTGTACCAGAATAGACATAGGTACGGATGTTCAAATATTTTATTACAAGTATACTTGGGCATTTTCATCTTTTTTTCTGACCTACAATTATAGTTATGAGTTCATCATCATAATGATGCAAGAGCTCACTTGAACATCAACTTGTGACAACTGACACCCCTCCCGCACCACGCAGCTACCTCAGGAAGGGTCTCAGTTAACTGGTCGGACTTATAGTAGTTAACAAATCTATTTTAAACAATTGCCGGAGGAGGCGCATTGAGGTTTTACAAAGAAACATTTGCGTAAATGACAATGCAGATTGTGTAAATTTTGACCGCTTTACTACAGTTTGCAGACAGCGGCTAATGTTCCCGTGGAGTACCGCTGGATCGTGCGCTGGCAACCGCTAGTTGCGCCTACGCAGAGCTTCACCCTCGCCCTCTGGCACACCGTGCGGGAGCTCGAGTTCATGCTGAACGATCTCCAGATGGAGCCCAATGTGTTCATTATAAATAACACTGAAGTACAAACATTCGATATTTTCAACCTTCGATGTATTTAGTATACGATAAATTGAATACTCGATTTATTAAGAGCGTGTATTCGATTCGAAACAAAAACTTCATGTTTTTTCGTTTTGCCCAGAGCAATATCGTAATGATGTGAGCAGATTATTTAAAGACAATTACAGTTTTAGAAAGATTAAGTCTTGTTTCTTCTTTTTAATTATGGTTTTTTAAAGCGAAGAGATCCTTTTATAGCGTTTTACGAAAATAGACGTCAGAGTTTCAGGACGAATACAACCATTACAGTAGGGACGCCAAAACATTATGTTTTATGCGTTTTTCCAATAGGATATACAGTCTCAAAGTACATTACAGAGCCAAAATTACGAAAATATTACTATTAGATATTAAAAAACAGTATTAAAAAAGTACAAAATCGGTTCACTTCTACAATTTTTTTCACCAGTATTTGAATAAAAATATAACTGATATATATATTTTATGAAAATTAAGGTTATGCTCAATATTCACAATATTTTTCAGTTCCTTGTACGAACTTATTTATTTTAGACAATTATTTTAAAAAGCACTGTAAAACCTCGCGCGCTGTCGTTTGCCGATCAATTTCAATGATTCGTGCTTATTTCGTGCGTATTTTTTTGTCTAATGCACACAAACAGACCATAGTATATTGTACTAGTGTGTGTCAATGCTGCTACGCCGTTCTAGCATTCGTTTAGATTTTGAATTGCACTAAATCGAATACGCGCCCTTAACCAATCGATATTATGAATGTTCGAGTATTTAGGCGATCGATTTATAGTGGTCGATCAATAGATATTCGATTTCGTATAGTACACCAAGTATTTACACGATTTTGTTGCTTAAAATTATCAGCTATAAATTATAAGCTGAAAACAATAAAATAATTATGAGGATCGCCGAGACCATATATTAAGTACAGAGGTCAGCACATCAACCTACAACAATCTGTCGAATTTCTTTGACAGATTTTCAACTTTATCACAAAAGGTGGCTTGATAAGCTGGCGTCTCGACATACATGGAAGAAAGAACGTCGGGTCTCGTATTGTATCTAATACCTTTAAACGAGCCATAATTCTTGTGTATATGTTATAATATAAAATCTCGAAAACAGTTGCAACGATTTTCATGAAATTTAGTATGCAGGGGTTTCGGGGGCGATAAATCGATCTAGCTAGGTTTCATTTTTAAAAAACACGGAAAAAATAAAAACCGGTCGCCCGGATATTAATACATAATACTCGATGGCTTAAAGCTTTAATCTCTTAACAAATAACAATAAAATGGCTGTAGTATCTTAACTATGATCTAACCATTGCTTTATCTATCATGGTATCCTGAGTTGCGACGACAATAGCTCTTAATGGTACTACCTACTAAGCAAAAATGGATTGCCATCAATGCACTGTCTACCTAGAAACCTCTTTATTATAGTAATACTTTATTATAGCTACTGACCGGAGTGACGTACATCTTCAATGTCACTGCACACACCCACAACGATGATGCGGCAACGGAGAAGGTGTTCCAAATCGACAACACCCAAGGAGACCCGCAGCTCATCACCGAGGGCCGAACAGACATGTTCTCCATCGATCTGATTAGTGGACAGCTGACGTATGCCGATATTGACTTCATTGTGGAGGCTGAAGTCACCACGTGTTATAGAACCCATGATTATTATGTTCGTATCGTTTTTTTTAATTTATTTTTGTTAATTTTGTAAAGATATTTTAGGGAGACAGCAGAAATCTTTATGAGCCAGTGGCGTGCCTTCCATTAAAGCCGAAAAGCCTGGCTTGCTTGCTATCTTAACGCGAGAAGATTACAAAAAAAAGCACAAAAAGAAAATACCTCTAAATAAGTATTGAAAATTGATCGGGTTTTTATTGTTATCTGTCGAGCTAGCCCTAAGATTGACCCTTAGGCATGCCACTGCTTATGACGGTTAAAAAAACCAGGTGTGGTGACTTTTCTCCTGCTTTCTTATTTAACCTTTTGACCGCCACAGTCATATATAGACGATAAACCAATATGTGACCAGCACGCTACGGTCACAACTTCATAACTGACTTCTATACGTAATTCCACAGAGTGTGTAACTTAGATTGCGCCGAGGGCACGTTTTTGCTATTTTGACGTTTTAATTTTGAAAAGAAAGAGACATCAGAGGGATGTCTCAGTTTTAATCAATATTGTTGTTATTCACCCCATTCGAGTTCCAAAACTAGAAACAGAATAGTTTTTAGTAATTATTTCATTTCATTTATTCATGAATAATCGTGTTGTATGTAATGTAATGTAAGAATGTAAATGTTCGAAATATTTTTAGGAAGCACAATAACAACATAAATTAAATACAAAAAAATACCAATAATAATAAATAATGGCTAATAAATTCAATAGTCATGTTAAAGAGATACATTAATGATAAAAATGTTTGGCTTAATGGTGGTCCTGCTCCACAGCCAGTTTAGGGATTTTCCTAATTGTAAGAAGATGATGTTTCCTTCCCCTTTTTTATTGACATGAGTAACGAGTATCGTTATTATTAATTTATTTATTTTTTCTCAACTCTTCATCTAACAAATAGAAAGGTTACAATAAAAGGCCTACATTGGAAACCTTAGTTTTGTATAATTTAGCAGCATTATTTCAATTTTGTGAATGTGAATACTATTGAGTTATTTAATAAGTAAATTATAGTTATGTATGTGTTTAACATAAATGAACATGGCGGTTGAGAGCATTGTCATGCTCACTCAATTATCTCGCTGATGGTGGCGCGTGTGTTGGATCATGCGGCTCCCTTCAAAATGGTTGAGCTGAATGGTGATGTTCGTGAACGGGCGCTGTCAGTAGAGATTGGTCAACTCTTAACTGCCATGGCTTTTTTCTTTTTTACATCTTGATACTTTTTTTTAATGCATTGTATTGGTCTTTACCTGCATTGTTTTCACATATAGAAGCAACGTGAATAATGTAATCAGTATAAATTGTAAAAACTGGATTTAAAAGAGTGTCCGTGGAGTTTCTTGCTCGTTCTTCTCCATAGAGACCTACGCTACGTTTTGGAACGAGCAACTAGCTTCATTTTTCTGACTAACTGACTTTTTGACAATTCAAAAGTGCCTGTAAATGGTTTAATTGAAATAAATGCTTTGACTTTGACATTGAAAAGGTCCGGGTTGAACAAATTCAATTAATTTAAAAACAATGTCTACAAATCGTCAATGGAGTATAGACACTTATTTAACAGGAATTTCCTGTGTAAATCAGATCTTTTAATCAGATTTTTAATTTCCTACTCTGTAACGTATAAGTTCTTTATTAATTAATGGAAAATTGAATGGTAACTGGTCGAGCATATTCCTGTTCTGTTTGTACTGATTCTTTTAGTAACCTTTTCTCAAGTTTGAATAAGTCTTTGTGACGCCGATCGCGTAGTTATACTCGGTAGTTGTACTGCACGGGTGAGTGACCCTACGGCTTTAACTGAAGCCTATCAAGTAGCTCTCTTTTACGCCTCGGCTATTATATGGTTTCACTGGATGTTGTAAAATAATAATAAATAGGTTCCCTTCACCTTTTTGTGTATGGGTTAAAGTGGAAATGGACGGATTTATCAAACAACTGCAATGCACAATCCGATATTGCCGTCGCAGCACCAAGTTGCAGTTTTGCCAACATAGAAACAGAGCATAACTTAAGATCAGGTGAGTTGCGGTCAAACGCAAGCCTATAACAATATAAAAAAAAAATAACAGTCTCAGGTGCTTTTATTTTTTACTCCTCCGCTGTTCTTTTCTGATTAGTTTGGTTGCGGGATCTAAGACGGTTGAATCGCTTCTCCGGGACTTGTCGAGCTTCATTGCTCCGAGCGCTTTTCTGGTAGTCGCCACTGTTGATTCTGGCTTGGGCTTGTCCCATATAAAAAAAGATACAGGTGCTTGTAAATACACGGTATAAACCGTCTTCTTGCATCACACTATCTATTGCTGAAAACGGCAATAAAATCCGTTGCGTAGTTTAAAAATCTAAGTGTACAATTACGAGCAAAAACATGTAAACAGTTGGTATTTTTCAAAGCATTCTAAACTGATTTTCTCCTAAACTATTAATTGAAATGTTATGGGGTTACGGATAAGGTATTTTTGATCCCAAACTACTATAAAATAGGTTTTATCTATAAGTTGAAATAGTTATTTCATAAGAAAACTGCTTTCGAATTTTGCAATCTGTATACATATTTATGGTCGTGACTACACAGATGGCATGAGTGACTTGACGTGACTTGTAGGGTGGTTGTATTTTACCAGATAGGCTTCTTTACTAACAACTCTGTACCTATTACTTCTAAACTCTTTACTAAATAAAAAAAATCTAAAAAGTTACATAACAAGCAGTTGTTAAATCTAACGCACGTCAATGAATCTTACTTTTAATTTCAATCAAAGTATTAAACCATAAATTTTCTTTTTAAATGAGATTTTCAAAGCTTTGTTTATGTAGCCGTTAACCTCGGGCGGTTATGAATTCTTGTGTTAATTTAATTAAATTTAGTTGTTGTTAGGTTAAATTGAATCAGTTTGCAAAAGTGTATTATGCAGCTCGAACAGAAAAGTTAAATGAATAAACCAATTAGAATAATTTGTGACTCTCGTGGCCAATGAAACTTTTTGAACAGTTTTCAATTTGGAATTATTAGCAGTGTGTTAGTTGAAGGTCATTCGAGCTTTGAAATTCACTGCCCGCCTCTCTATTCCCCGATACATATAATCTAGGTATCTTCAAGGCACGAGTGAACCGGTTTATCCTAGGCAAGCGTGCTCCACCTTAGGCCGCATCATCACTTAAGATCAGGTGAGTTGCGGCCAAACGCAAGCTTATAACAATATAAAAAAAAGTTAACTAACTAAGCTCACCGATTATCAAACTTTTGACCGTCACGAAAAAAAAAACCACATGAACTCGGTGCCAAGCTATGAATTACGTATAGAAATCTGTCATGTAGTCGTGACCGTGGCGTGTTGGGCATATTTTGGTTTGTCATCTATACATGACTGTGGCGGTTAAACGGTTTAGGAATGCATAGAGTACATGAGGTGTTGCCTGTTAATAAAGATATACCTACTCTTCTAACGCGCAGTTGTGAACACGTTAAATAGGGTTGAGTGTAGTTGTTTTTATGTACCTTTCCACGAGCAATTCTTGTACATACATATAATACATATATTTTAATGTGAATCTCGGAAACGACTCTAACGATTTTTATACAATTTAGTATGCAGGGGGTTTCGGGGGCGATAAATCGTAGCTAGGTTTAATTTTTTAAAAATAGGAAAAAAAATACCAAGCAAAACTCGGTCGCCCAGATTGTAAACTATAAAATATTGTTAAAGTGTAACTTGACCCCCACTTGACCAAAAAGGTTAAATTACAAAATGACATTTATGTATAATCACTGTATACTGGCCTTATTGTGTTTTTCTTATAACTCGATCAATTGATTCTATAGTTCGTGTGGACCATGACCAGCGCTGAAGACAGTGTAGCTGTTCCGGATGTCAAAGGGTCTCGGCTGGTGATCCGGGCTAATACCCTGACTCCAGGACAATCTTATGACGTACTCTGTCAAGTGTATAAGTACTCCAACGGGGATTTCATTACACAGGTAAGGTCTGTCTAAATAAGAACTAAATTCATATTCGATTATTTGGCATTCGATTTCGCATAGTACACCCATAATAACACTGTTGCATTTCATTAACTGACTATAATTTATGGTAGAATATTTTACTATGTAAAAAATTAAATTAAAAATTTTAAAAAACCCCCAACGCAAAACATAAAAGCTAAAAGCTAAATTTGATAATATCGAAGCAAATTGGTCGGAAATGCTGGTAAATTAATAGACAGTGAATGAAATTAAGGGACTGACTTACTTAAGCGGTACCCCGCCGCGACATTATAGCGCCATTTCAACGAACAAACATTTGATGGCTCAACAAAAGGACTTTATTTTTGACTTTTTACATAATCGCTTTTATGTTTTGCGTTGGGGGTTTTTTTAAATTTTTAATTTAATTTTTATTTTAAATTTTTTAAACGTAATTTAGTTTGGTTTTGTATAAGAGTTTATAAAAATAATTTACAAATTTTTAGTTTTCATTTCGTTACTCATTCCTCATTCCCTTGCAATATAGTATACATTATTCTACTAGTCAAGGCCTTTCATTTGATACCCATATATTGAGGGAGTTGTGAAAATAGAATGTAATTCCCTAAGATCCCTACCGCAGCTAACAAAAGAGCCGATAACTTTAAAACTGCTGAACCGATTTTGATAAAACATGTCTAAGAACCATCGCTAGAGAATCTGCTTTCAAATAAAAAAAACCGCATTCAAATCGGTTCACCCGTTAAAGAGCTACAGTGCCACAGACAGACACACAGACACGTCGAACTTATAACACCCCTCTTTTTCGTCGGGGGTTAAAAATTACAAAACGTAGTTTTTTAAATATATATATGTCGGATCAGTCAGGATTTAGTCCGTGTGATTCAGTCATCATGTGGGCAGAATATGGATTTCGTGCAAGGAAAACACACTGGGTATAGGGTACAAATACACGGCATTTATTTAAACCACAAATTAGCACTGGGTATAGGATACAGTACACGGCGTTTATTAAAACCACAATGTAACACAATTAATTTAAAATAAACTCAGACACTATAATAATTAACATAGACATAGGTTCACTTAGACATAGGCATAGGCACTTCACTTCTACAACGAATCGAAAGTACAGTTTCGGGACGTATTTAGCTCCGTTGCGATCAGACACTGGATTCTGAATGTCTTCCTCGCTGTCGGCTGAAAACATCACGACTCTGTAGAAGCGCGCCAAAATGGTGGTGGTTGATCACGTGTTCTCGATAATGGCACGCTTGCGATTCGTCGTTTCACGTTCATACTATTGACCGGATACGACATATATGTATAAAAATTGTGTTCCGGCCTCAGCAAAGTGGTAAAAATCAAGCTAACAGGAGTCTAAAGGTTCTCGTAATGCACATTTATGGTAATAAAATTATGTTTTACAACTTTGTTATATCATCAGCGCGTCCTATAATCGCAGTGATCACGGATGCATGTTCTACGCTTTGGTTTGGCTGTACCTTTAGAGAGGTTTTATGGCACTAATTGCCACTTATAATTCTGCCCATTTTCAGAATAATCTACCGTTTCGTGTGCTACATCGAAGTCTGAGTGTTAACTTCAACGCCGACCTGTTGGTCGTGTCTCTAAAGACTCCTTTCAAACTGTACACTGATATTAACAATTTGGAGTATTTGAATAGAGCTATGACAGTGAGTATAGGTACTTACTTAAATATCTGTCCGGATTATAAGAACTGTTGGTACAACTTAATTACTGTCTAATAAGTTTTGTTTGATGCAAATTCTGGCAAAATTTTAAATAGTTTGTTATAAGTTTAAAATCCAATTAAAAAAAGAGAAAACATTAAGTAATCAATTCAATACTTATATATTACTTATATATAATACTCAGGACTAAATATATTTAATACTCAGGAAGAATACTTATATATTTAATACTCAGGATAGACTTCTATAAAGTAAACTACTGTTTTCACTTCGTTACTTTCTTTCAATTGTTCGTTATATTCAATTCAATTAGAAAATTCTTAGGATGAGCGTTTGCATAAACGCTGTTTTCGAATGTGCCAACACGCTGCGTAGACGCAGCACACGTTTTACATTAGTACAGCAAGTATTTAGAGTCACACTACACTGAGGCCGAGACGAACGGAGCGGAATCTACCAATCACAATGGTTTACTGTACATTATATTTTCGCACTGGGCATGTGATTGGTTGATTCCTACACGTCTCGTCTCCTCTCCACTCGTCTTTACCTCGGTGGATTTTTTATTCTTTAGTGGTGTCTACGAGTCGACCACAGAGTACTTTATATACTGCGTCGACGATTACGCTAGTTATGAGCCCACTGCGAAGACACTACTATTATACATAAGAATAATTATTTTGTAGATAGCTTGGGAGTGTACATTCGGTGGTGAGCCAGTCGATACATTTTACAGAACCGATGACGAGGGCACTTTATCATTCCCATCGGGACTGTTTCAGGTCGGCGAGTAAGTGATTGCTTTTTTAAATTTATTTACTAATTCTAGTCTAAACCCAAGGTGTCCAGACTAATTACTTTGAGTTCACTTAATGGTGTACTAATATAATAATTGTATTTATGGTATATTTTCAAGACGTAAAGGTATTCATCAATATAAAAAAATACTTTTACCAAATATGAAATGTAAAAAACAGCTGTTCTAAGATATAAATATTCAATCAAAATGAACAGGAACTGGTGATTTGATGTGTGAAGGTGACATTTCAAAAGTTCGATTGGTATTTATTATGATAAATTAGTAAATAATAAAAAAATATTGCTGTAAAAAATTACAAAGTTTTCATCATCATGGCCCCAAGCTAGGCAAGCTTGTATCTTAAGTATAATTTATTATATTATATTTATGGTAAAGTATACAAATATACCTACCTACTATTGTTATTTTGAATTAGCTTTTAATTTATACTAATTAGTGATAAGATTTATTTTGAATCATGTCACAAGCACTGACAAAAACGAGGTTGTTATTAATTTTATGTATCACAGGTATTTTTTTTTTTACCTTTTTCATTTTACTACCCTAGTTACTCTAGCAATATCAACTCATGAACCATACTCCTTTTCTGGGCGGCGTGTATAACAGGGATTTTTGCTTTAATCAGTGGGATCCCCTTTCTTTTCTCTTTCTAACTTTCTTTTAATTCCACAGATACTTAATATCATTGACGGTGACTGTGCGGGGCCAGTCTGTAGCAACTCAAACCACAGTTAAAGTTACAGCCCTGGAACCTAGGCTACCCGTCATACAGGTAGGTGGATATTATGAAACCAAGGTATTACTCGGAATTGGTTAGTATTTGGAAAACTTTAAATATTTTTATTAGGCTAGACAGATGGTGGTGTTATCCACCATCTGTCTAGCCTTTTCCCAATTATTGTTTGGGTTGTAACTGAATACCAGTGTTTTACATAGAGCGACTGCCTACCTGACCCCCACAATCCAGTTGTCAGACTTTCTGGCTTCTCACCACACATAACTACTGACAAAGATCTACGAAGAACAACTGCTTTACGAGGCACGAAGGAGTCTCGGTAGGATGAAATGGATGGTCACCCATCCCCTGACTGACCGTGGTATGCGTAGCTTAACCATGACCGATAAGGCTTTTACTTAGCCATGAGCCCCTCGCCTCAATATTATAACAACAATCTCTGTAAATCGATTAATATTATGAAACCTTACTTACTGTAAATAGATGAATGGTCTCGAAGTTTTTGAACCCATTACCACTAAGTACGTAAGGCTGCGT
Source organism: Charanyca ferruginea (assembly GCA_947361185.1). NCBI lineage: Eukaryota > Metazoa > Arthropoda > Insecta > Lepidoptera > Noctuidae > Charanyca > Charanyca ferruginea. The sequence goes on from OX376076.1 coordinate 13,370,083, forward strand.
CGCGCCCGAGCAGAGAGACCACTCAGAACAAACCGCCATTTTTTGCACGCACACATTGACATTTTCGTTTATAGACATTCTCAAACAGTTTCAAGCAGACTTCAGTCTCGACTGTCACGTGTTGGCTAAATGAATAAATGAGAGACATTGACATTTCATGACGAACAGGAAAATTTTGTTATAAAAAAAATACTTACAAAGAGTTCCAACCAGTGTCAATCAAATTTCATAGTGTCACAATTAATAAAACCTACAGTCAATACAGTAGTAGCCCTAGTGAGTCTGGCAAGTTTAGATAATTACTTAGTCTGGCCATAAATACTGTTACAATTAAAAATAAGAAAGATATTACATTTGAATTTGGAATCTGTCATTTTTATACGACTGTTCATTGCGTTTTCTAATTTTGGTGCCAATACATTGTACCTTAGAATAATAACGCATAGTCGGACGGACAGTCTCTATACGCTGCCAACGAAAAATTTACGCTACATTATTAGGTTATGTGTGAGTGAGCGGCATGTAATTACGACCGCTGTCACGCACACACACGTAAAAAAATGTTGCTAGGTAATATTTTTTCCCCGATTTTAGGGAAAAAATAATGCATTGGGCCCATAGCACGATTGCATGTAAAAAATGTTACGTACGTAATTCAAGTAGTCAATGTGGTTTTTTATATTAATTAAAATACAGTCACATCTGCTTATCGTTATAAAACGTTATAAAAGTTTTAATTGTAGTTTTTAACGTAACTCGTACTTATACTTAGAAATTCATTAGTGAGTCCATGTCGCGTATCTATTTAAATTAGTTTAAATGTATACGCGCCAAACATTTTAATATATAGGTAATACTTTCGTTGTCATCCCATAAAAATATTATTTACAGGTAACTAAAAATGTACTCCACATAGCTTAAAGCATAGATAACACAGTGTCCGATATTAACCGGATACAACACAATTACATTATTTACGCATTCAGTTGTTAAAATTATTCAAGGTAAAATAAAATTCACTAAAAACCTGAATATCGCCAAAAGAAAAACAACCACCTACATTAATAAATAATTATTCCGAGTTATACGAAAATAAATGTAAGGATGAGCTGTTGGTTTCTACCAGAATAATACAGTAGACTCCAACAATGTTAGTGTTTACAATTATGGGTAATTTGTCCGCACAACACTGGCAACACTTCACTGTAATAAATTAGGTTATGACAATTAGATATAATGTTACTATTTACATGTGAAATGTAATTTTATCACATTCTTTATTTTTACCGGTTGTGCTTTAGCAGTATTTTACGCAACAAACCAAAATATTTCTTGCGAGCTGTGTTCAACGGAGCGTGACCTTGAGCACTGACGGCTCGCTGCGCAAACTAGACCATAAAAGGTTGAGTATGAATACTCGTACTTTTGTACTAGGTTTCTATGCGTTATTATTCTAAGCATTGTACAGTACGGTCAACGTAACTTGGCGCGTCTGAAGTTAGCCGATTAGCTGCGCAGTAGACAATTTCGTTCCTAAAAGTTCCATTGCGCAGCCAAACAGCTAACTTCAGACGCGCCAAGTTACGTTGACCGTATTGTACATACAATATTTTGCGATATTAAAATGGAGTGGGGTGAGATAGAGAACCGAATCGCTGTGATTGCATTACACAAAGTAGGAATGGAGCCAAATGCAATTTTTAAAACTCTCCATACGCTTGGTATTAGTCAAATGTTTGTGTACCGGGCTATTAATAGGTACAATGAGACCTTCTCTGTTTGTGACAGAAAAAGATCTGGCCGTCCAAGTAGTGTTCGTACGAAAAAGGTGGTCAAAGCAGTAAGGGAAAGAATTCGAAGAAATCCTGTCCGAAAGATGACTTAGGACTTACAGCCTATAAGAGACGCACTGGTCATTTTTTAACTGATAATTTGCAAACAAAATGACCGTATTTATGCTCAAAGCTCTAAGGAAGCTTCCCTATTAGTCGACAGAGTGCAACGTGGGCATTATCCGACTTCAGTGATGGTTTGGTGGGGTGTTAGCTATGAAGGAGTAACTGAGCCATATTTTTGTGAAAAAGGTATCAAAACATCGGCACAAGTGTATCAAGATACCATTCTTGAGAAGGTACCCCTTAATTACACCATGTTCAATAACCAAGTATGGTCCTTCCAACAAGACTCGGCGCCGGGTCATAAAGCTCGGTCCACGCAGTCTTGGTTGGAAGTGAACGTTTCTGACTTCATCAGAGCTGAAGACTGGCCGTCGTCTAGTCCCGATCTTAATCCGCTGGATTATGATTTATGGTCAGTTTTAGAGAGTACGGCTTGCTCTAAACGCCATGATAATTGGGAGTCCCTAAAACAATCCAGTAAAGAATGTCTCATGGAAAGAGTGCGTGCTTCTATTGATAACTGGCCTGAACGTTTAAAGGACTGTATTGCAGCCAATGAAGACCACTTCGAATAAGCTTTTTATATTTTAAATTGTTTTATATTTATGCATTAAACTAACACACTGTAACAGTAATAAATATTATTTGCAATAAAAAAAAAATATTTTTCTTCGTGACAATATTTATGGCAGGACTAGGTATACTGTTGAAACTTGGTAAGTAGAATCGCATTAAGATTTTGATACAAAAATAGAAAAAAAAAACAACAAATTTTGGGGGTTTCCCATACTTAGAACTGAAACTCATAATTTTATTTCATCAATCCCATACGTGTGGGGTATCTATGGATAGGTCTTCAAAAATGATATTGAGGTTTCTATTATATTTTTTATCTAAACTGAGTAGTTTGCGCAAGAGACACTTCCAAAGTGGTAAAATGTGACCGTCCCGTCCCCCATGTAACTTCTAAAATAAGAGAATGTTCTTCCTCTCGATATCAGGATGGCCACCAGTTGGTATGCATTAAAACGGAAATTGCGGATATACTTTCTACATAAATAGGCAGAGTCATCTCATAAACGTCTTTTCTTTTTGTGTATATGTATGTAGGTTGTATATTATATTAGTTAAATATTTTTTTAAATATTCAGTCTACATAAGTTGTTATTTTTTACTATGCACCTGCCATGCTATCTCTTCACCACCCTTGGTTGACTGGTAGAGACCGCCTTTGTACCTTTGTGTATGAAGTATAAATAAATAAATAAATGATAAAACTAAAAAAATATATGATGTATATTACCATGTAAACTTCCACCGAAAATTGATTTGAACGAGATCTAGTAAGTAGTTTTTTTTAATACGTCATAAATCGTAAACCGCAGTTTACCTCTCATTCAATCAACTCAAATATAAAAATAAAATAAAACTTTTATATTATGTTACTTGCTGCTACGGAACCCTTCATTGCTTTGGTGGCTTCACTCTCAGTGTTCCGCGCGGTATATCTGCCTTTTGTTTCATAATCTGAGGGTACCTACATAATTACTCATAGACTTATAATTCCACAGATGCTCCGCATACCCCGTATGCTGAACGAGGGCAGCGTGGTCACCGTTACAGCTAACATAAGTAATGTGGTACCAGGGTGTTCCATTATTTGGTACTTTAGGAGCCAACACTGTTTAGTGTCAGAGTACTCCACTACCACTGATATCTGCGATGATAACCCGGTAAGTCTATACATTAACTTTTTGACCGTCAAAAACGTGCCCTCGGTGCGAAGCGAAGTTCATACTCTATGATATTATGTACAGAAGTCTGTCATGTACTTAGTCGTGACCGTGGCGTGCTGGGCACATTTTGGTTTGTCATCTATACATGACTGTGGCGGTCAAAGGGTTAAGAGGGTTTAGTACTGCCAAACGAACCATGCCACCACAAAATTCCTCAATTTTTTCGAAGTAATGTTTTATTATTTCCGATGAAACTCGTTCAGGGAAGTAGGTACTTTATCATTAGTTTATTCACAATTCCAAAATTAAGTAAATACAAAACGTATAAGTAGGTAATAATAAAAAGCTTTTTACAAAAAAGACAACCGCCTTCAAAAAGTGAAAAATAACTTTAGCACAGAACACACATTGACTTTAGTTTCGAAATTCAGTGGCTTTGTTCTGTTTGTTGTTTTGTATTGCCACCGACTTCCGAAACTAAAGTCAATGTGTGTTCTGTGCTAAAGTTATATTTTAGTATAGGCATATTTTAGTGCCTATTGTAAGTTGTTTATTAGATGACCGTACGCTTGCCGAATAATAATAAATATTACTTGCTAATTTTATTTACTTATTTTTGAAAAGTAATTCTTGCCACCGCTCATTTAGATATTAATAAGTCAATGTTTTAATTGTAAAACGGGGCTATGAAAATGACCTTACGTAATTGTGCCACTACAAACACATTTGTTAAAACCTTATCTAACAACAATAATGTGCACCGTTTGAAATAAATAGCTGTTTAACACGATATTGTGGCGAAGAATACAATGGTACAGTTCGGTCAAGTATACAGAGTGAAGTTTGTCTGTAAACTGACCACCAAATTTCGGTTAAGTACGACGGCCATTCTCAACAGAGGCTAGCCAAGTAAGTAAGCAAGAGATATCCAAGAGATATTATTTTGCACAAGTGTTTGTGCACAAGTGCACCTGTACTTGCGAGGTGCACTCCAACTTGAGGGATGTTATATAGTCCGATAGGGGTCTGGTAAGTATGCACATAAAATCGACACTGCCACATTATTAAAATACAATTGACCAAATGTATCTTCTGTAATTCGATCCAGCCTGTCCCCCAGCGACGCCCTAAGCCGAGGCTCGTACCCCACAGGGGGTGCCCTTAGCATGCAGTCGCTTAGTTTGTAAATTTTTTTAGCCCTGGCTGGAGGCCTTAAATTCACTTTTAAGGCACCACAGGAAAGTCCGGTCAAGCAGCTGATAACCTCCTAGGTTGACATGAGAGACGCCAATTCGAAAAAAAAAGAGTCTACCTATTCACCACACACAAACTTAATTAACTTACTTTTTAATAATCGTGCACTTTATCAGGGTAGTTATGCAAGTAACCATCAAAAACGTCGCAAAACAAAAAATATTAAACTTAAATAATTACTAGAATTAAATGAATTCACATTGTTGTTATTAGCGAAGCGTGGGATGGGTGTTAAGTAGGTGCTACTTCGCGTGTCATAAGTACGTAGCGGTCAGCCTTTTTTATGTTTATTACATTTAGGTACGTGCTGAACTGACGGCTTTATGGAAAGCGGTCGGAGGTAAAAAACGATACTATATTTCATTTAAGCTCATTTACATTTTTATTGTCGAAATGTACCTACCTACTTACTCAAGTTCCTAGTCATGAAGTAATAGAACTTAGATTGCGACAAATAAAAACGTTACAATGTCAAATTACGTCTAACGCTCAATTGCAATACGACTCAAAATAAATATTTTTATTTGACTAACATAGATGCATGGATCTTTTCTGACAGATGTATTTATCATGCATAAGATTTTACCAAACTTTTGTAAACTTTCTTTCAGGAAATATGACCAAACGGTTACTTATTATATAGATAAAGGCTAAGTTAACATTTAATGTAGACCAAAATTCATACATAAACTTACGCCTCTTTCCCATGGGGATAGACAGAAAATTCAGAGAGAATACTTATATCATCAGAAAAAACAATTTTATATAATATGTATTATTTCCAACTGATCGATTATAACTCTCAACAGCACGGCACACGTATAACAGAGCCGGTAAACTTTTATTCCCTCGAACAAAACTTCTTGAGCGAGCTGACAGATTATACCAATGAGACCGGTTGGAGGTCGGTGTCTACCAATGTGGTCGCCGCAGCGGGGAGAGTACGGGTAGTGGCGGAATGTCCCTGTCTGAAAGAGGACAACTGCACTGGTGATGGGGAAGTGTATGCAGATGTTATTTTCCAGCTCAATGATAAACCAAAGTCTAAATATGTTCTGGTAAGTTCTATTGTATTATTAAATGACATAATAGGGTTTTACGTGTTTTGCTGGCTAACTTCGCTCGGTTGACATTTTGTATTTCAACAATATGTTAAACAAGGCTAACCCTATACGTACTGTAGGTACTATACATAACTATACAATATGATTTTTTAGTCACGTTCCAAGTTTTTCAGGGTGCTGGTTTCTGGTCATCTGATCGATTTTGTATGGGAGGTATGTTTTTCTTTTTCATATTTCGACGTTCATATAAAACAAAAAGCAGATAGACCGCGCGGAACACTAAGAGTGAAGCCCCAAAGCAAATACAAATTCAAAAACGGATGCCTACAATTTATTCATTGTATTCGCTTTTGAATTGGTATTTGTATTAGTATTTGTTTTTGTAACGATGCTTCGCTTCGTGCTGTACTGACTCGTGTCAGTACAGCGCGAAGCGAATTGTAGGTATTTGCTTTTGAATTTGTATTTGCTTTTGAATTTGTATTTGCTTTTGTGGCTTCACTCGCAGTGTTCCGCGCGGTCTATCTGCCTTTTGTTTCATAATGTGAGTTTCGACCCATGTTCCTTGGAGAAAGTTGTTAAATTTCACGGGTACTACCTAGAAAAATTTGGAACGTGACAAAAAAAATCATATTGTATACTATACCTACTCTATACTTCTCATAGCACTTCAAAAGTACGTTCCTTATGTAACCTCGCTACGGTTTGAGGTTGCGTCAATGCACACAATGGGTTCCTAGTTTGTGACAAGCACACAAGTTTGCAATCCATTTATTGTGCAAACATCAATATGAAAAGGACCGTCCAATTGCGATACATTTATGTACTACAGCAACCCGTCCCGACTTCGCACGTGTCCAATTAAATTTAAGTTAAACGTAACATTTTTTTTATCGACATATTCGTACAATATTAATAGACATTCTCAAGTGTTGATTTTTCACACGTGCGACAGTTATATTTTATTTAAATAAGAAAAAAAAAAAGATTCAGGTAATATTTATTGTATTGTATGTAATATTTATAGACACTTTCCCATCATCTTCGTTCGCGTGACTTTCCATACGGATTCCTATTTATTATTTATTTATTTATATGATTTACACGGTTTTATAAACCAATTACATAAATCAAGGTTTCCTATTTTTTGATAATAACATATAGCGTATATCGCTCAGAGATATCGTTAGCCCAATTAGCAAAAGAATTTTCAGAATAGTACCAGTTATTCCGGAGATTAGGGCGTTTAAACAAACTAAAAAAAACTCTTAGGGTTTATTATATTAGTAACTGATGCCCGCGGCTTCGCCCGCTTGAGAAATTATATACTAAACCCTTCCTCTTGAAACACGTTATCTATTAAAAAAATCCGCATCAAAATCCGTTGCGTAGTTTTAAAGATCTAAGCATACATAGGGACAGACAGACGCGGCGAGGGACTTTGTTTTATATTATGTAGTGAAGATTTGTTTATGTTGAAGGTGATGCCATATACCGGTACAGCAATGGAAACAGTATTTCGCCTCAGCACGCACCCTGTATTGGACACCAGTAGACCTCTGCGTTACACTTTCTACTGTGAACTGACCAAAAATGACACATTGTTCCTCGGCTCGTATCTTGAGCATACGACGATTGAAACTCTGTTGCCTTATATCGGTAAGAGCGTAAGAGGGGTTTCTCATTTGTAAGGATATTGAAACGTTTTAATAGTTTATTAAGGTTGACTTTTATATCACTGGCCATAGATTCAAATTTTCTTATAATGACGTTCAAAAGTGCCTATAAACGGTCTTATTGAAAATGGTATGACTTTGACTTTGACATAAGTAGGAACAATTACTGTTACTATGGGACCAACGCTGAAATGTGACAAAAATTCTAGGCCTATTATAATTTTATTATATTTTATTGCTGTTTCCTACAAAAATGATCTAGAACACAATGAGAAAGTATAGAGCATTTTTTTTTTCGTATTTCAGCGTTGATCCCATAATAAAAGTCTCAATACTGGGCAAAGGTCTCTTCTCATAAAGAGCCTGTTTTGCACATTTATTTAGGTTTAAGGCTTTATTCATATCAATGGGTGAAACTTTTTATGCTTGTTGTATAAAATAATTTATAATTTACTGTAGGTGTACGTACATAGTTTTAAAATAATTATATGTATATTTTTGATGCAATAAGTTAGTAGACTCGCGTATTTGCACTTTGATCGCGACCTACATTTGGAAGTGCATTGACATACGGCGGAAGCTAGATGATGCATTATTGTACATAATTTAATTAGTGTTCAATTAGACGTAGACGTGGTTTGGGTCGGACAACTTGCATTTTTGTTTAGATTCTTTGAGCATTCATTAAAAATCCTTGCATTTAATTGACATTTTCTGCATATTACATTTTACGTTTGCATGCACGACAGACTTTAATGTTTGGTTAACACACCCAACATTTACTATTTAATCTGTTGTTAATTGGTGTAGCTTGCCTAAATGCGATTTGTATTTATGCCGATTAAGCATAGGTACTGAAAAGGGCGCTGTCATACCAAAACCAATTAAGTACTTACAACAATTCAAGTTAATTAATTAAGACGAGTTTTTTGATACCCTGTCAGCCGCTATTGCACATAGTATTAGTAAGTTCTGTATATTATTAATGAATGTGCAAATATTGTAATAAAAGTGTATTATAAAAAAAAAAACAAATTAAATTAAATAATAGCAAGACATAGGCTGAAATCTATTATTTCTTTTCAGAGGGAGGTATTTTCCTGTGGGTGGAAATATGTGACTCCTTAGGAGCTTGCTCCACTGGGCCGCCATCTTTGATGTCAGTGGCGCCGGGAGAGGCGCGTACGGTGGACACGCTGCTTGAAGATGTTCGTACATATGTACGGCGATGCGAGCTCATGATGCTGCGGAGATTGGCTGTGGCTGCTATTGTTACTTACACTGTTAGTAAAATGACTAATATCAATCATATTATATGTAACTTATAGGTTCTGTCGGCGGCTTCGTCCACGAGAATGTCGGTTATCGCGGATGCAGACAAAGTTGCGGATTAAAGAAGCCTATGTCCTTCCTCAGGGTTCAAGCTATCTTCATACCAAATTTCATCAAAATTAGTTCATCATGAAAGCGTAACAAACTGAGTTACTTTCGCATTTATAATATTGTGATTTTTGTGACAGTGTGATGCTCAGTGAGTGATTACGTAAGTTTTAGCAGAAGTTTCTTCGAAGGACAAAATCACAGACAATCTTATCCAGAAATCCTGACATAACAGGCAGAGCACAGTTAGTCTAAGTGGACTATAAAAAAAGAAAAGGAAAAGAGCTAAGTGGAGAAAGAGAGTCAGAACTATATACCATACCATAGATACCACTACCACTGCCGTCCACTAATCTTTACAAAATAGGTCATACTTCAATATTTATGTTACGGTCTTATACAAACTGAACCTGAATTCCAGTGTTTACTGAAAACAAACACTGCCTTATTTATTTGCGCAGGCCAAGTAGTGGAAAAAAACTGATATACTTAACCGCCCTTGTTGTGACGAAAATGTATTGCGCAGTTTCTACGCCGTAGCTGACGTCACGGCTACGGCAGCTACGCAGTCGTAGTAGATAAGATCTACTACGCGAGCTACGCGACTATGTGTTTTTTCATTTGGTTTTATTATGAAAACCTTCCAAACTCTTCGCTGTTTTTACCTGACTGGATTTTTTTTATTATGTAGTTACGTATAGGCAGTAAATAATATAATATTAATAATACCAGCCTACAAAGCCCGTCACAGACGTAGCTATAATACTTATATTATATTAATATAATTCATAGCAAGGAATATTGCGATATATTTTCTATAGTAATCTTTGAGTGACCACAGACGCAGCTATAATATATATCTTTATAACGTCACCAAAATATGTGGACAGATATAGCAAAGCATATTAGTATATATTTAAAAAATGTATTTTATACGACACGGTTGGCGCAGTGGCTGAGCGATCGACTGCTGCGCAGCGTGTTACGGGTTCGATTGCCGCCCAGGGTAAACATTTGTGTGATGAGCACTTGTGTTTGCCTTGTGTCTGGGTGTTGTTTATCTATATATGTATGTATTTAAAATGTATTTGTGTATGTATATCAGCTGTCTGACACCCATAGTACAGGGTCTCCCTAGTTTGGGGTCAGATGGCCATGTGTGAGATGTCCCCACATATTATTATTATTATTTTCAAGATAATTTTAATGTTCTCAGCTCTATGGCTGGATTCAACTACATTTACGGGCCGAAGCCAAGTAAATGCAGCGTGTGGTGTGTAGAATGTTTGTTGTTATGAGTCGTGAAGGGGGCCTATTTCATTTTCTTCGATCTGCAAGAATTTTCTGACAATTCTACATGTATTTAGAATTGCAGCTTTTTGTAAGGTTATGTAGAGAGTTTCTTTAAGATTTAATAGTTTCAGGCTATGGAGAAGATTATTTGGGATAATACCTGTAGTGGAAAGGACTATAGGGACTACGTATACTTTTTTTATTATTATTATTATTATTATTACTATAGCTACCGTGTGTGGTAGCTAGCTATAATATATATTATAGCTACGTATGTGACGGGCTTTACGCGACTATTTATTTTTCATTTGGTTTTATCATGAAAACATTTCCAAACTCTTCGCTGTTTTTACACGACTGCTTATTTTATTGTGTAGTTACGTGTAGGCAGTAAATAATATAATAATAATACCAGCCTATTACTGTCCCACTGCAGGGCAAAGGCCTCTTCTCATACAGAGAAGGGACGAGCATTGATCACCACGTGCGCTCAAGGCAGATTGGCGATTTTAGACTTGTCCAGGTTTCCTTACGATGTTTTCCGTCGTGAATGGCAGCGATGTCCGAGATAAACATGTGCATTTGGATTGAGTGATCTTTTTTTTATTTTATGACAAAATCTGATTGGACATTTAATCAAAAATTGTCAAAACTCACAGCCCAAAGTAAAACAATTGTCACTCTCAAGGGTCTTCAGTTATTGCCCAAAAAGTGGATCACTCAATTCAGACATTATGCAAAAACGGCTATGAGGTAAATCTTAACAAAAACTTACTCTACTGACTAAGTTTATATCTCGAAAATTTGTTAGCAAATGAAAGTAATTACGAAATTGAAAAAATTACATTGCTACTTGCTCGTGCCCGGTTTGAAGCCACAACAGAAGCGGGCGTCTTTAAGTACTGCAGGCCATCATGACAGTTGTATTATTGACATTAGTTGACATAGTAAGTATTTTTGTTATTTACAGACTTTTATTATTTAATTTAATGTGTCTAAAATCTAAACTAAAACACATATGTACAAAACTTAAATATAAAAGCAATAAAAATAAAAAAAACCGGACAAGTGCCATCCATACTTCAATACTAATCCATATACTTAATATTATAAAAGTAACTCTGTCTGTTACGATTTCACGATGAAAGGGTTAAACAGATTTAAATAAAATTTGGCATGAAAATAGCTCGAACCCTGGAGAAGGACATAGGCTAAGTTTTTAATCCGCGACTTCGTCTGCATCCGCGATAACCGACATTCACGCGGACGAAGTCGCGGGCAAAAGCTCGTTAAAAATAAAGAATATATTTTTTATGTTTTAATTACAAATGTAAAGTTTTCAAACTTTTCCCTGTATTTATAGTATAACACGAAATTACTTGCCAAATTTTGATTCCCTTGGTACTTTGAGAGTGTCGATATGTACGTTTTTTGCGGCCGTATCTTTTTTTCACGTTAACTTAGAAGTTTGATTTTTCACAGCTTCAAGGGACCGTGGACCTTTTCTTTTTTTTCCTTTTTTTGCGCGGTTGAAATCCTCATGGACTTCCTCCATTGTGAGGGTGACCGAGGGGTATGCCGGACTCTTACCGGCTAAAACTACCGCGGTGTTCCACCTCTGCCTATGGCCGGGGGTGCGGGTTTCGCATAAGCATTCACCGCTCCCCCGACAGGTCTTGACCCGCTGGACCTCAGCGGGTACCACCTCCCAGTGCGGCCATTCCTATAACGACCGCACCCACTATAGAGTGGCGCACATGGAACACTGCGCCGCCAACTCGGGCCTATCTGGTCGGACGACGGACGCCCCTAGTCCGCCGCCCGCAGGTCACCTCTCATGGAGGTCGCAGATCGTTTTGCGCCAAGGGACCGTGAACCTTAGTATATGGTTACCTAAGTATATAATTTCAACTCGATACCTCTACGCGTTCCCGAGATAAAGGGTCTTGACAGACAGACGGACAGACGGACTACAAAGTGATCCTATAAGGGTCCCGTTTTCCTATTGAGGAACGGAACCCTAAAACAGATAGGAACTTCAAATAACTCGGTCACATCGCTGTTAACGGGACATGTGCCCAACAGGCTGACAGCATTGCCACATTGTATGGCAATGCTGAGTCTTTGACCGCAGATTTGCGCCGTTTGAGGTTTTTGGCACCTGGACAACACAGTATTAATCATTTAAATGTTACAGAACGCCGATCAACCAGAAGCCCTGTCAAAGTTTACAACATCGCTATTAAACGCTTTAGGAGGAATCGAAGAACGTTGTATTGAAAATAGCTATGATGAGTACAATGAGTTTATCTACTGGCTGAAAAGTGCTGGTATTGACACCATGAAGTTGATGTAGTGCACCATGATTTTGAATTAAATAAATATAAATGCAATGTGTGAAAAATTTAATGTTTATGCTTAAAAATTAAATTAATTAAGTTTGTTTTGTTGTTAATGATCAAAAAGTTGAAAAGTTTGTGAGTTGTTGTTGATGTTATTTCTCAAGTTTTTGGATTAACAATAAACATTCATATAATCATATCATTGACATTAAGTTCATGCCATCCCTTACATTTTTTATCAAAAAGAAAGTGACAGCATGAATTTAAAGTGTCAGTTAAACAAATTTTGGTTTCGTGCAACTCACCGTTAGTCTCTCAACAAAAAAAAAATCATTTATAATTCTTAATTTGTTTTTACTATTTTCTTTAAAAAAAAAAATATTCCTAAAGTAATCCAAATGAGTTATTACACAATAATTTCAGTAGAAAAATACCTACTTCAAAATGTTCACCGAACCATCCTCATTTTATATGAGCAAGGCTACAAAAATGTCCGTTAGATTTAGATAGTACACATTGTATATAATGTACATAACATAAATGTATTTACTGGAACAAGAGCCCTCGTAGGAACGCTTGTTAGCGATACGACAACTGCAGTGCGCGCCATAACGACAAAGCAATACGTACCTACCGAGACCCGCTCACCTGAGACGAGGCCACGACATGAGCGATAGCGATTTATTTATAATTTTTTCACATTACTATATACTCTAACTAACTGTATTGACTGCCCCGTTTTTCGTGGTCGATTCCCAGGTTAAACAAAGTAGTACCTAAGTATTGAGTTTTTCCATTAGGAAATTCTTAGAAGAAGTTGAAGAAGTTGATGGTGATACCCTCGTCTCAAAACGAGCATAAAACCTGGTAACGAAACCTGTGAAACAGCAATATATGTTATATTGTAAATAATATAACATCAGCAACAACACCACCACCATTATCACCATCATCACCATCATCATTATCAATTGACGTTACATAAATAACTGTCAAGTGTGGATGGTCATTCAGACAGACCTTCAGAATATTCACGACCTTTAGTTATGAAAAGCTGGAGATTATGAGGCTTTTATGAAGAACTACTGAATCTCGCATGTGTAATAAAATTTAAAGTACCTAGTATAATTTCTTTTTTTTTTCATAAAATTTTAACAATACGCACACAGCCACGTCTTTATTGCGCTGATTCTTGGATCGGAATAAGTAATCAAATAATGACCATACTCCTTTGTTAGTCATTACTTACAGTAAGAAAATCCTTTTACTTGCACCTCCACATAATAGGCAGCGGCGGGCGCGAGCTCGCGTCCTCCGTTAACGAACCGATATACGATCGAAGAAAAAGCTCCTTACAGCCTCCGGCGACGTAACTCGATACTGTGATGCTTATTTATACTGCAAATACGAGGACTGCACCCGATACACAACAGAATATTGGATAAACATGAAGCTGGTTGGAGTTTACCTACGAAAGTAGTAAATCTTAGCATAAAAAGTATTCACTGATTATAGTTAGTATTTTTTTGTATTCTGACTATTTAATTCATAAAAGTCCTGTTTTTTATTTAACTTTATTTAAAAAAACACAATACTCCTCCGCCATTGTAATTACTTGGAAATGAATTATATCGGGTTTTTGGTAAATTATCAGTTTTAAATAAGACACAACCGGTTATGGGGTCAAACCAGGGAGCTTCGGAGAAAAAATGTTAATTATAGGGAAAGCAATGGATACTTTAATCGTCCTCAGTTTCAATTGTTATTTTAGAGTCGAAACTGTAACCTCAATTACTGAAAAATAACTAAAAGTAGTTTACTACGTAGTTAACTACTATGTTTTAAGACAATAACAGGCAGGACAAGATCCGTCACCACAAGCTTGTGGTTGTCAAAAAGTCTCCAAGAAGGAGATAGTCAATTTAAAGCCACTCCCTTTCTACCCGTGGGAGTCGTAGAAGGTGACATAGGGATATTGACCAGAGGATGGGCAGCAGCGACCTTATAGTACCATAACACCTACTGCGATCGCCAACACGCATCGACCAAGCATGGCGATTACGGCTTAAACCCCCTTTGAAGAGACCTATGACATGATGACGATGATAATTCTCTTGTCCTATGTTGTATGTAAATATTACTCAGAAAATCAATAGCCAAAACATTACCCTCCTTCTGTTGCAGTCGGGTAAAGAGGCAATCAATAAATTAAATTCTACTAGAAAAAAAAACAATGTCTTTGTACACAATTTATAACTGCTGCACCAAATAAGAAACTAGTTCAGCTTAAACCCGACATCAGTGCTGGAATTAGCAAGAATTATATTAAAGAGTAAATAATGCAATACTCAAAAATATATACCAAAATGTCAAAAACTCAGGTAAAAAATTCCGTTAATGTGCTTTGTTCTAATTACAAAGCTTGTTAAACTAAATATTTGCTAATTACGATTACCAGAGCAATAAATAACTTTCTACCTAATTCCATTAAAAGGATTAGCGCTCTAATGTTGTGCTAAAAAGATCATAAGGATAAGCCGACAAAGTATTTTGGGATTTATGTGACACCCGTAATATTCTTAGAAAAACATAAAGTTGTACAAGATTAGACATGTAATATTTCTGTGTATTCAATATTTGTGTTAAAATGACTAGCGTGTAAGCCAGAAATTAGTGACATTATGAAGATGTATTATTATAAATCTATGACTTTGCGTAGGCGCACCGTAGGCACGCCGTAGGCTCTCGTAGCGTGGCGTAGCAGATACGCTACAAATTGTTTTTATAATCTTTCCACGATATTTACGTATTACACAATAAATTAATTGATACGAGTATTAACGTTTTGCCTTATTATGTTAATTGGTATGCTAATTCCTTATTTCATCGCTCGGGGCTAATCATCAATTTAGTTAATATTATGTTCAGCCCTATTTGCTGATTTAATATATGAGTAAATTACATTTTAATTCACATAATTAGTCAAATAAATAATTTGGAGAGGTTTACTACTGTGTCAAGAAAATAGCGGGAATTATTCAATAAAAAACAAAATATGTATTAAGGGCGCGTATTCGATTTAGCGCAACTCAAAATCTAAACGATTGCTAGAACGGCGTAGCAGCATTGACACACACTAGTACAATATAATGGTCTGTTTGTGTGCATCAGAAAAAAAAATATACACGAAATAAGCACGAATCATTGAAATTGATCGGCAAACGACAGCGCGCGATTGTTTACAGTGCTTTTTAAAATAATTGTCTAAAATAAATGAGCTTGTATACCGGACTGGAAAATATTCTGTATATTAAGCATAACATTTACTTTCATAAAATAAATATATCAGTTATATTTTTATTTAAATACTGGTGAAAAAAAATTGACAAAGTGAACCGATTTTCTACTTTTTCCACATTGTTTTTTAATACATAATAGTAATATTTTTGTAATTTTGGCTTTGTTACTGTCTTTATGACTGTATATACTGTTGGAAAAACGCATAAAACAAAATATTTTGGCATATTGTAATGGATGTATTAGTCCTGAAAGTTAACTCTGACGTCTATTTTCGTAAAACGTAATGAAAGAATTGTCTTTGCTTTAAAAAACCATAATTAAAAATTATACTTTTACTCTGTAGCTGTCTAAATCAAGACTTAATCTTTCTAAAACTGTAAATTGTCTTTAAATAATCTGCTCACATAATTACGATATTGCTCTGGGCAAAACGCAAAAACATGAAGTTTTCGTCACGAATCGAATACGCGCTCTTAAATATCTAAATTTATTCTATCGCCTTCAAAGTAGGTCCATTCCGTAATAATACACTAACGCCAACGAATAACCCAATAATGAAAACATTTTTAGACGTATTTTTGGGAATCGACTTCAGTAGTTGCAGCAAATTTTCTTTTACGTCATCTTTTTTTAGTTTGAAGACGTCATTTCGATTCTAGTTGACTGGTTTGCATGTCAAAGTCGTAAGCCTATGTCTCGTCACCAGAAATAATGTGTTTTATGAATGTGGAGTCGGAATTGACTCTTTCTAACACGTCTTCAGCAATGTTTACGCGATTGAGATTTTGCAGACGATTCAAATCTTTCGGTACTAGTCGAGCGGCAACGCATTTCATGACAAACCAATCGTTTAAAACGGTACGAATTGATTCTTGAAATACATACATTTTAGCACCTATCTCTCCTAGACTAAAACGACGATTTTCAGTCACCGATTCCTTTATTATAGCGATGTTAGTTCGGTGAAGACGTTGATGGCCGACCAGAACGAGGCAAATCTTACACCACATCTCGATCACATTTAAATGCATTATACCACTTATACGCACGTGGTTTTGATAAAGTCAATTTACTGAAAGCCTTATGTAACATTTTCAGTGCTTCTGCACACGAAATTCTATTTGCAATGCATCATTTAAGACAAATTATTTGTTCGATATTTATAACTATAGAAAAAATCGCAAAACACAGTTGACATGAACTCACTAAATGGCGCACTGTGAACAAACAGAATGACCAGTGACGATCGAACTCTGCGTGAGTAAAGAGGACAGTTGTGCCAACTTAGCATCAAAAAGAATTTAGACAATTCTTTTAAATGAGGTTTTTAAATGATTCATTCCCGGTACTTTCTTGACAGAATGTATAAAATGATTATGTTCAGCGGAGGGCTAACATAGTAGATCCGAGGTATAAAAAGGTCCTCAAAACCCATATTCTTCCCAGTTTTAGACTCCATTTAGAAGTAATTTCGGTAGGCTGAGTTAATCACACAAACAATGCGACTGTAAATGTTATCATACTACACAGCGAGCCAATTATACGTGCCGTCGATCTTTTAAATATTGCCATTTATTTCCTATTAGCAACTTTCAGGAACTTTAAGTTGTAAACTTATTAGATGCCATTTTAAACCCCATTGTGCAATAAAAAATACCCAAAAGTGGTTCTAGCGCTTCACCAGAAACAAATTCAAATTTTAAACAATAGGAATCCTAGAACAATGGATAATCCCCGTCCGACTAATAGCAGAGCTTTTACAGGTTGCCTCCACCCCTTTTTCTTGTCTCCCTGCGTGCACGCAGGTACCTATATAAACTTAACTTCAAAAAAATTTGGGTTCATTACCGTTTTTGTGGCTCATTAGTGAACCTCGTCTTGTACACCTCGGAAATATAAATTATAATATTTATTTAAATCAATAATTATAGTTACGCAGTCAAAATGGTGAACCAGAAGGTATGTATAAATAAGGATTATTTATGTTCTTTATATAACTTCACTGTATAAGTATACGAAAGATGTTTTTAAATAAAATGTTATGTTGTTTTTTCAGAAACAGAAACAAATATTTCCAGAGTCAGATGTCCCATACAGGCGTCGCGGTAGACCGGCTGGCAAAAATCGTATTCCTCTATCACGGGTTCGTATTAACATCAAGTACATTTTTGGCTCATATTTATGCATACTATTTTATCATAATAAATTACCTACATGTATGTATTCTTGTTTTCAGGAAGAGCGGCGCGCACGCAATGCCCAGTACGAGAGAGAACGTCGCAATGAAACCGCAGAGGTGATGTCACAATTAATTGAAGCAGCCAATTGTGATCCTAACGTGAGTTTTCATAACTTATCCTAATTTTATTTTTATGTATTTTCGATATTATATATAAAAACAGTCTAAACTCTTTTTTACTTTTCAGATTTCAAACGCTGAACTTCTGGCCACAGTGATTAATCGCTTTCAGAGAGCCAGTAGAAATAAATCTGAAGACATCACAGAATTGGAACGTATTAACGCAAAATTGGAAGCTCAAAGTACGTCCTATTTTCTGTACTCAGACAGCTTGTTGATCATGTACCTAGTTTTTGTTTATTTGGTAACTTATGTTTTTTTTTACAGTTGCAACACTGCAAGGTCGACTTGGGCTTGATGATGCCGCCTTAGAACTTTTTGACAGTGAAGAAACCGTAAGTTTCTATGACAATAACTCTTTTTGCTAAATATGATTGTTTTTTTTTTTCTTATCTATTATTTTCTTTTTGTAGAACTTGGAAACAGTTGGGGGGCCACATTCTAATCCTGAAAGCAACTCGAATAATTGCAACAGTAATAAATATAACTTAAGAAAACAGGTGAGTGTCTTTTAAACTGCTTTTTGTACTTTTCGGTAGGTACGTATTATTATTATTATTATATTAATTTATCTTTGAGTAGATATCAAACCTTTTTCTGTTCTAAAACAATTTTTTTTTGTTACAGCGAAGAAAACGCAAGCGTTCGGAGCGGCTGAGTTCCGAAAGCATCCAACAAGAAAAACGAACAAAAACCCAATCGGAATCATATTCAGTAGACTCAGGCATCGAGATGAGAGGACACACCGTATCACCACCCGCGGTATGTTTACAAGACCAGAACAATACACAGTATGTGATACAAACGGAACAACAACAGCTCCCAGAGGAAATAACCGAAGAACAAGATCACGATATATCTCAAGCGCATATGGAACTACAAACAGAATTATACAATGAGATCTATAAATCTGAATCCCAAAACTCCGTTGAGTCGATGACGGAATTCGTGGCAACTTTATCGTCAGAGTCACAATCGATTCCTTCGATGGAGAGACTGTCTCGTTCTCTGATCGTGGTGCCATCGATAATACCGCCGCAGCAAGTACCACCTGACAGTCAAGAGGATACACAGTCTGAAATGACGAGTCAACAAAATGTTGAGCTTCCCAGTGATGTAAAAATTCGGAACGAATGTGATATTCTACAGCATAACGAAGACCAACAACCGGCATTGGATTTTTTAAGTGAGTATTCAAAGTTCAAATTCGATTCTTGAAGTCAAAGTCGTTATTACTTTTTCTGTACGTTTGTTTCAATATCATTTCTGACCTATTTTATTTCTGAAAACAAATTGTGTTGACAGTGTTAAACACTTTTTTCTTTTTTTTTCAGCCGATGCAGAGAAAAGGTTGTTGTCTGAATGGATAGGTGCAGACTTTTTAGAAACCAGTGAATTATGTGATGACTCACAGATGCAAGTAAGAAGTTATCCGATTAACGACATGCTATCTGGGTACTGAAGAAGACAATACGCGACGACCACGGGAATCCAGTGTAATCAAATCAATTGTGACTTTAGTTACCTAACCAATGTTTTTTTGTGAATTTCTGTCCATTATTGTAATAGGTACCTACTTTTAGATTTCTATGTAAAACCTGTTCATTGTAACTAATTATACCTACGTCATGAAAATTCACAATTAATGTTAACGTTTTATGCTAAAGTGGTTGACTTTTTGTTTAGAATTACCTATTAACTTGCTATAAATATCAGTCCGTTTATCATAATTTTATGTTTTAAACTTTTTTGTACAAACCCATAATTAGTTATTTTAGTAGCCCAGTTTTATTACTTCTATAATTTTGTAAATCATTTATAATAAATTAATAACAGTAAAATAAACAGTCATAAACAAGTACGATTTCTTTTAATTGCTAATTAGGTATTTACCTTCCTAATGTTATCCTATTAACCCTACCTGCAGTAGACTCGCCTTGTAAGTACATACTTGCATGACCAGCGCCAGTGCAGTGTAGGTACTAGTCAGAGCAGTGGACCTCGCAAGCGTAGCTGCACGTATTGGTCTCGATTCCTAGAACGCGCGATTGGGCTTTTCTTGGAAATGTTCGTTTACTAGGAAAATAGAGAATCATTAAACCCTTATAATACAATTCTCATTTCATTGTTGAAATATTTTGATACTACCTACCTAGTACACCTTTTGCTTACCTACCCGTTTTACTAGATACCTATAACCCTAAAACTAAAAAAAAACATATCTGGCATCTAAGCTCCTCGCGGACTAAGTAGGTACAGAATAAAGTGCTACCCAAATGCAAATAAAACAGCAATAGAATTAAAAGATAAAAGGGATTAGGTAGATACCTACTTTACATTTTTACAGGCCACGCGGGTGTTAAGAGATTTATTTTTTACTACAGTTCACTTGTGACCTTGTACTCCGAAATGCTCGTAAAAATAAAGAAAACAATAGAAACAGTTCCAGGAAAAGGATTTTAATTGTTGCGAAAAAGATTTGGCTCCGCTGAAATGGTTTATGGTAGATTATAGTCCGTGGCCAGGTGTTCCATTGTTTGAAACGTAGGAACCTAATTACTACAGTTTAGACATCCTAATTCGTTAATATGGCATATTGGGCTTTAGCAACTGCAACACGTGAGGAACAGTCACAGTGTCGACTGTCGGCGCTGAACAAAGCTAAACTTTAAAAGCTAAAGTTTAGTTACAGTGTAAGGTCGATGTGCGATTAGATAATTACCGTTTAGTTACCTACTAAATAAAAGTCTAAGTAGCCTAATTAGATATGTTAATTATTAATTAGGGATTACATTACAGTATAGTAGGTAGGTACCTATAGGTACCTAATTAGTAGGATGGTCATTTGAGATGGGGCGTGAAGGACAGCTACTGGAACCGCTGTTATGGCAGCAAGGATTTTTTTTTTATTGTTGCCATCACAATTCGTTTAATAAGTATATTAACCATCGTCATCATTGTAACAATATTACATGGAATATTGTTGGACTGCTTGGACATAACGAAAACATCCCAACGCTTAATTAGGGCAGTAAATCAACGAACTATCGGAAACAGCTGACTGAACAAACAAAACAGCAAAACTGGCGGGAAAATATCGAGGCAGCGGGTAAACGCGTCCGATATTCCAAATAGAGGCCACAATCAAACGAAAATGAACAAAAGAATCGCTACGTTTGCAGTGCAGGCGGCAGCCGAGCCAGTCTGCTCACTGAATCAATAAATAGAATGCTTTAATAGGTTTATGATTAATGATTTTAAAATGTTGCAACATTGTCGTTATTAAGTAAGTGCCTACATTTATTACTTTGTTGGGCATTTGTAGCCTTGTAGGTAGGTAGGTATATGTTGCAGCCACCTGGTAAAATAAGTCAGCTAATTGGACGCCTAGGCCGTTAATTAATCCAATTAGATAGCTAATAATAATAATAATAATTCTTTATTTGCATAATAACATTTTTTACATTATTTGTGAAGCCCTGACTCCAGAGCTAGACATATTATAATATCTGACTGATTTCAGGAGTCAGTTTCTTCTCCCTAATTTTTTACAGCATATTGTATGCAATATGAGAAGCATTATGTATTAGAATTTTATAAAATTAATGCGTTTATAGAATAGTTTAGTAGTACAGTCAACAGCAAAAGTAGATGATAAAATCAGAAATTCAATCTACTAATTTACTAACACTATAATTTATATAATTTATTACTAGTTTATTTATTAAAAGTAGGTATGTGATTGGCACAAAAAAGCGACCGCGCAGTACATTATGCTAGGTACCTTCTAAAATGTTTAGTATAATACACCTTACAAGTTCGGTACAGACGCGTACACTGTTCAATAAGTATTCGATGTGATTTTTAAATAATTTAAGTCATTTTTAGAATACAACTATCCGTATTTAGCTAGGAAAAAATATTGTGATATTTGAAATTAGACTATAAAACAGTGGGGCTTACTGTAAGCACTTTACTACTTACATTGTGATGTTATTTTATATTACCATCACTCTGTGATTTTTAAACGATATATGTAAGTATTAGTAGGCATAGGTAGGTATAATATGAACTTAAAACATTCATTCTATATCTGTTAGTTTCTGCGATGGTTTTTAATCTTAATTTATATTTTAAAAGTGAAGATTTGTATTACTAAAGACAAAGTGTAAACTGTAACACGTAAAAAATTTAATTTTATGTAACTAAGAAATCTATTGTATAAACGTATTAGGTACAGTCAACAGCAAAAGTAGATGATCAAAATCAGAAATTCAGTACTAATGAACGGAGTTCGCGTCAGAACTGTGTGGCGTCGAAGTGATTCAAAAGTACCTTACCTATGTGTGTGCCAATCACATACCTACTTTTAATAAATAAACTAGTAATAAATTATATAAATTACAGTGTTAGTAAATTAGTAGATTGAATTTAATATAAATAAATTTAATTTAATTTTTAGACGGTGGATATTGTACAAAATATAACAAACGGCCTAGGCATCCAAACCACAGTCATCTAGGTATAGATGACAAACCAAGATGTGTCCAGAACGCCACGGTCTCGCTTGACTACATGAAAGACAACGTACCTAATTCCACAGTTTGTGCTTAATTTCGCTTGGCACCGAGAGCACGTTTTTGCTTTCTTGACGCGGTGGTCGACAAAAGGTGCAGATAAGAGTTAAATTTAGAAAAGTGCAGAATTGTCCTTACTAAGGGGCCGTCTCCACGAGCGAGAGAATCGCGACCGCGATACCGCGCTTTTATCGTCAAGTAATCTCCGTCTTAATAGACGAGGATACGATGACATTTCGCTCGCACTCAGCCACTCGTCGCATCTCCGCGATAACATCGTCGTGTGTAGACACGTTCTAAAGCTGGGTACTGACCGGCGGTATGGGGCGTAATATAACGTGTTAAGCCGGGTCCAGACGGGTGTAACGTGTAATGTAATCCACCGTGTAATTTAACACGAATTCTACGTGTGAACGGCACTACGAGCATTACATGTAACGCTCCACACGTAGAATTCGTGTTACATTACACGGTGGATTACATTACACGTTACACCCGTCTGGATCCGGCTTTACACAGCGAGCGTTCGTGCAGTCAGTACGGGGAAACAAGGCGCTCGTAACGAGCATGTTACACGCAGATTAGATGACGGCGTAAAGCCGGGTCCAGACGGGTGTAACGTGTAATGTAATCCACCGTGTAATATAACACGAATTCTACGTCTGGACGGGACTACGAGCATTACATGTAGCGCTCCACACGTAGAATTCGTGTTACATTACACGGTGGATTACATTACACGTTACACCCGTCTGGATCCGACTTAACGTAACATGCTCGCTGCGAATGGTACATTACGGCCTGTAACACCGGTCAGTACCCAGCTTAAAGCCGTGTCCAGACGGGTGTAACGTGTAATGTAATCCATCGTGTAATATAACACGAACTCTACGTGTGGACGGCACTACGAGCATTACATGTAACGCTCGTAGTGCCCAGAAATCGCCAACCAACCCGGTCTTGGGCAACCCGCACCCATCCGCTGCCAGCCACCTTCTTCAAATCGTCGATCCAACCTGCCGCAGGGCGTCCCAGGCAATTTTTTTTTTATCTAAACTCTCTATGTATCCCCTTGTGCCGACAGCCGTTTGACACGACTTGCCCGGAAAAGCACGTAGGTTAGCCCTAGGCCTGATCTCTTTCCGATCGTCTCAGATTATCGCCTCATTGGTATTGGCGACTGAGTGAAGAGAATACAGTCAATATTGCCACAGATAATATTACACAGCTGTGAACGTGAAATAGCTAGGACTTCTATAGGTATTATAATAGGGGTATTACTGTTATCTATACTAATATTATAAAGCTGAAGAGTTTGTTTGTTTGTTTGTTTGGTTGAACGCGCTAATCTTAAGAGCTACTGGTTCGAATTGAAAAAATATTTTTGTGTTGGATAGTCCATTTATCGAGGAAGGCTATAGGCCCATGCGAAGCCGGGTCGGGTAGCTAGTAAATTATAATAATACAAGCACTAATTGTAAATTAATACGTTAGGTATTAAATTAAAAAGCAAATTTAACAGAGTACTTATGTATATTTTTTTCGTTAAAACTATTTAGTCTTCTAGAACAAACACATTTTCGTAGCTTTACAAAAAACTTTCTTAAGTAAAAATATTTATTATCTAAGTAACATTTATTTGCATGACAAAATATAAAAATAATATTATCATAAAAAATAATTCACTACGCACACAAAATATTGCACTTGTATTCGTATAGTTTTACGTCATCAAAGGTTGAAATTGCTATGATTGACGCGTTCTCGTAGATGCATCAACTTTGCCTATCGACGTAGGCAAAGTAAGATCCATTACTGTACGTACATTGTTATGTGCATAATTCTCGTGTGGTGATCTTATTCCGATCCATTGTTCAAGAAGACTAAAACTTACATTCTATCACTTCATATTGAATTATCTTACAATCATGAATACAGAGCAAGATTCGAAAATGTATGATCATTAAAAGTCCATGGATTCTATTAAAAATAATTTTGGTACACGTTTAATAATTGCTTTTATTATTAGCATAACACATAATCAAATTTTATCATTAAATCAATCAACTTCTTATTCTAGCCGTAGTTTTATTTAATTTTATATATATTTCTGAGCGATAGTAATAAGTACAGAGGCCAGCACATCAAGCTACTACAATCTGTCAAATTTCTTTGATAGATTTTCAACTTTATTACAAAAGCATAAGGTTCATTTTTAATTGGGAAAATTTGACAGTTAGGTATGGTTTGATGTGCTGGCGTCTGTACATAAGCTTAAGCATAAAGGCTGATTTACACGAAGCAATTGTAGAACTTTGTGAACGCACTATGTAGAAGCAATAATAAAAGCGGCAGCGTCTAAACAGCGTGTTTAGATGTTGCTTCTTTTAATATCAATCATCGGACAAGTAAATTGCTTCGTGTAAATGTACCTCAACGGTGTGACCACAAAGCTACCAAGTTTTGCAAATGAGCATTAATTACATCTACCGGAAAGAGTTAACATTATTCACAACATGAAGACGAAAATGTGAAATTGATACATTACACAAGTGTAAAAACTCGGCTACAGACCCAATCTTGGTACAATTTCAATTTACACAAGAGCATGTAACAAAGACAATAAAACGTAAATAGCTTGCACAACCGCTCATTTGCTCAAACTGTTTGTACATACAACTTTTGCGTGCAGCCGGGCCTTTTAAGCCTTCAACTTTTGGTGTTCCATAGCTTTAAGCAAGTTACAAGAAGGTACAAATTGTATGAAAAAAAATGTACAAATACATACATGAACAACAAAAATGATATAAAAAAAATAGAACTGCAGTATTTATGCAGTTTGTAACTGCATTAGTTAGCATTTATTATTTGCAGTAGAAAATGATTTCACAATCGTAATAGAAGACGTATGCACATGGGGTTAAAATATCAATCAATGATATTATTATAATTACAAATGTATTATTTCACAGTTAAAAATAATCTTTCATAATTAAAAATAATTAATAACAGATCAATAAGAAAATTCAATGTAAAGTTCACTTATAGCATATTATTTATCAAAAAACGTACTTACTTTGTGGTACTTACTTACATAAGTGGTAGAAAGATGAATCACTCACAGTAATGATTGCCATTATTACAGCAGACATAAACCCAATATACTTAAATGAATATAATACACCTAAAATTGTGGTTGTTGTATAATATAATAATAGACTATTTAATATTTCAAATGAACCGACCTGAATATAAAAACGTTTGCCCTTTTTTCATTCTGATTATAATATATTCTGTTGTTACATTTAACATATTGCAAAAAAATATTGAGAAGTGAGTACATAACAC
The DNA here is from genome assembly GCA_947361185.1 of Charanyca ferruginea. Lineage (NCBI taxonomy): Eukaryota > Metazoa > Arthropoda > Insecta > Lepidoptera > Noctuidae > Charanyca > Charanyca ferruginea. The sequence goes on from OX376076.1 coordinate 13,396,310, forward strand.
TAGAATTTATAAGTCGGTATAAATACATACATTTCCAAATTCCTAATTATGTACAGAAAACAACGCATAACAAAACTATGTTTAAAAGTACGGCTCTTATCAGTAAAACTAGTCGGTGTATACATATAACTATTACAATATAGACAAAACACTAACACGCTACACATTACAGTAACCTAATTTATTTCATCTGTATCAAAAATATAATTATGTATTGGAACAAAGTAGTTTGTTGGGCTTGAGTCATACTGGCCGTCCGTCTGAGCCGCGCTACGAAATCGCTGGAAGTTGTTCGCTAGGGCAGAATGGCAGCACTGTAGATCATAATAAATGAGAACAGTGATGGACAAATTCAGAGCAGAGCGAACAAGCCACCTGGCCGCGCGGACGAATACAATTCAAACCTTATTGGTTAACAATTCGTGTGAAATCAGTGTCATCATTAGCTAAGACGAATTCATCTCACAACCTGCTTAATTACTAGACATGACTCCATTGATCTTAAGCTTCTTGACCCTGCGCGTGGTCGCCTCTCCGTCGGAACTGTCAGTGTCATGGGAATCGCCTTCCGATTTGACGCCAAGCCCTAATTCGTGGGCATCTGAATAGTTGCCCGATTGTCGAGCCTTTTCCAGTGCCCTAACTGTAACGGAAATATGTTAGTTTTTAAAAAGGTGTTAAGGAATTCTTCAAATCTTATAGAATATTATGATAAGATACAAGGATTACTGTGTAGTGTCTCGTAACACAACTGCTAAATGGGTGTGTTGTAATCTTTGAGAAAGAATATCCATATTATAAATTCAATAATTATACCTTAGTAATCTTCTATATAATACAAATGAATTGCTGTTTGTTAGTCTCACTAAAACTCGAGAACGGCTAAACCGATTTGGCTAATTTTGGTCTTGAAATATATCAGAAAGTCCAGGGAAGGTTTAAACGGTAAGAAAATTGAAAAATCAATTGACAAGACATCTGTCTAGTCAGCTAGTTAGTTATATTATTCCATATTTGGATATATGTGTATATGTGTGCTACCCTGACACATAGACCGCTTGAGAAACGGGGAGATGGGGTGGATTGAAGCTTTAAAGCTTGTATAGCAATCGATTAACATGATGTCTAATGATAGCTGTACAAATTTCTATTTACTTCTTTTGTAAATTTTTGTTGTTCCCTTATTGCTAATTTTTCATTTTTTGTTTTTATTTACAGGTAGCAGTAGGCATCATTAAATTCACTGCATGACGTTTTTAATTAAAATATTTTTTATCTATATTCTGTGGAAAATGCCGTTGGCGACACATCTAACCATCTTCTGCAATTAAGTACTTTTATACTTGTAATATGTAACTGTTTATTTTCCCCAATAAATTAAATTAAATTAAAAATTCGTCCTGTCATTGAAATTTAACCTTGTATTCAAGACAAGGTCACCTAAGAACTAAATAGCTTAATAATAGACACTTGTAAAACATAAAACAAATTGAAGGTCAGTGATTTTATTTGTCTAATTACTGGTGCATCTAACACAAAACAATGTTGGTTACAGTTGCTCTTTGATTTTTTTTTTAGTCTTATTCAGTCCTTTATGCTTACTGTATACTAGATTGAACCAAGTATTTATCTGGAAGTGATACAAGGAAAAACAACATAAATAATAGATACTTACTTTGTGTTTCAAGCATATTATTCTGTCTCCTCAAATCCTCAATGTCTTGTTGATGCGAATTGTTTTTTCTTCTCATAAATTGTATGTACTCAGCTGCCTTTTTTAATATTTGCGCTCGACTGGCCTGTAACAATTGACAATCAAAACATTCAAAAATAGTAAAGAACATTAGTTAGTATATATTATAAAAACATAATCATGACCAATAACTTTATGATTATTAAATTTTTAATAGATAATAATTCAATTTCATTTCAGTTACTCTAATTTTAGCCAGGCATGCAGCGATGTCAATCTGTTGTCTCATTTTTTTAAGGCTACTTTATACCTTCAATTCGCTTACTAACAACTTAGTATAAGTATTATAATTTACTATAATGATAAGCACTAAACAGAGCAATTATTATAAAAATCTATCATAAGTGCAATAACTAAGTAAAAAGCATCTCATTCATGGATGGAATTGTGTAAGTAAATTTTAGCTGCTAGTAATATGCAATAATACTAGCAATACCATGAAGCAAATGGATTTCTCAAAACGTTACTGATTCATAGGCGGACTAAAATATTTTCTGATTTTATGAATAACTCATCAATAAAGAAGGAACCATTCGATAATATTGTAACCTATGAATTTAGTGTTAGTTTCCAGAATTTTAGAGGCAAAATAGTATTACTCACACCATTCCTACCATTTTGTAATGAAAAACTTAACAACTATAAAAATAAAGGTCAATACCACATGTAAAATGTGAATGCTTACAATTTTTGAACATACCACTTTCTCATTCTGGAGAGCTGGTACTGATTCCCTTAGTGAAGTAAAACTGTCCTTTATGTGGTCCCTTCTCTTTCTTTCCAATGCATTGTGATGTGCTCTCTTTTCTGCCTGTAATATTAAAGATTCCTCTGAGTGTCATGGTTCAGCAGGTTCAATTTATTGTACACATTGCAATTAACATCTTTGCTAAAAACGATGTGTATTAGTCAATTTGTAAAAACAAGGTTTGGTTTGATTCATTAACTGATAAATTATATTATAAGTACTTTTGAAATGGATACGAACACAATTTACCTGCGAGTAGTATCCACTGCCACCAACACTGTTCCTGGCATGTGTACGGGAGTCCGAGTCATTTTCAGCCTGGAATTGTGCAAAAATATTATCAGTAGCAAAATAAACATGCACCACGAACCCAATGAACTGTCAAATCAGAAAAACACCTACATCACTTTCAATATCGATGTCGCGATCGTCGTCGCTCATCATCTTTAACGAGTTCTTATCAACTGCACGGTCGCAAGTATTAGTAAACAATCATGAGTGAAATGCGCGAGTACAAAATTATCCAAAACACGCGTTATTTATCCGTCTAATCGGTACAAAAGAAACCAAAATGAATGAGTAGTCGAACAGGCGTGACAATGACAGATTTGGGGGCAATGCAACCGATACTCGTTGGTTACGTCGAGTGCGACAACACTATTGTCTTTTACGTAGGAGGATTGAAACAGAAGTAATATTTTCTGACATTTTAATTTAGCTACATATTCAACATTCTTTCCTTTTTTATATTTCATGGAACTGTTGCACAGGAATACGGAATACAGCCAATGTCTTAGATTATAAATAACGATCACCTACAACAATATCTTAAATACAACAAAAATACACGTGTTTAGGTAGCGACTAAATTATTTTTTAATTTTACTGTACAAGGATAAAATATAAACTTTGTTAGTCGATGGTTTAGCTTTATTTGGATGTTCGTAAATAGGCGGGAAATATAAAAAAAAAACAAGTTTTCCAATTTCAATCATTTTAATAATTGAGTTGAGTTACCCTTCCTCATTTTTACCATTGGTATTGTTTTTCAAAGAAATGGATGAAAAACTAAATAATATTCAAGACATTGATGCTAACAACCCAGATTTCTATGAACAAGTTCGAACTGAAATAGATACTGACATGGCCCGAATGAAAAAAAGTGTTGAAGTTATCATGAACTTACGCAGTAAGTTTGCACCGTATTTGCATTAGGACGCCAGTTTAGGTATACCTTATTTATTACATGCATAATTATGTGATCATTTAAATGCTTAATATTGCTTAGAAATGGACACCTCGTTTTTATTAGGGTTCCGTACCCAAAGGGTAAAATCGGGACCCTATTACTAAGACTCCACCACGGAACAGATAGAGTTAATAATTAATAACTCTATTTATCTGTTCCGTGGACTCCACTGTCCGTCTGTCGGTCTGTCAGTCTGTCTGTCACCAGGCTGTATCTCATGAACCGTGATAGCTAGACAGTAGAAATTTCACCGATGATGTATTTTTGTTGTCCGTTAAAAACGGAATAAAATAAATATTTAAGGGGGGCGGCATAAAATCATGTTTGTTGTAGGTATAACAAACATGATTTTATGCCGTTTTTTTGCTAGTTGTCTTATTTTGTACCTATAGATAATGGTAAATAATAAATAAAATAAAAATGCCTTTTATTTCCTATTAATTTTACAATTTTTAGATTTGTTTGTTTGTTGAAAAAAACATTAGTTTGAACTATCTATGTAAGTATTTATTTTCTTTTTTTTTAACATTTTTTTGGTAACAGGAACCCCCTCAAGGTGAAGGCCTCCTCCAAAAATTGCCATCTTTCCCGGTCTTAAGCTATAAGTTGCCATTGTTGTCCAGCAATTTTTTTGATGTCATCATCCCAACGCGCGTACTGTCTTCCTTTGTAGCGCTTGCCCTGTGGTCCTTTCCATGTTGTGACCGTTTTGGTCCATCTGTGGTCTTTGAGACGCGCCACGTGACCAGCCCATTTTAATTTTAATTTTAAAGCGTGGTTTAGAGCTTCTATAGTTTTGGTCGTAGCTCTTATTTTTGTGTGTCTTATCTTCTGTATTTTTTTATATTGACCATGCTGCGTTCCATTCCTCTTTGGCATGATATATAGATAATGGTACGGAACCCTTAATGCACGAGTCCGACTCGCACTTGGTCAGTTTTTTATTTAGTGCCGCGATATCCAAGCTAAGGTGTAAGGCCTAAGGCTTCTGGCGGGGTTCTGGCGGTTCACTCTAGTCCAGAATTCGCAACCGATGTAAATTCTTGACTACGGCCTTGCTCAACTTTTCCGTACCTACCTGCCTGCCTATGCTCTTTAAAGTTGCTTTTAAAGTTATTACTTATTATAATTATTTAAACTTATCACAATAACAAATCTTACGAGGGAAAGAGTTATGTAGGTTGTACGTTGTACCTAAATACATACCTAATTAGGTATGTATTTAGGTAATAATTATAATAAGTAATAACTTTACTCGCTTATGCTCATGGTTGGTTCACACATAAAACCTTGATTAGCACATTGTTTACGCTGCGCGCATAGTAATATCTATTTGCACAAATAATAAGGGCGGACATACTTAAAAAAAATAAAAATAAGTAGAACTAGAAGTTCGGTTTTTTGTCTGCCCAACAATAAAGTTTTTTTTCATTAGCCCGTTGCAGTTTACCTACAATTAAATATAGTATAAATAATAAATACATACACAATAATATAATAATAATAATATAATATCATTTATTTCGGGTAACAAAATACCCATAACATATATACCTTACAGACTATCATACATATTGTAAAAACCACAAAAATATTACTAAACTATTGCTATTTGCTATTGTTTACTATTGCTATTACTTTTTTTATTTTACAATACCTACTAGCTATTGTCTATCTGACCCGGCAAACGTGGTTTTGCCAAATAAATAAAGCAAATAGCCTACGTCCTATTCTCAGACCTACCAAATACTTAGAGCGCCCGACCCATCATATTTCCCATACATACGCTCGTACGCGATTACGTCGTTATAACAAATTATTTTCCAAATATTTTTAACACACAGGTATCTTGTGGTTTAAATCTAGGTTTGTATGAAGCCCAAAATATACGTTTTTGAGAAACAAATTCAGTAAACACGTCCTAAAATCAGCTTTTTTGCACAATTTTATCTGAATTTTGGCCGGTCATAATGCACTCATTGTATTGAAAAAGTAAAAAAACAGCTTAATAGAAACCTTGCACATGTAATGGAGATTCTAAATTACAAACATTTTTGTCAAAAACTTGTAGTTAATGCTTTTTCAAAAACACGTATGTCCTGGAACAAGTTTTGTGAAATTTCTGCGCGCCAATTTTCCTGTGATGTTATCGCGTTCTCACTCACTCGTTTGTTTTCGAGCTTTGCGTTGGTTGAAACAAAAAATTTTTTAATCACGCTCGCGTTCATGTTCGTTCGATGGGGATGGGCGCTCTTAAAACAAAAAATTACACAAATATCGATCAAGCTGCTTTGGAGGAGTTCGTTAACAAACACTATGACACGACATTTTTATAAATTAGATAGTAATTTAGTGCGAAAGTTAGTTGTCAGTCTGTTACGTTGTCACGACGAAACGGCTGAACCAATTTTGATGAAATTTGGTATAACGATAATAATAATAATAATAATAACTACTTCCTTTTCTCTCTCATCCACATATTCAATTTAAATTTTCCCTTACACCACACTTGGCTCCGGCCCGTGTGTAAGGTCGGCAACTCTCTTTTTAGAGAAGAAAAACAAAGAATCAAAAATAATAATAATAATCTTTATTGGCTTAAATTATACAATTTTTTTATGAATTCCCTAGCTCCTGTGCTAATTTACACTATATTACAGGAGCTAGCAATACTATAGCTACGGACATAGGCTGGGTGCGTCTCTTATCATGTATAGTTATTTGGTATATTTTCAACCGACTTCAAAAAAGGAGGAGGTTATCAATTCGTCTGCATTTTTTATTTTTTTTTTATTTTTGTTACCTGAGTACCTACTTTGGACTGGGTGAACCGATTTTCATAATTCTTTTTTTATTTGAAAGCTGGTGCTTCTCGTGTGGTCCCATTTAATTTGGTCCAGTTCTGACAATGGCATCCATGAGAAAACCGTATACCTAAGTCTTAAATTTGCATTAAGTATGTGCGCGATTTGTTACGCGATTTCTCCGTCAAACCTAACCCGATTTTGAAAATTCTTTTTTTTATGGATAGGGTATGCTTCAGGGGTGGTCCCATATTATAATTTTATCGAAATTGATTCAGCACTTTTTGAAAAAATCAACAAATATTCAAAAATTTTACATATACGACGTTTTAGTTTCTTCAATCTTCGGAGTAGTTAACTTTCAATCTCTTCTTAATAGATTTGGATGAGAAGGAGGTACTAAAAAGCGAAAAATAAAAAGCTTTTTACATAAAAGACAACCGCCTTCAAAAACTGAAAAATAAAAATAATAAAAAGTGAAAAATAACTTTAGCATAGAACACACATTGACTTTAGTTTCGGTAGTCGGTGGCAATACAAAACAACAAACAGAACAAAGCCACCGAATTTCGAAACTAAAGTCAATGTGTGTTCTGTGCTAAAGTTATTTTTCACTTTTTAGTTTTTGAAGGCGGTTGTCTTTTTTGTAAAAAGCTTTTCTCAGTTCAATAACGTTCACAAGGTATAATAAAAGTGAGATATCCCAACTGTTGGTATAATTTCTTTACACATAACATTTTATATACTCAAAAACTTATTTCGTATAACCTTATTGGTTAAAACGTTTATTTAATCGAAAATCATTAAGTCTATCGTTTCAAATATATATTGATATCATAATTGCTCTGAATCAGGGTGTAATTATTATAATTTACACCCCGATTCAGAGCAATCCGACTTGGATAGGTTAGGTTAGAAAGGGATCCCTTCTTTTCGCATAATGTTCTTTTTCCTAATATACTTTGGCATAACCAGTATGGCATAATTGGTTTTGCCATTATAATACTTTGCCATAATTTTTTTTGGCAAAATTATCTTGAAATCTAATTTATTTTGGCATAAATTGAATTCGCATAACGTTACTAGGCATGATCTGCAAATCTAATGCGCCACGCTAAAGTACTGTCTTAAAAATTCAATATTGTTGTTCTTCAAAAGTTAGTGACAGAAAAGAATCGCTGCAAAACCGACTCCACGCAGTCTTGTCTGCCCTACACCTAGAGTGTAAACTAAGCCCGCGTAGGCGTGGAGGGGCGAGGCGGCCCGCGAGCTGAGGAGCAGGTGGTTTTAACGCTCGCCGCGCAGCCTTGGCTGAGGCTGGCCGGCCCAGCTGGCCTGCAAGCCGAAGCTTCGGTGGTGAGTGTAAAACACATCTGCGACGATAAGCTCGCGCGGGACCGCCGGAGCCCCGCAACGCCGGAGCCGTGACAGAAACCATGCCTGCTGCATCTTGCATACTGCATGCTTGCTTGCATGCTGCATGCTTGCTGCATGCTTGCTTGCATGCTGCATGCTTGCTGCATGCATGTGTGCATGCTGCATGGTTGCTGCATGCATAATGTATGTTTGGTTAGGTTTGGTTGGTATGCTAAACAAGAGTATGTCAAGTTATATTAGGTCTTAAAATTTTATAATGGATAGGGAACCTGTGAGCGGTGGTGAGCGTTAAACACATCTGCGACAATAAGCTCGCGTGGACCGCCGGAGCCCCGCAGCGCCGGAGCCGTGACAGAAACCATGCCTGCTGCATGTTGCATGCTTGCTTGCATGCTGCATGCTTTTTTGCATGCTGCATGCTTGCTTGAATGCTGTATGCTTGTTTGTATGCTTGCCTGCATGCTGCATGCTTGCTTGCATGCTGCATGCGTGGTGTATGCTTGTTAACATGTTTGCATGCTTGCTCCATGCATGCTAAAAATACGTTTTAATATCCGCCGTGACAGCGGCCACCGATACCGATACCAATCTACCTTTAGTGAATCATTTGGTTTAGGTTTGAACTGTGACCAGCATAAGAAAATACTTTCAAAATCGTTTTCATATTTAAGAAGTGTACCCAGCTTCAACTTCTCAACAAATAGACTAAGTTATAATGTGTATTTATGCAATTTTGCTTTGTGTTTTTAACTAGGCGTCTTTATCATATTATACTAAATAAGTTTTATGTCTTTTGAGTGGTATTAAGTGGTATAAAGATTTTATATTGAATGTATATTATGTTTATAAAAAATAGTTATTTTAAAATTATATCAATCGTTTATTATATTAACTGATCATTATATGAAACTAAATTATAGAGTCAGTTGTTTTACCTTGTAAATATTAGAGCTTTTGTAATTATATCATATATTACCTACTTACCCACATAGGCTACTTTTATCCACGACTTTGTCTGCAATTCTGCGTCCACGATAACCAACATTCACGCCGACGAAGTCGGTGGCAAAAGCTAGTAGGTAACAAAGTAAATGGCCTTTGTCTACTGAAACTAACTATAACACCTACCTACGTACAAACAGCGTCACCAACAGCTCACCCCCCACGCATTATAATTTCATGGGATAGGGGGTAAGCAGTTGATGACGCTGTCTGTACCACCTTTTTTAGTAGAAGCTGCAGAAATAGAAGTAGAAACCGCAGCTTTGTTCCATGCAGAGCTCTGGTACGATATGGTAGTCGTTCATAACGATTCACACGAAAATTCCGGAGACGAAAACTATGAAGGAACGGAGGAGGAAAATACACAAACAACAAATTAGGTAATTGCCATTTTTAAATTAAGTAGGTAAGGTAGGCATAAATGGAAGCCACTGCACTGAAGCCAGGTCATAATTTGTTATATGTAGGTACGGTCAGCAACGAAAATCGATTAACACTAGATTTTTCAATCATAATTTTTGAGCAGAAGGAAATACGAGCAAAGTAGAAAATCGAGACAAATTAAACTCTTGACTATGACTATGCCCTGAAATACAGTAAAGTATTACTTACATCGTATTATAGTTTTTGTGTCTTTTAGAGGATATGAAAATGTAATAGTGTTAATCTATTTTTGCTGCTTACAGTACCTAGTTAGTAATTAATTCGTTATATACTTAAGTGTTATTTATAGATTCCCACACTTTGATGAACCTTTTTACCCGACTGCAAGGAAAGGGTTATGTTTTAGGTAATATACCTACCTCGGTTATTTTAAACGATTTTCGGGCAGATTTTCATAGACTTCAGGACAAAAACCGAGGCTGTAATAAATAGAGCAACGCCTAACTCTATTCTAATACCTAAGTATTTAAGTAATTAGTTTATCTAAGTTTCGGGTCCTTCAGTTTCATCTTAAAAAAATATTCGGTAGGTATGCCTACCAAGATAACATCTCAAACAATAATGGCAGCAACTGCGCTTGCGCAACCTCCTTTAAATTTATGAAAACAAGACCCCGCATGGGCGCCGCCAAAAAAACTTTCAGGGAAGTGTATCTCTGCATTTTCTTCCATACACAAAAAAGCGTTTTCGCTTGCAGCTCGGGATAATGTTAGACATTAGACAAATCTTAATGTTTAACTATGGCAGAAGATACACAACCTTTACAGTAGTTTCGACCATAAGTTAACTGAAACAGAATAAAAATATATTTCTAATCTTTTTCTGTGTATTTTCCTTACTTTCTTGACAGGGGGGTCCAATTTCAGAGGTGGAATTTCTAAGTTATGTACAACTTTTTGCGCTGGAATGACGTGATAACGTATTACGAACTCATCAGTCAGCATGACTGAAAGTTTTCGAACTTTTTAAAACATTTCTATGTTCCGGACCGTCCAATTTCAGAGGTGAAAATTCTAAGTTATGTGCAACTTTTTGCGCTGAAATGACATGATATCGTATTACAAACTCGCGCTTGTGCCACAGAAAAAGATTATTCTATGCCGGCGCCCATAAGCACATTCCATACATTATAATACCTATTCATCTTTCTTTTGCTACCAACATTGTAATACCAACAGGGTAATAATAAGTAATTTAGGGCAAACATACGTTACAGACGACCCGAATAATAAAGTTATTTGCAATAACATAATGGCCTTGAAAATAAATAAAAACGACCTGCACGGGTTGTTTACTACAAGAATAAAATTAATTAACCACAAGCTGCTACCACGGGTGTTATGATAACATAACTGTTTTCAAGTACCTAGTCAATCTTGAACATGATTTAACTGAATCGGTTCCCTTGTGGCAAAATATTATAAAGCGTATGGCTTCACCTAGGTACATAATTAAAATTATGCATAATAATTATTGATAATGCCGTCGTTGCTGCCGTGTAGGTAATTGTCTATGTGGCCGTTTTGCTTTAGTAAATAATAACGCACTGTTGGATTTTGTACGCTCGGGTATAATGAATGCTGCTTGTTTATGTATGTACATACTTATCAGCACTTATGAACGCAAAATTAATCAAAACATTTAGTTGCGCAGTTTACTTGATACAGAACGTACTTAGCAAACCTTTCATTAGTTAACTTTCCGTTTTATCCAATAACGTATTTCACAGTGAACCCTAATTCTAACGCGGCAAATTAATCATTTTAATTAACTCTTGTTATGTACACACGGTAAGATAATAACGTACGGTACCTAGGTACATATTTCCTAATTCACCACTTGTGAGTTTAATTTCGGCAAGATGAACCGCTATTCGATATTATTTGTTTTACTATTATGCGTGCTGGTATTGGTAGATTCGCATAAAAGGTTGAGATACCATAATAAAAATTTGAGGAGGGCTAATAAAAAGCAGAACACTCCTCCTCATTGCACGCAAGTAACAAAAGGTGAGTTGGCCTGCTCTTAACCAAATATTTGAACATTTAAGTAGTTGCTGAGGAGTTTATGTTCCTAGTGTTTATGTAGGAAAAAGAACTGGTGCAACAGCTCTTCCCAAATAAATCCGATTTAAGGGTTATCTAAATTCCTAAATATTTTTTCATTTGAGCGGATCTTAGAAACTGTGTAAGTATAGAAGATTAAAATAACAATAGGAACCGCAAAATTTGCTTTTTCAGATACGGACTACCAATCAAAATTTAAGTACGATTACCCAATCGCTTATATTCAACCTGGACAACATGAGGCTTATCAACAAGTAAGTGACAAGGACCTAAGTACTTATAATTTGACTTTTATTGGAGGTAAGCATACGTCTATACATCAGTAGGTACCTACCTATGCATCTCAGATATGGAACCCACGTTATCGTAAGTACAATATGGTCAATGTGCTTACCATAACGTGGGTGTACGTGGGGCAAAAGGCGTTTCGTAAAATATCTTTGTTTCCATCAAAAGATTCCATACCATTCAATCGATTATCTTCGACTCTGTAAGAAGTATCATTTATTACCACTCAAAGATCGACGTGAGATTGCTGACTATTTATTCCTATTAAAAATCTTTAACAATAATTTTGACATCCCCGAGGTATTATCAAATATTTTTACTTTCCAAGCAAGACATTTCGATTTGGAAACCCACCCTTACGTGTACTTCATTCATCTACGAATTATAGGCAGAACAGGTTAAGAATTGCAATATAATAGGTATGTAAGCAACCTAGTTTGGATCTGTTTACGACTAGGTAGTGTGACTTCAGCCAGAAGGTGCTATAAGCATTACATTTTTTAATAACTGCAAATTGCTTTATATCTTTCTTTTTTTTTTTCATTTCAAACGAAATAGTTTTGTTAGTGTTGATTTGCTCACCTCACTCCTCGCCTCACATTCAAAATTCTATCACGATTCCAAACCAAAAGACTTTATTTGGCTTTCTGTCGACAATTGTTTCCTTTTTTGTTGTCAAGTTTTCGTTTGGTAGCAGCAGTCTTCCATGCTTAAATAAATAAAATAATGATTAGGTACCTAGTACTGGCATATAGTTACGAAAACAGTACCTACACTCTGTCCACTGGTTTAATCGTTTTTTGACAGCTGCAACTAGTGAACAATATTTACGTTTTTTTGTAAAAACTGATACGCATACCTGTATTATAATGTCTGTAAGAGGTCATAAATAAGATAATCCAACGAGATAAGGCAGTATATATTATATTTATTTAACAATACATTTTAAAGTTAACTTAAGGTAATCGGGAATAATTACATTATAAGGCAGCTGTCAAAAAACCAATAACCCAATGGACAGGGTATAGGCAGCTACCTAAGCATGCCACAGGTCACAAAGCAAGTAGGTACCTAAGTCGAAGTAGTAATTTGCAAACCCTGAACATTTACTGTTTAAACATTTGTAATATTATGTGATCACTATCTATCTATGTACATAACTTAGCTGTCATTCGTTAGTCTGTGATACTTTGTACACACTTTAAAATAGTGTTTTTATGCAAGGGTACCTACATCGTATTCACGTATAATTTATAATTATATAATTCCTGTAAATGCAAATATTGTTAAAATCGTTTAAAAGAGTAAGTATGGAGTTTCTTGCCAATTCTTCTCCATACAAAACTACTTTTTGGAATGGGCAACTAGAATTTTTCTCATTTGACGTTCAAAAGTGCCTTAAAATGGTCTAATTGAAATAAATGATTTGACTTTGACTTTAAACAACCTGGGGGCCAAGTCTGCTATATTTATAATTTCGTCATTCCAAAACGATCCCATTGTCATTTTGCTAAAAGTTGTAATCTGCTAAATTCATAATGGTCGATCATTGGTCAGTCGAACTAAAAGCAATGACTGCACAATGACGTTATAATGGTAGGTAACTGATCAAAGGAACTGTTAAAATTTTAGCAGATTACCGCATAAGTCAGTCATTCAGTTGTCATTTTGTACGAGATTACCATTCTAAGGTACAGGCGCCAATGAAGGCCCGCTTAATTTCAAAACCTCGTAAAATCTTGCAGATAAGTAAAGTAAAGAAAAATGATAATGGAAGTTGTAATATATTTATTTGAGAAACAAGTTATCTAAAAAAGTAGTACAGTTTTTGGCATTTTAACACAAATGTAAACACTTTTTAGAAACTTGTTATTGGGCTATCTTGGGAAGCTGGTCGCTGAAGATGGCCCGAAAAATATTAATGAAAGTATATGCATTATAAACTCTTAAACACTTTTAACATAAAACATCGAAATAAAAACACATACTTCCCATAACATTATTCATAAAAGGTAAAAAAATCAACCAAAAATTTAAATGTGGGCTATCTTAAATCTATCAAAATGAAAATCAACTATAAAATAAAAACAAACCACTAAATAAAATAAAATTTAACTTCGAGATCAATATTGAAAGTAACTTATCAGATTTTTTTTCTAAAATTTATTTTTTTGATGTCTTTCATTAAGGGAATTATACTATGGGCCATGATAGGAAATTACACCCGGGTTGAGTATAATCTCGTAAAAATACAAAAAAAGGAAATAAAATAATAACACTCACCTGTGATTCGCTTATAAATAGATTAAATATGAATTTTCACATTTTAGAGCAAAGAGATTTGTTTTAAATTCGTTAATTTTCAAAAGGATTTAGATAATGCAGGTAATAAAAAGTGTATCGTCTTGACATGACCAAGCAAACTGCCATCAGTCTCCAAAATGGCGACGCGCCGGTAATGAAACACACTTGCACTATTGTCTATAGTACCAATAGCATACACCCACTAAAATTCCAATGGTTCGAATAATCATAACTGTATTTTTTTAAATGTGGGCTATCCTAGGAGCCGGGCCATCTTCGGCGACACTACCTTATAACATTTCTTTCAATGGCGTGTCAGTGGTTGACCATAGGAAAGTCATAATGACGCCATTATATTAGTAGATTACCAAACTTGTCAAAATCAACAATTACGAAATCAATGATAGACCATTCTGACACTATTGTAATAGCAGACTTAAGGCCCTGAACAGTAAACGCGGGCTGAAGTTACATCTGTAGTAGGTAACTTCGGTTTATCCATACATTTTTTAGAGTATTTGGTTTGCCATAGCTTTACCACGGTATAAGTATTAGTACTACGCTTGACTCTGGGTTTTTTAACCCGGCGGTACTCGCCAGGTGTTTACATGCACGAATACTCGCTACCGGGTAAAAAATACCACATTCATTGAAATTTATGAAAAAACGGGGGTTATTTTAGGGGTATTTAAATAAAACATTTTATATATTATATTTTGTTATATTTTAAATGGAACAAGAAACGAACATAGTATTTAACTCTTAGTATAATGTATATATATTTTAAATTAAAACACAGCCTAAAACTTCTACCATTTTGCACGTGGCACATTATAAAACAAAAAATATACTCTAATCTTATTAAAAAACTAAAAAAAAGAGATCGATATTGAAAGAACATAACATATCTTTACTTATAAGCATAATAGCCAAAAAAAATATATCACTTTAAAAAAAAAACGTATAAAAATCACAAAAAAATAAACCCAAAAACATCCAACATAGTTAAACAATGTCACAGAATACTTAATAGTACTACGTTCAGAAGGGACACTCCCTTCCCCGCACTATATCAGACACCGCACCCTCGACCCCGCACCGGAGGGGCTAACCGCCGACTCTTTAGCCAGGGCGCTCAAAATCGTAAGAACTGCAGCGCTGTAGGTACTGCTGACACAAACACACAATTTTGCGATTTATTTTGTTTTAAGTTTTATTTATTAGTTTTAATCTCGATGATTCATTTATTTTCCAAGTTTTCGTCGTTTTATAATAATACAATTAAAACTTCCGTAATAATAACATACCAACATTACCAGCTATTAATATTGCTCTCTCTCTTTATTGTCTTAGTTATGTACTTATGTCCCTTTCTTTCACGTTCTATTCATTCTTGGAATTGAAAAGTAGTACCCTACGCACTAACCTTGTCGCGTCGCCCCATTGTAATTATTATTATTGTAATATTTTAATTAATTCTTATTAAAATATTACAATAATAATAATTTCGAAATAAATGAAAAAAAAAAAAAATTGCGTTGCCGCGTAATGGTACGGGGCGATCGTGAATTCCATATTTTGTAATTAGGTAGGTACCTTAATTTACCATTATTGATGAATAAATAAACCTCTTTACATAATAAATATTATAATATTACTTTTATGTCATTACGAATCCGAGTATTCAAAATCAAATAATATCATTTATTTTATTTCTTTAACAAATAAATAATTGAACGCTCGGACAAGATCACTTCATAATAATGCTCGAAACGTTCGGGTAGTTCCGTCGTCGTTCGGTTCACCCGACGCAAAGCGCTGCACTTTTCGCGCCATTTTGTACGCCACGACATCCAACTGATTCAACCCTACTAAAATTCACGCACACATTTGCACGTGTACAGACGTCATTTTTGGTTTTGTAGTAGTAATAGGTAATTATTTTGCAAGTTTTGTATGAAGTGTCCGAGGTGTGACAATGTCTTAACTTTTTGAGCACATACTTCACAAGGCACTCTTCTTTTTCTCTTTCACGAAGGGGAAAATGAGGCATTTTGAAATTCTAAAACAACGAAATCCAATGCACAATAAAGAAAAGTAATAAAACACAAACAGTCGCTACTGGGTAAAAAGTCGCACTTTAAAAGTCTGCCGTGCCTGAATGCCGTCTATTCAAAATTGCGGATCGTCGTACATCTGTAAAAAGGTACCTAAAACGGCGCTGCACAAAAATACGCAGAAAATTAAAATATTTCCGAACTTATGCACTTTACGGTAAATTTTACCCGGTAGCGCCTCCCGCCGAGTTAATAAGGGGGAAAGGGACTTCAGCCACGACCACAACCAGTCGTGACGGCGCCGCGCGCCGGCGACGTGAAATTTCTTTAGCAAGACCCATGGTATGCATTTAGTAGAATGTACCGAAGTGCTTAATTGTCATTTTGTCAAAAAAACTATTTTCGAAAATGATGTTTACGATTTATATTCAATACTAGCACTTTTCCCGCGACTTCGTCCGCGTGAATTTGCAATATAGCATATGTTACTCAGCGATAATGTAACTTTCGATTGGTAAAGGAATTTTTGAAATCGGACCAGTAGTTTTTGAGTTTATTCGTTACATACAAAAATACAAATATTTCCTCTTTATAATATTAGTTCAGATTTAGATTTACATTTCAATAATATCCATTGTCTTTAATAGAGGTTGTGGGGCCTATATAATATATTCACGGGGCCCTGGACTGCGGCCTGCAGCCCAAAAAGCCATTACCTATAAGGCCTCTGCCTCGAATCTGGCGGGTAGCGGGGCGGCGGCGGCGGCGCGGTGGCGGGGCGGGCAACGCAGACCCGTCTCGAAACGAGCGGGCAGATCGCGCGGCCACAGAGTACATTATTATATTAAGTATCGCGCGGCACTATAGCGGCGTACTGTTGTGCTCGTGGTTGTGTCGTCGAGATATTTGTTTTTATTCGCGAACGAAATGTTTGAACAACGGCGACAACATCTTCTTGATTCAAATTTAATTCCTAACGCTAAAAATAAATTGCACTACACAGCAATGTAGACGCGCGGGCGGTCACCGCTTGACTGGAGGGCACCGCTCGGGCGCTCGTTGCCCGCCCCCGCGCCGCTGCCGCGCCGCTGTTTTCGAGGGCCGGTCCATTTGATTTTCCGCATTAGATCCTGCCGCCGCCGCCGCCCCGCTGCCCGCAAGATTCGAGGCAGAGGCCTTACGATACGTCCCTGCAAACTGTTAAAAGAAACTTGCTTATTCTTGCTGATCTAAAACAAACCAAAACCACAGGAGGATCCTATAAATATTACTACTACCGTACAGTAGCAACACGCTCCGCCTCCCTCTGAAAACGTTCCTCACCTCTCCCCGAGTTGAACGACTGCTCTGGGACCTGCGTTTTTGTTCGAGCGGCGCGTAGACACGCACACATACACACGTATCTGTAGTCTGTTATTTTAGTAGTAGTGTAGGCAATTATATTAGTTGCGTTTTTATGGAGTGTCACGGGTGTGCCAAAACGTTCATCATAAGGTAATAGAACTTGTTTCATATCCATTTTCAGTTATTCTGCGTGAACCCCCCCACAGTGAAGCAAGCGGTGACGACAGTGTGCGACTGGGCAGCACCTCCTCAAGTCCAGTACACCTTGGGCGATGAGTACATGCATGTGGTGCGTCAAGACCCCACCGGCCGCTTCCTCGGAAATGCTGTCATCACCACGTACCAGCTCTGCAATCATAACCTGCATAATGGTACTGGGTCCGTGATGTCCATGACCGTTTCCGCTTTGTGATGAGAATTTGATGAGCATTTTGTTGGATTACTCAAATAAAGCTTTTTTGTAACTTTTCATTAAAACATTGTTTCTTGATTAACCTTCATATTAGTCATACCTTAATGAACTTACCAACAATACAATACCTGCGTTTGAATTAAAACTAGGTAATCTAATCTAATCCTAAGGGAAGATGCGAAGGGGAATTAGGGGTAGGTATGGCAACGTGGAAATCACTATACTCCATTTACAATAGCATTAGACAGAAGTAAAAAAAGGTTATTTTTAATGCACACTTTGCAACAAAAGTACAATCAACATGATACAGTTACGATAGATACCGAATTTATTATATTCTATATTTTTAATTTTTTTACAGTAGCTGTCGCAACTATTTGTAAACGTTTTAATAATTTATCTTCTAAAATTATGTGACTTTCATTTAGTTGTATAATTAATTCCAATTTAAAATCACAATGTCAATGCTAAAAACCTAACAGAAGCAGGGGTGAACAATACCCGGAACGTTATTCGTTTCACTGTAATCCTACCAAATTTAAAATGTTACTGAATCTCTAAAATACTTTTATTCTGTTTATATTATTATACGTCCATATTTAGTACTATCTTAGATCTATTTATCAAAATTATGTTAAAATAAGTTTAATTAAATTTGTTTTAACTTATCTTTGAAATAATATGTTTTGCATTCCTGCTTCTATGAGCCTCTTTTTTCTAATGCTATTATAAATGGAGTATAGTCAATCGAACTACTAGGAATGAGCCCTAAGAATTTTAAAATAACTTACTAGGTATGACACGGCATTCACTATGTATTTTTTTATTAATTAACAGGTACTTAACTATTTGATTTATTTTTTATTTATTTTATTTACACATATTTTTTGTAAATCGGCAGACCTCAGTGTTGCTGTTGTGTCTAGCCCATATTAGTTTCTTGTTATTTTTCCTTCTAATACTTAGGTATCGTAACTATCAGGCGAGGACACAAAAGAGAGATATATAACTAATATTTTCGGTAGATTGCTTTATCTTAGTAAGTAGTAAGTAAGACTAAGCTAACCTAGTAATATACAACCTACCTGATAAGCTGACAAGGGTTTATCAAAACCATGTAATTGCAATTTCTTATGGTCTTAAATCAATCATTCCTGATTCACGGCAGTTGGCACGTGCTTAATTTGTGATTTATGCATCACTGACACTCTGTGTGCATCGTACACTAAGTACCTCCTACAGATATTTGGTACGCAAAGACAATGTACGGCATTTTACAGTATTATCCATTAAGATTAATACTGTTTTTATATATATTCAGTGTTTGTACAACAAAAAAAATATCAGTTTTTGAATATGGTGGGTATTATGTTATTTACATAGTTATGGTAAACATATTAAGCATAGGCATAGTAAATCTCCACTCTACTGAAAGTTGCTCGTCTGTTTTGCGAAACTAGTAAGGTAGATATTGTGTCAAATTAGTTAATTATTAGTGTAGGAGGACTAGGACGTACAGCCCAGTACATCCTGGCATACTATAATTCATAGAGAATTCCCTCAATTATTATTAAACACTCTTTTGGTTCCATGTACGGTCAGCAACAAAAGTAGATCAACACTAAGTATTACCTACGTCATTTTCATATCCTTTAAAAATACACAAAAACATATATGATGTAAGTTTCCAGTATTTCAGGTCATAGTCAAGAGTTTATTTTATCTTGATTTTCTATCCTGTCCGTATTTCTTTCTGCTCAAGAATTATGATTTCAAAATCTGAAGTGTTCTTCAACTTTCGTTGCTGACCGTGCCACAACCACTCTACTGAAAATTGCTCGTTTGTTTTGCGAAACTAGTAGGTAGACGAGGTAGGTATATGTGTGTCAAATTAGTATGTAGGTATTAGTTACAACAACAACAACAACCAACACACACTAATTTGAAAATAATTCTGCCTGCAGAATTTTAATACTTTAGCGTTAGCGCAGATTGTAAAAGGAATCTGCGAGCAGTTGGAAAAGGGCTAGGCAGATGTGCCTAGTCCTTTTCCAACTATATTGAGGTCGGCTTCCAGTCTAACCGGATGCAGCTGAATACCAGTGTTTTACATGCGACTGTCTATCGGACCCTCGCAACCCAGTTTCTGGGTAACACGATACCCCTTGATTGGTTGCCAGACTTTCTGTCGCGCGCAGCGCGTTAGCGTTAGCGTAGATCACTGTCAAATATTCCTCAAATCTTCAGACACAGCATGCAGTTGCTTAATAAATAAATACATATTTGGCGGCGCGGTTGGCGCAGTGGTTGAGCGATCGACTGCTGCGCTGCGTGTCACGGGTTCGATTCCCGCACGGAACAAATATTTGTATGGCCTACAGATAGTTGTTCCGGGTCTGGCTGTTTGTGTATGTGAATTTATATGTTTGTAAAAGTACCCACGACACAGGAGTAATTCCTAGTGTGGGGCAACGTTTAAAAAATAAACTTAAGGCTTATGTTTAACGAACCTCCAGATCTACTAAATGATCACCAATAATAGTAAATAAATTAAAACCAAAAATAGTAAATGGTCACCAAAATGGTGTTTCCTAAAGTATTGTAGAAATGTATGAGTTTGACTGTAAAAAGCGATTCGGTTCTGGCGTTTTTCGTAGGGGGTCACAGTTCTAACCTAACCTAACCATGTCGGATTCGCCCCAGGGGGGTCAAAAAGATTTTGGTTACTTTTCACACTAAGATTTGGTATAAATAATTTTTTTTTGGTAAGGGAGCTTAAGATCCTAAAGTATTTTTTGGTGATCATTATATTTATACCCTTAACTTAAAAAGTATTATCTATTTTAAAGGTATACATGTCGCAAACGAGGAAGTATCATTGGCAATAAACGATAATATACCAGCGTTAGTCCAATATTATTCACAAAATATAACGGTAAGTGAATAGATTTTTTTAAGAGGTGGTGAGGTAAGCCTTACCTCGTTACCACTTTAAGGAAGGTCATTAAACCTAGGTAACACAAAAAAAAATATTAAGAGCGTGGGCTACTTTTACATAGGTAGGTATAGTATGCCACGAAAGATGAGACTTGACGCAGACTTGATTTGACTTGCGCAGTACTCGAAGGTCTTTTATCTTTAAATCGAGTACTGCGCAAGTCAAATCAAGTCTGTGTCAAGTCTCATCTTTCGTGGCACGTACTATTACTGTTTGAAAAAAAATGTTTTGTAAAAATTAAAAGCTTTTTTGGATTTTTGTGCCAAACAGTAGGTACCAATGAAAACGTGTTTTTTATAGTTTTTTGTTTAAATTATGTATTCATGTTTTTTATGTACACTGTCTTTGTTATTAAATATTAAAACGTTGATTATATATTTTTAGCCAACACGACCAGATTTGGAAAATCGATATACGTATCTCAGAGTGGAGTATGACAGCCCTATGTCACCAGTGGATATAACGTACAATCCAACCACACACAATATGGTGTTTTTCATACGATTTCCATTTATTGATATACCTTTTGGAATCGTCGGCTACTCTGTCAAACTTTCTATGAGCAGAAATAATCAAAATCCACTTATGATAAAATTTAAACCATGATTTGAGTACTAAGTTAATAAATAAACTGTGAAAAAAATAAATAAATCAATACATAAATAAATTTTGAGTAAAGAGTCAACAATCATTATAGTTATTATTATTTATTGTTCATCAAACCTAACTATTTATGGTAAGTAGATAGGACCTATTGTTTTGTTAAGACTCGGATATCTATGGTTATGAAATACAAGTTAGGGATGCATGAAAAATCTTGTTTTTCATGCAGCCCAAATGGCCTCGGTTTTATGAGGCGCTATCTCAGGATCCAGCTGGCGGACTTCTGCCACGGCTCTTGCCACCCACCCACGACATTAACACCGGCGGGTAATCGACATGCAAGACAACGTCGTATGGGATAATGGGAGGTCCCACAAGTGTGTACCTACAACTGACCCCTGCGGGACCCCGCACGTAATCGTCTTCCGCCGAACGCAACCACATAGATAATGTGCCAGTCGTGAAAGAATGCTCCGACGATCTGCTGCTGGTGAGAGGGCACTGGGGACGTCCCCGAGGAAAAAAACACCCGCTGCAGCTATGGCAGCTACCACATCCTCTGTCGTAACCGCGTCGTCGAGGTACAGAATCCACGCTTCAGCTCTCTTAGTAGAGCGAGCAATCCGCACATCAAACTAGGCGAGGACCTCCTACATGCGGCTTGCGAGACTGTCAGCCTTAGTGGTAGAGTCAGCCAGCGATGGTAATCACCATTCCCCGATCCGTGGCCCTCTTCTGGCCAACAGTGTCATTACCGCGATCGGCCATCAGCGTCAGCGAGAGATGCGGATGTTCGCTCCCTTAATGTGACAGTAATCGTTGCCGAAGCAAGAACACTTGGCAGTTTAACTGGCTGTTTTTCTTTCGCAGGGGTAGGCACCCCTGCCGGCTAAAAACAGCAACCGTAGAGGCTAAGATCTATCTTCTGGATGGACTGGGGATGTTTTGCCTTCTTCTGGCCAGCTTATATACCTACTAGCTCAGACCAATCTGAGTCTACTAGTTATGTTACCTCTGAACAGGTGGTCGCCCGTGGGATGTCCGGCCGCCCGTGGGGAGTCCGGCCGCCCGTGGGGTGACCGGCCGCCCGTGAGGTGTCCGGGCTAGAATAGCAGCGACTAAGGGAAAATCCGGAAGTCGGGCAGCAGCAGCTTTTTACTTAACAACTTCACTGCGATCCCCAAGATGCCTGCCAAGCGTGGGGATTATGGCAACCCGGGGAAGCCTTTCTTCAACAGTAGACGTTTACCGGCTGATGAAGAGAACAGGTGATCTAATGTAGGTACTTCGTAGGTAGATAAATAGGTAACTAATGTTAATTACTAAAAAAAAATACCTAAAAGTAGATCAGATACTTACCTAATTAGTTATAACAATATATCCATGAAGAAAGTTGATAGGTACCTACTCGTAAAAGCAATACCTATTTGTTGATAGGCATATTCATTGCAATTTTTCATGGTCTAAATCAATTATTTTTATATCACAGAAATTAATCAGCACAGTGAATGCAGGTAGGGTTGCCAGGTCTTAAAACCGAAAAGCTGGACAGACCAGCCAGTCTAGCCGGACATTTGAGTATAGAGGGACAGCGGAGAACAGTCCGCTCGCTTTTGCTAGCGATACAAGGTGAGGCGGGTGGAGCTGAAAAACTAGCGAATGTAAAAAAAAAATGATCAAAGTAAGATTTACTTACAACTGGACAGGCGTGACTGTGCCTGACACCCAGTGAACGTAATGACACCGTCTTATTTGGCCAGGCACGCAACCAAAAAGCCTGACTAGCAACGCAAATGGAGCAATTAACGGCACATAATGAGTTAAAAAACAGGGTACCGTTATTTTAATATGGTGGGTAATGTGCTTCTACTTAAATAATTTAGATGACCTATTATATTACAAGAGATAGGTACCCGTACTATTGGTAACTATAGCTAGGAAGGCTGAAACAGTATTCGGTGGATGTAGGACCCTCCTCTGGTGGGAATGGTGACGGTTTGCCTGCGTACGGCTGGCCAAGTAACTAGGTAATTATCGCCACATAAAGACGAGTTAAGGTTACCAAAAATAAACAATGGTGCCAACCACGGAACAGATAAATAAATAAATAGAGTTCTATTTATCTGTTCCGTGGTGCCATCAGTGTTGTGCACGAGCTAAACCTAGTTTAAGTTATTTATATATAAAAAATAAATAAAAAAAAATGGTAATCTCGTACATAATGACAAATGAATGACTAACGAACTTCTTATTACTATAGATTGCTTATACTGCAGACACTTATCTATATACATATAATAAAACAGTAAAAAAACTGTGTCTGTACATTAAATTTATTAAAAATAATAATTGAGAGGGGTTTAGAAACAGTAATAGAACACGAATCCAGAAAAAAAAATTCTGTCTGTTTGTCTGTTTGTTTGTACACGCTAATCTTCGGAACTGCTGCACGGATTTGAATGATTTTTTTGTTGTTGTATAGGTATTAAGTCTGCGCAACATATAGGCTATAATTTTTCTTGGAAACTTGAAAACCTGATGCAGAACCGCAACAGACCAGCTAAACTATATGAGATTCAAAAATGGTACCATAGCAAAAATTGTTCCACGTGATGAGCATTTTCTGCTGAGAGAATAAATTTGAAGATCTGGAACACCTGATGTGAAACTCCAAGAGCCCAGCTACACCATAACACATATATTAATGACGTCTTAGCAAAAGTTGTTCGGTCTGATGGGCATTTCCTGTTGACTTATAAAAATCGAAGATCAGAAACATCTGATAATAATAATAATAATATATGGGCACATTTCACACACGGCCATCTGACCCCAAACTAGGGAGACCCTGTACTATGGGTGTCAAACAGCTGATATACATACACAAATACATTTTAAATACATACATATATAGATAAACAACACCCAGACACAAAGCATGATGTGGAAATCAAAGCTGTAATTTTATAAATTTCACTGTAGAATATCATTGACTGTAAAGCTATCACTAATTTCACTGTATATTATAATGAGCTCGAAGTACCTCCACGCAGTGAAGGCGGTAACAGTTTAGGATTTATTTTTGATGACGCTGGTACATCATTGAAAATTTGACTCTACTGGCCAAAACTCCTATTTATTTATTTTTATTTTATCGAATAAATATGCCTTTAGGGTTATGTTATTTGAGTGTTTAATTTCCTTTTCCATTTATCTTCGTGACCCGGTCACGCAGGGGAGCAGTCACTTAGATTTTAAAAAACTATATCCATGCCTAGAAAGAGGTCAAATCTTTCCCAATGTTCCAAAGGAGCTAAAAGATTGAGGATCAAGAGTTCCCAAGAATCTACCGAAGAGCGTCAGGAGAGACTTGATGCTGTTCGAGAACATCAGGCTGCAACTCGCTCCGTGGAAACCTCTACAAATCGCGAAGCACGCCTGCGTTCTCAGCGTATTTACGCATCTACATCCAGGTCTCTAGAGACCAGTGAAGAATATGATGCACGACTGACCGCTGATCGTGAACTTCATGCATCGTCTGGCGAGTCGGAGACGTTCACGGATAGAGCATTGCGCTTGAGTTTCAAGCGTATCTACGCATCGACTTCTAGGTCTCTAAAGACAAGTGCGGAACATGATGCGCGACTGTCCGCTGATCGTGAGCGACATGCATTGTCTCGCGAATCGGAAACGTTTACCGATACAGAATCACGCTTGAATTCTCAGCGTATTCGCACATCTACTAACAGGTCTTTTTAAACGAGTGATGAACGTGATGCGCGACTAACTGCTTATCGAGATTATCATACATTGTCCCGAACAACCACCGAACACAACAAAATATTCATAATAAGAGAGAAAGAATTCCTGGAGTACGGCATGGGAACACCCAAATATTCCGAAATATTTTATTCCGAATTTCAATATTCCGACTTTCAAAAGTCCGAATTTCATAATACCTAAAAATTATAATCTCTATTATTTAAAATCACGAAAATTATTTTACCGAATGTCGTAAATCCGATTTGTTTGATTTCCGATTTTCATATGTTCGAAGAATGAAATGCTCGATGGGTTCTCGGTCCGAAAAACGAAATTCCGAATTTCAATACTTCGAATAAACTGTTAAAATTAGGATTCTGATTCAATTCAGCTACGCATATATATTCAAAATGGTGTCCCCTTGTTTCGCAGACAGAAATTTCATAGAATTTCGTTTCCCAGAAAATGTTTTATATAATATTTAGTTCTTGTATTTTTATTTCGACTATTATTGTTTCAAAGACTATTTACTTGAATGAAACATATTTCACAGAAACACAATTCAAAGAATTTTTAATCACATTTTTTTGTTTAACAAACTTATCAAACAGTAGAATTACTTTTTAACGAATATTGTTTATTCGGTGTATGTGGAATTTATTTCAACAAAAATATATAGGTATAAAAAGAAAGACAATAAAAAAAACAATCTTAAAAACTCAATATGTTGTCCTACAAAAGTTAATGACAGAAACGAATTGCTGCGAAACCGACTCCACGTAGTCTTGTCTACCCTACACCTAGAGTGTAATTTAAATTCGAGTAGGCGCGGAGGGGCGAGGCGGCCAGCGAGCTGAGGAGCAGGTGGTTTTAACGCCCGCCGCCGCGGCTGAGGCTGGCCGGCGAAGCCGGCCAGTAAGCCGAAGCTGCGGTGGTGAGCGTGAATACCATCTGCGACGATAAGCTCGCGTGGTACCGCCGGAGCCCCGCAACGCCGCCGCCGTAGCCGTGACAGAAACCATGCCTGCTGCATGTTGCATGTTCGCTTGCATGTTGCATGCTCGCTTGCATGTTGCATGCTCGCTTGCATGATGCATGCTTGCTTGCATGATGCTTGCTTGCTTGCATGCTTGCTTACACGCTGCATGCTTGCTTGCATGCTGCATGCTTGCTTGCACGATAAACGATAAAGATAATCGAAATTTCAATAATCGGAATTCGTATTTTTGATGTTTCGAATTTTCATTATGTCGGATTTTTTGTTATTCGATCTTTTGAAACTCGTATTTTGAGAATAGTAATTATAAACGTTCGGAATTTAAAAATTTTAGTATTATAAAAATAGGATGAATGATAAATCGGAGTTGCCATATTAGGAATTTTGAACCATTCGGAATTATGAAAATCGGTATTTTGAAATTCGTATTTCTGACTTTCGGAATAAAGTTTTTCGTATTTATGTAGTGTACCCGTACGGCATGAAGAGACAGAAGAAGAGCGCAACGAACGTTTGAATTCTGATCGACTTCGACATTCTCTGAACAGAATGTCGATGTCATCTGAAGAATCGGATGTGTCTCAAGATATAGCCGTAGGGCATGGCGACCTTCCTTGGGTTGATAAGGAACGGAGTGCATTTACGTAAACTCCTATGATTGACTACGCCATATATTCCGCCATCGGAGGTATGATTCAAAATTGTATTTTTTGACCGTCTCGAATCGTCTGGCGCATAACGTTGTTTTCCCGTCCCCGGGCTCTTAGAATTCGACATCAGACGTTTGAGATCTTCGATTTTGACGACACGGGGTCGTCAAAATCGAAGTCGCTGGCATAAGCAACAGGATCCGCGTACGAAGTCGCGGGCAGAAGCTAGTAAATAATATATAAAAATATAGGTATATAAATGAAATCTGGCATGAATAAATGTTCAAATTATCATTTCTACTAACGGGTTCCATAATAATGGCAATACGACAATGTCATTATAACACAATTCTATTACGAGACCATTGACCGACCAATGATCGACCATATGAATTTAGCAGATTGCGAACTTTTAGCAAAATGACAATGGGATCGTGTTGGAATGACGGAATTATAAAAATAGCCGACTTGGCCCCCTGTTCCAAGGGCGTCGCCAGGGGGGGGCAGGTAGGGGCAGCTGCCCCCCCCTAGACACTAAAAAAAAAGTAAAAAAAAAAGTTAAATTGATCAAAAAGAAGGATGGTACTTCCCGAAGCAACCATGCCCCGAGAGCACCTGCGTCATCCAAAACGACAGGGAGCCTTGCCTCCTCCCGAGCCAGCGCTCGACCACTGGCCGGACCGCCTCGATGATGGCGAGGCCGGCGGTAGGGCGCGAAAGCCTGTCCCGCCATTCCGCAACCAGGACCTTGCGAAGCTGAGACCGACGCAGCTCCATGTGTCACTGAATCTGTCGCTCACCACGCGCCCGCGCTTCCTCGCGCCACCGAAATAGTGACTCGAGTACCTTCGCCAGGAAATATGACCCTGTGTCCTGTGTGCTACAGGTCCGACCTAAAATTGTTGCCCATTTGCCAAAATAGTTTGCGTGCGTTGACAACGCTTTCCTCCCTGCTCCACTGTCTCTCCCCTCCATCAGTCTTATCTTGCTTTGCCCTTTTCATATTTCTGATTTTGTTCATTCCTCCTTTTATGTCCAGTCCATTCCTTTCGGGAATGTGCTTCCTCTCTGTATCAGAACGGCCTCCACTGACTGATGGAGGCCGTCCTATGCATTAAAGCGGAAGATGTAAATTTATTTTAGCACAAATAAGCCAAGACATCTTATAAACCTCCTTTCTTTTCTTTTGTATTTACACTTTTACTAGATAAAATAAACCGTAACCGGTTTTGATAGGATCCCAATTTTTTTTTCGCACCGGGGCCCCTTGTCCCGTAGCTACGCCCCTGAATTTTATAGTCAAGAGCTTGTGTAGCTTTACACATTAATAATAATATATATAATATGTGGGGGACATTTTCACACACGGCCATCTGACCCCAAACTAGGAAGACCCTGTACTATGGGTGTCAGACAGCTGATATACATACACAAATACATTTTTTGTTGTAAATACATACATATATAGATAAACAACACCCAGACACAAGCCAAACACAAGTGCTCATCACACAAATGTTTACCCTGGGCGGGAATCGAACCCGCAACACGCTGCGCAGCAGTCGATCGCTCAGCCACTGCGTCAACCGTGTCATTGGACTTTGTACCGTTCTTAGAGCCCCTTCACACTAGCGATTGTCTAACCTACGCTGGACAACCGCTACGCATACGTTCGATACGTTCATCGAACGCCTACGCGTTGGAGAACGTATACGCGACGCACCGAGACCTCACACAATTTCGTTGTCGTTTCGGTATACTATAATATAATACCGCAGACACCTGCGCCGCGCTAGCGCAGCGTTTTATTATCTGCAGAAGAAACGCCGATGCCGCGGCCTCTGCGCTACGCATATGATCATCGAACGCCTACGCTGGACAAATGCTAATGTGAAGGGGCCCTTAGTACAAACGCTTAGTAAAACTTCATGTGCTTTTGACTGTATTTAAAATTCATGCTATTCCCATCCTGCATATATATCAACTTGCCCCCCCCTGGGCCATCGGCTGGCGACGCCCTTGCCCTGTTCACTAGATAATTATGGCCGCTCAAAGATTTGTTATTGTTACCAAAAATGAACAATCACTGGCCAGTACCTATAGTAAATTATATGTACAATTAAGGCACCATAACAAGTTGCTCATTTGGCGCCATTATACTTGGTTGCACGCCACCACAGCCCTGTGAAACTACTAGCTGTTAGCCATTCCAATCCACCCTCAAAAGTCCCTCAGACACTTGCTAAAGTATTAAGCAGGTTAACTTTTATCTAAAGGTAGACGAAGAAGTATTATTTACATTAGAGAGTGGTATTCCACCTTTTAACCTAATTTATACACAGAATGTAACGTTAGGTACGCTTTAATATTCCTCGGAAAATAATGAAAGGAAGCGACCTAAACAAGGTAGAATACTAATTGACGGCGGCGGCGGCGGCGGTCCAAATCGATATAGGTACGAATAAATATTATGAAAAATCTCAACAACTTATAATAATCATGATTATGATAGTAGTAGAAGCATGAGGTATATGACGAAGTCTGCTGCACTGATCATCATTCCATGAATTCCTCGAAGGTGTTTATGGCGTTAAATATACTTATACTTACTTAGGTACTTTGCATGCTTCCGGCCTCGGATTGGCAGAGAGGTCTAGTCTGACAGATTTGTAGTGACTAAAACCACACTGTGTTACTCCAGCTATTTTGAACGGAAGGGTAAGTTTACGAATTTACGCCCTTTAGATAGAGGCCGCCACCGCCTGTAAACGCAACGGGACGCAAAGGAGCTATATGTAAATAAACACGAACTTGCTGGAATAATAGGAATTGAATACTCGGTATATTAGTTATTACTATTATTATTATTATTATATTATTAGTTAGTATTTTAGAAGCATGAAAACGCGTCGTGAACAAGTGGCTGGAGAGACTGCATTGCCGTACAGCCCGGATGCAGCATTCAATGGAGGAATTATTCAGACAGCCTATCCTGGGCATGCAGCGCCGTAAGTCCGTGACCTCGTCGCATATAACCTCTTGTTTCCGGTCGTGGTTCAGTCAGTGTCCTAAGCTCGAGGTTGTCAATGCGGAGCGGGAGGATACAACCTCCCTCCCTCCCTATCCACCGCAGACGCACCGTGCAGCGCATTTTCGGCTGCAATAAGGTGTGGCCTGCGGGCGACTAACTTTGTTACGGGCCTGAGTTTGTCGCCTGAACAGCATAGTCAGCATGGCGGCACGCCGTATTTCGCGAATACCTATAGGGGATCGTAAGAAGACAGTTGCCTCGGAAATACCTAGCTGGGAGAGAGAAGCCCGGATACTGAGATCTTACGACAAGAATTTCACTGTCTGTCCAGACCCCTACGCGGGAGGGCAACCATAAGCATATCCACCAAAAATATCAAGAATAACAAAATAAGAAGTTAGTCCACGAAAACCAAATTCAATGGCGATAACAATACTCAGGGACGTTTTTGACCACTGCAGTGATCTGGCTACTTTAAATATTCATCATCTAGAAAATAAATAATAGAATAACATTATTAAAACAGAATTATGGTAATTTGATATAAAAACTTTATTTTCACTATTGCCGACCAACAATAGTTAAGTCGTCAATTGTAAAAAAAAATCAAAATAATAAAGTGAATTTTCAGTCTTTGAAGGTCAAAAATATTTCAAGATTATTAACACTTTTTGCGTAAACATTATTGATACATAGTATACTATTATTATTATGTAATTATAGTGTGCGTTAGTCGTGTGAGCGCATGTTGATGTCGTCGTGTCGCTCGCGCTCGGTCTCCCGGTGGTCACCAGAGACGCGTGCGCCGGCCGACGTGCCGGCCTCGTCGTGCTCGCGCTTGCCGGGGGAGTGCGGCGCCGAGGGGGCCGACTGCACCAACCGCCCCATCAAACTCGCGCTTTTATCCTTGCGCGGCCTGGTCCACTCATGAGACAACACCCGGTCCAACGTGAGGCGGAGCGTGATGTCAGGCTCCAGAATATGCCGCACGATAGACTTTGCTGCCGCTGATACTGTATCACGGATCCTGGATCTAAAAACCCAGTTGCGCGACATTTGGTCCTTCAATAGTTTGCGTAGGTTCGAATCATCGAACGGCATGGAGGCGTTCAGCATTATGAATAGGATAATTCCGAGAGACCACACATCAGCTAGTTTGGGATTGTAGGGCGTGCCACTCACCACCTCAGGGGCGGCGTACGCAGCGGAGCCACAGTACGTTTGGCTGAGGACACGTCGATTATCGCCATCCGTGCAGAATCTAGCGAATCCAAAATCCGCCAACTTCACGTTGAAACGTCTTGACAGCAATATGTTCTCGCATTTTAAATCGCGGTGTGCTATATTCTTGCTGTGCAGGTATTGCAGGCCACTAGCCATTTGTCTAAACCAAAGTTTTGCCTGGTTTTCTGGCACAACTCCATTCCGTTTTATGAAATCCAACAGATCGCCGTTGTCAGCATAACGCATAAAAATAAACACTCTCGGTCCCCGCTGTAAAATACTGTGCACTTGAATGATGTGGGGATTCTCGATCTTAGTTAGAATATCAAGTTCACGAGGAAAAAACTTTTCTAAAAAATCCCGAGGTGCTTTTTCTTTATCGAATATCTTGCACGCGAGGTGCATCCGCTTCGGGCTGGATGCATCGCAGTACTCAGCCAGGTGGACTGTGGCATATGATCCTTGCCCGATTTTCTTGCCGATGAGATAGCCTCGTTGTTCCAAGGCATTCACCTCGGAGCTTCGAGGGCTGAGGCGCTCAGCCATGGAGCTCTATCGACTTTATCCTAACCCGTTTAGGATACATTGGACATCTCACTACTCACGTATGTCCAAGGTTTCAGTGATCCTCCTGTCAAATTGTTGGCTTTTCGATTGATATTAACTTTCAACACAACTCTCATGAAAGAGAGTAAAACAATATAATAATAATAAATCGTAAATAGCACGCACAAAATTTTGTTGAAATATTACGACATCACAAAGAATTTGGATATAAAAAACGCTTTTACTAGTAAGAAATCTTCCAAAAAGACGTATTTGCTACATTTATGACATTTTTTTCCTTTGTTTCTAAAATTAAAATGATATTTTTTCAGACAAGCCAACATCAAATCATTTACAAAAAGATTTTATTACATTAGAATGTTTTAAGCGATGTGTGGTGCGGGTAACCACGAAGTACCTACCTAAGGTCACTGGTGTATAAAACGATACCGAAATGGATTCATGAGAATCGAGGATCTCCATCTCGAAAGGAAATTGAAAGCGGTGCCTGGTGTGGCAGTGTTGTAATAGAATAAAGTGTGTCTGTATGATGTTTTTAGTATGAATGTGAATAGTAATAAAATGTGGGGACATTTCACACATGGCCATCTGACCCCAAACTAGGGAGACCCGGTGTCAGACCGCTGATATTCATACACAAATCACCGTCTCAAGGCCCATACTGATCAAGAAGATGGAACGCTTAGGTATCAGGGGCATTGCATTGGAATGGTTTACATCCTATCTGTCGGAACGCAAACAGAAGGTTTGCCTGGGTGATTTCCAGAGTACCTTTGCGAGAGTGGAATATGGAGTGCCCCAAGGTAGTGTTCTTGGACCCACCCTGTTACTCCTTTACGTTAATGGTCTCTGCAGTTCACTCAATTTGGACAACGCGCAAATTTCTGCGTACGCTGATGATACAGCTATTATTTTCCACGGCGACTCTTGGAAGGAAACCTACAGTGCCGCAGAGGCTGGAATGCAAAAGGTTACCAGTTGGTTGCAACACAATCTGCTCACCCTTCATGTTCTGAAAACTAAGGTAGTCAATTTTTCTGTGAGCATAAAAACGGCTGCCCCCAAACAATTTGCAGTCAAATCCCACTAATGCAATTATAGTCTGGGGGGTATCTGTAGCTGCCCTGCTTTAGAACATGTCAATAGTAGGTACCAAGTATCTTGGTATTTACATAGACCAACACCTAACATGGGGTAAGCAAATCCAATCGGTCACTTCGCGGGTAAGGAAGCTTTTGTACATATTTAAAAGTCTACGATCTATAGCAGTGTCGGCCCTAGGGCAGTGCGAGCGGTGCGGTCGCACCCGGCGCCGTCTTATAGGGGCGCCGAAATCAACAGAAAAGGCGTCGACTAGTCGTAGACTCGATTGTGACCCACAATCGATCTGGCTCGTAGATCACTGGCAAGTGCTAAGAAACTAGGTAAGATGGGGAAAATGTGACATCTGAGAGTCTGAACCCATTATTAAAAGAATGTTATCAATCATCAGAGCCATTTAAAGTTTTTCGACCTATTAAACAAAAAGATTTTTCCCGAACGTGGACAGCGTTTCGGATTTACTGACTGTAGCTGTAAGCCTGTAAGTGTCGCTAAAGCAGAAATAAATTTCAGTGAATTTATTAAAACTTGTATAAACTGACTTAAGAGTTTTGTTCATAGAAAATGCTATTGCTAAGAAGTTAAATTACCTATTTCGACTTAAATAAAACAATTTGCGAGGTACTACGAGCCGCTACTTCGGTCCTGAAGTGTGGGGACGTCCCCGAGTCCGTCACTTCTAAACCGATTTAAGTGGGCTGGTAAAGGACGTTGTCCGCCCTTCGCCCATGCCCGGTGCACCAGCTGCGGGCCGGGTGAGAGGATGTGATTTCCATCTCCCGTTGTGCATGGTGGGCGATGATCAGGCCAGTGCACCAGCCGCCTCGTAGGATGCCTGCTGACTCTGTCGGCCATCGGTCGCTACGACTTTCAGAACAGCGATGCTACCAGCCGTCAGGTCAGCCGCCCAGATCGGTACCCCTTACAGGGCCATCGATGGCAGGATCCTCACGTATAACCGCCTTCAGGTGGGGCCTCCAGATTAAGAAGCAGCGTTAATAGCACCCCCAGCCGCGCCCAACAACTTAGGTGCGCCCAACAGGCGCCAGCCGCTGAAGTGGGGGCCGGAACCCACCGGCTGTCGAGCACCTATTCCAGGTACTTGATGGTAGACTCAACCACGATTCGAGCCCCTTTGACCAGAATGTGTGATCCGAGCCGCGTTGCTTGTTGGGAGCTATGATTAACCACGGCTCCAGACTTGTTGTCGACAACAAGTCTGAGTGGATCTACGCCGTATGCCGTTCAGCACCAGTGACACCATCACCAGCAATGTTGCTTCCCTGTACGAGCTCCCCTGGGCCATGACCAACGTGTCGTCCACTTAGAACGTCAACTCTATGCCCGATTGGAGCTCGCCCCTCAGCACCCAGTCGTGCTAGTATGTTCCATATCCGCGATATTGCGTGGATGGTAGAGCGCTCATACCGATAACCGTACTAGTTCTTGTCCGGTCCCTCTGCGCACAAGTAGCTGACGTGACGAGGCTGGTCGCTGGTCCAACAGCACTATGGGTTGATACGCGGACAGCAAGTCTGCAGGGTGCCCCGACTTCCTCAGGATCAGTCGACCAGATTTACACAAAGTGGGAAACACCGCGCTCGTAGTACGCTGTGTCAAGTCGGGCCCCGGAGCCAACCTTCTAGCCCGGAACCGCATCATGGCCGCCCCCATCTCTGCCTGTGTCACCCCTGGGACGCTGATAGCGTTTTTCTGCAGAATGCGGCTGTGGGCAAAGCCATCGGCGGCGGAGTGTGCTTCGCTCTTGCCGGTAGAGGGCTGTGACTACCTCCTCCAGCAGCTCGGGTAGGAGACTCTCCATAAGTGGAGTCGCCGCGATCCGAAGTTTCTCTCGAACCGCTCATTATGGGTGCCCTCACGGATCCACATATATAGTCTCCAACATCCACTGCCTGCCTCGCAACCTCGCTTCGCCGACCTACCAATACCCCTGGCGCTTTCTGTATTAATTAATATACTATAATATTCACATAATATTTAGGCAAAAAAATAATCGAATCTCGGCGAATAGTTTTAAATGGTGAATTGCTTATGTTAATATTAAAAAAAACCTGAATTGTAAAAACTTACAAGAGACAAAACCATGAGACAACTATTTTTGGTTAAAAATAATAAAATACTTGACTCAACTTTTTTGGAAATTCTACCCCTGAGGGGGTAAAATAAGGGATGACAGTTTAAATAGGAAACCAGTAATTTTTAATATTGGAAACATGAAAAGTGGTATTTGGTTATTCGGTTATGCATTTAAAAAATTAGGTATCAGTTATTTAAAAACTTCACTTCTGAGGAGGTTAAATAGAGGGTGAAACTTTAAATGGGAAATATACGTTATTTTGAAAGTCAGTAATGTAACATGACAATTGGTTTTTACAACATGTATTTTTGACCCTACCCTAAAGGGTAAAATTCTGTTGCAAGGAAAATTGAAACCACTAGAACTAATAATGCGAAATTTTAATTTGGAATCTCAAACTCTAAAGAGATGCAAGGGGAAGTTGTACTAATACTATTTTCTTGGGTTAATTAAAATTGAAAATATAGGCACCATCGCAAACTATTTGCTAGGGCCAACCTAAGCAAATAATAAAGGAGGTCTTTTACCCCCTGGATGGCGACCTAGGAGAGTTGCGCTTGTAGGGGAAGTAGACACATTGCAGACGAAGTGCTAGTCATGGATAAGAAACTGCATTGAAAAAACGCAGTTTTATGTTGGGGGGGGGGGGGGCGCCATTTTTAGATCTCGCACCACCTAAAAATTTTGCTAGGACCGCCACTGGCTGATAAAGATACGCAAAAGATGACTTATCTGGCTTTATGTCAGTCCGTGCTTAGTTACTGCATAATATCTTGGGGTGGCGCTAGTAAAAGTTACCTAATCACGGCTGAACGTGCACAGAGAGCTATCCTAAAGGTCTCTCATAGATTAGGAATCCGATATCCCACTGATATGTTATATCGAGAAGCTAGGGTACAAGTTACGGTGCGCCAACTGTACATTTTATCAGTGCTTCTTAAATTTCATAAAACAGCAGCTGCCACAGAGGTAAAGGACCAGCGCACACGTAGAAAACCTAAGTGGAACAGAGTTTTCTGCAAACTTAAATTTGGTAATAAGGCTTTCTCGTGTATTGGGCCACACCTATATGAAAAAGTTAATAAAAAGCTTAAAATCTTCCCCCTCACAAAGTTTAGGTGCAAAAAACTGGTTCAGGATTGGTTGCTTGGGTGGGCTTATTAACTATGATGAAACGGAAGATCTTATAGGTATCATTCAACCATTAAAACATTATCATTGCATACTCTAACTCTCATCACATACACACTCACACCCTTCACATACACACTCACACTAATCACATACATACTTACACTCATCACACACATACTCGCGATGATCACATACACACATACATTTGGTTACCTTTTAGATTTAGTTTAAATTTAGTTTAGTTCAATAACTTATACTGAAACCGTAGCATCTGTTATCATATCCTTCTTATATAATTCACATTATCTGTCGAAAGAGACTGGATCCTGCAACACAGGGTATCCTAGTGCGGGATCCAGTGTCATTCCTAAATATTGTAACACCTGTTTTTTGAATCAATAAACTTTTTATGATTATTATTTATTATTAAATACATTTTTAAATACGTATATAAATAGATAAACAAACACCAGACACAAGGCAAACACTAGTGCTCATTACACAAATGTTTGCCGGGCGGGATTCGAACCCGCTGCATGCTGCACAGCAGTCAATTGCTCAACCACTGCGCCAACCGTGTCGTCTAAATCGTTTAGTGGATCACGTTGTACTAAATTCACATTCTAAATGCTTTATCAGGTAGTGGTAGGGGGGAAGACCAAAGAATCGATTATGAATGAATTGTGATATGATAAGGGATAAGATAATAAATAGCTAGAAAGGGCGTGAATACCTATTGAACTGAGATGACGGCTAACAGAGAATGTAGGTATAGAAGTTAAAGACATTCAGCACTAACCCCAAAAAAAATAGCGAAGATGAAGGGATTGTCCCTCGCCTTGTGCTTGTCAAGTGCTATTTTAACTCCTAGGAGCTTTATACGAAGTCGAATCAATTCGTTGGGAGAAACCCTAATAGGTACCTAAGTAAATAGAATACAGTAGGCGGTATAACATCGTTATCGTGCTACGGCCTGCCAGACATTTGAAATAAATAAATACTTATAGTTTGGACCTACCTACACAAAAGTTCGCACTTTAGTGTTATCTGGACTTGACATCGAAATTCGTTCGTTTGTCGGTTCGCCGATTGCAGCCCCAGCAGCTTTTGCAGCGATTGCCGGTGTGGAAAGACTCACTGCACATGAGTTCGAGTTGCACAAATGTGTGAGTCTGCATTTCTGTCTGCATCCGATGAATGGTTTAGAAACGCTTAGAGGACAGACATACAATCATTCATTTTTAGGGTTCCGTACCTCAAAAGGAAAAAACGGAACCCTTATAGGACCACTTTGTTGTCCGTCTGTCTGTCTGTCAATCTCGAGAACGCGTAGTAGAGGTATCGAGTTGAAATTAAAACCATATACTTAGGTCCACGGTCCCTTGAAGCTGTATAAAAATAAAAGTTCTAAGTTAACGTGAATAAAATATACGCCGTTTATATCGCAAAAAAGTACATTTCGACACTCTCAAGGGAATCAAAATATATAGGGTACTTTCCGTTGACCTGCAAGTAATATCGTCTTATACTATAAATACAGGAAAAAGTCTGAAAACTAAACATTAGTAATAAAAAAAATAAAAAAATATATTCTTTATTTATAACGAGCTTTTCTCCACAATTTGGTCCGTGTGAATGTCGGTTATCGCGGATGCGGATGAATTAAAAAGTACCCTATGTGCTTTCCCAGGGTTCAAGCTGTTTTCATACTACTTAAATTTCATCAAAATCGGTTCAGCCGCTTCATCGTGGAAGCGTAACAGACAGAGTTAGTTTCACATTTAAGATATTAAATGTAGCG
Source organism: Charanyca ferruginea (assembly GCA_947361185.1). Lineage (NCBI taxonomy): Eukaryota > Metazoa > Arthropoda > Insecta > Lepidoptera > Noctuidae > Charanyca > Charanyca ferruginea. The sequence continues at coordinate 13,434,124 of OX376076.1, forward strand.
ATAATTGGTATGGATTAGTATGGAAGTATGGACATGTACCTACAAATTTGTACGGAACCCTCGGTGGGCGAGTCCGACTAGCACTTGTCCGACTTTTTTATTTATATTTTATAGTATAGAAGATAGGCATACTTTGGAGACAGGGCTTCCAAAATTCCGTGCATCGTGAATAAGTATTAGCATTCGTTCTCGGTGCAATTTATTGACAATTTGTTGTGTTGTAAATAGTAGATTACTATATTTAGGTACATATTTTGTGCATAACATATTTTGTGATTAAATTCCAATGGTGTGTAAAAAAAAATTAACCTACTCATGTTCTGTTTTATTGTATCTTTACTCTATGCAGTGCTTCACAGTCTATGGCTATCTATAATAGAGGTATTACTTTGGAGCAACTTTGGAGAGAGTTTTATGGCTGGTTATGGCCCGACCATAGATACAAGTCAGTGATGCTGACGACTATCACCACACCAGGTTCACACCACTGACACCACTGTCAAGCTGCCAGTGTCATAGTCATCATGAGTGTCACTCACTGTCATGAAATTGAGAGAATCTGTGAATGTTTTTCTAGCAAAATTGTTCAAAAGTAGGCGTTTTGTGTTCCTAGAAACTGAATTTATTAATATGAAAAGATAGTTCAGCCAAGCTTCACTATAAGTAATATAAATTTGCCAAGATGATGAACCAATATATGAAAGAGTTAGAACAAGTAAGTAATCATTTTGTCTAATTTAAATTGTTTTTTCTGGGTATGGTTGGAATTTTCGGAATTTAATTCAATGCAAAGTAAAATATACAATTATTTTATATATATTGTTGTTTTGTAGGATCCATTCGATCCTGATGAATTTGTGGAAAGAATGGTGAGGAGGAGTATGCAGGAGTCCCAGTTGAAAGATGACCAATTTGATCCTGAAATGATACATGACATTTTTACACAAGCCATACAAGATCTGAAGGTTTGTATGCTACTTTAGTCAAGTGTAGGTTTTGACCACTTATTATTATTGCAAAAACGAATTATTGTTATACCAACTGACCCAACAGACATTGGCAAACCCGCCAACCTTCCCTGGACTTCCACAAATACTTCAAGACCAAAATTTGCCAAATCTGTCCAGCTATTCTCGAATTTTAGCGTGACTAACAAACAATTATTAATTTTTATTATGTAGATTATTACCAACTACTGACGTAATATTGTTCCAACTAGTTAGCAATATTAGTAATTACCGGTTCAAGAATCCAGTAGCTTAAGTATTGTTTATTTGTTAACTAACTTGGAAATCATTTTTTGTGTTTTCATTAGCTAACCCATCTATTTGATTGGGTTTAGTGTACAGACATATTATTATAAGCTCAAAACTAACATACTGGTTAAAAAATTACCCTGCTGCAGTTGGATGTAAAAATTATGTATAATTGACAGGTTTTACAAGAGAGACAGGAAAGGAAATGTGCAAGACTGGAGCAATCTGTTCAGGAGGAAGAGAAGCTTTATGGTGCTAAATTGGCTGAAATCATGGATCAACACACTGTATGTATAACCTTTTTTGACTCAGAGAGATAAAACAATATGCCAAATAATAATTGATTCTAAAAGTGAGTGTGACCAAGTGTGTTCTTAGAAATAGGGGGTTGGGTTTTGAAACGTGCCGCCTCGCTGGGGGAAAAGTGAGTATATTAGGGGGTTCTAGAGGGGTTTCTGATATCCCTACAACAGTTTTTTTTGCCGGGGACATAAAAACCTAACTTTTAGGTTAGCAACGTACATGCTTAGACCAAAAATATGTATTACAATGATCCTAATTACGTGAAACTAAACGCAATGCCGCCATTTTGTCACCTTGACAGCTGTCACTGTCATGAGGCCAATCTCTAGGCCTAGCCTCAGAAGTTTATTGTACTTTAATATTTGGAGCAGCAGCAGCAATTAGGAAAAATTGGAGGAGTCGGCAAAATTGTCCAGATTGATGAATCTAAATTCGGCAAAAGGAAGTAGTTGAGATAAATATATATTAGATATATTTCTTTCCGCAACTCTTTAGTATATGTTATGATTATTTTTTTCATGCAGACAGGACTTGGTCTTAGAACCGACACAGAGCACCCCGACCCCACGTAGTCTTGTGGTCCCTACCCCTAGAGTGTTTTTTAAAAAGGCGGGAGCCAGAAGCTCAAGGGAACTCCTGAGTGGAGCAAGCCACACAAAGCCGAGCAGAGCGAAAGGGGGAGGTGGCGAGCGAAGCGAGCCGGCGACCTCCGTAGCGAAGCGAAGGTGTAGTGTGGCGTAGCGACACTCAGGGGTGACCGAAGAGTTTCTGGCGGGAGCACACCCGGAGTCCGACTCAGTCCACCTTGACTGGATTAGGTTAGATACAATCCGATTGATAAAATAAATTTCTGCCGTTGCCCTCCCCCTCCCCTCTGAACCCCCTAGAATCTCTACAATCTACATTTGCTATGACAATCAAATTGCATATAAAAAAAATCATAAAAAAAATTTATACATTTCCGGCGGGGGGAGTGGGGGGGAATGGGTACCCCCCTTCCCCCCTCCCCCTCCCCCGCTCCACAGAACCCTATCAGGGCGGCACGTTTCAAAACTTTAACCGAAATAGGTACCTAGTTCAAAATACATTATGATTTTAATTTAATATGATATTATGTTGCGATATAAATATGGTATTTAATATTATTTATGTTTTTTTTTATTTTTTTAATAGCCTATAATGGCCCACTGCTACTCAAAAGCTTCCCCGAGTCTTTCCAGGAATTCATTTCATGCGCCGCCTTGAACCAGCCCTCGCAGTACGCGTCTACATCATCTCACCACCTCCTCCTGGGCTGGATTATGATTACGTAAAGAAAATAAAAAAACATCAGTCCGCTTTAAGCAAACATTGTTATTAATGCCCATGCTTCTTCAGTATGAGAAGATACCTTTGTCTTGCAGTGGTACAGTAACAGGCTGGTAACACAAAAATTATCACAAGTTCTGTTCAGTTATTTATTCTGTACAATAGGGTATTACACCCATTTTTTCAAAGTGTCTTCATTGAATTCTGTAGTGCTAATACCTATGCCACCAAAAAAAAAAACACAAAATTTTTATTCCATCGATAAGTGCCATAAAAATGAAACTAGTTTTTAAATTTTCAAAGGACCATGCGTCAAATTGGGCTCATTGTCCAACAGAGTTATGGCATATGCCATTGTAAAGGATTTTGTTCATACTTAAATTGTTACTATCGGCACCACCTTCAATTCCAATGCAGGAAAAAGATATGCACCTAAATAGGTTTACAATAAGGTTAGGGTTAGGTAAGACAATTGGTAGTTATAAAACTGTTATTGTAACAATAAATGGTAACATATTATTTATCCAAACATATTCTATTTTCGAGATAACTACGGTTGATTCACGTATATTATGTTCATTACGCATATTGGTCGCCTCAAGTACTCAAGTACTGTTTAACTTAAGTACCTACTTAACTTTGATTAAACTAAAGTTAATCTCACTAACAAACGATTAATCTAATGTTTTTTTTTTTGAAATATTGGATATTTCAACTATGTATGAAAAACCTAATGCACGACTCACCTACCGTTACTTAATACTGCACGCTGGATTGATTTCTAAAGTGGTGGGTGGTTACAGTATCGAATGTGCACCCTGACTCTGAAAGGTTAGGTTAGGTTCGTGTTGTTCGCGGGTGATCGACTTAGGGGCAGTCCACCACCCGACCAGAAGCAGGCCCGTGTAGGCGGCGCGCCGTGTTCCGCGCGCGCCACATTAGAGGATTCGGCGGCGTTTAGACCGCCGAGGTTGACGGGACCCGCCTACATCATTGGCGGGTCATAGCCTGGTGGGGGCGCGGTGCATGCGCGAGCGAATCCCGTACCCCCACCCATGGGTCAGTCGAGGAACACCGTGGTGGTTTTAGCCGGTAAGAGTCCGGCACACTCCCCCGTCTTCCCCGGACGGGGGATAGTCCATGAGGATTTTAACCCACCCAGAAACAGGAGCTGGCAATCTAACCTGTCCGAGTCGGGGTACCCCAAGTTCCGAGCTTGTGCGCTCGCTCTTGCACATTCAAGTGACAACATTGATTGAACAAACCCAAATATTGATTAGTTGTGTGCTGTTTTTTTGTAGTTTCGAAAAGGCTACGCAGGGATTTGATTTTGAGTTAGAGGCTGCATTAACGGATACAACAACTTATATTTTTGGACTGGACTAAACTTGCAACAGTTAATAGAATTTTTGTAGAGACTTCTTCTCTAGCACAAAGAAGTAATCGTCCACGGACTGTTCTTGGTATATGTATATGACAAAACTAAGAAAAGGAGAGTCAAACGAGAGATTGACATTGTGACATTGTTTAACATATCTCGCCGAACACTAGAACGAAAACTTGTGTGTTTAATGAATGACTTCGTAAATAGACACCTCGGAATCGACCATATTTCAGAAGTAAATATGCTACAAACAAACTTACTATTACCAAAAGGCTTGTTTGGCAAACACAAAAGCCGATTGTTATAGCTGACAGCTCATAATTATATGTACATCGAAAAAAGCTCTAACTTTTTATTTCACAGAACTTATAAATAGCTTGCATAAGTTTCAAAACCTTTTCTTTAGTGACGGCTACATAATCCACGTTTATGGTTCACATGCAGCTATACAGTGGCGTGCCTAGGGGTCAAGTTAGGGCAAGCCCGACCGATTTAAGAATAAAATCCCGATTAATTTTCAATGCCTATTTACTGATAATTTCTTTTTGTGCTTTTTTTTATCATCTCGCATTATTCATAGCAAGCCAAGCTTTTTAGCTTAAAAGGAAGGCACGCCACTGCAGCTATGGACTCTGATGCATCAAAAATGAACAATAAATTAAACAACGAGGAAAATCCTTTTCACTGTATGTTTTACCAGAATGATGTGTTCATCTTGGAAGCGGCTTTCGAGATAGCCTAGAAAACTTACAGGCATTGGGATACGAGGCACTCATCCCACCGACAAAAGACAGATTTGAAACTAAATTGACAACAATTAAACCAAAGAAATCACGATTAATAAATCATATTGTGTCGGTGGGTTGTGGAAGCCGTAAATAGGAAGTTTAATAAAAATAGCCTTGCCACATTTATTTGTTGATTTCGAAATTGAGCCAGCTCTTATTAACGCATTTTACCAGGTTGATAATAAACATGCAAATGACATTTCATGAAGCCAATGAAAGGCTCCATACACTAAATCTTTTGAATGACTATGTACAACTAAGGAACCTTAATAGACAAAAAGTAACATTTATTACAATGGAACCAAATCAGTAAGCTTAAGCAAATCTTCAGCTCTTCAAACCAATACCATGTTTGTTAGTTTAAACGGCCGTTAAAATATTAATCGGACATTCCGCGTGAATGTCGGTTATTGAGGATGCAGACAAAGTCACGCATTAAAAAGTAGCCAATATTCTTCCCCAGGGTTCAAGCTATCTTCATAAAAGTCAAAGTCAAAGTCAAATCATTTATTTCAATTAGACCACTATAAGGCACTTTTGAACGTCAAATGAGAAAAAAAAAATATTTGATTCTAGGTGCCCATTCCAAAAGGTAGTTTTGTATGGAGAAGAATGGGCAAGAAACTCCATACTTACTCTTCTTTTAAAAACGATGTTAACAATATTTGCATTTACAGAAATTATATAATTATACGTGAATACGATGTACCTTGCATAAAAACACTAGGTATTTGAAAGTGTGTACAAAGTATCACAGATTAAGGAATGACAGACTAAGTTATGTGTACATAGATACACAGTGTTCACATATTAATACAAATGTTGAAACAGTAGACGACCACTCCTTATATTTTAACAAACAATGAATCGGTATGTGAGCCTGAGCAGTGTTTAAAAAAGAGTCAAATATATATATGTACATATTTATACTAAGTATGAAATTAGGTATTTTAAATTAGCAATCGGTTCGATTTTGTCTAGACTGTCGATCGTCCTATGGAGCTAGACCAGCATGTTTCCAAGCATTCTTATCTTGAATATAGTCCTCTAAATTATAATAAGCTTTTTTACAGAGTGTACTTTTAATATATGATTTAAATTTTGTTTCACTTAGCTGTAATATATCACTAGGAATTTTGTTGTAGCACTTAACACAGTACCCCATAAAATGATGTATGGACTTTAGACAATCTAAAATATGGTTGAGCTATTTTGTCCTTGTTTCTAGTATTAAAGTCATGTCTATCACTTACTTTATTAAACATATGTAAGTTTTTTCTTACATACATAATATTTTCATAAATAAATTGGCAAGGCACTGTCATTATATTAATATTTTTAAATAGTTCCCTAAGAGATTCGCGGCGACGTAGATTATAAATGGCTCTGACAGCTCTTTTTTGTAAAATAAAAACGGATTCAATGTCAGCAGCCCGACCCCACAGTAAAATACCATACGACATAATGCTGTGAAAGTAGCCAAAATAGACCAAACGCGCAGTTTCTACATCTGTCAACTGTCTTATCTTTCTAACAGCATAAGTCGCGGAGCTTAGTCGCCCCGCAATAGATGTTATATGAGGTCCCCATTGTAATTTCTCGTCTAGCGTGATTCCTAGGAAAACCGTTTGACTAGTAAATTCCAGTTTCTCTCCATTAAGTATGATGTCACATTTGCTATTCCTAACATTTGGTAAAATGAATCGAATACATTTGGTTTTTTTTTCATTAAGTACCATATTGTTTACCGTAAACCAATTTTGAACCTGAAGAATAGCGTCATTTACGTCGTCTAGATTTTGTGACCGTCTGTCTATTTTAAAAATCAATGATGTGTCATCTGCAAATAACACCATTTTTGGTTGATTTTGAAACAATTGGGGTAAATCATTTATATAAACTAAGAATAGAAATGGACCCAATATTGAACCGTGAGGAACGCCCATAGTCGTTTCAGACCCCAATGAGTTCACGCCGTTAACCTGTACTTTTACCCGTCTATCCCTCAGGTATGACCTTAGTAAATCAAGAGATGTTTTACTAACCCCGTAGTGCTCCAGTTTCAGCAAAAGTGTCTCATGGTCAACGCAATCGAACGCCTTTGAGAGGTCGCAAAAGATTCCAATGGCATCTTGTGATTCCTCCCAGGCGCTAAAAATGTTCTTTATCAGGGTCACACCGGCGTCAGTTGTACAACGCCCTTTGGTGAAACCATACTGTTGTTCATGAAAGATGGAATTTTTATTAAAGTGACGCAACATTTGATTGAGCATTAACTTTTCAAACACCTTGCTGAGAACTGGCAGAATCGACACAGGCCTATAATTGTTGGGGTCTTTACTATCACCGGATTTGAACAACGGTACTACTTTACTGTGTTTCATCAGATCCGGAAAGACTCCTTGGTCTACACTGGTGTTAAATATAAGAGCTAAATAGGGCGCAATCGTTTCGATAATAGATCTACAGACTTTTACAGACATTCCCCAGAGATCTTCTGTTGATTTAATTTTAAGATCTTTAAAGGCTCTTATAACAGCCTGGGGGTTTGTATGTTCAAACCTAAACTCCGAACGGCATGCCTTAACATTCTTCCTAAGTAAGGCAGCAGAGAGCGCGGGAGAGGAATTTAAAGCTTCAGTAGTTTTAATGGGAATATTTCCAAAAAATGTTTCAAATTCCTGAGCTACTTCTATATCTGAATTTATGGGGCCATGTGCAGTCTCTAAATTAAATTCAGTATTACGCTGTTTTTTCCTACCTGTTTCATTATTTATTATTTGCCAAGTAGTTTTTATTTTGTCATCAGCTAATTTAATTTTATTTCTAATATAAAGGGATTTGGCTATTTTGCAGACACTTTTAAAAAGTTTTGAATATTTCGCAACATACTGATGAAAGCTTGTATTCATTACATGTTGCTTTAGACCATAAAGTTCAAATAGTTTTTTCCTGCTTTTACGAATACCTGGAGTCGCCCAATCGCTAAATAAGAACTTTGTGCAAATAGTTTTAGTCTTTAGTGGAAATGTGTCATTAAATTGCGTGTTTATTAGTGAAAAAAACTCAGCGTAGAACTCATTTGGGTCATCTATATTATAAAAGCACTGAACACTTAGTTTACTTTCCAATAAACTATTAAATTTATCTAAGTTTTTACATGTAATTGGCCTAAACCTTATTTGAATTTTTTGTAAAGGAATGTAGGCGCAAAACGTTATTGTCTGTCCACTATGATCAGTACCCCTAGCACGAATCACTATCGAAAAAACATTCGTATCGTCAATGTAAGCATTTAGTATGGAAACTTGAACAGCGCCTCTGGTGTCCGTAAATTAAACTAATTTTAAGAGCACGAACAAATACATGTAAGTTTCGTATCGTCATCGTATCGAATTCGTAAGGTAACTTGAGCCGTTTGTATGAAGATAGCTAGCACGAAGGCATAAAATGACGGATAGTATCGTAATTGTCGAAGGCTGGCTTGCGAGTTTCACGAATGTTTATTCACTGTAAATTTGACAGTGAGAAAACTTTCGTCGGAGTTTATTTTAAGTATAAAATTATAATTTAAGTGATTGTGTGGATATATTTTGTTAGAAAATGTTCAGAAGAAGCACCCCACGACGTAGTGCATTGTACTATTATCTTGCAGCGCGATTGATTATAATAATAGTAAGTATGTTATCTTTCTATTTTATACTGACATAATTGACAATACTTTGTTTTTACATACCTATTTCACATGACTAGCCTAATTCTTTATTTGACTTGAGTATACAAATAAACTTTAGCTCTTTTAAACTTTACAAAAACATAGTCCAAATATCCCATTGAAACACTATTAAAATCAACATTGCTTAAGACAATAAAATCTTAAATGTAATACACTTTCTTTTCCATAAATTCTATCATAATGGTGTACTGCGGGTGGCTGGTTCTCATTTTAACACAATAAAATAGTTTTAAAATTTTCACCAAAATCACAACAAAACACAAGTTCACTTTAAAACAAAGTTGACCTTGAATGAGCTTCGAGCACCCAAGAAGCTTATAGTTAAAAGTGGAGGCAACACTCTAAATACCTAAGTGAAGCCAACTGTGGGCAGACGCTCTCTTTCTAAATGCATACATAAGATAAAGAAAACACATATCACTGTCTCGTTCTTATGTATGCATTCCGAAAGAGAGCATCAGCCCACAGTTGGTTTCAAGCTTTTGTTCTAAGTGTTGGCTCCATTTATACCTATACCTTCATGTCGAGCACCCGTCGTTCGTTTAGGAATACAGTGAAACCAAACACAACGTTTTAGTAATAAGTTAAATTATTATACCATTTATCTAACTCAATATTAACTTTTTCTGCAGTTTCTTCGTATTGCGTCATAAATTGAACAGTATTAAAGTTTTAAATGCCCTAAAATCACTAAATTATCCAGTTTCTGTACGAAACATTCATTCAATTTAAGATCATTCGTTCTATTTTGCCCATCTTTACTTACGTTAGTATGACGTCACCAACGTTATCGTATCGAGCTCTCGATACTATTTCGAAAGTGTTTCGTGCTTCCTACTTTCGTTGTACTCCGTTACCGTATCGAGAACTCGATACGTTTGCGATACGAAACCTACAAATATTCGTGCTAGGGGTACAGATGGCAGCTTATTTATAATTTCTTTATGTAAATAATCACAATTACAAAATATATTATCAATACAAGTGGCAGAAGAATCTGTCACTCTAGTTGGTTCCATAAAAACATTTGACAAATTAAATGACCTAAAAAGACTCAATAATCTGATACTACTGGAGTTGTTTTCTAACAAATTAATATTAAAGTCACCACATATGATGATTGATTTACTACTAGTACTAATTTTTTTCAACAGTTCTTCCATTACAGAATCAAATGTAGATAAATTCTGGTAACTGGGGGGTCTGTATACACATACTATAATATGCTTATCCAGCTCAACACAGGACAATTCAACAGTATGTTCTACTGATAATCCAACGATGTCTTTTCGTTCTTTACACTTAATAGAATTTTTAATTAATATTATAGACCCACCATGTATCATATGTTTTCGGCTAAAATGGCTAATTACACAATAATTTTCATAATTAATAGACATCACTTGATTATCTTTTAGCCAATGTTCTGTTAAACAAATAATATCATATTTGGTTATTTCTAAGAACATTTCTATTTCAAGTAATTTGGAAAAGCAACCTTGAATATTTTGATTAAATAATTTTAAAGTATGTTGCTTTCCTTTATTTGTTAGGTTGCCAGAAGTTACCTTTTTATTATTCAATAATAATAAATGATTATTTGAAGGTGTAACTTCTGTTGTCTCACAACTTAGTTTAAAGTGTTATCCGGAGTGACCTCCACAACTATATTTGAAGAGTTCAAAGTCCCTGTTTGTGTTCCAGCAGGAAGAGAATACCCTATCTGACTGGTTGTGGCATCTAAGGATGTTGGCATTGTAGGTGGACCCTTCTTCGTACTATATGAAGATTCACAAAAATGTATCCCTATGTTGTTAGTGCAACTAGACAACATAAGTTTGTCACTTAACCTACAATTTGTTATATTAAATATAACATTGTTAATATTATATGCTATCAACATAGCAATTATATGTCTACATTCTCCAGACAGAGATAAAGTTCTCTAAGTTAACTTAAAACCACTAATAAAGTTATTAGTGTCAAAATATAATAATTTGTCACTATGACAACATGTCAACATATGAATAGTACTATTCAATATATAAATGTGATTGTTTTCTGCTTCTGATAAAGTATCAGAGTAAGGAAAGGCACACAGCATGAGCTTTCCTATGTTTAACTTTAATAAGGTGTTCACACCATCCACTATGTCTTTTTTAGTAATACCAGTACTATTACCTAAAAGTAGAACCATTGTACATACCGAATTTCATGAAAATCGGTTTAGCCTTTTCATAGTGAAAGTGTAACAAACTTTCACTATGAAAAGTGACAGTTAGTTACTTTCTCTAGTATGGATGTATGGTACCTATAAGAAAAATGTTTATAGCTAACTAACCCCATGGATTCTACACAAAAATGAGTTTATATCTTTATATTTAATGAAGTACAAGTATATTCAAAGTGATCTCATCTCTGTTGGTGGATGAGCCCAGGCTTCATACATATTTGCCCGTGGTCCTTTTGTGCATAATTTGACGAAAACGCCTCGTAGTGGACGCCATATTGCTCTGCGGAAATTATGTCAGTTCGCTGGTTAACAAATGCGCTCATATATATAATTTTAAAATTACAATTTTGTAATAGGTGTAATAATGAATTAATAATTAAGAAATTACGTTGGTTACGAAAATAATAAAAGTACAAAGCCTATATACGCCAATCGGTTTACTGACAGTTAACAATTTTTTGTTTACTCAGCCGTACGGCGTAATAACATGGCGGCTACTATTTCAAGGTGTTCTAAAACAGATTAAAAAAAACTGAAAACTTTGAATTGAATTAAAAAATATATTTTGTTATTATATGAACTAAAACTAACATTTTCCGATCGCTTTTTGCCTAAACTATCTCAATAATATATTTACAGATTTTTTCTCGAATAGAGTAAAATACCCTATTTTTTTTTCTAGCATTGTGTAGGCGTATTCAGCGCTTTGGACGAGCGCATGTCACGTTGCGGGGGACGCGCGTTAGATGTGGGTGAGAAGCTGGGAGCGGCGCGTGCGCCACGAGCGAGGGCGGCCGCCGCTAGGGACTTGCTGTCGCATCTATCGCACTTCCTGAGCCCGGGGCCTGTGCTTATTGACCTGTTCAATGATCCCAGCAAGGTATGTATGAAGAACCTACTGTACAAAAATCTCGTGTCATAGTGTTTGTTATGGAACTCCTCCGAAACGGAAAACTGATTTTTATGAAATATTTGTGTGTATTTGTTAGGTCTGAGAATAGGTTGTAGGCAATTTTTTGTTTATTTATATGCAAAACAATGTTTGCTGGTTCAGCTAGTGTATGTATATAAATATTTATGTGTATTTATTTTAGTAAATCTTTTTGACCAGTCAATGTGGCGACACTTGGGGGAGGCCTATGTCCAGCAGTGGACGTCTTTCGGTTAAAATGATGATGATGATGAAATCTTTTTCAATATGTTTTTAGTAAATTAAGCCAGTCATGAATGATTAAGCTATGCTAAAATTCATGGAGTGGTCTGTATGCAATTTTTTTTTATTAACAATTTATTCAATGTATCAATTAGAATCTTTTTCGCTATTACAGTTGAATGAAGCAGCGGATGTCATACAAAAGCTACATACAATCGCTCAGGAGCTGCCACCTGACAAATTCGAGGTTGCGAAGAAGAAAATAGAAGCAAAATATGACGAAATCGAAAGAAACCTTATTGAAGAGTTTGTGAAAGCCCAGAACCAGAGTAATATGGCCAAGATGAAGGAAATAGCGAATATTATGACTAACTTCAAGGGATACTCTCAGTGTGTTGATGCCTTTATTGAGACAAGTCAAATGGTGAGTACCACGGGCATGCAAAGAGTTTTTAGACAGGGTAGGCAGAAAAAATTGAATGCTTAACTTTCTAAAATACCTACTGCAATTTGGATTTAGTTCATCGTCTTGTAGAAGATGTACCTACGTGATTTGCCACCTCAAATGACCAAACCTAGATTGACTGAATTTATTATAGACATCAATTTGATTTTTTGCTGCAGGAAAATTATGAATAAGTCTGTATCGATGTAATGCCTCGTTTCAGGCGATTAGGTATATTGTTTGAAAATAGTAGGCAAGGTAAACAGAACAATCGATTCCTGTATACTCAAACGTCAGGCCCGCGTCACAGAGTAAGTAGGTATTTACTTACCTACCTACATTCTAATAAGCTCCCTAACGTTTCGGCGTTTCCCGCCCCCTAGCAAGAATAGGTAAAGAAAAAACTAAGAAAAAAATAGCAGAAGAAGACAGATCATACGAACAGATGTTTTCTATTTTTTTAAATTGATTTTACGATAGGAACTCAAAGCAGGGTTAAAAATAATATTCGTCGAAGAAAAACGTTTTGCAGTCTACTAAACAAGAAACAATTATTTGTGTTTTTTACCAATTAAATAATTTAAAGTTCACAACTTACTAGAATTAGGTATTACAAGTACCTACCTTTTTCCCTTTCATGTGATGATGAGATGATTATCTATCATTTATAGTGCGTGCCACGAAAGATGAGACTTGACGCAGACTTGATTTGACTTGCGCAGTACTCGATTTAAATGAGATTACGTAAACCTAAACAAAATGTAGGCATTTTATTCGGGTTCGGTCGGTCCAAAGAGGTACAAATTATATGTCTATGGGTCGGTCCTACAACTAGGCAAAGCTAATCTCAGAGGGCGCCACCGAACTATAACGTAAGTAATAGTAGCGCGGTAAAATTCATATTTTATAGAAGTTGCGTTACGTTACGTGTGTTTTGTTGTAATATAATAACAAAAATTGATGAAAATAACGGACGTAAACTATTCCGGCATTAAAAAAGCTGCTCTGGAAGCTAAAAAATAAAATTTTGATGCACAGACAAAAAATTTTATTATGTCAATGTCACTTCGTTTACGTTATAGTTCGGTGGCGCCTCTAGCGGAAAAAATTGGCAGTAAGATTCCTAATAGATAGGTAGTGTCAAATATTCAATTGTAATGTATCAATTTTCAGAACACATTACTGGGCAAAGATATATTCGCAGCAGTACTACCACTGTGCAAGAAGAACTACACGATCATAAGCAATGTGTTTCCCAACCCCGACCAGGTGATGAGCAAGTTTGTGCTCAACATCTTCCATCTGAAACTGCAGAAGTACATTCAGACCAAGTTGGCAGATAAGAATGATGTGGAGAAGTACTTGAAGAATCTGTATGATATGTATACCAGGTAAGTGGTTCTCTAAACAAAGTTTTAATCGATAATAAACTAAAAAACAACTGTAGTAGACATTGAAATTGCTAATTCGGTAGATGACACCACTAGTCAATTGACATACTTTTTATCAGTAGTCAAAACGGGGTTCCCCCATAGATTTTGTATGGCAATTTGTACTTATGACGTCACTTGTAGGTAGTAATTTTCCAACTCAAATGACGCACTATTTATTGATTTCAAAACAACTAAAAATCGAATTATACAGTAAATAGAAAATTCGTCAGGTTTTCAAGGATAATATTAAGTGTTTTTTTAGGAAAGGTATGGCATGGAATTATTGATTAATGTTGTCATCTGCCCAATTACGTGCAAAATAATACATTCCGCGCGGAAATATATCGACCACATAATTTTCAAATCTGTTTGTGAAATATTTAAGTTCATTGTCAATTCATAAATTAAAACTGCTTCTAACTTTCCAATCAATATTATCTTTCCTACTTAATAGGCTACTTGTTGCGTCTGTGCAAGTAAATGCCTTGTGCTTAAAGCAGCTTAATCTTTTCGTGTTTATTTTTCTGCATTTGTTTTCTTCATGACAGTGGTATACCCTGAATTTCCATAGGTTTTTTCGGTTCCATAGGTTGGCAATACTAATATTTATGCCAAGACTTGCACTAAAGCAAAAGGCTGATCCAATTTTACCCATAATATCTGTCTTAATTAAATAATGCTATTAAATAAATTCAATTAGGTTTTTATTTAATTAAATTTTATGCAACAAAAATTACAAAGGCTTTGAAGCCTTAGGCATTCTCCACTGGTTAACCAAATGTGGTAAAGAGATAACATGGCAGGTGCAAATTATTGTGCGAGTGTAAAACTACAAAATTTACAATTTACTTAAGTCATCCTGGTTGATGACTAAATAACTAAAGTGAAATGTGCAAAATAATTAAAATACCTACATAGGTACATTATGTTGCAATCTGGTACGCCAGCGCCATCTGTTGGCGCTCGATGGAGTGGGTGGGGATGCGCGCGCCTTCGATCGATTCCTTTCCTTCGTATCTCTATTGGCTAGCGGCGCGTTCGGACTTCACTATTTTACGATACGTACCTACCCACTTTTGTATGTATTATGTGCAACTGTGTTATAATTGTTGGATTGGAATTATATTTTGATTAAGTAGATGGATCTGTTTTCTTCATCAAACACTACCCACCGACGCCCACAGTGTAGAGGGCCAACGATGACTGCTAATGATGATAGAGAGGGTCCTTCCCCGTCACATATACCTACATGTATGCTATTTAATAAAACATAATATCTATTTTTCAGTACCCAGCGAGTATGTGACGAGCTGGTAATCGCCGGGCTAATATCTGCCGAAGGAAACACGACGACCGGCGACCTTCG
Organism: Charanyca ferruginea; assembly: GCA_947361185.1. Lineage (NCBI taxonomy): Eukaryota > Metazoa > Arthropoda > Insecta > Lepidoptera > Noctuidae > Charanyca > Charanyca ferruginea. Next base: position 13,449,529 of record OX376076.1, read on the forward strand.
CCGAGACGCGCTCGTCAACGGCGCGATGGCGGGCGCTAACGATGGCTATCCGGCCATGGAGACTCGACGCCTAAAAGCCGTCATGTCCAACGCATTGAATGCGTATTATACTGAGAAGCAGCATACTAAGAAGCAGATACAGGGTGGAGGGTAAGTTGGCTTTCAGCGTTAAATTTCACGGTTAAGACCACAGCAGACTAGCTACTTTTAGCATCGGCGATCGGGGATTTAGCCGCTTTTTAAAAGCTAAATGCACCGACCAAACTTAGGTCGCCATAAAGATAAACTTAGGTTGCTAACAATAAAATTGAAGCTTTTTAAGAAGAGTATATTGCATGGCTATTATTGTATATAATCATTTGCCAAACACGTTCCAAGATTTACCACTTCTACTATTTAAAAAAATGCTATTGAAACTCTTAATGCAAAAAAGATATTACACGGTTAGGGAATACTTAGAGGACAATTTAATCATACTTATGTCAACATTGACATAAAACAAAAAATTGTATCGTATTGACATTTGCACGCCATGTATGGCAGGATATGCTGGAACTACCTAAATGAAACATCTATTGTACCATATTGTAACAAATAAATATTTTGATTAAAAAAAAAAACCACACCGCTTACATAAAAACAACAAACGTGGCGATTGAGTCGCTTTTCAGAAGCGCGACACAGCGGCTAAACGCTGCACTCCGCACGCATTCGGATGCCGGTCGCATCGATTATTCATCTGCGGAACACGACTCGAAGTCAGGCGCTTACTCACTGTTGCACTAGATTTTGAGAAGGACCATAGATTCTAATGAAGCTGCACTGCTGCTTGCTTTATATATAATGGATTAGCGATCGGTAATACTACAGCCGACCCGATCCAGCACCGGAGCAGTCGCTAAAACGCGCGATTCCGATGCAGCATCGAAACAGTCGCAAAATCGCAGTTCGTGTGTGCTTTGGCCCTTACAGCGCTACGTTTAAAGGCAGCGCAAACATACCAGCAATACTCTCAAAAAGTTCCCATTGATAATGAACTGAAATGTAATTGTAATAGAGTTGAATGTTATGTGTGCAAGAAATTAATGCTGCACGGAATTATATCTTGCATGCAATCTTTCAACTCTATTTCTGTTGTTTTTTTTTAGTTCATTATCAACCGATTAATGAAAACTGCGCAAGCACATTGCTGCTCTGTCTGCACTGTGTGCAGTCGAGATGTGTGTGTGCGAAAACCATTATTGGGTCCTTTACGAGGTTCCAGAGTTGTTAGTAGTTATAAGATGAAACCGAACAGGTTATTGGTTTACGTACACACACATCTCGATTGCTCCTGAACCTGTTGGCAGCTTTTTCGATTTCTTTGTACAGAATGTTTAGAAGATCATTTATACAATGTGTCAATAAGGGTCTTAACATTTGATAATGTTGTATTGGAAATGCCTAACCGATGCACCAACCCGTGTATGTGTATAGTAACCTTAAAAGTAGCGGCCGTAGACTACTTGTGTCGACCACCGAGCACAACAAGCTATCGCCTGCTTCCGTTACTCTATAGCCGCTTCCAGCTTCAGGAGGCGACATTTTATGTCTGTAGTGCATGGTGCGGGAACCATTGATACCAAGACATACTTAGCGATTCAAAAAGCGTCCTCAAAAAAACAGCGTACAGTCTGATAATATGTGCTCATTTTATTTCGTTTTGTTTAATGGTTTTTATGCAAAAGGTGTAAGGTCGAAATTATTTTTAATTTGTTTTGGTGATTCATTTGAACCATACACGACATTTTTATTGCGATTTTTGTAAGTAACTATGCATCTATATAAGTAGTTATTTAATATCTTTGTAATTGTTTACATATGCCTGCATTAATTCGATACCTCTAATCGTCAGTACTTTGTTTGTATTTCACCTTAAAATTACAATAGTTATGATAACACAATAAGCGCATTTACACTAACTTAAATACTATTTTCCTATCCAGTAGCTTTCAAGAGCTGCGACGCGATATACAAGCGGTGATTGGTACTCGTGCAAACATCAACATAGCGCAGATTGAGAACTATGGCGGGGAGACGTTCCTTAGCGAACAACTCGTACAGAAAATGCTCAATGACGCGAAGACGTCATTTACGAGGTGCAAAACAGTAAGTTGTGACGTCATTTATAAGATATATTTTATGCCCTAGCAGTATTTTGGTCCCAACCGCGACAAGATCCTTTACGAGGTGCAAGACTAAATAGTGACGTCATTCATTATAATATGTATTTTATGCCATAACAGTATTTTGATCGCAAGCGCGACTATAGCTCCTGTAAGTTGTGACGTCATTTCATCATCTGCCTAGCCAACTATATTGAGGTGCGACACTGTAAGGCTAAGCGTGCACTAAAAATTTTAATCGTTGCGGATAATAATCGCCAGTCTGTGAACAATACCAATATTCTAGAGTTCGCGCACTGCGAAAACCGTTTGCGACGTTCCATTTATTTCAATCGGTTACATTTCGCGTTTTTAAAATCACTACAAATTAATTTCGTAGTGCGCGCTTAGCACTTAGTAGACGAGATTATTAGATTTATTTTATGCCTTATCAGTATTTTGGTCGCAAGTGCAACTGGGTACTTTACTAGGTGCAGGACTGTAAGTTGTGACGTCCTTTATTAGATTTATTGTATTTATACATGCTAGCGCGACTGGTGAGCTCCTAGATATGGCAGCGTTTTGCAAAGTTTTGAAGCAAGAGTTTGTAGCAGGCCTGAGTCTGTGTTTGTGCCCGGTTTGATGGCAATAAGCGCGTTTCTATAGCATATAATATACTAGCTTTCGCCCGCGGTTTCGTCCGCGTAAATGTCGGATATCGCGGATGCAGACGAAGTCGCGGATCAAAAAGTAGCCTATGTCCTTCCTCAGGGTTCAAGCTATATTCATACCAAATTTCATCAAAATGGGTTCTGCCGTTTCGTCGTGAAAACGTATCAGACAGATTTACTTTCGCGTTTATGATATTAAAAAGTATGAATTACTACGAATAATCATTTGCTAAACGTAAATGTACCTATACTATATAGCCCAGCGTATCCTTTCGGGATATCAATCTAAATAATATGTCGTCATAAGCACTGACAACGAATCATGCTTTGCTTAATCTTTTTCCTCATGACTATTTTATGACGAAATTCAGTCTGCTTTTATTCTTCGAAAATACAGTTGCTATCTTTGTGTGTTCTTCGAATAGTTTAGTGAACTCAATACAATGAGGCGTATTGTAGACGTGACAGATTAGTAAATGCCGAGCCGTCTGCCTCGTTAAGTTATTATCTGTTGAAGTGTTTTATGCATATTAGCTAAGATAATGTTCAAGATGAAAAAAAAACATTAATTTTTATTAATACTTACGTCAAACCTTGACCTAATTCCGGTTTGAAGTTGTTAAACAAAATCACCAGTCTGGCAATCAAGGGTATTTATGATAGTATTCAGCCTTGAACTGGGTGATGACCAAAATAAATACGTCATAATTTACTAATACAATTCATACTAAAATTATAAATGCGAAAGTAACTCTCTGTTACGCTTTCACGATGAAACGGCGAACCGATTTTGATGAAATTTGACATGAAATAGCTTGAACCCTGAGGAAGGACATAGGCTACTTTTTAAACCGCGACTTTGTCTGCATCCGCGATAACCGACAATCACGCGGACGAAGTCGCGGTCAAAAGCTAGTTTTGTATGTCGAGTTGGAGGAGGAGCTAAGTAAAAGCCGTATAGATCGACCGGTCATGATGTTTCAGCTACGCTCGCCGCGGTCAGCCCATGGATGGGTGACCATCCATTTCATACCGAGTCTCCTCCGTGCCTCAGAAAACACGTAAAGCCGTTGGTCCCAACTGTCATTCGTAGATCTTTGACAGTTGTTATAGGTTGTCAGAAGCCAGAACATCCGACAACCAGTCTTACCAAAGGGTATGGTGTTGTGTACCCAGTCAAGAGCGTCGCCAGCCATGGCCTAGGGGGGGCAAGCTGATATATGTAAAGGAAAGTAGGAATTTCAAATATAAATTCAAAGGCTCATGAAGCTTTTGGAATTTCTGGGGGGAGGGGGGGCAACAGCCCCTCCCCGCCCTCCCTTGGCGACGCCCTTGTACCCAGTTCCTGGGTTGTGAATGTAAACCACATGTATTCAGCTGCATCGAATTAGACGAAGCCGACCCCAACATAGTTGGGAAAAGGCTCGGCAGGTGATGATGTTGGTCACGAGTTGGTTTATTTGCGCAAAGCTCCACACGCATACCGTGATCTGTTTTTGGATGGTCTACAATCAGCCTATCCGGCAGAAGTTAATGATGCCCAAAATTCCAGCTATCAGAATCTAGTGTTTAATTTAGTTAGTTTAATTTAATTTTAAACATTTACGTATCAAATTAAAGAATCATGGTTAGATCGATACATTCATTTGTATGAAAAAGAAAAGCCATTTGGAAGGTTTAAAGTATTTTCCAATGTAAAGAATACATTACCCGGAGTGGATTGATATACTTACCATATTTTTAAACCTTCGCATAATTAAAATATTTCGCAATGAAAATAACACTTTTTCGTTCGTTCTTTTTCGCTCGTTGCCCATTTAGTGTTTAAAATATATAGAAAGTGACACAAGTGACATTAACGGACCTATCAAATTGGCAGAAAAGTGATGTGACAAGTGTGTGACAAATAATCATTATTTGGGACATTATTTCAAATAAAACGATGCAATTTCAGTGTAAGAACTGCGAAATGGCGCCTGTCAGTCTTGTTGTCACTGTTACTGTCGGCAGTCGCGTCGTTTCGTTCTGAAATAAAAAACTTTTCGTTAAACTATTCACTTTTAACATTCATTTTTATTGCGGGGCTTTCAAAATATTGTAAATTCCTGAAGATGTTCTTTGGTACCCAAGAGTATTAGAATTAAATTTCAACTTCTCTAAACATCTTTATTTTTTTGTACAAATCCTGCCATGATCCTTTATATCGTTAATTTACAAGATGTTGGGCTTGAAACTTTGTATGAAAAACCGTGCGACGTTAACACCTTTAACAGAAGTGATAGTAACTTGGTACTTTCAGCTGTGCACTGCAAACGAGTTGTCGGGTACAACAGTGGCACTACTAGAAGTGCTGATCCAACATCTACTGATAGAACATGTGGACTACGCTTTGGATTTGGGCCTCCAGTCCATACCCATTGTAGAGAGCAAGTCACTACCCCAGGTACTATGTGTTTTCATTCATAGATTTTCATTTATTATTGTACTGTCAAGGTAGTATTGGTCATAAAACGTGTGACTGAGACGATGAACTATGCTTGGCCGAAGAAGGCTGGATGCTTAATTAGTTGTGATACGGTCAGCAACAAATGACGGTTAACACTTCGGATTTTTTAAATCAACTTTATTGAGCAGAATATGAAATGAAATACGCAAATGATGGAAAATTAACTTTTGACTATGACCTGCAATACTGAAAAGTATTTCATCGTATTATTTTGTGTCATTTAGATGATAATTGTAAATGTAAAGGTGCGTACGGATTAGAGGCAGCCTCGCCTGAGGCACGCACGGCTCGCCCTGTTGCCTCAAGTGCGTACGCGCCTCAGCCCGAGGCGTGCCTCCACGAGCCGTGTGTGGTTAGGCTGCGCACCCCGAGGCTGCCTCTAATCCGTACGCACCTTAACAGTGTTAATAGACTTTTGTTGCTGACCGTCCCATAGAAAAATCCAGTTACCCATAAGGACTTGCTAGGTGGGCACATAATAAACCTTTTTAAAAGCATTCATCCAGTTGGTTTTATCCACGGAATAATAAAAACAAGAGGAAGTGCCCTTAGTCTTACTTAATACTGGATCCAGTGTCGCCAAACTCACACATTTGCAAATTAAAATGTACTTGCAATACACAGAAAACGATGATATAATTGGCTACAAATTATGAACGCAACTTTGGCGAAAAGCTTATTTTATTGTTGTTCGAAATTAAATCGTATCACAACTGACGAACGTTGCTATTATTTTACATGACAAAATCACTAAAGAGATTTTTTCCATCTAACAATCCAGTTCGAGCAATGTCCAACGAGTTCAGCTATTCGACGCTAGAGAGCGCTGTTACCAAATTACTTAACATGACATCTATTGTAACTATAAATAGATGTCATTTTCGCATGCAACTGTTAATTATTTTGCTATTCAATGAGAGATGTGGTCAAGTTTTCGATAATTTGTACAATGTAAGAAATATATTAATCTTTTTAATGTACGTAATGGATCAAAAATGATGATTAACTAATGATGTATTGACATATTTTTCTGCGATATCTTTCATTGAGTCCGTAATATGATTGTATGTAGGAAATTGATTGACATCCCAATGAAATGACGCATTATTTTAGGCATGACAATATCTTTTCTAAATATGTGACAGTCTTTTAAAAACATAATTGACATCTCAATTCTTGTATATGAAAATAAACTATATACATGTATATAGAATATTTATAGGCCTACGTCTAACCGCGAATGAATGACTATTTGCCAGAATATAGGTATAAGGTTTTTAAAACTCATTCTTTCAAACTCGTACTTTTATTTATTAAAAATAAAGTTAGGTAGGTACTTTAAAAACATGTTATTGTTATTGTGTAATTGTTTTGTCGACACGAACTATTTGCATTAATGTGTCCCATCCCTAAACGAGTAGCGTCGAAGTTTCTAGAATTTATGCCACGTAAAACGATTACAGTCAAGACAGCGAGCAAGCTAATTTAGACTTTAGTGAATGGACATAAGGTAGTTTTTAGTTCGCATCAAAGCAAAAATAAGGTATTGTCAATAAAAATCGATTATATTGAAATATATGAAAGTTTTATACTTTTTGGTGATAAGATATACCTCTGCAAGAAACATTCTTTGACCTGCTATCATTTTTGCATGTAAAAATTGCACAATAAGGCATGGTTGTATTTTTTTTCCTTACGTGCGATATTGTGCGATATGTCACGTCGCAGCAAGTAGTTGATCGCGACTGAACCAATGTTGATCATTTCCACATAATTGTGCCACACGTTCGATGGCTGCGTGGCACTTCCACTTGTTTTTATTATTCCGTAGTTTTATCTGATATTATGAAAAATAAAATGCATTCTAATTTCAAATAACCACAAGTAACAAGCTGTTACATGAAGTTATACAATAAAAGTGCCATAAAATGTAATGTAGGTAACTCTGCAAGGTTATACATATAAATAATCTATGATGTAATAATAATATTTTAACATTTCTCAGATTTATTTCTTCGACATCGTGAAACAGGCGAACAAAATAGTGAGAATGTTTGAAGAAAATTATCAAGAGTCTGTACTAATTTGTATGACGTAAGTATTATGAGTTCAATACAAAAATATAATTAAAAAAAAAACATTATTATTTATTTGATTAATAAACGTACCATATTTTGTAAATGAGTAGCTATTTGTTAAGACGCGCCTAGTTATTCTTATTACTTTTTAAAATAATTACCTGTAGGTATTTCAAACCGGCCGTTGGCAACTACTCGGATTCATTCCACCAGACAGCGAAGATGGTAAAAAGAAGTAGGAGTAGCAACAACTTTGAATAAGCGCGCAGACGACCGCTAACGAATCGTGAATAAGTTCGTCCGAGTTTAGTCGACTATCACCCATCGTATTTGCCCTTTAAATAATACTACGGCCACTGCTGGGCATAGGTCTCCCCCAAGGGGGGGATCAGCTGTAATTGTCATGGTTGGCCGATGCATTTTGGCGAACGCACTAGGTGTTGTGGTAATCAGGACGCTGCTGCCCATCCTCTGGTCAATATCCCTCTGTCGCCTTCTACGACACCAACGGTTAGAAATTTGGTGGTGATATTCGCGGTCGGCACCACACGGCATTGTGGTGTCCCTATTTTGCATTTTTCCAATGTAAAAGAGAGAGACTGAGCTATACATATTATTTTATTTTTTTATTTTTACAATTTTAGGAAAGCTTACAGACTAATACACGTAAATAGTAACAAAAAATAACTATTGACAGTTGCTAATTACAAGCTTCCACATATAGAAACATATACATGACCGATAGCACTATCCCTTTTTCGCAATCGAGCAATGATGGGATCAATCAATATAGCCTTAGTTTGCAATTAAACTACTGACACTGCAAAATACTTCCTTCCCGACGGCGCCTAGTGGATAGACTTATATTTTTATTTTACGATAAGAAACTGTTAAATATTTAGGAATTACATTTAGGTATCATCTAGTATGTAGTCGGCATGACGAATTGGTGACAGCTTTCGTTTGGTTATCTAGGTAAAAAGTCCATATTCTAACATACTAACATTTTCCAGTTCAACATCAAAACAGAACGAGTGCATGCAAAGAAAGACTGTTATAATGGAGCAGCTTGAGAACAAGCTTGACGCTGGACTGGAGCGAGCTATAGTGGCCATCGTGCTCTGGGTCAAGCTGTATCTACATAGTGAGCAGAAGAAAACTGACTTCAAGCCTGAAGGAGATATCGACACTCTCGCTTCATCGGTATGTCGCTTATATTTCTTTTAATGAGCCGATTCCATACGTTAATTATTTATTTATTAAACACGGTAGGCAAACAACAACTTTTCATATAATCTAACTCTCTAAATTCTCGTACTATCTAGTAATAATGACAGATTTTGATCAAATCAAAATTGTGGGCAAAGTAATATCTGTAATATTATCTTTGCCCAAAATTAGGTTGAGGACACCATTACCCTATAATTCCAAAACACAACTTCTCTAAAAAAACTCATTGAAAAAGCTCTTAAACTATTAATTTGTAAAACTAAACACGGGTACAGACTTACGAAATGTAACACGCAATGAAAGAATTTGCCGTCCTCACTGTCGCAATGTATCATGCAATGTAAAAAGAATCCTATAATGTGGACGCCTTGCGCGTACGAACCGTGCACACTAAGCGCACGCGCATTTCAACTCGTGCGCGCCGCGATCCGCCATTTATCGGTTTTTTCGCCGAACACAAAGGGGCGCGCAGTGTGCACGGAGCGCTAGTGTGGACGGTTGCGCATGCCTAACTGTCTATAACAAACAATGGAGGAAGAAGACAGCAATAGCTGCGACAGAGGCTATGTTCGCCGCGCGCATGCCGAAAACAGATACGAGTATGTACAGACAGCGTCATCAACTGCTTACCCCCCACGCATTGAAATTTCTTCGTAAAGGGGGTTAGCAGTTGATGACGCTGTCTGTACATGCTCGGTTCGTGCGCGCGCTGCGTTTACACTTGATATGAAATGCTCCTTTCATGTTACATTGCATGTTACATTACAGCAGTCCGTACCCGCCTTATCAGTTACTACAGCTCTGAATTTGACCGCACCTTTATTTTGCAAATAACTTCTAATATTTTAACAGGCGTGTCTCGCGGTGGTGTCGTATCTTAACAACGTGATGGACAAGATCCACGGCGGGTTAGAAGGCGACAACTTACACGCGGTCACTTTGGAACTGGCTGTCAGACTGCACAAAGTCATATACGACCATTTGCAAAGCTTCCAGTTCAATTCCGCCGGTATGTAGCACATGACTGTTCAATTACCTTTAGCTTCGAAATAGACATGGTCTAAGGAGCATCTACACAAGTACGGTTTTAATTCTACTAGTGAGTTGCGCATGCACATCTTCTTTTTCCTGCCCTTATCCCATGTTACTTGGGGTCGGCGCAACATGTTTTTTTCTTCCATTCCGTCCTGTCCAACGTCATGCTTTCACTGACTCCCTTTTCATTCATATATTATCATTCTTCACACAATCCACCAATCTTTTCTTTGGCCTTCCTCTCCCTCTCCATCCATCCAAACTAATATTCATAGCTCTTTTGGTCACATGAGTTTCGTCTCTTCTCTTCACATGCCCATACCAAGAGAAACGATTCCCTTTCAACTTTTCTGTCAATGGCGCCACTTTAAAACTTCCTCTAATATATTCATTTCTCACCTTATCCATTCTGGTAACTCCACACATCCATCTCAACATTCTCATCTCCGCTACGTGCAATCTTTTTTCATCCATCTTCTTCACGGCCCAACATTCCGATCCATACAGTACGACAGGTCTTATCACGGACTTGTAGATTTTCCCCTTGCGCATGCACATATATATGTTAAAATGTATGTACCTACAGTCTAACAACCTAAGTGAAAAATATGTTTTTCTTACTCCTCCGCTATTCTTTTCTGATTAATTTCGTTGCGGGATCCAAGACAGTTGTAATGTTTCTCTAGGACTCGTCCAGCTACATTGGCTCGACGCTTTTCTAGTGGTCGCCACTGTTCATTCTGGCTTTCAGGAGTTGCAGTGGTTTAGGAATAGCGTGGCGGCATGTCCCATTAAAAAAAAGGTCTAACAACCTTGAGAAATACCTCTTTCAGGAGATTTAGTTTATTATATCTAGATAACTTCATTGTGTTAGTTGTCATTTCTTATTATAGCATCGTCTACTAAAGAGGATGTATCTATAATATATATATCTCTTGGATTCTAATCTAACGAACGATCTGTTTGCGGATGAATAGACGAAAAGTACTGTGAGAGGAATGGATGAATGTGTATGTAGAACCTAAACTTAATTAAGATGTTTATTTTTATTGTTTTTGTATCTGTCTTTGTGTTTTTCTTTTCTCTTCTATAACTAATATTATCTATCTTTAATTGTTGTAAGTGGTGTAAACCGTGGTAATTAAAGTAAAAATAAATAAATAATAATAATATGTGGGGACATTTCACACACGGCCGTCTGACCCCAAATTAGGCAGACCCTGTACAGACTTGTATGGGTGTCAGACAAATAAATACGTATACAGATAAACAACAACTAGACACAAGGCAAACACAAGTGCTCATCACATTATCACCGACTATCATCTTTGACGTTGTAAATGTTTACCAATAGGGTTGCTTACGCAAAGCTAATCTCAGAGGGCGCCACCGAACTATAACGTAACACTGTTACCGCGGTAATATTCATAAGTTTTGTTACGAGTGTTTTCTTATAATATACTATATAAAATGGATGTTAATAACGGACAATTAACGCCGGAATAAAAAAAGCCGCTCCGGAAGCTAAAAAAATAATATTGATGCATAGACAAAAGGTATTCATGTCAATGTCACTTTGTTTACGTTATAGTTCGGTGACGTCTGTAGCGGAAAAGTTTGGCAGTAAGATTCCTATTTTGTCATTAAACGAAACGTTAGTATTGTTACACATTGGTGCTGATTCCCTTGTTCGCAAACTAAACCAAAATTAGGCATTTGGCATCTCTTACTACCGGCGGCTGAAGAAAAGGACGGCGATAGACAAGGACTAAGGGCGGGTTGTTTCAAACAGTCGGTTAACGTTACATACGGACGGTTAAAAAGTTACTATGACGTGAGATGTTTAACGTACGTTAAATGTAACGGGTTGTTTCATGACATAAAAATCCGTCAGTTAAAGTTATTCATAAAGAGATTCCATAATATTTTGATGTTTGAAGTAGCTGTTTGACAACACAAAATTACGATGACTGGTCGGTTATGGTAATAGTAACTATTTGACGTATGATTTTGTGAAACAACCCATTTCTTTGATTTGATGATAGTTAGCGCCATTTTTGACTATTACCGGTCAGTAATGGTTAGTTGAAGCAACCCGCCCTTAGTTAGAGATGCCAAATTAGTTTGTCCTTTGAACTTCGCAGTGTTTTTATTAATCAATACGTTCTAAAGTGACAACTATAATTATATGAACATTTTAGAGCAACTTATATTGACAGCTCTTATTAATATATGTCTCTTTCTTGTTTTATTAGAGAAAAAGAGATATAAATAGCTTAAAATTAATTTAGTTCGTGCACAACAGAATTGGCACCGTTATCATCATATCAGCCTATTGCCATCCACTGCTGAACGTAGGCCTCCCCCAGAGATCGCCAACCAACCCGGTCTTGGGCAACCCGCATCCATACGCTTGCCCAAACGCGGTCTCCACTCTAGAACGTGTCTGCTCCATCTACCGTCTGTCCGTCTGCAGACATGGCCGGCCCACTTCCACTTCAGCGTGTTAATTCGATGCCCAACGTCGGTGACTTTAGTTCTCTTAGGCACCGTTATAGGTTGAGAAAAACGGATTAACTCACTGTGTTGCCGGGTTCGTTCGACTAGTTTCGATGACTCCTTGAGAAAGGTGGCCGTAGCTGTAGTCGGACGAACGGCAACACAGTGAGTTAATCCGTTTTTGTCAATCTATAATGTAACACTCCTAATTGCACGTTTTTGTTTAGGTGCAATGATAGCCATTTGCGACGTGAAGGAGTACCGCAGCGCGGCGTGTGGGCGCGGCGCGCGCGCAGCCCCCCCGCCCGCGCATGCGCTGTTCGACGCACTGCATGCGCTCTGCAACCTACTGCTCGTCAAGCCTGAGAACCTTCATCAAGTCTGCGAGGGAGAGACGCTTGTGAGTAACACATATTATCACACAACTAGCGGGCATGGCAGACGTTGTCCTGCCTTTAAAATAAAAAAGTCCTACAACTCGCCTGCAGCGCCGCCTACCGGGTCCAATTGTGAATCTAAACCATTCTCGAATCCACTGGAACACAAACAAAATATTTCTTCAAAATCGGTATAGCCGTTTTAGGAGGAGTTCACTTTCATACACACACACAGAAGATTTTTATACATAAGATAGTCAATAGCACAGTGAACATAATTATAATAAAACTACCTTTTTTTCGTTGATTTTTCAATTTTCTTACCATTTAAACCTTCCCTGAACTTTCACAAATATTTAGAGCATAATTAGCCAAATCGGCCCAGCAGTTCTCGAGTTTTAGCGAGACTAACGAACAACGAATCATTTTTATTATATAGATAACAGATTGGATCATGCCATCCGATTGGGAACTATAATTCCACTTACACACTTTCCACTTCACCAACATTCCATAATTACTTTTGCATTGGGTATTAAAAATGCTTACAAAATCTCTGGTGTATACACGAAGTATACGATGGTTTTGAACTGGTGGTGGAAAAAGTGGTTAAAAATGTGTGTGAACCTTTGGTGGTGGCCTACACACCAGTCAATGGCGTCTTAAAGAAAGAGAAGTCGAAAGAAATTGACAACATTTCAAATTTTTTTACCTGCATGTATTATTACGTTAAATAAAAGTAAATACAAACCTAGGGCACCCGTATTTTTGCGTTTTTAGAAGTGATGTACTTTTAATTTCGACTTTGAAATCAGGTATATTCCAAAAAGACGTAAGCGCCAAATCCTTTGCTTTACTGTGACCCGTCAAAAAAACATTATTTTTATTACACTTCATACATATGACATTGACATGTGTCTTATTTTGACGTTAATGTTTTCATCTAAACCATTGAAATGCTTATGCAAAACTACCTCTTTCCACCGTATATGTGACGTCATCACAATTTGATTTTATTTATTTTTCTCAGAAATGAAAAAATAAAAAATATATTATTGGACTCAGGATACAACAATAAATAAATGGTAATTTTGTTTTATGGTCGTGTCAATTTTGAAATGTTGTCAATTGCGTAATAGAGACTCTTCGCTACAGTTGTATCCAAACTTTCTCTGATTGGTTTCTTTTTGTCAGAAATAGCAATGTTGAATTAACTTCGTCGTTGTACATACAATTTCCTGTATAACTGTAAATTATGTGTTATGCGAGCAATATAAATAAAACGTAACTGGGTATATAACTTCCGAGTATAAACTAGCATTCAGAAAATAGCAGAACGGTTCTGAATAAACGCCTAACGAAGTTCCGTAACTTAAAAAAAATAGTACATTTATAAAATTCAATTTTTTGTCTCGCCGTGTATCCCGCCTTGCAACTGAAAAGCGTAGAGACACGCCACTTCGATTTTATAGTAAAGCAATAAATTTATAGAATTCTGTAAACAGAGTGCTAAGTACAGACGCCAGCAGCATCAAACCATACCAAACTGTCAAATTTTCTTACTTGAATATGAACCTTATTTTTTGCAATAAAGTTGAAAATTATCAAATAAATTTGACAAATTGTTTTAGCTTGTTAACATGATCACTGATGAATCTATTTAATTGTAAAACTACACCACAATTACCAAACCCTGCTTTTTGTAGGGAATTCATAATCCATTGCACTCTACGTTTGAAAAATTCGTCAGATGGATAATGTAAATAACGCAAACGACATTGTTGTTTTGTCAAAATGAAAGGGATTTTATTATACCCTGTCCATTGGGTTATTAGTTTTTTGACAACTGCCTTAGAACGTAATTATTCCCGATTACCTAAAAGGTAACTTTAAAATGCATTAAATAAATATATAAACTGCCTTATCTTATTGTGTATCTTATTTATGACTTCTTACAGACACCAATACAATACAGTATGCGTATCAGTTTTTACAAAAATCAATAAAATTATTCGTTGTCTTCCGACATGGAACTTACGTTTGATGCCGAGTCTTCGCCTAAATTTATCACGATTGTTTCTTGCTTGCTTCAAAAAATCGATAAATAATTGATACTATCAAATTAAAGTGTAGCTGCAATCACTAGTTGTCAAAACCACCAGCTGTCAAATAACGGTTAAATCAGTGGACAAAGAGTAGGGTAGATATGAACCTATAATCAATTGACGTACTTTTTATGAACTGTCTCATGTGGACAAAAGTATGTAGTTACTAAAACTGATTCATCTTTAATCAGTCAACTTCGCCTATCGCAGACAATTTCGGACATAGATCCCTTACTAATTGCGCAGTTACGCCACTACACTTGACATCAAGCATCAACATAATAGCCAATTACCGAAGCCGTGGATGTCCCCTAGTAACACTTAAATAGAGTTCAAGGTTGCATACATCTTTACACAGAAACAGTACCGCCATAAGGGGTTCTATCCGCAGATCGGACAAATGTTATTGGATTTTTTCACGGAATAATAAAAACAAGTGGAAGTGCCACGCAGCCATCGAACGTGTGGCACAATTATGTGGAAATGATCAACATTGGTTCAGTCGCGATCAACTACTTGCTTCGACGTGACATATCGCACGTAAGGAAAAAAAATACAACTATGCCTTATTGTGCAATTTTTACATGCAAAAATGATAGCAGGTCAAAGAATGTTTCTGGCAGAGGTATATCGTATCACCAAAAAGTATAAAACTTTCATATATTTCATAATAATCAATTTTTATTGACAATACCATATTTTTACTTTGATGCGAACTAAAAACTACCTTATGTCCATTCATTAAAGTCTAAATTAGCTTGCTCGCTGTCTTGAATGTAATCGTTTTACGTAGCATAAATTCTAGAAACTTCGACGCTACTCGTTTAGGGATGGGACACATTAATGCAAATAGTTCGTGTCAATAAAACAATAACATGTATGTTTTTAAAGTACCTAACTTTTTGTTAAACAAATTAAAGTACGAGTTTGAAAGAATGAGTTTTAAAAACCTTATACCTATATTCTGGCAAATAGTCATTAATTCGCGGTTAGACGTAGGCCTATACATATTCTATATACATAGTTAGTTTAGTTAATCTTCATATAAAAAATTCAGATGTCAATTATGTTTTTAAAAGACTGTTACATATTTAAAAAAGATATTGTCATGTCTAAAATATTGCGTCATTTCATTGGGATGTCAATTAATTTCCTACATACAATCATATTACGGACTCAATATAGAAAGGTAACGCAGAAAAATATGTCAATGCATCATTAATTATTCATTTTTGATCCATTACGTATATTAAGATTAATTTAAACACTATAATTATATTTCTTACATTGTACAAATTATCGATAACTTGACCACATCTCTTATTGAATAGCAAAATAGATAACAGTTGCATGCGAAAATGACATCTATTTAAAGTTACAATAGATGTCATGTTAAATAATTTGGTAACAGCGCTCTCTAGCGTCGAATAGCTGAACTCGTTGGACATTGCTCGAATTGGATTGTTAAATGGAAAAAATCTCTTTAGTGATTTTGTCATGTAAAAAAATAGCAACGTTCGTCAGTTGTGATACGATTTAATTTCGAACAACAATAAATAAGCTTTTCGCCAAAGTTGCGTTTATAATTTGTAGCCAGTTATATCATCGTTTTCTGTGTATTGCAAGTACATTTTAATTTGCAAATGTGTGAGTTTGGCGACACTGGATCCAGTATTAAGTAAGACTAAGGGCACTTCCTCTTGTTTTTATTATTCCGTGGATTTTTCCATTATTGTCGCGATGGCCCAGTTGTTGCACGAGTCGCAACCGGGCACGTATACTATCAATGTGACTTTTTCAATTTCATGTGTACTTTCTAAGTTTATCTTGGAGATCACTGGTGAAGGAAAAATATCGTGAGGAAACCAGGACTTATAATTAATATAAGTCTGAAATCGCCAATCCACCTTGAGCGCACGTGGTGATCAATGCTCGTGCCTTCTCTGTATGAGAAAAGGCCTTTGCCCTGCAGTGGGATAATTATAGGCTGGTATTATATATTATGACCAATAATTCCAAGACACAAATTCTCAAAAAAAAAACACTTTATTTTAGCCTTATTTTTTTTTTTTTAATCTTTAAAATTAGATTTTTAGCTGCTTTAGAATCAATAAAAAGTCAAATGAGTGGACCAATTATTGACGTCACAGTTTACTGTTGCCATTCAAAATCTATGGATAAAACGCGTTTTGACAGCTCATCTATACTTCTATATTAAATATCTGGGCGATCGACCTTTGCTCGGTATTTTTTTTCTTTGTGTTTTTTTTAAATTGAAACGTAGTTAGATTAATTTATCGCCCCAATTTCTTAAAAATCGTTAGAGCCATTTCCGAGATTGAAGAATTGCTCGTTTAAAGGTATTAGATATTATAACGAGGTAAAATTGGTTTGTTAGTCTGTAGTAGGGGGCACTAGGGGGTAATCTCAGAAACTACTCATCCGAAAGAATCTTTCACCAATAGGAAGCTACGTTATCCCTGAGTGTGTACGTCATAGGCTATATTGCATTATAAAAAAAATTAGTGACCCTTGAGTAAATTCACGCGGATGAAATCGTGGGCAAAGTGCTAGTAAAAAATATATCAATAGATTGGTGGTGTCTGCTACCCAATTTCTGCGCTGCACCTCGATGCCCGGTTGACAGCAGTCGGCCCCAGTTGGTACTGGAACATAAGGGTCACAATGCGAGTGTATACACCTCTGCTTACCTTCGGGGATCGGAGGTGTGATTCCACGCCACTAAGTAATGTTCTAAATGAAGTTCAAGGATACCTAAAGTAAAGCCACGGAATAGAAATAACAACACGCAGCTATCCCGCGTGTCATAATTATGCGGAAAAAATTGTAAAATAATTACAATCTTCAAGTCTTAATTTTGTATGCAAGGTACATCGTATTCACGTATAATAATATAATTCCTGTAAATGCAAATATTGTTAACATCGTTTTTAAAAGAGTAAGTATGGAGTTTCTTGCCCATTCTTCTCCATACAAAACTACCTTTTGGAATGGGCACCTAGAATCGATTTTTTTTTCTCATTTGACGTTCAAAAGTGCCTTACAATGGTCTAATTGAAATAAATGATTTGACTTTGACTTTGACTTTGACTATGAGAAATTCAAATTTAGATTTTTGAATAAAAAGCTTTATTAAGTTTGACGATAAGTTTATTGTTTGTTCATACAAAGTTAAGACTTATTATAACACACGAAGGTTGTTATTACACTTCACATATTTTTCGCATAACTGTGACACACGTGAGATAGCTGCGTGGACTCTTCTAGTTGTTTTTAGGATTCCGTACCTCAAAAAGAAAAAACGGATCCCTTATAGGATCACTTTGTTGTCCGTCTGTCTGTCTGTCTGTCTGTCAAGACCCTTTATCTCGGTAACGCGTGGAGGTATCGAGTTGAAATTAAAACCATACCTATACTCAAATCTACGGTCCCTTGATGCTGTAAAAAATCAACCCTCTATGTTAACGTGAAAAAAAGATACGGCCGTTTACGTCGCAAAAAACGCATTTATAATTTTAAGTAGATTAAAGTATGGATAGTAGGTATAGATTAGTATAGAAGTGTGGATATGTACCTACAAATATGTACGGAACCCTCGGTAGGCGAGTCCGACTCACACTTGTCCGGTTTTTGCTATTCCGTGGGTAAAGCCAATACACCTTGTTACCGTAGCGTAGTTTCCCATTACCATTAATTAATATCAATTTTTCTGTACAGGCGGAACTGGACCGTTCTATACTACACACCTTCATACAACTGAGAGCGGACTACAAAACCCACAAGCTATCCAGTTTCCTGAAAGGGCTGTCTTAAAACCACGAGCGTATTTTTAGAATACAAGGTCATTTTATGTTAATTGTTAAGGCGAAACCAAATGGTATTTATAAATAAAATTGAGCTTAAACAAGCCTTCCCAAGATCTGTAAATGATTTAATTAATTACATTTCATCTAAATGTGCTACCCAGCAAATATAGCTCGATGTACATCCGAGTATTTTAACTTTGTATAATATCTAATAATATTACAGAAGCCGGAAAATAGTAAATACTAAGTACCTAGTCTTAATCCCTGGGAAGTTAATCACAGATTCTAAATATTCATTTACTCTTATTTTACACATACTATTAGTATAAAATATTTGAAGGAGTAGAGCAGACAAGAATATGTTCAACTTTTAATTTGGGCCCAAATAAAAAATAAAAATAAACTGCTAAATAAAAATAGGTATTTCAGATATTAAAAGTGGTTTATAAATATTCATGAGTACTATGCCCCTTGAATTATTTAACAATATCAATATCAGATGTTGTATTTACCTGTCGGATGATTAAAGTTTAAAGAAGGTTAATCTTGGTAAGAAAATGCCTCTGTGTACACAATTGACTGAATGAAAAGGCTTGTAGGTACTAGAATGTGTAGATTTTCGATCGAAAGAACGATGTGAAGTCATAGACAAACGCTTACGGCAATATTTATACTTGTTTAACATATCTAAGTGATATACTGTTGCTTTGTATATTAGTAAGAGAACATTATACGTTTTAATAGTATTAAAAATATTTTAATTATATTTTTTTCCTTTTTATTTATATTCGTATCATCGATCTTTGTTTGCTTCCAAAGATAATATTGTTTAAATTTTTTGTTGATGGTTCATTTTTAATTAGCTCATAATCTAGGTTTATTGTGTAAGATCACTTTTATAATATCGAAAGTATTGTATTACGATGACAAGTAGGATGTATTATGATTACTTGATTAGGTAGCGGTAACACAGGCGAGACGATCCGCTCGCTCGTATCATGTTGTATAATGCTTGCTTAGCGCCTTATCAGCGGTATCTATACGACATGGCTTCACTACGTCCATTCATAAGTTCTCCCCTCCTCCTGCCGCGACGTTATTTGAATGAACGCGCGTGTGTGCGTGCGACGCGGGCGCACCTACGCCTGTGTTCACTCACAGTGTCGATCGAACCGGCCGGCTGCGCTGTACTGCCTCTCGACCGCGTCGCGAACACATCCCTCGTTCATAACAGTGACATGCCCACAAGTTCAGTGTAACAACACATTGATAACGATTTTACCAAGTGCTGTGACGATACCGTTAATCTGGATAAAATCATTAAAATCGAAAGGTAAGCACTACACCAAATATGTTTATTTTCATTCAAGCCCCGACGCCTACGCGCCGAGCTGTGTCGCGATTTGTGAGCGACGAATTTACATGTTATAAGTTCATTCATTGGACGTTTGGGCCTATTTATATTATTATCAACGTGCGTGCCGTATGAATGGGTGATTAGGGCGACTCATTGTGAGCAGACTGAGATCGAGCTGATGACTGATTCACGGCGATATGACGGCGCGCACTTTACCTACATCGCAATGAGGTCTTTTTGAGAGTTTCTAAGTATCGCCGTGTATCGCTGGCTATGGCACGACTGTTCTTTTTGTCGGGCGATCGCTAGCGTTATCTAGGTGAGACCGGGCCGCGTCCGCTCCATTTCAAGTGGCGTTTTTATCCCGGCGCTACCTGAGTATCGAGTCGAGTGGACTCGTCTGGCCGCAAGTCGATCCCGCTAATGGCTTGGCGCACCATATCGACAGATACCGCAAACCACACCTTCGTGCAACTTGCGATTCTGTGAGGTAGCTTTTTGTTTGCAGTCGCGCCGATAGCCACACTATTTATAGACATCTGTTTAGGAATTCTCTACCAACACACACTGACTCTATGTTTCATTTAATTTCGTAATAATTAATATTCATAATTAATTGTTATCAGTGGCAAGGTGACGAAAAGATAAAGAACAATAAATCATAAAGTTTACGATCATGTTTACCTAGCCGGCTGGGCAGTGAGACGATGCTTCAATAATTTCATTACGTATGTTATACCTACCTAAATGCGTAGAGTAAAACAAAACCTAATCTAACGGCTAGCTATTACAAAGAATCAATGACGTCACTGTAAAAAATATCACAAGGTACACTCACGTTATGAAGAAATCAAGATAAGTTCGAGTTAGCGTGGATCATTCCCGAACTAGGTAGGTACATTAAAAACTATGTTCCTATTTGATGAGAAATAAATTACGTCGAAAAACTACACGAGTCTAACCTATTACCTTCAATTTGTTGGAATGTGAGCAGAAAGATTAATGAGACCTGCAACTAAATTAATTAGGCTACTCCGAAAAACGTTAATTTAAATTCAAACCCATCACAACAACGTAACATTACATAAAGTATTATTTTACATACATCTTCTGAGTTTGCATTACAACACTTAATATTTTACGAACCTTGGCTCAGTGAAACTGCTCGATACGAAGTAACTAGCAGTACCTACTAAAAACTAACAACGAAGCAAAAATTCTATGCACATAAAAACAAATTCTATTCACTCACTGCAACAAATATAAAGTACTTATATCAACAAAAGTCGTTAGCAGAGATATAAAGATTTCATGTAGAAAGAAAAGAAGTAGATGGATATTCTAAATACCACGTGGATCGATTACCGTCATGCAAATCACATTAAAATCAAGAATTTTCCGGCATTCAAGTATCGCCCCCTATATCTGATATCTGATAATTTATGATAAATATATCGTATACTTATCGATAAACATAATAACACGTTATTGTTGTTATTTTGTTGCGTAAATAATTCAAGTAATTCCCCAACAAGAGGAAAGTCTGAAGACTCCGCAGACTATTTTGATAAGTTGGTAGATTCAGATTAGAATGAATTATCATTCTGTATCAGAAGTTTGCAGAATCCAATCTAGTTCAGACTGAAAACCTGTAGGCATTGATCTAAATCAATCGTTGACAGATCGGCCAACTAACATTCTCACGAAAATTCTCACTGAGAGTTCTTTCTAATGATTACATGCGTGTACGGTTCGCTCTCAGGATAAGTAGAAGTAATAGCAATAAATACTATAAAATTCCATTCAACTATGAACAAGTACCTACCTACCAGTGGACTGTAACGACAGGTCCATACTATAAATCAATTTTCGTGGTCTTATCATCAACAGCCTTCAGCCTTTATCCCCATTTATTCTGGGTCGGCGTAGAACCCTTTCTTCATCAAAACATCTCTATTAGCCGTCACCGTCCGTAGTCACCCCCTGCCCCTTACTAGGTAACCACTGTTTCTGTTACATACGTTTTGTCTTGTGGACTGCAGACCACCCACAGTACAAAGCAAAACTCCATCATTCATTCAAGCAATTTCTCTCTCTCTTTCAACCGATTTAAATGAATTAAATATCAATCATAACAATCTCATCATTGTTTAAATTTTAATACTTTGACACAATACAGTGGTACAGTTCGTAAGAATATACAAGTACCTTATGCCTACTGCCCTATCTCTACCACCATTGAGTATTCTTGTGAAATAATGATCCTTGTATCCATAACAAATAATGATGCTCTCCTTTCATATCTTCCTGCAGGTCCTTAGAAAATCAATGCAATATAAATCTAAGAATACTCAAAGAATGTAAAGCAATCTTCATCAATACCAAGAAAAAACAAGGCAAATTTTGGGATTATGTTAGCTTTTCCTCCATATTTACTACGCAGTAGAGCTTGCTGTCTTTTCTATTTTTTAAGGAACTTAAGTTTCTCGGAAAAACCTGAAAATACCTCAGGTCCTACGTTGTAGTATCACTATCCCAGTGGAGATGGACACTGCTGCTTCCAATTATTCTGTATGAACCATTTTCATATCTCTATCCTCTAGCTCATCTTCTATTTTCAGAGGTTCCCTGTTTAATTTTGTTTTTCGCGTATGCATTCGCTTTAAATAATTAATAACCGTAAAAAAATTGTGAAGGGCAAGTACAATAACGAAATGTAATCGTCGATACGTTGGGGCACACAAGCACATTGTTTGTGTTTCAACGTAGTGCGGCAGTTATCGATTACTGTTGCATCGCCATAAATCTCATAATGGTTATTGGTGAAATGAAATATCTTACACGTGATGCCCCAGCTAACCGTGAAGGTTGTTCGAACTAGTTATGGCCACTCTGTAAACTGCGTCCATATTTTGAGACAGTTTGACACAGACACACCCATGACCCTGACAAAATAGTTTATATTTGGTAAAAACAAGTAAACGCAGCTTACGATGCCAAACTAGAGGTAGTGATGTTCTCTAATCCTTAAGGTACCTAGTTGGAAGGCAAGGAAGGCTAGCAACTGGATGAATTCAACGGGGGATCTAGTTCAAAAGCGTCCGATTGGAGAGACCTGGCGATCTCAGAGCTTCAGCAGTGGTCCTGTGGACAGCTAAAGGGAAATATCCTGTTGATAATGATGTGATTGTTCTTCATTTTCTATTGAGACAACATTGTTCTCTGAACAATGTACAGGAATATTAGTCACCTCTAAAAATGTTGTTGCTCTTTTCCGATATAGCCAAGTGTTTGACATTTTCAGGACGGGAAACATGTACAATGTACAGGATGGTGTATGCATTCCCTTGATGTTGTGTTCATCGCATTCTAAATAGGAATGCGCAAACTGTGGCTCTGTTCTTGCTTGCTCTTATAAAGATAGATTAGGGATATGATATTGATATGAGTCGGTTTATAAGGCTCTTTTAACAGCAAGAATGGTATCTATGAGTACTTAAGGTACTAGATTACAAGAAATTATGAGTTTGTGGGCCTAGGTTTATAATCATCATATCTATCAGTACCAAGAGTGGACGTGTACAAAATATGCTCTTGACACAACTAGTACGCCTTTGAAATGTATATCATGATATCTTATTATGGAATTTAAATCACATTGTTACCGTCTCAAAGTCTATTCTATTATCCATGTGTACCCATGGTTCTAGCTATCTAACGCCTCAAAGAATCAGGCTCTGCAATGCGCCATTATCGTTTTATCAGACACCAGTCACCACCCGTGCGTTATCAGACCGCCTGAAGGTCAAATGCTCCCGACGTGTGACTATTGTAATTCTATCTTCGATATTTTGCATTTCGCAGAAAAGCGAGGTTACCAGGATACATTCAGTTCGTTTAAATATAGTCTTAGGTACAAATCTTATTGTTGTGAATTCCTTACTTTCTGGAAAATCCCATAAGTTAGAATACTTTATTGTTTAACAGTCATCAGACGAGATGAGATAATCCTGTTTTAACACTTAGTAGAGATAATTCAAGAAACCATCAAAAAGCTGTTTGTCTTGTCAATACACTTGATCTGTAGCTGCACGTAGCATAGGCCAGTAAAAACCACCAGCCACCAGCAACTTGAAAAACCAGTACCTATATCAGAACTAGTCAAAGATGTGCAAATGATCTACCCCTACCTAACTCCTCAGCCTCCGGCGCTCATTTTTATCCCACAGTAAACAAAAAATCTGTCGATCAACATCTGACGAGCTAGCGCAGCTGAGGTTCGGTGTACTATCGGGCGTCGGCGGGGGTGGAGACGGTGTGGGGGCGACATCTGCGCAGGGGCACACTATGACTGTGTATATGTTGCCCAGTCAAGTGTCTGTGTGCGTGTAGGGTGCAGTACACCTTGCACGCAACGGGACCGAACCCTGAGCAGGTAGACGCGTCGCTCGCCCGCTGACATAATTTGGAACGGATCTCACTTTCTCGATGGCGAATATGGGTTTGAAACATGCAGCTATAATGTCGATAGATCCTTTGGCAAACTTTTTGAGATTTGATAATTTCCTGCCCTTTAATGAGAGAGCATAGTCCTATAGCTACGTAGAACAGTATTTAGCAAATTTGTTCTTTTAAAGCCATAAATAAGACCTGATTAATATGGTGCAATAAAAATTGGGAATGGCTTTACAATGCCAAACTCAAACTGCATCACTTGACCGCTAAACTGAGCTAAAAATATTGATGAAGAAAGATACAATAGGTAAAAATGGTAATACTATAGTGTTTCAGCTGGCATGACTACCTATTGCTTAAGAATAAGTACAAAACGTAAAAGATAGGTACCTAACTAGGTAACTACATAGATAATGTAGGTAGGTAATAAGATCGAAATGTTTACTAAATGCAGTCAATAATACCTATGTCACAACAAAGAAAACTAAGTCAGCATAAAAATTTAAGGACTTGCATTACGATTAAAAGTTTTGTTTGATAAAAACAAAAACCGAATCCGTCGTAAAATCCACTACCTAGCTATCTGGCAAAAATCTAAACGCGAGAAGAAATAAATCTTAAAAACATTTTTTGTGGTTGAGAAACCGATAATAACAGATGTTCAGCAGTGTTCGCCACACTCGTTTACTATTTGCACAAAAACACACACATACCTACGTGTGTTAACAAAATGCCAATAGAGACAGACACACAAATGTATATGTCACAAATACCTACTAGATCCTAGTCATTCCGTACGTTGGCGTAAGATCATGACTAAATATCGATGTAAGAAACTCTTACTTAACATAATAATAAAAACTTAATAATGCTTTTACATCAATTTTATGTAATTAAGCAGCTATTTATTTATATTAGGTATGACGTGCAAGCATCGATATATGTATTATGTACTCGTGCAAGCATGCCAATCGCCACATATCGCGCTGTACATTGCTGGCACAGTAACAATTCAGTCGGTGTACTAAATATAGCACAAAATAAAACAACTGTCTCTTGCCCTTCATTCACAACCCTTATCACGTCACAAATGAACCCAATGGACATGGCTATAGTGTCCATATTCACATGATGCGCGTGGGTAACGTAATTGGTTGACGCGGCCGTCTGCGCGGGCGTACAGAATTTTTAATTATGAATTAATTAGTAACGATCAACAACAAACGCGCCTAATCCCGATTACTCATTTTCATGTCGTTTATGGCATGGCATACATAGATGTTGGTAGGTACTATGATCATGTTATTTTGACGCGACAGCCAATTAAGCCGTTAAAAAAAATTCGGGCCATCTCAGCACTCGGCTCAGCTGGAAAGTGTCGCGTTGTGTTTAGGAACTCTCTTGCAATATAGATTGTAACATATAAATTAGCTGATATCTAAGTTGTTACAATTCATAATAATGCTCGCACACGCCCATGTGTTGGGGTCGACGACTCCTCGATATAAATATTATTAAATATATCGCTGTAGATACCCAACTTCATCTATCTATCACCACACAATACACAAACAAACAACTCTTATGCAGATAATGAATTGTTTCATGAAATACATTATACAGAAACGGTCATCATTTTGACAGGTCTACCTACTCCATTCAACTACAAATTACTCTACCATAATTGTATATTTTTTAAGATCCATGGCGTTTAAACACCTCAAGATTGAATTGCACAAAAAAAAACATTTTCTAATTTATTTATAGCACGAACTGAATATGTCACACAGATTCCAAAACAGAAACGACCCCTAAAAATCATTATATGATTTCCATTTTGTTTTGGTTTGTGCTGACTATTATCCTCGTCTTTTGCTTCGAAATAAAACAATGTAGACTTAGATATGGGTTGTACGTTGTTTTATAGAATTTCGTTTCACATAAAAAAATTCTTATAATTTATTTTCATAGAAAAATCAATACGCAGAATACTTACTTTGAAGATCTTTAAATCATTGATTTTTGTTTCACATAAAGTTTGATGTTAGAATAATAATACCATAGAATAACAAATCAAATATTCTTTATCCTTATATTGTATTTAATATAAAATTTATTACCAAGAATGGGGATCTCAAGTTCTAACCAAACCTATTGCGCGTGCGTGCAAGCAAGCATGCAGCATGCAAGCAAGCATGCAGCGTGCAAGCAAGCATGCAGCATTCAAGCAAGCATGCAGCGTGCAAGCAAGCATGCAGCATGCAAGCAAGCATGCAGCGTGCAGCGTGCGGCAGCGGGCGTTAAAACCACCTGCTCCTCAGCTCGCAAACCGCCTCGTCCCACCGCGCTTACGCAGATTTAAATTACACTCTAGGTTTAAGGCAGACAACACTACGTGGAGTCGGTTTCGCAGCGATTCGTTTCTGTCATTAACTTTTGTAGCACAACATATTGACTTTTAAGACAATACAGACAAGACTACGTGGAGTCGGTTTCGCAGCGATTCGTTTCTGTCATTAACTTTTGTAGCACAACATATTGACTTTTAAGACAATACAGACAAGACTACGTGGAGTCGGTTTCGCAGCGATTCGTTTCTGTCATTAACTTTTGTAGCACAACATATTGACTTTTAAGACAATATTTTTGTTATTATCTATTTTGATGATCGGTGTATTGTCTATTTCTATACATTTTCGTTGAAATAAAATTCATGGAAAAATACACTGAACAAAACAATATTCGTTAAAAAATTATTCTGCTGTTTGATAAGTTTTGTTACCAAAAAAATGTGATTAAAAATTCATTGAATTGTGTTTCTGTGAAATATGTTTCATTCAAGTAAATAGTTCTTTTTATCAATAATAGTCGAAATAAAAATACAAGAACCAAATATTATACAAAACATTTTCTGAGAAACGAAATTCTATGAAATTTTTGTCTGCGAAACAAGGGGACACCCACAGATATAGTATACCTGTGGGGACACCTTCGATATGGTTTGTATGTTGGCTATGAGCGTTACTAGTACACATACAAGGTGTACTAATACGAGTAGATCTGCCGAAAACGTGCGAGAAGTACCAACATCAAGAAATATTATCTAATCTTAATTATTTGTTAAATCTTAACATGTCGGCTCCTATCTATGTTTTCATCAACCTTATGGGATATTCCATTACAGGCTAAGGCTCGTGTCTTGCTTTCATAGGAAGATATATTTAATCAAGGCAAAGATTTGAAGATAACAATTCTTCAGATTTCTATTTGATGATCAAGTTGATAGCCAGAGAACCCATACACTGTCATTTAATGAAGTGCCACATGTAAAATTAGACGTCTCTACTTAGTTACCTACCCACTAAGACTATTTTAAGACACGATACTTAATAGAGTTAATTATCTAAGTGTAGAGACCTAATTATTCATTTTAAATGTGCCCAACCTTGAATATTTTGATAAGACATGCAAATAGTAACATCATTTTGAAGTCAGGCTTAGGCACCTATATAATTTCGGCTCTATCGTCTTCTCAGCTTAAATTAATTCGGATTTATGCTCCGCACATTCCTTTAACTCCCACACAATGTTGTTTATAAAGCTTCGATTCTCAAAACCAACTTGAAATAAGTTCAACAAAACAGATCAAAAGCAATATTATTTGTCGGCGTTTGTTTTAAGTTTATTTGAATCGACTGAATGAAAGGCACTCGTCTATGCTTTTAAAATATACTTCGTAAGAGCTTGTAAGCAGCTCTTAGAGTTTTTTATAAATATGAGGCTTCTGCTGTATGATGAAGTGATTCAGAAACATTTCATACAGTTGCTCAGTGTAAAATAATCAAATTGAAAGTTTGTTATGAACTTTTCATAAATCATAAATGAAAGTGCTTTGTTATTCGATAGCTTATTTCACTGAGTTCAAACCGAAAACTGAATGCCTACTAAAAGGGGTCTAGTGGTAATAATCTTTCCCGTTCAAGGAAGCTCGAGACAGCTTTTAATGTCAGCAAAATCGAATAAAAGTGTTTTTTTAGCTTTTGTTATCACTAAATTATTTTAATAAATTATGCGTAATTATCATAATTTTAAATACTTAAGTGGGTATATGCCTATACATATTTACTTACCTACTTTGCAAAGATCGGTGTATCAAATAAATTAAGGCTAAGTAGTTGCTCAAAATGTTTATTCAGCGGCATTCCTTTGTGTGAGTTCGTGTTGCATTACAAGTGGGTGTCACATCGCGCCACGGTGTAGGCCAAGGTTTCTGATTTGAATCTGCGTTCAACAAACATCGCTGAACAGAAATATACCTTCTACACCTTTGTATGTGTAAGGTGGTATTGAATAAATTGAATTAATATCGGAAAATGGCGACTGAAAATAAAATCTCCATCAAAAGTTCCAGTCAACGTTGTGTACTTTTTAGATTTGCCAGGAAATAATCTAAGTTATTGAGAAAAAAATAGGGCCCCTTTATTGATGTTTTTAAAGCTTTCCATTTTCATGAAACAGAGAGAGTCCCAGTAATTGCTGTCAGTCTTCCAAAGTATAACAATTTTTTGAAATGCTTAACAACTTCTGTTTTTCAGCATACCTTTTTAGTCACATGTTTGAATGTTTGAATACTGCTAGAGCTAAGTACACACGTGCTAATATGAGTAATCTCAACAGCGAACATTTCATAATCTGTGATAATATTATAAACGTGATGATGAATGCTCTTACGTAGAAACTGTTTCACTTGTACCAACGTACGTGAATTTAGGTATCTACTTTATTTCCCTAAACATCAACTGATCCACTCACGTATACTTACGAACAAGCAATTACCCTCCGGATATACGCAGCAACAACGTGACAGTAGTTCCTGTTATGACGGAGTCCAAAAAGCTTCCGATAAACAGAGCACTGAGTGTACCATGCGCTTTAGAGTTTAGAAGCAAGAAATGCATTTTACATACAGTTTCACACATTAGTCACCGAGTTATGAATGGCTGAAGGGGAATGAGGCAGCGCGGGAGGGAGGAATAGCTGCTAAATATAGCGAGCCAGTAACAGGTGGTCGCTCCTCACCCTTCCACATCGACCCACGCGGCATATGGCCAACACACTCACTCATTGTGCTCTACAGAGAATAAAGAAAGTGAAAATCTTTCGAGATTTTCCAACGAGCATTCAGAGAAAAATCCTCATTACATTTACAGCTAATTTACATTCATCAGTACATATTGTTTATTTTACGATTCGGTTTATTCTTATGAGTTTCAAAGTATTTTGGAAAACTAAACCTGATTCTAAAGATTTTATTGCTCACCGGATATATCGCGTAAAATCTTTAGTCTATCTCAGTAATGTGTGACCTGTGTGTTTTTATTTTATTGCTGTTTCTAAGCAAATCCCGTTCTGTGATGACGACGTGATGCTGATAGGATCTGCTAGAGAGCTTACACATAAAAATATGCTTAGCTGTGTATTCGATGGAAAAGTTCGTGATAAAAGGACACTGCAAAATCGTGCAGCAATCGGGGTCGGCGTAAACAAATTAGCACTTCCAGCAGTTTTTATTGATTTAATCTGTAATGTAAATCTATAACACCATAGAAATGGAATTGAAAGTTGCTTATTAAAGTTAAAAGGACACCCGCAAAATTAAATTTTGTTACGTTTTTTGCAATTTGCAGCTCAGTATTAGGTTGTAATGTAATTTTAAGAAATTGCTGGAGTAACAAATATGCTTTTACAGAATTACATAACTCTCCAAGTTAGAAAAGCTCGTGAACGTCATATTTTAATTAAAAAGGCACAGTTTTTGGACGACACGGTTGGCGCAGTGGTTGAGCGATCGACTGCTGCGCTGCGTGTTGCGGGTTGGTTTCCCGCACGGAGCAAATATTTGTATGGCCTACAGATAGTTGTTCCGGGTCTGGCTGTTTGTGTATGCGAGTTTAAATGTTTGTAAACGCACAGGAGAAATTCCTAGTGTGGGGCAACGTTTTTTTTTTTAAGAGAAAGAAAAAAAAGATTTACGAGTTTTTTTTAACTGGGAGAGTTATGTTGATGATTTCTTATTATACATATGTAATGCTATAAATGCATATTCCGCGATCATATTTTTATTACCATACAACTAGATACTGTGCTGAAAATTGCAAAAAACGTACGAATATTTGGAATTTCGTAGGCATACCCTGGCGCTTTCACCATAATAAATGCCACAAGAATAATATTTTGCTCGCCATATTCAGTTCTATTTCTGTTGTTCCAAGTTTATTATCATTGGACATATTAAAACGGCTCAAGCAGTGCTGCTCTGTCAGCGCTAGCCTAATTATGTGTCCTGCATTATAATCTCAGTACTAGTCAAAAATGCTTTTTCCCCTGCTTTTTTGACCGTTTTTAAACCGACTTCAAAAAAAGAGGAGAGGGTTTTGAATTCGAAACGTATTTTTTATGTTTGACCACGCTTAACTATTTAAAGTGTAGTCCGATTTCGATGATTATTTTTTAATAGATAGTAGTGTCCCATATAAATTACATGAAAATATTCCACCTCCAAGGGTAGAACAATATTAGGGATGACTAATATTTTACCGTTTCTTAATTAATTTGAAACATAAAAAGTAGGCTCTAAAAAGAGAAAAATTGAAGTTATTGTGAAATTAAATTTACATTTTTAATATTAAATTTTTGAAGTTGGTTGTCTTCTTGTAAAAACGTTTTTAATTGCTAGGATGGTTGGCCTTCTGGTATTAAATTAACATGTCTAATAGAACGTCGATTTCGTCTCATAATTGTGTGTGTCATAAACATAGAGGCTCGTTCAGCCGAATATCCGTCCAGGGTGACGATTGATCCGCGATTATCGGTGACGGTCCTCAAACACCGAGGAAACGGAAAGGGATGTTACAGTCATAATTATAGAACAATCCTCACACGACGAACTTTTTAAACGATTATACGGAACTGAAATGTTTGTTATTTCAAGAATAAAGAGTTCGTTTCCTACTATTGAGTGGGCGACTGCGACTTTGTAAAACATTTAGAGGATGTTTGACCGAATTGGTTATCCTGTCCGATGTGATTACTATATCAATGATCGGAACTTTTATAGTACTTAGTAGTTTTATAATGAGGAGCTCGTGGTTAAGTAAAAGCCGTACAGATCCATCGGTCAAAGGTTAAGCTACGCTTGCCGCGGTCGGTCTGTGGATGGGTGCCCATTATCCATTTCATATCGAGTTCCCTCCATGCCTCGGAAAGCACGTAAAGCCGTTGGTCCCGGCTGTCATTTGTAGATCTTTGGCAATGGTTTAGGGTAGTCAGATAGTCTGACAACCAGTGTTACCAAATGGTATCGTGTTACCCTATGTGGATTGTGGAGGTCCGATAGGCAGTCGCTCCATGTAAAACACTGGTTTAGACTGGAAGCCGACCCCAACATACACTCGGCGTCACAAAAATCGCACCTTTTCGAAAATAAGTTTAAAACATGTCCCGCCAGTAACGAATACATTAAACCCAATTAATATTGGTATCAATTAAAAGTATGTTTAACGACCTTTAAATTAACAACAGTTAGAATTCCTAAACACAACAGATCTCATTAGCACGTAACGTTAAAAAAAATGTTGTCAGAATACGCATTACAACGGCCACTAATTGCACCTCCCTACAAGGGTATAAAACGGGCGACCCGGGTTAAATGTGGGGCGCCCTGGCTGGAGGCCCTAAAAATAATAATTTTTAAGGCACCACAGGAAAGTCCGGTTAAGCAGCCGACAACCTCCTAGGTTGACCTGCGAGATGCCAAACCGAAAAAAAAAAAAAAAATAAATAAATGTGGGTCATTCGCTATTCAACCTTTGAAGTGAACACACGTGAACAGCTACAGCAAGAAAAATACCCCAGAAGATGGATACCACTGCAGATGAAGCCGCTCAAGTCATTGCACTACTGCAATCAGGGATGCGGCAATGTGATGTTGCTCGGCAACTGAACTTGAGTCGTTTTGCCGTTCGACGAGTGTTCCAACGTTTCCAAGAGACTGGTGGCTATATCCGAAGACGTGGATCTGGAAGACAACGGTGCACATCCGAAAGAGACGATCGCTTCATTGTTTCGACGTCTTTACGTAATCGGTTCTCCAATGCTGTTGAGCTGCAACAACAACTGCGATCAGCTCGCAGAACTTCTGTAAGCGTCTCCACGATTAGAAAAAGAATGCGGGAGAAGAAAATTGCAGCTCATAGGGCTGCTACAGGGCCCAAATTGACTGCACAGCATAGGAGAGACCGGTTGCAATTTGCCCGTGACCATGTGGATTGGACAATAGACCAATGGAGGGCTGTGCTCTTCTCGGATTAGACGAGGGTGTGTCTTTTCTGCAACGACAGGCGTCGAAGAGTGTATAGGAGGCAAGGGGAACGATTCGCACAAGCCTGTATTCAAGAGACAGTGGAATACGGGGGTGGCTCGTGCATGTTCTGGGGCGGCATGTCAATCGACGGTAAAACGAACCTTGTGTGTGTTTCTCGGACTGGAAGTGCTCGCGGGCAAGGGTCGCTGACTGCTGCTCGGTACATAACAGAGATCTTAGAGGAGCAGGTTGTCCCTTATGCGGGTTTTGTTGGCAGTGGGTTCACGTTAATGCACGATAACGCCCGTTGTCACACCGCTTTAATTGTAAGAGACTACCTGCAAGAAGTTGGCATCCCTGTTATGCGCTGGCCGGCGCGAAGTCCAGACCTGAACCCTATTGAGCACCTTTGGGATGAACTGAAACGGCGAGTACGGGCACGAAATCCTGCCCCTACCACTCTCCAAGACCTTCAAGATGCCGTCGTTGCAGAATGGGACAACATTCCACAAGAGACTGTTGTCACATTAATAAGGTCCATGAGAGAACGCATGGAAGCAGTCATCAGGGCTAGGGGGGGTAACACTAGGTTTTAAGTTAGTTTTAAGGACTTTGTTGTAATTTTTGCTGATAAAATAAAATTTAACTTTTTAATCATTTGCATTAGCTTGCTTTTTTTTATTCCCTGGTAAACAAAAAACCAAATCCATTGATTTATTCTGAAATTTAAATAAATTGCCTTTCCAATTATACCTTATAGTCATATGTATACCATTGATTAATAGGGTTAAAATGACTTTGAAGGGAATTCTTAAAGAGGTGCGATTTTTGTGACGCCGAGTGTAGTTCGGAAAAGGCTAGGCTGCAGATGATGATCGGAACTTTTATTGTAGGTACGATATGATACCTACTTATGTAGTCCCAGACGTCTTCTTAGCGAGGAGGTTCAATAGGGCCCCTTAACTTCCTGACCTCTTTTATTCGCTATTAAATTAATATATTGTTTGAAGTCGTAGGTACTTAGTTACTCATTATAGCGCCGGTTATAATGAAATTGTACAGAGCGAGTTTTCTCGGAAGAGGCGCGGGCGTCTGGCTGGAACAATAAAGCACATGCCACACCGCCAGCTAGCGGGCGGGCGGGCTAGGCGGGCGAACATCGTTTCACCTCTTTACGTACTTCGGTTCACACCGCGAGCTAGTCCACTAGTATGTAAAGAGGTGAAACGATGTTCGCCCGCCTAGCCCGCCCGCCCGCTAGCTGGCGGTGTGCCCTGCGCTTTAGGCCGACCATACACTGGCAGCTTGAAGCAGTCAGAATCGACTGCTTCAAGCTGCGACTGCATAGTGAACTATAGTCTTCTACGTACACACATACACAGAACCGCTCGAGCAGTCGCGACTGCTTCGGGCAGTCAGCAGCGCGGTGAAATTTCATCGTGCAGTTAAGCAGTTTTGCTGGTTCAGCAGTTATCAATGACAGTTTCAAGCGGTTGACTATGACTGCTCGAGCGGTCCGTGTATGTTGATCAATGCCTAACTGCTCGAGCAGTCCGTGTATGGCCGGCCTTTGAGCGCGTCAAATGCAACTTACTGCGCTTGCGCATCCACACGTGCGCGCCAAGTTCGTTCAATAATACAAGCTTTTGTACGCAATTTTATCAATTTTACTTTAATCTTTTTACGAAACGGCTGGCTAAAAATCTTAATGAGATTTATTACTCAAACCCTATAGTTCTTCAATCTTTAAACCTAAGTGAAAGGTAAACCAAAGATTGAGCTTATCTGAACTAAGCTGTTTTATTTAGATTAAAAGAAAACAAAAACCATAAGAACAAAAAAAAAACAGTAATCCTAAAATAACTATCGTTCTCGGCATAGTGTTACGGATAAATTATCCTACCAATGTTAATTAAAGTGAAACAAGTCTGGGTGAAATCTAAACCTATCATCAATCATAATTTGCCGCGCGCAACTTGTTGGCCGGTGTCTCTGCGGCGACCCTGAACACGACACTATATTTAGACGGAGTGCAGCCCTTCAATGCGAGTAATGCGACACACCTAGGGTTGCCGACGCGAGAAAGATGCAATAGCAAACTGCACGGATTTCATAGCATCACGCTTGATCCCACTTTGATGATTGCTTGGCATATAAATAAAAGTGGCCGTTCACCCCTACTTTGCCAGATGCTGTTTTTGATGGGGGTAATAATCGGGCAGATTATCAACTTTCCAGTAACCCTTATCAAAAAACAGTAAGTCACGCGATGTGTGCACTTCGCCTAAGGCGAGGCACAGCGCCTGTCCACCGTCAACACAGAACGTTTTGTTCCACGCTTTCGCACATGTGAACAGTTTACTAAGAAAATCATTATAAAGGCTATTCAGAAACCTTTTGTAAATTCCGTAGACATGTATGTAAATTACTTAAATATTTCTTCGAATAAACTGAATTTAGATGAATATAGCCAAATGGAATTTTGAAAAAATACATAACTTTGTAAAAAATGTATTAACAATTAACGAGGAGTCCCCTTTCAATTTTTAAACGACGAGCGAGGGAAGCTTTTTGTTTATGCTCTCAGTCTAGCCTAGTTGTGGGGTCGACATAGCCCAGTTGCTCATCTTCGGTGTGCGGCCAAAACGAAGGTTTGCGCACGAAATCCACCGCACTTTCGGGAAACATGTCAAACACCATTTCCATCGTCATATCTTCATATTTTGGAAGAGCTTCTATTTTTGCCATCTCTTTGTTCGCCCTGTGGTAGAGAAAAGGCGTTTTGAAATACAAATCGTAACTTTTTATACCAATTGATGCCAACTCCTTAAGATTTTAATTCAATTGTAATTATTATTGTTTTTTTAGGATACCGTACGTCCGTATTAAAAACGGAACCCTATAGAATCAATCGCAGTCTGTACCTAGAGGTTACAGGAAAACTTACAAGAAGTGATCTAAAACGAGGTAAATTTGACAATATTGTGCGTACAAACTTACATATTTTGTAATTTTATTGTGTAAGAGAACTTGTTTTTCAACTAAAATCTTAAGTGTGTTCTTGAGTTATTTTGTATGTAGTGCAAATAATAAACGGCGGTGCGGAACCTGGTTGGTGTGCGAGGTCGACTCGCATTTGGCCGATTTTTTCTTTGTTTTATATAAGTACACAGTCCAGCACATCAAACTACAACAATATGTAAAATTTATTTGATGGATTTTAAACTTAATTACAAAAAATAAGGTTTATATTCAATTGCCTTGTGTCTGGGTGTTGTTTATCCAAGATTGTATTTAAAAAAAAATATTTGTGTATGTATATCAGCTATCTGACACCCATAGTACAGGGTCTTCCTAATTTGGGGTCAGATGGCAATGTGTGAAATGTCCCCACATATTATTATTATTAAATGGGAAAATTTGACAGTTTGGTATGGTTTGATGTGCTGTCGTCTGTACATGATTCTGTTGTCGGTACGAATTTTATTGTAAGGAAATTCTATACAAGGCGAGATCAGCTTATACTGGAAATGTATAGATTGATGTGTAGCCGTGTGTACCTACGTGATTCTCCTGTCAATACTTAGAGCTCCAATTCAGTTTAGTACGTAAGTGCAACTGTTATTATAATTTAGAGGGTGTGAGCCTGGACATCTATCATAAAGGGCGCGAACCCAGTTAAGACTCCAATGGCCAAATTAGGTAAGTCTCATGCTGTCTCTATCACTTTGTCAAGCCGCGAATACACATGAATCGCACAAAAGCATGCCAGTTACTGGTAAGAACGAGCTACTGGCATGTGAATCGAAATTCTGCCAGTAGCTCACGTGCCAGGACAAAGCATGCCAGGAGATCGCAGCTTGATTGTTTTTTTTCCCTCGCGGGGAAGTGTGGAGCGACACTCGCATTCCAGCTACAGGCATACCAAACACGTCGTAACGTGTTTGCTAGTAGCTTGCAGCCTTTTTGTCAAAAGTTTTGTGGTATTTGTTCTTTTTTGCTGGAGTATTCGCTGAATATAAAAAATAGCTCGTTGGGGCAACGAAAAAACTTATTTTTGTTATACAACGGTGAAGATCTATTCCACAAACACGGTTGCTCACGATAGAGACAACCGTGTTTGTGGAATAATTCTTCACCGCTTTAAACAAATAAAATAGTGCGCGAGAATGCGTATAAGGTTTGTTACTGATGCCGATTCCCTTGTTCACAAACGAAACTAAAATTAGAGAATTGGCATCTCTTACTACCAGGCAGGTGATGAAAAGGACGGCGACAGACAAGAACTAAGTTAGAGATGTCAAATTAGTTTTTTCCTTTAACTTCGCCAAGTTTTTAATCAATAAGTTCTGAAATGACAACTATTATTATATGAACATTTTAGATCAACTTAAATTGACAGCTCTTATTAATATATGTCTCTTTCTTGTTTTATTGGATAGAGAAGATATAAACAGCTTCAAATAGTGAAGAGAATTGGTACCGCTGTCGGCTTGATTTTAGTAACTGGTGTATGTATCACGCACAGGCATGTGTATCGCTGCTTCACAGAATGCCAGTAACTGGCATGCCGGTTTACCAGTACCGCAATTTGCAGGCATGTGTATTCCGGCCTTCAAAGTGACTGTGACAGTAGGGGCTTAACGGTATTTTAAAATTGAGTGAGTATTTGGCCACAAATCTCACAAAGATTAGAATATTGCTATAACTTAATTCTATAAACCTAAACTGCACCCTGTTAAGAGAAATAAAATCAATGTAAGTACTTATTATTCTTATATTTTTTTTAATAACGTTGCCCCATACTAGGGATTACTCCCATGTGTCGTGGGTGCGTTTACAACCATATAAACTCACATACACAAACAGCCAGACCCGGATCAACTACCTGTAGGCCATACAAATATTTGTTCCGTGCGGGAATCGAACCCGCGACACGCAGTGCAGCAGTCGATCGCCCAACCACTGCGCCAACCGCAGTGTCGTCACGTCACGTCACGTTTTATTTGAGTTGACACCCAGATTACCACCCATTTTGTAACAATATTTTTTTTATAAAATTAAAAAAAAAAATGTAAAAAATTCTAAAAAAAAATTCTAAAATGTATTATTATAAAATCAAATTCGTAATCAACATAATTAACAAAAAGTTGAATACTAAGTTTTTTAGATGTAATTCGTACTCACAATTCTATAAGGCTCCTATTGCTTTCACGATACTTCTCGATTTTTTTCTGTATTTCTGCCCACTGTTTGTCAACTAAAGGAGTCACCTTGTCTTCAGGGAATGGGATCTTAATAGATGAATACGCGGCTTTAAACTTGTCAACAATCGCTGTATCTGGGACTATCTTCTTATACGCATCCCAGTTAATTTTTGGCGGATCTGCAGGGTTTGCCATCATGCTACAAAAGTAGAGTAGAGAGTAGGTACCTAAGTATAAATGTAATCACCTTTTTACTTGTAATTAATATCATTGGATATGAACCCGTGTGGTGCCGGCAGCGAATAGCACCATCCCATTTCTACCCGTGGGTATCGTAGAAAGCGACAGAGGGATATTGACCAGGGGATGGGCAGCAGCGTCCTTCTGAGTACTATAATAGCTACTGCGATCGCCAACATGCATCGGCCAAGCATGGCGATTACGGCTGAACCCCCTTGGGGGAGACCTATGCCCAGTAGTGGGCGTCTAAAGGTTGTAATGATGACGATGATGATGATGAATATGCAGACAGATGGAGATGCAGAGAAAGCAATGGGTATGGTTTTAAATAGTAATTTAATTAAAAACCATATTTTTTAAATTGTATCCCAATGACATATGTCATGAAATCGGCGAATGGAGATTTACAATATCCCTAAGTAGATTTATTTGTGCTTATTTTAAAATATTACTTGTCGTCGTCATTGACAACGATAGTAGAGTACCTACCTACAACAGTACAACCAAAACAAAATGTAAGTAGATATTACCGTTGCAGATATGCATCCGACTTCCTCTTAAAATCCCAAAAATGATGTAGTTGGTCGGGCGGCACTCTCTTTTCAATTGCTGACCAATCTGTGGTCAGTTTTGATATTCTTTTGGCCATTTAAATTAACGATGATATTTCTTCGATTTTGAATTAAAACTGTCAATTGGTGTCAAGATGACAATAAACAGAATTTATATGCACTGACTTGTATCTATGGACGGGCTCAACTGCGAGTAAAACAGTTGCCTCCTTGAGAAAAAAAGGCCACAGAATAGTTCACGATTCCATGCATTGCATACGATTATGAACCTAATATCAATTGACAACGGATACTCAAAATGGGGAACGGGATACTTTCTGACAGGCAATTGTTTCATTTTAGAAGGTAAAGGCAACCTAAGAGGGCATCTCGTAAAGAATTTATTTAGCGTTATGAATTTATGGGCATAGTTTTATGTCATCTGTGAAGCATTGGCAAAGAGAGCTGTGAAGCCATGATGGCCCACAGTGGCTCTTCTTCGGTGATTTGTTGAATAACATATCATCATTGTGAACTTCAAAACATTGGAGAATTCAAAACTGTTTCAACCTATAATTTCATAATAATACCATCAAAATTTAAAATATAAGTCAAATAAAGGTTTTCTTCAATGAAATCAAGTAGAAAATGATCGGGTCGGGGGTGGGTCGGTCGCGCGACTTCACGCGGTGCAGGACATCAGGGGGCCAAGTCTGCTATTTTTATAATTTCGTCATTCCTACACGATCCCATTGTCATTTTGCTAAAAGTTCGTAATCTGCTAAATTCATAATGGTCGATCATTGGTCGGTCGAATTAAAAGCAATGACTGCACAATGACGTTCTAATGGTAGTTCACTGATCAAACGAACTGTCAAAATTTTTGCAGATTAAGTCAATCATCCAGTTGTCATTTTGTACGAGATTACCATTCTATATCATTTTTTTCAATGGCGTGTCAGTGGTTGACCATTGGAAAGTCATAATGACGCCATTATATTAGTAGATTACGAAACTTGTCAAAATTAACTATTATGAAACCAATGATAGATCATTCTGACACTATTGTAATAGCAGACTTGAGGACCAGACCGTTATGCCAAATTACGTGCTTATGGGCTCATGTTCCATAGGTCGAAAATAATTTACCTATTTTAAAAGCAACCGTACTGCTTTGACTCCGACTTTGGGTTGGGTCTACACATCAAGGCAACATCTGGTTTTTGCCGACCTGCTAATAAGTGTCTACCACTATCTTGTTATCGGAAAATCTTAGGGCCGCTAAACGTAGAAGCAGGTTGGTACATTTGGTTCGATATTTTCAACTGAGGACCCAACCGAATTTAACCGACCCGCTTAAGTATTATAATGACCCTCACTTACCTACTGTTTTAGATTTACCCACGTAACAGTAGAAGTTTCTATTTGATTAAGTATCTAAAAAGTTTTACTATAAGTATCCGTTATTCTGCATTTTGTCATTTTTAGCACGGGTTAACATAAAAAAATCCAACTTTGATCTGAGAAAACAAGAATTAAAATAAACGAAACTTGCTTGTCTCACGAGACTAATAAGATCTGATTACTATAAAGGGTTCATTCCTATGACATCAACATCGCTTCTAGATATTATGCTCTATTTATGTTACTTATTACGTACCTACTGATAATTTTATCAGTTCAGATTAGATAGCGTTGTCATTTTGGATGGTCATACGATTTGCGAAGCCTTGTTAGTCGGTTTCAATTATTCAGTATCGTGATGCGTAATATTCGGTCTTTATTTGTTATTGTAAGTAATTAAAGTATTTGTCCGGTTTTCCTCACCGTATTTTTGATTCAGTGTAATTAATTAGTTGCGAAAGTGTAAAAAGTCCATTTTACATCGTTTTTCATTCGTTGTTCGAATTGTGCGTGTGATAATTGCTTTGAAGAACATTATTAATCTTGGTACGTACACAAGTGTTCTTACTATGACTTCATCATTATTAACTGCAAATATGACTATCATATTAGCATCATATTCACTTTTTATGAAGTAAAAGAGAAATTGTTATGTTCGGGACAGTATGCAATACTGTTGCTGTTAATATCTGGAAAATGACACCAATGCGTATTGGTCAAGGCGTACGATTTGTCGAACCTTCATTCAACCCTAGGGTAACCAAAATACCGATAAACATAGACATTG
Source organism: Charanyca ferruginea (assembly GCA_947361185.1). Taxonomy (NCBI): domain Eukaryota; kingdom Metazoa; phylum Arthropoda; class Insecta; order Lepidoptera; family Noctuidae; genus Charanyca; species Charanyca ferruginea. Next base: position 13,490,364 of record OX376076.1, read on the forward strand.
CACCCCATTCAAGTTGAAACTTCAAACAAATGACTAGACATCCTCTTCAATCACTGACTCCTAATTTTGGAGACTTGAGGGAACATTTAAAGCTCGGGGGCTATCTATCGGCTTCCCCTTTTCCACCCTTGCATTCAAATGAACAAATCGACACGCCGCTTCAATTACAAGACAATAATGTCTGGTGGTGTCACATCGTGCCGTATCCGGCGGATATTAGCCATAACGACAACGTCGCTGCCGGCTTCAGACGAACCGAATTCTGACGACACATTTAGTGTATAAAATGTTCTGGCGATTCGACGAACAGCAAGTCATAGACTAAAAATAATATGACTGATAACTTTTTTGAGTGTACTTTTAGAAACTTTTTTCGCGGCTAGGTACTAATTATTTTGCCAGTATTGTTTTGAATTACGAATGAATTCTTATCCGCACATGGAACTACATAAAATACAAGAGCTTTCAAGTTTACAGCTATTAATTCTTTTGACATAAGATACCATCCTCATCAGAGCATCCTCACAACATTAAAAAAAATACATGATTCCTCTTACGCCGTTTTACAAAAAACAAATGACGGATAGCACGAGTACCTTGATAGAACAGGTTCACCCATAGAAACATAAAAAAAGTTCTTATGTTCACCATATCCAGGCTTCGACTAATTTGACGACTCCTCTATTTCTTTCAACTTTATAGCATGTGAGCAAGACAGAAAGATATTGATAGTCGAATATTGGCGATAGCTGGCCTGCTTGCGGTTACCGAAGCCTTATTACGGGGGCTTGATGGAGCGACGCGACGTTGCAGCAACTGGTAGTCATAAAAATAAATGTTGATGGGTGAACGGTAGCGAGACGCGAAGTACCTATATATTTTATAGGCAAATAAGAAACATTACTTTTTGTAGCTTGGATCTTTGGATATTATTTCGATTTAGTTTTACGGCTTTTGGAGATTTATTTCTTCATCGGCCTTTGAATTTTTATTCATATAATTTTTTATTTTTTTATTTGTGAATCGATGTAAGAATATTTATCGGAGGAGACGTAGGAGATTAGGTGTACCTAGCCAAGATCCTGTTAGATAATGTGAATTGTCAGTTTGAACAGTTACAATAAGAGCCATATTTTTAGACAAGAAAAACTTTGTTTAAAGAACCTGCAACGCCGAGAGATCCATTTTAAGTACTTTAGAGAAAATAAATAAATTACTGTCTCCCTTGTGAGGTACACAGTGTCCTCAAGACTGTTGACATGACTCTTAGAGTTTTGTTGACATTTTTTCACTATTGTGTCGGCTAATTTGACAGTTGAGTTCATATTGTGTCCTCTTTAACAGCACAAAGCATAAACCCCGATTGATAATATAAATAGTTTATTACACTTATTTAGGGTGTCCCCTTGTTTCGCAGACAGAAATTTCATAGAATTTCGTTTCCCAGAAAATGTTTAACATAATATTTGGTTCTCGTATTTTTATTTCGACTATGTTTCAAAGACTATTTACTTCAATGAAAAATATTTTACAGAAACACAATTCAATGAATTTTTAATCACATTTTTTTGTTTAACATAATTATCAAAAAGTAGAATTCTTTTTTAACGAATATTGTTTGTTTGTTTTATTTTTCCATGGAATTTATTTCAACGAAAATGTATAGATATAAATAGACAAAAACAAAAATGTTGTCTTAAAAAGTCAATATGTTGTGCTACCAAAGTTCATGACAGAAACGAATCGCTGCGAAACCGACCCCACGTAGTCTTGTCTGCCCTACACCTAGAGTGTAATTTAAATCTGCGTAGGCGTGGAGGGGCGAGGCGGCCCGCGAGCTGAGGAGCAGGTGGTTTTAACGCCCGCCACCGCGGCTGAGGCTGGCCGGCGTAGCCGGCCAGTAAGCCGAAGCTGCGGTGGTGAGCGTGAATACCATCTGCGACGATAAGCTCGCGTGGGACCGCCGGAGCCCCGCAACGCCGGAGCCGTGACAGAAGCTATGCCTGCTGCATGTTGCATGCTTGCTTACATGCTGCATGCTTGCTTGCACGCTACATGCTTGCTTGCATGCTGCATACTTGCTTGTACGCTGCGTGCTTGCTTGCATGCTGCATGGTTGCTTTCACGCACGCGCAGTAAGTTTGGTTAGAACTGAGAGTCCCATTCTTGGGAATAAATTTTATAATAAATAAAAAAATTAAGAATATTTGATTTGTTATTCTATGATATGATAATTCTAACAATAAACTTTATGTGAAACAAAAATCAATGATTTGAAAATCTTGAAAGTAAGTATTCTGCGTATGGATTGTTCTATGAAACGATATTATTAGAAAAAATTTATTTGAAAACAAATTCTAAAAACCTATTAGCTATGAAACAACGTACAACCCTTATTTAGACTATCCCATTTGGAGCTCGCTTTAATACTATAGAAATTATGATTTAAGTCGTGAAAAACTGGCGTGCTAAATTAACCGAGTGACGATTTTACAGAGTTCATATTGTTATTGTTATTTTGCTAACTTAGTTCTTTTTCCTGCAGCCCCAGCACCATGAAGCTGGAGTGGGCCGAGAGCGAATCGGACTACGGTCTGGAAGAGGCTGCCTTTTATGAGGGGCCGCCGATAGCCGCGCCTCCGCCGACCAAACATGTGTCGTTCAGCTTGAGACTTGACCTGGTATGTATACATTGATATGTAGGAATGTACGTCGTGACACAATTAAAAAAAAAAGGATTGCTATTCCATTCAGATGTCAAATTTTCCCCATCAGTTACCTAGTTACCTAGAGCTTGCCAGTGATAAACGCGCCTGATCGATTGTTGGTCACAATCGAGTCTACGACTAGTCGGCGCCTTTTCTGTTGATTTCGGCGCCCCTAAATGACGGCGCCCGGTGCGACCGCACCGCTCGCACCGCCCTAGGGCCGCCACTAGGGCGGGTCGCTAGTGTATAATAAACTAGCTTTTGCCCCAGACTTCGCCCGCGTTATCGTGGATGCAGACAAAGTCGCGGATTAACTTCACACCAAATTTCATCAATACCTGTTTCATCGTGAAAGTGTAACAGACAGAGTTACTTTAGCATTTATAATATTAGTATGGATATGGATAAAGCACAGTATAATATTAGTACTACTGCCGTACAGTAGCGACACGCTCCGCCTCCCTCCGAAACATTGTTCCTCACCCTCAACCGCGCCGAACCTGCTCTCAAAACTGCTTTTAGTTCTCGCGGCGCGTAGACCCGTACACACACGCACGTATTGGTGCAGTCTGTTATTTTGGTTGTAGTGTAGGTAATTAAATCGTTTCGTTTGTATGGAGTGAGGTAGGTGTGATTAATGTATGGAAGTATGGATGATAGATCAGGAGGATCTACAATCATGTACTGAATCCATGGTCACCGTTTACGTCACGATTTCCTTTTCACCTTGTAGATTTAGTAAAAAGAAAACTCTTGGTCTTGACAAAAGGATATATTTTACAATAATTTTGTGAGGCAGCAAGAGAATACTTAGGTAGCTCCTTGTCAGTCCTCAAAGTTTGTAATCAATTTTCTCGCTGTGTGTGATTCTTGATAGGTCAGAACTACAAGGTAGGCAAGGGCGTCGCCAAGGGGGGGCGGTAGGGGCAGCTGCCCCCCCCTAGAGATTCCAAAAGGTTCATGTGCCTTTGACTGTATTTAAAATTCATACTTTTCCTATCCACCAAATATCAATTTGCCCCCCCCTAGGCCATCAGCTGGCGAGTCCTGGCGACGCCCTTGAAGGTAGGCAACTCATATTAACGTCACACAGTCATGTATAGATAATAAACTAAAATGTGCCCAGCCCGCCAGGGTCACGACTACATGACAGGCTTCTATATGTAATTCCATAGAGTAGAAATTCGTAGCTTGGCGCCAAGGGCACGTTTTTGCTTTGTTGCCCTAGCGGTCAAAAGGTTAAACCGCATGACGACCGCCTCAGCCTGATACTCCAGTAGGTCGATTCTGTAAAATTCAACAACTCGCATCTCACATCGCTATACACTCTGACTTCGCATAACGTTCAAAATGACCTTGATATATTTGACACATTGATTCGGGTTCGAGTGCGAAGTGAGCGTCGAAGTGACGGGGAAATTACCTTACAGAATGCCACTTCTTACGTCATCTCATACTTTATCTGTCAAAATCTCCCTGTCAATTTAGTTCAACTCGCTGGCACGCTCGCAAGGGTGGCGCTAGTGTAAATTCGAATTATCAACCGAGTTTTTAGAATGCCAATCAAGAAACTCACAGCGGATTCATGTTCGAAGTTTAGAATGAGGCCTTACAGAATCACCCCAGGTTGAGGAGGAGAGATCCAAAACTGTATTTTCTAAAAGAGCTGCCTGAAAGTACACTGTAGTGTTAAGTGCATAGTTAAGTTATCAGATCAAAATCAGTCAAATCAGCAATGCGATGTATGCTTATTTCATGGCTATAAAATCTAGTAGATACCACTGTAACCAGTCTGCTTCTAAAGAGCATTTGTAGAACTTGTGTATGTGAGAAGTTACTTATAAATAAAATAATGTTTTTGCTACACGCACACAACCACTTTTTTCCACTTACTCCCATTAAATGATCCAGTCCAAACAAGGTTGCATACGCGGAGTTATGGAAACCCGTTAGGATTGATCCAGTAGGCACTTGAAGGCCTTTTCAAAACCACTATTAACGTTAAATAAAATGTTCTTTGATGTAAACATATTCTCATGTTCCCAGAATCAAATTGCCTTAACAGAATTCACATCAAACAACGAAATGCCTATAAACAATAATTGATGCGTTTCATTCATAAAAACATGTGTTTTGGATTCGTTTAAGATTAGTTTTGGTGGCCTTTGTGTCAAAAGTTCACAGGCCTTCTTCAATGTCAACCGCCAACAGCTGTATGAGAACTTGGAAATGGCGCATGACAAAGTGGGATGGGCTGGTGTAGTTAATAGTAAAATGTATGCGTAAAATAGGTAGCAAACTAACAATGTTGTACATTTGAAATCCATGTTCATGAATGTTCCATTCCATGTTTGGTTGGTCACTTACTGAGCTAGATTACTTATTAGTTCCATTGATATGATAAGCAGAAGATGCTTTATCAATCAAACATTAAGCAATACCTTGGATAAGTCCAAGGTATTGCTCAATGTTTGATTGACAAAGCTAATAAGATTTAAAGAAAGAAGTTCTAGCAGAGTAAGGTTATACAACAAACCAAATAAAAGAACCAGAAGTACACAGTTCTTGGGTCTATATTCAAAATTTCAATAGACGTAAATTTGATGGACACGGACTGATAGTTCCATCAGTACCCATGTCAGCATTTAATATAGTTCTTATTCGGGCGGCAAACGAAGGTTTTTGTTAATGTTTCACTGTAAAAGTTCGCGTGTTTAGGGTGGCGCAATGGGGGTAGAAGATCGTCAAGTCATAAGTAGGCACTTGCTCATTAATTTACACCCACTTTATAAATAAAATGCTAAGAACTTCCGAGCACCGGAACTGGGTATAAATAAGGTAAAAGTACTTTAGAAAGTACGAACGAAGGCGCTTATATTTATCAATGATCTCTTAGTAGGTACTGATTAAGAAATGAGAGGAAATCAAAATGGACTTGAAAAAGCAGTATCGTTTATGCTAAACGATTGGTTTTCTTTAGAAAACTGGCCACGGCAAGTGTCGAGTTGGCACTGGCCCATATATCGACGCGGTTTCGTTACAATGTTTACAAACGCGATATTATTTCTGTTTTAAAGTTCACTCAGGTGTCTGGAAAAAAATAGATAGAAACCTACTTACTTAATTATTGATTATCATCATAATCTCAGCCGGAAGATGTCCACAGGTCGAGCGAAGGAAGAGCGTCGCCAGGACTCGCCAGCTGATGGCCTAAAGGGGGGGGGGGGGGGGCAAGTAAATATATGGTGGATAAGAAAAGTATGAATTTTAAATACAGACGAAGGCATATGAACCCCCCCCCCCCCTAAGTATAGGCTCTTCCAATCTCGCATCCTGCGGATTTCTGCCACCTCCACTAGGTCATTGACAGACACATTTTAGCCAGATTCCTTAGGACTTGGAACAAATGTAAATCTAAACAAATATTATAAAGAGGAAAGATTTGTTTGTTTGTTACAATTTAAATCAAAAACTACTGGTCCGATTCCAAAAATTCTTTCACCATTACATTACTACATTATCCCTAAGTAACAGGCTATATTTATCAATTAAAAAAATTAGGGATCCTTGAAAAAAATTACGCGGACGAAGTCATGGGCAAAGTGCTAGTCACCAGTAAAATCCAAGTTTGTATGTCATTTACATACATACACACTAGTTACATAGTTTAAAAATATTTAAACCGAAAATAGTCTTTGTTTCAACAACGGATCGATTTATTATTTGTGATCGGGCAATAGATAGTAATCTAAGTAAAACAGAAAGAAGGTCAACGACACTACCCGATTTTAAATTAAAATTCGTAGATTTGACTATCAAATCAGTTTATTAAAGGAAATAACATATGCGTAACAACTGTATTTCTTGTTTTTTTTTATATATGTGTATTAAGAACAGTACACACACATCACTTTGCCATCGGTCAATAGTACCGTATCTGCGCAATAAGCACAAATATATTGCTTAGCCTTTATTAATCAGGAACTGCTTTAGGAACGTCACCCTGTTTTGAAGGGGACTGTACATACCGCGCGCTCTACAAAAGTTAAGGTAATCAACAATCACGTATGAGATCTAAAAAGTTATTTGTCAGGAAACTCACTAACTACGAATATGGATATTAGTGCTCTTATCCCATCCCTAAATTGATCGAGTTTAGGGTAAAAACCGGATAGTTGCCACACTTTTTGAGATTGCTTCACATCTGTCAGTACAAAAAGCAAAATATCTAATTTGTAAAACGGATTATCTTCAAATTAGTGAAAATAGAAAACATTATCTTTGATATTTCCCAGATAGTTGCCTAGTCCATATAAATTACGGTTAGGATAGATACCCCGCCGAGAAAGAGGACATTTATCCCGCAAAAACCTTGATCGCTCCTTGTCTTCCCATGCAATGGCACAGAGACATGCAACACGGTCAGCAAAGTGGTAGTGGTAGAGTCTCAATAGATAAATAAAATAACATTTGATTCATCCACGAAACTAGAGTAAATACAATTGAGGCAACTATCCTGTTTTACCCTATGGATTATGTACTAAAATATAGCTGGATTACTTTCGTACAAAGCGCAAACAATTCGCGGCCTCGTGATTTCTGTTCGCAGTTTTACATTTCCCTCAGAATGTTTCCTTTCAATAATGCTTTTTTCCCGATACTATTTGGGCCATACTCGGGAAATCAGTTTTCAGCTATAGAAACTATTTTGCTGAAAATATTGTAACGCAGACTTTGTGTTTTATGGCAAGTTAGATAAAACTTTTAGTCCACTTTTTTAAGTAGATCCTTTAGAAAAAATCTTGACGCGACGACAGAACAGGTGTAGCGGGCTTAGAACTTTCAACTGGTTCCTTACAAACTAACACTGTAAGTACTATGTCGAGTTGGTTTTCTTCTTAATGAACGTGTCCAACTGTCCATATCTCGTACATGTTTTCATACACGTTTCCTAAAGACCACTATAATCAGCAGAACTCATTTTGAACTGCATACCTAGACTGGTTTTATTTTCAAATGAAAACAGTAGCGTTTTTGTAATTAGTTGGGCGTAGAAACCGGTATATACCAGGCCTTGAAACTCATTTGTAATGTGTATGATTAAGAAAGTAGCACTGTAAATAATTTATATTTATGTTCGAGTGTGTTTTGTTTATGCTTTTTTACAGTGTTAAGGCTGCACAGGGGTCGAGTTTAGTCCGTTTTAATTTATTTTAATGGAACTGTGAAAATAAAGCTACAGTATTTAAAGATATTAATAGGTACATTATAGGAACGCTATGTCAAGAAAAAATATTGTTATAAATCCTACAGTAGCAGAAAATCACTCATTCAGGCGATAAAAAAACCTTTTCAATAATTAGCACTTGGATAAAAATTTCCTATAAGAAAGCTATTTTGTTGTGTATACCTACTTAACTTGACACAAATGTCACCTTCGTCACGAGGGTATAACTCTGGTGTCCTTACATCCCCGGATGTGTCGCTTCGGACCACTGGACCGTAAACTCCCTGATCAACTTGCACTGTCGTTTATTTTTAATAGGATATTGTTCGTACATTTATTTTCATTACTACGTATTATTTTTACTAACTAGGTATATAAACAAAAGGTTCTACGTAAAACTCATGATATTATATAACACAAAAGTGTGGTAAGAAAACAGCATGAAGAATTCAAATTGTCAAGGTCTAGCACGATATTCGTTGCTAGTCAGGGAAACCAGTCTGTTTATAATAATTAACAAAAACTAGACTACAGAAAAACATCTAGACGTACACAACATGCAAATAATAAATGCATTTACAAAGACGATTAGCTTCTCTATCTGTCTGCCAGTATTCAGCGTTTCAATAAGTTTTAACAATAAAGTAGTTTATTTTATACATCACGGTATACACGGTAAAAATCAATCAACGACTAGAAGAAAGGAGTATCGAAAACAAACTCGAGTTCTTATTTCAAAGATCCTGCGCTAGTTTCTTCTTTTTTTATTTTTAATCCTGTCCGTGACACTGACGCTAAGCTGCACTAATGAGTTTCGACATTAGCTGAGTACGACGAAAAACTGTTGGAACTTTTTACGAATGGGTTACAGAGGATTGTATTATTTTCAATGATTACTCCAGAGGGTTCATGTGACGAATTGGTTGGGAATAATATTATACGAAACGTGATTATCGTAGTCGGGAAGGATAAGTTGGTTGCTGAGTCTTAATCAAAATGATTAGAACTTAAAATCCATTAAAAATAGATTCTGTCAAAAGATTTGAATAAAATCATTATGAATTTGTACTACAGTTTTAGAATAAAATATTACAAAATGAATTTTTAGAGAGCAAACCAAATAGGCGCCCCGGATTTTTATTTAAGTACAAACTATACTCATAACCTGAAGCTCTATCATTAAACCATATTAAGAAATTCTCGTTACTAACAGACAGGGGTGAGATAAAATTATGCCATTAACACTTTCATTCAGTGAGTGCAACCATAAAGAATAATAGCTGACGTGATTTACGTGTGCTCTTGTCAGCAACTAGCTCAGAAATGACTGAGGAGTCGAAGAATTCAAATGAAACATTTTTTATCAATCTGGAATATTATTTTATTAACTTTTTCTGTAATTCAGAATCATATAAAATTGTTTTCATTTTTTTCTAATATCTTTGTCATACATTTTCTTGAACTTGAATGATATCGGGCTGAGATTATGTATCTCGAGTAGGCAAATAAAATGTTTGTAGGTGCTTAAATAGAGATTTAATCTATCTGAGTTGAAAACACATTGTACATTAAATTATCGTGTAGACTGCTGCTCGGCAGAAAATAACTTCACCTAACAATTTATAGCAAAAATGTAATGTTATAGAATTATTTATGTAATAATATAATTAGAAATGATCCGGTCTATCCGGGCGCGTCTCATTAGGGAGAGCTAGGCGATTTCCGGCTACTAATTAAAGGGACGATGCTAGCTACGTCCGCCTAGCAGGATATGACATATTTGTCGTGATTTTTCTGCGTACCTATTATGTTTATTTTGTTGGTGGTTGGACTGTGTCGTTCGCAGTCGTTGATCTAGTGGCCGCAAGTACTACTGCTGAACATAAGATCCTGGATTTAATTTCGGGAATAGCAAAGGGTTTTCTATTATAATTTTCTTTGTACGGTCAGCAACAAAAGTCGATTAACTCTGTTACATTTACATATCATGTAAATGACACAAAATAATACGATGTAATCATTTTCAGTATTTCTGGTCATAGTAAACTTCGTCGTAATAAACTTTTGAAATTTATTTTATATTGATTTTCCATCATTTTCGTATTTCATTTAATATTCTGCTTAATAATTATGATTTGACAAGCCCGGAGTTTAGGATATACTTAATATACTTGCCTCCTATTACATACAACTTCAGTATAACTAGCGAAAAGTGGGTGTACTGGGTATTCATCTGCTTAACCCTTCCGCGAAAACAGGCGAATGGGGTAATATTGTAAAGATAATCTTTTCCGTAGAAAATTTTCCTTTTCTACGGATGCCATATTTTAGATGATCTAGCCTAGCCAGTGTAAAGAATGTTAACTACAAAAATAGACATAGGTGACATATTATTACCTTAGGTATAGATTCGAGGAAAATTCCAGTGGAGGCATACTCTGGGCTTTATCGTTTAGGCAATACTTTGTTTATGAAATCATAAAAAGTGTCGAATTGAAATTATTACTTTCAGATTGAATTGCTATAAATAAAAAAGATTGATTTCTTGTATGTTTGATTGTAATATCTAACTCAAAAAATACTAAACCGATTTCAAACAATATCTCACCAATAGGAAGGCATGTTATCCCATAGATTAAAAGGCTGCATATTATTAAGAGCTAGTCAACCAAAAAATACCTAGACTTATAAATAAAGCAAGTTTTAAATAAAACAAATTACATTTCCCACTCGATTGCAACATTACATTATTTTCCTTGAAAATCGTCACGAGAACGCTAAATGTTGATAAAGCCTGATGTGTTCATAATGTTTTGTAAATAACGGTTACGTTATAACTGTGCACGTTTAACTCAGCTCTAATCGGTAATTTTTCACCCGAAACTACTTCATTAGCGTTTGAATACAAGTCTGGCTTCCAAACCTGTTTTTATTTTACCTTTTCAGTAAGATAACCTACTGAATATTTCAACAATAAATATTGAACTGAAATGCAAACAAGTATATAATAAAGGATACACATAATAAGTGTTACCATCCTAAAACTACTAACTACTACACTTACCCGAACCAAACGTTGTCGTTCCAAAATTAAACAACAAAAAACCTCATAATTCACTCTCACTGACAATGGAACACAATTTAATCTACCAATAATTTACTTTTTAACGCCATTTGAAGGGTAATTTATCAGAAGGGGGATCAACAACACCAGATAAATCAGAGCACGTTTAAAAAGTAGCGTCGCTTGATGTAAGGAGACAAGATCTCGACACCACACACGTTCTATAACGATAAACGAGCGACAAATTGACAATTAACCTCGACCATACGTTATTCACATCCCTACTTTTCGTTCGATTTTTGAATAGGCTGTTTATATCTTTCCCTGACGTTTAAAAAGTTTTAAATAATGTACTTTTTTGGTACGCTATATTTTTATGCTCGAGTGCACGTTATTTAGTAACTGTACATTTTGATACTTAGTGCATTACAACTTTTTATTTTTTTCCGAATTAGCTTTATCAATAAAAGATTTCAATTTTTAACCCCCGACGTAAAAACGACGGGGTGTTATAAGTTTGACGTGTCTGTGTGTGTGTGTGTGTGTGTGTCTGTCTGTGGCATCGTAGCTCACGAACGGATGAACCGATTTTGTTTTTGTTTTTTTTATTTGAAAGGTGAATTAGTCGGGAGTGTTCTTAGCTATGTTTGATGAAAATCGGTCCAAGATGGCCGCCGCTACAAAATAGCTAATCACATATTTTTTCACAACTCCATCAATATGGGTATCAAATGAAAGGGCTTCACTAGTAGAATACTTTACACTATGATACATTTCAAAGCCAAAATGACCGGCACCACAAAATGGCGAATTATATATACCAAACGCATTCTCAGGGTCAAAAAAGATCCATGTGACGAAATACAACTTTAGACGTATCTACAACTTCTCAAAACCAGACTAAATTACATTTAAAAACTTTCAAATAAAAATTAAATTAAAAATTTAAAAAACCCCCAACGCAAAACTTAAAAGCAATTATTTAAAAAGTAAAAAATAATTTCTTTTGTTGAGCCATCAAATGTTTGTTCGTTGAAATGGCGCTATAATGTCGCGGCGGGGTACCGCTAAGTCAGCAATAGCTAAATAGGTAAAATAGCGAACTCATGGATTTGCAATGAGATTTGACTTACGCGGTACCCCGCCGCGGCATTATAGCGCCATTTCAACGAACAAACATTTGATGGCTCAACAAAAGAAATTATTTTTTACTTTTTAAATAATTGCTTTTAAGTTTTGCGTTGGGGGTTTTTTAAATTTTTAATTTAATTTTTATGAGGTAACAAAAGTAATTTACTATATTTGTATTTCTTTCATAATTTTTCCTACCACTATCTGCTACGTCGACCGTTGCGGCTACCGGCAGGTCTTGTGGTCAGTTTGACCCCAGCTATATGCCACACAAGGACACCACCCATTGGAAAACCTTATAGTCATACAGTCCCCTTTGTACGCTCCAGTGATTTAGCACTCAATGTCCCCTTTTCCTGACAACGGTCTTACCAAGTTTGTAACGGACACGAACGCTTTGATTTGACGCTATAAGTCTGACTGGAGCTTTTTTATATGGTATTTTATTCGGCGACAAATACCTACTTACATTTACATTTTTGTAGCTAACCTACTTATATTAATTAACTCACAATTAACATGTCTTTGCAGTAAGGTTTGTTACATTCCTAGGTACATTTCTGTACCTACAATAGATTAAATAGAGAACTAAGTATTGGTAAGTTGGATTAATATAGCTGAAAAAAGAAAATCTATGCTAATATTATAAAGCTGAAGAGTTTGTTTGTTTGTTTTGTTGAACGCGCTAATCTCAGGATCTACTGGTCCGAATTGAATAATTCTTTTTGTGTTGGATAGTCCATTTATCGAGGAAGGCTGTAGTATGCAAATAAAATTACTTACACGCAGTAACATTTGTGTCTACGTATGTACTACTAGTTTTACTTTAATTTAAGTTTTTTTTATCCTAATTTAGCGTTAATTTATTTCTAATACATAGTAAGTACTTACTAGCCGGAAGCACAGGTTTAACCTGGTTCAGGCAAATGAGCAGCTGTGTGCTATTGTAAATTCTAAGATCTTTTTTGTACTTATGTCTTTTTGTTAAATTAACAATTATAATTATTAATAATAATTAATTTTATAAAGCTTCATCTACGTCTCTCTGAAAAGAGAAAAGAATATCTCTCGGTAATTAATACAGAGGAAAAAAAATAAGTTTGACGCGTATCAATCGACAGCCGGATAATAAGAGGTGTTCGAGTGAATTGGGATCGTGCCCCCCAATATCGGTAATCACGTGCCAAGACAAAATAGGGGTGACCCGACCCCACACTTTGAACCGAACCAAAATACCCCATGAATGTTTACGGGTTAATCAACGAACACGGCTCAATGGACAAGGAATTCATTATTCTGCCATGTGCATTCAGTTAAGATGTCAAGATTTTGTCCTCTGTGCCACCTAATTAAAAGCGTTTCATTTTGAATTATAGTAATGATTATTTCACCGTTAATGTCCCTGTTATTTAAAAAAGATTTTCGATAAATTTACTTCTTGTTCGAAGTATCAATTAGGTAGGAACGAATTTTGGAAACGCTTTACTTTATTTACCACCTTCACAATCATGTTTATTTGCAACTATTAGAACTTAGTTAGAAATTTGCACTCCAAAGCTACGCCACGTAACTGGTGATTTTTTAGAGTAGAGTAGAGTTTAGAGACACTGCTCTAGTTCGTATATTTATTGCATAGTTTGTAGGTCAGGCCAGCACATTATGCTACAACAATCTGTCAAATTTCTTTGATAGATTTTCAACTCAAATACAAAATTATAAGGTTCATGGCTGGCTTGATGTACAGTCACGAGCGTAAATATATATACAGATTGCAAAATTCAAAACCAATTTTCTCGTGAAATAACTATTAAAAAACTTATAGATAAAAACTATTTTATATTATTTTGGGATCAAAAATGCCCTATATAACCCCACAACATTTCAATCAATAGTTTAGGAGAAAATCAGCTTAGAATGAGACCAACTGTTCTGTTTGAATTTGTATATTTTATGTACTATTTGGGATAGAATTTAAATAGGTAATCGCCTATGCGTAGTTACAGGATGCAGGTAGTTGAGATTCACATTAGATTTAGAAACAAAATAAAAAAAACTTCATAAAATTCTAAATAGCAGTAGGGCCTCATAGAGTCACATCATACCGGAGCGTGAGTAGATTGGCCCGAGGGGACACGCTGATTCGATTTTGACGTTTTTATTGGACCATATTGATATACTTTGTGATTAGGAGATGTGTCATGGGCCACGAGATATTCAATTGAGAAGGGTCATCGAGGGATACGCAGAATTCCTCCTTTTACAGTCAGAAACACGTACCTACGTTTACTATATTTTTTACGGAAAATTAAGGAACAATGTTTATGTCGAAGACGTGAACATGAGACGTGAGACGTGGACGTGAGTAGTATTATTATTATTATTATTATTATTAGTAAGGACTAATAAGGTAACCTTACATGCATGCAAATCCTAATCTACGGTATAACGTTTCAATATACTGGTATTATTATACACCTAATTATTCGGTTCGGCGTATAACTTTTGATATCATTGTATTGAGAATTCCGAAGCGAATGCGTCGACCGACCCGAGTACAGAGATCGAGCTTCGCTGTCTTGGTACAATATTCACGGCTGTCGTTTCCGAAAAACTTTGTGAAACCCTGGTGTACTTGTGTATGTTTGTAGGTACTTGCAAACCTACATTATTATATGTACCTAGATATAACTCATCATCATTTCCCTGCTCTTACTTCAAATTACTTAGGCTCGGCGCAACACGTTTACATTTATGAACCTAGAACTATTTATCTGAACCATCAATATTATTTATTGTAACGTTGTTATGTATGTATTCATTACGAAATATTATAAAACTCGAGCTCACTCGGCAATCTGATTGATAATGATCTCAATAATGCTCTATCATAGATAAAGATTATTATTATTTATTTCGATTATTCGCGTTATTAAGATTATTCCTGCCTGTGTTATTGTCAATTTTGATAACAATCGCTATACTGCCGATGATCAGATTATGTTGTTGAACAAAACATAATATTGGCTTTTATCTTTATTGTTGATAGCGTAGAATTCTGAAAATTCGGATTGTTGCAGGAAAACAGATGAAAAAATACATCGGAAATTAGATAAGTGAAGTCCTAATTATTTTGAAGACTTTATTAGTGTTTTGCATGGTTTAGTTTGTTTACCATAAATTATATAAACAATTTACACAAATCTTCCTACTTTCAGGAAGGTGTATACACACTGGGTCAGAACATTGACTCAGAAATACGACTATCACCGGTTTATGAAAAAAAAAGATGGAACGCACACTATCGTGTCGTATCGAACGTAAATGTTCGTAGCTACTTTTTCGAAATGTGCTGAAAACCTGTAAAAACTATTTCGTCTGTGATAGATAAAACTGACTTCTCAGTGTCCGTACTGCCTTTACAAATGTCCTTTTTCAGTTGACAATATTTAACAATTGATAAAAATACTTACGTATGTGTGTACAGGATAACGCAGCTCCTATTAAATTGAATTACAAAATATTCTCGTTGCGTATTTAAAAATACATTAGTTTCGAAACCTTGACGTTAGCTCAGAGTTTATTTCTTATCGCATAGACTTTATTCTTTTGAATAAGAATGAACATAGATCAAAGGATCTTTTGAACCATTGTGTTGTGAATATTTTTTTAAGCGACGCATGTCCGAACATCGAACGGAAGTGGCTGGTGTGTGGACAGCATACTCGTTCATGTAATGTGGCCCGAGCGATGCGATCACCCCGCTTCACCACCATATATAATAATATCCTCTTTTGATAGACACAGCAAGGTTTTTAAAAGCCTACTTGGTGATTCGGGTGTCTGTCTGTATATGATTTATATTGCCATTTAGTCGCTCATGTTCGTCATATATTATGTGAATGTCTTCGTTTTAACAAATTGTGGTTTGATTTATCAATTCAAAGATGTCCTTCAGTATGTAGAGGTTGCGAATAATGACGATTACACTAGAATTCCTGAATATATTATTCAGTACCCTCAAGTTTTCAGGAGTATTAGATAGCTAAATATAAAACTGGCACGTCATATGCCATTAATTATAACTTTACACAAATATCGTTATATCTATGGTTATAACTATAACGCTGTAGTTTTTCAATTAAAATAGGTAATATGCTTTGTTATTTCACGATCAATACAAAGCAATGTAAACTTTCGCTATTTACCCAAATCGAGTATGGATTTCGAGTCTTTAATTAAGTGTGACAAGTGTGCCGTAAAATGTATTTTTAACCGACTTCAAAAAGACTTCAGAAGGTTCTCAATTCGATTGGTATTTTTTTTATATGTAGGTATGTACACCGATTACGCTGAGATTTATGATCCGATTTGCTGGATTCTTCTTTAGTCTGATGAGGAATGGTTGCCATTTGGTCTCAAAAAAATTTAACATAGTTTGGCCCAGTAGTTTTCATTTTCTGAACATTTTTTTTTTTATGTTTGACCATGCATATCTTTTTTCAGTGTAGTCCGATTTCGATGATTCTTTTTTTAATTGATGGTGTATACCTCACATTTGGTTCCATAAAAAATTCAAGAAAATATTCCACCACTAAGGGTAGAAAATTAAGGGACGTCTGATTTTTTTTGGTGTCACAGTTTCGTAATTAATTTGTATGAAACCTAAGAAGTAGACACTAAAAAGCGATAAAAAAGTTTTTAACAAAAAAGACAACCGCCTTCAAAAAGTAAAAAATAACTTTCAATTCCCAAGTCGGTGGCAATACAAAACAACAAGCAAAACCAAAGCCTTTTTAAACAAAACACTTCCATCATCTACTATACTAATCTATACTAATACGAATACGAATACTTAATTAATACTTAATATTATAAACCTGAAGAGTTTGTTTGTTTGGTTGAACGCGCTAATCTCAGAAACTACTGGTTCGAAGACTGGTACAGCAAAACGGCTGCAACTGTTGCGCAGCAATGAAACAGCAGACGAAAACCTGCATAGATGGCTTTGGTATTATTTAAACTACCTAACATATTTTATAAAAAAAGTTATTTACCTATCATATATTCATATAATGCCTAAAAAAGAACTCTGCTCTTTTTGGAGTCTGTTACAGCAAAACGTCTGTGACTGTTGCGTAGCAATGAAACAATGGATTAAAACATGCATAGGTTGGCAACGAGTAGGTTTGTAATCAATGAACAAAACCGTGCTAGGGAATCAAGCGTTCAACGTTTTCAGCGTTTGCCCCCACAAAATTCCCGAACGTTTGCGAATCGTGAACGGGGAATCAAGCGCTAAACGGTCCCACTTTTAGCCTCACGGAATTCCCGAACTTTGGCGAACCGTGAACGGAAATCAAGCGTTGAACGTTCTCAACGTTTGACTTTACAGAATTCCCGAACTTTGGCGAACGGAAAACGAGAATAAAGCGTTTCTCACCGTTCGGCCTAACAGAATTCCCGAACTTTGGCGAACCGAGAACGGGAATCAAACGCTGAACGTTCCCACCGATTAGCGCAACAAAATGCAAAAATAAACCTAAAATAAAAGTATTAGCGATAAAATATCGAGTAGGTACGCAGCAATACTAATTAGATACCTACATACCCACATTTTATAAAACCCCAGTACTTACCCATTTCCTTGTTATTTCTGTTTCCGGGACATTTTTTACTATAGTTCCACACTTACTGATTATTGCGTGATGTACAGACGCCAGTACATTATGTCATACCAAACTTATTTTTTTTTCAATTGAATATCAACCAATTTTTCTTGTAATAAAATTGAAAATCTATCAAAAAAAATTGACATAACGTCGTAACTTGATGTGCTGGCGTCTATACCTATAATAGCTTCTCATAGTAATGTGCTATAAAATAATGTAAGTTATTTATACTCTAAAAGTAATGAAATACTTTCAGTATTTTCTTTCTCAAATTTTCGCGGGTGAAACCGCGGGGCACTGCAAGTGTGCTATAAAAAAATGTAAGTACCTATTTTATACTCTTAAAGTAATGAAATACTTTCAGTACTTTTTTTCTCTAATTAACGCGGGTAATTAATAATCAATACAATAATTATGAAACGATTATTAACGTACAAAAATACAGGCACATTATTAATTACCCGCGTTAATTTGAGAAAAAAAGGACTGAAAGTATTTCATTACTTTAAAAATACAGGCACTAGAGTACCTGTATTTTTGTTAAGTACAGAATGTTTTTTCTAAAATAATTTCATGTAAGCTTTGCATCGCAACATGATTAAAAGTAGTACTTAAGTACCTACCTTTTGTTAATTACTTACGCCCGTGAATTTTTTTACATATCCCATACTTTTTGATGATAAAATATAGCCTATAGCAGGGATAACATAGGTTCCCATTACGCGAAAGAATTTATAAAATCAGACCAGGAGATAAGCCCGATCGCACACAAACTCAACTTTATTTGTAATATTTATTAAAAACTAGCTTTTGCCCGCGACTTCGTCCGCGTGAATGTCGGTTATAGTGAATGCAGTCGAAGTCCCGGTTAAAAAGTAGCCTATGTCCTTCCCCGGGATTCAAGCTATCTTTATGCCAAATTTCATCAAAATCGGTTCAGCCGTTTCATCGTGAAAGCGTAACAGAAAGAGTTACTTTCGCATTTATAATATTAGTATGGATAACATTGTTTTATACTAGGTATAAAGAAAGTTCTACGAAAAAAGATAAAACTTGGTTTTTCTCATACACGACCATTTATCAGATAAGAAACAATATTTTGGTCATAATTTATCAAAATATTTTAAAGGATTTGTGTTATAATTATACTGATATGGGTAATATCTTTGAGATCTTATTATCTATCGGTGATACGGTTGATTTCCGATGAGCGCAGTAAGGTTGTGACTTTATTATGTCGAGTACCGTACAGGATAGGACGTGGTTACATAAGTATAGAGACTGTACTTAGTTACATTAAAAAGAGCTTTTAAAAAGATTTTATCTTTAAAATCGTTTCATAAATTCACAGTGAAACTAAAGTCTTGTGAAAATTACGTGTTTTTGTATGTTGAAAAGTGAAAAACAAATGAAAGTCAATAAAGAACAAAATTATTTTTGGTTAGTGTAGTCTTACTCTAAATCTGAAAAAATATTGTAATAATTGGATTTATTAGTCGAACACGACATCGGTACTGCGCGATCCTAACGAAAAAATATATTTTGGCATAGTGTTATCGTGAAAAGCGAGGTAAACTTCTCATATATTATGATAAGTTAAGACTCAGCCTTATAGATCGGACCAGTATCAGTTAGCCAGTGTTATCGGACTTTGCCCCGTTTCGAGCTTTTACGACAACCTTAAATAAAGCCAATCTTCTA
Source organism: Charanyca ferruginea (assembly GCA_947361185.1). NCBI lineage: Eukaryota > Metazoa > Arthropoda > Insecta > Lepidoptera > Noctuidae > Charanyca > Charanyca ferruginea. Next base: position 13,509,864 of record OX376076.1, read on the forward strand.
CCTCCCTCAAAGGATATTTGTATTTCCAGTGCGATGAGGGTGGCGGCAACGCAGACGGCATCAAGACTGAACCCCCAGAGGCGGAGGAGCCCCGCGCCATGCAGAAGGTGCCTTCACTCTCCGATCTGTCGGACCCTGAGGCTTCTCTAGGTAAGTCTAAAGCATTAATAAGTTTTAATTATTGCGGACGGAAGTAGATTGTGTTCTTATTTGATAGTCATCGAGGTTGATGTTTTGTGTTCTTATCAATTTATTCGAAAATGTGAAAATCATTCAAGAATTGTAACCTTGGACAAGTATTTATATACCTACACTTGGTATGCACTTGATACGCTTTGAGTTAGAGTGTTTCCTTGAAATTCATGAAATTTTAGCTTAAACATGGAGAAATCTCAAATTGCACTACCTGCATAAGATTTGAAATACGAAATGACATTTTCGGTGTAATAAAATACTGAATCCAAAAAAATCAAATTGATCTCTAAATCAAAGTAATATTTTATTTTCATTGCTGTTTCATTGTTAACTAGTTAAAAGCTTATTTTAAAGTTAATTAACAGTCCAGCTGGCAATATTAACTCGTATCATTAACTGCTGGTTTCTGCGCCAAACACTCGCCAATTTGGCTAACTGTCAGTATTCCGTCATAGTCTGTTATTAGTTTGTTTATTAAGAATACTTTTCAATTATTCCAGAATATTCTCTCATGTCTCTGTCATCGTTCGGTTATGTTTACGACTTATTTTTAACAAGACTATAAATAATCGAGCTCACTCTTTAGAATAATTGAATAACGTGAGAGATAGCAAATACAAATTGTACCTACTTAGAATTAATTTCTAATCTTATTAAAATTTGTTTCTTTTCGCGACACAGGCGAACTTTGTCCGTTGTAATTGTTAACCTTTAAAAATCCAGTTGAAGTCTACTTTGTTAATTAACTTTTGAAAAATCATTTGATTGTTCACATGTTCTTGAATGCAACAGCGCAACAGCTTATGTTTACGTACTGCTAAACAAAACAAAAATTCAGAGTGTGCAAAACTCTTACAACCACAAAGAACACTTACATAACAATCTTTTAAGAATCTCGTTCTTGAACCGTTCACTCGTTGACGTGCCAATCGTTTAGACTAACAACTCTAATAACGTTATCCAGTGGAAGTGGAAGGTTGAGTTGATGGGGCGATCTCCTCCCTCCGGTAAATCACTGAGGAGCGGAACTGGGTCGGCCATGTCTGCAGTCTCCGGCGCAGCATCCTGTACTGACTTTGTTGCCAACTTGCTCACCTCCGCCGGAATTGACGGATTCTTGTCTTACGATATGACGGTTTCTGTATTGTCTTAAAAGTTACTAGCGTCTTCAAAACCGTCTGTGTAGTGCTAGTAATTGGTGACACACCGACCATTAACAGAGAACAACATTATGAACACCTTTAGAATGTAAAATAAAATATGCTTATTACTCTACCAATGAAATACACTTTAAGGATATAATAATATTAAACGTTTTTAACCCAATAGCTAACGATATTAGAAAAGTTGCTTTTAACTATTATACTGTAACTGAAGTTCTTGAAACTGGGTTGATTAGGTACCAAGTTTAGGGTTATTTTTGAGACTTATTGCTTGGCTTCAAATCCGTGCTTGGCTTAGTCGACGAATAACCGTTCCGTCCGCAGCATGGACGTTGCGACTCGAGACTTGTAATTTTTCGATCACTTTCGTAATTTTTTTCTCTAAAGGAAATCATTTTATTTTCTACTTTAATCAATAACTATAATATATTACTATTAGCAGTACAGAAAGCCAATAGCAACTTTATTTGACCCTTGCAACAAGTATGTGGGATTGTGGGGTCAAGTAATTAATAGAATACACAGATCTTTAGTTACCTTGTAATGTAGACCATAAGCAAACAAGTTTTCACTACTGAGTTTAATAAAATGTTTAATGTTGCTGTAAGGAAACAAAACAAGTTACGGTGTACGTAAAGTGTCAAAGGGCAGCATCGCTTCCAGTTGCACTCAGTTTCTAGAGAAATGTTGAATTCAATAATTTATTGGGGAAAATGGCAAGAAATACTGAAAGTTGGAAGCGATAAAATTATATTATGTTTTAAGTACCTATGTATTCATATTATCTGATGGAATCATGTCAATTTTGCCGTTTAGGCTTGTAAGGTAAGATGTATCTTACGGCAAAATTGATATAATCCAGCGAAAGAAGAAGATGAATCCTTTTTGTAAGCTACTTTATCTGATTGGTGACACAGGCTAGCGATTCTGAAATACATAATTATTTTTATCAATAGACCCAAGTTATCAAAAGCGAGACAATTGTTGGTTTAATATTTCTGGAAAAACTTTATTTATCATTCTACATAGTCGATAAAAATCCAAATAACAATAAAACCAGAGAAAAATAATGAAAAGTGTTGAAATGTGTACAACATTTGAAAAACTACTAAAGAAAGAAAGACAAATAGAATAGTATCTAAGGAGTTTACATGGTTTTCATGACCTCGGAATTCTCCGCCAATTTTGATACAATGTACATGGGGAGTTATAAAACCAAAGTAATTGAGTCATTTGCTACGTAGCACAGGAGGTATAGTCCATGTACCACGTATTAATAAATAGGTGAAGCCCGAATAGGATAATACGCCGCATCCTCGTTACCTCGGTGCACTTTCAGATTAGTCCACGTCCATAACAGTCCTGCATTATACGAGTATATCTAGATAAACTGCAGGACATATGGAACCGTTCGTAAATCATTGATGAAGCTTCCGTAAATTCTTAGCCCACTTGTTCGTAACTGTCGTGCAAATGTTTTGTAACCTAAATGGTGTGTGGACTCGTCGAGCTTTATTAAGTATATTTTTTTCTGGTTGTTTAAAACTTTAGATTCTGACTAGCAGGATCAAAAAAGGCTGCAACGAGTGTTTGGGTATAGTATGGTGTGCTTGCCCCAAAAATATCGAAATGGTGTCCTCTCAGAACTCTCTCCTATAAGTAGGTATTACTGAAAGTAAATACAAAAACAGATAAAAAATCTACGAAAGAATATCACTTGAGAAAGGCTCAACCCATTTGGCTGATTTGTTTTTAGGGTTAAGTATGAAACATTTTTTTTGAGAAATCCATTGTATGTTTGGATGCTAGTTTTGTATGAAATTGCACCCGTGTGAATCCAAGGCGTCTTCATATCTTCTATTGTCTAACATTTAATGGCATTTGCTTTGTGTTTGTTATTTGAATTAAAATCCGGTTCTATTTATTTACATTTCCATATCAGCCGGAAAAAGGACCGGAATCATGAAAATCATGTGACGACAAAAAAAGTCATGTGACGTGAAATGACAACATTATCTTTATCGCCACGATAATTATTATTATCGCATCGCAGTAAGTGGTAATCATCACTAAAAGGATGTTGTGCCATAAGAATAAATAATGCAAGGTTTTCCAAATGTATTTTTTGAAGTTGGTATTTCTCTCATTCAGGATTAAGCTTCTTCATTTGTAGGTATGATAAAACTATGGAACGAAGAAATACAATTATCACCTTCAGTGCTATTTTGTAAAAATCTTTCTCAGTTAGATTAGGTGTAGAGCTGTTAACCATTAGCATCAGTCAGTTTCATCATCATCATCCGTTAAGCCATTTCTCATCTATGTTGAGGTCGGGTTCCAGTCTAATCGGATCCAGCTGAATACCAGTCATCGATGTTCTTTTATTAGTGATCGATGATACCAGTGTTTTACATTGAGCGACATGCATCACACATGCGGCATTGACATCTATCGTACATGCCACGTACTACTAACTGACCAAAGTAACTGACGATTCCTAGATCGCGCTAGTAAAGTTCTCCACGACATTAGCATATATACAAACTCCCGACTACAACCGTCGGGCAGTAGCCCACCAGACACAATACCCGACTGGTCGAAGGATCCTCCCTTTTCTAAGGAGGATGAGAAATTTTCCACTCTGTTCCTCATACCTCTAAATGCCTGATAACCTCCACAACCCAAGTGCTGGGTAACACGATTATACCCACAGATATAGATAGACCTAGATAACGCAAGAGCAACTAATTCGCGAGCCTATTTTCGTGCCTAACTTACGATAAAAAATCGTAAGTAAAAAAATAAAGTAAACGTTTTCTTCCATCGGTAAATCATTTTGTGATTAATATTATGCGTAATTAATTAAAAAAAAAAACAATTATTTTTAATCTAATACTCTCAGTAATACCTGGTAATACCAAATTTAGGAAAAACAAAACATTCGTATTACATTGTGACGTCCAAAAAATGGCCCGCTTGGTTTTCATACAGATCGTGATACTTGCGTTATCTAGGTCTATCTATATCTGTGATTGAAAAAAAAATAAGTAACCAAGTAGTCCCTTGGTAAGACTGGTGGTCAGATTTTTCTGTCTTCTGACTACCTATAACGACTGCCAAAGATCTATAATTGTCTGTGAAAATCTCCTTAGGATGAGTACTCAGTTCAGTTCACCTAAACTCACAGAGAGAGAGTTTTCCAGAATACCAGTGCAGGTAACCTGTTTATACCCTGCTGGTCATTGGCTTAAGCCCAGATGTCTGTGACCCAATTAAGTGCTCAATCAGAAGGTCTTTCATATTTGCACGTAATTAAGTACGTGAGTGCATTGACCTCGGTATAGCGCCGTCTCTCCAGGGTGGGCCGCATACGGGCCCATTGTTTTCTCGGTGTATGTTCGTCTGTGTACATAACGTGGGAACATCATATATCTGAACACGTGAGGTAAATCGATGTATTCAAATTGTCTCCGAAGCATAAATAGTGGGTAACTAATGTGTCGGTCTGCACTTCAATCTTTTGTGAATAAAGAGGTTGTTTCATACGTTGGCAGGTGTTTTAAAAAAGTGTACCTATCTACTTAAAAGTTTGTATGCTATTGGCAACGGAATTTTGATTAATGGAATCCTGAAAGTCCAGTAAACCTCCAAGGTATATTGACACATAATAAGTATAAAGATACGCCATAATATTAGCAATTTATTAATTAATTTATATTAATTATTAGTATTTTTATTTATTTATTAAGCAATTTAGCAAGTTTTTTTATTTAATGCATGTAAAAAATCGTAGGTACTGAAAAGTTCTTATGTATTTTATATTTTAGTAGGTACATGGGGATTTGCCAACAAAAAAGCAATTAACACAGTATTTTCGTGGAATAATACCATTATGTTATCATCAATTTAAAAAAAACAATAGTGATTGTTATCAGGTCGGTAGGTACAGATACAGGTGACCAAGCTACTTGGTATATTAGACCTAAGTACATCCAATTCGACGAGCTCGAACTCGAACTTCGAGGAGTTTGTGGCTAAGGAAAAGTCGTACGGTTATATCGGTCATGCTGGTTAAGCTTTGCTTGCCGCAGTCGGTCCTTGGATGAGTGACCATCCATTTTCATACCCGAACGCCTCCGTGCCTCGGAAAGCACGTAAAGCTGTTGGTCCCGACTGTCATTATTAGATCTTTGACAGTCGTTATAGGCAGACAGAAGCAAATAATCTGACAAGTAGACTTACTTACTTACTTAAAATAAAAATAAAAACTAGACTTACCAAGGGGTATCGTGTTACCCAGTTACTGGGTTGTGAAAAACACCGGTCTTTAGCTGCATCCGATTAGACTGAAAGCCGGCCTCGAAAAGGCTAGGCAGATGATGATGATCAACTTGAAATTACTTTTAAGCAATATTGTGAGAGTGTTGAGTAGTTATAAACTTAAAAGTTTTGTAAATATTGGCAGCGTAGTAAAGTGATGAATATTTTTGCCTGTATATCAAATAGTTTGTTCGAATGTACCAATACCTAATTAGTCTCTTCCTTTCAATGAAGCGTTTCATTGATATCACATAAAAACCGGATCTTCCTTACGTATGCTAACGAGACCGCATGAATGGATAGGAATAACAGCAAAACAATATCATTATTATTGTTTAATCATTAATTAAAAAACGAATATATACGATACGATCTCGAATCGGTCACGCTTTATTAATATGTTGTGCATATTGCTCCGGATTTTCCGTCAGTACCTAAGAGTAAACTGCATGAATGAGTCGTGAATGGTGATTGACTGAATGAATGAATGAATAATAGTAACTTGATCGTTCCGAGCGGTTTGGTTGCGTCGCGGCGACTGGTCACGATAATTACTGTTTCTAACATATCAGTCGATCGTTATTATTATTATTATTGCCACCCTCGCCGGTTCTTGCGACGGAATTTTCTTTATCAAATGCAAAATGCATGCATTCACGGTTCCCGGTTTCTCAAACGTCAAATTATTAAGCACGCGTCACCTGCAGCGATTGGTTGACTGTATTAGGGACTAACTACACTTACTCAGCTTTTGTCCATTGAAAACACCGATTTAGTATGGAGATGCGTATGCATCCGTTCAGCTTTCCGCATCTAAACGGATGCGATACAAAATTGTATTTTTTTTTTGACAAAAGTTGAGTTAGTTGAATAAGTGTCGTTAGTCCCTTATCAAAAAACAATAGGGAACATTACGCGAAACTCAGCGCAGAGGGCGCCACTAGCACATACCCACGAGCATAACCTCGTATTCTTGTTTAATTATGTTATTAATTATATTAGCTAGGTATTTTGTGAAAATATATCAAAGTTTTAATTAATCTTACTTACCTAACTGTACTTTTAACTATACATCCATCCTACGGGCATTTGTAAGTGGATTCTAGGTTATGCTCAGAATAAAATCATATTTGGTTGTTTTACATGACAAAAGTGAACGTTATTCTGTAAATACGTCTATCTCAGCTGAATACTTAACCTGAACATATTTTAGAGTTATTTTTAGCTGCTTCCCAAAAATTTCGAACATTTTCTTCTTTTGAAAATGAATAATTCCCTTCATTTCTACATCGAAATACACAGCACTGATGCATTATTGTATAATTTAATACACTTCCCAATGTTAAACTCAATTAAAGGCAGAATTTCACGCTTTGAACGACTCGTCGAAAAACTGTTTACGGATTATGCTAGTGCTGCACTCTGGTGCCAGAACATTGCAGTAATATCCCTTATTACTGCAGAGTACGCGCGTTTGTTAATTTGTCAAATTCATTTTGCGTTGGCTTTCGTTTGACTGACCGGGGGTCAGTCCTTTATAGAACTATACCTACCACAGTATTACAATATTTCCTACTATACCATTGGCTACGCTTAAAATGCAGTAATTAATGTTAACAGACATTAGTTACTGCATTTTCACTCATCACTTGTAAATAAGGGCATATGATATGAAAAGCAATTGCTCTTGGTAAAGTTCGCATAAACTGAATAAAACTATATAATAATAATATGTGGGGACATTTTCACACACGGCCATCTGACCCCAAACTAGGGAGACCCTGTACTATGGGTGTCAGACAGCTGATATACATACACAAATACATTTTTTTTTGTAAATACATACATATAAAGATAAACAACACCCAGACACAAGGCAAACACAAGTGCTCATCACACAAATGTTTACCCTGGGCGAGAATACCTAAATAACCCACAACACGCTGCGCAGCAGTCGATCGCTCAGCCACTGCGCCAACCACTACTACTATGCTACAACGATTGTCCACAAATCGTTTATGAAAATAGCTAAGCTTTCTGGTTTCCCCGGGTTAGGCAGAGGTGTATCTGTTTTAGGGTTATCTGTCTGTACTGCACCCTCATTTCGTTAGTACTTTATAGATTCACAAATGTTACGCCATATTTGATTAAAAAAGTTCACATAAGTTTTCTTCATACTTTTTGTCGCGACTTCACCCCCGTGGACGTTTAAGACCCTATTTATTCGGCCGCAATATTGCAAAATGTATATTTCAACTTCATACGTCAAGTAGGTTTCGAGATTTCAAGTAGGTAATCGACACTACATGGAAGTATTTAAATTATTCAATACAGATGCAAAAGACCTATAAATAAAACATATCGCTGTGAAAACGTTGAGGGCAAGATAACAATGAAATTACAAATTGTCAGTGGTTCGTTATCATATGTTATCACAGTTCCAACTAACCATAGAGTAGCACAAATAAACAATGGAAGCAATTTGTGTGACATTATCAGACTCGCCGTCCGAAGTGATGTGATTCACATTACCGCGTACTCGCTATGTATAATGTTTCAACTATTATGTATTATGCAACAGTAAATAGTGCAGGAACATACCTAGTTGTGGTTAACATATGTATTATTATAGCGATGTGGGTGCAATGGCTTCTTGTTTGACTTTTGTGACAGAACACAATGGAACATTTGCAAAAATTTTGGGGACACATTGGATTTAAATTAAAAAAATGAATTCCTTGGAATTCATTTTTTTAATTTACTCACGAGATTTGATGTGTAAACATGTAAGCTCGTATCAGTACCAGTCTCACGCACACATGAACAATAAGTCTTACGGTGATGTCATCTGACGCTTACGTCTTACACGTCTAAGGCTCGAAGTATCAGCTAGAGGCTAAGTAGCTGAAACTTCGACCCTCACACGTGTACCGAGCGCTAAGATCACACATCAATAAATACTTAAATTACACAATAAATAAATAATGGATTTATTATAGAGTTAGACAAATAGCGGTCAAATAATGATAATTATAAGATTATATTGTTCAAATAACTCCATTTTAGTGATGTTTTTAATTTTAATGGCAAATAGTTTAGGTACATTGCATACACGGGCGGATCTATATAAGAGCTTTTTGCACTGCATTCCAGGGCCCCATGAGTATATTGGGCCCCCAGCCCCTATTGAAGACAATAGACAATATTATAAACATGAAAAAGAAAACTATCGTGAACATCATTATCAAAAACCGTTTTTTTTTATAAAATGGCAATTAGTTGATTCATTAAGCAGGCCCCCAAATACTATTAACCCAGGACCCCACCAACTCACGGTCCGCCCCTGCATGCTGACATTGAAATACAAAGACAAATATCAACACTATTATTGATATTTGTCTACTGTTATAATAATTAATGGAGAATAGATAGCATCAAATTTAATAACCTGCATATGATATGCTTGGATATATCCCAATAACATTGACTAAACTATGACACTGTTTATTTCTTTAGCAGTTAAAAGTGATTCATTCCTAATTTATGATAAAATAACGCGTAACATTCGTAGTATATGCTAATAATTTCTTCTTTATTTCCAACTTTAGCCATTCAAATATATTTTTAAACGATAATGATAAATGTTAATGATAATAAAAATAGTTCAAACAAAACAATGGCACTATCGTGAGTGGGATGCACTGTCAAATTAAATATAAAATACTGACCTTTAAAATCGAATTACAATTTTAGTTTTAATCGAAATAAATCCATAAAAATGCAGTAAAAAAACTGCGAAAAACCAGTCGTGCCTTGGTCACCTCAAGATCGGATGTTGCGGTGTCCATTTCCCCCGCATGTTGTTCCATATACAGGATGTTGCCAAAACTACGACGCACACTGTGTATACTTTACTCGCATAACTACTAAAGTTACATTCGGTTACGTGGAAAACAATTATTATTTAACATTTAGTTTACAAACATACATAGTGTTAAGTTTTAGGCGGGTATACATTGTTGCTGTCATTTCATTCATTAGTTGGTCTGTTTTCAAATAAACTTTTGAAAACTGTGTGTTTGCTTATTATTACGTCCCAACAGAATTCTTTGAATGTTGGGCACGACAACTGGGTAGGTAAATCACTTTTATAATAAAAGTAGCAAAACACGGAAACTAATTTCTAAAAGAGTTTTTATTTAGAAGCTTTATAGCCATTTATCGTAGATGTATAGTGATAATAAAAATGGTCATTATAATGTAACTTTATATTATGGCGTGCTAAGCGGTTTTTTATGCTCGATCAAGTTGAAACCAAGTTTCGAGTGTCACCTGGTTTTATCGAAAAATATCTTTTTCATCTTTATGTATTCTTCAGTGAAGTATATTTTGGTGTGCATCTTGTTATTTAGTATAATTTCACATCGCCACAATATTATACATGACATGTGTGGATTTGTTTGGTTGGTACTTGGTACCAACATTTGCGTGTCATATGGTGGCACCGTAATCAATGGTGACAAGTTCTTATTCATTAATATGATTTATCATTTTATGTGTGAAATCATGGGAAAAATTATATCAAGGTAACGGATGTATTGGGTCGTGATTACTGAAAAAACATTAATTAGAAAGTAGTGAACTATTTAAGTGTGAGGCATTCAAATTGTCTTTTATCTAACTTCGTACAAACGTATACAATATAGCCATAATGCCCACACAAAGCTCTGTAATTAACACTTGAAATAGAGACCACATTTGCATTGTACGGATTGCAGTTGCACGCAAGATTTAGCAGACCACCTTGTGGCGTATTATTTTAAACGAATGCCAAGCGTACTTTGCAACTTTGCGAGCACCAAGCTACGAACTATTTCTGTACTGCCAGAGTCGATGTTGACACAAGAAAATTCTCATGAATGCCTACCATGTTGGCTCAAATAAACACGTGTAGACTCACACATGTACTGCGCAGCGTGATGTGCGCAGCGCACACAGACGCACTTCATTCATAAAAGTGGCTAGTGAATGGGCGCGGGCAGCGAAAGCTCTGAAAGACTTATGTGCGCCTGGTACCGCAAGCGGACCAGTCGGCGGACATGTTGTTTTATTGGTCCGCTAACACTGATCGCCGGTTAGACTAGAGTTGGTCAGTTGGATGTCCTTCAATAATTAGAGAGCTAAATCGTTTAACAATAATAGTTCCCTATTTTTTGACAGAGCAAGGTACCATACATGATTATGCGTATAACTTAGGGCTACTTAAATATTAAATAAGTGACCTTTCTAAGCCAACCATGAATGAACAAACTACTTAAGAAAAAACTACTTATGTTTGAATTACCACCGCTTAAAATGATGTCACTTTTACAATAATAACGAGATAGCTGCATCTTAAAGGAACTATCAATGAGGATATTGATATTGTATCTAACAAGTAAATTTATCTTGGTAATTCATTGATCACGGACTTGTGAGCAGAGCAATAGTTAGATTGGATACTTAATTATTAAATAGATTAGATAATTAACCTGTAATTATTTGTCAAATCGAATTATAAACATTGTAGTATCTACTTAAATCACGGAAGTACTTATAAATAGTTTATCAGTACTTTCACAATGGATGGAACATGATTGATTGATATTTTCATTCATAAAATCGTTTAATTTAACCCCTCCCTATGGCACCGCTAGCACCAGGTAAAGTAATCTTTAATAATTTTTGTTTTAAAACTTTATTCTGTAAAAACAGTGGCGCATGCGCGACACGTCGCCGTATGCGTGTGCGCATCCTAATGGCCTGTTCGTCACCTCGGTACTCCTGCCTACTGTATACTTTGCATACTAATCTTCTATCCCGACACTGTACGCACATATAAAATCATAATTTAAACAGTTTAATAATAAAAATTACGTTGGCTCCATCGAAGGTTTTTAACCCTATATCGAAGCTTTGTGAATACATTATAATGTATACTTAGTTTAGTACCTAGCCTACACTATGTAAAAGTTTAAATTGTCTACGTTAGCTTCTAGGCAACAACCAACGACAACTTATTTTTTAACCGACTTCAGAAAAAGGAGGAGCTTTTCAATTTGACACGATTTTTTATTTTTGTCCACGCATACTTTTTGCAGTTGTTCGATTTCGATGATTCTGATTCGATGATTTTTAATGGATAGTGTAATACTTACCTCAAAGTTGGTCCCATGTAAAATTCATGAAAATATTCAGATAAACAGATAAACACAAGAAAGAAGAAGAAGAAGAAGGTAAGAGAAGAGAAGAAGAAGTATTTTTTTTGGTAAATAATGAGATATTCCACCTCTAAGGGTAGAAAATTAAGGGATGCCTCCATTTGTTTGGTGTTACTGTTTCTTAATAAATTAGGATGATAAGAAGTAGGCACTAAAAAGTAAAAAATTACTTTAATTTCAGAAGTCGGTCGCAATACAAAACAACAAACAACAAAATTAAAGTTATGTTTTTTTAGTTTTTGCAGACGGTTGTCATTTTTGTAAAAAGTTTTCTTCTGCAGTAAATCAATTGATAAAACATACCTCTTTTTCGTGTAAAATGTAATAAAGATGCTAACGTAAATCACATCAATACATTGTAAAACCCACTCATTAATTTATTGTTATCATCCTGATATCACGCACCTGACATCATCCTATTCAAGTACCTAGATGAGTGAATCAGAGTTCCTTTACCTGTTTATCTTATCTTTTATTTTTATTTAATGTTTTGATTACTTACTTACTTAATGCCTAATCATGTAGGTAACTAATGAATAATACTTATTAATAGAAAGTTGCAGATGATACCGCTTAATAAGTTAGGAATTGATTTCCAAAGTTCGTGTAGGTAACCTAATATTAGTCTTCAAAATATTTTCCAATATCATAGTCTCAACATTTTCGTCTTTCACATCTTGTTATAATAAATTTCTGCTTTATTCCAAAGATTGCACCTTAAAATGTGATTTATACTGCTATAAATCCATTGCCGACTCGTTATAATATACCAAACACATTTGAAATCTTGCCAACTTGCTACAAATGACTACCTACATAAGTACTTAGCACAGTTAAAAACACAGTGTAGCCCTAATTATCTCGGAAACGAGAGGTAAAGGGACTTTATTTAGAACTAGTTAAAACTGAAAACTTTACTACCTACTAACTTAAGTAATAATACATTAATTTTAATGCTTAACTGTTGCTCAATATTAATTTAAGTTCACGACTAACAAGAAAAATAAATAAGTATCCGCTAAACAATTCTACAACAATGAGTAGGTATCAACCTATAAACCTAGTTGTCACAACAAAAATCCTTTAACTCATACCTTCCCGTAGTACCCTGCATCAATTTTTCTTGTATGAATTTATTAATTAACAGTCTAGTTAAGACTTGATTCAGCCGATCTATTTCAGAAAAATGCCGTAGTAGCAATTCCACATAAATTGTTTGTAAAAATCGTAAACAATTTAAAAGCTCGCGCGCCTACGCGGCTACGAGAACGCGCTACGATTTTATCGATCGAACGTTTTAAAAGCTCTGCCTTACAGCGCCATCTATCGCCATTTTGAAAAGTAAGGAACCAAGTCATGTGTCTGGTTAGTAACGTAGTTCTTTACAATGACGCTAGATGGCAGAAGCGTTTAGATTTCGTCGTGTTGTTACATTGCGATAGAGGGCAGTGCAGTCCGATTGGGAATTGTTTTTTGTTTTAATAAAATTTAACTAATGAGCTATAATATTTTTTTTTCTTTTATTCTTATTATTATTTTGTATTTTAATTTAACGATGACAAACTGTTTTAGCTTAATTTTAAAAGTAAGTAGGTATTCTCCCGCCCTAAGAGGATGCTCATTTGCACAACTTAAAAAAAATAGGTAATAGCTTTACATAAATATTATATTAATGTCAAAGAGTACTGAATGATTATTTTATAATATACCAACTATCGTAACTTCTGGTACCTATTGAATTTTAAATACTTCTTCCTTGCTTTTGGGAAAGTCACAGTCACAGGGTATAAGAATAATGTTTAATTATTAAATAGGGTACCTATCTGTAAATTTATACTTAAACTATAACGATAAAATTACGAAGCATCAATTAATGGGTCATGGGTAGGGTTACTAATTTCAAACAATGAAAAGCGAAGAAAGTTAAAATAGATATCTATAAAAAATAGTCCGTTGATTAAAGGTAGGTAGGTAGGTATAGTTAGGTATTAAATAATAATTCCACTTCGTGAGATTTTTTCTCGATAAATACACAGATAAAACCTACTGGAACGGAAATGCGTGAACACACGGGTAAAAACTAAAAATATACCTCGCGATAAAAAATTGTAATCAACCGGATATTTATAATAATTTATCTCTTTAATTCACTTTAAATAAGTATAATTGCTTTAATCGCACCGTTCTCATTGTGGTTATCAATTTTATTTATCCATACATGTATTTTAGAAAAATTTAAGAGTTTTAATATTCAAAGAGGTTATCAATTAATTAATCTGAAATTTAAATTAGGTAGGTAATAATAAAATTATATTCTACAATATTGGTGAATGTTGTCGTCAAAAAACAAAACAAGCTCGGGTTTGCGGACCGTTGTTTATGTGGATGTGACGTGCGGGCGATCGCGGGGGTGAGGCGCAGGGGGCGAGGCGTGGGAACCGCGCGGCAGGTGCGCGCGCGCCGGCCACTGATCCTGAACACACACACCGTCGCACACCTCCACATGGTTTACTATAAATACTCAAAATGCACACACGGACAGTGCTCTCCGTAGACTCCGTTATTGAGAAAGTTCCGCTTTACCAATAAAAAGTCACTAGGATTTGTAACCCTGCTCAGGCGCCGGCTGAGTTAATTAAAAAAAGAATGATAAGAATAAATTATTTTAGCAAGAAACCAAGTCTTGAATGAATGTTGAAATTTCTCTCCGTTAGTATTGGCACTTGGCATTCGTTATTAAAAATAAAGATTAGTAAAAAGAGTTTATGGCTGTTATTAAAAAAGAGGAAGGAAGAGGATCGTTATTTCCTGCGTTCGTAACTTTATATTATAATAAATGATATTAATAATAATGTGATAATGTTCATTCATTTAATATTTGAATATTACATTGTAACAGATCTTAGAGGGAAAGGAAATCGTTAACCATGTCGATTACGTCCTCCCAATCGATTATGTTCGAAGTTCAACTTTGAAACTTCTTACTTAGCGATTTTAAAAGAAAAAAGGAATGTTCGTAATACTTAGAATCCATCAGATTCATTTCGTAAGTATCATCTTCATTCACAGCCACAACACGAAAAAATCGGACAATTGGACAATGATATTGTCCCCGGGAGATTGAAATGATAATTGCACATTTGCACAAACATTACTTTTCAGGAAAAATAAACAACCAAGTTTTGACTATAACTTGGAAAGCAATAGACATAGACAGATCAGAAAATACTCAATGGTTATTATAGTTTTTAACTTTTTATAATGTTTTGAAAGAGTTTTACTTAGGTTATCCGAAGTGAAAATATTTAAAATAAAAAATAAAATTACTATCAATCGATTGCAGTTTAATTTGAACGAATATACATACACATAACGTTATACTCTCGTTATTTCGAAAGGTACTTATTATTGCTTTCTTGCTAATAAACAATATGACAGAAAAGGAGCAATATATTTCTTTGCACTGTATTATTAGTACTATTGTACTTAGGACATTTAGGACATATTAGTCTCCGACTTAGACGTATTTTAACGAGAACTAAATCCATACTTATTATCCATACTTAATTAATATTATAAATGCGAAAGTAACTGTCTGTTACGCTTTCACGACGAAATGGCTGAACCGATTTTGATGAAATTTGGTATGAAGGTAGCTTGAAACCTAGGGAAGGACATAGGCTACTTTTGAATCCGGAAATTCGCCTGCATCCGCGATAACCGACATTCACGCGGACGAAGTCGCGGACAAAAGCTAGTTAATTACAATGGCGTTTACAATTATTTCGCCGATGTGTTTTCCGTAATATACATGTGGAAGCTTGTAATTAACAAACATCCTTACCTATTATTGTTATTGATAGTTGTTATTAGTCTGTCGGCTTTCTTTAAAATAAGTAAAACTTTTTGTCGCGTGTTCATTGAGGAAATAGTTTCACTAACATTTAATTTGTTTTTGCTAGTAGGCATATGTTCTAGGAAAATTGATAAATATAATTGCATTAATGAATCACTTAGAAACACTCTGCTCCACCTCCGCTCTCCTACATTCTATGCTGTGTCCGACAGGATCCAGGAAATTGTGACTCCTTTACCTTGTATAGGTACGTAGTGTAATTATTTTGGAACGCATTAAAAAAAATTATATGTTCAACAAATCAGTAAAAATTCAAAAAAAATTGTGAACCTAGTTGTTGTGCTTGTAGTAAGCACCGTAGGCTTTAAATATGGCATAACACTAAAACTATGGTAGTGTCAGTTTTTTTAATTTTCCGGGGACGGCTATGCCAACACATGGACTGAAAGGATTTTAACATTGTTGCCATCCTAACAAAGTTACCGTCATACTCTGTGCACTTCTCCAATAAGTAAGTAGTCTCCATAAGTTCACAAAAAGTCACAAGCTCGTAACTAGAGTTCCTACCTAACTAACCCCACTTTCTGTAAAAGCCAATAAAGGAGCAATTAATTTTAAAAGCACGACGGCGCTCAAACTGCGTTGTTTGAGCGAGTTTTAAAAACCTTACAGTAATTAACAGTAAGTGAGTTACTACTGACCGAGCGGGTCCTAATAAAAGTGGAGCAAAAATTAAATTCCTCCGGCGAGGGGCCTCCGGGCCTTACGCTAGGGAGGTTTCTCCCTTTGATGTCAGTACACAAAGTACCTACACCTCTTTCTGCCGAACGGGTCACTAACTTTAGTTTGCGTAAAAGCTAGCTAATCAGTTTAATACTATCTTTTAAATCATCGTGATGTGATTTATTTTTAGGGTTCCGTACCTCAAAAGAAAAAAACAGAACCCATATAGGATCACTTTGTTGTCCGTCTGTCTGACTGTCTGTCTGTCTGACTGTCAAGACTTTTTATCTCGGGAACGCGTGGAGGTATCGAGTTGAAATTAAAACCATATCATCAAGTCTACGGTCCCTTGAAGTTGTGAAAACGTTAACGTGAAATAAAGATAAGGGCGTTTATGCCGCAAAAAACGTATATTTAGACACTCTCAAAGGAATCAAAGTTTATAGGGTACTTCCCGTTGACCTAGAATTATGAAATTTGGCAAGTAATATCGTCTTTGACGACACGGTTGGCGCAGTGGCTGAGCGATCGACTGCTGCGCAGCGTGTTGCGGGTTCGATTCCCGCCCAGGGTAAACATTTGAGTGATGAGCATTTGTGTTTGCCTTGTGTCTGGGTGTTGTTTATCTATATATGTATGTATTTACAAAAAAAAATTGTATTTGTGTATGTATATCAGCTGTCTGACACCCATAGTACAGGGTCTCCCTAGTTTGGGGTCAGATGGCCGTGTGTGAAAATGTCCCCAAATAAAAAAAAAAAAAAAACAAAAAATTATAAAGTACCGGGAAAAGTCTGAAAACTATACATTTATAATTAAATCATAAAAAATATAGTCGTTATTTAAAGTACGTAATCAATAATCGAGGTATGGGTGACCAAATCACGGAATTTGAACGGAACCCTCGGTGGGCGAGTCCTACTCGCACTTGTCCGGTTTTTTTTAAATTGTGCTTATCTCTTTCTTAGTGCTGTTTTCCTAGAATAAAATTTAACACTATTTCTTGGATAGCACCGGTTGATTGATAGTTCAATACTATCAATCAACCGGTGCTATTATTGTATTAACCGGTGTTACTGATTAATTCACTAAATATAAATACCAGCTTATTATTTGTCCTACTGCTATACGTACCTTCGTTGTATGAGAAGAGGCCTTTCTTCTCATACAAAGAAGCCACGAACTTTGATCACCGTGCTTGTTGAAGGTTGATTGACAATACTTTATTATTATATTATTTAAGTATTAAAAGTCCTGATTTCCTAACAATATTTTCCTTCACCGACGTCAATGATGTCCAAGACAATTAAAAAAAGCACAACACAATTATGAAATAAATAAAATCACAATAAAATAATCGTACCAATACGATTCTTTTAGCATAAATATTTTTGTTTTTTCAACCGACTTCAAAAAAGAAGGAGGTTCTCAATTCGTATGTTGTTCTTTTTTTTGTATATTTGTTAAGCGGTTTCTCCGGCAAATGCGATCGATTTTGAAAATTCTTTTTCTTATGGATAGGGCATGCCTCAGGGGTGGTCCCATATAAATTTTATAGAAATTGATGCAGTACTTTTTGAAAAATTAACAAAATCCCAAAAAAACTACATAGACGATCTTTGGAGTTCCCCTGTTTTAACTGTGTTGCCGGTTCTTAATGGATTTGGATGATAAGAAGGTACTAAAAAGTGATTTAATAAAAAGCTTTTTTACAAAAAAGACCACCGCCTTTAAAATCTAAAAAGTGATAAATAACTTTAGATTTATAATTATTATTATTTATTCGGTGGCAATTAGTGACAACAAACCGAATAAAGCCACCGACTTCCAAATCTAAAGACATGTGTGTACTATGCTAAAGTTACTTATCACTTTTTAGATTTTGAAAGCGGTTGTCTTTTCTGTAAAAGAGCTTTTTTCAAAAGAAGCATTAATTACTTAATAAGTTCAGGGAAGACAGTAATCATATTTTTACCGAACGCCAATAGATGATTATTTTAAAAATAAATGTACCTTACATCTATTATTGGTAAATCTATCTATGTATTTATATTATGTAAGTAACACTTATTACTATTATATAGGTACGTATTGTACGAGATACTTAATTAAAGGGATGAGTGAAGGAATATCGAGGCATATAATTATTTCAAAAAGCAATAACTCCAGCTCAATCATGACGAACAATTACTAATGTGCGAATAAAATTTATTATAAAATAACATTATGGTATCAATTTATAGTTATAAATATTATCACCGATAATTCTACAGTAATAGGGGATTGTAAGAGACGTCAAAGCGGGACCCAGGGCGGGGCAGGACTAGCAGTGATTAATTTATTGTTAATGAGTAGACTGCTAAACGCCGCGCTCCGGTTAACTATACTGATGGTAGGTACACCAATTACTGGCACGTCCTCGTTGAGGACTAACTGTAGTTTTAATTATAGTTTATGGCTTGGCATACCATTTGTCTTATGCTAAGCTACCAACCAATTAGATTGCACTCACCAATCCAATTGGTTTATTTAAATCAATTCAACGCGAACTGTACCTATGCATTTCATTTATTTAAATTCGATAATGTACGCGACGTTCGCTATTTAATTTTCTAAAAGAAGAAAAGTAATAAATGACCTTTTTCACCACCTCGTAATATGTTCCGGTTAAGTTAACTAGCAGGTAAGTTCATATCTGAACACCATTCCATTCCTGGAGTCATCTTTTAGATAAATATAGCGCCTATACACTTTGAAACAGGCCCTAGTTTGTATCATCATTTTCTGCAATTACCAACCAATGTAAGGTCATATATTGCCAAATTGTAAAAAAAGTTAAGTTCAGGTAACCACGCTGAGCAAGACATCATAGATTTACTGCATAAAAAAAACTTGAAACCTAACCAAATGCAAAGATAGTGTAAAATTATCCAACAAAGACAGGAAACGCCTGGTTGCAGAAACAAACTAAAAACTTAAGACAATAACGCATTCAGGATTCGACACGATTTTCACCATTACCATTGTGGTGAGCCTTGTAATGCTGAAATCTAGTTGTTGTTACACTATGGCTTTCTCTAGACGACGAACGACGCCTCGTAAACTTTACGGGACACTAAACGGCCCGTTACAAGCACAATTGAGTCCTGTTACGATTTATAGCAGTGTATATTAGCCGAACTAGATCCGATTGGTGAATACGTTGATAAGATTATTGACATTGTAAAAAAGGATGTAGAACGGTATGAAGTTTACCAAATATAGTTTTCTTTCGTACAGGATGTTAAGAAGATCAATAAGTTCTTAGAAACTGTATTCTTCTTCAGTCATAAATATCGAATTAAAAATTAGAGATTTTAAAGGGAGGAAGGAGGGCGGTAGAATAATTAAATTTTAAATAATATCACACGCTGAAAAGATCGATATATCTAATGATGTCTGTCTTTACGTCTTGAGTACCTTAATCAATTTTAAATAAGCAGGAGTAGCACCGTCGCTTGCAGTGATCGTCAAAATATCTAGAAAAACCCTAAAACATAAAAAAAAAATTGGAGTAAATCCTCATCACGGAAACCGTGTGGAGCATCCTTAGCAATTAGGTACTTTTTATTTTACTGTAAATAATTATTTCAAGACCTGTGTGTGTACTCAACTAACCTTTTAAATCGCGTGCGCTCTATCAGGGTAATGTGTTGCCCGCTAAAAGCTCTCATTAAGCTTCGTAATTATGTGGTGTTATTGCATGTGGCAACTCATTAAACAAGTCCAAACACATGTCTAGGTACTTTATCAATATGTAGATATGAAAATGTCTGCTTGTTTTAAGCAGGTAACTCATCTAGGCCTGTGTGCTGTTGACAGTCATTCAAATCGGCTTAGCATAATTATGTATTCAACTAGTTATGAATTGTACATCATAGGCAGATCATTCCACTTCCATTTTATGGCGGTTAACCCAACATGATGACAGAGCTAGTACAGTCAACAGCAAAAGTAGATGATCAAAATCACAAATTCAATACCTACTAATGAACGGAGTTCGCGTCAGAACTGTGTGGCGTCGTAGTGATTCAAAAGTATGTGTGTGACAATCACATACTTTTTGCTGTTGACTGTACCTAGGTACCAGTTGGCTAAATAGTACATGAAAAGATATTTACGTAAAAAATCTAGTTCTTTCTGAGTTTATAACTCTGGTAAAAAGGTAATTTCTTGCCAGCATTTTCTATAACTGACTAACTGAAAACCTCTCTCAGAAATCTCTCCAAGTCAAGTTAAACTCATAAGTTTTTATAAGATAAAGCGGCATCGGCAGTGGTGCGCATGATGCGTATGCGCCGGAGTGACGCACGATGTTGTAACGTTTCCTCCGAGCGCTTCGTGGAACATTGCCGTCAGCGCTCGCTAATATTGTGCCTCGTATCGCATTGTGATCAGTGTTAGTAAATATTCACTCATAATGCCCAAGGGAACATTTCGCAAATGCTTTCCTCTGTTTGAGAATCAATTAGCGCTAACATTTTTGTTGTTAACTTGCCAAACGTCACAGTAACTACTCGTGAAATTCCACAGCAAACGTATGTTTGATTTCATAGGAGTGAGACAAATATGATACGCGAAGTAGCTTTGTGTGAGACACCAGATTCACGAAGATGATGGACGTAAGGACCAGATAATAATACCAAATAAAAACATCATATTTGTGTAAATATTGCTTGTCTCAAAGGGGTATTTGAAAATTACAGCTTACGCCATTCCCATGCCCTCCATAAAAATATGCAATTTACCTCAAGTATGGGAAAAATTATTCTCAAAGAAGTGGTGTAGCATCAAATTACTAAGTATGAAAAGCATAAAATTATCGCACTGATGCCATCGGATCCCGAGGATCCGATAATGTGGGAACAGAGGCACGCATCTGCTGTCACGCCTCGCTACACGACGCAATACAAACATACTAAATATTTCACCATTACAAACTACGAACTAACCAGAAAGGACACTAATTTGTCAACCTCTAAAGGAGTTCAACAATCAATTCTGAACTCTAAGATATATTTATTGTGACATTTGCCGAAGAGTACAACTTTGACCAATTAATAAATCTCGCTTATTGTCAAGCGACCATTTATTTTCAGGGATTGCTAAATTGTCTTTAATTAATTTTAATTGAGAGTCCTTACGAGTCTTTGCGAGGAATGTTATTGCGAACGCCCGCATCTACATCATGTGGGGACTAGGGTAAATATGACCCCCATACTTATAAATTCACACGAAAACCAACTTCACGGATCGATTAATTTGTTTCTGCAGTTCAAATTAGAGAAAAAACAAACGGTCCGTTTGTTTCCGTCCTGTTGCAAGAACACATTAAGGAGCTGAAATGTTATACATTTTCATGAATGGAGATCTAAGAATTACAACAGAATTAGCTCTTAAAACCGTTCGGCTACATTTACTTCCAAAGAAAAAAGCTGAACCCGAGACGCGATGTATCTACGACACAATGATTTGGCTACAGTTTACAGAAGCTGCCGTGTAAAATTTCACTAGCTAGAAATCCGGCTATGTTTTCCGGGCTTCCCGGCGCATCCACAATGGCGTCCCTTCCGGCCAGGTTCCCGCCAAAACAGAAATAAACTGACCCAGTTGCGTGGGCGCACGTCCGGCCCGCGCGCGCTCCGTCTACGATCTGCATTTCCGGTTCACTTGTAATTTTTTATGGCTTATGATTTTTTCAATCTGTCTGTCATAATGAAACATGGTGAAACTAATTATATCGCACAGTGAATGTTTCGTTGTGGTTTTTGTTCAAGCTCGTTATACCTTCGTTTTGTAGGTTGACATGTTATTTATACATCTATAATGAAATGCCTAGTTATTTTATATTACAACAGCTTCCATGCTGATACATATCATGTTGAAACGAACATAACAATTGGCTAAAGTTATAAAAGTAAACAGAGGAGAACGGGTGTTCCAATGTTTGGTATGATCTAGATTCTTGACAACGTTTTATGATCCTAAAATCGGTCGTGTATGTTTTATTTTATTTCTTAGAAAACTTAGTAATCATTAAATACCCACAAACGATCACTACGTGAGTAGTTGTTTATTTTGATGTAACAGAGCAATTCAGCGAAACAAACATTTACTTTATTATCTTCAACCCACTATTCAACTTATAAAGATATTACTCGACCTGCTCTTATCCTCCTGTCCATTATTTTAAAGTGGTTGTATATTCTCACGTACGTCTTAATTAAGTAGGTACCCATAATTGTGACTAAGGAAATGACCAAAGGAATTCGCGATCATACTAAAAAAATGGTCAAAAAGTTTCCCAAACTAGAATTAGATTCTGCATAGAAAACTGGCGGCCGTCATATTAATATTATTCAGGGGATTCCCAAGAATCCAATTCAAAAGTTTTACTTGCCAACACTATTGGTACAATTGTATCGCCATTTATGAAAAAAAACAACAATAGAAGAACACACACAGGGTGTGCAAAGTATAGTCACGTATGTGTACAGTATGAAGAGGTTTGCATAACTTGGTTGCTTTTTGGAGCGGAAAGGGACGCAGTTGCCACACCGCGTGACCTTGTGACGACGTACGGCGCAGGCGCGACCTACAAAACATCTGAATCTTGCATCAAAGGACGCATTTCATGATTCTTGGACTGAAATTGCCTGAAAGTATACTCCAATTGAAAACTTAAGATTTGACTTCGTAAGTGATGATGAAAACAATATAATATATATTCACCACTAGCTGACCCGACAGAGGTTGTCTTGTCAATTGATTTTTCAATTTTCTAACCGTTTAAACCTTCCCTGGACTTCCACAAATATTTCAAGACCAAAATCAGCCAAAGCGTCCAGCCGTTCTCGAGTTTTAGCGAGACCAACGAACAACGATTAATTTTTATTATATAGAAGATAGACAAACAGACTAGAATGACTTAAATTACCTGCAGGCGGAAGGATTTGAATGTGTTTTTATCTTGCAAATTCATCAATTTCTGACTTTCGTTGAATAATGTGCTTTTGGAATATCTAGATATCCGAAAAGCATTTACTAAAACTCTCATTGTCCTTTTATTTTCCTAAAATCTAGGCAACATCATACGGTACGTTTGGTGCAGTGGCTCAGCGATTGGTTTCTATTCTGCGAGTCTCGGTTTCTTTCCCGTACGGAACAAATATTTAAATGAGCACTTGTGTTTGCCTTGTGTCTGGGTGGGTCTATATATATTATGTATGTATATAAAATGTACTTGTGTATGTAGCTATATCAGCGGTCTGACACCCATAGTACAGGGTCTCCCTAGTTTGGGGTCAGATGGCCATGTGTGAAATGTCCCCACATATTATTATTATATTAAAATGGTCCGCCTGGTTGTTTTTGTAGGTATGTGGGTTTATTTATTAGTAAACGCACTCACGATACATGGGAAATTTCTAGTGTGGGGCGACGTTTTTTAAAAATAACAAAAAGGACCTTAATCTCCATACTTTCACAAAGGACCATTTCAGACTGAAAGACTAGCAGATTGGCCTAGCCATCGCTATGGCAACTCGCGACGTGACCGTGAAACTAACATCTGGACGTTGCATGAAAGGCAATGGCTCCAAGAACCCCTCAATAGGCCTCCGGTGTAGGAGGTAGAGTATTTGTTACAGTTGATAATACTTTTAGCAGTAGTCCTTTATTTAATACTAGCTTCTGCCCGCGACTTCGTCCGCGTGATACAGACAAAGTCCTGGATTAAAAAGTAGTATATGTCCTTCCCCAGGGTTAAAGCTATTTTCATACCAAATTTCATCAAAATCGGTGGAGCCGTTTCGTCGTGAAAGCGTAACAGACAGAGTTACTTTCACATTTATAATATTAAAAGTATGTATTAAATTAAATTAAATAATATTAAATCCATACTTATGTACTTATTACTTATTTACTTATATTACTTATTTACTTATATCCATACTTTAATCCATACTAATATTATAAATGCGAAAGTAACTTTGTCTGTTACGCTTTCACGACGAAACGGCTAATCCAATTTTGGTGAAATTTGGTATGAATATTGCTTGAGCTTTGGGGAAGGACATAGGCTACTTTTTAATCCGCGACTTCGTCTGCATCCACGATAACCGACATTCACGCGGACGAAGTCGTGGGCAAAAGCTAGTATTAAATATATTAAATAAAGTTAGGATAAGGATGCGATTACTACATTGTTGCTGAATGCATCTTTAGCAAGCGGTACAGCGGCGCGGCGGCGTGATAAGAGAACTGTACTGTGTGTAATTCAAAATGGACAAAACGATATATTTTTTTCGCATTATGTTGGCACAGTAAAGATATCTGTTGGTATAACTAGACTACAGCCGCATGGAACGCTTCAATTCTATTTTGCATGAGCTAAACTTATTTAAGCTATTAATATCTCGCTTCCCTCTTCTCTCCAATCAAACAAGAAAGAGACATTATATTTATAAAAATTGTCAATTTTTATTTATTTTAAATGTTCATACAATTATAGTTGTCATTTCAGAACGTATTGATTAAAAACGCGGCGAAGTTCAAGAAAAAACTAATTTGACATCTCTAACTTAGTTCTTATCAGTCGCCGTCCTTTTCTTCAGCTGCCTGGCAGTATGAGATGCCAATTGTATAAATTTCGTTTAGTTTGTTAACAAGGTAATCGGGGCCAATGTTGACTTGCAGTTTGTGTTAGATTTGAATTATCAAAAACTATTTTTAGCTAATTATCGCATGAATAAAAACCAATTAAGTTTATTATGCCTTGTAATTCAAGTCTTTTCACACGAGTCGATTTAACTCTTTTTTTGTTTTTATGATATATTCTGTCCTCGAGGCATTTTTATATATTTATTTCCTCCTAAAAAGGCTAGCTTTACCGACCTGTAATTAAAATGTAACACCGGTAGTCGGGCGTGTTTTATATCCTCTATCAAATAATAAGACATAAATAGTGTTTTAGTGCATAATAATGTTACGTCATTAAACATTGATGTCCCTTTGCCTGATCGATGTGACGAGACTGTTGATTCTTTATTATTTTTATGGGTTCTGCTGTTGTTTTCTATAACGGGTGTAAAAAGAAGCTAATATCTATGTTCTTCTAATCTAAGAGGTGGTGATTGGTCGCCAGTGGTGTGGTGGTTTATGTGTGAATATAACTCACATTCAGTTGGTTTCTCAATGTATGTTTCGAAATTTAGTTTATTTACTACTAGCTTTTGTCTATGTAAGCCCTGCATCTTAAGAACCACCAACTTTCAAAATACAAGCTTGACTTAGTTTGGGAGTTTGTAGATCATCTATTAAGTATATTATGTGCTGCTGTGCAACCATCAAATATCTTTATAAATTGTAACTCATAGATTAAGTTTTTGTTGTACTTTGAGAGCGAAATAAATGATTGTTAATAATACATAAAGACTACTTGCAAAGCGTACAAATGTAGATTGTGTGATGATATTTGTTTCAACGAACATGGTTATTTATTGCTTACGTACTTACATTTAAATCAATACAGGCACTAAATCAATTCTTTCAACTTTTGCTATATAGACCTAGATAGACATGAGTGCTGAAATACCAAGGTCTAAGTGCGTCGATCAAGCGATATTAACCAATATAAAACATTCGTGTATTGAACATAAAATTGGGAAACAAATAATTACGGTTTTTATCGCGTTTACTTTAAGACTGATAATGACTTCGTCTTTACAACATTTTCAGTAGCGTAATTCCTTTACTATTTCTACAGTTTTATGATACTGGACTACTTCATAAATCATTACCTTTAATTACTTCGTTCGTCCTACTATGACCATTTAAGAACTTTTATTTTAGAATAATTAGGCAAAGGTTCGTCCCTATTCGAGTTCTAAACTTTTGATTTTTAGGGTTCCGTACAAAAAAAAATGGAACCCTTATAGGATCACTCGTGCATCTGTCTGTCCATCCGTCTGTCACAGCTAATTTGCTCCGAATCTACTGGACCAAATCAGGTGAAATTTGGTAGGATAGTGTAATCCTGTGACCCAAACACAGATTTGCAAAGTAAATATTTTTTTATTAAATATGGGTCATTTATGGTGGACAAATTAAGAATTTAAAAAATAAGTTTTGCACACTTTACTGTGTCATATTATATCAAATGAAGGGTCGCGTTATGAGGATCTTAAATACATTTCTGTTATTCTTGTAAAATAAATAGTTTTAATTTTATTCATGAAATAAAATGACCATTCTTCCAACTGAGCCAAAAATTAAAAAAAAAAAACAAAATATAGTTCATTGCATGTAGATTCCAGAAAAACCTATAAGAATTCTATCAATTAGCATTGTACGGAACCCTCTCCACGCGAGTTCAACTCGCACTTGGCCGGTTTTTTACATTCAGGCAGTTAGTCCCATCTATCAAGTACCTATTTAAAATAGCCTTCACTAATTGTCAACTTACGGTGACCAAAGTGTCAGACATAAATACATCTCTTAATATTTCAGCACAAACTTCAATAAAACGAAACCTGATAGAGTACCGTAGAACCAGAGTACTCAAAACTAAAAATTCCATTTTCAAAAGTAGTAAGTACAAACCTTGGTTACGTCTAGACGCGCCCCCGCGGCCGGAAGTAACTGTTACGAAATTAATGTGGCTCTAATTAAATAACAAGCTCCAAGCTCCCGTGGCCGCCATCTTGTCGTTACTGTCAAAATAGAACTTCCCTGTCAACAGTAGCCCACTTCTGTGTAAATGTAAACTGGTCTTTTTTCCATTGAAATGTAGGTATGTAGTGTTTAGATTGAAGGCGCGAAAGTTTTTGAGTTTTATTTACTAAATGTTTGGTGGAGGCGTACGTCGTATAAATCTCTTATTATATGCAACAAAAGATTTATTAAAAGTTTCTTTAATTGCTTGTTATCCCTCTCAAATATCGATCATATCTTTCTGCATATTTTTGAACTTGCTTAAATGAAAGTTAGAAGAAAAAATGCAAGTTTGATTCATCTGATCTGTCTTTTGTGAGTGACCATAGTTTGCATATGTGATAGAACCATTTTATGTCTAATGTCTGGTAATATTATCAGATAGTAAGCATAACCAAAACTTTTGTAGAACAAAGAAAGATCGTAAAAATCCCTAAAAACGGCAAAGTCGCTGCTCTAACAATAATGAGCGAGGTAACAGCATTCCTCCGAGGTGCCTCACGACCTCCTACACGATACATTTTCAGGAAGTACACAAAAATCTATATTTATCAACCACAAAGACCATTATTGTCACTTTGTTAGAACAAAAATCGGTCTCTCGCGAGATAAGAGCGCGGCGCGTTTGTCGGCATACTTCAAACGGTGCGCACGCGTCTCACACAGACACGTTCGGAGAACGAGAGGTCCGGGGTTCGAGCCCGGCTAATCAGCCACCGATACGTCGCGCGTTTAAGCAATGTTCTTGGAAAATTTGAAAAAACAAAAGTGACGATTTGCGCAACTAAGTATAATTTATGTAGAATTTAGATTTATATATTTTTTTCCTAAATTCCACGAAAATCTACTGAAATAGATTTCTTATTGAAGATACAAGTTAAAACTTAGGTAGTTTGCATCAAATAAGTAGTACAGTAGACCACCACCAATAGTATTCTAATTCCTGAATAAGTAGTAGGTAATAGTGTCATTACCTACTTCATAATTTGTCACTTTGTGAAAGACATTTAAAATTAGTCGACTACCTATTTCAAATTAAATATTTTTATATTGAAGAAATAACATGTTCGCTGAATTATTCTTATTGTAACTTCATACAAATCTGAACATTTTTTCATCTCAGAGATTTAATCAAATAATATTTAAATGATGATCATGGTCACCTGTGGTAGCGTTTCGGTGGCAAGTTTTGAGTGGTGGCCCCATTGGATATTATGATCGTTATCTTGTGGAGTTGAAGCCCATCGACAAGAGCGCGCGCCGCTCAACAAATTGCTGCCATTTCATTTGTACCTTTTGTTCAGAATGATTCTTGATTTTTTGATGTGTAAGCTTCGATTGATAGAAAGTGCACTGTATATTGGTACGAGGAAAGAATATTACTTCTCTTAGTATTGAGATTTGTTAGAAAATAGATAGAGATTATGGTAGATTTAAGAAAATATTCAGGGATAATAGCTATCTACACACAGATCTTTAGATAGACTTTATACTTAATTATTGGTAAAATAGAAAGCATTTCTTTTTGTAATGTCAGCGTAGTTATTATGCAACTGCTAGGCTTATCTATCAAGGTCTGTAATATAATCTAATATAGCAGACGAGCTAGACATATTTGCTTGTTCACTGAGTGAATTCACAAGGATAACATTATATGTAATAAGTTTTAGGAAATAAGTTGTTATTATTAAGTTTACTGCAACTATTGCATTGGGTTGTACCTGTAAAAATAGTTGTGTGATGGTTATATAAATAAATAAATAAATATGATGTATAAATGGCCAATCAACTAATCCATATTTCTATACTAATCCATACTTCCATACTTTACTATTATAAATGTTAAAGTAACTTTGTCTTGTACGCTTCCACGATGGACTGATTTTGATGAAATTTGGTATACAAATAGTTTGAACCCTGGGGAAGGACATAGGCTACTTTTTAATCCGCGATCGTCTGCCTCCGCGATAACCGACATCCACGCGGACGAAATCGCGGGAATAAGCTAGTAAGTTATGTAAAGTCATATATCCTATACAATCATAAATATCATAAAGTAATAGTAACAATTATGTATAGGTACATAATATAAATACTTGCAGCTACTGCATGAGTCACACAGACTCACAAGACACACCTCATTTTAAGTAATGAATATTAAATTTATTGCTCTGTTACAAGCTAATAACACTGTTTATTCATAATTTTCTACGCGACCAGTTTTAAGCACTTATTTGCATACCGTATTTTATCCAGAGATGCATATTTTTACAGATATATTTTATTTGCTTCGCGACGTTTTTTTTCTATAATTACAGAAACCTACGTCTTGTCGCGTGAAATATATTCCATTTTCGAATTTATCTGATGAACTATGCCTGCCAAGATTAATAAACTCAGCGTAATAATGCAGGTTTCTTATCAATTAGACATAGATTTGCATTCTTTTGAAAATATTGCCGCCTATGAAATGCTAAGATACATTGGTACTGCTACGTTTATATTTCTTACATATTCTCCCTCTTAGATAAATCAAATACGATACGATGTCAATAGGATGCGTTTTGATATTGCTAAAGCCTTCAGCGGTAAAAATATGACAGGTTTATAAATTGAATAGGGCGTATACATTGACACATTATTGACTGAACATAATGCTGAAACTATTCATTTCCTTCTGCAAGTTTTAACTGGCTAAATGCAGGAACCTAATTTGGAAGTGTATAACGATTTAAACATATTTTCAGGTAGGTGTGTACCTACCAATATTAATACTTAGATCCATATCTAAGACGCCATCATCTTTTAATTATCTGTCTATTAACCGGAAGGATATCAAAATATCAGCAAAAATGTTTTCGTTCAGATAATATTAATGTATTATTATTCTAAAAGCGCAATGAAATGAACTTTCTACTCCCAAGCATTATTATAAGATTGTCCGTATGTAATTTATATTTGATTAGAACTTGAATACGCACTTAGACAATTTTCCATCATGCATCATTCGAAAGTTCAATCAAAACATTTAGAGTATCACTGCATCCCTGTCAAATTGTTTGAAGTTGACAGAGACAGAATGTTGTTTTAAATTCTTTTAGCGCTAAATGTGTTTAATATTCAAATAGTGCAAATGGCATAAAATAATTTTCTATTCTCTTTTAAATAAAATTATGATTGTATCTATCTATCGATGTTTTCCTGTTTTAAACTTAAAAGTACTGAAAAAGACACAAGTTAAGTCTAATAGAAAGTCATGTTAAAACGTTAACCATTCGAGAAACAGGCTACCGTCTTGTTAATATTATAATTATTTCCCTAATGTGAATTGCAAAATAATCTAGCGCCTTCCGGTTCATAATTACACACATACATCTAACATTTTAAATATACTTATCTGACTCTATATCTACCCATAAATGTTCGTAGTCATCTCATATTTCGTCTTTAATGAATTGGGCTCAAATCTGATTGTAATAATTTCTATAGCTGCAGAATGAAAGTTTGCAAGTATAATTAAATAAAAAACTTACGCTGTCATTAATTGTGAGTCGGGTATTAAATCAATATATTATTTTATTGGGTGCGAAAGTAGAAAAAGACATTAAAAAGAAATTGTTCTTTTAACAAGTTTGTATTGACTTAAAAATTCGTACGTGCAGAGGAATAGCCCTGCAGAGAGACAATAATTGCCTTTATTATTTCATATTTTCTTTCTGTCAGTTATTTTTCATTTCATAACAGCTATAGATATTTTGCTTTTAATCGGTATCCTTAGGGCCGAGTCACACCGGAATGGCAGCGGCCGGCCGATCAGCCGCGAGCCGTTCTTTTATGCGGCGGTCAACGGCTGCCGCTCGACTCATACAAATCTCTAAACGATACTATGCTTTGATGTTCAAAGATAAAGTTGAAAATAGTTTGTCAGCAAAACTGCCGGTCGCTGCGCTGCCGAGCGCTGCCATCCCGGTGTGACTTGACCCTTAGACTTATAGGGAAACCTTAAAAAGACATAATATTGACGATCCTAATATTATGGAACAAAGGAGCGTATATCTTGTACTTAACAAATTGTATCTGATATCACGTAGGTACTATGTGATGAATGACTTACTGTACAAACATCTAGTTAGTCAAGACCACAGAAATATTAACTAAATCCAACATAACTCCTTGCCACCACTAAGGAAGCTTAGAATTTCCATATAACGGGTAAAGTCGGCTGCATCGAGGTTTCAATCGTTATAAAATCACATAGCATTGTGAAGGTTCTATTAAACTCGGCGGCAGTAACTCATTGCCTATAGTAAAAGTAGTTGGAGATTATCTGAACGAGATTTGTACCCTGACTAGGTTGGCTGTGCGACCGAAACTAGGTCCAGAACAGCTCAAAATTTAAATACGAATAAACGAATTTGAACTTTATTCATTCGAAAATAAAGTGTAATGTTGTGTGGGGTTGATATCCGTTGTGTTGCTTTAAGGTTGTATGTCTAAGACACTGGTCCACAGTACTTGGGCGGCAGGTGTTCCGAGGCTGCCTCCTCCCACTGCCGGCGCCGATCTCTCGATCAATAGAGATCAATGATCTACTCGAGATTTAAACACTAGTTCAAATGCCCGGTTTCACTATTAAAAAATTAATTGAATATAGAAAATTATTTATGAGCTTTACTATTGATTTCTATAAGCCTATTCAAATTCCAGATCTGTAAATCTGAACTGTTGGTCTATGATCAATGTTTGACGGATACGATTGTTGTTGATCAATAATGACAAGGCTGATTGGTCTTTTAGAAGTCTTATAGCATTATAAGAACATAGAGTCGTGTAGAAAACACAATTTTGCAAGTACTTACAAAGAACTCGACATTATAGGTGAATTTCACCCATGTCTAGTGTCTTAACCTGCAAACAAATTTTGAATTATTGATACTTTTACCATACAGATAATGTCAGAAGTTAAATGTATTCCAGGAATAAAATACTTGCACTAGGTATAAAATTTTGGAGACATTTGTCCTAAGCTAAATCAAGTTTCCCAAAAATATTTTAACAGAGTATTGTTTATGCCTTGACCGAATAACTCTAGTAAGTGCAACATGTACAGAGGCCACATCAAGCTACAACAACCTGACAATTTTTTTAAATATTTTTTTAACTTTGTTACAAAAAAATAAGGTTCATATTCAATTGGGAAAATTGTACAGTTTGGCCTTTTACGATTTGTACCAGGTGCCTTGTTTATAAAACTGTTTTTTCCTCCTGATCTATCCTAAAGTTCTGGATTTTATTGAACCAGGTCAAGTTACCAAGTCCTGTACAGCATTTATTATCTATGTCTAGCGCAGAATCGTATATATAGATTTTTGTAGACACATTTGTCTCAAAATGTTATATTTTAGAGCTTACGATTGCGTGCTTATAAAGTTTACATTATAATGTATGCCAAGCCTATACAGACACACAATTAAGCTCAGAGCAATAAAACAGTACTAGTAAAGTAAAAAAGTGCTTTTATATTGGTCTGAGCAATTAAGTTTGCGTGGTTAAACAAACATCAATCTATAGGGTTTTGTAGGTATGTACCAAGTTAAGCGTCGGGTGTGACGTGTGAGAAAGGCGTACCTATTTGCATTGCCATAAATTTAATTAATTTGAATTATTATGCAATTTTTATTGACATCGAAGGACATGGAAAATATTACAAATATTAATAAATTATTTGTCAATATAACAGCCATTAATAGCTGTATTTAGGGTTCAATATTGAAGAATTAATTACGTCTACCCACGGATACAAACTTAGCTACCCTTAGTGAATTAGAGATTATCCGTGATGACGATCGGAATACTTTACAACAAGATACTCCTCTAGCCTCTAGTAGGGTTTTCAAATGATAAAAAATCTTTTTTAAAGTTATGATTGTAATAAATAATCAACAAATCGATATTTCAGGAACTTTAAATAACAGATAGTCATCCAAGAGTAGATTCTGTAGCTTCACTAAAAAAATCAAAACTGTAACTAAAAATCTTCACGCTTAATTAAAACTAAGTGCGTTTACACTGCCCAAAATGGTGTAAAGATTAGATGACCGGCTACCGACTTCGATAAACTTAATGGGTATATCGATTAATCTGTGGCTGGCAATTAAATCGCGAGAATCGATTCGTAAAGTGGCGTTACCAAATTAGTTAGTGCAGCTCTACACGCCACCGATTAGAGCGTTCTGTTCAATTGACTTTTGAATTCCGAAAACTATCTGGAAATATGGAAAAGAAAAAAATTGATGTTCCATTTTTTTTAAATCACTCTTGTTATGCTGTCGACAAAATATTAACCAAATATGTAAGGGCATGAAAGCTACAAAATTAAGGTAAGTACTAAATTAAGGTTTTTAAAGTGGTGGTAGTTTTATTAGGTAGGTATCTATTTTTTTTTATTCACGGAGGTTTAGTAACTGACATAAGCTTTTAAAAGATGTTGCATTTTAACCAATTATTATAAACTTTAAAACATAATGTTTCCTGCATTCATTAAAAAACTATAAAATAATAAGATACAGCCGTCATTTTTTGTGAATTATTAAAAGGAACTACAATCATTAGTATGCAAAATGGTCTATAATCTTAAGCAGGTTTTCGCATGACTCATATAATTTCAAGTGATATTTAGATTTTGTCGGTCGATGCATTGATAAATGACTAAAATCTCATACACTTAAAAATACACGCTTCACACACATGGTTTCAATCGAAGCAATTTTGAACTTTATTGTATGTACAACAAGGTTTGGATTAAGAAATCAGATCTCATAGATTTTAACAAAATATAAAATTATCTTGATATCTTGTCGACTTCCATTTTAAAGTTAGATGTCACAACCGGTGTGATTCATTTAAAATTAAAATAATTCATTAGCAATTAAATATTTTTTAAATATCTATAAAAAACGGGGCATATGAGAAGTAGTTGTAATCATGATCTTCCTGCCTTGTCCCATGTTGCTTGGAGTAGGTTCAACACGTCTTCGCCTTCCATACCGGCCTGGTAACCGCCATGATATCACTGACTTCCTTTTTTACATAGTATAAACCAAAGTCGCTCCCGCTGTCTGTTCTCAGATCTTTTAAGGCGAAGATATACGCCGGCGACCTTCAGCGACCAGAGAATCGTATGCGCTGCGTCCAATACTCTCAAAGCTTAGTTGAAAATATTAAATAAAAGATAGTATTCTTTAACTTAAAAAAAAGCGTAGGTATACTAAAAGATAGATAATAAACTTATCTGTAAGATAGTAAAAGTTTCTTTTAAATATTCCTGGTAGATTTTGTGTGATTATCAGTGTTTTATCCGCGTCAGACACAACTTAACGATTTAATTTAACTATTTAATATGAACTTTGTCAAAAATATTCACGTACTAAATGATTAAGAGAATGTTCTAGTTTAACATATATTTTTTTCAAATCATTTACACTACACGACGTGATTTTCAGTTTAAAATGTGCAAAATTCGCATGTTAGCGCCTTAAGAGGACTGTAAAGTGCTGATACGTGGTGCGAGTAAGTATTTCCAAAAATGCTATCGGTTTCATATCGCTTGCGCCACCTCCCTCCGGGTGAACAATACAAATAGAATATGGCCCTGCCCCCCGACCCTTATCTTGCGATAGAGAGAGTTGTAAGTCTAGGAGACAATTACCAACATTTCCTTTTTGAAATATGGTTTTAGGCGATAACGTTTTTCCTCCCCTAAACCTTCACGAAATGAGTATGAGTATCTTTAGATTCAGTACATCTTAATTTAGGTCTGTACGTTTTGTTTTTTTAGGTAATCCAGTATACCTAGTTTAATTAAAAAAATAAAAACGCTCGAGGAAGTTTTTAAATCAAAAATGTATATATTTAGATGATAATTACTGCTATCATACATAATATTTCTTTAAAATAGAAACGTACAGTCCTAGTGTTTCATGATATCTACAACATTTCTAAAAATTATGAAAATTGGACTAAGTTTACGGGGGTAAACCGTTATCGCTTTTTGTCTGAAAATTTACAGCCTCACAGTCCTCATAAACTACGCAACGGATTTGAAGGCAGTTTGCCAGCAATAAATAGAGTGATTCAAGAGGAAGGTCTACATGTATAGTTTGATATTGTTTTGTGTGACACCACATTGGTATTAATATTGCACCCGTGCGAAGCTGGGGCGGGGCTGGGGTGGGTCGCAAGTCTGCAATAAAACCACAAAACAAATGTTTTGTAAGTCCTTTACACCTTGCCTGCCCTATTGATCAGACATCTTAAGCCTATCGATTCCTTAAACTTAATGATCAGTATTCTGAATACGTTATGTTAAGACAAAGCGTAGACGGTAGACTGATCCCCTGGACCAAAGACTATCTTTGCATCTAGCAGTCGGATCTTCTTAGCAGAAATTGCATATTCCACTTATGTCACTAATTACATAATGACATTGTATTTTAAGTAACAAAATTTATGGGTTCTTAAGTTGTCCAAAATAAAACGATTTTATTTATTTATTAACCACAATGCCGCCATCCTTAGCAAATGTTATTCAGATCACCAAGAATTTCCTAATTTACTAATAAATTGCATAAATTACTAATTCTTGTCTATGGCAAAAATCGTACCACCTACACACACATAATAAAAAGTCCAATTGAGATAAAAACTCGTCTAAACCCCATTGTACACTGCAGTCAATAATTCGCCTGTAAAAACACATAGTTGTGGTGTTATTACATATGATTACGACCCGTTGAGTCGTTGACCGCTCATATAGTTCGTGTAGACTTCGGTTTATTTCTATTGGGAGCAAACAAATTGATACCGTCCACGATCGCCGTGCATTAAGGCTGTATTATCTACTTGTAGAACCCACTTTAAATTAATTATGTTGCTCAAGAAAATCGTTTTTGTTTTGTTCTTGGTACTGGCTGGATAGTAAAAAATCTTAGTCAGCAAGTTTTTTTTTTACTATTTATAGTACCGTAGTTTATTGTCGCTTTTTTTGATTGAACAGCAACTGTAAAAAAAAATATATAATTTTTTAACTAATATGTCATGTCAGTCAGTTATTAAACCCGACTTTCACGGTAACTAACGCTATATTTTTAACAGTTTATTTCCGATGATACGTGAAAAGTGCTTGAAACATGAGGAAATATAAATTGTGAAGATAAATGAAACGCGATACGTACAGTAAAAGTTGTTTCATTTCAATAACACGGGTTTATATTGATGGAGGCAATTAAAATCAGTCCAGTTTCCCGAGCCACCACATCTAATATAAAGTGGAGCGTTGTATGTGAGAGGTACGTTAGTAAAGTGTTGCGCTGAAAGGGGTAACTGACGACCCAAGTTATTTATCACACAGGATACGTAGTGCTTTTAAAATTTATTTGCGTTTTACTCCGATGACACGGCAATGCATTAAAACGAATGTCCTCTTCCAAACATACATCTCTCATACAGAGCTTTTTCATTCCAAACTTTTTACAATACCTTTTGTAGAGCTTCATTCATCGAAACAAAAATAGAATTGTAAAACCAACGACAAGCTACTGTTCTTTTCTTCGTTTTTTAGTACCAGCCATTCATTATTGTACACTCTTTATTGAGATCGCAACATTATTAATAAGCTTTTTGATTACAATCGTGTTACAACGAGAGTATAAAAAAGAGGTCATCATTTGTCCATGCCGGCCGACAGACAGACAATTTGGTGTAGATACTTATCCGTAGTCCATACGGTAACGGTAGCTCGGAACATATGCGTATGAGCACACAGATACACATGTGCAACGCACACATACATACGGCAATGAATGGGATGCTGCCACCGGCGATTATCGATAGGGCTACCACCACACAATAATATTTTATCGTCACCGAAAATCACAACTAATTTAAAAACGGAGCGATTGAATTTGATAGAGGTATTTAAGCTTAAGTGGCTCTCTTAATTGTAAATAATGACAGAGGTTGAATTAGCTGTATTGAGGCAGGAGATAAATGATCGTAATCAAAATGTGAAAGTCGCGATTGGTAAATTACTCGATCGGTAGTTTACTCATTGCGGTGGCACAGCCCTATAAATAAAACAAGGTAGATTATTGCGCGTGTAAGCGTGTTTCCCACGGCGTGCAAAACAAGTTCTTTGCCGGAGATAAGCTGAAACTTACCACGAGGCCGACTAAATTAGTACCTCAGTGACAGTTTCCTGTCTCCTTTACATGTTTTCTATAGTCTAAAAGAACGTCTTTTGTATACTTATTAAATTTTCTATTATTACAAATATTTATACTTACTTACAGTCAGAGGGGTGGCCTAAATGGTAACCCACAGATTTCACAACGCTCGACAAGATAAATCGCTCGTAAGATGTTGCAATATTTTTAAGTTTACTTTTAATAATTATTATTTATTTATTCATCTTAAATGAGGCACATTACCAATTTTGTTACCATTACTTTATAACTTAATTATATTAGTATAATGAATATTAGATTTCTAAAATTTTCCCTGCAGTATGACAACCAGGGACAACACAGGTTAAAAATAATTAAATAATACTATGATTATGCAATTTTAACGGAGGCGCGATAACTGAATACTGAAGAAGTATTTGTGAAAATCTACATTAGCTTTCACACTCATAAATTTTCATTTATATGTACAGTATAACAAACATAATTAACGACGAGTAGCCTATTCGAAACTGACCCTTGCCCTGCCTACGAGTGAGGAATGATGAGAAGATGATGCTGATTCTCGACTTAACTTCTATATTTTAACCATCACTTAAGATCAGGTGTGTTGCGGCCAAACGCAAGCCTACGACAATATAAAAAAAAAAGAAATAAAAAAAATCCTATAGTAGTAGTTCCAAGAATTTTATTAAGATGATGATTTATCGTGTTTTGTGTCATAATATGGATACTTACCTCATTATTCTAATTTTTTTACAAAATTATGTTAAGCTACGCTGAAATCGAACAGCCAAATGAATGGAGCTACCAATTAAAAATTATGTCGAACGTGACTTATATACCTACCTACAGCAGTTACAAAATTATCGTATTGCCCAATCGTTAATGGATTGTTTATAATATTGTACTTAATTAGCTCGCCGCCATGTTACTTCTTGCTCGTTTCGTGAGAAGCAACACATCATCTCACAGATTACATCTGCAACAGTAGGAGATAACGTTATTGCACTAATAATTCATATTGTTTTTATATTTTATATTAACACGCTGCTCCATTCATTCTGATAAATTAATAAAGATAAAATTGATGTAACATAAATTGAGACGCCAGTTTATTAGATTACTCTGATGGTCAAGATAGGCCATATTTGTATATGTATAATGAAATATATGGAATGAAATTAAAGTAGTCTTGTTTTGAAACGTACGGATAATAAATTCAGGGTATCGATCGATGTCTAAAACAGCTGCAATAAATAATCCTGTATTGCAGTGGCGATCGTCACAGACTGTTAGACACCGTCATCGTGCAATCAATGGAGCCTGACACGTAACTATACACGTGAGCCCAGAGCCGATCATCCGACTAATATCTACGCTCTACTTACGAATCATTCAAGAAACACAACACACACACACCAACACTCTGTAAGTGAACACACACACATCAATAGTCAACTTTTTGTTTTCAATTACCGATCCGAAAGGTTCATTATCTCTAGCATTTTCGTGTTCTTTTTTCTAGTTCAAACCGGTGTACGACTGAAAATAACCCGTGGCGACATCTCATTAAGCCCGTCAGCGGTCGGGGCCGCTTTGAAAAATGTCTCATTTAACCCCGACAGTCCCTTAATAGCCGGTGAAGGGTTAACCGACACAAATAACTCAATGCGGAAGTAGGCGACTGTATCGTCGACTATACTTTTTAATAGTTTTAATTAGGAAATAGTTTAATTTTTATGTTGTGTGAGTGGTGCTTGGGAGTTGTCAACGTGTCAACCAATAGCAAATTGGCGTGAGAAATGGTTAGTTGTATTGGTGTTGAAATTGATAGCCGGAAGAGCATATAAATATACGCATAACTAGTTTCTGCTCGGTTCGGAAACTTAATACTCACTCGCAGTTTACTGACAGAAGCACGAAAGTTAAACACTAGCATCATTTGCATACAAACTGTCTCATTTCGGACTAAAATCCCATTCGGCTGCTATTTATTGTGCCAATATTGACACGGGAATTGTAGATTGTTTTTAATTAATCGCCATTAAAATTAAATACATTTCAGTCCTTGAAAATGCGGTAGAAATGAAATTTCAGACAAACAAGCATAACAGAACATAATGGTAAACCGGCATAAAATGTAGGGAATGCTGAAACTATAAGATAATTATACAAAAACAGTCTGAAAGAATCGTAACACATAGCTATGTATAACACTGTGGAAAATATTGTACGACCTTTAGTACAGAGGCAAGCACATAAAGCTACAATAATCAGTCAAATATCTTTGATAGATTTTCAACTTTATTACAAAAGAATATGCTTCATATTCAATTTTGAAAGTTTGGTATGACTTGACGTGCTGGCGTCTGTACCTGCCTTACCTTTCCGCTTATGAAGCTAAACCATAGGCATAGAAAAAGCTCAGGATTATTATCAGGTTTTACTGAATTACGGACGGTTAAATCTCGGTTCTCGATTAAAAGTAAGCCAATACATACATACTAGAATTTTGTCTGTGTCACTACGTAGCATATTGTAGAGTTTGGTTTACCCACAAATTAACACAGCTGTCTGCCACACAGAAATCTGGACACACCCCAATTATTCTTTGACTCTGAAAAGGGTGAAAATATCGCTCTTTTTAATGTCAAAACTTGTTTCTAGTCCCTTTTTCTGGATGGACCACATATCCATAATTATATAAAGAGTTGGTATCAAATGTCAGCAACTGTTGTTCCCATTGGAAGAAGTATGGTGACCACGCCTCTTCCTCTAAAAATATGACAGTTATGTTATCATCACCCCTCGAATTCAACGGTAAAAAGGGGTGCGAGACTGACAATGCCTTTTTATTGTAACTGTACATATATTATCTCTTTTATTATCGAAAACATAATGGCCGGTACAATGGTTAACTTATGTTATATCGTTGTTCATAAACCTGTTTGCGAAATAAGATGTTCTTTAAAATATTTTTTGTTAAAATATTAGAGAATGAACCTCATTTTGTATTTCGAAGAGCGCTATCGTATTCAAATTGCGGACGAGTTAAAGGTGGGTTTCACGTGAGAATAAAAATTTTAAATGCTGTTCCAAATCA
The DNA here is from genome assembly GCA_947361185.1 of Charanyca ferruginea. NCBI lineage: Eukaryota > Metazoa > Arthropoda > Insecta > Lepidoptera > Noctuidae > Charanyca > Charanyca ferruginea. Next base: position 13,550,480 of record OX376076.1, read on the forward strand.
TAAATTATGTTTTATTGTTTCAGGTATGTATCACAGGCCACTAATAACTCATCGGTGTTGCCAGGACTCAACGATGTCAAGGTACATAATATATTTCAATCAACATAAATACCAAAAAAACACAGACTATAAAAAACGCTACATAGTTTTACAGCCATACAAAATGGTTTTGGATAATCCAATCTTGTGACTAGTAGTTATGAACTGGATTGAATACGGCGAAACCGGTCATAGGTTCATTCACTCAGTTAGTTCGGTCCAGCTGCCATTAGCCGGGTGAAGATTTCCGTCTCATTGACGTAGAACACACTCTTAGATAAAGTACAACGCGCTAAGATATAACAGCCATGTTTGAGAACGATGTTTGACTAAACAATTGTTTGACATCGTTGATTTCCGTTTGAATCGCCATCTTACAATGGTAAAACGTTTTGTAAGCTGTTATGTTCTTGTTGCTATGTAGTAGAAAATGTTAAGTTTGACTAGTTATAGGTAAGGTAATTTAATTTATTAACTGTATAACAAGACGTGTAAAAGGTCAGCTTCTTCCTATTTTTGCGATTTTATTTTTTGTTCTGGACCACACCTGGTAACCTTTAGGTTACGGGAATATTTAAGGGCAAAGTTCTTACTTTATTTACTAATATAAGTTTTAAAAGTTCTGTATAAACTTTAAACACCCCGACGACCGTACTGCTGGCATCCGAACGCACGATCTTTTGTGTGCGATATTTTATGCGCCAACTTAAACATTGCTTATTCACACCAAAAACAAAAGTCGTTTCCCAGTAATACATTATGCTCTATGTAACTTATTGTGATGGTTACAATGTGTAACTAACGGCTGTGTGATGTGGCTTTTCACATCCCTACATAAATATAATATACTTTATTCAAATGCGTGTAGAAAAATAATTATCTAAAATTTGTAAGTAGGCATACCTTGTAGCACCGTGCATACAGCAACGTGTTTGCATACAAAACTCAGACTAAATATGTATAATTAACACAGCAGCATGCATATTATTTATCTTATTTAAATGCTACTGAATAAATATTATTTTAGTAAAGTTCAAAAATAAATTTCGAAACACATCCTGTTGTATTTGCCAAATGATTTCGTAAACAGTAGAGATATATCGAACTCTCACGCAGGTGAGAGAGGCGTTATTTCAACAGTCAGTTATTTTTGCCGTTTAAAAACTATATTTAAAAGTTAGTGAAGCTTAATTTTGTGTTTTGGGAAAACAAAAAGCGTCGAGGACGTCCTCGTGAAAAATCACCTCGCGCTTTATGATTGATCATTTCTTGAAACTGGAGAGCGTCCCGAAGCTGCGCCCGCGCCCGTCGCGACACACATAATATTTTGAAAGCGTAATGTGTTGATTTGTTGAAAGCTCCCAAATGAGATATTGTGATGATATGACAAGGCATTTTGTTAGCGATCTCATAAATAAACATCCGATCCGAACTTTTATTGTGTTCAAATAAAATATGAAATAAAACGTTCTTGTTAATTAATTGTTGTTGTTGTCTATGCCAGTCTATGCCATAAAACGCTTAAAAGCATGTTGTTACTTTTAGCGCTTTAGTCGGCACAATAAAAAAAGATACGATTTGTTCTTTGGACAGTATGATGACACTTATTAAACGCTGTTTGTGACAAAATTTGAATTTAAAATATTATAATTGACAGGTACATGACCGTTGTTTATGGACCTACTGCAATCACTAATGAGTGTTTACATGAAACTGAGAGATGAATTATTCTGAATGCTATGCAGTTTTCAAATCAAAACATAATTTTATTCGAGCCTTGAATCGGTATTTGCTTTTCAATTGCACAATTTAGAAGATGTTACATGCTTTTTTTACATTTTGCATGAAAAACAAAAATTACATAACAATATTATTAATAATAATAATAATAATATCATTTATTTCGGGTAACACAGGACCCATAACATATATACCTTACAGACATACATACATATACATACAAACAAACCTTTAAAGAAACAAACTACCATCTATTCTCAGTATACTGATATTTAATATGCAATAAAGGGCAAAATAGTACAATTACATGAAGCTTCCTCTAACAACATCTTCCGCGTAACGTGATCCAATAATCATGCCGCACCGTGCCGGGCGGCGTCCGCGCATCGTATCGGGTGACGGCGACAAATCGCTCGTGCATAATCGTAAATACGATTTTTTTATCCCGCGCCATTCATGGACGATCCCACTATATCCGGTGAGCGTTGCCACCATATTGTACACCAGGTAACACAAAAACATTGCTCATTATATCTTCGTAGGGCAGAAATTCGCATAGCAAAATCGCAGGTTGCATTTGTAAGGTACCTTAAAATTTGTAAAAAAGGTCGCTCTTTTGTGGCTGCAGACTGTGTGGCACCGAAACCTTTTTGTTCCTGCAAAATACTCCAAAATGTGAATGGGAACTGAACTTATCGATTATTTCCAAGAAACGATGCGATGACCGTCCGCGGCTTACAAATTATCTGTAATACTATACCAGTGCTCGTTAACTACAGCTTGTGAACACTGTAATAATACGCAGGCTTGTTGTGTCATCATTTATGTTCTGAAACAGCAAGTAAAATACATCAATTACAAGATATTTCAAAGACCTCTTTCTATGAGTATTATGATTGCATTCTATGTGATACTGGCCTATTAGTTTTCATTTATTTATTACAACAATTTATAAGGTACCTAAGCTAAGGTAAAATCTAAATATAACTGTAGAGGCACTTTCTATTACGTGCCAGCTTCTCACTGAGGCAGACATGGCCAGCAGTTGGTCGCAGTGTAGACGGCTGGCCGCTTCATTCATTTCCCTATAACCAGTAAACCTAGCCAGTTTACCTTACGACCATACACATATATAATATATATTATTACTTACATAAGATAAGTAGTTTTGTTACAATCAACATGCATAATGATATAGGTGCGGACTATACGCGGTCTAGCTAGCATGTTTCGAAACATTGATCAACCATTTTTATGTCTACTGGACTTCCTCCGCTGTTTGTTACAAAACATCCGATTTATGAAATCGGAAGTCGTTGTCTAATTTTGAGTCTGCATATCAATTATTTAAAAACACGATTTGCTAACAGAGCCCGTCGAATTGTAAAAGAAGTTATTCTCAGATATGTGAAACGTGTCCAAAGCGATTATAAATATCAGAGTAACGCAGGATGTAGATTTCTCTTTTAATTTTAGTCTTAGGGATGTCCTTATAAGTTTGACTCTTAGAGGCAACCTCATGCCAATCTCCAGTTTCCATTACCTCCAAGTTTCCATAAAAGAAATGATTAGATTCTCGGAATGAATGTTGTAAGAAATGTGAGGTGATGGTGTTTTACCGGCGGTTGCTAGGCGAGCTGTGCGTCAATATGGACACGGTGAGCCCGCTAGGCCCCCGAGCCGCCCAGGGGACAGCGGTGACTCCATTCACCGATTACTAGATCTTCGCACCTCGCCGACCACAGAACGCATCCCATTCACGACAAGCGAGTAAATCAACCGAGAACTTTAACACCTTATAAGGTCTAATTGGAACCATTTCCTCAGACGGAAAACAACTTTCTGCTATCGATGGAAAAACCACTTTCGTATGCGTTCGCTTTGAGTTACGACTTTTTACAATATCTATTTCTGTACACTAGCTCTAGTGTGCATGAATGTCGCTTCTGCTCAAAACGAGGATGAAAAATGAACTTTTTGCGCTTAAAGCTAGAGTTGATATTGGAATGGATGCTAATGTGAGTTAGTACGTTTAGTTGGAGATGTTTGGTTTTATGAATGAAGCGCAGCGTTGTGAGCGGAAGCTGAGCCGGGCGTAGTGCGGCTTTCCCGCGGCGGCCGGTTTCATTAATAATTAAAACGCTGCAACTGGCGGAATGGCCGGACGTCGAGATGATTTCTAGCCGCTCTTGTTGCGGCCACAGCTTCTGCTCCATTGCCGTTACACGAGCCGTACCACTGTGTCATTATTTATATATTTTTAGAACGGAACATATAAATAAAAATTAAGACAACATCGGAAATGTTATAAAATATGACCTGTAGAGATGTTGCGACGTAATGACGTATCATTAAACAGTAGCTGTTCGGAGAGTGGTCGCTCGCTCGGCTTCATGACGCCGCAATAACATAACGGTCAACATACAAAGTAAAATTTGACCGCCTCATTACGCAACACGCAAGTGGAATGGTACCGGAGAGAACAGGAGAGAACAATTCAAGTTACATGAGCAGAAAAAGGACAAAAGTTGGTCTGAGAGAGCGAGATGGTGGAGTATGACAAATCTATAAAGAGAATGGGATAGATAAGGTAGCTAGATACGCGCGTCCGGCACAGCACTTCCTGTCGCGGGAATAATAGTGTGCCAGTGTCCTGCAAACATTAATCGCTACCGATAAAGCATAATAAACATTATGAAATTAGAATTACATAATCTGGAAACAAGACTCAGAAATTATCGATATCTCAATAATCTTTGGATTTCTAATTTAAAAGATTTTATAGTCACCTTCAACATCTCGTCTTCAATCGATTCTTGCCTTCTTGCCTAAGCGCCGAAAACTGCTGGATCTTTAAACTTCGACAGCAATCGTACAAATTCATAAGCGGACTCCTCACGTGTGCTCAGGCGCCGCTTACCATCACTTCCGTCGCCCACATCCACTGTAATGTAATGTGTAATTGTTAGCTTCTCTCTGTCATGTCCTTCAGTTAATGTGGTTAATGGAACACAACTCATGACTAACCCTATGTATTTCTGTCTCTATATTCTTGGAATACATTTTGATCTTTCTATTTCATACTTACCATGTTTTGTTTATTACGTATATTATGTTACGAATGGGATATTTATATTTATACCAAACTTGAGTCATAGGATTTGTTTCTAGTTTCTACCTCGCCTCTGACTCTAAGTCGTAGGTGATTTTCTTACACGCAGTGGTTGAGCGATTGACTGCTGCGCAGCGTGGTTCAATTCCCGCCCAAGGTAAACATTTGTGTGATGAGCACTCGTGTTTGCCATGTGTCTGGTTGTTGTTTATTATATGTATGTATTTTAAATGTATTTGTGTATATCAGTTGTCTGACACCCATAGTACAGGGTCTTCCTAGTTTGGGGTCAGATGGCCGTGTGTGAAATGTCCCCACATATTATTATATTATTATTATTACACTTAATACTCGTATTAAGCTTTAAGTGGTTTAGAAATCATAGGAATCTTCACGACTACTTCAACGATGCCAATGATCAATGTCACAAAACAGTCACCTAACTTCGACCCTATTCCTAAATAAAGCAAACATTTTAAAACCATTCCATCGCAGTCCATAATTGACTTTTTGTATCAAACCCATCTCAGTAAGTTCGTTACACAGCCCTGTTAGCGGAAGCGCGCCCACGCCTGCTAATTGTCCTACTCTTTTTGTTTAGATGTCCACTCGTCTTAACTCGATTACAGCAATCAGAGCCTCGCCCTTTGCCCCGGCGGCTCTCGACGCCCCTACGTCTCGCTCGAGATAATTGTTCGTCATGACTCTTTGTCTACTTTCAACAACAAACATAGTGCTCCGTCTGTTTTCATGAAGCTTATTATGAATATGAAAATCGTAATAGTTTCTTGTTGGTTTTCAGTTTTTAGAAATGTATGTTTTTCATTTAAAGTTGCCTAAATTGCGATTTTGCCCCACAACAGTATATCTTTGCTTCTCATTAATAATGTATGGCAATAAATGTCTTTGTGGTTTTGTGATTGCCACTATTACCAGTCCAGTAGGTAATTAAATTTCGAACGTCCTGTTTACTCAACTGGTGCTGATAATGTCCACAACACCTATCATATAGCGACGTGTACATTTCGGTTGCCATAAGTTTTCCTTCAAACATTTATTTTTCGATACCCATACATGATGTCCAAACAAAACCTAGCCGTGGAAACTAAAACAGCGTGGGCTAGTTGACATAATGTTTGTTCACATTTCTACTCAATTAAGTGCTGCGTTTCATTCATGTTTAATTATTTAAGGCTCGCTGCTCTAAGAATGTATGTCTAAACTTGGTAAAAATAGAAGTCAGTATGGCTCGGTGCCCCAACCTGTCATACAACATTGTCGCACCGGGTCCCTCATTTATGAATGAACTTACAGATCTAGCGATTTCCGGCTAACTGTTGAGATAGTACGACACTCTTCCTGGTTCCTGCTATGGTATCTTTAATTACGCCGCCAGCATAAACAGACCGGTGGTGGACCAACCGCACTACTAACCAAATGCGATCGTGTTGTGCAAGACGTAGAGTTCAGTTTTTCCCGCAGTCTGTGATCGATCGGAGTCCATTACTGCTTTATCGAGATCGTTCGAAATATGAATAAAGATATTCTAAAAGTGACCAAGCGATCCTAATCGCCAGAGCGTTATGGACTTTATGATAACACGGTACGGTTAAGTATGGATTAACGTGATCTGGTGGCGAGTGTGTCTCGCATCCTGTGGAGCACGTTTTTTTCCTGTCTCCTTCCCGGCGTTTCACCGTTACGCAATATATCGTAAATAATTAGCGGACGGCAAGATTCCCGTGTCTTATGGAGATGCTGACTATCAGGTTTTTTCGCCGGACGTTTCCTGCGTCCGGCTAACCGTAAAGTATGAGTCTTCTTTATATGCACACCTAGTAAAATGTCAAACATGTCTACAATGGAAGTAGCTTTTTATAACTTACAATTTTATATAACTTACAATTTGACTTTTTTAAATATTGACAATGATTCAAGACTTTCCCACGAGTACATATTGATATCAGAAGGCTAATTATACTAATTAAATACGTAACACAGTAGTCAATCACAATCAAATAACCCAATCAATATGATAATTTTGTCAAAAATACTATAGGTAAATAGAGGCGTTTTTAACAGATACAGACTGACATTTGAATACGAACTTTGTTAAAAGTTTGTCGCATTACCACCCTGATCTATACCTTGTGTTTTCAGTACATACACTTCATTTAATCAGTCTTTTTATTTGATCTATTAGGCTGTCGCTGGAATTGTCCATAAAAATGCCTCCGCACTTTATTGAACATAACAAGCAATAATAAGCTCATCAGTGTATTGAAAAAAGAATATTGCCGTGTCGATTTGCCCTTGTGCGGTGCCGGCCGATAGATGGGCATCGCCGGCATTACTGCGGTCCTCATTGGCATCGCCGCCGTGCCGGCCCGGAACGGGGACGTGTGCTCACGTCTGCGGTTTTTGCTTGCACAGCTAATTGCACGTATAACTTTTACCAAATTGCGCAATTTACTGCGCATTGCCCCCTTAAAATCTGCAAAAACCATTTTTTCCTCGCTAACTGATTTCGAACACCTGATAACGAGATCGTATCGTCGGTAATCGCCTGTAATTGAATTCGGAGTTTAACCACACATTTTGTACGTACGACGACAGAATCGAAAGATAAAGTTGTTTAAACTTTCTCGTTTTAATTTAGTTCATTATCTTTTCTCACGCGATATGAGATAAATAAAATTCGGTTAATCGATCTAATTTATTCAGTTCGTACCGCAACCGCACCTATTTATGTTTATCACAAATGAGCGTTTTTACTGATGCTGTTTGATGTGTGAGACGCGACCCTCGGCAGTCGCAGTGCCGATGCCGCACGCCGCTCCGGCAACTATAGGTACGGCACTCTCTATGTTCGTGAGCGCTCAAACATGCGCACTGATTATTTGGACATAGAACAAAATAAAATGGTAACCGTACATGTTCTCACGATGGCGCCTCAAACGCTCAACAAGATCAGATATAAAATGTTGCAACGGCGTAGACCGGTCGACCGCGATACCGAACTCACTCCGGCCGCGATTAGAAAAGAATAACGATCGAATTTAATGGAAACAGTATGTTAATGAGTGCGGCCCACAACTCGCACAGATCACGCATCGATAGTAATCAGAAATCACATCGCTCCGATTATTATGCCTATTTAAATGTGTAGCTACTCGAAAAACATAATTATGATTATATGTGGCCAACAACCCGTTTGTTCCCCTGTGATTTGTGCTTATATTATGGTTCATAATACTATCAATATGGCCTTCTTTTAGTGTTCTCTCACATTCTACTCTAGATATTCAAAGGATCATAAAATTATGATGATTCTGACAAATTGATTGAATATTCAATCAATTTGTCAGGAGACGCTACTAATTAGCTGCGAACTCAGTCGTTCCCACGAGAATATCTTAAAGGAAAATATTTAATTTATTTTATTATGTATGTTTCTGTTAGTGATATTACAATATTTATGGATGTATGATTTATTATGCAATAATTTATTGAAACAAAAAAGCTCCACTTTATTTTTAGCTCTAGATATCAGTAGAGCTTTAAATCAACGCATGTAACGTTCTGAACTAGAGTCAAATTTGCAGCCTTAACCTATTTGATACCAACCTTGTCTACTGTACCTAGTTAATATGAGCTACTTGCACAAGTTAACTGTACTGTCACCTTTAATAACCAACTGATTACTACTAACGTCACTTATAAATGCTCCTGTGAAGACGCATGTACCACTAATTGGTAATCAATTGAATGCGTGGCAGTACATCGGCGGCTGACAGGGCCGATGGTATCAGCCCTAACTCAAGATACTATCGAAGATGCCTCCGTCCACCCGTCAGCCTCTATCTCCACATCTCGATAACTACTTAAGCGCAACTATATAACGTACTCTCTAAATTAAGACGCATTGAGAAATATTACCTCACGAAGCATCGTTTAATTAAAAAAAACCTCAAATACCACCGCTCCAGACGTTAATAAGTTACACAATATAAAATACTGTTCATCTCTGATAGATGTATCAAATGCTTCTCGTAATGCAGTTAGATGTCAAGGGAACGATGAGAAAATGAAGGCATTGATATAAACGAACTATAACGGAAGTAGAATAACCGATTTTATGTAAAACAAATCGATGGTATAACCAGCTGAAGTTATGGTAAGCGATAACCATGTTGATAAAGATATCGTCTGACGATATCAACATATCGTATCGTGATGCATTAAGAGTGTAATTTATTGTAATTTTGGAAAATGTAGCTCCGCTGCTTCTGCTCTGCCATGGTCAAGGGAAGTTAGACACATGAGGAGATAACCGATATGGGTTGGTACTGAAGAGCTCAACTTGCTGGGTTCTTACGGTACGAGGACGAGGTATACTACGTGTAGGGAAGAAGTTGTAGGTACACTTCAATCATAGAGGGACTTTGTTATAATCACTCTATTATGGAATAGTACGACTGCTTCTGACGGCTGTCGGCTGTACAATCTGCTTGTCATATAAAAATAAGTGTAACGCTTTAAATTAGATGAAGCCATAATGTCAATCGTTTCGACCAGCCTGCCAAATGGATGCAACCTTTACAGTACCTACATTTTGTGTAACTTACGAGTGGTAATCAAGCAAGTGGCCATCATAACGACAAGTGATCATCGCCGCATTTGGAAATCTGCAATACAGGTGCAACTCTGAATACAGAAGACTATACAACTTTTTTTAATATTATATAGGTATTACCTAACCTTTGACTGCAAGGTCATCCGTGTCGCAGTCGACTGTTGCAAAATCCACGTCTCCTACCAATAAACTACCTACCTGCCAAATTTTAGCATCATAGGTTTCCGGGATTGCCTGCTTAGTCCGTGAGAGTGAAATTCGCATTTATATTTACATTTATGTTATACTTAAATGTACGTAGGTATACGTTATTAAAATAAATCTAGATAGAGACAGAGAATAAAAAAATTGCGATGTGTTAATAGGTTAACAAGTCATTGTAAGATATCATAGTATTTATTACAATCCCACTATTAGGTGACGATGTTATTATGACCATTCATTGTGATAAATCCATTGACAATATTAAATCACTATCGTTATCTACCTCATGTCCTCATATATAACGTCAAGATTATAGATGTAGGAACGAGTTAATATTTCTTATTTTGTATTACTTTTTATTATAATCTCTTTCTCATCTTGTCCCTCTTTTATAGTTTCATCTCCGACAGTTTGAACGAATGCTAAAATATAAAACCCAAAATTTTTGAAATTAACATTACTTTATTTCCAAAGCCAAACACCATTCGTTATCTTTCTATTATCAATTGGAATTCCATAACCGATAACATTATCCTACTATACAGATATCCATTCACAACAATAGTTTGTTGGATCTCTATTATTGCCTCGTGAACTTTTTTTATTACATATTGTTATGAGTCACGAGCATTTTAAGGCTTTCCAGCGATTCCGACATGTTGTCACAGCAAACACTGGACTTATGGTGTTATGTTGTGCCTACAACGATGTGCTAGTGTTGAGAAATATACTAGGTACATCTTATGAGTGACTCACGGAAAGGGAACATAATATGCACCTTACCAAACATAGAATTGAGGAAAAGAAAATAGGTATGTCAGCTGATTCTTTGTCCCAAAACTGGGTGGACCAAACATTATTACAATTATTCATGTCCGCGGCTACGCAACTCACTTTTGTAGTTATTGATTGATTTTGAGGCATTTTCAATAGGATTAGGAGGTAATCGTACTATGTTATGCAGTATTCGTACTAATTCAATAAATCTACGAATTCATCGGCGCAGCATATTGTATTTGCAAAGAATCATCAACTTCCGTTAAAATCAAAGACAGATTTCGACGTAAACTAATATAGTTCTGAGAACGCTATTATAAGAGCATTACAATAACTTCCGAATCAATATTCGAATTCGTCGAACATTCACGTCGAGGCAAGACGAGTTATTTCAACGATAACTTGAGGCGACAGAGTACATACGCGGTTGAGTCCGTAGTAAAGTAGAACGGGTCCGGTCCATTCATAGTTTTGAAGACAAACAACCTCGCCCATCTAGCCAGCAAGCATGTCATTCACAACGCTCATGTTCAATGAGGCGCGATGTTGCGACATTGTTGTACGGACACTCATACATCACTCGCTTGGGACATGTTGCTATATCGCCGCAGATGTCAACACATGTAATAAATAGAGAATTAATATTAACACACAAAAAGTAACTAGTAATAAGACATGCCTTTTTCAAGTAATTTAACAGTGTAAATCATTGCAACATGTACTACAGGGCAGATTGAATGAACGGAAGGCAGATTTCCTTTGTCGTTAACTATGAGGCAAACGATTTTAAAGTAGATTATATAAAGCACTCGACTGACGCGGCGTTAGCTTCAAGCGGCTGGAGCAAGTTCCGTTGTGCCATGTTGACATTATCGAAAGCAAGCTCAAACAGCGATCGGACCTCGGTCCATGTTTACACATTGTATATTTCGAAAAATAAATAAATTCTCTTTCTGCGATGTTTCCACGAACAGGTCAATGCTAAAGAGATAAACGAATGTTTAACTATAGTTAAGAGAAAAATAACTATTACAAACATTTACAGAATTACAGATGTAGGTAGGTACATCAAAAGCAGTTTATACAGCTGTAGACTTCATAGAGTCGGTATAAGGTAATCATTGTCTTGTATTTTATACAATTGTAACTTCTTATTAAGATATTTAGCACTTGTTATTTAATTAATAAATTTAAATAACAAATAATTTAGCACAAACACTTTTAGAACTTGCTTTTAGGAGCCCGAGTTATGCGAGGATTTTTTAAATCTAATAGCTTTTTCAAGTTCCCATAATTATTGTACTATTGAAGTATATCGATACACCTTCATAATTAAGAGGCTCAAATGCTACCGATTGAGGAACGCCATACGATATAAATTACCGCTTACCGTAACAAATTATATCGACAAAAAATCATGAAATACGATTATTAATCGAATCAATTTCACGGGAGCTGTGATCGCATAATACTCAATAACGTTGACCTCCGACTCGGTTTATCCGTAACATGTTTAAGTACTGAACTATTCTATGTAATATTTTCACGTGTAGAAAACGGGAAATAGTTGTATGAAGGCTATTGTAGAAGATTTCCCGAAATCTATTTTAATACGTCAAGAAATCTTAAACAACAATAAGAATTTTCATTTGTTTATTTTAAAACCAAAAGTTTCGAAAGAAAAGTTTATCTTAATAAAACTACAATTTGCGAAAACCATTGTTCATATTGTTCTGTGCGACCTTGGAGATGCGTGTTGCGGTGCAGTAGGGCGGTGCGCGAAGGCGTTGAGCGATGATCGCGCGATATGAGCAGTCGCGCCGCATCGCGTTGTCGTCGCCGCGACATCGCGAGGCTTCCGTTCCCGCGACCGACTCCGTGGGAACCGCTTTATTTTCGTATTTAAATTCGACCCTCATTAAACTGGTTTGCTTCAAAATTCGCTGCCTTCTTTCGACGCCTTTTACTCAACTTTTTATGGTTCCGTTCGACATTTACTGTTTGTGATTATTTTTATTTTAAGTCTAGACCTCGCCGTGAGTAATCCCACAATGAGCTGCTTGTATAAAGAGTACCAGTCAGTCTTCATTTGTAAGAGCTTTGCATTATTGATAACTGAACAGTTTGAGTTTATTTTATGTTTATTTATAATAGCTTTTCATGACATGAATTGATCGTATATTTTGTTTTTGTTTTACTTAAAAGTAGATAATACGAAATAATCTAAGATAACAACATACGTTTAATATTCCATAGATAATGTTTAGATTTCTAGTTAATTTAATTTGGGCAATATAAATTAATGGATGGAGAAAGAACCAGTTCTCGATCAGTGGCCAGTTGGGAAGAGAAACGTATCAGTGAACCATTATATTTAATTAATACAGGACGATTTATGTAGTAGATACGGTTGCGTGTAATTTTTCTCATAATACTTCCACGTAGGTATTTGGAAGTACTTTATTATTCACATTTGAGTTATGGTTATAGTTTCTCGCCGTGATTGTACCTTGGCGTCTATTAAATGATTTTTTTTAGAAGTACTTTATGTAAATTAGGAGTCACAGCTACTTTTTTATCACATTAATCTGAAGGTTTGTAATTATTTTGTAATAGAAGCTTCCAACAAATTAAATCTAAGTGTAAATAGATAGAGTGATTATATTGTGGGAATTTATTGGGTAATAATAATTACTTAATCATAATTTTATTACACAGAAACGTCGATGACGAATGTTGACAAACAGGAACTCATAACATGATACTTATCTAAAGTGTACTATTTCATCAGTAAAATATCTTATCTTTGCTTACAAAAGCGTCACTTTTCGACCAACACCGGAAACGTCATTGAAAAGACATAAACGCGAATCTTAATTTGATCAAAATTATTTTAACTGTATCTTAACCTTAAATACTCATACAAATGTTTTATTAACACGTTTAATTATGTTAATATGATAGAGGGGTTATCTTTCCCCGAAATAGTGTTCACTTCCCCACGGTATCACCTTACACCGGATGGTGGGTAACCCTGCAGTGCAAGTTCGTCTAAAACCTTACTGAAGAGTATAGCTATGTAAAACTGAACTTTAAATTGAGGATAGTAACTTCCAAATTACTTTAAATTGTCTCCCAACTTCAATATTTTGAACATAGAAATATTTGACTTTTGTTTCGTTGTTAAAATTTCAACTCTAGCCTGTTACAATAACGTGTCTTTTAGGTTAGTGAGAGTTAAGATCGGATACCGGAAGGACACATTGTATAGACCTTAGCTACCTGTTGATAATTTCTATTGTGAGTGGTGAACGAACACAATACTATGTTGTACGTTAGAAGAAGCTTTTAAAAGCATTCCTTCGATGAGTAACATTTAACAGACATGGACTTAGCATTTATCTTTTGCAATAGATAGCAACGTCAAGTTGTGATAAGTTTGCGTGTAGTGGTTTTTTATTTAAGTAGGTAAACAAAAGTTCGTGTGCACGCGGATATTATTAGATATATTTAACAACAAAATTAATCTTGCCATCCGATAGAAAACACTAATAGATACCTGTTTCATCAACCGCAAAATTACTAATACCTGTGCAAATACTGAAAATGCACATTATTTATTCGGGATTTATCAATGTTACAATATCTATATTAATATGATTGTTAGATACTTAACAAGTGGTGTCATCAAAATAATGTGAACCAAAATCACGGAATGTTCATTTGTTCGCAATAAATACTCCGCTAAACATAGTTGTCAAAAGCTCTTAGGGCGGCTCTTTTCAGGCGTCAAGAACAAGCTCTTTGTATGACTATACTTTTAAATTAGCGTCCACTCAATTCATATTTATATCCGCCATTTTTCATGCACAACGAGTTGCGCATACGCGATTGCAAGCCATTAATAAATTACAGAAACACACAGCCACATTTGATCTTTACGTCATTACGTAGGTATTGTGCATGTGTGCGTGCACTTCCTCTTGTGTTGTCTATGTGTGTTTGTGGAGGATCGCGCGGGGGTCGGCGCGCGGGCGGGGGACGACTTCCCGCGTAGCACCTGGCGCTCAGAGGTTACATGCATCGACGGGATCCCATTGATTTGTGGCAAGAATCACTTGAACTTAATGCTGATCTGAATTACCTTTTGTTCTTTACTTCTTTGTCGCGAATATATTGAAAATAATAACTATAGGCCAATGTACACATTAGTTCAGATCAAATCAAGCTTGTTGACGACTGTGTTATTTTGAGAACCTGAAATACATTTGTTCAGCAAGTTTAGAACATTGTAAATATCTGTGTGTATAATTAGTAATAGAGAAAAGGTATAGCATGTAAAGGGCTTTAGATCAGGAATTCACCATAGCGACTGTTCTAATTCTAAGGACTTAAATTTTCATCATTTTGGATGAAATGTCCAAACCATTAGCTCAACAAGTCTGTGATTCAGTATTCGCCCCATGATGACAATACTGACCACATCCTCTATTTGTTTAAGTGAAAGGCAATTGTACACCTCTTATTTGTTTTGAGCACACCCTTTGGAAATCAGTTTCTCAACCATTACCATAAAAAAAACCGGACAAGTGCGAGTCGGACTCGTCGATCGAGGGTTCCGGACAAATTTGTAGGTACATAATACATATCCATACTTCCATACTTATCCATCCATATCCATACTAATATCCATACTTTATACTTTATCCATACTTAATATTATAAATGCGATAGTAAGAGTTACTATCTCACGCTGTTACGCTTTCACGATGAAACGGCTTAACCGATTTTGATGAAATTTTGTATGACAATAGCCTGAACTCCGGGGAAGGACATAGGCTACTTTTTAATCCGGAATTTCGTCTGCATCCGCGATAACCGACATTCACACGGATAAAATCGCGGACAAAAGCTCATTATACATAAATAATATATTTTTAATGATTTAATTACAAATGTATAGTTTTCAGACTTTTCCCTATATTTATACACTCGGCGTCACAAAAATCGCACCTCTTTAAGAATTCCCTTCAAAGTCATTTTAACCCTATTAATCAATGGTATACATATGACTATAAGGTATAATTGGAAAGGCAATTTATTTAAATTTCAGAATAAATCAATGGATTTGGTTTTTTGTTTACCAGGGAATAAAAAAAAGCTAATGCAAATGATTAAAAAGTTAAATTTTATTTTATCAGCAAAAATTA
Source organism: Charanyca ferruginea (assembly GCA_947361185.1). Lineage (NCBI taxonomy): Eukaryota > Metazoa > Arthropoda > Insecta > Lepidoptera > Noctuidae > Charanyca > Charanyca ferruginea. Next base: position 13,566,198 of record OX376076.1, read on the forward strand.
CAACAAAGTCCTTAAAACTAACTTAAAACCTAGTGTTACCCCCCCCTAGCCCTGATGACTGCTTCCATGCGTTCTCTCATGGACCTTATTAATGTGACAACAGTCTCTTGTGGAATGTTGTCCCATTCTGCAACGACGGCATCTTGAAGGTCTTGGAGAGTGGTAGGGGCAGGATTTCGTGCCCGTACTTGCCGTTTCAGTTCATCCCAAAGGTGCTCAATAGGGTTCTGGTCTGGACTTCGCGCCGGCCAGCGCATAACAGGGATGCCAACTTCTTGCAGGTAGTCTCTTACAATTAAAGCGGTGTGACAACGGGCGTTATCGTGCATTAACGTGAACCCACTGCCAACAAAACCCGCATAAGGGACAACCTGCTCCTCTAAGATCTCTGTTATGTACCAAGCAGCAGTCAGCGACCCTTGCCCGCGAGCACTTCCAGTCCGAGAAACACACACAAGGTTCGTTTTACCGTCAATTGACATGCCGCCCCAGAACATGCACGAGCCACCCCCGTATTCCACTGTCTCTTGAATACAGGCTTGTGCGAATCGTTCCCCTTGCCTCCTATACACTCTTCGACGCCTGTCGTTGCAGAAAAGACACATCCGAGAAGAGCACAGCCCTCCATTGGTCTATTGTCCAATCCACATGGTCACGGGCAAATTGCAACCGGTCTCTCCTATGCTGTGCAGTCAATTTGGGCCCTGTAGCAGCCCTATGAGCTGCAATTTTCTTCTCCCGCATTCTTCTTCTAATCGTGGAGACGCTTACAGAAGTTCTGCGAGCTGATCGCAGTTGTTGTTGCAGCTCAACAGCATTGGAGAACCGATTACGTAAAGACGTCGAAACAATGAAGCGATCGTCTCTTTCGGATGTGCACCGTTGTCTTCCAGATCCACGTCTTCGGATATAGCCACCAGTCTCTTGGAAACGTTGGAACACTCGTCGAACGGCAAAACGACTCAAGTTCAGTTGCCGAGCAACATCACATTGCCGCATCCCTGATTGCAGTAGTGCAATGACTTGAGCGGCTTCATCTGCAGTGGTATCCATCTTCTGGGGTATTTTTCTTGCTGTAGCTGTTCACGTGTGTTCACTTCAAAGGTTGAATAGCGAATGACCCACATTTTTTTTTTTTTTTTTTTTTTTTTTTTTTTTTTTTTTTTTTTTTTTTCTGTATGGCATCTCGCAGTTCAACCTGAGGGTTGGTTACTGCTTAACCGGACAATCCTGTGGTGCCTTAAAAGTGACTTTTAGGGCCTCCAGCCAGGGCAAAAACTTATAAACTAAGTGACTACGCTAAGGGCACCCCCTGTGGGGTACGAGCCTCGGCTTAGGTCGCCACTGAGAGAGGGCAGCAAAGGGACAGGCTGGATCGGGTCTCCATTAATTAGGGGCTATTTTAAAGCTAAGAGCTCAGCGACGCGGGCTGGCGCTAGCAAGGGTCGGGGGGGGGGCGTTACGGGGTCGTCGCGAGGGACCTCGGCGGCGAGGTCGGAATGACGGTAATTTGTGTCTGTGTTTAACTAATGTGCTAGTGGCCCTATTTCTTTCCTGAAGGAGGGTAATAGCGTCATCTGGATCGGACAGGGTATGACGTGGACGACGGGTCCTGCTAATACGGGAAGGGGTATATCGGGCGGCCGCTACGACGAGCGGGTTGCGGTGTTTCTCCGCTTGATCGAAGAAGCGCTTACAAGCGCGCTTCATGAACTGACGGATGGTCGGGAGTTTGAGATCGAGATGAAGGTTCTCGTTGCGAACATAGAACGGGGCGCCCGTTATTTTTCGCAAGAAACGGTTTTGTAAGGTTTGCATTCTGTGGAGACGGTATGCCTTTACGTGTGCGAATACAGCACAGGCGTAGGTCATGATGGGACGAATGCACGCTGTGTAGGTACGCAATTTGCACTTGAGTGACAATTTGCTACGTGCATTCAACATACAGTGAAGTCTACCTTGAGCGAAGGCGGCGCGCGAACGCGCCTGCTTTATGTGCTCCGCGAAGGTTAGGTGGCGGTCGAGAATGACTCCTAGGTATTTGGCTTGCTTCTCCCAAGGGATAGGCTCGCCGAACATGGATATCGGACTGGGAAGGGAGGGGTTGATGCGCGGTTTGGAAAACAGCACTGCCTGACTCTTAGCGGGGTTGACTGTGATTCTCCATCTCCGGAACCAAGCGCCTAGTGCGTTTGCGGAGTCTTGGAGGATGCGGGCTATGCGGACTGGGTTGGAACCAGTGCAATAAATGGCCGTGTCATCGGCGAATAAAGCCAAATGAGCCTGTCTGCTCTTTGGAATGTCACTGGTGAACAGCGTGAAAATGAGAGGGGAGACCACGGAGCCCTGGGGGACTCCAGCACGTATGGGACGTGGAGACGAGAGTGCCCCTTCGACGCGATAACGAAAGGTACGATTCGACAGAAAGTCTCGTAAGATCAGTACGAGACGATCCGGCACACCCAGTAGGTATAGCTTGTATATTAAGCCATTGTGCCAGACTTTGTCGAATGCCTTCGCTATATCGAAGAAGAGCGCACCGGTCTTCAAGCCGCGTTGGAACCCAACGCTTACATGCTCGACGATGCGGTGGACCTGTTGGACGCAGCTGTGTTCGGTACGAAAGCCGAATTGCTCGTCGGGAATGAGACTCTTAGCTTCGACATAATCTTTGAGACGCTTATAAATAAGTCTCTCGTAGATTTTGCCGAGGGTGTTGAGTAAACTAATGGGGCGATAACTAGATGGGTCAGACTTGGGTTTGCCTGGTTTCGGAATGCCGATAACAGTGGCTTCTTTCCATGCCTGAGGAAAAATGTTATTGCTTAGAGCGCCATTGAAGATGGCGGTCATTAGCATTATCAGGGCGGCGGGTAGGAGTTTAAACACCTTATTGGTGATGCGATCAGAGCCAGGGGCTTTGCGGGGTTTCAGCCTCATGATAATATCCTGCACTTCGTCTGGGGTGACGGGGGGCAGAGGATAATCAGGGTCTTCGACGGGGGGAAGGGAGGCTCTACGTTCAACTTCGGCATCGACCTTGGAGAGGTGCGCTTGGTCTACTGGTAGGGAACTAGGAGAGCATTGTGACTCAAGGCTGTCGGCTAGGCACTCAGCCTTTTCATCGTTATCGAAAGCGACGGTTTTGTCGGGTCGAACTAGGGGGGGCATGGAGGCCTCGTTAGAGGAACGAAGTGACCTCTGCAACTGCCAGAAGGCTAGGTGCGTGGGCTCTAGTTCGCTAAGCGTCTTGTCCCAACGGTTTGAGCGCCACTCCGCAATGCTTTCGTTTACAGCACGCTGTAGGGAACGCATGTGGGCTTTGTTCGCATCGCAGGGGAAGGCGCTATATGCACGGACAGCAGCGTTCTTCTCGGTCAACAATTCACGCACATCATCTGGTAGTTTCCAGCGATGATCACTCATCGCCGGAACCTCCCTTGAACAATCGTTCAAGACAGATTGCACGTGACTTGTGAACGAGTCGATCGCGGCCGTCGTGTCTGCGACTGTCACCAAGTGGTCGGGTATGGCGTCCAAGTCTGGCGACGTGGTGGATTGTAGGCTTTCGCTTACTTTCCTCCAGTCGGTTATAACTTGTGTCGGTGGGGGCTGACTGGGGTCAGCAGGGCCGGTACGAGAATTTAATTCCATGACCACAGGCCGGTGATCGGAGGTGAGCTCGTGTAGCGTCTCAATGGAATGCAAACGGAGGTTCACATTCTTGAGCAGCGCTATATCGAGGATGTCGGGACGGTGGTTGGGGTCATGGGGGAAATGAGTGGGAGTCATCGGTGCGATGACATCGAAGTTAAGGGAGGAACACAGGTGGAACAGGGTCCTACCTCTAGTGTTGGTCGTGTTGCTATTCCACGCGGGATGTTTGGCATTGAGATCACCCGCCAGTAAGACGGAGTCACCTAGGCCAAGAAGGACGGTGAGATCATCCTTGAGGAGGATGGGGTCCTCCGATGGAAGTGGAGGGACATAGACTGAGACAATGAATAACGGCTGATGACCGGTCATGCCGAGCCGACAGACTGAGACCTCTAGGAGGGAGAGGGGAGGAGGGTCCATAGGGGAGCAGTAGAGGGACTTTTTGTAATAAATAAGGGTGCCACCCCTATGACAGCGGGTCCTATCGTTGCGAACTAAACTATAGTTGGCAATTTTAGGGTCCCGGTGATACGGCTTGAGAAAGGACTCCTGGACAAGGAGTAAGTCGAGCTGAGCCCACATTTAACCCGGGTCGCCCGTTTTATACCCTTGTAGGGAGGTGCAATTAGTGGCCGTTGTAATGCGTATTTTGACAACATTTTTTTTAACGTTACGTGCTAATGAGATCTGTTGTGTTTAGGAATTCTAACTGTTGTTAATTTAAAGGTCGTTAAACATACTTTTAATTGATACCAATATTAATTGGGTTTAATGTATTCGTTACTGGCGGGACATGTTTTAAACTTATTTTCGAAAAGGTGCGATTTTTGTGACGCCGAGTGTAGTACCTATAAGACAAAATTACTAACTAACGGTTGATTCCCTCGAGAGTGTCGTAATGTACGTTTTTTGCGTCACAAACGGCTGTATCTTTTTTCACATTAACTTAGAAGTTTGTTTTTTCCATAGCTTCAAGGGACCGTAGACCTAAATTCAACTCGATACCTCTACGCGTTCCCGAGATAAAGGGTCTTGACAAACAGACGGACAACAAAGTGATCCTATAAGGGTTCCGTTTTTTCCTTTTGAGGTACGGAACCCTAAAAAGAATCTTTTACGTCTGGTTTGCGTATGTAGCCAGTTCCATAATTCAATAAAAATTATCTTCGTATTTTAAAATCTCCATTTATTAGATCCAATCAATGAAGAGTGAGAAAAAAAATGTTAATTGCGTAGAATTGGAACCGGTATAAATGAGTGATCTTTATCTTTTGTTTTAAGTGGACTAGACACTGATATATTACTAGACACATAGTTCTTTACATTGCGAACGTCTTGGGAAATAATTATTGTATGCATATTAAAAAGAAAAATAAGGTGTTTATCTACTTGATTCCGAGTCCGTTTGACAACGTAATCTCTACGATCAAAGATTATGCCTCCATTCTTTGATTTATCCATTATCTTTTACCTGTTACTTTTGACATAAGATCTCCAATCCCTAGTATAAGCTGACGTCAAAATATTTGCTGTGATCAAAGGGCCTCCACGTGGTGTCGATGTCGACCAAACATTGACACGGGCCGCGGGCGCAGGCGGCGCGGGCGCACCTCGCCAAGCAGATAACAATACGGCGAACAATGAACACACTGCCTGACCCAGCGACACACCTACAAACAACACAAACTGTGCGCACTTCAAACTGATGAGTTTGACTTATTCTCAAGTATTTGCCTCAACAATGAAGGACCTCTGTCGTTCTTCATTAAGCCCCTCTACAGGCCTCCTGCATAACATCCTGTCTTAGTTTCATTCATTTGTCATAGTCAAGAATCAATTGAGGTACTCTCTGTTACTGCCAATTTGTACCACTTCCTGCCTACCTGCTGTACAACATTATTGTGCAATTTATTACACCGATATTCCTATTTAATTGTCCTTAGCTACATGTTTTGTTTAATATCCATAGATTCCAAGTTTAAACAGATTATTCCTAATGAGCGTTACATATTCATTGAGGAATGCACCGACTCAATGTGTTGCGTGAGTGCAAACCTATGAATGAAGACGGTGGACTGCACTTTATGGTGCCACAAAAACCGAGGCCCTTTAGAAAATACTCCCGACGGATACACGGAGCGCAATATTTACTACGCCCCCCGACCCTTTCACTTCCTCTACGGCGACAACCTGCGTTGGAGCGAGACTGCGTTACGCAAGCGTACCGGCCAGAGCGGGACAGCCGATTCATTCATAACTGAGTCCGCCATCCGGTCCGCGTTCTGATCGATCACTTCATCTCCTTCTAACACGCAGTCTCCTCTCGAGTGTGAGCAGGTGGCACCGGATGCTTAACGTTGTACCGGAGCTTCGATCGGAAGCTCTTAAAAAAAACCTCGTACTCTTTCACGTCACCTCGAGCCGAGTCACATCCCGGGGCAGCGGGTATCTAGTGCACCCGCGGCGCCGGCTCGACGCGTATCGAAACTACAAGTGTGTCGTTGTAATGTGAAATTACCTCGTTTAATGAGGGGACAGTCGCAATTGGTGATTTTCGTAAGCTCGCTGGGAGTGAGACGGTGCGAGCTTCGCCCCTCCGCCGAGCGCCCATTCAGCTGCGAGTAGTCGGTCGCCGGCCACAGCGACGCACGCGCGCGCTCACACCTTGCCACTCCACTCTCTGGATACTACTCCAATTTTGACATGACCGGTTCGAAACACGAGCGCGAACGATCGACCTGTGTCCACACAGTGTTAGCTCACTAGTGATTTCTCTAATTGGTGCTTTTGAGTGAGTGTCGCCGGGAATGTACGAGAACTCGGCCTGGACAACTTTACAATGGCCCAAATTGCATTAAATGGGTAATTGGTGTACGTCATTGGATAATGGATTCAGCTCATATACCTAGTACATATAATCCGTCCTTACGAGGAGCGTGGGCCGCTGTGAATTTTGCACTTGACTCCCGGCCCTGCTCTTTGTTTGATGCCATTCCATTTAAATATTTAAATTCAACGATGCCATTTCTGGCCTCATGAGATGAATACGAAACTGTATATTTGTAGTATTTATTGTTACAGTACATAGTTAGCCACATTCGGTTAATATTGTTCACTATCAATTGAGTTCGAACATAAAATAACCGCGATAACGAACTTCCAGTGAAAATATTATGAGAATGCAAAAGCTTCATTTAGATATACTTAAGCTAAATGTTGTTATTTATTTAGTGTATTATTAACTTCTTATTGCACAAGTAATTAGTCAAGTAAACATAGCATATGAATTACACTAATTGAATGTTGTACTACCTGCTGAAAATATAACTTTCATTGTAAATATGCTATGAAATAATAATATTTCCACTTTACGTTTACCACCTATTAAATGTGATATAATTAGCTACTTTCAACTGCCAGTGGAAAATGTAATACCCACTTAGCACCTAAGTGGTTGAGAAATACATATAGTTCTAATATACCTATGTAGTGCTGAACATAAATCACTTAGACCGTTCTGTATGAAGGAGGACTTTCTACCATAACTTGTGGGTTAACAATTAAGCGCGCTATTACAGCGGTCTTAATAAATCCTGTAGGGATTTCAATTAGTTAATTTCCAAGCGTTTTTCCCGCTAACGCACATAGCAAGAATTCCACGAGGCGTTTTCTCTGCCGCCACGACGCAGGTACGGCGCGTTATCAGTCGTCTGCCGCGCGACCGTGGGAATGAAAGAAGCGTGTTAAACAATAGCAGTCAGATAAGAACATCGTCGGAACCCATTTGGGGTACCTTTAAGTAATTAGTTGTGTTTTCATTTACGTGTTCCATACAAAATTTGTTTTGCATCGAAAATTCCGGATGATTCATACTTGGATTAGTCTGAGTTAAGATCTACGCTTCAGCGATTATGTTAATGTAGCAATACCGTTATATCTTGGTTGTTTCTATTGATAGTAACAAATGAATAGTTAACATTGTTCAGCAACACGCGCTTGCTTGATCCGACAAAAAAAGTTCGCGAGAATTACCTTTGTTCTTGGAACTGGGTCTACCTGATTTAAATAAAAACTTATTTCAGAAACCGTGAAGATTTATTATTGTTCATGAATGTAAATTAATTAGTTTACAAATAATTCTTATCAGGTAAATAGTGATAATTTACAAACAATTTGAAAGTTATTCCCTAAAAGTTACTCAGCATATAATTCCGGTTTGGTAACAATGACAATTAGGTGTCCACTTGAAGTAACTTTAAGGATTTTCTTTTTCATTTGTTTTAACATCTTTCAAATAGAATTTCATTTATTATTGTTTATTTACTGGCATGGCCTCATTATAAGAAAAGAGACGAGCTTTAGGCCTAATTATAGTTCACTTTACATAATATCTTTGACAAATATTTGGCAGTCATTACAATATAATGCATACTGTACAGGTCTAAGGGCCTATATACACTGTGGGGGAAACACAAAAACCCCGTGTCCCAGCAACGGATACAGGTGTTTATTTTGAAGCCATCCCACAATCCCCTACTTGTAGTTTTTTACACTTTTTTCACTAAAGAAACCTTAGCGATGAGGCTTTTGTTAGCTTTTGCCTTTTGCATAATATTATTTTTATTAGGTAACGAATTTAACGATATTTTTCAGTTATACAAATTGTACTTAAATGTAACTTTTTATCACATAACAGATGCTTTTTAGATAGTTCCTAGTTCTTACATTTACTTGTATTTGTACACGGTGGATACAATTTTCACCATAATTCTCCTGAAAATTGTAGAGTGTTGGTTTTCGCAATGGCCTTTACAAAAACCTATCAACTAAAGTAGACATTCAAGTAGGTACCAACTTAAATTATAAATAAAGATTTATTTTAGGCTAGTTCCAGGTTTACCTACGTCATCTCAAACATTTTAACGCTCGAATCATGCGCCAAAAACCTTATAATAACTTGTATACCAACCTACTTACTATTTGTATACACAATAGCAGCAATAGCCCGTGCATGTATAACGTTATAATAACATCTAATTTTGACAACAAATATTCAAAAGGTGTTCAATAGAATGTGATTAATGCCAAACATGAGAAATGTTACATTGGCGTTTGATTAAAACATAATCTCATGTTTGGATTACAATCACCTCATTGGGTGATTTCGACCTTATAGTTATGTCGTAGCAGCAAATTATTATTTGGTTGGGCCCATAGCAACAGCCCTATTCATACTTTTATTGGAATCGTTATACTGCAGCAACTCCCAACTCATGGCAGGCTCTCAATTAAGAGATTAAAGATCGATTGTGGGGAAATGCGCTTACTAAAACATTTTGTAGAACTCATCATTATTTACCTTATTGCAAAACATAAACAAACCATGGTGCAACATTCTTACTAATATTAAGTACCTACCTAGCATGTACTTATTTTAATCTAAGGCAAATGCTAAGTTCCTCACTCAGTACAATAACACAAAAAATTCAACATTTTCCTTGATTCATACAGTTAGTAACAAGCAACCCAATTACATCGACTTATCGATTTCTCAACTGCTAATATTTCTCAATAATTACAATTTCAGAACGTTAAGTGCTTACCTAAATAAAATATCAATGCATAAAAGGTTCGCATCACTCGTCCGAAACGCGAGGTGTATGTACGAACGTCGAATTTTCGCAGCCAGCGAACCGTGCCCTCTGACTCACAAAGGAGCGTTAAACTGAACGCTTAGCATTCAAATCCAAATGGTCCCCTCACTAGCTGTTCTAAAAACAAAATGCGCAAATCATTTGAAAATGTCTTCGTACAATGAAAAGTCATCAAGCCGTAGTTAGCTATTTTGAGAAAGGATTTTAGACACATAAAGCAGAGAATTTCAAAAGACATGCAATAAGTTTTTGATCTAGGTACTGCTACTAAATTCTAATGTAATTTGTCATACAAACAACCGTTACGCCAATCGGCTTAATGTATTATTTAGTTATAAATATCGTATTTTCTCTATTAGTGATTGTGTAAATCTTTTGGGAAGATTAATGTCTAAAACAGTATACCGTAAATTATCCAAATGAAATACAAGTACTTAATACAAATTAAATATAAGAAAAGTTCACCCAAACAACTCGATTCAGACCATTTTGTGAATAAGTGACTATGTATTTGCTGTACACCCACGTGTACTTTAATGTGTAATAGTATGTAATAGTAAAGTACACGTGTGTGAACACATGAAATACTAAAATTGAAACAAGTTTTTATTCATGCTTTGACATTGAAACACCATCTAATCCCTTATTGATGGCACATAGTTAGGCCTCGCGATGAATGGCAATATGTATAAGAGGCATTTGCTCCACAGAGCGGTCATACAAACTAGTACATTACTTACTTATTTGATAGCACATACTTAACTTCGTAGGTACCTCCTGGTTTTATCATTTTGATATTTCTCTACAAATGGTATTTGAAATTATTCCTTTGTTGTGCTTAGATATAGGTACTTTAATGTCTACTTGACTAAAACTTTCAGGAAAATCTTTTTAATAACACCATATAAATAAAGTAATAATAAGAGTTTTCAGTAAATAATTAGTTTTAAAGTGTAAACTGTTTCCTGACCATGCGATGACACTGATCTCGTCAAATTTAAAGCCATTTGAATTTAATGAGTCGAGTTTTAAGTAGACTTTTAGTCTGAGTAACGTTCTATTAAACTGACCTTAGACGATATGACTAATAAAGGACAACAGCAAATCAGTTAATGAATATCGTACAATTAGTTAAATTTTATAATACCCAAAATAAATCTATATTTTTATTAGGATGATATTTTTAACAGAACGTTAACACGATGTTAATAGTCACTAATGTTGGTCGAAAGCGGTCGTTTCGCTGCGCCTGCGACGACCCAATTTTCAGTGTGATGAAATGGATATCTGAACGAAGTAGCTCACCGGTATCAGCATTAAAATTAATTCTTCCGTATTCCTGCTTTTAGTGACAGATTAGTTTACGAGCATCGTAACTCTTCAGCTACTAAATAGAGTAACTTTAATAAAAGTATGTAGCAGTGTCGCTTAATAGCTCTGCCCATCAAACTGGCTGGCTGTAAAACAACAAAAGGATACCGATGAAATTTAAAATGATTGTGTTGTATCTACCGTATAACAATTGTTCATTAAAATGAATGGACAGTATATTTTGTGTTGACTTTTATAAATGTGGCAATTTTCATAAATTAGAGGGTTAATTACCTTTCCGTCGTTTTATATCAGAAAAAAAAAGAGTTTTGATTCTATATGTAAGTATGTGAATACGTAATTCTGATGGTCCATGCTTTATTATGGATCTCGTACCTTCGAGCAAAATTTACATCAAATACTTAATATAAGTATCTTTATTTATGGAATACTTAACATGAAAACGAGGTATCTGTCCCCCAATTGAACATAAATGTCTACATTGTGTTATATAAAATGGCGGTTGCGACAATGAACTTAACCTTACACCAAACGAATTAACATACAAAAGTACTGAAAATGCATCCATTTGAATATTTAATGAACGCCTTAGTATTAATTCTCCTAAACGAACATTTTGCCATTGCAATTTGAATTTTTATTACGTACCTAAAAGTTAATTGTGGGCACCCAAGTTGTGCTGTTTTAAATTAGGCTGAATTTACGATGACACACTTTTGCTTTGTATGTTTTAACATAATGTGGTTTAGACAAAAAACAATGTTATCTAAATGCCTCAAACGTGTCATTTATTAGGCGCTTCAGGACATTAAACTGGTGTTCACATTTCATTGCAACTTGTTATTTTCGTAATGAAAATTTATTTAACGTCCATCTCTTCGCAAACCGCGGTCGCCATTTTGTTGAGTCAAGTCATCGAACGACTATTATGCCGCCCACGTGTTGTAAACAAACATTAAGAATATAGAACCCGTGGAGTTTTCCTCGCGAAGATTTTTCTCGCTCAGCGCGGCGCGTGCGTGGGCGTTGGGAGGTGTTCGCCAATCGCCTCCGAGCCCGCCCCACGGCCCCACGCCTCGCATCTACACGCCCGGCCGTATCTCTAAGACACCCACACCACAGAATGTCGCCCAAACCATTTTATGACAGCCGTTCTACAATTATATTTTTTCTCGATAATTAGAGGAAAATCTTGCGTCTCACAGGCTGCGCTGCCAAATTCCGCAGCTCCAAACCATTTTCGTCTTTGGAATTTGACGTTAATTTGTCGACAGATTACCTTTCTCCTCACTACTGGACTATAATGTCATGTTTGAAAACATTTATTTTCACAGTTAGTCGGTGCAGTCAATTTTACCTAAATTAGTATCTTAATGAGCAAAAACCTATTCAAGCTAGCTTTAGATACCTATACAGACTGTTGAGACATGTGTGGCACTGCTTGTTTTTTAACGCTGCCAAGTTAAGCAAAGTCGTCCTTACAACATATTTTTTTATCGAATTAGATATTATTAATTAATCCCTGCGTTGAGTCTACCCAGTATTTGTCTACGCCCGCGTGTCAAAAAGTGTCTCCTTTTTAAAAAGTAATCTAAAAATATTTACAAGCATTTTGAACTAAAATTTTTGAAATAGTTAAGAATAGGCGAGTAATTTTAACTAGAGGTAAAATAATTTTAATTTCGAATTCTATTGTCTCTCATCTATTTACATTACTCGTTTATGAAAACTGAATTGGCAAAATAGATATCTACTTACCATATGATACAAAAATCTATCTTATAGTTTCTCATCTCCACAAAACCAAATACATACATAGGTAGTTATTTATTTGACCCTAGCTCATAGTTAATACAAATATGTACTATGTCCCCACAGAAGTATAATATGAGTCGGAGCAGAGCGAGCGTCAGTCTGTAATAACGTTTTAATTAAATGGTCGGAGGTCAAATCACTTGCGCCCCGCGTGACCCAGCCTCGACACCGCGCCAGTCAGAACAAACCAATACACGACCAGCCTAACACAACAATAATAGTTTCAACATTCACGAACATTACATAAAACGAAAGAATTTACGCTGATCGCATGCTAATATTGACTCAGGTTTACACTAACAATGTTACGATCATTATTATGTGGCAACACTAAACAAAGTATAAAAGCTCGCTTGCTTGCGCACAAACTGCACAATCTATTGCTATTGTTCACATAAACAACCCGCCGAATTGTTAGCTCTTGTTATACAAGCTCGCATTGTTCCACATTTGAATCGTGCGTCCCGCGTCACTCGATTCGCCGAAGCATCCATTGTCGCCATGTTTGTTGATGCGCGCGCAATCCGTGCAAAACCGCGCAAAATCTTGCGAATACTTTGGCCGAAATCAAAACATGCATTGATACGCGGCGCGGGAATAAACCAGTTCTCGAACGCATCACAATGTAACTAGCAACAGTAGCGACTGAATAAATGAATTATTTTGCCTCATTTCTGTCAAGAATCCCATAAAGACAACTATTATTACATTTTATTTTAAAGCTGCATCAAAATTGTCTCTTCAATCTTCACTAAAAACCAAGTATCTACTCAATATAACCGTTACGTCGAACGATTGGTCTCCCGCAGTTATCGTAAATCCACTTAATTTAGAAATATTAAAATCTACAACGGAATTAGTGTCCGTCTGCATCATCGGTCCAGATATGCGGGTGTCCACTTTCCTATTAAGATGGGGTCGAAGATGCGACCCCATTTGACCGCGGGTTCATTCCGCACTACATTACGCACCTAACACTTAAATAATATTTTTCATTATTTGTTCTATGAATGCCGCTAGACGAGAGCCATCAATTAGTGTCGCACAACATTCGGTTACATTGTTCATTAGCACTTATGTAGGTTATTGGTCTCGACTTCGCGCCTATGGTTTTGCATCGTTTATGATTTAACATTGGTATCACTAGATATATACGTGATATATACCTACCTAGAAATTGCGAAAATAAAATAGACTGAAAAAATATTAAATGTTTACGTTATTTTCAATTCGTATTGTCAATTGATTCTGTATTTTAATTCGACGCGGCGTAAAACAAACAAAGGACGCCTAATGTCATAGAACGTGATCAAAATGTAATCTAGTAACAAATAAGAGACAAATGTAATGCGGTCGGTGTCATTCAGGCGTAGGGTGACAAATTGGGCGCGACAATCGAGTTAGTTGACCCGAGCCCCGGCCAATCTGTGCTCACACCACACGATTAACCGCACAGACACGCAGACACATAGACACACGCACTAACTGCCCTGTAATAGATACGAAGCTATCCGACACACTCAATTGTGCGGCACAGATTATTCGAAGGGTTACTGACAATTAAAGGCACAGTCTTGCTAGTACATCACTGACCATCAGTCTTTATATTAACAGTCTGACTTGATAAGCATTGCTTTAGTGACGAACTGTATTTTGAGAATTTAGCTCATAGCTTCTAAGGTTTTTTTTTTTGTAGTGGGCACTGATCCAACTATAACGGTTGCACCAATGTTTTCCTACGACATTTTCAATCGTGACTGTGAGTTAAAAGTACTTTTAGCACAGAATAGCTAAATATAATAATCCTCCACATAGCTTTTTTTAAGTATTCGTAATCTTTTCTAATTAGCAACAAAGAATACTCTTCTTTCTTGTCCGAATTCATTTCGTTAATTATTATAAACTATCACAACTCTGCGTCAACGCAGCTACTACGCAGAGCCTACGCGGCGTAGAGGCCTATGCAGCGTAGGCGTCTACGCATCGTAGACACCTACGCAAAGTTATCGCTTACGCTGAACAAACGCACAGTTCGTGCGAATACATTCATGATTCTGCTATATTCAAAATAAAAGCATAGATAAATAATTAACTATAAACGATATTTGACCATTTGTAAAATAATCAAAACGCGAAATCACATCTAAACATTACATCATTTTTATCCTTCAAAAATATTCTAAAGATCATGAAGTCAACAGTACAACTGGACTGACCTCTATTAGGCATAATTTTCACTTTACGCCTGTTGTGAGCTACCGCACGTTATTTGGCTATTGTCCTCCAATATTGGTCGAGCCAACTAGAACTCATTGAATGCGACTACTTAGGACACAAAGGACTCGTCTCAAACGTCAATAGAAATTCTCTCGCTTTATTCAGTGTTGGATTTAATGATCTTTATTGCAGTAGCTTTTAAAGGCCATATATTACGTACGATTTGATTGATTACATATGTTGTGTTCTTAATCTTTTGTAGTCTTTCAAATAAAACTATTCTTTAAACATTTTAATGCCGTGCCCTTCAAATATCATATTATTTCATACGGCCTCATTAGTCCAATAAAATGTACGCCCAATAATATGACAGTTACGTTTCTAAATGTGATTTTGATTAGAGACAATTCGTCGCCCCCATCATAACTAAAGTATGTTTGATTGACTAATACTATGTCAATTATATTAAAACCTACGTAGGTACCTAGAACATATTATAGCATAATACTAACACACACATACATACAGATGTTAGTCACACTTCAATATTACGTGTGAAACTTTTTTGCAGACACTAAACGTTTCCTATGGAAATACTAGATTATTTTCTTACCAGCATAATCTTGACATGAAATATAAATTAGTGCCAAAGATAAGTTTTAAAAAAGCAAAAAATAAATTAGCTCTATGACCGTGTGAACCGATAGAAATTCATTGAAAAGAGTCTTAACAGATTATCATTAATCACTTGTGGCTATACTTTTTTAAAATAATAACAAGCATTAGAACCCCTTTTCATGGAACATTTATTAATAAAGCGAAATGAAGATGTTTACTGGTACTTAACCCTTACACTTTCGATGGGGTCTGTAGCACCAATTTCATCAGTTTGTGATAGTTGTTCGTTGTGGAAGTGTTATGACTATGATTATTAAGAACATAAACATTCAATGATTCTCTAGCAGCATCATGATTAAATTACGTTCGATACCCACATGATGTTAAGTAGATATCAATTGTTGCATAATGAATATTCAAACAGCACAACTTCATATTAATTTTGAAATTTTATTTGTTATTAGAAAGCGTTGTTAAAAAACGTGTTCTTGTTTTCCGTTACAGCTCTCATAGTCAACATTATTGTAATGGTACCCATATCGTGGTCACGCACAACGAAATAAGCATGGACAATTACAGTTCATTATAATATAACTACTGAATGTTCACTACACGTTGAACAGGTTAACCAGTACATCATTTTATTTGTAACTTTATATTATAAAAAAAAAATACATAGTTACAAAATATAGGCATAATTTTAGTTAATCTTCGAAACTATATGAAATACATATCGTAACTCGTAGTTACGACCTATTTGCCTAGAGTGAATACTAACTTTCTTAACACAGTTACCAAACCGACTTCGACGCTAAGTTAGCAAAATGATCAGTCTCGGGCTAGTGGTTTGCGTGAGAACAACCCCGCTGCAGTCGCGGGGTTACACGCGGCAAGGGTGGTGCGAGGGTGGGAACCACTCGGGGTAAGTGGGGTACCAGGCCGGAAGCGCCTGCATCGGATCGTTCCGCACACCTGTGGGAATGTTTACCACTATTTGTGTACCTCTATCTCCTCCGCCACTCTGTCAGCCTAGTACTTTTCACAATTATCATACACCCGCGCTATCGTTTGTATCTTAATTACCAGTCAGCAATTATTTATTGCTGTAGATAAAAACTAACATTGTTATAATTTATTACCTCTACAAACAGTTTACGTACTCATCTCAAACGGCAGAAATAGGAATAGAGTTCAACATAACAAAGAGTATTTCTTTATTAACAGGTGCCGTTATATGAATACAAAAAACAATGAACAGTGATACAATAAGAATGAACTTTTTCTCCGTCACGTGACAATAGTTTCATCGCCAAAATGAAAAATAGCGAAGAGTGTTTAGACTGACGATAAAAACTGTAAAAAAGGAAAAAGTGTGATATTTATTGATCTTATTTAAATTTTAAGTAAATAGTGTAAAAAATCGTTGTAAATATAAAATATAAGTGAAAGGACTCTAAATAATATCGTCCTGCTGGCGGGTTGTGATTCGGACTTCAAGAGCTCGCAGCGGACCACTCATCAAGGCGACGGCGGCCATCGCAGGCATGGGAATCAAAGTCATGATGAAAGCTTTCAATAAGCCAAAAGGTAAGAGCACACAAAAATAAATCAATATTGCAGCAAACCTAAACTGTAACACCTATTAAATTCTCCTAAAGACTAAGCTTTAAGGAAAATTTGGACCAATTAATTATATCAACCAAATCATAGAGCGAACTACGTGCCAATTGTTCCACAATAGTGTTCGAGTTGCAAATATGGATCGTGGTCGAAGGAATTGTAACAAAAATGGCGACGTATGATCCTCGCTTCGCTTTGGTGACGCAACCACGCAACGCTCTCGGTTTCGCGTGCACTTGTCCCGAATGTGAACGCGCCGTGACCGAAAGAAAAATATGAAAACGTTCATTTTCTAAATTATTACCTTTGGCATTGCTAAGTTTACAGAATATCGAACAGTTTGTTCTAGAAATTGCGATATTATTGTATGTTGACTGTTTACAACTACAGTGCTGCCTTTGAATTTGAATCGATTTTTGATGTGAAACATCTATAGCCGCACGTAAAACCGATTTCTGTCGTGGCGACGCATGCCGTGGCGACGCGTCGCCACGCTATATGATGGTATATATATACAGTCTATATGCAGTAGTGTGTACGGTGTGGCGACGCGTCGCCATGCGCAATCGACTGTGCGATTACCGAAGTCACTGATTAAACGAATTAAGTAGTCACGATTTGAAATAAATTCGTAAATTTTTGTATTTAATGAAAATAAATGTATATTCAATAAATAGTCATCGTTATCTGGAAAAAAATCGTAATATTTTATTAAATCATTATGACATATTTAGTTCCTATCACAATCTTATCTTTTCTGCATATTACTTTTACAAAATAATTTCAATGTTTCACATCTGCCAGGCGTCCCGTGACGGCTCATTTTTTTTTGACAGTCGTAGCGACGAAAAAATCGAGTTCTGTATAGGTGTACATATGACATTTCGAGTAACGAGAACCAAAAACTTCAACATAGCCCACAAAATTAACAATCAATAAGCCAAAGGGCTGAACATCCAACAGCGCGTCATAATATCGCAACTCAATTTCCTTTAATATCACTGTATTTTGAAACAGTGTGTCCGGCTCTGCTACTTGCTAGGGCACAGACAGCCGCTCAGTTGAGCAACACTCGGCCAACCATTACCGTAATTATGACTAGCTCCTCGTATGCTCTGCTGATCTTGAAAGTAAAGACCTTGCGTGCTCATAACCTGAGAACTGGAAACAATGTTTGTATACAAACTGGCTGCTTGTAAGTCGACCCCGACATACGACTGCTGCG
The DNA here is from genome assembly GCA_947361185.1 of Charanyca ferruginea. Taxonomy (NCBI): domain Eukaryota; kingdom Metazoa; phylum Arthropoda; class Insecta; order Lepidoptera; family Noctuidae; genus Charanyca; species Charanyca ferruginea. Next base: position 13,584,336 of record OX376076.1, read on the forward strand.
CTTAATGTGCTGTCTATTGATCATGTTTGATCACATGAAGCTGATGATAGTGTGGGAGGACACTAACAGTAATAAACACGTCGGAAAATTAACAAAAGATAAACATAACAAAATCATCCGCCGAGCCCTCTTGCTTTGGAGTTTTTTACCACCATGTAAGCATCCTTCGAGAACCTATAACATCAAATCAAACTGCTAATTGAATACAAAAATACATTTATTTAATTGAACGCCATAAACTAAAATAATAGCCACCCCGCTTCCGTTCAAACATTACGTAAACGTGTGCATGAGCATCTCGCACCGCGCCTGCGCCCGCGCCGGTGTCCGAGCGAGTAGCGGACATGTCACCTCCGAGCTAACAAGCTGAACTATGTAACCGGTCCAAATGCAGTAGCTGAAGACGCGCGTTTTCTCATGCGACGAACAATAGCGCTATCAATGAGGCAAACAACGGATTTACGACTCAACACATTCTTTCGGCCATAAAAAGTCGTAACAATTTACGGGCATAACAAAGAAACAGTGGCATCTAGTACGGGAGCTAATAACGCGGAGCAGCAGCAACGCAACGCGGGGGCGTCCATTCACGCCGCTGATTGGCCCATCCGGTGCGCGCTCAATGAGATGATGCGCGCGCGCAGCGGCCGGCCGCGCCGCCTCTGTCATTGAGCAAAGGTCTGTCGCCTACGTTCGTGATCAACGCAGCCACAGATCACTGAAAGATAAGTGAGCATTGTTAGATTCTTCACCTCGGTAGGTAAAAACGATGTGGACCTCTGATATCTAACTAGGAGATTTTATAACAAACGCGCATTTAAGCATAATGAGTCCATATTACTTTTGCCTTGTTCTGTTATTATAAAATTACCTGAGCCCTGTAGGTAACAGGGTCCAATTGTAATTTTCTTATAATTTATTAAAGTGGAGCAACGGTTGGGCAGCGTAACGAATTTTCATGTACAAAATAAAAGTACAACTCATACGCAAAACGTTCATTTTCTGCGTCAGTGAGCAGGGAACCGTTTGAACAATAACAATTTTACCGCATTATGGCATAACCCTCTTCCACGCCTGAACGACTGGGAGGGTGACATCGGTAAGCAAATGAACAATTCTACAAAATGCATACTTACCTACCATAATTGGCTTCACACAGTAACGATATGTCGCAGGCAACGCAGGACTCTGAGGGTATGAAGTTAATAAGATTAGACACTAAGTGTTAGTTGTTCAGTATAATTACGGGGCATTAAGTAAATATTTACCTACAAACTGATCATAAAGTACCATAGAATGTTATAGCAAACATTTTTCAAGATTTTTTCTAAATAGACAGTTGCATTCATATTAATAAGGCAATTACTTACAAAGTGGCACTTTAAGCGAGGCTTTTAGCAAGAATGATCGGTTCGCAATGATATTTAGTATAATTATAAGCAAAAAGAAGGCGATTTGAATGCGAGGCAGCGCACGCGCCCGTTTACGTCACGCGACGTTCCAAGTTCAAACGGTGAACAATGGGTTCGGTAAAAATGGTGCGAGCTTTTGTTCTGGCTCGCTATTGTGGTGGTCGCCGTGGTAGAGATTGCTTGACTATGAAGATACACATAACATATGTATGTATCATCACCTCTTTTTTCCCTAACAAAATGAAGTAAAGTTCAGAACCACTCAAGACCTTACAGTTCACAAACTAGAGACCAATCATTAGATTCAATTCTTGCAAAAGCACATAATTTGAAATAATTCGTCGCTTGATTCTCAATTCCAAATCAGCTGTTCCCTTCACTTTATTTCCAAAACAATTTAGATTATAAAGCTACCTAGAACATAAAATTGCCTGGAAGTAATTGTCGTTTGGTCTAGATAACCACGGAACATAATGGAGTCATTACATTTGTTTATCAATGTCCACGGTTCTTGGTGGACGCAACAAGTGTCGGTTAGGTTCCCCCTCGAACAACCCTTGTCGGCCACCTGTTACTGTGAAACCACCGAACATTAGCATAATGTGAAATGTGTTGGAGTTGTAAAGAAACGCGGCCTGTTGCGTGCATTGTTCTCGTTGTTATACATTCTTATTTTGCGGTACTGGGTATTGCTGATTGCATTACGATATAAAATGGAATACAAATTTTGAAAGAAATGTTTGCTGGACTTATTCCACGCGAACTTATAGCACACCTACGACACTTTACACAACCGAAGCGATTTAATTACCTATACTACTACCAAAATAACAGAGTGTACAAACACGTGCGTGTTTGTGCGTGTCTACGTGCCGCGAAAACTAGAAGCAGTTTCGAGAGCACATTCGACGTGGGAAGAGGTGAGAAATACTGTTCCGGAGGGAGGTGGGGCGTGTCGCTACTGTACTTTAGTAGTCATATTTATACTGTGCTTATAGATTACTAAAACTAACATAATGAATTTTTTAGTCAATATTAAAAACACCCGCAGCGCTCCAATGAAGTAAACACAGCGTAGAACTTTAAAAGCCCAGCGTCTCTACTAAAACTTATAACACAGCTTTTCCTACTTCAAATGGCATCGGCCATCGCGTTCCTAATTCAAAAACAAAGCAGGTATTAGTAAATACGGCCGAAAGTACGAAGGTTGCGGCCTGTCCTCGGTCGGGCACGGCTGAGCCACGCGGCGCATCTCCGGTGCTTTGTGCACTTATCTACGCCATTCACGATTCTCTTCACCATAGCGATACCAAGAACATTCGACATGTTTAGAGACCTCGATGACTTAGTAGATTGTCTATTGGCTCTATTTTAGGATAGTAACAAAAAGAATAAGCAAAATAATTACAAAAAAAGTAGGATTAAAATGAAATATCCCGAAAACCAAAAACCGGTCAAGTGCGAGTCGGACTCGCGCACAAAGGGTTTCGTACCATTATCTATACAACATTAGAAAAAGAAAAAAAAATGGCAAATAATCACGTTTGTTGTATGGGAGCCAGCCTTAAATATTTATTTTTGTTGTTATAGCGGCAACAGAAATACATCATCTGTGAAAATTGTTAACTGTCTGGCAAAGATACAGCCTGGCAGACAGACAGACGGACAGTGGAGTCTTAGTAATAGGGTCCCGTTTTTACCCTTTGGGTACGAAACTCTAAAAAAGAACAATGTATTCTGCTAGTAATAAATAGTAAACAGGACTCATATAAACTCGCACTTCTTCCCATGGAGAGTATACTTCTTCTTCGTTCTTACACTGTTTATGTTTATGTACAAGTAAAAAAAATGCTAAAAATAAATAAATTGTCATAATTGAGTATTACAATTCGGTATTTAAGTACAATTATCCGTTCTCCTTAAAGCTATCAGTGACAATATCGTAAAACGGATGGGGCTCATCGGAAACTACGGGATAATTATACCGAAATCACTCAGGATTAATTACTTTAATTACGGAAACGGAAGTCTTGCCATCTTGGTTTTTCTGCATCCAAAAATGCCATTCCAGATCATAATGCCAAACTCGACTGTTATTCGTGCCACCACCTCTTGCATTATCCTCCACAAATAATTAAAAAAATAAAGAACCGTCTCTTTGAGACTGACCATTCATTACTTCAGAGCAATGATATCTTTTGTATTTAAACTGCTGTAAGTTAAAAGTACATTTTGCAAGAAATAACTGTTTATTTCTAGCATGTTATCAAATTATTTTGTTAGAATGTCCGACAGCAAATTTTACTGGCGTATATGACATTCATATTCCGCAAACTTTATAACAGTCAAAGAGAATTAATGTTTTTTCATCTTTCTTTAAAAAAAAAACCTTGGTACCAACCCAACACTCGAGTTAACGACCACGGAGGCGGTGCATATATTTCTGTTAAAAACTTTTTGATGACACGATTTTTCTATTACATTTAAAATAATTTTAAAGAACATAAGTTTAAATATTATGTACTTTTTATTTACCAAGTTGTTTGATGTGAAAATATGTGTAGTGGTGTAACATCATTAATTAGTTGGGAAAGGTTTGATCTTTATGATATAAAAATAATAGTACTTGCTTTTTTTTGTTTTTCATTGAGAGAAATATGAATTAGAGAGCCATCAGTTCTCTACAATTACTCAGGCCCGTAGGCTTGTTAGCGAGGAGCCTCACAATCAGTTACATGTATTATATCGGTGCGGATATATCGCACGAGCAGGTGTCTGATAAATGCAATATATTCTATACACACTCATAATGCAATATCATATCTACAATAACGTAAAAAAACGTATTGTATAATGCACATTGCATGTACAGAGATGAGTTTAAATACTTCAATTAAACGAGCCATTAATATCCGTTGAGGTAAATAAAATACATCAAGACGCAATGAGAACTTTTTTGAAGTCATTTCAAGAACAAATTGCCGACGTGGAATCGTTCGCCAAACATTCTTAATAATTTTAATATAAATAGACAATAGTAGGCTGTATTTAGGCATCGTGTCACGCAGTCCTAAAGAGTCATTTAAATCCTACATAAATGAAAACTTAAATGTTCTGGAAAAGTAAATGATAAAATGTTAGAGATTGTCCTAACAATGCAATCAAAGCACGCAGTTCCTATCTCATTGGAACTGCGTTAGTATAATAAAAAGATGTGTGTACGCAATAACCGTGAGTCAAGTGCAGCTGCGCGAGATATATAGTGCGAGTAAATCACAATGTGCGAGAGTGGCTGCAATTAATGCAGGCGTGATTCGCAACCGGCGTGGCTTTGACCACCTTGCACCATCGAACACCTCTTTATGTTATCCACGGTAAAAATAGAATCCGCAATCCCCATTGTTACTTTGTTCAGTTTATTTTCTGCACAGTTTGATTTTAATCTTGTCAACTGACGTTGTTAAAAATGTTTTACAGTCTTTAATGTCAGCCATAAGAAAATTAAGCAATAAAAACACATTTAATATCAAAAGTTTAACAGCATGTTTTATAATAGATCTGAGAAGTCTTCATACGGAACATTTCTTTCAACTCATTTAAAGACATCAAAACATGACACTATTGAAACAGACACCGCATTTACACAACATCAAAGGGCAGAGCAGCATCTCGAGCCTTATTTTACTTAATTGTGATTGGAATACAAAATTCTTTGGCTCTAATTGAAACTAAAACGACGAACACAGAGAAAAATTTAAATTATATCAGAACGAGGTTCAGCTAGAGCAGATCAGAGGCCGAGCGGGCACCGACCGTGGGAGAGGTGCACAAATCTCCGCATCTCAGAACTGGTCGGCAGGTGCGCGCGCGCAGCACACACACACCGACGCCAACACGCACACCGACAATACAAACCAGGCGCACTTATGAATGAAGCCTACAAACCTGCACAAGAACTACACACAGATACTCACGCACACACCCGCAACAAATTCAATCCTGCTTGTTTATCTCTGATTTATTTTATTCGAAACCATCAAGTCTCAAAAAGTTGGCTATTAATTTGTTCTTCGGTGCTCGGTATAAATGCCGTAGATAAAGTAATTAATCCGATTGATAATGATCTTGGTTGACAAGAGATTGAACTCGCTTCCACGTTCAAAAACCTCTAACATCACATATACTGTTAACTATGGCGTTAATCTATGTGGATATGGTTTAAAATAACCCCAAGGCTTATGAATAACTCATTGCAAACAGATCATATCTAGCACCCATGCATATGAACAAACCTGATTATAAGAAGCATATTAAAATAATAAATAGTTTCTACGATGCGGCTGTGAAAGAAAATCAGAGTAAGGTGTTTGTTGTATAAAAGAATAATGTAGAGTAAGGTATCTGATTAGTCCTATTTTAAGGGTTCAATATTTAATTTCAAATTAACATTTTTATCGCAAAAAAAAATGTACGGTAGTTCGAACCTTTTTTAGGATATTGAATTATAAACCACAATCTTCACTGTGAAAAAGACACAATGACAAAATGGAAATTTTAAAGAATGTTTGTTTGTTGTTACAGACATCCCGTCGCAGGTGCCACCGCTAACGCCGGGCACCAACAAGAAGATGGCCGAGGCGCTAAAGGCTACCTTCGCCTCCTGGGAGAAGGAGCAACTGCGCCTCGGCGTACCCAAAGGTGAGACTTTGACTTCCTTAGGATAAGTTAACTAAGAGATATTCAAACAGGGTTTATTTTCAAACACCAAACTATTTTTGTCCCACTGCAGCGCAAAGGCCTTTTCACATACAGAAAAGGCATTGACCACTACACTTGATCAATGTACATTTTTGTTTATCTTCGTCATGGCTCACATTGGTGAAGGAAACCTGTACCCCTAGCACGAATATTTGTAGGTTTCGTATCGCAAACGTATCGAGTTCTCGATACGATAACGGAGTACAACGAAAGTAGGAAGCACGAAACACTTTCGAAATAGTATCGAGAGCTCGATACGATAACGTTGGTGACGTCATACTAACGTAAGTAAAGATGGGCAAAATAGAACGAATGATCTTAAATTGAATGAATGTTTCGTACAGAAACTGGATAATTTAGTGATTTTAGGGCATTTAAAACTTTAATACTGTTCAATTTATGACGCAATACGAAGAAACTGCAGAAAAAGTTAATATTGAGTTAGATAAATGGTATAATAATTTAACTTATTACTAAAACGTTGTGTTTGGTTTCACTGTATTCCTAAACGAACGACGGGTGCTCGAAGCTCATTCAAGGTCAACTTTGTTTTGAAGTGAACTTGTGTTTTGTTGTGATTTTGGTGAAAATTTTGAAACTATTTTATTGTGTTAAAATGAGAACCAGCCACCCGCAGTACACCATTATGATAGAATTTATGGAAAAGAAAGTGTACATTTAAGATTTTATTGTCTTAAGCAATGTTGATTTTAATAGTGTTTCAATGGGATATTTGGACTATGTTTTTGTAAAGTTTAAAAGAGCTAAAGTTTATTTGTATACTCAAGTCAAATAAAGAATTAGGCTAGTCATGTGAAATAGGTATGTAAAAACAAAGTATTGTCAATTATGTCAGTATAAAATAGAAAGATAACATACTTACTATTATTATAATCAATCGCGCTGCAAGATAATAGTACAATGCACTACGTCGTGGGGTGCTTCTTCTGAACATTTTCTAACAAAATATATCCACACAATCACTTAAATTATAATTTTATACTTAAAATAAACTCCGACGAAAGTTTTCTCACTGCAAATTTACAGTGAATAAACATTCGTGAAACTCGCAAGCCAGCCTTCGACAATTACGATACTATCCGTCATTTTATGCCTTCGTGCTAGCTATCTTCATACAAACGACTCAAGTTACCTTACGAATTCGATACGATGACGATACGAAACTTACATGTATTTGTTCGTGCTCTTAAAATTAGTTTAATTTACGGACACCAGAGGCGCTGTTCAAGTTTCCATACTAAATGCTTACGTTGACGATACGAATGTTTTTTCGATAGTGATTCGTGCTAGGGGTACAGTACCCCTAGCACGAATATTTGTAGGTTTCGTATCGCAATCGTATCGAGTTCTCGATACGATAACGGAGTACAACGAAAGTAGGAAGCACGAAACACTTTCGAAATAGTATCGAGAGCTCGATACGATAACGTTGGTGACGTCATACTAAGTAAGTAAAGATGGGCAAAATAGAACGAATGATCTTAAATTGAATGAATGTTTCGTACAGAAACTGGATAATTTAGTGATTTTAGGGCATTTAAAACTTTAATACTGTTCAATTTATGACGCAATACGAAGAAACTGCAGAAAAAGTTAATATTGAGTTAGATAAATGGTATAATAATTTAACTTATTACTAAAACGTTGTGTTTGGTTTGACTGTATTCCTAAACGAACGACGGGTGCTCGAAGCTCATTCAAGGTCAACTTTGTTTTAAAGTGAACTTGTGTTTTGTTGTGATTTTGGTGAAACTTTTGAAACTATTTTATTCTGTTAAAATGAGAACCAGCCACCCGCAGTACACCATTATGATAGAATTTATGGAAAAGTAAATGTATTACATTGAAGATTTTATTGTCAAGCAATGTTGATTTTAATAGTGTTTCAACTATACCTGTGGCCACTGTGGTGATCTGGGTCATTCCATTAAAGAATGTACAAAGAAGGCTGAGGAACCAAAATGCGCAACTTGTTTGCACTTCAAAAAGCCGAGTAACCACAAGACAAGCGCTGCTGACTGTCCGGCGAAAATAATAGCCGAAAAGAGGTACATAAATTCTATTGATTATGGAGGCGCCTAAGAGCGCCGTAAATTACGTATTTTTCGGCCCTTATTACTGTTTGATTTATTTATAACTATAATTATGATTAATAATTTAATTAATGACATAGACAATTTCTCTGTATCTGATTCTCAGGTGTGTGATGTTGAACACTGTAAAAAATATCTTTCCTCTTACACTAGTCCACTAACCATACTAACCCAAAATATTCGTAGTATTTTTAAGAATTTCGATAATTTCAGCATTTTTCTTCAACGTTTAGACATAAACTGTGACGTTATTGTCTTAACGGAATGTTGGCTGGCCAAACAATATAACATACCTCTAATTCCGGGATATAATATGTATAGAAGTACCATAAAATACAATCAAAATGATGGGGTGATAGTTTATGTAAGAAATCATCTCAATGTGTCTGTCGAGGAACCAAATATGCACGATTGCAACAGATTGTTAATTAAAATTGGGTCCGAATTAGCGATACTTGCCATATATCGACCCCCTTCTTTTAGAAATACAGACAATTTCACTGACTCGCTAAACGACACCTTGCAGAACCTATCATCTTTCAAAAGCACCATTTTAATTGGAGATATTAATATTAATATTCTTCCAGGAAGTGCTGACGCATCTGCTGAGGAATACCTTAACCTATGCGCCTTCCATGGTTTGCTTCCCGCCCACACGTTTCCTACACATCAAAGTGGCTCCTGTTTGGACCATATAATACTTAAGTCGAACCTTTCTGCACTAGCTCTTGTAATTAATTCAACATTAACCGATCACAATGCTACCCTACTAATTTTAAATTCTAATTTACCTAAAGTAGTCCCACGAACAAATTCTAGATTAAATGTAAATAAACTTGAAGAAGACTTACGTAATATCGACTTCAACCCAGTCTACGATTCTGCTGATCCGCAGTTTTGTTTGTTATACCTAATCGAAAATGTACAACATGCAATTCATAAAAACACAGTCACTTTTCGGCAAAATTGCAAAAACTACAACATAAAGCCGTGGATCACGACAGGTCTCATTCGCTGTATGAAAAATAGAGATAGACTGCATATGAAAGCGAAATCTAATCCAGATAATTTAATTTTGCAACAGTCATATAAACGATATCGGAACTTCTGTAATGATCTTTTGAGAAAAGTTAAAAGAAACTACGATAAAATTGCACTAGAAAAGGCTGGTACGGATAGTAAAAAAATCTGGAATTTTATTAAAAGGGTAACATATAACTCGAAGCAAAATCAGTCACCTACAAGTTTATTACAAGCACACGCATCTCATTTAACATCGGTTAACATTGCAAACGATTTCTTTGTTAATGTTGGAAAGAATTTGGCTGAAAAAGTTCTTGGCCATTCACATCATCTATCGAGCACGTCGTTTACGTCTAGCACTATCTTATCATCTTTTGTGTTGCTAGATACTGACGAGACAGAGGTAGATACAATAATTATGAATTTGAAAGACGACTGTGCAGTTGGCTGGGATAACATATCAAGTAAAATTATCAAACAGTTCAGGCGCATTTTGGTGCCGCCACTAACTTATATTTACCAAAAATGTTTATCCTTAGGTATTTTTCCCGAATGCCTCAAAAAAGCTGTTGTTGTCCCTGTCTATAAATCAGGCGATAAAGATCATGTGACAAATTATAGACCTATTTCCTTACTGCCTTCTATGTCTAAAATATTAGAAAAGATTATAAATAAAAGGCTTTTCAAATATTTGGAGGAAAAAATAATTTTATCTAGGCAGCAGTTTGGATTCAGGCCTAAAATGTCTACAAATGATGCTGTACATCATCTGACTGACTATCTAGCACAAGAACTTGATAATGGTAACCACACAATAGGCATTTTCTTGGACCTCGCCAAAGCTTTTGACACGGTTCCTATTCCTATTCTGTTGCGCAAGCTTGAAGCCATAGGCATTAGAGGCACCCAGCTGAACCTATTTAAGAGCTATTTAGAAGACCGTACCCAATGTGTCAAGATTGGTAATGTTCTCAGCGATGATAAAAAAAACACGTCCTTCGGAGTACCCCAAGGAAGTATTTTAGCCCCTACACTATTTTTGATATACATAAACGATCTTTGTAATCTAAATTTAGAAAACGGCCTAATTGTTTCTTATGCTGACGACACTGCTCTTTTATTTTCGGCTGACTCAGAAGAAAATGTCTACAGGGTTGCGCAACACGGATTTAATGTTGTAAATAAATGGCTTCAACACAATTCACTAACACTAAATGCTGACAAGACAAATTACATTAAGTTTTCAATGCGCAAGCAAAAATCAACTGGTACTAACTCAACATTATATGCTCATCATTGCACCTTTTCCACAAATAACCAATGTGGTTGTCCTAACATTAAAATGGCAACTACAACAAAATATCTTGGCGTTATAATTGATGAAACACTTTCGTTCAAACACCATATAGAAGCATTAAATAATAGAGTTCGTAAGTTGATATTTGTTTTTAAAAAATTACGCTATATTGCTGACTCAAAAATAATTCGACAAGTGTACTTTGCTCTATGTCAATCAATATTAACTTATTGTATTACGACATGGGGTGGAGCGGGTAAAACCAGGTTACTAACCATCGAGAGAACTCAGAGGGCGATTCTCAAAGTGGCTACTTTCCGCCCTTTCCTTTTTCCTACTAACCTCCTATACAAGTATTTTGAAGTATTAACAGTTCGACAGCTATTCATAATGGGCATTGTATTAAGACAACATAGAGCTTTACCCTACAGCACTGAATATACTAATAAAAGACGTAAAGATATAGTCTGTCCACAAAAAACAACAAAACACGCATTTATATCCAAATTTTACCTATTCCTCGGTCCTCTCCTCTATAATAGACTAAACGCAAAAGCAAGCATCTATTCCCTGACCTACACAAATTGTAAGATAATTCTCAAGGATGCTCTTCAAAGTATGTCCTATGAAGATACAGAGAATTTACTATGTGTGATAAAGTGAATTTATAGTTCAGATATTTTATGTTTTACTTCCATTTAGTATTTATTTAATTTAGATATATTAGTTAAGCTACTCAACTGTTGTCTATAAATTGTCAACTTTCTTTTGAATTGACTTTTTGATTGTTTATTAATTTTATAACATTATTTAGCTCTTCTCGCCTGAAACACAGGATTACCTAGTTCAGGCACGGAAGTCTTAGAAATGTAATTTATATTTAAGCAAAAATGTATTTCTTTTGTCAAGTCATTTCTAAATAAAAATATTATTATTATTATTATTAATGGGATATTTGGAATATGTTTTTGTAAAGTTTAAAAGAGCTAAAGTTTATTTGTATACTCAAGTCAAATAAAGAATTAGGCTAGTCATGTGAAATAGGTATGTAAAAACAAAGTATTGTCAATTATGTCAGTATAAAATAGAAAGATAACATACTTACTATTATTATAATCAATCGCGCTGCAAGATAATAGTACAATGCACTACGTCGTGGGGTGCTTCTTCTGAACATTTTGTAACAAAATATATCCACACAATCACTTAAATTATAATTTTATACTTAAAATAAACTCCGACGAAAGTTTTCTCACTGTCAAATTTACAGTGAATAAACATTCGTGAAACTCGCAAGCCAGCCTTCGACAATTACGATACTATCTGTCATTTTATGCCTTCGTGCTAGGTATCTTCATACAAGCGGCTCAAGTTACCTTACGAATTCGATACGATGACGATACGAAACTTACATGTATTTGTTCGTGCTCTTAAAATTAGTTTAATTTACGGACACCAGAGGCGCTGTTCAAGTTTCCATACTAAATGCTTACGTTGACGATACGAATGTTTTTTCGATAGTGATTCGTGCTAGGGGTACAGAACTTAAAATAAATGAAGGTAAGTCTGACATTGCCAATCCTACTTGAGCAAAGTTCATTTCTTAACATAAAAGTACATTTAAGAGATGAAAATACAAATAATACATTAAATAAAACCGCCTTATCTTTTTATTTTATTTGTTTACAAAAATAATAGATTCGGAACATTATAGGTTAGGTGTCAACTGTCGATTATTTCTTTCATCATTCTGCAATTATGATAGATTATGGCTATATAAAATGTATGTGCCAATGAAGCCACCAGCTCAGCATTTTCTTAGTTCTTACTTTCTGCCACTGAAACTCAGTGAGTATGAAGATGGGAAAATAGATTTGTTTTCTGTAATCGACTCAAACTCTGTGATTATGTCCTTGACAAGCTTTTGCATACTAATGCAAGTTATAGAACCATGCAATAGAATAAATAGATGACAATCAAAAGAATACAATTTTGACATATAAACTTACCAAGTCATTTTACTGCTAAGTAATTTCAACTCCATTATGTCCTAATAATTAACTTTTGTTTATAGACAATTAAAGTAAGCATTGGATGGAGGTTGAGCTATAAAATTCACTCTAATTACCGTTTAACGTTCAGTAAATGCTTAGATAATTTCATACAAAGACATTTCGTCGCGTTCAGCCGCCAAAGACTAAGAAAATATCCATGCGATGGTTTATTTCACAGTAATGTAAACGCCTACATTTCATTTAGGATCGTTCAGCAATAGCACTTTATGGTCAGGAAGAAAAGGCAATAAAATCACATAAATATTAATTTTAGACTTCAGTCGCGCGAGATCTGAGAGATGGAGCGAAAAAAATCAACTCATGTTATTATTAATGCGATCAGTTCATTTTAATATACTGCACCTGCTTTTAAGTAAGCTAATAAAATAATGATTAATTTCTGTTACTAAGTCGCAAGTTGCAGTATGAAACCCGTCGATTGCTTAGCAGATGATCAAGCTTTGAATCATTAAAGTGCAAATTGACGTCTGGTGTGGTCTGTAGTGGTATACAAGCGCGACAAATAATCGCCACACTTTTTTGTCACCACGTTGGTAAAGTGAAGTCGTTAGCGCGTAGAATGTTGTGATAGCCGTCTAGTTTTTCCCTTGTTCAGTATTTAAGTGTATAGGTACTGGTTACAAGCAAAAACTGTTAGCGTACAGTTGACAAAGCGTATAAATGCACAAGGTATCATTTGCATATGGTAATGTGATGGACGCGTCGCTGTGTCGCGACCGCCAGCGTTACACACTTCCACCTTTGTTGGTGGTTATTGACGACTAGCGTTTTCCTCACTGATTATACTAAATTTATTTTGACGATAATCGATAGCAAAGAGAAAATAATGGGAAAACATTTTCTTTACCTTCGATCCGAATAAGCCCTTTTAGTTGCTATATAAAAATAATTGCAAAAAAATAAATTAGTTGCGAAAATTGTACTCTGTGTGTAAAACGCCGTGATATTTGCCTAGGATCATATTGTGGACAGGTGGCGGGTTCGATGCCCTAGCGCGGCGGAAGTGCGTGCGTCTGCGCCGCGTCTATTCGCGCTTCCGGTGTGCCCGCGCGCATCTAACACGAAATCACGCGCAGGATATGAATAACACTTGCTAAATCTTTTATGATTATTATATTTTATCAATGAATTCAAATACTGAACGTAATACAACAATTTAGTGACATTTTGATCATGAAATTGATACAAATTGGAAAAGCAACTGCCATTCTTTAATTGTTGGAGTTTTTTCATGGTTTTGCAAGAGTGCCCTTTTCAATGAACACGAATTTAAGCTATAACTCTTCGTCGTCATTACAGTGGGTTACATGTTTCGTTATCAAAGGACTACAGTGCCAGTGTGTGTCAACTGTGCACGTGTTGTCAAATCGAATTGATTCCTTAATTGTTCAACGTAATAAATTCAGTCATAAAACCCAGTTTGATAAAATTTTAAAGTACTTTAAATGGAAAAAACGTTTTATAATGTTGAACATCGAATATTTAGTGTACCTTTATAATTAATTTAAACAATTATTCAACGGGAACACCCAAATATTCCGAAATATTTTATTCCTAATTAGGATATTCCGATTTTCAAAAGTCCGAATTTCGTAATACCTAAAAATGATAATCTCTATTATTTAAAATTTATTATTTACCGAAAGCAAAAGTTATTTTACCGAATGTTTTAAATCCGATTTGTATGATGTCAGATTTTCATATGTTCGAAGAATCAACTGCTCGATGGGTTCTTGGTCCGAAAAACGACATTCCGAATTTCAATACTTCGAATAAACTGTCAAAATTAGGATTCTGATTCAATTCAGCTACGCATATACAGGGTAATTGAAAAAATTCCCAAAACCACAAGTTAATCCTCACTTTGTATCATCACTCTGAACAACATTTGTTCTACGACTTTTCAAAATTCGAGACATTTTTTTCCATTAAAAAAATATAAACTCACTTTAAATTTTGCATAATATTTTTTTTCTGACACGGCCGACGAAACACACACACATTAGCCTACTTCCTATCTACATCATATTCGCTATCATATGGGTGCGCGTGCGCGTAGTATACTTACATTTTACAGACTTCAAATAAATTGTTTTTGGCTACGTTATTTAGTTGAGGTCTAAGTCGTAGAACAAATGTTATTCAGGGTGATGATACGAAGTTCAGATTAAGAGGTTTTGGGTATTTTTTCAATTTCCATGTATATTCAAAAAAAATGATGTCCCCTTGTTTCGCAGACAAAAATTTCATAAAATTTCGTTTCTCAGAAAATGTTTCATAAATAATTGGTTCTTGTCTTTTTATTTCGTCTATTATTGTTTCAAAGACTATTTACTTCAATGAAACATATTTCACAGAAACACAATTCAAAGAACTTTTAATCACATTTTTTGTTTAACAAACTTATGTTTGATAAGTTTGTTAAGCAAAAAAAATGAGAATTATTTTTTAACGAATATTGTTTGTTCGGTGTATTTTTCCATGGAATATAGATAAATTTATTTAAAACATTCGGAATTATGAAAATCGGTATTTTGAAATTCGTATTTCTGACTTTCGGAATAAAGTTTTTCGTCTTTATGTAGTTTAATAGTTTTTAATAGTTTCCCTTATTCAACAGTTAGACGATTTTTACACAGAAATGAGAGAAGTTTTCAGTTCAAACAAAATGTTTGACTACTTGTCTGAAAAATGCGTGACACGTAGCGTTTTAATATTTTACTTTCCTTCTATATTATTATTCTTTGTTAGCCTGATAATAAAGTTATTATTATTGTTATTATATTATATTACTCTTTGACTCTACTACTGCTTGGCTTCGTATGTGAAACCTCCTTAGTCCTGTTCGCAATATCAGTTTAGATAACGGTAAGATTTTATCACGACTTGTAACACCTGGGGACGATAACTAGCAAATAAAGTATTTACACTTGCAGTAATGTTTTTACTCTCTAAGAAAAACGAGAATGACTTTATAAAAAAATATATTTTCGTGAAAGATCTTTCTAATGACAACCTTAATTAATTATGTATTAATTTCGTTAAACAACGTTACCAAATGAAATATGGGTGCAAAAATTTTCAAAAGGGGTACCGTACTTGTTCTAAGGAAAAAGAGGATTAAATGTAAACAAAAAAATCTAGGTAGGTATGTATTATAAACGTAGTCCGTCATAATTTAACAGAAATAAGAAAGAAAAAAACCTGCAATGCAATCATCGTTAACAAGTAGGCAGTCTTCTAACAGTGGGTTAAACTGTTAAACAAGTTTCTTTTTTCTATACACACAACACATAATATCGACTGCATTATTTGTTCATAGAATTTTACAACTAATTAGTAAACGCAATGGATTGTAAAACAAACTGAATTTATTTAAGGAACACAAAACTCTAATACATGCAAATACATTGCATAGGTAACGCTAAGTATAGAGTTCAGTCTGAGACTGTATTTCCTAGGAGGTACCTACGGGACACAGGGTGACCAAAAATTAAACAAGACTAAGAAAATAAAAAAACAAAACTATTTCGATCATTATAGTTTCATAGTCGAAGAGTGCTTCATGTATGTTGAAATCCTAACATTTAATAAAAATAATCCCAGTGTACGTCCTGTAGCCTCAGAGTCTGCGTTATAAAATTGCTGCATTAACATACGGATTCACTTTGTTCTACCTGTGGGCTTCAATTAATGTACATGAGCTCCACAGCTTTAGTTACAAAACACCAATGTAAAACCAATTTTTTTTTTTTTTTTTTTTTTTTTCTGAATTACTGCTTAACCGGACAATCCTGTGGTGCCTTAAAAGTGACTTTTAGTGCCTCCAGCCAGGGCAAAAACTTATAAACTAAGTGACTACGCTAAGGGCACCCCCTGCGGGGTACGAGCCTCGGCTTAGGTCGCCACTGAGAGAGGGCAGCAAAGGGACAGGCTGGATCGGGTCTCCATTAATTAGGGGCTATTTTAAAGCTAAGGGCTCAGCGACGCGGGCTGGCGCTAGCAAGGGTCGGGGGGGGGGGGCTTTACGGGGTCGTCGCGAGGGACCTCGGCGGCGAGGTCGGAATGATGAAACCAATCAAGATAAGTAGGTGGTTGTTTAAAATGTTTATCTTAAATTATTTATTTTCACTCAGCCTGCTTAAACCACAATACAAGCACAACTTTAGGCAACCCTAAGTCATTATCCTAATTCCCTGAGTTAGAATCAATTAATTTTCAGTTTTCGTAGTACTAATGAGTCGTTAGCCAAAATACAGCTTTCTCCTAGTTTGGCTCCAGAGGTTAGAACTTTTGTGTACAATTTGCAAATATATAATACGTAAACGTCTCTAAACCATAATATATATATTTTCGTTCTGAAAACGGTTATTATTTTTACGTTTACCTTCAAACAAACACACATCAAACACATACTCTTCTTATATTGCGACACGGTTGGCGCAGTGGCTGAGCGATCGACTGCTGCGCAGCGTGTTGCGGGTTCGATTCCCGCCCAGGGTAAACATTTGTGTGATGAGCACTTGTGTTTGCCTTGTGTCTGGGTGTTGTTTATCTATATATGTATGTATTTCCAAAAAAAAATGTATTTGTGTATGTATATCAGCTGTCTGACACCCATAGTACAGGGTCTCCCTAGTTTGGGGTCAGATGGCCGTGTGTGAAAATGTCCCCACATATTATTATTATTATTATTATTATATTAGACTAGCGGGCCTGGTAGGCGTTCTCCTGCCCTTAAAATAAAAAAAGCCCTACAACTCGTCTGCAGCGCCACCTACCGGGGCCAATCTAGACCATTCTCGAATCCTCTGTAACACACACAAAAAATTTCATCAAAATCGGTACAGCCGTTGAGGAGGATTTCGATATCACTTTGATACACACGCACAGAAGATTAGTATATAGGTAAGATATAAAACAAAGTAGCTCCCGCTGTCTGTACGTTAAGATCTTTTAAACTGCGCAACGGATTTTAATGCAGTTTTCAAAAGGAAGGTTGTAACTTACAGTAGTAGTCGTTTGATTCAAATTGCACACGTGCGAAGCCAGGGCGGGTCACTAGTATATTATAAATGCGAAAGTTACTCTGACTGTTTGTTGCCTCACCATGGCAACGCCACTGAGCCGATGGTAATAAAAGGCAAAGATTAGCTTGGGCTCTGGATAAAATAATAATTTAATAATAAATCTTCTTTATTTCGGGATAAAATTCCATAAAAGTACAGATTTGTTAGCACATGACCACTTAAAAAACCAGTTAGTATACAATTAAAATACAATACAAATATGTTAGTAACATAAACGACACACGTTCGACGACACGGTTGGCGCAGTGGTTGAGCGATTGACTGCTGCGCAGCGTGTTGCGGGTTCGATTCCCGCCCAGGGTAAATATTTGTGTGATGAGCACTTGTGTTTGCCTTGTGTCTGGGTGTTGTTTATCTATATAAATATGTATTTAAAAGAATGTATTTGTGTATGTATATCAGCTGTCTGACACTCATAGTACAGGGTCTCCCTAGTTTGGGGTCAGATGGCTGTGTGTGAAATGTCCCCACATATATTATTATATTATTATTATAAAACTTAAAAAAACTATGTCAGTAGTAGTACACATTACCATTATATACAGGAGGTGCTCATCTACATGCTCTCTATGCTCTACATGCTCTCTACATGCTCATGCTGGAACCGTTCCAGAGATAAAGACATCATCGCCTGCCTAGCGAGTCCCCTATCTATACTATGTTTGGGTCGACTTCCAGTCTTACCGAAAGCAACTGAATACCAGCGTTTACATGGAGCGACTGCCTGTCCGACCTCCACAACCCAGTTACTGGGTCACTCGATACCCGCTTGGTAAAGCTGGTTGTCAGGCTCTCTAGCTTCTGACTATTACTATAACGGCTCTCAAAGAGCCACGAATGACGGCCGGGACCAACGGCTTTGCTTGCTTTTCGTCGCACGGATCGGGTCTCGGTATGAAATGGATGGTCACCCATCCACGGACAGACCTCAGCAAGCGTAGTTTAACCATGACCGATCAATTTGTACGACTCTTAAGTACTTAGCCAGGGGCTCCTCCTACACTGGCGGTTTATCATCATAATCATTTCAGCTGAAAGACGTCCACTGCTGGACATAGGCCTCTCCCAAGAGGGGGGGGTTTGCCATAATCGCCACGCTTGGCAGGCGGGTTGGCGATCGCAGTATGGTTGTTACAAAGGCACAGTCGCCTCTTACGATACCCACGGCACAGATGATATATATAATACTAACGTCCCACGGGAAGATATGGGATGGTACTATTCTTTACGTCCGACATCATACGGACGGTGGACTGGCGGTTCTTATCTGGATAAAGACATCTACTAAACCGCGACTTAAGTCTGCATTCGCGACTGATATTCAAGCGCACGAATTCACGCAGAAAAGCTTACGTAGACTAAGGGACAAACGCCACTGTAATTGAATTAAGTATGTCTAAACGTTGGAATTCTTAGATCATAATTTTCATAAATCAAGCCAATGAAAAGTAACAAACGAATTAAAGACAAAACTCACTATTAAATTAACAGCATTCTCACATGATGAAATTTTATATATTATTACACTAGCACTTTGCCCGCCACTTCATCCGCGTGCACTTTCCTACGAATACCGATTATTAATATTATATAATATAGGGAATACAAATACAGGGATAACGTAGCTTCCTATTGGTGAAAGAAGTTTTGAGGAGTTACAGAGACTAAGGGACAAACACATTTCACCTTTTTATAATATTAGTATAGAAGTAAGCTTAGGTACATTAACTTGACACAATTTCCACAGAATAAAGGGTAAAACATAATTTTATAGTCGCACAACAGAATACGTTGTCAATTTCCTTTGATGTCGTCATGTTAAATCGCTAAGTTATGAACTGATAGCGTTGTGTCCGCGCTTCTCGTGGCCACACTGCCGCGGCATTAACATTAAACGTCATGACCCGACGGCCACCGACTAAAAGCTGTAATTAAACTAATTATTTATTATTAGACAGCTCTCCCGCTTCCAAAGGAAAAACTTAAGTTCTGAGTGTAAGAGCAATTTATAACATCGTAACACATAACTCTGTTTGTATCGATTGACTTTTTCTCGTAGTTAACCTAGCTAGGAGCAATTAGAAAATGTTTAATGGCCACCACTGATTAAATTGATTGATCTTCCTTGTAAGCAAGGTGATAAACCCCTTTTCGTTTTATCATACTGTTCTATTCCATTGGTGCTGTTAGGTTCTGTGATATTTTTTGAGAGTATTTAGCGACATAAAAATATGACTTCATTATTTTCCATAATGAAAAACTTATTCATCTCGGGAGCTCGTGGCTAAGTTAAAGCCGTACGTAGATCGATCGGTCAAAAGTTAAGCTACGCTAGCCGCGACCGGTCTGTTGATGGATGACCATCCATTTCATACCGAGTTCCCTTCGTGCCTCGGAAAGCACGTAAAGCCGTTGATCCCGGCTGTCATTTGTAGATCTTTGGCAGTCGTTATGGGTAGTCAGAAACCAGAAAGTCTGACAACCAGTCTTACCAAAGGGTATCGTGTTACCCAACTGGATTGTCTAAGTCCGATAGGCAGTCGCTCCATGTAAAACACTGGTATTTAGCTGCATGCGGTTAGACTGGAAGCCGACCCCAATATAGTTGGGAAAAGGCTAGCCAGATGATGGTATATATAGTTCTTGTCTACCGCAAAAATCGTACCACCTACAGACATAAATTAACAATAAAAAGTCCTATTAAAATAAAAACTCATCTAAACCCCATTGTATACTGCAGTCAATAATTCGCTTGTAAAAACACATAGGTGTTATTACATATGATGAAAAACTTACTCATCTCTCCCAATAACAATTGAATTACAGTAAAATATAAACATAACATTAGAAATCTTTTATCACAGTTATAAAGACAATCGGCTTGGTGCATACATTGGGGCGTCAAGGTCGGGCCGCTTCCGGCGTAGGCGCATGTGGCAAGTTCCGCTGTTAGGCAACAAGTCGGTTCGCTGCCCCGCTAATTGTCGATGTTGCAGCCCTGCGAGCCATCCGGCTTCAATTGTGCATTTTACTACTTGATAGCGATAGTCAATCACGGCCACTGAATGGCCTGATTTCATATGTTCGCCCTATCTACATATGTATCTTGAAATAGCGAATAATCGCAATTTGTGATCGTTATAATTATTTTAATTAAGGAATACCTTCTTATTTTCCCTGTAGGATATGCGTGAGTAAAATGAAGAGACATGTTAATAGTATAAATAAGAAAAAAAAATATCTATCCGTCAAGGCAAATCTACATTAGTCCCAGATAGTACAAATATAGAACAATTAAATCTGGAAAAAAAGCTGTGAAACTCAATGTAAAGCATTGAGTTTCAAAGTTTTTTTTCTCAAGCTATCAGCAGTGGATTCTGCGCTGACAATTTAACTTCAAACAAAATTTGATCGCAAAATACGCGCTGAGACGTGGAGTTGCGAACACAACCCCGTTATACCATACCATACCATTCATGAGGGCCAGTATTCTTCTACATTATTATTACTTATTTGTCCAACAGATCCTCGCCAATGGAACGAGGCGGCGGTGGCAGCCTGGCTGCGGTGGGCAGCACGGGAATTCTCCCTCGAAGGTGTTGCCCTGCAACAGTTTGCCCGTACACAGGGCAAAGACATCTGCGCCATGGGACGCGAGGAGTTCGTCGCACGCGCCCCTGCCTTCATGGGCGACATACTCTGGGAACATCTCGAAATATTGCAGAAAGGTAGGTATAGAATACCGCTAAAGGCATGCTTATTTTTAATCTTCATATAGCCAAATACTCAAACGCTACTCAATTTTAAGATGACGTTAAATCTCGTACTGTTAATCACTTTGGCATAAAGTGATAGAGACAGCACGAAACTTAACGACATCTTAACATTGAGTAGCGTTTGAGTATTTGGCCAATAGAGTTGTAATTGTCCGTGTGGTGTCGGACGTAAAGAATAGCACCATCCCCCATATCTTCCCGTGGGTGTCGTAAGAGGCGACTAAGGGACTTACCAGAGAATGGGCAGCAGCGTTCTCTGTGCCTTTATAACAACCATACTGCGATCGCCAACCCGCCTGCCAAGCGTGGCGATTATGGCAAAATCCCCCCTTGGGGAGGCCTATGTCCAGCAGTGGACGGCTTTAGGCTGAAATGATGATGATGATGAGAGTTGTAATTGTGGCTTGTGACAAACTACCTACATGAGTGCGAAGGGTGATTCGCTATACCGTAGGGACATGGTGTTTTACAAACCCCTAATTTTAACAAAAATTACATGTCTGAAGCAGTCTTTAAATGTATGTCAATTTCTAATTCAGCTCTGTCACCTTCTCGCCCTATTGTATCTTTTTTGTCCAATAAAACAGTTATAACAAATAAACGACACTCTTATTTTGAAAAGAAAAGATATTGGATCCAATACCGACAAAGGCCTTTTTTTTAATTTTCACAATCCAATACCAAACATAACCAGCTTTCAAAATGATAGCTAGACTCAAATGTCAGAATGTTGTGCAGATGTGGAAAAGGAGCGCTCGTTGCTTGCCAACGTGCCACCGAACATGTACGAGAGCAACGTGTGCCTGCCCGAGCTGCCCGAGTACATACCGCCGCCTGCGCATCACTACAACAACAACAACAATACTGGTAAGCCTTGATATGCACACAGACAACAAGAAAAAAAATAGGATATAGCCACCGTTTTGAAGCATTTTTTGCGAGACATTTAGATGAAAATGGTAATCGTTTTAAAGGAAGGGATACTACGTAAGAGCAACCTTAAATACGTATTTTTTCTTCTCTAAACAAAGTTTCTTCCAAAAACTAGTTTAATAACATACTCGATGATATTCAGTTCACATTTACTTGTTTACTTACGAGTTGCCTCTTCGCGTCATATGAATTTCTGAGGAGCTGACCTTCCCGAAGACAAGTCTTCTTAAAATACATTATTAACTGTTACTTAGTAACATTGTTATTTCGATATTTAGAACAAGTTTGAGTTCATCATACTTCGTTTACACTACAAAAAGCAAAGTTCGACATCAGAAATTAGAAAAAAATATCTACATAGAATAAGAAAAGTCATCTCCTAAAATCAGTGGGTTCTAAAACTAAAAATCATTTTAAGATGATCAGCGCAAAAAAAGAAGGTGAATGGCGAATTTCAAATTAAGCGTAGCGAAGGGTAGGTCTGGTCTACGAGAGGTCTACGGGAGGTCTACGGTTGCTACGCCATTTTCGTAGCCGCTAGAAAGATATCAATAAAATTATTGATTACTTATTATAGTAAAATTGTCATATTATATGCGATTTTTAATTTACTAGGCATGATTTAAAAATAATAAAATCTTGTTAGATGTATACTGGTGCCATTTTTAAAATAAATCAATGATTGCGATTAAATAGAAAAATATTATTACGTGATTGATAATGCAATATTATACAGTTTTGTACTTATGTGACTGTTTAAAGCCTCACCAAACATGACCATTTGAACAATCATAATATTTCAACAGTAGAAATACAAACGCCCTATCGCGAGTACCTAGTACAGATAAGAGGGTGACATTAACTACACCACAGTGAGCCTCATTACAAGTAGCTGATAGCTCGACGATTAGGTGGGTTCGAACCCCAGCCAGCGGTTATTGGCAATGTCATTCATTTGTGCCAGACATATTATAGTTACTTGGTATGTAGACTTACGAGTAAATATTGCTTGAAAACTGTTCGTTGTGACATAATGTGAATGTTTTTCAGTGCGGATATTCAAACACTGTGTTATATTTTGTACAAGTTGTTATTTATTTAATGATTTTTTTTTCACGAATTTAAAACCATAAAACCAGACAGAATTACGATTAGATCTATTATTTAATTTGTTTTGACACAAGAAAACAGTAAACTTCGACTAACATTGTGGAGATTCGCCCCATTTCACATCGACCTGTTAATCAGCACATAAATCTGATCGCAGTCACATATATTACGTCGAATTATATAACTAATCTAGTACAAAATAGTCGTATGTATTCATGTTACGGTAAAATAGACCTTAAAGTTGGTTCTAACAGTACATATTAAATTAAATATTCTACGCCAGGGAAGTTTACGCAGATTTTCCAGCCACGAAAAAGTCCACATCATCAATAAGGTCGTTTTACCAAACGTCTCACTCACATTGGATGATGTAACTGTACCGATCTTTAGGTACATGTCGGTAAATGATAATTAATCAAATTTTACAATCGGGGGTGGCTGCGTAATCTCACGGATAAAAGCTCATTTCCATTAGATATAAAACGTTGTGTTTATTGCGTTGTAAATCATCGGCGCGGGATGTTTTGACTGCAGCGCGGAGCTCGGCTACTGAAATAATAAATTAACTAAGGAGACAACATGTCCTCTGGCCGTCGCTAACACGGGTGGTCTCGTCACCACCTCAAACATTTAGACAACTAATTTACACGACTAATTGATGCACGGCATATTTTATCATGTTTTGGAAATAGGCGATGATGGATAAAGTTTGTATTCAGATGCATTTGTTTTCACTGAAAATCTAATAAGTAGTTAAAAAAGTTAAAGAGTTCACGATGCCTAATGAAACACAGATTTGAAATAATATTTTTTTTTATGTATAACCGAGGTTAACATTATTTCTAACTAATCTAACTAAGTATTACAACATATTACAACAAAATGTCAAAATGTGGCTTTACTGTGCGCAAACTTTATATATAATATAATGAATGTAAATGCTTCTATTCGAATTCATGAAATATTATTGTAATCGAAAGAAAAACCATCTTATACGATTACATTAACCCTCCATCGCACATAATAACTTTTACTGTTGCGATCGCGAACCTTAAACCGATACCGTTTCGACTAGTTAACTCAATTATAAAAACACTATCGTTGATTTAAAAAACCTACGTTTTACAGCAACGTGTAAGTATCAGCACACATACGGTTTCCAGTTGGCTGAGCGTATGGCGCAACGTTTCGACCTTGGCGTTGTTTTTCCGCTCTCTTTCAGCTGTACCGAGGTCTACCAACCCGTCTTGCACCTTGTACCACAATTTCAAACGTGACATCTTCATACACACATTATTTTGATGATTCTAAATGATATTACGGTTTCTCATGATGCAAGAGTAAATTGAAGAATAAGTTTTTGCAATGTCACCCGTTTAACTGTCTGTCTGACTAGGACAATGAGGTTGATAAAGTGATTAAAAAACATGGCCAGACAGGGAATCCTACGTTAATTTAGTGTATCATAAATCACGGCCCACCCTGTTAGCTAAATTACTGGATCATTAAAATTGCGATGACGCTACTGAAACAATGAAATGTTGCGTCTATTTAAAGACTATGTATAGTTTCGCAAATTACTATTATAAGTTAAATTACTTAAGTAAGTTTAGTGCTTGTCTGATCTGCAGATAGTCAAATTAATTAGAACATCGTGTAACCTACAGAAAAAAGATTAAACAAGAATTGTACCACCATTATTTTCGATCAGAAAACACTAAAAGTATACCTATCTAAAATCAATTAAAGTCGAACAGCAAGTACATAATAAGAGTAGATTGTCCAATCGCCCCTACCACGAGGTCCGGCGTGTGCGCAGGCTGGTGTCGGCGCGTCAGTCTTCAGTTGCTACGCTCTTACTCATCACTTGCATTATTCTTGCACGCACTAACTGAAAGTTCAGTGTCGGGAACCATATACCTGAACCTTAATTAATTAATTTTAATCACTCTTTGTTGTTTTTGTTTTACTTTTAATTTGAGTTTTTGACGTTTCCCCCATATCCTAAAGGATAAGTGGCAAGTGTTTCGAGTGAATGTAATACAGTATGGAGAGCTTGGATTCTGGTTAAGCTATGTTTTTGCACCCGAGCTCCCGGTCTAGGGACTCCACAGAGCTGGACACTGGTATGGTGTGGCGTGGTGAGTTTAGCTTTCACGAGCTCCTGAACTATCCTTTGTCTTACTTTGTAGTCATACATCAATTCCGTTTAGACGTTTTGGAATGAGTCAATCTTACCTTAATTGGCATTTACCTAGGTACCAATTTACTAGAATGGAAAAAACCAGTTCGCAATTTAAAGGTGCTTTGTCTGTCTGGAAACGTTGTTAAGAAAACTCATTATTAATTTCTGGTTCTTACAACCTGGAAAAGCAGTAATTGGGTTTCGCTGTTCTTCAACCATTGGAAATTATCAGCAATGATATGTAGAAGTGCATGAAGGCTGCATGATGTGTCGTCACGTCGTCGGCGCATGCGCTCGTCGACATCGGGTGAGTTTCGCGCGTCCTCGCGTCAACTCGAGCGTGCCCAACTAATGCAAGTGGGCCGCCGAAGCTGAAGGTTAGCGCACAAAAACACATCGTATATATTCAATATTTTGCAACTGCACTCGTATTAATAAACCGTGTGGCTATATGGTTAATGTTGTGCTGGTGCAATTTCGTGGCATCCGCGCTGTCGCAAGGGCCAGCGATCGCTTGCCGCCGGCACATCCTCGCGTTGCGCACTCGCCGACTAATCGCCGGACGTACGCCTCGGAACAACGTTGCAAAATCACTTACAGTTTAAACAATATGTCTAATGTTCTGAAAAATTCATGGGCACGCGCCGCTTTGTCGCCGCGACATGCGACGCGCTCGACTGAAGCGAACTCTTCTGATGTGCACATACGTATCCTTGTATCTATTACATACCGATAACTGTTGATTACACATGCGGTTGAACATAAATTATAAGTCCTAAGTACAACAAACAGAAAGCAAAAAGCACGTCCTAAAATAATACGGCATCATTTAAATGGTCGTATCGACAATAAACCGCAGTGAGTACAGTCATCCTTATTAGCGAACATTTATGAGTTACCAGAGCAATATATCGGGCGTATTACGTGGCAGCCAATCATAATAATTTATTACTATAAAGTGATATGGGCAGTTAATGTGCCGACGACTCCGGCAACCGGCGGTGTCCTGCGTATGCGACTCACACTGATTTATCAACCGGCCAAGCCCCGCCCATCCGATAACCTTACCCTACAACCATTCAGCTTTTTATTGAACAAACATTAATTGGCATAATACAAAACAAATATAAGGTTTCAAATATCAAGTTAAAAGAAATTTTGACGTAATAGGCTCAGTCAGCCATAATTAAAATATAAATTCTATTATTTACGACGCTTAATTACCATTTTCAACAAATAATAGGGCGATCTTGTTGCGTGAGTCGTGCTTGATTTTTATACATTTGTATTAACTTAATAAAGACTGTAATAGGTTAGGCATGTATTACTGTGGAATTTCCCTTGTGGAGCACAAGTAATACATACTGGGCAAATAAGTACCTATCAAGGTTTATTTGTACTGGCTGCCACGAGACAGGACATATGCCATGTTATACCTCTTTATGCGCTACATAGCTTCTGTACACCTATTGTAACATTAATAACAAAAAGAAAACGCTTCAGAGCAGTGACCTATCACAGCTTTCATAGATCCTGTTATATTACACAAAAACCAACACAATCAGGACATTAGAATCGGAAATCAATATCATTTACATTCACTTCATAACTGTCAATAGTTTTGAAGTGTCGACAAGAAAAATATTGAGCTTTCTAAGATATCAATAAAGAGATACGTGTCGTTTCGAGCAGCCACATCCGGCCGCCATTGTGTTTCAACTGGCGAACTTCCGGTGCAACCCGATACACACTCCTGCGCACGTGCGCAAGCTTTTCAAATTTTGAACTACGAAAATTTCGTACAAAGGGCGTAATAAAGGAATAAGGGATGTAATAAAAAACACTTAGAAAAAAATAAGACAGTTAAACACATCTAAAGCAATTACATGACATCAAACTTAAACCATTCATAAGTATTTTCTGTCTCTGTATTTTAATGTGTTTTTAATTTGAAAATACAAGAAAGTATTCCTTAACATTAAACGACGCTTTTAATATCGAAACTAGAAACAATTAAGAACAGTAAATTGAACTAATTAAATAGCAAAGCATCTTATGTATCGTATTTACACCCCATCAATACTCTATTTACAACTTAATTAGCAATCTACTACCGTTCGTACTTGCACGAACGGTATTTACTTAGAATGATACTTAGCCACCTCTAATAGACCGTAGAGACCATATTCGTTGAATAAAAAATAAAATTAAAACATGTAATCCCACCTTAGTACCCATTCAAGTGCAGGCAGGTAAGAAGTTAATAAAAAAATCAGCCCTCAAGGGTTGGCACACGAAAAGAGCAAGGGTACTTCTTTGATGGGGTGCTTGCAAACGCTCGGCGACCCTGAGGGGCCCTTGTCCTCCAATAAGCCCTTAATAAGGGCCCTTGACAAGTGCCCATTCAATCAGACCTTTTTCTTCACCTATCCCACGTGTCCTTGATTCAAATTCTAAATCTGATTTGGTTGTCAATGTTATTGTACTCGTGTAATATAAAGAGTAAGGGTCAGTGCATTCACAAAGGGTTTTAATATTCAAAGGCTGCCCTTATCGCGTTCATTTTACTGCTATTTTAATATCGTCGAAACGCATTCATAAACATTCATGGCGTAGTAAAAGTTTCAGTTTTAATCAAATGCGTCGATCCTTAACAAACAATAATGCATTTAATCTTCGGGCAGTCAACAATACTAACCATTTCTTGTTTGGGTACTATTATATGTAGGTTTATATAGGTACCTAGATATTTTTTATGTTCAGTTTTATTCTCTTGATAACATTTGAATGCCTATAAACACATTGATGTGTGGGTGTTTTTAAATAAGTCATGGAATTTTTCACACAATCGTAGGTACCTACTCAGATAACAATTTAACACACCAGTTTTATATTTTTTTGATTACGAGTTGTTCGGGAATACTTTCAAACATATTGAGTTTATAAAATGGATATTAAAGCTCGCTCATTTGTTCATGAAAACCGATACGTCTACAAAATCAGCTATTTGCAGGTGTTTTTGTCGGCATTAGGTTTTGTATTGTTATCCTAATCGGCAAGTGTGGGAATAGGGGCAAGTGAAGGAGTTTCGCGAATCCGTTGCGATCCTAATGTTCCCATAGACGGTAGACAAGTTTCTATACAAGTGTTGGATTACTGCAGTTGGCGCGTCGCGAGGCGCCGACAAAGCCCGCCGGCGGCACCTTTGATGTGCCGAATTCAATTAATTGCCTTATTTGCGGCAGTGGTACGCTCATTGTAAGAATCCCCCGCAAAAACAAATATTTGCTGAGTCTTCATTATCCGTTATTAGGTGGTGCGCATTTTAATTGTCTCCCCGGCTCGTTTAGTTTGCCTTGATTGCGCCTCAAGAGCAGTAAATCACAAATCACTCATTTTTCTCGACGCTTTTAATGACACCTAAATGCCTGTCAAAGATATAAACGAAACTGACAGGACCGAAGCTTAATTATGAAATTAAAAGAAAAAGACTGTCTGGATTACTTCTCTAGCATGTTTAGGCAGAGATTCAAGAACAAGAGTTAGCATAACCCAACGCTTCGATCTATGAAAATGAGTGCCTTTTGGCGTGGTTTCGATAAATCAAAGCAGGTAATTTGACACAAAGACTTGTCTCTGAATCTCAGCCTTAGGGTAAAGTGACATGGACCCAAAATGTATGCAGACGTCTTTAATGTTTATTCTGGAGAAATCCAGTGGTGCTGGTGCAGCCAGTGCCAGTATAAAAAGTGTGCTTCCAGGAAAATATATATATTTTAAGCATAATATTCTGCTCCTGTCTGCGATAATGTGTTACGTGTCCCCGATACGTTATCAGCATCAACAGGGGTATAAGCGGGGGTGATGATGGGGAGCGGGGAGCAGGGTGCGTTGGTTTGCCGGACGGCGTGGGCGCACTGTCCTTCGCAACACTGCCCCTGAGTGAGATATGGCTGTCACAACATTATACCACGCGCCATTCATTCATTGCTTTTTGTACGTTTCAACCCGCGATAATGTTTCTTTTTCGTTTTTTCTGCCATGCTTATTTAGGCTCGTATCAATTATTTGTTGTTTCATTGATAACGGTGTCATCTTTGAACCAACAAACAATTTTCGAAAAGTTCCCTGTTCATGGCGTATCAGTACTTGTTAATGCTTTAATTCTAGCTTTGAGAATCCACAGCTACAACTGAAGATAATACTGGTCAGATTTGCTATTTTAAATATTATATGAAATGTGTGCTAATATAATTATTATATGAACACATCAATGTCATATGGACCGCTATGTGGTTCCGAGGTCGCAGCTCAAACAAGAATATGTCACAATCATAATGTTCTCAGAAATCGTTCCAAATATAAACGTGGATAAACGTCGTATCACGCGCCATCGCGACACATGACGGAGGCCGAGAGAAATAAATTATTGGTACCGGAAGTGACGTCCCGGGCTCGCTCCAATTTAAAACACAACCCACGAAACATCGTCTAACGTCGCACCGCTCAACGTTGACAAAAACTGCCGCGATGCATGCTTACAAAATAATAGCCGTCAAACACAATCTCATAAAATTTGCTTTTAAATGTAATAGCCGCTATTTCAAATATAAAATAAAAACAAATTATACTTAATGAATGTCACAAAATAATATATTGTATCCTTAATTCGCCGGAAATAAAAATTTTAAAACCTTATACTCGGACTAATAGAGAACACAAATTGAATTTCAAATTAGAATTCAATCAGTTTGTATAATCGACAGGGCCGGATGCGCTGCTTTTTAATTAGTGCAAAGGTTAGAGACGTTACCGAAAAAACCTTTTTATGTTGTCAATCGTCGGCGGCAGTATAATTATATGCAACCGTTAGTTGTCGTTGGAGCTCATCGCTATGTCTGCCTGACAGTTCTGGATGAAGTGCTCCCGTGCCGCTGTACAGATTTATGGACTGTTTTCAGTGTTTTTATCTAAAAAAGATTGTTTATCTGGCACTTCCGTCGCCTGCCGCGGCCGATACGCTCGCTAACGCTTTATTGTTTACACTTAATGTAATTCAAAGCAGGGAATTCCTCGGTAAATTGTATTTTTAAATATAAAGCGGCGATGGGAATAGGGAGTTTACTTTGTGAATATCGATTGCCGCCAGCGGTTAGGATCGATATCTGTTTGGGTTTTTGCGATCGATATTACGCTGATGCCATACATAATTCTTTTCTTTCTGTTGGGTGTACATTGACATGTACAGATACAAAACAAAGGCAACGATAATGTTGCTACAATGATCTTATTGGCGGATACAGTCTGTCGAGGAAAAGTCCAAATACAAAATAACTGTGCAAATATAGCAGTTATACACACCTACTAATGTTGTCATATAGTTTTTGCGCACATCACTACAATTCTCCGCGTTTCCATTTCCTGATGCACAGTGTTACATGATGGAGATTGTTCGTCGATCACAATATCCACCGCATGTTTATTTCCTTTGCATTTATTCAAATATTGGAAACTCATTTCCCGCGCTATTTCCCGGTGGAAAGGCGCTCGCGAAGTGCTCTCGTCTTACTAATTGCGTTTTGCGCCCACAGACTCATTCTCCCAGTTCCACGCTACCTATACGTACTTGTAAGTTACTTGATAACACGCTTCTAAATAAGTTAAGGCACTTTAAGCTTCGATACTAGTTTCGTTGAAAAATACCATATAAGACAGTTAAGTGAATGTGGATTTTCACGGTAGCCATAACAACAAATTTTCTGAAATTTGTTCAGTTTCAGATAATTCCTTCTTCTTTGTCTGGTGTTCCTCAAGTTCACCGAAATTTTATTAACCGACTCTTAAATAAAAATGCTTGGCTTAATGCTGGTCCTGCTCCACAGCCAGTTTAGGGAATTTCCTAACTGTAAGAAGATGATGTTTCCTACCCCTTTTTTACTAACATGTGTTACGAGTGCCTATCGTTATTTTTTTTTTCTCAACTCTTCATCTAACAAATAGATAGGTGCATTGGAAACCTTAGTTTTGAATAATTATTTAGCAGCATTATTTCATTTTTGTGAATGTGAATACCGTAGAGCTATTTATAAAGTAAATTATATGTATGTGTTTGACATAAATAAACATGGCGGTTGAGAGCATTGTTACACTCAAATATCTCGCTGACGGTGGCGCGTGTGTAGGATCATTCCGCTCCCTTCAAAATTGTTGAGCTGAATGGTGCTGATCTACGCGTCATGTTCGTGAATGGGCGCTGTCAGTAGAGATTGGTCAACTCTTAACTGCCATGGCTTTTATCTTTTATCTTGATTCTTTTTTGCAAATGTTTTGTATTGCTCTTTACCTGCATTGTTTTCACATATAGAAGCAACATGAATAATGTAACCAGTATTTTGTAAAAACTTGATTTAAAAGAGTGTCCGTGGAGTTTCTTGCTCGTTCTTCTCCATAGAGACATACCCTACATTTTGGAACAAGCAACTAGTTTCAACTTTCTGACTAACTAACTGACTCTTTGACAATTCAAAAGTGCCTGTAAATGGTTTAATTGAAATGATGCTTTGATTGAACCAATTTTCTGAAATTTGTTCAGTTTCTTCAGATAATTCCTTCTTCTTTATCCGGTGTTCCTCAAGAACACCGTTTTATTAACCGACTCTTAAGTAGTAAATTTTGACGCAGTTAATGTCGTGACACTGTGTGGTCTCTTGTCAAATTAGGCAGCCACACTTTATGATCAATTTTCTCCCTTATCACGCACTGACCATTATATTTGTGGCTGTTAGTTACAGCATACTAACAAAAAATCGGCGTCGGATCTTCCGACGACGTCGAAATCGCTTCCTCCGGCAGACAATAGCCTCCCGTATCCGGTAGCACACGTGCTCAGGTGCCTATTATGTCCCGGAGCGATCCTCGCCCCTTAACTACCTTTTGTGACCCAACTTAGTACCACCCCCTGTAACTTGACCCAGATTTGGGCCAGCCCACTAGCTCGTGCCCTCCCATCGCATCGTATTCTATCATATCGTATGTGAACGCATCTGTCTCGAGGATCATGTAAAGCGAAACTTTTGTCAACATCCATGGAGAGTTTAGTTATTTGCTACAGTGCCCATTCAAATATCAATATCAGCTCTCAATTTTTTTACTTCATTCGGTTTTCCTGTTTTATTCGCGACGCCATTGTCCGTACTTGTGATATAAGAGGGCTCAAACTAAAATATCGTCTTCGCCATCTATCTTAGATGCTTGCCTTCAAATAAGAATGACTACTTAAAAAAACAAATTAAAAAGCTAATGTTCGAATTACATAAAGTTTACAACAATAGTTACACCAACTTACAATAGACACGAATGGAAGTATTCTAAATTTAAAATTCAAGTGTGTTGCGTCTCGCGTGCCACTATCAAACAATGAGAATCATAGTCAAGGCCGTACGCGTCATGGTCATTATTATAACGTAATTATGATACACGACGTTACCTTACACACTGAATTTGCGAAACAATCCAACTGTTTTTTCTCAAGTTTAACGTGATCTTTACTCTTTTGTTTTGTTTTGATAGATACGTCACTGCCGCGTTTGCCACAAAGAATATTCGATTATCGAAGTTGACTAGAATTTTCCAATTCGATATAGAGTTGAAAAGCCCTTAGTTCCAGTAAAAAAGAAACGAACAGATTTCAGTCTTACATTTTTCAATATACGTTAATTCAGTAGCACTTTCTATAAATACCAGGGACAAAAACTGAACACCATAATAATTTATGACTTAGACTAAATTATTGCAAAATTTCGTTAATTTATATTTGTTAGCTACAAACACTAATTTCCGTAAGTTACTGTAAATGATTACCAAGCTATACCTAATTTAAATTCACAAGTTATTTTGTAATATAACATTTTCACGTGGCCACTGAAAAAATACAATTAGATGCGTCACTACATCCATTATGCTAGTTCATTATCTCTCTAGTGTATCGTCCGGACAATTTAATCGTTTTGTTTTGATATCTTCACGAAACAATGCTACCACAGCCACACTTGCAAGTTGCAAAGTATTTTTTAAGTGTAGACGAATATAAATTACAACTCATTGTTCGCACTAAAATAAAAACCATGTACTCACAGTTACTTCGGCCATATCTACCGATTCTTGTAAACCCGCTGTGTTCCACGATAACAATTTCACGTGTGTTACAAACGGGACTCTGCCTACAGACATTGTTTTCGTTCTGCACTCTGTGGCTCTAGATTTCATTTTCCTTAAATGATAACCAACAGGAAAATAACTCTACGTTTTAATAAGAATGTAATATTTATTATTTAACGTTTATTTGTAATATTTGCAATTGAATGGCTAGGTTAATTAGAATGGAAATATGTATATTTTGCAAACGAGTCCGTAAATAATTAACCTCGGCTATTTTTAGTTTATTCAAATGCTCGCACAAAGCTGATTGTGTATTGTGTTTGTATAAATTTTGATAGAAGGTGCCCGTGCTAATTTTCGTGATACTCATCAGGAGGGTTAGCAAAAAAAATCAACGGTCGCGCAACAGTTGGTCTTGTAGCAGGTGACGCGACAGGTCGCGGCTCATGTTAGCTCGTAGCGCTTCGTGCGCGCTCGGCTCGCAGTCGGCTACACTCGGTCCACATTTTCCACGGCCGCCCTCTCGATCCGCCCGAAAGCTCTCAGTTGGAGATTAGGCGCGACACGATACGGTGCTACGGATGCTTCTCGCATACAAAAGCTCGGAGTCGTTACGAGTAACGCGATATTGCGACGGTCTTTATTAATTCATAGTTGCGTTGTTAATTTTTAATTTTGTTCTATTAAAGTGGTTTTTTAAATCTTTAAATAATAATACTTAATTTCGTAAAAATAACGATAAAACTTTTGATTTATTTCAAAATATTTTCATATGCAAAAAAAAAATATAAAATTGTTAAATCAGTGTTGGGGTGTAATGTGTTGGTGAGCAGTGGTGGAGTGGTCCGCCGGGACCGGTACTCGGGCCGCCATGCTTCTGGTGGAGGCGCCGCGTGAAGTGGCCGTGCCCCCGTGCGCGGCGCCCCTCGACATCCCCATGTCCTCGCTTACCAAGCTCAACTTTACAGACTACAGTGCTAAAGTGAACAAACCTTACTCTGAAACAGAGAACAGGGACAATACGAGGCTCAATTACGAACAGACTCTAGCGAGCGTGGCTAGGCTGAGCTATGAACAATCATTGCCCAATACAGGCAAACTACACTATGCTGAGCCGAACAGGCTTGCATATGATCCTACAGTGGACTCCCTGTGCGGTGATCCTTCATTCATTTTAAATACAGGTTTGTAAATGCGTAAACTGAAATAAAAATAACTTTTTTCCTCATCGATGCTTGCCAACAATAAGACCCTAAAGTTAGTGATTTCAAATATTAAAAATAAATAATTTAGAAAAATTTTAGCCTTTGTTACGGGATTGTCTCATTTTTGGCTAACATTTATTCTATCTTTATTTTTATGTGCTATAATTATAGAAATAAAGACACTTAAAAGCTCTATCTTTGCAGTGTATGGTTTTAAATAGTTTATTTTATTGGCAAATTAATTATATTATTTTATATATCCTTTAGTAATTAAATAGCAATGAACTGCAGTCATTGAGTCTGCGGTTACGGTAATTATTAGACAATACAATAAGCATATAAATAACACCAACGCGAAACACCTAGCTACCTACCCAAGTACATTTATTTAAATATAATTATTCATTCAATAAGTATCTTTGTTATATTACATTAGAGTAGGTTCTTAAAGTATTCTTCTGTTGAAAATAATACAGTACATAATATGTACTTTTCTTAGTAATTGCAGAATCAATAAATAAGGGTCTGCATAGCAGAATTCGTAAGTTACAAAATAGACTCAATAAAACTCCCATTTTATGCCAACATCTCACAAAGAATAGAAATAATTATTCGTACAATATTTATTCGACACTTCCGATCTATGTTTCTGGTTTCATAAACACACACTTATTTCATTGAGGACGGGAAATGAGCAGCGTAAACGAACGCTGACAAATCTCATCTTTATAAAAGCGTAACGTTTATTTAAAATCATAAACACATTTACGTTATAAATAAGCAGAGCTTCATTGAGAACTCTCAAGTTGGGAGCGGAAGCACTTTCGCCGCCGCCATGTTGGATCCGGCGGCGGGGGTGCGCGGGCGCACCTCGCGCGCTTCCGCCGCGTGACGCGCATAAAAAGCTTTGCAGTATTGTCACATAGCTTACATTTGCATACATAGATTACGTGAAAGCATTGTAAAAGCCTCGATCAAGTGCTCCATACAATGACTCCAGGCTGGCACGTACGCAATTCATAATTTAACTAATACGACTTATCTATAACTTAACTATATTAGATGATATCTAAACGTTTGTGTAGAATTGTAGATACGCCCTTGTACACCGTTGGTTCAAATACAGGAAAATCCAGTTTATAATTATATTTATTGATCTCATAAAATGAATCTACACGAAATCACACGTTCGTTAATGTTGGAAAACATTACAATTACTTATAACAATCATTGATAGCACTATTTTATAATATTTCACAGCCAAACTGATTTTAATTCGCCACAAGTAATCGTTAATTGAAAATCAATAGTAATTTTGTAAACCACAACACGTATAAAGTATGAATATTCATACAATAGCTTCAGATGTAATCGATGTCGAAGCGTGTCGGTTGTCATCCATGGCCCTCACAAATGGTGGTCGCGGTCATAAATGGTGACCATTCTAGAGGTAACGGTCCAGGTCGCTCACCTTTCAGTAATCGCTTCCTTCCTTTTACAGGTCGTCGCAAATCTCGTAGTTGACGTGATCGAAATCACGATTTAAACCAGCCGACGATCACTTTAATAATTTATTAAACTTGAAAAACAAAAATTTGAAAGGTCATTGCCATCGTAAATCAGATTTTTATCAAAAATAAAGAGTTCATTAAAGCTGATGACAAGTTTGGCAATGTCTAACGAACGTCCTGTACATATATTTCGATAATCATTGATTAAATCCGTCCGTGGTACCTATTGAGACATAGAAGTACATCTTTAACACTTGAAAACTCTTTAATTTTCCTCAAGTACCTACTTATCTATACTTAAGCTAACAAGTAATCACTTCCGATGAATAACTTCTTTGAAAGCCTTGACACGTTAATATTTGAACATGAAGATTTTATTTGGTTTCATGACTCAATGAAAGGGTGAAATATAATTAAATCATTTTCGTACCTTGATAATCCAATGCATGCTTACTAATATTATAAATGCGAAAGTAACTCTGTCTGTTACGCTTTCACGATGAAACGACTGAACCGATTTTCATGAAATTTGATATCAAAATAGTTTGAACCCTGAGGAATTGGCTACTTTTTAATCCGCGACTTCCTCTACATCCGCGATAACTGACATTCACGCAGAGGAAGTCGCGGGCAAAAGCTAGTCTTTCAATAATTAAACTAATTCTATGAAATTATTTTAATAATGTCAAATGTAATTAGGTACGGTACGATCCAGCAATACTAGTATCAGTTCAATGTACACAGGCCAGAATCAAGATACACTAATCTGTCAAATTTCTTTAAAAAAAAAAAACAACTTTATAACACAAGAATAAGGTTCATGTTCAATAGGGGAAATTCGACAGTTTGTTTAGCTGGATATGCTGGCGTCTGGATATTACATCGATTTAAAATGAAACAGGTTTAAAATTCCTAAATCATTAAAATTACTTTGAAAAATGGGTGAAATCTTGACGTGTTGGTTCATTATGACAGAATGAAACGCTAATAATAATATAAAAACTGTATTTCAAATTCGAGTATTCTGTTCTTAAAAACAAAGTAAAGTTTTATCGGCAATCACACTCTCCTGGGACCATTAAACCATAGTTTTCTTTAGAAATAGATCAGCTTAATCAACCAGCTTCAGCAGCTCAGCTTTTGACGACACGGTTGGCGCAGTGGTTGAGCGATTGGCTGCTGCACTGCGTGTCACGGGTTCGATACCCGCACGGAACAAAAACTTGTTGGCTGGAGGCTGTTACTGTATGTGACTTTATATGCTTGTAGACGCACCCACGATACAGGAGGAATTCCTAGTGTGGGGCAACGTTTTTTAAAAGAAGAAGAAATAATGGCAATATAATTTACTTTTTACTACTACTACTACTTTTTTTACTTTACTTAACTCAACGACTGTCGGGCGAAAGTGTTGAAGGTCAAACCTCCGCTGCTTATGTCGGACTGTGTAACATAAGACATTCGAAAGGTTAATAATTTATTTACTTATAATAATATTTTTTTATTTTTAATAATTTAGTATTGCCAATTTATTTTAACCAAGCCCTCACTGAAAATAATTAAATACGCATGTAGAGATTGTAGAGTCATCGCCAAATAAAGATAATAAATGAATGTTTTATTTACTTTCACCCTTCAGTACCATTAGTTGGAAGTGTCACGATTTATGACCAAATAGCTGATGCCCGCGACTTCGTCAGCGTGACTCTCGGTTATCAACGCGGTTTTTTTTTTTTTTGCGCGGAACCCTATATTTGTTTTTCTAAAATAAATGTAGCCTAAGTTACTCAAAGCATGTGTCCCGTCAAAGTCTTTCCTGCCGTTTCAGAGAAAAGCCGGAACAAACAAACAGACAACAGACAGAAAAAGAAAAATGAAAAAAATAAAAAAATATATAATACCGTAGGTATATACTTTATATATCCAATTAGTACAAAGCTGTTATTTTGACATTACAAACAGACACTTCAATTTTATTTGTATAGAGTAATATAATTCATAGCAAGGCATATTACGATATATTTTCTATAGTAATCTTTAGTGACCACTGACGCAGCTATAATATATATCTTTATTACGTCACCAAAATATGTGGACAGATATAGCAAGGCATATTAATATATATTTCAAAAATGTAAGACAAACAACGACCGCAGACGTAATAAGGCTGAAAATATATTTTTATATTATAGCTAACTGTCTGTGGCTAGCTATAATAAACATTATAGCTACGTATGTGACGGGCTTAAATGTATAGATTCATAGTAAGAGCTACGTAGATGATATAGGTAATGTTATCATGTTGTGTTCAAAGGCGACAAACAACTTGTTACATTAGAAACACCTGTCTAACGCCCGCAGCTGTCCCGTGACCTAAGAAACATGTGCACGATACCAAAGTTTATCACTAACCTATACAAATACCTACAAACCGCCTTTATTCATTAGCAGATACAGAAAAAAACTACCCGACCGACTTCGTTAAGTATTAGCCGTATTTTTATACACAACAACAAAATTTTAAATATCGATCGCTAATCAAGTTGATGGTGCGCAAAACGATTTTGACAAATGAGATATTTAAGTTCTTCTTTACATTTTTTTTTATTTTAATCAGCGTTAATAGATTCATATAGTTTACCTTGACGAAATATTTTGTGATGTGTCAATGTTAGCAATTTACTTTGTCCATTAAAAGTCGGGCTTAAGTTGTGCCGCGCTATCATTTGTCAAAAGTTAAGTCGAGCTATCGTTTGTCGGTAAAAAGTTCGCACTAACGTACGTCGAACTGATCTGCTGTCGCACTAACGTACGTCGAACATATCTGCTGTCGCACTAACGTACGTCGATCTGATGTGCTGTCGCACTAACGTACGTCGAACTGATCTGCTGTCGCACTAACGTATGTCGAACTGATCTGCTGTCGCACTAATGTACGTCGAACTGATGTGCTGTCGCACTAACGTACGTCGATCTTATGTGCTGTCGCACTAACGTACGTCGAACTGATGTGCTGTCGCACTAACGTACGTCGAACTGATGTGCTGTCGCACTAACGTACGTCGAACTGATGTGCTATCGCACTAACGTACGTCGAACTGATGTACAGTCGCACTAACGTACGTCGAACTGATGTACTGTCGCATTACTGATGGTCGACTTAACGTACTATCGATGTCGCCCTATCGTTTGTCGCATATTTGTTTGCCGCTACTTTGAGGTAGAGTCGCTACAGGTCATTTTATTCATTCCTAGTTCAATCCTTCAGTTCGCGAACTGAATACTGTGCGCGATTAAAACAATGTGCATGACGGATGACGTCATTTGCCGTCAGTGACGTCACGTAGCTCGGTTCATTCATAAATTAATATGGCTACTTCCGGCCGCCGCCCGCCGTAATCCACACCAAGTATTAAACGCTTTCAGTCTAATCGACACTTTCTAAGAAATTGGATTCATTTACCTAGCTTAGAAGAAGCGTTTATACATTTTGCATTTGTAGTATATCTATTTAATAAGTGGGTACCTATTTCAGCGTACTTAAAAAACTTTCGACAGACACTTCGTCTTCCACTTCAGCTCAGCAATTTAAATCGTTCATTTTTATTTTTTTAAAGGACACACTATACGGCCTTTGTAATGATAGATTTAAGTTTTAAACTAGCTAGACTAGCTTTTGCCCGCGACTTCGTCCGCGCGAATTTTATTACGGATATCAATGTTTTATGATAAAATATAGCAGAACTAACAAGCCCTGCAGACGTTGTCCAGCCATAAAAATAAAAAAGGTCCTAGAACTCGACTACAGCGCCACCTACCGGGTCCAATTGCGGATGTAAACCATTCTCAAATCCACTGGACCACACACAATTTTTTTTATCAAAATCGGTCTAGCCGTTTAGGAGGAGTTCACTTTCATACACACGCACAGAAGATTTTATATATAAGATGTACTCAGGGCTAATGTGGCTTCCTATTACCGTAAGAATTTTCGAAATCGCATCGTAGTTCCAGAGATTCAGCTTTATAATATTAGTCTATATAGGTTCAGGTTCGTGAACGGGCGCTGTCAGTAGAGATTGGTCTGCTCTTGTCTGCCATGGACTTTATCTTGCTTCTTTTTTATGTTTTGTATTGCTAGATTACCTTCATAGTTTTCACATTATAGAAGCAACAAGAATCATGTAACCAGTATACTTTGTAATAACCTTGATTAAAAAAAGTGTCCGTGGAGTTTCTTGCTCGTTCTTCTCCATAGAGACTTACCTACGTTTTGGAACGAGCAACTAGCTTAATCATAACGTATTCGCTTCCTTGCCTCATTATTTATACAAAAGCTGACAAACTTAGAACGTTATTGCTCAGGTAATTATAAATAGTAAACGTTTTAAAGAACCTTAATAGGTTGTGATAGGTATTTATTTATTCATTTGTTAACCACTTAAAAGAACTAAATATGTAGCTTAAAAAAAAAATATTATATTATGTACAATGGAGGGCTCACAGGGCATCAAAAAACTCGTCCGCATCGCTCACAATGGGACAAGTGCCCAAAAGGCTAGCAGCATTACCACGTTGAATGGCAATGCTAATTCTGTGATAGGTTGTTTCTCTATCTAATTTTAAACTGCTAAAATCTGACTAATTAGTAAACTATTATTTTAGTCGAGGTACTTATATCAAAGTTTATATACATATTTTGCAAGTACGAAGACACAATCGCGCTTTTCTAAAATATTCTAATACAAATTAGTTCATCCTTCATCTGTTTTTATTTGTGTTAGATGGGTTTCATTTTAACACATTAAACAATCTATTTTCAGTATCACGGTAAGTTTCCAAAATAGATTGGCGAATCTAGCAATCAAAATATAGCACGTATTTATTTCAAAGTTTGAGAGCTGAATGGGCGTGACGTCAGAGCAGGTCACGTCGCCGCCATTGATGCGCCCGCGCCGCCACTTCCGTCGTCTGTAGCGCCGCTACATCCTGCCTGCAGTTTTATGTCTATCACACTATATTTATTTGCTTTAAATCTATTACTTAGGTTTTTTGAGTACAGTGTGTGTCATTGATTAAATTTTGTGCCAAGAAATACGGGTTATTTGTAGTTAGGCAGTGTACCTAAGTAGAACAGTTTCGTTACCTTGCTGCATTTATCTACATTACTAGGATTTTTCTAAATTATCACGCCGTACACGTTACGTACATTGGCGTTAGCAAATTGCAGTGCTGCAAAAAAATATATATCTAAATTACTCATAATGTAATTCGATATTTATTTCCTCCAAATGCCGCCGGCTCAACTAAATCGGCTTTTAAAATTATATTATATTATTATAAATACTGCGAGGCAGGTTTAATGGCTTCCCTTATGTCAGCTATGTTCTAAGTATGACGGCGAGTGTTTACGTGGTGCTACCCCCCCTCGTGGCTCGCGCACGGTTTTTGTAACGACTGGCGGCGCGTGCGCAGGTGGCCGCGCACCTGCCACGGATACCGACCACCGACAACCGTAGACAAGGCATAGTGCACGCGATTTGACATTTGTATTAGCATTAGCAACTTTATTATAAAATTACATGTAAGAATCAGTGACTGATTTACACAACATGGCAAAAAATGCCTTACCTATAACTGACAAAAACCGTTTAATATTGAAACATGGGTACAGATACATTGGTCCAGGCAAGTAAGGGATTTCAGGCAAATTTAGTTTGAAAAAAACCAATAGTACGTAAGTACCTAGTACGTACCTAATCTACTTCCAATATGAATTGAATTCATTAGAAAAAATTTGCAGAGCCATCGAACTCCGTAGAAGGATTTGCTAGCTCTAAATAACAACATAACACAGGAGGAGCACTGATGAGCAACGCGTGCCAGCTGTATGCCTTTGTAGCTCTATATTTTATTAAGTCTAGACAATGTAATAGCAGAACGATTTGCCGTGTGCTGTGAAGGTTTTATTGAACCACTATCGGATTCCCAGGAATCGTTTACGAGTCTTGTGCACCTATTAGTCAATCAATTTATATTTTATGTCTACGGGCGTGGAAGTTCAAAATAGATCCCCCTTGATTAATAGTATATTATACCGACCGAACTTTTATAATTGTGTCAAAATCAATTTCACCATCTGCCGCGACAGATTATAACTAAATAATAAAAATAACATATTCCACCGGATATTATTGTGAGACCCAAATAATTTTTGTGACTAGAAACTAAACCCTGATATTTTTTGTTTAAAATCGATGTATAAATAGTAAAGTAAAAAAGTGTGTTTGTAATTATTATCGGGCTCGCTACACGCTATTTTATTGGTAATAAATATCGGTGGATCTGGTGTTAGTTGATTTCGCGTCGGTCGCTCGCAGGAAAACCGATTGCGACTCTTTATTTTTAAACGCAAGTTGAGGTCATGTGCTGTTATACCGTCTCACATTTGCGGGTTGTTATGTACCTATCTCACGCTTTATATATACAAATATCATCTTGTAAAGCGCAATCCTCTTTTCCCTTGATTTTGCAACAGTTTCCTTAGTTACAATGTTTCCCTCTTGATGAACAGTGCTCAAAACCCAATAGGAAATCCCACGATAATTTGTTTAAAAATGTATAACTATTTGGAATTGTAATTCTTCAGTTAATATTTTTGTAAGCCGAAAATTATAACTATTTATATAGTAAATATAGTTATTAAAAACAATGGACATCTCGTTGGAGACGTCATTGCTCACACATCGCGACTTTAAAATATTTCACG
This sequence comes from Charanyca ferruginea, assembly GCA_947361185.1. Classification (NCBI taxonomy): domain Eukaryota; kingdom Metazoa; phylum Arthropoda; class Insecta; order Lepidoptera; family Noctuidae; genus Charanyca; species Charanyca ferruginea. The sequence goes on from OX376076.1 coordinate 13,627,751, forward strand.
CTTCCTGCCGAAAGATGTTCCAATTTTGAATTTGATTTAAACACCACTTGTTGACAGCCATTTCCTCTTATCCAAGAATAATGTAGTTTTCCCAACTATTATTTTCAGTTCACAATTTTTCCAAGCCGTCCCTCATTTGACAAATTATTGTCATTTTCAAAAGTGCAGCTGTCTTAAAAGATTGTCTATTTCTGAAAGTTTTGACAAATCTTTTAAAAATAGTTAGCTATTAAACTTACTGATATCAAGTTACCTGAGTAGGTCATTTAAGAAACAAGAAGATTAGACTGTGATAATAATGTTTCATCATTCTACGCTCAAAAGATGTTAAATTTTACATTAAGTACCTACATTTGGTAATCTCAGCTACGAATAACAAAAAGGACATTGCCATTTGAAGCATTCAACATCTATTAAAACTTTTTAAACAACTTTATTACAGTAAAATATAGAATTCCTTAATTGCGACTATTTACATTTTTAATTAATTAATGAGACCAAATTATTTATGTCAAAACACCGGGCGGCGGCGCGGCCTGTCGCCGACTGCGGCTTGTCACTCCGCTCACCTGCGCACCGCATTTGATTCTAATTTTAAAAATTCATATTTCGACTTCCGTTCCCAAATGGGAATTGGCGCGATATGCGTCTCTGCGTTATTATATAAAATACGTTTGAACGTAGATCACTTTGCACTGGACTTACGTAATCGATACAACTAAACAGCAGGATTTAATATAGATTTAAGATACATGATCTACTACATTATCACATTTTAAAAGTCAGAATGTTTCGGGTATTCTAATAAGAATAAAGGCCTTTTATGAACTTTCGAAATATGGTAACAAAAACATCGTTATTGCTCGTCTGTCGGGACACCATATGGCAGCTTAGCGCGTGCTTGCCAGGCCAAAAAACAACGACTCCAAGTTTTCGCGGCTCGAATTTCGTCGCAGATAACAAGTAAAAAACTGCGACAAGTCGTGTCGCAGCTGCCGCCAGGTCTAAGGTTACTGTCGCATCGCGAAAGGTTTAATACTATTACTTTACTTTCTACGCATTTAAACTGTGCTTGCGAATTAATTACTACCCCACTAACCTCATTAAGTATCTACCCGTAATTCAGTAAGTAAATCGGTAAAAATTCCCGCTTGAGGAATAAATTGTCCCATTTGCTTATCCGATTGTTTTCCAAAACACTTTATTTGAAGACCATAGTACGAGTCTCTCTCTCTCTCTCTCTCTCTCTCTCTCTCTGGTCAGTCCCTCATGTCAGAGCAATTCATCAATTGCATCTGAAGCGAATGTTCTGCCCCCACCGGTTTCTGTCCAGCACGTCTCTTTCGACCGAGTAGATGACGAGGCTTTAATTTGGTCGGTCCATCTTGTTGGTGCCGTACCGCGCGATCTTTTGCCTTCGTTATTCCCAACCACAATGATTTTAGGTTTTATACTTAGTACGAGTAACAGCTATTTATTTCTAAATCCACAATATAAACATCCTTGTCCGATCATCCATGCCTACTCTTAGGTTATACGTTGTCATAAATAAATAAATATCTTGGGACAACTCACACACGGTCATCTGGTCCCAAGCTAAGCAGAGCTTGTGTTATGGTAACCAGACAACTGATATACATACTTATATAATTTATAAATACATACATATTATAGATAAACACCCAGACACAGAACAAACACTCATGCTCATCACACAAAGTTTGTCCTGGGTGGGAATCGAACCCACGACCTCCGGCTTAGCAGTCAGGGTCAGTGACCACTAGACCAACAGGCCCGTCATATTCTGGTGTTGCCTCTTCAAACGCTGCAAATTCAAATGAATTAAAATTAATTATTAAAATTATACTTAACCCTTTTAGAAGATGCTATTCCTAAAGGATTCGTTATAACAAGGTATTCACTTGAAACTTTTTAATTTTATCTCTAAAAGTTACTTCGGAGTCATCTTAATTATTTCATTATCTAAGTACTCTAGGAAGTAGTCTAGGAACAGTATAACATCGTGTATGTTTAGGATCAGAAGATCGTCTTCTTCCCGCAGTTTCCCAAATTCATTTAGGATCGGAGCAGTACTATAGTCACTAGTTTCTGTTCCGGGGGTTCAATAAACGCATCGATTGAAAAACTATTGATACTTTATGTAGGTACTTTTGCAAGATTAACTTTAATACCCATTGTTTTATGTAAATCCGCCTGCCAGCTCTTGAGGCGGATTGTCTAGTCCTTATTTTCTAATTTATAGCAGACTTTATCTCATTACTCATTTGAAGTTATGCTTATTTAAATAACCATTTTTGGCTAAACCAGCCCGTGTCTTTATATTATCTATAACATTATTCTTTAATACATCTACCTATATCATAACAACCGTGATTTCATCTTTACTTCCTTCGTAACTTTTGGCTTTAGTACTTACTTTACTTTACTTAGTCTGTCTCTTTTCTTAGCCTTCCACTATCATATTTAAAACTTTTCTAGCCCCATGTTGAACACCATCATCCTCCTATCCTTATCCAGTTTTATTTAGGATTGGCGGAGTACGCTTTCCCAATCCATTATATACCATAGAATCATTGACTTAAAGATTACTTCGTTGCTGGCAGCCATAATAATTATTGGCATCTTCCACACCATCCATATTTTTGGTCTTCTTCTTTTCTTTAAGTAGGTAAGCCATATCATCTATATATTCATACTGAAAATTTGATAACGTCAATTTCGGTCTATCTTAGATAGTGAATTCGTGGAGCGGTTTCTTGGTTGCTCTTTAGTTTTTGTTGTCTTTTTTTGTTTTGTTTTGTTATTAAGTCGCATAATTGTAAATAAAATATCTTGAAAAATTATATAAGTATAGTATTTAAACATTTTATTCAGGTTTTCTTTGTAAGTGAATTTGTAATTCTTTTGAGAAAATAAATAAGCCGTTGTAAGAAGCTCTCATTTCATGGTCTTCTTTCATCAATTTTTAACCTTCTTGTCTCGAAACGAAGTTCTGTTACATCCTATTTTCCTCAAACATCGTAATTTTAGTTCCTAGTCAGGTATTTTTTCTAAATTGTTAACATTTCCCTTTACTAAAATGTCCATCTTTCTCCATTCTTGATATTTATTACCCCATTTACCTACTTACCAACCAAACCAGTTGCAGGTAAAATAGTGAAGTTTTCCTTTCAATTAATTTTAACAACCATCGCTTGGTAAGTGTGATAAGTAAGTACCTATCAATGATGTAAGTATCTATAATACCTTTTCAGGGTCTCATTAACCATGTTGTGATAACTTTCCATAAAAGGGTTTTTAATCCCAAGAACGAACAAGCCATATAAGTGGAAATCTAATCTTTGTAGATATTGGTTGGAACGTCGATAAATCTAACATAAAACTTTGACCTAACTAGAATAGACATTGGAAGTCATACCTAACTACTACTATGAGCATACAGAAACAAAAAAATGTTGGCTGTTCGAGAATTTTAGTTAGCGATCTTACATTTTGTTTCTATCTGAAATAAATCTGTGTATCGAGCCAACGGCGCGGTGGAGCGGCGACCTTTCGACCCGAGCGTTGGCGTGCGGGGCGTGGCCGCGCCCGATTGGCTCGCCCCGCCCCGCGCCACCGCACCCGCCCCTCTCCACGCCCCACTACTCGATCTCGAACTGTGATGCTGTGACTGACGTACTTACTCGTATTTATTATGCATTTTATAAACAAATTGACGAACATCTTTGACTTGCTGCTAGATTTTTTTTAAGATCAGTCTTAAAAATAAATACGGATGCTGCACCGGACGGATATTGATTATAAATATTAAATTAATGTTGTAACATTGAACAGGTGCCTAATTAAGAAATACCTAAAAACCTATTAGATAATAAATACCTAATTATTTTTAACGACATTTATAATAAAGTTAGTTTAGATGGTAGGTATATAGGAACATAATTTTGCTGCCAGACAGGTTTTAATACTTAGATGATTATTGAACAAACCAATATTCAGGTAATTTAAAGTCAAAGCTTAACCATCTACAGTGAAAATAGAAAAAAACCACTTCAAAAACAAAAGAAACTACAAAAAGTCCAAAACTGTAACACAACTCCTCAAAGGTCACTGGGTCACTCCCAAAGGAGCTATTTCCCTCTTCAACACGATTTATGGTTTCATTCCTCTGCCCACTCCTCGCCAAGGGAACAATTGCTTCATTAAAATTCTTCTATTTGTTCAAAGTGACACACCGTGATTTGTTTACACCGATGCTTCATTTGTTTCGTTAAAAACATTAAAAAACGTTTCTATTTTCTACTTTTAGTTACACTTTCACCCGTGTAAAAATAATTTGTTTGGAAAAATTTCTCCTAACTACCTACCTATGTTTAAATTATATAAAGTAATAAGTAATGGGTAGGTAAGTAGGTGCAGCCGTGCAGGTGTGGACGCCAGCACTTCTAGCTACAACAATCTGTCAAATATCTTTGATAGATTTTCAACTTGATAACAAAGGATTAAGGTTCATATTCAATCGGGAAAATTTTACAGTTTGGTATGGCTTGTTGTGCGGTTGTGCACCACTTATCAATTGACATACTTTTTATGAGCTGTCAAAGCGTGCTTCCCCTTAGATTTTGTATAGGTAATCTGACGTCACTTATTTGCTAACTCAATTGATTATATTGATAAAAATCAAAGTTGACCGTTAACTTCAAATAAATAAGTCGGGTTTTCAGGGTTAATATAAAGTTTTTTTTGAGAAATCGTGTCTTAGAATCGCCTAGGTACTTATAGGTTAAATGGCGTCGAATACCTACCAAAATTTTCAGTCCTTTAAATCAACTTTGCAATGAATCATATACGTCATACTGGGTCTGAAACTGAAACTAAAATCACCTACAGATATCATTCAAAACCCAAATCTAGTTTTTTATTTGAAATTCATGCTACAGCAGCATTCTAGAAAGCGGGTTCAAACTTCGAAATCTTTCTTTCGAGTGACATGGTCATGGTAATGTAGTCGCACTGACCAGCCACCATTATTCTCGTTTCAATTGAAAAGCCCCTGTTCACCATAGTACAAAGCCAACATTCCCCAGCCTCACATAGCCATAACTTCATTCATACACGTGCTGTTTAATGAATACCTATAGATGCTTATTTATGTAATTACTGAATGGACAGATGTTTAGTTTTCCTTAAGACCTGTGCTCAATTTAATGAAACAATGTTGTCATTGTTATACCCATTTTAATGTTGTTATAATTACTAAATTTTATATAAGTAAACTAACTTAAAATGTAGATATTTCTCAATAATATTAAATGTAGTAAATATCTACTTAATATAAAACTGCACACAATGAAGGTCCCTAAAATCGAATGTAAAATATGCGACTCGAAATAAAGCGGAAAACGTGTGCAAAACAATAAGGAAATCAACTCTATTAGTACCTACCTACCTATCTACAAGGAAAACTAAAAAATGGGTACCTAGGTAACTGCCTCCTTCTATAGAATGTAGTTTCCCTAAAGGAATTTATTTTTAACTTTTGCATACAGTCTACTGTATGCAAAAGTTAAAATTAAATTCCTTTCATCACCATTTTATTCTTAACTATTCTTATTACAACGCCAAATAAATGTCTCCAGAAACTCGTAATGTGTATTGCGACCTCTGGACTTGGGCCTTACGAAATTGGAAATGCCTACCAACATGACAATAAATAAAGTTACTTCAAATCATAAACGAATCAGTGGCAATGATACAGCTATTACAGCATCAATGATCCCACTTAATCTTCATGATAACGAGATGGAATACATCAGCGGTCAAACGACAGACAATGAACGTTACTGACCCCGCGGTATGGATCTACATACAGCCAGACACATGGAAACGTACACACAAACACATACGCATAGTAACGTACCCTATTGTTGAACTGTTCAATCACACCACTAGACTGTGTGAACAGTGATTTTTATAATTTTACGGAAAAAAAATAAAAAATCCAGCTGATTTTTTACGGGACTGAATTTCAAAACTGACTGAAAAAGGGCATTATAAAATACATAAAAATTGAGTTTAAACCCAACATAGTTAACACCAGAGTCCTGGCTCTATAATACGCATAGTATATACGAAATTTAAGTACAGGTCTACCTAGGTTTGCTGAAATTTCCGCAAAGACGCGATACTATAAGAACCATAATGAAGGGCAGACTGCAGCTCCCATGATCATTCTAAAAATGCAATTCACAAAAATCATCACAAGATTTGTGATGTGTTTTGTGACTGATCGGATCTGCTGTGACCAGCCTATCATATCGATTCATTCTATAGATCAGTGTAGCAGCAGCCACAGAGTCTAGTAAAGCTAACCTAGTGCCTACTGCGATTGGTACCACTACAATTGGCACCACTACAATTTTGTTGTGAAACTGTGCTACCAGTACTTTAACTGCTTTTATGACAAGTAAAGGAAAAACGACATGGTGATCTTAATTAGAACAGCAGAAAATTTCAACATGTAGGTGGAGTATAACTGTGATATCTCAGTCAGACAAAATTTCCATTTTAAAAAATCAGTATGGCATGCATATCGAGGCGTGTTGGCGGGCGCTGGCTACCGAAGCGCGTCGGTCGCGGTTCACGGCTCGCCCTTTGTTCTGCGCGTGCGCCGACGGACCCACACATACCCCCCTGGCCCCCCTCCGTCTCTCACCGCACTCCGCTCCCCGACACCCTCGCGCCACGTAGCCACAATATAACACTTACACCGACCATCAAATTGAGGTTTGATTTAATTTGCAAATGGCCTGTGATTGAACTAGGTAATTCGTATCGAAAAGGAAACTCTGGTATGCTGTTAGCACAGATATTGTTAGATTGTAGTCTTGAATATAAGCTAGGTAATTATACTTACATATTTGATACCGCATCATGCTGGGCCTTTTAGCAATGGTATATCTCCACGTTTAGGACCGCTGTAGAACTCATAGTAAAGTATAAGAACACTGTTACAGATGCTTTAATAACTGATTACCTCGAATTTTACCTATTACTCCTGTAATGCACTTCATTCAATTGGACATTGTTCAAATTTTATAAACTTCTGATGTTTGTTACAGGCGGCTACACGACTGGTGGTCCTCGCGAGACGAATGCCTACGGCTACTCGGAGGGGAGCGGCGGGTCTGCGCCGGCGCCGACGGCAGCCTCCCCCTTAGACGAGTACTACCCCCCGGAGTACCCCCCCGGCCCCGCGCCGCCCGCGCAGCCCTACCTCGACGAGTACTACCACCACGCGCATGCGCACGCGCAACCCCTGCTCACACACGAGCAAAAGTACCAGCCCCATCCTTACACCAAGTCTTATCCAAGAGGTGAGTCATATTCTAAGTCCTGTGGTCCTGTCCTCGTGGCCAGCTTTCTGAAACTGAACCACAATGAGTAACTATGAGGTCTAGTCGCATTGGTAGATACTCCATTAGTAAAGTGTGAGCTTTATTTATAATTAGAAATAGAGGCTATACAATTTCATGCAGTTAACATAGGCACGGACAATACAAACGCTCCATTGATATTACCTAGATTACCTAATTTTTATTTGGACAATTACTTATGTAGTTTGTGTTAATTTGGTTTCATCGTACCTAGTCTCTTCGGTTAACGTCTTCACAGAAACTTCTGTCAACCTGAAAGCTTTCGTTGCACATCCTCAAGAAGTACCTTGGAGACTTTTATCCAGAAGTGAAAAAAATACAGAGCCTTAAGTTATACATGCCACTCCTTAGAGATTTCAGAAAAAGACCTTTTGCTTAAAAGTCCGTGTTGCTTGTAAGAGTTTATTACAGAACGGCTTCTTAACTAAAAACAGAAATGCAGCGATAAAATCACGCAATCTTATTAAGTACCTAAGTAATTATAAACAAACATGGGCATTCTCTCATTAGGAGAGATCAGAAGACAACTGACTCGGTCACTTTAATTGATGTGGTGTACAGTTTCAACAACGTCGTTAACAGAATTGAATCTTTCATGTGGTTATTATTTAGTGGTGATCATATTTCTCTCGTATTTTTACTTGTCATCGTCACTGGAGTGCATTAATTGGTGTAAGTCAAACGGCCCGATCTTATTTTTGGTTTTGTTAAATTATTCCAAAAACGTGTTTTAGTTCAAGACAAGAACATTGTACCCTATGTAGCTTATAACTAGATCCAAATGCAAATTCAAACTTTTATTGTACTTACTACATTTTTAGGAGTCCAGCACCTGACTGAGATTTAAGAACAAAGTTACTTTTTACACATCGTCATGTTCGTGAACGGGCGCTGTCTGTAGAGATTGCTCTTAACTGCCATGGCTTTTATCTTTTATCTTGATACTTTTTTATAAATGTCTTGTATTGCTCTTTACCTGCATTGTTTTCACATATAGAAGCAACATGAATAATGTAACCAGTATTTTGTAAAAACTTGATTTAAAAGAGTATCCGTGGAGTTTCTTGTTCGTTCTTCTCCATAGAGACCTACACTACGTTTTGGAACAAGCAACTAGCTTCAACTTTCTAACTAACTAACTGACTCTTTGATAATTCAAAAGAGCGTGTAAATGGTTTACTTGAGAAAAAATGCTTTGACTTTGACAGAAACATCGTTTGGTCAGGTATCTTAGCATCTATTTATCATTAAGCATCACAGTTGATAAAAGTGGCAAACACCTGGTCTTCTGGTATTTTGGTTCTAATACATTTGTACCAACCTATCTATACTATAAGTGATAATAACCCAAAAATAAAATGTTATGTTTGTCATTGATCAGGCGGCGGCGGACGGTACAGCGGTGAGGGTTACGGCGAGACCTACGTACAGGAGTACGGTGGTGCTTGCGCAGAGTGGAACGAGTGGCCCGCTGACCAGCACGCGCTCATCCCGCAGGACAAACTGGCCTACCCCGCCACTGGACCCTGCTTCACCGGTATGTATAGCCACTGAGGAAATGACCCATTCAATTCATGGTTTTCGTAACTCGAACCTTAGGTATATCTGACTAGACCACAATACCACCCCCCTCTATCTACCTAGACTATTTTGTCAAAACGCTCCAAGGTCTAAGGTCTTATTATAAGTTATAATTGGATATTTTTTTATTGTTTATGAATACCTACTTCCCTTGGTATAATTCTCATACTTTCAATGAAATTATATTCTACATCTGCAGTCCATCCCTGCAATAATAGTCCTTATAAGTCGTATATCGTAAAGCAACTGTGTGGCACGCTTACAGGATCAGGTCCGATCCAACTGTGGCAGTTCTTGCTGGAGCTGCTGACCGACAAAAGTTGCCAGGGATTCATCTCGTGGACCGGCGACGGATGGGAGTTCAAACTCACTGACCCTGATGAGGTAAGAAATCTGTCTTCTCTCTTTCTCTCTGATCAATTCAGCATCTTCAAGTTGATGTAAGTTTCTAGACATATCATTATTTGGCCTGTAGACAAAATCCCTTTTCTGTTAGTGTTAACGCCAACGGAAAAATCAAATTGTATGCAGTTGACAATATTTGCATCACGTGACATATGGTAAGCAAACGTCAACTGCATACAATTCTTGTCTACTATTTTTAACACGCTAACATTAACTCCTTAGCGTGAACGGAATACGTGTGGACAGATAACACTTAGTTTTTGTCTAGGCCTCCTGTAGGTTAGTTACCGTGGTATTGACACTTTTATTTGGTTTGTAGTGGCAAGCAAATAAAATTGTTGGTCTGATCACTGCCTGGCAAAAACATTTGTCGGGTCAATAGATACAGCAGGTATTCTAGGCCGTTGACTTTCCAACCAAACCTATCCCTTATTTGGGGTAGGTACACCTACCTTGGCACCCTTACCTACCTTGCAAACTAAATACTAACCATACGTCACATTACAGGTGGCCCGGCGCTGGGGCATCCGCAAGAACAAGCCCAAGATGAACTACGAGAAGCTGTCCCGCGGTCTCCGCTACTACTATGACAAGAACATCATCCACAAGACGGCCGGCAAACGCTATGTCTACCGCTTCGTCTGCGACCTGCAGAGCTTGTTAGGGTAAATTGCACTTATACACGAGTTGCGAAAGAGAAGGATGGGAGAGTCTGATGGTAGAGATGAATGAATGAGACAGAGTTTTTGCACCGATTCAGGGTTAAGGGCACTGGAACGAGCTTATGATTCTTCCTTCATAACATAAACGTATTAGTAGTACCTAGACCACGGACGACAGAAAGTTACCTAGACTAAAACTGGTCACAAGACTTGAACCGACCAAATTCAAGATTAGAGCAATTTATCATTCCACAGGATCTTAGTAAAAAGCATGCCGATTGTCTAGGATACGCTGGGTGTTAGTAAGTAGCCACTGTAGATAGCGTAGATACGTATGTATGTTTACTGGTGGAGGCTCCTTATTCATTCACTCTTAGTACTTGCACATGTGGACCTGTCATTCTTAGAAGGCTGTGTTCCCGCACAGATAGACCGACCTGCGAGTCTTGCCTTGTGATGTCTATGTTTGAAACATCAGAGTTAGTACTGATCATAATAGCCAGTAATTATGAATATTGTAATTCATACGATTATTTGAATTACACATTTATTATAGGGCAAAAGGTTGGTGCTGGTGGTGGTTGGACTTGAAAAATTGTATTATGGTCTTTAATTTTAAAAACAACAAAACACATCTAACTTACACATTTTCCTTTTGTTACAGTATATCACCTGAACAACTGCACGCAATGTATGAACCCAAAATGGAGAAGAAAGACGAGGACTGAGCGAACTCTGCGCACGCGCCGCCCCCTCCACATCACTCCCCTTCGCAGAACACCTCCAACCCAACGTACTATTAGCTACACAACTCTAGCATTCTACACTGTCAACTGCTGTACGAAGAACATCGTACTAAATGACTCAAGAAGGATCTGGATTCTTTCCACCCCAGACTTACCTAAGTGTGTTTTCAAAAGCTAATTGCTAACACCACAGGCCCAGTGCCTATAACAATCATTAAGATTTTATATTCATTTTTAGAATTTCATAATATTAAAATGGATTTGATCTCATACGCAGCCACCAGTGGAATTAATATTAACCAACTAATGAAGGCTAACACCGAAAGGTCCTATGATAATGTTCACTTTATATTTTCCATTCATACACTATGTACCCATGTAACCAATGGTGCCTTATTGAAAACTTGTTAATTCATTTTGGGTTTGCAAATATTCGTTTTAAATTGTATTGACGCTCGTAGTACATAGTAGGTACATAGGTACCTACTCAGTGAGTGCAGTTTTACGGAGCACCTTATTTTTATTGTTTACTGTATCAAGTCAATGTGATAGGTATGCGTCTACACAAATCAATTTATTTAAAATCCTACAACACAAAGTAATAGAATTCAGCGAGATAATCAAAACTTAGTGCTAAAATAGTAAAATTTTACTACAATTTTAATGATAACTGTAAATATAAGTTAATTTTGTTACTTTATAAAATAATTAGGTATTATATTATAGTAGTTGTTAAGTGTTGTATGTTTAATTCGCAAATTGTTGCAATATGCGATTAAAATAATGAGTAGTCAGAATGAAGACGGACATAAAACGATTTTTGTATTCAGAGATTTTAGTCCAAAGATTATTAAATCTAAATACCCACCAATTGGTAAGGATATGACAAAATTACCAAAGGGACTTCTCATGTGTCTGGTTTGAAGTGATTATGATATTTTTACTTATTTTATCGACCAGTGTTTTCCAAAAGTGACATCTTACAATTCATGCAATAAACTACTTATACATGAAACTCCGACGCTAATTATATAGGTAGGTACTTGAGTATCCAATACATAATGTGAACGCTGCAACACCGGGTGACGTCAATTGTCGCTGATCTCGTGGTAAGGGATTGTAATGTCTTACTAGTTATGAAATTAAATTAGTTGTATTATTTACAATTTTTATAGCTCCTAGCGTACACCGAAGATATGTCGATAAGTTTTATTTTGTAAAAATATCTCTCCTCCATCAATATGATACTTCATTTTCGTTTCGTGCAATGCGGTTGGTAGGTTGGAATTTGTGAATCCTTTTTTCTTGGTACTTTCACACGGTGCTGTTCGCTCGATGTTTCAATATAACAGAATTGTAAAATGATGTCTTCCCCGTATTATTAAATTGATAGGTCTGACTCCGATTGACGTAGGTAATCTTTTACTCTATACGATACCTACTAAATAATAAAGTCCACAGTCGAATGTATTGTATTTTGCTCCTGGTTTATGTGCTAATAGATATCTCTACACGTTTACTTGTAAGCGAAGCCATTGTAAGTGAGACCTAAAGTAGTTACGGCCAAATTTTGAATGTATAAGTGTCGTTGTATGTATTGATGGAAGATATAAAATTAAATATATATATTTACGAAATTATAAGTATGGTTTTTCTTTTCATAAAACTCTTTTGTTCTATGATCTTAATCGGTACTTCAGTTGCAATAAAAAAATAGTAACATGTTATTAGGTATTAGGTAAATACCTAATAAGGTATAAGTGCTAGGGTAATGTATATGTTAATGTGGGTAGGCTAGTGCTAATATGCAGTGACGGTGAAAAGTACACGTCGGCGAAATATTATTTGCGAGGCCCCTCTAAATAGAAAGAAACTATTTCTAGTTAAGCTCAATCTATAATGTGTAACAATACTCACGTTTCGTTTAATGAATAAATAATACGCCTAAAATGTTGCATCCCAAGTAGAATTTCGAAATTCTACACTTTATCAGGAACACGTGCGTAAGAGTGGTTTAATGCATTTATATGTGGTCGAGATGGGGTGTAAGATTTGCCTCGTACTGGTCGGCCATCAACGTTTTTCACTGAATTGACATCGCTATAATAAAGGAATTGGTAACTGAAAATCGTCGTTCTAGGCTGGAAGAGATAGCTGCTGAAATTTCTGTGTCATCATACCGTTTTTAACACTTTGAACGCCATGGGGGACACCGTGTGTCCGACGCTAGTGGAGGTTTTACCTTTAACGTTTTTGACCTGGCAGTTAACGTATTAACGACTGTTTTGGCATAAAATGCGTTGCCGCTCGACTACTATCGAAAGATCTGAATCGTCTGCAAAATCTCAATCGCGTAAAGGTTGCTGAAGACGTGTTAGAAAGAGTCAATTCCGACCCCACATTCATACAACGCATTGTTACTGGTACATGAGTTTACGAGATTGGCATGCAAATCAGTCATAAAGATTTGGAATGGCGCCATCTAAAATAAAAGTAAATTCGCTGCAAGTCGCGCGATTTCTAAGGAGTCTAAGAAGTAAATGTTTTGATAAAGATAAAGATAATTTATTTGTCAATAAATATGCGTTTACCTACACACTAACTAGTCGGGCATGCAGGGTATTAAAGCTATATAAAATTTTAATACCCTTGTTGAAGTACTCTTTGGCGTTAGTGTATTATTACGGAAGCGACCTACTCTGAAGGCGACACAAAGATATTTAATACATATCTATTTTGTTTTTTATTGAATAATTTCCGGTACTTTCTTGACACAATTTGTAAAAACACTGGTGCTCTACTATGCGAATTAAAATTATGAAATTCTGACATCTTCATGAATACCTAAAATGCAAGTGAAATTGTAACTATCAAATAATCGTCGCTCTAAATATCTTTGCCAAAGGTACTTAATTATGCCAAATAAAATTCTGCAATCTACATATAACATTCGGCCTTTTTATACCTTAAAAAAATTGTTAAAAGATGCCAAGTGCTCTGCGGAAATTACATCAGTTCGCTGTGTAACAAATGTCAGCGCATTTGTCAATATGTCATTGTCATTGTCATTTGTCAATATTTTGTATATTGACAATTTTATAGAATTCAAAAATTACGTTGGTTACGAAAATAATAAAAGTACAAGCCCTGTATACGCCATTCGGTTGACTGACAGTTGTCAATTTTTTGTTTACATAGCCGTACGGCGTAATAACATGGCGGCTACTATTTCATGGTGTTAAAACAGATTGAAAAAACTGAAAACTTTGAATTGAATTTTAAAAATTATTTTGGTAGTTATTGAACTAAAACTAATATTTTCCGACTGCTTTTTGCCTAAATTATCTCAATAATATATTTATAGATTTGTCCTCATATACTTAGAGTAAAATACCCTATTGGTACCTAATACCTAGATGCTTAATAGATTGCAAGTACCTATACTCATACAGGGCCATAGCTACCGCCGTCTCAGCCGTATCAATGATACGGGGCCCCCGGGCTACCGGGGCCACATGTTACCCACTATCTCACTCTACCTTCTTGATATGTCTATTGAGAAATCGCATGTGGGCGCAGCAGAAAGACCACCACAGTTACCTTACCAACAATATTGACTCATTTGCATCAAATCAATAAGATAAAAAATATGAAAAATGGGTGCCTAATGAATTCACTGATCTGCAGAAACAAACGTGTGTTGAAACTTGCGCTGCCTTGTTGAATCGGTACAGAAATGAAGGAATACATGGGATTGAATTGTGACATGTGACGAAAAGTGGATTCTTTACGATAACCGTAAGCGAAAAATGCAATGATTGATCCCAGGTCAAACGCAACAGTGCCCTAAAGCAAAGCCTACCAATAAAAAGGATAGGGTTTGGTGGTTTCTTCATGGTGTTATTCACTATAGATTTCTCAGGTCTGGTCAAGCAATATCAGCAGATGTTTACTGTACCGAACTTCGAACAATAATAGCGAAACTGGCAGTGAAACAGCCCCGACTCGTGAATCCATCTTCACCATTATTGCTCCCAGACCCCTCTTTCCCACTGGGCACACTGGGCACGTGCCCAGGGCCCCGCGATCGATAAATTCCCCAATTCCTGCCAGATCACAAAACGATAACCGCGATAACCGATATCTAATTCAAACATATAATAAAAATAGGTACAATTTAATAGGACACTAACTACACTATTTTGTAGACTAAATAATCAGTGAACTAAATTTCATATAACTAAAAAAAAAACTCTAGTTTGTTTTCATGTAAATCCTTTCTAATGAAATCTATGCTCTTTGAGTGGATTTAATGATTGGAAGCACATTATTTTTACACATCAAAAAAGCCCAATAAAACTATGGTGACTTGTCTGGCACGAAGTAAAGCGGTTGATTGATTACATATAGACTTGTCAACATCGAAAAGAAGAGTCCTGGAGAAATGTAAACGGATTGTAGCTGTTGTAAATTAGTAGTAAATTTTTGGCATCGAGAGGGCTTCAGTTTCGCGGTGACAATTAAATTCTCGGAACTTCCAACAATGAAAATTATTTGTGTGTGACGTGTGGAGTTACTGAGTGAATTTAATAAAATATTTGGGAATCCTGGAAAAGGTAACATTCCTTATTTTCTTATTTAGCTGCAAACGTATGCCTATCAACAGTTTAAAAAAAATCTGTATTGAGTACCTATATTGACGAAATGGAATAACAGGTCCTAAAAAAATTATAAATTAAGTTAAATTACTAGGAAAGAAAGAAAAATATTTTAGTAGTAAAATATTTTTCTATGAGCTTGACATTACGCTCAATTTGTCTCATGTTGACTAGAACTTTTAAAATACGTAAAAGACCATGTTCTCGTTGAAAGGTTTTAGAAATTTATGCGTATTAAGGAGCGTAAATCAAAGTATTTAGCGGAAACCATGTTTATTTTTAGAAAATCATGATATTCTCATAAAATATTGCAGAAGTCAAAGCCTCAAATATGACGGAGAAGTATCAGTACCTATACTTCTTATTGGTTGTAGACCAGCGTCTACAACCTATATATACCTCAGAGGCAACCAAGTTTTTTGAAATGGTTCAGTAAATACAAAACTATTTTTCGGCCTCTCTCCACCGATGGAATACATTGACAGAACATTTAGGTTGAAAAATAGTTTTCAAAAGTCTTTTTATTGACCAGATGGTCAGTCCGAGCTGATGCAGTAAGCGGCTTGCATGAAGGTCATAAACAAAGAAGACGAAACTAGAGACATTATAATATTTATAGCAAATTTGGAGCTCTAACCAATATTTGAAAGAATATACAAACAACTATTTTTTTACTTCACTTGATGATTTTATTATTAACCTCAGGGGTAAATTTAATTACTTTGAATCGACGGCCAAGGAATAAAAACCCAGAATCTGATTAAAAGGACCTATCTCAAAGAACAAGACGTAGAAACTCACGCCAGTTTTTCGATGGCTATGCACGGTAATTTCAACTGAATGGAAAAATAGAAATCAAAGTAGAAACCTTTCCTCCCATAATTCATACGTTATAATACATACTTTATGTTATAATACTACGCGTTCATCTAAAACAGCGATTAAGTTCCTTTAAGAACATTAGACAGCTAATAACAGTCAATCGTTAACTATAAAGACGTTAATGAGAAAGAGCTGGAAATGGAGTGTATACGAGTATGTTACGGCTAAAACCCGAAGTGCGGCTACACCTAGTTTTAACCGGCTAGAGCTAGGTGTAGCAGTAGCCGGTAGCAGTTAAATTTAGGTGCAGCGTTTTTTTTAACTTGGGGAAATCCTCATGGACTGTCCCTCGTCCGGGGAAGACGGGGGGTGTGCCGGACTCTTACCGGCTAAAACCACCACGGTGTTCCTCGACTGACCTATGGGCGGGGGTACGGAATTCGCTCGTGCATGCACCGCGCCCCCGCCAGGCTATGACCCGCCAATGAGGTAGGCGGGTCCCGTCGACCTCGGCGGTCTAAACGCCGCCGAATCCTCTAGAGTGGCGCGCGCAGCACACGGCGCGCCGCCTACATGTGCCTGCATCTGGTTGGGTGGTGGACTGCCCCTGAGTCGACCACCCGCAGGCCGGCAACGCATGAAGGCTCGAGGTCATTAAGCACCCTGCGGCGCCCGGTGCGTCTTCTCCTGGAGGGAAGTGAGGCAGTTGCTTCCCTCACCCTATCTGCCGCCTCTTTTGCGTGCATGACTTGCTCGCTAAACGAGGCAACAGCCTCCCACGCACTCTCCCTCTGGAGCATCGAAGGAACGATGTTTGGGAACGAGAGGTCACGTACTGCTGCGGAGAGTTCACGGCGCTGCTCTGCCTATGACGGCCACTCTGCCAGCGTGTGCTGCGCTGTGTCCTCCAAGCAATCTCCGCAGTGGTGACAACCGGGCAATTGTTCGCGACACCGATACTTCCCAAAACAGCCATGTCCATGTCCATGTCCATGTCCGTGTCCATGTGTCAGTATCTGTGTCAGCCGGAACGTGCAACCAATCCTCCATGACGGGTCTTACCGCCGAAATTACGGCGTGTCCTTAACTTAGGTGTAGCCAGCTCGGGACTTGGGGTACCTCAACTTGATTATTTTTTACCAAACTCCAAACCATTGAGCAGAAGAAGACGGTCGACGTCAAGTCGACGGAGCCACGCTCCTCTTTGTGTCTTCTTCCGGTTCAATAGCACAAAAAACAGACAATTTGACCACCGGAGTGTGGCTGCACCTAGTTCTAGCCGCTATGATGAAGGCTAAACTTGGTTCTAACCGAGGATAAGTAGGATGTACATCTAACTTTAACCGCAAGTGGGCGGCTGCACCAAGTTGTAGCCGGCTTAAGGCGGCTCTACGTGGGGATCGTGCGATCGATGGCCCTTTATGGGGCCCCGATCTGGGCAGCAGACCTGACGGCCGGAAGCATCGCCGTGCTGCGAAAGCCGCAACGCGCGATGGCCGTCAGAGTCATCAGGGGATATCGCACGATCTCCTACGAGGCGGCTTGTGCACTGGCCGGATCTCCGCCCTGGGACCTGGAGGCGAAGGTACTCGCGTCACTGTAGCGGTGGCGCGAGGAAGCGCGGGCGCGGGGCGAGCGAGCGATGCAGCGACACATGGAGCTGCGTCGGTCTCAGCTTCACGAGGTCCTGGTGGCGGAATGGCGGGACAGGCTTTCGCGCCCTACCGCCGGCCTCGCCATCATCGAGGCGGTCCGGCCAGTGCTCGAGCGCTGGCTCGGGAGGAGGCACGGCTCCCTGTCGTTTCGGGTGACGCAGGTGCTCTCGGGGTATGGTTGCTTCGGGAAGTACCTGTGTCGCATAAACAGGGAGCCGGACGCCCGGTGTCACCACTGCGTCGACTGCCGGGAGGACACGGCGCGGCATACGCTGGCGGAATGTGCCGCTTGGGAGGGGCCGCGACGTGCCCTCGTCTCAGAAGTAGGCAGTGACCTGTCGCTGTCGGCCGTGGTCGAGTCGATGGTCGACAGCGCAGAGTCCTGGGACGCGGTCGTTTCCTTCTGCGAAAGTGTCATGTCGCAGAAGGAGGCTGCGGAAAGGGAGAGGGAGATCTCAACCTCCCACCCTGCCCGCAGCAGGCGCACCGGTCGTCGGCGGAGGGCGGACAACGCCCTCTTCCGGCCCCCCTAAATGGGTCCAGGGGCGGCAGACTCGGGGACGTCTGTCGCCCCCCACTTACACCAGGACCCGAGGTGGCGGCGCGTAGTGTTCCACGCGCGCCCCTCTAAGACGTCCGGGGGGGAGCCTAACACCTCACTCCCCCCCCTTGACGCCTCCGCCCGCCCCAGGGCGGAGGACATCCATGAGGATTTTCCACCCCGTACCAGAAAAAAAAAAAAAAAAAAAAAAAAAAGTTGGTAGCCGCACTTCGGCTATGAAGGAAGAAAGAATTTTGTGAACATAAGTATCATATTAAAAAAAAAACAAAACTGAAGACACATTTCCAAATGAGAAATCGAAAAAAAAACAGAAATCGTATTGAAAATCTTCTTAAGCATAAAGATTGTAACAGCAGTGGCGAGCGTTCCTTCTCCATATTAAAAAGGTTATGTCTTCTTGCATCAAGTCTGTCTTGGTGCATCAAGAGATTTTAACCAGTTTGTCGCTAATGTCCATGTAGGTGAAGAAGTGATGAAGTGATGAAGATTTTGCCCATCTCAAATCTAGTAGGTACCTCTTATTTATTTATTGTCACTGTAAATAAATAAACCTAGAACTTTGCTTTTCTATTTTCTTTGTTTGAACTAACAACTTAGTGCTCTGTTTAGGTCATAGGGGCCCCATTATCCTATTGTGCCCAGGGCCCCCAACAGGTTAAAGACGGCCCTGATTGCTCCATGATAACGCAAGACCTCAGACTGCACGGGACACCGTTGTACTTGTAACTCTACAGGAGCTGCAGTTAGAAACCATACGTCATCCTCCGCACTCGCCAGACCTTGCTCTAACTGACTACCATTTATTTCGTGATTTAGACAATTTTCTAAGTGGTAAAATATAATCAGAGCAGGCAGTACAAAAAGCTTTTAGACAGTTTGTTGAATGTAGATCCTCAGAGTTCTATCGCAAAGCATAAATAAACTTCCGACTAGATGGCGGTAATGTTTAGATAATTAAAGTAAATATTTTGATTAATTCAATAGACTAAAAATATCCATACAATATAAGTAAATACATTACATTGCTTAAAAAAAATATTGCCGTCGCTGTTACGTGTTGGAAAAAAACGAGTTTTAATTATTTTGCAGTATAAATCGGCAATTTCATACTTTAACCCCTAATATTATAAAGGCTGGTTGTTATATGACTTATTTTGAATTGAGTAATTAGTGCGACGTTTAAATATCTTTAGATACCTACGTATTTCCTGTTGTTATGATAAATATTTACTTACGTACGTATATTCATAAGTATAAGACTGCTAATTATTTAAGTCCGTGTCATGGTAGTCGTGTCCGTTGGTCTTGGCTGTCAGTTGTAGATCTTTGGCAGTCCTTACGGGTAGTCAGAAGCTAGAAAGTCTGACAACCAGTCTTACCAAGAGGTATCATGGTACCCGGTAACTGGGTTGTGCAGGTCCGATAGGCAGTCGCTCCATGTAAAACACTTGTATTCAGCTGCATCCAGTTATACTGGTAGCCGACCCCAATGTAGTTGGGAAAAGGCTAGGCAGATGATGATGATGACGTTTTTTTTTAATTGTTGTTAAGTCACGGTCTAGATCACAATACTTCTGAAATAAGAATCTAAAATTAAAATCTTCAATTTTTTTTAAATATTTTATTGTTGATTGTAAAACTAATGCGAAGTTTATATTTCTTCATGCGCGTCTCCTGCATTATTCTATGAGGTAAGTAGGTACATAGATCTGTAAGTTTAGGACTATGCTAATCTTAAGTCCGAACATAACTGTGATGGCTGTTCAAAGTGATGCCATCTAATGGTTTTCTTATCTATTTTGAGTTTTTTTTTTAAATAATAAATCATTTATAATAATTTATTTTTTTATATAGTTATACTAGCTGTTGCCAGAGAGTTCATCCGCATGGTTATAAAGATAGATAAAGATAAGATAGAAGATAGTTTAATGATGTTTAACGCAAACAATTTTTATGTTTAAGTCAACTGAAAATGCCTATTTTATGTCACTTTGGGCACTGTAGTGAGTGGGCCATTGTCAGGTCAGGAGCACCACACTCACACTGGGTATCAGTGGGATCTATAATCCCTCATTTTGTTAGGTTATGTTTCCAGCTGCCTATTCGGGAGCATAGTCTATTGAGTGCTTTTTATTTAGGCTACTGCAAATCACTCCGAGTGCCAGGTGGTCCTGGGTTGGACGAAGTTCAGTGGCGGTAGGTGATGTTCCCACAACTTTCACCTGCCGTACGTGGTCGGTTCTGGATGGCCTGTGTGCTGCGGAGAAAGCTTTTCCGACTCTTAAGTCTTCCCGGAACTGTTGTATGTTTGTAGAGGGGATAGATAGTAAAGATTTTAAATGTGAGCATTCGAAAATTAAATCTATAGTTTTACATTCATTTCATTTAGATAAATCTAATAAATCTATGTTTATGGCTCCATGTTTACCTAACGACATACTAAAGATCATAAGATCACTCAAATACACTTCTAGTGTTGGTCACGACGAAGTCTCTACAAAAGTATTACAATATGTTGCATATTCAATATGTGATCATTTAAGCCATATATTAAACTTGTGTATTTCTACAGGAACTTTTCCCGACAATCTGAAAACTTCTGTCGTAAAGCCTCTCTTCAAAAAAGATAATAGGCAAGCCATGGACTGCTACAGACCAATAGCCCTACTATCTATATTTTCAAAAATATTTGAAAAATATATATATGACCAAATTTACACGTTCTTAGAAAAAAAAAATATATTAATTAACGAGCAAAAAGGTTTTCGTAAACATAAAACCATCAATATGGCCATTTTTGATTTCATCAAATTAATCATAACAAACGTAGATAGAAAAGTACCGGTATGCGCAGTGTATTGTGACATGACTCAAGCGTTTGACTATGTCAAACATGACATTTTACTGAATAAATTAGAGGCATACGGTATCAGAGGAAATATTCTTAAACTAATGGAAACTTATCTAATAAATAGAAAGCAATACACTGAGGTAACTAGAATAAATTTTGATAAAAAGAGAGAAGAAAAATTCACTTCCATCATCCGCACAGTTAGATACGGAGTACCTCAAGGAAGCGTCTTAGGACCTTTACTGTTTATAATATATATAAATAATTTACCAAAAGTAACCAAATGTCCCATGACGCTATTTGCCGATGACAGTACTGTAATTATTGAGTCCAAAAATAAGAATACTTATGAACAAGATATAAATGACACCATCAAATCTTTAATCACTTGGATGAATAACAATAACTTAAAAATAAACTTAACAAAATCAAAAATAATGTACTTCAGCCAACGTATACAAACACCAAATATTGATATTAGCTACCTCGGTACCGCAATTAGCACAGTTGATAATACAACATTTTTGGGTGTTATTATAGATAAAAATATGAATTGGAAGTCACACACTGAGCAACTCAACAAGAGAATCAGTTCTTCTGCCTATGCTCTATATAAACTTGCTTCAGTAGTCAACCACGAGACTCTCCTTACAGCATACCATGGCATGGTTCTTCTCTCTTCTAAGATTTGGAATCATATTTTGGGGAAACTCTACTAACAAAGAATTAGTTTTCAAACAACAAAAAAGATGCATTAGAGCAATGTTTGGACTAGATACGATCGACAGCTGCAGACAACATTTCATTAAATATAAGATTTTAACTCTCCCGTCCTTATTTATCTATGAGGTAGCTGTTTTCGTAAAAACCAATCCCGGTCTGTTTCAGCGTCTATCAGATGTAGTCATGCGCAATCGTAGGGATAAGAATAAACTGTGTATCGTTAGAGCCAATACGACATTAATGCACCAAAGTGTCATATGTCTGGCACCTATAATATTTAACAAAATACCAAAACTAATTAAACAATTAAACGGAAACAAATTTAAGCAACATTTGAAAAAATATTTAATTGCTAAATGTTACTATAGCCTTACAGACTTTCTGGATGATCATCCATAGTAATATAATGATATTTTGTTTTCTGTTGAAAGAAATTGTTGCATATTGGATTTGACTGAATTTATTTTTATGTCACTAGGTATACCTATCATAAAATTGGATAATAATATTAATTTGCATGGTTTTGTTACAGATAGATTATTTTATATACCTTCTAAGTTTGTTTGTCCAATGATACATTTGTCATTTTGTACTTTTATTTATGACTAGCTTCTGCCCGCGACTTCGTACGCGGATCCTGTTGCTTACGAAACGTCTGATGTCGAATTCTAAGAGCCCGGGGACGGGAAAACAACGGGATGCGCGAGATGATTCCAGACGTACAAAAAGTACAATTTTGAATCATACCTCCGATGGCGGAGTAGTCAATCATAGGAGTATACGTAAATGAACTCCGTTCCTTACCAGCCCAAGGAAGGTCGCCATGACCTACGGCTATATCTTGAGACACATCCAATTCTTCAGATGATATCGACATACTGTTCAGAGAATGTCGAAGTCGATCAGAATTCAAACGTTCGTTGCGCTCTTCTTCTGTCTCTTCATGCCGTACTCCAGCAATTCTTTTTCTCTCACTTTCTAACTGATTATGAATATTTTGTTGTGTGCGTGTTCGGGACAATCTATACTATAATATTATAAAGCTGAAGTTTGTTTGTTTGTTTGGTTGAACGCGCTAATCTCAGGATCTACTGGTTCGAATTAAAAAAAACTTTTTGTGTTGCATAGTCCATTTACCGAGGAAGGCTATAGGCCAATGCGAAGCTGGGTCGGGTCGCTAGTGTATGATAATCTCGATCAGCAGTTAGTCGTGCATCACGTTCATCATTCGGTTCAAAAGACCTGTTAGTAGATGTGCGAATACGCTGAGACCTCAAGCGTGATTCTGTATCGGTAAACGTTTCCGATTCGCGAGACAATGCATGTCACTCACGATCAGCGGACAGTCGCGCATCATACTCTTCACTACTCTCTAGAGACCTGGATGTAGATGCGTAAATACGCTGAGAACGCAGGCGTGCTTCGCGATCTGAAGAGGTTTCCACGGAGCGAGTTGCAGCCTGATGTCCTAGCACAGCATCAAGTCTCTCCTGACGCTCTTCGGTAGATTCTTGGGATCTTATGATCCTCAATCTTTTAGCTCCTTTGGAACATTGGGAAAGATTTGACCTCTTTCTAGGCATGGTTATAGTTGTATTGTAAAGAAGATACCTGATCAATTAAAATCTAAGTGACTGCTCCCCTGCGTTACCGGGTAGGCTACCGTGTCACGAAGATAAATGGAAAAGGAAATTAAACACCCAAATAACATAAGCCCGAAGGCTATTCGATAAAATAAAAAAAGTCGGTTTACTGACGATAGTTGAACGTGACAACGTCTTAAGAAAATACTGATGGAATTATCGTTACGGCGTTACGGCGTTACCTCAGAGCGAGGTAACGCCGCATGTGTCATGTTTTTTCGTGCGTGCAGCCGGCTCTATCGAATTATAAGACGTTGTCACGTCAAAAATAAACGGGAATTTTGGCCAGTAGAGTCAAATTTTCAATGATATACCATCGTCATCAAAAATCAGTCCTAAACTGTTACCGCTTTCACCGCGTGGAGGTACTCCCAGCTTTTGTTATTTTATAAGATACAGTGAAATTAGTGATAGCTTTAATTTTCACATCAGATGTTTCTGATCTTCGATTTTTATAAGTCAACAGGAAATGCCCATCAGACCGAACAACTTTTGCTAAGACGTCATTCCTATATGTGTCATGGTGTAGCTGGGCTCTTGGAGTTTCACATCAGGTGTTCCAGATCTTCAAATTTATTCTCTCAGCAGAAAATGCTCATCACGTGGAACAATTTTTGCTATGGTACCATTTTTGTATCTCTTATAGTTTAGCTGGTCTGTTGCGGTTCTGCATCAGGTGTTCAAGTTTCCAAGATAAATTATAGCCTATATGTTGCCCAGACTTAATACCTATACAACAAAAGAAAAATCATTCAAATCCGCCCAGTAGTTCCGAAGATTAGCGTGTACAAACAAACAGACAAACAGACAGAATTTTTTTTTTTGATTCGTGCTCTATTACTGTTCCTAAACCCCCCTCAATAATTTTTTTTTTTATATTTTCAATGTACAGACACAGTTTTGTTACTGTTTTATTATTAGTTTTCGTCTACTCGTGTACTTTTTACTTTGTACGCCATATTCTATGGTAAAACATGTAGGCCAAGTTATATCCCAACTCTTGCACTATAAACCTGTGTATACTCATGTTTTACAAATAAAATATCTTTTATCTTTTATCTTTATCTTTACAGAAAACGATGGTGAATGTGGGAAAAACAAAAATGTATAAAATGTTGTCTGGAATCTTGCAATTGATATGATGGTATGTGAATACCAGGTTCAACGTATTGTATGATACTTTTAACCACGAAAAACCGTCACAGTGGTGTCCAGGGGGAAATAAAAAGAAATATTTGAAACTAGCTTCTGCCCGCGACTTCGTACGCGGATCCTGTTGCTTATGCCAGCGACAACGGGGTCGGCAAAATCGAAGATCTGAAACGTCTGATGTCGAATTCTAAGAGCCCGGGGACGGGAAACCAACGGGATGCGCGAGACGATTCGAGACGTTCAAAAAGTACAATTTTGAATCATATATACCTCCGATGGCGGAATATGTGGCGTAGTCAATCTTAGGAGTATACGTAAATGCACTCCGTTCCTTATCAACCCAAGGAAGGTCGCCATGCCCTACGGCTATATCTGAGACACATCCTATTCTTCAGATGATATCGACATTCTGTTCAGAGAATGTCGAAGTCGATCAGAATTCAAACGTTCGTTGCGCTCTTCTTCTGTCTCTTCCTGCCGTACTCCAGCAATTCTTTCTCTCTCACTTTCTAACTGATTATGGATATTTTGTTGTGTGCGTGTTCGGGACAATGTATGATAATCTCGATCAGCAGTTAGTCGTGCATCACGTTCATCACTCGTTTCAAAAGACCTGTTAGTAGATGTGCGAATACGCTGAGAACTCAAGCGTGATTCTGTATCGGTAAAAAATCCTGTATCGGTCCGATTCGCGAGACAATGCATGTCGCTCACCATCAGCGGACAGTCGCGCATCACGTTCCGCACTTGTCTCTAGAAACCTAGAAGCAGATGCGTAAATACGCTGAGAACTCTAGCGCAATTCTCTATCCGTGAACGTCTCCGACTCGCGAGACAATCCGTGACGTTCACGATCAGCGGTCAGTCGGGCATCACGTTCCCCACTTGTCTCTAGAGACCTAGAAGTCGATGCGTAAATACGCTGAGAACGCAGACGTGCTTCGCGATCTGAAGAGGTTTCCACGGAGCGATTTGCAGCCTGATGTTCTCGAACAGCATCAAGTCTCTCCTGACGCTCTTCAGTAGATTCTTGGGATCTTATGATCCTCAATCTTTTAGCTCCTTTGGAACATTGGGAAAGATTTGACCTCTTTCTAGGCATGGTTATAGTTTTATTGTGAAGAGATACCTGATCAATTAAAATCTAAGTGACTGCTCCCCTGCGTTACCGGGTATGCTACCGTGTAAAGGAAATTAAACACCAAAATAACATTAGCCCGAAGGCATATTTATTCGATAAAATAAAAAAATAAATGGGAATTTTGGCCAGTAGAGTCAAATTTTCAATGATATACCATCGTCATCAAAAATCAGCCCTAAACTGTTACCGCCTTCACCGCGTGGAGGTACTCCCAGCTTATGTTATTTTATAAGATACAGTGAAATTAGTGATAGCTTTGATTTTCACATCAGATGTTTCTGATCTTCGATTTTTATAAGTCAACTGGAAATGCCCATCAGACCGAACAGCTTTTGCTAAGACGTCATTCCTATATGTGTCATGGTGTAGCTGGGCTCTTGGAGTTCCACATCAGGTGTTCCAGATCTTCAAATTTATTCTCTCAGCAGATAATGCTCATCATTTTTGTATCTCTTATAGTTTAGCTGGTCTGTTGCGATTCTGCATCAGGTGTTCAAGTTTCCAAGATAAATTATAGCCTATATGTTGGCCAGACTTAATACCTATACAACAAAAGAAAAATCATTCAAATCCGTCCAGCAATTCCGAAGATTAGCGTGTACAAACAAACAGACAAACAGACAGAATTTTTTTTTTGGATTCGTGCTCTATTACTGTTTCTAAACCCCCCTCAATAATTATTTTTTTAATATATTCAATGTACAGACACAGTTTTTTTACTGTTTTATTATATGTATAGAAGATATAACTTGATGAAAGTAATAACCTACGTAAATGGACATTATATATAATTAAAGCGTAAACGTTGTTGTAATAAAAAATATTAAGGTCTCTATTCATTTCAATTTCATTTAGTTGTAGGTATTTTATTTTGTTGTAAGTATTATAAGGCATCAATAAATGTTTGTTGAACACATAGAGTTAGATTATATTCCTTTGGCGATTATGGCAAAACCCCCCCTTGGGGAGGCCTATGTCCAGCAGTGGACGGCTTTAGGCTGAAATGATGATGATGATATTCCTTTGAACTGGCGCTGTTGTAAAACTGACTCTACCTGACATGGCTTATATACTATATTCTATCTCACTGCCAATTTTCAGGTACAAAAAGCTAAGGATTTATTTAAAAACTTGCTATAGCCCTAAATGTAGGTTGTCGCAAAATTATTTCTTAGAGAATGTCTCCTACTCATAAACTCTATACTTGTTAAATTTCAGGTCGGTAGTCAAAAATAAATCAAAACTTTCATACAAACAATCCAGCCCTGTCGCTAAATCCATTCGTAGCGGACGTCTACTAACTAACTACCTCCCTGCCAAATTTCAAGTTTGTAGCACAAAAAGTGAAAGACTTTCATACAAACTTGCAAGAGCCATTACACCTCCTCAATCCGGCCCTGTCGCAAAATCGGTTCCTACCAAACTACCCTCCTTCCAAATTTCAACTTTGTAGCACAAAACATTATGAACTTTCATACAAACTTAAGAGAGCCATTAGACCTCCTTAATCCGGTCCTGACGCAAATTTCGTTCGTAGCGGACGTCTACTAACTATTCTACCGCCCTGCCAAATTTCGAATTTGTAGCACAAAAAATGAAGGACTTTCGTACAAACTTGCGAGAGCCATTAGACTTCCTTAATTCGGCCCTGTCAAAAAATCCGTTCTTAGCGGACGTCTAATAACTACAAACTACCCTCCTTCCAAATTTCAAGTTGTAGCACAAATAATGAAGGACGTACATACAAACTTGCGAGAGTCTTTAGACCTCCATACTCCGGCCCTGTCGTAAAATCCCTTCTTAGCGGACGTCTACTAACTATTCTACCGCCCTGCCAAATTTCAAGCACAAAACTTGAGAGACTTTCATACAAACTTGCAGGAGCCATTACACCTCCTTAATCCGGCCCTGTCGCAAAATCCGTTCCTAGCGGACGTCTAATAACTACAAACTACCCTCCTTCCAAATTTCAAGTTGTAGCACAAAAAATGAAGGACTTACTTACTTCTCTTCTCTTGGTCTTACTTGAAACTTGCGAGTCTTTAGACCTCCATACTCCGGCCCTGTCACAAAATCCGTTCTTAGCAGACGTCTACTAACTATTAACTATCTCCCTTCCAAATATAAAGTCTATGGCACAAAAAATGTAGGACTTTCACAAAAACATGCAAGAGCAATTAGACCTCCTTAACCCCGCGAGGGGTTAATCCGGCCCTGTCACAAGTTTGTTCATAGCGAACGTCTATTAACTATAAATTACCTCCCCGCCAAATTTCAAGTCAGTATCACAAAAATTGAAGGACTTACATACACAGTTTCAAGAGCCATTAGACCTCCTTAATCCGGCCCTGTCGCAAAATTCGTCCGTAGCGGACGTCCACTACCTATTAACTATAATACCTCTTTGCCAAATTTCAAGTTTGCAGCACAATAAATGAAGGACTTTCATACAAACCTGCGAGTCATTAGACGTCCTTAATCCGGCCCTGTCGCAAAATCCGTTCTTAGCGGACGTCTACTACAAACTATAAACTACCTCCCTGCCAAATTTCATCTTTATACGGCAAGCGGTTTTCGATATTTCGTGATGAGTGAGTGAATGACCTTTCGCTTTTATATATATAGATAGATAGATAGATAGGAGAGTACCCGTAATATGACAAACATAAAATTAAATTCTTTTTTTGGATATTCACAATGGGCTCATAATGGTTGGGTAATTCCAACAAAAAATTACCCACAGTGATAAAGAACGTCACTTAATTCAGATGTCTCCGTAGAACAACGTATAATGTTCACTACGGACTCACGTTTTTCCGCCATAAAATGTTCTATGTTGATATGGAACTCACTAAGTATCTAGTGAAATAAAAGGATAAGAAATATGTCACTAAATAGCATCCCCTTAGGACTCAAACAATGCGTCTTCGCTGGAGACTCTGGAACACATATGGTATGTGTGTGTGTATGTATGTACCACCAGAATGTTAAATTAATGTTGAAAGGAGGAGACGTGGCCAATCTAACATGAATCTGGAACTACCTTGCATCTTTCATCTTATAAAGTGTGCCTACAAATGATGTGTCCCAATCCAACGCCGAAATGTCATCAACTGACAAAGACAGCAAAAGCATATGAGAGTTGATCTTCCAATCCTGGCTTCAGCGGAATACGTGATCATTTAAAAATGGTAGGTATTTGATGAAAATCAAGTGACAAATATTCAGTTTGAAAAATGGGAAGGTACAGACCGCTTTACGATAGCCACCCAAGTGCTTTCTACTGATGATTTTGTTGATTGTTTGTGTAACGCTTTGGACATTTTGAAGCTCCATGCTTATATCGCTGAACAACAAGCGATTTATTTTAGAACTCTGAAGGAAACCATCTCTGAAGACGAAATTCCCGTTCAATGTGATTTTGCCGAAAATTATAGTTTCGAACAAGATGCTGCCCAATAGGGTGAAACCTGCTTACTTTGCCACTTTTTCATGTGTCAAAAAGTTTGATTCGCTTTAAAAAAATATAATTATATGAAAACATAATGAGTAACCTACACCTAGACGTCGTAAATTTCATGCAAATTTATATTATTACCGAATATCTATTTAATTTTTGTAAATTAAAATATTTTAAGCATAAAAACAAATATGGCAAAGTCAGCTGTCACTTCTGGTAAATATGCCATATGAAAATAAAAATGAAATTTTTGGAGTTTATGAGGTTAAAAAGTAATATATTTACACTCTTCCTATAACTCGTAAAATAAAAGTGAAAACTTTATATTATTTAGCATTGGTCATTTAACTCTCTAAGAAGGTGGCAAATTCACCAACCTTTCCAAAATATTTCATAGTAAGAAGAAGTTAGGGTTAGGGTTGTCAAATAACATTTTTTTCACAATAGGAAAAATTTAAAAAGAGTAAAAAAAACCAAAGAGAGAGAACAACACGCACTATTATTCGATGTGACTAGGTATTCATTAATATAGACAGCGTCGTTTTTCATGTTCTAAAAAAGGAAAACTAAATGTTTATTTAGTTAATATTTTGTACACAAGGTAGTCATGAAATTAACCTAAAGGTAAACTGGATAGCGACTACAACATTATAGACTTATACATGTTCTATCAATGTTAAACAGTGTCTAGTCAAATCATTTTGATCCATTTACGGGACTTGTAAAAGTCACAAGCAGTAATTGCCACGATCGAAAATATTATTTCCAATGGAAACAACATTTAAGATGGAAAAGGAAATAAAAAACATGTAATAGAAAGTATTGTGAAATTGCAACGCTACACAGTATTTACGCAAATAACTAAATCACTTCACTTATTCTAACTGACCCAAAACAAAAAAATACTTTTTAAATTACCCGCCACCCTGTGTACCTTTAGTAAAACAACCTTCATTTAAGCACATGCACTGTGTATTTCATATCTGGGTACCTACCTAGGTACTTATATTATAAGTAGGTACTTACAACGACAATTTAATTAAAATATTCATAAGAAATGTGGCAGCCCTAACCTCCAACAAAACATAGCAAAGTCACCATCACGGACGTTGTGATTGGGGTTGTTGAATTTACCAACACCAATTGCGAACTACAGGTAGCTTGTAGCACAGTAAATCAGCTTTTATTTAGTTAAAGAACATTATGCTAACATAATATCAAAAAAGTACCTACGTAGGCAATGCTTTTCCCGTTTGTTTTCGTAAAAGTTCCGGAGTACTAAGTTTTACGCCGCCAACATTTGAAAAAAGTAACCGCCGAAAATGACATCTTAAAAACAAGCTGGGTTGCCACATCTCATTCGGTGTTGCCATTTAACTCATAAACTTTACCATAAAGGCATACATACATGACCAAAAACAGGTTATTAAGATGTAACTACACTTTTTCCCTCAGAAGTTGGCTATGGCAAAGTCAGCAACCGTTGGCAAAGCTAGCAGGTTCTACGGTACCTACTTTCATTGGAATAATGATCAAGCCACCCTTTGACATCTGTTTAGTATTATAAAGATGGAAATGACAATAAATAAACCGCATTTGTTGGCGGGAAACTTCAAACTTGCCGGACGCGTCCTTTTTAATTGAAAATTTAAAGTTTTACATATTTTCCCCTCCATATAAATAATTACTTGAAATTGGCTAAATGCACAAAGCGTGCGAAGCCCGAAGAAAAAAAAAAAACCGCATTTGTGCAAAGTTTTGACTTTGAATTTTACTGAGCCACAGGGTTGGCAACATTGCACGTAGTCGACTAATGACTTGACAGTTGACACACTTGACATCTAGTGTCATTCAGAAAGATTGTCATTGTCAGTTGATGTTTTATGGAAGTTAGGTTATATTTAAAAAAGATATTTTATTTTTAAAAGTAATCTTTAAATAAACATAACAATGCGGCTATCACAAGTATTAAATCGACAACACATTGATTTTATGTTCAAAAAGCATTGGCTGGTCCAAGGAAAGCGTATACCTATCGATACGGGCATCGAGGAACAATTAAAAGCTAAAGGCATCAAAGTTGAAGATGCCCTCGAATTCATTAAAGAGGAGCCTGAAAAATGGGAACGGTAAGATACTTCACAAAACATACCTTTGTTTTCAATTCGTAGTATGTCCACAGCCTTGGCACTTCAAACACTCCTCATCTTTATTTACAGAATTAATATAGTAGGGCCGTATGAACCTCAAATACCATTGAACAAGAATCACCCCGACTACAAAGATGTACCATGCTACACTTTGAGAAGTGCAAATGTACTTCTAGAGGGAATAGCTCAAGCCCAAGTGCTTACCAAGACAATTATAGCAGAGAATAAACTGCCACCCAGCATTGAGGAACTTGCACAAGTGCCAGCGCCCTTAGCTGTCCATGAAAATATTAAAAAAGCCATCCTATCTGCTAATGTATTTGATTGTGAACAGGAAAAGTTACCAAAAATAAAAGACCCAGTAAGACCAGCTTATAACTTCCCTAGGATTTTAGGTATCACGGACCGAAGAAGAAAGTAAGTACTTATATTTATATACATTTGTACAGTACAAAATGTAATTGATTGTGTACCTAATCTAATGACTAAACTCCATCTATCATGTTATATCCTGGACTATTTCAGGTACACATAAAAAATGTTGTAATCTCAATAATTAAGTGATTAAATGATTTTTCAGTCAAATTCTAACAAACAAATTGCTACAACTGGTGGAAAAGGGGAGTGACAGTGAAGCCACCCTGTCTAAGTATGTCCTGAATGATGTTCAAAGCCAAACTGTATTTGAAAAGGAAGATGATTTGATACAATTTCAAGATATATCCCATATACTGGTGACCAGCAACAAACCTCTTACGCATGATGTAGAGAAAGATGTCACATTTTCTGAGATTCCTGATCTGTATCCTGTCAAACACACTGTTACATTGCCACCAGTGCATTTCTATGATGAGACCAGCAAGTACCGTAAGTACTTTTTATAATCAATATCACCACCAATTAGACTATATTATTCTATAATGCACAAATATTTATGAATTTTGATAAAATAATATTTACTTTAGCAACACCTTTTCATCTAAAGGGGCAAAGATGCGTATTCACGTTTCTTTGTCGCCAGAGGGCAAAAGTCTGTCATTAGTGAAACTTTGCTCAACAAAATCTCAACGGTCATTTGCGCCGTCACCCCCGCAGTATAAGCAGAACTATTTAATGTTAAAAAAAAACTTTAAAATGGCTCTACTGTAAAATCACTAAAAGTGCAGTTATGCCCTGAACTACACTTTTATTGACTACTTTACTTACCGAAGGTGTAAATTATTCTATAGAATTGTGATTTACGAGTACTGTGTATCAAATATAATAAAGAAAAAAAAACTGCAAATACCATAGAGCAAAAAGGTGTTTTCTATGCAAGGTGCAAGTTTTTATATACCTTTACAAACTATGTCCCATACAACTTTTGTTCCAGCAATCCGTCCAACTATCAGCATGCGACACCCTCACACTACATGGCTACACTACAATAAGACTGAAGTGAACAATATCTATGAGACACCAGTCACTCAGCCACAGATCTTCGGGAGATCATTGACACATGCATTCACTGTGGCCAGTGCATATGCCAAGCAGTTACACGGGGTATGTTACAGTTTGATCATATATTTAGTTTACTTCCAATTACGTACCAGGCTGCATTTGGATAGAAATAGAGCAAAATGAGAACTATGCAGTCAAAATTTCATCTATGTAAAGTTTGAGTTTTTGAACCTGTTATAAACTTAACTTGAACTAGAACAGTTCCCTAAATGTGCATATTGTAAAGTGCAGGTTGTAAGTAGGCTACAGAGGCTTATACAAAATGGACAGAAGATGAATAATACATTATTTAATCATCTTTTTCTCCAAATATTTAATTTATACAGGTTACTAATAAAAATGTTGTATGTTTATCTCACAGGAGGATGTAAAGGACCTACCAGAGCCAATATACTTAAATTGTATACAAACAGATGGCCAAATATATCATTTTGGTGTTTTGGAACTAAATACACTAAATGTAGATGGTTCTGAGGGTACTAAGAATGTCTGGTACAGCAAAAACGACTTAAAACTGTATGACTCAAGTCGCTACTTCAGTGGCATGCCTGTCTTAGAAAACTACAATAACAAAGTATATGGATACATAAATGCTTTATATAACTGCTAAACCACCAAGTTTACCTATTAGTGTAGTATAATTATATTATTGATAATGTAAAACATGGTTTTATTTCATCACAACGCAACACTCTCACAGTGATTATTCAAACTTCAAACATATTTATTCAAAGTGTCAGTTACTTCTAGTATAAAACAACAAAACTATGGAGTATGCGATAGGAAAGCAAAGTATGATTGTAATGTATTCATGTGTATATCCCATTATATTTACAAGAACATAAATACATTTATTTTAGATTAGAATAGATAATGCTTACACATACCGAAACACTTTGTACATTAAATAATAGTACATACATCAGGAAATCGAAACAAAAAGATATAAACAAGCTCATTTATCCATCGCGAATTTTTGCAATCGACGTCTTCTCAGCTCGTCGGCCGCATCCACATCAGTCTTGTCTCTGAAATTTAAAAGGTTATAGTTTTTTTTTACAAAATCGAAATCCGCTGTACTGTTTCGAATGTGCTATATCCTAGCAGGTATGTGGGTATAACCAAGCAGTTAAGACATCCTCTAGCCTTCGTCATTGAATTATATCGGCGTCCATTCTAACCGTAGATTGTTGGTCATAGAGTACTTACCTATTAGTGTCTATAGGGGTCGTGGTATCGGGTTGCATAGGACTCATGTCGTCTGTGACGATGGTTTTGCTGGTGGAAGGTACCGGCGAGGGTTGCACGTAGCTTGAAGTGGTTGGTACAACGTCCGGCTCAGTCTTCACTTGAGACGTTGTCGGTAATGGGGACTCCTTATTCACCTCTTCTATTCTCCTGTGGAAATGTATCTTTAAAAGTTTTGGTGTTTTGCAAAAGAATATACAACGTTTTAATTTTTGGTGTCTATAGAAACAAATATAAGGGTCAGCTTACACAGTAACGCGGCGAGGCGCGTTTAGGTTACCGACATAATATTGAACTTATTGAAAACATGACAAAGTATATGCGCGAAAGCATGTCGAGGTTCAGCGAACTTCTGCGTGTATAGTAGGTATACCTTATTGTGTAGTATCAGTTTGATATTGTTTGGCATGTTAAAAAGTGACCGCAGCGTCGCTACGCGTCACGTCTCAGTTTGAACTGATCCTAACATTTTATAAATGGTAACTTACGGTTCCGTTTGGGTAGACACAGTAACATTATTCTGCGGTAAATTGGCCACGACTGTAGAATACTGTTGCATAAGCAGCACGGACGCGTCCAGCATAGCTTGAATTTCTCGCAATAACTGGAAAAATTATAGCAAAATGGTGATTTAAAATCTTAATACTTGCTTAGCACTATGCAGGCAGTATGAGTTTTCAACACATTTCTCTCTTTCTAGTTGATTACGGTCAAAAATTTGTATGGACACAATATTATGAAGCTATCAATTGCTACATGTTTACAAATTTTTCAACTGTTAATTAAATATTGTAATACCTGTAATCGAGCCTCAATATTCCTGCGCTCATTGCCCTCCATGCGTTGCAGCTCGGCGGTGGTCAAGTTAGCGAGTGTAGCGGGCCGAGGCGGTGGTGGTGGTGGCATGCCCCACGCCATCATGGCTGCGTCACAGACAACATGATATTTAATTTTAATATTTTAAGCTTTGTGATAACTAGAGATCGTATAATCGGATGCATGTTTATCTAAACGGAAAATTATTAACTGCACACCAGAATATTCTTAAATCGAATAATCTACATGCACACCAAATAAATGATTGTACTGCTAATTAACTAATTGAATATCAAAACTTGTACAAATTATAATTATTGGGCACCCCTAGGTTAGGTTATCCTTTAAACCCTGCAGACAGAAATAGGAGCCTCGCGCAACGGGACTCCGTAGACCTATGACGTTAAACTGTGTTATTTATTTAGCGATGCGTCACAAACTCAAATTGTTATAAAAATAATTATATTTTGAGGTAACTATTTTGATGTGCAATCAGTATTTTTGATTAGAATTGGGTTCTTTTTTATATAAAATAGGAAGATTTTCTGATTCACAGTTAAATACTAGCCTATCTAAACTTCTTGTGTTGGCTTAGTATGGAATAGACTTTTATCCCGAAAAAAAGACTCCCGGTACCGATTTATTTTTACCTTCCTAGCGAAAAACCGGACAAGCGCGAGTCGGACTCGCTCACCGAGGGATCCGTATAAAATTTATATCCATACTAATATTTAAAATGAGAAAGTAACTCTGTCTGTTGAGTCCACGATGAAACGGCTGAACCGATTTTGATGTAATTTGGTATGAAAATAGCTTGGACCCTGGGAAAGCACATAGGGTACTTTTTAATCCGGGACTTCGTCTGCATCCGTAACCAACATTCACACGGACCAAATCGCGGACAAAAGCTTGTTATAAATAAATAATATATTTTTAATAATGTAATTACAAATAGTATAAGACGATATTACTTGCCATAATTCTAGGTCAACGGAAAGTACCCAAATTTTGATTCCCTTGAGAGTGTCGAAATGTACGTTTTTTGCGACATAAACGGCCGTATCTTTTTAACTTAGAAGTTTGTTTTTTTTCACAGCTTCAAGGGACCGTAGACCTAAGTATATGGTTTTAATTTCAACTCGATATCTTCACGCGTTCCTCGCGGTCTTGACAGACAGACGGACAAAAAAGTGATCCTATAAAGGTTCAGTTTTTTCCTTATAAGGTACAGAACCCTAAAAATGTACTGTCTATGTATACACCTATATATACACCCAATTATCCGATTTCTAATGATAGAGTTACTTACGTGGCGGGGGAGGCATATTCGCGAAAGGCGGTGGTACAGGTCCGGGCGGGGGCGCTGCGGGCGCCGCGTGGGCTGCGTGCGGCGCGAGGCCAGGCATAGCGGCGGCCGCCGGCACCGGTCCGGCCGGCCCGCCCGCGTCCGGCGCCGGTGCACGCAACACGTTAAGCCGGCACGTTGGGCACGTCTGCTGCCGTTGGAACCACAGCCGCAGGCATGCAGCGTGGAATATGTGGTTGCACGGCAACTTCTTCGCACCTGCAGTGTTTTAAGATAGCTTATTTACAGAGTCGCACGCACTAAGTTGGTCAATAAGTACAAAGGATACGTCACAGTCTGCGCAACTTCGAAAACAATTTTGATTTCAACTGTGTCACGTGATTACATTGTTCATTTAGGTGCTATATCAACCTATGGTGGTGGTATGATTTATGAATTTTATGATACAAGGATCGATAAAGTCGTCCAATAATGAGTAATACCCAAAATAAAATATGCATAAGAAATAAAAGTAATGACAAGTTTTCATTAACATTGCCACAATACAAACACACGTCACACATTACTTGGTGTCGAGGTCAGACTTCGTACCTATATGAGTTAAATTCGTTATTAAGTCTTTATTTTACCACACAAGTTTCAGGTTTCACCGACCTTGTACTTTATCAACACGAAAGTTAAAAACTGCAATAAATCGCAATTGCAAAAACTGTATTTTTTTTACATTGTTGCTTTAAACACCTAATCGACTGAACTGCATGCAAATGCGAAGAATTATGATGTAATCTTGTCACGTCACGTATATATTTTATCGCTTTACTTAATTACTTATCTATGAAGTTATTACGAAGACAATTATTATCTAATTGATGGAGTAAGACCTCGACAAAAGTTGTGAAATAACAATTCATTATTAGGATTAAGTTGGGCACATATTTGACTAGCTTTTAACCGCGACCACAGAATACTTAATAGTACCGCGACTTCAATTAGGAAACCTATTCGAAATCAATATGTTTGATTGTGCGTTCGAACGAACTTAGTTCGCGCGAAAGATAACCAACATTTTAGTCGAATGCCAATTAGGATCTCTACTCATTTCGATATCAGTAATTGTCATGTTTGATCGCGGATTCGTACGGTTAAAATTCGCGTTCTATTAGGAGTTTAGGACAACAACTTGCGAAATCCGAATAATTATAGCCTGTAGCAATAAGGCATAAAGTAGCTTTCTATATGCGAAATAAATTGCAGAAATGGACCTGTAGTTACAGAGATTAGCGCGTTCAAATCAAAAAGAGACATACACTGTTCAGCTTTATAATAGTCGTATAGATAACGTGACCATTTATTTTTTTCGTCCAAGCGGGACGCCTTCTATGGAAATATTATTAAAAAAATAGTTCATAGACAAGGAACAGGATTCTTAAGTAGGTTGGATTACAAGAGTAATTAAGACCTATAGTGAATGTGTTGTGAGCACAGAACAGCTTCTATCTGTTCTGTGGTTGTGAGTGTCAAAATAATACATAATCATCAAAATTCTAAAACATTATTAGCATTTTTCACAAAGCGGGACATTTTTCCTCTAACTGGGGACAGCGGGATAGAGATCCTAAAAGTGGGACGATCCCGCCCAAAGCGGGACGTATGGTCACGTTACGTACAGATAATGTGAAGCCAAAACATTGTGGGCGGCATTCAACTTAACAGGGTCACCAATGTCAAATTCAAATTACTGGCAGGTCATGTTAAAAATAAATATATTTGCCGAACCCCTTATTCACAAACTAAACTAAAATTAAACAATTGGCATCTCTTACTACTAGGCAGCTGAAGAAAAGGACGGCGACAGATAAGAACTAAGTTAGAGATGTCAAATTAGTTTTTTCCTTGAATCAATTCGTTCTGAAATGACAACTATAATTTATTGTATGAACATTTGAGATCAACTTAAATTGACAGCTCTTATTAATATCTGTCTCTTTCTTGTTTTATTGGAGAGAAAGAGATATAAATATCTTAAAATAAGATTAGCTCGTGAATAACAGAATTGGCACCAATGTAATTTAAAAAATAAATTGTAGGTAGGTACATACCGGTGTGCATCTCTTCGCGGCATATGATACACTCGTTGTCAGCAGCAGCAAGTTCAGCGGGCGTCGCGTCCGGATACAGAGTGTTCATGTTACGGATCGCGCGCCTAGACAACACCACGTCATTATACGCCTTCTTGAAACTCCTGCAATCATAGGTCTAGTGTTATTATACCTGACCCCAGTTGCGACCCCACACAACTACTCACGTACCGTTCAAATGAGTATGCTAATTGGTCATCTCATGAAATATGTAAATAAAGCCTTATACGATGGCTTATCTGTCTGTTAGTGACAAACAAAAAATGCAAAATAACTATCATCTAAGCGCGAAATAGACAGGTACAAAAGTTCGGTTCTGTACAACGAGCGAACAAGCACACACATACAGACGCGTATACGTATGGAGATCCCGTATCGCTCGAAAGCCGCACTTGCTGTACGTGTCTTTGTGTGAATGTGTGCACGTATTTTCATTCATTGTAGAGAGTCAAGCTTGCTGTATCTATCTATTTCGTGACCTAAGTGAACCAATAACATTTGATGATAAAAGTAAATTAGAACGGGAAATGGAAATCATATATTATTCAGGTGTCAAAACTTTTACAGATTTACCAAGTTTCTGTTGTCTTTACTCATAAGGAGGAGCTTGTGGCTAAGTAAATTGCGTATTTATCGATCGATCATGGTAAAGCTACGCTTGCCGTGATTAGTCTTTGGATGGGTGAGCATCCATTTCATACCGAGACCCCTCCATGCCTTGGATAGGACGTAAAGCACTTGGTCTCGGCTGTCATTCGTAGATCTTTGACACTCGTTATGGGTAGTTAAAAGCCAGAAAGTCACAACCCGTCTCACAAAAGGGTATCGCGTTATCCAAAAACTGGGTTGTGGAGGTAGCCGAAGGAAGCCGATCCCAATTATGTCAGGGTTGGCTACCAGTCTAATTGGAAAAGCTAGGCAGATGATGATGCCTTTACTCATATTATGGCCATCAAAACTCATAACTAATTGATTTGTACACCACTATTGAATAAATTACTGTTTAAACATTATTTTTTTTTCAGTTATATTTCAATACACCAGCAGAAAGTAAGTCGACAACTAGCCCCAATTGGTTTACATGATGTATTGTATAATCTCACCTCATAGTTTCATACATAGGTCGGAATGCAAAGAGTGGCAATGTGTAGATCCTGACCATGACAGCCACAAAGCCAATGTAAAGCAGAACTTTGAGGAAGTTGATAGCCAACTCAGTGTACAGTAGAACTGCAGCCTTGCTCTCCCAGGGTGCTTCCCAGCGTGAGTCGATAGCATGAAGGACATACTGGGAATGAAGAAAGATTATTATTATGTATTACAACACTATAACCTACAAGTATAATATTAAATATCGTCATCACAATCGTCTATAGAGTGTAGAGAATGCTATCACTTAAACAGCCAGCAAAAAGCAGTTGCATAAAAATAAACAATCATTGTTATTGCTACTACACATTTGATAATTTTGTTTGTTTTAAGTCACCTGATTTTTTTAACCAATAAAAATATTATCAAATTTTTGTTTGCATGGAGTTTTTCAGTTGCACTGTATTGGTAACACTGATGACCTACCACAATCCACTATAGAGCATACTCAAAGGACATATTGTAATGAAAGTTGTAAACAAATAACTCACCTTGATCAATATATTCACAATCATTATTATTAAAATGCTGTACTCAAAGCCAAAGACTAGTTGAACCGAGGGTCCCTTAGAGGCAGTGAACTGGTACGCATGGTGGATGAAGTAGAAGTCTGCGTGAGCTAGCAGCATCAAGAGGGTTAATATCCTCACATGGAACAACAAGCCTATTACTGGACTCCTCTCCATCTGAATGAAATACAAAATGTGTTTAATTTTAGTGCAGAATTTCACACTGAAATGAAAAGAGGCAGATTTAAATTCCTTTTATTATTATACCCATTTCTCTGTCAGCCACATATGGTACAGGA
The DNA here is from genome assembly GCA_947361185.1 of Charanyca ferruginea. NCBI lineage: Eukaryota > Metazoa > Arthropoda > Insecta > Lepidoptera > Noctuidae > Charanyca > Charanyca ferruginea. Next base: position 13,668,384 of record OX376076.1, read on the forward strand.
ATATTTTTTAAATATTGTGTCTGCTTTGGAAACAAACATTATAATATCATGTAATTTCAGTATGATAGAAAATATTATATTGTTACTTATTTTTATTACAAATGCAAAAATATAAATTATACAACTGTGATAGACTTTCTGAAAAATTAATGGACAAAAATTTTGGGCTCTCTCACTTTTGGCTTGGATATACAAGTCAAATAATAATTAAAGTTATTATTTTGGCCAAACATGTCTATGTGTATAACACTAAATAACAATTCTATTTGCTACTAGTTATCCTCCTAAACTATAGGAAAATACATTTCTCGTTAATATGCAAACCATTTTTATTTTCAGAAAAAAAAATATAGAAACAGTAAGATAAGGAAAATCCTATATAAAAACATTTTATGAAATAATGATTTTTCATAATGCATAAATTGGACTGATTCTGATCATATGATTATTCAACACAAATCTTTACTAATATTTTAAAGAGGCAATGTTTCTATGTTTCGATGTAACAGATTATATGCGGAACTCCTCACCCATTTTCAAAAATTCTTTGTATAATAGACAACTACACTGTTGCTGAGTGATGCAGAATGCAAATGAAGCATATGTTTTATGATTTAGCTGACTTCCATTTGGTAGTAGTTATGGAATAATTAGATAGAATAATTAATTTTATTTTGTACACACATTTCAATAATACATGGTGATTGAGATTTGGTGTCTATAGAAAGTTAACCCTAGATCAGCCTGCATCAATAGTGCACACAAATCATAAAAAATTGTATGTTTATACAATTAGTTTCATTAAATAAGAGAAGACCATTAAAACACAAACCGTATAATTGAATAAATCCATAAAGATGGATCATATAGGAGCCAGAAGTTAATTAGTCATTAATAATTGCTAAGTATTATTAGTTTCTTTGTCTCACATTATTTATAGAACCCATTACTTACATAGTCCACTCTGTCTTCAGCGAGCCAATGGAATGCTTTGAGGAACAACAGGAGAGTGAACAGGGCAATAAATTTTGGATTAAAGTCATCTCTGAACACAGTAAATGCCAAACATGTCTCTGTTATGGCATACCAAGATCTTTCTATCAAATGCTGAAATAAAAACAATGTATTTAGTAAGTAAAGCCTTTTTATACCTACAAATGACAGAGATATGCAGGAGTATTAATTTACTTACCTCAAATTCTGCTGGACGAAGTTGCCCAAAGAATATCTTCCTCAACAGTTTACCTACTAGCAATACTAGTATAAAAGCTTGCAAATACATTACCTGCAAGTTCAATTTTGTTGTTAGTAAAAAATAACGTCACTAGAAGGTTATCTTATACGTTCATTAAGGCTTTACATAATATAGTCTTATAAAATATAGTTAAATCAAATACAATGGCGGTGTGCCCATGCAACGTTAAACTTTTGGGTACAATTTATTGTGTGGAGATTGTATTACTTACAGCCATACTAGGATTGGAATTTGTTAGATAAACTATCGAAGGATAAAACTGTTTCTTCTGGTAGTATGCATTTCCGATAACCACAGTCGTAAGTCCAAGACTGATCACCGTTGCTAATAAAGCCTTCATTTTAGTGCTAATGTGATTCGCCGATGGACTAAAATTTTCATACGAGTTAACCTGAGAAATTTCTACGCACTCCAAAATCGCGAGACTGTCATTAAATACATTTTCAAAACATCATTTCGTATCTTCGTAAAACACAAAACTATTTTTGTTTGACGTGTTCAATGTTCATTTGTGTCATTCCTGTTGCCACAGATGAGTGAATGTAAACAGATAACCTAAATAGTTGGGTCAGCAAGTCCGCAATCCCTAAAAAAAAAACAAGAGAATAGGCTAATCGATTAGAATTATTATTGAGACCGTTTGCATATTTTAGCGTGGTTTTTGAACACCTGGCAATACTAGTTTGCTAATGTCACATTTGTGAATTTGTCAAATTGTCAGTGAATTGAGTAAAACATTGAAGGAGAAAGATGGATGTAATGTAATGGATGTCGAGTGTTATGTGCATTTTTACTAATTTTTTAAATTTTTCACTTATGTGACATTTTAATGTGGTGTCAAGTACTTACGATAAGGTGCGTTACATGAATTTATTAATTTCAAAGGTGCAGTATCACATCTTGGTCTATTAGCCGCGCAATCTACTTTTTTAATAACGCTTGTTGTCACTTTTTTGTGATTATTTGGATCATTCTTAATTTCAATTCAAAAGCTTTTCTTATTGAGGTATGTCCGATTCGACCCTTACTACTATGTTCCAGAGTAGGCTGGTATGTAACAGCTGCTGAATAAAGCCAAAAACGAAGATATTATTTACATAGTGCACATATTTTTTATGAAATTCATTATTCCGACGACGCTTTGACCCCACTGTGTCAATTTACTTAACAGTAATAGTAGGTACTATTACCTATATGCAAATCGAACACATATATTTAAGAAATGGAGAAACTGTTCTAATATTCTGCTCTCACTATACCCTGTTGTCCATTGAGTTTTAGTTTTTTGGCAGCCATAGAGTGTAATAATTCCCGATTACTTTAAAGTTAACTTTAAAATGCGTTATAAAATAAGTATATAAACTGCCTTATCTTGTTGTATTATCCTATTTATGACCCCTTACAGACATAATCATACAGTATGCATATCAGTTTTTACAAAAAACATAAATATTGTTCACTAGTTCCAGCTGTCAAAAAACGGTTAAACCAGTAGATAGAGTTGTACATAATTTACCATAAAATTTAATCAAATTATAATTGTTCCAGAATTGGCAGGGATTAAACCAAACAACGCATCCCATAAAATGGTAAGTCATTTACTGCATCACTGAGAAACAATAAAGTTTCATTCAAGCAATTCATTTAACATTATTTAATGAACAAGCAATTCATTGAACATTATTTACTAAAATTAAATTTTACTTTGTAGCAGGGTGACGACCCACCATTCTTGCCAGTGGGTACAGATGTTAGTGCAAAGTATAAAGGTGCATTCTGTGAAGCCAAGATAAAGAAAGTAGTTAGAAATATTAAGTGTAAGGTAAGGAAATAAACAATATTTTGTTAAAATCAACCCCTAATTTATCAGAAACATTTAAAAAACACTAAATGTCTAATGGGATCCTAACTTTGTCTAGAAAGTCAATGTAACATAACTATATATTCTTTGGTTGGTTATTTACGTAAATGTTACTTAATTTTAGAACATTGTTGTGTTCTTAGTTTAAGATTTAATTTTCATTGCAGGTGACATTAAAAGCAGGAGGTGGCTCTATCACAGTAAATGATGATGTAATTAAAGGCCCTCTGCGAGTAGGGAACATAGTGGAAGTAAAGCAGGACCCTAAAAAGGACTCTATGGAAGCTGTCATCACAAAGATACAAGATTGTAGCCAGTATACTGTTGGTGTGTAGATCTATTACTTAGTACAAAATTTTATTATGGGTATTTCTATAATATATAGGGTGACTGGTAATTAGTGTACGATACTTAAACACGTGATTGTGTTCATGATAACAAACAACTTTCCCAAAGAAAAAATGTTTTTTGTACTGGTTCACTTTAGGTCACAGGCGAGCGCGCGCGTGAATTTCATACGACTGTTGTGTTATTGTGATAAAAGTGAACCAGTACAAAAAACATTTTTTCTTCGGGAAAGTTGTTTGTTATCATGATCACAATCACGTGTTTAAGTATTGTACACTAATTACCAGTCACCCTATATAGGATGTTTGGTAGATTGATGCAAAGCCATAAAGTAGAGCTGGTATAAACAATTTATAACCACTTGAACCGGACTTGTCTTAGATGAAGTGTGACTATTTTTTTTAGCAAAATTTGAATGATGTTTGATGACAAGAACCAAAATATTGCAATTAGTTGCAAATGATGGCTAGTTTGAAAGATAAATTGCTTACACAATACTTGGATGAAGTAAATGAAACTAAAATAAAAATAAATAATGTATTTTTCAACCTGGCCATTATTTGCAAGTACATAACTAAAAAAAATTTTGCTTTTGTCATCAAAAACCACACAAATTTTGCTTAAAAAAAATAGTCACACTTCGCCCAAACAAGTTCGGTTTAAATAGTCATAAATAGTCTATACTAGCTCCGCTTTACGGCTTTACGTCGATCTACCAAACACTAATATTAATTTTGTTAGTAAAGTTTGTGTGTCTCTAATTTAAAAACTTTTTTTCATTTAGTATTTGACGACGGTGATATAACAACGTTGCGACGGTCGGCATTATGTCTAAAGAGCGGGCGTCATTTCAACGAGAGTGAAACATTGGACCAGCTACCTCTGACACATCCAGAACACTTTTCTACTCCTGTGATAGCGGGCCGAAGGGGGAGACGTGGAAGAGCTCAGTATGTTGACTTCCAAAATATAATTAATTAGTTACTTTCAAAGATTCAGTTTATTTTAATTTTAATCCCACTTTGACTGAATACTAATTAGACAGCTAGGGGAATATTGAATAGAGTTTAATTAATACCAAAGTGCGCCACTGGTATTAATACGGCTCATTTTTGCAGGCTATATTTAATCATTCAATTGGTTGTTATGATGGCTATGCTTAAAACGCTTAGCATATCAAACTAGTTTTGAGGCCGCCACTGTATAATATTAGCACCTCTCCATAAGTTGACAGCCTGGTCTGCTATGTTGATGACGTTAGAACCATTCAGGAAACAGACTCAGTGCTGTTTCCTTAATCATCATCCTCCTGTCTTCATTGGTTGCCACACAACATGTCTTTTCTTATACACCATAATCAACCGTCATCTTAGTATTCACTTCCTTTCTAACCATGTTTTATTATTTATTTTTCATTCATACTGCCCATCCATTGTTTCTTTGGTCTTCACTTTTTCATACTAAAATCTTTTTCCTGAGATGTACCTCATTTCTCTACATCTCATGCTCATACTATGGTAACCAATATCCAAAAAATATGGATATAGTATATAAACACATCTGCCTACCTCTTTGGGTAGTACAGGCATGATGTAATGTTTTTTGCTCGATCACCAGCGCCACAGTTTTCATCTTTCATACTCAGTTCAAATTCTATTGTTTTCCCAATCAATTTGTTTGGCAAGGTCTGATGAGAGTGAAGGCTCTGGTTCGGGGCGGCGCGTGAAGGCCGACGTAGAGCCTCACGTGGGGCGCGTGGTGCTGGTGGAGGCGGGAGGGGGGGCGGAGCGGCGCCGCCCGCACCAGCCCGCCTTCCCCGCGCTTGTGGTCGCGCCCACCGCGCAGATCAAGGTCAAGGAGGACTACCTCGTGCGCTCTTTCAAGGATGGCAGATAGTTAGTATATTGGTTATCACGTTTCAGTTATTGGGGACCTTGGACCTTTATTTGATGAGACTTTCTAAAAAGATTGCCCATTTTTAACATGTAATCCATATAGGTAAATGTGAAACGTAGCCTGCGTCATCCTGCGCGTGAATTGTTTGTGTAGATCTGTGGTTATAGTAAATAAAGTTGCAGATTGTTTTTGCAGTGCACATGGTTTTGTTAGTTGTAACATTTGGTACACATACAGTGTGAGTTAATGAAACAATGCTTTGCAACTTTTATTTACCATGAATACCAGCACTATCCTTGTCCTAATAAAAAGTAAAAGAAATATTTTACGTAAAAAATACGAATATTACTGTTGTCATCAGTTATACGGTGCCGAAGAAGGAAGCTCGCGAGTTCCGTAAGGGCAGCGCGCCACTCGAGTGGGCCGGCGTGGACGCCGCTCTGCAGTACCTCAACAACGCCGTGCTGCCACCACATTGGGACAGAGACGCGCTCTTCAATGAACCTAGGAACACTTCCGATGATGTATGTAACCCGAAACACTGAAATTTTGGTTCAATGCTCTAGTTTTTACATATCTACACCCAAGATGAAAATTAAACTTTATTATTTTGGGTCATAGCACTTTTTATATTCCGAATTGTTGCAAAGCTACACTGGAAAGACTAAGCAGTATTTCATGTGATGCGTAAGCATAATCATTTACAATGTCCTCTTTGGTGGAACCCAGGCTTCCTGTCTGTAAGAAAGAGTTATATAGTTGTCATGTGGTGGACACAGTCACATCTCTTTGAACTTTGGTTGTGGGAAATAGCTTTCTTACTATGTTTTCCAGGCAGGCTCTTTGGAATATCACTTCTTTACATTCATTCACAGAGTTCAGACGATGAGCCACGTGAGGAGAAGGACCACTTCGTGGCACAATTGTACAAGTTCATGGATGAACGCGGTACGCCGCTCAACAGGAACCCCACCATCGCCAACAAGGATATAGACCTGTACAGACTGTTTAAAGTAAGTTTTGTCATCTAAATAGTGTACATTATTCATAACCGTCAAAATGCAGAACTGACCTAGGTCGGTCGTAAGAACCTTTGTCTGTATGTGAGAAAAGTGTGACAATAACGTCGTGTGCCTGAATGTTCAGGCACACGCAGTTTTTCGATGTGCCACACAGTAGTATAAACTACGCTCAAAATTCACTTATCGGTAGGATACTAAGTAATTTTAACAATAAATTCTCTCATCTTGATATATTTAACTCCAAAAAAGGCTTATTTAAGAATCTATTAATAACGTCTGTAAATGACGAACTGACTAATAAATCAAAACATAACAAAACAAAATAATTTTAATTGCATAGTAGGTATACACGGGTATACACACGATCCTCACACACCTGCAACTCCTCACACACTCACCTACACTGTACACCTAACAATGCTTATGGCGCTAGCAGTTAAATTCTGCATTATGTATGTCTGGTTCTGCTGCATGTATTTATAGCTATTGAATTGTAAATCCGTAATTGGCTGTAAACCAGTTTATATTCTAAGATGAATTGTCAAAGAGCTGTGGATTTTGTAAATAATAAATAAATAAAGTCTTAATGGTCAGATATAATTGTATATCCGACTTTACAATTCAATGTTACATTATACTCTACTATTTAAAGCCTGGTTTTAGAGCAATCAAAAATGTCATGTTAAAGTTGCCGTGAATGGTTAACTTAATTATTGACAGCCAATCAGATCACTTGACGTACATTTGTTTGATTCTGACACGTTGATTATAATAGGGTATTTTACTCGATACGAGAAAAAAACTATACATATGTTATTGAGACAGTTTAGGCATAAAGCAGTCGGAAAATGTAAGTTTTAGTTCATAAAATAACAAAACAAATTTTTAAATTCAATTCAAAGTTTTCAGTATTTTTAATCTGTTATAAAACACCGTGAAATAGTAGCGGCCATGTTATTACGCCATACGGCTGTGTAAACAAAAAATTGTCAACTGTCAGTCAACCGATTGGCGTATTATAGGCTTTGTACTTTTATTATGTTCGTAACCAACGTATTTTTTTCATTATTACACCTATTACAAAATATGGTTTTAATTATTTTTAAATGATATACAATTATCATATTTAATATGAGCTCATTTGATACAAAACGAACTGACGTCATTTACGCTTGGCAATATGGCGTCCAGTAAGAGGCGTTTTCGTCAAACCACGCGCGAAATTTGAAAGAACAATGGCAGCCACCCATACATTGTTTTAGTTGAGATTAAATTCCTACGTCTTTAAATGAAAAATATCTTATTTAATTCAGCATCACTTTCTGAATTAGTTTGTGCAAGATTTTTTGTTCAAGAAGGCCGAGAATAATAGATATTCAGTCATGAACTTTTGTAGGTTATGTCTATGGTAACTTTTATATTCCAAATTGAGGAAGTAAAAAGGCAATATCGCATTAGTATTTTCTTTACCTAGTTAATTCAGAATGAAATGTCTTGTAAAAATATTGTTTAAGGTTGGTAATCCCAGTGGTTATAAATACTCTTTGGCCTTACCTTATGTATACAATAGGTATCTACTACATGTATACATCGATCATATCGTTTTTACTCTGTGCACAGATCTGTCTATGACTCTGTGTCAATTACCAAGCAATTGTTTTTAGATTTGGGTTACTAGTCTTTTTGCTAGTTATTAATCGAAACTAATTGATTTATTTTTATACCACAGTATTTTTACATACCTGCAAGAAACCTACACTTGGAAATAAACTGTATTCATTTACTTACTCCGTTTAATTGTAATAACAAACTAAAACTGATTACAATACTTTAAATGCTTTAAGTACTTACTGTCACTTGGCAGAATAAATATAAAATGGCAACACTAAATGTTAATGAAAAATGAAATAAGTTTTCATTTAACATAATTTTTTTATCCGGCCCTAACTGGTTGATGTGATACTTTGAAAAATCATAGAAAAATAATGTAAATTCTTTCGTATGTAAGCAGGCCCCTCTTTCCCACTGGGCACAATGGGCACGTGCCCAGGGCCCCGCGGTCGACAGGGGCCCCCAATTGCCAGATCACCAAACGATAACCAATATCTTATAATTTAAAAAAAAAAAATATTTTGATAAAATCGAACGGTAAAAATAAAAATACAATTTAATGGTGCACTGTAACTACATCGTTTTGAATAAAAATAATCAGAGAACTAGTTTTTCATATAATTAAAAAAAAAACTCTGTAAGAAACCCTTCTAAAGTAAATCTATGCTCTTTGAGTGAATTTAATGATTGGAAACACACTAATCATATAATTTTAACACATCAAAATAGCCCAGTAAAACTATGATGACTTGTCTGGCACAAAGTAAAGCGGTTGGTAGATTAGATAAAGACTTCTCAACATCAAAAAGAAGTGGATTCCTGGAGAAATGTACTTAGACGGATTGTAGCTGTTGAAAATTAGTAGTAAATTTTTGGCATCGAGAGGGCTTCCGTTTCGCGGTGACAATGAAATCCTAGGAGCTTCCAACAATGGATATTATTTAGGATGTGTGGAGTTACTGAGTGAATTTAATCCAATATTTACAGATCACTTAAAAAAGATTTGGGAATCCTGGAAAACGTAAAATTTCTTATTTACTTATTTAGCAGCAAATATCTGTAATGCATATATTGACGAACAGGAATAACAGGTCCTAAAAAAAATTAATGAAGTAAACCCTTGCAGACATTACTGACAGACAATCGACCTTAGAGAAATTTAATGCCCCAGACATCAAAATTTCAGGCAAAAGTTCTTTACATCTCCTGGGTTCTCCTATTTTGGAAGATAGTTTTTCACTTTTTATTGAAGAAAAAATTAAACACTAATGATATTTATATTTATATAACGAACTGGACGGATTCCTTCAAAACTGGTGTGATGAGGCCCAGGATCGGAAAAGATGGAAGGCATGGAGGGAGGGCTTTGCCCAGAACAACTTCTGGGCAAAGCCCTCCCTCAACAGAGGCAGCTAACAAAAAAAAAATTATATGTATATTTCGGATAGACTTTCCAAAATTAATCTACATTCGACTTTTACCCTCATTAGATGTTGTTGTTTTGGCCCTAATTGTATATACTACCTCCGCTCTTCATCTTTGTGGAAGCAGCCACACCTCTTGGACCTAATTGATCAAATTAATAAAAGTACTTTAACATCAATTTTGAATGTGGCCCTGGATGACCGAGCGTGGCTACAAACCACACTACCCATTCGTTTTGGTGGTCTCAGCGTCCGCAAAATTTCCAGTGTCAGATTACCGGCGTTCCTGTCCTCTGTCCACCGCACCGAAAAGTTAACCTATTAAAAATTATCCCCATCACTGGTCTACTTTGAAGTGCCGTTCTTGACTGATGCGGTGATCGCCTAGAAAGTGGCTTGCCCAGATACAGATCGACCCGTGAAGCTGTGAAGCTGTCGATTGCCTCGGACACCATGGCCTATCCTGCAGTAGGAGTGCAAGCCATTATTGAAATCCTCCGTGGTGCTCTTGCCATCGCCGGGGTGTCTGCTATTTTAGAACCCAATTGTTTAACACGCGACGATGAGAAGAAACCAAATGGGATAACCATAATGCCTTGGAACTTGGGTAGGCCTTTGGTGTGGAACGCAACTTGTGTCTACATCCTTGCGCCATCTCATCTTCTTAGCACGACGTGTAGTACTGGGGCGGCTGCTGCAGGTGCCAAAAACCCCAAACTGCGCAAATATAATAACCTTCTTGGAAGCTATATATTTGACCTGTTTGGGGTGAAGACCATGTGGCGGTCATGTGGTTCGAGTGCCCATCTTGTTTTTCGGGACATCGCCAAGCGGCTGATCGACTCTTCATGTAATCCAAAGGCTGGTCTATTCTTGGGTCAAAGAATTAGCATTGCCATACAACATGGCGTTTACAGCATTTACAGCCTAGCATTTAGGTTTAAAAAAAGTTGTCAAAAGTATTTCAAAAACCCGATGGTCAGCCCGAGCTGATGCAGTAAGCGCCTTGGATTAAAGTCATAAACAAATTATAACTCTGATGCTAAAGACGATAAAACTAGAGACGACGCTCTTAATCTGTTCTGAAAAATGGGAAACTTTGAATTTATTCTAATATTTCTAGGAAATTTGGAGCTCAACCTATATTGGAAAGAAGAGACCAACAAGTAGATAATTATGTTCAGAAAGAAACAATAACACTAGACGTTGTAACAAATTTGTTTACTTCACTTAATGATTTTGTTATTTACCTCAGGGATAAATTTGATTATCGAATCGTCCGCCAAGGAACAAAAACCCAGAATCTGACTACAAGGACCTATCTCAAAGAACAAGACAAGTCGTAGAAACTCACGCCAGTTTTTTGATGGCGCCGTCATTTCAACTGAACGGAAGAGTGAAATTCGAAGTACAAACCTTGCTTCCCATAAGTTTATTTTTTTGCTTAAAGACCATAGCTACATTTTGATGAGTTGAGACAAAGTTGCAAAGAATTACCTGAAATCTGTTATAAACACGTTAATATGAGAAAGAGTTGGATATTGAATGTATGCATTTAACAGAACGCTTGAAAATTGTTCATAGTGAAAATGAAGGGAGAAAGAATAGTCTATTGTAAATATAATTATCATATTTTAAAAGGAAACAAAATTGAAGTCATTTCCAAATGTAGAAATCATATTGAGTATATTTTTAAGCATGATGGTAACTGCAGTGGGGAGACTTCCTTCTCCATATTAAAAATAATAAAAAAGAATGAAGAAGTGCAATGCTTCAAGATAAATTAACCAGTTTGTAGCTAATGCTCATGTAAGTGAAGAAGTGGTTAAAGATTTTGTCCATCTCAAATCTAGAAGGGTAATAAATACAAATCTTTCCTCTTTAATATTAGTGTCGATTTATTGTCATTGTAGATAAATAAAAATAGATCTAAAACTTTACTTATCTACTTTCTTTGTATATACTAACAAAATAGTGCTCTGTTTAGAGTTTAGGTCATAGGGGCCCCATTATCATATTGTGCCCAGGGCCCCCAATAGGTTAAAGACGGCCCTGTATGTAAGTCACTTTTAGACGCTCAAATTTAAGTCCTACGTTTTCGCCATTGTTCTTTAAAATTGAGATGCATTTTTTATGGCACATATCGATTGAATAAAAATTTGGTGTTTTTTTTGGTGGCATATTAGCCCTACAGAATTTCATTAAGACACTTTTCAGAAATGCGTGTAATACCCTATTGTTCTAGAAACCGGGTGTAAGACGAAAATCTGACTTAATACTGATTCTCTTATCATTTTTTTTTTTATCAGGTTGTGGAGAAGCTGGGTGGCTACAACAGAGTAACAAACCAAAACCAATGGAAGACCATTGCCGACAAGATGGGCTTCCACCCAGTCACTACTAGCATTACTAACCTTTGTAAACAGGCTTACAAAAAGTAAGTAATTAAACTTTGTATTGTTTTATGATAACATTATGCAAAGAATCAAAGGAGTTTTGAAGGCATAAAGGCGTGAGTTGTGTTTAATTCCACAGTCTCACTTTACTATTTTACTGAATTTGTGATATGATTGACTGTAGCACCGTTAGCCAGTGCTTTACCACAACGTTAATTTCAAGACGTTTGTGGTGCAATTATCAAATTGTTTTCTGCCCCTCGTCATGGAAGAAGACTTGGCCGCAGGACGTCGAGTTCCGTCGGACAAGTACCATAGGACAGCACAAAGACAATAGGGTACTTTACTCTATTCGAGAAAAAATCTATAAATATGTTATTGAGACAGTTTAGGCATAAAGCAGTTGGAAAATGTAAGTTTTAGTTCATAAAATCACAAAACAATTTTTTAAGTTCAATTCAAAGTTTTCAGTATTTTTAATCTGAAAACACCGTGAAATAGTAGCCCAGCGGCCATGTTAATTACGTCGTACGGCTGTGTAAACAAAAAATTGACAACTGTCAGTCAACCGATTGGCGTAATATAGGCTTTGTACTTTTATTATTTTCGTAACAAACGTATTTTTTTCATTATTACACCTATTACAAAATATGCTTTTAATTATATACAATTATCATATTTAATATGAGCTCATTTGATACAAAACGAACTGACGTCATTTACGCTAAGCAATATCGCGTCCAGTAAGAGGCGTTTTTGTCAAACTACGCGCGAAATTTGAAAATTTAAATTTTTTATTCATTTTTATGGCACATATCGATTGAATAAAAATTTAAATATAAACACATAATATGTACAATGCTCACAGGGCAACAAAAAACTCGTCCACATCGCTGTCAACGGGACACATGCCCAACAGGCTGGCAGCGTTGCCACGTTGTATGGCAATGCTGATTCTTTGACCCAAGAATAGACCAGCCTTCGGGTCACGTGAAGAGTCGACCAGCCGCTTGGCGATGTCACGAAAATTTTTGTGTTTTTTTTGGTGGCATGGTGTAATACCCTATTTAGTGCAAAGCGCATGCAGCCTGAAATAAATGAATTATTATGATTTACAAAAGACTGCGTATCGACAGGTTTCTGCATAGTTACGAGGACTTCTACCGTAAGCTGGGCGTGACTTTAGTGGCTCATCCACGTGGGGCCCGCACCCCGCCCGCCGGCCGCTCGCTCATCCGCGACCGTGACCGGCAGCCGCCCGCCTCCTCTTCCGCTTCAAGCTGCTCTACGCCCACACCACCTGCGCCACAGGTAAATCAGTATAAATATTAGTACTACCGTACATAGCGATGCCCTGGCTGGAGGCCCTAAAAAAATCACTTTTTAAGGCACCACAGGATTGTTCGGTTAAGCAGTCAACAATCTCAAGGTTGAACTGCGAGATGCCATTTAATAGAAAAAAAAACAGCAGCGACACGCCCCGCCTCCCTCCGAAATACTGTTCCTTGCCTCTTCCCGCCTCGAAGGTGCTGTCAAAACTGCTTTTATAATTCTCGCGGCGCGTAGACACGCACACACGCACGTATTTGTACAGTATGTTATTTTGGTAGTAGTGTAGGTAATTAAATCGTTTTGTTTGCATAGAGTGTCGTAACTGACCGTATGCTCATTCGCAACCGTGACCTCTTACAAAATTTTACGAATCCCTAAGCTGTTTCTAACTTTCGTAAATGGTACGTATCTTCCATGACCATGACTGAATTGACATTGATTGCAGCGGGGAAAGGACAAAGATTCCGACAAAAGTGAAACGGACAAGAGCGAGAAAAGTGAGAAAGATGAGAAGCCGGAGAAATTAGAGAAGATGAAGGAGAAGGCCCGCACCAGCGACGGAGAGGACAGCGCTGACAACCAACCACTTATTATTACTGCTCCCAAGTATGTATACTAGTCAATAAACGTTTTATTACATAGAGATAATAATAATATTTTTTTGTCTAAAAGTAAACGTCTTATGCCGTCAGCACGACAGATGAGAACGTTGATGGCCAGCATATGTTATACATATTCTTTTACATACTTAACTTATGATTTCATTCAATTAACAGAGTAGACAAAGAGAAAGAAAGGGAAAAAGAGAAAGAAAAGGAAAAAGAAAGGGAGAAGGAGAAAGAAAGAGAAAAAGAGAAAGAGAAGGAAAAAGAAAAGGAAAAAGATAAAGAAAAGGAAAAAGAAAGAGAAAAAGAGAAGGAGAAAGAAAGAGAAAAGGAGAAAGATAAAGAGAAGGAGAAAGATAAGGAAAAGGAGAAAGATAAAGAGAAGGAGAAAGATAAAGAAAAGGAAAAAGATAAACATAAAAGCTCAGCGTCTACTAGCACGAGTGAGGAAAAAGAGAAGGTCGTTTTGAAGCCTCGGTCGCAGTCCAAAGGACGCACCATCACGCCCGTCCGTACCGACGGCCATGACAAGAGGACGCCCAAGAGACGCCCCTTATCTTCCAAGAGTAAGTACATACAATATTTGTTTTGTCGTCTCATTTATTTATTTATTTTAACTGAAGGTTTAAAGGCGGAAATAAAGTCTAAAGCATTCTCTACCAGTTAACCAAAGGTGGTAAAATATAAAGATAACATGGCAGGTGCAAATTATTAAGCGAGTGTAAAACAACAAAATTAAAAAAAAATAATAACTTTATAAACAGATATTGTAAATTATTCTAAAACATACGAAGCAGTTATCATCCCCATGAAGGTTGGTGCCTAATTAAAGTAAAGTTAGTGGTTATAAAGTTTTTCTTCGATACATCACTGACTCACAAGTTTTTCTAGGCGAAGGTATGAGTGCGGGGACGTCTCGAGCTTCTCGGCGACCGCATGTTTCAACAGACAGCGACAGTTCTGGGCGTGCTTCGAGGTAAATTAACATTTATAATAAACAATCTTAATTTTATTTAAAACTACATTTTATATATTAGATTTAAACACATTATATTTTTTTTTATTAAAACAAATGTAGCATCAGTGGCGTTATTTAGTTCTTCAAAGTTGCAGCTTAAAAAAGGCCTTCTAGTGTCTAAATGTCCGTAATACTTATGGCTTGGCTTATAAAATATAAGCTTATAAGATACTGTTAAATCTCGTACTCTTACAGTCACTTTGACATAAAGTGATAGTGACAGCACTTGAGTAGCGTTTGAGTATTTGGCTAATACACACTAGAAAGCTCAAATTCATATTTTATATTGAATGGACAATCTGCAGTATAGCTATGCGAGATAACTATACTAACGCTACACGGGAATTTAACCCGTATAGTAAGGTTGTTAAGAGCGATATTAGCGAGCGAAGCGTAGCGGGAAGTATGAAGGCGAAAGGCGTAGAAATGAATATTATTATTTTAGAAGAAAGATGAAATGATTATATTATTATGAGTAAAAGCAATAGATACAAAGAGTGGCACTAGCAACTTAATACAATTCAAAACAATATTATTAGCGCGTCGCGACGGTTAAGCAAGCTAGTCACAAGACGACTGATGTCCGTGGGCCGGCGCGCTCGCAGGTGGAGTCTCGATCACGCTATCGCCCGGCCGCCTCAATACAAACTTCACGCGCCCGTACCGTACCTGCTCCACGTGTAAGGCCTGTGCATTCGCAATCGATGACAAACAAGACATCACCTGATTTGTGTGTGTGGTACAGAATCATAAGCGGCAGCGGTTTTCTGGATGTTATAGGTGGTGGTCTAAATATGTTCCGCCACATATTTATGAATTATATTTATTATTTATTGTCTATGGAACCAGTTTTCTGAAATAAATGAATTATTATTATTATTTCGTTTCATCTATGAAACGAATGAGACCTTTAAATTCTATGTTATTCTTCCGAATAAAAAAAAGGGTATGCATAACGCAGGATAAGCACGTACATGTTATATATGTGTAGATGCGGCCCTATAAAGAAGATGCAGAGCCGTCGCAGCCAGAGCGCAAACTCTGCGAGCAGCGGCAACACTATTGCCTCCAATAGCAGCAAACGACCGCGGAAGAGAAAGAACACAGAGTGAGTTCATGTGTATTTTATAGGTTTCACGTCAGGAATATAATCATTCTAAAATATTGGAATGATAAGAAAATAACTCCTTGTAGCTGGAATGGTCTACTACTACTATGGTCAATGCGACTTCATTTTGAGACACCAACCAAAATCTAGACATGCCTTAACACGTCTGTTACCTATTCGAGACCACCGTCATACATCGCCGAATTGCAGAACTTACAATATATTAGACAAAAATGAAATATACACATACAAAACTAAATTTTTTATCTCTGACTTTGTCTTTGGATTTAATCCGTAATTTATTCGTGCTTATGCAACCTTCTTTCTCAAACTCGCAGGCCATCAACAAATGAACCAACGCCAAGATCTGGAGTATCAAACGTGAAGGCTCAAGTGGGTGACAAATTGAAAGTGTACTATGGACCTACCCAGTCCGAATCTAAGGTAAAAGTACGAAACAAAAAAACTGTTTTATTTTTTTTAGTTATTAAGTTTGAATGTTTTCTCTACTTATAAAAGATAAAGGCTCATGACTTAGTAAAAACCGTACCAATCGATCGGGGTTAGGCTATGCTTACCTCGGTAAGCACGTAAAGCTGTTGGTCTCGGCTGTCATTCGTAGATCTTTGACAGTCGTTACGGGGAACTAAAAGCCAAAAATGTGACAACCAGCCTTACCAAGAGGCATTGTGTTACAAAGTAGGTAACTGGGTTGTGGGGGTCACATAGGTAGGGTTTCCATGGTCAACACTAGTGTTCACCTGCATCCGGTTAGACTGGAAGCCGACCCCACTATTGTTTGGAATAGGCTAGGCTGGTGGGGGGTTTGCAGGTTTGCTCTACTTATAATGACCTTCTTATTAATCTATTGAATTCAAGGGTGGGTGCGGTACGTAAAACCCTGGTTCGGGTAACAGATCAGGCCAGGAATTAATTCATTTTAAAGTAATTAAATGTAATGTAAAAGCAAATGTAATGTATCTGATTCAATGTGTGTATATGTAACATCTTTTAGCAACATCAATATAAAATCAATTACTTCATACATTTATGTTCGCAACTCTGCAAAATTAAAAGAACAGATTATTTACCGCGATTTCATAATGTCATTATTTTTTTTACTAGTACTTCCATAAAGTACGTCTCGCGTTTAACCTATAACAAAATATGCGCAGTGATCGTTGTGTGCGTAGATTGATCGTTGCTTGCTACCGCAGGTGACGTACGAGGCGAAGGTGATCGATAAGACAGCGACCGGCGACTTGCTGCGAGTGCACTACACCGGCTGGAACACGCGCTACGACGAGTGGATCAAGCCGCAGCGCATCGCACTCAACGTCACGCAACACGAGCAGCGCAACAAGAAGGTATAAATACGACATAGATGTGTGGCGGAGGGAAAAAGCTAAAGTCCCCGCCACGAGAAGCTATAAATTTTGTAAATAAAGAATTTCTACTAAGTTACGTAGCGGCAATCAAATCAACAAAAATAATGCCAAATTAATCAACTCAAAGTAACATACGTATAATACGAAACAGCAAAGCAATTTCACTTAGTCGGGTTATATTTGAGCGATATAAAGCGCTTTCGTCTGAAGTTTTGTGGTACAATCGACTACAAAGAGATGTATACCCCCTAAAGTTACAAATACATGTACCCATTTAAACAAGTGTACATACTTTGTTACAAATTATTGTACACATGAAACATGACGCATATATGTATTTACTCGATGTGCCTAATTAATGTAAACAGCAAGATGGACACTGTAATGTGTACGCTCTCAAACAAATTAATGTATTCACACTAGTTACAAAAAAAAATGTATACAAGATACGTTCTAATTTTAAATTTCAATAAAATTGCTTTATGATTCAATAGTTCACATTTTATCTAGGTCCAAATAATGTTACTTAAGTTTAGTTTCTGTATGAAAAAAAAACAGGTTGAATAGAAAACACCTTCTGTTTATGAGTCGAGTGAGAGAAAAATAATGTAAATAAGTGGCGAAAATAATTTGTAATTTTGTAAGTCAACTTCGATAAACAAATGACACGCCAATGACGTCATGCACGAAATGAAAGAGAAAACAAGTATTCTCGCTTTATTCTAAAATTTAAAAATAGAATATTAGACCTGTATACATATTATTGTAACTAAATATGAACACATTAATTCGTTTCAGAGCGTACACATTACAGTGTAATTTTAGCTGTGTACATAAAATTGGCACATTTGATAGGAACATAAATTTGGCATACATCATGTCTACTAGTATTTGTAACAAACAATGACGACATCATGAATGGATACATATTTTTATAACTTTCAAAATGTAAACATATTTTTGTAGTCGACTGTACAGACAGCGTCATCAACTGCTAACCCCCTATCCGAAGAAATATTAATACATGCGGGGTAAGCAGTTGATGACGCTGTCTGTACCAGAACGCATCTGACTGAACTCTAAAAGGTTGCGAACCGCTGAATGTGTGTTTACAAAATGTATATCTTCTCGTGACGGGAACTTTAACATGAAATATACAACATTTTACATAAAAAATAAAAAACGAGTTAAATATAAGAGTTGACGCCTTCCCATTACGAGCAGCGCCGCCATTACGTTTACATAGAAGTGAGTCTGTGTCTTTTACTGAGCCACAGGCGCATTTACTAGTAGATATGATATCACTGAACGTAGCCCATAGCACATGTAGTCGCATATACGCTTCGCTATAATAGTTGTAGTTTTATAAAAAATACATCTCAATTATGCGACTGTAATGTCGCATTTACCCTGTGAATAGATCTGATGAATGTTTACTAGTTTACACCATTCCTATACTGTCGTTTCCACAGTTCCACAGTACTTATAAGGTTGTGAAACAGCTTTACTGTTGTTATTATTGTCATCTAGCCAAACTCATTCTTTTTTTTCTATCTTCTCGGCGAAATACATAGGTATATTATAATAATTACTCACAAAATACAGTATTTAATTCACTGTATCCTCCATTTATTTTCAGGGCTCTGGTATGAGTAGGAGAGTCAGGAGTAAGAGGACCGAAGGTACGCACATTATTCTCTGTTTCCAAATATCGATCATACTTTTTAGGCTTATTGCACTACTAACTTTTAAATTGATTTTTAAACTATTTCTTGCAGAGTCGTCGGCACGGTCAGATTCAGATAGCGACTCGGATAGCGATAATGACGTCGACGTCAAGAGGACGCCTAAGAAGCCCGATGACAAATCAAGCTCAAAAAGTAAAGTAACCTGCTAAAGCTTGAGGCCGCACTGCGGTTTTTTACCGCGTGTAATCACTGCACAACCGCTGAAGTGCACGCACTACGGTACTATTGTCAGCCGCCGACAAAACACCGCCAGTGCGTGAACTTACATTGATTTCTTTTTTTTTTCGTTACAACTTCGCGCATTTGCGCCGCAGTGTGGCTTAGTGCTAATATGATTCATAAAAAATACCTTTTTTTTTACTTAAACGTGTGGCTTTATCCACAGCTCCGTCAAGGTCCAAAGATGTGAAATCAAGCGACAGTAACAGTTCAAGCAAGCCGCGAAAAAGGCCCGTGCGGACGGTATCGACGCCAACGTCTGTATCGCCGCCCAAAAAGACGCGTCCCAACGCCGGTCACCAAGGTCGGGACTACGACCTTAACGAGATACGATCCGAGCTCAAAGGACTACACACTGTCAAACAAGAGCCCGATGACACCAAACAAGGAGACGACAAGGATTCCCCGCCTCCCGCACCCCCCGGCACCACCCCGCCCGAACCCATGCAGCAAGACAAACAAGCCGAAGACGTGTACGAGTTCAAAGAACCCGAACCCTTCGAACTAGAGCTGCACGATGAGAAGAAAAAACGCACTCATCGTATTTTCGACGACATTTCACCTAGTAAATATACATCTACTTTGTCTAAGTCATTGAGTGAAGAAATTTCAGAAGATCCCCTGCGACCGCGGCCTTCGTCCCTTAGATCCCCGTCCTTATCTCCCTTTAGAGATTTCGGTGTGAACCGGGACGGGAGCCGACAGAGTCCTGAGGACGATTCTAAGGATGTGTTCTCACTCGACGATGATTCCTTCCCAGGCGATGGCAGCTCAGGACCCACCTTTGAAGGCTTTACTCCGGCTAAGAATCAAGAAACATACTCAAAGAAGAGCAAAGTGTCAAAGCTGAGGGAACTTATAGATGACTCCCCAGATAGTCCAGCAGACGATGAGCAATCCTCAGATGATGAACCAGAAGATATTACAATAAAAGAAGAAACAAGAAATCCAACTCCAGTACTACCAGTCATTGAAGAACCTAAAACTCCGGAAACTGTTGCAAATAATGAACCAAATGAACCAGAACCTGTATCGCCCGTAAAAGAAGTAATAGAAGTGAAGGAACAGCCTAAAGAAGATGTTCCCGAGCAGCCTAAAACACCGCCTCCACAAAAGAAACCTGATACTTCACCTGCCAAAGCGGTCATACAATCTACTGCGAACACGAATCCAACGCCTACTATTACTATCACTGCGGCAAGTACGTCAGAACATAAAGTAGAAAATATAGAAAAACCAAAGAAAGAGGAGCCTACACTTCTCACTGTTGCTATACCTATCTTAGAACACAAAGAAAATACCCTCAAGATAAAAATTGAAAAGAAATTGGATCCTGTGCCAGTGGAGCCTGCTATTTTGAAACTGCAGCCGCCGTCCAGTCCAGTGATCGATACAGAGGAAGACAAATCGGAGCCGGACAGTCCCGCGCGAATCGACGTGCTGCCGGAACCGCCGCCAGGCTTCCTGCTGCAGTCTGAGGGACCTAAGATAGCGGAAAAACTGCTCAAGGCCATCAGCAGCGCTAAGAGGTTGTCTATGTCTCCCCCACCCAACGACGACCGCCCGGTCACGCCGAAGACGGACTCAATTAAGCTGATTAAACCCGAAACTAAACTATCGCCGATATCTCCCGAGCAGGGAACTGTAAAAGCAGAGTCGATGAAGCCTTTAGTTAAGAACGAGGCTATAAAGAGGGCAACACCACCGGTCAGTACAGAGACGATATTCGGGGAGCCGTCAAACTTGATCGAAGTGAAACGTGACATGCTCGATGTTAAGAAGGTGAAACCAGATGAAGGGGCGGTGCCTCGGCTGCAGAGTCCACTGAATATTCTGGAGCGGCGTAAGAGCGTGGCCGAGTTACCGCTGAGCGTGCCCGGTAAGAACAACAAGGTGCTGAGCGACACTATACAGAAGCTGTCGAGTCAGATCAACCAGTCGGCCGCCGCCGCCGCCGCTGCCGTGCCGCTGCCCTTCCCCAGTGACGAGCGTACGGACTCCAGCGACTCGGATGACTCTGACAGGAGGTAAGCTATGTGATGCAAGTAGTAGTAGTAGTATGACGGGCTGGTGTCCGCATCTCCACGACTCAGCGCGTATTTTGCGTACAGGTGGGAAGTAAATCATTCGACCCCACCCCAGCTCCCCAAGAAAGGCCAGCAGCGCCTTGACGTCGCTGGCGATCTCCCGTAGGTTACCTGGGTTACCGAAGTAGTTTGCCCTGTATTACGCAACCTCAGGGCAGTTCAGAAGCACATGGGCCGCTGTCTCGACCGCCCCCCATGCAGGCTCTGCACAGAGGGCTGTCTGTGACTCCTATGACAAAAACATGTTTATTGAAAGACCTATGGCCAGTTATGGCGGCTGTGACCACACGTAGCTGTTGTTTGGGCAGTCGGAGGGCTTGCCTTGTGAAGTGGCCCTCAATCGCAGGAAGAGCCTCCTTGGCCTGCCTGCACTCGCCATGCTCGGTCCACAGTCTTTGGTGTAGATCCTTGGTACGTTTTCACTATGGTGCGTAGGTGACCGAAGGGGATTGGCACTATGGGTTCCGGACCCACCACGCTTGTACTCGACCCCCTTCTAGCGAGCTCGTACGCAGCGTCGTTATCGCGCGACCCGCTTTGTCCTTTGATCCATTGAATGGTTGTATCATTGAGAATACCCAACTTGTTCAGTCTTTGACGACATTCAGCCATGCTGTCCAACAATATGCGAATTGGTTGTTCTACTACCTGCCTGTTTAGTATATCTGAGGCCGCCAAGCAGATGCCCATGCACTCGGCCTGGAACACTGTTGTAGGCACCCAGCGGCGTTGCTATATGTATGTTGAGGTCTTCCGAGAAAACGCCGGCCCCCGTGCCGGTACCTGTTTTAGATCCATCTGTGAAGATCCGCAGCTCAGTCGGGCGAAGGCCCTCGCACCGCCGATCCTCATGCAGTTGGATTTTGTATTTTTTGTCAAATATGAATTGCTTTGGTATCCTGTCGTTAATAGTCCTAGTTATAGGAAACTCCTTACGAAGTTGTAACGCAGTGTGTCTAGTGCTAGTCTTGCTCCGGAGATTTAGTGTCTTTAAGCGTAATGCTGCCGTTGTCGCTTCTTGTTGGATGAATAGGTGAAACGGCGGGAGCCCTAACATGGCCTCCAGTGCTGCCGTCGGAGTGGTCCTCATGCAGCCCGTGGTCGCCATGCAGGCTAGTATTTGCATACGCTGGAGTTTGTTGACGGCTGTGATAAGTTTAGTCCTCGGCCACCATACTACCGACCCATAAGCAATCATGGGGCGGATTACCGCGCTATACAGCCATAGTATTAGCTTGGGGGATAGACCCCACTTCTTACCTATCATTTTCCTACATTGCCAAAAGGTGATGCAGGCCCTGTTTATTTTATCGCGGTAGAACCAACTTGCTGGGTAAAGCACCAATGACGCGCGCCTTGCATACTCTTAACGAAATCGCGGAAAGGCTAGACGTATTTTCCTGTTCTCTGAATGAGTTCACAAAAATTACCTTACATGTGATATGTCGTTAGTATTGTTTTATTGTTTAAGGGCCACGCTACCGATTTGGGGTAACCTGTTATGGTAGTGGTGATGATGTAAAAATAAATAAATGAAATAAATTATTGTCTAGGTGGTTACTCCAGTTTAACTTACTGTCCGAGATGACCCCGAGGTATTGACAAGGCGCCCCGAGGCATGAAAGTGTAACAGAGTTACTAGGTCGTTAAGTCAATTAACAACTTACTGGTTTTCTCTCAAGGTTGATAATCGACAAACTGGTGGTGGACGAGTGGAGTAGCGGCGGGCGCTCGTCGCCTGCGCACCCTACACACGGCGCGCACGGCTCGCTCGCATCGCTCGGCTCGCTCGCGTCGCTCAGCTCGCTCAGCGTGGGAGTTGGAGCGGTTAGCGCGCTCACAGTGGGTGCGCGCGCTCTACACGCCGGGAAGTCCCCTGGCGAATGGAGCGCTGGAGAATCGCTGCTGATGCTTGAAGACGCTTGCAAGAACGAGCGGAAACACAGTACGTACAGTCAACATAAAGAGATAAGTTACCAGAGTTGTCAGATACAGTTGAAGATTTAGTATAATCTGAGGGGATTGGAATAAAATTGAAATTGCACACTTTTAGAACCACAAATTAGTTATTTATAGTGTTAATTATATAATTTTTTAAAAAGTGCTTATGAAGATCTTTCATTACACTTCAAACATTTTAATTTTTAATTACATGTCAGCTGTAAGACGCTATTTTGATTTTTTTTTGTGACGTCACTTAGCCTATAACCACCGGAACATCATGACGCTTCGAATAATAAGTTCATATACGACAAATAGTGTAGCGCACACAGATGCACATAGTACATACATATGTACAAAGACTTGAAATCACAACCCTCCTTTCGGCTTTGCCGTAGTCGGGTAAAATTGACTTTTCAACTTGTTTCCAGGTGCCAGTGTGGTGGTAGCTGGTGGACCGCGGGAAGCATTGCCGACACGCGACGCTCGAGACGCGCGCGAAATTAGAGAAGTGCGAGAGGGACGGGAGATGCGTGAGGTGCGAGAGGGACGGGAGATGCGTGAAGTGCGAGAGGGAAGGGAAGTGCGAGAAGGACGAGACGAAGACGGAAATATTTCGTTACTGCTATGTGAGGAGACCATCCCCGGCTCACCGGCGCCCGACGCCGAGCCCGCGCCTCCTCGCCAGCGACTACACATGCCCTTCGCGTCCGCGCCGCCACACCAACACACCAAAGGTATACAGATACACAGTGTTCGATCTAATATTCATAAAGTACATTCTCGTTAAGAATGCAGTGAGTCATCATTGTCCGTCGGCCTAGCCCCGCCCCCTAAACAATCAAATCTTTTCAAATTACAAAGTCAGTTCACATTGTTCACAATGACAGTTGAAGGCATTGCTCCGAACGCAACGGTTGTGTCCTGTCATTTGTGTTAAGTGATTTAAATTTGGCACTGATGACTCACTGCATTCTTAACGCGAACGAACTATAGTTATAAAGTTGAATGTTGTTCTTCTCCATAGAAACCTACTGTTTGGAACAAGCAACTAGCTGCAACTTTTTGACTGACTGAGTCCTTGACAATTCAAAAGTGACTGTAAATGGTTTATTTGAAATAAATGATTTGAGTTGAGTTGAATTTTGAAAAATGTGTTTAGAGGATGGCAGGCTTTACGACAAAATAAAAATATTTAAAGAATACTCTTGGGTACTTAAAGAGTATCTTCAGGCATTAACAATATTTTTTAAACCCCGTAATAAAAATGAATGTTAAAAGTGAATAGTTTAACGAAAAGCTTGTTATTTCCGTTAATGTCACTTGTCACTTTCTTTTTTTATAAACTCTAAATGGGCAACAAGATAAAACGAAAAAGTGTTATTTTCATTGTGAAATATTTTAATTATGCGGGTGTTTAAAATTATGATAAGTATATCAATCTACTCCTGGTAATGTATTCTCCACATTGGAAAATAGTTTAAACCCTCTGAATTTTATTTTGGTTCATACAGATGAATGTATGGATCTCGCCGTGATTCTTTGTGACACTCCTTTAATTCTTACTGCTGCTATTCAAATAGCAGCAGTAAGAATAAATCAAAATCAAACATATCTCAAGATATTTTTGATTAATTCGAATTAACGATTTTGATCAGTAACGGTAAAGTTTATAGTGCGACGAAGCAGACCAAGTGAGGTCACCCATAGCCGTATTTGGTGGCAAGCTAAAGTTATTATAATGTATGTGCAGAAGAGCGTCGCGCCGGGGCGGGCGGCGCAGGCGGGGCGGGGGCGGAGGCGCGGGAGGGCTGGCCTCGCGCTCGCCCCCTCGCCGACAACACGCCCCCCACCACGCCCGACAGCAGCCTCGACTTGTCTCCTCCGCACAGGTAACTTCACAGTCTAGGCTACGCCATCCTTATGTACTAGTTATGCCTGTTACACATGTAATCTGTGCAAACTGATTTGCGCAGATTTATCGATCGTGTGTATGCTAAATCGTTGCAGATTTCAGACACGTTCATCGATGACACTTTCAATTAATATTAGATAAATCGATTGCGTTTGCACAGTTTTATCGTCGCGTGTGGATGGCACGCCAGTACTTCACGGAGCTCGCTTGTGTGCGCACGCGCGGGTCGCTCTCTTTGCAACATGTCGGATGGAGAAAGAGGTGGACACGGCAAACAACTGCAGAGTTCATGCAGATATAGAGAGCTACAGAAGCCAAACTTCCTTTAGAAGACCAAATTCAGAGATTACCATGATTGCGATAAAAAAAAATGCTGCCTACAACAGATTGTGCGAACTGCCAGATCGTGGAATTCACTGCCCGCCTCTCTATTCCCCGAAACATAAATAATCTGGGTATCTTCAAGGCACGAGTGAACCGGTTTATCCTAGGCAAGCGTGCTCCATCTTAGGCCGCATCATCACTTAAGATCAGGTGAGTTGCGGCCAAACGCAAGCCTAGAACGACATAAAAAAAAAAGACTAGTCGAAAAAATATTTATGCTAATCTTTCGGAGCGAACTTCAACTCATTTAATAAGTTGGTATGAGAAAATAGCTTCCTTTTCATGAGCCAGTCTACACTACACACTCCGCGTCTTTTTTTCTTTAAACGCATAACGAGGCCTAATATAGCAAGTGCGTTGCGTGCGTGAGCTTCTGCGGAGAACTAACGATCGACGTCGATATCGGTGGCGTACACTAGGGACGGTCGATTTACTTGCACAGTCTGAAACCGCTACGATATATCTTTACGTGTGTAACAGGCACTACTCATAAAGCTAACTAAATAATTTTGTTCAAGTATGACTACCACAGAGTTATTATAGTAATATAGTTTTACACTTGAATCGTACAGGGAGCGTCGCATATCTGAGCGGGACAGCCCTTCGGAACGCAAGGAGGACGAGGACGAAGGCCGAGTCAACGATGCGACCGGCCACGACGTTGAAAAGGCACACGGTCAGTTACACTACGTTAAAATGTATTATTATAACATAATGGACTCAGGCGTTTTTGGTTTTTAATGGAACTGCCTAATTTCACTTTGTCTGTCTTAGTCATTGGGAGTTCGAAACCATAACCCCATGCTGGATAAACGAGCAGTCCACCTCATAATTATATTTTATTGTTGAGTAAGGACCCGTGAGGTGTCGGGGCCAGAATAGCACCCACGACGAAGTAAGTATATATACTTACTTCGTGGGCACCCACTCATTTCATCCTAAAGGTGTCGTAGAAGGCGACTAAGGGAAAATCCGGAAGTCGAGCACGGCTTCCGTGTACTTAACAACCTCAATACGATCACCAAGTCGCTTGCCATGCGTGGGGATCATGGCAACCCCCTCCTCCCTTGGGGGAGGTCTTTATCAGACAGGAGGCAGTCCTGGAGACAGTCGAGTGGACGTCTTCCGGATGATGATGTCGAAATAAAAATAATAATATTATGTGGGGACTTTTCACACATGGCCATCTGACCCCAAACTAGGAAGACTCTGTAGGTACTATGGGTGTCAGACAGCTGATATACATACACAAATACATTCATATACAGGGTGAAATTGAATTCATGAGCAAATTTTTAAGGAGTGACTCAGACCACAAACTTGAACACTGTTCTATACAGAAATGCAATAGGTATCTCGGCTAAAATATATGGAACAGTTGTTTTTTATTTCGCGCTGTTTGAGTTGACTCCATAATGAAAGTTGTTCAGGTTCATCGTCTGAGTCACTCCTTAAAAAAATGGTATAAAATAATACAAAAAAAATGTAATTCGTTTAAAGCAGGTGGGGGCCGGTCGCGCAAGGCGTCGGAGAGCTCGGCGGCGGGCGCGAGGCATCGCACGCGTCGCACGCGCCGCGACACTGACGACGCGTCGCACGCACATCACGTGCATCACCCACATCACACGCATCATTCGCATCATCCGCCACTCAAGTACAACTTCTATGTGGAATTAGGTAACTAATTGCTTCTTTTGTTATCATTTATATAGGGTGACTGGTAATTAGTGTACGATACTTAAACACGTGATTGTGTTCATGATAAGAAACAACTTTCCTGAAGAAAAAATGTTTTTTGTACACGTTCACTTTAGGTCACAGGCGTGTGCGCGCGTGAATTTCATACGGCTGTTGTGTTATTGTGATAAAGTGAACCAGTACAAAAAACATTATTTCTTTGGGAAAGTTGTTTGTTATCATGAACACAATCACGTGTTTAAGTATCGTACACTAATTACCAGTCGCCCTTTTACAATGCAAAAAAGTTGTCGCATAATTTTTATGTAACGTCACCCGTGCTACAATCGGGATGAAATCCGATCTTTTCCTGCGATAGTTTCCGATCTTTTCCTGCGATAGTTTCATGAATTTCTAAATGGCACTTTTAGAAACTTCACATAAAGAACATGACACTGCAATTCATGGTCTATGTTCTGCTGTTTGAAATCAGTGAACTGTTTGTCCGCTTGCTTTGTCAATCGCCAGCATCGGGACGGATGACAGCTCACTTCACCTAGGTGTTCACCGAGGGAGATTGTAACAGAATAGCACTGCTGAATACTTATTACTATAGTTCGATCTGTTGAGCAAAGCAATACTAATATAATACAACTAGCACTTTGCCCGCGACTTCGTCCGCGCGAATTATCTCGTGGATCCCTATTTTTCTCAATTGATAATTATAGCGTATCTTACTCAGGGATAATGTAGCATTCCAATGGTGAAAGAATTTTTGAAATGGAACCAGTGTTTTTGGAGTTTATTCGTTACAAAAATACAAATCTTTTCTCCGTAGAATATTAGTGTAGATATAAGTTAACAGGTTCCGTTTGCGCAGAACAAACTGTTACTTTATTCTACTTTCTTATTGAAACAGATCCTTCGTGGGACTGTCAGACGCGCATCAACGTGCTGACGTCACGGCTCGCAGACCTTCGCAAAGCGTACCACTCGGTGAAGGCGGAACTCGCAGCTATCGACCGACGACGCAAGAAGTTACGTCGCAAGGAGAGGGAAGGTCAGTAAACATTTATCTGAACTAGTTACATCAAACAAAAGCCTATTAAAAAGCCGACCGATCTGTATTCTACAACTGTCAACTACAGACAATTTAACAAGGATGCTATGATGATCTAAATACTTCTCTAAAAGTATTTATATGGAACTGGTGCAAATGAGTCTTACTTAAGTTTATTTGCTACGATCGATTTGCCCTGCTTGCAGATTAATGAATGTATGCCGTCCTCAACTAGTTCTGTTTTCTTAAAAGGTGATTCTAACAGTTTCTAAATAAAATGTTTTTTTTTACCTTTCCAGCTGTAAAAGCTGCAAAAGCCGCATGCGCCTGATCAAATACTGATCATCAGGCAGTGAGAAGCAGTTTGTTCGTTTTAGAATAAACATACGGTATCTTTACTCTTACACGTTACAACGGAGTACGTAGTTCGTCTTTTTAACGACCGCTTTCAATAATGCGATCTGTAGATAGATCCCTTCCCGCGACCAATCAATGTAATAGGCCACTCGGCAGTTTAAGACTGTAGACTGATTTATTTAATCTTGAACGACGAAAAAAAGTGTATTATTTAGTGAGTTTTAAATGGCATTTAAATAATGTAGAAGATAACATTTCTGGATGCATGTAAATAAAAGAGTTTATCAATTTGTTTTGATATTCTGTAAGATCCCAG
Source organism: Charanyca ferruginea (assembly GCA_947361185.1). NCBI lineage: Eukaryota > Metazoa > Arthropoda > Insecta > Lepidoptera > Noctuidae > Charanyca > Charanyca ferruginea. The sequence goes on from OX376076.1 coordinate 13,697,352, forward strand.
AGCCGCTAGGCCTACGCAAAACTGACATTGTGAGAATAGATATCAGGACAGTTTATAGTAAGCGACGCTACGGCTAGCTGCGCGTCGCACCGTTTTTATGCATGTCGACCCTTGAAGCGCCTTCTAGCAAATTAACAAAAATACAATGTTCTATGTATTCTAAAATAAAGTGGGGTTTACTGGCTCTGGAATCTCAGTCTATACGGTGATTTGTGTATTACTCCTCATAAGGAAAGTCGTTTTAAATATGATATTTGCTTTCATCATACAATGAATGATCTTGTTATTGTTACCTTGACATACATACATACTTGTAGATTGACATACCTTTTATGTACTGTCAAAACGTGTATGACATTAGCAACGTGCGAAGTCGCTTTGTCAACTCATCTCAATTGATTTTACTCTAAGGCCGCTATCCCACGGGCGTTTTACGAACGTTGGCGTTATTCAAATGTTAGCGCAGCGCCAAAGCTGCTCTGACACGACGCTGACGTCGCGAGTCCCTGCGCGTTCGCTGAACATAACGTTAAAACGTGCAAGCATCGCGCTCAAGCGCCCTCCACTAGAAACTCGCAATGTCAACCCTCGTAAAACGCCCGTGGGATAGGGGCTAGTATATTTAGGCTGGCAGTACACGAATGCATATAGCGGCCACTTTTATTATAATTGAATTGGATTGTCTAACTTACCGACCTCTTAAATTGAGATTGTTAATAGAGATGCATACATTGTTTATAACAGGATAATAATTTGGATTGTAAATGAAAGGTCAAATATGGAAGACTGATGGATTGTCGAAATAATAACATGTTGGATTGTGAAGATAAGATTTATTTCCTAAAAATATATGTAATGTATGTATGTTATTTTGTTTACGTCAATAAACATTTGATGTGAATCGTACCTATTTCTATTTCATTATGTGGCAAACAGTGGCGATCAGTGTAGAAAACTGACGGGTCAATCTTGTAGTCTATTACTTTGACGATATCATAAACAATACCGTATGTACAGAAACAAAAGTCATATAAATGATATAGACTCACGTTTGTTAATAAAGTTTAATAATAATTGTAGATGTGTGTGTGGTTAATAGTAGTTGGGGTACTGCGGCCACGGGTGCGGGTGGTGCTGGTAGGGCCCGGGGGGCTGCTGGTAGCCCCAGGCGGGCTGGTAGGGCTGCGCGTAGGGCTGCTCGTAGGACTGCGCGGCCTGCGCCGGCGCCGCGTAGTACCCGCCGCCCGACGGAGACGCCGCGTTGTTGCCCGTCGGCGCCGCTGCGCTTTCCTTCTTCTTGCTCGAGTCCACGCATGTGCTACTGTGTGAATAGTTGAATTTAGTAGTGTTAAGGAAAGGCAGGGGGATCACAAAACAAAAAGAATATAAATATATATATTCAATATTATTATTGAAGTAATATATAAAGAAGATTGTACAGTAACACTTAAGTCGCAGACCGACTACATAGGTACATTCAAATTGGGGTATCGTTGGGCCCCCGATCATAAACATACATAACACATGTTTGGCTCATGTAGCTCGGAACTTTCTAAAGTGAAAAGATTTAATTTCTATTAGTAATATTAGTGAAGTGGTTGTTTACAAAACACATGTTTACTTGGGTGGCGGTGGCGGGTCGTGCTTGTCCTTGCGCGCGCGCTTGCGCAGATGCTTGGCGAGCGCGCGCGCGTGCGCATGCGCCTGGCGCGCCGCCGCCGCGCCGCCCAGCTCCTCCGCCAGCTCGCGGCGCCGCCACGCCAGCATGGCGCACGTCTCCGGCTCCGCGCCCTCCTGCTTGCCGTACGACGACACCAGCTCTGCAAGACAAAATCACGCTCACAATACTCTATCGCGACATGCGTGATCACAACCCACATTACATCGTTTGCTTAATGCCGATGCGTTTATCTAAGACGTGTCAAATATATTGAAGAGTTTATGAGAAAAAGAGCAGCATGTTGTTGTACCGTTGGCTTAGTAGCAAAACGTCTCTCGTAAAATGTATCTTTCTCATAATGTTGCTCTCGCAGAATGACTCATTCTCAAGGGTCGCTTTCTCATAATGCCTCTTTCGAATATGTCGCATTAGTAACTTAGAATAAAATTTAACCAGGTTTAAAAAAAAGGTTGCTTTTATTAATTTCTTTCTTATTTGTAGTAGTATAGTATTAGTATTAATGAGTTACTTAATTGAAAAAATTGTAAAAATAAGAAATTGGAAAAAACAACCTTTTTTTTAACCTAGTTCCTAACGCGACATTATGCGAAAGAGATCTGCAAAAGATACAATCTGCGAAAAAAGCATTGTGAAAAAACGACCTTTTGAGGAAGAGTTATTCTACGAAAGAGTTATTCTTACGAAAGTGACATTATGCGAAAACGATATTTTGCAAGCCGTACCGTCAAGTTCCTCATAGGGCGTGCCGGGCGTGTGCAGCGCGAGGTCGAGCCTCTGCGCGTGCAGGCGCACGTTGAGCGGGTCGCGCAGCACGGCGGCGTCCAGCACGGCGCGCGCGGCGCTGTGCTCAGCGCGCACGTGGAACAGGAAGCGCGCGAACTTGATGGCTAGGGCCGACGACACCGCCTTGCTCTTGGCAGACGCGATGTAGCCCTCGTACAGCTGCGCGCACTTGTCGTAGTCACCCCGCCGACGTTCTAGGTTCACGCGTCTGAAGATAATTAAAATTTTATTATGTGAGAATTAATATCCCCGGTGACCATGATAATTTAAAAAAAAAGCTTTTTACAAAAAAGACAACCGCCTTCAAAAAGTGAAAATTAACTTTAGCACAGAACACACATTGACTTTAGTTTCGAAATTCAGTGGCTTTGTTCTGTTTGTTGTTTTGTATTGCCACCGACTTCCGAAACTAAAGTCAATGTGTGTTCTGTGCTAAAGTTATTTTTCACTTTTTGAAGGCGGTTGTCTTTTTTGTAAAAAGCTTTTTATTTTCCGCTTTTTAGTACCTCCTTTTCATTCAAATCTATTAAGAAGAGATTGAAAGTTAACTACTACAAAGATTGATGAAATTAAAACGTCGTCTATGTAAAATTTTTGGGTATTTGTTGATTTTTCAAAAAGTGCTGAATCAATTTCGATAAAATTTATATGGGACCACCCCTGAAGCATACCCTATCTATAAAAAAAAGAATTTTCAAAATCGGTTTACGTTTGCCTCAGAAATCGCGTAACAAATCGCGCACATACTTAATGCAAAGAACAATGGCGAAAACGTAGTTGACTTAAATTTGAGCGTCTAAAAGTGACTTACATACGAAAGAAATTACATTATTTTTCTACGATTTTTCAAAGTATCACATTAACCAGTTAGGGCCGGATAAAAAAATTATGTTAAATTAAAACTTATTTGACTTTTCATTAACGTTTAGCGTTGCCATTTTACATTTATTCTGCCAAGTGACAGTAATAAGTACTTAAAGCATTTAAAGTATTGTAATCAGTTTTAGTTTGTTATTACAATTAAACGGAGTAAGTAAATGAATGGTACAGTTTATTTCTAAGTGTAGGTTTCTTGCAGGTATGTAAAAACACTGTGGTATAAAAATAAATCAATTAGTTTCGATTAATGACTAGCAAAAAGACTAGTAGCCCAAATCTAAAAATAATTGCTAGGTAATTGACACAGAGTCATAGAATCTGTGCACAGAGTAAAAACGATATGATCGATGTATACATGTAGTAGATACCTATTGTATACATAGGGTAAGGCCAAAGAGTATTTATAACCAGTGGGATTACCAACCTTAAACAATATTTTTACAAGACATTTCATTATGAATTAACGAGGTAAAGAAAATACTAATGCGATATTGCCTTTTTACTTCCTCAATTTGGAATATAAAAGTTACTATAGACATAACCTACAAAAGTTCATGACTGAATATCTATTATTCTCGGCCTTCTTAAACAAAAAATCTTGCACAAACTAATTCAGAAGGTGATGCTGAATTTAATAAGACATTTTTCATTTAAAGACGTAGGAATTTAATCTCAACTAAAACAATGTATGGGTGGCTGCCATTGTTCTTTAAGACTTATACGGTTTTCTCATGGATGCCATGGTCAAAACTGGACCAAATAAAATGGGACCACACGGGAAGCACTAGCTTCCAAATAAAAAAAGAATCATCAAAATCGGTTCACCCAGTCCCGAGAAATCAGGTAACAAACATAAAAAAAAAAAAAAAAAAAAATACAGACGTATTGATAACCTCCTCCTTTTTTGAAGTCGGTTGAATATTGAAAAAGCAACAGGGTTAAAACCGGAATCTATATTTATTTCTAGTTCATCAGGGGGTCATTTGACAAATCGTAGCAGAACATGAGACCATTTTACGACTTTTAGCAGAAGCTGCGTAGGTTTTGCTACGATCTGTCAAATGCTTCAAATTACAGATGTTTCACCCAAAGTGACCTTTTTGTGGCCAAAACCCTTTGATGTACCGCCATCCGCACGATAACGCATACGCAACCCGAATGTTCGTAACGATAGCCGATAAATGGGTGGTCACATCACCGTGTATCGTGTCATGGGCGCGAAGCAATTGAAATAAAACACATAATTATATGAATCTAGTGTGATTTATGAAATGAAACATATTATGATCATATCATGAAACACCTAATGTGGCCTTTTAGACCCCTGATGTTTGTAACAGGGATGTTGCAAATGCAGATTTTTCACGTCCGCAGATTCGGAGGCGGTTATTTGAAAGCTCAGATACATCCGCGGATGCGGAACTTAAGATAAAAAGAAACTATATGGGCGGAGAAATAAAAGGCGTTTTCGGCGATTATTCTTGATCAGTAACACCCCGTCGTCAATGCTGTTAACGATCGGGAAAAAAGTTCCATTCGTTCACAGTGTTGACGAACGGGACCTTTTTTCGATTATTCCCGATCAGTGGGCTAATTCACGTAACTAAAGAAGTTCTGTTGCAGTGCAGTTTCAGTTAAGTTTCGATCAAAACAACGCACTTCGTATTCTCTACCGCTGTCAGACACGCTCGCGTCAAGTTCGCTTCACGCGAGCGCAATAACGGCATTCTACTGTTGCGCGTTTTGGATGGGTGCTTCGGAACGCAACATGATCGGTATTCTACTATTCGTTTGACGTCTCAAAATGACAGTTAAAAATCACTAAAAGCTGTACTGGGGTATTATTTTAATATTATAATAACGTAATATTCAGATTCTATTCAATTATTTAGTGAGTAGTATTTTTTCTCTCATGTGGCTACACCATAAGTAAGTTTGGTAGAGTTTGGTTGTCGTACAGCTGACGTGCAGTTCACGCGCAGTTCAACGATTACAAGAATACCGTTTATCACTCAAACTTGAACTTAACTGCACTGCAACTGCACTACAACTTCATCGGCGCGTCATAAAATAGGGTATTTTACTCTATACGAGAAAAAATCTATAAATATGTTATTGAGACAGTTTATGCATAAAGAAGTCGGAAAATGTAAGTTTTAGTTCATAAAATAACAAAACCAAATTTCAATTAAATTCAATTCAAAGTTTTCAGTATTTTTAATCTGTTATTAAACACCGTGAAATAGTAGCGGCCATGTTATTACGCCGTACGGCTGTGTAAACAAAAAATTGTCAACTGTCAGTCAACCGATAGGCTTTGTACTCTTATTATTTTCGTAACCAACGTAGTTTTTTCATTATTACACCTATTACAAAATATGCTTTTAATTATTTTTTTAAGGATATACTATTATCATATTTAATAAGAGCTCATTTGATACAAAACGAACTGACGTCATTTACGCTGAGCAATATGGCGTTTTCGTCAAACTACGCGAGAAATTTTAAAATTTTAAATTTAGATGCATTTTTATGGCAATTATCGATTGAATAAAAAATTTGTGTTTTTTTTTGGTGGCATATTAGCACTACAGAATTTCATTGAGACACTTTTAAAAAATGGGTGTAATACCCTATTACGTGAATTAGCCCTCAATATATGGTAGTCGGCTTCAACAATGATAATATGCGTATTATGTTATCCCGTTATTTTTAATTGAATTTATTTTTATCTTGCTTGTGCTTCTCCAGACCTAGAGACCTAGCTTCAACTTTCTGGTAACTAACTGACTCTTGCCTGTAAATGGTTTAATTGAAATAAATGCTTTGACTTCAACTTTAAATAATCGTGTACGTCGCAGGAAGAGCTGGTTATTTGAGAGGGCTAGTCAAGAGCGTCGCCAGGACTCGCCAGCTGATGGCCTAGGGGGGGCAAGTTGATATATGGTGGATAGGAAAAGTATGAATTTTAAATACAGATAAAGGCACATGTAGCTTTTGGAATCTCTAGGGGGGGCAGCTGCCCCTACCTACCCCCCTTTGGCTACGCCCTTGGGGCTAGTACCTGTACTGTATCTGCACGAGGTTGGGGCAGGTCTTCTCGATGCGGTCGAGGATCTCTGCGGCCCGCGCCGCGTTGCCGTGCGCCTCCTCGAAGTGCGCCCAGTGCAGATGCAGTTCGGGTTTGTCCAGATGGTGCACAGAGCATGCGCGCTCCAGCACTTCACGCTCCACGCTCACCAGCTCTGGGTTGGTCTCCACGCGCTCTTCCAGAAATTTAATGAGCTGTGGAATACTCTCTGTTAATATCTCAAGCTTAGCCTAATAGATAATGCAAATGCCATGATGCAGCGGGCTATAATATCTTTTGAACCGTAATAGGTACACACTGCAATTTCCACAGAGTGTATCCGAAAGTCGAATGAGGGCATGCAATTATCCGGACTTCACTATCCGGATAAATCTGAGACTTTCAAACCACTAGTTAAATTATAAAGAGCTTAATTTTATTATCACTTTGCACTAAGTTTTTATCACTTGAGGGTGATAGTGATTATTACACCACCACCATGACCATTATTTTTGGTGGATTACCATTTAGGATTCCGTCAAGGTAGTCAGAAAAATCCAAATGTTACGTTTTTTTTCATTGCATCCACATACTAGGTTGTATTATGTTCAGAATGTTGTAGGCGGCTACAATAATATATAGCCCGTTTAAGTCTAGTTTGTACAGAAATTAAGTAACGTACCCTCATCCAAAACTCTTCGTACAGCGCGCAAGCAATGAGACAGCGCTCATGTAACACAAGCGCCCTCTTCAGCGTACCGTGTTGCTTTTCCCATTCCAAGTACGACTTCCAGTTCTTAAGCTGACAGCGCTCCAGCGGCTTTACGTGAAAGTATGGACGTTTTATCTGCAACACATGGACTTTTGTAAACACTGAAAAGATACTGACAAAAGTTTTGAAGTGACTTTGACGAAAGGCGTGCGAAACCATTTAAAAATACGTAATAGCGTTTCAATGAATTGCATTAGAATACGCTTCTGTTTAATAGCATGTAGCCACCTGAGATTTTAACAATAGGGTATTTTACTGTATATGAGAAAAAATCTATAAATATATTATTGAGATAGTTTAGGCAAAAAGCAGTCGGAAAATGCAAGTTTTAGTTCATAAAATACCTTAATAAATTTTTAAATTCAATTCAAAGTTTTCAGTTTTTTTAATCTGTTATGAAATAGTAGCCGCCATGTTATTACGCCGTACGGCTGTGTAAACAAAAAATTGACAACTGTCAGTCCACCGATTGGCGTATAATATAGGCTTTGTACTTTAGTTATTTTCGTATCCAACGTATTTTTTTAATTATTACACCTATTACAATATATTCTTTTAATTATTTTTTTGAAATTATATACAATTATCACATAATATATGATATGAGCGCTTATAATACACAACGAACTGACGTCACTTTCGCTGAGCAATATGGCGTCAACTACGAGGCGTTTTCGTCAAACTACGCGCGAAATTTGAAAATTTAGATGCATTTTTATGGCACTTATCGATTGAAAAAAAAATTTGTATCTTTTTTTGGTGGCATATTAGCACTACAGAATTTAATTGAGACACTTTTCAGAAATGGGTTTAACCCTATTATTATGCTGAACTTACGCCTTCTTCGAAGGTCCACCTAGCAGCGACTTGTTCTCCGGTGGTCTTGTGCACCTTACGTCGCGCCGCTATGATGCGCTCCTTGATCGCCTGCGCTTCTTCCTCCGACGCCTGTGTGACGACTAAACTATTAGTGTGAAACTAGAAACTTAATATCATCGTATATCGTGAATTCGTGACTGACACTAGGGACTAGAGCAGAATTCTGCCAGATACCATACTGGCTAGGATGTCCGCAGGATAAACGCAAACGATGCGTCTGCAACTGATACAAAAATCCGGCGACTAGATTATCGCCGAATGTCTGACGACTTGTTTCTAGTTTAATCTGGCCAATTGAGGAAGCTAAGGTAAGTTAGGTTGTTCTGAAGCCAGGGAAAATGATTGTAAATTGACTATCATATTAGCATAAATTCAAATATCAACAGCTGTACACATTATTTGACACTACAACACGGTAAATCGATGTACTTAATGTGTCAATCAGCTACAACAATTTATTACTCTAACTGTACATCAGCTATTGTTACTCCTTTTGCTTTTGAAACGAAACTTCTACAAAGACGGGGGTATTAGGATTTTTCTGTCACGGAGGGGGTAGAAAATATATCGCGTATCTTTCCACTTGCCGTTAAAGTTTCACTTCTACTATGTGCCCCAGCACACGTTTTTTTTTTGTTGGTGTACTTAAAAAATTGTTGTGTGTAAAGTCGGTTTACGGACGATAATTTTACGTGATAACGTCATAAAGAAACATAATGGCTAACATATTTAACATGAGATGGACGAAGCTTATTGCTTTGGCCGATCGTGCCTCTTTATCGCTTGTTACGCGCTCTCGCTTGCACGCTCAGGCTCAGGCGGAACGTGACACTTTTTCGTGCGTACAGCCGGAGTTCATCGATTTATAAGACGTTATCACGTCAAAAGAGTAGGTATTAACATTTTAACCACCCGACTTCATATCAGTTGTCGTGCCTCCAGCACCCGGCACAGTGAATAATATTAGTAATTCATCTAAGTTCGGACGTTATTTTTATTATGACTTCTAATTAAGAGACTAAAGTGTATTAACTTGTAAATGATTACTTAATTAGGTAACTACTACCAAATAATTATAAACATCTTGATAGAATACAGAGTAATTAAATAAAAAAACAGACTTGGCGAGCTGTGATATTTAGTCGGAAATATACGACGCTCGACGTAAAGGACACAAAAATATTTGTCGGATTAATCTGACGTACAGTACGGTCAACGTATCTTGGCGCGTCTGAAGTTAGCCGATTAGCTACGCAGTAGACAATTTCGTTCCTAGAAGTTCGATTGCACAGCCAAACAGCTAACTTCAGACGCGCCAAGATACGTTGACCGTATTGTAAGCGGTTATAGGGTTATGTGACGTACAACATGGTCGAGCGGCTCGTCCTCCCCGGGCGGCAGGTCCAGCTGCGGCGCGGCGCCGGCGGCGTCCCGCACCTCCCCGCGCAGGCGCACCAGCTCCGCGCGCGCCACCACGCCCGCCACCGGCTCCGACATCACATGCTCCTGGAAGCTGAGCACACGACCACCGTTACACGCTACTGAATAACATTCTTCAAATTCTGCCTAAAAATTATTCATTGCAAAAACATCATAAGTCCTCTTTTTATGTAGAAAAGACTAATTAAAAGGACAATGCCAGAAACTCTATAGAACTTTGCCCCACTCAATAAAAATCATGTGCAATAAGTAGCATCTTACTGTTTATTTATTGCTGATAACTAAACATTAGTCTTAGTGACTGTAGAAATTGCGGTTTCCGTTTAAATCTAAAAACAATAATGACATTGATTATAGGTTAAATTGTATTTTAGGTAAAATGAGTTTGTATTTTGTGGGTAGGTATTTCGTAATCCGCAAGTTCTAAAGAAAAACAATTTACTTTAGAAAGGTTATATATTCATTACAATTATTTTCATTAATTTACTTTTCTGTACATGGGTTATTTTTTCTGTTCATGGGTGGGGCAGGATCTGGCATTGTCATTTGGTTTCTATAATCTGTAGCAGTGTATGACGGGCTGGTGTCCGCAAGTCCACGTCTCAGCGCGTATTTTGCGTATATATAATCTGTATTAGATTAAATGAGGTATATATCTTGCCTGCCTGAACGCTGGCTCGCAAGGTGTGAACTGTGTATGCTTGGCTCACCCTATTAGACTCAAACATAAGAAAAATACATCTAACACAAATATAACAAGTTACTCATACCGTACCTTTACACAACATTGGGATTTAAGAATAACGCGAGTATATCGTGGTAAAATCAAACTTCAAAAAATCCAGCTATGTGTTGTCTTTTTACTATTAACATCATAGACAGCCGCAAATGAAAAGGTTATGTCACAGATAAGCTCAATTGCTTTCTAACGGGAATGTTAGGACTAAAAAAAAACAATCAAAGAGTGCTCTTATTTGTCTCTGTTATTACTTACAATATTAAATATAATTTTATTTTCCTTAATACTTTAAAAAGAATCACGCACTATTATAAACTATTCAACAACACAAAAAAGTAAAAAATTGTGTAAGTAAATGCAAAGAATTCTAAGCTAAAACTTTATAGTTCATATTTACCACTGACAGTATTGAGCATAAAAATATACATAGTACAAACTTGTCGAAATGTGTAGTATATCCAAGTGTGGGCGTGGCCAAAAGTCGATCATAAATATTGGTGACGTTGAGAGCTGATCCGTTCTCAGCTTCCCACTTGATGTAAGATTCCCAAAGTCGATCTGAGCGGAACTCTAGACCACAGGCCTCTGCAAGTAACACACATTAGGTTATGTACAGCAACACATCATACATTAAAGTTACACATGTCATTTTAATGTATCTCAACTGCCAGTCCTGACTACTTTCAGGGCACACTTTAACTTCAAAATTCTAATTGCTTGTTCTTCAAAATCCTTCAAACAGCACACTTACCGCAGTTATCTTGGATCTTTTGAAAGTCACGCGGTCTTGACTTCTTAAAGAATCAACCGTTATTCCCAACAATATTCGTAATTTTATTAGATGCCTATTTTAGAAACGCTAACCCTTCACTTAGTTTCAGTTATGTACAACATTTGTAAGTCATGTTTTTTCTAATATGCTTTTGTAACTGTTTTCAAAATGTAACCTACAACATGCCTTTGCTAGCATATTGTTTAATGTCTATAAAATTTATTTCGTCAAACGAATTGTTTTCATAGTTGTACTAACCATGTTAGGAAGTTAGATGTAAGCGATTTCAGCCATACGATGAGGAAACCAGCAAGTTTACCGATGTTTCATAATGACTGCCTTGACTGGTTCTTGTGGACCACAGGAGCATAGGAAGAGAAAATATGAATCTTATAAATGTCTCACCTATAGCCCTTTCATACTGCGATCTAATGAAGGAGTGATCTTCAGCTCTGGTTGCTTTTATATGATTTAGAAAATGTATCCACAGATCCACCGACAGTGGGATCGCTTTGAGGCCTCTTTCCAAAACCTGTAATACAAGAACGTGTATCAAACAAGTTCCACATGTCTGTAAGCGTCGCCATGCTCACGGCAACACTATGAAGCAAGGGAATATTGAATAGCATATTATCATGTCTCATATATTTTAGAATAGTGCAAGCGAGACGTTGCGTGTCGGGCACGCGGGAAGCGCAAGCGCTGTGAGCGTGAGGAAGCGCGAGTGTGTGCGGGAGACGCAACGTCTCGCTTTGTCTATTGTATTTAATATGTTTGTCTGGGTATATTACACCTGTTCGCAATCGACGCGCTGGCGCAGCTCACGATGACCTCGCCGCACTCTTCCGTTCCTAACGCCATTCAATGGCTAAATATGACGAACTGCTGCGTTTCCATGATACCATGGCAGATAACCTTAATCTTAATTATATCCACCATTCATTTAGTACTTACTTAAATATAAATACATGAAAAAGTATTACAATACATCATGCATGTACAAAGTATTATAAATATATGCACTAAAATACAAAATATACACCATAAAAAATGAATCACTAGAACAAAATCTATGTGACGGTAATAGAACTCTCCGGTGCGAACGGACGACTTTGCCTTACGAACATCGAAGACCTCGTAGCACTGTTGGGAAAAAAAATAATTGCAAAATACCAGTTATGACTAAAACAATTCAAAATCCAAGTGATAACGTACATCATTATACGACTGATCATCGGGTGTACCGCCTAGCCAGTCATCAAGTGATTTAAATAGATTATAAACAATGTATCAATTTGATAGTGGAAGTACTCACTTCGAGGCACTTCTTTTTACTGCCTTTACGTTTTTCATAGTCGGCGTATTTCCTCCAGTAGCCGTAACAATACGGGTAGTGCGACAGAAATGCGTCGTACGCTTCACGAGCCGCCTCCACGTCGCTCTGTAACACCGGTTTACATTCGTCATGGGCTACTTGTAACTACATTATAATATATGCCACATACTGTTTGCATCAATCAGTTGGCCCTTGCCAATCGTCAACTTCAATTCAGTTCTCATTGCTTCATAAAGCAATAAGATTAGCGACAGTTTTCATCATTTTGTGAGTAATTTTGTAATGTTCAAACGCGAATGAAATTATTTGTCAGTGTAAAATACAAATACATACATATTTAAAAAATATTAAGTAATGTACCTCTTGATCAACATATTGCAGTAAGTACGTCCAGCCAGTAAAATCCGTAGGGTCGTCGTTGACGACTTTCCAGTATTTATCCAGCTCAGGCAATGTCTTCTTCTTTGGTTTTTCATCAATCGAAGACCTTTTCTCAGATGGAACTGGTTTGCTTTCCCCATTCTAAATAAAAAAATAAACGATATTTAAATGAAGTTTGCTCTACTGCAACAAACGTTTTCAACACACTCGCTGGTAAAATGGCTCTTATTATAAGAGGTCCCTTCCCCATCGGACGAAATTCAACGCGAGCATGTTTGAAAAATTTTTTGTTTCATTCAATGCAATGTTCGAAAACAAACGAGTAAATGAGAAAGCGATAACATCGCATGAAAATGAACGCGCGGAGTTTTTACAAAAGTTGTTCCAGGAAATACGTGTTTTTGAAAAAGCCTTACAAGGTTTTGGTAAAAATTTTGTAATTTAGAATCACCATTACATATGTAACGGTTCTGGGTAGCAGTTTTTTTTTACTTTTCCAATGTGCATTATGAATGGCCAAAGTTCAGGTAAAAATTGTGCAAAAAAGATGATTTTCGGACGTGTTTACTGAATTTGTTTCTAAAAATAAATAGTTTTTTTGGTACATAGGAACCTAGATATTAACCACGATGTACCCATGTGTTAAAAATATTAAACCGGTTTAGTTCAAAATGCACCGTATTACGCACGCGCGTTTTTTACTTTTCATAACCCTCTCGGCTCCATTACGCCTTCGCCTTCGAGTCGGGACTGTAATTCAGCCTCTTGATGGCAAACTTAACTCATTTGTATCCTCATCTCTTGAAAGTGAGACCCGTGAATTCTATCTTATGATAATAACTAGTCAGTAAGCGCATAAAAGCACGGCTTGAGTATCCTAGGTCACGCGTCACTTGTGGCATGGACGCTCTTTTATTTATAAATGTGTTAAACTCACATGTTTATAATGAAACACGACATTAGTTAACGAAAATATGACGATTACTACAAAATTATCTCAATACCTTTGCAACTGCTTGCTTTTTGTTGGAGGATTCGCTTTCAGAAGTGGGTGAGCCAGGATCGTAGCCATCTCGTTCATCCTCAGTTTTACGCTTCCGAGATTCTTTGATCTCTTTCTTTGCAGCTGGGAGCTCATCTTCCGATACCACCTGAAAGAATATTTAAATTTCAATATACATCCTCCACGCGTTATACCGCGGTGTTTTAGTTCATCTAAAGACAAAATATATACATATTTATGAGTGAAACATAAAAATCCATCAGTTATAACAAGTAAAAACATCCTTTGTGGACTTACACCATTATTAGGTCAGTAGCATTCTCTTGTAGCAGTTTTTTGTACATCAATGGTTGTAGCAAACATGCAGCAGTAACTACGATGCAAGTATACTATGAACTACTATGTACACATCTACTATGTACTAGATGGCGGTAGGGTCATGAGCCACCCAGTGAAACTAGCCAACCAAACATAGACACAACAAATAATAAGCCTCTGCCTAAGCAACCTCAGTTGGAGATATCTTTTTTCGTTATTTGAAGATGCATAAAAGCGAGCATACTGTACTAGGGCGCTTATTGGTAGGTTTTTATTATTATAACGACTACGCTGAAACAACATCACTGGCTTGGCACTATCGATATCTTATATCAATATTCAACACACAATGTCAACCCCCAACCCCACATCAAGCCATACCAAACTGTCAAATGTTCCCAATTGAATATGAACCTTAATGTTTTGTAAAAAAGTTAAAAATCTATCAAAACATTTTGACAGATTGTTGTAACTTAATGTGCTGGCCTCTGTACATATGAAACCTAAAAAAATACCAAGGAGTGACAACAAGAACATTAAATGAAGTGTAATGGTACCTCAGTGTCAGCAGGAAGGTCAGCCGGCTTGGGTCCAGGCAGCTCGTCATCTGACACATTCTCTGCATCTTTTATGCTTGGCTTCTGAACCTCAGGAAGTTCATCTTCTGACACTACTTCAGTCTCCTCAGCACAACCCACCTATCAACATATTCATAAAATATATAATCTATACATACTTTAAAACAAAGTCACTCCCGCTGTCTGTATGCTTAGATCTTTTAAACGACGCACGCAACTGATTTTAATGCAGTTTTCAGCAATAGATAGGAGTGATTTAAGAGGAAGGTTTATACATATAGTTTGATCGACATTGCAACCATGCGTGGGGGGGGGGGGTTACATGTTTGATTGAACTTTGACTTAAAGTTTTTTGGCAAAGATCTGGAGACTTTTGTCACATACTATTTGATTTATTAACATGTAACCCAAAGTTAATTTTAGTCATTTTAAGACAAAAATCTTTCATTACTCTGAGATTCAAAAAACAATTTTGAATCTCTGACTAATGAAAAAATTTATAACTTCAACTTCTCAATACTAGAACCTAATTTATTATATTGTTCATAATTGATATATTGCACTAATAAAAACATACACACATGACTACTCTCTGTCCACCGGTTTAACCATTTTTTGACATCTAGTGGTTTTGACAACTAGAGATTGCAGCTACGTTTTAGATTATTTACACTTTAATTTGTATATAGTTAAAAAGTTAAAAAATCGATAATCGATTTATCGATTTTTTGTAGCAAGCAAGAAACAGTTGTGATAAATTTAGGCGAAGACTCGTCATCAGATGTAAGTTCCATGTCGGAGGATGACGTATAATTTATTGATTTATTTATAACTAGCGACCCGCCCCGGCTTCGCACGGGTGCAATGGTGATACTAAATATACTACAGAATGTCTTTATAAACAACGTTCACAGCTTTTTTGTCATTAGACTACACAAACATGTTTTCTTTAGAAGTTACTCTTGAAACAGCGACATATAATTGGCCATGTGAAAAACACTCAACGCTCAAATGTAAGTGCCAGCCGCTCTACCCCCGCTTTTTAACACTGTGATGTCTTCTAATATACTACTGAAAACAAAATAAGGGCCACGAGGTATTTTTTCATTTTGGTGTAATTTATTAAACATTTACATATTGAAAGTAGTAAAATATTGAGTATACAAACTCTTTGATACCTAAACTTTTTAATATTGTAGTATTCATCTAATGCTTGCAAAATTTTTAAATAAAATTTGATTTAAAATCCTTTTTGAAAATTTTGATTCCATTTTCTTTGACGTTTTGCTTTCCTTAGCTTCTTGGTTTATTAGAAATTATCAAGAGTTCATTGATATCTCGAGTCAGAAACATCTTTTGCAATATGCCACAAGCACGCAGGCGTCATACGGACTCGCTGACAGCAACCAGAGCCGTTACGATGATTGAAGAAGGTCATTCGCAGCGATCTGTGGGTTTGCAATTGGGATTTTCTCGAAGAGCTATTCAAAATCTATGGAATCGTTTCCAAGAGACCGGCAGTGTTAACAGAAGACCTGGTTCGGGCAGAGTTCGCATTACAACAGCTCAAGAGGATCGTTACATTCGATTAAGTGCGCGCCGAGATCGCACAACGACGGCCCGCAAGCTGCAAAATCGTTTACGGCTGACAACGGGTACTCGTGTCAGTGACCAAACTATTCGTAATCGATTGCATGAAGACCAGTAGGCATCAAGAAGGCGAGTTGTCCGTGTTCCATTAACCAGAAATCATCGTGCAAATCGTTTAAGATTTTCCCGTCAACATTTGGACTGGGACATAAACCAATGGGGCATGGTGCTCTTCACAGACGAATGCAAAGTTAATTTTTTTAACGACGATCGGCGTATTAGAGTGTGGAGAAGACGCGGCGAGAGATTTTCAGAAGCCTGCATCCATGAAGTCGATCGTTTTGGTGGTCCAAATGTAATGATTTGGGGCGGGATAAGCTTACACGGCAAAACTGAGCTCGCTATTTTAAATGAGGGTACTGTTACTGCTCAGCGGTATATTGAGGAAGTTGTCAGACCACATGTGATCCCATTTGCACAGCGAGCGGGTCCTGGATTCATCTTGATGCAAGTCAATGCTCGTGCACACACGGCTCAAGCGACTCGGTTTGTACTGGAAGACTCTCAAATTCAAGTCTTGCCGTGGCCGGCGAACAGTCCGGACTTAAATCCAATAGAGCACATGTGGGATCAGTTGAAACGAAGAGTTAGAGACGGTGATCAGGAAATCCACAACCAACAGCAACTTATCAACACTGTGAAAAGGACCTGGGAAGAGATTCCAATGGAAAATGTCAGGCATTTGATTGAGAGCATGCACTCCAGGCTTCAGGAGTGCGTAGCTAAACGAGGGGGGCATACCCGTTACTAAAAGATGAGCATGGAGTATTTTCTTTTGTTTTCAGTAACTTTACGTTATTTTTAACCTAAAATGTGTTTTTTCTTTCAAAAGCAAGTAAACTTTTTAATCATTATTATTTGAATAAATTTATTGGTCTACATGGTAAAAACAACATTAGTTTTCGTTATGGAAATAAAAATATATATTGGTTTTATTATTTTCATGGTACAGACAAAATTCCTTGTGGCCCTTATTTTGTTTTGAGTAGTATATATTGACTTTAATGATATGCTGTAAAGGGCAATTTTGATCTACATGAAATGCACAACATAATATGTCTTTCGGTAAGGAATAAAACTGTATTGTTTAAAATAGCTTGGTAAGTAACCCATATCTTATTTGTAATATGTTAAAGATAAAAATGGTTACTTTGGGTTACTCATAATACTTTGTTCCTTTATTTATATTTATATATATAATATATATATTTATTATATGTTTATATATATTTTATATAGGTATGTTATATACCAAACATTAAATTATGTATGTATAGTTTATATATTCGTAAGTTTATATCTTTTTAACTTTTTTAATATATTTTTTTTTCATATGCACCTGCCATGTTATCTCTTCACCACCCTTGGTTGACTGGTAGAGAATGCCTAAGGCATTAAGTCCGCCTTTGTACCTTTGTGCATGAAGTATAAATAAATAAATAAATAAATATACCATCGCGGACTTTTTTATCGATCTTTTTAAGATATACAATTCCGTAGTACATTAATTTGATATATCTCGTAAGGTTTAGCCAGCGTTTGCAATGTAAGCACACAAAAATATGTTTATTACGACCTCACATTACTCTTGGAATTTCTCAGTTTTCTTCTAATATAATATGCAGTGGCGTGCGGTTCATACAGTCACATAGACATTGCCTACCCTACAACTCAGATAAATATTTATTATCTTGTTTTAATTTATTTTGATATCTCTAATATTTTATACACGAGTAATTACTCTCAATTAAAAAAAAAATCTTAAATCAGCTCCATCTGTCGCGTAACGGTGGTAACACGAAGTCTCATCGATACGTTCGCGCCTTAGTCCGCGCATTTCGATCGCTTCGCGCTGCACTAGCGCCGCTAGGATCCTACGGGAGAGACACAAAATATTTGTGCCTAGATTATTATATTTTGTTTGGATGTGTGCCTCGTGACAGGCTCGTAGCACGCGTGTGCATTTTCTATTCGTACATGACACACAATGTCACAACTCACGCACACAACGCGAACTGAAGACATTGTCTTTTTAACATTTTAGATTTTACTACACGAGTTTACACGACGGAATACGACAATTGTGTAGGTACAAAAATATACGTGAATTATTCTGAGTCGCCATTTTTTTTGTTTTGGTTTGTTTCATGGTTTTGTGAATGCATTTTTATATTATTTCAACGTTGTTACTAGTGTGTAAAATGGAATAACTTCACTGTGAAAGTTTGTTGTGTAGTTATGTAGGTACAGACAATACTTAAAAAATGATTCCTTTTCAAAACTTTCTCTCGGCTTCGGTGAAAAAACACTGATCGAGGATAGCCGCTAGATTTCAATCAATACAAACAAACCATGCGATTAGGTCGTAAGAGGTTGGTACAGTTCTGTTTTATTACATCAATTAAAGTAGGTAGAAGATTCGCGAGATTTTGTTGTAGAACCGAACCCGAATAAAATGCCTACATTTTGTTTAGGTTTCGGTACTCAATATTATGATAGATAATCACCTCATCATCACATGAAAGGGAAAAGGGTAGGTGCTTGTAATACCTACTTCTAGTAAGTTGTGAAGTTAAAATTATTTTATTGGTAAAAAAACACATTAGGTAAGTACCTAATTGTTCCTTGTTTAGTAGATTGCAAAACGTTTTTCTTCTACGCATATTATTTTTAACCCTGTTTTGAGTTTCTATCATAAAATCGATTAAAAAAAATTGAACACATCTGTTCGTATGATGCTTTAGGAGGAGGTACATACCTACCTACTCTGTGACGCGGGCCTGACGCTTGAGTACCTATACAGCGGTTGTTCTGTTTACCTTTCCTACTATTTTCAAATAATATAATCGCCTGAAACGAGGCATTACATCGATACAGTCCTATTCATATTTTTTCTACGGCAGCAAAAAAACTAATTGATGTCTATAAATTCAGTCAATCTAGGAATCATTTGAGGTGGCAAATCACTTAGGTACAGTCATCAAAAGAGATAGGTATGCAGGTCATCGGAAAGACGGAAATGGTTGAAGTTGACTTAGAAACCGATGGATGTTTTCGAATGTTTAATTAAATCATTGAAATGTTTATTCTCTATTAATTTTATTTTATTTTATTCAAAAACATCCATCGGTTTCTAAGTAAACTTTAACTATATCTGTCGACCCTGCATACCTATTTTTTTCTGCCTACCCTGTCTAAAAACTCTGTGCACGCCCCTGATAATATGCATGTATTATACCTATAAACCTTCCTATTGAATCACTCTATCTATTAAAAAAAACCCGCATCAAAATCCGTTGCGTAGTTTTCAAGATCTAAGCATATATAGGGACAGACGCCTCAGGGGACTTTGTTTTATAATATGTAGTGATAGTGATAACAATGTAAAATTAACTTTTAAATATTAGTTTGCTTGTTTAATTTTCGATGTTCTAAGCCCGCAATATAAATCCATTGGATTATTTTCAAAAAACTATAAAATGTATGTGTGCATCATACATACATTTTATAGATTTTTTGGGCCAGGTATCTTCCTGATTGCAGAACAACCCATCAAAGTGTATCCCAATCGGATGAATGGTTTAGCAATGCACAGAGGGTATACATACAATCATTTTTATTTATATAGAGAGATAACGGAACAATGCTAAAAAACGTAAAAAATAAATTTTAAATTGGTCATATTATCTAACATACTAATAATTAAAAAACCTTTACTACGCTTTTTTTTGTAGGACTTGAGATAATCTCAAGTCCTCAAGATTTATATTGAGACTGAAAGAAACACAATATACCTAAATACCCACCTTATCAGAATATCTGCAATACTGGATTACTATTTTTTTATGACAGAAAATCATTATAAAAGAATAGAAATCCTAAGTAATGTTACTGATAGAATACTTTAATTTACATTACTCATTAACAGGCATTGATATTTTTATTATTGATGATGGTTAATTTTCGGTGAATTTTCTGGAAATTTTCATACATATCTTGAGCATTATTCTTCCTTGTATTGAAATACATACAATCTATTAATTTGACTGTCTTTTAGTCATATTGTAAGGTGACTTGAAGTCTTTTATGGTGGATTAATAATATTATTACAATACAGCTTACCTTGTTAGCTTTTTTTGTTGGAGTAGCATTTTCTTCTTTAATTTCAGGTTTTACAGTTGTTATTTTATCAGTCTAAAACAAAAGAATCATTAAGTACCTATCTATTGCTTCAAAGGAATTCTGTATTCAAGCAAATGAACATTGAGGTACATACATCGCTCTTTTCTTGTGTAACAATCTCTTCTTCTTCTTTAAGTTCTGGAACAATCTCTTCTTCTTTAAGTTCTGGAACAATCTCTTCTTCTTTAAGTTCTGGAATAATCCCTTCTACTTTCAGTTCGGGAACAACCTCTTCTACTTTAAGTTCGGGAACAACCTCTTCTTCTTTAAGTTCTGGAACCATCTCTTCGTCTTTAAGTTCTCTTAGTTCCGCCTTTACTGGTGCTTGCTGATAAATTTAAAAAAAAGTATTTAAGTACCTAGTATTATATATTACACAAATACAACTTTTGTAGAAAAGTATACACAATACTCTACTATTCTGTTCTTCTCATTCTTCTAATTTTGTTCATTCTTCCTTTCATTTTCAGTCCAACTCTGAAAACTTTCTTCAACTAAGTAACCTCTTTCTATGCCTTTATGAATCATCTTATAAATAAAAATGTACTGTGCATGTGTATGTAAGTGAACTCCACCTAAACGCCTATACCGATTTTGATGAAATTTATTGTGTGTTCCAGTGGATTCAAGCATGGTTTAGATTCACAACTGGACCCGGCAGGTGGCACTGCAGTGGAGTTGTACAACGTTTTTATTTTAAGGGCAGGACAACTTCTACCAGGCCCCCCAGTATTATAAAATATATATTATAAAAAATGTGTGTGTGTATAACTTAGGTATTTGTGAACATATTTATTTAATTACTTATATCAGTTTTTTTTTTTCCGTTTACCCCTATCCTTGGTTGAATAGTACCTAAAGAGTTTGCTATCATATATTTTTGATTGCATAAAGTATAAATAAACATAAAAGTTCAACTGTCAGCAAACATACACACCTCATCAATTTCAATACTTGTTCCTTTGCTCTTGACAGCCACAGAGCTATCAGAGTCAGGAGTTTGTTCAACCTCCGCCTCTACTTTCCCTTCCACCTTCACCTCAGCCTCATTCTCGCCACTGTCATCTATTTTTGGTTGTGTCATGTCATCAACTGGCATTGAAAAGCCAGTATCAGATATTTCACTGACTTCAAAGTCAGTGTCCACCGTCGCCTTCTGACTTTCTGTAACATCACCATCAGTATCAGAAGTGGTTTTAAATGCCGTGTCACTAAGAAGCGAGTCGCCGTCGGTGAGCACGTTATTGAGCGAGTCGCTGGGGAATGTGACCGCGTTATCGCCCACATCAAAAGAGTCAGTGTTGAACCCGTCTGTGTTGTTGTCCAGGTAGTCACCGACGCTACCCGCAGACAGCTCCACCGCATTGAGGAAACCTTGGTTCGATGTTGACGTATCGTCCACCGCTGCCTCGACACTGTTGAACTCTCCCTCGGTTAACAAATGCGATAGTCCATTTGAATTCTCGTTTATTAGAGGGCCTTCATCCGTATCCATCGGTCCGTCGGACAAACACTTCTATAAAAAAATTATCGAATAAAATATTGTTCAAAGACATACAAACTTAAAAGTTCAAAAGGATAGATCAAACTCGTTTATTTAATATTTAATAACCTCATGGAATTCAGTCAAAAAATATTATATCATTAGATTATCACCTGCAAATCGGCCCTAGCTTCATCATCCATTTTAGTAGAGTTAATAAAAACAACACCTATTCAAATGACGCCCTATTGATCGAGTTTATCGCTTTTTAAAATACAAGACTCTGTTCGTAATATAAAGCATCACATCACAAATTCACAATTTATAGAGTGACCAAAGACAAAGAGTATTCAGTATAGTAAAGGCCTATCCGCACACAACAGTGCCGACACGTGCCGATCCGTCACGTGACGATCAGTGTCAGTGAAATTTCATATTGTAGCATACATTTTGTACGACGCTATCCGTACTTGTCAGTGACAGTGACGTTCAGTGGTGTCAGTGCTGCGCCGACATTGTCCGTGCTGCGCCGACATTGTCCGTGATCCAGTGTTGCCATGTCCAAAATCTGGTCGACGGTGATACGGTCCCTCAAAAAATACGGTAGTTTCTGGGAAATTACGGTGAAAGGACTAGGAAAAATACGGTTATATGATATTTATGATATTATGTGTAGTGCGTAAAATGATGCGTTCACAGTTAATAAAAAAACTACATTTCGTTTGGAAATGTTTAAAAATTTTTGCTGAGTACGGTGCACTTACCGTAATTACGGTGCACATGGTAACATTGCCGTGATCCGACGTGAATCCGTACGGATGTCGGTCACGTGTCGGCACTGTTGTGTGCGGATAGGCCTTGAAATTTCACTGACACTGATCGTCACGTGACGGATCGGCACGTGTCGGCACTGTTGTGTGCGGATAGGCCTTAAGCAAGTGAAGTGACTACCAAGAAGCTTATAAGTAAAGATGGAGCCAACACTTCGAACAAAAAGTTGAGTCAAATACCTACGTATCTCCATCTCACTCTCTGAGGGCCGACCTCTTTTTTTAGTGTGGCCTGTAGTATTGCTACCTTCTTATTTAAATCTCCTACTAAATTCTTCGAAATAGTCGTAACACTAACCAAATCAGAAGTTAAACTCTGTCAAATAATGTTATTATGGATCAGCAGTTGTACTATAATTAGTTAAGTTATAAAACATAAAATTTTAGGTCACACTCACGTGTCACGCATGCTAAACTGAGTTGACAATCACTGAATTACAATACCATTTCCTACGAAATCGGTAATGTGGCAACATTGACACTATGTGTCAATATAAAATGGTCAACGCAAAATACGCGCTTGGTCGTGGATTTGCGGACACCGGCCCGTCACACTACTACTACTATGGCGGTTGTTTACTTTGCAGTTCACAGCTTTGTCTGGTATTTTTCGAGCTAATCATCATTCTAATTAAAAAGAATGTTGCAAAAATGAGTAGTGCGTGGTTGTGGTAATACGTGGTGTTCAGGAGGTGATATAAAATTTCACCCGTAAGTGTTAAAATCGTGATTTCTGACATTGAATCATTGTAAACATGTTTCGTGGTTTTTTCACTTAATTTCTTCTTAAAACGTTTTACCAGTGTTTTTAACATATTAGTAAATGATAACTATATCAAGATCAAATACTTTTACATTGAATTTCATTGATTTTGTGCATCTATTTGATTTTATTTAAAAGAAGTCGTATTGAAGTAGTGTGACCATATTGAGGATATATTTAGGACTTTGCGTGAGAAATTAACTAATTATACTAATACTAAGAAACGTGTATATACTTAATGACTGATATACATATACACTTACGGCAGTCAATTTTTATTTAAATTTAGTTGCTCATTATTCGGGTATTTTAATAACATTATTTTTTTAGGTTTCCTAGAAATAGTACTCAAAGAAAATTGTGGTTATCCATTGAGCCGTTAACAATGAAGTTCTATAAAAGTGCAAGGATTTGCAATTTATATTTCAAGAAAGAGTAGGAAAGGTAAAAAGATAATTGTATTTAAAACTGTGTTACATTATTATCATGTATTTAGAAAATTACACTTCTGGACACATCTATTGGCCCACCTTAGAGTTTAGGTTTCGATGGCCCCTACTGAAATATGATTGCTAGATTGAACAAAAACTGTTGATGCAGTTTTAAACCTGATACATTTTACCA
The DNA here is from genome assembly GCA_947361185.1 of Charanyca ferruginea. Classification (NCBI taxonomy): domain Eukaryota; kingdom Metazoa; phylum Arthropoda; class Insecta; order Lepidoptera; family Noctuidae; genus Charanyca; species Charanyca ferruginea. The sequence continues at coordinate 13,721,515 of OX376076.1, forward strand.
TCTTTTTCGATCGTATTGTTTTAAATTTGAATTCAGAATACCATACGACATGGAGCTACACCTAACAAGTCGGATATGCGCCTTGTTAAAGGCAATTGATTTTTGAATAAAAAACATGTTTTATCAAATAAAGGTTTAATTTAATAACGCGTGTTGCCTCCATGGGCATCTACCACAGCTCTCATACGATTAGGCATAGAGTTTATCAACCGCTCTTTGAAATTTTGAGGGATCATCTCCAATTCCTCTTCTATGGCAGTTTTCAACTCCTGCATCGTCTGGGCAACTGGCTGACGAGCCCTAACACGTCTTTTTAGCTCGTCCCACAGGTGCTCAATGGGGTTCATGTCTGGGCTTCTGGCTGGCCAGTCCATAACTGTGATGTTCACATCCCGAAGATATTCCCTGACGATACCGGCCGCATGGGCTCTTGCATTATCATGCATAAAAAGGAAATTTGGGCCCACATAGTCCGCGTATGGTATCACGTGAGGTTCTAAGCACTCACGAATGTACCTTTCAGTATTTAATGTTGGCAGCCGTGGTCCTGTAACAACCTCAAGTTGAGTTTTGCCGCTCGCGGATATACCGCCCCAGACAGTCCATGAGCCACCGCCATAAGCAAGCCTCTCTTCAAAGCAGCATTGTGCGAAACGCTCTCCCTTACGTCGGTAGACCTTCTTCCTTCCATCATTGCCATGTAACACAATTTTAGACTCATCAGAAAAGAGTACACGGCTCCAATCTTGCTGTGTCCAATTTAAATGACTGCGTGCGAAATGAAGGCGCGCTGTTCGGTGGGCTCGCGTTAGTTTGGGCCCATTAGCTGGCTTGTGTGGTACCATATCGCGTTCTTTTAACCTTCTCCGAACAGTTCGAGCGCTCACAGATACTTCGTGGAAGTCGCGAAGTTGGTTTTGTATCTCAATGGAGGTAAGGTGACGATTTCTCAAGCTGGTCGTCACGATGAATCGATCCTGCCTTTCAGTTGTGACCCGAGATCGTGGCCTTCCTTGGCGACGAACAAAGCCGCCAGTCTCTAGGTACCTCCGATAAACATTTCGGACCGCAGATCGACTTAAATTAAGTTGAGCACTCACGTTTCTTTGGCTGTGTCCGGCCTGAATAAGTGCCACAGCTTGGGCGGCGACTTCAGGTGAAGTATCCATAGATTATTGATAGAACCTCACCTTAATGTTAAGAATAAGTAATGTTTGTTGCAAAACCAAAGATATCAATCACTTTTTCAAGAATTAAAACCAAGTAAACCAGTGAACGGAAATAAAACATGGAAGCATTACTTCCAGGAAACTAAGCGCGCATCTTGACACAATATTTCAAACAAACTGACACATCGGAATCACGTCGCTGATTCGCCGAAAATGTATTAACATTCAGCATGCACAGTGTAAAATCGACCTTATTGCCTGGTAATTTGGGTCTAATTAACCTTCTAACGTATAGGCCGCTTAAGACATTTCTGCGTCGTCACTGCGCCCACATGTCATCGCCCGGGATGTTCTATGTAATAAAGTGCAACGCAAATAATTAATCGTGAAAGTGCCAGGGTAGCCTGCGAAATTCAAATATGGTTACGTTTTTCGCAATTTGCAAAATAAAACTGTGTTTGCTAAATTTAAATTATATGGTAGGATAATTAAAAAATGTGTGGTATATTTTGAGTATATTAATATTCTTAACAATAAAATAATAAAATTATGTACAACTACAACAATAAAAAGGGAGTCGTGAATGTAAAAAGTCTAAGTGAAACCTCGGCAATTGCCTTGCATTAATATTGCCATTATTGAGCGCGGGTAACGCATCTACGTGTATAATATCATTGTTTTTACGTACTGTTTCGTATTGTATTGCCAAATAACATTACATTATTACTGCTTATTTATTGCTGTGGTATCATGACTTGACAATAATTATCATTAGACTGTAACCTAAATTAAGTGCCTCTGAAAATTGTTAGCTTATTTAATTTCTACCGTGATGAGTTTAATAGAGAGTCATTTTTGGCCATATAATGCAAACGAATTTTAAGGAACTCTTGAATAATACTTTTGATAAAAGGTATGTCGTGGGGTGGGATATCGGTAGGATGCTTTTTTAAAGCGATAAATATGTCATTATAGCTGGTCATAATATATTGAAAGCATTTGTTTAATATTACTATCAGGTTATGCTTGCTGGTTAAACATTTTCCTGATTGAACTTTCATAATATTTCGTAGGACACACTCAGAACGGTAGCATACTTTAAACAAAGTTACTGAGGGGTACGCTAATCCACCAAAGTCTTTAAGACATATTAATTGGTATAAGAATTGGGTATTATTATAAGAATTGGGTATTATTATAAGAATTGGGTACTTCAATAAAATTTTCTTTCACAGTTAGCAATTCCTTAGCATGAACTGTTTCGGGTGTTAGAATAGTCTGCAACGTTTCTAACGAAGTAGACTGTGACTTTTTAATACAAAACACCATCTGAAATCAAAAGTATGTAGGTTTGTTGCATAAAATGTTTAAAACACGAGGTGTAATATTTTTACAAATACTATTTATAATAAACCTTAAACCAATAATCAATCTTACCGTACAAATTGGAATAGCGTTTGATTTAAGCATCGTGTATCCTTTTTTTAACAGATAAAAATCGTCATTTCTAAAATGAATTGAGCATATCCTTGTCTTTTTATTTGGTGTCCATTCACTTTGCTGTCTTTCCAAACATACAGCTTTTGTCCATAATTCTCTTCGAATCGGTTCTTGTGGAAATCTAAAATAGTGTGAGTAAGTATAGCGAAATAGAGGAGCATAAAATACTTTTTTAATACAATAAGTACATCTATTTTCTTCATGTTATTAACTTTAAAGAAACTTGTATGTGTCTACAATAACTTAGTGTATTTTGCATAGTGCAATCCCCATAAAAAAAATAATGTTGTATAATGTATCTTAAATTGTAAAAAAAAGGGAAGAAAATTAAATTGTTTGTTTGGCATAACATCATCCCCATAGACTTCCTGTCAAAATTCTTTTATAATCGAAAAATAATTAATTGCGATATACTTACACGTGAAAACTAATTCCAACATCCTTTTTATGTATATTTGATTTATTAATACACCACTTTACTGCACAAGAAGGCATTTTTAATGTTTTAGAGAGCAAAAACCGAAATACAATTTAGTCGACCGCCGCTGTTGTCAACTACAGACGAACTAAACACGTGCGCGGCGCAACTGATAAGCCCCGCCCCCTCGGGCGCAACTTGCATTGGGTCATTTTTTGAAGCTAGGAATGCTTCCATGTTTTATTTCCGTTCACTGAAGTAAACCAATAAAACCAAGTTTTCTTAGTATTCGATTGTTTGATATCAACAAACAGGCTCCAAATTGTCTTTTGTTTCTTTAAATTCTGTGTTCGAAATTCAAAAAGAGACTACTGAATGAAATTGTGAATGTGCCAGGTTCAAAACTGCATAAAAACTTTTTGCTCGACCTAATATAAAATTTTAGCTAGGACCAAACGAAACTGAAAATACAAGGTGGGCCAATAGATGTGCCCAAATTGTATAATGTTTCAAATATATCACAAAAAGCAACATTTTATAAAATGCATATACTAATGCGAAAGTAACTCTGTCTGTTACGCTTTCACGATGAAACGACTGAACCGATTTTCATGAAATTTAGTATGAATATAGCTTGAACCCCGGGGAAGGACATAGGCTACTTTTTAATAAGCGACTTCGACTTCAACCACTTTTACGTTCGTAGGTACACGAGCTCCGCTAGGAGTAATAGTGTTCTGTGTACATGAGCATTATGCATTTTTAGTAACATGAATTACCTGTCCCAATACACAGATGATATAATACTAAAGCCCAAGATCAAGAGTAGTCTCTTATTTTATTGATACTTTAGAGTTTTGATTGTAACTCACACGACGCATTTGTTTTTTTTTTTTTGTCGTTTGCCACACTTGTTTGCACATTCACATTTTTTTTTTATAACGCACTTCACTGACGCATTCTGTAGGTAGACACGGTATTGAGCCATTCCGCGAAAAGTTGTACATACGGAAAAAGTACTGTCACAAGAATATACAAACAATTTACAAGACCATCTTATACTCCATTGAGTTCATTTTTTTTTTATGTATAGTATAGTTCTTTAGCTTTAAAAATAAATACAAAACGTAGTCATTTGTAGCTAGTTTAACTGATTAAAAAATAAAACTAAGGAACAAAAAAGGTTATTTTAGCGTGTCACACCTCCTGTCGCAAACTTTAACTAACCAAAATTCATGTTTTTTTATGACACACTTAAGCGTTTTTTGTGAGCTTTTAAAGATTAATGGTTTCTTTTCAATTATAACATATTTTTTTAAACAAATCTTATTGTATTACAAGAAAAATCTTGAAATAAATGATAATCAAATTAGCACCAAGGTGGACATTCCACTTTAGTCACTACTGTTTTATTTGCTTTCTATAGTACAAAAGTACTAAAAGAAGTTATTTTATTTTCATGGTAACATTATTATGGTAGACCAACCATTTGTTTTTACCCATCGGGCTTTTGTGACGCGGTAATCGGTGACGGAAGGCGTATTCGACGCACGACGCAATTAAGATGTCCACTATAGTCACAGTTATAACGTGATACCAGTAAGTTCTAAGAATATTCTTTCATTTGTGAAATAGACTACATGTATCTGTGTATGTAATGAATTAATGATTTCTTCTAAAAGAACAAAGAATATTGAAAGTTGTCGTCATTATCGTTAGTAAAGCAGGATTCGTCACGTCTGTTTAGTGTCGTGACATATTAGGGGAACATTTTTTGTGACTTAATGGACACATAAGGCTAAGTTTACGTGGTGTATTTTAACCGACTGCAACTAAGATGGAGTTATGTGTTTTTGTTTATATTATATGTACATACATATATTATATATTTACGGCTGTAAAGTTATAGCCGTGTATCCATCGACTTCATGATAGTCACTGATTAGAAGTTTAAAAATATTTATTATTTTTTCAGTTTATCATAAGATTGCGCATTTGTTGAACGAGGTAAACGTTACCGAAAAAAGCTTAAACTACATAAATAGAACAGCTAAAGAAAGGCACGAATAAAAAAAGATGATTGCGTTCGATTGGAATGTCCAACTGTTCTCGGAAAAATAATATTTTTTGTATACTTATTAAAAGTTTATCATGAACACCGCTTATGTTTCCATTTAGTCACGATGACATTTCCTACTAAGTCACTGTCACAATTTTTTACACCAAGGTATCGTCTGTAAAGTGGAATTTATTACTAGTAAAGGTATATATTTGGGATGAAATATAGTAGAATGTGATACATATTTTCATTTAAAATAGTTTGAATCAATTTAAAAAGTGCTAATTAACTAAAATGTTAAAAACATAAGTCAATCTGACCTAAAACGTGACGAAAATATTTTAATAGGTGATTTAAAGCTAGAATTATATTGCAGATAGGGTAAATGAAATTTATTTCAGTATTGTTCATAATTATTTTAAATAACAATTGTTAAAAGTATGTAATAGATAACTCACATTGCTGATAAAATATTACGTTAGTGATGGTTACTAAATGGACATTTTTCATCGTGGTTCATGTTCGAAACTCAGATATTTTTAAAATTATATATATTTAGTTGATATAGTTTTCTTAAACCCTGATAAATACCACATCGAATCATACAAAAACCCTTATATTTTTATTTATTTATTGTCCATTTTGTCCCACTTAGTAACGGGACAATATTTCGCGGATTGGCCCTATTTTGTTCCTCGTTTTATCAGACTTCCTCTGTTGTTTTCTCTGGACGGCGCGTGCGGCGCCAACTCGAAAGTCGAAGATCACGACGGTTTATTTCGTTATTTATCCACTTTTTGTGGCATCGTCTATACACTTGGTATACGCCGTAGAGGAACACCAACAATATTAACAGCAACAGAACTAAGAGTATTATATTTATCGCGTTTAGGTGAAACGTTACTTGGTCTACAGTCGCGCTGTTTGAACCTGCCGCATTTAGGGCAATTATTACTTCCTCCTTGGACTTAGTAGTTCCCATGTTGGATGTTAAAACTTTTAACTATTTTTCCAGCACACTCGCGAGTAAAATCCAAATACACTTGCGATTGAAACCCATTTTGTTGCCCTTTTTACACAATAGGAAAGTGTAACCCGATGTCCGCGCGCACGTTACTGCGCTCTGGCAGGGTCGCCATATAAGGATGGTGATACATAAAAGACAGATAAACCAAACGAAAACTTGGTTTTATTGAACTTTAAAACTTTAGCGAGATAATTTTATAATATCATTGATTTTATCACATTATTATTTTATATGACAACGTCTTGTCAAACCGTCAAAACATAATAGACAATAAAAGTAACAAAGACTTCTTACAAGACAAGGAGTTCATATCATTCACCCCATCCTTTTAAGACGAAACGTAATCTCGAAGGTAGGGCGGAGGCCTACGCTCTCGGGTAGAGCGACGAGGCTGAGGGTCTTCTATCAATGCCGACGGGCCAGGTTCCTCATTCAGAGATTGTGTATTTTCTGTGGTAGAGTTTGGAACGGGTATTTCTACAGTATCTTCGGCATCTAGGAAGATATCATCATTTTCCGGGATTGGAGCCAAGGACCTGTTCGAAACGGTTGTTTCACGACCATCCGGCAGCCTCACGAATGAATAGTCAGGATTGCTTTGTAACAATTCGAATTCTTCAATGGCTGGATCATATTTAGAATTTCTAATATTTCTCTTCATGTAGACAGGGCCTGGTGATAGCAGCCAAGTTGGCATAGATGAACCATTGGAAGATCGGCGAGGGTGACTAAACATCCTTTCATGAAGAGTGGTGTTTATGCCCGTGAATAACAGAGATCTAATAGAGTGTAAGGCAATAGGTAAGGCTTTCTCCCAGTCAGCAATTTCTAGATTATTAGAACGGAGATAAAGCTGGACCGTCTTCCACAACGTCCCATTTAGGCGCTCTACCAATCCGTTGCCCTGTGGGTTGTATGGTGACGTACGGCTGCATGCAATGCCAAGATTTGTCAAAAATGTTCTTGTTTCATCTGAGAGAAAAGAGGTTCCTCTATCGGTATGTACGCAAGCAGGAATACCAAATAAGCAGAAAAGTTCTTTTAAACACTTAATAACAGTCGCTGAGGTCATATCCTTACACGGGAAAGCGAACGGAAACCTGCTATATTCGTCGATTATAGTTAAGATGTATTTGTTAGAGGAAGTGGATGGCAAAGGTCCTTTGAAATCTAGGTTAAGCCTTTCGAATGGAGCTGTCGCTTTGACCAGATGCCCTTCATTCTTTACATATCTGGGTTTTACTTCGGCGCAAACACGACAACTAGCGGTCATCCTTTTCACGTCTTCTACAGAATATGGTAGGTTTTTGGAGCGTATCCAATGTACCATTCTTGTTACGCCGGGGTGACATAAGGAGTTATGAAGGTCAGCAAGTTTATTGGGAGAGCCATTTACAACGGCACAAACCCTGGATAGCGCATCAGCGGCAAAATTTTGTTCGCCAGGTTGGTAAATAATATCGTATTTATAACAGGATAGTTCAAGGCGCCATCTCTCTATTTTCTCATTTTTAATTTTACTCGTGTGGGTTTGATTGAACATGAAAGAGACCGATTGTTGATCTGTGATAAGTATGAAATGTCGGCCGATCAAATAATGGCGCCACTTGCGAAGGGCTTCTACGATAGCACATGCCTCTTTTTCTATTAAAGGTTGGCGCTTCTCTGAATCATTTAATGAGCGTGTGAAAAACGCTACTGGGCGGCCTTTCTGTGAAAGTGTAGCGGCGATGGCGAATTCTGATGCATCAGTCTCGACGGTGAACGTCTCTTTGGTGTCAATTGAAGCAAGAGATGATTGTGCGATGTCAGATTTTAGATTATTGAAGCATTCAAGTGCTTCTTTAGACAGGGGAAACGTAGTATCGACTAACGTTTTAATTTTAGCTGAAAAATTGTTGATCCATTTGGAGTAATGGGCAAATAGACCGAGAGTTCTTTTTAGAGAAGCTGAATCTGATGGGACTGGGAGATTTAGCAGTGGTTCTAGGCGTGACTTGTCAGGCTTGATAGTGTAGCCGAGAAGGTTAATGGCGTCAGTTTCGAACACGCACTTGTTTTTGTTTAAAGTTAGATTATACTTTTCTGCTGCTTCCATGAATCGGCGCAGATTGAAGTCATGTTCTTGTTTGTCCTTTCCACAGATGGTGACATCGTCTAAGTAAGCGTAAGTACCTTTGAGCTTCTCCGTACGTATAATATAGTGAAGGGTTCTTTGAAAAGCGGCGACACCGTTGGTGACACCGAATGGTATGCGAGTAAATTGATACAGATTACCGCAGGCCTCGAAGGCAGTGTATATCTTTTCTTTAGGAAGGATAGGTACTTGGTGATATGCACTTTTCAAGTCAATTTGACTGAATAAGTTGTACTTAGAGACAGCGGTGACGATAGAATCTATACTTGGAAGGGGATATGCATCTAAGTCTGTGAATTTATTTATCGTTTGAGAATAATTAATCACTAGACGTTTGCGGTGATGTCCGCCTCCAGCGACCAAAACTTGTGCTCGCCATGGGGATATGCTCGGCTCAATGACTTTGTCTTTGAGGAGATTTGAAATTTCGTTAGATATGAATGATTGATCTTCTTCTGAGTGATGTCTGGAGCGAATGGTGATACGCTTGATAGCGGCGCTGTACTTTGAGCATTCTCTAATGATATTGAATATGGTAGGTGACACATGATTTGCGAGGAGCTTGAGTTTAATGACTTCGGTAGCAGATGAAGCTTGTTCAGAAAGAAAGTTTTCAAATGTATACCGCCAGTGAGTCCATCGTAAGTCCGAACCAGCGGCGGAAGGTTCAACCTCGAACCTTTCTGGACGTAGATAGCGCGACCAACTAGAAGACGGCGGGGCCTCTTTCTCCGACATGATATATTCCTAGATATAATTAAAGTTCAATAAATTGATACATAAAAGACAGATAAACCAAACGAAAACTTGGTTTTATTGAACTTTAAAACTTTAGCGAGATAATTTTATCACCTTGTTATTTTATATGACAACGTCTTGTCAAACCGTCAAAACATAATAGACAATAAAAGTAACAAAGACTTCTTACAAGACAAGGAGTTCATATCAGATGGCATTGGGAGATCAAATGAAATGATGTAATGCTGTCTAAATACTGAGCCTTTATTGAATGATTATAGTCTTTATATACTTAGATCCCTTATAATATGATGTCACCCTTACAACGACTATTTCGAAGAATTTAGTAGGAGATTTAAATAAGAAGGTAGCAATACTACAGGCAACACTAAAAAGAGAGGGGTGGCCCACAGAGAGAGAGATGGAGATACGTAGGTATTTGACTCAACTTTTTGTTCGAAGTGCTGGCTCCATCTTTACCTATAAGCTTCTTGAGTGCCACAGACGATGAGACGAAGGTATGTATAGTGCGTGCCACGAAAGATGAGACTTGACACGGACTTAATTTGACTTGCGCATATTAAGTCCGTGTCAAGTCTCATCTTTCGTGGCACGGACTGTACATCCATACTAGTTCACTCCAAAGAGTATAGACAACAAAATAAAAAGGAACTCAACTTTGCATTAAATCAAACCATTTCTATCATTCGTTCTTTACGCAAAATTGTTCACTAGCACTACCCCCAAGAAGCTTAGAGATAAATGTCGAGGCAACACTATGAATACCTAAGTGAAACCAACTGTGGGCAGAAGCTCTCTTTCTGAATGCATACATAAGAACGAGACAGTGATACGTGTTTTCTGTATCTTATGTATGCATTCAGAAAGAGAGTGTCTGCCCACAGTTGGTTTCACTTAGGTATTCTGAGTGTTGCCTCCACTTTTACCTATAAGCTTCTTGACCCCAACACTATTTGTTTTAGTAAGTTAGCATTATTATTCTTTGAACTGTCAGTGTCAAGTTGAATGAGTAAAACCTTTTGATGACCTTGAACTGCCTTGAAGCTGTGCCTCTCCTTTAGAGCTAGCGCGCACGAGCAACTTTTGTCTCCGCAACTAATTTGTCTCTCATATCAAGTCTACGGATTAGTATGAAAGTGCGCGCACGTAGCGACGCGACAGTCGGGAGACTTTTTTGTCCGCGGGTTTGGAGACAGGCCGGCGACGCAACTAAGCAACTTTGTTGCCACGTCTATTGGTTACAATGCAAGTGCGCGCACGGCGACAAAAAAGTTGCCGGTCAGTCAGTTCCCGCTCCGCCCTCGTTGATTAAGCGTGTCTCTTCACCGAACGTCTTTACTCGGTATTCTTTTATAAAATATATATTTTGTAGTTCGTCGATTTCGGAAGAAGATAATATAGATAATATAATTATTATTGTCTCCATGCAGTAATGAAAGTATGCCGCTGCATTCATACTTTTCTTAAATGTTTGAAATCACACAAGTCAACATTTTTTTTACTAAAAAGACAACCGCTGAAAAGATAACTATAAATTCGCTTTGGTTTTGTTTGTTGTTCTTTATTGCCACCGACTTGTGAATTTAATTAAAGTTATTTTTTTTCGCTTTTTAGTGCCTACTTCTCATACAAATTAATTACGAAACGGTGACATCAGATAAATTCAGTCATCCCTTAATTTTCTACCCTTGCGGGTAGAATATTTTCTTGACATTAATATGGGACTAACTTTAAGGTATACACTATTAATTATAAAATATTCATCGAAATCCTTAGATCATTATGTGCTCGAAGTCGATATCGGACTATACACAGCAAAAATAATATGCGTGGTCAAACATAAAAAAAACGTGTCGAATTGAGAACCTCTTTCTTTTTTTGACGTCGGTTGAAAGTATTTATTTTTTTGTTACCCCTCGTGCTAGAGCAAACAATTATTTAAAAAAAATGATTTATAAACTGATTTCTTATTGCTGGTAATAATAATAATCGCAAACAAGAGGAAAGGCTGTCACACAAAGATACTGTGTGATAGCCAGTCTTTCCTCTGGTGAGACAGCCAATCGCATATTTGTATCTTCACGAGTGATTCCAGGTCATAAAATTCTACACAATTCATCAAAACTTTCGACCTACTCATTCAAAAATAGGGAAAAAATTTTTTTGGAAATGCTCAATTTTCTGAAATGAAATTTTCATAATGTTAGTCTTTCGCTCTATAATGGATGCACCCAATTTTGCCTTCGTCGTTGTCGTCTTTGATTTCATCTTAAAACAAGCGCACAGACCACAGCCGTCTCCTCGAAATCCATGTTGATGAATGCGGCAAAATTTTACGAAAAAATCGCGTTGCTATCGCTCCCGTGTGCGCATCGTCCAAATCTCGGCGAGGAGACAGCGACAAAAACAAAAAAGTTGCCGGGCAACTAAGTTGCTCGTGGGCGCCCTCCCTTACGGCAGGGAATGCTGTCTCTTTTTGGTAACCCTTTTATTTTTTAAGCTTCGTGGTTGTGTACGTAAACAATGTATTGTTATGTGTTTAAGCGAAAAGTCATGGAAATAGAACGTACCATACACATAGAGTACAGAACACAAATTCAGCTGCGGAAAAATTAAGCGGAGTGCGGATCCATTGTTTGACAGTCAGTCATTTGTGTGTAAAAAGCATGGATAAGTCTCTATGGTAAAAAAGATGTGAAAAATGAAAATTTGGATATTATTTTGTATTCTGTGATTCAGTATAATTGGATAAAAAAAAGCAGGGCAATGTTTATTTCTGAAAGAAACTGCTTGAAAATGAATGTTATGTATTCACTTTTTCCAACAATGCAAGCAATGCTCTGACCTATGGCTCTGATCACAGAGTACATTATATATAGGGTCTCTGACTTAGGCGGTAGGCTCAAACAGAGGAAGGAATAGACCACAGCACAGAATAAATTATACCTTAAGGAATAGACAGACATAGACTAAAAAGCTGAAAACAATTTGTAGAAAATCTGTTTAGGAATAATTAAGAAAACGGCAGGTGTAATCGCACATCGCAGTTAGAACAGATTGGATCCAATTTAGAGCCTGCGCGCACTAGCGATTTAAGTTGGCCGATAGTTTAATCAGTCAGAGGCATGAAGATATAGGTATATAAATGGAGCCAACACTTAGAACAAAAGCTTGAAACCCAACTGTGGGCTGATGCTCTCTTTCTGAATGCATACATAAGAACGAGACAGTGATATATGTTTTCTTTATCTTATGTACGCATTTAGAAAGAGAGCGTCTGCCCACAGTTGGCTTCACTTAGGTATTTAGAGTGTTGCCTCCACTTTTATCTATAAGCTTCTTGGTCAGAGGATCAATAAAGAGCTATATTATTTTACTCTTTGGTATAGAGTTATATGGCAGTGTGCGCACTTGAAGATTAATAGTTGTACGACCGAACTATCGAATCCGACTGCCCGATCCCTATTCGATCAAAATATTGAACGAATATCGGCCGATTGCATAATTATGTGCATGAAGTTGTATGGGAGTGCGCGCATTACATTCAACCAAACTGTGGCTCGACTATCGACCGATCGCACAGTCAGTTGATCAATCAGTATGACGCAGTATGGGTGGGCGCACACTTGTCAGTTGATTCGATTCATAGCGCCGGAGATAGGTAGGCAACGGCGACGAATCGACGATTCAATCGCGTATTGCGCGCAGTATATTATGATGTACTCTGTGGCGCGCACCACCACGAGACTGAACTATCGAGCCATTTGAGCATAATCGTTATACGATTGCGACTAAACTATGGGCCAACTTTAATCGCTAGTGCGCGCAGGCTCTTAGTGTAAATTGGTGGTTTACAAAATTGAATTCTAAATTATTGATCTATTTTAGAATTCAATTTAGTGTAGTGCAATGTAGTGTGCTCTAACAACTTTGGTTCCTAAAATAATTGTTAGTTACTGTGGATAGATAGTTATTTGGCATTTGGAACAGTGTGACCATTTGTGGCAGATTTCTGGCATTTTAGCAGATTTCGCTCCAAAATTTTGACTTTGGCACTTGGCAGATCATGCTGACGATTTACAAAAGTGACAGAATTCGGCAGATTTCAAAGTAAAAAAAAAAAGTAATAAGTAAGTAAGTAATTACAAAAGGTTTTATGTATAATTAGATTACAAATTAATTTTATCGAACTGGCAGCTTGCTTCATATGATTATGATTCAAACTGGAATAGTGTTCATATTCTTATCTTCTTCATTGATTTGGTCTCCAATCAACTTTTGATTTTACCTCATTCTCTTTTGATGTGTATCGTGTGCGGTTCTGTGTAACGAATCATTAATAATGAAGAGAAAATACGAGCGTTTTTATCGACCTTAGTGGGAGCAAAATCCCTTTCTTTCTTCCTGGTTGTCGAGGGCTAAGGATGACAAGGACGTTGCATTTTGTAAAGCTTGCAAAATAATGAACGCAAATTGGGCTACAATATAACCAAACATTACAAATTTTGCGAAAGCGTTATTAATTTTGCCAAGGTCCAATGCTTCGTGCGAAAGGATCTTCTCTCAGGTCTCAGGTGAATTTAAATAAAACAAAAATAAGGAATAGGTTCCTAAATTAGGTCCCAACACGAGGCAGCTTTAAGAGGGGATTAAGGAACACGGAGGCTGTGTCTCCTTAAACTTTAAGGAGACACAGCCTCCGTGTGGTTTAAGGCTTAAACCAACTAAAAACATGATTGAAAAGATGTACGTAGAGTAAGTAGTGTAGAGATTTAATAAGAAAATTGTTAAATATTTTTGTTGATTAAAGAAATTTCATTGATTTCGTTGTGTTGTTTCTTTCCGTTTCCATGAAGGTATATTTTTGGCATTTTAGGCGCCAAGTGTGGCAGATTTTTTGCCTAGTCTCAACTAGTCTGTGGCAGATTCGCAGATGGTCACACCATGAAGCTGTAGATTAAAAAAGCTTCTTGGGTCACACTCACGCACACTCATTTCATTATTGTTATTATTTGTTATATTAATCTAATCTGTGGTTGTGGTGCACACACACTATTTTGGAGTTGTCAAAATCACATCTCATTTCTCAAAATTTTCATTTATTTCCTTTCCTTCAGTCTCGCTTAGTTATTTAGTTTTAATTATGCTGGGATTACGTTCGATAATTCGAAATGTAATTACTTCTGGAGCCAATGTAATTCATCAGCAAACAAGGGTTAGTAATTATTTTTATTAAAATTAACTTTCTTTTCTTGTGTCGGCATCAGCTTTACCAGAATTATAGGAGCGTGACCTGACCACTAACGTTAATTCTTGCCGGAATGTATAATGCAACAAGCTTACCTGGCCCAGTTGGAAATTGGAACTGAACGAAATCATAGATGAAAATTTACGAGATCTGGTCTGGAACACCATACTCGCACTGGGAGATCTGTAAGTTGTGGTTGCAATGTCCTACTTGGAAACTTCTGCTGTCAGGATGCCTTACACATTCTGGTAAGAATGAGTTAAGTAATATGGCTGTAAGAGCCAGAATAGGCATGCCCACTGACCGCCAGACTAACATTCATTATGGTTTTACCCGTGTCTTGTCTTATCCTTTGTTTGTTAACCAACTTCAAAAAGGAGGAGGTTATCAATTCGGATGTTTATTTTATTTTTTTAATGTATGTTCGGGCATAACTCTGTCATGTATAGACGGATTTACAAAATTATTTTTTTTTCGAATGGGGTTTATTCCGATATGGTCTCATATAAATTTTACCAACATTAATCCAGCCCTTTTTGAGAAAATCAACAAAATTCCAAAAAAATACTTAGTTGACGTTTCACTTTCTTCAATCTTTGGGGGTCTTACAATCTCTTTTAAGTGTGTCGCCGTTTCTTAATGGATTTGGATGTTAAGGCAATACTAAAAAGTTTTTCAAAAAAAAAAGAAAACCGCCTTCCAAAACTAAAAAGTGATAAATAACTTTAGCAGGAACACACTTACTTTACTTTCGGAAGTTGGTGGCAATACAAAACATTTAGTTTTTGAAGGCGGTTTTTTTTTTTTTTTCTGTCTTTCGTACTGTCATCATTACTTGTGGAAACTCTGATGGACTCTTAGATAAATATTACCTACCTGTTGTATTATTGTCATTTTTACAATTAACTGTCTCCATAAATGAGATTTATTAACCTATTGATCTAAATAGCAAAAACATGCCCTCGGTGCCAAGCTACGAATTAGTACTCTATGGGATTATGTTTCTATATGCAATTCCATAGAGTAGTAATTCGATTGTCATGTATTCGTGACCGTGGCATGCTGGGCACAATTTGGTTTGTTATCTATACAAGACTATGGAGGTCGAAAGGTTAATATGCTATATTCTAAAATTTTTGATCTATCATGTTCCTAATAGTTGAATAAAATATTTTTTACAGAACACATTTATTTTAAAACGGAAGAATCCAGTGCCCCTGCACAAGAGGGGTGGCCGACCAGTAAAAATGAGAGGCAGACATTTTGTATATGACCTAGTTGAAGATACAAATGTAACAAAAAAACCTGACATAAAAGTAATTCTTTGTCAATTCATTCATGGTATGTATGTTATTAATTCATTTATTAACCCTTTAATTACCGTCGTCACATATCACAGGTTCTGGAAGTAATGCCTGACTTGCCACACATGTAATATTAAGTTATTTTACTGAAAAATTCTTAATAAATAACAAACTCCATACAAAATTTGTAAATTTTAAGGTTTATGGCGTTCTTTTTTGATAAGAACATTTTACAATGTTTGTAATGCTGGCACTTCACATGGCGTGTTTGTGCAAGTATTCGCCTTACTTGGATAATACAAAATCGACTTTATTTCAATAAATGTACAATATGTACCCATATTGTATTATCCAAATAATGCGAATATTTGCACAAATACGCCATGTGAACTGCCAGCATAATAATAATTGCTGTGTATTTTGACGTTCTAATGCAGTGTGATCACTTTTCGTGGCGTGTCCCTAACTGTATTGCCAATCACGTAATTTTACGGGTACTAGGGATGGGCCAATATCACCAATGGCAATGGATTAGGCACTTTCATTACAAAACTAGCTGACCCGACGGACATTGTCCTCTCCCTATCTATCTACCCTACCTACCCTACCTACCCTACACCTACCCTACCCCTACCCTACCCTACACCTACCCTACACCTACTCTACACCTACCCTACGCCTAGGACTAATATTTAACATTAAAATATTTAACTGACCTATAACAGGCATCCACAATGTTTGCTTATTTGTTACAGTTTATGATACAATTTGTAAATCTACACTAATAAAGAGAAAATATTTGTATTTTTGTATATTTGCTGCACTATTGTATGAGGATAACCCAGTACCATATTAAACATCATTCGCCCTAGCAACATTATAACTTTATGTGGCTAACAAAGGCATGGCTTTGGTAGGTTTGTAGTTTTAAAATCATTGATGCAAACTATTCAATTTCTAGGTGTTGGCAATGAAGGTGACATCCTCACATTACGCCCAACCCAGGCTTATCGTGACTATCTCATACCTGGATTAGCTGTTTATGCGAGCCCAGAGAATGTAGAGAAATACCAAACCAATGAAAATAAGGCCAAAATTGATAGTAACTTTAGTTCACCATATGTACACAGGGTAAGTGGTTCATAGAGGTAATTTTAACACACAATATTATCTTAATGTAGAAAGTGATGGATGAGTTGGTGGGTGTGGGCTGGCTAGCATATTGTGCATGTATTAAGCATTTCATTGCTAATACTTTTTACTTCAATGTTTGTTAGGCCACTTCTGTGCTTGTGGAGACAGAGATATAGACAGACAATAATACTTAACATTTAAGCTTGACCTCCAAATGCACTACAATTAACTTGTGAACAAGCTCAAGGTGGTTGACTTGTTCATGCCAACTATGGTTTATGTACTTCCTATTGGCCAACCTAAGTAGAACATGGATTTTGGGTTCTATCCCCAGAACGATACATGTGTTTTGTGTTTTTCTAGTTGAGTATCCTTAGTCAGTACATTAAGGTCATTACAGACGAAATGTCAAAAATGTGGATGTACTGTCCTACAGCCCTTTGGGAAATAACGCCGTGATATTTTGCCAATCCCACTTCTTCAAGTTTGTGTAAGTTTGATCTTATTCTATCATCATCATTTTTATTTTCAGACTATGAGCTGCTTATCACGTTTAGTTTTACACATTACCATGAACAAAACGGAACCATGGATACTGGAGCCTTGGCACATTGCTGCTTCTTTTAGAAAATCCGGATTCATAGTACCTGAACACGTAATTGAGATGCCTCCTGTAGAAATTAAAGGACCTGACTTATCGTTGCAGGAAAAAGAATTTTATGTTACTGTTACAGTAAGTGTCTTAGTTTACAAACTGCCACACTAAAATTAGAGTGAACATACTGGATGCGATGTGATACAATGCGACTCAAGTCGGCACAGCACCGCATCGCTTCGTAGTATAGTTATTATTATATGACATGACGCTGGACCAGAGTCCTTTTGCACGTGCAATATTACAATGAAATATATTCAAATTTTGCCTTTATTTCATAGAATCCATTTCCCAAATGTCCTGACTCGTTTCTACACAAGTTCGTTTCAATTCTTAATAAATGTTATCATTTCAATCCTTCGAGACATCTTTCTTATTATTTTCATGGTTTCATATTTTGTTGTCAAAATTTCAGATCAACAGAACGGAAAAAGTAAATGTAAGATGTAGAATTCACCACTGGGCTACAGGTGTAGACAGGCTGCCATGGGAAGAGTTCCATTGGAAGAAACCTAAAGAACCACTCATCCCTGAACAAGCATTAGAATTAGAGAAAATGCCTTTGCCTCAATAAACGTAAGATTAATTGTGGTGTACCATGTAGTAAGTAGATAATGAATAAACATTTTCGTTGTACTTTTTGATGTTTAAATAACACAATTATTTAATTAAATACTCCATTTAATTTGAGTCTATAAAAAAAAAACATGACAGTGCATGAACAGTGACAAAATGTAGGCAGTGTCTTACGATGTAACATTATACAAATGCAACTTACTGTGGTGTATCGTCAAGTCATCAATAAACCTTTTGTATGTACCTAGGTCAAATATTATAATAGTGAAATAAATCTTAATTCATATTTAGTTATGTAGGTACTGGCGCTCGCTGACAACAGTTGTTTGATTTACATGACTCACACACAACACCTAATAAACACGTACACAGTAGGTACACTTACATCTGGTGACCCCGATATCGAACAGTACTAACACGTGCCGCGAGTTTTAAAGTGGTTTTTCGTGATTTTCCCGTGTCGTGGTAACTGCACTGCACAGCCTTATCAGCCTTCCACAAGCGGATCTCCCTGGTTTGGTTTTCAAGAGGCACATAGTTACCAACGACATGAACTCAAGCGGAAGTTGTGGAACACCTTCATGCGGAGCGCAGGACGCCAATCAGGCCGAAATTTCAGCACTGGGTATGTCCGCAAAGATACCGGATTTCTGGATCGAGATGCCCAGAGTGTGGTTCGCACAGTTCGAGACGATGATGGCTCCCCAAAAACAAGGCGATGAAACAAAATACGGCGTCGTGCTTTCCAAGCTCGGCAAGGACGCAGTGAGTCAGGTGACCGATATAATAATTTCACCCCCTGCCACTAATAAGTATGGTGCCATTAAGGAGAGACTTCTAGCCGTGTACGAAGAGTCAGAGGAGCGACAGTTCCAAAAACTGGTCAGTGAAATAGAATTAGGCGACCAAAGACCGTCTCAACTGTTGAGACGAATGAGAGAGTTGGCACGTAACAGCCAAGTGGCCGAAAAAACCCTGCACAGCCTGTGGATGTCAAGACTACCTGATCACGTTCGAGCAGTGTTAATGGTCAGTCAAGATAAAAAACTCGACAACCTCGCCGCTATAGCAGACAAAACAAAATTTTGGAAGGAAGGTCAGGTGAAGTGTCGGAAATGTCAAGCGGTCAGACACAGCTTATGGTTGAGTTAGTCAGTCAAATGAGTAAGCTAACCATGGAAATAGCAGCACTGAAAGCCAACTCACCAGCCTCGTTCAAGATCCCACTCGAAAACGAGGATTACACCCGACAGTCCCAATTGGTTATGCAAGTACCATCTTCGACACAGGAATCGTGCCTGGAACTGTGAAAAACCATGCAACTGGAAGAAACCGGCGGAAAACTAAGTTCTGCGTTGACAGGGGCGGTCGTCAGCGCTATCATACCTTCAAACCGCCTTTGCGTTACCGACCGAAAAAGTGGGTATCGTTTTTTGGTGGATACTGGCGCCAATATTTCGGCAATACCTAGAAAAGGCAACCATTTAAAACCAGACAACACATATAAAATATACGCTGCAAACGGAACGCAAATTAAAACGTATGGCGACAAAACGCTGACGTTGAATCTGAATTTGAGACGGCCATATCGTTGGACTTTCATCGTTGCTGACATTACGCAACCAATACTAGGTGACGATTTTCTGGAAAAAAACAACATTTTGGTGGATATTCGAAATAAACGTTTAATAGATGGTACGACTGGACTTCAGAGAAACGTAAAGTTAATGAAGTCAAGCACACCAACACTTCGGACCGTAAACTTAACCGAAGAGTTTGCAGACATTTTAGCAGAATACCCGAACATTTTGAAACCTCTAGACGCTCAGTCACAACCGAAGCACGATGTCACGAGTTCATCAAATTATCACCAACGGACACCCTGTTTACTCCAAATCAAGACCATTACCGGCGGACAAATACCTGAGAGTAAAAAAAGAGATAGAACAAATGCTAGAGACAGGTTTATGCAGGCCTTCCAAGAGCCCGTGGGCAAGTCCTTTGCACGTAACAACCAAGAAAAACGGTGAGGTTATGTGGCGATTACAGAAGATTGAACGCGATCACTGTGCCGGATAGATATCCAGTTCCGAGAGTACTAGACTTCACATACCTATTACCAGGAACCAGTGTTTACTCAAAGATCGATTTAAAAAGGGCTTATAATCAGATTCCAGTACAAGATGTGAAAACTGCAGTAATCACCCCATTCGGTCTATTCGAATTTCCTAGAATGCCGTTCGGACTACGAAACGCAGGTCAAACGTTCGTCAGGTTCCTAAACACAGTCTTAGCGGGGCTTATTTTCGTGTACATTGATGATATTTTAGTGACGTCATGATCAATCACCGAACACTGACGTCATTTACACGAAGTGTTCAAACGATTAGACGAACATGGCATCGCAATAAATCAAGCTAAATGCGTACTGGGTAAACCGCAAATAGAATTCCTCGGATATCAGATCACAAAAGACGGTATCAAACCATTACCAGACAAAGTCGAAGCAATCACCAAATACCCATTACCAAAAACTGTGCAAGAGTTAAGAAGATTCCTAGGCATGATTAATTTTTACCGGAACAACATACCACAAGCAGCCCAACATCAAGCACAGTTGAACAAATACCTCATTGGCTCGAAGAAAAATGACAAAACCGAAATACAATGGACTCCAGAGGCACTAGAAGCATTCGATCAATGTAAAGCAAGTCTAAGCGACGCTGTTACATTGACCTCACCAACAACGCATTCCCCGCTATCACTCATGACAGATGCATCTCAAACATGCGTAGGCGCCGTTTTACAACAGCATGAAAACGGAAACTGGAAGCCCCTTTCCTTTTTTCAAAGGGACTGAGTGAAACTCAATCAAAATACAGCACATATGATCGTGAATTGCTGGCAGTGTACATGGCAATAACGCATTTCCAACCTTATATCAAGGGACGAGAGTTAATAGTATACACTGATCATAAGCCATTATGTCACGCCTTCACTACGAAACAAAACACCACAAGTAAAACGATAGCCCCAAGGCGACTACGTCACCTCGAGTTCATTGCACAGTTCACGACAGACATTCGTCACCTATCCGGTAATATGAACCCAGTGGCCGATGCGTTATCGCGAGTCGAACAAATAGATTGCCCGTCACCTGTAGACTGGAATGAGTTAGCAGATATGCAACGCAATGATATTGAACTCACTCAGCTGATGAACAAAAACAATCTTAGCTGGAAAAGTATGCAATTAACAGGAACAAGACAACTCCTTTGCGAAAATTCAAAAACCAATCTAAGACCATATGTGCCGAAATCACTTCGAAGATAAGTATTCGACACTATGCACAACATAACACATCCCGGCATAAGATTATCAAAGAAAATGATCACTGAGCACTACTTCTGGCCACACATGAATACTGACGTTGGCACCTGGGCGAAAACATGTCAAGCATGCCAGAAGAGCAAAACATACAGACACAACTCATCTCCAATCGGGACGTTCCCATCTACAGCACGTCTAGATTACGTGCATATAGATTTGTCGGCCCACTACCAGAATCCAACGGCAACAGATACATTGTGACAATGATCGATAGAGAAACAAGATGGCCGGAAGCTGTACCAGTCGCAGAGATAACAGCAAAAGTCGTAGCGGAAGTTCTCATAAACACCTGGATAGCGAGGTTCGGTTGCCCAAACACCATAACTACGGACCAAGGACGACAGTTCGAGTCAGACTTATTTATCACTCTAACTAAGTCACTCGGAATTAAGAAAACCAGGTCTACCAGTTATCATCCGCAGTCAAATGGCTTAGTTGAACGCTGGCATAGATCAATGAAAACCGCGCTAATAGCGCGCGGCAATACGACAAACTGGTCGAGCGAATTACCTATAGTTTTACTGGGACTACGAGCAGCACTACGACTAAAAGAAAATATAAGCCCAGCACAAATGCTATACGGAACAAACATACGTCTGCCTGGAATGTTTATCGAGCCGAAAACGCAACATACATCACCAGAAACTTATGCACAGACTCTCCAAAGCACAATGGCCAAGCTAAGCCCGTTTAGTAACAATCACCACGCCACAAGTCACAAAACATTTATTCATCCAGATATGAAAAGCTGTGAATATGTATACGTCAGAACGAATGCTGTGAAGAAACCGCTGACCCCATCCTACGAAGGCCCATTTAAAGTGTTAGAGAAACAAGAAAAACATTTTAAAATTCAACATCAATAGTAACAGTGGACAGATTAAAACCAGCTTACATTTTAATTGATGAAAAGGTAAACGAACCTTTAGCTCACATGAAAAGTAGCAGTAGCCAGGTAAACGACCACAAGAATGCTGAGCCAGGGAAAAATAATACGACCGCGCCGAACACAACACGATCAGGCCGCGTCATACGTCCGGTGGTACGATTCGCAATACAGCCAGATCAGCAAAAGAAAAAGCCGAAATGAAGAACTTCAAGAAAAGTCAAATGATTGTGTGTAGGCGTAGTGTAATTCAATATTTTTTTTTGTTTATTATCGACAGTTGCTAACTATTTTTTAATTACGTAGTTATCAAATCTATTATTATGTTGTTAACAAGTATATTATTATGTAGGTGTACTTACGAAATGTAAAAGTATTTTAATTCTATTTAATTCTTTTGTTTTTAAAAAAGGGGGGAATAATGTGGTGTATCGTCAAGTCATCAATAAACCTTTTGTATGTACCTAGGTCAAATATTATAATAGTGAAATAAATCTTAATTCATATTTAGTTATGTACTAGCGCTCGCTGACAACAGTTGTTTGATTTACATGACTCACAACACCTAATAAACACGTACACAGTAGGTACACTTACACAACATATTAAATTTAAAAGATACAATTAAATACCACAATCTTTTTTTTTTTTTCATGAATAAATCTGACTGTACATTTAATAAAAAGTAGTCAAAACTCATAGCCCAAAGTAAAAAATTTGTCACTCTCAAGGGTCTTCAGTTATTGCTCAAAATGTGGTCAATGTGGATCACTCAATTCAGACATTATGCAAAAACGGCTATGATATAATTCTCAACAAAAACTTACTCTATAGAGTAAGTTTATATCTCAAAAATTTGTTACCAATTGTCACAATATTTTTTTTAAAGCCATCAAGGCATTTATAGCTAATTCCAGGGATCTTTAACAGTATGACAGGAAAAGGGCCCTTAGACCGATCATCATCAGGAGAGTTGTGGCAAGTTGCGCAAGCCTATGGCTATTAGGATATTAAAAAAAACAATAACAATATTAAGACATAATTTATTATTATCTAACAGTTTTAGATGTAGAATTGAAGTAATCCTTAAACATAAAAATACTTTGTGGTCTCTAAATGACACTGCCATGAGGAAACATCAGGAGAACGTCAGCAAAAGCGGATCGGGTCACAGTAGTTTAAAGTGCAGACTTATATACCTAGGTGCATCAACTCAGCAAGAAGAAGCCCTAAGCAACGCCAGCAACAGTTCTTCTCTAAAATATGATTGGCGTTGCATAATTATGTAAGATGTTAACCGGTATATCGGATGCAAAAACACTACAAGTGTTATATCCTCAGGTGTAAACATTCCACACCTGTATAATTTCTTATGACACCCGCTGACCCACTACGGCCACTACAGTAGTGCTATTCTGTTACAATCTCCCTCGGTGAACACCTAGGTGAAGTAAGCTGTCATCCGATTGTAGTGCTTTGTAAATCCCTAGCACAGTGTTGCCATATATACAGATTTCTCCGTATTTATACAGATTTTCGATGTGTGATACAGATTAGCACTGGATACAGATTTTCATACAGAATTTGAGAATTTTCTAACTCTAATGATTAAATTACCTCAACTTAAAATAGAATCAAAATAAATGACTTAGATATCGCGTTACATTACACACACCCATTGTATGATCCTATTCTTTATGGTTAATTTATGGTGAAAAACCTTGCTTTAACCTAGAGATTGATAATAAATTACTGTTAAAATTTAACAAAAATATGTATGACTAAAAAAGTAATTTTTGTTTCGTTTGTTGCAATTGTTTAAATTTTAATAAGTGTGTTTGTTTTAATTATGTTTTTAATTTTACTATGTATGTACATAACGTACTTAAATAAAACTACCATTTTATTAATTAGTGTATGTTCTTATTTAATATACGATAATCAAACCATATCACGTTAGTACTTATCCCTTGTTTTTCAAAAGAAGCAATGATTATGATGATTAATATTCTATTTTGGTTAATTTGATTATACAGATTTTATACAGATTATAAGTTAAAATAGCATACAGATTTAATACAGATTTTAGGAGTTTCTTCTACAGATAAAAGGTTCAAGGCATCTGGCAACACTGCCCTAGCATCGTCGGGTCAGATGACCACTCACTTCACCTAGGTGTTCACCGAGGGAGATTGTAACAGAATAGCACTGCAGATCACGACCTCTCACCTCACCTTCTCACGAAACAAAATAACAAAAACATGATTCATCCTGTTTTTTTTAAATATCGAATGGAAATATAGTAAATATCTTTTTTTTTTAAGATGGTTCCTTCGATGTAGGTATGTAGCCAAAGAAATTTAGTTTCTTAGGATTCTTGACAATTGCCAAGCTGTTTTACATTTTATGTTGATCAAAACTCGAACGATAATAATGATGACACCTAAACAGGGCCTCAAGTCTGCTATTACAATAGTGTCAGAATGGTCTATCATTGATTTTCATAATGACGCCATTATATTAGTAGATTACCAAACTTATATAGTCAATAAATAATAATATAAATCAATTATAGACCATTCTGATACTATTGTAATAGCAGACTTGAGGCCCTGATAAGCCGGGTATTCATTAGGCAACATTTGTTAATAAACACTGTTTGTAAACAGTTTTTAAACAGTGTTTCACAATGTTTCAACATCTCTGAAAACAGTTAATAATAATAATAATAACTGCTGGCAACTCTAAACGTCACACTTCAATTTTTCAATTTTCGTTTTAAATTAATAAAATTATATAAATTACATGAAAATCGTTGGAAAAATATCATCTAAGTACTTGTTTTGGCCACTTATTAAATCTTCTTTTAATAAAAATCAAGGACACAGCGGCAATTAATGAGGTCGTAATACTACTTAGTAGTATAATAGGGTATTACACTCATTTTTGAAAAGTGTCTCAATGTAATTCTGTAGTGCTAATATGCTACCAAAAAAAATACAAAATTTTCATTCAATCGATAAGTGCCATAAAAATGCATCTAAATTTTAAATTTTCAAATTTCGCGCGTAATTTTACGAAAACGCCTCTTACTGGACGCCATATTGCTCAGCGTAATTGACGTCAGTTCGTTCTGTATCAAATGAGCTCATATTAAATATGAAAATTGTATATCTTTTAAAAATAATTAAAAGCATATTTTCTAATAGGTGTAATAATGAAAAAATTACGTTGGTTACAAAAATAATAAAAGTGCAAAGCCAATCGGTTGACTGACAGTTTACAATTTTTTGTTTACACAGCCGTATGGCGCAATAACATGGCCGCTACTATTTCACGGTGTTTTATAACAGATTAAAAATACTGAAAACTTTGAATTGAATTTAAAAATTTGTTTTGTTATTTTATGAACTAAAACTTACATTTTCCGACTGCTTTGTGCCTAAACTGTCTCAATAACATATTTATAGATTTTTTCTCGTATACAGTAAAATACCCTATTCAATGGCGGCAATAGATCAAAAAACTATCCTGAAAAATATATCATCATGACAAACGTTGACTGCGAACAATAAAAGCGAAAATTCGCAAAATGTAAACAATGTGACGAAGAATATTTTGACGCGAGCAGCAGCACGCAGAGCACGCCCACCATCTCCGAACCCGTCGCTCAGCTCCGCCTCGCCGCCGCCAGAACCCAGACCCACCGTGAGTGTTGTGATACCGGCCTCGTGCGTAGTACATATATATCGATGGGCCTCGGCAGTTGCGTCGAGCTCGAGCGACGAGTATTTCTCTCACGACGCCACCACCTGCTCGTCGACGGGGAGGACGCCGGCCGCCGGATGGTTTAGGACCGCGAGGCCCACCGGCCGCTGATAGGGTCCCAGCTCCCGGCGGAAGTGTGCAGCGTATGAGATGGACACAAGCCATCAACGAAAATGTCATGTGCGCATACTATGGGGCTACAAAGGGGGGAAGTAATCTGACCGCGTACCGTGTTCGGATGCAGAGCTGTTTCTGGTGCTTGAGACAGCTGTCAACGTTTCGGCACAACGATTATCGGATAAGGTGCGGGTCATCCAGCGCAATCGTATGTTGCATGACATTGTACTTGATCGCCTCCGAATTGAAATGCAGAGAAACCACTGTCACTGAGCCCCTGCCGCAGATTGTGGAAGTGGCACAACCACAGCCGACCGCAACACGTAGCCATGTTACTGATGTGAGTGATGACATTGTTACACAAGTGCAATGATGAATTGAGGAGCGCTTTGGAGGGTGCGATTCGAGAATATCGATTCATTCCACCTGAGCTTAGACAACGTTTACCTCGTTTGCCTATGCATAAAAAAATAAGGTGCTGGTGTGTGCTCTGGATTTGCTGTTATCAAATTATTTTGATGGTTGCGAAGACCTCACTGATGCGCATTCAATTCTGTATTGCGCAGCTGTTGCGGCATGTCGTGTGGCTCACGTCAAATTTCCTAATGATGCACGACCTAAACCTGCCGTACCGGTGTGGCAGTGCAGAATTGTAAGCGTTTTAGTGAGGCCAGAGTGCTCATCGGCAAACTTATCTGCTTTAGGGAGGACAATACTCGCCCTAGAGTGATGCGTTTTGTGAGGCGGGCATTCTCGGGGACTGATATCAATCCTCGAGACTATATGCCCTGGGTCACAGAGCGCATCGACTTCCTGAAGCAGACGGTGTATGAATGGGCAAACCGTATTCGAAGGTACAAGTGGCGGGTGGAACGATACACTCAGAATCGCACATTCCAGAGCGATGAAAGGTGGGTTTATAGGACTTGGGAGCGACCGATTCTAAGTGTGACTGATACGCACCTGCCGGATGATGACGCCATGTGTTTGTTCTGGCGCAACATCTGGTCGGTGCCTGTCTGTCACACTGAGGGTGATTGGACTCTGGAAGTCGAACGAGCGTGCGACCCAATACCACAAATGGGGGCAATCATTATCAGCCCCCATGACGTAGCTCGTGCAGTCCGTCCATTGCCTAATAATTGCAAGTCTCCAGGGCCAGACGGGCTGCACAACTTCTGGATAAAATGGTTTAGAAGGCCGCACGTTTGTTTAGCGTCTCGGTTCCAGTCAGCCTTGGAATCAGGATCGTTGCCCCAGTTCTTTACGACAAGAATAACCCACCTACTCCATAAATCAGGTAGTACTGCGGAGCCTAAAAATTATAGACCGATCACATGTTTGCCGACGGTCTATAAAGTTTTGACATCTATTTTGAGAGCGATAATTAACCAACACATAGACAGTAACGGTATCATGTCTCCCTCTCAAAATTACACGGACGGTCGGGACGCAAAAAGAAATAATAAAAAAATGTGTTTGTAATATCTGATTTATTTCGATTATTGACACTTTGTTCTCGACGCTTTTTTTATTTTTGCGAAACAAATTCAGATTTGATTGCAAAAATAGGAAATTAATTTCACTGACCGGACTTAAAAAAATAAACAAATTATATTAGGTGGTCTCTCTTCAGCTTTAAAATAGTTCGGCCGAATAGAATTTGGCGCGCGTATTTGAATTGCCGTGACCGCGCGAAAAAACGGGACATAATAGTGCTTTGTCGGGACGTCGGGACCTAGGCCCTAATGACGGTGACAGTCCCGATATATCGGGACGAATGGTAACCCTACTCAAAATGGATGTAGGAATGGGTCCCGCGGTACTGGAGCTGCTCCTGATTGACATGGCCATCAGTCAACAGGTTCGCCGATCCCGAAGGAATCTGTCGACATGTTGGATAGATTACAAGAAGGCCTATCACTCTGCGCCCCATACATGGCTCATGAGGGTGCTAGAGTTGTATAAGATAGATACCACTCTGCGCACCTTCCTGATGTCGTGTATGGGGGAGTGGAGGACGGTCCTTCGCTATCCAGAATGTCGACATATCCAGAGGAATAGTGAACCGATAAGAATTGAGCGGGGTATATTTCAGGGCGACAGTTTGAGTCCACTTTTATTTTATTTATTAAGGAAAACAAACAATTACACACTATACATGGTTAACAATAGCTTACAATCTAGGTTTATCAGTGCGTAACTAACTACGTTATCCACATGTTACATATTCGAATAAAAATTTGGAAGAGCACGAGTACAATATTACTAATTAATCATACAAAATAATAATTCAGGATATGGTTAATCAACTGTTTTCTCGATAATTTTAAGTAGCTCAATGCGAATTTTGTTAGCTGACAAAGAAAATAAATCTAATTCAGAAAAAAGAGTACCTATTATAATTTTTTGCTAAACGTCTTAGAGGCGCGCGGACACCCGCCTTGGTGCGACATGAGGACACTGCAAATAGCGGGCGTCCACGCACTCCACGCCGCACTACAGTTCTAGGTACTATATAGCACAGTTTGTTTGTTAACTCTGAACAATCATATTTGTTATTACACAGATCATAGAGAAACTTTGTTTCCAAGAAAATGCGTCTATTACTTAAAGTAGTTAGTTTATAATATTTCAATAAATTAACGTATGATGTTTTATTTCGGAAGCAACGATAATGTGTGGCTTTGAGGAATTTATGTTGAACGATTTCAAGATTATCTATGTATTTTTTGTACAAGGGGTTCCATACCATTACAGCATATTCTAACTGGGATCTAACCAAAGATTTATATAAATGAATATACGTGCGAGTGCGTTTAAAATCGGTCATGCATCTCATCACAAAACCATACATGCGAAACGCGTTACTAATAATTTTATCTATGTGTTGATCCAGGTGAAGTTTACTATCCAGAAGTACCCCAAGGTCCCTGATTACAGTGACTCTATGCAATGAGGTATTATTTAGGTTGTATGTGTGAGTTATAATATTTTTATTTTTGGTGAATGTTATAGATGAGCACTTTAGTATGTTTAACTTTAACTTATTTTCAATACAATATGCCGAGAATCTATCTAAATCGTCTTGGAATAGAGTACAATCAGTTTGGTTTTGAATATTTCTAAAAATTTTGAGGTCATCGGCATATACTCTCGGCGTCACAAAAATCGCACCTTTTCGAAAATAAGTTTAAAACATGTCCCGCCAGTAACGAATACATTAAACCCAATTAATATTGGTATCAATTAAAAGTATGTTTAACGACCTTTAAATTAACAACAGTTAGAATTCCTAAACACAACAGATCTCATTAGCACGTAACGTTAAAAAAAATGTTGTCAAAATACGCATTACAACGGCCACTAATTGCACCTCCCTACAAGGGTATAAAACGGGCGACCCGGGTTAAATGTGGGTTCAACCTTTGAAGTGAACACACGTGAACAGCTACAGCAAGAAAAATACCCCAGAAGATGGATACCACTGCAGATGAAGCCGCTCAAGTCATTGCACTACTGCAATCAGGGATGCGGCAATGTGATGTTGCTCGGCAACTGAACTTGAGTCGTTTTGCCGTTCGACGAGTGTTCCAACGTTTCCAAGAGACTGGTGGCTATATCCGAAGACGTGGATCTGGAAGACAACGGTGCACATCCGAAAGAGACGATCGCTTCATTGTTTCGACGTCTTTACGTAATCGGTTCTCCAATGCTGTTGAGCTGCAACAACAACTGCGATCAGCTCGCAGAACTTCTGTAAGCGTCTCCACGATTAGAAGAAGAATGCGGGAGAAGAAAATTGCAGCTCATAGGGCTGCTACAGGGCCCAAATTGACTGCACAGCATAGGAGAGACCGGTTGCAATTTGCCCGTGACCATGTGGATTGGACAATAGACCAATGGAGGGCTGTGCTCTTCTCGGATGAGACGAGGGTGTGTCTTTTCTGCAACGACAGGCGTCGAAGAGTGTATAGGAGGCAAGGGGAACGATTCGCACAAGCCTGTATTCAAGAGACAGTGGAATACGGGGGTGGCTCGTGCATGTTCTGGGGCGGCATGTCAATCGACGGTAAAACGAACCTTGTGTGTGTTTCTCGGACTGGAAGTGCTCGCGGGCAAGGGTCGCTGACTGCTGCTCGGTACATAACAGAGATCTTAGAGGAGCAGGTTGTCCCTTATGCGGGTTTTGTTGGCAGTGGGTTCACGTTAATGCACGATAACGCCCGTTGTCACACCGCTTTAATTGTAAGAGACTACCTGCAAGAAGTTGGCATCCCTGTTATGCGCTGGCCGGCGCGAAGTCCAGACCTGAACCCTATTGAGCACCTTTGGGATGAACTGAAACGGCGAGTACGGGCACGAAATCCTGCCCCTACCACTCTCCAAGACCTTCAAGATGCCGTCGTTGCAGAATGGGACAACATTCCACAAGAGACTGTTGTCACATTAATAAGGTCCATGAGAGAACGCATGGAAGCAGTCATCAGGGCTAGGGGGGGTAACACTAGGTTTTAAGTTAGTTTTAAGGACTTTGTTGTAATTTTTGCTGATAAAATAAAATTTAACTTTTTAATCATTTGCATTAGCTTGCTTTTTTTTATTCCCTGGTAAACAAAAAACCAAATCCATTGATTTATTCTGAAATTTAAATAAATTGCCTTTCCAATTATACCTTATAGTCATATGTATACCATTGATTAATAGGGTTAAAATGACTTTGAAGGGAATTCTTAAAGAGGTGCGATTTTTGTGACGCCGAGTGTAGTAGAAATTTTGAATATCTGAAACATTGATTCAGGTCATTAATAAAAAGAATAAATAGGAGAGGGCCTAAAATTGAACCTTGGGGTACCCCGGATGTGACATGTATGGATGATGATTCAAAGCCTTTGATGACTACTTTCTGAGTTCTATTAGTGACGTATGATTTTGCATCATTGCCAGCGTAATAAATCACCACGTATACCATTGAAAGCTATTTTTGTCAGAAGCAGTTCGTGATCACTTTGGTTCTGCTTAGCCTTGAATCCTCTAAGCACACTGCTGGAGAATTCAAGTCTAGGCTATCGGTTGAAGAGAGGAGGTCAGGTGATATCTCACCTTCTTTACATAGATGACCTAAAACTCTTTGCCCCCCAACAGTTCACAGCTGATGGAGCTACTGAAAGTAACAGAAACTTTCAGTAGCGCCATCAGGATGGAATTTGGCGTGGACAAATGTGCGGTCATGCATGTCAAGCGAGGGGAGATTGTGGAATCTGAAGGAGTTCAGCTCTCGGATTCCATAAACCTTAGATCCCTCTCTTCAATTGAAAGCTGCAAATATTTGGGTATGGCGGAAGCGTTGGGCATCAATGCTGCTGACATGAAGCAATCGTTGAAGGAGCGCTTCTTTGGCCGCCTGAAGAAAGTATTAAATAGTCTTTTGTCAGGCGGAAATAGGGTGCGCGCCTTCAACGGGTGGGTCATGCCGGTCCTGATGTACTCTGTCGGCATACTCAAAAACGGAACTCGATGCCCTGGATAGGAGAGTCCGTACATTGTTGACAGCGTATCGGATGCATCAGTCACGGTCATCTGTACATATATCCCGCGGAAGTGCGGAGGTCGTGGCTTCTTAAATGCTAAGACTGCACAACCGTGAGATATGCAGTCTCGGGAAATATTTCGAAGTTATTTTGACGAATAACTACCGGAGATTTATTGTGAAGGATGGCACGGTTGACATTTGTCGGGCATGTCACCGGCCGGGTGAATCAATCCGTCATATTATCTCAGGATGTTATCGTCTTGCTAACGAAGAGTACTTGCACAGGCACAACCTTGTGGCCAGGATTATCCATCAGCAACTTGCTCTGAATTACAACCTCGTAGAATCAAAAGTACCATACTACAGGTATGTGCCCGATCTAGTTCTTGAAAATGGCAATGTCACATTGTACTAGGATGGATCCATCATCACTGTCAGGACTATTGTAGCCAATAAGCCTGATATAGTGGTGGTGGGTCGATTGGAGAGGCGCGCAATGATTATTGACGTAGCTGTTCCTCATGAAGGCCGAGAAAGACAAGCAGATAAAGTAGGTATCTTGACTTGGCCCATGAGGTTGCCGACATGTGGAATGTAGACTCAGCGATCATTGTGCCGATAATTGTTACAGCCAATGGCTTAATTGCCAAGAGCCTCGACCAACATCTAAGGAGGCTCTCGTTAGACGGCTGGATCAAGGGCTTGATTCAGAAGGCAGTTCTTCTGGACACGGCCCGCATTGTCAGGAGGTTTCTCTCTCTGGAGCCCTGACCGCCGGTAGCTTGGAACCTGTTCCCGATACCGGTGAGGTACTATTTTTTTTATTTTTAAATGTTTTTATTTTTATACGGTTATTTAAAAAGCGTAATTTAATGTGTATTATAAAATAAATGAATGTGAATAATAGTAACTTTATTATCAGACAACTGTGGCCCATAGATAAAATACACAAAATAATCTTAAACAATAACAAACTAATACATATTAAAACCTTATCAACTATAAATATATCCTATTCCTACTATTTCACACGTAAAGTTGGCATCGTGTGTCGCGCGGTGTCAGCAGGTAGCCGGCCTCAGAAGCGCCGGAACACAACACCGTTCGGCCAAAATTCCTCCTTCGTGAAGGTCGACAGATGTTCAGTTGGCACTCTCACCACAAAGGAGTTGTGTTGTTGGAACAGATAGTTCACTCCATAGAAAAAGATAGATACCTAACGCT
Source organism: Charanyca ferruginea (assembly GCA_947361185.1). Classification (NCBI taxonomy): domain Eukaryota; kingdom Metazoa; phylum Arthropoda; class Insecta; order Lepidoptera; family Noctuidae; genus Charanyca; species Charanyca ferruginea. The sequence goes on from OX376076.1 coordinate 13,754,419, forward strand.
ATAACTGCCTACAAAAATATTACAGCCGTTCGTGCGCGCTAAAATGTACCTTACGCACACGCTCGAGAGTATCTACTACGTTGTCTGACGTGGTGTCGGGTGATCACCTGCGTCAAATTACGCAACGCTAGGGCTGTCTATGTTATGAAATGATTATACAAAAGAATAGGTGAATAAACAACAGTTTTTACATTTAAAAAAATATATATTTATTCAAAATCACAAATGCCTTATTTTAATATGGGGTACCTTAGTACCTATATTAAAGTAAGGCATTTGTGATTTTAAGGGTCGAGAATAAACTATAGTTAGGGGTCCAGTGGAGATATTCAATATTGGGGGTCGAGGGGTCGAGAGTGATTCGACAGAATCTGATTTAAAAAAAAATATATGAAAAAGATACAAACCAAATTAATGGATAATAAATTCTTGAAAAGTTGGCTGGTTATTGTGTGTATATTTTGAAAAATAATTAGTAAGTAAAACATCTAACCAAATCAATAGGTACTATCGCGGACTTTCCCGCCTGCTCAGTTAAAAAAAAATCCCTTGGCGCCTGCGAAGTCAACGGGGCGGGGTAGAGAGCGCTTCCATCTTTTGAGTGCAAGCAAAAATGAACTTAGTGGTGGTCAGGCGGGTGTGACCACGATAGTACCTACCTACTTATAATTACGTACTATTAAAAAACTTTCTTCTTAACATTACACAAAGAACTCTCTATTATAAAAAAAAGAATCAACAAAGAAAAAATAAATACAAAATATTTACCTTTCCTCCTTCTTAGGTACCTAATGTAAAAAAGGATATACTTTTGTTGGTTGTTTTATTTCGACAGCCGTCTACACTGCAATTTGCACGACTACCTACCCATTATTAAAGCAGCGGTCGCAGTATCGTACGGAACTATTAATTAAACTATAGCGGATAAAAAATCTCTGTGGTATACGTACACTTAGCGAGCGCGTGGCCACGCGTGGCAACCCGACCGGATTTTGGACGTACGAACGAAGGCGAGCCGTAGGTACTTAAGCGCGTGACCTTAAACGAGTGGCAATACTGTTAGATATCTTTACTGTGGTAGTGCAGTCGAGACACATACATACAGCAGCGTCACTGGAACAGCAAGACGTAGCAGGTGGTTCGGTCCGGTCGGTGCGGTCCCACACTTGTTGTTTATAAACAAAGGTGATGAAACATTGTTAATTAAACATGTTGGTGTTTTCCAGTTCGAGTTTCGAAACTAGATGTTTCGTCATGCTCTCCCAGGACGAAACATCTAGTTTTAAGCAAAAATCAACTGGTATGGACGTGTGTTGTATAGTAAGTTTATAAACATGGAAATAGTGTGGTCCAACAACCAGGTTTCGATGCTCATTTAGCGGTATCACCACTTTAGCGGTTCTTTAGCGGTAGTTAGGAGGATCTTGATTGACTCTTGGAGATATCAGAAGGTTGAAGAAAATACTCGTTGATAGTGTAGAAGTAATAATAAAGTAATAATATTTATTTGAAAAATAGCGCGTCTTTTATACTATATAATGTTCGCTTAACCAATAAAAAACTGTACATGAACAAAGTAATTACAACCAATCACATCACACTGCACTGTTGTCACGTGAATTCCGCGAGGGGGCGCGTGTGTGTTTCCCGCGCTCGCGCGCCGCGCTACCGAATGCATAAATATGATGAGTGCGTGGTCGTCGCGCACTTCCATTTCGACGCAGCCGCCGTTGCGTGAATATCTGCGTGTGATTGTTTGGGCGCGGCGATAGGAAGACGCCGCGACTCGAAGCTTTCTTCTCGTTTCTTTGCAGTTTGTCAAAAAACATAACAACAGTTCTTTTCAGAACTATTCTCTGTTTCTTTTACGGGAAATGTCAAAACGTTATACATAGTTCTTCTCAGAGCTGGTTGCTTCAAATGTTTCTTCATGCAGAAAAGTCAAAACGAAATGTGCTGTGATGTGCTGTGATGCATGGTAGCTACACTCACAAAGCTTTATCAACAGCAATCAGCATAATATACTTTGGGATGCTTCAAATAAAGATTATAAAGATAAATAAAATAAATTGATGCTCGACCTGTCTTTTTAGGGTGCCTTAACTCAAAAGAAAAGTTTGTTGTCCGTCTGTCTGTCAAGACCGTTTATCTCGGGAACGCGTGGAGGTATCGAGTTGAAATTAAAAATATATACTCAAGTCTACAGTCCCTTGAAGCTGTGAAAAAATTTCAAACTTCCAAGTTAACGTGGAAAAAAGATACGGACGTTTATGCCGCAAAAAACGTATATTTCGACACTCTCAAGAGACTCAAAATTTATAGGGTACTTCCCGTTGACCTAGAGCTATGTTTGGCAAGTAATATCGTCTTATACTACAAAGTACAGGAAAAAGTCTGAAAACTGTACGTTTGTAATTCAGTCATGAAAAATATAGTCTTGTACGTAATCAATCATCGAGGTATGCACGGTCATAATTGTATGGGTGACCAAATCACGGAATTTTAAACAGAACCGTCGGTGGGCGAATCCGACTCGCACTTGTCCGGTTTTTTTTTTCTAGTAGCACTCTTTTGAATTATTATGAAAACAGCACAGAGCATCACTACCTCCTCGGGTGACATCCTAGCAATAACTGACATGTGTGGACTGCCAAGTTTCAGAAACAGTGTTTGCGGTAAACTTGTTAATAATCACATCATAAACAGTTTATTAACAAATGTTGCCTAATGAATACCCGGCTTAGTCTCAAAATTATAATAAAATTCTCCCGTCTGAATTTCGGTCACGGCGGCCAATTTCAATGGAGACTAGTTACCCAAGTTCGCAGGAGATATGTGCACAAGTATGTGCGCAAACACAGGTACACTCCCTCTTCGCTCACTTTCTTAGTCCGGGACAGGAATCTGATTCGACCGGGGATAGAACAGGCGCAGGACCAACGGCTTAATATGCTTTTCGAGGCATGGCGGTGTCACATCACCTTCCAAACTTCGGGCTGCTGCTGAGAAATTCTTAATGGAAAAACCCACTAATACATTTTGCCCGACCTAGGAATCGAACCCATCAACCCCATGCACAGCATGACAGCAGTTGCGCCTGCAACCATGAGACCAACGGGGCAGCCTCTTAAAATTAGAAACTATTTTATAGATCGTATTTATTTTATATGTAGTAACAAATGTGCAATAACAGAACAGAATAATTTAAATCATCAATATAACTCTTTTAGTTAGGAAAGCTCGTAAACGGCATATTTATTAAATAGGCACATTTAGCACTAGGCAACGTAAGAAATTTAATTTAGCAAATTACACGCTGCCATCCTCGCCATCGCGCATCGGTACAAATTCTCACGACCAAAGGATAAAATTCACAGATCGCAATTTCATTTTGTTTCGTAAGCATTTCATACGATTATGAACATAAAGTTATATAATAATAAAGTACATTTTCGTATAAAATGCTTCTTTACTTTGTATATCTAAATGTAATCAGTGAATTTCACCTGCGAAAGTGCCTCAAAAGTTATGTACACACGGCTACACATCAAGCCGTATATTTCCAGCTGACCTCTCATTGTATGGAAATTCAAAAGTATAGCTTGATATGTATCCGTGTGTATCACCAAAATTGCATTTTGACAATTATTATTACATTTTTATTATTACACATTTCAACTGGTTACTTAATAGGATATACAGCCCGGTGATAAACAGACAGACAGACAACGCTCGACATATGCTAGTAACGTTAGATGACAGTGGCACCCTCTAGAAATGGGACCGTAAAAATAAAAAAACTATTCAAACACGAAGCCATTTAACTTGCAATTCGGTTAGAGGCCTCGACTGGTATGGTTTTGTTATCAGACTTGCCAATAGGTTCGACGTTAGGTGGCATTTCTGATGTGTAACCATCTTCGGCATCTAAAGTTTCCTCAACTTTCTGCTGATTTTCAAGTTGTTGTTCATATTGCAGCATTGTAAACTCTGGGTCGGCTTGGTCTGTACCGTTTTCAGGCTCTTGGTATTGCTCAACGTGTTGCTGCTGTTCAGATTCTTGATCGAAATCGGCATATTGTTGTTCATAATGTGGATCGTATGCTTGTGTCACCTCTTCATCATTTAATTCGACAGGATAGGCTTCAGGTTCAGTATTTTCATAATAATTATATTCTTGATTTTGTGGGTAATCGTTTTTAGAAGACTGTGAGGGATCCACGTCACCTTGTTGATTAAGATAATTTTCATCAGCTTGTTGTGTATAGAACATTTCCCTTTGCTCAGTATCAAAATCATTGATAGATTCAGTTATATCTACTGGATTTTCTGTTTCATCATAGGCGAAATTTCCTTGTACTTTATCAATATTACTATCTAAATATATTTGATCTTCAGGATTAACGTTGGCATCAGCTTTCATTTCTACGCCGATATTTGGTGCGAATTCTTGACCGTTGCTAGATTGAGCAAGATTTTCGGTTTCGAAAATGTGGTCATTTACGTCAGGGGGTGCCGGTTGCGAATCATAATTTAAATCTTGTATCGGGTTTATTTCATTATTATTAGCGTAGACTACTTGTTCTGACTCTGCGGGCTCGTGTTGTTCAATAGAAATATTTTGATCATGTATGAGAGAACCAGGTTCAACGGAGTATTCATCTTGAACATTTTCATTTTCTTCATGAACACTTTGTTTTAAGCCAACGTCTGTAATCATTGAAGTCATATTGACGTCGGGTTCAGGTTGTGGTTCATAATAGTTTGCTTCCTCAGGCGGAATACTAATATTAGGCGCATCTGAAAGTTTATTCTCCAATGTAATATTTTGTAATTGATCACCAATAGCAACGGCTTGGTCGGCATTTGCAAAAATAATGTTACTTTCACTGCTTGTATCATTTTCTGTTGCAACTAAATTCACCTTCGCATATACTTTACTATTTGAGCTACATTCACTATCTTTGGGTAAATCATAATGTAATGTATCTGCAGCTAAGTCTTTTTCGGGAAACTCATTGACATATTCTTTCGGTTTTTCAACACGTAGGTTTGTATTTACGTAGCTGTCACAATCAATAGCAACTTCGTCCTGATTATTTCGCAAGGAACTTTCCTTGGGCACATCCTGTTCCACGTCAAAACCGGTTTGATAATTTTCCGTTGGCTTTCCCTTTTCTTCATTTTTTAAAATGTTTAAAATTTCATATTTACTCTTCCAATCCGTACCATCGTCAGTATTCGTTTTCAAATCTTTTATGGGGACGGTGTCTTGATCTAGATGCATTTCTTGCAACCTTTCTGGGTTTTGATTGATCGTGTCATTAGCTACATAATTGTTCATGATCGTTGTTCTCAACTTTGGAATGAGTATGTATTTTTTGCTAATTTCCTGAAGTAAAAATGTATCTTCGTTATTTGCACCTTGAATGTCTGGGAACAGTTGACCCTTATTCGTGATACATGATGGAAAACCACGAACAGAAGAAAACTCGGGTTGAAACCCAAGACGATCGACTACAGCTGGACGAGCTTCATAGGCGCTCGGCTGAAAACATTTAGTCACTATAATCTTTGCTCCAACATAGATCAGTAACGTTAAGTGGGCGGTAGACAAACGTAACTACGCGTACTTAAAGCTTGACAACAATAATACCGGAGACCTTTTTTGCACATGTTTCACTCCAATAAAAGTTCACATATTGAGGGTGACACAAATGGGCGAAAAAGATGTTCGAGCTAGAAATAGAAAAAGCAAGTGGAAATGCCCACGCAGCTATCCCACTTGTGACACAATAGGGTAGATGACACCACCAATCAATTGGGTTACTTTATATGAGCTGTCAAAACGCGATTCCCCCATAGATTTTGTGTGGCAATTTGTAATTATGACGTCATGTTTTTGCCAACTCAACTGACTAACTACTTACTTATTGATTTCAAGGAAACTATAAATCGAATTTTACAGTAAATTAAAAAAAAATATTGGGTTTTCAGAAATAAAATGAAGTGTTTTGACGTGATAACGCCTTATAAATCGATGGACACCGGCACGCATGAAAAAGTGTCACGTTCCGCCTAAGCCTGAGCGTACAAGCGAGAGCGCGAAACAAGCGATAGAGAGGCACGATCGGCCCAAGCAATAAGCTCCGCCCACCTAGACGGAAGCCATTATTTGCTTATGTTATATATTATGTTAGCCTTTATGTTTTTTACGACGTTATCACGTAAAACTATCGTCCGTAAACCGAATTTACAGACAACCAGTTTTTTTTACAGAAGTTATACCTATCATAGAATTATTGGTTGATTTAAGTCCAATTAAGGGGAAAATGTGTTTCTAATTTAACTTACGAAAAGCTTATTTGTTGATCATACAAAATTAAGACTTATTACAGATGACGGAGGTTGTTATTCATCATCATCAGCCGAAAGACGTCCACTGTTGAACATAGGCCTCTCCCATGGAATTATTTTACACATTTTCCGCATAATTGAGACACGAGCGGGATAGTTGCGTGAGCACTTGCACTTGTTTTTTCAATTCCGTGGAGCTAAAGTACCTATTTAATTAAGAGCACTTACTCGGCAGTCGTACGTCCACCGCCAGCTTTAACCTTTTGACCGCCACGTCCAAAGAGCAAAAACGTGTCCTCGGCGCTAAGCTACGAATTACGTACACACGGCTACACATCAACCTATATATTTCCAGTATAAGCTGATCTCTAATTTTATGGAAATACTATCGAAGCGAGTTCAACGTAAACTGGAAATGCATAGCTTGATGTGTAGCCGTGTGTACCTATAGAAGTATGGCATGTAGTTGTGACGTGGCATGCTGGGCACATTTTGGTGTGCATCTAGATACATGAATGTGGCGGTCAAAAGTTAAATAATTACGATAAGTATGTTTTTTACCAGTACACCCTATGTACAATACTGTGACCAGTAAACAGGGCGTTTATCAAAAGAATCATGGCGAGATTCATACATTCATTTGTACGAAAAAAAAAGTAATTTAGAGGGTTAAAAATATTTTCTAATGTGAAGAATACATTACCAGGAGTAGATTGATATAAGTACTTAGCATATTTTTAAACCCCCGCATAATTAAGATACTACGAAATGAAAATAACACTTTTTCGTTTTATTTCGATGCCCATTATGTGTTTGTAAAAAAAAGAAAGTGACAAGCGATGTTAACGGATCTATCAAATTGGCAGACAAGTGATATGACAAGTGTGTGGAAAAAAATAAGCTTTATTTGTGATGTTATTTCCCATAAAACGATGCCATTTCAATGTTAGAACTGCGAAACGGCGGCGGCTGTCTGTGTCACTTACTGTCAGTCGCCGTTTCGTTCTGAAATAATGAGCTTTTCGTTAAACTATAAACTTTTTTTTGCGGGGTTTTAAAAATATTGTAAGTATCTGAAGATACTGTTTAGGTACCCAAAAATATAAGAGTTGCAATTTCAACTTCTCTAAACATCTTAATTTTTTTTGTACAAATCCTGCCATGATTCTTTACAAGTCTTGTACCTATTACAAACATTTTTCCTGTAAAAATCATTAATACAAATATGTGTTTGTCAAAACTACCTACACCTGTAAATTACGCCTTTCAAGTGTCTTTAATTATTTCACAAGTTTATTTTTACACATAAATTCGTGATTTTGTTCATCAAAAAATTCTTTGTAAGATGCAACTTCTAGAAAATCATGGCAAATCCTGAGAGTTTCCGGCGACTCTCCATTCCGTCTCAGACCTACAACGCAGTTGCGGCGTGCCGCATGCGGCAGGCCGCAGTAAACGTGGACTTGACTTTGACTTTGACGTCTCGGTTCAATTGCGGTCCGCTGAATGTCGTTGAAGCATTGCTTTTCCATTATACAGGGTGGCGATGACAATAGCACAAAAAAGGATCATGGCAGGATTTGATAATTTGGTGTAATTGTTTTATTGAGCATTAATAATATTAAATTATGGCGCCACAAGTTAGTAAACCAATATTTCAAATGGTGTTCTATTTTGGTTACATTTTTAAGCTCTTTAAAATGTTTGAAAACATTTTTTTGGTGATTGGATTTATTTGATAGTTTCAAAATATTCATATGAACTAGTATAACTTACCAGTATTTTATTTTTTTGTCATATCGTGTACCTTGTATATACCTACATATATATTTGTTTATATAGTAATTGCAAATTCATAACAATAGATGTGCCACTAATAGTGCCGCCACAGCTCCATAGCAACCGGAGCGGTTGACGACTGACCGTAAGTCTGCTGTGCGTTGATATCATGCGGTTTCATATAAAAATTGCAGCCGCATGTGCGTCATAGGTCTTACAAGTTTACTCGTGTCGTGCTTATAATATAAATAACTTGTGAACGTGTAGACTTGTAACTTTTGATAAACTGGGGGCCAAGTCTGCTATTTTTATAATTTCGTCATTCCAACACGATCCCATTGTCATTTTGCTAAAAGTTCGTGAACAGCTAAATTCATAATGGTCGATCATTGGTCGTTCCAATTAAAAGCAATGACTGCACAATGACGTTCTAATGGTAGGTCACTGATCAAAGGAACTGTACAAATTTTAGCAGTTCTGCTAAATTTGTTGTCATTTTGTACGAGATTACCATTCTATATCATTTCTTTCAATGGCGTGTCAGTGGGTAACCATTGGAAAGTCATAATGACGCCATTATATTAGTAGATTACCAAACTTGTCAAAATCAACAATTATGAAATCAATGATAGACCATTCTGACACTATTGTAATAGCAGACTTGAGGCCCAAGGTACGGTACAGATCTAGCTCACCTTATGTCGTACTGGGACCAACGCGGTGTTGTACCGCATTTTATCGAGCCTTCCCAAAATGAAATCATTCCGCTCCTTTCGTTTTTTATCTTCTTCCAGAAATATGTCATATTGTTTCCTCAGAGCGTTGATACGGTCCGACTTGGCTCTATGACATGAAAACAATTAGGTATGTTATTGCATCTGTAGAACTAAATGATAATTACTCAGATTAAACACATTACTTTTTATTTGATTTCCCCATATGAAGTTTAATATATTGTTACTGAAAGTAGCAGCTCGAGTTGACCCGCATGGCACCGATGTAAACAAAGCAGTGCCGTGTCGACCTTCGAGAAGGTTTGTTAAAAATAAGCATAGATGGGGATTGTACAGAGATTGTCAACTACAGTTTAGTCAATATTACCGTTTAGGCGCAAAACGTCCAATTCTCAAAATGTTCAGCTGTCGCAAAATGTTCAGTTCGCAGAATGTCCAATTCGCAAAATGGCCAGTTCGCTAAACGTCCATTTCGCACAATGTCCAATTCGCGAAATGTCCACTTCGCAGAATGTCCAATTCGCAAAATGTCCAGTGGTCGCAAAATGTCCAGTCATCGCAGATTGTCTCCTATATTCATCATAACGTTGCCACTCCACTAATTGAATCAAGAGGGTTTTAATGAGTAGGTAGGACCTTAAAAATCTACAGAAGGTTAGAGCCACAGGTTGAATCGCCGCATACCTAAACATCCAAAGCTATACTAAGTACTTAATTGACATACTTACTCAAGAAAGAAGCCAAACATTGGGATCGTATAATGAATGATAAAAACTAAAGAAGGCTCAAAGATGTTAACTTTGATATTCAATACAAAAGATGTCTAAGAAAACTAGAAAACGACCAGATTTCAATAAAGTAGTTTAAAAAAAATACATGTTTTTTGCGCCTTAATAATACGTCTTAGCAACACTGATTTTATTTAATGTCCTGGAGTTGGGATTGTACTATTTTTCCATTCAATTATTCAAAATTACCAATCACTGGACCGCAATTTAACGTTGATTTTATATTTTATGTTGTATTAAAAGAAATATGTCAAAAATAAAACCGATTTTAACGAATAACTTGACTACCTACTCATTAAAACCCTCTTGATTCAATTAGTGGAGTGGCAACGTTATGATGAATATAGGAGGCAATCTGCGACGACTGGACATTTTGCGAATTGGATATTGTGCGACCTCTGGACATTTTGCGAATTGGACATTCTGCGAAGTGGACATTTCGCGAATTGCATTATGCGAAATGGACGTTTTGCGAACTGGCCATTTTGCGAATTGGACATTTTGCGAACTGGACATTTTGCGACCGTTGGACATTTTGAGAATTGGACGTTTTGCGCCTAAACGAATATTACTTGTTATTCCATAAAAAAATAACCTTAAATTTTATAAAGTGCTCGGTATACTTATATCAAGAAACAGAGTATATACATCTATGACAGTGTCACGGTCGTAGCCCAGATCGCAGAGCTAAAAAGCAATTATCATTTATTCATTATGTGTCTAGTCTAGTCTTGCGTCTCCCAACCAAAGGGAGGGAGATGCAACCTGCCTTTGACTTACACAAAACAAACGACAAGACAAAGTAGAAAACGACAAAAAGCACAGCTAGCTAGGACATAGCATTTTGCGTAAGTAGGTAGGTAGGGATACCTACAGTAGGTACTAATAACTTGGGTAGTACAGACAGCGTCATCAACTGCTTACCCTCTTTCCGAACAAATTTTCATGCGTGGGGGGTAAGCAGTTGATGACGCTATCGGTACCTACTTAACCTACCTACCATCATCGCCATCATGTGAAATATTTGTACCTACAACGAGTCTATCCAATATATACCTAAGACATTACAAAATAAAAGCTTATTATTTCAGCGTAAAGTATCTCAAATGTGTAAGCAGAGCGCCTGTACCAGGCGCAGTGTTGTACAACGTTATAACGTCAGCTAAATAGTGCCATGAAACGCGAACACTGCCAGCCGAATGACCTTCGACCTTGGTTTACGATCAGACATCCGAATATGTAAGTATGCAATTTTGGGATCTAGTTACAAGTAGCAGAACATCCATAGATAATTATAATATAACTAGCTGACTCGACAGATGTTGTCCTGTCCCTATACATAGCTTTTTCTTTTTTAAACCTTCCCTGGACTTCCACAAATATTTCAAGATCAAAATTAGCCAAATCGGTCCAGCCGTTCTCGAGTTTAAGTGAGATTAACGAACACCGATTCATTTTTATCACAAAGAAGAAAAGAAGAAGATGTACACCTATTTATTTATTTAAAAGCACCTGCCATCTCTGACTAATTATAATTCAGTATTTTTTCACTTTATTCAATTTCACTCAATTTAAACATTGCTCTCTCAGGCTCAAGTGATCTGCGTGTTCTGTGTACTGTTTTGAAGACATCATGTCTTCAGGGCTGTCTTCGCGATAATGAAAAATTGGCAGGTAGATGAATGGGTGTACTGCTGAACACGAATTACCTAGCTGAAATTCAGCACACATAACTATTGATCTAACTTAACACATAGGATATTTTATCCCGTTTTGTGTGCCAGTGGGATAGTTTAGGACTTTGGCTTAATTCTAAAGTCTACTTGTTTTTATCTTCCGCTTTTTAGTGATTCTTATCATCCAATTTAAAATTTGTTATAACTCGCTCTATTTGAGTTTCTGGAAGATTTAACCAGAGAAAAATATTCATTATTTTGCAAGCACCTAGTTCTCTTTCTAATCTCGACATTCTTTTTGTGATTCCAACTTATTTAAGTACTTACTTAGCAAAATTACTTAAGAGGACCAATATATGACTAGATACTGTCAATATTTCCATTTTTAGGGTTCCGTACCTCAAAAGGAAAAAAACGGAACCCTTATAGGATCACTTTGTTGTCCGTCTGTCTGTCTGTCTGTCAAGACCCTTTATCTCGGGAACGCGTGGAGGTATCGAGTTGAAATTATACATAATTAACCATATACTCAAGTCTACGGTCCCTTGATGCTGTAAAAAAATCAAACCTCTATGTTAACGTGAAAAAAAGATACGGCCGTTTATGTCGCAAAAAACGCATTTATATTAAGTAGATTAAAATATGGATAGTAGGTATGGATTAGTATAGAAGTATGGATATGTACCTACAAATATGTACGGAACCCTCGGTGGGCGAGTCCGACTCGCACTTGTCCGGTTTTTAACAGACTTCAAAAAGGAGGAGGTTACCAATTCGAATGTTTTAAAAATTTTTTTTTTTTTCATGTGTATTCGGGCATAACTCTGTCATATATAGGGTGACTGGTAATTAGTGTACGATACTTAAACACGTGATTGTGTTCATGATAACAAACAACTACCCCGAAAAAAAAATGTTTTTTGATCTGGTTCACTTTAGGTGACAGGCGTGCGCGCGGGTGAATTTCATACGGCTGTTGTGTTATTGTGATAAAAGTAAACCAGTACCAAAAACATTTTTTCTTCGGGAAAGTTGTTTGTTATCATGAACACAATCACGTGTTAAGTATCGTACACTAATTACCAGTCACCCTTCATAGACGGATTTGCAAAATTCTGTTTTTTTCGAAAGGGGTTTATTTCCAAATGGTTCCATATAAATTTTACCAAAATTGATCCAGCCCTGCTTGAGAAAATCAACAAATTCCCAAAAAAATTACTTAAGACGACGTTTTAGTTCCTTTAATCTTTGGAGGGCTTACAATCTCTTTTAAGTGTGTCGCCGTTTCTTAATAGATTTGGATGTTAATGCAGGCAATACATAACAACAAACACAAAGCCACCGCCACCGACTTCCGAAAGTAAAGTAATGTGTGTTCTGCTTAAGTTATTTAAGTATCACTTTTTAGTTTTTGAAGGCGGTTTTTTTTTTAACTGTTTTTTAAAGTAATCCCTTTGTGCAAATCCGACTATTACCCTTATCAACTATTATCAATCTACTCCTGGTAATGTATTCTTTACATTGGAAAATATTTTAAACCCTCTAAATTATTTTTTATCTTTTTATACAAATGAATGTATGAATCTCGTCATGATTCTTTATTTACGTGTAATGATATTAAAACATATTTTTACCACGCATGCAAAATGCAAGCAAGCATACAGGGGGCCAAGTCTGCTATTTTTATAATTTCGCCACTCCAACACGATCCCATTGTCATTTTGCAAAAAGTTCGTAATCTGCTAAATTCATAATGGTCGATCATTGATCGGTCGAATTAAAATCAATGACTGCACAATGACGTTTTAATGGTAGGTCAGTAGGTTACTGAACAAAGGGACTGTCAAAATTTTAGCAGATTACCGCCAAGTCAGTCATTCAGTTGTCATTTTGTACGAGATTACCATTCTTTATCATTTCTTTCAATGGCGTGTCAGTGGTTGACCATTGGAAAGTCATAATGACGCCATTATATTAGTAGATTATCAAACTTGTCAAAATCAACAATTATGAAATCAATGATAGACCATTCTGACACTATTGTACCTAATAGCAGACGAGGCCCTGCAGGCATGGTTTGTCACGGCTCCGGCGGCGGTCCCACGCGGGCTTAGATTACACTCTAGTCGTAGGGCAGAGAAGACTACGTGGAGTCGGTTTTGCAACGATTCGTTTCTGTCACTAACTTAGAACTTAACTAACGAAAAAGGAAAAAGAACATTATGCGAAAAGAAGGGATCCCGATTATTCTCGTCTATTTCGGTCCTATTGCCCCTTTTGTGTATGAGAATCACCTTAGCCAGTTTCAATTGGTCACTCAGGAAAGTTTGACTCTTCGATGCATTTACTGAAGAAATCAAAAAGAGCAGAATCTAATATCTCTTTATTCTGCTTTATTATGGATATAGTTACGTCGTCTAAGCCGTAAGAATGATTTTTAGTCATTTTCCTAACCAACTTTGCAATTTCATATTGGTGTAGTACTGGTTGGCTTGAAACTTATATCACATTCAACTCTTGTCGCCGTATCTATCGGAAAAGACATTGCTCTATCTTCATCTTTATTCGCTATTGATGATTTCAATACGAAACTATATATTTGCAATATCCTGCGGATCAGTGATTACTTTATTGTCTACATTTAAGATAAGATTTTTACGTTACTTGTTTTTCTTCTTTTTAGTATGTTCGTTTACTATTTTCTGTGTTTCTTTCACTAAGTACTTATATTTTTTGCGGGTGTAGAGTTTGTAGTAACAAATCTACGCAGATAAAGTAGCGGGTGTAGTGCTAGTATTATTAGAACTACACTACTACACACATATATTAACTTATTTGTCGAACTGATAACCATTTTTTTTTAAAGGAAGTGGAACGTAAATTTTACCCACCGCAGAGCAATAACAGTAAGTTCAAACTTTCGCCTGAGACGCGCCGACACACGGGACATTCTCGTAGAGGTCGCAATTTAACTAAACAGAGGGTCGAAAGTCTTTTTGCGTCAGTTTGGAAAGAGTCATCTTAAATCGGCAGACGGCAGAATAGTCACTATCAAACCAGAGATCCCGGTGGAAGTTGAAAAGTTTTATGGACAGCTGTACAAATCACAAGCGGTGGGGTCTGTATCCCATGGTACCGAAGATCCAAGGGCCTAATTAACGCACCATTTCACTGAGGATATCCCGGACGTTGACCAAAGCGAAATTACTGCGGCTCTGGAACAACTTAAAAACAACAAAGCTCCGGACGATGACGGTATTACGACTGAGCTTTTAAAAGCAGGTGGGGCTCCTGTCCTTATAAGCTAGTAGTAAAGCTATATAACGCTGTCATCCATATCGGTAATACACCGGAGGCGTGGAGCGGAACTGTGGTGGTATTAATCTTTAAAACATGAGACAAAACTCTTATCACTCCTGAGCTACGTCTGCAAGCTGTTCTCAAGAGTCATCACGAATCGTCTCGCAGAAAGGTTACAACCGCCAAAGCTATAAAGGCTTCAGTACCGCTAACCACACTACATCCATATTGTACGGCAGATTGTACAAAAAACCCGTGAGTATAATCAACCGATGTGTATGGCATCTGTGAACTACGTAAAAGCCAAAGCCACTAAGAATATCCAAAAATGGGCGTCGGCATGAACTTGGGCAAGACGAAGGTTATGTTCAAGTTGAACTAACACGTCGTGCCGAGGCCGATTACCGTTGATGGTAACTTGCTCGAAGTGGTTCAGGATACGTCTACCTTGGACAGGCGATCCAACTTGGAACGGACAACTTCGAAAAGGAAGCCGACAGGAGGGTGCAGTTGGAGTGGGCAGCATTTAGCAAGCTTCCTCGAGTCTTTTCATCGCCTGTACCGCAGAGTCTGAAGACGAAGGTCTATCTGACCAGTGCGTCCTGCCTGTTATGACGTATACTGCCGAGACGTGGAAACTTACAGTGGGTCTAGTCCACAAATTCAGATTTGCCCAGGGTGTAATGGATCGAGCAAAGTTCGGAGTTTCTCTAAGGGATAGAATTCGCAACTAGGAAATTCGAAGGAGACGAAGGAGAAATATAAAGTCACCGACATTGCTCGCAGAATCAACAACCTGAAGTGACTGTGGGCTGGTCACGTCTGTCGCAGGACCGATGAAGTAAACTTGTCTTGGAGTGGAGGCCGCGAATCTGTAGGTGCAGTGTGGGATGCCCTCCAGTCCGATAACCTGAATAAGGTAGCCGGTAGCGGCGGTAGCTGTGGTGGCTGGATACGGAAGGCAGAAGACCGGGAAAAATGGTGCACCATGGACGAGGCTCCTTAAGTGCTGAAGTAATCTGATGTGATGATGATGACGTGTCAAATCGATAACCTTTTTTTTCGAAGTCTGTTAAATTAAAAATAGTTCTTTACTTAGGGATTACAGGAAAACCTTGGTACAAGAAGTCAATGATCTGAACTGTGAACATACTATGGTTTACTATGGATCTTTGGGTGGTAACGTATCTTTTAATAGAGTGCGTACGTTACATGTGCAGTTTTTGTGTATGAGAAAACAATGTTAAGGTTTATTCTGTATTGTACGCTGGTACGGAACCCTTTCTGAGCGAGTGCGATACGCACTTGGCCGGTTTTGTTTACCCTGTTAACGGACCATAGCATCCTGGTAAACTTATAAAGTTCAGGGTATTGTATTATGATTATACCCTTACCTGTTCGGTGATGTGATGTTAAAAGACGTTACCTGTGGAACATTGCACAAACAATCATGCTCATCAGTTTTTGTGTAATGTATACCTACCTATCTACCTTATACGTGCCTAGTACATATATATCGATGCCTTATACTATTTTATATTATTGAATAGGCTGCTACTTACAGAAAGTAAAATTTGTTTTTAGTGATCCCACGCGTTGAAAGCATTTTATATAGTAAAAATTCTAATATTTAAATAACACTGCTGACAGGCTGACAACTAGGTATAAGGACTTTATGGAGTTTCTCTGTACTTATATATATATTGTACTCTTTGGTTTCTAATTTCAAACTCCGTTGACTTTATAGAATTATAGAGGTATATATTGGTAGGTATGTTACCGTAGAATACGAAATACGTTAATATGCGCCTTAACTAGTAATCTGAAAATTACCGGGTACGATCCGTTAAAGTGTGTTTGACTAAAGTAGCAAATATCTTCACTTTACCTATATTCCGTTCACAATAAGATTAGACATATACACCAACCTTTTTTTACAGTCTGTTCAACCAATTTTGACTTATTTTGCGTTGGTAGCATGACAAATGGTACGATACGTCTACCTTGCTGCAGTAAACAGTTGTTATTGTAACCACTTTTTTGCCTCTAATGTCATCCTTAAGCCTACGGAATAGAAGTCAAAATCTGTTGAAGGAACTGTAAAAAAGGTTTGTGTTTATGTCTAATCTTATTGTGAATGGAGTATAGTTAATATGCATATTAACAAATGCTACATACCTAGTTAAATCGCTAAAGACAGTGAGTGAAACACTTTCGTCCGCTACGCGGAGCTCCTATTTCTGTCAGCAGGGTTTAAAGGAACCTAACCAAACAGAGCTTCGGGGTGCCCCTGACGTCGATTTTATTAATTTCTCGTAAACTACGCATTTTCGTTTAGTGAGAGTGGTAGCATTATAATCTGGGACCCAAGTCCTTACCAACTTCAACACTAGTTTTTATCCCCAACTCCTGCTACGGGATACTAGATCCAACCCAATTAAATAATTACAATGAATACGAATGTTTTATTCAAGCCAGAACCTGTTTTATTAACTTCACCGTATGCTTGGCCGTTAGTCTGCAGACTACCTAGGAAGTCTGCAGATTATCTAGTTTTAAATAAGAACTTACAACCAGATAATCTGCAGATTATCACGTTAATCTGCACTCTAACTGATTTACGCACATTAGTGATACAAGGTGTGATATGCTCCCTGGCTTCGCCATAGTTAATAGGGTATTACACCCATTTTTGAAAAGTGTCTCAATGAAATTCTGTAGTGCTAATATGCCAGAAAAAAAAAACACAAAATTTTTATTCAATCGATAAGTGCCATAAAAATGCATCTAAATTTTAAATTTTCTAATTTCGCGCGTAGTTCGACGAAAACGCCTCTTACTGGACGCCATATTGCTCAGCGTAAATGACGTCAGTTCGTCTTGTATCAAATGAGCTCATATTAAATATGATAATTGTATATCATTTAAAAATAATTAAAAGCATATTTTGTAATAGGTGTAATAATGAAAAAAATACGTTGGTTACGAAAATAATAAAAGTACAAAGCCTATATTACGCCAATCGGTTGACTGACAGTTGTCAATTTTTTGTTTACACAGCCGTACGGCGTAATAACATGACCGCTACTATTTCACGGTGTTTTATAACAGATTAAAAATACTGAAAACTTAAAATTGAATTAAAAAAATTGTTTTGTTATTTTATGAACTAAAACTTACATTTTCCGACTGCTTTATGCCTAAACTGTCTCAATAACATATTTATAGATTTATTCTCGTATAGAGTAAAATACCCTATTAATCGTATGTTCAATAAGTATTTTTTTAGAAAAAACTTATAATATGTAGGTAGTTACATAAGTAATTACGTCATATTTTTTTTTTGCGTGGTAGCCCATTTAGTCTAGGTCTCAAAAGTCCTACTTATTTTGTAGTCGGGGAAGTCCTTTTTATAGCGATTGAGGTTAGAGCAGCTTCACTTGCAGAGTGATTGCGATGTTCTATTTGCGGGGAGGTTCTAATGATTATTTTTCTAAAGTGAGAAATTCGCAAACAAATCAAATGGTGTTAATAATAATAATAAATAGGTATCTACATGTTTGTAGTTTTCTATTAATCCAATTATCAATATGGTAGAGAGTTGAAAATAAGTTACTTAATTCTTATTATAATGAAAAAGGGTCAAATGCACGATTCGCCCGGGACGCTTAAGCCCTGCTCGCCTGGTCGTGTATAAACACGCTGTTTTAGTGGTTATTTTCCCGAAGCGAAATATTTTGTCTTGGTAAATAATACAATCGATTAATAAAAAACATTAAATAAATTATGATAAAACGGCAGATTTAGAATTGTGGAAAACTAGCTACTCCAATAGTGATACAGCGCGAATATTGTAAAATAAACAATGAAAAGTTCTCGACTACTGTAAACGAAACATGTGATACATATAAAAAAAGCGCGAGTAAAGCATAATAAATAAACTTTAATTGAAATGTCATTTGTTTTATTTTTTTTACCATTACATTCCCAATTGCACAAAATGACCAGAAATACAATCTAATATATAAAATTCTCGTGTCACAGTTTTCGTTCCCGTACTCCTCCGAAACGGCTTGACCGATTCTGATGAAATTTTGTGTACATATTGGGTAGGTCTGAGAATCGGCCAACATCTATTTTTCATCCCCCTTTTTCCCCCCCTTTTCATCCCCCATCCAAATGTTCGGTAGATCGGGACAGGACAACGTCTGTCGGGTCAGCTAGTAATATTTAAAATTAGGTATATGTATTTTCTATCGATAAAGTCTCAGCACTAGTGTTTATCGTTTTCAATTTCAATTTTGATATACTCCCATCACTACGTTACTTTGATATTTGTCATTTTGTTTTGACATTTGACTTTGACAGAAGCAAGAAGCTTATAGATAAAAGTGGAGGCAACACTCTAAATACCTAAGTGAAGCCAACTGTGGGCAGATGCTCTCTTTCTGAATGCGTACATAAGATAAAGAAAACACATATCACTGTCTTGTTCTTATGTATGCATTCAGAAAGACAGCATCAGCCCACAGTTGGTTTCAAGTTTTTGTTCTAAGTGTTGGCTCCATTTATACCTAAAACTTCATGGACAGAAGCAATATAATATAGCCAACATAACCAACCTTTTATTGTCGTGTGTTTGGTATTGAATTGCGGTTCAATACCAAACACGACAATAGTTCTTCTTCGTCTAGTTTCTTCTTTTCTTTTTTTTTTTTCTGTGGTAGTGGCACAGAACCAAAGAGGTACATGTTATATGTCTATGCACAGAACATATATGTATACCCATACTCTTTGGCGCGAACGGCTGACTGTGCGAGGTCTTGTGATAACGAAACACAATACTTACCTACCTAAAAATTATTCCAATATTCCCTTCACACTTTTGCGGGTTTAGGACCGTTATAAGGCGGCTCCTAGACCTACAAATCCCTACAATAAAATTGTACAATACATTTTATTGTTCAACTAGCGACCCGACCCGGCTTCGTTTGGGCCTCGATAAATGGGTTATCCAACACAAAAGGAATTTTTCAATTCGAACCAGTAGATCCTGAGATTAGCGCGTTCTCTTTTTTTGAGCTCAACTCCAAGTAAATCGACTTGACTGACCCGTCCGTCACCATGACAATTCATGACGGACGGGTCAAGTAGGACACGGTATCGAACAGAAAGTATCGATACTGTACTCATGAGTAGTATTGAAAAAAAAGTATCGATACCTCAAAGTATCAATACTTTTTAGATTCTCAATTACTTTTCAATGCAAAACTACACGTAGTCTAGTTTCAATAGAACAAACACATAATAAATGGTATAAACATCCAGACGTCTATTATAAGATGAGTTTTGTGATAGCTATTATTCGAATCACGCCACATTCATATTCATCAATCTAGCTTAAAACATGACGTAAAAAATCATTTACTCGTAACTTTGAATAATAATCAAATAAAGGTACCTATCAAGATCGATTACACTAATTTCAACCACTACCTAATTTCTACCACTCAGTCCTAGTTAGGTACGTCAGTTTGACATTCCATCTATCGCAGAACTTATCCATCCTACCCTCGAATAAAGTAAAGACTATAGTAACATTTAAGTAATTTAGGTAGATTTATGTATTCCCTGAGGTTTTATAGGATTTTGAAACAAATCTTGCATTTAACTTCCTTGGTACTCTACTCATCTCGATATTTAAAATAGGTACTGCCAAAGTTCCTCTTACTTGGCGGCATTTTAGATGTTTCTTGAATAACAATTAGTCAAGCACAATATCAATAATAAACCGTACACAATATTACGGCGGAAAAACATCACGTGGCGTATTTGTGCAAATATTCGCCTTATTTGGATAATACAAAGTCGACTTAATAGCAATACTCATAGGGTATATTTTGTATTATTCAAATAAGGCGAATATTTACACAAATACGCCATTTGCGAATAATATGAGCACGAGCCGTAAAGCCAAGTTTTAAGTGTAGGCCATTTCCTAAAACTGTTACGATACGATATCTGTCAAAATGTACTCAAATGAGTAAAAGAATCGAATGTAAAGTATCAAGTACAAAAATAACGGTATCGAAATGTGATGTACTCGATACTGCAAAGTATCGACACTTTTTTCGTGTCCCCGTCATGTCACTTGTCATGTTGACAACCCTAACTTGTCATAAGTTGTCACTCATGTCAATGTCATGCAAATTTGTCAAGCAAGAGTCAAGCCAACAAGTTTATGAAGTTTACAGTTTCATGAAGTTTCGTTTCGTCTCTCGCATGACGGCATGAGTTGAAATTGACGGCAAAGATTATATAATAAACACTCGAAAGACAGCAAAGTACAATATAAACTTCCTTCAATATTACAAAATTCTCTGATTACGTGATAACAGACTAATATAATATTTTCTTGAACGGGAATAGGCTTATTCTCTATTCTATTGGCTCACTCGCCACTGCTAGCTTTAAGTAGTTAACGTCTTGTGATTATTCAACTAAACAATATCCGTTTAAAAACAGTTAACCTACACTGCTACTCACTCGTGCCTATTTCGGTCCTCCAATACTAACCTAAAAATTTCGGTTTCAAAATGTTACTCAATTAGTATTATTGTAAGAAATGATTCACAAGTGGTGGCACCGGTTTGTCCGTAAAAGGACTAAACCCATTCCAGAAGATACAGCGTTACTTTGGAAACGACGACTCAGTATAGCCTATGGCTTGTTAGCTTGGAATGCTTTTGGTTTGGTGCTCTACAGCGCTTACAAGGGAAAGGCTGACTGGGCTCACTATTATGGTATAAAGTCAGATGAGGAGCACTCTACTCCCCCAGGTAATTGCCAACTAAATTTGTTGATAACATTACAGGTAAGTATGTCCTAAAAAGTAAATAAAAAAATATGTTTGTATGTATGTCCTCTGTGCGATGCTTAACTATTGATCCAATACTGATTACTGGTGGGTTTTTCTGCATATGGCCACAACGGCTTGAAAAGTAAAAAGAAATAAACACTGCAATGAATTTATGACGACCAGCTAGTAGTCGAATTTTTATTATGTATCATGTGACTTGAGCCATTATACATTATCTTTAAATATATATAAGAAAGTCGTGTTTGTTACAACACTTATAACTCGAGAACGGCTGAACCGATTTGGATGAAAATTGGTGGGGAGGTAACTTAGAACCAGGAGACGGACATAGGATACTTTTTTTTTTTTTTTTTAGGTGTTGGGTAGGTGTAGGGTAGGTAAATAGGCAGGTAAGTAGGGAGATAGCGACAGGACAACGTCTGTCGGGTCAGCTAGTTATCTATAAAGCTTCGAATATCATAAAAATAACATGAAAGACAACATTCAAAACTACAAAGTAAATAAAGAATTACTTCATTTTCAGAAGGCAATTAGGCATTTTACTTTTACATATTAGTATATTATATTATTATTTGTGCCTACTTACCATCCAAGGAACATAAAAAAAATACAATTAATAGACATCTAACTAACGCCTATGTTTTAGTCTATAACTCTGATGTCATAAAATCAAGGACAATCATCACTACAAATTAACTCTCTGTCTTGTCTGTTTGCGATAAACTCAAAAAGTACTGAACGGATCTTCATGTACTAATGTAACAATCAATAGGTTTCTAAACATTGCAAGAGTTATCTAAAACATTTATTTACTTTGACTATGATCATACTGTTCAAAGTGCACAGCAGTTTGTTCCAAGTCTCTCATCACAGAATATTAAGTCCCTTGTTCTGAGCACATCTGAACTCATTCTTGAAGTTGTTGTGACACATTAAAAATAAATATGTCACTCTCTTTTCAGAGTTTTTCTCTAAAACCTATAATTTAGAATTAACCTACAAAAGCATCAAGCAAAAAAATATCTGTATGCAATGTTGAGAACTTGAAATCATTCTGAAGTTTTACTTCTTTTTACCCTGTTATATACCTGCTACTTTGACCATACTGGTATTTTTTTAATTATTTCTCTTGTTATTTACAGATCTATCAAATGTTTATTTCCTATTTCAGGTGAAGCATGGGCAAGCACTTTAGGTATAAAAAATGCAAAGGTTTATAGAATATCTGGTCTTAAAAAAGTTGATGAGTATGATATTATAGATGGACAAGGAGTAAGACCCAATAAAACAGCTGTTGATAGTCATGATGAAGAGAATTTAAATGAATAAGTAGGTCTAAATTAAGTGTTAAAATTATAATTGAAAATTAATAAAAACCTGAAAGTAAAATAAAATATTTTATTTTTATGATGAAGCACCAGTCAATTAGTTATATAAAAATAATTTCTAGAAGCTTTTTCTTATACAGTTGATTAACTTGTAGAATACTAATATATCATACCTACCTATAGTTTAAATATCAAAATTACTTTTAACTTAGTTATTTTATAACTGTCTACTACAATATTGTTTTTACAAGATCACAGTACAATTAGGCAAACTTGTCTTTAAATACAATATCAACAATTGGAGTGTGCATGATATGTAATGGCGGCATGTCGCCTCCTCTCGATTTCTTGCAAGAGGGCAGACCTGTAACAAATTAAAAAAAGATAAGCTTTTTTATTTATTCATTCAGTAGTACATGTAAACGCGTCACTGACACATAGTGAACACTTCGCGCACCCTACATATATGGCTACCTTAGTGCATCCAATCCCCTTATTAAAACCGGGTTAACGGGTGGCCGTCCATACGGACAACACAACACTAAATGACTGCCGAAACATCAAAAGCTTTGTCTATGTGGAGGATTTACTCATTGTACTAGTAGTAACTCGGAAGTAAATGTTAATATTCGTAGCTTGGCACCGAGGGCACGTTTTTGTTTTTTTGACTTGGCGGTCAAAGGGTTAATATCTGAAAAGTACTTGAGTGTATTGCTGCTTTGTCTGTCTACACTGACTCTTAACACTAAACATTTGGGTGTCTGCCCTCAGCGGGGCGTGTCGATCGTCTGGTATCTTAAGATAATAAAGTCTTACCGATATCGCTCATACTTCATAACAATAAGCTGTAGCTCTTGTTTGTAGAGCCGCGTCAGCATGTCAGAGTAGCAGTCCAGCTCACTCAGCCTGAACATGTTCCATCGTAGTTTGTGGTCAAGTTCTTGATCAGCTGTAAAATAAAACACCATTGACCTGATAACCTGTTCGAGACAAAAAGCGCTCCTATAGTGTTACGGCATAAAAAAAAGTTTTGGTCCTCCAAATGAAAATAAACTCACTTCACGCAATGAACTCTACATTGGGCCTAGACTGATTTTTTTAAACCTATTCGATCATGTTAAGGCAAACCTTTGCATAATGACAATTTGTATGGAATAATTGTGTTCCTTAATGTTGCCACTAGACGGCGCTGATCCAATTTCTCAAAATTAATACAAAATATATAAGCTTACGTTATAGCGGTCCCTAATAGCTATAAAAACTCGCACTTGGCACTCACTCAGCGGGCTGGCACGAGCAAGGGTCGGGCAATATACCCCGATCCTTGCTCGTGCCAGCCCGCGCCGTAAGCCTGTAGCTTTAAATGCGTCCCTAAATAATCGAGATGCGATCCAGCTTGTCCCTTTGCTGCCCTCTCCCAGCGACGCCCAAGCCGAGACTCGTAACCAACAGGGGTCGCCCAATAAATTAGTTAATAAGTTGAACTGACTGGAGGCTTTAAATTCAGTTTAAGGCACCACAGGAAAGTCAACCACAACCAAGTGTTAAGCCATTACGAAAAAATAACAACGTCTATATCCAAATAATCGAAAAAGTGTATTAATTTCAGTTACCTATCAGTTTTTCAAAAATTACTCAGGATTGTATCTTGATAGTTGAGTAATAAGTGATGTGTAATAAGTGTCGCCGTGTGGTGGCGGCCGCGAATAGCTCCACCCCATTACTAACCGTGGGTGTCGTAAAAGGCGATCGAGGGATATTGACCAGAGGATGGGCAGCAACTTCCTTCTGAGTACCATAATACCTACTGCGATCGCCAACACGCATCGGCCAAGCATGGCGATTACGGCTGAACCCTCCCTTGGGGGAGACGTATGCCCAGCAGTGGGCGGCTAAAGGTTGACATGATGATGATGAAGTGATACAGATACTCTAAGACTGTCTCTAGCATATTATGTCATTATTTTTAATATACTTACCTGACTGCTTCAGAAGGCTCTATCTGAACGAATCACGGCGTAACTCGTTAAACATATGAATAAAAATAAATTGAGACATTTGGCACATGTATAAAAATGGTATTGTACCTTTAGAGTACACGATGAGCCAGTGGGGTATCTCTTCAAGTAAATAAGGTGGCACGAGAGTAGGAACATACGGACTGACTAAGTAGCAGCCACCAACTAAACAAGGATGTGCATATGTTGTCTGATGAGTTATTTCACTGTAACAATACAAAGTAAAAAACTTTAAAAAAAAAAGAGAACCGCCTTCAAAAAAAAAAACTAAAAAGTGATAAATAACTTTAGCATAGAACACACATGACTTTAGTTTCGAATGTCGGTGGCAATACAAAACAACAAACAGAACAAAGCCACCGACATTCGAAACTAAAGTCATGTGTGGTCTGTGCTAAAGTTATTTATCACTTTTTAGTTTTTTTTTAAGGTGGTTCTCTTTTTTTTTAAGTTTTCATTTTACACTTGTTAGTGCCTCCTTATCACCCAAATTCATTAAGGAACGGCAACACAGTTAAAACAGAGATTTGAAAGTCCTTGCAAAGATGGAAAGATGGAAGAAACGAAAACGTCTTCTCGGATTTTGTTGTTTTTTTTTCAAAAAGCGTTGAATACATTTATGTTTGTTGTATACTAAAACCTTCTCCAGAATGTAACAAACACTTTTCTGAAAACCGCATCAAAATCGGTTCAGCCAAACGGGAGATAATCGCGGTCAAACATACATACAAACATACAGGTCGAACTGAGAACCTCTTTTTATTTTTAAGTCGGTTAAAAATGAATAAATACTACACAAGTATGGTTTTACTTAGGCCCCTATCCCACTGACGTTTTACGAGCGTTGACGCTACTCAAACGTTGACGTCGCGAGTCTCTAGTGGGGCAAGCGGTCGCGCTGCAACTTCAAAACGTTAACGTCGCGTCAACACGAGGCCAACGTTGCGTTTAGCGAGTGTGCAACACAAATGCTTGCCACTAATGCTTGCCACTAATGCCACTAGACACACTCGCGACGTCAACGTTCGTAGAACACTAGTGGGATAGCGATCTTAATATTTAACGAAACAGAATGGTTGTTGTTCCTAAACCTACCCACCAACTACATTTATTATTCAACAGACTTCAAAAAAGATGGAGGTTCTCAATTCGACTGTACCTATGTTGTTTTATTTTTATTTTTTGTATATTTGTTACGCGATTTCTCCGGCAAATGTGAATCGTTTTTTAAATGTATGCTCAGGGGTGGTCCCATATACATTTTATCGAAATTGATTCAGCACTATGAAAAATCAATTAAATCCCAAAAAAATCTACATAGACGAAATGTTTCAATAATTTCCTAATTCTTCTACTTTTCAATAATCTTTGGAGTACCTCTGTTTTAACTGTGTTGCCGGTTCTTAATGGATTTGGATGATAAGAAGGTACTAAAAAGTGATCAATAGAAAGCTTTTTTACAAAAAGCTTTTTACAAAATAGACAACCGCCTTCAATAAAAATTAAAAAAAACCCCCAACGCTAAACATAAAAGCGATTATGTAAAAAGTCAAAAATAATACCTTTTGTTGAGCCATCAAATGTTTGTTCGTTGAAATGGCGCTATAATGTCGCGGCGGGGTACCGCTTAAGTAAGTCAGTCCCTTAATTTCAGTCACTGTCTATTAATTTACCAGCATTTCTGACCAATTTGCTTCGATATTATCAAATTTTTGTTGCTAATCTAGTTGTTAATCTTGTTGCAAATCTAGTTACCATCAGTTCGCTATTTTTTAGTTTAGTTTAGCTATTTAGTTATTGCTTTAAACTTAGCGGTACCCCGCCGCGACATTATAGCCCCATTTCAACGAACAAACATTTGATGGCTCAACAAAAGGTATTATTTTTGACTTTTTACATAATCGCTTTTATGTTTAGCGTTGGGGGTTTTTTTTAATTTTTAATTTAATTTTTATTTTAAATTTTTTAAACGTAATTTAGTTAAGATCCCTACCGCAGCTAACAAAAGAGCTGATAACTTTAAAACGGCTGAACCGATTTTGATGAAACATGTCTAAGAACCATCGCTAGAGAACCTGCTTTCAAATAAAAAAAAACCGCATTTAAATCGGTTCACCCGTTAAAGAGCTACAGTGCCACAGACAGACACACAGACACACACACACACAGACACGTCAAACTTATAACACCCCTCTTTTTCGTCGGGGGTTAAAAACTAAAAAGTGAAAAATAACTTTAGGACAGAACACACATAGACTTTAGTTTCAAAATTCGGTGGCTTTGTTCTGTTTGTTGTTTTGTATTGCCACCGACTTCCGTAACTAAAGTCAATGTGTGTTCTGTGCTAAAGTTATTTTTCACTTTTTAGTTTTTGAAGGCGGTTGTCTTTTTTGGAAAAAGCTTTTTATTTTCCGCTTTTTAGTATCTCCTTTTCATCCAAATCTATTAAGAAGAGATTAAAAGTTACCTACTCCAAAGATTAAAGAAACTAAAACATCGTCTATGTAAATTTTTTGGGTATTTGTTGATTTTTTCAAAAAGTGCCAAATCAATTCCGATAAAATTTATATGGGACCACCCCTGAAGCATACCCTATCCATAAAAAGAAGAATTTTCAAAATCGGTTTACATTTGCCGGAGAAATCGCGTAACAAATCGCGAACATACTTAATGCAAATTTAAGACTTATACGGTTTTCTCATGGATGCCATTGTCAGAACTGGACCAAATTAAAATGGGACCACACGGGAAGCACCAGCTTTCAAATAAAAAAAAAGAATCATCAAAATCGGTTCACCCAGTCAAAAGTTCTCAGGTAACAAACATAAAAAAAAACATACGAATTGATAACCTCCTCCTTTTTTGAAGTCGGTTGAAAAAGACATCCACGTGATAAGTAAATAACTTTAGCACAGTACACACATGACTTTAGATTTGGAAGTTGGTGGCAATTAAAGACAACAAACAACAAAGCCACCGACTTCGAAATCTAAAGTCATGTGTGTACTGTGCTAAAGTTATTTATCACTTTTTAGATTTTGAAGGTGGTTGTCTTTTTTGTACAAAAACTTTTATTAGAAAGTAATTAGAATAATAAATAAGATAACTCGGTTTTAATTTAGTTGGATTTTACCACACAACAGATAAAGAGGTTAGAAGGGCCTTGTGGGCGGGGCAGGCGCGCCGCACTTGTGAGTAAACGCTCATAATTATGTCAACCGAAATTCGTTTCACCGTCCAACAATCGCGCTCTTATTGTGACAGCGTACGAAGCTCTGTGAAAAAAAGAACTATGCCGTCTTGCGCTATCATAACGTTTCGGAAATGAAGTCCAGGTGTGTAGTGTAGTCCGAAAAGGGATTTCGTTTCACTGGTTAGTCCAAAAACCTTAAAATACGAGTGATATTTGTAATTATTACAATAGTATTATGTAGTTTGTGGACAAAAACGATACAATCGCAAACAGATGCAAAATATACATTGCTTGTAATACATGGGTATCGTCTTGTACGACGCGAGCTATCGCGCAATGTATTGCGTTCTCTGCGAGCGTCACATGCGCCGAGTCAGCCTTGAATTCAGCGAAATCCATGCGTATCGATAGAGTCGTACCACGATGTAAGCAATGTCGATATTATGTCGTGTGTTTGTATTCACAGGATTATTATAATTTATCAGTAATATTATTATTAAAATAACTTTGTTTATAACCACCAATTATTGATTACTATGGGTTACTAATTTAGTTTCTGAGTAGGCTTTTCGTCCAAAAGTTGGTTTTATTACAATTTATAAAATAACATTGCAATTTAAATTCACAGGGTAATGCACATTAAATAGATGTCTATAAAATTCAAATTTTCTTCAGTTTTTTCAAATTGTACCTTTGTTTTACGTTGTGTGTTATTCAAAGATGCGATTTGCGCCCGTAACGGTTTTTCAATAATTACCAAACACGTAAGTAGACTTTTCTAGGTTTACGATGCTCTAAAATAGGATTATTTCCGAAAACAACATGTTATCATCCTAGTGATATAAAGCATTATGATGATTTTTGATGATACACGTCATGATTTTATTGATATTTTTTTTTTATATATATTTATTACACGCATGTGCGTAAACAACATTTAGAAGTTTAGAACAAACATAAATGTCGTAAAACAGAGTTACAATTTGCAAAAACCGGACAAGTGCGAGTCGGACTCGCCCACCGAGGGTTCCGTACATATTAGTAGGTACAGAGGCCAGCACATCAAGCTACTACAATCTGTCAAATTTCTTTGATAGATTTTCAACTTTATTACAAAGGCATAAGGTTCATATTTAATTGGGAAAATTTGACAGTTAGGTATGGCTTGATGTGCTGGCGTCTGTACATATCCATACTTTTATACTAATCCATACCTACTATCCATACTTTAATCTACTTAATATTATAAATACGTTTTTTGCGATATAAACGGTCGTATCTTTTTTTCACGTTATATGTTAACGTGAAAAAAGATACGGCCGTTTAGGGTTGATTTTTTTATAGCATCAAGGGACCGTAGACTTTAGTATATGGTTTTAATTTCGACTCGATACCTCCACGCGTTCCCGAGATAAAAATTCTTGACAGACAGACAGACGGACAACAAAGTGATCCTATAAGGGTTCCGTTTTTTCCTTTTGAGGTACGGAACCCTAAAAACAAAAGAAAAAATGAATTTCGCGGCTATATCGGAAGTTCCACTACAAACTATTATTTGGATGTATTTAGGAAGTCCATACTATTCGTACTCCGTCAGCCCTCCCGAAATTATAGCGAAAAATTGCAAAACAAAATTACAGTAATCTTATCGATATAATATTTTATAAATAAATATTTTATTATTATACCTATAATAAATAATCGACCTTTTGGTCGCCGCGCCGTAACAATGAGCTTTTGCGCATTTGTGAGTGTACGTAAAGCACAGTGTTTGCGTTAGTGTGACAACCAATAGCAAACTCGCGATCTAAGTGCACATTTATCTGTGTGCGTAATGCGCGTACGTATTTGTCACTTGCTAGTAGTAGAGCTAAAGAGTGGGCGACAAGTGGCGACACTCATTCTAATACAAATCAGTAACTATTTCCTTTCTAACCTCTTTTATCTGTTCTGTGGATTTTACTATGAATCTTAACTGTTCAACTTACTTGAAGTAATAAACTCCATGGTGTGGCGTGGACACTCTTTGCCACGGTTGGGGCACACTTTCTAGTGGGTGCGTCCAGTGGGTAGTCTGCGTATTGTGGTCCATGTAGTAGCGGCGCCCACGAAGAGTGCGGTCTGCAGACCATCCAGGAGGCAGTGGTAGCTCACACTCATCAGAACCTACAAAACGTTCTGCTAGCTAACCATCAACTAAATAAATTATGATATATTTTTAATTACTTTTACACATTCTTATATGCATGTCTGGTTCCCAAAGCTTATCAGCAGTTTAGATAGATACATTTGAAACCTTTATATTAAACCTAGTTTTTATTAATCTCTAGTTTTTATTAATCTCTAGTTTTTGTGTTGTGAGTAACTTTAATGGTTTGGAGGTACGAACGCGGCACTTTACAATCACAAAAACCAATACTCCAATAATTTTTAATTTGTCTTTTATCTAATTAGATAACAAAATAAAGAGTCGATTTCGTACCTCCGTACGCTCTATGGGCGCGCGGCGGCCGTAATGTATGATGTGATTTTATGATTAAAAAAAAAACTGATGGAAAATATAGGAGATTCAGAAGTATTTTGCATAATGAAATATCGCGAAATCAAGTTTTACATAAAATAAGTTAAGAATCAGTAATATTTTGTCATACCTTGAGAACTGGTGATAATCTTACTTCCATGTGCTTTGTTGTAAGGTAGAACAGATGTATTTACACAATTTGAGTATATTGCTGATGACTGGCTTGCTGCGAAGTATGGTGTGACCATAGAAACGTAAACAATAATTAGTTGAGTTGGTAAGTATATTTTTCAGTACAGTACACAGGCAAAAATAGATGACAAATTTCTGATGGATAAAATTAAAAATAGACTATCATAATTTTTTATACAAGTTTTAATTACCTACCACAGACACCAGCGATTTACAAATTAATAGTAACTTGTTTATGCCAATAAAAATATAAAATAAATATTTTATGAAATTAATAATTTAATTGCACAACCTCTGCCCAAAGTAATAACCAGCGCACCTTGGTAATAATTATTACCAGCAAAAATGTATAAATTCGCCTATAAATCTAGAGCGCAATAACGACTAAATTCAAAAAACGTCTAGTCCTACCAGGTGCACTTAAGCGGCAGCTCTTGGATCTCGGGAAGTTTCAACTAACCTTTTGTAAATTTCCTTAAAAAGGAGATGAACACTCAGACCCCACTACCGTGGGTTTTAACCTCAAACGGCTCGAAGATAAAGTTATCATCAATTATACTGGAGCTTCTGCCGCCGCAGCAGCAGCCCCAGCACAGCACGCTGAGCCAGGACGCACGTAGCGTCCCACACTAAAGGCCTAACCAACTTCCAAGGAAATAATGACATGACGTCCAGTCTCTTGCCATCGTCGCGAGTCAAGCCGTTGGATCCAAAACTGCTGGGACGCCAACGGCGACAAGAGCACGACGAATAATGTCATTAATATTCGCGTGCCGCGCTATGCCGTTGACACTTCCCGTGATCCAAGAGCTGGTTTTTACTTTGGGCACCTCCACCTCTGCCCAAAGTAAAAACCAGCTTTTGGATCGTAACCATTGCCATCCAACATGGCAATGCAGCCACTCTCTTGGGCATATTCCCAGATGACGGCGATGTGGAGGAATTTTTGGATGCCTTTTTATATTAGTTTTTTTTTTGTTTAATAGTTATAGGTTTTTCTTTTTTATTGTATGTGAAAATATTGCACAAAACTTACAATCTGTATAATTTTGAAGACGCAATGAATGTGGAGAAGGGGAATGCAGTCTTGGTGTTAAGCTCATATTGGAAGACAATCTTGGCATGCTGGATTCTCTTGATCCATATTGCTGTTGTTTTTGCTGTTGAACCTGGTAAGTGGTAAGAAATATACTTAGTTACATTACACAGTGGAGCCTCAAAACAATTCTGAACCTTATGTTCAGTGGCATACATGTTACACTACACATTCACAGACTAGGTCAAATGTTATGTTCACATAATATTTATGTGAACATAACATTTGACCTAGTCTGTAATGAATATGTATGTAATAATTATTATAAACTAGGTTCTGCTTTGCTTGCGTTTATATGGTAAAGCCCATCCAGAGAACATACCATTCAATTAAATAAAAATCAACATAAGTATATCAGATAAGTGTTTCACAAGATAAAAGAATTATAATAGATAAATGGTCAGAGACATTGAGAATAAACAAAAGCAAGCAAATAACCTTAACCATGGGTTACTTGATGAAGCATCATAATAAATATTTCACACAAGTACAGAGAAGTAACATGACACATACAAAATGCAGTAATCATGTTTATTAAATAGTTACTTAGACAATTAATAGTATATTTTAAATTTAAAGTTGTTTTCTTATTCATTTATTTTACAAAACGAAATAAAACTTGGGTGTCTCTCAAAAAAAGGTTAATAGGTTGAAGAGATACCTGTTGTTGATTCTGGTAGATTGGATCTTCTTGCTGTTGCTGCCTATAATACTTGTAGCTAGTTTGTCTACTAAATGAGTCATCTCTGTCATTTAAAGTTGTATGAGAGGCCTATAAAATAAAAAAATACAAATAATATTTTGGTAACGCTTTCATAATTATGTAATTCATCAATACATTCTTAAAAATATTTAATTACCACATTAGAATCTATGAGATACTGTGAATTGTAGCTGTTTGATGTACTTGCTGTATCACTAGTGGATAAACTGGCAAACCTGTAACATTATCATATTAGTAACCAAGGGGAGAAATAACAACAAACATGCAATAAACTACTAAATTATATGCTATTTATTACCTGTGTGCTAAATTTGGTACTGACTCACTGGGTGTATATTTTCCTGCATGTCCACTCATAGTTTGTGCCTTGCCAAATTTATTCTCATGACTTTGCGAGACGGCATCATTCGTACCAAAGGGTTGACTTCTAGGTCTTTTATTGTGACCAGTTGTCCACACATTTATAACTGAACGAAATAGAAAGTAAGTTTATGTAGACATTATAACCATACTGGAGGGTTAAATTGAAATATTTTAATAGTCGAGTAGAGAGTGTAATATTAATAACACAACAATGTTAATGTGTATTGTGTTGTTAATATTTCTGTAGGCATACCAAGGCATACGTACTGGGTAAATCTGGAGGAGTATCTTTCTTTATGTATTTTCCAACCACACCCTCGTTAACAGCTTTTTGACCTTTCCTGGATATCATGATTTCAATTGCTATCAGTCGTAAAACATAATCGCCGAAACTTCGGCACAATCGTGTTATGATTTTTGAACAATTTACAAATAAATAAAATGAAATCAAACAATGTACCTACTAGGCACAGACAAAATAAAACAAATCTTGTTTGTGACTTTGTGATGTAGACGTAAATACTAGTAGGGATGGACGTATTATTACCATACTAGACTTGTAAATCAGGGCTTTGCCTCAAAATACCGAACCCTAGTACGGGCAAGAAAAACTTGCAATGTAATAGTATTTACTGTGCTATTAAGTACAGGCAGAACTGAGAAACATTTGCATAAAAAATCCATCCGTGTCATATAAATGAGCACAATCGTATTAGCTTATAAAAAAAAAATGAGCCGTCACGGGATGCCCGGCAGATGTGAAACATCGACATTATTTTGTAAAAGTAATATGCAGAAAAGAACAGATTGTGATAGGAACTAAATATGTCATAATGATAAAATAAAATATTACGATTTTTTTTCCAGATAACGATGACTATTTATTGAATAAACATTTATTTTCATTAAATTCAAAAATTTACGAATTTATTTCAAATCGTGACTACTTAATTCGATTAATCAGTGACTTACGTAATAGCACAGTCGATTGCGCATGGCGACGCGTCGCCACACCGTACACACAACTGCGTATATACTGTATATATATACCATCATAAAGAGTGGCAGCGCGTCGCCACGGCATGCGTCGCCACGGCATGCGTCGCCACGCCAGAAATCGATTTTACGTGTGGCTATAGATGTTTCACATCAAAAATAACTTCCAAGTATTTTTTTGATACGATTATGCTGCTTACATAAGAACGAATGTTTTTCCAATACAAGTATTTTAGTATTTTGGCAGGCCGCTGCTCGCGGCAGTGTCTTTAGCATCCAGAGTTAAAATAACTTGCATAGGAAATTCATACATGTTTTCTTAAAAATGAGGAGCATAATTGTATTAGCGAAAGAATACTTGGAAAGTCAAAGTAATTTCATTTGCAAATACGATTTCCTATGTAAGTATCCTAAACGTTGGACGCCGAAAACGCGGTTGCGGGCAGTGAGGGGTTCGTAGAAACACGTTCACGTACACGCTACGAACTAGACCGACACCAAAAACTTTCAAGTATTTTATACCTGATTTCTGACCCTAGAAATTTTACATACTCGTACTTAGAAGTCCTGGGATTGAATTTTGCAAGTATATCTCATCCCTAGATACTAGGAATGTTGTCAAGTTGACAGTTGACACTTTGACCTGTCTGTCATTGCGTCGACACTATCAATAAGGAGTACGGATTACGGATAGTCTCGACCAAGAAGCTTATAGGTAAAGATGGAGCCAACATTTCGAACAAAAAGTTGAGTCAAATACCTACGTATCTCCATCTCACTCTCTGTGAGCCACCCCTCTCTTTTTAGTGTGGCCTGTAGTATTGCTACCTTTTTATTTAAATCTCCTACTAAATTCTTCGAAATAGTCGTCACACTAACCAAATCAGAAGTTAAACTCTGTCAAATAATGTTATTATGGATCAGTAGTTGTACTATGATTAGTTAAGTTATAAAACATAAAATTTTAGGTCACACTCACGCGTCACGCATGCTAAACTGGGTTGACGATCAGGTCGATCGATCAGTGAATTACAATGCCATTTCCTAAGGAATCGGTAATGTGTCAACATAAAAATGGTCAATATGGCGGTGGTTTACTTTGCAGTTCACAGCTTCGTCTGGTATTTCTTCTTGATTGCTGTCGATTTCTTTAAAAAGTGCTGAATCAATTTCGATAAAATGTATCTGGGACCACCCCTGAGGCATATCCTATCCATCAAAAAAGAATTTTCAAAAACATAATATGACACAGGAAGGTTTGCAAAACTTTTATTAAATTTCCTAATTGGTCACCCGAAAATGACCCTTACTTAAAAAAAAAAATATTTACTTTGCACATCTGTGTTTGGATCATAAGATTACACCATCCTACCACCGGATTTGGTCCAGTAAATTCGGAAAAAATTGAGTACAAGCCAATTGCTGAGGGTGCTGAAGCCTAAAGCGAGGCTAAAATGTAAAAACCTCACTATTGGCTTTAGCACCCTCGAAAACTACGAAAATGACACCCATGACAAATAAATTAAAACAAAATTACAGCCGCCATCTTGGATTCAGATTTTGACTTCACTATCGGTTTTGGCACCCACGAAAACTATGAAAACGATACCCATGACTAAAAATTTTAAATTTTTTACGACGCCATTTTGGATTTACATTTTGACCTCACTATTGGCTTTAGCACTCTCGAAAACTACGAAAATGACACCCATGACAGATAAATTAAAAAGAAATTACAGCCGCCATCATGCATTCAGATTTAGATCTCACTATCTGTTTTGGCACCCACGAAAACTATGAAAAGGATACCCATGACAAAAAATTTGAAAATTTTTGAAGACGCCATCTTGGAATTACATTTTGACCTCACTAATGGCTTTAGCACCCTAGAAAACTATGAAAATGACACCCATGATAAATAAATTAAAAAAAATTACAGCCGCCATCTTGGATTTACATTTTGACCGGAAGGAGGGAAAGATAACCAGCCAAATCTTAACCGCTAAACACGTCAAAAAAGTTCGTTACAATAAAACACATCTATTTTACAGACATTAAGAGTGACAACCCTAACGCTCCAATGGAGCGTTGGTAATTATTTCAACAAATAGGCCTAGTTTCCACACTGTTCATACTCTTTATACTGTGCCATACTTTCGTTCATACTTTTTATGGCGAAAAATTTTAAAATTTTCGCAACCTCCATCTTGGATTCTCATTATGACCAATTTCGCACAAATATAGACCAAATGCCAAATTTTAATGTTATTTATACATAAAGAAGCAAAGTACTTGAAAATATTTTTTTAAGTATTGTATCAAAATGTGGTAGTCGCCTGCGATGCAAAGTGATACGTCCTCACGCTGGGAAGACCCGGTAGCGACTAGCGACTGACGGGATCGATTTTGCGCAGTCGATAATATATAGCTCACTTTGAGTTTTATTTACGAAATGAAGTATGAAGTTATTGTTTAATAATGAAATAAAATTCAGATTCTATTAAATGGTTAACTTAAGTTTAATATGTAATTTTTAAAACTTCTTAAAAGTGTTTCTAAGTATTAGAAAAAAATACGTATTTGTCAAGAACTTTCCAAAAAATTACGTTACTTCTACATTTTTTTTCTACTATATTTTGTGCAGAAATTAAAAAATTGGTGCAGCTATCTGCAAGTAGACCATTCAATGGTGTTGTTTATATTTTTTGAGTTTACAATCATAAGTAGTTTCCGGTAACAAAATGATGATCAAACGTCGGTCTCGCGTCATATTTTGTAAAACTTGTCGCGAATATTAGTGATTTTCCATGAATCCTTAATTTAATTGAAAATATCCTTCTAGCCACATGCAAAACAAGGAACTCGACTTTCCAAATCATAAATAATTTAGTTACTTAAATTCTTTTTCTATTTCTCACAAACGATGAACAAAATTGCGCAAAATCAACCGATTTCGTGCACGGCCCCTTAAGTAAAATTTCAATTACATACTATATATTTTAACTAGTGAGTCATGCGCTCTGTTTTAAGAGACGTACAGAAAATCTCTGTGATTTACGTGTTAAGAGACAGAAACTACATAGAGTAATGATATTTAGTCATGTATGCTATAAAAGTTACCTACAATAAATGATTTTAATTTGGATGGTGTTTTTATTTCCTTTTTGAGGTTCTTACATATAAGCGTTCATATTAGGGCCGGCGCTGTCTGACGTCGCGGCACGGCAAAGGATTTTATATTTGATCAAGTTATTTTTATTCTTACTTCATCGAGTTTAGAATTCATATTAGTTTATTTCTTAATGCAATGTATACGCATACATTACGTTTCATGATGTAAACAAACTTAGACGAGATATTTGTTTATCTTAGGCCTTAATGGTAAACAGAATGTAGATTATATTTATAAATAAATACTTATAGCGATGTCCTGGGAAAAATAAAATAAAGGTTACTCTACTTAGAAAGAGAGGGTTGGCCCACAGAGAGCGAGATAGTGATAGATAGGTGGCTTCAAGTAGGTATTCGAAGTGTTGATTCCATTTTAATCTAATCTACAGCTTCATGGTCTTGCTTGCTTGCTTGTTATTCTTGTCTGCTTGTCACCAGGGTCTCCAGATTGGGGTTTTTTTTCCCCATTTTGGGGAAAAATAAAAATTTTGGGGAACGTTTGGGGAAATGAAATCTGTGGGGAAAATTCTGGGGAACACATTATTTCTTGGCGTAAGTTTAGGGAAAAGCTGAAACAGAATTCTAATTCAGATGTTCCATAGATTAAAAATATAATATAAATATAAGTTCGTAACCAGCATTTTGTGTCTACCGTTTTCTAATGCGAGTGTTGAGAGAGTTTTCTCACTTTCTCAGTAATTAATTTAGTTAAAAATAAACTCCGAATTAAAGTGTTAACTACAACAGCTGATCACATTATTCGGCTCCGGCACAACCTTCAAAATGGTGGATGCGTTTTACTGCCTACAAAAAATGTGCAAAAGAAAATTAAATCTGAAGAAGTATAACCTACAAGATAACAAATATTGTAGACAGCGAAGAAGTTCAAGTATTATGGGATATAAGTAATGAATGTAGCTTGCCAAATTAATAATCAAGTATAAGGACATTTCATTTTATCGTGATTTTGTTGTTTCTAGGTGCAAAATTAATTTGGGGGAAAATTGTACCAAATAGTATCTTTTTGGGGAAAAATAAAATCAGTTCTGGGGAAATTTCACATTCATGACCTGGAGACCCTGCTTGTCACACTTGTCATTTTTTATCAAGTGGAGTCAAGTTAGGTAGTGTTGGTGTTGTTTGTTTCTTCATCAAATACAAATCTGTTAAATGTGGTTACTTGTTTAGATTCGATGTGAACCGGGCTAAAGACGGAGTATCCTTATAATATATAAAATTATGTTCTATTTAATAGGTTTAGGATTAGGTGACGCCAAAGACATTACTGTGAAAGGCTTAGAAATAGTTAGAAAATGTGACAAGGTTTTATTGGAAGGTTATACTTCAATACTCACAGTTGGAAAAGATATTTTGGTAAATATTTATTTTAATGATATAGGTAGCGTATCGCTACCGACCTGTGGAGTACTGAAGAGTGCTTTTTTGTAAAGTCATTAAATTATTGATCATTTCAGGAACAGTACTATGGTCGACCATTGGTGCTAGCAGACCGTGAATTATGCGAGGGTGCAATTGATGATATTTTATTGGAAGCTAAGAATGCTGAAGTTGCGTTGCTGGTTGTTGGTGACCCTTTGGGAGCCACAACCCACACTGATATGCTGCTGCGGGCTAAACAATTTGGTGTGAAAACACAGGTAGCTAAATTAAATGGGCAGCTAGGAAAAATAATTTGACCAGAACCATTTTTATATAGCACATAGTTACAAGTTCTTCTATAAAAGTAATTGCTTCCTGAAAATCTTACCTATCAAGTAAGGAGCTTATGGTCCTACTTGCTACCTACACATATTTATGACTGCAATCTAATTATTTCCTTTTCAGATTATTCATAATGCTTCAATAATGAATGCTGTAAGCTGTTGTGGATTACAGTTGTACAATTTTGGAGAAACTGTTTCAATACCTTACTGGACAGATAAATGGAAACCAGATAGTTTCTTTGAGAGAATTGTTGGAAATTATTCAAGAAACTTACACACACTTTGTTTATTAGGCAAGTACTAACCAAAATCCTCCAAGCCACAGTAGGGTTGGGCAGTGTCACAAATAGTAGATGCTATTATGAAATCATTTTCTTTGAATATTGGCACCTCCTCATTCCAGATCTTCAAGTAGTAATCTTCTCTGCAGTAGGAATAGAAATGTGTGTAAAGTGTGAGTTGGACTTGCACACAAGAGTACCACTCAATATTTTAACACTACATAAAAAGTAAACCAAATACAAACCTAACTTTATAGTAAAGATTGTAGGACAGCATTATAACATGCAGTCCAATTGACTTGAAACTAGACATTAATAACTATAATTTAATCACAACAAAAAATTAATACTTAGTTCTCTCTTTAGATTTTTCGATAATATTAAAATAATTGAGGTTAAATTTTTTTAATATCAATTTCTGTCTGATAAACATGCATTATACAGATGTATGAGTTATCCTATTCCTTCTTTTTTGAAAATATATTTTTTCTGAAAACACCCTTAACGGAGACATAAGGGTTGAGGTTGGTTAGGAAAAAAAGATCAAGATTTAATAGTAGTATTTTTTTTCAGTTTCTACGTTTTTTTTCTGCATTTTTCACAGGTCAAGAAATAATGGACATAAATGAAAATAAAAACATGTTTTAATACCATTTGATCTAGTCAACAATAGTTAAAATTTTTGGTTAATTGTTGCTAGTTGCAGCAACTGATTCATCTGCGTAGTTATTAACCTACCATTTTGGCTTTTTTGCAAAATCATCAAAAATGTAATATTTTTTGCTATGTAAGCGGGTAATATTATATTATTAATTCTAACAATTTCAAATTAAAGGGTTTAGTTGTTGGTCAAATAAGCAGCTGTTTGACAAACAGACAGACGGTGGGCACACCATATGGTTTCCTTTTTGTGCTTCCGTATCCCAAAGGGTAAAAACGGGATCCCATTACTAGGCCTCCATTGTCCGTCTGTCTGGCTGTCTATAACCAGGCTGTATCTTATGAACCGTGATAGCTAGACAGTTAAATGTTGTATTTCTGTTGCCGCTATAACAGCAAATACTAAAAACAGAATAAAATAAATATTTAAGGGGAGCTCCCATACAACAAACTTGTTTTTTTGCTTGATGTCTAATGTTGTATAGATAATGGTACTGAACCATTGGTGCGCGAGTCCAACTCTCACTTGGTCAGTTTTTTTTTACCATTTTGGTTAGGAATTCTAGAGTTTAGGCATTGCTTTAAAAAACCCTCAGACCAAAAAACTCAACCATACTTTTTCTAAAACTCGATGTGCCCTTTTACGGCCACATACTGTAAGCCGTACATAGCTACCTCTTACACAATAGTCGATATTTTTCTAACACCTACTTATTCCTAATTTTCAGAATAATAATTAATCAATCTATGTTCTCAATTTACACTCATTTTGTTTCAGATATCAAGGTAAAAGAACCTACTGAAGATTCATTAACAAAGAAAATCCGCCAGTACATGGAGCCGAAATTTATGTCCGTTAAAGAAGCAGCTGAACAATTGGTGCACATAATCGAAGATAATCCAGAATCAGGTTAGGTTCTTTCTATGGTACGAGTGGATAGAAAGAATGAAATCAGCGGCCAATAGCCATGTCCACACCTGACGATCTAAAATGTGCAGGATCCATGATCGCACTAGGCCATGGGTCGTCAACCTGCGCCAAGCATCGTCTCTTACACCCCTATTAGTGTAACAGAAATGGTTTGGGTCTCACTCTCATAAACAATTTATATTTCTTATAATGGGGTATAAAACCCGACTATGGCTGATCTCGCGAACCACACAAATGTCCATATCGCGAGCCCGACCAAAAACGGATCGACCGCGGCTAGGCACGCACTCCAATCGCAAGCGCTGTTGGATCTATCCACGGAATAATAAAAACAAGGGGAAGTGCCACGCAGCCATCGAACGTGTGGCACAATTATGTGGAAATTGGAATTATTGGAAACATTGGTCCAGTCGAGATCAACTACTTGCAGCGACGTGACATATCGCACAATGTCGCACGTAAGGAAAAAAAATACAACCCTGCCTTATTATGCATTTTTTACATGCAAAAATGATAGCTGGGCAAAGAATGTTTCTTGCAGAGGTATATCGTATCACCAAAAAGTATAAAACTTTCATATATTTCAATATAATCGATTTTTATTGACAATACCATATTTTTACATTGACGCGAACAAAAAACTACCTTATGTCCATTCATTAAAGTCTAAATTAGCTTGCTCGCTGTCTTGACTGTAATCGTTTTACGTGGCATAAATTCTAGAAACTTGACGCTACTCGTTTAGGGATGCGACACATTAATGCAAATAGTTCGTGTCGATAAAACAATAACATGTAGGTATGTTTAGTACCAAACTTATTTTAAAATAAATAGAAGTACGAGTTTGAAAGAATGAGTTTTAAAAACCTTATACCCAAATTCTGGCAAATAGTTCGCGGTTAGACGTAGGCCTATAAATATTCTATTATATACTTACATGTATATAGTTTATCTTCACAAAAATTAAGATGTCAATTATGTTTTTAAAAGACTGTCACGTATTTAAAAAGGATATTGTCATGTCTAAAATAATGCGTCATTTCATTGGGACGTCAATCAATTTTCTACATACAATCATATTACGGACTCATATTATCACAGAAAAATATGTCAATATACGCATACATAATTAATTAATCGTCATTTTTGATCCATTACGTACATTAAAAAGATCAATTTAAACACTGTAGGTAACTACATTTCTTACATTGTACAAATTATCGACAGCTTGACCACATCTCTCATTGAATTGAAAAATAAATAACAGTTACATGCGAAAATGACATCTATTTATAGTAACAATAGATTTCATGTTAAGTAATTTGGTAACAGCGCTCTCTAGCGTCGAATAGCTGAACTCGTTGGACATTGCTCGAATTGGATTGTTAGATGCAAAAAATATCTTTAGTGATTTTGACATGTAAAATAATAGCAACGTTCGTCAGTTGTGATATGGTTTAATTTCAAACAACAATAAATAAGCTTTTCGCTAAAGTTGCGTTTCTAATTTGTAGCCAATTATATCATCGTTTTCTAATAAATGAAAAATAAATGAAAGGAATGTACTATCAATGTAGTTAAATGTACCTCCACGAAACAAGAACAATTATAATAATAAAGGGAGCCGCAGTCCTGACAGTCAGAATGATGGGTCTCTATCTAATCTACCTTAGCAAGCTAACATTTTCTTTTATACAAACCTGCCTGACAATATCGAACACAAAAAAATAAAATATCCAATTACGAACGGAAACGT
The DNA here is from genome assembly GCA_947361185.1 of Charanyca ferruginea. Lineage (NCBI taxonomy): Eukaryota > Metazoa > Arthropoda > Insecta > Lepidoptera > Noctuidae > Charanyca > Charanyca ferruginea. The sequence continues at coordinate 13,796,887 of OX376076.1, forward strand.
TCGGAAGTTATGCACTTACATATATTTCGGCGATTCATTTTTTTAAATATAGAAGATTTACCTTCAACGTACGTCAAAAAGAAATATAAGTAATGCGACGACTAATAACTAGAAAATCAAGAAAACCAATTTTGACGCCTACTATTTTATTTTATAGCAATATGAATACCTATAGTTTTATTTGCTCGTATTGAAAATTTGACGCGATTATGAGAGGATTGGAGGACTTTTGGGTGCGTTTCGACCGCGCGGCCACGGCGATATTTCGAAAAAAAAAACTATTCCAAGATTATGTAATATTTTGTAAAAGCTGATTCCCAAAACCATAAATTTGTCGAAGTTATGGTTAAAAAGTTATAAGGGTTCTTTAAAAGTAAGCATAGCAGAGACCTGAAATTCAGGTAAATAACAGATTGTATTTGTAAAAAAGATGTAAAAATACAGAAAAAAATCCTAGGTTTATATTTTAGGAGCTGCAAGACAAAAACCCCATGGCCGCGCCATTGAAACGGTGAATAACACGCTAGCGCCGATATCACGCTGAAAATGCATCGCAGACATCTGAAATTCATTGTAAAATCTAGATTTGAATTTGTCGAAAATGGAAAAAATATACAAAAAATACCTAGGTTTATATTTTAGGAGCTGTAAGACTAAAACCCCATGGCCGCGCCACTGTTTCTCGGTGGAAAACACGTTAACGCTGATTTTTCGCTGAAAAAGCATCGCAGAGGTCTGAAGTTTTTTGTAATACCTAGATTTGAATTTGTCGAAAATGAAAAAAATATACAAAAAATACCTAGGTTTATATTTCAGGAGCAGTAGTGCGGTATTGCGTAGAAATAAGTTTTAATTATCTATCGAAAAAAGTAAGTATTAGTGAGATCTTTTTTTTGTAAACAACACATTAAATATGAGCGTGTATTCGATTCGTGACGAAAACTTCTTGTTTTCGCATTTTGCCCAGAGCAATATCGTAATGATTTGAGCAGATTATTTAAAGACAATTACAGTTTTCGAAAAGATTAAGTCTTGATTTAGGCAGCTACAGAGTAAAAGTATAATTTTTAATTATGGTTTTTTGAAGCGAAGACAATCCTTTCATATCGTTTTACGAAAATAGACGTCAGAGTTAACTTTCAGGACGAATACAACCATTACAATATGCCAAAATATTTTGTTTTATGCGTTTTTCCAACAGGATATACAGTCATAAAGTGTACTACAGAGCCAAAATTACGAAAATATTACTATTATGTATTAAAAAACAATGTTGAAAAAGAAGAAAATCGGTTCACTTTGACAATTTTTTTTCACCAGTATTTGAATAAAAACATAACCGATATATTTATTTTATGAAAGTAAATGTTATGCTCAATAATTATACAGAATATTTTTCAGTCCGTTATACGAGCTCATTTATTTTAGAAAATTATTTTAAAAAGCGCTGTAGAACATCGCGCGCTATCGTTTGCCGATCAATTTCAATGATTTGTACACACTTTCAAATACCTAGTGTTTTTATGCGAGGTACATCGTATTCACGTAGAATTATATAATTCCTGTAAATGCAAACATTGTTAACATCGTTTTTAAAAGAGTAAGTATGGAGTTTCTTGCCCATTCTTCTCCATACAAAACTACCTTTTGGAATGGGCACCTAGAATCAATTTTTTTTTTCTTATTTGACGTTCAAAAGTGCCTTATAATGGTCTAATTGAAATAAATGATTTGACTGACGATTCGTGCTTATTTCGTGCATATTTTTTTTTCTGATGCACACAAACAGACCATTGTATTGTACTAGTGTGTGTCAATGCCAATGCTGCTACGCCGTTCTAGCAATCGTTTAGATTTTGAGTTGCGCTAAATCGAATACGCGCCCTTAAGAGCGCCCAACCCCATCAAACGAACTTCAACGCAAGCGTGATTGAAATTTTTTTGTTTCAACCTACGCAAAGCTCGAAAACCAACGAGTGAGTGAGAACGCGATAACATCACGGGAAAATTGGCGCGCGGAAATTTCACAAAACTTGTTCCAGGACATACGTGTTTTTGAAAAAGCCTTACAAGTTTTTGGTAAAAATATTTGTAATTTAGAATCACCATTATATGTGCAAGGTTTGTATGAAGCTGTTTTTTTTTACTTTTTCAATGTATGAGAGCATTATGAACGGCCAAAGTTCAGAAAAAATTGTGAAAAAAAAAAAATGATTTTCGGACGTGTTTAATTAATAATTTGTTTCTCAAAAAGGTTTATTTTTGGCTTCATACAAACCTAGATTTAAACCACAAGATACCTGTGTGGTAAAAATATTTGGGCAATAATTTGATAGAACGCCGTAATCGCGTCCGAGCGTTTGTATGGGAAATATGACGGGATGGGCGAGCGCTCTTAATATGTAGAACTATCGACAATAAGCAAAAGAAAACTTTTCTTTTTTATAATATGTTTTTGCGTTCAAAACGTACTGAAGGTTTTATATTTTTATGCCTCTTTAATATTTTTGTGCCTATTTAAATTTGCTGGCCTATTATCGATAGTTTTACTTATTAGAGTTGTTTACAGAAAAAGATCTCGTTAATACTTACTTTTTTGACAGATAATCAGAACTTATTTTTACGCGATACCGCACGACTACTCCTGAAATATAAACCTACGTATTCTTTGCATATTTTTTTCATGTTCGACAAATTCAAATCTAGGTACTTATTACAAAAAAACTTCAGACCTCTGCGATGTTTTTTCAGCGAGATATCAGCGATAACGTGTTTTCCACCGTTTTAATGGCGCGGCCATGGGGTTTTAGTCTTACAGCTCCTAAAATATAAACCTAGGTATTTTTTGTATATTTTTCCATTTTCGACAAATTCGAATCTAGATTTTACAATGAATTTCAGACGTCTGCGATGCATTTTCAGCGTGATATCGGCGATAACGTGTTATTTACCGTTTCAATGGCGCGGCCAAGGGGTTTTTGTTTTGCAGCTTCTAAAATATAAACTTAGGATTTTATTCTGTATTTTTACATTTTGATGTGAAACATCTATAGCCGCACGTAAAACCGATTTATGGCGTGGCGACGCGTCGCCACGCTATATGATGGTATATATATACAGTCTATATGCAGTAGTGTGTACGGTGTGGCGACGCGTCGCCATGCGCAATCGACTGTGCGATTACCGAAGTCACTGATTAAACGAATTAAGTAGTCACGATTTGAAATAAATTCGTACATTTTTGTATTTAATGAAAATAAATGTTTATTCAATAGTCATCGTTATCTGGAAAAAAAATCGTAATATTTTATTTTATCATTATGACATATTTAGTTCCTATCACAATCTGTTCTTTTCTGCATATTACTTTTACAAAATAATATCGATGTTTCACATCTGCCAGGCGTCCCGTTTCCCCGTCCCGTCCCGAGACGGCTCACATTTTTTTCTTACAAATTTCATCTGTTATTTACCTGAATTTCAGGTCTCTGCTACGCTTAGTTTTAAAGATCTCCGTGGCTGCGCGGTTCTCCGCGTTTCAATGGCGCGGCCACGTTCAAACCCTTATAACTTTTTAATCATAACTTCGACAAATTTATGGTTTTGGGAATCAGCTTTTACAAAATATTACATAATCTTGGAATAGTTTTTTTTTTCGAAATATCGCCGTGGCCGCGCGGTCGAAACGCACACTTGGGTGAAAGGTGTCCTACGTCGACGTTTCCGAAGTCGGTTACGCGACACCACGCACGAAACACATATTAAGTAACATGTTGTATAACTTTTGTTATATGGCCTCGTCCTCGAACCTTGCGGGCAGCGGGGCGGCGCACGGTGGATCGAAAATCGAGCTTCATAGTCATTTAAAACTTTTTCTCTTTTATATATATTTTTTGATTGTGAAAGGCTTCTAATGCCTTCACTAATCATGAATATATAGAAGATATATCATTTCATAGGTAAATAAAACTATAGAAAAAAAAAAATTGAAAATTTTGTATGGCGCCTAACTAATAAATGCAAATATCGTCAAAACCGCTTCCTTAACCGTTATATCCTTACAGATGGGTATTCTACAATCTATTTGACATTTTTTGGCGTATATTATATAACGGTGACAACTGCGGTTTTTTTTTAAATACATAATATGTTATATAAAAAATGGTTGAACTAAAATTTGTACTTACATCCGGACCAATCACGGAATAATAAAAGCAAGTGGAAGTGCCACGCCGCCATGGAACGTGTGGCACAATTATGTGGAAATGATCAACATTGGTTCAGTCGCGATCAACTACTTGCTGCGACTTGACATATCACACAATATCGCACGTAAGGAAAAAAAATACAACCATGCCTTATTGTGCAATTTTTACATGCAAAAATGATAGCAGGTCAAAGAATGTTTCTTGCAGAGGTATATCGTATCACCAAAAAGTATAAAACTTTCATATATTTCAATATAATCGATTTTTATTGTCAATACTATATTTTTACTTTGATGCGAACTAAAAACTACCTTATGTCCATTAGTTAAAGTCTAAATTAGCTTGCTCGCTATATTGACTGTAATCGTTTTCCGTGGCATAAATTCTAGAAACTTCGACGCTACTCGTTTAGGGATGGGACACATTAATGCAAATAGTTCTTGTCGATAAAACAATAACATGTATGTTTTTAAAGTACCTAACTTTTTTTTATAAATAAAAATACGATTTAAATACCTTATTCTGGCAAATAGTTATTCATTCGCGGTTAGACGTAGATAGATAGATAGATAGTAGATATTCATATGCAAAAATTCAGATGTCAATTATGTTTTTAAAAGACTGTCACGTATTTAAAAAAGATATTGTCTTGTCTAAAATAATGCGTCATTTCATGGGGATGTCAATCAATTTCCTACATACAATCATATTACGACTCAATGAAAGTTATCGCAGAAAAATATGTCAATACATCATTAATTAATCATCATTTTTGATACATTACGTACATTAAAAAGATTAATTTAAACACTGTAATTATATTTCTTACATTGTACAAATTATCGATAACTTGACCACATCTCTCATTGAATAGAAAAATACAAAACAGTTGTTTGTTGTCACATGCGAAAATGACATCTATTTATAGTATCAATAGATGTCATGTTAAGTAATTTGGTAACAGCGCTCTCTAGCGTCGAATAGCTGAACTCGTTGGACATTGCTCGAATTGGATTGTTAGATGGAAAAAATCTCTTTAGTGATTTTGTTATGTAAAATAATAGCAACGTTCGTCAGTTGTGATAGGATTTAATTTCGATCAACAATAAATAAGCTTTTCGCCAAAGTTGCGTTTATAATTTGTAGCCAATTAAATCATCGTTTTCTGTGTATTGCAAGTACATTTTAATTTGCAAATGTGTGAGTTTGGCGACACTGGATCCAGTATTAAGTAAGACTAAGGGCACTTCCCCTTGTTTTTATTATTCCGTGGGACCAATGGGTTTATGAACTTGAAATTTTGCAGAGAGGTGTCTTTATTTTAGTAAAATACGACTACATTAGCAAAATTAAGAAATATGTTTAATGATATCGACAAAAAAATATTAAGTGATAATTTAATTACGCATTCTAAGAATTCGTTTTTAACACTGAACCTAAACTCATCTTGGGAAATAAAGACACCTCTCTGCAAAATTTCAAGTTTATAAACCCATTGGTCCGGATGTAAGTACAAATTTTAGTTCAACCATTTTTTATATAACATATTATGTAACGGGTGGCGCAAAAGTAAAGACCCTATTTGGTTCAGCGATAACATTTTTTCTAAATTAGAAAACTAGATTTAGATTTTTTTAAATGTATATTTGTGCCATTAAATTTCGTACCATTAGGATTTAAAGATGATGTCTTTTAAATGGTGACCTCCAGAGTTGATACACATTTGAGTCCTTCAAAATTGGTTATGAGTGACGAAGCGCATTTCCATCTCTCAGGGCATGTCAATAAGCAGAATACTCGGTTCTGGGGCACTGATAATCCGCGCATTATTCAAGAAACACCTCTACACCCACTAAAAGTTACTGTATGGTGTGGCATCTGTGTTGACAGAGTGATCGGACCCTATTTTTTCGAAGACGCTGGAGGCAATGCGATTACTGTCACTGGAGAACGCTACAGAACCATGTTACGTGAGTTTTTGATACCCAGTTTGGACGAATTGGGGCTGGAGCACATCTGGTTTCAACAAGACGGCGCTACGGCACACACAGCGCGCGACACTATGGACTTAGTGAGGGACGCTTTTCCAGGCCGAGTTATCTCTCGTTTTGGCGATTTGCCTTGGCCTGCAAGATCACCCGATCTGACCAGTCCAGACTTCTTTCTTTGGGGTTTTTTGAAATCTCGGGTGTATGTGAACAAGCCACAGACTCTCGCAGCTCTAAAAGAAAACATTCGTCAAGAAATAACGAACATATCGCAGGAAGTGTTACGGCAAGTTATGCAAAATGTCATAAATAGGGCTCAAATGTGTATCAACTCTGGAGGTCACCATTTAAAAGACATCATCTTTAAATCCTAATGGTACGAAATTTAATGGCACAAATATACATTTAAAAAAATCTAAATCTAGTTTTCTAATTTAGAAAAAATGTTATAGCTGAACCAAATAGGGTCTTTACTTTTGCGCCACCCAGTATTTCAAAAAAAAACCGCAGTTGTCACCGTTATATAATATACGCCAAAAAATGTCAAATATATTGTAGAATACCCATCTGTAAGGATATAAAGGTTAAGGAAGCGGTTTTGAAGATATTTGCATTTATTAGTTAGGCGCCATACAAAATTTTCAATTTTTTTTTTCTATAATTTTATTTACCTATGAAATGATATATCTTCTATATATTCATGATAAGTGAAGGCATTAGAAGCCTTTCACAATCAAAAAATATATATAAAAGAGAAAAAGTTTTAAATGACTATGAAGCTCGATTTTCGATCCACCCCCAAGCAGCAAAATTATCCTATAGTGCAGATGTTATAGGCCTCCTACACTTATAATATTCTCTTAACGGTTCTAGTATTTGCTGCCACGCTTATAATAGCAAGCATGGAGTGAGTTGGGCCTTATAGTATAACTAATCTTATACATTAGCTTATAACTACTTATAGGTCCAAATTAAGGATGCATTATAAGCTTGGGTGACCTATAAAAGTATCGCGAGGGTGTAAATGCACTCAAGAGTAAATAAACTGGTAAGCTATACTTATAACTGCTAACAAGAAGCATTATAGAACTACTATAAGTAAAGTACGCCAATAAAAGTGATAAACAAAACTAAATATACTGGAAACTATTTGTATTTATTACTTGGTTATATAAGGGTTTATAAATTCACTTTTCAGAACAATTATAAGTAAAACGGAGCGGTTTTATAGTGGTATAATCCAATATTATTATAATCTTAACAAGATTATAAAGGTTTAATATAATTTACTTAGTATCCAAAACTATATCCGTGGTGTCCTGTACAAGAATACATTGGTCTTGCATAGTCTCGGTACGGACATTTTGATTTTGTTGTGTCGTATTCGTTGCCGACGTGGTATTCTATTTACTTTTCTTTAAAAAATGGGTCTATATGAATGGAAACGGCTAAAAAGAAGTGGTTATTACAAACGAAAGGTTCAGATAAAACGTCGGGTTCTATCTTTGTATCTGGCGAAGAACGAATCGTAGTAATAGGAAGGTTCCGTACAAAATAGTTGCCAACTGTGAATAGATAAACGGGCATTTTGTTCGGACCTGTGACCCACTAGCGATCACTAACGAAACGAGTTCCCACTTCCGATTGTTAAAGACCATGAATACTAACTACCCAATGAGATGAGTTGCATTCCTCAAAACGATGGGATTTTTTTATCTAACAAGAATTAATATAAATAGAACGAATTTTCGTATATCCACATCCTTTTAAATATATAAAACGCTTAAAAAAATGCACAATGATCTTCCTGAAAATGGTTACCTATCTATATTAATTTTAGATTGTTAAGTAGGATAACCAGAAATAAAACACTTTATTTTCACATTTTATTCAATATAATCGTAACATCGTCTTAAAACCTCGCTGGTGCATCTATTTCTTCCTGATGTCTTGTCCACGATAAAAAGTACACTACGCTCGCGACATGCGCGCAGTTTCCAACAGTACGGCGGTCATGTATACAGGAACATGAATAGTTTTGAATACTTTGTCTTCCATTTAGAGTGGGATCAATCAAAATATATGTCGTCGTGTGGAGAAGTGTCGTGGCCGTCTTGCAAGACTTTTTGAAACTTTATAGTTACATGCACGACATTTGTGAGACAACAAGAAATTTTCACGAAGAGTTTCGTTCCAAGGCCACCTTAAGATTTTAAAAGCTCGAAAATCCCTTTTGTTCGTAAGGAGATCGACGTCCAGAAATATTACATTTTCAATGCTGACCTAACCTAAACAAAAAACATTAAAATAAGACATAGGTACCTAATAGCAATATAAAATAACAGTCCAGTTACAGAAATATTTACGGAACTCTAATTACAGACAATATGGCGAAGCAATGGTTCTCTTATTTACTATTTTAAATCAAAGTACGCCTATAGCGGTTTGTTAATGTATTTGGGAAAACCAACTTTGTCAAGATGGCGACTTTTCGTTGTATGTCTTACTGAAACCAACATTATTTTAAAATTCAACTTAATGAAAACGCTAATTTCAAGGGGCGCGTAAAAATTCTGATAAAAAACTTATTATACTTCACAGAAAATATACGTGCGCCATGCAGATTCAAACATATTATACATCTTGACTTATTGTTAACAGCCTACTCATAATTAATATTCTAGATAATATTTATAATAAGAAATGGATGAATAACTTACCTTTATCACTATTCATTTTTACAAATGTGAGCAGCAACATTCACCAATTCACAACACTTGGTATGAGCTTGTAAGAGATTTGTTATTGTCGTGTTTGGTTCCATTAAGCGCTGATAGTTAGCTTTGCGGGAGCAAATAGTTTTACGTAGTCCAACTATAAGGTCGTTATTGGGCTAAGCGGTGTTCACCAAGTCTACTAAAGATATTTAATCAGGCAAAATACGCCTATAAATTGGGCCCTTTTCCGTGGTTATAATTGCTTACTATTCCGTTATAATCCTAATAAAATGTTGGTTCCAGAACCATTACTAGACTACATTTTGCTGCTTGGGCCGTGCGGCGGCGGCGGCGCGGGCAACGCAGACCCGTTCTCGAAACGAGCGGGCAGATCGCGCGGCACTATAGCGGCGTAGTGTTGTGTTCGTGGTTGTGTCGTCGAGATATTTGTTTTTATTCGCGAACGAAATGTTTAAACAACGGCGATAACATTTTTTTTTATTCAAATTTATTTCGACATGTCACAAAAATAAATTGCACAACACTGCAATGCAGACGCGTGGGCGGTCACCGCTTGACTGGAGTGCACCGCTCGTTGCCGGCCCCCGCGCCGCTGTTTTCGAGGGCAGGTCTATTTGATTTTACGCATTAGGTGCAGCGCAGACGGCACACTTTTTGTGCGATCGAGTCTGCGGCGCACAAAATGTCTGCATGGCGCGCAAAAAGTCGGTCGCGGATATTTCACAGACTCAACGCACACGACGCACATCTTCGATCATTCTGTCGGCAGAGCTGTAGGGACGTAGACGCTATGGAAATCGTGCAGAGATCGCGAAGTATTATTTTGTACATGAAGTACAGAAAAAGAAGAAGAAATAGAGAATTTTGGGTACATCCTATACTTTCGGATTCTATACGTCCACCCCTAGCAAATGCAGATTGCCGACTAAAGTGTGCGCCGTCTGCGTTACCGCGCGTTGAAGCGAACTTTAAATTTTTTTCACACACTTTTTGTGCCGAGCGGCGCGGCGCGTCGCGGTGCGGTCTGCCCGAATTACACGGATTTTTTGTGCGCCGGACTTTTTGCGCGTCGTGTGCGTTACTGCATATATTTGCATAGGTTCTATTTTCACAGACTAAAAAGTGCGTCACGAATAGTCTGTCGTCTGCGCTGCACCTTAGATCCTACCGCTGCCGCGCCGCCGCCCCGCTGCCCGCAAGATTCGAGGCAGAGGCCTACACGTCCACATTATGTAACATTATATGTGTTATATTGTGAGTTTGTTATATGACTTTGTCGTTCTGCAGTGCTGTTCGCCAGCATAAGTTATAACATTGTTGTAAATATGAATAACATGTTATTAACATTCAGCCTCCACATTACTGAAACATGTTATGGTGGCTGTTTGTGTTTGCTATTGGGCGTTTGCTGTTTTTGGCAAAATATATGACGAACACGCAAATATACTAATACAGGCAAATATGACCATCCACACATGGCAGCCAAATAACAAACACGCAAACATTTGGCAGAAGCAGGCAATGTGTTCGGCAAAACTATGGACGTGTTTTAACTTGCAGCTGGATTTTATTATTAACGTACAGACGCCAGCACATCAAGCTACTACAATCTGTCACATTTCTTTAATCGATTTTTAACTTTATGGTTAAAGAATAAGGTTCAAGATTGATTGTAAAAATGTGACAGTTTCGGGTAGGTTGACCTGCTGGCGTCTGTACTACATAATACACAAATTATTTTGGTATAATTTGAGGAATTTTAACTCTGTTTCATTGTCCCAACTCATTTTCAAATTTCAATAGCTGTTCCAGTTCGCGCTCGCAACACAGACACAAGATACTGCACGTCCATGCAGGTCGGCGACGCGTGCGCAGTACTCTATGCGTGCGCATCTGAACATGGCCATTGTGTGGACGGCTTATTTGCGTATTCGCCTATTTGACCTCTTTGATGTGCGTCGAGAAACCGACAAGCGCACAGTAACGCGTATTTGGTATTGGCCATATTTGTCAAATAAGCGAATAAGGCCAATAGTTTGTCAAATATACTGTCCACACATGGTAATTGTTTGCCAAATATGCCAAATACGCAAATACAAAATAATAGCCATGTGAAGTGCCAGCATTACATTACAAAGTTATAAAGCATGATATTGATAATCTTCGAGAAACCGACAAGCGCACGGTAACGCGTATTTGGTATTGGCCATATTTGTCAAATAAGGTGTGCGTTACCCCAGCAAAATAATGTCGAAAATAGTAATTTAAATGTTACAGGCAATTAGTTGTCCAGCTTCTGTAATTGTTGCGCACATTTTTAAATTTGTTGCACATATAGATTTTGAGCTATTCAACAAAAACATTTCCTGCTGGGGTAACGTTACCGCAGCCAGACATTTTCTTTTATAATGAGAATATTGAAATAAATATTAGCCATATAATTAGTAGTCTAGACGAGGTAAATGTTGCAACTTATTTTGTATTTGTTCTTCCTTCGACTGCGATGTTATTCAAGATTTTGCTGGAGTAACGTTTGTGGTTTTGCTGGATCTCTGAAACGGATAAGCAGATTCTTATCATCTTTTTTACATGATTTCTTAAGAATTAGTTTGAATTAGTTGGGTAAAAAAAAAACAAAATTAATGCACCATTCAAAGGTTATTTAATTAAATATAAAAACACTTCAATAGGTCCTAACACTTTGAATAAGAGCTCAAAAGACTTACTTTAAACGTTGTTTTGTAGCTTGTATCTGTCTTCAAATGTATGTGAAGTTTCATTAGTATCCTGTTAGTAATAAACAAATTATGATGAAATTCAGTTCTCCACTTTGACGGTCACAATGCGCGCTTAGTTATTTGGCCTCCGATAACCCTGTATGTGAATATATAAACTAAATGATATATCAATAATTAGTTACTTAGTTCAGTTATATTCCTGTAAAAGTTCAGCGCAGTACATACAATAATTAACGAGATAATAAAATAAAAGCCATTAGGAAGCGCAACACCGTGATAACCCGACCATATTAAGGTGGTTACAAAAAAGCGACCGCGCAGTACATTATGCTACCTTCTTAAATATGTAGGATAGGTTTACAAGTTTAGTACGGATGTGTACACAAGTGTTTTGAATTTGTGTTATTAAATTTTATTTACAGGTAAAATAATCATTTCAATAAAACTTTCAAAATATTGATAAAACTTTAAAACAATCACAGGTAGCAATACTGTTCTTATGGCATTTTCCATTACTTTTTAAATTTTACTTTAAACTTTGTCTTTAGTAATACAAATCTTCACTTTTAAAATATAAATTAAGATTTAAAACCATCGCAGAAAATAACAGATATAGAATAAATGTTTTAAGTTCACATTATGCCTACTAATACTTACATATATCGTTTAAAAACACAAAGTGATGGTAATATAATATAACATCACAATGTAAGTAGTAAAGTGCTTACAGTAAGCCCCCACTGTTTTATAGTCTAATTTCAAAAATCACAATAGTTTTTCCTAGCTAAATACGGATAGTTGTATTCTAAAAATGACTTAAATTATTTCAAAATCACATCGAATATTGAACAGTGTACGCGTCTGTACCGAACTTGTAAGGTGTATTATACTAAACATTTTAGAAGGTAGCATAATGTACTGCGCGGTCGCTTTTTTGTAACCACCTTAATATAGTCGGGTTATCACGGTGTTGCGCTTCCTAATGGCTTTTATTTTATTATCTCGTTAATTATTGTATGTACTACGCTGAAATTTTACAGGAATATAACTGAACTAAGTAACTAATTATTGATATATCATTTAGTTTATATATTCACATACAGGGTTATCGGAGGCCAAATAACTAAGCGCGCATTATGACCGTCAAAGTAGAGAACTGAATTTCATCATAATTTGTTTATTACCAACAGGATACTAATGAAACTTCACATACATTTGAAGACAGATACAAGCTACAAAACAACGTTTAAAGTAAGTCTTTCGAGCTCTTATTCAAAGTGTTAGGACCTATTGAAGTATTTTTATATTTAATTAATTAACCTTTGAATGGTGCATTAATTTTGTTTTTTTATTACCCAACTAATTCAAACTAATTCTTAAGAAGTCATGTAAAAAAGATGATAACAATCTGCTTATCCGTTTCAGAGATCCAGCAAAACCACAAACGTTACTCCAGCAAAATCTTGGATAACATCGCAGTCGAAGGAAGAACAAATACAAAATAAGTTGCAACATTTACCTCGTCTAGACTACTAATTATATGGCTAATATTTATTTAAATATTCTCATTATAAAAGAAAATGTCTGGCTGCGGTAACGTTACCCCAGCAGGAAATGTTTTTGTAGAATAACTCAAAATCTATATGTGCAACAAATTTAAAAATGTGCGCAACAATTACAGAAGCTGGAGAACTAATTGCCTGTAACATTGAAATTACTATTTTCGACATTATTTTGCTGGGGTAACGCACACCAAATTAGCGAATAAGGCCAATAGTTTGTCAAATATACTGTCCACACATGGTAATTGTTTGCCAAATATGCCAAATACGCAAATACAAATAGCCATGTGAAGTGCCAGCATTACATTACAAAGTTATAAAGCATGATATTGATAATCTTATATATAAAATTCTTGTGTCACCATGTTCGTTCCCGTACTCCTCCGAAACGGCTTGACCGATTCTGATGAAATTTTGTGTGCATATTGGGTAGGTCTGAGAATCGGCCAACATCTATATTTCATCCCCCATCCAAATGTTAAGGGTTAGGGTAGGTGTAGGTAAATAGGCAGGTAAGTAGATCGGGACAGGACAACGTCTGTCGGGTCAGCTAGTGTTATATAATATGTACGCACCTTAATATTTCTATAGTTGCCTGACAATAAAATGATTATTATTATCACCATCAGTGTTCACCTGTCAGTCTGACTGTCAGGACTACGGCTCACTTTATTATTATAATTATTCTTGTTTCATAGAGGTACATTGAATTAAAGTTACATTAGTCTTCGAGCATATAATTTAAGTACATTGCTGGGACATTCCTTTCAATTATATAACATACTCATTTCTTTAACAATACATCCGTCATTTTCTGACCCACACCAGATTTTGGTTCTGCCAAATACATAATTCATTCTGCAGGCTACATTTGTATTGGCGTTAATATATACTGTCTGTTTTTAACAGGAATTAGCAAAAATAGTACAGCAGTGGGGCTTTCTAGAGTCGGAGCTACTGACCAGCAGATAGCAGTTATGTCACTCGACGCGATGCGAAGCTTTGACCTCGGCCCGCCGCTTCATAGCCTCGTCATTCCTGCTCCCATTTTACATCCGTTGGAACTGGACTATCTTGCGCAATTTAAATCAGTCAGTTGATTTGACAAATATTTTAATAATGTTATACAAATAAAAAATAAAAATGAGTTTAATTAATATTTTTATTATTTACAATTATAATAATAATTAAAAATCATGATATTAACAGAATTTGATACGACCATGAAAAACCACATTCAAACCCATTATTGGTCCACAAAGCTACCACAAAATACATACTACAACAAAATTATTCTCAATTATAAATGTTAAAGGTACATTAATTATTATTTGGTCTAAGTTTCACAATTAAAAATAATGAAGATTATTATTATAATAATATACAAATAACGGAATGTAGATATACCAACATTATAATAAAATAGTACACCTATTATTGGTATACATCAAACATCTCTAGATAAAACTGGAAACTGGTGGGTCAAATGATTGTAATTAATAATTAGGATCTTATACCTATGGAATTTTACATAACACTAGCACGTTTCTTAACATAATAATTATACAGTCTTTAGACTTAGTTGTAAAGGGTACATACATGATTTTAATAATATATTAAACGAATTCACATAACTCGTGCTTTCTATGTATCATGTGAGATTACAAAACAGGGAACTATATAAATAGACATTGAATTAAGAGTATTAAAATTTTTTAAACAGCCGATACTTGTTGATCTTCGTCGTCATCATCAGGAGTATCGTGATAATAATCATACGGGCGGGTGACGCCCTCATGAGAATGCGCTCGACTTAGCCGCTCGAGTCGCGCCACTTGGGCGGCCAGAGTATAGGGCGCCTGTGGCATGCGTGGCGGTGGCACGGGCCGCGCGCAGCTCCCTACTGTGCAGGAGCCATGGCCACTGTCACTCGACGTCGCTGAGCCGGTCTTTCGTAGTGGCAAGTTTACTAACGATGTAACACTACTACTCTCTGCTGATAGATCGACTGGGAGTGGTGTAGGCGTATCAGAGTGGGATCTCTCATGAGCTGTACGAGGACAACAAATTCCGGATCCAGGTCCATCACGGCGATGCGAGCAAGGCGATGGTCCCGGTGGTGGCGGCCGAGGTTGATGTGGCCTCGTTTTAGCCGGTTCTGATAGAGCTAGCAGTTTCCTCACTGCTTGAGGAGATGCAGTGCCAAACTTATTACCTGCAAAGCTCTTTTTACTCTCACTGGCTGATGAAGCACTGCTTGTTGTAGATAAAGATGGTGATGGGTGTCGTCGTCTGGGGATGGCAGGAGCCGGTCCAGCTCCTTCACATTCCAGAGATAATGTGTGGAGACGCTCTTCATCAGTTTCAACGTGCATTCGATTCAAATATGCTTTAACACGTCGAACCATTTGTGCTTCCTCAAACATTTTTTTAGGGTTTGGTACATTTGAAGACTTTTTCCTTCTTTTTACTGTCACTTGACCTTGTTGTACTCCTCCTGTAGTAAGCTGGTTCAAAGCAACCATTGCACTTGAGGGTGGCTGCTTTCCTAACTCCAGTAAAGTAAGTAGATCATAAGGAGCACTGCACATGTTTGTAAGTGTGCGAACTTCTTTAGCAATCATTCGCAACTTTTCAAAATTTACCATGCCTTCAACTTTTGTGTCGTTGCCCAAATGTATAAAGGTAAGATCTTTTTTAACTACTGGATAAAATGGTATAACTGGCGATCTGCCTTGCTCTGTAGTAACCAGTTGTCTATACTTAGACATGTTCCTTGAAGGATCCATCAGCATTTGCAAATCAGTGAATAACTTTAAATACTTTGTTGGTAATTTCTCCCAAGTCATCCTTAGTCTTGATACTGCTCCATGTCCCAATCCAGATATTATAGCAAACATGGAATTAAAGTTCTTACACTCTTTACAATGGCGTGCAACTTTAATAAATTGTTTTATGATTTTTTGGCGACGTGCAAGAGTCTGTTCATTGACAACTTCTGTGACAACCCAAAACATTTCCTTGTTAACGAGTTCGGCAAATTGCGACAACATAGGTGTGCCATACCTACTTTTCAGTTCAAATAGATCATCAACATACTCTGTACTTTCAATTTGTCGAAAGATACAAAAATCTTGTAATGTTAGTTGCACAGCAACCTCAACTGCATTTAATTGTAGAAAATGTACCACACTCTCCCTTAAAAGTTCTGGTGCCATTTCATCAGGTACTAAATTCTCAGTAATTCCATTGGTTTTTAGGTAATATCTAGAGCTGAGACCAATTCTTTCTGCAAGATTTTGCAATTGGTCTGGCAAGCGGTGTTGTTTTATGATTCCACCCTGAGCAACAGACACTTCACACAGTGAAAAGTTAGAACTGGGATCAGTGATGCCAAATTCCTGTAAAGTTAACATTACAACTTCTCTTGCTGTTGTCTCTTTGTGTACCAACAAATATTTGCAAGTTTGATCAGATTTGTACACTTTGAGTACATGTTCAGGATAATCAGAGGATTGATATTCATCATAACATATTGATATTAAATCAGGATTACTATGTGAGTTATAAAAGGAAGTACTGGTATTGGCTTTGTTTAAGGATTCTGAGTTTGAAAGAATACTGTCATCAGTGGGTAAACCATCAGTAATTGTGTTTTTAGGAAGAAGATTCATTTTCATTAAAGCTTTCTGAAGTTTTCGTTTAGGTCCCAATGTCATGAAGCCTTTCTGAGGTTCTTTCTTAATACTCAACTGTTGAGGTTTCTTGGTGGGAGATTGAAACACTGGAGTTAACGTAATAGGATCATCATTGAGTAATTCTGCAGTTGATAGCCGGGCTCTGGGATCAGTATGCCAGTGAACTCTATTAGAACAGCCTCTCTGTCTTGGAGAATTTTCTGGCATTAACAACATTTGCTTAAAAGCTAATAAATTACTTTTTACTGTGATGCTTAAATGGGTTGATCCTGTAAGTATTTCCATTGCTTTTGCATGACTCACATGCTGAAAAGATTGACCATTTACTTCTAAAACCTGGTCTCCTCTTTTAAATCCAACATCTTCAGCCTTTGAATGCTTTTCTACTTTAAATATAAATATTCCATAACCTCTTTCATATCCACCCAATATTGTAAAGTTCAGAGGTTCATCTCTTGTAGGACGAGACAATGTTACACTACGTGTTCTAGCTTTTGCTGAACAAGCTATGTTTAGAAGCCTCAATTGACTTTCCATTTTTTCACGCTCTAATGCAATTTCAAAGTTCTCTAGAAATTCCATCATAGTTGAATCAGTTTCAAAGTCAGTAAAATGGTTGTTGACCCAAAGCAGTACCACACGAGTAACCTTGTCTCTAACAGATGGTTCAGAAAACCAAGCTAGTAGTTGTTTTGCTACAACTAAAGGACTTTCAATGAATGTTCTGTGTGTCAGCAGAAAATCCTCAACATATGTAGAATCCCGGGAGTTATCTTCAATGAGTTGTAACATTAACTGTTCTGGAGTTCCACGGATAACAACATGGCCTTGTTGTCGTCCTGACTCTCCAGCTGCTCCTCTATATTCTGTGACTAATACTACTACACCATTCTCATTTTCATGCCTTCTTATGTTTTCTTCTCCTTGGTGTAGTATTCGATAATAGTCAGTCTGTGTAATACAAACAAACTGGCAGTCATCACATTTTGTTGTCATCACACCTTTATGATATAATTTCTCAAGTGTAGCTTCAGCCATCCCAAAACTGTCACCAACATTTAGGTGCTCTACTTCGCCACTTTGGTGCTCAATACTAACATGTCCATTAATTAGGACAGACCAGGAGTCATGTTCTTCACCATCATTCATGACTACTGTCCCAGCTTTTTCAACAACTGCAAATACCATGACAGCACATAAAGCCCGGCGCACTGTCAATGTCATGTTTGTAAATGCTTTTAAATGTTGAGTGAACTCCAATAGTATTTCTATATCTTCATCAGTTCTTTCACTTGGATCCTTTTCAAGACATTCACGAACAGCATCACGAACTGTCAGGCTGTCCATACTTTCTTCTAAATCTTCCTCCTCATCAGAGTCAACAATGGACTCGAGGAGACCTGACAGGTCTACCTCCATATCCATGTCGAGAGAGCTATGTACAGAAGTCATTGTGTCACTTCCACTATATGCAGAACTGGTGTCACTGGCGTTGGAGCACTTCAGCGTATGGGGGTACAGCTCCGGACTGTGACGGCCTCCACGCCCACCTCTCAACATCGTGAAGTCTCTGACCTGCCCGAGCGACGTCCAGCTTCTGAAAAAATGTTTATAGAAACGTAAAGAAAAATCGATACATCCTCCATTTTCGCTGTTCGTTTACTTTTCACTAGATCTTTCCTGTGTGAACTCGAAAACTTATATCATTTTCTGAAATAATTAATGACCATACAAGCTAGAACCAACAAATGCGGGAGACTTTCTTCAGTCAGATGTGACTTTGTATTGTATGTAAGCATATTGAGGCGTAATTGAAATAATGAAAGTTACGTCACGTCTTGTTTTTAATGTCCATCTCAAACAATAGGTGTTCGTATGAAAAACAATAAATAAATATATAATTTTCAAACCTTCACAATTTCTATTTATTTTGCATTCATGGCGGAACTGTCAGCGCTTCCATGTTGCTTTCTAAATTAATTACCCTTTTCCAACGACTCACAGTAACTTAACGTTTTTAGATTTCACAACACACTCAGTTTTTAAACGTCTTTTAATCATGTAACAGCACTCAATATTTATTAAATAAGCCGTTAATTTATGTAATAATCGAAGAAAACCTTTAGAAAGCTACTTTCCTCCAACCAAAGCTGAATAATATACCATAGAGAATATAGATTATTTATAGAAGAAGAAGACAGAACGTACCATAGAGCCAAACTACAGTAAACACATACGAAATTCAAAATTTTTTCGCGCTGGATAATTTTTATATAAATTTGACGGATATCGGATATCGTCCAATTTTCACAAAATGGTCTTAATTTTAGCAAATAGAATTTTCAGAGATAAGGTTCGGGGTTCCGTACCTCAAAAGGAAAAACGGAACTGTAATAGCTGTCACCTCGGCGGCAGTGGCCAGACTACAACAACGGATGAAGTCATGACAAGCTATTCGACCTGCCCTCTAACTGTAGGATAGGCCATTATGTCCAATGGAAGGTAATGTCACTCAGTATTAGCAAAGTATAAATATTTGTACTACCATACAGTAGCGACACGCTCCGCCTTCCTCAGAAACCGTTCCTCACCTCTCCCCGCGTCGAACGACTGCTGTGGGAACTGCGTTTTTGTTCGAGCGGTGCGTAAACACGCACACACACGCACGTATTTGTACAGCCTGTTATTTTGGTATAAGTGTAGGCAATTATATCGTTTCGGTTCTATTCTATGGAGTGTCGCAGGTGTTTCTGGTATTAGTCAGTATAGTCAGTCAGGCACTATGTTGCACTGAAGGCAGTTCCTGCAGCCGGAGTCCTGACTCCCATGACTTCCAGAGGCATTGATATTTTAAATGGTAATTTAGTTATTAGCATCGGATTTACTATATATTATTATGTACGTATTTAAAATGTATTTGTGTATGTATATCAGCCAATATCAGCTGTCTGACACCTATAGTACAGGGTCTCTCTAGTTTGGGGTCAGATGGCCGTGTGTGAATTGTCCCCATATATTATTATTATTACCTACTACTATTTACATTCATACCTAGATTTGAAATTATCCCACATCATCATCATCATCATTTCACATAGGCCTCCCCCAAGTGGCGCCACATTGACCGGTCCCGTGCGACTCGCACATTACATATAAATCCACATATAAATCCAAATAATAAAAACACTTGAATGTCTTCAAATACTTTTAGATGAAACCATAAATCTGATGATCACCTCCCACCACCATCATTCATCACACACAATGGACTTCTATTTTTGGATCGTTCTTAGAGCGTATAGATCCTGAATCCTTTTTGAGTGCAACACAAAGAGTTTACATAAAATGAGGGCGCTACCTCACATAAGCCACTATAATTTATTGGAAAACAAAAAACAATAATTTAGCCATAAAATCTATCAAAATAACACACACACTTTGTTGGCAAAGCAGAAATATTTAGTTCAATCTGTCACCGCGTCATACAATTTTATGTTGACCTCAGTTATCCTGAAGCAAACTGCAAACATTTTGCTGACAGTGACATCCTGACCCCATTATAGAGGCGTGTTGTGTTGCAAGGAACAATTATAAATATTCTAAATATTTCTAGTCTTCTGACTTTCGGCTGCGTTTTTATGTGGTCTCGATGTATCAAAAGCAATTAATTTCTCTACTTCATAAAAATGATTTTCTGTTGTTACTCTAGTAATTTTTCCTCGGTTTACAAATCGGTCTATTGTCTATTATATCAATCTGTATATCTGTATCGTTGCTCCGTTTTACAACCGGAACTCATATAAACATTTTTAGTAACTTTTTATTCTTCAAACAGAAGTTTCGTCAATTCTGATCAAATTAAAGTTGTTTGTAGCGTATTTCACGTATATTTTTAATTAAAAAATATTTTTTTACTGCAGGTATTGACGAATGTTAAAAAAAGTAGTTGAACTGATTAACTGAACATTTTCTATCTCCATCTATTTTCAGAAATAGGTACTTTTGTATGAGTGTAGCGTTTTCGCAGCAAACCAGTGATGTTAATCTTTTAGTTACAAATTTTGTAAATTGATCGCTTCTCGTTGTGAAAAAAGTCGCATATACGTTGGATTAGTCTTGTGAAAGTGCAACATCCTAAAATAATCTTGTGTATAGCGTTAAAATGCGCACAGTTTTAGAGTCGAAACGGATGGTGAGCGATGGCGAGAATACGGTGATAGATTTTTGGTGTTAAGTTTTGCTCCGTGTCATCACCGCTATAGTTTCCGATTACGTCCAGGAAAGACGATAACCGTTTTGATTCACTGTTTTACGCGTTATTAGAAGCAAATCTTTAAAAATCTCTTGCGATTATTGTTAGAAAATATATTGTCATTGACTGACCGGCTGATATTACACGAGGCTTGTATGTATATGCGACTTCTGCCTTCTGCTATTCGTGACACGCCTCAGAAAATAAATCTAAATTTGTGAATCGAATTATTCTTTTCTGTATTAGTGTCATTTTAGTGATAGAGACGGTTTAAAATTACGTAACTGTTGTGGAATCTTGAAGTGTATAAAGAATGGCCTGAGTGTGACCACTCCATTACCGTCATGTGTGACGAAGAATTGTTTATTTAGGCTCTAATATTGTGCATCCTACGGAAAGTGCGCGTTCGTCTCGTGGACTGGACCAGATCATGACTCTGCTTGAAACAAAACAATTTTCGCATTGATCGCCGTCTAACTATCGTCATTTGGGACACTTTTATATTACCAAAATGTCTTCGGGAACTTTTGTGGACAGAATTGACCCTTTCGCCAAGCGGTCGCTGAAGAAAAAAACCAAGAAGTCTCAGGGCTCATCTCGATACCGCAACACGCAAGATGTTGAGCTGCAGGCACTGCCCTTGCTCAAAGGTGGGTCCAGTAATTTTTTTACCGATTTTTACGCGAATTTCTATTCCCATTACAATTTTAGTAGTTATTTACATAAATCTTAACTTTTTACAGAATTATTATTTTTAATTTTGCCAGTTCATTGAACTTTTGCCTTGATTTTTATTAAACTATGTAAATACATAGGTTAGGAATAAAATTTTGTTTACATAAAGAAATGATGTTGACAAGGAATACCTGAAAAACACAGTTGGCAAGACAAAAATCTTACACTGAAATATTTAATTTGTTATGAATGAGTTTATGGATATATTCTGAAGATTGATTCCTGATTCTACCACTGTACTAGGTAGTTTCTGTGTCAAAATTAAATCAAATTCATGGTCAATTGATAAAATTTATGTGTTACTTGTAAATCCCATTATGCATGAATATGATAATTAAATTAGCTTCTATTTATTTTGTCATTTGTATTTCACATTTCATATATCTGAACCACACATTTTCCTAATTGATGTGTGTGTATATTTATTGAATCTCAGCTCAGTTCTGGTTCTTGATTTTGTACTACTATTTATAAATCAGATATAACATTGGAATAAACAGTGTTTTGTAATATAAATAACATTGTTGTTTATTCCATTAGAAACATGTTGTGTAATGTTATAATTTGGAAATTGAAGTGTAAAACTTCCTTTTGCCTGATGATGATTTAATAATATATACTTATACATAAATATGAATGAACTTGACTTCTAAAAAGGATGAGTACTTACTAGCTAATAATATTACTGAAAGGATATTACTGAGATAAGAAGATGGTTTTTGCCCAGAAAATGGATTATACCAGGCATTCTATTTACACACACTATAGCTATTTGTAGGTACAATACTATTTTAGCTATGTAATTTACATTCAGACATGAATATGGTTGCCAGATCTTGCTACTATTTATACATACATGTAGCTGACATTAAAAATTGTGGAATCTCTTCCATTCCCATCTTGCGGATGAAAGGAGCAAGTAGACCTGTACTCATTTCTTTTGAGAACCTCCTGAAGATAGTGTTTACTTAATTATTATATGTTTGTTATTTTCTGAAATACTAAGAAGAAACATTTGTGAAATAATTATTATAATTTTGCTAGAAACTTAATTAATTGTAGTATGGAATTTAAAAAAGAATTAACTTTGTAACTATTATTGAATGTATAATATACATTTTGATAAAAATAACTACTATTGATCTAGCTATAAAATGTAAATTCAATCTTTTGTCTGCTAGAAAATGAATTCTAATTAGACTGCTCAGGCGTTTACAATCGGAAAACAATAGGATAAATATTTCTTTTGTACTAATTCAGTTTATCCTTTTAGTAACAAATTCAAAATATACATATAATGCTCATACAATTTCTTTATTTTTTTCAGATGTTCCAAGCAGTGAGCAAGAGGAGCTATTCATCCGTAAGCTGCGACAATGCTGTGTGGCATTTGATTTCATGGATCCGGTTGCTGATTTGAAGGGGAAGGAGATCAAGCGTGCCACCCTGAATGAGCTTGTAGAGTACATCACTGGAGGACGTGGAGTGCTTACTGAACCTGTTTACCCAGAGATTATTAAAATGGTAAGTTAATATAATAGTTTAGTCCGAGCTGATGTGTAGGACAAGTAAGACCTAAGTACAATATCAGTATGTCTATGACACATTTCCCTTTTAAAATGGTAAGAATAATAGTGTAGTCCGAGCTAATGTGTACGTCAAGTAAGACCTTAGTACAATATCAGTCTATGACACATTTCCCCTAAACTACAAAATCCACTGTTACTGATTGGACAAAAAAGCACTGTCAATGTCAATTTTTAATATTTAAGAACATTAGATGTACGTAAAAATATTGTTTGTCCTGTATGCTTTCCTAAATCATTCATCTTTTTCTTTCGATTTCTATGGAAAAGAGGTATGAATGTTTCTCATCAAATAAAATATCAGTAACAATGTCTAAGGCAACTGCTAACACAGTAGGTAATACATATTATGAACATAAACAGTAACAGCAACATTTTGTAAGAAGTACTATTTTGAGTTAGAAAAAATAAAACTGGGAGCAAAGTTTCTAGGTAGTAGTAATAGTTTATTACAATAATAATGCCAGCCAATTATTGTCCCACTGCAGGGCAAGGACCTCTTCACAAACAGAGAAGGCACGCACGTTGATCACCACACTTGTTTAAGGCGTATTGGCGATTTCAGACCTTTATAAGTCCAGGTGTCCTCACAATGATTTCCTTCACCAATGTCAGTGATGTCCATGACGAATTTAGAAAGTACTAATTGAAAATGTTTATTACACCTTTTCCCAACTACGTTGGGGTTATTACCAGTCTAACCGGATGCAGCTATTCTGACTATCTGACCTCCACAACCCAGTTGCTGTGTACACGATTCTTCCAAGAGGTTGTCAGATTTTCAAGCTTCTAACTACCTATGACGGCTGTAAAAGATCTACGAATGACAGCCCAGACCAACAGCTTTACGTGCTTTCCGAGGCACGGAGGGGTTACGGTATGAAATGGATGGATTCCACTTAAGAGCGCCCATCCCGTCATATTTCCCATACAAACGTACGTGATAACGGCGTTATAATAAATTATTCTCCAAATATTTTTAACACATAGGTATCTTGTAGTTTAAGTAATAAATAAACTTTTTCGAAAAACAAATTCGGTAACTACGTCTGATAATCAGCTTTTTTGCATAGTTTTTATCTGAACTTTGGCCGTTTATAATGTACTCATACATTGAAAAAGTAAAAAAGCAGCTTCATAGAAACCTTACACATATAATGGTGATTCTAAATTACAAACATTATTACCAAAAACATGTAAGGCCTTTTCAAAAACACGTATTTCCTGGAACAAGTTTTGTGAAATCTCCGCGCGCCAATTTTCCTGCGATGTTATCGCGTTCTCACTCACTCGTTTGTTTTCGAGCTTTGCGTTGGTTGAAACAAAAAAAATTCAATCACGCTCGCGTCAAAGTTCGCTCGATGGGGATGGGCGCTCTTTAACCATCATGACCGGTTTATCCGTACAGCTTTTACTTAGCCACGGGCTCCTCTGAAAATGTTTATTACAATACTTAACAAAACAAAAAAAAATAATAATCGTTTATTTACCAGAATAATGTTGGTTACATTTCCTTAAAATATATATACAACAATAACATTCTAAGGGCTGTCAAATTGTCTGTAAAGGAAATAGGCTTTAACATAGCCTTTAATGCCAGTTGCAAAATGTGTTTGTATGCATGCGTAATTATATTTTCTGTAAGTATAAGTAGACTGAATTACTACCAGTTGTTGATCATCCTTATTCAATTAGTAATCAACTATTATCTATTACCCTAGAAGTTCGATAAAGGCAAGAAGGTGGATGGTCGTAGTAGTAGGTGGCATCACTTTTTACTATCAGCCCTGCTTGTTACAAGTTACATCTTTGCTGATGGGCAATTTTTCCACACCATGACTTACTGTTCTAATTTGTAGCAATACGAAAGATGAAGCCTTAGACCATTACAACCACAAATCTTCATAACTCGCCATATTTGAGCTATCATCTATTATCACGATAATGACTAGTCCCATCACCAATCAGTTGTCACCTATCTCTTCTCCAATTAGGTACCTATCATAGATAGCCTATCACTAATCGCCAATACCATAGGGTATTAGTAATAGCACTAATCACATACCACTGATGAACAATCGCGTGGAAATCGTATAACGATTTTTACAATTAATACAATTAATTTTTTTATTTAATTAATTGTACCTATCCATTTCTGCCATTTGGAAGTGCAATTGATTAGAACGAGAAGTTGATCACATGTAAAAGTGCTGTCGATCCGATTGCTAATGGAAGATGGCGAATGGAAGCCGGCCTCCTTATATCTCGTAAAAATCTATAGTAATAAGTGATTGAAATTGACAAACTTCAATGGTGATTGGATGTGTAGATGGTTAGGTAAACGTCTACAGGGTAGATTCTACATATCTGGTTTTGGTTACTGTAATGGTTTTTTTTCTGTTAAATCCTTTTTACGCATGCATAGCAGTGGCCCACTGCTATGCATGCGTAAAAAGGACCTAAAATTTAACGGAAAGCTAGCTTTCCGTTAAATTTTAGACTTGTGGATTAAAAACATCCTGTCGTGTCTAATAGATGTTTCCTATCAATCTTTCAATTGTTAACATAATAAAGCTTGCATTTAGACAAAACGTGATAAAATACAACCAGATACATATTATAATAGATATCGCGGAAAAGAGTAACAAAGTTTTTTTTACTATGTTTACGGATATTTGGTTTTGCCTTGCTGGGCCAGGCTGATCCTGGGTGTTATATCTCTAAATAAATATTGCTAGAAAGTACAGTTTCTGAGAGTAAGACCAACTCATTCGTCGAAATTACTAAATTTCAGTGAAATGATTAATAAATATTATTTATTTCTATCGCAGATATCGGCCAATTTATTCCGCACTCTACCGCCAAGTGAAAATCCTGACTTTGATCCTGAAGAAGATGATCCGACTTTGGAGGCCTCGTGGCCGCATCTTCAACTAGTCTACGAATTCTTCCTGCGCTTCCTCGAGTCAACTGATTTTCAACCAACTATTGGCAAGAAAGTCATTGACCAAAAATTTGTACTGCAGGTAAATATTTTTCAAATAACATGACATTCTTAGAAGGGTTCGGCAAAAGTTTACTATGTGCACTCACATTTCACAGATAGAAGTATTAATGAGCGGGCGCATCTCATTGCTTATAATTACAAACTTACCTGTTTTAACCACTTCTTTCTCGCAAATAAATATAAGTCAGTCTGCCTGCGGTATCGTAACTCGCAAACGAATGGCCGAATTTTGATGCAGTTTTAGTTATAGGAACACTGGATTAGTCGTCGGGATACTGTTAAGCGTTATCATTAAAACATTTTCAGCCATTTTTAAGATATAATTAGCTCTTTTCTGAATGATGTACCCCTAGGTACATCATTCAGAAAAGAGCTAATTATATCTAAACCCCTAGGTTTCAGCCAAACAATGGTGCAGCAAATGCTCGTAAGGGGCTCTTATGGTCATAATGTAGCGTATTACGCACACCAGCTTTTTACATTATATTACAGCACTAGTGAGATAAAGAAAAAATACAGCTTTGATCGTTTTTATGCTTAAATATCTTGTGAATCAATATGATCTCTGTTTTTTATTTTTAAAAGCAGTTGGTTTGGCATCTTCGTCAGTCAATTACGGAAGAGAGCAACATCGAGGCTCAGCCAAGGGTTGAAATTAGCATTAAGAAATCCGCGCGACATTTCACAAAATATCTTTTTCCAAAATACGGAAGTTTTTGAAATCTTATTTAATTTTCCTCACAAGTTGTTGAAGACTGTCGTATGAAACGCGTGAGTAGTTAACCATTACAGTCTCGGGTCACACAACACAGCTGGGGCTACAATGCAGCCTCGACCGTAATGCAGGACAAACTTACCTCTTTTGTACCTCTTACCTTACCTCTGTCTTTATTACTTTTACTAATTCCACCGACTTGTAATGTTGGTAAACTATATCAAACGATACAGAAAATAACTAGGTGTTTGAGTAGTTTTTGAGTTGTAGGGTTGTACACTTGTTCAAGGGTTCATAGGGATTTTGTCAATGGCTTGGTGAGTTAAAGCACGCGTTTCTTAACCTCCGAGTTTGTTTGCTATCAAAATCTTTTTTTTTTGGTGCTGTATCTATTGTTTTGTGTTGTCTGGTGCAGGAATCTAGTTATAAGGTTAGTATTTTAAGCATTTTTGGCACTCATTTCCTTGGAAATGAGTGCCGAAGAACCCCCTGACGGGGGTGGAGGGACACCTCCAGATATCGAGATTTTGGAGTGCTCGCAAGATTCTGATGTTGGTTCCGTCAGAGCTGAAACCAGAAAACGTTCCAGAGAACCTGAGATTTATGTTGATGCGAAAAGGAACAAGCCGCCATCAGACTCAATCCAGTCTGTTTACACCAAACCCGGATTTGAGAGCGATTCCAAAGTTCTCTATAGTGAGTCCGACAGAGCACCCTTCTCTGTATTTATTTCTAGGCTGGAATCAGACCCTAAGCAAGGCCTAACCTTGAATTCTTTGAGGTTTGCCCAGTTTCTTCACAGTAAAGGATTTAGAGGTGTCGTGCAAGGCAGTGTTAAGTCAATGGGCCGTAACAGGATGTCTGTAGATTTTGTGTCATTTAATGATGCCAACCAATTTGTAAACAACCCTGTATTAGTGGAAAACAAATATGTTGCGACCATCCCACGCTTCCATGTTACACGCATGGGAGTTGTTAAAGATATTCCCACAGACTGGACTCTTGAGGAGCTAGTTTTAGGTTTAGAGACCCCTCGTAACTGTGGGGAAGTTATTAGGGCTAGGAGGCTCAATTTTAAAAATAGAAAAGAGGGTTCTGTTTCATGGTCTCCATCAACTACCGTAGTGCTGACTTTCTCTGGTCAAGTACTCCCAGAAAAAGTTTTCTGCTATAACGTGTCTCTCCCTGTATCTATTTATCACCTTCCTACTATCCAATGCCGTAATTGTCTTCGTTTTGGCCATATTAGCTCCCAGTGTAGATCTAAGCCCCGTTGCTACCGATGTGCTCAACCACACCCTGGTGATAGCTGCAATGTCCCAGATTCACAAGCTACATGTCTGTTGTGTGATGGCAGTTACCATAAGGCTACTGACGACAGGTGCCCTGAACATACGAGACAGAAATCTATTAAAATGGTTATGTCTCAAGAAAATTTAAGTTATCGGGAGGCTTCTGCTAGGTTTCCCCGCCCCAAAATGTTATACTCCAACGTGACTGCGGGTCCCTCCACTTTTAAACCATCTCAACATTCTCCTTCTGAACCCCATCTCTTCTCAGACCCTATTAATAGCCCTTCCTCCTCTCCATATGCAACCCCTGTTAAATCTTCGTACACCAAGACCGTATATCGTGCCCCAAGACCCCGTCCAGACTTGGGAAAAACTTATGATATCCAAGCTCATAGGTCAATGGATTACACTCCTAGCTCTTCTCAACCTAATGGCTGTGCTTTAAACTCCCCTTATGTTGAAACCACTCCCCTTCCCACCCCTAATGACAACTTAATAGAGCTCCTGGCCTGTTCACTCATTAATATGTTGTCTAAATTTAGTGACGCAATACCGGACAATGTCATAATACTAGTTCAACAGCTCCTACAATCCTGGACTCGCCAAAATGGAAAAGATCCTTCAGTGGAACTGTAGATCGATACGCAGAAAGAAACACGAACTAACCTACCTCATTAATCGTTTCACTCCCCTCGTCTTTGCCGTGTCGGAGACGTGGCTTGGACCTGGAACCTCCTTTAGGGTCCCTGGTTTTTCATGTCTTCGGGACGATAGAGAGGACGGTTGGGCCGGCTGCGCCCTATTGGTTAGCAGATCTATCATCTTTTCAGAGATTCCTCTTCCCAGACATGATCCTGGTCTACATGTTGTAGCAGTTAGAGCCTTAGGCATATCCTATGTGTCTGCCTACATCCCTCACCCAAATGCCAGTCTTTTATCTGAATTTAACTCTATCCTTTCTTCTATTCCAAGCCCAATGATTGTACTTGGTGATTTCAATTGCCGTCACACCCTCTGGGGTTCTCACTGTAATGACCCCTGTTCCAGCTTTCTGTTAGACCTTTTAGATGACCGCAACCTTTGCATTCTTAATGATGGATCTGCTACCCGTAGGGTTTCGCCTACCCAAAACATTAGTGTTCCTGACCTTACTTTCTCTTCTCCTTCCTTAGTGTCGTCACTTTCCTGGTCGGTTCTCCCTAATTCCTATGGGAGTGATCATTTCCCCATACTGATTTCGTTTCCAAGCTCTCATCCTCGTCCTCCTCCTATTCATCCCTTACAAAAATATCTCCTTTCGCAAGCTGACTGGTCCCATTTCTCTTCCCAATTAGATTCGGAACTTAGAAACCTCTCCCCTATAAACTCCTCCAATTCCCTCATCATCTACAACGATTTTGTTGAATGTTTGTTAAGAGCGGCCGATTCCTCAATCCCCTTAAAAAACTCTGCCCGCCGCCTACTACCTTCCCCTCCTTGGTGGGATGCTGAGTGCTCTGATGGCGTTCGAAAACGTAAAGAAGCAGAAAATACTTTTGCCTCTAGCTTGGACATGCCTGATTATGTGAATTTCAAAAAGACTTCTGCAAGAGTTTGCAGGTTATTGGCAAAAAAGAAAAGGTCTGGCTGGCTCAAGTTCTGTGAATCCCTTTCTCCTCGTTCTCCAGTTTCCCTTGTTTGGAAAAAAATTAAGTCCTACCGCAGAGCTTGTGCCAGTCAGTCTTATGAAGACACAACCAATGACCCTGGTCCTTGGTTAGAGGACTTTATTACAAAATTAGCCCCCCCTTTCGTTCCTAGTTTTGATTGCCTTCCAACTGTAGACCCCCCTTCTCCATCTTCCTCTGATAGATTTGATGACCTTTTTTCGTTCTCAGAATTGACATGTGCCTTGGAACATCTCCGTGATTCTGCTCCGGGCGGCGATGGAACAACCTATTCCTTTATTTCTAAATCCTCTCCAAAATGTAAATTAATCTTCCTCGACCTAATCAATTCATTTTTCGTTTCTGGTCAAGTCCCAGAGTCCTGGAAATCCCAAATTATTATCCCCATTTTGAAACCTGGTAAAGACCCAAAAGATTCTGCTTCCTATCGTCCTATCGCTTTATCCTCTGTCTTGGCTAAAATCATGGAAAACCTCATCAAGAACCGACTTGAATGGTTATTAGAAACTAAAGGCATCCTAGCCAGGTCTCAATTCGGTTTTCGAAGAGGCATGGGCACTTTAGATAGCCTCAGTATCTTCTTATCTGATGTCCGCATTGCTTTTTCTAATAATGAAAGCGTTCTTGGCGTTTTCCTAGACATAGCCTCAGCCTATGATAATGTCCAACTTCCAATACTCAGGCAAAAACTGCTACAGCTGAGTATCCCTGTGAGGATGGTCAACATCATCTGTAATCTTCTTATGTCCCGCTCTATTTCTGTCCGCCATCAAAACACCCTCTCACCATCCCGTCTTGTGTGGAAAGGTTTACCTCAGGGGTCGGTCTTAAGCCCTATCTTATATAATCTTTACACTTATGATTTGGAGTCTTCAGTCAGCTGTTTCTGTAAAATCTTACAATACGCCGATGACATTGCACTTTACTTCAGTTCAGCTTCTTTTTCAGATGCCTCAATTCGCCTAAACTCCGCCCTTCAATATTTAAATCAGTGGCTTGTCGATCATGGCCTGAACCTATCTGTCCCCAAGTGTAACGCAGTTGTCTTTTCCCGTAAACGTAGTATTCCCCCTATAAACCTATCCGTTGAAAATGAACCCATTTTGATCAGTGATAAGGTTAAATTTCTTGGCCTCATTCTTGACTCCAAGTTATCTGGTCTTTATCATTTGGATTACATTTCGAAGAAATGTGAAAAGGGTGTTAATGTACTTCGTGCTCTCTCTGGAGTTCGTTGGGGAGCCCATCCCACTTCCCAAAAAATTCTTTACAATGCCATAGTTCGTAGCCACTTTGACTATGGGAGCTTTCTTCTAGAACCATGCAATAAAATAGCTCTTGCTAAACTGGTGACAATTCAGTCCAAATGCTTGCGCATCATCACGGGTGCTATGAAATGCCCCCCTATTAATGCCCTTCAGGTAGAGTGTTTGGAGCCCCCCCTTCATTTACGGAGACAATATCTCTGTGAGAGATTTTTTTATAAAGTCATTCAAAATAAATCACACCCCCTTCTTCCTCTCCTTCGTACTCTTTTTGAGTTAATCCCATCATCCCGATATTGGTCTCATAAAAATCCTCCTCTCCTTGTTAACAGCTTCACCAAATTTAATAATTTGCACGTTTCTTTAGCCCAAACAAGTTTGCACCCCTTATTTGAAGTAAATTTTAATTCTCTACTCTTTCAACCTAAAATTATATTTAACTTTGGTATATCTAAACATGACCCTGCTGCTAATGTTAAATTCAACAAGATTTTAGCAAAGGATTGGCATGACTGGCTTACTATATTCACCGACGCCTCGAAGCTGACAGACGATAGCAATGTCGGATCTGCTGTGTGGATACCAAAGTTTAAAATAATACTCAATTTTCGTAGTCCTTCATTTGGCTCCATCTATACCGGGGAAGCAATAGCTCTTTTGGAAGCGGTCTCCTATGTTGAGTCTCATGGTCTCAACAAATCTATTATTTTCTCTGATTCTCTCAGCTGCCTTCAAGACCTGGTTAAATCACCTTTCCGTTCTCGTCACAATTGCCCTCTTACCTTACAGATCAAACAAATTCTTTATAGATGCTACTGTTTGGGCATAGACATCGCTTTGGCCTGGATCCCTAGCCACTCTGGAATTATAGGTAACGAGAATGCCGATTCGATTGCCAAATCGGCTACTCGGAATGGGATGGAATCTCACACGTCCTGTTATGCTCGAGATTTGCGCTGTCTTGCCAAACCAGAGATGATGGAATGTTGGAACACACTGTGGCAAAAAACTCGGTTACAGAAGGGCAAATTTTATGGCTCCATCCAACCACTTATTCCTTCTAAAAGTTGGTTTAGCAAACTAAAATTTTCAAATAAACTGGCTACCTCTGTTATAATCCGCCTCCGACTTGGGTTTGTTTGCACTCCAGTTTTTTTGGCAAAGATTCGTGTAAGAGACAGTTCTTTATGTGAATGCGGTCTAGAGGAGGGTACTCTGGAGCACTTGTTTTTTTCCTGTCCTCGTTTATCTACTCCCCTTTATGACTTACTCCCTTCTGATTGTCCTCGCCCAATTAACATTCCTTTCCTTTTATCCTTAGCCCATACTCCCGCTGTTAAAATCCTTTATAAATTTATTAATACAAATAAAATCTACTTATAATTTATACATAGGTACTTATATACTTATTACTTATTATTACTATTTATTTATTTATTTTTTCATTGTACCTAAGTAGTTGTATGATTAATGTTTTAATAATCTTATTATGTGTTTTATATGTTTTAACAAATGTTTTGTCCTTTTTAGCATGGCAAATAATGGATGACATCACCACAAAAACCGATCAATAGTTATTTCAGTTAGGTACCTGCTATTGAGTACCGGCCATTATTTCTATCTCATACCTTGACATTGGCAAAATCATCGAATGTTCGTCGATGGAGCCACAACCTCAAAAAATAGAATAGAATAGAAGGGTTCATAGAAAAAATGTTGTCTCTTGCCTAATTTTTCAGGTGTAAAACTAAGCTATGAGTTAAGAAACATCCTATAACTTCGTCAGACAATCTTTTGATTATATTTGTGGAATCGTTATTTTCGCAGCACGCAGTAAGGCTAGTAACAAGGCCGCCTTCTTTTGAGATAGGCGAAGAAAGTCTAAAGACTTAAAATTGTAAGATTTTCATAGAAATTATATATGGTTATTATAATTATGTATAATACAATAGATATACCTATGACATAATCTGCCGTAGGCTTTAAGAATAAAATCTACGCGGATATGAAATAATCATAAAGTGCTGATGCATGTAGGCAAAAATGTTTATAAATGACTAGATATACTCGAGATAAACTTCTGATAACTGATAGGTGCCATCATCATACAGTTATGTTATGCTATTGTTTTGTCATTGTTACATTTTGTAGTCATACGAGGTGTAAAAAGACATCAAATAGCCGTTAACTACGTTTACTGCCCGTCAACCTAAGTAACATTAAGTAAAAATGAGGCTGGAAAATTACTTTTATTTTTGGTATTTACAATCACTGTTTACGGTAGCGCGATATGTAACGCTCGCAAAACATTGTTCTTACGAGTGCATTACGAGTGCGACAGTACAGAAGTGGTTGGGGTTTTTAAAGTGTAGTTATTGCATTTAGAACTAGTTTTTGTAAAAAAAACTGAAAATAAATTGGTACTCTAACCTTATATATCTATGAACCGGCAGGATCCCAGGTATAGTCCAGACCAAAAAAAAAATTGTCATGATGAGCTAGCTATGTGTAATGTTTGGCTTCATTAAGTATTTTCACCAGGGCCTCAAGTCTGCTATTACAATAGTGTCAGAATGGTCTACAATTGATTTCATAATTGTTGATTTTGACAAGTTGAGTTGTGACTAATATAATGGCGTCATTATGAAAATCAATGATAGACCATTCTGACACTATTGTAATAGCAGACTTCAGGCCCTGGTCCGTACCAAAATGGAACAAAACA
Organism: Charanyca ferruginea; assembly: GCA_947361185.1. Lineage (NCBI taxonomy): Eukaryota > Metazoa > Arthropoda > Insecta > Lepidoptera > Noctuidae > Charanyca > Charanyca ferruginea. Next base: position 13,831,063 of record OX376076.1, read on the forward strand.
AACCTTTATGATGCGACTTCGTCTGTCTATCCGTCACATAGGCTTATTTCAGAAACTAAGTACTAAAGCTATCAACTTGAAATTTGGAATAGTTACGCCTTTAGTACACCGACGCGTTCGTATGCACTTCACTGTGGAACTACTGCGTAACGAAATATCTGCGGAATGTTAGTACACTGCATTTTTTTCGCAAAGAAATGTCATTGTAATTTTCCGGTCATTTCTTGAATTTCCCTCCATGCCACCTCTTTTTTGTACGCATTTTTATAATCTGCGTGACGAACTGCATAAAATCCGGGATCATTTCTAATTGTATTCAAAAATATTTCAATATTTTCGGCTTCCAAGGTACGAAATTCTGTCCTCACCGACAGAACACGTGCGGACGCCTTGCGATGCGAAACACCACTAGAGAAACGTCTGCGTCTGTGGAACGACGATTTCCGCAGTTCCTTGCGAAACAATACCGACAAGGACGCTACTATTTCATGTAGCTAGTGCTCGAGGGAGACATAGCGTATGCGAAATTCTGCCACACTACTGACAGTTTTTCGTTGATTCGCTGTCGCACACGAACGCGTTGGTGTAATATAGGCGATATAACCTAAATTAAAATGGCACCTAAAAGAATTTAAAAAAGTATTGCTATTTTTATTGCAACAGAAGTAAAAAATTTACAGTGGGATGACTAGATCGAGTGAAGCATTACATGAAACAGCTACATTTGCACATTTGACAAAATTTTCTTTTCTTACATTTTTCACAACTTACATAGTTATCAAAAATCAGCACTGTTGCTTACAAACTTAGAATGAAAATTGGCATTTACTTTTCTTTCAAAGGTTATGGAGTCCTCGTTAGGCGACTAGCTCTTTGCCATCGGGGGCACGAAGGGGCAGTTGAAGAGATTCCAAAATCGTCATGCGCCTTTGACTGTATTTAAAATTCATACTTTATAAATATGGCGTCTTATTTATTACTTTCACCAAAAAGCTGAAACAGCTATCTTTCTTGGGAAATCTTCAATTTTTTGAGGGACTCCAGTTCGCTGGCAATTCGTTCGTTCGTTCAGTGGACCACTGTCCAGTGCTGCTAAATCGCAGACTGGACCCCTGGTGCTGTAACACTAATATATTAAAACATGTCAGTGCAGATACAGATAATGTTGATGAGCATAAACACATAGGGCGCCTACAGATCCGTAGATTCGAGCGGACTCGTGGCCGCAACCGCGCTGCTGTCGGTAGGTTTGAGCACCATTGTATGCGTCCTGAGTGAGTGCACAGGCGAATGAACGGCGCATTTAACAATTAATGTTTCACGTTTGTTGTTCTCATTAAACTTGCATATTTCTTCTGAAGCCTTTTTAGGGTTCCAAAGGGTAAAAACGAGACCTTATTACTAAGACTCCACTGTCCGTCTGTCTGTCTGTCACCAGGCTGTATCTCATGAACCGCTATAGCTAGACAGTTGAAATTTTCACAGATGATTTATTTCTGTTGCTGCTATAAGAAAAAATACAACAAAAATGTAATAAAATAAATATTTAAGGGGGGCTCCCATGCAACAAACGTGATTTTTTGCCGTTTTTTTTTTGCTCTATGTCTAATGTTGTACGGAACCCTTCGTGCGCAAGTCCGACTCGCACTTGGCCAGTTTTTCTTTTCGATTTTATTGCTGTACTTGTCGGACTTCGAATCCCATATCGCTGGACGACTCTCAAACTCAACCATAAATTCTTTAATCTGATTTTCGTTTATGTTTAGACTTAACAAAAACTATGTGTGCACCGTCACTAGTCGATCGATGAATTGATGTGCAGCCGCAGCGTGGGTGTAGCGCTACTGTCGCGCGTTTTTTTATCTATATGAATTTTTAAAGCAGCGCGGCTCTTTGCCGCGAACTTAAAGGCGCCCTTAATGTAAACAAAATCGTTCATGACCAGGTTTATATAGTTTTATATTTGGTATGGTATAATGGGTTGGTGTCCGTAACTCCACGTCGTCGCGCGTATTTTCCGTAGTTATCTGACAGATGAAGATCCGAGACTCATTCAGTCACAACAAAGTTACACATAATTGCGCTGCAAAATAGCTCACAAACGACAAGCTATCTTCAAACGCAAATATTTATGTGGTTTTCCATTTAATTAAGACGAAGTCATAATAGTATGTAAATTGTTTTTGCAGCTTTTAGATTTGTTCGACTCCGAAGACCCGCGTGAGCGCGACTTCTTAAAAACGGTGCTGCATCGCATCTACGGCAAGTTCTTGGGGTTGCGAGCCTTCATAAGAAAGCAGATTAATAATATATTCCTACGATTTGTTTATGAAACGGAACATTTTAATGGTGTGGGCGAACTTTTGGAAATTCTGGGAAGGTCAGTAGCCGTAGTCATGTTTGTGGTATATTGAGTTACGCCAGTCTCAGTACTTTGGCTATCATTAACATCTTATTATGGCGTTTTGAGATTTAGAATTATGTAATTTTTTCACATTACAGTATAATCAATGGATTTGCCCTTCCATTGAAGAGCGAGCACAAACAATTCCTGGTAAAGGTGCTACTGCCACTGCACAAGGTGAAGTGTCTGTCCCTGTACCATGCACAGCTCGCCTATTGCGTGGTCCAGTTCCTTGAGAAGGATGCCACACTCACGGAGCATGTTGTACGTGGCCTTCTCAAGTTTTGGCCGAAAACATGTTCGCAAAAAGAGGTAATTATGATCCATCCAAATGCACCTTGATCTTTTATATTAATAATATTCATGGCCAATTATATTTCATTGAATGACTGAATGTGAGATTTTACAATACTTTACTTTCCAGGTGATGTTTTTGGGCGAAATTGAGGAGATATTGGATGTAATTGAGCCTGCTCAATTCGTCAAAATACAGGAACCGTTGTTCAGACAAATAGCTAAATGTGTTTCCAGTCCACATTTTCAAGTAAGTGCTTTTAAGATTTAACAATCTAAGTCGATCAATGTCACATTTAAGCATTTCATGGATTACCGATGCCTTTGAAAATAATGTGTAAACCGCGCGATGCCGCAGCGTCGCCGCAGGTTATCGTTTGTTTACAATAGATTCAAGCCAAGCGCCGCAGCTGAGGGGCCTTGCAGAGTTGCGACGTCGCTCCGCAACGCTAGTGTGGCACCCAATCTTTCATCGAGAACCTTCTGTTTAAAGTCTATTTTAGTAACCTTCTAGAAAGCCCTCAGAACGTACACTATATTTCATGGACGAAAGATGTCCGTTCAGCCAGTCATCGTCGACCCAATATTTCGCAAGGGTAATTGAAATAAAAATAGGAATGATGATGACATGGTTTAAGGGCGCTTTTAAATTAGACGGTTGATGTTGGACTGCCGCCGGACGGTCGTCACGACCGTGAGCAGTACTGCTGCCGGACGGCAGCAGTACGACGGGAATCGACTTATTTGAAGAGGTACGCGGCTGCAGTTCGATCGAATTTTAGTGATTTCCATCTAACCCGACTTCAGTCGGTGCCATGGACTCTGGCGAGGAAGCGTTGTTGTTAGTTTTCTTGCTACAGAAGAAATATAAACAACGCCGCACTAGATCGTCGCCAATGTTTTGTTTAACATATAATAATAATAGCTGGGTTTTTTAACTATTTTAAAATGTCTCAGAGAATGTTTCCAAGAATTAAATGACTTAGTTAAAAATAGAATTCTCACATCAAGAAACTAAATTCAAAAATACTATATCCGCCGAAGAGGGACTTGTGATAACGTTAAGTTGAGTAACATAAACACAGTTATTAGTTTTTTAATAAGTATTTTGCTATTCTTAAACAAATCTGTTAATTTCTCCTTTTTTTTTAGTTTTAAAATCGGTAATATTTTTTTACATAATATGACATCCCAAGCCTTTTTTTCTCCAAGTGGTTTGAATACTCGTCACATTTAGAATTCAAAACAGCGTGCTGCAACTCTATTTCATGTATAAAATCTTCTGTATTTAAATCGTCCATAATTAGGTAGGTATGCATAAAAACGTCCACGTTACGAAGGAACACGATGCGTTCGCCGCACTAGCGAACAACGACTGAGGCACGTAGGTATATGCATTGTTGCCGTCCCGCCAACGGACGTGCGTCGTACTGCTGCCGCACGATCTAGCGTCGAGTCCTTTTTTATGAAAAATCACAATCGTCCATACGCAGTACAATAACCGGACTGCAGCAGTCCGGCACCAACCGTCTAAATTGAAAGCGCCCTAAGAAAATTAATTATTTACTCAATACACAGCAGTGACTATTATGACTATTAAGTGTGCTATTATCTCTGAGATATTATTATACAAATACTGTTTATTTACTAGACTAGAATTCTAGAACTTACCCGAAGCAAAAAAAAAATGAAAAACCATAAGATTTATTAAAAAATTGCTCATATAAAAAGCGATAAATTATAAATACAAGCTATCAAAACGTTACAAATAATTTCAGCAAAACATAAGAAGTGATGTTTATTTTAATTAAATATTTTGCTTTTACTCGTGAACCTTAAGTCAATCGTATTAAGAGTTATATTTTGCTCGAAAGTCTTATAAAATTTAAGTTAGTACTCAAACAAAAAGTAGCAGACCTTGTCAATTTTCATAATAAATTCGTTAATTCTAGTTTTCGACAAGTTTGTGTTTGTACTTATATGTTTTATCTTTAAGGGAATCTGACAAGGAAGCCCGCGAATTTCAAAGTTACCTATGTTTTTTTTTTGCCATTCGCAGCTAAGTCTCAGGTTGTATGGTGCACATAAATTAGAGACGACACTAAGAACTTTAGTGTATTAACTGAATTATATTATCATTAAAAAGATTAAAGTAATAAGTTAGAATTTCCATTGTAACTCAATATATATAATATATATTTGGTACAAAATTAATCACAAAATGCTACTTGCTAGTTACATGCTATATTTTAAACTAAATTCAACATCCATTCCATTCTACTCGCTGACCTCGTAAAGGCGAACCTTCTGATGGTCTGCGGAGCGCGGGTTTAAAATAAGAACTTGCGCGGTAACTACTTTGTAACTGCTTTCGTGTACAACCTCACTGCGATCCTCAAGACGCCTCTCATACGTGGGGATTATAGCAACCCATAACCTCCCCCACCTTCCTTATGGCGGAGACCAACACCTTTGTTGTTTGGATGAAGATGAAAAGTATTTCTTTTGAATGTAGCAATTTCCAAAAATGAATGATGTACTACGCATAATTAGATTACGGCACTAATTTGGTTTGGGGGTTCAAGGAGGATTCTGTACATTTCAATTATTAATCGAATGTGTGAATTACACATTAAGAATTGGAAAGAATCGGATATTGATTGAAATTTCGATCACAAGTATAAGGTATGTTTTTTTTATTTTTCAAAATTGTATATTTTTGTCTAAATCAGTAAACGCAACTTAATTGGTTTCAATTTGTATTTGAATAAAGAATTTTTTTTTATGTGGCGTACATTTCACCCACGGCCATCTGACCCCAAACTAGGGAGACCCTGTACTATGGGTGTCACACAGCTGATATACATACACACGTAACAACAATAATACAGGCTTAAATACATACGTAACAACCAGACACAAGGCAAACACAAGTGCTCATCACACAAATGTTTACCCTGGGCGGGATTCGAACACACAACACGCTGCGAAGCAGTCAATCGCTTAACCACTGAGCCAACCGTGTCGTCAATAGATCAATAGATAAGATATCATCATTATCATCATCATCGTAATACAGTTCCCGGCACGTAAGTTGGCCACAGATTTTGTAGTGGGGGAAGTTCGCGTATGTAAAAATGTATGAAATTGTGCGTGCGCGATCTTCCCCCACTACAAAATCTGTGGCCAACTTACGTGCCGGTAATTATACCCGTGCATACTCGCCGCCCCGCGTCCCGCAAATCATCGAGAGGGCCGCGCTTACGGCGGTCGTCCTGTAACTTGAGTAAGTTTAGCAAGTAGAAGCGTTTCGGTTTCTGACTGTTGGCTTAAAATGTACTTGTTAAATAAATAAATACGTAAAACATTTTAGTAACATGATGCTTTGCTATAAAATACCGATTCCACCAAAACTGTATGGTAAGCCCCCACAAGATACATTTGTTAATACGCAGAAGGGAATTTTATTATGATTTGTATTGATTTTTTCTGATGAATGAGTAATAAATAAACGACGATTGTCTGTATATAGATATTAAAGCCGATATTACACGGATCAATTTCGGTTCAATATTGCTTTCAATTACATGGCTTCAATGGCATTGAGACATCTAAATACTGCTCAATGCGAACGTGTAAAGGACAATGCCAGAAACTCTATAGAACTTTGCCCCACTCAATAAAAGTCATGTGCAATATGTAGCATCTTACTGTTTATTTATTGCTGATAACTACACATTAGTCTTAGTGACTGTAGAACTTGCGGTTTCCGTTTAAATCTAAAAACAATAATGACATTGAATATAGGTTAAATTGTATTTTAGGTAAAATGAGTTGTATTTTGTGGGTAGGTATTTCGTAATCCGCAAGTTCTAAAGAAAAAGAATTTATTAAAGAAAGGTTCTATATTCATTACAATTATTTTCATTAATTTACTTTTTCTGTACATGGGTGGGGCAGGATCTGGCATTGTCATTTGTAAAGTCGTTCAATGTGCAATGTTCAATGCTTTTCAATGGAATTGTTTCAATTTGGTTGAAACGTGTAATATCAGCTTAATGTGAATTTAGTAATTACGGACGAAATACATGAATGTTTATTGTGGATATACAATTGTATATCTGTTTCGTTGGGCATTCTGTAATTTCTGCGTACTCTGTAGGTACGAGAAAATATTTTTTTTAAATTATTTTTTTTTAAGGTTATGAGAAAATAAATAAGTATGTACGTATGTAATCTTTATATAAAAAAAAACCAGCCTTCGTGTGTTTATGTCCGCATAACTCGAAAAGTAGTCGATGGATTGACTTGAAATTTTTAACATCATTGCATTTAAACAGAAAAATGTTTTTGTACACCTCTTATTCCGAAATTTCAACGGAAACGAGAACTGAGCCATAGCGAAACGTGACCGCATGTAGGTAGTTAATAAAATTGTGTAAATATTATGTCGATTCCTTACAATAAATATTTACTTCCAGGTGGCTGAAAGAGCACTCTATTTTTGGAACAACGAATATATAATGTCACTGATGGAAGAAAATAATCACGTGATAATGCCTATAATGTTCCCCGCGCTGTACCGGATCAGTAAGGAGCACTGGAATCAGACCATAGTGGCGCTCGTCTACAATGTGCTCAAGACTTTCATGGAGATGAATTCCAAGCTCTTTGATGAGCTCACTGCTAGCTATAAAGCGGAAAGGCAGAAGTGAGTCAACTATTACATATTTTATTTTTAGGTACCTTTTCACCCGAATTCGGCAAAGCCAAAAGAAAGTGCTATGATTAATTTTCAATTTATATTTTTGTGAAGCTCTTGCTTTTCTTTGCGTTAAACAGAGGTCGAGTGTCTATTTAGCCACGTTTTACTATAATAGGATAGGTACGTAAACAGAATTAGTGTAAATCGCTAATATGACTAGAATATAAATATGTAAATCGCTTTCATTTGGATAATTAACCGATTAACATTGCAGTTTTAAAGTAATCATACATACCAATTTGCTAAACAATGAATTTTGTGGTTTACTTAAATGTTACATCCAGTGGAGGTGGAGTTATTGATCTTAGACACAGACGGGCGTGTGAGTGGCTCTTGTAACAGAGCTGTGTTGTTGCAGAGAGAAAAAGCGCGAGAAAGAGCGCGACGAGCTGTGGAAGCGGCTGGGCGAGCTGGAGATCAGCCACAAGCGGCAGGCGACCGCGGGCGGCGCGCCGGCGCTCGCCAAGTGATGTCCCGAGACCACACCCTCCATCCACGACCTAGAATAATGCGATTGAATTTGTTTTCAGCTATGTATTGATATTTTCTATTCGATTACATTTTTGTTAATGACGTTATTAATTTTTAATACCTCTAACGGTCGGTCGTCCGGATACGCTATCGTGCCGATGTCTCTGTGGATTCGGTTCGCTCGCGAGCGCCGTCGGACCGCATCGCGCGTCTCGCCTTGCGGGTCGACTCATGTTCGGTGTGACTACAAATTACTAATAGTGCTAAATGTTAATATGTCCGCATCCCGATGCACTGTCATAATGATTATTACTATTTTATATACGTTTACATAGGTCTCTAGTTTACTTTAGGATTTTTTAATATTGTTAAATTGTTTAAATAAGTTAAAGTTGTATGTATTATTGATGCATGATCGATTGTAACGCATTTCGGATCACCGATAAATGTATTAATCGGGCACCCAGCTTTTGGCTGAATATGATTGTACAAAAATGAATAAGAGAAATTAAAATGTAATTTGTTTAGTGTACGCGGGACGTCGCGGCGCGGCCCGGCGTCCGGCCTCGCCGTCTCGGCCCGCGCCCGTAGATCGTTGTATGAAATTTTCATTTAAATTAGATGCTCGATTCAATAATGTAATTTCGTCGTACTATCATTTTGTATAGTTACATAGTGTAAATAGGCATTTATTTATTATAAATTTATAGCAGTGTGATTTCTATACATAGCTGCGGGAGAGGAACACTTTAATTGGGCAAAATCGGTCTGAGCGAACTGGAGACTATTCATGTATCATGCATACAGCTCGGTAAAACTAAAAAGTTAATTTGGATTATATTGGAGTAGAACAATGCTAAAAGTAGATATAATAATTTGTAAGGGAATAGTCATTAATTTGTATGATATTATTGTAGCAATTAATTTTTTCTATCATCACTTGTAGAGCGCCGCGGGCGCGGGTAGGCCAGTGCGGCAGTGCCGGACGCGTCCGCGCCTCTGTATATACCGATACGCGCGCGACAGCGCTACTGCGTGTGTATGTATGTACACTATGGAGATGTTTGTTATGTAAAATGTATTAACATTGCAAAAATTATATATGATCTTATATAAATTACTATTATAGAACACAGTATGGAAATAAAAAAGTTGACTCACTTGAATTGAATTCTTTAAGTAAACATAATTAAGCGTAGGCGCCCCGCGGCGGCTAGTAGTAAGCGCCGGCCTCGCTCGCCCGTCTCACCTACTGTCCTCCAGAGATAACGTTCCCCTAGTGATTATTCAGTTGCGCAAACTACATTGGAAATACACAAGAAATTTTCACATTACTCGGTTTTTCATTTCAAAACGAGGCCCGATTAGACACTTGCAAAAACGCTTTGAAACTACATTTTCTACATTTTTTTTTGTTATCAAAAAATCTTCCAGTTTTATACAACCTTTGTAAATTACCATCTCGTGATTGTTGAACCTTGGAAATGAGTCATCGTACTCAAGCGTACGACGAACCCGTGGGATCGATACACAGCAACAAATCAAGTTCAAGTTAACACATCGCTATGACTACCGCAGGCCAAACATTTAAAGCTCAAGGTATTTGGGATTGATACTACACACCATTCTCTTCATTTCGTTCTCGTCACTACTTGGAATACATACCGAACCTTAACGCGAGGAGTCAATAGCTAAGTGAAGTACCTAATTCGCCCACGAATAAGGTTCCATACATGGTGCCCTAAATGGTTTAAGTACCTATCTAAATTAACAATTGCAATAAACTATAATAACCAACATAATGAGGCTAACTGGTTCTCGAGCATATTATAGATCGACGCCTCCAAAGATGCCTCCGGGGCTGGTAGAGTTAATAGAAGGATTAACAAGGGAAGTGCTGAAAAACAATCCTACCGATATTTATGGGTTCTGTGCCAGTCATATGCAACAACTGCTGGAAATAAGAGATGGCCCGCGTAAGTTATTATTTTTTTAAATTATTAAGTTTTCCATGCAGCACATCGGGGTTACCTTTGGCATGCAGAGGTAAAGCTTAGCCAGTTCTGATTTAATACCGATTAGTATACGAATAGTACTTACATGGTGATCATTTGTGGTTGCAGCTACGGGAATATGTTCTTGGGATACTATCCACTTTTTTTATTATAATTAATTTCTCTAAATTATAATTCTAATTTGCAACAAGGATTGTAAATTAATGATTGCAGTACAAACAATGTCATAGGTTCCACGCATGACATACTTATATCTACGATACCATGAGACCGTCTGAGTAGTCACATGCTATGCAGTATGCTACACAGGGATATTTTGTCACGCAGTCGTAAATCGCAACTTGCAACCAATAGGTACTATATATGAGTGTTTCGACTCATTTATATTGCAACAACTGACTTAGGTAATTCGACAACATGATTTTGCAAAGTAAGTTCTCAAGTGCCTAGTTCACAATAGCTGCTGGCTGCTAGAGCGTGTATAAATCTCAGCTGCTGACCAACTAATGGAGCTGGCTGTATTTGCTTTTTACTCTGATGTATAGTAACGCGTATTATGACAGTAATTAATTATAATCCCTATTACCTATTTTATAAAACCATGGCAATGCTAATTTGTTGGAACCACGGATACATTAAAAAATAATGTAAATAACAACATTATAATGTTTAATAACGCACTTAATAACTTTACAGTTCGAAAGAAAACATTAACATTGCAAGAAAAAATTGCCAAGGCCCAAGAAAAGGTAAGGCAGCGAGCAGAACAGCGAATACAGCAATATAATAACGATTTACTCAATCAACAGAGTGGTAAAGGTCTTGAAGTTAATGTTTCTCCAATTCAAGATAATACGCCACCGATTCTTCCACAAGAACCTACAGCAGATTACGCTTCTAAAGCACCTATTCAGAATGAACAAGAATTGGTTAAATCATCAGAGGTGAAATTATCACATGAGTTGAGTACACCGAGTGGAGATCCTCAACCCCACGATATTAAAGAGATTGCAATAAAAGATAAGGTGGAATTAAAAAAAGATATCGAAACTGAATCTATGGATACGAAGTACGAGTCAAAAAAAAACATTAATTTAGCAGCAAGTGATAGTGTACTTACCAAAGATTTGACTACGGAATCTTCTAATAAAACAAGTGATAGTGCAATTACCCAAGATTTTACTACGGAATCGTCTAATAAAACAAGTGATAGTGCACTAACCCAAGATTTGACTACGGAATCTTCTAATAAAACAAGTGATAGTGCACTTACCCAAGATTTGACTACGGATTCTTCTAATAAAACTAGTGATAGTGCACTTACCCATGATTTGACTACGGAATCTTCTAATAAAACAAGTGATAGTGCACTCGCCCAAGATTTGATTTTAAACGAATTACCTAAGGCAGATACTTTTTCTACTAAAGTAGAAATGTTAGATAATTTATGTGCGCCTATGGTAGATGATCAAATAACGCACGGTGGGATACCTTTAAAGGAAGATCAAACATTTGTAGCAGAAGCTAGTGTTTTGCAGGAGTTTCATAAGGTCGCTCCTGATACTGAACACAATTTATCAAACCCAATCAATTCCATAAACACAAACCAAGTTTGCGGACTAGTTGATAACATTACTACTATTTTGACAGAAACTGAAAAGATTACTGATAATGATATAAATGATCAAAACTCACTTACACATGCAGTAAATGTAATTTCTAACGACATTATCGACACTCAATGTGATATTATAAATTTGCCACTTAATAAAGAAGAATCCGAACAGTCCAATGATACTGAAAGCATACAAGATTTTGTTGATCCGGATATTACGAACCGGTCAAATATACATAACGTCGAACTGACGACTAACAGTGATGATACTGTAAACGAAAAAGAAGATCCTCAGGAAACAAGCACATTTGATATTTCTTTTAAAGAATCACCTACTGTGGAACTCCAAGATCCACAAATAAATTCAGACATGCTGGAATCACTAGTAGAAACAAACAGTGATAGTGACATTATGACACTTATTACACAGGAATCCATAGATGATGAGCTAAAGGAACATAATGGTTTTAAACATGATACTAATTCTGAATTGCCGGAAGGTAAAAAGCAGAATTCTGAATCAAACGGGGAAATTTTGATGCGCGAGGAGCTTCAAGAGGACACTCAAAATCAAATTAATAATATTGATTTGATTAATAACAACAATAAAGAAACTACTCAAATAGATAACCGTAGTCATGAATACGTATCAACAATTTTGGGTGAAACTCCCCAAATTCATAATCAAGATAGTAATATGGACTTAGAAACAGCTGCAATAACCATACAGAAAGTTTTTCGGACGTTTCTTTTTAAAAGCAGAGCCTCTACATTCGACGACACAGTAAACGATGAAACAATATTTTTAAATGAAGTTGACAAAATTAAGGTAGGTTTAAAATCTGATTCATATTGTTTTTCAGCTAACGTACAAAACCTAAAAATGAATTTTGTCTTCTAGGAAGACTGTGACTTTCCCACTGCAGGTACTTTGAACAAAGGAAGACCCCATGGAATTACAAGAATGGATACAGTATTACAAACGGTAAACGAGGAAAAGTCTCTTTCCTTATCTACTGATGACTCTTCTACGCTGTCCAGTGCCGCGACTGTCATTCAAGCCCATGTTAGGGGTTTCTTGGTTAGAAATAAACTTAATTCAAATAAAACTATTTCTACTAATTCTTTAGCTGCTAGTAATTCCAACGAACCATCTTTGACGTCGCTAGAAATGGACAATGAACAAAATAAGAATAAAACAGTTTTGAATATTCATATTGTTCCCGAAGGAGGTAATTATTTAAGCAGAGATGAAAGTTTAATCACTTCAATGGACTTGTCTCTAGACAGTAGTCCGCCGTCATCTATCAACTTGCACCCTTTGGGTTATGACAAAAGTGAAAGACGGAAGCAGTTAAAACGCGAGGATGCTATACAGTCTGTATCCCCACCAAGTAATAACAGTGGTAAATTAAGCGAAGATGTGGATTCCGTGAAAGAATTACCACTAAATGATCATGAAATAACTGAAGAGTATCAAGCAGAAAACAATGATGTCGCAAAAGATGATTTGAAAGTAGGTACATGCGTAGAAGAAGATAAGAAAGTTCTTGTTGAAAATATGGCATTAGGGAAAATTGTCACAGATAATGAAAATCCAGTAGTGAAACAAGATGAATATGTAGAAAAATCGAATTCTGATGAAATGGATGTTGTAAGTCCATTCATTTTAAATGAAGAGAATAATTTGGCGGATCATAAACTAATCCATTCCGGAGAGTTCCACGACGCCGTGCTCCCTACCCAGGTGTCGCGCAGTGACACTTCAGTCACCAGTGGTGAGTGAAGACATCTATTATCAGGTGATAATTATTTTCGTTCTATCAAGGCCATCGCATGAACTGCTATTCGGTAAATCGATGCCGCTTGCCTTGTAACGTAGATAGTGATCAGTAGCACAAGTTGTATAATGTAGTACAAGCATCGCCTTTACGCATTTATACGGTAAAATAAAACAAATTAACGAATACAAAAATTCCACGTTAGTACACCTAAAACAAAAGCAGAGTAGAGGTAGTACTAGTTGAGTAATTAGGCTATTGTTTTCATAGAGAGTTAAGCATTTTTGTAAATACGTAAATCCCCGCATATTTTGGTAACAATGTTTCGGAACATTGGTGCTACGGCTACGGGTGCGCTGTCAAAGGAAAAATACGTCAAAGCCTTGGTCAAATTCTAGTGCATGTAAGAAAAAAAAAAATGACCGAAATCAAACTGGCCTCACGATACAAATCCGCGCCGAGAACTAAAATATACAGAACTAAAATTACAGGAAAGGGGTATTGTGCGGAAGATGAAACACATTTGCTGGTTAGGTTATACTTTAGTGTTACCATTTCGTTTTCGGCTTTGATTGATAAGAACTGCCTACGCAGTAGTACATTTAGTTACTCACTAAATGAATTGAGATATTTTCTATGTTTTCATGAACTGAGTTATAATAAACTATGATTACTTATCTGCTACAAATTGAATGCAAGGCTATAAAAGCTCAAAAGGCTTCACCGTGTTTATGGTTCCATTATATATTTCTGTTTTAATATAAATAATACTCATAATTGTAATTTTCTTTTCAGAATTCAAGAACGTACTGGTGTATTTCTTGCTTTGGAATCACTCTTAGTGCTATCTGTTGTAGTCGATTAACACCAAATTGTTGTCACCGATGTTGTGACCAATAAAAAATATAAAATCTAATAAAGCACCATAAGTATATAATGTATTATTCCATTTATTATTTATCTATACCTAGTTAGGTATATGTAAGTTACATTTTAAATATTAAAATAAAAACATTTAAGAATGTAAAAAAAAGCAGTAGCCCACCTGGTATCGGGAACAGGGTCCGAGCTACCGGCGCGTGGCGGTCAGAGGTCCAAAGAGAGAAACCTGACAATGCGGGCCGTATCCAAAAGTACTGCCTTCTGAATCAAGCCCTGACCCAGGCACCTAACGAGAGCCTCCTTAGATGTTGATCGAGGCTCGGCAATTAAGCCATTGACTGTAACAACTATCGGCACAATGATCGCTGAGATACTTGATCTGCTTATCTTTCTCGGCTTTCACGAGGTTCACGTCATGCGGGACTGCTATGTCAATAATCACTGCACGCCTCTCCAATCCATCTACCACCACTACTCGCTTATTCGCTACATCAGGCTGTCAGTGATGATAGATCGATCCCAATACAACATGATATTGCCATTGTAGCGACATCTATCGCACATGCCACGTACTACTAACTGCCGATTCTTAGATCGCGCAAGCAGAGTTCTCCGCGGACCGCGACATTAGCATGTAAACAAAATCCCGACAACAACCGTCGGGCAGTAGCCCACCAGACACAACACCCGTCTGGTGTGTGCGTTACCCCAGCAAAATAATGTCGAAAATAGTAATTTAAATGTTACAGGCAATTAGTTGTCCAGCTTCTGTAATTTTTGCGCACATTTTTAAATTTGTTGCACATATAGATTTTGAGTTATTCCACAAAAACATTTCCTGCTGGTGTAACGTTACCGCAGCCAGACATTTTCGTTTTTAATGGGAATATTGAAATAAATATTAGCCATATAATTAGTAGTCTAGACGAGGTAAATGTTGCAACTTATTTTGTATTTGTTCTTCCTTCGACTGCGATGTTATTCAAGATTTTGCTGGAGTAACGTTTGTGGTTTTGCTGGTTCTCTGAAACGGATAAGCAGGTTCTTATCATCTTTTTTACATGACTTCTTAAGAATTAGTTTGAATTAGTTGGGTAATGAAAAACAAAATTAATGCACCATTCAAAGATTATTTAATGAAATATAAAAACACTTCAATAGGTCCTAAGACTTTGAATAAGAGCTCGAAAGACTTACTTTAAACGTTATTTTGTAGTTTGTATCTGTCTTCAAATGTATGTGAAGTTTCATTAGTCTGCTGTTAGTAATAAACAAATTATGATGAAATTCAGTTCTCCACTTTGACGGTCATAATGCGCGCTTAGTTATTTAACCTCCGATAACGCTGTATGTGAATATATAAACTAAATGATATATCAATAATTAGTTACTTAGTTCAGTTATATTCCTGTAAAGTTTCAGCGTAGTACCTACATACAATAATTAACGAGATAATAAACTAAAAGCCATTAGGAAGCGCAACACCGTGATAACCCGACCATATTAAGGTGGTTACAAAAAAGCGACCGCGCAGTACATTATGCTACCTTCTTAAATGTTTAGTATAATACACCTTACAAGTTCGGTACAGACGCGTACACTGTTCAATATTCGATGCGATTATGAAATAATTTAAGTCACTTTTAGAATACAACTCTCCGTATTTAGCTAGGAAAAAATATTGTGATATTTGTAATTAGACTATAAAACAGTGGGGCTTACTGTAAGCACTTTACTACTTACATTGTGATGTTATTTTATATTACCATCACTCGGTGATTTTTAAACGATATATGTAAGTATTAGTAGGCATAGGTAAACTTAAATCTGAACTTAAAACATTTATTCTATATCTGTAATTTTCTGCGATGGTTTTAAATCTTAATTTATATTTTAAAAGTGAAAATTTGTATTACTAAAGACAAAGTGTAAACTAAAATTTAAAAAGTAATGGAAAATGCCTTAAGAACAGTATTGCTACCTGTGATTGTTTTAAAGTTTTATCAATATTTTGAAAGTTTTATTGAAATGATTATTTTACCTGTAAATAAAATTTCATAACACAAATTCAAAACACTTGTATACACATCCGTAGGTACTGAACTTGTGAACCTATCCTACATATTTAAGAAGGTAGCATAATGTACTGCGCGGTCGCTTTTTTGTAACCACCTTAGTATGGTCGGGTTATCACGGTGTTGCGCTTCCTAGTGGCTTTTATTTTATTATCTCGTTAATTATTGTATGTACTACGCTGAAATTTTACAGGAAAATAACTGAACTAAGTAACTAATTATTGATATATCATTTAGTGTATATATTCACATACAGGGTTATCGGAGGCAAAATAACTAAGCGCGCATTATGACTTATGACCGTCAAAGTGGAGAACTGAATTTCATCATAATTTGTTTATTACTAACAGGAGACTAATGAAACTTCACATACATTTGAAGACAGATACAAACTACAAAATAACGTTTAAAGTAAGTCTTTCGAGCTCTTATTCAAAGTCTTAGGACCTATTGAAGTGTTTTTATATTTCATTAAATAATCTTTGAATGGTGCATTAATTTTGTTTTTTTATTACCCAACTAATTCAAACTAATTCTTAAGAAGTCATGTAAAAAAGATGATAAGAATCTGCTTATCCGTTTCAGAGATCCAGCAAAACCACAAACGTTACTCCAGCAAAATCTTGAATAACATCGCAGTCGAAGGAAGAACAAATACAAAATAAGTTGCAACATTTACCTCGTCTAGACTACTAATTATATGGCTAATATTTATTTCAATATTCCCATTATAAAAGAAAATGTTTGGCTGCAGTAACGTTACCCCAGCAGGAAATGTTTTTGTGGAATAACTCAAAATCTATATGTGCAACAAATTTAAAAATGTGCGCAACAATTACAGAAGCTGGACAACTAATTGCCTGTAACATTTAAATTACTATTTTCGACATTATTTTGCTGGGGTAACGCACACCCGTCTGGTTGGAGGTTCCTCCCTTTTCTACGGAGGATGATGAACTTTACACTCTGATCCTCATACCTCTAAATACATGTAAGTAGTACAGTACTTCCGATTACACAAGCCTGTGTTTAAGAGCAAGTTGCTGGTGCATAATCCTGGCTACAAGGTTGTGTCTATGTAAATAGTCTCCGTTAGCGAGACGGGAGCACCCTGAGATAATGTGTTGGATTGATTCTTCCGGTCGCGTGGCATGCTCCAAAATGTCAACCGTGCCGTCCTTCACTTCCTCCGGTAGTTGTTCGTCATCATAACTTCGTCCACAATCGCACAGACCAATCCTTCGGTTTCCCAAAAGAGGTCCGAATCGCAGCCAGGATACGGACGCCAAGAAGTCTACATCAGGCCCATGAAGGGCCCGGTAGAAGCGCCCGTAAAGCTCCCTGCGGTCATTAGTACAAAGTACTACAGGTTTGAACCAGTACTCGTTCGCTAAGGAGAGGGGGTGCGCGTACCTTATTCCCGCCTGACAAAAGGCTTGAATACTTTCTTCAGACAGCCAAAGAAGCGCTCCTTCAACGACTGCTTCATGTCAGCAGCATTGATGCCCAATGCTTCCGCCATACTCAAATATTTATAAGTAGGTCTCAGTTGAAGAGAGGGATCTAAGGTTTATGGACTCCGAGAGTTGAACTCCCTCAGATTCCACAATCTCTTCTTGCTTTACATGCATGACCACACCAGCACACATTTGTCCACACCAAATTCCTTTCTTCTGTTACTTTCAGTAGCTTCATCAGCTGTAAACTGTTGGGGTTAAGTCATCCATGTAAAGAAAGTGAGATATTACCTGACCTCCTCTCTTTAACCGACAGCTTAGGCTCAGTGCCGGTCCGAGGATAGTTTTAGGATGGAGCGAGATCCAATTACGACGCCCCGTGTTTTTTATTTCGGAGTAGCATCTCGCAGGCCAACCTTCCTAGGTTGCGGTTGCTGGCTTCTTAACCAGATTTTCCTGTTGCTCCAGCCAGGGCAAAAACTTAAAAACTAAGCGACTACACGATAAGAGCACCCCCTGTGAGGTACGGATTCCGGTTTAGGGCATCGCTGGGAGAGGGCAGCATAGGGACAATCAGGATCGGATCTCGATTATTTAGGGACGAATTTAAAGCTACAGGCTCAACGGCGCGGGCTAGCACGAGCAAGGGCCCGACCCGTGCTCGTGCGGACATGGGTCATGGGGACATACAGGGCCGGCGCCGGCGAGGACGGAATGACGGTACTCTGTTTTGAGTTATTCCCACACACCCCCGAATGGTCTGCCCCCGTGGTGGTGGATGGGAAATTTTCCCAGGCTGCCCCCGAATTTATATCCTAAGTTTAAAAATGGTGGCAGTTGGGAAAACATATTAAAGAAACTAAAAAAAATGGTAAAAAAAGTCCCATTAACCACCGAGCAGACCATTTGGGGGTCAGCATCATCATCATCAGCCAGAAGAATTCCACTGTTGAACAAAGGTCTCCCCCTTAGAACGCTACAACTAGCGGAAACCTGCCGCTTGCATCCACCGATTACCCGCGACCTTAACGATGTCGGTCCATCTGGTCGGAGGCCCACCAACGCTGCGTCTTCCGGTTCGTGGTCGCCACTCGAGAACCTTTCTTCCCCATCGGTTACCGGTTCTTCGAACGATGTGGCCTGCCTATTGCCACTTCAACGTGCAAATTTTGAGAGCTATGTCGGTGACCTTAGTTCTTAGGCGGAATTCCTCGTTCCGCATTTTATCGCGCAAAGAAACGCTCTGTAGCCACCATGCATCACAGCACGTTGCCACGTTTGACATTTCTGAATAAAGAAACATTGAAGCAACCAGCTCTGAGAAGAACTATAACGTTTTGACATTTCTTGTAAAAGTAACAAAGAATAGTTCTGAAAAGAACTTGTTACGTTTCTTCGACAATCTGCGAAGAAACAGGAGCACCACGGTCGTCCAGCTTCGGGTCGCGGCGTCTTGCATCGCCGCGCCCAAACAATTACCGGTCAAATGCTGTAACATTACCTACATGCTCAACATTGCCTACATTCTAAAAAGTTAAATTATTGCCGCTGAGAAATGTTTTTGCTGTGTATGGTATTACTAAAAGCAAGTCTGCTATCTATATGGCAAAAAAACATTTCTTAGCGGCAATAATTTAACTTTTTAGAATGTAGGCAATAATAATAATAATAATAACCGTATCAGACGGTACAAGCGGCGAGTGGAGCGGTACACTCAGAATCGCATATTCCAGAGTGATGAGAGGTGGGTGTATAGGACTTGGGAGCGACCGGACCAAGGTGTGACTGATACGCACCTGCCGGATGATGATGCTATGTGTTCGTTTTGGCGCAGCACTGGTCGGTGCCTGTTAGTCACACTGAGGGCGATTGGGCTCGGAGATTGAGCGAGCGTGTGATCCAATACCAGAAATGGGGGCAATTCGGCCCCCAAGACGTAGCTCGTGCAGTTCGTCCGTTGCCTAATTGGAAATCTCCAGGACCGGATGGGCTGCATAATTTCTGGATTAAATGGTTCCAGAGATCACACGTTCGCTTGGCGTCCCAGTTCCAATCAGCCTTAGAGTCAGGATCGTTGCCCCAATTCCTAACAACTGGAATAACCCACCTGCTCCATAAATCAGGTAGTACTACGGAACCCAAAAATTATAGGCCGATCACTTGTCTACCAACGGTCTATAAAGTTCTTACATCCATTTTGAGAGCTAAAATTAACGAACATATTGACAAAAATTCTACCGTAAAATGGGGTGAATAGAAATCGCGGGGTGAATAGAAAAAAATCTGGGAGTCTAATGTTGTTTTCTCTAATTTCTCTATAGTCTGTTATCGTATATTTATTCCTACTTTTTATTAAACGGCAACATTTTTCCATTATTCTGGCTACTCCAAAATTTACGTCAAGTTCCATTACTTAAAGAAAAAAAGCGGTTAAAGTGACGTCTGCGTATGCTAGTGATTTTAGCCTGTGTAAAACTTTTATCAAACGTAAAGTTCTTCAGTTAATTGGATAGTAAAGTTTCTCATCTCTTAGAGGTACAAAGATGAGAAGATATATTTAATGATTTGGTTTGTATTTCTAGTAAAATCTGGACACTGATACTTTTTCCTATAATTGAGGTGAATAGATACGAGTGGGGGGGTGAAAAGAAACGCCTTTAGGGGTCAATAGATACGAAGAAAGGGGTGAATAGGTACGAGTGAGGGGTTAATAGAAACGAAAAGGAGGTCAATAGAAACATAATTTTTCAGGGTTGTCAATCGAGAACTATCACATCACATACTCTAAAAAATATTTTTTACGTGATTGTCAAATAAAATGTGTAATTTTCTATCCTCATCGACTTTGGTCAAATTATTTTAATATTTACTCGACTTCCGATATAAATATTCCTTTTTTTAATTGTTACTGTAGTTCTTAATCCAACTTTATTATTTCTATAATAAACGTTGCTTTAACAGCCCTAGCATTTCTCTATTCACCCCTCTCTCGTATCTTTTGACCCCAGTTTCCAGGTAAATAGAAAACAAGGAGTTTTTTGGGTATTTCTCAAAGAATAATAAAAAAATCACATTCTATCAGAAACTAGGTTGTGAAACAGCACAAGACTCCCATAATAAAAACGACTCTAACCCCATTGAGATAGGTATTGTATTAAAATTTTAGGTTTGAAAGTTGAAACTGTTCCTATTCACCCCGTTTTACGGTATCATGTCTGCCTCTCAAAATGGATGTAGGAACGGGTCTCGTGGTACCAAGGAGCTACTCCTCATTGATATGGCCATTAACCAGCAGGTTCGTCGTTCCCGAAGGGATCTGTCGACATGTTGGATAGACTATAAGAAGGCCTATGATTCTGTGCCACATACATGGCTCATGAGGGTGTTGGAGTTGTATAAAGTTAATACAATACCTTGTAGCGGTAGCGCGACTTCCGCGCGCCGCCATCCTGAAAGCATACACATGCGTCCTTCCGCCACGGAGCGCGAACGCAGACTAAAGCGCCCCTTAGAAGCGCGGGATATTTATGGTTTGACCCGCGGAGTGAATCGCGACCGCGATCGATCTAAATACTTCGGAATCCTGCGCTCTGATTGGTTGTACATATTTTAGCATTTAGGTATATCACTACGCATAGGTTTAAGTTTGTAACATAATAGGGCTCATTTTATTTTAATAAATCATTCCATTTTCTACACTCGCTCGGTGTTGTCATTTACCCATAAACTTTATACTAGAGGACACTCTCCTCTAAATTGGTGACCCGACAATCCTGAATCAAGACGCCTACCTTCAGATACTTCTAATAGTGAAGAACCGTCGAGATCAAGTGAAACAGCATCATGTCAAGGGATAATGCCGAAGATTTCTGTGACGCCCAAGGAACCGTGACAGCGAAGAGCGACGTGGCTACGGTATCATTACCAGCACGAATACCACCTTTTTGGCGCCAAAACCCCCGTCTCTGGTTCGCTCAATTTGAAGCCGCCATCGCCGCTAGTAAAATCGGAGAAGAACAGAGATTCAACCTCGTCGTCACACAGCTGGGCTACAACGATTTAGAACAGATTGGCGATATCATCCTCAATCCACCTAGTTCTGGCAAGTACACCGCACTCAAGAACAGGCTGATATCAACATACCAGGAATCAGACCATCGCCAGCTACAGAAATTACTCGGCGGCCTCGAACTCGGCGACCAGAAACCTACCCAGCTACTCCGTAAGATGCGTGATTTGAGCGGGAAACTCCTAACAGATGAAGCACTCCAAGTCATGTGGCTCAACCAGCTGCCCACGCAAGTCCGGGCCGTGCTTTCTGTGAACACCGAATCCACGCTCGAGATACTAGCTGCAATGGCCGACAAAATGATGGAGCACTTCGAGCCAGCATCAGTCGCCGCAGTCTCCACCGCAACCACGTCAAGTCAACGCGAAAGCCAACAAAATGCTGCATCCATGACGAACCTACAAGTCGATTTGTTATCAAAACAAATCGAAAAATTATCACTCGAGATCGCTGACCTACGCACGAGTCAACAACAGCGCGCGGCGTACCCCCGCCGCCCTCGCCCCCGTTCCCGCCACCAGTCCGCGTCGCGGCAACGCAGCGGTTCGCGCCAAAATTCCCGCGCGCCAAGCAAGCCGGGCGACGCTGATTGGCTGTGTTGGTATCACCACCGATTCGGAGAAGAAGCTCGCAGGTGTGAGTCCCCGTGTTCAACAAAGAAGCGGGAAAACTAGAACATACATCGACTGTGGCGGGAGTCGATGTTAATCAACGAAGCCACCGCCTATGCATCACCGACATTAACAACAGAGAGAAGTTTCTTGTCGACACCGGAGCCGACATATCTGTGTTAGCAGCAAGAAACAAACAATATTTGAAGCCGACAGAAAACACCTACAAATTATTCGCAGCGAACGGCACAGAAATATGTACCTACGGAGAGCGTACACTCGAGCTCAACTTAGGTGTACGTAGAAAATTCAGATGGACATTCGTCGTCGCTGACGTAAAGACATCGATACTGGGCGCAGATTTTCTAGTAAATCACAAATTACTAGTCGACTTACATCACCGAAGACTAATCGACCGCGTTACCGATCTCAGCGTTAACGCCGTCCAAGTACAGTCAACTGAAGAAACCGTCTACATAATCGACCGTAACCACGCCTATCATGACATCCTGAAGAAGTATCCAGACATTCTGCGACCCATGTCACTCAAGACTCCGGCTAAACACGACGTAACACACCGCATAGAAACAACAGGACAACCTATTTACTCGAGGCCACGCCCCCTTCCTCCGAACAAATACAACGCCGCAAAACTCGAATTCGAAAAGATGATGGAGATGGGTATCTGCAAACCTTCGAAGAGTCCATGGGCCAGTCCACTACACGTCGTCAAGAAAAAAGATGGTTCACTACGTGTATGCGGCGATTACCGAAGACTTAACGCCGTGACTGTACCCGACCGCTATCCAATTCCGAGAATTCAAGACTTTACGTACCAACTACACGGGAAAAAAGTCTTTTCAAAACTGGACATGAAGATGGCATATTTTTCTATACCAATCGATGAAAAAGACGCTGCAAAGACCGCCATTATAACACCATTCGGTCTCTTCGAGTTTAACTGCATGACGTTTGGCCTACGCAACTCAGGTCAAACGTTTCAACGTTTCATGCACGAAGTATTACGTGGACTCGATGACATAGTATTTTGTTTCGTCGACGATTTACTTGTTTACTCTACGAATGAAGAAGAACACCAGCGCCACCTACATCAAGTGCTTGAACGATTGAACAACTATGGTGTCACACTCAACATCGATAAGTGTGAATTCGGCACGAACAAAATACAATTTCTCGGATACGAAGTCACGCAAGACGGAATCAAACCCACTGAAGATCGCATTCAAGCAATAATCACCTATCCGAAACCAACTACAATACAAGAACTCAGAAGATTTTTAGGCATGATCAACTTTTACCGCAGCTGCCTACCTCATCAAGCCGAACATCAAAACCTACTAAACAAGTACCTACACAATAGCAAAAAGAACGACAAATCACCAATCGCCTGGACGCCTGAAGCCGAACAAGCCTTCGAACAATGCCGCCAAAGCATACTCGAGGCGACCGTTCTGACGCATCCAATACAAAACGCTCCGCTTTGTTTACTTACCGACGCATCTGATACTAGTCTCGGCGCCGTACTTCAACAGAAGGTTGACAACGTGTGGAAACCACTCGCCTACTACTCCAAGACAATGAGCGAGACGCAGCGAAGATACAGTGTGTACGACCGCGAACTACTTGCGATGTACACAGCTGTTAAGAATTTACGTCGACTGATAGAGGGCAATGACCTCACGATCTGCACCGATCACAAACCTCTAACGTACGCGCTTACAAGAACGCCGAGCAGTACCGACACACCAAGAAGAGAGCGACAACTTCACTACATAAGTCAATTCTGCACAAACATCAAGTACATTCATGGCGATAAAAACGAAGCAGCTGACGCGTTATCACGGATATCAGAAGTCGAACTACTGAACTCAACTATCGACTACAACAAACTCGTTCAAGAATATGAAAACGATGCTGAGTTACAAGCTTGCCTGAAGAACCCCAAACTCAACTTTACCCGACTGACTATGCCCGGAGTTCAACGACCTATACTATGCGAAACATCTACAGCGAACATTCGACCTTATTTACCATCAACTTATCGTCTTGCCGCCTTCAAAGCGCAACATGAATTAAGTCATCCCGGAGTTCGAACATCAAGAAAAATCATAGCAACGAAGTACTTCTGGCCTTCTATGAACCGGGACATAGCTACATGGGCAAGGGCCTGCATCGGGTGTCAGCGCGCTAAAGTTCATCGACACGTGAAAAGCCCACTCGGTGAATTCCAAGAATCTACTAGGTTCGCGCATACTCATCTGGACCTCGTCGGGCCACTGCCGCTATCTAATGACTATAGATACCTAGTCACGATGATCGACCGCTGCACCAAATGGCCCGAGGCGATACCTACGCGTGACATCACTTCTGAAACAGTAGCGAAAGCTGTGTACGACGGATGGATATCGCGATTCGGCTGCCCGCTACGTATTACTACGGACCAAGGACGACAGTTTGAGTCTGCACTGTTTACGTCGCTGATGAAGAAGTTTGGTGTCACTCGCATTCGGACCACTGCATTTCACCCACAGGCGAATGGTCAAGTCGAGCGATGGCACCGAACACTAAAGTCCGCGTTGATGGCGCGATCGGCCTCAACACGCTGGAGTGAAGAATTACCCACAGTTCTCCTAGGACTTCGCACCGCACTTAATGAGAACACCTCCGTCAGCCCGGCCCAGATGACATACGGTACAACAATACGCATCCCGTCTGATTTCTTCGTGCCTACAACGCCGAATATCGAAGACGCCGAGTTTGTTCGCCAGCTGACTGAAACAATGTCGTCGTTGTCGCCTGTGAGAAGAACGCACTCAACGAACGCGAACACATTCGTGTACAAAGATCTCGCAACCTGTACACATGTGTTTCTGCGCAACGACACCGTGCGCAGACCGCTCACGCCACCCTACGACGGCCCGTTTGAAGTACTACACCGCAGCGAAGATGGAAAACTATTCACACTGCAACTACCGTTACGTACCACCGTTGTGTCAGTCGACAGATTAAAACCAGCACATCTATACAACGAAGACAACAGTGACAACACACAGACTACAGTAACGCCACGCTCGTCGCCGCCGTCGCCACCGCCGCCGGCACCGACAGCGTCAGCAACACCGCCACCGATCGCACCGATGTCGACTCAAGCTAACTCCAACTCCAACTCATCAGCTGCACTTCATCCATCGAGTTCAACGCGCAACAACACCTACGTCACAAGATCCGGCCGCAGAGTGAAAAATAACGTACGCTTCGCTTGAGGGGGAGCTATGTAGCGGTAGCGCGACTTCCGCGCGCCGCCATCCTGAAAGCATACACATGCGTCCTTCCGCCACGGAGCGCGAACGCAGACTAAAGCGCCCCTTAGAAGCGCGGGATATTTATGGTTTGACCCGCGGAGTGAATCGCGACCGCGATCGATCTAAATACTTCGGAATCCTGCGCTCTGATTGGTTGTACATATTTTAGCATTTAGGTATATCACTACGCATAGGTTTAAGTTTGTAATATAATAGGGCTCATTTTATTTTAATAAATCATTCCATTTTCTACACTCGCTCGGTGTTGTCATTTACCCATAAACTTTATACTAGAGGACACTCGCCTCTAAAACCTTCCTGATGTCGTGTATGGGGCAATGGAGGACGGCCCTTCGCTATCCAAGATGTCGGCAAATCCGAGAGAATAGCGAACCGATAAGGATCGAGCGAGGTATATTTCAGGGCGATAGTCTGAGTCCACTGTGGTTTTGTTTGGCCTTGAACCCTCTAAGCACGTTGCTGGAGGGTTCAGGTTTGGGCTATCGGTTAAGAAGAGGAGGTCAGGTTATATCTCACCTCCTTTACATGGATGATCTGAAACTCTTTGCCCCCAACAGTTTGCGACTGATGGAGCTACTGAAAGTAACAGAAACTTTCAGTAGTGCCATCAGGATGGAATTTGGTGTGGACAAATGTGCAGTCATGCATGTGAAGCGAGGGGAGATTATGGAATCCGTGGGAACCCAACTCTCGGATTCCATACGCCTTAGATCCCTCTCCTCAACCGAAACCTACAAGTACTTGGGTATGTCGGAAGCGTTAGGCATCAATGCTGCCGACATGAAACAATCTTTGAAGGAGCGCTTCTTTGGCCGCCTGAATAAAGTGTTAAATAGTTTTTTATCAGGCGGAAACAAGGTGCGCGCCTTCAACGGGTGGGTCATGCCGGTTTTGATGTACTCTTTCGGCATACTCAAGTGGACTCAGACGGAACTTGACGCCCTGGATAGGAGGGTCCGTACATTGCTGACCGCAAATCGGATGCATCACCCACGGTCATCGGTAATGAGACTGTATATCCCACGGAAGTGCGGAGGCCGAGGCTTTCTTAATGCTAAGTCCCTGCACAACCGTGAGGTATGCAGTCTCAGGGAGTACTTCCTTAAAACCGACGTGGGGATGCACCGAGATGTGGTCTCAGTGGACAAGGGCCTCACCCCGCTCTTCTTAGCGAACGAGAACTGGCGCAAACCTGTAGTATTCGATACTAATGACCGCAAGGAGGTATGGCAGAGCAAGGAGCTTCACGGGCGCTTCTACCGGGCCCTACATGGGCCTGATGTAGATTTCTTGGCGTCCGTATCCTGGCTGCGTTTTGGTGACCTGTTTGGGGAAACCGAAGGTTTTGTCTGTGCCATTATGGATGAAGTTATGATGACGAACAACTACCGGAGGTATATTGTGAAGGACGGCACGGTTGACATTTGTCGGGCATGCCACCGGCCGGGTGAACCAATCCGACACATTATCTCTGGGTGCTCTCGTCTAGCTAACGGAGACTACTTGCATAGACACAACCTTGTAGCTAGGATTATCCACCAGCAACTTGCTCTAAAGTACAGGCTTGTGGAGTCGGAAGTACCGTACTACAGGTATGTGCCCGACTCAGTTCTCGAAAATGGCAATATCACGTTGTATTGGGAACGATCTATCATCACTGATAGGACTATTATTGCCAATAAACCTGATATAGTGGTGATAGATCGATTAGAGCGTCGCGCAATGATTGTTGATATAGCGGTTCCGCATGACGAGAACCTCGTGAAAACCGAGAAAGATAAACAAATTAAGTATCTTGACTTGGCTCGCGAGATTGTCGACATGTGGGATGTGAATACAGCAGTCATTGTGCCGATAGTCGTTACGGCCAATGGACTCATTTCTAAGAGCCTCGACCAACACCTAAGGAGGCTCTCGTTAGGCAGCTGGATCAAGGGCTTGATACAGAAAGCGGTACTCCTGGACACGGCGCGTATAGTCAGGAGATTCCTCTCTCAGGAGCCCTGACCACCGGTAGCTTGGACCCTATTCCCGATACCGGTGGGCCGTGGGCTACTATTTTTTATATTTTTAAATGTTTTTTTTATTTTGTTTTACTAATATTGGAAAATATAATGAAATATGTAAATAAATGAAAATAATAATAATAATAATACGCGCTACATTTACTTGGCTCCGGCCCATAAATGCAGTTGAACCAGCCAAAGAGCTGAGAACAAACAAGACAACCATAATAATAATAATCTTTATTCATGAACATGAGACAACCATACAGAGTAACTTAATAATAACTACAGAATAGATTAAAAAAAAATCGTATAAAGTTACTTTTACAATAAGATTTTGGCTAGTCAACAGCTGGAAAATGTAGAATGGTGGACTGTGGAATGGGATGGTTGTCTTTGGACTAATTCGCCCTATCCCCTCGTACTAGTATAAAACTGTATCACGAGCGGATAGTCTTCCTCCTCAACCTCAGAACAACAAATTCGCACAAGGTTCCAGTTACAAGTCACAAAGCTAAACAGATTGATTACATACAAATAGGTGATAAATTATAGCAATGTTACAGCATTTGACGGTACCTACACAGATATTCACACAACGGCGGCCGCCTCGAAATGGAAGTGAGTGCGTACCGCCAGGCGTATATTATTATGCCTTCGACCGCGCGCCGCGCGAGTGCGCGAAAACTCACGCGTGCCCCCTCGCGGCATTCACGTGACAACAGTGCGCTGTGATGTGATTGGTTGAAAGTACTTTGTTCTTATTGGATATAGTTTTGTAAGTTACCAATAACTACCGGTAAGGTTGGAACATGGGCATTCGACATAATTTTCGTCTGTCCATATTAATTCTAAGACCCACCTGTTGAGAAACGTTACAGAGGTCCCTTAGCATAGTGTTAATATCCTCCATCGACACAGCCATAATGACTTTATCATCGGCAAAACGAAGGTGAGTGATGTGTTCGCCATTGATGTTGATGCCAAATCCGTCCCAGTCCAAGAGCTTAAAAACGTACTCCAATGCGACAGGCAGGAGATGTTGGAGACTATAGACGTGGATCCATCGGGGCCCATACTGAGCGTTTCGAGAGAAATCGATCGGGATCGCGGCGCATCCACTTACGGAAAGTCTACAACCGAGCTGCTGGAGGCGATAGTCGCAGCTCTCTTCCCGGCAAGAGTAAAGCACAGTCCTCCGGCAATAGCTATGCCTACAGCCACATTCTGCAGAATAAAACTCCATCAGCGTCTCAGGCAGGGGTGACACAGGCAGAGATGGGGGTGGCCATGATGCGGCTCCGGGCGAAGAGCGTGGTTCCAGGGCCCGACTGGGTAAATAGTGTGGTAACTGGTACTGTGGTACCAACTAGGCTGTCAGTATTTAACTATACTTCGACTTTAAATTCTATTCAGTAACTTGATTGACAGTTGACAGTTCAAAGAATAATAATGCTACCATACTAAAACCAATTGTAGGTATTGGGATAGTGTATGACTTTGAATGGTAAAAATGGTTAAATTTAAATAAAACTAAATATTCGTACCTATGTAAGATGTTGAATATGTGGACAGTTAATAATTGTTAGGTAATAAAAGTAGTTTTCTTTCATTTTTTTTCTAATAGAAACAAAATAAAAATCATGTTATTAAACTTTTTTAACTTTTGTCATTATTAATGTGTATCGTCATTTCGTGTTTTAATGAAATGTTATTAAAAAAAAAATGTTTGCATAAAGGAAGCCAGCACCTCAAGTTATTCCAAACTGTCAAATTTTTCAATTGAACATGAACCTTATTCTTTTGTAATAAAGTTGAAAAACTGTCAAATAAATTTGACAGATTGGGGTAGCTTGATGTGCTGGCCTTTGCAATTTGTAAGAAGTCCAACTGCAGGGCTTCTTACTGGTACCGGGTTGTGGCGTAATGTAATGGGTTTAATCTATAAATACTTGGAATGAAATAACAGATACTTGGAACTGGTTTATAATAGATATACTTTTATGTGTGCCCGTGACAAGATCAGGCTAAGTATAGTACGTGCCACGAAAGATGAGACTTGACACAGACTTGATTTGACTTGCGCAGTACTCGATTTAACCCTAGAGTACTAATCATCGCCTGAGAGGCCACCCGCGGTCGGTTTTTTCTAGTTATTTTGAAATTGCGGGGACGTGTCGCGCCGTGCTTTCGCGCCAACTCAGTGTAGCCCACGACGCGGCGGGGAGAGCTTGCACGCTCAGCGGGGATACAGCGTTCCCGAGATATTGCCTACGTGATCGCCTGGGAGGTGATCATTAGTGTGATAAAAAATAGAAATCCCTTTAAAATAGGAATCCCTTTAGGCTGTGTTAGAAAATTAAGTATTATGTGTAAGGCTGATTTTAAGACAAATAAGAGTTTCTCAGATATATATTTTTTTGCATTTCATAAAGGCAGAGGTATGCCTGTTATTTTGTTATAAATTTTGTTACATTTTAATAAAAGTTTAGTACTACAATTTTGCTTTATTTATAAAGTAGCCTCCCAGGCGATAATTAGTATTAAGCAGTAATAAATTTATATTAGTACTCTAGGGTTAAAGGTTATTCTAATGTCAAATCTAAAACAATACAAATCTACGATTTGAACTTATTCTAAAAGATTGCAGAGTGTTCTGACCATCTCCTATGAGCCGCAACAAAAAAAAAACAAACATAAAAATGCTATTTGTTATGTAGATAATATTTTGATTGTCTATATTTTTTTTAAACTCTTTGATCAAAATGATGACAGTTTCTTTAATGTCACGTCAAAGGTTGACAATGTCAATAAAATAAATATAAATCCAGATTTATATCAATCGGATAAAAATTCTTAAAAAAGCTTCTTTCTTCAAATATAAATACTTTCGCGTTTACGAATTACTTGTATTGTACTTATATTACAATTTTTCAGTTCATTCATTCTTACACCACCTCACCTCACTACCATGAATATCTTCATGCTCCCTACCTTTTATTTTGTCAATTTCTGAACAAAGCAAAGCAAGCAAGCAAGCAAGCAAAATTACCTAAAAAACTAAAGTCCATAATTTTGTATTTATTTTCTGGAGTGGTAACCCTTCAACAGACAGTCAGTCAAGTCAACCAACTGTCAAGTTACTAAATAAAGATAATTGGAATTATCGAAATCGAAGTTTAATTAAGTATCTCCGCTAGGAGTAATAGTGTTCTGTGAGTATAAATAATTTATCTCGAGCGTTCGATGGTCTATCATAAATCATAATACGAAATTGTGGCGTTCCTCCCACAAAAACACTGTAGTTCGTTGTTGAAGTTGAAGCTCAAGAACAGCGTCTGTTTTTATAACACAGATCATTAATTTCGTGTACCAAAAATGCCTCTTCCTCCAGCTTTAGCTGCGCGTCTTGCTAAAAGGGGTTTATTAAAACCAAAACCGGCTGAACCCGGTCCCAACAATGACGCTCCCACTGTACAAGCTAGTGAAGAAATCATAGCAGAAGATTATGATTCTAAACTTGATGATCGCAATAAAGAACACTTTTGGGAAGGCATCGAGGGCGTCAATGTCGACCCGATCAAAGGCCATAAAAGTTGTCCAAATAAAAGCAACATCTACCACGAGTGCTCCAAGTATTGTGTAAAAAGATGGAAAACGGGAAAGTTACTTCCTAGCGAAACTTACTTAGAATATAAAAAAAAGGCGTTAGAACTGTGGCCCTTGCCGTCAGGTTGGGAGGAAGTGTATGATGAAGGATTTGGTCAGCATTATTTTTGGAATGTTCACAATAATTTGGTTAGTTGGCTACCTCCCGCCCACCCTCGTGCGACTCCCTCTGAAAGTGCAGCACATTTAAGAGAAGAGCGTTTATTGAAAGAAGGTGATGAAAGTGATGAGAGCAGTGAAGCTTCTGACCAAGAAGTACCTCAACAGCAACAAAAAGAGAAGAAACAAGAACGCAGAGAAAAGGAAAAAGATTTAGTACATCATAGAAATAAAAGACCTAGGGTTAAAGACAATGACTTGGATCCAATGGACCCTGCAGCTTATTCAGATATAGCAAGGGGCAGCTGGACCTCTGGGCTAGACACCCACGCTAAGACAGGAGTAGACTCCACTGCCACTGGCTCCTTGTATCAAATGAGACCATATCCTGCACCTGGAGCTATACTTGCAGCAAATGCAAAACAATCTTCTCCATCACCATAAATTGAATAATAATAAAATTGGTCAAAATTTTCTTCTTTCTATTTTTATTCTAATTTATTCCCAACTACAATTCATAGATTCTGGCATATGACCAGTACATCAATGCAATGCAGTCAGGCAGTTGCAAACCTAGCTAGATGAGCTAGTTTAGCAACTAGTTTGATCTCTAGAGCATAAAAACGCATTTGCGCGCGCGTGCCCTTTTCACGCCAAGTCACAATTCACGACAAATGCCTACAAAATTAGGGGAAATAACTAATGAATATAATTTTGTGCATTTTTACAATATTTCATTAATGCCGTTTTAAATAATAGAAAAAAGAAACTGAAAACTTAATTTAGTATATTTATTTTGTACATATTTCCCGTGTTACGTTTTCTTGCTTAGAGATCCCAAGTTTTCTTGTCGGCTATATTAAAGTCGTCTGTGGTGCTCAAAAGGTAAAATAAAACGTGTGCGTTACCCCAGCAAAATAATGTCGAAAATAGTAATTTAAATGTTACAGGCAATTAGTTCTCCAGATTCTGTAAATGTTGCGCACATTTTTAAATTTGTTGCACATATAGATTTTGAGTTATTCCACAAAAACATTTGCTGCTGGGGTAACGTTACCGCAGCCAGACATTTTCTTTTATAATGGGAATATTGAAATAAATATTAGCCATATAATTAGTTATCTAGAAGAGAACTAATACTTAAGACTGCGCCGAGCAAAATAATTCAAAACAGTCGTCACTGTTAAAGTGATATAATCAATACTTTTACCATAATTGCCATAAAAAATATGTAATGAATACCACAGTGAATGTGTTAACCGATTATCGTTGGCAAAAAATAAGAATACTGTTTAATTTAATAAACAAAAATACGTAAAGTTGTACAAAAATCTTTAAAAAAATCTCGTATTTAGTTGAGTTTTGTTAGTAAACTGTATTTTTTTTTCACAAACTTGAATTCATATTAATCTTTAACATTCATACTACAATTTGTAGTTTTTACATTTTCGAAATGTCGCTTAGTTATTTTATTATTAATTTTTCGCGCTGTTTTGAATCATACGCAACGTATGTATGTATGATTCAAAACAGCGCGTCAATTAAAACAAAAAAAAAAAACTTTACGTATTTTTGTTTATTAAA
This sequence comes from Charanyca ferruginea, assembly GCA_947361185.1. Lineage (NCBI taxonomy): Eukaryota > Metazoa > Arthropoda > Insecta > Lepidoptera > Noctuidae > Charanyca > Charanyca ferruginea. Next base: position 13,864,204 of record OX376076.1, read on the forward strand.
TTAAACAGTATTCTTATTTTTTGCCAACGATAATCGGTTAACACGTTCACTGTGGTATTCATTACATATTTTTTATGGCAATTATGGTAAAAGTATTGATTATATCACTTTAACAGTGACGACTGTTTTGAATTATTTTGCTCGGTACAGTCTTAAGAAGTCATGTAAAAAAGATGATAAGAATCTGCTTACCCGTTTCAGAGTTCCAGCAAAACCACAAACGTTACTCCAGCAAAATCTTGAATAACATCGCAGTCGAAGGAAGAACAAATACAAAATAAGTTGCAACATTTACCTCGTCTAGACAACAAATTGTATGGCTAATATTTATTTCAATATTCCCATTATAAAAGAAAATGTCTGGCTGCGGTAATGTTAATACAACAGCAAATGTTTTCGTGGAATAACTCAAAATCTATATGTGCAACAAATTTAAAAATGTGCGCAACATTTACAGAAGCTGGAGAACTAATTGCCTGTAACATTAAAATTACTATTTTCGACATTATTTTGCTGGGGTAACACACACAAATACAACCAGTAAAGGCTCCCCCACAGAGATGCGTTATTACCGCCGCCGATAATATCAAATGCGTTTTTGCGATATTTGTTTTTAGTACATTTTTGTACTAGGACGGCTACGAAGTTACACCACTGCTGCGATAAAACGACGAAATAGAAGTACGAGGTGTAATGTAATGAAACACCGCAGTCTGGTTAACAACTGATTTATTCTATGCGAAGGTACTTTAACATACGAGTTGACAATCTTATATTTACTAATACCCTCAACATCTTCCCCTTATAAATAAACGAAATCATAGTATAAAATAATTCTAATTTCCTAATTTCCTACTTTTATATTTCTAATGTTTAACAATTTATTTTTTTGAAGACTTGCTACGTGTAACAGGTGGTGAATAAGAACTTTGCATGCTTTCATCCCATTTAACATTAGGTACATAGTCCTCGTCACTCTCATTACCTGAAAGGTAGAATATCATCTTCATCATCTGATATCTCAATACATTTATCGTTCATTATCTTTTCTTTTTGATTGTTATCAGACGTACTCTTGATTAAATGTCGGCGATTACGGCGGTAAATACCCTTTTTATTTTTTACAATATATGAACGCGGGGTTGGTGCCTTTGCTACTACTTTGCCACGAATTCGTTCATTATTATTCTCCAACATGATAACGTCATCGCCCACATTCAATTCAGGCAACGGCTTACAATGTTGATCGTAATATGTTTTACTCTGTATTTGTTTCTTTATCATTTGTTTATATTGGATTGCATCATCACTACTGTTACGTTTCAATAGATCGGGATGAACGGGCAACCTACAATTTAATCGCCTTCCCATCATTAGTCGTGCTGGAGAACTCAAATTATCCCGCGGTGTATTTCTATAATTTAATAAACTTAAATAAAAATCTGAGTTACTTTCTATTGATTTTTTTAACATTTTCTTTATGGTCTGCACTCTTTCACTTTTACCGTTTGATTGTGCATAATACGGAGATGATGTGACGTGTTCAAACCCCCATTCTAAAGAAAATGTTTTAAAAATACGACTTGCAAATTGTGGTCCATTATCACTGATGAGCATATTCGGTATTCCGTAACGTGCAAAGTTTTCCTTCATTATGTTTATCACCGAATTAGATGAAGTATCCCTCAATTGTGCTATTTCTTTAAAACCAGAATAATAATCAATTAAAATTAAATAACTTTTCCTAGCGTACTCAAATATATCGGTCCCAATTTTATTCCATGGTAACCCTGGTATAGGCACAGGTATCATGGGCTCTTTACTCGGTTTGTTTGAGTTCTCCTGACACACTTTACATCTTTTTACAAAAGTTTCAATGTCTTTAGCTATTCCCGGCCAAAATAACACTTCACGAGCTCGTCTTTTGCATCGGTCCATGCCTAAATGCCCTTCGTGAATAAGTTTCAACATCCCATTTTGGATTGACTGCGGTATTAAAACCTGTTTATTTTTAAATATTACACCGTCCACAGAATAAAGTTCGTCTCTTATAGACCAATAATATTTCAATTCATTTAATATATTAAACTTATCAGGCCAACCTTGATTAATATATTGTAGCAGTAATTTTAAAGTTTTATCTTTCTTTGTTTCTTGTTTTACAAGAGTAAACTTGCTCTGTGACATCGGCATGTTGCTAACAATCATTTTAATTTGATTTAAAATGTCTCCGCTAATACTATCATTATATAAGTCCGGAAGGGGTGCGCGTGACAATGTGTCAGGTATAAGTATACCTACATAAATTTTCCAGGTTTGTAAGAAACCAATATATCATAGCCTTGAATTTTTAACATCATACGTTGTAAGCGTGCTGGAATCGAATCTAATGATTTCTTAAAAATACTTTCTAGGGGTTTGTGGTCAGATTCAACAATTACATTGTTTTTACCGTAAATATATTGATGAAACTTCTGACACGCGAACACAATAGCTAACATTTCCTTTTCTATTTGTGGTAGAGGTGGGTAACTCCGGAGGTACTGAATCAAAGGAATCAGATCCGGTGCCGGACACGATAAGCTTATTTATTCCTTCAAATCCTTATCGGCTCCGAGGAATTATTTAGTCCGGAGTGAATGACTGAATGTAATGCTGGCACTTCACATGGCGTATTTGTACAAATATTCGCCTTACTTGGATAATACAAAGTGTACCCTATCACTATTCAAATAAAGTTTATTTTGTATTATCCAAGTAAGGCGAATATTTGCACAAATACGCCATGTGAAGTGGTAGCATAACTGCCGTCTTGCTCTTTAATTCCTTTTGCTCAACGGTTCGACGTACACAATGCACAGATAAATGAATGCATATACCTTGTTATGTTCATACATTTTGAATATTGTTATGAAAATATTTATTATATGTATAGATAATTATAATAGCCAACAAAGCTAAAAAAAAAACAAAAACATGAAACTAGAAATCTCGAAACTAAAAATCTACAAATAGAGAAACTAATATTTTCGGTCTTAATACACGGAATGAAACGAATAAAATGACTTGTTGAATTAAAGGAGCTAAATCTTCCGGTGAATGAAAAGAACCAAAGGAATCTTGCGAGCTAAATTATTCCTGGAACCAAGTGAGCCAAAGGAATAAATAAGCGGAATCATATCCGGAGCCGGAGTCGGAATAAGTGAATCAATTCACTCCGAGGAATAAACAATACCCACCACTAATTTGTGGCACAAATTAGTGCCACAAATTAGTGGTGGGTACACAACAAAGGTACGCACAAATTTTGTGCGTACCTTTGTTGTGTCTCGGTGAGAGTGCGAGATGCGTACTCGACTGGACGCCCGTCCTGCATGAGCACGGCCCCCACCGCGGCACTGCTCGCGTCCACGGACAACAGAACCGGACCACGAACATTATACTATGTTAATACCGGTGCATTACATATTAACTCCTTTAATTTATGGAATGCGTTTATGTGTCCATCTTCCCAACTCCATAGAACATCTTTAGTTAATAATCTTGTCAGTGGATAAATATGTTTAGAATAGTTAGGTATAAATTTTGAAAGGTAGTTTACCACCCCTAAAAATCTTTCTAAACCTTTACGATCCGTTGGTTCGGGCTTTTTTTGCATTGCCCTTACTTTCTCAGGGTCCATTTTCATTCCATCTTTGTTAAAGATATGTCCTAAATAAGTAACCTCCTGCACACATATCCTACATTTAACTTTGTTAAATTTTAAGTTAATTTCCCGGGCCCTAGTCAACAATGCCTTTAATCGCATATCATGCTCATTTTTATTTTTACCCCAACAGATAATATCATCTATAAAAGAATCTACCCCTTCTAATCCTTCAAGCAATTGTTTTATTTTTGCGTGGAATACTTCAGGTGCACAATTCAGCCCAAAAGGTAATCGTAAATACTGATATCGTCCGAAGGGGGTGCTAAATGTACATAGGTCTGCACTGCACTCGAATTATCTAATTTTACAGACCAAAATCCTGAGTTTGCATCTAAAACGGAAAAATACTTTGCACCATAAAGTTTAGTAGCCAATTCATTTATTGTGGGTAATTGAAAATGGGCACGCTGTATTGCCTTATTAAGTGGCCTTGGGTCTAAACATATACGCAATTGTCCATTTTTCTTAGCAGCGATCACTAAAGAGTTTACCCACGGAGTCGGATGAGTCACCTTCCTTATAACTCCCAACTCAATCATCCTATTCAACTCGTCTTGTAACTTATCGCGCAAACCTAGCGGTAGTTTACGAGGTGCACATATAACCGGCATCACAGTTTTATCAACCACAATGTGATATTCGCCTGGTAAGCAGCCTAATCCATTAAATAAGTCATGGAATTGTGTGTAATTTATATTTTGTATTCTTTTAACTAATCCTAAAGTTAGGCAAGCTTGCAAACCCAGCACACTTTGACAATCGATATCAGCTATAGCAAATTTTAATTCGTAAAGTATATTCTTATACCACCATTTTAAGTTGCAAACACCTTTTATTGGGATGAAATCACCACTATAAGACTGCAATTTAACATGTTGATTTACACTTATTAATTTACTGTCGTAACCGAGTAATAAAAATCGCTTAAAAGATAAAACACTTATATCTGCACCTGTATCTAATTTAAATTTTTCAGAACCCATCTCCCCACGGAGTGTTTCGAACCAGTCTTCAGATGAAGTGCTTATCTCAGAAACATTATACAATATAGATATAAAAAATGACTCACAGTCGTCTCCTTCGTCGTTTTTTTCTTCACTAATACCTATATTGTACATTTTATTCACACTTTTTTTTACCTTTCACATCCTAGCAAAATGTCCATAATTTTCACACACATAACATTGCACAGCAATTGCCGGGCACGATGCAGGCTCAGTACAATCGCCTCCACACCTGAGACAATGCCCCGATGCACCTGATTGCCGAACCACATTCGAACCGGACACGACCGCGCCTCGTCCCCGACGTTGCGGGCGTCCCCGGCCTCGCCAGCCACCGCGGCCGCCGCCGCCGCGCACGCCAACCGCATCGACCTGTACAGCGGCTGATTCCGCTGAGCCTATTCCTCCTCGCGTCTCCAATAAGCGATTGTTATCGCTAGATATTTCATGAACCTGACAGACTTTAATCGCTTTTTCTAAAGTCAATTCCTCTGTTCTCAATAGTCGATCTCGTACAACTGTGCTTTTCGTACCGCAAACAATTCGGTCACGAATTAGCTCCTCTTCTATGGATTTAAAGCAACAGTTCCTGCTTAATAGTTTTAGCGCAGTCACATATTGATCAATCGATTCGCCAGCCTCCTGATTCCTTGTAAAAAAGTTGTACCTGGCCAAAGTAATATTCTGTCTCACACCAAAATATTCATCAAACTTTTTGGTTATCAAAGTGACGTCATCCCTGTTACTTTCTTGATCAAAAGTAAAAGTCTCATAGATATCGAACCCCTCGGGTCCAATTAGATTGATCAGTAAACTGGCCTGCACACCACCTTCTTCTTTATGCACCCCCGATGCTTTCAAAAACAACATGAATTGCGTTTTACATTTTTTCCACGCGTCAGCCCGGCTGACGGAGCTGCCTTCCAAACTTAGTTCTGGTGGTGGTCGCGCGTGTTCCATATTCAAGCAAAACTTCTACACACCGTATGATGAAATATTCGCAATAACCGTTAATAATTACGTATTTTTACTGTATTTTAACCGCTGTCACCATGTAATGTAATGAAACACCGCAGTCTGGTTAACAACTGATTTATACTATGCGAAGGTACTTTAACATACGAGTTGACAATCTTATATTTACTAATACCCTCAACACGAGGAGGAATCGGGACGCATTATCGCAAAAACGCAATGCGATATTATCGGCGGTAATAACACCCCTGTGGGCGAGCCTTAAAATGGTTTACAAGACAAAGAACCACATTAAAAATAAAATTTCAAATCAAACAAATATATATATTACCTGATTACAGAAGATTTTACTTAAAATATAGTTTCATCTTATGGAAGTAAGGCTCAGGATTTATATAATTTATCAAAATAATGCCGTCTATTTGTAAACATTTAATATTACATTAAAAAAAAAAAATAATACCTTTTACCTAAAGTAAAACTGTCAAATTAGTTGCCCATTTAATAATCATGTATAATATTATGATTTATTAGCTTAGCCTAAAACCAAAATTATTGCCAGTCAAGATGAAAAAACATGTTTTTGTGTATTTTTACAGTTATGTTATGTATTTACATATAAAAAGAAATGTTAATTTACAATTTAGTTTGTAAATATTATACAGGTTAGTTTTGGCTTCCATTCATGTATCTGGATTCTGTGGAGATATTCATCAGTAGATTTTCTGAAGTCAACAGTCCAATTGAGCTCTGAGTGTCCATTGATTCATCTGTAAAGTAAAATAAATAATATTAAATATAATGTAACTTTTTCTTTTTAATTTAGCTTTAGTCAAGAAAAAAATACTAGGTGTTATGTTGAATTAGTTGTGGTATGAATGAGAAGGCAACAATTATAGTACGGGTGCACAATGAACAGTCGTCTGATAAATCATCTTGATGCTCATAGTCGACTGCACGTTCACGGTAGCTTTGACATTCACAGCGCCTTAATTTCATAGCAGTAAAGGCACTTTTCATACAACATGGTTGACCGTATAGACAGGGGTAGCCAACCATCGATTTCGGTAATAAGTCGTCGATCGTAGACTCAATGGAATTAATAATGTCGTGTTCTCTACATTATAGTGTGGTAGAACCTTTAATTGTAACTATATGTAGTATGTATCTCTGTATGTCTTTATATTGTATGAACTATTGTATCATCTGGCCAGTAATATACGATAATTCTTCTTAGATACATGTGTTTATGTTCGCTCCCTACTAGCCACCTTACATGGCGACCCTGCCAGGATGGGTGGTCCGTTGGTTCACGCGGATACGGTTACAGAGGCGGCATCACGGTGAAATTCCTGCGGCCAAATAAGGAGTGTGAACTGTAAACAATTGTGTCCCAGTGCAATGTTATTAGATTATTAAGAACGCAATGTTTTATTACGATTTTAATTTGCGCCTACTATTATCGCGCGGCCGTGTTTCCCTGACTTTAAACTTGACCACTAAAAATGGGATCTTTGCAGTCGTACGAAAAGGAGGAAGTAGTTATAGCCCAGGCGGCATACAGATCTGGGGTGAATTCGGCGGCTATTGACCAACTGAGGGGTCACGCATCCACTACAAACTATATCCTCGCTGGAATTTGCGTATTGTTGAGTGTGGGCGCAATTGTTATCGTGTACAAATTGTACCGAAAATGCCACCGTAACTGGATGGACTAGCAGTTAAACGAATTCGCGTTGAAACGTTCTGCGAGTTACTTTCGGCGTTGGCAGCAGAAGCCTCCGGGAGACGTCTAAAAGAAAGTGGGTGCGGTTTAAAAAAAAAAAGTGCGTTTGTGCGTATACATAAATAAAGTGCGTGCGTATGTGCGGTAAATTCGCGAATTACTTTCACCAATTCGGCATCAATACGACCTCGGACTGAAATTGGATTAACGATCATGTAATTTTACATTAATATTATGATTATTTTTTTATTGTACTCGTATAGGTGTATAATTACCTATGTATGAGATAAATTTTACATTTAAGTATAATGGGTAGACAGTTGTAAATGGCTGAGGAACTTATAGAATTATTTGAAAAGTTTAAATATATTAAAGACTATTTAACTAAATTGGGCCCAAGTAAAAGTACGGGTAAGATTAAAAAAGAGAAGAACGCGGATGCAGGCAAATTAAAAAAACAATTTGATATTATTTTAGGAAAGGTTCATTCTTCTTCGAAAACTAGAATTTTCGAAATATCTGAATTAGAGAATATTGAAAACTTAAATAGTAAAATAAGTAGTTATTATTTAAAAATTAAACAACTGTGTGAATTAAGCATAGAGAAAGATTCCAGTTCTGTGGGGACTGTCGTAGAGAAAAACGCCAATATGGAGAAATTTGAATTGAAAACCGCAATTTCCCTGTTGCCGGTCATGGATAACACTGAAACGGTTACTAAACAACTTATTTCTAACATTGAAATGAAATGTACTCCGATATGTTGGAAGTGGCAGATAGGGAAAAATTAATAAACTTTGTGTTAAAATCAAGATTGTCAGAAAGAGAGAGAAATAGTGGAATCAGCACTATAATAGCAGCTAGAAATTATGGTTCCTTGAAAGATGCTATTCGAGGCGCACTAGATGAAGAAATTTCATCATCGAACGAATCAAGAGACACCAAGGAAGAGGTAAGTCTAATAATTTTTACCCTTCGAATTATTTTCGCGGTAGGCGTAGTTCATCTAGCGGATTCAGCAGGGGCTAGCGAACACCTAATCAATCCGAAACTTTACGCGATCCAACAAATAGCAGGGCAGGTAATAATAATTATCGCGCAAGTGGACCCTACACACGAAGTTTTTATAACAACGCAAATCGATGTCAAATTAGCAGACAACAAATACATGCAGCAGAGGTGAACAATAGCAGTAATGATCAGAATAGTGTTGACAATTCAGATTCCCAGAATTATTTTTTTCGGGCATAAACAATTTGCTTATTATTGTGCTAATATAAATTCAGTAATTTTTAAAGTTAATGATGTCAGTTACTCTTGGCTACTCGATACCGGTGCTTCGCTATCGATTGTCAAACATGAGGCAATGATGAGGGATCAAATTCCTTACCATATAGAGCAAAAACAAATCAAAGGCATTGGCGGAGACGTAATTTCGGAAGGATTTGTAAATTTAAAACTTAGTTTAAATGGACAAGAATTCTATCATAAGTTTTATGTGTTTAAAAATTTACCCTTCCGCACTGACGGTATTTTAGGGCAGGATTTTATATGTAAAAATAATTGTATACTCAATTTTGAAACAAATAGTTTAACACTAAATGCAAAAACTGGTCCCATTACGACACCGTTGCAAATGGGAAAATTAGGGGAAAATAAATACATAACCTTGCAACCCAGGTGTGAATCTATTCATATTATAGACATAGATACAAATCAGGAATGTGTCATCGCACCAAGCGAATTGTGTGAAGGAGTTTTTCTCGCCAGTATCATAGTAAATCCAAAGGAAGGGAGAATTTCAATAAAAATATTGAACACTAGAGACGAAGTAATCCGACTTAGTTATTTCACTTTTAAAATATATAATTTACAAGATTATTTGATATGTAGCTTTGAAAGAGAAGTGATTAACGCAGATAGGGTAAAGAAAATGTTTACTATGTTGAAATTAGATCATTTAAATTCTGAAGAACAAAAATCAGTCGAGAATATTTGCGCAAAATATTCTGACATTTTCTTTTTACCAGGAGATAAATTAGGCGTTACAAATTTATATCAACAAAAAATTCATTTGAAGGACAATGTGACACCTTCATATGTTAAGCCATATAGACTACCAAAGTCACAAAAACAAGAAATAGATAAACAAATACAGCAGATGTTGAAAGTCAGAGTGAATGGTGTAGTCCTCTTTTGTTGGTACCTAAGAAGAGTGAAAATTCTGATAAGAAGTGGCGTGTCGTAATTGATTACCGGATTTGAACGAAAGCATTAAAGATGATAAATTTCCCTTACCAAACATCGCTGAAATTTTAGATTCTCTCTCTGGAGCAGTTTATTTCACTCATTTAGATTTAATACAATCATATTATCAGCTATTACTGGAGCCAGAAAGCAGAAAGTACACTGCTTTCACCACAGACAAACAATATCAACTTAAAAGACTACCTATGGGTCTGAAAATTAGTCCCAGTGCATTCAGTCGGTTAATGACGGTCGCAATGGCTGGTTTAAATTATGAAAAAGCCTTAATTTATTTGGATGATTTAATATGTTTTGGCCGTAATTTAAAAATACATAACAAAAATCTAATTTCTATATTTGAACGATTAAGAAATGTTAATTTAAAAGTAAATCCAAGCAAATGTCAATTTTTTAAAAAGGAATTGTTATAGTTACTTAGGACACGTAGTATCATCATAAGGTGTGTACAACCAGATCCAGAAAAGACAAAAGTTATTCAAAATTACCCCGAGACCTCAGTCCAGTGACGAAGTAAAACGGTTCGTCGCGTTTGCAAATTATTATAGGAGGTTCGTACAACATTTTGCTGAGATAACTGTCCCACTAAATAATTTATGTCGTAAGGGAGATAAATTTGAATGGACAAGTGAGTGTGAAAAATATTTTTTGCAACTAAAGGAAACATTATGTAATCCACCCATATTACAGTACCCAGACTTTTCATCAGAAAGTGAATTTATAGTGCGTACGGATGCATCTGGTAAGGCCATAGGCGCAGTTTTGTGCAACGCAAATGATTTACCAGTAGCATACGCAAGTCGTACCTTAAATAAGGCAGAAATAAATTACCCAACCATAGAAAAGGAACTGCTGGCCATAGTGTGGGCGGTACGTTATTTTAGGCCATATCTGTATGGAAAATCCTTTACAATATTAACAGACCACAAACAGTTGGTATATTTATTTACCATGAGCAATTCTTCTAGCAGATTGCTAAAATTTAGGTTAACTTTAGAAGAGTATAATTATAAAATTGAATATGTAAAAGGCACGAGTAATGTGGCTGCAGACGCATTATCTCGTATAGTGATAACGTCAGATGAGTTGAAAGAGTTGAGTATGCAAACTGTAAATGTGATGACAAGAGGAATGAAAAGAAAGTCAGAGGAAATTAATAAAGACGATTCTTTGGTGGACAAGTGTTCTACTGATGAACGGACCGATCACCCCGCCGTCGTGGAAATGCTTAAAAAACCAAAAAACAGTATTGAATTGATAATAAATAAAGACCTAAAAAGAGACTTTGAGTTTCTAAAAAAAAGAAGTATTATAGGGCTGAATCCTAATTCTCGATCATGCCAAACGGGAGACGTTTTCGTGAGAGAATTAAGGTTATTTTGCGAGAAAAATAATATATTGGAAGTATACATAATAAAAAATTGTGAAACACTTAAATATGTTAAATGGTTAACCAGTGTTAGTAAAAAGTGGACCGGTCCACGAATTTGTGTAGTACGAGGAATTAGAAAAATATATGATGATGATGACAAACGGGTTATTTTAAACGATTTTCACTTATTGCCGACTAGCGGCCATGCGGGAATCAGGCGCATGTCAAACAACGTTAGAAAATATTATTTTTGAACAAACATGGACGAGGACATAAAGAGGTACCTATGTAAAGAAATGTGTGAAATGTCAAACACAAAAACATTCTTTACCGACCAAACAGCCGATGGAGATTACGACCACTGCGCAGTCAGCATTTGACAAAATATTTTTAGATATAGTTGGGCCCTTGAGTAGAGATTATTATAACTATTCATACCTATATACTCACCATTCAGTGTGAGCTAAGTAAGTATATATAAGCTTATCCTTTAGAAAGTAAAGATAGTGTTAGTGTTGCAAAGGCTTTTGTTAATAATTTCATTTTAAGGTTCGGCATACCGCGGGAGATAGCAACGGATCGAGGGACGGAGTTCATGTCTACCACGATGCAAGAGGTTTGTAAATTACTTAATATTAATCAAATTTCCTCAACCGCTTATCATCATCAATCGATTGGCGCTCTAGAAAATTCACATAAATCTTTAAATGCATATTTGAGGATACAAACCGACAACGATCCAAGATACTGGAGTACATGGATACAATATTTTTGTTTTTCGTATAATACGACAGTCCACACCGAAACTAAATACACACCCTTTGAACTTGTGTTTGGCAAGAAATGTAATATTCCCAGTAATCTAAGCTCAGGAATAGTAGAACCACTATACAATGAAAATGACTATGTCAAACAATCTATATACATAAAAGAAAGTCGTGTTTGTTACAACACTTATAACTCGAGAACGGCTGGACCGATTTGGATGAAAATTGGTGGGGGGTAGCTTAGAACCAGGAGACGGACATAGGATACTTTTTTTTTTTTAGGTGTAGGGTACGTGTAGGGTTGGTGTAGGGTAGGTGTAGGGTAGGCGTAGCCCATAGGTCAGTCGAGGAACACCGTGGTGGTTTTAGCCGGTACGAGTCCGGCACACCCCCCCCCGTCTTCCCCGGACGGGGGATAGTCCATGAGGATTTCCCCACGATAAAAAAAGAAAAAAAAATGGTAGGTGTAGGATAGGTGTAGGTTAGGTGTAGAGTAGGTAAATAGGCAGGTAAGTAGGTAGATAGGGACAGGACAACGTCTGTCGGGTCAGCTAGTTAAAATATAGATTACAGGTAGCCCAAAACGATGCAAAATGTAATTTAATAAATAGTAAAATGGAACGAAAATTTGTTTATGACAAGTATACTAAACCTATAAGTTATAAAATTGGCGATAAATTGTTAATTAAAAATGAGGAAGATAATAAATTTGAACCAGTGTATTCAGGCCCATTCATAGTTAAGGAAGATTTAGATTGTAATGTAAAGATAGAACGGAAAGGAAAAGAAGAAATTATTCACAAAAACCGTACTAAACCGTATTTAACGTAGTAAAAAAAAATTAAACATTGAGATTCTTTTTTTCTTTCGGTAAGGGCGTATAGTGTGGTAGAACCTTTAATTGTAACTATATGTAGTATGTATCTCTGTATGTCTTTATATTGTATGAACTATTGTATCATCTGGCCAGTAATATACGATAATTCTTCTTAGTTACATGTGTTTATGTTCGCTCCCTACTAGCCACCTTCTAACATATTAAAATTAAAAAAATGCTCATTCCATTTATTCGGTTAAATTTCAATTCTATGTTATGTATATGTTGAAGTACTGTATTGTAGTAAGTAAGATAGATCGCACAGTCAAGTCAAGTAAACAGTACATTTTTGCTTTTACCAGTTAGCTTGTAAACAGAGGCTTCCTCTCCATATGAGGGAGTGAACTGTAATTCACCACATGGGCTTAGTGCGGGCTGGTGGCTGTTACCTACGTGTTAAATTGGTTCTAGGCACTTTCAGAACATCGATGTTTGTTCCTTCCCTTCAATATGAGCGTAGGCGATTCTGACGCAGCATACCTACAATTGTGCCTGTAAATTGATGAACCACAGAAATTAGATGCTTTAAAATGATAAAGGAAATACATACCTGATTTTACAACAACAACGTATGGGGCGATGTCAAGCATGCGTGAGACTAGTCCTAGTGTCGGTTTGTGAACAAGGTCTATTTTATAAAACTTTTTAATGGTGAATTTTTCGAGAGCTTCCGACAATGAGCCCGACAGGTTGGCCAGTCGTCGACGAGCATTGTCTGCCGTGAACACACCGATCACAGATCTAAAACATAACAGCAATTGTTATAATCACGTCATCTGCCTAGCCATTTCCCAACTGTGTTGGGGTCAGCAGAGCTGCCAGTTTAACCAAATTTAGCTGAATACCAGTAGATACGAGTTTTACATGGAGTGATTGCCGATCTGACCTCCACAACCGAAGTATTGTTAAAAAAATTTAGTCGCATCACATACATCGTTTATTTGTATTTCTAGTTTTAAAAGGGCACTTCCCGGTCCGTCTACCGTCAACACAAGCATGAATGAAAAAAAAAATTCTTACATCAAACGCAATTTTCGATAACGAACGAGGGAGTGAGAACGCGATAATATCGCACGAAAATTGTCCCGCAGAGATTTCACAAAACACGTACCAAGAAATGTTTTTGAAGAAGTCATAAAAGATTTTAGTAAAAATGTTTGTAATCTATAATATCCACTCCATGTGCAAGGTTTCTATGACAATGTTTTCTTTACTTTTACAATATTTATGAGTACCTACCTACATTATGAAAGGCCATAGCTCGGATAAAATTTGTGCGAAAAAAAAAACGATGTCTTTACTGAATTCGTTTCTCAAAAAAAATTAATCGGTAAAAATATAAAACGTATTCTGTATTTTTATAAAATTACTTTTTAGTAGGCGCTAACTGCGCTCAATTTTGGCGCTCTGTCGTTAGATCCGAGCTTATACCGCAACCGGGGGTATCAGTATTAGTTGCGGATGTCACTTGGCGTCTAGCCCAAATGGATGCCATTTGTGATACGAAGTGCACTACTACGAATGTATATAGTGATAACCATAGAATTAGGAAATACATTAGGTGATAGACTCATCTAAATTTGAAAGCAAAACCAGAACATTTTAACATGTTTGTTTTTGGACTTATTTAAACAGATGCCTAGATGGAATATAAAATGTTTTCGGTAGAAATAGAACACAGTGCTGTGTAAACATAACTATTGATATAGTTAATAATAATGTAGGTCAATCTTCTTTCTTCTAGTAATCATGATTATATTATTTCTATGACATAGATTGGCATCATGGAAATGGTATGTATTACTACATAATAAAAAAATATAGTTTAAACTTCATTATAGGGTCTCTGGAGAAATAATTTATAGCTTTTTGTTGTTGAAGTTGACTTAAACTTCAATTCTTCATCAATTTTGATTGGTTCTTTGTCAGATGTTGTCAAATATTATTACATGGTTTCCATAGAGAATTTAATACAATATTTGTAATTATGGTTTACTATAGAACGCATGAAGGTCGTTCTACTGTTAAGGTATTTTATATTGACTAGCTAGCCTAGTAATACCTATGCTATTAAAATGTTTTACTAGGAATTTTACACCGCACCGTGGTCGGAGCGCAGACGCCCGCGCATCGACATTTTCGCGTTTAAGTACCTAATTCCGAGAAAATTCAATGATGTTGCTTGATTAATAGAGTTCACATTCGTCATTGACGTATACAATGGGATTTATAATTTGATGTATTCCTTGCAGAATATCAATTTAGCATTAGCATCAAAGTCTAGATGAATATTTACGGGATTCGAGAAAAGCCAAGATGCGTGTCTTTCACTTGCAACTTTATATTAATTATAATTATATGATTGTAAGAGGCTTATAAACAAAATATTAAGTAGGTATAAAAACAATTTATAATGCAGTTACAAAAATCACCGAGAAATCTGTCAATAGACTCTGGCTGTGTGTGTCAATTTTATTAAATATGGGATTATTACCGACATTTATCAATACTAATGTAGTAACTAATGTTCGTACATATCATATAATATTTTTTGAATATTAGTGACTTATGTACCTACACGTATTTCAATTCGGTACGTAATATTGCTAGACACGTACTTGGAGTTTAGTCCAAATATCCATTACTAACGAGACCTATGTAGCTGAATAGTCCACTAAATAAAGATCAACTTTTAGTGAGTAACCACAAAAAGTAGTAAAAAAAACAACTGTTTTATTGGTAGCTTTTTTTTCGTTCATTTACTTTTGTATTGATTTTGTTCAACATTTATGCACGCAAACTGCTACATCTAAAACTAAGACGTGTGACTATAATCTGTTTTGTGCCATGCTGCGTAACTTATTTTAATTGATAGTTTACATCTTTATTGAGGAGGGGCCTTTGCCTTTTTGGGCCCTGCAGTGGGAAGAATATAGGCTGGTACTATTATTATTATTTATTCTTTCGAGCCTCCCAACGAGTGTATCTCAGGATGAATATCGAGAACCAAAAATTATGTTTAATACCCATATCGTACATTCGTACCATGTTCGTGTTGACATCAATTTTTTACCTAGGATAAACGGTTCAGTTAGGTAGAGCAAACTTCCTGTGTCGCATAAAAAGGGAGTCGGACGCCCGGTTTCACCACAGTGTCGACTGCCGGGGGGACACGGCGCGTGGCATACGCTGGCACAGTGTGCCGCTTGAGACGAGCCGCACCGTGTCCTCGTCTCAGAAGTAGGCAGTGACCTGTCGCTGCCGGCCGTGGTCGAGTCGATGGTAGACAGCGCAGTCCTGGGCGTTCTGGCACGGTGGTTTCCTTCTGCAAAACTGTCATGTCGCAGAAGGAGGCTACGGAAAGGGAGACGGAGATTACAACCTCCCACCCTGCCCGCAGAGTGCACCGGGTGTCGGCGGAGGGCGGACAACGCTCTCTTCCAGCCCCCCTAAATGAATCCAAGGACGAGAGATTCGGTGACGTCTGTCGCCCCCCGCATACAGCAGGACCCGAGGTGGCGGCGCGTAGTGTTCCACGCGCGCCCCTTTTAGTCGTCCAGGGGGGAGTCCAACACCTCATTCCCTCCCATGACCCAAGTTGGCTTGCGGAAGTATCTCCAGTTCCCGCGACCCTCGACGTAGGTGTAAGATGGAAACACTTCATCATCAAACCAGGGTGGTTTTTAGTAATTAAGAGTCTGACAAACCCTC
Organism: Charanyca ferruginea; assembly: GCA_947361185.1. Taxonomy (NCBI): domain Eukaryota; kingdom Metazoa; phylum Arthropoda; class Insecta; order Lepidoptera; family Noctuidae; genus Charanyca; species Charanyca ferruginea. Next base: position 13,880,610 of record OX376076.1, read on the forward strand.
CTGCCAGCCCCAGAGAGGGGGACGTCCACGCTATACTTACGCTGGCGGAGTGCCCAGCTTGGGCAGAACCCGTGAACTCTCCGCAGCAGTCAGAGACCTCTCGCTCCCAAACATCGTTCTTTCGGTGGTATATAGCGAGAGTTGCTGTCGCCTCTTTTTGCGAGAGTCATGCACGCAAAGGAGGTGGCAGAAAGGGAGAATGAAGCAACTACCTCGCTTTCGTCCAGAAGAAAACTCACCAAGCCGTTCAATGACCTCCGGCCCTTGGCGGCCCCTGGTCGATTTAGGGGCAGTCCACCACCCGACCAGATGCAGATCCGTAGAGGCGGCGCGCCGTAGGTCGGTCGAGGAACAACAACCGCAGGAGAACCAGAGTCACCGACATAGCAAAAAGAATGGCCAAGCTCATGTGGCAGTGGGCTGAGCACATTGCCCGAAGAGCCGATGACCGATGGGGTACTAAGGTCCTGGAGTGGCGGCCACGCACCAGCATACGCAGAGTCGGCAGGTACGCCAAGGTGGACCGACGATCTGGTTCGACTCGCGGGAAGCCGCTGGATTAACGGCGCGGGACCGACACAGGTGGCGATCCTATGCCCGACGTCTAAAGGTTGACATGATTATGATGATGATACACTATTGCGTATATGTTACTATAATAACTACGCGCACGCTTTATTTGATATGTTCCAAGCGCAAACAACTAAATCTTCGTTGGTTACAACTGGGAACTCTTCTACTCCGATAACATCAGCTTCAACATTGCGAAACATCGCTCGCAACACACGCACGCGCGCTTGTAACATACGCATCCAGGTGATTGGGTTCATGCAGCTATTCCATGCGCAAGAATTCTTGAATATGCCTGCTGTCCTGAATGATTACATGGAATGCATTGATGAGAGATGCAGCAACTCGAAAGTTATCACGCATATGATAAAACGCCCTATATCTTCTCAGAACAGCGTCTCGTTTGAAGCGGTCGTTAACGATTTCGACGACCTAACGGCAATGTGTGACTTGCCGATTCTTGTTCGCCTCAAGTGTTTATAACTAGTCTTCGCCGCGCCGTACACTTATAGGCATGTGCCCAGTATATTATTATATGTTTTGTCATTTGTTCAACAATATGGACTTACCCCTAAAAAAGTCATGGTCATTGCTTGGTGGTTTAGTGCCAGTATAATTCATCACAGCCTCTTACCACGAGGCGTTTAAACGCATTGTTCTAGTGCAAAAGAGACAAAAAATCGTGATATCACTCAAGGCCCTGGTCGCGTGGTGACGGTGACGAATAGAAAAGTAATTAAATGAAAAAGTCTATTTAAAAAATATAAAATATTATTTTTGTTTTGTTATAAGTTTTTACTAACTGCTTACTTTTTTTTTGCTTTCATAATGAAAGTTACTCTAAATTTAGCGGACTATTTAGTTACAGAGGTCTCGTTTGTGGTGGACATTTGGACCAAATTCGCCCATTGTCTTTTCTTTGATAGATTTTCAACTTTATTGCAAAAGGATAAGGCTTGATGTGCTGGCGTCTGTACTTGTGCCTTGATATGAATGAGACGTCTATCGATCAGCGCAGATCAATATGGTTGAGCATATTTAGTTAATTATTTGTTTTTTTTTTTTTTGTTTGTCGATCTTGCAATCGGTTGTAAACCTTTAGCAGATTTTTTGTGCGGGTATTGACTGCTGAGGTTCATTTTTCCAGCGAAAAATCTGCCCCTTAAAGTTGTTTATTACTTTACATAGTAAAGTCCCATATGTGGTAGCGTTTGAGCCTTTTTGTTGTTATTGGTTCACTTAGGGCTGTGGTGTTGGTGTGTGACGTAATTCGGTGTTTGTATGACTGTATTCTGTGTTCTATTTCCTCTTTTACTGTTCTGATTTGAAGATGCTCATGTAGTTCTGAGGTCTTTATAAACCAAGGAGCATTAGATATTATTCTGAGAGCTTTATTTTGAAATCGCTGGAGGATTTCCACATTTGAGTTTCTCGCGGAGCCCCACAGCTCAATTCCGTATGTCCAGACAGGCTTTATTACTGCTTTGTAAATGAGTACTTTATTTTCCAGCGATACGTGTGATGATCTTCCCAAGAGCCAGTTCAGTTTTCGGAGTAAGATATTAAGCTCGTCCCGTTTTTTCTCTATATGGTATCTCCACGTTTGTTTCCGGTCGAGATGTATGCCGAGGTACTTAGCTGTTGTCCCGTGTGGGAGTGTGTCGTTTCCGAGTTTAACAGGTGGACAGTCACCTTTTCTAAGGGTATATGTCACATGCGTTGACTTGTTAGCGCTTGCTTTTATTTTCAATTCTCTCATCCACTCATAGAGTTTGTCCAGGTGATTCTGTAGCAAAAGTGAGGCCATATGAGGGTTTTTGTTGTTGCACAGAGCAGCCGTATCATCAGCGAAGGTGGCAGAGAGAATTTCTTCTGACGTGGGTAAGTCCGCTGTGTATATAAGGCAGAGGGTCGGACCTAATACGGAGCCTTGGGGTACGCCAGCCTGTATGTTGTAGAATTTCGAGTACGCGTCATTAATTTTTTCCAAGTAAGACTTTAATAGTATATACATATTATGTGGTAGTTGTTTTTTTATTTTAAACAACAGGCCCTGATGCCAGACCTTGTCAAACGCTTGCAGTACGTCCGAGCAGTACTCTTTTCGTTCCAGCCCCTCTCGTATCTTATTAACCACTCGATGTACCTGTTCTACGGTCGAATGTCCTATTCTGAATTCAAACTGAAGCTTTGGTATAATGTTGTCGTCCTTAAGTAAGTCATTAAGCCTTCGTGCAGCGACTTTTTCAAATAGTTTAGACATAACAGGCAGAAGGCTTATTGGCCTGTATGACGACACAAGGTGTGGTGGTTTTCCTGGCTTAGGGATCATGATGATTTCAGACACTTTCCAAATTTTTGGGAAATATCCAGTCCTCAGAATTCCATTAAAGAGCTGTGTTATAAAGACGATGGCTTTTCTTGGCAGCTGTCGCAGAATTTCAGCAGTTATAAGACAGTATCCAGGAGCTTTATTTGGTTCGAGACTTATTATAATTCTCCAGATTTCGCGAGGTGAGCAGTACTTTAGTGGTAAACTGAGTTGTAGGTCAGTCTCCAGATACTTTTGAATCTCTTGATCGCTTGATGTGTCGCCGGAATTGGGAGTGAATACATCGGCCAAGAAAGATCCAAAGGCCTCGGCACGTTCGTCGTCCTTTCTTGCCCATGTATTATTTCCTAGCTGTAAAGGGTGCTGAGCAGATTGTGGCGCTTTTTTGCTATGTTTCACGGTGTTCCAAAGCGAGTATTCGTTTTTAGCTGAAGCATCTAGATTTTCAAGTCTATTTTTTAAGGTCTCATCCTCGATGTCTGTCAGATATCTTTTCAGATCTGCGGCAGCTTTATTAAAATTTCGTCTGTCAGAAGCATGACGACTGGTATGCCAAACTCTCCTGAGCCTTCTTTTTTCCAGAACCTTATTCCTTATTTCCTTGGGAATATTCTTGTATCCTGGTCTGATAGGTGTTGGTGTGCATTTCCAGGCAGCTGTCTGTATGAGGTTTGTGATGTTAGTAGCAGCATCATCAATGTCATCGTTTGTTTTTAAAGGTACTTTTAGGTCCACGTATGTCTCGATGTATTGTCTAAATCCAACCCAATCAGTTTTCGTATTGTAGAGCTTTTCATTGGGTGTTCTTTCTATTATTGTTGTGCTTATAGTAGCTATCAGAGGGATGTGATCTGAACTGCTATCCAGGCAGCTTTCTGCACTTAGGTACATGTTAGAAAGTCCCTTAAACACAAAGAAGTCCAATAGGTCAGGAAGTTTATTGGAGTCTGTTGGCCAATATGAAGGTTCACCCGTACTCAGGACGTGTAGTTTATTTTCGTCGAGGCTTCTTTTCAATACTCTTCCTCTGGGTAATGTCAGTCGGGAACCCCAGTACACGTTTTTGGCGTTCCAGTCCCCGCCACAAATGAATCTTTGGCCAAGTGTTCTGAAAAAGTCTGAAAACCTATCTTCTTTTAGGATGTGCTTAGGGGGGCAATATATAGCGGATAGGGTTAGTGAACTCTGTTTGTCCTGAACCATTACCGTAGTCGCCTGAATTTGGTCGGTTTGATACTCCTCTAGAATGTCATGTTTGATGTGCTTCTTTATTATGAGTGCTGTTCCGGCGTGTGCAGTTCCGTCGGGATGAAACGTAGAGTATATACTGTAGTTTTTGAAGGTGCATAAATGATTGGATGTTTGGTGTGCTTCAGAAACGAGAAGTACATCAATATTATGTAGTGCAAGAAAGATCTCTACGTCTTGTTTGTGTTTGATCAGTCCATTTATGTTCCAGGTCGCAACTTTGAGTGTAGCCATTTCAACGGACAAGTTTGCTGATTATTGTTGTGAGTAAGTTCATAATTGTCGACATCTAGTCTAATAGTTTGTCTAGCTTTTCAGCCTGTTGTGTGAGCAGTGTTTCTAATTTGGGTTCGTTTTTAGTAGCTTCTGCGTAAGTCCGTTCATTTTTGTCATTAGCATAATGTTTTGGCTGTTTAGTCTCGACTTATGGTCTATTTTGTTCGATTGCAGGTAAAGTTTCGGGTTCTGCAAGGGGTATGGATTTGGCTGTCGGTTTATGGCCTATTCTTCTATTTAGAATCTCCCTGTACACAGAGCATCCTTTATAATTTGCAGGATGTGAGCCTTCACATAAAACGCACTTTCCTGGTGTGTTCCGATCTTTTTTGGGCACTCAGATGTTTTATGGGTTTCCGCGCATTTCACACAGCGGTAGGGCATCATGCAGTAATTTTTCGAATGCCCATATTGTTGACATCGTTGGCACTGTGGAATAGATGTTTTTCTTTTAGGCTCTTCTATTAAAACTGTTTGATGGTATATTGATTTTATTGATTTGACTGCACTATTATTTGGGTTAGAGACTAAGTTTACGAAGAATGTAGAAGTTGGCTTCTTTTCAGGTCCAAACTTTACATTTATGATTTCTCCAAAGACTCTGTTTTCAGTTTTTTCAATTTCCTCTATTATAGCACTATGTGGGGTAGAGTGGTGAAGATTCTTGATAACGAATCGGTAGCATCGCTAATCCTTCCTGTTGAACGTGTGTCCAATGAGGCCTTTTTCGCGGACTAGGGTCATGATTTTCTTGTAAGCCTCAATGTCCAGGCTATTAATTCTTAACTGATTTCTGTTGACGATTTTAAAAATGAATTCTCCCTTACTTGCAACTCTGTGTAGAAGGTCTGTAAGTTTGTTGACATCTTCAACACCGTACAACATATTTGGTGGAGGTTTATTAGGGCGCTTTTGTTTTGGTACACTTTCGCCTTTTTCGTCTTCGGTGAGATCTATTTGTAGGCCACTATATGTATTGGAGGTCTTGATTGCCTCTGGAGAGGGTGACTGTGAGAGTTGTGGGTGACTGTTGAGTTAATTATTTGGTAATGAATTAAATGTGAGCTACACTGTTTGAGCACATTTTTGTTCTATTTCAGTTAACCCTAATTATACCAAAACAATACGTTACTTATATCCGTTGAGTTAACGAATAAATCCGAACAGACTTGGAATGGAAAACTTTCGCCGTGATCAAGTTCTTGATTTTTTTCCTGAGCAACTCTCTGAATTTAGCAGTTTTCTATTGCACAAATAATTATAATTATGTGGCCGCGTTACTTTCGTAATCAACTGAATTTTATATGAACTTATTACAGAACAATTTGAGTCACATCCATCACACCCATTTTGGGTTATCTACGATTACTTTATTCCTGGCTACACAAGTAGTTGCACTGTGAAGGTTCTGGATCATCTGGATGAAAGCATTGTTTAGCCTAGCGGCGTCAGACCGATGTGCTATTTATTCATTACAGTGTTTCTCTCGATTTCCCCTATTTAATATAAAAGGTACACAAGACACAACACAAGACGATACTACGATCCGGTACCGTAAGAGCCCAGCACGGTCTGAACTCTTACAGTAGGTACAGTCACCAAAAGAGATAAGTACCCAGGCCATCGGAAATAGTTAAAGTTTGCTTACAAACCGATGGGTGTTTTTGAATGAAATTTAATTAAGTCCACTGCTGTACAAAGTCCTCACCCATAGAACGCCACAACGAGCGGAAACCTGCCGCTTGCATCCACCGGTTACCCGCGACCTTAACGATGTCGTCGGTCCATCTGGTGGGAGGCCTACCAACGCTGCGTCTTCCGGTTCGTGGTCGCCACTCGAGAACCTTTCTTCCCCATCGGTAATCGGTTCTTCGAGCGATGTGGCCTGCCTATTGCTACATTAACCTGTTAAAGCCTGTGTCTGCTGTTGCCTTTAAACTGTTTATTCTTTATTAATTTTATTTTATTCAAAAACATCCATCGGGTTCTAAGTAAACTTCAACTATAACTGGGGACCTGGTTACTTATCTTCTTTAGTGACAGTACCTACTAGGTATCAAATAATCCTTATTGCATTATTTATTATTTTATTGGCTGCGGTTTCAACGTATGCTCAGGCTACGAGCGCACTCGGCGGCCAGGTCGCGGCGGCCATTGAGATCCCACTGGCTCTAGATCTCACTGGCCGCTGCGACCTGGCCGTCGAGTGCGCTTGTAGTCTTACTGTAACTTACCCTTTATCATTGACAACTGTCAACAGTGGTGACTGACTTTCTTTTAAGGCGACGAGTGCTTGGGTCGGCGTGCTACTGAGGGGTACACTCTTGACGGGAAGCACCATGTCTTGCGTAACTGGTTTGCTCCACCACCTAATAAGTATACAAAACTAATTAAAACAAAAAGAGGTGTGATCAGATTGAAAGTGCTTTGACTGGCTGGTAGGTTATTTTTTACTTTACGATATTGTGTATATTAAAGTAAATATTATATGTCAAAAAATATATTCAGCAAGTGTCGCATGGCTCAGTTACTACCATCGTGATGATTTTTTGGGGAATGTGTGGTATATCACGCAATGATTTTATTTCATACGGATATTATAATTATTATATAAGTATGTGGGTCAATGTGCATGAAAAGCTTACTAGCGACCTATAGCTTGTTTTTACACTTGAGTTAATCTGTGGACAGTGCTGTGGGCTGCATTGTTACTTCTGTCTGTTTTCCATAATTATGTTAGTATCATAAAATGTTTACTGTTCCTCTTTTAATAAAATAAAATCAAATTTCTAAGTTGAGATTCGTAAAATCCACCATCATATAATGGATGCGGTGGGCTGGGACCGGCAACCTGCGGCTCTTTACATGTGAAGTTGCAGCTCTTCAATCCGATCAGCAAAAACCGTGCAATCTGTCATTATTATGAAACTAACATCATTTACTGCACCTGCTACTTTTGTTCATTCACATTGCCTTACGCGTTCAATAATCAAATGAAATATATATGTCACCGTATGATTGCGAACATCGTTAGTTTATGATCTATATTATATAAATTATTATAATAATTTAAAAAATCTACTAGTCCCTCTTTAAAATCTGTTTTTTTTTTGTAAATTGCAACTATTGGCTCTTCCGTTTCAAAAGGTTGCCGAGCCCTGCCCTGGGGATTGATTGTCGTCCTGTTGGGAACTTATCAGTTATTAGATTGATTTTCACAGTACGATTTATTTGCCCATTGAATGCAATAAGTTGAAGTTAGAATAAAGCTTACACAGTAATAATAATAAATAATGAATATTATGTTTTCTAAAATAATAATTATTATTTATTTATTCTCTCATCATTACAGCATTACATAGTCACGGTAAATGACATTGCAGTGTTTGGACGGTGGTAGTTGCTTCAGCTTTATTGTATGTCACTGGCAAGCAACTTGCTTCGTGTTTAAACTTGGATTTATTTACAAAGTAATTTCAACTCCTACGAATCGGTTAAAACCACGTTAAAACACATTTCAATATCATTCATCGATTCCTGTCACCAGAATATCTATAGTACAGCCATCAATGAACTTCTATCAAAATGCCAAAAGACCAGGCCAGTAAATGTCATAACAAATACCTTTTTAGTTTTTACGGTTCCCTACCTCGAAAGAAAAAAGGAACCCGTCGTTGTCAGTCTGTCTGTCTGTCAAGACCCTTATTCTCAGGAACGCGTGGAGGAAGTTGAAATTAACATCAAATACTGTGATGTCAGCGTTCAGCTGTAAAAAAAACGAAAATCTTTTCTTGTTAAATCATATGACAAAATATTTTACGCGATTACAAACTTATATTTTGCGCTTTGGAAAGTTGAGTGTGAACGTTGTACGTCGATGTATTTTTAGAACAACACAGTTACGTTTGTCTTTCAACTCGGCTTATTTTTCGTGCTTTCATATTTTTTTTGTATGTAGTGTTAAATACTGTATGGTGGTACGGATAGTGAGTTTTTATTTAAAAATGGCAATTTCTTTTTTAACGTTAGGTCTTAGAATAATAACGCATAGAAGGACAGTCTCTATACGCTGTCTAAGAAAAAATTACGCTACATTAGTAGATTATGTGTGAGTGAGCGGCATGTCATTACGACCGCTGACACGCAGACAGACGTAAAAAAATGTTGCTAGGAAATATAATTTTCCCTAAAATCGGGGAAAAATTAATGCATTTGGGCCATAGCACGATTGCATGTAAAAAATTTTACGTACGTAATGTAAGTTGTCAATGTGGTTTTTTATATTAATTAAAATACAGTCACATCTACTTATCGTTATACAACTTTATAAAAGTGCTATGGCAGTATTTTACGCAACAAACCGTCATTTTAAAATATTTCTTGCGAGCTGTGTTCAACGGAGCGTGACCTTGAGCACTGACGGCTCGCTGCGCAAACTAGACCTTTGAATTTGAATACTCGTATAGTACGTGCCACGAAAGATGAGACTTGACACAGACTTGATTTGACTTGTACTTTTGATGCTCGTACTAAGTTTCTATGCGTTATTATTCTAAGCGTTAGGTATATATTTTTTTTTGTAATCTTAATATCAACACTTTTTCTTAATGTTATGTATAAACGATATCCGCATTATCGCAAACATGTGCTAAAATTCTTAATAACATGATAACACCTTGACATTACGATGATAATTTTGCAATTATTATGAAGATTAACAAAATATGACGTAATTTTAACCAAATTAATTATAGTTTATCTTTAAGGAAGGTCAGCGTCAATATGTTACGGGTGATCTGCCAGATAGGTACTGGTACTTAACTCAACTCAGTTACTGGTTGTAAATAAATAACTTGTCTGTTAAAATATGCTTTCGCAGAGAGACTAACGATATGATTTCTCGTCGGCTTTATTCAACATACACTCATTAATTGAATAATGGCGTATCTTTTAGATAAGTTGATTTGTGGCGTATCTTTTTGATAAGTTGATTTGAATCAAGTTACCTTAATACCTTTATTACATTTTGTAGATGGTCATTTATATTATGTAAATAACTAAAAGTTGATAGCATTATTTTAGTTGCCGGCACGTAAGTTGGCAAAATATTTTGTAGTGGGGGAAGTTCGCGCATGTAAAAATGTATGAAATTGTGCGTGCGCAACCTTCCCCCACTACAAAATATCTTACCAACTTACGTGCCGGTAATTATACCTATTATATTATCATGATCGTAAGATATTTTAAAATTGGTGAGTTACCAGATCTGTTTAGTCACAAAGGTAGATGCCACGTAGTCGGCCTGATCCGTTTAGAGCAAATGGAACGAGCTCCCCTAGCGGTAGGCAGGCAGTATGTATAGGAAGGAAATAATTTTAAATAATAATACTCACGCAATGTGTTCCTTCGTGATTAATGGTTGGAAATTCCGCGCTTCCATCCACTGGTCTGATATAAACTTAGTCATGTAGTTGCGAATATTATCAGGTAGTAGTACTACGCATTTCTGGCCCTCCTTCAATGACTTGGCTGCTTGGAGGGCGCCCCACATGGCAGAACCACTGCTGGCACCTGTCGTATTAACATCGATATTGATGCTTTAACAAAATGTATTTTACCATAAACATTCCTTTTTCAATGCAATATAACACGATTTTTTAATTTTGCTGGGGATTTGATTGCAAATCATTTAGTAAAAGTTGCTCACCGCATAGTAGGCCCTCATCTTTAATAAGTCTTCGCGCCATTTCCAACGAAGTGTGGTCCTCGGTCTTTACCCATTTATCAATGACATTTCTGTCGAGAGAACCGGGAAGAAAGTCATAACCGATGCCTTCCACCTTTGAATAAATAAAAACAGCTATTTGATTTTTATACAAATATAGGATTCCTACCTGTCATAAGGACTAAGTTAGATTTGAGCATTTCTGATGACATTGATTAAACTGAAACAAAATAAAATCGCTTCTAGACCTAACCTATTATTGCTAAACCTTCGTAGGTACCTACTTTATTGAAGATTTTATTGGAACGGTCGTCTAAAGAAAGGATGATGTAAACAGTTTCAATGCTTTTTGCATGATAATGCTGAATATCCGTACTAAAACCTGGGTTTCCAATAATCGCGTCTAGAAATCCATTTACTACAGCAGCTATACCACCGTTCACAATGTTTATAATAATAATAATAATAACCCATTTATTTCGGGTATCAAAGACCCATAACATAAATACCTTACAGACTATCATACATACTTATAAAAAGCCACAAAAAAATATAATTAAACTATTGAACACGAAGCGACGGCGTCGTGTTGCGCTGCGTGGTGTCGCGTAGCCTTCCGCGGAATCGCCGAAATACGACACCCTCCGGCCAAAACTCATTCTTAAGGCAGGTCTCGATATACTGAGTCGGAACTCGCACCACGAACGACTTGAAGTTAGTATTGTGGCGCGACTCCCAACTTCTCGACCCTCAAGGTCCAGCTGGTCTTCGATCGGACATACTCCACGATCTCCTCAACCTTCGTGGTATGATGCAGCCGGGACACATAGAGCTGCGTCGTAGGTATTGCGGGACGCAGCATAATGGGTCCTGCCAGCGAGGTCCCACACTGGTTCCGACTAGGTGGCTTCTTCCTCTTCTTCCTCTCCACCTTCACGAAGCCATCCTTGTCACACGTGCCCGTTGCTGGGCCTTGCTGTTTCGAACCCCTGTTGTCTGGTTTACAGGAGCTCTTCTTATTCCCCTTCTCGATAGGTTGGTGCGTGGCGGCGATATCAGCGTAGGCACGTCTAGGGGTCGACGTACCTACACAAGTCACTACCTCGACCGGCGCTGAGTCAGCGACGGCGGCGGCGCATGTTGCAACGCATGCGATATCAGCAGCGGGTGACGCAGTGGAGCTCGCTGAATCAAAACTGCCGACGCTAGCGTTTCCCGCTGCGTGACGTGCGGTCTCGTTGGTGGCATCATGCGGCCTATTTACCTCAACAGCGTTGCGCGACAACTCTACTTCAGTACGTAGCGTAGCGTAGCGTATATGAGCGCTCGCTATAACCTGGTTTACTGTTTACTCATTATATCGACTGATTACACTTTGAGAGTAACTGCATTGACAAGTAGCTCAAACCCAAGGGGTCAAGTGCCTTGTATCGTGGCGAAGTGGTGAGTAAAACCAAAAAATGTTGTATTAACTCAGATGCTCGCACATAATAGTGAATCGCCTGATGCGGTCACACGGTGCAAGTAGCTGCAATGCAGTAACTGACTACGTCAGCTCGCACTGCATAACCCAGTATTTTAGTCGGGTGCGTTATGATTTATCAACGGGATGCGCGGCCAAAATATGTCAGCAGGGCATCTCTTTCCTGCACAGTGTGCGTGGTCACCTGATATCGCCTCACATTGCCTCAAACATGGATTTCGACGACTTTTTTTGGCCATCAATAGAGCTGTGATGACGATGTTCGGTGACAAATGTCCTATTGGTCTTATACATTTTGCATAAACTTTTTGTCCTCATTAATCTAAGTAAGGCGACGTTCGGTGACAAATCCTCTTGGCTTTATTTACACAATTTCGCCTCGAACGAATTATTATTTGCAATTCGTAAATGAACATGTATGTGATTATGTGACTAGTTTATAAACATGCAAATCTTAATATTATAAAATATTGATAACTCTGTTTACAAGGAACGCTGAGCATTTGGACCACGACCTGGTGATGTAAGAGAGCAATAAACTTGTAGAATGAAAAATATTTTTCATAGATTAGCCGATATTAGCTCTAACGTCATGTGGTGTAACCTAAACAATGAGTTTTATCAGTGTTTTGCTTGATCTTCATGCAACGTCGCGCGACAGGTCACGGCATTCTATCCGCGTTGAATTGATTATTGGAAATATTTCAATTTACATTTGAAAGGTTGGTTGCTTGATGCTGTCACGTTACCCCGAGGAGGCAGTCTCCTAAATATAACAACAATAGAACGTGATACACATCAATAACGTACTATTATATATACTGTAGGGAAGTACTGATATACAGGTCTAATTAAGGTGACTGCTGCGGCAATAGTTCACCATGTGCATCGCCATTATCTGTCCATTAGCGTATACATGCATTATGCAGCTTTATTTAGTACTCGATGGAGCCATAACTGTATTGTTAATACGCTATAGTAACTAATATTAATTACATTGACAGGTCGGTTGCGCAGTAATCGGCTGCTCTGCTACTTGTCGTAGACATAACTCCCGACTATGGTATGACATGGTAAGTATGAGAAAAATATTAGCTTGCAGATACGGTTTGTAAACAAAAATTTCCTATACCTATGTGTAGGATAAAAACTATTATTTCCGATCAGTAACACTCCGTCGTCAACACTGTTGACGAATGGAAAAAATAAGTTCCATTTGTTCACAGGGTTGACGAAGGGGACCGATTCCCGTTCAGTAACAATATTATTCCCGATTAGTAACGCCCCGTCATCAACACTGTTCGCGATCGGAACTTTTTGTCCCAGTTGTACTGGTTGTACAGTCGAACAAGCTAATTGGTTTACAAGCAAAAATAGGTATTCATCTTTCTACTACACTAACATTTTATTTTATTTATTGTTTATTTTTAGTACGTAGGTACCAGGGATACCTACGTGCTCGAGATAAGAAAATGGAATAAAATTAAATATTGTGAGTGTAATAGAAAGATGAATATTTTTGCCTGTAAACCAATTAGCTTGTTCGACGTACACAATCATGGTGGCCACCACGGGACGATGGAGGTCACCATGTATTAACTCAATTTGTGCGTCATATATAAACTCATCTTATGCTCTTTTCATTCCTCTTTATCGGATGTGTTAAATTATTGATCATTTGTCGATTCCGAACTATGTAAAAAGAAGCGTCTTCATACAGTGAGTAAATAGATCATTGTAAAAATATTACTATTGTAATTACAGTACAACATTTACATAAGTGCCTATTTGATTTTCCGTGTCGCAGTTTTCCTGATACGCTGTTTTTAAGTAAAAACCAAGTACCTATTTTGTTATTTTAGTGTTAACGTTTTGCTTAGGCAGTTGTACTTAATTAAATAATTTTAAAAATCCGTTTCATCTTTATTTAATTGAACTCCACCTTTCTAAACGTTGATTCTTGAACTAATCACGCACGTCACCGATTGGGAAAAGTTCCGATCGTCAACAGTGTTGACGACGGGGTGTTACTGATCCGGAATAAATAAATAAATAAATAATCGGAAAAAATCTATGAGCGAGGGTAATGTTGTTACTTTCTGAACTTAAGTTCCGAATCTTGGATAATATAGAAGTTTATGGAAACAAACTCAATATCATACAAGGAAAACAGTTGATTAACCATATCCTCATATTATTATGTATACATTTTAGTATTACAGTAAGAATTAGTATTTTGTATGATGTTACGCACTGATAAACCTAGATTGTAAGCTATTGTTAACCATGTACAGTGTGTAATTGTTTGTTTTCCTTAATAAATAAAATAAAGAAAGATCATACCTCATTTCTAACAAAATGTTATCATCTACAAACTCGCATTTGCCGGCGAATTGAATCGGGTATAGCAGATGTAGTCGAATTAGCGTTTAGTTTGTGATTTTGCCGTTATGGGGTAACAGACAAACAGATTTGTGTGGATATGGATGGTCACTCAAAAATCAACTTGATTACATAACACATAAGTTAGTACATGTGGGTGTGTGTTAGTATATGTGGTTGAGTAAATGGCAAATATTTACTTCATACAACTCAACATCTGATTGGTTGAGCTCCTCGGGCTGCGCGAGTATAGAGCCGTAGGGGTCCACACCGACGATGACGCACTGCGGGCAGCGCTCCTTGATCTTATGGCCCACGCCGGATATGGTGCCGCAAGTACCGGCGCCCATCACCACCATGTCTACATCGTCATCCAGAGACCACAGAATCTCTTCAGCCGTGCCGTCGTAGTGTGCCAGTGGGTTGCATGGGTTATTGTACTGAAATTATGTTATATTTACGTCTTATGTTACACAGTCTAGAATGTTTTGTAATGAGTTTGTGTACCTATTATCTAAAATCTTATAAATTTCTGTGGAAGAAGTACTATGTCATGGATAAACAGTGGAATTCCTGTCTTGTCTGCATAAAAATAGATTTCGTTTTGGGTAGTTACTTTTTTTAACTTTCTATTTATTATTTAAAGTTGTTTGAATTCTCTCCAATGCTTCATGCTCTATCATAGTACTTACATGATTGTGAAAAAACAGTGCTTTCCTACACTAAGGCTGTGTAAAAATGGTTGAGGTAGCATGTCAGATGTGCTGCAGTAAATATTACCAAAAAATTGTTAGGAACCTTGCAAGCAATTAATTCTACAATAATTAATAATTCTTAAATATTAATAAACTTGGTAGTGGTTGTGTTATGTTCAAACAGGTAAATGTGGGGTACATGAAGTTTGAGGTAAACAATGAACTGTTGGAATGATAAAAGCTCTCTGTCCACACTGACCAATCAAAAATTGCTTGGTGTTGACACTATCCTTCCAGATTTGCCCCACATTCCTCTTGTATAACCTATGAGAACATTTGAATTAGGGGGCAAGCACAACTATCCATGTATTTTTTGTACAACAGTAGGTACATACAAAAAATACATTAAGTATAAGACACATTTTTAATTCATGATTAAAGCACATACTTGGTCTAAGAGGACTGCATCAGGGATTTCTTTAGCTAGTCTGCTGGCCACCATAATATTACTGGCTGGATCGTTCCATGCCGCTTCAGTTGGAGTTCTGATTATTTCAGCCCCCAGGGCTAATAATGTGTTCACTTTTTCATCAGACATTTTTTCTGGTAATACTATTATGCACCTGTAACCTGCAAGATGTTTGGTATAAGCTTACAAATACATTTCACTTTTATTTGCAGAAGTTATAATGAAAGTATCAGTTCACAGAAAATCTGTTTTATAGTATTATTATTAGAATTTACCTCTGACAGCAGCAGCGAGGGCCAGTCCAATGCCAGTATTGCCAGAAGTGGGCTCCACAATAACAGACTTTCCAGGTTTCAGCACACCCTTCTCTTCGGCATCAATTACCATACGGTAAGCTATGCGGTCCTTTACAGATCCCCCAGGGTTTAAAAATTCACATTTAGCATCTGATTAAAAAAAATAGTAAAACATAAATATATTTTTGACCCACATTGAGCATAGAAGAAAAAAAAAATCTTTTAATATTATGCCAAACATTTAAAATACTTCCATATCAAAGGATTCTTTAGAAAACCAGGTTAAAAATATGATTGCTGTACTATTTAATGTTAAGTTAAAGTTACTAAAATTACTCACACATATCACATTTTATACCTTCTTCTTTAGGTATGTTGGAGAGTTTTACCAATGGAGTATTACCAATTACATTTAGTATATCCGGATGAACTTTCAGATTTCTGTCACTAAAAATTTAAAGAAGTATTAGATCTTCATTCCAGGTTATTCATAAGTGTACCTGCATAAATATGCAAGTTGCTATGTATACCTACAGAGGTCTGACAATGTGCGGCAATTCCTTGAGGTTAAAAAATTTCCTCAGTACATTTTCTGTAGTGTTGTTCACTTCCAAATCGTTAGACATTTTACAGATTTTCTAGATAGTTTTAACCTGTGGGTAAAAAAACTGTGTTATCATAAAAATACTAAGAATTTTAATACCTTGTTTGCATACATAGAATTGAGTTATAAACTGGTAATAACCACTTTCTCAATACCTACAGATGAAAGATATTGTCTTTGCTAATAGTAACACTGGTCAACACCACTGTGTTTGTCACACGACTTTGTGATAATTTTGGTTTATGTTAGTGTGCACTCATTAAAAATATATAGGTAATAATTTTGTTTCAATCACATCCAGTTTTTTTGGTGACAGCTACATATTAAATTCTGACCTCATATACAATTTTTTGTTTGAATAACTTCATTTAGGCGACTGTATGACTATTGCAAACATACATCTTTTTACATCAATTACATCGTAAATATGCCACAAGTGTTCTAATAACCCTGACAGTTTTTGTTATGTATGTGGAGTATTTACTTTTACATCTCAGTGCCGAAATTTCATATCTTTAATTGAACACTGCTGTTTAGACTATCTTGGATTTCCTGTGAAGCATCAAGATAAATCTTGGCTTAACAAGAACCTACACCAATTTGCCGTTTGCTATACCAAAGATTTGGATCTGCCAAAGGATCATGTGATTATTATTTTTGTTTGAGGGCTTATTTGTAGGTTCACAAATACGGCAACTGATAAAGGATAAGAGCTTTGAAGGAAAATTGAATGATCAGAAAAAACACGCCTGGAAATATTTTGTGAATGTTGTGCTGAAAGTTGTAAAGTGGAAAATTATAAAGTCTTTACTTATACATGAATGAACTTATAATATCATATTAGCTTTGGGGTGTAATAATGTCCTTAGAAATACATATGTTGATCTTTCAAATAAATGTATCTTTATCTTTATCTTTGGATTTCTTTGGGGCAAATTTGGATGCTGTACGCGATAAACAAGGTGAGAGGTTTCATCAGGACATTTCCATAGTGGAGAAGCAGTATAAAGGGAAATGGAGTTCAGTAATGATGGCAGATTATTGTTAGAAACTTAGAAGGGACCTATTAAAAGCCAAATATTTAAGAAAATACATACTAATAGTATAGCGGATTTTTGTACTTTTTACGAAGATTAATGTTTTGATATCACAAGAAAACCTGATGTGTAATTTTTTTTTCATTGGTATATTAATAATTATTGTTTGGTGGCCTTAATACATTCAAACTTTGCTAGACAAAAAAAAGTTACAATTTTGTTAACCAGTGTAAAATAAAAAAAAAAGAGTTACAAACCAAGCCACTATATTTTTACTTGCTAGACACGCCGCTTACGAGCAAGTTTTCAAAAACGAAACAGTCGCAACACTCAGCAACGTGTTTTTGGTTAAACCTAAGTTCCGTTTACTTAAAAGTAAATTATATGTGTTCAACAGAGATGTTTTGTGACTCTCACGTGTTCACAGACCAGGATATGCTTTCATTGATAGTTGATACTAGTATAAGGCACTGGCGCACGGACTGACTGAAACGGACGGACTCATAGATGAATGAATATACTCGGACTGACACTGACAAACATAGTGATTATATACTCTTTGACACTGACTGAAAGAAAAAGAAACCGTAGGTAGTAGAGCTTCTCAATAGTACAGTATATTTAGAGAGGGGCTTCTCTGTCTACGTCTACGACATGAAGATATAGGTATAAATGGAGCCAACACTTAGAACAAAAGCTTGAAACCAACTGTGGGCTGATGCTCTCTTTCTGAATGCATACATAAGAACGAGACAGTGATATGTGTTTTCTTTATCTTATGTATGCATTCAGAAAGAGAGCGTCTGCCCACAGTTGGCTTCACTTAGGTATTTAGAGTGTTGCCTCCACTTTTATCTATAAGCTTCTTGGTCTACGAGTTCTTCTACGCATGGACTTTTATTTTGTATTGTAATACGTCCATGGTTGAACAACGACGACTGTAAAACGTAAAACCCATGAATGAAGCTGTAGTGTAGATTAAAATGGAGTCAGTCAACACTTCGAATACCTACTTGAAGTCATACACCTATCTATCACTATCTCGCTCTCTGTGGGCCAACCCTCTCTTTCTAAGTAAGGTAACCTTTATTTTATTTTTCCCAGGACATCGCTACAAGTATTCATTTATAAATATCTACATTCTGTTTACCATTAAGGCCTAAGATAAACAAATATCTCGTCTAAGTTCATTTACATCATGATACGTAATGTATGCGTATACATTGCATTAAGAAATAAAGTAATATGTTGTAGGAATTCTAAGGTTGTACGTTGTTTCATAGCTAATAGTTTTATAGAATTTCGGTTCACATAAAATTTTTCTAATAATTTCGTTTCATAGAATAATCAATACGCAGAATACTTACTTTCAAGATTTTGAAATCATTGATTTTTGTTTCACATAAAGTTTATTGTTAGATTAATCATATCATAGAATAACAAATCAAATATTCTTTATCCTTATATTTTTTATTTAATATAAAACGTATTCCCAGGAATAGGACTCTCAGTTTTAACCAAACTTAGTGCGCGTGCGTGCAAGCAACCACGCAGGATGCAAGCAAGCATGCAGCGTACAAGCAAGTATGCAGCATGCAAGCAAGCATGCAGCGTGCAAGCAAACATGCAGCGTGCAAGCAAGCAAGCAGCGTGCAAGCAAGCATGCAGCGTGGAAGCAAGCATGCAGCGTGCAAGCAAGCATGCAGCATGCAAGCAAGCATGCGTCATGCAAGCGAGCATGCAACATGCAGCAGGCATAGTTTCTGTCACGGCTCCGGCGTTGCGGGACTCCGGCGGTCCCACGCGAGCTTATCGTCGCAGATGGTATTCACGCTCACCACCGCAGCTTCGGCTTACTGGCCGGCAGAGCCGGCCAGCCTCAGCCGCGGCGGCGGGCGTTAAAACCACCTGCTCCTCAGCTCGCGGGCCGCCTCGCCCCTCCACGCCTACGCAGATTTAAATTACACTCTAGGCGTAGGGCAGACTAGACTACGTGGAGTCGGTTTCGCAGCGATTTGTTTCTGTCATTAACTTTGGTAGCACAACATATTGACTTTTTAAAACAACATTTTTGTGTGTGTCTATTTATATCGAAATAAAACTCGTTACTTCGCAACTCGTTATTTTCGTTGAAATAAATTCCATGGAAAAATACAACAAACAAACAATATTCGTTAAAAAAGAATTCTACTTTTTGATAAGTTTGTTAAACAAAAAACTGTGATTAAAAATTCATTGAATTGTGTTTCTGTGAAATATTTCTCATTGAAGTAAATAGTCTTTGAAACAATAATAGTCGAAATAAAAATACGAGAACCAAATATTATGCTAAACATTTTCTGGGAAACGAAATTCTATGAAATTTCTGTCTGCGAAACAAGGGAAGACGACACCGAATTCTAAACTCGATGAAGTAAGAATAAAAATAACTTGATCAAATATAAAATCCTTTGCCGTGCCGCGACGTCAGACAGCGCCGGCCCTAATATGAACGCTTACATGTAAGAACCTCAAAAAGAAAATAAAAACACCACCCAAATTAAAATCATTTATTGTAACTTTTCTAGCACACATGACTAAATATCATTACTCTATGTAGTTTCTGTCTCTTACCACGTAAATCATCCAGATATTAACTATATGTCTCTTAAGTAAAGTTTCAATTACATACTATATATTTAAACTAGTGAGTCATGCGCTCTGTTTAATAACATTATTATGTTATACATAATAAATAGACATAAAGGTATGTATTTAATATTTATTATCGGAAAGGGGCACCAGGTAACTTGTTAAGATTGCTTATATTTTCAAGAATATTTCGACACTGTTTTTAACTACATTGCAGCCAGCATGTTTCACTCCCATTTCCGTAAGTGGAGAATTACTATAAACGCCAGAACTATTACTTGGCAGAGCTGCTATTTGCACCATAGATTCTTCATGTAGTGAACTTGTTGTCTGAAAATTATAATACATTTTATAAAATGTTGCTTTTTGTTATATATTTGAAACATTATATTTCTAAATACATGATAATAATGTAACACAGTTTTAAATACAGTTATCTTTTTACCTTTCCTACTGTTTTATTATAGTAGGAACTGCTGTTTGTTTTAAGCACCTTGTTCTTGAATCATATCTGATTCTTGAAATGCAAATTGCAAATCCTTGCACTTTTATAGAACTTCATTTTCAACGGCTCAATGGATAACCATAATTTTCTTTGAGTACTATTTTTAGGAAACCTAAAAAAATAATGTTATTAAAATACCCGAATAATGAGCAACTAAAATTAAATAAAAATTGACTGCCGTAAGTGTATGTGTATTATCAGACATTGAATATAATTATACACGTTTCTTAGTATTAGTATAATTAGTTAAGTTCCAGTGGCGTAGCTTGCCCTAGAAGGGCCCTGTATCAAAATTTGTCAGGGGCCCTTCTGCCCGATACGGCGAAACCCAAAAGCGGGATATCTTTTTGAATATAAAATAAATTGGTTCATATTTTGATTAGAATAGAATAAAGTAAAATGTATTGTTTCCAGCATTACAGCTTGTAGTAGTTCATACACAGAACTATAATACCGGAGGGCAAAAGGTTCGAGCGTCAGCATTAGGTATGCTTAGGTCCCCCCCTAAAAGGTTGCTAAACGCTGGTTTTCAGCATAAACCCTTGGCTCCTGTTTACACAAAAAGGCATAGAAATAATTACTTATAATGACTGCTCAAAGCGAACGACCTAAGTTAGATCCAGCAAAACCACAAACGTTACTCCAGCAAAATCTTGGATAACATCGCAGTCGAAGGAAGAACAAATACAAAATAAGTTGCAACATTTACCTCGTCTAGACTACTAATTATATGGCTAATATTTATTTCAATATTCCCATTATAAAAGAAAATGTCTGGCTGCGGTAACGTTACCCCAGCAGGAAATGTTTTTGTGGAATAACTCAAAATCTATATGTGCAACAAATTTAAAAATGTGCGCAACAATTACAGAAGCTGGAGAACTAATTGCCTGTAACATTTAAATTACTATTTTCGACATTATTTTGCTGGGGTAACGCACACCATAAAAACGCATTTGCGCGCGTGCCCTTTTCACGCCAAGTCACAAATCACGACAAATACCTACAAAATTAGGGAAATAACTAATGAATATAATTTTGTGCATTTTTACAATATTTCATTATTGCCGTTTTAAATAATAGAAAAAAGAAACTGAAAACTTAATTTAGTATATTTATTTTGTACATATTTCCCGTGTTACGTTTTCTTGCTTAGAGATCCCAAGTTTTCTTGTCGGCTATATTATAGTCGTCTGTGGTGCTCAAAAGGTAAAATAAAACGTGTGCGTTACCCCAGCAAAATAATGTCGAAAATAGTAATTTAAATGTTACAGGCAATTAGTTCTCCAGATTCTGTAAATGTTGCGCACATTTTTAAATTTGTTGCACATATAGATTTTGAGTTATTCCACAAAAACATTTGCTGCTGGGGTAACGTTACCGCAGCCAGACATTTTCTTTTATAATGGGAATATTGATATAAATATTAGCCATATAATTAGTTATCTAGAAGAGAACTAATTCTTAAGAAGTCATGTAAAAAAGATGATAAGAATCTGCTTACCCGTTTCAGAGTTCCAGCAAAACCACAAACGTTACTCCAGCAAAATCTTGAATAACATCGCAGTCGAAGGAAGAACAAATACAAAATAAGTTGCAACATTTACCTCGTCTAGACAACAAATTATATGGCTAATATTTATTTCAATATTGCCATTATAAAAGAAAATGTCTGGCTGCGGTAACGTTACCCCAGCAGCAAATGTTTTTGTGGAATAACTCAAAATCTATGTGCAACAAATTTAAAAATGTGCGCAACATTTACAGAAGCTGGAGAACCAATTGCCTGTAACATTAAAATTACTATTTTCGACATTATTTTGCTGGGGTAACACACACAAATAAAACCAAGTAAAGGCTCCCCCACACAGATGCGTTATTACCGCCGCCGATAATATCAAATGCGTTTTTGCGATATTTGTTTTTAGTACATTTTTGTACTAGGACGGCTACGAAGTTACACCACTGC
This sequence comes from Charanyca ferruginea, assembly GCA_947361185.1. Taxonomy (NCBI): domain Eukaryota; kingdom Metazoa; phylum Arthropoda; class Insecta; order Lepidoptera; family Noctuidae; genus Charanyca; species Charanyca ferruginea. Next base: position 13,902,832 of record OX376076.1, read on the forward strand.
TGCGATAAAACGACGAAATAGAAGTACGAGGAGGCATCGGGACGCATTATCGCAAAAACGCAATGCGATATTATCGGCGGTAATAACGCCCCTGTGGGCGAGCCTTAAAATGGTTTACAAGACAAAGAACCACATTAAAAATAAAATTTCAAATCAAACAAATATATATATTACCTGATTACAGAAGATTTAATATTATATTAAAAAAAAAAATACCTTTTACCTAAAGTAAAACTGTCAAATTAGTTGCCCATTTAATAATCATGTTTAGTATTATGATTTATTAGCTTAGCCTAAAACCAAAATTATTGCCAGTCAAGATGAAAAAACATGTTTTTGTTTATTTTTACAGTTATGTTATGTATTTACATATAAAAAGAAATGTTAATTTACAATTTAGTTTGTAAATATTATACAGGTTAGTTTTGGCTTCCATTCATGTATCTGGATTCTGTGGAGATATTCATCAGTAGATTTTCTGAAGTCAACAGTCCAATTGAGCTCTGAGTGTCCATTGATTCATCTGTAAAGTAAAATAAATAATATTAATTATAATGTAACTTTTTCTTTTTAATTTAGCTTTAGCCAAGAAAAAAATACTAGGTGTTATGTTGAATTAGTTGTGGTATGAATGAGAAGGCAACAATTATAGTACGGGTGCACAATGAACAGTCGTCTGATAAAACATCTTGATGCTCACAGTCAACTGCACGTTCACGGTAGCTTTGACATTCACAGCGCCTTAATTTCATAGCAGTAAAGGTACTTTTCATACAGCATGGTTGACCGTATAGACAGGGGTGGCCAACCATCGATTTCGGTAATAAGTCGTCGATTTGGAATTAATTATGTTGTGTTCTCTACATTATAGTGTGGTAGAACCTTTAATTGTAACTATATGTAGTATGTATCTCTGTATGTCTTTATATTGTATGAACTATTGTATCATCTGGCCAGTAATATACGATAATTCTTCTTAGATACATGTGTTTATGTTCGCTCCCTACTAGCCACCTTACATGGCGACCCTGCCAGGATGGGTGGTCCGTTGGTTCACGCGGATACGGTTACAGAGGCGGCATCACGGTGAAATTCCTGCGGCCAAATAAGGAGTGTGAACTGTAAACAATTGTGTCCCTGTGCAATGTTATTAGATTATTAAGAACGCAATGTTTTATTACGATTTTAATTTGCGCCTACTATTATCGCGCGGCCGTGTTTCCCTGACTTTAAACTTGACCACTAAAAATGGGATCTTCGCAGTCGTACGAAAAGGAGGAAGTAGTTATAGCCCAGGCGGCATCCGGATCTGGGGTGAATTCGGCGGCTATTGACCAACTGAGGGGTCACGCATCCACTACAAACTATATCCTCGCTGGAATTTGCGTATTGTTGAGTGTGGGCGCAATTGTTATCGTGTACAAATTGTACCGAAAATGCCACCGTAACTGGATGGACCAGCAGTTAAACGAATTCGCGTTGAAACGTTCTGCGAGTTACTTTCGGCGTTGGCAGCAGAAGCCTCCGGGAGACGTCTAAAAGAAAGTAGATGCGGTTTAAAAAAAAAAAAAAAGTGCGTTTGTGCGTATACATAAATAAAGTGCGTGCGTATGTGCGGTAAATTCGCGAATTACTTTCACCAATTCGGCATCAATACGACCTCGGACTGAAATTGGATTACCGATCATGTAATTTTACATTAATATTATGATTATTTTTTTATTGTACTCGTATAGGTGTATAATTACCTATGTATGAGATAAATTTTACATTTAAGTATAATGGGTAGACAGTTGTAAATGGCTGAGGAACTTCTAGAATTATTTGAAAAGTTTAAATATATTAAAGACTATTTAACTAAATTGGGCCCAAGTAAAAGGACGGGTAAGATTAAAAAAGAGAAGAACGCGGAAGCAGACTAACTAAAAAAACAATTTCATATTATTTTAGGAAAGGTTCATTCTTCTTCGAAAACTAGAATTTTCGAAATATCTGAATTAGAGAATATTGAAAACTTAAATAGTAAAATAAGTAGTTATTATTTAAAAATTAAACAACTGTGTGAATTAAGCATAGAGAAAGATTCCAGTTCTGTGGGGACTGTCGTAGAGAAAAACGCCAATATGGAGAAATTTGAATTGAAAACCGCAATTTCCCTGTTGCCGGTCATGGATAACACTGAAACGGTTACTAAACAACTTATTTCTAACATTGAAATGTACTCCGATACGTTGGAAGTGGCAGATAGGGAAAAATTAATAAACTTTGTGTTAAAATCAAGATTGTCAGAAAGCGCAAAACTGCGGTTGGGCGAAGCTTATGAATCAATTACAGATCTGGTGAAAGACATGCGCAGTCGACTAGTAAGTAAGAAATCGGATACAGCATTGCAGCCGCAGCTTCAAAGAGCTAGGCAGGATAAGGAAAGCGTAGAAGATTTTGGTAAGCATATTGAGAAATTATTTGTAGATTTGACTATTACTCAAGCAGATGGGGACGCAAAAAAGTATAAGATTTTGAAGTCCGTAAATGAAAGGAATGCCATCAAACGTTTCTCTGACGGTTTGAGAAATAGTGGAATCAGCACTATAATAGCAGCTAGAAATTATGGTTCCTTGAAAGGTGCTATTCGAGGCGCGCTAGATGAAGAAATTTCATCATTGAACGAATCAAGAGACACCAAGGAAGAGGAAGAGGTAGGTCTAATAATTTGAATAAATACATAACCTTGCAACCCAGGTGTGAATCTATTCATATTATAGACATAGATACAAATCAGGAATGTGTCATCGCACCAAGCGAATTGTGCGAAGGAGTTTTTCTCGCCAGTATCATAGTAAATCCAAAGGAAGGGAGAATTCCAATAAAAATATTGAACACTAGAGGCGAAGTAATCCGACTTATATATTTCACTTTTAAAATATATAATTTACAAGATTATTTGATATGTAGCTTTGAAAGAGAAGTGATTAACGCAGATAGGGTAAAGAAAATGTTTACTATGTTGAAATTAGATCATTTAATTAAATTCTGAAGAACAAAAATCAGTCGAGAATATTTGCGCAAAATATTCTGACATTTTCTTTTTACCAGGAGATAAATTAGGCGTTACAAATTTATATCAACATAAATTCATTTGAAGGACAATGTGACACCTTCGTATGTTAAGCCATATAGACTACCAAAGTCACAAAAACAAGAAATAGATAAATAAATACAGCAGCAGTGCTATTCTGTTACAATCTCCCTCGGTGAACACCTAGGTTAAGTGAGCTGTCATCCGATTGTAGTACTTTGTAAATCCTTAGCATCGGGTCGGATGACAGCTCACTTCACCTAGGTGTTCACCGAGGGGGATTGTTACAGAATAGACATACAGATGTTGAAAGTCAGAGTGAATGGTGTAGTCCTCTTTTGTTTGTACCTAAGAAGAGTGAAAATTCTGATAAGAAGTGGCGTGTCGTAATTGATTACCGGAAATTGAACGAAAGCATTAAAGATGATAAATTTCCCTTACCAAACATCGCTGAAATTTTAGATTCTCTCTCTGGAGCAGTTTATTTCACTCATTTAGATTTAATACAATCATATTATCAGCTATTACTGGAGCCAGAAAGCAGAAAGTACACTGCTTTCACCACAGACAAACAATATCAACATAAAAGACTACCTATGGGTCTGAAAATTAGTCCCAGTGCATTCAGTCGGTTAATGACGGTCGCAATGGCTGGTTTAAATTATGAAAAAGCCTTAATTTATTTGGATGATTTTATATGTTTTGGCCGTAATTTAAAAATACATAACAAAAATCTAATTTCTATATTTGAACGATTAAGAAAAGTTAATTTAAAAGTAAATCCAAGCAAATGTCAATTTTTTAAAAAGGAATTGTTATAGGTACTTAGGACACGTAATATCATCAAAAGGTGTGTACAACCAGATCCAGAAAAGACAAAAGTTATTCAAAATTACCCCGAGACCTCAGTCCAGTGACGAAGTAAAACGGTTCGTCGCGTTTGCAAATTATTGTAAGAGGTTCGTACAACATTTTGCTGAGATAACTGTCCCACTAAATAATTTACGTCGTAAGGGAGTTAAATTTGAATGGACAAGTGAGTGTGAAAATTATTTTTTGCAACTAAAGGAAACATTATGTAATCCACCCATATTACAGTACCCAGACTTTTCATCAGAAAGTGAATTTATAGTGCGTACGGATGCATCTGGTAAGGCCATAGGCGCAGTTTTGTGCAACGCAAATGATTTACCAGTAGCATACGCAAGTCGTACCTTAAATAAGGCAGAAATAAATTACCCAACCATAGAAAAGGAACTGCTGGCCATAGTGTGGGCGGTACGTTATTTTAGGCCATATCTGCATGGAAAATCCTTTACAATATTAACAGACCACAAACAGTTGGTATATTTATTTACCATGAGCAATCCTTCTAGCAGATTGCTAAAATTTAGGTTAACTTTAGAAGAGTATAATTATAAAATTGAATATGTAAAAGGCACGAGTAATGTGGCTGCAGACGCATTATCTCGTATAGTGATAACGTCAGATGAGTTGAAAGAGTTGAGTATGCAAACTGTAAATGTGATGACAAGAGGAATGAAAAGAAAGTCAGAGGAAGATGACAAGAGGAATGAAAAGAAAGTCAGAGGAAATTAATAAAGACGATTCTTTGGTGGACAAGTGTTCTACTGATGAACGGACTGATCACCCCGCCGTCGTAGAAATGCTTAAAAAAACAAAAAACAGTATTGAATCTATACATATAATAAAACAGTAACAAAACTGTGTCTGTACATTGAATATATTAAAAAAAAAATAATTGAGGGGGTTTAGGAACAGTAATAGAGCACGAATCCAAAAAAAAAATTCTGTCTGTTTGTCTGTTTGTTTGTACACGCTAATCTTCGGAACTACTGGGCGGATTTGAATAATTTTTTATTTTGTTGTATAGGTATTAAGTCTGGGCAACATATAGGCTATAATTTATCTTGGAAACTTGAACTCCTGATGCAGAACCGCAACAGACCAGCAAAACTATAAGAGATACAAAAATGGTACCATAGCAAAAATTGTTCCACGTGATGAGCATTTTCTGCTGAGAGAATAAATTTGAAGATCTGGAATACATGATGTGGAACTCCATGAGTCCAGCTACACCATGACACATATAGGAATGACGTCTTAGCAAAAGTTGTTCGGTCTGATGGGCATTTCCTGTTGACTTATAAAAATCGAAGATCAGAAACATCTGATGTGAAAATCAAAGCTATCACTAATTTCACTGTATCTTATAAAATAACATAAGCTCGGAGTACCTCCACGCGGTGAAGGCGGTAACAGTTTAGGACTGATTTTTGATGACGATGGTATATCATTGAAAATTTGACTCTACTGGCCAAAATCCCCATTATTTTTTTTATTTTATCGAATAAATATGCCTTCGGGCTTATGTTATTTGGGTGTTTAATTTCCTTTTCCATTTATCTTCGTGACACGGTAGCCTACCCGGTAACGCAAGGGAGCAGTCACTTAGATTTTAATTGGTCAGGTATCTTCTTTACAATAAAACTATAACCATGCCTAGAAAGAGGTCAAATCTTTCCCAATGTTCCAAAGGAGCTAAAAGATTGAGGATCATAAGATCCCAAGAATCTACCGAAGAGCGTCAGGAGAGACTTAATGCTGTTCGAGAACATTAGGCTGCAACTCGCTACGTGGAAACCTCTTCAGATCGCAAAGCACGCCTGCGTTCTCAGCGTATTTACGCATCTACATCCAGGTCTCTAGAGCCCAGTGAAGAGTATGATGCGCGACTGACCCCTGATCGTGCACGTCATACATTGTCTCGCGAGTCGGAGACGTTCACGGATAGAGAATTGCGCTTGAGTTCTCAGCGTATCTACGCATCTGCTGCGGAACGTGATGCGCGACTGTCCGATGATCGTGAGCGACATGCATTGTCTCGCGAATCGGAAACGTTTACCGATACAGAATCACGCTTGAGTTCTCAGCGTATTCGCACTTCTACTAACAGGTCTTTTGAACCGAATGATGAACGTGATGCACGACTAACTACTGATCGAGATTATCATACACTAGCGACCCGACCCAGCTTCGCATTGGCCTATAGCCTTCCTCGGTAAATCGACTATCCAACACAAAAAGATTTTTTTAATTCGAACCAGTAGATCCTGAGATTAGCGCGTTCAACCAAACAAACAAACAAACTTCAGCTTTATAGTATTATAGTATAGATTGTCCCGAACACGCACACAACAAAATATTCATAATCAGTTAGAAAGTGACAGAAAAAGAATTGCTGGAGTACGGCATGAAGAGACAGAAGAAGAGCGCAACGAACGTATGAATTCTGATCGACTTCGACATTCTCTGGACAGAATGTCGATATCATCTGAAGAATCGGATGTGTCTCAAGATATAGCCGTAGGTCATGGCGACCTTCCTTGGGTTGGTAAGGAACGGAGTTAATTTACGTATACTCCTATGATTGACATCGCCACATACTTATTCCGCCATCGGAGGTATGATTCAAAATTGTGCTTTTTGAACATCTCGCGCATCCCGTTGTTTTCCCGTCCCCCGGGGACTCTTAGAATTCGATATCAGAATTTTCAGATCTTCGATTTTGCCGAGCCCGTTGTCGCTGGCATAAGCAACAGGATCCGCGTACGAAGTCGCGGGCAGAAGCTAGTTGATAATAAATAAAGACCTAAAAAGAGACTTTGAGTTTCTAAAAAAAAGAAGTATTATAGGGCTGAATCCTAATTCTCGATCATGCCAAACGCGAGACGTTTTCGTGAGAGAATTTAGGTTATTTTGCGAGAAAAATAATATATTGGAAGTATACATAATAAAAAATTGTGAAACACTTAATTATGTTAAATGGATAACCAGTGTTAGTAAAAAGTGAACCAGTCCACGAATTTGTGTAGTACGAGGAGTTAGAAAAATATATGATGATGATGACAAACGGGTTTATTTTAAACGATTTTCACTTATTGCCGACTAGCGGTCATGCGGGAATCAGGCGCATGTCAAACAACGTTAGAAAATATTATTTTTGGATAAACATGGACGAGGACATAAAAAGGTACCTATGTAAAGAAATGTGTGAAATGTCAAACACAAAAACATTCTTTACCGACCAAACAGCCGATGGAGATTACGACCATTGCGCAGTCAGCATTTGACAAAATATTTTTAGATATAGTTGGGCCCTTGAGTAGAGATTATTATAACTATTCATATATACTCACCATTCAGTGTGAGCTAAGTAAGTATATAGAAGCTTATCCTTTAGAAAGTAAAGATAGTGTTAGCGTTGCAAAGGCTTTTGTTAATAATTTCATTTTAAGGTTCGGCATACCGCGGGAGATAGCAACGGATCGAGGGACGGAGTTCATGTCTACCACGATGCAAGAGGTTTGTAAATTACTTAATATTAATCAAATTTCCTCAACCGCATATCATCATCAATCGATTGGCGCTCTAGAAAATTCACATAAATCTTTAAATGCATATTTGAGGATACAAACCGACAACGACCCAAGATACTGGAGTACATGGATACAATATTTTTGTTTTTCGTATAATACGACAGTCTACACCGAAACTAAATACACACCCTTTGAACTTGTGTTTGGCAAGAAATGTAATATTCCCAGTAATCTAAGCTCAGGAATAGTAGAACCACTGTACAATGAAAATGACTACCTATGTCAAACAATTAAAATATAGATTACAGGTAGCCCAAACCGATGCAAAATGTAATTTAATAAATAGTAAAATGGAACTAAAATTTGTTTATGACAAGTATACTAAACCTATAAGTCATAAAATTGGCGATAAATTGTTAATTAAAAATGAGAAAGATAATAAATTTGAACCAGTGTATTCAGGCCCATTCATAGTTAAGGAAGATTTAGATTGTAATGTAAAGATAGAACGGAAAGGAAAAGAAGAAATTATTCACAAAAACCGTACTAAACCGTATTTAACGTAGTAAATAAAAATTAATCATTGAGATATTTTTTTTCAGTCGGTAAGGGCGTATAGTGTGGTAGAACCTTTAATTGTAACTATATGTAGTATGTATCTCTGTATGTCTTTATATTGTATGAACTATTGTATCATCTGGCCAGTAATATACGATAATTCTTCTTAGTTACATGTGTTTATGTTCGCTCCCTACTAGCCACCATATAACATATTAAAATTAAAAAAATGCTCATTTCATTTATTCGGTTAAATTCCAATTCTATGTTATGTATATGTTGAAGTACTGTATTGTAGTAAGTAAGATAGATCGCACAGTCAAGTCAAGTAAACAGTACATTTTTGCTTTTACCAGTTAGCTTGTAAACAGAGGCTTCCTCTCCATATGAGGGAGTGAACTGTAATTCACCACATAGGCTTAGTGCGGGCTGGTGGCTGTTACCTACGTGTTAAATTGGTTCTAGGCACTTTCAGAACATCGATGTTTGTTCCTTCCCTCAATATGAGCGTAGGCGATTCTGACGCAGCATACCTACAATTGTGCCTGTAAATTGATGAACCACAGAAATTAGATGCTTTAAAATGTTAAAGGAAATACATACCTGATTTTACAACAACAACGTATGGGGCGATGTCAAGCATGCGTGAGACTAGTCCTAGTGTCGGTTTGTGAACAAGGTCTATTTTATAAAACTTTTTAATGGTGAATTTTTCGAGAGCTTCCGACAATGAGCCCGACAGGTTGGCCAGTCGTCGACGAGCATTGTCTGCCGTGAACACACCGATCACAGATCTAAAACATAACAGCAATTGTTATAATCACGTCATCTGCCTAGCCATTTCCCAACTGTGTTTAACCAAATTTTGCTGAATACCAGTAGATACGAGTTTTACATGGAGTGATTGCCGATCTGACCTCCACAACCGAAGTATTGTTAAAAGAATTTAGTCGCATCACATACATCGTTTATTTGTATTTCTAGTTTTAAAAGGGCACTTCCCGGTCCGTCTATCGTCAACACAAGCATGAATGAAAAAAAAAATTCTTTCATCAAACGCAATTTTCGATAACGAACGAGGGAGTGAGAACGCGATAATATCGCACGAAAATTGTCCCGCAGAGATTTCACAAAACATGTACCAAGAAATGTTTTTGAACAAGTCATAAAAGATTTTAGTAAAAATGTTTGTAATCTATAATATCCACTCCATGTGCAAGGTTTCTATGACAATGTTTTCTTTACTTTTACAATATTTATGAGTAGGTACCTACCTACATTATGAAAGGCCATAGCTCGGATAAAATTTGTGCGAAAAAAAAACGATGTCTTTACTGAATTCGTTTCTCAAAAAAATTTAATCGGTAAAAATATAAAACGTATTCTGTATTTTTATAAAATTACTTTTTAGTAGGCGCTAACTGCGCTCAATTTTGGCGCTCTGTCGTTAGATCCGAGCTTATACCGCAACCGGGGGTATCAGTATTAGTTGCGGATGTCGCTTGGCGTCTAGCCCAAATGGATGCCATTTGTGATACGAAGTGCACTACTACGAATGTATATAGTGATAACCATAGAATTAGGAAATACATTAGGTGATAGACTCATCTAAATTTGAAAGCAAAACCAGAACATTTTAACATGTTTGTTTTTGGACTTATTTAAACAGATGCCTAGATGGATATAAAATGTTTTCGGTAGAAATAGAACACAGTGCTGTGTAAACATAACTATTGATATAGTTAATAATAATGTAGGTCAATCTTCTTTCTTCTAGTAATCATGATTATATTATTTCTATGACATAGATTGGCATCATGGAAATGGTATGTATTACTACATAATAAAAAAATATAGTTTAAACTTCATTATAGGGTCTCTGGAGAAATAATTTATAGCTTTTTGTTGTTGAAGTTAAACTTCAATTCTTCATCAATTTTGATTGGTTCTTTGTCAGATGTTGTCAAATATTATTACATGGTTTCCATAGAGAATTTAATACAATATTTGTAATTATGGTTTACTATAGAACGCATGAAGGTCGTTCTACAGTTAAGGTATTTTATATTGACTAGCTAGCCTAGTAATACCTATGCTATTAAAATGTTTTACTAGGAATTTTACACCGCACCGTGGTCGGAGCGCAGACGCCCGCGCATCGACATTTTCGCGCTTAAGTACCTAATTCCGAGAAAATTCAATATAGAGTTCACATTCGTCATTGACGTATACAATGGGATTTATAATTTGATGTATTCCTTGCAGAATATCAATTTAGCATTAGCATCAAAGTCTAGATGAATATTTACGGGATTCGAGAAAAGCCAAGATGCGTGTCTTTCACTTGCAACTTTATATTAATTATAATTATATGATTGTAAGAGGCTTATAAACAAAATATTAAGTAGGTATAAAAACAATTTATAAAGCAGTTACAAAAATCACCGAGAAATCTGTCAATAGACTCTGGCTGTGTGTGTCAATTAAATATGGGATTATTACCGACATTTATCAATACTAATGTAGTAAGTAAGTAATGTTCGTACATATCATATAATATTTTTTGAATATTAGTGACTTATGTACCTACACGTATTTCAATTCGGTACGTAATATTGCTAGACACGTACTTGGGGCTTAGTCCAAATATCCATGACTAACGAGACCTATGTAGCTGAATAGTCCACTAAATAAAGATCAACTTTTAGTGAGTAACCACAAAAAGTAGTAAAAAAACAACTGTTTTATTGGTAGCTTTTTTTTCGTTCATTTACTTTTGTATTGATTTTGTTCAACATTTATGCACGCAAACTGCTACATCTAAAACTAAGACGTGTGACTATAATCTGTTTTGTGCCATGCTGTGTATTTTATTTAGAAAAAGCTTATTTTAATTGATAGTTTACATCTTTATTGAGGAGGGGCCTTTGCCTTTTTGGGCCCTGCAGTGGGAAGAATATAGGCTGGTACTATTATTATTATTTATTCTTTCGAGCCTCCCAACGAGTGTATCTCAGGATGAATATCGAGAACCAAAAATTATGTTTAATACCCATATCGTACATTCGTACCATGTTCGTGTTGACATCAATTTTTTACCTAGGATAAACGGTTCAGTTAGGTAGAGCAAACTTCCTGTGTCGCATAAAAAGGGAGTCGGACGCCCGGTTTCACCACAGTGTCGACTGCCGGGGGGACACGGCGCGTGGCATACGCTGGCACAGTGTGCCGCTTGAGACGAGCCGCACCGTGTCCTCGTCTCAGAAGTAGGCAGTGACCTGTCGCTGCCGGCCGTGGTCGAGTCGATGGTAGACAGCGCAGTCCTGGGCGTTCTGGCACGGTGGTTTCCTTCTGCAAAACTGTCATGTCGCAGATGGAGGCTACGGAAAGGGGGACGGAGATTACAACCTCCCACCCTGCCCGCAGAGTGCACCGGGTGTCGGCGGAGGGCGGACAACGCTCTCTTCCAGCCCCCCTAAATGAATCCAAGGACGAGAGATTCGGTGACGTCTGTCGCCCCCCGCATACAGCAGGACCCGAGGTGGCGGCGCGTAGTGTTCCACACGCGCCCCTTTTAGACGTCCAGGGGGGAGTCCAACACCTCATTCCCTCCCATGACCCAAGTTGGCTTGCGGAAGTATCTCCAGTTCCCGCGACCCTCGACGTAGGTGTAAGATGGAAACACTTCATCATCAAACCAGGGTGGTTTTTAGTAATTAAGAGTCTGACAAACCCTCCTGCCAGCCCCAGAGAGGGGGACGTCCACGCTATACTTACGCTGGCGGAGTGCCCAGCTTGGGCAGAACCCGTGAACTCTCCGCAGCAGTCAGAGACCTCTCGCTCCCAAACATCGTTCTTTCGGTGGTATATAGCGAGAGTTGCTGTCGCCTCTTTTTGCGAGAGTCATGCACGCAATGGAGGTGGCAGAAAAGGAGAATGAAGCAACTACCTCGCTTTCGTCCAGAAGAAAACTCACCAAGCCGTTCAATGACCTCCGGCCCTTGGCGGCCTTCGGCGGCCCCTGGTCGATTTAGGGGCAGTCCACCACCCGACCAGATGCAGATCAGTAGAGGCGGCGCGCCGTAGGTCGGTCGAGGAACAACAACCGCAGGAGAACCAGAGTCACCGACATAGCAAAAAGAATGGCTAAGCTCATGTGGCAGTGGGCTGAGCACATTGCCCGAAGAGCCGATGACCGATGGGGTACTAAGGTAATGGAGTGGCGGCCACGCACCAGCATACGCAGAGTCGGCAGGTACGCCAAGGTGGACCGACGATCTGGTTCGACTCGCGGGAAGCCGCTGGATTAACGGCGCGGGACCGACACAGGTGGCGATCCTATGCCCGACGTCTAAAGGTTGACATGATTATGATGATGATACACTATTGCGTATATGTTACTATAATAACTACGCGCACGCTTTATTTGATATGTTCCAAGCGCAAACAACTAAATCTTCGTTGGTTACAACTGGGAACTCTTCTGCTCCGATAACATCAGCTTCAACATTGCGAAACATCGCTCGCAACACACGCACGCGCGCTTGTAACATACGCATCCAGGTGATTGGGTTCATACAGCTATTCCATGCGCAAGAATTCTTGAATATGCCTGCTGTCCTGAATGATTACATGGAATGCATTGATGAGAGATGCAGCAACTCGAAAGTTATCACGCATATGATGAAACGCCCTATATCTTCTCAGAACAGTGTCTCGTTTGAAGCGGTCGTTAACGATTTCGACGACCTAACGGCAATGTGTGACTTGCCGATTCTTGTTCGCCTCAAGTGTTTATAACTAGTCTTCGTCGCGCCGTACACTTATAGGCATGTGCCCAGTATATTATTATATGTTTTGTCATTTGTTCAACAATATGGACTTACCCCTAAAAAAGTCATGGTCATTGTTTGGTGGTTTAGTGCCAGTATAATTCATCACAGCCTCTTACCACGAGGCGTTTAAACGCATTGTTCTAGTGCAAAAGAGACAAAAAATCGTGATATCACTCAAGGCCCTGGTCGCGTGGTGACGGTGACGAATAGAAAAGTAATTAAATGAAAAAGTCTATTTAAAAAAATATAAAATATTATTTTTGTTTTGTTATAACTTTTTACTAACTGCTTACTTTTTTTTTGCTTTCATAATAGTCCGCTAAATTTAGAGTAACTTTCAGTTACTCTAAATTTAGCGGACTATTTAGTTACATAGGTCTCGTTTGTGGTGGACATTTGGTCCAAATTCGCCCATTGTCTTTTCTTTGATAGATTTTCAACTTTATTGCAAAAGAATAAGGCTTGATGTGCTGGCGTCTGTACTTGTGCCTAGATATGAATGAGACGTCTATCGATCAGCGCAGATCAATATGGTTGAGCATATTTAGTTAATTATTTGGTAATGAATTAAATGTGAGCTACACTGTTTGAGCACATTTTTGTTCTATTTCAGTTAACCCTAATTATACCAAAACAATACGTTGCTTCTATCCGTTGAGTTAACGAATAAATCCGAACAGACTGGGAATGGAATACTATCGCCGTGATCAAGTTCTTGAATTTCTTCCTGAGCAAGTCTCTGAATTTAGCAGTTTTCTATTGCACAAATAATTATAATTATGTGGCCGCGTTACTTTCGTAATCAACTGAATTTTATATGAACTTATTACAGAACAATTTGAGTCACATCCATCACACCCATTTTGGGTTATCTACGATTACTTTATTCCTGGCTACACAAGTAGTTGTACTGTGAAGGTTCTGGATCATCTGGATGAAAGCATTGTTTAGCCCAGCGGCGTCAGACCGACGTGCTATTTATTCATTACAGTGTTTCTCTCGATTTCCCCTATTTAATATAAAAGAACCTCAGACTCCTAGAACTCTATGGAGTTCTAGGAGTCTGAGGTTCAGAACTCAGAACACAAGACGATACTACGATCCGGTACCGTAAGAGCCCAGCACGGTCTGAACTCTTACAGTAGGTACAGTCACTAAAAGAGATAAGTATCCAGGCCATCGGAAATAGTTAAAGTTTGCTTACAAACCGATGGGTGTTTTTGAATGAAATTTAATTAAGTCATTAAACTGTTTCATCGTCAGCCGAAAGACGTCCACTGCTGTACAAAGGCCTCACCCATAGAACGCCACAACGAGCGGAAACCTGCCGCTTGCATCCACCGGTTACCCGCGACCTTAACGATGTCGTCGGTCCATCTGGTGGGAGGCCTACCAACGCTGCGTCTTCCGGTTCGTGGTCGCCACTCGGGAACCTTTCTTCCCCATCGGTAATCGGTTCTTCGTGCGATGTGGCCTGCCCATTGCTACATTAACCTGTTAAAGCCTGTGTCTGTTGTTGCCTTTAAACTGTTTATTCTTCATTAATTTTATTTTATTCAAAAACATCCATCGGGTTCTAAGAAAACTTCAACTATAACTGGGGACCTGGTTACTTATCTTCTTTGGTGACAGTACCTACTAGGTATCAAATCCTTATTGCATTATTTATTATTTTATTGGCTGCGGTTTCAACGTATGCTTAGGCTACGAGCGCACTCGGCGGCCAGGTCGCGGCGGCCAGTGAGATCTAGCTATTTGCGCATTAGCTGCTTGTCGCTAAATGAGCAAATAGCTAGATCTCACTGGCCGCTGCGACCTGGCCGTCGAGTGCGCTTGTAGTCTTACTGTAACTTACCCTTTATCATTGACAACTGTCAACAGTGGTGACTGACTTTCTTTTAAGGCGGCGAGTGCTTGGGTCGGCGTGCTACTGAGGGGTACACTCTTGACGGGAAGCACCATGTCTTGCGTAACTGGTTTGCTCCACCACCTAATAAGTTTACAAAACTAATTAAAACAAAAAAATTAAATTAAAAATTAAAAAAAAAACCCCAACGCGAAACATAAAAGCGATTATGTAAAAAGTAAAAAATAATACTTTTGTTGAGCCATCAAATGTTTGTTCGTTGAAATGGCGCTATAATGTCGCGGCGGGTTACCGCTTAAGTAAGTCAGTCCCTCAATTTCATTCACTGTCTATTAATTTACCAGCATTTCCGACCAATTTGCTTCGATATTATCAAATTTTTGTTGCTGTTAATCTTGTTGCAAATCTAGTTACCATCAGTTCGCTATTTTAGATATTTAGTTATTGCTTTAAACTTAGCGGTACCCCGCCGCGACATTATAGCGCCATTTCAACGAACAAACATTTGATGGCTCAACAAAAGTACTATTTTTTACTTTTTACATAATCGCTTTTATGTTTTGCGTTGGGGGTTTTTTTTAATTTAATTTTTATTTTAAATTTTTTAAATGTAATTTAGTTTGGTTTTGTGTGGTCAGTGTGGTCACCTATAATAATATGTTTGAAAACAAAGTAAACATCCGGTATGCGTCTAAGATCCCTACCCCAGCAAACAAAAGAGCTGATAACTTTAAAACTGCTGAACCGATTTTAATGAAACATGTCTAAGAACCATCGCTAGAGAATCGACTTTCAAATAAAAAAAACCGGATTCAAATCGGTTCACCCGTTAAAGAGCTACAGTGCCACAGACTGACACACAGACACACAGACACACAGACACGTCAAACTTATAACACCCCTCTTTTTCGTCGGGGGTTAAAAAGAGGTGTGATCAGATTGAAAGTGCTTTGACTGGCTAGAGTAGGTTATTTTGTACTTTACGATATTGTGTATAATAAAGTAAATATTATATGTCAAAAAATATATTCAGCAAGTGTCGCATGGCTCAGTTACTACCATCGTGATGATTTTTTGGGGAATGTGTGGTATAGCACGCAATGATTTTATTTCATACGGATATTATAATTATTATATAAGTATGTGGGTCAATGTGCAAGAAAAGCTACCTATAGTTTATTTTTACACATGAGTTAATCTGTGGACAGTGCTGTGGGCTGCATTATTACTTCTGTCTGTTTTCCATAATTATGTTAATATCATAAAATGTTTACTGTTCCTCTTTTAATAAAATAAAATTGAATTTCTAAGTTGAGATTCGTAAAATCTACCATCATATATGGATGCGGTGGGCTGGGACCGGCAACCTGCGGCTCTTTACATGTGAAGTTGCAGCTCTTCAATCCGATCAGCAAAAACCGTGCAATCTGTCATTATTATGAAACTAACATCATTTACTGCACCTGCTACTTTTGTTCATTCACATTGCCTTACGCGTTCATTAATCAAATGAAATATATATGTCACCGTATGATTGCGAACATCGTTAGTTTATGATCTATATTATATGAATTATTATAATAATTAAAAAAATCTTCTAGTCGCTCTTTAAAATCTGTTTTCTTTTTGTAAATTGCAACTATTGGCTCTTCCGTTTCAAAAGGTTGCCGAGCCCTGCCCTGGGGTATTGATTGTCGTCCTGTTGGGAACTTATCAGTTATTAAATTGATTTTCACAGTACGATTTATTTGCCCATTGAATGCAATAAGTTGAAGTTAGAATAAAGCTTACACAGTAATAATAATAAATAATGAATATGTTTTCTAAAATAATAATAATTATTTATTTATTCTCTCATCATTACAGCACTACATAGTCACGGTAAATGACATTGCAGTGTTTGGACGGTGGTAGTTGCTTCAGCTTTATTGTATGTCACTGGCAAGCAACTTGCTTCGTGTTTAAACTTGGATTTATTTACAAAGTAATTTCAACTCCTACGAATCGGTTGAAACCACGTTAAAACACAATTCAACATCATTCATCGATTCCTGTCACCAGAATATCTATAGTACCTACAGGCATCAATGAACTTCTATCAAAATGCCAAAAGACCAGGCCAGTAAATGTCATAACAAATACCTTTTTAGTTTTTACGGTTCCTTAACTCGAAAGAAAAAAGGAACCCGTCGTTGTCAGTCTGTCTGTCTGTCAAGACCCTTTTCCTCAGGAACGCGTGGAGGAAGTTGAAATTAACATCAAATACTGTGATGTCAGCGTTCAGCTGTAAAAAAAAACGAAAATCTTTTCTTTGTTAAATCATATGACAAAATATTTTACGCGATTACAAACTTATATTTTGCGCTTTGGAAAGTTGAGTGTGAGGTACGTCGATGTATTTTATTACGCTACATTAGTAGGTTATGTGTGAGTGAGCGGCATGTAATTACGACCGCTGACACGCACACAGACGTAAAAAAATGTTGCTAGGAAATATAATTTTCCCTAAAATCGGGGAAAAATTAATGCATTTGGGCCATAGCACGATTGCATGTAAAAAATGTTACGTACGTAATGTAAGTTGTCAATGTGGTTTTTTATATTAATTAAGATACTACACATTACTTATTGTTATACAACGTTTTAAAAGTGCTATGGCAGTATTTTACGCAACAAACCGTCATTTTAAAATATTTCTTGCGAGCTGTGTTCAACGGAGCGTGACCTTGAGCACTGACGGCTCGCTGCGCAAACTAGACCTTTGAATTTGAATACTCGTATAGTACGTGCCACGAAAGATGAGACTTGACACAGACTTGATTTGACTTGTACTTTTGATGCTCGTACTAGGTTTCTATGCGTTATTATTCTAAGCGTTAGGTATATATATTTTTTTGTAATCTTAATATCAACACTTATTCTTAATGTTATATATAAACGATATACGCATTATCGCAAACATGTGCTAAAATTCTTAATAACATGATAACACCTTGACATTACGATGATAATTTTGCAATTATTATGAAGATTAACAAAATATGACGTAATTTTAACCAAATTAATTATAGTTTATCTTTAAGGAAGGTCAGCGTCAATATGTTACGGGTGATCTGTCAGATAGGTACTGGTACTTAATTCAGTTACTGGTTGTAAATAAATAACTTGTCTGTTAAAATATGCTTTCGCAGAGAGACTAACGATATGATTTCTCGTCGGCTTTATTCAACATACACTCATTAATTGAATACTGGCGTATCTTTTAGATAAGTTGATTTGTGGCGTATCTTTTTGATAAGTTGATTTGAATCAAGTTACCTTAATACCTTTATTATATTTTGTAGATGGTTATTTTTATTATGTAAATAACTAAAAGTTGATAGCATTATTTTAGTCCTGGTACAGTTACCGGCACGTAAGTTGGCAAAATATTTTGTAGTGGGGGAAGTTCGCGCATGTAAAAATGTATGAAATTGTGCGTGCGCAACCTTCCCCCACTACAAAATATCTTGCCAACTTACGTGCCGGTAATTATACCTATTATATTGGGGCGGGTCTGGGTCTATGCTTTAGCGGTTCCCGTACGGCATGCTTAACATGTTAGCATAGATGCAGGCCTACCCTATCACCTCCTTCAGAGGCGATAGGGGGGCGTTGGTCTTGGGGGAGAGTGACAAGTTGGTCGCAAAGATCCCCAAGGCAAGTTCGGCGGACTAGCCTTCTCGAGGTTGCCAGCCCTGTTACTGGGTCTAGTTCATTAGGAAAATAGGCTCAAACAGAAAACACCGAGCGCTTTTGTATAAATTATATATTGTATATATCTGTGTAAGGTTTATTTTATAATATTGTCTTATATATAGCGCAATAATCGCGGCCCCCTGTGACTGGGTGGCCGCGAGCTCGCCCCAAGAGTGTTGGCGAGTAGGGGCAATTAGTCACCTGCGCTAGGACCTGCGCAGTTGAGCGCCGTATGCAGGGATGAAGGAGTCCTGGGGGGTTGAGCCGATCGGCGCTGGTGGTTATGTGTCCGTGTGGCAACACGCCCCCTTTGGTCTGGATTTCAGGCAAAACGGTGGCCTTACCCCCTAGCCAGGGGTAGGGAAATGGCCATTGTGTCCCGTCAGAGGGCCACAGTCGAGGTGCGTGAGGTCATGCTGACGGTGTAAGTGAGGGTTGATCAGTTCGTCTGGGGTTGGCCAATTCGCCCTATGACGCCAACCCGATCAAGCACCCGATGTCGCACTGTAAGCCAGCCTTGCGCTCCTATATCTCTCTGGGAATCCTAACGTCAAACTTCTTTTAAGTGCGACGTTCCCAGTTGCGGGCTTCATGGAGGGTGGGAGCCAGAGAGACGAATTTATACTTCGAACATACTATGGACAATTTCCGGCCAAGTATAAAACCACCTTCAGGAGTGGAGTCGGTGAAAGCCGACAAAACTCCTCAACAGGGTGCTTCTAGCAGCCCTGTCGCCCCTGGCGTTCCGGTAGCGAAAGCTACTGGCGCTAGCGCGGGTGTTGGTCTGGCCGTGGTGAAAACCGCGGCTAAGACCAAAACTAAGTCCCACAAAAAACAAAGGGCAACGGCGCTGATTGGGACCAGTACCGGCCTTTCTAAACAGGCGAAGGTTTTGTCGCCGGGTAAAACCGGTGCTAGCCCTAGCCACAACACACAAGCCTCGGCACCGAGTCATTCGGCCACCGAGGTTACACCAACACAGCCTCCTCCTACCGGTGCTCTTCAAGCACCGACGGTAGTCACCGAACAACCGGGGACGACAAGCACTGTCGACGCCTTCGAAAGCGCTTGGCAGGTGCAGGAACGCAAGGGCAAGGGCAAACGCACTCAATTCACCCGACGCCCTCGCACAGACCCTTCTGGTCCACCAGCTCAATCTGGGCTGAACAAAAGGAGGGATAAACAAACGAAGAAGGAGCGTCGCCAGGCTAGATTTTCAGCGATCAAGGCGGGCAAGGCTTCTTCATCTAAGCAAGTGAGTTTCGCAGCTGGTAAGCAGGCTATGGAGGACACCAGTCAGCCAGGGCCCAGCCAACCACCAGCAAGCGAAGCAAGCTCAACCCCAGCAATGGAGGATACACAGCGACCCGGCTGGAAGGATCAGGCCGCGGCCAAGCGAGCTCTCAACGAGACTATTTCACCTCGCGGGGAGCATAAGCGGCCGCGGCTTGATCAATTCAAGCGGGCCGCCAACAAAAGCTACGCCCAAGCTGCCAGCACTCCCCTGGATGTCGCGATCACCAGCGATCGAACGGGGATGATCAGCAAGAAGACGTCAGACCAGGTTCTCGCTGCCATCCAGAGGCAGATCATAAGCGAGGCCTGCTCCCCCATACAGGATTCGCCTGGGCCGGCTTTCAATGCGAAGCCGCTGTTCACGGAGGGAGTCCTAAAACTCTGGTGCGGGAACGAACACACACTCGCCTGGCTGAAACGCACAGTCTCCGGCTTGGCTCTCCCAACTAGCACCACGCTAGTCGTTAAGAGCCAGTCGGAGCTGCAGAAGAGAGCACGCTGCGGGGTCGTCATTCCAGACGAGCAGGGGATCTTCGGAGAGCCCACTAACATCGGACGGGCCCTCTTCTACCAGAACCCGTGGCTAGACGTGAAGAAATGGGCCCTGCACTTCGCTGATAAACAGGCCGCGGCATGGTTTGTTGTGGTCAGCATTCACGAGGACCAAATCCCAGCCTTGATGAGGGCAGGACGCCGCCTCTCAATCGGATTGGGAGCGGTGTATGTAAGGTTCCAAGGCTGGAATGGCAAATTTACCGAAGTCCCTCGGGGGTGGGACCCCGCCACGGAAACCATCCGCGACGAGCTCAAAAGGCCGCCGAAAACTGGGGAGACCGCTCCCACATTAAACGACCCGGTAACATCCGCAGCCGCACCTGCTTCGGCAGGACCGGCTTCTCCGGTCGCCACCGACGTGGCCGCCGCCCCTCCATCGGGTGAGGAGCCGAACGACTTGCTGTCTTCGGCTTCGGACCCGGAGGGTGGCGGCTCCGTCGGGGGCGACTGCCTCGACCAGGAGCTGTTCGCCGGGCTACAGCTTGGGGGGGACGAGGAGGGAGCGGCCAGTGATGGCGTCCCTTTCGTCGACCTGTAAGCTCCTTCAAGCAAACCTCCACCACAGTCAGACCGCGACGGCTCAGCTGCGCAAGTGGCTGGAGGTTCAACACACGGCCATCGCCCTGATCCAAGAGCCGTGGGTTAGGGCCGGCCACATACAAGAACTCTCCAATCTTGGCGGTAAGCTCCTAGTTACTACAGATCATGATCACCCAAGGGCGTGCATCTACGTGACAGGTAACCTCAAAGCACAGCCACTAAATGATTTCTGTTGCAGAGACCTCTCTGCAGCTAGGCTGCTGATACAGCGTGGCGCCGAGAACACACCGATAGTCTTTGCCTCGGCTTATATGCCTGAGGCGGAGAACCCGCCCCCTCACGACCTCACCCGCCTCGTCATTGACTGCGAGAGGAACGGACTGGAGATGGTGATTGGGGCTGACGCCAACGCCCACCACCCGTTATGGGGTATGGACACACCAAACGAGAGGGGTAAGGCCTTAGTGGACTATTTATTCATAACCAACCTATCCCTACTTAACACAGGCTCCGAACCTACCTTTGTCACTAGACGGAGCCGCACAATCATAGACCTGACATTAGCATCAGACGGTGCAGCGGAAATCATCACCGGATGGCAGGTCTCTAAGGAGGCCTCCTGCTCCGATCATAGGTGGATCCGCTTTGACATTCAGGTCTGTATACCACCGACGCCACCGCGGCGTAATCCGCGCAACACGGACAGAGCGGCCTACACACACAACCTTGCAAACAAGCAAACACCGATAGCTAACTCGCTGCCTTTAGAGTGCACGACATTGATCGATGCACAGGTAAGACATGTAACTGAAACAATGATAGAATGCTACCAAACTGCATGCCCAATGACCACCGCGCCCAAGACGCCAGGGAAACAACCCTGGTGGGGTGCCGAGCTGGAGCGTAAGCGCAGTAAGGTAAGAAAAGCCTTGAACAGAGCTATGAACACTTGTGCTGACGATGACTGGGACGCGTACCACGCGGCCAAATCCAGCTACAAGAAATGCATCAGATTCAGGAGAACCACGGGTTGGCGCAAATTCTGTGGAAACATTGAATCTTGCCAACAAGCAAACAGGGTAAGGAAGATACTGGCACAGCAGAATACACCTGGGGTAGCCACTCTCCGCAAACCCGACAACACACTCACAACATCACCAGACGAAGTGAGACGGGTTCTTATAGAAACTCACTTTCCTGGATGTGTCTTCACACAGACGGTAGACTGGTCTGATGCGACCTACACACCATCAGGTAATGACTGGATCTACGCACACAGGATGATCACCTTGGAGAAGCTCCAATGGGCCATTCAGTCCTTCCATCCCTTCAAGGCAGCCGGTCCAGACGGAGTTTTTCCCGCCCTACTTCAGTGGGGTGGTGCATTGGTCACCGATAGACTGCTGCCTGTAATGAGAGCGTGTCTGGCCTTCAGATATGTTCCTATAGGATGGAGGGAAGTGAAGGTCATATTCATCCCTAAACCAGGTAAGAGTGACTACACAAACGCCAAATCCCACCGACCGATCAGTCTGACCTCGTTCTTGCTGAAGACCTTGGAAAGACTATGCGAAAGGCTGAGGGACGGGCCTTTAAGAAACTTACCCTTACACGGTAATCAACACGCTTACAGCTCAGGTAAGTCAACAGAATCTGCCCTACATATGGTGGTCAGTAGGATTGAGGAGGACATCCACCAAAAGGGTTCTTGCTTGGGCACATTTATAGACATCGAAGGGGCCTTCGACAAAACAAGCTTCTCCAGCATTAGCGCCGCCCTATTCAAACACGGCGTAGAACAGGTACTAATTGACTGGATTACTAATATGCTAAGTAAACGGGTAGTTCGGCTTGAGGAAGAGCAGCAAGTAGCCATGATTGCCAGAGGCTGCCCCCAAGGAGGGGTGTTATCCCCTCTCCTGTGGAACCTGGTAATCAACATTCTAATCAAGAAACTCAATGCCGAACGCTACTACACTATAGGCTATGCAGACGACCTCGCCATCCTTGTGTCAGGGAAGGTGACTGGGACCATCTGCAACCTCACACAGCGGGCGCTACGCATCGTGGAGCGATGGTGCGGGGAATTTGATTTATCCGTCAATCCCAATAAAACCGAACTAGTCATGTTTACCCACAAACGTGCACTAGGACCCTACCGCCTACCAAAACTATTCAATACCGAGCTCCAGCTGGCCAACGAAGTAAAATACCTCGGGGTCATCTTAGACAGTAAGTTAAACTGGAGTAACCACCTAGACAACAAATTAAACAGGGCCTGCATCACCTTCTGGCAATGTAGGAAAATGATAGGTAAGAAGTGGGGCCTATCCCCTAAAATAATACTATGGCTGTATAGCGCGGTAATCCGCCCCATGATTGCTTATGGGTCGGTAGTGTGGTGGCCGAGGACCAAGCTAATCACAGCCGCAAACAAACTCCAGCGTTTGCAAAGACTAGCCTGCATGGCGACCACGGGCTGCATGAGGACCACTCCGACGGCAGCACTGGAGGCGATGTTAGGGCTCCCGCCGCTTCACTTATTCATCCAACAAGAGGCGACAACGGCTGCATTACGCTTGAAAACACTAAATCTCTGGAGCAAGACTAGCACTAGACACTCTGCGTTACTAGAGGAACTTAGTAAGGAGTTTCCTATAACTAAAGCTATTAACGACAGAATTCCTAAACAATTCTTATTTGACAAAAAATACAAAATCCAACTGCATGAGGATCGGCGGTGTGAGGGCCTTCGCCCGACAGAGCTGCGGATCTTCACAGATGGATCTAAAACAGGTACCGGCACGGGGGCCGGCGTTTTCTCGGAAGACCTCAACATACATATAGCAATGCCGCTGGGTGCTTACAACACGGTGTTCCAGGCCGAGTGCATGGGCATCTGCTTGGCGGCCTCAGCTATACTAAACAGGCAGGTAGTAGGACAACCAATTCGCATACTGTCGGATAGCATGGCTGTACTACAAGCTCTAAACAGCTACACGGTCAACTACGGGCTGATACACGAATGCCATCAGAGACTGAACGAGGTGGGTATTCTTAATGATACAACCATTCAATGGATAAAAGGACACAGCGGTTCGCGCGGTAACGATGCTGCGGACGAGCTTGCCAGAAGGGGATCGAGCATGAGCGCGGTGGGTCCGGAACCCATAGTGCCTCTCCCCTTCGCGCACCTACGCACCATGGTAAGAAAACGTACCAAGGATCTACACTAAAGACTGTGGACCGAACATGGCGAGTGCAGGCAAGCCAAGGAGGCTCTTCCTGCAATTGAGGGCCACTTCACGAGGCAAGCCCTCCGACTGTCCAAGCAACAGCTGCGCACGGTCACAGCCGCCATAACTGGTCATGGGTCTTTCAATAAACATCTTTTTGTCATAGGAGTCACAGACAGCCCTTTGTGCAAGGCCTGCATGGGGGCGGACGAGACAGCAGCCCATGTGCTTCTGAACTGCCCTGAGGTCGCTTCATACAGGGCAAAGTACTTCGGTAACCCAGGTAACCTGCGGGAGATCGCCAGCAACATCAAGGCGCTGCTGGCCTTTCTTGGGGAACTCGGGTGGATCGAATGACCTACTTCCCACCTGTACGCAAAATACGCGCTTGGTCGTGGAGTTGCGGACACGGGCCCGTCATACTACTACTACTACTACCTATTATATTATCATGATCGTAAGATATTTTAAAATTGGTGAGTTACCAGATCTGTTTAGTCACAAAGGTAGATGCCACGTAGTCGGCCTGATCCGTTTAGAGCAAATGGAACGAGCTCCCCTAGCGGTAGGCAGGCAGTATGTATAGGAAGGAAATAATTTTAAATAATAATACTCACGCAATGTGTTCCTTCGTGATTAATGGTTGGAAATTCCGCGCTTCCATCCACTGGTCTGATATAAACTTAGTCATGTAGTTGCGAATATTATCAGGTAGTAGTACTACGCATTTCTGGCCCTCCTTCAATGACTTGGCTGCTTGGAGGGCGCCCCACATGGCAGAACCACTGCTGGCACCTGTCGTATTAACATCGATATTGATGCTTTAACAAAATGTATTTTACCATAAACATTCCTTTTTCAATGCAATATAACACGATTTTTTAATATTGCTGGGGATTTGATTGCAAATCATTTAGTAAAAGTTGCTCACCGCATAGTAGGCCCTCATCTTTAATAAGTCTTCGCGCCATTTCCAACGAAGTGTGGTCCTCGGTCTTTACCCATTTATCAATGACATTTCTGTCGAGAGAACCGGGAAGAAAGTCATAACCGATGCCTTCCACCTTTGAATAAATAAAAACAGCTATTTGATTTTTATACAAATATAGGATTCCTACCTGTCATAAGGACTAAGTTAGATTTGAGCATTTCTGATGACATTGATTAAACTGAAACAAAATAAAATCGCTTCTAGACCTAACCTATTATTGCTAAACCTTCGTAGGTACCTACTTTATTGAAGATTTTATTGGAACGGTCGTCTAAAGAAAGGATGATGTAAACAGTTTCAATGCTTTTTGCATGATAATGCTGAATATCCGTACTAAAACCTGGGTTTCCAATAATCGCGTCTGGAAATCCATTTACTACAGCAGCTATACCACCGTTCACAATGTTTATATGAGCGCTCGCTATAACCTGGTCTCTCAGTACCAGCTATAGCAAGCTACTGCGGCTGTGTACTGTTTACTCATTATTTCGACTGAATACACTTTGAGAGTAACTGCATTGACAAGTAGCTCAAACGCAAGGGGTCAGGTGCCTTGTATCGTGGCGAAGTGGTGAGTAAAACCAAAAAATGTTGTATTAACTCAGATGCTCGCACATAATAGTGAATCGCCTGATGCGGTCACACGGTGCAAGTAGCTGCAATGCAGTAACTGACTACGTCAGCTCGCACTGCATAACCCAGTATTTTAGTCGGGTGCGTTATGATTTATCAACGGGATGCGCGGCCAAAATATGTTAGCAGGGCATCTCTTTCCTGCACAGTGTGCGTGGTCACCTGATATCGCCTCACATTGCCTCACACATGGATTTCGACGACTTTATTTGGCCATCAATAGAGCTGTGATGACGCGCGTTCGGTGACAAATGTCCTATTGGTCTTATACATTTTGCATAAACTTTTTGTCCTCATTAATCTAAGTAAGGCGACGTTGGCTTTATTTACACAATTTCGCCTCGAACGAATTATTATTTGCAATTCGTAAATGAACATGTATGTGATTATGTGACTAGTTTATAAACATGCAAATCTTAATATTATAAAATATTGATAACTCTGTTTACAAGGAACGCTGAGCATTTGGACCACGACCTGGTGATGTAAGAGAGCAACAAACTTGTAGAATGAAAAATTTTTTTCATAGATTAGCCGATATTAGTTCTAACGTCATGTGGTGTAACCTAAACAATGAGTTTTATCAGTGTTTTGCTTGATCTTCATGCAACGTCGCGCGACAGGTCACGGCATTCTATCCGCGTTGAATTGATTATTGGAAATATTTCAATTTACATTTGAAAGGTTGGTTGCTTGATGCTGTCACGTTACCCCGAGGAGGCAGTCTCCTAAATATAACAACAATAGAACGTGATACACATCAATAACGTACTATTATATATACTGTAGGGAAGTACTGATATACAGGTCTAATTAAGGTGACTGCTGCGGCAATAGTTCACCATGTGCATCGCCATTATCTGTCCATTAGCGTATACATGCATTATGCAGCTTTATTTAGTACTCGATGGAGCCATAACTGTATTGTTAATACGCTATAGTAACTAATATTAATTACATTGACAGGTCGGTTGCGCAGTAATCGGCTGCTCTGCTACTTGTCGTAGACATAACTCCCGACTATGGTATGACATGGTAAGTATGAGAAAAATATTAGCTTGCAGATACGGTTTGTAAACAAAAATTTCCTATATGTATAGGATAAAAACTATTATTTCCGATCAGTAACACTCCGTCGTCAACACTGTTGACGAATGGAAAAAAGTTCCATTTGTTCACAGGGTTGACGAAGGGGACCGATTCCCGTTCAGTAACAATATTATTCCCGATTAGTAACGCCCCGTCATCAACACTGTTCGCGATCGGAACTTTTTGTCCCAGTTGTACTGGTTGTACAGTCGAACAAGCTAATTGGTTTACAAGCAAAAATAGGTATTCATCTTTCTACTACACTAACATTTTATTTTATTTATTGTTTATTTTTAGTACGTAGGTACCAGGGATACCTACGTGCTCGAGATAAGAAAATGGAATAAAATTAAATATTGTGAGTGTAATAGAAAGATGAATATTTTTGCCTGTAAACCAATTAGCTTGTTCGACGTACACAATCATGGTGGCCACCACGGGACGATGGAGGTCACCATGTATTAACTCAATTTGTGCGTCATATATAAACTCATCTTATGCTCTTTTCATTCCTCTTTATCGGATGTGTTAAATTATTGATCATTTGTCGATTCCGAACTATGTAAAAAGAAGCGTCTTCATACAGTGAGTAAATAGATCATTGTAAAAATATTACTATTGTAATTACAGTACAACATTTACATAAGTGCCTATTTGATTTTCCGTGTCGCAGTTTTCCTGATACGCTGTTTTTAAGTAAAAACCAAGTACCTATTTTGTTATTTTAGTGTTAACGTTTTGCTTAGGCAGTTGTACTTAATTAAATCATTTTAAAAATCCGTTTCATCTTTATTTAATTGAACTCCACCTTTCTAAACGTTGATTCTTGAACTAATCACGCACGTCACCGATTGGGAAAAGTTCCGATCGTCAACAGTGTTGACGACGGGGTGTTACTGATCCGGAATAAATAAATAAATAAATAATCGGAAAAATCTATGAGCGAGGGTAATGTTGTTACTTTCTGAACTTAAGTTCCGAATCTTGGATAATATAGAAGTTTATGGAAACAAATTCAATATCATACAAGGAAAACAGTTGATTAACCATATCCTCATATTATTATGTATACATTTTAGTATTACAGTAAGAATTAGTATTTTGTATGATGTTACGCACTGATAAACCTAGATTGTAAGCTATTGTTAACCATGTACAGTGTGTAATTGTTTGTTTTCCTTAATAAATAAAATAAAGAAAGATCAAACCTCATTGCTAACAAAATGTTATCATCTACAAACTCGCATTTGCCGGCGAATTGAATCGGGTATAGCAGATGTAGTCGAATTAGCGTTTAGTTAGTGATTTTGCCGTTATGGGGTAACAGACAAACAGATTTGTGTGGATATGGATGGTCACTCAAAAATCAACTTGATTACATAACACATAAGTTAGTACATGTGGGTGTGTGTTAGTATATGTGGTTGAGTAAATGGCAAATATTTACTTCATACAACTCAACATCTGATTGGTTGAGCTCCTCGGGCTGCGCGAGTATAGAGCCGTAGGGGTCCACACCGACTATGACGCACTGCGGGCAGCGCTCCTTGATCTTATGGCCCACGCCGGATATGGTGCCGCAAGTACCGGCGCCCATCACCACCATGTCTACATCGTCATCCAGAGACCACAGAATCTCTTCAGCCGTGCCGTCGTAGTGTGCCAGTGGGTTGCATGGGTTATTGTACTGAAATTATGTTATATTTACGTCTTATGTTACACAGTCTAGAATGTTTTGTAATGAGTTTGTGTACCTATTATCTAAAATCTTATAAATTTCTGTGGAAGAAGTACTATGTCATGGATAAACAGTGGAATTCCTGTCTTGTCTGCATAAAAATATATTTCGTTTTAGGTAGTTACTTTTTTTAACTTTCTATGTATTATTCTATGTATTATTTAAAGTTGTTTGAATTCTCTCCAATGCTTCATGCTCTATCATAGTTCTTACATGATTGTGAAAAAACAGTGCTTTCCTACACTAAGGCTGTGTAAAAATGATTAAGGTAGCATGTCAGATGTGCTGCAGTAAATATTACCAAAAATGTGTTAGGAACCTTACAAGCAATTCATTCTACAATAATTAATAATTCTTAAATATTAATAAACTTGGTAGTGGTTGTGTTATGTTCAAACAGGTAAATGTGGGGTACATGAAGTTTGAGGTAAACAATGAACTGTTGGAATGATAAAAGCTCTCTGTCCACACTGACCAATCAAAAATTGCTTGGTGTTGACACTATCCTTCCAGATTTGCCCCACATTCCTCTTGTATAACCTATGAGAACATTTGAATTAGGGGGCAAGCACAACTATCCATGTATTTTTTGTACAACAGTAGGTACCTACATACAAAAAATACATTAAGTATAAGACACATTTTTAATTCATGATTAAAGCACATACTTGGTCTAAGAGGACTGCATCAGGGATTTCTTTAGCTAGTCTGCTGGCCACCATAATATCACTGGCTGGATCATTCCATGCCGCTTCAGTTGGAGTTCTGATTATTTCAGCCCCCAGGGCTAATAATGTGTTCACTTTTTCATCAGACATTTTTTCTGGTAATACTATTATGCACCTGTAACCTGCAAGATGTTTGGTATAAGCTTACAAATACATTTCACTTTTATTTGCAGAAGTTATAATGAAAGTATCAGTTCACAGAAAATCTGTTTTATAGTATTATTATTAGAATTTACCTCTGACAGCAGCAGCGAGGGCCAGTCCAATGCCAGTATTGCCAGAAGTGGGCTCCACAATAACAGACTTTCCAGGTTTCAGCACACCCTTCTCTTCGGCATCAATTACCATACGGTAAGCTATGCGGTCCTTTACAGATCCCCCAGGGTTTAAAAATTCACATTTAGCATCTGATTAAAAAAAATAGTAAAACATAAATATATTTTTGACCCACATTGAGCATAGAAGAAAAAAAAAATCTTTTAATATTATGCCAAACATTTAAAATACTTCCATATCAAAGGATTCTTTAGAAAACCAGGTTAAAAATATGATTGCTGTACTATTTAATGTTAAGTTAAAGTTACTAAAATTACTCACACATATCACATTTTATACCTTCTTCTTTAGGTATGTTGGAGAGTTTTACCAATGGAGTATTACCAATTACATTTAGTATATCCGGATGAACTTTCAGATTTCTGTCACTAAAAATTTAAAGAAGTCATCTTCATTCCAGGTTATTCATAAGTTGTAATGTATGTGTGTAAGGCGCGCGCTCCCGCGCGCCACCTTCCAGAACAGCGAGTCCAATTCTCGAATAAATCAGTGCGTTGCTAGCTAACGAGCGTTTCACTTGTGTACTACCCTTCCCCCGCACCCGCGTACTTAACATTGGCGACGAGAGTAAAATTTTACCTATTACGTATCGGAAATGTCTACTTCTGTGCAATTTGGAATTCTACATACGTTCGACCATAACACACAGACATGGAAAACGTACAAAGGGCGTATATCGCAATATTTCGTGACAAATGGTATTAACGAGAAGACGGATTCCGCAGGTGAAAAACGAAAGGCCATCTTGCTCAGCGCACTCACTGAGGGTACCTACAAACTAGCTACGGATTTAGTTTTACCTAAAGATGTAGAAGACGTGCCCTACGAAGACCTTTTATCACTACTGGACAATCATTTTACCCCCAAATGTGTCGGGTTTGGTGAGCGTCACAACTTTTACGCGGCGTCACAGCAAGCTGGGGAATCTCATTCTCAATGGGCAGCGAGATTGCGAGGGCTGACAGAAAAGTGCGCCTTTCTCAACGTGGAGGAGGCACTCCGCGACAAGTTCATTATGGGAATGCAGCCAGGACAAGAGAAGGAAAAGCTGTACACGAAAGACTTGACCGACCTCACGCTGGCCAAGGTCGTGGAGATGGCGGAAAACCTCCGATGTTCGCGTGCTGCCGCCGCGGCCAGTGCGGGAGCGCAGCCACTGGCGTCAGTGGCAGACCAGCAGCTCTTCAAGATAGCGGATAAAGAAAAAAGTGGTGGTAGTGTAGTGAAGGTGAAATGTAGTGTATGTGGTTATACGAATCATAAATCGGCTGACTGTAGATTCGCTCACTTAGTTTGTAAAAAGTGTCACGTAAAAGGCCACTTGCGTAAAATGTGTCCAAAGGTGAATTACGTACAGGTGGATGGCAGTGACAGGGATGAGGATGACGGTAAGCTGTATTATATCCGCTCCTTCAGGGGAGAACCCATGGTAGAAACTGTTTGGATTAATAATGTACCATTCAAATTCGAAATTGATAGCGGGTCCGCGGTAACCGTAGTTTCAGAGACGTTTTACAAAACTAACTTAAAAAATGTGCCATTATCAAGTACAAGTAAACGGCTCATGACGTATAATGGCGGGAAAATTGTGTGCCTGGGTACGTTGCGTCTACCGATACGCTACGCGGACCAAACGAATATCATGTAGTTACGTGTATGTGGTCCGCGACGGCGGCCCGCCAATACTTGGTCGAGATTTTCTGTCATTGTTTCGTTTGCAGTTGATACCGATCAACTATTGTGTGACTGAGGGGCTGCAGCTGCTATACCCGAGGTTGTTTTCAATTTTTTTTTTCTTTTTTTTGTACTGTATTAATAAGAACTAAATTCTTAATAATTAATTACGGTCTAGCCTAAAAGACTAATAAGCAATTTATCTCTGACTTAATATGTTACGTGATAAACTAAAACTAAAAATAGTGTCCATATGGATTTTTTTTACAAGTCCGTAGCACTTTCTTGGAGTCTGATATAATTTATAGAAACACTATGTTCATGTGTTATATGTATAGCACAACATTGTTACTATTATTCATTCACTTTGTACACTACACTAATTCAAAAGGTTTAGTTCTTTTTAGCCTACGCACTAAGTCTGTGTTGTCTAGCAGCTGAATTGCCTCAACATTCACGTGTCGGTGAAGTCTGTGTCATGGGCTTCAGCAAATTTTTGGATAATGTTGGTGACGGATTCCATTTTAAGGTCACGGTGAATGTCGTCATTTCTAATGTACCAGGGTGCATTAACAGCATCCCTGAGTACTTTATTCTGAAATTGTTGGATTATTTTGACATTGCTTTGTTTAGTACAGCCCCATAGTTAGATACCATACGTCCAAATTGGCATTAGAATATGCTTGTATATAGTTATTTTATTTTGTATTGATAGACAGGATTTCCTTCCGAGTGACCAATACATACTTTTATAACGTATGTCGAGTTCCTGTCTTTTCTTTTTGACATGAGCTTTCCAACGCAATTTGGCGTCGAGAGTTATGCCAAGGTATTTGGCTGTATTAGCATAAGGCACTTGCATGCCATTTATGTAGATTGGGTGATAGTCCAAGAGTTTGTTCGTGAAGTCAATGTGAATTGATTTTGACTCATTCAGTTTGATCTTCCATTTTTGTGTCCAGTCATAAACTTTGTTCACAGCTAGTTGAACTTTTTCTACTGCTTCTCTGTGGCTTGATCCGGTGGCCATAATTGCAGTATCATCTGCAAAAGTCGCAATGGTGTTGTTCTCCAGTTCTGGGATGTCACAAGTGTATAACAAGTATAAAATTGGGCCTAGCACACTTCCTTGAGGTACACCCGCTTTTATAGTTTTTAGCTCGGAATATGCGTCCTCCTACCGTATCCTAAACATTCTATTAGTTATATACGACTCTAGGATGTCTGCAAATTCTGGTAGCATGCGTCTGAGCTTGAATATTAGACCCTTATGCCATACTTTGTCAAAAGCTTGCGCGACATCTAAAAACACGGTGGCACAAACTTCCTTATTTTCAAGCGTTTTTTCAATGATATTAGTTATTCTATGTACCTGGTCTATTGTTGAGTGTTTTTCCCTAAAGCCAAATTGATGATTTGGAATGAGGCCTTTATCTTCTATAATTGGTTTTAACCGTTTCAATAACAGTTTTTCGAATAGTTTTGATAACACAGGCAACAGAGAAATAGGTCTATATGATGATGCTTTATGGGGTGGTTTCCCAGGCTTTGCAATCATAATGACTTCAGCAACCTTTCATGACTCAGGCACATGTTTTAGCATAAATGCAGCATTAATAAGGTTGGTAAGCTTTACTATGGCTTAGCGCGGGAGGTGTTTTAGAATTTCACCTGTAATGAAGTCGTAACCTGGAGACTTTTTCGAGCTAATATTATTTTGAATTTCTCTCATTACTTCTTTAGGAGTCACAAGCTTAATTCTTTGGTTTTGTGATAAATTTGTACTCTCAAGTATTTCAATCGAACTTTCATTAGGTTGAAAAGTTTCTTCTAAGTGTTGAGCAAACCTTACCGCCTTTTGGTCATTGCTTATGGCCCATTTTCCGTCACAATCTCTGATGGGCGGTATTTGTATAATCGGCCTTTTTAGATTTCTTGTCGCTTTCCAAAGTGAGTAATCCGTTGATTTGTCATTGGTTAGCTGCAGGAGGTTGGTATTCAGAGACTCGTCCTCAAATTGAAGAATTTTCTCTTTAATCGTTTCGTTAGGTTGTTAAGTGATGTTTTATGTCGCGGGCACCTTGTTTGTTGCCATTGCTTCCTTTGTTTCCTTTTCTCAGATAGTAAATCCACAATTTCCTTAGGATAGACAAATCCCTTATATTTAAATTTTAATTGCGGTGTGTTGTTCCACGCACATTGTTGGATGTTAACAATATATTTGTTGACTTCTGAGTCAAGCTGATCTTGCTTTTTTATCGGAGTTTTATGGTCGATAATATTATCTAGATCAAGGGCAAAACTTTCCCAATCTGTGAACTTATTAACCAGGGTTGAATGGCTTTCTTTGAGTAAGACTTTTTGGCTAAGCATTAGTATTATCGAAGAATGGTCCGAGTTCATATAAAAACCTTCCTCCAAACTGATGTAATTGGCGGATATATTTTTGCATATAAAGAAATCTATAAGATCCGGTATTTTCTGGTGGTCAGTGGGCCAGTACGTTGGTTTATCTGTGCTCCTAACTTCGGAATGTGTATGCTTAACTGCACTCAAGAGCTGCCTTCCCTTAGATGTAGTAAGTCTTGATCCCCAATGCGTATGCTTAGCATTAAAATCGCCACCTAGGATAAATCTCTGGCCTAATAGTTCAAAGAGATGTAAATATCGCTCTTTTCTTATCATATGCCGTGGAGGACAGTATATGGATGCAATGGACACGTGACAAAATTTGGTTTTAACGGATACTGCCACGGCTTGAATATCTTGTTCTTCATATTTACACTGCACATAGTGACTAATGCTGTCTTTGATTATAACTGCGCTACCTCCTCTAGCAGAGTTGTCAGGGTGGAGCGAATTGTATACCATGTATCCTCTAAATTTGACAAAAGATTGCTTAGTGAAGTGCGTTTCGGAGACCAAACACACGTCTATATTTTCTGTGTCTAGGACCGCCTGCGACTCATTTTGATGTTTGAGGAACCCATTACAATTCCACGCCATTATTTTAAGAGTGTTATTCATTGTGATTATTTAAAACAGCTGTTTTAGTGCTGGATTCTAATTTCTCTAATCTTTTGTCAAATGAGGTTATACACTTTAAGATCTGATTAATTTTATCCTCTAGGTTCAAAGGCTTTGCAAGATCTTTGTTTTACAGCTTCCGCGTAGGAACCAGTGTTGGTTACTTGCATGGGTTTCAGGGCACTTGGTTTCTGTGTCTGTTTGGTAAGATTTAGTGAGGGAAGAGATTGTTGGGCAGTTGGTACCACCACTTTCACCACAAAAAAAAAAAAAAAAAAATTTGTTTCGCGTACCTTAAACTCTGCTGTAAAGCGATATGCTCAGATCCAAAAGGAAGCAACCGCCATTATTTACGGCGTGCGTCGTTTCCATCAATATTTGTATGGCAGATCGGAACCGTTTATTCTTCGGACGGATCACAAGCCCGTATTAGCAATCTTTGGGCCCCTTAAGGGTATACCAGAAATGTCAGCAAATAGGTTACAACGGTACGCCTTGTTCTTAAGTAGCTATAACTATATGATAGAATATGTTCGCAGCGCTGATAACAGCGCGGATTATTTCTCCCGCGCAAGCTTGCCGCGCGCGGTGCACGAGTTCGCGTGCACCGAACAGTGTAAGTGTTGTGATTGCGAAGTATCATACGACCGAGCGACTTATGTTTGTTTTGTAGTAGA
This sequence comes from Charanyca ferruginea, assembly GCA_947361185.1. Taxonomy (NCBI): domain Eukaryota; kingdom Metazoa; phylum Arthropoda; class Insecta; order Lepidoptera; family Noctuidae; genus Charanyca; species Charanyca ferruginea. The sequence goes on from OX376076.1 coordinate 13,937,826, forward strand.
CGGAAGCTTGCCCGTTACATTAGATAAATTGCGCGAGGAGACAAGTAGTGACGTAGTTTTAAGACTTTATTTTGAATGGTTGGCCACCGAAAATAAACGATCTAAGGGTAAAACCATATTACTTATGTAGATCACAATTATCTTATGAAAATGGTTGTGTCATGAGAGGCCACAAAGTAGTGATTCCATCAAGTTTGCACAAAATCGTTATGAGGGAGTTACATGTTACAGTTTTTACTACATTTAGGTGTAGTAAAAACCAAGGCTGAAGCGCGATCAAGATTTTGGTTCCCGGGAAAAGATCAGGCAATAGAATCAATGATAGGTTCATGCGACGTTTGTATTCAGTTGCGCCCCGCACCACCACGCGCGCCGCCGGTTCACTGGGAATTTCCACCTTGTCCCTTCAACAGAATACACATTGATTTCCTAGGTCCGATTAAAGGATGCGTTTATTTGGTAGCGGTAGATGCACATACCAAATGGGTAGAAGTTTACAACATGAATACGGCTACTTCATCGGCCGCGGTAATTGAGAAGCTGTGTGATTTTATGTCAAGGTTCGGACTTCCGAAAACGATAGTTAGTGACATTGGCACAGCTTTTTGTTCGCGGGAATTTGAACTATTTTGCGCGACAAACGGGATTTCACATATGACGTCACCGGTCTATCATCCGCCTAGTAACGGCCAGGCCGAAAGTTTTGTAAAGGTATTTAAAAAGGGAATAAAGTCTTGTATTATGTCAACACACAGCGCGAAAGAAACATGGGAAAAATTATTAAAATATCTTATGGATTATCGTACCTCAGTCCACTCTGCTACTGGGCTGTCCCCAGCACAATTGGTGTATGGACACAAGTTAAGGTCGCGATTAGATCTGATGGATCCAAAGTCATCGGCAACTTTGTCATCGTCACCCTTGTCACCGTCTGATTCTAACGTAAAAAATCAACAGTGTATGCAAACTAAGCAACAAGGGGAAAATAAAACAAGATATTTAGAAAAAAAACGACATTGTATTATATAAAAAGTTTGTTAATAAAGTAAGTTATACGTGGTGTAAGGGCGTCATACTTAAAAGAATAGGAAAAGTTTTGTATTTAGTAAAAGACAGTCACAGTTTAGAAAGCCACAAAAGACACATAAATCAGCTGATGCTTTATAAAGGAACAAGCAACAATAATGATAATAATGTACAAAACTCGGAAGTGTACTCACCAGGGTCGTACGGTCCTCCAGCACAGCAGCCGTCGCCATCATACTCACCGTCGTCGTCGCCTCCGTCATCACCGCCGCTTTCTTCGTCGCCAGCTGCTCCAGAAACGCACATACTCCAGCCGGAACTATACTTACCAGATCCCTTGCCGGGTAGTTCGGCCAGAGGGAGGAGAGCAGAATTGTGCACACGAAGTACTTCTTCGTCGTCTAGAGAGGACGGGTCAGAGATGGACCCACAACAGGCCCATGATGATAAACAACAGGCTGGTACGAGCGACATAGATGTTGGAATAGCAGATAAACATTCGAACTCCGAGGATGTTGGACGCAAGGCAGAGACCGAACTCGATACCCTGACCGTAAAACACGATGAGTCAATAAAAGTAACACCAAAGAGATCGATACGTAATCGCCCCGTTGTTTGTTTTAAAAAGTACTTCTAGATAGCGTGAGATGTTATGCAGTACTAGAGTTTGGTATGCTTATAGATTTAGTTTACTAAGGATGTTAATTGTATTCGGTGTTATTGGACTAAAGGAAGGAATTGTTATGTATGTGTGTAAGGCGCGCGCTCCCGCGCGCCACCTTCCAGAACAGCGAGTCCAACTCTCGAATAAATCAGTGCGTTGCTAGCTAACGAGCGTTTCACTTGTGTACTACCCTTCCCCCGCACCCGCGTACTTAACATGCATAAATATTCAAGTTGCTATGTATACCTACAGAGGTCTGACAATGTGCGGCAATTCCTTGAGGTTAAAAAATTTCCTCAGTACATTTTCTGTAGTGTTGTTCACTTCCAAATCGTTACACATTTTATAGATTTTCTAGATAATTTTCTAGATAGTTTTAACCTGTGGGTAAAAAAACTGTGTTATCATAAAAATACTAAGAATTTTAATACCTAGTTTGCATACATAGAATTGTGTTATAAACTGGTAATAACCACTTTCTCAATACCTACAGATGAAAGATATTGTCTTTGCTAATAGTAACACTGGTCAACACCACTGTGTTTGTCACACGACTTTGTGATAATTTTGGTTTATGTTAGTGTGCACTCATTAAAAATATATAGGTAATAATTTTGTTTCAATCACATCCAGTTTTTTTGGTGACAGCTACATATTAAATTCTGACCTCATATACAATTCTTTGTTTGAATAACTTCATTTAGGCGACTGTATGACTATTGCAAACTTACATCTTTTTACATCAATTACATCGTAAATATGCCACAAAAATGTTCTAATAACCCTGACAGTTTTTGTTATGTATGTGGAGTATTTACTTTTACATCTCAGTGCCGAAATTTCATATCTTTAATTGAAAACTGCTGTTTAGACTATCTTGGATTTCCTGTGAGGCTGATGCCTCACAGGAAATCCAAGATAGTCAAGATTTATCTTGATAGATAAATCTTGGCTTAACAAGAACCTAAACCAATTTGCCGTTTGCTATACCAAAGATTTGGATCCGCCAAAGGATCATGTGATTATTATTTTTGTTTGGGGGCTTATTTGTAGGTTCACAAATACGGCAACTGATATAGGATAACAGCTTTGAAGGAAATTTGAATGATCAGAAAAAACACGCCTGGAAATGTTTTGTGAATGTTGTGCTGAAAGTTGTAAAGTGGAAAATTATAAAGTCTTTATACATGAATGAACTTATAATATCATATTAGCTTTGGGGTGTAATAATGTCCTTAGTCAAATACATATGTTGAACTTTCATTTGGATTTCTTTGGGGCAAATTTGGATGCTGTACGCGATAAACAAGGTGAGAGGTTTTATCAGGACATTTCCATAGTGGAGAAGCAGTATAAAGGGAAATGGAGTTCAGTAATGATGGCAGATTATTGTTAGAAACTTAGAAGGAACTTATTAAAAGCCAAATATTTAAGAAAATACATACTAATAGTATAGCGGATTTTTGTACTTTTTACGAAGATTAATGTCTTGATATCACAAGAAAACCTGATGTGTAATTTTTTTTTCATTGGTATATTAATAATTATTGTTTGGTGGCCTTAATACATTCAAACTTTGCTAGACAAAAAAAGTTTCAATTTTGTTAACCAGTGTAAAATAAAAAAAAAGAGTTACAAACCAAGTCACTTTATTTTACTTGCTAGACACGCCGCTTACGAGCAAGTTTTCAAAAACGAAACAGTCGCAACACTCAGCTTAACGTGTTTTTGGTTAAACCTAAGTTCCGTTTTCTTAAAAGTAAATTATAATGTGTTCAACAGAGATGTTTTGTGACTCTCACGTGTTCACAGACCAGGATATGCTTTCATTGATAGTTGATACTAGTATTTATAAGGCACTGGCGCACGGACTGACTGAAACGGACGGACTGACTGAAAGAAAAAGAAACCGTAGGTAGTAGTTATAGAGCTTCTCAAATAGTACAGTATATTTAGAGAGGGGCTTCTCTGTCTACGTCTACGAGTTCTTCTACGCATGGACTTTTATTTTGTATTGTAATACCAACCAATATGTACTGTATGGTTCTACGACTGTAAAACCCATGAAGCTGTAGATTAAAATGGAGTCAACACTTCGGATACTTACTTGAAGCCATACCTATCTATCACTATCTCGCTCTCTGTGGGCCAACCCTCTCTTTCTAAGTAGGGTAACCTTTATTTTATATTTCCCAGGACATCGCTACAAGTATTCATTTATAAATATCTACATTCTGTTTACCATTAAGGCCTAAGATAAACAAATATCTCGTCTAAGTTTATTTACATCATGATACGTAATGTATGCTTAAACATTGCATTAAGAAATAAAGTAATATGAATTCTAAACTCGATGAAGTAAGAATAAAAATAACTTGATCAAATATAAAATCCTTTGCCGTGCCGCGACGTCAGACAGCGCCGGCCCTAATATGAACGCTTATATGTAAGAACCTCAAAAAGAAAATAAAAACACCACCCAAATTAAAATTATTTATTGTAACTTTTCTAGCACACATGACTAAATATCTCTATGTAGTTTCTGTCTCTTACCACGTAAATCACCAAGATATTAACTATATATTGTCCCTTAAACAGAGCGCATGACTCACTAGTTTAAATATATAGTATGTAATTGAAACTTTACTTAATAACATTATTATGTAATACATAATAAATAGCCATAAAAGGTATGTATTTAATATTTATTAACGGAAAGGGACACCAGGTAACTTGTTAAGATTGCTTATATTTTCAAGAATATTTCGACACTGTTTTTAACTACATTGCAGCCAGCATGTTTCACTCCCATTTCTGTAAGTGGAGAATTACTATAAACGCCAGAACTAGTACTTGGCAGAGCTGCTATCTGCACCATAGATTCTTCATGTAGTGAACTTGTTGTCTGAAAATTATAATAAATTTTATAAAATGTTGCTTTTTGTTATATATTTGAAACATTATATTTCTAAATACATGATAATAATGCACAGATTTAAATACAATTATCTTTTTAACTTTCCTACTGTTTTATTATAGTAGGAACTGCTGTTTGTTTTAAGCACCTTGTTCTTGAATCATATCTGATTCTTGAAATGCAAATTGCAAATCCTTGCACTTTTATAGAACTTCATTTTCAACGGCTCAATGTATTACCATAATTTTCTTTGAGTAGGTACTATTTTTAGGAAACCTAAAAAAATAATGTTAGTAAAATACCCGAATAATGAGCAACTAAAATTAAATAAAAATTGACTGCCGTAAGTGTATGTGTATATCAGTCATTAAATATAATTATACACGTTTCTTAGTATTAGTATAATTAGTTAAGTTCTCACGCAAAGTCCTAAATATATCCTCAATATGATCACACTACTTCAATACGACTTCTTTGAAATAAAATTAAATAGATTGCACAAAATCAATGAAATTCAATGTAAAAGTATTTGATCTTGATGTAATTATCATTTAGGTACTAATATGTTAAAAACACTGGTAAAACGTTTTAAGAAGAAATTAAGTGAAAAAACAACGAAATATGTTTACAATGATTCAATGTCAGAAATCACGATTTTATCACTTACGGGTGAAGTTTTATATCACCTCCTGGACACCACGTATTACCACACCCACGCACTACTCATTTTTGCAACATTTCTTTAATTAGAACGATAATTACCTCGAAAAATACCAGACGAAGCTGTGTAAACAACCGCCATATTGATTATTGACCATTTTTATGTTGACACATAGTGTCAATGTTGCCATTTTACCGATTCCTTAGGAAATGGCATTGTAATTCACTGATCGTCAACCCAGTATAGCATGCGTGACGCGTGATTGTGACCTACAATTTTATGTTTTATAACTTAACTAATCATAGTCCAACTACTGATCCATAATAACATTATTTGACAGAGTTTAACTTCTGATTTGGTTAGTGTGACGACTATTTCGAAGCATTTAGTAGGAGATTTAAATAAGAAGGTAGCAATACTACAGGCCACACTAAAAAGAGAGGGGTGGCCCACAGAGAGTGACTATTTTTATTTGACTTAACTTTTTGTTCGAAGTGTTGGCTCCATCTTCACCTATAAGCTTCTTGGTAAAACCAAACCAATGAAATGACTAATTGACAACAACAAAATGACAATGACGGTGTCAGACACGTCACTCGTAGTCGTCAGTGTGTATTTGACATGAAGATATAGGTATAAAGGGAGCCAACACTTAGAACAAAAGCTTGAAACCAACTGTGGGCTGATGCTCTCTTTCTGAATGCATAGGTACATAAGAACGAGACAATGATATGTGTTTTCTATATCTTATGTATGCATTCAGAAAGAGAGTGTCTGCCCACAGTTGGCTTCACATAGGTATTTAGAGTGTTGCCTCCACTTTTATATATAAGCTTCTTGGTATTTGTGTAACATCCATCCAATCCAATGAATGAATGGAAAAAAGCGCGGGAAACGGGACTTCGCCTTCGCGTCCTTTTTATAACTTCATTGAAAATTTGTTTTAAATATTGTAAATATCATAAGATCAGTTGTAGTATTAGTTTTAGTAGTCATTTACTTTTAGTTTAGTTTGCTTAAGCCTTCAGTTCCTGGTAAGTCAATTTATTATAATTATTTAGTGGGAAAATGGACGAGCCGCCTGACCCGGGGGGCTCCGACCCCCCGGCAGACTTTTTTATTAATATTAACTCAAATGAATCGGGTATGGACACCGATGGGTCGTGTACGACCCGAAATTTAAAAAGAAGTCGCGTACAGGTGTGCAAACATTGTAACAAGCGTCGTCGTACAAAAAATCACCACGGATCTGAGTCTTCGGGTTGTGGTTGCACAGACTCTACAAATGTTGAATCGGAACCAATAATTTCTGTTCCTAATGTAATTCCCGCATTCCCTGCTCCCTCTCCACTTATTCCCCCTACACAAATAGGAAGAAAACTTTACGAAAAGTCTGATGTCGCTCCTTTTGTCTTATATGTACAAAAAAATGTTACATCTCCAGATGATGGAACCACACTGCATCCAGTCACTTTCGGTAAGTTCCTTATACAAAACGCCTTGCAGAATATAATAAAAGGCAGTCTAAAAAAAATTGGCCGTAATAAAATATCAATATCGTTTTCCAATTTTCTGGATGCTAATTCTTTTATCACAGACAAATGTCTTAACAATTACAATTATAAGGCCTTTATACCAACTTTTAACGTTACCAGAATGGGTTTAGTGCGTGGTGTACCTGCGGAATGGTCTCCGGAGGAAGTTATTGAAAATATAACTGTGCCAATTGGTTGTGGACTTGTGGTCTAATATTAAAAGTAAGGCGCCTTAACTTTAAATCTCTAGTAGATGGTTCAACCACATGGAAACCATCCCAATCCATAGTTGTTACATTTGATGGGCAGGTTTTACCTAAAAGAATTTTTATGTGCTACAATGCATTACCCGTAGATCTTTATATTTTCCCTACTGTACAATGTTTTAACTGTTGCCGCTTTGGTCACACTAAACTTCAGTGCAGGTCCAAACCTCGCTGCTATAAATGTGGTCAAGGCTACACTGGGGACAGCTGCGAAAGAGAATAAGAAAATGCATATTGCTGCCTTTGTTCTGGTTGTCATTTTGCAACTTGCCCAAAATTTTCTAGACAGAAATCAATCAAAACTTATATGGCACAAAGTTCAGTTTCATACGCGGAAGCATCAAAAGTACATCCCCCAGTAAGTAAATCATATGCTGATACACAAGTTTTATCTTCTCCTTCCAAAAACTTTTCTGATACTCCATCAATCTTCTCACCTAATAGAATGCCTGTATCAAGTAGTTATAAAAAGACTGTCTTCCTTAAGCCTTTACGAAAATATCCTGTTTTTTATTATTATTATTTATCATTAATATAATACATTATTACATATTGCACATTACACATTACTCATTATTTACAACAATATCAGCTACTATATTCCGATCGAGCGTCCAAAATGGCGGCTGACTGGCGACTGAGTGAGCGAGGTTCAGTTTACTCGTGTACATTATAGTGGAAACGTTGCCAGGCCGCCAGAGTATCCAGAAAAAACAGGATAGGGAGCTGTAGCTCGTGGCCACGCTTCCAACTTGGCGACGTGGCCAAACCGTCGCCTAGTGAGTTAAGTACCATACATTTTAATATTAACTGCTTGGATACGTAGCCGGCGACGTCGCCATGGCGTCTTGGTGAGGCAGAGCTCTAAAGAAGAAAAAGAAACAAATTTTTCAATAAACGACTTTCCTTCTGCATTACACAATCTTCTCTCTCAGTTTAATATTTCACCGTCCAACGCTGCACCTTCTTTTAATATGTCTCAATCCATTCATAATGGACAGCACATCAAAAATACTCCAGTGGAACTGCCGCAGTCTAGTAAACAAAATAATAATAATAAGCCCCTAAACAACCACACGTCCTGATTGACCATCTAATCACGTGGGGGGCGGACACACGAATAAGAAATTACTGGCGGGGCTAACGTGGCTCTGGAAACCCATTAAATATGGAGACACGTTCAAAAAGAAAACGAATAGGACCGCTGCCCGAGGGCGATCGCCGGGGCGCACCTGGAGCTGACGCTGGGTGTCTCAGCATGCGATCCGTCAGCGGTGAGGAGTTGAACAGGCGGGCTCTCACCGACAAAGATACTACAGCCGAAATCATTGACGATAGTGACAGACTGACCAACAGGACAGACACCCCTGTAGAACCATACAGTCCAAGCACAGTATCGTACACACCTTCTGGAACATCATCACCATCCATACCATCATCACCTCCTATACCATAGTCACCTCTTATTAGTTTTTATAATACAGTCACACCCAATCCGACCTTGAATGTTGCGCGGGAGGTAAGTACCTTTCTACCCGCGTCCACCAAGGCTGGAAAGACAAGAGTTCGCATGAGATGGAGTAAAGATGTTAACATATTTATCATGCGAACTTACTTTTACATCACTAAATTAGAGACCGACATGACCACCTACAGACAACAATTACATGGCCATTTTACTCGACAATACCCTGAGGTAACCGTTTCAGAACAAAGAATTTCTGATCAGAAAAGAGCCATAATTAGAAATAAACTTTTAAGTCAAGAAATACTTAAACAATTAAAAGAAGAAGTACGAATACAGTTACAGGAAGCAGAAATTAACATAGAAAATACTGCAAATACACCATTACCTCAAAACATAACTGAAATCGCTCAACAACCACAAACACACACTCAATTACAACCTAATACACTATCTCAATCATGTAATTATTCACTAACACAAACACACAAACATCTCACACATCCACACAAACTGAATCTATCACTCTAATGTTAGAAAATGATATTGAGACCCTAACCGTCGCAGATCAAAACCTAACGACTGATGTCAAAGAAATACATGACAAATTCAGAACAACACTAGCACAATACTCTGGAATGGATCCTGCAGTTCGACCAAAACTACCTAAACTTCGTTACAGTCCTTACCTTTTTCGTTTAATTAAGTTATTTAATAAAAGCGTACTTAACCAATTTATCTCTGATAACACATATCTTATAGACATACATACACTTATATATTGCACAGCGGTAGTCATATCTGAGGAACTTAACTTTAAAATCACGGAACACTCAGGAAATACAAGTCCAAAACACAACACTAAACCACCATGGCAACTAAGATTAGAAAAGAGTATAGAAAAATTTAGGGCCGACTGCGGTAGACTTACACAATACATTAACAACGTTAGGTCAAACAAAGTAGTAAGGAGAGTGGAGGCTATATTTAGGAGTAATTATAAACACACTAGACATGAAAACAGCAATAGAAAACCTGAAGAGTTTTTAGATACCTTAAAACAAAAACTAGCTCTTAAAGTTCATAGGCTCAGACGATATAAAAAAGCACAACAGCGTAAAAACGATAACGTCATATTTGCCACCAACGAAAAAATATTTTACAGAAACCTACACAAGTCGCAAACCAATGCGAATGACGACAACAACACAGATACACCCGACACACGTAACACACCTACCAAAGAACAGTTAGAAATATTTTGGTCTGGTATTTGGGAAGAGCAAGTACAACATAACGACACAGCATTTTTGGTACAAAAAGTTAACATCATTACACAAACCGATAGCAAAAAATTTAACAGAAATAATATTAGGACGACAAAATATACTAGAATTTATTGCGACAGGCATAACTTACATGTTACCTAAAACCAAAAATTCACCACAGCCTTCCAAATTTAGACCGATCACATGCCTCCCCACGATTTACAAAATATTGACATCAGCAATCACATCAAAAATCAACTCACATATTGAACACCACGACATAATATCGGAGGAGCAAAAGGGATGCAGGCGGGGCCACATGGGTTGCAAAGAACAGTTAATAATTGACTCCACTATACAAAAACATGCCACCACCAAAAATAGAAATCTTCATTGCACTTATATCGATTATAAAAAAGCATTTGACAGCGTTCCACATTCCTGGTTGATACATATCTTAGAAATCTATAAAATGAATTCAAGAATAATAGACTTTCTACGTAACATAATGCCCCAGTGGAAAACCACATTTCAAATAAACTGCAATCACAATAATGTTACAACCCGACCAATATCTATCCGGAAGGGTATATACCAAGGTGATTCACTAAGCCCCTTGTGGTTCTGCCTCGCACTAAACCCTCTATCTAATCTGCTGCAACGCTGTCGGGCCGGATATTGTCTCAAACACACTAAAGAACAAATAACAATATCACATCTTATATTATATGGACGATATCAAACTATATGCAGAATCCGAAAAAGATATGAAGAAACTAGTAGAAGCTACAGCAGAGTTTAGTCAAGATATCAACATGCAATTTGGTCTAGACAAGTGTAAAACACTTCACATCATACGAGGGCAAGTACGACCCGGCAACTATGTAATTAATAACACTAACATCATAACAGCAATGGAGCCGACTGATGTATACAAATATTTAGGATACTCACAACTAACGGGACTGGATCACGTTAGAATTAAACAACGGAGCCAACACACACAACACTTACTACGGAGTACAACAGAAGACTGAACACTATATGTAAAACTCAATTAGCTGGTAAAAATCTCATCAAGGCCTTGAATACGTTTGCTATCCCCATATTAACTTACTCATTCCGAGTTATTAAATGGACAAAAACCGACACAGAACAATTAGAACGAACAACACGCACTACGCTCACAAAACATAACAACTTACATCCAAAATCTGCAATCGAAAGGCTTACTATCAAACGGCAAAATGGAGGGAGAGGCCTAATAGACATCCAGCACTTGTAGCGGAAGCAAGTCTATCGACTAAAAACATTTTTTCATTTAAAATCTCGCACAAGTAGCATCCATAATCCCATAGTTCTTAATGATATCAACCACACTCCACTTAACTTAAATGATCAGACCAAATGATACACCACACATTATCAACGATGACCCACAGACACAAAAAATTGAGGACTGGAAGAAAAAAGTACTTCACGGCAGACACCCTCATGATCTAGAACAATCCCATATTAACAAAGTAGCTTCAAATAAATGGCTTAAAATAGGTAACTTGTTCCCAGAAACTGAAGGATTCATAATAGCGATACAAGACCAGATTATCAACACTAAGAACTACAGAAAATATATAATCAAAGACCCTTCAGTAATAAACGATAAATGTCGGAAATGTCACACCCAACCTGAAACCATTCAGCACATAACAGGAGCATGCACTACACTCACACAAACCGACTACACTCACAGGCACAACCAGGAAGCAAACATTATTCATCAAAAATAAGCACTCAAATACACACTCATACAAGACACAAACACTCCTTACTACAATTATACACCACAAACTATACTAGAAAATGACACACACAAAATCTACTACGATCGCGCCATACTCACTGATAGGACAATTCACTACAACAGACCGGATATAACCCTTCAGGATAAACTAAATAAAATTACGTACCTAATAGATATTGCAGTTCCCAACACACATAACATACAGAAGACAATAACTGAAAAAATTAGTAAATATGCCGAACTGAAAGAAGAAGTAACAAGAATATGGCGACAAGAAAAAGTTTATGTGATCCCTATAGTCATCTCCACAACAGGCGTTATCCCGAACCATCTTCTCCATAGCTTAAAACTACTAAATCTAAAAGAAACTCTCTATATCGCCCTACAGATAGCTGCCATATTAAATACATGCCGCATTGTCAGACAGTTCATGCAATTAGATGAACACGAAATTGGTCCCCAACACAACACGTCCTATAACTAATACACACCACACGCTGCATTTACTTGGCTTCGGCCCGTAAATGTAGCTGAATCCAGCCAAAGTGCTGAGAAGCAACAACACATATACAAAAATAATAATAATTTATTTATTAAATATCCTTCACAATAAAGTATACATTGGTCAATAAATGAGATGAATAGTTTTCCATACAAATATTGTCTTAAAATAAACTAAAACTAAGTGAAGTATTTATATAACTGGTGCAAGTTATGATAAATCGGAATTACAATGTTAGGTAGCGACCCGCCCGAACTAGGTTACTTCAAACCTGTGTTTCGCCTGAAACACAGGTTTGAAGTATCACTTTACGTTTCAATTATATTGAGGCATTGATAAACAAAATCTCTTAAAAATTATGAGAAAAAGCATTTTAGACTTTCCAATGGTAGTATGTATTTATTTTTCTAATTATTAGTAACAAATATACAATATTTACACGTACAATAAAAAAAAAAGAAAAACCTATAACTATTAAACCAAAAATAAACTAATATAATAAGGCATCAAAAAACTCCTCCACATCGCCGTCATCTGGGAATGTGCCCAAGAGACTGACTGCATTGCCACGTTGGATGGCAATGCTTAACCTCTGCCCAAAGTAAAAACCAGCTCTTGGATCACGAGAAGTGTCAACTAACCTTTTGGAAATTTCCTTAAAAAGGAGATGAGCACTCGGACCCCACGACCCGAGGGTTTCAACCCCAAACGGCTCGAAAATAAAGTTATCACCAAGGTGAATATACTTTCGCCGTTTGAGGTTTTCTGCAGCCGCAGCAGTAGCACCAGCACAGCACGCTGAGCTAGGAAGATGGGATGGCGCAAGAGTATCGACGCACGTAGCGTCCCACACTAAAGGCCTACCCAACTTCCAAGGAAATAATGACATGCCGTCCGGTCTCTTGCCATCGTCGCGTGCCAAGCCGTTGGGCTCCAAAACTGCTGGAACGCCGACGGCGACGAGAGCACGACGAATGATGTCATTAATATTCGCGTGCCGCGCTATGCGACCTGCACTCCGGCTGCACGATAGGCCGTGGTGTCCGAGGCAGTTGACAGCTTCCCCACAGCGACAGCGATGAGGAGAACAACAAGATGCTCCTAAACGTAAGGAAGCAGCGAGGCGAAAAGTAATGTCGTCAAACATAGTACCTACGTTTGACGACGGAAGTGCCAGAAGCCAAAGACCCGACTCCCATTTACCCACAGCCAGCAGACGCGCTCGCTCTGCAGAATTAGAAGAAGTGGAAAGTAAATTTTTCTGTACTAACCTGCAGAGCGGCTCATCCCACCGCCTCTGAGAAGATGGATTGTCGGGTAAATCAGTGCTCGGGCAAGCAAGTTTCCAGGCGTCCATGGCCTCGGCGAAGCACGGCACATTAAAATCAACCAGTGTAGGAGCTGGAACATTCCTGATTAATTTTTCAGTGCCGTGGACCGAGGATATAAATGTAGGCAAACTGATACTTGAAATTTTACGGACGCCGAGGCCCCCCATACGAATAGCTAGAGTAGCTTGGGCCCAAGCACGGTCGTCCATTGCCAAATTTAAAACAGATGTTAAAGTATGACGGATAATTTGGTCCATTTTTTTTTCTAAAAGGTGATTGTGTTTGTGGAAACACAATCACCTTTTAATGGGAAGCGCGTAGGAAATAATTTAATTTAGGGCCGAAACAACAGAACCGAATAATGGTGATGGCCGAATGCATGTTAATTTCGAGTAATCTTTCCGAGTAGTCATTAAAATTTTGTATTTTTTCCTCAATAAAACTGGGAAAGGAATTCTCGAAGATGGGAGTCCCAAGGAGACGAAGAGTGCTTTTATCTATAATTTTAATGTCTGGGGCTATTGCGTTAAATTTGGAAAATGTCGATTGTCTGTCAGTATTGTCCGATAAGTATAATTCACTTCGAAAGGTTGAGTTGTAAGCCTATGGAATGCAGTTCCTTTTTTATGAAACTCAAATCTTTTAAAACACCGTCTACATCACCTCCCAAGGTTCCATCGTGGAGATACCAAACGTTAAATTTGGAATTTAGCTGTCGAATAATTGGATGAATGGCCAGACTAAAAATCACTGGCCCAAGGAGGTCACCTTGTTGACAGCCAACAGCAGATTCTAAAAGGTTGTCACAATATAGTAATTTAGACGGATGTCTGTAACATTGCCAAAGGAAACTATAAATTTGGGGTATTTCTTTTTTAGATTCTGCCAGCAAGGTGTCCCTATTAACTGAGTTGAAAGCATTCTTTATGTCAACCTTCAAGATGACCTCTCCTTTGCCAGAATTTAGATCGGTCGACAAAGCGTGTACAGCAGCCTCACAGCCCCCTTTAGAGCCATAACCTAGCTGAAGGGGCTGAAATTTTTCCGAAACAGCCTCACCATAGAATTTACAACAAATCTTGGCTGCCATACGACGGTATGTAGTTCCCACGGCAATGGGATTTAAATGACCAAAACACTCACACGCCGTTAGAATTACCATTCTCTCTTACTGAATTAAAGGGTATTATTTATAAAACTAAAGATTCTGCCCCAGGCATTCCATATTCCTTCTTTCCTCATGTAAATGATGACGTACTGACAGTGCCGGCTTTAGGGGGGGGCGACCGGGGCGGTCGCCCGGGGCGCCAGGTATTCCAGGGCGCCGCGTGCGCCAGCTCTACTTAATAATAAATAATAATAAAATAATAAATAATACCAATTTAAATATCTATTTTTATCGATTTAAAGGAAAACTAGACTCATCTCGTAGGAGTGAGTATGATGTATTCTATTTGAGACTTGTATTTGGCCCCCTGCAATATACATACTTTTCTTTCTTTGCTTTTTATATACTCGTAAGTTAACAAGCAAATCAAAAATCCTTTTTAGAACACTTATGTTAGGCTTAGGTTATCACGCATAAACAGGGAGCCGGACGCCCGGCAGTCGACGTAGTGACTTAAGCTGGCAGAGTGTGCCTCTTGGGAGGAGCCACGCCGTGCCCTCGTCTCAGAAGTAGGCAGTGACGCAGTTCGTGACGTGACTGACCGACATTATAGATAGGTTCATTGTTTCCATCAAGTCATAGTTCGCATATAAACGCTCGTACTGATTACGGCGTTACAGCAAATTTCACTCCAAAAATTTCTAACACGCGGGTATTTAGTCTTGTGGTTAATTTAATATCTAGGTTCCTATGTAGCGAAAAAACAACTTTTTTGACAAACTAATTCAGTAAACACGTCCGAAAATCATCTTTTTGCACAATTTATATCTAAATTTTCAATCTCCGATGGGGAAGAGACCTCTTAATAGTTAAAACATGGTAAATCATGTGATGTTTTCTATTAATTTTATTAAAGTTATGGTAGAAATTCAAACTAAGTTTTTGTAATTGAAATAAGTACCTATACCTAAAAGGGCGCTAAAGGCATGACTCGCCCGGGGCGCCTAGATGGCTAAGGCCGGCCCTGCGTCAGGGCCGCGCCGACCCCCCACAGCGCCTGTGTGCGAAACCTATGAAGCGTCTCTTTTTTCACGAATCTTCATGTTTGAACTTATTTTTTTTATTATTTGTTTTTGACCGAAATAAATGTTTTCCAGTTTTACTTTATTTATGATGTTATATCTCTAATTGTATACTTAGATATTAATAATAACATAATAGCTGGCTTTTTCTAATAATACTGATTTAACTATTACGTAGGTACCTATGCTATGTTTAAAAAAGTTTTTAACAAAAAAGACAACCGCCTTCAAAAAGTAAAAAATAACTTTCAATTCGCAAGTCGGCGGCTTTGGTTTTGCTTGTTGTTTTGTATTGTCACCGACTTGCGAATTGAAAGTTACTTATTTTTTACTTTTTGAAGGTGGTTGTCTTTTTTGTTACAATTTTTTTTTTTCGCTTTTTAGTGCCTACTTCTTATCATACAAAATATACAAATTAATTACGAAACGGTGACACCAAAAAAATTCAGTCATCTCTTAATTTTCTACCCTTAGGGGTGGAATATTTTCTTGAAATTTACACTATCAATTAAACGATCTCTCAGGAAATCCGATATCCATGTATAGAAACCAGACGGCAAGCCAGTTGATGGAAGCTTGCTAATTAGGCCATCATGCTAAATATGTTCCGGGAAACGGCAAGTGCTTACCCATATTTCTCGATGGCGTCACTCCAGGTGTGAGTGGCGTACGCGAGAAGATCCCCAGTGGTCCGATTTCGGCGAAAGCCGTATTGACGATAACGGAGGAGATCATTACCTTCAAGGTACGCCGGGAGCCTGTTATTGAGGACACGTTCAATTGTCTTGCAGATAATGGACGTGACCGAGATGAGCCCATAGTTGGTAGGATCGGCATGACTACCTTTTTTGGGCACGGGCTACACGTTGGCGAGCTTCCATGTCTTCGGCACTAATCCAGTCTCGAGAGAGAGCCGAAAGAGGCGTGTCAGTACAGGAGACAATTCAGGTGCACAGGTCCTCAGAACTATAGCTCGAATACCATCTGGTCCACTAGTCTTGTACACATCAAGATTTGCGTTACGTTTTTCGAACCTCTTTTTGGCGAAAGTCAGTATCAGACATTGAGGCCGTGCTGCCAGCTAAAGTCAGTGGAAGTTGCGTCTCCTGCATCAAGATGCGAAGATTCTGCAAATAGAGAAGCAAATAGGTTTGCTTTCTCTCCTGCAGTGTGAGCCAGAGAACCATCAGGTTTCAGCAATGGAGGCAGTGAGGGAAGACAGAAGTTTGACTCAACCGATTTAGCTAGGAATCAAAAAGCTTTACTACCCGCAGTGTACGAGGTAAGTTTGTTTATGAATAAGGGTTTAAATTTATACCTAACAATAAATTTCTTGCCAGGTAAATAAAGTAATAGCGTAATAAATGTAAACAGATAATAATTATTGTCGAATAGTATGTAATATTATGTAAGTGTGTAGATTTTTGGGGCGGGTCTGGGTCTATGCTTTAACGGTTCCCGTACGGCATGCTTAACATGTTAGCATAGGTGCAGGCCTACCCTATCACCTCCTTCAGAGGTGATGGGGGGGCGTTTGGTCTTGGGGGAGAGTGACAAGTTGGTCGCAAAGATCCCCAAGGCAAGTTCGGCGGATCTAGCCTTCTCGAGGTTGCCAGCCCTGTTACTGGGTCTAGCTCATTAGGAAATAGACTCAAAACAGAAAACACCGAGCGCTTTTTGTATAAAATATATATAGTATATATTTATGTAAGGTTTATTTTATTTTATTCATATATATCACCCAATCCAAGGTGTTATCCGTACCGTGCCGAGGGATGCGTGGCTGAGGGGGAGCTCAGTCGCTAACGGTGGCTATCCGACACCTGGACGAATCGGGTAGTATTTTTAGTCCTCCCATTGGCATGCGGGGCTCTGCTGATGGGCATTTTTAGTTCCCTAGCTTCTCGTGGGTTCAATAATGGAAGTTAATAAAAATAAAAATAATAATTCTAGATCGTCGTCTCCAGTAGGAGAACAGTTCTCTCCCCTTTTAGGGGAGACGATAAGCCTAATGGAGGAGGTTTTACTAGCCTCTCCGGATAGGACAACCGTGGTGGCGGGTGAGGGGATTAGTCCGGCCAGGGCAGGAGGCTCCTGTGACTCGGCCCAAAGGACGGAAAAGTCCTCTCACCGCCATGAGAGATTAGGTGGTGCAGCGCGGAAAAGGCTCCGAAGGCTGTTAGCAGCCAATGTTCAGGCCGAAGAGGCCCGTGCGTTGGCTAAAAAGCCTTGGAGCGAGATCCCGCTCTCCAACCTTCCTCCGGACCCGAAGGCTAAGAAGCGCATAAGGTCAGAGGATGAATCACCAAAGGAGCAACCCAGGAAGGCTCCTAGGGTGGAAAAGCCCGTAGTGCAGGCCAGCTTCAAACAGGTCTTGGAGCAAACGCGCGTGGGGATTAGAAATGTGATCCCCATGAGCGAGGACCAAATGAAGCTGCTGCACCGCTCCCTTACTCTGGCGATGCTCAGCCTCAACGATATGGGTAAGGGGCCGAGATTCACGGGCTTCACGCACAGACCTGGGTTCGTGATTATTACCTGCGGGGACCAGGCCAGCCTAAAATGGCTGTCCGAAAGGGTCCCCTCTATCAAACCCTGGAGCGGGGCATCGCTTTCCGTTATTCCGGAAAGTGATTTGCCGAAACCCGCCGTAGGGACCATCTTTATCCCCAGCAACGAGGCAGAGTCGATTGACGAAGCTGTACATTTGCTGGGGTTACAGAATGAAGGGCTCAACACGGGGCTCTGGAGAGTCGCGCACAGCAGGGCGGAGGGGAATGGGCATGTGGTGTCCTTTTTCCTTGACGATCCTTCTGTCGCGGCCCTTAGGGCTAGGAACTTTGAGGTCGTGCTTGGTTTTAAAGTGCTCTATTTTAAAATCAAGAGCGACCCAAAGGTTGGCCCTTCAACGGCAGCTGCGGGACCGGTGAGGGAACCGCAAAATTCTACGTCGGGGGGCGCGGAGAGGCGGCGTGGAGAGGAACCTGGTCCGCGACCAGTCGCGGCTGAGGTGACTCCCACGCCAGTGCCTCGGAGCGACCCTGGACACGCGGAACCTCAGCCTTCCACCTCCAGAGGGCTCCCTGCATTGCGGGGGCGTGGCTCTGGGAGAGCCTGGCCGCACTTCGCTGCGGGCGGAAGGGCTCGGAGCGCGGTGCCTCGCGAGCAGGTGGCAGGAGGGGCGGGGTCCGCGGGACAGAAGAGGGACGCCTGGCGTACAGGTCGGGGGCGAGCACGTCCCAAGCCTGCACGCTCGGGAAACTAGGGGGGGCTACCCAGGTGGGAATGGTGAGGGTCCTGCAAGCAAACCTCCATCATGCTGCGGCAGCGGCTGCGGTAATGGAGCGCTGTATTGCGAAGGGCATAGCCAACCTCGCCCTGATCCAAGAGCCTTGGGTAGCCAACATCCAGGTTCTGGGACTGAACGGTGCTGGTAAGATCCTTAGTAACGGTACTGGTATAAGACCCAGAGCATGTATATTATTTAACAACTGTGTTGATTTCTTGCCAATTACAGAAGTTTGCAATGACGACTTAGTAGCGGCCTTTGTCAACCTCAAAGGGTGGTGCGGGGCCAGGGTGATTGTGTGCTCCGCATATCTTCCTGGAGAGAGGGACAACCCGACGGAAGACTTGGTGAGGGTGGTGGAATACGCCGCCCGACACAACGCTGAGCTTCTTATAGGATGTGACGCCAACGCCCATCACTCCTCATGGGGGAGTACAGACACCAACAAAAGGGGTGAGTTACTCTTTGACTTTTTACTAACTAATAACCTAATTACGCTAAATGTAGGCTGTGAGCCAACTTTTGTGACTCGAGCAAGGCAGGAGGTATTAGATATTACGATCGCCACTACTAACCTGGCCAGACACATAAATGACTGGCATGTCAGCAGTGAAAATTCAATGTCGGACCACAGACATATTGCTTTTGAGGTTAGGGCCGCTCTGGACGCCCAAACCATAACTTATAGGGACACAAGATCAACTGACTGGGTGGGTTTCAGGAACCAACTCAGACAAAATCTTGACACCTTTCCAAAAACAATCCGAACAATTGAGAGCCTAGAAATAGCTGTGGAAATTCTAACCAAAGGACTGAATCAAGCCTTTGAGGAGAATTGCCCGGAGAAAATAAAGACCTCAACTAGAGAAGTACCCTGGTGGAGCCCTGGACTTGAAAAGTTTAGGGTAAAAACCAGGAAATTATTCAATAAGGCTAAAAAGACTCGCGAATGGGAGGTCTACTTGAAAGAATTAACTGAATATAGTAAACTGATTAGGAAGGCGAAGAGAGCATCGTGGAGGAGGCTTTGTGGGGAGCTAAAAAGCCTTCCTCAAACAGCCAGACTTCACAAGTTGCTCTCCAAAACCAAGACTAATCAGATTGGACTCCTTAAAAAGGAAGATGGCTCCTTTACGAACAATGAAAAGGAGACCTTAATGTTGCTGGCCGCGACTCACTTTCCCGGGTCTCTGAGCATAGACCTGCTCCAACAACAGCCAGCGCTCAATAGACCTCGGAACGAGGACTGGCGCAGGGCTGCCAAAATCATAAGACCCAATCAGGTTAAGTGGGCCGTTGACTCTTTCAAACCCAACAAAGCCTGCGGGGAGGATAGGATAACACCAGCCTTGTTACAACAAGGGGTAAATATCCTTCTTCCCCATCTGGTCAAAATCTTCAGAGCAAGTTTTGCCTGGGGACATGTACCAGAACGATGGACTATAGCCAAAGTCCTTTTTATACCTAAAGCTGGCAAGAAGGATTACAGCCAGCCAAAGTCCTTCAGACCAATAAGCCTCTCTTCATTCCTCCTCAAGACGATGGAGAAGGTGCTTGATAGGTATATTAGAGATGTAGCTCTGGTAAGTAAACCAATCCACGACAGTCAACATGCGTATCGTAAGGGCAAATCTACGGAGACTGCCCTCACGAGCCTGATGGACAAAGTGGAAAGAGCTACAGAAGATAAGGAAATAGCGCTATGTGCATTCCTAGACATTGAAGGGGCTTTTGATAACTCACCGACTCCTTTGCTAGTCAATGGGCTGATAAGCAAGAGTGTCGACCCGACTACCGTAAGGTGGGTAGAATCCATGCTCACCAGCAGAGGAGTAAAAATGTCCCTTCATCAGACTTCAATCCAGGTACCCACAGCAAAGGGTTGTCCACAGGGTGGTGTCCTGTCGCCACTTCTGTGGACCCTTGCAGTGGACGAACTTTTGCATAAATTGGCAGAATCTCGCATTGATGCGCAAGGCTATGCGGATGACTTGGTAATCATTGTGAGAGGCTTTTGCCAATCTACTATCTCCAGTAGAATGCAAAAAGGCCTTAGCATTGTCAGTGATTGGTGTAACAGAAGTGGCCTCTCTGTTAATCCTGACAAAACATCTATTGTACCCTTCACGAAAAAACGGCGTTTGGACAAACTGGCATTGCCAAAGCTGAATGGGAAGGAGATAGCTTTCTCCACGGAGGTTAAATATTTGGGCGTAACAATCGACCAAAAGCTGACGTGGAACCCTCACATAGACAATGTGTTAAAAAAAGCCAAGATGGCAATTGGTATTAGTGGACGAATGATGGGTAGCAACTGGGGTATCAACCCCAAAAACACTCTGTGGACGTACACAGCTATTGTGCGGCCGATCATAACGTACGCATCAGTAGTGTGGCACGATAAAGCACATCAGATCACCACTATAAAGAAACTAGACAGTCTTCAGAGAACTGTCAGTAAAATGGCTGCAGGAGCTATGTCAACAAGTCCGGGAATGGCACTGAACGCCCTGCTTGGACTACCGCCTCTACATTTATACATACTCAAGGAGGCGAAAGCAAGCATGTACAGGGCCAAGGTCCGGGGCAGTGGTTGCTGGCTCTCGCAGAAAATGAGGACCTTACAGGACTCAATATTGGAAATGCCAGTTCTCGGCATGACAACTGATGTCATGCTAGTGCGGCATGTATTTGAGAAGCGATATTCCGTGGAAATTCCTTCAAGGGACTACTGGACCAAAAGTCAGCCACCTCAGGTGGCAGGCTGCATGATCTGGTACACGGACGGTTCCAAAATAGGATCCAAAGTAGGTTGTGGGATAAATGGAGTGCGGCCAAGGTTCAGCAAAAGTGTAAACCTGGGACAGTACGCCTCCATTTTCCAAGCAGAGGTGTACGCCATCCTAGAATGTGCGGAAATAAATCTGCAAAGGCAATACGTCAACCTAACCATACACATTAATTCAGATAGCCAAGCTGCTCTACTAGCGCTGGACTCGAATTTAGTCTCATCGAAACTGGTAGAGGAATGCATGGCTAAACTCAACTCTCTAGGTAATAAGAATAGAGTAGTATTAAGATGGGTGCCTGGGCATGCAGGCATTATTGGCAATGAACGTGCCGATGAGCTTGCAAGGGCGGGGGCGCATATCACGCAACAGGGTCCGGAGCCCTTCTGTGGTATACCGAAAAGCCTAGCTCAGAGCACCCTGATTAAAGCATGCCTCGAAGCTTCCAGAAAGTTATGGAAGGAGTCTCCGGGCATGTTACACTCGAAAGCACTTATCAAAGCCTATAACAGAAGGCTTAGTAACCAAGTCCTAGCACTCAGTAGGAACAACTTGCGCATTGTAGCTAGAGCCACTACAGGACATTGTTGCTTAAACAAGCACATGTTCCACCTGGGGTTAAGTGCTACGCAAACCTGCAGACGCTGTAATGAGGCTGATGAAACGCCACTTCACCTTCTGGGGGAATGCGGAGCACTAATGCACAAGCGCAACAATCATCTGGGCAAATACCTGTTAAGCCCGGATGAACTAATGGAGATCGCCCCAAAGCAGATCCTGCAGTTCATAACAGCTGCAGGGTTTGGCGGCGATCTCTAACCAATACAAGCGGCGATCACAATAGACCAACTAATGGTCGCAGTGATACCACAGCCGCAAAAAGGAAATAAAAAAAAAAAAAAAAAAGTGTGTAGATTTCTCGGCCGTAAATGATTTTTGTGTGAACTTTCATAGTTGTCCATCCTAGAATTTCGAATCGTTAACCCAACATCCTGGGGTGGGCACAAGACTATACTGGGGTGGCCACGGCCCACCCGGCCCCCCCTCTATATACGCCTATGCATACAGTCTTGTAGAGAGGGTTCCTCAACAGTGACCTTTAATGATTCCTTAGCATTCCACACCATCATTTTGATTATGGTTTATTGTGCTAAAGAATACGTGGTACCCTGGTATAGCTGGGAGGTTATCGTGACTATTTGATAGCCAGCACTCTGTTAGTACTAATAAGTCGCAATCAAAGTTAGGTCTATGTAGAAAAATGTTAAAGCTCTCGATATTCTTATAAATACTACGAATGTTTTGAGTTAAAATGGTTAGTGAATTTTGATAACCGGAAAGATATTGTCTGCAATCCTCAACCTCACATGACTTTGAATCAGTTATATATAAATGTACTATCTATTTAATTTATTTAGTTAGCATCCATACTAAAATAATAATAATAATAAATTACGTCTTAAATATAAACAAGTATGTGGCGCTCTTAGGCGCCTTCATAATCGATTGAGTTGATATACCTGGCTTCGGCGGCTTTTTTAGCAGGACAATCTGGGTCTCCCGTCTTGTGGTTCGCTGGTTTTTTAAAACGCAAGCATGTGGCACATTTAGGTGCTTCGACTTTCTTGGGGACAGTCCTGGATCGAATGGTCTTCTTCTCCGCAATGTCCACACGTAGGCGCCTCAGACTTGCATGACTTGGCCGCACGTCCGTAGTGCTGGCACTTGTAACACCTGGTTACTAGTGTGAAGTCCCGTACAGGACAGGAAGTCCAATTAATGAATAACCTATCCTGGGTGATGAAGGCCTTACGAATAACTGCTGGTACTTCTATAATATAATTACAATTCTCCGCTTCCTTTTTGCCGGATTTGTGGCTTAATTTAATTGAGGTCAAAAATGTATCACGTCCCATTGTTGGTAGTTTATCGGCTAGGTTTTGTTCGTAGATTTATAAACCTCAGTTTCAGCCATGAATGCGGGAACTCCTATTATGATTACGCGTGGTTTGCGCTTTTGAGGTTCGTCGACGGTAAGTTCTAGGTTCGCGAGCTGCACTGTTTGCTTTAGCTCTTCTAGGTCTTATTTGGTCTCAGTACTGATGATGAGTCCTCCTTTCTTAATTTCTCGTACTCCTCCAACTTTCAGTTTCATTTCTTCAGGGCAAATGAGTTTTTGGACAATGTTCTTAGTTTCGTCCCATGGTTTTCGAGGTATCACTAGGATAAATCGCCACGGAACTGAAAGTATTAGGACGAATAAAGCTGTTTGACTCCTGCTTTACCATGTCAGCAAAATATGTAGTGCTTGCCACGATCTGCTTCGAACAAGATTCCTTAATTGTCTGTTTGATCTCCGTTAGACAGTCGGCTAGGTTGCGTTCTTCGGTCAAAGTGTTAAGGAAAGTGTGGGTCTGTATGGCTTTTTGCTTTAGTGACTGATATTGAACAGCCAATTGCGCAATTCCATGTCCAACTTTTCGGCAGAGGTTAGCTATTCTTACCTTGTGCTCACTGTTTAATTTACCGTCAGAAGCAATGGAACATACCTCATTCAGACACTGCTATTGAGCAGTGTCTGAATGAGGTATTGAGACCCCAGCCAATTTTGTAACTCCGGAGTCGATATTACGTCAACTTTCTCAACTTTGTCTTCCTGGTCCTGCCTCGGGATCCGGGGCAATGTCGGTGGAGGGGAGCACCGTGTCACCCCGCTCCGATTAAAGGTGCTGCCTTCCATATTTGTAAAATTCACAGTCAGTCCATTATTATAAGTCGATCACTATAATGTTTTTTGTAGAACACGCAGTTCAGTGTAGCACACTAAACTAGTCACTTTATATGTAATTGTTAATTTATTGAATTTCACTGCATCGATTGAACACGTCTGTATGCGACGAGTGCGAAATATCAGATCAATGACATTGTATATACAATCATATACAGCGATATTAATAGTCCTATGTATACGGAATCCTTTTTGTTCCTCACACAAAATGTAATTTTTATCTATGAATTTATAAAGTTTCCTATAAATATACTTTACTAATTTTTTTGAAATAACTGGAATTCATGATATTGGTCGGTAATATTCCATCATTTCTCTATTTTATCTTTTAAACAGTGGCTTCATTATTGATATTTTTAACGCATCAGGATATACACCTGCACTTATTTATAGGTTAATAATGTGACATGACTGCTTATTTCCTCTGACACATGTTTCAGTATTTTTGTAGCACTACCGTCATAATTATCCTACATTATTTGAATTGTTATTGAGTTGATGATTCTCTCTATATCACGTGGTATACTAGGGGCCATGAACATTGTTTTATTACTTGTGTCAATTTTGTTACATTTAGGTTTGCTAGACATATCAAGTTTCCCTTGTACTTTATCGATAAAATAATTATTAAACGCTGTCTTTGGGATTTGTTAGAGTATTATTATTGTTTATAATTTTAGTAATATTAGATTTAGGTATGTTATATTTTCCACGATTCATAATTGGCCACGTGGTTTTGGACTTAATTTTAGATGTTTTTATTATATGAATGTTTTGCGCCTTTTGTGTTAGGTGTAAAATCTTTTTTTTTTGTGTAAACGAGAGTAGCTAGTGAAGTTGTGTTTATAATTTATGGTTGGGTTTAATCTAAACTGCCACAAAGGCTTTCTTTTTTATTGACTACCTAGTTTAATACCTTTTGACAACCATTTAGACTTTATGACATCTATTTTGATCAATTTAGTTGGAAAACACAAGTCGTACCTATATATTTCAATTATTAGATCTAGAAATTGGTTACAGGCTTCACTGTGTCATAAATCTCTGCGAAAGATAGACTTTTTATATAATTCTTAAACTTAGTAATATTGTCAAGGCTGTAGTCTCTTTTAGCCGTGCACCAATAATTTATGCGACATTTACACAAAATGCAAAGCCAAACTACAAGAACCTATTACATTGATTCACCTTTGTGTGGATGCGCCTTTATCCATTATAACGGACGCGTCGGACACATGTGTAGGAGCAGTATTACACCAAAAGGTAAATGGAAACCGATCGGGTATTTTTCAAAACAATTATCAGAGGCACAAAAGAAATATAGCACGTACGACAACGAGTTTTTACATGGCCATAGTTCATTTACCTACGTAATTTGATAGAAGAAGTTTATGATCCGTGTAAATTACCATTTACACGGATCATAAACCTCTTATTTTCGCGTTTACGAAGGTAGTTAACGATAAGGAAATACCAAGGAGAGCAAGTCAACTATTATATATTAGCGAATTCATAAGCGCAAGAAAAAAAAAAAAAAAACGTAAAGGGGCCAACAAATATTGTAGCTGTCGCATTTTCACGTGTGGAGTCAATTTTTGTCCAACGGTGCTCGATTTCAACGAATTAGCTCTAGCGCAGGTGCGCGATCAAGTTACAGCAGGACATGACGCCAATCGGGGGTTGCGGAAGTTAGAAGTAAGTATCTCCAGTTCCCGCGACCCCCGACGTATGTAGGTGTGAGATGGAACACCGGGGTAGTTTTTAGTCAGTAAGAGTCTGACAGACAGACATCCATGACGATTTTCCACCCCGGAACAAAAAAAAGGACATGACGCAAGCAGTAAGTTTACTTTAGTCACTACATTTAGGCATGTAGTTACGCCGGAAGGTGATAAGCAAGTATATTGCGAAATATCAACGGGTACCGCCTGACGAACCTTATCTAGCAGGCTAGTTTAGAAAATTAGCATATGAAAGCGTTTACAATATCAGTCACCCGGGTGTTTGGCGTTAGATGATTAGACAAAGGTATTTGTGGAATGAACAAAGACATTAAATGGATAAGAGCATGTATTTAGTGACAACAAGCAAAAGTTAATCGGCATACAATTTCCAAATTAAGTAGTTTTCCACATTGTAGCAGGTGCGAACACTGTGACGCTCGGTGAGCGGCTGCCATCTCTGCACTCCCCTGCCCCGCAGGAAGCCCTGCACCGAAAACTGCTGCGTTCAACAGGTCTAACGCATCGTCGAGCAAGTAAGCGTTGGTTCTCAACGCGGCTTGAAGACCGGTGCGCTCTTCTTCAATATAGCGAAAGCTTGTTATACAACCTTTACCTACTGGGCGTCAGGCACACCTAGTAGGTAAAGGTTGTATAACAATCGTCTCGTACTGATCTTACGGGACCTTTTGTCAAATCGTGTTGTGGGGGCACTCTTGTCTCACTGTTCGCCAGTGATATCCCTAAGGACAAAAAGGCTCAGTTGGCTCTGTTCGCCGACAACACAGCCATTTATTGCACTGACCTATCCTTTGAGAGAAGTAAGCCAAATACCTAGGTGTGATCCTCCTAACCTTCACCGACACCTAACCTTCGGTGAGCACATAAAGGAGGAGGCGTTCGCGCGCCGCTTTCACTCAAGGTAGGCTTCACTCTATTCTGAATGAACGCAGCAAATTGACACTCAAGTGCAAATTGCGCACCTACACCGCGTACATTCGTCCCATCATGACCTACGCCTGTGCTGTATTCGCACACGTAAAGGCATACCGTCTCCATAGGATGCAGACCCTACAAAACCATTTCTTACGCAACGAGAACCTTCATCTCGATCTCAAACTCCCGACCATCCGTCAGTTCATGAAGCGCGCTTGCAAGCGTTTTTTCGACCGAGCGGAGAAACACCGCAACCCGCTCATCGTAGCACCGCCCGATACACTAAAATCCACCACCACTTCCCGTATAAGTAGGATCCGTCGTTGACGACATACCCTCTTCGATCCTGATGACGCCATAACCCTCCTCCAGGAGAGTAGTAGGGCCACTAGTACATTAGTTAAAAACGTTCTTCGCGACGTCCCCGTAACGCCCTCCCTGAGCCTTTAGCATTAAAATAGCTCCTAATTAATGGAGACCCGATCCAGCCTGTCCCTTTGCGCCTCTCCCCCAGTGGCGCCCTAAGCCGAGGCTCGTACCCCGCAGGGGGTGCCCTTAGCGTGTAGGCACTTAGTGTATAAGTTTTTGCCCAGGCTGGAGACGCTAACAATTTTAAAAATTTTGTTATTAATATCTTATCTGAACGATCAGTTATCATGTTAATTGGAGATCAGGAGGTATCTCATCTTGTTTGGAAAGGTCTCCCACAGGGTTCTGTGCTCAGTCCCCCTTAATACAATATTTACACTTTTGATTTAGACTCGTCTTTAACTAACCAAGTTCAGGTTCTTCAATATGCTGATGATTAATTATTATATTCTTCAAACCAATCTGTTGACCAAGCTAGTTATGTCATCAATTCTGCTCTATCTACTTTAGATTCATGGTTACATTTAAACAGTTTAGATTTATCCACATCTAAAAGCACAGCCGTTTTATTCACCCGAAAGAGAAATATCCCTCTTAATAAATTTTATATACGAGGAAACACCTACCTATTCCCATTTGTCTGGGCCATACTTACCTACGCCTGATGCCATTCTAACTGCAATAAGTTGCGCATTCAAGTAATGCTACTCGTGTAATAAATTCTTAACTTTTTCTTCTCACACCCGCACATTTTTAATATGAGTATATTCCATGTAACTTCGTACAAATAATTCGCATATAATGGAAACCTACCAATCATTCCACGTGGAGGACTACAGACGCAAGAACACTATAATAGAGGATAACTTAAGCCAGCCAGCAGAACGCGCTGCGCCCAGTTTTAGCTTCTACGACGTCGAGGTTCAATGTCAGCCTGCCACGCCAGTTCGAGAATTCCATAACATTTGCGGGCAACTCGTGTACCTACCTATCTACGTATTAGTGCCACAGCCACCAGCGAGAACCAGTGTAGCCAGTAGCAGCTGTCTCGCCTATCAGTTAAGTGACATTCCTATAATTTACCCTAATACTTGTGTGAAATGTCCCCACATATTATTATATTATTATTATACCTAAACCTATTTTCCGTCAAAAAGGTCGTTTTTTTAACCCCCGACGAAAAAGAGGGGTGTTATAAGTTTGACGTGTCTGTGTGTCTGTGTGTCTGTCTGTGGCACTGTAGCTCTTTAACGGGTGAACCGATTTGAATGCGGTTTTTTTTATTTGAAAGCAGATTCTCTAGCGATGGTTCTTAGACATGTTTCATCAAAATCGGTTCAGCAGTTTTAAAGTTATCAGCTCTTTTGTTAGCTGCGGTAGGGATCTTAGGGAATTACATTCTATTTTCACAACTTCCTCAATATATGGGTATCAAATGAAAGGCCTTGACTAGTAGAATAATGTATACTATATTGCAAGGGAATGAGGAATGAGTAACGAAATGAAAACTAAAAATTTGTAAATTATTTTTGTAAACTCTTATACAAAACCAAATTAAATTACGTTTAAAAAATTTAAAATAAAAATTAAATTAAAAATTTAAATAAAAAAACCCCTAACGCAAAACATAAAAGCGATTATGTAAAAAGTCAAAAATAATACCTTTTGTTGAGCCATCAAATGTTTGTTCGTTGAAATGGCGCTATAATGTCGCGGCGGGGTACCGCTAAGTTTAAAGCAATAACTAAATAGCTAAAATAGCGAACTGATGGTAACTAGATTTGCAACAAGATTAACAACTAGGTTAGCAACAAAAATTTGATAATATCGAAGCAAATTGGTCGGAAATGCTGGTAAATTAATAGACAGTGAATGAAATTAAGGGACTGACTTACTTAAGCGGTACCCCGCCGCGACATTATAGCGCCATTTCAACGAACAAACATTTGATGGCTCAACAAAAGGTATTATTTTTGACTTTTTACATAATCGCTTTTATGTTTTGCGTTGGGGGTTTTTTTAAATTTTTAATTTAATTTTTTGGTACATTCCACTTGTGTATTTCATTAGTCAACAAAGTATATAGCTATTTTAAAGCTTATTTCAAGTAAATAACCAACAAATATTCTAAAATAGTAAAATTAAATCCATTGTTCAGTGTCAACTATATACCTACGTAATCATTTGTAAATTCATTAAAATCATCGATATTTTCGTTACATTGGGTAATCTGAGGCCCTAAACTTAGTCCCCTTCCCAATAGTAGGCACGTGTCGTTATTCTAGTTCACATTATTTCAAATTTTGTCGCCGCTGACGCTGCCGGTTACCGCTAGCTGCGCTCGGGTGACGTCGGTGCCTCGCCACGCCAAGCCGCCTCGGGCTGCGCTCGGACCCCAAGTGCCGTCGAAGCAGTATCAGCAGTGGCGTGCCTAGGGGTCAAAACTAGGGCAAGCCCGACAGATTTTTTACGATCAAGAAAAACACAGCAAGTTGCTGAGGTTTTGATTAGCTCATCTTATTAATGCAAGTCCGGCTTTTCGGCTTGTATGAAGATCCCGCCACTGAGTATCAGATAAGATTTCGAACATATAACTTTATTCCTTCGTTTGGCATTAGCGTGTTACTATTTAGATTACTCAATTAACTATAACTATTTTTTAAAGTACTCAGTGCTAGTTTATCATTTGTTGTTGCTACTATTAATTGTCAATAAACAAGATGTCTTCGGTAATGCGAAACAATTGAAGGAATTATTTGCTAAACGTAGCTCGGTCAAAGGTCGTTTAACGAAGTTTAAAAAATATTTAGGTATGCTCTACTAAATTAACAAAAACCCAAGTTAAAGAGTTAGAAATTAGTATTGGTAAAATACGAGAGCTATGTCTAGCAAATTCGATGAACTACAGGCTCAGATTGAGATCATTAATAGCGATAATATGGACTCTTAGATCGACGAACGTGATGAAATTGAGCAGATCTTTACTTCACATCTTGCAGTTGATAAGTAGGGATAAGAATACTTCTCACGAATCAGATTTGCACGATTTACCACAATGTCATCACGATCAGCAGTGGCGGTCCTAGCAAAAGTCCTATCCCCCCAAATAAAAAACTGGGTTTTTCTATGCAGTTGTTTATCCATGACTAGCACTTCGCACGCAACTTCGTTCGCGTAGATTTAGTTTTTTGGACAATTCCAAATAACACGGAATTATGTATTTGTGATAAAATAAAAACCAATTGTCAAGTTACTGACTTTAAATCAGGCAGTTGCTTGTTGCGTGGCGGTTAAGCTTCAGTACACCCGATACTGGAGGAGACGTCTTCGAGTCTCTGACGAAGAAGCCGCGCTAGCTATCGGCGAAACGAGGTTGCGAGGCAGGCAGGAGATATTGGACACTATGGATCCGTGGGGGCACCTATATAATAATAATAATAATATGTGAGGACATTCTCACACTCGGCCATCTGACCCCAAACTAGGAAGACCCTGTATTATGGGTGTCAGACAGCTGATATACATACACAAATACATTTTTTTTTTGTAAATATATACATTATATAGATAAACAACACCCAGACACAAGGCAAACACAAGTGCTCATCACACAAATGTTTACCCTGGGCGGGAATCGAACCCGCAACACGCTGCCCAGCAGTCGATCGCTCAGCCACTGCGCCACCCGTGTCGTCGAATGCCTATAATGAGCGGTTCGACAGAAACTTCGAATCGCGGCACCTCGACTTACGGAGAGTCTACTTCCCGAGCTGCTGGAGGAGGTAGACGCAGCCCTCTTCCTGGCAAGAGCGAAGTACACTTCGCCACCGACAGCTTTGACCATAGCCGCATTGTTCAAAAAGAACGCCATCAGCGTCCCAGGGGTGACATAGGCAGAGATGGGCGTCGGTCGAAGAGCGCGGCTCCGGGGCCCGACTGGGTCCACTGCCGCGTGTTAGCCCATGCTCTGAAAGAGCTAGAACTCCAACTGAGAAGACTTTACAAAACGTATCTTGCGCGCGGCGTTTCCCACTTTGTGAAAATCTGGTAGCATGATCCTGCTCAGGAAGGCGAGTCTGAAGGGTGCCCCTTCAGATTTGCCGTCCGCGTACCATCCCATAGCACTGTTAGACGAGCGACCTGCCTCGTCAGCCACTTGTGCGCAGAGGGACCGGACAAGAGCTAGTACGGTTTTTCAACCGACTTCAAAAAAGGAGGAGGTTATCAATTCGTCTGTATTTTTTTTTTTTTTTATATTTGTGACCTGATTTCTTTGGACTGGATGAACCGATTTTGATGATTCTTTTTTTATTTGGAAGCTAGTGCTTCCCGTGTGGGCCCATTTAATCCATTTAATTTGGTCCAGTTCTGACAATGGCATCCATGAGAAAACCGTATAAGTCTTAAATTTGCATTATGTATGTGCGCGATTTGTTACGCGATTTCTCCGGCAAACGTAAACCGATTTTGAAAAATTTTTTTTTTATGGATAGGGTATGCTTCAGGGGTTGTCCCATATAAATTTTACCGAAATTGATTCAGCACTTTTTGAAAACTCAACAAATACCCAAAAAATTTACATAGTCGACGTTTTAGTTTCATCAATCTTTGTCAATCTCTTCTTAATAGATTTGGATGAGAAGGAGGTACTAAAAAGCGGAAAATAAAAAGCTTTTTATCGATATGGGCGCTTTACCATCCACGCGATATCGCGGGTCAGAACTCTGGTTGAGGAAGCAGTTTCCTGGGTACCCACCCAGGAATATATATATATATATATATATATGTTGGCAGCTCGATCGTGGTCGAGTACTACTGGGTGCTGAAGCTCCAAGTTCCAATCGGGCGTAGAGATGACGTACTACATGAACGACACTTTGGTCACAGCCCAGGGTAGCTCGTACAGGGAAGCAGCGTTGCTGGTCATGGCTGCGGTATCATTGGTGGTAAGCCGCATACGGCGCCTAGGCCTGTAGGTGGCCTTCAACAAGTCAGAAGCCGTGGTTTTTCAAAGCTCTCAACGTGCAATGCCGCTCGGATCACACATCGTGGTCGAGCGGACTCGAATAGTTGTCGAGTCTACCATGAAGTAACTGGAATAGGTGCTCGACAACCAGTGGGTTTCAGCTCCCACTTCGGCGGCTGGCGCCTAAGTTGTTGAGCGCGGCTGGGGCGCTATCAACGCTGCTTCTTAATCTGGAGGCCCCGCTTGGATGCAGCTATTCGTGAGGATTCTGCCATCGATGGCCCTGTATGGGGTACCGATCTGGGCGACTGACCTGACGTCTGTTAGCATATCGCGATAGCCGCAGCGACAGATGGCCGACAGAGTCAGCAGTGTGTATCGCACGATATCCTACGAGATAGCTTGTGCGTTGGTCTGATCATCGGCCACCATACGGAAAGGGAGAAGGAAATCACATCCTCTCACCCTGCCCGCAGCTGGTGCACCGGGCATTGGCGAAAAAAAACTCTATAATCTTTCTAGAACTACAACGTAAGGAAGTTTTTATAAGTTATTTTATATTATAAGTTAATTTACTGTAACTTATTTATGCTTTAGCGGCTCTTACAGCTACAGTCAGCAAGATCCGATACGCTGTCCACACATTCGGAAAACAATCTTGCCAGTCTTTTTGTTTACTAAGTCGAAAAACTTTAAATGGCTCTGATGATTGATAAATTTATTTTATTTTTATTTCTTTAGGATAACATTCTTTTAATAATGGGTTCAGACTCTCAGATGTCACATTTTCCCCATTAGTTACCTAGTTACCTAGCGCTTGCCAGTGATATACGCGCCTGATCGATTGTGGGTCACAATCAAGTCTGCGACTACCTAGTCGGCGCCTTTTCTGTTGATTTCGGCGGCCGGTGCGCACCGCTCGCACCGCCCAAGGGCCATCACTGACGATCAGTCATCTCAATATCATCATCTTGATTTTAAATTACCATAAATACAAATTGTAAAGCTTGATGGCGCATATTTCCGCTGGCGAGAGTTTCGAGATGTGTCGCTCAATCATGATAATGAGTGCAACAAGCCTATTCACAAGTTCCATTATTTAGTATCGTATCTCGAAAAAGAAGCTGTGCGAATTATTTCTAATATAGAGATTTGTGAAACTAACTATAAAACTGCATGGCAGCTCGCAACGATCGCACAGTTACGATAACAAGCGCCAACTTTTAAATCAACACCTCAACTCATTGTTATATTTTGACAGCAACAACAAAAACGCGAATCAGACAAGTCACTGTCAAGTCACAGGTTTCTCGTTGATCACGTAACTAAAAACCTACGAGCATTGGCAAGTTTAGCTAAACAGGACGAGCGAGACATTAAAATTCTTTTAACCAAAATTATATAATCGTACTGCCATGAAGTGGGAAGAACATTGTAATAGTTTGTCCGATCTCCCCGCTCTAAAGAATTTTAACAAGTTTTTAACTGATCGCGCTAATGTGTTAGAAACTATGTACCTATCAAAACAATCAGACTAGTTTACCCAAGCCAACACAATCACGCCAAAATAATACCTAATGATAATTCTCGTAGTACCAAAAAGTTCAGAACACCGGCTCTGTTGCTAAGCAGTGCGTTCTTTGTCAAGGTGATCACTTGATATACGAATAGTGTTCAGGAAGGACGAGATACTTATGATTTAATTGTTTACGAACTGGGTATCGGGCACGTGCTTGCAAGATGAATCCCTGTCGTGAGTGCAAGCGCAGCCATAACTCACTCTTGTACTTACCTAATTCCAATAATACTAGTACAAGTAAAGCGAGTACAGTCAGCAACAATAACACTATCACAGATCGCGGTTCAACTGAGCTATCTAGTATATATAGTGAGACACACATGAACAAGTTATCATTACAGGTATGTGCCATTAATATTATAAATATTATTGGCATAGGCAACGACTTAGCAGAACATGTAAACAAAGGTTGCATTGCCCAATTAAATTTATTTAACAATGACTACAGTTACTGACGTACAGTCATTTTATGTATTGAAACAATTAACAAGTGCTATTCCTAAACAATATATATAGATATTAGTAAATTAAATATTCCAAGTAACATACTGTTAGCTGATCCTAATTTTAATCAGCCTTTGGCTGTAGACATCTTGATAGGCGCGGACCTATTTTGGGACCTATTAGGATATGATCAGCTAGCATTAGGTCACAACATGCCCAAGCTACGTAGCTCAAGGCTAGGTTGGTTCGTTGCCGGCCCTACTTCTCCTAGTTTAAGCAATCGTTCGTCACCTAAAAATATTCCTTGTCATGTTTCAATTAGTGATAGTGACGAATGCAACAATTTCAATATTAATTCTCAATTGACAAAGTTTTGGGAACTGGAGCAGGTTCCAGATAAGCAATATTTTAGCAAAATTGAGCAGGCATGTGAAGACCATTTTTATCGTAATACTTTACCGTTTAGATTCGGGTAGATTTTGTGTTAGGCTGCCCCTAATTTTTAGATAAACGTTTCCGTAAGAATCCAGAATTAAAGTTACAATATTCAAATTGTATTCAAGAATACTTAGAGCTAGGCCATTTAGAGGAATGTCTGACTATTAATCCCGTTTCATCCTATTATCTTTGCCATCATGCAGTGTTCAAACAAAGTAGTTAAACGACAAAGACTCGTGTTGTCTTTGATGGATCGGCACGAACTTCCTCAGGTTTCTCTCTGAACGACCTACAGATGGTCGGTCCCAATGTTCAAGACTCAATCTTTTCTACTTTGATTCGGGCTCGTCAGTATATTTTGACAGCTGATATTGAAAAATTCTTTAGGATGGTTGAACTAGATGAAAAGGATCGAAATTTACAATGAATACTTTGGCGAAGGGACGAGAACGATCCTATCAAAACTTTACGTTTAAAAACCGTAACTTATGGTCTTGCAAGTGCTACATATTTGAGCACCAAACGTTTGTCAGTATTGGCAGAGGATTGCAATGACGAGCTCATAGGTAACATTATTAAACACGACAATTATGTCGATGATTTGGTCACTGGATCGAACAATGAGTACGAGTTATTATACATTCAACGCAAGGTGTCGGACACTCTAAAATTTGGTGGGTTTATACTACGTAAATTCAGATCGAATTTACCAAGCATCTTATCATCATCAGTCATTGATCAAAATGATAAAGTAAGTTCAAGCAAATCATCTAATACTTTTGGATTAAATTGGGACCCAAAAACTGATACTCAAATATTATAATATTCAAATATCAATAAAGATTCCCAATAAAAATTGGAATTTTAAGTCCATGTGTGATTATACCTAAAATGTTACTTCAGTCCTTATCTTCTTCTATATTATTATATTACATACTAGCTGACCCGACAGACGTTGTCCTGTCCCGATCTACTGGGGGATGAAAAAGGGGAATGAAAAATAGATGTTGGCCTATTCTCAGACCTACCCAATATGCACAAAAAATTTCATCAGAATCGGTCAAGCCGTTTCGGAGGAGTACGGGAACGAAAACTGTGACACGAGAATTTTATATATTAGAAGATTACATATAATAAAACAGTAACAAAACTGTGTCTGTACATTGAATATATAAAAAAATAAATAATTGTGGGGGGTTTAGGAACAATAACAAAACGTTTCGCGCGGCGCGCGCGGTGGTTTTAATAATAGAGCACGAATCCAAAAAAAAAATTCTATCTGTTTGTTTGTACACGCTAATCTTCGGAACTACTGGGCGGATTTGAACGATTTTTCTTTTGTTGTATAGGTATTAAGTCTGGGCAACATATAGGCTATAATTTATCTTGGAAACTTGAACACCTGATGCAGAACCGCAACAGACCAGCTAAACTATAAGAGATACAAAAATGGTACCATAGCAAAAATTGTTCCACGTGATGAGCATTTTCTGCTGAGAGAATAAATTTGAAAATCTGGAACACCTGATGTGGAACTCCAAGAGCCCAGCTACACCATGACACATATAGGAATGACGTCTTAGCAAAAGTTGTTCGGTCTGATGGGCATTTCCTGTTGACTTATAAAAATCGAAGATCAGAAAAATCTGATGTGAAAATCAAAGCTATCACTAATTTCACTGTATCTTATAAAATAACATAAGCTGGGAGTATCTCCACGCGGTGAAGGCGGTAACAGTTTAGGATTTTTTGATGATTTTTGATGACGATGGTATATCATTAAAAAATTTGACTCTACTGGCAAAAATTCCCATTTTTTTTTTTATCGAATAAATATGCCTTCGGGCTTATGTTATTTGGGTGTTTAATTTCCTTTTCCATTTATCTTCGTGACACGGTAGCCTACCCGGTAACGCAGTCCCCTGCGTTACCGGGTAGGCTACCGTGTCGCAGTCACTTAGATTTTAATTGATCAGGTATCTTTACACTAAAACTATAACCATGCCTAGAAAGAGGTCAAATCTTTCCCAATGTTCCAAAGGAGCTAAAAGATTGAGGATCATAAGATCCCAAGAATCTACCGAAGAGCGTCAGGAGAGACTTGATGCTGTTCGAGAACATCAGGCTGCAACTCGCTCCGTGGAAACCTCTTCAGCAGTGCAATTCTGTAAGAATTCATTCACGAATTCGAATCCTATCTCATTTCCGATTTCACTTACTTGAAGTGAAAAGTATTTGGTATTCGCTTAAATAGTAACGAAACACTTAGTAGCGCTAGCGTAGTTTTTATCGAGTTACAAACTACCTAAAACAGTTTTCACTGCGGAATCAGAAGTGAGAACTGGAGTGAGTTCTTACAGAATAACATAGCTGATCGCGAAGCACGCCTGCGTTCTCAGCGTATTTACTCATCTACATCCAGGTCTCTAGAGACCAGTGAAGAGTATGATGCGCGACTGACCGCTGATCGTGAACGTCATACATTGTCTCGCGAGTCGGAGACGTTCACGGATAGAGAATTGCGCTTGAGTTCTCAGCGTATCTACGCATCTGCTGCGGAACGTGATGCGCGACTGTCTGCAGATCGTGAGCGACATGCATTGTCTCGCGAATCGGAAACGTTTACCGATACAGAATCACGCTTGAGTTCTCAGCGTATTCGCACATCTACTGTTAGTAGATGAACGCGCATCATGTCTTTTGAACCGAATGATGAACGTGATGCACGACTAACTGCTGATCGAGATTATCATACACTAGCGACCCGACCCAGCTTCGCATTGGCCTATTTATAGCCTTCCTCGGTAAATGGACTATCCAACACAATTTTTTTTTTTTTTTTTATTTCGATCCATTAGATCCTGAGATTAGCGCGTTCAACCAAACAAACAAACAAACTTCAGCTTTATAATATTATAGTATAGATTGTCCCGAATACGCACACAACAAAATATTCATAATCAGTTAGAAAGTGAGAGAAAAAGAATTGCTGGAGTACGGCATGAAGCGACAGAAGAAGAGCGCAACGAACGTTTGAATTCTGATCGACTTTGACATTCTCTGAACAGAATGTCGATATCATCTGAAGAATCGGATGTGTCTCAAGATATAGCCGTAGGTCATGGCGACCTTCCTTGGGTTGATAAGGCACGGAGTTCATTTACGTACCTATACTCCTATGATTGACTACGCCACATATTCCGCCATCGGAGGTATGATTCAAAATTGTACTTTTTGGACGTCTCGAATCATCTCGCGCATCCCGTTGTTTTCCCGTCCCCGGGCTCTTAGAATTCGACATCAGACGTTTCAGAACTTCGATTTTGCCGACCCCGTTGTCGCAGGCATAAGCAACAGGATCCGCGTACGAAGTCGCGGGCAGAAGCTAGTTATCGAATAAATATGCCTTCGGGCTTATGTTATTTGGGTGTTTAATTTTGTTTTCTATTTATGTTCGTGACACGGTAGCCTACCCGGTAACGCAGGGGAGCAGTCACTTAGATTTTAATTGATCAGGTATCGTCTTTACAATAAAACTATAACCATGCCTAGAAAGAGGTCAAATCTTTCCCAATGTTCCAAAGGAGCTAAAAGATTGAGGATCATAATTAAGATCCCAAGAATTTACCGAAGAGCGTCAGGAGAGACTTAATGCTGTTCGAGAACATCAGGCTGCAACTCGCTCCGTGGAAACCTCTTCAGATCGCGAAGCACGCCTGCGTTCTCAGCGTATTTACGCATCTATATCCAAGTCTCTAAGACCAGTGAAGAGTATGATGCGCGACTGACCGCTGATCGTGAACGTCATACATTGTCTCGCGAGTCGGAGACGTTCACGGATAGAGAATTGCGCTTGAGTTCTCAGCGTATCTACGCATCTGCTGCGGAACGAGACTGTCCGCTGATCTTGAGCGACATGCATTGTCTCGCGAATCGGAAACGTTTACCGATACAGAATCACGCTTGAGTTCTCAGCGTATTCGCACATCTACTAACAGGTCTTTTGAACCGAATGATGAACGTGATGCACGACTAACTGCTGATCGAGATTATCATACACTAGCGACACGACCCAGCTTCGCATTGGCATATAGCCTTCCTCGGTAAATGGACTATCCAACACAAAAAGATTTTTTTAATTCGAACCAGTAGATCCTGAGATTAGCACGTTCAACCAAACAAACAAACAAACTTCAGCTTTATAATATTATAGTATAGATTGTCCCGAACACGCACACAACAAAATATTCATAATCAGTTAGAAAGTGAGAGAAAAAGAATTGCTGGAGTACGGCATGAAGAGACAGAAGAAGAGCGCAACGAACGTTTGAATCCTGATCGACTTCGACATTCTCTGAACAGAATGTCGATATCATCTGAAGAATCGGATGTGTCTCAAGATATAGCCGTAGGTCATGGCGACCTTCCTTGGGTTGGTAAGGAACGGAGTTCATTTACGTATACTCCTATGATTGACTACGCCACATATTCCGCCATCGGAGTTATGATTCAAAATTGTACTTTTTGAACGTCTTGAATCATCTCCCGTCCCCGGGCTCTTAGAATTCGACATCAGACGTTTCAGATCTTCGATTTTGTCGACCCCGTTGTCGCTGGCATAAGCAACAGGATCCGCGTACGAAGTCGCGGGCAGAAGCTAGTGGCTCAATAAAAGGGACTGGGATGAGCCTGTTAGTTCCGATATTCTGGAATCCTGGAACAAGTTAATTAACAATTTACATTTCTTATCAGATTTACAGATCCCGCGTTTAACTTTATGCGAAGCTCCTAGTTATATAGAAATACATACCTTCAGTGATGCTTCTCAAGTCGCCTACGGTGCATGTGTGCACCTGCGGTCGCACAATTTAGCTGGTGATGTAAGGGTAAACTTACTATGTGCTAAGTCCAAGGTGGCACCGATAAAGCCGACGACAATACCGCATCTGGATCTTTGCGCTGCTCTATTAGTTGCAAAATTGTGCAAGACAGTCATCAGTTCTTTGCGATATGAGGTCAAACGCACTATTTATTGGTGTGATTCTAACGTTGTCCTCAGTTGGTTGACTGGCAACTCTGCAAAGTTAAAAACATTTGTAGCTAATAGGGTAGCCGAAATTAATGAACTTACCGATAGTTCATCGTGGCGCTATGTGCCGACTGATCAGAATCCGGCTGACCTGATCTCAAGCGACGTAAGTCCAGATCAAATCATCAATTTTAATTTGCGGTGGTCAGGTCCAAAGTTTCTTATATAGTCTGAATCTGATTGGCCCTACTTAAACGAATTAATAAATGAAACAGACTTACCTGTGATAAAATCCACTTCCACTGTATTCAGGAACCTGAAATAGAAATTCTAAGAATAGATAAGTTTTCGTCATTTTTGAAAGTGAGACGCATATTTGCGTATGTCAATAGATTTGTATATAACTTAAGACATAAATGTCCTAAAGATAAATTATTTGATAAATTTACAGTTAGTGAATTAGAATCATCTTTCATTAGTTTATGTAAAATTGCTCAGCAAACTTCATTTGCTCTGGAGTACAGTATTTTGTTAAAAAATAAAACACTAAGTAGCAAGTCAACACTCTTTTCGCTTTCATCATTTCTGGACGTTGACAAGGTGATGAGAGTCGGTGGTAGAATAGAATTATCTAATTACAACTATGCTAAAAACATCCCATACTCCTAAACGCTTCTCATCCGATTACCAAAATGTATTTTAAATATGAACACTTACACAATATGCATGCTGGTCCGCAGCTGCTGCTAGACTGTGTGGCCTATAAACGGGAGGCATATGGCCCGCCGCAAAGTACATGGCTGTGTCAGTTGTAGACCTATACAAGGTAAAACGTTAACTCCCATGATGAGAAACTTACCTGCACAGCGCATTACACCTGATTTTCCTTTTCGTACTGTTAGAGTTGACTTTGCTGGACCGTTTCTCACACAAATAGAAAGGGTCGAGGTGCACGATTAACTAAACCTATTTATGTTTATTTGTGTTTCCGGTATAAATATGTGCACCTGGAAGCCGTCAGTGATTTGTCTAAAGACGCGTTCATCATGACTTTGCGTAAGTTTATACCGCGACGGGGCAAGCCAGCGGAGATATTTTGCGATAATGGCCGCAATTTCGTTGCAGCAGCCAAAGAGATAGGTAATTTTCTTAAAACGAATCATGAACCTGTAGTCCTTTTTGCTACCAATGAAGGCATAAAGTTTGTGTTTTCTCCAACGTATGCTCCACATTTCGGCGGCATCTGGGAAGCCGGAGTTAAATCCGCGAAATATCATCTAAAGCGCGTTATGGGGAACAATAATTTAACTTTGAGGAGATTTGTACTCTTTTCTCGCAAGTGGAAGCGGTGCTTAATAGCCGACCTTTATGTCCACTCTCCCCTTCCCCTAACGATTAGGATTTCCTAACCCTGGGATGGGATGGACCCTGGGGTGCCCTAAATGCATTACCTGGTCCATCGCTCGAGCATGAGAACCAAAACAACCTTACGTTACATGAAGCTTGAACAAATTCATCATATTTTTGGAAGCGCTGGGAAAAGGAGTACGTAGCAGAACTACAGCAGTACTCCAAATGGCGTACAAAATCAGCATCCCTGCAAGTTGGAGATTTTTGGTTGAAACTTGGTAAGTAGATGTATTCTGTGAACCGCATTGAGATTTTCACACAAAAACAGAAAAAAACAATACAATTTGGGGATTAGAATTTATAATGCTGTTATCAGAAGCACTCTTGACTATGGATTGTTTGTTATAGAGCCTGGTAGTATTATCGCTTTTAAAAAATTGGATCGCATCAAGTCTAAAGCATTACGCATTATACCGTTATATCTTAGGCCGGTTACAGTGCACCACCGACCATCAGTGCGTACGTTCGGTCCTGATGGTACGC
Source organism: Charanyca ferruginea (assembly GCA_947361185.1). NCBI lineage: Eukaryota > Metazoa > Arthropoda > Insecta > Lepidoptera > Noctuidae > Charanyca > Charanyca ferruginea. The sequence continues at coordinate 13,979,693 of OX376076.1, forward strand.
ATTAACGCGCTCGACCGACGCCGACGACGGTCCCCGTACGCAGTGCGTAGCAATATACGCATACGTACGGTCGGTCCAGCACTGTACGATTTATGAATTTTCATATAAATGACAAGCGCGACCGACGTACGCACCGACGCCGACGGTCGGTTGAGCACTGTAACCGGCCATTGAAGACAATTATTTTCTGACAATTATTTATTCTGGATTCTTCAGTTCTCAAGTCATCCCCTCATTCCCAAATTGATCTCTTTAGTGGCACAAATTTTGAATCCATTGAATCCTCAGATTACTGGTCCTATAAAAGTGCTCCTTGTTTAGTTGTTGTAAGCTATAAAAATATCCTTTCTCTTTCTTCTCCGACTCACCGTTCCAATAAACTTCCCATATTTAGCAGTAGTTATACCAAAACTTCAAATACTCATCTCCTAAATATTACCACACACCCCCTAAACTCACTCAATAGAGTCAACTTGATCTTTATTACTATAGGCAAATCCTTAGCAGAAAACATCATAGCTCAAACTGGCATGCCAGTTATGACAAGCTGCTGGAGTGATTCTAGGGCTTCCTCGTTTGTATTGTTGGAGACTGACCCGCACTCTCAGAATTCAGAGTGCTTCTGCTTGGGATGGCATTCGTTAAAAATATTTAAAACAATCCAGAGACTTTTTGGTTCCACTTAAGCCAGCTAGCTAACTTACGTTTTAAAACTGGTGTTTTTCTGAAAGATTTGAAGCGATCAGTGGTCACTCCTGTGCACAAGGGTGGGGACGTAAGCGATGTCAACAACTATCGTCCCATATCTGTGTTGCCAGGAATCTCAAAAATTTTAGAAAAATTAATAAACAAGAGACTAATCAGTAATCAGCTATTTACAGAAATATAATATTCTATCAGTAGTGTATTAATGGGCATTCTATACCACTATCGGCAAGTCGCTCGGCGAGTGCGCCTCGCTGCCGACAGTGGTATAGAATGCCCAATAATCGTCACTCGACTCGACTCTCCACTCGACCGATAAACTCGAACGAGACAGTTTGTTGTACCGTGTACTTGATTAGGAACGATTAACTCGACCAATGACTAGTAACTTGCAATCGACTCGATCACTGACCAGTAACGCAAAAGAGGTTGTGGTAAGCTTATAAATGTTAACGTTCTATATACATTCACTCATTTCCAATCGGTTCATTTCCGATAGTAATCATGAAATTTGTAAAACAACCGCAATCACTGCATGTTAATACAGTCTGCGATGATATTTGTAAGACTAGTTTCCGTCATGGAGAATTATTACCTAACTCAGTACGATGTATAATTTGCGGTCCGTCCAATTGTGGAAAAACTAATTTATTAATTGGTCTTCTAATACACGAAAACGGATTAAGATTTGAAAATGTTTATGTTTATTCTGAACTCTGCACCAACCTAAGTACATTTTTTTAGAAAGTGTTTTGCAACGGGTGCCTGGTGTTTCCCTCCAGAAATATCAGGGAAATGAGGAAGTACTAAGCGTTCAGGACGCAAAACCCAACTCCGTGATTATTTTTGATGATGTTGCTTGTGAAAATCAAAGTAACATGCGTGATTATTTTGCGATGGGAAGACACAAGTGCATTGATTGTTTCTATCTAAACCAAACATATAGTAAAATCCCTAAGCAGTTAGTAAGAGACAATGCGAACTTAATCATACTTTTTAAACAAGATGAAATTAATTTACGACATATTTATGAAGAACACGTCAACACTGATATGTCATGGATTGAATTTCGTGAAATGTGTTCGAAAATATGGAGTGAACCCTTTAATTACGTAGTAATTAATAAGGATTGCTCCAAAAATAAAGGATGTTACAGAAATAAGTTTGACACTTTTGTTGTCTTTGATTAAAAATACTAATATTTAAGACCGGTACCCTTGCGATATCATTATTCTTCAGACAACGCTTAATCAATCACGAACTTATTTTGTTATTATGGAAAAATCACTGAAAAGACAAATAGTTGAAGCTGCAGAAGCTGTTAAGAAGAAAGTGCGAAAGATGAGAGATGTTGAGATTAACAATCAGCAAGCGCTGGAATCAGTGTTCAAGCCGGTAATAGAACCACTCAACCTAATTGCTAACGTCAGTAAGCAGGCTTCTCTCCTCCAAAATATGGAAAATGAAGAAACCGAAGTTCCGTTTATCGAAACTTTGCAAAAAGAAGTCCCTATTAGTAAAGAAAGCAATGCTAACAACGACAATGAAGACGAATATGAATCTGATATCGAAAGTGATTCTTCGTGTAAATCATTATCTGAAAACAAACAGGGATGTGATATGTCATCCTGGTCAGTGTCCTCAGAAGCACTGAAAGATATTCCGTTTGGTGTCAGAGTAGAGGGCGGCAAATTGATGTTAGGTTCTGCTCGTGTAACGATCAGCGATGAGTATATCATCGTGGCTGGGCGCAAATACCGAAATACGCCTGGTTTAAAACAGTTGCTGCTGAAAAAGAACGTAGATTTAAGCATGGTTACAGAGAGTGATATGAAACATTATAAGTCGATGTTACTTGATACAAATGCACATCGACGAGACTATGAGCCTAGTAAACCAATAAAAAGTAATAAAGGGCAAAAATATTTGCAAATTATTAAGCCTCTATTCCAACTACGAAGTACAATTCAGGAGCACCAATCGAAGGGAAAAGGACTACCTTTAACAAAAATGTGGAAGAAAAACGTAGATTTTGTATATTGGGACGATCCCAATGAACTGGTGGATAGGTTAAAATTATTGATTGCATCTCGAGATGCTGGTAACACAGGATTAGATAATGAAATTATATCTATCATTGAAGAATTGCGTGAAAATAAAGTTATAAATTAATAAATATTTTAAAATGTGTTTATTTTATTATCAACCTCTCGATACAATACACCTTAAACATGAACGTAGACAAATTCGGACACTACATTCACAAAAGAATGCGTTTTTCAGAGTTATTTGAGTTTAATGAGAATGCATTGTTAAAATTAGAAAACGGAGATTTTGATTTAAAAACATCAAGACTGAGAGGAATTAGATCTCCAGTAGAAGCAGACGATGCTGTGAACAAGGATTATGTAGATCGATTGAATGCTAACATGTTAAAAGAATTAAATAATTTGACTGTGGACAAGGATTATGTAGATCGTTTAAATGCTAATATGTTAAAAGAATTTAATAATATGATTGGAACATTGCGTTCTCAAATCATAAAAGACACAAAGGGTACAGTACAGGCTACTTTAAAAGCAAAGATACCTGAGGTTTTAACTCATTTGCAAGATAAGTTTTATACTAAAGCAGAGGTAGATAAATTTCTTCAAAATAAAACTCCGTAATGGCAAAACAACAAATTGTTAATGAAATACATAAAGCAGCGAGAAGAAATTTCCTTCGACGTCCTGTCATTCTAAAAGGGGTCGATGACTTGTGGCAAGCTGATCTGATGGACATGCAAAACCTGAGAAAATATAATAAAGGTCATAATTACATTTTAGTGGTGATTGACTGCTTCTCAAAGTATGCTTGGGCAGAGTCATTAAAATCAAAAAATAAACTTGATGTGACTAACTGATAAATATAATTAACAGTTTATTCAAATAAATATAACTAGGTTTATTATATACAAAGCTTAGCTTAACTTGATGTTACTCTTGCATTTAAACGAATACTGATTAACAGCAATCGCAAACCTGTTAATTTACAAACTGATATGGGAACAGAATTTTATAACAACTCATTTCAAACGCTTATGAAAACGTATAATATTAACCATTACTCATCGTTTTCTACCAAAAAAGCTTCGATCGTAGAGCGACTGATTAAAACTCTTAAAAATAAATTATATAAATATTTTAGTCTGAATGGAAACTATAAATGGTTAGGTGTACCATTAGAAGTTACGTTAAAGACTTATAACAACACGAAACATCGTACTATTAAATTTAAACCAATCGAAGTAAATAAATCTAGTGAGTCAGTTATAATAGAAAATATTAAAAAAACCTTAAATCATGTAACCATTCGTAGGAAACCTAAGTTCAAAGTAGGTGACTTTGTTCGTATCAGTAAATACAAACACAATTTTGAGAAAGGTTATACACCTAATTGGTCAACTGAAATATTTACTATAAAAAAAAAAAACATACCATACCAGTAACATATCATATACAAGATCAGCGAAAGCAAGCCATATTGGGAACCTTTTACGAGCAAGAACTTCAGAAATCTTACTATCCTGGTATTTATTTGGTAGAAAGGGTTTTAAAAAGGAAAGGAACAAAAATGTTTGTGAAATGGTTGGGTCTAAATAACGAAGAAAACAGTTGGATCGATAAAACAGCAATAGTGGAATAAAATAATTATATAACAGTTAATTTTTCATTATTTCTTTCATTACACTTTAGACAATGCAAGGGGGTGAACTTGTTAATACCTTAATTAATAATCTGCCGTTCGAACTTCATTTACCCGGCTACAATTATTGCGGTCCGGGAACAAAACTCCAGAAACGTTTACTACGAGGTGACCGAGGTGTAAATAAGCTAGACGAAGCTTGCATGCATCACGACATTGCATATGCAACCATACAGACTTACCCAATCGTCACAAAGCTGATTTACAACTACTAAATATGGCTAAACAAAGACTTAAGTCGAACGATGCAGGGAAAGGTGAAAAACTTAGTTCGTGGTTAGTGAGCAAAGTTATGAAAGCCAAACTGAAATCTGGTACCTGCGTTAAAACGTTTAAAAGTTTCGTATCAAAAATAAGAGCGAAAATAAAGAAACTGAAACCAAAGGACAGTAAAACTTTAATTAACGTTGCTTACTTAACGCTCCTTACCGAAGACTGGAGGTATTCTACCTTTAATCCCAATTTTTGCGGGCTTATCAGCATTAGGAACTTTAACTGGTGGTGCGGCTGGTATTGCAAAAACTGTTAACGATTACAAAGCAGGTCAGCAAAATTTACAAGAAACACAACGACATAATAGGGCTATGGAGTCCTTAAAGTTAGGCCAGGGTTTATACATTAAGTCACATAAAAATGGAAAAGGTTTATTCGTAAAATCTTCAAAAAACTAAAAAATAAGCTACCTAATCATCCTCTAACTAATGTAGACATCCAAAAGTATGCACGCGACATCCCTCACTTTCGAGGAGTGTATATGAGAGATCAGTTACCAAGGACGCCAAAACGGATTGAATGTGGTATTGTTAACTTGGACGATTATAAGAACGAGGGACGCATTGAGTAGCTTATGTAAAAGTATGCAATTATTGTGAATATTTTGATAGCTTTGGAGATTTGAAACCTCCAATGGAATTAATACGATATTTTAAGAATTGTGATGTTTTTTATAATTATACAAGATATCAGAAATTCAACACTGTAAATTGTGGGCACTTATGTTTAGAATATCTGTGGACTTTTTGGAATAAAAACGTATAAAATTTATGCTTTTCTTTTATTTCAATCATTTGCAAGATGTCACTCACATTATCGATAACTGGAAACTCGTCAACTTTATCTACTTACTATCCCAACACGTTGCAACTATATGAACAGTATGAGTGTGCCTTATTGCATTTCGCAACATTTAATTCGATTCCAAACATTGACAAAACGAATAATAAATTCTATTATGGTTCTAACGAAGTTATTGAAATACCGGGCACCTATGAATTGCAAGATATTAATGATTATTTGAAATCTAAAATGAAAGATGCATCAATCAAACTACAGTGCAATAACAATACTTTAAAAACTGCTGTATATTGTACAAAAGACATAAATTTTAATAAAGAAGGTACTTTCAGGAATTTGTTAGGGTTTAATAAACAGATCTTGAAAGCAAATAAATGGCATGAGTCACAGTTGCCAGTCAACATTTTACCCACAACAGTGATCAGGATCGAATGTGATATTGTAAGCGGCTCGTACACAAACGGAGAACCGAGTCACATTATCCACGAATTTGCACTCAACGTGCCTCCCGGATATAGGATTATAAAAATCCCAAAAAACGCGATATACTTTCCAATCAACCAAAACAACATTAGCTGCATACATATCAGGCTGTTAGATATAAATAACCGCTTAATAAATTTGCGCGGTGAAGAAGTGCAGCTGTATTTGCATCTCAGAAGAAAAAAATGATTGACTACAATAAATATGTGCATCAGCAAATCAAAAATATCAGTTTCGCTCAAGCTTCCAACCATATAAGAGCTCGCCCTAAGAAGAAAATAAAATTAACTAAAGACAACAAGGCATTTCTCAAAACGATCGGTTTGCTAAAATGAATATCTTAGACGTTGCACGTCCAAACACGGTTGAAGGAATCGAATTTCATTCTTACAAGCCCTACGTAACTAGTTTCAATAGGAACGATGAAATTCGTATACCCATTAACCAACAAGACTTGTATATACTTCCGTCAGCTAGTACCTTGTATTTGGAAGGAACTATTATCGTAAGCAAAAAGGATATGAAAGAGAAAGCCACTAGTGTTAATTTTACGAATAATGCTCTACTTTACCTGTTCCAAGATATAAGATACGAGCTAAATGGAGTGGAAATTGATAGAATAAAAAATGCTGGCATAACTACCACCATGAAATCGTTAATATCAATGAGTGAAGGTGAATCAAAGATATCTAATGCATGGGGTGGAATATCGATGGCATAAAAAATATAAATGGGGGTAGTTTTTCTGCTTCTATACCACTCTGTAACATCATCGGTTTCGCCGAAGATTTCAAGAAAGTCGTGATAAATTGTAGGCACGAACTGATATTGCTACGAAGTAATACTAACCTGAATGCGGTCAAACTTAACACCGGTGAATTTGTAGAAGACGTTCAAATAAATAAAATCATCTGGCGTGTACCGCATGTTAAAGTGTCCGACAAAGAGAAAATAAGTTTGCTAAAACTGTTAGAAAAAGATCGACCACTCCAGATGATATTCAGAAATTGGGATCTGTACGAATATCCAGCTTTACCTAAAACTACAAAACATACCTGGTCTATCAAAACTTCCTCACAAATAGAGAAACCAAGATACATAATTATGGGCCTACAAACAAATAGAAAAAACAATTCAAGTTCTGATATGTCTCAGTTTGATCACTGCCATGTTCGTGATGTTAGAGTATTTCTAAATTCAACTTACTTCCCGTAAGAAAACCTAAATGTCAATTTCGCGAATAACAGAATCGCTTTATTATACGAGCAATACATTCGATTTCAACAGTCTTATTACGGACGTCGCTCGGAACCCTTATTAAGTGAGAAGCAATTTAAAGATTTGGCGCCGCTGTTTATCATAGATTGCTCTAGACAAGCTGATAATGTAAAGACAGGTCCTATTGTGGATGTACGAGTGGAAATTGAAAGTGATTCGGACATACCCGATCAATCTTCTGCATATTGTCTTATATTGATCGACTGTATAATTGAGTATAAGCCGCTGAGTAATACTGTGAGAAAAATATCATGAATCCGAATACTATCATATTAGATGTTCAAGGGTTTAAGGACCTGTACAATAATTTTATAATAAAAGAATTAGCTTTTGCTACTCGTGATTATACTCAAACATTTTTAATTAAACCACCATACTTGTTTAAACACTTAACAAGTGACGAAAAGAAACAGGTTATATGGTTGGAAAGAAATAGGGGTATTTATTGGAATGAAGGATATATTGACTATAGAGAATTTCGACGTATAATCGTTCCATATCTAGAAAATAAGGAAATCATTGTAAATGGTTTGGAGAAGGTGAATTGGATAAAGGATCTTTGTATGATTGTACAGTATCAGACCTTGGCAAAGAACAATGACCTAATTTCTCTGCTTTGCATAAAAAATACTGTGAAGGAAGATCTAATTTTAATTGTAATAAACATCTAAAGCATTGTGCGCTTAAAAATGTGCTTTGTTTAAGGAAGTATTTAGAATGGGCTTGAAATGTATGTACCTACTAATGTGTGTAATGTAGATTATTAGTTTTTAGGCTTTTTAAATAAAAATCAAAATAAGTTAAATATGCTTTTATTTTGCTAAACACCCCCCACACTTCTCTGAATAACTCAACACTACACGAAATTGAAAAGAAATATCTTAATAAAATTATAAATATTAGTTTACACAAACGATTATTAAAAGTCAGTATCTATTAAAGATTTCGATATTTTCTTAACTAAAGACTCAGTTTCGTCCATAACACTGTCGATAGCATCTTGAACAATATATTGTGCGTTTATAATAACGTTCTCACTGTCACTATCACTGTCTATGTTTTGAGGATTGTTATTACATAGATCTACGACTGAAATTTTTATTAATTTAATCCCTCTTCGCAGTAGTCGACTCATAACGAAGGATTTGGTTGGTTTTAGCTTTTTCGACTTTTCCCTGCACCGTTGTTTTGGTTTTTTATCTTTCGTGACTTGTTTGCTGTGCTCGGGTTCGCTGCGAAACATCTCAGAGAATCCCTCGTAAGGATTCTGAGCATACTGGCTGAACACAATCTCGGATTCAGACATCTGGAACAAAATATAAACACAATTATACCACTATTCCATTAGTATAGCGCTCGAAAGCGTTATAATTGGGTTTTCCATTGAGTCCACTATATACCTATATTATATTGATTATTTAACACTACTGCGATCACAATCGTTAGTTAACAATAATAAAAAACGAATTAAAAATATTTTACTCACCGACATGATTACTTTTGATGAAAGTTAAAAAACAATATTAAACAGGTGTTCGCGATGAATAATATTTCGTTAATGATCACAAAATAATTAAATATGTACTGTGTAATAAGATAACTAATTACATGCCAACCATAAAAATGTCAACTAAGTACTTGTGTCTCCATGCTAAGGCCAATGAACTGCAAGGTAGACAAAAATTATACAATGACGAATAAGCGCCTTGTAAGAGTGTTACTTAATCGTAAACGTTAGTTATTCAAAAATCAACCTTATGATGCAAGGTATTTTAGGTGTATAGTGCAACTGAAATCACTGCAATCGGTATTTACTTTATTTACCGATTGAAAAAAGAGAGTAAGTAATGACATTTTAAAATAAATAGGATTTCATAAATGAAACAAGTCAATAGTTACAGTAATTCAAATTTTATTTTATTTTAGTATAATATTAACATTTATTATTTTCTAAAACTAAACTTAATACATGAGTAGCTATAGATAATTACGTTACACTAAACTTAAATTAATCAGAGTAATTCATTCTTAAAAAGAAACGCATGACCCCAGGCTCGAGTTGATATTTGATCTACAGATATCGATCGTTTGTCATCATTTCTAGATAAAGCAACTTTGTTGACAGTCCGAGTAAATATTTCGTGTTTTATCGATTTAAACATATAATTTTTTCTCGGGATTACTCCACCATTAAATAAAATTGTTTCATAGTCTGATAAGTTTAAATCCCTGACCACGCTTGGTTTCACTCCTTTTGCTTTTTTAATAATATTATTCGGGGTTTTTATAGAGTAAAGTTTCGATCTCAAATCAACAAAATCAGATATATATTTTCCTCCCATTTCATCTTTAAAGAGACCGGGTACTTTTTTATTTTTTAACGGTATCTGTAAATCATTTGCGACTTCATAGTTACTGCTGTCAAAATATTGTAAAAAATAATATTTCAAATCATGGTAAAAATCGTTAGTGTCTATTTTATAAACAAAGGAATCGGTATCTGTGTAACATAGCTGCACTCGATCTTCATAAAAAGGCTTTACAATATCGTAATGAAAGTGATACATGTGTGCTTTTGAAAGTTCCAACACAGTGAAACCTATGTAGATAGGCTTATCTAAAATAATTTGATCAGGTTTCATTTGTATTGCAACTAAGTTTTCAGATAAAATAGATGCACTGTGGAAATAGGGGTTGGCTATAAGTTTCTCAGCGGATATAAATTTCTTAGTTCGATTGGACTGATCGCACCATTGATTAACTAAATGCACGGTTACTCTATTTTCAGAATTTTCTAATGTCTTTCCAAAAACACTGTTATTTAATAACTTAAAAAAGTCTTGTTCGAAGGAACTTTTTGCTTTTTGTCTTAATTGAGTATTTAACTCTATGTACTGTTTTAAATATGGAGCCTGTCTAAAAGTAATAGCTCTATGAATTTTACGTAAAATTAAACCATGTTCCAAACATTTTTTCAAATGAACGTACAATGAAATGAACAATCACATAGTTGTACTTATTATACAAATTTGCTATGAGTTTCTTGGTTTTACCTCCCGGGGGTACACATTTTTCAGGACAAAATGGTAAGTCATTATGGTGATTATGTAAATGCTCGGGATACAATAGATCGACTTCTAATATGAAGCCCCATTTTGCGTTATCTTCTATAGCGGTAACATCAAAATTAGCTATTTCGTTATCACCTAAAAATCTGAAACTAGAGTATGGTAAATACTGACACATGCTAAAACCGTAAAGATTATTACAATCTAAATATACTATGAAACTCTGAGGTTGTGATGGATTATATTCAGGCATGTATTTGTGATTAGCTCTAGCATGCCGATGGGAACACATGCACAAACCACCGCGTATACCGCTTTGTATCATTCTGATGATAACTAAGTCCGACACTAGCTCTAACTGAACGCCTGTTTTTAGCAACATTGCATCGAAAGATAAACTGGGTGCAGTAATGTAAAACGCACCCCGCGTTTTACATTACTGTAATATTGTTTACAGGTATTCCGAAAATTTTGAAATATGTCTGTCAACAAAAGCACATCCGTTTTTAAGTATAGATCCGTATACTCGCCTAGGTTATTAATATTGAATGCAGCCCAAACAGTCTGCGCGTGATTATAATCTTCATCACTAATGACTTCGTTAGTCAAAGAATTATAAAAATTATCCTTAGACGGCAAACATTTTTGATCGTAACATTCCCAAGTGGTCATGTAATCATATGGACCTTTTCTTCTCAATAAATTAAACTGTCTTTCTTTGGAAAAATGAGATCGTAGATTAACGAAATCTTCCACCTGCAACGTTTTAGCGAGCTTGTCTAAACTTGTTCCCAAAAAGTTGAAGGAATCTAGAAACCTTATACAAATGTACTCGTTATCAGCAATGGGAATAAACTTGGTAAATGCTACATATTTTTCTTTAGTCTTGGGGATTATTTTAATTGAACCTGGAATTTCACCTAACTTTTTTAAAAATAGATGACAATCGTATCCGGATAAATTGTGAAAAAATATTGGAATAAATTTTGGTACTTTATGTTGTAAATTACAGTGTCTATGTGCTGCACCTCGATATAGACCCGTAATATGACAATGATCTCTTACTTTATCGGTCAAGAGTAAATTGTCGCAAATTTTACACTTAACAGCACGTTTGAAATCAAGAGAATTTTCATCAGTGAATATCATAGGCTCGCTTTTGGATATAATTCTATGTATTTCTTTTACATCCTCAGTAAGAAAATGTATACATTTTGAAACACAATCATTACCGCGATAACTTCTATAGCCCTCGGTGTCATTTTTTTTATTTGATGACACGACATTGTAAGCGAACGCCGCTGGCACTTGGCGTTTTAAGTATGACGCGTTAGCGGTGTTAAATTCAGCGCCGGAAATCGGTTCAAGTAACGTTTCAAAGTCGGCATATATGACGAATGGAATATTTTGTTTTCTATCATAATTCTTAAATTTTAAAAATGACCCCTGTTCCGGTAAAACAGTGACAATCCCACCACACAAGTGGGATTCAACTTGACTAAGCGTTGGAAAAAACAATAAACCTGTTTCACAGAAATAAAGTTTACCATGATGCTTGGTCATCTGATTTCTTACTAAACGAGATAAATCTTTGATAAGACAGTAATGAGAATTATTATTGTTTTCTATAAACAGTAGATGGATACTTTTATTAGACTTGTTATTCAACGTTGTATACAATGGCCCAATAATTGTTTTCTCATTTTTTAACCCATATACAAATATATTGAGAGAAGGATTATTTCTCTCAAAGATAGCTATGTCCGAGAATGTAATTGGAAATGTTAAATTTTTAACATTCAAAACATCCTGAAAGTATGGATAAGGCGAAATCCTATCGGGATGTCTGTTTGTGGGGTACAATGCCGCCACAACACACCACAAAAAGCAATACTCATCATTGTTTCGAATATTCAAACAAACTCTTTTAACCTTTACGGATTTCGGCAAACTTAAAAATTTTGATCCGCTGAGTGGTTGATATTTATTAATATTTAATTCTAAATGTTAAAGCCGACCCCAATATAGTTGGGAAAAGGCTAGGCAGATGATGATGAATTCTAAATGTGAATTGCATAAAAATGTCCAACCACTATCTCTTTCCTCAAATTCTTCAATTTTTTTTAGTAGTAGATTAACAGCTGATTTGTAAATAGAATCAAAATCGTAAATAATTAGTGTAATAAATTTTTTTGTGAGAAATGATTTTATTTCTTGTTGATCATTTTTAAACATAAGAAAGGAAGCAAACAGTTCGAAGTTTATTTTGACAGAGGTGTGTTTCTGTATTGAACTATCTATTAGATGTTTGACTTGTGTACTAATACTATTAAGAAACATTTCTGGAAAACCATGTATTTGTTCCCCTGTCGCTGTGATTTTATAACTTTTGATTCGTTCTTTAAAAGAAGAATTAATAATTGCAACATTATCATAAATAGGGGTTGAACTAATGTTTTTATGTACATTGCTACGTAAATGACCAGACCAACGGCGATTATCTACAAATACTTTACAATCAGAACAGTGAGGCATTATGTTATTGTAGAAATCAAAGAACACTAACTATTTCAATAAAATTAGATTAGGTAATACTTACAACTAATATTCACGATCTTAGGTAATACCAGTTACAAAATATTTTAGGTATATAATTAGTACAACTTGATCAGGACTATTTTATGTTCGTTCCAAGATCCCTTGTGTAATTTCTTTTTAGGCAAGTCGGTAATTACGTTAAGGCAGAATGTTTCTGAAATAATAAAAAAATGGATGCATTAGGCACATAATCTAATTAGATAGATAATGGTATAATCTTAGGAGAAAAATATAGATAATAATTACCTGCAAAATGTAAAATGATTTATATACATAAGAATGTGTATCTGCGTGATCCAAATATGGAGATATATTTCTGGTAATTAAATAATTCTTCACAGGCCAGTCGGTAATTAATATTATGTTTAGGCAGAATGTATCTGAAATAAAAAACATGGTTTTATTAGGTACCGATAAAGAATCAGACATATAATTGTAAATTCTGGGTTGAAAAAAAGTCATACTATTATGTTCTGATATTTGATAATTACATGAAATGATTTATACATAAGAATATGTATCTGCTTGATCCAAATAATGTGTATTTCAGGCCCCCCCTCGATATACCGAACACAGTCGCTCCAGGAGATGAAATCGTTCGTATGTACTTTCTGGTGTGTGATCAATAAAATATTTATTTTTAATAATTGACTTAATTTTTCGGTGACTGTTTAGAAAGGTGCTCACTCCGAGAGACCTTTAAAATAATAAATAATATTTTATACTATATTTTTTTTGTCTAAAAAGCAGAAAAATATTTCATCATAAAAGTTGTTTTTGCGCAAATGTTACACGTGTGCTTAACCTAATTATTTATTTCACATTCACAATAATCAGCTATTTTAGTTAGGGTTGACAATAACTTAGTAGGCATTCTATGTATCAGCAATAAACAAAATTTACACAATGCATTATTACGATTAAAATATATCATAGCGTATCGATAGATATTGATTTCCGTGGTTTGACTCATGGCTGTTAGTGTAGTTATGAGAACTATATTATATATTTATTTTAAGAAGTCTAGAAAAGTACTAGGTAGACGGCAATAAGTTCATGTTCTCTACACAAGACCTAAACGTAGATGATAAAATAAGTACCTTAGAAATATTTATTTACCTCTCTAAAATAATTAAGTACATCAAAGTAGTGTGACGGTTCCGTGCTCGCTATCATTTGGTCAGCCCTGGCTCATTTCGCTTCATCGACATTCGATGCAGCATAAAATTTTCCTTCGTCTTCATTTTACGAACATGTATAATACGACTATAGAAAAAGTTACTTTAACACAACTATACTAGATTGATTGAAGTGTTTTTAACATGCTTTATTGATAATTCGATTTTAACTTATAAGCTAATACTTTGTACCGAATACTTGTAGTATTCGGTACAAAGTATTCGAAGTCTGCAAGTGCAACGAAGTGCTCTGTTATCATCGGTATACAAACAGTCTGTGTTACGTACAATATCAGCGTCGACATTGTCGATAGCCACCCGCTGCCGTTATCACCAACCAAGTCATCAAACCGAGTGGAACTTCTGATTGAAAAATGAAGTCTTGTGATCCGCTTGTAATTTATAATTATGTTTGTTTGTGAGCGCGTTACTTTACTGAGCACCCGATCTGCTCATAGCAGTCTTCCGTGCTTTGAACAGCATGTAAAGCCATCCATCTTGTACCCGATCTCTCTACCTACGGTTTTGCTATTCCTTGGGAATGTGAGAGAACCAGTGTTTGCGCACGCAATTGTATCCTATAGTATGCCCTGCGCAATGGACATTACTCCATTGAGATAATTAATAATAATTGTGTGACTAATTTTTCCCTATCTTTATTTCAGGTCAGACTCTGAGTGTGATTACTCGCAAGCTTCGATCACTGGACAAAAAGTGAAGTCCAGTCGCAAACCGTCTGCAGACAGCAATGGGAAACGCAAGATGCAGTCACAATCAACAACCGTAGCTCGTGCCAGGTGAATAATGTACTGAATTAATTATCTACTAGCTTTGAAATTAAAACAGTAAAGTAGATAGGTACATATCTACTAACAAAATTATAATCGTGCAATTTGAAAGATGATAGTTTACTGTTACATATTATTTTAAAACAAGTGCAGATTCACTTGGTTATTGTTTGATTCGATGGATTTAATTTGATCGATTACAGTATTGATCAAAGTCGAGTCAGTTGTTATATTTTTTTTTCAACAGATGGTTTTTCTTTGTGCATGCATCTCTCGTTCTAAACATTAACTAATGACAGTTTCCGTTATTATTTCAGTAAAAAAGTCAATACTGCCATCGACATATTCGGCATCAGTAACAACCGCGACATCCCACACAAAGAAGATTCATCGGATCACCTAACTTCATTCTTTGTGAACCGCGTAGCCAGCGGCTGTGAGCGCCGAGCAACGAGCACCGACGGAGAGTACTACATCGACTGTATGGTGTACAAGGCTGACGACGCTCGCCTTACCGACTCCGCCGAGCTGTGGAAGAAGGCGCTCGTTCGAATCAAGTTCCAGACTGATGCGGATTCTCCTCAGTGGCGAAAATTACAAGAGCTCGTGCGTGCGGCTGATATCTTGTTTCCAGGCAAACCAACATTTTATGATAATTATGATAATTAAACCAAATACCGTACCTTACAGTTGTTTTTTATTTACAATAATATACGCTTTTTTCACTACTTGTAATTTCGTTTGTTACAACCATCAACTCGTTCGCCAGTCTATGTTAACAGTGAATGCAAACTCGAGTGATCGGTCAAGTGCAGTGGTAAGTAAATGGTTGATTGTTCATCGTGCTCCGAAACGCGGCATACTGGCCAGCCGTATTGAAGATAGTGGTTCATCTTGTTTAAAAAGTATGATTAAGTTCGCATTGTCTCTTACTAACTGCTTAGGGATTTTACTATATGTTTGGTTTAGATAGAAACAATCAATGCACTTGTGTCTTCCCATCGCAAAATAATCACGCATGTTACTTTGATTTTCACAAGCAACATCATCAAAAATAATCATGGAGTTGGGTTTTGCGTCCTGAACGCTTAGTACTTCCTCATTTCCCTGATATTTCTGGAGGGAAACACCAGGCACCCGTTGCAAAACACTTTCTAAAAAAATGTACTTAGGTTGGTGCAGAGTTCAGAATAAACATAAACATTTTCAAATCTTAATCCGTTTTCGTGTATTAGAAGACCAATTAATAAATTAGTTTTTCCACAATTGGACGGACCGCAAATTATACATCGTACTGAGTTAGGTAATAATTCTCCATGACGGAAACTAGTCTTACAAATATCATCGCAGACTGTATTAACATGCAGTGATTGCGGTTGTTTTACAAATTTCATGATTACTATCGGAAATGAACCGATTGGAAATGAGTGAATGTATATAGAACGTTAACATTTATAAGCTTACCACAAACTCTTTTGCGTTACTGGTCAGTGATCGAGTCGATTGCAAGTTACTAGTCATTGGTCGAGTTAATCGTTCCTAATCAAGTACACGGTACAACAAACTGTCTCGTTCGAGTTTATCGGTCGAGTGGAGAGTCGAGTCGAGTGACGATTATTGGGCATTCTATACCACTGTCGGCAGCGAGGCGCACTCGCCGAGCGACTTGCCGATAGTGGTATAGAATGCCCAATAATACACTACTTCTATCAAACGCACAATATGGGTTTAGACGAGAACGAACAACTCAAGACGCTATATTGGCTTTGACATCTGAAATTGTTAATAAATGCTTAACAGTCTTCTTAGATATAAAAAAAGTTTTTGACACCGTTTCCGTCCCAATCCTTCTGCATAGGTTAGAAAACCTAGGTATAAGGGGCAAGTGACGGTTCTTTCCCTTTTCGAGAGCTATCTCAAAGGTAGACTGCAAACCGTTAAGATTAATAACTTGTGTAGTGTGGAGGGGGAGGTCTATTACGGAGTTCCACAGGGGAGCGTTTTGGGTCCGACAATGTTTTTAATTTATATTAACAAATTAACAAAAAATGTACAATATGCAGATCAGTGGAGGGAACATATTTTCTTACGCAGACGACACTGCGGTTGTTTTATCGGGAAACTCATGGAACCTTGAGAAAACTATTGCTGAACAGGGTCTGACTAAGATAGCTGGCTGGCTTAGAGCAAACCTTTTAACCCTTAATATCAATAAGACTAATTTTATTTGTTTTTCTCCAAACCAAAGATCACAATCTGGTACTGACTTTGGCATTACTATTCATGTTTGTCCAAATTATTCCTTCTATGACCATTTACAAGCGACCATCATACAAGTGACTGTGGCTGTCAGAATATACAACAAGTCAGATCCACCAAATACTTAGGTATAATTGTTGATCAAAGACTGTCATGGCATCCCTCATATTGAGATTCTCATGAAAAGGATCAGGAAGCTCATTTGGGTCTTCAAAACTTTACGTCATGTTATGTCCGCCCATCTTATAAACAAGATCTATATAGCTTTGGCGCAATCCGTAATAACTTACTGCATTCCCATATGAGGTGGAGCTTCCAAAATGGAATTCCTAGACCTAGAAAGAGTTCAGCGATCACTTATCAAGGTGATGTATTTTAATCCGTTTGGATTTCCTACCACAGACCTCTATGAAGTCAATAACTTGCTTTCAATGAAAAAACTTTATATTCTAAATGTGACTTTAACCATGCATAGATGTCTTCCTTTTGACCTACCTACTCAGAGCAGAAGACGCAAAGATATTGTGGCCTACTCTCCTGGGGTTCGATCAGCTTTTGCTAGACGTCAATATGTTCCACAATCCACCTACATCTATAATAAACTAAATCCTTAGTGTAAAATATATCCCATGTTGTTAAACGACTGTAAAAAACAACAATAGGTGATTGGTTAAGATCTCTGACTTATGAACAAACAGATACATTCTGATCAGGATAGGCTAGCATGTTGGATACGCACATACATTACACTCGCACACACAAACACACGCACGCACAAACACACACACATACTCACACGCATGCAGAAGACACACACATACAAATTTTAATTATTAATATATATTTTTTTTTATTTGTATTTCTTTTTATAATTATTTATTTTTTCTGTCTTTGGCTTCATAATTTTCATTGTTTAGATACCACTTAGAGTGAGACAGCTCCGACACAAGTACTATTGTAACTTACTGGGGCTGCCTCAATTGATATATGACACAATGTTTTAAAAGCCATTGAATAGCTCCGTATTTCTAAATAAAAAAAAAAACAATACTTTTTTCGGATTATCAAAGAGCTCTTCTAGCTATCTGTAAATCCCCTTTGGAATGTAAGTCCCAGTGGCAGGTCGTTTATTTGATAAGAGAATTGGTGTTCAGAACTGTCTTCGAGAGTAATACTTTACAATTTTCTTGACATTTCTGCACATGCTGGAATCCACGGCAATAAGGTGGCCGATACACTTGCCGGTGATGCGGTGCAGTGTGGGGACTTAGTACTGTACTTAAATTTTTATTATAATAATAATAATAATAATTTATTTTCTTTCACAAGTTATGTACTACATCTAGTGCTTGAAGTGACCTTTTAGACAAAAATTGCCTGTGTTAGAACACTTCGCTCTTCCAAAGCTTAAAGTTACGTGGCGTACCAACAATTTTGAATCTTATTTTAAACAAGAAGAAAAATAGCCAAATTTTGAATTTACTTAATTAACAATAAAAAATAACAAAATCAGTATGTATACTGTAGCAGCTAATAAAAATCTTATAAGTATATAGTTTTATAGATAACAGTAGTAATGAGGTGTGTGTTTTGTGGAACATAAGTGAGTGAGGTGTATGTGTGATGTATGTGTGTGAGTGAGTGTGGAGTGTAGGTATGTGTTTTTGTGAGTGGGTGGGTGTTCGTGTGGATGACAAAATTACGATGTGTGCTGCAAGAGGGCCTCGGTGTCCTCATATGTAAGTAGCTTAATCCATTTAGTTATCAGTTTTTTGCATTCATAGTATTTTTTTGTGTACAAGTGAAGTTCTTTGTTTAATTTGTTATATAGGTGGGGTGCACGTCTCTCATATTGCATACTACAAAAACTGGTTTTAGCTTGTGGAATATGCGCCACAAGATCTTTTCTTCTTTTTGTTAAGTTGCCAGCATTATAAGGCAGTGTTTTGTGTTTTTTTAGGACAATTTGAGTAATATACAATTTTCTCACTGTGAGCAGATCACTAATTTCATAAAGTCGATGAGTGGGGTACCTTTTTCCCTTAAGATGCATTATTTTGATTAGAGCTCTTTGAGCTCGTTCTACTTCTATAAATTTGGACCTAGCTGCACCTCCCCATACAGGAATACAATACATCAAGACAGATTGCACTAAGGCGACATAGATTTCCTTCAATAGGTTTCTAGAAGTGTCTTTGCTACCAGTAGCCCCAGTTGGAACAATGTGTCTTAGTGTCCTGAATATCCAGCTCAATTTTCTGACCCTTCTCACCACCTGTTCAAGATGGGGGTACCATGATATTTTCTGGTCAAGAATAACCCCTAAGTATTTGGTCTGTGAGACCTTGGTTATGGTAGAACACGTACAGTTTTCGTTTTGAGGGTCGTCACATACGTGAACTTAAATACTAAAATCATTTTTAGGTTGTGTACGATTGTTGATACTAAAACATATGTAATTTGTTTTTGAGGTGTTCAAAGTGAGCAAGTCGTTGTTCAGCCATTTAGCAATTTAAGCCATACCTTTGGAAGCACTTTGCTTAACATCATCCCACGATTTTCCATAGAATACAATAGCTGTGTCATCGGCATATGAAAAGACTTGTTGTTACATAAGTCATTGATGTATATTAGAAAGAGGCTGGGACCCAGAACGCTACCCTGAGGCACGCCGTATGATACCAGTGTATCATCACTGCTGTATTGCCCCAGCCTAACCCTCTGCTTCTTATTTGAAAGATAATCTTTCAGAAGATTAAGTGGAGTTCTTCTTATTCCGATTTTCTCCAGTTTGTCCACCAGAATTGGGACAGAGACAGTGTCAAATGCCTTTTTGAGGTCTAAGAAGATGGTCAGACATTTGTCCCAATAATCAAGATGATTTGTTACAAGTGAGCTAAGAGCAGTAACAGCATCTTCTGTGGATATATTCTGCCTAAAACCAAATGTGCCGGGGATAGTAAATTAAATGTATTTAGATATTTCGATATTTAAGGAGCCGAATGTTTAACAATTTCTCTAATATTTTGGAAATAGCTGGAAGGACAGATATAGGCCTGTAATTGTTGACATCGTCTCTGTCCCCACCCTTGTGAACCGGAGTAATAATCATTGTTTGAGAGGGTCCGGAAAGATGCCGTCTCTAAAGCACAGTTTGGCAAGATGGGTAATAATGGGGACACATTCTTTGCCTATAAACTTTAAAAATCTTGTCGAAATATTATCACAGCCAGGAGCACTATTTGACTTTAGACTCATCAATGTTCTTTCCACTTCACTGGGGTCAGTATCCAGAAGTACAAAAGAATTGAGTTGCGTTGATAGTGGGTGAACTGGGAGGTCATTATTAATTACGCTTGGCTGGATTTACTGGGCCAGTTGTTTGCCTATATTTACAAAATAATTGTTAACGTAATTTGCCGATTCAATGGGGGAAGATTTAATATTTATAAGCTCGATGTTCTCACTTTTTGATTTGTTAGTGTACGTTATTGTTTTAATATTTTTCCATAGTAATTTGCTATTTGGTATTGAGTTTGCAAGTAAATCCCTATCGTAATTTCTTTTTAGTTTTTTAATAAGGTTATTACAATGATTTCTGTATCGGTTGTACGTAATTTTAAGTATTTCATTGTGTGGGTCGATCTTAGTTTTTTTTTGTAGTTTATTGCGATTTTTTATGCATCGTAGTATGCCAGGGGTAACCCAAGGTTTGATAATGCGTTTACTGCTAGGAATTTTAGTATGAGTAGTGTTAAGATTAATAGATTCAGTGAGCTTTATAATGAGTAGGTCAGTCAGTAGTTTAGGGTCGTTACAAAATAGTAATTGTGCTAGGATTTGTTGCTGAACATGTTTTAGAGCTTCTTCGAAATTTAGGCTAGTTGTAGAGTTATTTTTAATTTGTGTATGTTTTTGTTTGCGCTGTGATATAAATGTAGTGTAGTGATCAGTGATAGTAGTGTGTAGGATAGCGATAGCAGCGGAGACTTTTTTTTTATTTATCTTTAGCATGAAGTGATCCAGGCAGTTTCTTTCTCTCGTGGGAAGTGTATGCCCTGGGAGTATACTATGTAATGACAGCATGTTTAAGTAGTTTACTCTGTTTTTGAATTCTTGAGATGTCTCCGTATCGTTTGGTCGTATATTGATGTTTATGTCACCCGCTATTACGATGTTTTTCTGTGATGTCAATGTGTCTAGGTGAGAACTAAGGGAGTCAACAAAGGTCTCACTTATAGTGTTCGATGGGGACCTGTAGATACCTAATATATGGAAATTAAGTATGTCCAGCTGAAGACAGGACGCTTCAGCTAACTTAATTTCTCTCACCTTCGGTTTTAACGTGTTCTTGACATAGGCGATTACTCCATCATTTTGGTTTATGTGATGAGTTGAGGCATGACTGTGATAATTGCTGAGCTGAGGAATAGGTTTATTAGGATTTAATCTGCATTCTGTTAGAATAATAATGTCAGTTTCAAAGTTAAGAGTAGATAAATAGAGCGTAAAATCATCAAAATTGCAGTAAACGCTTCTAATGTTTTGTGCGATAATAGTCAGGTCATTTTTTTCTACTGAAATGTGCTTAAATATCTCAGAGGAGTCACATTCGATAGCACTTGCAATCTCGATATTGTCTATTTCATTAAGGGTTTGTAGTGTGTCACCCATTTTTAATTAAATACGGTGGAATAAACGTCAACAACAAAATAAACGAAGATATAAAAATTGATGTCAGTCGAATGAGGTAAATATTAGAAGTGTTTTCATAGTGATTGAGGGACAGCTGTATTTGAGTTATGATTTTGCAAGAGTTTATGCATCTAATGCATATAGTTGTGTGTGGTTGAGTTGTGTTATGAGTCAGTGTAAGAGTATTTATGTGTAAGTAGTCTGTATGAGATTTTGTATAAGTGTTTGTATATTTAGGCAAAGAGTTTATATGAGTATACACGAAGCCATTAAAAATTAACAAGAAATAACATAATATAAAACAAAAAACAATGAGCAATACATCAACAAAGTAAGGTAAAGACTTTGCCACTCGCGTGACGTATCTCCGGCATTTAAGAGTAAACAATAATAGTCAATTCTTTACCATTAGTTGGTGCACTTGCTATTCGCTTCGAATAGTAATTGGTTGTGACTTCTCATCTCTCTTTACATATACCTTGCCATAGGCGGTCCAGCAGAACTTATACGCTCCAGATTTGGCTAGGTCCCGGGTGAAGAAGTGGAGACGGGAGGCTTTAGGGGTCAAATGTTCTGCTAGAAATATAGGGGTGTCTTCCTGAGTTTTAAAGCCCAAGTGTTTGCAGCATAGTTTCGTCTTATGTTTTAGGTTAAACGCCTTTCCCATTTTCATGATTTCAGCCTTCAGAAGTGTGGAGCCTGTTTCCACAATAATTGGTGAATTTAATTGCCGATCTTACAGACTAAGTTTTGGGAAAGGCACATGACCATCGCTATGAGGTCTTCTTTAGACTCATTATTTTTACGTGGAACATTTTTTATTACAAAATTCGATTTACGTGTTCCTAGTTGAGTTTCCTCAAGTTTACTTTCCAATAGAGTGATGTACTTCCTGTCCTCCTTGATCTGGGTTTCTAGCATATTTATTTTCGTTTGGAGCTCCTCGTTCTGTGCAGTAACATACGCGATTGAGTTCTCAATTTTACTATTTGATTTTTGAATTTCGTTCAACGTGAGAGAAATTTGTTGTATCTCACTAGCCTGTTTTCCTGAGAAAATAGACATCATTTCTTTCTTAAATTCATCCAATTGCTCGCATATCGTTATGTCATCCCAGCTTCTTTTCACCCGTTGGAACACATAATTAGGCGGCGGCGTCTTATTTTCAGTACCCAGTAAATTAACATTTGTTTCCGATGCCGATTTATCCATAGGTGAGTTCATAATTACTGTTTTCAATAGGTAACAGTCACCAGGAACTTAGAACGCAAAAATAAAAAATAAAATGCTATATAGTCTATTGTTCGGATCCATTCGCCAATAGTGTCACTTCGCAGGTGGTAATTGGATCAAATGTCGGTAGGGGGCGAGGCCCTAATTAGCTAATTAGCTCCAGTGCCTTAATCACTTAATGGTAGGGTGTGGCCACTGCGACTCAACGGATGAAGGAGGTGCGCGCGCGCAGTAATAAGTAATGATTGGCTTCTTACGTGTCCTTGGGGGTGGAATCTTCGCAATTAGGAAGCAGCTCAGGTACCAGGAGCGCACGACCGCAGGAGTTATCGTAGTATCGCAATGTCACTGTCGTGTCGTTACTACTGATGTTCCAATGAGCTCCTCGGTGATTATACTCTCCTATTTTTGTACTTGATTTAATTTTACTTAAACAATTTAAATTTCATAAATTAAAAATGCGAATGGTACTGGGTCACGTCAACAACTTACGGCGGTCCGGGGGGAGAGGATTATGATCTCATGACCTTACCGAATACTTTTTTTCGGGACTCTCGCGGGATCAGGCAGCAATTTTAAAGGACATTATCATTCATTAATTCAACCCGATGTTTCGGAAAAACCGTTCGGTAAGGCAAAGTTTGGTAAGATGAGACTTCTATTTTAATACGGATGAGAGCGACTTAAATCATATTTTCTTCTCCTGTCCCTTATATGACCATTCTTTCTTTTTTAGTAACCTTGTGTCCCTCCGTATTCCTTTTCCTACTTCAATACTTTCATTACTTTGTACCAATAGGTTTCCTGTTACATATAAATGTATAGTCTCATTCATCATCATCATCTGCCTAGCCTTTTTCCAAGTATATTGGGGTCGGCTTTCAGTCTAACCCCTTACCATAAATAAAATAAAAAACTAAAATAAATAACTTGAAATTGGCTAAATGCACAAACCGTGCGAAGAGCATTATATTGACATTCGTTAGTGAAGTGTTGCCAGTGCGTCGGCAATTGCCATGCTCTACACCTTTCAGGCAGTAAATGAGTAAATTCTACTGCTTTTGGCAATTCATACGGTAGGTAACCGTTATTTTCAAAAATATTTTACTGCAGCCCGACACATTTAGTAATTGTTTACCTTTCCCCTTTCTTATACGACTCCTGACAAAGTTGCCTGTATCAATTTACAGTAATTTTCCAATTTTCCTCTGTGGATAACGGTACATTTTATGGGTAGTTCTTCAGGGAAAAAAAATCGATTTCTATGGGTATATTTCTGTAACCATCTAACAGAACTATATGTCAATTTTTTTTAGTACATTATGTACAGTTTAGCTTTATCCCTTGCTAGGACAAATAATATTTTTTAAATAATTGCATTCAAGGTACACAATAAAAATATTTGAAGGTGGTTCTTCTGATTCATATAACGCGTCCGTTTGCCATTTTCCGGAACAAAATGGTCGATGTTCTACTTTCCCTTTGATACATCAATGTCAATTATATCTTACAAAAAAAATATGTATTAGTTACAACTACCTTAGTGTGTTTATAAATGAGTAAATAAGAAGTGTCCGGTGTAAAATACTGATTAATGTGGCGTTAGCTGCGCTTGACCGTACATGGTCGGGTAATAATAATGAGAGTCTGGCCCCATGCGGGTGGAAGCCAGTCTTGCAACGAACCATCTAGAAGGCGGACCTGCGGCTGTTGGCTTAGATCCCGGTGTTACGAAGGTAAAATTCTGATTCATCTGTGTTTGGTTCAGGTGGCACGCTGATTACAATGCTTACGTTATAAAATTTATTTTATTGTTTTAAAACTTCAATCTGTGTTTCATGTGATGCTTTTGGGTTATAGATTCGTGTAGAAAAATGACAATAATGAAGTCTGTATGTATGATGAGTTATTCATGATTTTAGGCAAAATCTTGATTCATCTGTGCCTGATTCGTATGGTCAAAACCCCATAAAAATCATAAAATAAATTAGATTTTCCCATCTCCAGCACGAAATGAGCGCTTTTGTTGCGTAATTTTCCTTGTCCAATTTTTTACCGTGGACAAGTTAGTAGTTCTATTATATTTACTTAGATATAACTTTTAAAAAAATCACATGAGTATAAACATGTTCTAAATAGGACATTTTTGATATGTCTTAGTCTTAGTGAATTTATAATAATTATTTAATTCGGAAACAGCCCCACAAGACCTGGCACTTCCCGATGATGACAGCTTCTGGATGGAGACTTCGTCAATCGATAAAAAAATTATAACTCTAAAATTAATCAGAGATATCCTATCGACCCTTCATCGGAAAAGAGTGGATGATCCCTCAGATTCTGACGATGAGGATATTTTTGTGTTTAATAATCCTTAATTTGATAAACGAACAAAAGAGTGAAGTGAAGATATGGTGAGGAATTGAGGATGATATTGAAAGCAGCTCGGTTCCTTGTAAAGAGCCAAGGAAATATTTCTTTTAGTTCCTACTTAACTTTGACTAATTATATTACTTATAGTTAACCATACTTAGGATAAATGTTTGAAAGTTAATAATGAAGATAATTGTCAAAATGCCATTTAATTAAAGTTGATCTCGTTTTTGTTACTTTATTGTTAGTAATAAATACACTAATGTGATTGGTAATTCCAATTAATAATTAAGACTGCTTAACTAAAACTGATGTCAAAACTACCATTATTAGAATAAGTTAGTACTCCTGTGATCTTTTGATTATGAAAGGTTAAGTGTAATAAATAGAACTAGTGAGTTGTACACGGCAAAAAAATTAATAGACAGAATAATATAATGTAGCATTATAATAACTTTCTAGTACCCAACAGAATTTATTGTATTATTACAAATATTAGCCAGAGTTAAAATTTCTGTTATAATATAACAATATCCTCGCTTTACCATTTAATACATTTATATACTAGAGTTACAAAAAGGTTTTACAAGAATTATTTTTGAATTCACGAAATTTTTTCGGAATAATTATTATGATCACTGATAATTATTTTCATAAAAACATATTATTGATGTTGTTAAAATATGATTCGTTTAATAATACAGAGCCTATCTACATAAAGTTTTTCATTTTTATTTCTGTTTCTGATTTATCTGTAACAAATTCTGATTCATCTGGGCACAAAATATTCGAACGTCGATATCTTCAAAACTACTTTATAAAAACGAGTCCCTCATTCAAATATAGGTACCTATGTTATTTGCTAAACCTATTTTCATAAGAACATGCGTTACTGAGCTGAAAGTGAATTTAAAAGAGATTGCCCATTTCAGGCCATCCAGTGAACATTAGACTAGACAAAAAATAATTCATGCATTAATTTTGTCATAAAAAAATATGTATTTACTTTCTTCCAAATGAGCTACAATTTACAACAATTCGTTAAAAAAAGTAATTCTATTGGAAAAACAAGAAGATTTTTGATACTGACGCAGGCATAATATTACCAGCATCAAAACCATATTACGAGTATATCATTATAAGAGATTGCCCATTTCAGGCCATCCAGTGAACATTAGACTAGACAAAAAATAATTCATGCATTAATTTTGTCATAAAAAAATATGTATTTACTTTCTTCCAAATGAGCTACAATTTACAACAATTCGTTAAAAAAAGTCATTCTATTGGAAAAACAAGAAGATTTTTGATACTGACGCAGGCATAATATTACCAGCATCAAAACCATATTACGAGTATATCATTAATCAATCGATTTTAATCGATTTATAAACAAACACAATAACCGCAACGGCATACCCACGAGACTTTACTGGTATTATAAACAAAATCCCACTAAAAGAAAACATTAAAATAATTGAATTGAATATGTATATAAAACTAATGATGAAAATAAAAAAAAGTAAAAAAGAATAACAAATATAAATAAATTATCGGTAAAGGTAACCGACACCTCGATTTAACGTTATTATTTTTTCGTTATTGTGACAACACTGAATTGAATCTGACACTTCGTTTGTTGTCTATGTTGTTTATACTCAATGTGGAATAATGTGTGTTTTATTTAGTGTTTCTGTTACGCACGACATTGGCTTTGTTTTAATAATTTTGTAATCACGTTCGACGATAACTTTGACTCTAGAATCAAGGATCAGGACTGCTTTCGATTTTAGATACTGGTCAATAACATTATATACAATGACTGAAGAACATTGTGTGAGTTGTGGTTTGTTTGATTCAAATCATACCTTGGAACCCGAAGAAATAAACGTGATACCTACAGCAGTGGGTACAGCAAGTAAATATTTAAGCCATAAAATAATTCTATTATTGCCTACATCATACAATTATTTACCTAAAAGAATATTATTTTAGGTGTAAACAGATAATCTTGTTTCTTATAACGTTACGATTCTAAAATAGTGGCGTCAATTTGAATATATTTTTTAGATGTCTAATACTATTAAGATTTTGGAACACTCCATTTTTATAGTAATATTTGATGTCCAATCTTGGGCCTAGGACAGTATGGAGTCTAGGCAATCCCCTTTTGGCCATATGGATCAGTCGAAGAATCAAATTTCGAAGAACTATCCTTATCCTACTTTTTCAGTATGAACCGACGAGAGAGTAAAATATTCAGTCTGTCTAAATTGTGTCTAAGTCAAAGTTTTTTATTAGAATGAAAATGAAAAATAGACTGACCCTTCACCGTTTGAACTACTCATCGAGACCGTAAAATACCTAAATTAGCGTCGTGTGGCTGATGTGTCCACAATCCACCAGAAAAGAGCTAATTATCTTCATAATGGATTCATGGATTTTGACGAAACATAACTAAGAATCACGCTGAGTAAGACAATCTCGTATTAAAATGACCGTATCGTAATCGGACAGTCCGATAGGGAACTATAATGCGATTTATAGATACACAACCCGACATACCGTGAAATATTTTTGTATTTTGGGTGTTAAAAATATTTCGCTCAGGGGTGTGATTCTGTAAAACCTCATTCTAAACTTCGAATCAGAATCCGCTGTGAGTTTCTTTATTGGCATTCTAAAAACTCGGTTGATAATTCGAATTTACACTAGCGCCACCCTTGCGAGCGTGTCAGCGAGTTGAACTAAATTGACAGGCAGATTTTGACAGATAAAGTAATATATTATAGCTACGTCTGTGACGGGCTTGATCACATACTATGCGGTCAACGTAACTTGGCGCGTCTGAAGTTAGCTGTTTGGCTGCGCAATGGAACTTTTAGGAACGAAATTGTCTACTGCGCAGCTAATCGGCTAACTTCAGACGCGCCAAGATACGTTGACCGCATAGTATGTAGTATGTACACTTATTTAAATGGGTATTTGTAACTTTAGGGGGTATACATCTCTTTGTATTCGACTGTACCTAGGCTGTCTACACATATTCATTGGAAGTGAATTGTAGTAGTACAATTCACTTCCAATGTGAAGATTACAACCGAAGATTACAACATTATCAACAAAAATGTGTTGTGGGTGGTGTATGAAGTAGAAGCTAACTCTGGCAAAGTCAATAAAATTCATATTATGACCACACCACCGCGTGAGCTTCCCATTAGTTGGTACCTGTTATTATCCATTGGGAAGCAGTGCAATTTTGTAAGAATTCACTCGCGAATTCGAATCTTATCTCATTTCCGATTTCACTTACATGAAGTGAAAAGTATTTGGTTTTCGCTAATATAGTAACGTAATAATAGTTTGCTTCACCTATGTGGTCGCTCAGTGGCGCAAGCGTAGTTTTTATATAGTTACAGAATACTTACCTAAAACAGTTTTCACCGCGGAATCAGTTCTGAGAGCTGGAGTGAGTTCTTACAGAATA
This sequence comes from Charanyca ferruginea, assembly GCA_947361185.1. Lineage (NCBI taxonomy): Eukaryota > Metazoa > Arthropoda > Insecta > Lepidoptera > Noctuidae > Charanyca > Charanyca ferruginea. The sequence continues at coordinate 14,008,659 of OX376076.1, forward strand.
ACGTAGCAGGGTATAGTAGGTAGTTGTTATAACAAAGAAACATTTTTAATTGATTAATAAATAGATTTTATTAGGTAGGTTAAATAGGCAGATATGTAGATAATATATTGTAACTTTATTGAGTAATCGTAACAATAATAATAATTCTTGTTTACTTAAATATGGCGCTGATGTTCGATGATGAAGTCCAGAACGATGTCAGAAGTAATTATGCCTTTTGGTATTAAACCTGTAAATTGAAATTTATAATAAAACGATTGCAAAAGGCTTGATTATGGAAATCTAATAATTTTAGAACCATCCAAGTTATTTCCACAACCAGGATCATTGCAAATAAGTAGGTATTCGGTTTATCTTAGTTAAGTCATTAATAAGTAATAACCAGACTCGCTCGTGCAAACCAGGATAATTAAGGTATTTCTTAAAACATAATCTTTATGAGAATAAAAATGTCGACTAGAGACAGTGTGCGTGAACTAGGTGCATGCTTAAAAAATTGCAATCATTAATGTTGCATGGTCTATTTCTTCAGTGTTATTTACCGCGTTGACGTTAGCAAATTAAGTTAAGTATCTACTTCAATATTTAGCGTATTTAGCGTAGTAGATGATATGTAAATTAATAGAGTTTGTATACATTAAATAGGTAAGTATATATATATATAGTACCTATAAGTGAATAGTAGCTACCTTCTGAATGATTTGTCTATAGAGGTCACTGATAAATAAACTTTTTTGTATTTTTGTACTGATGACGGTTTTCACTAAGCGAACCGTTCACTTACACTTACAAACGTACTTAAGTTTATCAGAGAACTTAAACCGCAGAATAAGAGAAATTAAAACAAACGCGTATATTCACCTGGACCGTTATTATTGCCATTAACATACTCTTCTACGACCACAACGAACGGCGATATATCCAATATTCTTGACGCTAGCCCAACTGTAGGGTTATCTTTGTTTTCCGTAATCTTCTGATAGTATTTCATGACATGTTTGATGACTCCATCATTAAAATCGAAATCACCCTTCTTTTTTGGATTTGTGGCTTCAGATCTTAAATTATCTTTAGTTACAACGCCTTTGAGGAATCTAAAAAAAGTTCGGAATTATGACAAGATTTGACAATCACGATTAAATAAAGTTGTAAGTGGCATGCATGTAGCTGATGTAGCTACTGCAACTAGTAGCGGTTCGGCTGATGACAATAGGCTCGTCCCATGTGATGTGAGTTAAATTGGACTGAAACATAACTGGCTAAGTGTAGGTATATTTATTTATTTATTTATTTACACTTCATGCACAAAGGTACAAAGGTATAATGATACCTCTCTCCATGTGACTATTCCCGGTAGGGGAATACATATATATACAGGCGTAATGTGACGTTAAATATTATGAGTATAATAAGTAACATAAAGGCAAGTTCCGACGAGCGCTTCTCCTTGCATTATAAAGTTTTAAATATAAAATACGCTCTGCTCGGGCGCTGCCCGATCGCGAGGCGTGCGCTGCGCTGTTACTACCGATTATTAGGTATATCGATATATTTTGAACTTTATATTGCAAAGGAGAAGCATTTACTTATTTCGAATCCTTCTAAAGAGGGAGCGATGCGTACGCGAAACGTGCGCTGCGTCGCGCCGATAATAACCGCGCTCGTCTGAACACGCCTTAATGCTGCAAATAACACAATACAGTCATCATCTGCCTAGCCTTATCCCAACAATGCTGGGGTCGGCTTCCAATCTATCTGAATGCAGCTGAATACCAGTGATTTACATGTAGCGACGCCTATTTGACCTCCACAACCCAAAACCAAAAATCTATTTCAAATAACACAATATAGTGCTTAGACAGCAGTACCTACTCTGCATGCCTTCGAGGGAACGATGCGACATTCTAATTGAGAACGAAATCCCTTTCCAAAAATTATATTTTGTCATTAATAAACGGCGAAAAATAATCCAGTTGGATTCAGTACATCATTTTAAATCCATGGTAAAGGTTTTTGGCACTTTCTTTCCACCGTTTATATGATGTACATTTTATCTGAACGGCGAAATTGAAAATAGGGGAGTTACCGACTGAAACTTTTGATTTGATTAAACATCGATCGTCAAGTAGTTTCGGTGTTGAATCAAATCAATCATCCGCACTTATTTCAGACCGGAACTAGACTACCTAGTCGTAACGGTAGTCGTAACGGTAGTCCTCGCAAGAATCTGTGGAATCAGGAAGCACAGAATCGCGCGTGGATGCTGTGGCGATTTTTGGAGGTTATAGGTAAATGATAATGTGTCGTATCCTGGATTATCTGACTAACTAGTTACATACCCATCTTTATTGATGATGAAAGCAATTTTGTTATCAGATCCCATTGCCTCTAAGGCGTCGAAACAAGTTCCACTCTCTATAACAGTCGGCACCGTGCGGATGATTTGTAAATTGGAAATGGATCTGTTCCACCAGCTGAAACATTATAGTGAAGTTAATCTCCATTATTCTTTACATTATACCTTTGATTTCTTAACCTATTATTAGATGAGCTTCTGTCAGTTTGAATATACCTGAGCAATAGCACAAAGTACGTAAGGCTGCGTCGCGCCCGAGCAGAGACCACTCAGAACAATCCGCCATTTTTAGCACGCACACGTTGACATTACGTTTAAAGGCATTCTCAAGCAGTTTCAAGCAGACTTCAGTCACAGTAAAGATATCTATTCAGTCTCGACTGTCACGTGTTGTCTAAATGAATAAGTGATGTAATTGACATTTCACGACGAACAAGAAAATTTTGTTATAAAAAATTGCAAAGAGTTCCAAGCAGTTTCAATAAAATTTTATATTGTCACAAATAAAACCTACAGAGTCAATAAAGTAGCAGCCCTAGTGAGTCTGGCGAGTTTAGGTAATTATTTTTGAAAATGGCGGGAGCGGTCCTTCTGTACCCTTTATATTTTGTGGCAATAGATACCGAGTATTCGAGAAAAAACAAAATGGCCTATACGTACAGGAACTCGCGTTCAGGAGGTTTCTTGAACAGATGGGACTCCATCCATTGATCGCTCACGAACTTAGTCATATAGTTGCGGATGCCGTCGGGAAGGATGACCACTACTTTCTTGTCGGGACCAAACTTCAGCTCTTTCGCGACTTGAATGGCTGCATATGTTATTGCCCCGCTGCTACCACCTGAAAATATATAGTTAAGCTGTTAACGTGGTCCAAGTAGGTAATAGTTTTATGTAGGTTTCATAGTAGAATTTCGAGAAATCAAACGCAATTTAAGTAGTTCGGAAAGGAGTGGGCTCCGCTTCGCTACTATGTTTCAGCATTTAACTGCCGAACACAAAATGATCTAGCACTAGACCATCATGATTATACAAATGTATGAGTCATAAGATAGCTGGGTCAGTAAAATAATAATCTAAGAACAGCTGAAATGACATCAAAACTCTACTAATCCTGGCATCAACAACACGATTATTAACACTATCGGACGATCTAGGAAATGTTTCTACGTATCGGTTTAGCGGTATTATGGACGTTGAGCATTTGCAAATGCAATACAATAACAGTAGTTATAGTATTTACTAAATGATTCTTACCGCACAATATGCCTTCTTTTCTGATGATCTCTCTGGACATGTTAAAGGAGTCAGAATCATCAGGCTTTACAACCTTGTCGATGACTTTTTTGTCCAATACTTCGGGCACAAAGTCTCCCCCAATTCCTTCGACCTGTAAACGTATCATCGCGTATATAATATAGGTACATATAATGATCGCATAGTCAACTGGTATCTTATTCTCTTATAAGCTGATCTTCTGCTGGATCTTGAACTTGTATTTATATTTATTTCTTACGACAGTAAAATCTAAGATGGTATCTCATTAATTTTAAAACCCCGTTAATGGTCTGCCCCACGACATGTCTGTCCTTAGGCATAATTCGAATAGATGTGACAATGGGCAAAGAATTAGCCTATAAACATTACATTGACTTATTCTTACTAGAAGCAAGGCTGTCTGATGGAAAGAATCGCTTATTAGAAAGAGTAACTCACGAAGTAAAGCGCCAGTTGGTCATCACCAAAAATGATGGAGCCTTTCGGATCTACGGTGACGATGACGCACTCGGGACATTTCTCCTTGAACATGCGACCCACGCCGGTGATCGTGCCTCCTGTCCCGCAACCCATCACAAGCATGTCCACAGTGCCGAGAGCATCTAGAATCTCTACTGCCGTATGCTCGTGATGTGTCAGAGGATTTACTTCGTTTGAATACTAAAATATTTAAGAATGATGATATCAAATATTATTTACTTGCCAATGAGATAGGAATAATAATAAATAAACATTATTATCAGACATTATCAGAAAAAAATATCTTATACACAACACATAACTATAAATAGGAACATAATATAAAATAATACACATTTTATAGATGAACATGATAAATACATTTAGTTGGGGCTACCTACAATAACCTTCTTTATATATTTGAAAGACGCCCAAGTACCACATCAAAGCAGTATAACGGCCGACTTACAGCATAATTGTATCGTTTTCGCATTTTGGGTTAGTTCTATAGTAACATTACAAACGATTATATGGCTCCAGTTATGCTTATTTGGGCACAAATTATACGGCTTTAGATCCTAAATAGGTTACGACTTAAAATGTAATTGTATACCCTAAGGCACTAAAAACCGCTCAAAGCTGTAAAACGGAGTTACGGTGCATTATTATGGTACAAGTTTGTGCTATTAAACAGCAATAGGCATTATCTTACTATTTAAAAATGCTATTGTAGATTCAAATGCACTACAAATAGCTGAAAGCTGTATGGGTGCATTGTGCTTTGCCGCACTAAAACCAAAGGTATTACAAAAGCATTCTGATATGCCATTATCGAACCGTTAAACATTGTTGAGCATCATGGTGGTTTTGAAATGCCAATATAAAGCGTCAAAATGCACGGTGAACATATATAAGAGTTTATACGGAACTTAAGTTCTACATTAAGATTACTATTCGTTTGTTAAAATGCTTCCTGTGTTACTTGGGCGCTCTGTGATCCGCCATCCAATGCCTCATTATTAGGCTGTTTAAACTATTAGCTACAACAGCGACCACTGTTGGAGCTATCGCGCACTCGCCGGACCAGTATAGCTTTACGCGAACGAGTGAGCGCGGAAAAATCTGGGATACCTGCTTCAGCGAACCCGCAAAAGCACGGTAACCTCAACATTACCCTTACGACGTTTTTGTATTGGACTCCCAGACCACTGTACAAATTTTTGGTGTGACTGTGACTGTACAAACCTAGTGTACAGAGACAGGCAATATGCCATAGAGTTCCAAATTTTTGCATTCTCTGCACGTCGTGCAAACGTACGGGCCAGCATGTTACGCCTAACTACCAATGCTGTGCGTACGGCTCTAAATCACCATGATCGGACAAATTTTCGGTCACTCCGTGTCTTCGGTCCCTACTTGAAGCGAGTGACTAGTAGGTACGGCGCTCCCTAAGTTGGGACTAGTTGTGTCGTAATAACAGACCTTAACCTTTATCTGCCGTAGTGACGTCTGACAGACGTTGCTATACCTTCCCTCGCTCATATTTTGACCTTGCCCCCTGCAGTACCTTCCCTCGGACCCGTGCGTTGCCCCGCAGTGAGGTGCAAGAGCGTGTGAGGTGCATACGTTGCTCGCTACACTGCAGTTGATGTCTCACAGACGCAAGGTCGGTACTAGCGTTATCTTCTCTTTACGTCTGAAAGACGCCTGCGCAGTGTTTATGTATTTTTTACTTAATGTCACCGTTAAATCTACATATTATGTATACTTTAATTACTAAAATATAAATATAACAACCGCCTTCTGGAGGCACTTGGCAACAACACATGCCGTGCGCTCTTTTTTATGTTTTCAGATAAGTAGTTGAACCTCAGGAATCAACATAAAAAAAGAAAATATCAACATGATAGCTACAACCTATACATATACGTCTTGAAAATTTAGAAGAAGCTGTTCGTAATTTGATCCAAGAGGAAGACATTCAGATTTTAACCAGTTTGATGACAGTGATGCAAACCCAAATTTCGTATTGGAACAAGGCGATGATTCGGGTTCAGAAAAAACGGGAGTTAGAAGCTGTGCATATGCCTGACATGAGCACAGAACGAACAGAATGTTTTTGCTGTGTCTGTGCCAAACCAATGTGCCTTAGTTGCTGCAGTCAGATTTGCAATGACTGCAACTAATAATTACTTCATTTTATTTATTATTTCCGTCTATATTTGTTTTTTTAAAGGTTTTCTTCTAATACATTAGAATAGAGTTTCAGACAAATTATGCTAAGAAATCTAGGACTTGTTCAGAACACAGAGTTACTGTTAGTATGCAGAAATTGTTACGAAAATGGTCACCATGACCCTTGTGATTTATTCGAAAGTAGGTTGAAGGCTGCGTATTATTAATAAATCTTATTATTTAGAGTTTTAATTTTCTGAAAAATAATGTGTTTAGAATGGTTATTACTTTGTACTTACCTGTGATTTATTGTGAATTTATTATAGTGCCTATAAATAAATTAAGTTTTGATCTCACTCAATGTTACTTACCTAAAATAAAAGTTATGTTCAATATTTTTATTTGTTTTACTAACTAACTTAATTCCAAATAACTTTGATAGTCAGGAAATAGCAGAGACAAGGTACTTTTTTAGAAACCCCCCCTTGCAATATCAGTGTCTGTCATACGCCACAACGGTACATATGAACCAAATTCATCACTACGGTAGTTAAAGGTTAAAAACCAAAAGCTCACTCATAGCATTGTACGTACTACCTATTGGAAATAGCCGCATATTCTCACAAATGCGGAGTAGTACGATAGTACTAATACTTATACTGTGGAAGTAGTAAGAAACCATTTTTATGTTTATATTTTATTTCCACCTTCACTATTTACAGGTAGAAATGTATTGAATTCAATTAAATATTCGGATCAGCATGTCCAAATAATAAAATATTTCACCTGTTACCTACCCAATACCTACCTGAAAGTCGTAGGCTTAGAATGTTCTAAGGTCGTAGATAAGTATGCGCATTGGATTTGTTTGATAAACGCAAAAAGTGAACGTGATAGTATAAGCATTTAATGACCTGGTTCAAAGATATTGCGTTCGGGTCAGATTCTAGTATCCGTTTGGTGACTGCTATAAAGCCGTCAGGGTCCTCATGGTGGGCCATGGCCGGAGTCTGGATGATTTCCGCACCGAGTAGATTCATCGTGCTCATTTTCTCATTGGAATTCTTATCTGGAGTAACGATGGTGCACTTATATCCTGAAAATAAGTACTTACTTAAATGAATTGTAGACTTATTACATATGTCACAGATGATATAATACTAAAGTACTTATGTTTATGAAAAAATATATTTTTCGCATCGCAATTGTGCTGAAAGGCGTTGCATGAAACACGTGAGAATTTGTTATTACACTGTCTCAGAATTCCCTCGTTCCGTTTGGTAGGAAACCACATAAAAAACTAGTGACCTACCACAAATTATGAGAAACATTTCGGAAAATGGAAGAAAGTACAGTCAAGAAGTACTTATTCGAATATTCATTGTGAAATTATTTTTGAATTGTGAAGGATTTATCAAATATTGTCGTGCCTATCTATTACTTGTGCAAATTATAGTTACCGCGAACTGCAGCTGTGAGGGACACTCCAATGCCAGTATTTCCAGATGTAGGCTCAACGAACCTAGTTTTGCCAGGTATCGCGATATGTTTACGTTCGGCATCTAGTACCATATTATACGCAATACGATCCTTTATAGATCCCCCAGGGTTCACAAATTCGCATTTTGCATCTAAAATAAACAAGATTTTACTGTTAGAATTATCACAAACTTTTTAAATATAATATAGTTTTTTTCTTTACGACGCGATGTTAAGCAACTAACATAATGATATAATGACATTATTTAATTATGTTAGACATAATGACAAGTATTTTTTAATATAATCTTTGATAGGTAGTAGTTTTTCTTGACCTAAAATTCTACGAAGGGTTCAGACTTTTTCACACTGTTTTAATTATCCATTACAATGAATCATCCTGTACTTAAGTATATTTATATTACTGAGCCTGAAAGTTTGTCTTGAATACTTATTTAGAACTACTTGCGTATCTTTGTATAGCTGTACTAAATATACAGTAGGTACACACGCATCGTGTAGGTTCCTTACCTACCTATAAAATCACAATAATTATGACGACAAAGATAACTTTCTTATGTAGGTAGATTTAGGTACCTAGGTAAATAAATATAAATAATATTACCTACTGATGTAAAGATATACTTATCAAGTCAGCATAGGAGGTTATTAAATATTGCTATCACAAGCAATGCGATTTTATCGCGGTATAATAATAAACTAAGTAGATGTTAAACTAAACCTAAACACAGTGTTTGCATCATCTTTCATAGGGTTGGTCATCCATTCCATTTTGTACATCTTTCACAGAGGTTATAATGGGACGTACCTAGTCAGAAGTCAGAAAATCTGACAACCTGTCACTTGGTTGTGGAGGTCAGATAGGCAGACGCTCCATGTAAAATACTGGTATTCGGCTGTATCCGGTTAAACTGGAAGCCGAACCCAAGATAGTCGGGAATAGGCTAGGCAGATGGTGAGTTTGGTACCTACTCACTATCTATATATATTATCCAAGTGGTGACCGCAATGATATTCTAATAAATTAATATAATATAACTAATTTAATATAATATCATTGGGTGACCGTATAAATTCAAATCTAATTATATTTTAAGTAGTGTACGGGCTTGAGCCTATACATATAATGTTGTTTGATGTAATGTTGAATAAAATAAAAATGTTAATGTCCACGATAATGTTTATGTATTTAATAAAAAACAATTAAAATGTTAGGAAAAATTATATTAAAAATGTTAAATGTTGCGTGAGCTCGATATTAAACCGGAGACTGACGAACTTGCGTATGTGCCGGTGTTACATGTTCTTAATTAACAGATTTTGCAGTATTTATAACTAGGCCAAAGTAAAATGTGCGGTTGCTGACCGTACAAGTAGATACTTAGTTAAAAGTCACTATTTTCTTATGAACGAAACATATCAGGTGAGTTGCGGTCAAACGCACGCACGTCAATTAGAATAAAAAAAAAACATAGCGATCGCAATGTATCCTTTTAGGCTCAGATATAAAGAATTTCAGAACCGAAGTTTTTTCGAGTTCCAGACTCAGACCAATTTATTGGTCTGAAGTTCCAGATTTCATTTCAGGAACTCGGGTCCCTATTATATCTCACCTTTTAAATTATTTATTTATTTACATACACAATATAAAGCCCGTCACAGCCGTAGCTATAATATATATTAATATAATTCATAGCAAGGCTTACGATATAGTTCCTATAGAAATCTTTGAGTGACCACAGACCCAGCTATAATTTATATCTTTATTACGTCACCAAAATATGTGGACAGATATTATAGCAAGGCATATTAATATATACATAGTCTTGCCATAAATATTGTCACGAAGAACATTTTTTTTTTTATTGCAAATTATATTTTTTACTTGTAGTGTGTTAGTTTAATACATAAATTTAAAACAATTTAAAATATAAAAAGCTTATTCAAAATGGTCTCTATTGGCAGTAAGTGGTGGAAGTGGTATCTATACAGTCCTTTAAACGTTGAGGCCAGAAGAGGCGTAGAAGCACGCACTCTTTCCATGGGAAAATTCTTCACTGCCAATCGTATGGATTGTTTTAGGGACTCCAAATTATCATGGCGTTTAGAGCAAGCCGTACTCTCTAAAACTGACCATAAATCATAATCCAGCGGATTAAGATCGGGACTAGACGACGGCCAGTCTTCAGCTCTAATGAAGTCCGAAACGTTCACTTCCAACCAAGACTGCGTGGACCGAGCTCTATGACCCGGCGCTGAGTCCTGTTGGAAGGACAATACTTGGTTATTGAACATGGTGTTGTTAAGGGGCTTAACTACCTTCTCAAGATTGGTATCTTAAAAAACACTTGTGCCGATGTTTTGATACCTTTTTCACAAAAATGTGGCTCAGTAACTCCTTCATAGCTAACACCCCACCAAACCATCACTGAAGTCGGACAATGCCCACGTTGCACTCTGTCGACTAATTGGGAAGCTTCCTTAGAGCTGTGAGCATAAATACGGTCATTTTGTTTATTAAAATGTTGCTCAATTGTAAAGATTTTCTCATCCGTAAACAAAATTTTTCTGTGACCTCCCTTTACGTACCGCTTCAGTAAATTAGTTAGTAGTAGTTGTTTCGATTTTACCACCCTAACCTTTTTAAAATTATCAGTTAAAAAATGACCAGTGCGTCTCTTATAGGCTGTAAGTCCTAAGTCATCTTTTAAAATACGTGACATGGTTCTGGGTAAATCTATCTTTATCTCCCGAGATAAAATCTTTTGCTTTCGGACAGGATTTCTTCGAATTCTTTCCCTTACTGCTTTGACCACCTTTTTCGTACGAACACTACGTGGACGGCCAGATCTTTTTCTGTCACAAACAGAGGAGGTCTCATTGTACCTATTAATAGCCCGGTACACAAACATTTAACTAATACCAAGCTTTGTGTAATGCAATCACAGCGATTCGGTTCTCTTTCTCACCCCACTCCATTTGAATATCGCAAAATATTGTACAATATATTGGCGCCAAACTTAGAAAACTCAATGAACAATCGTATAAAAATGACAGATTCCAAATTCAAATGTAATATCTTTCTTATTTTTAATTGTAACAGTAGGTATTTATGGCCAGACTAAGTATTTAAAAAATGTGAAACAAACAACGATCGCAGACGTAATAAGGGCGAAAATATATTACTTATTATATTATAGCTACCGTGTGTGGTGGCTAGCTATAATATACATTATAGCTACGTATGTGGCGGGCTCAACACTTTCACTGTTAACCCAAAGCGGTGCTATAGGTACGTTAACACATAACAAAAAGATTACACTAGACACTACAAGCGATAGTAGGTACTAATACTTATACTGTGCTACAAGGCGCTGCATGTTTCACTATTTTTTTGTTAGTCGTTACTTACATAATTCTAGACAAATTTCAAAAATAGAGATTAATGAATGAGGTATTATTAAATTACGTGCGGGCATCATTTTGTTATAATTTTATCATTCGTAACGAACATGATAGCCCGCAGATTTGCTCGGTGTTCGAGGGGCGTCAAAATAGCCTTATTTAGGGCATTTTGTACGTCCTTCAATACTGGCAGTCTGTGGGTGGATTACACGCAGAAACAGTACAGCGCTCTACATGTCCAATACAACAATGCGTTCAGGGGGCTCTTGGGGCTGTCTCGCTTCTGTAGCGCGTGGGGGATGTTTGACGAGGCGCGTGTGGATTGTTTCCACACCATCATGCGCAAGCGGTGCACATCCTTGGTGCGGAGGGTGCGGGCCAGCCTCAACAGTATCCTGAACGCATTTGCAGAACGATTTGACTGTCAGTACGTGAGCCAGTGCTGCATGGTTCACTTACAGACTAGTGTTAATTTCTTATTTTAATTTTGTGTAAGTACCTATATTAATTATTTTGTGTATGTATGTATGTAGAATTTTCAATTTCAATTTAATTGTTTTATGATCCAAAGTTGATGGCAATAAATAAATAATAATAATAAAGTAACGGTAATTATTGGTCTTTTGGAACCGCTGTAACTTTTTTATTTGTTTAATTACAGTAATGCTGCCATGAAATAAATGCAGAAAAAAATTACATTATATTGTGATTAATGCCTATCTGTATAAGAAGAGCCTCTTCTTATACAGATAGGCATTAATCACAATATAAGGGCAAACCCTGCAGTGGGACAATTATAGGCTGGTATTATTATATTTATAATTATTATTGATTCCTTTTAAGATGGTAAGAAAGTGCTACAAAACCGGCCCATTCTGTCTGTTGTTTTGTTCTTCAAGATTTTAAAAGTCTTATTATGATTATGGCATAACCCCCCCTTGGGGGAGGCCTATGTCCAGCAGAGCAGTGGACGTCTTTTGGCTGAAATGATGATGATGATTATGATTATTAAAGTCTGTAGGTACTTACACATCTGACATTGCAGATCATAACTTTTTGGTATTCGGTTGAATTTGACTAAAGGCGTATTGCCAATACACTCCAGAATGCTGTCGTATACATTTTTCCCTCTGTGAAATAATGTTTTATTCAAATGTTATAACATAAACTGCAGATTTTTATCTTATATCATCCCCATATATTGTAATCTAATTTAACTCTAATAGCTTTCAATTAACGATTTTAATTGTAATATTATAATTTATTGATTAACACATTTGTAAATTAAAATTAAAATTTAATGTAATTAAAAAATTATTAGCATACTACTAAACTATTGTATAAACGCATTAATTTTATAAAACTGTAATACATAATACTGCTCATTATTGCATACAATAAGCTGTAACAATTTAGGGAGAAGTAACTGACTCTTGAAATACAGATATTATAATATCTAGCTCTGGAGTCAGGGCTTCAAAAATAATGTAAAAATGTTATGCAAATAAAGAATTATTATTATTATTATTATTACTTTTGTATGAAACAGCTGATTTCCACGTTTCCATCTAAAATCTCGAACTGAATCCATGGTATGAAGACAAACTTAATTTGCCAACTATAAAGTTGAAGTTGTTCAAGAGAAATGTGTATTTCATGGCTATTATTGTGTAACCAAATACTTTACAAGATTTGCTACCTTCATTATTAAAAAAATATTATTAAAATTTTTAATATAAAAACGATATTACCTAACTATACTGTTATCAAGGAATGTTTAGAGGATAATTCACTAATACCCAATTGAAAATCTTTAGCCAATTTATTTTTGTTGTTTTTTTTTTTAATTTATTGCATTATCTTTATTAAAATATTGACATATCAATAAGAAATGAAAAATAAATTGTATCTTATTTACATTTGCACTTTGCACGCCATGTATGACAGAATATGCTGTAATCATCTTTCCGAATATAACAGCTACTGTACCTACAATATCTTTGCTAATAAATTATTTTGATTTTTTATTTAGAAGGTAAAAGCATGGAAATTGTCAATCCACGGAACAGATAAATAGAGTTTATCTGTTCCGTGGTTAAATCAACCGAAGGCAAATACCCTCAAGGCGAAAATAGTTCCAAGTTAAAGTCTTGACCATAACTTGGAATACTGTTTTTTGTTTTTCGTAAAAAGGTAGAAAAAGTTTCAGAGTAACGTTGGGATGAGGTTTTCTCATCGGTTTCCTCACTATAACAATGATTAACATTATTGAATTTTACGATGTTTTATATCTTTAACTAATTATTTTGGTTACAAAAGGCTCAAAAACTAAAATAACTAGGGTCACTTACGGTTCATTTGGGGGTATGTTCATTGTGGAAATCCGTGTTTATTAATCTTTAAATCCGAACGAACACTGTACAGAGACAAGTTGCTAAGTGCAAGGATGTATTGGAACTTTATATACAAACATGCACGTCTCATTTTATAGCATTATTTACGATCGATAATGTATTTTTTATCAGAAATCAAAATGTCGATACTGTATTTCTTATCTTTCGGAGATCAATGTATACCTTAGTGTCGCTACTACAGTTATTAACTTTGATTTATTAACATGTTCCGTATACTTTACTTTAATAATATACAACATTAACATCATACAATATCAACACCAATGCGTGTGTTCTGCGTTGGTCTATGAGCGCAATTTACCTATATACCCTTGGCAAAAATATAGTCACGTGATGACGTGATAGAGTACACTATCAAATGATGGTAAGTATGGAGAAGAAACACTAAATCATCATGTAAATCAATAGTTTGAACTTACTTAACTACCTAAGTACTTGCTACAATTACATATTTAAAATGCCATGTAACACGTGAGCAGGTACAACAAGGGTAGGTCAAACAAGTTTGAATGCATCTCATTTGTTTACTTCATCCATTATCAATCTAACATTTTCTCAGGGTTAGCAGGTTACCGTAAGCAATGTTAGTCATGGAGTGCAAGTGTCTTTTTGTATTACTATGTGAGTGTAGATAATGAAAAGCCTATGTTCCATTTTTTTGTTTATAAATTTATACAAGTACGTACTATATGTAAGTTGGTTTGTTTTTATGTTTGTATGCGCTTATCTCCGGAATTACTGGTCCAATTCAGAAAAATGTTTTGCTGCTTTTTCAGAGTGCTGTAGGTTGTTTTTTTTACAAAATAATAGGAATCCGTAAGGAAATTTACGCGGACAAAGTTGCAGGAAAAACCTAGGCAAATTATATAATTGGAAACTGAAACTATGATGAAACTAATATGTTTCTAATCAACGGCGTTGGATATTCCAGTTGAATTTAATAATTTAGAATTCATACTTATTTTTAAATTAGGTACCTAATGCACTTAAACATACTGATTAAAAACGACTAAGTATAAGTATTACAGGTAGTGTTATGTACTAGGTAGTCATCGTTACAACGCCGACGTTGACATTTGTATAATTTAAAACTTATACAAAACCAGAACAGAAATCAGAAATAAAGGGTCACGTCTCATGGTCGTGTTGTGACAATTGTAAGGTGGCTGTGCATAAGTACCTAGTCTAGGGCATCATCCCCTAACACTACGACAGTGTGAGTGAAGAAATCTGAAATAAATAAGGAGTAAAACTGGCCTACATAGGTGCATAAATAAATGGAGGCAGCAAACATCTGAAAAGTAGGATCAGTAAAAACCATGTGATGCGACCGTCCTAGCTAAAGTTTAAGGTGGTCTGAGACCTCAAAATTGCGTCCCTTCAAATATAAAACTTTAAAGTGTTCTTTCGATCCTGTTTCTTGTGTTGATTATGCTCTATGTAGTTTATATCCAGAAGAATGGGAATATTCTTTTTTGTATCTATAAATATTATCAGAGCTAAGAGCTACCAAACATCTACCTAATATTAATTATAAAGTTTAACGTTTTTAGTTTTGTTTAACTACGCAGACGAAGTCGCGGGCACACAGCTACTATTTTATAAATACATAGATTATAATATAGATTTTATATATTTATTTAAAAACAAAAAACCTATAACTATTAAACAAAAAAAAAACTAATATAATAAGGCATCAAAAAATTCCTCCACATCGCCTTCATCTGGGAATGTGCCCAAGAGACTGGCTGCATTGCCACGTTGGATGGGAATGCTTAACCTCTGCCCAAAGTAAAAGCAAGCTCTTGGATCACGGGAAGTGTCAACTAACCTTTTGGAAATTTCCTTAAAAAGAAGATGAGCACTCTGACCCCACGACCCGAGGGTTTCAACTCCAAACGGCTCGAAAATAAAGTTATCACCAACTATACTTTCGCCGTTTGAGGTTTTCTGCAGCCGCAGCATCAGCACCAGCACAGCACGCTGAGCTAGGAAGATGGGATGGCGCAAGAGTATCGACGCACGTAGCGTCCCACACTAAAGGCCTACCCAACTTCCACGGAAAAAATGACATGCCGTCCGGTCTCTTGCTATCGTCGTGTGCCAAGCCGTTGGGTTCCAAAACTGCTGGAACGCCGACGGCGACGAGAGCACGACGAATGATGTCATTAATATTAGCGTGCCGCGCTATGCGACCCGCACTCCGGCTACACGACAGGCCGTGGTGTCCGAGGCAGTTGAATCAGTGCTCGGGCAAGCTAGTTTCCAGGCATCCATGGCCTCGGCGAAGCACGGCACATCAAAATCAACCAGTGTAGGAGCTAGAACATTCCTGATTAATTTTTCAGTGCCGTGGACCGAGGATATAAATGCAGACAAACTGATACTTGAAAATTTTCGGACGCCGAGGCCTCCCATACGAATAGGTAGAGTAGCTTGGGCCCAAATGCGGTCGTCCATTGCCAAATTTAATACAGATGTTAAAGTTTGACGGATATATGGTCCATTTTCTCTAAAAGGTGATTGTGTTTCCACAAATGGGAAGCACGAAGGTAGTAATTTAATTTAGGGCCGAAACAACAGTACCGAATAATGGTGTGTGTTAATTTTGATTAATCTTTCCGAAACGTCATTGAAAATTTGTATTTTTTCCTCAATAAAACTGGGAAAGGAATTCTCGAAGATGGGAGACCCGAGGAGACGAAGACTGCTTTTATCTATAATTTTGATGTCTGGGGCTATTGCGTTAAAGGAGAATGCCCACTTTAGGGCCTACGCGTTACAGTCAACTGTTTTATTGCAAAATTATCGTAATTTTATCATAAAACAAAAACACGAAAAATAATTAAATTCACAATGGCCAAACTGAGATAAATTGCGTTTTATTGCAGTTAGTTCCAACGCTCACTAGTTTTCTTAGTATGGATAAAAAAACATAGGGTCAGATTTTAAAATACATGTCATCATTTGTCAAACATGACGTCAAACGTCAAGTCATTCGCTGGTTGTACTTACTTGCTTGTTCGTATTTTCTGTGAGTTTACCAACGACATTATCAAAAAAAAAACACAAAAAAAATTAAATTCACAATGGCATAACTGAGAAAAATGCATTTTATTGCACTTAGTTCCAACTCTCACTAGTTTAGTACGGACAAAAAAACATTGTGTCATGTTTTAAAATACATGTCATCATCTGTCAAACATAACCTCACACGTCTAGGTAGATACTACAAAAAATATGAGGTTTCGGTATAATCACACATAAAACGAAATGCCTGTTACTAGTTTTTTCATTACAAACCAGCTAAATAAGAGTTATATTTGATTTAATCATATCGTTGCTTGTCACTTGGAGCATTTTCTAACCTACCTTAGCTATAAATGCAAATTAAAAAATCTCAGGAACGCAATTGCCAATTTAATTAAAATTAAGTCAGATAATACCTGGTGTATTTGTCTAAAAAATGACATCAATTTCATGACTGTAACAGGTGGGCCCAGAGATGTAGGAAAAATGGGCTTTCTCCTTTGGAAAGTGTCGATTGTCTGTCAGTATCGTCCGATAAGTAGCACTTCGAAAGGTTGAGTTGTAAGCCTATGGAATGCAGTTCCTTTTTTATGAAAATCAAATCTTTTAAAACACTGTCAACATCACCTCCCAAGGTACCATCGTCGAGATACCAAACGTTAAATTTCGAATTTAGCTGTCGAATAATTGGATGAATGGCTAGACTGAAAATCACTGGCCTAAGGGGGTCACCTTGTTGGCAGCCAACAGCAGATTCTAAAAGGTTGTCACGATATAGTAATTTAGACTGATATCTGTAACATTGCCAAAGGAAACTATAGGTTGGGGAGTTTCTTTTTTAATTTCTGCCAGCAAGGTGTCCCTATTAACTGAGTTAAAGGCATTCTTTATGTCAACCTTCAAGATGACCTGTCCTTTGTCAGAATTTAAGTAGGTGGACAAAGCGTGTACGGCAGCCTCACAGCCCCCTTTAGAGCCGTAACCTAGCTGAAGGGGCTTAAATTTTTCCGAGACAACCTCACCATAAAATTTACAACAAATCTTGGCTGCCATACGACGGTATGTAGTACCCACGGCGATGGGACGAATGCCGCCATGCCTCTTGCGCAGGGCACATAAGTTTGCCCCGTACAAAACGTCGATGACGGCCTCGTTCACCTTGCCGGAGAGCATAAGGTTGATCAGAGAGGTAAGCTCCTTCAAGAGCAACTCACCAGCTACCCCGGCGCCTGAACAAATGAGGTTCTTTAGATGTTGAGGAGTCAAGCCGTCGAGGCAGCCGGCGGAGCCGCTCCGAAAGGAGCAAACGGCAGCTACGAACTCTCGACCTGTGACGGTGAGGGAGTGGTTATCCGAGTCTCGAGGATCAGGAAAAGTAAGGCCATCTGCTGGGGCAGGGTGTTTACTCTCCAGAGCTGAGAGTGTTTCAGGAGAACACGGTGCCACCACATCACTACTAAAAAGAATCCTAGCCGCGCCACTAATAGACAAGCGGCCAAGCAAGCCCGCCACACTATTCCCTAACCACTGTAACTCCTGTAAGCCAGAATCACCACCTACGCTACAAGTAAGCGATTCTATTTTCGAAAAGTGTCTTACCTAGGTACCTCGGACCAATAAAAAAGTTATTGGTCTGAGTTACCTACCACCAAAATATATAAACAAATTCGATTTTTAATAGAAACTAACAGTTAAATTATTATTTTCAAGTTATCAGCAAGTCAACAATTATTTGCACAGGTTACGAGTATTGTAAGATAAGGTTGTTTATGTGTCTAAGTACTTATCTACGATAGGTAGACTAGACAGTCCAGCAGACAGCAAAAATCATGTGCCGAGAGATACAACTAGATTTCAAAGGGGTTATAATAGGTTTAGTTTTGGGTTGGTATTTCAATGGTTCCATGTTAGGTAACTACCTAAGTATATAGTGGCCTTTTTCCACAAAATACACTTTGTTTTTCATCAAATCTAATAATACCTAATTTATTGAGGTTCTTTTTTGTTTACTAGGTATTTATTAGTTTTAATCTCAAAAAACCCATGAAAGCAGGTGGATAGCCGAATGACAATAATGCTGCTGCGCACGAGTGAAAACGTTTACCTACGCTTTTCGAAGGCCAAAGTAAAGAGTAGAATCGTTACTATATGATTCAATTCTACGGACGACACGGTTGGCGCAGTGGCTGAGCGATCGACTGCTGCGCAGCGTGTTGCGGGTTCGATTCCAGCCCAGGGTAAATATTTGTGTGATGAGCACTTGTGTTTGCCTTGTGTCTGGGTGTTGTTTATCTATTTAAGTATGTATTTAAAAATGTAATTGTGTATGTATATCAGCTGTCTGACACCCATAGTACAGGGTCTCCCTAGTTTGGGGTCAGATGGCCGTGTGTGAATTTTATTGTCCCCACATATTATTATTTATTATTATTATTCTACCGCCACACTTTGGCCTCATTGTGTATTAAAACCCAAACCATAACATTTATTACGTTTATCAATTTGTCTGCCATAGTATTGTGTTAATGGCAACGTTCCCTGACGATTGTTTATGCTTGCCTTTGTTGTATGGGTGTACACCGTGCAAACTGCATGCAATGCAAATATAGCCGCTATTGTTGACCTGTTACTACTAAGTAGGTAGGTATTTCTTATTGGTTTACGTAACATCATAGGTTTGGTAAGTAGCCGACACGGTTGGCGCACTGGCTGAGCGATCGACTGCTGCGTTGCGTGTCGCGGGGGTCGATTCCCGCATGGAACAAATATTTGTATGGCCTACAGATAGTGGTTCCGGTTCTGGCTGTTTGTGTATGTAAGTTTATATGTTTGTAAACGCACCCACGACACAGGAGTAATTCCTAGTGTAGTGCAACGTTTTTTAAAAAGAAGAAGAAGTGTCATCAGAGCGGCTATAGTGTGAGTTTTATTCGAACTCGATTACGTTAAGGCGCTAACAAGCAACTTTTGCAGATTTTAAACTGACAATAACGTGTCAAAAAGTGTAGTGTAAATGATTTGAAAAAAATATATGTTAAACTAGAACATTCTCTTAATCATTTAGTATGTGAATATGTTTGATTAAGTTCATATTAATTAGTTTAATTAACTCGTGAAGTTGTGTCTGACGCGGATAAAACATTGATAATAACACAAAATCTACCAAGAATATTTAAACGAAACTTTTACTAACTTACAGACAATTTTATTATCTATCTTTTAGTATACGCCTTTTTTTAAGTTAAAGAATACTATCTTTTATTAGTCCGTGTGGTGTCGGACGTAAAGAATAGCACCATCCCATATCTTCCCGTGGGTGTCGTAAGAGGCGACTAAGGGACTTACCAGAGAGTGGGCAGCAGCGTTCTCTGTGCCTTTGTAACAACCATACTGTGCTCGCCAATCCGCCTGCCAAGCGTGGCGATTATGGCAAAAACCCCCACTTGGGGAGGCCTGTGTCCAGCAGTGGACGTCTTTCGGCTGAAATGATGATGATGATTTTTTATTTAATTTTTTCGACTAAACTTGAGAGTTTTGGACGCGCTTACGATTCTCTGGTCGCTCAAGGTTCTCTGTCGCCGGCGTTTATCGTCGCCTTAACATAAACTCCAATTTGTATTGAAACTGGAACAGTGCAGTCTATAATATTGCAACAGGAAACACAATTATTCCATACAAATTGACATAAGCGGTCGTTCACGTCAACGCGATCGAGTTCGAATAAAAACTTACACTAGGCCAATAGGCCCTCTGTACTACTTTGGTCGACACGTCAAGATAAAACTACAAACAGCTGCCTTAGGGGGTGATAAGAAGGGCAATCGTCGACAGCCTCGCTCTGGGGCCTCATACAACAGCATTTATGGACGGGCAGGGTCTTATTCGAAGGAATTTTAATGTGTGACTCAGTTGATGACGCTGTCTGTAGGTACCTTAGTACCTTAAGTTTATCGTCATTATGATTTGTCGTCTATAGGTTTGTTAACTTTTGTAATCTTGTAATGTATTATTTTTTTAGTTTCTCCATTTTATTTAGTACCTATCCTACTTAGTTATGTATAATATTTACACGAATAATAAAAAGGGGAAACCTATATCTAAAAACTAATAATACAATAGGCATTAAAAAATTCCTCCATATCGCCGTTATCTGGGAATGTGTCCAAGAACTGGCAGCATTGCCACATTGGATGGCAATGCTTAACCTCTGACTAAGTTAAAAACCAGCTCTTGGCGGGAAGTGTCCGAAACCAGTTCTGGTAGTCTATATCGTTAGAAATACTTACTTTGGAATAATTTGGATTCACATTCATAGCAAAAAAACCATAAGTTTTAGTATTGTCGAGGGTCTCGAAAAGATTTGCCGCATGCCGCCCGGAGCCTCGCACAGGTTAAGGCTATTAGAGAATATTCATCTATAGTCCAGACCGCCTCTAGGCTGACTGCAAATCATAAGCTTTGAGTTTGATTTCACTATTTTCTATAGCGGCTCTTCACTCAAGCACTTTGAATAACTCATTCATGTAAGGCGGCTCCATCAACCGTATCACAAAGTAATTAATCTTCCTCTACATTCATACCTAAATAGATTGACATGAGTTGATAACAATGTTGGGCAAAATAGTTGTAGGAAGTAGATAATAATAATAAAGATCATATCCTGCTGATAAGATTAGACTTAAATATTGAATCAAATAATAGCGTAATTAGGTAGTAGCTATAATAACATTATTGCAATAAAATTCTGCCTCTTTCGCCGATTCCCTGGACATCAAGAAGACTATGTAGTAACTGGTCCACTACGGATTTCTGCGATTTCTGCGATATCTCCCAAAGTTATGTTTAAAGATCGCTCATAAAAATTATATGTTTGAGCCTTTGATTATTTACATTTATATAATCAAAGGTTTGAGCAGATAAATATTTTAAATAGATATATATATTACGTACAATGGAGGGCTCACAGGGCATCAAAAAACTCCTCCGCATCGCTCACAATGGGACAAGCGCACAAAAGGCTAGCAGCATTTAAGCATTACCACGTTGAATGGCAATGCTAATTCTTTGGCCCAAGAAAAGGCCAGCCCTCTGGTCACGTGAAGAGTCGACCAGCCGCTTAGAAATGTCTCTAAAAACAAGGTGAGCACTCGGACCCCATGGCCCTAGTGTTTCAATCCCAAACGGCTCAAACATATAACTTCCAAGAAGGTTGTTATATTGTAGGTTTTCGGCACCTGCAGTAGCCGCCCTAGCACAATACGACGTGCTAGGAAGATGGGATGGCGCAAGGGTGTCGACACAAGTTGCATCCCACACCAAAGGTCTACCCAACTTCTACGGCATTATAGTCATTCCATCTGGTCTCTTACCATCGTCACGTGTCAAGCCATTAGGTTCTAACACAGCTGGCACGCCGGCGGAGGCAAAAGCACGACGGATGATGTCATTAATGCTGGCGTGCCGTGCTATCCGGCCTGCGCTTTTACAGCAAGAAAGGCCATGGTGATCGTTCGTCGACAACTTCTTCTGTTCGTCGTCGCCATGGTGACCGTTCACCACATTGACAGCGATGCGGGGCCCCCGCAAGGAGCACCCAGACGTAGACATGTAGCGAGCCGGAATGTAGAGTCACTGAGCATAGTACCTATGTTTGGTGACGGCAGTACCTGAAGCCAGAGGCCCGACTCCCACTCACCCACAGCCAGCAAGCGGGCACGCTCAGCAGAATTGGTGGACGTATTAATAAGTTTATTCCGTACCAACCTGCAGAGCGACTCATTCCACTGTTTCTGGGAAGATGGGTTCACGGGCCGATCCGTACTTGGGCAAGCCACTTTCCAGGCGTTCATCACATCACATCAGTCAAACACGGCACTTCAAAGTCCACCAGTGACGAGGATAAGATTTTTGTGGTTAACTTTTCGGTGCTGTGGACGGAGGACAGGAACGCCGGCAAACTAACACTGGAAATTTTGCGGACTCCGAGACCGCCAAAATAAATAGGTGGTAATACATAAATTTTGGGCCGAAACAACAATATCTGATGAGCGTAAATGTAGATTAATTTCGGTGAGTCTATCCGAAATATCGTCAAAACGTCTGATTTTTTCGTCAATGAAAGGTGCAAAACTATCTTCTAAAATTGGGGAAATTTCATCGTGCTGTCAAGCTTGCCAGGTATACACTGACTTGACCTTGTGTAGTTACACGTGGTCAAGTCACTTTAGTACTCTCGCGCAGTTATCCCCTCCGCCCACGCTCTTCATCCTACCTCCGAGTCGCACGCGCCTGTGACGGCTGCAGCAGCAATCCATAGAAATCTAAATAGTTGTCTATGCATAATAAAATTAATGGCAGCTTCAAGCTGTTGGCTATGACTGATCGAGCGGTCCTTGTATTTTGATCAATGCTTAACGGTTTGTGCTGCCCGTGTATGCCTATCATAAAAATTGATTTTTAGCGTCTCGAACCAAGCGCTTTGACTCCACATTTATTGTGCGAATTGCCAGACTGTGGAATTCCTTGCCCGCCTCTCTGTTCCCTGATAAGTATAATCTGGGTATCTTCAAGGCACGAGTGAACCGGTTCATCTTAGGCAAGCGTGTTCCAACTTAGGCCGCATTATCACTTACGATCAGGTGAATTGCGGTCAAACGCAAGCCTATTCAATAGTAAAAAAAAAAAAAAAAAAATGAACTGATGGATGGTCGGGAGTTTGAGATCGAGATGAAGGTTCTCGTTGCGAACATAGAACCGGGCGCCCGTAATTTTTCGCAAGAAACGGTTTTGTAGGGTCTGCATCCTATGGAGACGGAATGCCTTTACGAGTGCGAACACACTTTTCTGCCACGCCTGTGGCAGAAAAGTGTGTACCTTTACCTACGTACAAATTATTTAAGGGTGCAGGTAGTGGTAGGAGTAAAAAATATACGAAAGATACGATTTAGATTCGTTTAATACTGGTTAAAAACAAAAATGTTACAATAATCTCAAAGCATTGCTACGAAAAGCAGTCGGTTAAATTATTTTAATACTCGTAATTACGACCAAGTCGGGGTTAACGTTAGTTTCCGTTGCAAGGTTGGCTGTGCTCATGAATGTAGTCGAGAACGTCATCTCCCGTCACCACACCACTTGGAACGAAGAAGGCTGGAACAATCATGATTTCTTAATTATGAGATTTGAAGGGTGAAGTAGAAATAGTTTTCATGAATATGAATATATAATAGAAAATATGGCTCTATCTGGTCTGTTTCAAATGCCTCATGAAAATTATGATAGACGCTAGACGGTCCTACGTTCTCGCCCTGTCCTACGAGTAGTATCGTATGAAAAAGCAATATTTTGTGCATCTATTAGAGTTTGCTTACCACTAATGTCATAACCTTCTTTTCCGATTATCACGTAGGGAGCGATGTCCAGTATGCGGGACAAGAGACCGATAGTTGGCTTGCCTTTCTCTGCGTTGTCAGCCAGAGTGTAGACGTGCTTGTCGAGGTGGTCAGTCACTACGTCCTCAAAGTCATACTCCACACAGTTCTCGCCGGGCAACTTGGTGGGATTCGTGGCTCTGTTGCGAAGGCTGTCCTTAGAAACAGCGCCCACGAAGTGTCTGAAATGAAATGTTTTACGTATATCACACTCAGCTTCACCGATTTGGATTTCTTTTCCCGAAGCAGCATCCACGCCAATAAAACCAGTCTCACGTGACGAAAAAAATATTTTAGTTAATTACCCGATGTTATCGACGATGACAGCAATGTTCACGTTGTTGGACTTCATAGCTTCAAGGGCCTGCTGGCATGTGCAGTCTTTATTCAACTTCGGATACGTGCGATCCAAGCATAATTCGCTAATTGGATGATTCCACCATCTAAAAATAACCACAATGTGAAGGTCAATGAAAATTATAAAGGCAATTAAAAATTAGTTACGATAGATATCGAACCTATCACAAGGCGGTACATTATTTAAGGACGATTCCCCAGCCATTATAATACTTAGGTTGACAAAAATATGCTGAGTATTTTTTTTTATTGTTCGATTTTCAAATTACGACAACTTACTTCATGGTATGTGCTGGGGGTTCCATGAAGCGGTGTGCTTCCATCCACTGGTCGCTGACGAACTTGGACATGTAGTTACGAATGCCGTCGGGTAGGATGACCACCACGCGCTTCCCCGCGCCAATGTTTAACGCCTTCACCGCTTTGATGGCCGCACACATGGCTGACCCACTGCTTCCACCTAACAATCACATTATTACTTATTACGTTATCAAGTACAATTTAGTTGTTTAGTAGCCTATTGGGAGTTGGGATCATCATCCGACTGCTATAGGATCATGATCTCGGAGTGATCTATTTCAAATAATATTTTACGGACTATCAAGTCATTGCTTTCATTCAGTACTCTCTTTATATCTTTAGGTACGTACGTTCAATGTGTTTCTAGGTATTATACATATCAAAAATTCATGGTCAACTGACGACGGCGACTCTGTCATGCTTGTTTCAAATTATCGTTTGTTTTTATGACCTTACAGATTATCAGTATCACGCGTTGATAATAATCGACGTGTAAGAGTAATGGGAAGGAAATACCAAAGTTATCATTTGACCTAATTATTAAATCAGTTAAATGCGTAATTATTTAAGGATATTTACCACATAACAATCCCTCCTTCCTCGATAGCTCCCTGGACATTAAGAAGGATTCTTGATCGGTAACTACCTCAACGTGGTCAACTACTGACTTGTCCAGGACAATTGGTGCCCAGGTTCCTCCGATTCCTTCAACCTAAAAATATGATTTAGTAATTAAATTCTGCATCTTTTACCTAGTCGAGCAAAATTGGTAAAAACAGCAGAACTTGGTATAATGTAATAAGTACCTACAAAGGAAATTATTAATTTATTTATTAAAACTTTATGCACAAAATGTAAAAAACACTGTACAAAGACGGACTTAATTATGATTCAATAGAGAAAGAATTATGATTTAAAGCAGGTCCATTTGTAAAAATGTATTTTATGACTATGCCACAGTTTAATATTTAATATAATAAGAGCGTACAAACCAAAAACGAATGAGGTTTTCCATTCTTATTGACCATAATAGAACCGTCGGGCTCTGCCGCCACCAGTATGCAGTTGGGGTTCTTCTCCTTCAATTTCCTCCCGACTCCGGTCATGGTTCCTCCGGTGCCTGCCCCGAGCACTACCACGTCTACATCACCTAATGCTGAGACTATCTCTGCACCAGTATTCTCGAAGTGAGTCCTAGGGTTAACGTCATTGTCAAACTGGAATTAAACGTAAAACATTTGTAATGTTTGTTAATATCACCATAGATTTAGGTATTTAGTTTTTTTTTGTTGTAACCGGATAAAAATGAAGGGGTGTGGAGCTCCTTACCTGATTCAACATCACCATAGTGTCAGGGTTTTCGTTCTTCAGCTGGCGAGCGATCGATATTTCAAGATCACCATTTTTGGTTTGAATCACTTCGGCCCCCAACAAACGCATGGTGTTTACTTTTTCCGATGAGTTCTTATCTTGTGTTACAATAATACATTTATTTCCTAGAAAGGAAACATAATACTATGATTAATATGTTTTAAAATATCTATGTTTGGATTATCAGATTCGTACAACGATTGATTATCGTTTTGCGATTTAAATGGACGTAAAAAAAACAAATATCAATGAGTTAAGTAACACCTTGTCAAAACACAAGTTTTACGATAGGTGCTTTAAATCGGTTATGATGCAATATATTTTGTTTTGTTGTTCTACAAAATGTGCCGACTGTAGGTAGATGCAAATTGGTGTAACTACGGTAAAACGTGATAGTATGTACGGGTATATAATTATTCAAACTGGGAAGTTTGAAATTAATAATCACTCCAATTTACAGTATAACGGTATAATATCGACGTAAAAATCTTTAAAAAATTGAAAATTATATTTACCCATAAGGGCGGCATTGAACGCAATCCCGATGCCGGTGTTTCCTGAGGTAGCTTCCACAAACTCAGTGTTGTCATCTACAAGTCCCCTCTTTCTTGCATCCTGGATCATAGCTAAGGCAATTCGATCCTTTATAGAGCCACCAGGATTCATGAATTCACATTTGGCGTCTGAAAATGAGAACAGTAAAGTAAAGTTACAGAAACAAGTACAGCTATGATTGCCAATTTTAGGGTCTCGAAAAAACGGAATCCTAATAAGATCACTTTTTGTTCGTCTGTAAGATTATCTCTAGATCTGTCAATGCAGTCAGTTGGATTCTAAGACAAAATGTTTTTTATTTATTGTGTCGTGTTGGGTATAATTACTTTGGAAGAGCTTTGTCTGGACTTGGTTCCGTGATGTTGATATTGGAACAACTTAAAAGTACAAAACAGACGATTTAAAAATACTTAAACATTAATTATTTACATTGCAAAGCGTTTGAGTTAAGGGTCTACTAGCTAATTTTCCATTAATTCCATTAACAAAATGAGACCGTTCCGCGCCGGTTCGTTAACCTAATTGTGTAAGCCTGACATGCTCTTAGTCTCTCAGTATTTTTTCATGTATCAAATTGATTTGATTGAATATAATGTTCAAAAACACGTGGTACTTACAAACTTCACACTGTAGTCCATGGTCCTTCGGCAATTTGTTCAGTTTAACAAGGGGTGTGTTACCCACCAGTTCCAAAACGCTGTTGTACACCTTGCAATCAGCTTTTCCACTAAAAGTTGCAAAACGTTTGATACATTACTATAGACGCTGGACATGTACAGTTCATATATTGATAACTTACTTATTACCAAGGTATTCGGCATTAATTCCATTTATTCTTTAAATGTCAGTTAAGAACGTATTTGACTTGCAAAAGCTATATTATTATTTTTATATTATATGTATTATTCTATAGGTGCATGGACACAAACTTAGGTATCGTGCGTGCCTTCACCAAATTGTATTATCTATCTCTGTAAATACTTGCATAAGCTTTTTTAAATCACCGGGTCAAAAGCTGATGTGTGATATTACGCGTATTAAGTGTGTCAAACAAATTTGAAACTTACCCAGAATTGTAGTCATTCTGTGGTTCCTTAGTATCGAAACGCCTCCTAATGCTTACTAAATTGCTTGCCTTCTTAAACATTTTGGTGCAGTACAGTTATTAAACTTTATTGCAAAGCTGATGCGAAGGCGTAAGGTACAGGACTGGTGTACTTTAAGACTGATCTTCCTCAGATCCTACAGCTCTTATATACCTTAAAATTGTACGGTAAAGGATTCTATGACGTAGGTAATAGGGAAGTCATAATAAGTTCAACTATTACTGAATCACTTCCAGATTCCATTTTCCCCGTTTAGTTACGTATACAATTCGCAGACGTTTTCTTGCTGTGTGGGAATCCTCGTCGATACGTAGGTAGTTGTTGTTTAGTAAATAAGAGACTCTAAATGCTGGGTTCAACTAAGCGGTCCCTTAATTAGGTTTCTAATTAGCAATTCAAACGATTTTTTTTTTGCTTGCGTAAGTACACTGTATATGTGAATAAAATATGGGAATAAATATAATGACCACCAAA
The DNA here is from genome assembly GCA_947361185.1 of Charanyca ferruginea. Lineage (NCBI taxonomy): Eukaryota > Metazoa > Arthropoda > Insecta > Lepidoptera > Noctuidae > Charanyca > Charanyca ferruginea. Next base: position 14,036,869 of record OX376076.1, read on the forward strand.
AAATACTTTAGAATACCAAATGTAGTAAATGATCACCAAATCTTAGTGTGCAAAAAACAAAAAAAACAAAATCTTTTTGACACATGTTGCCCCTTGGGCGGATCCGACACGGATAGGTTAGGTTAGAACTGTGACCCCCTACGATAAAATATGTGAAAACATCCACAATCTAGACGTTTTAAGTATCATATTGAATGCAAATTAAGATATTTATGAAAACAATATTTTTACTTTAATTAAATATTTTATTAATATAGAAATACAGTAACTTAGCATGAGTTAAGACAACTTAAAAGTACAAAACAGACGATTTAAAAATACTTAAACATTAATTATTTACATTGCAAAGCGTTTGAGTTAAGGGTCTACTAGCTAATTTTCCATTTCCTTCAGAATTGGAACTAGCCTCTACGAAAATATAGTTCACCATTAGTTCAATATAACAAACACATAGATAATACACGTTAATGATACTGAAGCCTCAGTTTTGTTTATATAAACAGTCACTATTGGCTGCCAGTTTCTGAGATCTTGCCGTCAACAGGTTCACTAAAAGTTTTCATATTTTAACACTCGGTGATTGGCAGTTACTAAGTTTATCATTGTCACACTGGCAAAAACAGTGTCTGAACACCTTGCTTCACTTATAACAAAATTGTACTTTATCACTCATTAACTGCAGTTGTATTGGAAATGTCTGTGTCTTGCTTGGCTGCATAGTTGTCGTACAGCCAGTTCCAGAACTTGACTCTCTTGGCTTCAGGGTCCATTTGGACGGTGAATTTCCCATCGATATCAAGATAGCTGACGTGTTCTGTATCGTTAACTTGAGGCCAGTTGAAGTCGACCACAGACTCGTAGTCTACAGTAGGTGTGGGATTCCTGAAAGACATGAATGCCATCGGTTTAAGGTAGAAACTAGCCTATAATAGATGAAAAGGATTGTTTGTCGCTGGGACTACCGTACTACCTACATTTATATTACATACTAGCTGACCCGACCGACGTCCTGTCCCTATCTACTTTACCGACCTATCTGCCTATACCCTACCTGCCACAATTTTCTCACCGCTTAAACCTTCCCTGGACTTCCACAAATATTTTAAGACCAAAATTAGCCAAATCGGTCCACTCGTTTTCGAGTTTTAGCTAGACTAACGAACAGGAATTCATTTTTATAATATAGAAGATTTTCAAAACATAATATTGTCTCATTAGAATTGAAAAAGACCTTAGCAATATTAATAGCAATTTGTTTCTGCTCTAGTGCCTTGGTTTTTCCCTGAAATAACTATCGGTATCACTGCACTGATTAAAACAATTCATCATTACCTACTTTTATATCGAATTAGCAGATAACCAGTAGCTAATCTATACGCCACTATGTAATCAAACAGCGTGTTAACAGTAGGTACCTTCTTATATCTTGGTACTCGTTTCTCGATTCTCTATTATACAATAGCTACATTACTATAATGGTTGGTCAACCATGTACCTATACTTAATCATGGCCCATGAAAAATTTCAGCCTTTTCACAATTCTAACTGAAAAGTATGTATGAAAATGTCTGAAAACGTCGTGTTTCATAAAGTTACAGGGATTTCTAAACACATTATAGGTTTCCTGGAATATTTAGCTTACTTACCCGGTCTTAGCAAAGTTCGTCCACATTTGTACCATGCGCCGTGAAACAGCTAGCTCTGGAGAGTCATCATCTAACCTGTAGTTTAATCTTGAAAAATAAAAAAGGTATCCCATCTCATCGCCGTGACAGGCGCCGGGGTGCGTGATACCCAGCATGCGTTTGAAGAGCCCCAGGGCTCCATCGAATGCGAATCGATACAAGTATGTAGGACTCGTACGATTACTCTCCACTTGCTGGCGAACAGTCTCCAAAACTGGCCGCAGGAACATCACATCTGTGAATAACTATATGTCGAAACATATTTAGAGTAAATAAATAATATTAAATGATTACGAAAGTTGTATACCACACTAGTTAGAAACGTTAGAATGTTCAACACTTGAGCGTTGCATGAGCATTCAATTAAGCTATGTCTGCAGATGTGACAACTATAATAATTATCAGGGTAAATAAATATCTGTGATCGGGGTATATAATAGGTGGGATAATTGCCTCTACAGCACTATAATCATACAACTAAATAACGGAGTTACAGGTACCGACTTTTAAATGCATTTACATGTTTTGCGTAAGGAAATTTAAACATCTGCAGAAGCTGTAAACTTGTCTAATCTTACATCAATAAGACTGTCAATATTCCTATTTTCGATAGGTTTCTGCTGGAAGTAGAATGCTCTGATCGCGTCTGATATCTTGTCAGTGAGGGTGTCGTTGTGTCCGAGGAGCGCGGGAGGGACCACGCGCCGGAACTCGTGCTCCAACTCGCTCAACAACTTCGGGTACCGCTGGAGACCTGCAATTATACAATTAACTAGTAAGTAAATCGGAACTCCTCGGCGTCCTTCTGAGTACCATCCTACCTACTACCACCTACTGCGATCGCCAACATGCTTCGGCCAAGCATGGCGATTACGGATGAACCCCCCCTTGGCGGAGACCTATGCCCAGCAGTGGGCGTCTAAAGGTTGACATGATGATGGTGATGATGAAATCGGAACTAAGTTTAAATTGTCGTAAGTTAAACGTTGACGTAAAATATCTTGAACAGGAGGTAGGTGACAAACAGACACGGCCTTAAAACCAAATCCAGATTTATATTAGTTTTGCAAAGATAACTAGGCAAGCTCCGTTGATGAACCATGAACTTTATTTCAATCAAGACAACAAAAACGAAACCCAGAAAATATATCAAAACAAAACGACTAAAATTCGGATAGGTATATCGAACTGGCGTAGATTCGTCTTGTCAGATTTATTTATTTGGATCTCCAACAAAGGATACACAATACATGCCATTAAATGCCTGAAGCAGTAACAATTTGACTGCAGATTGCAGACTTACAATAGTGACTTTGAACGTATGTCGTTTGCGTACCTACATGATAGTCTGATCTAAGAGTTTTGAATCGGATTATTTAGAACTTTCGGTAAATCTTTGCCATTTTTGGGACAACTATTTCGTCAGAAATAACTTTAGTAGTAGGTATAGTACCTAAGTACATTTTTTATTAAAAGGGGCTAGCCCGCCACACTGTTCCCAACATAAGTACCTACGTTATGAAATATTATATTTTGTTTCGGGTAAAAGTAGGCCATTTATTTAACAGGCTTCTTGATTATAATAGGTAGCAAATTCTGTATATTCCGTAATATCATATCATTCTGATAATGACATTAAATCATATTAAATATGTTTCGTAATTCCAGGTTTTCCTTTTTGAGTTTTACAATTCTCTCGGATTCTCCGATCTCAAATATACGTTTCCTTGTATGAAATCCCAATGCGGTTAATATTGAAATTAACGTAAGCACTACAATGAGTAATTTGATTTGAGAGAGGAGATTATGTCTCCGTCCAAGTACAGTACGCTTACATACCAATAGCCACTTTAAACTCATTGTGGGAAATTAGATAACACGCATTACGTACCTACCACCAACCAAACTACATAAATCGGTAACTCGTTCAAAGATATAACAATCAAGACGAACATCAAATACTTAAACATCAGATGTTCTTGAAAAGTGTTTCTGTCGCTGCAAATGTGCAATGTTGGGGACTGAAAGAATGAGTGGAATTTCGACCGTAAATTTTAATATACGCCTAACAGTAAGACTAGAGCTTTATCCAACTAGAATGCCCGGGCGCCGTAAGGGCGGAGCCAGACCTCTCTTTCAACAAAATATGAACGGTTCGCTATATAAGTGACCAAGTGGACGCCTGGAACTGTAGATACAGGTTTATGCATATACATATGGCATGCTGGTCAAAACCATTAAATGTTTCGTCTAAACACTCTGGATTAGTTCTAGAAAGTTTTTCGAATCTAGAAACTTTACTCTTATTTTTATATCAAGACAGTGATGCCGATTCCCTTGTTCACAAACTAAATTAAAATTAGGCATTTGGCATCACTTACTACCAGGCAGATGAAGAAAAGGACGGCGACAGACAAGGACTAAGTTAGAGATGTCAAATTAGTTTCTTCCTTGAACTTTGCAGTGTTTTTAATCAATACGTTCTGAAATGACTACTATAATTATTGTATGAACATTTTAGATCATCTTAAATTGACAGCTCTTATTAATATATGTCTCTTTCTTGTTTTATTGGAGAGAAAGAGACATAAATAGCTTAAAATTAATTTAGTTCGTTCTCAACAAAATTGTAATTGTAAACAATGCCTGGCGCCGTCAGAGCCCGACGTGCTCTTCTTCTAGTTAATACAAAATTATTCTCTCCATTTGCCTAATTTAATTTAATAGTACTTCCGACCTCTAGTACTCTACCGGTACAACACCAGAATATATACTTCGATCCGGTACCGTGAGACTTCACCATGGTCTGTACTCTTGCAGTACCCACTAAGAAGTCGCGACGTCCCGGATGGTACGGCTTTTAGTAAGATGATATTGTTAAAGTAATGGTATTGTACATATATTCAAGCATGTGGGAAAGTGGCACAGACTGGATATGATCGCATGTGTTGTTTATTATGTAAATCATACGAGTAACGACTCGGTCCAACTGCGGTCAGTGCTTGATATTGGCAGTTTCTTTGAACACAGTTAGAAGCACGTTAGGACATTACGTAACGTAACGTACATACGTTTACGTCATCGAAAAAACTTATGTCTTTTCACTCAATTAATACCTACCACCTACAAAATGATTTTTGTCAATATTACCGACGTGTCCTACTTTTTACTCTATGTTGCATAGGTACTTGTTTTTTTTAAAGTGTGTCTGTTATTACCTCTGTCTACCACCTAGTATACCTAAAGTTATAAAGTCCAGTATAACTAGTTGTAAAAGATATAAAAAGTTACATCACTTGAAATCCTTAAATGTTAAAAGAAAAAGATCAGAAGTTGAGGTGACGAAAGGGAAAATTCACAACTCATCAATTATTTGATTAGTTGTGAATTCTAGAAAAGCGTCTGTCGTTGGTAACGATGATGAAGTAACCATTTCTTGTGAAACCGAAGCGTTGCTAATGTGCGAGTCACAGTGAAATTAGGTTCGAAGAAAACTAGAGATGGGTTAACCATTACAACGTTTCGGGTAAACCATTCAAAGATGACATGAAATAGATGAGCAAACCATTCGAAATGTTTATCCTTTAACCGTATTATGACGTATTTTGACTTTGTCATTATTAAGATTTTATCAAATAAGTGTAGGACTCATGGCCTCAAATGCTACTCAATTTTAAGATGCCGTTAAGTCTCGTACTGTGACAGTCATAATCAGACATAAAATTGAGTACTAGCGTTTGTGTATTTGGCCATTACCCGTACAGCTATATTATCTGTGTGAGTGTCTAGAGTTGTACCTACATACTTACTATAAAAATAAAGTCCTTGGATGTAGCTAAGCTGTCCTTTACTTTCGTTTTTTAAGCTCGCCAAGGCGAAAGTTTGTCTTTGTGAAGGGCCCTTGTGTGCGCGTGTGCTAAGTTCCGTTCACCCGTATTGCATCATATTACCAGATCCGGATTGCCAATCGCCTTCATAGCTATTAGCGGTACAATGCTCACCGTCATCGTCACCAGCGTATATGTGTATCGAACTAAGCAACATAGTGGTATAAGTATCATAAAGTACCTAATGCATGCACTTAAGTATTTTCGAATGGCATTTTTAAAATAGGCTTCACATTTTGATGTTCATTTAGGTGCTATTTTGAGTAGAAAATGCTCTTTACTTATCTTTCTGAGGGATAACTATAGACACAATAACCAATTTCCTTCTACCTAATTTTACAAATTAATATATACCATCTCAGATTACACAAGTCAGATAGACCTACAATCTCGTGATTGTATTCGCTTTTGAATTTGTATTTGTATTTTTATTTGTTATTTTTTAACAATGCGGCGTTTCGTGTTATACTGACTCATTCGACGAAGCGCGTTGTAGGTATTCGCTTTTGAATTAATATTTGGTTTTTTGGCTTCACTGTCAGTGTTCCACGCGGTTTATCTGCCTTTTGTTTCATAATCTGAAATATACATAGGTAGGTATGTATTTGTAGAAGGTGTGTAACCAATTTAAATGCAATGCACACTTTTGACTGTAACTACGTAGACACTGCTTTTCACAGTATCAACTAATTATCTCATTGTTTGAGGCAATACTAGATATGGAGTAAGAGTGTAGATTGATTGCGATCTTCAAACTAGCGTCTGCTATCACATTCAATTTCAAAAGTACGTAGGTATGTAATGAATACTATGTCGCTACCGTTTCAGGAGTAAGATATGAAAACAATTAAGTAGATCGAATTTTACCAAATACTTAAACCTAGTTTTTGTAATCTTTTATCCGTGGTATAAAATTGACATCTGAGAGATTTTGTGACAAAAATTCTATATTTATTTGCAGGTTAAGACGTATCCTACTAGGTTTAAAAGTTTGATGGAATTGCCTTTTTAGTTGATTCAGATTTTTAAATCCCTTTACGTTAATATATTGTTACCGTTAATGGTTACCGACTGCAACGCACTCATCAGTGTTCCTATTATTTGTAAGTGTGTGTATTTATTTACAGTTATTTTGCCTTCCTTTTCTTCATTTTATTTCCCTTTTTTTTATATTGTAGGTACCTATATACTTTATGCAAATTTCTCACAATAACGATATTTTTATTTTATAGTATAATGACGTTGTTACTTACGTCGAAACAGTATAATGCCTTCCTGTGCGTTGTACCCGGTGAGGAAGGGCACGTCAGCGCCAGGCAAAGTGTCGGCGGGGGGGCGAGTGAGGAAAGCGTCAGGTGACTCAGGCTCTAGCGTGGGCAGAAAGGGTAGCGCCACGGTGCTCTGCAGGTCGGCTGGTTTGCCCGGTGCGCTTGACAGCCGGGCACCCGCCTTCACCAGTAACTCACTTGGCGTTGCCCGGAGGTAACCTGTTACCAATGACAACATTGCATTATGAAACGTACCTGTAAGGACCAGCTATTGAATTTTTCTGGTCCTTGGGACCGTCATTGTTGATATAGGTCAGTAATTTATATAAAACATTGTGGTATTCGGGTGCTCATTATAATTTGATGCACTTTAGAAAACCAAAGAGATTACATTTTTTTTTTATTATTATCTTAATGCGGCTATGGTGTCACTGCGACCAGGGTTGATCTATATCGACGCCGACGACGTTAAAGATCGCTATCAAACCCTGCTGTGATGAACTGCAGGGTCTGCTTTGGGGCAATATTATTTCATCTGGGCTTAACAGGTGTTTGCCCAGCGAACCAATACATATTATAGACATGCTTTGCAGACCATGATAACAGTTTAATACTTGCCCATAAGTTCAGCGGTGCTATTGGTGTCGATGCCGAGCTCTCGGCCTAGCTCGAAAGCCCGAGCGCGAGGCTCCTGTGCTAGCGCCCATGGGGCCACTGCGACGCCGCTCTGCGCAATGGCAGCGTGGAACAAACCCTGCCACATTAACGACTTTAGTTAAGATTTGGTTGCATGCCCCCTGAAAAGTTAATATTTGTTACTAAAGAAAGATTGTGCTATACCCTGTTCACAATAAGATTAGACATAAACACAAACCTTTTTTACAGTCCCTTCAACCGATTTTGACTTCTAGTCCGTAGGCTTAAGGATGACATTAGAGGCAAAAAAGTGGTTACAATAACAACTGTTTACTGCAGTTGCCATTTGTCATGCAACCAACGCAATATAAGTCAACATCGATTGAACGGACTGTAAAAAAGGTTTTTGTAAATGTCTAATCTTATTGTGAACAGGGTATAGGTCTACTAAAGGCATCTTTCTCGTAATACATTGTAAAGTATTTAGCCCAGGGACGTAGTGACCGCCGTTTCAGCCGTATCAATGATACAGCCGTAAGCAAAATTTCCCAAAATGTTACCCACAAACTCGCTGAAACTTAGGTCGTTCGCTTCGAGCATTCACTGTAAGTCATTATTTTTATGCCTTTTTTATGTAAACAGCCTAGGAGCCAAGAGCTTATGCTGAAAAGCAGCGCTTAGCAACCCTTTAGGTGGGGACCCAAGCATAATACTGACGCTTGAACCTTTTGCTCCGGTAGTATAGTTCTGTGTATGAACTACTACAAGCTGTAATGCTGGAAACAATAAACTTTAATCTATTCTAATCAAAATATGAAGGTACCGTAATTTATACAAAAAGATACCCCGCTTTTGGGCTGCGCCGTATCGGGCAGAAAGGCCTTTCGACAAATTTTCATACAAATAAGATTAATTTCAAGGAATAGACCGAAAACAGGTAAAATTTGAAAAGCCCCCAGGTTTTCCAAATAAACATCAATATGTTGGCTTTGTTTATTTTATAGCGTTATCCTGAAAGACTTGTGAAAACATAATAAAGGTACACAAGTACTTGTTCTCAACAGTTGCGTCATATTATATGTATTATAATAATATCCTTAAACAACAACCAATAATAATATTATGTACTTGGGTTAAGTACAATGACGTATTATTACTTCTTTCTATGAACAGAGTAACACAAATAAGGTAAAGCTTTTAATTACCTACTACGGAAAATAAATGTGTGTGTTCCTGTTTACATTCTATATGTATTGTAAATCATTGTTGTCACATTATTTACAAAAGTATGTCAGAGATGCAACCTGCTACCTGCACATGTGTTATTCGATTTTTTTATCACTTCCGAAAGTCTCTAATTTAACTTTAAATAAGCACATAAATATGTCAATTTCAATAAAGGTATAGATTTTTTAAACATTTTAAAGAGGTATAAGGTGCACTTCTTCTTCTTAACGTGTCGACGAGTGAGTATATGTATATTGTTCGTGGTGCCCTTACACACTACGACATACCAAGTTACTTACATGTACATATCTACACTTCCAGCATGATACCTACATTTTCTGGTTCTTGTAGAAGTTGTAAGGTGTGTACTGTGTACCCACCGATTAATTTTGAATACCTAAGTTCTTATTATTTGCTTAAGTGCCGCAAAGAATTAGAAACTGAAGATTTCCAGTTTTCATAAATCTGAGATCGAAATACAAGATCTACCTATATTTTGCAGGGAACAACGCGGTGTGTCATGGGAGTTATATAAAACATAGAGTGACGTTCTGTTACTTGACTTGCTAGTGATTTCCAATAATTCCAATTACTTACATTTGGAATGAACAAACCTGAGAGACAGGCGACAACATGTGCAGATGTACGGAGGCGGCGCCGGCCGACTCGCCGAAAATGGTGACGCGTCCGGGGTCACCGCCGAAAGCCTCGATATTGTCCCGCACCCACTTCAGAGCCATAACCTGGTCCTTTACACAACATTACTCAAAATTAGACCACGAACACACACACACACACACTTGCGAACAAGACACGTGCGCGCGATTCGATGCGTGAGCGCCGACCTCGTCCATGTCTTGGTTCGCAAAACGCCTGTGCAATACCTAGGGGTTAAATCGTTTTCGTTCATGTTACCCAACAACGAACTGATGTCGTAAAGAACAAGCGAACTTAAAAATTGCCCGATACCTACCATTTAATTTAAATTGACATCGTGGCAATTTCTGGTGCAATTTATCTACTTATCGGTTATAAGAGTAAGTTTTATGGGGACAGAAGTCACGCAATATTTTCCAATATTGACGAATTTATCAACAATAGTGCCATAAATTTGTGATAACTTTATTTCCATATTTATACATTTTGGTTTCGTTCTATCTTGCGTCAAAATATTGCGAACTTGACCGGAATGTGTAAACCATGACCGAGAATTGCGAAACCCTGAGTACTTATACCTCCTTACTGTCCATTATTAGTTATTACTTACATTACATTGTGAAAAAAAAAGAATAAGGTTTTAACAGCTGCCACCAAAATATAAAGCATGTAAATTTAGTCAATACAAGTTTACACATTAAAACCTGAAGCGGCTCGGTGTATACTTGCGCAAAAAATTACAGAACAAACTTCGTACCTACGTAGCAAAACGTTGTGAAAAGTAATGAAACTGCAAACTTAGAGGATTCTAGCCTACTACACCTCTAAATTAAACCAATCGACCCCTAGTTTTCTAGTTTAGGGTCTAGGGTCTTTTAGTTTATGCCCCGCGTCAGAGAAAGTATCGAATTACCAATTACGTTGTTTTGTAAAAGGATTTTTTGAAGCATCATGTACAAGGCATGCTATGTCTAGAAATGCTACCTTAAGACCCATATTTCCTGAAAATTCCTCATTTTCGAGGCTCAAGAAGCCCAGCGCGCCGAGCCTGTAGTTGAGCGTCACCAACACCACTCCTGCGCTAACGAGGTGGTCAGGACCGTAGAGGAATGCGTTTCCAGAACCCATGGCAAACGCGCCGCCATGAATCCAGACCATCACTGCTAACTTTGGATTGTACCTGACAATAAAAATTAAAATTGACCTTAAAATCCGCATCCGCAGTGACATAATATTTAAATAACTTGACGTGATTTTTACTCCATCAATAACAACATTAGACAAATCTCATTGTATCGTACACCTAGACACCTCCGTTATTGGACTAGTAGGTAAAAGCAATGCCAAGCTATTTGCCATTTACATTAAAATGATAAAATTGTCATTTACGTGAAAATATTAAGGAATAAAATGGCAACATTATATAACCTAATAACTAGGTATAGTTAATTGGCTGCTTTTGGTCTACTGCTATAATAAACGAAGAATAGACATGTGACGCCAAATTTTTAGGGTCGTCAATCTGGTTTTCTCTAAGGGCTGCTCTTAGTCAGCACGTTAGGTCTGCGTAGCGTAAGCTGTCGTAATTGATGACCGCAAAACATCCCACCAGTGACGTTACACTGCGACCTGCGTTTTTCTGGTCTGATTTCTTCCGGCTAGCAATTAAAATGATTAAACCAACGTCATACTTTCACCTGATTTTCATTGGTCAGCGTGTGTACGGTCTACGTCTGGGGAATCCTTTGCGTCACGCACAGAATTTGTACCAAATCAGTACTTCACAGGTTTGTCGAAGTTTGAACCTTATCTCCAGGAGTGTCATTTAAAAAAAACATTTTAAACACAAAACAATTCTTGTTTCCTGCAACGGCGATTTCATCATAACCCTACATTACATTCAGATAAGTATCATCTTACCCAGACATTTTATCAGGAAGTGCCGGAGTGTAGACATTGAGGAAGAGACAGTCTTCATCTCCCTTGTAGGTGTCGAAGAGCATGAACCTATGTGGGCAGACGGCGCCCTCCTCCAGTGCATCTCGTACTCCGGACCACGGTTCCAGCGGCGCCGGCGGTCGGAACCGAAGAGACCCGCGGGGTGGCTGGGCGTACCTTTAAGATAATAATGACTTCTTACTTATCAAATAAATTTCCTGTGTTTTATCGCTTATTTGGATTTGAACCTAAAAATACCTTCCGGGAGTTCTTGAAATTGCTACCGACGAGGCCGTAAGTAATGTAATGGAGATGGGGGAAGTAAGTTATACAATCCAACTTACGGCACGGTTTTGTCGGCGCGGAGGGCGCAGTGGGTGAGTATTTGTGGCTGGCTAATTGTGTATGTAAGTTTTATAAGTTTGTAAGCGCACCCACGATACAGGAGAAATTTCTAGCGTGGGGCGAACTTAAATAAAAAAATCCAGACAAGTACGAGTCAGACTCGCCGTTCCGTTCAAATTTCGTGAATTGGTCACCCATACAATTATGACCGCTCATACCTCGATGATTGATTACGTACTTTAAATAAAGACTGATTCCCTTGAGAATGTCGAAATATATGTTATTTCACGTCAACTTAGAAGTTTGATTTTTTCACAGCTTTAAGGGACCATAGACTTACGTATATTGTTTTAATTTCTACTCGATACCTCCACGCGTTTCCGAGATAAAGGGTCTTGACAGATAGACGGACAGACAGACAGACAAACAGACGGACAACAAAGTGATCCAATAAGGGTTCCGCTTTTCCTTTTGAGAACCCGAAAAATGTTAACTATTCTCTACAACCGTGCTGTCATCTGTGTATCTAAAGGTACCGGGTTTTTGCCGGTTGTAAAAAAAGGTTGCAGAGAGTACCGAGCCCTGGAGTATTTATAGCCATTCGACCGGATGAGTAGCAATCGATGACTATACTCGTATTGAATGATCTCTTAGGAAATCCCATATCCATACACAGAAGTCAGTGAGCAAGCCAATTAGGCCATCATGCCATACCCTATCAAAGGCCTTTGAGATGTTCAGGGAGCACAGCAACTACTTCCCCATATTTCTCAATGGCCTCACTCCAAATGTGAGTGGCGTACGTGAGAAGATCCCCAGTGGACCGATTTCGGCAGCAGCCGTATTGACGATCACTGCAGGTCATTGGCTTCAAGGTACGCCAGGAGCCTGTTATTGTTTGGCGAATGCGAACATCAGACATCGATGTCGTGCTGCCAGGTAAAGTATTAAGAACTATAGGGCCAATAAAATTTTACCATGTCATCGAGAGGATGATAATTATTTTATCTTCTTTTATTTTAATTAATTTTCTACCTTATCCCCTTAAAGCTGTAGTATGGAGTCTGCGCTGTAGTCCTGGTGACGAGCTTACGACCGCGCAACGTGCCGCGCTCTGTGTAGACGAGGGGACCGCCACCAACACGCATACGGTCCACAAGGGCGTGCACAAGCCGCGCCGCCCGCGCCGGCACCGCCTGGAGCCGCCGCAGCGCATGCTTCAAACCCACAGATTCGCTGACCGTGCTCGACAGGCGCCGCCATGCCCCTGTCACCTGATGATAAATCATTTAATAATAAAACCACATAACATCATCGCTCACTATATCAAATTGCATTTATCCATTAGCCGCAAGAAATGCAGCAGAGAAATAACTCAGTAGCAACCCGGAATCAAAATCCGTACCCGGTTGATTCCATTAAAGACGTTTCTAATATTCATGGAATTCGATTGTTTAAGTCATAACTAATAAAATTGGTTAACCACCAGCTCTACTGGTTACTTAATACCCTACATGCAGGGTGAGATGTTTGGGCAGGACAGTGCTACTTAATCCTCAACAGTTCCTTAAGGCAACTACATATAATGTGCCTGACCATATTTGTAATCAAGTTAAAGACTTTTAAAGGTCGTGCAGCAGATGTCTGTTCATTAAAATGACAACTTTTAAACAAGATTCCATGAAATAACTATAATTTAAACAATTTTCACACCGCTGTTAACCGCGAAATTATTAACCAAATGTTAGCAAGGTTTAAGTGCTTGCTGTGATTATTTACACCCCACATGCTCCACCCACGGACCTCACGCAGGCCTCGCAGAATGACCGTCGTTCAGACACGCAATGCAATGTGTAGATAATAAAATATCATGCCAGAAGTTATGCAACTGATTAAGTGATAAAAATTAACACAGTCTTCCGAGATTTTTAATAACCTCTAGCTGAACATCGACAAAATAATTATAGCCCACATTTTTTGTCTGTGTTCGCCAATAACGGTGAAAGTAATGCAGGAGTTCCCTAATGGAGTAATCAAAACGTGAACATGAAAATAATCATCTTTATATAAATCTTCAGAGATTTGGATTCACTTCAACGCAATTGTTTAACGCATGTTTTTCTAGTGATTAGGCAGTATTAGGTAAGTATGTATTATGCATAAAATGACATTGAAATGTGTGGCATTGACACTAGTCAGATGAGCTAATAACTATCGCTCGAAAACTGGTAGTAGACTTTGCTAATCGTAGCCTTTGATATGACGGTCTTTATTACTATAGTATGAAATAATTCATAAATGCTAACCTCTTACCTCCCCCAGCCTGTTAAAGCGATCCCTATTATAGTCTATGTATATTTTTCCTTCGAATTTAAACTGCGTGTCGTCGTTCGTCACTGCCATTATCCTAATTTTAACCTGATTTTGTTATTTGCCTTTCTCCCTGGTCACGAAGACGACCACGGAAGAGAGTAGGTGGTCTTTGACAGTAATCGCGGAACCATTCTTGGTAAGGAAGTGGAAACTCATTTCCTTATCTTCCTACTTTCCCTTTGGATCGAGCGCCATCACCCGTCAGTCCGCCAGTATTAGTTGGTTAGTTGTGTGTTGTGTGTTGTTAACAACTAACCAACTAATACTGGCAGACTGTAAAAATCTTGTCATTACTATGTAAATTAAATTAAAAATTAAAAAATAAAACAGCTGTTCCATACGGGAACCGATCACTTTTCCGAATTCTTTTTGTCCGAATTTCACTTTACCGAAAACTATTGACCGACGTCTTTTTTGCTATAAGCATTATTTGACATATTTTTAGATCATCGAAGTATCATGTGCCATAGGTATTATTTTACCGAACTATGTTTCTCCGATTTACAAAATAACTTTTTCCTATTGACCGAAGTCTCTTTCGAACTATTTTCATTTGCCAAATGATTTATTTGCCATATTTTTAACAACATTTTACGGAATATTATTGGATCACAAATATATAGCTGGTTACTTGGTAGCATTTTCAACATTAAATTAAAATAGTGTCATAAAAAGTCAATATGTTACAAAATTTAGTGACAGAAACGAATCGCTGCAAAACCGACGTCACGCAGTCTTGTCTGCCCTACAGCTAGAGTGTAATTTAAGAACGCGTAGGCGCGGAGGGGTGGGGCGGCCTGCGAGCTGAAGAGCAGGCGGTTTGAAGGCTCGCCGCCGCGGCTGAGGCTTTCGCCGGCCAGCAAACCGAAGCTGCGGTGGTGAGCGTTAAAGCCATCTGCGACGATAAGCTCGCGTGGGGCCGCCCAGACCCCGCAGCGCCGGAGCTGTGACAGAAACAATGCTTGTGCATGTTGCATGCCTGCTTGCATGTTTCATGCTTGTTTGCATGCTGCATGTCTGTTTGTATGCTGCATGCCTGCTTGCATGCTGCATGCTTGAAGCAAGAATCTTTGTTTGCAAGCTTCTTACTGGGACCACCTGTTTTATTAAGTGCCATTACATTTAAATAATTAATGAAACAAAATAGTAGGAAACTAATCTGAAATTAGCTCTCTATAACGCCATTGTAATAAATTGTCTTTAATTTTCAGAAGTTTTTGATTTCTCGTTTCTTTAACGACGTATTTTTTTTTGCTGGTGGAGTACCGGTTATCTTAGACTTAATATCAGACATATTTACTTCTAGGCGTTTGGTGAAATATGGTAATTTAAATAGTGGTATAACGAATGTTCGAACAATAATGTTATTTCGGCTAAGTGTAACTTCAGTAAAAAGTTTTTCGACCAAATGAAACGTCGGTGCAACGAAAAAAAGCGAATTGGTAATAGGTCAACTGATACAGTGGCAGACGTGACTTCGATGAAGTAAAAATATACGAAACGAGAAAAGTTGAAAAGTTTTAGGTGAAATGAAATTCGGTCAAATATTTTTCGACCTTATGATAGGTAACCGTTCCATACAGAAGCAATAGGTACTCGGCCAAAATGTATGGAACAGCTGGTTTTTTTCTTCGCGCTGTTGGAGTTGGCTCCATAATGAAAGTTGTACAGGTTCGTGGTTTGAGTCACTCCTCAAAAATTAAAAGTTTTTTTGAAATTTTTTTTTTTGAAGTCGGTTAAATATGAGATGAGCACTCTGGTCGTGGGGCTCAAAAATTAAAGTTATCGCCGTTTGCGGTATTCTGCAGCCGCATTAGCCCACATTACGTGTAGGGGAGGTACCCGAAAAAATATTTCAGATGTTATTTTATCATTTTGTCGGTGCGATTAATATGTCAAACTGTCAAAAACCGACCCACCACACCAACCAAACCTATGTCGGCGCATTGCAGCGCTTTTCGTTTCATAATGTAGACACACATATGCTTTTTACCTACTTTACATAGTGAACTACAAATTAATCTATTGTTAATTTATTTATTTATTAAAACTTTATGCACAAAATTTACATAAACATTGTACAAAGGCGGACTTAATGCCTTGGGCATTTTCCACCAGTCTACCTTAGGGTAATGCAGAGACAAAATGTGGCAGGTGCAAAGGAAAACCACAAGAATAAAATATACTAATAAATACATATAAACATACATATAAAAAAAATATAAAAAGTAGAGAGAGCTAAAAATACATCGATGGAGATGATGATGATGTAATTGTATTTAACCACCATACCTATGTACATATTGCTATAATATTGTATTCATAAATGATGTGTGAATGAAAGATGGCAAGAATGACAGATTGACCAGATAGCGCATCGGCCTCTAACCACGCTCCAAATACGCATCAACTTTAGGTAGGTAACGGATTTAACTTGTCTAAGATTATGTCCACATTTCGACATTACTAAAATGTTAAGGTAGTTAATGTTTTATTGCAAGAAAAGATGATTTCATTATGATGGAGAGATACTTAGCCGAATATTTCGTAATGTAACCTTCGATGCAGTAGAATAATATTGTAGCCTTCAAACCTTTATACTTAAAAAGAAAAACATTAAACCTGGCAACACTATTGTACCAATAAGGGCGGGTTGTTTCAAACAGTCGGTTAACGTTACATACGGACGGTTAATAAGTTATTATTACGTGCGATGTTAAACGTACGTTAATTGTAACGGGTTGTTTTATGACATAAAAATCCGTCAGTTAAAGTTATTCAAAAAGAGATTCCATAATATTTTGATGTTTGAAGCAGCTGTTTGACAACACATAATTACGATGACTGGTCGGTTATGGTAATAGTAACTTTTTGACGTATGATTTTGTGAAACAACCCATTTTTTTGATTTGACGATAGTTAGCGCCATTTTCGACTATTACCGGTCAGTAATGGTTAGTTGAAGCAACCCGCCCTAAGCACACGAACATAATTTGGTCTGCGATTTGTACAAATTAAAGTAGCCGAGACTTAACTTGTTGATGTTTTGTACACTAACATAACATAACATCAAGCCGAGGCTCAACCTATTGCGCAATACTCGAATTTTAAAATTGTATGAACGCTTCATTGAAGATCTCTAAGACTATAATTATGCGCAATGCTTAATCAAAAGATGGCCTCTAAATATATACATACTGTTAGGCAACACAGACGGGTTTCGTTAACTGCCTTCTTCAATAATAGCAACTATCAATCAAGATAAGTGCACGATGACATTTTCACAATTTATTTACACAGGTATGTCATTACCAGATTGTATGTTTTTTTATTTAACAAACGCAGCGACCACGACATACACCTAACAACAACTCGTCATCTTTTTGTCCTTGTCCCATGTTACGACGGACGGAACACAACATTAGGACAACATTAGGACGGAATGGCAGAACAAAACGTTTTTCGCAGACCCCAATCTGCGAAAAACGTTTTGTTCTGCCATTCCGTCCTGTCAACCGCCATAATATCGCTGTCTCCCTTCTCTTTCACACGATTCATCTTATCTTCTTAAAAAGAAGACAACTCATCATGTCAACCTTTAGACGCCCACTGCTGGGCATCTAGGTCTCCTCCAAGGGGGTTTCAGCTGTAATCACCATGCTTGGCCGAAGCATGTTAGCGATCGCAGTAGATGATATGGTACCCAGATACTGCCCATCCCTCTGTCGCCTTCTACGACAGACACGGATAGAAATTGGGTGGTGCTATTCGCGGCTGGCACCACACGGCATAGAAGAAGACAACTACCTATTATAATTAAATAACATGACACAGACACTGAACTGAACTAGGTGCAGCTAGCGCCTCGAACATGCTGACAGACTTGGGTTCAGTTCAGTAGCTACACTGATTAGCTGCTGTTTGAAAACCTTTGATCCCGTAGACACTAGGTGTTGACCTGAGAGCCATGCACGAGCGAGCGGAGTAAACTTAATGTAGGTACTATCGTGGACACACCCGCCTGACCACCACTAAGTTCATTTTTGCTTGCACTCAAAAGATGAAAGCGCTCTCTACCCCGCCCCGTTGACTTCGCAGGCGCCAATTTTTTTAACTGAGCAGGCGGGAAAGTCCGCGATAATACAGTCACCAAAAGATAAGATAAGTATCCATATCGTTGGAAATAGTTGAAGTTTACTTAGAAACTGGTAGATTTTTTTGAATCGATCGATAATAAAAAATCCGTATGGTACATATTAAATGTATTTAGTTTGAAGACTTTATAGGTGATAACAATTTACTAATAAATAAATTTAAACTAAAACTATAGTCGTATTTCCAATTCGAAAATCGATTTGAAGCAAAATCTGGCTGTACACGTTGTACTTGATACAACTTTTTGTATCAGGTGATTTGTGTACTTATGTGACAATGAAGACGTGGACGTATATGGATAAGTCATTGAGATAGAGTACCTATTTAAGTCAATGGCATGTTTATTTTTTCTACAAGGTTCCCAATAATTCTTATCTTACTTCAATATTTATTTGGTACTTATCTGAAGTCATTATTAAAATAAAACGCTGCCCCTTGAACTCTTTGAAGTTATCAATTCCAAATAAATCATGTCGTGTCGAAATCCACGGATTGAGCTCTACTCGTCGTTTATTGGTAAAAAGAAAATAGGATTTTTATAACTAAATGACGCCGTAAACTAATATGTAGGTACCATTTAGTCCACTTAGTAGAACCCATAGTAGGAGCGTCTACGCTACACGATATCTCATGCAAACTTGTAACTTCATAGAACAATGGAGAGCCTTTACCTTTATGTTTTAGGAAGCGTCTTGATATATTTGACTTATGCAAAACATAGTCAAATTATTAGTACGTTTTTTATCCATTACATGTGCAATTTCGGTTTTAATTCTTTGTTTAATGAACTTTTATTTGATTAAATTGATATCATGTGTTTTATAAATTACATTCATGATGCATGATGTGTAAATTGATATCATGGGGAAGAAAATATTTGAAATCACCAGAGTTACCACTTTATGAAACAAACAGACGATCCTCGGTAGAAAATAATAACTAAAATATTTTGTAAAGTGCTTCCCTAGGCTTGTAACAAACATTTCTAACCATCACACATAGTACCTAATTCATTAGTACGTGTTAGACTTGCATGAATAAGTAATCTATACTAATATTATAAAGCTGAAGAGTTTGTTTGTTTGTTTGGTTAAACGCGCTAATCTACTGGTTCGAATTGAAAAATTATTTTTGTGTTGGATAGTCCATTTATCGAGGAGGGCTATATAATAGGCCCATGCGAAGCCGGGTCGGGTCGCTAATATTTTAATATAAATGGAAATTAATTTAGATACATATGCAAAAAAGTGTCAAAGCGATTTAAAGTATTCCATGTAAAACTAAAAAGTGTAATTCAAAATGTTTTTTTTTTTCAAATATAAAATTTCTCTGTAAATAATGAACCGATCATTCATTTCTAAGGTTTTGTACTTGTCAGTTATGAGATACTGTACAGCATCGCGCTCTTAAATCACAAAAGTCAATTACATAATTTGTGTACGTAGAATTATCTGAGTTATGTAATTTGGAATCAGTTGCTCGCGAGCTGAGTAAGACGAAGAATATTCAATTAGTTATAATCTGCTAACTCATTGCCTGCGACTTCGTTCGCGTAATTTCGTATCTTGCTTTCCCCGCATGCTGCCAACCCCAGATAAAACTGTTGTTTTGGTTAAGTAATGATTACGGCCTGCTTTTTTCCAAAATTAACCCTTAACTGGGTGAGTCTAATTAATTTTTTTGATTAATTTTATAATTGACAGAAAATCTTTAAATCTAAAAACGGAAACGTACCAAATGATTTTCAAAACACAGAGTTTAAATGCAAACAGAAATATGATAATATTCCTTAGATCCACGGTCCGTATGTTTTAACATGACGTCCATTAAATAACATTGGAATGGACGTGCTGTTTGAGTCACTCAGATATCGATCTTCACCTCGTCCAATGCCGGATGTAGTTTTTAAGTGACTATATTTGCAGCGTTACTTTGGCAATAGCGAATATTGACCGACCCACATTTTCAATTCCGATTATCTAAAAATGCCACAGCTCTACACTGGCACACACTAGTACAAGTTAATTTTAAGGGCACCGGTCACCGAAGTGGTAAAGAAAAAAGCAAGAAAGTTAGTGAAGTCATGATATCATACACCTATCTTGTAAAAAGCACGACTGTGTGAAAGGTAAAGTAACACAACAGCGCGGCTATGACCGCACTCTACCTAATTGATGAGAAGGACAAGTTAAGTGGCAGCTCAATGACTTTTAGTAAACATTAGCAATGTGTTACAATAGTAAAGCGACCACAATACATGAAAAAAAATGTCAACTGAGTTGGTGTGTGCAGCAAAGAGATGGTTCTGTCTTTTTTGTCTTTTAAAATGCCCCATATAAGGATTTTCTTCTGGCATCGAGGGTAACGTATCCGTACAAACATAATAAACTCACATACATAAACAACTATTAACTTCTTTATTGCAATCACCTGAGTGGAATGCACGCAGTAGTACAGAAAACTCAAGAACACATTATGATGAAGTGTGTATTGCGGCTAATCTATTTTGAAATTGTCAGACAAACTTTAAATGATACTTAGAAGCTAATGGTATCCGGGTAAGATATATTAGTTTTCGATCTTAAGCATACTTGCTTAGTACAATTATGTAGGTACTCAAATTATGAAACAAAAGGCAGATAGACCGCGCGGAACACTGCGAGTAAAGCCACCAAAGCAAATACAAATTCAAAAGCGAATACCTACAATCTTGTGATTGTATTCGCTTTTGAATTTCTATCTGTATTTGTTATTTTTAACGATGCAGCGTATCGTGCTGTACTGACTCGTGTCTTGTCACGATGCGCGATAGTAGGTAGGTAGGCTTTTGAATTTGTATTTGCTTTTTCGACTTCACTCTCAGAGTTTCGTGGGGTCTGTCTGCCTTTTTTTTCATAATCTGAGTGTAGCTATATATTTCTATCTCGCAATAACTATGTAGGTGTTCGAACGTTTGAGGAGGTGAGGTTAAGATGAGCATATTACTCTAGATAGTCCATTTTGCGGGTAGGAAATGGATTTTATAAAATAATAACCATGAGGTCAAGTAGCGCGTTTATAGGTCGTTATTCTTTGGACGGTTTTAGTCGGCCTAAGCTAAAACATTTTGCCCCTGGCTGATGACCCTTTTTACTGTTGATTGGTTAATTGTCTATGGCAAGTAAAGCCGTCAGTAATTAAATACAGGATATTTACTAACAGAGCTTGATTGTCGTCGGTATCCTTGGAGTGTGTTTGTTAATTCAATGTTTTACCCCTCTTTACGAATTCCTTTAAAACAGTGAAGCTTGACAGAACGTAAGGTTATTTTACCCGTTAAAGTAAAATACATTAATAATTCCTGTCGTGAATGGCTGAATGGTAAAGATGCCGTACCCCAAGCTTTAGAACAATACTATTACTATTACACTCGCACAGTGACGGAAGACGTTCAACAAAGCCTATTTTTTCTGAATCGCCATGTACCATACATGGGGATTGCTTGCTATGTACTGAAATGGTTGTATGCCAATGCACACTGGCCGAAAATAAGTTTGGCAAAATAGCGGGCGCGCCGTAGCCTTACGTACTTTGTGCCAATAAGTATTAGTTTTATCCAAACATTATCTAAAAGGAATTTAAATTCAAAGAATAGTTTTATATAATGAGCGCAATTGTGCTAAGCACCTGTGATGAGCACGACAAGTGAATATAATAAAATAAGCCAGCCTGTGTAACAATCTAGTGTAATTTGGAGCCCCCACACGTCCGGTACCATGACACAGTATAAATATTAGTATTACCGCACAGTAGCGATACGCTCCGCCTCCCTCTGAAACGGTTCCTCACCTGTCCCCGCGTCGAACGACTGCTCTAGGAACTGCGTTTTTTTCGAGCGGCGTGTAGACACGCACCATACGCACGTAGGTATCTATACTGTCTGTTTTAGTAGTAGTGTAGGCAATTATATCGTTTCGTTTCCATGGAGTGTCGTGGGTGTGACCATGATCTCTAGTAGAGTGATCACCTATAGATACCGAAGTGCGCATTTCCCACAGGTTCCAATCATGCGATGGCAAACAATTGACTAACAAAGGTTAACAATTCAAATAGACGGTGATGCCCGAGTTACATCATAATGTGAAGTGCATAATGTGGACCGTCTGAATGCGACACGCTCCGCGTTGCTTCACTTTATTTGACTGTTTGGTACATTCCCAGGATGATAGCTCAACGCACTGTTGTAACTTCACGTGCCCAGTTTGAAAAATACCACTTTTCTATTGCAGAGCAAGGTTGAACACGTCGTGTAAACGGCAACGCAACTTTTGTGGGAGATTAATAAGATGAGACTTGTGTTGTAACAAGCATTTCAAAGTGTTGAAAGGGCTATTCCAAAACCAACTCCGTGACACGGCCGGTCTCTTATGAAAATGAGACAATTAGATTCAATTTTGTATGTACAGTCAGCAAAGGAGATAAGTATCCATGTCGTCGGGAATAGTTGAAGATTTCTTAGAAACCAATGGGGGCTTTCAAATGAAATTTTATTAAATCATTGAACTGTTTATTCTCTATTAATTGTATTTTATTTTATTCATAACCACCTATCGGTTTCTTAGTAAACTTCAACTGTTTCCGGCGACATGGATACTTATCGCCTTTGGTGACCGTACCTATGTTCCTTTCGAATGAGATTGCAATAACTATTTCATACTTTAATATAGTAATTGTGTGCCCGCTGGCAAGGCATTGAGGTGTCATCGCAGAATTTGAAACGGAGTGTCTGCAGCGGTGTAACACACTTGCCAATAACCCAATTCATTCTTATGAATACCATAAAGCTTGTTGACTAACAATATGTAATTGTTTTTAAGTGAAATGTAACAACACAAGTGCTATTAGGTACAGTTTTATATTGATCAATTACATCACAATGAAACACACACGAACAACAATTTTACAGATTGGACATTAATACATATACTTCAAATACCTACATGCAATTTGTTAGCACGCATTGGAAGTTTTAAAAAGTTTTATTACGTAAAAAATAAATTAATTAACAGGATGCTAAATTACATAAGTAGGAATGTTGAAATAATTTTACTTGAGGAACGATTCCTTGGGCAATAAAAATACTGTAGGACTGTACCGACAGCGTGCTCCAGTCTCCAGTGCTACATACAAAAGTAGTCTAATATAATATGCGAGTAAGTATGACACTCGATAAAATTTTGTAAATAAATAGGATAAGAGTAGGTACTAATATCTGTACATGTGGTTAGCCTGTTTCCCGTCAAATGATATCCGTGCAAGTTAGAATATACGCGGAAACCTGATCAGACAAAAACGGACAGACAAACAGGCGGTAAACGAAATGATTCAGTAGGAATCCATATTTATTGTTTAAGGTAGGTACGGCACCCTAATAAAAATACAACTTTTTAAGTAAGTTAATAATTGAAATTAATATTGTATGTAAATATATATTGTATTATATTATATATATTGTATTGTATTGTTAATATTGTATTGTTCTATTTATAATTGTAAAACTATTGGTTATCATACATTTTCAAAAATATAAATCCATTACCTTCATGGAGTTGAGGCTGGTGGCGGCGTTGGAGACGACATCTCCCAGGGTTGCGGGTGGTAGAGCGTCGCTGCGCACCACGAGCGCGCACGCGCACAGCAGCACGGCGCGCCACCACCGCACGTGCATCTTCACAACCCTTCTGATACACTGTCACTGTTATCACCAACACTTGATACTGGTCACTCCATCCACTGCCTATCGAGGCATTGTTTGTCTCTTTATAACTTGTTTGTAGCTTCTATTTTTGGGTGTACACTGTGCAATATATCGGCTGAAGGAATTTCGATGTGTCTGCTGGAGGGTTAGGCAAATGTGTAAAATATCATACCTATATTACATGGTGTGCCCATTTAAAATCTTTTTTAGTAGTATAACTACGTATTATCTTTGTCTATATTTCACGAGTGTAATAGATTTTTTAATAAGAGAGAAAGGAAAATAATTTTATTAATTTTAAATTTTATCCTTGTCCTGCGGCCAGTTAAGTTTGGTACATACCTAGTGAGCAACACTTTAAGAATAAATAAATAAAAACTTTTATTTGACACTTTAACTTAATTAAATTTTACACCCCTTTGTATAAATATTGAAAGGTTTAAAAACCAATCATTATGATTACTAGAAGAATATTTATGTGCAATATTAATTTATCCAAGAATACCTACTTATATTTTTATATTAATATGCATAAACTATGCAAGGTTATGAAGCTTTGATCTCATCGAACACAACGATAACTCAAACACAACAAAAGTACCTAATTAATTGATCTTGAATTATTTATTTCACACCATTACGAAACGAACTGCAAAAAAACAAAACAAAGATTATGAAATGATAGTCCAATGATTTGCTGCTTCAATAAATGTGGCTGAGGTAACTTTTGGCAAATTGTCTGAAATTAGTTCTATAGATGTTGACACTTAAGTGGACTAAGAACCATTGATTTAGGTTTGTTATTATAATTGGTCAATATTATAAAAATTGCAGCTGCTGTTTGGTGATTTTATCATCTGCCTAGCTTTTTCCCAAATATGTTTGTGTCGGTTTCTAGTCTAACTGGATACATCGATCTAAATATCTATGTTTTACAAGAAGCGACTGCTTATCTGACCTCCATAACCCAGCTACTGGGTAACACGACCCCCTTGGCAGGACTGGTTGTCAGATTTTACCCATAACGACTGTCAAAGATCTATGAATGACAGCTGGAAGTGCTGGAACCAACAGCTTTACGTGTTTTCCGAGGAAATGTATGGTCGCAATTCCACGGACATACGGCACTTCGAGAAAGCAAATCTGCTTATTAGCTATCAAGTGCTGTATATATGTGTTCGAGCGTCATGCAACTATAGGAAGCTCAGTATCTCTACACAGCGTATTTAATCTCAAATTCAAGCTGCATGCTTCACTACTTGCACCAGAATCGACTCGGGCCTCGTTTGGTGGCATGCGCAGGCGCGCCGAGCCGAGCGCGACGCTCTCGATATTATTCAACTTACACTTTCACTCGCAACTGCCTATGTTTGTACGATGTACTTCTTGGTGGTGACAGTTCAATACCAATTATACTACGTACAAAGACGTAAAAAAAAAATCAAGGGCGTGTGTTGATTGATATGGCTGAAGCAGATGGTTATGGAGCACTAGAAACCAACAGTCAGCGATTACTGTTAAATATTTTGTCCTACGATGTAACGAACGAATATTACCTAACAATTACCAATTAAACAAAAAATAGACCTTTTCGTCCTAGAAAAGACATCAACGACATCGAGTGCTATTTTATTTTGTTATATTATTATTTTTTATACTATTTTTATGGCATGGCTTTCATATTATAATTATAGGTAATAACACAAGTTTATAATATTGTTTCCTGTTATTTACTTTATAATCATCAATTAAGAATTCATATACCTAAACATTTAATATGATAGGTAGGTATCTTACCCACAATATACTATTTTTGAACTATTATAGTATTTTAAGTTACTCCAATCCCTATTTAAATATAATTATTGTGACACCTGTTAACAATAATATAATTCAAATGAGCTACAGCAATGTGTCATCACTTTTGAAAGGCTAGTAACAATTTCATCACTAAGTAAATACTCATCCTTCTGTAACAGATGCCTTTCACGCCGAATAAAATATATCTACAACTAAGTACCTAATTAAAATTAATAATCCTCGTTTTCACTTTACACTAGGAGACACCTAAATATAATGCCT
This sequence comes from Charanyca ferruginea, assembly GCA_947361185.1. Lineage (NCBI taxonomy): Eukaryota > Metazoa > Arthropoda > Insecta > Lepidoptera > Noctuidae > Charanyca > Charanyca ferruginea. The sequence continues at coordinate 14,062,859 of OX376076.1, forward strand.
TGATATTCTTGCACTTTTAGATTTTCAACTCTCGGCACTGCAGTCAAGCGTTGAGAATCCAACAGTACGCTTCTCTTTATACTTAGTCAAAATAGGCATACGTCCTAATGGAATGTATATACATTTGAGCGCCTTACAAACTCGTACGCCATAAACAGTAATCCATATAAATAATAATAAATATAATAGAAACATGAAACTATAAGTAAAAACGATTGGCCTTAATTATTTTTTTGTATCTATTATTCTCTTATTATAGTTGCAAGATTTCCAAATAAAATAAAAAAAATTGAGAGTCTATATTTATTATTTCAAAAGCAGTTCCATCGCCAGAAAAAAATTATGAATCCTTTATACCTACGAGATGTTGTGCGGAGTGAAGGCGGAATTGGCTGTGTTTTTTTGTTATGATCTACATTATTGTCGGGGTATATATAGTACCTAATTTAACATTCTATAATGTGATTCTGAATAGAACATTACAGTCCTCAATATTTCTACTTCCGGAAACTATTGAATAGTGACTATAGTTGTGGTATTTATAACACTTTTCAATTGTCCTCGACTATACCCTGTTCACAACAAGATTAGACCTTTACACAAACCTTTTTTACAGTCCGTTCAACCGATTTTGACTTGTATTGCGTTGGTAGCATGACAAATGGCAACTGCAATAAACAGTTGTTATTGTAACCACTTTTTTGCCTCTAATGTCATCCTTAAGCCTACGGAATAGAAGTCAAAATCGGTTGAAGGGACTGTAAAAAAGGTTTGTGTTTATGTCTAATCTTATTGTGAACAGGGCAATTCACACATAGGTTAGAAGCTGTAGTAGAATAAGAACTACGTCTTTAGTTATGTGCCGAAGCGGGTTTCTTCATCAATATTTTCCTTGGTGGGTTGTATGGGGGGCTAAAATGATTATTTTAGCGTCACCACCGCTAAGAACAGATAAATTACTTAGATAAACAAAACAAATCTGTTCTGCAGCATTAGGTATGTTATTTCAAAATTTGTTAACTTTGACTAGTATAAAGTTAAGTAGATAATGTTATATCATAAGCTCCTAGTACCTATTATTATCATAATATAATAATAATCTGATACGGCCTGCACCGACTTGCGTGCTTAGCAGCGAGTTCGTGCCGCAGTTGAGACTATGCTTTCCTGCGATAAGCGTGCGTAACGCTGTGATAGTATCATAATTGTACCTCCCACACTATCTAACAATCATATAGTTCCTGGTTAATAAACTAGTCATAATGTGCTTCAGATATTGTTAACATGTTAGTTGGATGAAGCATTTTACTGACCATAAACAGAGTTTCTATAACGAGACTATTCCGGAAATAACTACAACGTTATGTCAGCGACACGTAAGCTATACAGGTACGTGCCTGGTTATCATCTAATTACATGATCAAAACCGGATAAATGCGAGAAGAACTCGCACCATGAGCATTTCGTGTCTGCTCCCGGCTTTTGTTTTCAAAGCCCGCCTCACATTTTCCAAACCACTGGAACTTCTGAAAGTCAGAATCATCAGTAGCGACCACTAAAACGCCGAGGCAATGAGGAGTCTCGGAGAAACATTACAACTGTCTTGGATTCCTCCCGCAATGAAATAAATCAGAAAAAAGAACTGGGAACAGAAGTAAGAAAAACATATTTTGCACTTTCTGCGCCCGGTTGCCAGTGGTTGCACGTGATACCTTTACATTTCGGAATAGCGGACAAAAACCTTAATGGAAAATAAATTCACCTAGACATGGTTCTACATCAATACATATACATAGTAGAAATGTACGTGTATAATCGTAAAAAATAATATATTTAGGTAATATACTTTACTGTAAATTAAAGAATTTCGTTTTTTTTCTTTTCCTTGTGCTGTGAGACCATGCTTCTTGCCTTACATGATTCAAGGTCAACGGGAACTTTTTGATTTCTTCAAGAGTTTAGACACTCGGCATGCAGTTACTCGTACTATGTATGCGGCTTAAACGGTCGTATTTTTTGGATTGCGTTAATTTAGAAGTTTGTTTTTTTATAACTCCCAAAGGACCGTAGACTAAATAAGTATTGATATTAATTTCCCTCAAAGCGTTTATGATAAAAAAGAGCATTGGTAGACAGATAAGCAGAGAGATGGACAACGAAGTAATTCTTGAAGTTTCTTTTTTCCTTTAAAGGCACGGAACCGGACAAGTGCGAGTCGGACTCGCCCACCGAGGGTTCTGTACTTCTATACTTATCAATACCTATTATCCATACTTTAATCTACTTAATATTAGATGCGTTTTTTGCGACATAAACGGCCGTATCTTTTTTTCACGATGACATAAGAGTATGATAAGAGGGTTGATCTTTTTACAGCATCAAGGGACCGTAGTCGCGCGATAAAGGGTCTTGACAGACAGACGGACACCAAATTGATCCTATAAGGGTTCCGTTTTTTCCTTTTGAGGTACGGAACCCTAAAAATGCTCTTATTGTTCAGCTTCCTATGTTAATCTTCTCGACATAGTATAAAACAAGGCTTTGTTTTTTTAGATCTTTTAAACTACGCAACGAATTTTACGGATTATAATTATGCGGTTTTCATCAATAGATAGAGTGATTCAAGAGTAAGGATTATGCGAATAGTTTAATATTGTTATATGTTAATTTGATGAATTTATGACCACCATTGTTCTAGATGTCGGTATCTACATAATCTACATTGCACCTATGCGAAGCCGGGGCGGTAATATGATATATTACTGTTTTTTATTAGTTTAATCAGCTAATTATCCTATTATAGAGTCATTCATCGATTACGATAGTAGATAGGTAAATTTTGGATAGTTCTTCTAAATATGGATCGGCTGGGTAGTACGTAAAGAACATGTGGCATAGGAGATGCTGCTCTGCAGTGCAATTCTGTAAGAATTCACTAGTTAAATAGGAACGAAATAATAGTTCGCTTCACCTATGTTGTCACTTCGTGGTGCTAGCATAGTTTTTATCCAGACTACCTAAAACAGTTTTCACTGCGGAATCAGTAGTGAGAACTGGAGTGAGTTCTTACAGAATAACATAGCTGGTCTCCCTGTTTAACAGATTACTTTAAACACTTAGTATTTTTTTTTAATTTTTGATATGTACTGTTATTTTAGACAGATAAAAAACGTAGGTATCATGCATAGCAGATAATTAAAAAACATTAAAAAAACAATGAGATAAAAACTGACGTTTTGATTTAACCGTTATGTTTTGGCGGATATGTTATTTCCTGTAAAGGATATATATTCTAATATTGAATTGTGCAATGTACCTACCTAAAACATTTAAAATAAACCGAAAACCATACTATTAGGTTTCTACCTTTTATTTCTATAGCATTAGAAACACGCTTTGCCGTCAAAACAACTTTAACAGAAGTTAAGTTTCAACCATGTCGGGCCAATATTATGTCGACCTTTAACTTTTACTACTTATTCTCCAATTTTGATTGGCTGTGTTTTGGTACTGTCTGAATAGATTTATTTACAATAACTAATACATTTAAAAGAAGAGATTTGGGACTCTGCTCGCTTCGAGGAATAGTTATCAAGTGCTAGACTTGTAAAGTAGACAGGTACCTCTAGTGTTTGGTATTAATTAGAGGTGCTTTGCATTCGAGCAGAGTCACGGATACAGCTACTTACACCATAAATGATTTAATGTGTAGCTACCTTAGGCAGTAACATCCAATAACCATACCTAAATACAGTGTTGTCAAGGGAACAAATCATAATTAGTAACATAGAGCCTAGGTAGATACCAAACAAAACAATGTGATTACTTAATATTAATCACCCAAATATGCTTACTCAGAAGCGGCAGTTACGCTCAAACAGTTGCACTGGGACACAGAATTTATTGCTTTACTAATTTTATTTATACGAAATAGTAGGTTACAGTGTGTTGTTAAAATTTCGTCAATAGATTCGACGGAGTTGTATGCACGCGCGCGGGTCTCAGGTACGTTCACTTCACTGGTCGTGCCACCGCCGCCGTCGTAACAGGCCTGAGAAATGTTACCCAACACCCGCCACCACTGGTAAACATATCCGAGGATCTACGTTATCCAATATACATTTTTGGTCACTGTTTTAGCAAGTAGGCCATGTAGTGAGGCAGGTATAATTTTGTATGTGAAGCTCCTAGTAATATTCGTAAGGATAACTTCTCCACACATTTTAAAGGAAAATTGTAGTGCAATTGAATAATCAAGATATTTTTTTAACTTTTACAAGAGATGAGTTATTTAAACAAGTTATTACAACCTACATCATAACGGAAATACAAATTGAGTAGCAATGATTTCAGAAGGTAGGATACGCCCATTAGAACATTTTAAACAAACGTTCATGGATCAAGCAAAAGTAGCGACATCTGTCAAAACTTATACAATGTCGACTAGGGCCCGTACTATTACCATAACCGTCCAGTCATCGTAATTTAGAGTTGTCAAACAGCTACTTCAAACATCAATATATTATGGAATCTCTTTTTGAATAACTTTAACTGACGGATTTTTATGTCATGAAACAACCCGTTACATTTAACGTACGTTAAACATCGCACGTCATAGTAACTTTTTAACCGTCCGTATGTAACGTTAACCGACTGTTTGAAACTACCCGCCCTAAGTCGCGTTGCCCGTTGGCCCTAAACTGTCATTTATATAGCCAACGCGCTGGTGCCATTTGGTCGTGCGGTTGGCGTGGTCCTTACGCAGTAATTGTATATGTCAATGTTGAGTAGAGACCAAGTTGCTAAAGCGGCGGCCCTAGGGCGGTGCGAGCGGTGCGGTCGCACCGAGCACCGTAATTTAGGGGCGCCGAAATCAACAGAAAAGGCGCCGAGTAGTCTTAGACATGGTGGTGACCCACAATCGATCAGGCGTGTAAGTATATCACTGGCAAGCGCTAAATATCTAGGTAACTGGTGGGGAAAATGTGACATCTGAGAATCGAAATCCATTATTAAAAAAATGTTATCAATCATCAGAGCCATTTAAAGTTCTCCGACTTATAAAACAAAAAAACTGGCAGGATTTTCTCCCGAATGTGTGGACAGCGATTCGTAAGTGTCGCTAAAGCAGAAAGAAGTTTCAATAAATCAAAACTTATAAAAACTTACTGATACTCACATTCTACTGTGTCAAGAAAGATTATGGAGTTTTGTTTATCTAAGAAGCTAAATTATTTCGACTTAAATAAAACAATTTGCAAGGTGCTGAGTTCGTCGCCCCTGGACCCATTTTGGTGGGCTGGAAAAGGGCGTTGTCCACTAAACTCAAACTCAAACTCAAAATCATTTATTTCAATTAAACCATTTACAGGTACTTTTGAATTGTCAGAGTCAGTCAATCAGAAAGTTGAAGCTAGTTGCTCGTTCCAAACAGTAGGTTTCTATGGAGAAGAACGAGCAAGGAACTCCATGAACACTCTTTTAAAATCAGTTAAATTTTACAAATTTAGGTTACATCATTCATGTTGAATCTAAGGGTACAATGTGAGAACAATGTAACACGTCTTGCATGTTAAAAGAGGTCTAGAGACAAATATAGTTATAATAACAATTCAAAACAAAATTTAAAATAACCGAGGCAGCTAAGAGATGACCAGTCCCAACCGACGGCGTCCGTTCACGAACATGACGCATGGATCGGCACCATTTAGCTCAACCATTTTGAAGGGAACCGAATGATCCAACACATGCGCCACCGGCAGCGAGACATTCAAGTGAGCATGACTCTCCCAACCGCCAGGGCATATTCAAGTCAATGAGAGGTATACCTCGTAAATGGTAGCTTTAAAGAACATAGTGCTCACATGTATGTGCTACGAAAAATTATATAATACTAACACATTGAGTTTATACAATGCAAAGATAATGTAGATCTACATCTTCAGCAGCTCCAAATTGTTACAAATGCTAATCAATTAATTTATTAACCATTATGACTGTGGAGCTGGACCAGCATCCAGCCAAGCATTTTTATCAATGATGTAATCACTCAATTTATATTATGCTCGGTTGCATAGTGTGCGTTTAATACAAGACTTAAATTTTGTCTCATTTAGTTGAACAATGTGGGGAGGTATTTTATTGTAACATTTTAAACAGTACCCCATGAAAGACGAATCTACTTTAGCCAGTCTGAAACCTGGTTGAACTAGTTGGTCCCTATTTCTAGTATTATAATTATGTCTGTCACCTCTTTTATCAAAAAGATGCAGATTTTTTCTAGCGTACATGATGTTTTCATAGATGTATTGACAAGGCACCATCATTATGTTAATTTCCTTAAACAGTTATCTTAGAGAATCACGCATACGCAGATTGTAAATGGCTCTGATGGCTCTTTTCTGCAGAATAAAAATAGAATCGATGTCTGCAGCTCGTCCCCACAATAAAATACCGTAAGACATTATACTATGAAAGTAACTAAAATAGACCAGTCTCGCGGTATCCACATCAGTAAATTGCCGGATCTTTCTGACAGCATATGCTGCCGAACTTAGCCCTCCTGCGAGAGATGTTAAATGAGGACCCCATTGTAGCCTTGAGTCGAGCGTCATTCCCAGAAAAACGGTTTTATCGACGAATTCCAGTTTCTCTTTATTCAATACTATGTCACACTCACTATTTTTAACATTTGGTAAAGCAAATCTGATGCGCTTAGTTTTTTTTCCATTTATAAATTGTTAGCCGTGAACCACTTTTGTACCTCAAGTAAGGCGTTATTTACGTTGTCAAGATTTTGACACACACATTTTGACATTTTATTTTAAAAATTAATGACGTGTCATCGGCAAATAACACCATTTGTGGTTGGTTTTTGAATAACCGGGGAAGATCATTAATATAAACTAAAAAGAGGAAAGGACCTAAAATTGAGCCTTGTAGAACTCCCATTTGTACTTTTAAACCATGTGAATTCACCCCGTTTATTTGAACTTGCTGCTGTCTATCATTTAAATAAGATTTCACTAAACTAAGCGCAAGTTTACCTTGCGCAAGCAGCAAGCATCTGATTAAGCATAATCTTTTCAAAAACCTTGCTGAAAGCCGGCAACACGGACACGGGTCTATAATTGTTAGTATCTTTACTATCCCCGGATTTGAAAAGAGGTATGACCTTACTAAATTTCATTAAATCTGGGAAAACACCTTGGTCTACGCACATATTAAATATTAAAGCCAAATAAGGTGCTATTGTTTCTATTATAGATGTACAAACTTTAATAGACATACCCCACAGATCTTCAGTAAATTTTATTTTGATTTGCCGAAAAGCTTTTAAAACGGTCATGGGGTCAATATGTTTAAATTGAAATGCTACCGGGCAGCCTGGTACGTTCGCTTTTAATAACGCAATTGAGTCGTCAGGTGAGGAATTCAAACCTTCCGTGGTTTTGATTGGTATGCTAGTAAAGAAATTTACAAATACACGAGCTACTTCTATGTTAGAGCTTACGGGACCATGTGATGTCTCCAATGTATATTCCGCGTTACGAACTTTTTTCATGCTAGTTTCGTTTTTTATAACTTTCCAAACTGTCTTTATTTTATCGTCTGCCGATTTGATCTTGTTACTAATCTATAGCGCTTTCGCTACCTTGCAAGTATTTCTAAAAGTTTTAGAATAAGTAGCAACATACTTGTTGAAAGTTTCCGTGTTAATATAAGGCTTAAGGCCATTCAGCTCAAACAGTCTTTCTCTACTTTTTCTAATACCCTTAGTTGCCCGGTCACTAAATATAAACTTAGGGCTAATATATTTCGCCTTTTTTTTCAAAATTTTATTGAATTCAGTTTCGACCACAGAAAATAAATCATTATACAATTGATTTGCATCGTTGTTATAGTGGTCCAGAGTACTTAACTTATTATTTAGAGTTTTAATAAATTTATTTAATTTACCAGTTGTTATTGGTCTAAATTGTATTTGCACTTTTGTCGTAGGCATTTTGAACATAAATGTTACCGTTTGACCGCTATGATCCGATGGTAAATAATTAACAATAGCTTTATCTACATAGTCGCAATCGCAAAAAATGTTATCGATGCAGGTAGCAGTAGTTGGAGTTACCCTAGTAGGCTCCATGAAAACATTCGACAAATTAAATGATTTAAAAAGGCTTAATAATCGACTACTATTCAAATTATTTTCTAAAACATTAATATTAAAATCACCACAAATAATTGCGGGTTTGCTACACGTTGCAAGTTTCGCTAATACATCTTCCATTACAGACTCAAATAAAGAATAGTTTTGGTAGGAAAGTTCGATGCAATGTTCAACCGATAGGCCAACTATGTCATTTCTTTCTTTATATTTTAAACAATCTTTTAATAAGATCAATGAGCCTCCACGCGACATAGCTTTGCGATTAAAACACCTGCCCACACTATAGTTTTCATAGTTAATTAGCATTTGGTAATCCTTTAACCAATGTTCAGTAAAACAAACAATGTCAAACATGGTTTTTTTTAAAAACATTTCAATTTCTAATAATTTGGATGAAATACCTTGAATATTTTGATGAAATAATTTCAAGGTATTCTGCTGTTTCTGCAACTTAACTTTATGAGAGCAAGAAGGTACCTTGTTGTTTGTAGGTACTATATGGTTATTGGTACCTTCTGTTGTCTTACAAACTAGTTTAAATTATTATCCGGAGTTTGACCACGGACTTCAATGATATCAGGTAGTGAGTTCCTACCACTTGTGCAACTCGCATCAATAGATGGCTGGTCCATAATGACACATGGATCCTCCTTCGTACAGTTTGTATAATTATGTAAAGCATAAGTGCTACAATCATTCTGGGTCACCACCTTATTATTAGTATTATTACTAATTGATGTGGAGCTAATAACACAAGACTTCGGCATACTACTTATGTCTGAGTTAATACTATAAGCTAATAGCCGCGCTATTTGATGTCTAAACCTAAAGGGCAGATACACAGTATCCCTAGTCGATTTTAATTTTCCAACAAAACTGTTGGTGTCAAAAAACATAAGCTTGTCACTATAGTGACTTACTAGAAGATGCACATGTTTATTTAACATATGTATATAATTATTTTGTCTGTATGTTAAGTGTTTAAAATATGGGAAAGCACACAAAATTATTTTATTACAATTAATGTTTAGAATGTCTGTAACACAGTTAGTAATATCTTCCTTTGTGACCTTTAAACTATTACCTATAAATACAGAAATATTGGTTGATGGATTATATTGAAACTTTGTTATTGATGCCATTATATGTTTGTAGGATAACCCTGGTGTACAATGGTTCTGAATGTTATATCTTAGGTTATTATTAATTAATTTCCCTATACCTCTGCCTATACTATCAGAAAACATTACTGAAAGACTTGCTTGACTGCTACCACAGGAACAAGTACTAGATACTGCCTGTGGCACTTCTTGTACAATATCATGGTTATGGTTGGGGATACAACCTTGGGCACTCACAGCTTGGGACTCCGTTGCCTCAGGCTGGACGGCCACAAGGTCAGACTCCCTCTGACAAGTACACTGCGTGTTGCTGAGAGTCAGCGAGTCCACTCTGCCGACGCCGACGCCCGGTGCACCAGCTGCGGGCCGGGTGCGAGGATGCGATTTCCCTCTCTCTTTCCGCATGGTGGCCGATGATCATGCCAGTGCACAAGCCGACTCGTGGGATTTCGTGCGGTACACCCTGCTGACTCTGTCGGCCATCAGTCGCTGCGGATTTCGCAGAACAGCGAAACAGCAATGATGCTACCAGCCGCCAGGTCAGCCGCCCAGATCTGTACCCCATACAGGGCCATCGATGGCAGAATCCTCACGAATTATCGCCTCTAGATTAGGAAGCATCGTTGATAGTGCCCCAGCCGCGCCCAACGACTTAGTCGCCAGCCACTGAAGGCCGAAACCCACTGGGTATCGAGCACCTATTAGGTATTTCATGATAAACTCGACAACGATTCAAGCCCCGCGACCACAATGTGTGATCCGAGAGGCGTTGCACGTTGGGACTTGGAAACTATGAAAAACCACAGCTTCTGACTGGTTGAAGGCCAACCTTCTCAATCAGTCAGAAGAGGGCTCTCACCCGCAATTGCGCATGGATGGTAGAGCGCTCATACCGAAAACCGTACTTGCTTTTGTCCGGTCCCTCTGCGAACTAGTGGCTGATGAGGCAGGTCGCTCGTCTAATAACACAATGGGTTGGTACGCAGACGGCGAGTCTGCGTACCTATCTTACCTCCTACCTTCTCCAGCAGCACGGGTAGGAGACCCTCCATAAGTGGAGACTCCGTGATCCGAACTTTCTCTCGAACCGCTCATTATGTGTGCTCCCACGGATCCAATCGTCGGTAATATCCAACATCTGCATGCCTCGCAACCTCGCTTCCGCCGATTGCAAGCGCGGCTTCTTCGTCAGAAACCCGAAGACACCTCCTCCAGTATCTTACTGGTTGTTAACTGCCACGCAACGAGCAACTGCGAGATCACGCCGGCCTACCAATACACCTAGAGCCTGCACATTTAATACTACCTAAATTAATTTTTTCACAAATTATTTTGCCAAATAAGTACTTAATCAAAACTCGGCGAATAGCTTTTCAGTTGTAGTTTCAGTTTTTTTGGAAATTCCACCCCTAATGTGGTAAAATACGTAATTAAAGTTTATATTTTCCGTTTATTCTTATTTTTCTGTTTAAAGTTTCCGTCACTTTTAATGTTGGAAACATGAAAATTAGTATTTGTGTTTGCGGTGAGAAATTATCAGGTTTTTAGCAACTTCACGCTTAAGGTAAAATAGGGGATGTTATTTATATGGAAATTTCATTATTTTAAAGTTATAAAGATGCCAATTGATATATAATACTTGTGCCTACACACACAACCCTACACATCAAAAACCAACAAAACACACTATGCATAATATAATAACACAACACATACTTTTTAACATCATATTTAATTGTATAAGAGTATATATGCAAAACAAATCTACTATTTCTTCTAATATACCTTTCTGCGGGATATACCACCAATACAAACCAACACAACAAGTTATACACGATTACACAAAATACATAATTCCTAATAAAACACTTTACTTTCTTACGCGTGCAAAATAAAACTATAATATTTCTTGATCTACGTTTATACGTGAAAGTTTTACAACTTAAATTGATAAAGCAATTTGTACACATAATGATAACACATTCAATACTTCATGTTACAATTTATTACATCGCCTTAAGCGTGCAGTTTGAAATTAAAATATTTGTTAGCCTGGTTATCTACGACTTAAGTTATGCTACACACCAAAATGTAATAAAATAATTCAAAAAACGTCTGATAACTGAGTTAAGGATCGCTAAGTCACTGTGACCGCGTCATATGATGTTAACTGTAATTAATATGATACCCCTATGTTCAACTAGGCCAACTTCTTATAATATTAATTGTATCTGTATTAATACTAGTATTATTTCAGGCAATTTGCAATGTTGGATAACACCTTATTTATTAATGAAATAGATAACACACGCCTCTCAACTTGTCTTGAACTTGACTCCCCCGAACTATGTAAAGAACATCTCGATATTTCACTTAACAAACTTGTAATCTTGTCTCAAAACATACTAGCATAAATAAGAACTTCGATCTGATACTCATATTTCTGCATCGCTTAAAATTCAAACCCGATCTAATCGTACTGACAGAATGTTGACTTGATGACTCTTTCAATGCCATCAATCTAGAAGATTACAACTGCAATTTTATTATTCTAAGAAATATCTGAACAAAAACGATGGCATTGTGGTGTTCTCAAAATCAGATCTACATATCCATATAACGGAGCCCCCTTTTACTGATGCCAACTGTTTGCAGGTAGATTTTGGTCAATTATATTCTGTTATAGTAATTTATCGGTCAGCATCAATTTATAATATTGGTAACTTTTTGACATCCTTGGAAAACGTTCTGAACAACTGCAAGAGCCAACACTGTGCATTGGTTGGTGACATTAACATTGATATAAAAGGAACATCTTCAGATTCTCGTGTCGATGAGTATCTTAGCCTAATTTCTCACTATGGTTATATTCCCAGTCACACCTTCCCGACACATGGCACGTATAGCTTGGATCATTGTATGATCAAATCAAAGCTATCCTCTACAAAAACTATAGTTTGCCATTCTGACATAACAGACCATAGCACAATACTATGCACCATTGGGTCACCCCTACCAAAGGAGAAAAATAATAACAATCACTATACACGAAAATTGACCACGAGAAGCTAACCCAGGGCCTCAAGGATACTGATTGGTCTGACTTGTATAACACGACTGACATGAATGAAGCCACTGAACTTTTCACCAAAAAATTTAATGTTCTCCTTAACCAAAATAAATATACACGTAAGCTACGATGTTCGGATGGCATTGTAAAGAATAACACCTGGACTTCTAAGGTGCATCAGACGTCGAGATGCTCTACACGCTGTTGCTAAGAAAAATCGTAATGACCACAATTTACAGGAAAAGTATAAACTTTATAGAAATTATTGTATCAATATATTGCAGTATCAGAGACCAATACGAGCAGAAACTAATAACTGATAATCAAAATAACATCAAAAAGACATGGGAATCAATTAAAACCATTTGTAATATTAACCCGGCGAGGATGTGGTGAAAATAGTTACGTGGAGGTTATGGAGGGTATATTTGACCCTGGATTTATATTGCATTTTTAATGGCTAGATTTATATTATTTATCAAACTATTGAATAACATTACATTAGTTGGATATTATTTTATGAATTTTGATTAAAAAAAAGAACAAGTTACAGTACAAAATGTTTAATTTAGCTAAGGCCTAAAAACAATCAACTTTGGCAAAGGCTTTCGTTCCAAACATGAAAAAAACTAAAACTAATTAAAACTTCTCTTAAGAATTAGGTTAATTTGGTGTAACTATATATTTAGAGATCAATCAGTTCCACAAAATAAGTCAGTCTTATAAACTACATAATATTATTATCTGTTGGTGTAGCACATTCTTGGCAGAACGAAACCGTGTGTTCTGGACAAATATATTTATGGTATTCTTCGCAAACGCTGCCAGTCTTCCAATGTCGGGCGTAAGGACACACTTGGCACCTTTTTCGTACACCTGGAACTCTAACAGGCGGTTCTTGTGCAGATTCTCCATTGAATTCTCTGATTCTCTTACGCAGCTGTCTCGGCAATTGGGGTATTTCTTTTCAGGCATTCACTGTCTGGTTGAAACAAAGCATGACGTATGAGCTCATCCTGATGCTCCCGGTTATTCATTGCGTCCAAAAATACCTTAAAACACAGTAACAACAAATAAAAAATACTTATGAAATATTGCACAGAAGTGCTTCGTCGCGGTTGTAGCAGGGTCATATTTACGCTTTTTGACTTCGCGCACGTGTAGTTCCCGTCGCAGGTGTCGGTCGACTGAGAAGCGATGTGCGGCGTGCGGGTGGGTCCCTTAGCAACAGCTACTGACACGTTCAAACTACTACAGCCGCGAAAAAAAAAACTACACTCGATTAAAAATTTACAGGGTCATATTGACCCCTCCACATCCTCGCCGGGTTAAAATGTTGCCCACAAAAGTGAAGAATTACTTAAAATAAAACCAAACACGAAAGAGTCGCTGAATGTGGTTAATGAGTACTTTAGCTCTATTGGAGATCAGCTAGCAAATGCGGTCCTAAATAAGTTAAAGCTAACTGAGGTTGCACTAGCAAACCACTTCAGAAGGCCAACGGTGAACAATCTGGCAGATTCTTTATTTCTGACACCAACCGACGAAATAGAAATTACTAAACTAATTAGTACACTAAAATCAAGTTCATCTGCTGGACACGATAACATAAGCAATGACTTATTAAAACATACCAGACACGTTATAGCAAGCCCCATTACGTATTTGTGTAATCTCAGTATTTCATCAGGCATGGTAATTTCTGATTTTGATCATCTACTTTTGCTGTTGACTCTACCTAGTGATTTTAAAATCGCAAATGTAATTCCCATATTCAAAGCAGGCGATTCAGACCTACCAGCTAACTATAGGCCTATTTCACTCCTGAGTGCCATATCAAAAGTAATTGAGAAGGTTATAAATATGAGATTACTCAAATATCTCGAACAAAATGGTCTTTTGGCCGGGAATCAGTTCGGTTTTCGCTCTGGCAGGTCCACTGAGGATGCAGTTACGCATCTTGTTGATTCAGTCATTAGCAAAATAGATAAGGGACAGAGATGCATCGGCGTTTTCCTGAACCTGGCAAAAGCGATCGACACGGTTTCCCGGCCAATACTGCTTAAGAAATTAGAGGCTTATGGGATCAGAGGCCTGACTCTTGATTGGTTCGAGGAACGGAAGCAACGCGTTCGCATAGGTAAGCATGTTAGTGATCTTGCAGCGGTAGGTTACGGCGTGCCGCAAGGCAGTGTCTTGGGGCCCACGTTATTCCTGATCTACATAAACGACCTATGCTCCCTACAACTTCGCAATGCTAGCATCTTTACATTTGCGGATGATACTGCAATAGTTTTTGATTCAAAAACCTGGAGTGACATCGTTTGTGGTGTGCGTTTCGACCGCGCGTCCACGGCGATATTTCGAAAAAAAAACTATGCCAAGATTATGTAATATTTTGTAATAACTGATTCCCAAAACCATAAATTTGTCGAAGTTATGGTAAAAAAGTTATAAGGGTTTGAACGTGGCCGCGCCATTGAAACGCGGAGAACCGCGCGGCCACGGAGATCTTTAAAACTAAGCATAGCAGAGAGCTGAAATTCAGGTAAATAACAGATTTTTACCCGAGTTAGTCGAAACGCACACCGTTTGTGTGGCCCAGGAAGGACTTCAAAAGGCGGCTATCTGGCTGCAAAACAATCTGCTAACCATGAACGTCGATAAGACTAAAACAGTTTGCTTTAGCATAACCGCACGGTCTGCGCCAAATCACGCACTGGAAATAAAACTCCTTATATGTGACAATGTAAATAATGAAATCTCATGTTCACCAATTCAGCAGGTCTCGTGCATCAAATACCTGGGGGTAATAATCGATGAACACCTAACATGGAAGGCTCAAATTGGCGCGCTTTTGAAACGTACAAGAAAACTCTCACACATATTTAAAAAATTAAAATGTATTGCTGACCTAAAACTAATCCGTATTGTGTACTTTACCTTATGCCAGTCAATATTAGGCTATTGCGTATCAGTTTGGGGTGCAGCTAACAAAACTAATCTGCTTAGGTTGGAAAGAGCTCA
The DNA here is from genome assembly GCA_947361185.1 of Charanyca ferruginea. Taxonomy (NCBI): domain Eukaryota; kingdom Metazoa; phylum Arthropoda; class Insecta; order Lepidoptera; family Noctuidae; genus Charanyca; species Charanyca ferruginea. Next base: position 14,078,244 of record OX376076.1, read on the forward strand.
AAGAGCTATTCTAAAAATCGCCTATAAAAAACCTTGGCGATACTCTACTGAGACGCTCTACACAGAACGTGGCCTCCTCCGTGTTAGGCAGTTGTCCATTGCCTCTGTACTGCTGCGATACCATAGACATGCAAATGAGCTGGCACGCCATTCATCCAGAACACTAAAGTGGGATCGATCACGAGTGCACTCGAACTTTGCACGTAGATCTTTTGCATTTCTTGGACCGTATCTGTACTCAAAATTTTACGCTAGCAACAAAAGTATAATTACTTCAACCTACAGTAGCTGCTATTTTCAAATGGTTGCATGCTAAAAATTATGCTCAGACTGAAGACCTTCTATACATACAATCATAGGTTATAGTGATATGCATACAATAATAAAATACATGAAATCTAACACGCCTCCAATCTTACGCACTTACGCACACATATGCACTACACACAACATTATTTTTCATTCACGCACCTAAATCACCACACCACACCTCACCACACCTTACGCCACGCACACTTATTTTTCTACATTATTGTTATTTCTCTTTACATTATTTTTTATTTTTATTTTGTAGTGTTATTACTTTTTGTTAATTTATTTATTTTGTACTACCATACATCTTACATTGGTATGTAGTTTAGCCCTAAATATACCATAAAGTAAATTATATAAACTTTACTAGAAAGATACTGGTCACCACGACACAGGGAATCCTAGTGTGGGGACCAGGGAACCTGTAATTTAGAGCATAATGCATATTTTTGTTTAAATAAATATTTTTCTTTCTTCTTTCTTTCTTTCTATTATTTATTTATTAAAACTTTATGTACAAAATTTAAATAAATATTGTACAAAGGCGGATATAATGCCTTGGGCATTTTCTACCAGTCTACCTTAGGGTGAAGCAGAGACAAAATGTGGCAGGTGCAAAGGAAAAGAAAATCTACAAGAATAAAATACACTAATAAATACATATATACATACATACAAACAAAGTATAAAAAGTAGAGAGAGCTAAAAATACATTGATGGAGAAATACAATAAATCAATTGTGGGATGAGTCTGCCAACTTCCTGTGATATTAGCTTTGCGGTTAAACACAATTATGAACATATTACGTATTCCGATGTTATTTGAATATTTCTTATGGGGATGACATATGCTGTGCTCACACTACTGGAACTAAAAATGTTAAATGTTGCACATAGCTTCCTTTTATGATATAGACGAATACTAGAAAAGGATATGTCAACCCCTAAAGGGATGAAAGGGGAATTTTAGTGAGAAATTTTTTTTCTTTGGTTAATCAAATTAAAAATAAGCACCAAATAAAGATGGAGGTTTTTTTTAACTAACCCTGGAAGGCTGTCTAGGCTGTGTTGCGTTTGTAGGGGGAAGTACGAAATCTACGCAGACGACGTTGCGGGCGGAGTGCTAGTTATGGATAAGCAACTGCATAGAAAAAACGTAATTTTTAGATCTCGCACCACGTATAAATTATAATATCTGGGCGACCGAGCTTTGCCCGGTATTTTCTTTTTGGTAAATCGTGTTTTTTTTTAATTAAACCTAGCTAGATCGATTTTTCGCCCCCGAAACCCAATGCATACTAAATTTCATGAAAATCGTTGGAGCCGTTTCCGAGATTCAGATTATATATCTAGGTATTTTAAATATATTTAATTAAAGATGATATGTCTCTAAAAACAAGGTGAGCACTCGGACCCTATGGCCTTAGTGTTTCAACCCCAAACGGCTCAACTCAAACATATAACTTCCACGCCGGCGGAGGCAAGAGCACAACGGATGATGTCATTAATGCTGGCGTGCCGTGCTAACCGGCCTGCGCTTTTACAGCAGGAAAGGCCATGGTGACCGAGGCAGTCGACAACTTCTCCACATTGACAGCGATGCGGGGTCTCGCAAGGAGCGCCCAGACGTAGGCATGTAGCGAACCGAAATGCAGAGTCACCGAGCATAGTACAGTCAACAGCAAAAGTAGATGATCAAAAACAGAAATTCAATACTAGGTAATGAACGGAGTTCGCGTCAGAACTGTGTGGCGTCGAAGTAATTCAAAAGTATGTGTGTGACAATCACATACTTTTAATAAATAAACTAGTAATAAGTTATATAAATTAGTGTTAGTAAATTAGTATTGAATTTCTGATTTTGATCATCTACTTTTGCTGTTGACTGTACCTATGTTAGGTGACGGCAGTGCCTGAAGTCAGAGGCCCGACCCCCATTCACCCACAGCCAGCAAGCGGGCACGCTCAGCAGAATTGGTTAACGTATTAATAAGTTTATTCCGTACCAACCTGCAGAGCGGTTCATCCCACTGTCTCTGGGGAGATGGGTTCACGGGCAAAACCGTACTTGGGCAAGCCACTTTCCAGGCGTTCACCGCATCAGACAAGCACGGCACTTCAAAATCAACCAGTGACGAGGATAAGATTTTTGTGGTTAACTTTTCGGTGCTATGGACGGAGGACAGGAACATCGGCAAATTAACACTGGAAATTTTGCGGACCCCGAGACCGCCAAAACGAATGGGTAGTGTGGCTTGGAACCACGCTCGGTCATCCAGGGCCACATTAAGAATTGAAGTTAGCGTATCTTTAATAATTTAATCAATTTTGTCCAGCTTATGGCTGCTTCCATAAAGGTGAAAACCGAAGGTAATACATAAAATTTGGGCCAAAACAAAAAATATATAAGAATTGCTCGTTTAAAGGCATTAGATTTAGAAATGTGGGTTTCATTTACTATAAACCTAACTGTACACCAGCGTACACGTAAAAGAAAACGCGTATTCTAGCTCGGTAGTAAGGTACAGTAAGGTACTATGCCATAAATTTTAAACTTTCCTTGTCCCCCTGTGTGAATCCCCTGGAGTGAAGCTTTTACGTGCGCTACAGGAAAGCAAACCCTGTTTTGACGGGTACCTATATAACGACAGAATTTGTTAACACTACGTCTTAGTCGTAGTTCTCGCATAAAATGGCTACAAATTGAACAACAAACCACTACAAGTTAAAGTCCATAAAGTAGGCAGAAATAACAATATTTTGTTTTACACGGATACAATTATAAAAGCGGCAACAATTTATGGCTCCATTTAGAGAGGGGTAAAGGACCAGGAGTAAGTACAGTCAACAGCAAAAGGAGATGATGAAAATCAGGAATTCAATACTAATGAACGGAGTTCGCGTCAGAACTGTGTGGCGTCGAAGTGATTCAAATGTGTATGTGTCACATACACACATACTTTTGAATCACTTCGACGCCACATTCCTGATTTTCATCATCTCCTTTTGCTGTTGACTGTACCTACAGTGTTGGGGCTCAGATTATGAAATAAAAGACCGCGCGGAACACTGAGAGTGAACCCTCCAAAGCAAATACAAATCAAAAGCGAATACCTACAATCTCGTGATTGTATTCGCTTTTGAATTTGTACTTATCGTATCGATTATAGGTATATCGAAGTGCTGTAGTGTTTGTATAGAAACGCCACTATGTCAATCATGACGACAGTACGAAACAGGACGCAGGACGAGGGTACGAAACTAATCCAATTGCAAAGGGGCGTGAGACAGGGAGACGACATTTCTCCAAAACTGTTCACGAACACATTGGAGGACGTTTTTAAGCTCTTGGACTGGGATGGATTTGGCATCAACATCAATGGCGAATGCATCACTCACATTCGTTTTGCCGATGATATAGTCATCATGGCTTAGTCGATGGAGGATATTAACACTATGCTCAGGGACCTCAGTAACGTTTCTCAACAGGTGGGTCTTAAAATGAATATGGACAAGACGAAAATTATGTCGAATGTACATGTTCCACCGGTAGTTGTTGGGAATGATACCCTCAAAGTTGTCGAGCAATATGTTTACCTTGGACAAACTGTTCAAATAGGTAGGTCCAACTTCAAAAAAAAAGGTCGCCCGAAGAATCCAACTAGGATGGGCAGCGTTCGGGAAACTACGAGATATCTTTTTGTCCAAAATTCCACAGTGCCTAAAGACGAAGGTTTATAACCAGTGTGTGTCACTGTGTCGCCAGTTTGACTTATGGTACAGAAACGTGGTCTTTAACTGCTGGCCCCCTACAGAAGCTCCAAGTCACGCAGCGAGCAATGGAGAGAGCTATGCTCGGAGTTTATTTGCGCGATAAAATCCGGAACTAGGAAATCCGCCGAAGAACTAAGGTCTGACATAGCTCTTAAAATTTTCAAGTTAAAGTGGCAATGGGAAGAACCTATAACCGATGGGGAAAAAAGGTTCTCGAGTGGCGAATACGAACCGGAAGACGCAGCGTTGGTGGGCCTGAGTGGCGGTACTAGCAACATTTTTAGGTGGTGCGAGATCTAAAAATGGCGCCCCCAAACATAAAACTGCGTTTTTTCTATGCAGTTGCTTATCCATGACTAGCACTTCGCCCGCATAGATTTCGTATTTGCCCCTACCCCCCTACAAATGCAACACTCCTAGGCGGCGGCCTAGGAGTGTTGCATTTGTAGGAGGATTCCGGAGGAAGTTAAACAAAAACCTTCTTTATAATTTGCTTAGGTTGGCCCTAGCAAATAGTTGGCGTTGGTGCCTATTTTCTAATTGATTAACCCAAGAAAAAAATTTTTTAAGGAGTACAACTTTCTCTTTCATCCCTTTAGTGGTTGAGATTCTAAATATCCTTTCCTAGTATTCGCCTATAGTATCATAAAAGAAAGCTATGTGCAAAATTTCACATTTTTAGTTCCAGTGGTTTCGATTTTCCATGCAACAGTATTTTACCCTTTAGGGTAGGTTCAGAAATACATGTTTCCGTGTCATTTGAATATTTCCAAATAACACGGAAACGTGTATTTTTGAAAAGCTAAAATTGTCAAGTTACTGACTTTCAAAATAACGTATTTCCCATTTAAACTTTAATCCCCTATTTAACCCCCTCAGATGTAGTTTCCAAAAAACTGATACACACTTTTTAAATGTCTAACCGAATAACCAAATACCAGTTTTTATGTTTCCAATATTAAAAATGACTGATTTCTCAAACTTTTATCCCTTATTTTATCACCTGGGTAGATTGACCCGACATTACACTTAGGATCTCCCAGATATTAGCCTTTATGAGATTAGAATGGCCCTCCAACAGGTTAAGAACAACAAGGCGCCAGGCGATGATGGAATTACGACAGACCTTCTGCGAGCTGGTGGAAAACCAGTACTTTTAGTCCTCCAAAAGTTGTTTATCTCCGTCATACTCGAAGGTAGGTACTACGCCAGAGGCATGGAACAGGAGTGCTCTTTTTCAAAATAGGTGTTATTACCTTATTGAAGAATTATAGACCCATCTCACTTCTGAGCCATGTGTACAAGTTGTACGAGGGTCATTACGAATCGTTTCGAAGGCAGGTTTGATGACTTACAGCCTCCCGAACAAGCCGTTTTCCGAAAAGGCTTCACCACCATAGACCACCTCCATACGCTCCGCCAGATTATACAGAAGACTGAGGAGTATAATTGACCATTATTTCTAGCATTTGTGGACTATGAAAAAGCCTTAAATTCAATCGAAACCTGGGCGGTGTTACAGTATCAGTTTTGATTATAGATATATCGCAACGTTGGAGTGTTTGTGTAGAAACGCCACTATGTCGATCCGATTACAGGACGAGAGCACGAAACCAATCCAGTTGCAAAGAGGCGTGAGACAGACAGACGTAATTTCTCCGAAACTATTCACAAACGCACTGGAGGACGTTTTCAAGCGCTTGGACTGGGATGGATGTGGCATCAACATTAATGGCGAATACATCACTCATCTTCATTTCGCCGATGATATAGTCATCATGGCCAAGTAGATGGAGGATATTAACACTATGCTCAGTGACCTCAGTAACGTTTCTCAACAGGTAGGTCTTAAAATGAATATGGACAAGACGAAAACTATGTCGAATGTCCATGTTCCATCTGTACCGTTAATTGTTGGGAACGATGCTCTCGAAGTTATCGCGTACAATGATAACCTTGGACAAACTGTTCAACTTCAATAAAGAGGTCGCCCCAGGGCCGAAGCTAGGGGGGGGGGCATTGTGGGGCAATGCCCTACCTTGAAATCTTAATGCCCTACCTTAAAAATACCAAAAACTAAGATAAATTATTATCTATAAATAAATTGTTTGTTCATAGTTTGAGATAAAAAAAATGTAGGTATTTATACTTTTCCGAACATACCACAGTTTTGCGACATTTATTTCATCCATACTTAATATTATAAATGCGAAAGTAACTCTGTCTGTTACGCTTTCACGATGAAACGGCTGAACCGATTTTGATGAAATTTGGCATGAAAATAGCTTTCTTTAACTTTTTAATCAGTGACTTCGTCTGCATTTCATTCATTTATTGCAATCTATGGTACGGGGAATCCCCTTTTAAACTGAACATAAACTAGAGTTTTTAGTCAAAAATTGATACAATTGTTATTTTTTTTGCTTTAAATTGAAGACCAAAATCAAAATAAAAAAATTGTAATATTACCTATGGTACCTATTCCTTCTGATATTGCACAAATCGGAAAACCAATAAGACACACACCACCACTTGTTTTAGACACATATCCAAAACAACATCAGGGCCTTTGTTTCCGATTGGTAAAACATGGTTTTCAACTTTAACTGCAATCAATAGGCCTCAAAGGCGGTCACGAGAGAAGGGCTGGTATGGTATTTCAGGCCTTTGAAAAAATAAAAGAACAAAATCAGTTGATCTGAACGAAGTTCTTCGCATTTTTAATAACATGGCGAATCGTAGAATTCATCTGTTTTAAATTTGTTTATGTTAATTATTATAATTATTAGTTTGCAGAAGCACTAAAATCTAAATGGTATTTTATGTCGTATCTATTTACTCGTGTCACCCCACCCAACAATTCATTATTACCTCACTCTCACTCAGACGTGGATCTCCACATCCAAATCTGTATGTCTCTATTCTGTTACAATCTCCCTCGGTGAAGTGAGCTGTCATCCGTCCGTCTGCGTTGTCAATCCCTAGCATCACAAAGTACGTAAGGCTGCGTCGCGCTAGCATGGGGACGGATGACAGCTCACTTCACCTAGGTGTTCACCGAGGGAGATTGTAACAGAATAGCTCTACAGTAGAGCTATTCTGGAAGTTCAGATTTAATAGTTCTTAGATCCATGCTCATGCTGTCACAGAAATTATTTGTCTACGAATAGCTATTGAATGTGCATCACTGACCTAGAGGTCAATGATATACCTACATGGTGATTGATTTAGGAGCCCGTGCTTCGAGGGCCGATCAATTACCTATGATAATTTTTTTACTTCCGCCCTACCTGTAACCAATGCTGCCCTACCTCAAATTCGACTCTAGCTACAGCCCTGGGTCGCCCGAATCCAACTCTGGGCAGCGTTCAAGAAACTACGAGATATCTTTTCGCCCAAAATTCTACAGTGTCTAAAGACGAGGGTTTATAACCAATGTGTGTTGTCAGTGATGACATACGGCACAGAAACGTGGTCCTTAACTGCTGGCCTCCTAGAGAAGCTGAGGGTCACGCAGCGAGCCATGGAGAGAGCTATGCTCTGAGTTTCTTTGCGCGATAGAATCCGAAACGAGGAAATTTGCCAATAATCAATAATCTTTCTTGACACAGTAGAACGTGAGAGTGTGAAGTTTTAATTTACTGAAACTTATTTCTGCTTTAGCGGCACTTACAGTCAGCAACGCGAGCGCGATTGAATTTTTTTTTGTTTCAACCAACGCAAATCTCGAAAACAAACGAGTGAGTGAGAACGCGATAACATCACAACAAAATTGCCGCGCGGAAATTTTACAAAACATGTTCCAGGACATACGTGTTTTTGAAAAAGCTTTACAAGCTTTTGGTAAGAATGTTTGTAATTTCGAATCTCCATTACATGCGCAAGGTTTCTATGAAGCTGTTTTTGTACTTTTTCAATGTATGAGTGCATTATGAACGGCCCAAAGTTCAGATGAAATTGTGCAAAAATGCTGATTTTCGGACGTGTTTACTGAATTTGTTTCTCAAAAATGTTTATTTTTGGCTTTATACTAGATTTAAACCACAAGATGTTAAAAATATTTGGAAAATATTTTTTATAACGCCGTAATCGCGTTCGAGCGTTTGTATGGGAATATAATATGACGGGATGGGCGCTCTTAATAAGTCGAAGAACTTTAAATGGCTCTGATGATTGATGATGATTCTTTAATAATGAATTCAGACTCTCAGGTGTCACATTTTCCCCATCAGTAACCTAGTTACTTAGCGCTTGCCAGTGATACATGCGCCTGATCGATGGTTGGTCACAATCGAGTCTACGACTAGTCGGCGTCTTTCCTGTTGATTTCGGCGCCCCTACTGACGGCGGCGCCCGGTGCGACCGCACCGCTCGTACCGCCCTAGGGCCGCCACTCCCACCAGATGGACCGACGACATCGTTCAGGTCGCGGGTAAGCGGTGGATGCAAGCGGCAAGTTTCCGCTCGTTGAGGCGTTCTATGGGGAAGGCCTTTGTTCAACAGTGGACGTCATTCGGCTGGTGATGATGCTCCTTTAGTTTTACCACCCTATGGTAGGTTATAGGCACACCGTACCATTACTTTCTGCCTTTGTTTTTGTTTAGCTTTCTTCGAGCATTATAATTTTGGAACTTATTTCCTGCAGCTGGAATTTTTTTACCTTTCCCCCTATATGAGATATTTGTCCTTACCTTTGATTATTTAATCAAAGGTCCTTACCTCAAAGAGTAAGGTAAGTAGTCCTTACCTCTAGTCTCCATAGACAAGTGATTCCCCATGTCAGACTATGAAACAAGGCAGATAGCGCGGAACACTAAGAGTGAAGCCACCAAAGCAAATACAAATTCAAAAGCGAATACCTACAATTAGTAGCGATAGGTGGTAGGTAAGTAGGCCTGTATTTGTCTTTTCATTAAAAAACAAATACAAATTCAAAAGCGAATACAATCACGAGATTGTAGGTATTCGCTTTTGATTTGTATTTGCTTTGGTGGGTTGACTCTCAGTGTTCCGCGCGGTCTTTTATGTCCTAATCTGAGCCCCAACACTGTAGGTACAGTCAACAGCAAAAGTAGATGATCTTTATTCAACTATTTATATTAGCAGGCAACTAAAATTTCATAATATTATTTTGGATTATCTTCCAAAAGGCTGTTAGATTTAATATATTTTTGCAAAATATGCCGCGTTTTATTTACGTTTGTTCATCATTTTTGGTGGGTTATAATTATGCTCAAGTGATGATAAGTAAAAATTATTGGAATAGTTTCAGTGTTCTTGTAGAACACTGTGTGGTTTTATCTATGCCTGATACCGCATTTACACAATCGTGTTCGCCATTCGCCTCGACATTCGACGAACATTCGACGAAACATTCATTTACGAGTGCCGTCGAGAACTACTGTTCACACATTCGCGTGGTGAATTATTTTGACATTCGCACACGAACATTGAGGACGTGAAAATAACGGCGATATGCGCGCTACATTTATTGAGTTTAGACAATAATTCAGATTTTCGGCGATGTTTTGGGCTCCAAATGAGCTCTTCCTTTTGATAAACTTCTAGGAATCCTAAAATTCGCACTTCACTCCACTCCATTTTGTCTACACATCCTGTGGGGTCTGGCACTAGCTGTCAACTTAATACAGGTGAATACAGATGAATGTGTAAATAGTAAGTTCGCCATTCGTGCCCCTTCATTCGCGTCCGAAAAACCGCTCCAAACACGAGCGGGCGAATCGCGAGACGAGGCACGAGGCGAAAAGCGAGTGCACTGTTTTTTTTTTTTTTGTTTTTTTTTTTGGACATTTCACACACGGCCATCTGACCCCAAACTAGGGAGACCCTGTACTATGGGTGTCAGACAGCTGATATACATACACAAATACATTTTAAATACATACATATATAGATAAACAACACCCAGACACAAGGCAAACACAAAAGTGCTCATCACACAAATATTTACCCTGGGCGGGAATCGAACCCGCAACACGCTGCGCAGCAGTCAATCGCTCAGCCACTGCGCCAACCGTGTCGTCGACACGGTTTGTTTGCGTGATCGTTATTCGCCTCGTCATTCGCTTAGCGATTGGCACGAATGTGTAAATGCGGCATGACACATGACACTGACATTAAAATAATCATAGACTAATTAAAATAATGACATATGACGTCACGTCATGTATCATGTTATGTCTTAGCTATCTTTGTATTTGTGTGTGCACTATTTTGTAAAGAATTGTTAACAAATTTTAGTTTACGACTTATATGAGTAATTTAGACTGCTGTAACTTATTCTTTTATTTGATCCTCACGTCTGGCATATAAACTTCTACTTGGGAATACAAAAGAAACAATGGCGAATATCCCAGGAACAGGTCCAGTGGCTACAGCGCCTGAAGATCTTCCACCACCTTACGCTGCTGTAGTCGGTAATCCACAATACGGCTTCGTGGCGCCTGGAGGCGAGCCGTTTACAGCCGCGGCAGGCCCATACCCGCAGCCCAAGCAATTTACAGCGCCGGGGGTGTACCCACACCCCACTATCACAGTGACGAACACTCAGCCTCAAGCGGGTGACATGCCACCGCCGCCTCCTATGCCCGTGGGGATTGTTCTTCCGCCCGCTGTTGGAACCGAACCAACAACAATTAATTGCTTTAATTGTGGAAAAGTTGTCACAACAAGAGTTACATACACAACAGCTTGGCATACTCATTTAGTGGCTGGATCCATATGTGTCATTACTATGTAAGTATGATTATTTTGATGTACAATCTTCATGATTATCATTCATCTGAAATATAATCACTGCTGAACATAGGCCTGCTCCAAGCATTGCCCCAGCAGCTGAACCTGTACAAGGGTCTTCTAGGCTGATGTGTGTGAAAATGTACATTTTATTTAATAAATAAGATTTGAGCTTAAAAATATTATAAGATTTAAAAATGTTAACAAATATACTACTAGAAATAACAAACTATTTATGATGTCATAAATGTTTTAAAAGATATACATTGTTGTGCAAGAGCAATGGCCTGAGTGATTGCGCTGCTCATCACCTCCTAAGGCCAACACTGCTAGTATACTATCTTGACCTTGTTGTTTGTTTGCAGTCTTCTGAATTAATTCAATCCAAGTGAATATTTAATAGGATTGTTTTTCATAAAAAATCTACAGTTATTCTATTGATAAAGATTACCCTGCTTGGTATATAATTTAATAAATTTGACCCACTGCTTAATTGCTTATCACAGTCTCTTTCATTTTGAGTATTTCAGGAATGTTGGGTTACTATGAAAATATTATCAACATCATGTAGAAAAAGGGTTTTCTTTCAAGACTGACTTTTCAGTGCTTGTCGACTTTTCAGTTGTACATTTGTGCTCTTAATAATTCTATGACATTGGATTGTGTATTGTGTTCAAAATGACGGGAGTTGTGACTATTAGTGACTTACACAATTGTTATGCTGATGTTATAATTCTATTGATCATGTTTGAGAAAAGTCCACATAGTGTTTTTAAAAAATTCATGATAATATATATTAATGATTCCACTATGTGTTTTCCAGGGTTTGCTCTCTTTGCTGTCTTGGACTCGTCCCCTACTGCTTTGATACCTTCAAGGATGCTGAGCACTACTGCCCCAATTGCAATACTTTCATTGGTAAAAGTAGCAAGTGTTAATTGGGTGAAGGCAGGCATTACCACCATGCAGTGCTATAAATATTGCAACTTCTTATATTGAAAAGAAAATGTAAAAAAAATATATACAATTTTAAGAAGCAATTATGGTGCCATCAACTCCACTATAAAAGCCATGTCTCCTAATTGCTAGTGGTTATATTATATTTATCTTTCCAATTCTAATGTTTGTGAATTATTCTCATCTATATATGACTAATATTACATAAAATGTTGATTCACAATAATTGCACAAGGTACTTCACCTGCAGTGTTATCAGTGTAACTATGATATATGGCAATCAAATTATGTACTCAGTGTACTCAACAATGGTTTAGTTATACAGGAGAAGTTGTGCTTATGAATTTGAGTCAAATTAGCCAAATCTGAGGTGTGTTAGTGGATGCCCGCGGCTTCCTTTTACTTCTTTAAGCCTTGTTCTATGATTTATCTAAAAAAATTGGCGCAAGCGGGCTGTCCTTCGCTAAAGAACGCCTAACGCAGCTGTTTAAAAAAAAAACAAAAAAATTCAAATAATGTTATAGACAAAAAAAAAATACTATGGCCTCTCTGTAAAAAGTAAATTATTTGGTTTTTATTACTATGATTCAATGTTTTGTCAGTGATATTCTTCATAATTATTGTAATTTATCTACATGAGTGATATTCACATTTATAACTACTCAATAGTTTTACTGGGTTTTACTCATCTGCATATTTTTAGAAGTCCCAACTTTTATTATATGTAAAAATCCCTCAAATATGCACTTGAGAACCAAGTACTTTATGAGATATAAACACACAATGCAACTATTTATGTAATTAAATGTTGTTATTCACATCTTTTTATAAATATAATTTATGAAAAATCCTCACAAAATCATAGGTAACCTACCTACCATTAAAACTACTTACATCAAATCGAATTTTCTTCTACAAAATATGAATGCATTCCATCCATTCTTAATGTTAATTTTTTTAGTACTTACATAAAAGCCCAAGAAATTTGATATTATATTATTATAAGTAATATACAATCATTTCATTGTATGATTTTATGAAAATTTAAAGATAAATGGTACAGTAAATGGCAATGCATTCTACCACTTTTAACACAGTAAACATTGTGACTGAAATTTAGACTGAATTTAATGATTGTGAAAACCATAAAAATGTAACAAAATAATAATAGATAAGTAGTTGCTAATTCGTAACTGTTTTTTTATTGGCTGTATGTATCACTACTTAGTTTTAAATGCAAAATAATTTAGTAAGTACCTAAATAAAAATAACCCATTTTTTTGGGAGGTAGGTAATATTATGAAAAACCTGTGTTATGTTGTTCATTCACTGTTTACAAAATATATAAATAAATAAGGTAGGTATTTATACTGTAAACAATTTGTTTTTTTTTTACTAAAGCTTTTATCTAAGTATGGAAAGAGTGGCTCTGGGGGAAAAGTACACTAAATATTGAAGCTAGCTTGCTAAAAGGAAACATTTGATTTTCTCACAGCAAGAACTGCATACATTCGAAATAATTATAACACTTATTTGAACTTAGAGACTTGGGCCGAGGAGGTAGGTAGATTCTAAAGTTCCCTAAAATATGCTTGCTTCATTTTAAAATTGGACACAGTTATTTACTGAGTTACAGAGAATTTATTAATAGGTACCCAGCCAATTATTTGGTGTCTTGTCCTAATACATAAGATTATGTATTAATGTCATGGGACAGCACAAAATGGGTGTGGCCAGCAGGAAATGTTTTTGTGGAATAACTTAAAATCTATAATATGTGCAACAAATTTAAAAATGTACGCAACAATTACAGATGCTGGACAACTAATTGCCTGTAACATTTAAATTACTATTTTCGACATTATTTTGCTGGGGTAACGCACACAGCAAAAGCAAAACGTGCCTTCTTGGATTCGAACTTACAACCTACAACTCAGCACAAAATGGGTGTGGCTAAATTCATACGAAAAATTCCGTTTTCTTGCTTCGGAAGTATCATATAGATAAGTAGTATTGATTTATTCCTTTGAATATTTTCAAGTACCTTAGAGTACCTGGCATTCTTCCGAAGAAAGAAAACTAAGAATTCCTGGCTAGTCGTGAGGGCCACTGCCGGCCCTATTGTAGTATGGACGGCAAAGTGGACGGTCATCATCATCATAGGTGAAGTGATGGCAAAGTGGTAAAAACAGCCCTGACATACGAGTTGTAGGTTGTAAGTTCGAATCCAAGAAGGCACGTTTTGCTTTTGCTGTGTGCGTTACCCCAGCAAAATAATCTCGAAAATAGTAATTTAAATGTTACAGGCAATTAGTTGTCCAACTTCTGTAATTGTTGCGCACATTTTTAAATTAGTTGCACATATAGATTTTAAGTTATTCCACAAAAACATTTCCTGCTGGCGTAACGTTAACGTTTAACGCTGGGGGATCGACGACACGGTTGGCGCAGTGGCTGAGCGATCGACTGCTGCGCAGCGTGTTGCGGGTTCGATTCCCGCCCAGGGTAAACATTTGTGTGATGAGCACTTGTGTTTTCCCGCCCAGGGTAAACATTTGTGTGATGAGCACTTGTGTTTGCCTTGTGTCTGGGTGTTTTTTATCTATATATGTATGTATTTAAAATGTATTTGTGTATGTATATCAGCTGTCTGACACCCATAGTACAGGGTCTCCCTAGTTTGGGGTCAGATGGCCGTGTGTGAAAATGTCCCCACATATTATTATTATACAATTTATATATATCTACATCGAAGTCCTGAATCTTATCTTGACTTAGGTATCCCACATCTGACTTCATAGTGTTTGTTCGTTTTGTAGAAATATACTATAACTTACATCGACTACATTCATGGATGATCTCACTGGCGTTTGCCAAGAAATCGTACCTAATCATCATCACCAGTATTCACCAGCCTCTAATTAAGTAGATCTAGGTAGGCAGTAGGTAGGTAGGCTCTGTTAGACATCGTACGCTGCCTCTCCAATCCTACTACGCCATCACCTGTCAATTTAAACCTTAGAGATACCTACTTTGCGAAGATCGACGCTCATTATTCGCGGTCTCCGTAGTACCTTCCACAACGTTATCGGTTCGTCTATTTTGGCCGGCCCCTTGAGCTGTTCAGCCGCTACCTCGACTATTTTGGTTCTTTATGAGATCACCTTATTTCGGATTCAGACCCTCCGAGATTCCCAACCAAGAAGAAAGGCTGGGTTGCTTCAGAAAGTACCTGTGTCGCATAAACAAGGAGCCGGAGCTCCGTGTCACCACTGCGTCAACTGCCGGGAGGACACGGCGTGGCATACGCTGGCAAAGTGTGCCCCTTAGGAGGAGCCGCGCCATGCCCTCGTCTCAGAAATAGGCAGTGAGCTGTCGCTGCCGGCCATGGTCGGCAGCGCAGAGTCCTGAGACGCGGTGGTTTCCTTCTGCGAAACGGTCATGTCGCAAAAGGAGGCTGCGGAAAGGGAGAGGAAGATCAGTACCTCGCACCCGGCTCGTAGCAGCTGCACCGGGCATCGGCGAAGGGCGGACAGGCGTTGTTCGCCCTCCGCCAGTCCCTTCCAACCCTTAAATTGGTCTAGGGACGACAGGTTCGGAGAGGTCGTTCGAGTTCGGAGAGTCTGTCGTCCCTCAGACAACAGGATCCGAGGTGGCGGTGCGGAGTGTTCCACGCGCACCCCTCTTAGACGTCACGGGACGTCCAACACCTCACTTCCCCCCCTGACCTGAGGAGGCCCGCAGAAGCGGGCCGCGGGGTTGCGGAAGCATCGTCGGTTCCCGCGATCCCCGGCGGCGTGGGTGTAAGATAGAACATCGGAGATCGAAACAAAAAAAAGGCCATAGGTCGCCGAGCAATTTACAAAGGAAGTAGAACTACAATATTACCTACAAAAGCAGATGGAAAACTACCTCATGTTTAATTTAATTTTCGGTCCAATCTTACCCCAGATAAAAGCCTTATAAAATAAAGAAAGCGCTAGTGGATTGCATGACGAATTCGAAAACAAAAAAAAAACAAACATAATCCATTCCTGAATAGGTAGGTCCTGTACCTACAACAATATCAGGTCTGATAGATAAGATAGCAGCAATCACTAAAGATAACAAGGTAAATTTTTAGTGTATAATCGTAATCAATACTGCGAGGCAAAATGTTTTAGTACCTATTTATCATTACATATTCCTAACATGGATATGAACAGTGGTGTTAATCCAGCTCAAAGTGATATAGTCAGAGCGGAGTTTCAAGAAGATAGAGAAGAAAAACGTTTCGACCACAGAGAACCACCGCCATCATATGACGCTACCTACAATTATGTGCCACCTGCGCCAGTGACTAATCCAACAATTACTCATCAACCAGTTACTAATCAGCCAGCAACTCGAAGTGTTATCGTACATCTCCCGCTGAAGCATTCTCCAACGCTCTTCAATTGTCCTAAATGTGACGAGAGAATTGTAACTAGAGTAACATATTCTAGTACAAATAAAACTCACATGCTGGCTGGCTTTGTTTGTGGGATATCTTGGTAAGTTTTTTAAGTGACTATATTACATTTGTTTTATTGTAGTCCTGCAAAACGATATGTAATTTATTTGTGAAAACTACTAACAAAATCAAACTTGTTTTTTTTTCAGTTGGTGTTGTCTTTGTTGTTTGGCTGCAGTACCATACCTCACAAACGTATTCAAGGAGGCACAGCACAACTGTCCGAACTGCAAGGCATTTTTAGGTTCTTATTCTAAATTCTAAACTGTAATACTCTATGAATTTTAAACCAAATTACTGGCTTTCGGATTATACACATTTAACCAAGCAAGGGCGTCGCCAAGGGGGGGTAGGTAGGGGCAGTTATCCCCCCTACAGATTCCAAAAGCTTCATGTGCCTTTGACTGTATTTAAAATTCATACTTCTCCTATCCACCATATATCAACTTGCCCCCCCTAGGCCATCAGCTGGCGAGTCCTGGCGACGCTCTTGTAACCAAGTAGGTACTTATTTATTATTTTATGTATAAATAATTCCAGTTTCAGGATTCAGTAAATAGATAGGTTTAATTATTTTAATCATGACATTTATTCAAGTACTTAAACTTATTGCTATTGCTTACACTTATATAAGCATATTAACACCCACTTAGCAATGTGTTTTTTGTATTGTGGTACAGTTTCTTGTTCTTCCACAAAGTTCTTCTATGATAATCTTGTGTGTATCATGTTTCATAACTTTCAAAGATTTTTAACTTCATCCTTGAGTTACTTTAATTGTGCACATATTGCCTTGTTGCCACACTGTTAATTCCTGTATTTTGAATATTATAATTATGGGGTTATTTACTTATTCTGGTCCTTTATCTGAAAATTAAATGAAACCTATAAACTAAAATATTATACATCATGAACAAAAATTTTGTATGGCATGTCTTTTTCAGGTTTTAGATTATTTAAATATAGTGATATATCTATGTGGTTGCAAATATTGCAGGCAGTTCCTGGACATTAACCATGCCATTTGTAAAATAAACTTGTAAATAATGAACAGTAACTATTAAATATATTAATATAAAGGCAGCATTTAATTTGTTTCTTTCATTGAGGAAAACTCCATAGTTTTCCTTATCATAAAACTTGATCCTTGTGTCATTATCATAAGAATAACTGTTCACATCTATGCTTGTTATGGGATAAATCAGAGTACATTAGCAGGATTAGCTTGTAATCTTTGACAAAACAAAAAAGGGTTTAGATAACATGACTGCATTACTTAAATTGAAATGTATACAGTGCAAAGTGTTATGTTTATTGTGAAATAAATTATTATTATTTCAGCCTGGATTTTCCCACTGCAGGGCAAAGGCCTCTCCACTCTCCTACCAACTTTAAATGAAATTCCTTTAAGTATTTATTCCATTGTGAAATAAATACTTTTTATAATTATTTTATTATATTAGCTATCAAAATTGTTGCCACTAGGTAGTAAGGTGCTAGGTGTGTAGCATTAAAGCATTTTAAATATTGACTGCCCAGATATATATCTCATAATTAGACATCTGATTAAATTATGCACTAATGACGTGCCAAAATATGCACTGAAAAAGGTCGAAACATGCACTAAAAATCTTTATATGCCCAAAATGTGCACAATGCAAAATCAAAAAACCAGTTTTAACAATACTAACACCACTGTCATTAGATCCTTATGCATGGTCATGTGGCGCAAAATGCAAAGTTGGGGCCTACTTGGATAAACTGAAAGAGATTTGTGGACTTACATTCTGGTAATGATTGTTTAAAAAATAAATACATTAGCACATCTGTTCTTAAAAAATATATCAATAAATTACACAAAAGTACTTTAAACATACCTTTTCAGTACAATAATAATTCAAGTGATTAGCTGTTGTATGGAACTTGTAATCTGAAACAATCTGATGCAATTTTCCATTTCCCATCGACAGCAACTATTACAAATGTTTGTTGAAAGGGTTTCTTGCTTTCATCATTTTGATAAGTTACATCTCCACAAGCTTGAATGAGGTATGTTAACTTGTTGGACACTAGATTCTCTGATATGGGTTGCGCATCTAATGTCTTGAGGACATGATTACTAGCTGGCAAATCCATAAGGAACTTCTGGATCTTGTCATTACCGTTAATTCCATTGCCGTTCCAAACCAGCAGGCCCGTTTCCAAGTATAATTTGGATGACAAATGCCGGTTATTATCTACTTGCTTATAAAATATTTTAGTAAATTCTTCAGCTGTTTCGCAAGCATTGTCAATGTTCTTGACGGTCGCCTCTGACATTGTTTTATTGTGATTAAATTACTTACAAACTCAGACGTAAATATACCGTAAAAATAGTATTAGTTAGACAAATACAACCACAACGCGAGCATTTGCCTGACTGACACAATGACAATGACATAAATGACATAATCAAAGAATTCAAAGAGTAAAATACACATAATGACATTGACATGACATGAAATGACACTGTAGCATGAAGAAATAGGTATAAATGGAGCCAACACTTAGAACAAAAGCTTGAAACCAACTGTGGGCTGATGCTCTCTTTCTGAATGCATACATAAGAACGAGACAGTGATATATGTTTTCTTTATCTTATGTACGCATTTAGAAACAGAGCGTCTGCCCACAGTTGGCTTCACTTAGGTATTTAGAGTGTTGCCTCCACTTTTATCTATAAGCTTCTTGCACTGTAGTGTCTACTGTCAAAGTGTCAAGTGTGACACTTAGTTTGTGGTGTGGCTGTGGCATGAAGACTTAGGTACAAATGGAGCCAACACTTGAAACAAAAGCTTGAAACCAACTGTGGGCTGATGCTCTCTTTCTGAATACATACATAAGAACGAGACAGTGATATGTATTTTCTTTATCTTATGTATGCATTTAGAAAGAGAGCATCTGCCCGCAGTGGTTTCACTTAGGTGTTGCCTCCATTTTAATATACAAGCTTCTTGGTAGAGATTTTATGGAAGAGATATAGCTTCATGGGCTGTGGTGGGTGTGACATCAGTGCTGCCAACTCATAAAAATATTTTATGTCAAAATGCTAAAAATAATGCTGAAGTTGGATCATTTGAGGAAAGGTATGCTAAAGGATCATGGCAGGATTTGAACAAAAAAATAATAAAGTTTAAAAACTAAAACCCGACCACAACAAAAAGTGATCTAAAAAGTAGGAAACAAGAAAATATTTCACACAGAAATCAAGACATAGGTACAAAATGGTCAAGGTAAAGCCGTGGTTGCATGCCTGTGTCCCATAGGGGTGCGATGAACATGAATTATAAAGGCGTGCAACCACGGCTTTACCTTGACCATTTTGTACCTATGTCTTGATTTCTGTGTGAAATATTTTCTTGTTTCCTATTTTTTAGATCACTTTTTGTTGTGGTCGGGTTTTAGTTTTTAAACTTTATTATTTTATTTAAACCATTTTGGAGTTTAAATACCAATAGTAGTTTTTTTTTAAATCATTTGTAACAAGTCACAGTTAAGTATTATATATTTAAAAGGTACTAGTGAACCCCTTTCCAATGATACCAAGCACGGTTTTTCGTATCTTAATTTTTTTTTATCTTTGCTTTTAAAATAATTTGTGATAAGTCACAACTAAATATTTTATATTTGACAGGTACTAGTGAACCCCTTTCCAATGATACCAAACACGGTATGCGTATCTTAATTTATTTCTATTTATTTCTTTTATCTTTCCTTTTTTAAATAATTTGTGATAAGTCACAACTAAATATTATATATTTGACAGGTACTAGTGAACCCCTTACCAATGATACCAAACACGGTATGCTTGTCTTCATAATTTTTTTTTATCTTGGTTTTTTTGTCCGCCAGAGCGCGCTACATTGGATTCGGTGACACGTCATAATAATATAGCCTATAACCAGCGGACGATCAAGACGCTCCTAACGATACCTCATTTGTTCAGTTCTGATAAGTAGTTTAGGAGCTATGAGCGAACAGATGAACATACGTACTTGCATACATACATACATACATACATACATACATAGCCTGTCAAAATCATAACCCTCCTTTGGCTTTGCCGTAGTAGGGTAAAAATAAAGATGATTGAGAAGTTGAAATTTTAATTCTTACTCTTGGGTACCTAAAAAGTATCTTCAGGCTGCATTTTGTAAATTAATATTTACAATATTTTAAAAACCCCGCACCAAAAAATGGATGTTAAAAGTAAATAGTTTAACGAAAAGCTCATTATTTCAAAACGAAACGGCGGCAGACAGTAACTGTGACACTGACAGTCGCCGTTTCGCAGGTCTTACACTGAAATTCCTTCGGTTTATGGAAAATAATGTCACAAATAGAGATGAGCAATGTGTTTCTGCCCGGCAGGAAAAAATGAGTCAAGAAAACACGTAATAAGTAATGCGCCTTATTCACCATCCATCTTGCAGTACATCCCGGCAAGGTCATGCACGATGCAAAACGACCGTGAATAAGCTTGCTGTACGTCATTAATTATTGTTTTTTTTCA
The DNA here is from genome assembly GCA_947361185.1 of Charanyca ferruginea. Lineage (NCBI taxonomy): Eukaryota > Metazoa > Arthropoda > Insecta > Lepidoptera > Noctuidae > Charanyca > Charanyca ferruginea. Next base: position 14,099,087 of record OX376076.1, read on the forward strand.
CGGTACTTTTGTATCGTGCATCGTATATGACCTTGGTGGGACGTACAGTAAGATGGATGGTGAATAAGTCGTTGTACTCATTGCCGATATTTACCTTCAAATATCTCGGTAACGTGACACTTTGGGGTACCTACCATGTTACTGACATTTTTTGTTCGTCTACGAGTCCTCTACCCATTTATATCACGATAATAGTGCGGGGATTTCGAAAAAAATAAATAAAATGGCGGTGGGTCGATATACTAGATCTGTTCTATCCAAGAAGTAATTATAATCTTACTTCGTGGTTCTATCCCTTAAAAATATTTATCGACTCATATTATTGATTACACAGTGGTTCATCCCTAGAGAAGGACGAACAGTAGAACAAGTTTTAAACGCCCTACACACGACATGATTTGCTAGCCTGACCAAATCATCCGTAAAATCAGGTATCGCGTCCACACGAGCCGACACGAGGCCTGATTTGCAGTTTGCTCTAGTGCGTTCTACGAGGTAGGTGTGCAGCCATAATGCCTCCTTTTTTATCCGAACGACAAGCGCGTCAAGTTGCGCTAGTTATTGATTTATGTGTTGACGTCAAAGTAGAAAGAAAAAAAAGAAGAAAAAATAAAAAATAAAGTACATAATGAAAAAAAATTGTTTGAAATGAATAGGTACCTAAAAACTTGAATAACTGGCCTTTTTATGCTCTCTGCCAAATGCTGCACGCATATTTTCCAATTTCTTTTTCAAGCCCTCAATTGTGGCTTTATTATCTGCTTTTTTCCAAATTTCAAGTAAAATTTCTAAAGCTTGTTGTCTGGCATCTTTATTTTTATACATGTGATGGGACATTTGTAATCTCCAGCATTTCTATAATAACGCTGCGTTCCCTTATTATATTCGCTGATTCTGCCATTATTTTTGCAAAAATAAACAACGCGAAGACATACACACTACTCGCGCCGCCGCTGTCGCGGAGCAACTGAGCATAGAAATCAGGTGAGAGCGCGCCACACGACATGATTTGATCAGATCTGACCAAATCAGTCGGCGTTGGCCACCTGATGAGCATTTATCAGGTGACAAACCTCCATACCACCTGATCATGCTCCTGATCTGACCAAATCAGGCGTCAGATCATGTCGTCTGTAGCGGCTATTAAAATAGTCAATACTCAATAGTGACATCTAGCAGTGAGTAGCCAAACTGTATAATATATACACTCGGCGTCACAAAAATCGCACCTCTTTAAGAATTCCCTTCAAAGTCATTTTAACCCTATTAATCAATGGTATACATATGACTATAAGGTATAATTGGAAAGGCAATTTATTTAAATTTCAGAATAAATCAATGGATTTGGTTTTTTGTTTACCAGGGAATAAAAAAAAGCAAGCTAATGCAAATGATTAAAAAGTTAAATTTTATTTTATCAGCAAAAATTACAACAAAGTCCTTAAAACTAACTTAAAACCTAGTGTTACCCCCCCTAGCCCTGATGACTGCTTCCATGCGTTCTCTCATGGACCTTATTAATGTGACAACAGTCTCTTGTGGAATGTTGTCCCATTCTGCAACGACGGCATCTTGAAGGTCTTGGAGAGTGGTAGGGGCAGGATTTCGTGCCCGTACTCGCCGTTTCAGTTCATCCCAAAGGTGCTCAATAGGGTTCAGGTCTGGACTTCGCGCCGGCCAGCGCATAACAGGGATGCCAACTTCTTGCAGGTAGTCTCTTACAATTAAAGCGGTGTGACAACGGGCGTTATCGTGCATTAACGTGAACCCACTGCCAACAAAACCCGCATAAGGGACAACCTGCTCCTCTAAGATCTCTGTTATGTACCGAGCAGCAGTCAGCGACCCTTGCCCGCGAGCACTTCCAGTCCGAGAAACACACACAAGGTTCGTTTTACCGTCGATTGACATGCCGCCCCAGAACATGCACGAGCCACCCCCGTATTCCACTGTCTCTTGAATACAGGCTTGTGCGAATCGTTCCCCTTGCCTCCTATACACTCTTCGACGCCTGTCGTTGCAGAAAAGACACACCCTCGTCTCATCCGAGAAGAGCACAGCCCTCCATTGGTCTATTGTCCAATCCACATGGTCACGGGCAACCGGCAACCGGTCTCTCCTATGCTGTGCAGTCAATTTGGGCCCTGTAGCAGCCCTATGAGCTGCAATTTTCTTCTCCCGCATTCTTCTTCTAATCGTGGAGACGCTTACAGAAGTTCTGCGAGCTGATCGCAGTTGTTGTTGCAGCTCAACAGCATTGGAGAACCGATTACGTAAAGACGTCGAAACAATGAAGCGATCGTCTCTTTCGGATGTGCATCGTTGTCTTCCAGATCCACGTCTTCGGATATAGCCACCAGTCTCTTGGAAACGTTGGAACACTCGTCGAACGGCAAAACGACTCAAGTTCTGTTGCCGAGCAACATCACATTGCCGCATCCCTGATTGCAGTAGTGCAATGACTTGAGCGGCTTCATCTGCAGTGGTATCCATCTTCTGGGGTATTTTTCTTGCTGTAGCTGTTCACGTGTGTTCACTTCAAAGGTTGAATAGCGAATGACCCACATTTAACCCGGGTCGCCCGTTTTATACCCTTGTAGGGAGGTGCAATTAGTGGCCGTTGTAATGCGTATTTTGACAACATTTTTTTTAACGTTACGTGCTAATGAGATCTGTTGTGTTTAGGAATTCTAACTGTTGTTAATTTAAAGGTCGTTAAACATACTTTTAATTGATACCAATATTAATTGGGTTTAATGTATTCGTTACTGGCGGGACATGTTTTAAACTTATTTTCGAAAAGGTGCGATTTTTGTGACGCCGAGTGTATATACAGTATGGAACTCACTTATAGGCAATAAATGAAACCTCAAGTAATACTAGTCCACATAAGTATAGCAAAATCAAATATTAAATTAAAAACCGAAAATTAAAAAAGTTAAATTTTCAAACAAAACAAACATCAAAATAAATTCAGTAAAACAAAACACTCTTTTTAGACAACGTACCTTGACCCCGGAGCGAAGAGCGGCAACGATGCACGCGGCGATTTTTGTCGGCGTCAAATCAAAGTGCTGACTTTGATTCGTTTGACAATGTGCGACGAAAATAAAATTCACTGAGTTCATTTTTACCGCCACTTATTTATTTCGAACTGAATAAACTGAACTGAACTAAATAAATTCAATATTACACATTCGTTCCAAAAATAATACCAACTAAAATTTTCAAGTATTCAAAACGACCACCACGTTCTTGAATGCACAAGTTAGGTACACCGCCGCACAATGTTATCCCGAAGCCTGCTCAACAAATTTCGTTCAGGATCCAGAGCCATGGCATTTAATTTGTCAAAGGCGGCGACAATACGATTGCGCAGTTCACTTTTGGTTTCGGAGACCCGCGAGTAAACTTCATTTTTAATAAAGCCCCATAAAAAGAAGTCGAGAGGAGTAAGGTTGTGTGACCGAGCTGGCCACCTACGGGGGCCGTAGCGCCCAATCCATTGCTCGCCGAACATGGTGTTAAGCCGCTCTCTCGCGAGTACGGAGTGTGGAGGAGCTCCATCTAACTGGAACCATACCTTCGTGTAAGCTACCATAGACAATTTCATCTAAGTATTCGGTTATTGATTCGTTAAGAAGATCTAGAAACTTCTGTGCATTCAGGTAATACATGAAACTTAAAAACACAATTTACACACACACAAAGTTAAGTAGCTAATAAACTAATACGTGTCCATTTCACGGTAAAAAATATTATTAAACTTTGTAATAATTGTATTTACTAATATCGCGTTTTAAAGCAATGCTCGCAATAAGGTTCTACGAAATCTCTGCGAAAGGCACACACACTATCTCGGAAGAGGTAGCGCGGTAACTGACAATGCGGAAATCGGAACTTCCGAAATCCGAAATAGCGAAAAAAATAAAAGTTATAATGCAGGGTCAACGTTGCAATTATCGTCCTAATCGATATCGATAAATTTTTACACTTACTTATCTGCTACCTAAACAAGGCATTAGAATACAAGATCTTTGTGTGATTCGAATGTTTTAATATTTGTAACAATTAACAAATGATTAACTGGATGAACAATAAAAAAACGAAACTAACGTTTTGTGACTTCCTGAGTATCAAACGGGCTGTCGATCGCCCAAGAGCTGAACAGTAATAATAGAAATTTAATTGTTATCAATAAGTAATAATAAGCTCGTAGGTAGGTACGAGTTTTTTTTTGTGATTCATTTTATCTCTAAATCTACTTAATAATATTGAATAAGAACACACTTAAACAGAAAAGCTGTTTAGTTTTAAATACTTAGGACATATTGTTTTTTAGAATTATCATAACAGCAAGATAATTCTAAAAACACCTTAGCACCACATAAGTATTTAAAGCTAAACAACATTTTTTATCGATAATTATTAATAGTCAATAACAGACGTCCTACACTACGTGGCGCGAGCGCACCCCGCGCCCGCGCTCCCCCTCCCCCCGCCGGCCTGCCACGCGCGGCGTCGGCGCCGCTCAAACGCCTTTGAAGAAAGCCGCGTGCCTCGTGCCGCCTATTATAGGTAGCCGCCAAAAGACACCGCTGCCGACGTACACCCGCAGGAAATACTGGCGCGTCCCAGTGAATTGTATTTTTTTGCAAAAGAAAGTTTCGAGCGTGGCAGGTCAATGAGGTTGTTCAAGAGAAAATTCCAAGTAGGTAGGTAATATTATAAAATTTCATAATCAGCCTACTGGTCTTCTGTCTGTGAGAGAGAGGTAGTGGGCCGTATCGTCACAGTATTAAAATTCATAATAGTAGCAAAACGAATGTGGAAGTCGGGTAGGTAGCACGGCCCGCGGCCGCGGCCTCCATACACGGTTAGTTTGCACAGTCGAACGTTGAATTAAAATTTGTTACATTAAATTCCACTTTGTCGTTTAGGTGTACCATGTTTACATTTAGGCAAATAACTAGAATAGGTACAGCGTCGTGAGTACTCGTGAGTGATAGTTTGTAGTTTTGCACTACGTGGCAACGTCGTTTTTCAGTGTTAGGGCCAGCGCACACCAAACTCTCTCGCATGTTCGAGCAAAATTTTGACTGCTCGACTATGCAAGCAATATGCTCGCCCCTCCCGTGTGCAAGCTTCGTTGAAAATGCTCTGGGTTGCCAGGTGAGCGTGCAGGACCAGTTTGATGCCATAATCCGACGTTGTTTTCTACCTACACCGGCCGCGCCGTGGGTAGTAAACATACCTACGTCCACATAGTTTTCCCGCTGTGGCAATACTGATGAAACTAAACGCGGGTGGCTCGAGCGTGGTCGCGCATGTAGAACACATACTCGAACACGCATCTTGCAAGCTCGAGCATGATCGAGCATCAAGTTTAGACGTGTATTTAATTTTGCACTGTATGCTATAGTCTTAGTCATTTTAATAGTGGTCTCAAAAAATGTTCCGCTCTCCTCTGTTCTCGGTGTGCGCTGACCCTTACAGGAATTCAAGTTCATTGAGTCATTGACCTAGTGATACAATTCTACAGAGTGTTTAAATTTGTTCAAAGTTAAAACTCTACTTTTTGACCTAATTACTGGACCGATTTCGTTAATTTTTTGTATATCGTCAGAAAAGGCGATAACAAGTATGTCGTATAATTTATTGACAATATGTGGTCCCCATACGGTATATATATTGTACTCTTTGGCCAAAACATGCTCATTATGACTTTCCAATGGTCAACCACTGACACGCCATTGAAAGAAATAGTATAGAATGGTAATCTCGTACAAAATGACAACTGAATGACTGACTTATGCGGTAATCTGCAAAAATTTTGACAGTTACTTTGATCAGTGACCTACCATTAGAACGTCATTGTGAAGTCATTGCTTTTAATTCGACCGACCAATGATCGACCATTATGAATTTAGTAGATTACGAACTTTTAGCAAAATGACAATGGTATAGTGTTAGAATGACGAAATTATAAAAATAGCAGACTTGGCCCCCAGGTAAGCACACTCCCAACCCGATTAGTAGGCCCCGTGTGCGCGCTAGCAGTCCAACCTGACCAAACTATCAGACCATAGACAGTCTGTGGTCTGTGGGGACTCTAACATGTTGTAAATAACAAAATCAAGAAATTAGGAAATAGTTTATTTGATGTCTTTCTATTATCATACAAAGTGGCTTACGTATTTAAATACAATTAGATTTCATAATAATTATTATTACTTCTATAATAGGTGACCCTTCGCATCCACGGATTCGGTAGCAGCGATTTCTTTAAATATACGCGGTTTTGGATGCTTGCTTATACATACACGTCTTAAATAGACGTCAATACATTCTGTCGAATACTTAGATCACTGAGCCGGCATCAAAAGGAATATTGCGAAAAACGATGGTCATACTTAAAACGAAAACGCAGGACCAAACCGTTCGTGGATACGGTATATTCAGGACATTTGACACAGTGATACACTACACGCGTCGTGGTCTATTCAAATAATTAAAAATAACATAAAAAAAACCTTCAAACTAGATCTTATCTTTAACAAGCATTTGATTTATTTATTACTAGAAATAAAACAGTCAGCATTTTAAATTCAAATCTTACCCTAAGGCACTGACAAAATGATTATGCGCTAGATAAAAAAAATATTTAGGTATAAATAATAATATAATAATTCTAAAGAGTAAATAACATTCCTTAAAATTATTAAGAATAGAAAATTGTTAATTCGGCAAATTAGACATAGGAATTAGGTAAATGGGAATTTTATCCATTATACAATCGCACGTCACAATAATTATATTTGTTGCCATAATTTATAATATATTTTAAATAATTTTTAAGTTAACTAGGTAGATGCATAAATAATATAGTAATTTTCAAGATCATCGATATTGCTCAATTGCCACAACAAATTGATTTTATGTAACACACAATTATATATTTACTGATAAACTTTTAAATAATATCTTTTGATCAGGCAGTTAGATACATAGAATGATTGAAATCGATATAAAGTACTTTAAGACGTTCTATTAGTTATAAAATTATAGTATTGCCTACACAGTCCCAAAAATCACTAATACAATTTGCTAGGAATATAGGTCTCGCAAAATAATATAAATGTTATGAAATCTATTTAATAGTAGGTACATTACGATATAAGTGAGCTAAGTTTGATATTCCACTAAAAGATGGATTGCAGCCCGAATAGAAGGCGAACGCACAAAGGAGCCGAGATTGTTATGTCGGGCTCGCGCGTTTCATACGTTTTTCAACACACTTGTGAGGCAAAAATTATACAATTTCACAATTTACTTGTTTTAGACTAGACAAAGTTCAATATTTATGAAACATAGCGCGGATTTCTTAATACGCGCGCCTTGCTGTCTACCTCACTGGTTGAGTTAGCTAGGGCCGGAAAAACGGACACTGATGAAGTCGTCAAACAGTCTTCTATTAAAATAAAAATATAACTAAATATTCCCTGATTTGTAACACTAATTATTGGCAATTTGTTGTTAAAATTAATAGTTTAATACATAGATGATAAATGTTTAACTGTAATAAACATGGTTTTTTTTGAAGTTATACTTCTTTAGGCGCGTTATGAAAAAATGATGTGAGTGAAATTTTACGATTCGCGCATGCGCGCGCACAGCGTCACACAAAATTCTCACGGGAGTAATTGTAAACAACGCCATCTCTGACGTACATGCTGAACTACTTACTGCCTGAAGGCAGTAAGTAGTTCAGCATGTACGTCAGAGATGGCGTTGTTTACAATTCAAATTGTGCTTATATACTTTTTTAATAATGCCAAAGAAGTATAACTTCTCACGCTCGTACATAAGTACACGCACCCATTTTTATTTTACAATTTTTGGGGCATAAAAAACGTGTAAGTTGAACGCGTTTTTACTAAACTGAATTTTAAACTTTAAGGAAGTGTAATGAGAGGTACTTTACGAGTGTGTTGAAAAATAATTTGTCAATAATGCAATGTGTGTCACTTATCCTCCTAATTAATAATAATTGCACCACATTCTACAAGATTCACGTGACACAATGTTTCGTGTCGTCCCAGTGACTGGCAGCCATTTAAAATGCATCTAAATATAAAACTTTACCTTTGTTTTCAATGCATTGTTAACTTATCTATTATAACATTTCTACTCTGCCAGTTTATAGATGGCTATTAGTCTATTAGTCGGAATAAAATATTAATGAATCTGTGATGCATTTTGTTCTTTAGATAAGAAGTTTCACTGCTGCCAAAACTTGCTGCCTGGTCAATACTACTCAACAATCAATGATAATCAAGTGAAATGTTAAAATAAACATAAATTAAGCTAGTATATAATTGCATTTTAATAAAATTGGGAAGTGCATAAATAGTACACTGTCTTATCTATTATTTAGTACGCACTACTTAACTAAACACAAACGTCAACATTACTCTGATGCAATTTACATCAAGTTGCGTAACTACTTGAATGGACGATATTGCGATTGTATGTTACCGAGTATGATCAACGCTGTAATTTTGCATTTTGAACCTTTGTTTGCGAGTCCCTTATAATAAAATTACCAATTATGATTAATAGTAACATACATCTGAGCGGCAGCGCGACGGCGGCGTCTGCGCATCTATGTTACCTATGCGCGAGCGCACGCACTGGGCAGGAATGACACCTCGATATTACGTCGCAAACGCTTGCCTGTTGTTATTTTTCTTCGAGCCCCACCTGTGAAATGCATTATATAATAACAGGTCGTTCGATAAGTCTGAGTACTATGCACATTACAAGGTATACACAAAATAGGGAATATGAAGTGATTCAATCCTTGAAAAACTAATATTACACGGTAATAGTATCACGTGCCACTCACAAATTGTTTGTTTGCAAGAGACCATCTCTGAAAGTACAGACTGAGCAAAAACTAGTTTAAAATATATAGATTGTATTGGACTGTAGATATTATTTGTTTCATTTTTAACGCATCACTTATTTTACAATTAATCATTTTATTTTGCATTTTTTTGGTGAAACAGAAGACTCTCTCGAAACGCAGCGTCATCAACAATGCCAATAGTGCCATAAAAATATGTATAAAGAAACCTCTACTCTTTGCAAAGTATTTGAAAATTAATCATATTTTAATCGTAAATATTGTACCGAATTGTATTTTTTTTTTCTTGAACAATAATTTTAACTTGGGATTAAAAATTAGATGGACCACAGCACTACCGTTTATACTGACGTCACATCATGGCCGCGGCAGTAATGGATGCTTGAACTTTAGTAGGAAAAAATTGATGAAAGTTTAATATATGGTTCAGTAACAAATAGTACTTACTTGTGTTTACTATTCTATACTTTTCTTGGGTTTACAATACTGGCTTTTATATCTTTGTGAAATTAAATGATAATTTATGTCAAAAGAGAAGTAATGTTTACCTGTAATGGTCCGTTGCTAACGTCTACATTGTGTTTGTCAGACAAACCAGCCATAAGTCTTTCCTGTAAACGGTAGTAAAATAAGAAATCATTAAAAAATATATCAAAAACGACAGTCCGATAATTCACGCAATGAGCGTGTGACAATTCTAGCGCTGTTCACCGAGATCTTGCGCGTGCTCCAGCACACACCATCTCTCACAAGCTGTTTTGAACTGTATTTAGTTTTTATTTAGGTTATTTATCGGCGGAAAACTGCTTGAGCGTTGATGCTTTATCTGCGTTGAACTTAACGATAATCTACTTTTTATGAGTATTTTATAGAGCCTTTCTGTTAAAAAAAAAGGTGCACACACTTGCAAACTACAATAGTTTTATTTATGGTTAGGCACAAATCTTAATTTTGATTCTGATGTTGTGGAGGTGTCAGCTGAGCAGTGTCCGGAGACGAGTAGCACCATAAAGCACTAATTAAATTGTAAGTGCGTCCTATGTGCGGATTGTTGTACAACCTCATAGAGAATTCCTGAGAGCACAACCCCACTAAAGTCCCCGCCACGAAAAGCTATAAAAAAAGAACTTCTACTAAGTTACGTAGCGACAATTCAATCAGGAAAAAATAATGCCAAATTCAATCAACTCAAAGTAACATTTATGTGTAATACGAAACTAACGAGCAATTTCACTTAGTCGGGTTATATTTGAGTGATATAAAGCGTTGTCGTCTGATGTTTTGGGAACGCGTCAAGTCACAGAATGTAAACATTTGCTGAACGCATCAAACACGTGACATATCGTCTGAAAGTATTGCTTTCTAATCTTACACTTCATGGCAATCCGGTTGCCCCAACTTACCTCGGCATTCCGTTCGGCATCGGCAAACGTGTGGTTGTGAGTGGCTGTTTTTGCTTGATGCAGCTCCTCTTGTAATGTGTCGATTTTATTTTGCATCTGTGAAAATGCAGGCTATTGTTAATATATATTTTTAATCATAAATTTACACCATCACCAGCGTATGCGCAGTAACATTGTTCGACAATCATAAAAGGAGAAAAGAAAATGTTCATCTATGCAAGTAATGATTAGGATAAAACCGCAATCGATAGATAAAAAGTTTCATTTACGTTTTTTTAAGTGAATATCATGCCTTAATCCCTTAGATTTCAGGTTTATTCAATGAATATAGACAGATGTAGGAGGGTCTATTGATAGCAAAAAATGTTATAATCATGGATGCATTCAAATCCTTATAAAGTAATATCACCATGTCTTAATGTTTTTTATTTATGTTTTATTAACGCGCGGCATAAAGTACTTGCGGCTGTTTGACGCGTTTGTTCGACGAAAATGTAAATATTCATCAAAACATCAAATCATACAAACAAAAGATGCTACGGTCTCTATGACCTCACCATAGGAACACAAAAGCACACAGAGTGCAAACACAACGATCACTGTTATCTGTACCTCCTCTACGATCGCAGGCAATGATTTTTCTATGCAGGAGAATGCGAACGCCAGAGGTTCCTACGTAAAAATAGTAAATTGCAATAAAATTATGGTACGCTATCAGCTCTAACATCTAGCAGAAAATAAGTATCACGTCGGTACAATTATATAGATGCTTTAGAACAGTAAATATTAGAATACAGTAACCAAGTTGCGACATTTTCCTGTGCCTGCAAGTGGTTGGACGCCCGCGAAGTCGCCGGACCGAAAGTAGCAATTGTAATTTAAACAATAAACAAGAAAGTTATGCAATGCCTGCTTGCTATTCCGTACATACAGATAGATCATATATCAGTAAGCATACATAAAGAACGCAACATACCTGCAACACAGTGTGCTGCCTGAGATCATCTAATTCGCGTTGCTTTTCAGCCAACTGTTGCGCCCACCGTTGCTCCTCTAAAGTCACATTTTGCTGTAGGCGGCTTAATACTCCTTCCTGTTTCATACAAGTGTGTTTAGCGAATTATTTCCAGGGTATATTAAGTGTACTTAAGGAAAACAAAACTTACAGTATCGTCGATGATCCTCTTGTATTTTTCGACGAGACTTTGCGACTGTTCATTCTGTTGGATCAGGTCCTTGACCCGCTCGTCGTTGTCTGCAGGCGCGGGCGGGGCGGGGGTGGCGGGCGCGGCGAGGGGCGCGGCGAGGGGCGCGGGGCGAGTCAGTTCGGCCGCGAGGTTGCGCGCGAAGTTCTGCAGCCAGTCGCTGCCGGTTCCAGTAGCCGGCGCGACGGACGGACACGCTTCACGCAACACTCTCGCTACTTCATCGTACTGTGCCTCTTGTGCTTTCACAATGGCCTCCTGTTAAAAATATAATATTATATAGTTTGAAAATGTTGCTTACAGAAACACAATCAATAATTAAACTCTACACTTATGCAACTCAAAGCATTTATTTCGCTACTAGCTAGCGCTTTCACGGTGGCCTTGATGGCCCGCGAAATTCAAATTAATTCTTAGGTTTTTTGTAATTTCAGCTCAGTATCTGGTTGAATGGTAATAAAAACTTAGACTCAACAATAATGAATATGTATTTAGACAGTTATAGAATATTGCAAAAACCGTAAGAATATTTGAAATTCGCGGGCCGTTACGGTTCGCGGATTCTCGTTCACTGCCTAGTTTTCCATTCAACTTCTTAAGAATATAATGTAACATAAATTAATTACTTATCTAAACTATAGGAAATTCATAAATATTATGTTAGCAACAATAAAAACAACAAAGCGAAGCCGGCCGAAGATGTATGTAATGCGGTATATACACGGTAACATTGCACATAGGTCGTTTGGAGTATGTACGGAAGATAAAGCGGGCACTTACGCGCAGTGAGTCTTGGGCCGGCATCGCACTTGCCGCTTTCGTCTGAAGAGCCTTTTCGGCAGACTGTAACGCCTCCATTACTTTCCAGTTTTTAGTTCGCAATTCCTAAGCGAAACGAGTTAAGTAGCGTAATTAATTATTGGGTTACGATTCAAAATAATTAAAAAATGTTAAGTTTTTAAATTATAAAATACTTTGCTTTGTTACTTTACGAGAAGAAAGTAAACATACATAAACAAAGCATTTAAAAATAGTGCAAGTTAAGAGTGCAATCGTGTGAGTGTCTTATCCAGTACTTAATATATTTAAAATGTATGGTCCTCTGGTATATTATTAGTACAACTACTCTGCTGCGGGCGGGAAGTTATGATAATAGTAAACCGGAACACTTTTCAAAAACTGTTTCATATTAAAATTAAAATATTAATAGCCAAGAAAAATGTAATTTTCTTTGAATATTTATAAATACTGAAAACTATGTCTGAATCTCTTGGCTTACAAAATGCCACCTTAGGACAACAGGACAAGTGACGTCATACGTGTCTTTAATAGGGTATTACACCCATTTTTGAAAAGTCTCAATAAAATTCTGTAGTGATAGTATGTCACCAAAAAAAAAACAATTTTTATTCAATCGATAAGTGCCATAATAATGCATCTAATATTTAAATTTTCAAATTTCGCGCGTAGTTTGACGAAAACGCCTCTTACTGGACGCCATAATGCTCAGCGGAAACTATGTCAGTTCGTTTTGTATCAAATGCGCTCTTAATAAATATGAAAATTGTATATAATTTAAAAATAATTAAAAGCATATTTTGTAATAGGTGTAATAATTAAAAAAATACGTTGGTTACGAAAATAACAAAAGTACAAAGCCTATAAACGCCAATCGGTTGACTGACAGTTGACAATTTTTTGTTTACATAGCCGTACGGCGTAATAACATGGCCGCTACTGTTTCGTGGTGTTTTATATCAGATAAAAAAAAACCGAAACCTTTGAATTGAATAAAAAAAAAACATTGTTATTTCATGAACTAAACCTTACATTTTCCGACTGCTTTATGCCTAAACTGTCTCAATAACATATTTATAGATTTTTTCTCGTATAGAGTAAAATACCCTATTTTAGTTTCGAGCTTAGTGTTTTATTATTTTAGGTTTTTAATGTGTTGTCTTGTGTTTTGTGTGTTGTGTAGTGTGTGTTCTCACATTATTCTTGTCCTGGTAGGAGCGCAGTTGTTCCTGCAGCCGCGTCACCTGGTCGCGTTGCTCGCGCGAGCCGCGCTGCGCCGCCGCCAGCTCGTCACGTAGAGACTCCACTATACTCTCCACCTTTGCAAGCTCCGCCGCCTGATAACAACGTCACACTCTAATGCTGGCAATTCACAAGGCGTATTTGTACAAATATTTGACTTATTTGGATAATACTAAATTTACCTTAGAGTTATTGAAATAAAGTTGATTTTGCAAGCATTAAATATGCGTTTGGCCGAATTTCCGTCAAAGCGGTCAATCTCAACGGAGACCTCTCAACTACACAGAAGATATTGTAGCCAACAAGTGTGTATGTAGACATAGAATAGATAGATGTACAGTCACGAGCAAAAACATGTAAACAGTTGGTCTCATGCTAAACTGATTTACTCCTAAACTGTTGATTTAAATGTTATGGGGGTTACGAACAGGTTATTTTTGACATCTCTTACTACAACTTAGTCCTTGTCTGTCGCCGTCTTTTTCTTCAGATGCCTGGTAGTAAGAGATGCCAAATATCTAATTTTAGTTTAGTGTTGTGAACAAGGGAATCGGCACCATTATCAAATTTTGTAACAAGAATTTATTACGATGAACGATTTAACTAAAATTAAATGATTTACAAACAAAATAGTAAAATTATCAAAGTAGTTTCAAAGGTACTAACTTTAAGTTGATCGTTGGACGGCAGTCCATTCTGCGCAGGCGCCGCTTTCAACTGTTTAATTTCAGCTAATTCAGTCTCTCGCGCAACCAGCTGTTCACGCAGCGACGCGATTTCACTCGACAGCTGAACAAATAAAGGATAAAAGTTTAATAGGATAGAAAAAAACCCTGTTATGATATCACGATCATGAAATTAATTCCAGTTGACTATAATAGAGTACAGTACGATTATACGATTTTTTGAACGAATTTAACAAGACACTGAGTGCTGCAAAGCTGTCTAAATAAACCAACATTGTGAAACATAGCGTTCAGTGACAGAAAGACAATTATTTTCTGGTTTTCCAAGATAGTGTTACGTCTTCTTCCTAAACTGACTGGTATCAAACAGTAAACCGTTTGTTATTTACCTGTTGTTTCTGTATTTCAGACTCCTCTTTTAATATCTCAACATTGGCCTCTGCAGTCTGAGCACGATTCGCCAATCTCTGTACTTCATTTTGAAGCTCTGCCATGGCTAAAAATAATTGATCGGGTTAATTTATAAATGGTTTATCCAGTGTGGTTTTCATAGACTGGACCCTTCTAAGTAAAATGAAAAGAAAAAAAAGAATATTGTGCGTTCATATTTCCGAATATAGACGACGGTTGCCTAACGTGGCGTAATACGTGAGCGGTCTAGAAGCGAGCGCGAAAATAACAAACAGTCGAAACCTGTTGAAGTGAATTTTGGTTCTAAAAGTTGATATTTGGCACCGTTTGTATATCTAAATTTATAAAAGCGAAAGGACACTCATCACGAAATATCGAAAACCACTAGACGTATAAAGATGAAATTTGGCAGGGAGGTAGATTATAGTTAGTAGACGTCCACTAAGAACGGATTTTGCGACAGGGCCGGATTAAGGAGGTCTAATGGCTCTCGCAAGTAAACACCGATAACGAAGTCGCAGGCAGCAGCTAGTATTATATAAGCAAGTGGCACCTGCAAGTCGTTCTTGCGCCTGGCGGAGCTCCTGCGCGGCGCGTTGCTCGCCTAGGGCGGCACACTGCCGCTGCTGCTCCAACTCGCTGCACGCGCGGTTAGCTTCCTGCACAACAATCTAAACGTGAATCATGCCGCACTACTAGGAACCTACACTAAAGTTAATAGAGGTAAAAAAAAACACACTATTGAAAAGATTTGGGCAATATGTTTGTGTTATCTTATATATAAAAATCTTCTGTGCGTGTGTATGAAAGTGAACTCCTCCCAAAACGGCTGGACCGATTTTGATGAATTTGTTAGTGTGTGTTCCAGTGGATTCGAGAATGGTTTAGATTTACAATTGGACCCGGTAGGTGGCGCTATAGTCGGGTTGCAGGACGTCTGCCAGGCCCGCTAGTGTAGGATATAATATTATGGTGTGCTGCGAACCTAGTTCAGAAGTTATAGTACAGTACTGTTAGCTCTTATAGTGCATAGATCTTAGAATCAGATGATTCCAATATATTTATGTAAAAACTCATCATCATGCTTTTTAGACAAAGGACTAAATACAACATTTCTTTTTTTATACAAAGTGATTGGTAATTCGATGCTTTCTTGGAAAGGGGATCAATTAAAGCTAATTTGCATTGCATACATTTTCCGTAAACTTGTTTGAGACCCTTTTTTCAAATCTAGTGTCTTCTTGAAATGTTTTCTGATAACCAACGTTACTGAATACAAGTTTATTTGATAAATTAGAAAGAACATTACCTACAATGTAAAAAAATATAGTACTTAAAACAAGGAAGCAAATAAAAATACTTTTAGAGCACTTCATTTAAGAAAACAATCAAGAAGGTTTTACAAAAAAAAAATTCGGATCATCTGATTCCGAGGTCCAAAGTTCCAAACCCCTGGGAAGTGGACTATTAAGCCACATTTACACTCAGCTCTGTTGGGCAGGGAAGTGGGCAGTGCGAGTATGTAAACAGGTCACTCGCGCTCATGCCGCTGCGCAGCGCGAGTGAGTGTTTACATTCAACATTCTCGCTCACTTACCGCTGAACACGAAATAACGTGTTTTGTATTATTACCCGACTCCGGCAATCATTGGCAGCGATGAATTTCTTTCATCCACTATCTTCTTTGACGATGGCGTCTTTTGTTTATTTTGTTAAACACATAAACGTTGCAATACTGAGCAGATAAGATACTGTCGCCGCAACAACCTCGACGTCATCCATTATTGCGAATCGTTCAATAAAGAAGTATGAAGGCTGAGTGTGAACACTCCCTCGCTTTGGTACTCGCACAGAAGTATTTAAGGCAGGGTTTATAAAAGTGATGTCCACGGACGCCTTAGGGGAACACATGCTACGGACGGACCCCTTAGGAGTCCGTAGCATGTGTATCAGGGGTCCGCAGTAGGTCAGTTAATACACAACTTTTGATTAGGAAATTGTGTAGTAAACTCTGTATTTCTCGGCCAAGCCACGAACTCAAAATAAGGCTTATTTTCTTTTCCTAAATTATTTTTTGACAGGGGTCCGTGGAATTGTTTATATTGTGAAAGTGGTCCATGGCTACAAAAAGTTTAAGAAACCCTGATTTAAGGCAATGTTTCCGGCAGCGGCAGGAGCAGTGGTAGGGGCTGAGTGTAAATGTGGGGTAAGGTGAGTCCACAGATATAGATAGACCTAGATAGCGCAAGTATCACGATCTGTATGAAAACCAAGCGTGCCATTTTTTGGACGTCACAACAATACGAATGTTTTGTTTTTCCTAAATTTGGTATTCCCAGGTATTAGATTAAAAATAATTGTTTTTTTTAATTATTTACGTATAATATTAATCACAAAATGACTTACCGATGGAAGGAAACGTTTACTTTATTTTTTTACTTACGATTTTTTATCGTAAGTTAGGCACGAAAATAGGCACGCGCAGTAGTTGCTCTTGCGTTATCTAGGTCTATCTACATGTGTGGGTGAGTCAGTTAGTTGTACAGGTACCTGCAGCTGCTGCGCCAGGTCGGCGGCGTGCTGCTGCGCCATGACGCACGAGTCGCGCGCCGCGCCCGCCTCCATGCGCAGCTGCGCCGCGTCCAGCGCGTGCGCGTTGAGCTCGGCCTGCAGCGCCGTCAGCTGCGCCACCAACGTGGCCTCCGTCTGCACGGACACATGACAACTGACTATCACAATAGGGTATTACACTCATTTTTGAAAAGCACCTCAAATAAATTTTTTTTCAATCGATAAGTGCAATAAAAATTTATCTAAATTTTAAATTTTCAAATTTCTCGTGTCATTTGACGAAAACGCCTCGTAGTGGACGGCATATTGCTCTGCGGAAATGACGTCAGTTTGCTGTGTAACAAATGCGCTAAGATTTTGTATAAGAATTTTGTAAGAAATATTTTGTAATAGGTGTAATAATTAAAAAAATATGTTTGTTACGAAAATAATAAAAGTACAAAGCTTATATAGGCCAATCGGTTGACTGACAGTTGACACTTTTTTGTTTACACAGCCGTACGGCGTAATAACTAAGCGGTTACCTATTTCATGGTGTCATAAAACAGATAAAAAAAACTGAAAACTGAATTTAATTAAAAAAAATATTTTGTTATTTTATGTACTAAAACTAACATTTTCCAACTGCTTTTTGCCTAAACTATCTCATATTATATTTATAGATTTTTTCTAATATATAGTAAAATACCCTATTATGGAAGGTAGGGTAAAGAGCACTATCTCATATGGGGGGGAATTATTGACGGATTGAAGAATGCAGAGTTAGAAATTTTTACCCGGTCGTGATTGTATCGCCACCCTTACGGCTTAGTCACGACTTCGGTCTTAGTGGCAGGTCGTGAACGAGCCGTTATGTGGCACATTTTAACGTACACTTTCATACACAGAGATCGTGCTCCTTACCTCTAGGCTCCTCTACAATGACAATACAAGTCCTAGTCAATTAGCACAAAATAAAGCATGTGACTGACCTCTGACAGTCGCTGGATGTGCAGCTCCATTTGAACGCGTGCAGCCTGCGCCTCGCCCTCCACGCCCAGTTTCGATTGTAGCTACACACAAATAGAAATACAACGTTTCAGCACAAACAAGATGAGACATCATTTTCAATTCCAAATTGATTACCAGCAGTCTGTACTCGGCCGTAAATATAACATAATTATCAACTATTTAGAGCGTCGTTTCTTACAAAATCTTAGTTTCGTATTTTTTCGCCTGAGGGTATGTACTTTTCTTAGCTGATGTTGAGAGCAATGGTAGCGCAGCAGTGATAGCCGTGACCTACGAGTTGCATCATCACATATCTCAAAACGGTGAATGGAAATATCATATATCATATAATAAAATTCGAAGACACTCATCCAAGCCAATGACCCCCACAATGAGTCCACGTAGTGAGTCACTGCCTAGTTCCTCATAGGAGGCTCGCCTGAGCCACTGCAGTGGGAACTACATCGGCTAACTATGCTTGCTTATGCGATTTATTTTATATGGGATAAGCCCGCTACACTATTCTCAAACCACTGCAACTTCTGAAGCCAGAATCAACAGTGGCGACTACCAGAAAAGCGTCAAAGCAGTGAAGCTCAACGAGTCCCAGAGAAACGACTCAACTGTCTTGGATCCTGCAACGAAATTAATCAGAAAAGAACAGCGGAGGAGTAGGAAAAACATATTTTCCACTTCTTTCCAAATCAAGTAGGACACAGAACAGAACTAGGCCAATAGGCACAAAGGGACGTTTACAACTGGGAGAAGCCCTGATGCCAAGCACCACGGATTATATTTGACATAAATAATGGGTCCTAAAAAGTGGCTGTTACATATTTGTGTCAAATAGTAAGTATGGCAAAAAAGCTTGAACACACAGAAATTAATTCTAGTTTCTACAAGGTTCGCATAATAAACAGCTCCGGATGTAGCCTGTACACTATCCAGCATAATAGTGCGTTCTTTCTGCCAAAGACACTCCCATAAGATATGATGGCAGATTGTTCGTATTCACAGTCATATGTAGAACATTAACACAAAGGCGAAGCAACAAGCTTGAAAAAAAATAATTTACTCTTAAAGTTGCCAAGACCTGTTAGGAATTGGGCAACACAATGGTCCACCTCCAGCCATGTCCTGGCCTGGTGTTCACGAACGAATGGAAAGAACTGATGAAGGTGTCGGCCCTTGATGGAATCATCCCACCTAAACTGTCACTCAGATATAAGTTCCTCCTAGACGTCAGTCTGCGGTTGTGCGGCTGCGGTAAATAGACTCAAACTCAAAATCATTTATTTCAAATAAACCATTTACAGGTACTTTTGAATTGTCAGAGTCAGTCAGTCAGAAAGTTGAAGCTAGTTGCGCGTTCCAAACAGTAGGTTTCTATGGAGAAGAACGAGCAAGAAACTCCATGAACAACACTCTTTTAAAATCAATAATATGTTACAAATTTCGGTTACATCATTCATATTGAGTCTAGGGTACAATGTGAGAACAATGTAACAAGTCGTGTACGATAAAAGAGGTTTAGATAAAAATATAATCATAATAAACAATTCAAAATAAATTTAGAATAACCGAGGCAGCTAAGAGATGACCAGTCCCAACCATGAAGATATAGGTATAAATGGAGCCAACACTTAGAACAAAAGCTTGAAACCAACTGTGGGCTGATGCTCTCTTTCTGAATGCATACATAAGAACGAGACAGTGATATGTGTTTTCTTTATCTTATGTATGCATTCAGAAAGAGAGCGTCTGCCCACAGTTGGCTTCACTTAGGTATTTAGAGTGTTGCCTCCACTTTTATCTATAAGCTTCTTGGTCCCAACTAACGGCGCCCGTTAATAATCGAATAATCTAGAGATCTTAGTACGGTCAAGTTTTAGCGTCCATAGTGTGGTGGTCGAATACTGGCTACGTTACCACGAGCTTGTCCTGCGCGAGCTGCTGGTTGTCGTCCAGCAGACGCTGCAGCCGCGCCTGCGCGCCGTGCAGCTCGGCGCGCGCCGCCGCCGCCGTCTGCTCGGCGCCGCGCGCTGTGGCCGCCGCGCGCGTGCGCTCCGCGTTCAGCTGCGTCCTGTAACAACGACACGCTTAACGACATCGCTCATTATAACAGCTTGATTCCGACACAGCTAATTATTTGCCATTCTAGTTAGGGCTTTAAATCTTGTGCGTTAGAATCATCATCATCTGCCTAGCCTTTTCCCAACTACATTGGGTCGGCTTCCAGTCGGGACTCAGGACTGCCTATCGGACCTCCACAACCCAGTTACTGGGTAACACAATAGCTCTTGGTAAGACTGGTTGTCAGACTTTCTGTCTTCTGCCTACCCATAACGACTGCCAACGATCTATAAATGACAGCCCGGACCAACGGCTTTACGTGCTTTCCGAGGCACGGAGGGAACTCGGCTCGAATGGAATGGTCACCCATCGACATACCGATCGCGGCTAGCGTAGCTTAACCTTTGTCCGATCGATCTGTACAGCTTTAACATAGCTACGAGCTCGAGCGTGAGAATATCCTTTAAATGAAAAGATTAAAAGTTAGTGGCTCGCGGACAGCGCGCTGACAACTAACGGTTGGATTTATGAAGGAACGGGCCGGGCAGTGGCCGTGTTAGAGCGGTGCTAGAAAAGTGTGCGATGCCCATTATTGTGTGTAAACAGTCCATCCTATATTATGGGTATAAAAACACACTTAGAGAAGCCAAAGCTACTTGTTCTTTTCGTCACATCATTGTGATCATTTTTAGGGTTCCGTACCGATTGATAAACAGAACCCTTATACATATACACTCGTCTCTGTCTGTACGTCTGTCACAGTCAATTTGCTCCGAATCTACTAGACCGATTAAGTTGAAACTTGGTACACATGGCAAGCGCGTGACGTACTGCCCGTAAAGCCGATGACCGATGGGGCACAAAGGTGGTGGCTGCGTACCGACAGGCCCCACACACGGTGGACCGACGACCTGGTCCGAGGTACGGGAAACCGCTGGATGAACTGCCTGGAGGCTACAATTATCTATAATAAAAATAAAATCTATATTTTACCTGAGTTCCTTAAGTTTGGCGTGCAGTGCCTGAGAAGCCTCGATCTCGTCGGCGAGCGCCTTCTCTTTATCGGCCAGATGCTTCTTCAGTTTCTGTATGGGGTCGTTCGGACCCTGAGAGACAAATAATTTAGGAATAAGTCTTAATATATTGTATCTCTTTATATGTATTCGCTTATAGATGGGGTCTCACCATCATTTAAAGAATGTATTGAGGGAGATATTCCTGTACCCAATATCCACATTTTATGCTATGCTGGGGCAGGTAACTACTTTATACATCATCATCATGTCAACCTTTAGACGCCCACTGTGGGCATAGGTCTCTCCCAGGGGGGGGGGGGGGGTACCGTAATCGCCATGCTTGGCCGATGCATGTTCGCGATCGCAATAGGTATTGTGATACTCAGAACTCGGACGCTGCTGTGCATCCTCTAGTCAATATCCCTCTGTCGCCTTCTACGACACCCACGGGTAGAAACATGATGACTACTTTATTATCTATTCTTAATACATCTTCTATAATATAAAAATGAATCGCAAAATGTGTTGGTAAGCGCATAACTCAACAACGCCTGGACCAATTTGGCCAATTCTTTTTTTTAAATGTTCGTTGAAGTTCAAAGATGGTTTTTACGGCGAGAAAAATTCGAATAATTGCCGGAAAAGCCCTAAAAACAGCCCTTTTCTTTTTCCCATACAAACGTTTTCTAACTAAAACGAGCTTTATTGCTATTGTATAAAGTTCATGTTGAATTACAAGCAGTCACTTTTGTTTAAACAATGTAGGTATGTTCCTAACGTCAAAGAGTCAATTTTGCACTTAGGTAGTAGTAGGTGTAGGGTAGGTGTAGGGTAGGTGTAGGGTAGGTGTAGGGTAGGTGTAGGGTAGGTGTAGGGTAGGTGTAGGGTAGGTGTAGGGTAGGTGTAGGGTAGGTGTAGGGTAGGTGTAGGTAAATAGGCAGGTAAGTAGGTAGATCGGGACAAGACAACGTCTGTCGGGTCAGCTAGTAATATTATAAAAAGGTTAAGTTTGTTTCTAAGATATCATTTCTGGAAGTACTGGTACCATTCGAAATTTCCTTCACTGATAGAAAGCTACTTTATTGCTGAGTACTAAAGACTGAGTTACGTTAAAAAAGATTTAATCATAAAATTAATGTACTTATATTACGATTGGCTGCTTTATCAGCGTGCGCTGACCAAACGATTTGGAGTAAATCAAAACAATGTTTTGCAAAATATACGTATTTGTTAGTTCAATAAAAACTTTGCGAACATTTATAATTATCTAACTTCTAAACAGTGTGTCCAATAAATGGTATGACAGTAGGGTTTCTTTCCTTTAATACCATTTTTTCCCAATTTTTACACAAAAGCTACAAGCATCTTACATAACATATGATTGCGACTGCCGTAAAAGTCAAAGACAAATACTAATAAATAATGTAATTAATTTATTTGTAACTTCTTTGGGAAAGACAAACGATAGCAAAGTACTGTTGTGTTTGATTGTACTTCAGATTGCTATACAATCGTTTCTGGCCTTATTTTAAACAGCGAGTTCATATTTTCATGTGATCATCATGTAGAAAAATTAAACTTTACGTCCAATAGCCAACCTCATACAAAATCACAATTCGCAAGCCCGTTTATTATGACGCGAGCGAGCGGCAATACGATGGTTCCGGGCATAAGTCCAGCATATTATCCACACAATGGCTGAGGCGACGACGACGAGGCAATTTAAGTAAGTGCTTGTGGTCACCTGACCCTCATACTGCTATACCTACGTTGTAACGGAATGGTGTAAAAGCTTGTAAAATAAACTATAAATATTCACGTTTCCACACGTACTGATAAAAATAGTCACATAATTTGTAAAATGTTATTGTAAGTTTATTGTTTGACCTTCATTGTCTTAGCCAACAAACAGTGATAATCTTTGACTTATCATTACAATATGTAAGGGGGTCATCAAGTGCAGATTTAACCATAGTTTATGAATTAATTAATATTTAAAAGTTGATCAAATTTGTAAGCTTAATTTTTCATAATAAAAAGGCACCCAAATTCACGTTTTCGTTGTTGAAAGTAAAGAGCGCCCATCCCGCCATAGTTTCCATACAAACGCTCGTACGTGATTACGGCGTTGTAACAAATTTTACTTCGAATTTTTTAACCCGCGGGTATCTCCAAAACAACTTTTTTGAGAAACCAATTCGAAAATCAGCTTTTTTGCACAATTTTTATCTGAACTTTGGTGATATAATAATACATTATACATTGAAAAAGTAAAAAAAACAGCTTCATAGAAACCTTGAATGGAGATTCTAAATTACAATTTTTCATGGAACAAGTTTTGTGAAATCTCCGCGCGCTATTATTCATGCGACATTATCGCGTTCTCACTCACTCGTGTGTTTTCAAACATTGTGATGGATGAAACAAAAATAATTTCAATCACGCTCACGTTAAAGTTTGGCCGATGAGGAAGGGTGCTCCTAACTTACATTAAACTGATGAATTTTAATTCACCGTATTCCTTCTAATGTGACACCTTTGCTACATTTTTAAAGCACCCCAAATAGCTTAGGCCCTAGGCGAAATTGCATGGGCTTTATCATCTTCATCATCAAACGAACTCCAAAACCCCCCTGGCTTTGGAATTCGTTTTGAAAAATTTTCAGAATTCTTCATTAGATATCATTTTTCACTAAAACATCAAATCCACTGCCCTTCAATGCTTCATGAATTACGGTCTACTTGCTGCTCATGGATCATTTGGCGCTTAGTTTATGTGTGGTCAAACATAATGCGCATATCGTTGATTTAAAAGACTGATCAATTACTTTTATACCCTACTCTACCAAGTTTCTTGTCCTGTATTAGGCAATAATAAGGGGGTGCTCAAATATTGCAAAGGGGTTAAACTATCACGTCCTGAAAGATATACGTCCAATTATATGTCAACCTGTTTAACATTTGGGGAAACAGACTTAAGCTAAATCTCGATCGCCTAATGGCAACAAAATGTGAATAGATGCCTTATGAAAAGTTGTGTCCAGGGGGCAAATTTTCTTAAGGCAACCTACATAGAGCCGATAAGTCACCGTGTAAGCCATGTGGAGCCGATAACCCGTGTGGAGCTGGTCTCGAGTAGCACCACCCCATTTCTACCCGTGGGTGTCGTAGAAGGCGACAGAGGGATATTGCCCAGAGGATAGGCAGCAGCGTCCTTCTGAGTACCATAACACGTACTGCGATCGCCAACATGCATCGGCCAAGCATGGCGATTACAGCTGAACCCCCTCTTGGGGTCCCCCAAGAGGGGCAAGAGGGGGCATAGGTGTCCACTTATGCCCACCAGTGGGCGTCTAAAGGTTGAGATGATGATGATGGTGAACCTACATAGATGCGTGCGTACATACCTCAGTCCACTCCGAGTGCTCGGGCAGTGGGTCGTGGTGCTTGTTGAGCAGCGCGTCCGTGAGGATTTGTATCTCTGTGCGAGACAGCGGCGCCTCACGCACCACACGAACTAACTCGCCCACGTTCACACCGCCGCTGTCACCCGCTACTGACGACAAGCATTGCATCAAAGTACTGCGTTTCCTTACAGTTACGAAATACAGGCACGGTAATTAGAATTTTTTATGGACGTGATATTGACTTTACCGAAACATCAACTGGCGTAAAGGTGCGTACATATTATATAACATACATGTTTAAGTAATGTGGAGGCTGAATGTTATTTAACATGTTATTAATATTTACAACAATGTTATATAAGTTATGCAATAGTGAACAGTACTGCAGAACGACAAACAACAAAGTCATTTATCATTGTATTTCTAATGTGTACAGTATAGTTATATGTTGCAATGTCGAAAAACAATGTTACATAACAACAACACGTTAATTAATCTGTACGCACCTTAATATGAAACAGATTGAATTCATGTAATCTTGAAGTCATAGTATTATTTTGATACTTAATATTTATTATGTAGTGTCTATCAAAGTACACAACATAATATATGGTATGATATAACGGGCTGGTGTCCGCAACTCTATGTCTCAGCGCTTATTTTGCGTACAAGACAGAACATATAAGAATACAACAGCCCGAAAGTCCGTGTAACCGGTAAATGGACACAAATTGCTTAGCATTTCTACGTAGCACATAACCTGAAAGATTGCATGGCGAAGAACAATACTCACCCATGAGTGAGAGTACGTTCGGCTCTAGTTTCTTCTTCTTGCTCTTGGGGGGCGGGGTGGCAGCGGTGGGCGGTGCATTGACCAGGGCTTGTCTCAGCAGCTTGTCCGTGGTGAGCTCGCTGGGCTGTGGGGCGTTCAGCGGCGGCACCACCTCTTCACGGGCAACCTCCGAAACTTCCTCGGTAGGCTTCTTTTCAGTCTTCTTGCCTAAAATTTACTAACGTTACATCCGGATATCTGCTCTAGGCTTTCTAGTTACATCACGTATTCGTACAGACGCCAGCACATCAAGCCGTACCTAACTGTCAAATTTTCCCAATTAAATATGAACCTTATGCTTTTGAAATAAAGTTGAAAATCTATCGAAGAAATTTGACAGATTGTAGTAGCTTGATGTGCTGGCCTCTGTACCTGCTCGATTCCGTTCAAAATCAAGATTGTAATAGAGGGAGGCTTACTTTCATTTTGTGGATAGTAATGCAATTTTGTTTTTTTAATTGTTGTATGCTTTAATAATTATATTTATTTATATGCACCTACCCTTGCGCTGTTCCTTCGCTGCTTCGCCGCTGTTATGTCGCTCACGAGTTACTTCTTCCTTAACCACTTCAACTGGTGCAGGAGGTTTGGCAACTGTTTTGCTACTCTTGGCCGGCTTTGCTGGTTTGTTATCCTTCTTCTCCACAGCTTCTTCCAGTTTTTCTGGAGCCTAAACATATGTTACATTACGTTATCGTATTGTGATATTTATAATGTATAAATATAATAACATGCTATTATCAGAAAATACATACGAACTACCGTTACTTTGTATTAAATCATGCCTACGATCACGCGTGCATCGATAATAGTATAGATTTAATGAAGCCACGACACGATTCGATATAAAACAGCGACACAAAGACAGAGAGAGCCGTGAATAATACGAATCCGAGACGTGTTTAATGATGTAAATAATGGAAACAAGTCAAATACATTACTGCAACTAAGGATTAGTTTAATGGACACTGATACTAAGTACTAAAGCAAATACGAACATGACATGCAAACAAGGTGGATTTTTTAATGACAATACATTACAATTGACTTATTTTACAACTGTAACAAATCTCGCATATCTATCAAAACTACGATAACTACCAAAGCAAACCTATCATATGGTCCTGTTCTCACCAAAGGTGACAAAAGACGTCTCTAATAACCATTCAGTTTGACGTGTTACTTTCGCATCACATCGCTTGGTTTCAACGCCATGTGGTTATTTACGAGATATCTCCCTCTGGTGAAAACGAGGCCTAATATCGTAATACTGCAGGTTATATTTTAAAATAATTGTTAACCAAAACCAATAAATGATCGAATGCTATATTATTCTACTGTTCACAACTACAACACAAGTTAACGGACACACATACAACATCGTCGACACATATAATAATGGTCGTAGGTGTAGACTCACTTTTTCCGCTACAAGTGATGAATGCATCAATTCAAATTCATCTTTGGGATGCATTTCCTCAAAGTGGTTGGCGACAGTAGAGGTTGCGGAGTCTGGCACCGCGCTGGGATCGCTAACGCAACTCGGATCCTCTTTGTTTATCAGTATCGGCTTTACTTTAGGGTCCTTGCCGCGTTTGCGGATCTGTACAGACAGTGTCGCTGTAGTGGACCTGACCCACCATTTTTACTATTGGTTTAGTCTACTTATTACCAGCATTTACCCCATCTCATTGCATTCCAGATACGATCAGTTTTAATACAAGCCCTCATTGAGGATGCAGTCACTAAGCATCCACTACTACAGGGTTTATACTAAACTTAATCTCAAGCAAGATTATACTAGTTGCATGTTAGTTATATTAAGCATAATTAAATATATTCAATGATTACTGACAATATTCCATTGTTTTATCAAGTTTAAAGTCACAGAATAATAACTCAACATGCATGTTTTAGCAAATAAAATAAACCATTTTATTAGAGCGCCACAAATGTATAAAATTCATTAGTGGTCGATAAATCAATGGGAACGAATCTGTTAAAGGTTTAGTAAATACCTATCATAAAATTCCTACTTACTAAAAAAAAAGTTCTTTGTTGTACAAAATTTATTGCTTACTCTGAATTTTATCTTTTGAAAAACAAAGATAAGCATAATTATAAAATTATGTGATAATGATTTGTATGTTATTTTTATGCATACCATCATGCAATGTTGACAACATAGGAAGTAATATAATAAAGGTACTGTTATCAATAGTTGTCCACAGAACATTAAAGATATTAAGAATATTTTTCAATCATATTTCATTTGTTATAAGTGCTTACCTTAACATTTGGTGTATCCCTTGGTGCATCAATGACTACTGCCGGATTAAACTCAACATGTCCTTTAGGGGCCGGAACCACATCATCTTCAACTCCACTCTCAGCTGGTGCCTCACTCTCCTGCTCACTGCCTGTCACCACTGCACTCTCCTTGTTCTTTTCCTTCTTTGCTAACTAAAATACCATATTCATTATCCAATCAGTTGCTTTACTAAATTCTTTGTAAGTAACCAGAAATCTATAATGTCATTTTATTTTATTATATTTGGAAAATGTACAGCTAATAACAAAATAAACAAAAAATTAAGGCCAATTATATTTTTTTTTTTTTTTTTTTTTTTTTTATCATTTGATAGGCATACGTTTGACCACTATCTCACCTGATGGGAAGCGATGATGCGGTCTAAGATGGAGCACGCTTGCCTAGAAGTAACCTATTCACTCTTGACTTAAAGACTCCCGGGTTGTAGCTATCAGGAAACACAGACTCAGGCAGGGAATTCCACTCCTTAGCAGTACGCACAATGAATGTGTTCCCAAAACGTTTTGTGCGTGTGGGTGGGATGTCCACCATGTACCGGTGGCGCATCGCCGTACGTCTTGTGGTCCGATGATGGAACGGGCTCGGCGGAATTAAATTATGCAATTCTGTCGCACACTCCCCAAAATGCAACCGATAGAAAACCGACAGGCCAGCAACTCGGCGTCGATGCTCAAGACTTTGAAGCTTTGACTCGACGAGCCTATCATTGCCAATGATCATTATAAGTTTCCATTTATAGTATTTGTGTAATCATTTATTGTAGACGTATGTAGGGCTATTTATAAAAGACTCAGTGCCTTAAGAGTGCCCATCCCCATAGGCCGAACTTCGACGCGAGCGTGATTAAAACATTTTTTGTTTCAACCAACGCAAATTCGAAAACAAATGGGTGAGTGAGAACTCGATAACATCGCAGAAAAATTGGCGCGCACAACTTGTTCCAAAAAATACGTGTTATTAAAAAAGCCTTAAGTTTTTGGTAATAATGTTTGTAATTTAGTATCTGCATTACATGTGCAAGGTTTCTATGAAGCTGTTTTTTACATTTTCAATGTATGAGTGCATTATGAATGGCCAAAGTTTAGATAAAAACTGCAAAAAATCTGATTTTCAGATGTGGTTACTTAATTTTTTCTCAAAAAAGTTTATTTTTGGCTTCATACAAACCTAGATTTAAACCACAAGATACCTGTGTATTAAAAATATTTGGAGAATAATTTGTTTTCCCATACCAACGCCGTAATCACGAGCGATTGTAAGGAAACAATGACGGGATGGGTGCTCTTAATCTGCACTATACCGACACACCCTCCACAGAACAAATTAAAAACTACGAAAAGACATTGAGAAAGATACCACAAAGAGTCCATTTAAATATGCGGTCCATTTTAATATGCCTGGTACTGAAAAGATCGATGGCATTTTCTTATTATAAGTACACCACGTGTGCAATAGATCTACGAAGAGATATACCTACAAAATATATCATCAAATGCCTAGCATTTTTTGTACTTTGGAAAAAGGCTAAGCAAATGATGATAGATGATGGGGTTGGCTTCCAGTCTAAGCGGATTGCTACAACGAGACGAGTGGGCCAGTACCAGTCCCGAAATCTATAATATTAATCTTATATGTAATATACTAGCACTTTCCCCGCGACTTTGTCCCTTTTTTTCTATTGATAAATATAGCCTATGTTACTTAGGGATAATATAGCATACTTATGGTGAAGGTTATCTTTATTATATTAGTGTAGAAGTCTAGAAAAGCGAACGGTCATTCACTTGCTGACTAAACATTACCCCCCCCCCCCCCCCCCACATGAACCTACTACATTTGGTACAATGATATTATATTAAACAGATATGTTATGAGCGCCCAATTTTGAAGATTCAAAAACGTCCTAATTAGGACGTATTGCCTTTAGTCTGCGTCACGCATGGCGACGAGTGGTACGCTTTGTTAAAGCAGCTAAAAAAATAAAAAAATGCTGTTTTGTGTATTTAGAAAGTGTACCAATTTTGATACCGAATTTAATAAAGCACAAGGGATCTCATACCACATGTAACTACGCAATATACATCGATTTATTTATATATTTCAATTATTTTCCTAATATTCTTATATTTGGAGGTTAGAAAAAAGAAAGAAATGGAAATACATTTCTTCACGCGAGTAAGACAAGGACGCGTTCACTCCGGCCATAGAGTAAAAGTACAGATGCGATTTCGTAGGCAGTAAAGTCATTGTTTACCCACAGTTCTGTTTTTCTTTTTTCTTACCTTGTAATATTTAATTAATCATTTTGTTTTATTTAATCATTTATATACTTAATTAGAAATTAAACAATATGACAACAGATATTTATTATCCTTTCTTCGTTAAGGTTATCCAATGAGATCTGGCTTCAAGAATGGATCGCATTTGTTCGTAAACAAAGAAATGAATTTTATTACAAAATAAATATTTTCTACTCTATATATTATTATATTATATTCTTTTATACCTACCTTTAGTCCTGTTTATTAGTTGTTATAGGTACAAACCGCGTGTATAGATGTACTCGCGGTTTGTACCTTCTGTCTCGTTAAATTTGTTAGTCTATGATGCCAAGACGCGGTGATTGGTGGCCAGGACAATGTTTGTTTACATTCACGCGCAATTGACAACACTAACTGTCTCTTTTTTTCTTGATGGTTTTATCAAGCCATCTCTTTTCAACATTTTGACTTGTAGTGAATTGTAAAATTAACGAAAAGTGTGTATGTGTGCAGCCGCTGCTGCGCGGAACACTTTTTTCGTTTGTTTTGTGAGTGTATAACATATCTGTTCATTAGAATATCATTGATTTGGTAGGTATATTTGTAGTTCAGCTAATAACCGATTTAAGTTTGACTTTCATTCGGTTAAAGCCACGGACAAAAGCTAGTAATCTACTCTCGCGAGCAATCAAATCGACTCAACCCGTGACCGCACAATCATGCATGTTTTGCTATCTTTTAATAAATCTTTTATTTATAAGAACCCATGTTTGAAAAAGCATGAAAAATATTCAGTACTTTTTTTTTAATTAGCGAATTAAATTGGCTTGCAGAAATTTCAAAGAGACTGGTGCCTTTAATCGGAGACCAAGAGCCAGCCGCCACCGGTGCACATTAGAGAGAGACGAACGTTTCAACGTTTCACCCTTGCTGTTAAATCGCCACCTGGCGTCTACTGATGTGGAACAGTAACTTAGTTATGCTCAATACAAATATGAATACCGGCCTCCTTAGAAAGTGGGATGCAATTTTCCATGACACTGTAAGGAAGATAATAAGATCGATGAAAAACAGACATTTTGAGTTAGGGGGGATAATAAGTAATGATTAACTATTTTATTAAGTGTCTGTACAATTATCGTTTTACTTTTAAAATACCTATACTCCATACATAATAGCATTAGAAAAAAGAGAAGCAGGGATGCAAAATATTTAATTTGAAAGATAAGTTATAACAAATTTTGATTTGACGATTTTGAAAATTGTTATAACATAACTTTGATAATAAATAGATCTAAGATAGTACTAAAAATGGATGTATAATAATAAAACAAAATAAAAATCTTATTATAGTGAAAGGAATAACATTCCCGGAATTGTACATCCCTGCTTCTTTTAGATTTATAACATAGAAGTAATGTTAAAAACTGTAAGTAATATTAAATTAGAATGAAATAATATAAGGACTCTAACACACGAGTGGCATATTGCCAACGGCAGAGGTAACTGCAGCCGTCGACATATCAACTTCAAAAATCAGCGGCCGCCGTCGTCGTCGTCATGTCGACGGCTGCAGTTACCTCTGCCGTTGGCAACATGCCGCTCGTGTGGAGGCCTAACTAAACGAAAGCCACATAATTTTATAAGATAAATTATTATTAAAGTAGTTACACCCAATGATATTCTAATAAACAGATATGTTACACACTCACAAAACAAACGAAAAATGTGTTCCGCGCAGCAGCGGCTGCACACATACACACTTTTCATTCATTTTACAATTCACTACAAGTCAAAATGTTGAAAAGGGATGGCTTGAAAAAACCAACAAGAAAATAAAGAGACAGTTAGTGTTGTCAATTGCGCGTGAATGTAAACAAACATTATCCTGGCTACCAATCACCGCGCCTTGGCATCATAGACTAACAAATTTAACGAGACAGAAGGTACAAACTGCGAGTACTAGTGTTTATTAGTTGTTATAGGTACAAACCGCGTGTATAAATTACACGCGGTTTGTACCTATAACAACTAATAAACAGGACTAAAGGTATAATAGAATATGTATAATAATATATAGAGTAGAAAATATTTATTTTGTAATAAAATTAATTTCTTTGTTCACGAACAAATGCGATTCATTCTTGAAGCCAGATCTCATTGGATAACCTTAACGAAGGAAGGATAATAAATATCTGTTATCATATTTTTTAATTTCTAATTAGGTATATAAATGATTAAATAAAACAAAATGATTAAATATTACAAGGTTAGACAAAAAAAACAGAACTGTGGATAAACAATGACTTTACTGTCTACGATATCGCATCTGTACTTTTATTCTATGTCCGGAGTGAACGCGTCCTTGTCTTACTCACGTGAAAAAATGTATTTCTATTTCTTTCTTTTTTCTAACCTCCAAATATAAGAATATTAGGAAAAAAATTGCGTAGTTACATGTGGTATGAGATCCCTTGTGCTTTATTAAATTGGTATGATAATTGGTACACTTTCTAAATACACAAAATAGCATTATTTTATTTTTTTAGCAGCTTTAACAAAGCGTACCACTCGTCGCCATGCGTGACGCAGACTAAAGGCAACACGTCCCAATTAGGACTTTTTCGAATCTTCAAAATTGGGTGCTCATAACATATCTGTTTAAATATAATATCATTGGTTACACCTAAGTGCGACAGCTACTGTAAAAATATATTATAATAAATTCGATGTCTGTCGTAACTGTAACATGTTGCTTGTACTTATGTTACAAAGTGTACATTAAAAGTAACTTTATTCAACTTCTGTCTACTGTAAATGGAGTATAACTACCTACAACAAATTGTATTCAATTCCTATTTTCCCTCAACTTACATCCCATTAATTTAATAGTACTGATTAATTAAGTCGTAACTATAATATACCAATTTTAAGCTGATATCTCAACCTTTTAAACTCTATCTGTCACACTCAGAGACGTCACATAATAATAATGAACTTTAACTTTTAAGTGACCAACATAACTTGGCACATGCCAACAACAATATTTCAGACTGACAGCGTTCCAAGTTATGTTGGTCAATTAAAGTTAATGATTCATTATTATATAAAGTGACGTCTCTGAGTGTGGCAGTACCTATATCATATTTATAAATAAGTTATGTATTTTCCAAAAAATACCCCAAATAGCCAGTTACCTTGCTAAGTTAAATTACAGATCTAATTACTAATGTAGGTAATTTGAGTAAAAAAAACATGTGTGCCTGCAGTAATTACTTATGCCCTGACTGCCAATAAAAATAACTTAAGTTTGACCATTGCCCGTTTTGTAAAATTAGACCAGTGATTAGAGGATCCTTTCTTTTTAAATTTATTAGTATGTTAACTTTATGGCAAAATAGTAATTTTATTATAATTTTATGTTTGTTTGATATTATTTGTTTGAAATTGGTGATCTCATCTCTAGGTTTTTTAACACTACAGTACACGCGTGGCCTACTATAGTAGACCACAGTAACATTTTTGCTCTTAACTTAGCAGTTTTGAATGTCAGAGCGGTGAGCTTCCAGATAAACCTGCTCCATTAAAGAACAATGCCCACTTCCCATACATTTAAAAACCTGATAACAAAAGTGTATGTATAGTAATAAAGTATAGTAGAAAGACTACCTGTAAGTTTAGAAAATAATGCTAGATAGTCATTTTCACGATTTAAACGCCACGAAGTCCAAAAAATACAAATATTACTTTTTAGGTTAGGTTTTGCCGTTACCAAAAAAGTAGTAAAGAAATAAATGTGCTAGAACTAATTATTAACGCTTGGAAGTTTTTTTTGGTTTATATAGGAATACTTACCTACCGATCTATAGTCTAAAACAACATTTTTACTTTGCGTATTCCTCGAAATCAGCTGCCTCTAAGTCACTGCTTAGGCTCTCAATAATGCCACTATAAATAAAGTGTCGAGCATTAATTGCTGTTTCAACGACAACAATAACGTTCTAGCATTCTTATAGAATCTTGGAAACCCCTATCCAACATAATCACATCATTTTCTTGACAATATAATCTAAAAGATGAGTTTTCATAACATAAACATGTCAAATGTCAAAAAAATCCGTTTCAGTCGTGCGAATTCAATATAGCATACCGCGTGATTAATTTATTTAATTATTATGTTATTTGTAATGAATATGTAATAAAGGTGTATCTAATAAAAAATAACATAATAATAAATACTTACTGATTAAATAAAACGTAAAATAATGAATAAAACTCAGAAACAGAGTTGAATAAAGTTAAAGTTGCAATGTGTAAAATGGAACGTCGTAAAAAGAGTAGTTGAGGTGCGTTCGAAACATGGTAATACGTTTACCTTTGACGTAGAATAAGCATAAATAAACTTAAAAATCTTTTTTTTCTGCGTTTCTTTTAACATTGTGATAAGCGTAATTAATATAGAATAAAATTAGCTAAATTTTAAGATTTATTATATTTCTATACATAGTCAGGTCAAAAATGAACATTCTTCTTTGTCGACAGGTCAGTTCCGCGTGTGACCTTTGCGCAATCGCATATTTCTGTAATTTGGTGCCAAAACCGCGGGCCTACCATAGTAGTCCACGCGTGTATTGGTGTACCAAATTCAGGTAAGCCATTTTTATCGTATTTCAAGTTTATAAGGTATATTTATTGATATTTACTTTTACCTTATAGCACACTCATGTTTATTTTGTACTGTAATATAAAATGTATTATTTTAAGTTCGTAATTTGGCTACTTTTGTGCAGATATTTACTTATCTAATCATGGGTACTGCATTGCATAAGTGCAGAGGTGACTTATGGAGACTACGACTTACGACTTACGATGATGATGCAATTGAGAGTGAAGAAGAGAACTAGCGCCGGATTTTTAAGCCCTGTATCGTGAGGCATATTCCAGTGATATCGAAACTGGATTGAAAGCTTCGCAATCAATAGTTGAATTTTCAGTTTCCAGAAGGACGCGACTTTTGTGTCCTACCTCCAAAAAACAATCAGTCAACTTTCTTTCTACAGCATAACGATGCAACTATTGATCCCGATACAAATGAAGAACGCAAGCCTGAAATAATTATTTTTACAAACGTACTAAGTGTATTAGTGTAGTGACATATTGATAGAGATAAAATGTGTAAATAATACATGTTCCTAAGAAACCGATGGCAATTTACAATTTGTCTCGATTTGATGAACATTATAATAATAATAACAAACAACAGCACAATGTCACCCCAAAGTTGAGATGTGTTGGTTGATTGCACCTATTGTAAAAGAGCTTGATATTGATCAACGAAAAAGTTGTGCAAGACTTGCAATAAATGAATTTGTCCTGATCACCAGGCTGTGGTGTGTACTGAATATTACAAAAACTGTTTTTTTTTTACATTAGTTTAACAAAATAATGTAAGACATTGATCTCAGAAGTGCCATTTTCGTTATTTTTTTGTATTAGATAAGTAAATTGTTATTAATTCAAAGTTCCAACCTGTTATATAAAAAAATTAGTTTACACTGAAAAACTTAATAAATAATTATATTATTTTGATTATTAGTTTCATTTTAATATTACCTAAAAAACATTTATTGACATTTCTAAAAGGCCTACTATAGTAGGCCACGCGTGTATTGGTGTAAAAAAAAGGGTGTGTACTCTAGTGTTAATACGTTAACTGCCGGGTCAAAAATGTTAAAGGTAAAACCTCCACTAGCGTCGGACACACGGTGTCCCCCATGGCGCTTAAAGTGTTAACCCATTGAATGTCTAATTAGCAGACACAAAAGATAACCAATAGCTTATGTCGAACTGTGTAACTTAAGACACGCGTGAGATTAAGAGTTTAGTAGTTAGTTTTATTTTATCCTTTCATCTATACTAATATTATAAAGAGGTAAAATTGGTTTGTAAGTTTGTATGTAGGGGGGTGATATCCAATACTACTCATCCAATTTAAAAAATTGTTTCACCAATAGGAAGCTACGTTATCCCTGAATGCTATAATAGGCTATATTACATTATCAAAAAAATTGAGATCCTTGCTAAAATTCACACGGATGTAGTTGCGGGCAATCTGGTCTCCTGGTACATAGGGCCACCTATCCAGAGTAAGTTTGTAAATATTCATGCGAACGAAGTCACGGGACAGTTCTAGTATGTTATTAAACTGTTTTTAAAGACTATGGTCAGCTACCCTACCCAGTTTCTATGCTATAGACCTGGATATGGCAGCGGCCTCTCAGGCCGTTTGTCACCAGTTTCGTTACACAAAAACCATGTCACCAGTCAAAAGTTAAGCTATTAACACAAAGTTTCCATAAATTTAAGAACATTGAATAGTAACAAAAAATAACAAAGATGATTAATGACAAGTATAAACATAGAAATAATGTACACCAAAACAAGAATAAATCTGGATATAACAGCTCAAGACATCAGTCAGTAGTGTCTCACTGCTAAGAAAGGGCCCCCTTCCCTTTCTCGTTGGTGCCTTAATGATAAAACAAGATATACATTGGACCATTTTACCTTTTTATTAGCTTTCTTCTCCTTCTTTTTAGGCTTGTTTTTGCTTTCAGCAAGAGCAAGTAGTTCAGTGGTGGCTCGACGTTGTTGAGCAATTGCCTCTTCATAGCTGGTGCCCGAGGCTGAGAACAGCCCCATAAGCAGCAGCATTGCGAGACCGGCCACCCCCACCCCACATAGCACAAGCAATGCCTGCAGCTCCATTGGATCTGCCGCACACGCCTTGATAACAAAATCACTAACAATCTAATTATTGTCTATAAAAATCTTGTTAGATTTTTCCCTTTATGAGGATAAACAAAACAGTAGACTGTCAACGTAATAATTTAATCTTAATTAAAATGCTGTATTTCATTCATCATCTACGACTACGAATCTAGCGGCACATTCATTGGTGAACAGTAGTGTTTAAGAAACATTTGCAATAGTATACTAACCGCCGTCCAGAGAAAATATTTATAGATTAGCGCTCACAAGCAAAGAGCTAGATATCAGAAGTTTTTTACTACTTGAAATTGAAATAATTTAACAAAATGAAGGTATGAGCTGACACGTAAGCAATGACACATGTCAAAGGTTATTGACAGTCCTTTCGCTCAAAAGTAATGAAACCGATGATATTGTAAAAGTAACAAAACAATCCAATTGGGACATTCAGTACCAACAAAAGAACGTTTACCTAACATATACATCATATTTATTAAAGAGATAAGTAGACTTAGAACCAGTAATTGAAACAAAAATCAACAGCCACCATTTATCACGCTCTTAAAAGGTTCAACGATAAGATATTAAAATATATTTACCTGTACTAAATAAAGTCCGCTGTAATTTAAAGGAAGCAAATACTTAAAATATTCCAATTATTTTATCATCAATTTACACTCTACATAAGAGTCATTCTACGAAGTAAATTGATAAAACTTGAAATTTTATTCGCTCCCAACTTTTCTTTTCCCGACAACGAGACGAGATCTATCAATCGGCGGACGAATCAAACCGGGCACTGACCACAGACTACAGTCTACTACACCAAGTCATCAAGAAGAACTGTTGAAGGAATGCTACACCATAGAGGTTACAATATAATGCCTTAGAGAATCCATGCTCTCAGTATATAAAAGAAAAGCAAAAAAACGCGATAATTCAGACAAAAAAAAATGCATTGACAAAAAAAATGCACTAATAGAATAAGTAATAAAAAAAGTTCCTTTGGTCACTTCGGTCCAGGCCCGATTTTCAGCGAAAGTGCAAATCACCTTAGTGTCATGTTTTGAACTTTTGAGTCTACCTTGCACGTTATGGCTCTACACGCTGTTTTAGTGGTTATTTTCCCTAAGCGAAATGATTTTGTCTTGGTAGTACAATCGATTATTTAACAACTGGCTGCAATATTTTTCATCTTATGAGCATTATCATAGATATACATCCTAAAGACGTGATTCCTAAAGTGGACTCGGCACTTACTCGTTCCGTGGAAAAGTCACCAAAGTTCTGCGAAATAATCATTATTTAATCATACGCTGCTGGCAAAGGCCTCCCAATCCTCCCAGAGTCATCTCGTCATCATTTTCTGGGCTGTCTTACGCTGTCCATCATCAGGCACCCACTGCGTGGAGAGTGTTGCCCAATGCCCAGCGGTCACTGTGATCTGTGCATGCGGTTGACGCAAGAAGCTTATAGATAAAAGTGGAGGCAACACTCTAAATACCTAAGTGAAGCCAACTGTGGGCAGACGCTCACTTTCTGAGTGCGTACATAAGATAAAGAAAACACATATCACTGTCTCGTTCTTATGTATGCATTCAGAAAGAGAGCATCAGCCCACAGTTGGTTTCAAGTTTTTGTTCTAAGTGTTGGCTCCATTTATACCTATAACTTCATGGGTTGACGTGACCCGCCCTGTGATAATTTGATTATTGAACACTAGCTTTTGCCCGCGACTTCGTCCGCGTGAATGTCGGCTATCTTGGATGCAGACAAAGTCGCGGATTAAAAAGTAGCCTATGTCCTTCCCCAGGGTTCCAGCTATCTTCATACCAAATTTTATCAAAATCGGTTCAGCCGTTTCATCGTGAAAACGTAACAGACAGAGTTACTTTCGCATTTATAATGTTAAATAATTAATAAGTATGGAAGTATGGATAATATAGTAAGTAAGTAAGGTAAGTAACTGGTCTTACGGCTGGGAAACCAGTTCACGAACATCAGTGCTCTGAGATCGTTGTACGAAGCGCTTGTAAAAAGTCATTTGGAATGCAATGCTGTCGTCTGGTCGCCACATGAAGCTAAATACAAGCTTATGCTGGAGCGTATTCAAAACAAATTTGTGAGATTCCTGTACTTGAAACTGTTTGGTGTGTATCCAGGGTATCCACTGTTGTATCCTACTCTCTTTGTGCTGGGTATGGTAGGCTATTATAAACTGGAAGTGAGAAGGGAAGTAGCTCTCGCCACTTACCTATTTAAAATTATGCGAGGTAAAATACATAACCCAGGCGTTCTACGCACAGTTGGGTTGTGTGTACCTGATGGGTACGTGGGCAGGCGGAGGCGGCCGCCGCTGCTGTGGGTGCCGCCCGCGCGCACCAACCTGCTGCAGCACGCGCCGCTGACGCGCGCGCTGCGCGCACTCAACATGGTGTCGCAACAAATTGACTGCTTCAGCTGTACTCTGAGTGAATTCACACGGGCCGTATATTGTATAGTTTCTCTATCTTGTTCATGATTTTATTATAATAGCTATCTTTGTGAGCTATGATAACTGTAACTACACTATTGTATTAGGTAAGCCTGTGAGGATAGTATATGTGTTTCTAAAATAAATAAATAAAAAAAAAAAGTTTATAGATTTATTGATGATGATGGCGATCTAGCCGATTTCAGCTAGAGCGACTGCAATTCGGACTTCTTATTATGATGGTTGGTTAGATGTACTGCTCTTTCATGCACCCTTATGTGTTAAGGCGTAACCTTTGAAAAATTCGGTCGGATATAGCTGACAAATGAAAAAAAAAGAAAACCGCCTTCAAAAACTAAAAAGTGATAAATAACTTTAGCACAGAACACACATTACTTTACTTTCGGAAGTCGTTGGCGGTGGCTTTGTGTTTGTTGTTTTATATTGCCACCGACTTCCGAAAGTAAAGTAATGTGTGTTCTGTGCTAAAGTTATTTATCACTTTTTAGTTTTTGAAGGCGATTTTCTTTTTTTTTTGAAAAAACTTTTTATTTTTCGCTTTTTAGTGTTGCCCTAACATTCAAATTCATTAAGAAACGGCGACACACTTAAAAGAGATTGTAAGTCCTCCAAAGATTGAAGAAACTAAAACGTCGTCTAAGTAATTTATTTGGGAATTTGTTGATTTTCTCAAAAACGGCTGTGTGAACAAAAAAAGAATTTTGCAAATCCGTCTATATATGACAGAGTTATGCCAGAACACACATAAAAAAAAAACGTTCGAATTGATAACCTCCTCCCTTTTGAAGTCTTCACACGAAATATACATGTCGGCGTCGTATTGTAAACAACACGTGCATCGGGCCACACGGTAGCACGCTACGCCATTCGAGGTGTGGCTCAGTGTGCGCTACGGCGTAGCGCGCTACGTCGTTCTCCCACCTCCTCGCTGTGGGGCGGAGTTAGCGCCTGCTACGTCGTAGCGTGCTACGTCGTTACCCCCCTTCTAAAACTAGCGTATAAAAGGGGCCGCACAGCGGCAAAAGGACTCCGACTCTTCGCTCGACGCTCGCCGCGCACGGACGTGTCGCCGCTTCGCTCCACGCTCTGCCGCTACGCTCGTCACCTGCTCTCGCTGCGCCCGCCGCAACGATTCCTGTAGTCAGCCGACTGCAATCAACTGTTCAAAAGTTGACTTTTCAAGGCGACGGCTGAAATTCCTATTTCTATAACAGAGTCTGTCGTGTAGCTTCACTAGGCCCCTTCAGGGCAAAACCACAGTTTCGTGGTACTCGGTGGATACCTTACGGTGCCAACGAAGCCGAGTGGGTGTTGCCCCAATCACACCCGCCAAACCCCTTCAGGGCGAGGCAGTCAATTGGAGTCGGGAGCTAGTGTTTCGGCCTTGGGGGGTCTCCTAGTCGAACCTAGTCTCTGGTTTCCTTCCACAGCTACACACCTAGTGTCGGTTGGGCGTGTCTACACCCTTCGCACTAGACTGGCTAGGACCCCGTTCGCACAATAAGACTGGCGACGGGTTTACAAGCTTAGGGCTCACCAATAGGTACTCACCTCCCTGTCTACACCCGACAGGGAGGGTTACACATCCCCGGGCCACACCACCCGGGGAGTTAGAGTTAGGTGTTAGGTTTAATTTAGGCTTCCCTGAGAGTTAAATCTCCCAAAATTCCCTCCCCAACTTAACTCTCCCTCCGACCATGTCGGACGCTGATATATTAGCGTACGTCAAGGCCCGCTTATGGCAAAGCGCCAAGTTCCATGCCGATCTAGACACATGGCTAGAGAACTCGTCCGCGTCCCGAAAAGCAGCCGAAGCTAGCGTCGCTGACTTCAGTGACATATTAGATAGCCCCTTTTCCCCCGATAACGCCAACGAAGGCACACCTGTGGCGGCATCCTCTATGCCACCGCAAATCCCGTCCCTATTGTCAATTAAGACAACAAGCCCGTACGCGGAAACACCTATTGTTTCCGAACCCATTGTTTCCAAGCCCATTGTTCCCGCGACCATTGTTCCCGCGACCATTGTTCCCGCGACCATTGTTCCCACGCAGCTGCGCTCTGCGTCGCCATGTTTCTCAGAAACAATGGATACCTCTGTCCCTGTCTCTGAGCCATCTCACTCCGACTCTGAGGAAGCCCACTCTGCCTCCGCGTCCTCGGACGACGACTACCAACTTGTCGGTCCGGGAGGCAAGAGAAAGAAGGGTAAGAGTCCCTCTCAGGCCACCAAGGCCAAGAAAGCCGTAGCCGCGCCCACCCCCTCCTCCACCCCCTCGGTTTCGGCCCCCTCCGTCCCAGCTACAGCCATCCCGCTAGTCCCATGTCCACTGCTGCCCCCAATCCTTCGGTTTCAAAAAAGAAACTACCCGTCCCGCCTCCCTTGTTCATCCAGGACAAGGCGAAGTGGACCGACGTGTCCAAATTGTGTAACGATCGTAAGATCAAATACACAAACGCGCGCTCGACCCAACAGGGTATCAAAGTTCAAGTTCCCACGGTGAACGACCACAGGGAACTTACATCCCTGTTAAAAGTGAGGAACATTTCTGTTACGGACGCCGACCTAAACTGTAATAGACGCTAACTGTAAATAATAAAATCATATTATAAACATGTTTGAATAAGAACAAGATGTAGCGTTAAGTTTGATAGGTTTAGTGTAAGCATTATAGGTACAAACCATGTTGTATTATATAATTAAGTAGGATAGATAAATAGGTAATAATAATAATTACGAATTGTACATAGTTTCAAGGCCATTTGGGCGCAAAGTAAGCGATCGAGTGGTCGGTCGAGATTTTCATTGTTTACCCCCGCCACTACTTGCACCCAGGTAGCCGTCTATATAAAAGGGCACTAGGCCCGCTTGAATTCAGATCGAAAATAGCAACTGACTAATACTGAGCTAAGAAGAATAAATGGGAAAATAATCAAGCCTGAAGAATTGTTTTATTTTCAAAATATATACAGTCCACACTGAACAGTTTGGTCCTTCCGAAGCCGGATAGAAGAACGAAGATCCTGCGGCAACCTGGCCTACCGAACTCCAGACGAAGTACGAAGCTCTGAAGAACGAACACGGCCATCAAGCAAGACTTGTTTCGACCTGAACGACTCACCGAACCGAGCCGACGGGTTTCAACAGGGATATCAAGCCAAGGGGATTATTCACCGTGCCGAAGAAATATCGATCAGAAGAGGTACCAACCTGAACGCGCCGTCGAACACAGCAAACTGAACGTGCTGTCCGGTGCGCGTTGAACGCTGCAAACTGAACGTGCGGCCTGGTACGCGACGACACGAACACGCATAAGAAGATGGTTGTCACTCGAAGCCAAGGGGACGTAGCGGAGATTGAGGAACAGCGACGCATCCAAGAACAAGAGGCGCGGCGTGCCCAGGAACAAGAGATGCGCCGCAGGGAAACTGAACAAATCGAACGCGAAAGAACACGAAGATTCTCACTCGACCCACCGGCGTCGCCATTTTCAAAGATAGCGGACACCAGTACGGCGGCGGGGCCTTCTGGACTCCAAGCAACGACGACCAATGTGACCCGACGAAGAATGGGATCACCGGCCAGGTCAATGCGATCGACAACGAGCGTCACAACTAGACTACGGATGGCGGAACTGGAAGCAGCCGAGAAGTTGGCAGCCATTCAAAGAAAAGAGTTGGAACTGGAACAAGAGTTGATCAAGAAGAGGCTGGCAGTTGAAGTGTCAGTGATTAACGACGAAGAAAGCGTACACGATGATCAAGAACCTGGCCCTCCCCGTGAAGAACCCCATCGAAAGGTGGACGAGTGGTTGAGAACCAACCCCCTCAACCCACGGGGGGAGGAGGGGCCCAGGGAAGAACCGAAGCAAATACGATTCGAAGCATCGGGGGCGAGATCACCAACCCCGACACGAGCAAGAAACAGCATCGAACATTTGGCGGCAACCCTCGAGAAGATGGCCAGACCCAGACCCAGGCATATCGACTTACCTACATTTTCCGGCGCAGCCAGCGAGTGGCTGCCATTCAAGGCAGCGGTACGAGACACAACAAGCATGTACCAGATCTCAGCGGCCGAG
Source organism: Charanyca ferruginea (assembly GCA_947361185.1). NCBI lineage: Eukaryota > Metazoa > Arthropoda > Insecta > Lepidoptera > Noctuidae > Charanyca > Charanyca ferruginea. The sequence goes on from OX376076.1 coordinate 14,142,590, forward strand.
AACATACAAAGACTGAGAAGCTGCCTCAAAGGGGAAGCAAGGGACGCCGTGGCCGCTCTTCTGCACACAGCCACCGAACCTGATGTGATTATGAAGACTCTGGAGCAATGTTTTGGAAGACCAGAAGTCATCATTGATCGGGCGCTGGAAGATCTGAAGAAGCTGCCGAAGCCGGGCACGTCAGCAACAGAGCTTAATAGCTTCGCTATCAAACTACAGAACATCATCTGTGTCCTAAAAACCATCGATCGAAGGGGATACCTATTCAATCCATTGATGACACGAGAAGTACTAGACAAGCTCAGTCCGCATCTACGATCCCGCTGGTGTGACTACGCATATGAACACGAAGGGACGGCAGACCCAGAGATCGTCGTGATGTCACGGTTCCTGATGAGAGAAGCTGACCGGGCGCTGAGATACACATACGCCCCGGCCACAGGCGCTGCAACTACGAAGAAAGAAACCCGACCCGCCGTGATACTAAAGAAAAAGGCGAGCGTTTTCACTACGACCGGGGGAGCGGAGGAAGAAATTGAAAAATGCCCCAAGTGTGGACAAGCCCACGCACTAACACAGTGCCCAAAATACAAGGCACTCGCCGTGAATGAACGATGGAGTTTCCTGAAAGAAAAGAAGATTTGCTTCAAATGCGCTCATAAACAACATAGGCGCATGAACTGTAAAGCAAAGCCGTGCGGCGTGAATCAATGCCGCCGCCCGCATCACGAGACTTTACATCAAGAACACGACGAGAAGACTGAAGTCGCGAAAGAAGCCGAACAACCTAAAGAGGAAGCAGTCCTGTCCGTGGCTGCCCGTCCAGCCGCCGGCCCGCGAACAGTCATATTGAAGATGTGTCCTGTCATCGTGTCCGGACCACGGGGGGAGGTGTCGACCTACGCACTCCTAGACGAGGGTGCAACCATTACACTCGTGGACCAGGAGTTAGCATCCAGCATCGGGGCGGAGGGACCATCACAGACACTGCGCTTAAACGGTGTCAACATGTCGCAAGATGAAACAGAGAGCCAGCTTGTGACAATCAAGGTCAGGGGGGCCAAAGAAAAGGAAGCTTACAAGGTCAGAGCGAGGACCATGAAGAACCTTCAACTTTACCAGCAAGCCATCCCTGAAAACCTGCTAAAATATGAGCACCTGAAAGACCTACCTAGGAACGAGGTGTGCTACGAACGCGCGCGCCCCGGGCTCCTAGTAGGAACCGATCATTGGGAGTGCATCGTCTCCCGTGAACTACGAATCGGCGGCCCGAACGAGCCGGCCGCTTCAAGAACTCAATTAGGATGGGTGGTGCATGGAACCGCACCGCGCAGCACCATCATGCAAGAAAGCAAGGTGCTACATCTCTACGAGCCCGACCGATCATCGAACGTGAGCAACCAGGAGCTCCACAACTTGGTCGAGGCTCACTTCAAAATAGAAGCACTCAGCATCCACGGCAAGCCGCGAGTGAACGAAGCGGACCAACGCGCCATCAAGATCGTCGAGACAACAGCGAAGAGAATCAATGAAGGCTACGAGGTGGGCCTACCGTGGCGACAAGATAATATTATCATGCCACCAAGCTACAGCCAAGCACTCCGCCGTCTCAAGAAGATAGAACAGAAGATGGACGCCGATCCAGAGTTCGCTGAGGAATACTCCAGGCAGATCAACAACCTGCTTGAGAAAGGGTACGCGACACTGTGCGGCGGCTCGGAACAAACAAGTCCGGTCTGCTGGTACTTGCCACACTTTGCCGTGAAGAATCCTAACAAACCCGGCAAGTGTAGGCTAGTATTCGACGCAGCCGCACGAAGCAACGGGGTGTGCCTCAACGACGCGCTGCTGGAAGGCCCGGACATGCTGCTGGCGCTACCTGGAATACTCTTCAGATTCCGGGAAAGAGCGATCGCAATAACGGCCGACATACAAGAGATGTTTCTCCGCATAAAAATAAGACCAGAAGATCAACCAGCCCAGCAGTTTCTATGGCGAGGCAACGAAAGAGAATCGCCTCCTGCAAAATATAAAATGACGAGCATGATTTTCGGCGCAGCAAGCTCTCCGTTTATGGCCCACTACGTCCGGAACCTCAACGCGGACGTACATGGGCAAGAGTTCCCGCGAGCCCTAGAAGCGATCAAGGAAAACCATTACATGGATGACCTAGTAGCCAGCTACGATAACCCAGAAGAAGCACGAAAGGTGATAGAAGAAACAAGAGCGGTGCACGCGCACGCGGGGTTCACGCTACGAGGATGGAGCTCGAACGAACGAACAGTGCTACGAGACGTACCCACCGAACTACATGCCACCTCTCCCACGCAACTGGGGGGAGAACAGCCCGAGAGTAAAATACTCGGGCTATATTGGAACGCAGAACGAGATGAGTTGGGGTTCAACACGTCCATGAACAGAGTGCCAACTGAAGTACGAACCAGAGCCCGCGCACCGACCAAACGAGAAGCCCTTAGTGCAGTCATGTCCATCTACGACCCGTTAGGACTGCTGAGCCACTACACGATACGATCCAAGATAATACTACAAAGTTTATGGCGCCTCCAGACCGCATGGGACGAACAGATTCCAGCAGAAGAAAACGAGCTCTTTGCGTCCTGGCTCGCGCACCTGACCGGACTGGCTCAGCTACGATTGCCGCGATGTTACCTAACACAGAAGTATGAACGTGTCGATCTACACATATTATGCGACGCCAGCGAACAAGCCTACGCGACCGTGGCCTACTGGCGAATCATAAACAACGACGGAAGTATCGGCGTAGTGTTGGTGGCCGCCAAGGCCAAGGTAGCACCGAGACGAGCACAGACAATACCGCGACTAGAACTCCAGGCGGCCGTCATCGGAGCAAGACTCGCCGACACTATAAAAAGGGAACATCAAGTCAAGATCAACCAAACGACCTACTGGACCGACTCATCCACTGTAATACATTGGATACGTCACGACATGCGACGCTTCACACCGTTCGTCGCACACAGGCTGGGTGAGATCGCCGAGCTAACCCAGAAGGAAGAATGGCGATGGCTGCCCACGGAAGTGAATGTGGCCGACGACGCGACGAGGCTCACCGACACTCCACTGAGCACAGCGGACCGATGGTTCCAGGGGCCTAGCTTCTTACATCTGCCAGAAGAACAATGGCCCATGATGTCGACAACGGAAGAAGAAGACGAGGAGGAGGTCCTACACGTGACGCAAGAACCAGGACGAGATAGCTGGCTACCAGACCCGGCCCGCTTCTCGAAATATGAAGTCCTGGTGAGGGCCACTGCACGAGCGCTCGCCTTCATAGACATCTGCCGACGTAAGGCCGTGAGCATGGAGCATCGACACATCCAGCGCGCCGAGACAGAACTTATCCGACGCGCGCAAGAAGAAAGTTTCAAAGAAGAAATAGAGAAGATCAAGTCAGCTCGCCCCCTAACTAAGACGAGCAGGCTATACAGACTGGACCCTGTAATAGAAAACGGGCTCCTCAAAGTACGAGGACGGATCGAGGCTTCCTTAGGCACCGACAGAGACAAAGCGACCCATCATCATGGACGGTCGACATGCGCTAACTAGACTGATAGTGCTACGTGAACACTGCGCTGCGAGCCACGCCAACAGGGAGCGCGTGACAAATGATCTACGGCAGCGCTATTGGATCATACATCTACGACCCACTGTGCGCACGATCGAGAGAGACTGCGCCTTCTGCAAGAAGTTGAAGGGGACACCACGGACGCCAGCCACGGGGGACCTGCCGCACGCCCGCCTCGACCCTTTCCACCGCCCGTTCACCAACTGTGGGGTGGATTATTTCGGCCCCATGACCGTTAAGGTGGGCCGTCGCCGAGAGAAAAGGTGGGGAGCGCTATTTACGTGCCTCACCTCCCGCGCTGTGCACATAGAGCTCGTCGCATCCCTATCGACAGACTCTGCGATCATGGCACTAAGAAGAATGGCTGCACGAAGGGGATGGCCGCGATTAATTTATTCTGATAATGCGACCAACTTCCGCGGGGCTGATCAAGAGCTCCGCACCGCCTACACTGAATGGCTGCCTGCCCTGAAGGATGTGGGGCTACAACACAGAGTGGAATGGCGCTTTATACCTCCTGGCGCGCCCAATCAAGGCGGCGCGTGGGAGAGAATGGTGCGCTCCGTAAAAGCCGCCCTTAAAGTAACCCTACAAGAGAAGGCGCCTTCAGAAGAAGTACTCAGCACGCTCCTCGCCGAAGCTGAGTTCTGCATCAATGCACGACCCTTGACCCACGTCAGCGTGGACCCCAATGATCCTGAGGCCCTAACTCCCAACCACTTCTTATTGGGGTCTTCGAACGGCCTACCAGCAACGGGACCATGCGATGAAGCCGACCGACGAACATGGCGAGCTAGCCAAGCGCTTGCCGACTGCTTCTGGCAGCGCTGGCTACGAGAATACCTGCCCACACTGGTACCCCGCGGCGAGCCGAAGAACGACGCGCGGCCGCTGCAAGTAGGCGACGTGGTCGTCGTGGTCGACAGCACACTGCCCCGGAACACCTGGCCTATGGGGGTCGTCGAGCGCACGCATCCAGGAACCGACGGCAGCATTCGAGTCGTCGAGGTGCGGACCAGAACCGGCATCTTCCGACGCCCAGTGAGCAAGCTCGTCGTCCTGACGAAGAAAGAAGAGGCTGCGCAGGCTTCGCCGGGGGGAGAACTGTTACGGACGCCGACCTAAACTGTAATAGACGCTAACTGTAAATAATAAAATCATATTATAAACATGTTTGAATAAGAACAAGATGTAGCGTTAAGTTTGATAGGTTTAGTGTAAGCATTATAGGTACAAACCATGTTGTATTATATAATTAAGTAGGATAGATAAATAGGTAATAATAATAATTACGAATTGTACATAGTTTCAAGGCCATTTGGGCGCAAAGTAAGCGATCGAGTGGTCGGTCGAGATTTTCATTGTTTACCCCCGCCACTACTTGCACCCAGGTAGCCGTCTATATAAAAGGGCACTAGGCCCGCTTGAATTCAGATCGAAAATAGCAACTGACTAATACTGAGCTAAGAAGAATAAATGGGAAAATAATCAAGCCTGAAGAATTGTTTTATTTTCAAAATATATACAGTCCACACTGAACAATTTCGTTCCACACTTATTCCCTGCCCGATGATAAACCCACCCGTGTGGTAATCCGACGCGTCCCCAAAGAAATCTCAACGGAAGAGATTCTCGCCGACCTTCAGTCGCAAAATGTCCCAGTATCCGCTGTGCATCGTCTGCACAAAGCTAGGGGTGCGATTGCATACGACTCGGTTCTTGTCGTGTGCGATCACACCGACGGCCACCATCCGATCTTTAAAGTAAAGTCGGTATGTCACTTGTCGGGCATCTCTATCGAGAGGCCTTATAAATCCGATACGGTTGGACAGTGTCACCGCTGCCAACTTTACGGTCACGCCCAACGCAATTGCTACGCGACCCCTAGATGCGTCAAGTGTCTGGGTGAGCACGCAACTGCTGACTGCCCCCGTCCGAAAGACCGCAATCTGTGCACAGAACCTCCCAGCTGTGTGCTATGCGGTCAATCAGGTCACCCCGCCAATTACCGCGGCTGCCCCAAAGCCCCAAAATCCTCTTCTCCCAAGTTGACCAAGCGTGCGAACGCTCGTCAACAAAGGGAAAGCCCCTCTGTTAAGATTCCCTCCTCAGAGATGCCCGAGCGTCTCAGCCCTCAGAGGCCCTCCCCATGGAACTCGCTGAATCATCAGAGAGCGTTCCCTGCATTGAGGCCCTCCCAATCTCTGCCCATGCCAGCGCTGATGGATTCGCCAGTCCCCGCGCCGAACCTAGCCTCCGCGACCACGCCCCCCCTACCTAAGGTCGCCCCCGCCGCTCCTAAAGCCGCCACCGCCGCTCCTAAGGCCGCCCTCGCCCCATCTAAGGCCGCCCCCGCCGTTTCAACCGCGCCCTCAGCCTCCCGCGTACATGCATCTCTCCCTACCGAGAGGATAGGCGAAGTCATCAACCTCGCCTACCAAATTTACCGCAACCCCGCTGCTGAAGCTATGGCTAGGGATATACTCGCGTGCAAAGCAAATATTAGCGACATCCTTAAGGTGTTCAAAGCGTATCCGGAGATTACGCAAGCCCTAGATAAACTTTACCCTTGCTAATCCAATGGATAAGGAAAGGCCGTGTACTAATAAACCCCGATCCCTTAAGTTAGGATTCTTTAACGCCAATGGCATTACTAACCAACGTGATGAGATCGCCAATTTCCTCCGCGACCATCAACTTGATATCCTCCTCATACAGGAGACCTTTCTTAAGCCCCATCATCGTGACCCGAATATTGCCAACTACCGTATAGTTCGCAATGATAGGTCTCGTTGTCACAAGGGCGGTACTATTATATCAGCATACGTCCCTCCATCACCATCGGAGGATGATCCTATCCTCCTCAAGGATGACCTTTCTGCTCTTCTTGGCCTCGGTGACTCTGTCTTACTGGCGGGCGATCTCAATGCCAAACATCCCTCCTGGAATAGTAACAGGACCTCTTCCAGAGGTAGGATCGTGTTTAACCTCTGTTCTCAACTGAACTTCGACGTCATCGCCCCGATGACTCCCACTCATTTCCCCCACGATCCCAACCATCTTCCCGACATCCTCGATATAGCGCTGCTCAAGAATGTGAACCTCCGTTTGCAATCTATAGAGACGCTACACGAGCTTAATTCCGACCATCGTCCAGTGATATTAGAACTAGCTCCCCGTTCAGGTCCCTCTGACCCTAGCCAGCCCCCTCCGACCCAAATTATTACCGACTGGAGGAAAGTAAGCGAAAGCCTACAATCCACCACGTCGCCTCACTTGGACGCTATCCCCGACCACTTGGTGACAGTCGCGGACACGACGGGCGCGATCGACTCGTTTACAAATCATGTACAATCCGTCTTGAACGATTGTTCAAGGGAGGTTCCGGCGATGAGCGATCATCGCTGGAAACTGCCTGACGATGTGCGTGATCTGTCCCCTCTCATTCGTTCCGACAGTAGCGTCGCCTTCGACAACGATGAAAAGGCTGAATGTCTAGCCGACAGCCTAGAGTCTCAATGCACCCCCAGCTCTCAACCAGTAGACGAAGCTCACCTTTCTGAGGTCGACGCCGAAGTCGAACGTAGAGCCTCTCTCCCACCCGTTGAAGACCCTGATTATCCTCTGCCTCCTGTCACTCCCGACGAAGTGCACGATATTATCAAGAGGCTCAAACCCCGGAAAGCCCCCGGCTCTGACGGTATCACCAATAAGGTGTTCAAACTCCTCCCCGCCCATCTCATAATGCTAATGACCGCCATCTTCAATGGCGCTCTAAGCAACAACATTTTTCCTCAGGCATGGAAAGAGGCCACCGTTATCGGCATTCCGAAACCAGGCAAACCCAAGTCTGATCCCACCAGTTACCGTCCCATTAGTCTACTCAATGTTCTAGGCAAAATCTACGAGAGGCTTATTTATAAGCGACTCAAAGACTTTGCCGAAGCAAAGAGTCTCATTCCCGACGAGCAGTTTGGCTTTCGAACCGAACACAGCTGCGTCCAACAAGTCCACCGCATCGTCGAGCACATAAGCGCTGGTTTTCAGCGTGGCTTGATGACGGGTGCGCTCTTCTTTGACATAGCGAAAGCATTCGACAAAGTCTGGCACAACGGCAAGCTTTACCAACTCGAAGTGCCAGATCGTCTCGTGCTCATCTTGCGTGACTTTTTGTCGAATCGCACCTTTCGCTATCGCATCGAGGGTGCGCTCTCTTCACCCCACCCGATACGCGCTGGCGTCCCTCAGGGCTCCGTAGTATCCCCCCTCATTTTCACGCTGTTCACCAGCGACATCCCCAAAGATAAAAAGGCTCAGTTGGCTCTATTCGCTGACGACACGGCCATCTATTACTCGGGTCGTAACCCAGACTGCATAGCTCGTACCCTCCAATCCGCGGCAAAAGCCTTAGGCGCTTATTTCCGGAAATGGAGAATCGAGGTAAACCCCATCAAGAGTCAGGCAGTACTCTTTTCCAAACCGCGTTCGTCCCCCTCTCTGCCCAGTCCGATAACCATGTTCGGTAAGCCTATCCCTTGGGAGAAGCAAGCCAAATACCTAGGTGTGATTCTGGACCACCATCTTACTTTCGGAGAGCACATAAAGACGGTGCGTTCGCGCGCCGCTTTCGCTCTCGGTAGGCTCTACTTCATGTTGAATGGACGCAGCAAATTGTCACTCAAGTGCAAATTGCGCATTTACACGGCGTGCATTCGTCCCATCATGACGTAAGTCTGTGCTGTATTCGCACACGCGAAACCATACCGTCTCCATAGGATGCAGACCCTCCAAAACCGTTTCTTGCGAAGAATCACAGGAGCCCCTTTTTACCTTCGCAACGAGAACCTCCATCTCGATCTAAAAATACCTACCATCCAGCAGTTCATGAAACGCTCCGCCAAGCGCTTCTTCGACACTGCTGAGAAGCACTCTAACCCGTTAATCGTATCGGCCGCCCGGTACACTCCCTCCCGTATTAGTAAGACTCGACGACCGAGATATACTCTGACCGACCCTGACGATGCTATTACTCTCCTCCAGGAGAGCAATAAAGCCACCAGTACAGCTAAGAAACACAGACACAGACCGCCGTCATTCCGTCCTCGCCGCCGAGGCCCGCCGCGACGACCCCGTACGTCCCCTCCCCGACCCTTGCTCGTGCCAGCCCGCGCCGCTGAGCCTGTAGTTTTAAATTCGTCCCTAAATAATGGAAATCCGATCCAGCCTGTCCCTTTGCTGTCCTCTCCCAGCGACGCCCTAAGCCGAGGCTCGTACCCCACAGGGGGTGCCCTTAGCGTGTAGTCGCTTAGTTTGTAAGCTTTATGCCCTGGCTGGAGGCCCTAAAAATAATAATTTTTAAGGCACCACAGGAAAGTCCGCTTAAGCAGCCGACAACCTCCTAGGTTGACCTGCGAGATGCCAAACCGAAAAAAAAAAAAAAAAAAAAAAAAAGCAAAAGGACTCCCTCCCCGACCCTTGCTCGTGCCAGCCCGCGCCGCTGAGCCTGTACTTTTAAATTCGTCCCTAAATAATGGAAATCCGATCCAGCCTGTCCCTTTGCTGTCCTCTCCCAGCGACGCCCTAAGCCGAGGCTCGTACCCCACAGGGGGTGCCCTTAGCGTGTAGTCGCTTAGTTTGTAAGCTATTCTGCCCTGGCTGGAGGCCCTAAAAATAATAATTTTTACGGCACCACAGGAAAGTCCGGTTAAGCAGCCGACAACATCCTAGGTTGACATGCGAGATGCCAATCCGAAAAAAAAAAAAAAAAAAAAAAGGATTCACTCTTCGCTCGACGCTCGCCGCGCACGGACGTGTCGCCTCTTCGCTCCACGCTCTGCCGCTACGCTCGTCACCTGCTCTCGCTGCACCCGCCGCAACGATTCCTGTAGTCAGCCGACTGCGACCAACTGTTCAAAAGTTGCCTTTTTCAAGGCGACGGCTGAAATTCCTATTTCTATAAACAGAGTCAGTCGTGTTGCTTCACTAGGCCGCTTCAGGGCAAAACCACAGTATCGTGGTACTCGGTGGATACCTTACGGTGCCAACGAAGCCGAGTGGGTGTTGCCCCAATCACACCGCCAAACCTCTTCAGGGCGAGGCAGTCAATTGGAGTCGGGAGCTAGTGTTTCGGCCTTGGGGGGTCTCCTAGTCGAACCTAGTCTCTGGTTTCCTTCCTCAGCAACACACCTAGTGTCGGTTGGGCGTGTCTACACCCTTCGCACTAGACTGGCTAGGGCCCCGTTCGCACAATAAGACTGGCGACGGGTTTACAAGCTTAGGGCTCACCAACAGGTACTCACCTCCCTGTCTACACCCGACAGGGAGGGTTACACATCCCCGGGCCACTCCACCTGGGGAGTTAGAGTTAGGTGTTAGGATTTAATTTAGGAGAGTTAAATCTCTCAAAATTCCCTCCCTAACTTAATTTTCCCCCCGACCATGTCGGACGCTGATATACTAGCGTACGTCAAGGCCCGTTTATTTAAAAGCCAAACGTTCCAAGCCGATTTAGCGATATGGCAAGAGAAGTATTTAGTCCGTTAGTCGTATAATAATAACGAACACTATGTTCTACGAAGATAGACGTGCCGCTGCCTTCTCTTTGAAGAGGCATTAGACATTTTGCTTCCTAAGCTTGTCCACATACGATCATTTGCCTGTTCCAATCACCGTATCTGTATCGCCGACGCGTAGCATGATCGGTCTAGCTGGACTGGTGACGAAACGCGATCATGATACGCAGTCTTGATACGCCGCTCGCGTTATTCGCGTCCAGATAAGTCGATTATGCTACGCGTCGCTAATACGGATACGGTGATCAGATCGACAAAATATCATGTGTGGACACGCCTTTAGACATTTTAACTAAAACAAAAAAAAAAATATTTACCCATTAGTTTCTTTTTCATCGACTGTACTTTGGCTATTTTGAGAATCTGTTATTATAAGAATTTATTGTTTTGTTAATCGGCTATTTTGCGTTTCTGATATGTATTACGACTAATAGATTTGATCAATAGATAAAATAGAGAATATCATCGAGATTAATATACTCCTGAACGAAAATTAAAATGGTCGTTCCACCAATGATGAGTATGACTGACATGACAGTTTGAATCTGACAGACAGACGTCTGTCAGTTTTCTTCAGTTTGCAATTGCATTTCATCCATTATTTCATCGTAGCAAATTTTTGTCAACTAAGAACTAAACAGCTGTCCTAGTTACGATTTATCAGTACAATAGAATGTATACTATGTAACAGTATTTAAGTGTATCAGTTTTGTGAAGTTGTCCATTCTAATGTTATTAAAAGTTTCACAATAAATCCTTGATATAATCTTTTTGTCCAAGTATGTCGATTCCTCCACTCGTTTGCAGTACTCCTCCACCACCCGATCAGTGTGAAGACGATAAGGACCCTGGAGATTTCGATTTATCATACAGTTGTTAGTATTTTTCTTGTGTTTTATTTGTGATATACTTGGAAATACTCAACATGAATCAAGTTGTTAAAGTTGCCTGTACTATAACTTATTTCTTTTAGGAGTAAGGTTCAATCATACAATAACAATGACCAGCAATATGTTAGTGTTAATACTAGATATCAATCATCAATCACATATTATTTGGAACACATCTTCAAATAATAGGAAATAGAGGAAATATGAAAGTTTTATTTGGTATTCTCATTGATGTCTTTAATATTGTTTCTGTCCAAGAATATTAAATTGGTATTATTAGTTTATTATGAGTTAACTAATGTGTTTTTTGTGATTGTTAATTTAATTGTTTCAGTATCACAAGAGGATGATGATGATGAGCATAATGATTACAACTATGGCAATTTTTCTACGTACAATCATTATGAATCTGATACACTTGAAATTAAAGATGCAGGGTCAACAAACAGTATAGACACTGGTGTGCATAAAGATTTATTGAAAGAGTATGAACAAAGTAAAGAAACAGAACAAAGTATTGTTAGCCATAATGACTTTGAAACCAATGATATTAATGAAAACAAATTAAAATGTGAAGAAGATATGAATATTGAAGATTTAAATTTAAAACTAGATGAAGAAATTGTAACTAATATAGTTGAAAACAGTGATGAAAATGAGAGTAGTGACCAGAACACTGATAGTTTGAAAGATTTAAACATTCCATGTCATTCTAATAATAGTAGTCAAGATGATAGTACTAATGCATCACTTTGTGATAATGTAATTGACGCTGCTGTTGCTATCAAGGAACATGTAGTTTCAGAGGCAATTGTTGAACAATCTTGTGATGATATTGCTAAACATGAGCCTATTGCAGAAGAACTTGACCTCTGTCAATTGAAAGAGACGGATGTCATAGCCTCAAATATAATAAATGAGTGTACTGGAGGAGAATGTTCGTCACAACATACAAATGATTTTTCAGAAAATGTCCATCAATCCTTGAAACATTTTGACATTCAAACAAATGAAAATGTGGTAGAAGATGATTTTGGAGATTTTGATGATTTTCAATTTGTTAACACTAAAAGTAATGTTACCAGCATTGTTGATAGTTCCAATCCATGGGAAAGTAATGACACCAATGAACTGGATTTTGGTAACTTTACAGCCAACTTTGAAGAAAATAAATTGCACACACAAGATTCACCACATTTAGAAACTAAGTCTTTGTCCAATAATAATCAACTTGAGAATCAAGTAAAAGAAGAAGATAATAATTTAGAAGATGATGATTTTGGGGACTTTGATGATTTCAAATCTTCAACTGTAAAAACTGATACAAATGAAGTCCATGAAGAAGATGAATGTCAAGAATTATCAGTACTTAATTTACAAGCAATTGATAATGAACATCATATAATGGAGAGCATCACAAAAGTATTAACTTCAGTATTTATTGAAGAAATATCAAAACCTGATGGAGAATTTGAAGGCAACCTAGAATCGTTGCTAAGTGAAACATGGGGTCATTTGATGGAAACTGATGAAAGACAGCCATATATTGTAAACTGGAATAATTCATTAGGACAAAAAACACTTCTAAAAGCTTTGTGTATTGACTCCAGAAACATTGTAAGTTAGTTTTAGTAGTAATTATTAAGAAAAAAAAAACCAAAACGTATTACTACTCACTAAATGACTATCAGAATTATAATCTTTACGAGCTTTGCATATAGGCATAATATTTCCGTATTTGTGTGGAATATCTGTAGGTTTTACTTATCTATGATGATGGAAATAGCGAAGTCTTCAGTCTGCTAGTACAAACTTGTTTTTGCAGTTGACACTGTTCAAGATTATTTAATGATAATAAGATGCACAGTAAAGTTCAAAGTACACCTATAAGCTTTGTATCAGATTGCTATTGTGAGGCAATAGTAATCTAGTCACACTCACACTAATTTGCATCGTAACAGCATCACCTCGCCTCAGGATCAGTTAGTAAATGGAACTTGCCACACTGACCAGCATCATCCCATGCGTCGCTGAATTTGCTCTGGTTAAATGCTCACGTTGGATTGACGCCTGGTTGTCGACCCGATGAGGGTGAGGGGAGGTGATGCCGATCTAGTGCAGATCTAATATGCGCGCTGACCTTAAGAGCGCCCATCCCATCATTATCATTACATAGTTCCCATACAAACGCTCGTACGTGATTACGGCGTTATAACAAATTTTTCTCCAAATATTTTTTAAGACACTGATGTCTTGTGGTTGTTGTGGTGTGGTCTAGGTTTCTATGTAACAAAAAATTGTTAAAAACATATATGTATTTAACATACCTAACTTACACTTTCCAGCCATTCATAAAGTATAGATCAAAAACACGCAATCCATCCTAAATTAAGTCCAACGTCTTTGGAATGTGGTTAAAGTAGGACATATAACATCTTCGTTGCTTATCTGAGGTATTTAGTTTTAAAAATATTTGATGGAGTATTAATCTTTGTTTTTAACATGTGTTGTGGAATATATCTTTCAGCTTTTTGGACCAAAATGGAGTAGCCACATGCCTAAATATGCTGCAAACTTAAGTGTTGCACCTCTTCAACCACAGAAGCAAGATTGTGCTCCATCTAATTCCAGTCAAAGTGAACCAGGTGCTGACAAAGTAGCAAGCAAGCCCACCACATGGTCTGATCCTTTCATTTCTGATGGACAAGAATGTAAGTTACTGTAATATGTGATTTTATGAGTTACTAACAAAATGGCAAAGAATCAACCTCAGTTAATATGTAATTGGCACATTATGCAACTCAGTAAAACAACACGCAAGTTATGCACAGTCCAGTTGAAATGCCAGAAAAATACTATAATACACTGGGTGGAAAGTTTGTATGGGCCCTGGAGGGAAAATACTCTAAATATTGAAGCTAACAAATTAATATCCTGGGGTACTTTCCCTCCAAGGCTCCTTCAAACATTCCAGTCTGTATATTGTACATTGTTATTGAACCAAAATATTGTGAATACTTGAACAAATGAACAGAGCTTGTTATAATATACTCACCATGGTAATTCTTTTGCATGTCTTGCACTTGGATCAATAACATCCACCTGTAAATTATCTGCTTCATCCTATTCCAATAGTCACCTATGCCGAAGCCCTTCTCCTTGACCTTGAACACCTTATGGCCACCCTAGACCAAATGGCTCATAACCATTCTACCCTCAAGATATCCGAGTTACTATCACAGGGTAAGTTAATTATGTTTAATACAGAGCCCCAAAACAGCTGGTAAGACTTTGTATTTAATTATATATTTCCCACTTTGGTATAAGTCTACAAAATATAAATGTAATGCAAGTGAACCCACCAGTAAAAGTGCACATGCCCAAAACCGCACCTAAGGTCAAAGTGCTACTGTCGCCCGCGAAATTCAAATATTCTTAGGTACGTATTTTGAAATTTTCAGGGCACTAAGAAGGCAAGTTAGAATTAGAATAATCCACAAATTTGCCAATTTTATGAAAACATGACATTTACGGATTATTCTACTTTGAGTATTATAATTTTATTGCTTAAAGATTGCGTCAAACTTTTTATTATCATACAGCCGGATAGGTAGGTACCGAGCTAAAAATTGCAAAAAAAATCGTAAGAATACATACTTGAATTAGCAGGATACCCGAGCGCTTTCCCGTATACAGCGCGTATGATTTGATGCAGTGGTACGTTTGCGCCATAAAACATGGGAAATAGTTTCATGACATGTGCAAAGAAGCGTCGATTGCATAATATTTGCAGCGCGTCTTATTGCGTCAAGTGAGTAAACACTTGATGGAGCCTTACCTAATTAACTCGAAATGGGCAACTTGTAATTTGGACTGATAATAATATACATACCATTTGTGGGGTTCCCATTTAAGGACGCATAAATAATTACAAAATGTATAAATAAACAGAAAGTTATTCCACTGAAAAGTAGAACTAGCGAATTCCCTACGAAAATTGACTAGGTCTTTCACTTTTCGTTCACCTAAAATGACGACACCGCACCCCGCCCTGCAGCGACTGGACTGACCTATGACCTACTTATTTCAAATAAAAATACGATAGCGTTAAGGTTCACGTGTAGGTATAATTAAAATTTGTAAAAAAAAAATTGCGACCTATTTCCGAAAATAATGGTAACATTTGATAGTTTTTAATAACTTTATAAGTTAGTCATGTCTGGTTAACTATAATATTATAATAGAAATAAAATTAACTTCACAATAAAAGAAAAATGTCCCTAAATTAGATCCAATAACATCCAATTTTATGTGATATGTGCAGTGGATAATCGTGAAAACTACACATGGTGTAATTGAATTAAATTAACTAAACAAGAAAGGGGTCATTAAACGTATAACTATGAACAACTTTTACTATGGAACAAACCTTTATATCGCGAAATAAGGAAATCTAAAAATAAATCCATAAATGTCATAATGCCTCGTTCAGTGGTTCAGTTCATCCATACTTATTAATAACTGAAAGTAACTCTGTTATGCTTTCGCGATGAAACCGATTTTGATGAAATTTGTTTTAACCCTGGGGAATAACGATAGCCGATATTCATGCGGGCGAAGTCGCGGGCAAAAGCTAGTCGCAAAAAAATTACGGATGAGAGAATAAAATTCAAGCGCTTCGCTTTGGTACAGGGATAGATTATAGCCTGGAATAAGACATAGGCTACTTTTTATCCTTGGAATAGGTTCCCATGGGTTGCGGGAACGGGATCAAAATTTCATGATTACTTTTGGTCGCAATAACCGACATCCACGCGGGAGAAGCAGTGGGCATCAGGTAGTTAAAACTAAAACATGATTAATAAGAAAAGACAACCGCCTTTAAACACTAAAAAGTCTTTAAATTCGCAAGTCGGCGGCTTTGGTTTTTAACAGACTTAAAAAAGGAGGAGGTTCTCAATTCGGTTGTTTTTTTTATGTATGTACATCGATTACTCCGAGATTTATGATCCGATTTAGGTGATTCTTCTTTAGTTTGATGCGGAAGTTGCCATTTGGTCCCATAAAAATTTAACATTATTTAGCCCAGTAGTTTTCATTTTATGAACATTTTTTTATTTTTATTATATTTATTTGTATGTTTGACCATGCATAACGTTTTTCAGTGTAGTCCGATTTCGATGATTCTTTTAATTGATAGTGTATACATCAAATTTTGTCGCATAAAAATTTCAAGAAAATATTCCACCCTTAAGGGTTGAAAATTAATGGATGACAGATTTTTTTTAGTGTCGCCGTTTCGTAATTAATTTCTATGATGAAAAGTAGGCATTAAAAAGAGAAAAAAAAAAATTACAAAAAAGACAACCGCCTTCAAAAAGTATAAAATAACTCAATTCGCAAGTCGGTGGCAATACAAAACAACAAGCAAAACCAAAGCCGGCCGACTTGCGAATTGAAAGTTATTTTATACTTTTTCAAGGCGGTTGTCTTTTTTGTTAAAAATTTTTGTTTGTTGTTTTGTATTGCCACCGACTTGCGAATTTAAAGTTATTTTTTACTTTTTAGTTTTTGATGTCTTTTTTTTATTCTTTCGGGTCTTTTTTGTAAAAATTGTAAAAAAGATTTTTTTTACGCAATTTAGTGCCTACTTCTTATCATACAAATTCAATAAGAAAGGGTGACACCAAAAAAATGTCAGTCATCCCTTAATTTTCCATCCTTAGCCTTTACAACTCAACTTAGAGGTATACACTATCAGTTAACCCTTTCCCTGTGCAATGGCCCAATGCGATTGTTTAACCATTAGCTATTGTGTCTACTTGACGCACAGTGAACGTGTTAAAAACAGAAGTATCGAAGTAGGACTGCACCAAAACAAATTATGCGCGATAACTGAAAAAAAAATACAAAAGTATATTTAGTTGTATTTTTATGGGTTCTTTTTTATCGATTTTAAGCAGTGGACACTTGTCTTATAGGTATAATACATTAATAGAATCCAATACAGTAAAGTATAGTATAGTATTAAAACGGGTATTTTCTTAATTTTAATCCTTTTGTGTAAGTAGGTACATTACACTGAAAGTTTATTTCATACTGTCTTTACCTGTTTCAGCTTGTAACACAGAACACGAAAGTACCACCTTATCGCCAAGACCAACAGATTTAGATGTCTTTGAAGCTGCATTGGCCACTAAGTCTGAGAAGATATACTCAAGTACACTAAGTGTACAACCAATACGACAAATAAACTTACCCGACACCCATATTTTTACACCAACTGACTCTGAAATACCTAGGTCTAAAACAATACATTATGATCTTGGTCCCACAGTTCTATTGCCACAACCAGTCGTAACGGATGTAAAGAATCCAACAGACAACTCTCTTACGCTGAATACAAATAGTGTAGTTGACACTAACACAGATGATAATGAATATTGGGAATTCCAAGATTTCAAAAGCACGTCTGACTCTACTTCCTTGCCAGGTTTAGTAAGCCAACCTAAAATACAAGAAGAAACGAATCTTGAGACGTCTACAACAGTTGATGCGTTGCCTAAATCTAGCATTGCGTACCAAACGCAGCTATTGCAACCCATTAAGGTAGAGCCTTCAATGCCTACACTAAATTGGCCTAATCCTGGTGAAGTTCAAGCCACATATGATGATTTCACAGACTTTGTATCATCACCACAGTTAACTGAAAAACAAGATAATGCTATATTACAGCACCCAGAATCAGAAGTACAGGCAAACGTCATAAAGCCTGAAAATTTTAATGATCTCAAAGAGAAAACTAAAGAAGCTTTTGTAGAATTGACAAAGTCTGAAAATGAGGGTTTTGATGACGATTTCGATACATTCCAATCAGCAGTGCCCTCAAAAGGTGCACAAAACGACTTTAAAACGATTACTTTTGGAAATCCAATTACGCAAATGCCATTAGGCCGGCCGACTGACTTTGATTACGCATCTCCAAAAAGTAACAATGTAAAGTCTGATTCCATATCATTTACGACTATGCCAAGACCAAATGATGCTTTAACACATAATGTAAGTTACAATTCGAATACAACAGAGCTTACAAGTAGGGTTTCGTTATCTTCAAGCACACAGATACAAACTAGTCTTCTGCAGCCCACACCCGCCAGTTTCAGCGCATTGAATTCGCAAAATCAACGAACAACTGGTCAAATACTGCAACCATTATCTTTAGAAAGTTATTCTAAAATAAACTGGCCTAGTCCTGGGATAGACTTACAAGATCTGTCGAGATTTAATCCAGTTGAAACTCTACAATCATTGAAAAGTGATTTAAGTGTCAGTGGTCTCAGCAAGGGTTCATCACCAGTTCATACACAAAAAAACTCAGTAACTAACCACTCAGCAGATGATGATGTATGGGGTGAGTTTGTATCGAGCAAACCTAAACAGCAGACTTCTCAGCACAAGAAACCACCACTTGTTGCAGAAGACGACGAATGGACAGACTTTATATCTAGCCCAAGTGTGAAACCACAAAACGGTTTAAATACAATAAGTTTCAATGTTCACACTAACTCAAATATCCAGAAAACGGTACAGAATAAATTTCCAATGAAAAATAACCAGATGCCTGTCGATATTCCGACATTAAATTACATAACGCCCAAATCCAACCCTCACAAGACATATAACGATAAACATTTCCAAAACTTATAACAACACAAACGCAATGATTGTTCTCATAATTTATTATAACTGTACTTAATAATATATAAGTGTTACATAAAATTATAATTATGTAAATAGGGTGGTGGTTTATGTATATTTGTAATATTTTTTAAAGTATAAACTGGTGGACAGCTAATTAGGGACACATGTACCAAATATGTAAGATGTTCATTTAGGTTGCATGTCTTCTACATTCACTGGGAAATCCCCATGAATAATATTCATTTAACTATTATTAAATGGAAACCATAAACATACTTTCTATTTGATACTGCAATAAATTGTCTAGAAGTCAAATAGCATGCACATGAGGTGTGTGTGAGGTGAATGTCCTATGATACTGTATGATATTAACAATTTTTTTATACTTGTATTTAAAATATGACTACTATTCTATATTAGACTTTACAACAATAACACAAGAATTAAATTCGCACGAATTTAGAAGACATAACACAAAAATCTTAGGTGTTTTCCTAGTGTCCCTAATTAGCTGTAGGTACATCACTAAATAAAAAGTCAGAATTTATTGTAATTTTGCACTAGATTTGTAGTATAGCAGGTATTTGTACCTGTTATTAGCACTTGCACAATATGACTAGAGAATAGATAATTTAAAATAACGATGCGATATCGACGTATCGTAAGAATTTAAATAAATTGTCATATGTGCAAGTTAGTATCAAGTCCCGTCCTTAATTGTTTTTGATTAGGTTTTAACATTAAGTTATTGTCTGTGTGATTTAAATAAATCGTGTTAATACAAAAATGTAAGAAAGTAAAAGCAATAATATGTTATTGTAAAGTTTCTAATTGATTTATCGTATTTGTTTGTAATTAATGTGAATTACTTATGTATAAATTGTAAATTATGTGTATATGATTACACGAGGAAAATGTTATTATTTTATTCAATGAGGTATGTGATATATACCAAAAGTGGTTAAATAAACAATTTAAGTTATATTTTGAGTGAGGCACTAAACAAGAACTATAGATTACCAGCTGAATATCAGAATGTTATACAAGTAAGCATTTTAAATACAACAAGTGCATTGTCAGTTGTTGAGAATATATTTTTGTCAGTATTTTAATGTCAAGATAAACGTAAATAGAATATTTTATTTAGAATCTAACTAATGTATGTAATTATTTAATTACTTTTAAAGACCAATGTTTCTTGTTATACCTGCTGTAAACGATTGGTTGTAGCATTATTATAGCTGATTGTTTAATAAAGTGTAAATAATGAGACTTATATCCTTCTAAATTGAAGTTTTATTGTTGGTTAAACATGCTTAATTTTCTGCATCTGAGTGCTCTATATCTTCTATATGAGTACCTATACCCTCTTTGTCGTCATCATCGATATGTGTAAAGAACTTCGGTAAATTATTTTCCATTGTAACTCTATACTGACATTGCTCGAACTCTGGCCAAGATATGAACCTGCAAAAGAAAGGAAATTAGGCAATAAAGTATGGAGCTTGGTCCAAATGTCCACCACTAACTGGACCTATGATACTCAATAGTTT
Organism: Charanyca ferruginea; assembly: GCA_947361185.1. Lineage (NCBI taxonomy): Eukaryota > Metazoa > Arthropoda > Insecta > Lepidoptera > Noctuidae > Charanyca > Charanyca ferruginea. The sequence continues at coordinate 14,162,913 of OX376076.1, forward strand.
ATTTAACCTTTTGAGCTTTATTATCATTATTATTTCTCAATTAAACACCGAAATCTAATACCGAAATAAATATACGAGCCAGGGCAACCAGCAGATGATTACTTTAAACTCACTTCTTAAATACAGTTAGTTTTTGTTGCAGATTCAAATCCCCGAATTCGGTGAATATGGTCATATGTGGTAATTGGGCGTCGTCCTTATTGGGTGCTAAATCTTTGTTTGTATCAGGAGGGTCTTGACCAGTTATTAGCCATACACCGCAACCGGGTATCCATTGTCTGAAATACACAGCAGCCCATTAAACAGTATTTAATAATGAACACAAAACACTTGCTTATTTATACAGGATTAAGGTGGGTCCATATTAGTGACATATCGCCGAACTGAACACCGTGACATCGCCGCGGACTTGTTACGGATAGTGTGGACGGGTGGAGGTTTGCTGCTGACTGACACGGTCGAACTAGCGATGGATGCCATTTTGCAACCTGAATTAAATATCTAAACATTTTCTTGATTCCACTGCATATTTCGAAAACGAATCGTTTCAATACTGCGTATAAATACTTAAATTAAGTAATTAGGTACTTATCGACACAACCATTTACCTGCGAAAACGTTGTTACTTTAATTTAAGAACTGTTTTCACTACCTAAGTTACACAAATAAAAATGATTTGATTTGCAATGATTTCTCGGAGAGGTTCGGGTGGTGGGGAGCAGGTGTTTTGTCACGATATGCATTTGCCCGATTCAACAATCCCGTGTAGCTACCAGCGCGATGACACATGAGCTTGTACGCATGACAAAAATGGTAGTGTGGACATCTCCCGCCCGCACACAGAGACAGTACTGGACGTCCTTTGAAAAATACCGACTTTGGATGGATCGGCCCGTGCCCCGTGTCATTTGACCGTGACAAACCCTAAACACCGTCCACATTTGTGACTGGCACTACGTACAATATTCAGGCGTAATTTTTGATTGAAACATTTTGTATGGAAGTATGAGACGGGATAGGTAAAAAATAAAAAAAATCGTAAAAATTGTACGCGTAACAAATCCCGTCCACACTATCGGTACAGACACCCGACTTTGTCACGGTTACGGTTCGGTTCGATGAAATGTCACTAATATGGACCTACCATTAAGTTCTTGTAATTCGACGTATTCCTCCAGGCGTCGGCAACCTTTTGAAACGGGAGAGCCAATAGTTATAATAATAATAATTCATTTATTTCAGGCTGCATAGGCCCATAAATACCTTCCCTGAAAATTTCCGTTTTTCAAGAGCTACTAAAAGTTTTGTTTATTCAATGTTCATTCAGTATGATTTGTAGCAGACAATGTTAAGAGCGCCCTTCCCCATCGAACGAACTTCAACGCGAGCGTGATTGACAAATTTTTTGTTTCAACCAACGCAAAGCTCGAAAACAAACGAGTGAGTGAGAACGCGATAACATCACAGGAAGATTGGCGCGCGGAAATTTCACAAAACTTGTTCCAGGACATACGTGTTTTTAAAAAAGCCTCACGAATTTTTGGTAAAAATGTTTGTAATTTAGAATCTCCATTACATGTGCAAGGTTTCTATGAAGTTGTTTTTTTACTTTTTTAATGTATGAGTGTGTTAGAATAAAAGGCATAATAAAAGCAACATTAAAAAGCAATTAAAAGCTCTTCATTAAATACACATACTTATATACTCAAAGAATATTATTATTTAAGAACAGAATAGTGAAATGAAAATACTTTGTTTAGGAAACATATATTTTATTGTAATATTTCAGACTCAAAATCATTTATTTCAATTCAACCATTTACTGGTACTTTTGAATTGTCAGAGTCAGTCAGAAAGCTGAGTCTAGTTGCTCGTTCCAAAGGGTAGATTTCTATGGAGAAGAACGAGCAAGAAACTCCATGAACACTCTTTTAAAATCAGTAATATTTTACAAATTTAGGTTACATCATTCATGTCATAACAACTAGGTACATATAATTTAATATTAAAATTATACATATACATAGCCTTTCATAGTTATCATCATAATTATACTTATCTTATTATTTTCTTCGAGAGCTCCGTACCGATCAACGTTTCGATCAAAAGTGTTTCAATGAAGTCGGAACACTCGCTTTTATAAGGGGCGACAAACAAGTGTGATTCATGGGAGAAGAACGATGACAAGCAAATGTGATTCATACTTATTTGCTATCCAAAGTTTAAATACACTTTATTCTATTTAAAATGATGTTATTTACTATACTTCTACTGCATTTAATCAGAAATTAATTATTACTTTATATTACAACACGAATTACGTTGTTATATATTAATTACATCGGTATAAATCTAACACGGCCATACTGACAAGTACTTCGCTCTCGAAGTACAAACACAATATTCTTATTACATAAAGGTACATTTTGTTTACATAATATCAGTAATCGTTTTCATAATCATCATGGTATAATCAATAATCAGACCTTACTGGGTAGACCAAACACCCCGCAGTCAGTGAAGTTAAGGTTTTAATCCATCCATAATAATACAATCATGTCTTAAACAAATATTAATACAATATATACTAATATAATTACAATATCAGTAATCGTCTCATAATCATCATGGTATAATCAATAATCAGACCTTACTGGGTAGACCAAACACCCCGCAGTCAGTGAAGCTTAATAACCCGCAGCCAGTGAATGTCATAATATACCACAGTTAAGGTTTTAATCCATCCATAATACAATCATATCTTAAAATAATATTATAATAAATGTACTACAGCGTTTTGTTTAGTCCACTATCCAGGCCATAGGCGATTTTTTTTTTCTTTTGCAACTATTATACTTTTCTGATTTCCAATACCCCTTAATGAGAACCTGGCATTGTCTAATATGTTCATAATTTCGTAACGTCCCTTAAATTTTGCTGCTAGTTTGTTATGTCGCCTATGGTCTTGATTTACATAAACAGTATCACCTACGCTATAATTTATGTTATCTCTACGCGTTTGGCCAAAGCGGTCTTTAAATGTATCGGCAACAATTTTAAGACGTTGATGTGCTAACTGATGATCGGTCGTTAAGTTAATAATTATATTATTATCTAGTATTACTTCATCTAATCGAGCTTGTATACACGGGATGTTCGAGTTTCTGCTAACAAGCAGCCTAATAGGTGAAAAACCAGTTGATTGCTGTACAGTAATGTATGGACAATTGGACTTTCCACAAAACGCTCGGCCAGTCTGACACATTACCACACCTAGTAGCTAACATACTGATTACGGCTAAGACGTATATTTTGGCATGTGATGCTCTAAATAACGAACAAACTAAATTCAGTGCCAACAGGAAAAATCTTTTTCCATGCTAGCCCTTCAGAATCTACAGTGATTTGAATGTCAGGATGATTAACCACATTCCTACCAATAAGAAGATCATATGGAAAGTCTTGGTCACGGGCCACATGTAAATCTAGTCGTATACAAACAGCTACAAATTTAACTGTCACTGTGATAGTTGCAAAAATATTAATTTGCCGTGTGTGAATTGTTCCCACATACCATCATTACCATGTATTTTACCGTTACCTATTCTACTAATTCTACTAACGTATATTGAGTATGGTAAGAATATATAATTTAGTCGTTTGGCAATAGATTCCCGTATAATGCTACAACTTACTCCTGTGTCGACAATAGGTCAATAGACATGTTGCGAATTGTAACGTTAGTGGGCTTAAAGTTTGAAACATTACATAAAGTATTGACTCGAACATCTAGTCATTGATCTTTGAAAGTTTAATTGCTGTTTGGTCGAAGTTACGTTCAAAATACAAGTTGTTACATCATGTATCTTTATTAAAACTGTAATTTATTTTTCTTTTTTTTTTCATCACGTGGGAGTATAACATTTCTTTTTCTGAGTTTTCTCATCTAATTTTGGGATTGGCATAAAACGTTTCTCAGGTAATTGATTTAATGGTCGCTTTTTAGTCTCTACGTAAGCAGAAAACTAAACTAAAATTCTGATGTTGACTAGTCTGAACAATAAATTACAGCTTTATACAATCAAACCGAGATTTTTTTTTTTTTTTTTTTCTTCGTGTGCGTACATTCAAGTTAATTCAGCACAGAAATTTTCCTATTATCGACATAGCAAAGCCCTTGGGGGCCTTACCTGCCTTTTGCGACTTTAATTAAGTCGCTCCAACCAAACTCTTCTCCAAGCTTGTCATTGTCTGCACACCACGCCACTACGCCGCTGTAAGTGGTGGCGGGATCGAATATCGGGAGAGCCACGTCATCCTGCCGATTCTTACTGGACAACGCTTCTTTGATAGTAGTAAGCAGCTTTAGGTGAATCTCTGGTTCCATTTCAGTATATAGTAATAACCAAGGGCGTCGCCAAGGGGGGGCGGTAGGGGCAGCTGCCCCCCCCTAGAGATTCCAAAAGGTTCATGTGCCTTTGACTGTTTTTAAAATTCATACTTTTCCTATCCACCAAATATCAATTTGCCCCCCCCCTAGGCCATCACCTGACGAGTCCTGGCGACGCCCTTGGTAATAACCCTGAAAATATAGTAAGATTAGTTTAGCACATGGCGTCCCACTTCTGATGTTAGAATAAAAGGCATAATAAAAGCAACATTAAAAAGCAATTAAAAGCTCTTCATTAAATACACATACTTATATACTCAAAGAATATTATTATTTAAGAACAGAATAGTGAAATGAAAATACTTTGTTTAGGAAACATATATTTTATTGTAATATTTCAGACTCAAAATCATTTATTTCAATTCAACCATTTACTGGTACTTTTGAATTGTCAGAGTCAGTCAGAAAGCTGAGTCTAGTTGCTCGTTCCAAAGGGTAGATTTCTATGGAGAAGAACGAGCAAGAAACTCCATGAACACTCTTTTAAAATCAGTAATATTTTACAAATTTAGGTTACATCATTCATGTCATAACAACTAGGTACCTACATATAATTTAATATTAAAATTATACATATACATAGCCTTTCATAGTTATCATCATAATTATACTTATCTTATTATTTTCTTCGAGAGCTCCGTACCGATCAACGTTTCGATCAAAAGTGTTTCAATGAAGTCGGAACACTCGCTTTTATAAGGGGCGACAAACAAGTGTGATTCATGGGAGAAGAACGATGACAAGCAAATGTGATTCATACTTATTTGCTATCCAAAGTTTAAATACACTTTATTCTATTTAAAATGATGTTATTTACTATACTTCTACTGCATTTAATCAGAAATTAATTATTACTTTATATTACAACACGAATTACGTTGTTATATATTAATTACATCGGTATAAATCTAACAAGTGCATTATGAACGGCCAAAGTTCAGATAAAATTGTGCATAAAAACTGATTTTCGGACGTGTTTACTGAATTTATTTCTCAAAAAAGTTTATTTTTAGCTTCATACAAACCTAGATTTAAACCACAAGATACCTGTGTGTTAAAAATATTTGAAAAGTAATTGGTTATAACGCCGTAATCGCGTACGAGCGTTTGTATGGAAACTATGAAGGGATGGGCGCTCTTAAGGAAAGTATCAGGTGCAGTAAATGGAATTAGTTTCATATGATCGGTTGCACGATTTTTGGTTATGGTACTGGAGAGCCGCAACTTCACATCGGAACACCGCTTGTTGCCTACCCCTGTCCTAGGATAGTGTGATCCTTTTCTGACAATAAGTACCTCATTAAGCCTAGACAATTAAATTTATGCGAGTAAAACAAGATTTAGGTATGTCCATACATGTTTGAACACACGCGAACTACCGCTTGAGTTTATTGATTTACAGATAAAAAGCACAATAATTGTAAGTTATTTTAGGTATAATAAGTTATTATGTGCTAAATGGCTCTATCAATCCGTCAGATTTGTCTTATTTATAGCCAGTTCTTAGAATTGATCATTTGTCATCATGGTTGTATTTCATGAAATAGAACATCGACCGCTGGTCACATCATGATGTGGTCTGGCTAGATCATTGTATCCGTTTGACGATATGAACACTTGCGCAGAATTACTTCTAGAGTAGGTTCGAAGTCATCAGATTTAAGGAAAGCCCATAATTTCTAATACTAAGCGCGTTATCAACAGAGTCGTCGGGCCATAATTAATTTCCCTATGTCTATCGCGCATGTACTTACGTGTTCACATAATATGTGAACACCGAAAATATCGAATAGGGAACATTACGCGAAACTCGGCGCAGAGGGCGCCACTAGCACATACAGTAAACCATAACCTCGTATTCTTGTTATATTATGTTATTAATTGTAACAAAGTGTTTAGGTACTACGTGTTGCTGCTTCCCATAGTTCTCGAACATTTTTTTTTTGTGAATGAATGATTCCCTTCATTCCTACATCCAAATACACAGCACTGATGCATTATTGTATAATATAATACACTTCCCAATTTTGAACTCAATTAAAGGCAGAATTTCACAATTTTTTTCACGCTTTGAACGACTCGTCGAACAACTGTTTACTGTTTACGCTAGTGCTGCACTCTGGCGCCACAACTTTGCAGTATTATCCCCTATTCGCGTATTATGCTTGCTGTAAGGGGTTTCTTTGAGCAAGTATATTATGCTTGCTCAAAGAAACGTCTTTGGCTCCGCTTCCATTCATTAAGGAGTCACACTATCAGGTCTTGGAAAGAATTTGTTGAATTGCAAGTCACCTGTATATTTATCCCAGCCTGCTTTTTTTTTAATAAATAAATCTTAGTGTCAAAAAAAGTTTTGAATTGCTTACTCCAACATGGGTATAACTCTTGTTGATTTTGAAAACATGTGTGGTTTGAAGAAGTACCATAGTAGTGGTAAATATTCAGATTGACAAGGCAACTTGTCTTTTTGTGTTATGTTTACCAAGAGAAGACTGTGTTCATCCATCTGAAACATCAACAAATAAACTGTTAAACAGGTTCCATAACAACTATATGGCACATCAAAACGTTGTACTGTTAGGTTTTATTTTGATTACAATATTTTGGATTTCTATGCATATCATTATCTGCCTAGCCTTTTCCCAACTATGTAGGGGTTGGCTTCCAGCCTAACCGGATGCAGCTGAATACTAGTGCTTTACATGGAGCGACTGTCTGTCTAAACCCCACAACCCATTTAATGGGTAACACACAAGGGCGTCGCCAGGACTCGCCAGCTGATGGTCTAGGGGGGGGCAAATTGATATTTGGTGGATAGGAAAAGTATGAATTTTAAATACAGTCAAAGGCACATGAACCTTTTGGAATCTCTAGGGGGGGGCAGCTGCCCTTACCGTTCCCCCTTGGCGACGCCCTTGGTAACACAACACCCTTGGTAAGACTGGTTGTCAGACTTCTACCTACAAAGACTGTCTGGACCGTGGATCAACGGTTTTACGAGCTTTCTGTGGCACCGAGAGGTCGCAGTATGTAATAGATGGTCACCCATCCACGGACCGACCGCAGCAAGCGTAGCTTAACCATGACCGATCGATGGGTACGGCTTTTACTTGTCCCTTGAATTCCTATGCATATAATTAATTTTATTTATTAATAGCTGCCTGCGATTTCTGACGCGTATAAGTCAAGTAAGTATACTAAAAACGGATTCTTTGACACTGCAATAGTATAGCTTTCTATCAGCAAATAATTTTTGAAATGGGATGAGTAGTTTTGGAGATAATAAAATAAACTTTTTTTTTTATAATTATAGTGTAGATTAGTTAAGAATATCTATTACTATTATACTACCTACTATGAATAATTGAGACAACTCATCCTAGCGTTTTATCACTGAATTGAATATTTGAATGAAGTACATAGCTTTCATCCAAGCTATAGCTAAAGTTTAGTTAGCCTGAATGATGCCTGAATTCCGATTGTTAGATATTAAAATTATTTGTCAGTTACTCAAATATTGAGTAGGCTTCATTAATTATGGTTACAATGACTATAATCAGGAATTCCAGGTTAACATTTATGAACATGGTATTTCATAATAACAGCATAAATAACAATACCAACCATTGAACTTTTTTTGCTGTCAGGTTTGTGTGTCCATGGCAAAAAGTGGACTTTTGGCACAGTTGTTAATACTTTATGATTGAAAAGCATCTGAAATAATGCTGGTATTGATCTGTGTTTTTTCAGCTGCACCTCATTATCTGTAAGAAACTAAAGGATTGTATAAATAAACCAAAAAAGAAAAACAGTAAATAATATTAATAAAGTCATACTTCATAGTGGTGGCTCGGCATAGTGATGAATAGATCTGGCTTTCCAAGTTGATTTGTTGAATTGTGAAATATGATGTTGTTGATTAAATGCTTGACAAAAGATAATCCAGGCATTGATCCAATTATTTTAACAACTCGATCTGGAGAAAGGTTAATAACCTAATATAAACACAGCAAATACAGTGCGCCGCACAGCATCACACTAGCACTCCACCATGTATTATGTACTTCTAATTATAACATGGATTAATTTTAATATTTGGATGGCACACTGTAAAACACATCCATGTAAAAAATACACAAGTAGGCATAACCTACATTATAACTACAAAAATGTAAAGAGTAAGGAGGTGAATTGGTCAATGATATGATTTTTTATTTTTAATTTCTACAAGATTCTTGAATCTAGGATTTTTGAGCCATTATACTTTATATAAATCATAATCAAGCTAGTTTTGACCCCAAGTTAAAGTTACCAGGGTCAAATTTGAATCAAATTAGCTCTAGCCCTTTCAAGAAATGTTTTGAATTAACAGTCAACATGTACCTATATGTACACACAATGCAAAAACATGTGCAAACCTCTGTCATCAGTGCAAAGATCTCCCAGTAGCTCTTCAATTCTGTTTCCTTGGTCGATTTTGTCTTTAAAAGCCAATTTCCACATACCAAAGAAATCTGCTAATTTTAATGAAACTCTACCTGGATATTTTTCTTGCAATTTCTGAAAATACATAGCATAAAATATTATTTATGTGAATGTATGTGCTAGAGCCATCAGTTATTCTAGAAGGTACATAAAGAACTTCAGTAAACTTACACTCAAATGAATTGAGAATTGGCTTGACATTTCATACATATAAATAGGATTATTTTGACACTGTAATAATTCCTCACTCAGGAAGCCGAATCCTGGATTAACTTCTATCAAAGGAGAGTTGTTGCTTATTCGATCTTTGATTGTGTTTACTATTGCTTTAGCAGTTTTCTTGTTTATCAGGTACATACTCTCTGGCGTTTTGTACTTTTTGAGAAGTGTGTTGGGTACTTTGTCTCTAATATCATTGTAGTCAGGTGTATTGATGTAATTGACGACATCTGGAGACAGTTTTGCAGGTGGTTTCTCCTTTGGTTGTCTGCTGGTTTTATGAGATAACCTCAAATTTAACTTTATTCTACTTTCCGTAATCAGGTTATTGCTTAATGTTTTTAACATCCTAAGAATAATATTTACGTTTTTATTATGTAGTACGTATTGAACTCATACGATTAATTGTTTTTTTATAACAATAGCAAACAAACTTCTCAGTGTTAGAAAGTAAATTATTAAACAAATAATACAAACAAATATGTCTATCTGACAGAAGTCAGAAGTGACAGACGTCAACTAACCAAACTAACTAGAAAGTAAGTAGTGAAGAGAAATTCGTTATCGTTATTAGTATTATCAGTAGTAGTATTATGGTCATCAAGCATATAACTAAAATGCTCTATGATTATGGTTAAAGTTTAGTTTATTTCTCAATAACAAATTACAAGGATTTCAGTTGGTTAATATATAGGTACCTAGTAAGTTTGACATACAAACTAAGCAGACTATGTTTTTCTTTTTAGCAAATCTAACAAACATTTATATACAATATAAATAAAAAAACATTTCATGCACAGTAACATTATTCTCGAAACAGCAAAGCATAAAACTTTTTACCCGCTAAATAAATATAGAGATGACAATCTGATTGAAAAACACAAAATTTTAAAATGTACTTATAGTTCAAGATTAAAATGTTATATTAACAGTTATTTTCTTGTATTCTTTGTAAAAAACATTCAGTATATTATTGATATTTCGATACAATGAATATGCGATGCGTTGAACGCTCGATGATCGATTAAATAAACATTCGATATTTTGAACATTCGATGTAGTTATGTAGGTACTAGTACTATATTATTCAGTATGTACGATAAATTGAATGTTCGATTTATAAACCATTCGATATTATGTGGAACGTTCGAGTATTTAGGTGTTCGATTTATAGTGGTCGATCAATTAATATTCGATTCAGGGCCGGCTTTAGCCATCTAGGCGCCCCGGGCTAGTCATGCCTTTAGCGCCCTTTTAGGTAGGTATATTATTTAATTACAATTAAAAAAACTTAGCTCGAATTTCTGCCATAACTTTAATAAAATTAATAGAAAACTACAAACATCACATGATTTACCATGTTTTAACTACTAAGAGGTTCCTTCCCCACCAGTGATTGAATTTTTTTTTAAACTTACGTTAAATTACAAAAAACCAAGCAAAATAAGAACATTAAAAGTTGAGAGTTGGAATAGCTTAATTTTAAACGAAATGTTAACATCGTCTTTCAAAGCATTTACAATTTACATCATCATTTCATCAGCATTTTTTTACCATTTTTAATGTTCCGTTTTTTAACCGACTTCAAAAAGGAGGAGGTTATCAATTCAAATGTTTATATATATATGTATATGTTACCGGAAATGTATGAAACCTAGAAATTGTACACAATTCCTAGGAAATATATACCCTTCCGAGCCTACTTAGGAAATGTGTAAAATAATGTTTCAAAGATGGTATTATCTTGTTTTCCATAAAATCATTTATACTATTATTGTTTTCCATAATCGTCCCCCGTCATAATATTTACTTGCACTATTATCATTTATACTAATAACGTTTGTCATATTAACTTATTAGTCATAACTTTCATTTGCCATAAAATTAGTTGCCATAATAACATATGTTATAATCATTAGTTTCTATAAGTAACACATTACATAATCGTTGTTTGACGTAGGCAACATTTAATGAAATTTAGAAACGTTTATTGTTTTGTACAAAAATTAATGTCAAAAATAATATTTAGACATTTGTTTTGGCATAAATTAAATTCGCATAATGTTACTAGGCATAATGTGCAAATCCATTGTGCCACGCTAAAGTATTGTCTTAAAAAAACAATAAGTTGTGCTACAAAAGTTAGTGACAGAAACGAATCGCTGCAAAACCGACTCCACGTAGTCTTGTCTGCCCTACACCTAGAGTGTAATCTAAGCCCGCGTAGGCGCTGAGGGGTGAGGCGGCCCGCGAGCCGAGGAGCAGGTGGTTTTAACGCTCGCCACCGTGGCTGAGGCTGGCCGGCGCAGCCGGCCAGCAAGCCGCGACGATAAGCTCGCGTGGGACCGCCGGAGCCCCGCAGCGCCGGAGCCGTGACAGAAACCATGCCTGCTGCATGTTGCATGCTGCATGCTTGCTTGCATGCTGCATGCTTGCTTGCATTCTGCATGCTTGCTTGCTGCATGCATGGTGTATGCTTGTTTACATGTTTGCGTGGTTACTGCATGCATAGTAAAAATATGTTTTAATTAATATCATTATGCGTAAATAAATTTATGCTTTAGAATGTTAAGCCTAATCATTATTATGATTAGATAAATTATGCGTAAGCTGTTATACGTAAATAATGTTATTGCGAAAATATAATTAGGAAGAAACAAATGTATGCTAAGTTATATTAGGTCTTAAAATGTTATGCAAATGGATAGAGAAGGTTTATTTTAGGTTTCCTTGTAATTAAAAAAACTGTGTCTGTTATCATGATCATAACATTAACATTGCAGGCAATTGTACTGAACTAGCATTGTTGTACTTGTATGGGTAATGGTGAATAATGTTATGGAAAACGAAATTATTGAAAATAACAATTACAGCAAATAAATTTATGGATTAACATTATTATGACACTTGACCGATTATGACCAATGAAATTAGTGAAAATGATTTTATGTCATTTAACGATTATAGCAACTGAAGCATTATTTCTAATGAAATTATGGCAAATAAAAGTATGGCATATAAAATTATGGCAATTTAAATTATGGCAAACATTACTAAACCTTCAAAGATTCCTTAATACACACATTTCCTGTGAAATGTACGTATTTCCTAAGAATTGTATGCAATTCCGAGATGATACTAGGAAATATATAAAAAAGTAATGCTTTCTGTGACTAAAATAAATAAAACTCGTTTGTAAACTGCAATCAGACTTTTTATTAAGGCTCTCGTTGACATAATTAGCTGTAACAATCACATCGTAAAATATAAAATGGTCATAGGGCTTATTACTAATTAAAAACATCAAAAATCAACTATTTATTCCTTTTTAAGGCCCATCTAGCACACATAAAAAACTACGTATAATTTAATACGTATAAACACTTTCATTTAGTAAGTAATCAGTCTGTCATTTAAGTAATTCATGTAATACATTTCCGATTGCTATTTAGGAAATGTATACCTATGCAATATGATAGCCCGCAGGTTTGTACGCTGTATAAATGATGTAAAAATCACTTTGTTTAAGGCCTACTGTCAATCTTTTTACACCTGTAGCCTGTGGGTGAAATAATATACGCAGCGGACCTACAATGCCTTGCGCGTACAGTACAACAATGCCTTCAGGGTAATGTTGGGTTTGCCTCGCAACTGTAGTGCGTCTGATATGTTTGCGTGTATGCGAACAGATGATTTCTACGCTATCTTGCGCAAGAGAGTTGTCTCAGTTATGAGCAGAGTGAGAGGGGGTCCCAATATTATCTTGAAGACACTGAGTGATAAAGTCGACAGTCCTTTCCTTGGACATTGGGTACATACGCATCAGTATGTGCGGTGTCTGTTGTAAAGACGGTCGGCGTGAAGTTGTGTTCGCAGTTTTGTCCAATATTATTTTTGTATATTATATTTTAAATCTTACTAACATAGTTTTATAAGTGCCTGTATTGTGACTGCCAAAATATGGATGTACCTTGTCCGAAATAAATGGGTACACTACATAAATACGAAAAACTTTATTCCGAAAGTCAGAAATACGAATTTCAAAATACCGATTTTCATAATTCCGAATGGTTCAAAATTCCTAATAAGGCAACTCCGATTTATCATTCATCCTATTTTTATAATACTAAAATTTCAAAATTCCGTACGTTTATAATTACTATTCTCAAAATACCGAGTTTTAAAAGATCGAATAACAAAAAGTCCGACATAATGAAAATTCGAAACATCAAAAATACGAATTCCGATTATTAAAATTCCGATTATCTTTATCGTTATCATGCAATCGTTTATCGTGCAAGCAAGCATGCAGCATGCAAGCAAGCATGCAGCTTGCAAGCAAGCATGCAGCATGCAAGTAAGCAAGCATCATGCAAGCAAGCATGCATCATGCAAGCGAGCATGCAACATGCAAGCGAGCATGCAACGTGCAAGCGAACATGCAACATGCAAGCGAGCATGCAACGTGCAAGCGAACATGCAACATGCAAGCGAGCATGCAACGTGCAAGCGAACATGCGACATGCAGCAGGAATGGTTTCTGTCACGGTTGCGGCGTTGCGGGGCTCCGGCGGTACCACGCGAGCTTATCGTCGCAGATGGTATTCACGCTCACCACCGCAGCTTCGGCTTACTGGCCGGCTTAGCCGGCCAGCCTCAGCCGCGGCGGCGGGCGTTAAAACCACCTGCTCCTCAGCTCGCTGGCCGCCTCGCCCCTCCGCGCCTACGCGAATTTAAATTACACTCTAGGTGTAGGGCTGACAAGACTACGTGGAGTCGGTTTCGCAGCAATTCGTTTCTGTCTTTAACTTTTGTAGCACAACATATTGACTTTTTAAGATTATCTTTGTTATTGTCTTTCTTTTTATACCTATATATTTTTGTTGAAATAAATTTCATGGAAAAATACACCGAATAAACAATATTCGTTAAAAAGTAATTCTACTGTTTGATAAGTTTGTTAAACAAAAAAATGTGATTAAAAATTCTTTGAATTGTGTTTCTGTAAAATATGTTTCATTCAAGTAAATAGTCTTTGAAACAATAATAGTCGAAATAAAAATACAAGAACCAAATATTATATGAAACATTTTCTGGGAAACAAAATTCTATGAAATTTCTGTCTGCGAAACAAGGGTACACAATTTTGAATATATATGCGTACCTAGCTGAATTGAATCAGAATCCTAATTTGAACAGTTTATTCGAAGTATTGAAATTCGGAATTTCGTTTTTCGGACCGAGAACCCATCGAGCATTTGATTCTTCGAACATATGAAAATCGGAAAACAAACAAATCGAATTTACGACATTCGGTAAAATAACTTTCGTGATTTTAAATAATAGTGATTATAATTTTAAGGTATTATGAAATTCGGACTTTTGAAAATCGAAATACAGTTTCACAAAATAAGTACTATATCTACAATTGTGTGGGTTAGCTGCACTGTTACACTGTTCTCCTAGCTAGGTTATGAAAATAACCTGTGTTAAGGAGAAACAGTCCGATCCCCTAGAGTAGTGACGACAAGTTACATAGTCCTTGTGATGTAAGTAGGTACTGCTACAATATTTAGAGTTTTGAGTGTAATAATTTAGTAGGTTTATGTAATTTTAGGTTAGGTAAAATAACTTTTAGTCTAAGGTTAGTAATTAATGTGTGGTGGGAATACGGTGTGATGGTGTGTCATGTAGGTATGTCATTGAGAAGAGTGTTATGTGTATGTGTGCGTGTGTGTACGTGTCTGAAGTGTCAGTGAGTACTTGCGGGTTGTTCGATTGATATAATAATATAATATTAATATCATGCTCATCAAGCTAAGAATTCTCCGGTTTCATCATAGGTCTTATTTTGAAGGTACGATTGTACCATCTT
The DNA here is from genome assembly GCA_947361185.1 of Charanyca ferruginea. Lineage (NCBI taxonomy): Eukaryota > Metazoa > Arthropoda > Insecta > Lepidoptera > Noctuidae > Charanyca > Charanyca ferruginea. The sequence goes on from OX376076.1 coordinate 14,177,942, forward strand.
CTTGCATTTGTAGTAAGGTAAGCTATGGATCTTACACTTTTCGTTAATTTTATTGTAGAGGGACGGTCCGAGAAAATAAAAAAAATCTTTTAGCAAAGGAAGAGTGCAAATTCTATCTTTACGACGTTTATTGATTCTGGGAAGCTGGTATGGAGTTTTACGGTGCTGCAAAATAACTGTTTGTAAAATAAAATGTTGCCGAATATTGAGAACTTTGCAGTTGTTGTAAAGTTGGTCAGTTAGAAAGAGAATAGGTCGAGACGTAGCTACTTTTAGTGTGGCCCTATGTGCAATTTCCAGAGGCTTTAGGGTGGTTTTAGGCGCACCACCCCAACAGGAAATACAGTACGTTATGATGGATAGACAAAGGGCGAAATAGACATTACGTATTACTGTTGGGTTGGCAATGTAACGTAAAGTTTTAAATATATAATTATATTAGTTTGCGAACTCGGCCAGTTAGTAGATTGATATGAGTTTTAAAATTTAGGTTCCTGTCTAAGACTATGCCTAAGTATTTAATGTTTTCAACAGATGTTATGAGTGGACATTGGCAAGAGACCTGTGTCTGTACGTGGCAACTATGAGCTTTGAGTGAAATTGGAGCCTTTGGTTGGGAGGCTGTGCTAATAGAAAAGGTCAGAAATTTGGTTTTGGAAGCATTTAGGGTTAGTGTGTGGGAGTTAAGCCAATTTAATGCGGAATCGAGGCCCAACTGCGCTGTATGCTCGAGTATAGGCCAGGAATCCGCGATGAATGTTAACGCTGTGTCATCTGTAAACGATATTACCTTGGCATTAGCGATATTGAGGTCACAAAGGTCATTAATAAAGACTAAAAATAGAGTGGAGCCCAATATGCTTCCTTGTGGTACCCCATAATAAATAGGAAGCTCGTCGCTGTCATGGCCATCAATCCTGACGATTTGCGTGCGATGTGAGAGGTAACTTTGAAAAAGGTCCAATTGAAGCCCTCTGACGTCTATTTTTTCAAGTTTGATTAAGAGTGTGGAAACGGGAACAGTGTCAAACGCTTTCGCTAAATCTAAAAATATTGTCAGAACCTTTTTGTTTTTATTTAAGTGCTCTATGACAAAATTGGTTAAGTCTTGAACTGCATCACAGGTTGACATGTTTTTGCGGAATCCGTATTGTTGCGCTGAGATTAAATTATAATGCTCTAGGTAATGCACCAGTCTTTTATTAATCAAGCGTTCAAGGACCTTAGATAAAGCACTTAGAACTGCTATAGGACGGTAGTTGTCCGGCAAAGTCCCGTCCCCCCCTTTGAAAATTGGGTGAATTATTGCCTTTTTAAAAGAGGTAGGAAAGACACCTGTCTTAAAACAAAGATTAAAAAATATGGCATAAAATGAATCAGTTGGATGTCGTGGCGTACAAAATAGCGCGAAAAGTGCAGCGCTTTGCGTCGGGTGAACCGAACGAGGACGGAACTACCCGAACGTTTCGAGCATTATTATGAAGTGATCTTGTCCGAGCGTTCAATTATTTATTTCTTAAAGAAATAAAATAAATGATAGGTATTTGATTTTGAATACTCGGATTTGTAATGACATAAAAGTAATATTATAATATTAATTATGTAAAGAGGTTTATTTATTCATTTTAAATTAAGGTATTCATGGTTTATTCATGGTAAATTAAGGTACCTACCTAATTACAAAATATGGAATTCACGATCGCCCCGTACCATTACGCGGCAACGCAATTTATTTTTTTTTTTCATTTATTTCGGAACCAGTCCATGTCCATACATGTTAAGTTCAAAAGTATTAAAAATAAAAATTAAGAATTAATTAAAATATTACAATAATAATAATTACAATGGGGCGACGCGACAAGGTTAGTGCGTAGGGTACTACTTTTCAATTCCAAGAATGAATAGAACGTGAAAGAAAGGGACATAAGTACATAACTAAGACAATAAAGAGAGAGAGCAATATTAATAGCTGGTAATGTTGGTATGTTATTATTACGGAAGTTTTAATTGTATTATTATAAAACGACGAAAACTTGGAAAATAAATGAATCATCGAGATTAAAACTAATAAATAAAACTTAAAACAAAATAAATCGCAAAATTGTGTGTTTGTCTCAGCAGTACCTACAGCGCTGCAGTTCTTACGATTTTGAGCGCCCTGGCTAAAGAGTCGGCGGTTAGCCCCTCCGGTGCGGGGTCGAGGGTGCAGTATCTGATATAGCGCGGGGAAGGGAGTGTCCTTTCTGTACGTAGTACTATTAAGTATTCTGTGGCCTTGGATAACTCCCGGCTTGTTGCGGTGTATGCGAAATAGAGATGCTTTACACAGAAAACTAAAGCAATCTCCGGACAATGAAACGTTACTTATAAGCTACAAATGATACAGAAACTTTTGTACAAAATTACTAAAAAAGGCGAAGAGACTCTTTGATAATGAAGAGCGCCTATTTTATGCCATATTTTTTAATCTTTGTTTTAAGACAGGTGTCTTTCCTACCTCTTTTAAAAAGGCAATAATTCACCCAATTTTCAAAGGGGGGGACGGGACTTTGCCGGACAACTACCGTCCTATAGCAGTTCTAAGTGCTTTATCTAAGGTCCTTGAACGCTTGATTAATAAAAGACTGGTGCATTACCTAGAGCATTATAATTTAATCTCAGCGCAACAATACGGATTCCGCAAAAACATGTCAACCTGTGATGCAGTTCAAGACTTAACCAATTTTGTCATAGAGCACTTAAATAAAAACAAAAAGGTTCTGACAATATTTTTAGATTTAGCGAAAGCGTTTGACACTGTTCCCGTTTCCACACTCTTAATCAAACTTGAAAAAATAGACGTCAGAGGGCTTCAATTGGACCTTTTTCAAAGTTACCTCTCACATCGCACGCAAATCGTCAGGATTGATGGCCATGACAGCGACGAGCTTCCTATTTATTATGGGGTACCACAAGGAAGCATATTGGGCTCCACTCTATTTTTAGTCTTTATTAATGACCTTTGTGACCTCAATATCGCTAATGCCAAGGTAATATCGTTTACAGACGACACAGCGTTAACATTCATCGCGGATTCCTGGCCTATACTCGAGCATACAGCGCAGTTGGGCCTCGATTCCGCATTAAATTGGCTTAACTCCCACACACTAACCCTAAATGCTTCCAAAACCAAATTTCTGACCTTTTCTATTAGCACAGCCTCCCAACCAAAGGCTCCAATTTCACTCAAAGCTCATAGTTGCCACGTACAGACACAGGTCTCTTGCCAATGTCCACTCATAACATCTGTTGAAAACATTAAATACTTAGGCATAGTCTTAGACAGGAACCTAAATTTTAAAACTCATATCAATCTACTAACTGGCCGAGTTCGCAAACTAATATAATTATATATTTAAAACTTTACGTTACATTGCCAACCCAACAGTAATACGTAATGTCTATTTCGCCCTTTGTCTATCCATCATAACGTACTGTATTTCCTGTTGGGGTGGTGCGCCTAAAACCACCCTAAAGCCTCTGGAAATTGCACATAGGGCCACACTAAAAGTAGCTACGTCTCGACCTATTCTCTTTCTAACTGACCAACTTTACAACAACTGCAAAGTTCTCAATATTCGGCAACATTTTATTTTACAAACAGTTATTTTGCAGCACCGTAAAACTCCATACCAGCTTCCCAGAATCAATAAACGTCGTAAAGATAGAATTTGCACTCTTCCTTTGCTAAAAGATTTTTTTTATTTTCTCGGACCGTCCCTCTACAATAAAATTAACGAAAAGTGTAAGATCCATAGCTTACCTTACTACAAATGCAAGAAGATGGTACAATCGTACCTTCAAAATAAGACCTATGATGAAACCGGAGAATTCTTAGCTTGATGAGCATGATATTAATATTATATTATTATATCAATCGAACAACCCGCAAGTACTCACTGACACTTCAGACACGTACACACACGCACACATACACATAACACTCTTCTCAATGACATACCTACATGACACACCATCACACCGTATTCCCACCACACATTAATTACTAACCTTAGACTAAAAGTTATTTTACCTAACCTAAAATTACATAAACCTACTAAATTATTACACTCAAAACTCTAAATATTGTAGCAGTACCTACTTACATCACAAGGACTATGTAACTTGTCGTCACTACTCTAGGGGATCGGACTGTTTCTCCTTAACACAGGTTATTTTCATAACCTAGCTAGGAGAACAGTGTAACAGTGCAGCTAACCCACACAATTGTAGATATAGTACTTATTTTGTGAAACTGTATTTCGATTTTCAAAAGTCCGAATTTCATAATACCTTAAAATTATAATCACTATTATTTAAAATCACGAAAGTTATTTTACCGAATGTCGTAAATTCGATTTGTTTGTTTTCCGATTTTCATATGTTCGAAGAATCAAATGCTCGATGGGTTCTCGGTCCGAAAAACGAAATTCCGAATTTCAATACTTCGAATAAACTGTTCAAATTAGGATTCTGATTCAATTCAGCTAGGTACGCATATATATTCAAAATTGTGTACCCTTGTTTCGCAGACAGAAATTTCATAGAATTTTGTTTCCCAGAAAATGTTTCATATAATATTTGGTTCTTGTATTTTTATTTCGACTATTATTGTTTCAAAGACTATTTACTTGAATGAAACATATTTTACAGAAACACAATTCAAAGAATTTTTAATCACATTTTTTTGTTTAACAAACTTATCAAACAGTAGAATTACTTTTTAACGAATATTGTTTATTCGGTGTATTTTTCCATGAAATTTATTTCAACAAAAATATATAGGTATAAAAAGAAAGACAATAACAAAGATAATCTTAAAAAGTCAATATGTTGTGCTACAAAAGTTAATGACAGAAACGAATTGCTGCGAAACCGACTCCACGTAGTCTTGTCAGCCCTACACCTAGAGTGTAATTTAAATTCGCGTAGGCGCGGAGGGGCGAGGCGGCCAGCGAGCTGAGGAGCAGGTGGTTTTAACGCCCGCCGCCGCGGCTGAGGCTGGCCGGCTAAGCCGGCCAGTAAGCCGAAGCTGCGGTGGTGAGCGTGAATACCATCTGCGACGATAAGCTCGCGTGGTACCGCCGGAGCCCCGCAACGCCGCAACCGTGACAGAAACCATTCCTGCTGCATGTCGCATGTTCGCTTGCACGTTGCATGCTCGCTTGCATGTTGCATGTTCGCTTGCACGTTGCATGCTCGCTTGCATGTTGCATGTTCGCTTGCACGTTGCATGCTCGCTTGCATGTTGCATGCTCGCTTGCATGATGCATGCTTGCTTGCATGATGCTTGCTTGCTTGCATGCTGCATGCTTGCTTGCAAGCTGCATGCTTGCTTGCATGCTGCATGCTTGCTTGCACGATAAACGATTGCATGATAACGATAAAGATAATCGGAATTTTAATAATCGGAATTCGTATTTTTGATGTTTCGAATTTTCATTATGTCGGACTTTTTGTTATTCGATCTTTTAAAACTCGGTATTTTGAGAATAGTAATTATAAACGTACGGAATTTTGAAATTTTAGTATTATAAAAATAGGATGAATGATAAATCGGAGTTGCCTTATTAGGAATTTTGAACCATTCGGAATTATGAAAATCGGTATTTTGAAATTCGTATTTCTGACTTTCGGAATAAAGTTTTTCGTATTTATGTAGTGTACCCATTTATTTCGGACAAGGTACATCCATATTTTGGCAGTCACAATACAGGCACTTATAAAACTATGTTAGTAAGATTTAAAATATAATATACAAAAATAATATTGGACAAAACTGCGAACACAACTTCACCCCGACCGTCTTTACAACAGACACCGCACATACTGATGCGTATGTACCCAATGTCCAAGGAAAGGACTGTCGACTTTATCACTCAGTGTCTTCAAGATAATATTGGGACCCCCTCTCACTCTGCTCATAACTGAGACAACTCTCTTGCGCAAGATAGCGTAGAAATCATCTGTTCGCATACACGCAAACATATCAGACGCACTACAGTTGCGAGGCAAACCCAACATTACCCTGAAGGCATTGTTGTACTGTACGCGCAAGGCATTGTAGGTCCGCTGCGTATATTATTTCACCCACAGGCTACAGGTGTAAAAAGATTGACAGTAGGCCTTAAACAAAGTGATTTTTACATCATTTATACAGCGTACAAACCTGCGGGCTATCATATTGCATAGGTATACATTTCCTAAATAGCAATCGGAAATGTATTACATGAATTACTTAAATGACAGACTGATTACTTACTAAATGAAAGTGTTTATACGTATTAAATTATACGTAGTTTTTTATGTGTGCTAGATGGGCCTTAAAAAGGAATAAATAGTTGATTTTTGATGTTTTTAATTAGTAATAAGCCCTATGACCATTTTATATTTTACGATGTGATTGTTACAGCTAATTATGTCAACGAGAGCCTTAATAAAAAGTCTTGCAGTTTACAAACGAGTTTTATTTATTTTAGTCACAGAAAGCATTACTTTTTTATATATTTCCTAGTATCATCTCGGAATTGCATACAATTCTTAGGAAATACGTACATTTCACAGGAAATGTGTGTATTAAGGAATCTTTGAAGGTTTAGTAATGTTTGCCATAATTTAAATTGCCATAATTTTATATGCCATACTTTTATTTGCCATAATTTCATTAGAAATAATGCTTCAGTTGCTATAATCGTTAAATGACATAAAATCATTTTCACTAATTTCATTGGTCATAATCGGTCAAGTGTCATAATAATGTTAATCCATAAATTTATTTGCTGTAATTGTTATTTTCAATAATTTCGTTTTCCATAACATTATTCACCATTACCCATACAAGTACAACAATGCTAGTTCAGTACAATTGCCTGCAATGTTAATGTTATGATCATGATAACAGACACAGTTTTTTTAATTACAAGGAAACCTAAAATAAACCTTCTCTATCCATTTGCATAACATTTTAAGACCTAATATAACTTAGCATACATTTGTTTCTTCCTAATTATATTTTCGCAATAACATTATTTACGTATAACAGCTTACGCATAATTTATCTAATCATAATAATGATTAGGCTTAACATTCTAAAGCATAAATTTATTTACGCATAATGATATTAATTAAAACATATTTTTACTATGCATGCAGTAACCACGCAAACATGTAAACAAGCATACACCATGCATGCAGCAAGCAAGCAAGCATGCAGAATGCAAGCAAGCATGCAGCATGCAAGCAAGCATGCAGCATGCAACATGCAGCAGGCATGGTTTCTGCCACGGCTCCGGCGCTGCGGGGCTCCGGCGGTCCCACGCGAGCTTATCGTCGCGGCTTGCTGGCCGGCTGCGCCGGCCAGCCTCAGCCACGGTGGCGAGCGTTAAAACCACCTGCTCCTCGGCTCGCGGGCCGCCTCACCCCTCAGCGCCTACGCGGGCTTAGATTACACTCTAGGTGTAGGGCAGACAAGACTACGTGGAGTCGGTTTTGCAGCGATTCGTTTCTGTCACTAACTTTTGTAGCACAACTTATTGTTTTTTTAAGACAATACTTTAGCGTGGCACAATGGGTTTGCACATTATGCCTAGTAACATTATGCGAATTTAATTTATGCCAAAACAAATGTCTAAATATTATTTTTGACATTAATTTTTGTACAAAACAATAAACGTTTCTAAATTTCATTAAATGTTGCCTACGTCAAATAACGATTATGTAATGTGTTACTTATAGAAACTAATGATTATAACATATGTTATTATGGCAACTAATTTTATGGCAAATGAAAGTTATGACAAATAAGTTAATATGACAAACGTTATTAGTATAAATGATAATAGTGCAAGTAAATATTATGACGGGGGACGATTATGGAAAACAATAATAGTATAAATGATTTTATGGAAAACAAGATAATACCATCTTTGAAACATTATTTTACACATTTCCTAAGTAGGCTCGGAAGGGTATATATTTCCTAGGAATTGTGTACAATTTCTAGGTTTCATACATTTCCGGTAACATATATATATATAAACATTTGAATTGATAACCTCCTCCTTTTTGAAGTCGGTTAAAAAACGGAACATTAAAAATGGTAAAAAAATGCTGATGAAATGATGATGTAAATTGTAAATGCTTTGAAAGACGATGTTAACATTTCGTTTAAAATTAAGCTATTCCAACTCTCAACTTTTAATGTTCTTATTTTGCTTGGTTTTTTGTAATTTAACGTAAGTTTAAAAAAAAATTCAATCACTGGTGGGGAAGGAACCTCTTAGTAGTTAAAACATGGTAAATCATGTGATGTTTGTAGTTTTCTATTAATTTTATTAAAGTTATGGCAGAAATTCGAGCTAAGTTGTTTTAATTGTAATTAAATAATATACCTACCTAAAAGAACTTAGAACTGCTATAGGACGGTAGTTGTCCGGCAAAGTCCCGTCCCCCCCTTTGAAAATTGGGTGAAATATTGCCTTTTTAAAAGAGGTAGGAAAGACACCTGTCTTAAAACAAAGATTAAAAAATATGGCATAAAATAGGCGCCAGGATGGTGGAACATTTCTTTAATGTTATAGGTGCAATACCATCCCAAACAGTGGCAGCATTAGATCGTAATGAATTTATAGTTGATATTATTTCATCTGGGTCTGTTTGATCTAGAACAAAGGATAAGGTTGATGTAAATTGATTTTGTGGGGTTGATGGTTGTTGAGGGGGCCTTGTCTTTATGACGTCGTCTGCAAGTCTCTTGCCGATGTTAACAAAGAAGATCAAGGAATTGACATTGTTGCACGATTGTGTGGGTGAGTGTGATGAGGATAATAATTGTGTGGATGAGTGTTTTGGTTTTGTGGTATTCGTTACTCGCTTTATGGTGTCCCAAAGTAGTTTTGGATTATGGCTTGCTTTATTTAATTCTTCATTATCAAAGAGTCTCTTCGCCTTTTTTAGTAATTTTGTACAAGTTTCTGTATCATTTGTAGCTTATAAGTAACGTTTCATTGTCCGGAGATTGCTTTAGTTTTCTGTGTAAAGCATCTCTATTTCGCATACACCGCAACAAGCCGGGAGTTATCCAAGGCCACAGAATACTTAATAGTACTACGTACAGAAAGGACACTCCCTTCCCCGCGCTATATCAGATACTGCACCCTCGACCCCGCACCGGAGGGGCTAACCGCCGACTCTTTAGCCAGGGCGCTCAAAATCGTAAGAACTGCAGCGCTGTAGGTACTGCTGAGACAAACACACAATTTTGCGATTTATTTTGTTTTAAGTTTTATTTATTAGTTTTAATCTCGATGATTCATTTATTTTCCAAGTTTTCGTCGTTTTATAATAATACAATTAAAACTTCCGTAATAATAACATACCAACATTACCAGCTATTAATATTGCTCTCTCTCTTTATTGTCTTAGTTATGTACTTATGTCCCTTTCTTTCACGTTCTATTCATTCTTGGAATTGAAAAGTAGTACCCTACGCACTAACCTTGTCGCGTCGCCCCATTGTAATTATTATTATTGTAATATTTTAATTAATTCTTAATTTTTATTTTTAATACTTTTGAACTTAACATGTATGGACATGGACTGGTTCCGAAATAAATGAAAAAAAAAAATAAATTGCGTTGCCGCGTAATGGTACGGGGCGATCGTGAATTCCATATTTTGTAATTAGGTAGGTACCTTAATTTACCATGAATAAACCATGAATACCTTAATTTAAAATGAATAAATAAACCTCTTTACATAATTAATATTATAATATTACTTTTATGTCATTACAAATCCGAGTATTCAAAATCAAATACCTATCATTTATTTTATTTCTTTAAGAAATAAATAATTGAACGCTCGGACAAGATCACTTCATAATAATGCTCGAAATGTTCGGGTAGTTCCGTCCTCGTTCGGTTCACCCGACGCAAAGCGCTGCACTTTTCGCGCTATTTTGTACGCCACGACATCCAACTGATTCAACCCTACTAAAATTCACGCACACATTTGCACGTGTACAGACGTCATTTGGTTTTGTAGTAGTAATAGGTAATTATTTTGCAAGTTTTGTATGAAATGTCCGAGGTGTGCCAAGGCTTAAGAATTTTTTGTTTAGCAGTTACTTTTTTAACTATAGTGTTTTCAGATATGGCTAAAGACAGCATTTCGGTAAGTTTATCGGTAGCAGTATTGGCATCTGTTATACTGAAAATGTGATCAAAGTCTAATGTTGAGATTGACATATAATCAATTTTTGCTAGTAGAGGTTGTGGTGATTGGAGTACGTTTACTATCCAGACAAAACAATAAAGAACCATGGTCAGTAACTGTAGAGTCGTAGGCAAATGTGACTGCAGGTGACTTAGTTCTTATAATGATGTGATCCAGGCAATTGTTGGCCCTGGTGGGCAGAGTATGTGCCGGGAGAAAGTCATGAAAGGCGAGACAATTCAAATATTCGTGGGACCGACTATCAATGCTAGAAGGTTTAATGTCAAGATTAACGTCACCCGCTATGACAACTGATTTGAAATTTTGAAGTGAAGGAAGTATGCTATTAAGGGATGAAAGGAAATTGTGTATATTGTCAGTTGATGGTGAGCGATAAATACAAACAATAGCCGTGTCGGATTTAATTTTTATAATTAGACCTGAGGCAGACTGACATAGGTCAGGTTCTTCACATATAGCTAGTATATATATCTGACTTTACGTAAACCACGACGCCGTCACTTTGGTTAATGTGGTTAGTGCTGTTAAACATAGTATAGTTCGGAAGAATTGGAAGAGTTGAGTTACTAGAGCATGGTAACCAACATTCGGTCAGGACTATTAGGTCACAATCAAGCGAGATACGATGAATAAGTGTTTGTAAGTTTATAAAGTTACGATTAATTAATCGGATGTTTTGTGAGAGGACTTTCAGGTAGCTATTTGAATTAGTCAAAAGCGATTGGGTCTGTTCCGGGGTGCACGTACCTACATGCGTTATTGATACAGAGAGTTCGTCGATGTTATCAATTATGCAAGTAGCGTTATTAGCCATTTGTTAAATATACTGGTGTTAAAACGGAGGCGAGGAAATATTGCAAGCGGTATGTAGGGTCAAACGTAAATATGAATTTTATAAATTTTGAAACTTCTGCGTATGTAAACAAATACCAAGTGTTGGCGTTGGTTGTATATTTTGTATATATGTGTGTTGGCTGCGATGTAATAAGAGTATAAAGTAAAAAATGTGTTTGTTTTGTGTAGTCTGTGATGTTATTAGTGAGTAAGTAATTACATGTATCCGATAAGTTCGGGTTCACATTTTTTATAACAACATAATGATTTAGTAAGTAATGGGGATCCACACGCAAAGCTCAGCGCAGATGTCGCCACTAGCGAGATGGCTGCTGTCAAATTGTTTTCGCTTTGTTTACACTTTGGTTCTTGCTATTTTTTTTGTGTTTAAACCAGTCCACTATCGTTTTTGACAACATGTATTGTACCTGGAAGGTTAAAGAATTGAAAGACGAACTGAAAAAACGAGGAGGAAGGATAACTGGAAAGAAAGCCGATCTTATTGAAAGGTAGACTTTTATATATTAATATATTATTTACCAGTGATATGTTCTAGATTTGAATATTTTTTCAGTTGTTACGAGTTAATTGTTACTTGACTCATGCTAGGAAAATTCACGAAAAATGAGAAAACATTACTATAATGATAAATGGTGTTGTTTATTTTTTAGGTTAGAAGCCTATGACCGAAATTTCAATTTCGGTAATCAAAGCCCTCAAGCTTCTGATAGCCAAGCAATCGATGTTCCTGCTGCAGAACTATACCACGATGTTAATAGCTCCACCATATTGCCGAAGATTACCAAACAACACATTCAAAATTACTTTGACAGGTTTGTAATATAATAATACTATTTCCAATGACACAGGTAAATTTTGTTTGAAACCTTCGTGCGGCACTTATTTTACATAATGGTTTACATTGCAGATTTAATAAGAATATCAGTGATGCTGTGAGATTATATGAATCAAGATACCTTCTTGTTTTACGGTCAACAACATCCGGCCAAGATACATACCTAAAAGGTAGGCTTATTCTCACTTAAAAGTCATTTAAAAGTTGATGACTAGAAACTAAAGTGTGGCTAGGTCACTTCTTCCATACCATTTGACAATGGTAAGTTTCAAATGTTGATGTGTAAAGTAATTTGCCTATTAAACATATATCAAAACTTCTTCCAGGTTATTGCAAAGCATCTATGAAGCAGCTTCAATATGAGGTAAACATTAAATTAAGTAATGATGGAATGCCTCAAGAAGCAAGCTGTGAATGTGCCGCAGGAGAAGGAAAAGAAGCTCATTGCAAACATATAGCTGTGGTACTTCTTGCTGCTGAAAATATAGTCTGGGAAAAAATAATACTCCTACATGAAGTTTCTACCTCACAACTACAGACATTCCATAAGCCATCAAAGAAATATTATGCAACACCTTTGAGAGCCTCCAGATTGCCGTCCAAAAGAGATGTACATCATTCTGTTTACTCTCCATACTTGAGACAAAACCCTAATTTTGATAAAACTGCCTTTCAATGCCGGTTTCAGTCATTGATATTAAATTATCCACAATCATCAATGCCTCTAAAACAATTATATCCTGCAGCTAACCAACGGGCAATATGTTTGGACCATGAATATATGGAAAAAACAGCACTGGATGTTTTTTTAGAATCCATGTGTTTATTAAATGTCTCTGAAAACAGAATTACGGAAATTGAAATCGAAACTAGAGGACAAAGTTCCAATCCAAAGTGGTATGAATACAGAAAAACCCACATCACAGCCAGCATTTTTCACACTGTGTGCCATTTAAAAAGTGAAACTTTAATTAAATATTCAAATCAAATATTAAATAAAAATCTAGTCCGGACAAAAGCCATGGCACATGGAATTATAAATGAAAAAGTAGCCATCAAAAGGTATATGGAGACATATGATGTGGTTGTAGTGGAATGTGGTTTGTTTTTGTCTCAAGAAAGGCCTTATCTAGGAGCATCTCCTGATGGTTTACTGGGACCAGAAACCATAATTGAAGTCAAATGTCCATATGCTTCTAGAAATCAAAAAATTAGTCCTATTACGGTACCTTATCTACAATATGATGAAAATGGACAACTAACTTTAAAAAAAACTAATATTTATTACTACCAAATTCAAGGGCAGTTGTATGTAACAAAAAGATTATTTTGTAATTTATTGGTTTTTACCTTTAAAGGTTTAAATGTAATATTTATTGAACGTGATGAACAATTCATTCAGCAAATGTTGTCAAAACTTGATTATTTTTATGTCAACTTTTTTAAAAATGCTGTAATCAAGAAATATTTTTTTAAAGATTAAGGTTTTATAATAAAACTTATTAATTAACACATAAGAAAACTTTTATTTCATTATATTTTCTCTAAAATTACAAAGCATAGCACAAACAAATACAATTCTAGATGCTAGCGGTACATGATATGGGCTTAATTCACATTTTAAAATCTTGTAAGTTTTAGCTAGACCTATAATGCGTTCTATATGAACTCGTTTGCTTGCTAGTTTTCTGTCTTGTATTATTTTAACACCTGGTATTTGTGTCTTTCCTTTCAAGAACATTGGAATGTTAATTTTAATATCTTTTGGAGCAAAAATGTCCTGCACATTAAAACCTCTGTCTGCCATGATAGAATCACCACTGTCACACAGATTTTCAAGGTTGGATCTTTCTATAATCTGCCTATCACTGACTGAACCTCCATAACATTCTGAGACAAACGATATTAGACCACCAGGTGTAGCTCCAATCATAGCCTTCACAGTATTTTTGTGTTTGTAGCTGCTGAATGTCACCTGCTGTGCTACAGGATTCCCAGGCTTTGTGATGGGTATTTCTGTTGTGTCCACAATAATTCTTGTACTTGCAAAATCTTTTCTAAATGACTCTGGCATATAGTATTGAACTAATGCTTTACTGGGCCATATACTAATTAAGCTCCATATTTCATACATAAAATTGATCCATGTTAAAAAAATGTTTGCAACATTAGTTTGGGAAATACCAAATAAAAATGCTAACTCAAAATCTGGTAAATACCTCCTTAGCTTGATAAGTGTTATCAACAGCTGGTCACCAACAGAAACATTGACTACTTTACTGCCTTTATAATTTAAATTATTATACATGGGATATAATGTGTCTAGAACAAGCATGAATTTTTCATAGTTTTCTAGTCCAGTATAAAAATGAATAGCTTGCTGATTTGCCCTCATGGCCTCTAGTGATACGATTCCTAAAGAACTACCACATTGAACGCTAACAGATACTGTTCTTGGAGTAATTACTTCTGAGGAGCTCTCTATGGTAGATATTTCTATTTCAGTGCTTGTAGAGGGTTCAGGAATACTTTCGTCCACAGATGGCTGTGTGAAATCAATTCTGCGTTTGCTTCTTTCCAAATACCGCAGGCTTCTTGATGTAGGTGTTGTTGACACCCGGGTGGACCAAGGGAAAATGCTAGGTACAGTCCCCTTTTTGAGAAATCTGCATATTTGAGGATTTCCTGAAAAACAACAACAATTGAAAAATATACTTTACTGTTGTAGACATATGTAGGTACAAGAGATTAATTACTTTAACGCATAATCTGTAGTATGGAGGCACACAGCATACATGTTCATTAGTTTCTTTACATAATAAACCCCCAGAAAACAAAGTTTTCATACACACTTTGATAATTTACAAACTAGTTAAATTAACCACCACAGGGATCACGAGAAGTCTCTGTCTGTAATAATAATGACTGATATCAACACATAGGGTAATAATAACTCACCTGTATAAGCGGACTCTCCTACATAATCAGATTCATGGAAATGATTCCGGCATAACCTGCTATGTTGTGTCGCTACAAAATTTTTGCGACGTATAGCCTTTTCCCACTTCTTTTTTAAAGTTGAATCTTTAGGAAATAAATGTACACCGGGGTTAGTACATCCTGGTACAGCACACAGAGGCATATTACGAAAAAATTAAAATTTACTGAATAATAGGTTAGAAAATGTATTGAACTGACAGATTTCAATGGCCATGGCGACGATGCGCCACCTATCGTGATAAAATGGCAGTAATGATCCCCATTGAAAGTAAATATTTAGTAAATATTTAGTAGTTAGAAAATAATTTAATAACAACTTATAAACGAGTAGTCACGCCAAAGTGGATACGGGTAGTTGTTGCAGTTGTTGTTCGGTTTTTACTAAAATGGACTGGCTATCGGAGTCCTTTTTAAACATAACTCGTCCATTTGACGTCCAACAGTAGCTGTATTTATTCAATGTATGTACTTGATGTATTTTAGTGAAGTGTATATTGTGTGTGAATAGACTTGTTTGTATTAACTAATATTCATGAGTTTCGTTTCCTGTAGATTTTAATAGTAGGTGTAGGTAAGGTAATTTTAGTGAAATAGCAGATTAATGATTTTATTTTGAGCAATCTGTAGGTCCTTTACAATGACATTTATAGAATGTCATTGGTCATTTAGATTAGTTTTAGGCGCGATGCTACAGATTTCAATGAGGTACAGTCAGCAAAAGAGATAGGTATGCAGGGTCGTCAAATATAGTTAAAGTTTACTTAGAAACCGATGGAGGTTTTTGAATAAAATAAAATAAATTTAATAGAGAACAAACATTTCAATGATTTAATTAAATTTCATCTGAAAACATTAATCGGTTTCTAAGTAAACTTCAACCATTTCCGATGACCTGCTATCTCATAAGAGATAGGTATCTATCTCTTTTGCTGACTGTGTACATCAGATGTGGCTTCAATAACGAGAGCACAGACTCGAAGAGGAAGGCAATGAACAACGCAATGACCCCAGAAGTAAGGGAAGCTTAAATCTGATATGATCAATTTGTATTTTCCAGTTTAACTGACAATCTACTCTTAGTCCAAGGTATTTTTACTCCGACTGCAAGGAAAGGGTTATGTTTTTCGCGCCGGTCTTTGTAAATAAAATGTTCTTTATTACCTGATATCTTCCAAACTACTGAACGGATTTATTTCATTAGGGTATCGTTAGATTCGTCTCATTAGTCCAAGTGTTCTTAGATAGGTGACAAAAAAATAAATAAACAAAAGAAAAAGCTTTTTTTTTTACTTCAAACAATGGCATTCCCAGCTGCCATCTGGGAAATGCCATTGTTTAAGAAAATTTCTCAAAATATTGTAGTAAGAAACTTTCTCAAAATATTGTATGTCTTATTAAATATTACATTAACTTATTTGGTTGTTAATTCTTTGTCAATTATAGTAGTATATTTCGATTTGCAATTTTTTTGTTTCTCAATTTAACATGGAATCTTACGTTTTTTGAGTAATTAAAGTGTACATTTTAATAATTAGCTCTTAATTTCACATAACGATTAAAAAAATAATTTCGGTTCGAGACTTTTTCGTTTTATTGCATTTTCTGAGAAAATTTACCATTGTAATGTCTATTTTTTTACACCATCAGAAGTAGAGATTTCAACGAACAAAACGCCCACCAACTTTTTTAATAAAGCAGATATTTTGACGTGAGAAATTTCGATTGAAAATTAGGGTAAAGAGAAAAAGAAAATAAAATAAAAAGTTCAGTGTATTTGGGACATAAAAAGGTAAGTTTCACGTTCACCACATTTTGGTGAAAAATAAAATATTTTTGTAAAAGATAAAAATAAAAAACCAAAAACTTGGTTGTTTGAATTTTTCACATAAATTTTGAGGTTATGTGAAAAAAAAGTAAATACAAAAGTTGAAGATATTTTTATTACCTACAACTTTGCCATTCAACTTTTTTTCCATAGGATTTGTAGTTTTGCGAGAAATCGTGATAAACTGTTTTTTACCTTTAAAAACGAACCCCCATCCACTTCCCGGCCTCAGATCGCCCGTAAATTATTTTTCCCTTCATTTGTAGGGTTCCGTACCTTAAAAGGAAAAAACGGAACCCTTATACCCCACCGGCTGAGATCCCTATAGTTACCTAGGGAAGGCCTAGCGAAGGTCGATCGAGCTATGAGGGCACCAGCTTTGGTTGGCGCTTATCCACGGTGACAGCTGACCACGCGCCCTACAACGTAATCAGTGCGATACGATAGCGTTGCACGGCGTGGGTAGATGTAAGTAGTGTGTGCGAGCGATTTGAAATATGTGTGTCCGTTGCTCGATGGGTATGTCTGTGTGTTTACACGAATACGTAGTAATGAGTGAGTGGACCGCTACTCTCGACGCCCAGATTACCTTGACACGCCGGGGGTACGGGGTGCCGTGATTGTTGCGTGTGGAGTTACAGTGTGTGAGTATATAATATCATATTAAACGACGTTGATAGCATTTCCACAGCTAATAGCTATTGTTGCGACACGGATTTTTGTAATACAGAAATAAAAAACTCGACGCCATCTTTAAAAATTATAACGCAAAATATCCGCAGTGTTTATAAGAACATGGATAGTTTTCAAGCACAACTAGCAAGGTTTTCATTTGACTTCGATGTAATTATTCTTACTGAATGCTGGCTCCATCAAAACAAACCTATTCCAAACATTGACGGTTATACAACATATTCTTCAAAAAACTGTCTAAACCAAAATTATGGCATTGTTATATATGCAAAACAAGACCTTAAATGTTTTGTTGAAGAACTGGAGCCTGTAGGCGCTAACTTTATGTTATTAAATATTTTTCCGGTTATCTGCATTTTAGCTGTCTATAGGCCTCCCTCCATATACTGTACTGATAGTTTTCTGAGCTCGGTAGACAGTATATTACGGTCAGTTAAAGCTAAAAACATTGTGCTAACTGAAGATATCAACATTGACATTAAGACCAACACTACTGACAGGAATAGCGAAACTTATTTAAATGTTACTGCTCAATTGGGCCTACTGCCTGGACACACATTTCCAACGGGAATTCAGAATTGCTTGGATCATATGTTACAAAATACGGCACAGCCAGCTTCAGTATTTGTAATATTTTAATCGATAGTATAATCTTTTAATCGAATATCAATTACGACGCTGTGATTAAACATCTGGAAACAGTTGACTTCTCATTTATTAATTTTATTATTGAGGCAAGGGGGAATTTCCTCGCCCACTCTTTTCAATGTATACATGGACGGCCTGATTGGCGAGCTCAGTAGTATGCATGTGGGTTGTCATATTGATGGAGTCGCTGTCAACAATACTTATAAGTTATGCCGATGACATGGTGCTGCTGAGCCCGTCAATTGGGGCCCTTCGTCAGCTACTGAGAGTTTGTGAGCGGTATGGTGAGAGTCATAGTCTCAGGTATAATGCTGCCAAGAGCGAGTTTATGTATTTTGGTCTTGGTGATAAAACCCCCTCATGAACCACCACCTATTTTATTGAACGGTTCTCCTCTCACTAGAGTGAAGAAGTTTAAATATCTAGGGCACATTGTCACCGATGATCTTAGGGACAACGAGGACATTGAACGTGAACGCAGAGCGCTGGCGGTCCGGGGTAATATGTTGGCTCGCAGGTTTGCTCGTTGCTCAGCTGAAGTCAAGGTAGCGCTCTTCAAAGCATATTGCCAATCCTTCTACACGAGCAGCCTGTGGGTAATTTATACTCAAAAGGCATACAGCGCTCGGCGAGTACAATACCATAACGTCTTCAGGATGTTGTTGCGGTTGACGAAGTTCTGCAGTGCGTCCGCGATGTTTGCCGATGTGCGTACTGATGACTTTTACGCAATAAGACGCAAGCGTGTGTCGTCGCTGTTGCGCAGAGTACGCGGCAGCAGCAACGACATTCTGAAGATAGTTGCTAGTAAATATCAGTGTCCGATGCACTCGCTCTGGGTTAGTATTGTGGTTGGGACGGTGAAATAAATTAATGTATTAATTGTTATTTATAATTTTAATTCTGTTAAAATTCTAATTCTGTTATAATTTTAATTCTGTACCTACTAACATAGTTTATTAAGCTCCTATATTGTTACTAACCATTATGGATATTGATATCTGAATTTTAAATAAATTATTATTATTATTATTAATAATGATGCAGCGGATGCAAATGACGCTGCCACTATATTTGTTGAAGCAATTTCCACAGCTCTAGAAGCAAATTCAACAAAATATAAAAGACCTTGTCGGAAAAGAATACTAAAACATTGGCTGACCCCAGGATTACTCCGCTGTATTCGCCATAGAGACAGACAACATAAAAAGTTTTCGCGTAATCCGCGACAACCACGTAGTTGAAACATCCTATAAAAGATATCGCAACTTTTGCAAGGCATTGCTGAGAAAATTAAAAATTGACTATGAACGATCTCTTCTGAAAAGCGCAAGTAATAACAAAGATAAATGGGAGGCGGTAAAAACTATAATACAGCAGAAAAAACAAAAAACAGCATCTGATAATCTTATGAATACAGATACATCTAAAGCTATTAATGAGGTAAACAACTATTTTTCGAACATCGGCAAACAGCTAGCAGATAAGATAATTAACTCCTCTAATTCCAACTCTTTACCTTATAGATCTGGCATTTCGACTAATTTAAATTCTATCGTATTACTTTCCCCGGATGAAGCTGAAATCGAAACATTAATACTCAACGTGAAAAATGACTGCTGTTGGTTGGGATTCCATACCAGCAAAACTTCTTAAAATGGCTAGACATGTCATTGTCCCTCACCTAACAAAGCTAATAGGGATCTGCATTGCACAAGGTGTTTTCCCACGAGTTTTCAAAAAGTCACTAATAACTCCTGTCTACAAGAGTGGATCTAAGGACGGTGTCGAAAACTATCGGCCTATTTCGGTTCTTCCGACAATATCAAAAATACTAGAGAAACTACTGAACAGTGGGCTAATTCGCTACTTCGAACACAATAAGATCTTGTCGGAATCACAATTTGGCTTTAGGCGAGGAAAGAGCACTGAGGATGCTGTCAGCCAACTGGTAGAACATATATCATCTTGTGTGGACGCTAATCAAAAATGCATCGGCATCTTCCTCGACTTGGCTAAAGCTTTCGACACCGTCTCAATTCCTATTCTTGTGGACAAGCTAGAGCGTGTTGGTATTCGGGGAAATGCTTTAGGTATTTTTAAGTATACTCAGCCCGAGTCTCTTTTTGATCTACATAAATGATCTGTATCAGCAAACGCTTGTAAATGGTAAAATTTTCACGTATGCTGATGACACAGCTCTTGTATTTCATGGCGGGACTTGGGACGAGGTAAGACAAAACGCTGAGGTGGGCCTACATAGAGTGGATCAGTGGCTAAGAGCCAATCTTTTAACTGTGAATCTTTCAAAGTCAACACAAATTCAATTTAGTTACTCGAAGGTTAATCCCAAAAAAATCGATATCAAATTACATGTGTGTAACTCACCTCTGGAAAATAAAACCTGTTCATGTCTCACTTTAGGGAAATCGGTTACAGTGAAATATTTAGGGGTTATACTGGACGAAAAACTAAGCTGGCGCCAGCATATAGACCTTACCACCGCGCTTATTAGAAAATTAGTCTGGATTTTTAAAAAACTAAGAGATGTAGCTGACCTTGAGTTATTACGCACTAGCACAATCAGTTCTCGCATACTGTATTCGGGTTTGGGGTGGCGCGTGTAAGGCTTACATGATTCGCCTTGAAAGGGCTAAAAGATCTGTCCCTAAAGTAATGACATTCAGGCCATTCAGGTTTCCCACCATAACTTTAAATGAGAAATGTCAAGTATTAACAGTACGGCAGACGTATATTTAAGAAATTGTCATCAAACAGCACCTTATTACGCCATACAATAAAAGTACTATAAAAAAACGTACCATACTGATACGAAACATCTGTTCATTGGTTAAATGTCGAACTGCATCGGCTAGAAAGCAGCATAAGTATTTGTCTATTTATTTGTATAATAAAATAACCAAAGAACTTGAAATAAAACCTCTTACAATCAAGGAAGCTAAAAGTAAGGTTAAATCATGGCTACATATGCATGACTATACACAAACCGAACTTCTCCTAAAATAGGAACAAATAAAGCAATCCACACATCCCACACAAGTACACGTATCTACAACATCACACACATACCACATACCTACATTACACACTCACACTCCATAAACACTACACACCATTTATACACTATACCTACACCATATACACTACACTTCTTGTGAGTAGTGTAGTGTATCTCTTATAAATTATTCCACGTAAGAAATGTTTTTCATATTTATTATTTTATTTACATTTCCATTTTATTTTTTGTATGTGCTATAGTGTAATTCTTATTGCATAAACCTCGAATCATATAATTGGGAGAAGACACTGGCTCCTGTAACACAGGTACTAAACCTAGCGCAGGAGTCAGGGCCTCACTACTTTGTCAAAAATATTTATGTCAATAAAGAATTTATTATTATAGTTTGCAGTTTTACTCAGGCGTCAAATCCGGTGGTGGTGGCACGTCAGCGACAAGGTCGGCGTGGGAACCGCTTGCCATGGCGCTATGTTCTTGATCTGCGGCCACACGGAGACGTCGGCAAGCACGAACATCCTCTTTCACATGTGAGATTTTACCAGCAGCAGCCAGCAGGGCTGATTACGTAATTCCTTACGAACCGAGGAGCTTTTGTGATTTGCAGCATGATGTTTGGCTGCGTCTAGAGCTTTTTCTTGTGTATCTTGGCCGTGTAGGCGAACCAGGCCGAGGCGGCGTACGTGAGCTGTGGATGGATGTACGCCTTGTACACCCTAGCTTTACTTGCAGCGGGAGGCGCGACGAAAGCGGGTAGTCTTTACCCGCGTGACGGTTGCGCTGACGTGCTGGCTCATGGAGAGCCGACTATCGAGCGTGACGCTAATGTCTTGGCCAACCTCTTCCACGTTATGGCGGTCCCCATGAGCACAAGGTTCGGTGGGTGAATGCGGCCGCGGGCCGTCACAATCATCACCTATCGTTCCCACGTTCACCGACAGTCTCCACTTGCTGAGCCAGTTGAGAAGATCGTCGAGCACGCGCTGCATCTTTATAGCCGCGTGATCGACCGAGAGTGTCGTAGTAATGTACGCGGCGTCATCTGCGTACAGCGCAAGCGTAGAGGTGTGCGTGGTGGGGACGTCGTCGGTGTACGCTGAGTAGAACACAGGCGAGACGTACAAGGACGGCACTGAAAATTTCGGGAATCAAGGAAGTGACACAACATTACTATTTAAAAATGTATTTATTGCTTTTCGAACCAATCATTGAAGCAACCATTCCATTAGGAAGTTGGGGTTTCCAAAATGGCCGTTTTGTAGGCGTCCACAGCTTCTTCAGGTGATGAAAATCTCTGACCACGCAATTTATTCTTTATTTTAGGGAAAGTATAGAAATCATTAGGGCTTAGGTCGGGGCTGTACGGCGGATGGTCTAATAATTCTATGTTTTCTTGCTCTAAAAACTCTTTTGTTCTGTGCGCGGTGTGAGAACTCGCATTGTCGTGATGGAGGATGATGCGGCGGTTGCAGTTCTCTTTACGGAGTTCAGAAACGACCTGTGGCAAACAAATGCTGGGATACCATTCTGCATTAACCGTTCTATGTCCCTCAAGAGGAATAGTCGCAACATGGCCGGTTTTGGAGACAAACGTGGCCACAATCTTTTTTGCAACACTCCGTGAACGAACAATTTTTGTTGGCTTTAACTCATTTTCGAACACCCAAACTCGTGACTGGTTTTTTGTTTCGGGTTCGTACGCGTATATCCAGGATTCGTTACCTGATACGATTTTGTATACAGCATTTGAGCATCCTGCGTGGAATCTTTCGAGAGTTCTGACGCACCAAGTAACGCGAGCCGCTTTTTGCTTTTCACAGAGCGAATGCTGTATCCATCGGGAAAACAACTTTTTTACACCTAATTGTTCATGCAAGATTATTTGTATTTGACTCATGCCAATGTCTAAAGTTGCCTGAATTTCGCGGTATGTCACATGTCGATCTTCCTCAATCAGCTTACGCACATCATCAACGTTTTCTTGGGTGACTGCAGTTTTTGGACGACCTTGACGGGGATCATCACTGAGCTTGACACGTCCACGTTGGAATTCAGCAAACCAGCGATAAATTGTAGTTTTGGATGGGGCTTCATCACCAAATGCAGAAATCATCCGGTCAACACACTGTTTTTGTGATAAACCACTTCGAAAGTCATAATAAATTGAATTTTCTCGAGTTAATTCCATTTTCTCAACGACTAAACAAGTTTGACAAAACCTTGTGACAAGACCGAGAAACTTTTTTTAAATAAATAAATGGTATTCGATTTTTAAAACCAAGGAGTTTTCAATAAAAAAGATCTTAATATGACAGGAACAGTGGAAATATTCCATTCCCGATACTTTTAGTGCAGCCTGGTAGCTTCCCTGAGGTACTCCAGCGGTGATAGGGCGCGCTAGAGTGCTGGTTCTCCACGGAAACCTTGAAAGTCCTGAAAGTAATAGAGACCACCTGTATCAAGCGGCGCGGGGCGCTGAGGTGTGCGAGAGTTTGTATAGCAGATCGGGGTGCCATACTCTGTCGAAGACTTTTTCCATGTCCAGGAGTACGACGTCCAGCAGGCCCGAAAAACCTTCGACAGCTGGAGTGGCGTGCTATGCCCGCTCCGAAACCCGAATTGTTCCGATATTGGAGTTAGGTGCGGCGTGAGGTGTCGCACCAGGAGCGCTTTAAACACCTTGGAGGTTGTGGGCAGGAGAGTGATCGGCTGGTAGCACTCAGGCTTCAGGATATTCTTCCCGAGCTTAGGCAACATTATTACCTTCCCTTCCTTCCATTGGGTGAGGAAGGCTCCGGTACGGACTGTACCTATGAATTTTCATGATGCTGTCCGCACCGGACGCCCAATGGCCCTAAGTACTTGGCCTTGGAGATCTATAAAGACGGGATCTTCTTCGGGAGCTGAAGAAGGCAGTCGGTGGCATGTGCCGCGTTGTATACCCTCGGTGAGACCGTAGTGAACTAGTGATGTGATCTAACACTATATTTTTATGCTATAGCACCGCATTAAGACTAGCCACGGTATTGTCTTGTTTTCCATAAAATCATTTGTACTACTATTATTGTTTTCCATAATCGTCCCCCGTCATAATATTTACTTGCACTATTATCATTTATACTAATAACGTTTGTCATCTCAACTTATTAGTCATAACTTTCATTTGCCATAAAATTAGCTGCCATAATAACATATGTTATAATCATTAGTTTCTATAAGTAACACATTACATAATCGTTACTTGACATAAGCAACATTTAATATAATTTAGAAACGTTTATTGTTTTATACATGTTTATTTTATACATATTTATTGTTATACACATAAATAATATTTAGACATTTGTTTTGGCATAAATTAAATTCGCATAATGTTACTAGGCATAATGTGCAAATCTATTGTGCCACGCTAAAGTATTGTCTTAATAAAACAATAAGCTGTGCTACAAAAGCTAGTGACATTAACGAATCGCTGCAAAACCGACTCCACGTAGTCTTGTCCTGCCCTACACCTAGAGTGTAATCTAAGCCCGTTTAGGCGCGGAGGGGCGAGGCGGCCCGCGAGCTGAGGAGCAGATGGTTTTAACCCTCGCCACCGTGGCTGAGGCTGGCCGGCGCAGCCGACCAGCAAGCCGAAGCTTCGGTGGTGAGCGTAAAACACATCTGCGACGATAAGCTCGCGTGGGACCGCCGGAGCCCCGCAGCGCCGGAGCCGTGACAGAAACCATGCCTGCTGCATGCTTGCTTGCATGCTGCATGCTTTCCGCATGTTTGCTTACTGCATGCATGGTGTATGCTTGTTTACATGTTTGCGTGGTTACTGCATGCATGGTAAAAATATGTTTTAATATCATTATGCGAAAATAAATTTAAGCTTTAGAATGTTAAATTTATTCATTATTATGATTAGAAAAATTATGCGTAAGCTGTTATACGTAAATAATGTTATTGCGAAAATATAATTAGGAAGAAACAAATGTATGCTAAGTTATATAAGGTCTTAAAATTGTATGCAAATGGATAGAAAAGGTTTGTTTTTAGGTTTCCTTGTGATAAAAAAATCTGTATCTGTTATCATGATCAGAACATCAACATTGCAGGCGATTGTACTAAACTAGCATTGTTGTACTAGTATGGGCAATGGTGAATAAATGTTATGGAAAACGAAATTATTGAAGATAAAAATTATAGCAAATAAATTTATGGATTAACATTATTATGACATTTGATCGATTATGACCAATGAAATTGGTGAAAATGATTTTATGTAATTTAACGATTATAGCAACTGAAGCATTATTTCTAATGAAATGATGGCAAATAAAAGCGTGGCATATAAAATTATGGCATTTTAAATTATGGCAAACATTAGTAAACCACTAGCCACACGTGCTAGTCTATATAAAACAAATACAAAACTATCTATCCTCTTACATAGATTTTCAATATGAGATTTTCAAACAGTTTTTGTCAATAATTATACCCAAGAATTTTGCGAAATTTACCTCCTCTATTGTCTCATTTCCATATTGTATTTCAAGCTATGGTCGCGTACTGGGGTGTGATTCTGTAAGACCTCATTTTAAACTTCGAATCTAAATCCGCTGTGAGTTTCTTGATTGGCATTCTAAAAACTCGGTTGATAATTCGAATTTACACTAGCGCCACCCTTGCGAGCGTGTCAGCGAGTTGAACTAAATTGACAGGAAGATTTTGACAGATAAAGTATGAGATGACGTAAGAAGTGGCATTCTGTAAGGTAATTTCAACGTCACTTCGACGCTCACTTCGCACTCGAACCCGATTCAAAGAGTCTAATATATCAAGGTCATTTTGAACCTTATGCAAAGTGAGAGTGAATAGCGATGTGAGTTGTTGTTTGAATTTTACAGAATCGACCTACTGTTAAATGTGTGGACTTGTATTATTTTTGTTTTGTTAATATTAATATAAAATCTATGGACCATGTAATTATTTTATTTTTTAAGTCATGTTGATTTCATTTTGATAATTCAACAATGTCGTCAATTTTTTTTTTTTTTTTTTTTTTTTGTTTTTGCGGTTATAATACTGAAGGTCGTATCGTCAGCGTATAGTACCGATGCAATTATGGGAAGTTACACTAGGCAAGTCCACATCACATATAGCAAAAATAAAGGCGGCCCTAGTATGGTCCCTTGGGGAACAACGCGTTTATTTTCACAATACTGAGACCTATGTGCGAGATTTTGATTTCCTGTTTATCTCAATATCTCAACACATTGCTGTCGACGTGGAAACGCGTTGAAATGGCTCGAAAGCTACCTTAAGCTTCCGAGCCATTTCAACGCGTTTCCCCTTATGCCATAGGTATCGGTCTAATTTATAAATTAACATTCACGGATAGCCTTAAGGACATATTTAGAAAAATGGAGACAATCAGTAGTTTTTCACAGCATTTCGTTATTAATTTTGAAAGAGCAAGACTAGCTGTTGTGTTCGATTTATTTTTTCTGAAAACAAATTGATCTTCACTTAGAATTTTGTATTTGGATAAAAAACAGGAGAGTTTTTCATGGAAATACCTTTTTCCATGAAAAACTCTCCAGTGCTTTCAATGGCAGCTCGCCACTTCAGCTACAAGGAAATCAAATCCATCCATACCTACTTTAATTCATATTAATATTGTAAATGCGAAAGTATCGTATTGATCTGCATCCGCGATAACCGACATTTACGCGGACAAAGTCGCGGGCAGAAGCTAATATTTTAGTTAAAACTGACAGACGTTCAGACATCTGCATTCTATTGGATGCATAAATGCGTACAGAGGTTACGCATTTATGCATCCAATTTCAATTCAACAGAAATTTTCAGATTTAAATTTTTTTTCTTTGTGTTTTGTGTTGAAAAACGTCTGTCGTAAGAAAGCATGAGCATATAGAATCTCATTTTCCTCTCGGCTCTTTTACGCCTCGAGAGTAATGACAAGCTTAGTTCACTAGTATCATAAAGTCGTATTATGAAAGGTGCTGCTGCGTTATACTTAATTACTGCGTTGCATTAAAGCTATTGTAATGTACCGGTGCAGCGCATCGAATCTACCAGGAATTTTGCTACGTCATGATAAAATGATTGCCGTGAATGCAAAGTTATGTAGCTACATACCTACATGTACTTACTTTTATAAAATTTAATTAATATTTTGGGTAATCATAATCACCTCTCGTCCAATGCAGCTGAATTCCTATTCGGGCCCGTGACAATGTTATCAGAGGCGATAATCACTGGGCCTGTCCGTAGTTGATATATCTATCATTTAGCACAGTAGCAAAACTTTCATTCTGCCTGTATGAATATCAGTGTTTTTTGGAAATTCAAGCATTCAATATGTATAAAGTGTACGTATTGCTACAGCTGGCCTTTGTGACCGTGCTCGGAAATGTCGCATTTCATGATTGTGGTAAGCATATCGTACCCCCATCTCCCGTTTTGAATCGTCTAATCTTCCATCTATGCTCATTAGATAAGCAATTCTTGTTCTATTGTATTAATAAACAATATTCGTTTAGATAAATATGTTTTTAATTAATAAATATTTTTTTATTATTGCACTAACGCTCAACTTAAGTATATTATAATTTGTTTTTGACCCATAATTAAAACCTGTGTGCTGATGATCAGTTTATTCAAATCTAAAAAATAAATAAGTACTTTCAAAAACAATGATGACTGCTACAATTATGCTGTTAAATAAGTACATGGAAATTTAGAGGTAGGTTAACAGTTTTTGTGTAAAGAAACAATCTGATTTATTCTTACAACTTGTTTCTAAACCAAAACAAATATTTTAATTATAAACTGTATTCCCCTTTTCATTCCGATTTGATATGAAAATTCGATTGGGACGTTTCTACTTTTACTGAGATTTATTACACCTATGTTTTTTTCTTATTAACTTTTTATTCGTTTTCTAATTTATACGAAAATATTCAGTTTTATATTTTCGGTCATTATAATTATCGACTTTGACATCTTGGTGCCATTCTTCCTATGCTACCACGGGGCAACCGGCAGGGTTCGAAGTTTTAATAAAGAAAACCGAGCCCCATTTTTCACATTTATTTTATTTGTCTGAATCCTTCTGCTCATTGTGCAATTTAGCCTCGTGTGTAATTAATAATCAGCTTGTCTACTGTGTATTAATTATTCATAATGTACTTACAATTTTATCAACATTTGCATTAATTTAATTAGTTGGTTTGGTTGGAGTGCTCCTAATCCCACATCATTCAGTAAAAATCAAGTACTTACGTCATTATCGTTAGATTACCTATTTGACCGCTGTACAGTGGCAATTAGCAGTAGATACATACCTAATAAATCAAGGTACATAAATATGACGATAAAGAGTAGATAAATTATCACATTATTATTGATTCATTAAATATCACTATCTCACTTTTTATGACGTAGCTGTGATTTCAAAAAATATCACATTTGTCTTTGTCATCATTAAACATTAATTAAACTGCTTTTATTTTAATTGACTACGAGAACTTTTGTGCGGCAGCGCTCTTCTATCCATTAAGAGTATTGTGAAGCTGTAAATTTTCATAGAAAAAGCGATAACGTTTTACATGGCCAAACAAAGTTTGCCGGGTCAGCTAGTCTATACTAATATTATAAAGAGGTAAAAGTTTGTATGTTTGTAAGTTTGTAGGGTGGATCTCATTATTGACACTTTAAGACAGTAGTCAAAATACATACAAATAAATAATAAAATATTAAAATCAGATCCACGGTAATTAGTGGTCACAATGAAGAATATTTTCAGGAATCACTACAGTAGTTTATAATTTAACTAGCAACCCGACCCGGCTTCGCATGGGCCTATAGCCTTCCTCGATAAATGGATAGTCCATTCATCGAGCAACACAAAAATAATTTATCAATTCGAACCAGTAGATCCTGAGATTAGCGCGTTCAACCAAACAAACAAACAAACTCTTCAGCTTTATAATATTAGTATAGATTATCGTGTATCAATTTCAAGAACAAAAATTCAATTCACAAATATACTTGTTTTCTTTGTAAAAAGGAAAAAGTGTCGGTCACTGGAGTCTTGTTCATTATTGGTCCAACAACCCTATGTAGGGGGTAATCTCCGACACTTCTCAACCGATTTCAAATATTCTTTTACCAATAAGAAGCTACGTTATCTCTGAATTCTATATTAAATAAATGAAAATAAAATAAAATTCATTTATTTCAGATAACCAAATCCATACAGGGTAAAATTAAAAATTCAAATAGACACTAACACTATATAACCCGTTTAATCAAGGATCTCCACATTCGAGAAGAGATCTTATCAGCAGCAGTCTTCAGAATTCTTTTGCAGCTGCCACGCATTCTGCAGATCAGGGATGCCGTTTTCTTGGGGATGACGGCATAAAAGCCATCAGTGCGTTATAGCGCAAACATCCCCGAGGCACTACAGAAGCGAGGCAGCCCCAACATCATCCTGAAAATATTGTTATATTGGACGCGCAGGACATCCAGCGATCTCTTGGTATAACTGATCCACAGATTTCCCGTATAAAAACTTTGACAATACGCCTTAAATAATGCTATTTTAACTTGCTCTGAGCACCGGGAGAATCTGCGGGCCAGCATATTACCTCTGACCGCTAAAGCCCTGCGGTCCCTCTCAATATCTAGATCGTCTTCAAGACCTTCGGTAATTAAATGCCCCAGGTATTTAAATTTCGTGACACGATTTATGCACAAGGCATTAGGGGTAATATTATGTGAATACTCGGGGCGTCCACCGGCGGCCCTAAAGACCATATATTCTGTTTTATGGACATTATATACAAGGCCATGTGCACGGTGCACATGGCCTTGTTGCCCATGGCCCATAAAAGTTTGTGAGGCCTATGCTGGTGCACAGTGCACCAGCATAGGCCTCACAAACTTTTAGCAACTCTCCTAGACCTCTCATCGTCGGGCTCAGCAACACCATGTCGTCCACGTAGCTAATGTTGTTGACGCAGACGCTATCTATCGAACAACCGACACGCTTGCTACTAAGCTCGACAATGAGATCATTAATGTAAAAGTTGAAAAGCTTGGGCGACGTCAGACCTCCTTGTCTCACCCCGCTTTGCAACGTATAAGCCTCAGAGAGTGTATTATTCCACCGCACAAAGTTTGTTTGGTGAGAATACCAAAATTTCATAATATTAAGCATCTCCATGTACTCCGCAACCCTCTCCAGAGCACATCGTACGAGACAAGATCAAAAGCTTTGGAGAGGTCAAGGAAACACGCATATACCGGTGTCCTGCGGTCCACATAGTATTGGACAGTATGCTTGAGACTTACGATGGCAGCTTCCGTGGATAGCCCGGGTCTAAACCCAAACTGCGCGTCATGTAATTTAATGTACATATCTAGGCAAGAATCACTTAGCATACCGTCCAGCACTTTAGCAATTATCGTTGCTAGAGATATGGGCCGGTAGTTCCCTCTGTCCGAGATATCCCCGGTCCTGTTTTTCACAATAGGCACTACTATTGTTTTCATTAAGTCACCTGGCAAGTATGAGTGACTCATGCACATCGTAAAAAAAACATATATTGC
The DNA here is from genome assembly GCA_947361185.1 of Charanyca ferruginea. NCBI lineage: Eukaryota > Metazoa > Arthropoda > Insecta > Lepidoptera > Noctuidae > Charanyca > Charanyca ferruginea. Next base: position 14,208,737 of record OX376076.1, read on the forward strand.
ATTATGAATAAATATTGCATTATGAAAAAAAAATAGGGATCCTTGAGAAAATTCACGTGGACGGAGTCGCGGGCAAAGTGCCTAGTATTATATAAAACCGCGGCACGGCCGCCACTCGTAAAGTCTAAGTACCTAAATCTGCAGCCTGCCAGCCCAGAAACCTGGCTCCCCATGCCCCGTCCGCAGGCCCCCGGTCCCGCCCGTGCCCTGTCATTTCTATCAGATTTCTTTCTATCTGTTTTTCAAAAGGACACAGACGAGTAAGCGTCGTGTCCGCGCCTCGTCTTGTTTTGCGTTGCGTCTGCGACGAGTCTTCGTCTTACGTCTTTTCTGTCTGGCTAGGCCAATGGCTAGGCTAGGGCAAAGGCTGCTGCCCATCATCTGGTCAATATCCTACGACACCCATGGGTAGAAATGGGGTGGTGCTATTCGCGGCCGGCACCACACGGCAAAAAAACGTACGTAGGATTACAAAATGAAATATTATCAATATTATTATTAAAAATATTAAAAAAAAGTCTTATTAATTTAAATTCCGAGATTTATGCACTAACAAGAGCTAACCGGACCTGCGGCTAAGTAAAAGCCGTACCCGTCGATCGTCTTGGTAAAGCTACGCTTTGCGCGGTTTCTCCGTGACCATCAATTTCATACGTATCCATTCGTGCCTCGGAATGCACGTAAGCCATTGGCCCCAGCCATCATTCGTAGATTTTAAGTAGACTTTAAGAAAGTCTGACCACCTCTTAGATTATGAAACGAAAGGCAGATAGACCATGCGGAACACTGAGAGTGAAGCCACCAAAGCAAATACAAATTCAAAAACGTATACCTACAATTCGCTTCGCGCTGTACTGACACGAGTCAGTCCAGCACGAAGCGAAGCATTGTTAAAAAAAAACAAATACTAATGCAAATAAAAATTCAAAAGCGAATACAATCACGAGATTGTAGGTATTCGTTTTTGAATTTGTATTTGCTTTTGTGGCTTCACGCGCAGTGTACTGCACGGTCTATCTGCCTTTTGTTTGATAATCTGAGGACCACCAACCAATCTTCACCAACCAGTCTTACCAATCAATAGGTATCGTGTTACCCAATAACTGGGTTGTGGAAGTTAGACTGGCAGTCGCTAGACTGGAAGCCGACCCCAACATGGGAAAAGGCTAGACAGATGATAAAGAACTAACGGGACTGTTTGTTTTTAATGAAATCGTTAAAGAGGATTGTAAGGCTGTAAATTTTTATACAAAAAGCGATAAAGGGAAATCTAAAAATTATGAAAATTGGACTAAGTTTACGCTTTAAACTTAGTCCAATTTTCATAACAAGCGCCTGAGGGCTGCTCCGAGCGGCTTCGAGCGCCTGAGGGCTGCTTCGGGCAGCTTCGAGCGCCTGAAGGGCTGCTTCGGGCGGTTTCGGGCGCCTGAGCGTTGATTCGGGCACCTGAGGGCTACTTTGGGCAGCTTCGGGCGCCTGAAAGTTGCTTTGGGTGTCCTTGGGCGCCTGAGGGCTGCTTTGGGCGTCTGAGGGCTGCTTTGGGCGGTTTCGGGCGCCTGAGAGCTGCTTCGGCAGTCGTAAGCATAGCTAAGGACGCGGAGGCTAGTTTCGGGTAGCTTCGGCAAAACTAAAAATAGGTAGACCGGGTGCCTAATACGTCGCAGAGCAGTCGTAACGTAACGTGAAATCAGTTGTGCGGGTGTATTTATAATGGTGGATTGGGATTTAGTGTCATCATACGGCTCCCTTCAAAATGGTTGAGCTGAATGGTGCTGATTCACACAACATGTTCGTGAACGGGCGCTGTCAGTAGAGATTGGTCTGCTTTTATCTGCCATGGACTTTATCTTGCTTCTTTTTATGTTTTGTATTGCTAGATTACCTTCATAGTTTTCACATATAGAAGCAACAAGAATCATGTAACCAGTACTTTGTAAAAAACTTGATTTTAAAGAGTGTCCGTGGAGTTTCTTGCTCGTCCTTTTCCATAGAGACCTACCTACGTTTTGGAACGTGCAACTAGCTTCAGCTCTGACTAACTGAACGACTCATTGACAATTGAAAACTGCCTGTAAATGGTTTAATTGAAATAAATGCTTTGACTTTGAATTTATCGCCCTCGAAACCCCCTGCATACTAAATTTCATGAAAATCGTTGGAGCCGTTTCCGTGATTCAGATTATATATTAAATTTCTAATTCAAATCCAAATTATTTATTTTTGCAGAAAACACTGTTACAAAGGTGTTATTAAATAAATGACCATGTTTCAAGTGATTCTACCGTAAGGCATGCAAAATGGATAGAATCATGGTTTAACAAAATCAAGATTGGCATTGAAGTATAATATAAAATTATGGTAAAATATTTTATGATACTTAATAAATTAATGTCAATGTCCTTCTTAAAGTCATAATAATACAGATTATTTATTTATAATAATAATACAATTATTTCAATGTCATTCCTAGAATAATTACAATACATAAACAGATTATTTAATTTTTAGGATACATTCGTAATTTTTCTATTACTTGATGTTACTGTCAGTTCTTAAAATTGGAAATTTATCTTTCAAGTAGTCGTCCAAGTTATAATATCATTTATTACCTAAAAGGCTCTTTAGACTTTTCTTAAATAGAACAGTATCCATTGCCCTTATTTATTTTGGTATTTTATTGAAAACTAGTTTTTGCCCGCGACTTAGTCCGCGCGAATGTCGGTTATCCCGTATGCAGAAGAAGTCGCGGACTAATAAGTAGCCTATGTCCACCCCAGGGTTCAAGCTTCAAATTTCATCAAAATCGGTTCAATTGTTTCATCGTTAAAGCGTAACAGACAGAGTTACTTTCGCATTTATAATATTAGTATGGATTACAGGAGCCATGCGTAATGCGTCACGTTGTTGCCTATTACTGACTTCTGAAGCTAACTAAGTGTGGATTTACCTTAACAAATAGTGAGACCTCATAAATTAAAAGAGTTAGAATTTTATACTCCTGGGAAAATGGTTTACAATTTGAAGCCCAAACATAGCTCTTATGCACCGACGTTTTTGTGCATTAAAAATTAAGTTTATATCAGTCGAATTTCCCCAAAAAATTACACCATACCTCAGGAAAGAAGCAACTAAACCATGGTAGCAGTTAGCAAGGTATTCATTTTTGAAATCTTTTTTAAGTCATGTAGTACATTTACCGATTTATTAATCCTTGCATAGTGATTCTATCTGGAATTTCCATTTTAATTTGTTATCCACAGTAAGACCACAGAATACTTAATAGTACTACGTGTAAGACCAAGTTTGCACTTCAGATACAGGTAAGGCATAATTGCATTCATACGCTGATTAAAATGGATTATTTTAGTTTTACCTATGTTTGCCTTCAGATTATTAATGTCTAGCCATTTAATGATTGCATTTAAGGTACTGCTAATATCATGCTCATAAGATGTTCTGTCATTACACTTAATTGCAACGGTGCTATCGTCAGCAAAGAGTGTCATTGGGTTTGTTTTTGCATTTGGAAGGTCATTAATATTATAAAGAGTAATGGACCCAATACACTTCCTTGCAGGACACCATATTGTATTTTACGCCCCTTTTGTAGATACGTGTCCTCCATCTTAGTTCTACTATTAACTCTGTTAATTTGTGTATACTGAGTGCGGTTTTTGAGACAACTTTTAATTAATTTTAAAGTGTTGCCCCTAATGCCATATTTCTCGAGTTTATCTAATAAGATGTCATGTACCACGTAATCAAAAGCCTGTGTCATATCCATAAAGATGGCGCAGATTGGTACACGCTTGTCGACATTAGACGTCATAATTTCCAAAAAATCTAAAGCTTGATTGATACTTTTGTTCTGTCTATATCCTTTTATATACACGAATTACTCGTTTAAAGGTATTAGATAGATATCCTGGCATTAGTGAATTTTGTTGGTTTGATAAGTGGTTAAAAACAAGACAAAACTATAATGGGATAAGAAAGCTATTATTATTATTATTTTTGGAAATCGGCACCTCACAAGCCGTTTTTAATATTTTTGTAGGCAGCATATTATAGCTATTTACTAAAAATAATGATATCTAAATAGGCGGGATCTTTAAATCCTAACTAAAATAGAAACTTGTAATCTTATCTTATTCAATCTTAGATAGGTAAGTTAGTATAGTCTACTATATCTATCCTACTTATTATTTATTACTTTTATCTTATCGTAGTAATACCTGTACAACGTTTTATTATAGGTAAATACCAATAAACTAATACTGATTTTTATTCTAATTCCAATTACCGGATCTACGGAAATTAGGCACTTAGCTGTTTATAAGTCGCGATTGCGGAATAAACCACTACACTACAACATATCCTCATGACTATAGATAGGTACAGATACGACTGCTGTGAACATGGAATTTTATTTCGTGACGATCTGAAATATATTTTTTATATATCAGGTGCTATTTATGAATCCAGAACAGGCATACGTTGAGTGAGTTGAGTTTTTTGATATGACGATACTTGGGGTTGGCGCTATGTGTAGCGCACGATAAGGTGTTATTGTACGGACGGCTTTTAATTTATTAGGGTTCCGTACTTCAAAAAGAAAAACCGAAACCCTTATATGATCACTTTGTTGTCCGTCTGTCTGTCTGTCCGTCTGTCTGTCAAGGAAACGGGTTTATCTCGCGAACGCGCGGAGCTATCGAGAATCTGAAATTAAAACCATATACTCAAGTCTACGGTCCCTTGAAGCAGTAAAAAAATCAACCTTCTACGTTAACGTGAAAGAGAGATACGGGTACGTCCCGTTGACCTCGGACTATGTTTAGCTAGTAATATCGTTTTATACTACAAGTACAGAGAAAAGTCTGAAAACTTTACATTTGTAATTAAATCATAAAAAATATAGCCTTTATTTATAACTAGCTTCTGCCCGCGACTTCATCCGCGTGAATGTCGATTATCGCAGATGCAGCAAAAGTCGCGGAATAAAAAGTAGCCTATGTCCTTCCCCAGGGTTCAAGCTATTTTCATGCCAAATTTCATTAAAATCGGTTCAGCCGTTTCATCGTGAAAGCGTATCAGACAGAGTTACTTTCGCATTTATAATATTAAAATAAGAAAATAAAAAATTAAGAATAAGGATAAGAATAAAGAATGGAAGAATGGACATAGTAAATATAGTAATATAGTTTAATAATATAGTATGGAAGTATGAATAATAAAAAATAATAAAGTAGATTAAAGTAACGTATGGATAGGTATGGATTAGTATAAAAGTATGGATATCTATCTACCTACAAATTTGTACGGAACCCTCGGTGGGCGAGTCCGACTCGCACTTGTCCGGTATTTTTAGTCTAGCGATGATTTATTTCGTGAATTCTGTTCGACTTTTGGGGGTGAAGTAGGTAGTTTAAAACTACTGAGTATCACTGGTTCAGTGAGTTCAATCATGGCCATTGTATGTTCACAGACAAATTTAAAGAAGGTCGCCTTAAATCGGTTGTTGTACTACAAAATAACGACTTTGCATTATTAGTTCGAGTACAGTCGAACTAATAATGCAAAATCGTCGTGGTTCATATCGCGAGATAGAGGCTATTTGTTTTTTGCTTTATGGGAATAGTGTGGCGGGCTTAGGTACAGTGCCGACCCTAAGAAAAGCACCAAGCAGCAATGAAGCTCGATGACTTCCGGGAAAATGATTCACTGTCTTGGATCCCGCAACAAAATTAGTCAGGAAAGAATATTTTCTACTTCCCTCATTATCAAGCAGGAGAGAGCTTAGAACAGAACTAGGCCAACAGGCACAAAGGGATGTTTACAACTGGAAGAAGTCCAGTTACCAAGCACGACGGATTATAATTGACACAATTAAGGGGTCCTAAAAAGTGAGCTGTTACATTTGATTCCAATAATTAGTATGGCAAAATCGCCTGAGGGCCAAGTGCGAGTTTCCATTCGAACTCGATCGCGTTAACGTAAACTATCGCTAATGTCAATTTGTATGGAATAATTTTGGTTCCTATTTATTGTTGCCACTAGACTGCGCTGTTCCAGTTTCAATACAAATTGGAGTTTACGTTAACGCGATCGAATGCGAACATAAACTCACACTAGGCCCTCTGAACGCATGGAAATTAGTTCTAAGTAGTTTCTACAAAGTCCGCATAATAATCAGCTCCGGATGTAACCTTTCTACTCTCTTTCTCCCGACCGCCTGGGGGACCTCCGTCCCCGAGCTGATCGCGCCAGTCTTCTCTTCGGCCGATCCAGTTTGCCGGCCAGGCTGTGGAACATAATCCTCCCTGGAAATCTCTGCCTAATGCTAGTGCGTTTAGGTCAGTCCTCATTTTAATACTTACTTGTTTTTGATACTCATCACATTTTTATCTTTCTTGTGAGAGCTATTAAATTCAATTCGTATAGTTCTACATAGCCTTTTATTTCCTAAAATATCAGAACTGTAACAGTGTAGGGCAGACAAGACTACGCGGAGTCGGTTTCGCAGCAATTCGTTTCTGTCGTTAACTTTTGTGGCACAACATATTGACTTTTTATGATTATTTTTGTTATCCCTAAATCCTCGGTCTAGTCTATAAACATAAATTATAATTTGATCTAAAATAGATGCTACTCTTTTGAATGAAAATGTATGTTCCATGGCAAATGACAATAGCCACCATTCTGTAATTGAAGCATTTGGGCTACCAAAAGATTATTTGGTATATAAATAAATTCCGCTGAGCTACCTCTTCTCTAGTAATAGGTATGCTGCAACCCAATATGATTTTTCATAAAAAAAAATTAAACCACATCCTTTTTATAGGATTCTAATGTGGAACGTGGCATGTTGTACAAAGTGAATAATCTTTTGTCACTATCACCAGTACTAAGCTTAGTTAAAAATATATATTCTTCAATTTGTCAACCATATTAAGCCGGTTGGATGACCATAGTGAATTTTCAAGCGGTGTAATGCAGCTGGTTGCAGTTATTACCGACTGCGGCAGAGTCCAAAAGTAGGGTTATGCTTATGTTTTTGATTCGAATGTATAATTAATTATGTGATGTTAACTTTTTAATACTCAATACTCAATACATTTATTGCATCCTCATGTGAACTTACCCATACAACCATTTCAAGTAGCGGTTACGACATAACTCGACACTCGACAAAAGTGGGGAATAATCGTAACAGTTAACAGTAACTTTTAGTCACACTGCACCCGTCGCCGTGTTGACACATTGCGACTTATTTGTGCACATTTCTACCAGGCATTCAATCATTCATTATTCATTCGTTCCGTTCTTTAGCTTGTCATTTTTAATAGTAATTCGTATTCCTTTTTTGTGGATAATGCGCCATTAAATCTTGCGCCGCCATCAGAACAAAATATGTCTATATATTTGGTTTTGGGGTATTTACTTATTCTTAGAACGAAAATACTCTGCGAAATGTAATTAATCGTGCAATTTGATGTCACCTAAACAAATTCACCGATGCGCCCTTATAATAATTAAAATATGATTAAAATTATCCTATGATTGTTGATGTTTTCCATAACAAGATCTACTAAAATCGTATTATCGAACAATGCAGAAGGTTTAATTGATACAGTTTATATAAATTTAACAAAAGTTTATTCCAGAAAATTGATAAATTAAGTAATTATGTAAAATATGTGAAAAAATATTTATTTATTTGGGACAGTAAATCTCAACGTCGTCTTCCGCGTCAGTGGTGTAGTGGAGACGGGAAATATATTCGGTTTCGCAGCACGTAGTTTTTCGTTGGGCTCCGTAGGAGCCTTTCCGCAGCGGTTCTTACAGCTCTGCCGGCGCTTCCTCCTTCGCACCGTCACGAAGCCGTCATCATCAGCCCGGTTCGCTTCCTTCATAGTCACGGGTTTTGCGGGGGGAGCAGTGGGGGTGCTCACAGTGACCAACGGGTCAGATGGTCGAGTCGGTCAGCAGCGCTGCGGGGAGGAGCTGTGGTAACGGGAGCGGAGCAACGAGGCACGCTTGCAGCGCAACACGCTGGCTCAGCAATCGGCGCCGGCGACAAAACTGCTGACGCGAAACTCGTGACTGATGTGTCTAGGCAGCCGACATCTCGGCGCGCATTTGCATTGCTTACACGCACCGGTGACCCAGTTAACGCTACAGAGTTGCGCAACTCATCGAGTTCTGTGCGCAGGTCTGCAACGGTGCTCTGGGATGTCTCCAACTTCCTCTGCACATCAGCTATACTAGCCTTCAAAGACTTAATGTCCTTCAACAGGCTCGTAACGTCGACGTGGTCGAACGTGACTGGAGGTAACTTGTTCAGGTCCCTCGCCACAAACGCCGGCACGTCGTCAGGATCGGTCGCCTTCAGAAGCGTGATGATGTCTTGCACACTTCTCTTTGTCCCGTCGCGCCGACGAGTCACCATCTGGTAGACTTTATTGATTGATTGATTGATTGATTTTATGTCGGAACTTGTTGAAACAGGGACCACACATATTTAATGTACATTTTTGAGCGCAAAGTGTTGACACCGTTACTACATTCTGCAACAAAAATCCATACAGTTATTAAGTTACGTAATAGTTACGACACCGTTACCAGCATGCGACTTTTTGAAAATTTTGCGACCGAAAGTGGTTGTATGGGTAGATGGTAGGTATAAAATTGAACATTGAGGATTGTTTTATTATTGATTATTATGGTATTATTAATTGATTAGGCAACTATTTTATTATTATTTAGTAATGTATGATTAATTATTAGTTATTATTAATTGTTATTTTGTTATTAATTATTATTCTATTAATTATTATTATTTTATTATCAAGTAATTATTAATTTATTATTTATTATTTAAATTGTTTTATTATTTAAATACATGTAAGTACCTAATTTAAAATTTATCGTTTAAATTTTCATTGATATTTATACATTAAGATATTAGAAAATCTTTTAATTTATTTATAAATGTATTAGTTTTTTGTTGATCTTTAATTATATCGGGTATTTTATTATATATTTTAATTGACATGGCTAGTGTACTTGTTGAGTGCATTAATTTAGCTTAGAGCTTGGTAAGTTTAACCTATTTTTATGGCGTAATGTGTATTTAGATAATATGTATTATGTTTTCTCTTGTCGTGTAGAAGTGTTGGTTATTTCGCACGAATTTGCATATTTCTAGAATGTGTAGGGCAGAGGGTTAGAATTTTTAGCTCTTGGAAATGGGGTTTGCAGCTGTCGGTGTCTTCTATATTTACTAGTATTCTTATTAATCTTTTTTGTAATGTGAAAAGTGTCGGTGCATCCTTGCTGTTTCCCCACAATATCACGCCGTAACTGAGCCACGCATATGCTGCTCCTGCTGTATATAAGGAGGTATCATAAATATTTTTAGAAGCGTCTTATCAATCTTATCCAGCTCCTCATTTTAATACCCCACATACGATGCAGCTGCAGCATTTTCGACTCTGGCCCGGGAACACTTAAAACGTTGCTGACAATACGTTGCAGCCACACATAATTTGCCGAAAAATTATGGCCTTTGGAGTGACCATATCAAAAGTTTTGTAACAATTTACCGGAATGAAAGTTGCACTGCACTACACACACAATTCGAGTAGTCATCGATGGCTGCTCGTCAGATCAAATGGCAATAAATGCCGGGGTTCCTCAGGGCTCAGTACTCTCTGCAACCCTTTTTTTGCTGCATATCAACGATCTGCTGAAACCCGGTACCTTTGGGTACGCAGATGACAGCACGGTTGTAGAGAGTTACACATCCAGCGCACGTGCCAGTGCGGCTGAAATCCAGTCTTCCAGAGAATCCATGGTCGAGCGCTTGAACTTGTCCCTCAAGGCAGTCTCCGATTGGGGCGATGCCAATCTGGTCAGGTTTAATGCAGCTAAGACCCAGGCTTGTCTTTTCTCTGCGAAGAAGAGGCCTTTCCAACTGGCCCCTACTTTCCAACATGTATTCGTTCCGATCACTGACCATCTTGAGCTTCTTCTTGGCGTTACTTTGACGTCGAATCTTAACTTTGGGTCATTCATTGAATCCAAGGCCCAACTAGCTGCCAAAAAGCTGGGAGTCCTCGCAAAGGTGCGAAAGTACTTCACGTCGGAACAGCTGCTCAACTTATACCAAGCACAAGTTCGATCGTGCATGGAGTACTGTTCGCACCTTTGGGATGGATCAGCAAAATACCAACTGGAGGCGTTGAAAGTTATTGATAGATGTGCCAAGAGGCTCATTAATAATGACTCCCTGGTTAGGGCTAATCTCCAGAGCCTTGAACATCGCCGCACCGTTGCCAGCATATCGGTCTTTTATCGGGTACATTTCGGAGAGTGTGCTTTGGAATTGCACAATTTAATTCCCCCATCCCCATTCCATCATCGGACGAGCAGAGATACGGCGAAGCGTCACCGCTATATGGTTGAAGTTCCACGGTCTCGAACCAAGCGCTTTGATTCCACATTTATTGTGCGAACTGCCAGACTGTGGAATTCGCTACCCGCCTCTCTGTTCCCTGATAAGTATAATCTGGGTATCTTCAAGGCACGAGTGAACCGGTTCATCCTAGGCAAGCGTGTTCCAACTTAGGCCGCATCATCACTTAAGATCAGATGAATTGCGGTCAAACGCAAGCCTATTAATTAATAAAAAATAAAAAAAAACTTATAATATTCCTGACTATTTTAGCAACATTTTAAGTACGTTTAAAACATTACTGGCAATGTACTTATTACAGCAACACATTGTTGTGAAAATATGGCCCGTTTAGGAGGACCGCCATTATACTATTTAATCATGTTTATCTTAAATTCTACAGGGTCGGCTTACGAGTTAACGAATGTGAACATACAAGGGTGTGATGAAGAGATTCCGTGTTACGTCACGGTAGGCGAAGACATGCTGGTCAGCTTTGACTTTTATGCCAGTAAGTTTAATGAGCTTTTCACAATAATTGATAGAACTTGCTTTACTTTAAAACCGATATGCAACGGTTTGGTCCCCAATAAAATCTCGTTAACTTGCTATTAAGAGACCCAAACTATCTAAGTACCTCTTATACTCCTTATTGATTAGTTTAGAAGAGGCAAATTGGTATCTAATGTATTGTTAAAACAAGTGTAAGTAGTTACTTCGGTATGCTGCTTAAAATGACTGAGGGTTCAACATTTCATTGCAGATTTCGTGTCTCAAAACCTGGACCAGAATGTTGTGATCTCCGTAAATCATCTTAACTTGAGAACGCAAGTTACTCCCGGTAAGATTATCTACTTTTTTAATGTGACTAAGGTATGGGAAAGGTTTTTGTGATTTGTATATTCTCGTACAAATCACAAAACTAGTCGTGTTGTCCGTGGGGCGTCCGGGCTAGAACATCACCCACTCTTTTCATAACGAGGGTGTCGTACAAGGTGACTAAGGGAAAATCCAGAAGTCGAGCAGCAGCGGCACGGTATAAATATTAGTAGATACCGTACAGTAGCGACACACGCCGCCTCTCTCCGAAACACCTCAACCTCTTCCCGCGACGAACGTGCTCTCGAAACTGCTTTTAGTTCAAGCGGCGCGTAGACACGCACACACAAACACGTATTTGTGCAGTCTGTTATTTTGGTAGTAGTGTAGGTAATTAAATCGTTTCGTTTGTATTGGGTATCGTAGATGTGGCAGCGGCTTCCGCGTACAGTGTACTTAAGAACCTTACTGCGATCTCCAAGACGCGTGCCGAGCGTGGGAATTCTGGCAAGCCCCTTGGGGGAGGCCTTTGTCTAACAGTGAACGTCTTCAGGCTGATAATGATGATATTCTTATACTCGTAGCATTTGAGTTTTTAGTAAGTACTTATAAGTATTTAGTAAGTACTATTTGAAGGCAATAAGACTGAAGTAGTTGCCGAAATAAGCAAATGTGACAGACAAATGTGACAGAAGTCCCACCATAAAGGCCCCTAACAGAATCATCATCATCATCTGCCGCATTTTCCAACTGTGTTAGGGTCGATTTCCAGTCTAACCGGCAGCTGTATGAATACCAAAAAAAATAATGTTATTAATGTAACAACCAATCAAAAAAATATCCTGTAATAATGACTGGTCTAATGTAATTTTCACTTTGAATTACCTAACGTTTTAGTTAAGGACCTGACTTAACCTGATTTGGACATAAGTCCCAAAAATGAAGAAAAAATAAACTTAAATCTTTTCATTGTCATTGGTGCCGATTTCCATGTTCATAAACTAAACTAAAATTAGGTATTTGACATCTCTTACTACCAGGCAGCTGAAGAAAAGAACGCCGACAGACAAGGACTAAGTTAGAAATGTCAAATTAGTTTTTCCTTTGAACTACGCAGTGTTTTTAATCAATACGTTCTGAAATGACAACTATTTGTATGAACATTTTAGATCAACTTAAATTGACAGCTCTTATTAATATATGTCTCTTTCTTGTTTTATTCGAGTTAAATTAGTTTAGTTCGTGCACAACAGAATTGGCACCATTATCTCATAAATATCTATACTCCGTTTACAATAAAATTAGACATTAAAACAAACCTTTTTTACAGTCCCTTCAACCGATTTTGATTTCTATTCCGTAGGCTTAAGGATGACATTAGAGGCAAAAAAGTGGTTAAAATAACAACTGTTTTTTGCAACTGCCATTTGTCATGCCTCCTACGCAATATAAGTCAAAATCGGTTGAACGGACTGTAAAAAAGGGTTGTGTATATGTCTAATCTTATTGTGAACGGAGTATAGTAAAAAATAATTTTGCCTAACTTTAAGTTACATTATAATTATTTTTATTTTCTTCAGGGATATAGTCTACCTCTTGTCTTGACCTTAATCCCTCGCTGTGTATAGGATTTTAGTCTTGCGCCCGTGACCGTGACAGAAGGCATTTTTTTATTTCCTCGATGTTAATTATTAGTTTTTATGTTGGTAGAACGCTGTGGAATCTACGACTGTGCAGTGATGACCACGGATACCAAGACTTCCCTTACCAGCGTAATGTCGGTGCCCTACAGTATCGCATTGGTAAATATTTTGATCATTATTAGATATTCAGTCAAAAGACGTCCACTGCTGGATCATGCTATGCGCACACTCGGCAGTTGAGCTAGCGACGACCAGTTTTAGCAACAAGCGCAACTTCCGAGAATAGAGTTTGTAAGTTGGTATTAATACAGAACGATACTCAAACATAGATCTCAACCTTAGATTATTGATAGGTCTCCGCGAGTTACGACTGGATACTGCCGATGTACTTGTCTAATGAAGCAACAAATACCTAGCGAAAATTCGCTAACACGAGCCTGTCTCCTAGCTAGTTGCTAGGAGCATGTGTCAGGTGGAAGTACAGAGTACCTATTTTTCACCCACAATTTTTCACCTCAGGGATAAATTTTATCGAAATTGAACCAGCACTTTTTGAAAAAATCAACAAATACCCAAAAATTTTACATTGACGACGTTTTAGTTTCTTCTCTACGAAGAATCTTCGGAGTAGTTACTTTCAATCTCTGTTTTAACTGTGTTGTCGTTTCTTTATGGATTTTAATGAGACGCAGGTACTGAAAAGCGGGAAATAAAAACTTTTTTTTACAAAAAAGACAACCGCCTTCAAAAACTGAAAAGTGAAAAATAACTTTACCACAGAGCACACATGACGTTTTTCTAGTTTCGGAAGTCGGCGGCAATACAAAACAACAAACAGCGGGTCTAAAATGGCCACTTTGGGTGAAACATCTGTAATATGAATCATTTGACAGATCGTAGCAGAACATAAGCAGCTTCTGCTAAAAGTCGTGAAATGATCGTTTTTTTTTTTAAGTTTATATTTACATATTTACATAGTAAACTTAAATAGGTTATTAAAAAAATCATGTTACCAAACAAACAATATTATTTATGCTTCTGTGCAATAATCGAAGATGGGCGAAATTATTTTATGGACGACGACTTTCTTTATTTCCCGATATAAATATGTTTCATATTAGATTTGACAGTTTTGATAAAAAATCGTAAAATGGTCAAATAAGCAATTCTGCCTAAATGCCAATTAGTGCCATCTTTAGTTCATTTTCGCATTTTATTTGATTGTTGTGAGTTATTCAGCGTGTGTAGTCAATTGACTTAAAACATTGTAGTGACGTACAGTAATGGCAGACTTGGGTTTGTATGAGATTTTTGTGTATATTTGGTAGCTCTGAGAATAGGTCGAAAGCTATTTCATTTTATTTATATGGTAAAACAAAGTTTGCCGGGTCAGCTAGTATAACTATAAATTGTTTATGTGTTGACGTGTTTTTTTTTTAGTATCTTCATAATGTTAGGAAAGCACTTCCAGTACAATTCGATGAAGTCTTCCCTTCCAGATTTATTTAAGATCTGTGTATGTCGTTGCTAGGTTAGTGTTGTTTCTATACGTTATTTTGGCAGATGATATTAAATCGTTCATGAATCATTAAAAAAAAACGACAATTTTACGACTTTTAAGCAGAAGCTGCTAGCATCTGTCAAATGCTTCAAATTACAGATGTTTCAGTAAAGTGGTATTTTTAAACCATGTATTAGCGCGCTAAAACCCTTTGATGTACCGCCATCCGCGCGATAACGCACACGCAGCCCGAATGTTCGTAACGATAGCCGATAAATAGGCGGTCACATCAGCGTGTATCGTGTCATGGCGCGAAGTAATTAAAAATAAAACATAAATATGAATCATTTTGTTTTATTTCCGTTCACTGATTGTGGCCATTTTGTGATTTATGAAATGAAACATATTATGATCATATTATGAAACACCTATTGTGGCCTTTTTAGACCCCCAGAACAAAGCCACCGGCTTCCTAAACAAGAAAAAAGTAATGTGTGTTATGTGCTAAAGTTATTTCTCACTTTTCAGTTTTTGAAGGTAGTTGTAATTTTTGTAAAAAAGCTTTTCTTAAGTAGTGCAGTATCTAGTCGTACCGCGCGGAGACCTATCAATAATCTAAGATCTCATCCTTAGTCATTTGATTGGTTGATACTAATTTTAACTAAGTAGTATCTAATGCTTGAGTTTTGAATTAAGTTGTGTAATATAATAAGCGTGTTACAAAACTACAAATCACACAGTTTATTTTTACGGCCAAGATTAAAAATTTTCTTCACAACAGGCTGACATACCAGTGCACTGAAGATCGGCTTTTTTTGGTTTCAGTCCACAGGTAGATTTTTTTAAATGAAGAGACAAAATTAGGTACTCATATTTTACACCGAAATTGAGTATCTATTTACTCAATTTCGTAGGTGACATACACACACACCTATTTTCATATGAGAATAAAAAAAACATGAACACACCATCTACCAACACATCATTATTATTTATAAATAGAAGTTGCTAATTTAAATGTTTGCGCTCACCGCCGTTTTTAAATGCATACGCTTCGCTGGCTATCAAGCATCTAGGTAGTGGGTTGTTAAAATAGTTTTTGTAAATGTGTTTTTATTTAGACCTGTTTTAGGGGCGAAATCATGTAATATCATAATCACTTATTAATAGTGCTAGTGGGCATTTTACTTCAGAAGTCTGCTAGTATCGTCTGTATAATATAACACTTATCATCATCCATGGATTTAGTTTAGAAGACTGATTCCCAAAGTGGCCCAGGTGGACCCACAGGGGTTCTGGTGGACCCACAAGGATCCAAGGAAGACTCGACTCGACGCACGACGTCGCCCGACGACGCTCTACGTTGACGTAAAAAATAATGGGGGTTCACCAGTTGTAAGTGGGGGTCCATGAAAATGTATCTGGTCTCCCTAGTAAAGAACAAAAATATTGGGTTGGCTTTACCCTCGCTTTACCTATCAATGTAAGCAGACTACACAATAAAATTAAGGGAGCCAAATATTTTCAAATTTTCGTTATCGGTTCGATTTTTGACAGGTAAAGAATGGTTGCATTGAATCTAAAAAAAATACTTTAAAGTTTTAAGATTCTAATTTACCGATTGATAAGCCAGAAAGACTTTTAGGAGCTACCCGGTACTCATGCAATCCCAGCTGATGGTAGGAAAAAAATCTTATTGCAAATTTTTCGGATATTTTATGATTCACGGCGTTGAAAAAAAAATGTGATCTGCCTGTTTATTTAGCATTAATTTTCTTTTTTTAAAACCTGTGTTTTATAAATGTGTGATTTATATAAGACAATTTTAACAGGATATTGCTATTTTAAAGAATAGAATAGGCTAAATTAATTATTGCAATGAAAAAATTAAAATGCCGTCGGCAAAACTGATTTTAATTATTAAAACCAAAAAGCAACTGCTAAGACCCATACAGAAATTTTCACAAAACGGCTGAACCTATTTGATTGTAATATAACCTTTTTTGATTAATTATATATTTTGATATATTTCTGTGAATTCGAGAGAAAATACTTTTAAAGAATATGTTGACATCAAAACTTTGCGATTTTAAAGATTTATTTATTACTTTGATTTAGGTACTTATGTATGTTACGAGTGGTCCATAAAGACACGTTATGTACAGTTTATGAAAACATTTTTTCATTTGTCATTTGCACTCGTAGTTGCTAATGCCAAATGACTAAATATTATAGTTACTGAAATATGTAAAACATACAAGTCAATCATAGTTATAATTATTTGCCTTTTGCACGGTTGGGTAAATAAATAATAAATAATTTGCTAATAACTTTGTTGCCATTTATGCAACAAAGTTCTGAGCAATCATCTAAGAAAGTGTAATGATAAAATAGGTAAAGATTTAAAATATTTTTTACATTGAAGGAAACATATGAAAAGAGACAAGGAGACCCACCGTGCACAGTATGTACCTACCTACGCTTCAACGTCTCAAAATAACGATGATGACTTGCAATTTTCATCGGCCATCTTACAATATCTCATTGCTTATAGCGAAATCTGGAAAACCTCACAACAGCGGAGAACAGTTAATTTTACCCGCTGTTGAAGTTTTAAAAGATGTTTTGCACAAACCTCCATTTGACGTAGGTGCTCAAAAGAATTCGTTTGACTTTGAGTAGCCACACTGGACCAAGAACGTATTGATGAAACTTTTCAAATTCAAATTCAAATTCAAATTATTTATTTGTAAACATAGGTACAGTACAGGTAATAAGATCTATTTTTACCCGACTACGGCAAAGCCAAAGGAGGGTTATGATTTTGACAGGCTATGTATGTATGTATGTATGTACGTATGTTCATCTGTTCGCTCATAGCTCCTAAACTACTTATCAGAACTAAACAAATGAGGTATCGTTAGAAGCGTCTTGATCGTCCGCTGGTTATAGGCTATATGACGTGTCACCGAATCCAATGTAGCGCCCTCTGGCGGACAAAAAAACAAAGATACAAAAAAAAATATGAAGACAAGAATACCGTGTTTGGTATCATTGGAATGGGGTTTACTAGTACCTTTCAAATATATAATATTTATTTGTGACTTATCATTATCACAAACGGTTTAAAAAAAGGAAAGGTAAAAAAAATAAATTAAGATACGCATACCGTGTTTGGTATCATTGGAAAGGGGTTCACTAGTACCTTTTAAATATATAATACTTAGCTGTGACTTGTCACAAATGATAAAAAAAAACTACTACTGGTATTTAAACTCCAAAATGGTTTAAACAAAAAAATAAAGTTTAAAAACTAAAACCCGACCACAACAAAACGTGATCTAAAAAGTACGAAACAAGAAAATATTTCACAAAGAAATCAAGACATAGGTACAAAATGGTCAAGGTAAAGCCGTGGTTGCATGCCATTATAATTCATGTTCATCGCACCCATATGGGACACAGGCATGCAACCACGGCTTTACCTTGACCATTTTGTACCTATGTCTTGATTTCTGTGTGAAATATTTTCTTGTTTCGTACTTTTTAGATCACTTTTTGTTGTGGTCGGGTTTTAGTTTTTAAACTTTATTTTTTTATTAGTGTTAGAATCGCTATGTTCAGCCTAATAGGCATACAAATTTTTGGATACATTTATATAATTATACATTATTATTTTAATACTAATTTTAAATTTTAATTTATTATTCATATGCATTGATAAATTTAAATTATTTAGTTATAGTAAAACCGGGATAGATGCCCCACTTTTTGAAATAGCCTCCTTATTCAAAAAATATTAATTTTATATGAATAATTTCTATGAGTGTAGCTAGTTTAATCAATTATGTTGAATTATAATTATTATTTTCTGACCTATCAATAATAAGTTTTGCAGAATTTAGCTTTTTGTGGAACACTTTTTTTGAGGATAGACGCCTACCTGTATGGATAGTTGCCCCATCAAGAAAATACTAAGAAGGATAGATGCCTGCAGTGCGGGATAGATGCCCTTTATACTGTGTAAACGAAAAACCCAATCAAATATGAGGTCGAATTACGAAAAACCATTGTTTTTTTTAAATGTTTTATTTTAATTGTTATCGTTATAAGATAATTCTAATACGAGACAAACAAACATAATAAAATTTCAAAAATATTTGTTCAACAAAAATATGAATTCTTAATTGTTACCTACTATGTAGGTATAAAAAATTATTAAGTGTCAACATGCATAATCATACTTTTTTAAAATTAAAATAACACAATAAAGAGATCATTCCTAATTCTACTTAAATGAAGTTGAACCGGAAAGTGCTTTCAGTTTTCCACATCTTGAGCAAAAATTTCTGAAAAGTGTACAAGTTTCATGTAACCAGTTCTGACACATCACACATTGAATCCAATCGGATTTAGACTTCGTATTTTCATAGTTTTCAAAACATTCTATGCAGTTATCTTTATTGGTATCTTTGGGGTTATTCTGACCATCTCTCTTAGTTTTCTTTACTGGCAAACCTTTAGTTTTCTTTCCTTTCATTTCATAGTTAGGTGGAGTGTATTCATCTTCGCTGCTACTGTAAATAATTTGTCTTTTTAGTGATGTTCGATTCTGGTTTATTTTTAGGTAATTATCATTTTCTTTGTCACCCAAGTCAGTTAGGTCGTCATCGTCATTTTCACTAAAATAATGTTTACTTTTTTGTTTTTTTTTTTTGTTGTCTTGTTCTTTGTTAGTGGTTCCTTTTTTAGATTTCTTAGGTTCTTTTTTTTCTTTGGTAGTTTCAGTCTTGTTTTTCTTATCTAACTTAGTTTTTATTTGTTTTTCCTTTCTTTCAGCCACATCCTTCTTTTGCTTTATATTTTCTTTTGAATTCAAAATATCTGCTGATTGTTTCGCCCTCTTAGCCATGGTCAAAGGAATTTTTGGTATAGGTGATGCGTCTATTAGAATTTTTGAAGGTGTTTCTTGTTCTATATCGGTACCTAAAATCTCTGCAATTGTAGAATCACCAATGTCAACAATACTAATATCCTCTAAAAGCTCGGAATCGATTAAGAGGCTAGGAGATTCTCTGTCAATTGAAGTCCATATCGAATTTGGTGGTGTCTTATTTTGTTCATATTCAGAAATATTTTGTTTTTGATTGTCCAGCTCTAGTCGACCAACTATAGAAGCAGAAGATTGAGATACAGAAGTTTCTGTTCTTTGTTCGACCGCAATAGGCTCACGAGATTCTATATTTTCCGAGATATTGACAAGCTCTGGTTGGCAATCTAATGAATAAGACGTCTGAGGCTGGGCGGTTGACGTTCGTCCCACAACTTGATCAGGCGTACGAGAAGTGCCAGGATCTTCACTACCCAGTGCAGTATCTAATATCAGGAATGTAGTATCTGGCAAAGCATTTGGGTTAACTGGGTAAATTCCGCTACCTCTAAAGCCACCAAGAGCATTTGCAGGAGTGGCAGCGCGAATCCAAGCATTGCGAATAAGCGTGCCAGCATTGTAACGGCTGATCTTTTTATTTGGATGTAAACGCATAAATTGGTTAGTTTCATGATTGAAGTAGGTTTTAAATGGCCCAAATACAGATCTATCCAAAGGCTGTAAAGCCGAAGTTGTGTGACTAGGTAAACATAGTAAAATTATGTCGTTATCAGCAGCAGCTTGCAGCATGTTCGGTGCAGTTGAATGTGACGAGTGACCGTCTAAAATAAGCAGAACCTTACCATGCGGCTTCAAAGGTATGAAATGTTCTGTTAGCCATTTATAGAAAAGTGCAGTGTTTATATATGCTGACTTTTTATTCATATACACTTTTGAGCCTTTTGGAAGTCCATCTTCGAATTCAGGTTTTTTATTCACACCTTTTATTATAAGAACTGGTGGAAGAAAATTACCAATTGCATTGCAACAACCAACGATTGTCATTGTTTCACCTTTCTCGGCTGATGTGACTGAATTGACGACTTTTGCACCTTTTTTTGCTACGACTTTTCCAGGTTTATTATTTAGCTGAATTCCGGATTCATCCATATTGTATATTCTTTCCGGTTTGTCCAACAAATCATTGTCAGTCAGAACTTTAATCAAAAGATCATAGAAGTTATTTACTTCTTCTCTACTAAGACCTTTAGCTCTAGCCACAGATAAACCTTCAGCTTGTCTGATAGACAGTTCCGGATTTCGTTCAATAAAACTTTTGAACCATGCACCTCCAGCCATTTGATTTTCCTGGTCAAAATTATGTTTTAGCTCTAGCTTTTCAGCAAATTGATAAGCTAACATGCGTATGGCTTGTCTGTTTGGGGGAAATCCAGCATCTCCAAGCTTTAGAATGTGCTTTACTAGCCTTTTCTCGTTTTCAAAATCCAAGACAGGATGTTTTCCTAAAGAAAAAATTGTTTATTAATAAATCCATTGGAATTAAATAAAAGCTTGTAGGTAATATCCTCTATTACATGATCGTTAATACATACCCAATGTCAACTTCGTTGTATTTTTAGCAGCATAACGTCTTCGCAATGTTCTCGATGGAATCCCAAATTGTCGTGATACTTCATTTATCCCCACGGTTTTTTTGTCCATTTCATCGAAAGCTGACTGTAGTTGTTCTACAGTCCAAGAACATACTCGAGCTCGCACTCCTTCCTTTCTTTTGTATTTTCGTGGCATGGTTCTGCTACAAGTAAAGAGTCCAAATATAAAAATATGGAAAAACATAAAAAATATAACAGAATACAAAAATATTTTAAAAGTATTGACTGACACTATTATAGTGCACGGAGGGATAGATGCCCCTAAGGGCACCTATACCCCGAAAAATCAGGGCAACTATCCTTTTTGATAGGGATAGATGCCCAAGTATTTTTAAAATAAATTAAAAACAAAAGTGCAACTATTAACACCCAAAAGAACTGCTAATGAACCAGTACATTGATGTAATAAAAAATATAATGGAATGTATTACTACTTATAAAGTTATACAATGGCAAATACTAACCTTTAAAACTTTGACGTGTTCGTGAAGATCGCCGCGGAGATGATTGCACACACGAGCGAAACGCGTCCTCACCGTACGACAACCAGAGTGCAACTGAGGTGCGGGGTGACTGCGGCTCCTACTTATACTATTAATTCATAGTTGCGAGTTTGGGAAGTTAGGTTTTTTGAAAATGAGGCATCTATCCCACTGCGGCATCTATCCCGGTTTTACCTATTATAATATTAACACCATTTTAAAGAATTGAACTTAAATAAATCGGACATTTGACTCACACAACGACTTAACTAATTATTATTTATTAGAATTGTCTGTTAAAAGTTCACCAATAGAATAGTACGCTTTATTAACCATAAAGTCTGTTAACATTCTTTTAAATTTATTAACATCATTCTCAGCTCTTATATTCTTGGGTATCATATTATACATTTTTGGGGCCATTCCCAGAAAGCTTTTTGCGTATAATGCTGTTTTATGAGGCCTAACGCGAATTTTGTCCCGGTGACGTTTACTAGTCAGGGTTTCAAATAAACCGAAGTGTTTTTTAACGAACATTGCTACTTCAAATGCGTATAGAGATTGAAATGTCATTATTTTTAGTTCATGTGGTCTACAACTATCTGTAGCTTTTATTTGGCACACTGCTCTTAAACACTTTTTTTGTGCCTTAAACACATGCTCCCTATCCGATGAATTTCCCCAGAACATTATGCCATAACGTAACGTAGAAGACACGTATGCATGATATGCAGTTAGTACGGTTTCGCGGCTTGCTATTTTACTGAGATTATGTAGAGCGTACTGGAACTGATTTAGTTTTTTATTATATGTTCAGTATGTTTATTCCATTTCATATTCTCGTCTATATAGAGTCCCAGGAACTTTGTGTGCTTTATCTCTTCTATATTTTTGTCAGCGTATTTAATATTAAGTTTTTCTTGATTTATTCTTTGTTTGAATGACATAACATTGGTTTTATCTAAATTTACACTAAGATTGTTATTATTTAACCATGTTATTAACCTGATTAGATTTTGATTTTTTTTTTAAACTAGCTCTGATATTGAAAGCTTCTTGTGTAATTATCTGCAAACAACTCTTTTTTTTCAACTGGACGAAACAATTTTACAGGGAAGTGATATGAAGATTCGAATGTCACTATTTCGACGCACGCTATTTCGAAAAAAAATACGAGTGGTACTCAAAACTCATTGATTCGAAAACCGCTATATCGAAGGGTGTAGTCTCGAACACGCTGCACTATTTGCATCTGCACTTATGCAATCACAAAAATAAAAATAAATTAGATGATGTAGATTGACTTAAATTTATTTTTAATTTCGTATACTTTTGTTGAACTAGGGGTTGTTTAACAAAAGTGTAAAAATCAATTATATTTTAATAATGCATTTGTACTAGCGTACCATTCAAACAGATTTTCGAATCAGCGTATTCGAGACTACGTCCTTCGATATAGCGGTTTTTGAATCAATCAATGAGTTTTCGAACTGGCGTAGTTACCACTCGTTATTTTTTTTCGAAATAGCGTGCGTCGTAATAGTGACATTCGAATCTTCATATCACTCCCATTTTACAGTGGTAATTATTATAATTATTATTATTCATTTATTTCGGACAGAATCCATATTATGTGTTAGTAACAATTCTCTTAAATCTATGTTAGTAGGTACATAATGTAAAAAGCAGAAAATAAAACAATTACAATCGTCCCGTCCGTTGTAATTGTTTTATTTTCTGCTTTTTACATTATCTACCTACTAACATAGATTTAAGAGAATTGTAATAGTGACGTCCCATACAGGCACAAATGAAGCATTATTATTGGCATATATTCGATTTGTTATGGACGAAGAAATTAATGAAGAGCCGCTTTTCAAGGAAACTTTGAAAACAGTCAGACAAAGAGTAATTATAATCTAATGTGTTATCCACCGACAACGCCTGGTAGTGAAGTAACTGAGCTATAGATTGCACCAATCGCTTCAATCGTCCCGTCCGTTGTAATTGTTTTATTTTCTGCTTTTTACATTATCTACCTACTAACATAGATTTAAGAGAATTGTAATAGTGACGTCCCATACAGGCACAAATGAAGCATTATTATTGGCATATATTCGATTTGTTATGGACGAAGAAATTAATGAAGAGCCGCTTTTCAAGGAAACTTTGAAAACAGTCAGACAAAGAGTAATTATAATCTAATGTGTTATCCACCGACAACGCCTGGTAGTGAAGTAACTGAGCTATAGATTGCACCAATCGCTTCAATTTGCGATTAAATTAGTTAACGAAATAATAAGCAATGCTTTGAATATACATTTATTTGCACATTTGTGCGAAAAAAATGATGAATTCTTCCAACGATTGCTCTTACATAATGTACGTTAGTTTTCGAAACGTGCATGCATGTTCAACAGAAAGTAAAGATCCAGATTTAAAAGAAAACCAGATCAAATTGAAAGCAGAAATCGCGTATTTGACATAATTGCTCAAAAAATTTAATGACAACAACTTCCAGTTACAAGGGGACAGCCTTAATTTAATAAAAACAAACAGTGGGCTTTTTGTGGAAAATTGAAATTTATGAAGCAAAATATTCGTCGGCGCGAATTCTCCCAGTTTCCAAACTGTCTTGATGAGGATATTCAGACATGCGTTTAACATTTATGCGCCCTGCATGATGCCATAAAAAATAGATGGCGAATTTGGTATTACAAAATTCGCCATCTGTTTTTGAAGTCAAGAGGAGCTACTCGAGCTTATCACATGTGGATCTGAAGGTGGAATTTAAAAAATCTAACTTTATAGCTGCAGGCCGAAATACCTTAAAATATCCTGGGCTGTGGGAAATTCCGAGAAAACTTTTGATAGCGTTTCCCTCGCCATACATTGTCGCAAAAAGTTTTAGTGCCGTAACAAACCTATTAACATAAAAACGAACAGATCCCACCCGCCATATATAGCGTTTATTTCTTACAAAACTGGAACCAAATATTGATATTTTTTTGTCAATCCATCAAGTAGGTACATCCCTCCTAATAAAATTATGACTATGATTGAAGTTACGGTACGATATTAATTTTAATTATATTACGCGTGTAATCATAATATAGGATGTTTGATAGATCGATGCAAAGCCGTAAAGCGGAGCTAGTATAGACCATTTACAACCATTTGAACCGAACTTGTCTTAGCCGAAGTGTGTCTAATTTTTTTTTAGCAAAATTTTAATGATTTTTGCTGACAAAACCCAAAATATTGCAGTTAGTTGCAAATAATGGCCAATTTGAAAGATATGTCATTTATTTTTTATTTTATTTGGTTAACATAATGCGTAAACAATCTAATAAAACATAATTAGTGGATCTGTGTGATAAGACTTTTTTTTTACAGACATTTAAAGTCAAAGCGTCAGGCGAAATATTTAAATAAAAAATCGGCGAAATCTTTTATTATTCGTGTTCAAAATGTTCGCCGCAGTCTCTAACACCAACACGGAGAGACGGGCCCCCGTCTTCACACTTCTGTTGTGGTTATTTTTAACTTCATCTCCAGTTTCATCGTTTCAAACGCTGAATTAATTCTCTCAATCAATTCTTATTTCCTGTTTATTTCCACATTCGTATAAACTAGTACCTTGGAGCGACCCGACACGTAAAAGTCAAGTGGAATCAGGTCGGGTGACCGGGCCGAGTCGGGTGAAAAATGTCTGACTTTAAATGTCTGTAAAAAAATTGTCTCATCACACAGATCCCCTATTTATGTTTTATTAGATTGTTTACGCATTATAACCAAATAAAATAAAAAATAAATGACATATCTTTCAAATTGGACATTGTTTGCAACTAACTGCAATATTTTGGGTTTTGTCTTTAAAAATCATTAAAATTTTGCTTAAAAAAAATTAGTCACACTTCGGCTAAGACAAGTTCGGTTCAAATGGTTGTACATAGTCTATACTAGCTCCGCCTTACGGCTTTGCATCGATCTATCAAACATCCTGTATATTATTTTAATAAACAGAATACAAGAAACAATACTTTACTAAATTATTTTTATTTTTTCCATATCGAATTTAGGGTTGTAACTCAGCCGCGCCGCTTTCCATCGTTAGATCTTATTTTCACATTTTTTAACGAGTTTTGGGAATATGTTAGAAATGTAGTAGCATGTCCACCGAAACCATTAAGATTTTTAAAGTGGGCTACGAGAATTAAAAGTTTGGGAATCCCTGGTTTAGAGAAATAAATTTACCAATGTGTCTAGCTTAAAATACCTTTAAAACCTATATTTTATTTACAGAACCAACGTGGTTACTTGCAATGGCGAATACAAAACGAAGAGGGAATGCAAGTGTTGTGTTATCGGGTGACGGTGCAGACTCAGAGTCGTCTCCAGAGGCTGCTGAGAGAGTATATGAAGACTGCTCCAACTTCACGAGATGATCGTTCAAGCCAGTAGTATAATTCGTTCTAAAATAAGCAGCTATGACAGACGAAGCATCACCAGAGTTCCTTTTTATAATTTTAGCAAGGAACTCCATAAATATTAGATTACCTACCTACCTACTTAAATCTTTGTGGTGAAGTAGGTAGTGCGCACGACGGCCATAGTTTTTGTGTGGCGTTGCAAGTTTGCATCTCAAGTAGTTAATCGTACTCTCTAGAATCTGCTTACGTAAATAGATGTAGGTACTAGATATAAAATACTAAACTTATATTATCTTAAACTTAAAAATAAATTACTTTTTTTAATAGCTACCAGTTAGGTACCTACCTACTTTTTTCAGTTATTTGTTTAATGTCTAGTAAGTACTATACTACTAAGTAATTATACTTTAAACCTATCTCTAATAAAATACTTATTTTACTTAATTAATTACCTGCCCCGGCGCGCAGAACGTGAGATAGGTAAGTATTCTCGTTTTTATTTTAAAGGTGTTTTCGCCTTAGGCGAGCTTGTATTCCTCGCTGTAGTCAGGATTACTACCTATCTCCTTATCCTTTGTAATGAATCCTTAATCCTTTGTTAGTACTTAAATAAATTCATTGCGTGAAATAAATACTTACCAGAACTTACGTTGTTGAGGTTACTTAAAATAGTAAGTACCTACCTGAGTACCTACTAGGTACAACTGGTTTCTTTTTCAGACTGGGTGCACACACAGTGCGCAAATGCTCTCACTTAGTAACTAAGTATGTACTTATAATATGTAATATGTGGGGACATTTTCACACACGGCCATCTGACCCCAAACTAGGGAGACCCTGTACTATGGGTGTCAGACAGCTGATATACATACACAAATACATTTTTTTTTGTAAATTCATACATATATGGATAAACAACACCCAGACACAAGGCAAACACAACTGCTCATCACACAAATGTTTACCCTGGGCGGGAATCGAACCCGCAACACGCTGCGCAGCAGTCGATCGCTCAGCCACTGCGCCGACCGTGTCGTCTGTAACAATTCTGGTTATTTATGAGAAATAAAAGGCTATGCAGAATTGTACGTATTGAATTTAATAAGCTCTCACACGAAAGATAAAATGTGATGAGTATCAAAAACAATTGTAAGTATAAAAGTTAGCACTGACCTAAACGCACTGGGATTAGGCAGAGTTTCCCAGAAGGATTATGATCCACAGCCTGGCCGGCAACAGGATCAGCCGATGAGAAGACTGACGCGATCAGCTCGGTGACGGAGATCACCCAGGCGGTCTCAGTGGGAGGACCCGCCCTGAAAGCACAGGCACGCGACAGCTCGACTTATCCTAGTAAACCGACTCTCGGTTGCAGGCTGGTAGACTTGTAGTAGTAAACTGGTAGACTTCAGTAAGGTACGCGTATGGGTAATCAGCGTGTTACCCAAGCGACTCCGAGATCTAGACTCCAGCAACGTAAGCGTATGGGTAATCAGCGTGTTCACCAAACGGCTCCGAGATCTAGACTGCAGCAACGTAAGCGTATGAACAATCAGCGTGTTCACCAAACGGCTTCGAGATCTAGACTGCAGCAACGTAAGCGTATGAACAATCAGCGTGTTCACCAAACGGCTCCGAGATCTAGACTGCAGCAACGTAAGCGTATGAACAATCAGCGTGTTCACCAAACGGCTCCGAGATCTAGACTCCAGCAACGTAAGCGTATGGGTAATCAGCGTGTTCACCAAACGGCTCCGAGATCTAGACTCCAGCAACGTAAGTGTATGGGTAATCAGCGTGTTCACCAAACGGCTCCGAGATCTAGACTCCAGCAACGTAAGCGTATGGGTAATCAGCGTGTTCACCAAACGGCTCCGAGATCTAGACTGCCTCTTTGACAGGTTTTGTTTTCCGACCGTTCTTCCGAAATTCGTAAAAAAACCAATTATGAATCTTTCTAGAACGGTCAAATTGCTTTTCTATAGCAAGGTATTATAATACCGGCCAGACTTAATAATTGTCGATTGCCCATAGTTATAATATTTTTTAATATAATATTAGTGCTAATAAGATCTAAAGGAACACACGATAATACAGCGGGTGTTCAGCCGTTTACTATCTAACACAGATAAACAAGCTTACAAGATATAAAACATAGAGGCTTTACGTTAGTAGCCGAAAACTTATTAGAAGAAATGTTGGCGGCCGTCAATTTGACGACTGTCACTGACAGACATGTCAAAGCAAAACATTATTTATTTTTCAGGTTTGTAAATATTAAATCATTAAGGATATGAAATGAAGATGATACAGGAATACAATTATAACACAGACAAAACCAGCACATAAAACTGTGAGTACATTATATATTACTTATAAGATTCCAAGAATCCATAAAACAAATATTATAAAATGTAGACATAACGTGCGATGAATGATTTCATGCTTATGAAAAGTAAATATAGTTTTCGAGTTGAACCGAAACACTATACGTCTCAAACGACAACAACAACGTGTACTGCAACCATTAGTGAGCTAAGTAGTATAATCGCATATGCAACTACTTCCAGTTAATTTCTGTTTCCTGATAGTTATAGATATTTTATGACTTCTATTGTTATAGTGAACTAGCGACCCGACCCGGCTTCGCATGGGCCTATAGCCTTCCTCAGTAAATGGACTACCCAACACAAAGATATTTTTTCAATTCGAACCAGTAGATCCTGAGATTAGCGCGTTAAACCAAACAAACAAACGAACATACAAAGAAACAAACAAACTCTTCAGCTTTATAATATAAGTATAAGTACCGAGATAATAACGATTAACTAGTTATGGACTGTAGTGAGGTTGTAAAGCAGAGAGGCTTTATGTATTAAAGCCCTAACTATTTAGTCTATGGTTAGAACCACAGAACACATATACCATATTAGAACATTCTGGATACTTCTAGAAAGATAGGTGATTCGCTTAGAATAATAACGCATAGAAACCTATTACGACGAGCTTCAAAAGTACGAGTATTCATACCTTACCATAAATGGTTTAGTAGTCGCAGCGAGCCGTCAGTGCTCAAGGTCACGCTCCGTTGAATACAGCTCGCAAGAAATATTTTATAATGACGGTTTGTTGCGTAAAATACTGCCATGGCACAACCGGTAAACATAAAGAATGTGATAAAATTACATTTCACACATGTAAATAGAAACATTATACCTATCTATTACTTTTACGTAAATCGATCTCCGAATAAAAATTTTCATAACCTAATTTATTACAATGAAGTGTTGCCAGTGTTGTACGGAAAAATTACCCATAATTCTAAACATTAACATTGTTGGAGTCTACTGTATTATTCTGGTAGAAACCAACAGCTGATCCACACATTTATGTTCAGAATAATTATTTATTAATGCAGCTGTATGGATCTGCGGTTTGTTTTTTTGGCGATATTCAGGTTTTTAGTGAATTTTATTTTTTTACCTTGAATAATTTAAACAACTGAAAGCGTAAATAATGTAATTCTGTTGTATCCGTACGTAACAAACAACTTATGACCTATTTCGAGAATCATAGATATGGTAATGCAACTTTTACAATAACGCCCGTGGATCAGAACGAGGTCTCTCGCATTATCTCCAACATCAAAACTAATGCTGAGGGCTACGATAATATTACTTTGGACATGCTAACTATGACACTGCCCTATACGCTAAACATTATTACATATATAATAAACTGTTCCATAATGTCGTCAACATTCCCCGATCAATGGAAGATTGCTTCCGTTAGGCCCTTGCCAAAAAATTCAAATCCCATGGAAGTTAAAGACCTACGGCCTATAAGCATCTTGCCATGTTTATCCAAAGTCTTGGAAAAGGTTGTAAGCCGCCAACTGACAACATTTTTGGAAGAACACAGTGTGTTACCTGACCTACAATCGGGTTTCAGAAAACAGCGCAGTACCTCCACAGCTTTAATGGATGTCACAGATAACATATTATCAGCCCAAGATAAGGGAATGTGTTCAGTACTGGTTTTACTTGACTTTTCCCGGGCATTTGACGCAATAAACATCCCATTATTAATGTCAAAGTTAATTTATTACGGGTTCGACCCCAGCGCTATGCAATGGTTCCACAGTTACCTTACTAATAGGGGGCAACTTGTGGAATTACGTTTAAGTGACGGTACTGTCCTCACATCGGTTCTTACTCCCATTAAGAGAGGAGTTCCGCAGGGTTCTATATTAGGCCCAATCCTCTTCATTTTGTATTGTGCAGACATTATCAAGTGCCTACAGAGGTGCAAATACCATATATACGCCGATGATGTCCAAGTTTATGTATCCTTTAGACCAGATGAATATGAAGAAGCTATTAAAGATCTCAACGATGACCTTAATAGAATCGCGGCCTGGTCTGAAGAGAACTGCCTAGCACTTAACCCAACTAAGTCCAAATACATGGTATGTGGCACTAGGCAGCAGCTGAGTAAACTTCCGGCAACTTTTAATCTCGAATTAATGGGCAAACAAATAGACAGAGTGTACGAAGCGCGAAACCTTGGTCTCATTATGGACAGTAACCTTCGTTTTGAGAAACATGTAGCCGACTCAGTACGAAACTGTTTTTACCGCCTAAAAGTTTTGTACAGCATGAGGCCCTTCTTATCTGAAACACTACGGGAGCAGCTTGTTGAATCGCTTGTGTTATCGAAATTAAACTATGCAGACACAGTTTACGGCCCGCGGATACTAGCTCGTACTGATCGGCTCATCCAAAGGGTTCAAAACGCCTGTGCTCGTTTTTGTTACAAAATACCTCCCAGAAGCCATGTGACACCATTTCTGAATAAACACTTATCGCTAAAAATGAAATCAAGACGCAAGCTACACCTGGCTTGCCTTCTATTTGGTGTAATCAAATACCAAAAACCTGAATACCTTTACCACAAGCTCAGCTGGATTACTAGTAGACGAGAATGCGAGAGAAGGCAATGTTCGCAACAACTGTCAACACAGTCCCATAATACAGCAGCTTTTAGAGGTAGCTTCCGGTATGCGGCATCTAAAGTGTGGAATAACCTGCCACCACCTATAAGAGCAGTCACCACGATCGGCACTTTTAGAAGTCGTTTACGGCAGTACCTGATGAATGCGCAACGGGAATTGGATATGGTCAATTTGAATATCTCAATTATATAAGGATAACTTCAATATACATTATGCATTTCTCTTCATCTTCGACTATGTAAAATCTTGTACATTCCTTTTCAAAAACTTTCATCCTTTGATAGTTACGCATTAACATTCTTCTCATCAAATTTTTCTCCTCAGGGGAAACTTTATCATCCAGTATGATAGCAGAGGTTATGGTGATAAAGTTGATTTACCGTCTTTGGCAGTGTTTGATTTATTAAACGAACATCAACTTCTCCGTTTGCTTCTTAATTATGTACAGGAAATGTCGTTGTTTGAAAATATTCAGTAGTTATAAATGTGACATTGTTATTCAAACACAATTGAGTTTCTCTGTAATAGGAGATTTATGTTATTTACGTGATTATTTAGCACTAACTACAAAATATAAAATCCAACAAACTATAAAAAATTACCTGTAATATATGACACGACATTTAATGCATTTATTACAATATATACCTAACAAATAAAATAACAAATTATCTGAGTTTTCACGAATGTCATGAGATGTCAGATGAGGCAAGATGAGGGGTTTGAGACATAGAGTATAGATCTATAGATAGACTATAGAGTATAGTAATAGTAAAGACTGGCTGGGCTCTCATTCAACTGCACAGATTATATAGACGCTGACGACATTACGGTTCGCCACCGTAATGGCGTTAGGAGCGTGACTGATATAGTAGTAGTTTATGGTATGGTATTAAAGTCTTTACATGTAGTTATTACTTTCACACACAAGTTACACTTATTTATTTATTTATTTTTTTAATTTTAATTTACTCACACACTCTTTGCTACACGTTTCCTTTTATTTATTTATCGACTTAGTTCCATAAAACTGGTTTACATCCGTTATACGTCACACCCAAAGGTCCAGTTGAAAACCAGCGTCAGGCACAAGTGGTCTGGCATTTTATGCTGAACTGGGCCTGTTTGGCGCAGCCGTGGGGTACACAATAATGTTTTTTATTTATTTCTGTATTTTTACCTATTTTTTTTTAATTGTTTTTGTGTGCACATGGTCTGTGTCAATAAACGTTTTTTCTTTCTTTCTTTAACATTTTTTAAATGCAGTCGTGCTATGGCCCAAATGCATTATCATTTTTCCTAGAATCGGGATAAAAAAATATTTCCTAGCAACATTTTTTTACGTGTGTGTGCGTGTCAGCGGTCGTAATTACATGCCGATCACTCACACATAACCTACTATTGTAGCCTAAATTTTTCATAGACAGCGTATAGAGACTGTCCTTCTATGCCTTATTATTCTAAGGTGATTCGATTATATAATTATTATTTTAATGATGATGTAGAATATCGTTTTTATAGGTAATATGACAGAAGGGTCTGTCAGACCCAGCCGTCAGGCTCGGTCCTGTATTTCACTTCTACTAATATATTATCATAATATAGATCTCTAACAGTTCTCCTTCGTCTCATTTAACGTAGCTAGAATTACAGTAGTAGGTAATGTACGGTAACTACCTACTTTAAATTCCTCTTTCTCCTTACTCATTAGTGCACAACTTAGTGAGTGAACGGATTGAACTGTTCATTTCTGTCACCAGAGAAAGAAATAGACATTAATAGCTTAAAATAAGTTTAGCTCGTCCACAACTGAATTGGCACCACTACCTACCCATCTACATATTTCAAAGGATAAAATGTTCTTTGCGGTAATACCTACCTACTACAAGTAAGTACCTACTTAATTAATAAAATACTTATCTTAATATGACAATGAAATCCGAAAATCTGATATGATCTTCCTTTAAAATTATAGCTGCTGAAGGTCACACACACACAGTAGGTACGTATCTCGTTAACTGTTAGACGTACCCGGACGTAGGTAATACTAAAAAATGTAGTTACCTTAAATGTTAGCAACAGTTCATAAACAACGTAAAATTATATACCACGAAAACAAATATGTGAAAATGGCAGCCACGTTCAATAGGTATAGAAGACGCGAGGCATAGAAACGGCCGACTTTAGGGTTTTATATATGCATCGAGATCGAGAAAACCCTAAAGTCGGCCGTTTACAGCCCATTATCGGTCGCGTTTTCTCCAAATGTCGGCCGGGTATAGGGTGTTTTAAAATATGACAATGAAAAATGTATTAATAATATGATTTATTCAATGATATTATATTAAACAGATATGTTATGAGCGCCCAATTTTGAAGATTCAAAAACGTCCTAATTGGGACGTATTGCCTTTAGTCTGCGTCACGCATGGCGACGAGTGATACGCTTTGTTAAAGCAGCTAAAAAAATAAAAAAATGCTATTTTGTGTATTTAGAAAGTGTACCAATTATGATACAAAATTTAATAAAACACAAGGGATCTCATACCACATGTAACTACGCAATATACATCGATTTATTTATATATTTCAATAATTTTCCTAATATTCTTATATTTGGAGGTTAGAAAAAAGAAAGAAACGGAAATACATTTTTTGACGTGAGTAAGACGAGGACGCGTTCACTCCGGACATAGAATAAAAGTACAGATGCGATATCGTAGGCAGTAAAGTCATTGTTTACCCACAGTTCTGTTTTCCTTTTTTCTAAGCTTGTAATATTTAATCATTTTGTTTCATTTAATCATATATATACTTAATTAGAAATTAAACAATGTGACAACAGATATTTACTATCCTTTCTTCGTTAAGGTTATCCAA
Organism: Charanyca ferruginea; assembly: GCA_947361185.1. Lineage (NCBI taxonomy): Eukaryota > Metazoa > Arthropoda > Insecta > Lepidoptera > Noctuidae > Charanyca > Charanyca ferruginea. The sequence continues at coordinate 14,242,511 of OX376076.1, forward strand.
TGAGATCTGGCTTCAAGAATGAATTGCATTTGTTCGTAAACAAAGAAATGAATTTTATTACAAAATAAATATTTTCTACTCTATATATTATTAAATATATTCTATTATACCTTTAGTCCTGTTAATTAGTTGTTATAGGTACAAACCGCGTGTATAAAATGTACTCGCGGTTTGTACCATCTGTCTCGTTAAATTTGTTAGTCTATGATGCCAAGACGCGGTGATTGGTGGCCAGGATAATGTCTGTTTACATTCACGCGCAATTGACAACACTAACCGTCTCTTTTTTTCTTGTTGGTTTTTTCAAGTCATCCCTTTTCATCATTTTGACTTGTAGTGAATTGTAAAATGAATGAAAAGTGTGTATGTGTGCTGCCGCTGCTGCGCGGAACACTTTTTTCGGTGGTTTTGTGAGTGTATAACATATCTGTTTATTAGAATATCATTGGATTTATTCCATTACTTGTTGCCTCAAGAGCTTATTTTATTTTAGTGTGATTGTAACTGCACAATTTTATTTCTTTCCGTGAAGGCCCTGCATGTCCCTGCTCTGTCATTGTAGTACTTAAAATTAAAAGTATTAAGTAAAAACGAGCTTACTATCTAAAGGCAGCTTTTTGTCCCAAACAGGTTAATAAAAATCATTTAAATATTTTTTAAGCTAGTAAACATAGGTTTAATAGGTAGCAAGTTCCAAAAAGCAATTTATAATTGTATACCAAACCATATTTAGCTATCATAAACTTGTTTTCAGTATGGTAATACTTTGTAATTAATTTAACTAAATTTTATAATTAATATCAACTCAACACCAAAACTTAACCTCTTCATAAGTTTATTTATAAATTATAACAATACAAATTATATTTTGAGAAAATAAGTTTTATAAATATATTAAAAATGTTGTGAAACTAATTGTGCGGGTAGTCACCCGCACAATTAGTGAAAAAATACAAAAGTAATCAGCCTGTATAGCGGCGCTCGCATTCGAGCCTGGCCGACATTACGATCTTTAATATTTCTAAAGTTGGTCTCTGTTTTGTGAACCTTATTTCTTGAGATTCAACTAATATCACCCGGCCGGTATTTGGCGATTAAACGTAAAATAGGTTTATTTACCAGATAAGCTTTGCAAATTCTCCTATTATGCCAAAGGAATTGATAGTATTGCAGTTTATAAAACAGACTACATTTACTTTAAGTCGGCCCCGACCGAGAATCCGGTTTTAAACCGAAACTGGTATTCTAATGGCGGCCCCCTATTTTACCCTTAAACCAATACGCAAAACATTAAAAAAAACCCTCTCAAAATATAATAAAACTAACTTATTATTGATAACAAAGCTTAAAACAATAAAAAAGAATGTCTTATCGTTGTAATACCAATCCCCGAAGCGTGGGTATTCACAGCAAGTAAGCTACTTGTACTACGAATTTGACACTTCAACGTCGGCATCGCTATGGACGCTCAGTGTGCAAAGAACGAGTGACGAAATCGAATAGTAATGGTTCGTACGTATAGAATATGAACTAAGGATGCAATTCGAGTGCCAAAATTGCCACTTAATTACCTTGTAAATGAATGCAAGTTAAAAATGTGCAGACGGCCGAAGATTGGGGGGTGGCCGACGTTTGGCGTATTTACCCTACAAAGAATAGGTACAATGTACTTTTAAAGTTGTAGTCCTCTACCGACCTAGGAAATATTGTTGACTAGGTTAGGTATCTTGTATTAATTTATTGTCTTGTGGTGTTGCATGGTATGGTATATTTATACCATACGATTATTACGATTATTATTATTATACGATTATTTGTGCGTATTTACGCACAAATTTTGCTAGGCAGTTTTTGTTGTGTTTGGTCAGCCTTGGCGTATAAAGTCAAAGTCAAAGCATTTATTTTAATTAAACCATTTACAGGCACTTTTGAATTGTCAAGGTGTCGGTCAGTTGATCAGAAAGTTGAAGCTAGTTGCTCGTTCCAAAACGTAGGGTAGGTCTCTATGGAGAAGAACGAGCAGGAAACTACACGGACACTCTTTTAAAAATCAAGTTTTTCCAAAATCGTGCTTTTATTCTTGTTGCTTCTCTAGTGAAAACAATGAAGGTAATTTAGCAATACAAAATATACAAAATAATCAAGATAAAAGCCATGGCAGTTAAGAGTTGACCAATCTCTACTGACAGCGCCCGTTCACGAACATGACGCGTGGATCAGCACCATTCAGCTCAACCATTGTGGAATATATGTCAAACATATAATAATTTACTTAATATATGGCGCCATGGTACTCACATTTACACAATTGAAATAATGCTGCTAAACATACAAAACTAGTTTTCAATGTCTCTAAAATGTCGTAAAAGTAATTAAAATATATTTGTGTATAATAATAACGATAATCGTTACTCATGTCAATAAAAAAGGGGTAAGAAACAACATTCCTCCAATCAGGAAGTTCCCTAAACTGCCTGTGGAGCAGGACCAGCATTTAGCCAAGCATTTTTATCATTCATGTAGTCTTCTAATTTATAATGCTTGTCTACATAGTGTGCGTTTAATACATGTTTTAAATTGTCTTTCATTTAGTTGTAGAGGCTTAATGCCAAGCTTTTTTATCATTCATGTAGTCTTCTAATTTATAATATGCTTGTCTAGGTACATAGTGTGCGTATAATACATGTTTTAAATTGTCTTTCATTTAGTAGAATATCAACTGGTATTTTAATAAAGCATTTCACACAGTACCCCTTAAAAGAAGTATGTACCTACTTTTGACAATCTGAATCTTGGTTGATCTAATTTGTTCCTATTTCTAGTATTAACATTTATTTTATATTATTTTACTTTATTTAAAGTGGAACAGTAAACAGCTGCGTTATATGATATTAACCTAAATATGGAGAACAGTGATACATAAGTAATAATGCAGCCCACAGCACTGTCCACAGATTAACTTAAGTGTAAATAAAAAAAAACTATAGGTCGCTAGGAACATTATGTCTATCACTTATTTAATTAAAAGGATGAAGGTTTTTTCGAACATGCTGCATAATGTTTTCATCTATAAATAGGTATATATAAAGCGAAAGGTCATTCACTCACTCATCATGAAATATCGAAAACCGCTTGACATATTAAGATGAAATTTGGCAGGGAGGTAGTACGGTCAGCAACAAAAGTCGATTAACACTTCGAATTTTTAAATAAAAAATATTAAGATCAATTTATAAAAAAATGCGGAGTGGATTGAAAGTCTACATAAAATAAACTCTTGACTATGACTTTGGGTCTATTTAGATGATATGAAAATACAACAGTGTTAGTCACCTTTTGTTGCTGACCGTACATAGTTAGACGTCCGCTAAGAACGGATTATGCGACAGGGCCGGATTAAGGAGGTCTAATGGGTCTAATGTGTCGAGTTTCAGATTGTCAAAAGTACATACTTCTTTTATGGGGTACTGTGTAAAATTTTATAATAAAATACCACTTAATATTCTACAACTAAATGAAAGACAATTTCAAACATGTATTAAACGCATACTATGTAGACAAACATATTATAAATTAGAAGACTACATGAATGATAAAAATGCTTGGCTAAATGCTGGTCCTGCTCCACAGGCAGTTTAGGGAACTTCCTGATTGGAGGAATGTTGTTTCTTACCCCTTTTTTATTGACATGAGTAACGAGTATCGTTATTATACACAAATATATTTGAATTACTTTTTCGACATTCTAGAGACATTGAAAACTAGTTTTGTATGTTTAGCAGCATTATTTCAATTTTGTAAATGTGAATACCATGGAGCTATATATTAAGTAAATTATTATGTGTTTGACATAAAGGAGCATGGCGGTTGAGAGAATTGTCATGCTCACTCAAATGTCTCGCTGATGGTGGCGCGTGTGTTGGATCATTTAGCTCCCTCCAAAATGGTTGAGCTGAATGGTGCTGATTCACGCGTCATGTTCGTGAACGGGCGCTGTCCGTTGAGATTGGTCAACTCTTAACTGCCATGGTTTTTATCTTGATTATTTTTTATATTTTGTATTGCTAGATTACCTTCATGGTTTTCACATATAGAAGCAACAAGAATAATTAATGTAAGCAGTATTGTGTAAAAACTTGATTTTAAAAGTGTGTCCGTGGAGTTTCTTGCTCGTTCTTCTCCATAGAGACCTACCCTACGTTTTGGAACGAGCAACTAGCTTCAAATTTCTGACTAACTGACCAACACCTTGATAATTCAAAAGTGCCTGTAAATGGTTTAATTGAAATAAATGCTTTGACTTTTGACTTTTGACTTTCTCGCAAGTTTGTATGAACGTCCTTCATTTTTTGCGCTACAAACTTGAAATTCGGCAGAGAGGTAGGTAATAAGTTGTAGTCGTCCGCTAAGAACGGATTTTGCGACAGGGCCGGATTAAGGAGGTGTAATGGCTTTCGCAAGTTTAAATGAAAATCCTTAATTTTTTGCGCTACGAACTTGAAATTCGGCAGAGAGGTAGTTAATAAGCAGTAGTCGTCCGCTAAGAACGGATTTTGTGACAGGGCCGGATTAAATAGGTCTAATCTGCTTCTTAAGTTTGTATGAAAGTTTTGATTCATTTTTGAACTACCGAGCTGAAAGAAGAATGTTCATTTTTGACCTGACTATGTATAGAAATGTAATAAATCTTAAAATTTAGCTAATTTTATTCTATATTAATTACGCTTATCACAATGTTAAAAGAAACGCAGGAAAAAAAGATTTTAAAGTTTATTTATGCTTATTCTACGTCAAAGGTAAACGTATTACCATGTTTCGAACGCACCTCAACTACTCTTTTTACGACGTTCCATTTTACACATTGCAACTTTAACTTTATTCAACTTTGTTTCTGAGTTTTATTCATTATTTTACGTTTTATTTAATCAGTAAGTATTTATTATTATGTTATTTTTTATTACATACACCTTTATTACATATTCATTACAAATATCATTATAATTAAATAAATTAATCATGCAGTATGCTAGATTGAATTCGCACGACTGAAACGGATTTTTTTGACATTTGACATGTTTATATTATGAAAACTCATCTTTTAGATTATATTGTCAAGAAAATGATGTGATTATGTTGGATAGGGGTTTCCAAGATTCTATATGAATGCTAGAACGTTATTGTTGTTGTTGAAACAGCAGTTAATGCTCGACACTCTATTTATAGTGGAATTATTGAGAGCCTAAGCAGTGACTTAGAGGCAGCTAATTTCAAGGAATACGCAAAGTAAAAAAGTTGTTTTAGACTATAGATAGGTAGGTAAGTATTCCTATTGTAAACCAAAAAAAAACTTTCAAGCGTTAATAATTAGTTCTAGCACATTTATTTCTTTACTACTTTTTTGGTAACGGCAAAACCTAACCTAAAAAGTAGTATTTGTATTTTTTTGGATTTCGTGGCGTTTATATCGTAAAAATGACTATCTGACATTATTTTCTAAACTTACAGGTAGTCTATCTACTATACTTTATTACTATACATACACTTTTGTTATCAGGTTTTTAAATGTATGGGAAGTGGGCATTGTTCTTTAGCAAGACTAGAGTTTATGAGCAGGAGACATTTGCCAAGAAAGAATTTCGTGACAGCCTGAACTTGCTCTCGCAAGTTTATATATACAAATCCTTTGCTTTTTGTACCTGTTGTAAGGGAGAGATAGAATATAGTTAAGTCATGTCACGTAGAAACAGATTTTACAACAGGTTTCAAGGGAATATAACCTAACTCTATGTGTTCAACAAACACTTGTTGATGACTTATAATACTTACAACAAATAGAAAATACAACTTAATGAAATTCAAACGAATCAAGGTTTTGATATTTTTTAGTTATTAGATTCATAAAGTTATAGCTCAAATATTTCATTGTATTTTCCCCCTGGGTACTACTGTGACGCTTTTTTGTGGTTAAGTATCTTATAGTACGTAGAACCTGGTATTCACATATCACCATATTAATTACCAAATTCCAGACAATATTTTATACATCTTTGTTGTAGCCATACTTCTCGACAAGCATGGTGATTATTTCTTACGTCAGTTTACGGTTATTATTAAATTTCCCAGCCCCACATTGACCATCGTTTTCTGTAAAACTATAGATTTAATTTTAGAAAGCTCCCATTTAAAATCTATGCTATCCATCCCCTCTACAAACAGTTTCGAGTAGACTTAAGAGTCGGATAAGTTTTCTACGCAGCGCACAGGCACAGTAAAGATATCTTTACTGTGGCACAGGGGGAACACCCAAATATTCCGAAATATTTTATTCCGAATTTCGATATTCCGATTTTCAAAAGTCCGAATTTCATAATACCTAAAAATTATAATCTCTATTATTTAAAATCACGAAAGTTATTTTACCGAATGTCGTAAATCCGATTTGTTTGGTTTCCGATTTTCATATGTTCGAAGACTCAAATGCTCGATGAGTTCTCGGTCCGAAAAACGAAATTCCGAATTTCAAAGTTCCGAATAAACTGTTAAAATTAGGATTCTGATTCAATTCAGCTACGCATATATATTCAAAATGGTGTCCCCTTGTTTCGCAGACAGACATTTCATAGAATTTCGTTTCCCAGAAAATGTTTCATATAATATTTGGTTCTTGTATTAATATTTCGACTATTATTGTTTCAAAGACTATTTACTTGAATTAAACATATTTCACAGAAACACAATTCAAAGAATTTTTAATCACTTTTTTTTGTTTAACGAACTTATCAAACAGTAGAATTACTTTTTAACGAATATTGTTTATTCGGTGTATTTTTCTATGGAATTTATTTCAACAAAAATATATAGGTATAAAAAGAAAGACAATAACAAAAATAATCTTAAAAAGTCAATATGTTGTGCCACAAAAGTTAATGACAGAAACGAATTGCTGTGAAACCGACTCCACGTAGTCTTGTCTGCCCTACCCCTAGAGTGTAATTTAAATTCGCGTAGGCGCGGAGGGGCGAGGCGGCCAGCGAGCTGAGGAGCAGGTGGATTTAACGCCCGCCGCCGCGGCTGAGGCTGGCCGGCAAAGCCGGCCAGTAAGCCGAAGCTGCGGTGGTGAGCGTGAATACCATCTGCGACGATAAGCTCGCGTGGTACCGCCGGAGCCCCGCAACGCCGTAGCCGTGACAGAAACCATGCCTGCATGTTGCATGTTCGCTTGCATGCTCGCTTGCATGATGCATGCTTGCTTGCATGCTGCATGCTTGCTTGCACGATAAACGATTGCACGATAACGATAAAGATAATCGGAATTTTAATAATCGGAATTCGTATTTTTGATGTTCGGAATTTTCATTAAGTCGGACTTTTTCTTATTCGATCTTTTGAAACTCGGTATTTTGAGAATAGTAATTATAAACGTTCGGAATTTTGAAATTTTAGTATTATAAAAATAGGATGAATGATAAATCGAAGTTGCCATATTAGGAATTTTGAACTATTCGGAATTATGAAAATCGGTATTTTGAAATTCGTATTTCTGACTTTCGGAATAAAGTTTTTCGTATTTATGTAGTGTACCCGGCACAGGTCATCCAGCACCAACCACGTACGGTCAGACGAAAGTTGTGGGAACATCACCCACCGCCACTGAACTCCTTTCAACCCAGGAACACTTGACACTCGGAAGTGATTTGCAGTGGCCTAAATGGAAAGCGCTCAATAGAGTGTGCTCCCAAGAAAGCCGCTGCAAACGCCACCTAACAAAATGGGAGATTATAGATCCCACTGATACCCAGTGTGAGCGCGGTGCTCCTGACCAGACAATGGCCCTCTTACTACAGTGCATAAAGTGACCCGTCACCTGCACCTTAGAGGACATTAAAAACGCCACTAATGCTGCGATTAATGCAGCTCCTACTGGGCCTGTCTGGGCCCAAGCAGTCTAACCACGGATATGAGTCTCACACAAAAAAAAAGAACACAACCATCGATTCGAAACGTAGAAGACCAATATCATAATCACAAATGTCATCTCTTTCAATATATAATGAATTGAAATAAACTGCGGCCTGAAAATAAAACTATAAATGTAGTGTATAGGTAGGTTGTAGGTTTTACGAAAATAACAACATCTATTTTTTTACAAATTGGTGCCTTAAAATAGGCATTTTCTGTTGACTGAAATTTAATATAAAAATAGTTTGATCCGAGGTGACACGCTGAAGCCAGTCGGGGGTTGCGGAAGTATCTCCAGTTCCCGCGACCCCCGACGTAGGTGTGAGATGGAACACCGGGGTGGTTTTTAGTCAGTAAAAGTGTGACAGACCCCTCCGCCCGCCCCAGGACGGAGGGGACATCCATGAGGATTTTCCGTCACGGAACAAAAAAAAATAGGTAGCCTATTTAACCGTTATAGTTACAGGAAAACGTTCCTAGGACACCATCCATCAACTTTTTGGGATATTAAGGTTTAAGAACTTTATTTCTCAAAAAGAATTACATTCACTTAATGAGAAAAAACTTATCTAATTTTTTTACATTTGGCGATGCAACGGCTACACAAATAAAAATAAGTTAGGTAGATACAGCGCTCGAAGATAATTTATAGACTTTTATTTTTCAAAATTAACGTCTAGTTATAGTTTTCGAAAGTGTACATGGATTTTTGATCTTTCACATTTTGAGACAAACCGAAATAAAGCTGTGCTCCTTCATAAAGACTATTTTATGTCTGCGTCATTTGTTCTAGGCGCCTGCACCACAATATGTTTTGCTTGTCTCGTTCCTATATCTGTTGTGTATTTGTGATTGTTTTGTAAAAGTTATTTGTGTGTGAATGATTTTATTTAAAAGTTCTTGCCGAAGTAAACAAGTATTATATCTATAGATCTGTGAAATATTCACAAGCTCTGTTTCGTTGTGTAGTGTAGGTGTTTTATAGTTATATTTAACGAGAACTTTAGTCATTTTGTTATGAGCTGTGTGCAAGATTTGTAGGTTGGATTTTTATGTACAGCCATACACTTTTATTAGGAGGACTTCTTCTACAAATCAATTCAAATGAGTTTTCACCGTGGAGTTATAGATCATATAATAAACTTGTGGTGGAAGACAACGAACAATGCCACGCAGTACACCTGTTAAGGCAGAGAGTTCATTTTTTATTTTCGCGATATGTGGCTTCCGCGACAAGTCGCTATGCTATCCAGAATAAGACGGAGATATTTTTCTGCTTTAGATTTTTCCAGAACTTGACAATTTAAATTAAGATTATGTTGTGTTTCTATTTTTTTTTGTTTTAGCAGAAAATAAAGCATTAACAGCAAAAAATACCATGTTCTTTGTTTTATTAGTATTCACTGTTAATTGATTGCACTGGAACCAATCAAATAACCTGTTAATCTGTTAAAGTCATTTTGTGCCTGCTTCATGAGAGTATCGACTTTGTTACCAAAGTAAAATATACTTGTATCGTCAGCATAGAGTGATACATCCCCTAGCAATCCTATATCTGTAACATTATTTAATATGTATATTAGAAAAAGTAAGGGGCCCAAGATAGGGCCTTGGGAACTCCGCACGTAATCAGTTGAGGTTTACTTTGACAGTCATCGATTTTTACCACTTGCTATCTTTCCATCAGGTATGATTTAAATATTTTGTATGCTGTTCCATCAACGCCAATGGCTTTCAGTTTTTATAGAAGCAGTTCATGACTGACCGTGTCGAAAGCTTTCTTTAGATCAACAAACAAACCTGATGACACTTGTTTACGGTCTATGCTTGTTTAAATTTTGGTACCGAGATCAACTGTAGTTGATAAGGTGTTTGATTTTGGTCGGAAACCATACTGTGTATCGGTTAGGAAATTTATAGAGTCTAAGTACTTATTTAGTTGAATATATAGAATTTTTCTAAGTTTTTTGAAACAAATGGCAGTACAGAAATGGGACGATAATTTTCAACATTTGATTTACTGCCTCCTTTGTGTATTGGTGTAACTTTCGCAATGTTTAGGCTATTAGGGAAAATTCCCTCAATTAGACAAGAATTTTTGCACTTGCTCAAACTGTCCTTATTAGTTTTATCTGAAGAGTATTTTCCTAATCTTACAGTTTTTATGGGTCCAAGACAATCATCAGAAAGAGTATTTATTACTTTTGTTACCTCGTTTATGTCGTAATCACGTCTTCCATCTGTGTTGGATGTGTGGAGCTCGGGTATACCAACAATCACAATGTTTTTTTCTCTTATTCGCCGTTCTTGAATTTCGGTTACAATGGTTTCATACACAGAAGTGGATGGTGTTGTGTCATCGCTATAACTCACAGCAGTTTTTAGTTGTTGTATCTCCGTCTCCAATAATTTTATTTTATTATAATTCTCACTATTCGAATTCTTTAAGGAAGCAATCATATTCTGAACTGCATTCACAGATTTTGGAAATCGAGCACTTCAACCTACTGTCTTCCCAACAGTTTGGGTTTCGCAAAAATAAATCTACTTGTGACGCTGTCCATGTATTAATTAACAATATAGTAGAAAACCTAAACAGCAGTAGGAAGGTTCTAACGATATTTATGGATCTTGCGAAAGCATTTGATACCGTTCCAGTTTCTACTCTTTTACTTAAACTAGAATGTTTGGGTGTCAGGGGGTCTCCACTTGATTTTTTTAAGAGCTACCTTACGAATCGCACACAATTTGTCACTATTAATCATTTCAAAAGCGGTGAACTACCCATTCAGTATGGCGTACCTCAGGGCAGCATTTTAGGGCCCACACTCTTCCTTGTATTCATTAACGACCTTTGCAATCTCAAAATTCCAAATGCCACAGTAGTTTCATTTGCAGACGATACTGCTATCACGTTCTCCGCAAAATCATGGTCAGAACTTCAAGTAACTGCACAAGAGGGCTTTAATTCTGCCATGAAATGGCTTTCCTCCCACTCTTTGACTCTCAACGCCAGCAAAACTAACTTCATAAATTTTACAATTACCAAATCTTCTCAACCAAAAACCTCAATTTCAATCAAAGCTCATTCTTGTCCCATACACTCTCAACTTAATTGTCAGTGTCCTTCTTTAACCTCAGTAAAACAAATTAAATATCTTGGCATAATTCTGGACAAAAACCTTAATTTTACGTCACATATTAACTCACTTTCCGGACGCATACGTAAGTTGATATTTATTTTTAAAACCCTGCGACACGTAGCCAATCCTTTAATTATTCGTAACGTATACTTTGCGCTGTGTCAACCAATTTTAACCTATTGTATTTCTTGCTGGGGAGGTGCAGCAAAGACCTTTCTTAAACCTCTGGAGATCGCACACAGAGCTATTCTGAAGGTGGCTACGTTTAGGCAGATTTTATTTCCAACTTCCGAACTTTATAAGTCATGTAACGTACTTAATGTAAGGCAACTATTTATTCTACATATAATTCTACTACAACACCAAAAAACTCCATACCAAGAAATCGCCAAACGCCGCAAAGACTTAATCTGCCCAATTCCACCCGCTCGCACAGCTTTCATAAAAAAATTCGCTCTCTATCTTGGCCCCTCACTATACAACAAAATTAACAAAAAACAACCTATTTACGGCTCAACATACTTCATTTGCAAAAAGACTGTACGTTCATATTTACAAAATCTAAACTACGAAGAAACTGAAGAATTCCTTAAGAAGTGACCATGTAACACACACATTCATCACACACTACATAAACATAACACACACCACACTAATTACATAAACACATTCACTTACTACACAAACTTCAACAATACTCATTTCTAATTTAATTTTGTTTTCTTGTTTTATAATATTTTTTTTTTTTTTATTGTATTTGTATATTTTGATGATACCCAGAGTATTTCAACCTATCACGTGCTGTAAGTCATCCATTACGGCAGGGGACCGGAACCGTTTCTTCTTAACACAGGTTACTTCGTAACCTATCTAGAAGAACGGTACTTTACCCACTAACTAGATTTTAAAAACATGCCTGTGGCCTGTGCTATATCCACTTTGTCATAAATCTGGTCTAAGTTGAACAATAAATCATTATTATTATTATTATTATTATTAAATGGCATTCCTATCGATCCTATTTCATGTAGGGATCAAAAGACTAGGGGACTATTTAAGTTATCAGTGCTAGAAATGGACAGAAATCGCCAAAACCTTTTCCTATACATTTCGGTAAGAGAGTGAAAATTCTACATTGGCCATACTTTTGCTCTTACTGTTCCGTCTCGACTGGACCGCTTTGGTAGTGGTGAGGTATGATAGGACGTAACGCCTGACGCCTGTCCCATGATCTATACTGTTAAAACTTGTATTGAAAAAAAGAGAACCGCTTCGCGCGCGAACTTCAAAAAAATACTAAAAAGTGATAAATACTTTAGCACAGAACACACATGACTTTAGTTTCAGATGTCGGTGGCCTTGTTCTGTTTGTTGTTTTGTATTGCCACCGACTTCTGAAACTAAAGTCATGTGTGTTCTGTGTTTTAGTGCCTCCTTATCACCCAAATCCATTAAGGAACGGCAACACAGTTAAAACAGAGATTGAAAATCCTCCAAAGATGGAAAGATGAAAGAAACCAAAACGTCTTCTCGCATTTTTTGTTTTTTTTTCAAAAAGCACCAAATCAATTTCGATTTGTTGTATACTAAAACCTTCTCCAAAATGTAACCAACACTTTTCTGAAAACTGCATCAAGCGGAAGATAATCGCGGACAAACATATATACATACATACAAACATACGGGTCGAACTGAGAACCTCCTTTTTTTTTAAGTCGGTTAAAAAGTAAACGTACAAACTTCATTTGAAGAATCTCTGACAAAATATCTGAAGACTGTAAAGCAAAGAGTACAGTATATATAGGGAGGGGCAAAGATTTTTTTGGAAACGGCTCGCCACAAATTCATGTATGCAGGGGGTTTCGGGGGCGATAAATCGATCTAGCTATGTTTTGTTTGTTGATTGTCGGTCGCCCAGGGACTTACTTAAATTGAGAAAGGCTTACGAATATTTAAAAAATGATAATGATATAAATTGTTTCCTAATTGTGCAAGAGGCTCCAAAAAATATGATTTTAAAACGTTAATAAATAACTGTTTACTTCTCTAAAATACTGTTAATTCCATCATTCAGCCACCTCACGAAGTAGCGTAATGATTGTAACTTCAGAAGATAAATCCGGAGATGGGCAAATGCCCGGGCATTATTGGCAAATTGGGAAAATTGTCTATGATCCCGTTTTGATAGATAGGCGTGCCCAAAAAGGCTCAAATGGGATCAGGCGGGTTACGCCAGCGTCATGGACAATGACCGCTGAGCAAAGGTTTCCATGCAATGGGTGCCTGAAATTGATCTGCGTCACAGAACCCAGCCCGGGAGGTAGCGAAATGGCCTAGGGCCTAGACACGCATTGCGAGGGCTGCCCAAAATGCCGGGCATTTACCATTTTTCCCTGCCGGGCAGAAACACATTGCCCATCTCTATCGTAACTGATCTGTAATATTGTAACATTTGTCTCCTTTGAAAACAATCCCACGGTAAACTGTGGAAGAAAACAGACAAAATAATAAACATTGCTCATCACAAAGCATATTACTACCGGTCGGTACTCTAGTAGGGAATATTCATGCATTAACATAATATATCCGGTAGTATTTTTCTACGTGATGCTTTAACATAATTACATCGTTACAATTTTATTATCGTAGATTATAGTTGAAATTTCAAACACGTAGGTACTGACACTATATCCTATAGCGCAGGTTTTTTGTTTTTGTGGCTACAGCCGTCATCGTTGATATTTAAACTATAATAATAATTCTCCTAATCCATTTTGGCTCACGGGCGGGCCGCGGGCGCTCAATCTAAACGGAGACTAACCAAGTACGCAAGAGATATTGTAGAGCACAAGTAGTGCGCACGTGTGCCCTCACTCTCATAGTGCGATGAGGATGAGACGGCAATCCGACTCGACCGGGCATCTGATGATCTGAGATCTCAACTGAGATCTTGCGCAGGACGACGACCAACCGACGGCTTAATGTGCTTTCCGAGGCACGGGGGTGTCACATCACTGACTTTCAAACTCCGGGTTGCTACTAAGAAATTCTAAATGGTAAAACCTAACTAATGACATTTTGCCAATAACAATTTAATCGTTTTAGGTTCCGTACCTCAGAAAACGCGGAACCCTAATCACTGTCTGTCTGTCCGTCTGACAAGACCCTTTATCTCGGGAACGCGTGGAGGTAACGTGTTGAAATAATACCATTTACTCTAATCTACAGTCCCTTGAAGCTGTAAAAAAATCAAACTTCTAAGTTAACGTAAAAAAAAGAAACGACCGTTTAGGTATACTAGCGGTTTAGGAATCAAAATTTATAGGGTATCGGTGACCTAGAACTATACAATTTGGCAAGTATTATCGTCGTATACTACAAGTAGGTACAGGGAAAGGTCTGAAAACTATACATTATTAATTAAATCATAAAAAATATAGTCTTCATTTAAAGTACGTAATCAATCATCGAGGTATACGCGGTACCAAATCCCGGAATTTGAACGGAACCCTCGGTGAGCGAGTCCGACTCGCACTTGTCGGGTTTTTTTTTATTTACTTGAGCGGAGCCGCTGGCACAGCTAGTAATTAGGTATAAACTTCTTCCTGTTTTCCTGTTTGATGTTTTAGAACATTTGCGGTTAAGTCGAAAGTTTTGTTAGAGTCTAAGATCTCTAATAACATAACAAGGCAATTGCTACTTTAGACATACTAGAAAATACAAAAATTTTTAACGACGAAATTTGGGAAAAAAAAAATCTTGGTTTTTCTCGAGTCCTTTGCATTTTTGGCTGGGGTGCAAATTTTTTGCAAAGAACGGGGTCACAGTATTACGTCCTGGAAGAAATTCCTACATCGAAATACAAGCTACCTTATATTATATTAGTTTAACAAAGAAGTCGACGAAAATGAGAGTGAAATAAATTATCTATGTGAAATAAATAACTAGATCAATCAGAAAAGAATTAATTATTTTCAAAAGCAGAACAGATTTAAATGAAACATAACTAATAACCACCACCAGGCTCCCAATCAAGAAAACTGCATCGCATTCGGATTTTTTATAGCTTTGATGGTACCGATGCTACCTGCCACAGGAATACGCCCACAAAATACGCGGAACGTGACGGAGCCGTCAAACTTATTACACCCCTCTTCATACGATGAGGGTTAAAAAACAACCCTTATGCTGCGACTTTGTCTGTCCATCCGTTCGTCTGTCTGTTACAGTTGCTAAAGCTATGGATTTGGAATCTGGAATAATAAACCTTGTCCACGGCGACGGCACAGTATAAGTATGGCGACTGTATACGCCGGCGACTTTGAGCGACCAGAGAATCGTATGCGCTGCGTTCAAAACTCTCAAAGTTTAGTCGAAAAAATTAAATAAAAGATAGTATTCCTTAACTTAAAAAAAAAGGCGTATACTAAAAGATAGATGTAAGTAAGATAGTGAAAGTTTCGTTTAAATATACCTGGATAGATTTTGTGTGATTATCAATTTTTGTCCGCGTCAGACACAACTTCACGAGTTAATGAAACTATTTAATATGAACTTAATCAAAAATATTCACATACTAAATGATTATGAGAATGTTCTAGTTTAACATATATTTATTTTTTTTGAAATCATTTACATTACACATTTTGATGTGATTGTCAGTTTAAAATCTGTAAAAGTCGCTTGTTAGCGCCTTAAACAAGTGGAAGCATTGAAAAATATTGCTATGTTTATTGTAACAGGAGTCGAAATAATATGGGTTGTTAAACTAACGTGATTGTTATAAGTCAAGTAACTATCATATTATTATGAAAGGACTTCATTTGCACATCAAAAAACATATATTTATTTTTAAATACAAAGATTTTGATTTGTGACGAGAAATTACTGTATAAATTAAATCTACCATTTCCTGAAGTTGCCGAAGGGAAAAATCAGAAATACAGTAAAAGAAGATTTACAAGGAGATAGACATGTTTCCAGAAACCCGCCATAACCATTTAGGTATTGACAATCTTAGATAATTATGCGGTCCCAAAACCAAACAATAAAAAATTCCTTTTTAAAATGGATAAATATTTTTCCATAGAAGGCAATTAAAAATATGGAGCTCTTGGTGCCCGAATTCAAATCGTAATTTGCCGACGTTTTTTTACATTTTTAAATCCAACTAACACAACATGATTGATACTTCGGGCTTGCTAGACGCAGGTGACGTCATTATCTTTTTGATTTCCAAAAAGGGTAAAAAGTACTAAATGATAAACAATCACAATACAGACGTCACCTTACATATTACAGTACATAGTATCTTACCATAGATTGTTAAGACCTCACAGACAAAGACATCGTGCGCCGCGGGCTCGATCGCACAAAAAGTCTGTCGTCTGCTAAAAGAGCCTTACCGGTATAAACCTCGAGTTGTCCAGGCGTACCTACCTAGATATATTTTCTGCGAAAGGACACCATAACACAAAGCCCCGTAACTCACATAATTTAAGTATTAATTTTTAATACCTTTAATACCATACGTTATCCATACATCAGCTGCATAACTCATAAATTCTCTAACGCAGTGACAGTGAAACTATACGTATAAGTAGTTACCTTGCACCATGCGACCACCACTCTATATATTGGCGGTCATAACAAACTTGTTTCACATTCTGTGTAATACACTGAGAGGTGGGACTCGTGTCGGCGACGTGCGCATTCGCTATATTGTTGTTCTCAGTCAAAGTTTATACTTATCTGCTTTCCGAGCGTGACCGGTGCACCGTCCGTCAGACATCACACTAGACTCGCCGAGTCGTCCGTCTCAGTATTCGTCAGTCAGTCAGGACGTAACAATGGTCGCTCTCCGTGTAGTTGTGTGCTTCGGCGTGCTCGCGGCCTCAGCTGTCGCCGTCTCCGTGCAGCAATGTTCAGGTAGGTAACACCTAGTTTGCTTTTACATAAGCCCGTTAGAACACGACCCGCTTTCGTCTCGTTTTGCGTTCACAGAAAACATTCTTAGTACTTACCTATGTATTGTCTCAATTTGTTGAGATAGCTGTTAAGATATAGCTTAATAAAACACGTTAAGTGTAAATAATGTCTGTTACTGTCAAACAATATTTTTTCTTTAATATATACATTCGGCAAATATTTAACATCAATGCATTTAAGCCAATCAGTACTAGAGTATAAAACCGACATGCATACCTACCTACTTTAAAAACTTAATAAGATGAAGACAATGCGAAATGTCGTGTGTGTACGGTACGGGCTTTGCGAGTTCAAGATTAAACATTATTGGCATTCAATGCAATGTCTTAGCTAGTTAAGTATACCATGTAATTACTCCATATTTTACAATCACCTAATAATTTCAACAATACTAAGATACTAGAACAAAGTCTAGCGGGATTAGTTAACTCAATGTTGGTTCAACAATATATCCAACATAAGTTGGTACCTAGGTACTACTACTACCTACGAGTTCATAACATAAACTTGATCTATGACCTATATTTGTACTGTTCCCCAATTAAGTAGAGTCCGTTAACTATTGTGTTAATCTTGCGTGATCTTGTGTTGACTATAGACGGGTGTGAAAATAAACTTAAGATTAGCCGGATCTAAGACGTTTATTTTCGAGGAGAAACAAATGGCTATTTACGATCTACAATTAATTTAATGTTCATATTGATTACGATACTTACATTATTTCGTCTTTAGCCGGCTAAACTGGCACATTAGCTTAAACGCAATGGCTAATAAGGGTTGCGTCAGTAACATAATATGTAGTATATGTTTCGGCACAATAATCAATTGCTAACAAAACAGTAGTTGCTATACCACCACCAATAGGGTTAAAACCTCAACTCAGAGCAGTCAGACTCGCGTTTCGAACCAGGAAAACATAATCACCTCGTAATTTTTAACCGACTTCAAAAAAAAAGAAAAGGTTCTCAGTTTGTTCGACCCGTATGTTTGGATGTATGTATGTTTGTCCGCGATTACCTCCCGTTTAGCTGACCCGATTTTGATGCGGTTTTCAGAAAAGTGTTTGTTACATTCTGGAGAAGGTTTACGTATACAACAAACAGAATTTTTTAACCAACTTAAAAAAAAGGAGGTTCTCAGTTCGACCCGTATGTTTGTATGTATTTATGTTTGTCCGCGATTATCTCCCGTTTAGCTGAACCGATTTTGATGCGGTTTTCAGAAAAGTGTTTGTTACATTCTGGAGAAGGTTTTAGTATACAACGAACAGAATTTTATTCATCGCTTTTTGAAAAAAAAACAACAAAAACCGAGAAGACGTTTTCGTTCCTTCATCTTTCCATCTTTGGAGGACTTTCAATCTCTGTTTTAACTGTGTTGCCGTTCCTTAATGGATTTGGGTGATAAGGAGGCACTAAAAAGTGGAAAATAAAAACCTTTTTTTGAAAAAAGAGAACCGCCTTCAATGAAAACTAAAAAGTCATAAATAACTTTACACGCACAGAACAATCCGGGTCGGGTCGCTAGTTACAACTTCCGAAACTAAAGTCATGTGGACTTTAGTTTCGACAACACATCGAATTCAATTTAAGTCTTTCACTAGCAATACAACAACCACAACAATGACAACAACAATAACGATGATGACAATACACACACCCTACGACACTCCATACAAACGAAACGATTTAATTACCCTACTACCAAAATAACAGACTGTACAAATGCGTGCTCGTGTGTGCGTGTCTACGCGCCGCTTGAACTAAAAGTTGTCATTCCAACACGATCCCATTGTCATTTTGCTAAAAGTTCGTAATCTGCTAAATCCATAATGGTCGATCATTGGTCGGTCAATCGGTCAAAGAATCCAAAAACATCGCCAAAACTGTCCAAGTACTTACTTTTATTAGGTATGTAGCTTCTAGGTAGGTAGGTAATAAAATATACCATTTTATTACATAAGCAAGCATCAACCACTATTTACAGTGTAAATATGTAAATTGATGTCACATTGACTAAGATTTATTTTACTAAGTTATAACTTTTTGCACGTGTTAGGTTGTAGTAGGTAGTACCAACTTATGTAATACTAATTTACAGGATTTTACAGGAAATCAATTGTACATTACTTACAAACCAATACAAAATAGGTATAATTTGGCGATCGCAGACCTGTAGGACATAGGTATCAGTATTTTCGCATATATTTTATCTGAACTTCATCATCATCATCATTTCAGCCGAAATATGTCCACACTTGGGGATTTGCCATAATCGCCACGCTTGGCAGGCGGATTGGCGATCGCAGTATGGTTGTTACAAAGGCACAGAGAACGCTGCTGCCCATTATCTGGTAAGTCCCTTAGTCGCCTCTTACGACACCCACGGGAAGATATGGGATGGTGCTATTCTTTACGTCCGGCACCATACGGATTCATGACATCGCGTACCTATAAATGTTCCTAAGCCATGCAGCGTTGAACAATACGTAGCTAGCTACTTGGTTTGTTGATACGCGTAGCTCAAACCATGCAGTGTGTGGTTTGCTGGACTAAGTGCTGGGTAATTTGGTTATTTAGGTGTTGCATCTTGTTGACAATGCGTGCTTAAAGCTGGCAGTACCTACTGCTCCGGTTCTAAAATCTTTGACCGGTACCAGTACTCCTGATATTGTCCGGTACTTCGCGAATAGTCTGAGACCAGCAAGCTTTTCGGTTTTTTCGTACTTGTTCAATTATTTACGTAATAATAGTACCATTAATAATATAAAACCGTGCTCCTAAGTCTTAGCAATATAATTATGTTGTCATGTTATTACTGGCAACACATGAACACACATTTTTATATGACACTGCGATAATTTTGATTTGACGTTAACCTTTTTCTCAAAGTTGGGCTTACCTAACTGGACTGTTTGTCCCAGGTACACATAATAAATTGTCAACAACATCGGCCGGCGACCTTGAGCGACCAGAGAATCGTATGCGCTGCGTCCAAAACTCTCAGTTTAGTCGCAAATATTAAATAAAAGATAGTATTCTTTATCTTAAAAAAAAAGCGTAATCTAAAAGATAGATAATAAAATTATCTGTAAGATAGTTAAAGTTTCGTTTAAATATTCCTGGTAGATTTTGTGTGATTATCAATGTTTTGTCCGCGTCAGACACAACTTCACGATTTAATTAAACTATTTAATATGAACTTAATCAAAAATATTCACATACTAAATGATTAAGAGAATATTCTAGTTTAACATATATTTTTTTCAAATCATTTACACTACACATTTTGACGTGATTGCCAGTTTAAAATCTGCAAAAGAGTGGGTACGATAAACATGATTTTTGTCTTCTTCATATTCATCTGAAGGCCCACTCCTGCCTTCACGTATTCGGAGACTCTACTGAAGTCTTCCAGGGTCACAACCCTGACCATAGTCATGGTTGCGACCCTAACCGCCAATATAATAATACTAGCTGTTGCCCGCGACTTCGTCCGCGCGGATGTGAAAATAATATGAAGTTTAATGATGTTGAACGCAAACTATTTTTATATTTCGGTCGACAGAAAATGCCTATTTTAAGGCACCAATTTGTAAATAGATGTTGTTATTTTACATATATAAACTTGCGAAAGCAAGTCCAGGCTGTCACCAAATTATTTCTTAGCAAATATCTCCTACTCATAAACTCTAGACTTGCTAAATTTCAGGTTGGTAGTTCAAAAAAGAATCAAAACTTTCATACAAAGAGAGCCATTAGACCTGTTTAATTCAGCCCTGTCATAAAAATCGTTCTCAGCGGACGTCTACGAACTATTAACTACCTCCCTGCTAAATTTCAAGTTTGTAGCACAACAATGAAGGACTTTCGTACAAACTTGCAAGAGCCATTAGACCTCCTTAATCCGGCCCTGTCCCAAGTCTGTTCTGAGCGGACGTCTATTAACTATAAATTACCTACCTAGCAAATTGCAAGCTTGTAGCGCAAAAAATCAAGGATTTTCATACAAACTTGCGAGAGCCATTAGACCTCCTTAATGGGGCCCTTTCGCAAAATACGTTGTTAACGGACGGCTACTAAATTTTAACTATCTCCCTGCCAAATATCAAGTCTATAGCACAACAAACTTGCAAGACCCATTAGACCTCCTAAATCCGGCCCTGTTCCAAGTCTGTTCTTAGCGGACGTCTATTAACTAAAAATTACCTCCCTAGCAAATTGCAAGCTTGTAGCACAAAAATCAAGGACTTTCATACAAACTTGCGAGAGCTATTAGACCTCCTTTATCCGGCCCTGTCACAAAATCCGTTGTTAGCGGTCGTCTACTAAATATTAACTATCTCCCTGCCAAATATCAAGTCCATAGCACAACAATGAAGGACTTTCATACAAACTTGCAAGAGCCATTAGACCTCCTTAATCCGGCCCTGTCCCAAGTCTGTTCTGAGCTTACGTCTATTAACTATAAATTACCTACCAAGCAAATTGCAAGCTTTTAGCGCAAAAAATCAAGGATTTTCATTCAAACTTGCGAGAGCCATTAGACCTCCTTAATGGGGCCCTTTCGCATAATACGTTGTTAACGGACGGCTACTAAATATTAACTATCTCCCTGCCAAATATCAAGTCTATAGCAGAACAAACTTGCAAGACCCATTAGACCTCCTAAATCCGGCCCTGTTCCAAGTCTGTTCTTAGCGGACGTCTGTTAACTAAAAATGACCTCCCTACAAAATTGCAAGTTTGTAGCACAAAAAATCAATGAATTTCAAACAAAGTTGCGAGACCCATTAGACTTCCTTAATCCGGCCCTGTCGTAAATTACGTTCTTAGTGGACGTCTACTACTTATTAGCAACGTTTCTGCTGAATTTCAAGTTCGTAGCGCAAAAATTAAGGACTTTCATACAAACTTGCAAGTGTGTGAATGACCTTTCGCTTTTATATACGAGATATCAGCCAATATAATATATCGGCGGCCAATCGAATATGATAGGACATAGGGTTTAGAACTTTCGATTTTAAACATAGTACTCAGTCAGCATGAACAAATAGTCAGCTGTGTGTCAAAATAACAATTTTTGTACATTTTCTTTACATCATTAGAATTCGATGAAGGAGAGGAGATGACCAACACACATGGCGTTGCCAGCTCGCCCGAGCGAATATGAGATTATTACTCAGATTTGCAGTTCAGTAGGGAAGTTTCTTACCATAACCGGGAGTACCGGGAATCCATATGCTGGATAATGAACTGACTGCACCTCGTCAGTACCAGAAGTTCCCTATGCAAGCCCTACGCGATTGCTTGTTTACAGAGAGACTCACTCATTAGGTGACAAGGTAGGTCTTAAGCAGCATGGCACTAAGCATCAGTGTGGCTATTGCAGGAGTAAAACCATGCGTTTGTAGCGTAGCTCTAAGCACCTAGCGAACCACCTACCTGTGTGACCTTCAACCGGCGGTAGTTTTATTGTTGCTGCTGTCAGCACTTGTTAAACAGCATTTATTTACGTGGCAAAAGATATTGACAAACCAAATATTTTTTGAGATACCCACCCGAACAGAACACTACCACTATATTATAGTTAAACCCCGTTCTTAGTTAAAACGCGTTTTCTCTAGTTAAAACTACTAACAACCTCAGTTACGACTAGAATTAACTGATGTTCAAAAATTAATATCAGTGAAAACTAGTTCTAACTAGGGAAAACGCGTTTTATCGAAATGATTCAGTTAAAACAGTTTCAACCAAGGTCAAAGTTCATCGTGCAGTGTTCTGATTGGTCGAGTAACTTTGAACCTTAGTTAAAACTAGTTCTAATCAAACTTGTTAGGAATCGAAAATACGGACATTGTTTATTTGGACTTTGTTCCGTTTGTTGTTTTGTAAGTATTGCCACCGACTTCCGAAACTAAAGTCATGAATATAAGTGTGTTGTGAGCTAAAGATATTTTTCATTTTTAAGTTTTTGAAGGCGGTTGTCTTTTTTGTTCTTTTCTATTACTTGAAATTAATAGTGTCGTCAAAGCGTTATTGTTATACCTATTATGTTAATGTTCCTTAACAGTGGTCCTTAAAGTAAACTTATTATTTTTGTTTATTATTAACCAAACATTATAAATAAATATTTTAATAAACAATATCCATATTTTGATTTCCCAACAAGTTTGATTAAAACTAGTTTTAACTAAGGTTCAAAGTTACTCGACCAATCAGAACAATGCACGGTGATCTTTGACCTCGGTTGAAACAGTTTTAACTGAATCATTTAGACAAAACGCGTTTTCCCTAGTTAGAACTAGTTTTTACTGATATTCATTTTTGAACAGCAGTTAATTCTAGTTTTGTTACTTAGTAAAAACTAGTTTTAACTAGAGAAAACGCGTTTTAACTAACAACGGGTTTTAACTGTAACATATTATATTTCTATGGTACGTACAGAATACATAATAATACCAATTGCGTGCAAAGGCCCGCTAAACCCATTCTGTGCCTCGCGAAACCGCTTTCACGCGGTTTTACGATGCACCTCGCGGTGTCGCAATGCACTTCGCGAGCTGCCCCTTAGTGTTCTGAGTTCCTTTAAATCCTGTTAACAGAAATAATCTCAAAAATACTTAAAATATCAATTCCGATTGAATTGCCATCGTGTGAATGGTTTCTACTCTAAGTTCGCATGTAATTGCACAAATAGGTACTTGGCAATTATAATATTACCATACCCACACTCAATGTCAAGGCAACCCAGTCCAGTTTAGCCACATAAATATATCTTACCATTGAAAATAATTCCATGACTACGTTAGATTAGAGCAACGTACCTCTTCCTCACTCAGAAAAGCAAATTTAAAGTACCTATCTAATTATATAACTTTAAGGCAAAGGTCACTCACCAAGCTACATCGATTTTGACCTAGTTTGTTTCCAAGTGTGAGACAATCACAAAGTAAACATATTATAAACGGCGCGGATAAACTGATTATCCAAATCGATGACATTAACGAAAATGTGATCCTTGATGATTGGTAATTCAATGTATTCCTTGAAACCCCTAAAGGGCTAAAATGTATCAATTCTGACCCCTAAAACGGTCGATACTGGGTTGATTTTGAGTTTATTTCTTTATTTAATTAGGGACAACAAACAGCAGTGTATAAATTATTATACACCATCATTAATGTACTCATTAAAGTACATACACATAGGTTAGAACTTAATAATAGAGGTAACAACGTTATCCACATACCTATTACCAAACAGATGTCCTTAATTGTTGTTAGGAAGAACCCGCGATATAAAGATAAACAGAATAAAAGTAAACATCACTTAATTATTAGGGTTTTTTCTGATCACTAAAAATAGTAACAATTTCTTTTCTAAATATAGCCTTGCTGAGAAACATAATATCAGTTGAGTCAAACTGCCTATTGTAAGTGTCAACTAATCGATGCAACGGTGAGCGTACGCCTGAGTTGGTTCTACAAAAAGTAGTTGGAAACAAGTGCCTCGAGCGAACCTCTCGACCATATACGGTACGAGAGATCAGGTAGCACAAACTGTTCACCAGATCAGTACAGTCGACTTTATTACGGCATATTAAGGCGGTAACAAGCGACTTTTGCAGATTTTAGACTGACAATCACGTGAAAATGTGTAGCGTAAATGATTTGAAAATAAAAATTTGTTAAACTAGAACATTCTCTTAATCATTTAGTATGTGAATATTTTTGTATTTTAAATAGTTTGCATATTAAATAGTTTAATTAAATCGTGAGTTGTGTCTGATGCGGACAAAACATTGATAATCACACAAAATCTACCGGGAATAATTTAAACGAAACTTTTACTATCTTACAGACAATTTTATTACTTTTATTACTATCTTTTAGTATACGCCTTTTTTTAAGTTAAAGAATACTATCTTTTATTAAATTTTTTCGACTAAACTTTGAGAGTTTTGGACGCAGCGCATACAATTCTCTGGTCGCTCAAGGTCGCCGACGTATATCGTCGCCTTAATACTAAATAGGATCATCATCTCAAGTACGGTGCATCTAGATTTTAGAGTAATAAGGTCATATTTTTGTAGTACCTAACTTTTTAAAGCATATAAAGTACATAGCACGCAGGAACTTGCGTCGGATCAATTCAATAATGTCAATATTTATTTTTTATTAAGGGATCCAAATGGGTACTGCGTATTCCAAATTCCAATTGCATCAAAATCATTTATTTGCGTAAATAAGGTACTTACAGAATGTTCTTAACAATTTGTATGTTGATCTTTTATTCTGCCATTAATTTTGGCGTGCAAATTTCACACGTTAATTTATTATCTACTTAAAAATTAATTGGTTTGAATTGGGCATGCATTAAACAAATTCAAGTATTAAATTGAATTAAAATTATTCAAAATTGATAAAAAAACATTATTGATGATGTGACCATCTACAGTTCATGACTACAACTTAAAATCTAGGGACTCGAGTACCTACACTATAAAAGCATTTATCAATTACTTAACATTTTTGTAAGAATACGCTTGAATTTAAAAAATGGGAATGACGTTATAGTAGTTACTTGGAATTTTATTATACTATTTTATACACATAATATAACTGTTGTTCTCGATGTGAATACGAGATTTGTCTTGGGTTTATATAGTTTGTTGGCATTATGAGATCGAGGGTCACAGTAGCTTGTCGTTTGCTGAAAAAGACTTATGATTGTAAACAAATATACAGGATTCCAAGATATAATTGCAGGGTAGAGTCAGAGTTAACGATACAATTCAAACGTCAAAATGAAGTTCGGTTCGGAACGAAATAGAATAAAGTTCGAATAACGTCCGAACATTCAGCCGAAACTTCGGATTTAACACTTCGTAGTAGATTTAACAGTATCCTATATTTTTCTAAAGTATGGACGACAAGAATCTATTTGGTTCAACCCAAAAATAGCCCTTAAACACTTTTTTTTTGCATTACAAATGCTTGATCAATTTCAACACAGCGACCCCAAAGAATGATAACATACCCCAAAATGGAGGATATTATAGCCGTGATCAATATGCGATAATTGCAGCGTCCCTAGATATTTCGCTGCTAATACGCCTCAGAGGTCTACCCTCTGAGGCGTATTAGCATCGAAATATCTATCTATTCATTTTACCACAAAGTCCACAAACGTCATTAAGATGGTTTACCAAAGAAAAAAAAAATCTATAAATATTACAATAAATTTAACTGATTTAGTTTCTGTCATTGTGTTTCCTTTATATGCTACATTTAGGTTCAACGATTTTGATCGGTTTTGATTTTGTTTTACTAATATTGACTTTTAGATTGTTAGCTTCTAGCCACTCTATGGACGTTTGAAAAGCTGTGTTTATAGCTATTTTTATCGTTACCTTTTAATATAATAGTGGTATCGTCTGCGAATAGTACACATTTGTGATTCAAGATGTTTACAAAATCATTTATGTAGAGCAAGAACAGTGGCGGGCCTAAAATACTGCCTTGAGGCACGCCACACCTATTTAACAAAAACGAAGACTGAGATATTAACTCTTGCGTTTTGGATTGATCATACTCATTATAGCTCAATACTTCAACTGCCTGTACTCTGTCAGTTAGATATGACTTCAGCCAGTTGTATGCTTTTCTTCTGACTCCGTATCTAGAAACTTTTTCTGTTCCGTATCTAGAACAACCGTTCATGACTGACATGATCAAACGCCTTACTCATGTCCATAATGAGCACTGAAACAAGGATTTTACCAACAATAGACTCTGTGATTGATTTTATTAGTTGAAAGGCTGCTAAAGACGAGCTTCTATTCTTGTGAAAACCATTTTGTTCATCCTTTATAATTTAGTGGTTTTTCAATGACGTTTGCTAATTTCTATCGGAATTCTTCCTATTTTTTTTTAAATATAGATATTTCGACACAAGAACATGATAACTCACTTTTTAGGACTTTCCAGAAAAGCGCGTCAAAGATTGCAATAGTCTGTCTACGTGTATATAAAATCCTAGTGTGAAATAAACTTGATATTGGTAATTAGTAGGGTCATATCTAATAAATTAAGTGTTTATTTCATGCAAAAATTTGTCATAAACATTGTAGGTCTGAGAAACAATATCCGAAATGTGTTATGAATGGGCTGAATTGTGTTCGTAACTAAAAATACAATTAAATAAAATAGACTTGGTGGACCATTACTTACAATTTTTTACACTCTGTAAATCGTAAACGAAAAGACGCACAAACTCGTGAATTAGATCAAAAGAAAGAGAATTCGATATTTTCCATATGATTTAAGCTGGTATGTTTTCGTGACGTCAGAATGCATTTTTTCAATATATTACAATAGTTTTTATGAGGTTGCGTATTTTTATGTTTTAATTTATAGTGGAAATTACTTCCATGAATGGTTTGCCGTGTGCCTACTGAATTAAGATTTACAAAATAACTTGGCGCTAGTTTACATTCATTTCAATGACACGAAAAAAATATTGCTGTTCTATAATTTTGATTCTGCTAATAAGAAATATCATTTTATTTTTCGCGTAATATTATATAGATAGGTACATTGTCCTCCATCAATTATTTACTCTCTGTACACGTATTACAGATTTTTCGCCATGCAAACTTCGAAGATAGGGGGAAGTACTTTTACGCTAATTTTTCATCGTAGTACCTAAGGTATTCTGTCACTTGGTATTTATGTGAATAGGTACCTATTATTTAAAACCACTCCAAAATAACTTTAGTACCTACTAGTTGCCGAAAAAAGCACTAAGCAGGCTGCGACAGATAAACGAAATCGCACCATATGGATTCGTGTTTACCATTTTGTTGCTGTACCCTAAAAACTAATAATACCTACTTCTTGTAGCTCTTAAAAGTTCGTGTTATTTATTTGGGGTACAAAAAGAGTAGGTATTCTATTATATACTCTACCTGCTTACATTTTTCCATGCCTTTACCTGTACGTTTTTTGTACCTTACCTACATACATGATTGTTATACAATCTACTTAATTCTATGCAGGAAGTCTTTTTTTTTTTTAACAGTCTGGTACCTATAATAAAGGAGAGACGGCAAAAAGATTCCGCGAATACATTCGCGTGTTTTATTTACCTATGCGACCTTTGAATTTGGGTTAGGCGAATTTTATAAAGTATAATTTCAATAGCGTCCTGGCATTCAACACAAGGGCGCCATATTTTGTTTTCGTTTGAATTTACCATGAACTGAGACAGCTATACATAATATTGAAAGGGCGAACCGCAGAAAATTATAATATATATTATGTAGGTACACTAGAACGGTACAAACGACGCGCAATCTTATCGCTAAAAACAATTTCTAATAAAAAATAAATAAAGTTTGACTAGCTACTAAGTATGTCGGGATGACGATACGACAAAAAAATAAAATACTAGTAAAACTAGTTCATAAGAATATTTTGAAACTATCAAATAAATTCAATCACCGAAATTAAAGAAAATCATTTCAGACATACTAAAGAGCATATAAATGTAAGCAAAATAGAACACCATTTGAAATATTGGTTTACTAACCTGTGAGAAGAGCGGCAACTTGTGGGGCCATAATTTAATAATATTAATGCTCAATAAAAACAATTACACCAAATTACCAAATCCTTCCATGATCCTTTTTTGTGCTATTGCCACCGCCACCCTGTATAAGTATTAGTACTATCACATTATAAGTATTAGTACCGCCACCCTGTATAATAATTTATAGGACAATGAACAATAGCTACATAGTATGTTAATAAAAGAGTCACGATATCATACAATTATTAGTAGTAATATTAAGTATTCTGCAATTAGTGACATTAATTTACCAATCCTGCAAGCCAATTAGGACGCAATATCATGCGGATTATGCAAACGCTTATAATTACAGAGCGGGCATGCGGCCACGGTCATGGCTATCAAGTCCATTATAGCATTATATTATTAGATTGCAGCATGCAATAACCTAAGATTCCAATGAAGCTAACGTACAATCCACTACATTTCCACATATTACATTAAGAGATACAGTGTATACATGCTGAGGCTGTTTAAAACTCTATTCTAATTGGTATAAAACAAAAAATAAATAAAAAGTAACTACGGGTTACATTTTAACATTGTTACAACGCTTTTCTTAAATTAATTTTGAGTTAAGGCAAAAATATCAATCTTATCTAAATATTTATTATAATTTTTCACTAATCTATGGAGAGGCGCCCGCTCACCCGCATTAGTACGACAGGTAGTCGTAGCAAAAATTGGGTAAACGCGCACCTCTCGTCGTATTACAGTTCTGGGCACGACATACGATATATTATTGACTAGTTCAGAACAGTCATACTTATTATGTACCAGTCCATGAAGCATCATGGCTTGCAGCAACCGCCGCCTCGACTGTAATGTTAATAAGTTCAATTTATGCAATGACTCTTCGTATGAACGATGGCGCAGGTGACATCTATACTGCATCGTTCGAAGGAACTTGCGCTGAACTCTTTCTATATCGTGGTTATATTTTGCGTAATGAGGGTCCCATATCATACAAGCATATTCTACTTGTGGCCGTATCAAGCTATTAAAAAGATATAGGTATGTAGCTGGACGATTAAAATCGGTAGAGGATCTCATAACTAAGTTATACATTTGGTAAGCTTTAGCAGTTATCTTCTTAGTGTGTAAATCTAAGTGTAGTTTACAGTCTAGAAGTACTCCAAGATCACATATTTCGACCTCTCTAATAAGGAGTTCATTGCAAAGAGAATAATCATATGTGATAATATTCTTATTTTTAGAAAAAGTAACGTATTTACACTTAGAGACGCTTAATTTTAGTTTATTAGCTTCACAATAATCAGAGAGTCTATTTAAGTCATCTTGAAGTAGATAACAATCGTCAACTATTGAAATTTTCTTGAAAATTTTTAGATCATCGGCGTACAACAGAAAACTGTTATGAAAGCATTTGGCATTCAGGTAAATAAGTGGGGCAAATAAATCAGGTTCTTTACGGAAGCATGGTCTGGTTCTGTCTTGAACTAATTGTCTTTGGCAATGTTGTAAAAAACTAACTTGTCATTGGCAATGTTGTAAAAAACTTTTTTGAAAAAAGAGAACCGCCTTAAAAAAAAAACTAAAATGTGATAAATAACTTTAGCACAGAACACACATGACTTTAGTTTCGGAAGTCGGTGGCAATACAAAACAACAAACAGAACAAAGCAACCCCACCGACTTCCGAAACTAAAGTCACGTGTGTTCTGTGCTAAAGTTATTAATCACTTTTTAGTTTCGTTTTTGAAGGCGGTTCTCTTTTTTCAAAAAAGTTTTTATTTTCCACTTTTTAGTGCCTCCTTATCACCCAAATCCATTACGGAACGGCAACACCGTTAAAACAGAGATTTATAGTCCTCCAAAGAAAGAAACTAAAACGTCTTCTTCGTCGTCTTTGGTTTTTGTTGTATTTTTTCAGAAAGCGCTGAATACATTTCTGTTTGTTGTATACTAAAACCTTCTCCAGAATGTAACAAACACTTTTCTGAAAACCGCATCAAAATCGGTTCAGCCAGACGGGAGATAATCGCGGACAAACATACATACATACAAACATACGGGTCGAACTGATAACCTCCTTTTTTTTAAGTCGGTTAAAAAGCAAAAAAACAAAACCTTTTTTACAAAAATACACAACCGTCTTCAAAATCTAAAAAGTGATACATAATTTTAGCACAGAACAAAGCCACCGACTTCCGAAACTAAAGTCATGTGTGTTCCGTGCTAAAATTATTTATCACTTTTTAGATTTTGAAGGCGAGAATTTTTTATCGCTTTTGAGTACCTCCTTATCATCCAAATCCATTAAGAAACGGCAACACAGTCAACAACAGAGATTGAAAGTACAAGGTTGCAGGAACTTAAAACATCATCTATGTATAATTTTTTGCTTCCTGTCGATTCATCGACCATATAGGTATATTTGTCGCGCACATACTTAATGCAAGACTTATAATGGTTTTCTCATGGATGTCATTGTCAGAACTGGACCAAATTTAAATTAGACCACACGGGAAGCACCAGCTTTCAAATAAAAAAAGAATCATCAAAATCGGTTTACGCAGTCGAAAATTCTGAGGTAACAAACATAAATAAAAAAAATACAGTCGAATTGAGAACCTCCTCCTTTTTTGTAGTCGGTAGAAACACGTTCGACGAAGGAAGAGGTGAGGAACAGTGTTTCGGAGGGAGGCGAGGCGTGTAGCTAGTAGTCGCTAATGTACGGTAGTATAGTGCGTGCCACGAAAGATGAGACTAGACACAGACTTGATTTAACTTACGCAGTACTCGATTTAAAGAAATTTACCTTTAAATCGAGTACTGCGCAAGTCAAATCAAGTCTGTGTCAAGTCTCATCTTTCGTGGCACGCACTATACTAATATTTATACTGTGTCTAAAGGCCGCAAAAGTGTATAAGTAGTAAGTACCTACTTATACACTTTTGCGACTTTGTAAGCTAAATTGTCTGTGTTTATTAAATGCACGTCATAATACACATATAATGTGTTAATAGGTAACGATTATTTTGCTGTGAATAGGTCAGAATGACCGGAGACCTTGCTGTGGTATTAACAATATCTGCGAAGAAAACAAAAAAAATTTAGGTATCAATTTTTTGCTAGATTGATTGATTTTAATTAAGGTCAAACAGTCGTACTTACCTACAATTGTACATCCGCTATCTATACTAATATTATAAAGCTGAAGAGTTTGTTTGTTTGTTTGGTTGAACGCGCTATCTCAGGATCTACTGGTTCGAATGGAAAAATTCTTTTAGCGTTGGATAGTGCATTTATCGAGGAAGTGTCGCTATACATCAATAAAAATACGTGGTATTATTTAGGTAGTTATTCAGAAGCCAGAAAGCCCGGAAACCAGTTTTACCAAGGGGTATCGAGTTACCCAGTAACTGGGTTGTGGTCATGTCAGTCAGACAGGCAGTCGCTCCATGTAAAACACTATGGTAATTCAGCTGCATCCGGTTAGACTGGAGCTCGGCTCGGCAAAATGAAGACTTTGTATATGATAATGTTACATACCTACAGCATGGCGTTGAGATTATCGAATTGGAGGCGTGAAGAAGCGCTGCAGTGGCGCTACCACAGTGAAAGATATTTCATCTCATGACACAGTTACGCTATTGTCCTTCCAGGTAAGGTCAGCAACAAAAGAAGATTAACACTACCTACTTATAACATTTTCAGATCCTCTATAAAGATAAAACATTACTAAGTACATTTTTGAAAAAATGAGAACCGCCTTCTATAACTCAAAAGTTATAAAACTTTAGCACAGAACCACACCTTGGACACTTCATACAAAACTTGCAAAATAATTACCTATTACTACTACAATACCAAATGACGTTTGTACACGTGCAAATGTGTGCGTGAATTTTAGTAGGGTTGAATCAGTTGGATGTCGTGCTAGCGTACAAAATGGCGCGAAAAGTGCAGCGCTTTGCGTCAGGCGAACCGAACGACGACGGCACTACCCGAACGTTTCGAGCATTATTATGAAGTGATCTTGTCCAAGCGTTCAATTATTTATTTCTTAAAGAAAAAAGCTTTTTACAAAAAAGACAACCGCCTTCAAAAAGTGAAAAATAACTTTAGCACAGAACACACATTGACTTTAGTTTCGAAATTCAGTGGCTTCGTTCTGTTTGTTGTTTTGTATTGCCACCGACTTCCGAAACTAAAGTCAATGTGTGTTCTGTGCTAAAGTTATTTTTCACTTTTTGAAGGCGGTTGTCTTTTTTGTTAAAAGCTTTTTATTTTCCGCTTTTTAGTACCTCCTTCTCATTCAAATCTATTAAGAAGAAATTGAAAGTTAACTACTACAAAGATTGATGAAACTAAAACGTCGTCTATGTAAAATTTTTGGGTATTTGTTGATTTTTCAAAAAGTGCTGAATCAATTTCGATAAAATTTATATGGGACCTCCCCTGAAGCATACCCTACCTATAAAAAAAATTTTCAAAATCGGTTTACGTTTGCCTGAGAAATCGCGTAACAAATCGCGCACATACTTAATGTAAATTTAAGACTTATACGGTTTTCTCATGGATGCCATGGTCAGAACTGGACCAAATAATCAGTTGGTAATTAATTAACTAATTAAATCATTAAACTCAACTATTCTGATCCTTATAACAGATGCACTTTTGTAGTTGCGCCGATACGGCCATACTGACAGGCGGTGCGCGCTCTGCACCAGCCTTCTTTGATTCGCATTGTCCGGTCCTGTCTTCTCGGTCTTTTGGGTTTTTGTAGGGTTAGAGTTCTCGGAGGTTCTCGTAGAGTTCTCGGAGGTTCTCGTAGAGTTCTCGGAGTTTCTCGTAGAGTTCTCGGAGGTTCTCGTAGAGGTCTCGGAGGTTGTCGTAGAGTTCTCGGAGGTTCTCGTAGAGTTCTCGGAGGTTCTCGTAGAGTTCTCGGACGTTCTCGTAGAGTTCTCGGAGGTCCTCGTAGTGTTCTCGGAGGTTCTCGTAGTGTTCTCGGAGGTTCTCGTCGAGTTCTCGGATGTTCTCGTCGAGTTCTCGGAGGTTCTCGTCGAGTTCTCGGAGGTTCTCGTCGAGTTCTCGGAGGTTCTCTTAGAGTTCTCGGAGGTTCTCTTAGAGTTCTCGAAGGTTCTCGTTATGATATCTGCAAGAATAGAAAAACTTTCTTTGAGTAGTACATCTGTAAGTTTCAGCACATCAATGCTTACAAGGATGGTAGGTTTTCGGAGGTTCTCGGAGGTTCTCGTAGAGCTCTCGGAGGTTCTCGTAGAGTTTTCGGAGGTTCTCGTTGTGATATCTGCAAGAATAGAAAAACTTTCTTTGAGTAGTACATCTGTTAGTTTCAGCGCGTCAATGCTTACAAGGCTAGTAGGTTCTCGGAGGTTCTCGTAGAGTCCTCGGAGGTTCTCGTAAATGAGTCATAGTCAAGTTAAAGTCACATCAAAGTCAAGTCAAACTCAGTGTTGATTCTCGAAGGTTCTCGTAGAGTTCTCGGAGGTTCTCGTAGATAAGTCAAAATCAATGTAAAGTTAGGTCACATTTAAGTGTCAGTTCTCGAAGGTTCTCGGAGGTTCTCGTAGATAAGTTAGCGTTAAAGCTTATTTGGAATTATTGAATTGAGTTACTTATCTTTTGGGTCATCTTCACCCTATAGGTCGTGGTTTGGCTGTACTTGCAGCCGTTCTCAGTATGTGATTGGTTTCCCGCCGATACTGTCAACTGATCACCAGATTGTTGGTGGGGCACAACGCTGCTGATTATGGGTAACCTTGCGGGGTCGTAGTCATAGCGATATTGAGGGTTACAACGACCCTTTCAACATGGCCATCCGCTCGGCCGATTCCTGGAGTAATAGCGTCACCCACTTCTTGGTTAACACTCCGATGTGGCAATCCATAGCATCCAGTGACGTCATGGAAATGATTCATGAAGCTTTTCGCACGACACTATGATTAGATAGGCAATGGAGCCTATCTCACTTCTGATGACGGAGCAGGGTCCTCCGTAGCGTTCTTTACAAGGGTGACGTCACCATAGCTGACGTCACAAATGTTGTCGTCATGATGATCACTCATTTTTGGGTCATTAAATGAAAACTTCTTGACTTATTACAAACTTGGTTTATTCAACGGGCAGTATAACCACGTCTAGAGAGGTCCGCACTGTCCGGCGGCTCGAGCTTGAATGCCTTGAGCACTGGCGTGCGCCCGTATTTATAAGGTGCACGTGTACTCAAGTTTTAGGTTAAGTATTGAAATATTTGAATTACAATAAGAAAAATGGTTAATGTTGTTTAACGTTAATTTTACATCGTAATTAACTCAAAGTAATCAGTTGGTAATTAATTAACTAATTAAATCATTAAACTCAACTATTCTGATCCTTATAACAGATGCACTTTTGTAGTTGCGCCGATATATACAATATCTTTTAAAATATACAATATTTACACGTACAATTAAAAAAAGAAAAACCTATAACTATTAAACCAAAAATAAACTAATATAATAAGGCATCAAAAAATTCCTCCACATCGCCCCGTCATCTGGGAATGTGCCCAAGAGACTGACTGCATTGCCCCGTTGGATGGCAATGCTTAACCTCTGCCCAAAGTAAAAACCAGCTCTTGGATCACGAGAAGTGTCAACTAATCTTTTGGAAATTTCCTAAAAAAGGAGATGAGCACTCGGACCCCACGACCCGAGGGTTTCAACCCCAAACGGCTCGAAAATAAAGTTGTCACCAAGGTGACTATACTTTCGCCGTTTGAGGTTTTCTGCAGCCGCAGCAGCAGCACCAGCACAGCACGCTGAGCTAGGAAGATGGGATGGCGCAAGAGTATCGACGCACGTAGCGTCCCACACTAAAGGCCTACCCAACTTCCAAGGAAATAATGACATGCCGTCCGGCCTCTTGCCATCGTCGCGTGCCAAGCCGTTGGGCTCCAAAACTGCTGGAACGCCGACGGCGACGAGAGCACGACGAATGATGTCATTTATATTCGCGTGCTGCGCTATGCGACTTGCACTCCGGTTGCACGATAGGCCGTGGTGTCCGAGGCAGTTGACAGCTTCCCCACAGCGACAGCGATGAGGAGAACAACAAGATGCTCCTAAACGTAAGGAAGCAGCGAGGCGAAAAGTAGTGTCGTCAAACATAGTACCTACGTTTGACGACGGAAGTGCCAGAAGCCAAAGACCCGACTCCCATTTACCCACAGCCAGCAGACGCGCTCGCTCAGCAGAATTAGAAGAAGTGGAAAGTAAATTATTCTGTACTAACCTGCAGAGCGGCTCATCCCACCGCCTCTGAGAAGATGGATTGTCGGGTAAATCAGTGCTCGGGCAAGCAAGTTTCCAGGCGTCCATGGCATCGGCGAAGCACGGCACTTCAAAATCAACCAGTGTAGGAGCTAAAACATTCCTGATTAATTTTTCAGTGCCGTGGACCGAGGATATAAATGCAGGCAAACTGATACTTGAAATTTTACGGACGCCGAGGCCCCCCATACGATTAGGTATTGACATAAAAGTAATATTATAATATTTATTTTGTAAAGAGGTTTATTTATTCATCAATAATGGTAAATTAAGGTACCTAATTACAAAATATGGAATTCACGATCGCCCCGCACCATTACGCGGCAACGCAATGGGGCGACGCGACAAAGTTAGTGCGTAGGTACTACTTTTCAATTCCAAGAATGGATAGAACGTGAAAGAGAGAGACATAAGTACATAACTAAGACAATAAAGAGAGAGAGCAATATTAATAGCTGGTACAATGGTTGTAATGTTGGTATAATATTACGGAAGTTTTAATTGTATTATTATAAAACGACGAAAACTTGGAAAATAAATGAATCATCGAGATTAAAACTAATAAATAAAACTTGCGCTGCAGTTCTTACGATTTTGAGCGCCCTGGCTAAAGAGTCGGCGTATAGCACCTCTAAGTGCGGCGTGAGGTGCGGTATCTGATATAGCGCGGGGAATCCGGGAGTGTCCCTTCTGTACGTAGTACTATTAAGTATTCTGTGACAGAACACACATGACTTTAATTTCGGAAGTCGGTGGCAATACAAAACAACAAACGGAACAAAGCCACCGACTTCCGAAACTAAAGTCATGTGTGTTCTGTGCTAAAGTTATTTATCACTTGTGAGTTTTTGAAGGCGGTTCTCTTTTTTTTCAAAAAAGTTTTTTTAGTACCTCCTTGTCATCCAAATCCATGAAGAAACGGCAAGCAACACAGTCAAAACAGAGATTAAAAGTTCATGGTTGGAGAAACTTAAAACATCATATATGTACTTAAAATTTTTGGCTTTCTGTCGATTTATTCAAAAAGTGCTGATTCAATTTCGTAAATTTATATGGGACCACCCCTGTGGCACACCCAATCCATTAAAAAAAGAATTTTCAAAATCACTTTACATTTGCCGGAGAATTCGCGTAACAAATATACAAATAAAAAAAAACAAACAGACGAAATGAGAACCTCCTTCCTTTTGAAGTCGGTTGAAAACGACAACCCTGCCTTCAAAAACTAAAAAGTGATAAATAACTTTAGCACAGAGACTTTAGTTTTGGAAGTCGGTGGGTTTGTTCTGTTTGTTGTTATGTATTGTCACCGACCTCCGAAACTAAAATCATGTGTGTTCTGTTTTAAAGTTATTTTTCACTTTTTGATTTTTGAAGGCGGTTGTCTTTTTTGTAAAAAAGCTTTTTTGTCAATGTTAGTTTAGGACTCATATTTTCGACATTTGAACCGAATTGGATTTTTTATTTTATTTTAAGGGTTCTCTCATTACTCGCAATTTATACCCACTGACTTTATAAAGAGGAACATTTGTAAGTTCGGATGTAGGAGTACTTAGACCCGGACTCCACCGAAGCGGAGAGGAGAGGAGATGACTCGTAAACAACCAATGGGACACTGCATTGCGTTGAAGCTAAGCGGTGAGATGTGAAAATAACACATGCCTTAGCACAGGTCTGAGTAGTATAAGTAGTATATATTTTATCAATTGAAAAAAATAGGAATCCTTGAGAAAATTCGCGCGGACGAAGTCGCGGGCAGAAGCTAGTTTATCAATAAATTGCTAGAGTCCGGTAGTTTTGTTGGCTTCGTTAATAAATAATTATTACATATCAATGTTTGACATTAAATAAATAAAATAAGTGTTAAGACCAGACCAAGGTTACACACAAAAACTTCCTTGTTTTTAGATAAATTAAAGGTTTACACGATTTCAGAACGTGTTTAATCTTAATCATGAGTAGGTATCTAGTAGATACCTATCAACCTCTGCAGGTAATAACAGTTTTCATTAGGAATAACTTGTTGGTATCGTCGATGAAAAATGTATAGGTATTTAGAATACCTCACATACTTGATCGAAGCGAACAACCCATCATAATTCGGCGTTATTACAATTGTTCCTCCAAATTTTTCGAACACACAGGCATCTTATGGTTTATATCTACGTTTTTACGAAGAAAGAAGGTTTTTTTGATAAACGAATTCAGTAACGACGTCTGTAAATCAGCATTTTCGCATATATTTTATCTGAACTTCATCATCATCATCATTTCAGCCGAAAGACGTCCACTGCTGGGCATAGGCCTCCCCAAGGGGGGGTTTTGCCATAATTGCCACGCTTGGCAGGCGGATTGGCGATCGCTGTATGGTTGTTACAAAGGTACAGAGAATGCTGCTGCCCATTATCTGGTAAGTTCCTTAGTCGCCTCTTACGACACCCACGGGAAGATATGGGATGGTGTTACGTATTCTTTACGTCCGATACCACACGGACCCTGATCTTCAGCTGTTCATAATTTACTCGTACTTTGAAAATGTAAAAAAAACATCGTCATAGAAACCTTGCACATGTAATGGAGACTCTAAATTGCGAACATTTTTAGAAATAACTTGTAAGGCTTTTCCAAAAACACTTAGGGACTATACTCCTGGGACAAGTTTAACGAAACAACATTTTTTTTAATCATGCTAGCGTTACTGTCGCCGGGCCGGGATAGGCCCTTTTGAGACGTTCCGTGAAACTAGTCTACGTTGCCCATTTTCTCAACAAAATCAACTAATTTCTTTTTTTTTGCTAGACCTTAAGTATATTTTAGCATTAGCTACAACCACATGATCATATGCACATATTTTAATAATTTACGTATATTAATTTGTTCGATTTAGATGGCGCGCAAAATGAAAACTGGACTTGTTGCCGAAATCGCCCACTCGATTTCTGACGCAAAATTATGTAACTTACAAATAAGAAAAAATAACACAAATAGAATCTAAGGCAAGGCTAGATATCTAAATGCTGTCTGTTGTCTATAGGTATCTGTACCTACATTTTTCCTTGATAAAAGGGGGGTGGGGGGTAATGTTACTTATCTAGTAATTATGGCTTTATTCCCAAAAGGCATTCATCATCCTTCCATTCATTCATCATCATTCCCACTCGCATTACTCGCAATTTCTACTGATTTTATATATAGGAAAGTAAGTTCAGATGTAAGCAGGAGGTAGTTAATCTCCGAAACTCATCAAACTCATCACCGAAAGACATGACAAAAGACACTGTGGAACATAGAGGCCTCCCCCATGGAAGGCCACAACGACATCCACCGGTTACCCGCGATCTTGACGATGTCGTCGGTTCATCATGGTGGGAAGCCTACAACGTGCTACAACGCTGTGTCTTCCGGTTCGTGATCGCCACTCGAGAACCTTTCTTCCCCATTGGTTATCGGTTCTTCGAGCGATGTGGCATGCTCATTGAACTTTCAACTTGCATATTCTGAGAGCTATATGTCGGTGAACTTAGTTCTTCGGCGATATATCTATAGTCAATACAGCATCTCATTCTATTGCTAATCTCTTCAATTCATTACTAATAAACACCTCGTAGATCATATTGTAAAAAACATTTCAAAAATAGAACTTTGCGCAAAAAGGAAAAAATAAGAAATGTTTGATTCAGTACATAAAAAAAACATACTAACACATATTAATCGTTAATCTAAAAGTACTAATCGTTAAGGTTCATATAAACAATATTAGAATAACCATACCTTGCCTAGTTGCAGCCATGATACACTTCAATTAAATATGACGATTACCTGCTTGCAGAAATAAACGTTTTAATATTCTCTACAAACTCACGAATGTTATCGGATAATTATAAGTATAAAGTAAACTTTGAGCTGATGCACTGGGCAGCAGATAGCAGTTACTGATTCAGTATTCGTAGAAATGATGTGACACATTCTTAAGTCTACCCTTACATAGTTTATTTTTTGAAATATCTCATTTTGAAAATCGAGTTTTGAGCATTACGTTGTATGGACGGGTCCCAGTGTGTGGCGGTCCCACGCTAGCTTATCACCGCTCGCCACCGTGGCTGAGGCTGGCCGGCTATGCCAGCAAGCCGAAGCTGAAACCACCTGCTCCT
Source organism: Charanyca ferruginea (assembly GCA_947361185.1). Taxonomy (NCBI): domain Eukaryota; kingdom Metazoa; phylum Arthropoda; class Insecta; order Lepidoptera; family Noctuidae; genus Charanyca; species Charanyca ferruginea. Next base: position 14,282,683 of record OX376076.1, read on the forward strand.
CAGCTCGTGGGACGCCTCGCCCCTACGCGCCTACGAGGGCTTAGATTACACTTTAGTTGTAGGGCAGAAAAGACTACGTGGAGTTGGTTTTGCAGCGATTCGTTTCTGTCACTAACTTTTGTAGCACAACTTATTGTTTTTTAAGACAATTTTTTAAAAAATGTATCTGTGTATGTATATCAGCTATCTGACACCCATAGTACAGGGTCTCCCTAGTTTGGGGTCGGATAGCCGTGTGTGAAATGTGGATCCAGCCGCCTAACGAGAGCCTCCTTAGATGTTGGTCGAGGCTCTTGGCAATTAAGCCATCGGCTGTAACAACTGTCGGCACAATGATCGCTGAGTCCACATCCCACATGTCGACAACCTCGCGGGCCAAGTCAAGATACTTTATTTGTTTGTCTTTCTCGACCTTCACGAGGTTCACATCATGCGGAACTGCTATGTCAATAATCATTGCGCGCTTCTCCAATCGAACCACCACCACTACATCAGGCTTATTGGCTACAATAGTCCTGTCAGTGATGATGGATCGATCCCAGTACAGTGTGACATTGCCATTTTCAAGAACTGGATCGGGCACATACATACCTGTAGTATGGTACTTCTGATTCGACGAGGTTGTATTTCAGAGCAAGTTGCTGATGGATAATCCTGGCCACAAGGTTGTGTCTATGCAAGTACTCTTCGTTAGCAAGACGAGAACATCCAGAGATAATGTGACGGATTGATTCTCCCGGTCGGTGACATGCCCGACAAATGTCAACCGTGCCATCCTTCACAATAAATCTCCGGTAGTTATTCGTCATAATAACTTCGTCCATAATTGCATAGACAAAACCTTCGGTTTCTCCAAATAGATCACCGAATCGTAGCCAGGATACAGACGCTAAGATATCCACTTCGGGCCCGTGTAGGGCCCAGAATAAGCGTCCGTGAAGCTAAGGAGCTTCACGGACGCTCACGGAGCTTCACGGACTAATGACCGCGAGGAGGTTTGGAAGAGTAAGGACTCTTCCAAACCTCCTCGCGGTCATTAGTCTTGAGCACTACAGGTTTGCACCAGTTCTCTTTAGCCAAGGAGAACGGGGTGAGGCCCTTGTCCACTGCAACTACATCTTGATGCATACCCACGTCGGCTTCTAGGCAATATTCCCTGAGACTGCATATTTCACGGTTGTGCAGGGTCTTAGCATTTAAGAAGCCACGACCGCCACACTTCCGCGGGATATATAGTCTCATCAACGATGACCGTGGGTGATGCATCCGATATGCTGTCAACAATGTACGGACTCTCCTATCCAGGGCATCGAGTTCCGTTTGTGTCCATTTAAGTATGCCGAAAGAGTACATCAGGACTGGCATGACCCATCCGTTGAAGGCCTTATCCTTATCTGTTGACCTTATTTCCGCCTGACAAAACACTATTAAATACTTTCTTCAGGCGGCCAAAGAAGCGCTCCTTCAACGATTGTTTCATGTCAGAAGCATTGATGCCCAACGCTTCCGCCATACCCAAATATTTATAGGTCTCAATTGAAGAGAGGGATCTAAGGTTTATGGAATCCGAGAGCTCAACTCCCTCGGATTCCACAATCTCCCCTCGCTTGACATGCATGACCGCACATTTGTCCACACCAAATTCCATCCTGATGGCACTACTGAAAGTTTCTGTTACCCTCAGTAGCTCCATCAGTTGTAAACTGTTGGGGGCAAAGAGTTTTAGGTCATCCATGTAAAGAAGGTTAGATATTACCTGACCTCCTCTCTTCAACCGATAGCCTAGACTTGAATTCTCTAGCAGTGTGCTTAGAGGATTCAAGGCTAAGCAGAACCAAAGCGGACTCAAACTGTCGCCCTGAAATATACCTCGCTCACTCCTTATTGGTTCGCTATTCCTCTGGATATGTCGACATCCTGGATAGCGAAGGACCGTCCTCCACTGCCTCATACACGACATCAGGAAGGTGCTCAGAGTGGCATCTATCTTATACAACTCCAGCACCCTCATGAGCCATGTATGTGGCACAGAGTCATAGACCTTCTTGTAATCTATCCAACATGTCGACAGATCCTTTCGGGATCGGCGAACCTGTTGACTTATGGCCATGTCAATCAGGAGCAGCTCCTTAGTACCACGGGACCCATTCCTACATCCATTTTGAGATGGAGACATGATATCGTTAGTGTCTACGTGTCTGTTAATTTTAGCTCTCAAAATGGGTGTAAAAACTTTATAGACCGTCGGCAGACAATATGTAATCGGTCCATAGTTTTTGGGTTCCGCAGTACTATCTGATTTATGGAGCAGGTGGGTTATTCCGGTCGTTAAAAACTAGGGCAACGATCCAGATTCCAAGGCTGACTGGAACCGAGATGCCAAGCAAACGTGCGACCTTCTGAACCATTTTATCCAGAAATTGAGCAGCCTATCCAGCCCTGGGGATTTCCAATTAGGCAATGGACGGACTGCACGAGCTACATCTTGGGGGCTGATAGTAATAGCCCTCATTTCTGGTATCAGGTCGCACGCTCGTTCGACTTCCAGAGACCAATCACCCTTAGTGTGACTGACAGGCACCGACCAGATGTTGCGAAATAACAAATACATGGCTTCATCATCCGGTAGACGCGTATCAGTCACACTTGGAATCGGTCGCTCCCAAGTCCTATAAACCCACCTTTCATCGCTTTGGAATGTGCGATTCTGAGAGTATCGTTCCACTCGCCGCGTATACCTTCGAATACGGTTTGCCCATGCATACACCCATGCATACGCCCATGCTTCAGGAAGTCGATGCGCTCTGTGACCCAGGACATATAGTCTCGAGGACTGATATCGGTCCCTGAGAATGCACGCCTCACAAAGCGCATGACTCTTGGGCGAGTATTGCCCTCCCTAAAGCAGATTAATTTGCCGATGAGCACTCTGGCCCCACTAATGCGCCTCTCAATTCTGCACTGCCACGAAGGTACGGCAGGTTTTGGTCGTGTAGCTCTGTCATCATTAGCAAATTTGACGTGAGCTACACGACATTATTATTATTATGAATACTTTAGCGTGGCACAATAGATTTGCACATTATGTCTAGTAACATTATGCGAATTCAATTTATGCCAAAACAAATGTCTAAAGATTATTTGCTACGCAAATGAGGACATCTGGTTAACGTTGTTTGGTCACAGTTCTAACCTTTTTTTTTTTTGGTACGGGGTGGAAAATCCTCATGGATGTCCTGCGCCCCGGGGCGGGCGGAAGGGTCTGTCAGACTCTTACTGACTAAAAACCACCCCGGTGTTCCATTTCACACCTACGTCGGGGGTCGCGGGAACTGGAGATACTTCCGCAACCCCCGGCTGGTGCCGGCCCGCTACCGCGGGCCACTTCTCTGGTCAGGGGGGAGAGTGAGGTGTTAGACTCCCCCCCGGACGTCTTCGAGGGGCGCGCGTGGATCCTCCACCGCCACCTCGGGTCCTGATGTATGTGGGGGGAGACAGACGTCCCCGAGTCTGCCGCCCCTGGACCCATTTAGGGGGGCCGGAAGAGGGCGTTATCGGCTCTCCGCCGACGCCCGGTGCGTCTGCTGCAGGCAGGGTAAGAGGTTGTGATCACCCTCACCCTTGCCGCAGCCTCCTTCTGCGACATGACATTTTCGCAGAAGGAAACCACCGCGTCCCAGGACTCTACGCTGTCAACCATCGACTTGACCACGGCCGACAGCGACAGGTCACTGCCTACTTCTGAGACGAGGTCACGGCGCGGCTCCTCTGCGGCCTCTGCGGCACACTCTGCCAGCGTATGCCGCGCCGTGTCCTCCCGGCAGTTGACGCTGTGGTAACACCGGGCGCCCGTGCTTCCTCGCGCCACCGGAACAGTGGCGCGAGTACTTTTGCCTCCAGGTCCCAGGGCGAGGATCCGGCCAGTGCACAAGCCGCCTCGTAGGAGATCGTGCGATATCCCTTGATGACTCTGACGGCCATCGCTCGCTGCGGTTTCCGCAGCACGGCGATGCTTCCGGCCGTCAGGTCTGCCGCCTAGATCGGGGCCCCGTAAAGGGCCATCGATCGCACGATCCCCACGTAGAGTCGCCTACAGATGGCGCTCAGGCCCCCCAGATTGGGAAGCAGCGTTGAAAGCGCCCCGGCCGCGCCCAACAACTTGGGCGCCAGCCGCTGGAAGTGAGGGCCAAAATCCCACCGGCTGTCGAGCACCAATCCCAGGTACTTCATGGTATACTCGACAGCTATTCGGGCCCCCCCGACCACGATGTGTGATCCCGGCTGCGGCGCCCGCCGGGGACCGTGAAAGATCACGGCCTCCGACTTGTTTAGGACCACCTCCAGGCTGAGGCGCCGGATGCGGCTCACCACCTGTGAGACCGCAGCAGTCGCCAGCAACGCTGCCTCCCTGTACGAGCCCCCCCGGGCCGTGACCAGCGTGTCGTCAGCGTAACACGTCAGGTCCACGCCCGGCTGGAGCTCGCCCCTCAGCACCCAGTCGTAACCGATGTTCCACAGGGGCGGTCCTAAAACGGAACCCTGCGGAACACCGCACGACATGCGGCGCTGGTGTTCGCCATCACGTCCCACGTAGGTGACACAACTCTCAGACAGATAAGCCCCAACTATGCGGCTGAGGTAGGAAGGCACACGATGATACCGGAGTGCCTCCCGTACACAGCTCCAAGGCAGGGTGGTGAACGCGTTGGAGATGTCCAAGGACACCGCCAACATCACCCCGCCCCGGGACACCGCTTCCTCCGCCAGGACTCTCACCCTTGATACAGTGTGTATGGTGGAGCGCCCATGCCGAAAGCCATACTGGCTCTCGTCCAGGTCCGGCCCCTCTTCGCACGGCTGACGAGGGGGGCTGCGATTATACGCTCAAACAGCTTTCCCACCTCGTCCAGCAGCACTATGAGCCGGTACGCGGACGGAGAGTCCGCAGGGCGCCCCACCTTCTTGAGCAGGACCAGACGACCAGATTTCCACAATGTGGGAAACTGGCCCCGCTTAAGGCACGCTGTAAAAAGTCCTGTCAGTTGGGGCTCTAGCTCCTTCAGAGCGAGGGCCAACGCTAGGTCACAGTTCTAACCTAACCTAACCGTTTCGATTTTCACTAACTTTTTTTTGTCTAAAGATTGATTACTGTAATAAATAATTTGGTTAGTGGGTGGCCTTAATGACATTTTCTAAATTATATTAAATGTTGCAAGTCAAGTAACGATCATATTATATAATGTGTTACTTGTAGAAACTAATGATAACATATTATGTTATTATAGAAACTTATTTTATGGCAAATGAAATTTATGACTAATAAGTTGATATGACAAGCGTTATTAGTATAAATGATAATAGTGCAAGTAAATATTATGCCGGGGGACGATTATGGAAAACAATAATACAAATGATTGTATGATTAACAAGACCATACCTTGGCGGAGCGTATAGATGTGGTCTATGGTGCTAAAGCCTTTCCGGAAACCGGCATTTTGTTCGGGAGGCTGGAAGTAATGCAATGTAAAAGTAAAAGCAAACCTGCGTTCGAGACTATTCGTAACAACCCTCGAGAACAACTTCTACACATGGCTCATGAGTGAAATGGGTTCTGTGCCATGCTTCTGGCGTAGTTCCTTCGAGTATGACGGAATTAAACAACTTCTGGAGGACTAAAAGTACTGGTTTTCCCCGCTCGCAGAAGTTCCGTACTAATTCCAAGCTGTTAGAGGGCCATTCTAATCTCATACAGGCTGATGTCTGGAATATCCTCAGTGTAATGTCGGGTCAGACTCGCTCTGGTGTCCTGAGGTGAATTGACAATGGGCTTTCGTGTCGCAGTGTACAACTATCCATAAAACCTCTCTATCACTTTCAGGATCTCAGGTTTCGATAAGATGATACGGCCGTCTTCGATCTTCAGTTTCGTCATTTGGCTTGTCTAAATTCTTTGTTCGAGTTGGATTCGATCGTCACTGGTCATTCTGTTTGTTCACAGTGTAACATTAGCCAGTTCATGTTAACTGTGTTTTGCGATTTTTACTAAAGGTAAAACTATCGAACAAATAATTCATCTTAAATGTTGCATTGTAAATATAATTTCGTGTTCAGAAGCACTGAAAATGTTACATAAAACTTTCAGTGAAACGACTTTATCAAAACACGTGCGTATGAGTGGTAACTATAATGCTTTTAAATATGGTCGAGATGTGGTGTAAGATTTGCCTCGTTCTGGTCGGCCATCAACGCCTTTCACTCTCAACTAACGCTATAGGTATTAAAGAAAATGGTGACTCAAAATCATCGTTTTAGTCTAGGAGCGATAGCTGCTGAAATTTCTGTATCTCAAGAAATTGATTCTTGAGATTCAGAAATTTCAGCAGCTATCTTATACTGTTATATACGATTGTTTTCTACTACTAGTACCGAAAGATTTCAATCGTCTCTATCCGCTGAAATGCTAAACAATATTATGATACAAAAAATCTGCTATAAAGTTTAGACCCTCTGTGGTATTATTTTTCTACAGTTGTCTGGCAATAAAAGTAAAATATTTCCGCGCGCGATATTCATCATCAATTCAATATAATATCTGGGGGCACAGCAGTGGCCCCGCCAAGTCGAGCAAAAAAAGCGGCACGGCCGTACCATCCTTTTCTCGAAACAGTTCAGGCTATTTTCGACCCCCTATAACTTCGTTGTGGATACAACTAGAATGCTGAATTTTCAGAAACCAAGCAGGCATTGTATAAACACGGTATATTTCAAATTTCATTCAATTTGAACGAGTAGTTTAAGAATTATAACTAGTCAAATTTCTTAATTTTGTCACTCACTGACTGACTGACCGATCATAGAAACTCTAAGGCACTTCTAGCAGATATAGAAGCTTCAAATTTAGAAAACCATTAGTGTTTAGTGTATAAATCGAGGAAAAACTCAAATATTTTGCAATTTCGGTCCAGTTTTCTAGATACACCAACTGCATAAATAAGTTTGTAATCCCATATAAATATATTGGATTACAAAGTTACATTTGCAGTGAAATAATTAGTGTACCTGTATTATAATGGAATAATAGGTGTAGATAGGTACCTAGATATAATTATGTTCAAAGGTAACTTGTAAAATGTTCAATCAACGGAATGAACAAACAAGATTGGGACATGTCTTATAATTAATTAAATTTAAAAAAAAAAATACTTCGGACAACTACGAGATCCATGAATATTGTTTAGTAACTTAACTAAAGACTAATTAATGAGAGAACCACCCATCAACTAGAGCAACAAAATACTAGGGTATAAGTGTTCTCACAAATTGCCTTACTATTAATTAATTATAATTGTGGAGGACTTAACGGCCGCCACAGCCTTGAGGACGCTATTGTGAAGTTGCTGCTAAGCTTAAGCTTATGAAGTTGTACCAAAATCTCGCAAAGTATTAAATAGACTAATTTGCTCGAAATTGCCATGAAAGAAAGAAAACTATAATCATAACCGCGGCCGGCGGTGGCTTGCCCGCGCCGCGGCTTCCACGCTTGCCTTGTTACAGAAAGGCGGCCACTTTCTTCCAGGCAACCTTTGGGTCTTACTGCGAAATCGCAGGCACACAAAGCACGTTTTATTTAACTTACGGAAATTGTATCACTTAGTATGGGTATAAAAATTTAAATTCTTAAATCTAATTATATAGAAAAATAATGGCTTAAGTAATTTATTAATTTAAAACCGGCCAAGTGCGTGGCGGGCCACGCGCAATGTAGGGTTCCGTAGTTGATATTCTTACCCACGCAGTTCTTGTTTTGTCTCTATATTTAACATTTTTCAATAAATTGTGTGTTCAATAAATAGTTTTGGCGTGAAGCTGGTTCATATAAATAGATTCAGCTTTACTCTCTTCATAACAGTTTATTTTGACGTCAATACAACTTTAAATTTGCTTCCATTGTTGGAAGCAATTTAGAAAACTGATTTTAACAAAATAGGGGGAGACAGTCTGTGTTGTAGGCTACATACATATCTAGGCTATCATCTACATCGAACATTTCTAAATTTCTAAACAATAGGTACTGTACATACGAGTAGGTAATTATAACAGGTATTTCGGTACAGATATTATTTCCTGCATAAATATTGAAAAAAAAAAAACAAATCAACATCAAGCTAATATGCAAAATGTTATTTTATAATCATTTGGAAATATTCTAAAATTAAAAAAAAAAAATACTTAAAATAATTGTTTGTCGCTGGGATTGAACACACGACCCACAATGTTCATCGATGACAGTAGTTCTAAAATAGCTGTTCTAGTTTGGCATGATCCGCTGCTTAGCTCCTTGAAAGTGTAGCGTGATGATAATTGTTTTAAATGTTAAATCTGCAGCTATCTACAGTATATTTTGATTACCATATACTTTTAAGAATAGCAAGCATCTCGCGGTTATGAGTGCGGCTGCAGCGATTTGTTACATATAAGTTTATCGACTCATAAACTGGTGAAGCCTACTTAGCTGTGATAGTTTTCCTATGAATTTCGTTATTTACTACTACCATGTTTTTTTTTCAGATATCCAATAAGAACCATTTAGCTGGCAGTAGGGGGGGAACTAGACTCCAACAAAAATTTGCACTTTAAAGCATAATATTTCACAAAGGGATTCCTTAATTGAAAAATTGTTTATCTAAACTCTTAATAGTTTTGGAAGACCTATCTAACGACACCTTAAACGATTTGGTAGACTAGAAATCAAATAACCATTCACTTGTAGAGGAGAGGTACCTTAAAAAAATATATTTTTCAATATATTATTTTACTACTTTGTTGGCGCGACTATGTTTATCCATGCCAAATTACAGCTTTCTATTTCTTTCTAATAGCCTTTGATCTACACTGCGGACGGACGGACGGACATGGCGAAACTATAAGGGTTTCTTGTTGACTACGAAACCCTAAAAAAGCTTTAAGTGCGGCAGTGAGTGCTGTACTGCTGTACATTAGCACAGAATACTTAATAGTACTACATAACATTAGTTCAAGATAATCCTCTGTTAAGCATGATGTTGTAATTTTCTGTTAGGTACATTGACAGTAGTAAATTGATAATGAGAGATAACAATTTCACAAAAGAATCAACTTTAACTGACGTTTGACGAGTGCGGTCCTAAATATTACTAACTAATGCAAAAAAAAGTGTGTGTCTTGGTTTAGATAATGGTTCTATCGGTATAGTGTAAAAATACTTAAAAATTGATCCGGAAAATATAAAAATAATTAAGAAAATATACATTACATTTAATAAAGAACATGTTTACGAGCTTGGTCCGGTCAAAACCAAATTTGAAATTATTAACAGAGCTTATGTTCATCGCGAACAGTTTCCCATATGTATAGCCTATGCTATAACTATACACAAAAGTCAGGGCCTCAGTCTAAATAATGCGCTGATGGATATATCGGTTCTGCAGTATTCACATTCGGTCAAGCTTACGTGGCAATTTCGAGAGTTACAAGTCTGGGCGGCTTACATCTAATTAATGTCGACTTTGAAAGCGCAGGAATCCACAATTTCTGAATACAATAGACTAAGAAACATTTACCGTTCAGACTTGACAAAAATTGTAACATCAAAGCTACTGAGAAAAACCCACAGAGATAGGGAGTGGGCCTTGAGGAAAACTGTAGCTGAAGCTCAAGAAGTAGTACCCGGAAATGAAAAAGAGGAAGAGTACCTACAAAAATAAGAAAAGCTCATAAGGCAGAGGCTTTAAGAAAAAGCTTTTTCAAAGAAAAGAAAACTAGAAAAATAGAAAAATAAAAAGCTTTTTAAAAAAAAAGAAAACCGCCTTCAAAAACTAAAAATTGATAAATAACTTTACTTTCGGAAGTCGGTGGCAATACAAAACCACAAACACAAAGGCACCGCCACCGACTTCCGAAAATAAAGTTATTTATCAATTTTTAGTTTTTGAAGGCGGTTTTCTTTTTTTTGAAAAAGCTTTTTGTTTTTCTATTTTTAGTGTTGCCTTAATATCCAAATCCATTAAGAAACGGCGACACACTTACGTCGTCTAAGTATTTATTTTGGGAATTTGTTGATTTTCTCAAAAAGGGCTGTATCAATTTTTCAGTTATGCCCGAACATACATTAAAAAAAAGTACAAACATTCGAATTGATAACCTCCTCCTTTTTGAAGTCGGTTAAAAATCCGTTGTTGGTATTCAAGAAGTAGAAGGTACCGAAAAGGAAAGAAAATAGGACTATCCACAAAAAGAAATGAGATGCCATCAAAAACATAACTTGTAAAAAAACCAAGTCTCGCAACTCAGTTCTTCTACCGTAAAAAGTTGAGAGATCCATATGTAATACCAAGTCAGTTAATTTATTCAGTCCCTAGGTACTTAAGGGACCTTCTATCTTAAGTTATTACGTAATTAGCTAACCTAACAACATCTTATAGTGACAATAATTATCAATATTAAAAATCTTTTATGTTTTAACTAAATAGATTGACTTGGCAATCGCACTAAGTAAACAATCTAATTTAATATGTATTAAGCCCGTCACATACGTAGCTATAAGTAATATGCCATCAAAAACATAACTTGTAAATCGCAACTCAGTTCTTCTACCGTAAATGTTGAGAGATCCATGTAATACCAAGTCGGTTAATTTATTCAGTTCCTATTTAAGCGACCTTAAATTAGCTAACATAAAAACATCTCATAATGAGCATATCAAAATTAAAAATCATTTATGTTTTAAATAAATGGATTGATTTCGCCATCGCATAAAATCAAAATGTATCTCACCAGTAATACATGATATTATATTAAATTAGATTGTTTAGTGCGATTGCCAAGTCAATCTATTTATTTAAAACATAAAATATTTTTAATAGGACTGAATAAATTAACCGACTTGGTATTACATGGATCTCTCAACTTTTTACGGTAGAAGAACTGAGTTGCGAGACTTGGTTTTTTTATAAGTTATGTTTCTGATGGCTCAATCATTAATTCGAATGAACTAGAAAGAGTTTCTTTCCATTGAGAGGGGCCCCGCAAAAAAATTTTGCCGACGTCTACTTTTCGTCTTGCGCCGCCACTGGCTATGCCCAATAGACGTATTCTTTGCGAATAGTTTGAAGTCTTGATTTCGCTCGATTGCGGCCTTAATACTTTAATACTATAGGACCGCAAGTCGTGTCGCATGGACTTTGAGATGCGCCTATTGAGTTTGCCGTATGCCAACATATCAACTGAAGTGAACAGATGCCGTTGAAGTTATTGAACACTACAATTGTCTATCTCCTATGAGATAATGTTTCTAATGCCAGAGATGACAGATTCCAAAGTCGCTAAATCTACGTCATTTTGAGACATTTTGAGAATAGATAGAGTACTTAGCTTGCACCTATTACAGTTTGCCCACCGACTAGATTTCGTACTTTTACGTGTGGTGTCCGTGTGGTGTCGGACGTAAAGAATAGCACCATCCCATATCTTCCCGTGGGTGTCGTAAGAGGCGACTAACGGATTTACCAGAGAATGGGCAGCAGCGTTCTCTATGCTTTTGTAACAACCATACTGCGATCGCCAATCCGCCTGCCAAGCGTGGCGATTATGGCAAATCCCACCCTTGGGGAGGCCTATGTTCAGCAGTGGACGTCTTTAGGCTGAAATGATGATGATGAGAATTTAACAACTTTTGAGTTGCCCGAAGATAGTGTAGCAGTGTGTAAATTCTACTCTTAAAAGTCCGTAATTAGTTATTACATAATGCTCAATCGGGGTACTTAAATATCACATATTATTCACAAGGATATTTAAAAAATATCTTAAAATGTATGTATTCTGAAATTACTTGTCTGCAAGCATAATTTTTGCTTGTTTTCTTCCTGAGTTACAGCGAAAAGAATAGGTAATGACAATTTTTATAACAACATTTTAAACTCATTTGCCCCCCGTAGGTACCGAGTGTTGCAAACGCGATATCTTTAGACCGTAAACGGGAGACCTTTAAAGAGTGGAATAAATACAAATGCAAAGTATGAATTTGTATTTATTCCACTCTTCGCTTCAATCAAAGTTTTCTACAGCTTACAGTAACAGCTAACCATAATTCTATACCTAGTACCTACCTAAATGCTATTTTCTCATCAATTAATAGGTAGGAGCAGGTGTATTAATGGGTAGGTACTTACCTACTGGTTATAATGATCATGTCTGTAATTATGACGTAGGTAGTGACGTGTTTACAACCACAAATTATTGATGGTGTTACTTATAGTGCTTTCCGTTGTATTTACAGGCAAATCCTTCGAAAACAACGTGCAATTGCCACCATGCAAGAAGACTCCCTGCCGCCTCAAGAAAGGCACAAATCAAGTCGTCGAGGTTATCTTCACTCCAGGTATGTATGTACCATACCTCTGCTATAGATCAAAAATTATAACTTAAACCTATTAATCAGGGATATTTGCAAAATATATATTAAGAATTTTTAAAACCTTTAAAGTTAATAGTTATATCCTGTCCTGTCCTGCGAGGTCATAAGAATTTTTAAAATAATCCTCATAATTCCCGACAAATATTTCAAAATTTGTCGTCTGCCCTAATCGGATTTGGCTTGCTGTGTAAAACGGGTACACTACATAAATACAAAAACTTCATTCCGAAAGTCAGTACCTACGAATTTAAAAATACCGATTTTCATAATCCCGAATGGGTCAAAATTCCTAATATAACAACTCCGATTAATCATTCATCCTATTTTATTATTCCAAAAGATCGAATAACAGAAAGTCCGACATAATTAAAATTCGAAACATCAAAAATACCAATTCCGATTATTATAATACCTACCGATTATCTTTTTTGCAGTGTATTAGTTCTCATTTTAAACTATGATTGATTACTTTTGAATAGAAATATTTTCTCTCAAATAAAAATATTTTCTTTTGCTGGTCATAGTTCTTACCTAACCTAACATGTAGCATACAAGCAAGCATGCAGCGTGTAAGCAAGCATGCAGCGTGCAAGCAAGCATGCATCATGCAAGTGAGCAGGCAACATGCAGCAGGCATGGTTTCTGTCACGGCTCCGGCGGCGGCGGCGTTGCGGGGCTCCGGCGGTCCCACGCGAGCTTATCGTCGCAGGTGGTATTCACGCACGCCGCCGCGGCTGAGGCTAGCCAGTAAGCCGAAGCTGCGGTTAAAACCGGTTTACTAATGTTTGCCAAAATTTAAAATGCCATAATTTTATATGCCTTATTTTTATTTGCCATGATTTCATTAGAAATAATGCTTCAGTTGCTATAATCGTTAAATTACATAAAATCATTTTCACTAATTTCATTGGTCATAATCGATCAAGTGTCATAATAATGTTAATCCATAAATTTATTTGCTATATTTTTTATTTTCAATAATTTCGTTTTCCATAACATTTGTTCACCATTACCCATACTAGTACAACAATATTATCAGTACGGGTACAACCGCCTGCAATGTTGATGTTATGATCATAATAACAGATACAGATTTTTTAATCACAAGGAAACCTAAAAATAAACCTTCTCTATCCATTTGCATAAAATTTTAAGACCTAATATAACTTAACGTACATTTGTTTCTCCTAATTATATTTTTGCAATAACATTATTTACGTATAACGTATATAAATAATGATTAAGCATAACATTCTAAAGCATAAATTTATTTACGCATAATGATATTAAAACGTATTTTTACCATGCATGCAGTAACCACACAAACATGTAAACAAACATAAACCATGCATGCAGCAAGCAAGCATGCAGAATGAAAGCAAGCATGCAGCATGCAAGCAAGCATGCAGCATGCAAGCAAGCATGCAATGCAGCAGGCATGGTTTCTGTCACGGCTCCGGCGCTGCGTGGCTCCGGCGGTCCCACGCGACCTTATCGTCGCAGATGTGTTTTACGTTTACCACGGCGGCGAGCGTTAAAACCACCTGCTCCTCAGCTCGCGGGCCGCCTCGCCCCTCCGCGCCTTCGCGGGCTTAGATTACACTCTAGTTGTAGGGCAGATAAGACTACGTGGAGTCGGTTTTGCAGCGATTCATTTCTGTCACTAACTTTTGTAGCACAACTTATTGTTTTTTTAAGACAATACTTTAGCGTGACACAATAGATTTGCACATTAGGTATGCCTAGTAACATTATGCGAATTTAATTTATGCCAAAACAAATGTCTGAATATTATTTGCTACGCAAATGAGGACATCAGGCGCTCGGCGGCCGCTGCCGCGGCACGCTCGCTACGCTCACTCGCCTTCGCGCGTTGTGTGTTTACTAACCTAACCTAATCTACCCGTTTCGATTTTTACTAACTTTTTATTGTCTAAAGATTGCAGATTACTGTAATAAATCATTTGGTTAGTGGGTGGCCTTAATGACATTAATTTTTGTACAAAACAATAAACGTTTCTAAATTATATTAAATGTTGCTTATGTCAAGTATCGATTATAACATATGTTATTATGGCAACTAATTTTATGGCAAATGAAAGTTATGACTAATAAGTGGATATGACAAACGTTATTAGTATAAATGATAATAGTGCAAGTAAATATTATGACGGGGGACGATTATGGAAAACAATAATAGTACAAATGATTTTATGGAAAAAAGACAATACCGTTAAAACCACCTGCTCCTCAGCTCGCGGGCCGCCTCGCCCCTCCGCGCCTACGCGGATTTAAATTACACTCGTAGGGCAGACAAGACTACGTGGAGTCGGTTTCGCAGCGATTCGTTTCTGTCATTAACTTTTGTGCGCACAACATATTCACTTTTTAAGACAATATTTTTGTTATTGTCTATTTATATACATTTTTGTAGAAATCAATTCCATGGAAAAAAAAACAAACAATATTCATTAAAAAATAATTCTACTGTTTGCTAAGTTTGTTAAGCAAAAAAATGAGATTAAAAATTAATTCAATTGTGTTTCTGTAAAATATGTTTAATTCAAGTAAATAATAGAAACAATAATAGTCGAATTAAAAATACCTACAAGAACCAAATAATATATGAAATATTTTCTGGGAAACGAAATTCTATGAAATTTCCGTCTGCGAAACAAAGGGAGACCATCCGACGCAGGTATACGTAAATAAGGAGAAGGAGATCACAAAAAAAAATATTATTAAGACACTGTAGCGCGTAATATAGCTGGTAGCCGGTCGCCACGAGCTCGAACTCCTAAGCCCTGCCAACCGAGTGGTCGCTCGGCGCGTCTCAGCGCGCGAGTTGGCGCCGCGCTACCCTAGCGCGTCACCATCTACCAGTCATTATGCCGCGAATCACCGATAGACGTACGCGTGCGCGCTCCGGCCAAGAGACGACCCGGTCATCACTTTTAGTTTATCCCGTTAAACCAAGTAACTTAAGCTATGTTTACAAACGTTGTTCACCCTGTTATAATTTACTTAAGATTAAATACAATAGACCGATATTACCTAACTTTCATTACTCGTTACCCTATAACACAAATATTATTTTTTTGTGTTATATATTAAGACGTTTTTAAATTACATTAAACGTTACTTATGGATATTGAAAATATACATATGAATTCTATCAGAATCCTAATTTTAGCAGTTTATTCGAAGTATTGAAATTCGGAATGTCGTTTTTCGAACCGAGAACCCATCGATCATTTGATTCTTCGAACATATGAAAATCGGAAAACAAGCAAATCGGATTTACAAAACTCGGTAAGATACATTTCGTGATTTTAAATAATAGACATTATAATTCTTCGGTATTATGGAATTCGGACTTTTGAAAATCGGAATAACGAAATTCGGAATAAAATATTTCGTAATATTTTGGTGTTCCCGTTATTTTAACATTACAAACAGACACTTCAATTTTATTTGTTTGTATACATAGATGTATAGATAAACGGATTTATGACTGAAACTTCAATCTCTATTTCATGTATGGTCGTAAACGCAATTAGCATTGATTAAACATACATTATTTCGAAGCGAGGCCAAGTCGTATAATCATGCTTGAACTCGAACGTGCTCAACAGGCTATTAAAAACTACGACGCTATCCAACAATCGAGGTCTACAAAGAACTACATAGGTATCACACACACAGCTTCATATCCTGGGGTCCCGTCCAAAACTTGTTACCGTATTAAGTAAACACTTCCCCTACACACCTTAGAAGAAGGTAGGAGGTGGTGACAGATATCAAGTCTTAGAGTAAAATTGAATACATCCGCCCGTTTTTATTTTTTGTTCTCATTCGAGACTTTAGGATAGGTAATTCATTCATATTTGGATCCCTGGAAATACATTCGAAGCCAATATTAGCTACCTATATTGAAGAAATGGCTATAATGGAGTGATATTTTAGAGTCGCCAGAATTACCTAGTCAATTTTAGCTGTCTGTAATTTTGAGAAAGTATAGGTAAGTCTTTGTTAGAAAAGATAAAGGTCACTCTACCTTATTTGCTTACATCTTAGATGGTGACAGCTGGTATTTATTTATTTATATCCTATATTTTGCAGGATATTGTTAAAAACTGACCATACATTATTCCTAGACACTTTCCGTTCGCCATAACTACAGCCAGAAGCGTTAGAAATTAACTAAACAGTTGGATACCATTTGTACCTTACACAAACACGCTCCGCTCTCTCTTCAGAGATTTCAGAATTTATGCTCTATGCAACTAGTAGTTTTTATGCATATTTACATTATCTATAATTTACACCTATATTCTTAATAATCATGCACATGCGACACGCATGCGTGACGGGCGCCGAGCGCATAGCATAGCATTTGATCACAATGTACCCACCGTATATACGCTATGAATAGACGCATAAAAAATGTTGTTAGCAAATGGTAGCAGCTAGTATGTTGTTAACAATATAGACCATAGACTGTAAGCTTTGTAAATAGTAAATAATATTAAAGAATGATGAATTCTAAAGTCTGCGGAGAGGGCGATGAGTAATTGAGTACCTACATACGATGTCGCGAGGAAAAAAATCGCACTCTTGTGAACGCGTTTTAAAGGCTTGTTTACTTTTACAGACAATGATGTTGCCGATGTCAAGAACCACGTAAGCGCGGAAGTCTTTGGCGTCGATGTCCCGTTCCTGGGCGTGGACGGCACATCTATTTGTGAGAAAATCTTCTTGGAAAACGGCGACAAAGCATCATGCCCGGTCAAAGCAGGCACCACATATACCTATAAAGATACTTTCCCAATACTCAGTATCTACCCTACCCTCTCCGTGAAGGTACATTGGGCGTTGCAAGACGGAAGTAATAATAAAAAAGAGTTTACCTGTTTTGAAGTACCTGCACGAATTATGTAATTTTATGTAACCTTCCATTACTACCAATCACTACCAGAATGACATGGATAGCTAATTTTTTTTACAAATTATTTTAATTTCAGTCATGCTCAAAGATCAAACATTTAAAAATATATATTGTAGGATTTGTAGGTAGGTACCTACCTAAATCTTATTTGGTGTTTCGGTAAACGAACTGGTAGTATTAAAGTAGAAATAAGTTTGTGTAAGGAGAAAAGACGAATAAGAGCGTTTTTAGATACTTTTTTATTGCCAATAAAATATAATGTTTTACAAATGTGTTTTATTTTAAATTAATGGCCGGCTTAGCCGGCTGTAATTCGTAGATCTTTGAGTCGCTTCACATTACGGGTAGACAGAAACCCGAAAGTCTGACACGAAACGTGAAACGCAGTGATTGGGTTATGGAGGTCAGACAGCGGCAGTAGGTTCTTGTAAAACACTGGTATTCAGCTGCATCCAGTAAGACTGGAAGCCAACCCCAACATAGTTGGGAAATTATTAAGGTCCATTCGCGTTAAGAAAATTGTGAATCATCGTTCATTGAACCAATCAGGTCGCTAATAATATCGCAAATGCCAATCACTCTTCAGTTGCAATGACTCACTATTTTCTTAACGCGAATGGACTGTACTCTAAGCAGACGATTTTGGATAAAGATACACACATCAAAAAAAGTTCAAGGTCACTTTGAAATCAGATTATATTATGATGTCTTCTTATTTTTAGATTCTTTATTTAAAAATATAGATTTAGAATATAAAACAATGAAACAGTTCAATTGTTTTTCCATATAAAAAGGCATTCAGTCCTAGCTTACGCTCATTCAGAAATCTGATTTAGTAAATTTTAACGGATTTAAAATACTTTTTCGCTTAAAGTTTTGATTGAAAAAATGCCAAGAGGATTATCAAAAGTCTTACGAGCAAGAATAGTAATTTTGAGGGAAGAAGGATACACCACGAGAGAAATAGCACGCAGAGTTGCTATATCCCAATCCTGTGTCGTGACCACGTTGCAGAGGTACCACGGGATGGGTAATTTAGCTGACCGACCCCGCAGTGGTCGCCCAACTGTTTTGACTGCTGCTATAATATTAGATTGCTGGCAGCCCGTGACACAATCAATCAACGCTACTAAAATAAAAGCAGAAGTTCGGGCCGCCTCTGGGCTTGAAGTTAGCACTTAGACCATTCGGAATTGCTTGCACTAGGCTAGATTACGAGTACGGACGTCTTGGCGGGCAACGTCAACGACGGAGATTGCAGTGGGCTAGGCTTCGGCAAAATGAAGAAGAAAACATTTGGCAAAACCGTCTCTTCGTTGATGAATCGCGAATCAGTACTCATCCAGATAACCGACGTGTCCGTGTCTGGAGAGGACTAGGAGACCGTGAAAGGTAAAGAACTGGAACAGTTCAGCAAGGCGAAAAATCGGTGTCCTTTTGGGGTGATAATATGATTGGAGCTCTAGAACGCCTTTGATCCCGTATCGAGGCTTCATGACAGCAGACATGTATAGAGCAGTTGCTATTGATGGAATGTGAGGTGGGGTGAGATGCCCAATAATATACTACTTACAACAAACACGCCATCCACACTTCGTGTCGGTGTGCCAAACATATGTGGTGTGTTTGGCTTTTGAAAAAACAAAATGGACGTGTTGACTGTGGCTGCGCTTATTCGTGTCCTTTGAAGTGTGTCAAAAAACCGACAGGTGGACGGATAGGCGTATTTGCTATTCGCGCTTATGCGTTATGCGGGCGAATAAAGCAAATATAGACGAATAAACCCTCCACACTTCGTCGTATGCGGGCGAATAAGGCGCATAACGCATAGCGCATAGCGAAGTGTGGTGCGCCATAAGATGGTTAAAGTCCCTCAGTTACGATGACATATATACACCATCTTCCCCACACTCACATATCAGACACCCGATCCTCACCCTCATATAATACGCACAACAGTCACACCTCACCTAGTCTAACCTACTTAATTATTAACTAATTTGGAATGTTGTACTACCCGTGCTTGTCATCCATTGTCCGGAGTCTGGAGAGGTTGGTAATCTGTCATACAGGTCTCCTAGTACAGAAACCAGTCTCTCACATAGATTATAAAAATCACTTTGTTTACATTGATTTATGTATATTATCACATTCCTTGTAAAATTCTATGTGAGAGATAAAAAAAAATAAAAAAAAATGTATGCATTATGCACGTGTCCCGTTGACAGCGATGTGGACGAGTTTTTTGATGCCCTTTGAAAAAGGCAGGGGCCCTTTTCTTGGAATTGTACTTACATAATATTATTATTTAGATTTGTTGTTTATGTAGGTATGTATTTAAAATGTATTTGTGTATGTATATCAGCTGTCTGACACCCATAGTACAGGGTCTTCGGCTCCCTAGTTTTGGGTCAGATGGCCATGTGTGAAATGTTCCCACATATTATTATTTTCATTTATTCATTGTATATACATATTATTATTATTATATTAAAAGGGACTATTCTGTTACCTTCGGGGTCGGTCAGGGCAGTGTGCTCGGTCCGACCTTATTTCTGATCTATATTAACATGAAAATAGAGGAAGGGCTCATATTTTCATACGCTGACGATACCGCCATTGTCTTTGCTGCTAAGACTTGGGCTGATCTTAAAAGGATGACCGAGAGTGGCTTGGCTGAAATAGCAGCTTGGTTAAGTTATAATCTCCTCACACTAAATGCCTCTAAATCTAACTACATCTGCTTTACAAAATATAATAACTCTCAACCTTCGCCAGAATTTCAAATAAAGATCCACAACTGTCCCAACCCTCAAATCCTCGACTGCTCATGTGTAGAAATTGACAGGTTACAGTACACCAAATACCTAGGTGTTATGATTGACCAGCGCTTGTCCTGGCACATGCACACCGAACTAATTATGAAAAGAATTAGGAAAATGATCTGGACTTTTAAAACACTGCGACACGTGGCTTCAAAGAAACTTCTGAGGCAAGTCTACATATCATTGGCCCAATCTATCTTCACGTACTGTTTGCCATGCTGGGGTGGGACAACAAAAATTAAATTTCTACAACTCGAGCGGGCACAGAGAACTTTGCTTAAGGTCATGTTCTTCAAGCCCTATAGATTCCCTACCCAAAGCCTTTACCAACTGTCTGTAAGAAAGCTTTACTTGCTACAAGTGATTTTAAGAGTCCATAAATCTCTTACGTATGATCCCTTTAAGCTAAGCTCCAGGAGAAGCTACTTAGTCGCTCCAAGTGTCACAGTCAGATCGGTTTTTGCTAAAAGGCAGTACGCCAGACAATCTTCCCACCACTACAACTTCCTAAATAAAAAGCTAGGTATAGGTATATTCCATAAAGCTCCGAGACTGTAAGCAAGTTGTAACTGACTGGCTTAAGACTAATACCTATGACGATGTTGAGTCTATTGTTACTACTCTTAGATGACCTACTCACTTAAAAGCGCGTTGTTGTGAGCTCGGTTAGTGCAGGATTCCGTAGTTTGATTTCCTCCGATCCCAAGACACTGTCGCAGGGCTAACCTTTCATGTACACTTAAACTTATAACATATAGGAGAACTAAAAACTCTAACTTTAACTCATACACACCCTTAAACTAGCACCACACACACACATCCCATACATCTACACATCACACATCCCATACCGTACATCTACACATCACACATAAATGCGCATATTTCCATTTTCTCTAATAATATTTTGCCTTTTCTAAAATGTATAAGTAACTTACTTAATGAATTGCAAACTAATGGTTAATGCTAAGTGGAAGGCTGGAGTCTCACTACTTGCTTAAAAGGTGATCTCCAAAGCACCTAAGTGTTATACCTAAGCACTTTGTAACTGAAATAAAAGTTTTTTTTTTTTTTTACATTATATTTAATTCTTGCTTTGGTTCACACACTGGTTCATAGGTTCATAGTTTGTTGAAATGTATGGAGTGGTTGTCTACTTTTACAATAATTGTAAATAATAATATGTGAACACTATGTATCTATGTATACAACTTAGCTGTCATTCTTTATCTTGTAATACTTTGTACATACTTCAATATAGTGTTTTAATGCAAGGTCCATCGTATTCACGTATAGTTATATAACTGTAAACTGTAAATGCAAAATATTGTACGCATTTATTTTTAAAAGAGTAAGTATGGAGTTTCTTGCCCATTCTTCTCCATACGAAACTACCTTTTGGAATGGGCAACTAGAATCAACTTTAAATTTTTTTATTATGATGTTCAAAAGTGCCTTTTTAATGGTCTAATTGAAATAAATTATTGGACTTGACTTGACTTGACTTTTATACGACCCGAAATTCTGTCAAGTTTGGTGGTTACGCCCTAAAGTATATTAAAATTCCCCGCCCACATCTCACAGGTGTACGGTGTACGTACATGGTTTTAAAATAATTATATATTTTTAATGCAATAAGTTAGTAGGCTCGCGTATTTGCACTTTGATCGCGACCTACATTTGGGAGTGCATTGACGTATGGCGGAAGCTAGATGATGCATTATTGTACATAATTTAATTAGTCTTCAATTAGACGTGGTTTGGATCGGACAACTTGCATTTTTATTTAGATTCTTACCCGTTGAGCATTCACTGACAATCTTTGCATTTAATTGACATTTTCTGCATATTACATTTTACATTTGCATTGACAAACTTTAATGTTGGGTTAACACACCCTACAACAGGATCTACCTCCGTATTACACTGTTTGTCCACAAACGCTAGGCATAATGGCCGATTATATTCCTCAGTCTTCTGTACAATCTGGCGGAGCGTATGAATGTTGTCTATGGTGGTTTGCCGGCTTGTTCGAGAGGCTGGAAGTCATCAAACCTGCGTTCGAGACGATTCGTGATGACCCTCGAGAACAACTTGTACCTTGTAGGTACACATGACTCAGGAGTGAGATGGGTCTATAATTCATCAATAAGGTATTAGGGTAGTTCTTCGAAATTTGATTCTTCGACTGATCCATATGGCCAAAATTTCATTTCATTTTCAGCTGAGTAACACATGTTCATATGAAAATAGGTATACCAAATAACAATATTTGAATGAGGGACTCGTTTTTATAAAGTAGTTTTGAAGATATCGACGTTCGAATATTTTGTGCCCAGATGAATCAGAATTTGTTACAGATAAATCAGAAACCGAAATAAAAATGAAAATCTTTATATAGATAGGCTCTGAATTACTAAACGAATCATATTTTAACAACAACTATTATATGTTTTTATGAAAAACGTTATGAGTGATCAAAATTATCACGGAAAAAAATTGAGAATTCAAAAATAATTCTCGTGAAACCTTTTTGTAACTCCATTATGTAATTGTATTATATGGGAAAGCAAGAATATTGCTATACAAGAGAAATTTTAACTATTGCTAATATTTGTAATAATACAATAAATTCTGTTGGGTACTAGAAAGTTATTATAATGGTACCTATATAGGGTATTATAAATTTTTATTCTTTCCGTTTATTATTTTTTTCGTGTACAACTCCTTAGTCCTATTTATTATACTTATAACCCTTCATAATTAAAAGATCACAGGAGTACTAACTTATTCTAATAATGGTACTTTTGACATCAGTCTTGGATAAGTATTCTTAATTAGGTATTAATTGGAATAACCTATCACATTAGCAATTAACAATAAAGTAACAAAAACGAGATCAACTTTAATTAAATGGCATTATGACAATTATCTTCATTATTAACTTTCAAACACTTATTCTAAGTATGGTTAACTAGTAATATAGGAAATATTTTATTGGTTCTTTACAAGGAACCGAGCTGCTTTCAATATCATCCTCTTGTTAGCAAGATCTTGAATTTTGGAGGAAGATGGAATAAATATATCTTCACCAATGACGTGAGACTCTTTTGTCCGTTTAGGTATAATATTAAAACTTTTTAAACACAAAAATATCCTCATCGTCAGAATCTGAGGGATCATCTACGCTTTTTTGATGAACGGTCGATAGGATATCTCTGATGAATTTTGGAGTTAAATCATTTTTTCATCGATTGACGAAGTCTCCACCCAAAAGCTGTCATCATCGGGAAGGGTCAGGTCTTGTAGGGCTATATCCGAATTAAATTATTATTATTAATTCTTTACTAAGACTAAGACATATCAAAAATGACCTATTTAGAACAAGTTGATACTCCTGTGATTTTTTAATGAATTATTCAAAAAGTTATAGCTAAATAAATATAATAGAACTATTGACTTGTCTAATTTTTTCTGCTGGAGTTGGGAAAAACTAATTTATTTTATGATTGATATGGGGTTTTGACCATACGAATCAGGCACAGATGAATCAGGATTTTGCCTACTATCATGCATAACTCATGATACATACAGACGTCATGATTGTCATTTTTCTACACGAATCTGTAACCCAAAAGCATCACACGAAACACAGATTGAAGTTCAAAAACAATAAAATAAATTTTATAAAGTAGGCATTGTAATCAGAGTGCCACCTGAACCAAACACAGATGAATCAGATGTTTACCTTCGTAACACCGGGATCTAAGCCAACAGCGGCACGTCCTCCTTCTAGATGGTTCGTAGCAAGACTGGCTTCCCCCCGCGCGGGAAGCCAGGTTTTCATTATTATTACCCGACCAAGTACGGTCAAGCGCAGCTTACGCCACATTAATCAGTATTATACGCCGGACACTTCTTATTTACTCATTTATAAACACACTAAGGTAGTTATAACTAATACATATTTTTTTTATAAGAGGACAATTAATTTCCCTTCCATATAATTATGAATTATATTGATGTATCAAAGGGATAATGCAACATCGACCATTTTGTTCCGGAAAATGGCAAACGGACGCGTTATATGAATCAGAAGAACAACCTTCAAATATTTTTATTGTGTACCTAGACAGCAATTATTTAAAAAATATATTTGTACTAGTAAGGGATAAAGCTAAACTGCACAAAAAAAAAATTACATACCGTTCTGTTAGATGGTTACAGAAATATACCCATAGAAATCGAAAATTTTGTCCCTGAAGAACTACCCATTATCACCTTTTTTGAAGAAGAGCAGCACCACACTCCTGTGCCATGCTTCTGGCGTAGTACCTTCGAGTATGACGGAATCAAACAACTTCTGGAGGACTAAAAGTACTGGTTTTCCACCCGTTCGCAGAAGTTATATTATCATCATAATTCCATCATCGCCTGGCGCCTTGTTGTTCGCTGTCGGAGGGCTATTCTAATCTCATATGACGACACAGTTGGCGCAGTGGTTGATCGATTGACTGCTGCGGAGCGTGTTGCGGGTTCGATTCCCGCCCAAGGTAAATATTTGTGTGATGAGCACTTGTGTTTGCCTTGTGTCTGGGTGTTGTTTATCTATATAGGTATGTATGTATTTAAATGTATTTGTGTATGTATATCAGCTGACCCCATAGTAGGAGAGAGGTGTACGAGATGATCCCGCTAAGGGAGAGTGCTCATAATTTAAAGGATATTCAAATCACTCCAGATGTAAAAACGTTGACTGATGGAAAATTTTGTTCTCCTAGCAAGTTGTTGTTGTTGTTTGTCTTGAATTTTCTAGCAAGGGCCGTCACCTTCATCAGTTCTTTCCATCCGTTCGTGAGCGGCTGGCCAGGACATGGCTGGAGGTGGACCACTGTGTTGCCCAATTTCTAACAGGACATGGCAACTTTAAAAGTAAATTATTTTCTTTCAAGCTTGTTGCTTCGCCTTTGTGTCAATGTTCTACATCTGACTGTGAATACGAACAATCTGCACATCATATCTTATGGGAGTGTACTCTTTGGCAGAAAGAACGCAATATTATGTTGGATAGTGTACAGGCTACATCCGGTGCAGTTTATTATGCGGACCTTGTGGAAACTAGAACTAATTTCCGTGCGTTCAAGCGTTTTTGCCATACCAAATACACAATCAAAAATGTAACAGCTCACTTTTTAGGGCCCATTAATTATGTCAATTATAATCCGTGGTGCTTAGCAACTTATAATCCGTGGTGCGTGGTGTTTCTCCCAGTTGTAAACGTCCCTTTGTGCCTATTGGCCTAGTTCTGTTCTGTCTCCTGCTTGATTTGGAGGGAAGTAGAAAATATGTTTTTCTTACTCCTCCGCTGTTCTTTTCTGATTAATTTCGTTGCGGGATCCAAGACAGTTGAATCGTTTCTCTGGGACTCGTCGAGCTTCATTGCACTGGCGCTTTTCTGGTGGTCGCCACTGTTGATTCTGGCTTACAGGAGTTACAGTGGTTAGGGAATAGTGAGGCGGGCTTGATGGAAAATTTATCTATCTAGCTATTGGTATACTCAAAATACTAAATTTATTAATTTTCCATTAGAATATTGTATCTTTTTTGAAACCCTACCAAAGGGTCATCATGTACACCCCGGTGTCCAAGATGATCCCAGGGGGGTGGACAAGATGATTCGCAGGATCACCTAGCCCTCATTTAGGAAATGTTCTGGATTTTCGTGGAATTTAATGACAACAACAACTAGTTAGGGTTTCCAATTATTTATAGAGGTAATCTTAAGTTATTTATTGAAGTTCGAGATTACAATAGTTTTTATTTTATATTTTCTTACACATGTAGACCTAAACTAAACAAGTCTTCTAAATAATCTTGGTAATTACGCGGCATAGTCTATGACAAAAAAGACAACCGCCTTCAAAAACTAAAAACTGAAAAATAACTTTAGTTTCGGAAGTCGGTGGCTTGGCTGTTCTATTTGTTGTTTTGTATTGCCACCGGCTTCCGAAATTAAAGTCATGTGTGTTCTGTTTTAAAGTTATTTTTCACGTTTTGGTTTTTGAAGGTGGTTGTCTTTTTTCTCAGCATCCTTGCGCCATCTCATCTTCTTAGCACGACGTGTTGTACTGGGGCGGCTGCTGCAGGTGCCGAGAACCCCAAACGGCGCAAATATAATAACCTTCTTGGAAGCTATATATTTGACCTGTTTGGGGAGGAGACTATGTGGCGGCCATGTGGTTCGAGTGCCCATCTTGTTTTTCGGGACATCGCCAAACGGCTGATCGACTCTTCATGTAATCCGAAGGCTGGTCTATTCTTGGGTCAAAGAATTAGCATTGCCATACAACATGGCGTTTACAGCATTTACAGCCTAGCATTTAGGTTTAAAAAAAGTTGTCAAAAGTATTTCAAAACCCGATGGTTAGCCCGAGCTGATGCCGTAAGCGCCATGGATTAAGGTCATAAACAAATTGTAACTCTGATGTTCTTGGTTAAAGACGATAAAACTGAGACGACGCTCTTAATCTGTTCTGAAAAATGGGAAACTTTGAATTTATTCTAATATTTGTAGGAAATTTGGAGCTCTACCTTTATTGGAAAGAAGAGACCAACAAGTAGATAATTATGTTCAGAAAAAAACAATAACACTAGACATTGTAACAAATTTGTTTACTGCACTTGATGATTTTATTATTTACCTCAGGGATAAATTTGATTATCGAATCGTTCGCCAAGGAATAAAAACCCAGAACCTGATTACAAGGACCTATTTCAAAGAACAAGACATGTCGTAGAAACTCACACCAGTTGTTTGATGGCGCCGTCATTTCAACTGAACGGAAGAGTGAAATTCGAAGTAGAAACCTTTATTCCCATAAGAACATTAGACAGCGCTCCGGTTTATTTTTTTGCTTGAAGACTATAGCTACATTTTGATGAGTTGAGACAAAGTGAAAGAGTTGAAAATTGAATGTATGCATATAACAGAACGCTTGAAAATTGTTCATAGTGAAAATGAAGGAAGTAAGAATAGTCTATTGTACATATATCATATTTTAAAAGAAAACAAAATTGAAGTCATTTCCAAATGTAGAAATCAAATTGAGTATATTTTTAAGCATGATGGTAACTGCAGGAGCCTTCCTTCTCCATATAAAAAATAATAAAAAAGAACGAAGAAGTGCAATGCTTCAAGAGAAATTAACTAGTCGACTCCTCACGTGACCCGAAGGCTGGTCTATTCTTGGGTCAAAGAATCAGCATTTCCATACAACGTGGCAATGCTGCCAGCCTGTTGGGCACGTGTCCCGTTGACAGCGATGTGGACGAGTTTTTTGATGCCCTTTGAGCTCTCTGCCTTTTTCTTAGAATTGTAAATAATTTTATTATTTTGATTTTTATGATTTGTATATATCAAGGTTAATTAAAGAATTAAATGGTATGTTCTTGAAATAAATCTATCATGACAATGTTTGTAGCTAATGTTCATGTAAGTGAAGAAGTGGTTAAAGATTTTGTCCACCTCAAATCTAGAAAAAAATAAATACAAATCTTTCCTCTTTAATATTAGTGTCGATTTATTGTCATTGTAGATAAATAAAAATTAATCTAGAACTTTACTTATCTACTTTCTTTGTATATACTAACAAAATAATGCTCTGTTTAGAGTTTAGGTCATAGGGGCTCCATTATCCTATTGTGCCCAGGGCCCCCAATAGGTTAAAGACGGCCCTGAATACAACGTGATATAGCCATTTTCGAGAACTGAGTCGGGCACATACCTGTAGTACGGGACTTCCGACTCCACAAGCCTGTACTTTAGAGCAAGTTGCTGGTGGATAATCCTAGCTACAAGGTTGTGTCTATGCAAGTAGTCTCCGTTAGCTAGACGAGAGCACCCAGAGATAATGTGTCGGATTGATTCACCCGGCCGGTGGCATGCCTGACAAATGTCAACCGTGCCGTCCTTCACAATATACCTCCGGTAGTTGTTCGTCATCATAACTTCATCCATAATCGCACAGACAAAACCTTCGGTTTCCCCAAACAGGTCACCAAAACGCAGCCAGGATACGGACGCCAAGAAATCTACATCAGGCCCATGTAGGGCCCGGTAGAAGCGCCCGTGAAGCTCCTTACTCTGCCATACCT
Source organism: Charanyca ferruginea (assembly GCA_947361185.1). Lineage (NCBI taxonomy): Eukaryota > Metazoa > Arthropoda > Insecta > Lepidoptera > Noctuidae > Charanyca > Charanyca ferruginea. Next base: position 14,311,061 of record OX376076.1, read on the forward strand.
CCTTGCGGTCATTAGTCCAGCCAGTTCTCGTTCGCTAAGGAGAGCGGGGTGAGGCCCTTGTCCACTGAGACCACATCTCGGTGCATCCCCACGTCGGTTTTAAGGAAGTACTCCCGGAGACTGCATACCTCACGGTTGTGCAGGGACTTAGCATTAAGAAAGCCTCGGCCTCCGCACTTCCGTGGGATATACAGTCTCATTACCGATGACCGTGGGTGATGCATCCGATTTGCGGTCAGCAATGTACGGACCCTCCTATCCAGGGCGTCAAGTTCCGTCTGAGTCCACTTGAGTATGCCGAAAGAGTACATCAAAACCAGCATGACCCATCCGTTGAAGGCGCGCACCTTGTTTCCGCCTGATAAAAGACTATTTAACACTTTATTCAGGCGGCCAAAGAGGCGCTCCTTCAACGATTGTTTCATGTCGGCAGCATTGATGCCTAACGCTTCCGACATACCCAAGTACTTGTAGGTTTCGGTTGAGGAGAGGGATCTAAGGCGTATGGAATCCGAGAGTTGGGTTCCCACGGATTCCATAATCTCCCCTCGCTTCACATGCATGACTGCACATTTGTCCACACCAAATTCCATCCTGATGGCACTACTGAAAGTTTCTGTTACTTTCAGTAGCTCCATCAGTCGCAAACTGTTGGGGGCAAAGAGTTTCAGATCATCCATGTAAAGGAGGTGAGATATAACCTGACCTCCTCTTCTTAACCGATAGCCCAAACCTGAACCCTCCAGCAACGTGCTTAGAGGGTTCAAGGCCAAACAAAACCACAGTGGACTCAGACTATCGCCCTGAAATATACCTCGCTCGATCCTTATCGGTTCGCTATTCTCTCGGATTTGCCGACATCCCGGATAGCGAAGGACCGTCCTCCATTGCCAAATACACGACATCAGGAAGGTGCGCAGAGTTGCATTAACTTTATACAACTCCAACACCCTCATGAGCCATGTATGTGGCACAGAATCATAGGCCTTCTTATAGTCTATCCAACATGTCGACAGATCCCTTCGGGAACGACGAACCTGCTGGTTAATGGCCATATCAATGAGGAGTAGCTCCTTAGTACCACGAGACCCGTTCCTACATCCATTTTGAGAGGCAGACATGATAGAATTTTTGTCAATATGATCGTTAATTTTAGCTCTCAAAATGGATGTAAGAACTTTATAGACCGTTGGTAGACAAGTGATCGGCCTATAATTTTTAGGTTCCGTAGTACTACCTGATTTATGGAGCAGGTGGGTTATTCCAGTTGTTAGGAATTGGGGCAACGATCCTGACTCTAAGGCTGATTGGAACTGGGACGCCAAGCGAACGTGCGATCTCTGAAACCATTTAATCCAGAAATTATGCAGCCCGTCCGGTCCTGGAGATTTTTATTATTATTATTTTTTTTTTTTTTGTACAGACACGTACAGTCAACAGCAAAAGTAGATGATCAAAATCAGAAATTCAATACTAATTTACTAACACTAATTTATATAATTTATGACTAGTTTATTTATTAAAAGTATGTGATTGTCACACACATGCTTTTGAATCACTTCGACGCCACACAGTTCTGATGCGAACTCCGTTCATTAGCATTGTATTTCTGATTTTCATCATCTACTTTTGCTGTTGACTGTACGACACGAACTTCGTTCCTTACGGGAGTCCTCCGACCGAACAAGTTTTTTTTTTAAATTAAGTAACCTATGCTGTCCTATTGCTGGGCAAAGGCCACCGCCAAGTCCTTCCAGGAACATTTGTCCAGCACCACCTCAAACCAATTAATGTTTTTTCATCAGACCATACAGAGTGGTCTAAGAAAGAATCATGGCGAGATCCATACATTGATTTGTATGAAAAATAAAAATCATTTGGAGGGTTTAAAATATTTTCCAATGTAAAGAATACATTACTAGGAGTAGATTGATATACCTACTTACCATATTTTTAAACCCCCACATAATTAAAATATTACGAAATGAAAATAACACACACAATGTTTATAAAAATTTGTATTTATAAAAAAAAGAAAGTGACAAGCTACGTCATCGGATCTATCAAATTAAATAAAAAATAATATTAATAATATTTATTCAAAAAATTACAAGGCATAACAAGTACAGTTTGCTTAAATGTAAATTATAATACTAAGATTTCCGTGCCTGAACTAGGTAATCCTGTGTTTCAGGCGAGAAGAGATAAAGTAATTTTATAAAATTAATAAATAATCACAAAATCAAACAAAAAGAAAAATGTACAGTAGACAAATAGCTGAGTAGCTTAACTAATGTAGTAGCTAATATTTCTATATTAAATACAATATAAACTAAATGTTAGTAATATTTACTTCATCACAATTAGTAAATTCTCTGTATCTTCATAGGACATACTTTGGAGAGCATCCTTGAGAATTAGCTTACAATTTGTGTAGTTCACGGAATAGATGTTTGCTTTCGCGTTTAGTCTATTATAAAGGAGAGGACCGAGGAACAGGTAAAATTTGGATATAAACGCATGTTTTGTTGGTTTTTGTGGACAGACTATATCTTTACGTCTTTTACTATTATTTTGAGTGGTGTACGGTAAAGCTCTGTGTTGTTTTAATACAATGTTCATTATAAATAGCTGTCGAACTGTTAGTACTTCACAATATTTGTATAGGAGGTTAGTAGGAAAAAGGAAAGGCCGAAAAGTAGATACTTTGAGGATCGCCCTCTGAGTTCTCTCGATGGTTAGTAACCTGGTTTTACCCGCTCCACCCCATGTCGTAATACAGTAAGTTAATATTGATTGACAAAGAGCAAAGTAAACTTGTCTAATTATTTTCGGGTCAGCAATATAGCGTAACTTTTTTAAAACAAATATCAACTTACGCATTCTATTATTTAAAGCTTCTATATGTTGTTTGAATGAAAGTGTTTCATCTAATATAACGCCAAGGTATTTTGTTGTATTTGCTATTTTAATGTTAGGACAAACACATTGGTTATTTGCGGGAACTGTGCAATAATGAGCATATAATGTTGAGTTAGTGACAGTTGATGTTTGCTTGCGCATTGAAAACTTAATGTAATTTGTCTTGTCTGCATTTAATGTTAATGAATTGTTTTGAAGCCATTTATTAACAACATCAAATCCGTGTTGCGCAAGCTTGTAGACATTTTGTTCTGAGTCAGCCGAAAACAGAAGAGCAGTGTCGTCAGCATAAGAAACAATTAAGCCGTGATCAAGATTTAGATTACAAAGATCGTTTATGTATATCAAAAATAGTGTAGATGCTAAAATACTTCCTTGAGGTACTCCGAAGGACGTGTTTTTTTTATCATCGCTGAGAACATTACCAATCTTTACACATTGGGTACGGTCTTCTAGATAGCTCTTAAAAAGATTCAGCTGGGTGCCTCTAATGCCTATGGCTTCAAGCTTGCGCAACAGAATAGGAATAGAAATCGTGTCAAAAGCTTTAGCGAGGTCCAGGAAAATGCCTATTGTGTGGTTACCATTATCAAGTTCTTGAGCCAGATAATCAGTCAGATGGTGTACAGCGTCGTGTTGACATTTTAGGCCTAAATCCGAACTGCCGACTCGATAAAATTAATTTATCCTCCAAATATTTGAAAAGCCTTTTATTTATAATTTTTTCTAATATTTTAGACATAAAAGGCAGTAAGGAAATAGGTCTATAATTAGTCACTTGATCTTTGTTGCCTGATTTATAAATAGGAACCACAACAGCTTTTTTGAGACAATCGGGAAAAATACCTATGGATAAACATTTTTGGTAAATATAAGTTAGAGGCGGCACCAAAATGTGCCTGAACTGTTTGATAATTTTACTTGATATGTTATCCCAGCCAGCTGCGCAGTCGTCTTTTAAACTCATAATTAACGTTTCTACCTCAGTCTCGTCAGTGTCTAGCAACGCAAAGGATGATAAAATAGTGCTATACGTAGACGGTGTGCTCGTTAGATGCTGTGAAAGGCTCTGAACTTTTTCAGCTAAACTCTTTCCAACATTAACAAAGAAATTATTTGCAATGTTGGCAGAAGTTAAATGTGATGAGTGTGCTTGTAACAAACCTGATGATGACTGATTTTGCTTTGAGTTATATGTTACATTCTTAATGAAATTCCAGATTTTCTTATTATTAGTGCCAGCCTTTTCTAGTGCAATTTTATCGTAGTTGGTTTTAACTTTTCTTAGAAGATCATTACAGAAGTTCCGATATCGTTTATAAGACAGTTGCAAAATTAAATTATCTGGACTAGATTTCGCTTTCATATGCAGTTTATCTCTATTTTTCATACAGCGAATGAGACCTGTCGTGATCCACGGCTTTATGTTGTAGTTTTTGCTATTTTGCCGGAATGTGACTGTGTTTGCATGAATTGCATGTTGTACATTTTCGATTAGGTACAACAAACAAAACTGCGGATCAGCAGAATCATAGACTGGGTCGAAGTCGATATTGCGTAAGTCTTCTTCAAGTTTATTTACATTCAAACTAGAAACTGTTCGAGGGACTACTTTAGGGAAATTAGAATTTAAAATTAGTAGGGTAGCATTGTGATCGGTTAATGTTGAATTAGTTACAAGGGCGAGTGCAGGAAGATTCGACTTAAGTATTATATGGCCCAAACAGGAACCACTTTGATGTGTAGGAAGCGTGTGAGCGGGAAGCAAACCATGGAAGGCGCATAGGTTAAGGTATTCCTCAGCGGATGCGTCAGCACTTCCGGGAAGAATGTTGATATTAATATCTCCAATTAAAATGGTGCTTTTGAAAGACGATAGGTTCTGCAAGGTGTCGTTTAGCGAGTCAGTGAAATTGTCTATATTTCTAAAAGAAGGGGGTCGATATAGAGCGAGTATCGCTAATTCTGATCCAATTTTAATTAACAATCTGTTACAATCGTGCATATTAGGTTCATCAACAGACACATGGAGATGACGTCTTGCATAAACTATCACCCCATCATTCTGATTGTATGTTATACTACTTCTATACATATTATATCCCGGGATTAGTGGTATGTTGTATTGTTTGGCCAGCCAACATTCCGTTAAGACAATAACATCACAGTTTATATCTAAACGTTGTAGAAAAATGCTGAAATTGTCGAAATTCTTAAAAATACTACGAATATTTTGGGTTAGTATGGTTAGTGGACTAGTGTAAGAGGACAGATATTGTTTACAGTGTTCAACATCACATACCTGAGAATCAGATACAGAGAAATTGTCTATGTCATGAAAATCATAATTATAATTATAAATAAAACAAACAAAAACAAGAGCTGAAAAATACGTAATTAACGGCGCTCTTAGGCGCCTCCATAATCAATAGAGTTTATGTACCTCTTTTCGGCCATTATTTTCGCCGGACAGTCAGCAGCGCTTGTCTTGTGATTGCTCGGCTTTTTAAAGTGCAAACAAGTAGCGCATTTTGGTTCCTCAGCCTTCTTTGTGCATTCTTTAATGGTATGACCCTGATCACCACAGTGGCCACAGGTATAGGTGGACTCCCGACATGATTTAGCCGCGTGGCCGTACTGCTGACACTTATAGCAGCGTGTGACTAGAGTAAAGTCTCTTACAGGGCATGACGACCAATTTATAAAAACTGTGTCTTTCGATATCAGGGCTTTACGTATATCTGCAGATACCTCTATTATAAAATTACAGGTCTCAGCTTCCTTCTTACCTGACTTATGGCTTAACTTAACGGAGGACAAAAAGGTCTCGAGGAACAAACAAGTAAACACTTCCTTCTCTTGCATGATTGAGGGCACTCCAATAATTACTACTCTAGGCTTCCTTTTTTGGGGCTCGTCGACTGTAAGGCCTGAATTTGACAGCTGCATTGATTTTTTCACCTTTTCAATGTCGTCCTTTGTTTCAGTGCTGATTATGACACCGCCATTTTTAGTCTTGCGTAGTCCTCTCACTTGAAGTTTCATTTGCTCGGGGCATATAATTTTTTGGACAAGTGATTTTGTCTCCTCACTCGACTTCAGTTTATCGTTAGGGTATATGGCCACTGAGCTTAAATTTAAGGGCTGTATTTATTTATTTATTTATTTATTTATTTATTTTACTATTTATGTACACACAGTAGACAACACAGGAAAAGAACATTATAAAATATGAGTACATAGGTACTACTTATTTCTTAAGAAATTTCTGCCAGCAGACCTGCAAAAGGAGAAATGAAAAAAGAAACATAGACTATAGTGTGTGAGAAAAGGAAGAGAATAAAGTATGTATGTGCCTTATTTAACTAACCTATAATATTATATATAAATACGCATATAAGTAAATATTAATATATAGGTACGTATATAAATACATAATGCTAAGATATTTAAACCAATAAAAATATATATGTATATAATAAATCATAATTGAGAGGAAAGGTAATGCTCTTTCACTCTGGTTTTGAACAAAGAAATTGTCTTTAGATCACGAATGCTAGGCGGAAGTGCGTTCCACAACCTTACAGCATGGACGGAAAAGGAATATGAGTAATAGCTGGATTTATGAGGATGGGATTTAAGTAGGGATCTAAGGTGCGATCTACACGGTGCGTCAGTAGGGCGGGCATAAGAAAAACGCTCGCGCAGGTAAGAAGGATAGGACGGGTTGTGAAGGATATTGAAGAGGATACATAAGATCCTAGTGTTCCTGCGAAGGCGGATTGGGAGCCACTTGAGTTCTTTGCGAAGGTGGGAAACGTGGTCATATTTACGAAGACCAAAAATAAAGCGAATACATAAATTTTGCAAGCGCTCAAGCTTATTTAATAACTCCTCAGTAGCATCCAGGTAGCAGGCATCGGCATAATCTATTATCGGCTGAATAAGCGTTTGAGCCAACGAAATTTTAATCTTCAAAGGCAGGACACTCTGAAGGCATTTCAGCGAATGAAGAGAGAAGTGTACCTTACGGCTTACCTCATTGACTTGAGCTCGCCACGACAGACAGGAATCAATAGTTACACCCAGGTCTTTGGCGGTATCTGTATAATCAATGCGAACACCATCAAGGTACAACGGCATCAAAGATGCAACAACGGCCGCACTACGAACAAATCGGCTGCCTATGACCATGGCCTGAGATTTAGTTGGGTTGATTTGCAATCCAAAAGACTTAGCCCAAGCGCTGATACAAGCCAGGTCATGATTCATAGCAGCAATGGCAGAATCGGCATCAGCTACAATAAAGTGCCGGTAGAGCTACAAGTCATCTGCATAAAGATGGAAATTGGAAGAGATTACACTGGTAACCATGTTAATGAAAATTGAAAATAGAAGAGGAGAGAGAACGCTACCCTGAGGAACACCCTCGGTGAGGCAACACCAATCAGAGAAAACCTCATCAAGGCGAACACACTGAGAGCGCCCCCGAAGATAAGAATTAAACCAGGCTAAAGCAGAAGACGAGACATTTAAAGATTTGAGGATACCTAGTAAAATGTCGAAATCCACCGAGTTGAAGGCACTACTGAAGTCAAGCAATACAAGAACGGTAAGTGACTTACTCTCCATTGCCCAGCGGATATCGTCAGTTACTTTCAAAAGTGCAGTGACAGTACTATGACCCGAGCGGAAACCAGATTGGAAAGGGGATATTAAAGAGTTCGACGTTAAGAAAAATGTTAATTGTTTATGAACTAAGTGCTCAAAAACTTTGGAAAGAAAAGGGAGAATAGAAATAGGTCTAAAGTGGGATAACGAGGATGGATTGTTAGTTTTAGGTAAAGGTATGATGTGAGCCTGCTTCCAAACAGAAGGAAAAGAGCAACAAGAAAAAGAATGATTAAAGATGTAAGTAAGAACAGGAAGTAAAGTTGGAAGGATAAGAGTAACCATTCTTGAACACAACTTATCGTTCCCAACTGCAGAAGATGTAATCGCAAGGACAGATTTCTTAACATCATCTTCAGAAACATCACTAAAGTTAAAAGGAGAACATTGAGGCAGCGGCAAACTGGAAAGGTTCTTCAGGGTCACAGCTTTGACAGACGAATCGAGAGAAAAGGGAAGGAAAGAGAAATGTTTATTTAGATCGTTGAGGTTCACATCCTTGCACTGGTTGGAAGGTGATTTGCCTATGCCTACAGACTTGAGAAATTTCCAAACATCGGAAGAACTACGATGGTTGAGTTGGTCATGGAAATAGCGTATCTTGGCATCTTGACACAGATGACTGCAGCGATTACGTAGCGATTTGTAATAAGAGAGATTCAGCTCTGAAGGTCTGCGCTTATATCTACTCTTAGCTTTGTCCCTACGTGCCATAAGCTCTTTAATTTGCATGGTAATCCATGGTGCAGGGTCTCACTTTGACACATCGGATGGGTGCATGCTGGTCAAACAAGTCGAGAATAATTCTATTAAAATAACACACCTTCTCTTCGATACTTTCCGTCTCGACCAGAGGGGACCAGTCGAGATGGTTGGCATCACGCTGCAGTGCCTCCAGATCAATCCCTTTATAGTTACGGAGATATAATAACTGGGTCTTACGCTTAGGGACACGGATGCGTTACGACAGATAAATAAGATCGTGGTAGGAGAAAGTAGCAGTAAGCTGACCATGATATTTAACATTATTAGGAGCAGAAACAATCATAAGGTCTAGCCAAGATGGTGTACAATTAGGAAAATAGTGAGTTGCAGAGAGAGGCAAAACTTGAAGATTAAAGGAAGACAAGACGGAGAGGAGTTTGAGAGAGCGAGCGTCGTTTTTACTCAAGCAAGTATTAAAATCACCCATTAAAATAACATGATCGTACAACGGACAAAGATTACTAAGAGTGGAATCAAGGGAATCGAAGTAGTCAATATTTAGATTAGGACTATAGAGCACTGCAAGCAAAACTTTAGTGTGGTGAAAAGAAATTTCTAAAAACAAGTATTCAGCCGATCCAGAATAAAGTGAAGGAGATGAGCTGACCACCCTGTAGGGTAAATCAGCACGCAAGTATATAGCAACACCTCCTCCACCCTTGCCAGTCCTGTCATTGCGGATCAAGACGAAGCCAGGCAAAGAATATTGAGAAGAAAGGAGAGAAGGCTTCAGAAAAGATTCCGAAATCAATAAGGCGTCCAGGTGAGCACTGCTAAAGGATGCCAGAAGATCAGAATAGTGACCAGGAACACTCTGAGCATTGATGTGTGCTATATGAAGATTCTTAGGGTCATTGGTGAAAAGAGTAGAAATTTTATCGTGTAAGGTAAGTGGTGCGGAAGAGTCACTATCCGCACTAACAAAACTAACAGAGGAAGAGCACGAGAAGAAGCTGTCATTGCGATCAGCTACTTCATCCATAATTTATATAAATATAATAAATAACTATATAATTATACTAACTAAAATAAAATTATTTTAAATATCCTATTAAATACAGAAAAATCAAATGTAAGTTTTCCCACAATAAGAAAACCACCCCAACTTGCTAGTTTATTGGCAGAAATTTTACAACGAATATTTTAGAAACACTAAGATTAGATAAACAATAATACCCAGAAAACGAAAAAGTATTATAAACTATTATTCAACAATCGATTTTTAGATCGAATTGTACGTGGAATGAAACGTAACGAATAACAGATGGAATAATTTGAACGAAGATAATGACAACAATCAATTCAACAATCCACAACTGACAACGTCAAGATTTTGTTTGTCATAATAACAAAAATTCACAATAACTTGAACGAAATATCAGAATACCGGCTAAATAAATTATATAAAAGTGAACAGTTTTAGCGGTGAACTGAATAAAACTGTATATAATTGTTCGTACCTTTTTTAACCATGTCCGCAAAGGAATTAGTTCCCGTCACTGGTTTCATTGTAGCTCCGATGGTCAGCTTAAGGTCTTGTATCTGTTCCGACAGATCAAGTTGGTCCTCGAGTGTTTGAACGGTGGAGTGGGCTCGGACAGCTCTCAGCTTCAGGGACTGATACTGAACTGCCATCTGCGAAGTGCCATGACCGACTTTACGACATAGGTTCGTGATACGCAGCTTTTGCTCCGTATTTAGTTTGCTCTCTGATGCAATAGAGCACACTTCATTCAGGCACTGGTCAATGGACGACATCCAGCTCTGGATTTCCGGCGTCGATATTACTTCCCTCATGATATCGTCTCTTTGGCTGGGCGTTTGAGGATTCGGTGCGGGGGCCGACGCGAGGTCCGGCTCGGGTGTCGGTGCGGGTGCAGGTGCGGGCACGGGTGTAGGAGGTGGGCTCCGAGCACATCTGCCACCCCGGCTGAAGGGACTGGTTGACATTGTGATACAAGTTATTTACTTGCTAATTACTTAAACACATTATCACTGTAGCGATTTACACACATATTATGCCTACGTATGACAGTTTGCTTTACTACCGGCTATTCGGTAAAACTAGGTCACAATTCAGCAAATTATTATTTATTTATTTTAATTAAACTTCGACACGTCTGATCGCAACGAAATTGCAGTGACTCAAATTGGCAGACTACTGACAAGACATGTGACAAGTGTGTGGAAAAAAAATCATTATTTGTGACATTACTTCCCTTAAAACAATGCAATTTCAGTGTAAGATCAGCGAAACGGCGACTGTCAGTGTCACTGTTACTGACAGTCGCCGTTTCGCTCTGAAATAATGATCTTTTCGTTAAATTCACTTTTTTGCGAGGTTTTAAAAATATTGTAAATGCCTGAAGATACTCTTTGGGTACTCAAGAGTACAAGAATTAGAATTTCATCTTCTCTAAACACCTTTATTTTTTTTGTACAAATCCTGCCATGATTCTTTGGGTTGCTGGCTAATTCTGAGTGAATATTCAAACAGAATTCTAATTCATAAAAGTCAACATAATAAAATTATTTAGGTACAATTCCAAGAAAAAGGCAGGGAGCTCAAAGGACATCAAAAAACTCGTCCACACCGCTTTCAACGGGACACGTGCCCAACAGGCTGGCAGCAGTGCCACGTTGTATGGCAATGCTGATTCTCTGACCCAAGAATAGACCAGCCTTCGGGTCACGTGAAGAGTTGACCAGCCGCTTGGCGATGTCACGAAAAACAATATGAGCACTCGGACCCCATGGCCCTAGAGTTTCCACCCCAAACAGCTCAAATATATAGCTTTCAAGAAGGTTATTATACTTGCGCCGTTTGAGGTTTTCGGCACCTGCAGCAGCCGCCCCAGCACAGCACGTTGTGCTAGGAAGATGAGATGGCTCAAGGGTGTCGAACTGTCGACCCATGTTGCGTCCCACACCAAAGGCCTACCCAACTTCCAAGGCATTATGGTCATCCCATCTGGTCTCTTCTCATCGTCGCGTGCCAAGCCATTGGGTTCTAAAATAGCAGGCACCCCGACGGTGGCAAGAGCACAACGGAGGATGTCATTGATGCTGGTGTGCCGTGCCATTCGGCTTGCGCTCTTACTGCAGGTTAGGCCATGATGTCCGAGGCAGTCGACTGCTTCACCACACTAACAACGATGTGGAGCCCCGCATGGAGCACCCAGACGCTGGCATGTAGCGAGTCGGTAGGTATTAACACACAGCATAGTCCGATGTTGGGTGAGGGAAGCGCCTGAAGCCAGAGGCCCGACTCCCACTCACCCACAGCCAGTAGGCGGGCACGCTCAGCAGAATTGGTGGACATATTAATTAGATTACCTATTCCGTACCAACCTGCAGAGCGGCTCGTTCCACTGTCTCTGGGAAGATGGGTCCACGGGCCGAACTGTATCCGGGCAAGCCACTTTCCAGGCGTTCACCGCATCAGTCAAGCACGGCACTTCAAAGTCAACCAGTGATGGCGATAAAAATTTTTTGGTTAACTTTTCGGTACTGTGTACGGAGGACAGGAAAGCCGGTAAACTGACACTGGAAATTTTGCGGAAGTTATCTATATATATAAAAGAAAGTCGTGTTTGTTACAACACTTATAACTCGAGAACGGCTGGACCGATTGCCATGGTTTTTGATTTGTTGGATTTGTTTCCGTCCCGAATAGCAGAATAAATCTAAAAAAAAAAAAACTCGATATGTATAATGAATACTTAATCATTTCAATAGATGCTGATTTGTTTATTACATGTCAAACATTTGTTGTCCAATCCTGTCAAATAGTGTAACAACTATTTTTTTTTTTTGGGTCGGGTGTAGGGTAGGCGTAGGGTAGGCGTAGGGTAGGCGTAGGGTAGGCCTAGGGTAGGCGTAGGGTAGGTAAGCAGGTAGATAGAATAGAATAGAATAGAATAGAATTTATTTATCTTAGAAACAGTACACCAGTAGTAAACATTAAAACGTAGTTATAATTAAAGTACTTACATAGTTTTTAATGTACACTCACTAAGTTTATATGGTACCTACACTTGCACAAATACACAATAAAATCAAAACTTAGATAACGATTATTAAGTATAACAAAATAACAATGCAACTATGTAAATAAACTTGCTTATTAACATAAACGAATGATAAATGTCCATTGACGGTATACATAAATAAAGTTCTTTACCTTCCGCGCTAGTTAAAACTGTGTTACGGCAAGGTAAGATTCTCGTTCGATGATTAATTTTCAATCGTATCGTAATGGACATAAAACACCGTCTTGCTAAAAGTTTTTTTCTTACAATGAGAAATAGACGTCGATGACGAATTACAGGTTTAACGTAAGCAACTAGTATATGTAAAATATCTAGACAAGCATGATGCGTAATAAAATAAATACGATATTAGATTTAAATGTGAATGCTAGTATAAATATAGTTTAGTAATGAACGTACGACATTTTGTGTACTTATGAATGTATGTTATATTTGTAATACTAATGTTTATAGATACATCAATATTTTGTTTTGTCATGCATTAATTGGATACTAAAATAAACTTATATTTGTATTATGTTTTATAAATATATTATAATTAATTAAAACATGGTAGTAATTAAAATGATAAATATTCATATTATAAAATATAGGGGTTGAAATAAATAACATAGCATAATTATATCTTATATACATATTTTTATGAATGTTTCAGTCCGTTCGTAATCTAATTTACTCAGAAATTCATCCAGTGCTTTTCTACAAACATAACTAGTCATATCTTTAAGGGGTTTTATTTTACTAATACGATTGTACAATAACGGAGCCAGGAAAAAAGAGAAACTCTGCGCAAAAGTTGTTTTACATGCTGGGACAACGTACACCTCATGTGATCTTCTGGTAGATTTATTAGTTGGTCTTTCACGGATATGTTGTTTTAGAACTATATTCTGTATAAAGAGTTGACGAACGTTTAGGACTTCAAAATCTTTGTATAGTGCAGTAGTTGGATACCTAAATCCTTTGAAATTAATAACTTTCAGAATACATCGGTGTACCCTTTCTATTTTAATGATAATACTTTTCTTAGCACCACCCCAAGCAGAAATACCGTAAGAAAGTATTGATCGACACAGTGTAAAATAAACAGTTCTGTTAGTGTTTTTATCTTTTAAATTTCTTATTATTTTGAAAATTGGTATCAGTTTGCGTATTCGAGATTTTAAGTTACTAATATGTTGTTTCCAATTTAAATTTTTGTCGATTTCGATGCCAAGATATTTAGTACTATCAGTTGAAGATAACAATGAACAATCGCAATTATTAGTATTCACACAATTAGAATAATGAGCTTTTAAGGTGAAATCTGATGGAGGTTGTAAATTATTTTTTATACTGAAAGTTATATATTTTGTTTTTAAAAGATTTAAGGTAAGTAGGTTGTAGTCAAGCCATTTAATTATCTTTTGAAGCCCGTGCTCGGCTGACAACTTGACGTCGTCCCATGTAGCTTGTTGGAATAAGATTACTGTATCATCAGCGAAAGTAGTCACCTTAGCGTCGGCAATTTCGATATTACAAAGATTATTTACATAAATCAGAAACAGTGTGGGTCCAAGGACTGATCCCTGAGGAACACCGAAATTAACAGGTTTCTTAGAGCTACAGAAATTACCAATTTTTACAGTCTGTGTCCTGTTTGTCAGGTAGTCCTGGAAAAGATTAAGTGGTATTCCTCGAATACCTATGGCCTCCAATTTACATATGAGTAGGGGAATTGAGACAGTATCGAATGCCTTGGCTAAATCTAAAAAGACACCAAGGCATTTTTTCTTGCAGTCAAGATTGCCAGCTACAGTTGTAACAAAGTTTTCAACTGCATCTATGGTTGATTTATTTTTCCTAAATCCAAATTGGTTTTTAGAAAGAATATCATTTCTATCTAGATAACTAATTAGCCGGTTATTAATAATTTTTTCGAGAATTTTAGCCAAAGTAGGCAAAAGTGATATCGGACGATAATTAGTGATACTATCTCTTTCCCCGATTTAAATACAGGTATGACTAATGAGTCCTTCAGTATGTCTGGAAACTTTCCGGAAGAAAAACATAAATTTAATAAATGTGTTAAGGGTGTAATGACAAATTTAGAAGTTTTTTTAATAAACTCTGCAGATATTCCATCCCATCCAGTAGACTTCGTATTTTTTAAAGACAATATAGTTTTATGTACCTCTGCTTCATCAGTCTCCCATAGCATAAATGAGTTAATCTGACTATTTGCAAACTCATTTTTGCGCACAAGATCATTCTCCGTAAGCTTTAATTTTTGTAGAATATTATTTGACAATTTAGAGCCCATATTAACAAAAAAATTATTTATGAAGTCCACAGATTCTTGCGGTGTTGATTTTAATTTTAATAACTCAATCGGTACTTGCGACTTATTTGATACATTTAAATTACATACACGTTTTATAACATTCCATGTTCTTTTTATGTCATTTCTGTTGTTATTTAAATCTGATTTATCGTGATCATTTTTTAAATTGTGGAGAATGTTGTTGCAGTGATTTCTGTAGCGTTTGTAGGTGACTTGCAGATCGCGATCATTTGGTGACTTTAGACATCTTCTATGCAACGTATCCCTAAATCTAATGCAACGCAATAGACCCGGTGTTTCCCACGGTTGGAAAGTTTGGCGTCTATTGGGCACGGCAATCGTGTGGCTGCAGTTTTGAATGATTTCAGATACGTTTTCAATAAGTACTTCAGCGGCTTTATTGGGATCTTTTAAAGATTTTATATTGACCCAGTCCAGTTCTTTCATAATTTTAAATACCTTTTCATAATTTAGTTTTTGCAGAGTCTTTTTTTGTTTATTATTACATTCCTCAGTTAAAGGTATACTAAAGTAAATACTACTATGATCAGTAACCGACGATTCACAGACAACAGTTATTATTTTGCGCTTTGACTTGACAAGGCAATGATCAATACATTTATTAATACGCGTCGGAAGCTGGTGACTCGGTAAAAGACCGTGAGTTGCTAGAAGATTCAAGTACTCATCAGATCTTTGGTCAGTACTACTAACACTGATATCAATATTGATGTCTCCAGTTAAGTAAACATGAGGCACGTGTTTTATATCTAGCAAAATTTCGTCCAAAGAACCGAGAAAATTGGTGAGCGATGCAAAAGACGGCGATCTGTACATGCAGATAAAGGCATGACTGTTGTCAATTTTTACTATCAAACAATCAGCATCCACAAAATTTGGCTCATAAACTGTGACACCTGTTAACTGGCTTCTTATATAAACAACTACACCACTGTTCTGATTTATATGCTTATTGGTGTGAAATGCTGTATATTGGTCCAGATTCGGTATCATACTTGAACCTTGTAGCCAACATTCCGTAAGTATTATAATGTCATAATTTATGTTACTCCTTGCAAGAAATACCTTAAAGTCTTCATAATTTTTGCATATGCTTCGTATATTTTGTACAATAATTCTCAAACAAAATTCCGTTTCAAGTTTGTATTCTGAAAACACTTCTGGATCTTCAACCAAAAACGAGTCACCGACGTTGATATTTTTATCAACTTCGGTGACTACCTCATCTATGTTATCCATAGCAAAAAACTTTTAGTATTTATATTTATAATAATAGAATGTTTTTGGTTGATGATTGGAGTTTCTGCAATTAGTATTACTTTATCTTCTGTATTGGACTTGTAATAAACATAATAGAATGATATAATACGCCAATATAATACATATAAGATATAACATTTGTAATATAATAAGAAGCTACCCAACATGCTTGTTATGTTGTTACACGAGTTAGGACTAAAAAAACAAATAGAGAATTGAGAATAATAATACCACGTAACCAAACTAGAAAAAAAGCAAAGTAGAAAAAAATACCATAACTTCATATGTTTTGCCTCGATAAATAGTCATTCCGAAGTGAGATCCATAATTTGACTAAGTGATTTGATGACAATGGCAGGCTGTCCTTCCTGTTTACGGAGCAAGATATTTCCTCTTGAAGCCCAGCAGTACTTAAACGATCCATTCTTCACCAGCTCTTTACCCGCTGCTAACATCTGCTTCGACATGGAGGTTAGAGACTGAGAAACGTATATTCGTGAAGAAGCTCCTGTGAATCCCAGGATATCGGTACTAAGCGGTTTATCTACGTTATCAGAGTTGTATTTTCTAGCAGCTTTAATTAGTGTTTCTTTGCTTTTGCTGTCCTGGTACTCGATAACAATTGGTCCATTTATTCTGCCTCTTCTAAATACAGTTGCATTTTCATTGATTTGGGGTATCCCCAAGGTTTTATATATGTTAGTGACAATTTCACGTACATCTTCTTTGTCATCATGCGGGATATTTCTAACTTCAACCGTATTTTTCAGGAATTGTTTTTGTAATGCGTTCAGCTGGGTCTCCAATTGATTGATGCGTTCCACAGCTGCTTCATGCTTAGTTTCAATTATTTGTACTTTGTTGCAAATTTCCTTATAGTAGGCAGCATTTGATTCCAGTTGACTTTTCAATTCGGCATTAGACTCTAGTATCATGCTATTTTGATTCTTAATAACAGCGATCTCAGCAATCATCATTTCTTTGAATGACTGTAAGAGGTCTTCTTTTAAGTCTGCCATTTGTTGTTCATCAGGGTTTTTCTTTCTTATGTTTTTTCTCGTGTTTACATTTCTAGTAATTTCTTGATCTTGGGATACCATTTCAGAGGAAAGATCTGGTTGCGACGAAAACTTTACTTGTTGTGGTGATCGTTGCATTTTATCTGAATTCCTCGCATATACTACACAATGACTCAAAACGACTAGATATTTAAATGTCGTACGTAGGTTCTGGTACCAAACAGAATTATACTTTAAAACAGTCGTAGTAAGTTTAAAATCGGAAATCTTCTTATTTTAAATATCTAAACACGTCGTACCTCAACGGCGATACAAACGAGAATGATAGATAGGGACAGGACAACGTCTGTCGGGGCAGCTAGTAATTATATAAATAAATTGGTAAATCGAACGAAAACATTTGTGTTTGGATTTTTTCAAAACACTAAGTACTACTACAAGTACTTACCTGCAGTTTTCCTAATTGAAGCTATCGGGCTGTTACCCGATGACCCTAAAAGTGTGCAATTCTTGTTGTTTGAAAAGTAAGCTTCTAATAAATCGAACTGTTCTTGATACGCCATTACGACATACACAATTACGAAATGGACGCAAAAAAAAAACAAAGTTCAATTCAAGAACGAATTTTAAAATTGCAGTCTTGCACCGCGAACTACGTTTAATGTTTTTTGAACTTTTTGTCAGACCGCCTAGTCTAAGAAGTAAATACGCATAGAATTAAATGATTTTCTTATCTAAGTCTACCTTAAATAAATTTAGATCATCAAAAAGTCATTAATAGGTACTCTTTTTGTTATTATCGATGCTTCAAATTAAAAAGTAATAAGTACCTTAATACAGCTTAAAAGACCTAAATGCACACAGTAAAGAATGTAATTTGAAATCTGGTATTTTTTTTTAGACAACGCCCGTATACTTATGTTTTGTGCGCTAGGTACCAGTAGGTACAGAGTTTGTACCTGCCTTGATGTGCTGGCGTCTGTAATAACTTAAAATCTTCCGGATATTCGACTAAATTGATTTTGAAATTTCGAATGATAAAAAAATCACATTCCTTGATCGATCTCTACTGACAGCGTTCACGAACATGACGCGTAGATCAGCACCATTCAGCTTACGAATGATCCAAGGATCCAACTCACGTGCCACCATCAGCGAGATTCTGTTCAGAAATTATCTGTATTTTTTCCGGATTCTACGGATTTTCTCTTTTTACCCCGACTGCAAGAAAAGGGGAAATAAAATAAAATATTCTTTATTACCTGATATCTTCCAAACTACTAAACGAATATATTTCGTTAGGGTATCGTTAGATTCGTCTCATTAGTCCAAGTGTTCTTAGATACGTGGCGAAAAAAAAATAATTAACGTGGCAACTGGGAAATGCCATTGTTAAAAGTTAAAAGAAAAAGATTTTTTTCTAAAGCTATAATATGGGTATCAAATTCAAGGGCTTATTTTAAGGATTCTAAAAATGTATATCATCACAGTAATAATTGAAAAATAAATATAAAAATCGCGTAATAAAAATATTTTTTTCTTCGATATGTGCAATGTGGGTATCAAAATAAAGAGCTCATTTTAAGGATTCCAAAAAGGTATTACAATGCCTTAGTAATGTAATAATAATATGTATAAAAAAACCAGCCAAATGTGTGGTTGGAAACGCGCATTTTATGACATTGCGTTGCGCTCGAGAGGCGCAAGTTTATCTTCTGTGTAACTTTCGCACATTTATTAGTGATTTAGTTTTTTTACTTTTTACCTATTATTACGTATTTATGGTAAATATAAAGATATTTTATTATTACTAAATTAAATTGAAATGGTGAACGTTTTAACATCATGGCGCACAGAAAACGGTTGGAAGAAAGCGAAATTGCTTCTTTTTTGATCGAGGAAGAGGAAGAGACCGAGGATGGCAGTAACAGCGAGACGGAGAACGATATAAATGAAGATAACGTTCAGAGTGATTTTGAAGACGAATACATAGACGTAGTTATCGAAGAATCGAAGTTTTGTACAAAAAAAAAAGAGAATGTCTAAGATGACTTGTACGAAATGTAAAAATACCGTATGTGGAGAACATAAAAAAGATGTTTGCATCAAATGTTTATAACTTGTGATTTTTTCAGTATTTTTTGTGATTTGAGACTGATTATATTGTAATTTATTAGTTAGTAAGACAAAATGTTATAAAAGTTAGCTATTCATAAAACAAAACTTAAAAATTGTTAGTACTTACTATAAACAATTTCTAGTTTTTTTTACGTTTTTGAAAATTTAACATAATTCCTTAAAATAAACAAATAATAATACCTATTTGTGTTTTTTTTTATTTAATAATAATGTAACATTTAATTCATACATAAAAAAAAGTATTTTTATTTTAATATGTAAATAAATCAGTACTTAAAATTATGCGCCTCTGAGGCGCCTGTTTATCTTTTATGTACAAAAAAATAAGTTTATCTTTCTAAGGTTAAGTATGTTATTATACTATTTTTTTAATGGAAGGTTGGAATTATATTATCGAATGCACGCCAGTAGCGTTCAAACCACGGAATAATAAAGGTTCAAACTAAGCTAACGCATGTCAAACCACGCACTTGTAAGAAAGTGTAAAATTTTGCCTGGATGAAATCCAGATTGTTATTCTCAGTAAATAATGTAAGTTATCCATACTAATATTACAAATGCGAAAGTAACTCTGTTACGCTTTCACGATGAAACGGCTGAATCGATTTTGATAAAATTTGGTATGAGAATAACTAGAACCCTGGGGAAGGATGGAGGACTTCGTCTGCATCCGCGGCGATAACCGACATTCATGCGGACGAAGTCGCGGTAAAAGCTAGTTTCCTATAAAGGTCAATTGCGGTCACATTTCATTGTAGAAAAATTATAAAATGATGTCGTACGACTCTTCTTCTTCTTAGCGTGTCGATGGCAAACACGGATGTGTATCATATGTGTGTATGTGTGCGTGTAAATGTACGAGTGTGTATGTGTGAGTTGTGTTTGTTCTTGTTTGCATGCGGCGCAAGATAGAAGGTGGACCACGGTCTGCAGGGAGACGCCACACAAGCACTGAAGATTGACATTATCTAAGAACCCCCACTTTTGAAGATTTTCTTTGCTGCGGACGACCTGGGTGCGAAGACGGTTAGTTTTCCATATCGGCCACGACAACGCATGCACGCATGAGAGGGACTCCGATGGCTCCACGAAATCTTCTGGGGGTTTAAACTTATCGCGCTAAAGATCGCATCTTTCTGAGGTGTTGCCATCAGATGGACTCACGCATCAAAGTCAAAGTCAAAGCATTTATTTCAATTAAACCATTTACAGGCACTTTTGAATTGTCAAGGTGTCGGTCAGTTAGTCAGAAAGAGTCAGTGGAGAAGAACGAGCAAGAAATTAAGAAACTCCACGGACACTCTTCTAATTTAAGTAAGTAAAAAGTTTTTACAAAATACATGCTTACATTATTCTTGTTGCTTCTATATGTGAAAACAATGAAGGAATCTAGCAATACAAAATTTAAAAAATAATCAAGATAAAAGCCATGGCCAATCTCTACTGACGGCGCCCGTTCACGAACATGACTCGTGGATTAGCACCATTCAGCTCAACCATTTTGGAGGGAGCTCAATGATCCAACACACGCGCCACCATTAGCGAGACATTTGAGTGAGCATGACAATTCTTTCAACCGCCATGCTCATTTATGTCAAACACATACCTAATAATTTACTTAATATAAGCTCCATAGTACCTACTCACATTTACAAAATTGAAATAATGCTGCTAAGTTATACAAAACTAAGGTTTCCAACGTCCATCATCTATCCATCATCTTAGAAAACTTTTCCTGCTTTTAATTCTCTGTGGCATAGAGCAATAACTATGCATTGGGTGCCGTGGGTCGTTTTCTAGTTTCGTCCTTTCTATGCGGGTTGCCATGATCCTACGAATTTCTGGGGGTGCAATGCTGATTAGTGGATACAGCATTCGTACCGGGGTCGGTTTGAGGCAACCAGTGGCAATCCGGCAAGTCTCATTTAGTGCTGTATCTACTAAGTTGGAGTGGGCGGAGCAGCTCCATACTGAGCAGGCATATTCACCAGCGGAGAAACAGAGCGCCATTCCAGTTGTTCGCAGGACTTGGGGAGACGCTCCCCATCCGGTCGGCCGGTAGGCGGCGTAGTAGGTTATTCCTTGAGTGCACTTTCTGTTTAACATTCTCGCAGTTCTTCCTGTAGTTTGGAGACCTATCCAAAGTGATGCCGAGAGGGATTTTGGGTGGGGACAATGGGGAGATATTGGCACCCCCTCCCATGAGATGTTGAGTACTTATTTGACCCGTTTGTCTGTTGCGAAGGTGTAAAGCACATGACTGTGTTTTTGAGGGATTCGGTTTCAGTGCATTATCAGCATAATACTTAGTGGCTGAAAGAGCGTCGGAAAGGGTGGCCTCAATCTTCTCAAATTCAGTGGCTTGGCAAGTTAATGCCAGGTCGTCTGCGTACAAAAAGCGAGATATGTTCGGCTAGTCGTTGGTGTAGACGTTAAACAGCAGAGGAGCCAGTACACTGCCTTACGGCAGTCGATTCTTTTGAGTTAACCACCTACTTTTGCTATCAAGAATGTTCAATTGTACGACTGATTTTAAACAGTGTCTGTGTTTCGTACAACTCTAGCAAAAAAACGACCCATCGGAGCATCCGCCTTTTTACTGTAATTTGTTGCTTTGAAATCAATCAATTGAGCCGGTTATGACTAATTACGTCATTAGTCCCATAGATTTTTGACAGCTCATCAATTGATTGGTGGTGTCATCTACCCTATTGTGATACTTAATAATGAACAAGTATCTGCCCATGTAATTTCCACCACCAAATGAAAATGATAAAGTACGTAACAATTTTATATTTTTTATTATCATTACCAAATAATAAAAGTATAATTAAAAATTTTTAAATAAATAATGATAGCCGTACAAAGCATAAGTTGCTCCTAGATCCGTTTTATCGTTCGTTTACCGTACTTGCTAATATGAGTCAAATAACCCAATCCAACGAGTCTACTCAATAGGTCTACGATTTGAAACACCGAGTTCCTGAGACCACCTTTCTGCTCCATCATCAGACACAGGCTCCGTCTCTAAGACAACTCATCGAGACAGTAAAATGAGCCCAAACAAGATAGTATGCTGTAACTTGCTAAGGAAATTTAGCCGCAGATTTTCTTGGGTACCTACCTACCACGGTATCTACCTACCTACAGTGTCACGTCAAGGTTACAAAAGTGTCAACATAGTGCATCAAATTCGAAGTCGATTGGACTAGTGAAAGTGAAATAAGGGAAAGAGTACATACAAAAAATCAATTAACAAAATTTAATTTTAAAAAATACACAGCAGCCTTTGATTCGGGGTCCGTCTGATCAATTTTCAGTTCAACTTCAATTTGTTTGTTTCATTATCAGTGGAGTGACGCGCGTTTTATCGTGCATGCGCATTGGACTTTATTGGACTGCTAAACTATGGTGACACAAGCTGCAAAATGCAAATATGGCCGGCGATACTGTTGCTGGACTTGCTGGATTACACATACAATAAAAATATTGCTGGTGCTGCCGGGTCATGTTTGTAAGTTTTACACTAAATTATTGCAGTTAAAGTAAGTATTCCACGTTTAGGAGAACCGACAAAGTATCTTCTTCGTCCAAGGTACAGTCAACGGTCGCTGAGCATGTAGATAAACCATTCTAGAAGTCGTTAACACTTTCGTCGGAACTAAAGTCGTAAAATAGCTCAATGCGGAATGCCACACAATACGATGAGCATAGGCCAACTCTTTACAAAACGAGTTTAACTGCAGTGCAAGCCTAAACTTTTGAGCCAATACACTTTTATCTGCCGTAAAGTTCTTAAATAATACATTAACGGCATTAGCGCAGTTTAATGACAGTTTTTATGGTAGACTCTATATAGTAAATACTTGGAATAAAGTTCGAAACAAAAAAACTAGCTCGAAGGTTGCGGTTTCGACTAAACTTGGAACTTGTTGTAATAATAAAAAATAATAAAAATAACATAAGTACAGCAAGTTTACCAATGCGACGTAAGTTTTCGCGAAAGTTCTTTACTGCGATGATTATATTTATAGACATTCCTTCTAGGGCGGATCTGACATGGTTCAACTTTCGCGATAACGTACGTCGCAATGGTCAACTTTCGCAGTCACGTATGTACAACGCAGTAAAGAACTTTCGCAACAACGAACGTCACGATGGTGAACTTTCGCAGTAACGTACATCGCGGTAATGAACTTCGCAACTATGATTTACACTCCGATTAATCAATAATTTTGTTCATTACTTATTTTATTTAAATTTCCCCATATTTACTAACTTAATCAGGATATTTAGGTTAACTTAATAAAAAAAACTCTTTATTTCAGTAAAAATAATATTTTACTCAATTATTATCCAATAAGTATAAAAAAATAATCTTTTTCTTTATCATTTATTTATATACCACTTTGATTCGTAATTTGTATTTACATTCTAATTAGGTGGCACTTTTACCCATATAGGAATTTCGCTCTTAATTAACAATATAAGTAGGTACCTACACGAATAACAACTGTATTTTTCATAACTTAAAAAAAATGTTCTTCAAAAATGTTATTTGTGTAAGTTTTCTACATTTCATTTCTTATTCAAATTATAATTCATTTCTTATTTATATTTAAAAAAACAGCCAGATGAGGTAAAGAAAGAGGAATATAACTGCATCAAAAAGCTGAGAGCACTTCTCTTACGCCTTTAGTACCTACAACAACGCGTTCGTATGCGGCAGCGAAACAACGAAAAAACTGTCAGTAGTATGGCATAATTTCGCATACGCTATGTCTCACTCTAGCACAAGCTACATGAAATAGTTGCGTCTGTCGGTATTGTTTCGCAAGGAACTGCGGAAATCGTCGTTACACAGACGCAGACGTTTCGCTAGTGGTGTTTCGCATCGCAAGTGGCGTGCGGACGCCGGTGTTCTGTCGGTGAGGACAGAATTTCGCACCATAGAAGCCGAAAATATTGAAATATTTTTGAATACAATTAGAAATTATCCCGAATTATATGCAGTTTATAAAACGCAGATTATAAAAATGCGTACAAAAAACCGGTGGCATGGAGGGAAGCTCAAGAAAAGACGGGAAAAATACAATGACATTTCTTTGCGAAAAAACTGCAGTGTACTAGCATTCCGCAGATATTTCGTTACGAAGTAGTTCCGCAGTGATTCGCTGCCGCTTACGAACGCGTCGGTGTACGAAAGGCGTTAAGGGCTCAAATAACTCTCAGATCAGTTTTTAGGAGTCTTACACACGAGCGGCATGTTGTGAACTGCAGAGGTAACTGCAGCCGTCGACACGCGTCAGCGGCAGCCGTCCACGCGAGATTGCGGCAGCCGGTGACGCGGCGACGGCAGCCGTCGTCGTCGTCGTTTGAAGTTGGCATATCGACGGCTGCCGCTGACGAGTGTCGACGTGTGCAGTCACCTGTGCTGTTGGCAACATGCCGCTCGTGTGTAAGAGCCCTTTGGGACACCGAGATTTCTTAACTATAGACCTACAGAAAAGAGAAATGTATTGGACGCACAGTCACTCTCTCTCTTTCTTGAGAGTGGTGAATTACGTAACAGTATTTTCAATTTTTCAAATCATTCTCTATGTCTACTTACGTTTGAAACCCTTAATATTTAACGGTTTGAGCCACGCGCTATTATTTATAGCTAGATAATTTATAGTTTTGAGAACAAAGGAAACTCGGATCGTCCTCTAGCATATTTTTTTCTGAGTTAATTCAAATCATCAACTCTTCAAATTACATTTGACAAAAATAAGACTATTTATCAAATGAATCAATATGATATGATAAACATAATTAGTACGATTAAGTAATCAAAAATAAGGGTGGAACGGACAAAACAATGAAAAAATTTAAATGTGTTTGACATACGTTATACGTAAAAGGTAATTGAGTATAAAAGTGAGATTTTTGCTGTGTTCTGACGTTCACACGGACGAAGCCGCTGACTAAAGCTAGTGTAACCCGTGCCCTGTGTCATTATAGAATGGAAAATGGCGGCGCTTATCATGCCCTCTTATTCGCTCGCTTTCCTGCGCGAGTGAAAGGGCATGACAGTTTTTCCGTCATTTCACTTCTTTAATGGCGCAACTTAAAATTAAACCCTGAAAATGTCTCGCCACACTCTCTTATGAGACGTAATTCTATCTATCAGGCGCTGGATATAAATTACTAAACGTTCTGGTCGGTACTTTAAGGAAAGCGTCCTTCAAATTTCCGCAGTTAGATGTGGGCGCCTGAGAGAAATACTGATCCATATTTGTAAGTACGACGTTCGAAGCGTCAGTCCCGATCTCGTATTCATCTATCGCACGATAGATTGCCTGAAACAATACACCTAATAAATATAAAAAAATAATAATAATATGTGGGGACATATATCACACATGGCCATCTGACCCCAAACTAGGGAGACCCTGTACTATGGGTGTCAGACAGCTGATGTACGTACACAAATACATTTAAATAAATACATACATATATATAGATAAATAACACCCAGACACAAGGCAAACACAAGTGCTCATCATGTTATGTCGTTACTTGCGGAACCCTAAATTCCTGAGACAATGACTAACAGCGCGGTGCGCTCTGCACCTTGAGATTCGCTGCTTCAGCAATTCGGCATCGTGGGACCGAAAATTGTGTAACAACAGTGAATAATTTTAATTTAGTGTATCGATGAATCACTCTTGTTTCTCACATCGAACATTTGTCACGCGTATTAGTTTTTAGCAACCGAATTGTAATAATTGCATTAATTAAATACTTTTAAGTAAATTGTATCGATTTCTTTTGCACCCTCGATGGCAGACGAACGTAATTTTCACACAAATATTTACCCTGGGCGGCAATCGAACCAGCAACACGCTGCGCAGCAGTCAATAGCCACTGCGCCAATCGTGTCGTCAAAAAATATTTAAAATGGGGGCCCTTTTTCTTCTTAGTTCATAGGCTACATGCGGATAGTCAGACATCGATTATATAAGCAATCGGTTCATTGAGAAAGCAAAATTATAATAGCGGTCGGTCATTTTTCTTAATTTTGATATGAGATTTGACGAAATGGAAACCCATGACAAAAAAAATTACAAATCGTGACCGCCATCTTGGATTTTCTTACAGTATCGCGACTGCTATACCTGCTGTTAAAATGAATTTAGGTGATAATCCCTAGCATCACGGATGACAGCTTATACCTCAAGCTCACTACACCTACATTCACTAAGAGACATTTTTACAGAATAGGTAGCACTGCAAGTCACACGTCACGTCAACGCAGTATTATACTAAGCGCGCCATACTACATACAATCTATCCGTCGGATTGTGGTTCCATCAAAAAGTACCCACATCACGTCTTGGCTGTCATGAAGATGCCAGACGTAGGTACCCATTTGTTCGCTTAATGAGCGTCTTCAGGATTGGAACCTTAGACCAATATTCTACTAATCCATACTTTTTAATATTATAAATGCGAAAGTAACTCTGTCTGTTACACTTTCATGATGAAACGGCAGAACTGATTTTGATCTAACTTGGTATCAAAATAGCTTTAATCCGCAACTTCGTGTGCATCCACGATAGCCGACATTCACGCGGACGAAGTCACGGGCAAACACTAGTATTGATTTATATTACAAAAAACATATATTGTTTAAAGAACAGCTAACTGATTATCTCAAAAATCGATTAGCTCTTCTTCTCATTAGCAGCCATTTTATTCAAGTTTTGTGTCAACATATTATTATTATTTGTTGGCGGCTAGGACAGGGTTGGCAATACCTAAGACATTGTATGAGGTGGCCCTACCTACTACTTACATATTTTAAAGCAGAAAAAAATATGTTAATGTTAAAGAAGAAAATAAGGCACTTGTGTACCCAGTGTACCTGAAAAGCTGGCTGCTTATCATTGTGAAAGGCTTTGCGGCTGCCGTGCAGCAGGTAGATGCCGCGCGCCGTGGCGTCTGCGCACGCGTCACCATACATGCACTGGTCCGAACGATAGTTGTAGCGGCAAGACAGCACGTAAACTGCGCGCTCGTGGTAGTGGAATATTATGTTTATTATATCCTGCGTCCAAATAAAAATGAAATGTTAATATTTACTTTAAACAATACTACTGTCATATAAAAGGAAGACGAAATGGCAGTTTTGGAATTATAGCAGTTGCATTAAAGAGACCTTAGATGAGTTCGACGCAATTTTGGTTATGGATTTCCGTAACTAACTTCAAATGGAGAAAAACTTACAACAAGTCAATATTTTGACGATGGACTCATTCGATTTCCTTCAAGAATCACTGCATTGTTTTAAGTACAACTTAAACTAACTAGTTTATTCCGCCTTCATCATGTCGGGTGCGCTAGATATCATATCATACCTGATCACCCCAGGGTATGAAGGGCTTCCATTTGAGCATAATTGGAGTAACATAGTCCACCCAGCCAAACGTCCGCATCCTCGTCAAGTTCATTAACATCACGCCTGAGTTGAGACCTATAATAAAAAGAGAACTATAGTCAAGTGCTATGAATTTAGTAAAACTCATTGCCTACTGAACTTTTAGGATAGTACTTTTGAGCAAAAATTTAAAGAAAATATGAGCAATAGCAGCAGTGATATAGTTTTTGAAAGATCAGCTATTGACCAGTCAGGAATCATACATGATAATAATTCAATAAAGTATTAATTTAATGTAATTTATCTGCCAAATATTAGCTTAATAGGAAAAGTAGTTTTCGAGATTCCGTGTTTAGGAAATGAGTTTTTTGATACTACTTTGCCCGCGACATCATCATCATCATGTAAATTTTCTTAAGGACCCCAATTTGTTATGCAATAATATAGCCTATGTTACTCAGGGATAATGTAGCTTTCGATTGGTGTAATATTTTTTGAAATCAGACCAGTACTTTATGAGTTAAATCGTAACAAACAAACAAACAAATTTTCCTCTTTATAATATTAGTTTAGAAGAGCTAACGGGTCCATTCCCGTTACCAACAATGTATTTTTTTTTTATTCGTTTATTAGAAAATGGTGAAAAAGACGGGCTGCGCAAACCCCAATAAGTTGGGGTAAAAGGAGAAGATGACTTACAAAGTTACAATTTAGTGCAAATAAGCATTGTGAGCATTTATGATTAATTAAATTTCATGCACGCAAATTTTTAACAAATTTCTTACCAAATTTTCCATAAAATGGATGCTTTGCAAATCTTGGATACCAGGACACATTGGGGTTATCATCTTCTAAGGACATAGCAGATATTTGTGACGTATTAAACTGTGTGAAGAAATGCCAGAGCTCTTCCACAGGCCCCAAGAACAAAGTGTCTGCATCCACATATATCATAGCATCAATGTGAGGTATTAGCTTCTAAAATACAAAAAAAAAAACACATAATTTTGTATTCATAACTTTTTTTTATAAAAATATTTAAAGAACTACTCAAAAGCTATGGCAACTTCTTTAAATGACATGTAATTGTAATAATCTTTTTAAATAAATAAACTAAACTAAAATTATAGTTATTTTAAACTAGCTTTTGCTCGCATCCTAATCGGCGTGAATTTGCTAATGGTTCCCTGATTTGGTAATAATAAAACATAACCACTCAGCACTCAGGAATAACGTAGCTTTCGATTATCGAAAGAATTTATCGAATCAGACTAGTAGTTCGGAGATTAGACCAAACGAACACAAAGTGGCGCGGCGGGAGACTTTAGTTTATTAAATATCATGTAGTGATAATGATAGTGATATAAGGGTAGGTACGGTCAGCAACAAAAGTCGATTAACACTGTTACATTAACATATCATCTAAATGACACAAAATAATACAACGCAATACTTTTCAGTATTTCATTTAAGATTCTGCTCAATAATTATGATTAAAAAATCCGAAGTGTTAATCGACTTCTGTTGCTGACTGTACAAGCTTCTACTTCGCTCCAATATAACGCTATAAATATAAGAAATTATGAATATATTTCAACTATTAATTATTTAATGTAGGTAATCACGCGATCAACTAAAGTCAATCCTATTTTTAAAAAAAACAGGAAAAAATATCAGGATAATATAAGTTTTGTACTAAACTGCAAATTGCAAAAAACGTAAGAATATATGAATTTTACGGGCAACCCTGGCGCTTTCACCTTAGGGCTATTCACTGGGACACCATGGCGGCGCAACCAGACGCCGCCACCAACAAAATGTATGCCACTCTATAGAGTATCTCACCCGCTGTCCGCTTGGTTGCGCGTAAACTACTTAAAATTTGTTGGTGGCGCGACCGGTGAGATAAAGCCCTTAAGAGCGCCTATCCCGTCGTATTTCCCATACAAAAGCTCGTACATTATAACGGCGTTATAATAAATTATTCTCGAAAAATTTTTAACACACAGGTATCTTGTGGTTCAAACTAGGTTTGGTTTGGTTTGCTGATACATTGAAAAAACAGCTTCGTAGAAACCTTGCACGTGTAAATTACAAACATAATTACCAAAAACTTGTAAGGCTTTTTCAAAAACACGTATTTCCTGGAAAAAGTTTTGTGAAATATCCGCGCGCCAATTTTCCTGCACTGTTATTATTTTAATTAGTCCAAGAGGATCTAGTACATATGCGTGAAAGAGATTTCCGGGAAAGACACTTCCGCGACTCCTTATTGTGCTGTAGCGGTAGCGCGATAGACGTTTCCGCGAATGGACTTTTGCGCGAACTACACTGTCTTGCGCGACTGACATTTCCACGATCACACTTCCATGAAAGGACACTTGCGAGATATTTATTTCAAATGATATTGAACAAAATCCGAGAAATGACATTCCATAGAGTGGAGATGTAACATTACACACCTGCATTTTTTGTTGGGGCAAAGGTGTAAGCGAAATATTTATGTATAGTAGGTACACCCATTTATAACTACGTCATCTAAATAACATCCATAATAAATAAATAAATAAATAATAACTAGATTAAGTTACATTATGTAGCCTCAAACGGGCAAACATGCGCTGACCAAACGATTTGAAATAAATCAACACAATTTACGGCAAAAATGTTAGTCTTTGCATCGCATGTGCGTCATTTGTGACATTTCCGTGGTTTTCGGGGGCGCTGATGACGTAAATGAGATCGAAGTTAAAATTCAAGATTTTTTTAAATCACCCAAAAATAGGAGCCCACTTCGCGGGGCTCCGTCAACCGGGCCTCGTTGTTTATGAACTGTTGTTATGTATAATGATTAAACATTATTAGGATTACAGAAATGATGCTTAAAAACTGACTGTGAACTGTGTGTGGTTCTGTCTGTCTGTCCGTCTGTCTGTCTGTCCGTCTGACTGTCAAGACAGCTTATCCCGAGAACGCGTGGAGGTTTCGAGTTGAAATTAAAACCATATATAGGTACTCAAGTCTACAGTCTCTTGAAGCTGTGAAAAAATCAAACTTCTAAGTTAATGTGAAAAAGACAACCGCCTTCAAAAACTAAAAAGTGAAAAATAACTTTAGCACAGAACACACATTGAATTTAGTTTCGAAATTCAGTGGCTTTGTTCTGTTTGTTGTTTTGTATTGCCACCGACTTCCGAAACTAAAGTCAATGTGTGTTCTGTGCTAAAGTTATTTTTCACTTTATAGTTTTTGAAGGCGGTTGTCTTTTTTGTAAAAAGCTTTTTATTTTCCGCTTTTTAGTACCTCCTTCTCATCCAAATCTATTAAGAAGAGATTGAAAGTTAACTACTTACTACAAATATTGATGAAACTAAAACGTCGTCTATGTAAAATTTTTGGGTATTTGTTGATTTTTCAAAAAGTTCTGAATCAATTTCGATAACATTTATATAGGACCCACCCCTGAAGCATTCCCTATCCATAAAAAAAAGAATTTTCAAAATCGGTTTACGTTTGCCGGAGAAATCGCGTAACAAATTGCGCACATACTTAATGCAAATATAAGACTTATACGGTTTTCTCATGGATGCCACTGTCAGAACTGGACCAAATTAAAATGGGACCACACGGGAAGCACTAGCTTTCAAATAAAAAAAAATCATCAAAATCGGTTCTCCCAGTCCAAAGAAATCAGGTAACAAACATAATAAATAAAAAAAAAAAAACTTTTTTGAAGTCGGTTGAAAAGATACGGCCGTTTATGCCGCAAAAAAATGTAGGTATATTTCGACACTCTAAAGGGAAAATTTACAGGGTACTTCCCGTTGACCTAGAACTATGACATTTGGCAAGTAATCCGACTCTACATATATCTCGGACTGATTTGGAAAAAGTCGGACTCGCACTTGTCCGGTTTTTTTTATTATTATGGACATGAAAATGATGCCTAAAGATTAGTCTAACTTACAAAATTTTAAATGTATGATAAATGAGTGTACGTGTGCCAAAGGATTTTCTGCGATATGAAGTCTATGCTATCCGCTGTTATGCAAAATATAATAATGACATAAAAAGTTCTGGCCATAGAAATATTATAAATTAAATCAAGCTTACGAGCCACAAAAAAAAATGTGATATGAAGTTTCTTACAGGAATAAACAATCGTTGGGCTGCACATTTACTAAATAGGTTCATCCAGTCCTTTTCATGTTCTTCAGGAAAGTTAACTTCATGAAGTTCAAATTCCAATTGCTTCTTTGTTAAATGCCGCCATTTTGTTAAAGTTTCATTCAATCTCGGTCTCAAGCCGTCATCGGCGAATATTACGAAATGTACACGAACTCTTGTAAACAGCAACACAGACTTAACCACATTCAAAGACTCTTGGAATCTTGAGTCGCAAACTACAAAAGATAATACTACCCTTTGTATCTCTTTAGTCTCCTTGTTGTTAAAAACCCTGTAAAGATTTTTATCAATATTTGTAAATAAAGTTGCTAAGACCCAGTCTTAGAATAATTATTCTAGGGACCCAGTATTTATTTAAGTAGGTAGTTAGGTTAGCCACGTATAGCATTTATGTAGGTACACGTTAGCAGAGCTACAAAATTATAACATAGGTTTACAAATATATAGACTAGGTAGGTAGTCAACAGCAAAAGTAGATGATCAAAATCAGAAATTCAATACTAATTTACTAACACTAATTTTTATAATTGATTACTAGTTTATTTATTAAAAGTATATTGTGATAGTCACACACATACTTTTGAATCACTTCGACGCCGCACAGTTCTGACACGAACTCCGTTCATTAGTATTGATTTTCTGATTTTGATCATCTACTTTTGTTGTTGACTGTACTACTGAAGATAGGTAAGTAGGTACATGAATTATTTGTAATGTAGGCATAATGATACCAGTCACACTAGTCAGTCCTAGCTCATACCGGTTTATCCTACGCGTGTTATAATATACTAATTTAGCCCAGGACTACTTAGTTTAGCTTAACCAGTTTGACCTAATTGACGATCGGGAAAAAAAGTTCCATTCGTACAGACGAGACCTTTTTCGATTACCGTCGTCAACACTGTTGACGATCGGATTTTTTTTTTCTCAGTCGTACACATGCTTAGTTCAATAAGAGCCATGTGTCGAAATGTGGAGTACCGCGTGGCCACGCAGTTTTCTTAAACGGAGCGTAGAGCTCCCATTCTTTTTGCTAATTACTGATACGATTTCGAAGAAAATGTAGACAGTAGGTATGCACAAAGCCCTAACGTTTGGACTTCACGCCCTATAGAACTTATAATTATAAAACAATGGGACCTCTACTAAGCTCTGTATACAGCCCTTATCCCACTGGCGTTTTACGATTCGAGCGTTGGCGTTTCTCCAACAACAAAAATCTGGAAATTTATTGACAGTCCGGGATTTTGCCAGGAAATCTCATTTTCTGATCTGTTAGGTAACAATAGTCCAATCTGGGCCCGTTTTTCATGCGTAAGGTTGTGGGTTCAATACCGGCCAGGTTACCAGATACAATACCTATGACTTTTTCAATTCACTATGTACAGAGGCCAGCACATCAAGCTACTACAATCTGTCAAATTTCTTTGATAGATTTTCAACTTTATTACAAAAAAAATAAGGTTCATATTCAATTGGGAAAATTTGACAGGTATGGCTTAATGTGCTGGCGTCTGTACCTAATTTCTATGTTTGTCTTGGTCATCACTGACATCAGCAAAGAAAATCTTGCAAGGAAATCTTGGCCATGGGGTCCCGCATCTTTAAAAGCAGTACAAGGAACCGTCGCTAACTTCGCAGAGGCGTGATAGACAGAATGAATATTCTGGTAAACACTAAGCAACTGCATCCAAGGACAAAACCGTTTGTGCAGGACTGTTGTCAAGATATGGTGAGAAAGGATGGGATATAAGTTTGAATGGCTGAAGTAGACTAGTAGGTACCTAGAACTACAGGAGGGCTAAGTATAGCTCGTACCTTATCAATGTTTGTTTGACACGGCTATACTGGCACACTTAATAAATGGACCCTCGAAAACGGTCACTAACATAGTAACATAGTGACAAAGGTCAACTCATCCTAAAGTGCTTTAGAAAGTATTCCAGGGCTATCAAGACAATCCCAGAAGTACCTATAGTGTAAATCCGTACCAGCATCTTAATGGAATACTTGCTTCGCTTGAGCAGGTTTGCTCTAGCGAAACTCCACTCAAGCTAGCCAAAGAAGGTAAGCAAGAGGTGGGACCTCTGTTCGTTGTCTTATTTTAATTAATCAAAACCTAACAATGGCACCGATTCCTATTTTTACAAACAAAAGTAAAATTAAACAATTGGCATCTCTTACTACCAGGCAACTAAAGAAAAGGACGGCGACAGATAAGAACTAAGTTAGAGATGTCAAATTAGCTTTCTTGAACTTCGCCGTATTTTTAATCAATACGGAAATGAGAACTATAGGTAATATTATAAGAACATTTTAGATCAACTTAAATTGACAGCTCTTATTAATATCTGTCTCTTTCTTGTTTAATTGGAGAAAAAGAGATATAAATAGCTTAAAATAAGTTTAGCTTGTGCACAACAGAATTGGCGCCACTATGCAGTTCCGTTTTTCACTTTCAGGTAAGTAGGTATCAGTTGCGTAGCGTGGGGGGGGGGGGGGGGCAGGGGGGGCCATGGCCCCGTGGTGCATACGAAAGGGGGCGGCACGGCGGCAAGCGCCACGATTTTTTCAATTAGAAATAAAATAAAAATTAACTCCAAATCGCGACCGCAATGTTACGTGCCAAACAAAACCGCAAGGGTGCGTAAGAGATGAGGCGAGATGAAGTTGAGTGCGAACGAACCAACAAGCGATAGCTAGTACTCAGTTATTCAACCAAACAAAACAATAACATTAATTCTTATTTGCATCATGCGAAGACTTAAATTATAGAATGTCATTGAACTACGACACGTTAATCCGAGTTTCAGTGTAGTATAAAGTAGGTACCTACGAATAGTAAATAATTTGAAATAGTTTGAAACAACCCGCTCTAAAAGGCAATTTCATACTTTAACCCCTATTTATTATTGTATAGGTACCTAGTGTTATGATTATAAAATTATGCCTTGTAAACATTCTAACATTTTTAAAGATACCTACATTTTCTGTGGGCGTCTTGAGCCATTTCTTCCCATAGATGTATGTTAATAATAAAATAAGTTGTACGAATGTACTACATTAGGTCCGTTGAATAAAATGATTAAACTTCAAACTAATAATTGACATGGGTGAGGGGGCGGCAAATTTTCGTTGGGCCCGAGGCGGCGAAAACCTACGCTATGCCACTGGTAGGTATGGAACACTGAAAACGACATTGACCGAAAAGTGACACACACTTTGTAAACATTCAATTTAAAAAAACCCATCTCACAAACATAACCCTCTTAGTTCAGTTGCTATTTACTGAAGTAACTGAATACGCAATTTTGACTCAATCAGACCTGTGAAAGATGCTCAAATCCATTCATCAACTAGAAAAGAGCTGATAATCTTCAAACTGCAAATTTTCTTGAATTACTTATAGCTAAGAAAACTCTCAACCTAGTCACCTTACTAATGAAAAAAAACTACATTTAAAACAGTTCAGATAACATATCAAACATACAACACCCTTCTGTTTTTGTTGGAAGTTAAAAACTATAAAAATAAAAAAATAACCTAACCAGTTCACTTCTTAGTATTTTTTACTAAGCCATGCACTTGCAACAAGTTAATTAGTAGCTTTGGCCCAACTAGTTAAGCCTTAAGTATTTAGACCAAACTAGATTGTCATGGGCTAAACCAGTATATCAGGCCCCTTATTCACAATCATTCAATTTGATTCCGTACCGAATCGAAAGTCAAAAGATATCGAAGATGTCCTACAAACGCAATTCACAAATCTGAAACCAAATAATTTTGACAGTTCAAATTCGATACAAAGACTGAAGTCGGAAATGAGATTGTCGAATATGGTTCCTTACGGACACAGAAACATATCAAATGGTTGTGAATAAGGGGCCTGGATACCCATAGGTTCACCAGTTTGGTCTAGGATAAAACTAGTTTGGTATATAATCGGGTTTCACAGTAACTAAAATTGTTGAAAAAAGAATAGGTTTACTTATTACAAATTAAAGACTTAAGACAGAAGCTGTTAGTAAAGTTGAAGTTAAGATAAAGTAATCATCATTATAAAATAATTAAGTAAATAGGTACAGTTTTGTGAAGGCCAATAAGAAAAAAAGAGTATTCAAATAGTTTTATTAGAATCATGTATTGTTTATACTTACGTAGTGGATATAGGCCTGTTGACAGAAGCATATTTTCTATTATTGTTTACTTTAGAATATAAGTATAGAACAGTAAATGTACTCAATATTAACAAAATCATTACTTTAAGTGATAATTTTTTCATATTTTTCTAGTTACTACCAAGGTTTAAATCTTTAGTATAATGGCTCCATTGAAGACTGTTTGATAATTTTGCCAATGTCAGGGTATGATAGATGGCAATCCACATTGGTTGGTTTTCAAGATTATTTTTTTAGTACACTATACTTAAAGTAAACAAACAACCATTGATGATCACTGTTTGTAACAGTGACATCCATTGATCTTCATGCTAAAAAGAGATAAAACAATATTGATGAGTCTTGGTTAGTGAAGTGAATGAGAAACCGCAGAAAAGTTAAAACATGAAGCAGAAAGGTGAAATGATGTGTAACTACAAGATACAGTACATAGGTAGACAAGGTAGACAAGCTAAAATTTTTATTATAAATAAAATACAGAACTATAACTGTGGGGATGTCGACTAGACAACAGGAATGTTATTTTAACGGGAAATATTATTATTATTAGGGAGTTGGAAAGTCAGGCAATACATGAAACGAGAACAGAAAAATCAAGTTAAAACTTTTTCAAAGTAACCTCTTCTAGACCGCACTCACACAGAATTAACTCTCTTGTCACGGATTTTAGCCAGAAAAAACAATCTCCAGTGGGCAAAAAAACAAATGACACCTGTAATGCGTTATTAGTAATGTTTGGCATACACAACTCTCAGTAGTATATATATTAGTCTATGTACACAACTTCGGAACTTAGTAATAAGCCTAAACAAAATTTGCAAATACTGACAAGTGACAGTGACAGAGTGGTGGTGGGTGGGTGGGACTGGGACAGTGGCTAGGTACAGTCACAAGCAAAAACAGTTGGTCTCATTCTAAACTGATTTTCTCCTAAACTATTGATTGAAATGTTACGGGGTTACGAATAGGGTATTTTTGATCCCAAACTACAAAAAAATAGGTTTTATCTATAAGTTGATACAGTTATTTCACGAGAAAATTGCTTTTGAATTTTGCAATCAGTACCTATACATATTTATGCTCGTGACTGTACATTCCTGCCTTTTGACAGTACCTATCTCCACTCCAAGAAGCCTATCTGTTAAAGTAAGTCTCGTTGACATTAAAGAACTTTAACACCCAAAGGTTCCTTTTCACAATGGACCATAATGGCCCACCAAATTATCGTCCATCATCGCCGCCATGATCGGGCAACTCTCCACACAATCGTGAACATTACTTACTTACTACTAGTGTCTACTGTTAGCACCAATGATATTATATTAAACAGATATGTTATGAGCGCCCAATTTTGAAGATTCAAAAACGTCCTAATTGGGATTGGGACGTATTGCCTTTAGTCTGCGTCACGCATGGCGACGAGTGATACGCTTTGTTAAAGCAGCTAAAAAAATGCTATTTTGTGTATTTAGAAAGTGTACCAATTATGATACCAAATTTAATAAAACACAAGGGATGGGATGATGGGATATGAGATCATACCACACGTAACTACGCAATATACATCGATTTATTTATATATTTCAATAATTAACCTAATATTCTTATATTTGGAGGTTAGAAAAAAGAAAGAAACGGAAATACATTTTTTGACGTGAGTAAGACAAGGACGCGTTCACTCCGGACATAGAATAAAAGTACAGATGCGATATCGTAGGCAGTAAAGTCATTGTTTACCCACAGTTCTGTTTTTCTTTTTTCTAAGCTTGTAATATTTAATCATTTTGTTTCATTTAATCATTTATATACTTAATTAGAAATTAAACAATGTGACAACAGATATTTACTATCCTTTCTTCGTTAAGGTTATCCAATGAGATCTGGCTTAAGAATGAATCGCATTTGTTCGTAAACAAAGAAATGAATTTTATTACAAAATAAATATTTTCTACTCTATATATTATTATATATATTCTATTATACCTTTAGTCCTGTTAATTAGTTGTTATAGGTACAAACCGTGTGTATACAATGTACTCGCGGTTTGTACCTTCTGTCTCGTTAAATTTGTTAGTCTATGATGCCAAGACGCGGTGATTGGTGGCCAGGATAATGTCTGTTTACAAAACGAAAAAACTAACTGTCTCTTTTTTTCATGTTGGTTTTTTCAAGTCATCCCTTTTCAACATTTTGACTTGTAGTGAATTGTAAAATGAATGAAAAGTGTGTATGTGTGCTGCCGCCGCTGCGCGGAACACTTTTTTCGGTGGTTTTGTGAGTGTATAACATATCTGTTTATTAGAATATCATTGGTTAGCACAGAGTACTTTTATATGTACTGACTACATAATCGGCGCACGCAATCATGGGCCATCATTCGCATTCCTTTGATGTACCGACACAACGGCCATACCCGATTGCGCACGATTATACCCGATCGATGATGATATTTTTTTTATTCCCAGCCTTTCGTCGCCCATCCCATCATGGCCCATCGTGTAGAGGAGCCTTTAGAAATGACAGACGTACATACTTTTGATAGGTATTTGATTTCTACCTTCTGGATCCTAGATCCTCCTGCATCTGTAACTGTTACTGACAAAATATATCTCAATCTTTTTGTTTACATACCTAGGTACTTAAAACCTTTAAAAATCGTATTCAATAGGTACAAATTAAAATTATTGTTTTAAAAAATACCTAGTTTATTTTAAATTACTTTCGAATTGGTGATCATAGCTATTTATTAGGTTGTAAGTAACGTAAATTCAATTATAGGGAATAATAAGTTTGAACACATTAAAAACATACTGTTTATTGATGAATAGAGATAGACACCTCCAAGGCTCCAAGTCCAAGAGTCAAAAATGTTTTTTTTTTTTTTGGTATTCTCTCCACTCTAGCTAGAGCTTTTTCAAATCACGCACTAAAGGATCATACAAATTTACGAGCATAGTAAAGCCCTTATTACACTTGGTTAAATTAAGTCGACTAAATTCTGTCGCTACCGAATTCAGTTACTACTTATTTATTTATTTATTATTAAGGGTTTGCCAACAGCTTCTGTATACATTACATCTTAGGTATAATTTTTAGAAGTAACGGACTTATACAATCGCCAATTACAGGCCAACCAGCATGTCAAAAATTTTGACAACACTAATAAAAAAAACTTGAGAGGTGTCAAGGGACACCCGGATGGAACGAAGTTCCTTTTTCCAGAACTTAACTTAAATAGTAACTGAATAATTTAAAAAAATATTTTTAAAATAACACGAATAATAATACTTCTGACACTAAAACTATTCTAGAACTAAACTAAAGTTATAACATAAATCAAAAAAGTACTTAACTAAAACTTTGTAAAAAAGAAACGTGCATAAAAATCGATGGCTTTGTAGACACATCAAAATCATATTTGCAAAAAAAAAAAAAAACCAGAGAAACAGGTAAATCAAAATTTATAGCAAATTGTTATGTTGTAATTTTCGGGACTCTAATATTTTGGTTTTGAAAACTTTGATCGTATCATGGCATATATCAATTTCTGGTACAGAATTTGTGAATGAGTTCATCTCTCTGCTAAGTCTATTTAGTGGTGAGTTTACCCCAATATTGGTCCTGGATGCATGAGTGTGAAATAAGCTAGTTATAGGATATCTAGGTATTCTAAAAGGAACTTTTAACCCGACACGCTCAATCAGTCTATCGCAGTCTAATATATTATTAAATAGTTTGAAGAGGAACATCAGATCTTGTATCAGTCGACGTTCGCGCAGAGACTTACTTTACTTACTACTACTACTTACTTTCTGAATGCGATTACACTTTATGTAGGTACTGAATTGTTTGAATAGGGGATATTACTGCAATGTTCTGGCACCAGAGTGCAGCATTAGCATAGTCCGTAAACAGTTTATCGACGAGTCGTTCAAAGCGTGTAATTCTGCCTTTAATTGAGTTCAAAATTGTTAAGTGTGTTATAATATACAATAATGTATCAGTACTGTGTATTTCAATGAAGAAATTAAGGGAATTATTCATTTCCTAAAGAAGAAAATGTTCGAAAACTTTCGAAAACGAAGTAGCTAGAAATCACTCTAAAATATGTTCAGGTTAAGTATTCAGGTTAGATAGTCGCATTTACAGAATAACGTTCACATTTATCATGTAAGACAACCAAATATTATTTTATTCTGAGCATAACCTAGAATCCACTTTCAAATGGTCGTAGGACGCCATAATATGGTTAAAGTACAGTTAGGTAAGTAAGGTTATTTAAAACTTTGATATATTTGCACAAAATACCTAGTTATTACAATTAATAACATAATATAACAAGAATACGAGGTTATGATTTACGGAATATGCTAGTGGCGCCCTCTGCGCCGAGTTTCGCGTAATGTTCCCTATTACTGAATTCAGTACCGACTGAAATTAGTCAACTGTAGTCGAATTTAGCCAAGTGTAATAAGGGCTTTAGTAAGTGACTCTACTATAGTCCATTGATATATTTGAGAACTTCATCTACCTGTCCTGTCTGTCAGGCTGTCACGCTGTCAGTCTCACTGTCATGATTGTCATGAACTCACGAGTCACGACTGTCACTCAGGATACTGTAGTGGTTACGATTTCAGTAAAATTATTTTATAATTTTCCAAACAGACTGAATTACGAAAAACAAAAAGACGAAATTTTAACAATTTTACAATGGTGGTGGGGGCATTTCCAATCGCAAAACTAGGGGCTTTATTGATAAGGCAAATAAGTAAACCCATCGCAAATGTTTGCAAGGAAAAAGCTAAACATCATCCATTTTTCAGGACCTATGTCTGTATGCCTCCTGCCCAATGTAAGTGTTGATGTTTACATAAAGTATACCAATTATAACACACAATACTTGGAATGCTGCTATCTTTGACCAACACTTAATTATGTTGGTCTAATGATGTCGTAACAGTTGGAAAAACGTTTAGCAACTGGAGAGTAGCTGAATGTAGCTGCTAGACCTTTCTAGACGACCCTCTGATCTGGTCATTACTTAACACGGAGGCAGACGAAGTCGCAGATTAAAAACAGTAGTCTGCCCTTTCCTGGGTTTCAAGCTATCTTCATACCAAATTTCAACAAATTGGTTCAGCTGTTTCGTTGTGAAAACATAACAAACAGTTACTTTCGCATTTATAATATTAAATATGGATTGATAACTCAAAACCTAGTTTTTCCAAAAAGCAGGCTAGAAGTGAAAATAAAAGTAATTATTTTTTTTTCAGTCTATAATTGGTGTGAAGTAAAAGCAAAAATGTGGATCTTAAACTTGGGTAGACCTGTGAACATACCTGTTCTCAGTCAAGAAATGGCTATAGAACTAGGAGCAAATCTTCTTGGGGAATCCTTGATATTCAGTATAGGAGCGGCCATATTACTGATTGAATATAACAGGTAAGTTGCACTGTTATTTTTAAGAAAGCAAGACATAGAGAGATTTAGAAAAAATATTATTGTCTTAGGCTTTGAGAATTTTTTGAATGATAATCCATTTTCAATAACAGGTGTGATCACTTTTGCCCCTTCACATATTTCATCTGTACTTACTTATTTTTATAAGTGCATCTAAAACAGATGTGGTTTACCTGAAGAGGTCTCTAAAGCTTACCATCCTGGGTATGTTTTAGAGAACTCCAGTTTTTTTTTAATTCCTGCTAGAATAGTTTCTTAACCTGTGTTTCGCAGACCTGTCCAATCTGGGGATATTTGGGGTACCTGCATACTCTAAACAGTAATAGTAGTTTTAGACTTCCTAGTGATTGTTCATTTTTGGTAACCATATTTATTGAACCAGCCAATGATATTCATTGGCTACAGTGTTTCAGTTGTTCAGTTTTTATACTGTTCACACAGGTACTACTCATATCATAATGCCCTATTTCAGCCTTCCTAGAGATTCATTTTTGGTAACTATCACATCTTTTAGCAGCCTTGACTTTTGAATAGGCCAATAAAAGTGATCAGTTATTATACTGTAGACATAGGTATTGCTCATACTTTTATATTACACAAGTTTGAGTCTTCCTAGTGATTGTTAGTTTTGGATAACCATAACACGTCTTTGAGCTTTGATACTTCATCAGTTGGCCATCCACATCCGGGCAGACCGTCACCATTCCCACCAGTGGGGGGCCCAAAAGCCACCAAATACTGTTTCAGCCTTCCTACCAATAGTTACCAAAAGTAGGGCTATCTTTTATACTCTTAGGTTTTTCTATTACAAAGTTTTGAGGTGTGACATCCATTGGAAAGCGCATAAAGCTGTTGGTCCTGCACCTGGTCTCCCCTATTATATCAGATTACCACCCTAACAAACTGTGAGAATAAGGGAAAAGGGATGTACCTGTGTTTGTGCACTGTAATGTCCCTTGGCACTTTGCTAATCTGCATTGAGATTGGCCACTGTGACTCAAATTGGGTCTGAAGAATATTACTATATTGTAGGCTTGCTTGCTAGCATCAGTTCTTTTTAAATTTAGGAAATGGGAAATAGTTCTTGGTCCACTGCAAGTGGGTTGCACTTAAAAGTTAAACATATTAAGCTGCACAGCCCTACTTTGGTTTTCAATATATAATACAAATAATATTAATTTGCTGCAGGGTAGAGGCTCTCTTCCTATCCTCCTATCCTAACTGTAATAGGTTCATAAGATTAGTTTGTTTTTTTGTTAACTCCATTTTTTTTCAGGCAAAGTAAAAAGGAAGCTGCAAAAGAAGCTAAGAAAGAAGAGGAAATGAAGCACATTTCTAATACCATTACTGATTTGTACTTTACTGTTCAGACACAACAAACACAGCTAAGAGAAATGGAGAGGATTATTTATTCAATAAGTATGTATTTGCAATCTTTCTGGCAAAGGGTCTGCTCACACCGTAACACAATGTCACGATGCACACACTTTTAAAGTTAGCGACAAACTTTCTTAATTATTATTAATTATAATTATTACTACATGACAAAGTATACCCACGCACGTAAAAGTTAGAAGAGATGCGACACACTACGCACCACGGCGAACATCGGCACGTTTTCATGGGTATACTTAGCGTGTAGTAAAAAAATCCAAAAATCGTCTTTCAAAAAGCTATATAATAAACAAAACTTCAAGTTGGTAGGTACAGCACACCAAGCCATACCAAACTGTCAAATTTTCCCAATTGAATATGAACCTTATCCTTTTGCTATAAAGTTGAAAATCTATCAAATAAATTTGACGGATTGTTGTAACTTTATAAGCAGTACCTACATTTATATATATAATTTTATAAATCACAAACTATCAAAATAAAGCAATATTACAATACAAAGAATATTGTTTTTATAATAAGTCTTAGTCTCACGTCATTTGTGTGCTATACTGGCCTACGAAATTATATTAATTAATGATTAATTTTTGTCGTATGACAGTCGGGTTTTAACTTTAATAGGTACTTTTTTTGGGAATGTAATATAACTCAAATACATTTTAGAAATGCGTTCATTCTCCTTGCTCCTTATAATAGACACCAAACATGATATAATTACTTTAATTTTATTACGTAGGTATCCACTGTAAAGCGCCATTTTGAATTTTCTGTGATGTCATAAAGCCTTTTAATATACGAGGAATAGTGTAGGAGATAATAATAATACAATGAATAAATGAGCATAATAATAATAAGATAAATACGTACAAAGATAAATACGTACAAAGATGAATATACGTACATAGACTACTAAAATCAAAACCCTCTTTGCCATATCCGGGTAACAAGTTCGATGCTACGTCACTATCATAAAAAACAAGTGCGCGCCTCGTCGCGCCTAGATGTGAGCTGACCCATAACCATTCGACGAAATCAAATAAGGGTAAATATTGCTTCGCCAAACATTGAATACTTCGGCGAATCGGCGTCGGCGTAATAATATTCGATTTAAAAGACTCCAGTCAAACGACGAGTGCCCAAAAGTGCGAATATTCCCGATCGGTAACACCCCGTCGTCGACACTGTTGACGATCGGGAAAAAAAATGTTTCGATCGTTCACAGTATGTACGAACGGGACCTTTTTTCGATTATTTCAATTATTCCCGTTCAGTAACATCCCTGTCGTTAACACTGTTGACGATCGGGAAAGAAATCAATAATATCCCAAAAAAAATACATAGATAATGTTTTATAGTTTCTTCAATCTTTGGAGAACTTTCAATCTCTGATTTAACTGTGTCGCCGTTTTTAAATGGATTTGGATGTTAAAGCGATACTAAAAAGCGGGAAATAAAAACTTAAAAAAAAATACCTTCAAAAACTAAAAAGAGATAAATAACTTCAGAACAGAACACACATTACTTTAGTTTCGGAAGTCGGTGGCGGTGGCTTTCTTCTGTTTGTTGTTTTATATTGCTACCGACTTCCGAAACTAAAGTAATGTGTGTAACTGTGTTTCCCGATCGTCAACAGTGTGAACGACGGGGTATTACTGAACGGAAATAATTGAAATAATCGAAAAAAGTCC
Source organism: Charanyca ferruginea (assembly GCA_947361185.1). Lineage (NCBI taxonomy): Eukaryota > Metazoa > Arthropoda > Insecta > Lepidoptera > Noctuidae > Charanyca > Charanyca ferruginea. Next base: position 14,355,564 of record OX376076.1, read on the forward strand.
TGTTCGTACACACTGTGAACGATTGAAACTTTTTTTTTTCCCGATCGTCAACAGTCTTGACCACGGGGTGTTACCGATCGGGAATATTTGCAAAAGTGCCACCTATCTATATTATTTGTTTACTTTCAGGTGGAGAGAAACCAACAATTGATCCGCCGGTATTGAAGGAACCACCTAAGTTGACACCACCTCCGGTATCACCACCTCCAGAAGCAGTAAAGCCTCAAAAAATCAGTCATCAGGATACACATTATGATAGTGTCATTGTGACTGCTACCCCATATCCTAACAAAGGCTTGATTCTGCAGTCTCTTAACTATATCCAGATGGATGCCTTTAGTTCCCTGTTTCCCAACAACAACACCAATAATAATAATGATGTTGCACTTGAAGAAACCAATACAGTGCCGAAAGAAAAAGTTTTTAATCCCAAAAGAGAATCTGCAATTCTCTCTTCAGCTTTGTATAACATAGAAAATGACTTTAGAAGTTTGTTTTGAAGTATGTGGTAAATGCGTGATGTTGCTGCTTTGCAGCATGAGAAAATGGATTTAATTAGTAAATGTTGTTACCCATTTTTGATAACTTTTGTTTGTACCTATTTCATTAATTATACAGCAAAGGAACTAGAAAAGATGATTTACTGACATTGTGTACCTATGGTACTCCTTATTGCATTTGAAAACAATTCTACTTGTACTATAATCATTTAGGTGTTAAATAATTAATTTTAATAATGTTTATAAAATAATTACGAACGAAATATTTATAAGATAACAAGGCGTTTCAAAGATATATAATATTTTCACTAAACTTTAAAATTATTTATAGGACAATGCCGGAAACTCTGTAGAACTTTGCCACACTCAATAAAGGTCAAGAAGCTTGCAATATGTAGCATGTTACTGCTTATTTACTGCTGATACCAGTGATAACTAAACATTAGTCCTAATGACTGCAGAACTTGCCGTTTCTGTTTAAATCAAAAAATTGTATTTGAATTCCTTTTAGCATTGATTTGTAATCCGCAAGTAATAATAATAATGTTGTTTATTTGCTAACAAAAACAGAATCTTTACATTTCCTTATCCTTATGTTGTATATACACAATTAGATTCACAAAAAAAAGCAAATATAAGACACAAAGGAAGCATTTTGCTAATGAACTCCACACTAGGTCGAGCCTGTCTCGTGGAAACAAGCCAAGAATGCAGGCAAGTTCTAAAGAAAAACTATTATACAGCCGATTCTAATTTTTATCCATAGTTTTTTTTTTACTTTAAATTGCCTATTTATCTACTCACAAATAGCTAATTTTATTGGCCATACTGTTGAATTACTGTTTTTATGTAAGGTGAACCGGATAGTTACGTATGATTAAAAAAATTGAATCAACCTATCCTTCTAATATTATAAATTAATGCGAAAGTTTGTGAGGGTGCATGGATGTTTGCCACGGTATAATAAAAACAAGTGGAAGTGCCACGCAGCCATCGAGCGTGTGGCACAATTATGTGGAAATGATCAACATTGGTTCAGTCGCGATTAACTACTAGCTGCGACGTGATGTATCGCACGTAAGGAAAAAAATACAACCATGCCTTCTTGTGCAATTTTTACTTGCAGAAATGATAGCAGGTAAAATAATGTTTCTTGCAGACGTATATCGTATCACCAATAAGTATAAAACTTTGATATATTTCAATATAATCGATTTTTATTTACAATACCATATTTTTACTTTTATGCGAACTAAAAACTAACTTATGTCCATTCCTCAAAGTCTAAATTAACTTGCTCGCTGTCGTCACTGTAATCGTATTTCCGTGGCATACATTCTGGAAATTTCGACGCTACTCGTTTAGGGTTGGGACACATTTATGCAAATAGTTCGTATCGATAAAACAATAAAATGTATATTTTTAAAGAACCTAACTTTTAGTTAATTAATAAAAGTACGAGTTTTAAATTATGGTTGAATGATAGTTAATTTTCTTCAGTTATTAATCATTATTTTTGATCCATTACGTACATTAAAAAGATTAATTTAAACACTGTAATTATATTTCTTACATTGTACAAATTTTGTCCACATCTCTCACCGAGTAGAAAAATAGATAACAGTTGCATGCGAATATGACATCTATTTATAGCAACAATAGATGTCATGTTAAGTAATTTGGTAACAGCGCTCTCTAGCGTCGAATAGCTGCACTCGTTGGACATTGCTCGAATTGGATTGTTAGATGCAAAATATCTCCTAAGTGATTTTGACATGTAAAATAATAGCAACGTTCGTGAGTTGTAATAAGATTTAATTTCGAACAACAATAAATAAGCTTATCGCCAAATTTGCGTTTATAATTTGTAGCCAATTAAATCATAGTTTTCTGTGTATTGCAAGTACATTTTAATTTGCAAATGTGTGAGTTTGGCGACACTGGGTCTAGTATTATGTAAGAATAAGAGCACTTCCTCTTGTTTTTATTATTCCGTGATGTTTGCTGACTTTCACGCTTAAACGGCTGAACGGAATAGGGTATTACACCCATTTATGAAAAGTGTCTCAATGAAATTCTGTAGTGCTAATATGCCACCAAAAAAAACACATTTTTATTCAATCGGTAAGTGCCATAAAAATGCATCCAAATTTTTAATTTACAAATTTCGCGCGTAGTTTGACGAAAACACCTCTTACTGGACGCCATATTGCTCAGCGTAAATGACGTCAGTTCGTTTTGTATCAAATGAGCTCATATTAAATATGATAATTGTATATCATTTAAAAATAATTAAAAGCATATTTTGTAATAGATGTAATAATGAAAAAAATACGTTGGTTACGAAAATAACAAAATACAAAGCCTATAATACGACAATCGGTTGACTGACAGTTGACAATTTTTTGTTTACACAGCCGAACGGCGTGATAAAATGGCCGCTACTATTTCACGGTGTTTAATACTGAAAACTTTGAATTGAATTTAAAAATTTGTTTTGTTATTTTAAGAACTAAAACTTACATTTTCCGACTGCTTTATGCCTAAACTGTCTCAATAACATATACCTATATAGATTTTTTCTCGTATAGAGTAAAATACCCTATTAGCTTAAGGGACACTTAAAGATATTTAAATCTAGCTTAACAATTTATCCCGTTTGTGTTCTTGTGTCTGATAAGTTACAAAAGGTGCTAAAAATATTCACAACCTTGTTCAATGCACAAGTTGGCTCGACGAACGTAGCACATTGTTCATTCATTCGGATTAATGTGTCCCTGCCACTTTTATCAAAACTGTCACCTGTTGTGATGTAACACAATATAATATTATGTAATAACCCTCTAAAGCAGTTGGGTGAATTCTCGCGATTACCTAGTGTGAACAGGGCAGCACGAAATTTTTCTTTGTTATTTATGAAGTCAAGCATAACCTTAAAGGCTATGCTTTGTGCCGAGCAGTGGCACAACGCAGGCTAAAAATATATTAGTCGTTCGTTACAGAACAAGTACACGAAATTGTTAAGGTTAATTTTTTAACACCTGATTTATGGATTGCACAACAAAAATATTGTTATAGTAGGTAGGTACTGTTTATAATGAGAAGAATCTGTGTAACTTTCATTTACAACTTTGTTTGTATATGTACAGTATATGCTACAAATAAGTAGTGCAGAAATTGTATTTAAGTATTCAATGTTCATCTTTCTTCTTTATATGTTTAGGATTAAGTACTTGAATTTATTTTAAACCGTTTTAAAAACTTGTAAAGTAGGCATCAGGGAATTAATAAGCAAAGCTTTATGATAGATAATTGTAACTATTTTATTACTCTAACCACTCTTTCATATATGTACATTCTTGTGGAGTAATGAGTCCAGTGGAAGCACATTTATGGACTAGTGGACAGACTCCACATGGCACTTGAACTAGCCCTGGTGCAGGTATCAGAGGGTCTACAGCACGATACACCTTACTCCCATCAGGATACACACTGCTTTCCGCCTTACCATCATAAATCAAAGTATTCAGTATTGTGATTACATCTTCTACATCAAGTTCAACCTGAAACAAAAAACACATTTTTTAACCACTTAATAATTTTAAATGAGCATATTCTAGCAGAAATTCGGCAAGACTTCTGTGTCTGAAATAGGTAAATGAATATCTGAATTTCAGACAACAGCATTATTCCCAAAAATATGTTAATTTTTACATCAAGCAATTCAAGCATCTATTTTCAATTTTCTAACTAACCGACTCCTTGACAATTCAACAAAAAATGACAAGAAAAAAAAATGAAAAAATGAAAATTGTTTAACTGAAAGGGTTCGAGGCTCTAGGAGCAAAAAAAAAACTATAAAAATAAAGTGGTGATGTTCAGTAATATTGTAAATATTATTAGTTTGCACAAGTCATAGTCAAAATATACATCACATGAGTATTTATTACTTGAGACAAAATCTAAAATTCAAAAGTAAAGTTTAATTCTTGTGTAGTATGTACAAAATAATGTAAGTAAAAAAAAATAATGGTTTATTTCACTGGCTGTAGTACTTCCAAAGCTTAAAATGTACCTACTGTATTTGCATAATATTGTGAACATGTATGCATTTTATTGGAATGTGCAAGAAGACTTTGTTGCTTAATATTAGTTCTATTATAGTCCTTATGTATATTAAATGTAGGTATTTATATACTATAGCATTTAGATTATAAATAAAAATAAGCTGATATTTATAAAGCGATACTTACTTTACTTATTCCTAGATCAGTGATATATTTTTGTACTTCAGCAGCTGTAGCATACGATTGAGTTCTGCCTACAATTGGGCCGCGTGGATTGTTTTTGATTTTATCAGACCTTTGACTTAAAAACCTATGACACTGGACATTAAGGATGTCTACAAATTCTGATTCAAAATCTTGATCTTGATACCACGCTCCTCCTGATATAGATCTGTCTGGTTCCAAGTTGTAGAGCATATACACTTTTTTCTTAGAAGCCTGAAAATTTAAACTATTCATGTCATAGAAGCATTTTCGAAATTAATCTTTTTTATTAATTTATGATGTCAGTCTGTAAACTACTCACATTAACACATTTCACAGCTTTGATAAGTTTTTTGCTTTCAAGATTTTTTAATACTTTAGTCAGTTGTGTGTTAGCCAGGTTAGACCGGACTCTGATATCTCTTATCCATATACCCTTGTTTCCAGCTTCTTCTATTAAATTAAAAACAACTTTTTCTTCATTGTCAGCTCCTTTTACTGCTTGCTTACTTGTTTGAGCTTTTAACCTGAATTGATGAAATACTTTATTAATACCAATGCATCGTCAGTGTAAAGTAAGTACCAGTATGTACCTAATTTGTTTTTGATATAAATATTGTTTTGATATAATAACAACATGCCTTACCTATAGACTAATACACCATTTTGATTAAACAAATCGAAATATTCTTGCTGTAATAGTTCATTGATTGCAGGAACAAGTTCTGCAGAAGATATTTCAGGAATTGCCGCTGTTATGTCTTTATGTGAAATGCCTTTTGGATTTTTCTTAGCTACATTTAATATTTTGTCTTTTAACTGGTCTTCTGATTTTGCACTCATCGTGTGGTTCAAAGTTCACAGCATACACGTGTGACGTGCTAGTTTCAGTCTATTAGAAAGGTGCGTATTAGTACTACTTACTAGCAAAGAGTACCTATAATAATGACCTCTGTATATATCTTTGATAATGACTACGTTTACATAATATTAGATTCTAAATAAATACACAACCATGAATGAACCAGCTGACTGCAGAAGTGCAGACCACAGAACATATATACTCCTAACGGAGCTGCAGCTGACATCTGACATACATATTACATAGACAGACACAACCGCATGGCGGGCAAGAAGCTTATAGATAAAAGTGGAGGCAACACTCTAAATACCTAAGTGAAGACAACTGTGGGCAGACGCTCTCTTTCTGAATGCGTACATAAGATAAAGAAAACACATGTCACTGTCTCGTTCTTATGTATGCGTTCAGAAAGAGAGCATCAGCCCACAGTTAGTTTCAAGCTTATGTTCTAAGTGTTGGCTCCATTTATACCTATATCTTCATGATGGCGGGCCGCGCACCATAATAACAAAACACGACCGATAACTCTAAAAAATAATAGTTAGGAAAATTAACACTATTCCAACGCAATAAAGTTTTTAGTTCTTTTACACCTTACACAGAGGCAATCCGGGCCGAGAGGGATAGTAATAACTGAGGCCGTTTGTCTCGTTCTTACATCTTGCTTGCATAAAAAATGTTTATAAGTAAAATTTTTGGCTGGTTAAAAACTCGATTGAAACACTTGTATTTTAAACTTATTTTAACAATTGTAAATCAACAAATTTTAATAATAATTGCATTTTTATCTTTGTTTAAATTCTTAAATAAAAAAGAAAAGAAAAATTATTATTTTGCCTATTTTTTATTTTGTTATGGTAACATTGGTAACTCTGTAAAGCATCATAGTAATGGCGTCGGTGTGTTTACATGGTTTACACATTTTATGTTTGTTAAAAAACCATTCTAAGGCGTAAAATGGTGAAAAAGTCTTGCGTTTATGTGTGTAAAAGTGAATCATACAGTGGTTACAGAATATCGGGTTAAAGTTTTGAAACGTGCCGCCCTGATAGGGTTCTGTGAAGCGGGGAAGGGGGAGGGGGGTACCCATTCCCCCCACTCCCCCTGCCGGAAATGTATACTTTTTTTAATGTTTTTTTTTATATGCAATTTGATTGTCATAGCAAATGTAGATTGTAGAGGTTCTGGGGGGTTCAGAGGGGAGGGGGAGGGCAACAACAGAAGTTTATTTTATCAATCGGATTGTATCTAACCTAATCCAGTCAATGTGGACTGAGTCGGACTCCGGGTGTGCTCCCGCCAGAAACTCTTCGGTCACCACTGAGTGTCGCTACGCCACACTCCGCCTTCGCTTCGCTACGGAGGTCGCCGGCTCGCTTCGCTCGCCACCTCCCCCATTCGCTCTGCTCGGCTTTGTGTGGCTTGCTCCACTCAGGAGTTCCCTTGAGCTTCTGGCTCCCGCCTTTATAACAAACACTCTAGGCGTAGGGGCCACAAGACTACGTGGGGTCGGGGTGCTCTGTGTCGGTTCTAAGACCAAGTCCTGTCTGCATGAAAAAATAATCATAACATAATATACTAAAGAGTTGGGGCAAGTAGTATATCTAATATATATTTATCTCGACTACTTCCTTTTCCCGAATTTAGATTCATCAATCTGGACAATTTTGCCGACTCCTCCAATTTTTCCGAATTGCTGCTGCTGCTCCAAATAGTAAAGTACAATTACAATTACTTCTGAGGATAGGCCTAGCTAGAGATAGGCCTCATGACAGTGACAGCTGTCAAGGTGACAAAATGGCGGCATTGCGTTTAGTTTCACGTAAATAAGATCATTGTAATACATATTTAGCAGTGGTGAAGGATTGGTCTGATCGTTTCGGCGTAGCGGTTAACCCAACCAAATGTCAAGCTATTATAATAGGAAGCTCCCATAGCTTGCGAAGGCTTAATGGTTTAGTGGTGCCGCCGGTCACCTTTGATGGCACAGCCATTCCGTTTAGTTCCGACGTCAAGGATCTGGGTTTGTACGTTGACACCTGCCTGGACTGGCGTAAGCAGGTTGCGGCTGTGAGCAAAAAAGTCACTGGGACGTTGCGGTCGCTTTATCGATTAAAAAATATTCTCCCATCACACATAAAGGCAATGCTCGTTCAGTCCCTTATCTTCCCCATACTTGACTATGGTGATGTGTGTTACTATGACCTGAATGCAGATCTCCTCAATAAGCTTGACCGACTTCTTAATAACTGCATTCGATTCGTATTTAATCTCCGTAAGTATGATCATGTTTCCGCACATCGTTCGCTCTTAAAGTGGTTACCAATCAGACAGCGCAGAGCGTTAAGGGCTTTGACAACTCTGTTTTCACTTTTAGACAAACCCAGTTCTCCTTCTTACCTGACTTCTCACTTTCAATATTTATGCTCTGCGCACAACAAGAATCTTCGTTCTTCCAATAATCGTCTTCTACGATGTCCTTCTCACCGCTCTGGTTTTCTTAGATCTTCTTTTCCTGTCCAGGCGGTTTTCCTTTGGAATGCGCTTCCCCAGAATATCAGGACGGCCACCAGTCGGTTCACGTTCAAAGTAAAAGCTCGCGAATTCTTTCTTAAAAATTTAGCAGACTCGTCCCACTCTTAATTTGTTGTATAATTTCTCTATCTATGTATTTTAGCTCTCTACTCTTTATATTTTATTTGTATGTATGTATGAAAGTATTTATTATTTTATTATTATAAATAAGTTTCGTTACGCCTACCATGTTTTGTCTCAGCATCACCCTAAGGTAGACTGGTAGAAAATGCCTAAGGCATTAAGTCCGCCTTTGTACAGTGTTTTTTATGTACATAAAGTTTAATAAATAAATTAATAAATTAATATTTTTGGTCTAATTATGTATGTTTCTAACCTAAAAGTAAGGTTTTTTGTTTTGTTTTTATGTTTCGTCCCCGGCAAAAAAAAACTGTTGTAGGGATATCAGAAAACCCTCTAGAACCTCTTAATATACTCACTTTTCCCCCAGCGGGTCGGCACGTTTCAAAACCCAACCCTAATATCGTTCCACAGGTAAGCCAAAAATAACATTACTGTAAATCGAACAACTATGGTGACCATGAGTTCTTATAATCTGTCCATTGTGTTGTGGATTACGGTCCTAATTGTTGTACTATTATTACAGTTCCATAAAAACGATGAAATGCGACAAAAATGGCCCAGCAGTATACATGTGAAGCAAAATATTACGAAAAATTCAGTCGTATGCAGTCGTAACTTCGAACCTTCCTGCTTTTATACTGCTAATTCCAGTCAATTATTAAAAGCCAACGCTATACCTACGATTTCTCCGTTGGTAAGATTATTTTACTATTATAAACATTAATTAAGTAACTATACTATACCCATTGTGATACTATGTACAAGTACTAGAGAAGCTACGTGGTACCGGTGGGACCCCTTGTTGTAATTTTGATATTTTTTCAATATGGCGTCCCCATAGACTATCCCACTACATACACTAAGTTAATCGTTTTCATTTTTATTTGTTAAAACTGAGCATGCACTTTCACGTTTATTTTACAGGCGATAAATAAACAAATTGAAGTTCTCAGTAATGTATTGCTACAACAGCCACAATCAGTCACATCTGAAGAGGAAATCCTACATCCTTCCATTCCTTTAGAAACACCTGTAATTGCTGGGACAAGTTCAAGCAATATAGAAGAACCTCCAAGTAAGAAGCTCTGTCCAAACGTAAAGGAAATCGTTAGTCGGTGTTCAAACAGCACCAATCAAATGTATGAGCCCCGTAGACGATGTTTTAAAGAGAAAAATAAAAGTATTAACACAAAGGCTAAAATAGGCGTGACGGAAGATTGAAAAACTTACAATCGCTTTTATTGTTAGTTAAGAAAAAGTGTAAAAATTTTGAAGAGGTAGAACAAAATATAAAAAATAATTTTAACAATTTAATTTTAATTTTACTACTGAGCTGCAAATTGCAAATAATGTGTGAACATTTGAATTTCGCGGGCCACGCTGAAGCTTCCACCTTAGGGTTTAAATTCATTATATCGGCATTATAGAACAGTATTTACTTGTCAATTGTTCGACTATAACAAATATAGCATTAAAGTCAATATAAAAAAAAATACCTTGTACTACATTTGTATCATTTATTTCGTAAGCATCCTTTATCCCCCATCCCATCCATTCCATCCCTTTAGAATGTCTTATCTAATTTCTTCGGTACCAGTAACGGTCTTAACGTGCCTTCCGAAGCACGGAGAAACTAGAGAATTTTTTTGCCACTTGGGTCTTGGGGGAACACCCAAATATTCCGAAATATTTTATTCCGAATTTCGATATTCCGAATTTCAAAAGTCCGAATTTCATAATACCTAAAAATTATAATCTCTATTATTTAAAATCACGAAAGTTATTTTACCGAATGTCGTAAATCCGATTTGTTTGTTTTCCGATTTTCATATGTTCGAAGAATCAAATGCTCGATGAGTTCTCGGTCCGAAAAACGAAATTCCGAGTTTCAATATTTCGAATAAACTGTTAAAATTAGGATTCTGATTCAATTCAGCTACGCATATATATTCAAAATGGGGACACCATTTTGAATATATATGCGTAGCTTGTTTCGCAGACAGAAATTTCATAGAATTTCGTTTCCCAGAAAATGTTTCATATAATATTTGGTTCTTGTATTTTTATTTCGACTATTATTGTTTCAAAGACTATTTACTTGAATGAAACATATTTCACAGAAACACAATTCAAAGAATTTTTAATCAATTTTTTTTGTTTAACTAACTTATCAAACAGTAGAATTAGTTTTTAACAAATATTGTTTATTCGGTGTATTTTTCTATGGAATTTATTTCAACAAAAATATATAGGTGTAAAAAGAAAGACAATAACAAAAATAATCTTAAAAAGTCAATATGTTGTGCTACAAAAGTTAATGACAAACGAATTGCTGTGAAACCGACTCCACGTAGTCTTGTCTGCCCTACACCTAGAGTGTAATTTAAATTCACGTAGGCGCGGAGGGGCGAGGCGGCCAGCGAGCTGAGGAGCAGTTGGTTTTAACGCCCGCCGCCGCGGCTAAGGCTGGCCGGCGAAGCCGGCCATCAAGCCGAAGCTGCGATGGTGAGCGTGAATACCATCTGCGACGATAAGCTCGCGTGGTACCGCCGGAGCCCCGCAACGCCGTAGCCGTGACAGAAACCATGCCTGCTGCATGTTGCATGTTCGCTTGCATGCTGCATGCTTGCTTGCACGCTGCATGCTTGCTTGCATGCTGCATGCTTGCTTGTACGCTGCATGCTTGCTTGCATGCTGCATGCTTGCTTGTATGCTGCATGCTTGCTTGCACGATAAACGATTGCACGATAACGATAAAGATAATCGGAATTTTAATAATCGGAATTCGTATTTTTGATGTTCGGAATTTTCATTATGTCGGACTTTTTGTTATTCGATCTTTTCAAACTCAAACTCAAACTCAAACTCAAAATCATTTATTTCAATTAAACCATTTACAGGTACTTTTGAATTGTCAGAGTCAGTCAGTCAGAAAGTTGAAGCTAGTTGCTCGTTCCAAACAGTAGGTTTCTATGGAGAAGAACGAGCAAGAAACTCCATGAACACTCTTTTAAAATCAGTTAAATTTTACAAATTTAGGTTACATCATTCATGTTGAATCTAAGGGTACAATGTGAGAACAATGTAACACGTCTTGCATGTTAAAAGAGGTCTAGAGAAAAATATAGTTATAATAACAATTCAAACCAAAATTTAAAATAACCGAGGCAGCTAAGAGATGACCAGTCCCAACCGACGGCGTCCGTTCACGAACATGACGCATGGATCGGCACCATTTAGCTCAACCATTTTGAAGGGAACCGAATGATCCAACACATGCGCCACCGGCAGCGAGACATTCAAGTGAGCATGACTCTCCCAACCGCCAGGGCATATTCAAGTCAATGAGAGGTATACCTCGTAAATGGTAGCTTTAAAGAACATAGTGCTCACATGTATGTGCTACGAAAAATTATATAATACTAACACATTGAGTTTATACAATGCAAAGATAATATAGATCTACATCTTCAGCAGCTCCAAAAATTGTTACAAATGCTAATCAATTAATCTATGAACCCTTATGGCTGTGGAGCTAGACCAGCATCCAGCCAAGCATTTTTATCAGTGATGTAATCACTCAACTTATAATATGCTCGGTTGCATAGTGTGCGTTTAATACAAGACTTAAATTTTGTCTCATTTAGTTGAACAATGTGGGGAGGTATTTTATTGTAACACTTTAAACAGTACCCCATGAAAGACGAATCTACTTTAGCCAGTCTGAAACCTGGTTGAACTAGTTGGTCCCTATTTCTAGTATTATAATTATGTCTGTCACCTCTTTTATCAAAAAGATGCAGATTTTTTCTAGCGTACATGATGTTTTCATAGATGTATTGACAAGGCACCGTCATTATGTTAATTTCCTTAAACAGTTCCCTTAGAGAATCGCGCATACGCAGATTGTAAATGGCTCTGATGGCTCTTTTCTGCAGAATAAAAATAGAATCGATGTCTGCAGCTCTTCCCCGCAATAAAATACCGTAAGACATAATACTATGAAAGTAACTAAAATAGACCAGTCTCGCGGTATCCACATCAGTAAATTGCCGAATCTTTCTGACAGCATATGCTGCCGAACTTAGCCGTCCTGCGAGAGATGTTAAATGAGGACCCCATTGTAGCCTTGAGTCGAGCGTCAATCCCAGAAAAACGGTTTTATCGACGAATTCCAGTTTCTCTTTATTCAATACTATGTCACACTCACTATTTTTGACATTTGGCAAAGCAAATCTGATGCACTTAGTTTTATTTCCATTTAATATGTACTAAATTGTTAGCCGTGAACCACTTTTGTACCTCCAGTAAGGCGTTATTTACGATGTCAAGATTTTGAGCCCGTCTATTTATTTTAAAAATTAATGACGTGTCATCGGCAAATAACACCATTTGTGGCTGGTTTTTGAATAACCGGGGAAGATCATTAATATAAACTAAAAAGAGGAAAGGACCTAAAATTGAGCCTTGTGGAACTCCCATTTGTACTTTTAAACCATGTGAATTCACCCCGTTTATTTGAACTTGCTGCTGTCTATCATTTAAATAAGATTTCACTAAAAGCGCAAGCGCAAGTTTACCTAGTCCGTAATGCTCAAGTTTCAGAATTAATGTCTCGTGATTTACGCAATCAAATGCCTTGGAGAGGTCACAAAAGATTCCTATGGCATCTTGTGCCTCTTCCCACGCAGTAAATATGTGTTTTAATAAAGTGACACCGGCGTCAGTCGTACAACGCCCTTTGGTGAAACCATACTGTTGATCGTGTAATATGCCATTTGTGTTAAAATGAGCAAGCATCTGATTAAGCATAATCTTTTCAAAAACCTTGCTGAAAGCCGGCAACACGGACACGGGTCTATAATTGTTAGTATCTTTACTATCCCCGGATTTGAAAAGAGGTATGACCTTACTAAATTTCATTAAATCTGGGAAAACACCTTGGTCTACGCACATATTAAATATTAAAGCCAAATAAGGTGCTATTGTTTCTATTATAGATGTACAAACTTTAATAGACATACCCCACAGATCTTCAGTAAATTTTATTTTGATTTGCCGAAAAGCTTTTAAAACGGTCATGGGGTCAATATGTTTAAATTGAAATTCTACCGGGCAGCCTGGAACGTTCGCTTTTAATAGCGCAATTGAATCGTCAGGTGAGGAATTCAAAGCTTCCGTGGTTTTGATTGGTATGCTAGTAAAGAAATTTACAAATTCACGAGCTACTTCTATGTTAGAGCTTACGGGACCATGTGATGTCTCCAATGTATATTCCGCGTTACGCAAACTCGGTATTTTGAGAATAGTAATTATAAACGTTCGGAATTTTGAAATTTTTGTATTATAAAAATAGGATGAATGATAAATCGGAGTTGCCATATTAGGAATTTTTAACTATTCGGAATTATGAAAATCGGTATTTTGAAATTCGTATTTCTGACTTTCGGAATAAAGTTTTTCGTATTTATGTAGTGTACCCGGGTCTTGGGACATCCATCCAAGTGGGGATACCGCCTAGAGTTGTTTAATATATGTAAGATCATAAAAATGGCAGACGACGAAGCAGCAGGCTCAGGCGGAGATGGTGGGATGAACTAGACTCCTTTGATAAAGTTTGGTCTCTAACAGCCATATCCAGATAGAAGTGGAAAGAGAGTAATAATAATAAATAATATGTGGGGGACATTTTCACACACGACCATCTGACCCCAAACTAGGGAGACCCTGTACTATGGGTGTCAGACAGCTGATATACATACACAAATACATTTTTTTTTTTGGAAATACATACATATATAGATACATAACACCCAGACACAAGTGCTCATCACACAAATGTTTTACCCTGGGCGGGAATCGACCCCGCAACACGCTGCGCAGCAGTCGATCGCTCAGCCACTGCGCCAACCGTGTCGTCAGAGTAGAGGCCTTTGCCCTGCAGTGGTAAAATTCGGGCTTATAATTTATGTAGATTGCAAATTCCAATTTATCTCACATAGCCAAACATTATTGTCACCCTATTAAAAGGGACAGCCAGCGTCCATACTACCTATCTCGCTCGGCTCGTTTTTTTTCTCCGAGTTATCGGTCCTGTTTTGTTATTAAGTCCATGCCGCGCACTGAGGCACCAGTGAGTGTAGCCAGTATACTATAGTAGTCTTTGGTGTTGCCCAAGCGTCTTAGTCGCCTTATTCACCATCCATCTTGCTGTACGTCCCGCCAAGGTCGCCATGTAAAAGTACCGTGAAAAAATACAATTAATAATAATTATTGACGTACAGCAAGCTTATTCACGGTCGTTTTGCATCGTGCATCGTGCATGAACTTGGCGGGACGTACAGCAAGAAGGATAATGAGTAAGGTCCATTACTGATGCACGATACACGAATGCACGATGCAAAACGACCGTGAATAAGCTTGCTGTACGTCAATAATTATTATTAATTGTTTTTTTTTTAATAATAATAAGATAACATTTTTTTAATTACCTGGGAACTCCGAAAGACTAGTTCCTGAAACTTAATAGACTAAAAAAAACGACTTCCAGACTATAGGTACCTACTTACTAGACTATTAGAAAATGATACCTACTATAGTACGTAATTTGTTTCTTTTTTTAAAGGTAAGTATTTCGCTTTTTCTACCGAGTAAAGTACTTAGGTACCTGGATTAATAAACAAATAAGTGGATAAGGTGAAAAAGCGACCTACCTACGCTCGCGTTAAAACGGTGTTTGGACCGCGCGGCCACGGCGATATTTCGAAAAAAAAACTATTCCAAGATTATGTAATATTTTGTAAAAGCTGATTCCCAAAACCATAAATTTTTTGAAGTTATGGTTAAAAAGTTATAAGGGTTTGAACGTGGCCGCGCTATTGAAACGCGGAGACCGCGCGGCCACGGAGATCTTTTAAACTAAGCATAGCAGAGACCTGAAATTCAGGTAAATAACAGATTGTATTAGTAAAAAAAATGTAAAAATACAGAATAAAATCCTAGGTTTATATTTTAGGAACTGCAAAACAAAAACCCCATGGCCGCGCCATTGAAACGGTAAAAAACACGTTATCGCCGATATCACGCTGAAAATGCATCGCAGACGTCTGAAATTAATTGTAAAATCTAGATTTGAATTTGTCGAAAATGGAAAAAATATACAAAGAATACCTAGGTTTATATTTTAGGAGCTGTAAGACTAAAACCCCATGGCCGCGCCATTGAAACGGTGGAAAACACGTTATCGCTGATATTTCGCTGAAAAAGCGTCGCCTCTGCGATGCTTTTGAAATATAAACCTAGGTATTTTTTGTATATTTTTTTAATTTTCCACAAATTCAAATCTAGATTTTACAATGAATTTCAGACGTCTGCGATGCATTTTCAGCGTGATATCGGCGCTAGCGTGTTATTCACCGTTTCAATGGCGCGGCCATGAGGTTTTTGTCTTGCTGCTCCTAAAATATAAATCTAGGATTTTTTTCTGTATTTTTATATATTTTTTACAAATTCAATCTGTTATTTACCTGAATTTCAGGTCTCTGCTATGCTTAGTTTTAAAGATCTCCGTGGCCGCGCGGTTCTCCGCGTTTCAATAGCGCGGCCACGTTCAAACCCTTATAATTTTTTAACCATAACTTCGACTATGGTTTTGGGAATCAACTTTTACAAAATATTACATAATCTTGGAATAGCTTTTTTCGAAATATCGCCGTGGCCGCGCGGTCGAAACGCACACTTAAAACAAACTGGTAAGTACCTATCTAGGTAGTTTCTTAGGCTAGGCTATCTATCTACCTACTTATGTACTAGCTACTTACATATATATGTAAGTAGCTAGTATGTTATTGAATTAAACAAAATATCATTATATTATGAGAGTAAATGATAGGTACTGTAGAGACTTGCCCGCCAGCAGAAAGGCTTTATGTAATGAAGCCATAACTATTTAGTTTATGGTTAGAACCTGCTGGAAATATATTTAAATAATATAGAAGGATAGTTTTTATACTATGACATGTGATGTCAGAGTCAAGTCCGGCTCAGCTCTAAGCTGCGGGCTACCTAAAGTTTTTCCTCTTGTTAATCTGAGTAATATAATCTTCTACAAGTTATTCGTACCTTTCATTTAACGTAGCTTAGTTCTACAGTAATTCGTACATAGGTACAAGTGTAGCATAAACGTTACAAGTTGGCGAGAGGCGCCGGTTAGAGGATTTTTTTTCAGATGCGAAAAGCGAGTGCTCGCTCCCAGAGCGTTTAATATTCCAGCAGAAGTAGCTGGAAGGCCTAATTAGTGAGGCCAGATTGATGATTACGCTGGTATAGCAGCGAAGAATTGTACCTACGTATAATCGGTCTATATTATAAAGTGCAGTGCAGACGAGCGATTTTTCGGCATCGCATAAAAGGAAATAAAGAGAAGTATTAGTGTCGTTTTTCATATGTTATTATAAACCACGATGTATCGTCATGATCGTGATTATTTCCCTGGGGAAGATATGCCCTATTATTATGGTATTCAGGGTTTGGAGTTCGATGATTTCCTCGAACAGTTTAAAGTGGTTGCACAGCGCAAGGAATGGGAGGAAGCCGGTTATCCAGTACTTCTGGGTTGTTTTGTGAAGAGTACTGCAAACGCCTACTACCGACTTTTCTTCAAGTATGGCATGTCTTTCGAGGAGACTTGCGATAAGTTAAGGGAAGAATTCGCTAATGATTGGCCCGCTAGAAGGAAGCGGCAACTCTTACAGCAGCAAGCTGTAATTCCAGTAGTGGAATCGGCGAAAGAAGTTAAGTCTGTGGATATTAATTGTTCATTTTCCCAGAGAAATGAAAAAGATGGCTGCCAAGCAGGCAGTGTTGAAAAAGATGTGGTTGCTGTGTCTAGCTGTCCAGAGAGCAGCCTAGATGAAAATGAGGCACAGGAGTTGGTCTCGTCCCCTCTAGAACACGAGGAAGAGAAGGATGAATCGGGTCAGTCCGGTCCGATTATTTTATTAAGTAGAAATCTTTCAGAGCAACCTGATGTCGAGGTGCCGAAAGAAGAAGAAGTAGTTAATGTTTTGTACCAGCAGGTACAAGATAGTGTTGTCACTGACGTTCAGGAAGAGAACTTGGTGATGGTAGAATGCAAGACGAATGTTGAGGCATTCGTTGAGGTGGAAGAAAATGTTTTCGTCGAGTTGTCGCGAATGGATTATGATGGTGCTCCGGTTGACCAAATTGTGTTACCAGAGAATATTGTTGTCGAGTCCTCGCGAGATATTGTGTATAATGGTGGTTCGGACAGCCAAAGTTTTGATAAAGCGAATAGTAAGGTCACGCGTGATGTGAAGTTATATAATATGGTTCCGCAACCCGCTGTAATAAATAAATATATAAAACGGAGTAAATTGAAATCCTTATTAGGTTCAAAGAATAGTGAAATAAAAATAAAATATATTAATAAATATATAGGTCGAACTGAGAACCTCATTCCATCGAAGTCGGTTAAAAATAATTTATTACGACTAGCTTTGATGAAGAAAATATTCGGTAGTATGAACTCTCCTTTAGGTAAATTTTATTATTGTCAATTTTTGAAAGATGATTTTATTTTAATTGTTATGGCTAACTCTAAACAGTTTTGTATCATAATAGTTTTTACGGATATGATTGAATTGAAACTTCTTGTTTATAATAATTCTAGGTTGTGTATTATTTGTCATTTTATTAATTATTGGTTGTTATACGGCATATTACGTCGCCATGGTTATTTGGGCATGTCGTGATAGATAGTTGATGATTATTTTTGTGTATGTGATTAGAAATATTTCGACATGATAATAATATGTTTTTTTTTGTATTTTCATATTCACTGCGAGCTGAAGTCTGATGGGTGAATGGTGCCCACAGGATGTCAAAATTTTGTAAAAAAAATGTGTATTTTATTCTTTTTTTTTACTTAGTAGATTATTTGATGTAGTTAGCGTAGCTCCAACAGGCCTCGTTCACTGACGTTAACAACTACGCTAACGGAGTATAATCTTCGCGTAGAGTGTCGAATCGACGCGCATGGTTTATTAAGTGAACAAAGTTTGTTTCGAGTTTAATCTTTTTTAATTTAATTGTAAACCTCGTATAGGAAGAAGTATAGGTCACCAAGAATGGAGGGTATGAATTTTGTCATATCGATTGTTTAGGGGGACGCGTTTTGGATTTTGAGGCGGTTTTTATAAAGCGGGGTTTGGACATGATGGCATGAGCGTATTTGTTGTTCGTTAATTCTTTTAGTTGATTACCCCATGCGTCATGGATTAAACCATCTCTACAGAGACGTCCTCATTGTAATTTCCCTCTTTAGAGTAGGGACCTTCCGATAGGATTAGGTAGGAATTAGGTTATTTAGTCAATTATTTTTGTTGAGTCGTAAACTAGTATTGGTTTCCAGAACGTTCAGAACATGAATAAAAGCTACTAGTCCCTTTTATTCATGAAGGGGGCGTAGCTGATGTAGAGACTTGCCCGCCAGCAGAAAGGCTTTATGTAATGAAGCCATAACTATTTAGTTTATGGTTAGAACCTGCTGGAAATATATTTAAATAATATAGAAGGATAGTTTTTATACTATGACATGTGATGTCAGAGTCAAGTCCGGCTCAGCTCTAAGCTGCGGGCTACCTAAAGTTTTTCCTCTTGTTAATCTGAGTAATATAATCTTCTACAAGTTATTCGTACCTTTCATTTAACGTAGCTTAGTTCTACAGTAATTCGTACATAGGTACAAGTGTAGCATAAACGTTACAGTACCTACAGACGCCAGAACATCAGGCCATTCAAAATTGTCAAATTTCCCCAATTGAATATGAACCTTACGCTTTTGTAATAAAATTAAAAATCTATCAAAGAAATTTGACAGATTATGGCTCCAGCTTGTGCTGGACTCTGTATCTATCTATTTAGTAAGATTTACATTATTATTTACTTTTTAAGTGAGATTTTGTAGTCGGTAGTTAGAGGTTTTGTCAGCTGTGTTTTGCATTTTGGTTAAGTAAGAAGTAGGTGTTGAAGTTTGTAAGGATTGCAGAATAAAGGGAAATATTTTTTTTTGAGACGGCCTTGGCTGTGACTGAGGCGCAAATATCTTTCAGTCTCAAAATAAGGGTGGTTTTTTTTATTAAACTTCTAATCAAAAACATAACATGCATTTTTATTGAACACTTCCCATTTCATTTATCTATTTCATTATTTTTTAATTAAATGAAAAATGTTATATAGGTACCTATATTTACAATCACAAAACTAAAAGGAAAATAAAACACTACAAATAAAACACTAGGAAGAAATTAAAACACTGTACGCGGGACAACCCTATCGCACGTTAAGGTACTGCGCGCATGTAGGTAATTATTTCAAGGACAGTGCCGAGTCACAATACTGTTAGATATCTTTACTGTGCCCACGGACTAGAAAAAAAAGAAGGACTCCGCGTCACGCATTTCGAAAGTGAAGCACCGAATGCACCGTACTAGACTTGTGTGCGTTACGATTGTTTCGTCAAGTTGTACAAACAGAAAAAAACATCGTCAAAAAAATTTTCGAAATTTGTCATAATCGAAGGGAACAAACCAAAAATTTTTCGAAGTAGAAATAAAGAAGTTACTAGGGTTTTAAGTTGGCGGCGCGAAAGTAAAATGGAGGATTGCGCGGCCATGGAGATCTCAGCAACTACTTAGGTTAGAGATTTAATTATTTTTGTCAATTGAAGACTGAATTTGTCAGAAATTGTCGAAAAAAGAATTATAAGCTTTAGATCAATATTTTACGAAATATTCACTTTGGAAGTTATGGCCGCGCAATCGTTCACTTGTTGTTTCTTTATTGTTGATTATTTCTTTAAAACCTAAGAGTTCATACAGTGAAACTGAACGTTAACTGAACAGATGAAATCAGTCTAAAACAAAAAGTACATGGCGGCGCGGTCGAAACGTTACTTTGTATGCTGATATCTCACTATCCATAATTGCTAGGATTGCTATGTGAACATCCATTTATTCGACATATTAACCTCATTAGAAGGACATTACCGTTTTACCCTCAGAACAGTTTACAACGCGTGTAATCTTAGAAATTATGTTGTCTCATACAATGTTCGAGCAGGGTAACCATGATTTTGAACTTATTTGGGAATCCCTTTAACTGAAGACTAGCAATTATATTGGACAACATCAAGCTCAATCTGCAAAATTTATTTTGTATTATTAAATAGAAATCTTGTAAACAATAATTATATATGTGATCCGTTAACGACGCTTGTCACTTTCTTTTTTTATAAACACAAACCGGGCATCGAAATTAAATGAAAAAGTGTTACTTTCATTTCGAAATATTTTAATTATGCGGTGGTTTAAAAATATGGTAAGTACATCAATCTACTCCTGGTATTGGTGGTGTATTCTTCACAATGGATAATATTTTAAACCTCCTAAATTATGATTTTTTTCATACAAATGAATGTATGGATCTCGCCATGATTCTTTATCCCTGACATTAATAATAAAATCATCAAGTGATCTAAACAAATTAGTACGTCTAGTCTTATAGTTCCTTGCTGAAGATAATTATTTACCTACTTATTTGTCTATTCTTTCTAATATAGGTAGAGCACCAAATTTATAGTAACATTATAAAGCTGAAGAGTTTGTTTGTTTGTTTAGTTGAACGCGCTAATGTCAGGGTCCACTGGTTCTAATTGAAAAATTATTTTTATGTTGGATAGTCCATTTATCGAGGAAGGCGCCCATGCAAAGCTGGGTCCGGTCGCTAGTTTCCTATAAATATTATAAAAAAATTCAAGGTTTCCCATTTTCAACCATGAAGGTATAGGTATAAATGGAGCCAACACTTAGAACAAAAGCTTAAAACCAACTGTGGGCTGATGCTCTCTTTCTGAATGCATACATAAGAACGAGACAGTGATATGTGTTTTCTTTATCTTATGTATGCATTCAGAAAGAGAGCGTCTGCCCACAGTTGGCTTCACTTAGGTATTCAGAGTGTTGCCTCCAGTTTTATCTCTATGCTTCTTGTTTTCAACCGACTTCAAAAAAGGAGGAGGTTATCAATAATTAGTCTGTATTATTATTTTTTCTTTTTTTTTATGTTTGTTACCTGATTTCTTGGGACTGGGTGAACCGATTTTGATGATTCTTTTTTTATTTGAAAGCTAGTGCTTCCCGTGTGGTCCTATTTTAATTTGGTCCAGTTCTGACAATGGCATCCATGAGAAAACCGTATAAGTCTTAAATTTGCATTAAGTATACAATGTGCGCGATTTGTTACGCGATTTCTCCGGCAAACGTAAACCGATTTTGAAAATTCTTTTTTTTATGGATAGGTGGGGTGGTCGCATATAAATTTTATCGAAATTGATTCAATTTTTTTTGAAAAATCAACAAATATCCAAAAATTTTACATAGACGACGTTTTAGTTTCATCAATCTTTGTAGTAGTTAACATTCAATCTCTTCTTAATAGCTTTGGATGAGAAGGAGGTACTAAAAAGCGGAAAATAAAAAGCTTTTTACAAAAAAGACAACCGCCTTCAAAAAGTGAAAAATAACTTTAGCACAGAACACACATTGACTTTAGTTTCGGAAGTTGGTGGCAAAACAAAACAACAAACAGAACAAAGCTACTGAATTTCGAAACTAAAGTCAATGTGTGTTCTGTGCTAAAGTTATTTTTCACTTTTTTAAGGCGGTTGTCTTTTTTGTAAAAAGCTTTTTTCTGGACAGATTAAGAGCGTCGTCTCTAGTTTGATCGTCTTTAGCCATGAACATCAAAGTTATAATTTGTTTATGACTTTCATGCAAGGCGCTTAGGTACTACTCATATCGTACTACTACTTACATCAGCTCGAACTGACCATCTGGTTTGTGACAGACCTTTGAAAACTTTTTTTTAACCTAAATGTTCTGTCAATGCCAAATTGTATGGCAATACTAATTCTTTGACCCAAGAATAGACCAGCCTACGGATCACATGAAGAGTTGACCAGCCGTTTGGCGATGTCCCGAAAAACAAGAGGGTGGGAAGAGTGTCGACACAAGTTGCGTCCCACACCAACGGCCTACCCAACTTCCAAGGCATTATGGTCATCCCATCTGGTCTATACCCATCGACCCCATCGTCGCGTGCTAAACCACTGGGTTCTAAAATAGCAGGCACCCCGGTGGTGGCAAAAACACCACGGAGGATGTCATTAATGCTGGCGTGCCATTCAATTCGGCCGGCGCTCCTACTGCAGGATAGGCCATGATGTCCGAGGCAGTCGACAGCGTCACCACACTGACAGCGATGCGGAGCCCCACATTGACGTGTCGAGCGCCCAGACAGGCATGTAGCGAGACGGAAGGTAGTATCACTCAGCATGGTACCGATGTTAGGTGACGGAAGTGCCTGAAGCCAGAGGCCCGACTCCCACTCACCCACAGCCAGTAGGCGGGCACGCTCACCAGAATTGGTTCACGTATTGATTAGATTATTCCATACCAACCTGCAGAGCGGCTCATCCCACTGTCTCTAGCAAGATGGGTTCACGGCAAGGGCGTCATCATTCATCAATCATTTTTTTGGATCTCTAGGGGGGGGGGGGGGGGCAGCTGCCCCTACCTGCCCCCCCCCCCTCGAGATAAGAAATGTTTTTTTTGACAGGCTTAAAAAAAAGGAGGATTTTGATTAAGAGCTCTTGACTGTACAATTAATAAAATACTCGCACTCCCAGCGTAAAGCTTCATGTGTTTTTAACTGTATTCATACTTTTCCCATCTATATAAATATTAGGAGAAACTGACTGACTGACTGTCTGACTGATGTATCAGCGCACAGCCGAAACTACTTTGCACTCGCGTTCTTTTTATCATATAGGGATTCAACCCCTAAGCGTGTATAATTGGAAATAAAATTTGTATGAAACTCGGTCATTTTTGTAGTTCAAGATATTAAACCAGACAAAGCCGCGGGAAAAGTGCTAGTCCTTAATATATATCAACTACCCTTATTTCTACCAACTGGGGAGCTGCAACCGGCATGTCCTTATGCCTCTCTGCTGGCGAATTTGCATGCCCAGTGTGGCATCGATCCGCTCATGCAAAGCAACTTGACATCTCTCTGAACGAGACGTGTCGGATTATATCGGGCTGCCTAAGACCGACTCCGCTCAACAACGGGATGTCGCATGCGCGCTTGAGAAATATATCACCAAGAATCCGATTCCCGACATCCCCTCTACAATTACAAAACACCTCCGGGTAGACTTAAGAGTCGAAAGAGTTTTCTTCGCAGCACACAGATCATCCAGGACCGTCCGCGTACGATGAGACGTAAGTTGAGGAAGAATCTTCATCCACCACCACCCAACTTCGTTCAACCCAATAAACACCTGCCACTCGGAAGTGATATGCAATGGCCTATATGAAAAGCGCTCAATAGACTTCGCACCCAGGTAGGCCGCTGCAAACACAACCTAGCAAAATGGGGGATAATAGATCCCAAAGACATCCAGTGTGAGTGCGGTGATCCTGACCAGACAATGGCCCACTTACTACAGTGCCCAAAGTGCCCCTACACCTGCACCTTAGAGGACAGTAAAAACGCCAGTAATGCTGCGATAAATGTGTACTGGCACAAAATATCCGCAGCCTTAGGTACTTTGTGCTACTGGGCCCAAGTAGTCTAAAAAAAAAAGAGAACCGCTTTCAAAAAAAACTAAAAAGTGGTAAATAACTTTAGCACAGAACACACATGACTTTAGTTTCGGAAGTCAGTGGCAATAGAAAATAACAAACGGAACAAAGCCACCGACTTCCGAAACTAAAGTCATGTGTGTTCTGTGCTAAAGATAACATTTTAATTCTTTTTGAAGAGGGTTGTGTGTTTTTTTTTCAAAGTTTTTATTTGCCACTTTTTAGTGCCTCCTTATCACCCAAATCCATTAAGAAACGGCAACACAGTTAAAACAGAGATTGAAAGTACTCCAAAGATGGAAAGATGAAAGAAACGAAAACGTCTTCTCGGTTTATGTTGTATTTTTCAAAAAGCGCTGAATAAATTTTTGTTTGTTGTATACTAAAACCTTCTCCAGAATGTAACAAACACTTTTCTGAAAACCGCATCAAAATCGGTTCAGCCAAACGGGATATAATCGCAGACAAACTTACATACCTACATACATACAAACATACGGGTCGAACTGAGAATCTCCTTTTTTTGAAGTCGGTTAAAAAAGAAAAACCATCGATTCGAAAAAAAGAAGATAATATCAACTTGCCTCCCCCCCCCCCTAGGCTATCGGCTGGCGACGCCCTTGGTTCACGAGCCGATCTGTATCCGGGCAAGCCACTTTCGAGGGCCTCAAGTCTGCTATTACAATAGTGTCAGAATGGTCTATCATTGATTTCATACTTGTTGATTTTGACAAGTTTAGTAATCTACTAATATAATGGCGTCATTTTGAAAATCAATGATAGACCATTCTGACATTATTGTAATAGCAGACTTGAGGCCCAGGCGTTCGCCGCATCAGTCAAGCACGGCACTTCAAAATCAACCAGTGATGGGGATAGAAATTTTTGGGTAACTTTTCGGTGCTGTAGACGGAGGATAGGAACGCCGGTAAACTGACACTACTTAGAAATTTTTCGGACGCTGCGAACATCAAAACGAATGGGTAGTGTGGCTTATCTTATATAGCCACGCTCGGTCATCCAGGGCCACATTGAAAATTTATTTTAAATAAATAAATAAACCTTTATTTCAGACTAATGTTCATAGTTGTGTTAGTATTTTGGTGTTAGTAACAATATTACTTAAGTAAATAGGTTAGTAGGTATTGTTAGTTTTCGTAATTACTTACTTAATTACAATTTCAGACCTGACAGTCCCCACCCAGTGGCTCTGGAAGGGGCAATCCGGTCTGGCAGCAATCATTTTCAAAATGCTGTTGTCACTACCATGCAGGCGCTGCAGTAAGGAGGCCGCTTTCTTTCGCATGATGGCGTGAAAACCATCTGTGCGAGCCTCCGCGAACATCCCCGACGCGCTACAGCGCCATGGCAGTCCCAACAGCATCCTGAATGCATTATTAAATTGAACACGCAGGGTATTGTAGTCTCGGCGCGTACATGACACCCACAGGCCGCTCGTGTAAAACGATTGACAGAACGCCTTAAAAAGAGTTACTTTCATCATCATCATCATTTCAGCCGAAAGACGTCCACTGCTGGACATAGGCCTCCCCAAGAGGGGGTTTTGCCATAATCGCCACGCTTGGCAGGCGGATTGGCGATCGCAGTATGGTTATTACAAAGGCACAGATAACGCTGCTGCCCATTCTCTGGTAAGTCCCTTAGTCGCCTCTTACGACACCCACGGGAAGATATGGGATGGTCCTATTCTTTACGTCCGACACCACACGGACGTTGTAGTTACTTTCACTTTAAAGTATTTTTAATAATTTGATCAATTTTGTCCAAGAGGTGTGGCTGCCATGCTTCCACAAAGGTGAAGAGCGGAGGTAGTAGTACATAAAAATTGGGCCAAAACCACAATATCTTATGAGGGTAAAAGCCGAATATATTATTAGGTAATTATGGAAAGTCTATCCTTTGGATACCGAGGCATTTATCACCGAAATTTTAAATCGACCGCCTATATGGATGTCAAAACATCCCCAACATAAATATAAAAAAAACATTATAAAAAGGTTGTGGGAAGAAATTAAACAATGTTTTCCGGAATATCAAAAACATAGTACCCCAAACGTACGTCCAAACTTACACTTTAAAACGTACTGCTTTCTAAACAGAGAAGGGATAATTTTGATAAAGCCATGATTTTAATTACCTAAAAACGTCCACCGCGGCCGCTGCAACTAGTAGTATAATATATATTAGTAATTAGTCTATGCTGCAACTAACCGCTACTGAGGGTACGTGGCGTGCAAAACGCACCGCTAACCGATACCGCCCCGCTCGCCGCGCACCGCTCAGACCAAAGTCGTGACCAGGCCGTAAATGTATGTATTCATTCGCATGTCTCTTATTACGATTCAAAAGTTGACAGACAGACGGACAGCGGAGGCTTAGTAGGTCCCGTCGGGCACCCTTCGGGTAAGAAACCCTAGAAATGACAATAATACAGTTACACTTCATCTTACTTATTTATTATTTTTAAACATTAAATATCCATTTTATACTGGGTAATGCTTGTTTTATCTGGAAAACTGGTACGTAATATAAACATACTATTTACTTCCGGAGTGGAATCCAAGGTTTCTAAGTATCCAAACCAGTATATGACTAAACCAGGTCCGAATCTGTTCCAATAGCATAGAAGTTGTTCCTTTAAATAACCTGAGTGATTTTCTTCATCTCCAAAGAGTGCTTTACTCTCTACCCAGTTGACAATGAATCCATCAACGGCAATAGGTACATCTAGCTTAAAATCTGGCGTTTTATCATAACCTCGTGACCTCAGAACACTTTCATCAGAAAAGGTGATGTTCATTAGTCTTAATTCTCTTTCCAATCTTAACTCATATTCTAAGCCTATAGACCTGAAATAAAACAAAATATTACTAAGAGCCAAAGGCAAGTATTTATAATAATAATCATGCCAGCCTATTATTTTCTATTTGCAGGGTAGAGGCCTCTCCTAATAAAGCATTGAGCATTGATTACCATGCTTGCTCAAGGAGGATTGGTGATTCCGGACATTCATAAGTCCAGATTTCCTCACGATGTTTTCCTTCACTGAAATCAGTGATGTCCAAGATAAATTCAAAAAGTCACATAGGTATTACCCGATTTTACCGGTATCGAACCAGAACCTCATACTTGACAGGCGAGCGCCTTAACCAATTATTGCAGGAAATGCGACCAGTCATGTAGTCATTCATAACCGTATGCCACTAAGGGCCCGTTCAATTTATGCGTGTCGGACTGCACACGGACACGACACCAAAAAAGAGAACCATAAATTCAAAGGGGCCCCGGTCATGACTACATAACTGGTCGCATTTGTGGCCTAAATAAATATATGTCGGGTTTCGCGATACTGTAAATCTTAGAAGAGTCGCTAGATTCTTTTGAGATAGTTAAAATAAAATAAAAATTAGATAGCATTTTGCTGTGGTTCTTCTGACTTAACTATAACATTTCCTTTGATCAGTTTCTACTACAATACTCAACAAACAAAAGCAGGAGTCACTTTACAACCAAAAACCTGATTGGATTAGGATCTAACTAAGAAAATAAACCTTGGAATCCCACTAAAAACTCCAGATGACATAGAGTAGTCTACAAAATATCTATCTTGTATTATTCAATAGGCTGCCTGTAAGAATACTCCTGAAATTGATGACACTGCTGAGCCTATGGTGTCACCATAGTTGATAAAGCTGCATTCAATAGAGAAAGTTTAGAGTAAAGAAAGCTATCAAAATCAAACTTCCTGAAGACACTGCAATTCTGGCAAGTGATTTTAATCCTGAGTTACAAAACATTACAGACAGTAGATAGTGCCTCGATATCGACGCAAATCACACTCAGACAAGACAACTGTCTTCCAGTGAACCTAGTTAACGTACCGCTGGCAAATGCTGATTCAGTTACATACTAGGGCACTTAGGTCACTTACATTGCCGGCTAACTTAGAAAAACCATAATAGAGCCAACTGAGATGAAATTAACCTCAAATTTCGAAGCTTAAACTAACTTCTTGCAAAAACTCCGTGTTGTACTTCATAGCACGACCATGAACGCATTCATTATAACTTTAGATGGTAATAAAATTCTTTTAATTTCTACTATTTTATACCACTAATTAGAAATTTTATACCTCTCAATTATCGCAGATAAACTGGTCGTGCTGGAAAGATTCCTTTCCAGTACGACCACGCTAAAATTCCAGCTGTCATAGAAGTTGATGAAACGGGAACATGCCTAAACATTTGTACTATTACCTATGTACTCCTATTTCATTACTGGTAAATTGTCGTAAATTGTTAGAAAAGGAAAAAACATTTTCTGTCAATAAGCCAGTATCTGATTTGTAGGCTATACGCTAGATGGCGTTAAATGCAAATAAAAAAAAAGACTTGCACGAAATAACATAATAGATAGCTATATTTTATTAGAATAACAAACAAGCGCGATAATATTTACATAAAATCATTGGGAGAACTTTCATAGTTACAACAAATTATTAATAGTTTTTCTTAATTAAGAATATACCTTTTCGCGTTCTACCCTCTATTATTATCATTCGATTAAATATTTTTAGTTAATTTACTAGATGGCGTTAAATCTAAAAATTAAGAATATACGAATAATTCATATTTGTTGTAAATATGAAAGTTCTCCCAATGATTTTATGTAAATACTAGCTGACCCGACAGAAGTTGTTCTGTCCTTATCTACCTACTTACCTGCCTATTTACCTACCCTACACCTACCCTACACCTACCCTACACCTACCCTATACCTACCCTACACCTACCCTACACCTACCCTACACCTACCCTACACCTACCCTACACCTACCCTACACCTACCCTACACCTACCCTACACCTACCCTACGCCTACCTTACACCGCCCCTACAAAAGTTATTTTTTTTTTTTTTCTCTCCGTAAGAACCATCTTCGTACTTCAAGGAATATTATAAAAAAAGAATTATCCAATTTGGTCAAGCGGTTCGCAAGTTATGCGCTTACCAACACATTTAGCGATTCATTTTTATATATAAGATTATCGCGCATGTTTGTTATGATAATGAAATGAAGCTTATCTATTATGTTATTTCGTGTAAGTCAATTTATTTTTTGCATTTAACGCCATCTAGTGTCAAGCATACAAATCATATACTGGCCTATTGGCAGAAAATGTTTTTTAGGCTTTTCTAAAAATTTACGACAATAGGGTATTACACCCATTTTGAAGTGTCTTAATGAAATTCTGTAGTGCTAATATGATACCAAATAAAAACACAATTTTTTTATTAAATCGATATGTGCCATAAAAATGCGTCTAAATTTTAAATTTTCAAATTTCGCGCGTAGTTTTACGAAAACGCCTCTTACTGGACGCCATATTGCTCAGCGTAAATGATGTCAGTTCGTTTTGTATCAAATGAGCTCATATTAAATATGATAATTGTATATCATTTAAAAATAATTAAAAGCATATTTTTTAATAGGTGTAATAATGAAAAAATTACGTTGGTTACGAAAATAATCAAAGTACAAAGCCTATATTACGCCAATCGGTTGACTGACAGTTGACAATTTTTTGTTTACACAGCCGTACGGCGTAATAACATGGCCGCTACCAATGATATTATATTAAACAGATATGTTATGAGCGCCCAATTTTGAAGATTCAAAAACGTCCTAATTGGGACGTATTGCCTTTAGTCTGCGTCACGCATGGCGACGAGTGATACGCTTTGTTAAAGCAGCTAAAAAAATAAAAAAATGCTATTTTATGTATTTAGAAAGTGTACCAAATATGATACCAAATTTAATAAAGCACAAGGGATCTCATACCACATGTAACTACGCAATATACATCGATTTATTTATATATTTCAATTATTTTCCTAATATTCTTATATTTGGAGGTTAGAAAAAAGAAAGAAATGGAAATCAATTTTTTCACGCGAGTAAGACAAGGACGCGTTCACTCCGGACATAGAATAAAAGTACAGATACGATATCGTAGGCAGTAAAGTCATTGTTTACCCACAGTTCTGTTTTTCCGTTTTCTAACCTTGTAATATTTAATCATTTTGTTTTATTTAATCATATAAATACTTAATTAGAAATTAAACAATATGACAACAGATATTTATTATCCTTTCTTTGTTAAGGTTATCCAATGAGATCCTGGCTTCAAGAATGGATCGCATTTGTGCGTAAACAAAGAAATGAATTTTGTTACAAAATAAATATTTTCTACTCTATATATTATTATTATTATACCTTTAATCCTGTTTATTAGTTGTTATAGGTACAAACCGCGTGTATAAATGTACTCGCGGTTTGTACCTTCTGTCTCGTTAAATTTGTTAGTCTATGATGCCAAGACGCGGTGATTGGTGGCCAGGATAATGTTTCTTTACATTCACGCGCAATTGACAACACTAACAGTCTCTTTTTTTCTTGTTGGTTTTATCAAGCCATCCCTTTTCAACATTTTGACTTGTAGTGAATTGTAAAATGAATGAAAAGTGTGTATGTGTGCAGCCGCTGCTGCGCGGAACACTTTTTTCGTTTGTTTTGTGAGTGTATAACATATCTGTTTATTAGAATATCATTGGCCGCTACTATTTCACGGTGTTTTATAACAGATTAAAAATATTGAAAACTTTAAATTGAATTTAAAAATTTGTTTTGTTATTTAATGAACTAAAACTTACATTCTCCGACTGCCTTATGCCTAAACTGTCTCAATAACATATTTATATTTTTTTTCTCGTATAGAGTAAAATACCCTATTTACCAGTAAAGAAACAGGAGTACATAACAGTACAAATGTATAAGCATGCTCCTATTTCATCAACTTTTACGACAGCTGGAATTTTAGCGCGACCACGCTAAAATTTATGGGAAGGAACGTTTCCAGCACGACCAGTTTATCAGCGATAATTGAAAGGTATTAAATTTCTAATTAGTGGTTTAAAAATGTAGAAATTAAAAGAATTTTATTACCATCTATACTCCATTTATAGCATTAGAAAAAAGAGGCTCATAGAAGCAGGAATGCAAAACATTTTATTTCAAAGTTAAAACAATTTTAACTTATTGTAACATATGTTTGATAAATAGATCTAAGATAGTACTAAATATGGACGTATAATAATATAAACAGAATAAAAGTATTTTAAAGATTCAGTAACCTTTTAAAGAATCATGGCGAGATTCATACATTCATTTGTATGAAAAAAAAAGTAATTTAGAGGGTTTAAAATAATGTGAAGATATATTACCAGGAGTAGATTAATTTACTTAGCATATTTTTAAACCTAAAAAATTAAAATTAAAAATGTTTAATAATTAAAATATTACGAAATGAAATTAACACTTTTTCGTTTTGTTCTCGATGCCCATTTTGTGTTTATAATAAAAGAAAGTGACAAGCGATGTTAAAGGATCTATAAAATTGGCAGACAAGTGATGTGACAAGTGTGTGAAAAAAAAATAAGCATTACTTGCGATATTATTTCCCATAAAACGATGCAATTTCAATGTAAGAACTACGAAACGGCGCCTGTCAGTGTCACTGTTACTGTCAGCGCCGTTTCGTTCTGAAATAATGAGCTTTTCGTTAAACTATTAACCTTTTTTTGCGGGGTTTTCAAAATATTGTAAGTGCCTGAAGATACTCTTTAGATACCTAAGAATATAAGATTTAGAATTTCAACTTCTTTAAACATCTTAATTTTTTTTGTACAAATCCTGCCATGATTCTTTGGTAGGATTACAGTGAAACGAATAACGTTCCGCGTATTGTTCACCCCTGCTTCTGTTAGGTTTTTAGCATTGACACTGTAATTTTAAATTGGAGTTAATTAGACAACTAAATGAAAGCCACATAATTTTAGAAAATAAATTATGAAAATGGTTACAAATACGAGCGACAGCTACTGTAAAAACAGATTATAATAAATTCGGTGTCTATCGTAACTTTAACATGTTAATTGTACTTATGTTACAAAGTGTGCATACAAAAGAACCTTTTTTTACCTCTGTCTAATGCTATTGTAAATGGAATATAAAGATATAATGAATGCGTTCATGGTCGTGCTACGAAGTACAACACGCCAGCTACTCTCCCTAACTGGATAAAACTTCGGATAAGGTTTAGAATCAAGTAGCCTTGATTGGGGTTTGGGAGTGGTGGGGGTAAGGGAGGGAGGGGTAGAATCACCCCCACCATTCTTACCCCCCGAAAATGCTCGACGGAGCCCCATTAAGGTTTTGTATCAAGTCGCCTTAACAGGGCTAACCCCTCTATAGGGTGACGGAGGACATGGGAAGAGGAGTAGTCGTCGTCCACACTCTCCGTTTCTCCCGCCTCCAGAGGTGGTCGACGGAGCCCCGTTTCGCGGTGCTCCTATTTCTATCTGGTTTAAAAAAAACCACGAAAGGGATGGGTGACCCTGACAGGGTTGGATCTAGTATATGGTAGCACGAATTGGGGGTTAAAAAGTGTTAAAGTTGGTAGGGGTTGGGCCCAGATTAAAATGCTACCATTCTCATTAAAATAAATTAATAAAATAAGTTACTATCACATCATCTATACTTAATATTATAAAGCTGAAGAGTCTGTTTGTTTGTTTGGTTGAATGCGCTAATCTCAGGATCTACTGGTTCGAATAGATAGGTTACTACACCCATTTTTGAAAAGTGTTTCAATTAAATTCTGTAGTGCTAATATGCCACCAAAAAAATAACAAATTTTGTTATTCAATTGGTAAGTGCAATAAAAACTCATCAAAATTTTACACTTTTTTTCGCGCGTAGTTAAACGAAAACGCCTCGTAGTGGACGCCATATTGCTCTGCGGAAATGACGACAGTTTGCTGTGTAGTCGAATGAGCTGATATTTTATATGATTATTGTATATAAGTAATTTAAAAATAATTGTAATCATATTTTGTAATAGGTGTAATAATTTAAAAAAACGTTGGTTACGAAAATAATAAAATTACAAAGCCTATACGCGCCAATTGCTTGACTGACTGTTGACACTTTTTTGTTTACACAGCCATACGACGTAATAATATGGCGGCTACTATTTCATGGTGTAATAAGACAGATTAAAAAAACTGAAAACTTTGAATTGAATTTAAAAATTAATTTTGTTATTTTATGAACTAAAACTAACGTTTTCCGACTGCTTTTTGCCTAAACTATCTCAATAATATATTTATAGATATTTTCTCATAAAGAGTAAAATACCCTATTGAAAAAATATTTTTGTGTTGGATAGTCCATTTATCGAGGAAGGCTATAGGCCCATGCGAAGCCGGGTCGGGTCGCTAGTAACACATGAAAAGCGAAAACGGAACGTTAAAATGGGTGATTGACAACCAAATTTGTCAAAATGTATTGTCCGTGTAAAATATCGTGCAAAATTGATAAAACGGAACATGAAAAAAAGAATCATAATGACACATCTGTGTCTTGTGTCTCTCTCTTCTCTGTCGACTCTTTGGACAGAAAAAACTTATGAGGGGCACAGGTTAGGTTCAGGCCCCTCTTTCCCACTGAGCACTCTGGGTACTTGCCCAGGGCCCCGCGATCGATAAGGGACAGAAGAAAGAACTTAGGTATAGGTTAGGGGACCCAAACCTTCCCTCCGCCTCCCCAACTCGTGCTACCGTATACTAAATTTAAACCCCCTGCCATGCCCTTCTAATCTAAAATGTACCTGTCCAAGTCAGGGTGCCCCAAATCCCGAGCTCGCTTCGCTCAGTCTTGCGCCCATTAAAACAAAACGTTATGCAACATTATTTATATAACCAAACTGTCACTGTCAGTGGAAACACAATATGACGGCTTAGCTATTCATTTTACGCATTAAACATTATTATTAAGACTCAACTTTAAAACGCAAGAATTTAGTGGAAATTATGTCCCCTTTCAAGCAATAGTTAGTGATTTAACGATTTATTAGAAAACTAGCTGACCCGACAACATTGTCCTGTCCCTATCTACCTACTTACATGCCTATCTGTGTACCCTACCTATCCAAACTACCCTACATACCCTACCTACCCTCATGCCCTACCTACACTAATTACTGCACCAATCGCCCAAAAATTGAAGAAACTAATGTCATCTATGTACAATTATTTGGTGAAGAAATTAATACATCATCTGCACCATTACCTCTTCTACTTACTGCTCTTAATAGAGAATACTAAATAAAACTAGCTGATTTTTTTTAAATAGTTTTGGTAGAAATAGAAATCATTAATTTATCATAATGGTAGCCTCTTTATAGTATCTCAAAATCATACCACAAAGTATCAGGATCATTATGTAAATTTAAGTGTCCTATATAGAAACACACCTTTTTCAATGATTGATAAAAATATATTTTTAACATTAGTTATTATAAATATTCAGCTTACTGTTTTATTATATCTGCATAGGGACCGTACTGGTTATCATTCATAATACCCTGAAAAATAGCAAAACAAAATAATACATGATTATTTCATTCACAGTAAAATCGGTTTCAAGTAAATTATTTTTTCATACCATAAACACTTGGTAAGCTAAGTCCTTCTCCTCAATTAAAGTTGTATCCTTGATGCATTTTTTAGCTAATGATGAATCAGAATAAATACTTTGTAAAAGTGATCTTGCAAACAATGCAGGGCTAATTCCTTGACAATCAGACAACCTGTACAAAAATGCAAAATTTAAATAGATAGTTATGTGTAAATAATGCGTCTTTTAGGAATCATAATCTATACAATGTGTAACAGAATAAAACATGTCTTGAAAGTAGTTTCTTTAGAATCAACATTAGGTTAATTTTCACTACATGTTATTTATATCTCATACATACAAACTGTACTGAAAGAAGTTTCTTTTTGACCAAATAAAATTAAAGGTGTTAGATAATGCTACTTGCTCAAAAGTGTTTATAGCCTTGCGCTTATTACATAATACACATATTTATATGGTGTGTAAAAAGACACATATAATTATAATTTGATGATTAAAATTAAGTGACATTGTGAAAATATTATTGCTAGAAAAGAACCTTTATCATTGCTGTGACAAACAAAATAGCATATGCAAAACAATGCGCTTAGCATATTGCACTATGAACAGTAATGGCAAGAACATGTAACTTTTGGCTTTCTTAAAACTTACTGTAAAATGACATTTTCTTTACTCTTGTCCCGCATTAGACCTTCATAGAATTCGTGATATTTACTGGAAATTTGTGGAGATTTCCTATAACTGTGTTTCATGGATCTTTGAACCAATAAAGATATTATACTGCCCAAAGTAGATGGTGGTAAGCTGTGAAATTAATTTAAGTTTTAATAGGTATTCAAATGTACAAAATCTATGTCAGTACTATATTTCAAATTAAAAAAATATTTCAAATGAGGATACTAACTGTTTATACTTTCTTCTCATTTCATTTTCGGATTTGCGGCTGTATGTAGCAAGTTTATTGAAGTCTTCTACAATAGCGTTATATTCTTCTATCTTCATTATATTTTGTGATTTTGTTTCCGTCATTATTAAGCGATTTACTGTTTCTTTTCTATACAACACAGAACAGTGAACACCAATCAATGAAAACCGATGAATTGATGAAATCAACTAAAGTAATTATTAAATTACACAACAACGTCAACAACGTGACAGTATAATGACATAACATAAATGTCATTTTTAGATTATTGCCATGTATACATTTCCAAGATTAAATAACAGACAACTGTCGTCAAGTGTTCTGTGACTGTCGTGTGCTGGTATTCTCACTAACTCGGTTTCGGAAATGAATGAAACTGACAGTATTATACACTAATGTGCGTCAAATTCCTCTTACGGCCTACTCAGCACGACTTCTGTCTTAAGCCCTTATTACACTTGGCTAAATTAAGTCGACTAAATTAATTTAGCCAAGTGTAATAAGGGCTTTAGCGGCGAGGGGTCGCCGCGTCGGTAAGTGGTGCGTTTTGCACGCCACGTACCGTACCCTCAGTAGCGATTAGCGACAGCGGCCGAGGTAGACCGATTGAGATAGTCAGAACATGCGTAAAATTATGGCGTTATCTAAATTAGCCCTTCTCTGTTTTGTAGCAGTATATTTTTAAAACGAGATATTCTTAACATGAGTGAAGGAATGCACGAACTTCGTGAATTCCGTGCAAATTTCGTGATGGTAGATAAGTTTTATGAATACTGATGAACACACAAGAATGAGCGTGAAAATAATGAACGCCTCGGTATTCATTACCGCCATAAAATCGTCTAAAATATTTTGTTAATTTGTTTTACCACTGAGTTCGTCACATATTTGATTTGTTATTCTATGATAAATGATAGTTCTAACAATAAACTTTATGTGAAACCAAAATCAATGATTTTAAAATCTTGAAAGTAAGCATTCTGCGTATTGATTATTCTATGAAACGATATTATTAGAAAAAAAAAAATTTGAAACGAAATTCTATAAAACTATTAGCTATGAAACAACGTACAACCAAAAAAAGCAGTAATCTTTAAAAGCAGGCAAAAAAAACGCGTAAATGTGTCATAAAAAATCCATGAATTTCGGTTAGTTAAAGTTAGCGACAGGAGGTGTGACATGCTAAAATAACCTTTTTTGTTCCTTACTTTAATATTCTTATCAGATAAAGAATCATGGCGAGATTCATACATTCATTTGTATGAAAAAAAGAAGTAATTTAGAGGGTTTAAGATATTTTCCAATGTGAAGAAAACATTACCAGGAGTAGATTGATTTACTTAGCATATTTTTAAACCCCCGCATAATTAAAATATTTCGAAATGAAAATAACACTTTTTCGTTTCATTTCGATGCCCATTTTGTGTTTATAAAAAAAGAAAGTGACAGGCGATGTTAACGGATCTATAAAATTGGCAGACAAGTGATATGACAAGTGTGTGGAAAAAAATAAGCACTATTTGTGATATTATTTCCCACAAAAAGATGCAATTTATATGTAAGAACTGCGAAACGGCGGCTGTCAGAGTCACTGTTACTGTCAGTCGCCGTTTCGTTCTGAAATAATGAGCTTTTCGTTTAACAATTAAACTTCTTTTTGCGGGGTTTTAAAAATATTGTAAATGCCTGAAGATACTCTGTAGGTACCCAAGAATATAAGAATTAGAATTTCAACTTCTCTAAACATCTTAATTTTTTTTTTACAAATCCTGCCATGATTCTGCTACAAATGACTACGTTTTACATTATTTTATTTTTAAAGTTAATGAACTATACTACATACATAAATAAGCACTGGCACTCGGGGACTGCCGCGGTAAAGCTATTGCATAGCATTTTATATATATTATAACATGTCATATATATATATAGGGTGACTGGTAATTAGTGTACGATACTTAAACACGTGATTGTGTTCATGATAACAAACAACTTTCCTGAAGAAAAAATGTTTTTTTGTACTGGTTCACTTTAGGTCACAGGCGCGCGCGCGCGTGAATTTCATACGGCTGTTGTGTTATTGTGATAAAAGTGAACCAGTACAAAAAACATTTTTTCTTCGGGAAAGTTGTTTGTTATCATGAACACAATCACGTGTTTAAGTATCGTACACTAATTACCATTCACCCTATATATAATATAATCTATATAAATAATATTATATATACATAGGTACACCTATCCCCACACCCCCCTACCACCTCCCTACCTCCCCCCCCTTGCCCGCCCCCCCTTACCCCACCCCGCCCCTCCGTACCTATATATATATATTATGATTATATATACCATGTACATACTCGTTAAGCGAACGCTCGGCCGAGCTACATGGTAGGCGGAGTGGGGGGTGTCAGGTTTTATTTTTTTTACGGAATTTCTTGATTCGGTCGCCGCGCTCAAAGACTGCGATAAAAGCTATGCAATAGCTTAAAAAAAATGCATTCAATGGAGAATAAGATGATCTTGTAAATTGTTTGGAAGTATATTTTTGTGACTGTACTTTTTCCGTATGTTCCATTTTTCGTGGATTGGCTCATTTACATAATCGTGTTCGCCATTCACCTCGTCACTCAACGAACATTCAACGAAACATTCGTATAGGTACGACGGCACTCGTATACGAATGTTTCGCGAATCTCGCGATCTACTGTTAACACATTCGCGAGGTGTATATAATGTATATATTTTGAAATTAGCACACGAACATGGAGGACGTGTAAATAATAGCAGCATGCGCGCTACATCTATCGAGTTTAGGTATACATAAAGGTCTATTTTTATGATTGCGATGCTTTGGGTTCGAAATGAGCTCTTCCTTTTAATAAAGTTCTAGGAATTATAAAATTCGGACTTCACTCCATTTTGTCTACACGTCCTGTTGGGTCGGGCGCTAGCTGTCTAATGAATGTAGGGACACGAAAAAAGTATCGATACTTTGTAGTATCGAGTACATCACCTTTCGATACCGATATTTTTGTACTCGATACTTTACATTCGATACTTTTACTCATTCGAGTACTTTTTTACAGGTATCGTATCGGAACAGTTTTAGGACATTTCCTTAAACTGTTTCGATACGATACCTGTAAAGCAGGCCATTGTCAGCCAGCATTGCCCATTGCGGCCAATAGACAACTAAATACATACACTTGATACACTTAAAACTTGACTTTACGGCTCATGCTCATATTATTCACCCTTCACATGGCGTATTTTGTGCAAATATTCGCCTTATTTGAATAATACAAAATATACTCTATTGTTATTGCAATTAAGTCGACTTTGTATTATCCAAATAAGGCGTAATATTGCGTGGGGTTTATTGTTAATATTGTACTTGACTATAATTGTTATTCAAGAGAAATCTAAAATGCCGCCAAGTAAAAGTGAACTTTGGCAGTATTTTATCAAGATGAGTGCCAAGGAATTTAAATGAAAGATTTGTTTTAAAATCATAAAAACCTCAGGAAATACCGAATACGTAAATCTAACCTAAATTAGGTACTTAAATATTACTATAGTCTTTACTTTATTAGAGGGTAGGATGGATAAGTTCTGCTGCGATAGATAGAATGTCAAACTATGTCAAACTGTAATTAAACTAGGACTGAGTGGTAATTTTGTGGTGGTCATTTAATTTGATGTTAAATAATCGATTGCTCAAATTAGTGTAATCGATCTTGATACCTTTATTTGATTATTATTAAAAGTTATGAGTAAATGATTTTTTACGCCACGTTTTTTAAGCTACATTTATGATTGATGGATATGAATGTGGCGTGATTCGGATGACAGCTATCGCAAAACTCATCCTGTAATAAAAAAAAAACTATAATATGATATCGGAATGTTTATACCATTTTCTCATGTATTGGTTCTATTGAAACTAAACTGACGTGTAGTTTTGCACGGAAAAGTAGTTTAGGCTCTAAAAAAGTATTGATACTTTGAAGTATCGATACTTTTGTTTCGATACTTTTACGAGTACAATACTTTTTTTTCAATACTACTCATGAGTTCAGTATCGATACTTTCTGTTCGATACTGTGTCCCTAAATGAATGTAGGCGAATGTATAAAACAGTAAGTTCGTGTTCGCCATTCGTGCCCGAAAAACCGCTCTCAACGCGAGCGCACGATTCGCGAGGGGAGGCACGAGGCGAATAGCGAGCGCACTGTTTACATATACGTGTTCGTTATTCATATAGAGTATAGTAATATTAGTTATTCGGCTTGCGATTTGCACGAATGTGTAAATGCGGCATAACAAATTATTTAGTCAGTTCTGTCCTGACACAAAGTACATAAGGGTGTTACTACACCAATCGATCGATCATCAATCGATGCCATCGGTCGACATCGATCGACGTCGATCGATTGGTGTGGTAGCTTTGGCTGATCGACGGATACCGTTCAACTAATCGATCGATTGCCAGTCGATGGCATCGATCGTTGTTGATCGATTAACTCCGGCTATAATCCATTACTAATAATAATCAGGCAGCTCGATCGACGTCGACTTATCCATTCTACCATCGATCGATCGTCGATCGACAACCGATCGATTGGTCTGGTAGAAACTATCGATCAACGTCGACTAATCCATTCTACCATCGATCGATTGGTCTGGTAACACTCTAAGGCTGCGGGCGTACCCTATATATTTTGTGGTCCTGATTTGAGTTAAACGCTTTACGCACCCATCCTTCTTGCTGTACTTTTGATGTGTGACCTTGGCGGGACGTACAGCAAGAAGGATGGTGCGTAAGGTGTTTAACGTGAATTCCAACTCGACTTGTTCAGTTACATACTCTATGCTGTCGACCTAGTGTCGTATCGTTGTCGTTGATCGTGTAGTTCTCAGGTCCAAGAAGCTAGGAATCTACAGCTTCATGGTTCTATTCTATCTAGTCAAAGAGTACAAACAATAGTCTTTGACAATAGTATAGTAGTAGTAAACGTAGTGATTATATACTCTGTGAGTAGTAGTTCGTCGTGTGTCATGTTCATGTACTCGTACCTAGTTGTTTGTGTGTTGTGTGCTTCATACTCGTAATGTTTTTATTCTTAGTTTACGAAATTAGTAATTATTATAATTTTAAAAACATAAATAGGTGTGCTGCTGGTACCATCAATTTAGTGCAAATACTGTAACATCAAAACTGCAAAACTATATTGAATATGGAGACTCAACCTTATTCTGTTAATAAAGATAAAACGTACTACTGACTAGTCAACAAATATTGGATGATAATTCCAACAGTAACAGTCGGTATGATGCACATGTAATATAATGAACGGCTCTAGTAGCATTGTTGCACATAACTCTGAACTGAAATCATCTGAGAGCGTTATCACACAAAATGCAGCAGGGATAAATATTGATAAAAATAAAGCTGCAGGTTCCAATGCTCGCGATGGTTCGGAAGAGCTACTCGATCTTAAAGGTAAAGTTGAATCCCGCCTCCTATCCATGTGGAATAACGTGAAGTTTGGATGGACAGTCAAATTGAAAACTAACTTTTCAAAGGAATCACCTGTATGGCTACTAGGACGATGTTACCATCGTAAATTGAGTCCGACCGGATCATTAGAATCTTCTACAGCAATCGGTACGGAAGCAACTGCGCAGCAGCCAATTGAGCAGATATATGGCGAAGGTATTGAAGGTTTTAAATCTGACTTCATCAGCAAAATTTGGATGACCTACAGGAGAGAATTTCCTACTATGTCAGGTTCGTCATTCACCACTGACTGTGGTTGGGGTTGTATGCTCCGAAGTGGACAAATGTTGTTGGCTCAAGCTTTAGTGACTCACTTTCTTGGACGGTCATGGAGGTGGTCTCCTGAGAAAACTATACAAAATGCCAGGGAATTCCAAGAGGATTGTCTACACCGCATGATAATCAAATGGTTTGGTGACAAGTCATCAGTAAACAGTCCTCTGTCTATACACCAGATGGTGAGTCTGGGAGAAGCTCTGGGAAAGAAACCTGGTGATTGGTATGGCCCTGCATCTGTCGCTCACTGCTTAAAAGCAGTCATGGCTGCTGCTTCAAAGGAAAATTATGAATTTGATAATTTGGAAGTTTATGTTGCTCAAGATTCTACTATTTATATTCAAGATGTATTTTCACTTTGTCGTTTACCAAATGGTTCTTGGAAATCACTCATTCTTTTAGTACCTGTGAAGTTGGGTTCTGATAAATTGAATCCTATTTATGGCCCATGCCTTACATCACTGCTAACACTAGATTTCTGCATAGGAATTATCGGGGGACGACCCAAACATTCACTGTACTTTGTGGGTTACCAAGACGATAGACTGATCCACTTGGACCCTCATTACTGTCAGGAAATGGTTGATGTATGGCAACCCAACTTTTCCTTACAGTCATTTCATTGCAGATCACCAAGAAAAATGCCTCTTAGTAAAATGGATCCTTCATGCTGTATAGGTTTTTACCTGGCAACACAGCATGATTTAGAAACTTTTATTAATATAATACAATCATTCCTAGTCCCCCAGGGAGTTACTACTAATTTAGAGTATCCTATTTTCACTCTAAACAGTGGCTCTTGTATAAATGTTATGAATTTTCCTAATGTTAGATACTCTATTTATGAAACGGAGCAAAACTGGGTGACTCCTAATATCCAAGACAGTGATACTGACATTGAATCTGAGGAATTTGTGTTGGTGTGAATTGAAACTAGAGATAAACTATTACCAAATATGTGTAGGTACCTGTATAGCTTATTTATTATGTACAGACACCAACATATCAAGCCATACCAAACTGTTAAATTTTCCCAATTGAATATGAACCTTATCACTCTGCAATAAAGTTGAAAATCTATCAAAGAAATTTGACAGATTGTTGTAGCTTAATGTGCTGGCCTCTGTACTAGATCCTTAATTTGTCTTCATTACACAATTAGTGTTGGTTGCATATTTGTTTACTATCAAAATATGTAGGTAGCTAAGTTTCATAAGTAGGTATTACACAGATATGATTATTGTTAAAGAGAAATATCCTGTAATAGTTACATTTTTATTATCATCAAAGACGACGAAATAAATTATAGCATAAAAAAAGATTTATTTCATTTAATAATGTAGTTTAAATGTATGTACTTCAATTCGACACATTCAATAGAAAAATAAACAAAAACGATTGTGTAAAAAGCGAATTTAGGGCCCCTTCACACTAACGTTTGTCCAGCATAGGCGTTCGATGAACGTATGCGCAGCGCAGATGCCGCGACAACGCGACGCACGTCGCGGCGCGGCGTCTCGCTTGGGGAACTTTAGTACGCTGAAAATCGATAAAATATCTCAACCATTCACGCAAAGCTAACTGCTATGACTGTGACTGACTGTACAATCCTGTTGGCTGTTCGTATCCAACCTGCGACCCTGAGTTCACACACCCCTTCGTTCATTTGTAGTCAAGCGCCCGAAGTAATACAACTTAAAATGAGTTCAACAACAAAGTACCTACTTTGTCATCGAAATGTTTAATCATGCCATACACTTGAACGTCCTGTGATATGGGACATTTCCCTGAATGTGTACTGGGGCTTAAAATGAAAAGCATGGGAAGAAGTTTGTAATCAATATATTAATCACTAGCACTTCGGCCGCGACTACGTCTGCGTGATTTTACGCTACAGCACTCAGGGATAATGTAGCTTCCTGTTGGTGAAAGAATTTTTAAA
Organism: Charanyca ferruginea; assembly: GCA_947361185.1. Taxonomy (NCBI): domain Eukaryota; kingdom Metazoa; phylum Arthropoda; class Insecta; order Lepidoptera; family Noctuidae; genus Charanyca; species Charanyca ferruginea. Next base: position 14,398,845 of record OX376076.1, read on the forward strand.
ATCGAATGAGTAGTTTCGGAGATTACCCTACATACAAACTAACAAACCAATTTCACCTCTTTATAATATTAGTATACATTTTTCATCCATCTTGTTTCCTCGTCGGAATACATTTTGTTAATGATAATACTTATAGAAACTACAAAGAAATTGTATGACGTCTGCGTCGCGCTAACTAGCGCATCTTTCAATTAATTTCAGACGAAACGCTGCGCTGAGCATACGTTCAACGAACGTCTACGCCGGGACAAACTCTAGTGTGAAGGGGCCCTTATAAAGTTGGAAACCTACCACCGCACCGAGACGCGCACTTGTATGATATAAAGTGCGGGTTTCTTATATAGAATTTTATTTACTACACAAATAGGTGCACAATAGGGTATTACACCCATTTTTGAAAAGTGTCTCAATGAAATTCTGTAGTGCTAATATACCACCAAAAAAAACACAAAAATTTTATTCAATCGATAAGTGCCATAAAAATGCATCTACATTTTTAATTTTCAAATTTCGCGCGTAGTTTGACGAAAACGCCTCTTACTGGACGCCATAATGTTCAGCGTAAATGACGTCAGTTCGTTTTGTATCAAATGAGCTCATATTAAATATGATAATTGTATATCATTTAAAAATAATTAAAAGCATATTTTGTAATAGGTGTAATAATGAAAATTACGTTGGTTACGAAAATAATAAAAGTACAAAGCCAATCGGTTGACTGACAGTTGACAATTTTTTGTTTACACAGCCGTACGGCGTAATAACATGGCCGCTACTATTTCACGGTGTTTTATAACAGATTAAAAATACTGAAAACTTTGAATTGAATTTAAAAAATTGTTTAGTCATTTTATGAACTAAAACTTACATTTCGACGACATGGTTGGCGCAGTGGCTGAGCGATCGACTGCTGCGCAGCGTGTTGCGGGTTCGATTCCCGCCCAGGGTAAACATTTGTGTGATGAGCACTTGTGTTTGCCTTGTGTCTGGGTGTTGTTTACCTATATAGAACCAGTACAAAAAACATTTTTTCTTCGGGAAAGTTGTTTATCATGAACACAATCACGTGTTTAAGTATCGTACACTAATTACCAGTCACCCTATATATGTATGTATTTACAAAGAAAAAAACTATTTGTGTATGTACATATTATCAGCTGTCTGACACCCATAGTACAGGGTCTCCCTAGTTTGGGGTCAGATGGCCGTGTGTGAATGTGATGTCCCCACATATTATTATTATTATTTTCCGACTGCTTTATGCCTAAAATTTCTCAATAACATATTTATAGATTTTTTCTCGTATAGAGTAAAATACCCTATTTCGTCCGACTCAGTGTGAGCCCACCCTTACTGAATGAACAATATTACAGTCTGAGGTATTATTACATTTAAGTTTCACCGGTTACTTTTGCTGAGTGATATTCGCCATTGGTGTCCATTTTCAATTTTCCAGAGCACTGTTACTGATTTTGCTAACGTAATACCTACCTACCTACGTACCTATTTATTTTCAGCTTTTCCATCGTGTCCTTGTTTTTAGGTAAGTAAATGTATTTACCTTGTTAAAATGGGACAACGGAGGGGCTCGTGGCTAAGTAAAAGCCGTACGGTTTGATTGGTCAAGGTTAAGCTACGCTTGCCGCGGTTGGTCCGTGGATGGGTGGCCATGCATCGATTCCTTAGCAGTCTTACCAAGGGGTGTTGTGTTACCCAATCCCTGGGTTGTGGAGGTCTGACAGTCGCTCCATGTAATACACTGGCATTCAGCTGCATCCGGTTAGACTTAAGCTGACCCCAACGTAGTTGGGACCATACGGCCCCCTGTCGTTTTAGGTGACGCAGGTGCTCTTGGGGCATGGTTGCTTCGGGAAGTACCTGTGTCGTGTCGCATAAACAGAGAGCTGGATGCCCGGTGTCACCACTACGTCGACTGTCAGGAGGACACTGCGCGCAGCATACGCTGGCAGTGTGCCGCTTGGCAGGAGCTGTCATGTAATGTTGTCTCTTTACGAATGTACAGACAGCGTCATGAACTGCTTACCGCTCCTTACCTGCTTTATCCGAGGAAATTTTAATGAGTGGGTAAGCAGGTTGATGACGCTGTCTGAACAATGTGTGACGAAATTACGTAGTGTCACGTGTAGGACATTTTTAGAAAATAATATTCAGTTTTGATTTTGATTATTTATAATTTACTAGATTTTATAAAAAAATTCATAACAATGTCTTATTTTGGTAAATTGCTAGATGGATGAACGTGGTTAGGTTTATGTATTACCAGTGTACCAGTGTAACCTGGTGTACCAGTTTGCTAGTGCCCTTTTTTTAAAAACAAAATGATGTGCTGGAGTGCAACAACTATAAAGAGATAATATTAAAACACTATTAAAAGTACTCCGATTTTCTAGGACGCAAGAGCGAGCGAAGCGAGGGTTTGGGGTAGGTACTCTGACTCGGACGAGTATTTATTTATTATTTGGGTTTGCCAACAGCTTCAGTATACATTAGATCTTGTATAATACATAGAAAATCACGGACTTATACAATCGCCAATTACAGGCCAACCTGCATGTTAAAAATTAAGATAACCCAAAGAAAAACCAATTTAATCACTTTTTAGTTTTTGAAGGCGGTTCCCTTTTTTGTAAAAAGTTTTATTTTCCACTTTTTAGTATCTCCTTAGCACCCAATTTCATTAAGAAACGGCACCACAGTTAAAACATAGATTGAAAGTCCTCCAAAGATGGAAGAAACGAAAACGACGACGTCTATGTATTTTTTTGGTTTTTATTGATTTTTTCAAAAAGCGCTGATTAAATTTCAATTTTTTGTATATTAAAACCTTCTCCAGAATGTAACAAACACTTTTCTGAAAACCGCATCAAAATCAGTTCAGTCGAACGGGAGATAATCGCGGACAAACATACATACCTACATACAAACATCCTCCTTTTTTTTTAAGTCTGTTAAAAAATGCTCTGCTGCCGCGCATTACCGCACACTGATTTGAATAAAAATCGTTTGTGGGCTAGTGTTAAACAAAACAATAGTACCTACATTCTGATAAGTACAAGCAATGTAAGTTTGTCATTCGGTCGAGCTTGAACTGCAGTCAGAGCCGAAGTATATTTAAATCTCTTTGGCCGAAGGTAAGGGGGTAATGAAACCAAGACTGTAATAATGATAAAATGCTCACGCGTTTCGTATGACGTTTTTCGACACACTTGAGATTTTTTTTTGCTAACATTTATGATAAATGACCCGCGTATTTCTTAATTCTTTCGAACCCTGAGGTAGCTCACCCACACGTGGTTGTCTGATAAAATTTTAAAACAGCCCGATTTCCAAAATAAAATCTCAATATTTTTGAATATGGAACACAAAAAACTATATTTTTTACCAAACAAATAATTTGATGGAATATAAAATTTATTTATCACATTTAAAAACTTATACAATTCCAGGCATATTCTAAAACAGCACAATAGGGTTTCTTTGGATTTTCTTTTCAAGTTCTTTTCATTGTGACGATTATAACAAAACTGATGTGCGTGGAACGCGCCGGAGTAGGCTTTTGTGGAACTGCGCAAAACTGTGTGCGATTCGACCGCGCGGCCACGGCGATATTTCGAAAAAAAACTTTTCCAAGATTATGTAAAATTTTGTAAAAGTTGATTCCCAAAACCATAAATTTGTCGAAGATATGGTTAAAAAGTTATAAGGGTTTGAACGTGGCCGCGCCATTGAAACGCGGAGAACCGCGCGGCCACGGAGATCTTTAAAACTAAGCGTAGCAGAGACCTAAAATTCAGGTAAATAACAGATTGAATTTGTAAAAAAAATGTAAAAATACAGAAAAAAATCCTAGGTTTATATTTTAGGAGCTGCAAGACAAAAACCCCATGGCCGCGCCATTGAAACGGTGAATAACACTCTAGCGCCGATATCACGCTGAAAATGCATCGCAGACGTCTGAAATTCATTGTAAAATCTAGATTTGAATTTGTCGAAAATGTAAAAAATATACAAAAAATACCCAGGTTTAGATTTTAGGAGCTGTAAGACTAAAACCCCATGGCCGCGCCATTGAAACGGTGGAAAACACGTTATCGCTGATATCTCGCTGAAAAACCATCGCAGAGGTCTGAAGTTTCTTGTAATACCTAGATTTGAATTTGTCGAAAATGTAAAAAATATACAAAAAATACCTAGGTTTATATTTCAGGAGCAGTAGTGCGGTATCGTGTAAAAATAAGTTTAGATTATCTATCGAAGAAAGTAAGTATTAGTGAGTTTTTTTTATAAACAACACCTATTAATATGTAGAACTACCGATAATATGCAAAACATATTTTTTATTCATAATACAAAGCCTTGCAATGTGTTTTGAATATTTCGATAGGGTGACCATGCCTTGTTGTTTACAGAAAACTTTCCACCTGTTGTAATAGAAATCATGTCCCAAGGATTCTAAATTGAATTAAAATGAAACAAAGAGATACAAAAACATAATAATATTTCTTTATTTCTTTAAAAATCACATAAATCACAGATTGTTTACTTACACTAAGATATAAACTTCTATTAAAATCACAAATCACAGATTGTTTACTTACACTAAGATAAATATTTTTTATTAATTAATGGGACAATTATCGATATCATGCAAAAAAATATTACATTTCACACCAACCAAAACTATAAAATGAGGTAAGCAACCACCTCGTATAAAACGTCAATATTTTTGGGATTTCCACCAAGAAATCGAGGGTCAAGAAAAAAAGTGGTTGCATATTCCCACTTAGCGAGCTTATTCCCAATGTAAAATAAAGTATAATATTACCCTGATTTTTAATATCTTAATCATCATCTATTAGAAATCTCATAAATATTGACGTTTTATACGAGGTGGTTACCTCATTTTATATTTTTGGTTTGTGTGAAATGTATTTTTTTTTGCATGATTTCGACAATTGTCCCCTTAATTAATAAAAAATATTTATCTTAGTGTAAGTAAACAATCTGTGATTTGTGATTTTAATAGAAGTTTATATCTTAGTGTAAGTAAACAATCTGTGATTTATGTGTTTTTAAAGAAATAAAGAAATATTATTATGTTTTTGTATCTCTTTGTTTCATTTTAATTCAATTTAGAATCCTTGGGACATGATTTCTATTACAACAGGTGGAAAGTTTTCTGTAAACAACAAGGCATGGTCACCCTATCGAAATATTCAAAACACATTGCAAGGCTTTGTATTATGAATAAAAAATATGTTTTGCATATTATCGGTAGTTCTACATATTAATAGGTGTTGTTTATAAAAAAAACTCACTAATACTTACTTTCTTCGATAGATAATCTAAACTTATTTTTACACGATACCGCATTACTGCTCCTGAAATATAAACCTAGGTATTTTTTGTATATTTTTTACATTTTCGACAAATTCAAATCTAGGTATTACAAGAAACTTCAGACCTCTGCGATGGTTTTTCAGCGAGATATCAGCGATAACGTGTTTTCCACCGTTTCAATGGCGCGGCCATGGGGTTTTAGTCTTACAGCTCCTAAAATCTAAACCTGGATATTTTTTGTATATTTTTTACATTTTCGACAAATTCAAATCTAGATTTTACAATGAATTTCAAACGTCTGCGATGCATTTTCAGCGTGATATCGGCGCTAGAGTGTTATTCACCGTTTCAATGGCGCGGCCATGGGTTTTTGTCTTGCAGCTCCTAAAATATAAACCTAGGATTTTTTTCTGTATTTTTACATTTTTTTTACAAATTCAATCTGTTATTTACCTGAATTTCAGGTCTCTGCTACGCTTAGTTTTAAAGATCTCCGTGGCCGCGCGGTTCTCCGCGTTTCAATGGCGCGGCCACGTTCAAACCCTTATAACTTTTTAACCATATCTTCGACAAATTTATGGTTTTGGGAATCAACTTTTACAAAATTTTACATAATCTTGGAAAAGTTTTTTTTTCGAAATATCGCCGTGGCCGCGCGGTCGAAACGCACACGCAAAACTCGGGGTACGCGTGCCCCGCCTACGTGCGACTTCTACTGTTTTTTTTCTGTTCTGTGCTAAATTCAGAACCTAGAAGCACGAGACAAAATTCAATAATTTGAGAAACCGCTGAGTACGAGCTAATTATGTGCGCGCGCACTCGTCTACGAAAGTTTGTGTACAATGCGATTTTAAAATAGTTTTTTCTTGTGCCTCTACTGAATTCAGTGAACGAATTGCTCATGTGTATTATGTGTTGATTTGAGAACTAGAAAAAATATCTTCTTTATTTACCAATCTTTTCTCTAATTAGCTGTCTTGCTGTCTGCCACTGTATATTTTAGTCTGCCTTTTGGTAAAAAAACTAACCTTCTTCAGACCTCCAAACTTTTGTAGTTGTAACTCCCATTCCCGTTTAATTTGGAACCTGGGGCCGGCGGCGCTACGGTACTCTTTGTTATTATTGAATAGTGGTGTGATAATAGTCACAATGAAACAGAAATAATATGAAAGCATAATCACGATCATCCCACATCATTTGTATCAACACATTGGAAAACAAAACAGCAAGATGGAGGCAAAACTTCAGCGTGAAATTCAGCTTGAATATAAAAGGTTTAGTTTAGTAGAGAATTATCTTCAGAAACTCTAAATTAATTTTTGTCCTTCACTGGTGGCGGGTGCCTGATGAAGTAATGAACAGCATTATAGGCGAGATGTGGTGCAACATTGTACAAGGGGTGTATTCTGTTGAGTTCATTACTGGGTCGTCCGACTACATACGGGTCTCCCGCCCCAGTGCCGTGTTGTGCCACTGACAGTCCGCTCAAGGCATAACAAGTGTGATAAATATCTCTATGCCTGAAACAAATGGTTATAGGTAATGAATATGCAATAGACTATGGAAAATGCAGATCCTAAACCTAGAAAATATAATTATCTTAATATACAGAGACCAGCACATCAAGCTACAACAATCTTTCAAATTTATTTGATAGACTTTCAACTTTATTACTGAATTATAAGGTATATAATATTTAATTGGGAAAATTTCACAGTTTGGTATGGCTTAATGTGCTGGCATCTGACATAGTATAAACTACTTGGTCGAAGTTCGTTTTGAAGGATAGCAATAATCGGGTACTTGACACCATCAATCAATTGACACACCTTTTTAAGAACTGTCAAAACGTGATTCCCCTGCCCCATTGATTTTGTATGGTAATAGATGGCTTGTAGTAAAATGTGACGTCACTTATTTGTCAACTCAATTGACTTACTATTTATTGATTTAAAAGCAACTAAAAATCGAATATTAGGTACAGTTTATTGAAAATCAATCGGGTTTTTCGGAGCCAAAATAAAGTGTATGCTTAGAGAAGTTGTGCCTAGGAATAAATGGTTTATGGTGACAACTATCCCATTTCAGCATTTTAACACCAGGTATTACTTGGCATAGGCACCCTAAGAGACCAATGGCCACTAGATATATAAACCGGGCATTACGTAGTGTCACGTGGAATAGTGGAAAGATATCCCATCTAATCTAAAATTAAGTTTGTATGTCATGATTTAAGGTCTTTACCCCGTTCCATACTGTGCAATGAACATAATTTATTGTTGTTACATATACAATAGGTTAGATGACACCGCTAATCAATTGACATACTTTTATGAGCTGTCAAAACGCGATTCCTCCATACATTTGTAGGGCATTAGTAAAATGTGACGTCACTTTTTTTGCCAACTCAATTGACCAACCATTTATTCATTTCAAAGCAACTAAAAATCGAACTTTACAATTATTAATTGATAGTTAATTGGGTTTTTAAGGTGAGTGTTTTGGAATTATTTGTTAATGGTGTCATGTAGACATGTACCCAATTATGATTTTAATACATATGTTTATTAGACACTAGCTTTTGTCCGCATCTTCATCCGCGTGAATTTTCCAACGGATCCCTATTTTTATTTATAATACAATATTGCCTGTGGCACCCAGGAATAACGTAGCTTCCGAAATTAGCGCGTTCAAATAAACCCTTCAGTAGGTATTACAATATTAGTGAAATTTTGATTTTGAAAAATTATTGCACTTCTAGACAATGGAATAGCTAAAAAAATACTAACAAGAAATAGCACCTATTTCTTGTTGGTATTTTTTTAGTTATGGCAATTTCAATTAAGTTTTATTCAATGTGCATTAGTCACTCATACCTACCAGCAGAACTAATGAAAACTATTGTGGTACCGATAGTCAAAAACAGTACAGGGGATATCTCGGACAAAGGAAATTACCGGCCGATCTCACTTGCAACTACCATTGCAAAAATATTGGACCGTATGCTTGATTCGTGTTTGGAAAAACATCTCCACTTGCACGAGTCACAGTTTGGGTTTCAACCTGGACTGTCAACTGAAAGTGCAATCCTAAGTCTCAAGAATACTGTCTAATATTATACAAATCGTAAGACGCCGGTGTATGCCTGTTTCCTGGATCTTTCCAGGGCTTTTGACCTTGTGTCATATGACGTGCTATGGAAGAAGTTGGGGGACAGGAATGTACCGGCGGAAGTTCTTAAGATTCTGCAGACTTTCTGGTAAGCGAACCAAGTTAATCACGTGAAGTGGTCCAACATTCTCTCCGAGGCTTATGGGTTGGAGTGCGGGGTGAGACAGGGAGGGTTGACGTCTCCCAGGCTCTTCAACCTATACGTGAATGACCTCATGGTCGAGCTCAGCAGCATGCGCGTCGGCTGTCGGGTAGGTGGTGTTAGTATCAATAGCATCAGCTACGCGGACGACATGGTGCTGCTGGGCCCGACTGCGGGATCTATTGAGGAAATGTTGAAAGTTTGCGAGAACTACGCGGCTGCACACGGGCTCGTGTATAACGTGAAAAAGTGTGAGTACATGATCTTTAAGGTCGCCGGTAAATGTATAGATTATTCACCGAACCTTACCCTAAATGGCTTGAGCATAAAAAGAGTAAACACTTTTAAATATCTGGGACATATACTTGCCGACGACCTGAAAGATGATGAGGATATTGAGAGGGAGCGCAGGGCATTGCCGGTCCGCGGTAATATGTTGGCTCGTAGATTCTCCCGCTGTGCAGACCAGGTAAAAATAACACTTTTCAAGGCGTACTGTCAGGGTCTGTACGCGGGGGGTCTATGGATCAGCTACACCAAAAGATCGCTAGATGTCCTGCGCGTCCAATATAACAACATTTTTAGAATGCTCTTGAGACTGCCCCGGTTCTGTAGTGCGTCAGAGATGTTTGTACAGAATCGTACGGACGGCTTCCACGCAACCCTGCGGAAGAAATTAGCGTCTCTGGCAGCTAGAACCCGGGCCAGTAGCAACAGCATTCTGAAAACAGTAGCTGAGAGTGTGTATTCCCCTTTTCTGAGGCATTTTGTGGAGAGGATGACCTAGTAAGAAACTCATCATCTTCTGTGCAAAATGCTTCTCAAACCCAAAATGTTGTTTTTAATTTAAATTTTAATTTTATGTACTAACACTAGTTATAAGGTAACTTACTAACACTATGGATTGCTGTTTACTTAAAATACTTAAACGCGGTAAAAAAAAATTTATTCTCGCTGATTTCTAATCGCCTTCAAAATACGAGTATTAATTTGTTTCGGTGACTGACCCAAATACACTTAATGACATACATATTTTGACGCTTTAACTTCGAACTGATCGTGCAGTAAAAATGCGGACGTGTACACACTGTTACACATGAAGCTATACATTTCCAGTTAATGCTGATCTCGCATTGTATAGGATTTCCATACAATGCGAGGTCAGCTTATACTGAAAATGTATAGCTTGATGTGTAGCCGTGTGTACCTACGTGTGAGAATGAATTCGGTAAAATTATTGGCTAAGTGTAGCTGTTTGTGAGGTTTACTTACGTACTCAATAATTATTAAAAGACAAATAGTAGTGATATTGAAAAGTAGGTCCTGTACTAAAAATACGCGTTCGTCTTGGCCGCATGCGGCATTGGCATTGTCGCGAATTAAAACGTCGCCCCCGCGACCTTAGGCGCCCGCTTATTATGTAACTAGCACTTTGCCCGCGACTGCGTCCGTGTGAATTTTCTTACAGATCCTTAATTTTTGCCTATAGCACTCAGGTATACTGTTTTTGGAATTAATGGTAATAATTAAAATACTTGTAAGAAAATAATAATAATTGTATGTCATTATCGGCAAAGCATAGCGCACTATTTAAATGTTTAAGATCTTTTTATACAACTACTAGCGGACCTGGCAGTCGTTGTCCTGCCCTTAAAATAAAAAAAGTCCTACAACTCGACTGCAGCGTCACCTACCGGGTCCAACTGTGAATCTAAACCATTCTCGAATCCACTGGAACACACAAAAAAATCTTAAAAATCGGTTCAGCCCAGAAGATTTTTATATAAAAGATGTTTAACAAACAAATAAACTATTATATTCTATTCTACTGTAGATTATCACTGGGGAAATAATTAGTTTAGGCCTGTGACCGTAACTTCGTCCGCGTTGAAGTGGAAAAGATGAGAAATGGTGTAGGTATAGAATGTGGTTACCTATACCATATATTTATACGACACGTTTGGCGCAGTGGCTGAGCGATTGACTGCTGCGCAGCGAGTTGCGGGTTCGATTCCCGCCCAGGGTAAACATTTGTGTGATGAGCACTTGTGTTTGCCTTGTGTCTGGGTGTTGTTTATCTATATATGTATGTATTTAAAATGTATTTGTGTATGTATAGCAGCTGTCTGACACCCATAGTACAGGCTGTCCCTAGTTTGGGGTCAGATGGCCTTGTGTGAAATGTCCCCACATATTATTATTATTTATTTATTGACATGAAATAAAAATTCACGTAGGTACATAGGTACTACCTTACAACGTACGTACCTACCTTAGCGCACCACTGGCCCCGTATGTTACTCGATTACGGCGAAGTTAATAGGAGGGTTTGTGCTTATTTGTTCCCGCATATACTCGTAATGACCCATCATAATTGACAACTTTAATGAGGTGTCTTTACTTCTTTAGAACATCTCGAAGATACGCTCGCTGGTTAAAAGCTATGTGACGTCACACCAAATACAATACAGAGCCATTTAATGCCACCTACACACGTAACGTTCTATAGCAGCGATTAAACTTATCGATCGTGTGGTGTATGATAAATCGTTGCAGACTGCAACGATTTATCATACCACGATCGATAAAACTGCGCAAATCGGTTTGCACAGTTTCATGGTCCCATGTACAGTACCATCCGTCATTTCAGACAAAGAAGCTTATAGATAAAAGTGGAGGCAACACTCTAAATACTTAAGTGAAGCCAACTGTGGGCAGACGCTCTCTTTCTAAATGCATACATAAGATAAAGAAAACACATATCACTGTCTCGTTCTTATGTATGCATTCAGAAAGAGAGCATCAGCCCACAGTTGGTTTAAAGCTTTTGTTGGCTGTTGAAGTGTTGGCTCCATTTATACCTATATCTTCATGTTTCAGACCGATCACAACGACGAATCGATGGTGTATGTCCAAATCGTAAGTTAAACGATATACTTGATCAGAGACGATATCGTGATGGCAACAGAAACCAATACAATCATGAATATCGTAACGATAGATCGTAGGTGTAGTATGGCTCTTTGCGATCGACGATTCGATTTTTGCCTCAGTCTGCTTACGACTTGCATCGCACGCGTGTAGCTGGCTTGGCGTGGTTATACCAAAAAGTCCCCAAATCTAAATACGTTACGGGACTTTTTGGTTGTACAAATCTGATCAATGAGTTTTATTGCCGCTTTATGAAAAAGAAATCGCACTAACTTATTAAATAATAGCTTTATAAAACAAAAACAGTTAATTTAGTAAGGGAATACCCGGATATAATAATGGAAGGAATAAGAGACATGACTCTTTAAAAGAAATTAGGTACTTGCTTTTTGAGAAACACTGAATCTATGAAGGCTCTTTTTGAGAAACACTGAATCTATGAAGGCTCTTTTTGAGCCCACTGTGCGACGCCGAGCTATCACATTTTTTACTTCTCTTACGTTTTCGTATCAGACTGGAGTTAGTCTGGTAGGAAAACGCAGATAGAGCCGATAGAGCTGATACTGTAGTTGTGTATGGGTATGATTCAGGGTGGATATGTTCTAGTGGGTATAGTAGTGTTTGTCATGTTTATTCTGTCATTTAATTCTATAGCATGGCCATGGTATGGCATAAGGTATTCGGCAAAGGCCTTTACCTTTGTCAAATTTCGCATTTAGCACTAGCTCGCTCGCTCGCTCGCTCTCGCTCTCTAGTGCTAAATGCGAGATTTGACATGGACAGTTGTGGACTAATCCTACTTCCTACTAATCCATACTCCATACTATACTATAATATTATAAATTATAAATGCGAAAGTAACTTTGTCTGTTACTTAACCACGACAAAACGGCTGAACCGATTTTGATGAAATTTGCTATTAAAACAGCTTAAACCATGGGGAAGGACATAGGCTACTTAATAATCGACTTCGTTTGCATTCGCGATTACCGGACATTCACGTGGACGAAGTCGCGGGGAAAAGCTAGTATTATACATATGTATATGTGAAAGTTTGTGAGAATGAATGGATGTTTGTTAATCATTCGCCCTTTAACTGATGAGCTGATATTTGGCACACATATAGACATTGTGTAATAAAAAAATTTAAGGGGGTCTAAATTTATTTAACTAACTAACAAACTATGGGTGTGATTCTAAAGTTGAGAAGTTAGGGAGCTCAAAATTAAACAAAAATAACTAAAAGGAATAAGATTCGGGCGCCAGAGCTCACAAGGTAATTTAAAACAAAGGTAATCCGGGATAGCTAATAGGTAAAGGGACAGGACTTCTAATCTAGGTCGGAGATTTCTGAAATTAAGCTGCAAATTCTTTAACAAAAGCTCATTTATTTCTATCGCAGGTAGTATGGCGAACACAATAATAGAAAATTCCTCCCTTTTGAAGGGCAAGTTGTTTTATAACCATTAAATTCTATAACCAAAAATTATAATTAAGTTGTCAGTATTGCACGTTTTTAAGTGGAAACTACGAGAAAGATTTTAAGTTAACGTACCACAGGCTTCGAGAAAAACTTATTTAAATTAAACCTGATTGGAGACACGAGGTGAAGCGCATCAGCTCATCCATGATGAAGTTAAATTTTAAGATAAAAAAATCCAAAGTATAAGTAAGAACGCCTTTGGGGCGATCTTAACGAAAACAATGCACGCCAATCGCTCGTGCCATGAGCACAACCAAAACGCGATGGCGATATAGGTGGATTTCCCAAAATATTACTGTTGCACGGCTGCTGACATCACTACCAAGTGATTCCAGCCAGGGGTGGACCCTTGAAATATTCCAATCTAATGATTGGCACGGAATAGAATATTATTCGTGCATCATCTTGGTGACTTCGGTCGGAAAGTGAAATCTACATATCCCAAACCGGAAACGTCAAAATAATCTGACAGCCGGGGAAATAAGGTCCAACTGTCAAACTGATGGTCTATGGTTTTATCGATTACTCTACTAAATCCTAGCCAATCTATCAAATATCTAAAGTGTGTGTAGTCGGCGTTATCGAAAACTTCCAAAAAATGACGAGAGAGGTCGACACTATGTAGCGAGTAGAAAATACTCGTTACATTACATCCCTCCCCGAAAAATAAAAGAAAGGAACTTTCTTTTATTAGAAAGAAACAACGAAAAAACGAAGTGAACAAAAAATTCAAAAACAAAAAACTATCATAGTGCAGTTAGGCGTCATGGCCACTGACTAAAACTTCGGTACTACAACCGATCAACAAAGCCAAACAACAAACAAATCCAAATTCAGTTAAGCCCGAGGGCCGCTGACTAAAACTCTAACAAGACTAAACACTAAACAAATCTAAATTCAGTCAAGCACGAGAGCCGCTGACTAAATCTTGAACAAAACTACTAAACATTAAACACTAACTTTGAGTACAGTTAAGCGCTATGGCTACTGACTAACTTTACACTAATTTACTAAACTATCCTACACCTCTTAAGTTCAGTTAAGCACTATCGCCACTGACTAGCTTCAGCCAACCTACTAAACTAAACCACACCACTTAAGTTCAGTTAAGCACTATCGCCACTGACTAACTCCACACATCTCTACCAACTAATCTGGAGTGCAGGTAGGCACTATCGCCGCTGACTATCCTCAACTAACCTACAGTTCAGCTTTGAGTACAGTTAGGCACCATAGCCTCTGTCTATCTCAGCAACAACCAATTAAAAATAACAATACCTAAACATAAATTCTAGATAGAGTTGAAGGACTCTACCTAAAAGTATAGATTCCGATCAATAAAGTCAGACAGAGTTGAAGGGCTCTATCTAAAAATATTGATTCCCAACAAAAGGTTAGATAGAGTTGAAGGGCTCTATCTAAAAAGGTTGGATAGAGTTGAAGGGCTCTATCTAAAAAGGTTGGATAGAGTTGAAGGGCTCTATCCAAAAGTATTGTCACAGCAATAACCTGTAACAAACAAAAACCATATTGTGATCGGCGCTACACCACCGAACTTCCGAGCACAATAGTAAAAAGGTATGACGAAAGTCAAAATTTCACCTTGTGACTGGCACAACAATGACCAACACAAGGGCAAAAGGGCAAATGAAAGCTGTGATTGGCTCTACTCTACCAACCTTCCAAGCACAGACAAACAAACAAAATATATTGGATTACCGAAGGGGAAAATCACAATACCTAAAGGCGAAAGCCAAGATGAAATCGAGGTCAAAAATTACACCAAGATCCAAAAACAAAGTACATTCTTTAACAAAAGTTTCAGAATGACCGCAAAAACAAGGTAGGACGCTCTATAACAAAAGTTACAGAATGACCTCAAAAGCAAAATCCGGTATGAACGCGTTACTAACAAAGTCAAATCCAAGTCTAGTATCGAAGAAATATCTAGACAAAAAACAACACTGTCAACAAACAGTAAAAAAATAGAATTAAAATCAATAACTATCTAAAACTATGAGAGAAATAGAATGATTTTAATCTACCAAAAAAAGAAAGATTACAAAAAACTTGAGATGAAATTTAAGTTTTTTAAATCTTTTTAGGTAATAAAAAACCCAAAGTGTAAGGTTGTATAGGATCTCTCTTTTTCAAAAAAATGTAAACAAGTAAAGCATTACCTTTAAAAAAGAAAGAAAGAAAAGATATAAGATCCCATACAAGCTCAACAAACAAACAAAACAAACAAGATAAGATCCTTTGATGTGTAAAATGTATAGTGTAAAGAGTAGGTATTTCTAATTTAACCAAAATGACCTAAGTTTATTTTAGTAAGAATTGAATTGGAATCTAATAATTTGTAATGAGGTTGCCTAACATAATAATAACCTTCATACTACCATAACCTTTCATTCATCATTCTAACAAAGGTAGTACCTCACACAAAAATACTCAATACCAAAACCAAGTCTAAAAATTCCCCAAAATTAAAATTTAATAATATCTTTTACATGATAACGACCCACGGAACCCTTATTTAAATCTTTCAAAACATAAACGTTATCAGAAACTTTTCCAGTTATTTCACACTTTAAGAACTTAGGTGCAAGCTTAGCCGAAAAATAAGCAGGTGCATGAGATTGAACAAAACTTCTTCTCCACACAACATCACCCACATCAAAAGAAATGACTTTCCGACCCTTATTATAATAAGCGGCATTTCGCTTATACCCCTTTAACAAATAAGCTTGGACTTTAACAAAAATATCACTAAGTGAATTAAGAGAAACTGCATAAGAGTTTCTATTTGAAACCTCTAGTTGAGATAAATTATCAACAGAGTTACTAAAATGATGTAAGGAAGCATCTAAAACAAGTTCCCTACCAAACATAAGAAAATTAGGTGTAAATTCTGTAGCAAGATTTACACTATTATTTAAAGCTAATTGAACATTGGGCAAAAAACTTGACCAAGTCCTATGATCATCTTTAACAAAACACGATATGCAAGTTTCGACTGTTTTATTATATCTCTCAACAGGATTATTTTGAGGTGTATACAATGTGTTATAAAATATTTTAGTTATATTAAAACCTTTCAAGAATTCTACAAAATGTTTTGAAGTAAATTGAGTTCCATTGTCACAAACTACTATTTTTGGACAACCAAACTTAAGAAATATTTCTTTTTCAAAATGTTTACAAATTACTCTAGTAGTTGCATTAATCATTGGAAAGAACCAGCAATATTTAGTAAAAACATCTACAACTGAAAGTATGTATTTATGACCAGAATAAGTCTTAGGTAAAATACCTATTATATCTACTGAAAGCATAAACATGGGGCGATCAACCTTTTTAGGATTAATCATAGTACCAAAAGGAGGAGAAGTAGTATGTTTGTAAGCTTTACAAGTATCACAAGACAAAATGTATTGGTGAACATCATTAAACATACCTTTCCAAAAATAATGTTGTTTTAATTTCTTTAAAGTTTTATGAATACCTAAATGACCTGAATTTACATCATCATGATTTGACCTAATAGTATCTAAGATATTCTCTTTAGGAATAACTATCTTCCAGTCTAAAAGACTATGAGGGTTAAATTTATTTTTACAATATTTATACAAAGTGTTATTTTCGACTCTAAAATTCTTATACTTTCTAGGAGATTTCTGGCATTGAATAAATATTTTTCTATACCAAGGATCAATAATATCATCATCAGGGGAGACTAAATTATCCTGAGTGGTTATAGCAGTGACTTCTATACGAGATAAAGCATCTGGAACTAAATGTAATGAACCTTTTTTATGAATAATATCAAAAGTAAATTGAGAAATTCTAGCAGCCCAACGAGCTAAACGTCCACTAGGATTATTGAGACCTAGGAGCCATTTCAAACAAGCGTGGTCAGTAATAACAGTAAACTTCATTCCTTCAATATAAGGTCTAAAATGTTCTATGGAATCTAAAATAGCTAATAATTCACGTTCTGTGGTACTATAATTTCTTTCACATTTATTAAGTGATCTAGAATAAAAAGCAATGGGATGTTGATCACCATTATCATCTTCTTGACTCAAAACACTACCTATGCCCACAGAGCTGGCATCACAATGCAAAAAGAAAGGTTTTTCAAAATTAGGACATTGCAAAACAGGAGAAGTTATTAAAGAATGTTTTAATTCTTGAAATGCATTTTCAGCTTCGTCATTCCAAGTAAGTGACTTCTTAGAATTTTTACTACCTGCTGTCAATTTAGTTAAAGGAGAAGCAATATCAGCAAATTTACAAATGAATCTACGATAATAAGAACATAAACCAAGGAAACTGCGAAGTTGTTTTACCGTTTCTGGGCGTGGGAAATTTTCTATTGTCTCTAATTTAGAAGGATCAGTATGTAAACCATTACTGTCAACAATGAAACCAAGATAGCGAAGTCTGTCCTTGCAAAAATGACACTTTTTTAAATTTACAGTTAAACCTGCCTCTTTCAATATACTATGAATTCTATGCAACTGTGCTATATGGCTATTAAAATCAGAATTAATATAAATTAAGTCATCTAAATAACAGAATACAGAATTATCATACTCTGGACCAAAAAGTTTATCTACTAGTCTCTGCAACTCAGCTGGTGCATTTGTGAGACCAAATGGCATGCGAACAAATTCGTACAGACCTTTTCCAGGTACTACAAAAGCAGTTTTTTCGCGGGAGGATTTTTCAAGTGCAATTTGCAAAAATGCTTTAGAAAGATCTATAGTACTAATATATCTAGCACCTCTAAGGTTATCTAATATTCTAGAAGTATAAGGAAGGGGATAAGAATCTTTAATAGTAACAGAATTTAAACGTCTTGAATCTAAACACAATCTAGTACCTCCATCTTTCTTTTCTACCGCCAATACGGGTGAACACCAAGGAGACTTAGAGGGTTGAATAATACCTTCTCCTAATAAAACTTCTACTTCATCAAAAAGTTCCTTTTGTTTAGCAGGACTCAGAGGCCAATATCTCTGTTTAAAAGGTTCACTAGTAACGTTAATTTTATGTTCAACCAAATGAGTAAGACCTAAACCTCTTTTCTCATAAGAAATATCTTCAAACAAGGCAATAATATTATCTAATTTTTGTTTCTCAGAAGGAGAAAGTTCAGAAATAGAGGTAATTGAACAAACTTGTTTATTATTTTCTGGAACAAGTATAATGTTCTTCCACAATTCTTCAGCTAAATGAAATTTAATCCAAAAGTCAAAACCTAAAATAATTAATGGATCAAAAGAAGGAATAATTAAAAACTCTACGGATTTAGTTATATTATCACAAGTTACTGGCAAATCCATGGCACCAATAATTCTCCGGGCGGAGCCATCCGCAGTGCAAGCAGCGCCACTAATAGGTCTAATTTTATAACCCAACTGTAAAAATCGTTCATGTGTATTTGAGCCTAAAATGCATTTATCGGAACCACTGTCCAACAAACCTGAAAAAATTTGATTACCAACAAAAAAAGTTAAAAATGGTCTAGCATCATTCTGTTTTGTAAATAGAATAGGAGCCGAACGATAAATATTAAAAAAGGTTTTTAAATAATCTAACCAGTTGGAAAATTCTTTGTCACGGGCAACATCATCAGGCTTGTGACTTCTAACAATTTTTTCACACATCGAGACGCTCGAAGTTTTATCAAAAACGTGGGCTCGATGCTGCCTAATCAGTTTTTTGACTCTTGCGACTTTTTAGTATCCAAATTACAAACGTCACAAGTCTTAGAAGTGACCCCAGCTTTATGACACTTAAAACAAACAACACCTGGGATAGACTTGCAATTTCTATATAAATGTCCAGGTTTTTTGCATTTTAAACAAACTAAATCATTAGAAACGGCATTAGATTTAACAGAAGGTTTAATTGATTCTTTAAAAGGTTTTCTATTTACAACAACTTCTAAGTCTTTTGCAAGTTCTAGAAATTGTTCGATTGAATCTATTTGTCTACGAAACAAAAAGGGTGTGTAAATCGGTAACATATTTTGTTGTATCACGTTAACTAAAGTGTAGTCAAATAAAGGTACCGAAAGACGACTAGCCATGTCATAAATTTCCGTAATGAAATCAGGAAGCGACTCAGACTGTTTCTGTTTCCTTGTGCGGAGCTCATTTTCTAAAAAGTGATCAAAATTAGGTGTATCAAAGCGTTTCAAAAGCGCAAGCTTAAGTTCATGCCAGGAAGAAATACGAATTCGAACAGATCTAAACCATTTGAGTGCAGTACCATTAAGCAAATCTGTAAAAGAACCAACCAGCAAATTTTCGTTGTAATTTCTATAAAGAAAATATTCTTCAACTTGTGTAATAAAATCACGAACACAAGTTCTACCATCATAAATTATTTTGCTCTTTTTCAAATCAGGCAGTTTAGTAAGAGGAGGAAAGTTTTTACGAATGTTTTCGTTAACAAGCGCATTCAAGGAATTGAACGAAGGCAAAGCTCGAGCTGTAAAATCCGAAGACGAATGTGCGATTCCAGATTCAAAAGGATTGCCAACATCGGTGGCATTAACCATCTCGTGACCTTTCTCAACAACATTAGCATCAGCAGCAGTAGAAGCTTCGACCTCAACCGAATCCTGAGGCGGTGGAAACTGAACTCCCTTGTCCTCCATGACTAACGAGTAACAAGGCAAATAGCAACGAAAAGCAAGGACTAAACCTTAAAGGATTTCAAAATAAATCAAAGTTTGAAAAATAAAATTAAAGTTTTGAGGTTAAGTATCAAAATCAATGTGGTATTTCCATGAAAAATTGCTAAGTTATTTAACGTTAAAAAGTGCAATAATAACTCACAAAACGGCTTAAAATTAAATAAACTAGGTGCACAATAATGTACTTAATGTTTAAATTTAATTATTAACATAAAAAGTTAACTTAGATATGAATTATATCACTGTATGAGATTTAACAATAACACGGTCTACACTTAACAATTGTTGGTTTTGCTAAGGAAAAAACATGTTAAAAACACAAGAAAATAAACAAATTATCCAATGTAAAACTAAAACATTGTTTACAAAATACAATACCAAACTAAGTTACAACTTATGAGTCTAATTATTCAAAGTTTATAAACTAGATCAATTACAATGTAAAAACAATATGAAATACAATATGAATACTAAATATTGTAAACAATAGACTCATTAGTTAAAATATAAATGAATTTAGTGTGCAATACTGACTGTACTCACCGTACAAACCATGCTTCAGTCCCTGTTCTAGTGCGACAATTGTAATATAAAAATTTAAGGGGGTCTAAATTTATTTAACTAACTAACAAACTATGGGTGTGATTCTAAAGTTGAGAAGTTAGGGAGCTCAAAATTAAACAAAAATAACTAAAAGGAATAAGATTCGGGCGCCAGAGCTCACAAGGTAATTTAAAACAAAGGTAATCCGGGATAGCTAATAGGTAAAGGGACAGGACTTCTAATCTAGGTCGGAGATTTCTGAAATTAAGCTGCAAATTCTTTAACAAAAGCTCATTTATTTCTATCGCAGGTAGTATGGCGAACACAATAATAGAAAATTCCTCCCTTTTGAAGGGCAAGTTGTTTTATAACCATTAAATTCTATAACCAAAAATTATAATTAAGTTGTCAGTATTGCACGTTTTTAAGTGGAAACTACGAGAAAGATTTTAAGTTAACGTACCACAGGCTTCGAGAAAAACTTATTTAAATTAAACCTGATTGGAGACACGAGGTGAAGCGCATCAGCTCATCCATGATGAAGTTAAATTTTAAGATAAAAAAATCCAAAGTATAAGTAAGAACGCCTTTGGGGCGATCTTAACGAAAACAATGCACGCCAATCGCTCGTGCCATGAGCACAACCAAAACGCGATGGCGATATAGGTGGATTTCCCAAAATATTACTGTTGCACGGCTGCTGACATCACTACCAAGTGATTCCAGCCAGGGGTGGACCCTTGAAATATTCCAATCTAATGATTGGCACGGAATAGAATATTATTCGTGCATCATCTTGGTGACTTCGGTCGGAAAGTGAAATCTACATATCCCAAACCGGAAACGTCAAAATAATCTGACAGCCGGGGAAATAAGGTCCAACTGTCAAACTGATGGTCTATGGTTTTATCGATTACTCTACTAAATCCTAGCCAATCTATCAAATATCTAAAGTGTGTGTAGTCGGCGTTATCGAAAACTTCCAAAAAATGACGAGAGAGGTCGACACTATGTAGCGAGTAGAAAATACTCGTTACAATTGATCTAACATAACACATAAAATATTTTTTATTCCGCTTTTGTGATCCTAGGATAATTTAAAATGTTAGTAAAATTCTGAAATCTACACAGATAAAGTCGCGGCCAAAAGCTAGTATAACAATAAAAGAAAAAAAAGAATACTTACTTGCCAGGTTTATCAATAAAACCGCCACCAGGCAAGGCTTGACAACATACAATTATGTACTCTTGTAAAGCACCTTGATTGAAAAGTACTATTTCAATTAAATCTTTATTTTCTGAAAAATATATATTTATTGCGTTAGTAATAAATTAAATTACTGTGTTATATTGCAACATTATTATAACTGCAGATTATTAGAAAAGATTTTTACCTTGGGAGAGGATAGCACTTATAATTGGAAATGCAGCTCCTTGCCAAAATGAATAACATCCATCCACCAACTTATTAGTTCTTCCCTGGAAGCCACCTTCCACACGCATTTGACGATTAACACACCACCTCAATAATGCATCAATATCACATAATTGTGTTTTATTCAACAATGCTAATGATGCAATCCCACAGAATGCATATCCTCCATGGGCTTCCATGCCAGGGCACCCAGCAAATCCACCTTCATATGTCTGACAACTGACTATCCATTCTGCTGTTTTGTCAAATAATGCATCTGTGTATGTATTTGTTATTTTGGCTATACTGACAGCACAGTAAGCACCTCGAATATCTTGCTCTCCACCCTTGTGGAGAGCAAATGATCCATCAACTTCTTTCACAGTCCATAAAAACTTCTGTAAACTGCTTCTGTCTAGAGAGTTGTATGCTTCCTCAGTGCCTATGATGCTAAGAGCATTTACAGCAGCATAAGTAGTTCCAAGATGAGGGTACTGTCCTGGACCACCACCATAACCACCTTCCTCATGCTGGCATAATGTTAAGAACTTTACTACATCAGATAAAGTTTCTGCATCAGGCATATCATTAAGTAGCCACAATGAGTGCAAGACCCAGTACACTATCCAAGTTCTACTTGCATCCAAGCATTCATAGCTTTGCGGTAAAGATCCTAAACAATCTTTTAACAATTGACTATGAACTCTTTTTCTCACAACAGGGATTTCTGGTTCAATTTCAGCATTTTTCTCAAACTGTTTGTATATTCTCAGTATCATCGTCTCAACATCAACCTGTGAATTGTGAAGATAGTTTAAAAATGAAACCAATACCTGATTTGAAGGGCAAAATAATTACTCACAGCAATTTTTTTTCAAATAGTATTTTTCAAATATATTCACCTGATCTGAAGACGAATCAGTCACTACATTTTCTGTATCGAAAACTTCCGCAGCTATTTCTTCAAAGCATCTGATTCGGTTCTCCATTACCTAAGGTTCGAGTGATTCTCTTTCCGTATATTAAATCACGTCATGTGTCCACTTTATGCATAAAGAGCTAAATCTGTTCTGAGCTCTACCTCGAGATAAATACCTGTGCAAACCAGTGGTTAATTAAAGATATCTCTTGAATTATGGCTTGAAACACAAATAACAAGCTGTCAAAGGTGTGCCAAGAACGATTGACATGTTATTATATCTATAACTAGAGGAGGTCTTTCCGTAACCTATATGGTTATTGAAACTATTTAACGGGAAAATAAAATAACCGATAGCGGGTTGTATGTACATGTACAGTACAGTACAAAATTATCTACGTATTTTACTTAATCATGGCTTTACCAAATAGTGTTTCACGAACTAGAGGCAAAAATATGCCACTTTCAATTATGATGTTGTTAGTTTTTTGTTACTGATCAACACTGCGACTACGACTAGGTATCCTACGTACGAGAGTTCATTTTGTGCAAGTTACAATCAGATATTTATGTTCCCGTCGTTTATTTTGAGCAACGAGTATCGACTATCGGTACTAGTATGCATGCACGTTAGTTTACTGCCGAGTGATATTACCATAATGACCGCTACAAAAAGCCCGTTTTTAATCAACGCTCATAATATTCGATACACATTGATAGATAGTTTCGTTGCGTTAATTAATAATACCACTACTGTCCACCGCTGTTTATTTATTTATATCTGTCTGTAATAGAGGAATACAATTTTATCGGGCAGGGTCGTCGAGTTGTCGGGGTTGGGTTGTCCGGGACGAGCTGTCAGGGTCAACTTCCAAGTATTGCCAGGGGTTGAATTGTCCCAGAGTTGAGTTTTACAGGGTTTAGTTGTTCCTGTATAGGTATATTATATTACTCTGTGTGTAATACCGAGTCCAACTGCTGAATCAATCAAGTTTCTATTTTTTTGCACACGTGGTAGGTATTCCAATCCACATTTGACGTTAGGAGAACTGTCACATCGGCATTGCTTGCCAAATCTAATGGCTGTCTAACAGACGATCGAACTGTCCGCCGAATAGAGAGAGACAGCGCTATATGTCAGAAAGAGAATTCTGTACTCCTACCTAAGTGGTTCTAGCATATGATGCTGTCTCCCTCTGTTCGGCGGACGGTTCAATCGTCTGTTAATACTATAAAGAATAGGTAGAATGTCTGACTGGATAGCCATAGTACTAAGTACAGGGTGTCCTTAGTTTGGGCACAGTATAAAGATTATGAACAGTACGGAAACTACGAACAAACCGTTCGAAACGGCACACTCACACAGACGCGCGCATCTACGATAGCCTAAGCGATACTCGCGGTGCTCTCAGTCACGACCTCACGAATGCCATGTTTGAACGAGTGTCGAGTATTCGCGTGATACATTTATTTATTATTGAAAGGTAAGAAAGAATTATTGTTGGTATTGAATATGATTAAATATGTACATACATGTAAGCAGCCGCTATCTTTGTTTTATAAACATGAAATTCGTGAATTTATATGTAAAACAAATATGGCGGCTTTTTTATTTGTTAGTGTAAATTATTTTTTTCGTCATGGGTGTCGTTATAGTTTTCGTGGGTGCCAAAACCGATAGTAAGGACAAAATGTAGATCCAAGATGGCGGCTGTAATTTTTATTTTATTTATTTGTCATGGGTCTCATTTTCGTAGTTTTCGAGGGTGCTAAAGCCAATAAAAAATTTTGAAGCCACCATCTTGGAATTACATTTTGACCTCACGTCAAAATGTAATTCCAAGATGGTGGCTTCAAAATTTTTTAAATTTTTAGTCGTGGGTATCGTTTTCGTGGGTGCCAAAACCGATAGTGAAGTCAAAATTCGAATCCAAGATGGCGGCTGGGCAATTTTTCTGTTTTTTTGTCACGTGTGTCGTTGTCATAGTTTTCATGGGTGCTAAAGCTGATAGTGGGGTCAAAATGTAAATCCAAGATGGCGACAACAAAAATTTTAAATTTTTTCGTCCTTGGAGTTATTTCAATAATTTCGAGGGAAGCCGCCATCTTGGATTTACATTTTGACTTCCCTATTGACTTTAGCACCCTCGAAAACGACAAAAATGACATCCATGACAAATAAATTAAAAAAAATTACAGCCGCCATCTTGGATTCAGATTTTGACCTCTCTATCGGTTTTGGCACCCACGAAAACTATGAAAACGATACCCATGACTAAAAAAATTCAGTGTGTACTTATGTACGCGCGTGAGAAGTTATACTTCTTCGAGTCACAAAATAGCAACGAAGGCAGTAAGTAGTTCAGCATGTACGTCAGAGATGGCGTTGTTTACAATTACTCCCGTGAGAATTTTGTGTGACGCTGTGCGCGCGCATCGTAAAATTTCACTCTCATCATTTTTGAAGTTATACTTCTTTAGGCGCGTTATGAAAAAATGATGAGAGTGAAATTTTACGATGCGCGCGCACAGCGTCACACAAAATTCTCACGGGAGTAATTGTAAACAACGCCATCTCTGACGTACATGCTGAACTACTTACTGCCTTCGTTGCTATTTTGTGACTCGAAGAAGTATAACTTCTCACGCGCGTACATAAGTACACACTGAATTTTTCATAACGCGCCTAAAGAAGTATAACTTCAAAAAATTAAATTTTTTGAAGACGCCATCTTGGATTTACAATTTGTCCTCGCTATTGGCTTTAGCACCCTCGAAAACTACGGAAATGACACCCATGACAAATAAATTTAAAAAAATGACAGCCGCCATCTTGGATTTAAATATAAGATAACCAGCCAAATTCTAACCGCTGAACGCGTGAAAAAAGTTTGTTACAATAAAACACATCAATTTTACAGACATCAAGAGTGACAACCTTAACGCTCCAATGGAGCGTAGGTAATTATTTCAACAAATAAGCCTAGTTTCCATACTGTTCATATCTTTATACTGTGGTTTGGGGTCAGATGGCCGTGTGTGAAATGTATACTATTTATCATTAAAATATGTGGGGCTTATTGTAATTATTAATAGTGCGCCTGTGGAATACGTGTTCTTATCTATGATGACATTGACATGACATTATTTGACTTTGACATTAATGACATGACATATTATTTAAGAGACTGTGTGTGAGTGGAGTGTGAAACTGTGTGTCTCGTGGTGAGCGAAAAACTGGAAACACAACAGAAAATATTTACTTTTAAGCGGTTACAATAGAAGAAACATAATATAAAATTAAATACAAGCCTAAGGGAGCAGTAACGCAACACGGAGTACCTTATATATATATCTTATATACCGGAAGGTTTAAATCATAATAATACAAGATGATGCCCGGCAGGATCGGTAATTTACCAATAGCAAATGAAAACCCATTGGGTCTTTCGTGGCACGATTCCGCATGGATACCTCTGTTAAGCCCATCTAATATTATGGATTATTTTTCTGAAAGATCAAACCCGTTTTTTGACCGTACGTGTAATAACGAAATTGTAAAGATGCAGCGTCTCAGTATGGATCAACTTCAGTAAGTCGTCTTTTCGTACTTGCTCCCAGTGAGTAGCCGTTAACGTTAACCGCTGCATTAATGGCATTTATTAGTCTTCAAAAAATGTTCGTAATATTATTCCCCTATTTAGCTATATTATGTTTGTAGAGGCATACTTGGGTCCGAATGAGATAGTTTGCTCTGAATATAAGCCGATTCGGGTCCCATCCAGATGGTAGTTAGCTTCTGGGCATGAACCCCATGGTCAACCTGCATTTTAATTCGAATTTGAATCAGGTTTTACAAGTTTAACATCATTTAATTGAATTAAATGTGTTACAGGAACATGACGGGACTGGAATATATTTTGCTGCATGTACAAGATCCAATCTTGTATGTGATTCGTAAGCAACACAGACATAGTCCCACACAGGCCATACCTCTAGCCGACTACTACATCATTGCTGGGATTGTGTATCAGGCACCTGACTTAGCTAGTGTTCTTAACTCTAGATTGGTAAGCTTCTTGGATTTAAAGAAAAGTAACTGCTTTTTTACTTATTTTGTTGTTAAATTGTTTTTGTTAGACTTGTCCACTATCTCTACAGCCTCTTATGTTTAGTGAGGCCGCTGTATTTCCTAGAGATGAGAACTGCTATTAGTGTTTTCTTTATTTTAATAAATTATAATGTGTATTTAAGTGTGTAAATATTGTAATAATTGATTATTACAATATTTTTTAACCTTTTGATTGCCAGTCATCTATAGACTACAAACCAAAATGTGCCCAGCACACCATGGTGACGACTACATGACAGACGAATTACAACCCTTGGTATTGCATTTAGAAATGTAATTCCATAGATTAGTAATTTGTAGCTTGGCCTGAGGGCATGTTTTTTGAATGTGGCTGTCAAAAGGCCAATGAAAAAAATTTTGGAAGATAATTTATTAATGTTACCATACATTAGCCAAGTAGTTTAATGGAGTAGCTGATAATCATGACAATATTTTATAGCTGTCTGCAGTCCATCACCTACAATGCTCATTTGAGGAAACTATGTCATACTCAAGATATCACCCCAGCAAAGGATACTGGTGGGATTTCAAAGCAACTAAAGCAGGTAAATTGTTCAGTTTGTTTTTGTCTGTTCTGTTACAAAGTGTTCCTTCATGAGCTAGTCTCTCTATACATATATAATTTAATTCTAGGGCCAAGTCCATACAATGCTGCTCAATCCACAACAAAAGATGTAAGCAGCACTCCAAAAGAAGAACCATCCACATTGTTCCAGAGGCAGAGGGTGGACATGTTATTGGCTGAGCTGGTGAGACAATTCCCACTGCCAGTTACACAAGCACCCAGCCAAGTGAGTGGTTTTCTAAATAATTCTTATAGTAATTGTCAGAATTAATAAGTTGGTACAGTATTTAATATTGTGTGTATTATGTGTGTACTATTTAATAATGTACTGCTAAAATCTCATAATATACTTGTTATCCTATTCTATTAATGTTTTTTTTTTTTTGGTAAGTAGTGTAATTAACCATGTTTTAAATTCACCTTTCAGACAAATGGTGTCACAGTTAAGACGGAGAATTCAAATGACAAAAGTAGTGATAAAGCTGCAGATGGAAATGTAAATAACATAACAATAAAACAAGAACCAGTAGACCCAAGCAGCTCGGACATGACAAATGGAGGTTTACAAGGACATGTTGAAATCAAAACTGAAATTAAACAGGAAAATATGAAGCCACCACCAGAAAAGAAACCAAGATTATGAAATAAAACCATATGTTTATTTTGGATACAATAACAAATATTTATGTCATACATACAATTCTGATTTGATATTTATAAAATTTGATTTACATGAATACATGAGCTAGAGGTATATAAGTTTCTTCCTTGTTATTTATTTACATCATAATACGAAAATTACGATACCTATGACAATGAAAACCACAGGCAATGTTGATAATGATCATAACCACAGGCAGTGCTGATAGCTATCATTGTTTTATAATTACTACTGATTGGAGTAGGTAGAGCTATTTTGGTTCAAAGACCACAAACATTGATGTTAACATGGACATTATTTTCTAACATTATCTTAAATATCAAAGGACATACTAATGTCTTGTAGAACATTAGAATAAGTTTGTAACAGCTATTGAATATTTGAATAGCTTTTTACCAAGTGATTTCTGAATGATTTAATATATATATTTCAAATCCTGCGATTCCGGGATGGTCCATATTAAGACAATGTATCTCAAGTACAAAAAATAGCACCACAGTTTTTATTTATTTCATTTTTATGTAGGAATACAGAAGTTCCAGGTCATAGACACATACTCCAAATAACTTTGTCATGTAAAATTACATCTCAATAAATATTCTGTATTCTTCTCCTGTTGGGTGTTGTATAAATTGCCAATATTTTCTTGAGCCTTTACAATCTTTGTGCAAATCTGACAATTAATTTGACGTTGGTCTGCTAGATCAAGAGAATCAATCCCTGTTTGGCGCACTCTGAAATCAGATTATAATTGAGGAAATAAATGCTTTAGAGCATTTTACTTAAAACGGTTCAGGAATAAATATCTTACCTTTGGATAGCTTCCCTGAAGCCTAATTCTAAACCAAAAGTAAAACCTTGCTTGTAACCAACATTGAAACTATCTTGGAACACAGCAGTTTGACCATCTGATGCACCATCCATGAAACCGATCTGGAATGTAATTTGAATGAAAATGATTATCAATTTAATATAAAATAAAAAACAACTACCGTGATATTTACAATTATCATCACAGTCCAGGGACGTTTAGAAGTTATGGTGGAATAAAGATAATCATACATACATACACAAACACAGAAAACATATTATTAACTTCTTGTTTGGGTAGTTGTGTAAAACCATTAAGAGTAACTTTTGAATCTTCTAGGAGTCGGTTAGTAAGAAAATTGAAGCAAGCTGTTGTTTGTTCCAAAACTTATGTCGGTCTCTATGGAGAAGAACAGGGAGTTCCATCTCCATGGACACTATTTTTAATCAAGTTTTTACGTCCTGGTTCCATTATTCTTGTTCCATCTTTATGAGTGAGAGAGGAGCAGCAATAAACCCAAGCATGCAAAATACGCGCTGAGACGTGTTG
The DNA here is from genome assembly GCA_947361185.1 of Charanyca ferruginea. Taxonomy (NCBI): domain Eukaryota; kingdom Metazoa; phylum Arthropoda; class Insecta; order Lepidoptera; family Noctuidae; genus Charanyca; species Charanyca ferruginea. The sequence continues at coordinate 14,428,239 of OX376076.1, forward strand.
CGGACACTAGTCCGTTATACAATGAAGATATAGGTACTACAGCTTCATGGTTATACCATACCAAACCCAAGCGCAGCGCGATGGTTTTGTAACCCGATAAAATTGAGAAAGTTTTTAAATGGCAAATTTTTGCACATATTGTAAATTATTTAATATAGATATTAGACTGTAAGCTTTCCGAATAATAAATAAATGAATTAAATGTAGATCAAAATTTATTTTTATGAATTGATTTTTCCTTCCGTCCGACACGCACTTTTTGCTCCATTTAAAATTCAAAATACAAACACCGAGGTAATGATACAAATAATTACCTAACGCCATGCCTGGGTTCGTTATGTACAGTCGAACAAGCTAATTGGTTTACAGGCAAAAATATTCATCTTTTTACTACTCTAACATTTTGTTTATTTATTTTATTTTTTTATCTTTAATACGTAGGTACCAGGGATACCTACGTGCTCGAGATAAGAAAATGCAATAAAATTAAATATTGTGAGTGTAATAGAAACATGAATATTTTTGCCTGTAAACCAATTAGCTTGTTCGACTGTACACGAAGGTTATGTACCATCACCTTAGTTGTGTTATTTACCTTCGTGACTGGTTCTATCGTGCGGGACCATGTCCTTCTTGATATATTTTCATTGTATTCCGACATAAGTATGTTTGTGGAGCTGAGCTTGAGCCAATGTTTGTATCGTTTTTAGCTAGTGGATCACATACGAATTAAACGTAGTGATTATATACTCTTTGATACAAATGAGTGATAAACAAAGAGCAATGACTAATGTGTTAACAGGAATCAGGATAACAAGCAAAGAGTATAATAATATATGATAACAAATACAGGATGAATATCTTAACTAACATGTGTTCTAATGTCAAAAAGTGACATGTATAGAGCAGAGCACGCAACGCAACAACAACATCTCTAATTTTCAATTTCAACCATGAAGGTATAGGTATAAATGGAGCCAACACTTAGAACAAAATCTTGAAACCAACTGTGGGCTGATGCTCTCTTTCTGAATGCATACATAAGAACGAGACAGTGATATGTGTTTTCTTTATCTTATGTATGCATTCAGAAAGAGAGCGTCTGCCCACAGTTGGCTTCACTTAGGTATTTAGAGTGTTGCCTCCACTTTTATCTATAAGCTTCTTGATTTCAACGGACTTCAAAAAAGAAGGTTGTCAATTCGACTATGTTTTTTTTTTGTAGGATTGTTTAGGTACGCGATTTCTCCGGCAAATGTAAATCAATTTTGAAAAAAATAGGTAGTTATTTGATATGTATTACAAACTAGCTGACCCGACAGACGTTGTCCTGTGAATAGTTTTTTTTGAACGCAACAACAACATCTCTAATTTTTAATTTCAACCGACTTCAAAAAAGAAGGTTGTCAATTCGACTATGTTTTTTTTTTGTAGGATTGTTTACGCGATTTCTCCGGCAAATTTAAATCAATTTTGAAAAAAATAGGTACTTATTTGATATGTATTACAAACTAGCTGACCCGACAGACGTTGTCCTGTGAATAGTTTTTTTTTACCGTATAAACCTTTCCTGGACTTCCACTTAAATTTCTGGACCAAAATTAGCCCAATCGGTCCAGCTGTTCTCGAGTTTTAGCGATTAAAAATTCCCCCACATTGCCGTCAACTGGGAAAATTGAAAATTCGTTTTTCTATTTGTTACTTTTTGATATTAGAACAGAACACATTGTTTTGTTTTTATATTTATCACTACTAAGGAGGTAGAGGTAAGGAGAAGTTAAAAAAAACTTTAATAAGAGTTTTTCTCCTAAAAAGAAAAATTATTACTCTTTAGAAAAATCTATTAATATATTATTATTGAGACAGTTTAGGTATAAATCAGTCGGAAAATGTTAGTTTTAGTTCATAAAATTACAAAATAAATTCAAATGTATATAAAAAAATCAATTCAAAGTTTTTAGTTTTTTTTAATCTGTTTTTATAACACCATTAAATAGTAGCCGCCATGCCATGTTATTACGCCGTACGGCTGTGTAAACCAAAAATTGTTAACTGCCAGTCAACCGTTTGGTGTCTAAAGGCTTTGTACTTTTATTATTTTCGTAAGAAATGTATTTTTTTATTTATTACACCTATTACAAATTATTTTTATTTTTTTAATAATATAGGTACAATTATTAGGTTTATTTTAACAACTAAATAAATAATTACAAAATAGGTATAACCAACTGTGAGCGATCAATCGTGTACTTATGAAAGAGTAAATAATGTAACTATTCTAACAAACGAGAACGTTCTCCCTTGCGCTTCACTCTGTTCCTGTTCCGCCGTCATCCGCGATCCAGTTCCGCTTATTGGGTGTATCTTGTTTCGGCCCGATGTTGCGTAGCAAATACATAAAGAATCATGGCAAGATTTGTACAAAAAAATAAAGAAGTTGAAATTCTAATTCTTATACTCTTGGGTACGTAAAGAGTATCTTCAGGCATTTAAAATATTTTTAAAACCCCGCAATAAAAATGGACGTTAAAAGTGAATATTTTAACATTCCAGAACAAAACGGCATCTGGTAGTAACATTGACACTGCCAGTCATTTTATGGGAAATATAACACAAATAATAATTAATTAATGTACTTTTTCAACTCCGCCATTGTAAACAACGATTCACCTAACTTGTCTGCCAATTAGATATAGATCCGTTAATGTCACTTGTCACTTTCTTTTTTTATAAACACAAAATGGGCGAGGATATAAGACGAAAACCTGTTGTTTTCATTTTAAAATATTTTAATTATGCGGGAGTTTAAAAATATGGTAAGTATATCGATCTACTCCTGGTAATGTATTCTCCACATTGGAAAATATTTTAAACCCTCAAAATTAATCTTTTTTATTTCATACAAATTAATGTATGGATCTCGCCATGATTCTTTATATTGCCAATAGCACAGAATAATAGCAAGGTTCTAGCCGTGTTGAACTCGATGTTGTCGGATTGGTATCCGAATTATTATGTTTATCCTCTAAGGATGCTGTACGTACATCATCAAATAAGTAAATGATTCGTATGGTTTGATCTAGAACACGTAAACACGAGTTGGGGGATAAAAAGTGATGAAGTTGATAGGGGTTAGGTTTAGGTCCCTATCACCCTACGCCTTTTAAACGCCTTATTCACCATCCATCTTGCTGTACGTCCCGCCAAGGTCATGCACGATGCAAAAGGACCGTGAATAAGCTTGCTGTACGTTAATAATTATTATTAATTGGTTGCTGGACTTGCTGGACCCATTTTGTGTCCAGCGAGCGCTCCCACCACCGCGAACGTCTTGCAGCTGGATAGTTAATACAATTGCTGTACATTTAGAGCTTGTGTTGCAAGGTCCCACACAAATATGTCTGTTGAATGTCTCAAGTGCAGACTACATATGAATAAACAAAAAAGAATTTAAGCATTACAAGATTTGGTGCCTATTTTAGGGAACGATGCATTGATTGATATTGAGCGTAAAAAAAATAGGCATACCTAATTAGAAACGGTTATTTCAGAGAACTAAAGAAAGTTAATGCCAGTTCATCCACAGTGACGTCCGCTAAATGATGTTTGTACGCAAACATTGTGTTGCTATGATTTGATGTCCTTTTTTGCCATTATTTGAGTATACTCTGCACGTTTATGATACAAATAGAAAAAGGTTTTGGATGAAAAAATGTATCATAAATAAACATGCATAATAATACATACATTATTTTTCATCCAAAACCTCATCCTATAATTTCCCGATCTTCTGTTGCTACTTACAACATCAGACGAACTCACATTTTTTGGCATTTTGATAAAATAGGCGGCATTTTAAATAAATAAAACCCGTCCTCCCATTTTGAAATTCATTCGATTACATTACCACTCTATAACTCTATGGATTACATCCAGCACGCTGGATTCGCTCACGATAGTGGGTATGCTACGTCCAGCGCCGCGACCTTAAACTGCAGTAAGATGGATGGTGAATAAGACGCTTTAGGCAACTTTAGTGTTTTGAGGTTAAGTTACAAAAAATCGTTTATGATCTCATAAAAATCAGTGCGGTTCATGAAGCTGTAGATTAAAATGGAGTCAACACTTCGAATACCTACTTGAAGCCATACCTATCTATCACTATCTCGCTCTCTGTGGGACAACCCTCTCTTTCTAAGTAGGGTAACCTTTATTTTATTTTTCCCAGGACATCGCTATAAGTATTCATTTATAAATATCTACATTCTGTTTACCATTAACGCCTAAGATAAACAAATATCTCGTCTAAGTTTGTTTACATCATGATACGTAATGTATGCGTATACATTGCATTAAGAAATAAAGTAATATGAATTCTAAACTCGATGAAATAAGAATAAAAATAACTTGATCAAATATAAAATCCTTTGCCGTGCCGCGACGTCAGACAGCGCCGGCCCTAATATGATCGCTTATATGTAAGAACCTCAAAAAGGAAATAAAAACACCACCCAAATTAAAATCTTTTAATGTAACTTTTCTAGCATACATGACTTAATATCATTACTCTATGTAGTTTCTGTCTCTTACTACGTAAATCACCGAGATATTTCCTGTATGTCTTTTAAACTGAGCGCATGACTCACTAGTTAAAATATGTAGTATGTAATTGAAACTTTACTTAATAACAAATTATTATGTAATACATAATAAATAGACATAAAAGGTATGTATTTAATATTTATTAACGGAAAAGGAGTTACAGGTAACTTAATAAATACCAGACGAAGCTGTGAACTGCAAAGTAAACAACCGCCATATTGACCATTTTTATGTTGACACGTAGTGTCAATGTTGCCACATTACCGATTCCTTAGGAAATGGCATTGTAATTCACTGATCGTCAACCCAGTTTAGCATGCGTGACGCGTGGGCATGCATTGCATGGGTGTGGTACAAGGGGGGTAGGGGGACTCCTCCCCTTCAATTTCATATTGCGTGTTCTAGATTTTAATAAAAAAATTCGGGTTCCTGTCACTTGTTGTCAGTGTCAGTACTGAAATTGAAATAACGCAGTTTGTCACACTTGTCACCTTGTTGTCAATGTCACTGTCACGTGGTGAACAAATTGAACAATACGATACATACGCCTCCGGCACGTGGTGGGGTACGTATTGTTTCGATTTAATTTACAACAAAAACAATTACTTATTACGTACTTAGCTTGTAATTTATAGTAAAATTAAAGAAGGAATATGAAAAAAAGCAAGAAGTTCTTTGGGAAAAAGAAAAATAACTTTAAACCTACGACAAAAATGAAGAAAAAAGCTGCAGACGAAAGAATTGTAAACAAGAAAAGTATTTTTAATAGATACAAAAATGCTCAAAAAGTTGAGGAAGAATTGGAGAAGAAAAGAAAAATGGAAGAGAAACTACAGCAACGAACAACATATTCTGAAAGTGAGGAGGAAGAAGATGCTTACGATCAGTTGTTGTCCTGTTTTAAGAACAAAAAGAGGAGACCAGTAGCAGAAAGTGATGAAGAAAGTAGTAGTGACATTGGTGACGACGCGGTGGACACCAATAATGGAGAATATTCGCGCAGTAATAAGGTTGAAGACCAAGAAACTGAGGTGACAAGTGAGGAAGAGAGTGATCAAGATGATGAGGTAACAATGTAGAAAGATAATACTCTTGTCTAATCACTATGTGCAATATTCAAAACTACGTGAACAGAAATTTTAAGAAGTACTAGTTTTAATTTTAATTACAAAACTTGATTTATTATCTGCTGGAATTTACATATTTGCTAAATGGAGAACAGGATAACTTACTATCAAGGTTTTCCAAATACTTCTGTATACATTGGATCTTAATTATAATACATAATAAGTTACAGACTTTGTAACATGGTAATTGCAGCATGTTTTATAAAAACAATAAATAATGTGGTTGCAGTCATATACTTTTATAGCGTCTATGATGCTGGGTCATATTGACTCGAGGCAATTTTAATCAGACATATTTTTCATTATACACTTAAAGCTAGCTTCTATTTAACAGGTGCCCATAGAACATGAAATGTTAATGGAAACAGAAGAAGATAATAAGTCAGACGATCCTTTCACAAAACATCTACAGTATGACTTAGGCAATGAATTATTAGTCTCTCTTACTAATACACCACCATCTGTCGAAGTCACAAACAAGACCTGGCCAGTTTTAGGAAACCTATCTGTAGTCATACCAAAACCTGTAGAGACACTTTCTACAAAAGTTAAACCAAAAGTTTCAATATTAGAAGAAAATACTGATGTGGCCATGGGAACAGTGCCCACATTGGTGAATCAAATCAATTTCCAGCAGTTACATATTAAATCTCAAATACATGGGAACATAGTGTCAGCTAATAAAACTAATTTAATAAAAAGAGACTTAGAACTTACAGAAAGGTTCACGCCTTTGCAAAAGGAATTGTTTTCTATTTTTAATAACTATCAAGATCTATATTATCCTGAGAGATCATTCAGTAATGCAGATGAAATTCGATACATATACTGTCTTCATATAGTCAATCACATGTTAAAAACTAGAACTAAGATCCTGCATCATAACGCTAAACTTTCAAAGAAGAATGACTTTTCGGATGAATATCGTGACCAGGGATTAGTGAGGCCTAAGGTATGTATAATTAAATAATGTAACATTTTCCTAACAGATCAATAATTTAGTCTGTAAAACTAACTATTCATTAACTGTGTCACTAAATGTGACCTAGAAATTTCTCAATTCTTGTCATTAGATAAGTGCATAGCTCCATGCTCCTAAAGTCTCATCATCTTCCTACCATTGTCATCTGGTACTTGGGGTTGCTGCAACAGGTTTTCTTCTTCCATTCCGTCCTGTCGACCGTCATGCTTGCTTGCAAATTGACTTCGCACCTTCGTTGTGAAATCCTCTTAAAAAGTAATCTAATACAGACATTAAACTAGATATTAATATCAATAACAATATCCAGAAATGGCATTTACCCATTATGGGTAAATGCATATTTTAAGGATTCATTTCTGGATATTGTTGTTGTTGTCATTTCTGGATTGTTTGTCAGATTATGATAATCTGACAAAAAACTTGATTATTGATATGTGGTAAAATGCAAATATTAGCTAGGTACCTATTGAAAAGTTTAAAGGTCTTAGTTTGAGATTGAATTGGCTTAATGAACAGTTCATGAAAAATGGTTGAAATACCCCCTTTGTATGTTAGGGATCTGTGTAGTTTCTATAGCCCAACCACTTAACAGGAACGGTCTTGTTGATGCGGTTGGGCTATAACAAGACAACAACTAAAATACATCTATTTGTTTTCTTATAGTGATAGCAGTCTATTTCTTAGGGTTTTATAGTGAACCGTCTTAATGACTTGCTTTGTTTTGTTATGCATTATTGTTGTTTAAAAGTATTATTGGAAAATACACAAAAATAAATATTATTTTTCAGGTTCTAATTATGGTACCATTTAAAGATGCTGCTTATAGGATTGTTAAAACTTTGATAGATATTCTGGTACCTAAAGAAGCAGGGGAAGTAGTAAACAAAAAGAGGTTTGAAGAGGACTTTACAGGTGGTGAACTGATAATGCCCAGGAAGAATCCCAAGCCTGAAGACTATGAGCTCACGTTTAGTGGCAACACTGAAGACACATTTAGGCTTGGCATGACAGTTACTAAGAAAACTCTCAAGGTTAGTTAGTAGTTTTGTGAAACTTGAGTGGGTTTTGTAGTTACCCCCTTCCATATAACTACAAAACCCACTCAAGTTTCAAAAAACTTAATAATAGTTTATCAAGGTAAACTATAATCCAAACTAATATTTTAAAGGCATTGTTTGTAATAAGATTTTTTTTTGAAGAATGGTCCAATTCTAAAAAAAACTTCACTAATGGAAAGCTAGTCTACTGTCAAGAGTGTCAAGCAGTTTGATGTAAATAATCACAATGTATTGTACGGGTTTCGTATTTAAAATCGAATGCTGTTAGATCGAATAACACTTGTTCGAAAACGTTAACTCGATAAATTATAAGCGCGACCGTTCACTACCTCGATGCATCAAAATCTCGAGTAACTAGGTAGGTATAAGCTCGAATCATCGGCAGCGCGAAGACCCATTATCTTGAAATATCATTTCTCGAACGACCATCTAATCAATTTACAGAATAGTTTCAAGGATTTTAATTTGAGTACCTACTTACAATATATATAATATGCGTAGAATACACCACCATCTGTCGAAGTCACAAACAAGACCTGGCCAGACGCCACGCTGCCAATGATCGAATCATCTTATAGTTATTCGAGATTTTGATGCATCGAGGTAGTGAACTGTCGCGCTTATAATCTATCGAGTTAACATTTTCGAGGAAGTGTTATTCGATCTAACGACATTCGATTTCAAGTAGGGGGGAACCCGTGAAGATCTTCGTTTTTATTAGTTCTCCAAAAGTCGCAAAAAAGCTTTTATATCATAACTAGGGGTGCGCCAAAGTTCACCTAAATTTTCAACTCCGATAATTGGAAATCCGAAAATGCTCTTCCTAACATTTTTCATCCTAACAATCACAATTCCTAACTATTCTGTCTCTAATGTTCATAATTCCGAAGCATTCAACTTAATAATGTCAGTAGCAATAAACATCTATTATACTTTTATTTGTTTTCCTATATTTTCTCAACATAACCATCTTTTACACTATTATTCAAAGTTATATCTTTTTTGTTTAGATTTCTTTTTATTCATAATAATCAGTATTATATTACATTAATTTTGCGTAACTTTATTTTCAAATAACATGTATAACAGTGTCCCCTTGTTTTGCAGACAGAAATTTCATAGAATTTCGTTTCCCAGAAAATGTTTCATAAAATATTTGGTTCTTGTAATTTTATTTCGACTATTATTGTTTCAAAGACTATTTACTTCAATGAAACATATTTCACAGAAATACAATTCAATGAATTTTTATTCACATTTTTTAACAACTTATCAAACAGCAGAATTATTTTTTAACGAATATTGTTTGTTCAGTGTATTTTTCCATGGAATTTATTTCAACGAAAAAAAAAAAAAGAAAAAAACAATAACACAAAAACACAAAACCACAAAATAGACAATAACTAAAATATTGTCTTAAAAAGTGAATATGTTGTGCTACAAAAGTTAATGACAGAAACGAATAGCTGCGAAACCGACTCCACGTAGTCTTGTCTGCCCTACCTGTCTTGTCTGTGTAATTTAAATTCGCGTAGGCGCGGAGGGGCGAGGCGACCCGCGAGCTGAAGAGCAGGTGGTGAGCGTGAATACCATCTGCGACGATAAGCTCGCGTGGGACCGCCGGAGCCCCGCAACGCCGGAGCCGTGACAGAAATCATGCCTGCTGCACGCTGCATGCTTGCTTGCATCACTTGCATGTTGCATGCTTGCTTGCACGCTACATGCTTGCTTGCACGCTGCATGCTTGCTTGCATGCTGCATGCTTGCTTGCGCGCTGCATGGTTGCTTGTATGCTGCATGCTTGCTTGCACGCACGTATGTAATGATAATACACCGACATGAACTTAGCAATAGACACAACTCAGTACGTTATGTAAAGCATACGCCCCCAAATAATAAACATACCCTCAAATTAAAACTATAAATATCATCTTCTACCCATATATATTTTTTACTAGCGACCCGACCCGGCTTCGCCTGGGCCTATAGCCTTCCTCGATAAATGGACTATCCAACACAAAAAGAATTTTTCAATTTGCACCAGTAGATTAGCGCGTTCAACCAAACAAACAAACAAACAAACTCTTCAGCTTTATAATACACTCGGCGTCACAAAAATCGCACCTTTTCGAAAATAAGTTTAAAACATGTCCCGCCAGTAACGAATACATTAAACCCAATTAATATTGGTATCAATTAAAAGTATGTTTAACGACCTTTAAATTAACAACAGTTAGAATTCCTAAACACAACAGATCTCATTAGCACGTAACGTTAAAAAAAATGTTGTCAAAATACGCATTACAACGGCCACTAATTGCACCTCCCTACAAGGGTATAAAACGGGCGACCCGGGTTAAATGTGGGTCATTCGCTATTCAACCTTTGAAGTGAACACACGTGAACAGCTACAGCAAGAAAAATACCCCAGAAGATGGATACCACTGCAGATGAAGCCGCTCAAGTCATTGCACTACTGCAATCAGGGATGCGGCAATGTGATGTTGCTCGGCAACTGAACTTGAGTCGTTTTGCCGTTCGACGAGTATTCCAACGTTTCCAAGAGACTGGTGGCTATATCCGAAGACGTGGATCTGGAAGACAACGGTGCACATCCGAAAGAGACGATCGCTTCATTGTTTCGACGTCTTTACGTAATCGGTTCTCCAATGCTGTTGAGCTGCAACAACAACTGCGATCAGCTCGCAGAACTTCTGTAAGCGTCTCCACGATTAGAAGAAGAATGCGGGAGAAGAAAATTGCAGCTCATAGGGCTGCTACAGGGCCCAAATTGACTGCACAGCATAGGAGAGACCGGTTGCAATTTGCCCGTGACCATGTGGATTGGACAATAGACCAATGGAGGGCTGTGCTCTTCTCGGATGAGACGAGGGTGTGTCTTTTCTGCAACGACAGGCGTCGAAGAGTGTATAGGAGGCAAGGGGAACGATTCGCACAAGCCTGTATTCAAGAGACAGTGGAATACGGGGGTGGCTCGTGCATGTTCTGGGGCGGCATGTCAATCGTCGGTAAAACGAACCTTGTGTGTGTTTCTCGGACTGGAAGTGCTCGCGGGCAAGGGTCGCTGACTGCTGCTCGGTACATAACAGAGATCTTAGAGGAGCAGGTTGTCCCTTATGCGGGTTTTGTTGGCAGTGGGTTCACGTTAATGCACGATAACGCCCGTTGTCACACCGCTTTAATTGTAAGAGACTACCTGCAAGAAGTTGGCATCCCTGTTATGCGCTGGCCGGCGCGAAGTCCAGACCTGAACCCTATTGAGCACCTTTGGGATGAACTGAAACGGCGAGTACGGGCACGAAATCCTGCCCCTACCACTCTCCAAGACCTTCAAGATGCCGTCGTTGCAGAATGGGACAACATTCCACAAGAGACTGTTGTCACATTAATAAGGTCCATGAGAGAACGCATGGAAGCAGTCATCAGGGCTAGGGGGGGTAACACTAGGTTTTAAGTTAGTTTTAAGGACTTTGTTGTAATTTTTGCTGATAAAATAAAATTTAACTTTTTAATCATTTGCATTAGCTTGCTTTTTTTTATTCCCTGGTAAACAAAAAACCAAATCCATTGATTTATTCTGAAATTTAAATAAATTGCCTTTCCAATTATACCTTATAGTCATATGTATACCATTGATTAATAGGGTTAAAATGACTTTGAAGGGAATTCTTAAAGAGGTGCGATTTTTGTGACGCCGAGTGTATTAGTATAGATTACACTTGGTAAATGTTTCTTTCTAAGTATGAGTGAAAATATTATGGTAATTATGTTTAGGGATAGAAGCGTTATGATAAAAACAGTAGGAGTTTAAAAATATTTACATTAATGATATTATTAATTTCAATTTTCGGAAATATGAGTGTTATGAACATCGCCGGTAGCACTACAAATAGTATGAATGAAAACTTTAGGATGAAAAATTTTAGGAAGAGTGATCATTCGGATTACAAATCCTTAGGAAGTACAATTTCGGGTAAAGAACTTTAGGTGAGCCAATATGGACCCCATAACTAGCGTCATGTCTGCGTAGATACCAAGTAAGACACCAAACTTAATTATTTTCTTTGGTTTAAATTTGTGCGAAGATTCAAATTGGCACTAACCGATTTCCCACAAAAAAGTATTGGATTCCCATCAATGATATCATTGATTCCCATGTAATCTTTGATCCCTTATTTTACCCTTTTCACCACCATAAACCAAAAGAATGGATATGGATCTGTGGAATTTCCAAAAGAGCAGAAAGGCGTATATTTATTTCTAACCACAAAGTTAAATTCTATGGTAATATTTTGACCTTAGTTCTTCGGCGGATTTCCTCGTTCCGGATTTCTCTCTTCATTGCTCGCTGCGTGACTTTGAGCTTCTGTAGGAGGCTAACAGTTTAAGGACCACGTTTCTGTACCATACGTCAAATGGGCAACACCACGGAATAATAAAAACAAGGGGAAGTGCCACGCAGCCATCGAACGTGTGGCACAATTATGTGGGGATGATCAACATTGGTCCAGTCGAGATCAACTACTTGCAGCGACGTGACATATCGCACAATGTCGCACGTAAGGAAAAAAAATACAACCCTGCCTTATTGTGCATTTTTTACATGCAAAAATGATAGCAGGGCAAAGAATGTTTCTTGCAGAGGTATATCGTATCACCAAAAAGTATAAAACTTTCATATATTTCAATATAATCGATATTTATTGACAATACCATATTTTTACTTTGACGCGAACAAAAAACTACCTTATGTCCATTCATTAAAGTCTAAATTAGCTTGCTCGCTGTCTTGACTGTAATCGTTTTACGTGGCATAAATTCTAGAAACTTCGACGCTACTCGTTTAGGGATGGGACACATTAATGCAAATAGTTCGTGTCGATAAAACAATAACATGTAGGTATGTTTAGTACCAAACTTTTTTTTAATAAATAAAAGTACGAGTTTGAAAGAATGAGTTTTAAAAACCTTATACCTAAATTCTGGCAAATAGTCATTTATTCGCGGTTAGACGTAGGCCTATAAATATTCTATTATATACTTACATGTATATAGTTTATCTTCACAAAAATTAAGATGTCAATTATGTTTTTAAAAGACTGTCACGTATTTAAAAAGGATATTGTCATGTCTAAAATAATGCGTCATTTCATTGGGACGTCAATCAATTTTCTACATACAATCATATTACGGACTCATATTATCACAGAAAAATATGTCAATATACGCATACATAATTAATTAATCGTCATTTTTGATCCATTACGTACATTAAAAAGATCAATTTTAACACTGTAGGTAATTACATTTCTTACATTGTACAAATTATCGACAACTTGACCACATCTCTCATTGAATTGAAAAATAAATAACAGTTGCATGCGAAAATGACATCTATTTATAGTAACAATAGATGTCATGTTAAGTAATTTGGTAACAGCGCTCTCTAGCGTCGAATAGCTGAACTCGTTGGACATTGCTCGAATTGGATTGTTAGATGGAAAAAATATCTTTAGTGATTTTGACATGTAAAATAATAGCAACGTTCGTCAGTTGTGATACGGTTTAATTTCAAACAACAATAAATAAGCTTTTCGCCAAAGTTGCGTTTCTAATTTGTAGCCAATTATATCATCGTTTTCTGTGTATTGCAAGTACATTTTAATTTGCAAATGTGTGAGTTTGGCGACACTGGATCCAGTATTAAGTAAGACTAAGGGCACTTCCTCTTGTTTTTATTATTCCGTGGGCAACACACACTGGTTATAAACCTTCGTCTTTAGGCACTGTGGAATTTTGGACAAAAAGATATCTCTTAGTTTCCCGAACGCCTCGTCTTATTTATGACATATGAATAATTGCATTACAGCTCTATACAGACTTCTACTCTTCAGACATCATAGTGACGTCGCCTCTGGGTCTGCGCATGATAATAGGCGCGGAGGGCGAAGAAGACCGCGACTTCGACTTCCTAGCCTCCATAGAAGTACTTGTGATGGATCAGACTGATGTCTTCCTTATGCAGAACTGGGATCATTTGCTACATGTCCTTGACCATTTCCATTTGCAGCCTAAGAAGACTCATGGCACTGACTTCTCTAGGGTCAGGTCTTGGGCTGTTAATGGATGGTCTAAGTATTACAGGTTAGTTTACTAGTTGGCATTCAATCTTATCTCATAAGTTGTTTATAATTGTGTATACTCTAAAGTTATTGTATTTTGATTTTCAGACAAACACTCATATTCTCTTCTGTAGCATTGCCAGAAATAAAGTCAGTTATAAATAAGAAATGCCACAACTATGCAGGAAAAATATTAATTGAAAATCCGGCCGAAGTTGGTAGTATTCAACAGGTGTTGGTGCAAGTGCCTCAAATTTTCCACAGGTGAACTATTTTAATGGGTGTCCCCTTGTTTCGCAAACAGAAATTTCATAGAATTTCGTTTCCCATAAAATGTATCACATAATATTTGGTTCTCGTATTTTTATTTCGACTATTATTGTTTTAAAGAATATTTATTTCAATAAAAATATTTCACAGAAACACAATTCAATGAATTTTTAATCACATTTTTTTGTTTAACAAACTTATCAAAAAGTAGAATTCTTTTTTAACGAATATTGTTTGTTTGTTGTATTGAAATTGAATTAAAATTGGAATTTATTTCAAGGAAAATGTATCTAAGATATAAATAGACAAAAACAAAAATGTTGTCTGAAAAAGTCAATAATATGTTGTGCTACTAAAGTTAATGACAGAAACAAATCACTGCGAAACCGACTCCACGTAGTCTTGTCTGCCCTACCTGTCTTGTCTGTGTAATTTAAATTCGCGTAGGCGCGAAGGGGCGAGGCGGCCCGCGAGCTGAGGAGCAGGTGGTGAGCGTGAATACCATCTGCGACAATAAGCTCGCGTGGGACCGCCGGAGCCCCGCAACGCCGGAGCCGTGACAGAAATCAAGCCTGCTGCGTGTTGCATGCTCGCTTGCATGTTGCATGCCTGCTTGCATGATGCATGCTTGTTTGCACGCTGCATGCTTGCTTGCATGCTGCCCTAACCCTAGAGTGTAATTTAAATCTGCGTAGGCGTGGAGGGGCGAGGTGGCCCGCGAAGGACCGCCGGAACCCCGCAACGCCGGAGCCGTGACAGAAACTATGCCTGCTACATGTTGCATGCTATGATGCATGCTTGCATGATGCATGCTTGCATGATGCATGCTTGCTTACACGCTGCATGCTTGCTTGCACGCTGCATGCTTGCTTGCACGCTGCATGCTTGCTTGCACGCTGCATGCTTGCTTGTACGCTGCATGCTTGCTTGCATGCTGCATGGTTGCTTGCACGCACGCGCAGTAAGTTTGGTTAGAACTGAGATTCCCATTCTTGGGAATAAGTTTTATATTTAATAAAAAATATAAGGATAAAGAATATTTGATTTGTTATTCTATGATATGATTATGTATTCTAACAATAAACTTTATGTGAAACAAAAGACAATGATTTAAAAATCTTGAAAGTAAGTATTCTACGTATTGATTATTCTATGAAACGAAATTATTAGAAAAAAATTATGCGAAACGAAATTCTATAAAACTATTAGCTATGAAACAACGTACAACCATTTTAATGATATATCCACTATCGGCGTGCGCTGAACAAACGGTTTGCTGTATAACTACACACTGTCAAACCCACACATATAGATAGACCTAGATAACGCAAGAGCACTTCGCGTGCCTATTTTCGTGCCTAACTTACGATAAAAAATCGTAAGTAAAAAGAAATAAAGTAAACGTTTCCTTCCATCGGCAAGTCATTTTGTGATTAATATTATGCGTAATTAATTAAAAAAACAATTATCTTTAATCTAATACCCTCAGTAATACCTGGTAATACGGAAATAAGGAATAATAAGGTAAAACATTCGTCCAAAAAATGACATGCTTAGTTTTCAAACAGATCGTGATACTTGCGTTATCTAGGTCTATCTATATCTGTGGTCAAACCAATCAGTTCTTTTAGTTGTTTTTTCATTTATCTACATAAATAAGAACTTCATACATGTGTATGAAGTTATTATTTATGTGTGTGTATGTAAGTGATGGTGAGTATGTAGGTACTCACCATCCCTTTTCGACTTCTACGCTGACAAATTCGCAGGCAAAAGATAACTTAAAATAAATTTACTTGACCATATTATAGGTTTGCAGCAGCTAGCCCTTTAGAAGCAGTGGAAGCCAGGTTCCAATACTTTATCAAGGAGATTCTGCCAAAACAACGCGACACTCTAATGAGCCACACTCTCATCTACGTGCCTAGCTACTTTGATTATGTGCAGATAAGAAACTACTTCAAAAAAGAAGACGTTAGTTTTGTTCAGATTTGTGAATATTCTAAGGTGAGTCTACAAGCTAATAGTAATATCGACTTGCTTACTGCGGAGGATATACCTAATTATTTATTACTAGCTTCTGCCCGCGACTTCGTACGCGGATCCTGTTGCTTATGTCAGCGACAACGGGGTCGGCAAAATCGAAGATCTGAAACGTCTGAAGTCGAATTCTAAGAGCCCGGGGACGGGAAAACAACGGGATGCGCGAGAAGATTCGAGACGTTCAAAAAGTACAATTTTGAATCATACCTCCGATGGCGGAATATGTGGCGTAGTCAATCATAGGAGTATACGTAAATGAACTCCGTTCCTTACCAACCCAAGGAAGGTCGCCATGACCTACGGTGATATATTTAAGACACATCCGATTCTTCAGATGATATCGACATTCTGTTTCAATTCAAACGTTCGTTGCGCTCTTCTTCTGTCTCTTCATGCCGTACTCCAGCAATTCTTTTTCTCTCACTTTCTAACTGATTATGAATATTTTGTTGTGTGCGTGTTCGGGACAATCTATACTATAATATTATAAAGCTGAAGTTTGTTTGTTTGTTTGGTTGAACGCGCTAATCTCAGGATCTACTGGTTCGAATTAAAAAAAACTTTTTGTGTTGGATAGTCCATTTACCGAGGAAGGCTATAGGCCAATGCGAAGCTGGGTCGGGTCGCTAGTGTATGATAATCTTGATCAACAGTTAGTCGTGCATCACGTTCATCATTCGGTTCAAAAGACCTGTTAGTAGATGTGCGAATACGCTGAGAACTCAAGCGTGATTCTGTATCGGTAAACGTTTCCGATTCGCGAGACAATGCATGCCGCTCACGATCAGTGGACTGTCGCGCATCACGTTCCGCAGTAGATGCGTAGATACGCTGAGAACTCAAGCGCAATTCTCTATCCGTGAACGTCTCCGACTCGCGAGACAATGTATGACGTTCACGATCAGCGGTCAGTCGCGCATCATACTCTTCACTGGTCTCTAGAGACCTTGATGTAGATGCGTAAATACGCTGAGAACGCAGGCGTGCTTCGCGATCAGAAGAGGTTTCCATGGAGCGAGTTGCAGCCTGATGTTCTCGAACAACATCAAGTCTCTCCTGACGCTCGTCGGTAGATTCTTGGGATCTTCTGATCCTCAATCTTTTAGCTCCTTTGGAACATTGGGAAAGATTTGACCTCTTTCTAGGCATGGTTATAGTTTAATGTAAAGAAGATACCTGATCAATTAAAATCTAAGTGACTGCTCCCCTGCGTAAAATAAAAGATAAATGGAAAAGGTAATTAAACACCCAAATAACATAAGCCTGAAGGCATATTAAATATATGCCTTCAGGCTTATGTTATTTGGGTGAAATTTGGGTCGAAAAAATAAAAAAAATGGGAATTTTGGCCAGTAGAGTCAAATTTTCAATGATATCCCATCGTCATCAAAAATCAGTCCTAAACTGTTACTGCCTTCAACGCGTGGAGGTACTCCCAGCTTATGTTATGTTAAAATAAAAGCTCACTAATTTCACTGTATCTTATTAATACAGTGAAATTAGTGAGCTTTTATTTTAGTTATTAGCTTTGATTTTCACATCAGATGTTTCTGATCTTCGATTTTTATAAGTCAACAGGAAATGCCCATCAGACTGAACAACTTTTGCTAAGACGTCATTCCTATATGTGTCATGGTGTAGCTGGGCTCTTGGAGTTCCACATCAGGTGTTCCAGATCTTCAAATTTATTCTCTCAGCAGAGAATGCTCGTCACGTGGAACAATTTTTGCTATGGTACCATTTTTGTATCTCTTATAGTTTAGCTGGTCTGTTGCGGTTCTGCATCAGGTGTTCAAGTTTCCAAGATAAATTATAGCCTATATGTTGCCCAGACTTAATACCTATACAACAAAAGAAAAATCATTCAAATCCGCCCAGTAGTTCCGAAGATTAGCGTGTACAAACAAACAGACAAACAGACAGAATTTTTTTTTTGGATTCGTGCTCTATTACTGTTCCTAAACCCCCCTCAATTATTTTTTTTTAATATATTCAATGTACAGACACAGTTTTGTTACTGTTTTATTATATTATTATTATTATTTATTATTTATATGTATAGATTAATTATTATGTCTGTCTTCTTTTTGGAAGGAAGTTCCTTAAGGGCGCGTATTCGATTTAGCGCAACTGAAAATCTAAACGATTGCTAGAACGGTGTAGCAGCATTGACAAACAGACCATTGTATTGGACTAGTGTAGTCCAATACAATGGTCTGTTTGTGTGCATCAGAAAAAAAAATATGCACGAAATAAGCACGAATCATTGAAATTGATCGGCAAACGACACGCGCTATGTTTTACAGTGCTTTTTAAAATAATTGTCTAAAATAAATGAGTTCATATAACGGACTGCAAAATATTCTGTATATTAAGCATAACATTTCCTTTCATAAAAGAAATATATCAGTTATGTTTTTATTTAAATACTGGTGAAAAAAAATTGTCAAAGTGAATTGATTTTCTACTTTTTCAACATTGTTTTTTAATTTTTATTATTATTTTTAATATTATAAAATATTTTCGTAATTTTGGCTCTGTAGTACACTTTAAGACTGTATATCCTGTTGGAAAAACGCATAAAACAATATATTTTGGCATAATGGTTGTATTCGTCTTGAAAGTTAACTCTGACGTCTATTTTCGTAAACTTATATGAAAGGATTGTCTTCGCTTCAAAAAACCATAATTAAAAATTATACTTTAACTCTGTAGCTCCCTAAATCAAGACTTAATCTTTTCGGAAAACTGTAATTGCCTTTTAATAATCTGCTCACATCATTACGATATTGCTCTGGGCAAAACGCGAAAACATGAAGTTTTCGTCACGAATCGAATACACGCTCTTAACGCGGATTACGGGTAGTGCGAATTAGTAGAAATCGTCACGTAACGAAATGTGTGTGTTTGTGTGCGTATAACGAGCCTACTACAAACAAATGAGTACCTACACGATATATATATGAGTATGACGGCGTCAGGGATGGCTGAGCGGTAGCGCCGTCATCGTTTGGGTTCAGGTTCAGTGGTATCGGGTTCATTGTAGAATAACAATATTCAGTGCAGTACTAACTACATTACTTTATTAAATGTGATCGTACAATACAATTCAAATAGGTAAACCAACAGTTTCGTACTAGATGAGTGTCCTGCTTGGTGTCTCGAGCAAAAGTGAGCACTATATCGTTAAATTATCGCTCGCTACGACATATAAATATTTTTATTTTTATATATATGTATATAAATATTTTTTTTATAGATACGTACAGGGGTCCCCCGACCGCACAAGTATTTTTTCTTATTGGATTCTAACGGGTTTTCATTAATTACAGGATGCAAAAATCGCCCGTGCAAGAGATATGTTTTTCCACACAGAAGCTCACTTTTTGTTATATTCAGAGAGGGTCCATTTCTTCAGAAGGTTCAGGATAAAGGGCATACGGCATATTATATTTTATCAGCCCCCTACATACTCGCATTTCTTCTCGGAAATGTGTAATTTAATTCAGGTAAATAAGATTATGTATTTTTTTTATTTGTCATTTTAATTTGTTACTGTAATACTATCTCGATGGCCAGATGTTTACGCTGCAGGAGAAAAATACGGTCTGAAGCTTCAAACTTTTTATGGATTAAATACAGGGCCTATGTAAATTGAATCTCTTACAAATAAATAGTCTGATTCTGAACTTCACAGTCGTTTACGAGATGCTATAACGAGAAAATGTGTGGGACAACTGATGTTATATATCAGAGTTGGTCTCATAGTAAAAATTGATCGTATTTTAATATAATTGATGACTATTTTCAACCCCTTAATAATTACCCGTATATTAAAAATCTGCCAGTAAGATGTTACGGGTAAAACCCGTTTTTAGTTACAACGCGTTTTCTCTAGTTAAAACTAGTTTTTACTAACTGCCTCTATTACAACTAGTATTAACTGCTGTTCAAAAATGAATATCAGTGAAAACTAGTTCTAAATAGACAAAACGCGTTTTGTTGAAATGATTTAGTTAAAACTGTCCATTTTCATTTTGGTCCGAGTCTAAAATAGCCAAAGAAAAGCTTTTTGTTAAAGGAGCCTTTTACATTCGGAGAAACTAAAGCTTCAGAGTCATCTTTATTTACTTCTAATGGAATTGGTGACTGTTCACTCGTACTAGAAGAACTTTCTGTTTCTTTTCGCCTGTCTGCGGTTATAATTTGAGGCAGGCTACTGCAACTATAATGGGCTCAGTTTCCGTTTGCTCAATTTCCATATTATCTGTAGGTAGTACCTATTTATTTCAATAGGGTATTTTCCTCTATACGACAAAAAATCTATAAATATGTTACTGAGACAGTTTAGGCAGCAAAGCAGTTTAAGCAGTCGGAAAATGATAGTTTTAGTTCATAAAGTAACAAAATATTTTTTTAAATTCAATTCAAAGTTTTCAGTATTTTTAATCTGTTATAAAACACCACGAAATAGTAGCGGCCATGATATTACGCCGTATGGCTGTGTAAACAAAAAATTGTCTACTGTCAGTCAACCGATTGGCGTATATAGGCTTTGTACTTTTATTATTTTCGTAACCAACGTAATTTTTTAATTATTACACCTATTACAAAATATGCTTTTAATTATTTTTAAATTATATACTATTTTCATATTTATTATGAGCGCATTTGATACAAAACGAACTGACGTCTTTTCCGCTGAGCAATATGGCGGCCAGTAAGAGGCGTTTTCGTCAAATTACGAGCGAAATTTGAAAATTTATAATTTAGATGCATTTTTATGGCACTTATCGATTGAATAAAAATTTTGTGTTTTGTTTTGATGGCATATTAGCACTACAGAATTTTATTGAGACACTTTTCAAAAATGGGTGTTATACTCTATTATAAGCATTTTTGAGATCGTCTTTATCTCGTTTATTCTTAATAACATCAACGGGCATTTTTTTTTTTGGTGTGTGTGCGGTTGTGGTATCACTGCGATCAGAGCTGATCTATTGTGATCGCCACTTGTGTTGGTTAGAAATCGCCACCAAACCCTGCAGCTGTGATGAACTGCAGGATCTGCTTTGGGGCGATCTCCATTAATTCAACCGGGCTTAACAGGTATTTGCTCAGATGATTGTTGCGCTTGTGCATTAGTGCTCCGCATTCCCCCAGAAGGTGAAGTGGCGTTTCATCAGCCTCATTACAGCGTCTGCAGGTTTGCGTATCGCTTAACCCCAGGTGGAACATGTGCTTGTTTAAGCAGCAATGTCCTGTAGTGGCTCTAGCTACAATGCGCAGGTTGTTCCTACTGAGTGCTAGGACTTGGTTACTAAGCCTTCTGTCATAGGCTTTGATAAGTGCTTTCGAGTGTAACATGCCTGGAGACTCCTTCCATAACTTTATGGAAGTTTCGAGGCATGCTTTAGTCATTGTGCACTGAGCTAGGCTTTTCGGTATGCCACAGAAGGGCTCTGGACCCTGCTGCGTGATATGCGCCCCCGCCCTTGCAAGCTCATCGGCACGTTCGTTACCAGTGATGCCTGCATGCCCAGGCACCCATCTTAATACTACTCTATTCTTATTGCCTAGAGAGTTCAGTTTTGCCATGCGTTCCTCTACTGGTTTCGATGAGACTATATTCGAGTCCAGCGCTAGTAGAGCGGCTTGGCTATCTGAATTAATATAATATATGGTTAGGTTGGTTGGTTGGTAGTAGATTTATTTCCGCACATTCTAGGATGGCGTACACCTCTGCTTGGAAAATGGAAGCGTACTGCCCTAGGTTTACACTTTTGTTAAACCTCGGCCGCACTCCATTTATCCCACAACCTACTTTAGATCCTATTTTGGAACCGTCCGTGTACCAGATCATGCAGCCTGCCTCCTGAGATGGGTGGCTTTTGGTCCAGTCCAGCAGTCAAGGGGCATAGTCGAAGTCATAAGCCCGACTCGCGGCTCTATACCAACATCACAACAAACATCTATGGTGACTGTTTAATACTAGCATGAAGTGCCCGATTTTTCATAAATTGTACCTACAAACCGAAGAGTATTTGACCACTTTGTAGTATTGTTGTCTTGCATCCATGAAACCAATATTTTTGGTCTTGATTAGACCTTTCAACAGACTCTTCTTCGTCTTTGGCTGTGTCTTGGTTTTCCGTGGACCAATTTACACTCAGGCCAAAATTAAGATGGACAGTTTTAACTGAATCATTTCGACAAAACTGGTTTTATCTAGTTAGAATTAGTTTTCACTAATATTCACAGTGAATTCTAGTTGTAACAGAGGCAGTTAGTAAAAATAGTTTTAACTATAGAAAACGCGTTTTAACTGTAACATAAACTAATAAGAATAGATTAGACGCCGATAACAGTCACGTACTTACCTAATATGAAGTTTCGCCTAACCTAATTAAGTGTATCTGTATACAGGAGGTGAACCAGAATAAGTTCGGCGGCAGCGAGTGCAACATGACTGTGACGGTGCTGTTCTGTCAGTACGACCTCAGTCGCGTGGCTGCACTGCTCGGCTGCGGTCGCGTCGCGCGCATTGTGCGCTCCGACAACCACGTACATATGTATGTCACCGGGGAAAAATAATAACACATAATATTATTAGAAATAATAAATTGTATATATCATACTATTTCTATATTTTATTTAGTTTAGAAGCTTTATTTAGTCCGCTTTAGGCCTAATGCAGACGACAGACTATCCATGACGCAGTTTTTACCCCCGACGGAAACAAATGGGTGTTATAAGTTTAACGTGTGTTTCTGTGTCTGTCTGTAGCATCGTAACTCTCGAACGGATGGGCCGATTTAGACATGGCTTTTTTAATAGAAAGCTTACTTTGGTGAGAAGTTTCTAATGTACGATGAAAATCGGATTAACCAATCCGAAGATATCAGCATTGTTTTATTCAATTTAATTCAATTCGTCTGTATTGTCTTTTTTTTTCTATTACGATTAAAGAAATTTCTGGCATTATAAAGTCATTCTAGAAAAAATATTGAACTTATTACTTCAATTAAAAGCATATACATACTTCGTGCGTCACGTCATCATCACCCGCCGAGCCTTTTCGCAACTATATTGGGGTCGGCTTCCAGTCTAACCGGATGCAGCTGACTACCAGTGTTTTACATGGAACGACTGCCTATCGGACCTCCACAACCCAGTTACTGGGTAACACGATACCCCTTGGTCGTATTTAACAAAATTGAAATAATAATAAAATAAAATATATAATTATGAACCCTCGACACAAAAAAAAAAACACTAAAAAGTAAAAAAAAGTGTTATTGAGAGTTTTTTTTGTGTTGGGGGTTTTTTAGTCAGTAAAAATAGAATGTGTAAAATTATATGCATGCACACAACGCGTAAAAAGTCCAACACAGTCGCGCCGAAACGCACCGCACAAATAATGCGCAAAAGATAATAGAACGTTTGTTTTAACATGCTCTAATGCACGATGTACACTAGCCGTTGTCGGTAGTACATTTATATATTTTTATTTCCTATGTCTATATCAAAAGAAACTGCCGATTGTAATTGCAGAACATTAAATATAATAATAATAATAAATGAGAATAATAATAATAAACTTTCAGTAGCGCCATCAGAATGGAATTTGGTGTGGACAAATGTGCGGTCAAGCGAGGGGTGGAATCGGAGGGAGTCCAGCTCTCGGATTCCATAAACCTTAGATCCCTCTCTTCAATTGAGACCTATAAATATTTGGGTATGGCGGAAGCGTTGGGCATCAATGCTGCTGACATGAAACAATCGTTGAAGGAGCGCTTCTTTGGCCGCCTGAGGAAAGTATTCAATAGTGTTTTGTCAGGCGGAAATAAGGTGCGTGCCTTCAACCTGATCCTGATGTAACTCTTTCGGCATACTCAAATGGACTCAAACGGAACTCGGTGCCCTGGATAGGAAAGTCCGTACATTGTTAACAGCATATCGGATGCATCACCCACGGTCATCGGTGATGAGACTGGATATCCCGCGGAAGTGTGGAAGTCGTGGTTTCTTAAATGCTAAGACCCTGCACAACCGAGAAATATGCAGTCTCAGGGAATGTTTCCTAGAAGCCGACGTGGGGATGCACCGAGATGTAGTTGCAGTGGACAAGGGCCTCACTCCGCTCTCCTTGGGCTAAAGAGAACTGGTGCAAGCCTGTAGTGCTTGAGACTAACGATCGCGAGGAGGTTTGGAAGAGTAAGGAGCTTCACGGACGCTTTTTCCGGGCCTTACACGGGCCCGATGTGGATTTCTTAGCGTCCGTATCCTGGCTACGATTTGGTGATCTATTTGGAGAAACCGAAGGTTTTGTCTGTGCAATTATGGACGAAGTTATTTTGACGAATAACTACCGGAGATTTATTGTGAAGGATGGCACGGTTGACATTTGTCGGGCATGTCACCGACCGGGAGAATCAATCCGTCATATTATCTCTGGAAGTTCTCGTCTTGCTAACGAAGAGTACTTGCATAGGCACAACCTTATGGCCAGGATTATCCATCAGCAACTTGCTCTGAAATACAACCTCGTGGAATCTGAAGTACCATACTAAAGGTATGTGCCCGATCCAGTTCTTGAAAATGGCAATGTCACATTGTACTGGGATCGATCCATCATCACTGACAGGACTATTGTAGGCAATAAGCCTGATGTAGTGGTGGTGGACCGATTGGACAGGCGCGCAATGATTATTGACATAGCAGTTCCGCACGACGTGAACCTCGTGAAGGTTGAGAAAGACAAGCAGATAAAGTATCTTGACTTGGCCCGCGAGGTTGTCGACATGTGGGTTGTGGACTCAGCGATCATTGTGCCGATAGTTGTCACAGCCAATGGCTTAATTGCCAAGAGCCTCGACCAACATCTAAGGAGGTTCTCGTTAGGCGGCTGGATCAAGGGCTTGATTCAGAAGGCAGTACTTCTGGACACGGCCCGCATTGTCAGGAGGTTCCTCTCTCTGGAGCCCTGACCGCCGGTAGCTTGGACCCTGTTCCCGATACCGGTGGGCTACTATTTTTATATTTTTAAATGTTTTTTTTTATTAATATAAAAATATGTAAATTATGTGTATTTAAGATGAATAAATGAGAATAATAATAATATGTGGGGACATTTTCACACACGGCCATCTGACCCCAAACTAGGGAGACCCTGTACTGTGGGTGTCAGACTGCTGTTATACATACGAAACATTTAAATATTTGACAACTCCTTTGATATACGTTTCTGAAAGTCATATCATATTACACCAACTCAACGTCGACTCCACTCCAACTCGACTCACAGTATGTCATTGAAATGTAAGCTTTATTTCGTGTTATTTATGAGTGATTTTTTGAACACATAAGTTGTAAGTCCACGCGTTGTTCGCCTATTGACTGTCGCCAAAATTCAATCTATGTTATAAGAAATAAAGCTTACATTCAATGCCATACTGTGAGTTGAGTGCGAGTGGAGTCGACTTTGACTCAGTGATGTGATTAAACGTTAAAAAATATTAATGGTTAAAAGTTAGATGTTAAATAAAAATAACATGTTAAATTAAAAGTTAAAAATATAACTGTTAAGAAGTTCATTATTTTTAACACGACCCGTGTCTTGTTATTTTTTATGAAATCTTAAATGTTTAAACATGTTCCGTTGGTTATTGGTGGTACGAGTTCCAAATTACGGCATTAATACGTCTTGAAGTCATAATAATAACACAGGTCTCTCACTATCACAGACACTCATGAACACAATCGACGAATAACGGAATAAAATTTGCAGGAAATAAATTGACATTTGACCACGCATTTGACGATCAAATATTAAAAGTTGTTTTAAGTTTTCAACCAAAAACTAATACTATTACCATACCATAAGACTTACAATTCTATGAATAACTTTTAACGTGTGTTAAAAGTTACTTTTTACGCCAGGCAACTTTCAATTACAATTCAAACAATCAAGACTTTATAATGACCATAATCGCTTACATTAGGAACCACGCCATCTTGTATTAAAAGTTATATTGACAACATACGTTAAGAGTTATTTTAAATTTTCAACCAAAAATGAATACTTTTTCCATAGCATAAGAGTTACAATTCTTTGAATGACTTTAAACGTGTGTTAAAAGTTATTTTTTTTGCCAGGCAATTTTCAATTGCAATTCAAACAATCTTGGCTTTACAATGATCATAATCGCTTGCATTAAGAACAACGCCATCTGCAAACACTTGTAATATAAACTTACACGTGAGCCACTAGAGGGTGTTAAAATAAACAATAATATTGCTTGCCCCATTCGAAGATTTTGTTCGTTGTTATAACTTTTAATGGAAATCTTAGTTATTATTAATGAAGTTAAATGTTAAAAAAAAATATTCTGTTAAATTAAGCGTTGTAACTTTTAATGATCATCTCTACTGGACTTGGTGTAATGTGTGTGTGTGTGTACCTTTATGGTATTCCTAAACGATCCCGGCAATTCGTGTGTGCAGTACATTGCCTGCAATGTTTTCAAAAGTTGCTGAAATACCTGCAATATTTTCAGTGTAGCTCGGCCACACCGGCAAATGTTGCTCGCTCCATATCTCCATAATCCATTCTTAATATTATAAATGCGAAAGTAACTCTGTCTGTTACGCTTTCACTATGAAACGGCTGAACCGATTTAGATGAAATTTTGTATGGAGATAGCTTGAACCCTCGGGAAGGGCATAGGCTACTTTGTAATCCGCGACTTTGTCTGCATCCACGATAACCTACTTCATTTCGGTGACACTACTACTTCAGTCACAGTCACAAAAAGAATAAGCCTCTGCTGTAACTCACTGCAAAGGCTTCTTTTTATAGTCTCGACAGCGTGGGTGCAATAATATATAAGTATACCTACCTACTTTCTTACCGATAGGTATATTACTTACTTTATTGTAGGTACTTACCTACACGTTCAACTTTCAGCTCAGCTCGCTGATTGGCCACTACCCTTATTGTAATAAGCGAAGAACATAAAAGGGACGTCACGCTTATTCTTTAAAATAATAAGACCCTCAAAATATTGTGGTATAACCTAAATGTGTGACGAATAAAACTATTCGTCACCTAAAAATCCCCTACCGTACCGTGCCGCCAAGGTGAGCGCCGGGCCTTACAGTTTCGTTACAGCTACGGTAGATTAGAGCAGAGATCTATTTTGATTTCCTAAGTCTATGCGTACCTCAATGAAACTGCAACGAATCATATTTATCGTGTCTTTGTTTGTTGCAAGTTCCCAGTCGTTTAACGACTTTTGACTTCGGAATCACGCGACTCTAAATGAATAGTGTAAAAGAGAATCGTGTAAACTCTTTTGGATTCATGGATTGTATTATGTTACATGAAATACTTACAAAAAACTTAGATTATGAAACAAAAGACCGACCGGAGATAGACCGCGCGGAACACTGAGAGTGAAGCCACCACAGCCACACGTGTCTGTACTGTACAGCACGAAGCGCGATTGTAGGTATTCGCTTTTGTATTTACTTTGGTGGCTTCACTCTGAGTGTTCTGCCTTTTGTTTCATAATCTGAGACTAAAAAGTTTTTTTTTTACGATTTCGTACGTCCGAATGAAAAACGAAACCCACATAGAGTCACCCAATAGAATCACTCCATGCGTTGTCAGTCCGTCTGTGACCACGGACGCATTTTGAACATGGGCACAGAATACTTAATAGTACTTGACATGGGGTCATTTCTCGAGATCATAAGAAAATTGCAAACCTTACAAATGAAATGGCTTATTTTAAGGGCCTCAAATATATATTTTTTATAATTTTAAATACATATAAAATGTGCACTGTCTCTGGGAAGATGGGTTCACGGGCCGATCTGTATCCGGGATTTATGAAAATAGTTTACTG
This sequence comes from Charanyca ferruginea, assembly GCA_947361185.1. NCBI lineage: Eukaryota > Metazoa > Arthropoda > Insecta > Lepidoptera > Noctuidae > Charanyca > Charanyca ferruginea. Next base: position 14,456,376 of record OX376076.1, read on the forward strand.
AAAATTGACCATCCGAAATCATCTCCGAAACTATTGAGTCTACATTTTTTGAATACAGGAAAATGTTTACTTATGGATTACAGGAAAACCTACAAGAAGTCTATGGTGTGAACATTATTATTAAGCAGTAAATCTTTCAATATTGTGCGTAAAAATTTACTTTTGCTGCACTTTACACTTATAAATCTTGTTGTAGTTATTAGAGTATATTCACCTATGGTTGTAGTGTTAAATATAGTACGGTGGAACGTCACGTGGAACATCCTTCGTGGACGAGTCCGACTCGCACCTGGCCGGTTTTTTTTATTAGGGTGGTACTTCTTTTTTATTTGTATATTGTATTGTAATGTAAGGGATCTAAATTGAGAATAGGTAAATGAGTATTTACAAATACTTAAAATCTTCATACGAAGTACATACTTAGATATAATATACATTGTATACAAGCTTAGTTTTTATTTATCTACCATGAACCTGGAAGGGGGCATTGTATACTTTTGAGAACTTACGATGGCTTAGCTCCCTATTCAAGTTTATGGTAAGCAAATACTTACTGATCGCCTCTTCAAGGGTATGCTATGGCTGTTATTTATTTGCAACGGTGCTTTATATTTCCATAAGCTACATTTAGCTAGGTTTAGTTATATTTTAAATAAAAACAAAATTATTATGGAAGGAACCATTGCTGTAGGAGTCCGCACTAGGTCGAGTCTGCCTCCGTAGAGTCCATGGGTGGTATTACGACATATGTAATGTAGAAGTACATTACTACATACATTTCTAGTATAAGCTGTCCTCGCATTGTACGGAAATCCTATACAATGCGAGATCAGCATTATCTGGAAATGTATAGCTTGATGTATAGCCGTGTGTAGGTACTATGTGTACCTAAGTGTGTGTAAGCGGGTATGCTTAGTAAAAAGACATAATATTTTTATTAAAGATATTTTAATATAAGTACGAGAACAGTACATACATGCATTGGTATATCGTCTCAAAGAAAAAGACTCCTCACTTAAATCGAGAATTTTAAACAAAAATAAGTCTATGATTTTACGTCCTAACTGTACCTAACTCTAATTACGAAAAAATATTGTAGGCATTTCTCATACACAGCTAAATTACATAATACAAATCTCACTAAGCCAATGACCATCAAACAATACTTGATTAAGTTTTACTTATAAATAAATACCTAAGTAAATTCTATCTAATAATGATACTAGCTCCCAGAGCCACAAGACCTAAGTATGTGTTTTAGGTATGGCTGAAATTTTGAGAATAGAGAAATATGTAGGAACACATAGGTGGGTTTTGGCTTCTTTACTGAGCCCCCTGTCAGGTACCAGGGCGCCCAAAAAAACTAACATACGTCATACTAACAAAGCATGCGTGGTTTTTAAATACTTTCATAGTTTTTCAGGACATTGTTAAAAGTAGCGTTGACTTTTTTATGGGACGTAATATTATGCCCGCCACTCTATTCCCGAACCACTTCCTGAATCAATAGTGGCGAGTGGTTTGCACTTCCGTCCAAATCAAGCTGGAAACAGAACAGAAATAGGTCAATAGGCACAACTGGGGGAAGCCCAGTTGCCAAGCAGCACGGATCACAATTAACATTATTTAAGTAATAGGCCTTAAAATGTGAGCTTTTTTTTTTGATTCCAATAATAGCTATGGCACGAAAATTATTTCTAGTTTCTACAAGGTCCGCATAATAAACATCTCCAGATTACTTATCTAATATTGCGGTCTTCCTGGTAAAGAATACACTTCCATACCTAAGATATCATGTGCAGATTGTTCGTATTCACGGTCAGATGTAGAACATTGACACAAAAGTGAAACAACAAGCGTGACAGAAAATAATTTACTCTTAACGTTGCCATAACCTGTGAGAAATCGGGCATCACAGTGGTCCAACTCCATCCAAGTCCCGGAATGGAATTATTGAATTATTCATTCAAGTTATGGAATTATTCCACCTACGTTGCCATTCGGATAAAAGTCCGAAGTTCATCGTTTTAAATAAACTAGAGAATATAGCACGGTCACGTTGTGTTAAAAAGTTTGCGTCCATGGTCTCTCGAGTGGAATAGTCATTGCAGCACGTCGCTGCACCTCAAGATCAGCCGGAAGTACACCTGCGAGTACCGGAAGGGCTTCCTATAAGCTTTACATAACAATATCAAATCGTTAAGCACGTTGACTTTGAAGCAATTTACATGTTGTGGTGGCCCTATCGGCCCAAACAGTTGCACCGTAGCACATATAACGTAGGTAAGTAGCCGTAGTACTTAGTTAGCAAGGCATAAAAGAAGTTATTTTTAGCGTTTTCACCTACTGATTTTATATTATCAATAAGGTATTCTCTGAGACCGACCAAGGTAGCATACTGATTGCCTAGCTAGCAAGCCAAAGATAAGTTGATTTTCTTATTCCTTTAGCACCTGGTAGATAAATAGGGCCCTATTTAGCTACCAGCTAGCAAATATAGGTACTGCTGTACTTAACAGCAGCCTCAAAATTTCAAGCAAAAACACGTGGGTCTGCTAAGTCTGGGATCTCAGTCTATAACTGTAATGGCTAGTGAACCAATGTACCTAGAGCCAGCCTACTAATTTAGTGCAAGACATACCAGTCGATATACGGGAAATACCTACATGCTAAGTATCTACCTAAGTTTGGTTGGTTAGGTGTATAGTATAATCAGATTTTCACAACAATCTCTGGAAAGAATGAAAATAAGTTATATATCTACGGGTTGTAGCATCTACTTAATCGAAGATGTATATGTTTGCATTAAGTTATTAAATAAGTAACACCTTAAAATACGATAAACATATTTACTTAACAAATATCGTTGACAAGGGCGTAACGGATTCTGTTAAAGGGAAGCAGGCGAAGAAAAACCAATATAAAGCCCGGTTTCCACCGCGACCGGAGCGGACCCATTAAGGACTCCGTTTAACTCGCAAGAGTAAACATGCATACATGCGTTTCCACCAACAAAGAGTCGAGCGGAAATGACTCAGCGGGCAAATCAATCTCGGGCAAGGCAATCATTTCTCTTTTGAGGTAGGAATCAGACGACTAAACTCTTCCTTGGTGGAAACGCAAACCTATTTCATGAAAACGAAGTGAGCTCCGCTTAGCCATTTTCGGTTCATTACTCTTTCGCGGTGGAAACCGGGCTTAAGGGTCTATTCAGACATACCACAACCACACCACAACAACCACAACAAAATCACGAAGTCGGGCACAATTTTTATACATTGAATATGCACCCTAATTCACCCTGATCAATTTGTTGGTACTACACAGTGGCGGTCCTAACAAAATTTAGACGCCCACTGCTGGGAATAGGTCTCCCTCAACGGGGGGTTCAGCCGTAATCGCCATGCTTGGTTGGCGATCGCAGTAGCTGTTATAGTACTTCAAGGACGCTGCAGACGCTGCTGCCCATTATCAGTGGCGGCTCGTAGTACCTCGCAAATTGTTTTATTTAAGTCGAAATAATTTAACTTCTTAGCAATAGAAACAATGAACAAATCTTTCTTGACACAGTAGATTAGTAGAACGCAAGTAAGCTTTTATAAGTTTTAATTTACTGAAACTTCATTCTGCTTTAGCGACAACAATCACACACAGTCAGCAAGATCCGAAACGCTGTCCATAGGTACATAAGGGTACAATCGGGAAAAAATCCTGCCGGTCTTTTTGTTTAATAAGTCGAAAAGCTTTAAATGGCTCTGATGATTGATAGTATTCTTTCAATAATGGCTTCAGACTCTCAGATGTCACATTTTTCCCATCAGTTACCTAGCACTTGCCAGTGATATACGCGCCTAATCGATCGTGGGTCACAAACGAGTCGGCGCTTTTTCTGTTGATTTCGTCGCCCATATATGAGGCGCCTGGTGCGACCGCACCGCTCGCCCTAGGGCCGCCACTGTACGACAACGCAACTACAAAAAGTCATAGCGTCACTATTCACATACTTATAACCACTGCTCGACCACCTTTTGACACCGCGATGTAGTGTGGTTGTGGTACGTGTACACAAGCCTAATGGCAGCCATACACGATCTAGTTGCAGCGCGCTTGAAGTGGCGTCCGACCACCTCCATGGATACACCATCAAGCTTACCGGACGCCCGCCCCACTTCAGGCGCGCTGCAAAGTTGACGACGGTAAACTGGATCGTGTATGGCTGCCATAAACGGCACACGTCAACCTACGTCACGAATCGTTTACTTTAGTGCATGGTTAGGGAGTCATGTTACCCTAACGTCCCTACGTTAAGGTAACATGACTTTTTGAGACGTTCCACTGGTTTTTGGAATGTTTTTAGGGTTCCCTATATCTCAAAAGTTAATGGTTTATATGTGATTCCTTTACCTACTATATTCCATTTTATTGTATATTTTTTTATAAGCTAGGTGATAACAACTAGCATTGGAGTAATATACAATAACTTTCCACCAGCGAGACACTAGTCACTGCACTAAATCGTAAAGGGTTAGGTACAAATCGATGTTACTTAACTAGTATTTATAACATGGGGTTTGTTTATTAATATACCTACTTATAGAATTACTGACTAGTGCTAGCTGGAGTGACTATAGTAATTAGTTTAGGCTAGTTTAGCTACCGCATACCTAGATATTACATACAAACTGTGTATTTATCTTAATTTTATTTTTAGACACGTTGTTTAGTTTACGAAGTGAGCGACCGTCATGTCATGTCGCTGGTGCTGAACTCTGAGGACCCGTTGAGTAGTTCCGGCGTAGTGTCAGACAGGGTTGTCACGTTGGCGTCCGCACTTGGATCAGTGACGCTGTCTTCAGTATAACTACCGGTAATGTTTTCCGGCGCTAAATGTGTGGTGTCGCCATTCACTGTGGTATCGCCTCCTCCTAGGGAAATAATTTTTCCATTAGTATCTTGCGCCATTTGTACTACATAGGAGGACTTTACCAATAGCGCGCTACCTACTAAATAATCTAGTTATTTAAGTTTAAGACCGATGATATTTTTTTAGATAGAATAAGGCCACTAATATCTATGCTTACTTGGGTTAGTCAGTTTCTCAACAAATAACTTAATTTAAAAAATACTTAGAACGATTTGCAAATCTTACATTGACCTACAATACGGTCAACGTAACTTGGCGCGTCTGAAGTTAGCTGTTTGGCTGCGCAATGGAACTTTTAGGAACGAAATTGTCTACTGCGCAGCTAATCGGCTAACTTCAGACGCGCCAAGTTATGTTGACCGTACTGTACGAGATGTTGAATCACGTATCATTTTGAAATCAAGATATTTGATGGGAAATCAGCTGTGAGTGTTGTGACCTTGTATCTATCTAGATATATTAATGCACATTGCTAAGGGACTATTTTTTTAAATATACAACTGAAATTTTAATTCTTGGAGGTTTAGAACCATGTAGGACTATCCTGAATCCATGGTAACAGGGGGTGTGTTGATGACTTTTACAGTCTGTATATTTTCTATTCTAATCTTTGAGGATCTTTCTTTCTTCTTTATACACGTAGGTAGTTAGGTATATCATAGGTATATTGGTATTTCTGTTACGTTGCCGAAGTATACTCAAATATTTGGTAGAAGGCACATGAGGACGACCATCAGGTTTATTTTGTTGACCTGTCAACCAGCCAAGCCAGATCTAGCCAAGTAAGCACGCAGGAGATATTAAAAAGCACAAGTTTGTCCGCCAACACAGGTGCACTCCCTCTTCCCTCGGTCTAATGCATAGTCCGATGGGACGGCAATTCGACTTGACCGGGGAGAGATCAGGCACAGGACCAAGCTTAACGTGCTTTCCGAACTGACACCTATTTAAAAAAAAACAAGATGGCGGTTACTTCATTCCCATGGCTTTTCCCATGGTTTTAAAACGTTATGTTATTACAAACTAGCTTTTGCCCGCGACTTGTCGGTTATAGTGGATGCAGACGAAGTCGCAGAAAAAAATAGTCTATGTCCTTCCCCGGGGTTAAATGATAGATTCATGCCAAATTTCATCAAAATCGGTTCAGCCGTTTCATCGTGAAAGCGTAACAGACAGAGTTACTTTCGCATTTATAATATTATAGTATGAATTAGGCTGATGGATGAGATCAAATAAATCAAATGGTTAATTTAAAATTACCATAAATTGCACTTATTAATTAATAAATCAACAACAACAATAAATTAAACAAACTCTACTGCTCTATTTAAAAAGTAAAGAGTAGGGTACTTAACTTTTTAATAATTATTGGGACCCTACCAGTTCCCAAATGTACAACAGTCTTTGATTAAATAAAGAATAATTAATACCTAAAGAAGGCATTAAGTCCGTATTTGTACGTTTGTATCTACTAATAATAAATAAATAAAATAATTAGTAAAATTAAATCAACAAAATGACTAGTACATATTTAGAAAACTATAAGAACTTGTTTAACAAAATAAGCATGCTTTTTTTAACGCCACTTCATCCGTGTGAATATGTCGGTTATCGCGGATGTAGATGAAGTGGCATATTAAAAAGTAGCCTATGTCCTTCTCCAGGGATCGAGCTATCTTCATACCGAACTTCATTAAAATCGGTGCAGTCGTTACGTTGTGAAAACAGACAGATACTTTCGCATTTATAATATTAGCAACAAAACAATCATCACAATCTTTCGACTAAACAAATGATAATTAACTTCCAGTACTAAGTATTTTGGTTTTATTTGCCAACTAAAACTGAACCAATAACCCGCAAAATAATCAACAAAGAATTCAAATTTTAATTCAACGCGTTTTCCTTATAAAATAGTCTTTCAGAAACACAAGAGATATTTCAGATATTTTCAAGACCTATGTTAGATAGTTAATAATTAGTTAATACCTATTAGCTTACTAAAGTGGCCTAGTACCTATACAATGACAATTAACACTCACGGCTCGTACGTCCCGAGTGTTTTTTAGTTAACTCGCGCTGGGAATACATTTCTCGAGTTCTCGCGTTGAGTCTTTTTTATCCCGTCTCGACTAAAAGACAAATTTCTCGAGAATTACCGCCTCGACAATTCCCGAGTAGAAATCCTATGCTAAACATATGGACGAGATAAAAAACAAACACGGAGGCTACGAAAATTTGCAAATAGTCGTCATGAGTGTCATTTCCATGGTTTTCGAGAAACATATTATTGTGCTCCAACTCTCAGAGTATAAACAGAATTTGTTCCTGACTCAAGCCTTGTCGTGCACTGGAGACTCAGTACACTATTGAGGATTTTTGGACATAATAGCAATATTTTTGCAACATAAGTGTTGATTTGTATAATGTGCATTTTTTTACATAGTTTAAAACATAGGACAGACGACGGGACGGGACTTTGCGTAGGGTACCAAGTTTAAAAGAATAGCCTGTACATTACATAGATAGAGGAAAGGAAGGTTTATAGTTTTATACGCCTAAAATTAATCCACAACTTCATCTGCATATGCGCGACGAAATTCACCACCGACCGACATTCATGCGGACGTTATCGCGGGCAAAAGCTAGTTATAAATAAAGACTATATTTTTTTATTATGTAATTACAAATGTAAAGTTTTCAGACTTTTTCCTGAACTTGTAGTATAAGACGATATTACTAGCCAAATTTCATACATAGTTCTAGGTCAACGGGAAGTACCACATACATTTTGATTCCCTTGAGAGTGTCGAAATATACGTTTTTTGCGGCATAAACGGCCGTATCTTTTTTTCACGTTACGTCGAAGGTTGATTTTTTTACAGCTTCAAGGGACCGTAGACTTGAGTATACGGTTATAATTTCAACTATATAATTTCAACGTCTGCGGACAGACGGACAACGCGAGACAGACGGACAACAAAGTGATCCTATAAGGGTTCCGTTTTTCCTTTTCAGGTACGGAACACTAAAAACGACGTGAAACGCGTCGTGTCACAAGAACAGTCGAGATTCCGAATAAACAGTTGATGGTAATGTCATCAATAACCTAAGAAACATTTCCAAAATCCTCGGTCAGGCCAGGTTTTTGAATAATCCTTTTCGTGCCTATATACCTACATTGTGGCGACATCAACACCCGTCTGGTCGGAAGTTCCTCCCTTTTCAATGGAGGATGAGGAACTTTCCAACTCGTTCCTCATACCTTTAAACGGGTTCCCCTAAACTGGTGACCCGGACGTGATTTGAAAAGGCAATCATTTGATCTAACATGTTTACTTTAAGTACACTCTTAAAAGCATGAAATAAAGGCTAACATCGCTAATGTAAAGTGCTGCCCACCGTACCTAGATATCTTCAATAAAATTTCGTCTCATCACTGCCTCCATCTACCATCCAGCAGAAGTCATGAGCCTACAGATATCAAACAACAGAAATCAAACTGATTGCTAATTCAAACTATACTTTATATATTTAAATACAATTATTCTTTAGTGTACTTAATAGATTACTCTGGCTCACACACTATTCATTGTATTATTAGGCGCGTATTCGATTTAGCGCAACTCAAAATCTAAACGATTGCTAGATTCTGTATATTAAGCATAACCTTTATTTTCATAAAATAAATATATCAGTAATGTTTTTATTCAAATACTGGTGAAAAAAAATTGACAAAGTGAACCGTTTTTGTACTTTTTTCAACATTGGTAACATAATAGTAATATTTTCGTAATTTTGGCATTGTAGTTGACTTTAGGACTGTATATCCTGTCGGAAAAACGCATAAAACATAATATTTTGGTATACTGTAATGGTTGTATTCGTCCTGAAAGTTAACTCAGACGTCTATTTTCGTAAAACGCTACGAAAGGATTGTCTTCGCTTTTTAAAACCATAATTAAAAAATTATGGTTTTACTCTGTAGCTGTCTAAATCAAGACTTAATCTTTCTTAAAACTGTAATTGTCTTTAAATAATCTGCTCACATCATTACGATATTGCTCTGGACAAAACGCGAAAACATGAAATTTTCGTCACGAATCGAATACACGCTCTTAACTTGTAATACTTTGTACATACATACATTTTTATACAAGGTACATCGTATTCACGTAACATATTATAATTACTGTAAATGCAAATTGTAAACATAATTATTTTTAACCCCCGACGAAAAAGAGGGGTGTTATAAGTTTGACGTGTCTGTGTGTCTGTGTGTCTGTCTGTGGCACTGTAGCTCTTTAACGGGTGAACCGATTTGAATGCGGTTTTTTTTTATTTGAAAGTAGATTCTCTAGCGATGCTTCTTAGACATGTTTCATCAAAATCGGTTCAGCAGTTTTAAAGTTATCAGCTCTTTTGTTTGCTGCGGTAGGGATCTTAGACGCATACCGGATGTTTACTTTGCTTTCAAACATATTATTATAGGTGACCACACTGACCACACAAAACCAAACTAAATTACATTTAAAAAATTTAAAATAAAAATTAAATTAAAAATTAAAAAAAACCCCCAACGCAAAACATAAAAGCGATTATGTAAAAAGTAAAAAATAATACTTTTGTTGAGCCATCAAATGTTTGTTCGTTGAAATGGCGCTATAATGTCGCGGCGGGGTACCGCTAACTTTAAAGCAATAACTAAATATCTAAAATAGCGAACTGATGGTAACTAGATTTGCAACAAGATTAACAACTAGATTAGCAACAAAAATTTGATAATATCGAAGCAAATTGGTAGGAAATGCTGGTAAATTGAGGGACTGACTTACTTAAGCGGTACCCCGCCGCGACATTATAGCGCCATTTCAACGAACAAACATTTGATGGCTCAACAAAAGTATTATTTTTTACTTTTTACATAATCGCTTTTATGTTATGCGTTGGGGGTTTTTTTAAATTTTTAATTTTAAAAGAGTATGTATGAAGTTTCTTGCCCATTCTTCTCCATACGCAACTAGGTACCACATAGAATGGGCAACTAGATTCAAATTTTACAATATGGCGTTCAAAAGTGCCTTTAATAGTCTAATTGAAATAAATAATTATTTATTTATTTCCAAAATACTTAGTCTATATTACAGATGGTATTATTGCCATACAACGGAAACCTCTCAGGGTTTATCTGTGCTGGCGAGCCGTTCATTTGATTTTTACAAGTGATGGTTTAAATAATTTAGTGATTACACATGACAATTATACAGTAAACTTTTGTGTAAAGAAACGTTTAGATTTGTACTTATAACTTTTCGAACTTATTTTGTATAAACTTTGTAGGTCTTCTGGAAGTTTATCAAGAAAGTAAGGTACTAAATATTCTGCAACCCTCATCCCGCACATTGTTGGTTTTTGGTAGAACGTATTTTTTTTTACGTATTTGTTTTAATTTGTTTTTGACTTTGACTTTGATATCTAAGTAGCTTTTATCTACGACTTCCTCCGCATGAACATCGGAGATCCTGAGCTACCTGAGGACAAACTGCGACAAATTGAGTACAACCAGTGAAAAAGTTACAAACAGACAGACTTTCGTAATTGTAATATTAATAGCTGGCGCCCGCGATTTTGAGAAAAAATCTATAAATATGTTATTGAGACAGTTTAGGCATAAAGCAGTCGGAAAATGTAAGTTTTAGTTCATAAAATAAAAAAACCATTTTATAAATTCAATTCAAAGCTTTCAGTATTTTTAATCTGTTCTAAAACATCATGAAATAGAGGCGATCATGTTATTACGCAGTACGGCTGTGTAAACAAAAAATTGTCAACTGTCAGTCAACCGATAGGCGTAATATAGTCTTTGTACTTTTATTATTTTCGTAACCAACGTAATTTTTTCATTATTACACCTACTACAAAATATGTTTTTAATTATTTTTGAATGATATACAATTATCATATTTAATATGAGCTCATTTGATACAAAACGAACTGACGTCATTTACGCTGAGCAATATGCCGTCCAGTAAGAGGCGTTTACGTCAAATTACGCGCGAAATTTGAAAATTTAAAATTTAGATGCATTTTTATGGCACTTACCGATTGATAAAAATTTTGTGTTTTTTTTGGTGGCATATTAGCACTACAGAATTTCATTGAGGCACTTTTCAAAAATGGGTGTAATACCCTATTATTTTGAGTAGCTTATTTCGTTCTTCAAGGCTTCATCTATATCTTTATGTACCTTAAATTACCAATCATTACTTACTAACTTCTAAAAAAAAAAACCGGACAAGTGCGAGTCGGATTCGCCCACCGAGGGTTCCGTACATATTTGTAGGTACATATCCATACTTCTATACTAATCCATACATACTATCCATACTTTAATCTACTTAATATTATAAATGCGTTTTTTGCGACATAAACGGCCGTATCTTTTTTTCACGTTAACATAGAGGGTTGATTTTTTTACAGCATCAAGGGACCGTAGACTTGAGTATATGATTTCAACTCGATACCTTCACGTGTTCTCGAGATAAAGGGTCTTGACAGACAGACAGACAGACGGACAACAAAGTGGTTTCCGTTTTTCCTTTTGAGGTACGGAACCCTAAAAAGGAGGAGGTTTTATTTATGGGACAAACCCGCCAAACTATTCCCAAACCTTTGCGAATTCTTAAATGAGAGGAGGTTCCGTATTCTGTATGTTTAATTTTAGCTGGCCTATGATGATAACCGCCTTGAGCGATGATTGTTCATAAACGTTGAAACATATCGTATGAATTTTGAAATCCCTAACTTGAAAAATGATGCGTTCCCCATAATCCCCATACATACTTTCATCCTTATTTGAATTCCTTCAAGTTTCATGTTCGCGATGCGGATGCGGTATGAATTAGTGCTACCCGTGCGAACAACAATATTTATAAATATAATATTTGAAATATTGTTGTTGTTTTATGCTAAAAACAATTTAGCATTTGGTTTTCTCATAAAACATAATACTTAATATGATATAAATCTAACAGTGCTATCTCTGTAGGGATAGCACGAGCGTACTATGTTAAAATACCATTTTTGTTCGAAAACAGAAGCTCTAATAGCAACACAACAGCAGCATACATTTGAAGCTTTTTGGTTTAAAATTTTAAATGAATGCACAATTAAGTTTAATAAGTCCTCTAAATAAATATTATGATCGGAACGGGTATTTCCAATCAAAATAAATGTAAAACTAATTAATAAAAATAACGTTAATATTTACTATTGTTTATTCCGCATTCGTGCTAGAACCTCTGACAAAAGTGGGCTCTGTGTAGTAATTGTTGCTTGTAATTTCATTTATATTTGTCCTACTTACCTACATTAACACGAAAAAATATGATCAAACAAAGTCTTTGAACTATTTATAGAAAATGCTCAGTGTGTGCATTTCGTATGATTATATCTTACTTCGTGTTATATATTATATAATCCAAACAAGATGTTTATTTTATCAGAAGTCAGATAGAATATTGCAGATATAGCGTAACGCGGATGTTTTAGGATTGATGTTTGTAGCCAGTGTGGGTTGTGTCAATCTTGTAAACTTCTGGTTTCCAAGTATATCAATGTTTACAAGGCGGATATTTTTTTAAACAGCGTGCATGTTGGTGTTGGGATTCGAGCAGTCGAGGTTACTCAACAGAAAGCAAGATATCATCAAGCAAGAGTGATGGACGCATCTGTTAATATAATATTATGTTTATATTAGACTAATTTATTCACCACGTACAAATCATAAAAATCATAAAATTATTTACAATTCCAAGAAAAAGGCAGAGAGCTCAAAGGGCATCAAGAAACTCGTCCACATCGCTGTCAACGAGACACGTGCCCAACAGGCTGGCAGCATTGCCACCACGTTGTATGGCAATGCTGATTCTTTGACCCAAGAATAAACCAACCTTCGGGTCACGTGAAGAGTCGACCAGCCGATTAGCGATGTCACGAAAAACAATTTTCATCCCACCATCTCGGAAAGAGTATTTTTAATCTTCAATATCTGAGTGGAAAAGCCGTTTTTATTCTCTAGAGGATAAAGTAAATTTATCTTCAATATCTGAGTGGAAAAGCCGTTTTTATTCTCTAGAGGATAAAGTAAATTGAATTTAGAACATCGTGTGCACTAAGTTTGTGAATTAAAAAAAAACATTAAACCTATTTACTGCTACCTCTATGGTGCCGAATATATCATACAACTTTTTTTTAATTTGTTAAAAACTCAGACTTTGTAAACGTTTTTTTTTTTTTGCATTTAGTCATTTCCTCGCTGAGGTGGAATGAAAAGTTACGTGTTGCACTCGAGTGCAAAGATTTTTCACCTCGTGCTCTTTTGATTCCCTCGCTAACGCTCAGGATTCTAATTATGAATCACTCGCTGCGCTCGTGATTCAATTTTAGAATCCTTCGCTTGCTCGGTCATCAAAATTGAACACGCGGTTAAAAAGCAACTTTGCACTCTTGTATAACAAATAACTATTATGGGCACTCGGACCCCATGGCCCTAGAGTTTCCACCCCAAACGGCTCAAATATATAACTTCCAAGAAGGTTATTATATTTGCGCCGTTTGAGGTTTTCGGCACCTGCAGCAGCCGCCCCAGCACAACTCTTTGTGCTAGGAAGATGAGATGGCGCAAGGTGTCGACACATGTTGCGTCCCACACCAAAGGCCTACACAACTTCAAACGCATTATGGTCATCTGGTCTCTTCCTATGGTCGCGTCGTCGCCAAGCCATTGGGTTCTAAAATAGCAGGCAAGAGCACGACGTAGGATGTCATTGATGCTGGCGTGCCGTGCCATTCGGCCTGCGCTCCTATTGCAAGATAGGCCATGATGTCCGAGTGAGTCGACAGCTTCACCACACTGACAACGATGTGAAGCATGGAGCGCCCAGACGCAGGCATGTAGCGAGTCGGAAGGTAATTGACATTGTTTTAAACTAGTCTCATTAGATAAGGTCGAACATATAATTATTACCTATGTTTATAGTTTATTATATTACATTTCATCATACCTATGATATAATCTGTATAAGGGGCAATGACCCGCATTATGTGGGGTCATTGGGTAATTTTGCGGTTTGAGTACTAGGTACGGGTATATTCTACATTCGGAGTTCGGACACCACTATTCGATGCACGCTACGCAGTGCGCTATTCTGGGCAATTCGGCAGAAATCGTTTGTGATTTATACTTTATAAACATAAACATGATCAGTGAATAACCGAGTGCGAGTTATTGTGACTACCAACAGCTATATTTAGAGCGACTGCTGGAGGCGCTTGTACAAACACTCAAACATCGACGGTCCACGTTGAACTTATTGAGAATACAATTCTACAGGTACGGTACTCACATAAAATTGAATTATATTAGAGACCTACTTCTTAGGTACAATCATTGTGAGCTAGTTGTGTCCAACTGCAGGGACTGTAACGAACTCAGTAGCTCTATTTAAAATAGGTAAGTATTGGTATACAGCTGCATCCGGTTAGACTGGAAGCCAATCCCTACATAAGTAGTTAGGAAATGACTAAGCAGAAGATGATCATAATATGATCTTTTAGAAAAGTAAAGACAAACTGAGTAGTCTACAAATATTTTTTCTTTATTTTTATAAAATTTCACTCCTAACTCTACATACCCGTAGAGTTAGGGGTGAAATTTTATAAAAATAAAGAAAAATTATTTGTCATAACATGGGTTTACACACAAATTAAAGCATGCAAGATCTTAAAAAAGTTAGGTATAATGAAGTCCGTACGTGTTTTACCTGGCGAGGCGAACAATTTTTTTACAAAACAAGGCAATGATAGTTATTTTACATACGTCGTACATTAATCACTTAATTGTCGGTTAAATTCATTATACGAGTATACTAACTATATTATAATATTATTAAATTACATTATTAAATTTTATGGACATAACAATCTATGAGTAGGTATGTAGAAATTAAATAAAAGATAAAAAATATTTTAAAGAGTATCCGTCAAAGAAGTCATTTATATTATATTTATTTATCCTTTATTTCAGGCAACTAAGGCCTATAAACCACAATATATATATAAGTATAAAAACAATAACATTAACTAATACATAAGTATTTTAAATAATAGACTTAAAAAAGCTACTGCACACGAAGTGACGGCGTTATAGTAACACATGTCTGTTTATATTATATTTATTTATCCTTTATTTCAGGCAACTAAGGCCTATAAACCACAATATATATATAAGTATAAAAACAATAACATTAACTAATACATAAGTATTTTAAATAATAGACTTAAAAAAGCTACTGCACACGAAGTGACGGCGTTATAGTAACACATGTCTGTTAGTCAGTTTCTGATCTTATTTTTAAATCGATTTGTGGTTAAAACTTTAAACGCCTGTGGTATTTTATTGTATAGTCTAGGTGCCATACAAAAAAAGCTTTTCCCCATAACAGCAGTTTTCGCCGGCTGCAAGCAGAGTTAACTATTGTCACGTCTGTTACGCGGGAAGGTGTCCGATAGTCGTGGAAACAATTGGGGGTTCGATTTTACAAACAACACAACTTCAAAAATGTATAGAGATGGTAAAGTTAATAATTTGTATTTTTTTAATAATGGCCTGCAGCTTTCTGTTGAGTCTAATAGCCCGAATATATCTCTTTTGGGTCTTAAACGTAATTTCTTTGTCGGTAGAGTTACCCCAAAATATGATGCCATAGCGTAGCAGCGATGCTTACCAATCCATGATATGCCATTACCAAGGCATCTGGGTTAAGTTCATGTGATAGTGAACAAGACATACGCGGATGAGCTCAGCTTTACTAAGGAATTCAATATGTGCTTTCCAATTCAGTTTCGCAAAAATGTTGTGTCGTCACCTTTATTTAAGACTGTGTCATTGTACAGAGCTTTAATGACACTATCAACCTCTAGCCGTTGCCTGAAATGCTTTATTGTAGTCTTATCTAGAAGTTAATTTTGAGATTATTCCTATTTAGCCATGATATGAGTGATGTCAAAGATTCATTAATGTCATAGGTATTCATAAACGTCCTTATTATTACATGTTATCGTCATTATGCTATCATCTGCAAAGAGGGTCATGGGGTGGTCAATAGCCATAGGCATGTCATTAATGTATATATTACCGGCAATGGTTACCTATCATAAGGTCGAAAAATATTTAACCGAATTTCATTTTACCTATAACTTTTCAACTTTTCTCGTTTCGTATTTCTTTACTTCATCGAAGTCACGTCTGCCACTGTATCAGTTGACCTATTATCAATTTGATTTTTTTCGTTGCTCCGACGTTTCATTTGGTCGAAAAACTTTTTACCGAAGTTACACTTAGCCAAAATAACATTTGTTCGAACATTCGTTATACCCCTGTTTTAGTTACCATATTTCACCAAATGCCTAGAAGTAAATATGTCTGATATTGAGTGAATGATAACCGGTACTCCACCAGAAAAAACATACGTCGCGAAGAACAAAAATTCAAAAACTTTTGAAAATTAAGACTATGTGAGTGACATTAAATATTTGAAAGAGCTGTCGAAACTAATGTATTTATTACACTGGCGTTATAGAGAGCTAATTTCAGACAAGTTTCCTACTATGTATTTTGTTTCATTAATTAAGTATTTAAATGTAATGGCACTTAATAAAACAGTTGATTATAAACAAAAGTGGTTTTAAGTGGTCCCAGTAAGAAGCATGCAAACAAAGATCCTTGCTTCAAGCATGCAGCATGCAAGCAGGCATGCAGTGTGCAAGCAGACATGCAACATGCAAGCAGGCATGCAGCACGCAAGCAGGCATGCTGCATGCAAGCAGGCATGCAGCATGCAAACAAGCATGCAGCATGCAAGCAAGCATGCAGCGTGCAAACAAGCATGCAACATGCAGCAGGCATTGTTTTTGTCACGGCTCCGGCGCTGCGGGGTCTGGGCGGCCCCACGCGAGCTTGTTGTCGCAGATGGTTTTAACGCTCACCACCACAGCTTCGGCTTGCTGGCCGGCTCGGCCAGCCGAGCCGAGCGTAAACCACGTCTGCGACGATAAGCTCACCTGGGACCGCCGGAGCCCCGCAACGCCAGAGCCGTGACAGAAGTCAATCAAATCTACTTGACAGCCTCCTTCCCCGCTCTCGTCTTGTACACACATTACCGACTGCGCATTCGCCCGTATAAAATACCTAGGCAAAATAGAGATTTGGATCTGAAACAATCTCAATGGACATATTTACGCTGAAACGATTGTATCAGACGTTGTCATTCCTCTATGGACCCCATTTGGTGCTTTATTTTTGCCTATGCGTGACAATGCATGTCCACACAATGCCAGTGTCGCTCCAAACACGTTAGTCGCGCAGCTAATATCAACGTCCTACAATGGTCTGTTTAATCGATAGACTTGAATCCCATTAAGAACGCTTTGGATATAGGTATGCTTCAAAGCAGAGTTTGGATACCGTAAATTCACCAGAAAATCTTTTTCGCCTGTTTTCATGATGTGGGCGGCCGTTCTGCACCGTGATTTCAATAAACTCATATTGAGTTAGATTTGCGATTGTGAATGAAATACATACCCTTAAAAACTTTTATTTTAATCACATTGTAATGGCAGAACTAACTAATGTTGAAAATGCATGCATTTAAAGCAAACATCGCAAAGTCTTTTCGAGAGTAGAGGCTTTATGTCGGCCAATGACTAGGTATTTGGCCTATGGATAAACACTATAATAATAATAATAATAATAATCCATTTATTTTCAGGCTGCATAGGCCCATAGATAAATACCTTAACCTAAACATACATATTTTATAATTTGTAACTTTTGTTAGTAGAAAGGACTTAAGACTATTGTTAGTAGCACTTCACTTTGCACTAAACTGTCTTTGTGCTGTCCTGTGGCACTTGTCCGCGGAAGCGACGGAACACCACGTCCTGCGGCCAACAGTCTTCTTCCATGACGAGGGGCAGGAAACAATTCGGTAGGTACTCGGACCACAAACGCCTTGAAGTTAACATTGTGGCGCGACTCCAGTAACTGCACCCTCGGCGTGTACTTCGTCTTTCGGCGCACGTACTCCACGATGTCCTCCGCCTTAGTGGTGTAGTGCAGGCGGGAGATATACACCGGAGTGTTCGGCTTAGCTGCACGCAGACTTACATCGGGCCCCGTTGGTGCTTTGCCGCAGCGCTTCGCGTTCTTCCGTGATCGGCGTTTCCTCTTTTGCACCGTCACGAAACCATCCCCATTATCCGCCTTATTCGGTGCCTTTACGGGCACAGGCTTCATACTAGCAGCGCCAGGGGCGCTCGCAGAGACGCTAGCGAAACCCCTCTGCAGAGGTTCCACCGGGGCTGCAGACACTGGCAGCGGGACGGGGCTCGGGGCTCGGGCGGCGCTTCGTGGAGGAGCCGCGGAGACGGGCGCAGGGCTTCGGGGCGCGCAGGCAGGACGTTTTGCTAGCTCCGCGAACGACGGACGCGCAGGCGACGAAACTGCTGACGCGGTTTTCGACGACGGAATATCGAGGCCGGCTCCGCAACGCGTGTTATCGAATGACGCATCTACAGGTGACCTAGTTACCGCCACACTATTGCGCAACTCCATGACTTCCTTGCGCAAATCGGCGACGGAATTCTGGGATGCGTCTAACTTCGCTTGCACATCCGCGAGTCTGGCCTTCAGAAATTCAATGTCCTTCAGAAGGCTCGTTACGTCGACGTGGTCGAAGGTAACGGGAGGCAGCTTGTGTAGCTCCCTCGCTACAAACGCCGGCACGTCGTCAGGGTCGGTCTCCTTGAACAGCGTGATGATATCTTGCAGGCTCCTCTTAGTCCCGTCGCGCCGGCGGGACACCATCTGGTCGCGCTTATACAGCACACTAAACAACAATAGCTTGGCAGCAGCTATATCTTCCTCGCTGAAGTTTGATGCGCAGATCTGGATAGCGGACACCTCATCCATCACATCCAGCTTCTGCTGCAGGAACGCCAGCAGCTCATTCACCACAAGTTCACTACTCATGGCGGGTAATTGCGAGCGTCAGCTTGCGCCGCGCTAATCGATATAGAAAATACGTAAACACGTCCGCATCGAAACGCGACACAAGCAAGACTCTACTATGCATCCTTCTAGAATGTAACCGTCCTTGATTTATATTCGATGATCTAAATATAGTTTTTATACTAAGGGCGGGTTGTTTCAAACAGTCGGTTAACGTTACATACGGACGGTTAAAAAGTTACTATGACGTGCGATGTTTAACGTACGTTAAATGTAACGGGTTGTTCATGACTTATAAATCCGTCAGTTAAAGTATACAATATTTACACGTACAATTAAAAAAAGAAAAACCTATAACTATTAAACCAAAAATAAACTAATATAATAACGCATCAAAAAATTCCTCCACATCGCCGTCATCTGGGAATGTGCCCAAGAGACTGACTGCATTGCCCCGTTGGATGGCAATGCTTAACCTCTGCCCAAAGTAAAAACCAGCTCTTGGATCACGAGAAGTGTCAACTAACCTTTTGGAAATTTCCTTAAAAAGGAGATGAGCACTCGGACCCCACGACCCGAGGGTTTCAACCCCAAACGGCTCGAAAATAAAGTTATCACCAAGGTGACTATACTTTCGCCGTTTGAGGTTTTCTGCAGCCGCAGCAGCAGCACCAGCACAGCACGCTGAGCTAGGAAGATGGGATGGCGCAAGAGTGTCGACGCACGTAGCGTCCCACACTAAAGGCCTACCCAACTTCCAAGGAAATAATGACATGCCGTCCGGTCTCTTGCCATCGTCGCGTGCCAAGCCGTTGGGCTCCAAAACTGCTGGAACGCCGACGGCGACGAGAGCACGACGAATGATGTCATTTATATTCGCGTGCCGCGCTATGCGACCTGCACTCCGGTTGCACGATAGGCCGTGGTGTCCGAGGCAGTTGACAGCTTCCCCACAGCGACAGCGATGAGGAGAACAACAAGATGCTCCTAAACGTAAGGAAGCAGCGAGGCGAAAAGTAGTGTCGTCAAACATAGTACCTACGTTTGACGACGGAAGTGCCAGAAGCCAAAGACCCGACTCCCATTTACCCACAGCCAGCAGACGCGCTCGCTCAGCAGAATTAGAAGAAGTGGAAAGTAAATTATTCTGTACTAACCTGCAGAGCGGCTCATCCCACCGCCTCTGAGAAGATGGATTGTCGGGTAAATCAGTGCTCGGGCAAGCAAGTTTCCAGGCGTCCATGGCCTCGGCGAAGCACGGCACATCAAAATCAACCAGTGTAGGAGCTAAAACATTCCTGATTAATTTTTCAGTGCCGTGGACCGAGGATATAAATGCAGGCAAACTGATACTTGAAATTTTACGGACGCCGAGGCCCCCCATACGAATAGCTAGAGTAGCTTGGGCCCAAGCACGGTCGTCCATTGCCAAATTTAAAACAGATGTTAAAGTATGACGGATAATTTGGTCCATTTTTTCTAAAAGGTGATTGTGTTTCCACAAATGGGAAGCGCGTAGGAAATAATTTAATTTAGGGCCGAAACAACAGAACCGAATAATGGTGATGGCCGAATGCATGTTAATTTGGAGTAATCTTTCCGAGATGTCATTAAAATTTTGTATTTTTTCCTCTATAAAACTGGGAAAGGAATTCTCGAAGATGGGAGTCCCAAGGAGACGAAGAGTGCTTTTATCTATAATTTTAATGTCTGGGGCTATTGCGTTAAATTTGGAAAGTGTCGATTGTCTGTCTGTATTGTCCGATAAGTATAATTCACACTTCGAAAGGTTGAGTTGTAAGCCTATGGAATGCAGTTCCTTTTTAATGAAAATCAAATCTTTTAAAACACTGTCAACATCACCTCCCAAGGTACCATCGTCGAGATACCAAACGTTAAATTTGGAATTTAGCTGACGAATAATTGGATGAATGGCCAGACTGAAAATCACTGGCCCAAGGGGGTCACCTTGTTGACAGCCAACAGCAGATTCTAAAAGGTTGTCACGATATAGTAATTTAGACGGATGTCTGTAACATTGCCAAAGGAAACTATAAATTTGGGGTATTTCTTTTTTAGATTCTGCCAGCAAGGTGTCCCTATTAACTGAGTTGAAAGCATTCTTTATGTCAACCTTCAAGATGACCTCTCCTTTGCCAGAATTTAGGTAGGTCGACAAAGCGTGTACAGCAGCCTCACAGCCCCCTTTAGAGCCATAACCTAGCTGAAGGGGCTGAAATTTTTCCGAAACAACCTCACCATAGAATTTGCAACAAATCTTGGCTGCCATACGACGGTATGTAGTTCCCACGGCAATGGGACGAATACCGCCGTCCTTCTTGCGCAGGGCACATAAGTTGGCCCCGTACAAAACGTCGATGACGGAATCGTTCACCTTGCCGGAGAGCATAAGGTTGATCAGAGCCGTAAGCTCCTTCACAAGTAACTCACCAGCTGTCCCGGCGCCTGAACAAATAAGGTCCTTTAGGTGCTGAGGAGTCAAGCCGTCGAGGCCGCCGGCGGAGCCGCTCCGGAAGGAGCAAACGGCAGCGATCAACTCTCGACCTGTGACGGTGAGGGAGTGATTAACCGAGTCAGGAGGGTCGGGAAAAGAAAGGCCATCTGCTGGGGCAGGGTGTTTACTCTCCAGAGCTGAAAGTGTTTCCGGAGAACACGATGCCACCACATCACTACTGAAGAGAATCCTAGCTGCTCCACTAATGTCACCTTCCCCTAACTTTGTTTCTACCAGGTGGGATATACCCCTAGAAGAGTAGTATCTCTTAGACGGAAAATTTGGATCCAAAAGTTGAGCCGAAACATTACAATTTTCTTTAATTTGTGCAGTTAAAGTCTTTTTAGTTGCTAAATTTTTTTGGACGTGAAGAATTCTGTAGGGAAAGGTAAGTAACTGCTCCCAGGCACGTTGCGAGTTCTCCCGGGCGGCAAGGCGAATGCAACCCGCTAAATTCTGTGCAACTAGTGGCCTGGCACCACGGGGAACTCGCTTCAAAACGGGAATAGAATTTTTGGATTTTGAAAGTGTTTTCCAAAACGGGTCAAAAGTGGTTGTTGATGGGATGGAGGTAAAAGGAGTAGTTACGGGGTCTGAAGAGAGTGTACTTGGGGGTTTATGGACCTTTCCTATGTGTACATTCAGACCCCGCTTACCTTTAAAATATCGAGCCTGGGTGCAAATGGGGCATCTCTCCAGTACAGATGCAGAAGGTTGGCATGCACTCATAACGCCAACGCTGCTGCCACTATGCATTAATATTGTACACTTAAACCACTAAATACACTAAATAGAATTCAAAAATTAATAGGTATTAAAAATATGACAGTTTATGACAGGTTTTTTTTCACTGTGACACTGGGTGACGCGCAGCGCAGTCGCGCAGGCTTTCTAGGGCGCCGCGCCGCCGCCGCCGCCGTCGCGCCGTAGCTGGCATTTTAGCAGGGCCGTCTTTAACCTATTGGGGGCCCTGGGCATAAAAGGATAATGGGGCCCCTATGACCTAAACTCTAAACAGAGCACTATTTTGTTAGTATATACAAAGAAAGTAGATTAGTAAAGTTCTAGATTTATTTTTATTTATCTACAATGACAATAAATCGACACTAATATTAAAGAGGAAAGGTTTGTATTTATTACCCTTCTAGATTTGAAATGGGCAAAATCTTTAACCACTTCTTTACTTATATGAACATTTGCTACAAACTGGTTAATTTTTCTTGAAGCATTGCACTTCTTCATTCTTTTTTATTATTTTTAATATGGAGAAGGAAGGCTCCCCACTGCAGCTACCATCATGCTTAAAAATATACTCAATACGATTTCTACATTTAGAAATGTCTTCAATTTTGTTTTCAACAACAAAACACACTACAACAACACAATACTTACAATATACAATACAACACAACAATACAATATTTACAATAGACTATTATTTCTTCCTTCATCTTCACTAAGAACAATTTTCAAGCATTCTGTTAAATGCATACATTCAATTTCCAACTTTTTCTCATATTAACGTCTTTATAACAGATTTCAGGTAATTATTTGCAACTTTGTCTCAACTCATCAAAATGTAGCTATAGTCTTCAAGCTAAAAAAATAAACCGGACTCTCTTCCGTTCAGTTGAAATGACGGCGCCATCAAAAAACTGGCATGAGTTTCTACGACTTGTCTTGTTCTTTGAGATAAGTCCTTGTAGTCAGATTCTGGGTTTTTATTCCTTGGCGGACGAGTCGATAATCAAATTTATCCCTGAGGTAAATAATAAAATTATCAAGTGAAGTAAACAAATTTGTTACAACGTCTAGTGTTATTGTTTCTTTCTGAACATAATTATCTACTTGTTTGTCTCTTCTTTCCAATATAGGTAGAGCTCCAAATTTCCTATAAATATTAGAATAAATTCAAAGTTTCCCATTTTTCAGAACAGATTAAGAGCGTCGTCTCTAGTTTTATCGTCTTTAGCCATAAAAATCAGAGTTATAATTTGTTTATGACCTTAATCCAAGGCGCTTACTGCACCAGTTCGGGCTGACCATCGGGTTTTTTAAATACTATTGACAACTTTTTATAAACCTAAATGCTAGGCTGTAAATGCCATGTTGTATGGCAATGCTAATTCTTTGACCCAAGAATAGACCAGCCTTCGGATTACATGAAGAGTCGATCAGCCGGTTGGCGATGTCCCGAAAAACAAGATGGGCACTCGAACCACATGGCCGCCACATGGTCTCCGCAACGGCGCAAATATAATAACCTTCTTGGAAGCTATATATTTGACCGGTTTGGGGTTTTCGGCACCTGCAGCAGCCGCGCCAGTACAACACGTCGTGCTAAGAAGATGAGATGGCGCAAGGATGTCGACACAACACAAGTTGCATCCCACTGTCCCACACCAAAGGCCTACCCAAGTTCCAAGGCATTATGGTTATCCCATCTGGTTTCTTCCCATCGTCGTGTGCTAAACCATTGGGTTTTAAAATAGCAGACACCCCGGTGATGGCAAGAACACCACGGCGGATTTCATTAATGCTGGCGTGCCGTGCCATTCGGCCTGCGCTCCTAGTGCAGGATAGGCCATGGTGTCGACGGCTTCACTACACTGACAGCGATGCGGAGCCCCGCATGGAGCGCCCAGACGCAGGCATGTAGCGAGACGGAAGGTAGTATCACTCAGCATGGTACCGATGTTGGGTGACGAAAGTGCCTGAAGCCAGAGGCCCGGCTCCCACTCACCCACAGCCAGTACGCCGGCACGCTCACCAGAATTGGTGGACGTATTGATTAGATTATTCCGTACCAACCTTCAGGGCGACTCATGCCACTGTCTCTGGGAAGATGGTTTCACGGGCCGATCTGTATCTGGGCAAGCCACTTTCCAGGCGTTCACCGCATCAGTCAAGTACGGCACTTCAAAGTTAACCAGTGATGGCGAAAATTTTGAATGGGTTAACTTTTTGGTGAGGTGGACAGAGGACAGGAACGCCGGTAATCTGACACTGGAAATTTTGCAGACGCTGAGACCACCAAAACGAATTTGTAGTGTGGTTTGTAGCCACGCTCGGTCATCCAGGGCCACATTCAAAATTGATGTTAAAGTATTTTTATTCATTTGATCAATTAAATATGTACATATACATTTTTTTTTGTTAGCCTCTTCTGTCCCACTCCTGGGCAAAGGCCTCCCTCCATGCCTTCCATCTTTCCCGATCCTGGGCCACATCACACCAGTTTTGGAGGAATCCGTCCAGTTCGTTAAATAAATATAAATATCATTAAAGTGTTTAATTTTTTCTTCAATAAAACGTGAAAAACTACCTTCCAAAATAGGAGAACCCAGAAGATGTAAAGAACTTTTGCTTGAAATTTTAATGTCTGGTGCATTAAATTTCTCTAAGGTCGATTGTCTGTCAGTAATGTCTGCAAGGTATAATTCACATTTAAAAGGGTTTACTTCATTAATTTTTTTTAGGACCTGTGATTCCATTTCGTCAATATATTCATTACAGTTATTTGCTGCTAAATAAGAAAATAAGAGATGTTACATTTTCCAGGATTCTCAAATCTTTTTTAAGTGATCTGTAAATATTGGATTAAATTCACTTAGTAACTCCACACATCCTAAATAATTTCCATTGTTGGAAGTTCCGAGGATTTCATTGTCACCGCGAAACGGAAGCCGTCTCGATGCCAAAAGATTACTACTAATTTACAACAGCTACAGTCCATCTAAGGACATTGCTCCAGAAATCCACTTCTTTTTGATGTTGAGAAGTCTTTATCTAATCTACCAAGCGCTTTACTTTGTGCCAGATAAGTCATCATAGTTTTACTGGGCTATTTTGATGTGTTAAAATTATGTGATTAGTGTGCTTCCAATCATTAAATCCACTCAAAGAGCATAGATTTACTTTAGAAGGGTTTCTTACAGTCTTTTTTTTAATTATATGAAAAACTAGTTCTCTGATTATTTTTATTCAAAACGATGTAGTTATAGTGCACCATTAAACTGTAATTTTAGTTTTAACGTTTAATTTTTTCAAAATATATATTTTTTTAATTATTAGATATCGATTATCGTTTGGTGATCTGGCAATTGGGGGCCCCTATCGACCGCGGGGCCCTGGGCAAGTGCCCATTGTGCCCAGTGGGAAAGAGGGGCCTGCATTTTAGCGCAGGCCTGGCAACCGTTGCTGTGAAACAGGCGCGTCGTTCTCGTTCTGAGATAATTACGCGCGAAGGGACGTCAGCAATACTATGAATTCACTGAAACAGCCTGTTAATCCATTGTGTTGATACTGTCATGGGTTATTCTCTCTAAAATGTTATGTTAAAGTTATTCGAAAAGAGCACAAAATTACGATGACTGGTCGGGGTTATAGTAACTTTTTGACGTATGATTTTGTGAAACCACCCATTTTTTTGATTTGACGATAGTTAGCGCCATTTTTGACTATTAACGGCCAGTAATGGTTAGTTAAAGCAACCCGCCCTATGACAGATTCCGTCAGACCCTTCATGTGGAGCGGTCTTGTATTTCCTCTAAATTCTTGTTTTATGTCCAATATAGAATAGTTTATTGCGTCTCATTTAACGCATATAGTGATCCCGGTTACTATAGTAGGTACCTACTAAGTCGATCGACACATATGAAAATGTTTTATAGGTATTCAATCAAGCTTTATTTAATTTCAATAAGGCTATAAAATACCTTGTTCACTAGATATCGCTGTGTGTATTTACTTTTGTCAAGAAAATAACATTAAGTTCTGTTATTTCTAGATACAACCTCAATACTATTCTTCCTTTCTTGGGTCAAAGAATCAGCATTGCCATACAACGTGGCAATGCTGCCAGCCTGTTGGGCACATGTCCCGTTGACAGCGATGTGGACGAGATTTTTGATGCCCTTGGAGCTCCCCTGCCTTTTTCTTGGAATTGTACATAATATTATTAGATTTTGAAGATTTGTATATAACTAAAATTGTAATTTAATATTTATTATGATTGAAATATACCTCAATACGACTTAAGATTTTGTTTTTTAAAATAATGCTGTTTAGCGGCTGCATCACTTAACCACGGGGTTCAGCAATAGCCTGATTTGAAGTTAGAATTAAGTAATTCGGGCGCCATTTTTCACAAATCATTGGCCAAAATACTGAAGTTTAAGAAATTTTATTTCTTTTTTTGATTTTTCTGTTGGCGGAAAAGGGATTTTGTTACAGGCCCACCAGGCGTGTTGAAGAACGTCATAAAATGCGTGAGGTTTTTATCATTAACAGTCTCGGCTCCATTACAGTGCTCTCGCTTGCAGCTCGGGCCGCAATTCAGTCTCCACGGCAATGACAAACCTACCTCACTTGTTAAGGAGGGGGGTGGATTTTTTTATCATATGACCTTCATCCCTCCAGGGCGGGCGGAGGGGTCTGTCAGACTCTTACTGACTAAAAACCACCCCGTGTTCCATCTCATAGTTACGTCGGGGGTCGCGGGAACTGGAGATACTTCCGCAACCCCGGAATGGTGCCGCCACGCGGGCCACTTCTCGGGTCAGGGGGGGGGGGGAGTGAAGTGATAGACTCCCACCCGGACGTCTAAGAGGGGCGCGCGTGATACACTACGCGCCGCCACCTCGGGTCCTGGGGCGACCGACGTCCCGGAGTCTGCAGCGTTTTATGAATGTTGGGTCTGAATTGACTCTTTTTAACACGTTTTCAGCAACGTTTACGCGATTGAGATTTTGCGGACGATTCAAATCTTTCGGTACTAGTCGAGCGGCAACGCATTTCATGCCAAAACAATTGTTTAAAACGGTACGAATTTATTCTTGAGACAGAAATTTCAGCAGCTCTCTCAGACTAGAACGACGATTTTCAATCACCATATCCTTTATTACAGCGATGTTAGTTCAGTGAAAGACGTTGATGGCCGACCACAACGAAGTAAATCTTATACCACTTCTCGACCACATTACCACTCAAACACACGTGTTTTTGATAAAGTCGATTCACTGAAAGCCTTATGTAACATTTTCAGTGCTTCTGCACACGAAATTCTATTTGCAATGCAACATTTAAGACGAATTATTTGTTCGATATTTTTAACTATATAAAACCGCAAAACATATTTGACATGAATTGACAAAATGGCGCACGTGGTGCCAACTTAGCGTCAAAAAAATTTAGACAATCCCATGAAATGAACTTTATAAATGATTAATTCCCGGTACTTTCCTGACAGAATGTCTTTATAAGTATCGCAGTACCGCAGGGACAGAAAGGTAAGACATAAAGACAAAAAGGTCACACACACAAAAAGTTATAAGTACATGTTTTTCTTCTACTTTTGTCATATTGTTACGGACGTCTTCGCTTACTTAAAAATAAGATAAATAAATGATATTTTAGTTGTACATATGTAAGGAATAAATATAAATGTTATTTAAGGTGTATAAATGATAATTAAGGTTTATAAATGTTATTTAAGGTTTACCTACAAATAAAAACCATTTGATAGTAGGGAATAACTTACAATGTAAAGAGATTAGGTGTTATACGTTATTTTCCCTTAGATAATAAGATAATAAAGGTTAAGGGCATGGTTCTTAGCAGAAATGGGGCTCATAGATATAACTAAGTCGAAGTAAATAAGCAAATAGAGCCACGCTCCTATTGGCCGAGCGCGCGCCTCGAACCATGCCCCACGCCTCCCACTACTTTACTATGTGGATCAAACTATAAATACAGGGAGGGTCCGCGCCACTCGTCACTCTGATTTCTACTCCCGCGCACTCTCTCTGCCCTATACTGAAATCGTCAATAAACGTATGTTACCTGAATACTTTCTGCTTTCTTTCGCAAACGTTACCTCTACGTCTTCAAGACCCTACAACAACATAACAACACATACAGTCCACCTTGATAGCTGGTCCGATTCGAGCCGGATAATAATCAAGATTCAAGCATGAAGACTAGAAGCGTTGCGGCCAAGGAAAGCGGATCGGAGTCAGGATACGACAGTCGCCGTCCCCGAACGTTCGAAGAACCCCCGAGATCACCGTCGACCATCGCGTCCGCAATCCCGCGCACCTCGCAAGGTGAGCCCGCGGCCGGGATGTTGCCCGCCGCCCCCGCGTTCGCGAACGCACCCTCCGTCACCGCCGCGACGGAGAAGGTTGCGCCGACCGTGTTCGACGGCCCGCGTGCCGCACAGGCTCCACGCCCGATGGCGAGTCGAGCCACCGCGACCGCGTGCGAACATAGGGAATCGATCGTCACCCCGTCAGCGTCGTGTTACCCAGCGACGCCCGCCGCGATCAGGACAATGGACTCAAGAAACATGACAGCTACGCGTGATACTTCAATAAGGGACACAGCGAGTACAATACGGTCCAGAAGATCGTACGGCAGCGACGTAGCCAGAGTCAAGAAGGCGGAGTACGAGGCGCAGAAGAGAATCGTGGCAATAAGGAACGAGCAGCTGGAATTAGAAAAGGCGCTCGTCAACAAGCGTTTCGAGTACCAGGTATCAGTGATTGAGGCAGAAGCAGAGGCCCGAGAAGAAGGCTCAGTGCATACGGTTGAGGATAGAGTGGACGAGTGGCTCCAAAGTGTCGACCGGAGTCACCCCCATGGAGCGGACCGGCTGCAGAGGGAGCAGCCCCCGCGAACATTCGCCGAGCACGCAGCGCAAGAGGCCGACGCCCACATGGAACCTGCTACGTATGTCAATGCCACCACACCCGCGAGACACGGACAGCGAAGACCGCGGTCGGTATCACGATCGCCCACCAGAGGGGAACGCCGTGTCGGAAGAGGTATCGAGCAGCTGGCCGATACCCTGGAAAAAATTATGCATGTACGCCCGCCGCCGCGACAGGTGATCGAGTTACCTACATTCACGGGAGCGGCCACCGAGTGGTTGCCGTTCAAGGCGGCATACAACGACTCGTCAACAATGTACAAGTTCTCTGCGATTGAAAACATGGCAAGATTACGGAACTGCATAAAGGGAGAAGCACGTGAAGCAGTGTCAGCGCTCCTGTACACCGCCTCGGACCCACAAGTAGTCGTGAGAACCCTTGAGCAGTATTATGGAAGGCCGGAAATACTTATGGATCGAGTTATGGAAGACTTGAAAAGGCTACCTCGGCTCACAAGCGCGGCCAGTGATCTGAATTCTTTCGCAGTGAAACTTCAAAATATAGTGTGTGTGTTATCTCAGATGGATAACAAAGGATATATATGGAACCCTATGTTAGTGCGTGACGTCATCGAGAAGCTGAGCCCGCATATAAAGTCAAGATGGTGTGACTTCGCTTCCGAAGCTATGGAGTCGTCACGCGAGCCGGAAATTATACTGTTATCCCGGTTCCTGATGCGGGAGGCGGATAGGGCGATGAAGTACGCTTTCACGCATATGACACCCGCGCCCGCGATGAAGAAAGAAGTAAGAAGTGCACCGCAAGTGAACACTAGGAAGAAGCCGGGCCGGGAAACTGTGTACGCGACTTCCAGTACGGAACGGAAGACTGAGTGTTTGTGTTGTGGTGGTGATCATGAAGTACCAAAGTGCGGAAAGTTCCTTAAGATGAACGTCAGCGAGAGGTGGGAGTGGGCGCGCACTGCAAAGGTATGTTTTAAATGTATTATAAATCGTCATCGACGTGAGCACTGCCGAGCAAAGAGGTGCGGAGAAGGAACATGCAGCCGCCCCCACCACGCGCTATTGCACAAGGATCCGGACAGCAAGAACACTCAGTCAGAAGAACCAGGTAAACCAGCCGACGCCGAAAACCAACAGGAATCTGTCATGACAGTCTCCGCAACGGGCACTGCATCGCGACGAGTGCTGCTGAAGATGTGTCCAGTGACGCTGAAAGGGCCCGGCGGACAAATAAATACGTTCGCCCTGCTGGATGAAGGCTCTACAATATCACTCGTCGACGAAGAACTAGCGCGTCAGATACGAGTCAACGGGCCGGTTTCAACTCTACGTATACAAGGTGTGACGTCACAACAAAAAGAAGAGCGAAGCCAAGAGGTTAGGCTGCAGATTTGCGGGCAGAGCGGCGAGTACCAAGAACTACGCGCGCGAACCATGAAGGACTTGCAACTGCACGGCCAGACGGTGGATAGAGCGACTTTAATTAACTATCCACACCTCCAAGACTTAAAGGCAGGCGCATTCTTCGAGGGAGCCACACCCAAGGTGCTCATAGGCGCGGATAACTGGCACTTAATAGTGACGCGGGAACTACGCACAGGCAAGAAAAACGAACCCGCGGCTTCCTATACTCAACTGGGCTGGGTGATACATGGAACTGCACCACGCGCGACGCTACAGGAACAAGAGGGGCAGGTGGTGCTTCACCTATACGACGTGTCTGCGGCCACGCGGACGGATGATGTACGTCGTGTAGAAGAGTTGGTGAAATCACACTACAGGATCGACGCCCTAGGAGTTTCTCTAGCCAGAAAAGTGAAACCAGAAGATCAGAAGGCGGTCGCCGTGGTCCAGAACACGCTGAAGAAGGTAGGAGGACACTTTGAAGTCGGGTTGCCGTGGCGTGACGAAGACGCTCCCATGCCAAGTAACTACAACAGTGCCCTCAGAAGACTTAGAACCATCGAGAAGAAAATGGATGCATCACCGCACTTCGCGACGCAGTACCGCGCCCTGGTTCAGAACCTGTTAGACAAGGGCTACGCTCAAGAGTGCGACGGGACTGAAGGCGATAACCATAAGGCATGGTACCTGCCACACTTCGCGGTCACGAACCCCAACAAGCCGGGGAAGATGCGCCTGGTGTTCGACGCTGCGCACAGGTACAGCGGGATGTGTCTTAACGACTGTCTACTGGAGGGACCCGATCTCCTACAGTCATTACCGGGGATCCTGTTCAGGTTCAGAGAGCGCCCAGTAGCGGTCACCGCAGATATCCAAGAGATGTTTCTTCAAATAAAAATCAGAAGTCAAGACCAGGCTGCGCAGATGTTCCTGTGGCGAGATGAGAGCCGGAGCGAGCCACCGAAGCGGTACAAAATGACGTCTATGATCTTCGGGGCGTCGTGTTCTCCATTCATCGCACACTCGGTGCGGGACGCCAACGCGGAGCTGTTCACCGATCAATGTCCGGACGCCGTACGAGCAATCACGTCCAGTCACTACATGGATGATTACGTAGACAGCTTCGCGACGAAAGGCGAGGCGATAAAGACTGCGCGTGAAGTAATAGAAGTCCACCGGAACGCACACTTCAACCTAAGGGGATGGTGTTCGAGCTGTCCTGAGGTACTGAATAACATCGCACCGAACACTCAAATACGTGACACCGAGGTCAGACTCGGACAACGTGAAGAAAACACCGACAGAACGCTTGGCTTGCTGTGGCAGACAGGCTCAGACGAACTAGGGTTCAACACGGGCCTGAGCCGTCTGTCACCCGAGGTGAAAAGCAGCGACAGGGTGCCCACAAAACGCGAGGCCCTCGGAGCAGTGATGGCGGTCTATGACCCCCTGGGTGTCATCAGCCATTTTACCATCACCGGGAAAATTATACTACAAAGTTTGTGGAAACAAGGCGTGGGGTGGGATGAAGAAATCCCAGAAGAAGACGCACAACACTTCGAAGATTGGATGCGAAGTCTAAATGTACCCCGCCCGGGGCCGCGGTGGCCCCGCGTCATGTACTCGGACAACGGTACCAACTTCAGGGGCGCAGACGTCGAGCTACGGTCAGCGTATCAAGAATGGGCCAAACACTTTCCTCAATTCGGCCTCGAATATAGGATGCGGTGGAAATTCATCCCACCAGGGGCGCCGCATATGGGGGGAGCTTGGGAGCGGCTGGTACGCTCCGTTAAGACGGCGCTGGGGGCGACGTTGTACCAAAAGGCGCTGAAGGAAGAGGTGCTGCTCACACTGATGACAGAGGCCGAGCATGCCATCAACTCTCGGCCTCTCACCCACGTCTCTGTCGATCCCATGGATCCGGAGGCGCTCACACCCAATCACTTCCTCATTGGGACCTCCTCGGGCCTTCCCCAAACTGGGCCTTGCGAGGAGGCCAGCCGCAAGCAATGGCGGGCCGCCCAAGCGCTCGCCGACCACTTCTGGCGGCGCTGGGTGGGCGAGTACCTACCAACATTGGTGCCTCGGGGGGCATCAGATGACCAGCGACGACCGCTACAAATAGGCGACCTGGTCGTCATCGTCGACGCCTCTCTCCCACGAGGCACATGGCCCCGTGGCGTCGTGGAGGCGGTGTACCAGGGACCAGACGGCAAGGTGCGAGCGGCCGACGTCAGGACAACAGCGGGCGTTCTCCGGCGACCAGCGACGAAGCTAGCCGTCCTCGGCGGGGAAAAATAAGGCTACGGCATCCCTGCGCCGGGGGGAGGATGTTACGGACGTCTTCGCTTACTTAAAAATAAGATAAATAAATGATATTTTAGTTGTACATATGTAAGGAATAAATATAAATGTTATTTAAGGTGTATAAATGATAATTAAGGTTTATAAATGTTATTTAAGGTTTACCTACAAATAAAAACCATTTGATAGTAGGGAATAACTTACAATGTAAAGAGATTAGGTGTTATACGTTATTTTCCCTTAGATAATAAGATAATAAAGGTTAAGGGCATGGTTCTTAGCAGAAATGGGGCTCATAGATATAACTAAGTCGAAGTAAATAAGCAAATAGAGCCACGCTCCTATTGGCCGAGCGCGCGCCTCGAACCATGCCCCACGCCTCCCACTACTTTACTATGTGGATCAAACTATAAATACAGGGAGGGTCCGCGCCACTCGTCACTCTGATTTCTACTCCCGCGCACTCTCTCTGCCCTATACTGAAATCGTCAATAAACGTATGTTACCTGAATACTTTCTGCTTTCTTTCGCAAACGTTACCTCTACGTCTTCAAGACCCTACAACAACATAACAACACATACAGTCCACCTTGATACATATTATTCATTAATTATAAGTTTACATACTTATCTCCAACTATATTCTATGACTTGACTAAATCGCTGGTTAGCTGATAAAACTGGGAATGTAATTACTTATAATTGATAACTTGTACGCCCACTCTGTACGCTCACCTTATCATTTCTTGAAAGTAAGTAAAACATCCGGACGCGCATATAGAGCTACGCATTCAAAGAAGATTCTTGAGAAAGTATTTACCTGCTTCTCATGTAGTCATTTAGTATCACCTTTTAACGGTCTCCTCTAATTTTTATTAATCTATGTTAGTAGGTATAGCTTGCTAGATAACTGATAAAATAGGCATGATTTTCTAATATATTTTATGATTAGGTAGATAAACTACGTTCCAGCTAATTGCATTCGGCTATAATGAATCATTTCACGATTAACATTAAGAAGCTGCATGAATGAAGTGGCAGTGGATTCAGATAGGACATTGTTTGGCGTCCATACATCGATTCATCGTTTGCCTAAGAACCAACAGGGACGTGAATTTACTTTTAATTTATTATCAAATAATGATTGATAATAAATTAAAAGTAAATTCACATACACACATATTCGATTGAAACTAAATTAAAATCACGGACACTTCTGTGATTTGTAAAAAAACCAAAACACTTTCGTATTTTGAGATTATAATTAGGAATATTACTGCCAAACTTTTCCGTTAGGGGCGCCACTGAACTATAACGTAAACAAAGTGACACTGACATGATAATACTTTTTGTCCGTGCATCAAAATAATATTTTTTAGCTTCCGGATCAGCTTTTTAATTCCGGAGTAGTTTTATTAAACGTCCGTTACTATCACACATTTTTGAAAATATATTGCAACAAAACACTCGTAACGCAACTTCTATAAGATGTGTTTACGTTGTAGTTCGCTGACGTACGTCCTATTTGTATTAACAAAAAGGACAAAGTGGATGGTGTGGAAGCCTTATTAAAGTTAAACATAGGAAGGCTAATGCTGTGTGCCTTTCCTTATTCTGACAATTTATCAGATGAAGAGAACAATCATATTTACAAATTGAATAGTACTATTCATATGTTGACATGTCATAGTGACAAATTATTTTATTTTGACACTAATAACTTTGTTAGTGGTTTTAAGTTTATCTCTTTATCTCTGTCTGGAGAATGTAGACATTTAATTGCTATGTTGAAAGCATATAATATTAACAATGTTATAGCTAATATAACGAACTGTAGTATAAGTGACGAATCTATGTTGTCTAGTCACACTAACAACATAGTGATTGATCTTTGTGAATCCTCATATTGTACGAAGGAGGGTCCACCTACAACACCAACATCCTTGGAGGCCGCTACCAGTCAGTTAGAGTATTCTCTTCCTGTTGGGATACATATAGACAGTTTGAACTTTTCACTTGTGGTTGTGGAGGGCACTCCGGATAACTGTTTAAACTAGTTGGTAAGACAACAGAAGTTACCCCTTCAAATAATCATTTATTATTACTGAATAATAAAAAGGTATCTTCTGGCAACCTAACAAATAAAGGAAAGCTACATACTTTAAAGTTATTTAATCAAAATATTCAAGGTTGCTCTTCCAAATTACGTGTAATTGAAATGTTTTTAGAAATAACCAAATATGATATTATATATGTGGGGACATATATATATGTGGGGACATTTTCACACACGGCCATCTGACCCCAAACTAGGGAGACCCTGTACTATGGGTGTCAGACAGCTGATATACATACACAAATACATTATTTTTTGTAAATACATACATATATAGATAAACAACACCCAGACACAAGGCAAACACAAATGCTCATCACACAAATGTTTACCCTGGGCGGGAATCGAACCCGCAACACGCTGCGCAGCAGTCGATCGCTCAGCCACTGCACCAACCGTGTCGTCATATATATATATATGTTTAACAGAACATTGGTTAAAAGATAATCAAGTGATGTCTATTAATTATGAAAATTATTGTGTAATTAGCCATTTCAGCCGGAAACATATGGTACACGGCGGGTCATTAATCTTAATTAAAAATTCTATTAAATGTAAAGCACGAAAAGACATTGTTAGATTATCAGTTGAACACATTATTGAATTGTCCTGTGTTGAGCTGGATAAGCATGTTATAGTATGCGTATACAGACCTCCAAATTACCAGAATTTATCTATATTTGATTCGGTAATGGAAGATGTTTTAAAAAAAATTAGTACTAGTAGTAAATCTATTATTATATGTGGTGACTTTAATATTAATTTGTTAGAAAACAACTCCAATAGTATCAGATTATTGAGTCTTTTTAGGTCATTTTATTTGTCCAATGTTTTCATGGAACCCACTCGAGTGACAGCTTCTTCTGCCACCTGTATTGATAATATATTTTGTAATTGTGATTACTTTCATAAAGAAATTCAGATCATAGTGGACAGACAATAACGTTTTGCGCCTCCATACCTTTACAAAAAATTCAAATAAGGTTTAGGCCAATCACATGTAAAAACTTAGAGAAATTTGATAATTCATTGGAAAGTAAATTGAGTGTTCAGTGCTTTGATAATATAGGTGACCCAAATGAGTTCTACGCCGAGTTTTTTTCACTATTAAACATGCAATTTAATGAAGCTTTTCCACTAAAGAATAAAAGTATTTGCACGAAGTTCTTATTTAGCGACTGGGCGACTCCAGGTATTCGTAAAAGCAGGGAAAAACTATTTGAGCTTTATGGCCTAAAGCAACATATAATTAATACAAGCTTTCATCAGTATGTTGCGAAATATTCGAAACTAAAAAAAAAAAAAAAAAAATTAAATTAAATTAGCTGATGACAAAATAAAAACTACTTGGCAAATAATAAATAATGAAACAGGTAGGAAAAAGCAGCGTAGTACTGAATTTAATTTAGAGACTGCACATGGTCCCATAAATTCAGATATAGAAGTAGCTCAAGAATTTGAAACCTTTTTTGGCAACATTCCCATTAGAACCACTGACGCCTTAAATTCCTCTCCCGCTCTCTCTGCTGCCTTACTTAGGAAAAATGTTAAGAAATGCCCTTTGGAGTTTAGGTTTCAACATACAAACCCCCAGGCTGTTATAAAAGCCTTTAAAGATCTTAAAATTAAATCAACAGAAGATCTTTGGGGAATGTCTGTAAAAGTCTGTAAATCTATTATCGAAACGATTGCGCCCTATTTAGCTCTCATATTTAACACCAGTGTAAACCAAGGAGTCTTTCCGGATTTGATGAAACACAATAAAGTAGTACCATTGTTCAAATCCGGTGATAGTAAAGACCCCAACAATTATAGGCCTGTGTCGATTCTACCAGTTCTCAGTAAGGTGTTTGAAAAGTTAATACTCAATCAAATGTTACATCACTTTAATAAAAATTCCATCTTTTATAAACAACAATACGGTTTCACCAAAGGGCGTTGTACAACTGACGCCGGTGTCACCCTAATAAAGAACATTTTTAGCGCTTGGGAGGAATCACAAGATGCACTTGGAATATTTTGCGACCTCTCAAAGGCGTTCGATTGCGTTGACCACGAGACACTATTGCTGAAACTGGAGCACTACGGGATCAGTGGAGTATCTCTTGATTTACTAAGGTCATACCTGAGGGATAGACAGGCAAAAGTTCAGGTTAACGGTGTGAACTCATTGGGGTCTAAAATTACTATGGGCGTTCCTCAAGGCTCAATATTAGGTCCATTTCTATTCTTAGTCTATATAAATGATTTACCCCAATTACTTCAAAACCAACCGAAGATGGTGTTATTTGCCGATGACACTTCATTGATTTTTAAAGTAGACAGACGGTCACAACATCTTGACGACGTAAATGACGCTATTCTTCAGGTTCAAAATTGGTTTACAGTAAACAATTTGGTACTTAATGAAAAAAAGACCAAATGTATTCGATTCATTTTACCAAGTGTTAGGAATAGCAATTGTGACATCATTCTAAATGGAGAGAAACTGGAATTTAATAGTCAAACGGTTTTCCTAGGAATCACGCTAGACGAGAAATTACAATGGGGACCTCACATAACATCTATTGCCGGGCGACTAAGCTCCGCGGCTTTGTTAGAAAGATAAGACAGTTGACAGATGTAGAAACTGCGCGTATGGTCTACTTTAGCTACTTTCACAGCATTATGTCGTATGGTATTTTACTGTGGGGTCGGGCTGCCAGGATTGAATCGATTTTTATCTTACAAAAAAGAGCTGTTAGAGCCATTTATAATCTACGTCGCCGCGATTCTCTTAGGGAACTATTTAAAAATATTAATATAATGATGCCAATTTATCTATGAAAATATTATGTACGTAAGAAAAAACCTACATTTATTTAATAAGGTTAGTGATAGACATAATATTAATACTAGAAACAAAGACAAAATAACTCAACCATATTTTAGATTGTCTAAAGTTCATAAATCTTTTATGGGGTTCTGTGTTAAGTGTTATAACAAAATTCCTAGTCATATATTGCAACTAAATGAAAGAAAATTTAAAACATATATTACAAGTACACTCTGTAAACATATAATATGCACTGTAATATGCTAATAAAGTGTAGAGGATTATATCCATGATAAGAATGCTTGGAAACATGCTGGTCCGGGCTCCATAGGACAATCTACAGTCTAGACAAAACCAAACTGATTGCTAATTAAAACTACTTAATTTATCCTTAGTATATACATTATATTTAATTCTTGCTTTGGGTCACACACTGGTTCATAGGTTCATAGTTTGTTGAAATGTATGGAGTGGTTGTCTACTTTTACAATAATTGTAAATAATAATATGTGAACACTATGTATCTATGTATACAACTTAGCTGTCATTCTTTATCTTGTAATACTTTGTACATACTTCAATATAGTGTTTTTATGCAAGGTCCATCGTATTCACGTATAGTTATATTAACTGTAAACTGTAAATGCAAAATATTGTACACATTTATTTTTAAAAGAGTAAGTATGGAGTTTCGTGCCCATTCTTCTCCATACGAAACTACCTTTTGGAGTGGGCAACTAGAATCAACTTTATATTTTTTTATTATGACTTTCAAAAGTGCCTTTTTAATGGTCTAATTGAAAGAAATGATTTGACTTTGACTTTCCTCTGAGATTAGCTATGTGTAAGCAATTCCCTACCCCCGAATCCCTCCCCATACCCTATTATTTCCCTATTAGGTCAATAGAAACATACGATGCGGTAATATCTTGCGTGTGCGTCTAGCGAGTGACAGAATAACGGGACTGTCAATACTATATATCAGAGGTCAAAGTGTCATCTGCCAATGTGTCATTTCATCGACTGTCAGTGTCGATGTTGCTCATTTCACACAGCGCTTTCAACCGCTTTATTCTGTTCAGTACCTAACAACTAAAAAACTTACCTATTGATAGTTGCATGTGCTGAGACTGTTGAGAGTGACGAGTTTAACTCGGCACTCTATTCAAAACGTCAAATTGAAACTAAACACACATAATGACGTCGGGGAATAAGACCGAAGTGAATTACTTTTTAAAATGTTTTTGAAATTATGAAGCGTCTGTTGAACTCTAAGAGCATTTTAAATTCTATTTAGGCTAAACTTGGCATGTAATGTAAATTATAAAATAATAATAATAATAATATGTGGGGACATTTTCACACACGGCCATCTGACCCCAAACTAGGGAGACCCTGTAGGTACTATGGGTATCAGACAGCTGATATACATACACAAATACATTTTTTTTTTGTAAATACATACATATATAGATAAACAACACCCAGACACAAGGCAAACACAAGTGCTCATCACACAAATGTTTACCCTGGGCGGAAATCGAACCCGAAAATAAAAGTAATTATTGAAAAGGTTTCACGTGTTGATTCTTAGGCGATTTTTGACCATGTCCTTTCTATAAATGAGAGTGTAGATGGGTTATTGGATACCGTTTATCGTACGGTAGGTTGCGCTGAATAAAAATGTTAGGAAATGTAGGTATAATTTTGGAAAACAGGATCTCGTATAAATACAAAGTTAGCATGTAGGTACTCTAACTACCTGTGCAAACTTGCAAAGAG
Organism: Charanyca ferruginea; assembly: GCA_947361185.1. Classification (NCBI taxonomy): domain Eukaryota; kingdom Metazoa; phylum Arthropoda; class Insecta; order Lepidoptera; family Noctuidae; genus Charanyca; species Charanyca ferruginea. Next base: position 14,495,985 of record OX376076.1, read on the forward strand.
TGCACCACGAACAGATTATTAGATACTATAGTATGTAGTGCACTCTTTGCAAGTTTGCACTGGTAGTTAGAGTACCTACCTATGCTTACTATAAATTACTATAATCATTTATAGTAAGCATGTAGGTACTTACTTTTGTAACTAAGTATAAAGTCGACCTACTTTATTGCAAATGAGTTGGCATGGAACTTTGAAAGATGCTTTGATTTTTTTTACGATGTAATTAAAATGTCGTTAATTTTATGAGTACCTATTGCCGTAAAAATGTCGAATGTTTAGATACAAAATGTGTAGGTAGGTAGTTACTTACCTACATTCTGTCGAGATTTAATTAAAGATTATTATAATTACCTATATCCTCATTAATCAATAGTGGATAAGTAATTATGTAGGTATGTAAAGGTTTCTAAATTATTCTAATAAAAAAAATTAATATAGGAACGGTAGGTAAGTAATTTAATAACGTTTAAGCATATTATACAGCATAATTATTAAGTTTATTTTCATAAAATTTTCAGTAAGTAGGTACTTAAATGTATTTTATATTTTGTGAAATGGCTATATTTTACGGGGTCTAGTATCTACATCCGAACGAAAAACGGAATCCTTATACTTTATAGGATCAATCGTGTGTCTATACGTCCGTCGGTCAAAGCCATCGAAATTAGGTAAGTAGGTACCTACACAAATGAATTTCGGTGACCCAAACATGTTGGATATGGGCGTCATTTTTGGGGACCAAATAGAAAATTTAAAAAAGAATTGCGAACCAAGTACCTACCTATACAGTGTGACATCAAACAAAATATGCATAATATTTTACAATAATTTAATTTTTCATGATTTATTAGAAAAAAATATTTCAGACCTTTACCTTACTTATAAAAAATGAAATAGGTATTTAGGTATTTTTTTTTGTTTATAAATACTGACATAATGTTTTAATATGACGTAGCAAAAACGATATGAAACTGCACTTAAATAATTTTGTAAGAGAGCTGTTTAGTAGCAGTTCCTGGAGTTTCATATTGTGTTGCCTCGATATTGGTACCTAGTATATTTGAAAAACAAATAAAACAAGTTGGGGATAATAGATTATGCACTCACTGAATTGTCACCTGTGAACTCATTCTGTTGAGACTTGGCACACATCTAGAATTGATCTGATGATGAAGAGAAAAAGTCAAAGTCAAAGCATTTATTTCAACTAAACCATTTACAGGCACTTTTGAATTGTCAAAGAGTCAGACAGAAAGTTGAAGCTAGTTGCTCGTTTCGAACGAAACGTAGGGCAGGTTGAGAAAGACAGTCGAGGGAACACCTCAATGGTTTACAGCAATTGTATTTGAACTATTTTAGATTAAGAACTTTAGACCTATCTGGATAAGACCGTCATCGAGGTTCTGATAATGGAGACGGAAGGCTCTCGAGGTTATCCCTTTTATGGAAAAAAAGTAACGAGTATTTAAACCGACAAAAAGAACCTGAAAAGCGATTTTTTTTTAAATCAACGAAAATAGAAAGTAGAACGCAAACTTGAAATAAAACTTACTCATGCTGTCTCTATCACTTTAAGTAAAAGTGACTGTAACAGTCGGCATCTTAAAATTGAGTAGCGTGTGTGAATTTGGCCATTAGTCTTAATAACTAAGCTCCTAAACTAATTATGAGTTGGCGCCAATAAACAATCAACGGAAAAAGATCATTTCAATTACTTAATAGAAATACAACTTCAGAGAACGCTCAGCAATTCGAAGGGACACGCCGCCGTTGTGCCACTGTCGAAGCCGCGTCGCATTATAAGCTGTATAGATATCAGAAAATATTGTTAAGATAAGCTGCCTGCCTATAATTAGTTCAGTTAAAAAAATAGCTTATTCGGTTTGGTGACGACTCAAAATTAGTTGCTTACATTAGTTTACGAGTTCAGTTATTATGACCAACAGTTTTATTTTATTTAACGCAATTTAGTTCATTTTTTATAGAAATTTACACTAAAACGACTTAAATAACCATCAACAACTCTAAGCGTGGTTGTTGGACAAATAAATAATAGTCATATGATGTGTTATTGTCGTAGTTTGGTGCAAAGCTCAGGAATATGCACGCTCACACGGGGGTCATCACTATAACAAGTACAAGTACTGGAATATCTCGTATACGTATCTGTACGAGTTCATGTTTACATGAAACACGATGTGTTAGGAGTAAGAAGGAAGCGTGTCGGTGGTGTGACGTACCGGTGAGGGGCATAAAGCATGTGGGCATTGGTGTGGTGCTGGTTTGCTTCTCTACTGTGTGAAACACCTTGCGTTGCGCGTACTGCGCGTCCTTGGGCTCCCAGAAGAACACGTAGTAGAGAGAGAGCATGATGGCGGCCAGCGACACGCAGAACACGTACACGATGACAGTGAGCACGCGTACGCTCTTCTTGTCTCGCTTGCGCTGCTCGTAGAGCGCGTCCAGCACGACCTCGTGCCCGCTGGCCGTGCCCAGCCGCACCGAGCCGCCCACCGAGCGCACGCTGCCCGACGTGCACGACTTGCCCGACATCGTGCGCTCACACTAAGCACTGCCGCACCGCACGCGACAATTTCAGGTAACTGGGACACACTTATTGATATGGCCCAGTTCTTCTGATGCGTCGCGACCGAGTTACCTTGCGGGTCACGCCGCCAGTGTCTGCCGCTTGACACCTCCTGATGCCGACTGCTGTTTCATTATTATGGCGCCCGCTTCGGAATTCGTTTGTTTATCCTTTAATTTCACGCTCGGTATACGTAAATCTATTCCAGTTCCTCTGACGTAGCAATACGATCGCGAATCGTCTGTCATAGAACCGTCCCTGAACTTTCATTGTTTTCAGTTAACGAGCATTATTGTGCTTTTTTCAAAGTTTTATTTGACTATGTGTCTAATATTATAATAATGCAACTTGTTGAAAAACTAGCTGTCACTTTGTAGTTTCAATACGTCGTTAAAATAAGAAAATCACACACGCCGTGCCGGTTCAAGAGGATTCACACCTCGTTATTTGTTTCGAATGAGAGCGAGAATAATGACGAGGTAACGAAGTTAATTTACGAGAATGGTGGCACGTTATTGTGACAACGATTGAAGTGTGGCGAAGGGCGCGTGGCGCGGGGCGTGCGGCCCGACGGCGGCGGGTCCGCGTGTGCCAGGCGCGCTCCGCCCGCCTCACCGCCGCGCCACCGCGCCGCGCCGTTTTCCGCCCGACGAGATCAATAATCTGCAATACTTCTCTTAATTTCTGCAATAGAAATTTATCTAAAAGTTTCTATAGAAGATTTTTTTGTAATTTAGGTTTATTGTTAAACTTTAAATGCGTTGCAATATGCGTCATCCGGACAGAATCACCGTGTGAGTGACTGACAAAATATATTTTGGTTAACGTTTAATACTAGTACTAAGTACGGTATATCACAATGCGAAGGACCGGATGATGAATGATGGATGTAGAATAATGCTATTTAATATATGGCCATCTACCTACATTATAGTTACTTAAATAGGTGGGATGTGTTACAAAAACCTTATGTAGGTTTTTCTTGACAAGTGGTACCGGTATCTTTATTGTTTACAACTTCAAAGCCAAAATTAAAAGCAGGTATATATACAAAACTTATACTTAAATCCAAATACCTAATAGTATTTTGATAATTCACAGGTACTAAATTGTGAAAAGGGGTCGATTGTACGAAACATCTCATTGTAAACTTAAACTTAGCACGAATTACTCAGGATAACTGGTTAGTTATCCTGAGTTCCGTTTTTTCCTTTAAAGATACCTACGGAACTCTAAAAATATTAGCACAATTAAATTCTCGTTGAGAGGTATTTAAAATTAAAATAAAATAATATTAGTTTAAATTTAATTGTGCTAATATTTTTAGAGTTCCGTAGATATCTTTAAAGGAAAAAACGGAACCCTTATAGGATCACAATACCCTTTACCTCGGGAACACGTGGAGGTATCGAGTTGTATAACAGTTATTTTCACAGTTTCAAGGAACCGTGGACCTAAGTATATGGTTTTTATTTCAACTCGATACCTCTACGCGTTTGCGAGATAAAGGGTCTTGACAGACAGACGGGCAAGCAGATAAACAGACGAACAACAAAGTGATCCTATAAGGGTTCCGTTTTTTTATTTTGAGGTACGGAACTCTAAAAAGAAACATCGATACTTATAGGACTTCACTGAAAAAACAACTTATGCGTGGTCAAACATATAAATAATATAACGTAACGATACTGTTTTTTTTATGTTTGACCACGCATATGTCGAATCGAGAACCTCCTTCTTTTTTTGAAATCGATTGAAAATCAGAAATCAGAGGTCGAGGAGAAAAAGGAAACAATTTGTTTGGATGAAAGATTTTATCTCTTTGGTTTTCATTTAAAACGGGGCAGAAATGCTTTCTAGGGAAGTAAAAAGGACTGTATTGATACATTTTCCCAAACTTGAGGCGGAGGAATTGTTAAAAATTCAAATGGGTGGCCCGGCCGTTTCGATGTTGGAGACTTGAGGGTTTTTGGATTTTTAGTATAACTGTAGCAGCAATATTTCGTATCAAAAACATAACACCTACTGAGAATGCTAAGGTGATGTTACGCGAATGAATGAAATGGCTGAGAAGTTATGTAATAATCGGTTTTCATAGTAGGTACCTATGTAAGTTGTACATTGAGCATATGATGCGGAGAAATAAAGAACAAGTCATTAGAAATGTTTGGAGTATGGATGTGGATTGCCAAAAGAGTAGGTCTTCCTCTTCCATCTAAAAAGCTATACGTCCACAACTACGGCTAGAAAGGAGGTGAATTTCCACTGAGACGATGAATAAATACCTACGAGTATGATTCAAACTATTCTAACATTTCAATTTAGTTGTAATAATCATAAATAAATCTCAGGGTCAAACGTATCAAACATAAACGTATAAATAAGTTGGAGTTGAACTAAGCGAACAACGTTTTCATGAGCAACAGTGCAATCCTGTAGAGATCTCCCTCGGTAAGTGAGCTCGAGGTGAGCTTTCAGGCCCCTAGCGCCTACCATAGCACTGGCGGTCTCAAATCGTGACGACGGCGGAGTATCTCGGGGGTCACGTGTCGCTTAGTTCGCAATAAAGCGCTGGCTGTGCATTAATCTTAATAAGATATTTACAGTCAGCAACAAAAGTCGGTTAACACTGTTTTTCATATCATCTGAATGGACACAAAATTTCAATGTTTTTCAGTATTTCAGATCATAGATAAAGGTTTATTTTATCTTGATCCTTTCAGTATTTACTTTAAATTGTGATTGTAAAATTCTAATTCAATATATGATTTATTAAAAATCCGAAGTGTGTGTACTCTGAAGAAACACAAATCTTGGTTTTCGTCGAGTCCCATGGAGTTTTCGTCTCTACGCTATACACAATGTATGGTTTATAGTTGTGATATTCGTATTAAATGGTGACATTTTAAACTGGCATTAATAACGCAATAAGATGACATACTTTTAACTTCATGCATTTAATTACTTAATGCATTCATCTAACAGCAATTTAGTTTTAAAACGTAATAAGCATCATCCATATAATTTAATTGCTCTGTTAGATACAAAGAAACATTCATAAATCGATATGGAATTTTCTTTAACAGATCAGATTTTCTCTAACAATTTATTAACTATCGCTATGAAGAAACAGCGAGTTAGCAACAGTGTCTTGACCTTAATGTTTACCTACACGTCTTTGTGCTTCTATTAACTGACTGCAAACACTTGCACCATGGTATACTAAATATAATATTTAACGCTTAACTAATTCCGAAAATTTCTATAGTCCTGTCGTATTGTTTGAAGTTAACAATGACAGTATGATGTTTTAAATACGTTTAGCTAATGTATTTGATAATAATTTGTGCAAGTGCATGGGCCTCAGAGACCATCTATGAATTAGTACAGACCGATGCAAACTTTATGGTTGCCCTGAACACGAGGCAAGTCACTGTGCGGTAACAATTTCACAAGTCAGAGACGAGCTACTAACTCTACATTAAATTAAAAGCCATAATGTATTCATGTTTACTGTACTAGTGACTATATAATCATTGATAACTTATTTATTTATTTTGTGTGTTCCTAATGTTGTTTGTGGTCCGTGCATAGATATACAAAAAACAGTTTCTTAAATAACTTTCTTAAATCTATGAATACGTTCACTTAATGCCTAAACACTTATAACAAAACAGATTTAAAATAAATCTTAAAAGTGTAAATCGACCTAGGGCCGTAAGATTAATCGTAGTTTAAACCACGGAATGAAGTTTAATCCCCCGTCTTCGATTGTTTCCTAAGATCAATGGTAGTTGATCGACCAAGACAGTTTAAACTAACGATTATTTTAAACTGACCCAACGGTCCGGTTAAACTCCCACGTGTGGATTAAACTCTGTTTGTTGGTTGGTGTTTCTTTCAAATGACTAGGCTGCCCGCCTATAAAATTGTGTTTTGTAACAGTTTGCGTAATAGTTTTTTTGTGAAGTTGTGTTGTCGCATTTTGTTATTTTTGTTGTGGTTTTGTTTTCTGGCATATTCCAAAAGTACTAGGTATTGAAGTCTTCGGCAAATTTTCTCCAAGTTACCTCCTATAACTAACTGATTATTTACTACATCAGATTTTTTATTTTCCAAAACATTTGAATATCTTTTCACTAAAGTAGTTAGTAATTCTATTTCAGAGATCACAAAGTTAGGCTCCCTTTTTTTATTGCACTAATTTTTTTAGGTTTTTAATACCTCCACAGCAAAAACTAAAACAAATACCACGACACACAACAAGCTACGAATAAAGGGGAAAAAAACAAAAATCAACAAAATTCGAAAGAACTAATGAATGTCGCCATATTTTTTTTTTTTTTTTTTTTTTTTTTTTTTCCTTTTTCTTTTCCATCTGTCATCAGCCACTTTGGGCTATAATCAGATCTGTTGACTTAAAAGGGGAGCTATGTTGCTCGCGTCCGTAGGATTTACCACCTTCTCCTAATAGGCCCACCCTACACGTGCTCCCCGGGTGGTGCTAAATGGGCAACAACGCCGAGTAACAGGCGGCGGTCAACTAACCTGTCCACAGGTATTCACAAACCTTGTAGGATTAAATCCCCACAAAAAGTGTGACCATATCACCTTGGGAAAGTGATATGAGTATGCCCCAACTTTTTATAATGGAATTATGAGCGATAACGATATTGATTTGTCTTGCGATCCGGCTAACGCCCGGCGCTTGCAGGTACCCGGGCCTGCAAGTGTGAAATCTGTTACCGAAGACTACGCGGAGGCAGGCGACCAGGCCCCCGTGAAAGTAAATGCTACTGGAAGCACTAACAAAAAGCTTGTTCAGCAGGCTTTCCACCCAAGCCTGTTTATTACAAGACCTCGATCTTCCTCCTTAGGAAGCACGGCTAAACATACCATAGAGGACATATCTTTGGTTGCGACGCATGCACCAATTGTTATAGATGACGACACTATTAACTGCCCTCCCACGTGGCAAAGGGTACCTACTCAACGCAATCCAAAAAGAAAAAAGCTATCCAACAGCCCACCACACATGGAAAGACAAGACAGTCTATCACAGAACCTAGTTGAAACTTCAAACAGATACAGTGGCCTACCTGTAGATCAGATAGAAGAACAAGCAACTAGCCAATCCCTCATCAAGAAACCTAGTAAACCACCTCCAATAATCCTTCATGGTATAGAGGATTTGTCGAAACTGACAGAATTTCTGAATAGCTCTGTACCAAATGGAAGCTATTCCTATAAAATAATCAACAGAGACCAGCTTAGAATTATGACACATTCAGCTGAAGTCTATAAAGAACTGATCGATCATATACGCAAGAATGGACTAATTGGTCACACCTTCACTCAAAAAGAAAAAAGGTGTTGCAGACTAGTGATTAAAAATTTGCACCACACCACTCCAAAGGAGGCCATTGTAGATGAGATAGAAAAAACAGGAAATAAAATCAGAGGGGAAGTCATATGTGCACTATCTAGAAGGAACAAAAAGCCTCTCAACATGTTCTTTGTCAATATAGAACCCGGCCCAAATAACCCAGAAGCAAAGCGCATTCAATATATATATCATACGAAAGTGAAGATAGAAGATCCACGAAAAACAAACGATATCCCGCAATGTAGAAGATGCCAACAATACGGGCACACGAAAAATAATTGCATGCGCCCCTACCGATGCGTTAAATGTGCCGAGGGCCATAGAACCATTGACTGCCCAAAGAAGGACAGAAACACTCCGGCAACATGCACCCTATGTCTTGGAAAACATCCTGCCAACTACAAGGGTTGCCAAGTTTATAAAGAGATCCGAGCAAGAAAAATAGCACAGCCATCACATAGAAAACACACTACTACAAACACGCAGCATATAAAAACTGATATAGCCTTCCCTTCCCAAATAGATGAATTTCCCCAGCTAAAACAAAGCAGATATGCTACTGAACGCCCAATAAGCCCCCGCACCACAGAGCCAAGAAACACTGGCTACTGGGACAAAAAACCAGAGAACTCACAATCTCAGCCCACAAATTTGTTAGAACAAATCATTTTAAAACAATCGGAGAAAATAGACACTCTCATTCAGCAAATAGGAACCTTAATGGGACTCCTAACGACAATAGTAGCCCAATATAAGAAATGAAGTTCCTACGCATTGCCGCGTGGAACATAAACGGCCTTTCGCCCAATAAACAGGAAGTAGAACTGTTCGTCAACCACAATAAAATAGACATTCTTTTAATATCCGAGTCACACATGACGGACGAAAAGCTCATCAAAATCGAAGGATACAATGTATATTGCACCAACCACCCAGATGGAACATCGCATGCTGGAGCAGCCATTGTAATAAGGGAAAATATTAAACACCATGTCCTCCCGGACTTTAAACAAATGTATCTGCAGGCTACCGTAGTTTCAATAGACGACTGGCAGGGGCCACTGAGGGTCGCAGCGGTGTACTGCCCTCCTCGGCATCGAATTGATGAACAAATGTTCAGCGACTTCTTTCACTTGCTTGGCAATAGATATATCACAGGGGGAGATTGGAATGCCAAAAATACCTTCTGGGGCTCTAGGCTAACTACAACAAGGGGCAGAGAGTTGAAGAAAGCCATAGACAGAAACTCACTCAATACAATTACTTCTAGGGAACCAACTTACTGGCCATCCGATCCTAATAAAACACCCGACCTTATTGATTTCTTTGTAACTAATGGGATGTCAGGGCTCTATACAAAAATAGAGTCATGTCTCGATGGCTCCTCTGACCATACACCGGTGATATGTACATTGAGCACCACAATCATCTGTCAAGAACCTCGTGATACCTTATACAATAGAAAAACTGACTGGGCATCATTCCAAGAATATATACAAGAAAATGCTAACTTGAATATACCCCTCAAGACAGAGGAAGATATAGAAAATGCTGCTTGGTATACAACCAACTTGATCCAATCAGCTGCCTGGATGTCTACGCCGTTCATTGAGTACAACCCACAAAATCAGGACTATACGCTAGTGATACGCAAGAAACTTGCTGAAAAAAGAAAGCTGAGACGACAATGGCAAACAGGCAGAAATGCACATGACAAAAGAGCCCTAAATAAAGCTCAAAAGGAACTAAAGCAAATGCTCGAAGATTTTGAAAATACCACCCTCCAAGATAAGCTACAGTCACTATCACCATATAAAGCAGATGACTACTCGCTATGGAAAATGACTAAATCCTTAAAAAGACCAAAGGAACATATGCCCCCATTGAAAAAGCCAGACGGTAGCTGGTCAAGAAAACCAGAGGACAAAGCCGAACTGTTTGCCCAATTCTTGAAAGAAGCATTTAAACCAAATGAACCTGATGTCATGCATTCGGAAGAGGAAATAGAATGTTTACCTTACAGTGCCCAAAATAGGTCCAATTCACTACGACTGTGCACCCCAGCAGAAGTCAGTAATTCCATCAAACATCTTAAGAACAAGAAAGCACCAGGGTTTGACTTGATAACATCTGAAGTTCTTAAACACCTACCAAAAAAAGGAATCATCCTATTGACTATTCTCTTTAATGCAGTACTGAGACTAAATTACTTCCCACGCATATGGAAAGTCTCGATTATTAATATGGTTGCCAAACCAGGAAAACCTCCAACTGAAGTCACATCCTATAGACCAATAAGCCTCCTCCCGCTGATATCAAAGTTATTTGAAAAACTTTTACTTCAACGCCTGCTACCCATATTGGAAGACCAAAAAACAATACCAGATCATCAATTTGGATTTCGAGCACACCATGGAACGACAGAACAAATACACAGAGTAGTGCACACAATCCGCCAATCATTGGAGAGAAAAGAATACTGCTCAGCTGTGTTCCTCGATATCCAACAGGCATTCGACCGAGTATGGCACAAGGGCCTCTTATGTAAAATCAAATCCTGTTTACCACATAATGCATATATACTCCTCAAATCATACCTACATGATCGGATATTCCAAGTGAAGTGCGGAGACAGCTTATCTTCCTTCAACCAGATTGAAGCCGGAGTGCCACAGGGCTCCGTCCTGGGCCCTATCCTCTACACGATCTATACCGCTGACCTCCCAACATCGAGGCATGTGGTCACTGCAACCTATGCTGATGACACGGCTGTCTTATCGTGCGACAAGGATCCTATCACAGCGTCTTTGAAACTCCAACATGAACTGGACGGAATAGAATCTTGGCTGAAAAAATGGAGGATCAGAGCTAGTTCCTCAAAGTCGGTCCATGTCACATTCTCTCTGAGAAGAGATGATTGCCCTCCAGTAAAACTAGATAATAATGTCCTGCCCCAAAAAAATACTGTCAAATACCTAGGTATGCATCTGGATAGAAGACTTACCTGGCGAGAACATATAAAAAACAAAAGAGATCAGGCAAACAGAAAACTAGCAGACATTTACTGGCTTGTAGGCAGGCAGTCTTCACTCAGCCTTGAAAACAAACTCCTAATTTACAAATGCATACTGAAGCCTGTATGGACATACGGTATAGAGCTTTGGGGTTCAGCCAGCCACTCAAACGTAGAAATCCTGCAACGCTTCCAAAACAAAGCACTTAAGACGATAAGCGGCGCACCTTGGTTCACAAAGAACAGTGAAGTCCATGAGTACCTACAAATCCCGTTCATTAAGGAAGATGTAGAAATGTCATGCATGACCTACAAAAAAAGACTCGAGCGACACAAAAACCAACTCGCTGTTACCCTATTGGACCATAAAAACTCCATATTCCGCTTAAAAAGGAAACGAATAGCCTCAATTTAAGTAGTACTTAAATTAATCAATGTAATGAGGAGACATGTCACTGGATGTGTCAAACTCGAACTGCTACAACATTTTAAGTCAACATGTCGCCATATGAACAAGACTAATCGAAGTTTAGCTGTTCTGATCATATTTTCCACTTGATCTTATGACGGAAAATTAAACCATGGATCAAACTTTATTGATAGATTACGAAAAAAACAAAAACTGCTTTTGATCTTACGGCCCTACTATTAAATAAGGGATATTATAAATTGTATATCAAATAAATAATCGCCTATCAATACATACTCATCATTTATATTCTTTTTTACATCAAATAACTTACTTCACTACAAATAAACTAAATGTTTAACAAAACTCAAACTGCAGATAATTCGAAGTGATACATCAATATGACATTACTTTTTTCCTCATAATGCAATACAGTTAAATTTATTTTTGTACAATAATACTACATACACATAGCATAAATACTGACTGCACAGCAAATTTTCCACATTTCATAGCAAAATAACTATCCCAGTCGCATATTAACCAGTAAGTACAACAAAACCTGTTCATCATATTTGTCTTAATTTTCAAGAAACCAAGAAGAAGAAAGAGGATTTTTTTGTTATAATAATCATTAAATTTGCCGAGCATAAATTTAATGATTATTATAACAAAAAAATCCTCTCACATTGCATTATTTCTAAAAGCAGAACAAATTAACTGAAAAATTAGAAACGAATCGCTGTAAAACCGACTTCACGTAGTCGTGTCTGCCCTACCCCTAGAGTGTAATTTAAGAACGCGTAGGCGCGGAGGGGTGGGGCGGCCCGCGAGCTGCGGTGGTGAGCGTTAAAACCATCTGCGACGATAAGCTCGCGTGGGGTCGGCCAGACCCCGCAGCGCCGGAGCCGTGACAGAAACAATGCTTGTGCATGTTTCTGTCACGTTGGTTTCGTCGTCTTGCTTTGCAAGACCCGCTTTAATAATTCAATAAATTACAATTTTGTATCTAATTTTTTTTTGTTTTGCTGATCTCATTATATGGTAATTAATAAATAATAAGACGACTGTGACTAATAAAATGCTGGTTTATTTAGAAAAACTGCTGTAAATAATATAAAAATAGAAGCTATATTTAAAAAAAAAGAGTTAAAATGTATAATGTGCATTAAGATTATGCGGCGGTGGCGGGTTTAGACTCGCAGCCTCTACGGTGCCGTAGTCACGGCGGCGGCGGGCGGGCGCGGGCGGTGCGGTGCCTCTACGCCGTCGTAGACCCGGTGACTACGCCATAGTTAAACCCAGTGCCTCTACGCTTTCGGAGACCATGCGCTGCTACGGTGCTGTAGTTCTTGAGCTGCTACGCGACCGCCGTAGGCTAGACGCTACTACCTACTACACTCTACCGCCCCGCCGCCCGCGCCGCGCCGCGCTTCGCGAATAATGCTACGCACAAGTTGTCTATTGTTGCTTATCTTGTCTGTTGACTGTGCATAATTAACGAATTAATTAGATGTTCTATAACCTAGGTATGTAATTATATCACTTTGTTCAAAGTTAGGAACGATCATAATTTGGATTTGTATGGAGACCCACATGCAATCATTTTATAATATACATTATAATGTTTGTCATTACCTGCTACACTATGCATTGCAGTCTGAGTCGAAAGTCAGAATGTGTAATGCTGCCGTGAATGTGGTAATAAATGCTCACACGCATCATAGGTACGCTACCAAAAAAAAAAAGGAAGAAAACATAAAATTGGAAAGGGGCACAAAACAGGCGCACTCAACACCCCAAACCGCAAAGCGATCGCGACATTCTCGACGTTGGCTTTCTACGAATATTAGTACAGCGCCCTTTTTTAGGCATGTTGCCAACGGCAAAGGTAACTGCAGCCGTCGACATGCCAACTTCAAACGACGACGACGACGGCGGCCGCTGATCTTTGAAGTTGGCATGTCGACGACGACAGCTGCCGTCGACGCGTCACCGGTTGCCGCCGACTTGTCGACGGTTGCCGCTGACGCGTGTCGACCGTTGGCAACATGCCGCTCGTGTGTAATAGAGCCCTAAAAGCACTTACTTTTACTAATGTTAGCAATTCAAACTTTTACTGTCAGCAAAAAGTTTTTAAAATTATAAAACATTCAGGTTTTGTTTTCGAAAAACAAAAATACTTATCTACCTAGTTAAAAAACTAAAACCTGACTACTTACGACAGAAACGTCCCCCAAAAAGATGTAAAGAAGACTTCAAGTTTATGTGTAATTCTCCACCACTATTATGAATGCGAAAGTCTGTAAGGATGGATGTATGTTTGTTTGACAATTTCACGCTGAAACGGCTGAATTTTTTTTTTATTCTTGTCGGTTGTAGTCCATCTAACCCTTAACTAATAATACATCTCACAAACTATTCATACATCTCTAGAAACTAAACTCATTTTAGCTGCGTCGGACCCAGGAGCTGTTAAAATACTACGAAATAAACCTACATCAAATTTGTTTAGAATTGAGATTAGATTTGAGAATCTGTCTTTCGCAGTAAATATCAAAATTCTCCTAACAGATACTGTCCAGTGCGGAGTCTATGTGCTAATACAACGGAATGTCTACTCATTATAATATTATTGAACCATGGTATTCAAGGAGGCTGACTTGGGATGGTCTTGTGAAGAACGGAATTAGCAAATTAGAATTTTTTGAAGTTTTTGTGTACTTATTCTTAAGTTTACGCAGACAAAGTCGCGGTCAGAAGCGGTGGCGGATTAGCCACGTAGCAATAGTAGCAAATGCTACGGGCCCCGCGCATTTTGGGGCCCCGCGCACCAACGCTCTCCGATCGTAAAAAAATATCAATTTAGTGCGTTACATAAAAATATGTTCTTTTTCCAAACATTGGAGGTGCAATTTTTACCACGAAAGAGTAAGTATCAAAATAGTCTACAGTAATTTTAAATTTTAGTACATTTCTAAAAGTGACCGCTGCTCACACTACAAATTATGTTTCGCACTGAACTGCACACAAGTTGGCAACAATTTTTGAAGACATTTTCCAGTAAGGTGGATCAAAAGGCAGTGTCGTAATCAAGCTTACGGACTAAGGTTCTCAAACATCTGGAAAACGTTATGAAATCCAGGTGTTTATTGTCATTATTGAAAACGTACTAACTGCTTTAACTAAACATGAAAACATATCATAAAATTACTGGCATTTTTTAAAGAAACTCACTGCCTCCATTGCTGACATCAGATGGTTCTCTCAGAAGAGAAAGCTATTTGCTTCTCTTTTTGCAAAATCTTCGCATCTTGATGCAGGAGACGCGACTCCCCCTACTTTACCTGGCAGCACGACGTCAATGTCTGATGCTCGCATTCGCCAAAAGGAGGTTCGTAAAGCGTTACGCAATCTTGATGTGATCAAGGCCAGTAGACCAGATGGTATTCTAGCTATAGTTCTGAGGACCTGTGCACCTGAATTGTTTCCTGTACTGACACGCCTCTTTCGGCTCTCTCTCGAGATATGGATTAGGGCCGAAGTTAAGGAAGCTCGTCAACATGCAGCCCGTAAAGGTAGTCATACCGATCCTACCAACTACAGGCCTTTCTCAGCCACGTCTATTATCTGCAAGACAATGGAACGTGTCAACGACAGGCTCCTAATGTACCTTGAAGCTAATCGTCAATACGGCTTACGCCGAAATCGGTCCACTGAGGATCTTCTTGGGTACGCCACTCACGTTTGGAGTGTGACATTCGAGAAATATGGGGAGGCACTTGCCGTCTCCCTGGACATCTCGAAGGTCTTTAATAGAGTATGGCATGATGGCCTAATTAGCAAGCTCTTATATGGCTTGCCCGTTGGTTTCTGTGCATGGATATCGGATTTCCTGAGTGATCGATCAATTCGAGTAGTCATCGATGACTGCTAGTCTGATCAAATGGCTATAATTGCCGAGATTCCTCAGGGTACTCTCTGCAACCCCTTCAACGCATAACAACGATCTGGTGAAATCCGGTACCTTTGGGTACGCAGATGACAGCATAGTTGTAGAGAGTTACACATCCAGCGCACGAGCGCCAGTGCGGCTGAAATCCAGTCTTTCAGAAAGTCCATGGTCGCGCGCTTGAACTTGTTCCTCAAGGCGGTCTCCGATTGGGGCCATGCCAAACTGGTCAGGTTCAATGCAGCTAAAACCCAGGTGTGTCTTTTCTCTGCTAAGAAGAGGCCTTTCCATCTGGACCCTACTTTCCGACATGTATCCGTCCCGAATCCGATCACTAACCATCTTGAGCTTCTTGGTGTTACTATGACGTCAAATCTTAACTTTGGGTAATTCATTGAATCCAAGACCCAATTAGCTGACACAAAGCTGGGAGTCCTCGCAAAACTGCAAAAGGACTTCACGTCGGAACAGCTGCTCAACTTATACCAAGCACAAATTCGATCGTGCATGGAGTACTGTTTGCACCTTTGGGATGGATTAGCTTAATACCAACTGCAGGCGTTGAAAGTTATTGATAGACGTGCCAAGAAACTCATTGACAACAACTCCCTGGTTAGGGCTAGGCTCCAGAGCCTTGAACATCGCCACACCGTTGCTAACCTATCGGTCTTTTATCGGGTACATTTCGGAGAGCGTGCTTTGGAATTGCACAATTTAATTCGTCCGTCCCCATTCCATCATCGGACTAGCAGAGATACGGCGAAGCGTCACCGCAACAGGTTGAAGTTCCACGGTCTCGAACCAAGCACTTTGATTCCACATTTATTGTGCGAACTGCCAGACTGTGGAATTCACTGCCTCTCTGTTCTCTGATAAGTATAATCTAGGTATTTTCAAGGCATGAGAGAACCGGTTCATCCTAGGCAAGCGTGTTCCACCTAAAATATAAAAAAACTACAAGCTTTTGTTAAATAATTCTTTAGAATCTTGTTTGAAATTAATGATCACCAACTGCAGTGGTGAGCGTTTTTTATCAACATTAAAGCGTGTTAAAAGTGAGTTAAGGAACACGATGAGCTAAGAACGTCTTAAATCACCTCACTTTGATGAATATTGAATACGATTTGCTCAGAGAAGTCGATGTTATAGAATTCGTTCTAAATTTGTCTAAACTTAATCCTGAAATGTTTATTTGTAACAATTTTGTTTTATTTAGGTACTAAATAAAACGTTAAAGTTTTAATTTTATTCGTACAACTTATGTAAAGTCAAGATTAACTACCTTGCTTCGGAAAGAACACACATCTATAGGAAAAAACGGCGCAAGAAACCCACACACAAAAATTGTTACATAAAGTTATCTTTACAAACCAATTGATTGTACAGACGCCAGTCAGCACATCAAGCTATCCCGAACTGTCCAATTTTGTCAAATGAACATGGACCTTATTCTTTTGTAATAAAGCTGAACAACTATTTAAAAAAAATTGACAGATTGGGGTATCTTGATGTGATGGCCTCTGTACTGATGATTTTAAATTATACATAGTGTTCATCACTTATCAACCTTTACAAGTAAGAAAGTAATGGGGCAGAAAAAAGCCACCTATAAAGCCAGTTAGCGTCACCAAGCAATATATTTCTTGCACACCTAAAAAAAAAAAAATAGCGGTTAAGTATCAACAATTCGAAGCTAGCCGGCAGTAAGAAAATTATTTACTATTCGTACTTTACAGTACACTTGAAACTTTTAGTCTCACTTCTTACTACCAATTATGGTGTCGTAGTTCAATGACATTCTGAAATAAGTCACGTAATGAAAATAAGAAATGTTAGGCGCGGCGCCCAATACCGCGGCGGTGGGCATCGGTGCGTCTCGGTACAGGGGGGCGATTCTCACGCAATAGACATGATGTCGAATTAGAGATATGTCGAAATAAAATGGCGGATGTTGATTGAAACCGATTTTTCGTATTCTCGAAATGTCACATTAGAGAAACGTGCCTAGCGCTCGACTTGCAACGAGTGGTAAATATCAGTCGACATGAATGTCGCGCGTAAAGTCTATCGAGTTCTCTAGTTGTTGTTGCTGCTTGCTCACGCAAATTCCGTGGAATTCCCATTATTCCTGCCAACTGTTGACACATTTCTACACAACAAGAGAAAACATAAAGTCTAATTACGCCAAAAAAATTGGTTAAACTTACCAAGCTGTAAGCTAAATTAATAATAAAATCATTGCCTAATTAATAATATAATAATTGCATAATTTTATTAAAATAAGTTCATAATTACATAATAAATAACCAGTTACAATCAACTAAATAGTCAAACAAAAGCCCTTTTATTCTCTCCTACTTTTACTTTTGCTGTGCCCGACCCGGGTCCGCATTGTTCATTTCTGTAAGTGCACATGTGGATGCAATAAATATATTGAGTGAACAACAAAAACAATGCCAGACAAAAGATGCAAAAATTTACGTTAAGTTTCGTGATAGAGATCCAAAAAGCCTGCGACATTTATCTCTATTGATTATGAGAATACGATAATATAAATTTTGTGACATTTTCAGTAGACATTTAAAATTAGACATTATCTCGAATTAGAGATATCTCGAAAGAATTGAGAATCGCCTCCCAGGTCGAGCGCCTTACGGCGGCTTTGGGGCGGCTTCGGGCGCCTGAGACCTGCTTCGAGCGTTTCGGGCGCCTGGAAGCTGCTTCGGGCGGCTTTGGGCTGCCTCGGCAGCCGTAAGCTGCCTTCGGGAAGCTCGGGTGGCATTTTCGTGGCAGACACATCGCAGTTTTCTTACTCCTCCGCCGTTCTTTTCTGATTAATTTCGTTGCGGGATCCAAGACAGTTGAACCGTTTCTCTGGGATTCGTCGAGCTTCATTGCTCTGGCGCTTTTCTGGTGGTCGCCACTGTTGATTCTGGCTTACAGGAGTTACAGTGTTAGGGAATAGCGTGGCGGGCTTGTCCCAAAAAAAAAAAAAAAAAAAAAAGCCATCGCAGAACAATGTCATAACGTTAACCGTGCGCGCCTCCAATAGCTTGGCAACACCCAAAGAGGAAAATAAAAGGCAAGAGCCTCATTAATTACACGTATCTATAGGTTTGTTTACGGTGACACAAGAAAAGTTGATTATTCTTGTGCAGGGTCACGAATGTCTGTATATCATCGCGACACTACAGTGATCAAGAAATTAAACACAATGCATGGAACCAAATAACTCTTCTTCTTCAGCGAGATGAACAATGAGAACTAAATCAGAATCCATCATTATAAATACACGCGCACAACTGATTTCACGTAACGTTACGACTGCTCTGCGACGAATTTGCCACCAATTTGAGTATGAACGAGGCAGTTAAAAGATAGATCTTGATTTTAGGCTTGCAAAACCAAGTATCTTTGAAGCTTTTGTAATAATGTTATCCATGTGGGGAATAAAAGTTAATTTACGATCAAGAAGAATACCCAGATCTCTGATCACATCTACTTTACTAAGGCATGTACCATTTACTATAATTAAAGTCAAGAAAGTTAGCCTTGCGAGTAAACGTAATTTGGCAACATTTTTCTACATTAAGTTGCTTAGTATTACCATTGCACCAGTCTAAAAATCTGTTTAAGTCATACTTAAATCAATACTATATTGCTATGTAGTACTTATTATAAATGCGAAAGTAACTTAGTCTGTTAAGCTTTCACGACGCAACGGGGGAACCCATTTGGATTAAACCTGGTAGGTATGAAAATAACTAGAACCCTGGGGAAGGTCATAGCTTATTTTTTGATCAACGACTTTGCCTGCATCCGCGGTAACCGACATTCACGCGGATGAAGTCGCGGGCAAAAGCTAGTAAATGATAAATAAATAATAGTTTCTGTTAAAAAAACACCAGTCACAGTAGCTGCCAGTATGGACGTAATAACAAAACCCAATGCAGTTATTTGTATGTAGTGCAAGTAAACTAAGTACAGTTTCTGACAGTCGGATACAAAAATGCAAGAGGAAAGATTCGCGTTCAACGCAAGCAATACAAGAGCTATGATAGTAAACGACAAACAGGTAATGCCAAACCGTATTTCTATTGGGTTGGTACTTAAATAAACACGTAAATATTCCCAAAGAACATAAAGTCAACAGAATGAGGTAATTGGTGTTCAGTTTTGGACACAATTGGGTTAAGCTAATTGGATTATAGGAAACCCTTCGTGTAAAACCTAATGATATATGGATGTTGTAGGTACGATGGTTTCAATGGTCTAGTTTAAATAAGCACGTAAGATAATCTTTACGTAATCGTTTAAACAAATAACAATAAAACAGACCTAAATCAAAGTGAAAAATTGGACAGAGGTCGTAAAATTGGCAAATGATTTACAACTATGTCTTTCTTGAGCATTTCCGAACGTTGGAGTACCAACGTTACCAACTTATTTGTATATTTAGATTTATAGTAAAAGCCATTTTTTAAAGTTACTTAAACCAAACCGATATTTATTTTTGAGCACATAGACAGAAAAAAAATCAAGCAATCTAATGCTTGATTTTTTTTCTGTTTTGTTAGCTAACATAATGTTACCTACTCGATGTAAAGTGGTTTACCGTCACTAAAAGATATTTTCAATACAATAAGCTTCGCAAATGTATTGCCATTGCCAACCCAGAGGCATATAACGTGCTCTATGCACCCTTCAAACTGAAATACAGAAATGCTGCTTTGTGGCAGAAATATTTATGTTGGTACGTTCGTACCGTGGTCCGTACTTACACTACTTACCATAGATCTCTATTACTGCTAAAATTTTGTACTAAAACCTAAATGCTCTATTTTTACCCGACTGCTGGAGCGTAAACCTCCTCAGGTTTTTCAATTTGTATCTAAAAAGTTGTTTAATGTTCAGCTGCCAGTACAGCTCATATAGTTGGATCTCCAATATCTTTCTCAATTTCATATATGAATGTTAATGTTATCAGGCTTCCGTACCTCAAAAGGAAGAAACAGAACCCTTATAGGACCACTTTGTTGTCCGTCTGTCAGTAAATATACGGCCATAAACGTTGTTTTGCCATATAAAAGTAAAAAAATAGCCTATGACCTATTCTCAGACCTACCAAACATACACAAAAAAGTTCATAAAAATCGGTCAAGCCGTTTCGGATTCGATAACAAACACTGTGACAGGATATTTTTGTAAATTAGATTATATCTATACTAATATAATATTATAAAGAGGAAAGATTTGTATTTTTGTATGTAACGAACAAACTCAAAAACTACTGGTCCGATTTCAAAAATTCTTTCACCATAAGAAAGCTACATTATCCCTGAGTAACATAGGCTATGTTTATCAATAGAAAAAAATAGGGATCCTTGAGAAAATTCACGCGGACGATGTCGCAGGCAAAGTGCTAGTAATGTATAAAATTCATTATTATGATGATAACAAAATTAATCTTTGGTCATAATGACATTTAAATAGATTATTTTAGTAGATTATAAAGTATTGAGTTTGGGAGATAAATCCTATATAGGTTAGTAATTATGTATTGTTTTCCTGCAGTTAGCTTTGTGGGTTGTGGGGCGGCCACTTTACTTTTTCGATTCATAGAGTTTGATGGCTTCGCGAAGAAAAGCTTGAATTAAGGGACCGTTGTGTTTACTAGGTTATTCAATCGTGACTAGAGGTTTACAATCTCTAGGTAGGTAAACTCAAGCATTGCTTGCATGATCTACAGACTGAATCACAAACACACCTGATATTATTTAACCAACTGACTGCCTGGGTTGAGTTGGGATAGGGTTTATTTTTAGTTGAGGACCACATGGCCTAATCAAACATTCGAGAAGTATAACAAACAAGTATTTATGTATACCTAGTTCCATTTGAACCCCCATACAATGAACAATATAGTAATTTTGTGAATTCACCCAATTAAGTAATTAATTGAAACCGAGCGATGTTTCGCTATATCCCTGGAGAATTCCACCTAGGCACGCCGCGATATTATGATAGACAAGTTAAATACAATTTCTCTTTATTTATTAACGTTTTTTCCGGTGAAAGGAATATTATAGATTTTAATATTACGTCTTCGAAACAAGGAAATGTTGAAAGCTTACCATAAGTGTGTGCGGTGGAAACCGCGTGCTCGAGGTGGTAACGCTGGTGGTCGCGGTGCGCGCTCGCCTCCCCCACCTCCAGCGGCAGCTCGGGCGAGCGCCACACGCACACGTAGTACACGGACAGCAGGATGGCCGCCAGCGACACCGACAGCAGGTACGCCAGCACCGTCAGCACGCGCACCACCTTGCTGGCTGGCTTCTGCTTGTAGATGTCCCTCGTCGCCGACGGCGCCGCGGGAGCCACCTCCTCCGTCGCGCTGTCCTCCTCCACCTGACCACTTTGACCGCGCACTGACATGCTGCTGTCGCTAACTACATGTTCGAAAGATATTCCGTAAAAATAATACAGCCGTGTCCGCGAGTGGCGCGTGTAGTTTCCGCGGTCGGTTGAGTGCGGCTGTGCGGCTGTCGGGCGCTGGACAACCGTCGTCCGCGGTGCGCCGCGCTATCCGCTGACTCCCGCGCTATTCGCCAAGGCGATCACCTACAAGCGTCACAGATTTACAATTATGCTTCCATGATTTATGCTGTAGTAAGTACAGACTTACTTGAAGGAATAAGGTGTTGATCTCATAGAATGCGCCGTACAGTTAGTTACATATCTATTTAACTTTAACTACAGTTAAACTTACGTAAAACTCCTTTATCTGCCATATTAGTCCTATGGAATATAATATTATATAATATGGAATAAATTTATAAACACCTCCTGTGTATGCGGGGTTTTAAATATCTACATTTAGAACTACTATAAGTCCTACATCTACAGTCCATCGCACTCCGTACTGTCTTAGTAAATAAAATTAAAAGTTGAGTTTGTCCTCCAATCCGGTATAGAAAATTCATAGGGCTTGTATTTAAATGTTATCGATATTTTATTACACAAGGAAGTTAAAAAAATTGAATGTTAGTATTTTTTGTTAATTTCCATGAGGTTCACTCGACGTAGCTTCGCTTCGCGATATTTTTTAACCACCCACAAATAGGAGGGCTCCTATTTGTGGGTAGTTAGTGAAAATCAGAAAAAAATATCCTCCTTACGTATCCGAGTCGGGGTGCCCCAAGTTTCGAGCTTACACAAAATTTGGTGAGCATCAATTAATTTTGATAAGCAAAAATAGACAACCGACTTTTTTCGGAGCGGTTGTCTTTTTTGTAAAAAATCTTTTTATTTTCCGCTTTTTTGGTACGGTCAGCAACGAAAGTCGATTAACACTTCAGATTTTTAAATCATAGTTCTTGAGCAGAAGGAAATACGGACAGGATAGAAAATCAAAACAAAATAAACTTTCAACTATGAAATGAAATAACTACTGTAAAGTTTTACTTTCAACGTATTTGTTCTTTTGTCTTTTTAGAGGATATGAAAATTTAATAGTGTTAATCTACTTTTGTTGCTGACTGTACCTCCTTACCTTATCATCCAAATCCATTAAGAAACGGAGAAACCAAAACGTCATCTATGTACTTATATAATTTTTGGTTTTTGTTGATTTTTTCAAATAGCACTTAATCAATTTCAATAAGACTTATGAATGGGACCACCCCTGAGGCATACCCAATCCAATTAAAAATAATTTTCAAAATCGATTTGCATTTGTCGGAGCAATCGCGTACCTACCTAACAAACATTAAAAAAAAAATAGGCCAATTGAGAACCTCCT
Organism: Charanyca ferruginea; assembly: GCA_947361185.1. Classification (NCBI taxonomy): domain Eukaryota; kingdom Metazoa; phylum Arthropoda; class Insecta; order Lepidoptera; family Noctuidae; genus Charanyca; species Charanyca ferruginea. The sequence goes on from OX376076.1 coordinate 14,519,133, forward strand.
TATTTCTTGAAGTCGATTAAAAAGAATATTTTACAAAACGTATATTTATTATAAACGTAAATTCGAGCGTATATTTATTTTGGAACTTAAAACGTACTTTATGCATTGCGCAATGCATAAAGTACCTACGTAAAGAAGTAAATATAGAGTGGGTTAAATATACTTAGTCTGGCCATATATACTGTTACAATTAAAAATAAGAAAGATATTACATTTGGAATCTGTCATTTTTATACGATTGTTCATTGAATTTTCTAATTTTGGCGCCAATACATTGAAAGAAAGAAAGAAAAAGCATTTATTAGCCCGCACAGGACGAAACACACAAATAACAACAAGGTTTACGTATTATTACAAAATAAAAAATAAGAAACGAATCGGTCCTGTACGATGCCAAAAGGCCCATATTGTACAATATTTTGCGATATTATAATAGAGTGGGGTGAGAACGAGAACCGAATCGCTGTGATTGCATTACACAAAGTTGGTATGGAGCCAAATGCAATTTTTTAAACTCTCTATACGCTTGGTATTAGTCAAATGTTTGTGTACCGGGCTATTAATAGGTACAATGAGACCTCCTCTGTTTGTGACAGAAAAAGATCTGGCCGTCCACGTAGTGTTCGTACGAAAAAGGTGGTCAAAGCAGTACGGGAAAGAATTTGAAGAAATCCTGTCCGAAAGCAAAAGATTTTATCTCGGCAGATGAAGATAGCGCCCAGAACCATGTCGCGTATTTTAAAAGATGACTTAGGACTTGCAGCCTATAAGAGACGCACTGGTAATTTTTTAACTGATAATTTAAAAAAGAATAGGGTGGTAAAATCGAAACAACTACTGAAGCGGTACGCAAAGGGAGGTCTCAGAAAAATTTGGTTTACGGATGAGAAAATCTTTACAATTGAGCAACATTTTAACAAACAAAATATCCGTATTTATGTTCAAAGCTCTAAGGAAGCTTCCTAATTAGTCGACAGAGTGCAACGTGGGCATTAACCGACTTTAGTGATGGTTTGGTGCGGTGTTAGTTATGAAGGAGTGACTGAGCCATATTTTTGTGAAAAAGGTATCAAAACATCGGCACAAGTGTATAAAGATACCATTCTTGAGAAGGTAGTTAAGTCCCTTAACAACACCATGTTCAATAACCAAGTATGGTCCTTCCAACAAGACTCGGCGCCGGGTCATAAAGCTCAGTCCACGCGACTGCGTGGACTGCGTGGAAGTGAACGTTTCGGACTTCATCAGAGCTGAAGACTGGCCGTCGTCTAGTCCCGATCTTAATCCGCTGGATTATGATTTATGGTCAGTTTTAGAGAGTAAGGCTTGCTCTAAACGTCATGATAATTTGGAGTCTCTAAAACAATCCATACGATTGGCAGTGAAGAATTTTCCCATGGAAAGAGTGCGTGCTTCTATTGATAACTGGCCTCAACGTTTAAAGGACTGTATTGGTAGCCAATGGTGACCACTTCGAATAAGCTTTTTATATTTTACATTGTTTTATATTGATGTATGAAACTAACACACTGTAAAAGTAATAAATATTAATTGCAATAAAATAGGTACCTATATATTAAAATGCTTTGTCCTGAATGACTGACTGACGGATCAACGCACGGCCTAAACCACTGATCGTAGAGACCTAAAACTTGGAGGGTGTGTTCTTTGTATGACGTAGGCATCCGATAAGAAAGGATTTTTCAAAATTCCACCCCTAAGGGGGTGAAAAACGGGGGCAAAGTTTGTATGGGACAACGTGATTACGTGTTAGAATTTATAATTGCTATTGAGTACTCAAGTAGTAATTGTTTGCGACTTCCACGCGAACGAAGTCGCGGGCATAAGCTAGTAGTATATAAACTATATTTAAATCATCGAATATAAATCCATGACAGTTACATTCTAGAAGGATGCATAATGTTTATCCATAGAGCAAATAGATACTGGCCTACGGAAAGTATTAACATAAAAAAACACCTGTAAGATCACTTTTTAAGGTTCCGTACCTCAAAAGGATTCCTTGTAGGATCACTTCGTTGTCCGTCTGTCAAGAAGAAGACCCTTTTGCTCAGAAACGCGTGGAGGTATTAAGTTAAAAGTAATAACAAATACTAAGGTCTGCAATCCCTTGGAGCAGGGAAAAAAATCAAATACTGCTATTATATTATTGCAGGTAGGTACTTCTTGTTGACCTAGAATCATGCTGGCAAGAAGCAATGTCATGTAGCACAAATAAAGGAAAAAATCCAATATTCACACATTAATTATTCATCTCAAATTTTTTTTTGTGACAATTTATTTCTGTGACAATTTTTTTTTCGTTTGCAAACTTTTTGTTTCTACGGTCTAATCAGTTTGTACGGAACCCTTGGTGAGCGAGTTCGGCTCTCTCTTGACCGCCTTTTTGTTAATCAGGTGCCTTTGGAAGATATTTTCTGATGTCCATCGTTACTACTTTACTACCTAAATATTACAAAAACCCTCAGAAAAAACATTACCAAAAATAGTATCTATGGTTACCGGAAACTGGACTAAGTATTAGGTATTTAACTACCTTTTTACTTTGTATATATTATGAAATAAGGGTTTCCCGCGACGGCTTTCTGTCTCCATCTTCAAATCAACTCCAGATCTCTATTGTGGTGTCATCAGAACTTCAAATGCCAAGTTTCAACCAAATTAGTTCACAATAAACTTTATTTTACTCAAAAATACCGCCCAATTATTTAAGTTTCGATAATTCATTATTTACTATTTTTATTTTTAATTTTAATAAGACTTTTTACTTGGTGATGTAATAAATTATAACTTATTTTATTTATTGTGAATGTACAACCTAGGTCCTACATAGGTACTTTGATTTTGATTTTAAATAGCTCAGTTCGTATTATTGTGCATGAATGTCAAGCAAACTGCCCACGAGAGCGCAGGGAGTTCATCCATTAGATCTAATTGGATCGTGGCTGCGGTAGTAGGTACCTACCTTGGGAACTGTATAATATTGTGTACCTACTCGGCTCTATTGTTTCATGCTCAGCAATCAATCATCCTTGTAATGGACAAACTCGTCGTCAGGGGACATGATGGACTTAGTTTATTCACATTATATCTTCACATAATTGATTAGAGTGAGTAGAGGTAGACCATCTGGTGAAGTAGGTTTATTCACGACTAAGTAGGGTTAGGCATAAATGGACGTAAACAAACCATTATTAAATACAATTTTACAATAACAAAAAGATTAAATACACTATACCTACTACTTATATTTCGTCATAGCCTAAATTTTGATCTCACCATCAAGGGTGATCCCTATTTAATATTTTTGTTATTGTAAAAATGTTTAAGTAATTGTAATCTTTTAATTAGTTGTTAATGTATCTAATATTTTTAACTTTAAATTAAAAATTAAAAAAAAAGACCCACTCCATACAGCTTCCTATGCAGGTATGGACTGGTCCGGAAATAAATGTCTTTATTATTATTATAAAACTTAGAATTAAAATAAATAAATGTAGGTACGATAAGATTGGTAGTTCTTTATCATTAGTCAAAGTTACAAACCACGTAAAACATGAACTCATGCCCTTACAACCGTCTTTTCGGCATGGCAAGTGCAAAGTGTAATAGGCAATGATATTATATTAATTAGGTAAGTAACTTACCCACATAATGCAGTAGCCAGTAGGTAACAATAAAAATACTTTAATTTCATAAGATTAAAAAATTTACAATTCCATGTTTTGCATGTAAAATAAGGAATGTTCTAATCACTTAAGTAAAAAAAATATATTTATATTTTGCTTTTCTGTCGGTCCAGTAGTTTCTGTTTGAGTGCTCTGCGCAGGATCTTCCCAGATGGGTTCTTTGGTATTTCATCGACAAATATCACTCCTCCATGCAGCCGCGACACAGAAGACAGCTGGCGAACAATATGATTGGTTACTTTTACATTATTAACATATCATAGGTACTCTGTTAAATTTCTACTCGTGGGTGTCGTAGAAGGAGACAGAGGGATATTGACCAGAGGATGGGCAGTAGCATCCTACTGAGTACCAATATCGCAGTAGGTGTCTGCGATCGCCACCATGCATCCGCCAAGCATGGCGATTACGGCTGAACCACTTGGAGGAGACCTATGCCCAGCTGAGGGCGTCTATAGGTTGACATGATGATGATGATGACTCTGTTACACCCCGATTTTGATAATTATGAATTCACATACAATACGGGTCATTCACATAATAAATCTGAGCTGCTACTAAGAAATTCCTGAATGATACCATCATATTTATTAGTTTTGGTTGCATTTTATAATTACTAGACCAATATGGTAACTGTTCTATATTAAAATTCGAACATTTTTCAAGCGAGTATTTTTGAGAGATGAGGCCTTGTACCGACTGCAACTACCAACTACGGTTCCTTTCTAACAAGGAAAGGCCGGCTGTACACGGACTGCTCGAGCAGTTAGGCATTGATCAACATACACGGACCACTCGAACAGTCATAGTCAACCGCTTGTAGCTGCCATTGATAACTGCTCGAGCAGTTCAATACCAACTGGGAGGCGCGCGTGACGTGGAATGAAGATCGCGGGCGGAGAGACTGCAGCAGTCGACAACTCGAGCAGTCAGTGTATGCCTGGCGACTGCTTAACCACTCGATGAAATTTCACCGTGCAGTTGACCGCCCGAAACAGTCTGATTGCTCGAACGGTTCTGTAGTGTGTGTACGAAGAAGACTATAGTCTTCACTTTGACACTTTGCAGTCGCAGCTTAAAGCAGTCGATACTGACTGCTTCAAGCAGTCCGTGTATGGTCGGCCAAAAAGTGAAACTTACCCGTGCAGCAGTGAATTCTAGTAGCTCCTTCTCAGTGACGGTGGCACCTGGCTTCTTGACGACGAAGGCGGTGGCCAGCTCGCCGACGGCCTCGTCAGGCGCGCCCACCACGCCGCACTCCGCCACGCCCGCGTGCCCCAGCACCACGCTCTCCACCGCCGCCGGCGCCACCTGCGGATAAGTACAATAGTGCTGAACCTACGAAGACCTAATCCTTTATCCAATCCTGACGACGCTATAACTCTCCTCCAGGAGAGTAATAGGGCCACCAGCACTTTAGTGAAACATAAACACAGATCACCGTCGTTTCGATCTCGCCGCCGAGGTCCGTCGCAATTCAATTCAATTCAATTCAAACCATTTATTTCAGATAAAATATACATAAGTCAAATATATAAATTATCCATAATTGGGTGAATTCATTAATTCATAATTAATAATCATAAAACATACAATAATAATAATAATACACGCACACATACACACTAAATTAGCAATGTAACTGCTAATTCGGACCGACATTTTTCGGATTCGAATCGAAGTTTATGCGCATCGTGCGATACCCCCTGATGATTCTGACGGCCATGGCTTTCTGCGGCTTTCGCAAAACAGCGATGCTTCCGGCCGTCAGGTCAGCCGCCCCGATCGAGGTCTCATACAGGGTCATCGATTAAAGGTAGATACTTATTATAAGTACAAATGATACGTAATATGATTATAAATTATCAGCAAATTATAAAAAATAATAGGAGTAAGAATTTGCGCCGTTGTCAACAAAGCAATTTTAATATCTTTAAGCGCGAACGTAGATAAAGAATCATAAATATTGCTGGGTATTTCGATAATCATTGAATCTATAAGCATTTAGCAAGATAAGGATAAAACAGTGTTTGGTGCAACCACACTAGGTAAAGTATAAAGGTTAAATACCTGATGTCCCTTATATTTAATGAGTTCTTTAAGTCGGTCCACTATGAAGAAGCATCCATCTTTGTCGTAGTATCCGACGTCCCCAGTTTTCATGTACCCCTCCTCATCAAATATAGCGCGGGTGGCGGCTTCATCTCCAGCATAGCCCTTCATAATTATAGGACCTTTTAAGCAAATTTCTCCTTTTTCATTCGGGCCCAGCTTTTTACGTGTTTCCAAATCTACAACCTGAAAATAAAATTTTAATTTTAAGTATTAGGTACTCAAGCTACGTGAAATACCTACTGAAAATGTGGATGATGAGTTGGAAGTAGGGTGAGGTCTTTGGGTGAGATACATACAGGGACTTTTATAAAGGTTAAGTAATATACAACTTGACATATTTGGTTAGGTATTTAATTATTAACAATCTAGGATACAATCTAACTCAAAATCGTCATGTTTAAAGGTACCTATAGCATGCGTGATCATATTCCTATTATAGATATCGCCTATTTCTTATTCAAGTACCTATTATCCTAATTTAACTTGAAGATAATAAAACTTACTTTAGCCTTCACGCCTAGAAGAGGATAACCACCACTTCCTGGTTTTCTCAAAATCTTGTCATCGTCTATATCCTTGGTGGCTGCCAATGAAGTCTCCGTCATTCCGTACGCTTGGAATATGCCTTTACAATTTTTCATACTGAATGTCAATACAAAAAGAATACTTAGTTAAGTAATAAAGTAGCGGTTACAAATAAACAAACATAAGTTCTATTTGTAAGTACTTAATTATAATAATAGACATAGGACAGCTACCCTCGCTTGTGGGTTTCAGGAGGAGTCAACGATATCAGGGCCCGATTCTGAAGAAGCACGTCACAGTTACTACAACCCTACAGCAGTCTTTTGACACTGCGTATGTTTGTAAAATAGGTACCTCTTTAAATATGGATCCTTACCGTTTCAAAGCCAGTGTGATAGTTTCCGAGGACAGCGGAGCAGCCCCACACCAGACGGCGGTGATGGAAGACATGTCAAATTTCTCTACTATGGGCGCCTTCGCCAAGAACACAACGATAGGGGGAACGGCTGCCAGATGAGTCACCTAAAAGTTAATGTTAACAAAAAGCATATTTTATAGAACATCGTAGATCTCTACATTGACATACAGATTATGAATGTATATTTTAGCCTAGCGACTTGATAGTCGTAAATAAAATTTTTGATAATAAGTTGTGATAATGAAAATTTTATTATTTTATGTAATCGTTAACGTTTATGTATCATAATTATTATACAATAATAGTATGTAATCTAATGCCGGCGGCACTTTACATCGCGTACTTGTGCAAATATTCGCCTTATTTGCTACGGCCAAAGATGGGTATGAAAATAAACCTAAGATTAGCCGGTTATACGTAAGTGCAGTAGATGGAACCCCTTGGCTAAAATGAAGAAGCAAATGTAAAATGAAAGAAGAATAAATAAATATATATTTATAAATAAATATATATTTATTTATTACTTACTCCTGTCTGTCATTTTATTTCTGCTTGCAGAAACTACTAACCGAACCTATCCAAGTCGGACTGCTCCGAATCGGGGTATTAACCCTAACGTTGATAACAACATTTTTTTTTTAGCAATTAATTATTGTACCTAAATAATTTAAATTTATCGTATAACCTACTGACAACCCTATAAGAATAATTATATTTTATAACAAATCTTTATAACAAAATCAACATGTTATGTAGGTAACAGTTATGAAATTGATGGATAAGTAAACAAATACGATAACGAAACGATATACAAAAACTCAAACTCAAACTCAAAATCATTTATTTCAAATAAACCATTTACAGGTACTTTTGAATTGTCAGAGTCAGTCAGTCAGAAAGTTGAAGCTAGTTGCTCGTTCCAAACAGTAGGTTTCTATGGAGAAGAACGAGCAAGAAACTCCATGAACAACACTCTTTTAAAATCAATAATATGTTACAAATTTCGGTTACATCATTCATATTGAATCTAGGGTACAATGTGAGAACAATGTAACAAGTCGTGTACGTTAAAAGAGGTTTAGATAAAAATATAATCATAATAAACAATTCAAAATAAAATTAGAATAACCGAGGCAGCTAAGAGATGACCAGTCCCAACTAACAGCGCCCGTTCACGAACATGACGCACGGATCGGCATCATTTGACTCAACCATTTTGAAGGGAACCGAATGAGCCAACACGCGCGCCACCGTCAGCGAGACATTCCAGTGAGCATGACATACCTACTCCCAACCGCCAGGGCACATTCAAGTCAATGAAAGACATACCTCGTAAATGGTAGCTTTAAATAACATAGTGCTCACATGTATATGCTTGAGTTTATACAATGCAAAGATAATGTAGATCTATATCTTCAGCAGCTCCAAAAATAATTAAAAATGCTAATCAATGAATCTATGAACCCTTATGGCTGTGGAGCTAGACCAGCATCCAGCCAAGCATTTTTATCAGTGATGTATTCACCCAATGAATAATATGCTCGGCTGCATAGTGTGCGTTTTATATAAGACTTAAATTTTGTCTCATTTAGTTGAACAATGTGGGGAGGTATTTTATTGTAACATTTTAAACAGTACCCCATGAAAGAAGTATCTACTTTAGCCAGTCTGAAACTCGGTTGAACTAGTTGGTCCCTATTTCTAGTGTTATAATTATGTCTTTCACCCCTTTTACTAAAAAGATGCAGATTTTTTCTAGCGTACATTATGTTTTCATAGATGTATTGATTAACAAAATTCATAAGTTCGATTAAAAAATGGTTTCGCTTTTAATTGAAATATGTATAAGTAATTATATTTTGTTGAGACGCACTCCTTAATAGCCGTTGCGTTTAGTGTTTAGTTAATGTGCAGTTTAGTCGGCCCAAGTTGTTGCCGTTTATACAGACTTCCAGAAAGCTTTCGACAAGGTAGACCATGAGTTACTCCTAACTAAATGCTTAAAACGATATCCGCGGTGATTTGCTTCGTTGGTTCTCGTCATGCGTCACAAATAGAACTCAAAAGGTAGCAGTAAAAGGGTTCCAATCCGCTAATGTAAATGTTACATCTGGCGTGCCCCAGGAATCGATTTTGGGCCCCCTCTTATTCATACTATTCATAAATGACATTGCTGCTTGCTTTAAATATTCAAATTTTTTAATATACGCCGACGATTTGAAAATATTCAAGTCGATAAAGCATCATACGGATTGTCAACTGTTATACGAAGATTTAGACCGTTTTTCAAAATATTTTTTGTGACCGGTCTCATAAATGTCATCGCCGCCGGCGCGGGCGCCTGGCCTGGTGGGTAAACAAAGAAATTTGAGTCGGGCCTGAGAGGTTCATGATAAACTTCATTTAAATATCAAAAAATGTACCACAATCTCATTCACTAGCTAGTGCTAGTGAATGAGATTGTGGTACATTTTTGTACTTGGCAACTATGTTTCTTTATGATATGTGTAATCAATCACAGATATGACTGCTCAGAAATAACTACTATAGTACACTACTTTGTTCCTATAACTGTCATGAGACGCGAGGTGCGCGCACGCCCACTTCTTGCGGTTTCCTCCTGTCGGACCAACGCTGGTGTCCGAGCGCCTATTTGTAATAATTATAATAAATTATTTACAGAATTAGACATATTTGCAATGCCGGTTTATAAGTTTCGTAACTGCCTCATTAAAGCAATCAAGTGCCTTTAAATATATTTAATAATTGCTTGTTTATTTAACTTTATTTCGTTTTGCTCATAACATAAACATCTTTTTTGTATATTGTGGATAACGGATGTGGATGTGGATATCACATATTTATTATGTAAATTAGTTCATAAGATTTAATGTGTAACTGTTTCTTTGTCCCAAATAAATAAATAAAGACGAAATCATTTATCGCAAATGAATATTATATCGAACATTAGCCTCTCTTCGAAAATACAGTTAAGCCAGCTAATCTAAAGTTTATTTTCACACCCAACTAAAATGTTTCGTCTAAACACTCTGAATTAGTTCTAGAAAGTTTTTCGAATCTAGAAACGTTAGTCTTATTTTTTTATTAAGGCATTGAATTGCCTGGCGCTGTCAGCGGCCGACGTGCTATTTAAAATAATATAGTTTTTTCTCTCGCTTTGCCCTCTTCTACTCCCAGTACCTACACTATAACACACCACAACACAAGGATACTACGATCCGATACCGTAAGAGCTCAGCACGGTCTGAACCCTTATATTACCTAGTTACTTACTTTATAATTCTGTATAGCACCTAAATATTTCAAAGGATTGAATCCATTCAAATACACCAGCTTCCTCTTGACTAGCATATAGTTGATGGTCGACATTAGACCGTAGGCGTGGTACCATGGCACTATCGTCAGTAAAGTGGTTTCCTGTGGGTGGGTTTTGGCCATGGCCTGGGCTCTGAAAATTAGGTAAGAAATCAATCAAACACAATCATTTCACGAGAAACGAATGACAGACGCGGAAAGGTCAGCGCGGATCAGTATGTGTGCGCCACCTACAGTCAACAGTCGTTATGGATAGTCAGAAGACAGAAAATCAAACAACCAGTCTTGTCATGGAGTTCAGATAGGCAGTCGCTAAAACACTGGTATTCAGATTTTGGTTACACTGGAGTTTTACAACATAGGAAAAGGCAAGAAGTTGATGGTGATAGTACTTACTTACTTGCCTATGACTGTTGGATACAATGATAATATTGTAAACTAGCACTTTGCCCGCGACTTCGTACGCGTGAATATTCTCAAGGATCCCAAAACTTTTTCAATCGATAAATAATGTAGCATAATGTAGCATATATTCGATTCGTGAAAGAATTGTTGAAATCGGACCAGTAAGTAGTTTTTGTGTTAAATCGGAACAAACAAACAAATCTTTGCTGTTTACTTATAATATTAGTTTAGATGTTTACATCACTAATTTAAGGAATATTTTTACTGTATATAGAGGAAAAGTTTTGTCAAACGCCTTTATAGAAGAAGTCACCATAAACTCTCTGTATAGGTAGGTATATATTGTACTCTTTGCCATAAACAACGTCATACCACGTTCAAAAAAAGCTTTTATTATAGGTAATTTTTATAATAAATTTAAAAGTAAAGCCTTTTAGAAATAAATTATTCTTGGCTTTATTTACAAGCTTCATTTTTTATCTTTTTTATTAATTTAATAAGTACCTATAACGCCTATTTCACCAGTTTGTCTATTTACTAAATCAAGGCATAGCAAAATCTAAGACGATTATTCACCCAGCACTGTGTTTTACATTCAACATAACATCTATTCTATTTTGTTCTAATTCAAAACAGCACTCATAAACACATAAAAACCTACCAAAGAAAAACGTGACAACCGCATAAAAATCCTTTGTGTACCTAAATTATCTACAACATTATTTACAACTGAACTTTGGTCGCATATTTTCTAAATAAGTAAATATCTAATTTAATTTCGAGTTCAGCGATTAAAGTGGTAAAAGCGCCAGGGTAACCCATATTCTTACGTTTTTTGCAATTTTCAGCTCAGTATCTGGTAACAAATAAGTATTTAGACAATTATAATAATTAAAATCATCAATTAAGCTCTTCAAGTTAGCATAATTTTATTCATAAAATAATGTGCATACTTATTTAATGAAAATATGACGTTTACGGATTACATCTTAACTTGGAAAGTTAAGTTGATGATTTTAATCATTATAATTCTGTAAATGCATATTTGTTAACACCGCATGAAAATGTTTTAAGTATTGAAATAGTACATACCTACCTATTTTGTTTTTTGCAAATTGCAGATCAGTACCTACCTCCAGAAAAATAGGTAAATAAAAAAATAAACAATTTGATAATTACTCAAAATCAAAACTGGACGCAGAGTATAACACGTTGAGGTGTGTGAGCATAACTCCTTTTGGCAGCCCAGTTGTTCCCGACGAGTACAGTATGTAGGCGACGTCGGACCAGCCCTGGACTTCTTCTGCCTCGTATTCATTCGGGTTGATCTGCACTCCTATGCTTTTGTAATCAATGATGCCGCTCGCAATCGGTTTGCCATTTAATTGTATTATTTTTTTTATACTAGACACTGTTCTGATTGTGTCCAGATTTCGTTGAAGTCCAACTTCAGAGGCGAAAAGAATTGTAGGCCGTGATATATTTAGCACGTGTGTCATTTCATCTAAAACATAAAAACAATTTAGTATTACCATTTGGCTCGGCTGGGTTTGACCCACCCACATAATTATGTTGCAGGTAAGGCAACATAATTATGAACAATTTAGTATACCATTTGGCTCGGCTGGGTATGACCCACTAAATATGCAGGTAAGGCAACATAATTATGAACAATTTAGTACATATTACCATTTGGCTCGGCTGGGTATGACCCACCAAATAAGCAGGTAAGGCAACATAATTATGAACAATTTAGTATTACCATATGGCTCGGCTGGGTATGTCCCACCAAATATGCAGAAAAGGCAACATAATTATGAACAATTTAGTATTACGGTACGTATTGTGATCTATAGTGACCTATCTGTCGTTATATGCAGAAATTGAGATACACAAGTTAATATAGTTTATTTTAAAGAATCTTTGAAAGGCAAATAGGTAAATATTTAAATAAAAATTATCTACTCGTTCTTGATACCCTGGTTTGTTTGTCTAGGTAATCTAAGAAACTTATTATACCTACCTACTTACTAGTAATAATATAAATAATTGTCATGAGATAAAGTGGTACAGTCAACAGCAAAAGTAGATGATCAAAATCAGAAATTCAATACTAATTTACTAACATTAATTTATATAATTTATTACTAGTTTATTTATTAAAAGTATGTGATTGTCACACACATACTTTTGAATCATTTCGACGCCACACAGTTTTGACGCGAACTCCGTTCATTAGTATTGAATTTCTGATTTTGATCATCTACTTTTGCTGTTGACTGTACATTAAGATACACTAGCTTTTGCCCGCAACTTTGCCTGCGTGTTTTTTTTTACTTTTGTTCCTAATTGTTTGATGATAAATCCCAAATTTTTATAATATAGCCTATAGCACTCAGGGATAACGTAGCTTCCTGTTGCTGAAAGATTTTTTTAAATCGGATGAGGAATTTCGGATATTACCCTCTAAATACAAACTAACAAACAAATTTTACCTCAATATTAGTATAGACTAGCTTTTGCCCTCGACTTCGTCCTCGTGAATGTCGGTTATCAGGGAAGCAAACGAAGTCGCGGATTGAAAAATAGCCTTTGTCCTTCCCCAGGGTTTAAGCTATTTTCATACAAAATTTCATTAACAGCGGTCCAGCCGTCTCATCGTAAAAGCGTAACAGATAGAGCTACTTTCGCATCTATAATATTAAGTATGGACGTATGGATTAGTATTAGTAGGTATAGATAGTATAGATATGTAGTGAAGATAGTGATACTGAAGTGATAGTGAAGATACAACTCTACAAGGCTGGATTGCCAAGCCAAAGGTGAAGGCGTAATGGTGCCGTAATGTATCTTAAATACTCACGCGTTTCATATGACGTTTATCAACACACTTGTGTGGAAAAATATACAAACGACAATGCCAGAAACTCTATAGAACTTTGCCCCACTCAATAAAAGTCATGTACAAGCTTGCAATATGTAGTATCTTACTGCTTATTCATTGCTGATAACTAAACATTAGTCTTAATGGGGTGCGTCTCATGTCATATAAAGTTATTTGGTATATTTTCAGTTCAATAACGTTCACAAGATATAATAAACGTGAGATATCCCAACTATTGGTATAATTTCTTTACATATAACATTTTATATACCTACTCTAAAACTTATTTCGTATAACGTTATTGGATATAACGTTTATTTATTCGAAAATCATTAAGTCTATCGTTTCAAATATATATTGATATCATAATTATAATTTACACCCCGATTCAGAGCAATCCGACTCGGATAGGTTAGGTTAGAAAGGGATCCCTTCTTTTCGCATAATGTTCTTTTTCCTAATATACTTTGCCATAACCAGTTTGGCATAATTTATATTACTATTATAATACTTTGCCATATATTTTTTTGTTGTTTGTTTTTGTTAGTTGTTGTTTAACTACAATAGTGAACAGACGTACAATCGCGCGTGCGTGCTCTAGTTAAAGAGTATTCTGCAGACGCAGCACAACACCGCCGTGCGTCGTCGCGGTGTACCTACGTCGATCTATCGGGGTCATTGTCATGACCTAGTTACAAGTGCGGAAATCATGAAGTGTTTATAATAATTTATTGTTTAGGTGCTAAACTCGCCTTACAACAAAATAATGGCTACGCAGTCTATTAAGATAAAAACCGACCTGGAAAAGCGGTTGTATGACTGTTACATCCAGGAGAAAACAGATAGAGAAAACCTGCAAGTTATGGTACGTAATCTGAATGGTCACATTAATAGCTTGCAGGAACAAGTACAAGCCCTTCAAGAAGAATTAAGTTGCTTGAAGGAAAAAAAACAAACTAATGAACCCTTGAACAAAAACGAAAGCGAGAAAATAATAGTTGCCCAGCGTACTAAAAGTGACGTTGAGTATTGCACGGACGAGGATGAACTCGCTAAAGAGACTGAGTGGATTAGGGCCAAGAGCAGGAAGAAGAGGAAGCTTAACACCTCCCTCTCTCCAAAACAACAACCCGGAACAAGCGCCCAACCAGATTATCAACAAAATAATGAGAAAGCGACTTCCGTCAAAAAAGTGCCGCCACCACCGCCAATCATAATAGACGGAGTTAAGAACTATCAAACGTTTTATGACTCGCTAACAGAATCAATATCAGCTGAATCATTTACCGCAAAAATGATGAATGGGGATTGTGTGAAGGTTAACGCCAAAACAGAAGACTCATATAGAGAAATTGCCAGGCTTTTCACGGAAAAAGACTACCATTGGCATTCGTACGAAAACAAGCAAGCTAGACCAATTAGAGTTGTTGTGAAGAAGTTACATTCTTCTTGCCAACCTGACCGAATCAAAGACGATCTAGCAACACAAGGACTGAAAATAGAAAAAGTAGACTACAAGTTGAGCTGGAAGCGTAAAGAACCACTCAACATGTTCGTTTTATCATTTAGTAATGACGAAGATGTCAACAAGATCTATGGCATAAAGTTCATTTTGGGGTGTAAAATAGAAATACACCCACTTAAAAATCCCAAACTCATTCCTCAATGCAAGAGATGCCAGGCATATGGACATACTCATAAATACTGCAGAAAAGAGCCAAGGTGTGTAAAATGCACTGGCAAGCATCTTACTGCCGACTGTACCAAATCTCCACAAGAGAAGCCAAAATGTGTACACTGTGGTCTACCTCACCCTGCCAACTATAGAGGGTGTGAAGTAGCTAAGCAGATACAAATTATGAAAAATAAAATTATTAAAAAGAAACTTGTGGTACCAACTACCCAACAGTCTCTTCCCTTACGAAATCCACAGACACAGAAAGCAAGTGCCCAGTCAACTGCAAAACTCATACATTTAACCAACACCGGTTCCTATGCGGAAGCTGTAAAACAAAGATCACAGCCTTCGAATCTAGAGGATAAGATTAATCAGATCTTAAAGTGTATTACCTCATTTGACAAGAGATTAGAGAAACTAGAATCCAGCACTAAAACAGCTGTTTAAAATAATCAAAAATGAATAACACCCTTAAAATAATGGCGTGGAACTCTAATGGGCTCCTCAAACATCAAAATGAGTTGCAGGCGGTCCTAGATACAGAAAATATAGACGTGTGTTTGGTTTCCGAAACGCACTTCACCAAGCAATCTTTTGTCAAATTTAGAGGATACATGGTATGCAATTCGCTCCACCCTGACAACTCTGCCAGAGGAGGTAGCGCAGTTATAATCAAAGACAACATAAGTCACTACGTTCAGTGTAAATATGAAGAACAAGACATTCAAGCCGTGGCAGTATCTGTTAAAACCAAATTTTGTCACGTATCCATTGCAGCCGTATACTGTCCCCCACGGCACATGATAAGAAAAGAGCGATATTTACATCTCTTTGAATTATTAGGCCAGAGATTTATCCTAGGCGGCGATTTTAATGCTAAGCATACGCATTGGGGATCAAGACTTACTACAACTAAGGGAAGGCAGCTCTTAAGTGCAGTTAAAGATACACATTCCGAAGTTATGAGCACGGGTAAACCAACGTATTGGCCTACTGACCACCAGAAAATACCGGATCTTATTGATTTTTTCATATGCAAAAATGTATCTACCAATTACGTCAGTATGGAGGAAGGTTTTCATATGAACTCGGACCACTCCTCGATTATACTAACGCTTAGTCAAAAAATCCTACTCAAAGAAAGCCACTTAACCCTGGTAAATAAGTTCACAGATTGGGAAAGTTTTGCCCTTGATCTAGATAATATTATCGACCTTAAAACTCAGATAAAAAAGCAAGATCAGCTTGACTCAGAAGTAAACAAATTTATTGTTAATATCCAACAATGTGCGTGGAACAACACACCGCAATTAAAACGTAAATATAAGGGATTTATCTATCCCAGAGAAATTGTGGATTTACTATCTGAGAAAAGAAAACAAAGGAAGCAATGGCAACAAACAAGGTGCCCGCGAGATAAAACTTTACTAAATAACTTAACTAAACGATTAAAGAGGAAAATTCAACAATTTGAAGATGAATCTCTGAATACCAACCTCCTGCAGCTCACCAATGACAAATCAACAAATTACTCCCTCTGGAAAGCGACAAGAAATCTAAAAAGGCCGATTTTACAAATACCGCCCATCAGAAATAGTGACGGAAAATGGGCCATAAGTAATGACCAAAAAGCGGTAAGGTTTGCTCAACATTTAGAAGAAACTTTTCAACCCAATGAAAGCTCAATAAAAATACCTGAGAGTAGCCATTTATCACAAAATCAAAGAATTAATCTTGTGACTCCGAAAGAAGTAATGAGAGAAATTCAAAATAACATAAGCTCGAAAAAGTCTCCGGGTTATGACCTCATTACAGGTGAAGTTCTAAAACACCTCCCGCGCAAAGCCATAGTAAAGCTGACCAAGCTTATCAATGCTGCATTTATATTAAAACATGTACCTGAGTCATGGAAGGTTGCTGAAGTCATTATGATTGCGAAGCCTGGGAAACCACCCCAAGAAGCATCATCGTATAGACCTATTTCTCTGTTGCCCGTGTTATCAAAACTATTTGAAAAACTGTTATTGAAACGGTTAAAACCAATTATAGAAGATAAAAACCTTATTCCAAATCATCAATTTGGCTTCAGGGAAAAACACTCAACAATAGACCAGGTACATAGAATAACTAACGTAATTGAAAAAACGCTTGAAAATAAGGAAGTCTGCGCCACCGTGTTTTTAGATGTCGCGCAAGCTTTTGACAAAGTTTGGCATGACGGTCTAATATTCAAGCTCAGACGCATGCTACCAGAATTTGCAGATATCCTAGAGTCGTATATAACAAATAGAATGTTTAGAATACGGCAGGAGGACGCATATTCAGAGCTAAAAGCTATAAAAGCTGGTGTACCTCAAGGAAGTGTGCTAGGACCAATTTTGTACTTGTTATACACATGTGACATCCCAGAAATAGAAAACAACACCATTGCGACCTTTGCAGATGATACTGCAATTATGGCCACCGGATCAAGCCACAGAGAAGCAGTAGAAAAAGTTCAACTAGCTGTGAACAAAGTTTATGACTGGACACAAAAATGGAAGATCAAACTGAATGAGTCAAAATCAATTCACATTGATTTCACAAACAAACACTTGGACTATCATCCAATTTATATAAATGGCATGCAGGTGCCTTATGCTAATACAGCTAAATACCTTGGCATAACTCTCGACGCGAAGTTGCGTTGGAAAGCTCATGTCAAAAAGAAAAGACAGGAACTCGATATACGTTATAAAAACATGTATTGGTTGCTCGGAAGGAAATCCTGTCTATCAGTACATAATAAAATAACCCTCTATAAACATATTCTGATGCCAATTTGGACGTATGGTATCCAACTTTGGGGCTGTACTAAAAAAACCAACGTGAAAATAATCCAACAATTCCAGAATAAAGTACTGAGGGATGCTGTCAATGCACCCTGGTACATAAGAAATGACGACCTTCACCGTGACCTTAAAATGGAATCCGTCACAACTATTATTCAAAAATTTGCTGACGCCCACGAACACAGACTTCACCGACACGTGAATGTTGAGGCAATTCAGCTGCTAGACACTACAGACTTAGTGCGTAGGCTAAAAAGAAGTAAACCTTTTGAATTAGTGTAGTGTACAAAGTGAATGAATAGTAACAATATTGTGCTATACATCGAACACATGAACATAGTGTTTCTATAAATTATATCAGACTCTAAGAAAGTGCTACAGACTTGTATAAAAGTCTTAATGGACACTATTTTTAGTTATATTATAATCTATCACGTAACATATTAAGTTAGAGTTAAATTGCTTATTAGTCTTTTAGGCTAGATCGTAATTAATTATTAAGAATTTCATTCTTACTAACAAAGCATAAAAAAAAATAAAAAAAATATATTTTTTTGGCAAATTATCTTGGAAGCGAATTTATTTTGGCATAAATTGAATTCGCATAATGTTACTAGGCATGATCTGCAAATCTACTGCGCCACGCTAAAGTATTGTCTTAAAAATTCAATATGTTGTTCTTCAAAAGTTAGTGACAGAAACGAATCGCTGCAAAACCGACTCCACGCAGTCTTGTCTGCCCTACACCTAGAGTGTCATCTAAGCCCGCATAAGCGCAGAGGGGCGAGGCGGCCCGCGAGCTGAGGAGCAGGTGGTTTTAACGCTCGCCGCCGTGGCTGAGGCTGCCAGCAAGCCGAAGCCGCGGTGGTGAGCGTAAAACACATCTGCGACGATAAGCTGGCGTGGGACCGCCGGAGCCCTGCAGCGCCGGAGCCGTGACAGAAACCATGCCTGCTGCATGTTGCATGCTTGCTTGCATGCTGCATGCTTGCTTGCATGCTGCATGCTTGCTTGCATGCTGCATGCTTGCTTGCATGCTGTATGCTTGCTTGCATGCTGTATGCTTGTTTGCATGCTTGCCTGCATGCTTACTTGCATGCTGCATGCTTGTTTGCATGCTTGCCTACGTACTGCATGCTTGCTTGCACGCTGCATGCGTGGTGTATGCTTTTTTTACATGTTTGCATGCTTGCTGCATGCATGGTTAAAATATGTTTTAATATCCGCAGTGACAGCGGCCACCGAGCGCCAAATCGCCTCTAGCGTTGGTGAATCATTTGGTTTAGGTTTGAACTGTGACCAGCATAAGAAAATACTTTTAATATCGTTTTCATATTTAAGAAGTGTACCCAGGTTCAACTTATCAATAATTATTATTAGACTAAGTTATAATGTGTATTTATGTAATTTTGCTTTGTGTTTTTAACTAGGCGTCTTTATCATATTAGACTAAATAAGTTTTATGTCTTTTGAGTGGTAAATCAAAAGATTTTGTATTAAAT
Organism: Charanyca ferruginea; assembly: GCA_947361185.1. NCBI lineage: Eukaryota > Metazoa > Arthropoda > Insecta > Lepidoptera > Noctuidae > Charanyca > Charanyca ferruginea. The sequence continues at coordinate 14,538,537 of OX376076.1, forward strand.
GTATATTATGCTTATAAAAAATAGTTATTTTAAAATTATATCAATCGTTTATTATATTAACTGATCATTGTATGAAACAAAATTATAGAATCAGTTGTAATATCTTGTAAATATTAGAGGTTTTGTAATTACAAAACCTAACAAAACAGATATATGAGCGGAAGTTCTGCAGTCATTAAGACGGGTAAGTAATACATGATATTACTGATATATTACTTACCCGTCTTATTGACTGCAGAACTTGCCGTTTCTGTTTAAATCAAAAAACTGTATTTGCATTCTTTTTAGCATTGATTTGTAATCCGCAAGTAATAACAATAATGCTGTTCATTTGCCAACAAAAAAGTTCTTTACAGTTCCTTATAATCTACAATAGTCTACATTATCAATTAGGTTCTCAAAAAAATGTCTGGCATTGTCATTTATAAACTTAAGTATTTTACACAAATATTTGAGAAAAATGGCGTGCGGATATTTAAGATCCCCGCCTCTTTCCCGCCCCCGTGGTTGAGTCAGTTAGAGTCAAAGAGAATTTATTCTTTGGTTAGAGTAGAGCTAGGAAGAAGCACTGACGATTGACGAAGCCAACATGGCAACAACAACGCGAGCATATTTTGTAATTACTCTGTCGGCTCCATTACGCCCTCACCTCCGGCTCAGACTGCAATCCAGCCCCGAGTATTATTCAGTAAGAACCATTATTTTATTGTACTTATTGTTTACTGTCCAGTGAGTGCAGAAAGCACTCGTGCCTGGTAGCAAAAGCAAGGCGCTTCCCTAACCAAATAACCTTGAAAAATCGTTTCCTCTTTGCCGCAGAATCAGAATTCGCACATTTATTGGAATTCTTTTTTTTTAAAAGAAAAGCAATATATTAAAATAAAGTAAAACGTTAATTATATAGGTTTTTTAAATTATCTATCCATTACTGTAATCCACAAATTAATAGAACGTCAACTTTAGCAAAAGATATCTAATTTACAGGGAGATTTAAATGTCTTTATGACACATACACATAAAAAAAAAAAGTTTAAAAACTAAAACCCGACTACAACGAAAAGTGATCTAAAAAGTACGAAACAAGAAAATATTTCACACAGAAATCAAGACATAGGTACAAAATGGTCAAGGTAAGCCGTGGTTGCATGCCTGTATCCCATAAGAGTGCGATGAACATGAATTATAATGGCATGCAACCACGGCTTACCTTGACCATTTTGTACCTATGTCTTGATTTCTGTGTGAAATATTTTCTTGTTTCGTACTTTTTAGATCACTTTTCGTTGTAGTCGGGTTTTAGTTTTTAAACTTTTTTTTTTATTTAAACCATTTTGGAGTCACAGCTAAGTATTATATATTTAAAAGGTACTAGTGAACCCCTTTCTAATGATACTAAACACGGTATGTGTATCTTAATTTTTTTGGTAATCTTTCCTTTTTTTAAATAATTTGTGACAAGTCACAACTAAATATTATATATTTGAATAGTACTAGTGAACCCCTTTCCAATAATACCAAACACGGTATGCTTGTCTTAATTTTTTTTTTAAATCTTGGTTTTTTGGTCCGCCAGAGGGCGCCACATCGGATTCGGTGACACGTCATATAGCCTATAACCAGCGGACAATCAAGACGCTTCTAACCATACCACATTTGTTTAGATCTGATAAGTGGTTTAGGAGCTATGAGCGAACAGATGAACATACATACATACATACATACATACATACATACATACATAGCCTGTCAAAATCATAACCCTCCTTTGGCTTTGCCGTAGTCGGGTAAAAAACAATTAGAACGTCGAATGTGATGATAAGATATCGAACATTAATAATGTGCTTTTAGATGTAGTTTATTTCTCTTAATGAGTGAGTTAATACTTAGCCCCTGAACAACGAAGAAAAATGCACTATCGCAAGGTTTTAGTCGGGGAAACGGTACCTTAAATGGTAGTTCAGTTTCGCTTACTCTGTGCTTGTCTTTCAGAATCTGAGACATGGCTGCCACATCATTGGCAAACTTTGTTTTTTTTTAGCATTACTGATTCGGAGCACTAAGCACTCACCATCTTCTTTCTTCTTATATCTTCTATATAATAAAAATTAATCGTTGTTCGTTAGTCTCGCTAAAACTCGAGAACGGCTGGACCGATTTGGCTAATTTTGGTTTTGAAATATTTGTGGAAGTCCAGGGAAGGTTTATACGATAAGAAAATTGAAAAATTAATTGGCAGGACAAAGTCTGTCGGGTCAGCTAGTAGCTATAATATAATTTGGTCTAAAATCATTGGGTTTAATTTATTTATATGGCTTTACTGGAGTGTTGGAAGGAGAGTGTAGAGGCTTTTGCCCTAGAGAGGAAAAATTCAGACGGATAATAATAATTACTTACCTTTAGTGTATAATACGTTGAGTGTTGTGATAGTGGCGCCGCAGCACACCACAGCCAGCGCGGTGGGGACGAACTCGTCCCTGTTCTCGCTGCAAAGAGCGACCACATCGCCACGCCTCACCCCCAGCCGTTTGAGCCCCGTCGCCACATTAACGGTCTCTTGTAATATCTGCCTGTACGATATCTTTTGATCGGTGTCGCCATTGATCTGTGATTATTACACAAAAAAGACATTAAATCCTTTAGTTACTTGTGAAATAAGTAAGTTGTTTCTCATTGCACTCGACGTGATGCAGCCCGACGCCCCGACCCAAAGGTGAAGGCCAGTGCCGGCCTTCACCTTTGGCCTGCTTTAGGGGGGGGCGACTGGGGCGGTCGCCTGGGGCGCCAGGTACTACAGGGCGCCGCATGCGCCAGCTATACTTAATTTCAATACCTATTTTTATCGATCTAAAGGAAAACTAAACTCACTTATCTCGTAGGAGTGAGTATGATGTATTCTATTTCTATGTGTAACAAACACGACCTGTGATTTTGTCGCTTGACGACAAGCGACCAAATGGTCGTGTTTGTCATCTCTCACTAAATAATGTAGAACGAATTATAAGCAACAGGCGAGAAATTACAACTCGTATTTGGCCCCCTGCAATATACATAGTTTTCTTTCTTTGCTTTTTACATTCTCGTAAGTTAACAAATCAAAAATCCTTTTTGGAAAACTTAGGTTAGGCTTAGGTAATCACACATAAACAGGGAGCCGGACGCCCGGTGTCACCACTGCGTCGACTGCTGGGAAGACGCGGCGCGGCATACGCTGGCAGAGTGTGCAGCTTGGGAGGAGCAGCGCCGTGCCCTCGTCTCAGAAGTAGGCAGTGACCTGTCGCTGCCGACCGTGGTCCAGTCGATGGGCGGCAGCGCAGAGTCCTGGGACGCGGTGATTTCTTTCTGCGAAACTGTCATGTCGCAGAAGGAGGCTGCGGAAAGCGCGAGAGGGAGATCGCTACCTCCCACCCGGCCCGAAGGAGATGCACCGGGCATCGGCGGAGGGCGGACGAAGCTCTCTTCCAGACCCCCTAAATGGGTCCAGGGGAAGCAGACTCGTGGACGTCTGTCGCCCCCTACATACATCAAGACCCGAGGTGGCGCCCCGTAGTGTTCCACGCGCGGGGTGGTTTTTGGTCAGTAAGAGTCTGACAGACCCCTCCGCCCGCCCCTGGGCGGAGGACATCCATGAGGATTTTCCACCCCGGAACAAAAAAAAAGGCTTAGGTTATCATGAACTTACCTACTACCTACTAATTATTTATTATTTGCGTGGTAGCTAAATTAATATAATTTTTAAGATTACTACGGCCATTTAGTCTCGTTTAAAAATCTCTTTACATTTTGAATAGAATAGAATAAGCGAATAACGGACAACACTTCTGAATACTTGCGGTCTACAATGTCTCAAACAAGATTGATTCGTTTGGCAGTGCTATCTATTGAAAATAAGTTGCAGAATATGTAGATTTTGCCAGTCATATCAGAGAATTTGCTGACAAAAAAGCTAGAAAAATAAGATTTTAAATTTTTTTAATGGTTCGTGACGTGACTGACAGACAATATAAATAGGTTCATTGTTTAGAGAATTAAGAGCTCCCATCATGTCATAGTTCGCATACAAACGCTCGTACGTAATTAAATTACGCAAATTTTACTCCAAAAAATTTTAACACACGGGTATTTTAATCTTGTGGTTAGTTTAATATCTAGGTTCCTAACGAAAAAACAACTTTTTTGAGAAACTAATTCAGTAAACACTTCCGAAAATAATCTTTTTGCACAATTTTTATCTAAACTTTGACCGTTCATAATGCACACATACCTACATTGAAAAAGTAAAAAAAAAACCAGTTTGTTAGAAACCTTGCACATGTAATGGAAATTCTAAATTACAAGGCTTTTTCAAAAAACACGTATTTCCTTGAACAAGTTTTGTGAAATATCCGCGCGCCAATTTTCATGCGATGTTATCGTGTTCTCACTCACTCGTTTGTTTTCGAGCATTGCGTTGGCGAAACAAAAAAAAATTCAATCTCCGATGGGGAAGGGACCTCTTAATAGTTAAAACATGGTAAAATACATGTGATGTTTGTAGTTTTCTATTAATTTTATTAAAGATATGGTAGAAATTCAAACTAAGTTCTTTTAATTGTAATGAAATAAGTATCTATACCTAAAAGGGCGCTAAAGGCATGACTCGCCCGGGGTGCCTAGATATCTAAGGCCGGCCCTGGTGAAGGCGTTATGGTTTCGAAACTTTAATGACCAAGTATGCTCGATCATCCGTTTCATACGACGATTTTAAACACAATAGTTGTAAGGCAAAATAAATAATGTTTCTTAAACATCAGATATTTAAGCAAATATCCTTAGAAAAAGGCGCGCCCATTTCTTTATTCGAACTGCGAACTCAGCCGGTTGCCTGCCCCCGAGGTAATGTGGGTTTTCATATCAGGAACGAGTTTTTTATATCAGGGAATAACCATGCCCTAAAGGTTTTGTACCTACTTAAATTAAATATATAACACACTTTATATAATATGTACTAGCTTTTGCTAGGATTCAGGCTATCTTCATAACAAATTTCATCATAATCGGTTCAGCCGTTTCATCGTGAAAGCGTAACAGACAGAGTTACTTTCGCATTTATAATATTAAAGTATGGATAAGTAAGGATATCACATAATGGCAGGAATTAAACATTTATTGCTAATAAATTAAACAAAAACTCGGTCGGCTTCCAGTCTGTGTTTTACATGAAGCGACTGCCTGTCAGACATCCACAACCGAGTTACTGGGTAACATCCCCTAATTCCCCACGTCCCCTTATACTGGTTTTCAGACTTTCTGGTTTCTGACTACCCAATCTCCCATAACGACTGTCAAAGATCTACGAATGACAGCCGGGAGGGGGAAGGGGTCTCGGTACGAAATAGATGGTCACCCATTCACAAAGACCACTGAAAGCTTTACGGTTTTCACTATTAGCCTCGAGACCCATTTTGATAAAATAATTCCATAACAATTTCGTCGTCATTTTTAGCATTAAACCAGAAAATACCACCAAATAGTTACTTACTTATAAAAAGACTTTTTGAAAATTCTAATCATAAAAATTCTTCTAAAGAATGTTGTTTTGAAAAAGCCGCTGGCCTATGTCAATTTCGTAGACCGGTAAATTAAGGTTTTAGTTTTTAAACTTTTTTTTATTGTTTTGATGTAAGTACAACATATACACGTATCTGGGGTATCTCCTGCACGGTACATGCTAGGGAGAGAAATCAGAAATAGGTTTAGTTTATTACGCCCACCGCCATTATCAGACACGGTTCAGGAAGTTGTAGAGAAAAGAGATCAAGGCGAAATAGGGAAATTAGATGGGAAATAGGTCAAAAGGTTGTGGTCAGAGATTACAGGAAAGGTAGAAAGCCATGGGTTCTAGGAATCATTCTAGAAGAGTGTTGGAATATAAGTTGGAACGCAAACGCCTGTCTAACTATTAACAGCAACCACACACGCTCCTAATAGTTTATAATAATATATTATGGCTAGGCTCTCTGTCTTCTCTCTGTCAACATATTATAGTAGTACTGTCATTATGTGCTCTCAGAGGCGGATTAAACGTTGAGAGCGCCGTAGGCAAGCATCTCATCGGCGCCCCTATATTAAAAAGCGGCCAAGTGCGAGTCGGACTCGCCCATGAAGGGTTCCGTAGCAGCAAGTAACGTAATATATTTTTATTTTATTTTTATATTTGAGTTGATTGAATGAAAGGTAAATTGCGGTTTACGACTTATGACGTATTACAAAAACTACTTACTAGATCTCGTTCAAACCAATTTTGCGGTGGAAGTTTACATGGTAATGGCTATTTTTTTTAATTTTATCATTCTCTTATTTTAGAAGTTACAGGGGGGGGGACACATTTTACCACTTTGGAAGTGTCTTTCGCGCAAACTATTCAGTTTAGAAGAAAATGATATTAGAAACCTCAATATCATTTTTGAATACCAATCCAGTGATAAACCACACGTACGGGTTTGATGAAAAAAAATTTTTGAGTTTCAGTTCTAAGTATGGGAAACCCCAAAAATTATTGTTTTTTTTTTTCTATTTTTGTGTGAAAATCTTATTGCAGTTCACAGAATACATCTACTTACCAAGTTTCAACAGTATAGTTCTTATACACTCGGCGTCACAAAAATCGCACCTCTTTAAGAATTCCCTTCAAAGTCATTTTAACCCTATTAATCAATGGTATACATATGACTATAAGGTATAATTGGAAAGGCAATTTATTTAAATTTCAGAATAAATCAATGGATTTGGTTTTTTGTTTACCAGGGAATAAAAAAAAGCAAGCTAATGCAAATGATTAAAAAGTTAAATTTTATTTTATCAGCAAAAATTACAACAAAGTCCTTAAAACTAACTTAAAACCTAGTGTTACCCCCCCTAGCCCTGATGACTGCTTCCATGCGTTCTCTCATGGACCTTATTAATGTGACAACAGTCTCTTGTGGAATGTTGTCCCATTCTGCAACGACGGCATCTTGAAGGTCTTGGAGAGTGGTAGGGGCAGGATTTCGTGCCCGTACTCGCCGTTTCAGTTCATCCCAAAGGTGCTTAATAGGGTTCAGGTCTGGACTTCGCGCCGGCCAGCGCATAACAGGGATGCCAACTTCTTGCAGGTAGTCTCTTACAATTAAAGCGGTGTGACAACGGGCGTTATCGTGCATTAACGTGAACCCACTGCCAACAAAACCCGCATAAGGGACAACCAGCTCCTCTAAGATCTCTGTTATGTACCGAGCAGCAGTCAGCGACCCTTGCCCGCGAGCACTTCCAGTCCGAGAAACACACACAAGGTTCGTTTTACCGTCGATTGACATGCCGCCCCAGAACATGCACGAGCCACCCCCGTATTCCACTGTCTCTTGAATACAGGCTTGTGCGAATCGTTCCCCTTGCCTCCTATACACTCTTCGACGCCTGTCGTTGCAGAAAAGACACACCCTCGTCTCATCCGAGAAGAGCACAGCCCTCCATTGGTCTATTGTCCAATCCACATGGTCACGGGCAAATTGCAACCGGTCTCTCCTATGCTGTGCAGTCAATTTGGGCCCTGTAGCAGCCCTATGAGCTGCAATTTTCTTCTCCCGCATTCTTCTTCTAATCGTGGAGACGCTTACAGAAGTTCTGCGAGCTGATCGCAGTTGTTGTTGCAGCTCAACAGCATTGGAGAACCGATTACGTAAAGACGTCGAAACAATGAAGCGATCGTCTCTTTCGGATGTGCACCGTTGTCTTCCAGATCCACGTCTTCGGATATAGCCACCAGTCTCTTGGAAACGTTGGAACACTCGTCGAACGGCAAAACGACTCAAGTTCAGTTGCCGAGCAACATCACATTGCCGCATCCCTGATTGCAGTAGTGCAATGACTTGAGCGGCTTCATCTGCAGTGGTATCCATCTTCTGGGGTATTTTTCTTGCTGTAGCTGTTCACGTGTGTTCACTTCAAAGGTTGAATAGCGAATGACCCACATTTTTTTTTTTTTTTTTTTTTTTTTTTTCGGATTGGCATCTCGCAGGTCAACCTAGGAGGTTGTCGGCTGCTTAACCGGACTTTCCTGTGGTGCCTTAAAAATTATTATTTTTAGGGCCTCCAGCCAGGGCATAAAAGCTTACAAACTAAGCGACTACACGCTAAGGGCACCCCCTGTGGGGTACGAGCCTCGGCTTAGGGCGTCGCTGGGAGAGGACAGCAAAGGGACAGGCTGGATCGGATTTCCATTATTTAGGGACGAATTTAAAACTACAGGCTCAGCGGCGCGAGCTGGCACGAGCAAGGGTCGGGGAGGGACCCACATTTAACCCGGGTCGCCCGTTTTATACCCTTGTAGGGAGGTGCAATTAGTGGCCGTTGTAATGCGTATTTTGACAACATTTTTTTTTAACGTTACGTGCTAATGAGATCTGTTGTGTTTAGGAATTCTAACTGTTGTTAATTTAAAGGTCGTTAAACATACTTTTAATTGATACCAATATTAATTGGGTTTAATGTATTCGTTACTGGCGGGACATGTTTTAAACTTATTTTCGAAAAGGTGCGATTTTTTGACGCCGAGTGTAGTTTCGGAAAAAAGTGGCTGTGACATACGGACGAACAGACAGATAGACATGACGAATCTATAAGGGTTCCGTTTTTTGTCATTTGGCTACGGAACCCTAAAAATAACTCGTACTATAGTTTGTCCGAAACCGCTGTAAACGTGTGCGTTTCGACACCGCGGCCACGGCGATATTTCGAAAAAAAAAAACTATTCCAAGGTTGTTTCAATGTTTTTTCTAAAAGTTGATTCCCAAAATTATAAATTTGTTGAAGTTATGGTTAAAAAGTTATAAGGGTTTGAACGTGGCCGAGCCATTGAAACGCGGAGAACCGCGCGGCCACGGAGATCTTTAAACCTAAGCGTAGCAGAGACCTGAAATTCAGGTAAATAACAGATTGAATTTGTAAAAAAAAAGTTAAAATACAGAAAAAAATCCTAGGTTTATATTTTAGGAGCTGCAAGACAAAAACGGCATGGCCGCGCCATTGAAACGGTGAATAACACGTTATCGCCGATATCACGCTGAAAATTCATCGCAGACGTTTGAAATTCATTGTAAAATCTAGATTTGAATTTGTCGAAATTTGAAAAAATACATCAAAATATCCTAGGTTTATATTTTAGGAGCTGTAAGACTAAAACCCCATGGCCGCGCCATTGAAACGGTGGAAAACACGTTATCGCCAATATCTCGCTGAAAAAGCATCACAGAGGTCTGAAGTTTTTTGTAAAACCTAGATTTGAATTTGTCGAAAATGGAAAAAGTATACAAAAAAAACCTAGGTTTAAATTTCAGGAGCAGTAGTGCGGTATCGCGTAGAAATAAGTTTTTGTTGTCTATCGAAAAAAGTTAGTATTAGCGATATCTTTTTCTGTATACAACACATTAATAATTATGTAGAACTATCCTAACTTTAAGTAGGCAAAAAAGTATAAAACCTTCAGTACGTTTAAAAGGCAAAAACATATGAAAAAGAAAAGTTTTCTTTTGCTTTTGTATCTTTCCTGAACATTGCAGTCGTATCTTTCCAACTTCAATCAGAGATCATGTACCATCGACAAGGTTGTTTTTAGGCGTAAGTTTTAGTCAGTCCCATCCGTTAAAATATTTTGTTATAAATTGAAGCAAATTGAGGTTGTAAGCAAAAATAATAGTTTTTATTGTGTAAGTAGGTGGCTTACTTACTGGCGCAATTAATTTTATACTATATTATATATTTTTTTCTTTATTTTACAATTCCGCCCGCGCGCCCCTTCGTACCCTCGCGCCCCTAGGCACATGCCTAGTTTGCCTTAAGGATAATCCGCCTCTGTGTGCTCTACATATTTATATACCACATTAAATGATAAGTCGCTCATTATCTAGTGTTTCCATTTATTTCAACAAAGAGTCAATACAAGGAGCTACTTATATAATTGACGTGGAAGGTCAAAGATGGAAACGTCATGTTAATCAAATGGTAACTTGCTCAAAGTCAGTAGATACTTGAAAGTTAATTTAGTTTAGAAGTAGGCTATTGTTTAACAAAATAATGCTGTTCAAATTAAGTGCGGGAGAGTGTGAGATTTGGAATGTATCCTTAGGATTACTTTACTCTCTCGCACTTATATTTCGCACGTATTTTTGAAATGTGCGTAGTATTACTTAAGACCTTTTATTAGAAACCAAACATTACATAATTACTTAAATTTTATTTTCTGGTACCGCTTAAGAGGTACCTCCCATCGGTCTAATGTAAACGCGAAAATGACTGATTTTTTTTTGTTTAATCCGACGCTATGTTTGAAAAAGAACGTATGAATGAGAACGCGATAACATCACACGAAAATTGGCGCGCGGAGATTTCACAAAAAATGTTCCAGGAAATCCTACGTGTTTTTGAAAAAGCCTTACAAGCTTTTGGTAAAAATGTTTTTAATTTAGAATCTCCATTATGTATGTACCTACATGCGCAAGGCCTCTATGATGCCATTTTTTTACTTTTTCTATCTACGAACGTTCAAAGTTGAAATAAAAATTGCGCAAAAAAGATAACTAACTAATTAACTAGATAAGTTAGGTAACTTTCAGACGTATTGATTGAATTCGATTGACAAAAAAGTTTTTTTTTCACTGTTCACTAGCATAATAGCCGATATATTTTTTTTAATTGAACTTTATCAAGAAAAAATCTTTGTTGTGTGTTTTCTTTAAATAGAAAATACACTGTTTATAATTAAAAAATAAAACTTATTTTATAAAACAAATTGAGTAATTAATCATAATGTAATTTGATAGAAAGAAAAAGACTGTTTAACCAAACTTAGACAACAATTTATTAATAAAAGGTTTATATTCAATATAATATAACTCACACATGAACACATGCGAAGATCCTCCTGGGCATGCTGAGAATCAAGTTACCCAGCATTTCTTGAGGTAACCTATCCCAGTCTTGAATAGCGGCTTTCCTGAGCTCTGGCACTGACTGAGGACGTGGCTGACGGTTCCAAACAGCTCGCTCAAGAGTATCCCACGCGTGCTCTATTGGGTGTAAGTCAGGCGAGCCGGCAGGCCAGTCTAACCTTGTGATGTCCTATTCTCGGAGAGCAGCATTGACTCGTTGAGCTCAATGGACAGGCGCATTATCATCGACCAGTAACCACCCATGGTTTACTCGGAATGGTCTGACAATTCCATCAATAACAACTGCTCTATACATGTCTGCTGTCATGAAGCCTCGATACGGGATCAAAGGCGTTCCACCTCCAATCATATAATACCACCCCAAAAGAACACCGATGTCGCGTCTTCCTGAACTGTTCCAGTGGCAGTTCTTTGCCTTTCACGGTCTGCTGGTCTTCTTCAGACACGGACACGTCGGTTATCTGGATGTGTACTGATTTGCGATTCGTCAACGAAGAGACAGTTTTGCCAAATGTTTTCTTCTTTATTTTGCCGAAGCCCAGCCCACCGCAAAATCTCCGTCGTTGACGTTGCCGGGAATTCAGAGGAGCTCGCCAAGACCTCCGTGCTCGTAATACAGCCGGGTGCAGGCAATTTCAAATGGTCTGAGTGCTAACTACAAGCCCAGAGCCCCAGAGGCGGCCCAAACTTCTGCTTTTATTTTAGTAGCGTTGATTGTTGGGTCACGGGCTACCAGCAATCTAATATAGCGCTTTTGGGTAGCAGTCAAAACAGTTGGGCGACCACTGCGGGGTCAGTCAGCTAAATTACCCATCCTGTGGTATCTCTGCAACGTCGTTACGACAGGATTGGGATATAGCAACTCTGCGTGCTATTTCTCTCGTGGTGTATCCTTCTTCCCTCAAAGTTACTATTCTTGCTCGTAAAACTTCTGATAATCCTCTTGGCATTTTTTCAGTCGAAACTTTCCGCGAAAAAGTATTTTAAATCCGTTAAAATTGACTAAATCAGATTTCTGAATGAGCGTAAGATAGGACTGAAAGCCTTTTTTTAGGGAAATATAATTGAACTGTTTTATTGATTTAAATTCTAAATCTATATTTTTAAATAAAGAATAGAATCTAAAAAAAAAAACATAATTTTTAATCTACCGTAACAAAAAAGATTTCGATCTTTTATTTTTGCACCTACATGTTTAATGACTTTTGTTGCTGACTGCACCAACTCCTATGCATGATGTTTGTTTGTACAGATTCTTTTTACATTTACATATTGAATGTACCACACAAAACGCAGGGTAGCCGCGAAATTCAAATATTCTTACGTTTTTTTCTGAAACCGACCTACTTATGTGCTTTAAGATAATAAAAAACTTAATCGCGGGCGCGCGCGCGCTTAGCAGATATGTGTTTAGACCACGGATATAGAGTTTAAATAATTATAATAATTTAAATCATCAACTTAGCTCTCCAAGTTAGCATACGAGGGCGGCACTGAAAATTTCGGGAATCAAGGAAGTGACACAACATTACTATTTAAAAATGTATTTATTGCTTTTCGAAGTATTCTCCGCGTTTGACACATTTTTTCATACGATGGAACCAATCATTAAAGCAACCATTCCATTCGGAAGTTGGGGTTTCCAAAATGGCCGTTTTGTAGGCGTCCACAGCTTCTTCAGGTGATGAAAATCTCTGACCACGCAATTTATTCTTTATTTTAGGGAAAGTATAGAAATCAGTCGGAGCTGTACGGCGGATGGTCTAATAATTCTATGTTTTCTTGCTCTAAAAACTCTTTTGTTCTGTGCGCGGTGTGAGAACTCGCATTGTCGTGATGGAGGATGATGCGGCGGTTGCAGTTCTCTTTACGGAGTTTAGAAACGACCTGTGGCAAACAAATGCTAGCATACCATTCTGCATTAACCGTTATTTGTCCCTCAAGAGGAATAGTCGCAACATGGCCGGTTTTGGAGACAAACGTGGCCACCATTTTTTTTGCAACACTCCGTGAACGAACAATTTTTGTTGGCTTTAACTCATTTTCGAACACCCAAACTCGTGACTGGTATATTGTTTCGGGTTCGTATGTGTATATCCAGGATACGTCACCTGATACGATGTTGTATACAGCATTTGAGGATCCTGCGTGGAATCTTTCGAGAGTTCTGACGCACCAAGTAAGGCGAGCCACTTTTTGCTTTTCACAGAGCGAATGCGGTATCCATGGGAAAACAACTTTTTTACACCTAATTGTTCATGCAAGATTATTTGTATTTGACTCATGCCATTGTCTAAAGTTGCCTGAATTTCACGGTATGTCACATGTCGATCTTCCTCAATCAGCTTACGCACAGCATCAACGTTTTCTTGGGTGACTGCAGTTTTTGGACGACCTTGACGGGGATCATCACTGAGCTTGACACGTCCACGTTGAAATTCAGCAAACCAGCGATAAATTGTGGTTTTGAATGGGGCTTTATCACCAAATGCAGAAATCTCCGGTCGTGTTTTTGTGATAAACCACTTCGAAAGTCATAATAAATCATCGCTCTTGAATTTTCTCGAGTCAATTTCATTTTCTCAACGACTAAACAAGCTTGACAAAACCTTGTGACAAGCCCGAGAATCTTTTTTAAAATAAATAAATGGTAGGTATTCGATTTTTAAAACCAAGGAGTTTTCAATTAAAAAGATTTTAATATGACAGGAACAGTGGAAATATTCCTTTCCCGATACTTTTAGTACAGCCTGGTAATTCGTAAATGTGCCTATTTAATGCTGATACGACGTTTACGGATTATGTTAAATTGGAAAGTTAGGTTGATGATTTTAATTTATAATAATTCTGTAAAATGCACCTGACCTGCAAATTGCAAAATACGTAAGAATACGTATTTTTAACCAACTTACTGCAATACGGTATTACACCCATTTTTGAAAAGTGTCTCAATGAAATTCTGTAGTGCTAATATGCCACCAAATTTTTTTTTTATTTTTATTAAATCGATATGTGCCATAAAAATGCATCTAAATTTTAAATTTTCAAATTTCGCGCGTAGTTTGACGAAAAGACTAGACTTTGACTAAAGACGTAGGAGACTTTAATATTAATATTTTAGAAAATAACGCAAATAGCAGTAGATTATTAAGCCTCTTTAAATCGTTTAATTTGTCAAATGTGTTCTTAGAACCAACACGAATAACTGCAACCTCTGCTACTTGTATTGATAATGTTTTTTGTAGCTGCGACTATTTAGATAAAGCTATTGTAAATTATCTCCCTTCAGATCACAGCGGTCAAACCATTGCTTTTGAGTCCAACACACCCTTGCAAAAAATACAGATACAGTCAAGACCAATAACATCTAGTAATTTAGATAAATTTAATAAGACTTTAATTAGTAAGTTACCCGTTCAGGAACTGAATATGAATAATGGTAATATTTTGTATAAAGATTTTTTTTCAGTTGTGCAAACAGAGTTTGATAATATTTTTAAGAAAAAAACGAAAACTATTTGCCCTAAGTTTTTATTTAGTGACTGGGCAACTAAAGGTATCAGGAAAAGTAGAGAAAGGCTTTTTGAGTTGTATGGCCTTAAGCCTTATATTAACACCGAAACATTTAATAAATATGTTTCGACTTATTCTAAAACTTTTAAAATTGCTTGTAAAGCAGCTAAAGCCTTATACATTAGCAACAAAGTTAAATCAGCTGATGATAAAATTAAGACTGTTTGGAAAATAATTAATAATGAAACAAACAGGAACAAAAAACATAATACTGATTACACTCTAGAGACTTCCCGTGGTCTCTTAAGTACTAATAAAGAAGTTGCTCAGGAATTTGCAACATTCTTTACCGATATTCCTATTAAAACTACAGAAACTTTAGATTCTTCGCCCTCACTTGCTTTAAACTTACTAAGTTCGAATGTTTCAGCATGTCCCACGGAATTTAAATTTAAACATATAAACCCTGCAATCGTTATTAAAGCTTTTAAACAACTCAAGATCAAGGGTACTGAAGATTTATGGGGGATGTCTACTAATGTTTGTAAATCAATTATTGAGACAGTGGCGCCCTATTTAGCTTTCATTTTTAATTTGTGTGTAGACCAAGGGGTTTTCCCGGATCTAATGAAGTTCAGCAAAGTTATACCACTTTTTAAATCCGGCGACTGCAAAGACTCTAATAATTACAGACCCGTTTCAGTTTTGCCGGTTTTTAGCAAAGTGTTTGAAAAAGTAATGCTTGATCAAATGCTCAGTCATTTTAACTGTCACAAAATTTTACATGATCAACAGTATGGTTTCACCAAAGGACGTTGCACTACTGACGCCGGTGTCACCTTAATCAAGCATATATTTAAGGCTTGGGAGGAATCTCAAGATGCTATTGGTATCTTTTGCGACCTCTCCAAAGCATTTGATTGCGTGAATCACGAAACACTACTCTTAAAGCTTGAGCATTACGGACTGGGTAAACTAGCGCTTAGCTTAGTAAAATCATATTTGACTGATAGACTGCAACAAGTTCAAGTAAACGGTGTAAATTCATCGGGCTTAAAAGTAAAAATGGGGGTACCGCAGGGCTCAATATTGGGTCCGTTCCTCTTTTTAGTTTATATAAACGATTTACCTTATTTGCTGAAAAATCAACCACAAATGGTGTTATTTGCTGATGATACTTCCTTGATATTTAGAGTTAATAGACGGGCACAGCACCATGACGACGTAAATGACGCTATGCTTAAGGTTCATAATTGGTTTACTGTAAATAATTTAGTATTAAATGAGAAGAAAACTAAATGCATAAGATTCGCTTTACCGAATGTTAAAAGTAGTGAATGTAACGTTGTATTGAATAAGGATGTACTTGAATTCGTCGAAAATACTGTTTTCCTAGGGATTACGCTTGACTCAAAGCTGCAATGGGGTCCTCACTTAACATCTCTTGCAGGGCGGTTGAGTTCGGCCGCTTACGCTGTCAGAAAAATCCGGCATTTGACAGACGTGGATACCGCTAGGCTTGTATATTTTAGTTATTTTCATAGCATCATGTCCTACGGTATCTTGCTTTGGGGGCGGGCTGCAGATATTGATTCTATTTTTATTCTGCAAAAGCGGGCTGTCAGAGCCATCTATAATCTCAGCAGTCGCGAGTCTCTAAGAGAATTGTTTAAACAGATTAACATCTTGACGGTACCTTGTCAATACATATATGAAAACATTATGCATGTTCGAAAAAACCTTCATCTTTTTAATAAAATAAGTGACAGACATAGTGTTTATACTAGAAATAGGAACAAATTAGATCAGCCAAGATTCAGATTGTCAAAAGTTCATACTTCTTTTATGGGGTACTGTGTAAATTTTTATAATAAAATACCTCTTGATATTCTACAACTAAATGAAAGACAATTTAAAACATGTATTAAACGCACACTGTGTAGACAAGCGTATTATGAATTAGATGACTACATCAATGATAAAAATGCTTGGCTAAATGCTGGTCCTGCTCCACAGGCAGTTTAGGGAATTTCCTAATTGGAGGAATGTTGTTTCCTACCCCTTTTTTTTTATTGACATGAGTAACGAGTATCGTTATTATTATACACAAATATATATTTTAATTACTTTTTCGACATTTTAGAAACATTGGAAACCTTAGTTTTGTATAATTTAGCAGCATTATTTCAATTTTGTAAATGTGAGTACCATGGAGCCATATTTTAAGTAAATTATTATGTGTTTGACTTAAATGAGCATGGCGGTTGAGAGAATTGTCATGCTCACTCAAATGTCTCGCTGGTGGTGGCGCGTGTGTTGGGTCATTCGGCTCCCTCTAAAATGGTTGAGCTGAATGGTGCTGATTCACGCGTCATGTTCGTGAACGGGCGCTGTCAGTAGAGATTGGTTAACTCTTAACTGCCATGGTTTTTATCTTGATTATTTTTTATATTTTGTATTTCTAGATTACCTTCATTGTTTTCACATATAGAAGCAACAAGAATAATGTAAGCAGTTTTTTGTAAAAACCTGAGTTTAAAAGAGTGTCCGTGGAGTTTCTTGCTCGTTCTTCTCCATAGAGACCTACCTACGTTTTGGAACGAGCAACTAGCTTCAACTTTCTGTCTAACTGACCGACTCCTTGACAATTCAAAAGTGCCTGTAAATGGTTTAATTGAAATAAATGCTTTGACTTTGACTTTGACTTTAAAACGCTTCTTACTGGAAGCCATATTGCTCAGCTTAAATGACGTCAGTTCGTTTTGTATCAAATGAGCTCATATTAAATATGATAATTGTAAATCATTTAAAAATAATTAAAAGCATATTTTGTAATAGGTGTAATAATGAAAAAATTACGTTGGTTACGAAAATAATAAAAGTACCAAGCCTATATTACGCCAATCGGTTGACTGACAGTTGTCAATAATTTGTTTACACAACTTTTTCAAAACTGAAAATACCGGGTAGGTACGCAATTTGAATTTCGCGGGCTGTCCTGGCGCATCCTCATTAACAGCAATTTTCAAAACTGTACGCTCCAATGATATTCTAATATCATTGGTACGCTCTTAATGTTTTATAATCTGAGACTGTACGTACCTATTTATTTTATCTGTACTTAACTTGTGTAAGTACCTACTTACGCAGGTCACACATCACAGGTCAAGGACCAGACAGTGCAAGCCAAGATCTAAAGTTTGACATTACACCATTTAAAATAAACAACAACTAGGTACTTAGTTATATCAGTATTAAACTTACCACAGCAACTGCATCTTCCCCTTCGCAATGTTGTCTCAATTTGTCTATTGCATATTGACCGAAGGACAAGTGACTAGGCACACTTAACACCGGACCGGTTGATACTACGTTATTTATTATCATTCTATATTTATATGCACACCAGCTCAGTAAGACTTGTTTACCGCTACTATTAGCTATAGTTAAATGCACGAATAGCACCGACTGAACCGACCACAGATAAGAATATAGGTACCTACTAGTCAGAGGAACCGACTCACTAGACAACTAAGCTAATACTGCTGGCTGTTTATCAACAAGGTGCTAAGTCACGTAATAATAAAATACGGTGTTATTAAGTCCGTAGGTAGGTACAGCTATAAACTTGTAACTGAGGCCACGATAGGGTTGCTACTCAACTTCAAAATAACTTCAATTCATCTTAAAAACTTTATTTGAACTTTATTTAATGATCGACGACAAAAAAGGAAGAGGTTCTGTGTCCTATAAACTATAATTATGTTAGTTTTTTTTTTACCTCTGACGAAAACAGAGAAATTTTTATAAGTTTGTGTGTATCTCTGTATCTAGTATGTCTCATGTGTCTCTCTGTGGCATCGTAAGTAGTTCCAAACGGACGAACCTATTATGCCGCGGCATTTTTAATAGAAAGCTGATTTTAGGGAGATGCATAAAATCATACATAAAATCGGATAACCTTGTCTGTAAGCAGCATAATATTATCAGCATTTTTCTATTATGATTAAATTAAAGGAATTTCTGACGCAAAAGTTAGTAATTGTAGCAAAATAATTAATTACTTACTACTATTAATTAAAAGAATTTACGTTACCCGTAAAAACGTACGTTTTATTTTATGTAGGATAATGTTCATCGGGTTCATCGAAATGTATATATTAAAAAAAATCTTTTTGTTTGAAATGGTATGTAGGTACCTACAAATACACTTTGGGGGTCCCATATTAATTACTTGAACATCTGGCGGTTGTTTTTTTTTTACTAAATGATTTTAATTGCTTTTAATTAAGTATATTATTATTAAAAATTACGCATAACAAAATATCATGCCGTGCCATTGCATTTATCTAATCAGCATTTGAAAAAATGCGCAATGAAGCGATTGACTGCTGCGCTGCGTGTATCGGGTTCGGTTCCCGCACGGAACAAAATAAATATATTTACGTACGGTACATCGGTACCTAGATTAGGTGTATATTAGATAGCTACCGATGTACCTACATATTATAGTTCCGGTTCTGGTTGTTTGGATGTGTGAGTTTTATATGTTAATAATAATAAATCATGTCACTGCTCCCCTGCCGCAGATTGTGGAAGTGACACAATCACAGCTGACCGCAACACCCAGTCTTGTCAGTGATGGGAGTGATGACATGGTTACACATGTAAGTACCCAGTGCAATGAGGTATTGAGGAGCGCTTTGGAGGGTGCGATTCGAGAATATCGATTTATGCCGCCCGAGCTCAGACCACGTTTACCTCGTTTGCCCATGCATAACAAAAATAAGGCGCTGATGTGTGCTCTGGATTCGCAGTTATCAAATTATTTTGATGATTGCGAAGACCTCACTGATGTGCATTCGATTCTGTACTGCGCTGCTGTTGCGGCATGTCGTGTAGCTCACGTCAAATTTTCTAATGATGACAGAGCTACACGACCAAAACCTGCCGTACCGGCGTGGCAGTGCAGAATTGAGAGGCGCATAAGTGAGGCCAGAGTGCTCATCGGCAAATTAATCTGCTTTAGGGACGGCAATACTCGCCCAAGAGTGATGCGCTTTGTGAGGTGGGCATTCTCGGGGACTGATATCAGTCCTCGAGACTATATGCCTTGGATCACAGAGCGCATGGGCATGGGCAAACCGTATTCGAAGGTATAAGCGACGGGCGGAGCGATACTCTCAGAATCGCACATTCCAGAGCGATGAAAGGTGGGTTTATAGGGCTTGGGAGCGACCGATTCAAAGTGTGACTGATACGCGTCTACCGGATGATGACGCCATGTGTTTGTTCTGGCGCAACATCTGGTCGGTGCCTGTCAGTCACACTGAGGGTGATTGGACTCTGGAATTAATTACTATCAGCCCCTAAGATGTAGCTCGTGCAGTTCGTCCACTGCCTAATTGGAAGTCTCCAGGGCCGGACGGGCTGCACAACTTCTGGATCAAATGGTTCAGAAGGTCGCACGTTTGTCTGGCGTCTCGATTTCAGTCAGCCTTGGAATCTGGAACGTTGCCCCAGTTCCTGACGACAGGAATAACCCACCTGCCCCATAAATCAGGTAGTACTGCGGAACCCAAAAATTATAGACCGATCACATGTTTGCCGACGGTCTATAAAGTTTTGACATCCATTTTAAGAGCTAAAATTAACCAGTACGTAGACAATAACGCTATCATGTCTCCCTCTCATAATGGATGTAGGAATGGGTCCCGCGGTACTAAGGAGCTGCTTCTGATTGACATGGCCATCAGCCAACAGGTTCGCCGATCCCGAAAGGATCTGTCGAAATGTTGGATAGATTACAAGAAGGCCTATGACTCTGTGCCGCATACATGGCTCATGAGGGTGCTAGAGTTGTATAAGATAGATGCCACTCTGCGCACCTTCCTGATGTCGTGTATGGGGCAGTGGAGGACGGTCCTTCGCTATCCAGGATGTCGACATATCCAGAGGAATAGTGAACCGATAAGGATTGAGCGGGGTATATTTCAGGGCGACAGTTTGAGTCCGCTTTGGTTCTGCTTAGCCTGGAATCCTCTAAGTACACTGCTGGAGAATTCAAGTCTAGGCTATCGGTTGAAGAGAGGAGGTCGGGTAATATCTCACCTTCTTTACATGGATGACTTAAAACTCTTTGCCCCCAACAGTTCACAGCTGATGGAACTACTAAAAGTAACAGAAACTTTCAGTAGCGCCATCAGGATGGAATTTGGTGTGGACAAATGTGCGGTCATGCGAGGGAGTTCAGCTCTCGGATTCCATAAACCTTAGATCCCTCTCTTCAATTGAGACCTATAAATATTTGGGTATGGCGGAAGCGTTGGGCATCAATGCTGCTGACATGAAACAATCGTTGAAGGACCGCTTCTTTGGCAGTGTTTTGTCAGGCGGAAATAAGGTGCGCGCCTTCAACGGGTGGGTCATGCCGGTCCTGATGTACTCTTTCGGTAAACTCAAATGGACTCAAACGGAACTCGATGCCCTGGATAGGAAAGTCCGTACATTATTGACAGCATATCGGATGCATCACCCACGGTCATCGGTGATGAGACTGTATATCCCGCGGAAGTGTGGAGGTCGTGGCTTCTTAAACAACCGTGAGATATGCAGTCTCAGGGAATATTTCCTAGAAGCCGACGTGGGGATGCACCGAGATGTAGTTGCAGTGGACAAGGGCCTCACCCCGCTTTCCTTGGCTAAAGAGAACTGGTGCAAGCCTGTAGTGCTTGAGACTAAAGATCGCGAGGAGGTTTGGAAGAGTAAGGAGCTTCACGGACGCTTTTTCCGGGCCCTACACGGGCCCGATATGGATTTCTTAGGTGATCTATTTGGAGAAACCGAAGGTTTTGTCTGTGCAATTGTGGACGAAGTTATTTTGACGAATAACTACCGGAGATTTATTGTGAAGGACGGCACGGTTGACATTTGTCGGGCATGTCACCGACCGGGAGAATCAATCCGTCACATTATCTCTGGATGTTCTCGTCTTGCTAACGAAGAGTACTTGCATAGACACAACCTTGTGGCCAGGATTATCCATCAGCAACTTGCTCTGAAATACAACCTCGTGGAATCAGAAGTACCATACTACAGGTATGTGCCCGATCCAGTTCTTGAAAATGGCAATGTCACATTGTACTGGGATCGATTCATCATCACTGACAGGACTATTGTAGCCAATAAGCCTGATGTAGTGGTGGTGGATCGATTGGAGAAGCGCGCAATGATTATTGACATAGCAGTTCCGCATGACGTGAACCTCGTGAAGGTCGAAAAAGACAAGCAAATAAAGTATCTTGACTTGGCTCGCGAGGTTGTCGACATGTGGGATGTGGACTCAGCGATCATTGTGCCGATAGTTGTTACAGCCAATGGCTTAATTGCTAAGAGCCTCGACCAACATCTAAGGAGGCTCTCGTTAGGCGGCTGGATCAAGGGCTTGATTCAGAAGGCAGTACTTCTGGACACGGCCCGCATTGTCAGGAGGTTCCTCTCTCTGGAGCCCTGACCGCCGGTAGCTTGGACCCTGTTCCCGATACCGATGGGCTACTATTTTTTATATTTTTAAATGTTTTTATTTTTTATTAATATTTAAAAATGTATTTTATAGGTCAATATAATTAATAAATGGTGATAATAATAATAAATTTTATTGTCAGGCAACTGAGGCCCATAGAAAAAATACACAAATAATCTTACAGGATAAAAGCAACAACAACCACAAACAACAACAGCAACAACAGCTTAAAAAATATTACCAATTACATACTTTTTTTAAGTAATAAAAAATGTTTGATAATTCTGAGGAGTGTGGTGATGATGGGGAAATGGGAAAGTAACTCGGTCTGTTACGTTTTCACGACGAAACGGCTGAACCGATTTTGATGAAATTTGGAATGAAGATAGCTTGAACCCTCTTTTTAACTACTTCCGCGACTTGATCTACATCCACGGTAACCAACATTTACAAGGACGTCGCGGGCAAAAGTTAATCTTTACAAAAAGGTCGCTCCCGCTATCATCTTTTAAACTGTATGTAGGGACGCAACGGATTATTATGCAGTTTACAGTAAAATAAAGAGTTATACGTATAGTTTGATTTTCATTGCCACTCGTGCGGAGCCGGGGCGGTTCGCTAGTTAATTATAAAACTAATCACGAGTTTGTTACAACAACAAGCCGGTATTTAGATAGTACAGTCAACAGCAAAAGTAGATGATCAAAATCACAAATTCAATCCTAATGAACGGAGTTCGCGTCAGAACCACAGTATAAGTAATAGTCAGAACTGTGTGCCGTCGAAATGATTCAAAAGTATGTGATTGTCACACATGATTTATTTAATACTAGCGGGCCCGGCAGACGTTGTCTTGCCCTGAAAATCGGTACAAAAATCCTGGTCTAGCCTACCCTACCCCACCTACCTACCTACCCTACCCTACCAAACCGTACCTACCTATCTATCTACTTACTTACCTACCTATCAGGGGTAACAGTTGTGCGCTACTACCACGGTGGCATACATCTAAGAAGTCCTAAAACTCGACTGCAGCGCCACCTACCGGGTCCAATTGTGAATCTAAACCATTCTCGAATCCATTGGAATACACACAAAAAAAATCAACAAAATCGGTCCAGACGTTTAGAGGAGTTCACTTTCATACACACGCACAGAAGATTTTTATATATAAGATAATGCGAGCCGATTTTGTTTTAGTCTAGCAATCGAAAACAAAAAAAAACAATGCCAATTTAGCATATTTTTATGCAAAATTTAGCATATTTTCACGTTGTTTCGCAAACTTATTTGTTGTTTAGCATTTATATTTTTAGCACATAAAATAAAAGTAAAAACAAGAAAATTACATATGCGTACGTACGTACGTTACGTATGCGTTATTTCCATTTAGATTAATCCCTTTGTTATATTGTTGGCGCTCCTGGTGCTAGTGATTAGGAATTAGTACAATTAGTAAGTTAGTAATTAGTATGGAAGTATGGATTGAAACATTTTAGCAGGATTTTTAGCATTTCTTTAAAGCAATGGGCATAATTATCACACCATTTTAGCAGATTCTTTATTGGTCTTGTTGGCAACATTGGCTACAGTTTAATAAAACGCCCTACACACGACATGATTTGCTAGCCTGACCAAATCATCCGTAAAATCAGGTATCGCGTCCACACGAGCCGACACGAGGCCTGATTTGCAGTTTGCTCTAGTGCGTTCTACGAGGTAGGTGTGCAGCCATAATGCCTACTTTTTTATCCGAACGACAAGCGCGACAAGTTGCGCTAGTTATTGCTTTATGTGTTGACGTCAAAGTAGAAAGAAAAAAAAGAAGAAAAAATAAAAAATAAAGTACTTAATGAAAAAAAATTGTTTGAAATGAATAGGTACCTACCTAAAAACTTGAATAACTGGCCTTTTTATGCTCTCTGCCAAATGCTGCACGCATATTTTCCAATTTCTTTTTCAAGCCCTCAATTGTGGCTTTATTATCTGCTTTTTTCCAAATTTCAAGTAAAATTTCTAAAGCTTGTTGTCTGGCATCTTTATTTTTATACATGTGATGGGACATATCCCATAAACAGGGTAAATCTTTGTAACTCTCCAGCATTTCTATAATAACGCTGCGTTCCCTTATTATATTCGCTGATTCTGCCATTATTTTTGCAAAAATAAACAACGCGAAGACATACACACTACTCGCGCCGCTGTCGCGGAGCAACTGAGCAATACTGAGCAACTGAGCATGGAAATCAGGTGAGAGCGCGCCACACGACATGATTTGATCAGATCTGACCAAATCAGTCGGCGTTGGCCAGCATTTATCAGGTGACAAACCTCCATACCACCTGATTCTGCTCCTGATCTGACCAAACAGATCATGTCGTCTGTAGCATTCTGTGTAGTATTCCATATATATAAAAGTACTCTGTGGTCTGTAGCGGCTATAAAAGATTCGTTCAGGTTCATCGTTGCCAGGGCGGGGCACAGTGGGCTGAAATTCGCGTTTCATAGACATTCAACATTTTTTTTTTATGTTTTTTTATTTTTTTTTTCATTAAAAACCATAAAAAATTGGCTTAATACCTGTATCCTTTATTTGTTACCGGCAATCTGTTTAATCCGGTATTCTATACAATACCTAGGCAAGGTATAGTTTTTTGCAAGCCATATTGTAAGCCATAACTTCAGGAGAACCCATCAATATTTCGAAATTTAAAGAATATGCGTACGTAACTGCTGAGAAATATGTTGAATTTTACAACTGGTACTACATGTTTGTCATCTTATAAGGCATGTAGTAGGTATTCCCAATAGTTACCAAGCAAAAAAGCGACACTTAAAAAAAGAATGTTGAATGTCTATGAAACGCGAATTTCAGGCTTTCAGCCCACTGTGCGAGGCGCGGGGACTTCGAAGCACGTGTGTGTGACATTTGACAAATGTCATAATTATAAATATAATAAAATTGTCATTTGTAATTTTGTCATACACAAGTGTACAAGTCATAGATATATAATATACTCTAATATACAAGTTATTTGATGAGGACTGAGGGACACGAACAGAAAATAAACATAAGAAATAAAATTTACATGTACATTCAAAGTCTAATTCTAATCCATTGCTAATCAAATTGGTGGAGAGATAATAGGATTATACGTACTTTTAGCCGCTCGATAAGATTATTATAATTTTTGATAACAAACTTCAAGTTACAGGTAGTCTTTTCAGTTTGTTACTTAGTCAACATTTTCTGAAAAAGGTACCTAGCGTTCTGTGAATGGTGAATGTGAATAAGTACCAAAAAGTAATAGTAAAATGCCGGTAACTGTCCATAATAATGTGGTGTCGGGGCCTGAGGAACGAAACATTCCAGCGCATTTATCATATGGACAATTCCTGTTTGACCAACTGAAGAATGGTGGTGATAAAGTAGCCTTAGTAAGTACAAATCCATTGTTAAACAATATTGTAATGATATTTAAAAACTGTCAATAACTAAATCCAACCCTAGATACCTAACCTCTAACTTCCAAAAATAAGTACCTAATGCATAAAATGATCTTAAACCTAGGATTAATAATGTCTATCAACCCTAAGATGACCTACTGACCTAAATTTTGTGTACCTAGTAACAACAATGTCTGGGGTTCCGATTTTGTATAGTATGACTCAGTAATAATGTGGAACCAACACTGTGCAAGGGCCGGTTTCATCTTCATATAAATTCTGATTAAATTTATCATTTTAAACAAAATTTTGTCCTGTTTTTTTAATTTACCTGGTGAGTCTATTCAGTGATAAAACAGTCAATAATGTCATTAACTATATTGTGGAAACTGACAGGGCTGGTTTTCATACTAACAAACAAAATATAAAAATTAAAAAAAAAAGATAACCATGAAATTATAATAAAACAATGCAACATAATATTTATTTTAATTCCCTCAGCAAATGAACCCCAATTGAAAAACAGCAGTAACAAGTCTATGGTTTCTTGCACCCACTCCAGTAAACAAAGATGCCCATAATATCTTTAAACACGCATTATACCAGTCTACTATGAAATATGTAAAATATTAATTAATATTTTGTAATTTCAGGTAAGTGCAGAGACTGGGGAATCTGTAACATATAAGTATATACTTCAAAACAGTGTAAACCTTGCAGTAAGTCTACGTAAGTTAGGATTAAAAAAAGGTGATCTAGTAGGACTGAGCAGTGAAAACAGATTTGAGTTTGTGGTGGCAGCATTGGCCGTTTTGTACTGCGGTGGAATGTTATCCACACTCAACATCACATATACACCTGGTAAGTAGGAATGGTATATATTTATGGATGGTGTGTTAATATTGCTAATTTGTCTAGTGAGATCAATATTTGATAGATAAAGTGACTACCTCTACATTTTATTAGATGTTATGAATCCTCCTTCAATTTTCTTTTATTATGTAAGGATAGATAGGTATAAACAAATTTTAAAAGCTTGAGTGCCCTGATGATGTTTCCATGATTTAAAATCTTGGACCATTTATTTGGATATCTTTTATTTTTTTTTTTCAGGTGAAATATCTCATCTACTAAAAATAACAAAACCAAAGTTCATCTTTATTTCACCAATCACATCACAGAATATATATGATTGCTGTCAAGAATTATCTTCTCCATGCAAACTTATTATGTTTGGAGATTTTGAGGTTGTTCCTGATTGTATCATGTATGATAGCCTGATAAAGGACCATGTGAATGTGGATGACTTTATTCTGACTGATGTCAACGGAGTGGAGGACACAGTTGCTGTGATGTGTTCCTCGGGAACAACTGGCTTACCAAAAGGTGTAGAGCTCAACCATATTAATTTTCTCACATTGTCTGCACACATGAAGTAAGTTCTGCTCAACTACCCAGTAAAATAATGCTTCATAATAATTTCGATTTCTATGTTTGGTAAATTGTTACCCAGGTTTTAAGAAAAAGTGTAAGGGCTCATACGCACTATGCCGGTAGCCGCAATACGGCTAGCCGTGCGGCTGACCGCAGGATGCGGTTGCGAATGCGGGCAGCCGCATTCGCAACCGCAACGTGCGGTTGAAGAACCGTTGCGATTTACGGTTGATCGAGCGATTTTACAGATAGATTCAGAAGAAGTTGCAGCTATTTACTATGTACTCTTCCAAATCGCTGCCCGACGGATTTCGATGGTAACATTTTCGGTATCAATTCCATTTTATGTAAAACGTAAGTAGACGTACCACGTGCGCACACTCTCACTCAATGGCGGCCAGCCGCAGCACAGATTAACTAATAGTTCCTTTGGAACAGATAGTTTACTCCATAGAAAAAGATAGATACCTAACGCTATAACTGCCTACAAAAATATTACAGCCGTTCGTACGCACTAAAATGTACCTTACGCACACGCTCCAGAGTATCTACTACGTTGTCGGGCGATCACCTGCGTCAAATTACGCAACGCTAGGGCTGTCTATGTTATGAAATGATCACACAAAAGAATAGGTGCATAAAAAACAGTTTTTACATTTAAAAAAATATATATTAATTCAAAATCACAAATGCCTTACTTTAATAAATAATGGTCAGTGAACTTTTTACCCTCCCGTAAATTTCGATTATTAAATCTAATCGTCGCAAATATTCTAAATCTAACAAATAACTTTAACAGGTACTCCTTAGGAAAACATGTACATAAATCTGTAAAATTCACTTCCTTTAGCATGTTATACAGGGTGCTTCCTGGCCGGCTAGTTAATGTTTTTGAGAATAAACTATAGTTAGGGGTCCAGTGGATACATTCATTATTGGGGGTCGAGGGGTCGAGAGTGGTACTTTACTTATTCCGATCTATGATTATAAAAAAAATATATAGAAAAGAAACAAACAAAATAAATGGATAATAAATTCTTGAAAAGTTGGCTGGTTATTGAATGAGTGAATGAATGCTTTATTTGCTAGAATATAGGTACATTGTATAATGGTAAAATTGATAATTATAAGGTTTCACTGTATAATTATCAAATCAATTATCTATTGTATGTATATTTTGAAAAATAATAAGTAAGTAAAATATCTAACCAAATCAATAGGTACCTACTTATAATTACGTACTAATATAAAACTTTCGTCTTAACATTACACAAAGAACTCTCTATTATAAAAAAAAAGAATCAACAAATAAAAAATAAATACAATTATTTACCTTGCCTCCTCCTTAGGTAATGTAAAAAAAAGGATAAATTTTTGTTGGTTGTTTCATTTCGACAGCCGTCTACACTGCAATTTGCACTACTATCAATTATTAAAGCTGCGGTCGCAGTATCGTACGGAACTATTAATTAAACTGTATCGGAAAAAAAATCTCTGTGGTATACTACCTACACTTAGAGAGCGCATGGCCACGCGCCACGCGTAACCGTACTGGATTTTGGACGTTCGAACGAAAGCGAGCCGTAGGTACTTAAGCGCGTGACCTTAAACGAGTGACAATACTGTTAGTTATCTTTACTGTGGCCGCAGACTGAACTGAACCCGCACAGTGCGCATAGCAACCGTGCGGCAGGCCGTCACTCGGGTCGCAGCTCTCCGAGGCTGCGGCCCGAGGTCTGCGGGTAGCCTCATTGCAGTGCGCATATAAATGAATATTACGTACATAATTCTGCTTGCGGTCAGCCGCATTGCGGCTACTCTCAAAGTGCGTATAAGCCCTAACCTTTCGAAAGTGTGAAATACAAACATATAATATTTTACAAATTGACTTAGTTACTATTATACCAATATTATAATAAGTACCTATTATTGGCAAAAGAAAAGTTATTGTCTCCACTGCTCACTTGAGCATTTTATGTTCAAAGACTTCTACTATTCTAAATGGCTAGGTCTAACACACACTTATTATAAAACATTGTCTAAATTCTTTTTCCACTCATACATTTTTTTTATTATCCTAGGTACTACTTTGATTATGTAACAAACCAAAAAAAGAAAGGCATTGGCACCGGTTTGTCGCTAATACCATGGTTCCATGCTTATGGATTCATCACAACATTTGCTGTAATGGCAATGAATATAAAAATTGTATTTTTAATCCGTTTTGATGAACAGCAATACTTGGAAACCATTCAAAATTACAAAGTAAGTATTTTTGTTTATTTTCTTACAACTGATTTACAGAATCATAATTACATACCTACACACTCAGGTTATGAAACAAAAGTTGTTTCATAATCTGAGCCTACTCACATCAACAAAAAGTTTGTGATCACTAGCATAAGCTGATATATTTTTATTTTATTTTTTTTATTTTATATAATAAAACTTCTCCTCTGGCTCAAACACATGCGAAGATCCTCCTGGGCATGCTGAGAATAAAGTTATCCAGCATTTCTTGGGGAACCTGTCCCATTCTTGAATAGCGGCTTCCCTAAGCTCTGGCACTGTTTAGGGACGTGGCTGATGGTTCCAAGCAGCTCGCTTAAGAGCATCCCACGCGTGCTCTATTGGGTATAAGTCAGGTGAGCCGGCAGGCCAGTCTAACCTTGTGATGTCATATTCTAAAAATGCTCGGAGAGCAGCATTGACTCGTTGAGCTCGATGGACAGGCGCATTATCATCGACCAGTACAGATTGGTGCCCATAGTTTACTCGTAATGGTCTGACAATTCCATCAATACAAGTCTGCTGTCATGAAGCCTCGATACGGGATCAAAGGCGTTCTTGCTCCAATCATAATACCACCGATTTCCCGCCTTGCTGAACTGTTCCAGTGGCAGTTCTTTGCCTTTCACGGTCTCCTGGAGGCGGCCCGAACTTCTGCTTTTATTTTAGTAGCGTTGTTTATTGGGTCACGGGCTGCCAGCAATCCAATATAGCGCTTTTGGGCAGCAGTCAAAACAGTTCGGCGACCACTGCGGGGTCGGTCAGCTAAATTATCCATCCGGTGGTACCTCTGCAACGTGGCCACGACAGGATTGGGATATAGCAACTCTGCGTGCTATTTCTCTCGTGGTGTATCCTTCTTCCCTCAAAGTTACTATTCTTGCTCGTAAAACTTCTGATAATTCTCTTGGCATTTTTCAATCACAACTTTCCGCGAAAAAGTATTTTAAATCCGTTAAAATTGACTAAATAGATTTCTAAATGAGCGTAAGCTAGGACTGAAAGCCTTTTTATATGGAAAAACAATTTAACTGTTTTATTGTTTTTTATTCTAAATGTATATTTTTAAATAAAGATTCTAAAAAGAAGAAGAAATCATAATATAATCTACCGTAACAAAAAAGCTATCGATTTTTCAAAGTGCCGCGAACTTTTTTTGATGTGTGTAGGTATGTTCTTAATGTAAATACCTACCGCTTAAATATTTTCAATTGTTCTTCATAGTTTTAGGTATTTCCTTCATAGCATTCCAATTCCTCCAAGAAGACAGGCAACAGAAAGCCATATCTACAATCCTTACCTACTCCACGCATCTCCCACTATTATTCATCGCACGACGATATAAGCTAGGCACATTGGCTATGTGCGTAGCCGCATTTATGGGGCTATTAAACGACTTTTACAGATTTTAAACTGACAATCACGTCAAAATGTGTAGTGTAAATGATTTAAAAAAAAATATATGTTAAACTAGAACATTCTCTTAATCACTTAGTAAGTGAATATTTTTAATTATATTCATATTATATAGTTTAATTAATACGTGAAGTTGTGTCTGACGCGGACAAAACATTGACAATCACACAAAATCTACCAGGTATAATTAAACGAAACTTACACCATCTTACAGACAATTTTATTATCTATCTTTTAGTTTCTATCTCTTATTTATCTTTTAGTTAGAGTTAATTAAACTATTTAATATGAACTTAATCAAAAATATTCACTTTCTATATGATTAAGAGAATGGTCTAGTTTAACATATTTTTTTTTCAAATCATTTACACTGCACATTTTGACGTGATTGTCAGTTTAAAATCTGTAAAAGTCGTTTAATAGCCCCTTAAAGGAAAAAAAAGGGATGCGTCCACATGGTCCACGGCTTAATATTTATTTTAGCGTGTCATTGCGCCCAAAAAGTTCATACCAAAACATTCTACATGAGAGATATTACGTATTTAATCATTTCAGATAAATATGACTACATTAGTCCCGCCCTTGGCAGTGTTCCTGGCGAAGCACCCTTTGGTCCTTAAATATGATTTGTCATCATTAGTTGAAGTTTGGTGTGGGGCTGCACCATTATCGAAGGATATTCAGAAAGCAGTTTCGGAAAGGTAAAGCTACTTTATCGTTTATTTAGAAAAAAAACTTAAATTAAATACATACAGATTATTTAAATTAAATTAATTAAAACAAGTGGCGATTGACCAAGTTTTAAAGGTGGCGACTTACCAGCATTGTTAAGTCGTACTAAAATGTGTCATTCGAAGCAAGCTCGTTTTGAATTGTAGTCTCTTTCGAGTACTTTCTACTAATATAAAATATTAGTAGGTAACAGTGGCGGTCCTAGCAAAATCTGTAGGAGACTAACCATCCAATATTCTCAACATCATCATGTCAAACTTTAGACGCCCACTGCTGGGCATTGGTCTCCCCAAGGGGGGTTCAGGCGTAATCGCCATGCTTGGCCGATGCATGTTCGCGATCGCAGTAGATGTTATGGTACTCAGAAGGACGCTGCTGCCCATCCTCTGGTCAACATCCCTCTGTTTCTACGACTCCCACGGGTAGAAATGGTGTGGTGCTACTCGCGACCGGCACCACACGGCCAATTTTCAACATACTTGACTCTAATTGACGACACGGTTGGCGCAGTGGCTGAGCGATCGACTGCTGCGCAGCGTGTTGCGGGTTCGATTCCCGCCCAGGGTAAACATTGGTGTGATGAGCACTTGTGTTTGCTTTGTGTCTGGGTGTTGTTTATCTATATATGTATGTATTTACAAAAAAAAATGTATTTGTGTATGTATATCAGCTGTCTGACACCCATAGTACAGGGTCTCCCTAGTTTGGGGTCAGATGGCCGTGTGTGAGAATGTCCCCACATATTATATTATTTTAATTATAGTAATTATCATAGGCTAGTTCTAGTCCCAGCCTGATTAATTATGACTTAAATGATGATTTTATAATAGGGAATAGAATGAATTTTACTATAATAATATACTATATAATATGTTACATTGTTACTAATTTCCAGGACAGGCATCGACTTTATTAAACAAGGATATGGCTTAACAGAAGTAACAATGGCTTGCCTTGTAGACCTGACGAGTGGCGAGAAGGTGGGCTCTTGTGGAACACCGGCACCCGGCATGAGTGTTAAGGTACACTTGGTTCAGTTGCTTTGCTATCTTAATACGCAGGCGCGGGACATAGTGCGAGCAGGCTACATTCCTTCGCCAATTATATCGAGCGCTCAAATCATTGGCAGCTCATCCTTTACCGTTCTTTCCTGCCGGAATGGATAACGCAAATAGTTTAATATGCTCACTGATTTCGTTTAGTTCCTATTTAGTAGGAAACAGGGTCAGATAACCTTACTGCACCCTTTATACATTCCAGCAAAAATTAATGTTAATGATGATCAATTGAGACATCCATTGATTAAGTCACATTTTCTAATTCCCTTAACACTGTTGACCCGTAAATTGGGCCTAGGGGTGGAAATTAAATTATAAAATACCATATTTTTAAATTCAATACAAATTGCTATTGTATCATGTATAATCTTTCAGATTATTGATATCGAAAATGGGCAAAAGTTAGGTCCTGGTCAAGAAGGTGAACTGTGGATTAAATCCCCATTGCGTATGAAGGGCTACATGGGCGACCGTGCCGCAAGCGACGAGTTAATCGACAGAGAAGGCTACGTCAGAACTGGAGACATTGGCTACTATGATTCAGAGGGTTACTTCTATATTGTGGACAGACTAAAGGAACTCATCAAATATAAAGGCTTCCAGGTAAAGTTAACATAGAATGGTCTCTTTTTGCGGTAAAACCTTGTTAAATTTGGCTGGCTACTTATAGACACTGTATTTATCCAACTTTCACCGCGGTATTTCTCATACTCATTTACCTACACATTTTTTGTGACAAATTAATTATTCTGTTCATTGTGTGACTGACAGACACTGGCTTGGCCACCATCAGGGACTGTAATTTTGATAACAGAAAAAAAAATGTCGCTAATTAGTCGAAACTTGTCGCCAAATATCAGAATTTGTCATTCAGTGGTTCAAAAGGTATAAGGATTTATAGGTGGCCGATCTGGAGAGTCTCCCCCACCTTAGCCACATTTAGATCTCAAAAGCGCCATTCTGAGTCTGAAGCACACCGTCCAGTACTATACACAGAGGAGTACACCTGTGTATGCATGTTTCCTCGACCTG
Organism: Charanyca ferruginea; assembly: GCA_947361185.1. Lineage (NCBI taxonomy): Eukaryota > Metazoa > Arthropoda > Insecta > Lepidoptera > Noctuidae > Charanyca > Charanyca ferruginea. The sequence goes on from OX376076.1 coordinate 14,571,941, forward strand.
TCAAAAGCATTTGACCTAGTCTCATATGACTTGCTATGGGAAAAGCTTAAGAAGACGGAAGTGCATACGCAGGTGCAACGTCTCTTTCACTACTGGTATGCTAATCAGACAAATAATGTTAGATGGGCAGGCAGTCTCTCTGACATGTACAGGTTGGAGTGCGGGACGAGACAAGGTGGGTTGACTTCTCCCAAGTTCTTTAACCTGTATATGAACGAGCTACTGGTTGAGCTCAGCAGCACGCGTGTTGGCTGCTCGGTGGACAATGTCTGCATTAATAATATCAGTTATGCTGACGACATGGTGCTACTGAGTCCAGCTATCGGTGCATTGAGACAGCTTATACATATTTGTGAGAGTTATGCCCAGAAACATGGTCTTTTGTACAACTGCACGAAAAGTCTTCTGGTAAATGCCCATCGAGTGTGCCCAAGATAAAACTATATGACGTAGAATTAAAGAGGGTAAACCATTTTAAATACTTAGTACACTATGTTACCGAAGATCTTGATGACCAAATGGACATTGAAAGGGAGCGCTGGGCACTGGCAGTTAAAAATAACATGCTGGCACGCAGGTTTGCTTGTTGCAGCGAGCATGTTGAGATCTCACTTTTTTAAAGCATACTGCCAAACTTTCTACACGAGCAGCCTGTGGACTTGTTATACACAGAGATCGCTCAGTGCCTTGCGCGTCCAATATAATAATGGTTTCAGGATGTTGCTGGGGCTGCCCCGCTTCTGTAGTGCATCTAGCATGTTTGCGGAAGCTCGCGTGGATGGCTTTCATGCCATCATACGCAAGAGAACCGCCTCCTTACTGCACAGAGTGCAGGGCAGCACTAATAGCATCCTGAACGTAGTCGCGGACAAAGTGGACTCTCAATTGATGCAGGCTTTCATGCGGGTTCTAGTTAGACAGTATTGAGCTGACCCTGCATATTATGCCGCATAAGTAACTGTACTTATACATACATAGGTACATTTAGTTTTTTACTAACATAGGTTTTAAGTACTTTGTGTTACTAACCAGATATGGACATTGTCCGAAATAAATGTTATTATTATTATTATTATAAAAACTAGGGCACCTACCGAAGATGTGTTTTGTTCCAAATTTAATCGCTAATTTGTCGCCAACTCACAGATTTAATCGGGTCTTAGTTTAGAAGATATAATGAGTTCAATTAGTAAGGTATAGTCCAAGAACTAGATCGAAGAGATTGTCGAGAACTCTTCGATCTAGTTTGTGATATATAAATGTGGCCAAGCTGGGGAGACTCTCCAGATCGGCCACCTATAAACCCTTATATCTTTTGAACCAGTGACCGACAAATTCTGATATTTGACAAATTTCGACTAATTTTTTGTGTAATCAAAATTAAAATCCCTGATGGAGGCCAAGCCAGTGTCAGTCACACCTGTTTATCGTCAAGTTATCAGTCTCTATACGTATCGATTATATAATGTATACCTATATATTATTATGAATAGTACGTATAGATTAGGTATAAACTTAATGAAAACTTTGTGATGTATATTTTACTGATAATAATTTGTAAGTTTTCTGTATCAGGAGTAATTTATTTTACAATTTAAAATGTTATTGATTCAGGTTGCGCCTGCGGAACTAGAAGCGCTACTTCTGCAGCACAGTGGTGTGGCGGATGCGGGCGTGGTGGGCTTGCCAGACGAGGCCGCCGGCGAGCTGCCGCTTGCCTTTGTGGTGGCGCAACCTAACGCAAATGTCACCGAAAAAGAACTCGTAGAGTTCGTTGCATCCAGGGTAATAATAAAGAAATTTGGTCCAGAAATGTGCAAATATACAGTCTGCAGAAACACTTCGATAAAGTCAATGAGATGTCAATATAATATTTTGAGACTAAGTGTTTATATCTGAAATGTAGTATATGCTGTGGAATGCCTTGCCGGAATCCACAAAGGCAAAAAAAGCGGTTTGTCTATTATTACGTGGTTGATGGCATGGAGATGATAGGTTGTGGAGACATGAGGACGAAATCCAGCTTGCTCCAAACTACAGGCCCGTAAGCCTCATATCCCATGTTTTACAATAAAAGATCATAGAGAATGTCTTGCTCCAACGCTTGACCTTTACCAACCTCCAAGGTTGGTCGATCTTAGCGAAAATAGCCAGGTCAAGTGGGAGTGGGCTGACCACGCAGCGCGAATGCTTCCGGATAGATTGGCAAAGATTGACAGTCACTGGGCGCCTGAAGGAGGACGTCGCCACCAAGGCTGACCACGGGGAAGGTGGTGTGACGATCTGGTCATGTATGCGGGGTAAACGTGGGCAGAGATCGAAAATTTTGGAAAGGGAAAGGGGAGGCCTTTGCCCAGTAGAAAGACAAAAATCGAACAATAGAAAAATGCCCTGATGCCATGCTACAAACATTATCTATTTATTACTTCGTAAGAAAATGGTGCATTATTTAGTATTCGATAAAACATTGATAACAATAGTAATGCTAGGTATTAAGATAATAATTTCTTTATCAGGTGTCCCCAGCGAAACATCTACGAGGTGGAGTGATATTCCTCAAAGATATACCAAAGAATGCCTCTGGTAAAATCCTCAGAAGGGAGTTAAGAAAAATGTTACAAAAATATAAAAGCAAGCTTTAATAACCCAAAGTATTAAGTCACAATACCTCTTAATTATACATGTTTTCAATAAGTTAAAGTAAAAATATTGATGGTTTGTGTTAAGAATTTATTTTATTTAAATTAAATATTGCAGTTACTGCTGATTTTTTCAAATATGTAATATATATATTCACATTGTGAAGGGTATTGAAATATTTTTATTTACATTTGATCTGATTGATCACCAAGTGATTCTGCAGAGTATCCTTATTTATTAGCAAGTGCATCTTTTAATTCTTGCGGTATTCTGTTCAATGCGTAGCCGTGTAGCTCTTTAGAAACGGCCGCCAAGACTCCGGTTTTATTGGGGTGCAACTCTGCCCCGCCGTATTTGTAGACATCGCCAAGAATGTCTGTCAGTTTGCCTCCGGCGGCAGACAAGACTGCTTCTGGTGCACACGTGTCCCATTTCTTGCAGCCAGCACTAGCAAATACATAAACTGACGCCTTGCCTTCTAGTAGTTGCAGAACCTATAAAATATATTTTTGTTAATGACTCTCGTCTTTTAAGTGTACCTGTGCAAAATTAAACATATATTTTTAACTATTTCACACCTTATACCCTGCACCACCCACTCGAAGTATCTGTGCAGCATTCATGACTTGCAATGCCTTCTCAACAAGTGGATTGGAATGACTCCTGGTTGTAGTAATAATGAGTGAGTCGGGTGGTGGGGCAGGGGTAAACCCTCCCACACCTACTGCCTGTAGCCCCCATATAGTTCTGCCTATTATCTTCTCGCCTCCCAACATGGTTTTGTAAAATGGCTGATGAATTACACCAGCCACTGGTTTTTCATTGACTGATATGCCAATCAAAACGGTCACATGTTCAAGAAATCCTGTAACAATCAACACATTATTTTTTTTTTGTAATAATAGCATTCCAACACCCATGCAACATGCAAGTTTTTCAATAAATATCTAAAACGAGGTATCTACAGGAAGGTCTATCTATTAGAACATGTAATCAGGTTATCTATACAGCCAAGTTAAAGAACTTAAATTAGTCCAGTCATGTTGCGTAAACCTTGGAATTGGATGACTGAGTATACAGTCTCTGAATGAAACCACCCTACACTTTTGTCTAAGGCATAACTTTTTAAAAGTAAATTTAGAACAATTATGTCACCAATATAAGGGCCAGTATTCTTAAGGTTTAAAAAACTTTTTCTTTGAGTCATCATTAATCATCATTTTGAGTTATCATTATCTTATAAATAATGCATGTTGGCACGATGTAGCACTCCTTTCAGACAAATAAGTTTAAACATTTTCAGGATTCCATTCCAAAATTATAAAAAGAAATTCTTATGGTACGACTTCGTCTATCTGTCACGGCTGCTTATTTCAGCAACTACTACAGCTATCAACCTGGTTATGAAAAATGCTTGTCTTGTTCAATTTATACTTGTTTTATTGATTGCAACAAGAGTCGAAATGGGGGTAGAAATTTTAAAGTGGGGTTTCATAGAATTTAGGTTTTATTTATTCAGATTCATCTGATTCCGAGGTCAATACCCCTAGGAACTGGATTGTTTCTATTCTTCAGACCAAATTTTGTTCACGGCGGCCAATCTCTATGGAGACTAGCAAAATGCGCAATAGATATTATAGTGCACAAGTGGGCACACACTTTCGTAGTCCAATGTGACGGCAATCGGTCACAACTGGGGAGAAATTAAGCGCACGACCCGTGCTTTACGTGCATTCCAAGGCAAGAGGGCGTCACACCACGAACTCAGGGCTGCTACTGAGTTAACTCAACAACACCTTGCCCGATCTGGGAGTCGAACCCAGATCCCCAAGTTCAGCAATCGCGCTTGCGACTACGAAAAAAACGGGCAGTCAAAATGGACTACAAGTTAAATTATAGTTACATTTTTAAGGTAATTTTGATGTAATTAATTATTAAATAATGGTTATTAATTATGTACAATACATACATTAAACCAAAATTCTGGACCATGTTCCACTGCGTCCATACTACTTTAGTGCATTCTAACCAACAAAAGCTCAAACACCTATGTAAATCTTCAATTTACCATAATTTGATTGGAGCAAACTTAAATACCACTTCACACTTATAAAAGGATGAGTTAAGTACATTTTCCATCTTTCCCATGGATCTCTCTTCAACATTAGTGCACCTAAAATTATTATATAAATTTGTAATCATTTCAAACATTTTTGTATAATTATCATAATCATAAATCTTTATTTACGTAACAAAAAAAATAGTACAACAGCGTTGTCAATTCGTGGGGAATTCCCCAAACTGTGGAAAATCTTAAGTTGATTGGGGATTTATTGGGGACTAGCTTACGATCTCGCGACTTCATGCGCATGAATGTCAATTATCTGCGAGATTATATTTCTTTTCTTTTCTGCGCGGTGCCTTAATTCGTTTTCTAAATAAAAGCCTATGTTACTCCTAGCATCAGCTGCATATCAGTGAAAGTCTCGTCAAAACCGGAGCAGCTGTTTTGGAGATTAACCAGTAGAAGCAATCAAAAAATGTTTAAATTGTTTTTCAGTGAAGTACCGTGTAAACATTTATATGCATTTAATAACAGTTATTTTGATTTATTGTATGTCTGTATCAATCTATTTCAACCAAGACCCCTCCGTGCTTCGGAAAGGATGTAAAGTTCGTTCTTAATTTGCCGATACGCTATATAACACATCGGTCTTGCGAAAATTTAGTGTCCGTGAAATTTAAAAAGAGAACCACTATAGACTAAGTGTTAGTATTTTAGCATCTTTAACTTTATCTTCCCTTGATACCCTAGGAAAGGGATTAAAAAAACTGGGCGGCACCGGTACTCGCAACAAAAATATGGAAAAAGGTGCCCCTTAGGAAAGATTTCAATTTATATTATTTAAATACCTAGTTGAAACTTATTTTATTCTTAAAATAAATTAAAGTATTTTGCTCCTCAAATTTTGGTCATTTTGACTTAGATTATTGGGGAGGTTGGTAAATTGGCATTGGCAACCCTGTAGTATTTACATTTGTTAATAAAATACAAGTTTTCTATTAACAGTCAGGTAATCTGTAATTTTGGATCATCATCCTAAATTACAGATTACCCGGCTCTGTTGGAAAATTTGTAACTGTTTGAAGTCTGAGGACGGCGCGGCGGTTCTGCCATAAACTAGAATATTTCAGCGGGTTGGCCACGCTTACTGTGGCTAGGCATAGGCTGTTATAGTGAATGGGCTCATAGGTAAATCCATACTAATACTGATATTATAAATGCGAAAAAGTAACTGTCTTACGCTCTTACGATGAAACGGCTAAACCGAACATAGGCTACTTTTTAAACCGCGACTTCATCTGCATCCGCGAATTCCGCGATAACCGACATTCACACGGACGAAGTCGCGGGCAAAAGCTAGTACGAAATAAAACTGACTGTGTTAAATGAAAATTGTATTTACCTTGAGTGTACTCAGAGGTGCCATCAAGGGGATCAACCCAAACAACAATGTCCTCCTCTTTGACACTCTGAAGGTCGACAGGACACTCCAAAGACAACACATCCTTGTCTGCTTCAGATATTAACCAGTCACTGGCAACCTCACCCTGAAACAAAGAGAATATTTATAGTCTTGGCCCTGAAATGACGAAAACATATTTTTTTGTCACGGACTAGAAAAAAAAGAAGGACTTTACGCCACGCATATCAAAAGTGAAGTTTATTTATTTATTTTATGAATGCTCAATTTTTCAGGGCTCTGATATTTAAAAAAAAAAATCTTCGCCCCCTCTAGGAATTCCTCCTCATGGGTGAGTTTACAAACATGTTATATACATAAACCCACATACACAAACAACCCGGAACAACTATGTGTATGCCATACATTTATTCGGGCATCGAACCCGTACCGTGTTCCGTAAATATTCTATCAACAAATCGAATCTTTCATTTAATTTCAGGATAGTCGGTCATGTAAAAAAAGGCTTACTGAAGATTCGGTCACAATGTCGACAAACGATATCAGTCAAGGCCGGGCCAGACTGTTATAAACAAGCTTCCAACAGGGGTCACCTTGGTGGGAGGCTTGTGGAGCCCACGGTTGGTGTTTGCGTCCACATTGGTTGACAACAAGGCTCCCACCTCAATGTGTTGTCGACTCTTTGTTTACAACGGCGGTATCCACACGCGGTTTACAACGCCCGTCCGTCCACAGAGGTTGTTGAAGGTCAAACGAATTTTTGTTGCAAACAAGTGTTTACACTGTTGTAAACCGCCGGTGGAGACCGATGTGGAGGGCTTGTTTACAACAGTCTGGCCGGGGTTTCAGATACAAAACTGCGAACGAACGAAATCCGTCTTACGCCCAGCCTATAGTTGTTAAGAAACAGTTTTTAACCAGATTTTATTGTTGGAAGTTTTTTATCTGATTGTACAAAACAGTTTTTTTATTGGTGTTGGAATCATCAGTCAAAAAAAAAATCGTTTCGACACTGTGTTCGAATCTTCAGTAAGCAAAAAAACTTCTATAAACAACATAAATTTAGAAAAAAAAACTCAAACAAAAGGCAGATAGACCGCGCGGAACATTGAGAGTGAAGCCAAAAAAGCAAATACAAATGCGTGATTAACTAACTGACGTGACTACTAACGAACTAACAATCTCGTGATTGTATTAGCTTTTGAATTCGTTTTTGTTTTTTTTTAACGATGCGGCGTTTCGTGCTATACTGACTCGAGAAGCGCGTTGTAGGTATTCACTTTTGAATTTGTATTTTGCTCTTTGGCTTCACTGTCAGTGTTCCGCACGGTCTATCTGCCTTTTCTTTCATGATCTGAGAAAAAAAAGTAAAAACACTAAAAGCCGACTACGCCAAAAGAACGAGAAATCTCAGATGCGATGATATCCAGGGTAAGTATATAGCCGTGGTCTCATACCGTATTTGGTACTGATTAGTAAGCTGGGCCGATATCGACATGGCGGAAGGCCTTGCCACCAGACAGCTATCAAAATGCCATTCACAATACAATGAGAGTTTAATTACTTTTTTAACCTTGAGTACATACCTATATTATTATATGTATAAAAGTGAAAGCTACTCAGTTGACCAATTAATATTGATTCAGAAATATTGATATATTTCTATACCCACCATAATATTATAAAGAGCCTAGCTTTTGCCCGTGGCATTGCTCACGTTGGTCCAATTGAAAAAAATCTTAATTTGTTTGCTATATTTTATAAAAAATAATGTCTATCATAAATCTATTTTATGCTATAGCATAATCTTACTTTTAGATATTAGGCAAAACCATGGTTTTCATGCAAATATAATTTAAATTGATATTTATGTGATTGTTTAAATATATCAATTCATATTATAATAGATAAAATTGGCCTTTTATAGCATGTAGGTAAGTTGTACTGTTGTAGTGTAACAAATATGTTATCATAAGCTCAAGACTCAAATTTATTATTGCTGCCATCAAGCGCGGGTCCACCGTTGTGGGCACGATGGGCATGCCCACAACCCAAATTTTTACGAAAATGATATTTGCTTTTATTATTTTTGTGAGCAAATAGAGTAACACTGATTATTCTGAGTTCATATTTAATCTCGCATTTGGGCCTTACCGCGGTTGCCCTCATGAAAGTGTGTGGTGACCACAACCTTTTTTAAGGGCTAGATCCGTGCCTGGCTGCCATATAAATTGCCATGCAGTTAATCTATACTAATATTATAAAGCTGAAGAGTTTGTTTGTTTGGTTGAATGCGCTAATCTCAGGATCTACTGGTTCAAATTATTTTTTTTTTTTTGTGTTGGATAGTCCATTTATCGAGGAAGGCTATAGGCCCATGCGAAGCCGGGTCGGGTCGGTAGTATATCATAAAACTAAGAAGAATAATAAAAATCTTATGAAATAGTGACTGAAAACAGTAATACAAATATTATGTATGAAATATACCAATATATTGATGAGAAAGTTTGTTATAATGCTGAAAAAACGTTACCTCAATAATAGAATCATCTTCTTCACCAATTATATTCACTTTGGGGTACTGTGCTGCAAGTGATGCAACAATACAACGCTGAGCTGACCGGTCAGCTTCTGTTTGATAGTCATCTTTACCCTGAAATGATGTAATAACACACAGTCTAATAAGTCAAACTTTTATGTTGTTATCTTACTTAACATTAATAAACTTACTTTAGGCAATAATATTATTATTTTTGAACTTTGGCTCGTTTGGCTCCAATAAACTCAATGCTTTAGTTAACGTGATTTTTATTGGAATCTGTATCAACAAGTAAACGACAAACCTTTTCTACTATTCCCAGCTCTCCTTTGCTCATAACATCACGAACAATTTTTCCAGCCCTGTTGGCCACTGATACTGAAGAAGCCAACAGTTTCACAACAAGAGGAACATTTGTTGTCATTTTTTCACAAAGGTAATTTATAAACGACTTTGTTTTGTTATAATATTCTGTTTGCCTGCGTTTCGTGTGATTTTATGGTAGGTACCTAACAAGTAGGTAGAAGTCGAAGTAAGGTGCAACAAGTACTGCAACTGCATGTGTTGCCATGACCGAAAGTTAAAAACAGTGTGACCAGATTTAAATTAGTCATTATGCTAGCAGCTCCACTAAAATCTGCTAAACCCTGTTAAACTTTTTTTTTTAAATACTAAAATTCTGCAAAATCGAATTAAGTCAAATTTGTACGAAATTGTATAAAATAAAACACTTTTGACTGATTACACTTCGAGTTGCAACTTCTAAAAGATGTATATTACTAAATTAAATGTATGTACCGACTTTATTTATACAGAAACTGAATAAATATTTTGCACGAAATAATAACCAGCTATGGTAACACTGTCCTATTGGTTTGCGGTTTCGAAAATTTATAAAAAAAATCATAATCAAATAAACACGATGGTATTTTGAATACTATACTTTGTACATAACAATAATATGGATTAGGTAAATTCACTCACCGATGACTGTCCAGAACATCCAGTAATACTTTATTTGTGTTTCGCTAGGGTTACATGATGTTTTAAAACAGAAAGACGTGAAACTAATTTCATATTACATGCTTTACGAAAAGCAGCATTGCAGTCATCCCTGGCTCTCGATGACCAGGACAAAAATCTCTTACTCAGAACGATACTTCTGGGGCTGTAGACAAAATCCCTTTTCTCTTAGCGTTAACGCCAAAGGAAAAAATCAAATTCAGTTGACATATTTGCATCACGTTACATCTGGTAACCAAACGTCAAATTCATACAATTTAATATTTCCGTTAGCGTTAACGCTATCAAAAAGGAATTTTGTCTATAGGCCTTGGTCATATTTTCTTTTAATTTTTACTGCACTTGCACACACAACACGGTTGGACAAATTTATGACTAACAACGACTACGCTTCCCATCAGGTGAGATAGTGATCAAACGTATGCCTAACAATAAAAAAGAAAATGCAGTCTACATACAACTTGAGAGAAAATACACATGAGCGGGAGTTTCCCTAATATAGGTTGAGTACTAAAAGGAGAGTACAACAAAGTAAATCAGACAAATTAAAATCTGAAAAGTGTACCTATGTTAAGGTTTCATTACATTCTGCTAAAAACTGCCAACTTTTTCTAATCTGCGACATAATATGCTAAGCCTTAAATTGGGGGTCAAATTCTGCTAAAATTGCAGAATTCTGCTAAATCTGGTCACCCTGGTTGAAAATGCGGTAGTAGTAGGGTTGCAACGATATATCGCGTTACCGATAATATCGATAATGTCGACACCAAAATATCGATATTTATTTCGATATGTCAAAATCATTGATATCGATAATATCGATATCGCGAAAACCCGAAACATAATTTGTTAAAACCATTGAAATTTGTATTGAAGCATATTTTATATCTATTTATTTTACCTGCTAATACTATTACTGTCTAAATCTAATCAAATATAAATAACTATTGCATCAAAACTGCAAATGAAAAGCAATTTTACAATCAATGTTATTTATTTTGTTACAAAGATAAATGAAAAAAGTTTGCACACAGCGAAGATGCTATTCAACAAAATATGGGCGTATATTTTGTTAGATGTTTGATGTTAGGTGTTGGAAAACACAAAACAGTGTCGAAAAATGTTTGACATGAAAAATATTTATGTGATTATCATCTTCGCTGTGTGCTTGCTGTTGTTTTTTTCATCTATCTTTGTAACAAAATAAATAACTTTGATTGGGAACCGATCACTTTTCCGAAATGTTTTTTTCCGAATTTCATTTTACCGAAAACTATTGACCGATGACTTTTTTGCTATATGCATTATTTGACATATTTTTATATCATCGAAGTATCATGTGTCATAAGTATTATTTTACCGAACTATTTTTCGTCGATTTACAAATTAACTTTTTGCTATTGGCCAAATGATTTATTTGCCATATTTTCACCACACCAAAACAACATTTTACAGAATACTAGGGGGCCCGGCAGACGTGGTCCTGCCTGAAAATAAAAACAAGTCCTAGAACTACAACGCCACCTATGGGGTCCAATTGTGAATCTAAGCCATTCACAAATCCACTGGAACACACACAAAACATTTCATCAAAATCGGTCCAGCCGTTTAGGAGGAGTTCACTTTCATACACACGCACAGAAGATTTTTATATATAAGATTACCTGGTAGCATTACCAATATAAAATAAAATAGTGTCATAAAAAATCAATAGGCTACAAAAATTTTGTGACAGAAACGAATCGCTGCAAAACCGACTTCACGCAGTCTTGTCTGCCCTACCTCTAGAGTGTAATTTAAGCCCGCGTAGGCGCGGAGGGGTGGGGCGGCCAGCAAGCCGAAGCTGCGGTGGTGAGCATTAAAACCATCTGCGACGATAAGATCGCGTGGGGCCGCTCAGACCCCGCAGCGCCGGAGCCGTGACAGAAACAATGCTTGTGCATGTTGCATGCCTGCTTGCATGTTTCATGCTTGTTTGCACGCTGCATGCTTGCTTGCATGCTGCATGCTTGCTTGCATGCTGCATGCAAGCAAGCTGATAGCAGAATGAAGCAGATATGAAATAGTGTGCACAAACTTTCTAGGCGTTTGATGAAATGAAAATATGGTAATTAAAACAGTGGCATAATGAATGTTTGGAATCATAATACTTCGAACAAATGTTATTCGGCTAAGTCTAACTTCGGTAAAAAGTTTATCGACCAAATGAAACGTCGGAATAACGAAAAAAATCGAATTGATAATAGGTCAACTGATACAGTGGCAGACGTGACTTCGGTGAAGTAAAAAAAAACGAAACGATAATACCTAGTTGAAAAGTTTTAGGTGAAATGAAATTCGGTTAAATATTTTTCGACCTTATGATAGGTAACCACTTTGATTGTAAATTGCTTTTGATTTCCCTAATTTTTACAGCGCTATAAAAATTGTGAAAATATCGATAATATCGATAATTATCGCGCTGGCATGACTGATATATCGGATATCGATATTTACCTGCCTTCGATATAAATATCGATATTTATATCGATATTTCAAAAGACTGCATCCCTAGGTAGTGGTACTTTAAAAACGCGGATTTTCAACAAAAAAAGCGGGATTTCTAGTTTTAACATTTACATAGCAATAATTAATTCTCTTAATGATGTTTTTTATTGTTTATTCATACAAAGACAAGGGAGTTTACGAATTAGAGAGTAAAACAATAATGTCAGTAATCAAGATTTAATAAATTATATTTTTTCCTTCGAAGGACGTGTTTAACGTCGACCGGACTGGTTAAGCCATAGATTACTTTTAGTTATGTATACACATACATACCTACAATACGGTCAACGTAACTTGGCGCGTCTGAAGTTAGCTGTTTGGCTGCGCAATGGAACTTTTAGGAACGAAATTGTCTACTGCACAGCTAATCAGCTAACTTCAGACGCGCCAAGTTACGTTGATCGTACTGTACGTAGTGGACATGAAGATCTAATTTATCTATATCTTCATGTGAGTAGAGCACAGATTTTTTTTTCTTTATTGAGATCCAAACCCTTATAGCTTTGTCTGATGTAGAATATCTTTACCTATTTTTATTTAAAGGGTTGTTCTAGCAGATTCGAAAAAAGCGGAACCGCGTAGATGAAAGCGGAAGGCGGATCCATTGTCAAAAAGGCGGTGTAAAAGCGGAAATGCGGGACATCTGGCAACACTGAACTGCAAGGTCTGCAAGTATGTTTTTTTTTTTTACTTTTAAACTCTTCACTTCACTAATGCAATCAATTAAAGTAGGTCGTTGCGCAACGTTGATGACTATTGAATGAAACTCTCTAACGGTACCTACAATAGCCGATCCCGGGTTATTTCAGTAGGCGAGACCACGAAGGGCGAGACTATATATTATATCAGTCACATCTTTACGTCATTCTGCAAATACGAGTCGTTCAAAAATCATATGACGTGGAAGCATGTTAGCGCTCGGTACACAGTCGCTGAGACTTCGAGGGTCAGAAGCGTAAGGCGTAAGCGTCAGATGACGACACCGTAAGACTTGTTTTTCATGTGTGCGTGAGACTGGTACTGATACCCGCTCACATGTTTACATAGGTATAAATTTTCATGAGTATGTACCTTGGCAATCATACCTGTTTTTTATAAAATCTTCGTAACACTACTTTGTTTTATATTCAACGCATCTTACAAGCTACGTCCCCGTCATCTAAGTTGCGCAATGAGCACCGATACCAGTAGGTATGCATGATATGCGTAAAGTAGCGTGTATGAAGACAAGTATGAATAGGGTATTGCACCAATTTTTGAAAAGTGTCTCAATGAAATTCTGTAGTGCTAATATGCCATCAAAAAAATCACAAAATTTTTATTCAATCGATAAGTGACATAAAAATGCACCTAAATTTTAAATTTTCAAATTTCGCGCGTAGTTGGACGAAAACGCCTCTTACTGGACGCCATTTGCCAAGCGAAAATGACATCAGTTCGTTTTGTATTAAATGCGCTCCTAATAAATATGATAATTGTATATAATTTAAAAATAATTAAAAGCATATTTTGTAATACTGTAATAATTAAAAAATTACGTTGGTTACGAAAATAATGAAAGTACAAAGTCAAAGTCAAAGTCAAATCATTTATTTCAATTAGACCATTAAAAAGGCACTTTTGAACGTCATAATAAAAAATATAAAGTTGATTCTAGTTGCCCATTCCAAAAGGTAGTTTCGTATGGAGAAGAATGGGCAAGAAACTACATACTTACTCTTTTAAAAAAAATGTGTACAATATTTTGCATTTACAGTTTACAGTTATTTATCTATACGTGAATACGATGGACCTTGCATAAAAACACTATATTGAAGTATGTACAAAGTATAACAAGATAAAGAATGACAGCTAAGTTGTATACATAGATTCATAGTGTTCACATATTATTATTTACAATTATTGTAAAAGTAGACAACCACTCCATACATTTCAACAAACTATGAACCTATGAACCAGTGTGTGACCCAAAGCAAGAATTAAATATAATGTATATACTAAGTATAAATTAAGTAGTTTTAATTAGCAATCCGTTTGATTTTGTCTAGACTGTAGATTGTCCTATGGAGCCCGGACCAGCATGTTTCCAAGCATTCTTATCATTGATATAATCCTCTAAACTGTAATATGCTTGTTTACAGAGTGTACTTTTAATATATGTTTTAAATTTTCTTTCATTTAGTTGCAATACAGTACAAAGCCTATATACGCCAATCGGTTGACTGACAATTGTCAGTTTTTTGTTTACACAGCCGTACGGCGTAATAACATGGCCGCTACTATTTCATGGTGTTTTATAACAGATTAAAAATACTGAAAACTTTGAATTGAATTTAAAAAAATATTTTGTTATTTTATGAACTATAACTTACATTTTCCGACTGCTTTATGCCTAAACTGTCTCATTAATATATTTATAGATTTTTTCTTGTATAGAATAAAATACCCTATTGCATGGACATAAGTTTACTAGCGTAAACCCCGTTAACGAACGCATAATAGCGCGTTTTAAAAATCGCGTCTGGTATTTCATAGATAGTTACGTTTCGTTAACCAAGAAAGCCGCTAAAGCTCGGCACTTCGTTATCGATATGTCTACATAACGCAATAACCATTGAAATTTATCTATGGACACGCTATATCTACTTTTTATGCGGACTGAATTAAATAAATAAATTCTTTATTTCACCAAAAAGCCATCACATTCAGTACTTATCAACCTAGGAACATTATAAAAGGCTTATTACTAGGGTACAATAAATGTAATACCCTGACTCCTAAACTAGGTGTATGTGCCTGTGACTTAGGAGTTGTAGCCACCATGCATCACAGCACATAACGTTTGAGTGACATTTCTGCATAAAGAAACATTGAAGCAACCAGCTCTGAGAAGAACTATAACGTTTGACATTTCTCGTAAAAGAAACAGAGAATAGTTCTGAAAAGAACTGTTGTTATGTTTTTTGACAAACTGCGAAGAAACGAGAAGAAAGCTTCGAGTCGCGGCGTCTTCCTATCGCCGCGCCCAAACAATCACACGCAGATATTCACGCAACGGCGGCTGCGTCGAAATGGAAGCGCGCGACGACCGCGCACTTATATTTATGCATTCGGCAGCGCGGCGCGCGAGCGCGGGAAACACACACGCGCCCCCTCGCGGAATTCACGTGACAACAGCGCAGTGTGATGTGATTGGTTGTAATTACTTTGTTTCTATTGGTTAAACTTTTGTAAATCTGTTGTTAAAATTAATGTACAGTTTTTTATTGGTTAAGCGAACATAATGTAAATACTATATAAGACGCACTATTTTGTAAATAAATATATTACTTTATTATTACTTCTACACTATCAACGAGTATTTTCTTCAACCTTCTGATATCTCCAAGAGTCATTCAAGATCCTCCTAACTACCGCCAAGAACCGCCAAAGTGGTGAGATCTCCAAAGTGGTCAGCCTCCCTAAAGTGGTTACCCCGTGCAGAACACAGTGAAGAAATTGAAGATCGCCTCAAGAAAATCCATCAAGATGTCGAATCCCTGCTCAACAGAACAATCAAGCTCGACATCGCACTCAAGCCCGAAGGCGGAAGCGGCCGGCATATCCCTCACCATGCGCATCCCACCTTTCTGGCGCGATCGACCACGACTCTGGTTCATCAGCTTCGAAGCAGCAACTCACGACCTCAAGAAAGGAGAAGGCCAGCTTGCTCAGATGGTCATTGCACAGCTCGAGCGACAAGACATCGAGCAGATCATGGACCTACTTTACAACCCACCAGAGACGGATCAATACAAGGCCATCAAGGAAAGACTCATATCAGCCTACGAAGAGTCCGACAGCCGCCAGTTTCAGAAACTGCTGTCCGAAATGGAACTCGGAGACCAGAGGCCGACACAACTACTCCGGCGCATGCGAAACCTTGCTACAGACAAGATACCGGAATCCACTCTGCGACTCATGTGGACCAACCATCTTCCATCACACGTCCGTTCAGTCCTCGCCGTCAGCGAAACATTCAGCACCAAGACAGCACTCGATGAACTCGCTCTACTCGCTGACAAGATAATGGAGCAGGCAGCAGCAACAGAAGTCGCAGTCGTGCAGACAACACCACCACCACCACCATCCGCACCACACGCTGATACGCAGTACCTTATTAGCGAAATAAGAAAATTATCACTAGAAATAGCTGAGTTAAAATCAAGTCGATATAACAACAACTATCGCCACAGACGTCACTCATCTCGTCACCGCAGCACGTCACGACCGAGAGCATCCAGCAGTCGAGAAGCATCGCCATCACCATTCTGTTACTATCACCGACGTTTCAAAGAAGAAGCTAGGCGCTGTACATCGCCTTGCTCATTCAAGAAACAGAACTCGGAAAACTAGACGGAACGTTGGCAATGGCGGACACCGGCGTTCAAGAAAAGTCCCACCGCCTATACGTCACTGACAGGAACTCGAAGTTATCATTCCTAGTCGACACTGGAGCAAACATATCCGTGCTACCGAGAACAAAGGGACAAATACCTAAACCGCTACCTTTCCAGCTATACGCAGCGAACAACACAACTATAGCTACGTATGGCGAGAAAACATTAACACTCGATTTAAATCTTCGTCGACCGTACTTGTGGAAATTCATCGTAGCTGACGTCACCAAACCCATACTGGGAGCCGATTTCCTCAATCATCACCAACTTATCGTCGATCTGAAAAACCGAAGATTAATCGACGGTGTGACTAGCCTAAAGGTCAACGCCCCGCTACGACTATCGGACGTACCTACTGTACGCAGCATAGACATCACGCAGTCATACCACGACATATTAGCACAATATCCCGGCATAACAAGACTAACATCGATGCAACTAAGCTCCGATATCAACGTGCAACATTATATCGAAACAACAGGACCACCGATATACAGCCGAGCTCGACCGATCCCACCACACCGTTTCGAAATAGTGAAGAAAGAATTCGAAAATATGATCGAACAAGGATTATGCAGACCTAGCAAGAGCCCATGGTCATCACCTCTACACATCGTTCCCAAGAAGAATGGCGATATTAGAGTTTGTGGTGACTATCGCCGACTCAATTCCATCACTATACCAGATCGCTATCCTGTTCCACGCATCAAAGATTTCACTCATCACCTATCAGGAAAAACTATCTTCTCAACAATTGATCTCAACCGCGCTTACCAACAACTGAGCGTAAGAGAAGAAGACATCCAGAAGACAGCCATTATAACTCCAATGGGATTGTTTGAATTCCCACGTATGTGCCCAGGTTTGAAAAACGCGGGACAAACGTTTCAACGTTATATCCATGAAGTTCTACGAGGATTAGATTTCGTTTTCCCTTTCATCGACGATTTGTTATTGGCATCAGAAAACGAAGACCAACACAGAAAACATCTCCATATAGTACTGAAGCGATTAGAAGAAAACGGTATCACCATTAACCCCACCAAATGTAACCTAGGCAAACCAGAAGTCCAGTTCCTTGGTTACACCGTATCGGAAGAAGGAATAAAACCACCGCAACATAAAATCCAAGCAATCACCGATTTCCCTCAGCCGACTACAATCGAAGAACTACGAAGATTTCTCGGAATGATCAATTTCTACCGTGATCATATACCTAACGCCGCAGTACTACAAGCCCCACTTAATTCATACCTACACAACGTAAAGAAGCGAGACAAAACTCCGATCACCTGGACCGATGAGGCAACGCAAGCATTCCAGCATTGTAAAGCCAGCATCATAAAAGCAGCTTTACTCGCTCACCCATCACATCATGCAACACTTGCCTTATTCTGTGACGCATCCGACAACTCAGCTGGTGCCGTTCTACAACAATACCTAAACGACACATGGCAACCGCTCGGATATTATTCCAAGAAATTCACCGACGCGCAAAAGAAGTATTCTACATACGATCGAGAATTACTCGCTATCTACATGGCAGTGAAACACTTTCGTAAAACATTTGAAGGACGCCACCTTATTATATTTACGGATCACAAACCATTAACATTCGTAATGTCAAAAGCCCAATCAAACACAGAAATACCAAGACGAACGAGACAACTTTTGTTTATTAGCGAATTTACCACGGACATACGTCACGTCAGCGGTAAACAAAACATCGTCGCCGACACACTCAGCCGCATCGAAACAATATCTTGCCCATCTTCAATAAACTTCAAGGACATAGCTACCGCGCAAGAAAAGGATAGCAACATTGAAAAATTATTGCAAGAAAACAACATCGATCTCAAGAAAATAATAATACCTAACACTGACATCGAGTTATTCTGCGAAACATCTACACCTTATATACGCCCGTATATACCAGAAGAACATAGACAAGAAGTTTTCAACAGTGTGCACAATATCAGTCACCCTGGTACGCGCACGACTCGTAAACTCGTCACACAAAAATTCTTTTGGCCATCAATGAACGCAGACATCAGCCGTTGGACTCGAACCTGTATACAATGTCAGAAAAGCAAGATACAACGTCACACATTCTCAAACATCTCATCTTTCCCACCATGTGATCGTTTTCAAAATCTCCATGTCGATGTGGTCGGGCCATTATCTACAACAGCTCAAGGTTATCGCTACCTAGTAACAATGATCGACCGACTAACGAAGTGGCCCGAAGCAATACCTACAGATGAAATAACAGCTGATCGAATCGCCGATATCGTCTATCAACACTGGATATCAAGATTTGGTTGCCCGACTACACTAACAAGCGACCAAGGTCGTCAGTTTGAGAGTCAGCTGTTCCAAAACTTAATGAAACAAATGGGTATCAAGAAAAATCGCACCACACCATATCATCCTCAGAGCAACGGAATGGTCGAACGATGGCATCGTTCGCTCAAAACATCTTTACGCGCGAAACTCTCCGACACAAGTTCATGGGTCAACGAACTCCCTACAGTGCTACTCGGATTACGAGCCGCTCTGCGCACCGACACCGGTGTGAGCGCCGCCGAACTTACGTACGGTTACAACCTACGTTTACCTGGTGATTTCTTTACGAGTACACACACACCTACAATGGACTATACTTACGTCGATAAACTGCGTAGCATCATTCAAGCAAACAAACCGCAATCAGTCACCGAGCATCATAGCAACAATAAACGCGTATTCGTGCATCAAGAGTTACTCAAGTGCAGTCACGTGTTTATCAGAACTGATGCAGTCAAGAAACCACTCCAAGCTCCGTATGAAGGCCCATATCGTGTTATAAACCGAACAGAAAAGGTATATACCATACAGTTACCTAATCGGCAAGCCAACATATCAATCGATCGACTGAAGCCTGCATACGTCATAGCTGAGCATACCGATACCTTACCTCCAACCAAGATTACCATCACCAAAACCTTACCTCAAAACCAGATTACCATCACCAATACCTTACCTCAAAACCATATTACCAATACCAAGCAAACCCAAGCCAGTACCACACCAGTCAAGCAACAAGTACCTACGGACAACGTGACGTCACAGCCCGCTGTCAAGAACACAACACGTTCAGGCCGCGTCGTCAAGCTTCCGGTACGCTTCGCTTGAAGGGGAGTACTGTAGCCACCATGCATCACAGCACATAACGTTTGAGTGACATTTCTGCATAAAGAAACATTGAAGCAACCAGCTCTGAGAAGAACTATAACGTTTGACATTTCTCGTAAAAGAAACAGAGAATAGTTCTGAAAAGAACTGTTGTTATGTTTTTTGACAAACTGCGAAGAAACGAGAAGAAAGCTTCGAGTCGCGGCGTCTTCCTATCGCCGCGCCCAAACAATCACACGCAGATATTCACGCAACGGCGGCTGCGTCGAAATGGAAGCGCGCGACGACCGCGCACTTATATTTATGCATTCGGCAGCGCGGCGCGCGAGCGCGGGAAACACACACGCGCCCCCTCGCGGAATTCACGTGACAACAGCGCAGTGTGATGTGATTGGTTGTAATTACTTTGTTTCTATTGGTTAAACTTTTGTAAATCTGTTGTTAAAATTAATGTACAGTTTTTTATTGGTTAAGCGAACATAATGTAAATACTATATAAGACGCACTATTTTGTAAATAAATATATTACTTTATTATTACTTCTACACTATCAACGAGTATTTTCTTCAACCTTCTGATATCTCCAAGAGTCATTCAAGATCCTCCTAACTACCGCTATAGCACCGCTAAAGTGGTCAGCTTCGCTAAAGAGTCAGTGATTCTTCGTAAACAACCAAAGCCATAATTATATTAACTCGGACGTTTCAGTAATAAGAAATGGTGGCGAACATAAAAATAAAAACAGACTCTAATTTAGAGAAGAAAAATAAAATAATAATAAAACAAAAATAAAAAAAATTAATGAATTAAGAGCGCGTATTCGATTCGTGACGAAAACTTCATGTTTTTGCGTTTTGCCCAGAGCAATAGGTATCGTAATAATTATGAGAGCAGATTATTTAAAGACAATTTACAGTTTAAGTCTTGATTTAGACAGCTACAGAGTAAAAGTATAATTTTTAATTATGGTTTTTTAAAGCGAAGACAATTCTTTCATATCGTTTTACGAAAATAGACGTCAGAGTTAACTTTCAGGACGAATACAACTATTACAATATGCCAAAATATTTTGTTTTATGCGTTTTTCCAACAGTTTATACAGTCATAAAGACAGCTACAGAGCGAAAATTACGAAAATATTACTATTACGTATGTATTAAAAAAAAAATTAAAAAGTAGAAAATCGGTTCACTTTGTCAATTTTTTTTCACCAGTATTTGAATAAAAACATAACTGATATATGATTATTGATTGACTGATTATTTTATGAAAGTAAAAGTTATGCTTAATATACAGAATATTTTTCAGTCCGTTATACGAGCTCATTTATTTTAGACAATTATTTTAAAAAGCACTGTAAAACATCGCACGCTTTGGTTTGCCGATTAATTTCAATGATTAGTGCATATTTTTTTCTGATGATTTTGAGTTGCGCTAAATCGAATACGCGCCCTTAAAATGACCTGTATGATGAGGTGTTAAAATTTAGGGTGTTAGTGTGTGTGTAGTGAGTGCGTGTGTGTGTAGGGAGTTAGTGTGAGGTATGTGTATATGTGGTGAGTAAGGGTAAGGTGTGTGTGCGTGTAGTCATAAGTCATGACTCATAAGTCAATTTTATTTTTGAACTATCATTCAGCATCATTGTAACTTACCCAGCAGAAGGTCCTCAGTGTTATCATAATCTAGACTTTGGAGATAATCTCACAGTACACTTTTACATTTATATTTGGGACACGAAAAAATACTTAACTGTTTAAGAGGTTGTACATTTTGGTGCTTATAACATAGAATTGGCGCTTGGCAAAGACAGTTCTATAGCGTTCGTGAGGGAAAACATTGTACTTAAGTCTGCTAGTCGGTTCCTTTAGGGGACGTGCAGAGTGTTTGCGAAGGGTAGACAGGAGTACATAGAGTTGCCAGACTGTAAGTACCTTACAATCGAAATAGAGCTGCACGGTGGGATACCTACGTGGCAGACAGAGCATCACCTTAAGGACAGCTCTCTGGGGTCTCTCTAGGCGAATCAATACATTTTTTGTGGCACACCCCCATACAGGCAAGCAATACGTTAGGACAGAGCGGCTTAAGGCAAAATAAACAAGTTTGAGCGTTTCATGATCAGCAGAATTTCGCAACTTCCTGAAGACATATATTAGTTTCCGTATGCGGGGCGTAACCTTGATTACATGGGGGTGCCAGTTAAGATGCTGATCAATAAGTACTCCCAAATACTTTACACAGGAGGATTTAGTAAGGAAGAGGCAGCTACACGGCATTAGCGAATTACACGCGTGTGCTTTTAGGGTAAGGGAGTTAGAGGGACACCAAAGGGAACGTATACCGTTTTATCAACGTTTAAGGTGAGCAAGTTGTCGGACAAACATTTCATTCGGCATTTTGGTAAGTCTGGGGCCAGTCATAGCCATCTATAACAAGAGCAGTATCGTCCGCGTACGTAAAAAAATTGCAATTTTCAAGACTCCTTCTTGAAAATTGCAAATTTTTTACGTACGCGGCGAGAGCTCATTGATATAAATGAGAAAGAGAGTAGGCCCCAGGATGCTGCCTTGCGGGACCCCGTATGTAATTGGAAGCTCATCACTTACATGCTGGCCAATTTTTACTTTCTGGGTACGACCACTAAGATAGTCTGCGAAGATTTTCAATAGATTTATTTATTTATTTATTTATTTATACTTCATGCACAAAGGTACAAAGGCGGACTTAATGCCTTAGGCATTCTCTACCAGTCAACCAAGGGTGATGAAGAGATAATATGGCGGGTGCATAACAAAAAGTAATAATTAAAAAGTTAAAAAGATATAAACTCATATACATAATTATATATCTGGATACCATATACCTACATAAACATATACATACATACATACCTACATATATATAATATGTAAAAGAAAAGGGGGTTTTGAGATGACTCTGCTTACTTGTTCTGAAAATAAAATCTCAATTTCCGCTTAAATGCATACCGAGTGGTGGCCATCCTGATATCGAGAGGAAGTGCATTCCAGAGAAGAATGGCTTGAATATGAAAGGAAGAATGAACGAAATCAGAAGTATGAGAAGGGCAAAGTAAAAGAAGATTGTTAGAAGACCGCAAATTCCTAGTGTGCAAAGAACATAGATATTGAAAGTGGGATATTAAATAAGAAGGAGGAGAGAGAGAGTTGAGCAGGGAGAATAAAGTTGTCAAAGCACGCAAACTTCTTCTTTGGCGAATGGGCAACCATTTTAACTCGGACCTGTAGCTAGACACATGATCATATTTCCTCAAGTTGAAGATAAACCTGATGCAGTTATTCAGGACCCTATCCAGCTTATCCAACAAAACCGCATTCAAGTCAAAGTAGCACACGTCACCATAGTCGATTATAGGGAAGATTAAAGTCTGCACAAGCATCGTCTTTGTCTTCGCAGGCAAAAAGCTTCTCAGACGATACAAAGATCGCAAAGTTCCGTTAGCTCTTTGACAGACACTAGAAACCTGACTTTGCCAACCAAGCGTCGAATCAAGATGCAAACCGAGATCTTTTACGCTATTGCTAATGGGGATGACGGTACCATTGAAAATAACTGGAGGAAGAGAGCTAACCGCCACTCTACCCATCATACGTGAGCTTCCGATTATAATGGCCTGACATTTTGAGGGGTTTACGGCCACACCAAATCTATCAGACCAATCTTTTATAGCATCCAAGTCTCGGTTTACATCTTCTATAGCGTCCGATAAACCTTCTACCCGCGCAGCTGTATATAATTGAAGATCATCGGCATAAAGATGATACGAACACCGAAGACAGTGAGTAATAAAATTAATGAAGATAGAGAATAGCAATGGAGAAAGAATACCGCCTTGTGGAACGCCAGCATCCAGGTCAAGCCAACTTGACGAGCTCTCGTCAACGCGGACCGACTGCTGACGTCCCCGAAGATAAGACGAGAACCATTCCAGCGCCTCGGAGGAAACCATAAGATGTGAGAGGATGGATATGAGAATGTCATGATTGACGGCATTAAACGCATTGGAGAAATCTATTAAAACCAACACAGTAACCTTAGTATCACCCATTGCCTCTCTAATGTCACCAGTCACTTTGAGGAGAGCGGAGGTAGTGCTGTGCCCAGGCCTGAATCCAGACTGGAATGAGCTTACAAGGCTGTTCCGGTGGACAAACCCTGAAAGCTGCTTGTGCACACAGGCCTCGAGCACTTTAGACAGGAAAGGAAGAATGGAAATTGGACGAAAATGGTTAGGAAGTGAGGGACTAGAGACTTTAGGAAGTGGACGGACATAAGCCATGCGCCACTGGGAAGGGAATTGTCCGGAATCAAGGGAAAAGTTGATAATGTGGGTAATTGGTGGAAGAAGAAGGTCGAGGAGCAAATTTACCATATAACGACTGATGTTGTCATGGCCCACCGCCATAGATTTAATAGATAGGATGGTCCTCCTAATTTCATCCAAGGCGACTGGAGAAAAGCGAAATGGTTCAATAATGGGACCAGGTAGGCCAGAAATGAAATCCACCGTCGGAGACAACATGTGGGCATCCATATGACAAGTGGTTGTAAAGTGACGGTTGATATCATCCAGGCCAATGGTCTTCGGGAAATCCACAAGACGTGGTCTACCGATACCCAGAGATCCGAGAAATTTCCAGATATCAGCAGGAGAAGAAGATGAAATGTTTTCGAGAATATGGCGGCGTTTGGCGTTACGTATCATCTGATTACACCGATTTCTTGCAGCTTTGAAGAGGTTCCTATTTCCTTCACTGCGATCCTTTTTTAACTTCCGAAAGGCCCGATCCCTGCGCCTCATCGCCATACGAACACCAGTCGTCATCCAAGGAGCAGGTGGACGCCTAAGCTTAACCGTCTTCACAGGAGCGTGTCGGTCGTAGAGAGCAAGGACCGATCGATTGAAGATATGCAACTTGTCGTCTATGTTTGTTGCATCTGCAAGGAGTCGCCAATCGAGTTCCGACGCATCCTGACGTAGCTTCTCCACATCCATTCGCGCAAAACAACGCGTGTGCAGAACTTTAGGAACAGGTTTAGGAGGTTTTAGGACATACGAGAGGAAAATGAGGTCATGGTGGGAAAAACCAGGTGCAGGACACTGGCCATGAGTGGACACCCGAGAAGGAGAGGATGTTAGGACTAAATCGAGCCATGTGTCATCCCCTGAAATATTGAAATGAGTGGGTTGCAGAGGAAGAACATGGAGACTAACAGACTCGATTATGTAAAGAAGTTTACGGGACCGAGGGGTTGGGTGCGCAAGGTCTGTGTTGAAATCGCCCATGATGACACAATGTGCATACTCTGACCCTACAGAATCCAGCGCCAACTCAAGGTTGGGAAAGTAATCAACGACGGGAGGGCAATAGACAACGCCAAGTAGTGCTTTGACACCTTTGATATAGATCTCCAGAAATAGGTACTCAGCGGAAGCACTATAAAGTGAAGGAGAAGAGGCAATGATTTTGAATGGAAAATCGCTACGGAGATAAATAGCAACACCACCTCCACCCTTCCCAATTCTATCGTTACGGATAAGCACGAAGCCGGGAAGAGGGTAGGTGGTAGAGAGAAGATGAGGTTTGAGCCAACTCTCGGAAATCAGGACGGCGTGGACGTTGGCGTCAGAGAAGGTATCTAATAGATCACTGTAATGACTTGGCACACTTTGTGCGTTGATGTGACAGACATTAAACGAATGACCTTTCTGTTCACTGAAGGCCTGACGCACAAAGCCACCAAGGGTGTCGGTCAATGAACAATAACTTGCATCAGCAGAAGAATTAAAAGAAGCATTGGCAGAGTGAAAAGAGTCATTGTCAGACGACATACAATAAAAATAATAATATAAATAAAATAATATAAATATCACGCGAATATGCGATTAAATTTTTTAAAACTATAAGGCTTCGGTGCAACACCACTATCTGTGCACCACCCACCAGCTACACCAGTACAAAAATACTAACAATAATAACATGAAAGAGAAAACATATTACAAACACGAATCAAATAATACAGTTATGATGACAGACTACAAAAAGTTAAACGTGGAACAGGGCGACATGGGACGTCATATTGACAATATATTGACAGGAGACAGTGACATTATTTTAAGTTATTAGTGGACTTCGTGGAGTGACATTACAAATTCACAGACATAAATCAATCAAGAAATTGTAAATAAAAAGACAAAAGTATTAGTTACAATCTAGAAAAGAGAATAGTAAGCGGGTAGAAGTGTACAATTAAAAATTATAGAACAATTACACGAAGTATGACTACAGTGAAGATATTGCAAAAATGTATGATAATAAATTTTGAAGAAAGCTCTGAAGATATCAATTAATTCTTACGACCGCCGCCGCCAGACCTGCTACCTGCTACGGATGACTCCTCGGTCTTCTTAGGGAACTCTGCCATCAAGGGATTGAGTTCCTCTAAAGTAGAAAGTTTGTGCCGTTTTCCGTCAGGGGTTCTTATAATTATGACCCCATCCTGAGTCCAGCATGCCGGCATCCCAAAGTGCAATCGCGCCTTACTGAAGACATTCTGCCTAGCCCGCGTCAGGAACTCTTTTACTGTGACTGCGGAGCCCTTTAGCGCTGCTTTTGCCTTCCAAACAGCAGACTTATGGTCAACACTAGTGAATCTTACCAAGATCGGTCTGCTACGTGTGGCATCTTTGTTGGGAGTCCCCAGTCTGTGGCACACCATGATAGATGATGCAGTAACGTTGGGCAGGGCCAGCTTGTCTTGCAGTACGTCTAACACGAGAGCCTTGCAGTCCTCCTTGTCAGCTTCAGCGAACCCGGTAAAGATGAGGGCTTTCCGACGTGATCGTGTCTCCAACTCATCGACCGCTCTGGAGCACTCTGTGATCTGTTTCCGAAGAAGACCCAGCATACCGAACATAAGCTCCCGGAATGAACGGAACTCCTCAGCAATTTTAGCAACAGTGTCCTTCGCAGGTCCTGCAGATTGAATTTGTGCCTCAAGCTCACCCATCTTTTTTAGAAAGCAATCCTCTAAGCTCTTCTGGGCGAATTGAATATCATCAAGCTGAGACATATTAGTAGATTTTGTAATAGTTGATAAACTTCTTGAAGTGAGTGATGAAAAGTACAAGTGAACAGCTGGCAGGAGGTGTAATTTAACTTTATGTCACATGGACTGTTTTACCAACGTTTGTAATTATTAATTAGTGGTAAATACAACCAATATTATTATTAAAATTGTTAAAAGTTAATTAATTATATTAAAAATTGAAATTGTTTAACAAAATTGTGTGTTTACTTTTATAGCACCTACCCGCGAAAAAGGAAGATAGAATAGATGTCCACGTATTCCAATGCTTTCCATTTTATTCAAAAGGGCTGGGGCAGAGACGGTGTCAAATGCCTTTGACAGATCAAGAAAAATTCCCAGGCACTTGTGCTTTCCTTGTACAGTACGCAAAGGAGATAAGTATCCATGTCGTCGGGAATAGTTGAAGATTTCTTAGAAACCAATGCGGGCTTTCAAATGAAATTTTATTAAATCATTGAACTGTTTATTCTCTATAAATTGTATTTTATTTTATTCAAACTCAAACTCAAACTCAAAATCATTTATTTCAAATAAACCATTTACAGGTACTTTTGAATTGTCAGAGTCAGTCAGTCAGAAAGTTGAAGCTAGTTGCTCGTTCCAAACAGTAGGTTTCTATGGAGAAGAACGAGCAAGAAACTCCATGAACAACACTCTTTTAAAATCAATAATATGTTACAAATTTCGGTTACATCATTCATATTGAATCTAGGGTACAATGTGAGAACAATGTAACAAGTCGTGTACGTTAAAAGAGGTTTAGATAAAAATATAATCATAATAAACAATTCAAAATAAAATTAGAATAACCGAGGCAGCTAAGGGATGACCAGTCCCAACTAACGGCGCCCGTTCACGAACATGACGCACGGATCGGCATCATTCGACTCAACCATTTTGAAGGGAACCGAATGATCCAACACGCGCGCCACCGTCAGCGAGACATTCCAGTGAGCATGACATACTCCCAACCGCCAGGGCACATTCAAGTCAATGAAAGACATACCTCGTAAATGGTAGCTTTAAATAACATAGTGCTCACATGTATGTGCTATGAAAAATTTATATAATACTAACACATTGAGTTTATACATTGCAAAGATAATGTAGATCTATATCTTCAGCAGCTCCAAAAATAATTAAAAATGCTAATCAATGAATCTATGAACCCTTATGGCTGTGGAGCTAGACCAGCATCCAGCCAAGCATTTTTATCAGTGATGTATTCACCCAATGAATAATATGCTCGGCTGCATAGTGTGCGTTTTATATAAGACTTAAATTTTGTCTCATTTAGTTGAACAATGTGGGGAGGTATTTTATTGTAACATTTTAAACAGTACCCCATGAAAGAAGTATCTACTTTAGCCAGTCTGAAACTCGGCTGAACTAGTTGGTCCCTATTTCTAGTGTTATAATTATGTCTTTCACCCCTTTTACTAAAAAGATGCAGATTTTTTCTCCTATTCATAAAAACCTATCGGTTCCTAAGTAAACTTGAACTGTTTCCGGCGACATGGATACTTATCTCCTTTGCGTACTGTACATACAAGGGCAATTGTCCCTTTTTTTTCGTTCCAGTAGGTAGTAGTGTACGATATTGAAGTCGTTTTTACAGGATTGTTTTTTATCGTGGTACCTATTATAAGAGAGCTTCTAAAAGCTTATACTAGATGATTCTGTATTAATAAACGCATCTAAGAAATTATTTTGCTTTTTTGTCTGATTTTCATTTATTTATTAACGTTTTTTAAAGTCCAATACGTAGTAATTTGATTAAACCAAGGGGTGTCGTGTAACTGGGTTGTGGAGATCAGACGGGCAGTCAGTCGCTCGATGTAATTAACACTAATATTCAGCTGCATCCGGTTAGACGTTACTGGAAGCCGACCCCAACATAGTTGGGAAATCTCATCGTTTTATTGACAAAAATTGCAAAATCTTTCGTAAAACTAGGAGTAATAATAAATAATAATAATAAGTTTATTTATTTTCTCTCATAATGGTTTTGTAACACTTAGGTAACAGTTTTGCACAATATGAATTCACATTGTGAGAGCTGGTGCCTGAGGTAGGTTTTAGGAAAACCTGTATTACAGGTCACAAGGTCCCACTTAGTGGCATCATAAATAAGCGGGCAGATAACATGTTTGTCTACTAAACAATGTAATACAAAAATAAATTCTTCTGGGCATTTTTTTTTTTATTAAATTACAATTTTAGTTATATACCTACAAATCTTAAAAATCTAATATTATGTACAATTCCAAAAAAAAGGCAGGGGAGCTCAAAGGGCATTAAAAAACTCGTCCACATCGCTGTCAACGGGACACGTGCCCAACAGGCTGGCAGCATTGCCACGTTGTATGACAATGAAAATAAAGGAGGAAGAAATTAAATAACACAACAAAAGAAAAATTAAGGTAGGTGACTGTGAGGGGGAGTGGTAGTTAATGCGAATGTAAATGTGAGTGGTGGCATGTGTGTGTATGGTGGCATGTGTGTGTATGGTGGCATGTGTGTGTGTGTGTGTGTGTATGGTGGTGAATGTGTAGGTAGTTATTTGAGTACAAATATTATGTAGATTTGGGGAGCAATTTCTCTGTGTCGTCATAGGAGAGAGTTTTACTTTTCGATAGTCAGTTACTTTTCTCTTACAACTGGGTTTGTGTAGCGAATATATATTATGACCCTTGTTGATGACATAATATAGATAATCCCCTAGGTAACAGAAATACTTGTGGGACTGACGTAGACGGAAAAAGTTTGTATTGCACACAGTACCCTTTCTCCGTTAATCTTTCAATAGCTCAGAGTCATAAACTAGCTGTGAGTGCTTTTTAAGGACTGTATGCAGAATGAAAGTTTGTCTTATAGTCAGTACATCCCACTTTTTGTATAAATCGACTGTCGGAAATCGGAAGGGAAGACCCGCAGCAACCTTAAGGATGGCACGTTGAGCTCTTTCCGCCTCCATTAAGTGCGTTTTAGCAGCACCTCCCCAGGAGATAATGCAGAAGTCAATAAGTGACTGACTACGAAGATCGGCTACATGTTTTAGACTTTTAAATATGTAAATGAGTTAGCGCAATCTCGTAACCAGGACGTCTATATGTGGTTTGAAGCTGAGGAATTGGTCGAGTGTAACTCCAAGGTATTTAATCCTATCAGTTCTTTCGAGGGAAGAACAAACGCAGGACTGGTGGGTTGACCAACATGTGTGAGCCGTAATTGACAATGAACGTAGGGGGTAGCACGTTTGATCGATGAGCAAAAGCCACGTACCTATTTGGTTTTTGTGACATTGAGCGTCAGCACGTTATCCCGTAACCAAGTAACAACCCTGTTAATCCCCTCCTGAGCCACACCAAAGACCCCATCCCAGCTATCACCACTAAAAAAGAGAGCAGTGTCATCGGCGAATGTAAAAATCTGACCATTACTAAGATGAAGCTGGCACAGGTCGTTGATGTAGATTAAGAAGAGGTCGATCCGAGTATGCTGCCCTGAGGCACTCCAAAAGTCACTGGCTCTTCGTTGCTCACTATACCATCAATTTTAACTTGCTGTTTACGGTTAGCGAGGTAGTCCTGGAATAATTTTAAGGGAAGACCCCGTACCCCCATATTTTCCATTTTGTGCAATAAGTATGTGACAGAAACTGTGTCGAAGGCCTTTGCCAAGTCCAAAAACACTGTCAGGCAATTTTTCCTCTTATCCAAGCTCGTAATGACCGAGCTAACCAGTTCGTGTACCGCGTCATTGGTAGATTTACCACGCCGGAACCCATACTGGGAAGATGAAAAAAGGTTATTAACCTCGAGGAACCTAATGAGCCGGTCATTCATAAGGCGTTCCAGGACTTTTGAAAGCGTTGGTAAAATTGAGATGGGTCTAAAGTTGTTAACACAGTTCCTGTCACCACCTTTATGTATGGGTTTTAGTATTGCTGATTTAGAAGCCTGCGGGAATATTCCTGTAGATATGGCGAGGTTCCAGATGTGGGTAATGGCGGGGGACAGAAGGTGTGCATATCTTTTCAGTAACAGGCACGGGATTCCGACAGCACAATTATCCCTTAATCCTTGAATAAGTTGCAGGATCTCAGACGCATCCGTAGGGAGCATGACCAAGGAATGAAGGGGAGCGGCTTGTGCGAGATTTTCAGCCTCATTTCTGGAAGGGAATGAATGAGAAGTGATTTGCTCGGCTAGGTTGGGTCCAATGTTAGCAAAGTAGCTATTGACTTCGTTAATACTCTTGCCCGGGTTGACGTTAGAGATGAGACAGGTGGAGTGATCTGTTGCCCTGTTGGAGCCGCTAATCTGTTTTATAACATCCCATAGTTTCCTTTTATTGCCACTCGCGTTCACAATCTCTTGTTTATCGTAGCATCTTTTAGCTTTCTTCAGTAGTGTTATGCAAAAGTTTCTATAACGTTTGTATGTTGTGTAGTGTTTCGTTATTTGGGTCCCTTTTCAACTTTATATAAATTTGTATAAAAATTATCCCTGTTGCGCATTCATTTTAAGAGCCCTTTTGTAACCCACGGCTTACTGACTAGTTTCCTTCTAGGTATTTTTACTACTCTGGAGTTATCTTTTATAGCCCTTGACAGACAACCCACTGGCAAAAGGAGTAAAAATATCATAAATGTAAATAGAGCATGTTCAACCCATATTCACAGTTTAACTGTTTTTAAAGTACTTTGTATTAATTGGTGTAATTTAGTTTTACATAAATAGTTTCTGTATAGTTTCAGCTATACACACGTTTTTTTTTATTTTGGTATAACTGCAGGCAGCATTTTGCTAGATAATACGCTTTACCCAAGAAGCTTATAGGTAAAGGCTTTACCTACATATCAAACGGCCGCCGCGCATCGCGCAGAAAAAATCCAATCGCGCGCGCAGTGCTGTTTACGCTGTAGCCGCTGTAAACTCGGTTTATTCATAAACTGACCCGAAAATCCTGACCCAAAAATCCTATCTCGGTTGTGGGTTAGGTTAGGAACTTGAAAACAATTATAATATTTATTCCGAACCTGACTCGAAAATCCTTACCCGGTTGCGGGTTAGGTGAAACCGTGAAAAAAGAAATATTAAATGAAAAAAGGAGTGAACATTGTACTACATTCGCCAGCGCAGGTTCGACAAAGTTCTGAGCAGCGTTACCAATCTGTGGGGAATTTTAGTCCGATTGGGTAATTTGTGGAGAGAGCGTATATGTGGGGAAAATGTGTGGAATCTAGACTTTTTTCTAGTCCATATACCTATAATTTTAGGCTTTACCGCACACAGTGTGATAAAAAATCTGATTTGCGACAGTACGTTACTGCTTACTGCGTATAATTCTATACGCATTATAAGGTGTAATTCTATACGCAGTACCTATAAGGTTTTCCGCGGAAATCCCTTCAAGGGACTACCTACTGGACCAAAAGCCAGGCACCTCAGGAGGCAGCCTCCCTGATCTGGTACATCGATGGTTCAAAAATAGGATCTAAAGTAGGTTGTGAGATAATTGAAGTGCGTCCTAAGTTTAGCAAATGTGTAAACCTGGAGCAGTAAGTACGCCTACATTTTCCAAGCAGAGGTATACGCCATCTTGGAGTGTGCGGACGTAAATCTGCAAAGGCAATAGGGGAGACCAGGTATAAAAGTAACGCGGGATGAACGTAACAAATGCGTTTCTGAACAAATTATATTAGCTGCACTGATGACTGCTTCCACGATATGTGCCATTTTGAACTCCCCATCACCTTACGTAACACTCACGGCGCTGTGCTGTCAGGTTGTGGACGTAGCGAGTCAGTGCTGCGAAAATACCTCCAAAGTAAGTCTGGACCGTTTTCTTCAACTGTGTTTATTTTTATTATGATAAGTTTAAACTCATGTGTTTCGGCTTTCTATTTCGGCATTCAAAACGGTATCTTTATCTTTCTAACGGTTTTTTAAAGTTATAGGCAAGTATTTGTCAAATTCGGGAAAATTTAAAGATAGGGATGAAAGTAACAACTTGTTACTTTCATCCCGATTATGATCTTTATATATCTAAGCATATGTTATTGTGTTTTTAAACAATTTACAGATTTATTTTCTTATTGCAGAATGCCTAATATACATAAACGAACGACCAGTAAATGTTTAATTACTGAAGAAATAATGGATTTGCTACCTGGAAGAAGTACTTCTCAGTAAAGTACCATTTCGAGACGGTGAAAATTCTTATCAGCTGTGTATGTACCTAACTTTATATAGAAAGATGCAAAAGAAAAAAAATCCTTGGAGACATCGACATCGTCTGATAATTTACACATCCCATCATCTGCCTTTTTAGCTAGTGTGCAGGACGTCTCGTCTATGAAGTTCAGCCCTTATCAAAGGCAGCAGGAAAGACAATGAAAAGGGAAGGACAAGCAGTAAACCAGCAATAATGACTGATACTCCAAACCACAAGAACAAAGAAAGCTTAAAGTCAAAGAAGTTACGAAACACATTTTGCAGACTGCTTAAAAGACAAAACAAGCAACGACTTCAATTGTTAAGAAAAGTATAGAAGATTGTCAAGTATCCTAGATATGTTAAATTTTTTTCATAATTATTGTGATACTAATGTAAAACCTGCTTTTGATATGAATGTTGATTATGACAGAGACTTTGAGACTTTGTTTTCATTTACAATGTTACAACCATCCCCTTACGTTGTTACAACCAACCCTATGGGGGGCTAATTGTAACAAATTTCACTTTGTTTATTTTGTGGTTTTTCTCAAAATCTGTAATACCTGTTGCAATTAAACAAGTGTTAAATGATAGCTGAAAGACCAATCTATCGTGTCTACTGGGTAGAATTTTGATATTTAAAAGGCTCTGTGAGATATATTACGAGAAAACTGAAAATTGTAACGTTCATACCTGGTCTCCCCTTTTTTTTTTTTTTTTGGTACGGGGTGGAAAATCCTCATGGATGTCCTCCGCCCTGGGGCGGGCGGAGGGGTCAGTCAGACTCTTACTGACTAAAAACCACCCCGGTGTTCCATCTCACACCTACGTCGGGGGTCGCGGGAACTGGAGATACTTCCGCAACCCCCGGCTGGTGCCGGCTCGCTGCAGCGGGCCACTTCTCGGGTCAGGGGGGGGAGTGACGTGTTAGACTCCCCCCCCGGACGTCTTTGAGGGGCGCGCGTGGAACACTACGCGCCGCCACCTCGGGTCCTGATGTATGTGGGGGGCGACAGACGTCCCCGAGTCTGCCGCCCCTGGACCCATTTAGGGGGGCCGGAAGAGGGCGTTATCCGCCCTCCGCCGACGCCCGGTGCGCCTGCTGCGGGCAGGGTGGGAGGTTGAGATCTCCCTCTCCCTTTCCGCAGCCTGACACGACATGACACTGTCGCAGAAGGAAACCACCGCGTCCCAGGACTCTTCGCTGTCGACCATCGACTCGACCACGGCCGACAGCGACAGGTCACTGCCTACTTCTGAAACGAGGGCACGGCGCGGCTCCTCCCAAGCGGCACATTCCGCCAGCGTATGCCGCGCCGTGTCCTCCCGGCAGTCGACGCAGTGGTGACATCGGGCGTCCGGCTCCCTGTTTATGCGACACAGGTACTTCCTGAAGCAACCATGCCTCGAGAGCACCTGCGTCACCCGAAACGACAGGGAGCCGTGCCTCCTCCCGAGCCAGCGCTCGAGCACTAGCCGGACCGCCTCGATGATGGCGAGGCCGGCGGTAGGGCGCGAAAGCCTGTCCCGCCATTCCGCCACCAGGACCTCGCGAAGCTGAGACCGACGCAGCTCCATGTGTCGCTGCATCGGTCGCTCGCCCCGCGCCCGCGCTTCCTCGCGCCACCGGTACAGTGACGCGAGTACCTTCGCCTCCAGGTCCCAGGGCGGGGATCCGGCCAGTGCACAAGCCAAACCTGGTCTCCCGTACGTCAACCTAACCATACCTACATTCATTCAGATAGCCAAGCTGCTCTACTAGCGCTGGACTCGAACATAGTCTCATCGAAATTGGTAGAGGAATGCATGGTCAAATTAAACTCTAGACAATAAGAAGTAGGTAGTTTTAAGATGGCTGCCCGGGCATCGTGGCATGCAGGCGTCATTGGCAATGAACGTGCCGATGAGCTTGCGAGAGTGGGGGCGCACAGCACGCAGCAGGGACCTGAGCCCTTCTGTGGTCCTATACCAAAAAGCCTAGCTCAGAGCACCCTGATTAAGTCATGCTTCGAAACTTCCACAAAGTTATGGAAGGAGTTGCCTGTTTCACTCGAAAGTACTCATTAAAGCCTATGACAGAAGGCTTAGTGACCAAGTCCTAGCTCAAAGCAGG
The DNA here is from genome assembly GCA_947361185.1 of Charanyca ferruginea. Lineage (NCBI taxonomy): Eukaryota > Metazoa > Arthropoda > Insecta > Lepidoptera > Noctuidae > Charanyca > Charanyca ferruginea. Next base: position 14,607,256 of record OX376076.1, read on the forward strand.
ATCAACTTGTGCACATTGTGGTAAGAGCCACTACGGGACACTGCTTATTTATTTATTTATTAAAATCTTACCTACATCTATCATTACAGATTAATCCAATGCGATAGAGTGGCCTTATATGGCTGCTTAAACAAGCACTTGTTCAACCTGGGGCTAAGTGATACGCGAACCTGCAGACGCTGTAAAGAGGCAGATGAAACGCCACTTCATCTTCTGGGGGTATGCGGAGCACTAATTCACTCACAAGCGCAACAACCATCTGAGCTAACACCTGCATGTTAAGCCCGGATGAAATAATGGAGATTGCCCCAAAGCAGATCCTGCAGTTCATAACAGCTGCAGGGTTTGGTGGCGATCTCTAACCAAAACAAGCGGCGATCACAATAGATCAACCCTGGTCGCAGTGAAGAATTCTATAAGAATAGGTTATAGCACTTATAGCGTGCGGCAGTGTACATGTAAACGTGGCAACCTAGAGTGGTTATCCGGTCGCCCGTGGCCATGAGAGGGCGCCCGCGCAGGTTCGACAAAGTTCTGAACTTCTGACTTGAGAGGGAGCCAAGTCAGTCAGTGTGTCAAGAAGAGTGTAAGAAGCCACAGAATACATTGTAGGATATACTGTAAGAAGCTACCCACGAACGTGTGCGCGCGAACTTTAAGGTTTAGTTAAGTAGTGACTTGTGATCTGGCAAATATAGAGTAACTCCATAGCACCAGCCACCAGAGTTTTACTACATCCGCTCCCCGGCTATAACGTTCTATTTTCACTATTTTTCACAGAACTAAAAACTACGTAGGTAATGGATTCTCTGTCGTCTGAGAAGCTTTTCGTCGATGATTAGCATTAACTTTTTGTAACGTGTGTGTTACCAGCACAGCTGGGCCATGTTTAATAAACTTTAGGTACAATCCGACAATTTTGTAAATAAGTGACATATTTGTAAAATTGTATGACAAGTGCTGTTTAATAAACCTTACAATTATGTAAGAATTTTACAAGTAAAAACATTACAAATTGTACCATTCCAATTGCTGTTTAATAAAAGTTTACAAGTGTAGAAAACGCCTGTAGATTTCGATGAGACTATTGAATATTAGAATTTTAAAATATCTAGAATTTGGTTTTCTCATTTTTCTATTTGTTTGATTACAAAAGTAGCACAATAACAAAATCACAATTAAAATATGGATGTTTTATGAATACCTATTTAAAAGGATGCATTTGTCTTAGAATCGTATTCAAGATCATGTCCTAGTTTCGTTACCAAATATTCGGCGATAGTTTTGCTAACCCGAAATTAAAATCTGTGACAGATTTTACGTTCAAAGAAAATTTCGGTCAAAAGTAAAGTTTACACTCTTACGAAAAATCGTCACAACTTTTACTTCTAGTTGTTAGTACCATTTTTTTATGTATTCCAATAAATTTCTTCACATAAGGTAAAAAATTGTAAAGTTCTGACACAAGGCGAGTCCACCTGTCGGAATTTTTCTGCAATTTACAATATATGTAAATTTGTAATTACAATTATGCGTTCAATAAAACAGTTTTACTTACAAATATGTAAATTGTCACCTGTAAAAAGAAAATGTTTATTAAACAGAAATATGTAAAATTGTAGGTACAATTTTACAATTTTGTCAGTTTTCCACCATGGTAAATTTGTAAATTGTATTCTTTATTAAACAGAAACTTGTAGAATTGTAACTTGTAAAATACAATTACAATTTACAATTTGTCAAGTTTTAGGCCTTACGCCAGCAAAATACCTAATGTCGAAAATAGACATTAAATGTTATAGGTAATTACTTAGTTGCCAAGCTTCTGTAATTGCAGCGCATATTTTTAAATTTGATGCACTTATAGTTTTTTTAGTTATTTCACAAAAACATTATTGCAGCCAGACATTTTCTTTCTTAATAGGAATATTGAAATAAATATTAGCTAGATAATTAGATAAAATGATTACAGTAGGACCTAAATATTACACATTCATAGTACAGACACAGTATAAATATTAGTACATACTACCGTACAGTAGCGACACACCCGTCTCCCTCCGAAACACTGTTCCCCACCTCTTCCCACGTCGAACGTGCTCTCGAAACTGCTTTTAGTTCTCGCGGCACGTAGACAAGCACGTATTCGTAGTCTGTTATTTTGGTAGTAGTGTAGGGAATTAAATCAGTCCGTTTGTAAGGTGTGTCGTACGTGTGGTACAGATATTATAATTTTGTAATGTACCTAATTAACTTAAGTATAATATACCACATATTTTAAAAGATAGCATAATGTAGGTACTAGGTACGCGATCACTTTTTTATGGGTATCTTCCTTTATGGGTTTTATGGGCTATCTGGCAGAATCTTGGTGGTCCGAAATTTATTTGGCATAACACACTTGGCATAATCTTCTTTATACGAATATTTTTAAGGGAAAAATGTTTAATATAATTATTGTTTGGCAGAATGTTTATATGTCCGAATTTACAATGGCATACTTTTAAGATGGCAGAATATTATTTCGCACAATTTCATTTAGGATAACATTTATTTAGCAGAATTTCATTTGGAATAATTTTATTCGGCTTAATGCTATTTCTACAAAAAAGCATTTTTAACCTTAAATAAAAATTAAAATATTGTCTTAAAAAGTCTATGTTGTGTTGTGCTACAAAAGTTAGTGACAGAAACGAATCGCTGCAAAACCGACTCCACGTAGTCTTGTCTGCCCTACCCTAGAGTGTACCTAATCTAAATCCGCGTAGGCGCGGAGGGGCGAGGCGGACCGCGAGCTGAGGAGCAGGTGATTTTAACGCTTGCCGCCGTGGCTGAGGCAAGCCGAAGCTGCGGTGGTGAGCGTAAAACACATCTGACCCCATTTCGCGTGGGACCGCCGCACTAACGAGCATTTTGACTTTAAAATCGGACAAAAGTAACAATTACAAATTGCTGTAAATGTCACCAAAATTTACGTTTTACTGGACCTGAATAATGGTACTACCATAAGCCGGTCCTATCTTGGACCCTTCCCCTCCTCGCGCCCGGTCAGGTATAGTCGGAAACTAGTCTTAGTTTAGTGCGCACATCTACTTTCATGATACATTATATTGTTCTTAACTTGCACTTGGTGTTAAAAGTGGTTTGAAGTGAATTGTGGGAAGTTTTAACTATGGAATCTGAATAACAAGGTATGTACTTAATTTTAATGTATATTATCTTTAATATGATTGACTATTATGTATTTTTAGAACCAGTATCAATAGAGGGGAAAAAAATATGAAAATCGTGTATGTTTTCTGCATTAATTAGTACTTTTGTAATAGTACCGAGTTAGATCGGGTTATAAAAATACTTTTGTGGTAAAATATAGAGTTTCACGACATAAAACAGTTAAAACTTTTTCCACATCTTTCCACCACTTCAAAAAAATGTACTTTTAAAGTGATAAAGGATTTTTGAATTATTTGGCAGATTTATAAACTCTGTCGTTTTTTTTTGCAGATTCGTCATCAAATATGATTGCTAAAGCCCGTAATAAGCACTACCGCTCATACCGACAAAATTATGCCCGAAAATTTTCGAGAAATCAATGTAATCAAGATGTCCTCAACAGGGTGCTTCTACCATTAGATTCTTTTATAAGTTGTGTACGGAAACGTAAACCGAGCAAAAGCCAGTCCTTCATGAGTGAAACTCTAGAGTTGTTCGAGCCGGAAGAACTGGTTACAGAAGTAGACCAATCATTAAGACTTGCTTACTCAGATGAATCAAGCTAAGATCCATTAGAATGAAATAATTTTGAGTTTATTTTGTGTTATTACCCATGTTTGTAAAAATATATGATTTTCTTTATTCACTTATGTATTTTTATTCATTTCCAATGAAAAAAACGTCCTAATTAATTTTGTCCGGTTTGAAAAGCAAAATGCTCCTTAGTGCGCCGGGGCCCCACAGCGCCGGAGCCGTGACAGAAACCATGCCTGCTGTATGTTGCATGCTTGCTTGCATGCTTGTTTGTATGTTGCATGCTTGCTTGTATGCTGTATGCTTGCTTGCATGCTTGCTTGCATGCTGCATGCTTGTTTGCATGCTGCATGCGTGGTGTATGCACGTTTGAATGCTTCAAAAACAACAAATAAGTATTCACAATCAACTATTTGATTCAGTGATAATACATTCATATACTTAATGAATTTATACAAATAATTACTAATAAATTATTAGGGTAATAAATTATTATGGTAAAAATACAAAATGATTCTAACTATGAATTTTCTGCAATGTGAAATATGAGTTTTTTAATTATTATGGAGGATAGGAAATGTATGCCAAAAGATGATTCTAACTGTAAGCTTTCTGAGGTATGATGGTTCTACTTTTCGATTATTATGCATAAGAAATGTATGCCTAAAGATGATTCTGACTTACAAAATTATGAGTTTTGAATATAATGATAAATGAGTGTCTGCCAAACAATTTTCTGCGAAATGAAGTTTATGCTATCCGTTTTTATGCAAAATAATAATTATGACATAAAAAGTTCTGCTAAAAAGGGTAGACCCCTTTTTTATAACATGGTCGGGTTACCATGGTCTTGCACTTAAGACTTTTATTTTATTATCTCATTAATTATTGTAGGTATGTAATAAGCTGAAATTTTACAGGTATAAAACTAAACTAAGATTCTAATTACTGATATATCATTCAGTTTATTTATCCACATACAGGTTTATCGGTGGCCAAATATACCCGCGCGCACGACCGTGAACGTGAAAAACAGAATTTCATCATAATTTGTTAATTACCTACTAGCAGCATACTAATAAAACTTCACATACATTTGAAGGCACTTCAAAGCTACAAAATAACTTTAAAAGCTCTTATTGTTTTTATGTAATTAAATAACCTTTCTACGAGGCATTCTTTTTTTTATTACCTACACAACTAAGTAAAACTTATTCTTAAAAAGTCAATCGCAGCCGAAAATGTAATACAAAATAAGTTGCAAGTACATTTACCTCGTCTAGACAACTAATTATATAGCTAATCTTTATTTCAATATACCTATTAAAAAATAAAATGTCTGTCTGCAGTAACGTTAACCCAGCAGGTACCTAATGTTTTTGTGGAATAGCTCTATAACTGCAACAAAAAAAAAGTGCGCAACAATTACAATTATTAAGGCGCTTCCCTGACCAAATAACTTTGACCATACATTTCCTCTTTACCGCAGAATCTAAATTCGCACAATTTTTGGGTTTTTTTTGTTATAAAAGAAGAGAAACGATCTTTTGAAATAAAATGAAACGTGAATTATATAGATTTTTAAGTTACCTATCTATTAGTGTAATCCTCAAATTAATAGCATCTCAATTTTAGCAAAAGATACATGTTTTCAATTATTTTAGTCATTTTTTTACAGGGAGATTTAAGTGTGTAGAGGGTAAAAAAAATAAGAACGTAGAATGTGATGATAGGATATTAAACATTAATAATATGTTTTTAGATGGAGTTCGTTTCTCTTAATTAATGAGTTAATAGCTCCTGAATAACGAAGAAAAACGCACTTTTGGTAGGGGTAGCGCCTTAGCAACTAATTATCCACATTTGAATGTCAATTTTCGAGATTATTTTCCTGGGGTAACGCACACAGCTGTAACTTAGTTCACATGGTACATTGTATTAAGGTTTGGTTGTAGCCTTACTTACCTTCGACGTGTGTTTAAATCCGAGGTTCCAGCTATCGCAACTCAACCTGGTATTTCGTGCCTCCATGACGCTAATAACATCCCACATTTGCGTTTGATATTTCGACCATAAACGAAGTTTCACCAGCTTTACAAAATGTAGCCTGTTCGAAACTGCATGCTGCATGCATGAAGCATGGGCGATACTCCATACAGTGAAGCAGGAAACTGACAAAATCTAGTATTTTTTGTGGTTCACCCAATGTTACTGATTTAGTGTTACGGCCCGTTCCCAAAAACCTATCTTCAGTAAGATATGGATAGCTATTAGAATATCCATCAATCCATCATCCATCCACACAAACTTTCGAGTCTATAATAGAGATAGGACTTTTTAAAATGACAAAATTGGCGACATAAAATTTTGATCAATAGTATTTTATTTAAAATAAAGGTACATAGTACTAGTTAAACAATAAACTTATTTGATTGTATAAAATGTAAATGCCAAGATAGTTTGACGTCTCTTCTCATATGTATAACAAATAGTACTTAATTTAATTTTAAAAACTGTAAATGTCTTTTACTTAAAACCTAAAAAAAATTACGTATCCATAATAACAATTTACTTTCATCTACAACTAAGGTTTATTTGTAACAAATAATGAATATTATGATAAAACTCTTGCTTTAGCCCTCGGCATAGAGAAAAAAAAGCCTGTCTACATTCAAATTAAAAATCCCCGTAATCACAAACAATACTTGTCAAACGTATTGTCTATGGTTAGGTTTTTTGGGACCCTGTGCTATCGCGCGCACTGGGAGACTCATAGTATTGTTTGTGAATACGGGTGTAAATCTACTGTAAAATCCAATGTTATCTTATAATAAATTTGTTGAAACATTGGTACATCGATCACAAATTTGCAAGGGCAAAGATTTGGATTTTTTTTCAGAAACAGGTTGAAATACAATTCTCACTTGTCAGACGGTATTGGAAGACAAAAAGCCATTTTGGACAGAATAAAATAAAGGCATATCACATTTTTATATAGTAGTACAATATATTATATTTGTATTCGAACAATTTACAAATATTTCCAGGGCATGCATAAATTCATCAACCAGTTTAAACCAGATGTCGCAAGAGCCCGCGCATTTGCTACGCTGCGCTTGCGTGCGTCTTTTTAAACGTGAATCGTACTACTTTAGGCTACCAACTTAAACTAGATACTTTCCTTGGTATCTCCGCTGACTTGTTTGAGTATATGTTTGACGATTTGATCTATAGTGTGCGTGTCTAGCATACGCGCTATGTTCTTGTCTTCGATCACGTACAAGAACAAATGCTTGGAGTTCTCGCGCAGGCGCTGCACTCGCGTCCACTTCTCGCGGTCAGCAGGCTTGGCACCACACTGCTCTATCACTTTTTCTAGTATCTGTTTTAAAAAGTTCATTAAAGATGTTTTACATAAAATACTGAATCGCATATAATTATATTATTAACGTACAAAAAGAACATACCACGTCTACACTCTCGTCGGGCCAACCAAATAAATCAAGTGTCTCTTCATCAATAAGCTGCGAAAGTAACATTCTCAAATTCTCTGTGAGTTCTTCCTCTGACATTAGAGCAAAACTTCCTTTCTGGAATATGATATTTACTTATTATTTATTTATTCATCTTACAGGATTTTTATAACCTAATGCAATTAAATAGTGTGCCTGCCTTATCTTTATAGTTATTACACGGGGTCTTATTAGGAATAAAAAATAGGAGTTTAAAAAAATCTCAATAGATGGCATTATATGCATCAATTTATCATTGACGTTTGTGAAAAATAGGAAATTAAAAATATATAATTAAAAATATATAAACAAATATATATGCATGCGGGTGACGAAACATCTGTATATTAGTATTATATTATCTGTAGTTATTACAACCACTCTTTGAACAATGGTTTTAAAAACGGTACATGTTGTTGCTCAAAAAATTATACACTAGCAGACATTTGAATATTGTATTGATATTAACCTTATTCTGGACTTCGCTACTAGAACTGCCCTGGTCGTCTTGCATGCCGCCGTACAGCACGCCTGCCCCGCCATAGCCTTGCAGAATACGCTCCGACTCCACATCTAACAGGTTAAGTATTGATTCTATTTCAGACTTCTTTACTCTTTCCATTGTATTGTTGTTGCCCTGGACAAAGAAACAATAGGTCGGATTGGCAATTGATAGTTTAAAATAGGGCCTAAAATCAACATTCCCTCATCGAGTTTCCCAATAAAATGTACACCTATTTTATATGTCATAACATGCTAGGGTAAGGTTGCCAGCATATCCCGGCACAGCTATATTTATTTTTTAATGTTTTTTTAATTTTACTGTCGTTAAGAAACCCTGCAACAGTATGGGAATTAATCTCATGTGTTATGGTGGTCAATTCAATGATTTGCAAAAATGTATTTCATCATCTTTTGTTCTTTTCGATTTTTGCTTATCTTCATATTTCTTTTAACCACAAACGCTTAATGTTTGCTTATATAGATATTTATTAGTATTGTATTTAAGTGCTTCACACTCTCTTCCCTTTTCTTTCTTTTGTGAACTCCGATTCTGAAGACCTTTACACACATTCGCCTTAAGCGCAATAGTACCGTCAGGAGAGGTTTCGCAGAAGACCTTTTATTTATCCACAGGACATTAATTCCAGGGTCCCAAGTTTGGGTTACATTCACCCAAGGAAACCGCGGTCGCGACATCTGTCGGCCGGCACACGAGAACCCAGGAACATTTCCATCTCAACTCTACGGGACGTCTACATCCTAGGGTCAATCCCTCGGCTTCGGCGTTGTCATCAGACTCGCGCTAAACGCGCCTACCACCTTAGACCTAAATATATTATGACGGGCCTTAGAACCCCAACCAAATAAATTTTATTGAAAATGTTTGAGTTTTATTAGTCTACGTACACACATCTCACACGCTTCATTGGCTATTCCGCGTGTGTCACAATTATGTGAAAAATATGTAAAATAATAACAACCTTCGTCAGTTGTAATAAGTCTTAAACATGTATGAACAACAATAAGCTTTACGACAAAGTTGAATTTCTTGTTCATACAAAATAAGATTATGATGATTTTAGATAAGTATAAATAAAGTGCCTGCACACTTTATTAGGATGTTAGGTCGAGTCTCGTACTGTGAATTAAGTTAACGATACGGCCGGAGTTGAACCGGATGAGACCACTGATTATGGGTCATACTCAGATTATCAAACAAAAGGCAGATAGACCGTGCGGAACACTGCGAGTGAAGCCACAAAAGCAAATACAAATTCAAAAACGAATACCTACAATTCGCTTCGCGCTTTACTAACATGAGTCAGTACAGCACGAAGCAAAGCATTGTTAAAAAAACAAATACTAATACAAATAAAAATTCAAAAGCGAATACAATCACGAGATTGTAGGTATTCATTATTGAATTTGTATTTGCTTTTGTGGCTTCACTCGCAGTGTTCTGCACGGTCTATCTGCCTTTTGTTTGATAATCTGTGGGGTCATACTACAAATAACACTCACGAACGAGAATTTTTCTATCTTATATATAAAAATCTTCTGTGCGTGTGTATGAAGTGAACTTCTCCTAAACGGCTGGATCGATTTTGATGAATTTGTTAGTGTGTGTTCCAGTGGATTCGAGAATGGTTTAGATTCACAATAGGACCCGGCAGGTGGCGCTATAGTCAGGTTGCAGGACAACGTCTGCCAGGTCCGCTAGTAGATATAGAAAAATTCTAGAGATCTCTAGAATTCTAGAAAGATACCTTTGCTTGTAAAGAGGCCAGCACATCAAGCTACTTCAATCTGTCAAATTTCTTTGATAGATTTTCAACTTTATCTCAAAAGAATAAGGTTCGTATTCAATTGGGAAAATTTGACAGTTTGGTAAAACTTGATGTGCTGGCGTCTGTACATGAAATGACTTACAAGCACCGAGCGCACGTGCTGCAGGTGGCCCTTGAACACGTCGGGGTGGTGCTTGCGCACGTGGCGCACGAGCTGCTCGCCGCGCACGTAGGCGCGCGCCGACACGCAGTACATGCAGCGGCGCGGCCGGTCCAGCGTGTGCGTCTCCAGGTGGCGCCGCAGGTTCACCTCCGAGTGGAACTTCTTGGCACACACCTCGCAGCTGAACGCTGCTAACAGTAACATTACAATCTCATGGCATAAAAACAACAAGAATAAAGAGAAAAAAAAAAAACTTTTATTTCAATTACAAAGTGCTTATAACATACGTCATACATAGTTTGGAGATCACCTTTTAAGCAAGTAGTTGCTTGTGTTAGGAGACTCCAGCCTTCCACTTAGCATAAACCATTAGTTTGCAATTCATTAAGTAAGTTACTTATACATTTTAGAAAAGGCAAAATAATAATAGAGAAAATGGAAATATGCGCATTTATGTGTGATGTGTAGATGTACGGTATGGGATGTGTGATGTGTAGATATATGGGATGTGTGTGTGTGGTGCTAGTTTAAGGGTGTGTATGAGTTAAAGTTAGAGTTTACAGTTCTCCTATATGTTATAAGTTTAAGTGTACATGAAAGGTTAGCCCTGCGACAGTGTCTTGGGATCGGAGAAAGTCAAACTATGGAATACTCCACTAACCGTGCACACAACAATGTACTTTTAAGTGAGTAGGTCATCTAAGTGTAGTAACAATAGACTCAACATCTTCATGGGTATTAGTCTTAAGCCAGTCAGTTACAACTTGTTTACAGTCTCGGAGCTTTAAGGAATATATACCTAGCTTTTTATTTAGGAAGTTGTAGAGGTGGGAAGATTGTCTGAAAGAATCATTGCGAGATCCATACATTCATTTGTATGGGAAGAAAAAACATTTAGAAAGTTTAAATATTTTCCAATGTGGAGAATACATTACCAGGAGAAGATTGATATACCTGCCATATCTTTAAACCCCCGCGTACTTAAAATATTTCGAAATGAAAATAACACTTTTTCGTTTTATATGTTGTTGTTGTTGTCGTATGTTGCCCATTTTGTTGTGTTTATAAAAGAAGAAAGTGACAAGTGACATTAACGGATCCATCAAATTGGCAGACAAGTGATGTGAATCGTTGTTTACACTGGCGGAGTTGAAAAAGTTAATTGATTAATCAATATTTGTGACATTATTTCCCATAAAACAATGCAATTTCAGTGTAAGAAACTGTCAGCCACCGTGTCATTCTGAGATAATGAGAGAGATTTTCGTTAAACTCTTCACTTTTAACATCCATTTTTATAGCGGGGTTTTACAAATATTTTAAATGCATGAAGATACTTTTTAGGGACCCAGTAGTATAGAATTAGAATTTCAACTTCTCTAAACATATTTTTTTGTACAAATCCTGCCATGATCCTTTACAAAAATCCCCCACCTCTATTTCGTGTAATATACGAACGTCCCAATTACGTTTTATGTCTCATCTAGGACTGGTTAGATTGGTTTGTTTATGGAGAAAAGAAAAATTGACGCTAATTTCATCAAACTTCACAATAATCGTCAAAAATCTTTAAAAATTATTATTGTTTCTGTCATAGATACTCGACAAATAAAAACTGAAAAAATGCAACTGATATGGCGAAGGTAGATAAAGTTCCTAGGTTTGAATAAAAAAATAAAAAAAACCATCACTGACCTGGAATTCTACTATTAAAATTAAGTTTTTTTTTTTAAGTAATAATATATAGTTGCTAATACCTATAACAGTATAGATTAAAAGCTAAAAAGGTTGTTATTTAATATAAGAAGTTTATTTTCGAGGTACAGCTGACACGTGACGTTTGTCGTCCTGCCGTCGTGCGTGCTCGGTACCAGTGTCGCACGATGCTTTCGACGTGTCAACTGTTTGAAAACAGACAACCGTCCGTGTGCAGTCCGACATTTGCGGATGTCGGACTGCACACGGACGGTTGTCTGCTTCGGCGTCGCAGCAGTCCGGCACCAAACGCATAATTTGAAAGAGTCCTAACGCCCTCTCTTGGCTAGCGGGTAAGTTGATTCTAATGAGATATATCATTAGAATCAAAGATGTTTTTTTACTTACTAATTAAAACCTAGGAACCTTCAAAGATCCGTAGAGATGTAGCCATGAAAGTATTTCTTTTTTCAGTTTTATTCTTTCAAAGTAGTGTTATTATTGATGTAATTCATGGTCCACAAAATTAAATTTATACTTATTGTTTGAAAATTTGAGACATACTTGTAAATCTATTATAATTATTTGCTACCTATGACAGGCCATCTGGTCTCATCATCTGTCAGTGAAGTTTTTGGAAAGTGCATGGAGTTGTTCCTTCCTTTTTCTTTCTGTTAATAAGTCTTACCAGAATTATCAGACACAGAGTATTATTTTAATTAATAAATCATCATCATCATCTTCCTGCCCTCGTTGGGGTCGGCACACACGTTTTCTTCTTCCATTCCGTCTTGTCAACCGTCATGGTGACCTTACCACTATTATTATACTACACCATATCACTGACTTCTTTTTTTTCTTATTTAAATAAATAAATAATAATTATTGGTTTCCCTTTTATAACAAAAAGAGGTGATATATTTTTGTTCATAAGATGTTAAGGTTGATATGGAGACCTGACATGCTCAGCTTCATAGCATATTCAAAACATGTTGCTTTTTATCTATCTACATCTTCACTAACCAAAACCTAAGGGGTCGCTATACAAATAAGCAAGTCGGAATTCGGTTCGGTTTTTTCAATACATTGTTATCAAAGGTCAAATAAGTACTAAGAACTTTAGTGCATAGCAACCCTAATATTGTAGTAGCTCTACCTATATTAGAAATCATCTACGCGCCTTCGTATATTCGAAGATGATTGAGCAGACGAATAAATATCGTATTATCGTAGGACATAATACATTACTTACGCTTGTCTTCTAAATGCACTTTCAAATGATTTTTCAAACTGGCCTCACTGATGAATTCTTTTGTTGAGTATACACATGTTGACAGGGGACAATATAATTTCTCTAATCCCATATGCTCTCTCATGTGTATTAACATCCTGAAAAGATTGACTGTCATGTAGGCCAAATCAACAAACGAACATTGTCGAAGCAATAAGGATGTATAAAAGCGAGCTGAAGAACAGATGAGGAATGCACCTGGCTCTAGTGGAGAAGGTCTCGCCACACTTGGTACAGAGGTTGCCGGTATGCTTCTCATAGTGGCGCTGCAGTTGCACGCGCTGAATGTACGACTTGTTGCACAGTGAGCACTTGTAAGGCTTCTCCTTCACGTGCGTGAGCGCGTGTCGACGCATCACCTCGATCGTGAACGTGCTGTAGCCACACTGAATTACAAACAACAAATTATTACATCAAAAGCCATGATCATCTTCATCATCAGCCGGAAGAAGTCCACTTTTGGCCAAGGCCTCTCCCAAGGAAAGGGCGTTTTCCATAATCCCCACGCTTGGCAGGCGTCTTGGGGATCGTGAGGTTGTTAAGTACTCGGAAGCCATGATTTTCGTAAAAAGACTTAAGGAAATAAGTATTTTATGTATGTCATCACAATCCTCTGGAGAACCTAGTTGGTGTAATGGTCGCAAGCGCAAGTGCTGAAAGTTGTGATAAAGGGTTTTCCTAAAAGGAATTTTTCTGTAGAAGCCCAGAGCCTGGATCTGTGCCTGGCTAGGCTAGCGTGACGCTATCCGCTATATTGCACATCGGACACCAATAGCGCCCGACGTGCGACTAAAACCTAAAAAATTTATCTGGCGAAAGAAGGAGCGCATATTATGACTATAATTATTGTAGTGAACTCAATGTAGTTAAAATTTCAAAAATAAATTATGTAAACAATCAAATATAAAAAAAACGTGCGAATGTGTGAATTTTTAATTCGTATTTTTTAAGGGGAACAAATAACAATATTTTCTGTCACCTAAGTTTAGATTTGTCACTAATCTGCAATACCCTAAATACAATATTTATTGTCAAGAAATATATTAGTTTATCATATTAATCAAACCGGTCTCTAAGTATGAATCATCACGTCGGGGCGTTCCATTGAACGGTTAGATATGTAAATTTTATCTTGATCACTTTTTTCTATAGCCTGAATATCTACACGGACTAGCAAAAAGAGGAAGGCCTCCACGCCACGCATATCAAAAGTGAAGCACCTAAAGTACGCCGGACCGAGACGCACACAGATCGGTATCGGTACGGTCGGTAGTCGGTACCTTCGGCGCGGAATCCTTTTTTTTTCTAGTCCGTGAGTATGATGTAAATGTGTGCATGAGGCATGTTTGTACAAACGGACTAGTTTACTTAGGGTGCTTGACTTTCGATATGCGTGGCGCGGAGTCCGTCTTTTTTTTCTAGTCCGTGCCTGAATATAAGGCCTGTCCTTAAAAAAGTAAGCCATGGGCAGAAATAATAATTCTATCCCATCTTGTTTGCAGATCCTATTTGTTTCTGTCAGAAATACATTAAATTCCTCTAATCATCAAAATGATAGACCAAAATAAAAAAAACAGTTCCTTAATTCTATGAAAAAAATCTATTATTTAAGGGTGGATTATTTTCAGTATGCTACCTGTAATCAAACTAGTTAGTTTAGGTTAATTATTAAAAAAAAACCGGACAAGTGCGAGTCTGATTCGCCCACCGAGGGTTCCGTACAAATTTGTAGGTATATATTATCCATACTTCCATACTAATATTATAAATGCGAAAGTAACTCTCTCTGTTACGCTTTAACGATGAAACGGCTGAACCGATTTTGATGAAATTTGGTATGAAGATAGCTTGAACCCTGGGGAAGGACATAGGCTTTTTAATACGCAACTTCATCTGCATATGCGCGATAACCAACATTCACGCGGACGTTATCGCGGGCAAATAAATAAATATTAATTATTTAATTACAAATGTAAAGTTTTCAAACTTTTCCCTGAACTTGTAGAATAAGACGATATTACTAGCCAAATTTCATAGTTTTAGGTCAACGGAAAGTACCCCATAAGTTTTGATTCCCTTGATAGTGTCGAAATATACGTTTTTTGCGGTATAAACGCCCGTATCTTTTATCACGTTAACATACAAGATTGATTTTTTTACAGCGTCAAGGGACCGTAGACTTAGTATATGGATTTAATTTCAACTCGATACCTCTACGCGTTCCTGAGATAATCTGTCTTGACAGACAGACAGACGGACACCAAGTGACCCTATAAGGGTTCCGTTTTTTCCTTTTGAGACACGGAACTCTAAAAATGGTTAGGTTAGGTGATAACTGTGACACTGCACGCACGATCCGAGCGACCGCAGCGAACGGTGCCGCGGCAGCGGCCGGCGAGTGCCAAAAACGACTAGATTTGAAAAAATACCTATGGTAGTTGGTATGGTTGTATGTAATAACTTTCAGGTGAATTAATTGCTGATTGATATAATTTTCCAGTGATTATAAATTAGGTATTTTAAACATTTTAACATTGTTTGGTGATTCAATTTTGGTGACACTTATTTTGAAACCATAGATAATTATTTGATGATTAATATTATTTACAAGTCATTCTTAAATAATATTTAGCTAAGCCTTAAGATATTATTTAGTGATTTAATTTAGGTGATAGATCTACTATTATAGGAACATATATTATTTATTAGGTCATTGAAAATGCATTATTAGGTTATTGATAAAATCATACGCTTTTTTAAGTATTACATATACTTTAATATTGTTTGTATAACCTGTATAAGCTTGGTTTAAAGATCAGATTTTTATATTTTTTTTTTTTTACGCTCTTTTCCTCACTGCAAGGTTTTCCATGGGACAACATCCAAGAAAAAGCTTTAAATGTGTCTTCCTGGGCTCTCAAAACACCCCCATGTATGTTCAGCAATTTTTTATATTTTTTATTCAATTCAATACTTATAGTTCTAACCCTTTTTTATTCCAGTTGCCGTTGTTGTGGTTGGTTTTGAATAGATTCAAAAAATATTTAATAATTAGGATGAAATGATGGTTTCTTAACTTATTATGTATTTCACTTACCTCTTACTCCTATAACATGAGAGCAGTAAAAAGATAATAATAGTTTTAGTCACATTATAACTCTGATAAGTTATGATTTTTAGAAATGTTTAAACCCCAGAAAGCAGGAATTACATACTAATCAGTCCTTACTAAGTCATAGTGTTATCCTAGAAAATAAGTACATCATGAACATTACCACTCCACATGCAAACTTCTTCTCGCCATGTATCTCAAGGTGTTTGGTCATGGCCGCTCGCGAGCTGGTCCACTTGCTACAATGGTGACATTGAAATTGATCAGGTGTGTCTGTAAAACATTATCTTGTTAAAACATAATCTTTGCCACATAATATTAAAAGTAGGTAAAATTATCATATGTTTTACTTAAATCCATAGAGCTTATAGTACATGCCACGAAAGATGAGACTTGACACAGACTTGATTTGACTTGCGCAGTACTCGACTTAAGGTCTCTTAGGTGCCTTTAAATCGAGTAATGCGCAAGCCAAATCAAGTCTATGCCAAGTCTCATCTTTCGTGGCGCGTACTATACAATATATTGTACTAGCTTTTACCTGTGACTTCATCCGCGTGAAAGTCGGTTATCGCGAGTAAAGCGCGGATTAAAAAGTAGACCATGTCCTTACATGGGTTTCAAGCTTAGTCTGTACTAAATTTCATTAAAATCATTTCAGTAGTTTAGCCATGAAAGTGTAACAAACAAACAAACAAATGAACTCACTTTCGCATTCATAATATTAGTATCTATACTAATATTTTAAAGCTGAAGAGTTTGTTTGTATGGTTGAACGCGCTAATCTCAGGATCTACTGGTTCAAATTGAAAAATTCTTTTTGTGTTGGATAGTCCATTTATCGAGGAACGCTATAGGCCCATGCGAAGCCCGGTCGGGCCGCTAGTCCATGATAAAGTGATGCTGCTTGTACCAAAATTACAAAGCTCAATAAAAATAATATTTATGAATGAAAAGAACTATTTCATCCAAAGAAACAGTTTCTTTGAAAGAATATAGTACAATAGGGTGTTGTAATTGTTAGGTATGGACTTAGACGATTTCTGCTGTGCGAATATTTTTTTAAAGCTAAATATAATTATCTTTTACAATGTCTATGAGGAAGTTGTTTGTTTATATAGTTGCATTTACTTAATAATAATACAATAAAAAAATGGAGATTGTTACCTGCATGTTGTTTGTGCCAATGGTTAACCAATTTGGAAAAGTTCTTTGTAGAGTATATACAGTACTTGCAATAGAAAGCATTCTTTAAAATATGCTGCAACCTTATGTGGACCATTAAATTGTCTTTTCTGGAAAATTTTGCATTGCAAATCTGTGAAGGAAGGCACATCTCAATAAGATAAGAATACACCTGTTCATCCTATACTGTTGGTTTCATGAGGAAATCTTCACTTTAAACTATGTTAAACCTTTGCAATCATATAAGAGATAACAAATGTAGTACATAAACAATCAAAGCATCACACACAAGAGCAGCTTGTCAATTTCTTAAAGGAATATCCAATTATATTACCATCATCTGGGAATGTGCCCAAGAGACTGACTGCATTGCCCCGTTGGATGGCAATGCTTAACCTCTGCCCAAAGTAAAGGCGATGTGGAGGAATTTTTTGATGCCTTATTATATTAGTTTATTTTTGGTTTAATAGTTATAGGTTTTTCTTTTTTTTATTGTACTTGTAAATATTGTATATTTTAAATAATAAAAGATATAAATTATATTAGAAATAAAATAAGACACTTACTTCGCAGAAATATGATGCAATTCCCTGTCCATCACATCCACTCTGTGCCATATGCCGAAGCACATGTGAGCGCCGGACAAATGTTCGCTTACAGTGCGAACATGAAAAAATATCTCTTTCATGAACATTTTTGACATGATCATGTAACGTTTCCTTATCTGGACAAGAGACATTGCAGTGATCACAAGAAACACTATCAGGTAGCTTTGAGTGCTCGTTCTGAAGATGCTCTGTGTAGCTTTTCTTGAATCTGAACTTTTTAGGACATTCTTTGCAACTGTATTGTGCCTGCAAGGAATATTGAACAAGTAATGTAATAAGAAATTGATAGTTTTACTAAGGAAGCAGTTTAATAATAACAAAATGTCCATTAGCATGTTCTGAATGAAGCTTAATACTATGTAAACCAATAATGTTAACATTTATATCAATTTCATTTAAATGATCAGCTGTTGAGTTGCTGTGCATCCAGTGGATCTTGAAAATATGTTCAAACAGTAAACAGAACTCGCACAATAAAACTAACTATAAGGTCAGTGGGTCCTCTTAGGGGCGGGATGATTATAGTGCTAATGGTTTTTACAATTCTATTTACATCGACTTTTCAAGTGTTGCAAAAATACAAAGCAATTGCTTTACTATTTAAATACATTTTGTTTCGAATCAACATTGTTGATATGGAGCGCCTACTACATAATCCATTTCATGTGATCACTATGTTTACCTTCGAAAAAACCATGTCAGTGTATTGTAAAGCGCGACATCGTCTATGATGTATCAATAATTCCTTTCCTGTCTTGAAATTCTTATTGCAAATATTACAGACGTATTCAACATCTGCTGGAGTCGATTTAATATCTTTTTCCTTCTTCATTACCGCAACTGGATCGATTTTCACAAGATTTTTGTTACGCGTTTTCCATTTCTTATTTTTGGTCCCAGGCGGTCGCCCTAACTTCTTTCGTTTAGGGGGCATTTCTACTAAAATTTGAATATTGTCGTATTGTTTACATGTATTCCTTAAATTTCTGTGTACCAAAAGGCGTGCAACGAGTTCACATTTATAAAATTTGATATTCTTTTCACACAGGCGCTCTAAATTTCTCGTTACAGGAGCAATCGAGGAGCAATCAAATCAATCAAGCAAACAAAGTGCCACGTACTCACATACCTAGTACATACTACATAATAAGTACAAAACAAATTACTCTCTGTGGTCTGGAGCACAGATATCATTATTATATATCTCGTCCCATAGAGATGTACCTATCAGTTGTCACAGACACCTTACCAGAACCACAGACGTTCTAAGTCAAGTTGTTTTAGTTTAGTAACAAGTTTCTAGTAGCCATGAAGCTGTCTTGCTAGTAGCCCTTATTAAACTTGGCTAAATTAAGCCGACTACTACTACTACTACTACAGTAACGTACTATGTAGTACGTTACTGAATGCGATTAGACTTTACTGAATACAGTAGCGACTGAATTTAGTCAAGTGTAATACGGGCTTTAGAGTAGAGTACACGGTTGCTCTAAAGCGCTTACCACACGCACAAGCTTCACCACAGTTTTGCCTGCGCAGGCCGGTTTGTACACGGAACACGGAGCATGTGGTTGGTAAAATACGCTCCGTTTTCCGTGTACAAACCGGCCTGCGCAGGCAAAACTGTGGTGAAGCTTGTGCGTGTGGTAAGCTCATAAGAGTACACGGAGAGCATGAAGATAAATTTTCATGACGGAGAGGACAAAGAGGGATAAAGTGATGACAATTTTGTTTTGAGAATAAATAGTAGGACTAGGAATACATTGTTTTGATGCTTACCTGGCCATTATACTATTATGTTATAGGGAACTTCGACGTAACTTAAGTTTAATAACCTTTATCTAAAGTTGTTATTAAATGCTGAGTGAGTATGTAAAAAAAAACATTATGCCTCCTCTACACAATAGGCCATGATCGACACTCGTTGATCGACTGTGATCGGCAAGATAATCGTCACGATCATCGTGCAAGCATCCACACATTCCACACAATCGTCCGTGATTATTTATTGAGCGGCAAGCCTTCAAGATAGACGTGGAGGTTATAGCTGCAGCTACTATTAATTTGATTTCCGTATAAACAATCATTTTATCAAAGTAGGTAGTTCAACAAAAAATTGCGAAATAAAAAAAAAGATTGATGAACTTTAAATGGGGTTCGGACCTTTTTGTATGGAAGCTATCATATCGGACCAGCGCCATTTTGTTTTTTTTTCGAAATCGCGGCGCGTTGTGAAACTGGTATGTTGTATGCATGAAGATATAGGTATAAATGGAGCCAACACTTAGAACAAAAGCTTGAAACCAACTGTGGGCTGATGCTCTCTTTCTGAATGCATACATAAGAACGAGACAGTGATATGTGTTTTCTTTATCTTATGTATGCATTCAGAAAGAGACCATCTGCCCACAGTTGGCTTCACTTAGGTATTTAGAGTGTTGCCTCCACTTTTATCTATAAGCTTCTTGGTTGTATGGGTAGAGGATTCATAGACGAACAAAAAATTTCAAGTAACATGGTACCACAAAGTGTCACGTTACCGAGATATTTGAAGGTAAAGATAGCTAATGAGTAGGTACAAAAAAGAAAAAAAAAAAACAACAAGTAATCGTTCCCAGGTTTATTATTATTATTACTGTTTGTTGGAAGAGAGTAGGTACATTACATAGGTACTTCTATACTCCGTTCACAATAAGATTAGACATACGCACAAACCTTTTTTACAGTCCCTTCAACCGATTTTGACTTCTATTCCGTAGGCTTAAGGATGACATTAGAGGCAAAAAAGTGGTTACAATAACAACTGTTTTTTGCAGCTGCCATTTGTCATACCACCAACGCAATATAAGTCAAAATCGGTTGAACAGACTGTGAAAAAGGTTTGTGTATATGTCTAATCTTATTGTGAACGGAGTATGAGCACGAGAAAACTGCTAGTACTGCTACTATAATAATTCATCCTACTAAATCGTATCGCATCGCAATGAAACGCTATAACATGTCAAACATACGTAGCGCGCGTGTTGGCTTGTCGTTCATCCCACGCGTACCAATGCGGCGGAAATAAACATGCGTGTCAAGTAGGTAGGCTTGTCTTAAAGTCTTATGTTACAGAGATAATTTATGGAAATAAAGATCGCTATACCTAATTATAATAGTAGAATTCCCTTTGATGTGTGTCCTAAAAATCGACAAGTCACCGATCGCCGCAATCACGACGACGATTAAGGACCGTGATGGGCGACTACAGGCGAATACCCCATCCACAGGATCGTGCTCGAGTGTAATCGCCCGTCATGGCAGATTGTGAAAAGGAGGCATTATAGAAAATAAGCTATATAGAATCACCAAAGCGTTAGGGTAGCCCCGGTAGCCCGCGAAATTCAAATCTTCTTACGTTTTTTTTTGCAATTTGTAGCTCAGTTTCAAATAGTATCGAAATAAAAATAACTTAGACGTCGGTAATGATTATTTGTCTACACAATCATAATCATTCATCATCATCTGTCTGGCCTTTTCCCAACTATATTGGGGTCGGCTTCCAGTCTAACCGGATGCAGCTGAATACCAGTGTTTTACTATCAGACCTCCACAACCCAGTTACTGGGTAACACGATACCCCTTGGTAAGACTGGTTGTCAGACTTTCTGGCTTTTGGCTACCCATAACGACTGCCAAAGATCTACAAATGACAGCTGGGACCAACGGCTTTTAGTGCTTTCCGAGGCACGGAGGAAACTCGGTATGAAAGGAGGATGGTCACCCAATGGTGATGAATCAACTATCATAATCATTAAAACCATCAGTATCGTTCGTAAGATTTACCTATAAATGTGGCTATGCTGTCTCTTCCTACGGGCTTCAAGTTCTCCAAAACGGGTTTCAGTAGACCATTGACGACCGTGTTCTCTTCACTTTTATTATAATATAAGCCTCTTGATTGTGATCGTCGGCATCTCTACTAAAGAGTACAATATAGGTATATGATCTCTACTAGTGGGTGACGTCTGAAGTCTCTGTATATATATTGTACTCTTTGGTCTGAAGCGAACGAATATACTTTCATCCCCATATATTGTGTTACCATAGTAACCATGAACGGTAAACGAAATAAAAATCATCAAGACAACGTACGACTCATGTTGATTTGAGTGAAAGTTTCTTACAGTATTGAAGTGCTGTTAATATTTTTTTCACATCGATAAACCATTAAATATGAGCTATGGAAAAAGAATTAGATGCAGATGTTATCAAGTCAACACAAATATCTTTAGGAAAATACGTAAAACGCCCACCGTTAAGTGAAAAACTATTGAAAAAACCACCTTTTCGATTTTTACACGATATATTTACGACGGTAAGTTTGTGTGTAAGCTTGTAGTTCTTGGCCTAATTGCAAATGAGTAGATAAAAGGAACTAACTGTGTTTAAATTATTGCCATCTCGCAAGTGTCCAGCCGACCTATTCTGTAAAAATCTCCCTCGGTGAATTTAAGCGAAGTCTAAGAAGAGTTAAGCAAAATAAATAGTTCTAAATAGCACCGCTGATCTTCGCTGTCGACCAAACTTTCCGCTTGGTCACCGCAGACTGAGCAGCGATCTGTTCGAAAAGTTATCATTATTTAGATAATAGGTAAATGAAATCGTGCAGCGTTATACGGCGGTACCTATGTTATTCGCAACTCGAGCACAAGACGCTCATAAAATTTTTATGAGCGTCTTGTGCTCCAGTTGATCTCGAGCATGACACATGCGTCAAAGAATATTAATTATTAAGCATTATAACGCAAAGAAGTGTCACTCATCATTGCCCTCCCCCCCCCCCTTCGATATTGTGTAGATGTTACAGTTGAAGATGAGTGTGAAAATAAAATTGTTAATAGGTATACGACAGAATTTTCATTTGCGATTAATTGTTTCGGACTTTAGGTGTGTTTGCATGTAGGTACATTAGCCTAGACGCAACGGTTAATAGGGGGTGCGTCTTACAAGGTCATAACATAGTATTTTTAGGAACACTAATCAATTTTATCGATTGTTAACAAAAACATAGTTGCTAGGTGCTCATTAGGCTTAGAGGATTTAGCTTTTAGGGCTAACTACACAGAGAGACTCCGAGTCAGACAGAGCAATCCGATTCGGATAGGTAGGGTAGGGTCAGGCTTCGCGCTTGTGCGCCTTTGCGTTAAAAACGAGTTATTAGTTGGTGTTCGACAATGGAGGCCCTTGGAATGGAGCGCCCGGTAAACTGCGCAATGCCCAATCAATGTCGTATCTCACTCTTCAGCAAATCATCTTGTTGATATGAAATTTCATTTTCACCAACCATAAAGCGTCACTAAGGCTGATTAATAAGTAGCGGCTCACCACTTTTTGCACGATTCTTCAGAATTTCCTCTTCCTTAAATCTTTACACCCTTCGTCTCACAGTAGGTACCTCCTAGTCGCAAAATCATACTAGTCAACAAAAACCGGTTTCATTGGATATTTCTGATACTTTAAATTCATTGTTCTGCAAGGCTACAATGTTGGCATTGCTCCAATACCTACTTTCATTTGCTTGCTTGCATGACTAATAAAAATCTTAACACAAACGCTCGAAACTAAGTTTACTAACCAACAACGTTGTACATTTATATTACAGCCAATAAATTTATTTTGTTTCAAAACCCCAAATTTTTGTAACCACTTTAAAAAACTGGCGCACGATAGGCCTTCGAATCATATAGGACGCTCTTTTTAGTTTGGTTCTTAATGAACGAGTGCAATATACCTACGGGTGAATGTCTGAAATACTTAAATAGAAGAAGGTCTCAAGTACGACGAATTATGACGCGATAGTTTTGTAAGACTGTTACTAGACTTAATATAACCGCGACCATAAATTTGTGTCCATATTGTGTAATAGTCCTCCACGAACCAGGGGTTGTGTAAGTTGTGTTGTTCTTAGGTACCTATACTTTAATAGAGCTTAAAAGGATAATCGTCGCTTGGTGTTTCATCATATTTAATCAGGAGCCAGTGTCAGTCGAAACTCTGCGGGTTGGCTTCAGCCCCTCTTTAAGAGTCCCAAAATCCGAGGCCTCATTGGCCCGAAATCCCGAATTACCTTTAAGACAATAAATATCACCAGCTCATCTTAAACCCTAACTACCTCATAAAAATCTTCAGTCTTAGATAGGCATTCGACTTTCAATTTTCATTGCTGACATTATTTATAAATTTCAGGTTTTGAAGACAACAGGCTTTTTTGGGAATTTGTTTGAGGAAAATGAATTGATATCAGAAAATGTAAAGGACAGAGATAGTAAAATATCGTTTCTTAACAAAGTGATTGTTGTTTTGAGTAAGTTAATTTAACCTACCTATCTTGTACATACTATACGTATATATTTCTACTAGTGTATAATTATATCGTACATCATAAACACTAATGCGAGGGGCTCGAATCGTGGGTAAACAAAAGTTGCACGGGTCAATCATGGCAAGGCCAGTCCCTTAATAGGTCACAGGGAAATGGTACATTAGGGTAGTTGTACCATTTCTCTGCGACATATAGATAGTCATTACTCCAATATCTATTTCATACCGAGACAAGGGCGTCGCCAGGGGGGGGCAGGTAGGGGCAGCTGCCCCCCCCTAGACACTCAAAAATTAGTTAATTGATCAAAAATAAGGTTCTCGCTTCAATTCTTCAATATTAAAATCTTGCACCTAATTAAATATTTTATTGCTTACAAATTCTTTTTAACCCCTTATTCTATAATCCCATATTTTGTCGAAAATTATTTTTATGGTAATAAATATAACAATTTTCGTTACAATTTTTATTTATTGTACACTGTGGCGTAGCTATCGGAAGGCTAGGCGGTGCGAAGCATCGGGGCCCCCAAGCTCAGAGTGCCCCCAGCCCCTGGCCAGCAAACCCCGAACTGACCTAGCAAAAAATTCTTCCACCTTCAGAATATAAATACGAATTATTTATGTTGTGTTGTGTAGGGTTTTGTGTCTAGCCACTTCAACCAATCAGCAGTTATGCAACCGATTTATGAATTTGTCAAGTCACTTGAGAGACCTTTTCTGATGTCTACGTTCAAGCACACCGTTTTTATTTCTGAGAGTTGGCTCAAACCTCATCTTCTCTCTACAACCTACCCTCTTCCCGGTTTCGTTTTTATCCGTAATGATACAACTGGAAAGGGAGGAAGTGATGTTGCTGTGTGTCTTCGTAGCGATTTTCCTTTAAAAATCTTTGCTTCTTCTCCATCACTTTACTGCTGTGCCTCCGCTGAGTAGGTACCTCTTTCTGGAGATCCATATCAAATGTGTTAACCCTACTTGGTGTTGTCTATTGTCAGAGCATGCACATTGCGTAAATATGGGATGGGAGTGAGGTGTTCGTCTCCCCCCGGACGTCTAAGAGGGGCGCGCGTGGAACGCTGCGCGCCGCCATCTCTGGTCCTGATGTATGTCGGGGGCGAAAGACGTCCCGCCACCTTTTTTTTTTTTTTTTTTGCGCGGTGGAAATCCTCATGGACTTCCTCCATCGTGGGGGTGACGGAGGAGCATGCCGGACTCCTACCAGCCAAAACCACCGCGGTGTTCCACCTCTGCCCATGGCCGGGGGTGCGGGATTCGCATTAGCATTCACCGCTCCCAAGACGTCCCGCCCCTGGACCCATTTAGGGGGGCTAGAAGAGGGCGTTGTCCGCTCTCCACCGACGTCCGGTACCTCTGCTGCGGGCCGGGTGGGAGGTTGTAATCTCCCTCTCCCTTTCCGTAGCCTCCTTTTGCGACATGACGTTTTCGCAGAAGGAAACCACCGCGTCCCCACTTTGCTGCCGACCATCGACTCGATCACGGCCGCCGGCGACAGGTCCTCCAAAGCGGCACTCTCTGCCAGCGTATGCCGTGCCGTGTCCTCCCGGACGCAGTGGTGACACCGGGCGTCCGTCTCTCTGTTTATGCGACACAGGTACTTCCCGAAGCAACCATGCCCTGAGAGCACCTGCGTCACCCGAAACGACAGAGAGCCTTGCCTCCTCCCGAGCCACCGCTCGAGCACTGGCCGGACCACCTCGATGATGCCGAGGCCTGTCCCGCGATTCCGCCACCAGGACCTCGCGAAGCTGAGACCGACGCAGTTCCATGTGTCGCTGCATCGGTCGCTCGCCCCGCGCCCGCGCTTCCTTGCTCCACCGAAATAGTGACTCGAGTACCTTCGTCAGGAAATATGACCATGTGTCAAGTTACAGATCCGAGCTAAAATAATTGCCCATTCGCCAAATAGTTTGCGTGCGTTGACAACGCTTTCCTCCCTGCTCCACTGTCTCTCCCCTCCATCTTATCTAATATCCCACTTTCAATATCACACTTCACACAGAAGACCGTTTCATAATCTACGGTCTTCTAACAATCTTATCTTGCTTTGCCCTTCTCATATTTCTGATTTTGTTCATTCCTCCTTTTATGTCCAGTCCATTCCTTTCTGGAATGTGCTTCCTCTCGATATCAGAACGGCCTCCACGGCCGTCCTTTCTTTTCTTTTGTATTTACGTTTTTACTTGATAAAATGAAACGTAACCGGTTTTGATAGGATCCCAATTTTTTTTTCGCACCGGGGCGTAGCGACACCCTTGTCACGTAGCTACTCAAGAGCTTGTGGAGCTTTACACATTGGGACTTTGTACCGTTCTTAAAAATAAAAATAAAACAACTAGCGGTTGTCTAGCCTACGCTGGACAACCGCTACGCATACGTTCGATACGTTCATCAAACGCCTACGCGTTGGATGAACGTATGCGCAGCGCACCGTAGAAACGCACGCGAAGCACCGATACCTCACACAATTTCGTTGTCGTTTCGATATACTTTAATATAATACCGCCGATGCCTGCGCCGCGCTAACGCAGTGTTAATTATCCACAGAAGAAACGCCGATGCCGCGGCGTCTGCGCTGCGCATATGATCATCGAACGCTTGCGCTGGACAAATGCTAATGTGAAGGGTGTGCGTTACGACCGCGCGGCCACGGCGATGTTTCGAAAAAAAAACTATTCCAAGATTATGTAAAATTTTGTAAAAGTTGATTCCCAAAACCATAAATATGTCGAAGATGTAGGGTGCACTACGCAATGTGCCTCCCTAACATAAGTAATGTCAATGCAGATGTAAATGTCAAATTTAACTTAAATGCAGAAAATGTCAATGAGTGCCCAACGGGATGAATCTAAATAAAAATGCAAGTTGTCCGACTCAAACCACGTCTAATTGAACACTAAAAATGTACCTACTATACATCAAATGCATAGAACAATGCAATATGTCAGCGTCAATGCACTGCCAAATGTAGGTTGCGTCCAAAGTGCAAATACGCGAGCCTACTGGCTTACTTATTGTAATAAATATATTTTAAACCCATGTACGTACACCGTACAGAAGATATGGTTAATAAGTTATAAGGGTTTGAACGTGGCCGCGCGGTCGAAACGCACACTGTGAAGGAGCCCTTAGTACAAACGCTTAGTAAGGCTTCATGTGCTTTTGACTGTACCTAAAATTCATGCTATTCCCATCCTCCATAATATCAACTTGCCCCCCCCTGGGCCATCGGCTGGCGACGCCCTTGTACCGAGACACCACCGTGTTTCGGAAATGGTCTCACCAAGTGGTATCGTGTTACCTATTAAAGAGGTTGTGCCGATTAGATGAGGAGTCGGTCAAAGTAAAATGCTGGTACCTACTCAGCTGCATCCTGTTAAACTGAAAACCGACTCCAACAAAGTTGGGAAATGGTTAGGCAGATGATGATTATGATATAGGCACCTGTTCAACTTTAATTGATAAAGTAATATGTATGTGTTGGCGTACCTACCTATTTTAAATAAATATCGTACTGAAATTTTCACACGTTCACCAGGTTTAACTACAGGAAAACCTCTCGCTGCAAAACCATCTAAAATAGTTGCAGGTCAAGAACCTGAAAAAACGAATGAATTACTCCAGTGTTTGGCTAAAGCACTGGATGAAAAGTTATCATCAGAAGAAGCTGTAAAAAAATTTAAAGAAAGTTCAAAGCCAGCTCAAGTACCTGAAGCTAAGAGCAAAGAGCTAATCAAATCGACAAAGAAACCAACTGACGTAAAAAAAATAACATCGCGAAGCAGCGAGAAGTTGAGTAGTCAAAGAAATGATGTCACACGATCTTCAAATAAGCAAGATAAAGAAAAGGCAAATGATGTTAAATCAAAAAGAAAAGAAAATGTATCGGTTAAACCAGAACCTCAGCTCCTCAAGAAAACGCAGCAATCGAAAGCAATCAACGCAAAAAATGGAAAGGACATTAAGGAAAAAAAAGGTTTACCTAAAGACGATAAAATTGAAATGATTAGTAAAAACATATCACCCAATTCTATAGAGAAAGAAAAAGGGCACAATAAATTAAACAAAGATCAAAGCCAAGAACCTTATAACAGCGATGACAAAGAAGATCAAGCAGGCCACACATTAAAAATTGACCAAGTTGTATCTCCTAGAATGGAACAGGATGCCGAAGGACAACTTAATAGCTCCTATACAATAGCCGAAAATGAGTTGAATTCAACGACATCTTCAAATGATTTAAATGAAATCACAAATAATGATAATCAAGATCAAATAAACTCGGCAGATATTAATAAATATAAGGTAACGGCATTGGTTGATGTTGAACACCAAAATCAAACAAATATTGAACTTAATGAAAATAATTTAAAAAGCTTGGATTTAGATGTAAATATTCAAGAAAAACAAAAAACCCTTGCACAAACTCATAACGAACCCGAAAATAAAATTACATATGCGGAAAAAGAACTTGTCACTTTAGTCAAAGCTCCAGTTGCCACAAATGATTCGAAAATTCTTCGACCACCAAGTGTAAGGCCTTCTTCTTCTAGACCAGGAGCTCCGCGAATGAGAGAAAAACTTGACAACGTTATAAAAGATTCAGATAATTTACTCTTAGGTAAAGTCAACATCATCGTAGAAAATACCCAAAATGAAGAGGTTTGTAGAAAATGTTTTCACATTACAATACTGCAAACGGTGGTTATAATTGAGTTTATGTAAATAGGTATATTTTAATTGCAGGAAGAAGAAACAAGTCTTTTAGTAATACCAGGAAGCTTAAACTCAGTTCCCGAAGACCAGCAAGAACTGCAACTATCATCAAACGGACATGGACATTTAGTTCAACAGATTTTGGACTCCCAGAAAGAGCTATCTCAAATAACAGGAAAAACAGAGATTGTGTGTAGCTATTCCTTCATTTATTTACGAAAAAACATACCTACTTACGTTCCCCAAAACATTTTATAAGATGAAGTAAGTAGTAGTAGGGTAAAAATAAGTAAGTATCCGCAGTTATCAGGAACAGGGCCCGAGCACCTACCTACTTAGTAAAGTTACGAATCTAGACACATGAGCCTTCTTACAACACAATGCGTAATGTTTTGTATTGCCTTCTGAATCAGGCCAAACGCCCATGAGCTTGATTTGCCTATAGATAACCTTCTTTCACAACAGGTAGGTAGGTGCCTACTACAACGACGGTACCTACGGCCGTTCCTGAAGAACGGCCGCGTATTACATACGCGGCGTAGTTAGTACGGTGAACCGCACGTCAGAGTCAATATGTTCCTTTGTAATAATACTGGAACTACAGAAACCCTTACTTCTCCATAAGGCCGGTAACAGTGCTCCACCGACCGTCGGTGCGTACATCAGTGGCGCTTGTCATTTAAATGAAAATTCATAAGGCCGGTTACAGTGCTCAACCGACGTCTGTGCGTCGGTCGGTGCGTACGTCAGTCGCGCTTGTCATTTAAATGAAAATTCGTATGGCCGGTTACAGTGCTCAACCGAGGTCTGTGCGTCGGTCGGTGCGTACGTCAGTCGCGCTAGTCATTTAAATGAAAATTCATAAGGCCGGTTACAGTGCTCAACCGACGTCTGTGCGTCGGTCGGTGCGTGCGTACGTCAGTCGCGCTTGTCATTTAAATGTTAATTCATAAGGCCGGTTACAGTGCTCAACCGACGTCTGTGCGTCGGTCGGTGCGTGCGTACGTCAGTCGCGCTTGTCATTTAAATGTTAATTCATAAGGCCGGTTACAGTGCTCAACCGACGTCTGTGCGTCGGTCGGTGCGTACGTCAGTCGCGTTGTCATTTGTATGAAAATTCATAAGACCGACCATACGCATGCGTATATTGCTACGCGCTGTGTAAGAGGACCGACGGACGAGCGCATGCGCATGCGGGCCGTCGCGATATGGAAACAAATAAATTAATGCGTTCAGTGCTGAACCGATCGGTGGACCGGTGGACCGTACAGATGTCTGAACATGAACAAATATACGAGTGTACGACTCCGACCAGTTTGTTGGTTAGGCGACCACTGAATGATACGGTGTCTGGCACGTAAATTGAACACGCGGTTAAAAAGCAACTTTGCACTCTTGTATAACAAATAACTATTGCCAACTTACGTGCCGGTAACTGTACAAAATTAACATCGTTAACGCGTATCGTCAGGACGGAACGTACGCACTGACGGTCGGTGAAGCACTGTAGTTAACCGGCCTAACCGTGGAGACAGGAGTTAATAATATTTTATTTAAATATTTGATTATTTATGTACAGGAATGGCAATTTGGAGCTCAGAAAGCCAGAGAGGCGATGAACCAAGAAATTGAGCAACTTCGGTTTAATATCCAAGCTTTGTCTCGGGTAGCAAATCCCTTGGGAAAATTATTAGATCACATACAAGAAGATGTAGAAGTAATGCGTCAGGAACTCCATCAATGGTCAAACATTTACGAAGAGGTTACCAAAGAAATGCTTAAACAACAGACGTTAGTGTTTTCACAGCCTTTACTTACGTCGAAGGATGCGCCAAAGGGCAGCCCGCGAAATTCAAATTGTCTTACATTGTTTGCAATTTGCAGCTCAGTATATCAGGTTGTATTGTAATAAAAAAATATTCGCGTTAGGTATGACGTTTAAGAGCTTTTTTTATTACAATACAATCTGATACTGAACTCTTCAAGTTAGAAAAGCTGGTAAATGACAATGCCAGATCCTGCCCCACCCATGTACAGAAAAGTAAATTAATGAAAATAATTGTAATGAATATAGAACCTTTCTATAGTAAATTGTTTTTCTTTAGAACTTGCGGATTACGAAATACCTACCCACAAAATACAAACTAATTTTATCTAAAATACAATTTAACCTATAATCAATGTCATTATTGTTTTTAGATTTAAACGGAAACCGCAAGTTCTACAGTCACTAAGACTAATGTTTAGTTATTAGCAATAAATAAACAGTAAGATGCTACATATTGCACATGACTTTTATTGAGTGGGGCAAAGTTCTATTGAGTTTCTGGCATTGTCCTTTACCTAGGTATGACGTTTAAGAGCTTTTTTTATTACAATACAATCTGATACTGAGCTGCAAATTACAAAAAACGTAAGAATATTTGAATTTCGCGGGCTACCTTTGCGCTTTCACCTTCAACTTTCCCATTAATTGTCCCGCGAAAACAATTAATTTATGATTCATGGAGATAATTTAGCTAGCTGTCTAATCTGCTTCGAGGAAAGTTACAATTGTAAAAAAATATCCTAAGTGTGTAAACACACTATGCCGAAGTTACGCGGCAGAAATTCAGTTCCGCTACTTTGTGTGTGTATTCAGTGTCTCGAGCACTGTCGTGGCGTCGTGTCGTGTTATCTACACAGTCGGACAGACAGACGCAAAACAAAGTGATCTTGTTATTAATGTGTGCTCACAGAATAAGTTGCCGCTGAAGCTACGCCCGACCGAAGTTAGGCTGTACGCTATGACGCGACGTAATTTCGGCATAGTGTGTCTTCAGTAATTCAAATAGCAATGCAAACATAATTGTGCTGAACTTCAGTCGCGTTACTTCGGCATAGTGTGTTTAGACACTTAGGCCATATTAACAAGAAGATAATAAATAGGTACCGAGTTTACGTTTAGGCATAGACTTTTTGTTGGAAACTTTATTTAAAATGTTCTGGAAATAAATTGACTACCTAAGTAAAAATATATCGAATTCTTGAAATACAGAATTCGTTTGCCTAGTTAGTACACACGGCTACACATCAAGCTATACATTTCCAGAATAAGCTGACTCATTGTATGGAAATTCTATACAATGCGCGATCAGGTTATACTAGCTAACTATGTTTAGTTCCAAATAGTGTGTAGGTATGTATAATGATATGAAACTTGTGCTGTACCACTATAATTTTATCTTTCAGCCTGAACGAAGATTCTCTAACGCCTTTTCATACTAAATTAAAACAAACTGAAAGAGACATTGAAGAGAAGCATGATAAAATAAATGATCTTAAGATATTGATACACAAAAATGCTTTTAGAATTGAAAAGTTGCTTACGGGTGGGAGTGTGCAATAATAATATTATATATTATGTAGATTTGATATTTACAATAAACTTAATCCAATTATTTTTTTAATTTATTTTATTAAACCGACTCCGTTCAAACATCTCAATAATTCCTCAGTTAACATAATATAAATTACATTCTAATGTAAAACAATAATGTCAAATTAGTAAAAAAAAGTAAAACAGTAATGTCAGTCAGCAACAGACGTCGTTGAACATAATTTGTTTCCAATATTTCCTAATCATTATTATTTAGCATAGATTATTGACTAAAGATATCATCTGTGACTAAAGTGAATTATAAAACAAACTTGTCATAATTGAACTACAAAAGTCGCTGAACTCAGTTAAACCATTAGATTAATGTACCGACAAAATTGTATGATCTGTAATAAATACAAATGTCGCTGAGCATAGCTAATTTCTTACATTCACTGTTCGTTAAACACGTTTGCTCCAAGGCACTATCTGGCGAAGCGCAGCGTATCGCATTTATCATAATCAAAACATTGCCAGAATATACCTAAAGTAAATATAATTTAAATAATATTAATATTAATTAAAATAATAATAAAAACTAAGACAATTTTTATTTATTTCTAGCATAAAACAAATATCATAGGTAGGCACTACATACATAATAAAATACAGAACATAAAAATATATTAGATAGTAATACTACAATATTTAAAAAACAATAACGAGTTTGCTATATGTTTACATGCAATCTTGTTTTAACCGTCTTCAAAAAGGAGGAGGCTCTCAATTAGATTGGTATTTTTTTTTTAAATGTACACGGATTACGCTGAGATTTATTATCCGATTTACGTGATTCTTCTTTAGTTTGATGCGGAATAGTTGCCATTTGGTTCCATAAAAATTTAACATAGTTTGGGTTTTTTTATTTTAAACCACGCATATTTTTTTGTGTTGTCCGATTTCGATGATTTTTTTTTTAATTGATAGTGTACACCTCAAATTTGATCCCATATAAATTTCAAGAAATATTCCACCCCTAAGGGTATAAAATTAAGGGATGACCGAATTGTTTTGGTGTTACCGTTTCGTAATTAATTTGTATGACAAGAAGTAGGGCACTACTAAAGCGAAAAAAAAAGTTTTTACCAAAAAAGACAACCACCTTCAAAAAAAAAAAATAACTTTCATTTCGCAAGTCTTTGGCAATACAAAACAACAAGCAAAACTTGCGAATTGAAAGTTATTTTTTACTTTTTGAATGCGGTTGTCGTTGTCTTTTTTGTTAAAAACTTTTTTTCAAAACAATAAATGAACCGGCGGCGTTGAAACTGAGTAACGAGAGATAGTCCGGCGCAAATTATTGAGATCCCTTTCCCGCCCATAAGCCCATATCTCAACCCCATAGAGAACCTGTGAGGTCTTATGGTGCTATCATGGGATACTGACACTCCCCAAACAACGGAAAATATAAAAAATCACGCATTAAGCATCTGGGAAGAGTTCAGGGGGCGAGATACACGCCACAATTTATGGCGAATTCAATGCGTGAACGTCTCCAACCGGTCACCGATGCTAATGGACGGCACACACGATTTTGATTAATGTTTTTACTGTTAATGATATTAACGAATTTTATTTTTTGCTTTGCCTAAAGCTTCTTCTAACCTGAAAACCGTCAGTAAGGCTCATCATTACAAATTTTGTGTGGGAGTAATATGAATTAAATCGCAAAAAAACCGCTTTTGATACATACAAAATTTTTGTCGAAATTTTTGTATGTAATTGCTGCCAAAATTTGTATGAAATGGCTGATATTTTTTCGCGATTTCCATGTTGCTTCCATAGAAAAACCTTTTTCAAAAAAAAAAAAAAAAACAATCGTCTTTAAAAACTAAAAAGTGATAAATAACTTCATACGTTTTAGTTTCTTCAATCATTGGAGGACTTACAATTTCTTCTAAGTGTGTCGCCGTTTCTTAATGGATTTGAATGTTAAGGCAATACTAAAAACCGAAAAATAAAGTTTTTCCAAAAAAAAAAGTAAACCGCCTTCAAAAACTAAAAAGTGACAAATAACTTTAGCACAGAACACACATATTTTGGCATATTGTTGATTTTTTCGAAAAGCGCTGAACCAATTTCGATGAAATTTATATGGGACCATTTCAGAATAAACCACTTTCGAATAAAAAAGAACTTTGCAAATCGGTCTATATTTGACAGAGTTATGCCCGAACATACATAACAAAAAAATACAAACATCCGAATTGATAACCACCTCCTTTTTGAAGTCGGTTCAAAAGCCGAACATACATAAAAAAAATACAAACATCCGAATTGATAACCTCCTCCTTTTTGAAGTCGGTTAAAACATCCTAAGTGATGATGAGCCATTCAGTGAAAAAAGAAAAATTTTGATTTGATGACTGTTTTATTAACATCAACTCAAACTAACATCACCAATATGTAGGCTTACTATTAAATAACAGCATAGTAACCTACCTTTATTTATTTAATCAAACAGTAAAATAAAATCAAAATTATTTACATAATTATTATTTATATGACTTAAAAATTACAATAAGAATTATATAAAATCCAAAATAAACTTAATGTTTTTACAACTTAGTCAAAAATCATAATCAACATACAAACACATTTCGTTCGCGCTACGTCACGCAAGCGGCACCCATGAGCGGGACGGCATCATCATGCGTCGCACTCATGCGCGCCGCTCGCGTGACGACCGGTTGTCGCGAGAACAATAGATGCGTCATAGATGCTCCAGTCAACTGATAAGCAATTAGGTACATAATAATAACAGAAATGTGTGTATATGTTGATTATGATTTTTGACTAGGTTGTAAATATTATTAAGTTGATTTTGGATTTTATATAATTCTAATTGTAGTTTTTAAGTTAAGTAAATAATTTTCATTTTTAATTTTACTGTTGAATTATTATAAACAAAGTAAAACATTAACAATAATAAAATAAATAAAGGTAGGTCAGTACAACAGCATATACCTAAAATAATAGTTTAAAATAACTAAAAACACGCTTTTTATAGAAAACCAAACTAAAAAATAGAAAATAAATTTTAATAAATTATTTTATTTAAAAAAAAGCGTGAGGTGCTTTTTAAGATATTATCAAAATGATAATCACTCTACTCATATCTGCCAATAAAATATTTATAACTATTGACACCATGCACCCCACGCTTTTTTTTAAATAAAATAATTTATTAAAATTTATTTTCTATTTTTAAGTTTGGTTTTCTATAGAAAGCGTGTTTTTAGTTTTTTTAAACTATTATTTATTTTTTACTTTTTAGTTTGGTTATTTCTATATCTATAAATATTATGTACATTTATTCTACCAGGGGCGTTTGTGCAGTACCTTCCTAGTATATAATAGCTGATTTTTCGGCAACTAATTTTGAACGACTTATGTTTTTTTTTTTTTTTTGTTTTTTTTTTAATAATTTTATCAAATTAGTGTATTGTCATCGGTCCTCGATAAATCTACAAAGTTTGAACGAAATCTGGCCGTTTAAAGTGGGTCAAAATCGCGCCCAAAGAAGTCGGTTACAAACAAACATACAGGTGAAGCTAATAAAAAGCTTTTAAAAAGCACATGATCACAATAAATCAGAACGATGTCAAAAAGGTAATGGTTTAAAAAAGGTTTTGTAGTATCATGTATTCATGTAAAAGATTCAACAACTCATGCGTTATCAAGTTAAAAAAAACTCGCGCAAAACATGTTTAGCGACTTACGACAAAATTATAGTTACCGACTTATGCTGTAATGATGTTTAAACGACTAATAACATATTAATGCTAAGCTATTTTTGTAACATTGAAATGATAACTTTATTTAGTACTCTATTCTGGTAAGTTATTTATGATTCGTTTTAGTGTTCAGGTGTTTTGTAAATTAGTATCTGTTCATTGACTTTCGTTGCTGACTGTACAACATAGATATCCGAGGTACCAAGGTACCTACACACACTACACAACGCAATTTAAAAAAAATAGTAAAAGGCAGGTAAGTTCAGATAAATCTTACTTGCTTGAAAAGATCTTCGTGAAGATATTGAAAATATTGTCATCGCTAGATTCTGATAATAGCATTTTTATCCGTTTTGATAATACAAAGGTACAAATCAGAGAATTTCTCAGAAAAAAATAGCTTTTGTAGGTATAATGGCAAAATTCATACTACTTATTAGATATAAAGAACCAAGCAATAAAAGGAGTTGGTAAACTTTTAAGTACCTATTTCATGTAGGTACCTAGCCAACACAATCCAGGAGGTTTTACACGAATTCATTCAGTCTTCCGTTTCCGAGGCCAATAGATCAAGAGACCTGGATTATAAAATGCTCGAGTACCTATGTTCTTTGCTGGTGTTATGAGTGATAATATTATGCGCTAGCATGCTCAAACATACGCTACAGAAAATACCTAATCTCTCGTACCTACACACGGCCTGGTAAACTACACATTCAAGCATTCAAGCCATTTCAAGCTTTACAATTCCAGTAGCTGACCTCTCATTGTATGGAAATTCTAGACATTGCAATTGTGAACTCTACTCAGCTGTGATTTACTTCAATACCTTCATGAAAAACTGCTCAAGCGTTTTCCTTCTGTTTGCGCCGGCCCGGAACATGGAAATGCTATACCTACCTACTCGACAATCATATCATAATAATAGGTACTTTCCCATACTTTCCTCAATAAGTCGATAATTTAGAGGAGTATTTATGCTCTAAGGTCGATAATGATCAAAAATAATAATTGTAATTACCTTATTTTAAAACTAATAATAATAATAATAATAAAGACTAAACCTACTGCCGCACTTACGAAATGTAGATACCGCTTGGGCCCGCACTTGGCCGCCACATTTTAGAAAATACGCGGACTTCATCACCAAGCGCGGTGGGCTGCACCCACATCACAAAAATGCAGCAGTCGTTCCTATCTCAGCAAACCGCCACATATAGCGCCGTTTGCATCCGCACTGCCCGTTGCCTACCTTCTCGCAGTCCCGCCGCCGCTAGTTCGAAAGGGGCTTATGGGCTCTTGCATTGTTATCAAAATGTTAACCCAAAAAGGCTGGCAGCATTACTGCTGATTCTGTATTCCTCATTAGGTGACACAATACACTTTGTAGGTAACAGGAGAGTGGATCATCATATTTCAGAATCAGATACAGGACAAAAGTTCTGGTACTGGTGCAATTTGATTACTTTTTGCATTCATTGTAATACTGATTCGGATTTGCAGGCAAAAAACACACAATAAAGCCAGCTTTGTCTTATTTTGTAGTCCTAGTTTTATGTTTTGAATTCACTTTGTAACTCTGTGTAGGTACTTTTAGTTAGAAAAAACAAATTGTAATTTTACAGTTTTTTTTTGAGAGTAGGTATACAAAAAGTTCTTTTTAAGGAATGTCTCCTTTCCTAATAAATTACATACAAATTTATTATTAACACAACATTATGGTGTTGGTGACGGTTCATTTTTATTATTGTTGTCACTATTTTCTTTGCCACGGTCTATTTCTTGATCACTTCTTGATCGTTTTAATATAACAGCAGCATGCTCCATCACCATGACTAGCCTATGTTGACTCTCCAATCGTTCTAAACAACTTTTGCATATTGTTTTCGGCAATGGATCTGACTTTGACACCTGTAATTTCCAATTTAATAAATAAACAAGCCCAAAATAGTAGGTAAATACTAAAAGTTTAAAAAGTTTTACATATTTCCTTGAATGTAGGTAAACACATTTTGTGAAGTTAGACTAGTTATAGTGTATATATTTAAAACAGTGAAACAACTCTAAAATTTTGTTTTTAAAGTTTCAAACTATTGAAACAAATTGTAGGGAGACCCAGGAATAATCATGTTAGCATTTTGTTAAAGGTAGGTTTTAAGAAAATCAAAAACATGTAATATGTATCTTACACTGACTTACTACCAATTTAACAAAGCCAAAACCAGTAGTGTAACAGATACTGTTGCTAGTCCCTAGTCTTATTTTTCAACAAATTGCTGAATAAAGGAATCCTCATAGAACTTTCATGAGTTTCAAGTATTATTAACGAATTTGAAACATTCAAGAAAGAAATGCATGGCAAAAGAGTAGTAATATCCATACATAAAATTAATGAAGCATCACACAGAATGATGAAGACTATGATACAAGATATAAAAACAAAGTTTTACCCAATCAACGTACATTTATTGAAAGATATCTGCTAATTTTCTCGGATACGCTTAAGCGTGTACCTTCGTCGCCATAGATATGAAGCACAACTCGATGCATTTCGGAACATAATCGACATATAAAGCCCGTCAAAACGGCTCTATCTAAACTTCCCATGATGATGGAGTAGAAGTCCCAGAGGGTTAAATACTTTAACCCAGGTAACAGATGGATTAAAGTACGTAGTTTTGGTAATTTTCAACTTCAGCTCAAGACCACTCCTGATGGCTTAGTAAAATAATATATTTATGAATTTACAATGTTATTATGTTAATCAATCACAGTTTCGTAAACACAACTATTTTTTATCATACCTATCAACTTTAATTCTATGTTAGTGGCTTTTGTAGAACAATAATACTACACAACACAATGAACGAAATACACTATGATGAACACGAAGTACGAACAGCCTTTAGAATGACAGTGACTGACCTGACACTGACAGGAGCAAAGGACTGTCTGTCTGTGGACCTGAGTCTGACTGTGCGACATTATGTTATATGACAAGAGAGAAATAGAGACTAACTCTCTATATTATTTTACTCTTTGGACTAACTTCTGATGACACAGCTCATGTGAAAGCTTTTGAGACTGAAACAAAAGTTGTAAGTCTTTATTACACTCTGTCCACTGGTTTAATCAAAAATTTTTTGACAGCTGCAACTAGTGAACAATATTTACGTTTTTTGTAAAAACTGATACGCATACCGGTATTATATTGTCTGTAAGAGGTCATAAAAAAGATAATCCAACAAGATTAGGCAGTTTATACATTTATTTTATAACACATTTTAAAGTTAACTTACGGTAATCAGGAATAATTACATTATAAGGCAGCTGTCAAAAAACCAATAACGCAATGGACAGGGTATAGGTATTTCCTTGTAGGAAAATGACACGACACAGAACAGAAAAATAATATTGTAAGAAAAGTTGTCCAAACTCATTGAACTAAGATTACTACGTGTCCACACTATTGACTCTTAGTCTTGATTCTTGTCATGTCTGAAGTAGAACTGTAAAAGGTATAAGTTTGACCAATACCGCTGTACCGCGCCATAAGAAGGCGCAGCGAGGTGGGGGGCGGGGAGGGAAACAGCATGAGTTCACATGAGATTGATATTGCTGGATACATCTTACGATATCAGTTTACAGTTCTAAGGCACGCCAGTCTTATGCCTCCTCTACACAATCGGCCATGATTGGCACTCATTGATCGTCTGTGATCGGCAACGTAATTGTCACGATCATCGTGCATGCATCCACACACACAATCGCCTGTGATCATTTATTGAGCAGCAAGCGTTCAAGATGGACGTGGAGGTTATAGCTGCAGCTACCATTAATTTGATTTCCGTATACAATCATTTTTATGAATGTAGTTGAAAGAAAAGTTGCGAAAGAAAAATGGAAGAAGAGAAGATGGTCGTGTTTGAGCATTCATCGTAATAGGGAATAATACCTAAGGTCAATGTGGGCAAATCCGTCTACGGGGCTATTCCATACACATGCGTTTACTATAATATATTCCAGAATAGTTACGCTATTACTGGTTCGGTCGATAAAACAGGATCAGTTTTTAGTTCGAACTATGATTCAAAGATGGAGCAAGGTTGTCTACAAGAGTCAAAAAATGCATTTGAAGTTTAGTTGTGCTAGGAACTCGAAACTCAAGTGTTGCGTGATTGCGTGCCGCCGTTTCTTCGGTAAATATTAAATTTTACAAGTTACGAGTTTCTGAGTATGCATACATGTAGGTTTTAACGGATTTTTCTATTTGATTTGAATAAAAACCAGTAGATACAGAAATAATTGTTATAAAAAATACGTAACCTCAAAATGGTCAAGTGGGAAAATCCGTCTAATTTCGAAGGGGCTAAATCGTCATATACCGGAATTACCCCATTGCAGATGTCGTCAACCTTTTTCATCCTTCCTATTTTTAGTTTTAGTGTTATACTTTGAAAGTTCACTGATAACTAACAATTGGGTCTTTGAATTATTATTTTATTTGTGTTTAATTGAAAGATTATTTATTTCATAACAAACTGTTCTTAGTTTTTTAATTAAGAATTTATGTTAAATTCAAAATCATTATTTGTACCCCGAACCGAAAACACGCCGACAGTTCCCGAACAAAATCCGATCGGGTGTGACGTCACTTTGGCAATGTTTACTCATCGAAAGAACCCTAACTTTGAGTATGCTTGGTTGAGTATGTTGCATTTTTAACACTCATAATAAGTCCTTTATAAAATATTATGTCATCATGAATAAAACCATTTATTTTGAAACTGATTTTTATTTAAGCACCGGCGGTTCGCGCCAAGACAGAGACTGCCGCTCATACAGTAACAGTCGCGATTTCCTGTCGCGGTCTCCGGTCGCGGTCTCCTGTCTCTGTCGCGGCGCGAACCGCCAACTTTAAGGTGCAATCACCTTAATTCAATTTTTAATACAACATGTGAAGTGCAGCATTGTTTAAAATTGTAATGCTCTTATACCTAACTGAATTCATTAAAATAACCCTGTTTATTTAAGTTAATACCATAAATAACATTGTCATAATAAGATAGGAATGTTTCAATGTACCTGAAAAATTAAATTGATAAGTAAAAATATTTAGTTTTCAAACTTTTTAGAAAGGTTTAAAGTCCCTGGTTATAAAAATAGGCCGGATTAGCCCCCAAAAAAGATTTTAGGGAGTAAAACGTAAATTAAACCTTATTTTTGTTGGTGTTACAAAACATTTTTGTTCATCATCTGCATTCACTTTTTTACAAATAGCAGACCTTGATGTAACGGCGTAACTCGAGTCAAATTTGCTACTAGACGAATTTGCCCCCAATCCTCGGGAAAATCCGTCTAACGACCGATTACGACATATGGAGGGCTGTTTTGTTGTTTAAAATGGATCAAGACAACAAAATTCTGTATCGCTTACAACCATCAAATTTATATTAAAGTAGTAAGTGTACCAGTTTTAGTTAACTAAATTTAACTTTCAAAAAAGTATGACGGATTTGCCCACATTGACCTTAATTATATATTAAAAATTATATTAAAAGGAAGCCGTCAGTCAGATTCTCCTTTTACTATATTATGGATTATGGGTTCGAAGCTTCGAAGAATGCCTGGAGAAAATAAATATTAGTTTTAAATCTGCCTAGTCATTTAGTACCTTGAAAATATTTTTTTCCCTTATGTAGAATATACATTCTAATAACATTATAATAAGTACATTCATAATTATAATAAATATACATTATAAAAAATTCAATGATAAAACGCGCGCGACGTCCGCACAGTTCGCTGTCCTCCGGTGAATGTCTATGATCGGCGGCGGCGATCGTGTGGGCACGCGCTCGCAACTACATGCGATTCCTTTTGATGTGTGTCCAAAAAACCGACAAGTCGCCGATCACCGCAATCACGACGACGATTACGGGCCATGATGGGCGAGTACAGGCGAGTACCCCGTTCACACGATCGTGCTCGCGTGTAATCGCCCATCATGGCCGATTGTGAAGAGGCGCCATTACGTTTTAACTTATTTAATTGAATAGGAAATTAATTAAATAA
Organism: Charanyca ferruginea; assembly: GCA_947361185.1. Taxonomy (NCBI): domain Eukaryota; kingdom Metazoa; phylum Arthropoda; class Insecta; order Lepidoptera; family Noctuidae; genus Charanyca; species Charanyca ferruginea. The sequence goes on from OX376076.1 coordinate 14,649,187, forward strand.
GAATACCTAAATATTTCATTTAATTTAACTATATATCTTATATTATACTTAGTTAATTAAATATAACCGAAATATAGTCATATTTTACCAAAAATAGGCAGGTGATGAATAAGAACTAAACTTATAATTCAAATCAGGACCTGTTTTATTGAAGATAGCGACCCGACCCGGCTTCGCATGGGCCTATAGCCTTCCTCGATAAATGGACTATCCAACACAAAAATATTTTTTTCAATTCGAACCAGTAGATCCTGAGATTAGCGTGTTCAACCAAACAAACAAACTCTTCAGCTTTATAATATTAGTATAGATTGTTTAAATTTACAAACAAATAATGTACCTAATATATATATATTAAATTAACGAAAGTTATTCTGACGTAGATTCTGCTTCAACTTCATCTTCCATTTCGCCATCAACTTCATCCTCCATTTCGCCATCGGAACTTAAATCAGAGTCTTGCAATTTTATTATAAACTAGCTTCTGCCCGCGACTTCGTACGCGGATCCTGTTGCTTATACCAGCGACAACGGGGTCGTCAAAATCGAAGATCTGAAACGTCTGATGTCGAATTCTAACTTTTGCTAAGACGTCATTCCTATGTATGTTATGGTGTAGCTGGGCTCTTGGAGTTCCACATCAGATGTTCCAGATCTTCAAATTTATTCTCTCAGCAGAAAATGCTCTTCACGTGGAATAATTTTTGCTATGGTACCATTTTTGTACCTCTTATAGTTTAAAAAAAAAAAAAAATATTTTGGAACAACAACATAAGACTAAGTTTAACTGGTCTGAAGAAGTAAGTTTAGCTGGTCTGTTGCGGTTCTGCATCAGGTGTTCAAGTTTCCAAGATAAATTATAGCCTATATGTTGCCCAGACTTAATACCAATACAACAAAAAATCATTCAAATCCGTTTAGTAGTTCCGAAGATTAGCGTGTACAAACAAACAGACAGTTTTTTTTTTGGATTCATGTTCTATTAGTGTTTCTAAACCCCCCCTCAATTATTTTTTTTTAAATATATTCAATGTACAGACACAGTTTTTTTAATGTTTTATTATATGTATAGATGGATCGATAATATTATCGAACCTACTATCGCGATCCCAGTAATTGTTTTCATTTTTCTGGACATGGTCATCACATCTCTGCCATTTTTCCGCAGTGAATTCCGAAAACAATTTATTCAATAAGTTTTTCTTTTCGTCTTTAAGAAGAATTAATAGAAAAAGATAGAGTTCCAGAGAGTGTCATGAAGTGACACTCGAAAAGATAAGTGAGGGAAAATAAGATTTAAGAAGCAAGAAGCAAAAGCTGAGAGAGTGACAAAGTTATAAAGAGTGAAAAAAACTCCGGGAGGGTCAGAGTGACTAGCCTCAAAAAGGTCAAAGGTGGCTAGCCTCAAAAAGGTCAAAGTGACTAGCCTCAGGAGGGTCTGAGTGACTAGCCTCAGAAGGGTCAGAGTGACTAGCCTTAAGAGGGTCAGAGTGACTAGCCTCAGAAGGGTCAAAGTGACTAGCCTTAAGAGGGTCAGAGTGACTAGCCTCCAGAGGGTCAGAGTGGCTAGCCTCCAGAGGGTCAGAGTGACTAGCCTCCAGAGGGTCAGAGTGACTAGCCTCCAGAGGGTCAGGTGAGAGTAAATAAGATTCAAGAGGGTGAGAGAGTGACAACGCTCTGGGAGGTAAATAAGATTCAAGAAGATGAGAGAGCGACAACCCTCTGGGAGGGTACATGAGTGACTAAGCCTCTTCAAGAGAGATCAAGCAAGTAATACACCTCACCGAGAGGTTCAAATAGTAATAACCTTTTATTACTCGTTTTACTCTTACGCGCAAGAGTAAAACGAGTAATAAATGGTGACCGAGCTCCGGGAGGATTAAACGTAATACGCCTCACCGAGAGGGTTTAAGCCGAGAGTGAAAAAAAAAATTTTAAAATCGAGCCCACGACATTGAGCCTATTCAATAAAAGAAAACATAAAGTACAGTAAAATGAAAGACAGTATTTCTTATTTTATTTATTGTTGTTAGACTCTGTTTAGTTTATATATATGAGTAGGTATGTTTAAACAACTACAGGATATTGTCCTGAGCTATCGTGAAGTGTCTCAGTCCCCAACTCAGTAGTGACCACTACGTGGTTTTAAAAACCCACCCAAGCGAAGACTGAGTGCGGTTACCATAGGGTAAACGCTGTGGTGTGCACGTGTGTGCGGTGCAGCGTAATGTGGTTAAGTTTAGAGTAAAAGTGTAGGTGAGAACGACTATAGGATATTGTCCTAATAGCACGTCGTACAGTAAACCAAACCCCAACTTGTAAGTAGCCAACGAGTGATTTAAAACTCACAAGCGAAGAATGGGTGCCAATTGCCAAAGGCAAGAGGATTGTGTGTGGGGATGTAGTGTAAGTTTTTGTAAAGTATGTAAGCATGTTTAGTACGACGAAGAGGGCTGTGGAGAAAATATTAGTATTTTACACACACACAAGAATCTAAGCCAAATTAAAATGTCGAAATAAAGAGTACTAATAAACTAGTAAGATTAGAATTTTGAAGAAGATGATAGAGCTAGCTTTGATTTCACGATTTGGCGCCAAATGTAGCAATTCTACTAATTTAAGAAATAAAAGGCTATGTAGAATTGTACGAATTGAATTTAATAGCTCTCACAGAAAGATTAAAATGTGATGAGTATCAAAAACAGCAGTAAGAGTAAAAATTTAGCACTGACCTAAGCGCACTACGTTCAGGCAGAGATTTCCAGGTTAAAGGGATCCACAGCCTGGCCGGCAAACGGGATCGGCCGAAGAGAAGACTGCCGCGATCGGCTCCTAGCTTTGCGGCGCGGATCTTATCAGCAAGACCCGCCCTGGGAGCAGCAGCACGCGACAGGACGACGGCACAACTCAGGACCGTTACCGACTTTCGATTGTGGACCGGTAGTCTTGCAGTTAGTAGACTGGTAGACTTCATTAAGTTAAGCGTACGAGTAATCAGCGTGTTACTCAAGCGACAGCGAGATCTAGACTCACCCATTTGACAGGTTTCTTTTCTGACTGCTCTTCCGAAATTCATAAAAATCCAAGTATGAATTCTATTTCTAGAACGCCCATATTGGTCTTCTAAAGCGGGGTATTATAGTACCGGCCAGACTCAATTATTGCAGACCGCCAGTTATTTTTATTTATTAGTGCGAATAGGATTTAAAAGAACACCCGATACATCAGCGGGTGTCCAGCCGTTTAGTATAAAATACAGCCATACACACTTACCTAAACATTAGTTTGGAGGTTTTACGTAAGTCATAAACTTATTAGAAGTAATATTGACGATCGTCAAGTTTGTCAACTGTCATTGACAAACATGTCAAAGAAAAACATTATTTATTTTCCAGATTTATAAAAAGTAATTTAAAATACAGGAATATAATGTAACGTAACACAGACAAGACCAGCATAAAGACTGTAATTACATATATTCCCATTTTGCATACTAAAAGATTCCAAGAATCTATAAAAACAAGTATAAAAAAATGTAAACATCAGTTGTGATAAATGATTTCATGTTAATAAAAAGTAAATATAGTATTGTGTTAAAGAGAATAATATATTATCCCCAACGACCCGAGAAAAATTTTTGGCCTTGAACAAAAATTTTGAGAAGGTTAGATATTTCAGCATTCAGAAACTTTCATACCTCAATCAAAGTATGAAAGTCACCGACATCTTACGAAATTAAGGTCAAATAGGCTAGCTTATAGTAGGAGCGTTTCTATTTTTTTTTGCCATATTTTTAAAAAGTGGCCAAAAATAAAAATATTAGTAAATCGCGTTTTTTTTCTTGTAATCAGATAATTTTAATTCATGAATATTTGGATTTTTTACATGGAATTCTATTTGATTTAGGATTTTTGTAAAAATAATATAAAAAACTAAATGAAGGTAGGCTAAACGTTACCATTTTGTTACTCCTTAATTGTTTAAAAAACACTTGAAAGTCGCAAATTCTGTGGCAAAAATTTTACGTTTCATAAACTTCATGATAAATTTAGTAAAATCATCGCAAGAAATACTATGAAAAGTGAAGAACTAATTCCAATTTAGGTACTTGGATATTTATTTTGTTACTTTTAACTTAAAGTCAATTTAAAGTTTTGATTATATGAAAAATAAACAGAATTGAAAGATTTTGCTTACTTCTCATAAAAATGTTGAGCGAAATTGATTTACATTACAAGTTATCTTGATTTATATTATATAAATAAATATGTTAAAGTGAGTTTAAAGACGGGAGATTTTTGGGACAGTAACAAAAAAGGAATAGAAAGGTAACAAAATAAAAACATAATGCTTGTTATCTTTACTTACATAAAACATATCCGGGTTTTGCTTTAATTTACCTCATCTTTTATGCCGGAGCTAGTGGCATTTTCTTGTGCTGTTGAATTGTAAACATAGCTTTATAATTCTGTTTTTGTTATTTGAATTTTCCGCTTATACGTTACTACCCCAAAGTAACAAAAAAAAAAGTAACAAAACAAGTGATCGATTTTTTCAAAATATTATTGTGGTAGTTAACTTTGCAGATATGTCTACTATTACACACTTAATTTGAATGTAAGTTAATAACTATTGTACTCTTGATAGAAAGAGTAGTAAATATTGTCAATTTACCTTTAAACAGCAATAACAAAAGCCGGAATGAGATTCACTCTAAAATAAGTATGTGCGCATACTGCATACTTCGGAACGGCAACTGACACAGTACATCAAGATAACAGCATTTATGGCATCTACGGTGATGCTAGTTTAAAAAAACAGCTAAATGGAAGTTTTTTTTAAATATTTCACATTAAAAATGGGTAACAAAAACTGAAATCCATTCTAGGAACTTTTTCTGGGACAAGTTTAAAATTCATTTATGACCGTAAAATTTTAACCAAATTACCAAAAAGGAAATACAACGTGAACCTTTTTACTATGTAATATGATTTAAAATCAAAATCTCAGTATAGTTTCTTTGAACTTTATCAAAATAATTGAGTTTGAAATTGCGAGTGGTAGACTGGGACATAAGAATTTTCATACATTGCAATTTTCGACAGCTTATATTTAGTTGATTTTTTATTTAAATACTATGTATTTATGACCTGGTATAATATTTTCTGTAAATTTTAATAACAATTATGCTCGTAAGCAAATTCGTATCAATAATTTGTAGATTTACACCATAGTTATTCATCTTCAAAATCATGGGACATTCCACAAATATGTAATGGCAAAAAAAAATAGAAACACTCAGCTAGACTAACCCGACACTAAACCGAAGACATCCCGGACGTCAGCCTGTACGAGATTAGAAAGGCTTTGTAACACCTTTGTAATAAGAGTAGAGTTATATTTTTGATTTTACTATTAATCTATTTGGCATTATAACCAGTCTCAATTTGCCATTAAAATTATGATTTCATTCATTGTATCAGCTTAGATTTGCATGTTTTGAATGTTTTTTTTTTATACCTTCTTTTTAAATATTATAATATATGAAATATATTTCTACACCAGCAATAGTAGTGTATGTGAAACCATATTTAATGTAAGATCTTAATGTACCATATACTGAGAAATAAATACGTTATTATTATTATCATCTTAAAAACAACGCACCGGGTGATTATGAAATTATTTTATGAATTGATTATCGTTATTGTTTTGTTTTTATTTATTTCGTGTACTAATTTAATGTGAATGTTCCTGTCCGACCACAGGGTCCACGATTGTGCCTAGCTCTAAGCGATAATGTAAACAACTCAAAACATTGTGGAATGCAATAAATAATATGAGTATGAGTATGAATTACGGCCGAACTCCTGAAGGCGGGTGGAAAACCGGTACTTAAGGCCCTTCAGAAGCTGTTTGATTCCGTCATACTCGAGGGAAAAACGCTACAGGCATGGTGCAGAGGTGTGACTCTTCTTCAAAAAGGGCGACAATGCCCGGCTGAAGAATATAGGCCCATCTCACCTCTGAGCCATGTCTACAAGTTGTTTTCAAGAATCGTCTCGCGTGCAGGTTTGACGACTTCCAGCCTCCCGAAGCCGGTTTCCGAAAAGGCTTTAGCACCGTAGACCACATACATACGCTGCGGCAGGTTATAACAGAAGACCGAAGAGTATAACCTGCCTCTCTGTTTAGCGTTTGTGAATTACGAGAAAGCATTCGATTCGATCGAGACTTGGGTTGTACCGCAGTCTCTCCCACGGTGCCAAATCGGCTATCGGTATAAAGAAAGAAAGAAAAAGTATTTATTCGGCCCCCAGGACAAAAACACACACAAAAATAACATTAAAAAAGAAAAAAAACAAGAAAACTAAAATTGGTCCTGTACGAGGCCAAAAGGCTCCTATTTATTATTAATATTGTGATAGGGCCCAAAGTGATGCCACGGTCAGATACGGATAGTAAAAAATAAAGTGTAAACGATAAAACAAATCTAAATATGTAAAGTATAATAAATTCGAAAAGAAAAATAAATAAATTAAGAATAACAATAAATTACATCTACACCCCACGTAGCCAAACTGTTCTTCAATCTGTGTCGACTTTCATTTTAATTTCAAGTGGCAACACAGGTCTGGGTCCGGGTATATCGAGGTGTTGAACTGTTACAAATACGCCACCATGTCAGTCCGACTTCAGGACCAGACTTTGGAACCTATCCTTCTGCAGCGAGGTGTGAGACAGGGAGACGTCATATCTCCAAAACTGTTCACCGCTGCATTAGAGGATGTCTTCAAGTTTCTGGACTGGAGAGGGCTAGGCATCAACGTCAATGGCGAGTACATCTCTCATCTTCGGCTTGCCGACGATATAGTGGTCATGGCTGAGACCATGGAGGACCTCAGTACAATGCTCGATGACTTCAGTAGAGCTTCCGAAAGAGTGGGTCTTAAAATAAACATGGACAAAACCAAGGTACTGAGTCGCCCTCGTCCGTGGGAGTACATCCTCACTCTGAATCCCCACACGTGGTCCCTGGGTGGTGCAAATTAGGCGACAACATACTGGTGGTAGGCTTCTGCCGTGGCAAGTGACAACCCACTGGACAAAGCCGCCCCGCCAAGCGGCCTAGCCGTGTTTCGGTGTGATGTCCAGTGACGCCGTCTGAGTGGGGTAAGTCAGAATAGTTGCTTCACTCGCTGTTGGACCGTATTTGACGCACATCTCTGTAGCTACTTCGGGTACCTAGTCGTGCAGGGTAGCGGGATCCGAGGCACGGTGTACCGCTGGCCGACCGCAGTTAGTAGGGGGCCCGATCGAGCTGGCCATTCTCGGGAGGCTGCCCCGCCAACTCGCGAAAAATCGCGAGTTGGCGGACGATAGGGCCTGTTGGACATCTTCGGGGGAGGCTCGGGCGTCCCCGCAGTCTCCAGACTAGTTACACACTGATGTCGTTGCGTTATGTGTGTCTGCTGGGCAGCAGCGAGAAGCGTCACTCTACTTCCACCTTTCTCACCGAAATTCAGTCCAAATTATGCCAAAGAGAAATAAGAGATATAAAATAGTACAGCGTCTGCACTCACTATTACTGAAAGTGCACCTCACCAATATTCGTGGTTTGCACTCAAATATCGTGCCGGTCCATTTTCATCTTGAGACCGAAAAGCCAGCACTCTTGTTTCTGACGGAGACGCAAATCAGATGTCCGTTAGATACGGCGGCGGCGGCGTACCTACCTACTCTCTGGAGCACAATTTTAAGGCCCGAGTCGGAGTATGCCTGTACGCCCGTGACGACATTTGTTATCGTCGCCTCCGTAACCTGGAAGATCGTAGGTTTTCTGTTCTTTGGGTTCTGGTGAACACTGGTATGGAGAAAATCTTTTATGCCTGTGTTTACCGTTCGCACAGCGGAGACCAAGATACAACCAGACTCACAGAATACCTCAGTGAGGCGGCTGATGCGGCTCAGCAGAAGTACCCTACTGCCCAATTAGTGTTACTGGGGGATATCAATGCCCACCACAAGGAGTGGTTATTCCCAAACCGGGACACTGACCATGCTGGGAGAGAGACGCGAAAGCTTGCTTTAGCGTTAAATCTCCCCAACTGGTCCAAGGGGCTTCTAGGGTTCCTGATGTTGAGTCGCACACAGCCTATTGCTTGGACCTTCTGCTCACTACTGATCCAGACATTCACTGTGTCGGTTTCTGCACCTCTGGGCAGCTCCTACCACTGTCTGGTGAAATCTGTATCCGTCTACTCTCCGTTCATTCCTAGCCCAAGTGACTACCGTCGGATGTGGCGGTACAAGTCAGCTGACTGGGATGAGATGCGCTGTTTTTTCGCGTCTTACCCTTGGCAGCCGGTCTGCTTTTATTCTGGTGATCCCTCTACCTGCGCGGATGCCGTGACGGAAGTGTTGCGTCAAGCTATGGAGTTTTTTTTATCCCATATAACGACGTACCTCTGTCCAGCAAAGCTCGCCCCTGGTTTAGTTCTCAATGCAGACGCGCAGAAGCGCAGCAGCATGAGGCTTACCTACCTAGCCTGGGTTGACGCTCGTCACCGTAAAGCAAGGGACTTACGCCAGAAGAAGACAGCCTTTAATAGAGCTGCCAAGTGCCCAAGTCCTGCAAGAAGGTTCTACAGAGGGCTCGTCATGACTCATTAGTCTAATATGAAACAAACTTCCCTCGTACCCTGCGGGTAGTAAAGCTTTTTGGTCCCTAGCTAAATCGGTCGAGTCAAACTTCTGACGCCCCTTACTGCCTCCACTGCTGAAACCTGATGGTTCTCTGGCTCACACTGACTAAGAGAAAGCAAACCTATTTGCCTTTCTATTTGCAGAATCTTCGCATCTTGATGCAGGATACGCGACTCCCCCGACTTTACCTGGCAACACGACTTCAATGTCTGATACTCGCATTCGCCAAAAGGAGGTTCGTCAAGCGTTATGCAATCTTCATGTGAACAAGGCCAATGGACCAGATGGTATTCCAGCTATAGTTCTGAGGACCTGTGCACCTGAATTGTCTCCTGTACTAACACGCCTTTTTTGTCTCTCTCTCGAGACTGGATTAGTGCCGAAGTCATGGAAGCCTGCCAACGTGCAACCCGTGCCCAAAAAAGGTAGTCATGCCGATCCTACCAACTACAGGCCTATCTCGGTCACGTCCATTATCTGCAAGACAATGGAACGTGTCCTCAATAACAGGCTCCTGGCGTACCTCGAAGCTAATGCCCTCCTCAGTGATCGTCAATATGGCTTTCGCCGAAATCGGTCCACTGGGGATCTTCTCGCGTACGCTTCTCACATCTGGAGTGAGGCCATTCAGAAATATGGGGAAGCACTTGCCGTCTCCCTGGACATCTCGAAGGCCTTTAATAGGGTATGGCATTATGGCCTTATTAGCAAGCTTCCAGCATATGGCTTGCCCGCTGGTTTCTGTGCATGGATATCGGATTTCCTGAATGTTCGGTCAATTCGAGTAGTCATCGATTGCTGCTCGTCAGATCAAATGGCAATAAATGCCGGGGTTCCTCAGGGCTCAGTACTCTCTGCAACCCTTTTTTGCTGCATATCAACGATCTGCTTAAACCCGGTACCTTTGGGTACGCAGATGACAGCACGGTTAAAGAAACGTGACACGGATCTAAAAATAAATCTTAATAAATCGGTATATATAAATTTCAATAAATGTAAAATAATCTTAAATATAGATAATATTAAACTAAACATAACAAAAATTACGGAAGTAGCACAAACAAAGTTTGTAGGCGTAATTATTGATGAGAACCTAAACTGGAAAGAGCATGTAGTGTAGATAACGTTTTGTACATAAATGCTCTTAAACAAATCAAAAATGTAACAAGCCTTAAAACAGCTATCATGACCTATCACGCGTATGTAGAATCCCTACTCCGCTACGGGCATATGGGGAAATAGCACAGATATAAACCGAGCATTTGTTGCGCAAAAAAAGTGTATTAGGGCAATGTACCTACGGAATGCATCCAGAGGAATCATGTCAACCGACATTTAAAAAACTAGGTCTACTACCGTTGCCTTCCCTTTATATTCATGAAATATGCATGTTCGTTAATAAATATAAGGCTCTGTTTAAATCAGCCAATGATGTTAATCCCCGGAGCCGGCGTGATCCACAGAGACTCATTCTGCATAATTTTCCCAAGCTTGCTAAATATAATAAAAGCTGCTTATAGAATTGTGTTCGTTTAAATAATAAGGTACCGAGCATAGATATCCGAGTACCGCGTAACATAAAAACTTAAACTCTAGATTATTTAAAATTCAATTGTTTGATTGGTTGACTACCTACTAATAATTTCTATAGTATAAAATAATTTCTGGAAAACAAAATTAGCATGTTAGTGTTAAGTGGAAGATTTGCATGGTAAGTACAATTCTGGCAAAACATGTAAGCACTTTATTATAAATATTGTAACACCAACACCATGTACCTATGGCTACCATGTTTTATGCAAATAAAGACATTATTTCTATTATTATTTTTTGTTGCGATTGCAGCGCAACACTCTATCTAGATATGCAAATAATCAAAGAAGCAACTCTAATAAAACGTCCGGCAGTTTTTCAAATCAATTCCTCCTATGATACACTTCATACATTATGCGCAATGACATCATTGCGATGCGCTTGAGATGTTTGAAGTTTATACGTCTCAAGCGCAATGGTTTTATAACTCCAAATGCTCCAATGTGTGTTCAGTTAGGTAGACTACCAACCAGTCAACCATTAGTAAGTAAAACATACTAAAATAAAAATAACCATTCACTTTAGGTAACTGCCTCGTTGGTTCAGCTAGTGGTTGCTGAGCATGAGGCACAAGATTCGATTTCCAGAACAGGTAAGTGTTATTAGGTTTCTACAACAAATTTTTCAGTAGCAGCCTCAAATCCAGATTTTTGCCTGGTTAATGATCATAGCTAAAGGCTTATTTACTGACTGCGACCAATTATAATGATCAAACATGTATCTATCGTAGCTGATTTAACACTAGAGTACACGCGCCTCTTTTTTTACAGCAATAGGTACACGCATGACCTACTATAATAGGCCATTTTGAAATGTCAGTAAATGTTATTTAGGTAATATTAAAATGAACCTAATAATAAAAGTAATATCCTCATTTATTATTTTTTTCAGTATAGACTATTTTTTTTAAATAACATGTAGGAACTTTGAATTACTAACAATTTACTTAGGTATCTAATAGAAAAATAACGAACATGACACTTCTGAGATATGTCTTACATTATTTTCTTAAACTGATGTTAATTTGAAAAGAAAACAGTTTTCGTAATATTCAATACACACCACAGCCTGGTGATCAGGGCAAATTCATTTGTTGCAAGTCTTGCACCACTTTTTACAATAGACGCATCGACCAACTTGGTGTCTCAACTTTGGTGTTGTACTTCAACATCGTGCTGTACTTCTTCAGATGTCACTAAGAGCATCTCTATACGAGAGCGGTAATTGCAACATGTTCATCAAATTGAGAAAAATTGTAAGTGGCCATTGGCGGCAGTTTCTTAGGACACTGTATTATTTACACATTTTATCGCTATCAATAGGTCACCACACTTAGTACGGTTGTAAAAAGTAATTATTTGCTTGACTTGCGTTCTTCATGTGTATAGGGCGGGATCAATGGTTGCATAGTTATGCAATGTAGACACTTGACTGTTTTTTTTTTGGAGTTAGGACTTAATAGTCGTTTCTTCTGAAAACTAAACTCTTGATTGCGAAGCCTCTAATCCAGTTTCGATTTCACTGGTTTCTGCCTCACACAGGGCTTGGAAATCCGGTGGTAGCTCTCGTCTTCACTCTCAATTGCATTATCATCGTCATCATAAGTCTCCATAAGCCACCTCTCCACTATGCAGTACCCATGATTACATAAGTAAATTACGAACTTGGAACAATACATTTTATATACACCTTATAAACTTGAAAAACAATAAAAATGGCTTACCTAAATTTGGTACACCAATACACACGCGGACTACTATGGTAGGCCCGCGGTTTTGGCATCAAATTACAGAAATATGAGTTCGCGCAAAGGTCACACGCAGAACTGACCTGTCGACAAATTTAATGGAGCAGGCTTACCTGGAACCACACCGTTCTAACATACAAAACTTCTAAGTTATGAGCAAAAATGTTACCGTGGTCTACTATAGTAGGCCACGCGTGTACTCTAGTGTACGCGAGGAGAGCACTTAATAAATTAAGAAGAAAAGGAAGAAAAAAATGTCAGTGGTGGAAAAATACGAAAGTTAATTAAATTTATTCAATTCATCCAAAAAAGATTTACATTTGTCCCGTAATATTTTAACAGCTTCTACAAATATGATATTAGGCTGCATGGCTCCAACAGACTCCACATTAACTGAAAACAAAAAAAAAAAAAAAATTAAGTTCATGTCAAACGAAGTTTCTTACTATAAAATTGACTAAAATGATTGTTTTCACGAAAGGAGCTAGGGTGGGACAGGAGGACCGATCTAAATAGCGCTGGCGTCGGGAACAAGACTGTATTTAAATGAAGCTTAAAAGCTCATTATTTATTATCATGGAGTCAAAATATTTCCCCATACAGAAACAGATATGGATATCAATCAATATAAAACATAAGCTACTAACGATTGGTTAAATCATGTCAGTCAGATAATAAAAATAAGTCAGAGAATAATCAGTGAATAAAATAATAATATGGCGTCATTTAAAAGCTTCAAAGCTTGTAAGAGTATTATTACAAGTAATCAAGTAACCTGTGTAGTACAATTAACCTTTTCACCGCCACGGACTTCAATAGAAGTTCCGGATTTTCGTGCCACCAGCGCCACGACTTCATTAGAAGCTCTTCATTTTTTCAGTCTTAAAAAATCTATTTACTTTATTTAAAGACTTTGTTTTTTGTTATTATTTAATAAAGCACTGTCTAAAGCCCCGTTTTTGTATTTTTAAACACGAAAGAATCCCTGATTTGTCTTAAAATCAGCAAAAACAAAAACTCCAAAAATAAAGTATATGCCCTGCACGCCAAGGACTTCATATCAAGTCGGCCAGTGATGTAACTCCAAATTTATCACAGTTTCATTTCGCCTGTAGAAATTTTTATAAATACTAATATCGAAAACAATTTAAGGTCAGTAAAACATGGATTTAGTTAACGACTTTATAACATAAAGAAAATTGACCAATTTCGACCTTCAGATTGGTGCTGATCCGAAATTAAATAGTTGTTATTTTTGTTAACCAATCCTTGTCGATAATTATATTCCCATCTCTACAAATCAGTTAGTTGTCAGTGCCCCGAGCGCCACGAACTTCTATAGAAGTTGTCCTGTGTCGTCATATGCGTATGGGTGTCAAGGTCATTTAAATATAGTGCAGCACTAAACGAATGACGGCGCACGCATCTTTCTTTCCTCGTATTGCTTGTGACAACAATAATATTGACCAAATAAATAAACAAATGCAGAATGAATAAATAATTAGACTCTGATGAGCTTTTAAAAGTTTGCAAGGTATGGAATCTGATTCGGAATAATTAAAAATAAGGTCATTCTTTTTTGCGGGCATAGTTTTGCTGCGTTATATAAGTTATATATTAAAAACATCTTTCGTTTCGTTTACAAGTAAAATAACTAGGTACTGTATAAAACAACTCTTTTTGTTTATAAACAGCTGAGCTTTTAATGTTTAGCTTTTTTATGGATCACTGTTGGACAACTCACCACTGTTTTTAAAATAGTTAAATACCTACATAATTACCTACTTTCCATTTCCAGAAAACACGTAGAAAACACTAATACACAAAATTCCGTTTAGATACGGTAATAAACGTTGGCTGAAGTATTTAGGTAAAAAAAAACAAAAAAGATAGGTGAAAGAAATAAAGATCATAGGCGACATCCATAATCAGAATTGAATTTACCGTGCTCTGAGCGCCAAGAGCTTGATATGAAGTCAACGGATGACGCCATGAAACAAATAGAGATGTACCATATTTCTTATAGCTTTAATTGAATAACTAATTTATTTCTTTGATACTTACAATTTATACTGTTATTTTTTACTTACAATACTGTGAAATAATGCAAGTATAGAAATATTGAATCTGTTTTTATTTATATTCGTAAATTTATAAATAGAATTATACCTAACGCGTAAAAATTTAATTTATCGATAGGACGATACCCTCACCACTACTTTTTACTATATATTTCGTTATACATGTATAGCTTGGCGCTGGACGAGGCATCGCGTTTTGTGACCGTGGCGGTGAAAAGGTTAAGGTGTATTTTCATGTGACATCAAAAAAATAAATAGATAAAATACATACATATAAAATGGTCTCGGACTCTGCTCAATATAACGGCATCTTTTATTTCGTCGTATCTGTACACATTTCTGCTGCAAGTGTCATATCTGGCGTCTCGTACATAAGCCCGCCCCTCAGAGTCCAAGCTAATCACACCTGGCGCAAAGCAACTTTGTAGCAACGACGCCTCACTACCGCGCACTTCACGTTTAAGTGTCACTTCAGGTAATAGGCGGTAAGATGCGGTCGCTGAGAAAAGAACATAACAATAACTATGTAAAGAAGATAACTGTGATTTAAATAAATATCATCTACACATTCTACACAGTACTTACCACAGAACAGATAAAAGAGGTTAGAAAGGAAATAGTTACTGATTTGTATTAGAACGAGTGTCGCCGCTTGTCTCCCACTCTTTAACTCCACTACTAGCAAGAGACAAATACGTACGCGTATTACGCACACAAATAAATGCCACGCACTTAGATCGCGAGTTTGCTATTGGTTATCACACTAACGCAAACACTGTGCTTTACGTACTCTCACACAAGCGCAAAAGCTCATCTATGTTACGGCGCGGCGACCAAAAGGTCGATTATTTATTATATCGATAAGATTACTGTAATTTTGTTTTGCAATTTTAAGTTTTGCAACTTTTCGCTATAATTTCGGGAGGGCTGACGGAGTACGAATAGTAGGACTTCCTAAATACATCCAAATAATAATTTGTAGTGGGACTTCCGATATAGCCGCGAAATTAATTTTTTCTATTGTTTTTCTAAATGTTGTTTACGCACATGCGTATAATAAATATATTAACTAAAAATTATCAATAAAATCATGTGTATCATCAAACATCATAATAATGCTTTATAGCACTAACATGTTGTTTTCGGAAATAATCCTATTTTAGGGCATCGTTAACCTAGAAAAGTCTATTACGTGTTTGATAATAATTATTGAATAACCGTTACGAGCGCAAATCGCATCTTTGAATAACATACAACTAGTGGCGTGCGGTTCATACAGACACATAGACATTGCCTACCCTACCACTCAGATAAATATTTATTTTAATTTATTTTGATATTTATAATATTATATCCAAGAGTAATCACTATCAATAAATAAAAACATCTTAAATCAGCTCCATCTGTCGCGTAACGGTGGCAACACGAAGTCTCATCGATACGTTCGCGCCTTAGTTCGCGCATTTCGATCGCTTCGCGCTGCACTAGCGCCGCTAGGACCCTACGGGAAAGACACAAATATTTGTGCCTAGATTTTTATATTTGTTTGGATGTGTGCCTCGTGACAGGCTCGTGTACAGTGGTGTGCTTTTTCTATTCGTACATGACACACAATGTCACAAATCACGCACACAACGCAAACTGAAGACATTGCCTTTTTACATTTTAGATTTTACTACACGACGAAATACGCCAATTGTAGGGACAAAAATATACGTGAATTCTGAGTCGCTATTTTTTTTGTTTTGGTTTGTGTATAATGTTTTGTGATTGCATTTTTATATGATTTTAACGTTGTTACTAGTGTTTAAAATGGAATAACTTCACTGTGAAAGGTTGGTGGTGGTCGTGTACGTACAGACAATACTTAAAATATGATTCCTTTTCAAAACTTTCTTTCGGCTTCGGTGGAAAAAGACTGATCGAGGAAGGCCGCTAGATTTGCAATAAATACAAACTAACCATGCGATTATGTCGTAAGAGGTTGGTACAGTTTTGTTTTATGTTATCAAAATAAAGTAGAAGATTCGTTCTTTACGATGATTAAGATGTGACGAGATTTAGTTTTAGGACCGAACCCGAATAAAATGCCTACATTTTGTTTAGGTTTCAGTAGGTACTGAGTAAATGATAGATAATCATCTCATCAACACATGAAAGGGAAAAAGGTACTTGTAATAGGTACCTACTTAATTCTAGTAAGTTGTGAACTTGAAATTATTTTATTGGTAAAAAACACATAATTATTATTGTTCTTTGTTTAGTAGATTGCAAAACGTTTTTCTTCTACGAATATTATGTTTAACCCTGTTTTGAGTTCTTATCGTAAAATCGATAAAAAAAAATAGAAAACATCTGTTCGTATGATGGTTTGATTTATATTTTTCTGCTATTTTTTTCTTAGTTTTTTCTTTAAGTAAGTACGTACTCTTGCTAGGGGGCGGGAAACGCCGAAACGTTAGAGAGCTTATTATAATGTAGGTAGGTACAGTAAGTACCTACCTACTCTGTGACGCGAGCCTGACGCTTGAGTTTACAGTAATCGGTTGTTCTGTTTACCTTGCCTACTATTTTCAAACAATATAATCGCCTGAAACGAGGCATTACATCGATACAGACCTATTCATAATTTTCCTACAGCAGCAAAAAAACAAATTGATGTCTATAAATTCAGTCAATCTAGGTTTGGTCATTTGAGGTGGCAAATCTTCGACAAGACGATGAACTAAATCCAAATTGCAGTAGGTATTTTAGAAAGTTAAGCATTCAATTTTTTCTGCCTACCCTGCCTAAAAACTCTGTGAACGCCCCTGCATACAACGTAAAACAAAGCTACAATTTGCTATAAACTAAAGAAAATTTGAATTTTACAGCCCTAATAAATCTAATGTGAGTGAATTTAAATTGCAATGTTATTTTATAAATTGTAATAAAACTAAATTTTAGACGAAAAGCCTACTCAGAAACTAAACTAATCCCACAGTAATCAATAATTGGTGGTTATAAACAAAGTTATTTTACGACTTAATATCGACATTGCTTACATCTTGGTACAACTCTATAGATACTTATGGATTTCGCTGAATTCAAGGCTGACTCGGCGCATGTGACGCTCGCAGTGAACGCAATAGATTGCGCGATAGCTCACGTCGTACAAGACGGTATCCATGTATTGCAAGCAATGTATAATTTTAAATCTGTTGCGATTGTATCGTTTTTGTCTACAAACTACATAATACTATTGTAATAATTACAAATATCACTCGTATTTTAAAGTTTTTAGACTAACCAGTGAAAAGAAATCCCTTTTTGGACTACTCTACACACCTGGGTTTCATTTCCGAAACGTAATGATAGCGCAAGACAGCACAATTCATTTTTTTACGGAGCTTCGTACGCTGTCACAATAAGAGCGCGATTGTTGGACGCTGAAACGAATTTCGGTTGACATAAGAGCGTTTACTCACCAGTACGGCACGCCTGCCCCGCCCACAAGGCCCTTCTAACCTCTCTATCTGTTCTGTGCTTAGTAGTTAGTACTTTTTAAATTATTTAAAAAAAAATCTCGACTTGGTTGGCGCAGTGGCTGAGCGATTGACTGCTGCGCAACCTACTGCGGGTTCGAATCCCGCCCAGAGTAAATATGTGTGGTTAACAATTATACAGGGTAATTGAAAAAATACCCAAAACCTCTTAATCTGGACTTCGTATCATCACCCTGAATAATATTTGTTCTACGACTTTGACCTCAACTAAATAACGTAGCCAAAAACAATTTATTTGAAGTCTGTAAAATGTACGTATACTACGCGCGCGCGCACCCATATGATAGCGAATATGATGTAGATAGTAGGTAGGCTAATGTACAGGCACAGCTGATTGCAGGCCTTTCGTCGGCCGTGTCAGAAAAAAATATTATGCAAAATTTCAAGTGTGGTTATATTTTTTGGATGGAAAAAAAATGTTTCGAATTTTGAAAAGTCGTAGAACAAATGTTGTTCTGGGTGATGATACGAAGTCAGGATTAAGTGGTTTTGGGTATTTTTTCAATTACCCTGTATACATATCTATTTATGTATTTGTGTATGTATATAATCACCTGTCTGACACCCATAGTGCAGGGTCTGCCTAGTTTGGGGTCAGATGGCAGAGTGTAAACTGTCCCCCCACATATTATTATTATTTTAATTTTGTAGCTTTTTACAGTAGGTTTAACATATACATTTTTTTAATAACTTTAGGGTCTTGAATTACTTACCAACAGGGGAAAATTTTGCATGGTCTCTGCCAATACCTTTGACAGCAATGAGGCTTAGATCCAGCTCATGTCCTGGTCTCATCTTTGACACAAGTATGTCCCCATGCACAGGGCCAATGTCTGCTTCTTTATGGACTGAAACTTGATTTCCAATAGGTTGCCATTTGATTTGCGATGAATACACTGAAAAATAAATAAATATTATTTAGCCTTTCCCTTTCCTAAAAAATATCTTTTTAACCGACTTCAAAAAGGAGGAGGTTATCAATTCGAATGTTTGTATTTCTTTTTTTTTATGTATGTTCGGGCATAACTCTGTCATATATAGACGGATTTGCAAAATTCTTTTTTTGTTCGAAAGGGGTTTATTCTGAAATGGTCCCATATAAATTTTACTAAAATTGATCTAGCCCTTTTTGAGAAAATCAACAAATACCCAAAAAAAAATATACTTAGACGACGTTTTAGTTTCTTCAATCTTTGGAGGATTTACAATCTCTTTTAAGTGTTTCGCCGTTTCTTAATGGATTTGGATGTTAAGGCAACACTAAAAAGCGAAAAATAAAAAGTTCTTTCAAAAAAAAGAAAACTGCCTTCTAAAACTAGAAAGTGATAAATAACTTTAGCACAGAACACACATTACTTTACTTTCGGAAGTCGGTGGCAATACAAAACAACAAACTCAAAGCCACCGCCACCGACTTCCGAAAGTAAAGTAAGTAATGTGTGTTCTGTGCTAAAGTTATTTATCACTTTCTAGTTTTTGAAGGCGGTTTTCTTTTTTATGAAAAAACTTTTTGGGGGATGATGTTGCTCACGTCCGTAGGATTCACCACCTTCTCCTAGGAATCGCCCTACACGTGTCCCCTGGGTGGTGCTAATCGAGCAACAACGCCGAGCAACAGGCGGCGGTTAAATAACCTGATACGGCTACCACAAGCCCAGGGAAATTAAATCATCTCTAAAAAGTGTGGCCATTGTACCATGGGAAAGTGCAATGAGTACCTTCCCACCCCCCTTTTATGAAAATGGAAAATAATGATAATGCGATGTCTGGCGATCCGGCTAACACCCGGCGCTCACAGGTACCCGGGCCTGTGGGTGTGAAATCTGTTACCGAAGACTCCACAGGGGTAGGCGACCAGGCCCCTGTGATAGTAAATGCGTCTGGCAGCAACAAAAAATTTGTTCAGCAGGCTTTTCACCCAAGCCTGTTTATTTCGCGACCTAGGAGCTCCTCTCTGGGAAACATTCACCAAAGACCCGAGCAGCATCCGGTCATCACTAACCAAGGCAAGGAAAGTTCAAGCCCGCCTGGATACCAAGAAGATCACAACACTTGTCCACCCAACTGGCAAAGAGTCCCGACTTCCAGGAGTACCAAAAAAAGGAAACTCAACAGTCCACCGTCACCAGAGGGCGTAGAAGTGTCTAACCGATTTTCCGAATTACCTGTCGAAAAAGGTCCCAATGAACGCACTCAGGAAAAAGAAAGGAAAATCAGCAAACCACCACCTATAATGCTCTATGGGGTCGATGACGTCAACAAACTCACTGAGCTTCTAGAAACAGTAGCTGAGAATACTAAGTTCACTTACAAAATAATGAACAAAAACCAGCTCCGAATTTCAAGCGAAGACATCGAAACCTATAAGCAATTAATGGGAGTGATCAGAAAACATAATATGATAGGACACACCTTTAACCGCAAAGATGGAAGAAACCTCAGACTAGTCATCAAAAACCTACACCACTCAACTCCACACCAAGCTATTAAGGAGGCATTCGAAAACACCGGGAACATAGTACTGGGCGAAATCATAAACTCCAGATATGGACCTGAGAAACTACCCACATCCACCTTCTTCATTAACCTGAAATCGGGACCAAACAACAAAGCAGCAAAACAGGTCAAAGCGATCTATCATCAGACAGTCGTTATAGAGGACCCCAAGAAAAGGACAGCTCCGGTTCAGTGTCAAAGGTGTCAGCAGTACGGTCACTCAAAAAACTACTGCATGAGACCATACCGCTGTCTAAAATGTGCAGAATCGCACAGCACTAAGGAATGCCGCAAGACTGATCGCACTTCCCCAGCCACTTGTGCCTTATGCCTAGGTCCACATCCCGCAAACTACAAAGGATGTGAGGTATTCAAAGAAATCCTAGCTAGAAAAACGCGAAAGCCTAACTACACAAAAACCACACAAAACACACAGATAACAAACAGAATTGAAGAGGAAACCCCAAAGGAAAAAAAGCAAGAAGGTACAAACAAACGTAAACAATACGCAGCAGTATTAAAGGCCAAGGAAAAAATCACAACCCAAACAACACATGAACAAACCACACAACACACCACCAGTAAACTGGAAGAGATGTTCTTAAAGCAAAGTGAAAAGATTGACATTATCCTACAACAGATGAGCACCCTTTTAGGACTCATAACTACGCTCGTCAATAAAATCGCAAAATGATAAATACCATCAAAATAGCCACCTGGAACATCAACGGACTATCTCCCAACAAAAGTGAAGTCGAGACTCTGATTAACCTCCATGGCCTCGATGTCCTACTTATATCGGAAACACACTTTACATCCACCAGTCAAATCATAATAAAAAACTGCAACATATACTCTACAAATCATCCTGATGGCACTGCGCACGGTGGAACAGCTATCATAATCAGAGATTCCATCAAACACCATGAACTGCCTCAATTCAGCACGGAGCATATACAGGCAACCTCAATAGCCATCCATGATAGGAACGGAGATATCGCGGTGTCTTCGGTGTATTGTCCTCCGAAACATAAGCTCAAAGAAGAACAAATAACTGTCTACTTGAAGAGTCTCGGGCCTCGCTTTGTATCAGGAGGAGACTGGAACTCAAAGCATATCCACTGGGGGTCGCGACTTAATACGACTAGAGGTAGAGAGCTCAAAAAGTGCATTGATGTGAATCACTTAACTACAATCGCCACATCCGAACCAACCCACTGGCCGACGGACCCCAACAAACTGCCTGATGTCCTAGATTTCTTCATTATGAAGGGACTCAACAGCCTCTTCTATAGGATAGAATCTTGCTTGGACGGCTCGTCAAATCACATTCCTGTCATTTTAACGATTGGCGCGACTGTTCTAAATCGCCAAAAAAATCCCAGGCTATACAACAGCAGAACCGACTGGTCCGAGTTCCGCAGTATCATTGAAAAGGCACTCCACCTCAAAATAGCCCTAAAAGATATTGAGGATATTGAAAATGCAGTGATAGACTTCACAAGAATGATTCAGGAGACATGTTGGAAGTGCACACACGAAAGCAATAAATATCCACCAAGACATAATACAGTGCCACTTGAAATTCGCCAAATGATTCTGGAAAAGCGAAGATTGCGTCGTGTATGGCACACTAGCCGCCATGCAGCTGATAAACGGGCCTTCAATAAGGCTATAGTGGATCTAAGGCAGACTATTAAAGATGCAGAGGATGCTACTGTTGAAGCTCACTTACAATCCCTGTCTGCAACCAGAGCGACTGATTATTCACTCTGGAAGGCATGCAAAAGTAAAAATCAGCCCAAAAACCCAAAACCACCGATTAGAGTAGAAGGAAGACGCTGGGCTAGAACAAATCAGGAGAAAGCAAATGCCTTCGCTGAACACCTTGCGAACGTTTTTGTCCCAAACGAACCGGAACCCGGCATAGATGATGGTGATGTAGACAATACTTTGAAGAATGACTTCCAACTGGATTTGCCAATAAAACCTATATCACCTCAAGAGACAAGGCGGGTAATCCGAGAGTTGGATGATAAAAAGGCCCCAGGGTTCGATCTCATTGACAAAAGGGTCCTTGTGGAACTACCCAATAAAGCGATCGTCTTCTTAACAACTATCTATAATAGCATGCTAAGGGTAGGTTATTTCCCATTGCTGTGGAAAGTATCACAAATTATAATGATCCACAAGCCAGGAAAACCGCCCCATGAAGTAACGTCTTACAGGCCCATTAGTTTGCTGCCAGTACTCTCCAAGCTGTTCGAGAAGATGTTGCTGCGCCGTCTCCTAAACTCAATGTCCATCATCCCAGATCATCAGTTTGGCTTTAGACCAGAACATGCCACTACAGAACAAATACACAGAGTGTGTCGCGTCATTAGAAATGCTCTGGAAACCAAGCAATACTGTTCTTCAGTCTTCCTTGACGTGCAACAGGCCTTCGACAGAGTGTGGCATAGGGGACTACTTAGCAAAATAAAATCACACCTGCCACACTCCTGCTATAACATCCTGGCATCCTATCTAACCGATAGAATCTTTCAGGTGAAGGAAGATGACATGACCTCTGGGCTCCATAACATACTTGCAGGAGTACCCCAGGGCTCCGTTCTTGGACCAGTGCTGTACACTATTTTCACGGCAGACCTACCGCAAACCCCTGAAGTGACAATTGCCACCTATGCAGATGACACCGCTGTCCTGGCATGTAGCGATTGTCCCAAAAAAGCGTCGCAAAGATTACAGGAAAGTCTTGATAAAATCCACCACTGGCTTGCCAAATGGAGGATTCGTGCCAACACCTCCAAATCAGTCCAGGTCGCCTTTACGCTTAGACGTCAGCAATGTCCACCTGTGAAACTTGGTCCCTGTCAACTCCCGCAAAGCAACTGCGTTAGGTACCTGGGTATGCACCTAGACCAGCGACTAACATGGAGAAAGCACATCGAAACTAAGCGAAAGGAGCTCGACCTTAGGTATAAAGGGATGTACTGGCTCCTGGGTAGAAACTCTAAACTGTCCGTGGACAATAAAGTGTTAATCTACAAGACCATATTGAAACCAATCTGGACTTACGGCATACAACTGTGACTCAAATATCAACATGATTCAGAGAACTCAAAATAACATATTGAAACAAATATCCAATGCTCCATGGTTCATTAAGAATGCTGAAGTGCATGAACACCTGAACATGAACACAGTCAGGGAAGAAATTAAGTTGTGTTCTCAAAAATACAAGTCCAGACTGGAGTGACACCCCAACCAACTGGCCGCTCAACTCACAATACCAGATTGTGTCAGCAGACTCAAAAGACGCAACATCCTACAGTTGGATAACTTGTAGAGAGTGTTGTCTTAATATTAAGAGAGTTGTTCCTGATGGGGAAAAGCTCATACCTGCCAAGTCCTCCTCCAACCCATCTGCTCATAGTTTTTAAAACTGATTGCAAGAGAAGCAAACAAACAAAAAAAAAAAAAAAAAAAAATGAAAAAACTTGTTTTAAATTCCGTTTTGATATGTACAGGTGAGCTACCTTTCTTGCCCATGTTTACTTCATACATTATTAATATAATTATGACACACATGGATCATGGACCACAAAAGATTGTTAACCACTCCAAGCCACAATTCATTCCAAATACCTACAATTAAAAATAGGGAAACAACTAATGGATATCATGTTTTTGTGCCGTTTCACAATATTTCATTAATGTAGTTTTAAATAATATTTTAATTTCTTTTTTTAAACCACACTAGGAATTTCTTCTGTGTTGAGGATGCATTTACAAATATTTAGACTCACATACACAAACTGCCAGACCCGGAACAACTATCTGTAGGCCAAACAAATAAATATTCCATGCGGGAATCGAAAAAATCAAATGTAATTAAGTACATTATATTTATTTGTATGTAAAAATGATCCATGTAACATTTTCTTGTCGGCTATAATCGACGGTGGCATGCATCAGTTATATCCGAATGTGGCACACAAAAGATTGAGACATAAATATGCATTCTTGCTTGTACATCTATCATACACATTCTTTCCATTTTATATGTTTCCATTTACTGTGAACAGTGATGTAGGTAAATCAAATACTTACCACTATGGTTTTCATATAAATCCTCAGCCCTATATGAATCCTTTGGTTGTGATTTATTTAGAGAACACTTTACTTTCATTGAAAACTCTAAAGTATTTAATTCAGTCCCATCTGTTGCATCTGTGAAAAAAAAAAATATTTAGTTTAAAGTTCTCAAAATTAGTTTGGTGCCCATATGCACTCCTTCCCTTACGATTGTCACACTCTCTAACATGGATTCACAGGAGACCAACTAAATAACATAATAGCAAATGGTTGCAGGCAAATGACCGCAGTAAAAAAAAATGCTATACCTAGAGTCTGCCCATGGCTGAGAATAAACAGAATAATGAAACAACAAATATAATTCAATTTTCAATTCAATTCAATTTTTTATAATTCAAAAATTCAAGAAAACCCACTACTGATTTAATACTGGTTGATTTAATCAGCCACCTGGAATACACAAATCTGCAAAACTTGCATGCATGAGGTTGCACTGAGGCCTGTACCCCAGCCAAAGGAACTATTAGTTAATCAGTGCCCCAGGGAAGGTTCTCTGCTTCTGGGTGGAGCTAGGCAATGTTAGCCAGAAGGACCCACCACACATAGTTAGTTAGTTGTTCAAATGGTTAAATGGATTTATACTTTGACTTTTAATTTTATTCAGTAACTCGACAGTTGGAGGGATACCAGAAATTGACAAAAAAAGGTGGTGTAAGAATGAATGAAATTAAATGAACTTAAATAATGTAACTTAAATATGCAAACATTTTATTTGAAATTTAATAACTTTTGTAAAAAACACAATATTAATAATAACAATAATAAAAATAATAATAATATTAATATTATTTTGTTTCTATTAGAAGAAAAAGAAAGGAAATTATTTTAATTAACAACTATTAATATTGTTCTTATATTCCACATCTTACATACAAACATTTAAAGTTTTGTTTAAATTAAACCAATTTTTATCATTTACACAAAATCTTTCACTATCCCAACATCATTATTATTCTTTGAACTGTCTAGTTACTGAATAGAATTAAAAGTCGAAGTATAGCTGAAATTTGGCACTAATGAAGATAGGCCTAGCCTAGCACTTAGGATCATTTTCATCCTGATTTTGTATACCTATTGTGGGATAATTTTGGACTTTATGCAAATAAAGTTGTGGGCAAAATAGTTCCTTGCACTTTATGCTTACATAAATTATTTTTAGCTTTGTGCATTGAATTTGACCAGAATAAAACAATTGCAGTGTAAAAAAATGTATTTACCTTCAGGGCGATATTCAAACAATCTTGGGTCTGCTTTGAGAGGAATCAATCCTAATCTGTGTGCCAACACTTCATCCTGAATAATTGAAGTATTGTTCCGTATCATTACTTTTTCAATAGCCATGCTTGGGACTTCACTTAACATTAACCTCCTAAATGCATTAGCAAATGCAGGCTGTATGCCAATTAAATCAAATTCCATTTCAGAACTGTCCATTCGCACAACAACTATTCGAAATTTCTTTGCGAATTTTTTGAAGTTCCACTTTTCGTCAGCCATACCGTAATCGTTAGGTGCATTCTGAAATAAAGTTACAAACAAACAACTACGATGAAACCGTTTTGGCGCGATTCTTGATAGGTAAAGGTGTCCGTGAATCATATAATCAAATGCTCAAGTCGCCATAACGATTGGGTCGCTACAGCAACTGGAAATTTGTTGGACATGTGCCTTTTGAATACATATGAGCATAACATTATATTATTTATTGCCGACGAACTACTTAGGTGTATAATTTGCTATTTACAGATCTAATCAAAACCTTATCACATTACGGTCACGTATTTGTAGCAATGTAATGTTTGAAATAATTTACCTTCACACGAGACTCTTCTAAAAGGACACGCGGTTTCTTATCCAATTGAGGCATCTTCCGATTTAATAATCTTTAATTTTCTATAAAATAACACGTGCTTGCATTTACTAAACCAAAACAAACTTCGTCGATTCAACTTTGACAATTAATTACAATGACAGAATCAGATAACATGACATTGACAGTCATTATTATTCAGTCCGAGAACGAGTTTCATAGACAATGACATTTGACGCGTTTCGGATTGGAGTTGTATTCAAAAAGTAAAGTAAGTAGTAATATTTGTTAAGTGGGAGTGGGAGAATATCAGGAAACTTGAAAACTCACAGTTCATAGATTTGAAAGATCATCAAAATTAACGAGTAAAGACGACCAACAAATTGGTGTATGTTTTTTTGTCGGAGATGATGAAACATGAATTCATATAACAATTTCCCAACCCAGATTTCTTACACCACACACAAAGAGCGAGAATGCTGTTTGAGTGTTTGTTTCTGGTGACAGCATTCCCTGGCGCGGAAGAAAGGCATTTATTGATTATAATACCTACTGCAGAGGGAAAAAACATGCTAAAAACCTACTCAATCGACTAATGCTTCGGCCGCATCTGCGTGTATCGTCACGAAGCTTCGCGCCATTACACGATGTGACCGGCCATTATCGCGAACATTCGGGCTGCGTGTGAGTTATCGCACGGGTGGCGGTTGGCAGTACATCAAAGAGTTTTAGCGCGCTGACATATCACGCTGCGTGGTCAGACTAACGTTGTTCATTTCGGCCGTTGTTTTCGATTAGTTCAGTCAGACGTGTTAATGTGTGTCAATTTTTGGAGGATTGGCGCAATTAGTGAAGGGCATGTAGGGTATGTATGGTAGGTAGGCTAGGTACAGTAGGTAGATAGGGACAGGACAACGTCTGTCGACGCTCGTAACTGATAATTATGCTGATAAGCTAAACCACAAATATTATATTTCATAATCCAAAATATAAAAAAATAGTTCACTTCACATTCTACAAAACGAAAAAACAAAAAATTGAGTTGTTGATGTATGTACAGACGCCAGCACATCAAGTTACCCCGATGTGTCAAATTTCTTTGATAGAATTTCAACTTTATCACAAGAAAATAAGGTTGATATTCAATTGGAAAAAAATGACAGTTTGGTATGACATAATGTGCTGGCGTCTTTACCTAATACAAGACGCCATTTTTACACAGCCACCCTGCTGTGTAAAAATGGAGTGGAGCAATGAAATAGTACTGGAATTTCTCCATAATTATGAAGCCGAGCCCATCATTTGGGATTCAAAAAATATGAATCACAAACAAAACATATTTGGTGGCCGATGCAAAGTCGACGTCCATAGTTAAACGTATGGAATTGATTTCGGCCGTCATCAAGATAAAAGCCATGGCAGTTTAACCTGACCAATCTCTACTGACAGTGACAGCACCCGTTCACGGACATGACGCGTGGATCAAAACCATTCAGCTCAACAATTTTGAAGGGTTCCGAATGATCCAACGCACGCGCCACCATCAGCGAAATATTTGAGTGAGCATGAGCAAATGCTCTCAACCGCCATGTTATTTTATAATAACATATAATTTACTTAATGGCTCCATGGTATTCACATTCGCAAAATTGAAACAATGCTGCAAAATTATACAATGACAGAAGTCAATCAAATCTACTTGACAGCCTCCTTCCTTGTCTTTAACACACATTAGCGGCTGCGCATTCGGTAATGTGTAGAATACCTAAGCAAAGTATAAAATAAATAATATTTCATACATTACCTAACCGTTTTAGGCATTCTATACATTGCCTAGGTATTGTATACAATACCGAATTATACACATTACTATCTATAAATACAGTAATAAATACTATTTAGCCGCTTAAACTTTATCTTATAAAGCTGAAGAGTTTGTTTGTTTGGTTGAACGCGCTAATCTCAGGATCGAATGGTATGGTATAGTTGAATTGAAAAAATATTTTTGTGTTGGATAGTCCATTTATCGAGGAAGGCTATAGGCCCATGTGAAGCCGGGCCGCGTCGCTAGTATAGACTAAAACAAGCAAATGAAACATAAGACAAATCAGAATAAAGTGTAACAATCACTTACCTATTAGGCAAACTCCGTATGCACACAAAACGTTGTTGTAACTTACTTACTTAACGAGAAAAAACAGAAGAAAAGAAAAAACTGCACTAATTTCAATCATATTTCAAACAAACAACTATAAAATTAAAACAAAGCAAAACAAACTTGACTAAATAAAACTAATACAAAAGATTAATAAGTACTTAAAGTAAAGTGTAGCCAATATAACCCACCCAGTGAGAAGAAAGGGCTAAAAAACTAAATGTTCAGAGAGATACATAAAAAAACTGGACTTCAATTTGTCTAAGCTATCAAAATGGAGGTCGATCCGATCACTGCAAACGTTAACTACCTTGCAAATCCTCGCGAAAGGTGAATTAGCACCGAGAACAGTTCTTCTCTGCGGAGGGCAGAGTGGCCGGAGTGGCGTTATAGGATTGCAAGGAATTCTGGGGGGGGGGGGGGGGGGGCACGGAAGTTAATAGTAGATTATGCACCAAGGGGATAAAGTAGTGTCTTATGTCGCGGGCGCCGTATTGAATCCCGAGCAAAACGAAGGATTCTAACGTTAACTGCCAAGCGGAGCGAGGGAGTTTAGAGTTAACTCCTGAGCAAAAGCGAGGGAGGTAAGACAAACAAGAATCCTGAGTGCAGCGTGGGATTCAAGGTCGCCCAAGACGAAAGCACCTTTATTATTGTATTTATTGTGTGTATCAGAATGGCTGGTTGCCTGTGGCTTTGGTCTATGAGAGTTGATTAGAAAATTGCTACATAATTGCTTATATTTGCTACATTTAATAAATAATTGCTACATACTACATATATATATTTAGAAATAACATTTTTTTTTTTGTACAGCCATCCTGACGTTTGGTTGGCTGGTCGCCTCCTAGTTTAAAGCCAAGCATGCAGAGTTTCCCGAAATGTATTGCGTCAATAATTGCTACATATTTGCTTCATTTATCTAATTTAGTTGTATCTTCAAACATATGTTACATAAAGGATGTAGCAATTATTTTAATTATCCCAAGGAAAAGTGCCTGATAAAACAATAAAGGCAAATAGTTGCAGTGTGTCTTCAGTACTGTACTGTTTTATCAGGCACTTTCCTTGGGATAATTAAAATAATTGCTACATCCTTTATTTAACATATGTTTGAAGATACAACTAAATTAGATAAATGAAGCAAATATGTAGCAATTATTGACGCAATACATTTCGGGAAACTCTGCATGCTTGGCTTTAAACTAGGAGGCGACCAGCCAACCAAACGTCAGGATGGCTGTACAAAAAAAAAATGTTATTTCTAAATATATATAGTATGTAGCAATTATTTATAAAATGTAGCAAATATAAGCAATTATGTAGCAATTTTCTAATCAACTCTCATAGACCAAAGCCACAGGCAACCAGCCATTCTGATACACACTATTTATTTCCAAAAATCGGATAATAGAAATCCATAGTGTTAGTAACTTACCTTATATCTAGTGTTAGTACATAAAATTATAAACAACATTTTGAGTTTGAGGAGCATTTTGCACAGAAGATGATGAGTTTCTTACTTGATCATCCTCTCCACAAAATGCCTCAGAAAAAGGGAAAACACACTCTCGGCCAAGGGCGTCGCCAGGACTCGCCAGCTGATGGCCTAGGGGGGGGCAAGTTGATATATGGTGGATAGGAAAAGTATGAATTTTGAATACAATCAAAGGCACATGAACCTTTTGGAATCTCTAGAGGGGGGGCAGCTGCCCCTACCTACCCCCCCTTGGCGACGCCCTTGCTCTCGGCTACTGTTTTTAGAATGCTGTTGCTACTGGCCCGGGTTATAGCTGTCAGAGACGCCTGCGTATTCTCTTCTTACTTCCGCAGGATTGCGTGGAAGTCGTCCGTACGATTCTGTACAAACATCTCTGACGCACTACAGAACCGGGGCAGTCTCAAGAGCATTCTAAAAATATTGTTATTTGGACGCGCAGGACATCTAGCGATCTTCTGGTGTAGCTGATCCATAGACCCCCCATGTACAGACCCTGACAGTACCCCTTGAAAAGTGTTATTTTTACCTGGTCTGCACAGCGGGAGAATCTACGAGCCAACATATTACCGCGGACCGCCAATGCCCTGCGCTCCCTCTCAATGTCCTCATCATCTTTCAGGTCGTCGGCAAGTATATGTCGCAGATAATTATTTAAAAGTATTTACTCTTTTCATGCTCAAGCCATTTAGTGTAAGGTTCGGTGAATAATCTGTACATTTACCGGCGACCCTAAAGGTCATGAACTCACGTTATACACGAGCCCGTGTGCAGCCGCGTAGTTCTCGCAAACTTTCAACATTTCTTCAATAGATCCCGCAGTCGGGACCATCAACCATGTCGTCCGCGTAGCTGATGCTATTGATACTAACACCACCTACCCGACAGCCAACGCGCATGCTGCTGAGCTCGACCATGAGGTCATTCACGTATAGGTTGAAGAGCCTGGGAGACGTCAACTCTCCCTGTCTCACCCCGCACTCCAACCCATAAGCCCGCTTTAACTCCGAAGAGCATACCTACTCTACTTTTCACACCATCTACGAGACAATAAAATCAATAGTACCTACTAGAATTAAGAGTAAATTCTTGGTAATAATGCCAATGGCTTCGGATTTAATGTATTCCGGAGTCAAATCACTATCGTCACTCGACATTTTTGTGAGAATTTGCAGATATGTAATTTGTTGTAGAACAAAGCAAAGCAATTTTCAGTATTCACGCCTCTTTTTAATTTGTGTTCTATTTTACTTTTATTTATATCTAAGTTTATATTCTACTAGTGAAGGCCAGTTCGATTTCCGAACAATTAATTTTTCGTCCCTTTTATTCGAAAAGTGTCGTTTTGCTCTCTCTCTATAAGCGGGAGCAAAATAGCTCTTTTCTCCACTAGACTTTTTAGCGGGCAGTAATGAGATTTAAAGGAATATGAATCGTTCATTGAAATAGAACGCAAATGCGGTGCGGGGAGGCGCGGTAACCAAAAAAAAAACAATTTCTTTTTAATTAAACTTATTCATTAATTACTTAAAAGTGTCTCTTATTTATTTTCTCCTATATGGAGATGAAAAGTAGAGTATATGACTCGAGAGCAAAAATGTTTTTCCCTCAGGCGATTTACCTATTTCAAATCTCTCGCTACGCTCAGGATTCTATCACACACACATAACGTCACAAAAAAACATGTTTGTTTTGGGCTCGGGAGAAGCCTTTTGGGCTCTTATTGGGCTCTTAACATTAACATTAGCTACGCGGACGATATGGTGCTGCTGAGCCCGACGCGACGGTGAGATGTCTCGGAGAGTTGTTACGAGTATGTGAGGCCTATGCAGGGGCACATAGACTTAGACTGGTATACAATGTCCAAAAAACAGAATATAAAATTATCTTTAAGGCCGCCGGTGGATGCCCCGAATATTCACATAATATTAACCTAAATGGCTTGTTCATAAATCGTGTCACGAAATTTACGTGGGGCATTTAATTACCGTAGGTCTTGAAGACGACCTGGATATTGAGAGGGAGCGCAGGGCTCTAGCGGTCACAGGTAACATGGCCCGCAGTTTCTCCCGCTGCTCTGAACAAGTTAAAGTTACGTTGTTTATGGCGTATTGTCAAAGCTTTTATACGGGAAATCTGTGGGTCAGTCACAGCAAAAGATCGCTGGATGTCCTGCGCGTCCAGTATAACAACATCTTCAGGATGATGTTAGGGCTGCCTCGCTTATGTAGTGCATCGGGGATGTTTGCACTGTATCGCACTGATGGCTTTCATGCCGTTATCCGCAAGAAAACAGTATCCCTGATCGATCTCTTCTTCTGAGACTGTGCTGATAGGATCTCTTCTCCACTATGGAGATCCTTCATTAAACGAGTAATTCAGTGTTACGTATTTGTATTTTAATTTAAAAAAATTGCCTGTACGGATTTTATTATCTGAATAAAGAAATCGTCACCACTATGCTGTTGAAGTGCCTTATATGCTCTGAGATGTTTTAAATGTTAATGTTAGTGAATGGACAGTAAGTAGAAGGCTTAAAGAACGTGATTTAAAACCCTATACACCAGCAACCGGCCCTAAACTTACCGCAGCTCACAAAGCAGCAGGGTTACAATTTGCCCGTGAACACTGAGATTGGACATCAAATTGGAAGAATGGGGTCAGGTACTCTTTTCGGATGAGTCACGTATGTGTCTATATGGTCGTAAAAGAGTGTACCTCCGCAGTGGAGAACTGTACGCACAATGTGGGGTGTTGGTGGTTCGAAAGGGTGAGCTCTGGCGGTGGGTCAGTTTTGGAGAGGCATCAGTTTGGAAGGCCGTACCGAATATTTGCAGTAAGTTCTTGTCGTACAAATGCAGGCTTGCGAGCACCCCTTCGCCGCCTTACCAATCAATACAACAGGATCTTTGAAAGCATCGACTTCTTTGTCTCTGCTCAAAAATTTAAAAATCTCGTCTACAAACAAATATCGGATTAATTAATAAAGTGAGTTAATATTTACTCATTCTCTCTCCCTCTTTCTTTCTTTCTCTGTTGTTTGCATGCCTGTCTATGTTTATGTTTAAGTTTACTATTAACTACTTTCTCTGATATAACAGCTTAGAATAGCGCACTATTATGCTACCACTTCACATGGCGTATTTGTGCAAATATTCGCCTTATTTGGATAATACGAAATAGACTTTATGTCAATAATCATAGGGTACACTTTGTATTATCCAAGTAAGGCGAATATTTGTACAAATACGCCATGTGAAGTGTCAGCATTAGATATTACTTTTAATATGTTGTGGAAAATGTCGTAGGTTATACATTTATAACTAGTGTATATTTATACTTAGTATAAGATTTTAGTGTATAACTGTTTGTTTTCCCAAATAAAATAAAAAAAATCGTGTTGCTTTTCAATATTCTCCCACCGCGCATTTATATTTTTTTCACTATCATGACTTGAGTAAAGGTAACCTATGTCGTGACGTGTCAAAGAATTTTTAGTAGGATAGGTCTATTGAGTAGATCTTGATTCTTGGGAACGAAAGAAAGGGGGCCGCGCTGATGCGACTTCGCCCACGTCTTTATTAGTCCACGCTACGCCACTGGATATATTTATACTTATTTGAATTCGCGCGATAGCTTGGTCGCGTCGTCGTCGTCGTCGTCGTCGTCGTCGTCGTCGTCGTCGTCGTCGGGGAGAGGCCGGTCGTAATCGGGCTCTATTAGGACACCATGTCCTCGTAGTTCCTAAGAAGAAACACTGACCCCAGTTATCGCGTGACAACGCGATGATCGTATCGCTTACTCACGCGATGAAATGATCGCGTAGGTATGTAGTTGCTTTCTATTAGGGACAACGCGTTAGACCATCTATGCTAGGGCGGCCCCACGAGTCAGGTACTGATCTGATTCTCTAATTCAGAAACCCGATCTGATGAGTCCCCGATACGGACAGGTGATTGTATTCAGATTCTACGCTCGCCAGTCGAGTGCCAGAGCCTGTGGCGATTCCATCGACCGAGCGCTTAGGAAATATGTAACACGATGGTCGCGGCGGTGACCTGGATTCTATTTGGGTAGAATCGTGCGGCACACTGGTATTTTTTTGAACTGACGATGACGCCTTACGATGCCCTGATTCAATATCGGCACCGGGGAACGTGACAGGAAAACCTGACATGTGCGGCTGCCTTTAGCCATTTTAATTCTTTATCTACTACTGCTCGCAGATACATACCGATACACCGATACACCCATCATCATGTTTGTGATGTTTCGCAAATCCATACTAATATTATGAAAGCGAAAGTAAGTCTTCGTTTTTAAGGGTTCCGTACCTCAAAAGAAAAAAACGGAGCCCTTATAGGATCACTTTGTTGTCCGTCTGTCTGTCTGTCAAGACCCTTTGTCTCGGGAACGAGTGGTGGAGGTATCCAGTGAAATTAAAACCATATACTCAAGTCTATGGTCCCTTGATGCTGTAAAAAAATCAACCCTATATGTTAACGTGAAAAAAAGATACAGCCGTTTATATCGCAAAAAACGCATTTATAATATTAAGTAGATTAAAGTATGGATAGTAGGTATGGATATGTACCTACAAATATGTACGGAACCCTCGGTGGGCGAGTCCGACTCGCACTTGTCCAGTTTTTGTTTATTTGTTACGCATTCACGGCTAAGCCTATACTTGAACTCCATTAAAGGATTAAAACTAGGTTCCTACTTTTTATTCTTCCTCTATACTCACTTCACTCTCTTCACATAACCGACATTCACGCGGATAATTTCGCGGGCAAAAGTTAGTTAATCAATAAAGGCCCTAGAAAAGACATTGCCTTGTTTACTTTTTTGAACGATATAGGTACCAACCCTTTTTTTTTTTAACGTGGGGAAATCCGATACCTATTTATATTATTATTATTATTATATTTAGTCTGTACTGTCCCACTGCAGGGCAAAGGCTTCCCTCCATCCCTTCCATCGGTCTCGACTTTTAGCTATATCTTTCGTGGTCTACCGCGACCCCGTCTCGCCATTTCAGGGCTACAATTTTGAGAAAAAAATCCTGATATATATATGATTAAAAAAACCATGAGCGAAGCTGGGCAATGCCGTTAGTCTCATTATGATTTGCATACTTTTGTAACACGGATACTAGCGGGTTCGCTTGCAGGTAGGTATTGCAACAGCTGACACTTCTTCATATTCATATTAGATTGGTTCAGCTAGTTCTTCCAAAAATAACGAATTTACCTGTGTGTGTAACTTTAGTTATTACGTTATTTCATTTAAGGAAATTGAAACGGACATGAGCTGTCTCTGGCTCTACGTGAATACGTCACACGCGGACGCTATTGAAGGTGTTGAGTTGTTGACCTGGTTCTTAGTTAAATTAATTTGGCTTA
Organism: Charanyca ferruginea; assembly: GCA_947361185.1. Lineage (NCBI taxonomy): Eukaryota > Metazoa > Arthropoda > Insecta > Lepidoptera > Noctuidae > Charanyca > Charanyca ferruginea. Next base: position 14,684,381 of record OX376076.1, read on the forward strand.
CATCACTTCGATTATACCTTTTTGATGCTGCCGATACTGAAGTAAGAGCGCGAAATGGGGTTGTTAGACTTTAATATATAATTATGTTTAGTCCACTTTGGCTAATCTATGTCAATGATATATTGATCTATATCTAATCTATATACCTACATATATAAAAATGAATCCCTATTTCCCTTGGTTCCATCATGCGTGAACGTCTGGACCAATTTCGCTAATTCTTTTTTTGTTGTTTGTTATTGTAAGGAGAAGAAGAATATGAAAGAAAAAACTAAGAAAGTTGCGCTGAACATTATAAAAATCAACAAAAACCAAGTAAAAATACATAGATGACGAGATGACGTATTACTTTCTTCAATTTTTGGAGGATTGGCGCAATTAGTGTAGGTAGGGTATGTAGGGTAGGTAGGGTATGTAGGGTAGGTAGGGAATGAATGTAGTGTAGGTAGAGTAGGTAGGGTTTGTACGGTATGTAGGGTAGGTAGGGTATTTAGGGTAGGTAGGGTTGGTAGATAGACAGGTAAGTAGGTAGGTAAATAGGGACAGGATAACGTCTGTCGGTTCAGCTAGTATCTTCATAATTAGAGCTGGAGCTGCACATAGGTGCACATATGTATGCATATACAGGTACGCCATTTGCTGTTTGCATAAGGTGTATGTATGCCTGTATGTATCAGGGGAAAGTAGTAAATGGCCTTAAATGTTGTATTTTTCAAGAACACCGTATTACCTATCTAACATGTAAGTTTCCGAAACAAATTAAATGAAACATACAAATAATTTTCAGGATAAAGGTAATAAATAGGAACCTAACATGTTTTGGAATCACAGCAACTTGTCACACTACTCGTAATAATTACTTAGCTAGGTTCTGATAGGACTGGTTAAGCGTTGAAATTAACTTGTAAGTTGTGAGTGTCTGTTAGTTCTCGAACATGTTACACAACATAAATATATGTGGGTAGGTATGTAGCTAGTTATGAGCAAGCTTTAATATTTGAAAACTGAGTTTGACAAGGAGAACGACTCTTTAAAATCATGTCTACTGAAACAAAATAAATGTAGGTAAGTAGCGAAAGTAGGTACTGGTGTCCCCCAAATGATAATCTGTATCAACTGTGGCCGGTACTTATGCAACATGACGAGAGCTAAGCGCCGTTCGCCAGCATCAGTGGCCACCTTACCGCCAGCTGCGACGGGCAGTAACTTTACCTCTCTACAAACAAACACCCCGTTCACTACAGTGCCAATATAATATTAATAATTAATGTGATTATATGGATAATAATTACCTATTAAATTAATTTATATGTGCATCTAAATATTACCTAAATTGCATCAAAATGCACTCGTTTAATAATGGTTTGACGTTGTTGGCGGTGCTCACTATCGGATATATATATTCAGGTAAATTGTTTGACTCTTACTTTTATTATTTATCTATTACGTGCTTTATATAATTAGAATCGAAACGAACCAGCATGTACAGACCGTTTTGTACTATACTTATGTGTGGTGCAGCATATTATTCATAGGTCTTTGCGTGGTCGGAGCGCGAGGAGACCTATCAATAATCTAATAGGTACAGCTCACCAGGTACAGCTATTAAGTAGGTACTTACTTACCTATCTAATTTATGTCTACTAACAACTTCTTTTGATGTCTGGAAATTACTCGATTTACTTTCATCATTTATAATGTTGGTAGTAAGATACTTACTCATGTTATGAACTTTATAGACATCGTTACTGCTTTCGTTCGATTGCATTTCTGGCTGTTAGTAGTTACATCGACATCTTAGTAAGGAGAAAATGCTGAGTGATTGACTGACATTTATCAGCGCTATCGTGAAATTTTGCATATCACATCCTTTTCAAATGTAGGCGAACACTAATTACTTACGGGCTTTGGAAATCCAACCTTCAAGAGATTCCCTTAGGTTAAATTTGAAATTTGGCAAGAGCTATATTGTCGTAATTTTGTAGTTACACGAGTGTTTTAAATATTTTTTTTTTAAATTCTACTTTTATGTAGGTTGTATTGTAATCATACATATTCGAATTGTAATCATATAACTAAACTATGAACTTAAATTCTGTACAAATCTTCTCTCGGTGAATATGAAAGGCGAAGTAGGTACTTACCTATTAACCTACCATTGATTTGAGCTGTCATCCCACACTGAAGTTAGAGATTGATAAGCTCCTCAATATTGAGGAGCTTCAACTATGAACTTGACTTAGGTATCTACCTATAACCTATGGCTGTATTTTTTGCATAGATTCCGATAGCAATGTATTTTCTGCACAAGTAAGGGTCTTCTCCCACGTCAGACAATCGGTGACCGATGTTTTGTCGGAGAGAAATGGAACATTATGAACTCCAATATACCTACCAACGCAGATGTCCCACAAAAAGTCGGTCTCACGAAACTATGAAATAATCGACCGATCCGATAATCGGTCCTACAACAACCACCTACAACTCTATTTTTTTTTTACTAAGTAGGTACCTACTTCGTTGATAACGAACGAAACCTACTACGTACATAATGTACTTACAGTGGCGTACGCCACTGTAAGTACATTATGTATTATACCAGCTGTGCAATTCTGTTACTTACAATCTCCCTCGGTGAACACCTAGGTGAAGTGGGCTGTCATCTAATTTTAGTGCTTTGTAAATCCCTAGCGTTGGGTCAGATGACAGCTCACTTCACCTGTGTTCACAGAGGGAGATTGTAACAGAATAGACATATAACGTTTTGTTGTTATCCTCATTTGATTTGTATTTTATTGTGTTCTAATGTGCATTTTGTGTGCATGGAATAAATGTTTTATCTATCTATCTACATACAGATTCTGTAAATATTACTAAAGTATTACTTACACATCGACAAGACGATAATCTGTGTTTTCCAAAAATACTCACCAAAAACGCTCAACAAACAAACCTAGTGCCGGTCAAATGCTGTAACATTGCCTACATGCTCTACATTCTAAATAGTTACATTATTGCCACTGTGAAATGTTTTTGCTGTGTATGGTATTACTAAAAGCAAGTCGGCTATCTATATGGCAAAAAAACATTTCTCGGCGGCAATAATTTAACTTTTTAGAATGTAGGCAATGTTGAGCATGTAAGCGATGTTACAGCATTTGACGGTACCTACCTAACGGTCAAAACAATGAAAATTGACTTTCGAAAATTCATTTGAAAAGGGAAAATTTAAATGTTATTACTTCTAATGTCACAGACAGAACCATCGCCTCGGTGCACTAGTCTGACTCGCAAATTGCCAGTTTTTGGTAATCATAGAGTTGTCCGAGTCCACTTTTGGTAGAGTTGTAGAGGTAGGTGACGGAGAGTTGTTATCTGGGTCGAGTTATTCTGAGGTTGAATTGTCACGGGGTTGTGGTGTTCAGGTCGAGTTGTTCCGAGTTCAAGTTGTCGTGGAATCCTTCAATCAGTAGTCCAAATTCATTTTTTTCAGCCAAAATCAATACAATTGCAAATTACTGCTTCCATTTAGCTACTAAGTACAGTTCATATTTTTAACCGACTTAACAACAAAAAGGAGGTTATCAGTTCGACCCTTATGTTTGTATGTATGTATGTTTGTCCGCGATTCTCTCCCGTTTGGCTGAACCGATTTTGATACGGTTTTCCAAAAAGTGTTTGTTACATTCTGGAGAAGGTTTTAGTATACAACAAACAGAAATTTAATCAGTGCTTTTTGAAAAAATCAACAAAAACCGAGAAGACGTTTTCGTTTCTTCCATCTTTCCATCTTTAGAGGACTTTCAACTATTTTTTAGTTTTTTTTTGAAGGCGGTTCTCTTTTTTCAAAAAAGTTTTTATTTTCCACTTTTTAGTGCCTCCTTATCACCCAAATCCATTAAGGAACGGCCACATAGTTAAAACAGAGATTGTAAGTCCAAATCCTGTTGGATTTGGACCTTTATAAAATAGACAAAACTACCTTACCTTTTGATATACTTTTATGTTCTGGATTACAATAGAACGCAAAAAAAATTCGTTAAATTAGAATTATCATAATTATAATAGGTACCTAACTACACCTATTACAATAAAGAGCGAAGATAACAACTTGTGTAATAAATTAATTTAGCAAATCCTTGATCCTTTAGTAGTGGCAAGGCAAATAATATTAACTATTACTACGTTAAACTTCAAGGCTTCGATTTCTACACATCATTCTAATGTTGTTCAATTTTATTCGCTGTTGCCTATCATGGATGGTATCGAGATATTGCAGACATAGAGTTCATTATGGCCTTAGACGTACTTGGTTCTACTTATATTTATGTAAATTACACATTTTATTATCTTAAACGGCGAAAGTATGATAACCTTGCTTTGAAACTATATTTTCGAGCCATTTGGGGTGGAAATCCTCGGGTCGTGGTGTCCGAGTGCCCATGCCCCCATTTTTATTAATTGTCCAAAGTTTAGTTGACACTTTCCGTGACCCAAGGGCTGATTTCTTGCTTGCTTTGGCCTGAAGCTAAGCATTGCCATCCACCGGGGCAATGCCGCTAATCTCTTGGGCATAGGTAGTTGACAGTTTTATGGAGTACCTATTATTTTTATACCTCTGAGCTGGTTTAGTTTATGTAAGGTAATAGGATACCTACTTTTTTTGAAACAAGAAATATAATTATAGGTAATGTGTTTTGAAATTCAAATAAAACATCATCAGATATTTAGGCACTTATTAGGTAACCTTAGTTCATTAGCCTTATTTTTCACTACTTGCACGAAACTCACGAAGTGGGATAAAATAAAGGCAAATAGTTCTATTAATCCTGTCATTGGCACTCAGAAGAAGACTTATTTTATTCTAGGTAAAAAAATAAGAACTTATAATGAGTCTTCTTTGGCTGTAGAAACTGGCCACGGCAGCGAATCCAAGGTTATTTGAGCATTATTTAAATCATTAAAAATTCGTTTTAAAAAACTTTTACATAGTTGCCTATTTACGTAATTACTAAACTAGGTACTAAATAAAATTTGCAAGTGCCAAGTGCCAAGCTAGGTAGTAGTTCTCAACTAGCTACCAGTAAGCAGGTTAAGTATGCATACCTAATTATGATCGAAATGTAAACAAAATATATTATAAAGAAAGGTAAAATTGTTTGTTTGTAACATTTGATTTGATCCGATTACTATATAATTTCACTGATAGAAAGTGAATTTTACCCGCGAAAAAAAGAAACTGATAGAAAACGTTCTACAATTTACTTTATTGAGGGGTGCCAATTCTCAGGATAATGTTTTAGAGTAAAACAAAATTATTTTAAGCATAAAATCGCTAAGTGTGAAGTATGTATCTATGTATGTGTATTTGCAAAATCAAAAGTAGTCTTATTTTACGGAAATTTAAATTACCTACTGTAATTTAAAGACGAGACAAAAGAGAAAGAAATAAGAAGAAAATCCTTTTTTATTTTCAATGTAATAATAATATACGAGGACATTTCACACATGGCCATCCTACCCCAAAGGGTTGTTCCACTGCGCTCCAAATCCCATCGTTGTCATAATTGTGATGTCCATAATTGATTCCACTGCGCTGCAAGAATTACTGGAAAAAGAATATAGTTATATTCTGTTTCTAAAAAATCTTGTTAGTTGGGAAAATTGATTAAGTAAGTATATACAATTTACAATCTCGTGATTGTATTCGCTTTTGAATTTGTATTTGTATTATTATTTGTTTTTTTTAATGATGCGGCGTTTTGTGCTATACTGACTCGTGTCGGTACAGCACGAAGCGCGTTGTAGGTATTCGTTTTTGAATTTGTATTTGCTTTTTTGGCTTTACTCTCAGTGTTCCGCGCGGTTGTTGTTGTTGTTCCCTTTTGTTTCATAATCTGAGTCTAATCATTAAACTTGAAAATATTTTCACTTTGTGTTACTTCTGCCTGCTGCTGCTGCTGCTGCTGATGCTTCTTCTTCTTATAACATAAGTTCGAAAAAATTTAGACCGAATTTTATTTCACCTAAGTATATTTTTTCAACAAGTATCAATTCGATTTTTTTCGTTACTCACTAAATGTGGCACAACATATTGACTTTTATGACACTATTTTAATTTAATATTGAAAATTCTACCAAGTAAAATATTGTTTCGGTGTGGTGAAAATATGGCAAATAAATCATTTTGCAAATGGAAAATGTTTAAAAGAGGCTTCGGCCAATTTAGCACATGATACTTTGATGATCTAAAAATATGTCAAATAATGCATACTTATAGCAAAATAGACGTCATCGGTCATAAAAATATCGGAAAAGTGATCGGTTTCCTCTGCCATGATTATCAACCACGCAACATCAGCAGTTACATCATGAGTTCATGAGGCAAATGCGCCAAAGCTGCACATTTTGCAACAAACAACTTATGGGTTGCCTTTTATGCTGACTCTATAACTTATTTTATTTTGGAGCGTTGTGTAACCATTTTGGTACCTGTCTATATTTTTTATCAATAAAATAGGTAGGTAATAAAAACTTGGAGCGCAGTGGAATGAATTCCTGGAGCGCCGTGGAACAACCCCCCACCCCCCCCCCCCCCAAACTAGGTAAACGCCACGGAACAGATAAATAGAGTTTATCTGTTCTATGGTAAACCCTGTACTACTCTATTTATCTGTTCTGTGGTAAACCCTGTACTATGGATGTCAAACAGCTGATATATACAATAACTAGACCTAGACCCAAATTCAAGCTAACAGAACTGACGAGCAGCACCGTGTGTAATATTATACGAACCATTTGGAGTCACTTTTAACCCCCTCATAACTCAAAAACTATTTCAGATAAACATGTCTTTGGCTCATTATATTGAGACTAGCAAAATACAAATGTGCTTCAAATTTCATACACACACCTCAAATGGTTATTTAGATATTATCGTCCAAAAATTTACAATTTTATCACTGACTGACCTATAGATCAAAACCCAGTGTAACCCAGTTCCAGATGATCTAGAAAGTTCAAATTTGGCATCCTGATATTTAGATCTCACTTTTTTTGTCATTGAAGTCAACAACCAAGGCATATTTCATAATGTTGAACTTAGCTCTCATTACACATTTATGTTTTTGATGGGATACGTATATAGATAAACAACAACCAGACAAGGCAAAAGCCAGTGCTCATCACACAAAAATGTTTACCCTGGGCGGGATTCAAACCCGCAACACGCTGCGCAGCAGTCAAGCTCAGCCACTGCGCCAACCGTGTCGAAACAGTTAAATTCTTTACCTTTTAATTACGATTTAATAATAATCGTAATTTCGCGGAGCCTTCCTAATTTTTCCACGGAACCAGGGGGTTCTGCGGAACCCACTTTAGAAATCGCCGCTGTAGAACACCGAATGATATTTATCGTAAGATTTTCCAGTTAGATCTAAGATTTACCTACTCTTAATGGTAAAAGTCCGAATGTTCTGTGATCGTAATCCATTTCGAACTTTTATCATCATTCACTCGGTAAAGTTTTTCCACAGAGTCGCGAAAAGATTCTCATGGTTCCTCTTCGAAAGAACTGCAGACTAATTAGTCCAACAAGACGCGAGCTCGGAATCAGAGAAACTACAGTACCTACTTAATCTCAAGGCTCTTGAGTGAAAACTTCTTGTAGATATTTTTTCAAGAAGCTCGACTAATTTGTAGGTTAATACCTGCACACTATTTCGCAAATAAATAATTCAATGCTAAAATTTTAATAGAAACTAATTGCATAGTTTTATTGGCTCTAAGCACAGAGTCATACCTAATAAGTAATAGTTTGATAAGTGCCATCGCATGCCGTCTTTTGCGTGCCTAACTAAACGCAAATGCAATTGTATTACATTGCAATAATGGAGGGTAGAGGTAACGAGCATTTGATATGAACGTGTCCGTTAAAATGTGCCACTTAAAGGTACTACAATCGCGACCGGGTAAAAAAAATCTAACTCGGCATACTTCGTTATCCATCAGCAACTGCTACATTCACTGATCTATGGCTATATTTATATTGGTATGACCGGTATGATCTGGGATACCGTTTCACGATTTTTTAGGGTTCCGGACCTCATAAGGAAAAAACGGAACCCTTATAGGATCACTTTGTTGTCCGTCTGTCTGTCTGTCAAGACCTTTTATCTCGGGAACGCGTGGAGGTATCGAAGTGAAATTTGCTGTAAAAAAAATTAACCTTTTATATTAACGTGAAAAAAAGATACGGCCGTTTATGTCGCAAAAAGCGTATATTTCGAGACTCTCAAGTGAATCAAAATTTATAGGGTACTTCCCGTTGACCTAGAACTATGAAATTTGGCAAGTAATATCGTCTTATACTACAAGTACAGAGAAAAGTCTGAAAACTTTACATTTGTAATTAAATCATAAAAAAATATAGTCTTTATTTATAACTATATTTTTTTATGATTTAATATTATAGCTTTTGCCCGCGATAGCTTACGAGTGAAAGTCAGTTATTGCGGATGCAGACGAAATCGTGGGTTAAAAAGTAGCCTATGTCCTTCCCCAGGGTTTAAGCTATCTTCATATCAAATATCATCAAAATCGGTCCAGCCGTTTCATCGTGAAAGCGTAACAGACAGAGTTACTTTCACATTTATAATATTAAGTATGGCGGGATGACTTGGATATCTTCCTTAAGAATTGGCAAGAAATAGCTAAAAGTCGAGACCAATGGAAGGAATGGAGGGAGGCCTTTCAAAATCAAAATCAAAATCAAAATCATTTATTTGCTTAAAATGTGGTAGCTTTGCCCTGCAGTGGGACAGTACAGGCTAAATATAGGTAATAATAATATAATAATAAGTACATATATAATATAATATATTATATTAACCGGATGCAGCTGAATACCAGTGTTTTACATGGAGCGACTGCCGTTTTTTTTTTGGGCCATGCCCGCCTCAAGTATTCCTAAACCACTGCAACTCCTGAAATAATCGCCAGAATCAACAGTGGCGACCACTAGAAAAGCGTCGAAGCAATAAAGCTAGCTTTTTATTTATTTTAATAATCTGCAACAATATTAGATGGCATTATACCTGATATACCTAAGAAAAATATCCTAAAGTATCACGAAACCAGTTTGACGGATAATCCTGGTGCTCAAAAATGCTTGATCTGTAGAGTTGTATGCCCTGAAAGAGTTTTAATTTAAACTATGTATTTGCCAAAGGTGCTATATATATTTCCATTATGTTTGCAACATTACCTAACGTAATCCTACCTAAAAGCGCACTGTTGTATTTTCCGCACCGAGACACAGATTAACTAATAGTTCCTTTGGCCGAGACACAGATTAACTAATAGTACTAGAGCCGAAAAACAAACAGTGCAATGAAATTAGGCAAAGGTTCATTTAGGTGACACCACAAAGTACTTACCTAGAGTTAGTAATAATCTGTTTTACTAGCTGGAGGTAAGAAACTCCAAAATTCTAGGGTTTAAATTATTAATTTTAAAGTTGATCAATTGAGAGAGACTGACATAACCAGCACAGTCATAGGAGTGAAAGTATACTTAGTTATGTCTTTGGATACCTATGTCGCAAGGTTACGACGGTATCCGGACTGCATATTAGTAGATAGTAAAACCATAATGCAACGTGCTCTAAAATACTGCTGTCAAGTAACTGTCCTACTGGAGTTCACGAATTAGCCTAGCCTATTTTGTTATTCATAGACTTCGTATTATACGTACTTTGTATGATTACAATAATGTCATAACCTACCTACCTACTCTATCAACCTAACATTTCAATAATTCTTACCAAAATCACAGAATACTTGCCAAAATCCAGGCCTAACTACCTACCTTGTGTCCACTCGACACAGCAATTTGGCTCTTCGCGGTGGAGATACCAGGGTGACATAGATAAGTACTACTAAGTTATACGCTCCTAGTACCAAGATGACATACATCTAAGAAGAAATACCTATACCTAATTGATAAATTATTTCCGTCCATCCCATTAACAAAATGAGTGGGACGATCGGGAAAAGTATTTCGTGGGACCAATAGGACTAAAAAAATAACTACCTAACAAATCATTCCCGTTTGTCCCATCAACAAAATTAGTGGGACGATTGGGAAAAATAATAAGGAATTCCATATTAATATAATTCCATAAGAATTGAGTGTTTCTTATCGAACTCCTCCGAAACGGCTTGACTGATATTTATGAAATATTTTGAGTACATTTGGTAGGTCTGAGAATAGGTCGTAGGATATTTTGACAGACTGACAACAAAGTGATCCTATAAGGGTTCCGTTTTTTCCTTTTGAGGTGCGGAACCTTAAAAAAGAATATATTTTTAATGATTTAATTAGAAATGTATAGTTTTCAGACTTTTCCCTGTACGTTTATAGTATAAGACGATATTATTACTTGCCAATTTTCATAGTTCTAGGTCAACGGAAAATATCAATTTTGATTCCCTTGAGAGTGTCGAAATGTTTGTTTTTTTGCGACATAAACGGCTGTATCTTTTTTTCACGTTAACTTAGAAGATTGAATTTTTACAGCTTTAAGGGGCCGTCGACCTAAGTATATCATTTTAATTTCAACTCGATACCTCTACGCGTTCCCGAGATAAAGGGTCTTGACAGACAGACAGACAGACGGACAACAAAGTGATCCTATAAGGGTTCCGTTTTTTCCTTTTGAGGTACGGAATCCTAAAAAGCAAGAGTTTTGAGCGAACCATTACAGCAAGGACAGTAAATAAGAGTATTAAGGGCAGCAATCTTTTACAACATCCTCCCGATGACCGACATAGAGTCAACCTTTAAAACTTAAACTGCAGTATATCTGTCTAGCCCTCGCTGCAGTGTTCTGCACCTTTTTACACGACAGCAAAACCAGGGTTATATTTTTCTTTCACGCGTATCTATGTGTCTTTCTTTACTTTATTTCATTTTTTTTGGATAACAAACTTACACACACACACACTTACACTAGGAATTGGTCCTATAACGTGGGTGCGTTTACAAACGTATAACTAACATACACAAACAGCCAGCCCCGGAACAACTATCTATAGGACATACAAATATTTATCCGTGCGGGAATCGAACCCGCGACGCGCAGCGCAGTAGCCTATCGCTCAGCTACTGCGCCAACCGTGTCGTCTTTATCAAAAATAAAGTAAGTAGATCGCGCAATGGTTTCATTACCGCGATCGACTGCTGCGCAGCGTGTTGCGGGTTCGATTCCCGCCCAGGGTAAACATTTGTGTGATGAGCACTTGTGTTTGCCTTGTGTCTGGGTGTTGTTTATCTATATATGTATGTATTTACAAAAAAAAATGTATTTGTGTATGTATATCAGCTGTCTGACACCCATAGTACAGGGTCTCCCTAGTTTGGGGTCAGATGGCCGTGTGTGAAAATGTCCCCACATATTATTATTATTATTATATTTTATATACTTTATGTATCTCGGGACCCAGAGGTCCCGGGCCTTTGTAAGGCGTACGAGGAGCCGAAGCCAACTCGCAGAGGCCCCTTAGGTAGCTTTATATGAAATAAGACATCAACCGACGATTATCCCTGTATGCACTATGCAAGTGCACCCAAGGACAACCCCCGGTTGGTGCAGGACTATTACAGGATATGGAAACTAACAGTACTGGACTATGGGTATGGGTTGCTAAAGTGACTTGGTTACCTGGAACTATGAAGTGACTATGGCCCCTGCCGAATCAATGTTTGTATACATGGATAAAATAGCAGGGGGTGACTTGCACACTCACTAAATGGGCCCCCTGAAACAGTCGCTAGCACGAAGTGACGTAGCGACAAGGGGGCAACATATCTTGAGGTACTAGAGGAGTGGAGAGGTATTCCACGGCTATCAGGACAATCCCGGAAGTACGGTCAAGATCCCTACCAGCGTCTTACTGGAATACTTCATTACCCCGAGCACGAATGCTCTCGCGAGTTTCCACTCTAACCGGCCAATTAAGGCAAGATAGAGGTGGGAGCTCCGTTCCTCATCTCTGGCTTGCTCTTATTGAAAGGCAAGCCAGAGATGAGGAACAAGACTTCTCCCTGGAGATCAGGTCCGTGGGGACGCTACTGCCCAACAGCTCGCCACAAACTGCCCTGCGGGTTATTATTATTATTATTACCTAATTATTTTTTCAATAAGAAATAACAATTTTGAGAGAAGCACCACATAACTACGTTTCTCTAGCCGAGGGCTAATTAAAATAAAACTAAAATATTACAATAGTAAATGACCTGTATTTCTTTCATCAAGGGTTCCTACCTACTACTACAGTACTACTAGTCCCAAAACAATACAGCTTGTAGGCGAAACAGTCTCTCTAGAATACATTTTAACCAGAGAATAGATACAAATTATTCCTATCGCAACTGGATATTCGTATACAATTAGACGCTAGCATGTACCATTGATGATGAATTATAGACATGTAGACGTAGATATTACTTAACTGCCCAATTACGTGGAGGTGCTTGACCTACTTAGTGGTGCATTTTCGTTGACCTTCGCTTACTGCAGCTGCGCGGAGTGCCGTACCTTAGCAGCCGCTCTCCGACACGCTGGCTTACCACTGTTATTGTATAATTATTTAATTTTACTCAAGTACACTTTATCTGCGTAATTGCAATGAGTAGACCAAGAAACATTAAAATATAAGTTGTATGTCAGACATAAAAATCTCACTCAGCGAAATCCATAACTGCGAAAGTAAATCTGCCCGTGTGTTTGATTGTTACCTCGTCACTATATTCTTGTAGAGATAGAGGTAGTTGGGATAGACTACTTTTTAATACGAGACATCGTCTGCGTTCCCAATATAAAAAAAACTCAGGAAGATTCGCATTTACATTTTCTGAAATGAAATACAGTTGTTTCCGGATACTTAAATGAATCAATTTACTTAGGCCTATTTTGACCAGTCGTTAATTACCACGGAATAATAAAAACAAGTTGTTTTTATTATTCCGTGTTAATTACGATCTACGTCGTTGTTTTGTAGCGTTTCACATCTAAAATAACACCCTTGGTTTTGCAGCAAAGCGGCACCTAGTTCATCATCTTCCTGTCCTTGATCCATTTATTCAGATTTCAGGACGACACGGTTGGCGCAGTGGCTGAGCGATCGACTGCTGCGCAGAATGTTGCGGGTTCGATTCCCGCCCAGGGTAAACATTGGTGTGATGAGCACTTGTGTTTGCCTTGTGTCTGGGTGTTGTTTAATTATATATGTTTGTATTTACAAAAAAAAAATGTATTTGTGTATGTATATTAGCTGTCTGACACCCATAGTACAGGGTCTCCCTAGTTTGGGGTCAGATGGCTGTGTGTGAAAATGTCCCCACATATTATATTATCTCTAATATATAAAATTCTCGTGTCACAGTTTTCGTTCCCGTACTCCTCCGAAACGGCTTGACCGATTCTGATGAAATTTTGTGTACATATTGGGTAGGTCTGAGAATCGGCCAACATCTATTTTTCATCCCCCTTTTTCCCCCCCTTTTCATCCCCCATCCAAATGTTCGGTAGATCGGGACAGGACAACGTCTGTCGGGTCAGCTAGTATTATTATATAGTTTTCTTTAGCAAAAAATCTACATCTGATGCAGTCTTACAACTTCTGAATGAAATCGTTGATAAACTAAACCAACGCAAAAAATGCCTCACAAATGTTCATTGACCTCGCTAAGCATTTGATACTGTTCCTGTCTTTTATCTTAACCAGAAAGTCTGGCTATACGTGACATACAACTCCAGTTCTTTAAATCAGTAATTTCCGACCATAGTCGGTCGCTCTTAAAATGGCCCAACAGACAGCGCAGAGCGTTAAGAGGGCTTTGACGACCTTGTTTTCTCTTCTAGACAACCCCAGTTCCCCTTCTTATCTGACTTCTCACTTTCAATATTTATGCTCAGCGCACTGCAATCTTCGCTCATCCAATAATCGTCTTTACGATGTCCTTCTCACCCCTCTGGCTTTCTTAACCCATTAACCGCCACTGTACCTGATTGGGTAGGTACAGAAAAAACATGGAGGGTAGTTATAGAATTTAAAACGCGACATTTGTTTTGCCAATTTAATTTATTAGGAGACAGATAGTGCTTTAAAATAATATTAATTATGACGGGAAAATTCAATATACCTGTCACTGAGAAAATTCTAACTTAACAGATTAACAGGCGGTGCAGGTAAGAACATAACTATATTATTTTTCAGTGATTTCATAAGTCCAATTTTAGTTTTATGTGTGTATGTTTTTTTATTGGATAGGTTAAAAAAAAACTATACTATACTATACTATTTATCATTTAAAAAATAAATGATAAATATGTATTTTGCAAGTTATAATTATTTGCAACGAAATCGTGCTTGAAACACTGCTGTACTCAGTTGAGTACAGTAGCCGAATCTATATATCAATTGTTCTGTTTTTCAATTTTTTCTTCTAATGATTTCGAAATGTTTTATGATTTCTAACCATTACAAAAGCTTAGAGAAAGCAGTTGATGCCATTTTAGAGGAAAGTGATAGTGACGTCCACTACAACTTTGCGGTAATACCGCCTGAACCTAGCTTCGTAGCAGATGAGGAAGGTCGGCACCTTCGCCATGAATAGGGCAGATTATTGTTTTTTGCCGCATGATGGACTTGGTAATTATTGAGGTATTTAGGACACAAAACTTTTTTTTTCAGGTTTTTCATACTTTTGAGTTTGTGTTTAGTAAACAATAATAAAATACGATTTTATAAAAATATCTCTGCTGTTTCCATTTTGGCGGTTAATGGGTTAAATCTTATTTTCTTGTCCAGGCGGTTTTCCTTTGGAATGCGCTTCCTCATAATTTCAGGAAGGCCACCAGTCGGTTCACATTCAAAGTAAAAGTTCGCGAACACTATCATAAGAAGTTGGCAGACTCGTCTCACAATAGGGTATTACACTCATTTTTGAAAACTGTCTCAATTAAATTCTGTAGTGCTAATATGCCACTGTTGAGAGTCAGGGCAATTGAAACGACCAGTTCGGGATACTAAATAGTTCTAATTTATTTACAAAAGCTTGGTTCCTTATATACTACGTACACATAACAAAAATCAAAATTAGAGGGTGATTTAGAAAACAACCAATCACTGCACAACACGAATAAATCTGTAGTTTACAAAACTCACGACGGGGGCGCCACCATCGCGGTGGCGGGAGCGCAAAGTTAGGGCGCTCCGGTCGGTCACTCGGCAGGCGCGCGCGGCGCGCTGCGGCTTCTTCGGTTTGTATGACGATGCAGCTACACCACCAAAAAAAAAACACGAAATTTTTATTCAATCGATAAGTGCCATAAAAAGGCATCTAAATTTTACATTTTCAAATTGCGTCAAATCGCGTTTAGTTTGACGAAACCACCTTGTAGTGGACGCCATATTGCTCTGTGGAAATGACATCAGTTTGCTTTGTAGTTAAATTCGCTGATATTTTGTATGATAATTGCATATAATTTAAAAATAATTACAATCATATTTTGTAATAGGTGTAATAATTAAAACATTACGTTGGTTGCGAAAATAATAAAACGCTATTGTGCCGACTGTTGACAATTTTTTATTTACACAGCCGTACGACGTAATAATATGGCGGCTACAATTTCATGGTGTTATAACACAGATTAAAAAAACTGAAAAGTTTGAATTGAATTTTAAAATTTATTTTATTATTTTATGAACTAAAACTAACATTTTCCGACTGCTGTTTGCCTAAACTATCTCAATAATATATTTTTAGATGTTTTCTCATATTGAGTAAAATACCCTAAGGTAAACGCAGCTATTAACGACCCATCGAATATCCGCAGCAATTACCGATCCATTCCATTAATTTGGAATTTTTGCCCTACTGAAATAATGTATGCTAAAGACACTTGACGGAACACGCATGTTAGTTCATTGAACATCGAAAAAACGTATGTTAGTGCGCGTGGCATCCCGGGAAAGATGTAAAAATTCATTAGTTCCTGTGACGTCAGCGAGTTCGCAGGCCGTGTTATACTTACAGATAAGCACACCAAATTTTGTCTGGGTCAGGATGGCTGGACCAAGAGAGCTTTTGGAGGTTTGAGCAATACCAAGCTCTTATACCTACCTATTTTATACTATTTGGTAACAGACATCAAATTACTAGTATCTCGCTGAAGAGAGAAAACTATTAGGAGGAAAGTGGCCAGCCATTCTGACTTCAGAGTGGCTGGACCAATCCAGTTTCACCTAGTTGTAGGCGTTATAACTAGTTCATCTTTTCGTTAAAATATAGTACCTCAACATATATATTTTTCTTATATTTTTTCGATAAGCCATAAATAAGTTACACCTACAAGAAGAAGAATTCGCACTTGCCCGGTTTTTTAACCCGACTTATAGAAAAATTGCATGGAAGATCAAAATAGCAACTATTTATACTATAATATAATAAAACAAAAAACAAAAAATAGACTTGTTTAAAAAAAATATATATATTATACTACTCAAAACAAAATAAGGGCCACAAGGTATTTTGTCTGTACCATGAAAATAATAAAACCAATATATATTTTTTTGTCTCCATAACGAAAACTAATGTTGTTTTTACCATGTAGACCAATAAATTTATTCAAATAATAATGATTAAAAAGTTTATTTGCTTTTGAAAGAAAAAACACATTTTAGGTTAAAAATAAAAACAACGTAAAGTTACTGAAAACAAAAGAAAATACTCCATGCTCATCTTTTAGTAACGGGTATGCCCCCCTCGTTTAGCTACGCACTCCTGAAGCCTGGAGTGCATTCTCTCAATCAAATGCCTGACATTTTCCATTGGAATCTCTTCCCAAGTCCTTTTCACAGCGTTGATGAGTTGCTGTTAGTTGTGGATTTCCTGATCACCGTCTCTAACTCTTCGTTTCAACTGATCCCACATGTGCTCTATTGGATTTAAGTCCGGACTGTTCGACAGCCACGGCAAGACTTGAATTTGAGAGTCTTCCAGTACAAACCGAGTCGCTTAAGCCGTGTGTGCACGAGCATTGTCTTGCATCAAGATGAATCCAGGACCCGCTCGCTGTGCAAATGGGATCACATGTGGTCTGACAACTTCCTCAATATACCGCTGAGCAGTAACAGTACCCTCATTTAAAATAGCGAGCTCAGTTTTGCCGTGTAAGCTTATCCCGCCCCAAATCATTACATTTGGACCACCAAAACGATCGACTTCATGGATGCAGGCTTCTGAAAATCTCTCGCCGCGTCTTCTCCATACTCTAATACGCCGATCGTCGTTAAAAAATTTAACTTTGCATTCGTCTGTGAAGAGCACCATGCCCCATTGGTTTATGTCCCAGTACAAATGTTGATGGGAAAATCTTAAACGATTTGCACGATGATTTCTGGTTAATGGAATACGGACAACTCGCCTTCTTGATGCCTGCTGGTCTTCATGCAATCGATTACGAATAGTTTGGTCACTAACACGAGTACCCGTTGTCAGCCGTAAACGATTTTGCAGCTTGCGGGCCGTCGTTGTGCGATCTCGGCGCGCACTTAATCGAATGTAACGATCCTCTTGAGCTGTTGTAATGCGAACTCTGCCCGAACCAGGTCTTCTTCTAACACTGCCGGTCTCTTGGAAACGATTCCATAGATTTTGAATAGCTCTTCGAGAAAATCCCAATTGCAAACCCACAGATCGCTGCGAATGACCTTCAATCATCGTAACGGCTCTGGTTGCTGTCAGCGAGTCCATATGACGCCTGCGTGCTTGTGGCATATTGCAAAAGATGTTTCTGACTCGAGATATCAATGAACTCTGATAATTTCTAATAAACCAAGAAGCTAAGGAAAGCAAAACGTCAAAGAAAATGGAATCAAAATTTTCAGAAAGGATTTTAAATCAAATTTTATTTAAAATTGTTGCCAGCATTAGATGAATACTACAATATTAAAAAGTTTAGGTATCAAAGATTGCATGTGCTCAATATTTTACTACTTTCAATATGTAAATGTTTAATAAATTACACCAAAATGAAAAAATACCTCGTGGCCCTTATTTTGTTTTGAGTAGTATATATATATATATAGTTCGTCTTTTATTTTGTTTTATTATATTATAATATATATTGTTGCTATTTCGATCTCCCATGCAATTTTTCTATAATTTCTCAATACGTTTTCACTACTGGCATAAATAATACCTACTCCTTTTGAGCTTCGTCGCAGTCGGGTAAAAAAACCGGGCAAGTGCGAGTTCTTCTTTTTGTAGGTTTAACTTATTTATGGCTTATCGAAAAAATATATGAAAAACATATGTTGAGGTACACATGAGGTACTATATTTTAACGATACGATGAACTAGTTATAACATACATTTTTACATATATTTTTAGCTCTCTCTACTTTGTATATTTAGTATGAATGTAATATCAATAATAATAATAAAGTTTATTGATTCACTAAGACTACATACATGGCGAGGTAAACATCAAAGTCAAAGTCAAAGTCAAATCATTTATTTCAATTAGACCATTAAAAAGGCACTTTTGAACGTCATAATAAAAAAAATAAAGTTGATTCTAGTTGCCTATTCCAAAAGGTAGTTTCGTAGGGAAAAGAATGGGCAAGAAACCATACTTACTCTTTTAAAAATAAATGTGTACAATATTTTGCATTTACAGTTTACAGTTATATAACTATACCTACGTGAATACGATGGACCTTGCATAAAAACACTATATTGAAGTATGTACAAAGTATTACAAGATAAAGAATGAGTGTTCACATATTATTATTTACAATTATTGTAAAAGTAGACAACCCATTTCAACAAACTATGAACCTATGAACCAGTGTGTGAACCAAAGCAAGAATTAAATATAATGTATATACTAAGTATAAATTAAGTAGTTTTACACATACGATAATGATTGTCTTACATCTAGTTAGTGGAAGGATTACTGCTCTCCTAGATAGGCTACAGGGTAGCCTGTGTTTAGAAGAAACAGTTCCGAACCCCTTTCGTAGTGGGTAACTTACAAAAGCACATTATGTACATATTTTTAGTACAAACAATAAATAAAAACAAAGATCTAGGCGTGTACGAGTAAGTGTGTGTGGTGTGTGGTAGTGTTAGTATTTAGTGTGGTGTGTGTCTGTATTTCTGTGTGGTGTGTGATGTATGAATTTCTGTTGTGATCACTTCTTTAGGAATTCTTCAGTATCATCGTAGCTTAGAGTTTGAAGAAACGTATGAACAGTCTTTTTGCAAATGAGAAACGTTGAGGTAAAGATAGGAGTTTTCTTGTTAACTTTATTGTAAACTGAAGGGCCAAGGTAGATAGCGAATCTTTTTAAAAATGATGTGCGTGCAGGCGGAATAGTGCATACTATGTCCTTACGGCGTTTGGAAAGTTGACGGAAAGGTGTTCTTTGGTGATCTAATAGGACAATGTGTAAAATAAACTGCTGTCTTACAGTAAGGATTTTACATTCAAGATTTATAGAGCTCGGTAGTTGGGAAAAGTATATGTCTGAAAGTCGCCACTTTCTAAATGGCTCTATGTGCGGTCTCCAGAGGCTTAACAGTATGTTCTTTGCAACTCCACCCCAGCATGAGGTACAATAGATTAAGATTGATTGGCATAGCGCAAAGTATACATTTCGTAAGATTTAAGGTTCTTATCTGAAATGATTCCAAGGTGATCTACTGGGGAAAGAATAGGACATTGACAATCAGGTTGAGTTTCTGTGGGACAAGAGTCAGGTTTCAGGGTAATTACTGTTTTAGGTTGGGAAGCGTTGGAGATTGAGAATGTGATAAACTTAGTTTTATCAGCATTTATGGCTGTCCTCTCATACCATGGTATGAGAGGACAGCCATTTTAAGGCAGAGTGAAAGCCACCTTGTGCAACTGCTTGGAATTTCGACAATGAGTTAAAGGAAAGGGTAATGCCAGTATCATCTACAAAAGAAACTATCTTGGCATTTGGAATCTGGAGATAGCAAAGGTCGTTAATGAACACGAGAAACAATGTGGGTCCTAGAATGCTACCCTGAGGTACGCCATACCGATTGGGAAGTTCATCGCTGCTGTAGTTTTCTATAGTAACCGATTGTATGCGATTGAACGGAACAACATATTCTACTCGTGTCTGTGCTTCGTCGGCAGTGGCGAACTTGTGGCGGGTCTCCTGCTAGCTGTCAAGAGCCTTACCCCATTTGTTTGATATACGTATGATAATTTACTTCTACTATAATATAATCTATGTAGCCTTACAATATATCTGGACCTGTAGGTCAATTCTGTAAAATTCAAACAACAACTCTCATCTCACATCGCTATTCACTCTCACTTCGCATAAGGTTCAAAATTAACTTGATATATTTGACACTTTGAATCGGGTTCGAGTGCGAAGTGAGCGTCGAAGTGACGGGGAAATTACCTTACAGAATACCATTTCTTACTCATACTTTACTCATGACATTCTCATACTTTATCTGTCAAAATCTCCCTATCAATTTAGTTCAACTCGCTGACACGCTCGCAAGGGTGGGGCTAGTGTAAATTCGAATTATCAATCGAGTTTTTAGAATGCCAATTCGAAGTTTAGAATGAGGTCTTACAGAATCACACCTCTGTAGGTACTCTTTCAAAAGATAATACTGCTTAATTAGTATACGTAATCTAGATAATACAAACACTTTGATGATGTGTAGGTATATGCTTGGTGGTAATCTTTGCGCTCATTTTTTTTAGGGTTCCGTACCTCACTACACAGTTATAATAGGATCACTTTGTTGTCCGTCTGTCTGTCCGTCTGCTGTCTATCAAGACCCTTTATCTCGGGAACGCGTCGATGTATCAGACGAAGTCCCGGATTAATGGCTTGAATACCACGATTTATGCGCTCGGCAACCGGGCCGATTTACCAGAGATCTGTAGCCGCATAAAGAACCATTATATTTCTTGGAGCCGAAGCCGTTATAAAAACCTTATCCGGCTACTGTGCAGTTTGATATATCTCATCATTCTTATTGCAACAATGCATAATGGGATTTATTCCAATGACGTGCCTGGCAACGGCACGGCAAAGATTGCGGCAAGCAAGTGTTCCAATTTCAATTTGTTTAATCATCATCATCATTTCAGCCGAAAGACGTCCACTGCTGGACATAGGCCTCCCCCAAGTCGCGCCACATTGACCGGTCCCGTGCGGTTTGTTTGTTTGTTTAATCAGTAACGATTAATTGTTTGAATTTCTTAAATAATAAATAAAAGATACTTAGTGTAAAAAAAACCGGGCAAGTGCGAGTCGGACTCGCTCACCGAGGGTTCCGTACAAATTTGTAGGTACATATATCCATACTATACTAATATTATAAATGAGAAAGTAACTCTGTCTATTACGCTTCCACGATAAAACGGCTGAACCGATTTTGATGAAATTTAGTATGAAAATAGCTTGAACCTTGGGAAAGCACATAGTGTACTTTTCGAGCAAAATATTTTTAAACCTTCGACCTATTCTCAGAGCTACCAAATAAACACAAAAATCTCATACAAACCCAAGTCTGCCATTACTGTACGTCACTATAATGTTTTGTCAATTGACTACAATTTTCACGCTGAATAACTCACAACAATCAAATAAAATGCGAAAATGAACTAAAGATGTTGCTTCTCGAGTAACTTCTAAAATTTCATATAATTGACATTTAAGCAATTCTCCTTATTGGACCATTTTACGAATTTTCATCAAAATTGACAAATCTAATATGAAACGTATATAGATCGAGAAGTAAAGAAAGTCGTCGTCCATAAAATAATTTCGCCCATCTTGGATTATTGCACAGAAGCATAAATAATACTTATTGTTTGTTTGGTAACATGATTTTTTTAATAACCTATTTAGGTTTACTATGTAAATATATGCATTAAAAAAAACGATCACTTCACGACTTTTAGCAGAATCTGCTTATGTTCTGCTACGATCTGTCAAATGATTCATATTACAGATGTTTCACCCAAAGTGGCCTTTTTAGACCCCCAGGTCGCGGGCAACAGGCGGTGCAAGCGGCAGGTTGGCGCTCGTTGTGGCATTCTTTAGGGTAGGCCTTTGTTCAACAGTGGTCGTCTTCGGCTGCTGATGATGGTGGTATAAAAGACTCCATAA
The DNA here is from genome assembly GCA_947361185.1 of Charanyca ferruginea. Classification (NCBI taxonomy): domain Eukaryota; kingdom Metazoa; phylum Arthropoda; class Insecta; order Lepidoptera; family Noctuidae; genus Charanyca; species Charanyca ferruginea. The sequence continues at coordinate 14,706,628 of OX376076.1, forward strand.
ACTAAATGATACTTCTTATGGCTGTCTAGCGACGATATTAAATGCTCATAGATCAATAACTATAAGAAATTCTGTTACTACTAAATGGCTACTGTTGTACGGTCGTACAAGCCGGTCCTTCCCCGTAGTCAAACTATTTTGTCCAACTGATATTGACCACAAGGAAATTTGACCATGGGTGGTAGTAGTTTGACCACTCAACTGATCCTCCCAATATAGTTATAATATACCTAATAATAATAATTTATTTATTAAATATCGTTTACAAAAAAGTGTACCTACATTAGTATATAATAGAAATGTTTTTCCATACAAATATGTATATTGCTTAAAAATAAACTAAAGTATAATATTATAAAGTTAGACTACTATTATATACAGTTATGATTAAAATTAAAACCGTAATATAATTTGTTCGATTCTACATTCCTATTTGTTATACAGGTAACCTGTCGCAGGGCTAATGTTTAAGTACACATAAACTTATAACATATATAGGAGAACTAAAAACTCTAACTTTAAGTCATACACACTACACACCCTTACACTAGCACCACACACATATCCCATACATCTACACTACACATCACATATTCCATACATCTACACATCACACATAAACGTGCATATTCCACTTTTCTCTATTATTTTGCCTTTTTATAAAATGTGTAACTGTAAATGTGTAAATCCTACTTTATTGAATTGCAAACTAATGGTTAATGCTAAGTGGAAGGCTGGAGTCTCCAAATACAAGCAACTACTTGCTTAAATGCTGATCTCCAAACCATGTATGTTATATGCACTTTGTAATTGAAATAAAAGTTTGCTGAGATACTTAGCTACTGGTGATTCTTTTACATGTTTGCAATACCTGTTTCGTATTTCTAAACAAGCCATAAGCTCGATTATACCAGAAGTGCGTCAGGCGTTAACAGGAGCATTAAAAGAACAAATCAAGGTAATTATTTAATGGAATTAATAATTAATTATACAAAGTCTTCGAAATTCATGTCTGACGAATACTGGCTACTGTTGCTGTGTGGAGAGTATGGCGGGTTTTGAGAAGAAGTAGAAGAAGGGCCTGCTGTATTTAAGTCCACATAAGGAGTTTCTTTATTTGTAGCGATGGAAGAATTTGAATTGCGTGGAGATTGTTGGTTTTGTGTAGCAGAATAGTAACCATAATTTTGCATAGAATTGTAATAGCCTTGATCAGCACGCATAATGATTTGAAATATTTCGTGTTGAATTGTGTTTTTTGTGTCCCTTGAGTAGTTTTTCATTTTTTCTTGTATGAAATCGAAGAAAGACTTTAGTTCCATATCCTGCTGTGGTTTATTTGCCGTATTTTTTAATATCCCGAAAGTCTCTTTTAGCATTTGTAGTTTGGGATCTGATTTTAGCTTTTTATTGGGAGGCTCAAGTGATGGAGGGGGGCTGTTGGCATTAGTATTGTTATTATCCTCCACCTGCAAAAAAAATCGTGTATTCATTAATATGATCAATAATAATACAAATATCGTCTGTTGTAGATGCCGACAAATCGTGACGAATGGCTTGAATGCAGCAATGAGTTTGAGAAACTATGGCACTTTCCACATGTAATTGAGGCTATCGATGGCAAACATATTCTTATCCAGTGTCCATTCAATTCTGGAGCAGAATACTACAATTATAAATCTCAGTTCAGCATCGTATTGTTGGCATTAGTAGACGCAAAATACAACTTTATGTACGTGCATATTGGGACTCAAGGAAGAATTTCAGATGGAGATGTATTACAACGATGTAGTTTGAAAAGGATGATGGATGAGAAATCTTTAAATTTACCGGAACCCGTATCCCTACAAAATCGCAACAGGCTACTTCCCTTCTACTTCCTGGGTGATGCAGCATTTCCTTTGGGAGAAAATCTAATGAAACCATACGCGGGCACCTATTCGAAAGGATCTAAAGAAAGAATTTTTAACTATCGGCTATCAAGAGGCCGAAGAGTGGTCGAAAATGCATTTGGGATTCTGGCTAGCGTTTTTAGAGTACTAAGAAAACCAATATTACTGCAGCCAGAAAAGGTTGAAACGATCGTAATGACACTAGTGCTTCTGCACAACTTTCTAAGGCGTTCTTCCTCATTTTCGGTATACACACCCCAAGGCTCTTTTGATAATGAAAACACAGAGACTGGTGAAGTTGTACCAGGAACATGGCGAAATGAAGCGGAAGGAACATCGTATCGTCCGTTACACGCCATTGGTCGCCGTTCAGCGGCAAACTTTAAAGAAAATCGTGAAGAACTTGCTCATTATTTTTTAAATGAAGGTAAAATACCATGGCAAGACATGTATGCGTAAAACGGAGATAGTAAAAATCTACCCACCTGTTCATTCGCGTCTCCAGCCTCAAGTCCTTTTCGAGGTGTGAAACGATCGTTCAAGAATCCTAGCACCTTAAAAGCATACCATTTACTTTCGTAAATCTCGTTTTTTCCTGTAATAAGAAATGTTATAAAACAGTTAGATGTAAAAGTTAATAACAAAAAAACAATAAATAAATATTAACAATAAATAAATAACTTAGTTGGTGTGAGAGTAAATACCTTTCCCCGTTCCCACTATTTCTTAATTTTCATACGCTCCCTTCTGTACGAAGCCAATAAATTAATCATTTTTTGTTTGCATGCTCCCCCACTTTCATTCTTATTACCTCCGATTTTAGCCCAGGCATCTTCTTTCAAATGATTTTTGTAATAATCTTTGTCATTAGGGTTCCATAGTACAGTATTTTCCCTGTAGGCGTCTATCAGCAAAAGACATTTATCCTCTGACCATTCACTCATAATGACGAAGGAATTACTCGAAATTACAGCTGGTTGGTTCGCAGCGGCTAGCAACAACCTCTCCTCTTGACGTCCACGAGCGCACTGCGAGCGCCCTTTGATCCGCGGCAAAAACCGACAATCGTCGGCTCGCTGCGAGTCGCTCGTGTAGCGTTCGTCGCAGGCTCGCGAACCACGTACACATTATGTTTTTGGTAACAGTAACGGTTACAGTTACGTGCAACGTTACGGGTTTAGAAATGAGTACGTTGTAAACGTCGGGTCGCTGCAAGCCGCACGCGTACCGCTCGCAGCAGGTTGGCGAACTACGTACACACTATGTTTTTTGGTTACAGTACATGCAACGGTTACAGTTACAGCTCGCTAATGAGTACCCGGCTTTACTAAATTTTATTTAGTTTTTACGACGCCTACAACTTGCTATAATATTTTTAGGGATCCGCCAATAAAATGTTTTACACCTCACTACTTTTTGTTTTTCAGAGCTTCAAGTCTAGAGGGCATCGCTTGGTAGCATTGGAACCACCTGAAAATGCTTCTGAAATCTTAACCTATGAATTTGCCGTCATATTGAGAGTTAAAATCATTTTTATATAAATATTTTTTATTCCTATCGATCAAAATATGCACCCATGCTATTGATGCATCTCTGCCAGCACAGTGGTAATTTTTCAATGACCTTCTTGAAGAAGTCAGGTGTGCGTAGCCAACAAACTCTTCAAAGGCATTTTGTGCTACTTCTCGGGTATTACATTTTTTCCCAGCCAAGAAGTTGTTTATATTTTGGAAAAAGTAAAAGTCTGTCAGCGCATAGTCTGGTGAGTACGGTGGATGATGCAAGACTTCCTAATCCTAGCTCTTGTAGCTTAGAGACCGTCTGTTGTGCTGTATGAGGCTGTGTAGGAGCGACGATTAACCAAGGCTGGCCGGAGATTTCCGAGTTTCTCCATCATTGTGTCCAGTTCCTCACAATACCCATACGCAGTAATGCTGGTGTCATTTGGTTACAAACTGATGATTTATAAAGGCACTAGACCACCAAACAGTGACGATGACTTTTTTAGGGGTAAGTTTTCGTTTGGGACATTACCTAGGCGTTGAACTGTGGTCTAACCGACATGATGACCGGTTACGATTATCAAAAAAAGTCCATATTTCATTGCAAATGACAATGCGGTTCAAAATCCCTTCGTTTCTGTGTCTGTTAAGCAACACAAGGTATACATGAACGCTTTCGTCGCTGGCGAAGGTTCGATTCCAAGTCTTCTTACCTTGCCAAATTGACGCAAATGGACAAATATTGTTTTGATTGATAAGTAACAATATTGTTTCGAATTCATAGGCAAAGATCTATTATTTTTAAGAACAGGAAGGCTAATTGTTTTTGAATAAATTAAAAGTTGATTTTTATAACAAAAATATTTTACTTAATTATTATGTTCTTCGTACTTATACGTTTTTGGGAGTTCCTACTAGTGATTTAAGCGTAAATCAATGTAACTGTGACTAATTTTCTAAAATAGTATGACTATTTTCCTACAGAATCACTTGTTTCTTTTACTCGTTCTCTTTGACAATGGGAAGTATACTGCACATGCTTTGAGTGCATCAGTTTCTTATGAACTTGATAATGTCCAGTATAATGGACGTAGGTTTTTCAGGAAACTGAAATAGGTAGATTTTTTCAGATATTTTTTCTAGTGCCTTCTTCCTTCCTTCTTTTTTCTACTCCTACAAACTAAGAACCAACATCTGTAAAGATTTTACATATTTAATTTAAAAAAAAACCCGTCAAATTTAGGGTAGGTAGCTTTTGTGGTAACTGCTAGTTATACACCTCTACATAATTAAGATCATCTGTTTTCCGTCCGGATAGGATTAAATTCACAGTCGGTAGGTACATAAAATAAATTTTATTTAATATTCAGTAAAATCTCGGGCCTCTGAAAATCATTACTCCATCGACCAATATAATCGACCGCCGAATCGTGGCGGCAATCGAGGTTTGCAGTCTGGCAACCCAGGAGTCGCGTCCAGAGGCGTCGGCTGGCAAGGACACGGAAGCCCCGGTGGCGGTGGCCTGTTGCTGGTATGCACTCGCCCGCGGCAGAAGTATCCAAAATCAGGCCGTGTCATACACAAATTTTCGTGCATGCAGTCATCGAACACTTTCTGTGTTTTACGGCAGTGCCTGAAACAGAAATTTCCAGAGCTCTTGTCCACGCAATTAGCATATTGTTTGAATTCTTCGAGGCACTCGGCCTTAATTTTTTTCAGAGTATTCCTCGTGCACATAGTTACGTGGTTGCCGAGGGCGAGACATTTTCGAGCGTCTTCATGCTCCTGGCGACAGAGTATGAACTCGTTGTAGATGCCCTCGCACTGCTTACCGATGAACGAAGAGGCAGCCATAAGAGTTGCTGTCGACATATTCACTTCTTCTGTTTCAAGTTCCTCTGAATCGGGAAGGACTATGTCACTTGTGATAACCATTTCGTTTGATCGTAACTACGCTTTTTCTGGGTATTAAAAGCAAAGGTATCTTTCATTTAAAGTTGGCATACAAAATGGTGTACAAATTCCTATTTTGACATTTAGTCAGTGTCAATATCTCTATGGTGTCAATAAAAAGGTAAAGGGAGTCTTGGAAATTATAACCGCCTTACGCCCGTCACAGACGTAGTTAAAACATAATATATTAATATAATTCATAGCAAGGCCTATTACTTACGATATATTTTCTATAGATGTAGAGTCTGGTATATATTTGGTAATTGTTGAGAAACTCTTCAAATAAACACAGCTCTAACAATAATTAGGTTTATTACTTAAAATAATCAAATTATATTTTCAACACGACGCGAACAGAAAAAAGCTTTTTACAAAAAAGACAACTGCCTTCAAAAGATTGAAGTAACTAAAACGTTAAATTTTTGGGTATTTGTTGATTTTTTCAAAAAGTGCTGCATCAATTTCGATAAAATTTATATGGGAGCACCCCTGAAGCATACCCTATCCATAAAAACAAGAATTTTCAAAATCGGGTTACGTTTACCGGAGAAATCGCGTAGCAAATCGGCGCACATACTTAATGCAAAAAGACATACGGTTTTGTCATGGATGCCATTGTCAGAACTGGGCCAAATGGGACCACACGGGAAGCACTAGCTTTCAAATAAAAAATTGGTTGTCTGTAAAGTCGGTTTACTGACGATAGTTGAACGTGACAACGCGAAAGAATCATTACCTTTATCGCTGTAATTATCGTTGCTATAAACAATTGACACCACATTCACTTTTCACTTGGTACGCCTCAGAGCGAGGTAACGCCGCAGAGCGAGGTAACGCCGCATGACGTCATGTAACGCCGTAACGCCGCATGACGTCATGTTTTTTCGTGCGTGCAGCCGGCTCTATCGAATTATAAGACGTTGTCACGTCAAAAAAGAATCATCAAAATCGGTTCACCCAGTCCAAAGTTCTCAGGTAAGAAACATAAAAAAAAAAATACAGACGAATTGATAACCTCCTCCTTTTTTGAAGTCGGTTGAAAAAAGTAATGTCAGTCCACGACGGATTTATTCCCTTGACGTCGAGTCGCGCCACGTCGAGTCGCCATCGTACGTCGAGTCCCCGCCATGTCGTGACGTGACGGGAACTCCGTGACGTCTACGGGTCCTTTGCATTTTATTTACAAAAAACTGCCTGGTGCCGCCACGTCGAATGTGATGAAAGGTACTTACAGTCAACGAAAAAAATTATTCAAATCATAATGCAGTTTATATTTATAATTATTTTTATTTATTTAGTACTGTAATAATCGATCTAAGAACCATCGCCTATTGATGATACAAACCCTTTACAGAAAACCGTACCTAAATGGGTAAGGAATGCTTAAAAATATACTAAAATCCTTTATGCTGGGTTAATTTATAGCTTATGTAGGGGGGTGGGGGGTAGGGGGGGCGTAGGGGCGGGTAGGTGTACCTATGTACCTATATATAATATATATATATTTATGATATATATAATTATGTCGGATCGTCAGGATTTAGTCCGTTAGATTCAGTCATCATGTGAGCAGAATATGGGTTTCGTGCAATGAAAACACTGGATATAGAGTACAGTACACGGCATTTATTAAAACCGCAATTTAGCACAAATTCAATTCAAAATAAACTCAAACTTAGTTCCCTTCACTTCAACAACGAATCGAAAGTACAGTTTCGGGACGTACTTATTAGCTCCGATGCTATCAGACACTGGATTATGAATGTTTTCCTCGCTGTGTGCTGAAAACATCACGACTCTGTAGAAGCGCGCTAAAAGTATCGGTAGATCACGTGTTCTCGATAATGGCGCGCTTGGATTCGTTCCACGTTCGTACTATTGACCGGATACGACACGGCCATCATGCGTGACACACGTCCTCGTGTGTTGTTCTTCTTCTTCTTCCTACCCTTATCCCATGTTACTTGGGGTCGGCGCCACATGTTTTCTTCTTCCCTTCCCTCATGTCCAATGTCATGCTTCCATCTTCTATTCCGTCCTGTCCAACGTCATGCTTTCACAGACTGCCTCGTCTGTTGTTAATCTTTAAAATACAAAATCTCGCCACAGTAGCTGCTCGTCCAATCCTGACTCATATGACCGATGAGATATTTAAAGGGACTTGACCTTTTAAAACCTGTCTTAATTAACAAGCAGTTTAAAAATAACACTCAAACTAGAAACTAGACTCTTCTGCGAACTTGAACTATCTAGTGTTGAGATTACCGAGACGAAGTACGATTCCAAATTCAATTAATCAAAGTAAACAAAACTTCACTTCAACAAAACTATCTCATTCATGGTCAACAACACACGCACTATTACCCACGGGAATACTAAGTCAACACTTGACTCCACGATCTTTGCTTCTAGGCAAGACCCGACTATACCTCCTAGAGCTACCGCCTACCGCGTACACACAAAACGACGCTTCAATACTCTGATTTAGTCTCAGACTCACTGAACCGAGAACCTGTTTACACCATTTAAAGGGATGCCAACATTGCCAACTCTTCATCTATTTCGCCTACAATCTCAATTTGTATTTGGCATTCGGGCATCTTCCGAACATGGTCATCCTACGGGGCACGTCTTTGTGTCAACAATACCTATTCATTCGCACAGTATCACATCACATAGCTCGGCTACTCCAGAACCGAATAAGTTAGGCAAGATCAAAACCAAGATGAAAAACCAGAAATAAATTTTAATCTTAACTCTTTATAATAAAAAGATTTTATTACAAAATATAATTTTAAACATTTAATTAACATTTACAAACTACAAGTTAGTTTCAGAGATCAGATCATTGCCGACTATACTATTTGCAGCAGTTTCTAAATCTCAACAAAGCGTACAAACAAAGAGTCACATGTGATTGATAAACAGTAACCTCCAGTTACACAACCATTCATTTGCATCCCTACAGGATCGCCAAGTCACTCCATGAGTTCATGGTTTCCTTCAATCACCATACATCCTCAATCTGTACTCCATGTATGGTCAACAACCCATCAAATTCATCATCAACATCGTCTGTAATACCATAGTATAAGTATTAGTACTATCGTACAGTAGCGACACGCTCCGCCTACCACCGAAACACTGTTCCTCACGTCTACACGGTTCAAGGGCTGTCTCGTGGCGCGTAGAAACGTGTAAGTATTCGCTCATTTGTGAAAAAGAAAAACCAAATATTTTATATTAAGTATATAAATTAAATATTTTATATTTAAAAACAAATAATAATATTATATGAAATTATGAATTTTTATCATATTAAACTATGACGTATACATGCACGTTCCTGTTTTAAATTAAATACTTACCATGAAATACAAGTTGGCAGAAATAAATAAAAAATCTAAAAGTAAGTATTGTAGAATACTGTGTAAATCATTCCCTCATCAATCGTCATTCCCTCTTATATGCAATGAGGAAATGACCGTGAGGGAGTGACGAATTATAACTAAAGCTACAAATTTCTTGGTAGGTACCTACTTACTTATTTGGAAGTTCGAATTTCAAGAATCGAGAACCTACATGAGAGAGAGAAACATTTGTGTTGAGGCCGGAATCGCGCGCTCGCTCGCTCTCGCGCGCTCGCAGTGGCAGTGACAGCCCTAGCGATATTAACGCACACACACGCACGTAAAAGCACGTATCTGTACAGTCTGCTATTTTGGTAGTTGTGTAGGCAATTATATCGTTTCGTTTGTATGAAGTGTCGCGGGTGTGGTAATACTCTGATCACCTGGCATTATCTTTAGCCTATCGTGAGCGTACTTGTACGTACGGTTACAGTTCTAACCGACTGTTTGACAATTCAAAAGTGTTCAATTGAAATAAATGCTTTGACTTTAGCTGTGACCTTGACTTTGACCTCAGCTTTGGCCTTGAGCACACATCCTTTCCATTTCACCCTTCACGCGAGACGAACCAAGAACCAGAACCAGATGAACCAGAAGTCGCGAAATTGATTCGGAAAATAACAGCAGTGGGAAAAGATCCCGAACTGTATTATTATTTAACTCCTCACAGTCTATGCACATACGATGTGACCATACCCGAGACCATATTGACTAAAAGCACGGAACTAGCAAAATCAGAACAGAAGTTGGAATATTGTCTGTTTTAAGTGTGTCGCAGTTTCTTTATGGATTTGGATGTTATGGCAATACTAACAAGCGGAAAATAAAAAGATTTTTCAAAAAAAAAAGAAAACCGCCTTCAAAAACTAAAAAGTGATACCTAAATAACTTTAGCACAAAACACACATTAAGTACTTTATTTCGAAAGTCGATGGCAATAATATAAAACAACAAACACAACAAAGCCACCGCCACCGACTTCCAAAACTAAAGTAATGTGTGTTCTGTGCTAAAGTTATCTATCGACTATCACTTCTTAGTTATTGAAGGCGGTTTTCGTTTTCTTAATGTCGTCTTCAAACATTGGTATTTGGTTAAATGCTTTTACGAGGCAAATTTTTGAAGAAATTGTAGATCCAGACAGCTGCTATCCGAAGTCGTGGATATGCCTCACTGGATACCGATCCTGGGCCTCAAGTCTGCTATTACAATAGTGTCAGAATGGTCTATCATTGATTTCATACTTGTTGATTTTGACAAGTTTGGTAATCTACTAAAACAATGGCATCATTATGAAAATCAATGATAGACCATTACACACACACACACACACACACACACACACACACACACACACGCACGCACACACTTGTAATAGCAGACTTGAGGCCCAGGTATTGTTCGTGCAATTAATTGCCTATAATCGCCACATGGTCTCCAGCCGTAGTCTTTCTTGGGCACTAGATGTAATGGGGACGACCAGGGACTTTCGAGAGGAGAGAGGGAGGGAGCGACGAGCGATTCCATTTTGTAAGATTTCCTCGAATTCTTTCTTTGCGATGTTCAGACGGTCCGGTGCTAATCGACGCGGTCGTGATGTTACCGGTGCGCCAGATGTCATTCTAATGTGGTGCTTTGTGTCATGAATTAGCACATTTTGTGATCTGGTCTTGTAATTAACCGACTTCAAAAAGGAGGAGGTTCTCAATTCGGTTGGTTTTTTTTATGTATGTACATACATCGATTACTCTGAGATTTATGATCCGATTTACGTGATGTTCTTTCTTCTTTAGTTTGATGCGGAATAGTTGCCATTTGGTCCAATAAAAATTTATCAATTTTTGGCCCAGTAGTTTTCATTTTATGAACATTTTTTTTATTTTTGATATATTTATTTTTATGTTTGACCACGCATTACTTTTTTCAGTGTAGTCCGATTTCGATGATTCTTTTTTTAATGGATAGTGTATACGAGTACTTCAAATTTGGTCCCATATAAATTTCAAGAAAATATTCTACCCTTAAGGGTTGAAAATTAAGGGATGACAGATTTTTTTTGGTCACCGTTTGGTAATTAATTTCTATGATGAAAAGTAGGCACAAAAAAGCAAAAAAAAATTTAACAAAAAGGACAACCGCCTTCAAAAAGTAAAAAATAACTTTCAATTCGCAAGTCGGTGGCAATACAAAACGACAAGCAAAATCAAAGCCGCCGACTTGCGAATTGAAAGTTATTTTTTAATTTTGAAGGCGGTTGTCTTTTTAACCAACTTCAAAAAGGTTATCAATTCGAACGTTTATATATTTTTTTCTTTTTTTGTTCGAAAGGGGTTTATTCCGAAATGGTCCCATATAAATTTTACCAAAATTGATCTAGCCCTTTTTGAGAAAATCAACAAATTCCCAAAATAAGTACTTAGACGACGTTTTAGTTTCTTCAATCTTTGGAGGATTTACTATCTCTTTTAAGTTTGTTGCCGTTTCATGTTAAGGCAACATTAAAAAGCGAAAAACAATCAGTTTTTTAATAAAAAAGAAAACCGTCTTCAAAAACTAAAACGTGATAAAGTCGAGATACCTATGTTGTGTTGTCGTGTGTTGTCATCTCTGAATTCTGAATATCTGAGGTCAAACATTATCAACTGCCTAAGAGTTGTAATTGCTTGAGATAGATCAGCATTTATATGCAGAAGGTATTTAGCTTGTTAGGTATACCTACATTTTATTCAAGTAGTTGGTTAGTAGTAAGTGGTTATAAGTATAGGTATAATTTATTAATCAAATTAAATCGAGGTATTAGGTATGTGCCCAACTTGCTTAACATGCTTGGTAGCCGAGTGTGAACAGTTGCTAGTAGCTGGTATTTAAGCAGTATTATGTTTGAGACGGTTTCTAACAAGAGTAACGGACATTCTGTTATTTAACTCGACTGCAGTAAACACCATAAAAACCACCAAAAAAAAAAGTGATAAATAACTTTAGCACAGTATCATTTGTATAAGCGCTTACTAAGATGCTAGAGTTAGACATCTTGTTAGCTTTATTAGGCACCATGAATTGATTGATTATTCAGCCAATCTGTGTTGTTGTGGTTCTTCATATTTAAGCAATGTGGTAGCAATATCTGATTCTATTGTAATGTAGGTACCTACGAAACCTAAGCATATAAGGTTATGGTAATTATCCCTATTCCAGTGGACAGCCAATCAGTGGTGTGCCCTGCAGTGCGCACGAGTAGTGGCTGGCTAGACCTGTTTCCACTACCATGCCAGAAGAATTCTGAGTGTCGAGTCATGAGCAACCAGCACCTCTGCTGCAGAGGTTTCTGCACGAAAGGTATCAAGCCATCTGGTCAGCAACAACGGTTAGTACTAACTGTTTATTATTGTTTATTTACTACAGCCTGAGACAACATTCTTAAAACAACAACTTTTTTTTTAACATTGTTTCTAATCAATTTAGGTAACTAGGTTGGTACAATGCTATATTTTTTTCTGTATGAGAAAACGCCTTTGCCCTTCAGTTCGACAGACAGTACCTAATAGGCTGGCATAAACATACACGTGGCCTCATCATCTTTTACGAAACTGTTTTTTTTTTACACATAGTTAGCTAGCATAGCTAACTAGGTATGTAGTTTTATTTCAACCTTAAGTATACCTATAACAACGTTCACTTTCATACCACCTTTGCTGTACAAAATTGTTATATTTCTGCTTAGACATGGGATATCAATATTATTTTTTAGAATTTGTCTATTCCTTGCTGAAATAGAAGTGAAACAACGCTAAACGAGCTCGATAGCGCTATTTCATTCAGAAGTGTGAATCACGGAAGCCTATTGTTTTATAATCTGAGTAGATAACTATAGATACCAGTGTAAAAATAAATGGTCGAACGCCTAGGAACTTTTCAGAGATCAGCAAGAACCTTTACCTATTTCCTTATTAAAAATAGTAGATTCTATCCTAATAACGGACTCAAAACTAGACATTCACTGTGCACTTTGAATATTATACTTCCAACAGAATTGAGATACACCAGCATCGCTTTTATGCAATCAGTAGATAGGATTAGAAATAGCTTGATCGATAGTAGATAAGGTCAAAATGCTTCATCATTTTCACCATTTCATCATAAACTACATATTATTGATGAATCACTTCATTAGCTATTTTTAAAAGCTAAAACAGTGGCGTAATTTGGTAGGTTGTAATAAAAAAAAACCTCGAAGTATTTGCTTTAATCACAAATAAACACACTATGTAAATGTTCAAAGTTATACCCCTTTATTTTGAATCGCAAATACTTACTTACTTATGAACCTATGGCGACACACGATGTGTCCTGCCAGTTACGCCATTGATCACTCAGCCTAAGTTATGTAATTTAGAATCCATGGTGGTTTCAATCGTAGAATGACGCAGATAACAGCTACCGTAGCAGCACCGAGTAGCACAAGCAGTCCAAGCACAAGCACCACTAGTAGCACGAGTACCACTTCCACTTCTTCTACGACTACTACTACATTTGCTCCGAGTACCACCAGCTCGACCACGACCACGACGACCACGACGCCGCGCCCGACCACCACGACCACGACCGAAGCACCTCGCCCCTTCTTGCAGCTACTGCCCCTACAGATTCCACAACAAGTCACCACGCAAGTCAGCACACCAGTAAAGACCAGTAAGTGTTATAACCATTACTTTACCTACACTATAATCTATGCCATAGGTAGGATAGTACCTATATGTATACTGTGCCATAGGTAAGATAACCCGTGTTTGACCCTATAATTTCAAGAAATGTGATTGTACTACTTACGTGTTATGATCGTACATTCTATTCCTAGCAAAACGTAACTGGCAAAAAGGCATTTTGATTTATAATAAAAAACCGGACAAGTGCGAGTCGGACTCGCCCACCGAGGGATCCGTACATATTTGTAGATACATATACATACTTCTATGCCTTTTCCGCACTTAGCCACTTGATTGGGCCATTGTACGTGAAAAACTGTCTCTTCTCTTATTCCAGCCATCCCAGCTCATCCCAGAAGGCGAGCAGCCTTTTCAGGTCGCTGCAGACTTCCGATAGTGATGCTGGAGACCGGAGAATCTGTGCCTGTTGATCCGCCACGCTCCTGCACTCCATGAGCACGTGCTGTGGCGTTTCTTTCGCCTCCATGCATCCTCTGCACAGAGGGCTATCTGTCACACCTATGGTGTATAGGTGTTTGTTTAGGGGACAGTGTCCGGTTATCGTACCTAGTACTTTATGGATTTGGTCCCTGTTCAGTCTTGTGAGGTTTGGGCAAGCTTTTTCGAAGCTGCCGGAACAGCATTCTTCGTTTGCCTGTTTCTTCATTCTGTTGTAAAGCGCAGCCATGTTCTGATTTGTGCCAGGGGTATAGGCAGTAGTGGTTCCGGGCCATATACCGTCGTTTTTAAACCCCTTTTGGCCAGTTCATCGGCCGCGTCATTACCCAGCGAGTTACTGTGTCCTTTTATCCATTGCAGAGTTACTCTGTTTGTGTTTGCAATGGACTGCAGTGTATTATGACACTCCAGTATTAGGACAGAGATTATAGTGATGCTTTGTAGAGTTTGAAGTACGGATGCACTGTCTGAGACAATTTTAACATTTTGTCCTCTGACATCTCTGGCTGCAACCGCTTGTGCTGCTTTGGTTATACCTATACATTCTGCTTGAAAGATAGTGTTAAGTTTATCTAAGGTGGTTGAGATTTTAATATTTAGGTAATTCGAGAAGACACCTGCCCCAGTACCCTGTATGGTTTTGGAGCCATCTGTATATATCCTAACTGCATTGATACCAGAGTTATCTTCGATTTCTGCTGTAAGTTGAATATTGTATCTTCGATCGAAAACATGATGACACAATGTTCTGTCTGTGGGCGCCTCAAGGAGTGGTATTTCCTTCAGGATCCCATCCAGTACAGTTGAGTGTGTTGTTCCTGTATTTTGCTTCCACAGTCCGTTGGCTCTCAGTCTTAGTGCAGCTGCCTGTGCCTCTTCTTTAATGACAAGATGTAAAGATCTTAGGTTCAGCAGGTACTCGAGAGCGACTGATGGAGTGGTTCTCATGCATCCAGTTGCCGCAACACTAGCCAGGCGTTGCAGGCTTTGGAATTTCGTTTTTACCGTCGCTAGTTGTGTTCTGGGCCACCACACAACAGATCCGTAGGTTATAGACGGCCTGATAACTAAAGTGTATAGCCAAAATGTTATTTTTGGGTTGAGACCCCATTTTCTGCCAACTAGTCTCTTGCACTGATAAAACGCTATACAGGCCTTCTTTGTTTTATTTTCGATATGACTCGCCCAATTCAGTTTCTGATCAAGAGTGACGCCCAGGTATTTCACTTGAGTTGATAGGGAGAGTTTGGTATTAAATAGGTTTGGTAGCTTGAGTTCTGGTAACTTCCTTTTGTTGGTGAAAAGAATGAGTTCTGTTTTTCTTGGGTTTACTGACAACTGTTGGTCGCCATACCATTGTTCCACAACGCATAAAGCTGATCGCATTACTTCACATAAAACGTTTTCAGCGTTTCCGCTTATCAGTATTGCTAGGTCATCTGCATATCCAATAGTAGTGTAGCCTTGTTCGTTGAGTTTTTTTAGAAGGCTGTCCACTACTATGTTCCAGAGAAGTGGTGATAGGACGCCTCCTTGTGGGCATCCTCTGACCACTTTTGCTCTTATTGTTTTGTTCATTTCTATTTGAACCCTTTTGCTGACCATCTCAGTAATCCATTTTGTTATTACTGGTTCAACTTTGTAGCCTTGTAGGGCGTGGATGATGCTGTTGTGCGTGGTTTTATCAAAAGCACCTTCTATATCTATGAAGGCAGCGAATGTTGATGATTTATGCTCCATCCCGTAGGTGTCGGTCAATCAGTCTTTCCAACGTTTTCAGTAGGAATGACGTTAGGCTGATGGGTCTGAAGGATTTTGCGTGAGTGTAGTCCTCTTTACCTGGTTTTGGTAAGAATACTACTTTCGCTTCCCTCCATGCTATAGGTATGTATTTGAAGGCAATGCATGCCCTTTATATTGGTACTAGGTACTTTGTTGTCACATTTATTGGCCATTGTAGTAATCCTGGGAATAACCCATCCAGCCCAGCAGATTTGAATGGCTTGAAGCTTTTTAGGGCCCATGCCACCTTCTCTGCGGTTACTATTTCGTTTGCGATTTCCCATTCTTGGGGTGTTGGTGTGCTATAGTGCTCGTCCTGCCACTCCGACTCTGCTGTTATTAGACAGCCGGGAAAGTGCGTTTCAAGGAAATGTGCACTGGTTTCATCATCTGTGTTCGTGTAGGTGCCGTCAGCCTTTTTGAGGGAGCCTAAGAGTTTGAGGTCTCCTGTGGCTAGAATTTTCTTTATCCTGGCGGCCTGGTTCGTTGAGTTTATCCTGCTACAGAAGGTACGCCAACCCTATCTACTTCGGAATCTAATTCGTTTTTTGTAGTGTTTCTGTGCAGTCTTATAGTTATCCCAGTCCTCGTCGGCTCTGGTGTTCTTCGCTCGATTAAAAAGTGTCCTGAGTTTTTCCCGTAGACGTTCGAGTTCTGGCCCCAGGAACTTTCGTTCGACAATTTGGGTATTACTGTAGGACATGACAGTTCGTAACATTTTAAAAGAGTTTTGGTTATTAGTTGTATGTTTGTTTCTATGTTTTTTGTACTAAGTGTCACGTCTGTCATTTGTGCGTCACTTAGTGCATTGGTAAGTAAATTTAAATATTTTGTTATATTGGTCCAATTGGTAATCCATTGGTAATCCATACCCATATCCATACTTTAATCTACCTAGGTATTTAATATTATAAATGCGTTTTTTGCGACATAAACGGCCGTATCTTTTTTCACGTTAACATAGAGGGTTGATTTTATTATGATAGTTTACTTACAGCATCAAGAGACCGTAGACTTGAGTATATGGTTTTAATTTCAACTCGATACCTTCATGCGTTTCCGAGATAAAGGGTCTTGACAGACAGACAGACAGATGGACAACAAAGTGATCCTATAAGCGTTCCGTTTTTTCCTTTTGAGGTACGAAACCCTAAAAACACTAAATTAAATCAACGTATTTTTTTTATTTAGGTAGGTACTACCCGTACGGCGGACTTGGCCGCTTTTTCACATCAATGTTTTTGGTAGGTGGGGGCTAAGGCTAAGTGAAAGAGCAGTTACCTTCAGTGGTAGGTATGTAGGTATCACAGATTTAGATAGGTTTAATATCGAACAACAAAATAATAATCCACTGCGATCATTTTGCATGGCCCAAGGTTTACATATAAGCAAAAGTAAATAGGTAGGTTTTTCTAAACGGATAAACCTTATAGATATTTTATATTTCTATGAGATAAACCACTCACTGTAATGCGGTTTGAATTTCCTAAAATTCAGTCGGTACTTTAGAACCCTATTTTCATTTTGTGAAAAATGTCGCGCGGAGGGAGGAAGAGGCACTGAAGAAGCCTTCGGACAGTCTATACTTACCTAATATATCAAGGAATAGATTTTTTTTTGTACAGCACAAATGAATAGGTAGGTAGTAGATACCTAATTTATTATCAAAATAAATAATTTGGTTATATAACCAATTGTTGTTTGTTTATCAATGTTAAGATTATGGTACCTACTTACCTAGAATTTTTTTAAGC
Source organism: Charanyca ferruginea (assembly GCA_947361185.1). Lineage (NCBI taxonomy): Eukaryota > Metazoa > Arthropoda > Insecta > Lepidoptera > Noctuidae > Charanyca > Charanyca ferruginea. The sequence continues at coordinate 14,724,083 of OX376076.1, forward strand.
AAAATCACAATAAATGCTTTGAAAATAAATCTGGGTAAGTAAAAAGCTTATTGGACCTAAAAGCGGTGCAATAAGTGCAACTTTACGAGTACCTACCTAAATGTGTTGAATACAAGAAACTAATACTTACATTTAAAATTATAAAATATCAAATTGTTAATAACTTATATTTTTACATTTTTGTTATAATAGTAGGTACTTACTACAATAATAAATAGTGTTATGCAATGCTACCCCGTTGGCCTCGTGGTCACAAGCGCTAAAGAGCGCGGGGACCTGGGTTCGATTTCCAGTAGTAGGTAGGTATTATGCAAACACTTCACATGGCGTATTAGTGCAAATATTCTTACTTGGATAATAAAATAGACTTTATTTCAATTCATATAGGGTACACTTTGTATTATCCAAGGCGAATATTTGTACAAATACGCCATGTGAAGTGCCAGCATTAGGTAGGTATGAGCCCTATGTGATGTGCCAAAATTATTTTTTATCTCTATAAATAGGTACCCACCTATTTGAAAAAAATTGATAATTGCAACCGTAGTACTTAGTTTGTTTCCCACTGCTCCCAGAACAGCTTCTAAGACATTAGTTAACCAAGTAACAATCTAGCGTCGCGAACTGCTGGGCTATAATAAAGGGTAAGTTGATATGATACGACTATAAAAAATCATACTTTTCCACCTGTGCCTTTGCACATGAAGCTTTTGGCGACGCCCTTGCCAAATAAATAGTATCTATATAAATATCCCACGATCTAGCTAGAAGAATGCTTAAGTACTTACTACATACTAGCATCAAAACAAAGGCATTTGAAAATGAGCTATATGTCCATAAAATATTGTTCTTACACAATGCCATATGCAGTTGACGTAACTTAGGTACCTATTCACGCTCACACTACTCCTAATCCTTTTAACCTACAATGTGTACTATGCGTGCAGGCAAGACGCAGAAATTGGTGTGTCCGAAATCTGGACAAGCGCCTGTGGTGCTGTTCCCAATCCCGTGCGACAAAAACTCGCAATGCAGAGCGACCAGCGGGCCTGACCAAGTGTGCTGTGAGGGACGCTGCGTGAAAGGTGTTCCGGCGCCGCGGCCTACCTCGGCACCCGAAACACACCAACGTAAGTTTCTTTTTGTACCTATAATAACTACTTCATGTAATAATCATGCAGCCAATTACGTAACTTCGTAGGTACCGGTTTAAAAGTTGACCTGAGAAATATGTAGGTATGTGCCTGCGGTGTTGCACTTCACGCATTGAGGTGATTATGACATGAATAGCACTATTCAAAGATTCGAGAGGATTTAAAATCAGTATCATTTTGAAATAAAGTTATTTGGCCGGATAATGATTAACCACAAGTACCTACCGAAGTATAAAATAAGTGCATGCATATGATAATGTCAATAATATGAAAGTTTGTAATTAGGTACCTAGACAATTTATCCTACAAACCATCGAGCACATGCATGACATACCAATCTAGGTACCTACTTATTGTCTAAAATATGGCGTAGACAGTGTGCGTTTCGACCGCGCGGCCACGGCGATATTTCGAAAAAAAAAAAACTATTCCAAGATTACTACAACTAACACTACTAAAACTAAGAATCCATCTGCCCAATTACTAACTTTGTCATCTTCACCTATTGAGTCTTGCAACACAATAAACTCATACTTCGCTAATATTGGCGAAAGGCTTGCAAATGAAATAATTCACTCTAGTATTCAGCTGCCAATGACAGTCACTCAGTCTACTGCTGATATCTCATCGACTTCATCGTTCGTCCTCGACCCTACGGACCTTGACGAAATTACAACAGTCATTCATTCATTGCGCTCTGATGCTGCGAGTGGCTGGGATAGCATATCACCTTACATCCTGAAGAGATACTCAACCTCCCTGGCACCCATACTATGCCATATTTTTAACCTCTGCTTCGAGACTGCCGTCTTTCCCTCTTCTTTTAAAAAGGCAATCATTCACCCAGTCTTCAAGGGAGGCGACGGAAACCAGCCGAATAATTACCGTCCCATTGCAGTTCTGACTGCCTTATCCAAAGTCCTAGAACGTCTTATCAATAAAAGACTTGTATACTACCTAGAACACTACAAACTAATATCACCACAACAATAGGGTATTACACCCATTTTTAAAAAGTGTCTCAATGAAATTCTGTAGTGCTAATATGCCACCAAAAAAAACACAAAATTTTTATGAATCGATAAGTGCCATAAAAATGCATCTAAATTTTAAATTTCCATGTTTCGCGCGTAATTTCTCTCTTACTGGACGCCATATTGCTCAGCGTAAATGACGTCAGTTCGTTTTGTATCAAATGAGCTCATAATAAATATGATAATTGTATATCATTCAAAAATAATTAAAAACATATTTTGTAATAGGTGTAACAATGAAAAAATTACGTTGGTTACGAAAATAATAAAAGTACAAAGACTATATTACGCCTATCGGTTGACTGACAGTTGACAATTTTTTGTTTACACAGCCGTACTGCGTAATAACATGATCGCCACTATTTCATGGTGTTTTAGAACAGATTAAAAATACTGAAAGCTTTGAATTGAATTTAAAAAATGTTTTTTTTTATTTTATGAACTAAAACTTACATTTTCCGACTGCTTTATGCCTAAACTGTCTCAATAACATATTTATAGATTTTTTCTCGTATAGAGTAAAATACCCTATTTGGTTTTCGTAAAAACAAGTCGACATGTGACGCAGTTCAGGAATTAACTAGCAATATCGTACAAAATCTAAACTCCAATAAAAAGGTACTTACAATATTCTTAGACCTTGCAAAGGCATTCGACACCGTCCCCGTCCGTTCTCTCTTACTCAAACTTGAAAGGATGGGTGTCAGGGGACTGCAACTTGATCTCTTTCAAAGCTACCTCACAAATCGCTCTCAGATAGTCAAGATTGATAGTTACAGCAGTAATGAGCTCCCCATCTACTACGGCGTTCCACAAGGTAGCATATTGGGTCCCACATTATTCTTAGTTTTTATAAACGACTTATGCAACTTAAATATCCCAAATGCTAAGATAACATCCTTTGCTGATGACACTGCTATAACTTTCACAGCCAACACATGGTCTGAACTCGAGGGCAAGGCGCAGCATGGCTTTGATGTAGCGCTGAACTGGCTTTGTTTCCATACGCTTACGCTTAATACCTCCAAAACCAAGTTCATCACCTAGTCGATCACTTCTGCTACCCAACCAAACCCACCGATAACACTTAAAGCCTACACATGTAACTTGCTAACTCGAGCTTCATGCCACTGTGAACCTATATCCTCTACAGATGAAATCAAATACCTAGGTATAGTTATAGACAAAAACCTAAAATTTAAATCACATATTAATGTCCTTACTGGCAGAGTTCGCAAACTTATGTATATCTTTAAAACCTTAAGAAATATTACAAATTCTATAATTATACGTAATGTCTATTTTGCCTTATGCCTATCTATTATTACCTATTGTATTTTCTGCTGGGGTGGTGCTGCAAAAACTATCCTTAAACCCTTGGAAGTTGCACATCGCGCCATACTGAAAGTGGCTACCTTCCGTCCACTAATTTATCCGACTAATCAGTTATACAAAAACTGCAACGGCCTCAACGTGCGGCAACATTTTATTTTACACTCAATTCTGTTGCAGCACCGCATAACCCCCTATATTGAAATCACCAAACGTCGAAAAGATAAAGTATGTACTCCTCCAAAAACCCGTCTGTCTTTTACTAAAAGATTCTTTTATTATTTAGGACCGTCTCTTTACAATACAATAAACAAAAAATGTCCAATATATAAATTGTCTTATCATAATTGTAAAAAGACTGTCCGATTATTCCTTCAAAATAAAACCTACGACGAAACAGAAAAATATTTAAATTAACTATGACAAGTTTGTATATTGTACCCCTCACCAAAACATAAACCCGCACTAACCAATTCCTTTACTTTACTTACGCACGCTTACACAGCCGCACGACCACGCGCATACATACACACAGACCCCTACACGCACACACACACACATTCACACACACAGACCCCTACACGCACACACACACACAATTATACACACGCACACACACAGTTGAACACACGTATATACACATGAAAACATTTACCTTGTAAACATAAAATTGTAATAGGTACCTACTTAATACAATTACGAGGGGATCGGCACTGTTACTCCTTAATACAGGCTATTTCATAGCCTAGCAAGGAGAACAGCACCTCACTCACTCGATTGTCAGAGATGTAATACAACCTTCTTTGTAAAAAACTGTTACATGTACTACAATCTGTGTTTTTACATAAATAAATATTATTATTATTATTATATTATAAGATTATGTAAAATGTTTGTAAAAGCTGATTCCCAAAACCATAAAGAATCATGGCAGAATTTGTACAAAAAAAAATAAAGATATTTAGAGAAGTCTAATTTTTATACTCTTGGGTACCTACCTAAAGAGTATCTTAGGCATTTCAAATATTTTTAAAACCCCGCAAAAGAAATGGATGTTAAAAGTGATAACTTTAACGAAAAGCTCATTATTTCAGAACGAAACGATAGTAACATTGACACTGATAGTAACATTGACACTGACAGCTGTTTTATGGGAAATAATGTCACAAATAAATGATTAATCAACGTACTTTTTCAACTCCGCACTTAAAAAACAACGATTCACATTACTTGTCTGCCTATTTGATAGATCCGTTAATGTCACTTATCACTTTATTTTTTTTATAAACATAAAATGTGCGACGATGTAAAACGAAAAACTGTTATTTTCATTTTAATATAGGTATTTTAATTATGCGGGGGTTTAAAAATATGGTTAGTATATCAATCTATTCCTGGTAATGTATTCTCTACATTGGACAATATTTTAAACCCTCTAAATGAATCTTTTTTTTCATACAAATGAATGTTTGGATCTCGCCATGATTCTTTGTCAAAGATATGGTTAAAACGTTATGAGGGTTTGAACGTGGCCGCGCCATTGAAACGCGGAGAACCGCGCGGCCACGGAGATCTTTAAAACTAAGCGTAGTAGAGACCTGAAATTCAGGTTAATAACAGATTGTGGCCGTGGTATCTCTGCACGGCCCTGTCAGAATACCAGCGCTGCGACATTTCATGTTGTAGCATCGTGCTGAGACAGGAGCCTTTTTGGTCTCGTACAGTTATTTCATAAGGCTTTTTTTTATGTTTTATTGTTTTATATAACCCTTTTTTATGTTTGTGTTTACCTGTACGAGGTTACAAATAAACAATTTTTCTTTCTTTTTCTTTTCTTTCTTTCTTTACAGTTTACAGAAAAAGATCTCGCTAATACTTACTTTTTGCGATATATAATCGAAACTTATTTCTACGCGATACCGCACTACTGCTCCTGAAATATAAACCTAGGTATTTTTTGTGTATTTTTTCCATTTTCGGCAAATTCAAATCTAGGTTTTACAAGAAACTGCAGACCTCTGCGATGCTTTTTCAGCGAGATATCGGCGATAACGTGTTTTCCACCGTTTCAATGGCGCGGCCATGGGGTTTTTAGTCTTACAGCTCCTAAAATAGAAACCTAGGATTTTTTTCGGTATTTTTACATTTTTTTTACAAATTCAACAATACCTATTAATATGTAGAACTACCGATAATATGCAAAACATATTTTTTATTCATAATACAAAGCCTTGCAATGTGTTTTTAATTTTTCGATAGGGTGACCATGCCTTGTTGTTTACAGAAAACTTTCCACCTGTTGTAATAGAAATCATGTCCCAAGGATTCTAAATTGAATTAAAATGAAACGAAGAGATACAAAAACATAATAATATATCTTTATTTCTTTAAAAATCACATAAATCACAGATTCAAAACTAAACACCTAACCCCTAACACCTAACTTCTATTAAAATCACAAATCACAGATTGTTTACTAACTACACTAAGATAAATATTTTTTAATAATATGACCTCATGGAGAGGAGACAATTGTCGAAATCATGCAAAAAAAATTACATTTCACACAAACCAAAACTATAAAATGAGGTAACCACCTCGTATAAAACGTCAATATTTTTGAGATTTCCACCAAGAAATCGAGGGTCAAGAAAAAAAGTGGTTGCATATTCCCAGGGCCGGCCTAAGCCATCTGAGCGCCCCGGGCGAGTCATGCCATTAGCGCCCTTCTACCAGATCTTTAATAAAATCAAGCGAAACATACCGTACATTAATAAAAAAAATACTGTAAAATTACCGTGTAAAATGCAAGAAACACGATTATGAAATTTGATAGTTTATTAGAATTTAATATTTCTTCAGATTTATTCAATATAAAATTATCACAATTTATTGCTCGAATATATCGCTGCCAGTTCAATAGTAAGATATCTTGACCAAAGTTTCTATTACAACAGGTGGAAAGTTTTCTGTAAACAAGAAGGCATGGTCACCCTAGCGAAATATTCAAAACATATTGCAAGGCTTTGTATTATGAATAAAAAACATGTTTTGTATATTATCGGTAGTTCTACATATTAATAGGTGTTGTTTATAAAAAAAAACTCACTAATACTTACTTTCTTCGATAGCTAATCAAAACTTATTTTTACACGATACCGCACTACTGCTCCTGACATATAAACCTAGGTATTTTTTGTATATTTTTTACATTTTCGACAAATTCAAATCTAGGTATTACAAAAAACTTCAGACCTCTACGATGCTTTTTCAGCGAGATATCAGCGATAACGTGTTATTCACCGTTTCAACGCGCGGCCATGGGGTTTTTGTCTTGCAGCTCCTAAAATATAAACCTAGGGTTTTTTTCTGTATTTTTACATTTTTTTTACAAATTCAATCTGTTATTTACCTGAATTTTAGGTTTCTGCTACGCTTAGTTTTAAAGATCTCCGTGGCCGCGGGGTCTCCGCGTTTCAATGGCGCGGCCACGTTCAAACCCTTTTAACTTTTTAACCATTATCTTCGACAAATTTATGGTTTTGGGAATCAACTTTTACAAAATTTGACATAATCTTGGAATAGTTTTTTTTTTCGAAATATCGCCGTGGCCGCGCGGTCGAAACGCACACATTAAGTTCACACATATATCAATTTTCTCATTGCAGCTTTATTGGGTGTGATTCCTCGTGAATGTCCATCGGCGCCGCTCGGCGAACTGCTGTTTGAAGTCCAAACTTGCAAGGCCGATTCGGACTGCTGGCCGCGGATCTGTTGCCCAGATGGCACACGCTCCTACTGTCGAACTGCCCGAGCTCGACTAGATCTAGTGCCCGTCGCCAACCAAATTGATGGACGTAAGTAATAATAATAATAATAATAAGCCCCCTAAACAACCACACGTCCTGATTGACCATCTAATCACGTGGGGGGCGGACACACGAATAAGTAATTACTGGCGTGGCTAACGTGGCTCTGGAAACCCATTAAATATGGAGACACGTTCAAAAAGAAAACGAATAGGACCGCTGCCCGGGGGTGATCGCCGGGGCGCACCTGGAGCTGACGCTGGGTGTATCAGCATGCGATCCGTCAGCGGTGAGGAGTTGAACGGGCTCTCACCGACAAAGATACTACAGCCGAAATCATTGACGATGGTGACAGACTGACCAACAGGACAGACACCCCTGTAGAGCCATACAGTCCAAGTAAAGTATCGTACACACCTTCTGGAACATCATCACCATCCATACCATCATCACCTCCTATACCATCGTCACCTTTTATTACTTTTTATAATACAGTCACACCCAATCCGACCTTGAATGTTGCGCGGGAGGTAAGTGCCTTTCTACCCGCGTCCACCAAGGCTGAAAAGACAAGAGTTCGCATGAGATGGAGTAAAGATGTTAACATATTTATCATGCGACCTTACTTTTACATCACTAAATTAGAGGATTTCTGATCAGAGAAGAGCCATAATTAGAAATAAACTTTTAAGCAATTAAAAGAAGAAGTACGAATACAGTTACAGGAAGCAGAAATTAACATAGAAAATACCGCAAATACACCATTACCTCAAAACATATCTGAAATCGCTCAACAACCACAAACACACACTCAATTACAACCTAATACACTATGTCAATCATGTAATTACTCACTAGCACACACACAAACATCTCACACATCCACACAAACCGAATCGATCACTTTAATGTTAGAAAATGATATTGAGACCCTAACCGTCGCAGATCAAAACCTAACAACTGATGTCAAAGAAATACATGACAAATTCAGAACAACACTAGCACAATACTCTAAAATGGATCCTGCAGCTCGACCAAAACTACCTAAACTTCGTTACAGCCCATACCTTTTTCGTTTAATTAACTTATTTAATGAAAGTATACTTAACCAATTTATCTCTGATAACACATCTTATAGACATACATACATACACTTATATATTGCACAGCGGTAGTCATATCTGAGGAACTTAACTTTAGAGGAACTTAACTTTAAAATCACGGAACACACAGGAAACACAAGTCCAAAACACAACACTAAACCACCATGGCAACTAAGATTAGAAAAAAGTATAGAAAAATTGAGAGCCGACTGCGGTAGACTTACACAATACATTAACAACATTAGGTCAAACAAAGTAGTAAAGAGAGTGGAGGCAATATTTAGAAGTAATTATAAACACACTAGACATGAAAACAACATTAGAAAACCTGAAGAGTTTTTAGATACCTTAAAACAAAAACTAGCTCTTAAAGTTCATAGGCTCAGACGATATAAAAAAGCACAACAGCGTAAAAACGATAACGCCCTATTTGCCACCAATGAAAAAATATTTTATAGAAACCTACACAAGTCAAAAACCAAAGCGAATGAAGAAAACAACACAGATACATCCGACACACGTAACACTCCTACCAAAGAACAGTTAGAAATATTTTAGTCTACTATTTGGGAAGAACAAGTACAACATAACGACAAAGCATCGTGGATAATCGAAGAAACTAAAAAATGGAGAGCAATAAATGAAATGGAATTTGAAGAAATCACAGAGTCAGACATCATACACATTATAGGCAGGTTACATAATTGGAAATCTCCTGGTATATATAAAATACACAATTTTTGATACAAAAAATTAACATCATTACACAAACCGATAGCAAAAAATTTAACAGAAACAATATTAGGACGACAAAATATACCAGAATTTATTGCGACAGGCATAACTTACATGTTACCTAAAACCAAAAATTCACCACAGCCTTCCCAATATAGACCGATCACATGCCTCCCCACGATTTACAAAATATTGACATCAGCAATTACATCAAAAATTAACTCACATATTTAACACCACAACATAATATCGGAGGAACAAAAGGGATGCAGGCGGGGCCACATGGGTTGCAAAGAACAGTTAATAATTGATTCCACTATACATAAACATGCCACCACAAAAATATAAATTTTCATTGCACGGTTGCACCTATATCGATTATAAAAAAGCATTTGACAGCGTTCCACATTCCTGGTTGATACATATCTTAGAAATCTATAGAATTAATCCAAGAATAATAGACTTTCTACGTAACATAATGCCCCAGTGGAAAACCACACTTCAAATAAACTGCAATCACAATAATGTTACAACCCGACCAATATCTATTCGGAAAGGTATATACCAAGGCGATTCACTAACCCCCTTGTGGTTCTGCCTCGCACTAAACCCTCTATATAATCTGCTGCAGCGCTGTCGGGCCGGATATTGTCTCAAACACACTACAGAACAAACAACAATCTCACATCTTATATATATGGACGATATCAAACTATATGCACAATCCGAAAAAGATATGAAGAAACTAGTAGAAGCTACAGCAGAGTTTAGTCAAGATATCAACATGCAATTTGGTCTAGACAAGTGTAAAACACTACACATCATACGAGGGCAAGTACGACCCGGCAACTATGTAATTAATAACACTGACATCATAATAGCAATGAAGCCAACTGGTGTATACAAATATTTAGGATACTCACAACTAAAGGGACTGGATCACGTTAGAATTAAACAGACACTTACTACGGAGTACAACAGAAGACTTAACACTATATGCAAAATTCAATTAGCTGGTAAAAATCTCATCAAGGCCTTGAATACGTTTGCTATCCCCATATTAACTTACTCATTCGGAGTTATTAAATGGACAAAAACCGACACAGAACAATTAGAACGAACAACACGCACTACACTCACTAAACATAACAACTTACATCCAAAATCTGCAATCGAAAGGCTTACTATCAAACGGCAAAATTAAGGGAGAGGCCTAATAGACATCCAGCACTTGTGGCGGAATCAAATCTACCGACTATAAACATTTTTTCATTCAAAATCTCGCACAAGTAGTATCCATAAAGCCATAGTACTAAATGATATCAACTACGCTCCTCTTAACTTAAATGATCAGACCAATGACACCCCACACATTATTAACGATGACCCACAGACACAAAAAATTGAGGACTGGAAGAAAAAAGTACTTCACGGCAGACACCCTCATGATCTAGAACAATCCCATATCAACAAAGTAGCTTCAAATAAATGGCTTAAAATAGGTAACTTGTTCCCAGAAACTGAAGTATTTATAATAGCGATACAAGACCAGATAATCAACACTAAGAACTACAGAAAATATAAAATCAAAGACCCTTTAGTAACAAATGATAAGTGTCGAAAATGTCACATCCAACCCGAAACCATTTACCACATAACAGGAGCATGCACTACACTGACACAAACCGACTACACTCACAGGCACAACCAGCAAACATTATTCATCAAAAATTAGCAGTCAAATACACACTCATACAAGACACAAACACTCCTTACTACAATTATACACCACAAACTATACTAGAAAATGAGACACACAAAATCTACTACGACCGCGCCATACTCACCGATAGGACCATTCACTACAACAGACCGGATATAACCCTTCAGGATAAACTAAATAAAATTACGTACCTAATAGATATTGCAGTTCCAAACACACATAACATACAAAAGTCAATAACTGAAAAAATTAGTAAATATGCCGAACTGAAAGAAGAAATAACTAGAATATGGCGTCAAGAAAAAGTTGTGTGCGTTTCGAACGCGCGGCCAAGGCGATATTTCGAAAAAAAAAATTTGTAAAAGTTGATTCCCAAAACCATAAATTTGTCGAAGATATGGTTAAAAAGTTATAAGGATTTGAACGTGGCCGCGCCATTGAAACGCGGAGAACCGCGCGGCCACGGAGATCTTTAAAACTAAGCGTAGCAGAGACCTAAAATTCAGGTAAATAACAGATAGAATTTGTAAAAAAAATGTAAAAATACAGAGAAAAATCCTAGGTTTATATTTTAGGAGCTGCAAGACAAAAACCCCATGGCCGCGCCATTGAAACGGTGAATAACACGTTATCGCCGATATCACGCTGAAAATGCATCGCAGACGTCTGAAATTCATTGTAAAATCTAGATTTGAATTTGTCGAAAATGTAAAAAATAAAAAATACCTAGGTTTATATTTTAGGAGCTGTAAGACTAAAACCCCATGGCCGCGCCATTGAAACGGTGAAAAACACGTTATCGCTGATATCTCGCTGAAAAAGCATCGCAGAGGTTTGACGTTTTTTGTAATAGATTTGAATTTGTCGAAAATGGAAAAAATATACAAAAACTACCTAGGTTTATATTTCAGGAGCAGTAGTGCGGTATCGTGCAAAAATAAGTTTTGATATATATATCTGTCGAAGAAAGTAAGTATTAGTGACTTTTTTTTTTTATAAACAACACCTATTAATATGTAGAACTACCGATATATGCAAAACATATTTTTTATTCATAATACAAAGCCTTTTTATATCTTTATTATTTTAAGGAACTTTTGAACACAGTTCATGCCAGTCCCATCATAACCTAATCTTAAGTTAACTTACAAACAAATAACTAAAAATAAACATAAACAGTGCTTTAAATATTAACTAATGTAAATATCATTTTAGCTTCACGGGACATAGGTCGAGCCAGAAAATTATGAAAATAGCCTAAGTCTAACCTATTTATATTTAGTTCTCTAACAAAGCCTTGCAATGTGTTTTGAATATTTCGATAGGGTGACCATGCCTTGTTGTTTACAGAAAACTTTCCACCTGTTCTATTAGACATCATGTCCTAAGGATTCTAAATTGAATTAAAATGACACGAAGAGATACAAAAACATAATAATATATCTTTATTTCTTTAAAAATCACATAAATCACAGATTGTTTACTTACACTAAGATATAAACTTCTATTAAAATCACAAATCACAGATTGTTTACTTACTACACTAAAATAAATATTTTTTATTAATACAACCTCATGGAGAGGAGACAATTGTCGAAATCATGCAAAAAAAAATTACATTTCACACAAACCAAAACTATAAAATGAGGTACCCACCTCGTATAAAACGTCAATATTTTTAAGATTTCCACCAACAAATCGAGGGTCAAGAAAAAAAGTGGTTGCATATTCCCAGGGCCGGCCTTAGCCATCTGGGCGCCCCGGGCGAGTCATGGCTTTAGCGCCCTTTTAGGTATAGGTACTTATTTCATTACAATTAAAAAAAAATGTTTCAATTTCTACGAGATCTTTAATAAAATCAAGCTAAACATACAGTACATTAATAAAAAAAAATACTGTAAAATTACCGTGTAAAATGCAAGAAACACGACTATGAAATTTGATATTTTATTAGAATTTAAAATTTCTTCAGATTTATTCAATATAAAATTATCACAATTAATGGCTCATATATCGCTGCCCCAGTTTAATAGTAAGATATCTTGACCGAAGTTTCTTGTTGTATGTGTAATAATTAACTATTTATGTGATTTTTAAAGAAATAAAGATATACCTATTATTATGTTTTTGTATCTCTTCGTTTCATTTTAATTCAATTTAGAATTCTTGGGACATGATTTCTATTACAACAGGTGGAAAGTTTTCTGTAAACAACAAGGCATGGTCACCCTATCGAAATATTCAAAACACATTGCAAGGCTTTGTATTATGAATAAAAATTATTTTTGCATATTTATCGGTAGTTCTACATATTAATGTGTTGTTTATAAAAAAAAACTCGCTAATACTTACTTTCTTCGATAGATAATCAAAACTTATTTTTACGCGATACCGCACTACTGCTCCTGAAATATAAACCTAGGTAGTTTTTGTATATTTTTTACATTTTCGACAAATTCAAATCTAGATTTTACAATGAATTTCAGACGTCTGCGATGCATTTTCAGCGTGATATCGGCGATAACGTGTTATTCACCGTTTCAATGGCGCGGCCATGGGGTTTTTGTCTTGCAGCTCCTAAAATATAAACCTAGGACTTTTTTCTGTATTTTTACATTTTTTTTTACATATTCAATCTGTTATTTACCTGAATTTTAGGTCTCTGCTACGCTTAGTTTTATAGATCTCCGTGGCCGCGCGGTTCTCCGCGTTTCAATGGCGCGGCCAGCCGGCCACGTTCAAACCCTTATAACTTTTTAACCATATCTTCGACTTTATGGTTTTGGGAATCAACTTTTACAAAATTTTACATAATCTTGGAATAGTTTTTTTTTTCGAAATATCGCCATGGCCGCGCCGGTCGAAACGCACACTTGTGATCCCTATAGTCATCTCCACAACATGCGTTATACCGAACCATCTTCTCCATAGCTTAAAACTACTCAATCTAAAAGAAACTCTCTTTATCGCCCTACAGAAAGCTGCCTATTAAATACGTGTCGCATTGTCAGAAAGTTCATGCAATTAGAGGAACATGAAATTGGTCCCCAAAACAACACGCCCTATATATAATAGGTACACACCACACGCTGCATTTACTTGGCTTCGGCCCATAAATGTAGCTGAATCCAGCTAAAGTGCTGAGAAAAAATATCAATACGAAAATAATAATAATAATTTACTTCTGCCTTGTCAACCTGTTTCCCTACTGAACTGACGTAATGACTGTCCATTAATAATTTTGTTTCAGCCGTGCGGATGTTTGAGCAATACTTGCAGTGCACAGCTCCTCCTCAATACGACCTGTTCCCTCAGAAGTGCAGCTCTAGTGTAGACTGCTTCCCTAACTTGTGTTGCGCAGAGGGCGGCAAGAAGCACTGCAGACCACCACAGCGGAGCCTTCTAGCATTGTTCGCTGGCGTCGGACAGGTAGCATATTACCTTTACGCAATTATTTCGAAGATTTTAAGAATTATTCTCGTAATTTAACATAATGACTGGTCACAGAAAAATATTGCAATAATTTAACTGAATTAATTATCTTAGGAAAACGAAATAAAAAAATCTCTACACGAGCACTCACTGACTGCATTGTAGAAACATATTCAAGATTAAATTGTACAGAACAATTTCATAATCACTGATTTAGAGAAAAAAATAGTAGGTGATAGGTGGTAAAAATGTAAAATGTACTCACAACTAACTGGGCCTTTTGCCCAGGTAGTTGTGAGTACATTTTACTTTTTTTTTTACACTATTGAACCATACAGAAACCTGCATTTTTACTTACTCTTGGTGTGTTTATTTTTCAGCGAGTCGGATCAACATTAGTTAACCTGCGTCAGGTGCAAGCAAACCAGAATAGATCATAGAAAAATATTTTTGTGATATACATATAACATGATCTTAGTAATTAGCTCTTTTATACTTTTGTACAGTTTTTAAAAATAAATGTTTTTTTTTTATATTTGTTTAATTATATTAATGAACTGGTGTTTGTCTATATGTGGATATTGCGTAAATTATTAAAATTTTATAGGTACAGTAGATAGTAACCAGGTAGTCGTTAATAGTTGAAGTTTACTTAGAAACAGATGGATGTTTTCAAATGAAATTTAATTAATTACCTAATATTCTCTAGTAATTTTATTTTATTCAAAACATCCATCTGTTTTTAAGTAAACTTCAACTATAATAATATCAACTACCATGGTTACTTATCTCTTTTAATGACTGTACCTAAAATATCACATCATGGAATTTGTTTCACATACCTAACTGATTAACTCTGGAACTGAAGTGGCAAAATCATAATCATTCAGGAAATGTATGTTAGAAAATTGAAACAAGTTGACTTAATTTAAAGTTTATTGGCTAAACATTTTAATCAAGCTGAAACAAAAGAAAAGAATATATTAATTGTTGAGTTACTGAAACAAGGTGTAGTTATGGTTTTCAAATTAAATGGATAGGCTGATATGTGGAAACTAATAACCTACCCGAAATTAGAAAGCAGATCTTTTCACCACAATAAAGTGTCATTTAATTTTAAAGTAAATGCTATCTGTGAAATATTAAATTAAATGATTTCTTTGCTGGGACATCAAAGACCTAACGAACCAGTCATGTAAGAGAATGGTCTAAAAATTACTCATCTGCCTACCATATAACGGACCCGAGGATTCTTAGTAACACAAACGTCTTTAACCAACACTCACTGCAACACTCCAAAAATGCACACTACACTCACACACCTCCTTAGACAACCCACTAACCCACACAGCATAACACAATTAATTACTTAGAAGTAATTTTACATTATAATATTTTAGAAATTAATCCATTGTTATTCTCACAAACCTACAGTTAATTAATATTATTATAGCCCTACTCGCACCTCATAACAAAACGGTAAGTATTTTAAATAATGTTGTTACAGCTCTGGCCACTAATGTACAGAAGCTGCCAAGTTTGGAGACCAATGTTCACCCACTGTTTAAACATTATGAATATTACAATAAATACAATTTGTTACTGTTATCCCCTTCCAAGGTTGGTGCACATGCTTTTATGTCCTGGCCACAGATGTTTCTACAGTATGATAGCGAGCGAAAGGTCTCCTACCCCTTGAATTAGTAAACTTACTACCACCTAACCTTTCTGATTGATCGAAAAATTGCATTGTATTACCTACTTATTAATAGAAGATGATAAAATATAAGCAGACAAAGTATACCCTATTAATACAAAAACAGTTTATCATAAAACATCTAGATGGGATTACTGTAGGCTCTTTCCACAATCAAAACAACCAAGACTAAGTAAATGAGTTGATGAAAAATAATGGGCACATACCTTCTTGAAACCAATATCATGAGCGTATTCTCTGAAACACTGTCTGCAGATGTTCAAACCGTACTTGCGGATGAGACCGTGTCTGTTGGAGCAGGCGCGGCTGAAACATGCAAATCTACACTTCAAACACGTGTTCTAACCAAGAACTTTTCCTAGTCAAAATACACTTTCTTAGAATTCATACCATGAGCGGGAGCCCTGGCCATATCTTCGAGGATGAGAATACCATATATTAGCGTGACCCATTGTGCAAATTATTTAATTCTTGCGTTGCACCGCACTATGAAACACGTCCAAAATGGCGGCCACACATAAAAGAACGAAAGAATCGAACATAAGAATGAATGATCATTTAATCAATGATTGAAGTACGTAATCGTTAATCATTCGGTTCGTCCATGAAGCAGCAGAGCGGTTAAATTAAAATGGAGTCCGCGTTTCGAAATATCAATGTATCACTATCTGGCTCTCTGTGGGCTAACCCTCTCTTTCTAAGTAGGGTAACCTTTATTTTATATTTTCCAGGACATCGCTATACGTAGCTTTCCATTTAGTGATTTATTTAAAAATATCTACATTCTGTTTGCGATTATAGCCTAGGCTAAACAAATATCTCTTCTAAGTTTGTTTATATCATGATACGTAATGTATGCGTATAATGAAATTGCATAAGAAACAAAGTAATTATGAATTCTAAACTCGATGAAATAAGAATAAAACAACTTGATCAAAAATAAAATCCTTTGCCATGCCGCGACGTCAGTCAGCGCCGGCCCTAATATGAACACTTATATAGTACCAGGATTCACCACATGTAAAAACCTCAAAAAGAAAATAAAAACACCTCCCAAATTAAACTGAATGCATGACTCACGAGTTAAAATATGTAGTATGTAATTGAGACTTTACTTAATAACATATTATCTTGTAGCGTCAGTAGTCGCTGTAAACAAATATGTACATACATAACAATAGATATATAAATAGAACATAGAATAATATACATGGAATAGTATAGTATAGCATTTAAATATTTATATGTAATCAAATATAACTTTCTATTTTATACATTTCACATATACACGAGTCACGACGTATAGAACACTTAGCATTATTTAAATAATATCTCTACAAAATAATAATGTATGAACGTTGACTGTTCGAAAGTGCCTGCAAATGGTTTTAATTGAAATAAATGCTTTGACTTTGACTTTGAACAGACGTACAGAATGATTTTATTATTAGTTAGTAGTTAAACGACGCTAACTGATCAGCAACCGCGCGAGTCACATTCCTGCCGGCAGGCGGCGATACAATGCACCTGCGTATCGCCCCCCCTGCCTCTGCTTCACCTGTGACTAGTCCGTTGAGAGTCGCGGAGTTTGCAATACCTTACCTGCTAAAATAATAATATCGAATCGCGCGCTTGCTTACCTAAGCTTATAAACTATCTGCCTTTCTTTAACTTAGTGCTTGTGTGACTTTCCTGCTGTACTCCTTCTTGTGTAGACTTTCACCTTCTGTGTTCCTTAAAACTATTGTGTGGTGCGTGTACGAACGTTATAATAAATCAACTAGTAGTGAACCTGGAAACTTTCATTCCTCTCCACGTACGTACCTACTTCAATGTAATACATAATAAATAGACATAAAAGGTCTGTATTTAATATTTAACGAAAAGGGACACCGTAACTTGTTGCTTATATTTTCAAGCATATTTTGACACTTTTTTTTACTATATTGCAGGCCAGTCAGCATGTTTCACTCCCGTTTCCGTAAGTGGAGAATTACCTACTATAAACGCCAGAATACCACCATAGATTCTTCATGTAGTGAACTTGTTGTCTGAAAATGATAATATATTGTATAAAATTGCTTTTTGTTATACAGAATGGGGAGCACATATGTATATGCAATAAATTATACGACATACTTGTTTTCGATATACAAAAAATTAACAATATCGGTCCAATAATTTGGTCAAAAAGTAGAATTTTAATTTTGAACGAATTTAAACACTTTGTAGAATTCGATCGCTCAATGACTCAAAGAACTTGAATCCTCTAACACTGAAAAGCGACGTTTCCAAGTAGTGCAAAACTGCAAAAATATCACGACGCTGTTACGTAGCTCCGAGGTCAAGGTACGTTGTTCAAACAAATTGTTTACTTTAACTGAATTTATTTTGATATATATTTAGTCTGAAAATTTAACTTTTTTAATTTTCAGTTTTTAATTTAATATTTAATTTTGCTATACTTCTGTGGACTAGTATTACTTGAGATTTCATTTATTGCATTGATTTTAGGAAAAATAATAATGCATATAGCACGATTGCATTTAAAAAATGTTACGTACGTAATTTAAGTTGTCAATGTGGTTTTTTATATTAATTAAAATACAGTCACATCTACTTATCGTTATACAATGTTATAAAAATTTAATTGTTGTTTTTAACGTAACTCGTATTTATACTTATAGAAATTCATTTGTGAGTCCATGTCGCGTATCTATTTAAATTAGTTTAAATGTATACGCGCCAAACATTTTAATTTATAGGTAATATTTTCGTTGTCATCCCATCAAAATATTATTTACAGTCGTATACTCGAATTACTTGGTATCTAAAAATGTACTCCACATAGCATATGACATATATAACACAGTGTCGAATTGTCGATATTAACGGATACGCTTTCAGTTGTTAAAATTAATCAAGGTAAAGAAATAAAATTCACTAAAAACCTGAATATCGCCCAAAAAAAACTTCAGATCCATACAGGTACATTAATAAATAATTATTCCGAGTTTTACGAACATAAATGTATGGATCAGCTGTTGGTTTCTACCAGAATAATACAGTAGACTCCAACAATGTTAGTGTTTAGAATTATGGGTAATTTTTCCGTAAAACACTGGCAACACTTCATTGTAATAAATTAAGTTATGAAAATTTTTATTCGGAGATCGATTTACCTACGTACAAGTAATAGATATAATGTTACTATTTACATGTGAAATGTAATTTTATCACATTCTTTATGTTTACCGGTTGTGCTTTGGCAGTATTTTACGCAACAAACCGTCATTTTAAAATATTTCTTGCGAGCTGTGTTTAACGGAGCGTGACCTTGAGCACTGACGGCTCGCTGCGACTACTAGACCATTTTTATGGTCTAGTATGAATACTCGTACTTTTGAAGCTCGTACTAGGTTTCTATGCGTTATTATTCTAAGCGTTTTAAGAAGAAATTAATTGAAAAAACAACGAAGTATGTTTACAATGATTCAATGTCAGAAATCACGATTTTAACACTTACGGGTGAAATTTTATATCACCTCCTGGACCACGTACTACCACAACCACGCATTACTCATTTTTGCACCATTTGTTTAATTGTAATGATGATTACCTCGAAAAATACCAGTCGAAACTGTGAACTGCAAAGTAAACATCCGCCATATTATATTGACGGATTGACCATATTTATGTTGACACATAGCGTCAATATTGCCACATTACCGATCGATTCCATTGGGAAATAGCATTGTAATTCACTGATCGTCAACCCAGTTTAGCATGCGTGACGCGTGAGTGTGACCTAAAATGTTATGTTTTATAACTTAACTAATCATAGTATAACTATTGATAGATAATAACATTATTTGACAGAGTTTTAACTTCTGATTTGGTTAGTGTGACGCCTATTTCGAAGAATTTAGTAGGAGATTTAAATAAGGAGATAGCAATACTATAGGCCACACTAAAAAGAGAGGTCGGCCCACAGAGAGTGAGATGGAGATACGTAAGTATTTGACTAAATATTGTTCCAAGTGTTGGCTCCATCTTTAGCTATATCTTCATGGGTTCGTCAAACGAACCCAGGATTGGTATACCTCTTTGATCTAAGTATACCTCTATTTATGAACTGACTGGAAGAGACACGACACCAGTGACAATGTGACACACCCAAAGAGAATAAAACAAATAAAGGTTTTATAGTCTTTGGACACACCCAAGAAGCTTAAAGATAAAAGTGGAGGCAACACTCTAAATACCTAAGTGAAGCCAACTGTGGGCAGACGCTCTCTTTCTGAATGCATACATAAGATAAAGCAAACACATATCATTGTCTCGTTCTTATGTATGCATTCAGAAAGAGAGCATCAGCCCACAGTTGGTTTCAAGCTTTTGTTCTAAGTGTTGGCTCCATTTATACCTATATCTTCATGGACACACCACACCAAACTTTTTGATATTCTTTCTGTAGTTCTGTGATTGTTCACAGAACCACAGAATACTTAATAGTTGACAGAACTACAGAATATCAAAGAGTTTATATTTAAAGAAGCAGAAAAAAATGAAATACCAATATTATAAAGAGGAAAGATTTGTATTTTTGTATGTAACGAATAAAATCAAAAACTACTCGTCCGATTTCAAAAATTATTTCACCAATCGAAAGCTACATTATCCCTGAATAACATAGGCTATATTGCATTATTAAAAAATTAGGATTCCTTGGGAAAATACAAGTGGAAGAAGTCGCGGGCAATCTGCTCTCCTGGTAAATAAGTGGTCTGTAAAAGCCTGGTAAATAATCTGAGTAAAAACCATAAGCTTTGTTAGCAATGGGAAATAGCAGTACGTCGTAAAAACTTCAAGGCTATTAAGCACTCAAAACTGTGGTTGCTTTTAACTGGCATGAATAATCAACTTGATTGCTCTTTATTCTCATTCATCATCCTCAATATAAAACGAAGATTTCACTACAAAATTATTATTAGCGTCATACTTAGGTACAGAATAAGTCTTTCAATAAGATTATTTTTTTCCTTTATGAGGTGAACCGTGTTTCCTGAGCAGTTTTTGTACAGTACGGTCAACGTATCTTGGCGCGTCTGAAGTTAGCCGATTAGCTGCGCAGTAGACAATTTCGTTCCTAAAAGTTCCATTGCGCAGCCAAACAGCTAACTTCAGACGCGCCAAGTTACGTTGACCGTATTGTAAATTCCGGTATAGTTGAACGTCCGTTGTTATTATCCATGTTTGATAATACACAATTATTAATAAACAACAAAACACTCGTAACGCACTTCTATAAATTTTACTGCGCTAACATAGTTTTCGTTATAGTTTGGTGGCGCCCTCTAAAATTAGCTTTTATAACCCTATTTATGGAGACCACAATGTTACTAGAAAGAAACTATCACATGATTTACCATCAAATGCTAGAGCTTACTCAAGGAAGATGAAGACTATCATCATCAGTAGCGGTTGGTCATAAAATCAATATAAACCACAAAAAAAAAATATTGTCCAAGTCGTCTGTGAATTGAGTGGTGGCGTTGTTCGCTATATATACTAAAAGTACTCTGTGGTTGTTCGTCAACAAACATAACTTAACATATGACATCCTTATGTATTAGAATCTAAAAACTGTAATTTCACAGAAAAGTTGGTAAAATTCTATCTCTGTAGTTCAGAGTCAGTCATTGTGATTTTCTATTCGTTCCACGTTCCAGTATGATTTGTCCATGGACGTAATAGACATAATAATAGATATTATTACGTCCATGGATTTGTCGTCTCAATTCTCATTCGTCTTTTGTTGAGCGGGTAAGTAAGGTCGTTGTCACTGATTGTCACCAGTGCTGCCAATTTAGCAATTTTGGCTAAATCAGCATTATTACAAGTGATCGACTTGAGAGAGTGATTGAATATCCATTCGGCATAATTATGGCATATTTTCTAGCAACTTTTTGTGTTTTACGTAGGTGGTCTGAAAAGTTTCCGACTTAACAAAGATACAGAATGTTATTTATTTATTTTTCTACAAGTCTTCCTTTCCTTTTCTTGCAAGTCTACACACTTCTCCCAGCAAATTGTCCCATCTCTTTAATACGTCCGGCGTCTTTCTCTGGAAAAGAATTGCATACGAAGTTGATAGCCTCCTAATTTTATGAAAATCTTAGAGATTTTTGACGGTTTGATGTAGTGAAATCGCGTACATTTGTGTTGGAAAATGTCAAAGCGAACAAAAGGCTTCGTGTTGACCTGTGTGTACAGAGAGGAGGTGAAAACTTCGAGCACCTCTTAAAGTACGCGTAGGTAAGTAGGTACCTACAAGTAATATAATAATATTTAGTTCAAAACACGGTTTATTTTTCTTTCCCTACAAAAACCTTCTTCTAAACTAAGTTTCTAACACAAATCTCACATACACAATAGGGTATTACACCCAATTTTGAAAAGTGTCTCAATGAAATTCTGTAGTGCTAATATGCCACCAAAAACATCACATTTTTATTCAATCGATAAGCGCCATAAAAATGCATCTAAATTTTAAATTTTCAAATGTCGCGCGTAGTTTGACGATAACGCCTCTTACTGGACGCCATATTGCCCAGCGAAAATGACGTCAGTTCGTTTTGTATCAAATGCGCTCTTAAATATGATAATTGTATATAATTTAAAAATAATTAAAAGCATATTTTGTAATAGGTGAAATAGTTAAAAAAAAATGTTGGTTACGAAAATAATGAAGTACAAAGCCTATATACGCCAATCGGTTGACTGACAATTGACAATTTTTTGTTTACACAGCCGTACGGCGTAATAACATGGCTGCTACTATTTCATGGTGTTTTATAACAGATTAAAAATACTGAAAACTTTGAATTGAATTTAAAAAAATATTTTGTTACTTTATGAACTAAAACTTACATTTTCCGACTGCTTTATGCCTAAACTGTCTCAATAACATATTTATAGATTTTTTCCTGTTACTGATTACCATTTGTATTGTGTTTTCTTTACTAATAGTGTGTAATTGTTTTTACAGGTCTTGTTTATCCCTAATGGGATAATGGGAACGCCTATAGTCCTGACGATGTACTATATCGCTCGGCACTCCTCCAATCTTAGATTATGAAACAAAAGTGAAGCCACAAAAAACAAATTCAAAAGCGAATACCTTTCAACGCGCTTCGTGCTGTACTGACACGATTAAGCATAGCACGATACGCCGCATCGTTAAAAAAAAAACAAATAAAAATACAAATACAAAAAAACTTGAGAGGTGTCAAGGGACACCCGGATGGAACGAAGTTCCTTTCGATTAATTAGTGAAGGAATTTTATTACAATTTTATTACAATTCCTTCACTAATTAATGTGATGCGTTAAAGTGAATTTAAGTGGCTTTAAGCCAGGGCAAAAAAAAAGCGAGGAATGAAAAGTTATTATGGCTGCTTACATTGTAAGTAAGTAATTTTAAAGATTAACATTTTCTAACATGTTAGTACAATGCGTAGTTATTTAGATAGAAAGACCAATAAATTATTTCTGCGCCATCTATTGGCCGTTCGTAATTCGATCTCGAAGAGCACAGTTGCGCCAATAACGTTAATAGATGGCTCTTAAATCAAATGAATGACGAAATGTCAAATGTCGTGACAACTTTTCGTAAGAATTTTTTCCGTCTAGCCCCCTTTCACAACGCGCGATAAGGAACTTCGTTCCAATATCTACAGCGAATACAATCACGAGATTGTAGGTATTCCCTTTTGAATTTGTATTTGCTTTATTGGCTTCACTCTCAGTGTTTCGCGCGGTCTATCTGCCGTTTGTTTCATAATTTGAGATTTAAGCTTCTTGGGCAAGACCAAGAAGCTTATAGGTAAAAGTGGAGGCAACATTCTGAACACCTAAGTGTAACCAACAGTGGGCAGACGCTCTCTTTCTGAATGCATACATAAGATAAAGAAAACACATATCACTGTCTCGTTCTTATGTATGCATTCAGAAAGAGAGCGTCTGCCCACAGTTGGTTTCACTTAGGTATTTAGAGTGTTGCCTCCACTTTTATCTATAAGCTTCTTGGGCAAGACCAAGAAGCTTATAGATAAAAGTGGAGGCAACACTCTAAATACCTAAGTGAAGCCAACTGTGGGCAGACGCTCTCTTTCTGAATGCATACATAAGATAAAGAAAACACATATCACTGTCTCGTTCTTATGTATGCATTCAGAAAGAGAGCATCCGCTCACAGTTGGTTTCAAGCTTTTGTTCTAAGTGTTGGCTCCATTTATACCTATATCTTCATGGGCAAGACCAAGCAAGACAGTCATCCACAGTGTCCAAAGAGTTGACAGTGTCATTTTGTTAAGTGTCCTGTCACGTCATGTCACTGATTTGTTTGATTGACAGCAGATGAGCAGGCTGAGCTGAGTGACGATTTATTTAATCGATTTAATGCAGGTGAAATAAAGGTAATGTTAGTTTCTTATCCTATTTAGGTATTCATTTTTTATAATACGTTCGTCATTGACGCTTTAATTAAGCAGCCTAACTTCGTTAAACTGTAGATATACCGGTATGCACTAAGTACATAGTTATGACAATTATTGCTTGCTTGTTCTTATTATAATCTTCTATATATCTTAAAAATACAATTTATTTCAATGGGTTATTTCTATGTTTGTTAAACTAAAACTTATGTTTTCCTAATATATACTTTTAAAAAGCAAATTTAAGTAATTAAAAATCACAACTACACCACAGCCACGTTGACTTCCGCATGTTTGCGATTTTTTTTGGCATTCTAAGTATGTTCCATAAAAACAAAGAAATTTTCAACTGCTAGTTTACTATCGTTCATAAACTTGTCAGAAGCAATGTCTTGTCTTACCCTAACTAGGTAGGGCATGGCATAATGATTTAGCATTGAATATTTCTCATTATCATCAAATACTCGCTTAATTTAGGGTGATTCAAGTGTGGTTCCAACTCCAGCTTCTGGATCTATAAATTTTTAGCTATTCACAGCACTGTTGTATTCTATGTGGGCCATATAACAGGTACAGAGCTTTGTACTTAACTCTAATGTCAACTATCCTTGTTTATTCATTACAATATTTAGGATTTCAATCAATACTATCTGATTGGAAATAATCTGTTCATCATATTCTTTTCTGCTAGCACTTGAATCCATCGAAAAAGGTTTGAACACAAAAGTATGCCTGTTTTTAAACATGTTTCTAACTTATCTTTCTTTTCAGGTATCCACTTTCACAATGGGGTTCATATTTAATATTGTAAAGAGGTTAATAAAGACAATCATAAAGCTGTCTTTGTATTTAGCATTGTTTGCGACCATCATTGTTCTTATCCCTAACTTGCCACCATACACTAAGTTCACAAGTATTGAGTAAGTAAACATTACATTTTTGAGTAGTTGTTAGCATACTTATTAAGTACTATGTGAAAAATTCCAACGTGAATCTTTAATAATTACCTTGTCAATTTTAGCGTATCACCAATACAACCAAGAGTTGGTCCACTAGCCCTAAATGGTGCCTTAAACAATGCTGGAAGATCATACAATGGAAAACTTTTAGGACCTGAAGCATTCCAAATATTTAAAGGTGAACTGTACACCAGTCTTGCTACTGGAGAAATTGTGAAACTATCACCTGAAGGCCATGTCACATTTGTGACTACAGTTGGGCAACCATGCAGTGAGTAATTTTGTTATACTAAATTCTTTAATGACTGTCATGCTGACCACACATATAACTACATTATTTGCAAATAATTTGGACTAGCACTAGTATGCATCAACATGACATCTGTGGAATGAATTAGAGCAACTATGGCCCTTTTACGGGCACAATGGTGAGGTGCTGACTTCTGCAAGACTTGCACAAGAATATAGTAATATGTGTGGGTATCACAAGTGCCTATAACTCTATCCATGTATATGTAAGGAAAAAAGATTGGATCCCAAATTATAATGTAATGAGAAGTTTAAAATACCTGTGTGTATTTCATTTCCATTGTATTCAAATTAGTAACCAAAGGTTCTATACATAATTAATGATTGATTATTACTTTCATATTATTCAATGTTTCCCAGACATTAATATGTATTTTTTTATTTAAGGTGGAATTATCCATGACCATATTTGTGGTAGACCCCTTGGGTTTGTGATAGATGAAAAAGATTATTCCCTGTATGTAGCTGATGCATACCATGGCATCTGGAAGGTTAACCTAAAAACTAACAAAAAACAGTTGCTAGTTTCTCCCAGAGTAGAGATTCAGAAGCGCACACCTCACCTCTTTAACTGTATTGCACTGGCCAAGAATGGAGACTTGTATTGGACAGACTCTTCTAGTGACCATCATCTGAGGGACGGTGTATTAACCTTTATGTCTGACCCTTCTGGAAGGTATTATAAGTTATCATAGTACTTGTACAGTAATATTTTGTTGCTCCAGTGTGATAAGATTGTTTACAAATGTTTTATAATTTTATTTTTAGACTGTTCCATTATGATGCTGCCAAAAACCAAAGTAAAGTTCTTCTTGATGACCTATGGTTTGCAAATGGCGTAGTACTATCGCCTAACAATGACTTTGCAGTGGTCTCGGAGAGTTCTCGTGCTAGAATGATGAAATATTATATCAGTGGACCAAAAAAAGGACAATCGGAAGTTTTCGTTGATGGTTTGCCAGGTAACTATGATTATTTTATTTACTTTTTAAATCTACTTATACTAGCTTTGGCTGTGACTTTGTCTGCGTGAATGTCGGTCATCGCGGACGAAGTTGCGGATTAAAAAGTAACCTATGTCCTTCCCAAGGATTCACCCTATTTTCATACCCAATTTCATCAAAATCGGTTCAGCCGTTTCTCACTTTCACATTTATAATATTAAAAAGTATAGAAGTATAGATATAGTATGGAAATATGGATTATAAGACTTAAAGTTTCTAAGATTTTGATCTCCTACACATCTTTCACAAATACATGGAAAGCTACTCTATTGCAGGTGTCATAGGATATGTGTTTGGTTTATTTGACTTCCACCAGGACATAGTCACGGGCAGAAGAAGCTAGTGTTCCATAAAATTATAAAAGACATCCACAGAAGCTTGAATGAGTTTCCAACCCAATGTTGTAAAGCAGGGTTTCATCATGTTTATATCATTAGGATTCTGTGATCACCAACAAAACAGAGCTATACCTACTAATCAAAGTACTTTATTGCTTGGTATATAGATACTTAATTACGTACGTATACGTAGGATTTAATAAATACTTTTGTACCCATGATGAGGGCTATTGAATAATTTCTTAATCATATAAACTTGTAACATACCAACAACAAACATTAAGCTAATCTGAAAGCTAGACCACACATCTACAATAAATGTGTCTTCAAAGGCTATGTAACTGTCACGCGACTTCGTTGCAGCGTATATATTAAGTAGACGACGAGACTTCACCACGAGCCCTAACGTCAGCGATAATGAATCTGCCATTGGTGCTACTTCCACGTAATACGTTTGGCCGTTTTCATCGATTCCCGCCCATTCCAGCACTTCTTTTTGTTCAGTTCCCTCGTCGTCTTCGACTGCCACTTCTGCTTCAAGTTTACTTGTATCTTGGTCTTCTACAAGGATATATAAAAACACGAGTTTAGAGTTTATTAAACTGAATGTGTTGTCCATACAGAATGCGTAATCTCCATTCACTTCCAAGTTCATGATGATTGAATTTTCTGAACTTTTAAAATCCGTCGCAAGTTTAACTTCATTAGGGTCGGTTACTTCGAAGGTTATATCCAAATCTCCGTGCTGTCCGTCTAACACCTGGTAGTACACTTCCAACATCTGTCCAGCTTTCGCTGTTTCAAAGACGCACATCCGTGCTCCTGGTTCTATTCTGAAGTTGACATCACTCACATATATATTTTGACCATAACATTTTAAGGAAAATATAATAGTAACTAAAAACAAAATGGTCGTAGAAAACATGACTGCAACAACTTTATTGAAATTACTATTAAAACTCGTGAATGCTGGTTATAATATAGGATTTGTTACATCATTTATTGACACAAGTGTTTTCTTTTTATGTCGTGGTTGTTCAAGCTGTTATCATGCTCCAATCGTTTGACTCTGTTATTTGTGTTGTGTTGAAGTACTGCTTGATAACCCATCTGTACAAACAGGTGTTCCCGACAACATTCGAGCGCTACCCGACGGCTCTGGCCTGCTGGTGGCGCTGTATACGGTGTTTGAGGAAGGTCGGCCTCCCCTTCCACAGCTGCTGTCTGCCACCCCAGTCATCAGAAAGCTGGTCGCGCGTCTACACAGACTCGTAGAAATACCCTTCGAATATCTCAACACCATTTACCCCCACATTGTGTTTGAAGAGATTGTATACTTTGTGAGTAAACTTTTGTCTAGGTTAAGTACAACAAGACTATTTGAAATTTTGTATATATGGATGTTCAAATGTTTCCACATGTCCCCTTAGCTACTTGTAGCATAGCATATGAAGCATTATAAATGTATAATGAGACGATGACACCACAGTACATTAAACATGGCAACATATTGTGGGTATAAAGTCTGTTGCCAGTTACTGAATGAAAATATACTACTCCATAGTGTTACCTCTTTCAGTTACCGGGTCAGATAAGTTTGTGACCTGGCTTTCTTATTGCTAAAAGTTAATTTAAATTAAATCATGTTTTACTCCTTCACAGGTGGGTCACTTTAAAAGCATATCTGGTCTTACTCCAGCTTTATCTGGACTATTGCAAATAGATTGGGATGGAAACATTGTTGCTGGTTACTACAATACAGATAGAACCTTGGGCCACGTCAGTGATGCTATTGTGTTTAACGACAAGCTATATACCGGCAGTCCACATCTGCAAGATTTCGTCGGTACAGTACCTGCCCCTCCTCTTCTGAAAAAGGCATTTGAATCACCTGCAAAATCGAAAGCTCCTAAGGTTGAGGAAAATGTACAAAAAACTAAACCCGTCCAACAAGTACCTGTCAAGAAGACTGACGAAAAACCTAAAACTAAGGTAGAAGAAAAACCTAAAGCTAAGGTAGAAGAAAAACCTAAAGCTAAGGTAGAAGAAAAACCTAAAGCTAAGGTAGAAGAAAAGCCTAAAGCGAAGGTAGAAGAAAAGCCTAAGGTCGAAAGCAAACCTAAAGTTGAGGAAAAACCTAAAACGGCATCTAAGCCGGTAGACAAGAAAGCAACTATAGAGAAGGAGGCACCAAAAGTAGCGAAACCGGTCGTGGCAGAACCGAAGCCGCCGCAGCAAGGCAACCCTACTGCACAGCAGCCTGCCGCCAAAAAGCCTAGCGAGAAAACGAAGGCTCCCCAGCAAGCACCGAAGACTCCATCACCGCCCAAGCCTACCCCTGCTGCCGCGAAACCAGAGCCTACAAAAGCACCAACAAAAACCGAACCCAAAGCAACTACTCCTAAACCTGATGTTAAAACAACGCCACCTCCAAAGCCGGCTGAGAAAACTACGCCTCCACCACCGGTGCGGACTACACCTAAACCAATAGAAACCAAAAAAGAAGCTAACAAAGCTCAACCAGCGGCCAAACAAGATTCCCCTAAAACTGCCGAGCTGAAACCCAAACCAATAAAGGAGGAAATCCCGTCGGACACCGCTAAGCCAACTAAGGAAACATTAAAAGTGATAAAAAGGGATGGTCCTGCTGAAATCCATGTGCCTAATCAGTAAGTAAACATGGTTGTGTTTTTATTCAATGTATGTAGTAATTTAAAAATCTCTCTAATAGGAACAAATTATTAAGGGATAAAACATTGGTTGTAGGTATTTTTTATATTATTTAATAATTTCATAAGTTCTGCAAGCTGCATTTACTAGCTCGTGATTAGTGGTATGTTTGTTTTAATTTCATTCCAATTTAATTCCATTTGTATTTAATACACAGTAGAAAATAATAATGTTCGCAGTGTAGTGAACTGGTTCATAGAGAACTGTTTGTATTATGGTTCCATACTTCAAAAGGAGCCCTAATATTATCACTTCATTGTCCATCTGTCTAACTGTCAAGACCCTTTTCTCAGGAACGCGTGGCGGTATAACTAAGTTGAAATTAATATTAAATTCTGAGGTTACGGTTTCTGGGAGCTGAAAAAACCAAGCTTCTAAATCAACGTAATAAAAAGATTTACGGCCATTTATGCCGCATATTTTAAAACTCGCAAATAAATAAAAACCTATTGGCTTCCTGTTGACCAATTAAGAAATTAGGCACAAAGCACAAGTTAAGGAAAAAGATATATCTTCAATTTGGAATTTAAATTACATAGAATTAGTTTTTGTAATTACAAACTTACATTTCATTAACTGTGATATAACCCCTGTATGGGCTATTTTTTTATTGCAAAGTTAATTTCGTCTTCCAATCGGAAATTCATAAGCCGTCCTGTCGTTTTTTATTGCAAAGTTAATTTCGTCTTCAATCGGAAATTCATAAGTCGTCGTGTCACTTGAACGAAGCTGCGAGCTTCGGGGCAGTTTTATGCGCGCACCACATTCGCACGAGATCGAATCTCAGCGACAATCTCGGCGAGAGCTTCTTTGGGTACACACTCGCAAGTTTCTCAATACAGTCCTCGCGTTCGATGACGATGAACGCAGAAGTAACCGCTGCGACAAGCTATATACAACAAGACGAATGTCAATTCTAGTTCGTTCGTCCAAATCAGGCTCATAATGATGCTCAGTAAATACCACGCACAACTGTTAATCCACGAGTCGCTCGCTACTGAGAAACATGCGAGTATGGAGTCAATAGAAGTTCTCGTCTGTTTTCGCGTTCTTAGCTCTTTTGTCTCGCGCCAAAAAACCGTGAAAAATCAAAGAACAAGGCGAGAACCTGCGAAGATTATGTGAATCGGTTCCACATTCTCGTTTCTCGTGTTTTTCTCGTTTTCTTGCGCGCTTCTCGCGTGAATGTGGAGCGCGCTTTAGAAACAGAACCCTCAGCGGGCGCGAGTCCTACTCGCACGTGGTTTTCGTTCCAACTCAAAATCCCTTTTATTATTTGAGACACTAGTAGGTCAGAGGAGCTTAATTAATATAGCGTAATATTTGCTTAATATGATTTTTTTGTTTAGTATGGCGCAAGATGCTTTTACTAAGTATGACGTAAAGTTTAATTGGTTAATATTGTTACTCTCGTTTCTTACCCTACACGTTGGTAGGTAAGTATAGTCAGTAGTACCTATTTGCACCGTTTTTAATCCGATTCTTAAAATTTTTAGTATTAACAGTACCTGAGAAGTAGGAGTGCTACTATTTTTGGCAAAAAAAATACTTCGTTTTATAATATGATATAATTGTCATAAATAAGTACGAGTTTAGTTTTAATTTATCAAATTGGACCAATTTTTAAATTATGTATTACAAAAGTATGGATGTTAAAAACATCACAAAAATTTCGTTCACTTTAGATCTTGAAGATTACCGTATGAATAATCTTATCTTGCTTAGAAATAATTGTTGGTGTAGTGCATATTATTGTACCTATTATGATCACCTCACTTGTTACATGTTGTGCCGTTTATTGTTACTCAGATTGTTAGTTACCAATCATTAATTTGATGATGGGTACGTAAATAACGTACCCAGAGCTATAATTGGAAATGTTGCAATAGCAAAATGTTTGTGGAGTTGGAGGAAATAAATAAAAACAAATGTTACTAAGACCCTTTCTACGTTACGATACTTGCACGCACATTTCAATAGTGAGTCTCACGCGGCGCTACCGATATCACAGTGTAACTAGTAACTACATATGTAGTTACTTTTATTTACAGTGTATCATCGCGCATACATTTGACAGGACCTTGCGGCTAAATCATTATCTACCCAGCATTTTCCCAACTATGTTGATAACAGCTTCCACTCTAATCTGATGATTAC
The DNA here is from genome assembly GCA_947361185.1 of Charanyca ferruginea. NCBI lineage: Eukaryota > Metazoa > Arthropoda > Insecta > Lepidoptera > Noctuidae > Charanyca > Charanyca ferruginea. The sequence goes on from OX376076.1 coordinate 14,756,116, forward strand.
CAGTGTTTTACATGGAGACTAAGTAAGGCTAAGTTCTGGGCCAACTCGATATACTCACGAGAGTGCTATCGACAAAAAGAAGAACGTTCGCCTCAGCGAGAATTGAAAATCCAACAGTACCTTAATATTTAGGCATCATTAAGGTGTCACCTTATATTGAAAACGGGCAAATGCTAATGTATGTCTAGAAAAGTTATGAGGACAACTTGAGCTCCGTCCACATAACCCTCCACACAATTGCCCAGGGGAATTTAGCCGTAGTTAAACTGTCGGTATCATACTTGTATGCTACCCTACCCAGCCTGTTATGCTACAACTTTCGCGATATCCACCATATCGGTCGCCCGCTTCTCGCATCCCTATCGAATGTCATCGCGCCTTTTCAACATAATATCCTCGGAATGCCTAATGATATTGTGTTTATTTCAAGTTACGTACAAGTATTGTTTTAGTATTCGATTCAAATATCGTATGTATCTTGCAAGCATCAGTAATGTATTAAGAGCCTAGCTAGACTGTCATTGTTTCGACTAAGTAAGAAACTGATCATAAATCTCAGCGTAATCGGTGTACATAACATACATAAAAAAAATCCTATTAAATTGGGAAACTCCTCCTTTTTGAATTAAAAACTCAATAAATATAAACTTATTTAAAAACTCAAGAATTATTCTTGAGTTTTTAACCGATATGTATACCTACATTGTGACTTATGTTTCATCCACAATAAATATAACTGAGCAATATTTGATGTGTAAGCAATAAAGTATATTTTTATTACATGATAGTGTACATTTATATATTAAACCGTTTTAAATTTTAAAGTTTTTTTTTTGTACCTATATTTCCTGTCTGCGCAGCGTTTATGAAAATAAAAATAAGAATCGCGTTTGTTTTCTTTTTAAGTATAATTTCACTCCGGCTGGGATTCGTAACAATAATAATTTTGCCTTTGTACCGATTCTCAAATTTATTATTTTCCTGTCCCTTAAAATTTTCATGAAAATATTCCACCCATAGAAAATTAAGGGATGGCTGAATTGTTATGGTGTTGCCCTAAAAAGCAAAAAAAAAAAACTTTTTTACAAAAAGACAGTCAAAAGCAGACTTGCGAATTTAAAGTTATTGTTTACTTTTTGAAAATGGTTGTCCTTTTTGTGAAAAAGTTTTTTGTTTATCGAAGCTTAGATAGTTTAATAGGGTATTGCACCCATTTTTGAAAAGTGTCTCAAACAAATTCTGTAGTGCTAATATGCCACCAAAAAAACACAAAATTTTTATTCAATCGATAAGTGCCATTAAAATGCATCAATTTTGAAATTTCGCGCGTTGTTTGACGAAAACGCCTCTTACTGGACGCCATATTGCTCAGCGTAAATGACGTCAGTTCGTTTTGTATCAAATGAGCTCTTATTTATCGAGTTAATTGTATATAATTTAAAAATAATTAAAAGCATATTTAGTAATAGGTGTAATAATGAAAAAAATACGTTAGTTACGAAAATAATAAAAGTACAAAGCCATATTACGCCAATCGATTGACTGACAGTTGACAATTTTTTGTTTACACAGCCGTACGGCGTAATAACATGGCCGCTACTATTTCATGGTGTTTTATAACAGATTAAAAATACTGAAAACTTTGAATTGAATTTAAAAATTGGTTTTGTTGTTTTATGAACTAAAACTTACATTTTCCGACTGCTTTATGCCTAAACTGTCTCAATAGCATATTGATAGTTTTTTTCTCGTATAGAGTAAAATACCCTATTTCCAAATATACCCTCCTGGTGCCCACCTATATCATAAAAGGAAACCATTGTTCCTTTAGTTTCGATTCTCCATACAACAGTATTATCCAAAAAAAAAACACGTACTTTTACAGTACGGCCATCGTATCTTGGCGGTCCTGAAGTTAGCTGTTTGGCTGCGCAATGGATCTTTTAGGAACGAAATTGTCTACTGCGCAGCTAATCGACTAACTTCAGGACCGCCAAGATACGTCGGCCGTACTGTACATACAGTTATACAGATCAATAATTAGGTATTCCAAAAATAATAAAACATTTAAGTGTTTATTTCATTTTATTTTTGTTAAGGAAAATATTACGAATAAGTAATACGTTTACATTTTAAAGTGTTAAAATAGGGGACAGGGCTGCAGGGTAAGCATGAAATGATAAGAAACGTAATCTACAATAATCTCATTCACAGAAGTGACATTATGCAGGCAGTGGTCACAAAAATCGTCTGATCGTGTATGTGGTTAGAGGTAACTACTGCAAATGAAAATAATATGTTTTTTACTTGTGGTACCTCGCGCCATAACGCCACAAGCGAATGCACGACCAGTCTTATGAAAGGGATTTTGAAGGGTCGTGAATTCAAAAAGTGTCGCCTTCAAAACTGTTTTTTTTTACTCGTCTTTATTCACGAGCCCAGTACCGTTAACTCTTATCTCAGAATCAGACGACTGAATATATTGATGTAAAAAATATTAAGGATGGCACACATGTAACTGCAATTATAACAAGTCGATCATTCCACAAAACAAAAGAGAAAGAGTGCCTAAACACATGTTACGATAACAATATTATGTATTACGATTCTTTAATCACAATGATGGCGTTCCATTGTTTCAACAACTGGCTGTTGCCCACCACGGTGTTTGTATTCTGAAGCATCAGTACAATCAAAGCGCGTCCTTATTGCTACGTAGTTAGAGCCTAACTATGAATGAATCACGTCTGGCAAAGAATCGAAACTCAATTTGGCCACAGCCAAAATATCTGTTCGTTTTGCAGTTAAACATCTAAGTTACGATTTTTAATTCAAACCTATATGATATGATCGGTTTGTCCTGTTTGTGTGTGTGCGTAGAGCTCAACTGTTCAATTAGCAGACATAACAGTTAAACAATGACAATATGACTCCCAAGAGCCATGTACACAGTCGAGCAGACATTTTCTTAACAAATAATTATTTAACCGACTTTGCGAAAAGGTGGTTCTCAATTTGACCCGTTTCTATTTTTGATGAATAAAATTTTGTGTGCTTAATTTTAGGTAGGCTGAGTACGTATAAACAGAAAGCAAATATATATTTTATTTTATTTTGGAAGAATTTTTACCAGAAGTCGCATTGAGAACTCTATCCTTCTTTATTTAAAAATCAGTTACAATAAATATACGGCGTGAAAGCTCATATTTGTTATCAACAACTTATATCCACCCTTACACCCTACATGTTTTTTTAACGGTCTTAGTTTTTATCCATTCATTTCAGAGCATTTTTTATTGAAACTATTTGCATAACATTAACAAGATAAATAAACCGCCACTTTGTATAATCAGGGGGCCAAGTCTGCTATTTTTATAATTTCGTCATTCCATCACGATCCCATTTTCATTTTGCTAAAAGTTCGTAATCTGCTAAATTCATAATGGTCGATCATTGACTGCACAATGACGTTCTAATGGTAGGTCACTGATCAAAGTAACTGTCTAAATTTTAGCAGATTACCGCCTAAGTCAGTCATTCAGTTATCATTTTGTACGAGATTACCATTCTATATCATTTCTTTCAATGGCGTGTCAGTGGTTGACCATTGGAAAGTCATAATGACGCCATTATAGTAGTAGATTACCAAACTTGTCAAAATCAACAATTTATTATGAAATCAATTATAGACCATTCTGACACTATTGTAATAGCAGACTTGAGGCCGTTGATTTTGACAAGTTTGGTAATCTACTAATATAATGGCGTCATTATGAAAATCAATGATAGACCATTCTGACACTATTGTAATAGCAGACTTGAGGCCCTGGGGGCCAAATCTGCAATTTTTATAATTTCGTCATTCCAACACGATTCCATTGTCATTTTGCTAAAAGTTCGTAATCTGCTAAATTTATAATGGTCGATCATTGACTGCACAATGACGTGCTAATGGTAGGTCACTGATCACAGGAACTGTCAAAATTTTAGCCGATTACCGCATAAGTCAGTCATTCAGTTGTCATTTTGTACGAGATTACCATTCTATATCATTTCTTTCAATGACCATTGGAAAGTCATAATGACGCCATTATAGTAGTATAATCTGGGTGTCTTCAAGGCACGAGTGAACCGGTTCATCTTAGGCAAGCGTGTTCCAACTTAGGCCGCATTATCACTTACGATCAGGTGAATTGCGGTCAAACGCAAGCCTATTTAATAGTAAAAAAAAAAAAGATTACCAAACTTGTCAAAATCAACAATTATGAAATCAATGATAGACCATTCTGACACTATTGTAATAGCAGACTTGAGGCCCTGGTGTCATGATCGGGTAGCTCAGTTATCCGGGACTGTAGTAGTATACCCGTCAATGATAAAGCATAATGGCGTCTTTAAACTAAAACTTTAGGTGCAAGTGCTGGAGAGCATTGATAAATTAATATTATAAATATTATGTAAAAAATTGTATTGTGAACTAATTTAAAATTCATACACAAGTGCCATTTGTTGATTTGACCTACTTTCACGTCAAGACAAAGCTAGAAAGTATGTAAGTAATACTATCTCTGTAACAACTGTTACATGCAGGGTATGGCGTTTGTGGGAATCTCCACGTGGCTGACGTCACTGGACGCTTGTTTGTTAGGAAAGAGAAAACAAGTCGCTATAAGTTCGACAGTCATTACACATAAAAGTAGGTACACATAGATGACTTCTACGCGAGCAAAAGCGCTGGTAGCAGTCCATTGGAATGTTAAAAGTCAACTATATCAAACAGTCGCAACAGATACTTACATACTAAACTTATAAGAAAGTTTTCATAGACATTACTAAGCTTGAACAGTATTTCTTTTAAAGAGTAAGGGCATTTCATGGTTCTGACGAGTTGAAGAGAGATCAAAAAGGTCAAATACATATAAGTATTGTTTCTTGTCTTATTCATAACTTTTTTTTATTCTCAATAAATATTACTATGTACATTGAAAATATTAACATTATTGGTGTCTAATTCAATTTATTGCATTAAATATTCAATTCACTTTTCCGCGCTATCTCCTAATATCTACACTTATTATTTCAACAGGAACACCACAATTTATATACCTGTTTAGTCGATCCTCCATACATTTCGAAACTTTTTAAGACAAGTTGGCATCTGAGCCCTACAATTTGTTAAAACATAATTATGTTGTATTTCCACTGTACATCTAGTCATGAACAAGTCTTGTCTATCTCTAAGTGAGCAAAGAAGGCGGTTGCTATATAAACACTTGTTCGGCAGCAAGCGCGTCCGCAAATGGTTTGACGACGCATCTCGTTGCGAAGTAGAATATTAAGCCGAATGTTATTGAGATAGGGAGCGCAGGCAGCGCTTTCTTGAGTATTGCTAGTAGAAGAAGAGTCAGGCACAAACCCTGTTGACAAAACGAAGAAACAGTTACAACTTGTTTAGGCGAATAAAGCTACGCCTTTTATAGCCAGCACAATTGAATATTTCAGGTGGATCTGTAGTGGTAATTAAATACTTTTTGTAAAATACTCACAATTAATATAGCTACGAAACACGCGAGGGTCGTGTTCCAGTCTCCGTACGAACTGGCCTTGCCGACCAATACGCTGTAGAATATGAAGTCGCCCAGCCCGAGTTTCACGCCCTCTGAGAATTTACCAGCAACCAAACAAATTATAAAAGCTTTTTATTAATACACGAGATACTTTTTTTTTATAAAAAATACACAAGCCCTAAGAAGTCCCTGACTCCTGAGCTAGGTTCAAAGACCTGTGTTACAGGAGTCAGTGTCAAAACACTAACAACAATGTCTGTTCGAAATTGTCAACGGTTTAGTGATACAGTCTGGCACACGAAAGTTGACCCTGGAAATGCGCAGAAAATGTATAAATCCTACATGTGGCATTACTGGGGAACACCCAAATATTCCGAAATATTTTATTCCGAATTTCGATATTCCGATTTTCAAAAGTCCGAATTTCATAATACCTAAAAATTATAATCTCTATTATTTAAAATCACGAAAGTTATTTTACCGAATGTCGTAAATCCGATTTGTTTGTTTTCCGATTTTCATATGTTCGAAGACTCAAATGCTCGATGAGTTCTCGGTCCGAAAAACGAAATTCCGAATTTCAATATTCCGAATAAACTGTTAAAATTAGGATTCTGATTCAATTCAGCTACGCATATACAAGATGATTTTTTATGCACGCACCAAATTTCTCAGGGTGATAGTACCCATGAAATTGAATAACTTTCTCCAAAAAACATGGGTCGAAATATTAAAAAAAAAATCGGACTTCCCATACAAAATCAATAGTCAGCTGATCGATTTTGTATGGGAAGTCCGATTTTTTTTTTAATATTTCGACCCATGTTTTTTGGAGAAAGTTATTCAATTTCATGGGTACTATCACCCTGAGAAATTTGGTGCGTGCATAAAAAATCATCTTGTATATTCAAAATGGTGTCCCCTTGTTTCGCAGACAGAAATTTCATAGAATTTCGTATCCCAGAAAATGTTTCATATAATATTTGGTTCTTGTATTTTTATTTCGACTATTATTGTTTGAAAGACTATTTACTTGAATGAAACATATTTCACAGAAACACAATTCAAAGAATTTTTAATCACATTTTTTTGTTTAACAAACTTATCAAACAGTAGAATTACTTTTTATCGAATATTGTTTATTCGGTGTATTTTTTTATGGAATTTATTTCAACAAAAATATATAGGTATAAAAAGAAAGACAATAACAAAAATAATCTTAAAAAGTCAATATGTTGTGCCACAAAAGTTAATGACAGAAACGAATTGCTGTGAAACCGACTCCACGTAGTCTTGTCTGCCCTACCCCTAGAGTGTAATTTAAATTCGCGTAGGCGCGGAGGGGCGAGGCGGCCAGCGAGCTGAGGAGCAGGTGGTTTTAACGCCCGCCGCCACCGTGGTGAGCGTGAATACCATCTGCGACGATAAGCTCGCGTGGTACCGCCGGAGCCCCGCAACGCCGTAGCCGTGACAGAAACCATGCCTGCTGCATGTTGCATGTTCGCTTGCATGCTCGCTTGCATGATGCATGCTTGCTTGCATGCTGCATGCTTGCTTGCACGCTGCATGCTTGCTTGCACGCTGCATGCTTGCTTGCATGCTGCATGCTTGCTTGCACGCTGCATGCTTGCTTGCATGCTGCATGCTGCATGCTTGCTTGCACGATAAATGATTGCACGATAACGATAAAGATAATCGGAATTTTAATAATCGGAATTTTAATAATCGGAGTTCGTATTTTTGATGTTCGGAATTTTCATTATGTCGGACTTTTTCTTATTCGATCTTTTGAAACTCGGTATTTTGAGAATAGTAATTATAAACGTTCGGAATTTTGAAATTTTAGTATTATAAAAATAGGATGAATGATAAATCGGAGTTGCCATATTAGGAATTTTGAACTATTCGGAATTATGAAAATCGGTATTTTGAAATTCGTATTTCTGACTTTCGGAATAAAGTTTTTCGTATTTATGTAGTGTACCCCATTACTGAGGATGGTAGGCATAAAATGTTTGGATACATGCCAAAAACAGTCATTACTGGGCGATTTTATTCAGGTCACTTTTTTTTAAGATTTAAATAAAGTGGTTTTACATATTTTTTATCCAAACTAGCACATTAAGTTCACTGTAAGAAAAATACGTTACCAAATTTAGTTTTATAAAATTTGATATAGACTTCAAATCTCGACTTGTTGCTTGATCCAGTAAATTTCATTATACTGTTATTATCATACTATACACATTTACCATTATTATCATCTATACGGGTGGTGCACATACATGTCTATAAAAATAAATAAAATTGAAGTGTCTCTGTACAGTCAATTTGACAGCGTTCCACTAAATGCATACGTGACTACATTTTGACGAGCCACACTGGCAGATAGCCAAAGTTTTAAGTAGTAACATAGGCTACTTTAAGTGAACTTTTGCATGGGATTGTATATCTTGTACTATAATTGATCGAAGCTATCAATTCCCCTTTTCCCCATATAAAGTAAGCTATATTGCCAGAAATGTCTGTAACTGCTACAAGCTACTAACAGGTAATGAGTTACTAAAAAACTGAGTGCGAGACAGACTCACGTACGAAGGGTTCCGTACCATTATCTATAAAACATTAGACATCTAACAAAAAAACGACAAAAAGTCACGTTTGTTGTATGGGTGCCTCCCGTAAATATTTATTTTATTCTATTTTTAGTATTTATAGTGTTATAGTGGCAACAGAAATACATCATCTGTGAAAATTTCAACTGTCTAGCTATCACGGTTCCTGAGATACAGCCTGGTGACAGACAGTGTTTTTACCCTTTGGGTACGGAACCCTAAAAACTAATTACCATATATGTAGCTTTTATCAGACTTTGACACATTTAAACTTTGTCTTAATAGCTTAACCTCAAATGATTCTCCCTACAGTAAATATTATTTAATTTTTGAATTTTTATGTCCACTTTTTAGTAGGTCGGTTTCTAATTTATGTAAGTTATAATATCCTAATGTTATCTGCTTATCACCTTTTACATAATATCGCATTTCCCGAAGCTATCTTCTTTTTTTAAGTTACTCTGTTAATTTATTTGTGCTCAAAGAAAAATAAATGTGTGCATACATAGTAGAAGTGAAACTACAACGGAGAAGTGGAAAGATACGCGATTTAACGCGATATATCGTCTATCCCCTCCTCGCAGCCGTAACGCTTTTTCGTGACAAAAAAATCCTAATACCCCCCCCCCCCCCCTCCCCGTCTATAACGATTCCAACGACATAACTTTTACACAGTCCCATGTTTAACTTAAGAGATATCGTCGATTTTAAAAACCGGGGCGTGATCGCCCCGAAGTACTAGGACAGACACGCTATTTTGAAAAAAATGGCTGGGCACAAGAGCGTCGCCAGCCATCGCCAGCTGATGGCCTAAGGGGGTGGGAGGGCATGCTAATATATATGGAGGATAGGATAGGAAAAGTATGAATCTATACTAATATTATAAAGCTGAAGAGTTTGTTTGGTTGAATGCGCTAATCTCAGGATGTACTGGTTCGAATTGAAAAATCCTTTTTGTGTTGGATAGTCCATTTACCGAGGAAGGCTATAGGCCCATGCGAAGCTGGGTCGGGTCGCTAGTTTGAAATAAAATCAAAGGCACATGAACCTTTTGGGAATTTCTATCAGCTGCCCCTCCCGCCCCCCCCCCCCCCCTTGGCTACGCCCTTGGCTGGACAGACGAAGGGATATAGAAGTTTCACTTCAAAAACAATTGTGTGGACTCACTCTCCTCGTCGTCCGCGGCGGGCGGCGGCGCGGGGTGCGCGGGGCGCGGCGCTCGCTCCACGCTGGTGGTGTAGCGCGCCGCGTCCCCGTCCCCGGCGCCGTCCACGGTGTCGACGCGCAGGCGCCGCTGCAGCTGCGCGCGCGCTCGCCACGCGGAGTCGAAGCCGGCCGCGTCGCCGCTGCCCGCGGTGTCTTCCCGGGTACCTACACACGACACTCGTTTTCGTTACTCGACGCGACGAGGTATTCTTTATTGCGAACCGTTTCTTTTTAGTTATTAGACGTTAAATTAGTAGCCGGTCGTCAATCATCGGATTAAAAAAAACTTTTTTCGAAAAAGAAACAACCGCCTTCCAAATCTAAAAACTGATAAATAACTTCAGCATAGAACACACATTACTTTAGTTTCGGAAGTTGGTGGCAATACAAAACAACAAACAGAACAAATCCACCGCCACCGACTTCCGGAACTAATGTGTGTTCTGTGCTAAAGTTATTTATCACTTTTTAGTTTTTGAAGGCAGTTGTTTTTTTTAACCGACTTCAAAAAGGAGGAGGTTCTCAATTCGATTGGTTTTTTTAATGTTTAAAAAAAAAATATATATATATATTTTCCGCTTTTTAGTATCACCTTAACATCCAAATCCATTAAGAAATGGCGACACAGTTACATCAGAGATTGAAAGTCCTCCAAAGACTGAAGAAACTAAAACGTCATCTACGGATTTTTTTTTTGACATGACAACGTCTTATAATTCGATAGAGCCGGCTGCACGCACGAAAAAACATGACGTCATGCGGCGTTACGGCGTTACATGACGTCATGCGGCGTTACCTCGCTCTGAGGCGTTCCAAGTGAAAAGTGAATGTGGTGTCAATTATTATTGTTTATAGCAACGATAATTACAGCGATAAAGGTAATGATTCTTTCGCGTTGTCACGTTCAACTATCGTCAGTAAACCGACTTTACAGACAACCAATTTTTTTTTTTTCAAATAGCGCTGAATCTATTTCGTTAAAATTTATATGTGACCATTTCGGAATAAACCCTAAAAAAAAAATCGAATCCGTTTCTATATTCATGACGGAGTTATGCCCGAGCATATATTATAAAAAAATATACTAACATCCGAATAAAATTGATAACCTCCTCCTTTTTGAAGTCGGTTAAAAAGAAAGCATAAGTAAGCACTAAACTTTGGAAAATTAAGTAAAAAGAGATGTATTTTTTTTTACCATTTACATAGTAAATCGGAAGTCGACAAATGGTGCGCACAATATTGACTTTAATCAAGCGTGTACTGCATTCTATTAATATTATATAACTATCTATTAGTGAGTGTGTGGATGGACAGCGTAAGGACAGATTACCAAGGCAGGTAGTTCTGCGGGAACAGCTTTTTACTGGATTCCGCAAAATTAACTAGCATGTTCACACACAACAGCTAATGTTTGCAACTCATGCGAGCGTGTGGCACGGTCCACCGCGAAGGCGATGTAGCGGCGGGGCAATCCAGCGTGAACACGCGCATTTATATGTTTGTGATTAAACTTGATCCTGCACAGAGACCTTCAATTTGCAGTGAAAATACCCAATAGAAAAATCCTAACGGATCGGTTTACTGGCGAAGCTAGTGTGAAACCTAACCTAGTACTTATAGAAGCAAGCTACTAAACGGGATCCCGCAACAAAAACGAGACAACGTGTCGTGGGAACAAGCCGTTAAGCCTCTGCCTTGAATCTTGTGGGCGGCGGCGAGGTAGCGGGGTGGGCAACGCAGACCCGTTCTCGAAACGGGCGGGCAGATCGCGCGGCACTATAGCGGCGTAGTGTTGTGTTCGTGGTTGTGTCGTCGAGATATTTGTTTTTATTCGCGAACGAAATGTTTGACGACAACATCTTTTTGATTCAAATTTATTTCCTAACGCTAAAAATAAATTGCTTAACACTGCAACGTAGACGCGCGGGCGGTCACCGCTTGACTGGAGTGCACCGCTCGTTACCCGCCCCCGCGCCGCTGTTTTCGAGGGCCGGTCTATTTGATTTTATGCATTAGATCCTGCTGCTGCCGCGCAGCCGCCGCCGCTCCGCTGCCCGCAAGATTCGAGACAGAGGCCTGCGGGTGAGCGGGATGTGGGATAACGGACCGTGTGGGTTGAGAGGACGCAGCTCGCGCGCGCGCGGCTCACCTTCCCGCGCCGCCTCCGCCGCGCCCTCCGCCGCGCCGCTCGGCGTCGTCGCCGCCAGGCAGTACATCACAGTCGCTGAAACGATCATACACAATAATATTAATTAATGTATGAACAGGTACACGATATGCATTACAAAGATATATTTATTTTCACTAAAATCTTAAATTTCCTGTAAAAATAATCTTAATGCTGGTCACGGCGTCAATGGAGACTAAACCAGTACGCAGGAGATATTATTAGTGTGTAAACATAGATGCACTCCCTCTTCCCTCACTCTCAAAGTCCGTCCCGTCGGAGGGCAATCCGACACGACCGGGGAAAGATTAAGCGCAGGACCAACTTTTTATGCTTTCGGAGTCGCAATATCTGGAGGGACATTTGTCATAACGCCATAAATACGTACGGCGTTACGAGCGGCGGCGGTGTATGGGAATGGTGACGGACGGGTTGGCCGCTCTTAAAACAGTATTTTCAGCATGACTGTTAATTAAACAGACGGGGATATAATGGAGCTCCGCAGTCGCATCCAAGATGATCGTATATCCGAAAAAAAACTATACGGAACCGTAACCGAATGTCAAATAAAAGCTTCGAATAATTTCGGATATGGGGCAAAATCAAGATTACGCGCGCGTCGTTTGTTTACTTAGTTTCTAAATGTTGTATCTTTTTTTTTACAATTCCTTGAAAATCGAAAATACTATTCGTTAATAGTTTTACAATTTCTTGAAAATTGAATATCCAATCGGATAATCCGAAATAATTTCATATCCGTAACCGTGTTTGAACTAGGTTTATTAAATATTATTCAGATGTCCGTATCCTTAACCAGATGCGAAATTACATATTCATAACATCCCTGAAACACACCAGCTTGCGATTCAATGATCTACCGTTAAATAGACTACCAATCTCAAATCGATCGATCTATACTCACATGAATAAATTAGAGCTGGGAATATTGGTTCGTTTCGTTCTTGTGCTGTTTCTACAAGTATTCTTAATGGGCCCTTTGGTGTTAAAACTGCTATCAAGTCTGAAAAAAAAAATTAACATTTAAAAATAGGATTCCTGGCCTAAAACCAAAATTATAACAAATAAAGTGATAAAAGGAGTCTTGATTCAAATGACGACAATGACGTCTGATTTCAGAGAAGACCAAAACTGCAATTAGATTCTTAAAAAGCATTATGGTTCAGCTACAAATCAAAACCAATTTTAATGAAAAGTGAAGGTGTTGCAGGTCTTGACAAAATAATAACTTTTCTGTAAGGTCGGTCCAGACATCGGTTGGCACACGGCACACGGCGCACGTGTGGATCGAGGTAATAGCGTTAGCGCGTTGGAGTTCACCAACGCATGTCGGTTTCAACAAAGAATTATGCGCCACACGTTAGTCATTTATTAATGCTCAGTCGATTCGCTGTGATGCGCATCGAGTGACGTATGATTCTATTTTGTGTGACTCTTTTATGCTGGCACTTCACATAGCGTATTTATGCAAATATTCGCCTTATTTGGATAATACAGAATCGACTTCAATGAGCAATGAGCTTATGGTATATGTTGTATTATCCAAAAAAGGCGAATATTTGCACAAATACATTATAAATATAGTAAAACAATTTCGAATTAATAAGGATTTCAGGCACTAGGTACTTAGGTACTGGTGGTTTTTTAGGCAAAAATGTTCTTATTTTTTGCGTTTTATAGGTTCCTACTTCTCATCCAAATACCTTACGTAACGGTAAGACTAAATAACGTAAATATAATAATGTATTTTTACAAGATTTGTCTTTTCAATAACAAATAAAAATTATTGGCACCTTACGTTGGCCCGAACGTGATGAACGTTGGTTGGAATTTTAGCTTTCCATCTACGCGCGGTACAAACGCCAAGTTTAGTACAATCTCGACTGAGTTAAAGTAGGGACGTATGACGTAGAAATTACCGTAGACCGGTGCTTTCACGTACAGACAGCGTCATTAACTGCTTACCCCCCACGCAATTACATTTCTTTGGATAGGGAGTAAGCAGTTGATGGCGAATTTTAACCAACATTCATACACACGTTCGGGCCAACGTCTAATCGTCCATGTGCAGACAAACATATTAATAAATTTTGTCTAAGCCTCAAGTTTTGAATCAAAGAATTTACCTTTAATAGTAGTTAGAGACAAGGGCAGTATATGTATTGCTTACCCCAAATAGATATAACAGCAAGGACAGCCCACGTTGTCCATTCAGGTAGGTACTTGATAAAGACAAGTGCCATCAGCGCAGCAATGAAAATCAGGTAAGCTTGCTGCAGACGTAATGGGCCTTTCCAGTGAATTACGATCATGCCGACCACGCCGAAGTTCCACATTCCAAACAACAGTGTTATGTAGTCCATTGGTATGTTGTATGCTCTTAGTGCTTCCCTGAACAGGTGTTTTTGCTATTATTATCATTAATACATTTTGTTGAGATTAGCCTAAAGGTATTAAAAAGACTAATTAGGTAATTGTTAAACCATTCTATACCCACGCCAAATACTAGCGCAAGGTCTGCCAGACCGTAACTTAAAAAGCCCAGGTTAATAGTATATCCTAATAATGTTTTTTTAGTTTTACGAATTTAATACAATGTGGAAACAAAAAGCTCTGCCCTAATGGTTTTGTCGATTTAATCAGTAATTAGACGATCTTTATAAAATTTAGACAAAAGTACTTTACTGATTAAATCGAAAAAACCATTAGGGCAGAGCAGTCATAAGTTCATAGCTAGACTACTTTAAAAAATTATCCTATGTCCAAAATTCGTTCATTTAACTTATGCGTCCGTGTTTGGATCACAGAAATTCATGTGTACACCAATTTCAACTTAATCGGTTCAGTAGACTCTGCGCTAATTAGCTGTGCAAGATTTATTTATTTATAAAAAAATAAAAAAATAAGATTAAATTATTATTATTTTATTTTTATAATTAGCCCATATGCAAAGGCCTCCCTCCATTCCTTCCATCGTTATATAGTTTATAGATCATTTGGTAGCTGAGCTGTGTGACTACTCAGGCCCAAATGAGCTAAGGATCTACACCGATGGATCAAAAACCGACCTCGGTACCGGAGTCGGGGTCTTCTCTGAAGACCTAAACATTAAAATATCCAGGCCCTTAGGAATGCTCAACACTGTCTACCAAGCGGAATGCGTAGGCATCATCCAGGCAGCACACGCCATTGAGGTCAGGGAAGTCACGGATACGCATATCCATATTCTCTCCGAAAGTGCCTCCTTAAAGTGTGTCCTTCAATCCTTAGAGAAAAACCAGATCACGTCGATACTAATACTAGAATGTCATAATGCACTGGAACGCATTACAGTACCAAACCGCAATACAGTGACACTACAATGGATCAAGGGACACAGTGGTTCACTAGGAAACGATGCGGCTGGCGAACTCGCCAGAAGGGGTTCCAGCACAAAAGCCTTCGGACCCGAACCCAATGTGCCCATTCCGTTCAATCAGTTAAGAAGTTGGTTAAAAGATTACACACAAACACAAGCAGAGAAATGGTGGACCTCGACACCAGGGTGCAGGCAGTCCAAGGAGGCTATGCCATCCCTGGATACGAAGCTGACCAAGCACCTGCTGCACCTGGACAGAGATAGCCTGCAACTGGTGGCAGGGACCATCACCGGACACTGCTCATTGAACAAGCACTTTCACACACTAGGTATCACTGATAGTCCTCTGTGCAGGGCCTGCATGGAGGCGGAAGAAACGGTGGCGCATGTACTCCTTGAGTGCACTGGCGTCACCCAGATCCGCAGGGAGACCTTTGGAACACCAAACTCCCTTGCGTACGCACTGAGAAAACTGGGAAGATTGATCTGCTTCTGGAGGGAGGTGGGCTGGTTGGAGTAATCGGCTGCCATGGCTCACGTACAATGGTTCATTTTAAGGACTAAGTGCGGAAACCAAACCCCCTTATCATAGAACATAGATAATTTGGTGCTACATCTTGCCCATTCTTAACGAAGTAAATCTAATCATTCCGCCATCTCCTTTGAGATTTACCGCAGTCCCATCTCGCTAATTTGGGATGCCAATTTTATGTTTTAGGAGTCCATAGATTGTTCGTCAGACATGTCGAGCCCAGTCCCATTTAAGCTGGGCAGCTTTTCGAGGGGTACACTACATAAATACGAAAAACTTTATTCCGAAAGTCAGAAATACGAATTTCAAAATACCGATTTTCATAATTCCGAATAGTTCAAAATTCCTAATATGGCAACTCCGATTTATCATTCATCCTATTTTTATAATACTAAAATTTCAAAATTCCGAACGTTTATAATTACTATTCTCAAAATACCGAGTTTCAAAAGATCGAATAAGAAAAAGTCCGACATAATGAAAATTCCGAACATCAAAAATACGAATTCCGATTATTAAAATTCCGATTATCGTTATCGTTATCGTGCAAGCAAGCATGCAGCATGCAAGCAAGCATGCAGCGTGCAAGCAAGCATGCAGCATGCAAGCAAGCATGCAGCGTGCAAGCAAGCATGCAGCATGCAAGCAAGCAAGCATGCATCATGCAAGCGAGCATGCAAGCGAACATGCAACATGCAGCAGGCATGGTTTCTGTCACGGCTACGGCGTTGCGGGGCTCCGGCGGTACCACGCGAGCTTATCGTCGCAGATGGTATTCACGCTCACCACCGCAGCTTCGGCTTACTGGCCGGCTTCGCCGGCCAGCCTCAGCCGCGGCGGCGGGCGTTAAAACCACCTGCTCCTCAGCTCGCTGGCCGCCTCGCCCCTCCGCGCCTACGCGAATTTAAATTACACTCTAGGGGTAGGGCAGACAAGATTACGTGGAGTCGGTTTCACAGCAATTCGTTTCTGTCATTAACTTTTGTGGCACAACATTTTGTCTTTTTAAGATTATTTTTGTTATTGTCTTTCTTTTTATACCTATATATTTTTGATGAAATAAATTCCATAGAAAAATACACCGAATAAACAATATTCGTTAAAAAGTGATTCTACTGTTTGATAAGTTTGTTAAACAAAAAAATGTGGTTAAAAATTCTTTGAATTGTGTTTCTGTGAAATATGTTTAATTCAAGTAAATAGTCTTTGAAACAATAATAGTCGAAATAAAAATACAAGAATCAAATATTATATGAAACATTTTCTGGGAAACGAAATTCTATGAAATTTCTGTCTGCGAAACAAGGGGACACCATTTTGAATATATATGCGTAGCTGATTTGAATCAGAATCCTAATTTTAACAGTTTATTCGGAATATTGAAATTCGGAATTTCGTTTTTCGGACCGAGAACTCATCGAGCATTTGAGTCTTCGAACATATGAAAATCGGAAAACAAACAAATCGGATTTACGACATTCGGTAAAATAACTTTCGTGATTTTAAATAATAGAGATTATAATTTTTAGGTATTATGAAATTCGGACTTTTGAAAATCGGAATATCGAAATTCGGAATAAAATATTTCGGAATATTTGGGTGTTCCCCTTTTCGAGCAATGTCAACGATTTATGTTTTGGAGTGCAGTACAGTGTTTTGAAGGTGATCCGTTAATTTAACACCTAGTATACTGCGCTCCGTAGCGCGTTGGCAAACCTTGAGTTTGGATTTCTGCATATTACTTATTATGTTAGATTAAATAAGTATGGGTATTATATATGGGCAAACCTCATAGCTCAACATTAAACTGTTCATGAAAAAAAATGCAAAAACCATTTTGTGTATCTGACAGACCAATGCAGGAAGATTAACTAAATGTAAGTAATATCACCCTGATTGTATTTCGATCAGGCAATGCAATTAAGCTCTAGGATATTATTAATTTACAATAGGAAACCAATCAATTGATGTAAATCTAGAGCAAATATCTTGATACTATCTACAGAAAAATACTTATGTTGATTTGCACTACCAGGAAAAGTGACAATATTCTTACAAGGACATTGTTAAACATCTAGCACAAGGAAAATAACAAATTCTAGTGCTTAAAAAGAGATTGATACTCACTCAATGTATAAATATGAGAACAAGAACAGCAGCATAAGTGATGACAGTATGAGCCATCCATGGATGATTTTGTAACATCTTTTCTTGTACAGTACTATGAGCAATACAGTCATTAAAGCAATCACACTTAGCAGAATCAATGAGTTAGCTAGCGCATTCCATACTTTTGTCACTGCATATGGACTCTCCTCATGAAATGGTGTGTAGGCTCTGAAAAATATAATGCAATGTTATTTTAAAAGCTAAATGGATGTGTAATTGTATTTTTGTATCTATCTACAAAAAGAACAAATTTCAATCCAGAGAGCAACATCTAGAAATATGATGCCCTAACATCTTATTTGTTTTGTGCAATCAAAAAACAGTTTACAAATTACATTCTGATGCCAGGAGGAAAATGTGTATTAACTATTAAATGTTTGTTTCAAATAATACTTACAAATATACATCTTTAACTGAATAAAAATTTATTGAAGATATTGTTGCGACAACGACGAGCATGCACAGGGTGACAGGCACAAACAGTTTGATGACATGGCGGGCTCCATATTTAAGTTCAAGCTCCTCTAATTGTGGCTCTGCAGGTGGTGGTGGGGGAGGCATGCTGGGTGCTGAACTGCTGCCAACCCCTGACCCACTGCTTGGAATTCCCTCAACACTCTGAACAAGAAAATATTAGAATTTACACAGTGAATCAGACCACTTGTTTTGATTATTACATATTTGATAAGTAACATCGAGAGAAACAAAGGGAATGGGGGGAGGCCTTTGCCCAGGAGTGGGACAGCAACGGCAAGCAAAAAAAAACTGTAGTACTGTATTAGAAGACAGATTTTAATTGCAGTCAAAGGCAAGCCTTTTGAATACTAAAAAAAGAAAATCTGCATATTAGTTTACAATCCAATTTCAACAATATTGTGGTAGAAAGCAATAAAAACCATGAACATGTGTATAATGAACATAATACATAAGTGTAAACACACAAAAAACTAGTCAATAATTTACTTGACTGCTTACAATGAATCATTGTAACCAGATAACTGCATCACTTCACATGAGTAGTAACTACCTAATAAATTTGAATCATCAAAATAGAAAAGAGATTCGAAGATAGTGGGCGGCGTTGAACGATGGTTTAGTCATACTCTTGTGTCTACGAAAAGAGTCGTGTAAATGTAAATAGAGTGCAGTATCATAGTAAATTTACTTACGCCATATGAGCGCTGATTGTCGGACTTCGTCTTTCGTTTTTTCGCTATACGTTCCGCAATCACCCGATCGGGTCGCGCTTCAGCGATGTGGCCGTCCATAAGTGCTGTCTGCTCGGTCGCCTCCTCTGTTTCGCTGCCGGTGTCACTCATTCAATTCTTTGAGCCTCGGACATTATGTTTAACACTGTTTGTTTGATTGGCCAATGTGGATTGGCCTACAACATGGACAAAGTTACGATACATACGATTTTTACGTATTCAAAATAGAACAAAGTTAGCAAACGAAGTAGCAGTTTCGAAAGCGGAAAGCCAAATTATGGATTTAAATACTTGGATCTACCTACTTACGTGTGTGCTAGTAAGTCGTCCTAAATACGAAAGTAAGTACACTCTTGTGTTGTGTATATATTACGGATGTTAGGTACCTTCCAAAATCCAAGTTAGTGCAATCCAAAGCAAAGAAAAAGTATAGCTTGTAGAGGCTGAGCTAGTACAGTGTATTAAGTGTATTTATCGAAACCACAGATCATATATATCGAAACTAGGCGAAACCAAAGACCTCCGCTAGGAGTAATAGTGTTCTGTGCCAAAGACTAGGTAATTATTAAAAACGACCGCAATATATGTTTAGGCCAGAGAGTAATGAGGTTCAGTCAACACCATATTACTTAAGCGCCTAATTCACGATCTATCCCAATATAACTTTACTCTATGATCTATCCCCGCTGTACGTCTACGTCGTACTATCGTGTGCACATGAGCACATCATGAAGCCACAGTAAAGATATCTATACTGCTATACAGTATTGTAACTCGGCCCTGTCCTTGAAATAATTACCTACATGCGAGCGGTACCTTAACGTGCGATAGGGTTGTCTCGCGTACAGTGTTTTAATTTCTTCCTAGTGTGTGTTCTAGTTTTGTGATTATAAATTTGTAGTGTTATATTTTCCTTTTAGTTTTGTGATTGTAAAAAAATGAAATAGATAAATGAAATGGGAAGTGTTCAATATATATGCATGTTATGTTTTTGATTAGAAGTTTAATAAAAAAACCACCCTTATTTTGAGACTGAAAGATATTTGCGCCTCAGTCGCAGCCATTCAAGGCGTCTCAAAAAAAAATATTTCCCTTTATTCTGCAATCCTTACAAACTTCAACACCTACTTCATACTTAACCAAAATGCAAAACACAGCTGACAAAACCTCTAAGTACCGACTAGAAAATCTTACTTAAAAAGTAAATAATAATGTAAATCTTACTAAATAGGTGGATACAGAGTCCAGCACAAGCTGGAGCAACAAACAAAACAAGGATAGATTTTCAATTTTATTACAAAAGGTACTAGTGAGTGAACCCCTTTCTAATGATACTAAACACGGTATGCGTATCTTAATTTATTTGGTAATCTTTCTTTTTTTTATATAATTTATGACAAGTCACAACTAAATATTATATATTTGAATGGTACTAGTGAACCCCTTTCCAATGATACCAAACACGGTATGCTTGTCTTCATTTTATTTTTAAATCTTGGTTTTTTTGTCCGCCAGAGGGCGCCACATTGGATTCGGTGACAAGTCATATAGCCTATAACCAGCGGACGATCAAGACGCTTCTATCGATACCTCATTTGTTCAGTTCTGATAAGTAGTTTAGGAGCTATCTGCGAACAGATGAACATACATACATACATACATACATAGCCTGTCAAAATCATAACCCTCCTTTGGCTTTGCCGTAGTCGGGTAAAAATGATGCACGTTACATCCAAAACCTCCTATTTGTATCATACACGTGCAGAGTAAATTTAAATGACGGCAAAAAAAGACATCAAATCATAGTACCACAATGTTGGCGTACAATGTACAAAATCATTTTGCGAACGTCCCTATGGATGAGCTGTCATTAACTTTCTATAATTCTCTCAAATTACCATATAAAATTAAGTAGGTATGTCATTTTTGTTACGCTCGATATCAATCGTTGCAACTTCCCTTATAATGGGCACCAGCACTTGTTCTGTAGTCTGCACTTGAGACATTCTACAGACATATTTGTGTGGGACTTATATCTTTCAATAACAAATAAAGAAAAATAAATAAATAAACCTTTAGTGTTTCGCGATCCATTTTTACGTGCAGTCACCATTAGCATTATTATTAGACATTAGCTCTAAATGCTAAATCTGCGGGTGCGGTACAGCACAGCAAGTTTATGAACTATCCAGCTGCAAGACGTTCGCGGTGGTGGGGGGCGCTCGCTGGACGCATAATGGGTCCAGCAAGTCCAGCAAACAATTAGTAATATTTACAGCAAGCCTATTCACGGTACTTTTGCATCGTGCATCCCTTGGCGGATGTACAGCAAGATGGAACGTGAATAAGGCGCTTTACTTTACTCTCTTTGGTTTCAGTCAGTTTTCAGTCAGTTATGCCACAGTAAAGATATCTAACAGTATTGTCACTCGTTTAAGGTCACGCGCTTAAGTACCTACGGCTTGCTTTCGTTCGAACGTCCAAAATCCAGTCGGGTTGCCACGCGCTCGCTAAGTATACGTATACCACAGATTTTTTTTTTCCGATACAGTTTAATTAATAGTTCTGTACGATACTGCGACCGCAGCTTTAATAATGGGTAGTCGTGCCGATTGCAGTGTAGACGGCTGTCGAAATAAAACAACCAACAAAAGTTTATCCTTTTTTACATTACCTAAGAAGGAGCCGAGGAGGAAAGGTTTTTACCTATTTTGTATTTATTTTTTCTTTGTTGATTCTTTTTTTTTATAATAGGGAGTTCTTTGTGTAATGTTAAGAAGAAAGTTTTATAATAGTACGTAATCATAAGTAGGTATGTTTTCCTAAGAAGTACCTACTTGTTAAAGTTATTTGTAATATTTGCGACGAATAGATTTAATAATCAAAATTTACGGGAGGGTAAAACTAAAAAGTTCATTGACCATTATATTAAAGTAAGGCATTTGTGATTTTGAATAAATATATACTTGTTAAAATGTAAAAACTGTTTTTTATTTACCTATTCTTTTGTGTAATCATTTCATAACATAGACAGCCCTAGCGTTGCGTAATTTGACGCAGATGATCGCCCGACACCATGTCAGACAACGTAGTAGATACTCTCGAGCGTGTGCGTAAGGTACAGTTTAGCGCGCACGAACGGCTGTAATATTTTTGTAGGCAGTTATAGCGTTAGGTATCTATCTTTTTCTATGGAGTGAACTATCTGTTCCAAAGGAACTATTAGTTAATCTGTGGTTATGCTTCGGCCTGGCTTCGGCCGCATGCCGCATCTGCGTGTATCTTCCGACCGAAGTAATGTGTGCCGGAGTTTCGTACGTTTTGTTTCACATTAAAAATTTGTCGCGATATAAGCAGTGGTCACATTAGCGGCTTCGATATTTTGCATGAACTGCAATAATCCAAGATGGCCGAAAATATTTCCAAACGTTTAACTATGAACGACGACGGCTTTCTTTACTTCTACATGTTGTGTCGACCACCAGATGTTTTTTTTTGTGATTCATATTTTTTGGATCCCTTAAGATGCGCTCAGCTTCATAATAAAATTATGGACGAATTCCAGTACCTACCAATTCATCAATTTTACCCGTCTGAACTAATCTAATACAACCGACAACGGCCGTAATGAATGAACAACGCTAGTTTACGCTAGTCTGAAAACGCACGCTGTGATATATTAGCACGCTGGAACCCTTTGACGTACCGTCACCCGCGTGATGACACACACGCAGCCCGAATGTTCGCGACGATAGCCGATAATGTCCGGTCACATCTGCGTGTATCGTGTCATGGCGCGAAGCATCGTGACGATACACGTAGATGCGGCCTAAGAGCAGAGTTTCAGCTGCTAAAGCCCAAACGATCGAACGCTCAAAGTACCTATCGCTATAAATTATGTAAAGCGCAGTTTACATATAGCAACTTCTTTATGTATAGCTAATCAGCTACTTTAAAAAACACCAATACCTACTAAAACTTACGAGTGTTAACCTCAGACCAATATGGTCTGACGTGTTAACATTACATAAAACAAAAAATAACTAGATTCTGCTCTGCTTTGTCTGTCAGCAATAGTATGCCACCAACCATACGCCACCCACAAGACTTTTTTATTTATGAAAATCAAACAATTCATTGTTACTGATTAAACAAATTGAAATTGGAACGCTTGCTTGCCACGTTATAATTCTAAGCTTGCATGGTAATGTACATTGTAGGTACATCATATATTTTTTTAGTTTTATCATTCTCTTATTTTAGAAGTTACAGGGAGGGACACACACATTTTGCCACTTTGGAAGTGTCTCTCACGCAAACTATTCAGTTTAGAAAAAAAAATGTAAGTTAGTAATCTCAATATCATTTTTGAAGACCTATCCATAGATACCCCACATGTATGGGTTTCATGAAAAAAAAAATTGAGTTTCAGTTCTAAGTATGGGGAACCCCCAAAATTAATTGTTGTTTTTCTATTTTTGTGTGAAAATCTTAATGCGGTTTACAGAATAATCTACTTACCAAGTTTCAACAGTAGGTATAGTTCTTATAGTTTCGGAAAAAAGTGGCTGTGACATACGGACGGACTGACAGACAGATATGACGAATCTATAAGGGTTCCGTTTTTTGCCATTTGGCTACGGAACCCTAAAAATTGGCCTTGAGTAGCCTAAATGACGACAAATCGCCTATGCTGACCAAAATATACACGACGATTATATCGTCGTGTTAATGGGGAAAGGGAAACCGACTAAGGTTAAGAACTCACGAAGCAGTTTTTACCCGGTTGAAACAAAAGGCAGATAGACCGTGCGGAACACTGAGTGAAACCAAAAAGCAAATACAAATTAAAAAACGAATCTTACCTACAATCTCGTGATTGTATTCGCTTTATAATGTGTATTTGTTTTTTTTTTAACGATGCGGCTTTTCTTGCTGTACTGACTGGTGTCATTACAGCCCGAAACGCGTTGTAGGTAATCGTTTTTGTTGAATTTATATTTGCTGTTTGGCTTCACTCTCAGTGTTCTGCACGGTTTATCTGCCCTTTGTTTCTTAATCTGAGATTCATGAGTCCAATAACTACATCCAGCTTAAGCGTGTGCGTTTCGAACGCGCGGCCACGGCGATATTTCGAAAAAAAAAACTATTCCAAGATTATGTAAAATTTTGTAAAAGTTGATTCCCAAAACCATAAATTTGTCGAAGATATGGTTAAAAAGTTATAAGGGTTTGAACGTGGCCGCGCCATTGAAACGCGGAGAACCGCGCGCGCGGCCACGGAGATCTTTAAAACTAAGCGTAGCAGAGACCAAAAATTCAGGTAAATAACAGATTGAATTTGTAAAAATACAGAAAAAAATCCTAGGTTTATATTTTAGGAGCTGCAAGACAAAAACCCCATGGCCGCGCCATTGAAACGGCGAATAGCACGTTATCGCCGATATCACGCTGAAAATGTGAAATGTGCTGAAAATTTATGTGATTTTTAAAGAAATAAAGATATATTATTATGTTTTTGTATCTCTTCGTTTCATTTTAATTCAGGAAAGGCGGAAAGTTTTCTGTAAACAACAAGGCATGGTCACCCTATCGAAATATTCAAAACACATTGCAAGGCTTTGTATTATGAATGAAAATATGTTTTGCATATTATCGGTAGTTCTACATATTAATAGGTGTTGTTTATTAAAAAAAAAACTCACTAATACTTACTTTCTTCGATAGATAATCAAAACTTATTTTTACACGATACTGCACTACTGCTCCTGAAATATAAACCTAGGTATTTTTTGTATATTTTTTACATTTTCGACAAATTCAAATCTAGATTTTACAATGAATTTCAGACGTCTGCGATGCATTTTCAGCGTGATATCAGCGATAACGTGTTTTTTACCGTTTCAATGACGCGGCCATGGGGTTTTTGTCTTGCAGCTCCTAAAATATAAACCTAGGATTTTTTTCTGTATTTTTACATTTTTTTTTACAAATTCAATCTGTTATTTACCTGAATTTTAGGTCTCTGCTACGCTTAGTTTTAAAGATCTCCGTGGCCGCGCGGTTCTCCGCGTTTCAATGGCGCGGCCATGTTCAAACCCTTCTAACTTTTTAATCATATCTTCGACCAATTTATGGTTTTGGGAATCAACTTTTACAAAATTTTACATAATGTTGGAATAGTTTTTTTTTCGAAATATCGCCGTGGCCGCGCGGTCGAAACGCACACGCTTAAGCTGGTCGGCTTATTCAGAATTTGAACACTAGAATAGATAAAGACCTTATTTAATTTTATTATACGACATATTTTATTACTCAGAATATATAAGAAAACAGACGAAAAATAATAATTAAACCACACTATTAGCTGTTTAAAGGTAAAGTCCTTCAGGTGTGCCTTCCTTTTTGCGGTATAGGACACTTTCCTTAGATTTCTTGAAGTCTTCATTTGTTACTTTCATGCGGCGTTCTCGTAACGCCATTAATCCCGCTTCGGTGCAAATGGCCTAAAACGTAATAACATACAGTAACATACAGAAGGTCGAAGATGTAGATCGATTCAAATTTAATGGCGGCTCTAAATACGAGGCGAGTGACTGGCGCAGTCACAATTTCACGTGACAGAGGGGGTGAGGGGCAGGGCACTGCGCAACCAGTAGTAGCACACTTCATAGCGGTCATTACGAAGTTTGAATCCAACTATACTACTCCACCAAAACACTAGGCACCTGTCAAATGTAAATAAGGTCAATTAAATTAAGGTTAATTAAATTCTATATAATTTAATTAACCGTCACTGGAAATAAGTTCTCTTATTTGGATTGAACGTGTTATTTAAAAATTGTTTATACTATAAAAATAAACTTATTTACATTTGCTAAGTGCCTAGCTGAGTAGTACAATATTCATAGATCAGTTTTATACATGTTAAATGTGATTAGGAGAGGGATAATGTAGCTTTCGATTGGTGAATTTTTTTACAAATCGGACCTGTTGTTTTTGAGTTATAAAAAGTGTAACACGTAACACGAAAAAAGAAAGTCTTGTTACGTGTTACACTATTTTTAACTCAAAAACTACAGGTAGGTACAGGTATAAATAGTGTAACACGTAACACGACTTTCTTTTTTTCATATAATATAAAAAAAAGAAAGTCGTGTTACATGTTACACTATTTTTAACTCAAAAACGACAGGTCCGATTTAAAAAAAAAAACACCAATCTGTCCGTCTCCTGCTTCTAAGCTACCTCCCCACCAATTTTCATCCAAATCGGTTTGGCCGTTCTCGAGTTATAAATAGTGTAACTAACGACTTTCTTTTATAGCTAGTCTTGCCATAAATATTGTCAAGAAGATTTTTTTTTTATTGCAAATAATATTTATTACTTTTACAGTGTGTTAGTTTAATACATAAATATAATACAATTTAAAATATAAAAAGCTTATTCGAAGTGGTCTCCATTGGCTGCAATACAGTCCTTTAAACGTTGAGGCCAGTTATCAATAAAAGCACGCACTCTTTCCATGGGAAAATTCTTCACTGCCAATTGTATGGATTGTTTTAGGGACTCCAAATTATCATGGTGTTTAGAGCAAGCCGTACTCTCTAAAACTGTCCATAAATCATAATCCAGCGGATTAATATCGGGACTAGACGACAGCCAGTCTTCAGCTCTGATGAATTCCGAAACGTTCACTTCCAAACAAGACTGCGTGGACCGAGCTTTATGACCCGGCGCCGAGTCTTGTTGGAAGGACCATACTTGGTTATTGAACATGGTGTTGTTAAGGGGCTTAACTACCTTCTCAAGAATGGTATCTTGATACACTTGTGCCGATGTTTTGATACCTTTTCACCCTTATCACTGAAGTCGGATAATGCCCACGTTGCACTCTGTTGACTAATTGGGAAGCTTCCTTAGAGCTTTGAGCATAAATACGGTCATTTTGTTTGTTAAAATGTTGCTCAATTGTAAAGATTTTCTCATCAGTAAACAAAATTTTTCTGTGACCTCCCTTTGCGTACCGATTCAGTAGTTGTTTCGATTTTACCACCCTATTCCTTTTTAAATTATCAGTAAAAAAATTACCAGTGCATCTCTTATAGGCTACAAGTCCTAAGTCATCTTTTAAAATACGCGACATGGTTCTGGGTGCTATCTTCATCTCCCGAAATAAAATCTTTTGCTTTCGGACAGGATTTCTTCGAATTCTTTCCCTTACTGCTTTGACCACTTTTTTCGTACGAACACTACGTGGACGGCCAGATCTTTTTCTGTCACAAACAGAGGAGGTCTCATTGTACCTATTATTAGCCCGGTACACAAACATTTGACTAATGCCAAGCGTATGGAAAGTTTTAAAAATTGCATTTGGCTTCATACCAACTTTGTGTCATGCAATCACAGCGATTCGGTTCTCTTTCTCATCCCACTCCATTTTAATATCGCAAAATATTGTACAATGTATAGGCGTCAAAATTAGAAAACTCAATGAACAATCGTATAAAAATGACAGATTCCAAATTCAAATGTAATAGAATAGAATAGAATATGTCTTTATTTGCTCAGAATGTAGGTACATAAAAATCTGTTGTTGCAATACATACAGAATCCTTGTACATTCTGCCTTGAGGCGCGTCCCTGTGCAAAACGCAGCGCTAGCCGTTTTTTGTTCAGTTTTTCGGGCCTAAATACACTATATCCAAAAGAAATATCAACAAATAAAAAATAGATTAAATTTCTACATAATCTTGACTCCAAAATGGTAGATCTGATTTTTGTTTACGAAGTATAGTATTTAACTAATCTCCTCACAACGAAACCACAGAAATGAGAAATAATTATTGAAAACATGCATCTCCTCGGCAAGTAACCATTAATTCGATTTTTTACTAACACTAATGGATAGGCAATTTATTAAAGAACATTTTAGTAGTTTTTTTTTTTCAAAATCGCATTAAGTGATTTTATAAAGATTTTATTCTAAAATCTGAGCGTATTTCGCTACTGTATCTCTTGCGCGGCGCAGAGGGAACGAACGCTCAAGGTTATTTGCTCAGGGTACCGCTTTAAGACGGCATGCAAATGTGATAACAAAAGTGACACTACATAATTAAATTAAAGGTAAGAAATTACAGAAACTTATCGTCCAAGAAATCCTGCACAGAATACTAGCATTTATTTGACATGTCAAATGTAATATCTTTCTTATTTTAAATTGTAACAGTGTTTATGGCCAGACTAAGCAGATACTAGCTGACCTGACCAGACGTAACACGACTTTCTTTTTTTAAAAAATAGAAAGTCGTGTTACGTGTTACACTATTTTTAACTCAAAAACGAAAGGTCCGATTTAAAAAAAAAACACCAATCGGAAGCTACATTATCCCTGAGTAACATAGGCTATAATGCATTATTAAAAGAAATAGTGGTCCTTGGGAAAATACAAGCGGAAGAAGTCGCGGGCAATCTGCTCTCCAGGTACATAAGTGTCATAAGTGTTTCAATGTACCAGGAGACCAGAAAATAATAGGTGTAGGGTATGTAAATAGGCAGGTTAGTAGGTAGATAGGGACAGGACAACATCTGTCGGGTCAGCTAGTATCTACTTAGTCTGGACATAAATACTGTTACAATTTAAAATAAGAAAGATATTACATTTGACATGTCAAATAAATGCTAGTATTCTGTGCAGGATTTCTTGGACGATAAGTTTCTGTAATTTCTTACCTTTAATTTAATTATGTAGTGTCACTTTTGTTATCACATTTGCATGCCGTCTTAAGGCGGTACCCTGAGCAAATAACCTTGAGCGTTCGTTCCCTCTGCGCCGCGCAAGAGATACAGTAGCGAAATACGCTCAGATTTTAGAATAAAATCTTTATAAAATCACTTAATGCGATTTTGAAAAAAAAAACTACTAAAATGTTCATTAATAAATTGCCTATCCATTAGTGTTAGTAAAAAATCGAATTAATGGTTACTTGCCGAGGAGATGCATGTTTTCAATAATTATTTCTCATTTCTGTGGTTTCGTTGTGAGGAGATTAGTTAAATACTATACTTCGTAAACAAAAATCAGATCTACAATTTTGGAGTCAAGATTATGTAGAAATTTAATCTATTTTTTATTTGTTGATATTTCTTTTGGATATAGAGTATTTAGGCCCGAAAAACTGAACAAAAAACGGCTAGCGCTGCGTTTTGCACAGGGACGCGCCTTAAGGCAGAATGTACAAGGATTCTGTATGTATTGCAACAACAGATTTTTATGTACCTACATTCTGAGCAAATAAAGACATATTCTATTCTATTCTATTACATTTGAATTTGGAATCTGTCATTTTTATACGATTGTTCATTGAGTTTTCTAATTTTGGTGCCAATACATTGTACAATATTTTGCGATATTAAAATGGAGTGGGATGAGAAAGAGAACCGAATCGCTGTGATTGCATGACACAAAGTTGGTATGAAGCCAAATGCAATTTTTAAAACTTTCCATACGCTTGGCATTAGTCAAATGTTTGTGTACCGGGCTAATAATAGGTACAATGAGACCTCCTCTGTTTGTGACAGAAAAAGATCTGGCCGTCCACGTAGTGTTCGTACGAAAAAAGTGGTCAAAGCAGTAAGGGAAAGAATTCGAAGAAATCCTGTCCGAAAGCAAAAGATTTTATTTCGGGAGATGAAGATAGCACCCAGAACCATGTCGCGTATTTTAAAAGATGACTTAGGACTTGTAGCCTATAAGAGACGCACTGGTCATTTTTTTACTGATAATTTAAAAAAGAATAGGGTGGTAAAATCGAAACAACTACTGAATCGGTACGCAAAGGGAGGTCACAGAAAAATTTTGTTTACGGATGAGAAAATCTTTACAATTGAGCAACATTTTAACAAACAAAATTACCGTATTTATGCTCAAAGCTCTAAGGAAGCTTCCCAATTAGTCAACAGAGTGCAACGTGGGCATTATCCGACTTCAGTGATGGTTTGGTGGGGTGTTAGCTATGAAGGAGTGACTGAGCCATATTTTTGTGAAAAAGGTATCAAAACATCGGCACAAGTGTATCAAGATACCATTCTTGAGAAGGTAGTTAAGCCCCTTAACAACACCATGTTCAATAACCAAGTATGGTCCTTCCAACAAGACTCGGCGCCGGGTCATAAAGCTCGGTCCACGCAGTCTTGTTTGGAAGTGAATGTTTCGGACTTCATCAGAGCTGAAGACTGGCCGTCGTCGTCTAGTCCCGATATTAATCCGCTGGATTATGATTTATGGACAGTTTTAGAGAGTACGGCTTGCTCAAAACACCATGATAATTTGGAGTCCCTAAAACAATCCATACAATTGACAGTGAAGAATTTTCCCATGGAAAGAGTGCGTGCTTTTATTGATAACTGGCCTCAACGTTTAAAGGACTGTATTGCAGCCAATGGAGACCACTTCGAATAAGCTTTTTATATTTTAAATTGTATTATATTTATGTATTAAACTAACAGTCAAAATTCTACAATCATAGTTATGCTATTTATTGTTTTCTTCTCGTATCTTGTCAAGTCTTTACTTGAAGACTTTAACTCTTTGGAAACTTCATAGAAAATTTTTACATAATATTATGTATTCTTTTTTGTAGCAAAATTAAGAATAATAACTACCTTAATATCTGCACCAGAGAGATCATCTTTTGACATGATAAGTTCAGACAAGTTGACATCATCAGCTAATGTCATTCTTGATGTGTGGATGGTGAAAATCCTTCTTTTGGTCTTCTCATCAGGCAAAGGAAATTCGATTTTTCTGTCTATGCGACCAGGGCGAATCAGAGCCGGATCTAAGGTTTCTATACGATTTGTAGCCATGATAACCTGCAAATGAATTACTACTTATGTTAGCATCATTTATTTAGTGTGAAAACATAAAAACCTCATTTTCTTGTGGTTGAAATTCAAAAGTTATGTTCAGAAAAGTGAATTATGCAAGAATAATGCAATTTGCAATAAAAAAGATATCTTCCGGATTACTTATATCCTACTTACTTTAACATCACCTCGTGAATCAAAACCATCCAGTTGGTTGAGCAACTCCAACATAGTTCTTTGAATTTCTCTCTCACCACCAGAGTTTGAATCGTAACTGTAAAATTAAAGTTTTTTGATACAGTTCTTTGGACATACCTACATAATTACATAAAATTTGTGATTCAGAATTGGTAATGCATTACCGTTTTGTGCCTACAGCATCAATCTCATCAATGAAAACGATTGATGGTGCATGTTCTTCAGCCACCCTGAATAGTTCACGAACCAGCTTGGGTCCATCTCCCTGTGTAAATAAAATTATATAATAGTATTTTTATAATTATGGAGAACTAATAAAAATAATGTATAGATCCCTAATAAGTTATTTTAGTAAGTCAATGGTGATGAGTTACGATGAGTAATAAACAGGAAATTCATACCAAGTATTTCTGGATAAGCTCGGAGCCAACAACCCGCAGGAAAGTAGCAGAAGTCTGGTTGGCAACAGCTTTAGCCAGCAAGGTTTTGCCGGTCCCAGGCGGCCCGTAGAGGATCACACCCTTAGGAGGCTTGATACCCATCTCCTCATAGTACTCAGGGTGAGTAAGTGGCAGTTCCACAGATTCCTAAAATAATACAATCAGTTACTCAAGTATGTAATTTATATATTTAATTGACTTGTTTGTTCCTTTGTAATAAATTAGGATACGAGTAACAGTTTGTAAAAAAATAATTTCATACCTTAATTTCCTGTATTTGAGTGTCAAGTCCTCCAATATCAGCATATGTCTCTTGTGGAGCCTTCTCCAGCTTCATTACGGAGACCATGGGATCTGTATCATCACCTAACACCCCTACCACAGCATGGACCTAGAAGCAACATACTAAATATAATTGTGAAGTGTTTAAACATTTCTATTTTAACAACTAATTCATCTGTGGTGATATTTTATACTCAACAATCAAGCTGTACAGGCAGAAGAAAGAAAAATAAATCCCACTGCTGTGGGACCGAAGCAAACAAAGCATATGGTGTTTGTGCTGTTCATCAATATGGGTATCACTATGCAATGTTCCTGGGACCTCCCATGTTCACATAGGGACATTTATAAAATGATTTTATGGTCATAATAATGGATATCTGAGCAGTTAATGATATGACTGTGTTTAATAAATAATGCCTATAAAAATTTACCTTATGATTCAACAGCACAGAGCAGCCTGGCTCCAGCTGGTCCTTATCTACAAAGGAGAGGATGCTGACATAGTGCTCACTGCCCACAGATGTGGAGACTATAGCATGATTGTCATCTATGATCTCTTCCAAGTTGCCCACTGACATTGGTGTCCCTCTAAGGTCATCCACCTGACAAGATTATGGACAATTGTTAGGAATAGTATGGTAATTTTCACGTTACATAATTATATAAATTAGAATTATAATGCATATTATGCAATTCCCTAGTTCAAATATTTTATTTTAACAAGATTTAATTTTAATGCAAAGAAAAAAATTACTGGGTTTAGAAGGTTATGATGTATACCTTTGATTACTTGATTGGCCTAAGGTGAAAAGCGTAAATAACATAAAAATTGTATTTAAATATAATTTTTTTCATAGTCATTTGTTTAAAATGAATATCTTTGAGTAGGGGGGCAAAACTTGTTTCTGTTCATCTATACTCTCATAAATGAATAATCTATGTTATTTAATGAGAATGTGTATAATAATATTACTATTATCATAGTTCATAGTATCAGCGTAACCTCAAAGGTAATAAATAATATTCTTACCTTCGACCTTTCTTCTTCAATCTTCTCCTCCTGTGGCTTAAGTCTTTCCTGGTTGCGAATGAATTCCTCTTCCATGAGAAGGTAATCCTTGATTCTTTCTAATTTTAACAGTTTCAGCCTACACCTTGTGTGTGGTGTCACTTGAGGCAGTTTCAGGGCGGCATCAGGTCCCTTTGCTTTGCGCTTCTTCTTACCTACCCTAGTAGGAATTGGGGGTTCGTATTTCTTCTTCTTATCCTTGTCATCTTTCTTGTCTCCGCCACTTCCTCCACCAGATTGGTTCTGACCCTATTAAGAAAATGGTATAATTCACTCATTTGAAGCAAACGATAACATTAATGAGAAATATATACTTAGTGCTATGGAAACCTCATAATTACCATTTTATATTTCTATTCTAATTCCAAATAATTTCATTAGGATTCTCAACTATAAGTTCTCAAAATCAATGACTTGACAAACCGTATAACGAACGAACGCAAGAATTGTACCTACTCTGTGATGATTACAAAGCGAAATTCGTTCGTTCGAGGCAGCCACAGAAAACCACCATACCACAGATTAAAATAAAAAAATCTTTCATTTTTATTTTTGCTTGTTACCTTCTTTGCTTTTCTAAAGAATCATGGCAGGATTTGTACAAAAAAAATAATGATTAAACATCATTATTTTTGGAGAAGTTGAAATTCTAATTCTTATAATTTTTCTTAGGTACCTAAAGAGTATCTTCTATATAATATTTTTAAAACCCCGCAAAAAAAAAGTAAACAATTTAACGAAAAGCTCATTATTTCAGATCGAAACCGCCGTTTCGATCTGAAATAATGAGCTTTTCGTTAAATTATTTACTTTAGCTGACAAGAACTGTGACACTGACAGCCACCGTTTCGCAGTTCCTGCACTGAAATTGCATCGTTTTATGGGAAAAAATGTAACAAATAATGATTATTTTTTTTCTACACACTTGTCACATCACTTGTCTGCCAATTTGATAGATCCGTTAACGTCGAATTTCACTTTCTTTTTTTTATACACACAAAATGGGTATCGAGATGAAACGAAGACGTGTTATTTTCTTTTCGTAATATTTTAATTAGGCGGGGGTTTCAAAATAATGGTAAGTATATCAATCTACTCCTAGTAATGTATTCTTCACATTGGAACATATTTTAAACCCTCCAAATTATTTATACTTTTCACACAAATGAATGTATGGATCTCGCCATGATTCTTTTATTCAGTAAATGAATGATTCGGAAATTAAGAAACTGAAACCTGACCGCTCAGATTTGCATACTATTTCCTTATAGGTATAAACTAATAATGAAATGATTACAAAATAAATTTCACTTTAAAAAGCTACTTTATTGCTGACTAAGTGCCTTAGACTAAGTTTAATAATGTGCAGAAAAAGTCGCGAGCAGAATCTAGTTTTTGCTTGTAGTATGTATCTGGCTATTTCTGGCTGTTTTTTTTTGCGGAAAAAGTCGCGAGCAGCATCTAGTTTTTGCATGTAGTATGTATCTGGCTATTTCTGGCTGATTTTTTTTGCGGAAAAAGTCGCGAGCAAAATCTAGTTTTTGCATGTAGTATGTATCTGGCTATTTCTGGCTGTTTTTTTTTTGCGGAAAAAGTCGCGAGCAGAATCTAGTTTTTGCATGTAGTATGTATCTGGCTATTTCTGGCTGGTTTTTTTTCAGGTACAAAATGTTACTGAACAATGCAGCTCTAAAACTGAATCATTTAGTACCATATACCGAAGCACAAAGCAAGCGAAGTTGGGGTCAATAAGATGGATGTAACTATAGATGAATACCTACTCTAATAGATGTAACCATGAAGCCACGAAGAAGAAAGAGACCTACTGTAGTTCGACTTCAGTTCAGAAACTTGTCTGTTGATGGGTTCAAGAAGCTTATAGGTAATACGGAGGCAACACTCTGAACACCTAAGTGAAACCAACTGTGGGCAGACGCTCTCTTTTTGAATGCATACATAAGATAAAGAAAACACATATCACTGTCTCGTTCTTATGTATGCATTCAGAAAGAGAGCGTTTGCCCACAGTTGGTTTCACTTATTTGTTCAGTGTTGCCTCCACTTTTCAACCGACTTCAAAAAAGGAGGAGGTTATCAATTCGTGTTTTTTTTTTTTAATGTTTGTTCCCTGATAACTCTGGACTGGGTGAACCGATTTTGATGATTCTTTTTTTATTTGAAATCAGGTGCTTCCCGTGTGGTCCCATTTTAATTTGGTTCAGTTCTGACAATGGCATCCATGAGAAAACCGTATAAGTCTTAAATTTGCATTAAGTATGTGCGCGATTTGTTACACGATTTCACCGGCAAACGTAACCCGATTTTGGAAATTCCTTTTTTATGGATAGGGTATGCTTCAGGGATGCTCCCATATAAATTTTATCGAAATTGATTCAGCACTTTTAGAAAAAATCAACAAATACCCAAAAATTTTACATAGACGACGTTTTAATTTCTTTAACCTTTGGAGTAGTTAACTTTCAATCTCTTCTTAATAGATTAGGATGAGAAGGAGGTACTAAAAAGCGGAAAATAAAAATCTTTTTACAAAAAAGACAACCGCCTTCAAAAACTAAAAAGTGAAAAATAACTTTAGCACAGAACACACATTGACTTTAGTTTCGGAAATCGGTGGCAATACAAAAAAAACAACAAACAGAACAAAGCCACCGAATTTCGAAACTAAAGTCAATGTGTGTTCTGTGCTAAAGTTATTTTTCACTTTTTAGTTTTTGAAGGCGGTTGTTTTTTTTGTAAAAAGCTTTTTTATCTATATGCTTCTTGGATGGGTTACCAGAAAATGACAAAAAAAGGTAGTACAAAGTGGTGTAAGAATGAACGAAATTGATTGAACTTAAATTAAAGCATTTTAAGCATTCGTTCTTTATGCAAAATCGTTCACTACCCCAACACTATTAGTTTTAGTATGGCAGCATTATTATTCTTTGAACTGTCAAGTTACTATCTTAGAATTAAAAGTCGAAGTATATGATTGGATTTCTTTCCGCACCGGGAGGGGGGGGGGGGGAGTCTACGTAACGCCTTATCGCGTGGGGAGGAATGTTCCCCTGCGCTGTTTGTTCTTGTAGGTAGGTATGTGACCACTGAACACATGTACCCTAACGGGTATGTGACCATTGGACCGTAGCCCACACGCCCGCGCGACTTCGCAGCGCTAGTGACCTAGTGAAGGCCCAGCGAATCGAGCTGCGGGAGCGCCGACTTTGGTTGGCGCTTATCCACGCCGCAGATGCTTATCAGTGGTTTATAAAGACCCCTTGCGAACTTTAAAAAAGAGCATGGTAACACTGCAACTTGTCTTCAACTTCAACTTCAATACGACTGTGGTTGTTTTTTACAGAAACCATGCCTAATTTCATGCTCAACGTTAATGTTCAATTTAAAATATACTCTGTACATGGTTTTAGTAGTTTTTTGAGGTGATTACGTCTTATAAATCGATGAACACCGGCTGCACGCACGAAAAAGGGTCACGTTCCGCCTGAGCCTGAGCGTGCAAGCGAGAGTGCGGAACTAGCGATAGAGAGTCACGATCGGCCCAAGCAATAAGCTCCGCCCACCTCGACGGAAGCCATTATTTGCTTAAGTTATATATGTTAGCCATTATGTTTCTTTAGGACGTTATCACGTAAAATTATCGTCCGTAAACCGACTTTATAGACAACCAATTTTTGTTTACGAATTTATTTAGTCCATAATTACTATCAAGCTTAGAGGCGGAAAGTGATGGAATACCACTAGGAGGTATTAGTAGGGAATTACTAATAAAAGTATGTATTTGACAAGTTTCTTTCTTCCGCAGTTTTCTTCCTATATCATACGAATTGGATATTTAGTCATAGATAGATAATTAGGCCCCTATTTCTATTATCCTCAGTGACACGTGATACCAAATACAGATTTTGGAACGAAGTTCCCTAACGCGGGTTACGGGTAGATCGAATTAGTAGAAATCGTCACGTAACGAAATGCGTGTGTGTATGTGTGCGTGTATCGAGCCGCTGCTGCGCGCACTCGCCTGCTCGTGATATAATTACGGTTAAAGATATTTATTTTCTCAAAACAATTACAAATTCACTCACAGAGAAAACATGGATATTAGATTATTATTATTTTTATTCTATATTTTTTATTCTATAATATATGGTTTTTAATAATAATAATATATATACAATATTTACATGAATAATAAAAAAGAAAACCTTAAAATATTAAACTAAAAAAACTAACACAATAAGTAAGGCATCATAGAATTTGTCCACATCGCCGTCATCTGGAAATGTACCCAAGAGACTAGCGGCATTGCCGCGTTGGATGGCAATGCTTGATATCTGACCAAGGTAAAAACCAGCTCTTGGATCACGTGAAGTGTAAATCAACCTTTTGGACATTTCCTTAAAAAGAAGATGAGCACTCGGACCCCACGATCCGAGGGTTTCAACCCCAAACAGCTCGAAAATGACGTTCACACAAAGGTTACTATACTTTTGTAGTTTCAGGTCTTCTGCAGCCGCTGCCGCAGCACCAGCTCAGCACGATGAACTAGGAAGATGGGATGGCGCAAGAGTATCGACGCACGTAGCGTCCCACACTAAAGGCCAACCGAACTTCCAGGGAAATAGTGACATGTCGTCCGATCTCTTGCCATCATCGCGTGCCAAGCCGTTGTTTTAAGACAGCCAGAACGCCGACGGCGACGAGAGCACGACGAATAACGTCATTAACTCTAATTAATATTCGCGTGCTGCGCTATGCGACCGGCACTCCGGCTGCACGACAGGCCATGGTGTCCGAGGCTGTTGACAGCTTCTCCACAGCGACAGCGACGAGGAGAACAGCACGAAGCTCCTAAGCGTAGGGAAGCAGCGAGGCGAAAAATAGTGTCGTCAAACATAGTACCTACGTTCGACGGCGGAAGTGCCAGAAGCCAAAGACCCGACTCCCATTTACAGTAGACGCGCTCGCTCAGCAGTAGTAACAGCGGTGGTAAGTAAATTATTCTGTACTAACCTGCACAGCGGCTCATCCCACCGTCACTGACCACACGGGTTATCAGGTGGATCAGTGTTCGGTTAGCAAGTTTCCAGGCATCCATGGCCTCGGCGAAACACGGCACATCAAAAACAACCAGTGTAGGAGCTAGAATATTCCTGGTTGATTTCTCAGTGCCGTGAACCGAGGATATAAAAGCAGGCAAGATACTTGCAATTTTGCGTACGCCGAGGCCCCCCATTCGAACAGGTAGAGTAGCTTGGGCCCAAACACGGTCGTCCATTGCTAAATTTAAAATGGAGTCCATATGTATGTATGAGTATGACGGATAATTTGGTCCATTTTATCTAAAAGGTGAATGTGTTTCCACAAATGGGTAGCCCGAAGGAAGTAATTTAATTTAAGGCCAAAACAACAGTAACGAAATATGGTGATGGCCGAATGCATGTTAATTTTGATTAATCTTTCCGAAATGTCATTGAAATTTTGGGTTTTTTCCTCAATAAAGATAGGAGAGGAATTCACAAAGATTGGAGACACAAGGAGACGAAGAGTGCTTTTTTCTATAATTTTGATATCTGGGGCTATTGCGTTAAATTTTGAGAGTGTCGATTCTGTCAGTATTGTCCGATGTAATTATATAATTCAGATTTCGAACATTGAACTAATCAGTGATTTCGAAAGATAGAGTTTTAAGCCCTGTAGTGCTATTCTGTTACAATCTCTCGGTGAACACCTAGGTGAAGTGAGCTGTCATCCGATTGTAGTACTTTGTAAATCCCTAGCACCGGGACAGATGACAGCTCACTTCACCTAGGTGTTCACCGAGGGAGATTGTAA
The DNA here is from genome assembly GCA_947361185.1 of Charanyca ferruginea. NCBI lineage: Eukaryota > Metazoa > Arthropoda > Insecta > Lepidoptera > Noctuidae > Charanyca > Charanyca ferruginea. The sequence continues at coordinate 14,794,672 of OX376076.1, forward strand.
CAGAATAGCACTGCTGTTATACTTACTTCGTGTTTAAGCCAAACAAACGCAGTTCATTTTTTAAGAAAACCGAATCTTTTAAAACATTATCTACATCATCCCCTAACGTCCCATCATCGAGATAACAAACGTTAAATTTGGAATTTAGTTGTTGAATAATTGGAATAATAATTATTATTTATACTTACACTAGCTGACCCGACAGACGTTGTCCTGTCCTTATCTACCTACTTACCTGCTTATTTACCTACACCTACCCTACACCTACCCTACACCTACCCTACACCTACCCTACACCTACCCTACACCTACCCTACACCTACCCTACACCTACCCTACACCTACCCTACACCTACCCTACACCTACCCTATCTTTCAAGTTGGATCAAACTGCACACGGTGTACAAATTTCATTAAAATCGCTTCAGTAGTTTAGGAGTCCATCGCGGACAAACATCGTGACAGGAGATTTATATATATTAGAAGATTTTTTTTTTTTTTTTGTACAGAGACGTACGGTCACCAAAGGAGATAAGTATCCATGTCGCCGGAAACAGTTGAAGTTTACTTAGAAACCGATAGGTTTTTATGAATAAAATAAAATACAATATATAGAGAATAAACAGTTCAATGATTTAATAAAATTTCATTTGAAAGCCCCCATTGGTTTCTAAGAAATCTTAAACTATTCCCGACGACATGGATACTTACCTCTTTTGCGTTCGGGGGACCCCCGAACGCACAGTTTTTTTTTTAATTTGCCTCAGCATTTTTCTATGTTCAGCCTTCGTATGCCAGACTTCTTGTGCTATCTATTGTCACAGAATACTTAATAGTACTACGTACAGAAGGGACACTCCCTTCCCCGCACTATATCAGATACCGCACCTCACCCCGCACTTGGAGGTGCTAATCGCCGACTCTTTAGCCAGGGCGCTCAAAATCGTAAGAACTGCAGCGCTGTAGGTACTGCTGACACAAACACACAATTTTGCGATTTTTTTTTTTTTTTTGTTAATCTCGATGATTCATTTATTTTCCAAGTTTTCGTCGTTTTATAATAATACAATTAAAACTTCCGTAATAATAACATACCAACATTACCAGCTATTAATATTGCTCTCTCTCTCTTTATTGTCTTAGTTATGTACTTATGTCTCTTACAGTCTCTTTCTTTCACGTTCTATTCATTCTTGGAATTGAAAAGAAGTACCCTACGCACTAACTTTGTCGCGTCGCCCCAAGCGCTGCACTTTTCGCGCCATTTTGTACGCTAGCACGACATCCAACTGATTCAACCCTACTAAAATTCACGCACACATTTGCACGTGTACAGACGTCATTTGGTTTTGTAGTAGTAATAGGTAATTATTTTGCAAGTTTTGTATGAAGTGTCCGAGGTGTGCTATTGTTAAGAAGCAAAGTGGGCTTTTCGGTTCTATGCTATGGTTCAGTTTCTATTAGCTATGCCAAAGATTAGAAAATATATATTATAGTTAGGCTACGCCAAGAAGCTTATAGATAAAAGTGGAGGCAACACTCTAAATAGGTACCTAATTGAAACCAACTGTGGGCAGACGCTCTCGTTCTGAATGCATACATAAGATGAAGAAAACACATATCGCTGTCTCGTTCTTATGAATGCATTCAGAAAGAGAGCATCAGCCCACAGTTGGTTTTAAGCTTTTCTTCCAAGTGTTGGCTCCATTTATACCTATACCTTCATGGGCTATGCTCGTAACTTTTGACGTGTCTGCACGTCGTGTACGCCTCATGTCAATGAATTGTCGTAATTGTCATTTTAAGTAATTGTAATGAATGTAGTTGGTACATACTCAATACGCAGAGAGAGGAGTTGTGAATAAAAAACAAATAATCTAAAACGTGAAGTTATTGAGAATTCGATTTATAAACAATGAAGTCTTAAAATGTGTCTGAAGAATAAGACTTTCAGTGTTAATTTTTGTTGAAATCAAACACTTCCTCTCAACAGCTGATGCCAAACTTTGGCAATATTCTTTAAATTTCAACCACATTTAACTAGCTTTCAAGATGGTTTTAGCAGATCTAGGTCGTAAAATTACTACTGCTTTGCAGTCCCTAAGCAGGGCAACGATCATCAATGAAGACGTACGTTTTTATTATTATATCAATCTTGATGACATGGACATGACATGTCGAATGGACTCTGTTTAATTATTACTTTTATTATTCCTACACTTACAGGTTTTAAATTCTATGCTAAAACAAATATGCGCTGCTCTTTTGGAAGCTGATGTTAACATTCGTCTGGTGAAGAATCTTCGAGAGAATGTTAGGGCAGTCATTGACTTCGATGAGATGGCTGGTGGTCTCAACAAGCGACGGATGATACAGTCAGCTGTGTTCAAAGAACTTGTCAAGGTAGGATAATTGTTGTTTCCTGTCTTTAATATGGAATATAACAACAATGATAATGTGTATTTGCCCCATTGTGGTGTGGTGGTGACTAAATGAAATCGAATGTTACTTAATATAAACAAATGAGTGGTGAGTTGCAACCCATGAATTTCTGGATTAATAAAAACTATTACATTATTAGAAATTAAGAGCTGCAACTTTATAAAAAAATTGTAGTTACTTAGTTTACTTTAAGGTTTATGTTTAGTACCAAACATACATGTGAACAATCTCCCAGCAGTGAAAAGGCACCAAACCTTGTATAATACATTGGCTTATAAGTGTATAAGAGTATATAAAATTTGTATGGGTGTATGTATCCAAGTAGATCTAATGATTTAGCTTTCCACCTGTATAACTAGCAGCCCACCTTGGCTTCGCACATGCAATGTAGTATAACTATACATATATATAACCTTCCTCTTGAATCACTCTCTATTGATGAAAACTGCATTGAAATCCGTTGCATAGTTTTTTAAAATCTGAGCATACAGTACAGATGGCGGGAACGACTTTGTTTTATACTATGTAAAGATGTGTATGTGTATTGTAGAGACAATTAGCATTATTTTATTTAAGACCAATACTACAGGTAAATGTAAGAAGCTATGTCACTTACAATATTTTTTTTAATTATTTAGTAAATTAGTTGTTAAATAATATATCATAGACAATTACCTATTTAAGCACAAAATATTCAGTGTGTAAATTATCTTGTAAACATTTCAGCTAGTAGACCCAGGTGTGAAACCATACCAACCAATCAAGGGCAAACCCAACATCATCATGTTTGTAGGCCTCCAGGGATCTGGTAAGACCACAACATGTACGAAGCTGGCATATCACTACTTGAGGAAAAACTGGAAGTCATGTCTAGTGTGTGCCGACACATTCAGAGCTGGTGCCTATGATCAGGTCAAACAGAACTGTACCAAAGCCAGGATACCTTTTTACGGAAGGTGGGTTTACTTGCTGATTTTATTTGTGAAAAAATATTTTTGCTATGATTAGATTGTGTAGGGTCACAGGTAGACAAAAAAAAAACCAAGAAGCAATGGAAATTAAAAGATGACCTATGTTTGATTCGCAAACTATTGTTAAGAGTAGATTGTAGAATAGTAGTGCAGCTGTCTATTCAGGTGTCTACTGCGTTGCATGTCGACTTTGTTTCTCAATACTTGTTTTCACCTATTGATAACCACCCATTCCTTAACCTCTCGAATGTCAAATGCACTGCACAAGTGCATGAGTGCATAAGTAGCAGAGCATTTGACATCATGGCATGACACGCACTTGACGACGGCGATTGACTGCTGCACTGCATGGTGCGGGTTGGAGTCCCACATGGAACAAATATTTGTATGGTCTAACAGATAGTATAACAGATAGTCTGGCTGTTAGTGTATGTTAGTTTAGATGTTTGCAAACGCACCCACAACACAAGAGAAATTACCAGTGCTGGGCAACTATTAAAAAAAATAAAAAATAAAACAAACTTCTTTCGCCTGACAGTTGTTGAGATATTTGTGAAAACAATAACTAAAATAACTTAATAATAACTAAATAACTTTTTTATAATATGTTTGTTTCATGGAAATCTGTACTTGACAAATCTTTGTTTTTGTTGACAGTTACACAGAAGTGGATCCAGTAGTTATAGCAACCACTGGAGTGGAAATGTTTAAGAAAGAAGGATTTGAAATGATTATAGTGGACACTAGTGGGAGGCACAAACAGGAAGAGTCATTGTTTGAGGAGATGTTGGCTGTTGCTAATGCAATTGTGAGTTTTTGTGTATATTTTTAATGTTCCCTGAATGCTTTGTAACAAATTATGTATTCCAATGAATTTTCACACGAAAATGAGTTAAGTATGTTAAGGTAAAGCTAGGGTAAGACTTAGATTTAAAGTTAACAAAAATTTTAGTTAATTTCAAAGATCAAAACTCTTAGGCCGCTATCCCAGGGGCGTTTTGCGAGCGTTGGCGTTGCTCAAACGTTTGCTCAACGCCAACGCTACGCAGACGCGACGTTGACGTCACGAATCTTTGCGCGTCCGCTAAACGCAACGTTAACGTCACGCAAGAGTACAGTCAGGGCCAAAATAGATTCCGACGAAAAAAATATAAATAAATAAATAAATATTACTGTGTTATGTCAAGAAAGTACCGGGAATTATTTAATAAAATATCGGACAAGTGCGACGTACTCGCTCACATATCCATACTTCCATACTAATATTATAAATGAGAAAGTAACTTAACTACTAACTATTTTGATGAAATTTGGTATGAAAATAGCTTAAACCCTAGAAAATCACATACGGTACTTTTTAATCCGGGACTTCGTTTGCATCCGCGATAACCGACATTCACATGGACCAAATCGCGGACAAAAGCTCGTTATAAATAAAGAATATTTTTTTAATGATTTAATTTAACAAATGTATAGTTTTCAGATTTGTCCATGTATTTATAGTATAAGACTGTATTACTTGCCAAATTTCATAGTTCTAGGTCAACATACCCTATAAATTTTGATTCCCTTGAGAGTGTCGAAATGTACGTTTTTTGTGACATATAAACGGCCGTATCTTTTATTCACGTTTACTTAGAAGTTTGATTTTTCACAGCTTCAAGGTACCGTGGACCTAAGTAATGGTTTTAATTTCAACTCGATACCTCTACGCGTTCCCGAGATAAAGGGTCTTGACAGACAGACAGACACCAATGTGATTCTATAAGGGTTCCGTTTTTTCCTTTTGAGGTACGGAACCCTAAAAACAAAATATGTATTAAATAACTAAATTTTATTGTATCGCCTTCAGAGTAGGTCCCTTCCGTAATAATACAGTAACCAAGACAACGAATAACCCAATAATCAAAACATTTTTAGACGCATTTTTTAAATGGACAATTTTCTTTTACGGTCGCGAATTTTCTTTTACGTCATCTTTTTTCTGGTAGAAGGCGCCATTCCGGTTCTTGTTGACTGGTTTGTATGTCAAACTCGTAAACTCATTTCTCGTCACCAGTAACAATGCGTTGTATGAATGTCGGAATTGACTCTTTCTAACACGTTTTCAGCAACCTTTACGCGATTGAGATTTTGCAGACGATTCAAATCTTTCAGTACTAGTCGAGTGGCAACGCATTTCATGCTAAAATAATCGTTTATTTAAAACGTATTGATTCATGAGATACAGAAAGAATCATGGCGAGATCCATACATTCATTTGTTGGTTAATTTAGAGAGTTTAAACTATTTACCAATGTGGAGAATACGTTACCTAACAGGAGTAGATTAAATACTTGCCATATTTTTCAACCCCCGAATAATTAAAATATTTTAAAATGAAAATAACAGTTTTTCGTTACATCTCGACGCTCATTTTGTGTTTATAAAAAAAAGAAAGTGATAAGTGACATTAACGGATCTATCAAATCGGCAGACAAGTGATGTGAGTCGTTGTTTACAATGGCGGTGTTGAAAATTATTTGTGACATTATTTCCCATAAAATGGCTGTCAGTATCAATGTTCATGTATCAGCGCCGTTGCGTTCTGAAATAATAAGCTTTTCGTTAAACTATTGACTATGAACATCCACTTCTTTTGCGGGGTTTTAAAAATATTTTAAATGCCTGAAGATACTCTTTAGGTACCCAAGAGTATTAAGAATTAGAATTTCAACTTCTCTAAACATCTTTATTTTTTTTGTATAAATTCTGCCATGATGCTTTCAGCAGCTATCTCTCCCACGATGATTTTCCGTCACCATTTCCTTTATTACAGCGATGTTAGTTCAGTGAAAGACGTTGATGGCCGATCAGAACGAGGCAAATCTTACACCACATCTCGACCACATTTAAATGCATGATGCATGCAATGCACTCATACGCACGTCATCATATCAGCCTATTGCCGTCCACTGCTGAACATAGGCCTCCCCCAGAGATCGCCAACCAACCCGGTCTTGGGCAACCCGCATCCATCCGCTGCCAGCCAGCAGCAGCTTGTGAGATCGACGATTTAATGATACCACGTAGCTTCCCGAATGGCGTCCAGCCCAAGCGTATCCCTCTGTTCGCCTCCTTCTCGAAGTTGTGCCGCCCCAGTTGTATATTCTGGCTGTCAGATATATGTATTCTTGCACAACCTCGAGAATAGCGCCATATACGACTACGGGTCTCGGGAAGACGTGACCATTGTACATGATTTTGGTCTTTTCTAAGTTCATTCCGAGGCCCACGCGTCTAGAAGAACCGCTTAGGCCGTTTAGCATCACATCCAGCTCCTGCAGAGACTCCGCCATGATGACAAATATGACAATGTCATTCGCAAATCGTAGGTGCGAGATGTACTGACCGTTGATATTTATACCCTGTCCTTTCCAATTAAGCGTCTTGAAAACGTCCTCCAACGCGTTTGTATACAGTTTCGGAGACATGACGTCTCCCTGGGCTGTCTTACCCCTCGATGCAGTTGGATTGGCTTTGTGCTACGTTCTTGTACTTGGACGGTCATTGTTGCGGCCTTATACAGACACTTCAGCACTTCGACGTATCGGCAGTTGACGAGGCATTTCTGCAAGGAGTCCAGCACAGCCCAGGTTTCCACGGTGTCGAAGGCTTTCTCGTAGTCCACATACGCAAGGCACAGAGGCTGATTGTATTCCTCGGTCTTTTCGATAATTTGCCTGAGGGTATGTATGCGGTCTACGGTGCTGTAGCTTTTTCGAAACCCGGCCTGCTCCGGCGGTTGGAATTCATCGAAGTTTTGAGCGAGACGATTCGAGATAACCCTCGAAAACAGCTTATATACATGACTCAGAAGCGAAATGGGGCAGTAGTTTTTAAGGAGCGTGTTATCACCTTTTTTGAAGAACAGTACCACTACGCTACTGGCCCATGCCTCCGGTGTAATGTCTGTGTGGATGACGGAATTAAATAGCTTTACAACCTCAGCCAAAACCGGAGTTCCTCCTGCTCTGAGCAGCTTGGTGGTAATCTTGTCATCCCCCGGAGCTTTGTAGTTGTGAAGCTGTCCGAGATCTATTCTAATCTCACCCATGTCAATGTCGGGAAGCTCGTCTGTGAGGTGGCGTGTGAGTCTGACTCGTGGATCATCTGCGCCGAGGGCCTGAGGTGGACAAGTTATCTGGGAGGATAAGTCTCGATAAAACTTTTCGACCTCAGCGAGTATCTCCGGCTTCGAGGTGACGGTGGTGCCCTGTGACGTTCTGAGTTTTGTCAGGTGACAACTGGAGGCATCAAGCTTGGCAAATACCTTTGAGCCATTGTTCCGGGCTATGGCCTGCTCGATGGCTTGGGTATTCGCGCGCCGATGGTCGCGTCTTATCAGCTTTTTTACCTCTTTGTTAAGTACCTGATACTCAGACGGTGTGACATGCGTTAGTTCTCGTCGTTTCCTCATTAATTCCAGAGTCTCGCTGGTGAGTATCGACTTACGTCCATTTTTCACCGGTCGAAAGTATTTATAACCCACTTCGCGGATAACACGTACCAGGCCATCGGTGGCGTCGTTAGGTTCTCTGTGGTTTCCAATTAGGCGAATCGGTTCTGTGGCTCTAGCTGGAAGCTTTCGCAGCCAGCTACGACCTGGGGCAGTGTTGGTCTAAGAGTCGACCTCGTTAGACGCGCTCGTTCGATTTTAACATTTATATTCAGAGTGCCTCTTAAAGTCTTAACAGTCGGTGATCGCTTCCGGTATTGACCCTGCTGATCACGGGATTTCTGAATATCTGGCGCTTGTCAGACATAACGAAGTCAATCTCGTTCTTGTTGAGTCGATTTCCTTAGAACTTGAAACTGGAAAAAGGAGTTCATGAGAAAAAGCCCCTGAGCCTCGAGGAAGTTTACCAGCATTTGCCCCCTGTGATTTCTGCGCCCATAGCCGAATGGACCTACTCTAGACTCGCCACTCTCTTGTACTCCCACTTTAGCATTGAAGTCACCCATGACAACAGTGTAGAATGTTTTGGTACGGGACATAGCTTTCCCTATGTCTTCGCACATGGCTTCGACTTCGTCGTCAGGGTGTGCGGACGTTGAGGCACACTTGGATAATTTTCAACGAATACCTTTCTGTAATCTTAAGTACATGTACATGTCACTTTTGCCGACACACTGCCTAATTCCACAATGTTGCCCTTGAGTGACTTGTGGTCTATAAACCCGACGCCACCCTGGGATGAATGGTGTCCCTCTCGGAAGTATAGTAAGTGGCCACTGTCGAGGGTTATCGACTCCTCCCCCTGTCTACAGATCTCCGATAGTCCCACGATGTGCCAGTTGATATGACTTAACTCTATTTCCAATTCAGCGAGATGTTCGTTCAGCCGCAGAGAGCGTCCATTGAACGTTGTCAAGTAGAGATTATGGTGTTGGTACCCTGCCGTCGCCCGGGGATTCTTAGCACCCTCCGCCACACCGTTACCATGGTCAGCAATAGTGCAGCTACCGGGAACTGGGGGCCGTAAATCTGTGCTGCTATTCATTGGGGGGGGGGGGGGCGATTGCCGTAGTCACCACGCTTGGCATGCGGCTTCGTGACCGCAGAGTTGAAATGCTTTCGCTAATAATGCTGCTGCCCACTATCAGGTTTGGCATTTGGAAGCATTCCAGAATAACTCATGGTTATACCGCCATGTGTCGGTTTCCGGAGCCAAAGCGGATGAGAAAGATGTTGCCTCCTCACATTCCGGCTAGGTACTATCCTTTAGTCGCCTTCTACGACACCCACAAGAAGAAATTGGCTGGCCTATTCTACAACCCGGGACCACACGTACGTGTTTTTGATAAAGTCGATTCACTGAAAGCCATTATGTTACATTTTCAGTGCTTCTGCACACGAAATTCTATTTGCAATGCAACATTTAAGACAAATTATTTGTTCTATATTTTTAATAGTAATAATCGCAAAACACAGTTGACATGACAGAACAGAATGACCAGTGACGATCGAACTCCGCGTGAGTAAAGAGGACAGTTGTGCCATCTTAGCGTCAAAAGACAATGCCTATAAATGAGCTTTTTTAATGATTCATTCCCGGTACTTTCTTGACAGAATGTACATATAAAGTGCATATCTCCTCCCATGCCCTTTTTTTAGCAACACGATCACACTGTATTCTCGTTTTGACATATCCCATATCACACAAGACGATTTACACGGGTAATGATTTATTTAAATATTAAATTACAATTTTAGTTATATACAAATCTTAAAAATCGAATAATATTATGTACAATTCCAAGAAAAAGACAGGGGAGCTCAAAGGGCATCAAAAAACTCGTCCACATCGCTGTCAACGGGACACGTGCCCAACAGGCTGGCAGCATTGCCACGTTGTATGGCAATGCTGATTCTTTGACCCAAGAATAGACCAGCCTTCGGGTCACGTCAAGAGTCGACCAGCCGCTTGGCGATGTCACGAAAAACAATATGGGCACTCGGACCCCATGGCCCTAGAGTTTCTACCCCAAACGGCTCAAATATATAGCTTCCAAGAAGGCTATTATATTTACGCCGTTTGAGGTTTTCGGCACCTGCAGCAGCCGCCCCAGCACAACATGTTGTGCTAGGAAGATGAGATGGCGCAAGGGTGTCGACACATGTTGCGTCCCACACCAAAGGCCTACCCAACTTCCAAGGCATTATGGTCATCCCATCTGGTCTCTTCCCATCGTCGCGTGCCAAGCCATTGGGTCCTAAAATAGCAGGCACCCCAGCGGTGGCAAGAGCACGACGGAGGATGTCATTGATGCTGGCATGCCGTGCCATTCGGCCTGCGCTCCTACTACAGGATAGGCCATGATGTCCGAGGCAGTCGACAGCTTCACCACATTGACAGCGATGTGGAGCCCCGCATGGAGCGCCCAGACGCAGGCATGTAGCGAGTCGGAAGGTATTATCACACAGCATAGTACCGATGTTGTGTGACGGAAGTGCCTGAAGCCAGAGGCCCGACTCCCACTCACCCACAGCCAGTAGGCGGGCACGCTCAGCAGAATTGGTGGACGTATTAATTTGATTATTCCGTACCAACCTGCAGAGCGGCTCATCCCACTGTCTCTGGGAAGATGGGTTCACGGGCCGATCTGTATCTGGGCAAGCCACTTTCCAGGCGTTCACCGCATCAGTCAAGCACGGCACTTCAAAGTCAACCAGTGATGGGGATAAAATTTTTTTGGTTAACTTTTCGATGCTGTGGACGGAGGACAGGAAAGCCGGTAAACTCACACTGGAAATTTTGCGGACGCCGAGACCACCAAAACGAATGGGTAGTGTGGCTTGTAGCCACGCTCGGTCGTCCAGGGCCACATTCAAAATTGATGTTAAAGTGTTTTTAATGATTTGATCAATTTTGTCCAAGAGGTTTGGCTGCTTCCACAAAGGTGAAGAGCGGAGGTAGTACATAAAATTTGGGCCAAAACAACAATATCTAATGAGAGTAAAAGCCGAATGTAGATTAATTTTTGAAAGTCTCTCCGAAATATCGTTAAAATGTTTAATTTTTTCTTCAATAAAAAGTGAAAAACTATCTTCCAAAATAGGAGAACCTAGGAGGTGTAAAGAACTTTTGTCTAAAATTTTGATGTCTGGGACTATTGCATTAAATTTCTCTAAAGTTGATTGTCGGTCAGTAAGGTCAGTAAGGTATATTTCACATTTAGAAGGGTTTAAGTCCAGGCCAATAGATTTAAATTTCTGTTTTAAGAGTTGCAGATCTTTCGAAACGGTGTCAATATCACCTCCCAGAGTCCCGTCATCTAAATACCACACGTTTAATTTTGAATTTAATTGTTGTATAATTGGATGAATAGCCAAACTGAAAATAACTGGCCCGAGAGGGTCACCTTGTTGGCATCCGACTGCAGATTCTAAAATATTGTCCTTGTATAGTAATTTGAAGGGTGCCTGTAGCACTGCCACATAAAACCATAAATTTCTGGGAGTTCTTTTTTGACTTCGGCCAACAAAGTGTCTCTATTAACAGAGTTAGAGTTAGACGATTTTGAATTTCATTTATAAATAGTTCAATATCGAATTCGTTTTTTGATGGTATTCGATAATTTCATACCTACGTACGCTTGCTAAAGTAGCAGCCGTGTAAATGGCCACCGACCGTAACACCCGCCCGCGTCCACATAGACAGCCAGACGGCGGACGTGATTGTACCTGATGTCAAAAAGCGCAACGTTAACGTCGCGTTGGCACAACGTTCACGTTACGATCTTAAAGGAAAAATTGTTGGGTCTGATTTCAATCTTTTGAAAGATCTAAATTAAATTTTCAGACTTGCATAACTATGTAATGACTACTTAATTTACACAGAAACCAGACAACATAATATTCGTGATGGACGCGACAATCGGTCAAGCTTGTGAGGCCCAAGCAAGAGCCTTCAAAGAAAAAGTTGACATTGGTTCAGTCATCATCACCAAGTTAGACGGTCATGCAAAGGGTGGTGGTGCATTATCAGCGTGAGTATTTCATCATCGATATTTAGAACACTGTAAATTAAAAAGATGCTCAATATTTTAAGGAACATCGTGATAAATAAGAACTCTGTTTTTCAATGATTGCTTTCATTATCATTTCTTATTTTTTGTTTTTCTATTTCAGAGTAGCTGCGACACAAAGTCCTATCATCTTTATAGGCACTGGAGAACACATTGACGACTTGGAACCATTCAAAACCAAACCTTTTATCAACAAACTGCTGGGCATGGGCGATATTGAGGGTCTTTTGGATAAAGTAAATGAACTGAAACTTGATGATAATGATGAATTATTAGAAAAACTTAAACATGGGCAGTTCACATTGCGTGCCATGTATGAACAATTTCAAAACATCATGAAAATGGGACCCTTTTCACAAATTATGGTATGCTCATTCACAAGTTGTTTTCATTGATGTGATTCTTAATATTTGCACAGATAATAGAACATACAGAGGTACTTAACATACCTTTTTTTTTACAGGGTATGATTCCAGGATTCTCTCAGGATCTCATGTCAAAAGGTAGTGAACAAGAGTCAATGGCGAAATTAAAGCGTCTTATGACTATAATGGACTCCATGAATGAAGGAGAACTGGATCACCGCGATGGGGCAAAACTTTTTTCGAAACAGCCCGCCAGGATCACGCGAGTGGCACAAGGCGCGGGCGTCACGGAAAGGGATGTAAAGGATTTAATTGCACAATATACTAAGTTTGCAGCAGTTGTAAAAAAGATGGGAGGTATCAAAGGATTATTCAAAGGGGGTGACATGGCTAAGAATGTAAACCAAACTCAAATGGTTAAGCTCAACCAACAAATGGCAAAGATGATGGACCCTCGCATCTTACAGCAGATGGGTGGCATGAGTGGTCTTCACAACATGATGAGACAGCTGCAGCAAGGCTCCAGTGGGATGAATAGTTTAATGGGTGGAAAATGACACTAGTTTTAACTATGCCATAAGTAACTTTGAGCCCAATTTACATTACGAATTAAGTGTATTAAATCAACAATTTCATGTGTACCTAAACAAAAAAATCTTTGGAATAGACATCCAGTTTTACAAAGCATACATATTATTTTCAAGACCCTGCAACAGTTTCGAGTAACGAGCAACATTATTTTTTTATGAAACGAAAGTCATGCCAATAATTTCAACATGCAAAGGCGACGTAAACCTTGTATCGCGACGTAAGCATCTCAGATACGATAAATCGTTGATGTTGATGAATTAAATTCACGAAACTATTACCTTTAAAAAATCAGATAAATTATACACACGTATTGAAAGTACTTTAAATAGTTATAATTTCGTTATACATTAAAATAGTTTCGTAAAGTAAATTCGGCTTTAATGTTTGTAATTATTGAACTATATTTTAACCAATAAAGGTAAACACCAACTTCTGTTTTGATTGTTGTAAACGATATGCGAAATGAACCTGCGCTAGCTTCTGACCTAAAATATGATGTATATTTTTGGTCAGAAGCATATTTTCTATAATTTTCTTGTAATCTTTAGCACAATAGTACACACCTTACCTCAATGCTGAAACTCAAAGATTTGGATTAATTTGACCCGTTGTTATGGGGTCTTGAGGCTTGTTATGGAATAATTAGCATCCGCATTCATTTTTAGCATGCTAATGATCATTTAGCAAATAAAATGTAATTGCAATATTGTGTGAATTACGAATCTAAACTAATAAAACTTTTTTTTACAAAAAAGAGAACCGCCTTCAAAAAGTGGAAAATAACTTTAAAATTTGCAACTTGCGCAATTCGGCGGGTTTAGTTTTGTTTGTTGTTTAGTATTGCCACCGAGTTGCGAATTTAAAGTTATTTCCCACTTATTTAAGGTGGTTGTCTTTTTTTACAAATTAATTGCGAAACGGTGGCACCAAAAGATTTCAGTCATCCACTCATCCCTTAATTTTCTACCCATAGGGGAGGTACAATACGGTCAACGTAACTTGGCGCGTCTGAAGTTAGCTGTTTGGCTGCGCAATGGAACTTTTAGGAACGAAATTGTCTACTGCGCAGCTAATCGGCTAACTTCAGACGCGCCAAGTTACGTTGACCGTATTGTATATTTTCATAATAAATTTATGGGACTAACTTTGAAGTATACACTGTCAATTAAAAAAAGAATCATCGAAATTGGATTTCACTGAAGAGAAGTTATGCCTGGTCAAACATTAAAAAACAATCGCCTAACTCCTAACCGTTAAAGAGTTGTACCTTCCTTCATCAGCTCAGCGTCATGAAATGATGATGACCATACGCAAATGTCTTTATAGCTTTAGAAAACATATGAAAAACATTGTTAATACCTATAACATTTAGGGGATGCCCTCGATTTCCCTGCCATCATCAGATCCTGACTTGGTGCCATCATTTTATAATAAGGGCGAAAATATATTATTACATTATAGCTACCGTGTGTGGCGTGGTGGCTAGCTATAATATATATTAATATACGTCAGACGTAAGGCAAATTACGATCAGCTATAATATATATTTTTACTACGTCACCAAAATATGTGGATAGATATGGCAAGGCGTATTAATATAAATTCCAAAAATGTGAAACAAACAACGATCGCAGACGTAATAAGGGCGAAAATATAAGGTGCTATAAAAATATCTGCCACGGCTGCAATGGGAGACAGTATTGTGTTTATAGATTACAATAGTAAAGATAAATTATGGCTCATTTGTCATATCTTTTTTCATACAAAAAATTGTACGTATAAATTTGAATTGATTTATTCGCATAAAACCATCACGTAGACTTGCTGTTGCCACACCGCACCGAATAGGTACAATTCAATCGTTTCGCAAAACGCCGGCGCCGTTCATACACTGTTGCCATTCTTATCATTACGCTCCCACCCTGACCCGCACTACCCCGTTCGTCGCACGCGCCAGCCGACCGCCCGCTCGCCAGTCGCCCGGTCGCCCCCCGCCCGCTCGGAAGTTAGTTTTAATTAGCGGTTAGCGACGGGATAATCGCTCGCGCTTCCTTTAAAAATGCCTCCCACACGACGGTATTCCAATCAAGCATATCTTGAAATGGTGTTGTGCTACCGCTAGTGTAACTCCATAACTGCGCATGCAGTAAACTTATACCAGCAGAGGTTTGGTGTGCGAGTGAGTCATCATGTGTGGAAGAACTAAAAAGGCGCATCAAACGCGCATTTAGGCAAGTAAAAAGTGAAACGGACACATTAAATAAAGTGAAGAGACATGTACGTAAGCGTGCCTACATTTGTGTGCAACGCGAAGGCGAAGGCAACGCCAAGTTACTGTAATTTATCGTTATTTGATACCTAAGTATTAATCTAAGCACCTACTGTTTAAAAATAATAAGAAAAAAATTGCGATTCTTATACTAACTTGTCAGTCCAAAGCCTGTTTTAAGTGTGATGGGAAGTTTAATCATCTTATTTACCTACGTCAGTTTTTTGGAAGAATGCGGTAGCTGGTAAGTAATTGCACTTTTAAAACACTTTTTTCCCTGCGTATTATTGTGTACCTAGTAGGTTAGATAGTGACGAACTAATTAGCTGATTTCAGTTTTCATTCACAGAACAGATAGAAAGAGATAGCAGTTGTTTTCATTGACGAAGCGACACATCGCGCGTAATTTGTGAAACGCGTTATGCAGAGTAGAGTCAGAGTCAATGTTTATTAAACTACTTTATTTTCTCAAATTAAATTAACTATTCTGGGGCACGAAAGTTCTTCACTATTGTAATCTTTAAACACAATACTACCTCCATTTAAAGCCGTGGCAGATATTTTTATAGCACCTTATATATTATTATATTATAGCTACCGTGTGTGGTGTGGTGGCTAGCTATAATATATATTATAGCTACGTATGTGACGGGCATTAGTTGTCAATCGCCCATTTTAACGTTACGTTTTCGCGTTTTACGTGGTATGATGTGATTTGAGGTTAGTAACTTATTTTATGAATTTCTCTAAAACTTCGCGGTTTCCTTTAATGAAAGTAGTAGTGTTATAATCGGGACCCATACCCTACCAACTTCATCACTTTTTATCCCCCGACTCGTGTTTGTGCGTTCTAGATCCAACCCGTAGAATATATTGTTCCGTTCATTATGGAGTACCAGTGCCTCTGTCTACCTTTCGGCTCCATCAGCAGATCAGTTCAATGGTACCATATTATTGCATTGTCATCAGTCCTTGATAAGTGTGCGTAGTTTCAAATCATTCCGGCGATTTAAAGAGGATGATAATCTAGTTAAAAAAATCCAACCGAAACTAATATAGTGGTAAAAAGTTTATTTCCTTTAGTATACTTTACTACCTTTTACGATTTTTAGGGTTCCGAAGCCAAATGGCAAAAAACGGAACGCTTATGGATTCGTCATGTCTGTCCGTCCGTATGTCACAGCCACTTTTTTCCGAAACTCTGAACTATAGGTACTGTTGAAACCTGGTAAGTAGATGTATTCTGTGAACCCATACTTAGATATGAAACTCAATTTTTTTTTCATCAAATCCATTCGTGTGGAGTATCTATGAATAGCAGTGGCGTGCCTAGGGATCAGTTACGGCAAGCCCGACACATTTAGGTAAGAATAAAAACCCGATGAATTTCTAATAGGTACCTATTTAGAGGTATTTTCTTATCTAGTGTCTCTTTTTATCGTCTCGCGTAATTGATAGCAAGCCAGGCTTTGTGGCTTTAATGGAAGGCACGCCACTGATGGATAGGTCTTCAAAAATGATATTGAGGTTTCTAATATCATTTTTTTCTAAACAGAATAGTTTGCGCGAGAGACACTTCCAAAGTGGTAAAATGTGTCCCCCCCCCCCCCGCCCTTTAACTTTTAAAATAAGAGACTGATAAAACTAAAAAAAATATATACGATGTACGCACGGCTACACATCAAGCTATACATTTCCAGTTTAAGCTGGCCTCTCATTGTAAGGAAATTCTATACAAGGCGAGATCAGGTTATACCTACTGGAAATGTATAGCTTGATGTGTAGCCGTAGCAGTGTGTACATTCTAGTAAGTAATTTTTTTTATACGTCGTAAATCGTAAACCGCAATTTACCTTTCATTCAATCAACTCAAAAAAATAAAAATCTTTTATATATTTAGGTACTTGCTGCTGGGTTCGAGTCCGACTCGCACTTGGCCGCTTTTTTGTAAGATCGATTCACATGAAAGCAATTCATCGATTCAATGGGTTCGGGGCATAGACATAGGATACCTTCCGGGGAAGTTTTTTTTTTTTGTAGTGTGTCACTAGTTATTCGGGGAAGTTGTCTTTGTCAATGTCAAACAATATAACCAAACCTAAACGTAGTGATTATATACCTATACTCTTTGACCAAACCAACCAACTAAAGCAATCCAAACAATACAGGCAACCAGTGCAGATGATTTTTTAGTTTAAGTAAATTATTGATTGTTCCAGAGAATATTGAAATATTGATTATCAGATTGTGAGAGCGTTATGCACACTTTATGTTTGAAATTACTCAAGTTTGGTAGAAACTTCCCGAAAAGGGTAAATTGACAATCGTATTTATATTTAAAGGTTACAAGTTATTAATGAAGTAAATTTTCCCTGAAGATCGATCGATACTTGAAATAGTAGGTCTACTTCAAGTTTTGTTAGAATGTTTTGGTGTATGTAATGAATTCGAACATTGTTGGACAACTTTTAGGCGTACACAACACAAGATACCAACACGATTTTGAGACGCAAAATACGCTCCAAAATGGATCAAGAATTAAAATGTCGAGAAAATCCTGTCGTTCTGAAGTTAGAATCCTCAGAATTCAAAAGCATTTTTACTCCAGAAGTTACTGAGCTCAAGAAATTATTCGACAAGTACGGATATGAAATAAGGGTGGCTGGTGGTGCTGTCAGGTAGATAATATAGGTATTCAATAATTGTTTAAAACATCCTAAAATCTTCCAGTTAGTCATCTTCCTTAAAATCAATACTGTCTTGGAGTGGTTAGCTTTGTTTTGCATTGTTACTTGTTTACTGCTGCAATGAATTAGTTTATAATGTTAACAATATCTCTTCAGGTTATATTATAAATATTTAATAACATGGGTGCCATTCTAATATTTACAGGGATCTATTAATGGGTCAGGGCCCAAAAGACCTTGATTTTGCTACTACAGCAACTCCACATCAAATGAAAAATATGTTTACTGCTGAAAATATAAGAATGATCAATGCAAATGGTGAAAAGCATGGCACTATTACAGCCAGAATCAACGATAAAGAGAACTTTGAGGTTACTACACTTAGGATAGACATTGTCACTGATGGACGCCATGCAGAAGTTCAGTTCACTACGGATTGGAAATTAGATGCTAACAGGAGGGACCTTACAATAAATTCCATGTTTTTAGGTGAGGATATTCTTATATTCCTGATTCCAACATGCACATAATATGTTACTCTTTGTTTCTACAATATTTATCTATAGCAATTTGTTATAGGTTTTGATGGCTCTGTGTATGACTATTTCTTTGGATATGATGATTTACAAAAACGAAGAATAGTCTTTGTTGGTGATCCTGATAAAAGGGTAAAGGAGGATTACCTCAGGATATTAAGATATTTTCGTTTCTATGGAAGGATAGCAGATAAACCTAATAATCACGATGAAAATACTCTCAAAGTTTTAAAAGAAAATGTTAAAGGGCTTCAAAATATATCAGGGGAAAGAATTTGGGTAGAACTCAAAAAAACACTTCAAGGAAATTTTGCAGGAAGCCTTTTGAAGACAATGATTGATGTCGGAGTTGGAGAATACATTGGTAAATATAGTTGAAGGTAGCTTTATAATAGACTATCAATGCTCTAGTAGTCTAGCTTTTATGTGTTGGAAATATTCTATTTAAAAGTTTAATTATTTAACACAGGTTTACCATCATCACCTAATGTTGAAGAATTAGACAGAGTGTTAAAAAGAGCTGAACAACTAAAGTTGCATCCAATTAGTTACTTAGCAGCTCTTCTAGTGGATTTGGATGAGGTGACAGTTTTGTACAACAGACTCAAGTTCTCTGGCTATGACAGAGACCTCGCCTACTTCTTGGTAGAACACAGAGGAGATAAAATAGCCACCAGACCATTATTGTGAGTTGACAAAATTTTATTTCTTGTTTTAAAAAACAAGTGAAAATTTCTAAAAAAAAATCTTTCATTTCAGACCATATGAAAAACTAGTTTTAAATACCAAGATAAAACAAAAGGATGCCATTGATTTTGTCAAAGAAGTGTTGAAGTACAGAGGTGATGAGCTTTTGAAGCAGTTTAATGAATGGGTAGTGCCAAGGTTCCCTATCAGTGGTAAAATGTTGAAAGATGCTGGAGTCCCACCAGGTAGAATGTATAGTCCCATCATAAATAAGCTCAAAGACATTTGGATTGAAAATGAGTACAAACAATCAGAAGAGGAACTAATTAAACATATCCCTAACATTATAGAGGAATTTGAAATTAAGAAAATAAAACACACCTAATAAATTTGTTACATTTTATTTCATGGTGAATATAATAATAATATAAAGGTTATATAATACCTCAAATTGTATCAGATGATTCATTGTTGTATCAATATTAGTGCAGCATTTAGTTTGTAATTGAATAAATAGATATACTTTGGTAATGCTAAGTATTTTACCTACATAGCGAAAACAGGATTCCAGATAAAAACACTTACCTCCAAACATACTTTCAATAAATTGCTAGTATTCATGTTAGTACAGGCAGCGTCATTAACTGCTGACTCCCTATCCGAAGATTTTTTAATGCGTGGGGGGGGGGGGGGGGTAAGCAGTTGATGACGCTGTCTGTACCTACTTCAAATAGGATCATATCTGGGCTATGTACAGGAGGTAATCAACTAATTTTTGTTTTATTATATGTAGGTATACCATTGTTTTCACCGATAGATTATTTTATAAATAATCTATCAATTATTTCGCGCGTTGGAATCATTTTCACTTCGGAATAACTCTCGACAGGCAGTGACAGGCCTTCGACTAGACGACGGTACACTATCATAGACGACGTGCCCGCTTGCTATGGAATGTATAGAAATACATAGAAACCAGTAGTGCCTGCTGATATCGTCTGCAGCCAGCTACGGAATAATATTTATAGGATGCATCCAAATTGAGGGATATTTAACAGAATAAGGAGAGCTATGATTCAAGAGTTTCGATCGAAATAGCTAATACTGACTAGCTTCTGTTGGGTGAACAGATTTTCATCTAAATTTAATATTAAATTTGTGGAGCTATGATTCCATAGAGATACACAGAACGATATAGCCGTCAAGGAATCATGGCAGGATTTGTACAAAAAAAAATTAAGATGATTAGAGAACTTGAAAGTCTAATTCTTATATTCTTGGGTACCTACCTAAAGAGTATATCTTCAGGCATGTACAATATTTTAAAAACCCCGCAAAAAATAGTTAATAGTTTAACAAAAAGCTCATTATTTCAGAACGAAACTGTGAGTAACAGTGACACTGACCACCGTTTCGCAGTTCTTACATTGAAATTGCATCGTTTTATGGGTATCCGTTAACATAGCTTGTCACTTTCTTTTTTTTATTAACACAAAATGGGCATCGAGATGAAACGAAAAGGAGTTATTTTCATTTCGTAATATTTTAATTATGCGTGTGCGTTTCGACCGCGCGGCCACGGCGATATTTCGAAAAAAAGACTTTTCCAAGATTATGTAAAATTTTGTAAAAGTTGATTCCCAAAACCATAAATTTGTAGAACATAATTATGGTTAAAAAGTTATAAGGGTTTGAACGTGGCCGCGCCATTGAAACGCGGAGAACCGCGCGGCCACGGAGATCTTTAAAACTAAGCGTAGCAGAGACCTAAAATTCAGGTAAATAACAGATTAAATTTGTAAAAAAAATGTAAAAATACAGAAAAAATCCTAGGTTTATATTTTAGGAGCTGCAAGACAAAAACCCCATGGCCGCGCCATTGAAACGGTGAATAACACTCTAGCGCCGATATCACGCTGAAAATGCATCGCAGACGTCTGAAATTCATTGTAAAATCTAGATTTGAATTTGTAGAAAATGTAAAAAATATGCAAAAAATACCTAGGTTTAGATTTTAGGAGCTGTAAGACTAAAACCCCATGGCCGCGCCATTGAAACGGTGGAAAACACGTTATCGCTGATATCTCGCTGAAAAAGCATCGCAGAGGTCTGAAGTTTTTTGTAATACCTAGATTTGAATTTGTCGAAAATGTAAAAAATATACAAAAAATACCTAGGTTTATATTTCAGGAGCAGTAGTGCGGTATCGTATAAAAATAAGTTATGATTATCTATCGAAGAAAGTAAGTATTAGTGAGTTTTTTTTTTATAAACAACACCTATTAATATGTAGAACTACCGATAATATGCAAAACATCTTTTTTATTCATAATACAAAGCCTTGCAATGTGTTTTGAATATTTCGATAGGGTGACCATGCCTTGTTGTATACAGAAAACTTTCCACCTGTTGCAATAGAAATCATGTCCCAAGGATTCTAAATTGAAACGAAGAGATACAAAAACATAATAATATATCTTTATTTCTTTAAAAATCACATAAATCACATATTGTTTACTTACACTAAGATATAAACTTCTATTAAAATCACAAATCACAGATTGTTTACTTACACTAAGATAAATATTTTTTATTAATTAAGGGGACAATTGTCGAAATCATGCAAAAAAAATTACATTTCACACAAACCAAAACTATAAAATGAGGTAACCACCTCGTATAAAACGTCAATATTTTTGAGATTTCCACCAAGAAATCGAAGGGCAAGAAAAAAAGTGGTTGCATATTCCCACTTAGCGAGCTGATTCCCAATGTAAAGTAAAGTATAATATTACCCTGATTTTTAATATGTTAATCATCATCTATTAGAAATCACAAAAATATTGACGTTTTATACGAGGTGGTTACCTCATTTAGTTTTGGTTTGTGTGAAATGTAATTTTTTTTTTGCATGATTTTGACAATATTATCCCCTTAACCCTGCAGTAGTCGCGCACCTAAAAGTAACGGGAGTGGTCGCATGGGCTACATACGTAGTCCATTTTCAAATTGAAATAAATAAACTCATAAGCATAAACGGTTTATTAGACGTATGAAAATATAATCAGTACAGTTTTCTTAACTAAATATGATTAACATAACCTAATCACAGCCACTGTGTTACAAAAAATCAACAAAAATAAAAAACCTCTCTAAATTGGCACAAAAATCACGAGATTCGCTCTAATTGAGATCACAATAAAAAAAATACTAAGAACTAATTTCTAACTTCTATTTTCTGCACAGGACAGACACAAAATCTTCGAATGATCCCCACATACGAACTTGTTACACGCGGTGCACATCTTTCTGGTGCTTTGCTACTGCGCGCTCTTCCAAAGTCATGGCAACGGCGCACAACATTACTCAATGTCGCTGCCGAGAGAGTTGGTTGGGTTTCTGTGAATCATATAGAAATATTCTATTCAGAGAAATCGTTTTTGACCACAATGTATTGTCAACTCCGGTATGTGTCAATGCGCGCGCGTTGCTGAGGCGGTTCATCATCTTCAGCCATGCCTCAATCGGTGTACCTCGTATATTATCCATTTTAAATCAATCTGAACATAATTAACAAAGTTTAAATAACGAATTTAAGTTAATTATCATAAAATTAATAATAACTCAAAAGTTTTACATGATAAAAATACTTACGTAATTGGTCGCGCGGGCTACAATTGTAGTTTATGCACTTTGCTGAAGTCCTATGACACAACCGTTTGCGACTGATGCTTGCCCTACACTTAGCGTGTCTCTCGTACATTCGTTCGAAAGTACCTGGGGGCGCAGAAACCTAACGCTTACCGATTCTGAGAAATTCTCGATTTTGTACGAGTGGGCTACACATGTAGCCCACGCGACCACTCCAGGGTTAATTAAAAAAAAATATTTATCATAGTGTACCGTGTACCGTGTCCAGGAGGACCGCTTTCTGTATCAAGCCCTTGATCCAGCTGCCCAACGAGAGCGTCCTCAGATGTTGGTATCGAGGCTCTTGGAAATTATTCCATTGGCCGTAACGATTTTCGGCACAATGACTGCTGAATTCAAATCCCACATGTTGACAACCTCGCGAGCCAAGTCAAGATTTATCTTTCTCGGCTTTCACGAGGTTCTCGTCATGCGGAACTGCTATATCAACAATCATTGCGTTCTGCGACGCCCTAATCGATCTCTCACCATTATGTCAGGCTTATTGGCATTGTATAACGAGAAATGGGTCAGGCACATACCTGTAGTACGGTACTTCTGACTCCACAAGCATGTATTTTAGAGCAAGTTGCTGGTGGATAATCCTAGCTACAAGGACAACCTTGTAGACACAAGTCTATGCAAGTAGTCTCCGTTAGCCAGACGAGAGCACCCAGAGATGTGTCGGAATCTCAACCGTGCCGTCCTTCACACTATACCTCCGGTAGTTGTTCGTCATCATAACTTCGTCCATAATCGCACAGACAAAACCTTCGGTTTTCCCGGACGCCATCACAATGTGTTACTTTTGCCCCAACAAAACTGACATGCTTAAATGTCAGTTTCATACGTAGCTATAATATAATTATATTAATATACTATGCTATAATGTAGGATGGAGAATGAAATGGAACGTATGAATGGTGTGCAGAATGAAACTTAAAGGTGTGAGTAAGGCAAAAGATGGAAAGAGAGAGATTGAATATATAAAAGAAGATGACGAGGATGGTTAGAATTTAGGGTGTGTGTTTATTTATTTATTTATACTTCATGCACAAAGGTACAAAGGCGGACTTAATGCCTTAGGCATGCTCTACCAGTCAACCAAGGGTGGTGAAGAGATAAAACACAAACAGCAAACAGCTGTAAGAAGGTATTTACTAATATTAAATAAAAGTAAGTTCGTGTATTCATCGTTTTCATTGCCAGTTTGGGGATACTACATATATATATATATATATTATATTATAGTTAGCCACCACACACGGTAGTTATAATATAATAGTATATTTTCGCCCTTACTGCGGTCGTTATTTACTGCACATTTTTGAAATATAATTATATTAATATGCCTAGGTCTGTGGTCACTCGCAGATTACTATAGAAAATATATCGTAATATACCTTGCTATGAATTACCTATTATATATTATAGCTACGTCTGTGACGGGCTTTACTTTTCATTGAACACTAGCGGGCCTGGCAGTCGTCCTGCCCTTAAAATAAAAAAGTCCTACAACTCGAACGCAGCGCCATCTACCGGGTCCAATTGTGAATCTAAACCATTCTCGAATCCACTGGAACACACACAATCTTTTTTTATCAAAATCGGTCCAGCCGTTTAGGAGGAGTTCACTTTCATACACACGCACCAGAAGATTTTTGTATATAGGATTTGTACTCAATAGTTCATTAAAAAGGCATGAGTAGAAGTGTGTCAATTTTGTATAGGTACTTTATTAAAAGCAAAATTTAAAAGAGAGATAAATAAAGAGTAGTACTATCTGCAATGCACTTGATGATATCATGATAAGTTATAAATACTTTTGAAATTATAATTACGCCCATGTTGAAAGTAATATTTTTACGAGTGATAAACCCTAAGGCCCTTATTTTCCCGGAGGGACGATATGGTCACCGCGAGCATGTTTGAAAAAGGTTTTGTTTCATCCAACGCAGTGTTCGAAAACAAACGAGTGAGTGAGAACGCGATAACATTGCACGAAAATTGGCGAAACTTGTTCCAGGAATACGTGTCTTTCAAAAAGCGTTACAATTTTTTGCTAAAAATGTTTGCAATTTAGAGTCTCCATTACATGTGCAAGGTTTCAATGACGTAGTTTTCTTTACTTTTTCAATGAGTACAGACGCCAGCATATTAAGCTATCCCAAACTGTCAAAATTTTCCCAATTGAACATTAACTTTAATCTTTTGTAATAAAGTTGAAAATCCATTAAAGAAATTTGACAGATTGGGGTAGTTTGATGTGCTGGCCTGTGTAGATCATGGACGGCCAAAGATCCAACAACAACAACTTTATGCAAAAACCGTTTTTCAAACGTCTTTACTGATTTCATTTCTCAAAAAGTATATTTTTGACTTCATAGAAACCTAGATATAAATCATACGATACCTGTGTGTTCAAAATATCTGGAGGAACATTTTGTTATAACGCCATAATCACCATATTATTATGTGAATTATGACGGGTTGTCCGCTCTTAATATAAGGAATTAATTTGTACCAGACAGAGGTTCTACTTCGAGCTATACCCTGTTCAGAATAAGATTAGACATAAACACAAACCTTTTTTACAGTCCCTTCAACCGATTTTGACTTCTATTCCGTAGGCTTAAGGATGACATTAGATGCAAAAAAGTGGTTACAATAACAACTGTTTACTGCAGTTGCCATTTGTCATGCTACGAACGCAATATAAGTCAAAATCGGTTGAACGGACTGTAAAAAAGGTTTGTGTAAATGTCTAATCTTATTGTGAACAGGGTATAGAAAAAATATAAAATAATAAATACTGATTTCGGTAAAATAATTATTTTTTGTTCTATTATGATTTTAGATTAAATAAGAACGGGATAAATTGCTCCTAAAACTACTTCATAAACCTGCAATACAAACAAAACTCAATTACAGTAGCACCTCGATTATCCGAACTAATTGGGACCGAGACTAGTTCGGATAATCAAAAGTTCGCATAATCGAAATGTGGGTTTTTGAGGATAAGATCAAACAAAAACAATACCTTTTTACATAAAACGCTACGCGATGTAATGAATATGATGAATATGATGATATTATAATATGATGTAATAGGTACATACATACATTAAAATTGTACGCGGCATCTTCGTAAGCGAATTAACAACACGCTCGATAGTAAACTGGCAACTTTACCAAAGGTTGTTAAATTTGCCATGAGCCGGCTTGCAAGACAAAATAATTTGTTACGTTTAACAAATTAGTTAGTCGTTATCGTATTTAAAAAAAAACGTGTACGTTTGTAACAAGAATATTTGATTGGCAACATTTTATTTTATATGACAACCCAGCTCTCTTAGAACTGTCAATTTTGGCGGTTACATTTTTCTGTGCTGTGAGGACCTTCATGCTCCGGAACTTCTATGAAAAAAGTGGGATAAACTTTGTATAGGTAAGTAAATTTTTAATACATCATTCTTAAGAGTGTTATTTAATTAAAATCATGATAATGTACGTCTCTTAAAACAATTTAACCTGAAAAATCACTGTTGGCAAATTTACCAACCCAATTCTAGGTTTAGTGATGTCAACTTTGCTAAGTTCTCTTAAGAGGCTAGGGCTGTCACAAAAATGTGTATGTTTGCAACTTAGCTAGGTAGTTCTGATGTTACTGAATTTCGATGTTGAAGTTTTCCAAACTAAACTTATATTGGTATAAATTATTCAATAAATGAATTTAATATGTTTATATATTTTTTTAGAAAATGGGAGATCGATCGAGGCGTAAGTTTTGAGATATCAATAGATACTTTACTATATTTTATAGCTGATTGATTGTTCATTTATATTACCATATCGATTTTTAAAGAAAATTCGTTCCAAACATTTTTATCCATCATAAAGTGGTAAAGTTGACAGGTTTTACGGTACCTGCCTATGTGCAGTAGCAGCGAGCAACAAAGAAGAATGACTATGTATAGAAATGAAATAAATCTTAAAATTTTGCTAATTTTATTCTATATTAATAACACTTATCACAATATTATAAGAAACGCAGGAAAAAAATGATTTTTAAGCTTATTTATGATTATTCTACGTCAAAGGTAAACGTATTACCATGTTTCGAACGCACCTCAACTACTCTTTTTACGACGTTCCATTTTACATACTGCAACTTTAACTTTATTGAACTCTGTTTCTGAGTTTTATACATTATTTTAAGTTTTATTTAATCAGTAAGTATATAATATTATTATGTTATTTTTAATGAATTTCTTTATTACATATTCATTACCTACAAATCTATATATATAAAAGAAAGTCGTGTTTGTTACAACACTTATAACTCGAGAACGGCTTTTTTTTTAGGTTTATCTGTGTTTTTTTTTATGTGTGTGTTGGATAAACACACAAAAATAAAATTAACAATAAAAAAAAATAAAGAATACAAAATTGACACGAGATTTCTCTCTTGGTTGAGTAGGTAGGTAGCGTGGGGTAGGTAGGTAGGGTGGGGTAGGTAGGTAGGGTGGGGTAGGTAGGTAGGGTGGGGTATGTAGGTAGGGAGGTAGTTTGGTAGGGTAGATAGATAGGGACAGGACGACGTCTGTCTGGTCAGCTAGTATTCAATAAAAAAACAAATATCAGTTATTTGAGATAAAAGAAACACTATGCACGGTCAAATGCTGTAACATTGGCTACATGGTCAACATTGCCTACACTCTAAAAAGTTTAATTATTACCGCTGAGAAATGTTTTTTGCCATATAGATAGCTTTTAGTAATACCATACACAGCAAAAACATTTCAATCAACATCAGCATTTAACCGGTACGTAATTTATAGGTCCTGTTGGCGCCGAGGGCACGTTTTTGCTTTTTTGACGTGGTGATGAAAAGGTTAATAAACTGAATGGTTTCGTTCCACCAATGGTACTATGACCTATAAAATTTTGGTGACGTATTTTGTTTAGATCATATTATTTTCTAAATAATGTACATACATACATAGCTTGTGTCGTTATATTAAATAACTAGCGGGCGCCCGCGGCTCCGCCCGCGTGAATGTTGGTTACCGCTGCAAAAAGCCTACTCAGGAAAGACACGGTCAGCAACATGATTCCCAGGTCTATTCACAGACACCGACAATAACATCGACGACGCAGTCATCATCCGCAGGCTGCACAGATTGTCTTTCTGTGGATGTTAAAGTTGTTAATGATGAAAATATTTAAATGTAAATATTTTCATCATTAACAACTTTAACATCCCCTCCCGCACGCGCACCCCCGCCTTGGTTACGCCCACTTCGCAACGCGCCGTGCAGCAAAAATCGTTATATTTTAATTTCGCCATAACTTCAAAACCAAACGTTCAATTTTAATCATTCAAAGACCAAATATTATCTACATAAACTGTACTTAGTGATGAAATAATTTATTTTAATTAGCGGATTAATAGAATGAATAAAATAAACGCGTTTAAATGTAGTCCAAAAAAAATTCAAGATTTTTAAATAAAAAAATGGTTGTTGTGCCTCACTCGACATAGATAGATATAGTGTGTCGCGGACTTTTTTGTAGATATTTATAAGATCAACAATTAATTAGAACATTTTATGGTTCTATCTTTTATAGTTTAGGCAGCGTACGCAAAATAAGTAACTTTTCTGGTTGATTTTTTACACCTTGTGGCCGAAAAACCCAAATATCTTACGGAACCCTATTTTTCTCCAAAATAAAATATAGCCTATGTTACTCGTGAATAATGTAGCTTTCGAATGGTGAAAGAATTTTTAAAATCGCTCCTGTAGTTTTTGAGCCTATTCATTACAATCAAACAAACAAACAAAGTTTTCCTCTTTATAATATTAGTGTAGATAATAGTATTACAATATAGGTAATTGATTACTAATTAAATATGTTTATCATAATATTGTATTACTGAATCTTTGGAGCTTCGTAAGGTTCATACCTATTACAGCCATCGTCATCATCTCTGTGTTCTAAAAAGCATCTCTTGCAGAACAGATACTGGCAGCCAAGGCACCTCATTCTCGCATCTTCATTACATATTTCACAAAAAGGCAATTCATCAGATGGTACAGTGTCAACTTCCAAAGATGTCTCTGCCTTTACCTATAAAAAGAAATTAAATCTCTGGTTAAGTTATAGAAATGCATGCTAGTTCACATGCTTAACGGGAACCTATGCCCAGTGGCGTAACGTGGGTTTTCACCGCCCGGGGCCGACCGGAAATTCGCCCCGCCCCCCCGTATTTTAAGTATTAGTTAAGTTTAACAGTGTAGTCTGATTTCAATGATTCTATTTTTAATGGTTAGTGTTTACCTCAAAGTTGGTCCCATAAAAATTCATGAAAATATTCCACCTCTTAGGGTGGAAAATTAAGGTCAGTATCTGTTTTCACCCAGGCACATACCGATTTTATAGGTTATACTAATAATGGGAACCTAGGGTCCCAAATTATACCTCAGGTAAATATGGAATAGGATTTTGCTGCCAAGCTGTTTCAGTATCATTCATTCACACCTAGTTTATTTTAGGCAGCCGTACTAGCGTGTTTTGTTTTGCACCCGGTAGGCGGGTGCTGGGCATGGCCACATCATCATATTTCAACAATATATGCTGGGTGCTGAGCATTGAATGTTAAAATTTTAGTAATGATTAGTGTCTAAGGCTTAATTTACTAGAATTCGTCGGAAGACGAGCAATTAGTTTTATATTGTGTTTGTATGTTAATGTTTGTTTGTATTTTTTTTTTGCACATTGCATAATAAACTTTATTTGTAATGTACATAAAGTTCATTATGCAATGTGCAAAAAATCGAAGTGAGTTAAGCCTTGCCATCATCTGACTCTTCTTACTTCTTACTTACCTTTTCAATTATTTTTTTAACAGTGGTCTCCTCATCATCTGACTCTTCATCTGTCTTAAGTGTTGAGGAGCCTTGTGACTCTTTTGAACTTGGGTTACTTCCTTTAAGTTTTTGCATGCGGGTCTCTATGTCACTGATAAGACCATTAAACTCATCTGTATATTTAGTATCAATGTTAGATTGCTCCATGTATTGTTTCATCAAGTCAGCTGCTTGCTCTTGTTCTGTTCTTGTATCTGGTGGTGGTAACACTGGCTAGAAAATAATATTGCAAAACACAGATATAATTTTATCTATGATTATATATATTAAAGAGAAAATATTTGTTATTTTGTATGTTTGTTAGCAATGGATAAACTCAAAAATACATTATTTTACTAATAGTAAGCTATCTCATCCCTGAGATCTATTAGCTATATTTTATTATCAAGAAGTTAAAGATCCGTAAGAAAATTCACGCAGACAAAGTTGTGGGCACTTTTTTTTTTTAAACATTGCCAGAAAGAGTGTTTCTTATGAATAAAGAGCAAGTTTGAGAAGACTTGGTTAAAATATTCTAAGGTACCTTAGTGGTAACAACTTCAATGGGCACTCCTTTTAATTTCGCCAGTCTTGAATATATCTCAGTGTCTGAAGTAGAAGGAGTTTCACCTTTGATGTTCTGAAGACGACTTTTGATATCCTCATTTGTTGTTGATGTAGGAGTTATTTGTCTGTCCCCTTTTAACTTTTTTAGTCTTTCTAATATTAGATCATCTTCTGTTCCTGTATTACTATTAGAGTTACCAGGTTGTTTTTGCTCCATAGCACCTATTCTCCTACAATAAAACAAAAATTTAAAAAAGATCTGTCAACAGAAATTTTAAAAACATATTTCTGTCAGCAAAAAAAAAAAAAAATTTGATGAATTGGATAGTGGATACTGGATATTTGGCAGTTATAACAAATGAGATTTGAAATATTTGGGCACATTCTAGTGTCATCAATATTATACAAATGTACTCTGTGGGTATCACCATTGTCAGTATTAGAGCTTTGTATCTATAATTATAAATAAATGGTGTGTGTTGTAATAACTGTTTATTTTTTCATATTAAAGTACAAAATTGAACAGATAATGGATAGTTGCCAGATATCCGTTTCATCTCTAATAAATAACTTAATTTTCATGATGTACCTACAGACTCAAGCACATCAAGCTATCCCAAACTGTCAAAGTTTCCCAATTGAATATGAACCTTATTCTTATGTGATAAAGTTGATAAACTATCAAAGAAATTTGACATTTGGGGTAGCTTGATGTGCTGGTCTCTGTACATCTATTTACCATCATTAAAGTAAAGTATGTCATTATAATTACCTGTAGTATGCATCAGGTGCTACAATGTTTTTAGGTTCATTAGGTTTTGAATTATTGTTTTTACATTTTGCACATACCTAAAACAATGAAGCATGTCATCATACATTTTAAAATGGTGAAACCTTGATTGATAATCCAGGGTCTGCCTAGCTGAACATGAATATCTCTGGAACTTTTAAATAGTATCCTGAGTGCTTAGTGAGACTTTTTTAACTTGTTCTAAAACATTCACTTTATAATTTCTAACAAAAAAGATGTTAATTATTTTTATCATAATAAGTTTGACTTTCTTAGTGACAGTGGCGGAAACTTCATACAAGCTGAAAAGCCGGGCTTGCAGAAATCAGCCTAACGTGAGCTAATCAATAACTGACGAACAACTTGCTGTTTTTTTCTTAATCGTAAAATGTCTATCGGGTTTGCCCTAACCTGGACCCTAGGCATGCCACTGCTTTGTGATAGCCTAGAGGATAAAGCACCTGCCTGTCATGCACAAGGTTGCGGGGTTGCAACCAGGAACAAGCAAGTACCAATGTGACATTTTCAATTTCATAATGTACTTTCAAAGTTTTTCTGACCATAGTGAAGGAAAACATTCTGAGGAAACCTCTTATAATATATAACTCTGATGGTTGTGCCTTCTTTGAATGGAAATAGGCCTTGCCCTGTAGTGGGACAATAATAGGCTCGTATTAGTATTATTTTATTTATGGCTTTTGTCAACCTTGGAAATGTTAAAAACTAGGCTTTACTGTAAATTAAAGAACTTATTTGTACCTTAACTTCAGCATCAAGTTTTGATAAAAACATTTTGTTCTCCAAACATTTTGAGCAATAGCTGAAGCCGCAACTGGGACATCCTCTCTGAAAACATCTTGTGACTCAGCTGTGGTTTTGAAAAGTTTAGATAAAATAGAAATTCATTTGATTAAATTACTGAATAATCAAAGGGTAGGTTGTATCGTAGTTAATTAAAATTACCTCTTTACGAAGTAATGTAAACGGTTTCGTGCAGGAATTACAAGACATTTCTGCCCGTACAAGATTATAAATAAAAATATTGAACCAGCTAAATAATCACTAAACTAACACAAACGCACGTCGCACATACATCGGTACCGGGTACAGTAGAGTACAAACAAAAGAAAGAGTATAATTTATAAACAGTAGAGTAGAAAGTTAGAAATATTTCACACAAAATATATTATTTTATGGATAGAGTTAAAAATAGACAACAATTTATAATGTTAGGTACTTAATTATTTTTATAAAAGTATATATAATATAGAACCAAGAACACAAATGACAAAACAATACTCCGAAGTTATGCTGGTGACTGTACGACATCAATCAAAGGCAAAGAGTATAGAATTATTATTTTAAAGAACAGGAATTGAGGAATATACAGAAGACTTGATAGTTGAAGGGTTGCCAAGAAATTGACAAAAAAAAGAATAGTGAAGTGGTGTACATACAATATATGTATTTAAACATTCTTCATTAAAATTAAAAATCTATACGCATACACGTCACACCCATCTATATCCATATACTTTTAAAATATCAAAAGTAAATAAAATAAGATGATTTTTCTTTTGTTTCTATTAGAAGAAAAAGAAAGGAAATTACTTTTATTAACAATTATTATTAATTGTTATTATATTCCACATCGTACATACGAATATTTAAAGTTTTATGTAAATTAAACCATTTTTATCATTCGTTCTTTACGCAAAATCGTTCACTACCCCAACACTATTAGTTTTAGTATGGTAACATTAATTCTTTGATCTGTCAAGTTACTGAATTCAATAGAATTAAAAGTCGAAGTATAGTTGTTGGCGTTGTTGCGTTCAGTACAATACATATAGGCAGTGTTGCTAGAATTATTGACCATATTTGAAAATAGTGTTGTAGCAGCACAATTTGATCGTAGCATTTAGCACAAATCTCAGACCAATGAGGCAAAAATATAGCAGATGTCCAAAAAAGATACAGTGCAAATTGCAAGTAGGACGACCCAGTGACCAAAACATTTTTGGATTTTCGATTTCTGGTACCTTTGCTTTTAGAATGACCATTTGCATGTGGCAGTTTTGGTTTTTGAACAAAAAACAACAGTAGGTGAATTGTAGGGAATTGTGAATTAGAGTAGATGAATTGTCCGTTACTTTAATGAACTTTAAGTTTATTAATAGGATATTTTACTCTATACGAGAAAAAAATCTATAAATATGTTATTGAGACAGTTTAGGCATAAAGCAGTCGGAAAATGTAAGATTTAGTTCATAAAATAACAAATCAAATTTTTAAATTCAATTCAAAGTTTTCAGTATTTTTAATCTGTTATAAAACACCGTGAAATAGTAGCGGCCATGTTATTACGCCATAAGGCTGTGTAAACAAAAAAATGACAACTGTCAGTCAACCGATTGGCGTAATAAAGGCTTTGTACTTTTATTATTTTCGTAACCAACGTAATGTTTTCATTATTGCACCTATTGCAAAATATGCTTTTAATTATTTTTAAATGATATGCAATTATCATATTTAATATGAGCTCATTTGATACAAAACGAACTGACGTCATTTACGCTGAGCAATTTGGCGTCCAGTAAGAGGCCTTTTTTTGTCAAATTACGCGCGAAATTTGAAAATTTAAAATTTAGATGCATTTTATGGCACTTATCGATTGAATAAAAATGTTGTGTTTTTTTTGGTGGCATATTAGCACTACAGAATTTCATTGAGACACTTTTAAAAAATGGGTGTAATACCCTATTGTAGCTAATAAACCATAGGTGAAATAACTGTAGGTGAATTCTCCTTTATGTATTTCGTTCATTCATTATTTTGAGCATAGTTATATTGAAAATAGTTTGAAAAACTTTATATGTATATTATGATATGATATGTAACCGTTGGATACCTAACAATTTAAAACTAATTTAGTTTATGTAGGAAAACTTTAGTTAACTCGTCGTTTTACCCAAAGACCTTGTAGTATTTGATCTTATTTTTACTACTATAGATTGTTCTAGTTAACACACTATTGTATTGGTTGTTGAAATATAAGGAGTGGTCATCGAGTTTCAATATTTGTAAATATGTGAACACTATGTATTTAAGAAAATAATTAAGCTGTCAAGTAATAAGTGTCTTTACTTGTTATACTTTCTACATACGCTATTATGGTGGTTTTTATGCAAGGTAAATCATATTCATGTATTATTTTATAATTACTGTAATTATACAAAATATTGTTATCAATTATTTTAAAGAAGTAAGTATGGAGTTTATTTCCCATTCTTCTCTCTCCATACGAAACTACCTTTTGGAAAGTGCAACTAGATTATTTTTTACTTTCAATGATATTCCAAAGTGCCTTTTAGTGGACTAATATTTGAAATAAATGATTTGACTTTTAAGATCTAATTTCGAACTTGTTAAAATTGGTTAAAAAATAACATGTTTTATGGCTTTAAATAGCAGTTTAATTCGAAATGCTCTCAATACCATTGGAAGTAATAACAAATTGTATCATGGTATTAGGTAAATGGGGAGCAAATATTACATACAGTTCTCTAATGTGAGTTTCAGGTTTACAAGTAAGCAACTGATTTCTGGATTTTGTCAGTTGTTTAGTATCAAATGTTTTTAAAGTCTTCTTTAACATAAGCCTAGTGGTAACCATGTTGGACCATGCCAGACCCAAGGATGGCAATACTTTACATGAATCTTCAAAGGAATCTGTAACTTGGTTTATACAGAGGACAGCTAAATTATATTTTTGTGCCAGAGCCATCAACTCAATAGCAACTTCTCTCAAGTCTTCTGCTCTCTTCACATAGTTAGTACTCTCACATCTAAAAGGTGCTGCAATGGAATCAATAACTATAAGAGATAAGTCATGCTCTGCTAACAGCTTAGGTAAACGGACGCTTACACAAGCCAATAAATCATGTCCCTCGGTTATATGTTCCACAAATATATTCTTCCCATAGTCAATTTTGGAGTTGAATTGTGGGAGATTTATTTTCATTTCCTCAAATCTTTTTGTTGGAAATATATCTTCAGTACAAATATAAACGCACCCGAAAGCCCAATTTTTAAGAGTTATTTGTAAAGCTAATTGGGTCTTTCCACTTGCACTCTCGCCAAACACTTCTGTTATTGTACCCTTTTGAAGACCGTAAAGATTATCTAAGTCAATGCAACCTGTTGATATTTTAAGTTTATTAACGTTAATTTTCTTCAAATCGTTTCCCGTAGCACTAATTGGACATAATATATGATGGGTCACAATATTTTTAAGTAGCAAGATATCATCAACACATAAGTTAGTACACTTCCTAATGTCCCAAATAGAAAGAATAATTATTTGTTTAGCTGTGTTTATTCCAGCTCTTTCGATAACTTCATATATGTTTGAAGGTAATAAATGTTTTAATGTCATCATGCTACAACTAACAGGTACACAGCAAGGAATCAATTTATTTTTTTGTAAAGTTTTCATGGTTTTCAAGTTCTAATACTTTGATACAGTTGTCAAACTAGCAAAAAAAAAAGTACTGTACTGTGCCACTGCTTACAAAAGAAACAATGTTTTGTTTCATTTTAGGTTTTAATTATAAAACCTAGGTTATGTTATGACATGACATGACAATATGACATTACAACATGCCATGCATGGCATGAATAAATGACATAACAAAATATTTTAGTACACTCTTTACCACAGACCAGAAAAAACAGTAGAAATCCCACAGACATAATTTCAGTAGTATTATGTAGTAGTCTGTGAGAAATCCTTATACAGTGAGGTATACCTATTTCATTCTCTAAGCTCACACCACTGTCTAGCACATGCATGTAAGATGAGTCTCAAAAAACGTAACATGTATTTAAATTAGCAAGCATTAAATAGACTAATGTTGGTTGTTAGTGTTATTCTAATCCTTTTCTATGGCGTAGCCTAGACAGGCAACTAGTCGAACCTTCGAACACGCACACCTGCTGCGCAAGAAGTATGTAGAAACTACGTACGTTGCTCTGATCAACTGATCGATACTAGCATCAGCATGAAGCATGCTAATATGAACAGTTGTATGCACAAAGACCTTAGTGCGATTTTGGCGCATACTACCTGCAGCGCGGGAGAAAGAAGGCGTGTTGTAAGCGTGTCTGAACAGGGTTTGCTTTGCTTATGAGCATGCTAGTATCGATCAGTTGTTGGGAGCAACGTAGTTTCTAAGTACACAAGGCTACACATCAAGCTATACATTTTCCAGTATAGTAAGCTTAGTATTTCCAGAATAAGCATTAACTCTTTGCGCATCAGTTGTGGGTGTTTGTCGACTAGGTGCTAAAAATGACTCACTGGGGAGATGGAAAAAACATATATCGAAACAATTTCCACTTTCCAATTTCCAAGAACCAATAATTTAAAGTTAGTTATTTACAGGGATGTGAATAAAGGTAGGGAAACGGAAATAAAATTAATAATTACGAAAGAATCATGTCCAGCTTTGACCTGAACATTTTCTAACACGTCTAGTGATGTAAATTATCTTAAAAAAATGCTTTGTTTTTGCTTATTTCATATTGCTTAGTTGAATTTTCAAATAAATCCAGGAAAAAACAATATTATTATGTTTATCATTCTCAGTAGATTTTTGGAAACGGAACGTATGTAAAACACGTTCCGTTTAGTTTTATAGACTTGCAAACGGAACGTGTTTTACCGACGTTCCATTTCACAGAATACGAAAAACTGGTTCGTTCGTCATGTGGTTAAAGAATGTTCAAAACAACAGATAGATATATTTATTTTACTCTACTAATTAATTTATCAGTACCTATGATTTCTTTATTGTTTTATAGTGAGATGTGGGAAGAAAAGAAAGTGTACATTTGAAAGGTTACGCGTAAAATGAACTTTGGAGTGACCGGCTGTCATGTCATTTGTTTGACGTTTTGCGTTTTTGCAGTTGTTCGTTCTTGATAAATAATTATTGTACTGTGCTGTGCTAGTTTGAATTTTCTGATACCCTTAAAACTTTTGCATTTTCCACGGACTCACGATACCTACTGCCGATGATTACTTTGGCCAGTGTCATACGGATACCGATTAGTGCGTTTTAATTGGGATCTAAGACGTTATCGCTCTTCATGGAAAGCGCTATAAAGTCGTCTACGAGATTGTTTTGTATAAACCACAGAATACTCAATAGTACTACGGTATAAACTGCAACATATATATATGTGTGTTAATATAATACGCTTTGGCATTATCGGGCCCTTTAGCTTGATAGCAGAGTCATCTCGCTAATTAGCACTTGGATATCTCCAGTAATAGTAAGTATAATAACAATCAAGTAACCTAACGATTTAGTAATCCAACATGATTGTTTTATAAAAAAGGATTTATATACAGAAGTGGTAAAATATATTTTTTTAAATTACATGAAAAATAGAACAAGTAAATATAACTAGTACTACTAGAAATAGGGGATGCCTCTAAGATGACCCACTGACCCAATGTGATGTAGTACATGTAGATTTTCCCCATGTTAAGCTAAAGTGTTCTTTTAGACAGGTGTTGCTTAAGACAAAACATGTAAAAATATACTTATTTCTATTGTAGAAATCAAAATCTCATAATTGATTTGTTTTGCAGATAAAGGCAGAAGGTTACATTTGTTAAGCATGTTTTGACATATCCATGCAGACTATTAATACTAAGATTCATGGAAACAATGGGTGTGATCCATCTGCCGGTTCATCTCACGGTAGTCATGTTCAAGTATGCCCCGTTTATGGATGATCATTGCTCAATCGTCAAAGAGCACACCACATTCTCCGAGCAAACTCATCGAACCTCATGCTATGGATGATAAACTTATTCAAACTAATTCAGCTCCTCGTCAGGTTTGTATTTAAATAATTAAAATCATTTCATGCACTTTTTTCTTTAAATATCACGTTCTAATTCATTACTTTACTAGGTATGTCACTGCATTTATTATAAATATGTTGTTTTTTTGTTGACACATATCACAATTTCACTGTCTATGCAATGCCTGTTGGTTGCCATTTAAAAGAAACTCTTTCAACAGCAACAGGATAAGAGAAGAGACTTAGACAGTGATGAGACTTTATGGTGAAACAATAACAAAAAGTGGAATAGTCTGTTGATCCAGTCCATGTTCCAGAAATACAACCTCCCCCACTTCCTGCAAGCACAGATTAGAGGCATGAAAAGGAATCATCTGTAGAATCAGTTTCAGTTCCAGAGCTTCATTCTCAACAATCCCAAACCCAACCAAAAGTTTTGTGCATTTTATGGGTGTAACAATGACACAAATTGTATACCTAGGTTAGGCAGTGGGGAAAATTCACTTAGAAAATTCGAAAATAAGATCAAGACATAATATCTCAAGATGTCAGTACTATGTGTACATTTTGATAGCAAATGGTATTAATGTACGAGAAGGCATTATGGAGTATTGCTGCAAATGCACTGTAGGCCGTCGCGCTGTGGCTCTAGCGGTATTTTTAGTTGACGTGATTGTGCGAGATTAAATAAATAATAATAAATCAAATCCTGTTTTTAATTTAATTTCATTGTCTTCCCCAAAAACATGTAGGTAGGCAGCTCTTTTCGTTATCTATTTATGTTTATGTCAGTGATGGCCCAGAGATTAACACCTCACCTCGCATGCACGAGGCTGAGTTCAATCCGGGCAAGTACCGATGTGTACCAATGTATACCGTCTTGACCAAACATTGTGATTAATGCTCATGTCTTCTCTTATGAGAAGAGGTCTGCCCAGCAGTGTGACAGTAATAGGCTGGTATTATTATTAACTCTTTCCCTTGTCTGCCTGACTTATAGTTCGTTGGCTAAAAGCAACGTCTGTCACGCCGATTGTTGTAATCTGGTCCACTTTGTCGACAGATTTTGACGATACTTCAATGAACTATACGTTAATTGCTTTATTTGCACAAAGTGTAGTGTAGAAAACAGATGGCATAACATCACACGTGAAATGACAAAGCATCGGCGGGATATTACGATTGATGATGCTATTACATTGAAGAAGGATTTATTTTTGAGTGTAACTTGTAACTCTCTCAGGGATTAAGAAATAATTTGATTTTAATTGGTATCGTATAGTTCTGAGGTTTTAAGAGCAGTCAACTTTCATCTGACAGCTGTTTAACCTCAAAAACTTATTTGCCTAATAGCATTATTCCCTGGCCTCTAAATAAAAAGATGATAAGATATTGTGTTATTATAAACAATAATTGTTTTTATA
Organism: Charanyca ferruginea; assembly: GCA_947361185.1. Taxonomy (NCBI): domain Eukaryota; kingdom Metazoa; phylum Arthropoda; class Insecta; order Lepidoptera; family Noctuidae; genus Charanyca; species Charanyca ferruginea. Next base: position 14,834,052 of record OX376076.1, read on the forward strand.
CAACACTAGTTGTGAGTAGACGCGACCTGTAAAAAGAATCAAGTGACAGGTCAATCAATGTATGGAAAGTGGGCATGATTCTTTGGGAGTATGAAAGATAAGATAAGATATGATCAGTATTTATAAAAGGTAAAAAAAAAAAAGTTATGAAACAGGAGGAGAAGGCAATGAGAACTAAATTACTTAAAACTTTATATTATTTACAGTAATTAATGAGACTACACATTTATATACAGGAAAGTTAATAGTACATACAAAGTAATGAACGTATTGAAGTAGGAAAAGGAATACCGAGGGACACAAGGTTACTAAAAAAGGAAAAATGGTCTTATAAGGGACAGGAGACGGATGTACAGACGCCAGCACATAGATTGTCAACTTTATTATAAAAGGATAAGGTTAATATTTAATTGGGAAAATTTGACAGTTAGGTATGGCTTGATGTGCTGGCGTCTGTACAATCTCCTCAACCTTTGTAGAGTAGTGCAGCCGAGACACATACAGCAGCAGTATCACTGGCTGGAACAGCAGGACGCAGCTCAGCAGGTGATTCGGTCCGGTCGGTGCACCAAAGAGTATAGATAACTAAAAAGGAAGTCGCACACTTGTTCGGACAAGTAGGTTTCTTCGTTATTTTCTTCTTCACGACCTTGATGAAACCTTCTTCGTCGTTCGTGACCTTTCCAGGTCCATGCAAACGACGATGAGCAATGATTGCGCACACAGCGCACAGCAACTCGGGGATTTTGGAGTTGGCAAATGGCAACACTGCAGATGTCAGACACAGCACAGATGTTCAAAACTTCAAAATAATATTTAATTTATGACATTTATGTATGAGCAAAGCTGGACGTCGGATGATGAAATTGATAATAAAATAACAATTAAGTTACCAAAATTTGCCTGAATTCAAATTGAGGATCTTTATTAAATTTATGGAACAAAGATTTGATATTGTACAAAAAGTTTATGATCGTTGGTTGTCGCTTTCGCTTTCTATTTACACTTTAGGCGCTTACTTGCGCCGTTCTCCAAATAAAAGTCATGTACATTTTATCATCACTTTAATAGCTGTAGGCTATGCCTCTTGATATTCAACACCAAACACAATACAAATATAACCGTTTACTGTGTAGCAGTTAAGAATGGTCAAGTCTTATTATTTTCTCCCGGAAAACTTATCACTCGTCATAGACAACTCTCGTATGTCAAAAACTACTGTCAACTCCGTAGTGGGAACCATAGATAATAATACAGATACTATGATTCGCCACACCACCCCCCTACGGAGAAAACAAAGGTGTCACAAAAAATATGCTATAAACGCAGAACGTAAAAACAGGGCACTTAGGTATAATGTAAAACATTTTAAAATATAATACAGAACTAATAGAATAAAAAACTAATTAACCAATAAAACAATGAATAAACTATAAATCTAGGATGTCCCTAAACTTGACCCGTCTGCCAGTTCTGGTGGTGACAGCAGTTGGAGGCGGTGGAGTAGTCGGAGTGGGAGTAGGTGGATTAGTTGAGGTAGAAGCAGTTGGGTGTAATTGTAATGAAGATTGCGGTGCAGGTGTCAGTGTGGAAGGAGAAATAGGAACTGTAAACGGTTCAGAATCCAGATACGCTGGCTTAACGCGGTCTATGCTGACCGTTACCTCTCTTCCATGAATCTCCAAGGTAAGGGTTTTGTCTCTTCTCCTCAGGATGCGGTATGGGCCAGTATAAGGAGGTTGCAAGGGCCGCCGAACGGTGTCGTCACGAAGCAGGACATGAGTTGATGTCGCCAACTCTTTGAATACAAAGGTTGACGGTCGAGCGTGTCGTGAGGCTGGTATGGGACGTAAAACTTCCATCCGGCTTCTTAGCTCCGTGACGAAATCCGTAATGTCGTGTGGACTCCTGGGTTCTTCCGCCGGCATGATTAGTTCTCCAGGGAGGCGGAGGGGTTCGCCATAGACCAGCTCAGCAGACGAGGAGTTTAAGTCCTCCTTGAGCGCAGTCCTCATGCCAAGGAGTACTAATGGAAGTGCCTTGCTCCATGTTTGGGAATGGCACATTAATGAAGCTTTTAGCTGGCGGTGCATACGTTCTACCATGCCATTTGCGCACGGGTGGTAACTGGTTGTGCGAATCCGCTTTGTTGCGCACACGTTCATGAGGCGCCGAAACAAATCAGATTCAAATTGACGACCCTGGTCGGTTGTCAAAGTACTTGGAACCCCGAAACGGGAAATCCACCCATTTACTAGCGTGTCTGCCACTTCTTCCGCCGTAATAGATGTCATAGGCCACGCTTCGGGCCAACGCGAGAATCTGTCAACCGCGGTCAAACAATATTTGTAATTGCAAGAAAGCGGCAGTGGTCCTATGATATCAATGTGAATATGACAGAACCGGCTTGATGCGATCGGGAAGGTTGTAAGAGGTGATGATGTGTGTCTGGTCACCTTACTACGCTGGCACTGTAAACATGACTTCGCCCATTTCCGGCAGTCGGTGTTAACATTTAGCCACACGTATCGCTCAGTCACTAAACGTAAACTTGCTTTCACGCCAGGATGACTGAGATTATGCAGTCGATCGAAGGCTGCTCGACGGAATGGTAATGTTAGATAAGGGCGAGGTCTACCTGTCGACGTGTCGCAAAGAATAGAAGTGTTTGTCCCGGGAACCAAGATATTTTTTAAATTCATAGAAGTAGAAGAAATTAACTCTTTGAGTTCGTCGTCTTCCTCTTGGGACTTGGCGAGGGCTTGATAGTCTTCCTCTAATGAGATGGATTCTACCCGTGACATGGCGTCTGCGACTAAATTGTCAGTTCCCTTTATGTATTGTATGTCGGTGGTGAATTGGCTGATGAAAGTTAATTGATTGAGTTGTATTGGTGGGAGCTTGTCACGGCGCTGTGTAAAGGCATGAACCAGAGGCTTGTGATCGGTAAAAATAGTTGCGTTTTGCACTTCTAGTATGTGCCGAAAGTGTTGAACGCTCTCGTACACGGCTAGAAGTTCCCTATAATAAGCAGGCCACTGGGACTGTTTCTCGGTCAGCTTTTTGCTAAAGTACGCGAGGGGGTGCCAGTTACCATCAGCTTTCTGTTGTAAGCATGCGCCTATGTGCATGCTAGATGCGTCAGTAAAGAGACCCAAGGGAGCCTCACAGTTCGGATGCGAAAGGGTGGTAACGTTGACTAGACTTTTCTTGCAGTCATTAAAACATTGCTCGAGTATGGGTGTCCATGGAAATGGTTTTGCACCCTTACTGTTAGTAGCAGCCACTGCATCTATTAGAGGAGCCTGATATTTAGCGGCATCTGGCAAAAATCTGCGGTAATAATTAACCATGCCTAGGAATCTGCGAACACCTTGCACGGTCTTAGGGAGAGGAAACTCCACTAAAGCGCGAATACGGTCTTCGGGAGGATGTGTGCCTGTGGCATTTATGCGGTAACCCAAGAAGGTTACCTCGGCTGCACCAAGTGCGCACTTCGCAGGGTTGATGACCACGCCATATTGATGTAGTCGTTGAAACAAGAGCCTCAGGTGTTCAGCATGTTGCTGGAGGTCTCTTGAGAAAACGAGGATATCATCCACGTAAGCGAAACAGAAATTAAACCCCCGCACAACCTCATCAATGAACCTTTGAAAAGTCTGCCCCGCATTTCGCAGGCCAAAGGTCATATAGGGGAATTCAAAAAGCCCAAAAGGTGTGATTATGGCTGTTTTACAAATATCATCAGGATTAACTGGGATTTGTTGGTATGCTTTTACTAAATCTAAGGTACTGAAAACTGTGCATCCGGATAAGTTCTGGCAGAAATCCCCTATATGACGGACAGGATAGCGGTCCGGGACTGTGCGGGCGTTCAATGCTCGGTAGTCACCGCACGGGCGATAAGACTCGTCCTTTTTAAGCGCAAGATGTAATGGAGAGGACCATGAGCTGCTGGAGGGTCTGGCAGTGCCCACGCGAATCATCTCTTCAAACTCTTTTTGAGCAGCTCGAAGCTTTTGTGGAGCGAGACGACGTGGTCGTGCTTTCACCGGTGGGCCATCAGTAGTGTTAATGAAATGCACCGTTGTGTGCTTCGGATCTTCAGGCGCGCCAGGAGGACGTGAGATGCTAGGGAACTCGGCCAAGATGTGAGCGAATGGAGAATCAGGTGATTGAATTACTTTGATGCTGGGTTGGTCTATCAACGAGATTTCAGTTTCAACTGACAAACTTGTTTTATCGTCTCGTAACCTTCCATGAGCACAGTCCGGTAGAAGGTGGTAATGCGCTAGAAAGTCTGAACCAATTATTGGAATTCCTACCTCAGCAACTATGAATTTCCATGTAAAATCGCGTCTTAACCCCAAGTTTAACTTTAGTTCTATTAAACCAAAGGTATTTATTTTGGTGCCATTCGCTGCTAACAGTTCGTATGGTAGTGGCTGCTTGTTACCCTGGGAGAACCGTCTAGGTAGGCAAGATAAGTCGGACCCGGTGTCGATTAAGAATCGTCGGCCAGAGTACCGATCGGTTACAAATAGACGGCGACTAGACAGGGAGCAGTCAGTGGTCGCCGCTACTGACTGCTGTTTGAGTTTCCCTGTGTTGCAGGGGCAGACCAAGTGCATGGTTGTAAGCACTTGGATGCCTTTGCAGCAAATTGCTTATGGTACCAACACAAGCCGTTAAAGGTGCGAGACCTTGAGCCTGAGCGGCTGCGGCTATTTCTGCTGTTTCCTGTGGTAATGCTGGTTACCAGCCGTGTCAAGTCTGCCACCTGTTGCTGGAGTAACTTAAGTTGTTCTTTGGTGTCATCAATAGGCACTGCTGCCCTACTGGCTGCATTAATATGCATTGGTTGCGCACTGATTTCTTGCAACTTATCAGCCAACTCACCTGAGTCTTCAAGGGATGATTGTTTTTGGGCAACCAAAATGCCTTGTATGTGATGCGGTAATCTATTTATCCAAATTGTGTGGAGGAGCTGCTCGGGAAAAGAAGGACCAGCAAGAGTCCTGAGATGACGCAAGAAGGAGGAGGGCTTCCTATCCCCGATCTCTTCTTTCTCCAGGAGCCTTCTTACTTTTTCCTCATATGATAAGGAGAAACGGGAGATGAGAGCCTTCCTCAGACATGTGTAAGGTTGTTCTTTTGGCGGCTCGGTAATTATGTCCTCCACTTCTGATGCGGATTTAGTGTCTAACTGGCTGACCGCATAGTAGTACTTAGTTAGTTCTTGTGTGATGCCGTTAATGTGGAACTGTGCCTCTAAACTGGCAAACCAGAGACCAGGCCGTTCAGGCCAGAAAGGGGGAACACGAATCGACACTCTGTTTACCGAGACAGTTTGAGGGTTAGGTGTGGAAAGGTCAACTGAAAGTCCACCCTCAGTTCCAGATTCAGGGTCAAGAAATACTTCTTTTCCTTCGGTTGACATGTTACCGGTAAATTTGCTAAAAGAAATCTAATCAGAGTGGCACAGTATAAATGATTAACAATAGTATGACAGTGAGATCAGATGATTTGCATGAGAAAACAGATTAAAATAACTTTTAACACATACTACAATTTAAAACTGTAAATAGTGTAGTAGTATAATAAAATAAAAAATTAATTGCATGTAATGCTACACAAGTTCAATATTTTGCATACAAACAATAATATTCTAGCTAGCAACACTAGTTTAATTAGAGTATTAAGTTTTTTTACATTAATGCCATACAAAACCTATAACATAGAATTAGTTGAATAAGTTTGATACTGCTATAATTATATTGTAACAGGTAGCCGGTGAAAGATTAATCACTTATTGTTCATGTAGGTACGCTGCTGTGTACACTGAGTAAGTTGTATTGTCCAAGCAGGGTTTAAAGAAAAAATAAAAAAACTTACAGTCTTTTGATATCACTCTTTTGAATACTTATTTCGGTGCAAGATGTAATCTCTGGCAACTGGAACACAGCAGATGGCGTTTGATATTTACTATTTAGCAGATGACGGTTTTGACAGTTGACAGGGTAGCTTTTCGCGCTCTAACTTCAAGTTGTTTGAAAAAATCGCACAAGAAAAACTGGCTCTGTTGTCGCGGAATTTGAGGATTTTTCTAGTTTTGAGTAAAATGTTCGAAACAGTATAATTTGACACAGGAATTCAAGTCAGCTCACTATAAACACGGATTCACGCACTATCGTAGGACGACTGGGCGATTTTTTTTTTTTTTAACAAAAGTCCTTCGATGTTAGCCGGCAAACTCGCGTGATGGCTGGCGAGTAGGTACCAACTTCAACTGGATCCGTCTGTTCCGAAGGAACCTGCTGCCCGGAGTGAATGTGAATTCGATACTCGTGCTCGGACTGGATCCCAATTGTTCTTTTTAAGCCGATATTGTTCTTCTATAGTCGGGGTCACCAATTTAGGCGCTTACTTGCGCCGTTCTCCAAATAAAAGTCATGTACATTTTATCATCACTTTAATAGCTGTAGGCTATGCCTCTTGATATTCAACACCAAACACAATACAAATATAACCGTTTACTGTGTAGCAGTTAAGAATGGTCAAGTCTTATTATTTTCTCCCGGAAAACTTATCACTCGTCATAGACAACTCTCGTATGTCAAAAACTACTGTCAACTCCGTAGTGGGAACCATAGATAATAATACAGATACTATGATTCGCCACAACACCAATGTTCACAGATCGAATAATGAAGAACAGCATTCGCTATATTATAGCGATACACTTTCACCCCGCAGGGTCGAAGCCTGCGCTCAAATCGCTCAATGTCAGTCGGCTCGCCGCGCGCTACGCTAGTGTTTCGTCGACCTTGCCCAGTAGAAGGAAAATGGTGTGTAAAATATTTATCAAACTTACGTAGTTACTAAGTCAATGATGCTTGTTTATATCTCATGAAGCTACTGTTTGTTATGTAGGCAGACAAATTGACTCAAGAAGAGCGTGATGCACAGCTGCAGCCACTGTTACAGTCTGGTTGGAAGGTGCAATCCAACCGGGATGCTATTGAGAAAGAATTTAAATTCAAGGACTTCAACCAGGCCTTCGGGTTTATGAGTAGAGTGGCACTGCTGGCTGAAAAAATGGATCACCATCCAGAGTGGTTTAATGTTTATAATAAACTTCAAGTAAGTAGTAACTTGGTAAATAAAAAATTACAATAGTAATAAATTATCAATCAAGATGACTTCAATGTCATTTTTTGTGGGTACCTATACCTACATAATGTTAATTCGTTTTGGTTAATTATTATAATATTTTATTAAACTTTGTTCAATAAATGCCGGTTAAGCAATCAATTGTTGAGGCATTTGCTGGCAACTGATTAACCTGTTTGGCATAACTACATGGTACTGTTGAATTGGTCTGTTTGGTTCTAGTTGTGTCAGGATATGATGATTTGTATTGACAAGTACTGTAGCCCTGGGTGTAGTCTAAGATCTGATAAGAGCCAGAAAGTAGCCATAGGAACTCTGCAACAAGACGGTGCAGTGCCTTTGTGGAAACAAGTCCAAAACTTGTATTCAAATTAAGAGATTACAGAAATAATGACACAGTGATGGGTATTCAGCATCTACTATTAATAATAATAAAACATTGTTTCTGAAATCATAAAACATTTAGTTTGTTTTAAGTCAGTTTCCCTATACTCTAAACATGGAGAAACCTGGTATATGGTATTCAATTTATTTCGTTTTTATTACCATTCATTGTTTGATTAGCTGCTCTACTCTTGAAAAATTACTGCATTATTTTATTATATGCCTTTACCAGAATAAATATTTCCTGAGCCAATTACTACAAGCAGGGCTGGGCTGCTAGTAGTAAAAATAAAATATTATAGGTAATAAGAAATTAAACCAATGTATCTTATTACAGGTAACTCTGTCTTCTCACGATGTCAATGGACTAAGCAAGAGGGATATCACAATGGCTACATTTATGGATAAGAATTATAGTTAAGTAGCTTTTTTGAGTGTTGTAACAAGTTATCACAGACATAATATACCTATTACTGTTTGAATGTATTCAGTGTGCTATGAGTGCAAGAGTATACAGTAAAAAATTGCGCTGAGGCCAAAAAGTTGTTTTATTTTTACATGATTTGTCATTAAGTAAAGTCTCGGCTTCATTATACCCTCACCCTCTCCTTCGGCTCTAGCTGGCCAGTAATCTTCAGGTTCGAGTGTAACTACTTAATGATAAACACTAATACCATAATTTACCCACTATTAAAACCTAAAATATTCAGAAGTGATGACTAAGAAAGTCAGTGGCGGCGTAGGGTAGATTGGCACCCCGGGCGGATGTGAATTGAACATCTCATTGCAGACCTTAAGTCAGTATGATTTTATTAATTTTAACTTTCAAAAGTTTGTTTCACATGAAGCCATCTAACCAAAGTGGTTTTCCGGTCCTCTGCCTTTCGCATCCAGCCACAACCGGCTATCTTCTTCAGGTCATCGGTCCATCGGGTTGGAGGGCGTCCCACGCTGCGTCTACCGATTCGCGGTCTCCACTCTAGGACAAGTCTGCTCCATCGGCCGTCGGTCCTGCGACAGACGCGACCAGCCCACTGCCACTTCAGCTTGCTGATTCTGCGAGCAATGACGGTGACTTTAGTTCTCCTCCGGATTTCGTCATTGGGAATTCTATCCCTTAGAGAAACTCCAACCATTGCTCGCTCCATTGCCCGCTGAGCAACTCTCAACTCAACCTGTGAACTAGCCACGCTGTAAGAGTCCACGTCTCGGCAGCATAAGTTATAACAGGCAGGACGCACTGGTCAAAGACTTTTCGGGAATCTGCGGGTATAGGTGACGAGACGACTCGACGAAGCTTACCAAATGCTGCCCACCCCAAATGCACCTTCCTATCAGCTTCCTTCTCGAAGTTGTTTCTGCCAATTTAAGTAGGATCGTCTGTCCAAGGTAGACGTATTCCTGGACCACTTCGAGCAAATTGCCATCAACGGTGATTGGCCTTGGCACGACGTGTTGGTTGAACATAACCTTCGTTTTGTCCAAGTTCATGCCGAGGCCCACTCGTCTTGAGGATTCATTTAGGGAGTGCAGCATTTCGCTCAGTTCTTCCAGAGACTCTGCCATAATAACGATGTCGTCGGCAAACCGGAGATGTGTGATGTACTTACTGTTTATGTTAATGCCCCGCCCAGTCCAGTCCATTGTTTTGAAGACGTCCTCCAGCGCGTTGGTGAAAAGTTTCGTAGCTATAATATCACCTTGTCTCACCCCTCTGCGCAGCTAGATTGCTTTCGTCTTTTGGTTCTGTACTTGGACGGTCATTGTAGCGGCGTTGTAAAGACACCGCAGCACCTCGATATATCGCCAGTTTATACGACATCGCTGCAGAGAATCTAGTACGGCCCGGGTTTCGATGGTGTCGAAGGCTTTTTCGTAGTCCACGAATGCCATACACAGCGGCTGATTATACTCATAGGTTTTTTGTACAATCTGTCGTACAGTATGGATGTGGTCCACGGTGCTGAAGCCTTTGCGAAACCCAGCCTGCTCTGGCGGCTGAAACTCGTCGAGTCTACCTGCGAGACCATTTGTGATGACTCTTGAGAACAGCTTATACCAGCGTATACGTGACTCAGAAGTGATATTGGCCGGTAGTTCTTGAGAAGAGTTTTGTCTCCTTTTTTAAAGAACAATGCCACCACACTTCCGCTCCACGCCTCCGGTGTATTACCGCTGTGGATGACGGCATTAAATAGCTTTACTAGCTCTATAAGGACAGGAGACCCACCTGCTAAAAAAAGCTGAGTCGCAATGCCGTTATCGCCCGGAGCTTTACTGTTTTTAAGCTGTTCCAGAGCCGCATTTTAACTCGCTTTGCGCTCGCTTCGCGTCAACGTCCGATATATCCTCGGTGAAATGGCGCGTCAATTGGGCCCTTGGATCTTCGGTACCATGGGAAACAGGCCTCACCGCTTGAGATTTGTACAGCTGTCCATAGAACTTTTCAACTTCCACCGAGATCTCTGGTTTGGAGGTGACTGTTCTGCCATCATTTTACATTGAATCTGAGAAACTCCAATGTAGTCCATTAAACCGCGTCTTGGACAGAAATGTTGGCGGTTTCCAAATGGCGCCTCAATTGTAAAATTTCCAACACGATGTATTTTTTTTTACAGATTTAGAACCATTCCACGATGCCACTAAAATCTTCTACTGGCGATGTTATCAACATTTTATGCTGAATAACACTAAATGTTACCAGAATAAAATCCATTGCCCTGTAATGATAGTCTAGTTCTTCGTAAAATCTGTCGTGACATTCTAACATTGCTCTCTGCAACTCCTCTGGTAATGCAAGTTCAGCATCTCGGGTCATTTCTCCAGGCATATTACTTTCGAAATCTCCTCTTTCCTCTTTTTCCTTCAGTCGGAATGTCTAAATCCTCTTTAATATTGTTGCGTAGCAAATAGCCCTTTAGCTTTAATTTTTATCACACGCTTTTCCAACGATAGCCCAGATGTTTGTCCCCTTTGCATATACTTTTATGTATGATTAACTTCTAGGATCTCACACCAAAAAGACAGATAGCGTAGAAAACTGAAGTCACAGAATTGATGCTGCTTTTCTTGTTTCGACGTTTTCTTTGGAGTGCTGGGATCACACATCTCTTGGAAAAGAATAGTGGTTTAACATCGTCGCGATGAGCTATCCATCTTGTCTCTGATAAATCATATAACGGACACGACTACATTTATAATTCCCACCGTTGTATGGATGATGAAAAGAACGTGTGAATTCTTTCTACAGTTCTGAAAAACATTAAACCTTAAAGTAACGCTCCCAAATAAGTACACTCGCTCTCAATTATATTCGAAAAATTATAAAAAATAATATGGTTTCGATGCGTTTCAAAATATGATATTTGTAAGGAAGTAGACAAGCTTAGGTAGCTATATATTGATATGTCTTAATACTCTTAATAGAGCGAGATTTTGTGTGCGTACTTTGGCTATTCAAGTAAGTTTTCGTTGTCACCCCTTGGTGCTTGGCACCCGGGGCGGACCGCCCCCTCCGCCCCCCTTCTACGCCGCCACTGAGTTGTATATGACGGCTCCATAGCCTAGGTGGTAGTAAATCTGCCTCCGACGCTCAGGATCGTGGGTTCGAATCCCGCCCAGGGCAAATATTTGTGTGATGACAGATGAGTACTTGTGTTTGCCTTGTGTCTGGTGGTTGTTATCTACCTAGTCTTGCCATAAATATTGTCACGAAAAAAAAAAAAAAATTCGTTTGGTACCCTCTACCTGCGCGGATGTCGTGACGGAAGTGTTGCGTCATGCTATGGAGTTTTTTATCCCATATTCCGACGTACCTCTGTCCGGCAAAGCTCGCCCCTGGTTTAGTTCTTAATGCAGACGGGCAGTAGCATGAGGTCTTATCTATCCTGGGTTGACGCTCGTTACCGTAAAGCAAAGGATTTACGCCGGAAGAAGACAGCCTTTAATAGAGCCGCCTAGTCCTGTAAGAAGCTTCTACAGAGAGCTCGACTTGATCACATTAGTCGAATGGGAAACAAACTTGCCTTGTACCGGCGGGTAGTAAAGCTTTTTGATCTCTAGCTGAATCGGTCGAGTCGAACTTCCGTCGCCTCTCACTGCCTCCATTGCTGAAACCTGATAGTTCTCTAACTCACACTGCAGAAGGGAAACCAAGAGGCTATTATTATTATTATTTTTGGCTATTTGCTTCTCTATTTGCAGAATCTTCGCATCTTGATGCAGGAGATGCGACTCCCCCGACTTTACCAGACATCGCGACATCGATGTCTGATACTCGCATTCGCCAAAAGGAGGTTCGAAAAACCTTACATAATCTTGATTTGAACAAGGCCAGTGGTGAATACCATCGTATTCGAACTAAAGCTTTGGGTACCTGTGCACCTGAATTGTCTTCTGTACTGACACGCCTCTTTCGGCTCTCTCTCCTGACTTAATAGGATATTACACCCATTTTTGAAAAGTGTCTCAATACAATTCTGTAATGCTAATATGCCACCAAAAAAACACAAAATATTCAGTCGATAAGTGCCATAAAAATGCGTCTAAATTTAAAAATTTTCAATTTCGCGCGTAATTTGACGAAAATGCCTCAAAGTCAAAGTCAAAGTTCGCGCGTAATTTGACGAAAACGCCTCAAAGTCAAAGTCAAAGTCAAAGCATTTATTTCAATTAAACCATTTGCAGGCACTTTTGAATAGTCAAAAAAATAATTGAAGCTGGTTGCTCGTTCCAAAACGTAGGGTAGGTCTCTATGGAGAAGAACGAGCAAGAAACTCCACGGACACTCTTTTCAATCAAGCTTTTACAAAATCCAGGCTACATTATTCTTGTTGCTTCTATATGTGAAAACAATGTAAGTGAAGAGAAATCCAAAACATTCTAATTAAAAATAAATTAATATAAAAGCCATGGCAGTTAAGAGATGACCAATATCAACTGACAGCGCCCGTTCACGAACATGACGCGCGGATCAGCTCCACTTAGTTCAACCATTTTGAAGGGAACCGAATGATCTAACCCGCACGCCACCATCAGTGAGACATTTGAGCGAGCATGACAATGCTCTCAACTGCCATGCTCATTTATGTCAAACACATTGAATAAATAAATGGCTCCATAGTTCTCACATTTACATAATAATTGAAATAGTGCTATTAATTTATACAAAGCTAAAATTTCCAATGTATGTAAGTATGTCATTCGACAGATAAAATATAATAAGTAAATAATAATAACGGTACACGTTATTCATGTCAATAATAAGGGGTGAGCAACATAATTTTCTTGTAATTAAGAATTTCCCTAAAGAGGCTGTGGAGCAGGACCAGCATTATGCCAAGCATTTTTATCATTGATATAATCTTCCAACTTATAATATGCTTGCCTACATAGTGTGCGTTTAATGCATGTTTTAAATTGCCTTTCATTTAATTGCAAAATATCGAGCGGTATTTTATTATAACATTTTACACAATACCCCATAAAAGAAGTATGTACTTTTGACAATCTGAAACTTGGTTGATACAATTTGTTTCTATTTCTAGTATTAAAGTTATGTCTGTCACTTATTTTAATAAACAGATGAAGATTTTTACAAACATGCATGATGTTTTCGTATATATATTGACAAGGTACCGTCATGATATTAATTTGTTTAAACAATTCTCTTAGAGACTCGCGTCTGCTGAGATTATAGATGGCTCTGACAGCCCTCTTTTGCAGAATAAAGATAGAATCTATATCTGCAGCCCGTCCCCAAAGCAAAATACCGTAAGACATGATACTATGAAAGTACTATGAAAGTAACTAAAATAGACTAGTCTAGCGGTATCCACGTCTGTCAATTGCCTGATTTTTCTGACAGCGTAAGCGGCCGAACTTAGCCGCCCTGCAAGAGATGTTAAGTGAGGACCCCACTGCAGCTTTGAGTCAAGCGTAATCCCTAGGAAAACTGTCTTTTCGACGAATTCAAGTACGTCCTTATTTAATAAAACGTTACGCCTCTTACTGGACGCCATATTGCTCAGCGGAAATGACGTCAGTTCGTTTTGTATCAAATGCACTGTATTGCATCATATTAAAGATTTTAGATAATTGTATATAATTTAAAAATAATAAATAGAAAATTTTGTAATATTTGTATTAATTAAAAAAATACGTTGGTTACGAAAATAATAAAAGTACAAATTCTATTTAGGCCAATCGGTTGACTGACAGTTGTAAATTTTTTGTTTACACAGCCCGCAGCAGTACGGCGTAATAACATGGCCGCTACTATTTCATGGTGGAATAAAACAGATTAAAAAAACTGAACACTGAACTGAATTTAAAAAAAATATTTTGTCATTTTATGAACTAAAACTTATATTTTCCGACTGCTTCATGCCTAAACTGTCTCAATAACATATTTATAGATTTTTTTCTCTTATAGAGTAAAATACCCTATTAGTGCCGAAGTTATGGAAGCTCGCTAACGTGCAGCCCGTGCCCAAAATATGCCGATAAAATCATGCAGATCCTACCAACTACAGGCCCATCTCGTCACGTTCCTTTTCCTTAGGAAAAGGAACGTGACGAGATGGGCGTGGAGATGTGTCGGTGGCCGATCTGGAGAGAGTCTCCCCAGCTTGGCCACATTTATATCTCAAAAACTAGGGCATCTAGCTAGATCGAAGAGATTGTCGTGAACTCTTCAATCTAGCCCTTGGACTATACCTTACTAAATGAAGTCAGTATATCTTCTAAACTAAGACCCGATTCAATCTGTGACTTGGCGACTGATTTCGACTAATTGGCGACAAAATATGGGAGAAAACAGATCTTCGCCATCTTCGCCATCATATGGCTTGCCCGCTGGAGTCTGTGAATGGATATCGAATTTCCTCGGTAGGTACTCTCTGCAACTCTTATCTTGCTGCATATCAACTGCTCTGCTGATCAGCTTAAACGGTAGGTACCTTTGGGTACGCAGATGACAGCACGGTTGTAGAGAGTTACATAAAATATCCAGCGCACGTGCCAGTGCGGCTGAAACCCAGTCTTTCAGTGAATCCATGGTCGAGCGTTTGCATTTGTCTCTCAAGGCAGTCTCCGATTGGGTCGATGCCAATCTGGGCAGGTTTAATGCAGCAAGAGCCAAGCGTGTCTTTTCCCTGCCAAGAAGAGGCCTGTCCATCTGGCCCCTACTTTCCGTCATGTATACGTTGCGATCACTGACCATGAGCTTCTTGGCGTTACTCTGACTTCGAATCTTCACTTTGGGGCGTTCATTGAATTCAGGGCCCAATTAGCTGCCAAAAAGCTGCGTGTCTGAAGTCCGAAGCAAAGGTGCGAAGATACTTTACTTCGGAACTGTTGATCAACTAATAGCAAGCACAAGTTCGATCGTGCATGAAGTACTGTTCGTACCTTTGGGATGGATCAGCCATATACCAACTGGAGGTGTTGGAAGTTATTGATAGACGTGGTAGGGGGGTTATTGACAACGACTCCCTGGTAGGGGCTAGGCTCCAGAGCCTTGAACATCGCCGCACCATAGCTAGCCTATCGGTTTTTTATCGGGTAGGTACATTTCCGAGAGTGTGCTTTGAAATTGCACAATTTAAATAATTCCCCTATCCCCATTCCATCATCGGACGAGCAGAGATATGGCGAAGCTTCACCGCGATACCTACTGTTGAAGTCCCACAGTCTCGAACCAAGCGCTTTGATTCCACATTTATTGAGCGAACTGCCAGACTGTGAAATTCACTGCCCGCCTCTCTATTCCCTGATAAGTGTGATCTGGGTATCTTCAAGGCACCAGTGAACCGGTTCATCTTAGGCTAGTGTGCGGTACGGCGGAACCGTAGGCCGCAGGCTTCACCATCACTTATGATCAGGTGAGTTGAGGTAACAACACAAGCCATATTAAAAAACACCGGCCAAGTGCGAGTCGGACTCGCCCACCGAGGGTTCCGTACATATTTGTAGGTACTAACCCATACCTACTATCCATACTTTAATCTACTTGATATTATAAATGTGTTTTTTGCGACATAAACGGCCGTATCTTTTTTCACGTTAACATAGAGGGTTGATTTTTAGCATCAAGGGACCGTAGATTTGAGTGTATGGTTTTAATTTCAACTCGATACCTCCACGCGTTGCCGAGATAAAGGGTTTTGACAGACAGACAGACAGACGGACAACAAAGTGATCCTATAAGGGTTCCGTTTTTTCCTTTTGAGGTACGGAACCCTAAAAAAAGTCAAGCCTCAATTCACTGCATATAAATAAAATAGGAAAATAACAAGTAACTAAATAACTTTTTTATTATTTATATTTTTTTTGATTAAGTAATGTGTGGGTGCTTATTGTGTGTGTGTGTGTGTGTGTGTGTGTGTGTGTGTGTGTGTGTTGTGTTTTATGTATACCTATCTGTGTGCCCTTTTACAATGTTTCATTAATGTAGTTTTAAATAATAGGAAAAAGAAAGACAGAAAACTGAATTTAGTATATTTATTTTGAACTTATAAAATGTTCCGTGGATCTTTGAATTGTCGGCGTTTTGATCATGTTTTCATTAATTGTCGGCTTTAGCCGACGGTGGTGCTCGAAAGGATCTTACTTGAAATAAATATGGCGGTGTGGCAGTTTTTGTGTAATAATATCGACATAGTTTTTTCTTAAAATAAAAGTTACTAACGTTACTAACATTGAAGTCAGATCGTAGGTTTAGATAATGTTTTATGTGACTTTTTTAATATAGCAGGGACAAGTTCGCTTGTCGTTAAATGGTTCATTTTCGAATACGGAAGTGCATGGATAGGCTTTTTCTATAATCCTCTTCAATTCTAGAGCATGCGCCAAATTCTTCGTTTCGCATACAACTTTTATCTGAAAATGATTGACCGCCTTAATATTATATACTACTCAAAACAAAATAAGGGTCACGAGGTATTTTTTCATTTTGGTGTAATTTATTAAACATTTACATAATGAAAGTAGTAAAATATTGAGTATACAAACTCTTTGATACCTAAACTTTTTAATATTGTAGTATTCATCTAATGCTGGCAACAATTTTAAATAAAATTTGATTTAAAATCCTTTTTGAAAATTTTGATTCCATTTTCTTTGACGTTTTGCTTTCCTTAGCTTCTTGGTTTATTAGAAATTATCAGAGTTCATTGATATCTCGAGTCAGAAACATCTTTTGCAATATGCCACAAGCACGCAGGCGTCATATGGACTCGCTGACAGCAACCAGAGCCAGAGCCGTTACGATGATTGAAGAAGGTCATTCGCAGCGATCTGTGGGTTCGCATTACAACAGCTCAAGAGGATCGTTACATTCGATTAAGTGCGCGCCGAGATAGCACAACGACGGCCCGTAAGCTGCAAAATCGTTTACGGCTGACAACGGGTACTCGTGTCAGTGACCAAACTATTCGTAACCGATTGCATGAAGACCAGCAGGCATCAAGAAGGCGAGTTGTCCGTGTTCCATTAACCAGAAATCATCGTGCAAATCGTTTAAGATTTTCCCGTCAACATTTGGACTGGGACATAAACCAATGGGGCATGGTGCTCTTTACAGACGAATGCAAAGTTAATTTTTTTAACGACTATCGGCGTATTAGAGTATGAAGAAGACGCGGCGAGAGATTTTCAGAAGCCTGCATCCATGAAGTCGATCGTTTTGGTGGTCCAAATGTAATGATTTGGGGCGGGATAAGCTTACACGGCAAAACTGAGCTCGCTATTGTAAATGAGGGTACTGTTACTGCTCAGCGGTATATTGAGGAAGTTGTCAGACCACATGTGATCCCATTTGCACAGCGAGCGGGTCCTAGATTCATCTTGATGCAAGACAATGCTCGTGCACACACGGCTCAAGCGACTCGGTTTGTACTGGAAGACTCTCAAATTCAAGTCTTGCCGTGGCCGGCGAACAGTCCGGACTTAAATCCAATAGAGCACATGTGGGATCAGTTGAAACGAAGAGTTAGAGACGGTGATCAGGAAATCCACAACCAACAGCAACTCATCAACGCTGTGAAAAGAACCTGGGAAGAGATTCCAATGGAAAATGTCAGGCATTTGATTGAGAGCATGCACTCCAGGCTTCAGGAGTGCGTAGCTAAACGAGGGGGGCATACCCGTTACTAAAAGATGAGCATGGAGTATTTTCTTTTGTTTTCAGTAACTTTACGTTGTTTTTATTTTTAACCTAAAATGTGTTTTTTCTTTCAAAAGCAAATAAACTTTTTAATCATTCATCATCATCATGTCAACCTTTAGACGCCCACTGCTGGGCATAGGTCTCCCCCAAGGAGACCAAGTAAGTAATCAATAGTATTTGAATAAATTTATTGGTCTACATGGTAAAAACAACATTAGTTTTCGTTATGGAGACAAAAAATATATATTGGTTTTATTATTTTCATGGTACAGACAAAATACCTTGTGGCCCTGATTTTGTTTTGAGTAGTATTTATCAATGATATTCTTATACCTGTATACAGTTGATCTCGGTCTTAATATTACATTAATTGCATACTTAAAGAGAACCAAGAACCGGGTTTAGTAGGGATTAGAATTAGAACCTATCAGCTTGGAACGATATTATGGTAGGTGACCAAAAGGTCATGCCTTTTGGTCACCCGCCGTTGTTGCCTTGGAATATCCCGCACCGCGCAGCTACCTCAAGAACAGTCTCAGTTAAGCGGTCAGACTAGATAAACACTCCTACTTACCTCAACAAAGTAATCTGAGCCATTTGTCCACGAGTTGTCATGAAAGTGACGATGAATGTTGTAACCTCCGGATGCGATCAGTCTCATTAACGCAGCTTTAGAATTAGCATCGTTCCTTACACCAACCTGTTAACAAGATCATCGGGTTGTTAAGAGTTTACCAAACAAGTAGGTATCAATTTATCAAACATCGTTATTCAATCTACTACTAGATACCTAATAATGGTTCTTACCCTAAATTTCACCAAACGCCCTTCGGATCCTAATCCTCTTTCCATACAACGAACCAACATGATATTATCGACATTTCCTCCGGTTAGTAAGCAGATCACACTGCAAAAGAATAATACATGGCTATAGTATTTTTCTCTACATTTGTAACAACCATACTGCGATCGCCAAGCGTGGCGATTATGGCAAACCCCCCCCCCACTTGGGGGAGGCCTATGTCCAGAAGTGGACGTCTTTCGGCTAAAATGATGATGATGATGATAGTATTGAAATTAGAAGAAACGAAACAATAGCTGTTGTTCTCGTATTGACATAGACTGTAGGCTCCACCAAAGAAACGCGCCCTAATTGCGGGGCATCTCCAATGGAGGGAAGCGGCAGTTCCAAAAATAAATTGTATGTTTTATGTATCGAAAAATATTCATGGTATTAGAAATAAAATTGTTCAGATGCCAACAGCCCTGAGGTTGCCACCTCTATTGGGGCACGTTGTAGATATACGCACAAATCTTGTACGCGGCACACGTCTATTCTCGTGGATACCCTACGCCTAGTGAAAACAGGTTTCGTATTGACTAAAACCCTTTGCTCTTTGCCTTTGTACTTTAGTGCATGAAGTATTTCCTTCCTACTATCAAGAGTCGGAAGTCCTTTATATATTGGACGCATGATCCGCGCCACCTGCCAGCAGCGGGCCCCTTTGCCATGACAGCACATTCCCCTAGAAAGGCGCGCACGATACACTACGGTCCACCGTCTTAGGCCTCCTCCACTACAAGCAGGCTTCTCCTTACGGTAGCCGGAGATCGTTGAGCGCCCTTTGGCGTAGAGTACCTAAGTACTTAGTCTCCGCGAAGAAATGGTTAAGGGAGTGATGGGTGGTTCACGTGGGTGGGTGTTAGTGAACAAAATTAGCTGCTTGTTAGGTCTTTAGATACGTACTTCTTTGCTTTCAGTTCTGGAACAAGGTTCCCAAGGATAGCCGCTAATGTGCAAGCACCAGCACCTTCCACTATGAATTTTTCTCTCTCTACTAAATGTAGCATTGAGCGAGTGATCCAGTCCTCTTTCACTAAGAGCTTAAAAAGATAACATGTAGGTAAATATTGTCGCCTTACAGCGATAACTTCGGGAATACAATTTTGGTCAGTTTTATTTTATTATATTTTTAGAAAGAAAACGTCGTAACGCACGCCCTAGTGTCGTACAAATAAATATTTGTAACCTTTATCGGGATCTACGACGGACAAACTTGCGAGTATCACGTCATAAAGTAATATAATGGTGTCAGTTTAGCGCACGAAGTAAGAAGTGGTCTAACGCGATAAACTTTATTGAAATTCAACCAGAATTGAACCGCACTCCCGGCATCGATTCTGTTTGAGTTAATAAAAAAGAATTGATTATTTACCATGCTCTTCAAATGTTCATTATGATTCTAAATTATAGTTTAATTATGCCCATTTTCACCAACTACCCCTAAATTTTAAGTAACCGCTATTAGAGACTTTAGGTGACGGAATCCTTTGCGATTCCGTCACCTAAAATGTCTTGGGGTTAAGGGGATACTTAAAATTTAGGGGTAGTTGGTGAAAACGGGCATTAGACTAACAAATAAAACAGGTTTTAATAAAAACTATTTTTAAGTTTAGGGAAAGCCAGGGTTTAACTTGCCACTTTTTAAATAGGTACTTAACTATTAAAAAGCAGCTACATAGGCTTTACAAGTTAACGAGTGATAGTAGACTTATAAAAATATGTAGGTACTTGGAGAAGAGAAAAGGATCATGGCAGGATTTGCACAAAAAAATAAAAATATTAGAAGGTTTTATAACTCCTTCAGTTACCATCGTACGCTGAGGGCCCGTTTTTAGACGTTATTAGCATTGAGCTTGAACTCAATGAATACTTTCGTAGTATCAATTAAAAAGCTCATTTCTGTGTCCGCATATTGTGACGGGCAACTACGGAACCCTAACACTGCGCGTGGCACACGCACTTGACCGATTTTTTACATTACAAGACCAAAATATAATCTGTATAAACCATAGTTAGTTTACGTATCCATTAATCAAGTGTCACTCCAATTCATTTTATGATATTTTTAAATTACATTTTAAAATTTTATGGAAATAACAATTTATGAGTAAGTAGAAATTGAAACACGCAAAAAGTATCCCTCAAGAATTTGATCTTATTTTTAAATAGACTTGCGGGAAAAAAACTTTAAACAATCGGTATTCATACAAAAAAAGCTTTATCCCATAACAGCAGTTTTCGCCGGGTGTAAGCAGAGTTGGCTACTGTCACATCTGTTACGCGGAAAGGTGTCCGATAGTCGTGGATACCGTTTGGGCTTTACTTTACGAACGATGCAGCTTCAAAAATATATAGAGATGGTAGCGTTAATAAATTGTATTTTTTAAATAATGCTCTGCAACTTTCTGTCGTTTCTGTCGTTTTTGAAATATCATATATTTAATTAATGATAGTATATTTTAGTTAGACGTATATTTCGCATAGTAATCGCACTATAACCGCAGGAAAATAAATTGTGTCTCATTGTCGGCGCTTGACCGGTTAAATATTATATTAATCATTGAATGAATGTGACAGAATGATATAAAAGGGACATGTAGACCTGTCACCTACGAGTATTCACTATATTGTATTGTATTTAGAATTGCAATTTAAATAAAATCCTATTTGACTTATGTATTAAATTATAAATTTTAGGTTTCCTAAAGTACCCAACGTCAGGGAGGGAACAATGGATAGACGTGACAGGTAATGGAAACTGGATACCTACAAATACAAGTACTATTTGCTCTAAACATTTTGCTGAAAATGATTTCATCATTTAAACATTAGGCTATAGGTACATATATGTATGTAGGTAGGTATATGCCCGGCTGCATAGTGTGCGTTTTATATAAGACTTCAATTTTGTCTCATTTAATTGAACAATGTGAAGAGGAATTTTATTGTAACATTTTAAATAGAACCCCCTGAAAGATTTATCTATTTTAGCCAGCCTGAAACTTGGTTGACTTTTTGGTGATTATTTGTCATTTATAAACGAAAAATAAAATGATTTATTGATTTTTATTTCATGATTCATATTTCCCCATATATTCATTAAACTCCATTTTTTACAATACACAGCATGAACGAACTTAAAATTTATCGAAAAAAAATATCGGCTTTATCAAGCACTAGCGTAAAAGACAAATTTTATTGTTTTTTTGCGTGTGTGAGTGCCAATGCCTACGGGAACTTGTGCTAGTGTGCAAACGAATAGCTGCCCTGCGATTTATGTGCGTGTGATTTGGTAGTGTGCGATGTTTATGTGCGTGTTCATAGCTAATAGTTAAATAGAATTTGGTTTCACATAAAAAAATTCTAATAATTTCGTTTCGTAGAATAATCAATACGCAGAATACTTACTTTCAAGATTTTTAAATCATTGATTTTTGTTTCAAATATAGTTTATTGTTAGAATAATCATATCATAGAATAACAAATCAAATATTATTTATCCTTATATTTTTTATTTTATATAAAACTTATTCCCAAGAATGGGAGTCTCAGTTCTAACAAAACCTACTGCGCGTGCGTGCAAGCAACCATGCACCGTGCAAGCAAGTATGCAGCTTGCAAGCAAGCATGCAGCGTGCAAGCAAGCATGCAGCGTGCAAGCAAGCATGCAGCGTGCAAGCAAGCATGCAGCGTGCAAGCAAGCATGCAGCATGTAAGCAAGCATGCAGCATGTAAGCAAGCATGCAGCGTGCAAGTAAGCATGCAGCGTCAAGCAAGCATGAAGCGTGCAATCAAGCATGCAGCGTGCAATCAAGCATGCAGCATGTAAGCAAGCATGCAACATGCAGCAGGCATCGTTTCTGTCACGGCTCCGGCGTTGCGGGGCTCCGGCGGTCCCACGCGAGCTTATCGTCGCAGATGGTATTCACGCTCACCACCGCAGCTTCGGCTTACTGGCACCAGCCTCAGCCGCGGTGGCGGGCGTTAAAACCACCTGCTCCTCAGCTCGCGGGCCGCCTCACCCCTCCACGCCTACGCAGATTTAAATTACACTCTAGGGGTAGGGCAGACCAGACTACGTGGAGTCGGTTTCACAGCGATTCGTTTCTGTCATTAACTTTGGTAGCACAACATATTGACTTTTTAAGACAACATTTTTGTTATTGTCTATTTATATCTATACATTTTCGTTGAAATAAATTCCATAATACTAACATACACACAATAATACAACAAACCAACAATATTCGTTAAAAAATAATTCTACTGTTTGATAAGTTTGTTAAACAAAAAAATGTGATTAAAAAATTCATTGAATTGTGTTCCTGTGAAATATTTTTCATTGAAGTAAATAGTCTTTGAAACAATAATAGTCGAAATAAAAATACGAGAACCAAATATTATGTGAAACATTTTCTGGGAAACGAAATTCTATGAAATTTCTGTCTGCGAAACAAGGGGACACCGCTTTCCAATTTAATTTTGCATCTATCATCACATCCAGAAATTTTGTGCTGTCAACTTATCTGAGACTGTGCCATTGTGCAGAGCTTTAATAACACTATCTATCAGCCAGTAACCGTTGACTAAAACGCATTAGTAGTGTTATTTACATGTAAATTTTAAAATTATTCCTATTTAGTCTTGATATGATTAATGTCATATTCATAAACGTCCTTATTATTGCATGTTATAGTAATTGGTGCTGTCATCTGCAAAAGGGTCATGGGGTGGTCCATAGCGTTAGGCCTGTCATTAACGTATATAATAAATAATAGCGATCCAAGTACGCTGCCTTGTGGGACACCGTAAATAGGCGTTCGTAAGCCACATAAGTACACTCTTTGTCTTAATATTTATGTTTGCTATTTCTGTGTACTGTTTTCTGTTACACATTATAGATTGAGAACAACGGATTAACTCACTGTGTTGTCGGGTTAGTCTGACTAGTTTCTGTTAGTTAGATGCGACTGTGTAAGATTTTCCCTTTATGCCGTATGCCTCTAGTTTCTGAAGTAGAATGTTATGGTTCACATAGTCAAAAGCTTGCGTCCCGAGTATCCCGGTAAATACCGCAAACGGAGGTATAAATATGGACAGGAGAATTCTCCTGTCCATATTTATAATTATTTTGTGTAAGATGTCATAAATTGCCATATTGGTTGTCCTGCCTTTTCTTAATCCTTTTTCCTTATCGATTGAAATGTGCTTATTTTCAAAGTATAAGTCCGGGTTTTATAAACATATAAAAAAAAAAAATATGAGTGGTTGAAATGAGGGCAATTCATCTATAGTATCAGTTCTTTATTGTTTTTCTTTAAATACCGGTTTTAGTATAGGTACTTTACAGGCATCCGGACACCTGAATACATACACAGATTTATAAGATGGCTTAATTGGGTCCAATTAAGTCAGGTACACACTTAATTATCTTTGTAGAAATTCCGTCAAATTTGTGGACTTTAATGATGTTATTGTTTTTGATATCTATAGGTATAGGTACCTACTGGGGGCATAATTGAGTCTTGACGTGGTACATACACTATTTGATTTAACATTATTTCCTGTCCCTAGAGTGGGTTGAATAGGGTATTACACCCATTTTTGAAAAGTGTCTCAATGAAATTCTGTAGTGCTAATATGCCACCAAAAAAAACACAAAAATTTTATTCAATCGATAAGTGCCATAAAAATGCATCTAAATTTTAAAATTTCAAATTTCGCGCGTTGTTTGACGACAACGCCTCTTATTAGACGCCATATTGCTCAGCGTAAATGACGTCAGTTCGTTTAGTATCAAATGAGCTCATATTAAATATGATAATTGTATATCATTTAAAAATAATTAAAAGTATATTTTGTAATAGATGTAATAATGAAAAAATTACGTTAGTTACGAAAATAATAAAAATACAAAGCCTATATTACGCCAATCGGTTGACTGACAGTTGTCAATTTTTTGTTTACACAGCCGTACGGCGTAATAACATGGCCGCTACTATTTCATGGTGTTTTATAACAGATTAAAAATACTGAAAACTTTGAATTGAATTTAAAAATTTGTTTTGTTATTTTATGAACTAAAACTTACATTTTACGACTGCTTTATGCCTAAACTGTCTCAATAACATATTTATAGATGTTTTCTCGTATAGAGTAAAATACCCTATTATACCTACGAAATAGTTATTGAACGCGTTTGCTATTTCTTGAGGGTCATTTATGATTGTAT
Source organism: Charanyca ferruginea (assembly GCA_947361185.1). Lineage (NCBI taxonomy): Eukaryota > Metazoa > Arthropoda > Insecta > Lepidoptera > Noctuidae > Charanyca > Charanyca ferruginea. Next base: position 14,858,853 of record OX376076.1, read on the forward strand.
TATCCATTTTGATCTGGCTAATGGATTCTTGAAAAAAAAGGTTTACATTTATTTATTTATATTTGTAGTTATGGATTTGTTGGTCGAGGTATTATTAGAATACCCATTTGTTTTGAACACGTGTAGTAAATTTCATAATTCTTCTAAACAAGACCTTGTAATTTATATTTTATCTTGTTTTGTGCGTCACATTTGGTTACACCATAGCAATTGCCATTCCTTTTTGGTGCATTATTTTATACCGTGTGATATCCATTTTAGTTTTCTTCGTTGTTACCTTGACTGGAAAACACATATTGAAAAAACGTTTATTTACGTGTCAATAAATATGCCAAATCATCATCTGTTCCATAGATTTCTAAAAAAGTCAATTGTTTTATGCTTTCTTTAGATTTTAGTCATGTTCTCACTAAAATCACGTCTTTTTATACGTCAATATCACCACCTAAAACGGCTTAATATTACGGCATAACAAAAAGGCTTAATATTTTCAAGCAACTTTCAATCTCACTAGTTTTGTTGTTTATCATAGTAAATAATTTAGTATTAATTTAATGTAATACATTACTTAATTATAACTCTAGACTCCAATATGTTGTATTAATTATAATACTGGGAAAAAATAACTAACCGTTAGCTCAAATTATAATGATGAAGTCCTATTTCAGTCTCATAGAATCAACTGATGGAATTAGAGAACTTCAATAATTAGTATTAATCGTAAAGAATCGCAGCTCATTTTGAAAAATATCTGTTTTCCAAAATCTTTGTCATCCTTTAATTAACGTTTGTCTATACCCTTTTCCTTGCCTGTCCAGTTCACTTTCCCTTTCTGATCCTATTTTTCTTTGTCTTACTTTTATTCTCACTCTTTCTCTTCTTGCCGCCAACCAACAGAACTTTGATCCTTAAATTCAATTAAGTATGTTATTTCAAACTAAAAAAAACCGGTCAAGTGCGAGTCAAACTCGCGCACCAAGCGTTTCACACAAACGACATACTTTTAGAAAATCAAAAATGTTTTCATATAAGTACATATCTTTTGTTAGCGTTGAATTGAAGTTTCATTTTTTCTCTGCTTCGTGGGATTGCAAGCTTTAATTTCAGCTTGAATAGCTCTATCCGTCCCTGAGATAAAGGGTCTTGACAGACAGACAAAAGGTGATCACACAAGGTTCCGATTTTCCTTTTGAGGTACGGAACCCTAAAAAAAGATTACCACAATCGTTGAAAACATTCTCTATAGTTTTATCAACAGATAAATCCAAGACACATATTAATAACTATTCAATTCATGGAAATAGACAAAAATGTTTTAAATACAAAAAATAATAGTTACGTGACATTTAAGTGCCTCCAAGCACCTACACAGTTCTTGCTCGCCATCAAGGCATCACTAACATTGCTGCCGCAACAACACGATTTGTGATGCACTTCACATTTATTGCTAGGTACTTATATGTTTTAGTCGAGAAGTTATTTTTTTTTTTATCTATTGATAGGCATAGAATCAAAAAAATCTAAAAATAAAATCTAAAAAATAATCTATTTGTATTAGAACAACCTGCACCCAGCTTTTTGAACCACAGGCTCACGCCTACTTACCATTTTATCTAGAAGTGGCTTCACGGTGGCAAATGCATTAGAACCAACACTAGTGACAGTAATAGCATCGGCGACGTTTGTTTCAATCGGCAGTGTGACTGGTTGACTGGATTCCAAAGAGTTGAAAAATGTCGGCATCAGCTCGGGTTGCACACCCTGCGAGAGCAGTAAAATTTTATGCAAAGGAATGCATAAAAAGCAAGGAACACTGAGAGTGAAGTCAAAAAAGCAAATACAAATTCAAAAGCGAATGCCTACAATCTCGCGATTTCTCAGTGTTCCGCGCGGTCTATCTGCCTTTTATTTCATAATCTATTTAATTCAAATCTATCTACCCACAGAATGCTATGTAGTAACAACTTACATAAACAAGAACTGAAGGTTTCTGGTGTTTAATAACAGTAGCGACTGCAGCGGCTAATCCTCCAGAGCCTACTGGCACAATTATAGCGTCTAAGAAAGGCGTGGTATCCAAAATTTCTATTGCGAGGGAGCCATACCCGGCAAGTATATGTGGATGGTCGCGCCTTAAAAAAGTAAACATTTATTTAACCCAATTTTATAAGGTTTAACATCCTGCTGACCGAATTTCGATTACGACGATCCGTCTTGAGTGAGACTAGTCGTCTCGAGTAGACCAAGTGCGTAGGAGATATTAATAGTGCTCAAGTGTGCACAAACAGGTTCCGGGTCAAAGGTCTTTCCTGCACCTTAATAATTATATATTCCGATGGGACGGCAATTCGGCACGTCCGGGGATAGATCTGGCGCAGGACCGACGGTTTTACATACTGTCCGAGGCACGGGTCTCACACCACTAACTTCCAAACTCAGGATTGCTGAGAAATTGTTAAATAAAAAAAACCGGACCAACTCACCGATGGTTCCGTACAAATTTTTAGGTACATTTACATACTATACTAATATTATAAATGAGAAAGTAACTCTGTCTGTTAGGCTTCCACGATGAAACGGCTGAACTGATTTTGATGAAATTTGGTATGAGAATAGCTTGAACCTTGGGAAAGCACATAGGGTACTTTTGATGGACCGACGATATTGTCAAGGTCGCGGGTAACCGGTGGCGGTCTATGGGGGAGGCCTATGTTCAACAGTGGACGTCTTTTAGCTGATGCTGATGATGATTAATGTGTGTGCTGAATACTTATTACCGGTCAGGCAGTTTTTATTGGGGGAGTCACTACTTTTATACTATTGTAAGAATTGTTCCTGTAAATAAAGGTATCGTGAACGTTAAAAATAATATAGGAAGTTTTATATGCATACCCATTAATATAAGTAAGTCCCTTGTCTCTTGCCAGAGCTCGCGCAATTTTTGCTGATTCCAATAAGTTTGTTCCCTGCACAACCACCTTCGTTCCTAACGCATGACATCTTTGCATCTTATCGATGGGCATTGTAACGGGCATAACCAAAATAACCGGAATATTCATCTTTGCTGCGTGATAACTCAGAGCTATGCCCGCATTACCTGATGAAGCCATGACTATTCCAAGCTTTTTTTTGTCAGGTGGCAAAAGTTGAAGAACATTCAACATTCCCCTCTCTTTAAAACTGTAATTAGTGTAGAAATATATATATTTTAAGAGCTAGATAACTTAATTTTATTTAGTTAATCAATATTTAGTGCAGTTATGAAATTAAGAAAAGGGTCGTACCTTCCAGATTTTTGCATGAATTCTAATTTAAAATGAATGTTTATACCAAATTCTTTCTGGGTGTTTGCCACCTGAAAAAAGGGACAAATTAGATCTCATTTTTTGCAACCATTTTGACACGGAAATCTGGGGGTCGATAAGTACTGAATTGGAGTCATAGTATTTTTACTATTTATTACAAAAAATACAGTTGTGTTTCTGCAAATTTTTTCGATAAAAAGAAGCTACGTTCTCCGCGAGTGTTATAAGGCTACCGTGTTTTTACCGTACGTATTTCGTTTTAAAAAAAGCAGGGATTCGTAAAAAAAACTACGTGGACGAAGTCGTGGGCAAGAGCTAGAAAATATTGAATTTGCAAAATGTTGAATTCGCAAAATGTTGAATTCGCAAAATGTTTAATCCCACAATATTAAATTTGCCAAATCTTGAATTTTCTCTACCCACAATGTTGAAATCCTATCAATCAATTATCAAAGAAATAATATCCAATCGTATCAAATTATGAGTCACTATAGTTACTGCTCTTAGAGTAAGTAGGTAACTAGCTTTCTAATGTTCGCGATTTCGTTTCCGGTATCTTTTTTTCCTTTGCGGGCTTACGCAAGGCTACCTCTCTGAGTTACACTATAGTACATGGATGTAAAACAACTTGGAAACTGAAGAGATAATTTAGAGAAAATAAGTGGTGAATTCATTCAAACATAAGATTTTTTTTTTACATCTCAAATTCTATTCTCTATTCTATTTTACGATTATAATCGAGAAAGTTAGTTCATAATTCTATTAATTATACAAAAACCTTACAACCGGTTAATCCTTGCCTGACTTGCTTGACTTACCATTATGGGTGTGTGCATGATGTACGGCCGAATTGATAGTGCTGCTTCTACGATATCTTCATACTTGATTATTCTGGGATTATCCGGGTCACAAAATTCATCAAAATCTTCCTAAAATATTGATTAAGTTGCAAAAATAATTCATACTTTTGCCTAAACCTTCGGAGAAGTTTTATTATTTTTTAATCACATTAGGTATGTTTTAGAGCGAAGCCACACTGCCCCGTTGCGCTGTGTTGCGTCGTCGCAGCGTTGACGCTGCGTAATTTTTAAATAAATTTCATGCCACTTTTTCGTTGCGTTATCGTACGCATTGCGTCGACGCAAAGTAGGCGAAGCGGGAGAAAGTGATGCGGTGTGTCGTTGGCGTTGGAGCGGCAACGCAGTTAGTTTTGTACTGGCAGAGAGGGAATACGTTTGCAGCGGCTGTTGAACATGAGCGTGAAGGATTTTAAATCGATTATCTCAACTCCTTAGTCCAAGAAATACTAATCTTATGGGATTCCTTCTGTTAATTCTACGTTAGTTTCGGCGGTGGCGTGATAATAGCAACAACAGACAGACACGTTTCCTACGATCCATTGTTAAATACTATGGAATTCTCATTCCAAGGGTGTGATTCTGTAAGACCTCATTCTAAACTTTGAATCTGAATCCGCTGTGAGTTTCTTGATTGGTATTCTAAAAACTCGGTTGATAATTGGAATTTACACTAGCGCCACCCTTGCGAGCGTGTCAGCGAGTTGAACTAAATTGACAGGGAGATTTTGACAGATAAAGTATGAGATGACATAAGAAGTGGCATTCTGTAAGGTAATTTCCCCGTCACTTCGACGCTCACTTCGCACTCGAACCCGATTCAAAGTGTCAAATATATCAAGGTCATTTTAAACCTTATGCGAAGTGAGAGTGAATAGCGATGTGAGATGCGAGTTGTTGTTTTAATTTTACAGAATCGACCTACAAATCTAGCGCTGCGTCAACGCAACGCAACGGAGTCACGGTAAAGATATATAGACAGTATCTCTCTACCCTGTCTTTGAAATAATTACCTACAGTAGCGCGGTACTACTGTAGGTAATTATTGTAGTACAGTGCAGCCTTGCCCTGGCTGGAGGCCCTAAAAATAATATTTTTTAAGGCACCACAGGAAAGTCCGGTTAAGCAGCCGACAACCCCCTAGGTTGACCTGCGAGATGCCAATCCGAAAAAAAAAAAAGAAACAGTGCAGCCCTCGCTGCCCGTCAGTGTTTTAATTTCATCAACCTTCTTGAGTTTCTTCCTAATCATGTGATTGTAAACATTAAATGTATTATTTTACAGGTTTGTAGTAACCTAGTTTGGACGGGTCGCTACCTAACATTGTAATTCCGATTCATCATAACTTGCACCAGTAAGGCATATAATTATTTTAGTTTTAATTTATTTCTAGGCAATATATTTGTATCTAAAATATTTCTACTATTGACTAATGTATCTATACTTTTTTGTAAACGATATTTAATAAATAAAATTATTGCCTATTATTATTTAAAAAAAATAATATCCTTGTGAATGAAATATTTCATTCAAATCGAATTTCATTCTCTTATCATAAAAAATACATGTTGTGTTTTTTGAATAGTAGATTTAACAAAATATTAAGTATAGGAACACCCTTCTAAATTAGCGACCGAAAAAAATATTTGCGCTTCGACTGAGACGTACGAAAAGATTTATTGTTAAATTTAATATAAAAATCAGCATTCGGATAAAAAGGTGAATAAAGAATACTTTTAGGAAAGTTTATTGCTCTTTGCCTTATTAAGTAAGTATTTGTACTTATTTCAATCTATTTCAATGAATATTTGTCCAAATTTCACGCTTACTACTTCCAAACCATCACACCCTCAGTTCGTCACTGCGGCGCATTCGAGACTGCTTGCAGACTAAAGTACATACTAACTCGAGCCGCGTTCTATCTTCATACAAACGGAAGTTTGTAACGGACTTTCATATGAATATAGAATATTGCAATGAATTGGACATGCAAATATGACTGACGGATTGTTATTGTTATTGTGAATGATTGTTATTTAATTACTTGTTATGTATTTATATATATATTTATATTTGTTATACATATGTTTGTTATTGTATGAGGGATATATGTGCAGTTAGTAAGTGATTAATATAATTATGTGTATGACATCGTATTGGAATTAACTGTAAGATGTTGTACTTATTGTCATAAATAAATAAATAATAATAATAAATCTTTACCGTGACGGAGTAGTGTGGCTTTAATCTTATAAGTACGATCCATACTGAGGATCCTGACTGGATAAAAGATTTGAACAAAAATATTATTATACCGTAGGGCCGACAGTACTTACATTTCTTCGACTCATGTTGATAAATGAATACGTAGGCACCTACGTAGTGAATTAATGAAATACGGATTGTCTGTTTGGGATTATGTGAATTTGGAAGTTATTGCATGATTGTGCGATTGATGGATGTTGTTCCAATAAAGTTGTAATTATTTTTTTTTGACAAACATCATTTTTTCTTTATCATTTTTTAAGCTTTATTATTTTACGACATCACAGTTTATGATATAGAATTATTATCTGTAGGTACTCTATTTCCTATAGGTAGCATTCTTTAAAGAGGTATCGACTCAATTGACTGACTATAGACCACATTATAAGAGAGGATCTAGACAAAAATCTTTTCTTTCTCACTCTTTCTTGGCCTCACAGAATCCCCGAACTTTGGCGAACCATGAACAGGAAATAAGCGCTGAACGTTCTTACCCAGTGGCGGTCCTAGCAAAATTTTTAGGTGGTGCGAGATCTGAAAATAGCGCCCCCCCCACTCATAAAACTGCGTGTTTTCTATGCAGTTGCTTATCCATGACTAGCACTTCGCCCGTAACTTCGTCCGCATAGATTTTGTTCTTCCCTTACAAGCGCAACACTCCTAGGCCGCCTTTATGGGCTAGTTAAAAAAAAACGTTTTTTTTTTATTTGCTTAGGTTAGCTCTAGCAGATAGTTGGCGTTGGTGCCTAATTACTCATCGAGGCGGTCCGGCCAGCGCTCGAGCGCTGGCTCGGGAGAAGGCACGGCTCCCTGTCGTTTTGGGTGACGCAGGTGCTCTCGGGGCATGGTTGCTTCGGGAAGTACTTGTGTCGCATAAACAGGGAGCCGGACGCCCGGTGTCACCACTGCGTCGACTGCCGGGAGGACACGGCGCGGCATACGCTGGCGGAATGTGCCGCTTGGGAGGGGCCGCGCCGTGCCCTCGTCTCAAAAGTAGGCAGTGACCTGTCGCTGTCGGCCGTGGTCGAGTCGATGGTCGACAGCGCAGAGTCCTGGGACGCGGTGGTTTCCTTCTGCGAAAGTGTCATGTCGCAGAAGGAGGCTGCGGAAAGGGAGAGGGAGATCTCAACCTCCCACCCTGCCCGCAGCAGGCGCACCGGGCGTCGGCGAAGGGCGGATAACGCCCTCTTCCGGCCCCCCTAAATGGGTCCAGGGGCGGCAGACTCGGGGACGTCTGTCGCCCCCCACATACACCAGGACCCGAGGTGGCGGCGCGTAGTGTTCCACGCGCGCCCCTCTAAGACGTCCGGGGGGGAGTCCAACACCTCACTCCCCCCCCTGACCCGAGAAGTGGCCCGCTGCAGCGGGCCGGCACCAGCCGGGGGTTGCGGAAGTATCTCCAGTTCCCGCGACCCCCGACGTAGGTGTGAGATGGAACACCGGGGTGGTTTTTAGTCAGTAAGAGTCTGACAGACCCCTCCGCCCGCCCCAGGGCGGAGGACATCCATGAGGATTTTCCACCCCGTACCAAAAAAAAAAAAAAAAATGGTGCCTAATTACAAGTAGATTACCCAAGAAAAAATATTTTTAGCACAATTTCCCCATTCATCCCCTAAGAGGTTGAATTTACAATTATCCTTTCTTAGTGCCCGCCTATATCGAAAAAGGAAGCTTTATGCAAAATTTCACGTTTCTAGTTCCAGTAGTTTCGATTTTCCATTCAACAATATTTTTTTCATCCCACCATCTCGGAAAGAGTATTTTTAATCTTCAATATCTGAGTGGAAAAGCCGTTTTTATTCTCTAGAGGATAAAGTAAATTTATCTTCAATATCTGAGTGGAAAAGCCGTTTTTATTCTCTAGAGGATAAAGTAAATTGAATTTAGAACATCGTGTGCACTAAGTTTGTGAATTAAAAAAAAACATTAAACCTATTTACTGCTACCTCTATGGTGCCGAATATATCATACAACTTTTTTTTAATTTGTTAAAAACTCAGACATTGTAAACGTTTTTTTTTTTGCATTTAGTCATTTCCTCGCTGAGGTGGAATGAAAAGTTACGTGTTGCACTCGAGTGCAAAGATTTTTCACCTCGTGCTCTTTTGATTCCCTCGCTAACGCTCAGGATTCTAATTTTGAATCACTCGCTGCGCTCGTGATTCAATTTTAGAATCCTTCGCTTGCTCGGTCATCAAAATTGAACACGCGGTTAAAAAGCAACTTTGCACTCTTGTATAACAAATAACTATTACCCTTTATGGTAGAGTCAAAAATACATGTTTCATTTTGATATTTCCAAATGACACGGAAGCATGTATTTTTGAAAAGCTAAAAACCAATTGCCCATGTTACTGACTTTAAAAATAACGTATTTCCTATTTAACTCCCTCAGATGTGAAGTTTCCAAAAAACTGTACCACAATTTTTTGAATGCCTAACCGAATAACCAAATACCAGTTTTCATGTTTGCAATATTAAAAATGACTGATTTCCCATGTAAACCTTCATCTCTTATTTTATCACCAGGTTTAATATATTACTCTGTACCTTAGGGGCAGACTTTCCATTTATTATTTTTACCAAAAATTTATTATTTTTGACAAATTGTAACTAGGCATGTAGCTTTGTCTCTTGTAAACTTTTTTCAAAAAAACTTTTTTTTATATATAAATAATTTGTTTTATTTATTTATTCTTAATAAATATTTTTATTTAAGCAATTCGCCGAATTTTGATTACTTTTATGCCTAAATATTTTTTGAATAAATTAAATTAGTAACTATATTAACTAGCTGATGCCCGCGGCTTCGCCCGCTTGACAAATTGTATACTAAAACCATCCTCTAGAATCACTCTATCTATTAATTAAAAAAATCCGTTCCGTAGTTTTAAAGATCTAAGCATCTATGTTCTATGTTAGGGGGGTTCGGTTTCCGCACTTAGTCCTTAAAATGGACCATTGTACGTGTAGATCTAAGCATACATAGGGACAGACAGACGGAGCGGGGTCTTTGTTTTATGTAGTGATTAATACAATGTGAAGGCTTCAGGTGTATTGGTAGGCCGCCGAGATCACGCAGATGTTCGTTGCGTGGCGGTTAAGCACCAGTACACCCAATACTTTTTGAGAGACGTTTTCGGGTCTGACTAAAAAGCCGCGCTGGTCATCGGCGTCGCGTGATTGCGAGGCAGGCAGGAGATTATTATTGGAGATTATTATTATTGCAAGACGAAACGAGGGGAGGTGATGCGGAGCGGCAAAGTAGTTAATTTTATACTGCCAGAGGAAAAAAACGTGCGCGGCGCAAGACAATGCAACGGAGAAGTGGGTGAGTGGCGACGTCGCAACGGAACGCAACGGAGCAGTGTGGCTTCAGTTTTCCATAGATCACTATATATTTTTGTCTTGAGCTTCCTCTCGATATCAGGTCGGCCACTTTTCAGTATGCATATATGCGGGTATTGCGAATTTATCTCATAAACCTGCTTTCATTTCTTTTTTTTTTGTAAAGCACCCGCTACACGCGCACAGCAGCCAGTCACTACACTTACTGTCACTGAGTGTAATCCACGGATATCATAGAGCAACGCGGAACTCTGGCCGCAACCCTCCAGACGCGTGCGGCCGGTGTTCCGTGTTGCTTTATGACGGATATCTATATCTATGGTGTAATCATTCTTTCATTTTGTTATTTCATTTTCGCTAATAAATTAAAACTCGTGTTTGACGGCGATGCTGTGGTTGCGTTCCACCTTCCACATAAGCCGTAAAACTGATCGTAAAAATTGGGTAATTGCGTGCTATTTATTAAATTCCGTGCGGAATTATGCACACAATTTTGAACTCTATTTATGTGTAGTGATGAATTTAGTTAATTATTAAAGTATAATAAAATGAAAACTGCACAGGCATATCGAACTGCTCTGTTTGCGACTTTGCGCTGACCCTAATGCGTAACACACTTATTTAACGTCCTTCAATTTGATAATTCAAAAAATATTAACTAACGTTATAATATCGTCGCGCAAATGAACTCTTAAAACGTAATGAAGCGATGGATAGGCATTAACTTCCGAAAAAATCGTTCGGATTGAGATTGCAAGTTTCTTAAGCAATTACGCAGTTTTGGCGTGTACTTTTTAAGTTTGGAAGGCGCTGGGGTCCTGAGCAACCCAGCAGCGGTGCCCTTGATCGGGAATATTTAAATATCTATCCTCCACACCCAATTCCACACCACACAGACACATCACATGTTCGCACTCTATCTCTTATTATAGAGTTTAAACAATGATATTACCAGTAAAAAGGTGTAAAGATGTTACCTACACAAAATTCAAACTTCAAAAATTGCTCACTAACGCACAACATAATATTGTAATGACATCCACTAACTACACCACAATTATTAGGTGACTCGAGTAAAGTTACAGATTTCGAGGTTGTGGGAAAAAGTAATTTCGGTCGGTTGTTTTGGAGCGCATTCTGACACTCGGGACACAACATACTTCTGTGGATGTCGACGCGATTCTAAACTAAAGTAAGCTAATAAGCATAGTTTCGACGTGCACATTGTTACTTGTAATATAATTGGGTAAAACAAATAAAACAATAAAATTATAGTAGTGACGTAATTTTAATTACAATAGCGAAAGTAAAATCATGGTTTGATCTTCTACACAAGCATTATAGGAATTTAATTGTAATTTTTCTCAATAAAAATAAGCTTAAATTAGCTAGTTAGTTATTTAGCTTTAATAAGTTAAAATATTATATTGTATTTATTTTAATCAGTGTAAAATTTTCGGGTAGCATGCGCATATGGTTTTAGGCTTGAATGTGTCGCCCGTAAATTCGCATATACCAGGAAACAACCGTTCTATAACTTTTTTTACAGCAATCGATTGCATCAAATCCTTCGCTTCACAAATAATGGTTAGCTGTACAAAAAAAAAGAGGTAGATAAGTATAGGTACCCCACATTTTTTTACGGGGAATCTATGTCGTCGAATGGGTAGAGTAGAGATGAGACAATCTGATTCATTATCACGTTCAATAACTAAACGTCTAATGAATTAAGGTTTGTCGGCTGTGGGTTTTGACTTTAAGTTCGCTGTTTCCTGCTTGATTATTCTAAGACCCCCAATCATCGTTCAGATCTACAGTATTGGACGTTTAAATGGCCAGCGCCTACCAGCGGGACGGCACAACATGGGTCTATGCTATTCCATGTTGTGCTGTGTGCATGAGAGTTTTGAGTGATTAGTGGGTTGTTCAGAATAGAGTGTAGTGTTATGTAAGGCTTATTTGTAAGTGTTAGTGAGGTAAAGGGAATGTAAGTATGTGTGACGATATAGGTGAGAGGGTGTGGGTGAAAATTCTACTGAGAGGGTGAGGGTGAGAATGTGGGTGTATGTGTGTGTGTGTGTGTGTGTGTGTGGGTTATGAGGGTGTGTGTTTGTGATAACTAACAAATTGCTATTATATGTTCAGTTTCATTATAGTTAAATTTCTTGCATTTATACCTGGTCATGGAGATTAAGTTCAGGTACTTGTTTGCTTTACTATATAAGTGAGGCCCCATATAGGAAAACACTTTGTTTCCAAACACCCGATAGCAGACCTTTCTTTCCCATTTGGGCAGCCTGCGCGTACGTTTATCTTTTTTCATAGAGAAGGATGTTGTTGTGTGAAACATCCTAACATGATTACCGCCTTAATATACAGCTGGCGAACCGTCAGCATTCCAGTTTCTCGGTACAGCAAGTCTGTAGGGTAACGAAACTTCTGGTTGTAGGCTACTTTTAGGATGGCTCTTTGCGTTCGTTCAGCGGTGATGAGGAAACATTTCAGCAGCTGAGCCCTAGGTTATTATGCTGTACCCTAGGATCGTCTGACACAGTGCGTAGTAACTTATTTTCAGAGTGCGGTGGTCTGCTATCGATCTTAATTTCCTGAATATGTAAATTACTTTTCTTACTCCAGTGTTCAGAGATTCAATGTGTTTGCTCCAAGTTAGATGTTTGTCTATGTTAATGCCAAGATACTTAATATAGTCAATCTGATCAAATGTAGCACAGCTACGATATGAAATTTAAGTGAGAGTTGAGTGATAGCTGATGTTTTTATGTTTATCGAGAAATTAACGATTTTGGTATTTGCAACATTTAAGGTCAGTAAGTTGTGCTATAACCAGTTAGAAACTGTCGACATTCCACACTCCGCGACTCTGTAAATTTCGCCCTAGGACTTACCGTGAAAGATTATAGATTTATCATCGGCATACGCGAAGATTTGTACATTATCCAGGCTCATTGAGCAGAGGCCATTGACATACAGAAGAAATAGAGTAGGACCAAGGAAACTGCCCTGAGGCACCCCGTATCCTACTCTTGCTAAAGAACTTTGAAAGTATCCTAAGCAGATCGTCCGTCGTTTGAGACTGGGAAAGTGCCGATGGCTTGGAAGCAAGCTAACGTGCAGCCCGTGCCCAAGAAGGGTAGTCGGGCTGACCCGTCGAATTATAGACCCGTTTCGGTAACGTCCGGACGTATGGAACGGGTGCTAAATTGTAAGCTCCTGGCATACCTAGAAGCGAATGATATCCTCAGTGCCCGACAATACGGCTTCCGCCGAAATCGATCAACTGGGGATCTACTAGCGTATGCCATTCACATCTGGAGTGAGGCTATCGAGAAGCATGGAGAGGCTCTAGCGGTCTTCCTTGACATCTCAAAGGCCTTCGACATGGTTTGGCACGATAGCCTTATTAATAACCCTACTTCCTTCGGTCTGCCCGCCGGATTGTGTGATTGGATTGCAGATTTCCTGAGGGATCGGTCTATTCGAGTGGTCATAGATGGCTGCTCGTCCGGACTGCTGGATATTAATGTCGGGGTTCCTCAGGGGTCGGTGCTCTAGGCAACATTGTTCCTGCTGCATATTAATGATCTGCTAAAACCCGGTACCTTTGGGTATGCAGACGACAGCACTGTCGCTGACAGATACGTGTCCGACGCACGAGCTGGTCCGGATCTCCGGGAGGCGATGATTGAGCGCTTGAACTTGTCCTTACAGGCTGTCTCTGAATGGGGCGATGCCAAACTGGTCAAGTTCAATGCTGCTAAGACCCAAGCGTGTCTCTTTTCCGCTAAAAGGAGCCAATTCCACCCCGCTCCATCTTTCCGAGGTGTAATCGTGCCGATAACAGACCTACTTGAGCTTCTTGGTGTTACGTTAACATCTACCCTCAATTTTGGCCCTTTCATAGTGGCAAAGGCTCAAGTGGCTGCCAAAAAGTTGGGGATCCTAGCAAAAGTGAGACGGTACTTCACGCCGAAACAGCTGCTTAAACTTTATCAAGCGCAAGTTCGATCGTGTATGGAGTACTGCTCTCATCTTTGGGACGGATCTGCCAGATACCAGCTTGATGCCCTAGAGTCAATTGAGAAACGAGCCAAGAGGATCAGTGGCAATGATAGGCTCGTCGAGTCAAAGCTCCAAAGTCTTGAGCATCGACGCCGAGTTGCTGGCCTGTCGGTTTTCTATCGGTTGCATTTTGGGGAGTGTGCGACGGAATTGCATAATTTAATTCCGCCGAGCCCGTTCCATCATCGGACTACCCACTCGCACGAAACGTTTTGGGAATACATTCATTGTGCGTACTGCTAACTTTTTTATCTATAAAAAAAGGTTCTTTTTTTTTCTTTATTTATTGATAGGCATTCGTTTGACCACTATCTCACCTGATGGGAAGCGATGATGCGGTCTAAGATGGAGCACGCTTGCCTAGAAGTAACCTATTCACACTTGACTTTTAAGTCAAGAGCGGAGAGCGGGAGCGGGAGCGGAGTGGTGTGAGCTACAACACGGGAGTCTTTAGACTCCCGTGTTGTAGCTATCAGGAAACACAGACTCAGGCAGGGAATTCCACTCCTTAGCAGTACGCACAATGAAAGTGTTCCTAAAACGTTTTGTGCGTGTGGGTGGGATGTCCACCATGTGCGCATCGCCATACGTCTTGTACTCCGATGATGGAACGGGCTCGGCGGAATTAAATTATGCCCGCCTTTGCCCGCGGTCACTCAGATACGGATTAGGATCGGTTTTGACACAGTATCAAAGGCTTTGGCAAGGTCCAGGAAGACGCGGCGCCACATTGTTGCCCATTATCAAGTTTATTAACGACATAATCTACTAAGTTAGTGACTGCGTCCTCCATAGACCTGCCATTACGAAAGCCGTACTGATTTTCAGTCAGCGAGTTCATTTTTCTAGGTATGTCAACCGGCTTCTATTCACCAATTTCTCCAGTACCCTCAATAATGACGTAAGTACGAATATAGGTCTGTAGTTAGACACTATAGTCGCATCTTCTTTATGAATGGGGCACACATTTGCAACTCTCATTTGGGCTGGGACTATTCTGTTGAACATGCTTAAATTGCAAATGTATGAAATGGGAGCCGCGAGACAGTGTTGGGCAAGTTTAAGGACACGATTTGATATACATCACATCCTGGAGCTGAATTATTATTTAGGCTTCACAGAACTGCTTTAACTTCAATTTCATCGGTAGGATTCATAAAGAAAGATTCAATTGGAGGAGCTCCGGTTTTATCAATCGTCTTGACCAAGTTAGCTTGGTAGGTCTCTGATTTTTCCAATCGTGTTCAGGTGTTTTGACTGGGTCTGATTTTGCATTTATAGATGTCTTACTCTTTAGGTTACAAATTTATTTTACTGCAGCCCAAGTATTTTTGCTGTTGCCTTTAGCACTGTTCAGAAGTTCTTTTTCATGAGCATTTTTAAGGTTCCGTATAGTATTATTACCGTAATTTATATATGATTTGTACTACTATTGTAAAGTGTATTTAGAAATACCAACTAATACTGTATCGTGGTCTGTCAGGCCAGTTTCGCTTAGTATAGTTTTAGAAATAAAACTATATATGCGTAACTAGTTTTTAATCGCATTTTTACATTTTAACGATTGGTATCTTACTTACGTAGCTATCAAGTAGATTAGCATCTGGATCAAGCCAACTTACTTCCTTTTCGGCACAGATTACATTGCATTTCAAGTATTTGATCACTTTTAAGACATTGTTTCTTTCAAAAACCTTTCCTGGTGTCTCTCGAATCTATAACCAGATGTATTTTTTAAGAAACACATCAACAAATGAATAACATTTAATTCACTGTAGTTTTATGAATTGGTACATACAGTCATTGTAAAAATTCGACCTTCAGCTGCCTTCCCATGTGAAATAGCGCGTTTTAAAAGCCACAAATCTATATTGCCTCCAGATATGATACATACGACCCTGTAAAAAATATTAACTTTTTACTTTCAGCCAGTTGTGTAACACACGTCTGCAACTCAGGTTCGCAGTAGGTTTTTTTTTTTACTTTTATGTTCCAACTGCCAGGCAAAGGCCTCTCTAGTCTCCTTCCTCTTCTTCTTCAGAATTTTTGAAATTAGATCAGTAGTTTTTGAGTTTATTCGTTACAAAAATACAAAACTTTCCTCTTTATAATATTAGTGTAGATAGGCAAATATCCTCATTTTCAAATATTCACTCACTAGTTACACTATCCTCACATAGTGTCAGAAATAAAAGGAAGACCATGAATTTTAATTGATGTGAAATTTTGTTCAGAAAAATGAAAAGCTGACATTGCCGAAAGGACATAAATTGATAAATTGATTAATTTTGTATTAAAAATGTTAAAATTCATGGTCTTCCTTTTATTTCTGACACTATGTTATTTAGCAAAAAATAATACTTATGATGAAGCCTTTCGATCGGTATGATAAAGCTACAGGGTGATTATTTTTCTCGTGTAACGAGATTCGATTTCTGGTTCGACCATGTAATTATTTAAATATCTATGAATGCATTTTAAATTGTTTTTTTAAATTCATATAAAGTCTTCTTTCAGTAAAATGTTCCATCTAAAATATTCAAGGTCCTTTCCCTCCATGTGACATATCCGTGGGACGCCCTGTAGGTATATTCACTCACACAATATCATAAAGAGGTAAAGTTTGTAGGTTTGGATGTAGGAGTTAATCTTTGGACCTACAGGACCGATTAAATAAATTTACAAATAGAAAGTTACACAATTGCCAAGGGAAGCTAGTTATAAAATAAAAACATTTTTGAAACTTACTTTTTTCCGAGTAACTCTGGAAGTATACCAGGTATGCACAAGAGAGCGCCTAAACTAATTGCGCCTGCGCCTTCTGCTAATATGGCTTCTTCTTCGATCAGATGTAAAATGGCTCGTGCCGTCCAGTCGTCGTGGATCAATACCTTAAGTAATTATACAGAATCTATTTCAACATACACTTGAAGCAATTAATAACAAGATGATTATATATGTACCTACAGTAACTGGCCGTTAATAATATCTATCTAATGGCATATTAAGTTCTACAAAATCTTTGATTTTGGAGCGGCACATAATCTTGTTTTAAAACTCGATGTCCCATATTAACGGCCGGGTTTAGTGAGTAGACGTAATGCTAGTACTTCACATGGCGTATTTGTACAAATATTCGCCTTATTTGGATAATACAAAATCGACTTTATCCCAATAACTGTAGGGTACATTTTATATTACCCAAATAAAGCGAATATTTACACAAATACACCATGTGAAGTGCGTAAAACACACCAGTTTATCGACAAGTGAACGTGCTGTGTGGAAGGCGTTTACCCCTGCTTTCGGCACAGTAAGAGACTCCGCTAAACTCTTCTTAGCTTGAGTCTTGTAGGGCCACTCGTTATCTATGGCCTTTGCAAAACTGCAGCTTTTGCCTGCCTCTATACCCTAGAAAAAGTTTAATTATAAGACGTCAAATACCTAAACAAAATGATAAAACTGTTGATTAAATGATGAAACCAAGAGGTTATCGGTGTTTGATATGGGAATAACAGTTATTGTTTTCATTCATTTTTGTTGGGTAAAAATCTCTATTCGTTAATATGTCAGATCTTTTCATAATTAAGTACTTTTATCAACACTCGTGACTTAAAAGTTCTATAAGGAAATCAAAAATAGTATCACGTGCAAATTAAATGAAATTAAAACGTTTTATTAAGTGTAACAAATATATCCTAACAAAATAATGCTTCTAACTTTTTTTATTAAGGTACACATAGATCAAAGAGTTCGCAATTCAAAGGATTTAGTTGACCTCGACGCACAAAATAATTAAATTACGCAACTACGTAACTACTGATATTACAGCTGAATTTTATTAACAATTTGTACTAATTCATTAGGTAAAACAAAAGATTTCACAAAACTAATTCGGTTTTAATCATCATCATCATCATCATCATTTCAGCCGAAAGACGTCCACTGCTGGACATAGGCCTCCCCCAAGGGGGGGTTTTGTCGTAATCGCCACGCTTGGCAGGCGGGTTGGCGATCGCAGTATGGTTGTTACAAATGCACAGAGAACGCTGCTGACCATTCTCTGGTACGTCCCTTAGTCGCCTCTTACGACACCCACAGGAAGATATGGGATGGTGCTATTCTTTACGTCCGACAGCATACGGACACGTGCAATGATTATTAGCATTTGTAACTATTATTGGAGCTGCTGAAGATGTAGATTTACATTATCTGTGCTTTGTATAATAATAAATAATAATAATAAAACCATTTATTCTCAGGTTACAAAGACTCATAGATAAATACCTTAACCTAAGTCAAACTCAAATCATTTATTTCAAATAAACCATTTACAGGCACTTTTGAATTGTCAAAGAGTCAGTCAGTCAAAAAGTTGCAGCTGGTTTCCAAACAGTAGGTTTCTATGGAGAAGAACGAGCAAGAAACTCCATGAACACTCTTTTAAAATCAATAGAATATTAACAATTTAGGTTACATCTTACATCATTCATGTTGAATCTAGAGGCACAATGTGAGAACAATGTAACAAGTTGTGCACGGTAAAAGAGGTGTAGTGACAATGAAATTAGACAATTGAAAATAAATTTAAAATAACCTAGGCAGCTAAGAGATGACCAGTCTCAACTGATGGCGCCCGTTCACGAACATGACGCACGAATCGGCATCGGCATTTAGCTCAACCATTTTGAAGGGAACCAAATGATCCAACACATGCGCCACCATCAGCGAGATATTCAAGTTAGCATGACAAAGTATACATATAACAAAACAACAATAGGGTATTACACACATTTTTGAGAAGTGTCTCAATTAAATTCTGTAGTGCTAATATGCCACTGACACCGAAACCTTTGAAAATGGTAAAAAATGAAAAAAAAAAAATAGTAGAATGAAACCCATTGGAAAAGGAAGAGAATATAGGTAACAAAAATGAAAGGAAAAATAATTTACGGTCGATCTGAGGTCGGAAAGTGGATGGGGTGCGTTTTTAAAGGTAAAAACGGTTTATCTCGATTTCCGGCAATACTACAAGTCCTATGTCCCTTTACATATTAGAAGCGGCAGTAATGATAAAACGCGATATAGATAAGTATGAAACGTTGAGAAGTGCGAGACACAAAACTGAACTTAAAGGTATTAAATGTAGAACAGTAAGATTTAAATCGAGTGTTTTAGGTATTGCAGTTACAATATTTAACAAACTCTTAAACTGTATTAAGAATATCTCATCACTGAATATTTTTTAATTAAAGCTAAAAGAATTTCTGATAGCTAAAACGTATTATACCTTAATGACCGAAATATTGACTAAAATTGTTTTTGACTTATTTATTGTAAATTATATGACCGTAATAATTATGTCTAACAATACAGGTAGTACGAGTATTAGGTTGACCAAAACTTTACTTGTTAAAGTTATTTTTTGTTTTTACTTATTTAATATAAATTGCATGACGGAAATGATGATGATACACATGAGACTAAAGATTGACATATTAATAAATGATAATATATTTTGACATGTTTAATAATAGTAATGAATGGTAATGTATTTTCACATGAGTAATAATTAATTAATTATGAAGTATTTCTGCATGAATACTATTAAATATTAATGGGTACATTCTTAATTATTCTTAAATATTGTACACCCTATGGGTATGTTACAGCGATCTATATGTACATTATTATGATAAGAGCTCCTTCTCCACCTGTGACAAACAATAAATGAATTTGAATTTGAATATGGAAAAAAGTTAAATGACAAAGTTGAAAACTTTTTTATTTACACTTTTTTCACATAACCTCAAAATAGATATAGATTACTATATTAACAAAACTCAAAAATCTAAATAATAATATTATGTACAATTCCAAGAAAAAGGCAGAGGAGCTCAAAGGGCATCAAAAACTCGTCCACATTGCTGTCAACGGGACACGTGCCCAACAAGCTGGCAGCATTGCCACGCTGTATGGCCATGCTGATTCTTTGACCCAAGAATAGACCAGCTTTCGGATCACATGAAGAGTCGACCAGCCACTTGGCGATGTCCCGAAAAACAATATGGGCACTCGGACCCCATGGTTTCCACCCCAAACGGCTCAAATATTTAGCTTCCAAGAAGGCACCGAATTATATTTGCGCCGTTAGAGGTTTTCGGCACCTGCAGCAGCCGCCCCAGCACAGCACGTCGTGTTAGGAAGATAAGATGGCGCAAGGGTGTCGACACATGTTGCGTCCCACACCAAAGGCCTACCCAACTTCCAAGGCATTATGGTCATCCCATCTGGTCTCTTCCCATCGTCGCGTGCCAAGCCATTGGGTTCTAAAATAG
The DNA here is from genome assembly GCA_947361185.1 of Charanyca ferruginea. Classification (NCBI taxonomy): domain Eukaryota; kingdom Metazoa; phylum Arthropoda; class Insecta; order Lepidoptera; family Noctuidae; genus Charanyca; species Charanyca ferruginea. The sequence continues at coordinate 14,879,046 of OX376076.1, forward strand.
CGGGCACCCCGGCGGTGGCAAGAGCACGACGGAGGATGTCATTAATGCTGGCGTGCCATGCCATTCGGCCTGCGCTCCTACTGCAGGCATGCCATGATGCATGATGCATGATGCTCAAGGCAGTCGACTGCTTCACCACACTGACAGCGATGTGGAGCTCCACATCGCAGGCATGTAGCGAGACGGAAGGTAGTATCACACAACATAGTACCGATGTTGGCTGATGGAAGTGCCTGAAGCCAGAGGCCCGACTCCCACTCACCCACAGCCAGTAGACGGGCACGCTCAGCAGAATTGGTGGACGTATTAATTAGATTATTCCGTACCAACCTGCAGAGCGGCTCATCCCACTGTCTCTGGGAAGATGGGTTCACGGGCCGATCTGTATCTGGGCAAGCCACTTTCCAGGCGTTCACCGCATCAGACAAGCACGGCACTTCAAAGTCAACCAGTGAAGGGGATAAAATTATTTTGGTTAACTTTTCGGTGCTGTGGACGGAGGACAGGAACACCGATAAGCTGACACTGGAAATTTTGCGGACGACGAGACCACCAAAACGAATGGGTAGTGTGGCTTGTAGCCACGCTCGGTCGTCTAGAGCCACATTCAAAATTGATGTTTAAGTATTTTTAATAATTTGGTCAATTTTATCCAAGAGGTGTGGCTGCTTTCACAAAGGTGAAGAGCGGAGGTAGTACATAAAATTTGGGTCAAAACAACAATATCTAATGAGGGTAAAAGCCGAATGTTGATTCATTTTGGAAAGTCTATCTGAAACATCATTAAAAAAATTAAATTCTTTTATAATAAAAAGTGAAAAACTATCTTCCAAAATAGGAGACCATAGGAGGTGTAAGGAACTTTTGTCTAAAATTTTGATGTCTGGGGCTATTGCATTAAATTTCTCGTTGATAAGGTATATTTCACATTTAGAAGGGCTTAAGTCCAGGCCAATAGATTTAAATTTCTGTTTAAATTATTTATATTTTTAAGTTTTGTTAATATAGTAATCTATATCTATACTAATATAATAATAATAATAAAACATTATTTAAAACTCTACCTCAAAATGTATGTGAAAAATTCAAATAACCAAGTTTTTGGTTTTTTTTATTTTTATCTTTTACAAAAATATTTTGTTTTTTACTAAATTTAGTGAAAACTTACCTTTATATGTCCCAAATACAATGTAATTTTTTTGATTTAAAATATTTTTTTTTTTCAACTTATTTTGACTTAATACCGAATAAACACCCTAATTTTCAATCGAAAGTTCTCACGTCAAAATATCTGCTTTTTTAAAAATGTCGGTGGGCTTTTTGTTCATTGAAATCTCTACTTTCTGATGGTGTGAAAAAATATACATTACTATGATAAATTTTCTCAGAAAATGCAATAAAACGAAAAAAACTCGAGAAACTATGAGAATAATATAACTTTACGTATATCAGAACGTTTGGTTTGATGTGCTTGACAGCTGTGGCTATGCCTGCTATCAGTCCTCCACCACCGACTGGGACAAGTATGGCGTCCACATCAGGCAATTGATTTAATATTTCAACTCCGATACATCCTGCTCCAGCAATCACATCAGGATGGTCGTATCTGAAATGTATTTTTTATTATCAACGCTCCGTATTCTTTGGGACACGAAGTTGCGCAATATTGTTTCAGAAACATGTACAGTCACCAAAAAAGATAAGTATCCATGTCGTCGGAAATAGTTGAATGATATTTAATTAAATCATTGAGCTGTTTATTCTCTCTTAACTTTATTAAATTTTATTCGAAAACATGGCATCTACCGGTTTCTAAGTAAACTTCAATTATTTCCGACGACATGGATACTTATCTCTTTTGGGGACTGTACGTATTTGTGTTGCGGAGTGTTGTTGTTGTGTTGGAAATTACAGTAACGATGTTGAAAAACTGCTTCTCCTTTTTTTTTGCATTTAACCACCGACTATCAATAAACAAAAATGTTGAATATTATCATCATTACCTACCCGTTCAGGTAAGTACCAATGCGGCCTTGGTCAGCTATAAGTTTAAAAGCTAATCTCTTAGCTTCGTCAATGTTGTTGCCATGGAGGACTACGTTGGCCCGAAATTCTTGGCATTGTTCCACGACGGATGAGCGGGTGGCCGTAGGGAGTACCACGGTCACTTGGATTTTCTGTAGAAACCCTTGATGTGCTAAAGCCTATACACAGGAAAAATAAAAAACCAGTGTCGTCGCTGTTATAGTAGGTAATGGCAATTAATTTTTAGTTGGCTAAAGGCGTGTCCACATATGATCATTTGACTGATCGGGCCCCTTATTCACAACCATTCGATACGTTCCCGTGTCGGTAAGGAACCGTATTCGACAATGTCATTTCCGACTTCAGTCTTCGTATGTTCGTTGAACTGTCAAAATTATTCGGTTTCGGATTTGTGAATTGCGTTTGAAGGATATCTTCGATATCTTTTGACTTTCGATTTGGTACGGAATCGAATCGAATGATTGTGAATAAGGGGCCGGATCACCGTATCCATGTCGCCGTATCATTCGACGTATAATGCATGCCACGAAAGATGAGTCTTGACAGAGACTTGATTTGACTTGCGCAGTACTTGATTTAAAGGTCTCTTACCTTTAAATCGAGTACTGCGCAAGGCAAATCAAGTCTCTTACCTTTCGTATCTAGTACTCCGTATCTAGTTAGGGACGCCTTTATTTTACTCCGTATCGTACCTGCCGTATCCTCATGATCGCATATCAAATCAACATGCTGGTCCGGGTTCCATAGGACAATTTACGGTCTAGACAAAATCAAACTGATTGCTAATTACAACTACTTAATTTATACATAAAATATAAGTACATTATATTTAATCCTTGCTCTGGTTCACACACTAGTCAATAATTGTGAATAATAATATTGTTCACTTACTGTCTAACTAACTTAGCTGTCATTCTTTAACTCGTAATACTCGAATCTACACATACTTCATTATAGTGTTTTTTTATGCAAGGTACATCGTATTCACGTATATAGGTACTGTAAATGCAAAATATTTTACACATTTTTGCTCGTCCCTTTTGGAAACTAGAATCAACTTTTTTATTTATTTATATGACGTTTAAAAGTGCCATTTAATGGTCTAATTGAAATAAATGACTTGACTTTGACTTTGAAAAAAAAATAGCGTACAGTTTTGTGTCAGCTCTCAATCAAAGATGTCGTCGTTGTTTCTTAATTTGGTGTGCTAGTTTTATTCTTATTCACAATATTATAATATAAAGGTCAAAACCAAAACAAAGACGTTGGTGGCAAACGGAATTATTTGAATTATAAAACATTTTGGTTATTCCAATTTTTATGCAACGCGGTGTGGCGGACGCGTCCAGCAGGCGTAGCATGGCCACGCTATGTCTACGGAAGAATAGACATACTGACAGGAAGAACAGACAAGTCAGTACATTTTGTAGACATAGCGTGGTCATGCTACGCGTGCAGACTCCAGACTGACAGGCGCCCAAACCAATCCGTATCTCCTTTGATGATCGGACAAAAACCGACTCGAAATAGAACAGGCCGTATCGCGCGGTGTATCAGAGCGGTCTATCAAGACTGCGTATCATGATCGCGTATCATCATCCGTTTAGATAGGCGATCATGCTACGCTTCGGCGATACGGATACTGATGACAATATGTGGACACGCCTTAAGGCGATTATCACACTGCACCGTGCTATGTCGAATAGCGCGGTGCCGCAGATTTTAACATTGTAAATTTCACGTACCGTTGCGCTACGCGACGACGTAGAGCGGTGCAGTGTGATGAGCGCGTTAAATACTTTTTTGTTATCATGAACCTGTTGTGTACCATCGCAGGGTAAAGGACGCCGAAAAAAAAGGAAGGCCGGAAGAGAGGCTTCCAACCTTCCATTTATCCGGTCTTTTCGGCCTCTTGCAATATATAAATCTTACATTATCATTCCCTTTTACTTATCCTTTAGGCGTCTCGCTATCTCATTTTGGGTCGAGCGCGTGGTTACTAGTTCTTGTTGTTCAGGACCCAATCTATGTTCGCACAACTCCAAAAAGTACATAAATCATGGTTTATAATTATTATGATAAGGTAAACTTACCATAGCCCAATTCCCTATGGATGCCGTGAAGACACCACCTTTGCGCTGTTCTGAACTTAAATTGTGTAACGAATATATTGCTGATCGTTCGTGGAAACTGTTCAAGCAAAATATAGGAATAATATTATTTACCCATTACCTATTTAAACACAATATTATAAGTAGGTTTGAATATAGTAATTAAGCTATACTTATATATTGTTTAAAACGAAATAAATAAAATACCTTCCGGTTCTATGACCAGTCTCGACCTTGAAATATAGACTCATGCCAAACTTATTACAAAGTTTTGATTTCTGAAAATAATTTGAATTTAATTAAAAAAACTATAATAATTATATTATAAATATAATTATTATAAATATGAATAATATTGTTGTAGACCAGGTAAATTAAGTTAATATTGAAATAAATGATAATTCGGATACACAATATTGTATTCCGGAATGAGAAAATCGGAAATAATATTTGCTCAAAATGTTCACGTTGAGAAATTGACCAATTTCGGATTGATTATTGACTTCACAATTTCATTTCCACCTGGTTTTCTTTTCGACCTATTTCAAACCAAAAGTTAAACACGAATGTGTGAAAGGTATAATGTAGATAGGCACAAATTACCGAGAGTGGAGTTACGGGAACAATGTTTTTCAATATTTCATGTGCTTTCATTACATGCCTATACAGAATAGTTTTGGGGCAGTCTGGATCGGAATATCGGTCATATTCTTTGTTCGGATCATTCTGCAAAAGTAAATTTTATTTATCTATTTTTATAGACACGTACCTACTAATATAAAATAGGTACCTACTTAAGAGGTAACTTATCTTAGAAATATTAACCTAGGTAATGGTTTCCCATTACCTAGGTTAAAAAAAAAATAACTATTAAGAATCTGACTGAACTAACTGAACCTCACTACAGGGAGCTGATTGGTGATCTTTAAGAATCTTACAACAGTAGCTTACTGGACACCAGAAGGATGGCTTATGGAAATTACGTTTGGCGAGCACCGATGGAGATAAACCCAGTGTTGCCCTACATTCTGGGAGGGTCGGAGCTGGAAGCGGTCGTCTGGTCATAATGGTAGATATCTACTTATTGAGAACAGTAACCATTAGACAACATGGTCATTTTGGATAATCCGATCCAACTGTTACGTTTAGAAATAAAATTAACATTGGCTACATCATTAAATTACAGAAAAACTATTAGCGTAATATTGAACTATGTAGTCAATGGAGTCAATGGATACTGACAGGATAAACATCAGCCACAGACGCACTAGTAGGCATATCAGTCATTAGTGTCATTGAAGTATACAAGCGACTACGAATTATTCAGTTATTGTTTAAGGCGAAGGTTAGACGTTCAATAAATATTGTGATCGTGATCCGTTTCACGGATCTGGATATCGGGTATCTCGACGATCGCAGTCTAATGCTACACGTTCAAATTTTATTGTATTGTATTGGAGATTGGAGCTCTCTATGTTCAGTGCGGACGTTACCAAGGAAATTACAAGAAAAATTAAAGCTTGTGTAGATATTGTTGTATAATTATTTAAGCAATATCATTAAAAAAAAACCGTCCATGTACGAGTCGAACTCGCACGTGAAGGGTTCCGATTATTATGTTTATACTAGCGACACCCCTCGGCACCGCACGGGTCCAATGTAGATCAAACTATATCTATAAACCTTCCTCTTGAATCACTATCAGATTGATGAAAGCCATATTCAAATCCGTTGCGTAGCGTAGTTTAAAAGATCTAAGCGTATATAGGTACAGCGGCAGGGTTGTTCTTCAAAAAAATATTCCCCCGTAACTTTCGTGGCGAAATTTCTTTTTAGAGTAATATAAAAATCACATACGCAACACACATTTAAGATGCTGCAAAAATTATAAGTATATTTTTAATATAATGTATTTACATTATATTAAAAACTACTACTTATAATTTTTGCATAAACATAAACTAGAGAGAAAATGATTCATTTAGAGGGTTTCAAATATTTTCCAAAGTGAAGAATACATTACCAGGAGTAGATTGATATACTTACCATATTTTTAAACCCCCGCATAATTAAAATATTTTAAAATGGTAATAACAGTTTTTCGTTTCATCTCGTCGCCCATTTTGTGTTTATAAAAGAAAAGAAAGTGATGTGACATTAACGGATCTATCAAATTGGAAGACAAGAGATGTGTGATGAATATCACGACATAGAATAAATATATGGCTGTGTATCATATCACGATATTTATTGAACGTCTAGCCTTCGCCTAAACAGATATAATTAATATGTAGTATGTAGCAGTTTGTAATAAGTATATAAAGCCACTTAATTCCATTTCTCCCTTCATACTTTTACGGCCTTAGTATCGTCGGAAATATTTTTCTAGTTAATGTATCGCATCTCGAGGTATTTAAGTATGTCGGATATATTGAGTGGGCTACCTTTGTAAGACTACCTACTAAAATGCCACCGAATACCACTGTGTATATCTATAATTGCATTGCAGTACTTTGTGATTTGTTAATGTCAATGATCTTACCAATACAACAGTATGTCAATGGTTCTAGATTTCACTATCTCAGAACAATAACTAATATAGAGACACGATTAAAATGTTTCCGCACGGATGGTTGTAAGTCAATTCTTTACGTAGTCTGTGCTTATTTTCTATGGCCTAAACTAAGATTAAAAAAGCTACCGCCTTCAATTTACACCTTTTATGAAAATAGTACAATAGGTATAATATCTTTTATGGGGTAGGACAATCCCATACATGCATGACTTTTTTTCATATTGCGACATTTGCTATCGCCGTCCGTAAATAATTTATTAAACTTTTGTAGCACAACATATAGCACAACATATTGACTTTTTAAGATTATTTTTGTTATTGTCTTTCTTTTTATACCTATTTAAAGGCATTATCGTTGAATTTACTGGTTTTAGAGATTTTAATTAAAACATGTTGTGTAGTGCCTATTATTTGCAAATATTTTTCTTATAAAATATTGCGTAATTATCACGATTGCTAGCAACACAACAAGTCAAGATTTGTATGATTTGTCATGTCACAAAATGCTCCTTGCATGTAGGTAGTTGCCTGTAGTTTTCGTTCCATTTTGGTGCCTTTCTTCGTGAAATCAATTCACCGATCCGCGTTGAGTTGAGTCCTCTCCAACACAGTGAAGTGTGAGAACTTACCGAAGTTGACACACAATAACATCAGTAAATTCTCACCACTTACACAGTGAAGCTAAAAAGTATAAAAGCTCAACTCACACAATTTGTGTACGTAAAAGCTCTAGGCTTTTCCTTTCCCCCGCTAATCCAGTTCAATCTTTCTTTTGCGACCGGGACGCTTCATTTGTACTGTTTCTTTGCGATATAGACGCTCGTGACTTAAACGGCGTAAATTGGGATGTCCATTGTCCATACAGAAATAAACTAGGTGATGTGCGTAGTACATATACATCGATGAGATGACAGTATTGCGCTATTGCGATGGCACTATTATGGTCTACAAAAAAGTCTGCGAGTGGCTCTCTGTATCCGATATAATATATTACTTAACTCTATGACCATAATGATGTACCTAAACTATCTTATATTACATAAAACAAACAATTTACATAAAACAAAGTCGTGTTAGTTACACCATGTATAACGGTTTATTATTTTCCAGGTGACTAATAACTTAAAAGGCGACTAAGTGTTTGCAACTAATAAAATAACTTGATGAGCAATAAATCATGTCTTGGCGATTAAAACCAGAAGAAGACGGTCGAGCACCCCGAGGTTTAGTTTAGTTAGGTTCTTTTAAACTCGGCAGACAGAAATAGGAGCCCCGCAGGGGCTCCGTCGAACTGACGTCAAAATGGATAAATGCTCACATAAACGATCCGACATGGCTAGGTTAGAAAAAAAAAAAAAGTTAGAACTGTGACCTACCAACCTCTAACCCTTTTTTTTTTTTTTTTTTTTTTTTTTTTTACGTGTGGAAATCCTCATGGACTGTCCCCCGTCTGGGGAAGACGGGAGGGTGTGCCGGACTCCTACCGGCTAAAACCACCACGGTGTTCCTCGACTGACCTATAGGCGGGGGTACGGGATTCGCTCGCGCATGCACCGCGCCCCCGCCAGGCTATGATCCGCTTACATGGCGGATCCCGTCGACCTCGGCGGTCTGAGCGCCGCCGAATACTCTAGTGTGGCGCGCGCAGAACACGGCGCGCCGCCTACACGGGCCTGCATCTGGTCGGGTGGTGGACTGCAATCTCTAACCTTTTTTTTTTTTTTTTTTAACGTGGGGAAATCCTCATGGACTTTCTCCCGTCTGGGGAAGACGGGAGGGTGTGCCGGACTCCTACCGGCTAAAACCACCACGGTGTTCCTCGACTGACCTATGGGCGGGGGTACGGGATTCGCTCGCGCATGCACCGCGCCCCCGCCAGGCTATGATCCGCCTACATGGCGGATCCTGTCGACCTCGGCGGTCTGACCGCCGCCGAATCCTCTAGTGTGGCGCGCGCGGAACACGGCGCGCCGCCTACACGGGCCTGCATCTGGTCGGGTGGTGGACTGCCCCTAAGTCGACCACCCACAGGCCGGCAACTCATGGAGGCCGGAGGTCATTAAGCGCCCTCCGGCGCCCGGTGCGTCTTCTCCTGGAGGGAAGCGTGGCAGTTGCTTCCCTCACCCTCTCTGCCGCCTCTTTTGCGTGCATGACTTGCTCGCAAAAAGAGGCGACAGCCTCCCACGCACTCTCGCTCCGGACCATCGAAAGAACGATGTTCGGGAGCGAGAGGTCACCTACTGCTGCGGAGAGTTCACGGCGCTTGTCTGCCCAAGCTGGGCACTCTGCCAGCGTGTGCTGCGCCGTGTCCTCCAGGCAATCTCCGCAGTGGTGACAACCGGGCGATTGTTCGCGGCCTATGCGACACAGATACTTCCCGAAACAACCATGTCCGGTCAGTATCTGCGTCAGCCGGAACGTGAGGGCACCGTGTCGGCGCCCTAACCAATCCTCCATGACGGGTCTTACCGCCGAAATTACGGCGTGCCCTGCAATCTCTAACCCTGCCCGCAGCAGGCGCACCGGGCATCGGCGGAGGGCGGACAACGCCCTCTTCCGGCTCCCCTAAATGGGTCCAGGGGCGGCAGACTCGGGGACGTCTGTCGCCCCCCACATACACCAGGATCTGAGGTGGCGGCGCGTAGTGTTCCACGCGCGCCCCTCTAAGACGTCCGGGGGGGAGTCTAACACCTCACTCCCCCCCTGACCAGAGAAGTGGCCCGCCGTAGCGGGCCGGCACCAGTCGGGGGTTGCGGAAGTATCTCCAGTTCCCGCGACCCCCGACGTAGGTGTGAGATGAAACACCGGGGTGGTTTTTAGTGAGTAACAGTCTGACAGACCCGTCCGCCCGCCCCAGGGCGGAGGACATCCATGAGGATTTTCCACCCCGTACCAAAAAAAAAAAAAGGTTAGAACTGTGACTTCCTACGCACAAGGCGAGCGTGCCGCGGCAGCGGCCGCCGAGTGCCAAAACCAAATCGCTTTTTACAGCCAATTTAAATTTAAACAAAGCTTACTACTCAATATAAAGCTGCTATTTTATACCTAAAATGCTACTTCACTGTAGCTGCCAACCTATTATTTTTGCTACCAATTTTAATTATTTTTAAAAGTCTTAATCAGATTAGATTGTCGCCGCGTTAAGAGCGTGTATTCGATCCGTGACGAAAACTTCATGTTTTCGCGTTTTGCCAGAACAATATCGTAATGATGTGAGCAGATTATTTAAAGACAGTTACAGTTTTAGAAAGATTAAGTCTTGATTTAGGGAACCACACATACCTACTATACATACTACACTACTACAGAGTAAAAGTATAATTTTTAATTATAGTTTTTTAAAGCGAAGACAATCCTTTCTTACCGTTTTACGAAAATAGACGTTAGAGTTAACTATCAGGACGAATACAACCATTACAGTATGCCAAAATATTATGTTTTAGGCGTTTTTCCAACAGGATATACAGTCTCAAAGTACATTACAGATCCAAAATTACGAAAATATTATTACAATTAGATATTTAAAAACAGTATTAAAAAGTACAAAATCGGTTCACTTCAACAATTTTTTTTTCACCAGTATTTGAATAAAACTATAACTGATACGAGTATATTTATTTTATGAAAAAAAGGTTATGCTCAATAGACACATTTTTTTCAGTTCCTTGTACGAACTCATTTATTTTAGACAATTATTTTAAAAAGCACTGTAAAACCTCGCGCGCTGTCGTTTGCCGATCAATTTCAATGATTCGTGCTTATTTCGTGCGTATTTTTTTTTCTGATGCACACAAACAGGCCATTGTATTGTACTACTGTGTGTCAATGCTGCTACACCGTTCTAGCAATCGTTTAGATTTTGAGTTGCGCTAAATCGAATACGAGATACTTACATGCCATTTATAACTCGAGAATGGCTGGACAGATTTTCAAAATTTTTAATTTGTCGAATTTCTGTCTGCGTTGCAGAATTACTTTTAAAACATTTGGGAATATGCAACATTCTGGAAAACAAATTAAAGATGGTTAATTTCAAAGATTTGTTAGGATGTCGAAACAATTTGATGTTTATACCTAGTACTAGGGTGCCATAACTAACGTGGTCTATTCAACACTTAGGCACTTTATTTATTGAAAATTAATCAAATAAAATGCCTCTTTCAAATATTTATTGACAAAGTCTGACATAATCGCGTATTATAATTAATTCACTACTGCAAGCACACAGGGTGCGGTGCGAGGCATGGAACGCGCTTTTTGATCGCAGGTTTTGGGGTTTTGCCTTGAATGTCTTGGAAGAGGTATTCTTTATAGTTTTTCTTGATTAGTTGCACCATCTGCTTAGTATGGTCCCATCCTCTGGTTTCAGCAATTATTTGAATCTGCAACATTAAGTCTTGTTGCTGATACTGTTATGATATCGCAATATTTTACATTGTCATTTCACGCCAATCGAGCTGCGAGCAGCGTACCCATACAGCGCTATGTATGGGTAATACACTATAAAATGATTTGATTAATTTTAAGCTTCTGATTCTGGAGTGTAAACTCACATGGATAAATGGAATGCATATCGATGCTTAATCTACTTGAGTAAGGTTTTTTCATGTTGTTAACTAATGAAACATTTGTTCACAACGCTATGCAGGCTGATAAAAAATATTTGAGATAGGTGTAAGACAGCAAAAGGCGACATGGTTGACGCAGTGGTTGAGCGATTGACTGCTGCGCTGCGTGTTACGGCTTCGATTCCCGCATGGAACAAATATTTGTATGGCCTACTGGTAGTTGTTCCGAGTCTGGCTGTTTGTGTATGTGAGTTTATATGTTTGTAAACGCACCCACGACACAGGGGAAATTCCTAGTGTGGGGCAATGTTTTTTTTAATGATATTAAATGAAAAAAAAAATCCTTGCCTGAACATTGAGAAGGTCACCCTCTGTGCACGATCGCTGTGGCACACAGTCCCGTACCATAATGCCGAGGCCAGCGAGACTTTTGACCAGTTCAGCCAGTCCGCCAGGCCGGTCCTGCACTGTCACTTTGAACTTCACCAGCCGACCTTCAGCTGCCATGCCCCTATGTAGGGTGCGCGCTAAAATCGTTGGGTTAATATTGCCTCCAGATATTATGACTACCACTCTGAAAAGATTTTATTATGATTGGACGGAATCAATCATGGTTTTCAAATAATGTAATGGTCCAAGATCCCACAGTCGCCATACCTGCGTCATTTTATTTGAAAATTTGAGAATACATACGTACCTAGTTCAGGATATAGTTAAAAACTTTTTTTTTGCTTTTTCCTTGTTAATAAAAGGGAGTATCATATAAGGGTTTAATTTTGACACTTTACAGGTCAATATACACGTCCTTTTTAAATCAATTTATATTCAAAAAGTCAGAGTTAAATAATTTATATCAACTAGACCATTAAGGGGCTATTAAACGACTTTTACTGATTTTAAACTGACAATCACGTCAAAATGTGCAGTGTAAATGATTTGAAAAAAATATATGTTAAACTAGAACATTCTCTTAATCACTTAGTAAGTGAATATTTTTAATTATATTCATATTATATAGTTTAATTAACACGTGAAGTTGTGTCTGACGCAGACAAATCATTGACAATGACACAAAATCTACCATTTATAATTAAACGAAACTTACACCATCTTACAGACAATTTTATTATCTATCTTTTAGTATACGCTTTTTTTTTTAATTTTGAAAGAATACTACTTTTATTTAATTTTTTCGACTAAACTTTGAGAGTTTTGGACGCAAAACTGATGCAGAACGGACGCAATCTACGTTCAAAACTTTTAAAATTTAGTCGAAAAAATTAAATAATAGTAGTATTCTTCCAAAATTAAAAAAAAGGCGTATACCAAAAGATAGATAATAAAAATGTATGTAAGATGGTGTAAATTTCGTTTAATTATACTTGGTAGATTTTGTGTGATTGTCAATGTTTGGTCCGCGTCAGACACAACTTCACGAGTTAATTAAACTATTTAATATGAACTTAATCAAAAATATTTACTTTCTATATGATTAAGAGAATGTTCTAGTTTAACATATATTTTTTTCAAATCATTAACACTGCACATTTTGACGTGATTGTCAGTTTAAAATCTGTAAAAGTCGTTTAATAGCCCCTTAAGAGGCAATTTTCAATTTTGAATGACATTTATAAGAAACTAGCTTTTGCCCGCGACTTCGTCCGCGTCGATGTCGGTTATCGGAATGCAGACGAAGTCGTGGATTAAAAAGTAGCCTAGGTTTCCTGGGGTTTAAACTTAAAAGTATGGAATATGGATAAATAACTTGCTCCAAAAGGTAGTTTTCTAGGAGAAGAATGTGCAAGAAACTGCATACTTACTCTTTTAAAATATTGTTTTTATTACATTTACAGGAATAATTTGCGGAACTTTACAGACGGGATGGGTTAGATGGATATCGTTCTTTACTCATACTCACTTTTTGCCTCTCAAGTTAGGGAACAGGCCACTCATAAGAGCAGCTATACCTACTGCCCCGGCGCCTTCTATATTAAACTTTTCTTCTTCAATAACATGCATCATCGCGCGGGCCACCCAGTCTTCTGTAACGACTACCTAAAAGGAAACTTGATAAAATAATCTAGAGCGTCTTATTAAATCACCAAGGTTCAGTTTCGGTTGGTCTTTATACTTAGTTTGTGTGGCGCGTCGAACTCAAACAGCGACGAGCCGCAAGCCTGGTTACCTACACTATGTAGAAGTTACAATCTACGTATGACAATCTGATGTTTATTTAATTGATTGATAAGATAAGGCATACAATATTTTTACGCATTATAAAAAAGAAAACCTATAACTATTAAACTAAAAAAACGAATACAATAAGGCATCAAAAAGTTCCTCCACATCGTCACGTTGGATGGCAATGCAATTCTGACCCAAGTAAAAAGCAGCTCTTGGATGACGGGAAGTGCCAACCAACTATTTGGACATTTCCTTAAAAAGAAGATGAGCATTCGGGACCCACGGCCCGAGGGTTTCAATCTCAAACGGCTCGAAAATAAAATTATCACCAAGGTTACTATACTTTAGCCGTTTGAGGTCTTTTGCAGCCGCGGCTCCAGCACTAGCATAGCACGTTGAACTACGAAGATGGGATGGCGTAGGAGTGTCGACACACGTAAGCGCCCCGTCTAACACTAAAGGCCTACCCAACTTCCAAGGAAATAAAGACATGCAGTTCGGTCTCATGCCATCGTCGCGACTCGCGTGCCAAGCCGTTGGGTTCTACAACAGCAGATGTTGAAATAGAGTACCTAATTGGTTTCGGCCGTTCTTTTCAAAATAAATAAATAAATGTAAAGAACCGGAACGCCGACGGCAACGAGAGCACGACGAATAATGTCATTACTATTCGCGTGGCGAGCTATGCGACCCGCACACCGGCTGCACGACAGGCCGTGGAGTCCGAGGCTGTTGACAAAAGCTGTCAACAGCCTCGGACACCACGGCCTGTCACATCGACAGCGATGAGAAGAACAGCCCGAAGCTGCTAAGCGTGGGGAAGCGAGGTGAAAATTAGTGCGCTAGGTACTATAGTACCTAGGTTCGATGACTGAAGTGACCAGACCAACGACCGGACTACCATTTACCCACAGCCAGCAGACGCGCTCGCCTAACAGTAGTAACAGAAGTGTCAAGTAAATTATTTTTGTATACTAGCCTGCAGAGCGGCTCTTCCACCGTACCTGAGAATTTATTTATTTATTTAATTATAGTTAATTAAAAAGGTACAATACCAATTACATTAATTAACTAAGAAACAAAATAAAGGTTTTACATACAATATTGTCAATTTCATCGTAAAATTAATTAAATACTAACATGGAACAGTGGACACCCACACCCAGAGAAGATGAGTCGTCGGGTGGATCAGTATTCGGGAAAGCAAATTTCCAGGTAATTATAGCCTCGGCGAATCACGGCACATCAAAATAAAGCAGGAGCTATAATATCCCTGATTAATTTATCAGTGTCGTGTCGTGGACAGGATATAAAAGCAGGTTAACCGATACTTGACATTTGGTTTGCTGTATTGTTTTATTATTTTCAATTAGAAACTTGATTTTTTAACGGCTCTGAAGGACCTGTTTGATATTTATTTCAACTTGATACCTCTACGCGTTGGCATACAGACAGACATACAGGAAAACAAAGAAGTGATCTTAAAAGCGTTACTTTTTCGTTTTACGGAACTCTAGAAATGGTTCTCATTGAAAATGATTTTTCTTTCCAACGTACAACATGAATTAAGGACTCATTTTGTTCTAATAGTAGGCGTGTTTAACTTTGCTTGATGGTTTTCCCACCATTAACCTTTTCACCACTTCGTCAAAAAAGCAAAAACATGCCCTCGGCGTCTAGCTACGAATTAAAAAATCTGTCTGTGTGTGTGTGTTGTACACCTACTGTATTTTCTAAAAAAACTAGGTTTCAACAGAATGACTCAATGACTTTTAATATCTTCAACAAAATTACTGTCATGATATGTTCAACAAAATGACTCTAATGATATTCTCAACAAAACTATGCAAATGTTATCTTCAACAAAATTACTGTTGTGATATCTTCAACAAAATGACTTTTAAGACCTTTTCAACAAAATTACGCTCGAGAGCTTTGACACTGTCAATTCAAATTCACCATCAAATTTACCATTTTTTTGACCAATCCTTTGACGTTATAGAAAGTGTTTACACCAACTTTACTAATGCATAATTCATCAGCAATTGATGAGTCCGTTGGTAGAAAGACACGTTGGTTTTTCTTCAACGCCTCCGTCATACTGCATGTTTTTTCAGTTTCGATTCCCTGACCACAGACGAAAGTTTTAAGTACCTACCTACTTAATGGAAAAAACTGATTTAAAACAAAATAACGAATAAGATTGTTTGTATACCTAAAGATGAACTTGAGTAGTGGGGTAAATAGAGCACCATATGAAAAGGGCACAAAGGGTTCGTAAGGATGATGCACGGAATCATAACGCGTTCAGATTTGTGAAACAGACGCAGATTGCCGAGACACATAACCTTAATCGTAGCAGTGTGTAGGGTAAGATAAATGAGATACTTCTACAATCGTGTTTAGCTGTGGTGTTACATACGCTGGTGAAACTCACATAAATTTCAGTGTTAGGTTTGAGATGTTTCACGGCTATGGCTACTCCAGTTAAGAGGCTGCCGCCCCCACACGGTATTAAGATCGCATCAACATCAGGCACTTCAAATAAAATCTCAATACCAACAGTGCCTTGGCCTTCTATTACATTTGGATGGTCGAAACTAAAATGCAATTTTTATTTATTTCCCTCCTGTTTTACAATTTAATTTAATTAAATCTGAGATTGTGTTTTAATATGAAACGCAGTGACAAGCTTACCCGTTAATGTATGTCATTTTATTTTGTTTAGCCAAGATCATTGCATGTCGTTGTGCTTGCGCTAAGTCTTTACCATACAATATGACCTGTCCGCCATATTTCTCTGCATCGTTTCTCTTAGAACCAGATGCAACCGTTGGCATGACGACTATGCTTGGTATGCCTAGTTGGGAAGCACTGTAGTTGATAGCAATGCCATGGTTGCCACAACTGGCACATGTCACACCAAATTTTTTTTGACTATCGGTTAGCATCATCAATGCGTTGCGTACTCCGCGCTCCTTAAAACTTTTAACATGCGAGGTGACTTATAATTCAACGTATTCCTTTTAGTTTCAGGACGTGATTGTGTGACCCTAAGAACTACATAGGTATACTATGTAGAGAAGGCGAAAAAAAATTTTCATTAGGTGGAGAAAAGCCAAGAATTTATAATGAAGCGTATTTTTTCTCTATAATAATATGAAATTGAATGGTCTTCAGCGTAATTTTATCGGGTAGGTCATACTATAACCACGCATTTGACCTCACTAAATGTTATTCGAAATCAAGCAGCTGTTTGATTCCGTACCACCACTACCTGTGCTCGCGATGCACTTGATATATGTAAAGATGGTAACCGCTAGAACTAGAGTTTTATGTTAATTATAATAAAACTTGTTAGTACTAAAAAGGTTGCATACATTTAGCATAGCATACTGGCACCTTTAATTATATGGCATCGACGAAACGCTCTGGAACATTCTAGACATATAAATACAGTATAGTTTACATAGATTAGAAGATAGCTGTTATTATATGATACTAGAACTGACCGACCGATCTCCTTCAAGAACACACGTAGTATTATTGTTAGTTTCACTGATTATAGTGAATAATCTAACGTTACCTTTGATTTATCGTAGTTAGTCCCGAATACAATAGTACCTCCCACAATACTTATGACTTTGGTTGATCGAAAGAAAGTTGTTGTACAGTACCCGGCGTTTAATAAGGCGAGTTTGAACAGTTAAAATTGATAAATGTTTTATTATAGGTTTTACCATTAGAAATATATTTAGTTAATGCCCAGAGATTAGATTTTTGGTGCTTCGTTGGCAATAGACTTACCCCCACACTGAACATAGGATCATGTCTGGTAAAAAGTGATTGTACTCCATGTAGAATACCCATTGATCGTTTTGAAATAGTATATGTTTTTTTTTAAAACGTTGGTGGGGCAACGTTTCTTTTAGGGATTTCTCCTGTGTCGTGGGTGCGTTTACAAACATTTAAACTCACATACACAAACAGCCAGACTCAGAACGACTATCTGTAGGCCATACAAATATTGTTCCGTGCGGAAATTGAACCCGCGACACGCAGCGCCGCAGTTAATTGCTTGACCACTGCGTCAACTGTGTCGTCAGTATATCCGTTCAATCCGTTATAAATTAACAAAGTCTGAAATAGCCAATGTGCCCTAAGCAAGCGTAGTGATCAATGCTCGTGTCTTCTCTGCTCTGGCCTCTTCTTCTTCTTTAGGCTGGTATTATCATTATTTTATTTATCCATTAAAATAGTAATGGAAGCCATTAAATTTGCAATTTTACAGAAAAAATACTTAATGACGAATTTTAGGACAAAAACATAAATATTGTTTTTTCTCCAATCGAATGAAAATCTGCTTAATAAAATTGTTGCGTCCACAATATCACGTCCTGAAATTATGACTGGATTACTAAGTCATTGAAGTGAAGTTGCTAACTAACATAGGCATATCAATTATGTATGTTAGTCTATAAGGTATATATATATTATATATATGGGTCTTTTTTACCTGAAATAAACCATATATTATTATTACAAATACCCTGTTAATAGTTTTATGATAAGGTGCTAACATAACATTTAACTGAATTAGTTAGTCGCCGGTTACCAGTTCATCATCAATTGCTTAGTTTTTTTCAAACTACGTTGGAGCTAGCTTCCGGTCTAACCGGATACAGCTGAATACCAGTGTTTTACAAGGAGCGATTACTTATTTGACCTCCATTACTAACTTATATAACGATTGAAAAATCAATCCAACATGGTGACGGTTTTTTTTGTTTGTATTTATTTTATCGACACTGCATCTGATTTTAGTTTGAATAATTTTATTGATCAATCTTACGAAAGATACCAGATACTATAAAAGTTTACTTTGTTAGTTTGTTATAAAAGTTTACATTTTTTTTATAAACTGAGCCAGCTCCGCGGGCCGCCCGCCTGTTGGATAGGATACCCATGCATTAACCTACATCGTCGCTCAGCGCACTACGGCGTAGCTTATTCTACTACGCCGTAGCTTGGCGCGCTACGGTGTAGCTGAAGAGCTACGTTCAAGACGCATCCAAACTATTTTCTGTGAAATATTGTTTTGTAGTAGTAAGTGAATGTGGCAAATAAATTTGTTTATTACCATCCCGTGTATTGGAAGAACTCCTGTTTCATATATAACTCCACTCCCAGCTTTTCTGACATATGAGCCCGCTGCGGTCAAACAGATCAGAAATTAAGTATACTCAGCTTTAGTATTCTCGCCCGTTTTTTTCTTCTAATGACAAGACTTATAACTGAAAGCTATTAAGGCGATTAGATACCCTAAACTACAAATATATTTTTCTTTGAAGGCTTTACGTTTCCTAAGCAGATTATTTAAACTTTTTAAAAAACACTACATTTCACGTAAATATAGTATATTCAAATATTCATTCATAGTATTTTTCATTATTACAGCAAAAGGATCCAAAGTTACCTATAATTCAAGTAAACATTTTCTTACTATTCCTAAATTACTGAAGCGATTTTAATTAAAAAGCACAATTAAACATTTATCAGTCCTTGTATCCCCTGCGCGGCGCGTTAGCGACACTAAGTCAGATGCACGTTGACTTTGCTATTGTTAGTGGATTCATTGTTTATTGTCAAAGAATATATTGCAACGACAGTGCAGTGGATACAATAGTTCTGTGCAGGTTTCTACTTTTGCGCGAATCTGGGGGCACGGCAGTGCCACCGCCAAGACGAGCCAAGCGAAGCGCTTGTAGGGCACTACCTACTTTTTCTCGAAGCGCTTCCTCGTTTTTTTTAAACCCTCATAACTTGGGTTTGGATTATGACAGATAAATAAAAATCTCGGGATATGATGTCAATAGTTAACTTATTAAATATATACAGTTTCAATTGCATAGCTCTTATACTTTAGAATTTATTGATATCTAAAAAACCCCGATTTCGTCACTGACTCACTCACTGATGGTCATCAAAATTCTGGGGTACTTCCTGAAATCCTAGAAAGCTGAAATTTGGTATGTAAGCTGTAAGTTAGTTACACAAACAACAAAAAAATCTCAAACTAGAAAAAAATAACAAAATAAAAAATATATTGTCTTCGGCAACTAGAAGTGAAATCTCACCAAAAACATTTTCATGTCAAATGTTGCCAAGACGAGAGCAAATGGCTTGCACTGTCAAAAAGTTATCAGAACTCTACATATAATCTTTACTTTACTCGTACTAGCCTTACTTCACAAACTCTACACCTTAGTCAAAATATGTATGTGGCTAGGCCGTTTCGCTACAGTTACATGGGCACTAAGTGAAAAATGTATTCACTGTTCATTACTTTTCTGTTATACGATATTTAACAGAAAAGTAATGAACAGTGAATACATTTAAATAAAATACGCTTGCCGCGGTCACTCCGTGGATGGGTATCCATCTCATATCGCGACCCCTCCGTAACTCGGAAAGCACGTAAAGCCGTTGGCCCCGACTGTCATTCGTAGAACTTTAAATGCCGTTATGGGTAGTCAGAAGCCCGAGAAGAATTTTCCCAGTACCTAGTTTAAAGCCCGAATGCATTTTCCCAAATATATGTCGAGGCCGGGTTCTAGTTTATCCGTATACTACCAGTGTTTTACATGGTGCTGCTGTCTATCTGACCTCCAGAGCCCATATAGTTACTGGGTAACATGATACCCCTTGGTAAGACTGGTTGTCAGACTTGCTAGCTTCTGACTACCCATAGCGACTGATAAAGAACTAAGAATAACAGCCGGGATCAACGCCTCTCTGAGTTTTGCTTCACTGAATTATAAAACACCTAATATTTTTACAAACTGGCAATTTCCCAGAGGGACATCCCAGAAAGTATGATATAAATGAGTGTATAATATATGGCTATATTATTATATGAATTGGCAATATATAAATATAAATATAGACTTTAGTAGTATTAAAGCCCAACATTCAGCTATAGTCAAATATAATCGCCTAAGAGCCAAGGATCGGCCAGATCTTCCACTTATTATAAACAGTAGTTAAACCAACAAAGAAAAAAGGCAAAAATTGACAATGGGCTATGAAAAAAGGTACGTCTGATGTGCAAGAAATACACCCCAAATGAAGAAATAAAAAAATGAACAAATTAAACAATAATGACATTGTAACAATAATGATGTCTAGTTATTGAATACTAAACCTTAATTGAAAAGTTTTTTACTGATCAGTGGACCAATGTTGTCAAATTAACTAAATATAACTATTATGATTATTAATTATTATAAGAATAACATACAAAAAGAAGTGAAATCCCACCAAAAAAAATTCATGTAAAATGTTGCCAAGACACCCTACTTAAAATATGTGGCTTGGCCTTTTCGCTATCATCGTATAGGCGTAAGGAGAAAAATTTATTCGCTGTTCATTACTTTTCCGTTATACTATAGTTCTTGTAGTAACGAAACGGCCAAGTCACATATTTTGAGTAGGGTGTAGAGTTTGTGAAGTTAGGGCTTTTAGAGGTAGGGCATGTAGAGTTAAAAGCTTTGCTCTACATGAGATCTGATAACTCTATGACAGTGCGAGCCATGTGGCCTCGTCTTGGCAACATTTTACATGAAAATGTTTTGGTGGGATTGATATTTCAGCGACTAGACGGTTACGCGAATGAACGTTTCCATGAATACCCACTTGTGCGAGTGACACTTGCGCGACTGACATTTGCACGAATACACTTTCGCGAACGGATTACTACGACTTCTTCAAAATTTACTTTCTATTATGTTTATGTATTTGCTCAGCGTAATGACATTGGGCATTTGGGCGGATCGCGGTTCTAATCGCCTGCAGTACGGGATCTCGTACCTACCGGGCACTGTGTCCGATTGATGAAGCCTGAAATGCGTAGTGATGCAGCTAATATATCTTCGTATGTGATCTTAACTGGATGATTTGGGTCACAGTACACGTCGTATTCTGGATCCTTTAAAAAAAAATTATAGTATTAATTTATTTTCATAAATGAATACCTACTATCTATTGTGATATTTATAAATGTTGACTATGAAAAGTACTTCAGAATCAGGACTTGCTGCTGTATCATTTCTGTGTAAGTATCTACATCGTAAACGTGTATTATTCTCTCTTAGTGTGCACGTAAAGCACTTGACAAAATTCCCGAATATGCTAGATGCATCGTTATACGAGTATATGTACTACGCACTATTTCTATGGCTAGATGCTACGGGGCAGGTGCACTATGATTGACGAAAACGTCTTCATCCAATAATAGCTTCTGAAATGTACCTATGTATACTCACATCTTTAGGTTCGGCCATTTTTTTTCTGTTTTTACTCACTATTTTTTCACGAAGTAGTATTTTTCATATTGATTTTAGGGGTTATTGGGCAACCGTAATCAAAACTGTGATCAAAATATATTTAATGTCAACATTATACTTGACAGTTTACAATCAACTTCAACTTTTTAAATGGCGTTTGTGAAACGTACCTATACTATTCAAGATATACAATACTATTTCCATGCACACATACAAATCAAGAGCTCTAAAGAGTTCATTTTACCCACATACATATAATAATAGACCTAAAGAAATATTTGGAAGTAATAAGTAGGTACCTAGGTACATACCTACTTTGAAAATCAATCATTTTAATTTTGCTATCTATAAAAATTTATGTTTCATAGGTGGTTCCTTAGGCGACTCCCGTTCATTTTGATGTTGTCCCTTTTGAAACTCTCGGGTCGTAAGGTCCCAATGCTCATCTCCTTTTTAAGAACTTGTCCAAAAGGTTAGTTGACACCTGTGTGTTGAAAATGACGAATAAAAATACAGGTAAAAAATATTAAAAAAAAAAAAAAAAAATATATATATATATATATATCGTAAATTTCTTGGGTCAGATTTTGCTACATAATGCAATCTAGTTACTATATTTTTGTAAAATAGCTCTGATTTAAGCTCTATCCACACATATCAGGGCCGTGCCCGGAACGGTACAGGGCCAGGGCCGTGCCCGGAACGGTACAGGGCCAGGGCCGTGCCCGGAACGGTACAGGGCCAGGGCCGCCCACGAACACACACACACACACACACGCCACACACACACACACGCCACACACGTCAGGAATGTGACCGGGCTGTGGACAGGCCGCGACCTTCTAGCTGTGCCCCTCAGTCACCATTTTGTTTTGTACAAAACGCTAAATCGTACAAAACGCTAATATACGTAGGCGGTACGCATGTATAGCGTTTTGTACGATTTAGCGGCGAATTTTTGCCCTCTGCCTTAAAACTAGACACAGATATAAACCGGTGAAGCAGAATTAACAACTCAAGTTTATCTACAGACTTAACAGCTGTGGAATTTAGTCATTTATACACAATTAGAGATGCTAACACAGCGTAGTTGCTGTGTTAGCATTTTTACTAACTTTTTTACTTCGAACAATAATTATTCGTAACACTCAAGAAATTAAAACCTTGTCACGAAAAAGATTTTTCAAGCCATGGATAACACCAGGTATTATATTAAAATGTTTAAAAAACCGAGACAATTTACATAAAAAATTAAAAGGATCCTAACAACGATGTTCTACAAGTTACTTATGAGAGATACAGAAATGTTTGCTCTTCCCTATTAAAAAACACTTAAAGAAGAACACGAAAAACTATAGCTACAAAGTGCAAATAAAGACAACAAGAAATTATAGAAAGCCATAAAAGAAATTACATATACGTAAAATCAAAAGATACCCCATCTGAATTGATAAACACTTTTTGCAACCGTTGGTAAATCACTTCGCTGAGAAGATATTAAACACAAAACAAGCTCAGCCAAAAATCATAAAATCATGTCTTAATTCATTTGCTTTTCTACCTACCGATGAAAATGAGATTGGAGCATTCATAAATAATTTAAAAAGTGACAGCGCAGTCGGGCTAGATATGATTTCCTCGGGAATTATAAAAGAAAATAAAGAGATCTTAATAAAACCTATAACCTACATCTGTAACTTGTCGGTTTCGACTGGAGTGTTCCCTTCAGCACTTAAACAATCAAGAACTCATCCGATTCTCAAGAGTGGGGATAGAGACTGTGTCGAAAACTATAGACCCATTTCCATTCTCCCAACATTATCAAAAATTCTAGAGCGCGTTATGAATAAGAGGCTAGTTAATTATCTTGAAAATATCAAACTACTTTCTCCAGCACAGTTTGGCTTTAGATCTAAAAAGTCAACATCTGACGCAGGTCATGAATTAATAAATTTTATAGTAACTAATCTTGACAATTAAAGACAAACTATTGGAATATTTCTAAATCTCGCCAAAGCATTCGACGTCTTCTCTATTCCAATTTTACTAAAAAAACAAGAATATCTGGGAATTCGGAACCTTCAGTTGAAATTGTTCGAAAGTTACTTGACAGAAAGAACTGTGTGTATAAATAGAAAACCATAAACGTGACGATATTTCAGTTCATTTCGGAGTGCCGCAGGGAAGCATTTTGGGCCCGACTCTGTTTCTCGTCTACATCAATGACCTGTACCAACTAGACCTTCCCAAAGCCAATATCGTGACACAGTACTACTCTTCAGCGGAAAAACTTGGCGCGAAGTTTTCTCTAACCCACAAAAGGGCTTTAATGCGGTAACAAAGTGGCTGAGTGACAATGTACTTACTCTTAATGTACGTAAGACAAAATACGTCCCTTTTTCATTGAGAAATGCAGAAACTGATATTACCCATCATAAAATAATTTCTCATAAATGTGCCAATTACAAGTTGTTCGTGTACTTGTAAGTATTTGGGTATTGTAATTGACAAAAGATTAAGCTTCCAGGAACACATTGATCAGTTAGCAGCAAGAACACTAAAATTAATCTATATTTAAAAAAAATTACGACATGTTGCTAAAAAGGATATAATAAAAACCGTTGACTTCGCTCTTGGACAGTAACAACTTAGTTATTGCATTTCTGCCTGGGGCGCAGCAAAAACCACTGAAAATTTAAAGAGCTCAGAGAGCCGTTCTGAAAGTAATTCTCTTTCTACCGTTTAACCACCCCGCCATTGATGTATATAGGCAGAGCAAGGTCCTAACGGTTCGTCAACTTTTTATTACCAAACAACATTCCTTATTGTTTTATGAACCCAAGCTGATTGAAAAAAGGCGAAGAAAAGACGTAGTCTGTACTAAACCACCATTTAAAACCAGCTTTGCACATCGTTCGTTTTGACTACCAAGGTTTGTAATCTATACAATAAAATTAATAGGTGCTTATTAATTTACTCCCATCCAAAAATAAAATGTAAGACGGTAGTTGGAGATTGGTTGCAAAATTTGGACTATAGTTCCACGGAGGACCTATTAGGAAACTAGGTATATACGCACACACACACACTCTACACAAGCACACATCCAACACACACTCACACTCCACATATTATACACACCGCACCTCTAACATTTAAATCCTCGCGCTTAGAGGCGAATTAGCGTTTAGATACGTAATTAATATCTTGTATCATTTAAATTCTTTTAAACGTGTCTCTATTTAAGTTTTTTGTTATGTTATACTACTTGATTCCGTGGGGTGAGGACCTGGTGATCTGTAATACAGGTTTATTCTTATAATAGTCACCAGCTCCGCACATACACTTACACTGAAACTGATTTTTCTACCATGTTAGTTTTTTTTTTGTCTTTATTTATTTAGGAACTTCTTATCTATAAGACATGTCACTTCCATCGAACCCCTAACTAATTATACATCTTACAAGCTATTCATACATCTCTAGAAACTAAACTTTAACTCATTTTAGCTACGTCGGACCCAGGAGCTGCTAAAATACTATGAAATAAACCTACATCTAATTTATTTAGCTTGAACGGCCTAAAATAGCCTCTCTCTTATCATTGTTCTGGACACACTCCATCAACAATTGATGGACATCTTCAATCACCTGACATACTTCGCAATCAGGAGAATCAGTCTTTCGCATTAGATATCCATATTTCCTGATGGATAGTGACCAGTGCGGAGTCTATAACGGAATGTCTACTCATTTTAATACTATCGTACCATGGTATTCGAGGAGGCTGACATTGGATTGTCTTGTACACATATACCTTTTTCTTGGGATGTTCTATCAAAGTATTCCTTCCACATCATATAAATTTCTTTTTTTATTAGTTAGTTAATTTATATCGTATTAAGTCTTGTTTTTCTGGGAGAAAATAAAGATATTATTATTATTAATATTATTCATATGCGGACTATCCCCCCCCCTATCCATCCCCTGAGGGCTATCCCTCATTGTGTCAAGGTTACTAAACTTTGTATGGATTTACAAAGCAGCGCTGCTGTCGCGCTGCTGGCGCGTGACTAATTTGAAGGTTCCTTTAGACAAGATATTTTCCCTGTGCTTTGTATTTTATTAAATATCGGATTACTATTTCTGTTTGTAAGCACACTTCTTCCATGGAATAACATAATCCTCCCACATCTTTTAAAACTTGTAGCGTATTGATGTGACTAAACCAGAAATGCACTAACTAGATAACTTTTCCAGAATCCATTTGGTTTTCTATGGGATCTCGATCGTCTCTATCGGCGTGCAAAACTAAGCATGTAGGTATGTGAAGTAGAACTAAAGAAACAAACTTAAAAAAAAAATATTAAAAGAGAATTACGTTATTATGCATTCATTTATATTGCTTTTAAAAATTGTGAACAGAGCCAGTAAAACATTGTTATTTATATACGAAATGAGACGGGATAGAAATGGCATATTCGGTCGTTTATCTATTTCTGCATGCACAAAGGGTTCGGCGCGAGACACGGGCCGCGTTTAGTGCTCGCGGATTTATCGGGCGCTTCGCTCATTTCTTGGAAGAAATATTCTTTATAGTGTTTCTTGATTAATTCTATCAACTCTTTAGTATGGTCCCATCCTCTGGTTTCAACAATCACTTTTAACTGCAACAAAGGTTTTTCTGTTACAATCATGAGAAATAGAAATAAAAATCTGAATGATTATAGTTTATACAAGCGATGCAATGTAGTATAATCATTACGTATAAACCTTCCTCTTGAATCACTTCATTTATTGAGGAAAACCCATCGATCACTAATAAATATTAGTGATCAATGGGAAAATCGCATTAAAATCCGTTGCGTAGTTTTAAAAGATCTAAGGTGGGAGCGACTTAGTTTTTTAACTTTTTTTGTTTATAGTTAAATATAGAATATACACTTACTTGAACACTGAACACATCTCCTTTGACCCAGGCTCGCTCTGGCACACAGTCGCGCATGGTGACGCTGATGTTGGCCAACATGCTGCACAGGTCCGCCAGCCCGCCGGGACGGTCGGACACTGTCACTTTGAATTTCACGAGCCGACCTTCTGCTGCCATACCTCGTTCTAGAGCGCGTGACAGAGTCGTCGAATCGATATTTCCCCCAGAACAGATTGCAACCACTCTGAAACATGATTTACAGGACATCATTTAACTTCATGATTTTTAACTGAGGTATTAAGAGCATTAATAATGTTAAATAATAATAATAATCGTTTATTTGTAGACAAAATACCCATAAACAAAAATAAATAAATTAAATATAGGGAGTCGTCCATAACTTCAGGTTTAATGGACGTATTTTTGTGTTACTCCGATTTTCGTCTTCCCCCACTCACTACACAAATTAAAAACATACAGGTATGTAAAGGTACCCATAGTCTTCTAACATCAAAAGCCTTAAAATAGCCTAATGTCATTTTTTGATCTCATTCTGGTGAACAGAAATCCAATATGTAAATAAAGGCGCAAACAAATTGCAAGCTTAAAGTTCCGTTACTAGAACGTCTCAGACATTGCCAAAAAGACGCGACTCTGGACCTGATGATTGCGTAAAAATCCGGGACCCTCGCTTCGGCAAACATGCTTGAAGCACTACAGTACCTCGGTAGCTTTATAACAGTTCTATAAGCATCATTGTACTGAACCCTTAACGTACTATACATCTTTTTTTGTGATGTTGCACCAAAGTTGACAGGTGTACATCGGTAAGCAGCCAGCTTTGAAGTTTAACAGTAAGATTTAAACTCTATTGGAATAATCATATTATTCACTTCATTTATCACAGAGAACATCGATAGGGATGACGGAATTACTACAGTAGGTCTATTCTGTTATAATCTAAGTCGGTGAACACCTGGATGAAGTGAGCTGTCATCCTACAAAGCACTATAATCGGATGACAGCTCACTTCACCTAGGTCTGGTGTTCACCGTGGGAGATTGTAACAGAATAGCTCTACAGTATGTCTACTCTGTTACAATCTCCCTCACTGAACACCTAGGTGAAGTGAGGTATCATCGGTCCGTCTGCTTTGCCAATCTCCTAGCATCGAAACAGATGGCAGCTGACTTCACCTAGGTGTTCACCGACAGAGATTGTAACAGAATAGCACTGCTGATCTCCTAAAATCAAGCGGGACTCACTCGAGGACTCATTTGAGGGAGTGAGTGAGTCTCTTCATTTATTTATTAGTACTTACTTTTTGCCTTTAAGGTTAGGGAATAGGCCAGCTAAAATAGATGCAACGCCAACTGCCCCCGCTCCTTCTACAACGACTTTTTCTTCTTCAATAATGTGCATAATGGCACGAGCTACCCAATCTTCTCTCACTACAACCTAAAAACAAAACATTGAAATAACCTCCTGCAGTTATGTGGAAACAAATAATAAGCACGCTCTACGATTATTACTTAAGAGGATTAGCTACCCAAAACTGCAAATAAGACCTTTCTCTGAAGCCTTAAGGTGCGTACAGATTAGGTAGCATGTTGTATAACTAGTGTTTTATAAAATAACACGTCCACATTATGTTTATTGTTTTTCAACATTGCAACATATAACAATACTGTACACATTAGAAATAAAATGTTATATGACTTTGTCGTTTGTTGTTCTGCAGTGCTGTTCACTATTGCATAAGTTATGTAGTATTGTTGTAAATATTAAAAATATGTTAAATAACATTCAGCCTCCACATTACTGAAACACGTTACATTACAACAATGTAACGTGTTTCAGTAATGTGGAGGCCACCCATAAGTTACCTACCCACTTTTTACGGACACTTTTTCATATACAAAGATAGCAAGTGTTCCTTACGTCTACCCTCCATAACTTAGAGTTCACTAAATGGAAGATTGTTAGAGAACAGTATTACTGATGTTTGCTATAGGGTGAATACATTGGGGTGTGGGCAGAGACATGTGGCAAGCTGATGCTCCGCCCAGATGCTCAAGGTCATTCGGGGTTCTAATCACCCCAAGATACAATCGTCTAAGAAACAATAATAGCTACGATTATTACATAATATAATTAATTAATACTAATTAAGACAGTAATTAATACTTAATGATATGAAGTAATAATCGTAGAGCCTATACTGAATGTACCATTTTATCGACAACTCCTTTAAGGTTAAAGAACGTGTTAACTCCGACTTTATTAACAGATAACCCATCAGCTATTGACGGTTCTAATGTAATAAAGACTCGTTCATTCTTCCTGAGTGCTTCCACCATACTGCTTGTTTTTTCTGTTACAATTCCCTGGAATAAAGCAGTTGCGATTTTAATTTTTAATTTTGAATTCCTCATAATATCATAATGATAGATGAAAACTCACATAAACTTCAATATCAGGTTTGAGATGTTTCACAGCTATAGCAATTCCAGCTAATAGGCTGCCACCCCCACATGGTACCAACACTGCATCCACAGAAGGCAGATCTTCTATTATTTCAATACCAATGGTGCCCTGACCTTCTATAACATTCGGGTGATCGAAACTGCAAAATGTACGTAGGTAGATACATAATGAAGTCACAATAAAGATTAAATTGAATATTGAATCTATTATTATTTTTTAGAGAACTCTGCGTCTACATCCACAAGTTTCTATTGATTAAACCTTACCCGTTAATGTACATCATTTTTTTCTCTCTTGATTTAACCATACCAAAAAGTTTCGCATCGGCCAATGTTGCACCGTGTAGTACTATTTTTCCACCTTGTCTTTCTGCTTTGTTGACTTTGTTAACTGGTGCATGTATAGGCATGTAGACCACGCTGGGTATACCTAGCCGGGCAGAGTGGTAAGCCAGAGCACAGGCGTGGTTTCCAGTACTAGCAGCTGCTACACCATATTTCTTTTGCTCATCGCTCAGCAATGCTAACGTGTTGCACACTCCGCGTTCCTTGAAACTATAAATTCTGTTAAACAACCGATAATACTTATCTAACACTAGCGCTTAGCCCGCGACTTAGTCCGCGTGAATTTTCTCATATATCCCTATTTTTTATAAAATTATGGCCTAATATCTCTCAGGAGTAAGGTAGCTTCCTATATTGGTAGCATATTTTATGAAATCGGTTCATTAATCAATAAATACTTGCATTACAAACAAACATACAAAAACAATCAAATCTTTTCTCTTTATAATTAATATTATAGTACATATAATATATATTTATAGGATAATTATTATTATAGTTTAGCTTGTAGGAGAGTTTAGATAAAAATATGGTAACTTCTATTATATAAAGGCAATCGTTCACATTGCTTATAATAACAATATTTTTATAAAATGCAAATGTAGTCCTTTACAAAGATATTCAACTTGACCTAAAAACCATGGAAATCACATCCATGACAGGTAATTTGTAAATCGTAATCGCCATGCTGGATGTTCATTTCACCCTTATATTTGGCATCAGCGCCCTCGAGAGCCACGCAGATGACGTCGCGCATCGGTTTCTTTGATTTAATTTTTATTTAAGAGAAAACAAACTTATTTTTAATAAATTTCTGTTTCTTTTTAGTAAAAAGCTTTTATAAGTCTCACCATCCTGTGTGTTGTAAGAATTCCTCTTTCAAATATAATTCCAAACCCAGTTGCTGCGACATGTGAGCTTTCTGAGACAAAATTAAAAACATTATTACCTACCTATCTTGTATGATACTACAATATTCAACATTCACAATCTGGGACGACAGTGACATAGTTACTCTGCATCTCAGTTCGGAGGCGTTCAAGTTCAGTGTTATCCAAAAAATAATTATGCTGGACGACCCCCTCCTGATCCGACAGTCGTTAACTCCATACGTCGACAATTGGCTCTAGCAACAAACAGAGAGAGCATTCGAACACGGTACGCAGTCAGATTGCTTTTCCCCTCTGTAGATCCAAAGTATAAGCGTTTCGCTATTACGTTTTCGCTGATGAATTGTGTCATTTTCAAATGCTACACACTTCCGCCGGGAGCTGGGACCCTATCAGAGGACGGTAGGCCTCGAGATTTTAAACCCTCCAGCGGCCGGCGTCCTCCCTATGGACGAGCAAATGGCGTCGTGGGCGGAGAGAAACACTCTTCGCTCGAGCTCTACACAACTGCCGAGGCCGGTGTCACAGCACTGGGGTGGGGCTGGGTTCCGACGGCAGCGGCGGCGAGGTGAAGCTAAGCAGACGAGTCCGGAGGTAATAGGTGTGTTCTTTGAGCTGCTGCTCTAGTTATCATGTTTTGTTGACTTTTGATGGAAAACTCCATCACTTCCGATGACAGATGTCATGGAAAAATGTTTTACAAAATGTGATGTCGATTTCATTGTTATATTGTGTTTTTTTTTGTTTTGTCTCTTTTTCTATTATTTTCAGTATTGTTTTTTTGCAGTGGGATGTCCGGAATGCCCAGAATTGTACCCACCCATTTCATTCAGAGATCCCCTTACGCACTCGTCTTTTACACTGTTATATCTGGCCTATGATTCTATACAGATGAGAGTCTTTGTCAATAAAGGAAAATGACAGTAAAAGTATAGAAGCGTTTGAGATGTGGTACAGTCAACAGCAAAAGAAGATGATCAAAATCAGAAATTCAATACTAATGAATGCAGTTCGCGTCAGAACTATGTGGCGTCGAAGTAATTCAAAAGTACGTGTGTGACAATCACATACTTTTAATAAATAAACTAGTAATAAATTATATAAATTAGTGTTAGTAAATTAGTATTGAATTTCTGATTTTGATCATCTACTTTTGCTGTTGACTGTACTATAGACGCATGCTGGCTATAAGTTGAACTCAGCGGGTCACCAATGAGGAGGTTCTATGGCTGGTCGACCGAAAACGCGGACTTTTGCAGACTCAATGGTCTGCAAAAGTTCTTAATGGTTTGCAAAAGAAAAAAAGTAGCATATTTGGGGCGTGTGCTAAGACACGAAAAATATGAGCTGCTGTACTCATAATGATGGGCATCGTCGCAGGAAAAAGAAAAGTAGTTCCGAGACGGAAGTCTTGGTTGCGTAATATCAGGGAGTGGACTGGGATCGCGAGTGTAGCCGAACTTTTCCACCTCGCTGGAGACAAAGACAAATATGCGAACCTGACTGCCACTCTTCACTAGTTGAAGAGGCATTATTAAAAGAAGAAGAATATTTCATCCCGAGGGTGTCGTACAAGGCGACTAAGGTAAAATCCGGAAGACGCTGCTGGGCAATAGCGGCTTACGTGTAGTTAACCACCTCACTGCGATCCAACAGACGCCAATCGTGGGGATTATGGCAACCCTCCTCTTGTGGGAGGCCTTTGTCCAACAGTGGACGTCTTCGGGCTGGTGATGATGATTGTTTTTCAATATAATATTATAGTATAAATTGATTATTGAGTACAGTTTGCCAGCACTCTATTTTAAAATGAAATGAGATGAGGCACCAACTGGCGGTTTTTCCTGCTCTATGTTAATAATAATTCTGGAGTTATGTTACACCAATATTAAGTTTCGAGGTCTTAGTTTGCATAGCTTTACATCTGGGTTATTGATTCTACGTAAAAGTTAAATTGAATACAGACCTGTAATGGTGTCCGAACCACTTGACCTACTATTCGTTTTGAAGCAGCTAGTATACCTTCATATTTTATTCTACGTGGATTGTCTGGATCACACCACTCATCGTATTCGGGATCCTAAACACGTTAAGAATGTTAAGATGCTTTAATTTTAATAATATTTGAAATATAAAGATATTGTAAATTTTTAGAAATAGTACAAAATAAATCTTCTTCATCTGGATCAAATCTGCATTACATATACGCTTAATTAAAAAATAAATCCCACATCATACCTACTTGTTCACGAGCATAAATATATATACAGATTGCAAAATTCAAAAGTAATTTTCTCGTGATATAACTATGTCAACTTATAGATAAAACCTATTTTATAGTAGTTATAGGGATCAAGAATACCCTATGCATAACCATATAACATTTCAATCAACAGTTTAGGAGAAAATCAGTTTAGAATGAGAAAAAATGTAACATGTTTTTGCTCGCGAGAGTCATAGAGCTCCAGTTTGGGGTTGATGGAGTAGCTCGAAGTGCATTAGTAAAAAATGCAAACAATCAAATCATCAATCGACCTCTAGTGAAACTATGTCCTTTGCCAACAGAAGACTAGTTTCAGTCGCATCAAATTGTAGTTTAGTAAATCTTAGTTAAGCAAATCGTAGTATAAGATAATCTTAATCCAATCGTTACTTTTAGCAATCTAAATCGTATCTTCAATCTCATTATCGTTTCTGATTAGATCTTCTACGTTAACCAGAAAATGCCATAGGTATTTTGGTGGGCGGGATGTTTCGTTCCCATCAAACTCTTTTTCCAAATCTACACGATGTTCATATTTTGTCTCTGGGCTTCACCAGCAGTAACGAGACGCCAACTTTTGGTTGTCATGCATTGTACGTATAACGTCAAAGCTCAGAGCAAATGACAGTTCTTAACGGACGCCAATCGGAACGCACGCGCAACTTCGCGACCGGATCTAAGGTTTTCGAAATCTAACCGACTCCGCGTGTGATCATCATCTCATCTCATCTGTATTTGTGAACCCTAGCCCCATCGTCAGCTCATGGACATTCGAAAGGTGGAAGTTCAACGAGTGGCAGTTTGCGGTCTGAGGTACGTACTTTGCACATATCTTTACTGTTGGCTGCCTAGATCAAAGTGAACATCTTATTATATCGTGTAACCTCGTCAGACCTCTCATCCAGGTCTTCCCTGTGTAGCAGAAAGCCATCACAGTATTTCGGCGTGGTGCGAATGCTACAACATGACTGGGTAATAACTCGCGCTTTTAAATAGATCAATTCAAAATGGTGGCCGAAGAACTTATGCCATGTCATTATAACGTTTCTCTTGCTTTCTCTCGCGCAGTCAGTATAGAGAACGAGAGTATTAAAAGCTCCACCATTTTCAATTCGTTTCTTGCATGGCTCGGGCTATGCTTACTTACTATCACCCCTTAAAATGTTTTGAACCCGGCTAGTGCAAGCACGAGTGTTTCTGGCACGGGTATGGTAGGTATGCATGCCGTGTGCCAGTACAGTTCGACCTCTGTTTTGCCACCCTTCTTCAAACCAGTGTTAAATTGTGTGACGTTACATTAACAAATAAGTAGGTACTTATTTTGTTACCTATATAGGTAACAAAATACCTATATAGGTACTTATTTAAACTATATAAACTTCTTTTTGAGTAACTTACGTCTTTTGGATTTGTCATGTTCAAGGCTTTACTGTTTTATGGAATTATAATTTTTTTTTGTCTTTTAGGTATTTATGTTTACATTTTTAACTTTTAATTATACATTTTCTCGGAAATATGAATATAACAATTTATTTATTAAAAACACACATAAAATGCAGACATTGCTTATGTTTGATAAATTTGACAATTCTATTTTATACTTTTTGTTTTTCTCTAGATGCTCTGACAGTCTTAGAAAGGAAAGGTTTGTCTGAAGGATGAAGGCAACCTCCTTCAGACAAACCTTTTGCTAAAACAGTCAAAATTAATTTGAAACACATGAAAAGACGATAACAGTATGTACTACTTCTGGTGCTAATGTAACATGTATCATAATAATAAAATATATAACAGCATCAGGATTTCGGAACAGCGTTAACGTTACTCTGGGTTCTAGTGAGAAGAACCTTCTCACTATTCCAGGACAACTAGTCTGTCTACCAACCCTTTAACTAGCGCAATGCCAGCCCAGAAACGAAACGATTTAATTGCCTACACTACTACTAAAATAACAGACTGTACAGATACGTGCGTGTGTGTGCGTGTCTACGCGCCGCTTGAACAAAAACGCAGTTCCCAGATCAGTCGTTCGACGCGGGGCGAGGTGAGGAACGGTTTCAGAGGGAGGCGGAGCGTGTCGCTACTGTACAGTAGTACTAATATATACTGTGCTCTGGGTGTTGGCTGAGGATCTTGGCTTGTCAATTGGGCTAAAAAAACAGCTATTATTACAATAT
The DNA here is from genome assembly GCA_947361185.1 of Charanyca ferruginea. NCBI lineage: Eukaryota > Metazoa > Arthropoda > Insecta > Lepidoptera > Noctuidae > Charanyca > Charanyca ferruginea. The sequence goes on from OX376076.1 coordinate 14,913,966, forward strand.
GTTACATTATATTGTTTGAAGGTACCATCACTTGACATTTATGTTTTGATATTTTAATATGATACACACTTGTATTGTACTTCATTGATGCTGTATTTCAACCACATGATAGGAATAGGTAGGCAGGTAACAGATCAACAAAGAAACCTGCCAGGTTCAGGGTCACGGGTCAGGGCACAGGGCAAAATGTGCCAGGTTAGGTATAAAAACACACGGCACTAGCACATTCAACCGGTAGGTAGGACGGGACCGTACAGTCAGTTGGGATGGAGTCGCCCAGTAGGTGGCCCGACCTGTTGCTGCGGCCATAATAAACTAAGTATTTACCTATGCATAATGTGTAATGAGCGCTCGAGAAGGGATGTTTCCAATATAATAATTAATAGCTCCTTTTTTAGCAAGACTTTTTTTTTCGCTTCTAATATGTCGATGTGATTCTATGTCCATTATGAATTTTAACCTCAGCTGATTAACAAACAATGGTGACTCTTCTCTGACCTTCAATATCTCCAAAACCAGTTTGAGTATCGGTCACTAATCACCCCAGTCACGCTATACTATAGGTGGGGTATCACCTATCTAACGTACAACCGGTGGATAATAGGTTATACAGTACACTATAGGTACCCAGTCACGCTATATTATGGTTGTACGTTGTTTCATAGCTAATAGTTTTGCAAACAAAGTCCCCCGCCGCGTCTGTCCCTGTGTATGCTTAGATCTTTAAAACTTCGCAACAGATTTTGATGAAGATTATTTCAATAGATAGAGTGATTCAAGAGGAAGGTTTATACGTATAATACATGCCTAGTATAGTAGAAGAAAATCGAGAAATCCCAAGAGTAATGTGAGGTCGTAATAAACATATTTTGGTGCGCTTACATTGCAAACGCTGGCTAAACCTTACGAGATATATCAAATTGATGTACTACGGAATTGTATATCTTAAAAAGATCGATAAAAAAGTCCGCGATGGTATATGTTTATCTTTTAAGGATAACCCACAGTAACCATTTTTATCTTTTACATATTATAAATAAGATATGGGTTACTTACCAAGCTATTTTAAACAATACAGTTTTATTCCTTACCAAATTAAATGTCTTAGATACGTTGTGCATTTCATGTAGATCAAAATTGCCCTTTACAGCATATCATTAAAATCAATATATTAGAAGATATCACAGTGTTAAAAAGCGGGGGTAGAGCGGCTGGCGCTTAGATTTGAGCGTTGAGTGTTTTTCACGTGGCCAATTATATGTCGCTCTTCTAAAGAAAACCTGTTTGTGTTGTCTAATGACAAAAAAACTGTGAACGTTGTACCTATATAAAGACATTCTGTAGTATATTTAGTATCACCATTGCACCCGTTGCGAAGCCGGGGCGGGTCGCTTGTTATATATAAATTAATTCCTGTTCGTTATAAAAAACTCGAAATCGGCTTGACTGATTGCCTAACTTTGTTTTTGAAATATTTGTGGAAGTCCAGGGAAAGCTTAAACGGTGAGAAAATCGAAAATAAATACGAAAAAACGGGTTGGTAGGTAATTAGGGTAGGATAGGTAGGTAGGGGTTAGTGGTTCAGGTAGGTAGATAGATAGATAGGTAGGAAAATAGGTACAGGGTAGGTAGGTACTTTTAAAATGGTATATTTCTTATTACGATTAAATTATTTTTAACTTTTTAGTATTTATGATTCGGGATTGACTAGGGCGTAGCTCGTAGCGCGTAGCGGCGTTTTTCCGTAGCCCGTAGTAATTCGTAGTAAGCACGCATTATAATTATATACTCTCCAGTCTTCTGTATAATCTGGCGGAGCGTATGGTGAGGGTTGAGGTGCTGAAACCTTTTCGGAAACCGGCTTGTTCGGGAGGCTGGAAGTCATCAAACCTGCATTCGAGACGATTCATGATGACCATCGAGAACAACTTGTACACATGGCTCAGAAGTGAGATGGGTCTATAATTCTTCAATATGGTATCATCACCTTTTTTGAAGAAGAGCATCACCACACTCCTGTGCCATGCTTCTGGTGTAGTACCTTCGAGTATGACGGAATAAAACAACTTCTGGAGGACTAAAAGTGCTGGTTTTCCACCCGCTCGCAGAAGTTCCGTCGTAATTCCATCATCGCCTGGCGCCTTGTTGTTCTTAAGTTGTCGGAGGGCCATTCTAATCTCATACAGACTGATGTCTGGGATATCCTCAGTGTAATGTCAGGTCAGTCTCGATCTGATGTCCTGAGCTGAGCTGACAACTTGCTGTCGTGTCGAGGTGTACAACTGTCCATAAAACCTCCCTAGCGCTTTCAGGATTTAAGGTTTCGATGAGATGATACAGCCGTCTTCGATCCTCAGTTTCGTCATTTGGCTTTGCAAAATAGACGCATTCTTTGCGAATACTTTGGAGCCTTGGTTTCGCTCGATTGCGGGAATAATACATTGGGTACTATAGGACCGCAAGTCGTGTCGCATGGTCTTTGAGATGCGCCTGTTGAGTTTGCCGTATTTCGACATATCAACTGAAGATTGCAGTCTCATCTCAGACCGGTCTTCCATTAACTTAGTGGTGTTTTCTGAGGGTTTTTGAGGCTTTTTCCAGCCAGAGCGTGCCAAAGAAATTTACATACATATGTAAATTTCTTTGTTTTTCGGGTGTATGCATGTGCATACACCCGAAAAACATAACCCTCCTTCTGGCGCAGTCGGGTAATAATAACAATTTTAATTTTAAACTTTACGAGGAAGTCGCTTTTGAACTTCGCACAGTGTAGGTCATCATAGTATCAGCCTATTGCCGTCCACTGCTGAACATAGGTCTCCAGCAGATAGCGCATCAACTCGGTCTTGGCAGCCCGCATCCATCCGCTGCCACCTTCTTCAAATCGTCCATCGTGCCGCAGGGCGTCTCACACTACGCTTGGCCAAATGCGGTTTTCACTCTAAAGTGTGTCTGCTCCATCTATCGTCTGTCCGACTGCAGACGTCGGCCACACTACAGTAGTGGCACTAGAGTGTAGGTACGGTCAACAAAAGAGATCAGGGCCGATACTCAGAAACCGATGGATGTTTTCGAATGAAATTTAAAATAATTAGAGACCTGTTTAGGTATTTTTTTTTATTAGAAAACTTTAATCGGTTTCTAAGTAAACTTCAAATAGATATCCGACTACTCTGGTTTCTTGGCCCATTTGTTGACTGTACATACTTAATAAATTAAATACCTATTCGTTTTAGTTAGCTGATCTGTCAGCAGTGTTCGCCGATATATATTAGTGGATCAGCATAAATATCACGATATTTATGCATACTTATATATATATATATGTAAAAGCATGTTACTGTCTACCGAATTAGAAATTTAACAAACTGATGTTTATTTGATATTCTCAAAAATAAAACTCTATTTTGAATTACTTTTTTTTATAATAATTACAGTGTAACCGTAACGAGCCTCAATATAACAATTTCCCCTATTTTACAAATTCTTCGAAATCCCCTATTTCCCCTGATTCGGGTAGCTCTACGAATACATTTGTCCAAAACTTCTTTGTAACGAGTTTTCGTCCATTGCAAAATATATTTTAGATAAGTAATAATAACACCAGCCTATAATTGTCCCACTACAGGGCGCCTCTTCTCATACAAAATACATACAAAGCACGAGCATTGATCAACACGCTTGGCAAGGCGGATTAGCGATTTCACTTATTTTAATTAAAAATCCGGGTTTCCTCTCGCTATTTTCTTTCACTGATATATCAGTGATGTCCAAGATTAGTAAGTAGGTACATAAATAAAAACTAAACAATAATATAAATAAATAAATTATGTCAAATAATAAATTTATGTTATACTCAAAAATATTCGCAATAAAGTAATAATGTCACCAGATTAATCTTCTAACAAATAAATCACAGATTTGTGAAATAACTTACACACAAAATAAGGAAAATAATATTTTCTTACTAAAATTAGTCTATTTAGTACACTACACCGGTCTGTGGTACAGCCACCAGGTGTTATCTAAAAGAAAATAGTTAATATACATGCAGTATGCAATTATTTAATGTGACACTTCATCCAGAGACTCGCTGCTATTCCGCCGCGGGTAGGCATCGTACTCGCCCGCGAAGTCCCACTCCCGGTATGTGGCCGCGATCACTCCACGCAGCTGTTCTAAGTGCTCAGGACCACGGGTTTCGCATACCACTTTCACCTATTACAAAAAAGGGCCATTAAAATCAGCTCGAGCAGTCCAATAACAGCTACAAAAAATGGGAAGTCCAACAATGAACTCGGTCTTTACCCGAACGCTGAATATGTCGCCATGAACCCAAGCGCGTTCTTGCATGATATCTTTGATAGAGACGCCAGTGGAAGAGATGAGCTTGCAGAGCTCCGCGATGCCTCCGGGCCGGTCGCTCACCGTCACCTTGAACTTCACCAGGCGCTGCTCTGCGGCCAGCCCGCGTTCCAGACACCGGCCTAAGATCGTCGTGTCGATGTTACCGCCTGATAGAATGCATACCACCCTGAAACAGAACAATATAAAAGTTTTTTGTTGAAGCCCATGAGTTTTCTTTAACTCACCACACCATTATTCGATGTACCTATGGGCTTTTAGAAGATCATCAGCGATATGTGAGTGTTTGTTTTACCATCCAACTGTTCAATGATCTATCAACGACTATCGGGCGAAAATTCTTGAAGGTCAAACCCCCGCTGATCATACATCTATGCGGTGCCATCTGTGCCATCGACATTCGAGAGGTATAAGATCAACTGTTGTGTCTGCTTAACGGGCAGTTAAGTTTATAAGAGAGTCTAAATAAGGCAAAATAATATAATAGACGCACTAACTTCTTGCCAGCGAGTTCAGGCACGAGTCCTGCCATGATGGCAGCAACACCGACAGCCCCTCCCCCTTCCACCACGTACTTTTCCTGCTCGATCAGTCGTAAAATGGCGCGAGCGATCCAGTCTTCATTTACAGTTATCTATCAAACAATCAACCACTGTCGGTTAGGAAGTGCGTTTGAGGTCGGCTGATCCTGAATAGTCAGGAAAACCGACTGTTTGTAAGCACCTAGGTACCAACGTTGCAACATATTGTATGCATACTACCGCTACAATAGTTGTTACAGCCAACTCGATCAACATTTAAGGAGGCTCTTGTTAGGCGGCTGGATCAAGGGCTTGATACAGAAGGCAGTATTTCTGGACACGGCCCGCATTGTCAGGAGATATTTCTCTCTGGAGCCCTGACCGGCCGGTAGCTTGGACCCTGTACATTATACCGGTGGTATTTTTTGAATTTATAAATGTTTTAATTTTTTTATTAATGAATAATAATGTAATGTATGTGTTTTTAGTAATAAACATAAAAACAATCTTTATTTCTCCTCAAAATGACAAGCTTATTCTAGATTTTACATATTAAATTGTCTAACTAACAATGTGAGGAGCTGGTGTCTGAGTTAGGCATAAAATGTCTGTATTACAAATCACCCCACGGAAGCACAGATAGTTTTTAGGTATCAACTTTGAAATAGTGAACCTATTTAAATGAAATAATAACATTATTATGTTACCTCCTTTGATTAAAAAAAAAAAAAAAATCACTTCCTCTTTTTTTATATATAATAGGTAGTAAGTTTATTTTCACAACCATCTTCAGCCGAAGCATAGATTCCGCGGCCACAGAATATAATAATACTACTAACGTAGAAAATGCACCCCTTTGATATTGAGGGAATAACGCCGTTTTAATATCCTACATTTGCAAAGCTTCGCGATCATTCTGGATAGCATCATACTGTCATGTTTACTAGAGCGCAATTTCTTAGTGTTTAGAATTTACCAACGCGAGCGTTCGAGCGTAGGATTGTCAAACACAGTTAAATAAAATATCGAGAAAATGATTAGGAACATTATTTTATTATAGGTATTTATCTAATCGCGGGTGACGGAGACCTGCTACGGCGAACACGCGACCGCGGGACTCTCTTATTGGCCGAGCGTTGCTTCACGCTCTTATTATAATTATTGTTATGAAAAGATTCATAAAAATAGGTACCTAAGTAGCCAATTATCGTAAATATTTATGCATATATTACTCAAGACTGAAACGCAAAATATAACATACTACCTAATATTTTATAATGGTTTCATTGATTTAAGTACCTACATGATTTTTTGTAAAAAATATTTTTATAAAGACTTTTTTCCTTTAAAAAATAAATGAATAACTTTCATTTTTTATTTTACATTGGTAATGGTATAATTATCTGCCTCACCCCTTTACTTAAAAGATAAATGTCAAGACGAATCCAACGAACTCAGACACAATGGTGTTATCTATAGTTGAAAAGTTTCCATGATCAGTTTCCAGCTGCATCAAGCTGTCAATAGAAGCGAGTTAAATAAAAGCTTTAATAGTAACAAAAATGTTATGCTCGAGCTCGAGACTTGCAGCTTTAAATTAATTAGAGCCTACGTCGCCTCCACTATATTATAATATAGGGATACTTATGCACTTACCAATCTGTCGACATTGTTCTTGACAGTGGCAAAGGCGTTGTACCCAACGGTGGGCACGGCCAGGCCGTCTGCCAGCGTGGACCTGATCTCCACGCTCATTGGCTCGTCATGCTTCATCGCACTCTGCATGCTGGGACACTTCTCCGTCTCCACGCCCTATTTAACAGTTTCGAGACGTTAATTAACAGCTATAAGGTTCGGGACTTTAGTTTCGTGTAGTTTTCCTTTTATCGCGGATATATTGATCCGAGAACCTGGGTTTTCCTTATCAAAGCAACAAGACGTAAGTATTTGGGAACTAATTACAAAATTAAAAAGGGTGTCATGTTTGTTTATTCTGTGTGATATCGCTTATAACCTACCTACCGTCAATCATAGGACAGGCTATCCAAATAGCCCGAATCTACGATGATCCATTCTGTGTTCAGATTAGAGGCCGACCGGATTTAGTTTTTATTAGTTTTCTTTTCAACCGTGGCCGAAATAAATTAAGTTCGGTTCGGTTAAATCAATTTTACAAATTCATTTAACTAAAGATTATTTATAATTTAGGTAAGTATGCAGGTTACTAAATGCACAACAGGTAACTTAGAAAATGCAGACAATTACAATTGCTGTACCTATTTATTTTTTATGTTAATGGATTGTCACAGTATTTCTATTTCTTTTACAAGACAAAATCATAAACGAATAAAATGTTATTTTATATTTATAAACAAAAAAAAAAATTCGGTGTTCGGCCGAAATTGCGAATCAGGCTGAATTTTATTTTCGTTCACGACCGAAAAAATCCATTTTACCTAGAGTGGTTCACAAAAATCTTATTTTTTTTTTAAACGTTGCCCCACACTAGGAATATTTCCTGTGTCGTGGCTGCGTTTACAAACATATAAACTCACATACACAAACAGCCAGACCCGGAACAACTATCTGTAGGCCATACAAATATTTGTTCCGTGCGGGAATCGAACCCGCGACACGCAGCGCAGCAGTCAATCGCTCAACCACTGCGCCAACCGTGTCGTCATCGACAATAGGTATAATTATAATTATCTAGGAAATCGCTGATATTGGTTTAGCAATTTCAGGGTTGGTTCTATAGTTACCTACTGACAGTTCTTCATAATATTGATTAGGTACAATGACCCCTATTCGGGAACAAACATTAGTGTTTCTCGCAAAAAGTAGTGTTTGGCCGATTGAGATGATTAATGCCTTAGAGACATTTTGATAGACCCTCTTTGTACCTACAAAGGCCATTGAATTATTATTTTATTTAGAAACAGATAAGAATTAACCTCTCATAACCTTTGCATTAAACAAATTGCATTTAGATCTAGTGGTTATTTTGAGCCTCATGCTTCATAGTAAACAGCGATTCTGCGGTTTGACTTTTAAACTGATGGTTTATATCGCACTAATCTAACACACACGACCCATTAAAACTACTTTCGGCAATTAACGTTGTCCTTTCTTCAATTATCTATGTATTCGTTCGACATATTCATTTTTAATTACAAAATGGAACTTCGACGAACATACAAAACATATATTTTTTTAAATTCTGGAGCAACATTTTTTTGAAATCAAAGGACATTTTGATATTTGAAGATACGAGATTCAGAGGTCGAAATCCGAAATCCGCAAATCTCAGCAGAAGTCATTTATGGTGATATTCTGTAGACGTCACGCTAGAGCAGGGTTTCTTAAACTTTTATAATTTAAACAATTCCATGGACCCCTGTCGAAGAATATTAAGAAAAGAAAACAAGCCTTATTTCGCGTTCGTGGCTTGGCCGAGTTAACTGACCTACTGCGGCCCCTGATATACATACTTCGGACCCCTAAGGGGTCCGTGGACCCCAGTTTTAAGAAACCCTGCGCTAGAGTAAGGACAAGTCAACGGAACACTTACGTAGATAAGGACGTGAGGCTTGAGGTGCTTGATGGCGGTGGCGACGCCTGCTAGCAGCCCTCCGCCGCCCACCGGCACGAGGACGGCATCTACCTCCGGCACCTGCTCTATGATCTCCAGGCCCACCGTGCCCTGCCCTGCCATGATGTGAGGATGGTCGTAGCTACACCGTACACGTCAATAAGTGTTTAGGGTTAGAATGCAAAAAGGATATGTTATTGTTTTGTTTCCTCGGTTTAGGTAAAACCTAAAATGCACTTGCGGCTGGCCGCAATGTGGCGTGCGGTTGCGACAGGCCGCACTTAAATTTTTATATGAAACCGCATGATATCTTCTTTGGAACGAGCTTCCTCTCGATATCAGGACGGCCACCAGTCGGTATGCATTTAAACGGAAATTGCGGATACACTTTCTAAATAAGTAGGCAGAGTATATATATTTATATGTGTATATATTATATTAGTAATATATTTTTTATATTCAGTTTACCGATGTTGTCTTTTTTACTATGCACCTGCCTTGTTATCTCTTCACCACCCTTGGTTGAATGGTAAAGAATGCCTAAGGCATTAAGTCCGCCTTTGTACCTTTGTGCATGAAGTATAAATAAATAAATAGATATCAAGGCACTGACTTGCTAGCCCCAAGCCGTCAACAGCTGCGGTTGTCTTGGAGCTGTCGCGGGCCGCACATCTATTGTTATGAATTTGTAATTACTGTCGCATATAACCATCAATATAATGGAAAAGAAATCCTTGTAAATGACGACGACATGCTGTGAACCGCAATAGAACCGAGACGATACGACGGAATGCGGCGTACCGCTGCGGCACGCCGTATTGCGACCAGCGGCAAATGCGTTGTAACTCTTACTTACATACGGTGGGTAGTTGCGTGAATAAATAAATGACGTCGAAGTCATGAAATTGAATAAAAATTTTGCAAAATAACAATAGCGTTTGCGAGAACCAAATCACCGGTCAACAAAAATGTTGACCGGTAATTTGGTCCTAGTTGAGTACATGTAAGTAGATAGGAATTATAACACCTCTCTTCGAGGCTTAAACATAATTGTACTAACCCATTGATGTAAGTAAGCGAGTTATCTTGCGCCATACTCATAGCGTGGTACTTGGCCTCCTTCATGTCGTGTCCGTGTATGATGACGTTGGCTCCGAAAGAGCGACACTTCTCAATCTTCATGATTGGAGCCACGTTGGGCATCACGACGGTGGCAGGGATGTTTAATTTGTTGGCATGGTAACTCAATGCCTGGGAGTGGTTACCGAGTGATGCAGATATGACACCACGGGTTTTATTATCCTTCGATAGCAACAACAGGGCGTTTCTCGCACCACGTTCTTTGAAACTGTAGATAAATAATTAGAAATAGTTAATTCAAACTGTTTATAGGTAAAGTAGCCGCCAGATAAAGCTGCAATAATAGTTGTTTGTTATACAAGAGTGCAAAGTTGCTTTTTAACCGCGTGTTCAATTTTGATGACCGAGCAAGCGAAGGATTCTAAAAAATTAGAATCCTGAGCGTTAGCGAGGGAATCAAAAGAGCACGAGGTGAAAAATCTTTGCACTCGAGTGCAACACGTAACTTTTCATTCCACCTCAGCGAGGAAATGACTAAATGCAAAAAAAAAACGTTTACAAAGTCTGAGTTTTTAACAAATTAAAAAAAAGTTGTATGATATATTCGGCACCATAGAGGTAGCAGTAAATAGGTTTAATGTTTTTTTTTAATTCACAAACTTAGTGCACACGATGTTCTAAATTCAATTTACTTTATCCTCTAGAGAATAAAAACGGCTTTTCCACTCAGATATTGAAGATAAATTTACTTTATCCTCTAGAGAATAAAAACGGCTTTTCCACTCAGATATTGAAGATTAAAAATACTCTTTCCGAGATGGTGGGATGAAAAAGTAATTGACCCGACTTGTACCAAAAAGTCCCGAAACTTAAACGATAGAGATCGCTCGTCATTGAACCGTCGCTAATACTGCTTCGGTCGAGTTTCATAATACCACAACACCGCGTCAAGGACGCCCCTTACCGCAATACGATCGTGATAGCGCCACTGCTTTACATTTTTTTGTATGGTTTCGAGATATTAGAATACATTGGTAGAAGGGCGTCAACGACTTTTATTGCAGCGTTATCTGGCGGCTACCTTAGGTAACTACTATTATTGTATAAGTATATAATTGTATATTAAATGTTTTTTATAATAAAGTGTGAGTGTGTAAAGTGTGTTCAAAATTGAATCACTTTAATAATATCATACGAGACATTCGTACTAAAATTGGATGAATACAGAAGGTTCGTCTATTTTTTTATTGTGTGTACCTACCTACAAGTATTCTGTGGTATAAGACTACACACAATAAAATAAAGACAAACTCTGCTACGTACATACATTACGTACCTACCTACTAGAACGAAAATGGACATACCTCCCAGTGTGTTGAAGGAAATCATTTTTTAGATAAATATCCATCCCAAAAGTTGTAGACATGTGAGATTTCTGGAATACATACATTAGTCTTCAAACTAGAATGCACCATTTTCAGTCAATTCAGAATGCTAGTACACACAACAAGCAAGTATATTTTTTGTTGTCTGTACTGGCATTTATAGTATGTCAGGTACCTACTACCAGATATGGTTGAAGTTTTATTAGAAACTGATGGATGATTTTAATAAAACAATCAATTAATTATTAAATTAAATTAATGAATGTTCAAACCAACCCAGAGCCGATAGATGGTAGCAATTTAATGTGAAATTGGTTTTTCAAAAAATAATCAGTTAACTCATCACAACTTAAAAAGTGGCAAAATTGCAAGCATCGAATATCGGGTTTCCTACGTTTATAAAATGCATAGAAGTGCTAGATAGAGAGACAGATGTATGTTAGGTAAACCTCAGATCTGTGTAACCTACAGTTAGCGCCATATCGATTAACATAATTGTAAAAACCTATCATCTAAATAGATACGAAGTCATACGATGCACTGCTTTTCAGCATTAGGTACCTAATAGATAAAAGTTTGCTGTTTAGGATTTAAGAATCTGAAGAGTTTAACGACTCGTATCTCTGACCGTACTTGAGTATTATGGAGTTATTGTAAGTATTTTCCGTTTTGGTACTTTCCTACTTCATAATCATCCAAATCCACCAAGAAATAGTAATACCAGTATATGTATTTCCTCATCCGCACGATACCCCTTTCATTGTACGTTTACTGATCGTTTTGAGGAGATCCATTGTCTATCTCCAAAGTTCACGAAATTAGTAAGTACGGGACCATACAGAGAACGTATAAAAAATAATCATTATAAAGTTGATTGATTGGAAAGTCGCAGATAATTATGAGGTAACATAAAAATCATGTGGGTTGAATTGAAAACCTCCTCTTTTGTTTAAATCGGATACAAAATAAATATACAGCATAAAAGGTAGTATTATTTTAAACCATAACCGTTTCTGTCCGTGACAGGGTCAGGTTCCGCCCAATGAGCTTTGTTTACATGAAGAGTGAATTAGTGAGCCAAACTATTCCGGACACGCTCATCCCATTATCTACAGACCTCATACATCTATCAATCATATTTATGACACAATATATGCCCTTTCACCACCTCACATAATTATGTTTTTCCATAGTAGTAGTAGTATGACGGGATGCAGGTGTCCGCAACTGCACGTCCCGGCGCGTATTTTGCGTCTGTCTGTCTGATGGTCTGAGCCGCCATAATCGGCCATAGGAGTTAAAACTGGCCTACTGTGCAGTGCCTACATAGGGGCAGATGAGACATCAGCCCATACGCTTCTGAACTGCCCTGAGGTCACTTCATACAGGGCAAAGTACTTCGGTAACTCAGGTAACCTACGGGAGATCGTCAGCAATGACAAGACGCTGCTGGCCGTTCTTCAGGAGTTGAGCTGGATCGAATGATTTACTTCCCACCTATACTCAAAATACGCACTGAGATGTGGAGTAGCAGGAACAGCCCGTTATACCATGCCATATAATGCCATATTTAGCATTATGTCTGGGGAAAACTAAGAGGTTTTAATTTTGTGGATTTCTTTTAAAAATCGCAAAGTAGAACAGCCACGACCACGATTGCCACGGTGTATGGCAATGCTGATTCTTTGAACCAAGAAAAGACTAGCCTTCGGGTCACGTGAAAAGTTGACCAGCCGCTTGGCGATGTCACGAAAAACAATATGGGCACTCGGACCCCCCATGGCCCTAGAGTTTCCACCCCAAACGGCTCAAATATATAGCTTCCAAGAAGGCTATTATATTCTTGAGTACCTAAAGAGTATCTTCAGGCATTTAGAATATTTTTAAAACCCCACAAAAAAAAGTGAATAGTTTAACAAAAAAACTCATTATTTCAGAACGAAACGGCGAGTGACAGTAACAGTGACACTGACAGCCGCCGTTTCGCAGTTCTTACAATGAAATAATATCACAAATAATGATTATTTTTTTACATCACATTTGCTACATCACTTTCTTTTTTTAAAAACTCAAAATGGGCTTAAAGATGAAACGAAAAAGTGTTATTTTCATTTCGTAATATTTCAATTATGCGGGGGTTTAAAAATATGATAAGTATATCATTCTACTCCTGGTAATGTATTCTTCACATTGGAAAATATTCAAATATTTTAATTATTTATGTTTTTCATACAAATGAATGTATGGATCTCGCCATGATTCTTTTAGGTACAGAGGCCAGCACATCAAGCTACAACAATCTGTCAAACTTATTTGATAGACTTTCAACTTTACGGAAGAAGGTTTATACCTATTCAATTGGAAAAATTTGACAGTTTGGTATGGCTTGATGTGCTGGTGTCTGTACCTACTTTCAGGTTCTTTAAATCCCATAAAACAAGATAATTATTTTTGAAATGTTTTTGAACTTGACAAGCAAGTAAATAGGAACCATCAAAACGCATCACTCACCACACATGGCGTTTTCACGATCTCACTCTGGATTCTATAAGCAGCCGCCGACACATCTTCAAATGAAATTTTTTGTGGTTTTTCTTTATCACACATCGGATCGTACTCGACCGTCTGGAACACCATATTTGTTTAATTTTATACTACACTATACAACTAAATTGAAATCTAATCGCACGATTGGCATCGATTCTCCCTGGCTTCTTACAGAGAAATGAGTGTTTGAAGACGTTATCGCTTTTAAACGCACTAATTATTAGATATACGATAAGGGTTAAAGGTGAAACTATGCTCGTGATGGAATATGCCTTGTCTATCAGCGTATTTGGTCATTACGTGGACAGTGGACACCTATCAGTTAGGTAGAACTAAGTCGGCACTTACTGGAGGTTCAAACTTATAATGTTCCATTTAAATCAAGGTATAAATTGTTTTAATTACACTATTTACAATTATTCCGTCCAATTTCGACCGACTGCGGAGGCGCGCGCTTGTAAAATGAGTGGTTTATCATTTGTTTAATTATTGTCGTTAAGTATGCCATTAGATAAGGTTTTTGATACTAACTACAAGAAGTAAAATATTCGCGAAATAACGTTCTGATTTCGCCACGATGTTGTCCTTATGTGGCTATCATCAATCAAAACAAAATATTTGTCTTGATAGATATTAGTACCTAATAATAGTAAAGATAACGCTCGTTTTTCCTACAGCGCCAATATAGCGCCTCATACAAAAGTACTATAGCCATGTTTTGGCCAGAAAGTAATTTAACTCGATGAAATGGTGCAGATAGGATCAGGACTAATCTATATATATAAAAGCGAAAGGTCATTCACTCACTCATCACGAAATATCGAAAACCACTTGACATATTAAGATGAAATTTGGCAGGGAAGTAGTACATAGTTAGGAGACGTCCGCTAAGAACGGATTTTGCGACAGGGCCGGATTAAGGAGATCTAATGGCTCTCGCAAGTTTGTATGAAAGTCCTTCATTTTTTGCGCTACGAAATTGAAATTCGGCAGAGACGTAGTTAATAAGTAGTAAACGTCCGCTAAGAACGGATTTTGCGACAGGGCCGGATTAAGGAAGTCTAATGGTTCTCGCAACTTCGTATGAAAGTCCTTGATTTTTTGTGCTACAAACTTGCAATAGGGTGTTTTACTCTATACGAGAATAAATCTATAAATATGTTATTGAGACAGTTTAGGCATAAAGCAGTCGGAAAATGTAAGTTTTAGTTAATAAAATAACAAAACAAATTTGAAACACCGTGAAATAGTAGCGGCCATGTTATTACGCCATACGGCTGTGTAAACAAAAAATTGTCAACTGTCAGTCAACCGATTGGCGTAATATAGGATTATAGGCTTTGTACTTTTATTATTTTCGTAACCAACGTAATTTTTTCATTATTACACCTATTACAAAATATACTTTTAATTATTTTTAAATGATTTACAATTATCATATTTAATATGAGCTCATTTGATAGAGACTTAGCTCCTAGAGACTTAGCGCCCAGAGACTTAGCGCCTAGAGACTTAGCTCAGAGACTTGGCGCCTAGAGACTTAGCGCCTAGAGACTTAGCGCGTAGAGGCTTAGCTCCTAGAGACTTAGCGCCTAGACACTTAGCGCCTAATGACTTAGCCAAGAGACTTAGCTCCCAGAGAGTTAGCGCCTAGAGACTTAGCGTCTAGAGACTTAGCTCCTAGAGACTTTGCGCCCAGAGACTTAACGCCTAGAGACTTAGCGCCTAGAGACTTAGCGCCTAGAGACTTAGCTCCCAGAGACTTAGCGCCTTGAGACTTAGCACCTAGAGACTTAGCGCCTAGAGACTTAGCTCCCAGAGAATTAGCTCCTAGTGACTTAGCGCCTAGAGACCTAGCGCCAAGAGACTTAGCGCCTAGAGACTTAGCGCCTAGAGACTTAGCGCCTTGAGACTTAGCGCCTTGAGACTTAGCGCCTTGAGACTTAGCGCCTAGAGACTTAGCGCCCAGAGACTTAGCGCCTTGAGACTTAGCGCCTAGAGACTTAGCGCCTAGAGACTTAGCACCTAGAGACTTAGCGCCTAGAGACTTAGCGCCTAGAGACTTAGCGCCCAGAGACTTAGCGCCTAGAGACTTAGCGCCTTGTGACTTAGCGCCTTGAGACTTAGCGCCTTGAGACTTAGCGCCTAGAGACTTAGCGCCCAGAGACTTAGCGCCTTGAGACTTAGCGCCTAGAGACTTAGCGCCTAGAGACTTAGCGCCCAGAGACTTAGCGCCTTGAGACTTAGCGCCTAGACACTTAGCGCCTACAGACTTAGCGCCCAGAGACTTAGCGCCTAGAGACTTAGCGCCTAGAGACTTAGCGCCTAGAGACTTAGCGCCTAGAGACCTAGCGCCTAGAGACTTAGCGCCTAGAGACTTAGCGCCTAGAGACTTAGCACCTAGAGACTTAGCGCCTAGAGACTTAGCGCCCAGAGACTTAGCGCCTAGAGACTTAGCGCCTTGAGACTTAGCGCCTAGAGACTTAGCGCCTAGAGACTTAGCGCCCAGTGACTTAGCGCCTAGAGACTTAGCTCCCAGAGACTTAGTGCCTAGAGACTTAGCGCCCAGAGACTTAGCGCCTAGAGACTTAGCGCCTTGAGACTTAGTACCCCACACCATCGACGAGGCCACGCCGCTTTCGTGTGCGTTCTTTGATATGCTGATTCAGTAACATTCCATTGTAGTACTTCAGTTCGTCCTGAGAGTGACGTAGTTGCAACAATATGATGTCACATAGTGCTCTGTTTGCTTCTTTTTCACAGACGCCGTTTATTTGTGTCAGGCATTTTTGTCGAACGTTGCCGATCCGTCCTAATAAGGGCTCATGTCGTAATACACGATGTGTGTCGTAGCTTGCTAATTTCTTCCGAGAATTCCGCTTCTTGTGCATATTTTATAATCATATGTTTAGCGGTTTCTAATTCACTTACGTTCAAGTAAGCTGAGCGCGTGCTCTGACGTCGTGTGATACGTAACACCCAAGCCAGTACGCGCACGGCGTGTGTGATATTACTATTTCTTTGTAGAAATGGTTGAAATGGTTGTTGTGGTTTGTGTTGTTGACGAATTGTGACGTTGCTTTGTTTTGATTTTCGCTCCTCTTGATCCGTGACGTAGATAGACTTCTCTGCCTCCGATGACTCATTGAATCCCGATAGAAATTGAGGGCCAATCCACCACAGATTATGTTGCTTCAATTGTTCTGTTGTTACCGCCAGACGTGGCATTACAACACTGTTGTAATGCCACGGCTGGCGCAATCAGTTGGGTTGTCAGCTGATTTTATGTAGTACCAATTGTCTGATGGTATGACGTCTTTGATTTGTTTGACTCTGTTCGCTACGAACGGTGTCCAGCGGTTGATGTTGCCTTGAATCCAGCCGAGAACTGCAGTAGAGTCACTCCAACCAAATGCTATGATTTTGTGTCCGTTGAGAGCTTGCTGTACCTTGTGCATGAGCTTAGAAAGTAAATGCGCCACGCTCAGCTCAAGTCGTGGTAATGCGACCTTCTTGTTCTCTGGCTGTCTTGTATTGTCTTGTATATCTGGTTTGTATTTGCAGCGACGAGTGTAATGTCAGTATCAACTTTGCAATACACAACGCATGCATATGCCTTTATTGAAGCGTCGCAGAAGCCGTGCAATTGAATCGTGTCTTGTTTTCCAGTCTTGTACCATCTTTGAATTCCGAATTGGTTTATGTTTTGAAGCTCTTCTTTAATTTTCTCCCACTCAGTGCTAATGTCAACCGGAAGCTGATCGTCCCATTGAATGTTGGAAAGCCAAACTTGCTTAAATAAAAGTTTCAATTTTGTTGTAATCGGAGCTAACCAACCGAGCGGATCAAATATCTTTGAGATATCTGATAGTAATGAACGTTTAGTATGTTTTTCTGTTGGTATTGTTTTTTCTATTTTTAGCTCGAACGAGAATGTGTCTTCGTTTGGGTTCCATTTCAGACCGAGCGTCTTCGTTGATTCTGATTGCTTGAAATCGAATGATGATTGATTTGAAGACGCTCTACTGACGTTTTGAAGTAGTTTTTCGTTATTAGATGACCATTTACGTAAGTTGAAACCTCCCGACTTTAATAATCGAGTTAAATCGGCTTGCAATTGTTTGGCTGACGTTAAAGCTTCCACTAACGAGGTCATCCATGTAGAACTCTTCTTGCAACGCTTGAGCTGCTCTGCTGTGCTGATACTTGTGGCCTTCATCAGCTGCTAACTGTTTCAAAGTCATCATGGCTAAGAAGGGAGCTGCTTTCATGCTGTAAGTGACTGTCGTGAGCTGATATTCACGTAACCGTTGGTCAGGTGTGCTTCTCCACAGTATCTTCTGATAGGTTTGATGTTCAGTATTGCATATTATCTGTCGATACATTTTTTAAATATCCGCCGTGTAAGCGAACTGATATTGCCTCCATCGCAAGATCAATGACATGAGGTCTTGCTGTAAATTCGGGCCCCTCTTCATAAGGTCGTTCAACGTATAGTCCGTGGATGTCTTCGCCGATGCGTTGAATACTACTCTTAACGCCGTAGTTGTGGAATCGGCGCGCTGAACACTATGATGAGGTAAATAGCAAGTCGGTGACTCATTATAAGTACACTCGACCATATGATTCAATGCTTGATATTCATGAATGAACTGTTTGTATGATTCTGCTAATTGTGGCTGTTTGCAGATTTTTTTCTCAAGCTGCTTGAACTGCGCTAAAGCCATGGGTTTTGAGGCTCCTAGCTTTTCTTGAAAGTTTGATTCGAATGGTAGCTCAACAATGTAGCGACCGTCTTCCTCGCGAGTTGTTGTGTTCTTGTAGTGCTGTAGACAATCCATGTCGTCCTGTGACATCCCTGAGTTTTCTGCTATGTCTTCAATTATCCAGAAGTTTTGAATGTCAGCGATGTTGTTTATCACAACGTTACATTGGAATGTTGTTTGCACGTTTCCGCATAAGATCCAGCCCAAACGTGTTTGCTGTGCAACTGGTTGAGATTTTTCGTGCCTGATGATACCTTCTTGAATTATGTTTGAGTATACCTCCGCTCCAAGTAGAATGTCTACTGGACGACTCGCACAAAAATCTGGAATCTGGGGAATCAGCCAAAGTTATGTTATCTAAAAAGTTCCATGATTCTGGTATAGTGAATGATTTGTTCGGCAAATTATTTATCAAATTGCGCATAATAAATACATCGGTGTCAAATGTATAATCACTGTGCATGGCACTACATGTGATCCGTATAACACCTTTGCAATTATTTTCTTTCGCTCCGACACCGAATATGACACCCTTGCATCGGCCGCGCGGTAATCGTAGCTTCTGTGCTGCTTTTTCCGTTATCAAAGATGTTTGTGAGCCCTGATCAAGAAGTGCTCGCAGTACTACCAGGGACCCATCATATGCTTTCACCTTGATTAATGCTGTGGTAAGCAGAGTCTCTGATACATCTTCTTGAGATACATGATTGCTGTTGTTGCTTGTTATTTTATTGCAATCAGTGGCGACTGTTGTTTGCTGCACTGAATTGCTGTTTGATGTATGTCCACCCCCTTTGCCGTAAGCGTCGTGAAGTAATGTATTGTGATCCGAGTTGCAGACGCGGCACTTTTTTCTCGACACACATTCCTTGCTATGCGTATGTACGCTTAAACAGTTTTAACATAAATTATATTTCGCAACTGCTTTCCGTTTTGCGTCAGGCTGTAATTCGAGAAATGTTTTGCACGAATATAGTTTATGCTGTTGATTGCAATGTGGGCAATTTTATGCATTTTCATTGTCTTTTGTTAATGAATTTGATTTATAATTATGGTTCTTGTTCTGATTTGCACTGAATGCTTTATATGAATGAAATTTCTTGTTTGTGTGTGTAGGCTCAGAGTGAGATGTTTTTGTGGTTTCTGGCTTGCGACGAGATGATTCCCATGACACGAATTTTGCTTCGAGAAAGTTGAGAAAATCCGTTATGTTGGGTAGCTCACGTGGATCTGCCAGCGCCTCCAAGTAGTCGTTATGGGTCACAGCATCCAGCTTTTGTGAAAGTAGGTGTACCAATATTGGGTCCCACGGTGGTATGGTGGCCGAGGACCAAGCTAATTACAGCTGCCAACAAACTTCAGCGTATGCAAAGACTGGCTTGCATGGCGATCACGGGCTGCTTGACCACTCCGACGGCAGCACTGGAGGCCATGTTAGGGCTGCCGCCGCTTCACTTATTCATACAACAAGAAGCGACAACAGCAGCATTACGCTTAAAAACACTAAATCTCTGGAGCAAGAGTAGCACTCAACACACCGCGTTATTAGAGGAACTTGGTAAGGAGTTTCCGATAATTAAGGCTATTAACGACAGGATACCTAAACAATTTATCTTTGATAAAACATACAAAATGTATGAAGATCGGCGGTGTGAGGGCCTTCGCCCCACAGAGCTACGGATCTTCACGGATGGTTCTAAAACAGGCACCGGCACAGGGGGCGGGGTTTTTTCGGAAGACCTCAACATACATATAGCAACACCACTAGGTGCCTACAACACTGTGTTCCAGGCCGAGTGCATGGGCATCTCCCTGGCAGCCTCAGCTATAATAAACAGGCAGGTAGTAGGACAACCAATTCGCATACTGTCGGACAGCATGGCTGTACTACAAGCTCTAAACAGCTACACGGTCAACTCCGGGCTAATATACGAATGTCACCAAAAACTGAACAAGGTGGGTATTCTCAATGATATAACCATTCAATGGATCAAAGGACATAGTGGCTCGCGTGGTAACGATGCTGCAGACGAGCTCGCTAAAAGGGGGTCGAGTACAAGCGCGGTGGGTCCGGAACCCATAGTGCCACTCCCCTTCGGTCACCTACGCACCATGGTAAGAAAACGTACCAAGGATCTACACCAAAGACTGTGGACCGAACTTGGCGAGTGCAGGCAGGCCAAGGAGGCAATTCCTGCTATTGAGGGCCGCTTCACGAGCCAAGCCCTACGACTGTCCAAGCAACAGCTACGTGTGGTCACAGCCGCCATAACTGGCCATGGGTCTTTCAATAAACATCTTTCTGTCATAGGAGTAACAGACAGCCCTCTGTGCAGAGCCTGCATGGGGGCGGACGAGACAGCGGCCCATGTGCTTCTGAACTGCCCTGAGGTCGCTCCATACAGAGCAAAGTACTTCGGTCAGCCAGGGAACCTGCGGGAGATCGTCAGCGACGTCAAGGCGCTGCTGGCCTTCCTCGAGGAGCTCGGGTGGATCGAATGATCTACTCCCACCTGTACGCAAAATACGCGCTGAGACGTGGAGTTGCGGACACCAGCCCGTCATACTACTATTGGGTCCCACGATGACGTGTCTACACCGAGGTTCTTGATGGCATTGATACATTCTTTCGTTGTGTCGTGGAGCTTTTTCACCGATGCTGCTGATAAATGTTATCGGTACACCGAGCAATGAATTGAGATGCGACGTGAAGATCAGATTCCTATTATTGTATCTGTGGTTGAGGATTTCCCAGGCCGTTTCATAGTTTTCTGAACTGATTGATAGATGCTGAATGAGTTTCTCGGCTTCGCCTTTTATCTTGCTTTTGAGAAACTGCATTCTCTGTGCGTTACATAGTGACGGACTGGAATGGATAGTCTCAACAAATAAATCCTTGAATGCGGTCCAGTCTTCGTAATTACCACTAAAGGCTGGAATTTCGATCTTCGGCGTCGACCTTTCTCGGTGAGTAGCTGACCACAACTTGGAGTTGATATCTGCTTTCATTTGGTTGTAAATGAGCTCACACGTATTGTAGGACATCTCGTATTGCACGTCCGCTTCATTGTTTGCACTGTCCAAGTCCCAATACAGTGAATCTACGGCTTTCCTCCTGGACTCTAGCACCTTTAAAGCGTCTTCGAACTGCCAATTTTCTTTAAGGAGGTCCACATTGATGTTCGCTGTGGTTCTTTGAAACGCTTTGAAGTCGCTCCTTTGTTTGCGTAACATCTCTTCTGTCTTGTTGTTACTTGCGGTTTCCGATATCTCCGGCACCCTTATTGTTAGGGGCGATTGGTTAGTGTGCTCCGCTCCGCTTATACCTTGCTGTTGAGTGAGTTTTGGCTCCGACGTCGACGGAGTCGGCTCGAATGAAAAGACTGGCGGTTTTATAACGGGCGAAGCTGGTTTCTGTTCTTGAATTAAATACTTGACAAGGAATTCCCTAGTGCTTTTGTAAAATTGTTTGGTTTGTTCGTAGGTATCCTGCACTAAGTATTTATGAGAAGGGTCTTCGCGTGTGCGAATCTTCTCGTGGTTGTTTTGAAATTCTGCCCAATACTTGTCGAGAAGGTCAATTTTTCTCTGTACACTCTCTGGTGTTTTGCGGCTTGCCCCTTCTTTCTTGAAATTGGTCAGAATTTTTTGCATTGCTTCCATGACTTGGTATTGAGTTTCAATAACTCCTTCCATGATGGAAAACGAGAACGATAAATATTTCGAGTCACCAAACCTGCTTCTTATGATGCTGCTGAAGTGCTTCGGTGATCTCTTGTATTAGGTGCTGCTGGTGATCTCCGTAATCCGAATCCTCTGTACGGGTGCTTCCTCTGTTGAACTGGTCAGATGCTGCTACTGATGGGCCAGCCTAACTGAGTCACCGCCGCACAATGAACGCGGAACACTTATAATCACATGCGACTCGAAGGACCAAAAAGATGTACGCGCTGCTGAATGGGTCGCACACACCTTGTATATTTACTTGAAATGATAGTCACTGATAGCCAAAGAAGATCTGATTTATTGAGTAATCTTAACTACCGAGTAACTAATGATTTATGAATGTGAATGACCGCTAATGAGTACAGCTGTCTATGATCGCTGATTGTGTACTGTCGCGTTACAATATGATTCGCGTAAGGCGACGGAAAAGTGCTGAATTGTGTAAATGTGTAATGCGCGCGTGCCATGTACGATGCATGACTCGTACAGTGCAAATAGAAGCTAAAGTAAAAACATTTAATTACCATATTCCATATAATATATTATTTTTCCCTAAAAGTATAATTTAAAAATCTTCACTTTATGCATGAGGTCACACTCGATTTTAAATAGGTACTTGTAGTTAGAATAATGCTGAAGTGAACAAAACTTACATATTTCATCATTATTATTATTCAGAGTTTTCTAATGATCGTTTAGAAAAGAATGCGGTTTACTTCTAACTAAAAAAATATTTACGACAATTAATATAAAAATAACCTTTCTTTTGGGGTTCGCCGCGGTGGGGTAAAAATACTTATCATTACTGAATACATTACGAATGTTTTCTTTTAAAAAAATATATTGCAGACTAGATTAGTATTAGTAGGTATTAATATTATTACAAGTATAGAAGAGTGTTATTGTTAGTAAAGTAGGACATTGTCATGCTTGTCCTACTTTGGTATTCATATTATTGTATGACAAAGTTGCTTTAAAAACAGTTTGTAACATAATTATTATGACCATAGTAAATCTAAGGAAATATCGATAAAATATAAATATCATAATTATTTGCCATCCCTATTTTTGACGTCACTAAAAATGGTCACTGTCAGTCTCTCGCCCAGTGTTGTCAATTAAGCATTATTATGGAAAAATGTAGCATTTTTCCAAAAATCCATTTTGCAACTGGCCACTTTTTGCGTTTAGTGTGCATACAGTGTCCATGCACTTCTCCCAGTGATGCTCCTATCTCTTTAATACGCATAAACAGTACTCGGCGTTTTTCACATCGAGTCTTATTGCACCGCTTTAAGGGTCATAATGTACGCATTATGAACCTAAATGCGGTGCAATGAGACTCAATTTACGAGTAAGTTTGTAGACGAAACTATTTTATTGAAGGCTACTAATGCGAATCATTTGATCCATAAATACCGTTGGGTGCCTCAGGTACTTCTCCATTTTTAACTCGACTTAAATTTGTATGCACTTTACTTAATGTTGCCACAGTCACTGATGTAAGCCAACTGCAGATAACTAGATTCAGTCACCGGACACTTCGATTATGAAATGTAATTAACTTAAATGATCAAGAGAATGTAAACTTGATTGAAATCTAGACTCATTTAGTAACATAATTTCCTTAACCCAGTTCTGATCATTGGCGCATAAATCATAATAGCTAGTTAAATTACTTTACAGCAGGGTTCACAAAAAGCCCATATTTATAATTCATATTAAAATATTTGTTATTTGGTATAATATTGATGGAAAGAAAAAGAAGCAATTTTGTATCAGTATGTAGCTACTGTCAAAATTATTTGCTGGTTGCTTATACTATAAAACAGTAACCAAAAAAGGAGTGTTTTTTGAGAATATCTAAGTGTAGCCAGCATCAGTCTAAATTCTGTCTGTTGTACAGGAGATGGTAAAATATCAGTTGATATACATATATCTGATATATTTAAATCAGCAAACCCCTTACATATTATACTACAATTTATTGCATTCAACACTCAACAATGAAATTGCTGAGCTTAAATGATGTGTTTCATTTCATACTCTCGTCAGCTTCTTGTCATTGATAACCATAATAAAAAAATAGTCTTGTAAGGTCTACTCCGTAGCTATCTACTGAATATATTTATATTTTGTTGTTTTTAGGGTTCCGTACCTCAAAAGGGGAAAAAACCTTATAGGATCACTTTGTTGTCTGTCTGTCAAGACCCTTTGTCTCAGGGACGGTTGGAGCTATAAAGCTGAAATTAGTATCAAATATCTCCAAGATCTGCAATCCTTTAAGCACTGCAAAAATCAAACTTCTAATTCAACGCAATCAAAAGATACGGCCGTTTATACTGTATATTTTGACACTTGCATGGGAATCAAAACCTATAGGGTACTTCTGTTGACCTAGAATCATGAAATTTGGCAAGAAGCAATGTCTTGTAGTACAACTAAAGGAAGCAATCCGTAAACCGTAGTGTGACATAACAAAAAAATATTTTTGCGAAAATATTTTTTTTGCGATTTCGAACTTATTTTGCTTTTGGATAACTAACCGATAACTACAAGTTTGTACGGAACCACAGTATTTGCCATCCCTATTTTTGACGTCACTAAAAATGGTCACTGTCAGTCTCTCGCCCAGTGTTGTCAATTAAGCATTATTATGGAAAAATGTAGCATTTTTCCAAAAATCCATTTTGCAACTGGCCACTTTTTGCGTTTAGTGTGCATACAGTGTCCATGCACTTCTCCCAGTGATGCTCCTATCTCTTTAATACGCATAAACAGTACTCGGCGTTTTTCACATCGAGTCTTATTGCACCGCTTTAAGGGTCATAATGTACGCATTATGAACCTAAATGCGGTGCAATGAGACTCAATTTACGAGTAAGTTTGTAGACGAAACTATTTTATTGAAGGCTACTAATGCGAAACCAATTAGAAGCCGCCATAGGACAAAAAATTAAACAGCAAAGTAGCGAAAAAATTGTAACAACTTTTTTTAGCAATTTCTCAACTACGTTTTAGCATAATATATTTTCTGGAGTTGGCCACACTGCCCTCGCCTGTACTGTCACCTCAAAATCTGATTCTAATTGGAAATGTATAGAAATGTATGTATCCTTTATGTCAAGGTTTTCTTTTCTTCCGCAAATGAAGAAAATAAATCAATTTATTGCACCACATAAAGTTAATAACTTAGTGTAAGAAGAAATCATAACACCTACCTACCTAGATTTCGATTTTCAAAGTGGTCACAAACTTTTTCTGATGTGTGTACTTATTGCAGGGGCGAAACACTCTTGTCATCCAGACAAATCACAAGCATTGATCATTACGCTAGCTCAAAGTGCATTGGCAAAACACAACTATCTCAAAAAAATATGAGCGGTTCTGAAAATATGGCTGATATAATAAATCGTCAGTGTTATCTTATCATTACCGAAATGAATTGAATGACTTTGTTGCTACTACTTCCTTCACTATAATAAACGTACGTTTAATATATAAAACATAGTTTTAGATAACCTGAATTTTTAACTTTCTATATATTTTATTTCTTTTCATTTGCATGTCAACACCAAATGGCGTAATATGTCTTAGCGCTCAATATTATTATATTACCTCTGCTCTTTATCTACCCTACCACATTTTAGGCAAATAAATGATACAGACAAACTATTAAAAAATTGTGAACTCGATTTTTATTGTCAATCATTTCGAATAACATGATACAACTCTACATTGACAATTACTGTGTATTGTCTATTTGTCTGTCATTCTGTCACTGTCAGTGTCAATAGTGTGACTGTGAAGTGTCAGTAGTGTCAGTACACACACAGTACACACATCGTTGAGGATATGACTGTTGAGATAAGTTCTGTTGTTTTTTTTTATATTAATTCAATTCGAAAACAATAACAAGCGTTAGCATTATAGAATATTCACAGACTCACGAAAAACTTTATAAACGAAGATGCCTTATGCCAATCAACCTTCTGTACACATTACTGAACTAACAGACGACAATGTAAAGTTCGTCGTTGAAGACACCGAGCTAAGCGTCGCTAATAGTATGAGGCGTGTCTTTATAGCTGAAACGCCGACGATGGCTATTGATTGGGTACAGCTAGAGGCTAATTCTACTGTACTTAGCGATGAATTTTTGGCTCATCGCATCGGTCTCATTCCACTTATATCAGATGATGTGGTAGACAAAATTCGTTACTCTCGCGATTGTATGTGTGCTGATTTCTGTTCAGAATGCAGCGTAGAGTTTACACTAGACGTAAAATGTACAGGAGATCAAACAAGACACGTCACTACGGCAGATCTTAAGTCTAGCGATCCAAGAGTGGTGCCCGTGACGTCTAGACACAGGGATGAGGACCAGGCTGACTATGGTGAGACGGATGAGATTTTAATAATAAAACTACGTAAAGGTCAGGAGTTGAAGTTGAGAGCATATGCTAAGAAGGGATTTGGAAAGGAACATGCAAAATGGAACCCAACTGCCGGAGTTTCCTTTGAGTATGACCCTGATAATATAATGAGACATACATTATATCCTAAACCTGATGAGTGGCCAAAAAGTGAACACACTGAGCTTGATGAAGATCAGTATGAAGCAGAATTTAATTGGGAGGCAAAGCCAAACAAATTCTTTTATAATGTTGAGTCATCAGGTGCACTCAAACCAGAAAACATTGTCCTCATGGGTATAGTGGTGTTGAAGAATAAACTACTCAACTTACAAGTACAGTTGGCTCAGGAAGCTCAGAATGATGCATTAGCTATTAATTAGTTAGTGAATAAATACTATTAAAGATTTTGATCATTTAATATAGCTAAAGTGTAATTATTTTAAAATAATACTCATAACTAAGAAGCATAAAGCAAATCATTTGATCCATAAATACCGTTGGGTGCCTCAGGTACTTCTCCATTTTTAACTCGACTTAAATTTGTATGCACTTTACTTAATGTTGCCACAGTCACTGATGTAAGCCAACTGCAGATAACTAGATTCAGTCACCGGACACTTCGATTATGAAATGTAATTAACTTAAATGATCAAGAGAATGTAAACTTGATTGAAATCTAGACTCATTTAGTAACATAATTTCCTTAACCCAGTTCTGATCATTGGCGCATAAATCATAATAGCTAGTTAAATTACTTTACAGCAGGGTTCACAAAAAGCCCATATTTATAATTCATATTAAAATATTTGTTATTTGGTATAATATTGATGGAAAGAAAAAGAAGCAATTTTGTATCAGTATGTAGCTACTGTCAAAATTATTTGCTGGTTGCTTATACTATAAAACAGTAACCAAAAAAGGAGTGTTTTTTGAGAATATCTAAGTGTAGCCAGCATCAGTCTAAATTCTGTCTGTTGTACAGGAGATGGTAAAATATCAGTTGATATACATATATCTGATATATTTAAATCAGCAAACCCCTTACATATTATACTACAATTTATTGCATTCAACACTCAACAATGAAATTGCTGAGCTTAAATGATGTGTTTCATTTCATACTCTCGTCAGCTTCTTGTCATTGATAACCATAATAAAAAAATAGTCTTGTAAGGTCTACTCCGTAGCTATCTACTGAATATATTTATATTTTGTTGTTTTTAGGGTTCCGTACCTCAAAAGGGGAAAAAACCTTATAGGATCACTTTGTTGTCTGTCTGTCAAGACCCTTTGTCTCAGGGACGGTTGGAGCTATAAAGCTGAAATTAGTATCAAATATCTCCAAGATCTGCAATCCTTTAAGCACTGCAAAAATCAAACTTCTAATTCAACGCAATCAAAAGATACGGCCGTTTATACTGTATATTTTGACACTTGCATGGGAATCAAAACCTATAGGGTACTTCTGTTGACCTAGAATCATGAAATTTGGCAAGAAGCAATGTCTTGTAGTACAACTAAAGGAAGCAATCCGTAAACCGTAGTGTGACATAACAAAAAAATATTTTTGCGAAAATATTTTTTTTGCGATTTCGAACTTATTTTGCTTTTGGATAACTAACCGATAACTACAAGTTTGTACGGAACCACAGTATTAAATATTGTAATACTGTGACGGAACCCTCGGCCGATGCGCGAGTCCCACCGACTCGTTCTTGACCGGCATTTTTTTTATTGTACACACACATTTTATTGTACTAATAGGGGTATTCGAAGAAATTTTAATGTGTGGGGGGTAAACATTTGATGACGCTGTCTGTACAACAAAAATTTCGACGCTTTGGTAGGGTCCGAAAAACAAGCATCACTAGAAATATTAATAATTACAACATTTTTTTTTCTAACCGTACTGATGCGACTGAGGGTCTGAGGCAGTATGTGGATTGTGGTGGTCAGATAGGCAGTCGCTCCATATAAAACACTGGTGTTCAGCTGGCTGCATCCACACTTCCACATTCCACGACACTCCATGCATTTTCTTGCAACACCACATTTCCAGAGCCTCTATTTTCTACCTCTGAATATCTCTCAGAGTCTACGTCTCGGTAGCGTACCCTAGAAGAATATCAGTGTTCGGATGAACTGTTATCGTGACTGGTTATGTTGCAATTCTTCCAGACTTTTTTCAACTTGTCCATAGCAGACCTAGTTATGGCCATGTGTCGCATGATTTCATCCACGCAGCCCCCCGGTTAGAGATCATCAGAGCTCCTATCTTCATCTTACTTCTGGTTATTCTCAAGCTGACATGTTCCATGTTGGTAAGAAACTGTTTTATGTGCTCAATACTAGTTGCGAAATAACGTAAGTACGGATGAAAGTACGCGCCTAGCGTAAAGGTGACATCATCATACTTCGTATTGATACACCGTCCGTCCAATATTGTTGGGTAATTCGCTGTATTCTTATTATATTATATTAAACAACAGTGGCGAAATTGGCATAAAATATTCGTACCTACCCCCTGTTTACCTGCTGCCTTAATGGTCTCAATTGGGATGGCGTCTTTGCTGTTGGCATTACCATTTTTAAGGCGTTTAAGTGCTGGTGTGCCTTCCTTCTTAAATATATCCGGCTTTACGTCTTCATTACTGGGCTCCGTAGCAGCGAAAACCTAGGATTTGGGGGTCTTCGTAAAACGACTGACAGTAGGTACCCCTTCCATGTCTCAGCTATATCTTCTAGTTCAGTGACCACTTCACCTCAACAGTTCTCTATAGCCCAAGTTTTGCAAGAGAGGGATTTTGTAAGCGTATATTTTGTGATGTTAGTTCGATTTTATTACTATGAGTCTCGATTTCTGCTTATACTTATTCTCCTTTAGCTAGCGTTTTAATCTCGCCTGCAAGCAGCTTGAATCTGCGCAGATTGTCGTTAAAGATGCTCAGGTCACCACCCAATGCTTACATCATGTGTCTTTCCTCGACTAAAGAAGGAATACTGTCACTCATCCATTGTTGGCTTTTGAAACTTCTGCAGGTGATTTGGAGTCACAGCTCCCCGATTTACTCAAATTTTGTTTCAGTGCTATCAGAAACCTCGATGTGCTGACTGCCCGTAATTTGAGATGCATTTTGGAGATTAGCAGTTAATGATCCAATCCACAGTCCGCTCTAGGTAATATGTGCTACATTTCTGTTTGAAGTTTGATGATGCAGCATGATTTGATAACTTGATAAGTACTATGTAGTCGATCTGGTTACGAGGCTGTTCATCGGGAGACGTCGACGACGTCGAGGCGAGACGTCGGGAGAGTGTACAACCTTATATAATCAAAGTGTACAACCTTCGATAATGATGTTGGAAGAGACTGTTTGAACCATGTTGTAATCAGCTGCAAACTGCATTAAGCGTTCTCTCTCATAACGCTATCCCAGTCCAAAGTTATCAACGCAGTGGCTAAGTTGATGCGAGTCTGCATCGATTGAAATCACCCACGATCGTTAGAATTGAGATCGTAGTCTCAAGTTCACGGTAGAATCCTTTAATTATTGTGTCATCTCTAGCTGTATTACATAACTGTACGATGTTGAGATTAACCGGTGAAGACAAGCTTCACCGGTACAGAAGACAGACGTATCATCGTACATCGTACAGACGACGGAGTCGATTGCATAATAATGCAATCCATCAGATGCTTGGGCACAAAAGCAACTCCATTTGACTTGTGTTATTATTGCCCAGAATAATTATGTCCATTGCTACTCTAGTATCTCACTAAAGCCGCAGATATTCAGTAGGTGTACGCATCTAGTTATTTCCTTCTCTCTGTATACATATATGTAGATACTCTTTGCTTTAGCACGTCCAATTTTCCGGCATTGACAAACCACGCACATGCCACGTTCCTTTTTCTGGATATGATGCAGTTTGATAGACGTTCCAAAAGCTGAATTTCCAAAATGTTGACCGACGAAGGTTGCTGAGGCCTCATCAAACCGGTTGGTTGTCCGGCCACTCTATGGTCAGTGGTGGCGCTAGCCGAAAAGTAGATGTCGGAGAGAAATTCTTTGCGAGGTCCCTAGAAATAAATTCTTTCTACATAGTTCATTCGAATTAACGATTCGGGGATTCCCCGAATATCGCGCGCATAAAAGTCACTGTGACGTTGCGGTCGCTTTATCGATTCAAAAATATTCTCCCTTCTCACATAAAGGCAATGCTTGTTCAGTCCCTTATCTTCCCCATACTTGACTATGGTGATGTGTGTTACTATGAGGTGAATACAGATCTCCTCAATAAACTTGACCGACTCCTTAATAACTGCATTCGATTCGTAAGTATGATCATGTGTCCGCACATCGGTCGCCTTAAAATGGTTACCCATCAGACAGCGCAGAGCGTTAAGGGCTCTAAAAACCTCGTTTTCTCTTCTTGACCATCCCAGTTGACGAAGATAAATCCATAGACTATGGGTATATAGACATTGCTTGGTCGCTAGCGCCTCGTCTGTTGTATAGCAGGGATGAGTACCGCACCTGTATTAGATTATATTCATCCATGACCGCGCCGGCCTTCATGAAGTAAAAAAGAGTATAATAATAATGTCGTATTGACTTCAAACTAAATAGAGCTTGTAGCATTCGCCAAACGCTCGATATTTATCGTGGTATTTGGATCGCGATCCAAAAAAATCTGCGATCTGTATTTAAGTATCGTTGATAAATATCGAGCGTCTAGTCTCTGGTCGATATTTATCGTGTCATTACTGTGGTCATTACGAATTTAAGGCGCTACCCCGACCAAAAATGCGTTTTTTTAAATGTTATTCAGGGGCTATTAACTCATTATTTAGGGGATATAAACTACATCTAAAAGCATATTATTAATTTTCAATATCCTATCATCACAATCGACGTTCTTATTATTTTTTTATGTGCCCTTTATAGACTTAAATCTCCCTGTAAAAAAATTACTAAAATAATTGATGACATGTATCTTTTGCTAAAGTTGACGTGCTATTAATTTGTGCATTGCAATATTAGAAAGGTAACTTCAAAATCTTTATAATTCACGTTTTATTTTATCTCTAAAGATCGTTTCTCCTTTTTTATAAAAAAAAATAAAAAATTGTGCAAATTTTGATTCTGTGTCAAAGAGGAAATGTATGGCCAAGGTAAGGGAAGCGCCTCAAATAAAGTTAAGAGAGCCAACGCTTATAAGAAGCTGCTGCAAATATTTAAAAAGATAAAACCGGCCGCAACAATCATAGATGTAAGTGTAAAAAATAACTCTTTAACATCTAATGATGACGCTGACGCTAATATGATAGCAATACAAGCTTTTTTATATTGTTACTCATAGCACAATGCACGTCTATGCTGAATCAAATTTATCAGTGAACTGGTGCGATCCGTATCGTACGTGTACGTGTAGTATACTACGCGCTCGATAAATATCGTGATCCAAATATCACGATAAATATCGAGCGTGTAAATGTGGTGATCCTGGATCGCGATCCACATATCGCAATAGGCGAATGGCGAATGCTACACGCTCGATATTTATCGTGATATTTGGATCGCGATCCAGAACATTCCAAAATCGTGATATTTATCGAGCGTATAGCATTCGCCAATGGCGAATGCTACACGCTCAATTGAATTTGAAAATTGCCACTCGAAGAACCACCCTAGTATACCTACTACGCGCTCGATAAATATCGAGATCCACATATCGCGATAAATATCGAGCGTGTCGCATTCGCCATAAATATCGACCGTGTAGCATTGGCGAATGCTACACGCTCGATATTTATAAATTTGATGATATTTTTTTAAAATTTGATAATTCTTTTAATGTAATATTCCTTGAAATACGAGGATGGTACTTACGGAGAGAAAAATTAAAAAAAAAAAAACTTTTGTAGTGTAGGTGTAGAGTAGGTGCAGGGTAGGTAGATAGGCAGGTAAGTAGGTAGAGGGACAGGACAACGTCTGTCGGGTCAGCTAGTATTTGAATAAAAACATAACTGATATGTTTATTTTATAAAAGATTATGCTTTATACAGAATATTTTTCAGTCCGTTGTACAAACTCATTTATTTTAGACAATTATTTTAAAAAAATAATTTAAAACCTCGCGCGCAATCGTTTGTCGATCAATTTCAATGATTCGTGCTCATACTTCTGCGATCACTCACAAAAACAGAACATTGTATTGTACTAGTGTGCTTCAATGCAGCTGCTACGATGTTCTAGCAATCAGTCGTGAATTTTAGTTGCGCTAAGTCAATTAGGCGCCCTTAAGACTGCGCCGAGCAAAATAATTCAAAACAGTCGTCACTGTTAAAGTACCTAATAATATCAATACCTTTACCATAATTACCATAAAAAATATGTAATGAATACCACAATGAATGCGTTAACAGATTATGGTTGGCAAAAAATAAGAATACTGTTTAATTTAATAAACAAAAATACGTAAAGTTGTACAAAAATCTTTAAAAAAATCTCGTATTTAGTTGAGTTTTGATAGTAAACTGTATTTTTTTCACAAACTTGAATTCATATTAATCTTTAATATTCATACTACAATTTGTAGTTTTCACATTTTCACATTTTATTATTAATTTTTCGCGCTGTTTTGAATCATACGCAACGTATGTATGTATGATTCAAAACAGCGCGTCAATTAAAACAAAAATTTATAAGCGGTTGCAAATACTTAAAAAAACTTTTTTTAAAAAGAGAACTGCCTTCAAAAACTAAACAGTGATCAATAATTTTAACACAGAACACACATATGACTTTAGTTTCAGAAGTCGGTGGCTTTGTTCTGTTTGTTTTTTTTTGTATTGCCACTTTTTAGTGCGTCCTTATCACCCAAATCCATTAAGAAACGGTAACACAGTTAAAACAGAGATTGAAAGTCCTCCAAAGATGGAAAAATGGAAGAAACGATAACGTCTTCTGGGTTTTTGTTGTTTTTTTCAAAAAGCGCTGAATAAATTTCTGTTTGTTGTATACTAAAACCTTCTCTTCTTTTCTTCTGAAAACCACATCAAAATCGGTTCAGGCAAACGTGAGATAATCACGGACAAACATAGATACATACATACAAACATACTAGTCGAACTGAGAACCTCCTTTTTTTTAAGTCGGTTAAAAAGATAAAACCGGCCGCAACAATCTTAGACGTAATTGTAAAAAAAATCTCTTTAAAATCTTACGATGACGCTGACGCTAATATGATAGCAATACAAATTTATCAGCGAACTGGTGCGACCCGTATCGTACGTGTAGTATAGGTACTACGCGCTCGATAAATGTCGTGACCCTGGATCGAGATCCACATATCGCGATAAATATCGAGCGTGTAGTATACGCCTATAAATCCAGAATTCTTCGATCTGTATTTAAATATCGTCGATAAATATCGAGCGTCTAGTTTTGGGTCGATATTTATCGTCTTAGCACTCAGTAAGAATCCTGTTAGCGATGGATGGAGGAGGACGCGTTAAACGAGACGGCGGCGGCGACCCCCGCTGTAGGTCTTACGAGCGATCAATTGTGCTTAACCCTAGAACCCTACCCAGGGTGCTCTATCACCCTGTGGTAACTTTAATTGAAAATATTTTATTAATGGCTGGCAACACAACTCTGTATTTTTTTAATTCTCGCGTCAGTTCGTGTCCACCATTTTGTGATAAGTAGTTGTCAATTGGTTCTTAAACCGGTAAGTAATGTAAATAATTAATGCAGGGTGCTGTAGGACCCTTGGGTAGTAAAATCGGTAACAATTATAAAATTGTTTTGCGTTTATTTATGGTGTTCATTTCTTTGAATTTCCTGTTTTTTAAAGGTTGATAAGGATAAAACTTTTTATTTTGCCTGAGATGGTGGATTTCTATAACAAAACAAAAAGTGGAGTTGATACTTTTGACCAACTTTCCCACAGGTACTCAGTATCCCGAAAAACACGACGCTGGCCATTATGTATATTTTATGGCCTTCTAAATACAGTGGGCATTAACTCCTTGATATTGCTGAAGTTTAGCAAGGCTGAAAACAAAGAAAAAATTACCAACAGAAGAACTTATTTGAAGACTTTAGCATTGCAACATATAACACCGTGACTTGAGGAACGTCAAAAATGGCCTACTTTACACACGAATATCCGCCAAATTATAGATGGAATTTTGAAAAAACCTAATATGCCAGAACCACTGGCAGCAGGTGCAAAACGGCTATCTGTGGCGAGCATCAAATCAAAATATGCGCCAAGTGTATAAAATAGATGCTGAAAATGATGAAATGAAAGATGAATGAAAATCCCGAAGTATTTATCTTTGTTTAAGTTAATGTAAGAGTGAAATTAAAATATTTAAAAAAATATTAATCTTTTATTTACAAAAAATATCTACAGATAAATAACAGGGTGTCTTGGCACCCAGGGTAGGATAAGTCCACTCCGATTATGGGTAGGGTTCTAGGGTTGCAAAAATATAATTATGATAGGTAATGCAATGTCAGAGTACGTAGTACTATTAAGTATTCTGTGGTCAGGGTTAACTTTTCTCTCACAGAAATTGCCCTGACCCATGATTGTATCTTTTTTAGTCAAGTATGGCGTTATTAACTGTTGTAGATTTCAAAGCTGTCATCAGACGTGCGCAAATAATTTTTATAATCATATATTAATTCTTCGTTTAGGTAAACTAATCTGATTCAACAAGTTTACGTGCGTAAATTTATCTCTGTCTTGAAGCCAATATTTTGACCATTTCTTGACACTGATGTTGATTGCTGATGCTAATATGATAGCCTATGATAGCAATACAAGCTTTTTTCATATTATCACTCATTGCAATAGCACAATGCACATCTTTGCTGAATCAAAATTATCAGCGAACTGCTGCGATCCGTAGGTATGGTACGTGTAGTATACTACGTGCTCGATAAATATCGTGATCCTGGATCGAGATCCACATATCGCGATAAATATCGAGAGTGTAGCAGACCTATGGCACACCCGCGACACTCCATAGAAACGAAACGATATAATTGCCTACACTAATACTAAAATAATACACTATACAGATACGTGCGTGTGTGTGCGTGTCTACGCGCCGCGCGAACAAAAACGCAATTTCCAGGGCTAGTCGTTCGACGCGGGGAGAGGTGAGGAACGGTTTCAGAGGGAGGCGGAGTATGTCGCTACTGTACGGTAGTACTAATACTTATACTGTGCCTATGGGTAGGTCATGGTAATACCTATGTACTATAATTACATGACAAAAACCATAGAGTATCTATAGTAATATAGATTGGGAACGTAGTGATTATATAGGTACTCTTTGTATACGACTAAGGGGACGTCCTGTGGGTAGTACGTCGACGCCCATAAAAATACTCTGTGGGTGCCTCACAAACCAAAAAAATCTCATGACATAAAATTTTAATAAAAACCAATCAAATATGATGAAATAGGAACACAAAGAAATAGATAATTGAAACGAAACTGTAAATGATAGTAGACAGGAATCAACACATCATTTTTACATTATTTTTTACAAATAACTAGACAGAGTCGTCAAGACATGTCTCGATTAGATGAATCAGTACCAATTGTATCATCTGTAACATGCAATATAATCGGTGATAGTTTTCCGAAAGAATATGAATCTGAGGTAAGTTTAAGAACCTTTCTTAGTAGGAACATTGTAGCAAAGATGAAGCTTGAGATTAAAAAAATATATTTGTACAAATCAGTGATTTACAAAGTTTGAGTACCTATTCATATCTGCCTAAGGGCCATTTCTGACTGGGACGCAGTCAGGGCGCTCTGCCGGGTTGTGACCATGAAGATACTTCATGGGTGTGACTGAACTGACTGACACTGGCTTGGGCACCATCAGGGATTTTAATTTTGAACACACAAAGTTAGTCGCTTTTTAGTCGAAATTTGTCACCAAATATCAGAATTTGTAGGTCACTGGTTCAAAAGATATAAGGGTTTATAGGTGGCCGATCTGGAGAGAGTCTCCGCAGCTTGGCCACATTTAAATCTCAAAAACTATAGCGCCTAGCATGGCGATGCACCTAGCGATGATCTGTTTTGTTCCAAATTTAATCGCTAATTAGTCGCAATTTGTCGCCAAGTCACAGATTTATTCGGGTCTTAGTTTAGAAGATATTATTTATTTATTTATTTATTTATTTCCCACCATACAATTATCTTTACAGGTTTAACACCTAATGCGATAATGTAGACAACCATTTACAAACTACCGCTACACAGTTACAAATGAAGTTGAATGAGTTATGAATTCTATAGTCCAAGAGCTAGATCGAAGAGATTATCGTGAACTCTACGATCTAGCTCTTGGACTATACCTTACTAATTGGGTGCATGGGTGGAGTCATGGGAGTGGTATCAGGGCAGTCGGGGGACCCACTCCATCCCTCCCCCCACCCTCACTCACCCAACCAGTGCTACCGTATTAACCGCTCTGCCAACAAAATATGAAGGTTCGCGACGTGATTAAGCGGACTACTGAGGTACCCACCATAGAGCTGTACATGCCTATGTGATTTTATTGGTTGCTCAATCTGGACGCACCGCCGCCGCCGGGACGTGCCGTCGCCGTGCCGGCGCAACCAGGTCGCACTGCCTATTTATAAAATGCATACAAGTTAATAATGAGTGCCTCACCTGGCATCTACCATACATAAAATAATGAGTGCCTCACCTGGCATCCACCATACATAAAATAATGAGTGCCTCACCTGGCATCCACCATAGTACATAAAATAATGAGTGCCTCACCTGGCATCCACCATACATAAAATAATGAGTGCCTCACCTGGCATCCACCATACATAAAATAATGAGTGCCTCACCTGGCATCCACCATACATAAAATAATGAGTGCCTCACCTGGCATCCACCATACATAAAATAATGAGTGCCTCACCTGGCATCCACCATACATAAAATAATGAGTGCCTCACCTGGCATCCACCATACATAAAATAATGAGTGCCTCACCTGGCATCCACCATACATAAAATAATGAGTGCCTCACCTGGCATCCACCATACATAAAATAATGAGTGCCTCACCTGGCATCCACCATACATAAAATAATGAGTGCCTCACCTGGCATTCACCATACATAAAATAATGAGTGCCTCACCTGGCATCCACCATAGTACATAAAATAATGAGTGCCTCACCTGGCATCCACCATACATAAAATAATGAGTGCCTCACCTGGCATCCACCATACATAAAATAATGAGTGCCTCACCTGGCATTCACCATACATAAAATAACTTTGTTGGCAGCGCGACCTGCTTGCGCCTCCAGGGCGTCCCGGTGAGGTACAGTTCTTAAGCCCCATACCTATTCATTATATTGGAAACAATGATGTTCTAAACAGTAGGTAGGTACTGTTTCTGGCAACATGGTATTTTTCGAATTCATGATAAACAAATGGATCCTTGTCCATGTGGGAATAAATACGCGCAATGACTAACTACCTACAGCTGAAAGTAGATACCTACCTAAGTATAGGAATGCTGGTACAGTCGCCGTCAGATATATTGTAGCAGACAAGGTGACCAAATACTTCTGAACAATTTAAGATGTCAATAAGTTCCATACGCTACAAGTTACCATTAATATCTGAACATTCATTAGTTTATTAATATCTGAGCAGATGCTTGTCAATAATTTCTATACACACAACTAACCAAAAATTTCCTTCAATTTATGTCTTCACAATTTTTTGGTAAAATCTATAGTTTTCGAGCGCCGTAAACTATTATTCATCTACACCAACAATGTATTTTTCGTATATTTTACTATGCGTTGTAGGTTTATGGGAATTCGTCGCGTCGTTTGTGTCAGGCCCCCGTCTCTCCCTTCTACGAAATGTCAATAGAAGTATTAGGGGTGTAAATATGAAATGGCCGTTTTGTACTGAAAAACTCAAACATTTTTATTAGGGTAAAATATGTATATTTATTATATCAAAGTATTCACCGTCATTGTATATTCCTTTCTGCCATATCATGGGATGGTCATTTATGCCTTTGCGGTAGAACTCTGGGGACAATGTGAAAATTCGAAGAAAGCACGTCGACCTCAATATAATCACCAGTGTAAAAACTTTCCAGGTAAAACTGCTAAATGACTGTCCAGTCATTTAGCAGTTTTACCTGGAAAGTTTTATCTGTTGTTAGTCCTAACAACAGATAGTCAGTCGATAGTCGTTTTTGGTTCGTCCTTTATATCACGCAGTAACGAATTAGGTAAGCTCAGTGTTTGCTTGCGTAGATATATACACTTGACGTTGTAAGTGTTCAGATATTTTTGATTAGTTGTTTGTATAGAAATTATTGACAAGCATCTGCTCAGATATTAATGAAGCAATGAATGTTCAGATATTAATGGTAACTTTAGTGTATGGAATTTATTGACATTTTAAATTGTTCAGAAGTATTTGGTCACCTTGTCTGCTACAATATATCTGACGGCGACTGTACAAGTACAATGCATAATTTCTAAGCCATTTCACCTGCAATGACACAAACAGAAGAATAATTTCTTTACCGGACGTCTGTTCGTGTCGTATATAAATGCTTGACTATTCTTCAGGAAGTTGATAAAGGTAAAAAATTCATAACGGATACACCAAGCAAAATTAAATTAAAACTACAAGACATACAAGATGCACATAATCGTATCAAAAAGTACGTTGTCTTCACACCAGTCATTGTGAGTAAAATATTTTATTTTGTTCGCCAAGCATAGTCCCAATTATAAGGACATCCAATAAGGAAGCTGTGTACATAATAGTTATCTTGTTAGGCAAGTAGGCTTCATGTAGACCAGCGCCGCTCGCAATTAGCTATCATGTAAATGTTGTGTGTGTGGACGAGCGCTCGTATTCGAGTAGTTATATTGAAATTGAAACATGCTTAACATAGGAAGGACCTACCTGTTAATGTGCTGACCGGTATAAAAACAAACAAAGAATACTAACTTTACGAACATTATTTTCAGGAAGCAAAACATATAGGAAAATCGTTTTGCAATGTTATATTGAAATGTGAGAATTTACAGAACACAGGAAGGTAAGTATGAAAACAGTTTGAATCTTTACAAAATTGGCCCAACGCTTCGTACGAGCCTAACTAATAAAAACCTTTATTTAAATTGTAGTTTTAAAGCCCGCGGAGTTTGTAACATTCTCTGTGCCATGTCCCCTTCTGAAAAAAGCAAAAGTGTCACTGTGTCAGGGGGTCGAAACTTCGTCAGCGCTATGACATACTATGGATTTCGACAGTCAGTGCCCATCAACGTTATTATACCTAAGGATTGTCCTCTTGTTGACAAACATCGATACAAAGAGAACTTTGCAATCGTGAAGGTCCACGGCAATGACCGCAATGATGCCAGTCTGCATGCTCTCACATATTGTGATCAAATCGGGTCTACTTATGTTCACGGGTAATATTTTATTTATATCCTAAGTGCTTATGACTTTTTATTGTGTTTATCTCCCAATCGGATTTAGTGAGTGCTCCACGACCACTGATGGTTCGTACTGACGTCGTCGGCGTCTGTCGGTCACCCGTAGCAATAACTACTATACCCAATAATATTAAAATAATATTAGGATTGGAAACTGTACGGTACCTACCTGCACGAATCGGTTCCGGTGCGGCGGTTCCTACTTTCTACCGGAATAAGACTTCCTGTTTTAATTACTTAATTCACAGGTCAGACCGGTTGGACTTAATTGCGGGATATGGCACAATGGGACTGGAACTGTTGACACAACTGGAAAATATGGACGCCATCTTGTGTCCTGTCGGCAGTGGCGGGCTTGTGGCGGGTCTCCTGCTGGCTGTCAAGAGCCTTAAGCCCAATTGTTTGATATACGTATGATAATTTACTCTACTGTAATCTATATAGCCTTACAATCTATCTAGACCTGTACTCTATTAAAAGATAATACAGTCAATACCTACTGCTTAATCAATATACGTAATCTACGCGTTGATGACGCGCATGCTTGGTGGTAATCTTTGTGTTCATTTTTTTTTTATTATCAACAGCATAGCACGTAGATGTATATTTCCGTAATTTGGTATAAGTGTGTAGGTAAGTAAACACCCCATAATCAAAAAGGTTAGGTACCTACTTATATTTGATGATTCAGTTATTAACGCAGCTTCTTTGTTAGGGCGTAGAATGTTCGGCTGCTCCCACAATGACTAGAGCACTCCAAGAAAAGAAGCCAGTCATGATTCAGCAGAAACCAACCATTGCTGATAGCCTCTGCTGTGGTATCGCCAGCCAAAATGCTTTCAACATTATCAGGGGTTACCTGGATAGAATGGTTAGTACAATGATATACCTAGGCAATCATTAATGATCTTAAAAAGTAAAGAAGTTTATCAGATGACAAATTTCAAATTAAATTAATCCATTTAAATTACTAATAACAATATAATGTAACTTTTAGTAATCTTTTTACACCGACTTTATTCGGGTAATATCTTCTACCTTTGACCTTGCAGCCGACTTAAATATTTGAAATGTTATAGATAACAGTTGATGAAGCATGGATTTCGCGTGCGATGATCAACATTCTGGAGCGAGAGAAGATGGTGGTGGAAGGGGCAGCAGCATGCCCTGTCGCCGCGGTGATGGCGGGGAAAGTTCCGGAGCTACGGGGCAAGAAGTAAGCAATACGGCGCCAATGACACAGCCATTTTCTATACGGAAAAAGAAATCTATATTTGATTCTCGAAATACGTGTGCGATATCCTTTTCATGAAGTGATGAATATGTTGAATGTAATAAATAGTAGGCATATAGTTCGTAAAAAAATAGATTGTAGGGTTTAACAACCAGTCAGCCTTACGCCGTATGATAAAATCCTTTTTCAGACGATGAAAATGTTCAGTTGAATACCTACCTATTTTTTTTTAAAAGCGTTGCCTCACACTTTGAATAACTCCTGTGTCGTGGGTGCGTTTACAAACATATATACTCACATACATAAACAGCCAGACCTGGAACAACTATCTGTAGGCCATACAAATATTTGTTCCGTGCGGAAATCGAACCCGTGACACGCACAGCAGTCAATCGCTCAACCACTGCGCCAACCATGTCGTCAAGTGTCATGCCATGTCGTCAAATGCTCTGCTACTTATGCACTTATGCAGTGCATTTGACATTCGAGTGGCCTGATTATCAATAGGTGAAACCAAGTATTGGGATATAAAAGTCGACATGCGACGCAGTAGATACCTGAAGACACAGCTGCACTACAATTCTACAATACTTCTTCTACGTATTCTACTCTTACTTTGATGAATCAAAAATAAGTCATCTAATTGCCATTCCTTTTATCTTGATTTTTTTATTATTTTTGTATTCATGTGTACAATCAAATCGTAGAATTTATATTGATGTTTGTTGCAGCATTGTGTGCATCCTGTCGGGTGGCAACATCAATAGCAGTCGGATGTCGCGGGTGATCGACCGCGGCATGGCGGCCGAGGGGCGGCTGGTCAAGTTCAGCGTGACGCTGCCCGACGTTCCTGGCGCCATGGCCAAGTTGCTGGCCAAAGTCATGGACATTGGCGCTGACGTTAAAAGTTTTGTGCCCGAACGCGCTTGGATGAGACGAGACATTTTTACTGTTTCTGTAAGTATGTACTTTGATGGAGGTGGTACTACATATAGGTACCTACGTTTATAAAGTAGGTATATTTTTATGAGAAGAAATAAATAATAATTTACCTTGTAAATAAATACATTTGTGGCAGCCAATCTCATTCGGAAATTATGCGCTTACATACATTTCGGCGATTCATTTTTATTTATACGGGGTGGGGACGACGATACGACAAAAAATTAAAATACTAGTAATACTAGTTCATAAGAATATTTTGAATCTATCAAATAAATCCTAAAAACTAAATTAAAAAAAAAGTTCAGATATACTAAAGAGCATATAAATGTAACCAAAATAAAACACCATAAATATTGGTTTTCTAACTTGTGAGAAGAGCGGCAACTTGTGGCGTCATAATTTAATATTATTAATGCTCAATAAAAACAATTACACCAAATTACCAAATCCTACCATGATCATTTTTTGTGCTATTGTCATCCCTACCCTGTATAGTATATAGATAATGTAAGTCTCTTCTCACATACATTATAATTATTATGTTCTTAAATAAATTGGCAAGCACTGTCATAGGTCCCAGAGATTCGCGGCGACGCGCGACGTAGACTATAAATGGCTCTAACAGCTTATAGAAAATGCTATACGACATGATGCTGTGAAAGTAGCTAAAATAGACCATCCGCTGTCCACTGTTTTATCTTTCTAACAGTATAAGTCGCTGAGCTTAGCCGTCCCACAATGTTATATGAGGTCCCCATTGTAATTTCTCGTCTAGCGTGATTCCTAGGAAACCGTTTCAATAATAAATTCTAGTGTCTCTCCATTTAGTACGACGTCACATTTGCTATTCCTAACATTTGGTAAAATGTATCTAATCTGTCTTCAAATCTTCTTCTAATCTAAGATTTGTTTTTGTTTCATTAAATGTCAAATTGTTTACCGTAAACTGATTTTGGAGGAGGAATGGAGTCGTTTACGCCGTCAAGATTTCGTGACCGTCTGTGTATTTTAAAAATCAATGAGATGTTTTTGGCAAATAACACCATCCTCGGTTGATTTTGAAGTAATTGGGTAATAAATCATTCCATATTGAGCCTTAAGGAATGCCCATAGTTATTTCATTAGTTTTTGGCTATCCTTCAGGTTTCACCTATGTAAATCAAGAGATGTTTTACTAATCTCGTAGTGCTCCAGTTTCAACAATACTGTCTCATGGTCAACGCAATCGAACGCCTTTGAGAGGTCGCAAAATATTCCAATGGCAGTTGGCAGCTTGTGATTCTTCCCAGGCGTTAAAAATATTCTTTCTAAGAAATTCCTTTTGGAAAAACCTAATAACACTACACGAGCTGGGAATCGAACTCAAACCGAGTCAACGGGGTAGTCAACAATGTTTGTTTGAATTCGCCCATATAAGATATAATTGTCTTTACTGTACTATGGTAAAAATTGCAACATGCCTCGGCCAAGCATGGCGATTAGGGGAAGCCTATGCCCAGCAGAATGCGTTTAAAGGTTGACATGATGATGATGATAAGGGTAAAATTAGCCCTTAGTTAGAAGGTATTTAGGTACTTATCTACGCGACGTATGCTCCATCTCTCATAATGCTTCATTCAGAAGTCACAATACAGCACTAATGAATGACTTTCGTAATCTTTATAAATAAAAAATCTGCTTCCATAAGTTTGTGTCTGTAAAACTCGGAAAGTTGTCGATGGATAATCTTGAAATTGTTACACAACATTGCATTGTAAATCTAACAGAAAAGTGTTTTTATATGCGTTTTTCCCAAAGTTCAAACGGAATCGAGAATTGAATATGGCTCAATTCTCGATTCCCTTGGAACTTTTAACGTCGAATTAAGTGTGTGTGTCAAGAATTGAGCCACAGTCAATTTATACAATACTTATATATTATACTTCCAGGTGAACATGCTCATTGAAACAAGTGACCTGCACCACGCCAAGGACTTGGAGAAGAAGTTGTTGAAGGACTATCCACATTCACACTTTATTATGTTATAGTTTCGATTCAGTTTAGTACTTACCCGTGCCTGTAATCATGCTCAATTTTTTCATTCTGGTATATGACAATAAATTATTTAATCTCTATCTAAGATTCTTTCTACGTCCTATTTTTTTTTACAAATTCGAATTAAGTACAAAGTGCAAGGTGTACGTGTACCTTCCTTAAAGTAGCAACCATAATTTAGTTTTTATAATTCCTTGCATTTTGAAGGTCATTTAATATAATTATTGCTAAAATATTTAATCGCTGCCAAGTTATTATTTTAGTAGCAAATAGTTAGTCGCCCTATAAGTTGTTAGTCGCCTAAAAAAAATAAACAGCCAAAAAAAAACAACCACCTTCAAAAAGTAAAAAATAACTTACGAAATTAGAAATCAAAGTTATTTTTAACCGACTTCAGAAAATGAGGATGTTCTCGATTCGACACGATTGTTTTTTTTTTAATTGTATGTTTATTACGCGTATTTCTCCGGCAATATTGTAGATCGATTTTGAAAATTATTTTTGAAAAGGGTATGCCTCAGGGCCTCAGGGTTGGTCCCATATAAATGTATTCAGCACATTTTGAAAAATCAACAAG
This sequence comes from Charanyca ferruginea, assembly GCA_947361185.1. Lineage (NCBI taxonomy): Eukaryota > Metazoa > Arthropoda > Insecta > Lepidoptera > Noctuidae > Charanyca > Charanyca ferruginea. The sequence goes on from OX376076.1 coordinate 14,958,701, forward strand.
AACCAAAAAAATACACAGAGATGACGTTTTGGTTTGTTTTTAGGGTTCCGAAGGGGTAAAAACGGGATCCTATTACCTAAGACTCCACTGTCCGTCTGTCTGTCTGGCTGTCTGTCACCTGGCTGTATCTTATGAACCGTGTTAGCTAGACAATTGAGTTTTTCACAGATGATGTACTTATTTTTGTTGCCGCTATAACAATAAATACTAAAAACAGAATAAAATAAATATTTATGGAGGGCTCTCATACAACAAACTTGATTTTATGCCGTTTTTTTGCTCAATGTCTAATGTTGTATCATAATGGTATGGAACATCCCATCGTGCGCGAGTCCGACTCGCACTTGGCCAGTTTTATTGTTTTGTTCCCTACAGTCCAGTGGCGTAGCTACGTGACCAGGGGCCCCGGTGCAAAAAAAGAGTTGGGGCCCCATCACTGGTTAGGTTTTATTTTATCAAGTTAAAAACATAAATAAGTACACATTATATGTATACAGGGTAATTGAAAAAATACCCAAAACCACTTAATCCTTACTTCGTATCATCACCCTGAACACCATTTGTTTTACGACTTTTCAAAATTCGAAACATTTTTTTTTCCATACAAAAAATATAAACACACTTGAAATTTTGCATAATATTTTTTTCTGACACGGCTGACGAAAGGCCTGCAATCAGCTGTGCCTGTACATTAGCCTGCCTACTATCTACCAACGCTGTTGAGGACTGTTACGTTAAATGTGGTATCATATGAATGTTGTGTTCTGCGAATGTGGTGTTTTGAGATTATGATATTTTGAGAATATGATGTTTTGAGAATATGATGTTCTGATAATATGATGATTTGCGATTATGATATTTTAAGAATATGATATTCAGAGAGACTGAGCGGTACATTTTACAGACTTCAAATAAATTGTTTTTAGCTACGTTATTTAGTTGAGGTCAAAGTCGTAGAACAAATGTTGTTCAAGATGATGATACGAAGTCCAGATTAAGAGGTTATGGGTATTTTTTCAATTTTAGTATATAAAAGACTAGCACTTTGTCCGTAACTTCGTCCTCGTTTATTTTCTTAAGGATCCCTATTTCTTTTTCAAAATATAGCCTACTAGCTTTTGCCCGCGACTTCGTCCGCGTGAATGTCGGTTGTCGCTGATGCAGACGAAGTTGCGGATAAAAAGTAGCCTATGTCCTTTCCCAAGGTTTAAGCTATCTACAATCCAAATTTCAGTACAATCGGTTCAGCCGTTTCATCGTGAAAGCGTACCTAACAGACAGAGTTCCTTTCGCATTTATAATAACGTAAACGTAAGTAGTATTCTTATGGCGAAAGAATTTTTAAAATCGGACCAGTAGTTTTTGAATTAAATCGTTCAACGTCAACAAACAAATTTTTCCTCTTTATAATATTAGTTTAGAAAACATAGGAGGTATATTATGTGATTACTCTGATCATTTGTGTTGAAAATAAATACGGAACTATCGCTTAAATGCACACCCACTGGAGACCGTCCTGATAACGAGAGGAAGCGCATTCAAGAGAAGAATGGACTGGATATGAAAGTAAGAATGAACAAAATAAAAAAGGGATATTATAAATTGCATATCAAATAAATAATCGCCTATCAATACATACTCATCATTTATATTCTTTTTTACATCAAATAACTTACTTCACTACAAATAAACTAAATGTTTAACAAAACTCAAACCGCAGATAATTCGAAATTATACATCAATATGACATTACTTTTTTCCTCATAATGCAATACAGTTAAATTTATTTTTGTACAAAAATACTACATACATAGCATAAATACTGACTGCACAGCAAATTTTCCATATTTCATAGCAAAATAACTATCCCAGTCGCATATTAACCAGTAAGTACAACAAAACCTGTTCATCATATTTGTCTTAATTTTCAAGAAGCCATGCTCGGCAAATTCAATGATTATTATAACAAAAAAATCCTGTCACATTGCATTATTTCTAAAAGCTGTACAAATTAACTGAAAAATTAGAAACGAATCGCTGCAAAACCGACTTCACGTAGTCTTGTCTGCCATACCTCTAGAGTGTAATTTAAGAACGCGTTAGGCGCGGAGGGGTGGGGTGGCCCGCGAGCTGAGGAGCAGGCGGTTTGAAGGCTCGCCGCCGCGGCTGGCAGCCGAAGTTGCGGTGGTGAGCGTTAAAACCATCTGCGACGATAAGCTCGCGTGGGGCCGCCCAGACCCCGCAGCGCCGGAGCCGTGACAGAAACAATGCTTGTGCATGTTTCTGTCACGTTGGTTTCGTCGTCTTGCTTTGCAAGACCCGCTTTAATAATTCAATAAATTACAATTTTGTATCTAATTTTATATTTTTTTTGCTGATCTCATTATGTGGTAATTAATAATTAAAAATAAGACGACTGTGACTAATAAAATGCTGTTTTATTTAGAAAAACTGCTGTAAATAATATAAAAATAGAAGCTATATTTAAAAGAAAAAGAGTTAACATGTATAATGATTAGCTGTGCATTGATGAAAAAGCTTCTGCTTTAGGTTAAATCGCTGTACGCTGCGAAAATAAATTGTAGTGTGTTTAGTGATATTTTGAGTTGAATATTTTGCTGTGCAATCAGTAATTTTAATGGGAATCTTATTGCATAGAAAAAGGATATTTTTTGATTTGCGTTTAAATACTACCCAATAAAAAAAGGCAAAGTAAGAGAAGATTGTTAGAAGACAGCAGATAGCGTGTGAAGAACATAGATAGGTATTGAAAGTGAGACGTTAGATATGAAGAATGGGAGAGAGAGTTAAACAAGGAGAAAAGTTGTCAAAGCATACAAACTCCTTTGGCGAATGGCCAACCATTTTAGTTCAGACCTGTAGCTTACACACACACACACACACACACACAACACACACACACACACACACACACACACACACACACACACACACACACACATACACATGATCATATTTCCTCAAGTTAAAGATAAACCTGATGCAGTTATTGAGGACCCTATCCAGATTTTCCAGCAAGACCGCGTTCAAGTCAAAGTAGCGTAGCACACGTCACTATAAAGAGAAAATTAAAATCTGCACAAGCATAGATAGTCTTCGTCATATCAGGCAAAAAGTTCTTGAACCGATTCAAGGATCGCAAACTTCCGTGGGTTCTTTGACTGACACAAGAAACCTGACTTTGCCAACCAAATGTCGACTCAAGATGAAAAGCGAGTTTTTTTTTTCTAATCGGAATGACGGCACTATCGAAAATAATTGAGGAAGAGAGCGATAACCGCCACTCTATCCATCACACGCGAGCTTCCAATTATAATGGCCTGACATTTTGAGACGTTTACGGACACCCCAAATCTATCAGACCTCTTCGATAGCACTTGGTTTACATCTTCTATAGCGTCCGATAAACTTTCCACCCGCTTAACTGAATACGATGGAAGTTCATCGGCCCAAAGATGATACGAACACCAAAGACAGTGAGTAATAAAATTAATGAAGATGTAAAATAGCAATTGAGGAAGAATACCGCCTTGTAGAACACTAACATCCAGATCACGCCAACTCGACAAAGCTCTCGTCAACGCGGACCGATTGCTGATGTCCCCGAAGATAAGAAGAGAACCATTCCAGCGCCTCGCAGTAAACCATATGATGTGAATGTGAGAGGATGGATAGGCGAATATCATGACTGACGGCATTGGAGAAATCAATTAAAACCAACACAGTAACCTTAGTATCATTGCTTCTCTAATGGCATCAGTCACTTTAAGGGCGCGTATTCGATTTAGCACAACTCAAAATCTAAAAGATTGCTAGAACGGCGTAGCAGCATTGACACACACTAGTACAATACAATGGTCTGTTTGTGTGCATCAGAAAAAAAAAATGTACGAAGTAAGCACGAATCATTGAAATTGATCGGCAAACGATAGCGCGCGATGTTTTACAGTGCTTTTTAAAATAATTGTCTAAAATAAATGAGCTCGTATAACGGACTGAAAAATATTCTGTATATTAAGCATAACATTTACTTTCATAAAATAAATATGTCAGTTATGTTTTTATTCAAATACTGGTGAAAAAAAATTGTCAAAGTGAATCGATTTTCTACTTTTTCAACATTGTTTTTTAATACATAATAGTAATATTTTCGTAATTTTGGCTCTGTAGCTGTCTTTATGACTATATATACTGTTGGAAAAACGCATAAAACACAATATTTTGGCATATTGTAATGGTTGTATTCGTCCTGAAAGTTAACTCTGACGTCTATTTTCGCAAAACGATATGAAAGGATTGTCTTCGCTTTAAAAAACCATAATTAAAAATTATACTTTTACTCTGTAGCTGTCTAAATCAAGACAGATCTTTCTAAAACTGTATATTGTCTTTAAATAATCTGCTCACATAATTACGATATTGCTCTGGGCAAAACGCAAAAACATGAAGTTTTCGTCACGAATCGAATACGCGCTCTTAAGAAGAGCGGAGTTTGTGCTGTGCCCGGGCCTGAACCCTGACTGGAACGAGCTTACAATGCTGTTCCCATGGACAAACTCCGAAAGCTGTTTATACACACAGGCCTTGAGCACTTTAGACAGGAAAGGGAGAATGGAAATTGGTCGAAAATGGCTAGGAAGTGAACAATTAAAAACTTTAGAAAGTGAAAGTTCCGACGCATTCTGACTTGCTTTTCCACATCCATACGCACAAAAGAACGCGTATGCAGAACTTTAGTAAGTAACCGGTTTATGAGGTTTTAGGACATACAAGAGGAAAATGAGGTCATGTTGGGCATGTGCAGAACACTGATCATGAGTAGACACAAGAGAGGGACAGGTGGTTAGGACTAAGTCGAGCCACGTGTCATCCCCTGGGATATTAAAAGGAGGAGACACTAACAGACTCGATGATATGTAGGAGTTTACGGGAACGAGAGGTTGGGTGAGCAAAGTCTGTGTTGAAATCGCCCATGATGACGCAGACCGGGACGGCATGGCAAGGGATTTTGCCGACAGTCAGCGCACACTAGCCGCTTAGATACCGCGGCATTCCAGCGCCTTGCCAGACAAAGCACGCTTCGGCAGCTCCTGCTGCCCGATACACTTTTAGTCTTCAGTCTACGCCCGCCTCACTTCGCGGTATGTCACAACGAGCGCCGGAGTCCTTGCCAAGGACTCCGGCGCTCGTTGTGACCGTACTGCGGTAGGCCACGGCATCCCGCCGCGGGAGCCCGTGGCACGTCTTTCAATGCCGTGCAGTGAAATCCCTTTCGATGCCACGGCAACATTTTAAAGCATAGCAATTTGTATCGTATTTCTATATCGATACGTTGGAATATCCACCGACTTAGCCAGGAACCAAAAAGCCTTGCTACCGGCTGAGTATGAAGCAAGTTTGTTCCCTATTCGGCTAATGTAGTCAAACCGAGCTCTCCGCAATGCCTTCTTGCAGGACTTGGCAGCTCTGTTGAAGGCTCTCTTCTTCTGACTCACGTCATTTGCTTTGCGAGTACGGACTCACGTCATTTGCTTTGCGAGTACGGGCGTCAACCCATGCTAGGTACGCTGAATGTTTTAACGCATCAGCACGATTGCACATAGGCACCAAACCATAAGCGAGCTTCGCCAGACATTGTTACGTCTGATAATAGAATATAGTACTCCATCCCCCTCCGCAACACCTCTGTCACGGCGTCCGCGCACGACGAAGCATCAGTCAAAGAAAAGCAAGTAGGCTGCCAAGGATAACATGCAAAGAAAGATCGCATGCCATCCCAATCTGCTGACCTGTATCGCCATACCCGCCAGGTGCCCTTAGGGCTAGAATCAGGCGGGAAGTAGACGGACACAGACTTCACCAGACAGTGGTCGAAACTACCCAGTGGAGAAGAAATCGACACCGAGTAGCGGTCTGGATCTGTTGTCAGCAGAAGGACCAAGCAATTGGCAGTGTGCGAAACAACATCTGGCACCCTTGTTGCCCCCTGGACCAGCTGGGTGAGATTTAACGCTAGCGCTAGCTATCGCGCCTTTCGTCCAGCATGGTCTGTGTGCTGGTATGGGAAGAGCCACTCTTGATGGTGTTGAAGTCCCCCAGTAACACCAATTGGGCAGAAGGGAACCGCTGTTGAGCCGCATCCGCCGCCTCACTGGGGTGTTGCATGAGGCCAGTTGTCTGCAGATCACTGCTATGCGACCAGTAGACACAGGCGTAAACAATTTTGTCCAGGCCTATGTCCACTAGAACCCATAGTGTTGAGAACCTGGAATCCTCAAGCTTGCGGAGACGCCGATAACAGATGTCGTCCCGGGCGTACATACATACGCCTGAGTGTGGTTTTGAAGTGGTGCTCCAGGGTAAACCCCGGGTAAGTAGGTAAGGTACGACACGTCTGACGGGCATCCGATCTGCGTCTCCGACAGGAACAAGAGCGCTGGTTTCTCAGTCTCTAGGTGGTGATGGACTGCGGTGAGATTTGAGTGCAGACCTCGTATGTTACAGAGGTGCACTTTGTGAGAGAGGGAGTGCTGCCGCTGTACAGCTTGTCTCATTTTGCTCCTTTTGGTCATAAATTTGAGTGAAGAAGGGAGGAGAAGGAAGTGAAATGAGGTTCCATGCTGCTATCCCTCAGGCACGCTCTGACAGGACGGCATCATTGGGGGACTAGTCTGGAGACTGCGGGACGCCCGAGCCCCCCCGGGAATGTCCATTGGGCCCTCGTCTGGTCGCCAACCAGCACGATGGTGCATTCCGGGATTTTTCGACAGTTGGCGGGGCAGCCTTTCATGTGTGGCACACTACTTGGGCCGCCAACTACCTGCGGTCGGCCAGCGGCGCAACGTACCTCGGATCCCGCTACCCTCCGCGACTAGTCTCCCGATACGCCCCTAACAACGCGAGCCTGGTCGGTCTGCCTGCATTGGAACAACTATTTCGACCCAACTCCTCTGAATTGGCTACACTAAGCATCATACCGGAACGCGGCTGGGCCACTTGGCGGTACGTCTTTGCCCAGAGGGTCGCAAGCCATCGGTCGAAATCTACCACCAGTTAGTGTCACCTGATTAGCACCACCCAGGGACTAGATAATATTAAGGGTATTTTCCTACGGACGCAAGTGACTCGGCCCCCAAAGACTAAACCACTAAGACCAAAGACTAAGTTACAACTAAACCTTTTGGTGCAACATCAATATCTGTGCACCACCCACCAATATACACTAGACAATACATAACAACAACGAAGAAAAAACATATAATATAGGAAAAACATATACTGGACAGACTTTAGGTTTGTAGATGTCAAGGATATGGAATTTTGACAAAAAGCAGGTGTGCAGTTCATTACTAATATTTCGATAGAGTAAGGTAAATTATAAATCAGTTGCAGTATAGCTGATTGCTTGAAGTGGATACACGTAAGAACCTACTCAACACAACATAAATAATTTAATTTATTTATGTTCTAAAGGTGGAAGTAATTTTTTGCTAGGTCAGTTCGAGGTTTGGGGCCGCCCTGAGAAGTTTTCCCCGCAAGTTTCAGACAAAGATGTTCACAGTTCGAGACTTGTTGGGAATTCCCCTGTATTTTTTCAAATAAGTTGCCATTATTAGAGTTGCGTTCCTGGAATCTGGTTTATTTATATTCCGAATGTGGGAGAATTTTTTATTAATTCAATTGGACCGATTTAAGCACAAATGTTCCAACCCACAACCACGACAATTTCGAGTTTGGAGCTGAGCTTTATCATCAAAAGACGTTGCAATTTCCAGGCTTTTTTTAATAATTAGAAATTGCCGACGCGGGGTAATCGAAAAATATGGAAATACGGGATAGTCTGCCCCGGCGGGACGTTTAACATTATGCCTGGAATACGGGACGTCCCGGGAAATACGGGACGCCTTTCGACGCTAGCCCCGGGGCACTGCCCCGTCTAGCCCTCCGGTAGCTTCGCCACTGCTACAGCCAGTTTTAATTGAGAACTTCCTCCTTTTACTGAAGTGAGTATAAAAATAAGCAATTAAAATACGTACTACTTAAATCTGCCATGTTCGCGTCTAGCAATAATATGCTTTAAGGCAGCGCGGAACAGCTGCGGCCGGTCGCGCGCGTACAGCCGATGATGATGATGTTCGCGTTGCTCTATGGGTGGAAACGTACCCTTTTTAGTTAGTCAAGTCCATGAAGATAAAGGTATCTATAACCTTCTTGGTCAAGTCAATAGAAGCAAGTTCAAAGAGTACAATATAATACAATCAAGTCTTCTGTCATAAGTTTTGTCACGACAGAACAGAATGTCATTTAGCATAATGTAAAACGTTGTACTGATAAAATAAAGCTGAATAAAAACGTTGACATATTATTATCAAAATCATAATATATAAGCATGAGCAAATAATACAGGCATACTGCTTATACTAAATTCTAAATTTCAGTAACATGTCAACAAAACCGGTAATTATTGGTCCAAACTAAAAAATGAGACGGCGGCAAAGGTATTTCATGAGAGTTTGATTTCAGATTTATTGGTCTGAAAAGGATGACGGGCCGCTCGTTTTAACTTTCAATGAAATCTCAGAAGCAGCAGAAAAGATCAAAGGAGGCATCATACACACACCACTTTGTGTTAGTAGCCTAATATCGGGAAATTACAACAATCCCTCTCACCTTTAAATTTGAAAGAGCTTATATTATTATTATTACCTAACTAATATGTGAATTTCAGGAAGCAAAATTAAGTAAATTTATGGACTACAATATTTATTTGAAATGTGAGAATTTACAGTATACTGGCTGGTAAGCAGAGGTCTATTCATATAAATTAATTCATACTATTATTATAAACATGAAAGTATGTCGTTACGCTTTCACGGTTAAACTATAGAACCGTTTTAGATAAAATTTGGTAGGTACCTGACTAAGTTTGAACGCCAGGGAATGATGTAGGCTACTATACCCTGTCCATTGGGTTATTGGTTTTTTGACAGCTGCCTTAGATGAAATTCGGGAATAATTTCATTATTCCCGATTACCTTTTAAAGTTAACTTAAAAATGCGTTATAAAATAAATATAAAAACTGCCTAATCTTGTTGGATTATCTTATTTATGACCTCTTACAGACATTATAATACAGTTATGCGTATCAGTTTATACAAAAATCATAAATATTGTTCACTAGTTGCAGCTGTCAAAAAACGATTAAGCCAGTGGACAGAGTGTAGGCGCCCATACGCGTGAGTAGGTATTTCAAAAAATGTTATCTGTTTCATACCACGAACATTCATTCGACGACACGGTTGGCGCAGTGGTGGAGCGATCGACTGCGTGTCGCGGGTTCGATTCCCGCACGGAACAAATATTTGTATGGCCTACAGATAGTTGTTCCGGGTCTGGCTGTTTGTGTATGTGAGTTTAAATGTTTGTAAACGCACCCACGACACAGGAGAAATTCCTAGTGGGGGGGGAGCAATGTTTTTATAAAAAAGAAAGAATACCGCTCGCTCTGCCTCCCTCCGGGTGAACAGTACAAACTTACAAAGTCAATATGGCCCTGCCCCCGGACCCGTATCGTGCGATAGAGAGAGTTGCAAGTCTAGGAGGCAATTACCTACATTTCATTTTTGAAATATGGTTTTGGGCGATAACGTTTTTCCCCCCTAAACCTTCACGAAATGAGGCGGGGGCGATAATTCGATCTAGCTAGGTTTCATTTTTAAAAAAGCCGCCTAGTGCTAGTCGGACTCGCCCATGAAGGGTTCCGTAGCAGCAAATAACTTAATATAAAAGTTCTTATTTTAGTTGATTGAATGAAAGGTAAATAGCAGTTTACGATTTATGACGTATTAAAAAAAACTACTTACTAGATCTCGTTCAAACCAATTTTCGGTGGAAGTTTACATGGTAATGTACATCATATATTTTTTTTAGTTTTATCATTATCTTATTTTAGATGTTACAGGGGGGAGGGGGGGGGGGGGGCACACACATTTTACCACTTTGGAAGTGTCTCTCGCGCAAACTATTCAGTTTAGAAAAAAAATATATTAGAAAGCTCAATATCATTTTTGAAGACCTATCCATAGATACTCCACAAGTATTGGTTTGATTAAAAACATTTTTGAGTTTCAGTTCTAAGTATGGGGAACCCCCAAAATTTATTGTTTTTTTTTTCTATTTTTGTGTGAAAATCTTAATGCGGTTCACAGAATACATCTACTTCACAAGTTTCAACAGTATAGTTCTTATAGTTTCGGAAAAAAGTGGCTCTGACATACGGACGGACAGACAGACAGACATGACGAATATAAGGGTTCCGTTTTTTGCCATTAACCCTAAAAACGCGAAATAAAAAAAAATACCGAGCAAAGGTCGTTCACCCAGATACCTATTGTTTCATTAAGTATATCTACAGTATTTCCAAAAATTATGAAAACTGGACTAAGTTTACGGTGGTAAAACGTTATCGGTTTTTGTATGAAGCCTTACAATCCTCGCAGACAAGAGATTTAAAAGAATATATATATAAAAGATCCACTTCAAAAGAATAAAAATCGTCTTACCGTCGTCGTCGTACCTAAGCAATGCAATATCAGAAGTTCTGAATTTCAAATGATTATAAGCATGAAGCGGCGCAAATAGTCGTAGAGGGTCGGTTTTGGCTACAGCGTAGCAGTGTCGTGGCCTTAGGGTCAAATACTCAATCGCGACTCTTTAAGATAAAATTTTAAGTCTCGTGCTGTCTCTATCACTTTATGTTAAAATGACTGTGACAGCACGAACATTAAAATTCAAAGGCATCTTAAAATTGAGTAGCGTTTGAGTATTTGGCCATTAGTCTATCATTTGCACTACTACCTAACGGTTTCACAAATAAAATCCTCATATAGCATTTCGTTGTTTGGTTACTGGTAGGTCTGCAATACACATTTATAATGTTTGTTAATAATTATATTAATAATAAATTATCTAATAATTTTGCATATTGTGAACCTAGTTGCGCAGAACGTGGCGTTCGCAATGCGTTGTTGTCGTACGGCACGGAGGGCATCGAGCGCGGCGTGATAGTGCCGTCCCACGCCAACATGGCGCTGGGCGCGGCGTACCACTGCAGCACTCTAGGGGTACCGGTACGTAAAAAATACATATAATTCAAGTAATTGGTTATAATAGGGTATTACACCCATTTTTGAAAAGTGTCTCAATGTAATTCTGTAGTACTGATATGCCACCAAAAAAAACGCAACATTTTTATTCAATCGGTAAGTGCCATAAAAATGCATACACATTTTTAATTTTCAAATTTCGCGCGTAGTTTGACGAAAACGCCTCTTACTGGACGCCATGTTGCTCAGCGAAAATGACGTCAGTTCGTTTTGTATCAAATGAGCTCATATTAAATATGATATTTGTATATCATTTAAAAATAATTAAAAGCATTTTTGTAATAGGTATAATAATGAAAAAATTACGTTGGTTACGAAAATAATAAAAGTACAAAGCCTATATTACGCCAATCGGTTGACTGACAGTTGACAATTTTTTGTTTACACAGCCGTACGGCGTACTAACATGGCCGCTACTATTTCACGGTGTTTTATAACAGATTAAAAATACTGAAAACTTTGAATTGAATTTATAAATTTGTTTTGTTATTTTATGAACTAAAATTTACATTTTCCGGCTGCTTTATGCCTAAACTGTCTCAATAACATATAATATATAGATTTTTTCTCGTATAGAGTAAAATACCCTATTATAGCTTAACAAAAAAAAAACACGCTCAGATCTAACAGAAGAAATTTTACCAATGTAATATAAGGTGCTTACTTGGATACGCATCACACGCCACTTTCCTTGACCACTAGCTTAGGGGTCGTTACTTCAGGATCAGTAGCACGCTTGACAATCCGTTTCCATTTAATGTATTCTATTCCATCCGAAGCATTGACCTCTACTGTGTATCCACTCAGGTGACGTTGGTGATGCCGGAAGGCACGGCGCCGGCGCACGCGCAGCGCTGCTCCGAGCTCGGTGCCGACGTAGTGTTGTGCGGGGACTCGCTCGAAGACGCCATTGTGTACACCCAAAAAGTGCACCAGGATAGCCGCCAAATACTAATTGAGTAAACAGTTTAAGCTGCGTACGCATTTGTAACATTCCAATGGACAAATTTACTGCTTTGTGACAATGCTGTAGCACTACAGCGGTGCTTTATATGGTCGGGGGTCGTAACATTGCTGCATTGTCTTTGTATTATATCTCATGTGGCCGCAGATTTAATCACCAATGTCGTATTAGATGGTTAATTATTGTTTTTACTGTGCGTACTTATTTGCAACGGTGTCTGGGTCATTTTAAATGCCACAAATGGGGACGCAGCTTTAGGTCATCGTCATAGGTCTGACTGTCCACTGCAGCGGAAAGGACAAGAGCGGAGCGACAAGAGTGCCAACATTAACCAATAGAATTGCATAAAAACTCGGCTCCGCTTTAGTGGACAGGGATTTGCGAATTAGTTTAAAAAATCATACAAATCCGGCAAGCGGAGCGGGGAAACGTAAAGGGGAGGCGGAAAAAAATGGCCCGCAGGGTAAAAAATCACCCGCCATCGCCGACTCAACAGCTTCTCCTCGCGCGAACTCGGCCTAGCTCCGCACAGTTCACAATTCAATGTCAATGGACAGGCCAAATAGTCTCGTGTGTGCTTGTTGCTTTATGCGAACGTTCCGTGCTTGCCACGCACAAATCAGGTTGACGGGAAGAGCCTCAACTATTAAGTCATTATATTTATATCTTTACTAGGTGCACCAGACCTACTCTTACGTATTTCTTTTCAGTAAGGATGATCTGTTGGTGATGGCGGGTCTAGGCACGGTGGGCATCGAGATCATGACGCAGCTGCCAGAAGCGGATGCTGTGATCGTGCCTGTAGGAACCGGCGGGCTGCTCGCCGGCGTACTCGTTGCCTGCAAGAAACTAAAGTGCTCCTGTCTTGTTTATGTAAGCTTCACATTAGTATATACCTATGTTCCTACTTACTGAGTTGGTTGATGATTCCAGCTCGCTTGCCCACAATTTCAGGGAGCTGAGTGTTCAAAGGTGCCGAAGATGATGAAGGCGCTTCAAGCGGGGCGACCGGTCTCAGTGAACGTAGTTCCCAACCTGGCAGACGGGATCAGCGCCTCCACTGTTGGGATCAACGCATTCGCAACCATCAAAGGCAGACTTGACAGGATGGTGAGGAATTGCGTTCGTCATTGTGTATTTTTTTTTTCAGTTTATGTTCTTTTATTATATCAGTTGTTTAAGAACTATCACTGAAGCCTCAGTCCCATCGCAGCCCACGGCCACGATTTCTTTTTTTGCTTCATTTTTAATACATATTAAATGTAAGCAGGATCATCTACTGCGACCAACGACCATAATGGTCGTTGACTGCGACCGATGTCACGCCTACTCTGCATAGGTACCTAAGGATGCTTGTCTCACAAACAATGATCCCGCGCAGATAAAGCACGTTACAGTAGAAATTAATTTTACAATTTTACGTTACAAATATTTCGATATTATACGGATAAACAAATATTCAACTTAACTTTTTGATCGCGATTCTGCAAAACGTTACTCCAACAGGAAATGCAATATCTCAAAAACCTGAAGGCGCACAAATTATATTTTCGACGCACATTTTAGCACGAATAAGTATAAGCAATCCATGCACAATATTTCTCTCTCCGATCATTCTTTTAGAAAATCCTGCTGGAACAACGTTACCCCAGCACCCAGCATGAATCGTTTTTTCCGTTTTAATTTCAAAACGACACAGTGCACAATGTTTAATTGACGTAAATAAACAGCAGTTTAAGCTCCACTCACAATATCACTCTAGGAGACACTTTTCTGCTTTGGTAACGTAGGTACACAAGAATCAAGAATGTCACAGCTACCAGTCCTTCTTGAAACAGGCCCACTTGTGTCAAAAACTTAGCTCGGAGCTAATAGTTGCTAACAAGAGGTGTAATTACTACTTGTATGTCATACATTAGCAACTAGATAGGTACGTGTGAGCTGAATTTTTGACGTAAGTGGACCTCAGTAGGATATTTTCAACATTGCAGTTGGTAGTAGACGAGCTGTACATAGCTCGAGCAATGATATCGATGCTAGAGCGCGAGCGAATGGTGGCAGACGGTGCCGGCGTGTGCGCTATCGCCGCAGTCATGCAGGGTCTGGTGCCCGAGCTTCGGGGGAAACGGTATGGAAATTCATTTTAGTTAGGACCCCTTCACACTAGCATTTGTCCACACAATTTCGTAGTATACCGAAACGATAATGAGATTGTGTGACGTCTGCGCCGCGCTAAAGCAGCGTCTGCGCTGCACATACGTTCATTGAACGCCTACGCTGGATAAACGCTAGTGTGAAGGAGCCCTTAGCCTGTCCCACACCTGGGCGAAGGCTTAAGGGGAGACTTGTAATTTTTTCTACTCCCGATGTGCTTCTTTTTGCCTGCTTATCTTCGTCTTCTGGCAACTGGTGTAAGTATTATTATTATTATCTGCTAAAAGAATCCACATTTTGGCTGGCATCCAGCAGCTAAAATGGACCAGTCTGTTGATAGGTACTACAGTACTAATAAAAAAACATTTTGTACAGTGCAGTGTGCATTGTAAGCGGTGGTAACATCGACTCTGGACGACTCGCCCGCGTCATTCAACGCGGCCTGGGCTCTAGTGGGCGCCTCATGAGATTCGCGGTGCCAGTGCCGGACCACCACGGCGGCCTCGAACTACTCGCTAAGACCATATCTGAAGAGAGCGCCGTGCTCAAGAGCTTGGTCACAGAACAGATGTGGGTGCACAGCGATGTCGGAACAACTTGGGTATTTATGTTAATAATGTACTTTTGGAAAATCCTGTTAAATTGTTTGCATGTAACAAGTAAATTTGTTATCTACATTGGTCGCACTCGCCATTAAACTGGCCTTGAATCTCAAACAAAATTCAGGCATCCTACTTTCATCGTTATTTTATTGCCACCCTATTACAGCGGATCCAAAAACTCACAAGCCGTGTCATACAGTTCCAATTCAGCTGCGTACCATAATGCTGTTACCACCACTAAGTTTGGCAACTGGGTGGGCTATTCTGTGGTCAAACCACATGTCCTCCTGAAATAATCATTGGTATATTGTGGATCATAATCTAAATTATGATTGCTTCCCAGTTCACTAAGCTTGGTCATTAGGTAATTTGTGTTCACCACATCAGTTCATTTTGAGGTAACAATTGCAAGCAATGATCACGTAATTATACACTAACCAGCAGACCATGATCAAGACTTTGCTGATTTCAGGCCAATGTGGTTATCGAGACAACAAATGAGGAGCATGCATCTAATTTTAAAGATCGCCTGCGCGATCTGTATCCTAACGCTAGGTTCGCAGTCATCGACACTGATGACAGACACAGATCTACTGTACGATGAAACAAAGAGGTTTTAATATTTAAAATAAACTGTTAATAATGTAATATTTTTAAGTTCTATAAGACATTGGGACTTATCTTCTGTTTTGTACAATTCATTAAAGGAGATACACAAATGGTTTTATAATTTTTTATTGTTTTTTACTTATACATAATCTTATGCGACAGGGTCATCACCCTTGGTGGCCCTTGTGTAGATCACCTGACCGTGATGCTGGACTACCTGTTTGATTAAACCTAAAACAAAAATTAAAAGTGTCAAGTAGTTACATGTTGCATACACAAGAAGTGTTTTGGGAATATACAATTAAGTTCAGACTCAATATATCAGTTTGTGACTGTCATGGATTTTCCAGTGAAAAGGTTCATCATTTCATTTCAATTTATTTACTAATAAAACCCTTGAATCTCCTTGTATCTATGACATATTTTATCCTACCAATATGTAACAATCTCAAGACATCTGTGATGTTTGCCCCATTTCAGTCCTGGAAAGTGCCAGTACCCCCAAGCTATAAATTTAAATATATTTACAATTACAATGCAATAACTGAGCGGTTTTAAAATATGTAGCAAAAATAAAATGAACTAAGACTACCCACTGACCAAATAAAGTAATAGTATAGTTTTCTGTCACAGAAAACTTAGTTGTCCAAATGAATATCAAGAATATTGTCACTTTTGGTAAGAAAGTTTTAAATATCAATTTTTGGGTTCTGATTTTACTACTTTCAGTGCCAAGTATCAGGATAGGCACTAGAGCCAGATAATAACTAGCTAGCTGGGGCTAGATAATTATAAAATGAAACAGCCTAAAGCAAAGCTAACCAGAATTACATATTCAATATTTTAAACCAATATTGCAAATTTATAGCATTAGGTAAAATAACAGTAATTAATGTCATTATTGAGATATTATCACAATATTTGGCAAATTTTATTATGAAAGAAATAGTTTGACAATTATACACAATGCAAGCAGTTTCACTGCCCTGCTTGAGACAAATATGGAGAAACCAATTTTCATAGGCTATTATTATAACAAACAAATGTTTTAGATAATATGCTGTCATGGTAGCATAACATGTTTGTTCAGACATACCTTTTTCTCTAAGTTCGATGAGTGCACGTCTCGCAAGCGAGCCTCGGACCTTCAACCTTTCAGAGACAACAGCGGGTGTGATCAGTTTGTACTGGGGCACTTCCTTGTACAATTTCTCATATGTGGGCTTGTCAAACAACACCTGGTTGTTCAACTTGTCGCGGACTTTTCCTTTGGACCACTTCTGCAAAGTAAAAAAATATGTTAGTAAAAAGTAATCTATGGAGTTAATCTACTCAAGGATATTTTAGGAAGGTGTAGCCATCAGCCTCAATATATCAGTAAATTTAACTATCACAGAGTTCAAGTCTAGATGTATAATCATCTGGCGATACACCTACTTACAACTACTTTTATCTTACGGTCACTGGAGATTTGTGAAACCTGTTTATATTCTGATGCGACACATTTAGAACGTAGTCCTTGATAACTCAGGTGTTATCAGGTATCACAACAATCACAAATTACGTGTTGCTTCAGATTAATTAACTTATTATTCAATTGACTTGAGTAGACAATATCACGCACACATAACCTAACTTTTAGGATTTGCATATTGTTTACCTTCTTCTTGGCTTTGCCGCCACCGGATCCTTCTTTCTTCTTCTGTGTTTTCTGGGGCTGCTTGGCCGAAGCCTTAGTGTCCTTCTTGGGCGGCTGAAATTACAAAAACATTGTTGACAACAAGATTCGCCACGAGGTCCACCCATTCCATTTAAATTTCTTGAATCGTCCACACAAAAAGTAATCGAAATTATTTCACTTGATATTTAAGTGTCAATTATATGAAGTAATACTTGATAAAAGGCTAGAAGTTAAGAAATACTGAATGAAAATCAAAAATAATAAAGCTACAGCTTATTCACTCACCATCTTGAAACCGGAAAGAAGGTTATTGAGGGAGAAGCAGAAGAACTCAATAAAATTTTTGTCTATGCTATGAATTTAATCGTTTTGACATTTACGTTCGTAAACTCAAATAAAAAAAAAAACAAATTATATCTAGTACATACCCCCGCGAAATTCATTTTTATTTTACTTTTATTGCAATATAAGTAAAAAAATATGAAAATAAAAGTAACATTGAAGAGAAGAATCGATTTAAAAGCAGCTCAGTATCAGATTGTGTGAGAAGTGACATTTAATAATTACTATTTATATTATTACTAGCTGACCCGACAGACGTTGTCCTGTCCCTATCTACCTATTTACCTACCCTATACATGCCCATCTCCTGGTTCTAAGCTACCTCCCCACCAATTTTCATCACAAGTTATAAATAGTGTAACACTAACACGACTTTCTTTTATATATAAAGATCATATAGAATTCTTTTTAAATAAAATCTCCTAGAGTCATATAAAGTATAAAGTCTTAAAATAAAGTCTCTTTGTTTCATATATTTAATAAATTTAATTCAACATTCAACTCGTAACTCGTTTATTTAGTATATCAATACAAATAATCTCGTGTTTTTTTTTCGTGTATTAGGTATTTTTTTTATCTTTTGTGAACATAACTCTAATTACCTGTAGTATTATACTATCCATGCATGAAAACATGACCATAGTTTTTGTCAATGTCACCTCTCTAGCACCCGTAGTTCCACCTTTTCATCGTTATTTATTATTACCATGAAGATATAGGTATAAATGGAGCCAACACTTAGAACAAAACCTTGAAACCAACTGTGGGCTGATGCTCTCTTTCTGAATGCATACATAAGAACGAGACAGTGATATATGTTTTCTTTATCTTATGTATGCATTTAGAAAGAGAGCGCCTGCCCACAGTTGGCTTCACTTAGGTATTTAGAGTGTTGCCTCCACTTTTATCTATAAGCTTCTTGATTATTACCAATAACTAAAACCTTGCATTAAAATTGCAAAAATAATAGCCATAGACACAATTATAGGCAAGAAGTGTCATGTCAAGTGGAGAGAACTTCTCTCCACTTCATCTCTTCACTTCCTTCATGACATGACAATTTTGTGGTGGTCATTTAATTCGATGTTAAATTGTTGAAATTAGTGTAATCGATCTTGATACCTTTATTTGATTATTATTAAAAGTTATGAGTAAATGATTTTTTACGTCACGTTTTTTAAGCTAGATTTATGATTGATGGCTTAAGAATATGGCGTGATCCGGATGACAGTTATCGCAAAACTCATTCTGTAATCAAAAGACTATAATATAGCTGTCTGTATGTTTATGACATTTTTGTATGTGATTGTTCTATTGAAACTAAACTAACGTGTATTTCTGCACGGAAAAGTAGTTTAAGCTCTAAAAAAGTATTGATACTTTGAAGTATCGATACTTTTGTTTCGATACTTTTACGAGTACGATTCTTTTTTTTTCAAATACTACTCATGAGTACAGTATCGATACTTTCTGTTTGATACCGTGTCCCTAAGAACACGATTAATGTAGTGAAAGACATGTTTCGGCATATAGCAACGCGGAACACCGACCGCACGCGTCGGAGGGGAGAAGCCATAGCGATATCTTACTATTCAAATCGTTCCGGCAATGGATAACTACACCTATTTTTGAAAAATGTCTCAATTAAATTCTGTAGTGCTAAAATTCCACAAAAAAAAAAAATCGACAAGTGCCCTAAAAAGGTATCTTAATTTTACATTTTCAAATTTCGCGCAATTTCAAATTCGAAACGTGACAAGTGACGTTAACGAATCTATCAAATTGGCAGATAAATTATGTGAATCATTGTTAGCTCCGCTCTTGCCATCATTTGTAACACTATTTCCCCTATATCGATGCAATTTCAGTGAAGAATGAAGAACTGCGAAACAGCGGCTATCAGTGTCATTGTTACTGTACCTAACTATCAGTCGCTGTTTCGTTCTGAAACAATAAGCTTTTCGTTAAACTATTCACTTTTGACATCCAAGAGTATGAGATTAGAATTTCAACTTGTCTCAAAATCTTTTTTTTTTGTACAAATCCTGCCATGATCCTTTGCATAAATTTCAAAATCAGGAAATTATGTGTACAGAAGGAAATCCCTTCTGTTCATCCCGTATATTTTTAAGAGTTTATAAATAAACTCTTAAAAATATTTTTATCTAAAAAACTAAATCATCATCTGCCTGGCCTTTTCCCAAGTATATTGGGGTCGGTTTCCAGTCTAACCGGATGCAGCTGAATACCAGTGTTTTACATGGAGCGACTGCCTATCGGACCTCCTATCGGCTTTACGTGCTTTCCGAGGCACGGAGGAAACTCGGTGTGAAAGGGATGGTCACCCATCCACAGGCCGACCGCGGTTAGCGTAGCTTAACTTTTGACCAATCGATCCGTGCGGCATTAACATAGCCACGAGCTCCTCTAAAAAACGAAATAATACTTATAATTATGTTTCGAGTCAACGAAGTTCGCGCATTTTGCACTGCAGCCCAGTTCGTGCGATTTGCGGGGTTTGGGTTATGAGCCCGCGAGAGCGGCGTACAGAAGGTGCGCACTGCGCAGCTCACTGCGCCATGGGCGTAAGCGTCAGAGTACCCCGCAAAATTCTTACGTTTTTTTAAATTTTCAGCCTAGTATCTGGTTCAATGGTAATAAAAAAACTTAAACGACATTAACAAATATGTACTTAAGTAATTATAATAATTAAAATCGATATAGCTCTCAGTTAGCATTATCCGTAAATGTGTCTATTAATGAAAATATGACGTTTATAAGATGATGAAAAAAAATCCTTAATCTGTCACTGTATTGCATTGTCCTACCTCTGAGCTTTGGTAAGGCAAGGTGTTAAACTGTTTCTGTAGCAAAAAACAAAGGGCGCTTAGCAAAATATAATAAAACTACAACAATATCAAAACAATGTAACCATTTATTTATAGAAGCATTCCATTCCATTTCTTTTATACCTCAGTCCATGGGTCACCTATTGCAATAATAATATGTACAATATTACTACTTCTAGATTTAGGGCTGAATTTTTAACTTTTATCTGAGGAATAAAAATGGCGGTTTGACAGTTTATGTATAGAAAATATGTCAAACCGCTATTTTTATTCCTCAGATAAAAGTTATCTGACTATTGAAAAATCAGCCCTTAATATTATAACCAGTGTTAAAGTTAATAATTTGTTTACTTATAACATACATGTCGAAATGTTGTGAACCTCTGACTACCCTTGACAAATACAGGCGTGATAATATACATAATTTGAAAAGACTAGATTTCTAAACTACATTTGTGACCTCAATGATTCGTAGTACGATAATTCTTCTTCAGTCACTGATGATCGAAATGTTTCCACCCCATGTAGCAGCTCAGAAACTCCCAGGATTACCGAGTCAGAGCTTAATTCACTCTCTTTCACTGCACCTGAAACAAATATTATTTCTTAACACGTTGAACGCCATGGGGCACCATGTGTCCGTTAGTGGAGGTTTTACCTTCAACACTGATAGTATTTCGTCATCTTTGTACTTGTGATTAATACTAATCATCAATGATAATACAGACAGATGCGTAGGAATCATGGCGAGATTATAAAAAAAAAGATTCATTTGGAGGGTTTTAAATATTTTCCGATGTGGAGAATACATTACCAGGAGTAGATTGATATACTTAAAATAACTTTTTAAGCCCCTGCATAATTAAAATAATTCGAAACGAAAATAACAGTTTTCGTGTAAAATAAAAAATAAAGAAAGTGACAAGTGACATTAACGGATCTATCAAGTGATGTGACTCGATGTTTACAATGGCGGAGTAGAAAAACTACATTGATTAATCATTATTTGTGTCCCATAAAACGATGCAATTTCGACTTTATCGATTTTTGTTTTCGATAACTGTGTCTCATTTCGAGCAAGCTATTTATGCACAGCACTATACAAAGGAGCACTATCTATACAAACTTTGCATTGTGCTGTGCATAAACAGCTTGCCATTTTAGTTCTATTTTTGTGAGCGCTGTACCATAAAGCGCTTACAAATGTCTTCATTTCATGTCTTCTACTGTTTTTTTGTCATTTCGATCAAGGAACGTCAACGCTGAACATGCGCTCAGTACGAAGGCACCTGTAGCACTGAGCAGGTATAAATGAAATATTATATTATGATAACTTACCGGCATGCAGTTTAGCGACCAGCGCGCGAACGGCGGCTGACCTCGCGGTTGACACGACTTGCAATAGGTCAGCTCCCGTACAACTGTCCGGTAAAGCCGCCGCTACCGACTCCAAATTTACCTCGTCGCGTAACTTGTAACTGAATAATACAAAGCAATATTAAAACATCGCCTATAAATAATGTGCTTTCTTTTAGATGTGACGAAAGCTAAAAACCATTAGTAGGCCAACAAGGAGGCGAGTTTCTTTCAAAAACTCGTCAGATTAATGTTCGTAACAGCGTTATTGGGACTAAATTACCCTAGTATGCACACTAACTTTCTACAAAGTGCTTTGAGAACGCAGGTTTTCTCCTGT
This sequence comes from Charanyca ferruginea, assembly GCA_947361185.1. NCBI lineage: Eukaryota > Metazoa > Arthropoda > Insecta > Lepidoptera > Noctuidae > Charanyca > Charanyca ferruginea. Next base: position 14,980,785 of record OX376076.1, read on the forward strand.
AGGCCGCAGTAGGGCCCCACATATATGAGCTTGTCGAGACGACCAGGACGTAGCAGCGATTGCTCCAATAAATCGGGGCGATTTGTCGCACCCATTATGAAAACGAAACTCGACGTATCTGCATCTGGAATCAATTAAAGTAAGAAATAAATGATGTACTCTGAAAGCTGCCATAAATGGAACCAATCCACCGCATGTCAGACGATCAATGAGATAAATGATCGCCGACGGCCAAGGCGGAGATGGCGGGATGATCTACAACTCCTTCGACAAACACTGGTCCCAAATAGCCCAAGATAGGGAGAAATGGAAGGAGAGTAGAGAGGCCTTTGTTCTGCAGTGGAAACACTCAAGCTAATAATATGTATATTATTTTATTTTAATGTTTTTATTTTTGTTTTAATGTTTAAAAATATAATTAAAAAAGTAAAGCCTTTGGTCCCGGCTGTCATTTGTAGATCTTTGGCAATCTTTATGGGTAGTCAGAAGCCTGAAACTCTGACAACCAGTCCTTATCAAGGGGTATCGTTAGTATCTTGTTACCTAGTAACTGGGTTGCTCCATGTAAAACACTGGTATTCAGCTGCATCTGGTTAGACTGTATACCAACCCCAATATAGTTGGGACAAGGCTAGGCAGATGATGATGATGGTTTAAAAATATAATTCAAATGTCTATTAAATTAAGTAAAAGAGAAATACACAAAACAACCAGATGTAAATGGTAGAGTAGAGCCAAAAATAATATGCAATAGTAATACAATAATTATAATTTTTTTTTTCCTAAAAATATAGACAAATGTACTTAAGTTTAAAATTTTTTGAGTTTATGGTAAAATGGTTAATAGTGTAATTTGAATATCGCAAAGAAAATCGGTTGGCGAACAGTGCTAAGGTAATGGTAAGTGCTAACTAACCTTCTCCGCTGTTGACGCCGTCGAGCTCGGCCAACAGCTGGCTGACGACGCGGTCACTGGCACCGCCCGAGTCGCCGGCCGCGCCGCGCCGCGGGGCGAGCGCGTCTAGTTCGTCCAGGAACACTATGCATGGTGACGAAGCGCGCGCTGCTTCGAATACTGTTATGCAAAGTTTTATTAATGTTTTGGTGAAGCAGTTATCAATTCAAGTTTTTTAAATTTGGTCTATGTTGCCCTATTCATAGACTGCTGGAATCCGATAATTCAAACTTTATTGATATATTGGCACGGTCGAAATATAAATTTAAATCAAATATTACACATATTTGAACTATTCAATCTTTATGTAAAGTGATTTGTAGTGCATGTTATATAATTTATGACAAAGATAAAGTTGATATTTGTTTAAGTGAAATTAGCATGTGAATAATGTATGGAATAAGGATTTGAATCAGTGATGTGGTTAAACGTTAAAAAATATTAATGGTTAAAAGTTAAAAGTTAAATAAAAATAACATGTTAAATTAAAAGTTAAAAATATAACTGTTAAGAAGTTCATTATTTTTAACACGACCCGTGTCTTGTTATTTTTTATGAAATCCTAAATGTTTAAACATGTTCCGTTGGTTTTTGGTGGTACGAGTTCCAAATTACGGCATGAATACGTCTTGAAGTCATAATAATAACACAGGTATCTCACTATCAGAGACACTCATGAATACAATCAACGAATCGCAGAATAAAATTTGCAGGAAATAAATTGATATTGACGATCAAACATTAAAAGTTGTTTTAAGTTTTCAACCAAAAACTGATACTATTACCATAGCATAAGACTTACAATTCTATGAATAACTTTTAATGTGTGTTAAAAGTTATTTTTTTTGCCAGGCAACTTTCAATCACAATTCAAACAATCAAGACTTTATAATGACCATAATCGCTTACATTAGGAACCACGCCATCTTGTATTAAAAGTTATATTGACAACATACGTTAAGAGTTATTTTCAGTTTTCAACCAAAAAGGAATACTATTTCCATAGCATAAGACTTACAATTCTATGAATAACTTTTAACGTGTGTTAAAAGTTATTTTTTTTGCCAGGCAATTTTCAATTGCAACTCAAACAATCTTGGCTTTATATCGATCATAATCGCTTGCATTAAGAACAACGCCATCTGCAAACACTTGTAATATAAACTTTTAAAATAAACTTACACGCGAGCCACTAGAGGGTGATAAAATAAACAATGATATTGCTCGCCCAATTCGAAGAGGTTCGTTGTTATAACTTTTAACGGAAATCTCAGTTATTATTAATGAAGTTAAATGTTAAAATAAATTATTCTGTTAAATTAAGCGTTATAACTTTTAATGATCATCTCTAATTTGAATAGACTTGAGATAGGTTTGTGTCATGGGTGGGAGTACAAACCTTTTCTAACGTTTTCTTCAGACTGTCCAATATACATGTTGAGTAACTCAGGCCCCTTCACACTTAGGAAGCTTACATTGAGTTCTGTGCTCACTGCTTTAGCAACAAGGGTCTTGCCGCATCCCGGGGGACCGTAGAGTAGTATACCTATAACATAATTGGAAATGTGTAGGTAGGCTACAAAACTCAGATGTACCTATATAAAGTTTATTTTTGTAAAATGATAATTTCTCACCTGAACGTTTCAAACTAGAATTTTTGAATAAATGTGGATATTTAATGGGGAATTCTATTGTCTTCAACAGCTCTTTCTTCAACTTCTCTAGACCACCAATGTCTTCCCAGAAAACCTTTGGAATTTTAGGAGCATCCAAATGTTGACTTTGGAGGCTTCGAATGGACTCTGTTTAGGACCAGAACATTCTAAATTAATGACAAACCATGATCAAGTGTAGGTTTAAAATGAGATTGTAAGTTAAAAGCTCACCAAGAGCAGAGTTGAAATCTTCCTCTTGAACTAAATGCAAGTCTGGCACCGGGGGTAATTGGTTGAAACTATTGTGCTGTTTCAAATAAGACTCTCTTATTGCAAAATGAAGTAGAGTATCTAAGTCTCCATACAGGAATGTCTCAGTCTTCGCGGTTACCCTCTGTAACCCATCTCTGGAAGATTTACTCAAGCACACTTGATCTTTATCAGTGCTCAGCTGGTTTGGTGATAACTGTTCTTCTCCATCTATATTTAGCTGCATCACAGTAGCAAACCATTCCAGCATTTCATATCTTTGTTGAGCATTTAGTCTAGGTATATGGATCTTCTCTAGGAACATTCTTAACATATTCGGTTTCAAGTCCTGTCTTTCTGTTATTGCAATGAATATGATTGGGTGTTTGGTATAGTTTTGGTACAAATCTGTGATGGTGTTCATGAAGTATTCTAGAACTCTACAGTCTTCGTTGTTTTCGGGGTCTACTGCAAATACCTAGAAAATAAAAGGATTATGATCAAAATAGACAAAGGATAGAGAAAATCCTAGTTTTCGTCATCTTTCATGCCAGGAAATAGCTGGATACCTACAATTCAACTAGAATCCAACTTAGTCCTATCCCTGGGCTATAAGCTGTCACAGAGTGAGTGTCTAAATTTAAGTATCATCACCATGCGGGCACATAGCATAACTCTATAGTTGGCCAGTACCGGCAACACAGACAGCAAAAAAAAGAAAAAAATTAGTAGAATAAAATGTAACATTACCCATTAAATGTCAAATATTTACTGATTAAATATAGCAACAATAAATAAATGTTTATACTTGATCTAAATAATATATTCCATACCTCAAAGTTATCCAGCACTACAATGACAGGGGCAGCTGCCTTCGCCTTCTGTACTATGGAGTTAATCTTGCTCTCTGTCTGCTTAGCAGTAGAGCTCTGGAGAGCATTGCAGTCTACTGGGAGGGAATTCATTCCTGCAAACAAATTAAGTAAGCCTTTGAATTCCAACTGAAAATAGGTGACTCCATTTTTTTATTTAATTAATTACAGGATGATATAAAATCATAAACTTAGTTGGGTAACAGTTACCGCCCAGCGAGTTATCACAGATGCAATGTCTCTGATTAAAAAGTAGCTTATGTTTTTATCCAGATAATCCAAATGGTGATGTAATAATGTAAATATTTCAAAGAGGAAAGATTTGTTTGTTTGTGTGTTTCGATTTAAACCAAAAACTACTCGACTGATTTAAAAAAAAAAAAACCCGTTTTCCTTCCTTTTACCTTTCTTTTGGTACTCAGTTTTTATAAATTACTTGCTTGTTATCTCCTCTAACTACTTGCTTGTATCTCTCCAACAAAAACCCTACACGCTCGCAGGTGGCGGTTGCGACTAGCGCGCAAATCAGTTGTAATGAATTCGTATTCGACTAGTTGGCCGCTTTAAAACCAACTAATCTGCTCGACGGCTAGTCGACCAAAGTCATAAATGTCATAATCGGCACATCTCTAATGGTCACCCATCCACAGGCAAGCAAAGCTTAACCATCATGACTGGTTGATCTGTACGGCATTTACTTAGCCTTAGCACCTCATTATCATACTCATTCGTATATAAATAAAATCACCGACATCAGGCTTTTGCAAGCTTACCATTGTATTTAGCTAATATTTTAATAAGCAGATGTCTGCCAGATCCAGTAAAGCCTGTAAGGAGCAGCATTGGAATGATAGGGGTAGACATTGAGGACAAGAGGTCATCTGAAATTAACAAAAATTATGATAAGTAATGTTTTTAAAAAATACTATGGACTAAAGTGAGTACAAAAAAATATATTCAAAGATACTTAACTCATTTCGCCAGTCAAAAATGGATGAATTGACTCTTGTATCTGATCAAATTTGTGTTTAAGCCCTGTTGGACACAGATGCAGGATATTATTCTGGCATTTGTATTGCTGTGGTTTGAAAAACTCATCCTTTGGCTTTAAACTGTGTACGTTTTCTCCTAAAGTTAATTGAGTCACACCTTTTATTATGAAAAATGTGTGCACTACATTGTCCTTAGATTCATTATTCATTTCAGCAACATCACTACACACCTTCGTACATTTAAAATAAAGTCTTCCGGTTGATTGCACTAGATCTAGATACTTGTAATGATACTTTGTAGTCATATCTGGTGTAAGGCCTATGTAAAATATGTCATTAGTACTGACTAACTTGGGTGTTTCGAAATAGTTATTTAAAACCTCTTTGATAAAGTCGTTGGCTAAGTCATAGTCATTTACTATGAGGCTCACTTCTGCAGCTGCTGCTATTTTGGGTGAGCTATCTAAACTGGGTAACGGGTGGAATGTTACACTGACATCTTTACAATTCTTTAAGCCAAAACAAGATGTAATGTTAAAAAATTCAATTTCATTTGTAAACGCTATATTTTCAGAGACATGTTTTGATCCAACTATTGGCAATATTCTTATATTATCAACACTATGGTGTGCTGTGTCAGTCCAGAGTTTTTTGTGTAACTCTGAAGTCATAAAGTGAAGACTAAATTGGACTTCTTTACTGCTAGTTTTCTTTACTTGGTGCTTTCTTCTCTCATCTGGAGTTAACTTCAATACTACCCAAAGTACTCCATTATCTAGGTAAAATAAATTTTCACTACCCAGCTGTATAAACTGTTCTTTGGATATTATTATGCATTTGTTCATAAGAACTGGCAAGTTATCATCCAATCTTTCTTCTAAGAGAGATTTAACTAGATGCAGTGGAATAGTTTTCACTTCAAAACAATCCATGACTTTTCGATTAGATTTCCTCCTTTGGCACCAAATTCTATACTTTATCGAGAGGAAAACGAGGAAGCAGTAGTAGTTGTACTTTGGATAGACAACTTTTAAACAAAACTTTATCACCCATAATTTACGAGAACTTTGTTCATTCATAGTAACTTGACCACTTTTATGTAATCCTTTTGTTACCTTAAAAGAAAAAAAATAAAAGAAAATTTAACAAAAAAGAAAATTAGTCTGTAACTCGATGTACGATTAATTTTCACACATTTTTATTGTTCGATAAAAATAAAATAAATAATGCAATGCAATATTGCATGCATCTGACATTGACATGACAGGTTACTGGGTTACTGACACTTGACAGTGACAAATGACAAACAAAATGTTCCGTTCACAGTTCCGTTGCTGGTTTTTAGTACTTTCTTCTTATATCTATGATTAACATTTTTTTTGTAGTACTCTACAGAAATACTATTGCGGCTCGAACTACGTAAATCTTACAGGATATTAAATGTGTGAACAACGCAAGCTTGCTCGCGTCACCGATGCAGTGACGCGAGTACTTTTGACTCCAGGACCCAGGGCGAGGATCCGGTCAGTGCACAAGCCTCCTCATAAGAGATCGTGCGATACGCCCTGATGACTCTGACGGCCATCGCACTCTGCAGCTTACACGGAACGACGATGCTTCCGGCCGTCAGATCAGCCGCTCAGACTGGGACCCCGTACGTAGGGCCATCGATCGCACGATAACCACGTAGAGCCGCCTACTGGCGGCACTCGGGCCCCCCAAATTGGGTAGCAGCGTGGACAGCGCCCCAGCCGCGCTCAACTACTTGCGGCGTTAGCCGCTGGAAGTGGGCTTCCACGTGGAAATCCCACCGGCAGTCGATCGCCATGATTTTTCATGATCTGACATGAAAAATCACGGCCTCCGACTTATTGAAGGCCACCTCCGGGCCAAGGTGCTGTATGCAGCTCACCACCTGTGAGCCCACAGCCGTTGCCAGCAACGTTGCTTTCCTGTACGAGCTCCCCCGGGTCGTGACCACCGTGTCGTCAGAGTAACACGTCAGGACCACGCACGGCTTGAGCTCGCCCCTCAGCACCCAGTCGTACCCGATGTTCCACAGGAGCGGGCCCACGACCTAGCCCTGTGGAACACCACACGACATGCGGCGCTGGTGTCCGCTATCACATCCCACGTAGGTGACACACATCTCCGCCAAATAAGTTCAAAGAGGCTCCTACCTCCGCAACATCGGGAGGCACTGAGGTATGGTACCTCATTGCCTCCCGAATACAACTCCAGGGCAGAGTGTTGAAGGCGTTGGAGATGCCCAAAGACACTGTGCTAATATCACCCCGCCACGGGACACCGGTTCCTTCGCCAGGGCCTCAAGTCTGCTATTACAATAGTGTCAGAATGGTCCATCATTGATTTCATAATTGTTGATTTTGACAAGTTTGGTAATCTACTAATATTATGGCGTCATTATTACTTTCCAATGCATGGTCAACCACTGACACTTCATTGAAAGAAATGATATAGAATGGTAATCTCGTCCATAATGACAAATTAATGACTGACTAAAGTTTACGAACTTCTTAGGTACTTCTTCAGATTGCCTATAACACTTATAAACAATATGTAAAAATATATATGAAATCTGGCATGAATAAATGTTCAAATCATCATTAATTCTACTAACGGGTTTCATAATAATGGCAATACGACATTGTCATTATAACACAATTCTATTACGAGGCCATTGACCGACCAATAATCGACCATATGAATTTAGCAGATTACGAACTTTTAGCAAAATGGCAATGGGGTCGTGTTGGAATGACGAAATAATAAAAATAGCAGACTTGGCCCCCAGGACTCTCACCCGCGAGGTTATGGTGGAGCGCCCATGCCGAAAACCATACTGGCGGTACGATTTACGTACCTACATAGCTAGGTTTAGTTACTAATAAAATTACCTTGACTTGGTCTATTCCATCCATCCATGTTTAGATGCACTGTAAAAGTAAAAGTAAAAAATGTTTATTTGTACAAAATAATAATGCATTAAGCGCTAAATTACAGGTTCCCTGGTCCCTACAATAGGATTCCCTGCGTCGTGGCGACCAGTCTCTTCCTAGTTAAGTTTCAACATATAATTTTCTTTCTTTTTAGGGCTAAACTATAATACCATGGTTGTACAGAATAAATAAATTAACAATAGTAAAAGCACAACAAAAAATGAAAAAAAAAATATAAAGAGAAAAAAAAACCTAATAAAATAACGTAGAAAAAAGTGTGCATGGCGTAAGTAACTGTGAGGTGTGTTGAGGGCGAGTGTGGTGTGAGGTGTAGTGTGTTGAGTGTGGTGTGAGGTGTGCTGTGGTGAGTGTGAGTGTGGTGTGAGGTGTAGTGTGGTGAGGGAGAGAGGTGCGTGAATGAAAAATTATGGTGTGTGTAGTGCATATGTGTGCGTAGGTATGAGTCGAGGCGTACTTGATTTCATGAATGTATTATTTCATTATAAATGCGTAAACATATCACTATTATGTATGATTGTATGTAAAGGAGGTCTTCAGTCTGAGTATAATTTTTAGCATGCAACCATTTGAAAATAGGAACTTTGCCGCTGCTGTAGGTTGAGGTAACTATACTTTTGTTGCTGGCGTAAAATTTTGAGTACCTATAGATAGGGTCCAAGAAATGCAAAAGATCTGCGTGCAAAGTGCAAAGTTTGATTGTACTCGTGGTCGATCCCACTTTAATGTTCTGAATGAATGGCGTGCCAGCTCATTCGTATGTCTGTGGTATCGCAACAGTACAGAGGCAATGAACAACTGCCTAACACGGAGGAGACTACATTCTGTTTATAGGGTCTCAGTAGTGAATCTCCAAGGTTTTTTATAGGCAAACTCAAACTCAAACTCGAAATCATTTATTTCAATTAAACCATTTACAGGTACTTTTGAATTGTCAGAGTCAGTCAGTCAGAAAGTTGAAGCTAGTTGCTCGTTCCAAACAGTAGGTTTCTATGGAGAAGAACGAGCAAGAAACTCCATGAACACTCTTTTAAAATCAGTTAAATTTTACAAATTTAGGTTACATCATTCATGTTGAATCTAAGGGTACAATGTGAGAACAATGTAACACGTCTTGCATGTTAAAAGAGGTCTAGAGAAAAATATAGTCATAATAACAATTCAAACCAAAATTTAAAATAACCGAGGCAGCTAAGAGATGACCAGTCCCAACCGACGGCGTCCGTTCACGAACATGACGCATGGATCGGCACCATTTAGCTTAACCATTTTGAAGGGAACCGAATGATCCAACACATGCGCCACCGGCAGCGAGACATTTAAGTGAGCATGACTCTCCCAACCGCCAGGGCATATTCAAGTCAATGAGAGGTATACCTCGTAAATGGTAGCTTTAAAGAACATAGTGCTCACATGTATGTGCTACGAAAAATTATATAATACTAACACATTGAGTTTATACAATGCAAAGATAATATAGATCTACATCTTCAGCAGCTCCAAAAATTGTTACAAATGCTAATCAATTAATCTATGAACCCTTATGGCTGTGGAGCTAGACCAGCATCCAGCCAAGCATTTTTATCAGTGATGTAATCACTCAACTTATAATATGCTCGGTCACATAGTGTGCGTTTAATACAAGACTTAAATTTTGTCTCATTTAGTTGAACAATGTGGGGAGGTATTTTATTGTAACACTTTAAACAGTACCCCATGAAAGACGAATCTACTTTAGCCAGTCTGAAACCTGGTTGAACTAGTTGGTCCCTATTTCTAGTATTATAATTATGTCTGTCACCTCTTTTATCAAAAAGATGCAGATTTTTTCTAGCGTACATGATGTTTTCATAGATGTATTGACAAGGCACCGTCATTATGTTAATTTCCTTAAACAGTTCCCTTAGAGAATCGCGCATACGCAGATTGTAAATGGCTCTGATGGCTCTTTTCTGCAGAATAAAAATAGAATCGATGTCTGCAGCTCTTCCCCACAATAAAATACCGTAAGACATAATACTATGAAAGTAACTAAAATAGACCAGTCTCGCGGTATACACATCAGTAAATTGCCGGATCTTTCTGACAGCATATATATGCTGCCGAACTTAGCCGTCCTGCGAGAGATGTTAAATGAGGACCCCATTGTAGCCTTGAGTCGAGCGTCAATTCCAGATAAACGGTTTTATCGACGAATTCCAGTTTCTCTTTATTCAATACTATGTCTCACTCACTATTTTTGACATTTGGCAAAGCAAATCTGATGCACTTAGTTTTTTTTCTATTTAATACTAAATTGTTAGCCGTGAACCACTTTTGTACCTCCAGTAAGGCGTTATTTACGATGTCAAGATTTTGAGCCCGTCTATTTATTTTAAAAATTAATGACGTGTCATCGGCAAATAACACCATTTGTGGTTGGTTTTTGAATAACCGGGGAAGATCATTAATATAAACTAAAAAGAGGAAAGGACCTAAAATTGAGCCTTGTGGAACTCCCATACCGCCGCCGCCGCGGTTTGGCCGTATTGCCAAACCGCGTACTCGTGCTGCCCATTCTGGCAACCCTTCACCGACATGTTGCGTGGCACTATGGAATTTATATCTTTCCGCGAACGTGCACTTCTTCAGCTTAAAATGTCCGTCCAATAAAGCAACTACTTCATCATAGCTCAAGGTACCGACCTGCCGCGGTGAAGCTAGATCGCGAATCAATTTGTAACTTGATTCCGAGCAGTTACTCAGCTGAATTGCTCGACGTTTACAACCGGCTTTATCCACATCCACCCCAATTTCGTTTGCAAGGAACCACTGTTCGAGTCTTTCTTTGTACAACTGCCATTCCTGATGTTCGTGGTTAAACACTGGTAATGTGCCTACCGAAACTGTTGCGGATACTTTTGCCATTTTTTTTTTTTTTTACGCGTAATTTGTACTTTGACCTCGTCGCCAACTGTTATAAACGGATGGGAGGTGGAAGAGTAAATGAACAACCGATACGTATAAGCTCGTTTATTGGACTGACGCAGCAGTCGTTAACTTAAACTAAGGCACTAGTCTACCCTACATTGTCCATTAATAATCGACCCACATAACAACTTTTAAACCATGTGAATTCACCCCGTTTATTTGAACTTGCTGCTGTCTATCATTTAAATAAGATTTCACTAAACTAAGCGCAAGTTTACCTAGTCCGTAATGCTCAAGTTTCAGAATTAATGTCTCGTGATTTACGCAATCAAATGCCTTGGAGAGGTCACAAAAGATTCCTATGGCATCCTGTGCCTCTTCCCACGCAGTAAATATGTGTTTTAATAAAGTGACACCGGCGTCAGTCGTACAACGCCCTTTGGTGAAACCATACTGTTGATCGTGCAATATGCCATTTGTGTTAAAATGAGCAAGCATCTGATTAAGCATAATCTTTTCATAAACCTTGCTGAAAGACGGCAACACGGACACGGGTCTATAATTGTTAGTATCTTTACTATCCCCGGATTTGAAATTAAATCTGGGAAAACACCTTGGTCTACGCACATATTAAATATTAAAGCCAAATAAGGTGCTATTGTTTCTATTATAGATGTACAAACTTTAATAGACATACCCCACAGATCTTCAGTAAATTTTATTTTGATTTGCCGAAAAGCTTTTAAAACGGTCATGGGGTCAATATGTTTAAATTGAAATTCTACCGGGCAGCCTGGAACGTTCGCTTTTAATAACGCAATTGAGTCGTCAGGTGAGGAATTCAAAGCTTCCGTGGTTTTGATTGGTATGCTAGTAAAAAAATTTACAAATTCACGAGCTACTTCTATGTTAGAGCTTACGGGACCATGTGATGTCTCCAATGTATATTCCGCGTTACGAACTTTTTTCTTGCTAGTTTCGATATTTATAACTTTCCAAACTGTCTTTATTTTATCGTCTGCCGATTTGATCTTGTTACTAATGTATAGCGCTTTCGCTACCTTGCAAGTATTTCTAAAAGTTTTAGAATAAGTAGCAACATACTTGTTGAAAGTTTCCGTGTTAATACAAGGCTTAAGGCCATACAGCTTAAACAGTCTTTCTCTACTTTTTCTAATACCCTTAGTTGCCCAGTCACTAAATATAAACTTAGGGCTAATATATTTCGCCTTTTTTTCAAAATTTTTATTGAATTCAGTTTCGACCACAGAAAATAAATCATTATACAATTTATTTGCATCGTTGTTATAGTGGTCCAGAGTATTTAACTTATTATTTAGAGTTTTATTAAATTTATTTAATTTACCAATTGTTATTGGTCTAAATTGTATTTGCACTTTTGTCGTAGGCATTTTGAACATAAATGTTACCGTTTGACCGCTATGATCCGATGGTAAATAATTAACAATAGCTTTATCTACATAGTCGCAATCGCAGAAAATGTTATCGATGCAGGTAGCAGTAGTTGGAGTTACCCTAGTAGGCTCCATGAAAACATTCGACAAATTAAATGATTTAAAAAGGCTTAATAATCGACTTCTATTCAAATGATTTTCTAAAACATTAATATTAAAATCACCACAAATAATTGCAGGTTTGCTACACGTTGCAAGTTTCGCTAATACATCTTCCATTACAGACTCAAATAAAGAATAGTTTTGGTAGCTTGGGGGTCTGTACACGCACACTATAATATGCTCATCCAGCTCGACACAGGAAAGTTCGATGCAATGTTCAACCGATAGGCCAACTATGTCATTTCTTTCTTTATATTTTAAACAATCTTATAATAAGATCAATGAGCCTCTACGCGACATAGCTTTGCGATTAAAACAACTGCCCACACTATAGTTTCATAGTTAATTAGCATTTGGTAATCCTTTAACCAATGTTCAGTAAAACAAATAATGTCAAACATAATGGTTTTTTCTAAAAACATTTCAATTTCTAATAATTTGGATGAAATACCTTATAGGCGATTTTTAGAATAGCTCTTTGAGATCTTTCCAACCTTAGCTAATAGGTTTTGTTAGCTGCACCCCAGACTGATACACAATAGCCTAATATTGACAGGCATAAGGCGTTGTACACAATACGGATCAATTTCAGGTTAGCGATGGATTTTAGATTTTTAAATATGCGCGAGAGTTTTCTTGTTCGTTTCAATAGCGCGTCAATTTGATCATTCCATGTTAGGTGTTCATGGATTAATATCCCAAGGTATATGATGCACGAAACCTGTTAAATTGATGAACAGTGGCAGCTTTTATTATTTACATTGCCACATAAATTGAGTGTCATTTGCAGTGTCTGGCGCAGACCGTTCGGTTATGCTAAAGCAGACTATTTTAGTCTTATCGACGTTCAACGTTAGCAGATTGTTTTGCAGCCAGATAGCCACCTTTTCCAGCCCTTCCTGGGCCACACAAACGACGTCATTTCAGGTTTTTGCATCAAAAACTAAACCAGTATCATCCGCAAGTGTAAAGATGCTAGCATTGCGAAGTTGTTGGGAGCATAGATCGTTTACGTAGATCAGGAATAACGTGGGGCCTAAGACACTGCCTTGCGGCACACCGTAACCTACCGCTGCAAGATCACTAACATGCTCACCAATGCGAAGATGCGAACGCGTTGTTTCCGTTCCTTGAGATAAGATCGGAACCAACCTAGAGCCAAACCTCTGATTTCATAAGTCTCTAATTTCTTAAGCAGTATTGGCCGGGAAACCGCGACAAATGCTTTTGCCAGGTCCAGGAAAACGCCGATGCATCGCTGTCCCTTGTCCACCTTTGCTGATGACTGAATCAATAAGAGGCGTAACTACATCCTCAGTGAACCTGCCAGAGCAAAAACCGAGCTGGTTCCCGGCCAATAAGTCATTTTGTTCAAGATATTTGAGTAATCACATATTTATAACTTTCTCAATCACTTTTGTTATTGCACTCAGGAGCGAAATAGGCCTATAGTTCGCTGGTAGGCCCGAGTCGCCTGCTTTTAATATTGGAATTAGTAACAAATCAGTAGGTACTGTAGCACCTGGACTACACTTGTACCATATGTACGAATTACTGTAGGTCTAAGCTACGTTAAATGAAAGGTACGAATAACTTGTAGAAGATTATATTAATCAGATAAGCGAGAGGAAAACTTTAGGTAGCCCGCAGCTCTGAGCTTAGCTGGGACTATCGCTGACATCACATGCCATAGTATAAAAACTATCCTTCTACATTATTCAAATAAACTTCCAGAAGGTTCTAACCATAGACTAAATAGTTATGGCTTCATTACATAAAGCCTCTCTGCTGGGCAAGTCTCTACATCAGCTACGCCCCCTTCATGAATAAAAGGGACTAGTAGCTTTTATTCATGTTCTGAACGTTCTGGACACCAATACTAGTTTACGAAGTAATTGACTAACTAACCTAACAACTACCTAAACCTATAGTAAAGTCCCTGCCTATGTGTGGGAAACAATGGGTCTGCCTCTCTTGAGGTGGCTTAACTCATGACGTACGACGTCATAACATTTATATGGAAATAGAATAAAAACAATAGATGCGACCGTGCATCAGCTCAAATACAACGACATCATGTTTAAACCTTGCATAAATAAAACCACACTAAAACTTTATGAACAGCCCACTAGACAAAATGACATGGCCAAATCCATGTCCTCCTTTCTTGGTGACCTACATTTCTTCCTATACGAGGTTTACAATTAAATGAGAAAAGACTAAACTCGAAACAAACTTTGTTCACTTAATAAACCATGCGTGTCATCGACAGCTTACGCTGAGATTATACTCTGTTAGCGTAATTGGCTACGTCAGTGAACGAGGCCTGTTGGAGTCCTATTCTACACTATTACTACTACAGCACTTAGCATAAATCCAATAGACTTCAAGAAATGTGGGCACCATTCACCCATCAGTCCTCAGCTCGTAGTAAATATGAAAATACAAAAAAAAAACACGCATTATTATCATGTCGAAATATTTCTAATCACATACATAATAATACACCTAGCGTACCTTTCATTTAACGTACCCGGCGCCTCCACCAATTTGTAGCACCTGGACTACACTTGTACCATATGTACGAATTACTGTAGGTCTAAGCTACGTTAAATGAAAGGTACGAATAACTTGTAGAAGATTATATTAATCAGATAAGCGAGAGGAAAACTTTAGGCAGCCCGCAGCTCTGAGCTTAGCTGGGACTATCTCTGACATCACATGTCATAGTATAAAAACTATCCTTCTACATTATTCAAATATACTTCCAGAAGGTTCTAACCATAGACTAAATAGTTATGGCTTCATTACATAAAGCCTCTCTGCTGGGCAAGTCTCTACAGTACCATGGTTGACGGTATGCTGAGATTACACAAATATGTAATGGGACTTGATATAACGTGTCTGGTATGTTTTTAGATCATTGCTTAGATTATCGTGTCCAGCAGAGGTATATGAGCACATATCCCCGGATATCTTTCATAAAGTTCTGTCAAGGTTACATAATTGGAAAGCCCCTGGATCAGACCACATACATAGTTACTGGTACAAAAAATTCACAGCAATTCATTGTTATTTATATCATTACATTAATAAATTTATCCAAGATCCAAAATCAATACCCGCTTTCGTATCGTCTGGCACAACTTTTATGATACCAAAAGATCATAGTGATCTCTCAAATCCGGCGAAATACAGACCCATTACATGCTTGCAGACCTTGTATAAGATCATCACATCCTGCATATCCGAACTGATATACGAACACATAGACGCTAATAACATCTTGGCCGAACAACAGAAAGGATGTAGAAAGTTTAGCCAAGGCTGCAAGGAACAATTAATAATAGATTCCGTTGTTTTAAGAAAAGTCCAGAAGTCCAAATCTGATTTATTTACCATGTACATAGACTACAAAAAAGCTTATGACTCAGTTCCCCATTCATGGCTAGTTCAAGTATTAGAAATATACATAATACACCCATCACTAATAGCATTCCTTAAGACCGTAATGGCAACTTGGACTACTGTACTGAGACTCACTACCCCAACCGAAACAAAAGACACCAGTCCAATTAAAATACAGAGAGGTATCTTCCAGGGAGATGCACTTAGTCCACTGTGGTTCTGCCTTGCTCTTAACCCATTATCAAAAATATTAAACACAACCTCACTAGGAATCCCTTTAAATTATATTGTTGATGGGCAGGAGGAGACCCATGGTAGTATTTTAAACCATCTAATGTACATACATGGATGACATTAAACTGTTCGCAAAATCGGAGGACGAACTTAACGAGTTAGCTAACCTCACAGAGAAATTCACAAACGATATTAAAATGGAATTTGGTATAGACAAATGCAAAATAAATTCAGTAAGAGCAGGACAGAACTACCAACACCAATACACCTTAGCAACGGGTGAACAAATAGAACCATTGGATGAACAGGATACTTACAAATACCTAGGGTACATACAATCAAATCAAATACACTATAAAGATATCAAACAGAAACTAAAACAACAATTCCAACATAGATTAAACACAATTCTTAAAACACAACTCTACTCTCGAAACACAATAAAAGCAATTAACACCTTTGCTATCCCTATCCTCACTTATTCATTTGGGGTTATAAACTGGACGAAAACAGACCTGAAAAACTTACAACGGAAAGTTAACACTACAATGACTAAATTCCGTAAACACCACCCTAGATCATGCGTGCAAAGACTTACACTACCGCGGAAAGAGGGAGGTAGGGGACTTATTGATATTTTAAATCTTCACAATCGACAGATCACAACTCTTAGACAATACTTTTTCGCTAAAACTGAATCTTCCACACTCCACAAACTAATAGCCCAAAACGACCAACGCTTCACACCCCTTAATCTAAAAGACACAACGGAACAGAAAAACGAAAGATTGACTGATGACAAAACGAAATGTCTAGAATGGACCCAGAAGTCTCTCCATGGAAGACATCGCCAAGATTTATGCCAACCAAATGTCGACAAAGAAGCGTCGAACGCATGGCTTAGTCGAGGCGAACTCTTCCCAGAGACTGAAGGGTTCATGCTAGCAATACAGGACCAGGTAATAGAGACCAAAAACTATAGAAAGCACGTCATAAAAAATCTACCAAACGACACATGTAGAAAATGCAATAGTTCCTCAGAAACAATTCAACACATAACTGGTGCCTGCAAATCAATAGCTCAAACCGACTACAAACATAGACACGACCAAGTAGCCAACGTAATCCACCAGAAATTAGCTCATCAGTACAAACTTGTAGATACTGTAGTACCATATTATAAATACAACCCTGAAACAGTACTAGAGAACACCGCCACGAAATTGTACTTTGACCGAGCTCTCTTCACCGACCGCACAATTCATTATAACAGACCAGATATCACATTGATTAATAAAGTTAACAGAACTGGATTCCTAATAGATATAGCCGTACCAAACACTCACAATTTACAGACTACAATAGCCGAAAAACTATCAAAATACACCGAGTTAAAAGACGAAATTACCCGACTTTGACGCCTACAAAAAGTAATAATTGTCCCTATAGTTATTTCTTCAACGGGAGTCATCCCCAAACAGCTTCACCAGTCCCTGAGTTCTCTAAACTTACCAGCTAGCACCTACCACTTACTGCAAAAGGCAGTGATCCTAAACACATGCAGGTTAGTAAGAAAGTTTCTACAGTGTGAGCCGGACAATATTATACAGTCTGCGCACAACCACGTGGAATCTAATATTTCCATACCCGCACTTAACCCAACTGATGAACACTTGGCTTAGGCCCGTGCCACCATCCCCGCCCTGGGACCTGGAGGCGAAGGTACTCGCGTCACTGTTTCGGTGGCCCGTGCCACCAGAACTTCCCGGGTAGCCGGAGGAACAAAAATATGATAACAAAAATAATAATAATAATAATACCGTGTCCGGATGCTCTCTCTGTTTCAGGTGCTTGAGCCAGCTGTCAACGTTTCAGCACAACGACTAGCGGATCAGGTGCGGGTCATCCAGCGTAACCGTATGTTAGATGACACTGTACTTGATCGCCTCCGAACTGAAATGCAGAGAAGCCATATCACTGCTCCCCTGCCACAGACTGTGGAAGTGGCACAACCACAGCCGACTGCTACACCTAGACAAGTTACTGATGGGAGTGATGACATGGCTACACATGTTAGTACCCAGTGCAATGAAGAATTGAGGAGCGCTTTGGAGGGTGCGATTCGAGAGTATCGATTCATGCCGCCTGAGCTTAGACCACGCTTACCTCGTTTGCCCATGCATAAAAAAAACAAGGTGCTGGTGTGTGCTCTGGATTCGCAACTATCAAATTATTTTGATGGTTGCGAAGACCTCACTGATGCGCATTCGATTCTGTACTGTGCAGCTGTTGCGGCATGTCGTGTAGCTCACGTCAAATTTGCTAACGATGACAGAGCTACACGACCAAAACCGGCGTGGGTTTATAGAACTTGGGAGCGACCGATTCAAAGTGTGACTGATACGCGCCCGCCGGATGACGACGCCATGTATTTGTTCTGGCGCAACATCTGGTCGGTGCCTGTCGGTCACACTGAGGGTGATTGGACTCAGGAAGTCGAACGAGCGTGCGACGCAATACCAGAAATGGGGGCAATCACTATCAGCCCCCAAGATGTAGCTTTTGCAGTACGTCCATTGCCTAATTGGAAGTCTCCAGGGCCGGACGGGCTGCACAACTTCTGGATCAAATGGTTCAGAAGGTCGCACGTTTGTTTGGCGTCGTAGTTCCAGTCATGCTTGGAATCAGGATCGTTGCACCAGTTTTTGACGACAGGAATAACCCACCTGCTCCATAAATCGGGTAGTACTGCGGAACCCAAAAATTATAGACCGATCACATGTTTGCCGACGGTCTATAAAGTTTTTACATCCATTTTGAGAGCTAAAATTAACCACCACGTAGACAGTAACGGTATCATGTCTCCCTCTCAAAATGGATGTAGGAATGGGTCTCGCGGTACTAAGGAGCTGCTCCTGATTGACATGGCCATCAGTCAACAGATTCGCCGATCCCGAAAGGATCTGTCGACATGTTGGATAGATTACAAGAAGGCCTATGACTCTGTGCCGCATACATGGCTCATGAGGGTGCTAGAGTTGTATAAGATCGATGCCACTCTGCGCACCTTCCTGATGTCGTGTATGGGGCAGTGGAGGACCGTCCTTCGCTATACAGGATGTCGACAAATCCAGAGGAATAGTGAACCGATAAGGATTGAGCGGGGTATATTTCAGGGCGACAGTTTGAGTCCGCTTTGGTTCTGCTTAGCCATGAATCTTCTAAGCACACTGCTGGAGAATTCAAGTCTAGGGTATCGGTTGAAGAGAGGAGGTCAGGTAATATCTCACCTTCTTTACATGGATGACTTAAAACTCTTTGCCCCCAACAGTTCACAGCTGATGGAGCTACTGAAAGTAACAGAAACTTTCAGTAGCGCTATCAGGATGGAATTTGGTGTGGACAAATGTGCAGTCATGCATGTCAAGCGAGGGGAGATTGTGGAATCCGAGGGAATTCAGCTCTCGGATTCCATAAACCTTAGATCCCTCTCTTCAATTGAGACCTATAAATATTTGGGTATGGCGGAAGCGTTGGGCATCAATGCTTCTGACATGAAACAATCTTTGAAGGAGCGCTTCTTTGGCCGCCTGAAGAAAGTATTTAATAGTGTTTTGTCAGGCGGAAACAAGGTGCGCGCCTTCAACGGATGGGTCATGCCAGTCCTGGTGTACTCTTTCGGCATACTCAAATGGACACAAACGGAACTCGATGCCCTGGATAGGAGAGTCCGTACATTGTTGACAGCATATCGGATGCATCACCCACGGTCATCGGTGATGAGACTGTATATCCCGCGGAAGTGTGGCGGTCGTGGCTTCTTAAATGCTAAGACCCTGCACAACCGTGAGCTATGCAGTCTCAGGGAATATTTCCTAGAAGCCGACGTGGGGATGCATCGAGATGTAGTTGCAGTGGACAAGGGCCTCACCCCGCTCTCCTTGGCTAAAGAGAACTGGTGCATACCTGTAGTGCTCAAGACTAATGATTGGGAGGAGGTTTGGAAGAGTAAGGAGCTTCACGGACGCTTTTTCCGGGCCCTACACGGGCCCGATGTCGATTTCTTAGCGTCCGTATCCTGGCTACGATTCGGTGATCTATTTGGAGAAACCGAAGGTTTTGTCTGTGCAATTATGGACGAAGTTATTATGACGAATAACTACCGGAGATTTATTGTGAAGGATGGCACGGTTGACATTTGTCGGGCATGTCACCGACCGGGAGAATCAATACGTCACATTATCTCTGGATGTTCTCGTCTTGCTAACGAAGAGTACTTGCATAGACACAACCTTGTGGACAGGATTATCCATCAGCAACTTGCTCTGAAATACATCCTCGTGGAATCAGAAGTACCATACTACAGGTATGTGCCCGATCCAGTTCTTGAAAATGGCAATGTCACATTGTACTGGGATCGATCCATCATCACTGACAGGACTATTGTAGGCAATAAGCCTGATGTAGTGGTGGTGGATCGATTGGAGAAGCGCGCAATGATTATTGACATAGCAGTTCCGCATGACGTGAACCTCGTGAAGGTCGAGAAAGACAAGCAAATAAAGTATCTTGACTTGGCCCGCGAGGTTGTCGACATGTGGGATGTGGAGTCAGCGATCATTGTGCCGATAGTTGTTACAGCCAATGGCTTAATTGCCAAGAGCCTCTACCAACATCTTAGGAGGCTCTCGTTAGGCGGCTGGATCAAGGGCTTGATTCAGAATTCAGTACTTCTGGACACGGCCCGCATTGTCAGGAGGTTTCTCTCTCTGGAGCCCTGACCGCCGGTAGCTTGGACCCTGTTCCCGATACCGATGGGCTACTATTTTTTATATTTTTAAATGTTTTTATTTTTTATTAATATTTAAAAAAGTATTTTATAGGTAAATATAATTAATAAATGGTGATAATAATAATAATATGTGGGGACATTTCACACACGGCCATCTGACCCCAAACTAGGGAGACCCTGTACTATGGGTGTCAGACAGCTGATATACATACACAAATATATTTTAAATACATACATATATAGATAAACTTGCGTCTGGGTGTAGGTAGAAAGCCTTGTGTCTGGGTGTAGACACAAGGCAAACACAAGTGCTCATCACACAAATATTTACCCTGGGCGGGAATCGAACCCGCAACACGCTGCGCAGCACTGATGCACTTGATTTTAGTGTACCTACTAATTAGTTTATTAATTTCTATTTCGTCGGTTTGTATCAGAAATAGAGAATGTGCCAGATGGTTTACTGTGAGATGCTTGGACGCAGGTAACGACGAAGACGTAGTGTTAGTTTTTGTTATTTTTATTTATGACACTTTTTGAATTTTTCTCAAGATTAGCGCACATAACTTATTACCCTCTGCCAAAGAGTATAATAGCATAATAGTTCTCTGCTTTTTGACGAGAGGCTAAGCGCCGTCACCGGTAGGTATGTCTATTCTGTTACTATCTCCCGCGGTGAACACCTAAGTATATGAAGTGAGTTGTCATCCGTGCGTCTGCTTTGTAAATTGTTTTTTACATTATTACAAAACCTGTGACTAAATGTGCGAAGTCTAATGTTTCAAAATTACCGATAAGATAATAAAAGTATTCAAAGAAAGATGTATTTAACATGGGCTTCTTTCAACAATATAAGAATGCTTATGATGGCATGCATGCCTGTAGTAATATTTTATCTTATATGGTTGGTCAATACATCTGAAGAAATTCGAAGTGAAGAGGGAACTTTGTTGGATCTGGTGTGTTGGCCTGATGGCAATGCTATACCTGTTATTATTGCTTGTGGATCTATTATTGCAGTAGTTATAGAGGTAGGTATGTTAAAAAGTAAAGTTCTTATAATGCTGCAGAGCCTTAAAACATCACCGCACCGTTGCCAGCCTATCGGTCTTCTATCTGGTACATTTCGGAGAGTGAGCTTTGAAATTGCACACCTTAACTCCCCTACTCCCATTCCATCATCGGACGAGTAGAGATACAGCAAAGCGTCACCGCTATTTCGGAGAGTAGGCTTTGGAATTGCACAACTTAATTCCCCTATTCCCATTCCTTCATCGGGCGAGTAGAGATACGCCGAAGCGTCACCGCTATATGGTTGAAGTTCCACGGTCTCGACCCATGCGATTTGCTTCTACATATACCCACTGTGCGAACTGCCAACAGACTGTGGAATTCACTGCTCGTATCTCTGTTCCTTGATCAGTGCCCATAATCTAGCTAACTTCAAGGCACGAGTGAACCAGTTCATTCTGACCTTATAGGCAAGCGTGCTCTACCTTACGCCGCATCAGTTGAGCTGCGGCCAAACGCAAGTTTATTAGAATTAAAAAAAAATACTTGATTGTTCTGAAACAAATCTGTTCAATTAAATAATTTAAATATAGGTATTTAGGTACGGTTTTAACAATATATTATTTTGGAAGTCACATAGGCTACTCGCGACCTTGGATTATCATATTATTATTATCTATCATGAAGACATCCCTGGCTAATGTCGATCTCGACCGAAGCCCTCCGAAGTCCGAACGAAATGCGGCAGTGCTTTGAGTTGATCGCAAGCGGTAGCTCAGTAACTGAGCTCGCTTGCGATCAACTACTGTAGTTCAGTTGGTTTTTTGTTCCCCAGCTGTACGGTTTATACCAGTTATTCAAATCTGGTTTACCGAAGAGAGAATATGATGTCACAAACGGCCTCTTTTACTACGTTTGGGCGCTTATAATAATGATCATCATTTTCCTCGCAATCATGTTTTACTCTGGACTTCAGTCTACTATAATTCGAGGTACTTAACTTATATTTATTAGGATTGAGTTATTTTAGTTGATTTAAGTACCTACTTTGCGTGTATTCTGAAGACAATTCGAATAATGTTCCCTACTGTGATAAAACTTTGATCTTTACGTAGGTGCAGACCTAGCTTCGTGGTCTGTGGATACCAAGATATTTTGAAACTTTTATTACTTTATTATTATTACTAACTTTCCCGAAAGACGTCTTCCTGTCAATTGATTTTTTAATTTTCTTACCGTTTAAACCTTCCCTGGACTTCCACAAATATTTCAAGACCAAATTAGCCAAATCGGTCCTACCGTTCTCGAGTTTTAGCGAGACTTACGAACAGCGATTCATTTTTGTTATATAGAAGACTAGCTGACCCTACAGACGTTGTCTTGTCCCTATCTACTTACCTACCTACCTACCCTACCAACTTACCTACCTATAATAATAATATATCGTAATGCAAATATATCCAAGGAATATAAAAAGTTTCATACAAACTTTTATCCCCTATTTCACCCCCTTGGGGGTTGAATTTTGAAAAATACTTCCTTAGTGGATGCCTTCGTCATATGAGGAATACGTGTACAAAATTTCAATTTTCTAGCCTTAAGGGTTTGGCCTGTGCGTTGATACATCAGTCAATCACTTTTGCCTTTTATATAATTTAGATTACTATTATTAAGTACCAAAGTGAAGTACCTAGTATTCATTAACGAAAAAACGCTTGACCCTCCTGAATTTCAGGATTAATTTGGTGTTCATTAGCGATTCTAACAAGATTATTTTGCTATAGCCAAAATAAAAGGTGGCATAACAAAAGCTATGCTCAGATACTCAAGCCATCTCCCGTCAAAGGTGGCTATTGACAGATTGCAGACCAGGTTCCATTGCTGCGGTCGGGTCAATTTCCGGGAGTGGTTCTTCATCCCCTGGTATATGAACGGGGAGAATTCGGACCCTAAAACTACGTTAGTATATCTACAATTTAAATATGAACATCCTACATATCTGCGTTTATTAATGCCTGTTTCTGTTGTTTATTTAAATTTTTGGACGAGGCCTATACTTAAACCTACCTTACCTATCTACCTGTAGCCGGCGTTGGTTCAGGTTCTTTCAACGTGCTTTATAATTAACCAATGATTACACGCATTTTATGATCGCAGGATCAGGAATCTGGGCAGCTTGGGCAGCTTGTAGTTTAAGGCTGGCAAATTGTTTGGTTGGTTAGAGTTGTGTGCGTCCGTTGCCAACGGGCGACCAGTGCCTTATTACGAGTGGTTTTACCAGCACTCACGATTTAACTACCTACACTACTACCAAAATAACGGACTGTATAAATACGTGCGCGTGAGTACGCGTCTATGCACCGCGAGAACTAAAAAAGTTTCGAGAGCACGTTCGACGCGGGAAGAGGTGAGAAACAGTGTTTCGGAGGGAGGCGGGGCATGTCGCTACTGTACGGTAGAACTAATATTTATACTGTGAGTCTGTGACTATGCGCCTATGCGGTGTCCACTAAGTTGCCGTTCCGGCATGCAGGTCTATGATGTGAACTCTATTTAAGGGTCAAGTTACACCGAGATGGCGGC